>OY293420.1:33466540-39171540 GCA_958502065.1 Chrysolina americana
CATCTTTCCAATTTTACCTGTTTTATATTGAAATTCATCTTGTACAATGTGCCCCCCTTTTGTTGAAGAATAACATCGCGTCAAACACCCTCAACTAAGATGTAAGTTAACCATCCATGTATATTTTTTTTTATATATTACTTACTCATTGCAATTTGTAGTATCCCTGATATATATATATATATATATATATATATATATATATATATATATATATATATATATATCAGGGATACTACAAATTGCTATGAGTAAGTAATATATAAAAAAAAATATACATGGATGGTTAACTTACATCTTAGTTGAGGGTGTTTGACGCGATGTTATTCTTCAACAAAAGGGGGCACATTGTACAAGATGAATTTCAATATAAAACAGGTAAAATTGGAAAGATGTCATAAAAGTTTTGTTAAAATACGTTACATTTTGATCACATAAGGCCAAATCAATGCTATTGGTTGGGAGAAGACAGACAGTTGACATGGCATATGACTTAGTCAGTGGTACCAATTTGCAGTTACCAACCTATGTTGGAGTCCGTAAATCAGAATTTAGTTGGTTGGGGCGACACCTAGTGGACCATGGAGGAACCTGAATTAAGTACATCTGGCATGTAACTGAGTGTCTTTAGTACACTTTCGATCTGGATATTATGTTTTATTTTGTAGTATAACAATTTAAGTCCTTCTGTGAGCAAAATTCTGGTACAGGTTAGGTATCTGGAGAATTTTAAGTCAAATTTAGGAAAAAAGGTTAAGTTTTATTTATAAAATTATTTGATCATTTGATAGATTTGAAGAATTAATGAATGATGGATTCTTATCCAACGTCAGAAGGTAAGAATAAATTTCACTTAGATGATTAATATCTGTTTTTTTATTAATGCAGTTACTATTTTCTGAAATAAAGGCCATTTCGAGAAAAGTCCTTTTGGATAGACGCGATTCACTAGCTAAGACCTTAGTGGCATCATAATTCATATGGTGGTCAAACTTGTTTACATGTTCAGCTAACGCACACCGTTCTGGATGTAATCTACAGTCACTTTTATGTGAAACGATTCGGGAGCCTAGAGATCTCGAAGTCTGACCAACATACATTTTGTTGCACGATTGACACGGAATACTATATATTACATTCGCTTGAGAAAATAGAGAAAGTTTGTCTTTGACTTTAGAGTGAATTGTTCTAATAGTTAGTACTGATTTATTTGCAATTTTCAAATTCGGTAAATCATTAAAAATTCTGGAGAGTTTGGGAGTGATCTCCTTTATGTAGGGTAAAGAACTATAAAAAGCAATTAATGGTGCAATATTGTTTTCAATGTTATTATTATTGCTATTATTTCTGTCAATTCGTGTAATCGTTGAGTTGTTAATTATATCAAAGGAGGATGAAGAATTAAACAAAATATTTTTAATCATAATCGGTGGGTAAGAATTTTCAAGAAATAAATTTAAAAGGATAGCAAGATTTTTTTTGTGGAATTGAATGTCAGAGATTTTTAACACTCTATCTTTCATTTGTTTTACTAGATTCACTTTCATTGAGTGTTTGTGGTAAGACCAATAGTTTATGTATCTTCCTGAGCTACATGGTTTCCTATACCAGTCTATCAGAATTTTGTTTTTTGATGACCGTATGAACCTTGTGTCAAGGAATGGAACGGAGAAATTTACATCTTCAGTTTCCATGGTGAACTGAATGAAAGGATCATAACTGTTGAAGGTGTCAAGAATCTCTTCAGTACAGTCAATTGGTAAGGCCAGAATAATATCATCCACATATTTTTTTATAAAGTGGGGTCTGAAAGACAAAACAGGTAATACTGTGTCTAACAAATCATCCATTACATAAGCTGCCAAAATTGGGGAAATTGATGCATGTATTGTCAAATAGAAATTGTAAAAGGTTTATGAAATTTTCTTCAGAAATACTGCAATGTAAACTCATATTGTTCCATTGTTTGTGGACTGCTCTTATGCAGGTTTCCACATAAACATTACTGAATAGGGATATCACATCCAAACTTGCAAGAACATAGTTTAGAGGTAACAGAGTGTTATTGAATTGATTATTTACTTCAAACGAGTCTTTTATATAGTAATCATTGTCTAGGTTATAGGCTTTAGTCAAGATATTTGTTAGGAAGGCAGCAATTGCTTCTGTAGGGGATCCTATCGAAGCCACAATCGGTCTTACTGAGAGTGTTGGTTTATGTATCTTGGGTAAAGCATAGAACCTTGGGGAAGTACCATTGTAGCAAGTCAGTTTCTTTTTCATCACATCATTGATTTGATTTGAGTCATTTAACTGTTTGATTAAAATATTTGATTTCCTTTGAATAGAGTTCGTAGGATCTTGATTTAATAGTATGTAAGAGGAGTTATTGGATATAATGTCATTGGATAATTGATAGTTGTTTTCTGACAGATATTTGTTTCATATTTTCTTGGTGTTTCCACCTTCTTGCTGGATAATTATCTTCAATAAGTTTCCAGTACAATTATCATTACACAACTCATAAAAACCTATTTTTATTGAAAATTTCCTGAAAATGATTTTGTTCTTTCAGTCGGGCACATTTTTGTGTTCCAATCAGTTCTATTCAACTAAATATTTGATATAGTGTAATATTTTCATTATTATCTGTATTTATTTTGAATTTGGGCGTACTATTCTGGAAGCTGTAGCAGAAAGCTTCATTAGCGGGGTACAGACATTATGAAATCAAAAGTATTTTCAACTAGCCGTGCCCACGACTTTGTTCTCTCCCAAGGTCTCGGTGTTGCCAGAGGGTTCCGTTAACTCGTAGTTTTGCTACCCGACAATATTTATATATACAGTGAGGACCAAAAGTCCGTCGCCCCCTCTGTAACTTCTTTATTCTACATATTACAAAAAAATGTTAAATGCATAAGTTGTAGGGTTTCATTCGATCTCTTTAATGGTTTAAGTTTCATTCATACAGAGTGTCTCAAAAAAGCACGGTGACTTAGAAGTTAATTTTTTTAAATGGGACACCCTGTATTTCATTGCATTATTACATTCTACGTTGAATTTTGAACAAGTTTGATAAATGGTTTTCTATCAAAAAAGTTAATAGTTTTGGACTTATGAACACTTGTAAATAATTATTTCGACTACTTTTGCACCAGTTCACGAATAAATTAATGAGGTAGGCTATGCACGCTAGGCGCGTTTATTTTATCCATGACAACGAAAAAAAACTCTTATCTGTTTTTGCCAAATGTCATTGACACTTTGTAGGTTTTCAAAACTTTGTTTCAAACGGTTTTCAATTTCTCTTGTTGATTAATATGGCTCGTTCAGTAGCAGACAAAGTTGAAGCCGTTATCATATTTGGTGAAGCTAACCGAAATTACCACGCTGCTATTCGCATTTTCAATGAACGGTTTCCAGAACGTCCGATTTGTCAAAAATATCTGCAGAAATTGATGGCAAAATTTAACCAAACTGGCAACGTGAAAGATGCTCCGAGATCTGGGAGGCCGAAAATAATTACGGAAGATGTTGAAATTCTAGTACTAGCCGAAATGGTAAATAACCCACAACCATCAACTAAGCAAGTAGCTGAGACATGTGATCGGTGATGTTTTTAAAACATCAGTAAAGAGGGTTTTAAAACAAAATAAATTCCATCCTTACAAAATAAAAATTTTGCACCAATTGGTTGAAGATGATCCAGACCGGCGACTTGAATTTTGCGAGACCATGGCAGAAAGAATTGTTGCAAATCGACTTTATTTGCAACACGTCTGCTTTAGTGATTAAAGCACTTTTTACCTAAATGGAAATGTGAATACCCAGAATTGTAGATATTGGAGTGATGAGAATCCCCATGAATTTCGCGAGGGGCATACTCAATTTCCCCAGAAAATTAATGTTTGGGCTGGTATTTTAGGTAACCACATTGTAGGTCCCATATTCTTGGAAGAAAATTTAAATGGTCCCAGATACCTCCAAATGCTGCAAGACACAATAAGTCCCAGTATCGATGAGATCGTTGCGCAAAACCCACATGAATTTTACTTTGATGTAACATTTCAGCAAGATGTTGCGCCACCACACTATTTTCGGGAGGTGAGAAATTACTTAGATGAAAGGTATCCAGGTAGGTGGATTGGACGTCGAGGTACAACAGAGTGGCCAGCTCACTCACCGGACCTCTCACCGCTTGATTTCTTTCTCTGGGGCTATGTGAAATCCGTAGTTTTTAAGACAGTTTGTGGGTCGTTAGATGAACTGCGCCGTCGAATTATTGAAGTGTGTTCAGAAATAATACCTCAAACCTTGATTAATGTTAGGGAAGAGTTTACAATGTCGAACATCTTTTGAAATAGATAATAACTCACCGTTTTTAGTTATAAATTAAAATATCTCTTCAGTTTTTAATGATTCTTGATCTGTATTTATGAACTACCTTATTTGTTAATAAAATGTTTCAACTTCATTTGTACTAGTTTTTCGTGAGATTCAACAACTCTAACAATTGTAAAATGGTACGACGAGGTAAGTTACACATGGTGCCATCAGCAGTTTGCAACATTGGATAGCTTTCAAAAAGTTAGGATAGGAAAGTGGAATACATTGTGATCCATTTGTTACGATTTTCTCATTGAACTGGCGCAAAAGTAGTCGAAATAATTATTTATAAGTGTTCATAAGTCCAAAACTATTAACTTTTTTGATAGAAAACCATTCATCAAACTTGTTCAGAATTCAACGTAGAATGTAATAATGCAATGAAATACAGGGTGTCCCATTTAAAAAAATTAACTTCTAAGTCACCGTGCTATTCTGAGACACTCTGTATGAATGAAACTTAAACCATTAAAGGATCGAATGAAACCCTACAACTTATATATTAAACATTTTTTTGTAATATGTTAAAAATGTTTAATATATAAGTTGTAGGGTTTCATTCGATCCTTTAATGGTTTAAGTTTCATTCATACAGAGTGTCTCAGAATAGCACGGTGACTTAGAAGTTAATTTTTTTAAATGGGACACCCTGTATTTCATTGCATTATTACATTCTACGTTGAATTCTGAACAAGTTTGATGAATGGTTTTCTATCAAAAAAGTTAATAGTTTTGGACTTATGAACACTTGTAAATAATTATTTCGACTACTTTTGCGCCAGTTCAATGAGAAAATCGTAACAAATGGATCACAATGTATTCCACTTTCCTATCCTAACTTTTTGAAAGCTATCCAATGTTGCAAACTGCTGATGGCACCATGTGTAACTTACCTCGTCGTACCATTTTACAATTGTTAGAGTTGTTGAATCTCACGAAAAACTAGTACAAATGAAGTTGAAACATTTTATTAACAAATAAGGTAGTTCATAAATACAGATCAAGAATCATTAAAAACTGAAGAGATATTTTAATTTATAACTAAAAACGGTGAGTTATTATCTATTTCAAAAGATGTTCGACATTGTAAACTCTTCCCTAACATTAATCAAGGTTTGAGGTATTATTTCTGAACACACTTCAATAATTCGACGGCGCAGTTCATCTAACGACCCACAAACTGTCTTAAAAACTACGGATTTCACATAGCCCCAGAGAAAGAAATCAAGCGGTGAGAGGTCCGGTGAGTGAGCTGGCCACTCTGTTGTACCTCGACGTCCAATCCACCTACCTGGATACCTTTCATCTAAGTAATTTCTCACCTCCCGAAAATAGTGTGGTGGCGCAACATCTTGCTGAAATGTTACATCCAAGTAAAATTCATGTGGGTTTTGCGCAACGATCTCATCGATATTGGGACTTATTGTGTCTTGCAGCATTTGGAGGTATCTGGGACCATTTAAATTTTCTTCCAAGAATATGGGACCTACAATGTGGTTACCTAAAATACCAGCCCAAACATTAATTTTCTGGGGAAATTGAGTATGCCCCTCGCGGAATTCATGGGGATTCTCATCACTCCAATATCTACAATTCTGGGTATTCACATTTCCATTTAGGTAAAAAGTGCTTTCATCACTAAAGCAGACGTGTTGCAAATAAAGTCGATTTGCAACAATTCTTTCTGCCATGGTCTCGCAAAATTCAAGTCGCCGGTCTGGATCATCTTCAACCAATTGGTGCAAAATTTTTATTTTGTAAGGATGGAATTTATTTTGTTTTAAAACCCTCTTTACTGATGTTTTAAAAACATCACCGATCACATGTCTCAGCTACTTGCTTAGTTGATGGTTGTGGGTTATTGGAGTTAGAAATTGGAATAAATATCTAATACATTTTTTTTACTCCGCAGGTATATTCTTATGGTGGATTTATACAGCAGTTCCAATTCATGAGTTTTTAGTCACTAGTAAGAAGTCATAAGAATGTTCGTTAATGGAATATTTATTCCAACAACGATCTTAAAACTGCTGTATGAATCCACCATCAATTACGATTAGCATACGAGTAATGAGAAAAAAGTTCGCTCCATCGCCGTAGAATGTTTTTCGACAACTCACAATGTCCCATTATTCAGAATGTACCGCAAATTTTCACTATTTTTTTTTAAATATGAATTTTTGTTTAGCTTTCGTAGGTTCAAGCCGCCTATGTTTAAGAATAGTCAATTTTGAGAACACTCATAATGAAACATCCCGTATCTTCGATTCCTTTCGGAATTCTTCAAATCTTTTCATTCGAGTAATCTGATAATTCATCATCTTTCAACATAACAATGTGAAAAGAGTATGTTGCTATTTGAGAAATGGCAGTTGTGAGCCTTTCTTTATGGGTACTAATTCGTTTTGAGGAAATGTTTGATAATTGATGGGAAATATGGTTGCTGCAATTACATGGGAAGCTCGATTTTCAGCTGTATCTTACCTCGAACCTTCCTCTCGTAAATGCTGACGCCGTTCGTCAGTTGTGATGATTTGAGTTTGATGTTCACGGCCAACTTTGTTCGATTGAACAATCAACTGTATCTCCGCCATTTTTCAACCGATTTTCAATTTTGGAGAACAGTGTTATCACAAATTGCGTGTTCTAACTGATAATGAAAAAAATTGTACAGGGTGTCATTTGAAAAAAAAAGTTTGGGGTCACTTCCGGTTAAACCGGAAGTGGTGAATTTTCGGTTATGGAGTCAAAATATGCGTATTTGAGTAATATATCGACGTGCCAAATTTGAAACCTGTATCTTCAAAACTATAGAAAAATTGGGGGGCGTACCTCACCTCGTGGTCACCCGGTATATATATATATATATATATATATATATTAAGTTTGTCCAAGCTTTCGGAAATTTAATTAATCGTATATATATATGTCCAAGTGACTGTAAAACAGTCGATAACAATCCTTTAGGAAGTGACTATAACTTTGTATAGTATGTATGGCATGTGTCCGACAGAAAACAACTACTTCTCTGGCTAATACCGCGACAGATATTGAATTATATCTGTCCAGACACATGTGCAAAGATCCTTACTTTGAAGGAACAACTTTGCAAGAGCTCTCTGAACAAACAGCAGGACTTCACCCGATTCAAACGGAGAACCATCTACAGACCGGTTTCGGAATGTTGTCCCTCATCAGTGCAGTCCAGGTTAACACAAATTGTATACACGCGAGGTCTCGCTGCCCGTCACCGTCCGCCGAGATGAATACTGCAATTGCTTACAGGATCCACCTTGACGACAGATTAGAGAGCACTCCAGAAGGACATTTCGGATACGAAATGGTATATGTAGAATACTTGTTTCAAGGAGCAAATAATGTCCAAGTGACTGTAAAACAGTCGATAACAATCCTTTAGGAAGTGACTATAACTTTGTATAGTATGTATGGCATGTGTCCGACAGAAAACAACTACTTCTCTGGCTAATACCGCGACAGATATTGAATTATATCTGTCCAGACACATGTGCAAAGATCCTTACTTTGAAGGAACAACTTTGCAAGAGCTCTCTGAACAAACAGCAGGACTTCACCCGATTCAAACGGAGAACCAACTACAGACCGGTTTCGGAATGTTGTCCCTCATCAGTGCAGTCCAGGTTATCACAACTTGTATACACGCGAGGTCTCGCTGCCCGTCACCGTCCGCCGAGATGAATACTGCAATTGCTTACAGGATCCACCTTGACGACAGATTAGAGAGCACTCCAGAAGGACATTTCGGATACGAAATGGTATATGTAGAATACTTGTTTCAAGGAGCAAATGATGTCCAAGTGACTGTAAAACAGTCGATAACAATCCTTTAGGAAGTGACTATAACTTTGTATAGTATGTATGGCATGTGTCCGACAGAAAACAACTACTTCTCTGGCTAATACCGCGACAGATATTGAATTATATCTGTCCAGACACATGTGCAAAGATCCTTACTTTGAAGGAACAACTTTGCAAGAGCTCTCTGAACAAACAGCAGGACTTCACCCGATTCAAACGGAGAACCAACTACAGACCGGTTTCGGAATGTTGTCCCTCATCAGTGCAGTCCAGGTTATCACCGTTTCCATCATCAGGGATACTACAAATTGCATGAGTAAGTAATATATAAAAAAAAATATACATGGATGGTTAACTTACATCTTAGTTGAGGGTGTTTGACGCGATGTTATTCAACAAAAGGGGGCACATTGTACAAGATGAATTTCAATATAAAACAGGTAAAATTGGAAAGATGTCATAAAAGTTTTGTTAAAATACGTTACATTTTGATCACATAAGGCCAAATCAATGCTATTGGTTGGGAGAAGACAGACAGTTGACATGGCATATGACTTAGTCAGTGGTACCAATTTGCAGTTACCAACCTATGTTGGAGTCCGTAAATCAGAATTTAGTTGGTTGGGCGACACCTAGTGGACCATGGAGGAACCTGAATTAAGTACATCTGGCATGTAACTGAGTGTCTTTAGTACACTTTCGATCTGGATATTATGTTTTATTTTGTAGTATAACAATGTTAAGTCCTTCTGTGAACAAAATTCTGGTACAGGTTAGGTATCTGGAGAATTTTAAGTCAAATTTAGGAAAAAAGGTTAAGTTTTATTTATAAAATTATTTGATCATTTGATAGATTTGAAGAATTAATGAATGATGGATTCTTATCCAACGTCAGAAGGTAAGAATAAATTTCACTTAGATGATTAATATCTGTTTTTTTATTAATGCAGTTACTATTTTCTGAAATAAAGGCCATTTCGAGAAAAGTCCTTTTGGATAGACGCGATTCACTAGCTAAGACCTTAGTGGCATCATAATTCATATGGTGGTCAAACTTGTTTACATGTTCAGCTAACGCACACCGTTCTGGATGTAATCTACAGTCACTTTTATGTGAAACGATTCGGGAGCCTAGAGATCTCGAAGTCTGACCAACATACATTTTGTTGCACGATTGACACGGAATACTATATATTACATTCGCTTGAGAAAATAGAGAAAGTTTGTCTTTGACTTTAGAGTGAATTGTTCTAATAGTTAGTACTGATTTTTTTGCAATTTTCAAATTCGGTAAATCATTAAAAATTCTGGAGAGTTTGGGAGTGATCTCCTTTATGTAGGGTAAAGAACTATAAAAAGCAATTAATGGTGCAATATTGTTTTCAATGTTATTATTATTGCTATTATTTCTGTCAATTCGTGTAATCGTTGAGTTGTTAATTATATCAAAGGAGGATGAAGAATTAAACAAAATATTGCACTGATGAGGGACAACATTCCGAAACCGGTC
The DNA here is from genome assembly GCA_958502065.1 of Chrysolina americana. Classification (NCBI taxonomy): domain Eukaryota; kingdom Metazoa; phylum Arthropoda; class Insecta; order Coleoptera; family Chrysomelidae; genus Chrysolina; species Chrysolina americana. The sequence continues at coordinate 33,476,274 of OY293420.1, forward strand.
TGTAGTTGGTTCTCCGTTTGAATCGGGTGAAGTCCTGCTGTTTGTTCAGAGAGCTCTTGCAAAGTTGTTCCTTCAAAGTAAGGATCTTTGCACATGTGTCTGGACAGATATAATTCAATATGTGTCGCGGTATTAGCCAGAGAAGTAGTTGTTTTCTGTCGGACACATGCCATACATACTATACAAAGTTATAGTCACTTCCTAAAGGATTGTTATCGACTGTTTTACAGTCACTTATATATATATATATATATATATATATATATATATATATATATCTATATATATATATATATATATCTATATATATATATATATATATATATATATATATATATATATCTATATATATATATATATATATATATATATATATATATATATATATATGAAAACTAAAAGTTCGGGTTGAACCGCGTCTAGAATTTGTTGAAATTCGACGTTTCGGCTCCGATTTTGGAGCCATTTTCAAGAACTGAAAAAGAAAGAAAATTAATGAAAGGTTAAAACGTAATTCTACGCTGAGGTCTCAATCTGCCTACTCCTCAGGTATAATTACGTTCGGTTTTTGTGACTTGACGTCGGGGTCTCAATCTGCCTACTCCCCATGTCTCGTCACTGGTTCTCTCTAAGGTCTCAATCTGCCTACTCCTTCGAGAGAACTGAGGAATTGTGGGTTGAGGAACTGTATTTATAGTGGACGTGGCTGCAATGGCCGTGTGTAATGTATTGGCGCGAGGTGAACTATGGGCGGGAACTGAGTTGGCGCTAGATGAGCTGTGTGCGGGAACTTGGTTGGCGCTAAGTGAGCTATGTGCGGGAACTGGGTTGGTGGGAAATGAGTTGATGCGTGCAATAAGAGGCTTCCAGGTATTGGGAAGTCTACGTCCGTCGTCGCGAGTGTTGAGGCAATTGGGGCGCTTCTCTATCTCGAGGGCTTCTCGGATGATCCTGGTCCGAGAAGCCCTCGAGATAGAGAAGCGCCCCAATTGCCTCAACACTCGCGACGACGGACGTAGACTTCCCAATACCTGGAAGCCTCTCATTGCACGCATCAACTCATTTCCCACCAACCCAGTTCCCGCACATAGCTCACTTAGCGCCAACCAAGTTCCCGCACACAGCTCATCTAGCGCCAACTCAGTTCCCGCCCATAGTTCACCTCGCGCCAATACATTACACACGGCCATTGCAGCCACGTCCACTATAAATACAGTTCCTCAACCCACAATTCCTCAGTTCTCTCGAAGGAGTAGGCAGATTGAGACCTTAGAGAGAACCAGTGACGAGACATGGGGAGTAGGCAGATTGAGACCCCGACGTCAAGTCACAAAAACCGAACGTAATTATACCTGAGGAGTAGGCAGATTGAGACCTCAGCGTAGAATTACGTTTTAACCTTTCATTAATTTTCTTTCTTTTTCAGTTCTTGAAAATGGCTCCAAAATCGGAGCCGAAACGTCGAATTTCAACAAATTCTAGACGCGGTTCAACCCGAACTTTTAGTTTTCAAATATCTGACCGCGGAAACCTATCTGAACATATATATATATATATATATATATATATATATATATATATATATATATATATATATATATATATATATATATATATATATATATATATATATATATATATATATATATATACCGGGTGGCTACGGAAGTATTGCCTACGGAATATCTCAGTTATTGTATGAAGTAGGTTTGTGAAATTTGGAGCGTCGATATAATGACATAAGAGCTAGAATTTGAGCATATTGACATGTCAAAGTTAACTTCCGGTCTGACCGGAAGTAACATCAACTTTCTTATTTTGAATAGAAACCCTATTTTTTTTTCTGTTTGCTTTATTCAGCATTCAATTCCCTTTCTAATGACATATCACAAGTTGGTATCTAACCAGAAACTAGATCAGAAAAAAATTATTATTGAAATTCACCAAGTAGGCCGTGGAAGCAAAATGAAAGCCAAAAATTGAAAAGTTGGCTATGGAAACCATACGTCACTTGATAACAGTTGCTACTACTGTGATATTTTATTTTCATTCGTCGGCGTTATAAAAAGCCGACAAAAAAAATATTGGAAAAATTGGGAAAAAAACAATACTCTGTAGGTCCATAACTTAAATATGAACATACAACTTTTTCTTGCCTGTACTATTCAGCATAACCATTCCTTTCTAATGATATAATAGAAAGTAATTTTTTGAAATGAAATACCAAAAAATCCAATTATTATTATTCAAATAACAAAACAGATTATCGTCATACGCAAAAATAACATTAAAAATAAGGTGGAATGATAAATTATATCCTGTAGGTTCTAGGTTAAATAGGAACATAAACGTACTTGGTCTGTGCGATCGTCCATAGATATTCTAATATCTACCTAAGGACGATGTTTGTGCTATTCAGAATAATCATTCCATTGCAATAATCATTCGAACCAAAATATTAACAAGTAGGCTGATTAAGATTAATTTTGGAATGAAACAAAAAGGAAACGAGAGCTCTCACGAACGCTGCTATCCATATTATTTTGACGTTCGAAGTAGTGTTTTTGATTCTGCCATTTTAAAAGGGTTTGGAAATCGAAATCAGTTTCCATAAATATCTTAAAATTGGCTAGAAATGAGCAATATATCGTGATACAAAAACATGTTTATATTTCAATTCCACGTTAATCCATCGAAATATATACAGAGTGTTTTATTTGGAAAATCTGAGATAATTCGATTCCAAATTCTCGAATTTCAAACATTTATTCTGATGACCCTGTATGATGCCGACCTCCAATAATGATATGGTAGCATCCCATAACCATCCCAAATGGAATTGTCAGTAAATTTAGAGTGAAATGGTTTATTTACAAAACTTATGAATTTTTTAATTATGGGAGGTGTGAAGTACATTTTGTTTGAAAAGACTGTTGATAATATGGCGGTCATAAGTTAAGTGATCTGAAAATATTTTCTTGTAATGCGCCTTCGTCAATAGTTTAAGTTTACATTCGAACAAAATCGGTTACTCTATGGTATGAGTGCTATGAAAGCCTGACGCACTGTGCCTGACCCTGTACTATTTTATCCATCATCGATTAGATATTACAAATTATCATAACATTAATGTAAAATTATGACAAAATGACAATACATCAATTAAACAAAGAGAAGGTTCGGATGTTATCATAAGAAAAAAAAAGTTAAGTGAAGATGGGAAAAAAATTTGTATCAATGCGAATAAATTGAAAAATATAACCGCTAAGGCATGGTCATCAGGGACGGGTATTCGATAATTGCGTGTTTATGTATTCATAATTTTGCCTTAGTTTGATATTTTCATAGAATAGCAATTACATTTTTACATTAATTCAGGAAGAACAGTTTCCAGACAACATAATTAGGAAAATAATAAAAAATTAAAACTATTTGGGCGACTAATAAGTGGTTTATGCAGGAACTCTTAATGAACAGGGTATATAATATTGCACCTGTGAATAACTTTTTAAACAATTATTTTGAAGATCGTTGGATAGGGAATATTGGACCCCATCGATGGCTTCCTAATTCGCTCATTATCCCAATATTGTTCGGGGTCATATAAAAAATATTGTTTATGCTGCGCCTCAAATAATTAAAGGGAATTGCCAGGTGGTAGTTAGGAATGCATTTCGATCTTTTTTCCAGCAAGAAATTCAGAGCGCCACACATGCCGGATTTTTGAGAAGAATTCATTAATTTTTTAAAGTTGAGGGCAACCAGCTCAAACATTTACCATAGTTTGGTCAATTTCTTGTTTGTTCTTGTGTTTTACAATTGTGGTAAACCGTGTCCATTGTCTACGACAAGTTTAATTTTATTTTGCTTTTTAACAAACTGTTCGCGTGTTTTACATTTGTGAATGATCCGCGTCATAGTGTCATGAGTGTGCTTTTGTCTATCCGGATATAGCGGTGGGAAAGTTTCACAGACTCCTTCAATATCCATGTCAAATTATCCAGAAATGATTAACGAATTAAAGTAATGTTCATTTTTTAAAGATAAAAAATATTGACAATATTTCTTGTCGATTCTTCCAAAAAAGGCTACTGATTATTTTTTGACAATTCTTGCAACCAATCGAAACCATCATTCATGTACGTTTAGGCCAATCACAGCATTATTATAGTGGGAATTTTCTACCTTGAAAATTGCCGCGGGAATTTTTTGTGGTATTTTGTTTTTATTATGTGACAACTGATACTTTTGATCTGACATTTGTCATCAGTTTGCATGAAAAGTGAAAAATGATTCAAAAACGGTTTAGTACATCATCATTCGATGAAATTTTAAGAAAATCAACAACAAAAATGCATGTAAGAATACTATTTTGAGTAACGTGTCAATTTGGAAACAGATTCAATTGATAACATAGGGACAGAGAGAAAGCAATAGCTTTCAATATTCAAAAAATGCCCCGTTATTCACGAACCGAACAAATTGACATGCTCCTCATTTATGGTGAATGTTTAAAAAATTCTTATGCCGCTGAACGATTGTATTTAGAGCGATATCCAGGGAGGCAGCAACCGTCAAGAAGGTATTTCCGGTGGCTTGAAGAAAAATTAAGAACTGAGCCTGATGTTCACGAAGACCAAGAAGCATTTGTTATTAATGAGGAAACTGAAATTAATGTATTTATTAGCTTTAGTACAATATGATAGCACAATTTCCTCAAGGCAGATTGGCGCCGAATTAGCTATAAGTAAGGACTCTGCTAGGAAAATTTTGAAAAAACATCGATTTAAATCCTTCAAGTATCAGTTGCATCAACATTTGTATGAAAATGACGGTGAAAGGCGCCTGGAATATTGTAATTGGTTTCTTCGACAAAATGCTGAGAATCACCTATTTAACTATTATGTCTTGTTTACGGACGAGTCAAGATTTACCAACAATACATTATTTAGCAGGAATAATACAAGGTAGGTACTGTACTTCATTTGGATTATTGTCGATAGTCGAAGTGTGAAGTGCTAAAAGTGTGAACGGTCTTTTGATTCAGGTACTGGGCGATAGAAAACGAGCACCGGTTTCGACAAGGTGGCTTCCAGGAGAGATTTGGTGTGAATGTTTGGGCAGGAATAGTAGGAACTCATATTGTTGGCCCCATTCTTTTTCAAGGCCAACTAACCGGAGAGAGATACTTTAATTTTTTAACGAATGAAATTTCGGAATTCATTAACAACCTACCAGCGGAAATAACTGAGAGAATGTACTTCCAGCAAGATGGCGCCCCTCCGCATAATTCAAGAATAGCGAGAAATTATCTTCAAAATCGCTTTCACGAGAGACTTATAACAACCCATGGTCCAGTCAGGTGGCCACCAAGGTCACCTGATCTTACTCCGTGCGACTTTTTTCTATGAGGGCATCTTAAAAATAGGGTGTATTCCACACAGCCTACAACTCTACATGAGCTAGAATTAAAAATTCGTAGAGCTTTCCAAGATATCACGCCCCAAATGTTGAGAAACGTTTTACATGAAAATATCACCAGAGTCAATAAATGTATTGACGCTGAGGGAATGCATTTCGAACATTTGATTTGAATTTATTTTATCTTTAATCCTATCAATTTGAATTTTTTTTTTCGATAAATCTGTTTTTTTGTTATTTGAATAATAATAATTGGATTTTTTGGTATTTCATTTCAAAAAATTACTTTCTATTATATCATTAGAAAGGAATGGTTATGCTGAATAGTACAGGCAAGAAAAAGTTGTATGTTCCTATTTAAGTTATGGACCTACAGAGTATTGTTTTTTCCCAATTTTTCCAATATTTTTTTTTGGCGGCTTTTTATAACGCCGACGAATGAAAATAAAATATCACAGTAGTAGCAACTGTTATCAAGTGACGTATGGTTTCCATAGCCAACTTTTCAATTTTTGGCTTTCATTTTGCTTCCACGGCCTACTGGGTGAATTTCAATAATAATTTTGTTCTGATCTAGTTTCTGGTTAGATACCAACTTGTGATATGTCATTAGAAAGGGAATTGAATGCTGAATAAAGCGAAAAGAAAAAAAATAGGGTTTCTGTTTAAAATAAGAAAGTTGATGTTACTTCCGGTCAGACCGGGAGTTAACTTCGACATGTCAATATGCTCAAATTCTAGCTCTTATGTCATTATATCGACGCTCCAAATTTCACAAACCTACTTCATACAATAACTGAGATATTCCGTAGGCAATACTTCCGTAGCCACCCGGTATATATATTCGGTTGAACCCGAACTTTTAGTTTTCAAATATCTGACCGCGGAAACCTATCTGAACATATATATATATATATATAAATATTGTCGGGTAGCAAAACTACGAGTTAACGGAACCCTCTGGCAACACCGAGACCTTGGGAGAGAACAAAGTCGTGGGCACGGCTAGTTGAAAATACTTTTGATTTCATAATGTCTGTACCCCGCTAATGAAGCTTTCTGCTACAGCTTCCAGAATAGTACGCCCAAATTCAAAATAAATACAGATAATAATGAAAATATTACACTATATCAAATATTTAGTTGAAAAGAACTGATTGGAACACAAAAATGTGCCCGACTGAAAGAACAAAATCATTTTCAGGAAATTTTCAATAAAAATAGGTTGTTATGAGTTGTGTAATGATAATTAATCCAGCAAGAAGGTGGAAACACCAGGGATTTCATACTTACCAAATAGACGTGTCAATTCTGGGAAAATATTATTTTGATATGAACAGACTAACGACGAATAAAATGAATAATTTCGACGAACTCCTACACATTTCCATGAAGAAGAAAATATGAAACAAATATCTGTCAGAAAACAACTACTTTCCCTACGAACATTGCATTACATCAGGCATCTGGCATCAGGCATTTGTGCAATACGTTCCTCTAGGAGGACACTATTACAAGCGCTTTTTGTAATCAAGCATTGAGTAAGTACATGGGCCGTGGTGGCGCGCGGGTTAAGCGATCGCTTCTGAATAATCCTTTTTTGTTATGGACCATACCTGTTTTGCAAATTTTGGCCACCAGTTCGCAAAGAATTTCCCCAGAAACATTTTTGTCATGATGTCATGCCGTTGGTTCGATTTCCACATTTATTGTTTTTGAAAAAAAAAACTAAATAATTTCTACTCTTTCTGTAACTAGTACACCATAATAGAAATGAACTTAGAAAGGTTCAGTAATGTTGAAACACTTCAACCACGAGTCACAACTAACACTAGACCTATTTATCACTGTTAGAGTGCTAACCTGGGCTGCAATGATGGGGGACAGACATTCCGAAACCGTTCTGTAGTTGATTCTCCGTTTGAATCAGGTGAAGTCCTGCTGTTCGTTCCAGAGAGCTCTTGCAAAGTTGTTCCTTCAAAGTAAGGATCTTTGAACATATGTATGAAGGGTATCGTTGCTGACTAGTTCAGAATAAACTTAAAATAGTGGGGTTGTGCAGCAAGTAAAAGAGTACTCTTTAAAGTATGTATGTTATCTCATAGCACTGTTTGGACCCTTTGTTTTAGTAATGAATACACGTTTTATCATAACACCATGACTGTCCAGAAGATGGTTCCCTATTGGTTGAAACACGTATAGAAGTGTTAAAAGTTGTGGTTTGGTGTTGGGATTAAATAATCAATGCATGAATGACTGTCATAATTATACTAACCCAAATATGCAGCACTATGTTCACATTCAACATAATATTTCTTTACCTTTTTCATCGAGCTTCAGAACTATTGAATAGCCTTGGTTTCAAAATTGTGTTCAGTTGTAATTCTTCTTCCCATCTTGTTAAACTTCCAGAAAGCAATCAGCAACATTTCAATAGTGGTTCCGTCGAGCCCTAAAACATTATTAATATAACAATATACTTCCTAAAATGCTTATTGGCGTTAAACTTCTAAGTCTTGTAGAATCAAATCACTCATCAAAAAAGTTTTAAAATATTATTGCAAATAGTAGTGTGACTCAAAGATCCAAAAGAGTGCTTCCAAAAGTTGTACTTCCAATATGAAGTCTGTCATTTTGATGTTGAGTCTATACCAGTAATACTATTATTTGTAAAAATCAACGTTGAACCCATTACCAAAAGTGACTCTCAAGAATTTGGTTTTTCATTCTGTGCCAAAATTCATTTCACATAAGGCAGCTCAACAACATACACTAAACTTTTGACATACCATTGAGAAAAGATCAAAGCATCTTAACGGTAAAACATGTCTCACAATCTTATTTTCCTGGAATACCCCAGAAAAGTTATGGATCTATACGGGGTGTTTTTCAAGTACTTGTACAGACTTCAAAGGGCAAATCTTTCACTAATTTCAAGATAAAAAGTTCATATAAATATGTGCCGAAAAATGTTTTGTTTCGGGAGATACAGGGTGTTGAAATTTTATTTTTGATTATTTTGAAGAATTTTGTCAAAAAATTTTTTTTACATTTGGTGCACAGGGTTTTTTAGGTGAGAAATCAAAATTTGGTATTAATTTTTAACGCTATAATTATTTATTTTAATTTGATCTAACTTTTTTGACAGGAAACTTTTGAGATTTTTATATTTAAATCTTATTATTACACCTATTCTGGGCAAAAAAAATTCCAACGATAGGGGCAACTGTTTTTGTGAAATTTGATACTTTCTGCATCGATGCAGATTATGGAGTCACTTAGACGCCAGATGATATTGCTCAGAACTTGACAAGAACTGAGTGTGATAGATCGTACTGAAATGATTTTTTTTTTCTATCAAATTAAATCAAAAATAAGTTTATTCATGACTTGTATCGATTAGCATGTCATTTCTTTAAGCTCATCCAACAGTACACAGCATGTCTTCGTACCACCTCCGTGGTCCGAGAGGAATCCCATGCACTGTAGGTAGTGGGGTGGGCACATCAATGACCTCAGTGGAAGCCAGCAGTTTTCCTCCCGTAGCGGCTTTCCAGCACCCAAGGGCGGGGCGGGGCGCCCCTGCTGATGTTAACGGGTGTACTCAAGCTCAATTTCAGACTTACAATGTGATAACCCTGTCTCCCGCATTATCTATCAAAATCAATCGAAAAATTATTCGTTCTCAAAATACAGGTTGTTGAATTATCAAAAAATATCGAATTTTCAACATCCTGTGAATTAAATTTTTTTCGATAACTTTTTGTAAAAAAAGTTGTTTATTTTATCGAGAGCCATCACAGTTTTTGTAAAGTTTTGAGCAACTTCAACTGGCCACCAAAAAAAAATCTCAAAAGTTTACTGAAATGAATGATGACGCAGCGCCCTTCGAGCTGTATATAAAAAATTATTTTAAAAAATTGATTTTTCACCTCAAATAAACCCGTTCACCAAATTTTGTTGAAAATTTCAATTTTTGGCAAAAGTTATCCAAAAAATAAATTTTAAACTTCAACATCCTGATCTCCGAAATGATACATTGGCGGACAAATGTTCATATGAACTTTTTATCTTAAAATTAGTCAAAGATCCACCCTTCAAAGTTTGTACGAGTACTTAATAAACACTCTGCATATTTTTTTGGAGATTTTCTTATAACTGCTCTTCTGAAATAACATTAATCCTTTCCACCATTAGCAGTTTTATGGATATTGACCTGAACTTTTCAGTCTTCCCACCCCTCAGACTGAAGACCAACTTAAACATCTAATTCCTATGATTCTTCATTTCGAGAATGGAAAAGCTTAGTATTTCATTACCTAGGGATACGCATTTCCCAAAATTGCCAATTTTATACAATCTAAAATAATACCAGTTCTTTCCTACCTTTTCTGAATGCTAATGGAACTTCCTCATTGTGACACTGAGAAAAATTGGCCTGTTTGTCACTACCAAACTAACTCCAATATTCTGAATGGCAAGGGCGTTGATTTAAGCAAAACATTTTCTTCTTGAGCCTTTTCACACTGCTAGTAAATTGAATAAATCTTAATTAGGACTCATTTATACAGACCTTCAACTCGGAACTATTTTAAAACAAAGTAAATACGTACGTATTAAATAGGTTTCCTCGTGATATTCAAAGAATTTTCTTTCATTTACCTCTGTGGTTTCATGCCTTGAACAAGAATGAAAAATGTGTAATCAGTAAAAAATTAATAATGTGCTGCGCGGTGTTCGGCACCTTTGACATGTGAAGCATAATGTGAAAAGTAGATCCGCGTTAAAACTTACGAATTCGCATTCAGAAAGTCAAACTTGTGAGAAGTGGAACCAAAAACTTCCAGAAAAATAGATGCAATTCGTTCGTAATGCAAAATTGTCCAGCAGAATTTAAAATGAAACACCAGATTTGTCATATCGAAACTCACTCAAGTATTATGTATCATTTAATTAACAGACCAAGAATGTGTAGTTTCGCTAAGATACACACAAGAAAACATGGTGAACAGATCTAATAATATGGAAATATCGGATTCTTCTTGTACGAATCCGTCATCCGTTACTTCAATCACCAGGAACTAAGAACTGATATTTTTCACAATATTCACTTTATCACAAATGAAAACGTTGAAAATATGAAATAATATACATAGAATTATTAATTCCCATTGAATCAGCGACCGAGCGTCCCCTAGAGCGTATACTAGGACATTACCAATCGTTAAGGTTTAATGGACAAACTGGGAATCTTACTCGAACTGATGCCGTGAATGCCCGAAATATTTTCATAATAATTAAATGTTCGATCAAGATAATTGAAACCACGGTGGATCTGTTGCCGACGTTTCGACTTATATTAAGTCATCCTCACGGTGGATTTCTTGTCGTCAGTACCAAACTCTCCTCTGAATAGGAACTCTAATTTTATTTATGTTTCTTTCGAAATAAATTTTATCACGACAAGGAACCCACCGTTCATTACCCTGAGGATGACTCAATATAAGTAGAAACGTCGATAAAATCTTGACCGTATCCCAACCATTCACACGTTACAATAATCAGTGAGGTCACAAAACATCATACTGAATTAAATGTTCACATATACAAATCTTGATAGTGAACGTTAGCGACAATGTATCTTCACTCAATAAAACCTTCTTTTTCCGACAAATCCGTTGTCATCTGGCCTGGGTACCATCGTAGAGATCAAAAGAGTGCTGATATTTTCACAAACAATATACCATTTCGGTACTGACGTCAGAGCTGTCAATTTTGTTTGGTTATGTCATATGCATTATCCAAACAAACTTTTCTTGTATTTGATTCTAACAGGAGCTGTTGGTTTTTTGTGGATATTTGATTTATCAAAGGATTTCAAAGCGAATAACAGTAAATATGTTAGGTGCAAATAATACTGTAACAAAGTACCTATAGTCAAATTTAAACATAACATATTGTAATAAAACTGCACTAACTAATTGTTCTAATTTATTTAAAACACTCTTTACAACAATTATTCACTAAAACATTTACTTCACTAATTTATTTCTACGGTGTCAGTCTCTATCCGCTAACTCTGGAACTGTAACTAACTCTGAATTCTGACTGTTCCGCCATCTGCTATACAGCGGCTATATATAGTAGCATTTACAGTTTTCGATCTTTCCAGTCTGTTCGGCGACTCCTAGAAACTTCGGTTATAGCGTTCGCGTCTCTTCCACGGATGAGTCATGTGTTTGTCAGAAGAGGACTTGTTTACATTTCGAGTGTGGAGTGTAATTGGATGATCAGGGCCGGTCTCGAGGCAAATCGTTACATTGCCCCCTTCTTAAAGACTTTTCGTCCCGAAATGTCATTTTTGGAGTTTGGAGATATTTGCATGATTCTCCATATCTGCACCTTGCTGTTTGATGGAAGTAGCACTCTACGGTCTTGGTTGTGGATGATGATTACAGCATACCAAGATCTTGACGCCGGTGGATTGGAATATCGTCTCCAACATGCTACTTATGACTCTATAGTCCAGTCCGTCGAGCCCGCAGGACAATTTTGGGATTGCCAGGTCCACGAGATTCTGCTCCACCATCATGTCCCTTAATTTCTCAAGGCTGTTCCATACGTCTTCATAGGACGGTTTGTCTCGAGACTGCTTCTTAGTGACTAGATAGAAGATGCTTCTCTGGCCTTTCCGCAACTGTAACACCCCTCCAACTTCCGGGTTCTGTTCTCTCAGTTCCTGGATTCGACCGAACTTCTTGGAGAAAACTACTGCAATGCCTCTGGACATTTGGAGATCTTCTGCCACACAGTGAGCTAACGCGTGACTCCTCTCGGGTTACTCCATGACCGTTTGAGTACAAGGACATGAATTTCTGGAACGTCATCGCATCCTCCGGTGGTCTGAGGGTGCGGACTTGATCGTGGTTTCCAGCGTAAGGGGCCAACCTATTGAAATGGACGACTCTGGGTTTTCCTCTAGGTGGTTTTTTAATTCGGTAGACCACGTCATTTATCCTCTTCAAGATCTCATAAGGGCCTTCCCATGAGTTCCGCAACTTTGGTGATAGGCCTCGACGACGTTTGGGGTTGTACAGCCAAACCAGGTCACCAACCTTAAATCCTCCGGCATCGGCCCTGATGTCATAGGTCTCCTTCATTAGGTCGCTGGCACTCTGGATGTTCAAAAGGACTCTTTCGTGGATGTCTTCCATTCTCTGCCGAAGTTTGCTGACATAGTCCTCTCCCGCAGTGTCTTGTCCTGGTGGCGTCCCAAACTTCAGGTCACATGGTAGTCGCAGCTCTCGGCCCATAATAATACTAGCAGGGATTTGGCCGGTCGACTCGTGTACTGCAGAACGATAGGCCATCAGGAACAAATGGAGATACTGGTCCCAGTCTCTTTGGTGGTCAGAGACTACCTTGGATAAGTGGCGGTTCATTGTCCTGTTCATCCGCTCCACCATTCCATCAGACTGCGGATGTAAAGCCGTAGTTCGCGTCTTCCGGATGTTCAGCATTCGACACAATTCCTGGAACAAGTTGGACTCGAAATTTCTGCCTTGGTCTGAATGCAGTTCAAGTGGGTCACCAAATCGACAAATCCACTCCTTTAGCAGGACGTCGGCGACGGTTAAGGCTTCCTGGGTGGGCAGGGCATAGGCTTCAGCCCACTTGCTGAAGTAGTCCATTGCCACGAGGATGTATTTGTTCCCGTGGTCAGATTGTGGAAACGGTCCAGCAATATCGATGGCGATTCTTTCAAATGGGCTGCCAACGTTGTACTGACGCATTGGGCATCCGCATTCTTATGGTTGGTCCCCGCCCGATGTTCGATCTCAAATTCGAACTCCTGGAGCCTCTCAATCCAGCGTGCCACTTGACCCTCGGGATTCTTAAACTGTAGGAGCCATTTGAGGGCGGCGTGGTCAGGTCTCAGCAGGAATCTCCTGCCATACACATACTTGTAAAAGTGCTCTACTCCTTTGACCACAGCTAGCAGCTCCCGTCGGGTGACACAGTAATTCCGCTCCGGTTTACTGAGGGTCTTGCTGAAGTAACCGATGACTTTTTCCTGTCCATCCTGGATCTGAGACAGGACAGCTCCAAGTCCCACGTTGCTGGCGTCCGTGTCCACAATTAATTTTCCGTCTGGAAGCGGGTAGCTCAGGATTGGTGCGTTGATCAAAGCTCCTTTCAACTTCCTGAATGAATCTTGGCATTCATCTGACCACTGGAACTTTGTTTGTCCTTCCGTGAGCCTGGTCAGTGGTTTTACGATGTAAGCAAATCCCAGCACGTATCGGCGATAGTAAGTGCACAAGCCAAGAAAACTTCGAAGTTGGTGAATGTCTTTCGGAACGGGCCATTCCTTAACAGTTTTGATCTTCTGCTCATCTACTGCCACTCCTTTCCCAGAGACAACGAGATAACGTACTTCTCTTTGAAACAGATGACATTTCTTAGGGCTCAGTTTCAGTCCGGAGCTTCTCAGTCGCTGAAATACCTCTTCCAAGTTTTCACATGGTCCTCGAACGATCTGCCAACCACAATAATGTCGTCGAGATACACCAGACACGTCTCCATCAATCTTTCGAACGTGGCTGGAGCATTGCAGAGGCCGAATGGCATAACTGTAAACTGCCATAATCCGTAGCCGATGGTAAAAGCTGTCTTTTCTCGATCTTCCTGGGCCAGTTCTACCTGCCAGTATCCGCTCTTCAAATCCAAGGTCGAGAAAATCGTAGATCCAGCCAGCGTGTCTAGCGTGTCGTCTATCCTTGGGAGAGGGTAACTGTCCTTTTTCGTCACGTTGTTTAGTTGACGGTAGTCTACGCAAATCCGTGTAGATCCATCTTTCTTCTTCACCAACACGACTGGAGAGGACCAGGGACTGTCGGATGGCTCGATGACTCCGTCTTTCTCCATGTCGCAGACTATTTTGTCAGCCTCCTCCTTTTTGGCGAGAGGAAGTCTTCTGGCTGATTGCCTGATTGGTCGGGCATTTCCAGTATCTATCTTGTGCTGAACCACCTTTGTTCTACCGCCTCTGCCTACTCCGGTATCGAAGATGTCCTGATACTTCCTGACTAGTTCTCTCAGTTTAGGCTTCTGTGCTGGCCCCATGTCCTTGGAAGAGATAGCAACCAACTTCTCCAATTCTGCTGGCATGTTACTGGCTCGACTAACAGTGCCGCGTACACTCCTTATCACAGAGGAAATTGACGAGCAGTGCCCCAGAATTGTTCCTTTCTTCAAAGTCACAGGGTAATAATTGACATTCATTACCCTTACCGGCACAAATTTATCAACTCGCAACAAGGTCTTCCCTAGTGCGATCCCTCGTCCAATTTTCTCATCATGGAGCTTGGGCTCGAACATCACCACGTTTCCATTGCTCGCACCCCCATCCAGGCGAGCCTTCAAAATGGTTTCAGCCCTCTCCGGTACGCTCACGTCTTCAGCCAGCAGAACTCGAACCATTTCTTCATTTCTCCCATGAAGTACCAGCTCTTCTCCGTTCACACGAAGGACGCCGTCATTAAAATTCAACTCGAATCCTCTAGAATTCATGGTCCATTCCAATTATTACCTCGTCCTCGATATCCGCAACTAGAGCCCGGTGTTTCACTGTAGTACTGCCCAAAGTCAGTTCAATTGGAAGTTCACCATACACAGTTGCCTGCTCTCCAGTTGCTGTGCGTAGCTTCCAATTCGACGATTCAATTCTTGCCGGTGTTTTGGCAAATGTAGGTCCAAGGATTGTCCTAGTCGCACCTGTATCAAGCAGCATGGTGCGAGGCTCGTTGTTGATGAGACCGTCTACAAAAACACCTTTTTTCTGTCGTTGAAGGACAGCGACATATACATTGTTATTTGGGGCTTGCTGGATACAGGCCGAAGACTGCCCCTCCTCATCGACCTTCTTTAGTTTTCCTGTGTCGGTGTCGCTTCTTTAAAAGTTGGGCATTTGCTACGCACACGCCCAATTTTCCCGCAATTCCAGCACCTTATTTGTTTCCTTTCAGGCAGGACTTCCTTCATTAATTTTCTCATGGCAGCCTCGATATTAGCGGGCTCCTGTGGCTGTGGGTCTTCCTCGATCATCCGGACTCTACTCTGGCTTTTGCAGGATTGCTTTGCTGCTTCGAATTCCAGAGCGCGTGCCAATGCATCCACGAGATGTGCGGGGCTAGCTAGTGTTAGGGCTTGCCGGATTTCCTGGTCACGAAGCGTGTAATGTCTGCTTCGAATTCTTGCAAAGATTCGCTTGATTTCTGGCATCGGTTCTTCAGCTGTGAGTGATATACGTGTTCAAGGTGGGCTTGGCCATAGCGAAGATCCAAGTGTTTTACCAGCTGTTCATAGTCTTCCTGTTGTTGGGCGGTGAGCGTTTGTAAAATATTTGTTGCTTCGCCACGCAATGCCAGTGTCAATGCTAAAGCTTTTTCCCCAGCATTCCATCCATTTGCTTTGGCAGCAGCTTCGAATTGTCGGTGGTAGTTTGACCATGGAGTATTTCCGTCGAACTGAGGCGGTTTCAATGAGAGCTTTCCTGGTTCCGTACTGACCTTGAAATCTTTGATGTCTTTTTGAACTTCCTCCAAGTTGATACTAAGATCCGGCATTGGATTTCTGTTGGAAATTTCAGGAATGTGCACAGAATCCATTCGCTTTTCTAGCTCACAAAATTTTTCCTTTATTTCATCGTGGAGCGTTTCCTTAATTTTTTTCATTTCTTCTTCCATTTCATCTTTGATTTTCTCCATCTCTGTTTAAACAGTTCCCATTCTTTCTTCCAACCGATTCGCCACAATGCAAACTTCTTCTTTCAAGCTTCTCGAATTTTCTTGAAGCTCTTCTCTCAAATTCTCCGAGTTTTCTAGAAGCTTCACTTCTAAATTTTTCGAATTTTCGTGAAGCTTTTCTTCCAGGCTCTTCACATTTTCTTGAAGTTCCTCTTTCAGGCAATTCGAATTTTCTAGAAGTTCTTCTTTCAGACTGACAGAATTTTCTTGAAGCTTTTCTTCTAGATTTTTCGAATTTTCGTGAAGTTTTTCTTCCAGGCTCTTCACATTTTCTTGAAGTTCCTCTTTTAGACAATTCGAATTTTCTAGAAGTTCCTCTTTCAGGCTGACAGAATTTTGTTGAAGCTTTTTTTCTAGGTTTTTTCGAATTCTCTTGAAGCTTTTCTTGAAGTTTCACTTCTAAACTTTTCGAATTTTCTTCAAGCTTTTCTTCTAGATTTTTCGAATTTTGAAGAAATTTATCTTCCAGACTCACCGAATTTTGTTGAAGTTTATCCTCCAATCTAATTGAATTTTCGAGAAATTTATCTTCCAAGGATTTCGTGGTCTCGTCGAGTTTATTCATTATGGAACTCAAATCAATTCCAGAAACTTCGAATAAGAACGTTTCGGGGTCTTCTCCTTCTTCAATCAGTCCATCTGCAAGTCTTTTTTGGAGTACGGCCTTCTTTCACTCAAATGTTCAACGGGTCACTAACTGTCTATTAGGCGCGATAAATGTCTATCAGTTTTTCAACGCGACGAACACTTATTTATTTTAAACATCCGACTTCTGACAACAATGTAGTAAAACTGCACTAACTAATTGTTCTAATTTATTTAAAACACTCTTTACAACAATTATTCACTAAAACATTTACTTCACTAATTTATTTCCACGGTGTCAGTCTCTATCCGCTAACTCTGGAACTGTAACTAACTCTGAATTCTGACTTTTCCGCCATCTGCTATACAGCGGCTATATATAGTAGCATTTACAGTTTTCGATCTTTCCAGTCTGTTCGGCGACTCCTAGAAACTTCGGATTTAGCGTTCGCGTCTCTTCCACGGATGAGTCATGTGTTTGTCAGAAGAGGACTTGTTTACATTTCGAGTGTGAATTAGATGATCAGGGCCGGCCTCGAAGCCAGTCTCGAAATCATTACAATATTTATATATAACTTTCATTTGTAGGAACAAAATGGTAGAGAATGCAATGTTTTTATTATTTGTCTGCACTCAATTAGACAAAAACACAAAATATACACCACAAACACATTATTTCAATTGTAAATACGGTTTGTTTGGATAATGGCCCCCGTGACCTTCATGTGACGTGCGTTGACCATTCCACAATTAATTCTTAGTCTTCACAAATAGATAAATATTCAACATTCAATTCATTCAATACACGCACAAAGGACGGCAGACATCACTAACACAAATAAGTTTCGTTCCCACGCGACCTCCGCTGTCGGAACGGATCTCAAAAATTAAATATTACGTTTTATGAATGAGCCACCGGTGAGGTCACCGGTGAAGCGAAATGAAACTATAGTATTGGTTTTCTCTGGGAAAACGTCGCTTTTCGAAAAAATGCTTCTACAGGTTCATTCAAAGAACAATTGAATAGATTTCAGAGATTTTTTTCTTTTTCAATTCCTTTCCATTCATCAGGTGAGTTTTGCAAATTTTCCAGTAAATAATAAAATAAAACTGGTATATAGGTACACGTAGTGGTGGCACGTTTATGAATTGTAGATGAGAAAATTCCGAATACTCAATTATGTTGATTCATAAAATTCCTTTCAAAATTCGCGTAAGGCAGGAAAAAACACATAAATACTTTGAATGCGCAGAATACCATTTTTTACACGCAGGAAAAAACACATAAATACTTTGAATGCTCAGAATACAATTTTTTACGAATATGTGATTTCACCCTAGTTCAATACTGCACTATGTTTCTTGTTAATATCCACTAAATACACAAAAATATTACTTACATCTCGATACTTCTCCATTCCATTCAATACTTTCTTAGCAACAAATTTTTTAAGGTGTAATATGGTTGCTTGAGCAGAACACCGAATAAATCTACGTTTCAATGTCTTCAAATTTGAACTGATACATTCCAAACACACATTCACTTGTTCATCTTGTCTATGATAGTCACTCTCTGCATGGGAAGGATCTGTATGATTGTCGTCTCCATGTAGTTCACCATTAGTAAGCTGAATATCTTTGGGATTTGGCAAACCCCGTTGGCGATAAAACTCCTTTTCACGATTGATTTCATCTAGAAGAAAATTCACTTACATAAAATATAATAATGATAATAATAAATCGTCTTTATTCAAAGAGAATAGGCGCAGTGTCAGGAAATTGCTGTATCTCTACTCAGCCCTAGGTATATTGGAACCATTGGCAAGCAGGCAATACCGTAACTGTACTCGATGCTGATGGCGTCAACCTTGTTGGCGAATCGTTCGCCAGGTACAATTAACATATTTTTGGTATGTGATTTGGCATTGGCTTAAAAGTGACACCAAACTTATGCAACAGGAAGGCGTTTTCATATTTTCAGACACCAATATGAATTAAAACAAGTGTAAAACGATAATTTGGAACCTGTGGACCAATATGAACCTTCAGCGAGTAAATAATAGTTACACATTGAATGAGTGTTTTATATGCTAATAAGACATGAAATATTTAACATTTTATCCACAGCTGCTAAGTTTTTGTTAAAATTGTTATATACGTCAACCGGCTGCACCCTTACGAGCAACCCTCAGAAAAATTGAGGGCTTGTTTGATGTATATGGAAGTTGCTGAGAGGGTTATGATATAGGAAAGGAGTGACTTGATGAACAAACAAAACGAATCAATAGATGCTGCTTCGAGAAACGTAGTTTTAATTTCATAGGAAAAATGATAACCAACATTTAGTCCCCAGCAAAAAGTAAAAATTATATGTGACAAAAACTGGAAAAAAAAAGTCGAAAACCAGCCGTACAATCGTGTAACAAATCCTAACAAGATTATTTCTGCTTACGGATCCAAAGATCCTTTACAAAATTTAGGCTGCAAAAAGATACCGCTATAGCATTGATGGTTCTTAGAATCGGGAAATTTGAACAATGTGAATGTATCAGCATTCCCCGAAATGAAGGATGTTATTGTCAACATTCCGAAAAACAAAACAGTTACACCCAGTAGCAGCGTTAGGGCATAAGGCGTTTAGGCGATCTTCTAAAGGCCCCTGATTTCCCGTCCCGTCTGTCTCAAGTGCAATGAGAGGAGGTGCCATAGAAATCTGGCCTAGGGCCCTGTTAATGCTAAAACCGGTACTAGTTACACCTGTAAGTCGGCCCTGCAGGAACGTAGCCATTCCCTTGGAATCGAAACCTAATAAAAACTAGATGAACTTCTCAGCCTAGATATTATTGAGGCAGTAGAAGGTCCAGCGGAATGGGTATCATAAAAAAAAACAGGAAAAAGAAGGGCAAGTTGTTTTTCATTGCCAGTTTGTCTGTCCGTGTTGAATTTTATGTACTTTTCTCTATATGTATCAAGCACACATACCGTTTCTAAAATAATAATTTTATTTATCGTCATAATCTTATTGCCGGAAAAAAATTGGTCTACATGATTCTCGCATTTTTATTTAAGAGGGATCCATATCCACTTGAAACGACTTTCGTTCTAGTATCCACATTAGTTAACTAATTTATTTGCAATTTTCACTGACCGTTTCAGAAAAAAAATTATTTTTCCGAGAAAATTGTTATTTTTTTTAATTTGAATTTTGGAATTAATAACAATATTCATATGTTCGATAAAGGAAAATGATATCGTTTTTATTTCGAAATATTGAAACTTGAACTGATAAGGCACTCGATTAGTGTCGCCCTCTAACAGACCCTTTCCCATAGAGATGGGTGCATTGCGGTTTGCAATCGCCACGGCAAATAATCCAAGGGCGTGCGGCTTATTATTAGTAAATATTTTATTTTAATGCGTTTTCAGGTATTTGTAGCAATAGCACGTTATATGAAGTATGATTGTGTGATTATGGCTACCTACTCAGGTATATTTAGGTATTTGATGATATTGAGGAACTTCATATGACCTGAAATAGTTATCTGTTCTCGTATAAATTCACTTTCGGTATGGATGTTTGTTCATTGTTAGTTCGGTCTAGTTCGAATTGATTGCTATTGTGTGATTTTAAACCATGGGAAAATTAAAACAAACGAAGGGTGCTGAGGAGAGAAAATTGAATTGAAATTACGGAAAATGGGAGTTGTCCCCAATTTTATTTCTCGAATTTTGCACACAAAAAAAATTATTTACAATAAATTGTTTTGAAATAACGGAAAATGGGAGTTGCCCCCAAGTGAATACAAGTTTTTGAACGACATCATTATGATTCAATGTTCTCTGTGGTTACATAGTGACCATATCTCCGCAGCCGTTTGAGATAATCCCATCAAACCTGGTATCACTGGATTCGTACCCAGTCAACACTGGGCAAACATCCACATCTCAGGGATGTCAATATCGTCAAAAATGGGTTTTGGATATCTTTGTGATATCATATCGTTGACATTCCTGCGATATTACACCGCGACTCCTCTAATAGCCGGATATAGATGTCTCTGCGATGTCATATTGTTGTCATTACTGCGATATCACACTGCAACATCCCTGTGATATCTAAATTAGTGATAGCTGGATTTAGATGTCCCTGCGATGTCAAATTGACACTTACCATAGTCGTCATACTGCGACATCAGTTAGACATCAAAATCTATACTCTGCTACTATATTTTTATCGAGTTATCTCCAGATCAGGTGATAATAGGACTTTCACACACATTCACTTGACTGCCGACCACAAGGGCACCATCTGTCCTCCACCACGGTCGAAAAGCAATCCTCAATTTGTGTATAATTTTAATTTTGAAGTAACGCGGTACGTTTGCAAGAAGTTGGCAACATAGATCGTATTCAATGTTGGCCAACCTGAAAGCGGGAGGCGACTGCGTGACCGGCTGTTACTGGTCAAGTTCAGATATTACTGGTTTTACTGGATACAGTAACTAATGTAGGAACGCATCACAGTAACAGTAATTTTAAACGGCTTGTTGAAGTTGTTGGGCTTGTTTTCGAAACGATTCTATCAAACAGTAACGTCAGTGTCAGTGCAAGGGAGCAAAAAACAACGTAGTAATAGCCGCTTTTCAATTGTCACAGGGAGTAGCTCCGAGTACCTCCGGGTAGCTCCTGAAGTGATCTGACAGATGACGATACATTATGTTACAATTAAACCCCATATATTTCAGTCAGGTGCGGTTCTCTTCAGGTTCAGTTCAGAGGTAACAAGCTCCACTGGGTGCTTCTAAAGCAGCTAATATAGTACAGAAATTAATCTTATTTTTATGACGATATTTTACGTACAATCGTCAAGAGTTTAAATTCAAAATTATTCAAATTTTATAGTAGAACTGTTAATAAGTGACAGCGGTTCTGATTCATCAAGTCGCTCAAGTTAGCTCTAGTGGATCTATATGGAATATTCGGTAAAGGTAAGTTTATCGAGCTCAGCCTCAAAATTAAAAAAAAAAGTCACTCAACTCCTGTAGGTATTGTCTCTTTTGGGAAAAAAAACAAAAAAATTGAGGGGGTCTCAACAACTTTTCGAATTATGACCATTTTTTTTGTGATAATACTTTTTTCAGACGCTAATCTACCTAATTTCACAATAACAAGCACCAAAAAAATCGTTTTACACAAAACTTTTATAATCACAAACATAACCTTGTTTTTCTCAGTTATTTTCATTTTCAGAATCATTTGTTCACTTCAGTGTGTTCTTATGGCTGCCTACGTTTTCGGCCATGCACCTAATTTCTCAACGTGAAAGAAAGGGACAAAAGCTAACCTAACTAACCTAGCTATCCAAGTTGCTGGTAATCCGATCACTACAAAACTAGAATAAAAAAGATAAATCGAAGCAGATGCTCGCTGTGCTCGCATTCTATAAATAATTACCATAAAAAAAAGACACGCCAGCGCATGTCTCTTTTGGCTGCCCATGTTGTCGGCACAATTGAACATATGAATTGAGGGGAGTAAATTTTTGCTCATGTTTGAAATTGAATACTCGGCTGCGCATATTCCAAGTGACCAACCTACCGTAACAATGAAAATAACTAAGAAAAAGTGATTATAAAAGGTAAAATTTTTGTGTAAAACGGTAGTAGATTATACTTCAAAGAGAAGAAGGCATTTAGTTTGTGTGATTTTTTTATCGAAAAATTTTGTGTTTTAAAACGTGTCATTTTCAAGATTAACTATTTTTCAATTTTAAGGCAGAGCTCAGGACAGAACTCACCTTTGCCGATTTTTCGCATGCGCAGTAATGGTCCTTGCGGAGTCCCAACCAATGAAAATGGCCGTTGTCATGAAACAACGTCTCAAATGACAGTTTTGAGCCTTCTGCGCATTGCGCAGACACGTTTTCGTAAATTCCATTGGGATGAATTTTTCGAGTAGACGGAATATGACCATTAGCAATCTAGTTTAAGGTTATATCGATGGTACAACTTGACTTGAAAAATTTTTGCAGATGAGAAATTAGTTATGTATTTTAATCTTATCTTATGATGAATTTTGTTTTGGTAATTTCACTCTCAAATCGCAACTCTCAACATAACATAACTCAATTCAATATGGAGAACATACGACTGGGACTGCATGACCATTTCGGCAACAGTAAATCCAGTAAATTTTTAGCCTCGAACAGGGATTCTTAAAAAGTGGAGCGAAATATTACAGTATCTCCAGTAGAAGTTTAGCCTCTGACAGGGTTGCGTGGCGCGAAACCTTCACCAGTAACATTCAGTAAAATCGGAACGTCTGAATTTACTGCAGTGTTGCCAACTGTGAGGATAAATCCTCACTTGTGAGGATTTTTTTGGGTGTGTGAAGAAATGTGTGAGGATTTTCTGAAAGTGAGGATTTTTGTGAGGATTTTTCTCTTACAATGAAAATATGCCTTTCAATATGGAAAATATACTGACATAAGAATAAAAAATGTACATGTGAAGGAAGTTACGTTGGCACCATTGGAAAATCATTGTACCGATTTATTCAACGCTTGAAATTACTGAAATATTTTTGTTTTTTATTATTATATTATTAGTTTCAAAGTAGCTTGTTCAGTTGTACTTTATAACTGACTGCTGAATAATGCTCATGTTAAGTTTTTGTTATTTACATTTGCACTGAAGTGATTAAAATTATTATTTTACTTAAAAACATATCGCGTTTTTTTGATTACCCTTACATCTGATATATAAAAAAACATGTTCATTGCCAATTCTTGGTCTGGTTGCGTAATAACAGCATAACTTCTTTCATAAATGGTATTTGTTTGTGAGGATTTTCTGACTGAAAGTGAGGATTTTGTGAAAGTTGAGTTGGTAACACTGATTTACTGGTCAGTACTGTTCGGGAATATCGGAACATGACCACTGTATCTATAACCATATTTTATTTAGTTCTAGTTCTTTGTATCGATGCATTGATCGAAAATCGAAGCTTTTTCGCTTTGAATTCTGATATTTCCAACTGGACTGATCACATTTGCGAATTTTAGTGTCCTCAAACTGAAAGTAAAAAGTGAGTATCGGTATTGAGTATCAACAAAGTGAGATTCCATTATTTTTTCTTTACTATCTGGCATTGTAGCTCTCAGTTGTCTCATATTGTTTCATTGATTTTCAGATGTGGTGATGAACCTTCACGGAGGAACGAAAAAAATGTGAAGCAGCCTGTTCCAATTGGTTCAGCCATGCCAAACAAAGGCTCGACAGTTAATTTTTAATTTTGTACTTTGTTAATGTTGTTGTGGGAGAGGTATGACAGTTGAGGTTATGATAAGAAGATGTCCCCCTGGGAGTAAAAATCGACGTGTTTTTGCATTTTCTTCACAGCACATGTGTTTTGAAGATATACGATCTGTTTCGTTTTCGGTGCCCCACCCTGTATATGTAACTGTTCTTGCTCGTGTTTTATACTATGACATGGATAGTATGATTCACGTTTCTCGCTCATGAGAGTATGATATTCCCATGGATGAATTTATTGGTGATATGACCTACGGGTTTGAAAATGAGGGATTTGACACGTATCTTTCAGAGTTTGTTTCAGGTGGTAGCAAAAATTAAGCCTACAAACTTTGATTTACAAGAGATTGAGAGTGCAAAATCAATTGAAAAGTAAAGGGCATTTCTTCAACTCTATAATATAATACCTCAATAGAGCACTGTCAGCTGAAGTCACAACATGGCGGTCATCAGCTGATGGGGGACAAAGCATTTTTGTATAAGAAAAAATTTGGTTTTTCGTTGTTGATAGTGGTTGAATGCGATTTTTAAAAACTTTACAAACATTCAGGGATCCTAGTATTTGATAATATATTGTAATACATACTCCCTTTTTTCATATGAGAAATCGACTAATTTTACTAAAAACTTCGCTTCTGGTTTGTGCTTGTTGTCGAAAATATCATTTTATTTTTGTCCCCTAGGAAGTTTTGTGATATTTGGCACTGAAATGGCAAGTAAAAATATTACATGATTTTTATAATTCAAAATTCCTGTGTTTTAGGAAGGGTCCGATTACATCATAAAACTGGATTTTATATACATCACACATCTTGAAATCATCTGATTTTGATACAGCGTTGGACAAAATTTCAAGGATTTTTATAAAATATGATTCTATATTACTTTCTCTTCAGTATGAGCCTTTCAACATATTTGTGAATAGAAGCGTTAGAGGTTGGAGGCTTTCGCACATTTGGTATGCAAATGGTATAAATATCTGCAAATTGAACAAAACTTTGTTATCATTGTGAAGTGAAGTGGTCGTGGTGCTAGAGCGATTGCTCCCAACAAGACGGCCCGGGTTCGATCCCCGAGACAGCCTGCTACTGAGCGAAGGTGGTCGGAATCCACTTCAAACTGTAGGTCCCGGATCTCCCTTGCTCGCACAAGCTCTGCTTCTGAGGAGTCTTCACTGAGAAACCTGGGTGATTCGTAAAAAAAAACAAAATATGATCTTAGTTTTGTCTGAGACTAAACTTATTATAGGTTTGCCATTCCAAAAGACTTTTCGGTCAATGTACCTATCTGAAAACTGAACAATCCTTACTGGTCATCATAATTGTGTAAGTAACTGGGTTAGAACTTTGTACATATGTTGCTCCAATACTTTTTGCATTAAAGTTTGCTGGTTCCATAACTGATGAAATATCAGTAGCAGTTTTGTTGAAAATTTGTCCTTTCTGTTAAGCAGCTGCATACTTACAAGCAACCCTCTGAAGTCTTCGGGAAAATTGTGTGAACTAGGAAAAATATTAGGGCCTTACTTTTAAATGTGATCTCACACATAGTGTGTTTTGACATTATTTGATTAGGATCCAGTATGAAAGCATAGCCATCAATGAACTGAATTAGTTGGGTAAGTTTTCGTTTTGTAAAGTGGAAAACGGAGTTTTAATTCTGTGTATCTGTTATCATAATTATGACAGTGTGTAGGAACCTGGAAAAAGACATTAGAATTACGAACATACAGTATATGAATATTATTTCTTTCGCAATTTAATTCAAACGAAATTCTTTCGGCTTCTCATACGTAAGATAAGAACATTGTTTTTAACGCCCACATACGCGCCTCTTAACTCGGAATGATACATTATTATATTTTAATCTAACGATTGTGTGTTTGTTTTCATTCATTTTTCTTTTGAGAATGAATGCTTGAGAAATAAAGTAACCTAGTATTATCTTAGTGAATTATTGAGAATCTTCCTGGTACACAACATCATTTTGGTGCAGTCGAGGAGGATTTTCGCCACGAGTCAGGAAGAAGTAGCTGAAAAAATCTTCCGAGATGAAAGAGGTTCTTCTAAAGACATTCGGCAAGTACCAACTTCTTAGACGAAACGAATAACGGAAGATCCACATACTGGCAAAAAGCTGGCAAACAGGTTAGTTCTCTGGTCAACTGGTTAATCGCTTTGATAGGAAAAAATTACTTTTGTTCAAACCCCAGTTTTTGTTGTACTCAGTCATTCCCTCACACACACACAAAATTATTGTTCTATGTGCTATACAATCAAAAAACAATGACAACTCCGATAACTTCTACCTCAAGTGATTACAAAATGTCATTTCTATGCTTATTAATTCCACGACCTTTCGATGGAAATAGAATAGAACTACACGAATTATTACGTTCAAATTTGAACCTACGGTATATTGTTCGGTTAAACAATTATCTATCACTATATTGACCGATTAAATCCACTGAGTTTACTCCACTTCATATATTCAATATTTATAATAATACATCTTATGATAATTTATAGTAGAATGTATTTGGTTCCTGAGCCCGCTCTGGTTTCTTCTCGACCAATTTCTGAAACAAAATAAATTTGTTGGTGTTTTACTTCTTAGTGAAAATATGTTTACTTACGTTTGTACTGTTGTCTCGTTTCAACTGAGAAATATACTATTCGGTAGCCTTGTAGATTAGCTCCATCGTTGCTGGATGCACTTGCTCTCTTACATCGGCTAGTTCTACAAAACAAATGAAGATTAAGATATTGAACAGTGTCCAAATTCATACATTAACACACAGCTCTAAACAGTGTGTCTTTCATATTCAGCTATAAAATACCTACTCACCTTGTATTTTCTCCATCGTTGACAATAAAGTAGTTCGTTACTCATTGTTTAAGGCGTTTTGGTTTCCTGAAGTTCGAATATCAAAATATAAACAAAGATTGATTGTCGGGTATAGGTTAACGTAGAGCAGTTATCAGCTGTTCAACGTTAATTGGCAGTCCCATGTCACAGTCGTCACGGACGATAATTTAGCGTAGAAGAATTCTGTTTCGTGGAAATATCGGTGTGATGTGCGAGCGTCCAACAAGACGGTGTCATCACCATTGCTTAGGTGTTGAGGAAATAATCTTTCACTTGGTACAAATGATTATTGATTGATATGTAACGGTTCATTTGTTCAAATATACGTTATTTGTTTAAGTTGTGTTAATATTAAATATATAAGCATTATCGGTATGGAAAATACCTATGGTGGCGCCGTCTATTGCCAGAAAGTATAAGTTTGTTTGACACATTGTTTGTCAGTCGCGCAATTTCGTGATCTGAGCCCTTTTGGTTGCTGATCTTGGTAGGGTGAAGTCGAACCACTTGTGAATGCAAAAATTTTTGATTTTCTAAATCATCTCTAGTGGAGGATCTGTTTTGCAATTCACTTTTATACAGTTTTGAATCGTTCTGTTCGATTATGGGAATATTTTGGAATATGATTCATAACTAAACTCTTGAGAGGATTTGTCAGTGGTTATATTTTTTTCATCAGTCAGTGGGCTCATCATAAATTGGATAATATCCCGTGAAAGGTATGTTTCTATATCAATTTATGATATCAAGAACTAGAATAATTATTATTACAGTGCAAATATTGTGTCTATGTCGAATCTAATTTTTTTTCTTTACTAGGTTGAGTGAGGCTAGTACTAGACACCCTGTATAGTTCCAACAATACATACTATACCGTAGTATTTTCTAGCCCTAGAACTCCTAGATACCAATTGAAATAAACCCCTTGGCCAGGGTAAGATATATCTTATATATTTTTGTGTGTTCACTGGTTTCCCAGAACAAAAATCTATGTTTCAAAAGACTGCTATGAAATGACCTTTACTTCAGGATTTCAGTAAACGTATTATTAGAAATTCCTTGTTCTGGAAAACTGTGTTATTGTAACAGTGTTCATTTATTTACATATTATTTTTGAACCATTTTGGAACCAGTTAGCTGTTCAAAAATGTTCTATCAAGGAGAATTCGATAGGTTTCCTCAGAAGGAAACTGATCCACTAATTCCGAAATATCAGGACAATTTTAAGAAAATAATATTAATATTCATTAATTTACACTATTACCAAATGTCTAAGTAGGCATATGAATGATGATTCATTATATCCTGATAATAATGTAATCTTCATGTCATTACAAAATTGTTGAGGTGTAATATGTGTCCGATTTACGGGTTGTCCCATTATGTACATAAAATGTACTTACTATTAGAAAGATTGTTCAGAATTTTTCTTAAATGCATTTTGGAAATACTGTCGTTCCTATAATATGGATTTCAACATTTATTTTAGATTTTGTTAAATATAGGGTGATGTAAAAAATTCTCTCTTGTAAATTATATTTATATAATAATTATTATAGATAATGATGATACCTATAAGTGGGTTTTAAAACAAGGGTTTACGCACAAAATTGTATTCAATATACAAGGGTGGTCAAAAAATATTCTAAGATTTCTTTAAAGATTTTCTAAATATTAGGGGTTGGTAGAAACAACTTGTTTCTTTATTGATGAAACTTAATGTTCATCATAATCTGGGGATGGAGACTTACTCCGATTTTTATTAATGGGTAATTTCATTCCCTAGGGTTTTATTTACGGGATTTCAATCCAGGATTTCCGAACAACTTGGATACTCATAAGAAGAATTCATCATAGCAGTGGGTGTCCATTGACCCTGGAAATCCAATTATACTGGGTGTCAAGTCATACTGGGTGTTCATTCATACTGGATATCTTTTACACTGGATGTCCCAATCGAGATCAATGGTACTGAGAGGCATTCCGGATTGATTTCCTCGTCATCGATTACATTCATCGTGGGATTCACGCAAGTCTATTATCTGATTTTTTTATTATTACTTGCACTATTTTGCCTTACCGCTTGATTGCTATTTGTTCTTTGCTACCATTTATTTGGTTATATTTGTGAAGCTGAAATTGAATGCAAATTTTCCCTGGTGGTGGTATATACAGTGCGCATGCGCTTGAGCTCTTGCGACGCAATATCTCAAATTTTGTGCATTTTGATTTCTGGCTGCTTGAAGGAAAATAGTAATTGGTGGCTTGTATTAGATCCCATATATGTTTTTTTTTGCTACTGTTTAGAGTATCGTCATTAATGACCATAGATAAAATATGATAGCTAAGACGATAAAATGATTAATACTTACCGCTTAGTTAACGCTATTGCTTGATTGCTTGCTTGCTAGTTTTCTTATCAGACTGCTCTTAAGATTATTAGTTCATGACTTACTTTCAGAGTTGGAGATTTTCCAGAATATCTACTGGAGCAATTGAATTTGATCGTTGTTGATATATTATTGAGTTATATTTAATATATCATTCGTAAGCACTTTTTGTTTTGTATCATTTGGTAAGTTGGTGATATTGACACATCTTCGGGTATTTGTGGGTTAATTTACCTGGCGCCCACTAATATTAAAATCAAAGAACCCTACCCATCTCCATTGAGTGTAGCCGCAAATACCCACTTGATTATAGCCAATATAAGTCAAGTGTATGTTCCTTCGTACGTTCGGAGGTAACAGAATTCCTCAGTAATTGCGAAAATGCAAATTCATTTGCAAGTGTTTCTCAGAAAACCGCTCTCTTAGCTTTTATATTTTCTAGACTCACTCAGCTTTCAGGCAAAGAATATAACAATTGGGAAGAGTTGAAATATATCTTGAATAAGTTGTATGCTGATAAAAAACATTACAGTCAATTAATGGAAGAATTAAATACAACAAGACAAAATTTCAAAGAATCAGTTGTTAGTTTCCATGCGAGACTAGACAAACACGAATAATCAATGTAATAAACAGCCAAAATTATACTGAAAAAACAGGTAGTATCGAAACAGTACGAGAAATTGCTTTAAATCGATTATACAGGGTGTTTCCTAACTACGGTTCCTAACTGCTGGAGGTGATTGGTTAGGTCATTTTAGGAAGAAAAGTTCCTATTAACATATGTCCGGAGTTGCTTCGTTTCTGAGATACAGGGCGTTGAAATTAAAGAAAAAAAATGGTAATTATAAAATATCATGAATATCCTGGAACCGATTTGGTTGAAATTTGGTACATTTATTTGAACTAATGAGGGGCTCATTTAGCCCTAACTAGATTGAAATTATTATGGCCAGTGGCGTCTCAGTGGGCACCACAGCCAACAATATTGTAAAAAAAAGTACGCCACTGAAATTTTTTCGTAGATTTTCATTTTGTTAGATTGAACAACTCAAAATTTTTGGTCTCCTGTATTTTCTTCATATCCAGCTTCGTTTTCAAGAAACAAAATTAAAGCCACTCTATTGCATATCATGAACACCTGCATTGGAGACCAGCAGACATTGATAGTAGGGTTTTTCCAACACATATTTAATTTCAAATTGAAAAAGTTAATTTTTGTTTGGTTGTTATTTGTTCACCATACGTAATAATTTAATTGCGATAGGCGTACCTGCATACGATAATGAATAATGGCCTTTAAATGCAGGTAAGGTCGCTTTGACAACATTATTGTCATAGCAGTAAAATTTAGAGTTATCAATTAGCAGCGATTCCATCATGAATAATTATACTAACAATGAAATGGCTGACATGCACCTTATTTATGGATTAGCAAATAGAAATTTGGGAGAAGCACGAAGAATTTACGAGGACAGATATCCTAACACAGTAATTCCTTGCGCTAAAACATTAGAACGCTACATGCAAGATTATGTGAAACTGGGAGTTTCAATAAAAATGCAGATGGTGGAAGACCAGAAATGGTAACAACGCCTGAACTAGAAGAAGCTATACTTGATGCAATAGAAGAAGATCCTTCAAATAGTACCAGGAAGATTGCACTGCAGCTTGAAGTCAGCCCAAAAACCATTTGGAAAGTTCTAAAAAGAAACCTCCTATACCCATACCACATACAGCGGGTCCAAGCTCTACTGTCTCGGGATTTTCATCCAAGATTAATGTTTTGCAGGTGGTTAATTCATATGATGGAACACAATAATAATTTTTTACCAAATATATTATTTACGGACGAAGCAAATTTTTTACGAAATGCTATTATGAACTTTCACAATAACCATTTTTGGGCCGACGAAAATCCCCATGCTATTAGAGAAAATCATTTTCAGCATCAATTTTCGCTGAACGTTTGGGTAGGAATTATTGGTGACTACCTAATTGGCCCATTTTTTTAACAGAAAGATTAACAGGTGAATCCTACACGGACTTTTTGCGAGATCATTCACCCATTTTATTAGAAGAAGTACCCATACTTGTAAGAGGCAACATGTGGTTTATGCACGATGGGGCTCCAGCTCATTTTAGTGTTCTTGCTCGTCAGCATCTCGACATCACCTACCCTAATCGCTGGATTGGACGTGCAGGACCTCAACATTGGCCAGCTCGCAGTCCTGATATGAATCCTCTAGATTTCTATTTATGGGGTCATCTGAAGGCTCTTGTTTATAAAACTCCTGTACTAGATGTAAATGACTTGAGGAACCGAATAATTGACAATTGCAATGTAATAAAGACTACTCCAGGAATTTTTGAACGTGTCAGACAATCAATGGCAAATCGAATGCGGTCGTGTATTTTATCAGAAGGTGGACATTTTGCTCAATTACTGTAATATCGCAATTGTTAATATTTTTATTTTTGGTCTTTATTTTATGTTTTTGTTTTTTCTCGATTCTCTCACAGGGCGAAGTGAACAAAGATCTCCCAATTGCATTCGCGTCTAGAACCTTAAATCAAGCTGAAGTAAATTACTCCACAACTGAAAAGGAATTGCTAGCCATAGTATGGTCTACTAATAATTTTAGTCCATATGTGTATGGTCGTAAGTTCACCATATATTCCGACCACAGACCCCTAACTTATCTATTCAACTGTAAAGACCCCAGCTCTCGTCTACTGAGATGGAGATTGAAATTACATGAATACCAATACGAAATAAAATACAAACCAGGTAGAGTAAACTCAAACGTCGACGCACTTTCCCGCAACCCTGTATACCTTATTGAACCGACATCAGAAACTTATGACGATTTTATTAAATTTCTTTATACCAATACCAAACTCCCTAATATTGAAATTATTAATGAAAATATCCTAAAATATTCCCCAAATATGATCCTTTTTTCCATTGATCTAGATGATAACAATGACAAATATAAAAATCTAACAGCTTTATTCGATACCAATGAATTACTAGAAGACATACAACTCCACGACTTCGTGAAATTAACAAACCCCGAGAACCAAATAACGTATTTATGGATTACAAAAATGTATCATTTTGAAAAACTCACATATAAGGATATTTTTATCTGATTGAAAAATATCAGAAAACTCTTATTAGAAAATAATATCGAAAAAATATATATGAAAAACTCAGCAGAAAATAACCTAAATCTGAAACAAGACCTAATGAACGAAATGCTAGAATTTCTATCCTCAAAATTTGATATGGAAGTCATTTTTGTAAATAAACCAAAATTACAACCAGAAACCAAGTCTGAAATAAATTTTTTGATGAAAATCATGTATCATCCGTATCAGGTCACTCAGGCTATCTAAGAACATACAAACGAATTAAAGAAAATTATAAATGGACAGGCACGAAAAAAGACATAAAAAAATTAGTGAAAACGTGTCAATCTTGTCAAATGAATAAAACGAATCATAAACCAGGAAAAGCACCTATGGTAGATCCTAATAACTTCGGAGAAACCGTTTCAAAGATTAGCCCTCGATGTAGTGGGTCCTCTGCCCATAACATTTAATGGTAATAAATTCATCATAACTATGCAAGATGATTTGACAAAATTTTCATTTGCAAAAGCTACTCCGAATCATGACGCGGAAACTGTAGCGAATAGCTTACTAGAGTTCATAACAATTTTCGGTATCTCCGAAAGCATCCTTTCCGATCAAGCGAGCGATTTTACATCTGACCTAATAAAAGAGTTGAACAAACTATTCAAAATCAAACACATAATATCACCCTCAGACAAACGGAGCATTAGAGAGAAGCCATTTAACCCTGAAAGAATATCTAAAACATTACATAAATCGTACACTATCCGATTCGGATGAATATGTATCTCTAGCAATGTTCACATATAATGGACACATTCACGCTAGCACAAAATTCACACCATACGAATTGATATTCGGTAATAAAGTTTCAGTACCAAACTCTCTAACAGCCAAACCCGAATTTCGATACACATATGATGACTATTTATCACATTTGAAGCTAAAATTCAATAAATCCTTCGAACTCGCGAGAGAAAATTTACACAATCTAAAGAAAAGTCAAAGAAGTATTACGATGGTAACGTTCGTGAAACAAATTATAACCTGAACGATTTAGTCACAGTACTCAATAAAAGTACCAGACCCGGTTTGAGTAAATAATTATCCCCGAATTATAAAGGTCCATATAAGATAGTAAAAATAAATGATAACAAAACTGTGGATGTGCAGATAAAACCGAACAAAATAGTCACGTACCATGAAAACTTATTGAAACCTTTCTTTTCAGATGAAGATGGAGACGAAATCAACGAAAATCTTCCTAGTACTTCTCATTAGTTTCTTTCCTACAACTTTTACCAATCCCTATAGGATAGAAAATATTAATAATAGGCAGGTATATTATACCATAACTTAGGCTTAGCTTTGATTTCCGATGACGAATTCACTCCACTAACTTACATCAATATCTCTTTTTACCAACAAAAATTACACTTCATAGAAAACAACTATGAAAAATCAGTAAATTTGTGTTCGAATTTTCATGATACAGATAAAGTTTATGTTCACCTATTCATTGCACCGAATCTCTCAAACTATTGAAAAATCAAATTCCAAAGTTGAAAGATAAATTCGAATCAATCAGTCACTTGACAGGACATTCTTTTCACCAAAAAGATAACCGAAAAAAAACGAGGTCTTCTGAACGGTGTCTCATAAGCATTTAAATGGTTATTCGGAATACCAGATGCAGACGATGCACAATTTCACACAGATGCTATCAATTCCGTTATACAACAAAATAGCGAAATGCTAAAAATGCTAATGAAACAACAAGTTCATATAATGTCAGAAGCGATATCCAGTTATAACCGTTCAGCATTAGCTTTGAAAAGTAACGAAGAAAAGTTAAATAACAATATTAAAGCATTCAACATGTTTTCGAAAAACACTGTCAACTCTCTTCTCATGATTTCGCAAACTCAAACAATAACTGATCATGTTAATTTGCTTAATCAAATGATAACCGAATTAAATGAAGAATATTATGTAGTCATTCAATCTATTCTATTTTCAAAACAAAATATATTACACCCATCAGTGATAACCCCGAAACATTTTAGTGTGGAAATGCAAATGGTACGATTACCATCCGGTGTAGAATTTGCGTTACCGATTAACTATTACAATTTTGTTTATAAGTACTTTTCAATTTGTTCATTATCAGTAGTCTACAACAACGTAATTTTAATCTTTGCAATAAAAATGCCATTAGAACATGAGCAAGCGTATAATTTATACAACTTGATATCGTTACCAGCACAGTTCAGTAATAGCAATATTTATTCATATATTGATCCTACCTATCCCTACCTGTTGTTGAGTACGACCAAAACTCGTTATTTAAGGCTAAAAGATTTAACATCTTATCAGAAACTACTTGAAAATGATTTTCTTTGTAAAGATTCCATAACCTATTTGATCTCTGAACAACCAGTCTGCGAAGTTTCCATGAGAACCCAACCAACAAAAGGAATAATTCCACTCGATTGTCCTACTAGATCAATAAAATCTGACATGGAAATTTGGCACCCCCTCGATCAAAACCGATGGCTTTTCGTGATGACGAAACGCACCACAGGATCAATTACTTGTCAACCATCCAATGCACAGATCATTCATGTCGACTTGGAAGGCGCAGGAATATTTTCATTGAAACCGACTTGCAAGTGTTGTACATCTTCAACACTCCTAGTAGCTACTTCCAACCAGTCCTCTAAATACACAAATTTCATCCCGGAAATTAACATAAACCAAGATGCATAAAGAAATTAGATTTCCTCAGAAGCGAAGAAATGGAATCATTGAAACTCAATAATCTTAATTTGGACGAGTTACGTCATGCACAACAAAAATTGAACCAATTTGATGAAATTCTTCAACAGAACCTCAACAAACCTTTCATCATCCAGCATGCAAAGTGTTATAATATTTTATTTGGAGTTATAACCACCATCGCAATACTAACATTAGCATATTGCTGCTGCTGTCGTTGACGTGATCTTCGGTGGCTACCCATCATAGGAAGATTTTGTCCAAAACCAGTAAAATTGGCGGAGATATGTATCAATAGCCACATACACATCGGTCGGTGGCTCAGTGGCTAAGGTCTCTAGCAGTGAAATTTCTAGCTCGCATCAGACAGACGTTCGAGGCTCGGGTACGGAATCTTTTTTCTCAAGTACACGGGTCTCTTTAGGTATTCACATGCCTTGTTGTGAATCAAGTGTAATGTGAGTTGCCTAGATGCCAATCCCGACGTCTGGTGCTAGCTTGAAGTGCGCACCGACCAACCGGGTGGTGCTGTAAGTTTTCCGGGTTTTCCTACAGCTGAAAAGTGAATACACCACCGAAAACATCAGTAAGTCGCCCCGGAGCGCCACGGCAAATAATAATAATAGCCGTCCTCTACCTGCACAGGCTATGCCTTTGGGTACACTCTACGAGTGTTTATGAGGGGTATTATTATTATTATTATATTATTATTAATACAGTCTCTAATAGTCAAATATATCCAACATCATTGCAGTTGTCCAACTTCAAGAAAAACGATACCCTCGATGACATCTCCACAACACCATACCAAGATGATCCGGAGCCGACCCTGTTTCCAAGATCCCACAACACATTAACAAGTTCAAGACAATCAATAAAAGTTTAAGTGAAGTGTTACGAATCTAGAGTTTCGATAAATTCATCAAAAAACACTATCAAAACTCTTGTTCGCAGAGATGTTATGAACCTGGAAAAGGACATTAGAATTACGAACATACAGTACATGAATATTATTTCTTTCACAATGTTGTTTCAAACAGAAGTGCAGTTGCTGAAATGACATTTTTGTTTCCTTTGTTCCTAACTCGGAATGAGACATTGTTATATTTTAATCTAACGATTGTAGACACACCGTTTTTTTTTTCATTAATTTTTTTTTGGGAATGAATACTTTAGTAATAAAGTAACCTAGTACTATCTTAGTGAATTATTTGGAACCTTCCCGGTACACAACAAGTGAAAAGTGAAAAGATACTTACCTTCAAAAACATGAAACGTTAATGATTATTATGTAGCTTAAACAGCCCTCAATATAACTGGAGACTGGAATGGATGAACAAGGACAGCGGAAATTTAAGCAATTTGACATCGTCAAGGCTAGTCATACATAATAGATCATTCAACTTCTTTTATCAATGAATTCTTCACTCACAATAATGAAATACATACATACAATACTTGATTACCTCATTTTAAAACAAATGTGAACTATACAATAAAAATTGGATTGGACCAGAATAAGTATAGAGGAAAAAGTAACTTATGAAGAGCGCTATAGTCTAGTTCCGGAATTGTAGATAGTGACTTATCGTACATTTTCTGTTTTTTACGGGATTTAAAAGAGCGGAGGGAATGAACGAAAGTGGCAAAGTAAAACTTGATTTGAAGCCAACATACCTAGCTCATTTCTGTTCTATTTTTTGACCTGCTTATATTATATGAATTATGAACCGTACAACCGATGAGTCACTATCTACAATTTAGGAACTAGACTATAACTAGCATGTCTCTATACTCTAGTAGCGTCTACCTGTTTCTGCCTGGCGTGTATAGAAGGAAATTTTGAAATTTCTCATGAGGATCTCGATTGGATCGATTACTTCAACCCACCAACACATTTTTCTCTCACCAAATCCAAAAGAAAAAACTATGTTTGTCATCATGACCAACGTATTTTTAAATTGAAAAATCCAAGCTTATACCATGACAATAAACTTATGCCCTTACTCACACTATACAGAATGAATTAATAATCACCACAATGCTAAAAACTTTTCATTAGGAAATCGGTTCTCGCAGAAAATTCACAAGAAAGATACACGTATCTAATGGAAAATAGTGTTACGAGATTGATAAAAGCCCCCTAGCTGCGCCGCTGAGTCCACGACATTGTGAAATTTATCCAAAATCAATTTGCGGATTTGCAAAGAAGGCGCCTGGAGGAAAAACAAGAAGAGGACAAGCGGCGCCAGGAGGAAAAACAAGAAGAGGAAAAGCGGCGCCAGGAGGAAAAACAAGAAGAGGAAAAGCGGCGCCAGGAGGAAAAACAAGAAGAGGAAAAGCGGCGCCAGGAGGAAAAACAAGAACAAGAAAATGAAAAACAAAAAGAATTAACACGTCGGTTGGAGGAAAAACAGGAACGAGAAGAGGCACTCCAGAAAATTCTCGAAGAACAGAGAAAAGAGCGAGAAAATGAAAAACAAGAAGAGGAAATGAGACGGTTAGATGAAAAGAAAGAACGAGAAGAGGGACTCCAGAAAATTCTCGAGCAACAAAAGAATGAATTGGAATGAATAGAAAAACAAAGGAAAACAGACTTCTAGAAGGTTCTAGAACATCAAGACAAGTTCTTCCAACATGTATTACAGAAAAACGAAGTACAAATGGAGGAACTGAAAGAAGAACTGAAAAAAGAACTAAAGGGAGACATCAAGAAAATTGACGATGAGCTTGATAAGAAAGTGAAAGGACTCGAAAACCAGGTAGCTCTCCTTAAAAACCAAGATCGGCGAAACAGGGTTGCCACATCAGGAATTTCCGTAAAACCACCGAATTTTGATGGACAGTCCTCTTGGTCCATGTATCGCCGACAATTTGAAGCTGCAGCAATGGCTAATGGATGGGGCGAAGAAGAAAAAGCTACTGCCCTTATAGCAGCTTTGAGAGGGCCAGCTTTGGGTATGTTACAGACGATACCTATCGAACAGCAAAATAAATATAAAGACCTGATTACTGCATTAGAGTTACGGTATGGCGATCAACATCGAGAACAGCTGTATCGGGCTCAAATGAAAACGCGCACTCAGAAATCAGGTGAGAGTCTGCAGGAATTTGAATCGGATGTGAGACGCCTAATTCAGCTGGCTTACCCAGAAGCACCGGGAGATTTCAAAGAACAGTTAGCGGTGCAGTTATTTATAGATGGACTGAGAAACACCGAAATCCAGAGGACTTTGCGATTGACAAACTTTAAGAGGAGTAGCGATGCCCTAGTACGTTCTTTAGAAGTGGAGGCGGCCCTCAACTCCTTGAGTCCGAAAGTACGAGCAGTATCGATAGAAGAACCCAAACAACGATCTAGCGCAGATACTAGTTTATTCGAGAAGGTTCTGGATGAGATTAAATCTTTGTTAAGCAGAATAAGTATTCAGAAGAACAGGGCATGCTATCGATGTGGGAAATTGGGACATCTCATTAGAGACTGCAGGGTAAGAATGCCACCACGTTCGCAATCACCTGTGTGGACAAGGTCTTCCAGCGAGTCCTCAAATTGGCGGCAGGAAAAATTAGAATCAGACAACATTTCGGGGCGCATACCGGCTAGCAAAGATGAAGCCCCCAGGATCATCCCTGTTAAGAGGCTACAAACAACCGAATTGATATCGGGGCGCACACCGGCTAGCAATGATATAGCCCCCAGGGTCATACCAGTGAAGAGAATGAGAACCGAA
The DNA here is from genome assembly GCA_958502065.1 of Chrysolina americana. Taxonomy (NCBI): domain Eukaryota; kingdom Metazoa; phylum Arthropoda; class Insecta; order Coleoptera; family Chrysomelidae; genus Chrysolina; species Chrysolina americana. The sequence continues at coordinate 33,515,309 of OY293420.1, forward strand.
TTGATATCGGGGCACATACCGACTAACAATGATGAAGCCCCCGAGGCCATCCCAGATAAGAGGCTAAGAATAACTGAATTGCCCAACAACACAGATACCTTGTCCAGAAGACCTGATTCGGATAATTGTGAGCGAATTTTACGTCGAAAAGGGATCAACCAGGTGAGATTAATGGTTGACGACAATTGGACCACAGCAAAAATGAGGCAGGACCAAGAAAGTGATCCAAACATTGCAGATTTTCTAGGATGGAAGGAAAGCGGAGCGGAAAGACCCACTTGGAAGGAAATCTCCTTACGATCACCAGCTTTCAAGGCATTGTGGGCTCAATGGGATTCCCTGATTGTTGAGAATGGTCTATTGAAGAGATCTTGGGAATCGGCCGAAGGCAGAAAAGTGATTTCTCAATTGGTTGTACCTAGGTCGAGGATAAGTGATGTCTTGGAGGAGATCCATGGCAGCAAATCAGGTGGACATTTTGGAGTGAATAAGACCATGGATAAAAAAAGGCAGAGATTTTACTGGGTCCAATGTCGTGAAGATGTAGAGAGATGGTGCCGAAGATGTCTGAAGTGTGAAGCAAGCAAAGGTCCCAAGACAAGATCGAGAGGAGAAATGAAACAATACAATGTAGGTGCTCCCTTCGAACGAATCGCCATCGATGTAGCAGGACCGTTTCCGATGACGAATGATGGCAACAAATACATCCTCGTTGCCATAGATTACTTTGGCAAATGGGTTGAAGCTTATGCCTTGCCTAATCAAGAAGCATCCACAGTTGCAAGAGCTCTGGTGGATATCATGTTTTCAAGGTTCCAATGGAGCTACATTCCGATCAAGGAAGAAATTTTGAATCAAATTTATTCAAGGAAGTTTGTGAATTGATGGGAATTAGCAAGACCAGAACAACGGCCCTCCACCCACAGTCTGATGGCATGGTTGAAAGGTTCAACAAGACTATGGAAGAACATCTTTCCAAAGTACTAGAGGAGCACCAAAAGACATGGGATCGACATCTTCCACTATTCTTGATGGCTAATAGAGGAACTTCAAGAAAATGTGAAGAGCCTGGAAGAAAAACTTCATGAAAATTCGAAAAATTTAGAAGTGAAGCTTCTAGAAAACTCGGAGAATTTGCGAGAAGAGCTTCTAGAAAATTCGAGAAGCTTGAAAGACGAAGTTTGCAATGTGGCGAATCGGTTGGAAGAAAGAATGGGAACTGTTGAAACAGAGATGGAAAAAATCAAAGATGAAATGGAAGAAATGAAAAAAATTAAGACAACGCTCCACGATGAGATAAAAGGCGGAATCGAGACAGAAATCGGCAGAATAAAGGAAACAATCGGTAAGCTGAAAAAGCAAATAGATTCTGCTCACACCTCAGAAACTTACAACAAAAACTCAATACTGGACACGAGTATGAACCTGGAGGAAGTTCAGGACATCAAAAATTTCAAGGTCAGTGCTGAACCTGGAAAGCTCTCATTAAAACCGCCTCAGTTTGACGGAAATACTCCATGGGCAAACTACCGACGAAAATTCGAAGCTGCTGCGAAGTCAAACGGATGGAATGCTGGGGAAATAGCTTTAGCATTGACACTGGCATTGCGTGGCGAAGCAACAAACATTTTACAGACCCTCACCGCCCAACAACAGGACTATGAACAGCTAGTGAAACATCTGGAACTTCGCTATGGTCAAGCCCACCTTGAACACGTATATCACTCGCAGCTGAAAAACCGATGCCAAAAATCAAGCGAATCATTACAAGAATTCGAAGCAGACATTGCACGCTTGGTTCGCCTTGCATATCCAGCTACACCTGAAAATGTAATGGAACGACTAGCGGTTCAGGCATTTTTGGATGGGCTTTGTGACCGAGAAACGAGGCAGGCATTGACACTAGCTCGCCACGCACATCTCGTGGATGCATTGGCACGCGCTCTGGAATTGAAAGCAGCAAAGCAATCCTGCAAAAGCCAGAGTAGAGTCCGGATGATCGAGGAAGACCGACAGGAGCCTACTAATATGGAAACTGTGATGCGGAAAGTGCTGAAGGAAGTTGTGCCTGAGAGAAGACTGATACGATGCCGAAATTGTAGAGAACTTGGGAACGTGCGTAGCAAATGTCCAACATTGAAAAAATCGACATCAACGATGAAGGTCAAGAAGGAGCAATCGTCAGCCCGTATCCAACAAGCCCCAGTTAACACTGCATATGTCGCTGTACTTCAAAGACAAGATAAAGGGGTCTTCGTAGACGGTCTCATTAACAACGAGCCTCGCACCATGCTCCTTGATACGGGTGCGACTAGGACAATCCTTGGACCTACTTTTGGCAAGAATTGAATCGTCGAATTGGAAGCTACGCACAGTAACAGGAGAGCCGGCAACTGTGTATGGTGAACTTCCAATCGAACTGACTTTAGGCAGCACAAAAGTGAAACACCGGGCTCTAGTAGCAGATATCGAGGACGAAGTAATAATTGGAATGGACATCATGAATTCGAGAGGTTTCGAGCTAAATTTTAAAGATGGCGTCCTACGTGTGAACGGAGAAGAACTGGTACTTCATGGGAGAAGTGAAGAAATTATTCGTGTGGTGCTGGCTGAAGATGTGAGCGTACCGGAGAGGACTGAAACAATTTGGAGGCTCGCCTGGATGGGGGTGCGAGCAATGGAAACGTGGTGATGTTTGAGCCCAAGCTTCATGATGAGAAAATTGGACGAGGAATCGCACTAGGGAAGATCTTGTTGCGTGTTGATAAATTTGTGCAGGTAACAGTAATGAATGTCAATTATTACCCTGTGACTTTGAAGAAAGGAACGATTCTGGGGCACTGCTCGTCAATTTCCTCTGTGATTAGGAGTGTACGCGGCACTGTTAGCCAAGCCAGTAACATGCCAGCAGAATTGGAGAAGTTGGTTGCTATTTCGTCCAAGGACATGGGGCCAGCACAAAAAAACGAACTGAGGGAACTAGTCAGGAAGTATCAGGAAATCTTCGATACCGGAGTAGGCAAAGGCGGTAGAACAAAGGTGGTTCAGCACAAGATAGATATTGGAAATGCCCGACCAATCAGCCAGAAGACTTTCTCTCGCCAAAAAGGAGGAGGCTGACAAAATAATCTGCGACATGGAGAAAGACGGAGTCATCGAGCCATCGGACAGTCCCTGGTCCTCTCCAGTCGTGTTGGTGAAGAAGAAAGATGGATCAACACGGTTTTGCGTAGACTACCGTCAACAAAACAACGTGACGAAAAAGGACAGCTACCCTCTCCCAAGGATAGACGACACGCTAGACACGCTGGCTGGATCTACGATTTTCTCGACCTTAGATTTGAAGAGCGGATACTGGCAGGTAGAACTGGCCCAGGAAGATCGAGAAAAGACAGCTTTTAACATCGGCTCCGGATTATGGCAGTTTACAGTTATGCCATTCGGCCTCTGCAATGCTCCAGCCACGTTCGAATGATTGATGGAGACGGTTTTGAAAGGACTATCATGGAAGACGTGTCTGGTGTATCTCGACATTATTATGGTTGGCAGATCGTTCAAGGACCATGTAAAAAACTTGGAAGAGGTATTTCAGCGACTGAGAAGCTCCGGACTGAAACTGAGCCCTAATAAATGTCAACTGTTTCAAAAAGAAGTACGATATCTCGGCCACATTGTCTCTGGGAAAGGAGTGGCAGTAGATGAGCAGAAGATCAAAACTGTTAAGGAATGGCCCGTTCCGAAAGACATTCACCAGCTTCGAAGTTTTCTTGGCTTGTGCACTTACTATCGCCGATACGTGCTGGGATTTGCTAACATCGCAAAACCACTGACCAGGCTCACGGAAGGACAAACAAAGTTCCAGTGGTTAGATGAATGCCAAGATTCATTCAGGAAGTTGAAAGGAGCTTTGATCAACGCACCAATCCTGAGCTACCCCCTTCCAGACGGGAAATTCATTTTGGACACGGACGCCAGTAACGTGGGACTTGGAGCTGTCCTGTCTCAGATCCAAGAAGGACAAGAGAAGGTCACCGGTTACTTCAGCAAGACCCTCAGTAAACCGGAGTGGAATTACTGTGTCACCAGGCGGGAACTGTTGGCTGTTGTCAAGGGAGTTGTGCACTTCTACAAGTACGTGTATGGACGAAGATTCCTACTGAGAACTGACCATGCAGCTCTCAAATGGCTCCTACAGTTCAAGAATCCCGAGGGTCAAGTGGCACGCTGGATTGAGAGGCTCCAGGAGTTCGACTTTGAGATCGAACATCGGGCGGGGACCAGCCATAAGAATGTGGATGCCCTATCGCGAAGACCATGTCCAGACGACTGTTCGAATTGCCGACGAACAGAGGAAAAGAAGTCGACACTCTGCAGAACCACGGCGGTCGATGATAACTGGAATGGCCACAAGATCCAGAAAGACCAAGAGAAAGATCCAGATCTCGGTTTAGTCATCGGCTGGAAGAAGAGTGAGCGAAGACCGTCGTGGCAGGAAATAGCCAGTTGTTCTCCAGTCGTTAAAACTTACTGGGCCCAATGGAACTCTTTCATCTTAGACAATGGAGTCTTGAAGCGTGTGTTGGAGTCGGAGGATGGCGGGGAAGGAAGACGTCAGGTAGTAGTTCCTAGGAGCAGAAGACAGGAAGTGCTCCGAGAAATCCATGATGGGGTCACCGGAGGACATCTGGGAGTGACGAAGACCCTCCAGAAAGTTAGGCAACGGTTCTACTGGGCCAATTGTCAAGCTGACGTCAGGACTGGTGCAGAAAATGTGCTGTATGCGCTGCCAGTAATGGGCCTCGAACAAGACCTAAGGCCCGATGCGCCAGTACAATGTGGGCAGCCCATTCGAAAGGATCGCCATTGACATCGCTGGCCCGATCCCAAAATCTGAACACTGGAACAAGTACATCCTTGTGGCGATGGATTACTTCAGCAAGTGGGCCGAAGCCTATGCCCTGCCCAACCAAGAAGCCATCACCGTTGCCGACGTCTTGGTGAAGGAATGGATTTGTCGATTCGGTGTCCCGTTAGAGCTGCATTCGGATCAAGGCAGGAATTTCGAGTCAAACCTGTTCCAGGACATGTGTCAGATACTAAACATCCGGAAAACGAGGACCACAGCTCTACATCCACAGTCCGATGGAATGGTGGAGCGGATGAATAAGACGATAAACCGCCACCTGTCCAAGGTAGTCTCTGACCACCAGAAGGATTGGGACCAGTACCTTCATCTGTTCCTGATGGCGTATCGTTCTGCAGTTCATGAGTCAACCGGCCAAACCCCTGCTAGTGTTATTATGGGCCGAGAGCTGCGACTTCCATGTGACCTGAAGTTTGGGACGCCACCAGGACAAGACACTGCGGGAGATGACTACGTCAGCAAACTGCGACAGAAAATGGACGACATCCAGGGTCCGTTTGAACATCCAGAGTGCCAGCGACAGAATGAAGGAGACCTACGACATCAAGGCTGATGCTGGTGGATATCAGACAGGTGACCTAGTCTGGCTGTACAACCCTAAACGTCGCCGTGGACTATCACCGAAGCTTCGGAACTCGTGGGAAGGCCCATATAAGATCATGAAAAGAATAAACGACCTCGTCTACCGCATATATAAGCCACCACGAGGAAAACCTAGGGTAGTCCACTTCAATAGGTTGTTCCCTTATGCCGGAAACCTGTACTCGAACGGACAGAAAGTTCAATATGGGGTAACCCGAGAGGAGTCACGAGATCTTTTCAAGGTGCCTGCTGATTACGCGTTAGCTCACTGTGTGGCAGAAGATCTCCAAATGTCCAGAGGCATTGCAGTAGTTTTCTCCAAGAAGTTCGGTCGAATCCAGGAACTGAGAGAACAGAACCCGGAAGTTGGAGGGGTGTTACAGCTGAGGAAAGACCAGAGAAACATCTACTATCTGGTTACCAAGAAGCGTTCTCGAGATAAGCCGTCTTATGAAGATGTTTGGAAGAGCCTTACGAGATTGAGAGACACGATGCTGAACCAGAATATTGTGACCTGGGCTTGATGGGCTGGACTAGAGAGTTATAAGAAGCATGTTGGAGACAATATTCAGATCCAGCGGCATCAACATTCTGGTGTGCTGCAACCATCTTCCTCGACCCAACTTGAAGACTGTGGAGTGCTATTTCCATCGAACGTCCAGGTGCAGATATGGAGAATCTTGCAGATATCTTCACACTCCAAGAATGACTTTTCGGGGCGAAACGTCTTTAAGAAGGTGGCAATGTAACGATTTCGAGACCACCCCCGAGACCGGCCCTGATCTAATTAATTATGCACCCTCGTTCAACTACAACAGCATATCTGCTGGCCTATCGCCAAGAACAAGCTGGAATAAAATCGATCAATTCGATACTGTTCGAAGAGCCATCTAGATGAAATGTTCTATACTCCAGAATAATCGAGAGAGCCGTGGATGGAATCTGCTTGCGACTATATAACCGCTGGGGACAGTCAGAGTTCAGATTTAGTTACAGTTCCAGAGTTCGCTGATAGATAGCCACAGTAGAAATAAATTGAAAAAGTTATTGAAGTAAATGTTTTAGTGAATAATTGTAGTGAATAATGATTTATATTAATTAGTAACATTAGTTAGTGCAGTTTTACTACAGTAGCTATGATATAACGCCAAATTCGATTGTGTTCATTTGAGTATAAGCAAGAAAAAAATTATTTTCTTAAAATTGTCCAAACCATCCCATCCCTACCGTATCAAATTAGAAACAAATAGGCAAAAAAAAAGAATAAAAAGGGCAATTATTTTCATCGGTCAACTAGCTCCAAACTAGTACCAAAGTGATTATGAAAGAAGGCATCAGATGTATCCTATTCAGTACGAAAAAATCAAGTACTCTTCAATACTTGTTCTAAAATAAATACATATTATGGCAGGCCTATCAGTGATTTTTTGTATATATTTCTCATAAAATTATAGCAGGAATTCCTATATCGAAGCCACAAACACCAAGAATAATCGTAGAATTATTGCCTCACAGTTTGGCTGTGGAAAAAGGCTTCAACTTGATTTTTGTTAAAGTTCTTTGAAACAAATATTTAATCATGTTCTATAATAATAATAATAATAATAATACTTCCTCATAAACACTCGTTGAGTGTACCCAAAGGCATAGCCTGTGCGGGTAGAGGACGGTTATTATTATTATTTGCCGTGGCGCATGTTTACCCATATACAATATTGACATCAAAATTGAATTTTATGTAGTCTTATTACTTGTAAAGTTATGACATATCCTGTATACTTCATTTCAATAATGTAAATCACCATAATAGTGGAACATATCTCTGCTCGGATGATACGAAATGAGTCATTGGACAAACATGTTAGTATAGTTTGGATGAGCTGTTGTTCTGAATATTTTATCAAAAAGAATTTATTTTCAGTGCTGTGTGATGTGTCGGGATGATACGAACTGAAGATAATTGTTATTACCAATCCATTTTCATAAGTCACATATTCATTTCATTTACGCATTCACCTCGACTAAGTTACATTATGCTCATTATCTAATGAGTCAGCATAATAATTCTAACCTTATCTGACGACAGCTGCGTCATTTGGTCTGAAAATTCGGTTTTTAATTCCCAGGATTTGGATTTTTGCCCAATAACATCTCCATATCTTCGGTTTACGATCAAAAAATTCTAGCGGACCTACCATACCTGTCTCAATAACCCAGACGGTAGAGTTCCCCCCATTGTGTGCATGGCGTTGTGGATCGAACCCAAGACTCGTATTCAGACTATTCTCGAATTTGATGTCAGCAGCTGGATGATGAGTAATAGGGTAAATATAGGTGACAGATGATCGATGATAAAGGAATGAGAGACGTTAACCATAGAAATATAATTATAATATGCTGACTAGAACGCGCTTAGTATACTGCGCATCCGAACTGTGTGGCACCCATATGCGTTAGGGGAGGGACAGAATGAAAGCAGGTTGCCAGCGTACCGGTTGTCGGCACTGATCGGCGCCTGAATTTACTTATGGTATAGTATAGTACCGCACAGAGACAAAACAGGCTGGAGCTTGTCGGCGCGTGTAGTATAAGCGAGCCGGTGATAGATACGGAATCATTAATTTTAGCTGTTTTTAAACAAATCCCTGAGTAGAAGAGAAATGAGAGAGCTTTGGGATTCAAGGTCAAAATCAATGAGAGAGCTTTGGGATTCAAGGTCAAAACCTATGAGAGAGGTTTGAGATTCAAGGTGCACGTGTGAGATATCAGATTACGTGGAATGTGCTGACGTCATGTTTCCGGTTACATGTCTAGACAGAGCAGCAAAATTCAATATCGGTTCAGTGACCTCTTTCAAATAGTGCTCATGTCAGATATAAAATTTCCTGGAATGTGCTGACGTCATGTTTCCGGTTAGATGTCTAGACAGATCAGCGAAATTCAATACGGATTCAACGGCCTCTTTTAAAAAGTGCACGTGTTAGATATCGAATTACCTGGAATGTGCTGACGTCATGATTTCGGTTACATGTCTAGACAGATCAGCGAAATTCAATACGGGTTCAGTGACCACTTTCAAATAGTGCACGTGTAAAATATCGAATTACCTGGAATGTGCTGACGTCATGTTTCCGGTTACATGTCTAGACAGATCAGCGAAATTCATTACGGGTTCAGTGACCTCTTTCAAATAGTGCACGTGTAAAATATCAGATTACCTGGAATTCGATAACATCCGGTTACAAACAAGTCTCGACAAGTAGGTGACACCTGATATGGGTCCAACGACCTCTTTCAAGGTCAATAAGTGCACGTGTCAAATTATCTGGAATTTTCTGACGTCATAAGTCTGGTTACAGACAAGTCTCAACAAGTAGGATACACCTGATATGGGTACTACGATCGTTTTCAAGGTCAATACATTGACATGGTTGTCAGATATACAGAATATTAATATTAAGGTTAACTGAAATATTCACCCACTATTATTGATAAAATATATAAACCGAGAAGGATATCACACCAGACACTCCATAATCATAATGAGTACAACCGAGTTCAAATTCAACTTGTCATCAAGTGACTATTTCTGTAAAGAGAAATCAAGAGTAGTGTTGAGTGAAAGAAAATTCCCATTAAACAAATCTAAAAGTAAATTTGTTGTTGTGAATCTTTCATATGATTTGTATTTCACTCCATTTATTGGAATCATCGGAAATAAAGGATCGAGTTATTTTCACAGAACATGAGTGGAAAAAGTTCTTGACATATCAAGTGTAGTAGAACTGCACTAACTATTTTTCCTAATTTATTTGAAACACTATTTACAACAACTATTCACTAAAACATTTACTATTTTAATTTATTTCTACTGTGGCTATCTTTCAGCGAACTCTGGAACTGTAACTAACTCTCTATTCTGCCTGTCCCGCTTATATACTCCCAAGCAGTTTCCATTCACGGCTCTCGAATATTCAGGAGTATAGAACATTTTATCTAGATGGCTCTTCGAATAGTATCGAACAATCGATTATTCCAGCTTGTTCTCGGTGATGCGTACGCCAGCAGATATGCAGTTGTAGTTGAACGAGGGTGCATAATTAATAAGATCAGGGCCGGTTTCGGGGCCGGTCTCGAAATCGTTACACAAGGAATCATTGCGAATTATTTTTACTCGTCCGATGAACTGGAGACCGTTGAAGACGATAGGTTCAGCCAATTCACAAACGGACGAGTAGTCGAAATTAAAAAAAGATTACTCCTCAGTCTACTTGGGATTTGAAATAGTCTGCAAGCTATGGGAACTCCAGCCCCTATTGAAAACAGGATCGATATTTTGAAAAGGCAGCATTATGGACAATATTTCCAAATTTTTAAAAACGGGCTGTGTAAGCTGAGCGGTGATGTGTTGCAAAATGCTTTAGATTTGCTCTAACCAGAAGTGAATCCCAATAGTGAAAATATAAGTCTAACTCTGGAATTCATCCATCTTTACCCGGAAGTTTTCAGAACTGAATTGTCTGATAAGCCATGAATAAGACAGTGACAATTGATGAAAGTCGTAACAAAACTCATTATATGTACACATGGAAATTTGCATACAAGAATTCTTGGAAAATGTATTGGAATCATGTAGCAATCGATAGAATGCTCGTCGAGAGGCGAATAGCAGAAACTTCGAAAATCATCGCCCCCATTTTGGATTCAACACAAAGAGAAATTATATTCAATAGATTTTGTGATTAATTTGTAATATAAATACAGGGTGTAACTAAATAGTAAAACATTTTAGGGGGTGATTCCTCATCGAAAAAAATATAGGATCTTTCATATAAAGAAACTTCATTTGAGCATCCCATGTTAAGATACAGCCCCTTGAAGGGGGTACAGAACATCTGTTTAACAATTTTTTTCACAAGCACTACAAAAGTGACAGTATTGAAATTAATCTGACATTTTCTACTACCAAAAAGACACTTAGCCAGTAATTTATTTGGTTTACCCCATGGTTGTAAGGGGTGGAAAACGCAACCCCTAAAATTTATTTCTAATGTAACTTTTTGTCGTATTATTTGTTTACCATTAAACAATTTATTTCCGATAGCCTGTTTCATTCTAAACAAAATATGTCCCCTGAATTTTTTGCCCAAAATTAACCAGTTCGCAGCAAAAAATTATGGGGATGCTCCAATGAAGTTTCTTTATATGAAAGATCCTATCTTTTTTTCGATGAGTAATCACCCCCTCAAATGTTTTACACTTCTTTAGTTACACCCTGTATTATATTTATAAAACTTTCATGTTAATATTATATTGTTTTATTTGAAAAAGTATCATACAAAATCATTTTTCGATATCCACGAATTATGCTTATCGCTTAAACCTAACCATTTGATGTACAGTTTGTTTCCCTTTTATCTTAAAATTTTTTCAACCAGAAACACATCAGGATGTTTAATTTTTTGAAGTTCTTCTTCATAAAATCCACCTTATATATCAACTTCATTTTGATCTTTAAGAAAGTACACAACAGGATAGACTGATAGACTTTTCGAACAGTGAACATTTCATTGGACCAGTTTGGTGTATACCCGTTGGCAAATGCCTCTCGGTACTTGCTTATTCTTACATGATCATTAATTTTGAATTTTCTTTTTCTTGGATCTACTGTTTTGAGATGACTATTTGCAGTTTTTAGTGAATACTTTACATGACATTTTTTTACATCTTTGGGTTTCATTCCTATTGTTTTGTGTACAGAATTGTTATAGTTCGAAACTATTTCTGGTAGAATATCCAACCATTTGTAGCTTCCTTGTAGGATGAATTGTTTCCACATTTTATTCTTCAAAGTTCTGTTTACTCTTTCAACTATGCTAGCTTTCAAATTGGAGAAAGTGCTATAATGGTTGATTTTCCAGTCATTCATCAACTGTCTGAATTTTCTATTGTAGAACTCCTTTCCCATATCCGTTTGAGAATTTTTGATTGTAACTTTCATTTCTCTCAATATTTTTTTCATGGCATCAGTCACATCTTCCCCACTTTTAGTTTTAACGGGTTCACACCAAACATATTTGGAAAATACGTTTATAACGACCAATATTTACATAAATCCTTTGTTAGTTTTTGAGTAGGGAATCATTTCAACTAAATCAGCTTGAAGGAAATCAGTTAAACCTTTGACGATAACACGCCTTCTTCTGAAGTGTCTTCGTGAATTTCTATGTGATTCTCCTACAATATCCTCTTTGATTTTATCAATTTTCAGTTATAGGGCACTGAAGTACAATTTCGACAAACAGTTGATTATGCTGCTGCTGATCGACTAAGAAAGTGATCTAATCACCTTTATTTAAAACTTTTCCTATAAGGCTAAACAATGAAACCGCATCTGCATACTCTTCCCCCAGTGATATATATACATCATTTGGTATAGAATTAATGCTATCAATTATTCCGGAAAAAGGAAATTCATAGGATGTCGCATCATTTTCAAATACAAAAAACCCAACACTCTTCCTGATATCCTTGGTTGCCCACAAATGAAGAACACATTTGGTGTGATGCGAAGATGGATTCCATATGTAGAAAGGTGTGTTGGTTGATGAGGTTTTCGGGAGTATTTCTGGTTTGAGATGTTCTCAGGAAATGTCTTCCAAATTTATCGATGGGCATGGGTCACGGTTAAACACCAAATGGTGATAAATTATATGTGCTTTCATTTTATTATCCCTGCCTCGCGAAGTTCCTCAATTATGCTTATAATTTCATTATCCACACCGGTGTTTCCAGCACACTGCGATTCAATCAAAGGTTTCAATCGCTCCACCAGTTCATTAAAATCATCAAAATATTTATATTCAACCGGTACATTGTTGAAATCAAGCATAGTTAGTCCTGAACCTACTTTACTCCTTGTAGTCCTTCCTGGAGCCGAACTGATTCTTGGTCTAGGCTTGGGAAGAGATAAGTTGTGTTCCTTGAGTTTTTTGAGTTTTTTCAAGTTTACGTTCTTTAGCCAAAGAGTGTAGTGTTGTAATTCGTGGTTTTATTATATTAACAAACTTGATGCATGTGATGTTGATAAACCCCTTGCAGGATCATAACGGAGGTAATGTGCATTACTTCTTCTTATTATATCGATATATGAATCAATATCTTTATTTCTATAACCAAGGGGCTGTTTCTTGAACATCAATTCATATAAACCTGCAGTTCCAACGTATTTGAACTTGTTATCAATAACAATATCGGCACCAATAAAATCCACACTTGCGTTACCTATGGCAAACTTTTTCGTAGATGCATCAAAATATACTCCAAAAGTGTCATCAAATTTATTTTTCGTATCCGAAATTTTGTCTTCTATATATGCACGTGGCAACGGAATCGCAAACTGTTGTAAGTATTGTTCCTGTGCATTCATGACAGGGTTCATACTTTCCTCAAAATAACTCTCTTCGAAGTCGGATTCTGGAATGGTTGAATCATATTGAAATATCTCTCCATCAGGAGTGATCTGATAAAATTCTTGAGGTGTTGGTTGATGGAATTTTTGAGATGTTGGTTGATGTAATTTTTTGGGTGTTGATTGATGACTTGAATGAGGTGATTCAATTTCATGTTTCAATTCTTGCTTCAACTGAGTCGTTGGTGATTGTTGAACAGCAGATAAAAATTCTTTTAAAGGTTGAGTGATTGGTTCATGAGTTCATTCCAAGTGTGACTAAGATTTTGCTATATCAGATTTCAAAGTCTTATATTTTCGTCTTAAAGCCTTCCTTGCTCTAAATAGTTGTTCATGTAATTGACTGTTCATGGTACTGACAATCATTCCGAAATCTTGAAGTTGAATAAATGCATCGAAACCCTTTCTGTATCGTCCATCGTTAATAGAACAATCTTTATCGATAACGAGAAAACCAAATTTATCTTTCCAACAATAAGAGCATAGCTCTGTGAAATTCTGCAAGGACATGTCTATACTGACATGATCATCATATATATGCTTCAGTCTTGTTGGAAAATAATGAGCAAATTAGCGTTATCTCTAATGAGCTGTTTGGAAATGGCAGAATAAGTTTGGCATAAATAGAAACAATCCGTGTGTCTGTGACGGCCGAAACAGAAGTAATTTTTGATTATGTTTTGATCACATGTGGCAACATCATCGAATATTATAACTGAATGATCTTTTATATTTTCAGGAAGAATAACTTCAACAGAATCCTTATATTCATGAAATCCAATTTCTTTCATTGGTGTCACCAAAATCCTCAAATAATTATATTTAGGTTGATATAATGATTTTGAAAATAAGTATACATTTGTAAAACGAAGACAGTTGGGTTGTTCCAGCAGAGACCCTCTTTTAGATTGACCTCCAAATAGTACACCATGTTTTCTAACGGTGTTCTCCAAATTGATCTCATCATGATTCAGAACTGGAAGCAACACCTCTTGTTTTTCAGTCTTCATCACATCGAAATAGTTATCAAACTGATATTAATGTAGATGTAATATGTATCCAAGTTGCTCTAAACATAATATAATGGGACAGCAAAAGAAATTAGTCGTTAGTACGAGCCGAAACACATTTTTTTCAACAATTTAACTACTGCGGTCCTGGCACCAAGTTGAAAAAGAGGCTACTGAGAGGGGACGTAGGCGTGAATCCTCAGGACGAGGCTTGTAAGAGACAAGACGTTGCTTACTCCGAAAGTAAAGATATAAAAGCAATAATGAAATATGGTGGATTAAGTAATCCAATCTTCCGCAAAAAAACTATACAATAGGTATGGTCGTCGGCAAGTATTCAACAGAAAACAACTACTGCCCCCTACGACTTTTGAATCATATCTGTTTAATACTTGGCAAAGTTTTCTACAAGAACCACTTTGCAATGCATTTCAAATATCAAAGCTGAAATTATTTTTCGATTTAATTTGGGGAACATTTCCGTACCGGTTTCATGGTCATTGCCAATCAGCGAAGGCTAGTTTGACCCAATTGAATCGAAAAATCCTTTCATCCTAATTGGAAATCCCTGAGACAAACACTGAAGTATGAATTCAGCACCATCTCTGGGTTCCAGATTAAAATGCACTCCGACTACGTGTCGACTTCAATATGAAGCCAGAAACATCATGAAAGAGGGGCGACACTACTTGACGGAAGATCATAAAACTAATAATGAAATATGGTGGATTACGTAATCCAATCTTCCGCAAAAAAAACTATACAATAGGTATGGTCGTCGGCAAGTATTCAACAGAAAACAACTACTGCCCCCTACGACCATTGAATTACATCTGTTTGGGATTATATTATGAATCTAAAAAGTAAGTTAGGGATGGGATTGAGAAGAAAAAATAAAAAATTGAAGAAGCAGAAGAAGGGCGGTGATTGAAAGTTGCCAGGAAACGAAAAAATTAACAGAGAAAAATAATCATACCAATTCCAAAAAAAGGTGGATTTCTACCATTTTTACTACCACTTTTAGGGGCGCTAGGTGCTGTAAGGGGCGGGGGGCAGCATCTATCGCTTCAGCTGTCAATAAAGCAAAATCTGAGACCTCGTAAAGGTTATGGAATGTTTGCTCAACCATACCAAAAAAACTGTTGAAGTTACCACGCCGAGCCTTGACCAATATCGATTTGATGAAGAATGTAGAGCGTTTGGGGATTCCTTACTTTCGAGTTGTTTTTATGAGAGATAAACTTCCCAGAAAAATTAGAAGCAAGGAGTACGGTATAATCAATCTGGATTCTGATTCAGGAGAAGGAACTCATTGGACTGCATATGCCAAGGATAATGCCGAAGTTATATATTTCGATAGTTACGGAAATCTTAAATCACCCAAGGAATTGATAAAACAATTCCTCAGCGCTGGTGACGTGAATAATATAAAATATAACTATAATTCTATACAGAAGTTTAACTCTTATCAGTGTGGACAATACTGTCTTTCGTTTTTATATAATCAATATCTCTGATGTATTTCGTTCATTAATCAATAAACTGCAACTGAGAAAATATGTCTTTTACTTTCACATTGAGTGATTCATCCTCTGTGTTAAGTTATAATTTCAATCCTCCAATTTATCTGGACGATGATGTGGATTATGAGATAGGCTTGGCCAATTTTGATTCGTTCAATGTTATTCCAAACATAACAAAATTCAGCACTATTTTTGTATGGGGCGAACACGATTAATTCAGTTTCATCATTACTGAAGGATTTTATGATGTATCAGATATTCTTGATCTCCTCATCAAGCAGATGACTAGCAATAATGAAAATATCCATATCCCCAAATTGGACAACTTCGAAAGTGACTATCCGAACAAACACCAGAATAAATTTTTCAGTACAAAACTCCATTGGTCAGTTATTAGGCTTCGAGAAAAGAATACTTGATGCAAATATAATAATAATAATAATAATAATAATAATAATAATAATAATAATAATAATAATAATAATAATAATAATAATAATAATAATAATAATAATAATAAAACCGGACCGGCAGCCATGGCGCACCCTGGAGGGAATGCTCATTCCCTCTGATGTCGGCCGTGGGTATACTGGGTTAACCCCCCGGTATACCCCACTACTCGGTTCACGATGGACGAGAAAGAGGCCCCCACAACCGACCCCCTCGGATTAGGGGTCATAGGCAAGGTGGTGGGGCCCAGAACGATGGATTGCCACTATATAACGACCGCAATGAAAACGGACGCTTTGAGTGGACGGATGAACTAAGGGACAGTCTTCTGCATTGCTATGAGAGCAGTGAGCCCGCCCGAAGAGGATACATGGCGAGAATGCATGCTTTGTGGTGTGAAATACACCCAGAGCATGCTGCCTTTTCCGCACAAAACCTGAGGGATTATGTATCCCACCTTCGGGTTCGAGGCTATGTTAGAGCCCCTCCTCAGCCGGTTAACGCAGTGGCAGAGGTGGCAGATATGCCACGCGTCGATCTGGCTGTAGAGGAGGCCCGCATCATACCACCAACGGAAGGCATCAGAACCCGCAGGGCGCTGCATAACACCAAGCCCCTGAAGCCACAACAACTGGCCCGGGTGGATGCGGAGATTCACGATGTCCTTTCAGAAGAGGCTGACATCTGGCAGATCAACTCTGCCGTGTATGACGCCGCTCAGGCCCTGTCCCAAACGGAGAGAAGGGATACCAACCCTCTGATTGGGAGGCATGAGCGACGCATTCACAAGATGGAAGCTAAGATCAGGTCAGCGAGACAACACGCGTCTCGTATCCAGTGTGTGGCGGACTACGTGGCGGCCAATAGGCCCTTCACGCCCGCAGTGCGGCGAATTGCCGCAAGTTTGAGACGAGCTCACCACACACTAAATCAAGGCGTGCTGTTAACCATCAAACAGCACTGTCTTGATAGGATACGAATGCTGGTGGCTGCAAAAAAGTCACTAGTGAGGCGGGCGAGAAGCATCGCGGAAAACATGAAGTTCCGCGATAAACCTTCTCGCCTATTCCAAGAGCCTCCACGTGTTGTGGAAAACCCGCCGGCGGCTGATCGGGTAGAAACCTTCTGGAAGGGTATTTACGAATTTCCGCAACCACTCAACGTAGATACTCCAGCCCTAGCGCAGTTCGAAGCTTTCTGCAGGAGGCTTCGTCAGCCTGAGCTCAATGAACTGCGCAATCCGATAACCCCGGAAGAAGTTCGACGGGCCCTCAAAGGCTCGAAGAATTTTGCTGCTCCAGGTCCTGATGGCCTGAATAACTATTGGTGGAAAAAATTACCAAGTACCCACCACCATCTAGCAAGAGTTTTCAACTCGTGGCTAGATGGGGAGCAGCAGATTCCGGATTGGTTTGTCGAGGGGCGAACCGTGCTAATCCCCAAAAACGGAGATTTGTCTGATCCGAAGAACTACAGACCGATAACATGCTTGAACGCATGTTATAAGATGTTTACACGCATCTTGTACATGCGAATACTCTCCGCAGTTGAGCCGGTGTATGAACGGATATATGAGCAAAGAGGGTCAAAAAAGGGGGTCGCTGGCTGCAAGGAGAACCTGCTGATCGACAGATGCATCACGCAGGACTCCGTGCAGTATAAGCGTAACCTTTCAATGGCCTGGATCGATTATCGCAAGGCATTTGATACAACATCGCATGAACTCATCATGCATTTGCTCAGATGCCTTGCGGTACCCGATCAAATAGTGAGATGCATTGAACAGCTGATGCCGCTCTGGAGGACTCGATTTACCATAACATCTGGTCAAGTCAGAGTCCAAACAGAGCAGGTTATCTTTAGAAGAGGCGTGTTTCAGGGAGACTCCCTCAGCCCTCTTCTCTTCTGCATCTCACTACTGCCATTGTCCGTTGCACTACGGAAAACCCGCGGATACAACTGCGGCACCCCCAGCAACCGGAGGCATAAGGTCACCCATCTGTTTTACATGGATGACCTTAAACTTTATGCCTCCGGAGAAAAGGACCTTCACCAGTCCCTAAGGGTGGTGCAAGAGTACACGCATGCTGTCGGAATGGAGTTTGGGATAGACAAATGTGCCACGGTTCATCTCAAAAGAGGACGATGCGAGGAATACGGAGAGGACGTTCAGCTCGTAGACGGAAGCATCCTTCATCATCTGGATGCCGGAGAGACGTATACCTACCTAGGGGTGGAACAACGCCACACCCAAGAGGTAGCTACTGTCAAAAGCTCTCTCCGCGGCAAGTATCAGCACAAACTCCGACAGATCTGGTCTTCAGAACTGTCGGGGAAGAACAAAGTTGCTGCAACTAATATGCTTGCCGTTCCGATTCTACTTTACTCCTTTGGAGTAATGAAATGGACTCAGGAAGAGCTGCGACAACTTGACGTAAAAACTCGCAAAATGATGCATCTTCATAGAAGCTTGCATCCTAAATCGTCTGTTCCACGGTTATACTTCCCCAGACAACGGGGAGGCCGTGGACTTTTGAGTTTGGAGTGTCTACATAACAGAATGGTACTGGATGGAGCCTGTAAAGTCATCAGGAGTTCAGATCCCCTTCTCTGCTTGGTATGTGATCATGAAAAGGCAGGGATTGGAGCATTTCTTTTCAAGGCAGCAACCCGTGCAGCCGATGAACTCGACCTCGTATTCGACACTGAACGGACAAACCCAAACTCTATCACCGAGTTGGAACCCGTTCAGCAAAAAGCCCACGTAAAAGCTGCGGAGTGTGAGAGGCTCCTGCAGCTACATAAGGATAAGCCGATGCATGGGGTCTTCTTCAAGAACATTGAAGACCTAGGCTTATCCAGAGACCTGACCTTCTCGTTTCTCAGGTCAAGTGGGCTGAAGTCGGAGACCGAGGGATTTATAATGGCCTGCCAGGATGGTGTCTTCAACACTCTCGTCTACCGCAGTCGCGTGATGGGTATAGAGGTCCCTGACACTAGATGCAGAGCGTGTCGTGGGGCAGCTGAGACCATAATGCATTTGCTGTCAGCTTGTCCAGCTTATGCGGTCTCAGCCTATATCCACAGACATAACGCGGCCCTACGAGTGTTGTACTACCATCTACGACACTCGTACGGTGTAGATGAGACACCAGTGTTGCCTTATGCTCCGGGGGATATTGAGTCCGTGGTGGTGAATGATAAGTGCCGAATCTATTGGAACTATTCATTCCCCACCCTCAGGCAAATACATGCCAATAAGCCTGATGTAGTACTCCTCGACCATCAAAGTAGGACGATTTTCGTCATTGAGTTTTCAGCTCCTGGCGAAACGAACATCGTCCGAAAAGAGGAGGAAAAACGGACTAAATATCGAGATCTTCTCTTTGAACTCCGCAGGCTTTACCCAAACCATTCTGTCAAGATGGTGGTTCTGATAATAGGGGTCCTTGGTGGAATGATGGACACACTGCTCTCAAACTTAAAAATCATACCGGCTTGCCGTGACATGGCAGAAATCCTAGCCGGGCGAATGCAGAAGGCCGTAATTCTTGGTTCACTCCGCCTACTCAGGGCACATGATTCTCGGACCCAGTAATCACTTACCCCATGGACGTGGGGAGTGTTTACTGGGGTTAATGACACGCCAGCGCGCCCTCCGGAAGTGTCGGAGCTCCGGAGACAGGGCCTGACTGGGTAATTCCTAACGAAAAAAAAAAAAAAATAATAATGGAGTGTCTACATAACAGAATGGTACTGGATGGAGCCTGTAAAGTCATCAGGAGTTCAGATTCCCTTCTCTGCTTGGTATGTGATCATGAAAAAGCAGGGATTGGAGCATTTCTTTTCAAGGCAGCAACCCGTGCAGCCGATGAACTCGGTCTCGTATTCGACACTGAACGGACAAACCCAAACTCTATCACCGAGTTGGAACCCGTTCAGCAAAAAGCCCACGTAAAATCTGCGGAGTGTGAGAGGCTCCTGCAGCTACATAAGGATAAGCCGATGCATGGGGTCTTCTTCAAGAACATTGAAGACCTAGGCTTATCCAGAGACCTGACCTTCTCGTTTCTCAGGTCAAGTGGGCTGAAGTCGGAGACCGAGGGATTCATAATGGCCTGCCAGGATGATGTCTTCAACACTCTCGTCTACCGCAGTCGCGTGATGGGTATAGAGGTCCCTGACACTAGATGCAGAGCGTGTCGTGGGGCAGCTGAGACCATAATGCATTTGCTGTCTGCTTGTCCAGCTTATGCGGTCTCAGCCTATATCCACAGACATAACGCGGCCCTACGAGTGTTGTACTACCATCTACGACACTCGTACGGTGTAGACGAGACACCGGTGTTGCGTTATGCTCCGGGGGATATTGAGTCCGTGGTGGAGAATGAGAAGTGCCGAATCTATTGGAACTATTCATTCCCCACCCTCAGGCAAATACAAGCCAATAAGCCTGATGTAGTACTCCTCAACCATCAAAGTAGGACGATTTTTGTCATTGAGTTTTCAGCTCCTGGCGAAACGAACATCGTCCGAAAAGAGGAGGAAAAACGGAGTAAATATCGAGATATTCTCTTTGAACTCCGCAGGCTTTACCCAAACCATTCTGTCAAGATGGTGGTTCTGATAATAGGGGTCCTTGGTGGAATGATGGACACACTGCTCTCAAACTTAAAAATCATACCGGCTTGCCGTGACTTGGCAGAAATCCTAGCCGGGCGAATGCAGAAGGCCGTAATTCTTGGTTCACTGCGCCTACTCAGGGCACATGATTCTCGGACCCAGTAATCACTTACCCCATGGACGTGGGGAGTGTTTACTGGGGTTAATGACACACCAGCGCGCCCTCCGGAAGTGTCGGGGCTCCGGAGACAGGGCCTGACTGGGTAATTCCTAACGGATGAAAAAAAAATAATAATAATATTAAGGTAAGCAGGGAAGGTCAACCATCATCCAAGGCCTTGGTGAGTTCCGACACCCCTTTCCTGAGCTACCGGTGCAAAACCGGACCGGCAGCCATGGCGCACCCTAGAGGGAATGCTCATTCCTTCTGATGTCGGCCGTGGGTATACTAGGTTAACCCCCCGGTATACCCCACTACTCGGTTCACGATGGACGAGAAAGAGGCCCCCACAACCGACCCCCTCGGATTAGGGGTCATAGGCAAGGTGGTAGGGCCCAGAACGATGGATTGCCACTATACCGGGTGGCTACGGAAGTATTGCCTACGGAATATCTCAGTTATTGTATGAAGTAGGTTTGTGAAATTTGGAGCGTCGATATAATGACATAAGAGCTAGAATTTGAGCATATTGACATGTCGAAGTTAACTTCCGGTCTGACCGGAAGTAACATCAACTTTCTTATTTTAAATGGAAACCCTATTTTTTTTCTTTTCGCTTTATTCAGCATTCAATTCCCTTTCTAATGACATATCACAAGTTGGTATCTAACCAGAAACTAGATCAGAAAAAAAGTATTATTGAAATTCACCGAGTAGGCCGTGGAAGCAAAATGAAAGCCAAAAATTGAAAAGTTGGCTATGGAAACCATACGTCACTTGATAACAGTTGCTACTACTGTGATATTTTATTTTCATTCGTCGGCGTTATAAAAAGCCGCCAAAAAAAATATTGGAAAAATTGGGAAAAAACAATACTCTGTAGGTCCATAACTTAAATAGGAACATACAACTTTTTCTTGCCTGTACTATTCAGCATAACCATTCCTTTCTAATGATATAATAGAAAGTAATTTTTTGAAATGAAATACCAAAAAATCTAATTATTATTCAAATAACAAAAAAACAGATTTATCGAAAAAAAAAAATTCAAATTGATAGGATTAAAGATGAAATAAATTCAAAACAAATGTTCGAAATGCATTCCCTCAGCGTCAATACATTTATTGACTCTGGTGATATTTTCATGTAAAACGTTTCTCAACATTTGGGGCGTGATATCTTGGAAAGCTCTACGAATTTTTACTTCTAGCTCATGTAGAGTTGTAGGCTGTGTGGAATACACCCTATTTTTAAGATGCCCCCATAGAAAAAAGTCGCACGGAGTAAGATCAGGTGACCTTGGTGGCCACCTGACTGGACCACGGGTTGTTATAAGTCTCTCTTGAAAGCGATTTTGAAGATAATTTCTCGAATTATGCGGAGGGGCGCCATCTTGCCGGAAGTACATTCTCTCAGTTATTTCCGCTGGTAGGTTGTTAATGAATTCCGAAATTTCATTCGTTAAAAAATTAAAGTATCTCTCTCCGGTTAGTTGGCCTTGAAAAAGAATGGGGCCAACAATATGAGTTCCAACTATTCCTGCCCAAACATTCACACCAAATCTCTCCTGGAAGCCACCTTGTCGAAACCGGTGCTCGTTTTCTATCGCCCAGTACCTGAAACAAAAGACCGTTCACACTTTTAGCACTTTACACTTCGACTATCGACAATAATCCAAATAAAGTACAGTACCTACCTTGTATTATTCCTGTTAAATAATCCATTGTTGGTAAATCTTGACTCGTCCGTAAACAAGATATAATAGTTAAATAGGTGATTCTCAGCATTTTGTCGAAGAAACCAATTACAATATTCCAGGCGCCTTTCACCGTCATTTTCATACAAATGTTGATGCAACTGATACTTGAAGAATTTCAATCGATGTTTTTTCAAAATTTTCCTAGCAGAGTCCTTACTTATAGCTAATTCGGCGCCAATCTGCCTTGAGGAAATTGTGCTATCATATTGTACTAAAGCTAATACAATAATTTCAGTTTCCTCATTAATAAAAAATGCTTCTTGGTCTTCGTGAACATCAGGCTCAGTTCTTAATTTTTCTTCAAGCCACTGGAAATTCCTTCTTGACGGTTGCTGCCTCCCTGGATATCGCTCTAAATACAATCGTTCAGCGGCATAAGAATTTTTTAAATATTCACCATAAATGAGAAGCATGTCAATTTGTTCGGTTCGTGAATAACGGGGCATTTTTTGAATATTCCACTAATTTCGATTTCCAAACCCTTTTAAAACGGCAGAATCAAAAACACTACTTCGAACGTCAAAATAATATGGATAGCAGCGTTCGTGAGAGCTCTCGTTTCTTTTTTGTTTCATTCCAAAATACATCTTAATCAGCCTACTTGTTAATATTTTGGTTCGAATGATTATTACAATGGAATGATTATTCTGAATAGCACAAACATCGTCCATAGGTAGATATTAGAATATCTATGGACGATGGCACAGACCAAGTACGTTTATGTTCCTATTTAACCTAGAACCTACAGGATATAATTTATCATTCCACATTATTTTTAATGTTATTTTTGCGTATGGCGATAATCTGTTTTGTTATTTGAAGAATAATAATTGGATTGTTTGGTATTTCATTTCAAAAAATTACTTTCTATTATATCATTAGAAAGGAATGGTTATGCTGAATAGTACAGGCAAGAAAAAGTTGTATGTTCCTATTTAAGTTATGGACCTACAGAGTATTGTTTTTTTCCCAATTTTTCCAATATTTTTTGGCGGCTTTTTATAACGCCGACGATTGAAAATAAAATATCACAGTAGTAGCAACTGTTATCAAGTGACGTATGGTTTCCATAGCCAACTTTTCAATTTTTGGCTTTCATTTTGCTTCCACGGCCTACTCGGTGAATTTCAATAATAATTTTTTTCTGATCTAGTTTCTGGTTAGATACCAACTTGTGATATGTCATTAGAAAGGGAATTGAATGCTGAATAAAGCGAAAAGAAAAAAAATAGGGTTTCCATTTAAAATAAGAAAGTTGATGTTACTTCCGGTCAGACAGGAAGTTAACTTCGACATGTCAATATGCTCAAATTCTAGCTCTTATGTCATTATATCGACGCTCCAAATTTCACAAACCTACTTCATACAATAACTGAGATATTTCGTAGGCAATACTTCCGTAGCCACCCGGTATAACGACCGCAATGAAAACGGACGCTTTGAGTGGACGGATGAACTAAGGGACAGTCTTCTGCATTGCTATGAGAGCAGTGAGCCCGCCCGAAGAGGATACATGGCGAGAATGCATGCTTTGTGGTGTGAAATACACCCAGAGCATGCTGCCTTTTCCGCACAAAACCTAAGGGATTATGTATCCCACCTTCGGGTTCGAGGCTATGTTAGAGCCCCTCCTCAGCCGGTTAATGCAGTGGCAGAAGTGGCAGATATGCCACGCGTCGATCTGGCTGTAGAGGAGGCCCGCATCATACCACCAACGGAAGGCATCAGAACCCGCAGGGCGCTGCATAACACCAAGCCCCTGAAGCCACAACAACTGGCTCGGGTGGATGCGGAGATTCACGATGTCCTTTCAGAAGAGGCTAACATCTGGCAGATCAACTCTGCCGTGTATGACGCCGCTCAGGCCCTGTCCCAAACGGAGAGAAGGGATACCAACCCTCTGATTGGGAGGCATGAGCGACGCATTCACAAGATGGAAGCTAAGATCAGGTCAGCGAGACAACACGCGTCTTGTATCCAGTGTGTGGCGGACTACGTGGCGGCCAATAGACCCTTCACGCCCGCAGTGCGGCGAATTGCCGCAAATTTAAGACGAGCTCACCACACACTAAATCAAGGCGTGCTGTTAACCATCAAACAGCACTGTCTTGATAGGATACGAATGCTGGTGGCTGCAAAAAAGTCACTAGTGAGGCGGGCGAGAAGCATCACGGAAAACATGAAGTTCCGCGATAAAACTTCTCGCCTATTCCAAGAGCCTCCACGTGTTGTGGAAAACCCGCCGGTGGCTGATCGGGTAGAAACCTTCTGGAAGGGTATTTACGAATTTCCGCAACCACTCAACGTAGATACTCCAGCCCTAGCGCAGTTCGAAGCTTTCTGCAGGAGGCTTCGTCAGCCTGAGCTCAATGAACTGCGCAATCCGATAACCCCGGAAGAAGTTCGACGGGCCCTCAAAGGCTAGAAGAATTTTGCTGCTCCAGGTCCTGATGGCCTGAATAACTATTGGTGGAAAAATTTTCCAAGTACCCACCACCATCTAGCAGAAGTTTTCAACTCATGGCTAGATGGGGAGCAGCAGATTCCGGATTGGTTTGTCGAGAGGCGAACCGTGCTAATCCCCAAAAACGGAGATTTGTCTGATCCGAAGAACTACAGACCGATAACATGCTTGAACGCATGTTATAAGATGTTTACACGCATCTTGTATATGCGAATAATTTCCGCATTTGAGCCGGTGTATGAGCAAAGAGGGTCAAAAAAGGGGGTCGCTGGCTGCAAGGAGAACCTGCTGATCGACAGATGCATCACGCAGGACTCCGTGCAGTATAAGCGTAACCTTTCAATGGCCTGGATCGATTATCGCAAGGCATTTGATACAACATCGCATGAACTCATCATGCATTTGCTCAGATGCCTTGCGGTATCCGATCAAATAGTGAGATGCATTGAACAGCTGATGCCGCTCTGGAGGACTCGATTTACCATAACATCTGGTCAAGTCAGAGTCCAAACAGAGCAGGTTATCTTTAGAAGGGGCGTGTTTCAGGGAGACTCCCTCAGCCCTCTTCTCTTCTGCATCTTACTACTGCCATTGTCCGTTGCACTACGGAAAACCCGCGGATACAACTGCGGCACCCCCAGCAACCGGAGGCATAAGGTCACCCATCTGTTTTACATGGATGACCTTAAACTTTATGCCTCCGGAGAAAAGGACCTTCACCAGTCCTTAAGGGTGGTGCAAGAGTACACGCATGCTATCGGAATGGAGTTTGGGATAGACAAATGTGCCACGGTTCATCTCAAAAGAGGACGATGCGAGGAATACGGAGAGGACGTTCAGCTCGTAGACGGAAGCATCCTACATCATCTGGATGCCGGAGAGACGTATACCTACCTACCTAGGGGTGGAACAACGCCACACCCAAGAGGTAGCTACTGTCAACAGCTCTCTCCGCGGCAAGTATCAGCACAAACTCCGACAGATCTGGTCTTCAGAACTGTCGGGGAAGAACAAAGTTGCTGCAACTAATATGCTTGCCGTTCCGATTCTACTTTACTCCTTTGGAGTAATGAAATGGACTCAGGAAGAGCTGCGACAACTCGACGTAAAAACTCGCAAAATGAT
The DNA here is from genome assembly GCA_958502065.1 of Chrysolina americana. NCBI lineage: Eukaryota > Metazoa > Arthropoda > Insecta > Coleoptera > Chrysomelidae > Chrysolina > Chrysolina americana. Next base: position 33,541,400 of record OY293420.1, read on the forward strand.
GCATCTTCATAGAAGCTTGCATCCTAAATCGTCTGTTCCACGGTTATACTTCCCCAGACAACGGGGAGGCCGTGGACTTTTGAGTTTGGAGTGTCTACATAACAGAATGGTACTGGATGGAGCCTGTAAAGTCATCAGGAGTTCAAATCCCCTTCTCTGCTTGGTATGTGATCATGAAAAAGCAGGGATTGGAGCATTTCTTTTCAAGGCAGCAATCCGTGCAGCCGATGAACTCGGTCTCGTATTCGACACTGAACGGACAAACCCAAACTCTATCACCGGGTTGGAATCCGTTCAGCAAAAAGCCCACGTAAAATCTGCGGAGTGTGAGAGGCTCCTGCAGCTACATAAGGATAAGCCGATGCATGGGGTCTTCTTCAAGAACATTGAAGACCTAGGCTTATCCAGAGACCTGACCTTCTCGTTTCTCAGGTCAAGTGGGCTGAAGTCGGAGACCGAGGGATTCATAATGGCCTGCCAGGAGGGTGTCTTTAACACTCTCGTCTACCGCAGTCGCGTGATGGGTATAGAGGTCCCTGACACTAGATGCAGAGCGTGTCGTGGGGCAGCTGAGACCATAATGCATTTGCTGTCAGCTTGTCCAGCTCATGCGGTCTCAGCCTATATCCACAGACATAACGCGGCCCTACGAGTGTTGTACTACCATCTACGACACTCGTACGGTATAGACGAGACACCGGTGTTGCCTTATGCTCCGGGGGATATTGAGTCCGTGGTGGAGAATGAGAAGTGCCGAATCTATTGGAACTATTCATTCCCCACCCTCAGGCAAATACAAGCCAATAAGCCTGATGTAGTACTCCTCGACCATCAAAGTAGGACGATTTTCGTCATTGAGTTTTCAGCTCCTGGCAAAACGAACATCGTCCGAAAAGAGGAGGAAAAACGGACTAAACATCGAGATCTTCTCTTTGAACTCCGCAGGCTTTACCCAAACCATTCTGTCAAGATAGTGGTTCTGATAATAGGGGTCCTTGATGGAAAAAAATAATATATATATATATATATATATATATATATATATATATATATATATATAATATAAATACTCGTAGACTGTACCCAAAGGCATAGCCTGTGCGGGTAGAGGACGGCTATTATTATTATTTGCCGTAGCGCTACGGGGCGACTTACTGATGTTTTCGGAGGTGCATTCACTTTTCAGCTGTAGGAAAACCCGGAAAACCTACAGCACCACCCCAGTTGGTCGGTGCGCACTTCAAGCTAGCACCAGACGTCGGGATTGGCATCTAGGCAACTCACATCACACTTGATTCACAACAATGCATGTGGCCACCTAAAGAGACTCGTGAACTTGGTAAAAAAGATTCCGTACCCGAGCCTCGAACGTCTGTCTAATGTGAGCTAGAAGTTCCACTGCTAGAGACCTAGCCACTGAGTCACCGACCATAAGTAACTTCTACAAATCAGATCATGAAGTGAAAATCATTTCAATTAATACAATTTGCATTGATTGCAATATTGCGATGGGTTCATTTCTGAATTTTAATCCAGTGCATATGATTCATCAGTTCTTTCCAACCGTGCCAAGAGGATATAAAATAGTTGAAACTCCATTGAACATTCTGTATTTTCCCGTCAACATCAAGACCATCAACAACATCACTGTAAGAGTTGTGAATCAAAATTTAAAATCAATTGATTTTCGAAACGAAGAAGTTACTGTTAGATTGCACCTGAGAAGAAAGAATTTCTAAATAATGGTGAGGAGATTTGATAACCCTGCATTCCAAGAAACCTATAAAAAGAAAGTGAAGCGAACTTTGAAAGACAGTTTGGGAGCAACTGTCGAATTACTAACACCAAAAAACAAACAATACTTGAAATCTTTGGGATTAGAACTTTTAATATAATGGAACTGCTACAAATCACGAGTGAGCCTTTCAGTGGCAACACAATTGAAGATTATCAGTTCCACACATATCAACCCTATATCACCAATGCCATCAAATATAATGATGAAATAAGAATTCCAATTCAGGACTCAGACGCTTATAAATTACCTTATAACTCATACATATACATAGAGGGGAAAGCTCACAAGACTGGATGGAGAACTAATTACGAAAGTAAAATTCATCAACAACGCGATATCTTTCTTATTCCGTGAGCTACGATATGAGTTGAATGGTGTGGTGGTAGACTCGTCAGGAACATTGAACTAGTATCAACGATAAAAAATTATTTGTCTATGAATGAAAATGAAAGTATTTCTATGCAAAACGCTGGTTGGTTTCCCAAACTTGATGATAAAATATTGGCTAATGATGAAGGGAATTTCAACGGTTGTATTCCGAAAATTGTTAAGCAATGTTAATGCGCATGCTCAACATGTAGCTATATATAAACATGTTCATGTTTCAAAAATCAGTTCGAAGATGATATCAGAGTATCGAAGAAGATTGAAGCATCACCATAAGAACCTGAAAGTACTCAAACAATTGATTGAGTCTTATAATTCGAAGCAATCATTGATAAGAAAACTCATCAAATTGAAAATATAATATTGGTGATGAATGTACAAGGTTTCACGATCGAGTACGATAAATTTATAACCAAGGAATTGGCCGCATTCAATGGAAGTAGGGTTTCTCACTATGTGTTCAAACCCCCATTGCCATTAAACATGCTGCCACCAAAATTCCACAGTCAGGCCACTTGGTTGATGCATAATCATCACTGTATAGATTGGAATAATGGGTTCACACCATTGCACCAATTTGGAAATATAATTAAGAAGCTCACTGGAGGAGTTGACACTATTTTTGTCAAAGGAAAGGAAAAAGCTGAAAATATCAAAAAATTCACCCAACAACCAGTCAAAGAATTTGAAGAGCAACCCTACGAGCTTCTGAAGCAAGTTGTTTTCATCATAATAAAGATATTTGTATATGTGCACTTTCAAATGTTCATTTTCTATATCAAATATAATGGATACAACTCAGTAAATATTTTCCAAAGAAATCTTTTTTATTATGCAATCTTTCATTATATGAATTTACAGTGATCACTTAAGACAAGTAGATCTACTTGTCCCACAATTCTGTTTTCAATTTCGTGTTTTCGATAAACTTCGATGAATATTGTTTCGTACCTACAAATAGTAGGCTGTATGGAAATATCAAATAGATATGCCTACATTAAAATCGGGTCAATGTTTGTTGTTGTGACATTTGTACCAGGTACAGTGTACCAGGTACAGAGGATTGAACCCAGATAGCTAATTGGTGTTAGCGATAATTTTCGGATATAAATGCTCTCAGTTTTATAATTTTTATTCATTGTTAATTTGTATGCACAGTGCCGATGATAACCAAGAAGTTTGAAACAGCTGTCCACTGTTTACGTTTTTCGGTGAGTATGATTTGTGAAATTGAGAGCATTATATTTTTGTTTTTTCTTATATCTTACATGTCTTCGAGACGAGAACTCTATATATATATATATATATATATATATATATATATATATATATATATATATATATATATATATATATGTACTCCTCAAATTCAGTGAGGAGGGTATCGTATACTGTTGACTTTCAACTCTGTGAATAAACTAACATCCATCAAACCGTTTCATGAATTCGACCCTTATCTACGAGGGAACACAAGGAAATCAGTACAACCTGGAGGGGTAATCCATACCAGAGGATTGCATGGAATTGTTGCTTGAAGTGTCATCTAGTTGGTATTCTGTTAGCAGAACAACAATTACAACGTTGGAGTTATCACTAGCCTGTGAATCCACCCACTGAATGAACTAAGGTAACCTGTGTCGCTGAAGCAAATTCAGTAATAATATTGTTTGAATATCAACGTATTACTTTGATACTACATTTTGTTAAATTTATTAATATATATTTGTTTTGAGATATTGTTTTATTGTTGGTCTGGTTACAGAAGGAAGTCAATTTATCTTATTTCAATTATCTATCATTAGGTATTTTGTACTTTGTATTCCTGTTAAATTAAAAACTGCTGGCGTCCAGCCAGTCAAATTCTTGAAGTTCAAAATTTAAAACACTTGCCTGCCACATAAAAAATCTGAAACTGGCAATATAGTCCAAAGAACCTACACCGTTCTCTGCTGAGCAGTCAGGCAATCAAAGTAACCCCGGTTACGTTACAACACCTGCAATTCATCGGATTGATAACTCGACTAATCATGCACTTTGTAGCATCCGGTTGCCTGTACACCGGATGTTTCCCAAAAGGTCCCTGACCACTATAGAAATATCAGCAATGTGCATGCGTATATCGGGAGATTCATCTACTTAATTGGAGTTGATTTAAGCGATTATGGTTAGTGACGTTACCACTGAGCTGAATGTAACATGAAGTGTAACAAATGTCGAAAGGATTTTTCATCAAAAAGTAACCTAAACCGGCATATACGAAATATCTGTCCTCTCAATGATGTTAGTGGTCGTGTACCTGCTAAAAGAATTAAATTGGGTGATTCATCCACAAGTGTTCCAGACTCGAGAAAAAGGTTAGATGCGAATATTTTGTCGAATGTGGACGACGGTATAGATTATGCCTTCAAGAATAGTGTAACGATTTCAAAACCGGCCTCGAGACCGGCCCTGATCATCCAATTACACTCCACACTCGAAATGTAAACAAGTTCTCTTCTGACAAACACATGACTCATCCGTGGAAGAGACGCGAAAGTTCTAACCGAAGATTCTAGAGGACCTCTAAGAAGTCGCCGAACAGACTGGAAAGATCGAAAACTGTAAATGCTACTATATATAGCCGCTGTATAGCAGATTTCGGGACAGTCAGAATTCAGAGTTAGTTACAGTTCCAGAGTTCGCAGATAGAGACTGACACAGTAAAAATAAATGTGAATCTAGTAAAGTAAATGTTTTAGTGAATAAATGTTGTGAATAGTGTTTTAAATAAATTAGGAAAATTAGTTAGTGCAGTTTTACTACATTTGGTGTCAGAAGTGGGATGTTTAAAATAAATAAGTGTGTGTGAAATAAATAATAGACTGATATCTCGGAAAAGACAAAAAGAGACAAAATGTTTCCGAGAAGAGTTCACCTAGTTGACCTTAAAGTTAGTGAATTAAAGCAAGAGTTAGAGGAGCGAGACTTAGAAACAACTGGAAAGAAGGCCGTACTCCAGAAAAGACTTTCAGATGGACTGATTGAAGAAGGAGAAGACCCCGAAACATTTTTGTTCGAAGTTTCTGGAATAGATTTGAACTCTATAATGAACAAACTCGACGAGAACACGAAATCATTGGAGGACAAACTTCAACAAAATTCCGTAAGTCTGAAAGAACTTCAACAAAATTCGGTCAGTCTGGAAGATAAATTTCTTCAAAATTCGAAGAGACTGGAAGAAAAACTTCAAGAGAGTTCGAAAAATCTAGAAGTGAAGCTTCTGGAAAATTCGGAGAATTTGAGAGAAGAGCTTCTGGAAAATTCAAATGGTCTGAGGGAGGAGCTTCTAGAAAATTCGAAGAGTTTGAAAGAAGTTTGCGGTGTGGTGAATTTGGAAGGAAGGACAGAAATCGGCAGAATAAAGGAAAAATTCAGTGAATTGGAAAAGCGAATGGATTCTGCGCATACCCCAGAAACTTACAACAAAAACCCAATGCTGGACCTGAGTATCAACCAGGAGGAAGTTCAGAAAGACACAAAAAATTTCAAGATTAGTGCTGAACCTGGAAAACTCGCATTGAAACCGCCTCAGTTTGACGGAAATACTCCATGGGCAAACTACCGACGACAATTCGAAGCTGCTGCGAAGGCAAATGGATGGAATGCTGGGGAAAGAGCTTTAGCATTGACACTGGCATTGCGTGGCGAAGCAACAAACATTTTACAGACCCTCACCGCCCAACAACAGGAGGACTATGAACAGCTAGTAAAACATCTGGAACTTCGCTATGGTCAAGCCCACCTTGAACACGTATATCACTCGCAGCTGAAAAACCGATGCCAAAAATCAAGCGAATCATTACAAGAATTCGAAGCAGACATTGCACGCTTGGTTCGCCTTGCATATCCAGCTACACCGGAAAATGTAATGGAACGACTAGCGGTTCAGGCATTTTTGGATGGTCTTCGCGACCAAGAAACCCGGCAAGCATTAACATTAGCTCGTCCTTTACATCTTGTAGACGCATTGGCGCGGGGAATTTGAGGCTGCAAAACAATCCTGAAAAAGCCAGAGTAGAGTCAGGATGATCGAGGAAGACCCGCAGGAGCCTACTAACATGGAAGCTGTGATGCGAAAAGTGATGAAGGAAGTTATGCCTGAGAAAAGAACGATAAGATGCTGGAATTGCGGAAAAGTTGGGCATGTGCGAGGCAAATGCCCAACATTCAAAGAATCGACGCAAGAAAACTCAAGAAGGTCGATGAGGAGGGGCAGTCGTCGGCCTGTATCCAGCAAGCCCCGATTAACAACAACGCATATGTCGCTGTCCTTCAACGACAGAACAAAGGTGTATTCGTAGACGGTCTCAACAACGAGCCTCGCACCATGCTGCTAGATACAGGTGCGACAAGAACAATTCTCGGACCTACTTTTGCCAAAACACCGGCAAGAATTGAACCGTCAAACTGAAAATTACGCACAGCAACAGGGAATCCAGCCACTGTATATGGCGAGTTAACGATCGACTTGGTTTTAGGCAGCACGAAACAAAGACACCGAGCACTGGTCGCGGACATCGAGGACGATGCAATCATTGGAATGGACATAATGAATTCCAGAGGGTTCGAGCTGAACTTCAAATACGGCGTCCTACGTGTCAACGGAGAAGAGCTGGTACTTCACGGGAGAAGCGAAGAAATGATCCGGGATGTGTTGGCTGAACTGAAGACATGAGCATTCCCGAGAGAGCTGAAACCATTCTGGAGGCTCGTATGGTTGGCGGAGTGAGCAACGGGAGCGTGGTGATGTTCGAGCCCGAGCTCCATGATGAAAAAATCGGACGAGGAATTCCCCTTGGGAAGACCTTACTGCGCGCCGATAAACTTATCCCAGTAAGGGTCATGAACGTCAATTACCATTCAGTGACGTTGAAGAAAGGAACAACTCTGGGCCACTGCTCGCCAATTTCATCTGTGGTCAGGAATGTACGCGGTACCATTAACCAAGCCAACAATCTATCCGCAGAATTAGAAAAGCTAGTTGCCATATCATCGAGAGGCATAAAACCGGCATAGCAGCCCAGATTAAAAGATTTAGTGAGGAGTTACCAAGACGTCTTTGACACCGGACAGGGAAAAGGGGGTAGAACGAAGGTAGTCCAGCACAGAATTGATACTGGAGATGCCCGACCAATCCGTCAATCAGCGAGGAGACTCCCTCTTGCCAAGAAGGAAGAGGCAGACAAAGTAGTCAGCAATATGGGGAAAGAAGGAGTAATTGAACCATCTGACAGCCCCTGGTCATCTCCAGTTGTACTAGTAAAGAAGAAAGACGGATTGACAAGATTCTGCGTAGATTACCGACAACTGAATAACGTGACAAAGAAAGACAGCTACCCACTACTTAGAATAGATGACACCTTGGACACGCTCGCCGGCTCTACAATCTTCTCCACCCTAGACCTGAAGAGCGGATATTGGCAGGTAGAACTGGCTCCAGAAGATTGAGAGAAGACAGCTTTCACCATCGGCTCAGGGCTGTGGCAATTTACCGTTATGCCATTCGGACTTTGCCAGCCACTTTTGAGAGATTAATGGGGACTGTGTTGAAGGGACTCTCCTGGAAGACTTGCTTGGTATACCTTGATGACATAATCGTAGTTGGCAGAACATTCGAAGACAACGTGAAAAATCTGGAGGAGGTATTTCTGCGTCTGAGGAACTCTGGATTGAAATTGAGCCCTAAAAAATGTCACCTATTTCAGAAAGAAGTCCACTATCTTGGCCACATTGTCTCTGGGGAAGGAGTAGCAGTAGATGACCAGAAAATTAAAGCTGTTAGAGACTGGCCCATCCCCAAAGATATCCATCAGCTTCGGAGTTTTCTTGGCCTATGTACCTACTATCGTCGGTACGTGCTAGGGTTTGCAAACATCGCCAAACCATTGACCAGGCTCACGGAAGGACAGACAAAGTTCCAGAGGTCCGAGGAATGCCAAGATTCGTTCAGGAAGCTGAAGGGGGCATTAATCAACTCTCAAATTCTAAGTTATCCTCTTCCGAACGGAAAATTCATTCTGGACACGGACGCCAGCAACGTGAGACTTGGTGCTGTCCTGTCTCAGATCCAGGATGGACAGGAAAAAGTCATCGGGTACTTCAGCAAGACCCTCAGTAAACCGGAGCGAAATTACTGTGTCACCCGACGGGAGCTGCTGGCTGTGGTCAAAGGAGTAGAGCACTTATGTGTATGGCAGGAGATTCCTGCTGAGAACTGACCACGCCGCCTTCAAATAGCTCCTACAGTTTAAGAATCCCGAGGTTCAAGTGGCACGCTGGATTGAGAGGCTCCAGGAATTCGCTTTGAGATCGAACATCGGGCGGGGACCAGCCATAAGAATGCGGATGCCCTATCGCGAAGACCATGTCCAGACGACTGTTCGCACTGCCGACGATCAGAGGAGAAAGAGGCGACAGTTTGTAGAACAACGGCGGTAGATGATAACTGGAATGACAGCAAGCTCCAGAAGGACCAAGAGAAAGATCCGGATCTTGGCTTAGTTATCGGCTGGAAGAGGAGTAACCGAAGACCGACATGACAGGAAGTAGCAGGATATTCGCCAGCCATCAAGTCCTCCTGGGCTCAATGGAACTCCCTTACTCTGGAAAACGGAGTTCTGAAGCGTGTGTTGGAGTCCGAGGATGGTGGAGAAGAAAGACGTCAGACAGTTGTACCCAGAAGCAGAAGACCGGAAGTGCTTCGAAAAATTCATGATGGGGTCGCCGGAGGACATCTGGGAGTGACGAAGACTCTCCAGAAAGTGAGGCAACGGTTTCACTGGGCCAATTGTCAGGCAGACGTTCAAGACTGGTGCAGAAAGTGCGCTGTATGCGCCGCAAGTAATGGACCTCGAACGCGACCTAAGGCACCAATGCGTCAGTACAACGTTGGCAGCCCATTTGAAAGAATCGCCATCGATATTGCTGGACCGTATCCACAATCTGACCACGGGAACAAATACATCCTCGTGGCAATGGACTACTTCAGCAAGTGGGCTGAAGCCTATGCCCTGCACAACCAGGAAGCCACAACCGTCGCCGACGTCCTGCTAAAGGAGTGGATTTGTCGATTTGGTGTCCCACTTGAACTGCATTCAGACCAAGACAGAAATTTCGAGTCCAACTTGTTCCAGGAATTGTGTCGAATGCTGAACATCCGGAAGACGCGAACTATGGCTTTACATCCGCAGTCTGATGGAATGGTGGGCGGATGAACAGGACGATGAACCGCCACTTATCCAAGGTAGTCTCTGACCACCAAAGAGACTGGGATCAGTACCTCCATTTGTTCCTGATGGCCTATCGTTCTGCAGTACACGAGTCGACCGGCCAAACCCCTGCTAGTATTATTATGGGCCGAGAGCTGCGATTACCATGTGACCTGAAGTTTGGGACGCCACCAGGACAAGACACTGCGGGAGAGGACTATGTCAGCAAACTTCGGCAGAGAATGGAAGACATCCACGAAAGAGTCCGTTTGAACATCCAGAGTGCCAGCGACCGAATGAAGGAGACCTATGACATCAAGGCCGATGCCGGAGGATTTAAGGTTGGTGACCTGGTTTGGCTGTACAACCCCAAACGTCGTCGAGGCCTATCACCAAAGTTGCGGAACTCATGGGACGGCCCTCATGAGATATTGAAGAGGATAAATGACGTGGTCTACCGAATTAAAAAACCACCTAGAGGAAAACCCAGAGTCGTCCATTTCAATAGGTTGGCCCCTTACGCTGGAAACCACAGAGGTTCATGTCCCTGTACTCGAACGGACAGAAAGGTCAATATGGGGTGACTCGAGAAGAACCACGAGACCTTTTTAAGGTGCCTGCGGATTACGCGCTAGCCCACTGTGTGGCAGAAGATCTTCAAATGTTCGACATTGCCGTAGTATTCTCCAAGAAGTTCGGTCAACTCCAGGAACTGCGGGAACAGAACCCTAAAGTTGGAGGGGTGCTACAGCTAAGGAAGGGCCAGAGAAACATCTATTATTTGGTTACCAAGAAGCTTTCGAGATAAGCCGTCTTATGAAGATGTCTGGAAGAGTCTCACCAGATTAAGAGACATGATGTTGGACCAGAATCTTGTGGACCTGGCAATCCCAAAATTGGCCTGTGGGATTGATGGGCTGGACTGGAGAGTTATAAGGAGCATGTTGAAGACAATATTCAGATCCAGCGGCGTCAAGATTCTGGTGTGCTGCAACCATCTTCCTCGACCCATCTCGAAGACTGTGGAGTGTTACTTCCATCGAACGTCCAGGTGCAGATATGGAGAATCTTGCAGATATCTTCACACTCCAAAATTACATTTCGGGACGAAAGAAACGTCTTTAAGAAGTGGACAATGTAACGATTTCGAGACCGCCCTCGAGACCGGCCCTGATCATCCAATTAATGATGCACACTCGAAATGAAAACAAGCTCTCCGCTGATAAACACGTAGAAGAGGCGCGAACGTTCCAGGAAGAAGCTTCGAGAAAGAGCCATCTAGATAAATCGTTCTATTCTCCTGAACAATCGAGAACTGTAAATACTAGTATATGAGTCACTGGGTATTAGATGGCGGGATAGTCAGAGTTCAGAGTTAGTTACAGTTCCAGAGTTCGCAGATAGAGACTGACACAGTAAAGATAAATAAAAATAGTAACTGCGATATAAATTAGTGTTTAAGACGTGTGTAAATAAATTATAAAAATTAGTTAGTGCAGTTTTACTACAGTATTAATCATTCAACATAGAAATCCCACTTTTCATAATTTCAAATTATTATTTTGTGTTTCTTTGTTCCATTCAAAAACTTACAATGTATACAGGGATTTTCACATCACATTCTCATATAAATTTAACTTGCATGTTACATAAACAGTAAGTATTCGAAGGAACATATTGCTTACATAATTTTTTTACACAAAATCCATGTAAAAAAGTTACATATAATATATATAACGATGTTATGTCGTTTCTATATAACAATATTACGTAAAGTTTACATAAAAGTTACATGCACAGGTTGCGGACATTTCACGTCAAAATCTCATATACATATACGTCATATGTTACATAACCAGTAAGTAACGTGGGAAAGAACATTATTATATAAGGTTTAGGTAAGTATTCCATAAAGGTGTTTACTGGGAAAGAAACAATCATGATTCTTCATTATCAATTATTTTAGTTATACACATTGAGAGATCCAAGTCAAGCTCAAGGTCATAGGGTGAGTCTAATGAGAACCTTCCCAATCCCAGAGGAATCAACTGTATCCCCAGTGTCGGATTGTACCACCGGGATACCGGAAAATTTCCCGGTATGCCCTCATGAGACTCGCGGAGGCCCTCAAAGTGGCCCAAATTTAAAAAGGAATTAATTTAATTTTTTCTACATTCTTAACATTTTTGGGCGTTACACACTGAGTCAAGTTCTCATTAGACTTTCTCTCATTTTGTCAGCTTCCTCTGGTTGGATTAACAGAACCACAGAGAGATTTACATTTCAACATTTTGAAAATTTCTTTAAAAAAACTTTGCTCTTCTTTTTGGGGGATACCGTTGATTCCTCTAGAATTGGGAAGGTTCTCATTAGACTCACCCTATGACCTTGAGCTTGACTTGGATCTCTCAATGTGTATAACTAAAATAATTGATAATGACGTATCATTATTGTTTCTTCGGTATATATCATTTCTGATGATTGTAAGTTCTCATTAGACTGAAATATTGTCAGATCTTGGTTTGTTACCTTCGGAAGCTTGTTTATTGATTCCATTAATCATTTTTACATTTCTAAATTTTACGCGTTTCATCTTGAGTTCTGATTATTAGAAGTTCACATTAGTCTGATATTGTCAGACCTTTGGCTCGGTTATCTTATGACTTATCTTTTTTCTTTCTTTACTAATTTGCAATGACAGAACATTAGTTGTAATGATTTTAATTCCATGCCACAAATGTCATTTGTCGGTGTCATTCTTTCATACATTTTCAAATTTCAATTTTCACTTTACTTCATTCAAAACATTTCATTGATGATCATGTTCTAGAAGAATTGTTTTACCCAGGATTATCCTGATTCAGGTTTTAACTAAAAAAATTCAACAATGTTTTAAATCGTTGGACGCATGATGTTTTTATGGTTTTGCTCTTGTACACCTGACGAGTGAGTCACAAAATCACAATAAATATTTTCAATTCACTTTATTTTCACCAATTACTTACTTTCAGGTAAGCACTGGTGATGACTTTGATAGTCGAAAGCGCTCTGCTAGGATTTTAATAAAAAAAATCTGCACGAAATACAAAATTTTCCTCCAAGTAAACCTAGATACCTTCTATATCCGTCATCGTAAAAATATTTGGTTAAATGCCAGATACCATCCACAAACTAATTTTGTTGAGCGATCAAATAAAACTGTGGAGACCGCTGTTTGCTGTTATATCAAGGAACATGAACACTGAAAATCAACTCATCAATTGTCGAATGATCAAATCTAATTTGTAGTGGAAAGTTGAAATTTACTGAAGCGGAAGAACTACCTATAATTGGTAAAATTCTATTATTTCCAGACAATCCAAACAAATTATGGTGTGTGTATTAATGAAAAAAGAAAATTTCTTCATTATGCAATTTATAGTAATTTTTCGGCTATTCAAGAATGAGAATTTTCACGACGAATATGTTTTCATTGTTCGACAATTGTTCCATAAATTTTCGACCAAAAAATATATATTCTATCATCATACAGTGCTTAGGTATTACCGAGAGACTGGAAATAATAGAATTTTACCAATTATAGGTAGTTTTTCGCTTCAGTAAATTTCAACTTTCCACGACAAATTAGATTTGATCATTCGACAATTGATGAGTTGATTTTCAGTCACAGAACATTCTCCATTATTTAGCGTTTAAAAGTAATTTTCCGGCTTTTCAACAATGAAAATTTTCACGACAAATATGTTCTCGTAGTTCGACATAATATGTTCTATGAATTTCCGACCGAAAAAAATATATTTAATCATCATACAGTATGTAGGTAATACCGAGATACTGCAAGTATTAGACTTTTACTAATTATAGGTAATTTTTCTGCTTCCGGAAATTTCAAAGTTCCAAGACAAATATGATTTATTCATTCGACAATTGACGAGTTGATTTTCAGGCACAGAAAAGACAGACCAAGCTAAATATGTGAGTACATCACCGAGAAAATATCTCCTTTTTCCACCTTTTGTATTTTTATTTTTCAGTTATAAAAAAGTATGAGTTTTCTCGGGCAATATGTTATAATTATTCGCCAATCGTTCAGTAAATTTGTGAGCCTACAAAAAAAATAATCAAGTTTGATGATGAGTTTTTTCATTGAACACTAAGTTTTCCTATTTTACACAATAAATTTTTCATTTGTTTCAAAAGAAGGTGTAATCAATTCATATTTGACAATAGTTTAATGGAAAAAGCTCAAATTATCCTTATAGGCATGCCGTGTTGCCAATTACTCAAAATTTCCCCGTATATCAAAAATTTTAATAAAAATTACATATATAAGCTGTAAAGAAAAGATTTTTCGCATTTTTTTTACTTCAAATAGACTTCGACAATTGTTGTACCACAGTGATAAAATTTGAAGTTTATTTGTCAAGTTATATTAGTGGCAGTGCTAACTTAATATAAAGTTTGCACAGCCGCCCCATATAAAAAAAACTATAAGCGCGACAAATTTTTTTCGTTCACGACAAATTCTCGACAATTATTCGACAATTATTCGACAATTACAGGAATTGGTTTCATCGATTTTCCGGCAAGTGGCCTTGCTAACTTTATATACATACCTGGTTGCAAATGAAGACTATAAATTTATTTTCAGTTAATACGCTGTTGGCAAGCTATGATTCTAATTTATATAAAGGAAATTAATTCCGCGCTGACAGAGGTTAAGAAATATGTCATGACAAATAAATTGAAATCAAATGCAACAAGAACAAAAGGTATGATAATAAGAAACAAATTAATAACGAGTTCAGATGGCAATCGAGTTCATTACCTCTCTCCGAATTAATAAAATACAATAACAGTACAAAATCGATTACTTGTCAAGTGCATTTCAAATTTGCCACAGTAATAACGTGAGTCTCCAAAATGTAGAAACTCAACGAGAAAAGATCTAGAAGAAATCGCCGCTATTGTGGAAAACAAAACGAAAGCTATTTGCACACAGAAAATTATTGTTAAACAGGAAAAAAAATGTCAGAGTACCACAAAAAACACCGATAACTCCAAAACCACCGCATGTTTTGGTACACTTCAATGACCTTGATGTACGTGATAGTTTCTTCAAAATCAGAACATTTCTATTGAGTCATCCGCATAGGTATTTAATCTTCTCACTGCAGACTTTGCTCTTGTTAGCTGGTAATCTACAATAAAAACTAGCAACCTCATAACCTTCAATATGCAAAAATTCCCACTGAGCGAGTTGAATGCCAGTTTATATCGAACAAGGAAAATGTAGGCTTCTAAATCCATAAACTGACTCACTATAAAATGAATTGCTTTCATCAATATTCAATGTATTAACAAAAAATTTGGTTTGAGCTTCATATTTTTGATGCATTCACCTGGCGTTTCTTTCATAAAACAGCTTATGCCATACCTCAAGAAGATTCATGGATTTCTTCACATTGTCTGGCATTTTATATGAAGAGTACAGGGTTGGATGAAAATCGGTTTTCCACATTTTATTTCCTGAAAATTTTTCTTCGATAAATTTGTGAGCTGTTCAATTGATGTTTGTGGCTCTAATATGCTCACATGAAGAATAACAAACTCTGGAAAACATCTGATAGAATCCTTATTTTCACCTATTATCACGTTTCTTTTTCAGTTCAATCAATTCGTTAGTTTTAGGAAGAGGTTTGGAAGCTCCATCATTAGCCAGATTAATATATTTATTGAGCTTGATTTCCCATTATTTTGACAGCAAAAGTGCGAGTTCCATAGTTCATAGTTTTTGGCACATTACAGAAAACTTTAATTTTTTGTTTTCCACAGCATTTGTAAGATTTTTCAGAGATATCATCATCTAACTTGACACTTGCTGCCATCTTGCCACCCTAAGTATTATTTATATTCATTTATTCAGTCAGTACATGGAAGAAGATACCCATGTAATGAAGATTACAGTGACTTGAACCTACACCAGCCAAATCACCCTGCCAAATCCGGAAGTATGGAACAATTTATTACATTTTTATTACAATTTATTACACCAGGTCCGGATTCTATTACACTTGCCGTTTTTGAGATATGCTTGGGTGGTGAGTTCTATCTAAAGCTACACCACCAGCTTATATCTTTTTACCGAATTGTGATAGCGGGTTGGAACTTGGACCAGAATTTATTACAAATAAATTACTACTCACTGGTCAAACCCCTTTTTTGATCTTCCCAAGGGTAGTTGGGTGATTCAATCCAGTAACACCAGACCGTGAAGTGTAATAAAATATGGAACGATAATAATAGTATAGTTTCTCGAATACACAAAATGAACCATATTCCAGTCGGACTTTCAAATTCTTCATCAAACGAGTGAATTAATATTGCAAAAACTTCTTTATACTGGGTGTTTCAATACAATACAATACATGGTGAACCACATTCCAGTCGAAATTTCACATTTTTCTTTAAAAGACTACTGTATTATCGCAAAAACAACTCTATCAATCCAGTTACACCAGGCGGTGTGGTGTAATAAAATATTGAACGATAATAATATTAGTTTTACGAGTGCACGAAATAAATCATATTCCAGTCGAAATTTTACATTCTTTTTCAAAAGACTGCTTTAATATTGCAAAAAAAACTCTCTACTGAGTGGTTCAATCCAGTTACACCAGGCGGTGTGGTGTAATAAAATATTGAAAGATAATAATAGTAGCTTTTCGAATACATGAAATGAACCACATTCTATTAGGTAGGAATTTCACATTCTCCTTCAAAAACTGCTTTATTATCGCAAAAACAACTCTATACTGAGTGTTTCAATCCAGTTACACCAGGCGGTGTGGTGTAATAAAATATTGAACGATAATAATATTAGTTTTTCGAGTACACGAAATGAATCATATTCCAGTCGAAATTTTACATTCCTTTTCAAAATACTGCTTTAATATCGCAAAAACAACTCTCTACTGAGTCTTTCAATCCAGTTACACCAGGCGGTGTGGTGTAATAAAATATTGAACGATAATAATATTAGTTTTTCGAGTACACGAAATGAATTATATTCCAGTCGGAGTTACAAATTCTTCAACAAAAGAGTGAATTAATATTGCAAAAACTTCTTTATACTGGTTGTTTCAATCCAGTAACATCAGGCGGTGTGGTGTAATAAAATATTGAACGATAATAATATTAGTTTTTCGAAATACACGAAATTAACCATATTCCAGTCGGAATTTCGAATTCTTCATCAAACGAGTGAATTAATATTGCAAAAACTTCTTTATGCTGGGTGATTCAATCCAGTAACACCAGGCGGTGTGGTGTATTAAAATATTTAACAATAATAATATTAGTTTTTCGAGTACACGAAATGAATCATATTCCAGTCGAAATTTTACATTATTTTTCAAAAGACTGCTTTAATATCGCAAAAACAACTCTCTACTGAGTGTTTCAATCCTGTTACACCAGGCGGTGTGGTGTAATGAAATATTGAACGATAATAATATTAGTTTTTCGAGTACACGAAATGAATCATATTCCAGTCGGAATTTCAAATTCTTCATCAAACGAGTGAATTAATATTGCAAAAACTTCTTTATACTGGGTGTTTCAATCCAGTAACACCAGGCGGTGTGGTGTAATAAAATATTTAACGATAATAATATTAGTTTTTCGAGTACACGAAATGAATCATATTCCAGTCGAAATTTTCATTCTTTTTCAAAATACTGCTTTATTATCGCAAATACAGTTCTATACTGAGTGTTTCAATCCTGTTACACCAGGCGGTGTGGTGTAATAAAATATTGAACGATAATAATATTAGTTCTTCGAGTACATGAAATGAATCATATTCCAGTCAAAATTTTCATTCTTTTTCAAAAGACTGCTTTATTATCGCAAATACAGTTCTACCATATTCCAGTCGGAATTTCAAATTCTTCTTCAAACAAATTGATGGATGTAGCCGTTACTACGTGGTAGGAGATCATCATAAGAAAAGGAATAGAAAATTTCTATGTTTTTTCACCACTTTAACTTGTAACACTTCGTTACTGCAGTTTCGTCCTATATGGACATTCTCAAACAGAGATAGTTCATTATATTTCAGTCGGAGTTTCACATTCAAACGACAGCATTTTTATTACAAAAATAACTCTATACAGGGTGATTCACTGTTGTAACATCAGGCGGTCTGGTGTAATAAAGTATTGAACGATTATAATAATAGTGGTTTTACGGAAATTCGAAATGAATCTTAGGTAGGTATGCCAGTAGGAATATCACGATCGCCTTCAATTGAATGAAGTTTTATCACAGAATCAACTCAATTCAATTCGATACCATCGATTGTGTAATATTTTGACCATTGGGCGATTTTTAACCTCAATCTGCAGCCCATGACGTAAAGTGGAAATTTTCCACCCCTCAAGGTGAAAATTTCAAAGGTCCCTGTTGCCCTCAGTGGAATGTTAATTATCGACAAATTATCCTGGTTCCGCAAGAAATCACTGGATAGCCCAATCGATAATTCTCATTATCATGACGGAATATTTGGTTTCAGAGTTTTTCTACCCTTGGGAAGATCCAAAAAAATGGGCTTGAACTTACCAGTGAGTTGTAATTCATTTGTAATAAATTCTGATCCAAGTTCCAACCCGCTATCACAATTCGGTAAAAAGTTATAAGCTGGTGGTGTAGCTTTAGATAGAACTCACACCACCCAAGTATATCTCAAAAACGGCAAGTGTAATGAAATTCGGACCTGGTGTAATAAATTGTAATAAAAATGTAATAAATTGTTCCATACTTCCAGATTTGACAGGGTGATTTGGCTGGTGTAGGTCATCATTAGCCAGATTAATATATTTATTGAGCTTGATTTCCCATTATTTTGACAGCAAAAATGCGAGTTCCATAGTTCATAGTTTTTGGCACATTACAGAAAACTTTAATTTTTTGTTTTCCACAGCATTTGTAAGATTTTTCAGAGATATCATCATCTAACTTGACACTTGCTTCCATCTTGCCACCCTAAGTATCATTTATATTCATTTATTCAGTCAGTACATGGAAGAAGATACCCATGTAATGAAGATTACTGTAATTATTTTGATGATTGTTTTGATTGTGAAATTAAAATGTTTTCAGTCCCATCTCATTACAAAGAACAAAGATGGCAAAAATATCTTCACAGTTAATTGTTTATCTCAGCCATAATACAATGTATGTCATGAAGATGATGATATACTTATGATTTTGACCTCATTGTATTTCGGAGACGATTTTAATACTTTCCACTGAAGTTTTCTTCACCACAATCGACCATATGAATGTATAGAATGAATAGAGTAAAAATGTAATATTTATTGAATTCGATAAGGAAGTGGAATTCCAAATAGATCACTAGAAGTTATGAGAAATTAAAAAATTCCAGTATTTTAATCATGTGATTATTATCAGCAGACAAAAGTCAATTGACTGCTGTGCCAGCTTAAGCGTTACGCTAGCTCAACCCCCCTTTCACCTGAACTCTTTGGAATATGAAATTGGGATTTGTAGGTATTAGAAAATAGTTACTTATTAGTTATCAATTGGCTGTGAAATACTGCACTCATTTTTGTTGATTGTGCTGAAACAGCCGTGCCAGCCCAACATATATCACATCACCACTATTAGAGAATAAAAATCTTGCTCATGAATAAAAAAACTGTATCTTCAGTATTTTGGTAATATCCTACATTCTAATCTCTAACATTTCAATCATTTTCGAATAGTAGGTATATTTCAATTCAAATATTCATTTTCAGCATTCTAAGAATTTAAATATACCTAGTATCTAAAAAGCAATGTTTTACTCACTTCAAGTGAAAAAAAATCAGGACAGTATTCTCTTATCAACTACCCATCAAAAATTTCACAGGGCCAAACGAGAAATAAAATCCTCTTTAGGTTTCAGGCTTACCTTTCTGCAAATCCAGGACGAGTTTATAAACAATATCTTGCATAGTCCTATCAAAACTTATATATTGTAAAGGATGTGATTGGTGTATCACAATATTGCATGTTGGACAGGTGTTGTTTTCTTCCAAATGTTTTACCAGGCAACTTTTGCAAACTGAAAATAATGGTTTAAATTGCTTAAAAAATGCACCACTTTGAAAAATGTATTAAAATACCCCAGTAAAAGTACTCACAAGTATGTAAACATTCTGTTACAGTTGTAGCATCAATTAGGTAACCTCTACATATTTTACATGTTATGTGACTATTGAGAGTTCTTAACTTTATTTTCCTTTCCATCATCATAAAAAACTGAAAACCATATTTCAATAAAAAATACTCTAATCTCATTCGTTATAAAAAGCAGAGTATGATGATCAATATGAACATTATATTTCTGATTAATCAAAACAAAATATTGAAAATTGGCAAGTGACAAATGACATGTGGAAAGTGAAAATTTAGCCGCTTTCTATTTGAGAGTTTCAAGCACCGGGGCTCCTTATTCTAGCTCAATCATTGGCTAGAAAATGACATCTGTCAAAATCCACCAATAGCAAGTACGGAATAAGAAGCCCCGGTGCTTGAAACTCTCAAATAGAAAGCGGCTATATTAAGCGCTTTCGGTATTCGGTGCATACAAAGGCATACTCGCAGTCGCAAATGGCACCAGGTAGCGCTCCAAAACTCCGGGAAATAGGGTCACTAAATCAAGCTGGCCGTTCCGTCCTTACGGTATGGCAAATGGGCGTGGCCTAATTAGAATGTACGAAATCAGAAATCAAGGATATTTTACACTAGAGAGATATATTGCAATAACGCCAGCCAGTATTAAAGGCAACTTTATTTTAATAGTGACTGGCACTATTCTGTGATTGAGAACAGAGATATTGCAATAACGCCAGCCAGTACTAAAGGCAACTTTATTTTAATAGTGACGGCACTATTCTGTGATTAAGAACAGAGATATTGCAGTTTTGTCCGTTCGTCCCTTATTTACACAGACGTTCGTTATTCATAACCTATAAATAAAATCTAGTTTTTGAGATTTTTCATTCTAAATAACTTATTTTATACTATGATACAAATAGTGTGATGATAGAATTACCAAAGGGTGCCTCGACATCGATTTTTGTTGAAAAAGTCTTAATTATTATCACCCGAAGTGAAAATTAAGGAACTTTTAATCCGACCTTAATCATCCTCTATAATAAAGACAGGCAGTATTTTAATAAAGTTGCCCTTATTCCAGATTCACATTGCGCGTGCGTTTATGTCAAAAAAGGACATCTTTATTACTGACTGACGTATTATGAACTGCAATAACTCTCTACTATTCTTGTAGAGTGTTGAATATTCGGGGTCGCCTAGGGTCACCAAATCAAGCAGGACGTTCCGTCCTTACGGGTATGGCCAATGGGCGTGGTCTAATTAGTTAGAATGTACGAATAAATAACCCACAGAAAAAATTAGGTTATGTTAGGCCAACGCTTGAACTACTGACATGTGTCAATTTCGATAGTCGCTTTCTCTTTGAGTGTTTTAAGCACCGGGGCTTCTTATTCTAGCCACAGTAAAGCATATACAGTACTCCTACTCCAGCCAAAGTCTGGCTTGAATTTTCAATACGCATCGCCAAGAGCTCGTATCCCAGCTCTGCGCAAACGACGAGTTTGAGAATGAGCGCAATTCTCACATGGTTGTCGCATTTCAAAAGTTTCGCCTAATGTACTACAATCAAATTTATTGATATACAATATACCGGGTGGCTACGGAAGTATTGCCTACGGAATATCTCAGTTATTGTATGAAGTAGGTTTGTGAAATTTGGAGCGTCGATATAATGACATAAGAGCTAAAATTTGAGCATATTGACATGTCGAAGTTAACTTCCGGTCTGACCGGAAGTAACATCAACTTTCTTATTTCAAATGAAAACCCATTTTTTTTTTCTTTTCGCTTTATTCAGCATTCAATTCCCTTTCTAATGACATATCACAAGTTGGTATCTAACCAGAAACTAGATCAGAAAAAAATTATTATTGAAAATCACCGAGTAGGCCGTGGAAGCAAAATGAAAGCCAAAAACTGAAAAGTTGGCTATGGAAACCATACGTCACTTGATAACAGTTGCTACTACTGTGATATTTTATTTTCATTCGTCGGCGTTATAAAAAGCCGCCAAAAAAAATATTGGAAAAATTGGGAAAAAAACAATACTCTGTAGGTCCATAACTTAAATATGAACATACAACTTTTTATTGCTTGTACTATTCAGCATAACCATTCCTTTCTAATGATATAATAAAAAGTAATTTTTTGAAATGAAATACCAAAAAATCCAATTATTATTATTCAAATAACAAAAAAACAGATTTATCGAAAAAAAAAATTTAAATTGATAGGATTAAAGATAAAATAAATTCAAAACAAATGTTCGAAATGCATTCCCTCAGCGTCAATACATTTATTGACTCTGGTGATATTTTCATGTAAAACGTTTCTCAACATTTGGGGCGTGATATCTTGGAAAGCTCTACGAATTTTTACTTCTAGCTCATGTAGAGTTGTAGGCTGTGTGGAATACACCCTATTTTTAAGATGCCCCCATAGAAAAAAGTCGCACGGAGTAAGATCAGGTGACCTTGGTGGCCACCTGACTGGACCATGGGTTGTTATAAGTCTCTCTTGAAAGCGATTTTGAAGATAATTTCTCGCTATTCTTGAATTATGCGGAGGGGCGCCATCTTGCTGGAAGTATATTCTCTCAGTTATTTCCGCTGGTAGGTTGTTGAATTCCGAAATTTCATTCGTTAAAAAATTAAAGTATCTCTCTCCGGTTAGTTGGCCTTGAAAAAGAATGGGGCCAACAATATGAGTTCCAACTATTCCTGCCCAAACATTCACACCATATCTCTCCTGGAAGCCACCTTGTCGAAACCGGTGCTCGTTTTCTATCGTCCAGTACCTGAAACAAAAGACCGTTCACACTTTTAGCACTTTACACTTCGACTATCGACAATAATCCAAATAAAGTACAGTACCTACCTTGTATTATTCCTGTTAAATAATCCATTGTTGGTAAATCTTGACTCGTCCGTAAACAAGATATAATATTTAAATAGGTGATTCTCAGCATTTTGTCGAAGAAACCAATTATAATATTCCAGGCGCCTTTCACCGTCATTTTCATACAAATGTTGATGCAACTGATACTTGAAGGATTTAAATCGATGTTTTTTCAAAATTTTCCTAGCAGAGTCCTTACTTATAGCTAATTCGGCGCCAATCTGCCTTGAGGAAATTGTGCTATCATATTGTACTAAAGCTAATACAATAATTTCAGTTTCCTCATTAATAACAAATGCTTCTTGGTCTTCGTGAACATCAGGCTCAGTTCTTAATTTTTCTTCAAGCCACTGGAAATACCTTATTGACGGTTGCTGCCTCCCTGGATATCGCTCTAAATACAATCGTTCAGCGGCATAAGAATTTTATAAACATTCACCATAAATGAGAAGCATGTCAATTTGTTCGGTTCGTGAATAACGGGGCATTTTTTGAATATTCCACTAACTGATTTCGATTTCCAAACCCTTTTAAAATGGCAGAATCAAAAACACTACTTCGAACGTCAAAATAATATGGATAGCAGCGTTCGTGAGAGCTCTCGTTTCTTTTTTGTTTCATTCCAAAATACATCTTAATCAGCCTACTTGTTAATATTTTGGTTCGAATGATTATTGCAATGGAATGATTATTCTGAATAGCACAAACATCGTCCATAGGTAGATATTAGAATATCTATGGACGATGGCACAGACCAAGTACGTTTATGTTCCTATTTAACCTAGAACCTACAGGATATAATTTATCATTCCACATTATTTTTAATGTTATTTTTGCGTATGGCGATTATCTGTTTTGTTATTTGAAGAATAAAAATTGGATTTTTTGGTATTTCATTTCAAAAAATTACTTTCTATTATATCATTAGAAAGTAATGGTTATGCTGAATAGTACAGGCAAGAAAAAGTTGTATGTTCCTATTTAAGTTATGGACCTACAGAGTATTGTTTTTTTCCCAATTTTTCCAATATTTTTTTTGGCGGCTTTTTATAACGCCGACGAATGAAAATAAAATATCACAGTAGTAGCAAGTGTTATCAAGTGACGTATGGTTTCCATAGCCAACTCTTCAATTTTTTGCTTTCATTTTGCTTCCACGGCCTACTCGGTGAATTTCAATAATAATTTTTTTCTGATCTAGTTTCTGGTTAGATACCAACTTGTGATATGTCATTACAAAGGGAATTGAATGCTGAATAAAGCGAAAAGAAAAAAAAATAGGGTTTCTATTTAAAATAAGAAAGTTGATGTTACTTCCGGTCAGACCGGAAGTTAACTTCGACATGTCAATATGCTTAAATTCTAGCTCTTAAGTCATTATATCGACGCTCCAAATTTCACAAACCTACTTCATACAATAACTGAGATATTCCGTAGGCAATACTTCCGTAGCATATGAATTTTTTGTTAGAATAAGATTTAATAAAATTATGATGATTTTATTCTTCTGAATACTAAAATTGACTTTATCACTTACTATATTTCAAATTCATAAGTTTGATTATGTTTAAATGATGAGGAATTTGACATTGAAATAAATACTTTTTTGAAATTTGAAATGAACTTTTATTCAAATCCACTGAAGATGAAATAGTTATTATCATTGTTAAAAGGAAAAAAAGTGGTACATTGACTGTTGAGATTGATAGTTCTTATCCAAGCGAGGCGAGGCTAGAAATTCAATCAGTACGCTTAGGTACCGAGTTGAATTTCCATAATCTCTCTCTCCCTGTCATTACAAATTCAATAAAAAAATCTATAGAAACTGCAGTTGTTGATTGAAAGGTTGCTTACTATAGAAATGTGTATGTTAATCAAAGTATGACATTGTAAAATATAGTAAATATTATAAAAAAGATGGACAGAGAAGGAAATATATACTGTTTAAAAATTTTAGCATTTTAACTTTTATTACTTAAAAGGAGTAAATAAAAGTATTTTTATAAATTTTTGTTGGAAATATGCAATTGTCGTATTTAAATACAATTTTCTTATCAGAAAAAGTTAAATGGTCAGTTGCCTTAGAGGCCCAAATTAGAATTTTGTTGTCGATCAGAGATACAATTTTTTTACAAGAATCAAGATATATTTTTTTCTTTGTGATTTTTTTCATTTCCTACCCCAACCAGTCCTTGTTAACAATATAGAATTGAAACTGATCACAATAATTGTTAAACATCTTGAATTTTTCATGAAAATTAAGATGTTACCACAAAAATTATATGAAGTACCTCAAATAGATTAATACATATTTGTGTCTGTGGTGTGAATACAATTCAAGTTAAATAGAAACCCCCTACAAACCAACTACGTCAATTTCACTTAACGCGCGTTGAGTAAAACTGAAACTTTTATCTCCTGACGATGTTAACTTTGTTGGCAAAACGAGTGTTGAGTGAAATTAACGTAGTTTTTGTAGTTGCGACCCTGATGAATGATTAATTTTGAATATAATCGAATCAGCACCCTCGTTTGCCATCTTAAATTCTCAAATTAACAAACAAATATGCTTTTCCTTTTAAATTTCTGATTGATTGTACCGTTACTTGATGAAGATCCATTGTAATTTATAGGAAATTCGACTTGATAAAGCTAATGTTTTAGCGAAACATGTCGTGATATTTTAAATGTGATAATTTAAAATAAAGTTGTGAAGATCAAATCGTTTCCTGGGTATTTTCTACAAAAAACAAATATCCTACGTATTTGGCCCAAAAAACTACTACAAACCAATTTTGAATGAAATCGGACAATGACTTACAAATAAACTCGTTCACATTCTTTTTTTTTTTTCTTATTCAAATAGCAATGCATTTTGTTACATCCGAATATCAACATCTGCCATATTCATTAATTCTCCGAATCTCTTTGACTTATTGTCTCGTAAAAAGGTGTGGATGGACGGCTTCCGCAAAGTTTCGGATTCCTCCGAAACCATCTTCAGCCACCCACCGCTCTGCTCCTAGTTGCCTGGAGGGCAAGGACGTCGTCACCCAGGGATTTCGGGTGGCAACTTCCGTGTCCCTGCCGACACCCGTCACGAAATCTGCCTTCGTAGCTCTTGTTGCATATTCAGGCTGTGCATAGTTGTTCCCGTGGGAGGTACGCTGAACCCGCCCCTGGAGAGATATGGGAATGCGAGCATTCCCAACTCCCTCCGAGAGCCTTCCACCACCCCCTAGTTCCTCCACTAGGGCCTCAGCATCACCCGGTTCCCTTAGGGTATGCACATCCGTAACCTGTGGCCTCCGCTGTGGTGCGTGAGGCACACCCAATGACCTCGGAGCGCTTCGGCGCACTCCGAGGGGGCGTACCCCACGAGCTTCGCCAGCACGGACTCCTTCGTAGCCCTCCGACCTACAAACAGAAACATTTCTCGTTAAACGGAATTGCTCGAAACGGGCTTCCAAAGGTGGAGTTGTGACAACTCCCGCGGAATCGATTACTAACCCTACCTGAGCCGACGGGGAAGGCTGCCTCCCTCCGTCTAAGCTCGACTCTAAAGTACCTTGGTCCAGCACACTTCTCGGGGACAAGGTAGTTGACATCGTCAACTCACGATTTTCCCCGGTAGTACGTACCTGGGGGACGTCTCCGTCGAGGCGTCGCGACGCTTCGGGGAATAGACGCCTGGCGTCTAAGTCACCCGACGGCGGAGGTGTCCGAGAAAGCCCAACGCCGGCGAACACGGCTTGGGTATTCTCCTCCGCGAGCATATGAGATCTCAATCTCATATTCGTCATTGCTCTAAAGGACAACAATTACGGCTGTAATGTATTGTCGGGCTACTTGCGTGTGCAAGTGTGTGGCAAAGGAGAAGTGCACTAAAATCGACCTCGCGTCGACCCAACTCAAGTGTGACGATGAGAAGGGTCACCCTATAGCTAACTAACCTAACACCTAACAAGACCTCGCCGGGAAATGGACGAGGGAGGAAGGATTCACGGTTTAGAAAAACTATCTAAATAAAATTTCCTAACTTCAAAAATTGTGTGAAGCACCAAAAAGGAAAATTAAACTTGAAAAATTTTACTTTAAAAATTACAACTGGATGTGACAAAAACCAAGACAGAGATTTGGGTAAAGGATCACGGAGCCTAACCAGACTGTCTCAGGTGGAAAAGCCGAGAACAGCCGCAGGAAATAGGTATGGGAAGGACGCGAAACCCCTAGGTACCACAGGAAATGTGGCTCGCCAACGACAAAGTCGCAGCTAATGATGTCTTGACAGGCCGAGGAATTTAAGCTCGAACGATACAATCTTCGTGGAACTCTACGATCGAGCCGATTGTATCAGGTGAGATCTCGTTTTGGTGCCTGACCCCTTTTCATACGATGGGGATTTTTCGTCAACGTCGCGTACAGGTATTAAGTCGGGAAATAACTTTGATGAAGTTAAATCCCTAAGTGTCCGTTGCAAAAGATCACTTTACACTGATTATTGCTCGAGAGTTAAACTACCTATCAACGTACTTTCGTAGCGCGAATAAAACACCTGTAAACCGTACAAGTGAGTCTAACCCCTTTTAAGATAGAAACAAAACGTTATGAATCTACTGTGAACTGAATTATTATTACCGAGAACCTGACTCTAACTGCTAGCCAAAACGATGAATTGCAGAGACAAAAGGCAAAGCCAAACAAACGTAAGTTATTTAACGGAAACACAAAATTGATTATTACACTGCAATTCGACAAGAAAGAGTGGCTGTCTGCTGCTTCGCTGCTTGCATATTTATGCAATCCTGACTGCTAAATCCGCGACACCCATTGGCCTAGAGGGCCAAAGTGGGCGTCGCCCTTGGCTGAACAAAACCCTAGCTCGCGAAAACGCGCGGGATTTGGGCAAATGACCGTTAAAGTCCCGTTACCTGCGTTTTCTAGGGAGTATTTGACAAAAGTCACTAAATACTCCCCAGATCTAGGGAGATATTGAAAGTCAGAATTTCAGATATCTCGATTCCTAGGGCGGTCCGATATTCGGAGAGCCCCGAGAAAAACCATAAACCAACGTGATTCTTGAACGCCGAAGAAATACACGTATTCCTTCGCCGAGGAATCTATACCCGTTTTCCGATTTGGCCAACCTGATGAGAAATCGAATTGAAATAAAATAATTTGTGAAAACAAATGGAGCCACGGAATCTTTCCACCCAACAAGAGACTAGCGTGTCGAAACCTTGCTCTAAGTGTTCTGTATACCGGGTGCTCGACTGTTTGGGGCCACAAATTAATAAAATTGAAAACTAGTCAGGAATTTCCGGTAAATCGGTAAAACTACGTACAGTGGAGTTCCACTGGGTGGAGATTGGGACTTTACATCATACAGGGTGAGACTAGACTAGTGACCTGAATATAATGCAAAAATCTAATATTATTCGACTGGCTTCTAGGTGAAAATTGAGAGTTATTAAGTGTAAAAATGGCTCACTAAAGGTGACCATACACAAAAAAAATCATCGTAGGAGCGCGGCGAGCCTGCCCTGCGACACCCCCCTACTAAAGAGTTTAACTTGGTCGAAGTTATTTCCAAACGAAACAACCGACAAAAGCTAAATTTACGTTAACTCCCTAATAGTCACCTTCCGCACTCTGATGAACCAAGGCTGGAACCACCAAAGTTACTGGAGCGTCATCCTCCATGTCGGAATCGTTCTCAGTACAGTCTTTACTAACTCTAGGAGCTTCGCTGTAGCTCTGGGCTGGTACGGGATCTTCGTCAGACCCGGTCACCGAAACATACTGACGGGCGGAGTCTGTCGGTGGCCGCTGGATCGGAGCTCTGTCGGAGTCCAGCGCCACAGCTCGGCATCTCCTTCGCCGTCCTGTACTCTTACTAGGAATCTCAGTCCTTACTGAGCCTTCCTGTCTCACATTCTCTCCCGGGTCGACCATCAATGATAATGGAGACCCCCCTACTGGAAGTGCTAACTCTCGGATAGCAGCTTCCACTTCCGAATCTGAATCGTACGCTGGACCTTGGTCTGGAACGACCGCTTGACGGGTAAGAGCGTCTACTTCAGTAGTAGCACGCCCCCCTACTGACGAGTTTGCGACGGGGAGTTCAGAATCTCTGATCTCCAAAAGGCCAGAGTTCACCACCGGCAACGGACTCCTACGGGATACTCCTCTCTTCCCCGCGCAGTCTGAGTCGCGTTTCCGTCCTTGTGGATTCTTCCTCAACCTTTTCACTGTCCGCCGGACCGCTTTGTCCTTTGGATCGAAACTGACCGTTACTTCCCGTGGATTCGTTGAGTTGGGTGCGTCAGCTCGTACCCGGATTAACGAAGGTGGCTTCGGACCGCCCCCAGTCGTCGGCCTAGGTGTGACTTCCCCTGTCACTTCTTGGTCAGCGTCGTTGGACTCTGGCTGATCCGGACCTGGGCCACCATCGTCGTGGCGGACGCCAGCCGGCAAAGTCCTGCTTACCCAAG
This sequence comes from Chrysolina americana, assembly GCA_958502065.1. Classification (NCBI taxonomy): domain Eukaryota; kingdom Metazoa; phylum Arthropoda; class Insecta; order Coleoptera; family Chrysomelidae; genus Chrysolina; species Chrysolina americana. Next base: position 33,570,409 of record OY293420.1, read on the forward strand.
AACGGATATCGTCTACGTGCACCAGCCTCTCGGTGCCGTTCCTATCTACGAGGTAACTGTCTCGCCCCATCACCCTCGTGATCGGATGCGGTCCTGACAGTGTACCTCCGAAGTTTCCTTTGACGAAATTCCTAACTAAAACGCGGTCGCCGACCCCGTAGGTCCGTGGCGACGGTAGATCTTTATCAGGGAATAAATTCCTCTGATAAACTGCCTGACGTCTGGCTGCTTTTGCAAGACGTTCTTGCCGATCTTCGGGGCTATTATGTACCGGATCTCGGTACATAGGTAGCCTCCAATCTCCTGGACGACCAGGTGTATATCCTAACAATAACTCCGCTGAAGTCTCCCCTGTTGCTCTATTCTTACGGTTCCGTAAGCAATAGAGACTTGCAGCCAGACCTTCTTCCCAAAACCTTTCCGAAGTGGTTTCCAGCATCCTTGCTCTTAGGCACTTCTTCAGTTCCTGGACCCTTCGCTCGACAGGGTTCGCCTGTTGATGAAAAACAGGTGAAAATTTGACCTCGATGTTCTTCAAATCGTAGTATTTTAGCAGATGATTGCTCTGAAACTGCGGGCCGTTGTCAGAAATGACGACTTCTGGACAACCCCAACGAGATAAGATTTCTTCGTCTAGAAAACGAGAAATTACTTTCGACGTGCATGTCTTAGTGGCCTTGGCTTCAACCCACTTTGAAAACATATCGACGGCAATTACCACGAACCTGTTTCCCCTCCTTGAGGCTGCATAGGGCCCCAGGACGTCAACAGCCAGCATCTGCCACGGTCGCTTCGGCACACTAGGCCGTTGCGGTGCCGCTTCCTGATGCCGTACGGCTTTAACGCACTGGCAGACTAGGCAACCTCTCACGTAGGCCCGGACGTAGTCCTCCATGGCCGGCCACCAATAGTGCCGTTTCAAGGCACGTACGGTTTCCTCTTGACCAGGATGACCAGCGGTCGGGTGTTCATGGTAATAAGCCGACACGTCCTCACGGAGCGCCTCGGGCACATACAATAGCCGTTTACCAGCAGAAGAAACATATACAACCCCTTGGACATCTGAAAACTTGTTGATAAAACGAAGATCGTCCCTGGACGTAGGACCTAACTCCTGTATCGTTCTGATACGCGCCCTCAACCTTTGCGTCTCCCTATCTATGGCCTGCCGCCGCACGACCACTTCAGCCGGCGTCTCTACGACGCTCACCACACCTTGGTGTTCAGACAATTGCACCTTCATAGGTGGCAACCCCATACGCTCTACATCAGCATCCAAGTCTTCACTGTGAGACCCCGAGGGATTACGGGACAAGAAATCAGCTAGCTGATTGTCTCGACCTGCGACGTGCCAACGAGTTAACTTCGCTTTTGCGTCCTTGAACTTTGATAACCAAGTCAACGCTTTGCTGTCCGTTCGAAGAGTGAATGGACGGTCTTCGAGATAATGACGGTATCGCTTGATACCCCAAACAATGGCTAAACATTCAGTCTCGTTCACATGATAGTTTAGTTCCGCGCCCTTGAGCTTGGCACTAGCATGTGAAACGATCCTTCTGTCGCCGTGACAATCGACTTGATACAGAACTGCAGCGATGCCTACCCCAGATGCATCGGTCTGCAGGAAAAACGGGAGAGTCATGTCCGGCCTGGCCAAGACCATAGGACGGCCCACGACTTCCTTGATCCTCTCAAACGCCTCCAATGCTTGAGAGTTCCACTTAAGGTCTCGACCTTTCTTCGACTTGAGCATGTCACTTATCGGAGCCTCCAACTCCGCTAAGTTCGGGATGAACTCCCGTAGCCAACCAACGGTGCCCAAGAATCCTCGGAGCTGAGAGACATTCTTGGGTAGCGGGAATTGTTGAACCGCTAACACATGACCTGGCATTGGTTCGTTTGACGTTTCCGTCACCACATGCCCCAAGTACTCCAGCCTACGCTGAGCGAAGTTGCACTTCTTTAAACTGCACCACAGGCCATGTGCTCTGAACCTCTCCAGCACAAGGCGGAGATGGTAGAGGTTCTCCTTTTCATCTTCGCTGTAAACGATTATGTCGTCTAGATATACTTTGACGAATTTATCGACATAACCAACCAACACTTCCGTCATAAGGATTTGGAAACTTCCAGGTGCATTCGTTAGACCAAACGGCATTGAGTTAAACTCATAACAAGCTCCATCAGGCGTAGCAAAAGCTGTATACTTTTTACTAGCCTCATCCATGGGTATCTGCCAAAACCCAGACTTCAGATCCAAAGAAGTGAACACTCTCGCTGTTCCGAGCTCTTTGATAGTCTCGTGAATACCTGGCAATACCGACGACTCGGGTATTGTCAGACTATTCAACTTCCTGTAGTCGACACAAAACCGAGCCGTACCGTCCTTCTTCGTGACGATAACGACCGGACTAATAAAGGCAGAATGGGACCTACTTATGACACCTGCAGCGAGCATCTTATCCACCTCCTCTTGGATAAGAGCCCTCTTCTGATCGGAAACTTTGTACGGACGGAGCTTGAAGGGTAGCTCCTCCTTCAATCGGATTTTGTGGCAAGCAGCCCTCGTCACTGGTTGCCTTGGAGATTCGTAAAAGACGTCTCCAAACTCTCGGATAAGACTCCGAAATTCCTTTCTCGAGAACGCCGGTAGCTGTACGTCCGCTACCTGTGGTTCAGGGAACTTTTCTGGTGGAAGATAGACCTCCTCCGCCCAGAAAATAGTTTGCCTAGGCCCCTTTCCAACGTACATGGTGCGACGTGCAAAGTCGACCATAGCCTCGTTTGATGCCAGCCAGGGACACCCGAGCAGAAGATCCTCGACAAGATCATCCACCACTTGCACGACAACTTCGTGAACAACACCATCTATTAATAGTTCGACTATTGTCTCCCCTAGACTGGTGATGCCACGACCGGCGCATGCAAGCTGCAACGGTGTCACTTGCTTCCTATCCACCCTCCAGGTGACAGGCAACAAACTACGTTTCAGGAGATTTAGCGAACTTCCGCTGTCCACCAAAACCCTAACTCGACGACCCATCAGTTCAGCCTCGATTCGCGGCAACTGATGCAATCGTCCCTCAACCTTGTTGTTCGCTAAGCTAGTATCACAGCGACGATATAGACACAATGGATCCAGCAGATCCACCTCCGACTTCTTCCTAAGCGGGTCGGTCTCAATGAAACTCAGAAGTTCCGACTTGCGATTGACATCAAGTACTGCAGCACCAACTGCAGCCAACGATGGGACTTGGCGATTGCATCCCTCAGGAACCTCGCCTCCGCCCCGACTAAGACGTGTAACTCTCTCAGATGACATGCCTACCACGCCTCTGGTATCTACCAACGGGGAATGGCGATTCGCACCTGCGATCCCATCTGCTCTGCCCCTCGATACCGTCCTTGAGACTTGGCATGCATCGACCTCGAAACCTGCGTCCTGTATGGGAGTGAGTGACAGACCACCACCCTCGGTGTCTTCACTACCCCGAAGTGGAACCGAAAAGAGTACGTCACTCTCGACGACTCTTTCGTTCCGAAACCTTGATTCGCAATCTTCCCTTGGATACACCTTTTCATCTCGACTTGTGCCTATACCGGACCTGTGCCCAGTTTGCAGTGCCCTAGCACTCTCTTTGACAACAGGCCCCTCCTGGTCCTTCTGTATACCGATCACTAAATCCGAAACCTTGTGTTGTGGCGGATGGAACGACCCACCCACAACGACCTGGGGTACCTCGATGATCTCACAACTCCATGAACCTGAAGATGATTCATAACCCCTTACATTCGTTCCAAAACTAGAACCTGATTTTTTTGAAATGACTTTCAACCCTCTACGTTTAACGTCTGCCGACGAGTGAACTTTTTTCCGCCTACCACCAGTGGCACGATCCACACGCTCATCTACCACACTGAAACAAACGGATTCACAATCTGACCGGTCTGCCCAATGTAGTTTGCCTGATGACGGTGGCGTTTCGGCTGAAACGACTCCAGCTTCAACATCCTGGAACTCCTTCTCCTCCTCCTTGTTGGGAATACATGCCGCATAATTTCTATGACAGTCCAACACTGTCACAGAACCGCAAAACGGTGTTGAAGGAGTACCTACTCCGATGGAGCCCCCTGATGGCTCCTGTTGGAGTTTTTTGATTCTTCTTTGCAAACTGCAATTTTGTCTGCGTCCTTAAGTGACGTCTTACGACGCGAGGTTTTACTCGCCTGCACGGTATTAACCGTATGTGCCTTATTGGCATGATCTAACGGTTTTGTTCCCGCACTCTGACGTTTGGGACCGTTCTTGCTATCATTTTGCTGAGGGCAATCTTTGTTCCAATGAGCTCCCCCGCAAGTGAAACATCCGCTCGAAGGAGCGTTGTTTCCTCCAGAACGCCTCGATTGATCATAATTCTGGAATTTAGTGCCATTGTTATTAAAGTTACTGGACCTAACATGGTTCGAACCCCTGTTGTCCTGTAGCTGTCCCTGAGGACGTTTAGGTGGCACATCGTCGGCCTGATGAGGACGGTTGGTGTTCGAAACAAGTTTCGGCCCCGACTGTACACTTTGGCTGGTGCTACGAAGTAGCGTCTCGACAGCAACAGCTTTTTGTGTCAGCTCTTCAATAGTTGCAAATCTATGCAATTGCAAATGGACTTTGATATCCGGTCTGATCCGGTTCAATATTAATCGCACAACCCTTCCTTCGTCCATCTCTGGGTAGAGCCTTTGTGAAAGACTCCACTTGCTCAGGATGAAGGAAGTTATTGACTCTCCCTTCGGCTGGTCAGTGCCAAAGAACTCCGCTTCTAAGCTCGAGACCAACAGATCGTTATCGAACCGTTCCTGGAGCCGGTTTGTGAAAAACTGCCAGTTTAGGCGTGAGTTGCGATATGGAGCATACCACTGCTGGGCTGCTCCCTTGAGCCACTGAGCTGCAACGCTCACCCAGACGGTTGGATCAAAGCCCCCTAAATAATCCTCAGAGGATTGAATAAATTGTATTGGATCTTCGTGAGGAAGCCCACTGAAACTGGGATGTGGTTTATTGTTAATTAAACCCCCATCAACACCGTTTAGGGTTCCCCGACGTCTATCCTCCAGCAAATCCGCGAGTCGCACGAGCACGTCGTCGACCCCCGTCACTGGTCTTCTGGGATTCTCCTGAATCCGGACTGTGGGCACTGGCCTCCTCGATGGGTAATATCCACTCCTGTGGACATCACCGGGGTTGGAAGCGACGTTTCGAGCAACTCGAGGGACATCCTCAGATTCCCTATAATGCCGATTCCCGGTTGGCAACCGGGTAAACGTGCCATATGGGCGCCAAAGGGTTTCCGGTTCACCCATAACCATTTCATTCACTGGGAGTCTCTCAGGAGAGAGATCCCGAACTCTAAGTCTGTTTGCAGGAGGAAGGCTACACCCGCAGATCCCTGAAGACGGTCTGTCTTCAGCGGCCCCACGTTGGGCGCCATGTCTCGTAAAAAGGTGTGGATGGACGGCTTCCGCAAAGTTTCGGATTTCTCCGAAACCCCCTTCAGCCGCCCACCGCTCTGCTCCAAGTGACCTGGAGGGCAAGGACGTCGTCACCCAGGGATTTCGGGTGGCAACTTCCGTGTCCCTGCCGACACCCGTCACGAAATCTGCCTTCGTAGCTCTTGTTGCATATTCAGGCTGTGCATAGTTGTTCCCGTGGGAGGTACGCTGAACCCGCCCCTGGAGAGATATGGGAATGCGAGCATTCCCAACTCCCTCCGAGAGCCTTCCACCACCCCCTAGTTCCTCCACTAGGGCCTCAGCATCACCCGGTTCCCTTAGGGTATGCACATCCGTACCTGTGGCCTCCGCTGTGGTGCGTGAGGCACACCCAATGACCTCGGAGCGCTTCGGCGCACTCCGAGGGGGCGTACCCCACGAGCTTCGCCAGCACGGACTCCTTCGTAGCCCTCCGACCTACAAACAGAAACATTTCTCGTTAAACGGAATTGCTCGAAACGGGCTTCCAAAGGTGGAGTTGTGACAACTCCCGCGGAATCGATTACTAACCCTACCTGAGCCGACGGGGAAGGCTGCCTCCCTCCGTCTAAGCTCGACTCTAAAGTACCTTGGTCCAGCACACTTCTCGGGGACAAGGTAGTTGACATCGTCAACTCACGATTTTCCCCGGTAGTACGTACCTGGGGGACGTCTCCGTCGAGGCGTCGCGACGCTTCGGGGAATAGACGCCTGGCGTCTAAGTCACCCGACGGCGGAGGTGTCCGAGAAAGCCCAACGCCGGCGAACACGGCTTGGGTATTCTCCTCCGCGAGCATATGAGATCTCAATCTCATATTCGTCATTGCTCTAAAGGACAACAATTACGGCTGTAATGTATTGTCGGGCTACTTGCGTGTGCAAGTGTGTGGCAAAGGAGAAGTGCACTAAAATCGACCTCGCGTCGACCCAACTCAAGTGTGACGATGAGAAGGGTCACCCTATAGCTAACTAACCTAACACCTAACAAGACCTCGCCGGGAAATGGACGAGGGAGGAAGGATTCACGGTTTAGAAAAACTATCTAAATAAAATTTCCTAACTTCAAAAATTGTGTGAAGCACCAAAAAGGAAAATTAAACTTGAAAAATTTTACTTTAAAAATTACAACTGGATGTGACAAAAACCAAGACAGAGATTTGGGTAAAGGATCACGGAGCCTAACCAGACTGTCTCAGGTGGAAAAGCCGAGAACAGCCGCAGGAAATAGGTATGGGAAGGACGCGAAACCCCTAGGTACCACAGGAAATGTGGCTCGCCAACGACAAAGTCGCAGCTAATGATGTCTTGACAGGCCGAGGAATTTAAGCTCGAACGATACAATCTTCGTGGAACTCTACGATCGAGCCGATTGTATCAGGTGAGATCTCGTTTTGGTGCCTGACCCCTTTTCATACGATGGGGATTTTTCGTCAACGTCGCGTACAGGTATTAAGTCGGGAAATAACTTTGATGAAGTTAAATCCCTAAGTGTCCGTTGCAAAAGATCACTTTACACTGATTATTGCTCGAGAGTTAAACTACCTATCAACGTACTTTCGTAGCGCGAATAAAACACCTGTAAACCGTACAAGTGAGTCTAACCCCTTTTAAGATAGAAACAAAACGTTATGAATCTACTGTGAACTGAATTATTATTACCGAGAACCTGACTCTAACTGCTAGCCAAAACGATGAATTGCAGAGACAAAAGGCAAAGCCAAACAAACGTAAGTTATTTAACGGAAACACAAAATTGATTATTACACTGCAATTCGACAAGAAAGAGTGGCTGTCTGCTGCTTCGCTGCTTGCATATTTATGCAATCCTGACTGCTAAATCCGCGACACCCATTGGCCTAGAGGGCCAAAGTGGGCGTCGCCCTTGGCTGAACAAAACCCTAGCTCTGTCAATCTATGGGCAAGTCGGGATTTGGATGGAAAAGCGCCGGGTAGCATTGGATTCCATCCCGACGGCCCAAAGTTGCCAAAATTTGTATTTGTTTCGGGACTATTTTGGATACAGGTAACTTTATTTATTTCTCGAATTTTGGATACTGTTCGAGTCTTGAAAAAGACTCTCAGTATTTCATCCATCATTGTGTCAGTACGAATTCTTTTTGAAGTGGGTTGTGTTTCCCACCACCGAAATCTCACTGAGCACAGGAAAGCCAGGCCGTAGATTTTTGAAGTATTCACCAGAAACACCAATATAAAATGTAAAATAAAAATTAGTCGGAGACTCATTGTTTCCGGGCCCCCGTGGGCCATCGGAAAGTTCCCTGGCTGGCTAGGAACTGGCCCGCAGGCTGGGAACTGTCGAATTTTCAAGCCAGTACGCGGATATTTATATGTTGGCCCGATCGGCCGACAACGCGCCTGACCAATCAGGGCGCGCCGTCGACGGTGGGCGGAGCTTACGAATTCTCTTCTAGATTTCTCTCGAAATGAGATTTTTCGAGAGGATTTCTTTTACGAATTTATTCGAACTTTCGAGAAAAATCAATATATAAATATTGGTGTTTCTGAGGGACCATGACACGCCCCCCCATAAGAAATCGCTTGGCTTTCTGTGTGAAATGTCGGTGGTTTTTGTCCTGAAAAGGACTGTTTTTATTTTTGGTACATGGGCATAGCCTTTATTAACCAAACATATACGAATTCTTTTGAAAATAGCTAGAAAGCCAAACATATACGAATTCTTTTGATAGCAGCTAGAAGGATAAAACTTATAATTAGTGCAATAAAAATTATCCTAAAAGAGAAACTATGATTAATATATACAATTATCGAGTAATATGTACAAAAGCTGCAAGTCAAAAATTATGATTAGTATTTACAATCCTAAACATAAAATTATCATAAATATATACAGATGCTGAAAATCAAAGTTATGATTAGCGAAACCAACATATGTACAAAATTTCAAAATTTTTGCTGAAAAGCAAATGCATGGTTAGTATATTAGAACAGCGATTAAAGTCTATAATAAAAATGTCCATCAAAAAAAAATATTTTTCGGAAAAAAAATATCAGAAAAAATGTTCGCAGTTTTCACCAAAAAGGATATGACTTGGTTTCAGGCTTCCACTTGGTCTTCGATTCCTGGATTTCCCTAACAAAATTTCCTCTTTCATACAGCCTCGATTTCTTGAGAAATAACCATGGTTTACTTGCCCTTGCCCACTGGCTAAGGAGCAACCAACGTCGGCGAGGCAGTTTTACTGTGTCGGATTACCCCAGCCTCCTGGCATGGGAACGACGGCCGGCTGCTGGAAATAGTGAGATACTATTCTTACCCACAAGCTGCAAGGTATTCTCATTTCCATCTTATCTGTACTGGAGGCCACTTTTCGAGTCCATCCCAAAAATCTTCAGGCCTCGTTTCTTCCATCAGTCCAAAGTCATTATTTCCTTTGCTTCTTCATTTTCGTATCCAACATCCCTCTTCTTCAGGGATCCCATTCTCCACTGAGAACAGTCTTCTGGAACTTTTCCAAAAATAGTCCCTGCTCGGGCGCCATGTCAATCTATGGGCAAGTCGGGATTTGGATGGAAAAGCGCCGGGTAGCGTTGGATTCCATCCCGACGGCCCAAAGTTGCCAAAATTTGTATTTGTTTCGGGACTATTTTGGATACAGGTAACTTTATTTATTTCTCGAATTTTGGATACTGTTCGAGTCTTGAAAAAGACTCTCAGTATTTCATCCATCATTGTGTCAGTACGAATTCTTTTTGAAGTGGGTTGTGTTTCCCACCACCGAAATCTCACTGAGCACAGGAAAGCCAGGCCGTAGATTTTTGAAGTATTCACCAGAAACACCAATATAAAATGTAAAATAAAAATTAGTCGGAGACTCATTGTTTCCGGGCCCCCGTGGGCCATCGGAAAGTTCCCTGGCTGGCTAGGAACTGGCCCGCAGGCTGGGAACTGTCGAATTTTCAAGCCAGTACGCGGATATTTATATGTTGGCCCGATCGGCCGACAACGCGCCTGACCAATCAGGGCGCGCCGTCGACGGTGGGCGGAGCTTACGAATTCTCTTCTAGATTTCTCTCGAAATGAGATTTTTCGAGAGGATTTCTTTTACGAATTTATTCGAACTTTCGAGAAAAATCAATATATAAATATTGGTGTTTCTGAGGGACCATGACAGCTCGCGAAAACGCGCGGGATTTGGGCAAATGACCGTTAAAGTCCCGTTACCTGCGTTTTCTAGGGAGTATTTGACAAAATTCACTAAATACTCCCCAGATCTAGGGAGATATTGAAAGTCAGAATTTCAGATATCTCGATTCCTAGGGCGGTCCGATATTCGGAGAGCCCCGAGAAAAACCATAAACCAACGTGATTCTTGAACGCCGAAGAAATACACGTATTCCTTCGCCGAGGAATCTATACCCGTTTTCCGATTTGGCCAACCTGATGAGAAATCGAATTGAAATAAAATAATTTGTGAAAACAAATGGAGCCACGGAATCTTTCCACCCAACAAGAGACTAGCGTGTCGAAACCTTGCTCTAAGTGTTCTGTATACCGGGTGCTCGACTGTTTGGGGCCACAAATTAATAAAATTGAAAACTAGTCAGGAATTTCCGGTAAATCGGTAAAACTACGTACAGTGGAGTTCCACTGGGTGGAGATTGGGACTTTACATCATACAGGGTGAGACTAGACTAGTGACCTGAATATAATGCAAAAATCTAATATTATTCGACTGGCTTCTAGGTGAAAATTGAGAGTTATTAAGTGTAAAAATGGCTCACTAAAGGTGACCATACACAAAAAAAATCATCGTAGGAGCGCGGCGAGCCTGCCCTGCGACATTATATTTTATAATTTTTCAAATGCCCTGGGTTACTTAATTACTATGCAATACCATTTTTTTCAATTACCCATATGCCTAGCGGGAATTCCATCATCTGAATTTTTTCGAGCAGTTTATATCAATCGTTGTTATGTCGATGAGCAGTGTATATACGCTGTGGTTGGGATTGGAGTGGGAGAAATGTCATTACTGTCATTGACGTCAGCATTATAAAACACGAAACTCCTGGACACCAACATCAAAGGTTCCGACGCTGAGTCGGACTACTGTATATGCTTTACTGTGTTCTAGCTCAATCATTGGCTAGAAAATGTTGTAGTTGGGGTTGGACTTTCGAGGAAAACACACACAGTTTCCAAAAATATCTATTTCATAAAAAAAATTGTTGTAGTTACAAATGCCGGTTGGCAATATCGTCAGTGCTTAGTGCTAGGTTAACGATATAATAATCAATCAATTATGAACAACGATCAATGAACCTCATTATACGAGTAATCTCTATTTTATAGCTGACGCTAAAAAGACGCATAATCGTCACCAAGACGCCGTAGCGTGATGGTAACTGACCAATAGGAAAATGACATGAAGTTATGGTAAAAGTAGAGCAATTGAGTCAGCAAAGTTACTCGCGAACAAGGAGAGCCTCAGCGAAAAATAGAGATTGTTATAATTAATATCGCAATATGACATCATGACAATGTAATTCAAATTCAATAATAAAATCAGTAGCACCTCGTAGAGGGTGTGAAGGGTACTTCACAACACCTCCCCCTTAACTTTGAGAATTGTACCTCGGATTAGAACAATTTTCTGTCCTTCCTTCGTGTCGCACTTCCTTCTTGCATTTCTATATCAGCTGACGGCTGTGTCTGGAGTAATTGTGTCATCAGGTTTTAATTTATTGTTTACAAACATACCCGTGATTCTTGACCGAAGGCTGTAACCGAAAACTCCTAATAACATATATTAGCTAACAATGAATAAGTTGAAATGTCATGAAAAGATAGCGGCTTGGATTCAAACAATGCGTTATCAGCTTGATTTTCTTGAAATTCTAAAGAGTCAAGGTCTTTACTCAACCTTGTAAGTGCATCTTAGTCATTTGACTCCACAATTGTTGGAGCATTGAGCTTCACAGATCTACTTGAATCGAAAAAGCTGAGATTGAAATTTTTTATCATTTGTGATATTCAATGGTGGCACGTAGTTCATTAATAATTCGTTTGCATATTGTTGATGAGGTGTAAAGAGTTATTGTTTTTGAAAATGCTGAACAGTTTGTATTTATTTGAAATATACCAGTGCCGTGTAATTTTATTGAAATACGATTTTCATCACTTTTACAGTTTACATCTATATATTCTTCACTCGGTACTGCATAGAGCCAAGAATTTTGATTTGACAATAAGATAAAAATTGGGAAATCTAATTGTATTATTCTTCTTTCGCAAGTTTTCGGAATTTCGTTTGTAGGCACGAACATGTTTGATTCACATCCGCCATGAAGGTGGACTAGAAGAATAGGTTTTATTTGCTCACAAATGCAAGTGTTTTGAATGGGAGATTTGCATAGAGATAATTCGATATCATTCATCATAAAATAATGTTGTTTGACCATATCAATAATCAGAAAAGGTTTCTAGCTGAGGAACAAGAAAAGCAAATTTATTTTCAGTTATTCTTGTGGGGATGCTAGAAATTTTCATGATATCATATATGCTTGAATCAACTAATGGTATCAATAATACAAAAGTAATCTTATTCTTGTAATAGTACACATTGGTTTTCAATAAATTATATAAAACATGAATGTTTTCCATTAGCGGGCTGACTGGTAAAGTTAAGTTCATTCGTGAAACTTTGAAGATTTGATAATTCTTCATCAATCTTATATTGGGCTAATCACTAATGGGTGAAGTTATTGCAAAAATAATTATATTCAACAAGTTTTCCTGTTGTTCCTTAAAATTAGTTTGAATTAATACTAAAATTGTAACCAAAGTCATTGATTTCTAAAGCTATGTGGAAGTTGTAATCTATCCTACTCTGATTATTGTTATAATTATTGAGAACGTTCTGAAATTCAATAAGTTTAGTTTTTACTACTCTGATATTTTGTTCAAATTGGTACATTGTTTTGTTTACAGTGAGTGTATATCGTTTTTCCTTTTACGACGGACATTTGCTCCTTCAATAGTGTAGTAATATGGTTATCGTTATTTTTAATTTTTTCTATTTGGCTATCATAATACTCAGCATCTTCGGTATTTAAGGAACCAAAAAGTGTCTTAGATGCAGAGCCAACAAAATTGAACAATCCCCGTTTTAAAGTTTTTCGAACATTGTTATCAACACCTAACATTTCCATAATTAATTTTTCTTGATTCACCATACGGCTTATAGAATAGTCTAAAACTTTGATAAAGGAATGCATTCCGTGGTTTCTATATGACGTTGTACAGCTAGTGAACAGATTTTCTGAATTTCCTTATAAGATAAAATTGTCTTGAATTCCTTATGGTACTCGTCCAGTTCAAGATAGTATGTTAATAATTTCCATTCATCATTGTAAAGGCTATGCTTTCCAATTTTTTCGTAATATAGACCATGGCTCGATTGCAATGGGGTATTGTTGAAATACGAACGGATGTCATAGGTGTTACTTAGAAATATTTACAGGAGGGTAAGGATGCAGGAAACAATGGTCCGGGAGTCATTCATTTGCATTGACTGGATATGTGTAACAAAGAGTACCGGAATGTGTAACGTAACCGGGGTTACTTTGATTGCCTGACTGCTCAACAGAGAACGGTGTAGGTTCTTTGGACTATATTGCCAGTTTCAGATTTTTTATGTGGCAGGCAAGTGTTTTAAATTTTGAACTTCAAGAATTTGACTGGCTGGACGCCAGCAATTTTTAATTTAACAGGAATACAAAGTACAAAATACCTAATGATAGATAATTGACATAAGATAAATTGTCTTCCTTCTGTAACCAGACCAACAATAAAACAATATCTCAAAACAAATACATATTAATAAATTTAACAAAATGTAATATCAAAGTAATACGTTGATATTCAAACAATATTATTGCTGAATTTGCTTCAGCGACACAGGATACCTTAGTTCATTCAGTGGGTGGATTCACAGGCTAGTGATAACTCCAACGTTGTAATTGTTGTTCTGCTAACAGAATACGAACTAGATGACACTTCAAGCAACAAGTTCCCACACAGCACTCGACGTCTTAAAGTCGTCCATTTCAGGTCCATTATATGCCTGAACGTCCAGAGGCATAAAATGGACATTTTAGAGACATCTGTTTACGTACATCTCAGAGACATCCTGTAATGAACGTCTCTGAGTCGTCTTATACAAGTACATCATACTGAATTTTTTTCAGAAACGATTGGCATTGATTAATGAAAATTACTTATGTTGATTGTTATAACTAGGTACAAAAAATGGTTTACAATCTCATTTTGCGAAATAATATAAAATTGTGAGCACATTATTTTTATGTATTAAATCGACTCAAACATTGAACTTTGTATATTTTTGCTAATAACAATCTTTCAAAGATCTATGATTAAAATATATTCGAGATGACTTTTTAAGTTTTTTCATCTTAATGTTTGTCAATTACTTTATCACTAACTGTTTGAAATAAATATCGTCAGGGCTAACTTTCCGGTATTGCTATTGGTGGAATTCCACAAATGTCACTTTCCAGCCAATCATTATGCTGGGATCGATTGCTTCAGTACTCTTCTCAACGAATAATGAACGAGAAAGTACTAAACTAATCGAAAGCGTGTGAATCGAACAAGCGGGAATTCTCGGGATCAATCGGTCTCGAATCGTACATTTTCGCGAACATCTATTTCTTTTGGTGACATGTGAATAATGTATTTTTTTCTCACTTTTCGTTCGCGAACGTGTACGCTCCGAGAACGATTGATTTCGAAAATGAATTGTCCTTTCCATTGCCAACCGCCATTTTGTGTTCTTGTTTCGTCGTGGTGTTATTTCTAATAGTTTTGTTGTTGTGGGCCGTGTTTGAATTATACGGACGTTCAAGAAATACAAAATATATCAAAGGTAAGTCAACTATACCGGGTGGCTACGGAAGTATTGCCTACGGAATATCTCAGTTATTGTATGAAAGGGGTTTGTGAAATTTGGAGCGTCGATATAATGATATAAGAGCTAGAATTTGAGCATATTGACATGTCGAAGTTAACTTCCGGTCTGACCGGAAGTAACATCAACTTTCTTATTTTATATGGAAACCCAATTTTTTTTTCTTTTCGCTTTATTCAGCATTCAATTCCCTTTCTAATGACATATCACAAGTTGGTATCTAACCAGAAACTAGATCAGAAAAAATTTATTATTGAAATTCACCGAGTAGGCCGTGGAAGCAAAATGAAAGCCAAATATTGAATAGTTGGTTGGCTATGGAAACCGTACGTTACTTGATAACAGTTGCTACTACTGTGATATTTTATTTTCATTCGTCGGCGTTATAAAAAGCCGACTAAAAAAATATTGGAAAAATTGGGAAAAAAACAATACTCTGTAGGTCCATAACTTAAATAGGAACATACAACTTTTTCTTGCCTGTACTATTCAGCATAACCATTCCTTTCTAATGATATAATAGAAAGTAATTTTTTGAAATGAAATTCCAAAAATTCCAATTATTATTATTCAAATAACAAAAAAACAGATTTATCGAAAAAAAAAAAATTCAAATTGATAGGATTAAAGATAAAATAAATTCAAAACAAATGTTCGAAATGCATTCCCTCAGCGTCAATACATTTATTGACTCTGGTGATATTTTCATGTAAAACGTTTCTCAACATTTGGGACGTGATATCTTGGAAAGCTCTACGAATTTTTACTTCTAGCTCATGTAGAGTTGTAGGCTGTGTGGAATACACCCTATTTTTAAGATGCCCCCATAGAAAAAAGTCGCACGGAGTAAGATCAGGTGACCTTGGAGGCCACCTGACTGGACCATGGGTTGTTATAAGTCTCTCTTGAAAGCGATTTTGAGGATAATTCCGCATAATTCAAGAATAGCGAGAAATTATCTTCAAAATTGCTTTCAAGAGACTTATAACAACCCATGGTCCAGTCAGGTGGCCACCAAGGTCACCTGATCTTACTCCGTGCGACTTTTTTCTATGGGGGCGCTCTTTCCTTTTCTCACATGGGCGCTGAGAAACTACTGCGCATGTCGAATTCTGAAACGACGAATGTCATAAAATTTTCAGGTTATGCTTATTTTGACATTTTGACAATTTCAACCATACGATATTTTTTGCAATGAACTATTATATTTCTATATTGTGGATAAAATAAAGTGAGAATTATGCAAGACGGCCATTAAACGTCGTGTAATTTAAAAATCGATTTATTTATTCATTTGTAACAGTATATAACATAATGTCAGTTTGTTACCTGCTACCAGAGTTTCATCAATTAATTTTCTGCCTAATCCGGATAAAAACTCATTTATCATTATAATTGAGGATATGTGGATTGACTATGTGGCGGACAGTTGTTTAAAACGCTAAATCTCGTTTCATATCGGCCTCATAACCGCCGAGAAGAATAGTTTGGTGGTAGTGATGGATTTTTGTCTCGTGAACACATACCCGAAGTAACGCGGCGATCTTAAATTCTTTCTAGAAATTTTTAAAACTTGGTCATTTTCTCAGGAATAAAACCCTTAGTACTGCCGTCTTATATTCAGCACAATCTACACTTTCTCTCTGGGGAGTCATTGGTTAGAATATTTGGTGTATCATTTCTAGAAGGTAATTTTTCGTTTGAAAAAGAACTTATTTACATGTATCTGATTAAGTAGCTATTGTTGAGATGAAATCACAATTCAAAACTTAATTACCAAGTATTCGAGGGAGCCAAATTTTGACTTTGAATTCAAGAGACAAAAAATAGCCATCCCCAAGTTTTTTGGAGGTTGTGAGCCCAATGGAAGACATTTACCAAATTAAGAACAGACTAGAGCCTACCATCGTCGTTCCTGTCATTTGATTAGAAATTGCACTTTTTTGAAGAAGAATTGGGCAGGGAATCAGAACTCTATATATGATAATTATATTTTGAGTGATAACCCAGAATAAAACAAAAAGCAGGCTGACTTCTTCAACTTTGGCTCATACTGGTTTTGATCACAACATTCATAAAATCAATAGTTTTGGTTCTAAGGAACAATTCCAATGTTATATTTCTTGACATACCTTTTTGGGAGTTTCAACCTTCCGGTTTGAAAAATGAAAAAATGTTGGAAAAGGAAGCTATGCTATGGATAATGATAGAATTCTAGCATTTTTCTACGTATCTTCACTCTCAGTCCTCATTTGAAAGTGAAGTGAAATAATTTTCTGAGCTCAGTTTTCTTGTCAGAGGAAGTATGTGTTTCACGAGTACATAAAAACAATCTAATGATTCACTGTTGTTTGCTGTACGGAATCAATTGGCAGAGGTTCAATTACCTAAACAAATCTAACAAGGCACTTCTAATGCCATGTCATCAGAGAGAATCTATTTGTAGCTTCTAAATCGTAATGGATGTCAGGCCCATAAAATGGGTCTCCACTTCAAAAAACCCAAGTGTTTAATTTGATACTTGCTTCACATTCAGTGCTCATGGAAACCACATCTCTAAAACATTTTTTAAATAGAATCTTTGTATCATCTGAAACTCCACAAATATAAATATCAAACCAAAATTGTTGCAAGCTCTGATATTGTCTCATATTGATTCTTGCCGCATATTTTTTTATTACATTTTTCTAACCTGTTTTAACCCAGACCATGTAACTCTACAATTCATTAGACTAAATTTAATGAAAATCGATAGTTGGGTAACATATTTAGTTTTATTTCTTTTGCACAAAATGTCTTATAAAAAACAATTACTTACCTTACTAATAAGGAGATCTTTCCTGCACAATTTAAAGAGTTTCACAATTCTTCAGCATTTCACAAGACAGATCAAGGGTATCTTACCATATAATGCACCTAGATTATTGAATCTTCACAGTAACAAAAAGATTTTATTATTTTTCACATTCACAAGAGAACTGAAAAAAGTTATTCCAACGGGACAAAGCTGAATCTCTGTTTTTTAATGTGTACTGTATTTTATTTATAGGAAAGTGTAAATTTTTTAGTAATATTTCCGAATATCAACAACAACAACGTTCAATGGTTTACCAAAATGATTTGACAAACAACAAGACCTTTCATCATGTTGGAAAAAAATATAATTTTTGTTGCTATTGATAACAGACCTTTATCAGTTCATTGCTAAATCTTCATTAAATATAAGCTTAACGAGTATTTCAGAATACGCGCTTTTGAAATGATTTTGGTATCAGGGAAAGCTTAAAAAATTGCCCTTCAACGAGTGGATCCTCTGACTAGATATTTAACTGAAAAATATTCCCCTGACAAAGGACCCCGCACACCTTATATGGGAAAATGGCTCTCCGTCAAATTTCTTGAATTTTTGATATGTTGTAGAATTGATCATTCCGATGAAATGTTTCAACGGGCGCAACACGATCCTATGACTAGTTTTCGAGATACAGGGTGTTGAATATGAGAAACATTCACTTTTCATCACTCTGTATCTGCCAAGTTACGATTTAGTTCGGATTTATCTTTTGTGGGATCATCATCACATCCGTGTATGATGAATTCATGAGAAATTCATTTCCAAATTTTTCGTAGTACAGGGCGATTTCACTTGAAAACAATGCTATTTTGAGACTTTCATAATTTAGTTGTTTTATATAGAGAAAATGCGAGAAAAGGTAGAATTATCATATAATATTATAAATTCATTTCATCTAGCATCACAGTTGATACAATTCATACAAGGTGATTCACAAATATGGAAACAAAGAATTTTGGTTTTTGGGACACCTTGTAGTAATAAACCAACCTAAAATGACAAAATTCACTTGAAGAATGTTAAATGATATGTTCCATCGTATACAGAGTCGAATGATATCAATTTGAGAAATTAGATATACTTTAATAAATAAAAACCTTGATTTTTTAAATCACCCTATATCTCATAAGGGAGTCCGAAAAGATAGCGATATTTTTTCATGGGAGAACTCGAAATACTTTCATCCATATTGTACAAAATTTTCAGCGGAATCCTATGACGGGTTTTTCATATACAAGGCGAAAAATGTATTTTCACTCCAGTTTTCGGCGGGTTTGCTGTAGTTCTTCCTCGTCCGGCCGCTTTTACTCGAAATAAAAATATTTCAATAAAATAGTGATCAGTTATTATACCGTACAATAGCGTACCGTATCCCTTGAAAAAAAGCCATAACTCGAATTATTATCTGCATCAGCATCGTCTAGTAGGCGATTCAATGGAAAAGTTATTTTTTCATGCTTAGTGTTTCTCAGAAGTTATATTATACTTATTACATCCGCAGAAGTTCGTTTTTTCGAATTTTCACTCTATAAAACAATAAAATAGTGAAAGTCTTAAAATAGCATTATTATCAAAGGAAATCACCCTGTACTACAAAAAGATTTGGACATGAATATCTCATGAATTTGTCACATAACGAAAATACCACATAGGATAAATCAGAAAAAAATCATAATTTGTATGTAATTATTTCTATCGGCTTATATAGATATATATTAAATCAAATTCTCGGCATAATTTTACACCAAATTAACGTTTTATGTTTCAATTATGTTCTTGTATCTTCGAATCGTATATATGTTTGTATATAGTATATACCCCCTTTCAGAGAACGTTTCTCTTTCTTTTTCTTGTATTTGAAACATCATCTGAATCATCTTCGAATACCTACTTATTAATATATTCCTCTTATTTCGTAGTAGGCATGGAGAACAATTCAAAGAGGATAAAATCAACAAAATTCTTATGTCAATAGTCGTTTTCTTGTTGTCATAAAGCCCGAGAACTCTTTTTGGGTTATTGGACTAATTGAAGTTTCTTTTTTACTGTTCAAGTTTATGTGATTTTCAGTGTTTGTTGAACTTTGCTGAACAATATGACCTTCGCAAATAGAGTGAGTTGTTATGTTTGTGACCGAAATGTTATTCCTAGACTCTCAATGCGTTTGAATAGAGGAGATAATATTGATGTTTTGCAAATTGCAACATATCGAAGACAAACTGCGGGAAATCCACCTATTGATATTCAGGATGATACAAAAATATGTTTCAATTGTAATAACACAGTAATGAATGACATTATTGCTATGGAAAATAACCCGAATTGCCTTCGTCTTAATGGGTTGTCCCACGTATCAAGTCGTGCGTGCATTATTTGTAATGCTCGTCAAAATATTCAAAGACTTTCTTTCGAATGTAGAGTGGATATCTTTGTTGCTTCTGATATCTATGTCCCAGATTTCTTGAGAATTTGTGGTCACCATCTTGATCATCAAGGTTTCCTTCCAAATTACTTGCATGGAATCTTCAACATTTTCTTCAAAGAATGAGGACATTTGCTAATAGAAACAGGCCACTCCGTAACTGGGAGGATATCAATTGTTTCACTGAAGACGAATTTAAGTATCTGACATCAATCTCAAAAAATCATTTTCGACAATTACTAGAATTTTGTGATATTGTTGAACAAGGTGGCAAGAGAAGAAATGTCGAAAGAAAACATTTGCTGACATTTTTGATCAAAATGAAACATGGAGTTTCAGATGAGTTTTTGAAAATATTGTTCAGTTATCCTTCTCGACAAACAGCAAGCTTCATTATTTCTAATGTGAGATTATCTCTTTTACAAAGGTTCGTACCGAACAATATTGGATTTAATTCAATAACAAGAGAAAATTATATTGTCATGTATCACCTTATACGAATCAACTGTACAATCCCACACCAGATATTCCCAAAGCAATAGTTTATATAGATTGTACCTACAATAAAATAGAAAAGAGCAGTAACTTCCGGGTATTGAGGCAATCATACTGTTTCCACAAGAATGAACACTTGGTCAAACCAGAGATCATAGTTGCCCCCGATGGATATATCTTAGCAATCAACGGGCCGTACTTCGCAGATACTAGGAATAATGATGCAAGTGTTCTAAATCACGAATTACAAGTTGATTTGAATGGAATGAAAACATGGTTTCAAGAAGGAGATATTGTGATAGTCGATAGAGGCTATAGAGATTCAATCAATAGTCTACAAGAACTTGGCTTGCATTACTATATGCCACAATTTCTACCGCCGAATCAAAGGCAATTAACGACAAATGAAGCCAATCAGGCACGTTTAATAACCACTACTAGATGGATTGTTGAAGCTAGAAATGGACATTTTAAGTCAATTTTCAAATTTTTTCGTCAACCCATAACAGCAATACATGCTGCGAAGCTACATGACTATTACCTGATTGCTGGTGCTCTTATAAATAAATTCCATCCATTGATAAATATGCCTGGAACGTTGGATACGGCCACACAAATGTTGGTTGATTCCGATGATGTCAACATTGTTCAGGCACGAGTTGAAGCTGAAAACCTCCGAACAAGGAATGGTCGATGAATTCGTTTAAATCAATATCATATACAACCGTTTCCTCGCCTTGATATTGAATATTTAAAATTACTTACTGGAACATATCATTTACACTTGGCTGCGTCATATATCCAAGATACAACTCGTAGAGATGGTGAAGTAGACAACATTTTAGAAGTCGATGAGTTACATGGGGAACCCAATTTCCTAAGATTCAGAATATTTTCTCGGTTCAGGAATGCTGCTAAACACATGCTTTGGGTTGTTTTCACTGAAAGAGGTAACGAAAATCTAGAAGATCCTGCTCTCCCCATTACGGGGTATTATTGTACTTGTAAGTCCGGTGCTAGGACTTTAGGAACTTGTGCGCATGTTGCTAGCGTGATATGGTTTTTGGGGTACGCTAGATATCAAGAAAACATACATTTTCCATCCAATCTTCTTTTAGATTCCATAGGAGATGCTGCAAATAGAATGCTTCCAGAGGACATGGATATCGGTCCAGAAATAGTTTAATTTTATTGGTTATTGGTAAGAATCTCCTTCTAATTCGTATTTGATAATGTTTTTTGATTAGGGAAAAATTCAGTTATCCATCATGTATTTTCCTTGTTGTATTGTCATGCACATGGTCGTGCCAACCCAATATCACATCCCGTTGAACTTCTATCAATTTATGTATATATATATATATAATATATATATATATATATATATATATATATATATATAAATATATATATATATATATATATATATATATATAAATATATATATATATATATATATATATATATATATATATGTCCAAGTGACTGTAAAACAGTCGATAACAATCCTTTAGGAAGTGACTATAACTTTGTATAGTATATATGGCATGTGTCCGACAGAAAACAACTACTTCTCTGGCTAATACCGCGACAGATATTGAATTATATCTGTCAGACACATGTGCAAAGATCCTTACTTTGAAGGAACAACTTTGCAAGAGCTCTCTGAACAAACAGCAGGACTTCACCCGATTCAAACGGAGAACCAACTACAGACCGGTTTCGGAATGTTGTACCTCATCAGTGCAGTCCAGGTTATCACAAATCGTATACACGCGAGGTCTCGCTGCCCGTCACCGTCCGCCGAGATGAATACTGCAATTGCTTACAGGATCCACCTTGACGACAGATTAGAGAGCACTCCAGAAGGAAATTTCGGATACGAAATGGTATATGTAAAATACTTGTTTCAAGGAGCAAATAATGTCCAAGTGACTGTAAAACAGTCGATAACAATCCTTTAGGAAGTGACTATAACTTTGTATAGTATATATGGCATGTGTCCGACAGAAAACAACTACTTCTCTGGCTAATACCGCGACAGATGTTGAATTATATCTGTCAGACACATGTGCAAAGATCCTTACTTTGAAGGAACAACTTTGCAAGAGCTCTCTGAACAAACAGCAGGACTTCACCCGATTCAAACGGAGAACCAAGTTGTTTTCTGTCGGACACATGCCATATATACTATACAAAGTTATAGTCACTTCCTAAAGGATTGTTATCGACTGTTTCACAGTCACTTGGACATTATTTGCTCCTTGAAACAAGTATTTTACATATACCATTTCGTATCCGAAATGTCCTTCTGGAGTGCTCTCTAATCTGTCGTCAAGGTGGATCCTGTAAGCAATTGCAGTATTCATCTCGGCGGACGGTGACGGGCAGCGAGACCTCGCGTGTATACGATTTGTGATAACCTGGACTGCACTGATGAGGTACAACATTCCGAAACCGGTCTGTAGTTGGTTCTCCGTTTGAATCGGGTGAAGTCCTGCTGTTTGTTCAGAGAGCTCTTGCAAAGTTGTTCCTTCAAAGTAAGGATCTTTGCACATGTGTCTGACAGATATAATTCAATATCTGTCGCGGTATTAGCCAGAGAAGTAGTTGTTTTCTGTCGGACACATGCCATATATACTATACAAAGTTATAGTCACTTCCTAAAGGATTGTTATCGACTGTTTTACAGTCACTTGGACATTATTTGCTCCTTGAAACAAGTATTTTACATATACCATTTCGTATCCGAAATGTCCTTCTGGAGTGCTCTCTAATCTGTCGTCAAGGTGGATCCTGTAAGCAATTGCAGTATTCATCTCGGCGGACGGTGACGGGCAGCGAGACCTCGCGTGTATACGATTTGTGATAACCTGGACTGCACTGATGAGGTACAACATTCCGAAACCGGTCTGTAGTTGGTTCTCCGTTTGAATCGGGTGAAGTCCTGCTGTTTGTTCAGAGAGCTCTTGCAAAGTTGTTCCTTCAAAGTAAGGATCTTTGCACATGTGTCTGACAGATATAATTCAATATCTGTCGCGGTATTAGCCAGAGAAGTAGTTGTTTTCTGTCGGACACATGCCATATATACTATACAAAGTTATAGTCACTTCCTAAAGGATTGTTATCGACTGTTTTACAGTCACTTGGACATATATATATATATATATATATATATATATATATATATATATATATATATATATATAAAAACTAAAAGTTCGGGTTGAACCGCGTCTAGAATTTGTTGAAATTCGACGTTTCGGCTCCGATTTTGGAGCCATTTTCAAGAACTGAAATAGAAAGAAAATTAATGAAAGGTTAAAACGTAATTCTACGCTGAGGTCTCAATCTGCCTACTCCTCAGGCATAATTACGTTAGGTTTTTGTGACTTGACGTCGGGGTCTCAATCTGCCTACTCCCCATGTCTCGTCACTGGTTCTCTCTAAGGTCTCAATCTGCCTACTCCTTCGAGAGAACTGAGGAATTGTGGGTTGAGGAACTGTATTTATAGTGGACGTGGCTGTAATGGCCGTGTGCAATGTATTGGCGCTAGGTAAACTATGGGCGGGAACTGAATTGGCGCTAGATGAGCTGTGTGCGGGAACTTGGTTGGCGCTAAGTGAGCTGTGTGCGGGAACTGGGTTGGTGGGAAATGAGTTTATGCGTGCAATGAGAGGCTTCCAGGTATTGGGAAGTCTACGTCCGTCGTCGCGAGTGTTGAGGCAATTGGGGCGCTTCTCTATCTCAAGGGCTTCTCGGATGATCCTGGTTTGTAGAGTTTTCTCGGTAGAAATTGTTTTTGTGTTTTTGAAGTCTATTTTGTGTTTGAATCGGGTGAAGTCCTGCTGTTTGTTCAGAGAGCTCTTGCAAAGTTGTTCCTTCAAAGTAAGGATCTTTGCACATGTGTCTGACAGATATAATTCAATATCTGTCGAGGTATTAGCCAGAGAAGTAGTTGTTTTCTGTCGGACACATGCCATATATACTATACAAAGTTATAGTCACTTCCTAAAGGATTGTTATCGACTGTTTTACAGTCACTTGGACATTATTTGCTCCTTGAAACAAGTATTTTACATATACCATTTCGTATCCGAAATGTCCTTCTGGAGTGCTCTCTAATCTGTCGTCAAGGTGGATCCTGTAAGCAATTGCAGTATTCATCTCGGCGGACGGTGACGGGCAGCGAGACCTCGCGTGTATACGATTTGTGATAACCTGGACTGCACTGATGAGGTACAACATTCCGAAACCGGTCTGTAGTTGGTTCTCCGTTTGAATCGGGTGAAGTCCTGCTGTTTGTTCAGAGAGCTCTTGCAAAGTTGTTCCTTCAAAGTAAGGATCTTTGCACATGTGTCTGACAGATATAATTCAATATCTGTCGCGGTATTAGCCAGAGAAGTAGTTGTTTTCTGTCGGACACATGCCATATATACTATACAAAGTTATAGTCACTTCCTAAAGGATTGTTATCGACTGTTTTACAGTCACTTGGACATTATTTGCTCCTTGAAACAAGTATTTTACATATACCATTTCGTATCCGAAATGTCCTTCTGGAGTGCTCTCTAATCTGTCGTCAAGGTGGATCCTGTAAGCAATTGCAGTATTCATCTCGGCGGACGGTGACGGGCAGCGAGACCTCGCGTGTATACGATTTGTGATAACCTGGACTGCACTGATGAGGTACAACATATATATATATATATATATTTATATTTATATATATATATATATATATATATATATATATATATATATATATATATATATATATATCATCATCATGTCACCCACCTAATATCCGAACGCATGAAAAAAATGGAAAATCGCTCAGACCCGTCGATTTGTATTTCAAGGGGGAACACTTTCACCAAATACACCATCATTGTGTTGTCAACCCCCTCAACCCCAGCACCCCCTACTTCAGAAATTTCAATGGGACTACTATACTTGTGATACATCATTTTGAAGGGAATTCAATCCCAAATACATCGGTGTACTGAAATTGAGGATCGATCAAGTGTTGTTGAAGTTTTCATGAAAACTAATTTTTTCCAGATATTTTTATTTTTCATCATCTAACATGTTATCATCGTATGAAAGGTTCAAAATGTGAACCATTCAGTTCCATACAGAAGTATAAGCGATCTTCGAAATTTCTTCGCACATTGCTCAACATTTCTGGAGTCACTGCACGACACTCCACAACAATTCTCCTGCGTAGATCATCAAGAGAAGTTGGCTGGGTACTATAAACTTCAAATGACCCCATAAAAAGAAGTCTAATGGTGATAAATCAGGAGATCTAGCCGGCCATTCTATTGGTCCTCGCCTTCCAATCCATCGCCCTGTGAAATTGTCATCTAAAAATTGACGTACAGGTGCAACAAAATGCGGAGGAGCTCCATCTTGTTGAAAGGTGAGCTGACCGTCAAGTAACCCATCATCGTCTTCAAGTAACTGAGTGATTCTGGGGTTCACAGTTGTATCAAGAAGTTCAAGATACGTTTGTCCGTTGAGGTTACCATCAATAAAATATGGACCTACAATATGGTCTCCAAGAATACCAGCCCAAACATTCAATTTCTGGGGAGTTTGTGAATGAGTTTCCCTGTACCAATGGGGATTTACGTCACTCCAGTATCTGCAGTTGTGCCTGTTCACATGTCCATTTAAATAAAAAGAAGATTCATCAGAAAAGCACACATTGTAGAGGTAATTATTATCACCAATCAATAATTGACTCATGATTTCACAAAACTCTGTACGTCTGTCAGGATCATCTTCATTTAATTCTTGTACATTCTGCATTTTATAAGGATGGAATTTTGCGTCTTTCAGAATTCGATGTACGCTGCTTTTCGAAACTCCAGAAATAGTCTCAAGTTGTCTTAACGATTGAATGTTGTCCATCACTGCATGTCCTACAACTGCAACAGCGACCCCTTCATTTCTCATAGGCTTCTCTCGTTCATGTTTTTTATTCAGCACTGATCCCGACTCCCAGAACTTATTCATCAATTGAAGCACGTACTGATATGATGTGGTGTTTTCTGGATGACTTTCATTGAAACTTCGAGCCGTAGCTCTAGCACATCGTCCATTTTCAAAATACGCAGCTACAATGGATATTCTCTCTTGTACAGTATAAACCATTTTCGAATGTTTTCAAATTGTTGAATGCAGTGACTCGAATACATCAATTACCAAGGCGTAAACAAAGATATGCGTATACAAAAACACATGAGGGCAATTTTTTTTTCATAAAAACGTCTGTCTCACCTTCGAAACTATTATTTCTGACAGCATATTATTTTTCAATACAGTGGCGTACCCACAGTGAACCTTTCTTACGACGCTAACATTTGAGGTGATGAAAAATTAAAATATCTGGATAAAATTTAGTTTTCATGAAAACTTCAACAACACTTGATCGATCCTCAATTTCAGTACACCGATGTATTTGGGATTGAATTCCCTTCAAAATGATGTATCACAAGTATAGTAGTCCCATTGAAAATTCTGAAGTAGGGGGTGCTGGGGTTGATGGGGTTGACAACACAATGATGGTGTATTTGGTGAAAGTGTTCCCCCTTGAAATAAAAATCGACGGGTCTGAGCGATTTTCAATTTTTTTCATGAGTTCGGATATTAGGGGGGTGACAAGTTTTAGCTGGGACACACTGTATATATATAGAAGTAAATAGAGTGATTTATGTTTTGATTCCGAGAGCCACCATCATCTGTCGACAGCTGTTTCGTGGTTTCCCACTCATCAGGACAGCTTTATGGTTGCTCTGTGCTATTGTTGTAGAAATGCTCAAAATGTCAAAATCATAGTCAACCTCATTTTCACGTAAGTATAGATTCAAAACCCGACACCAGAGGGAGTATCCCTTATCTTGAATTCCCAATAGCCATGGGATACATATTATGTGTGCCATCTGGCAAGGCCGTACAAGTTGTTATGAGTTGAAATAATGTTGATTTCACTTCACTGAATTTCTTACTTTTACGTTTTGAATAAATATCAAATAAGTATCTTCTCAATCACATCAGGAGACTTCAATGGATAGGTAGAGTGGTCATTTATTAGCGTAAAATAGTGAAATATATGGACTTTTTCACAAATTGTTCGCCTTGTATATAAAAAACCTGTCATAGGAATTTGATGAAAATTTTGTACGATATGAATGAAAGTATTTCGAGTTCTCCCGTGAAAAAATATCGCTATCTTTTCGGACTCCCTTATGAGATATAGGGTGATTTAAAAAATCAAGGTTTTTATTTATTAAAATATAACTAATTTTTTAAATTGATATCATTCGACTCTGTATACGATGAAACATATCATTTAACATTCTTCAAGTGAATTTTGTCATTTTAGTTTGGTTTATTACTACAAGGTGTCCCAAAAACCAAAATTCGTTTTGTTTCCATATTTGTGAATTACCTTGTATGAATTGTATCAACTGTGATGCTAGATGAAATGAATTTATAATATTATGTGATAATTCTACCTTTTCTCGCATTTTCTCTTTATAAAACAACTAAATTATGAAAGTCGCAAAATAGCATTGTTTTCAAGTGAAATCGCCCTGTACTACAAAAAGACTTGGAAATGAATTTCTCATGAATTCATCATAAACGGATGTGATGATGATCCCACAAAAGATAAATCCGAACTAAATCGTAACTTGGCAGATACAGAGTGATGAAAAGTGAATGTTTCTCATATTCAACACCCTGTATCTCGAAAACTAGTCATAGGATCGTGTTGCGCCCGTTGAAACATTTCATCGGAATGATCAATTCTACAACATATCAAAAATTCAAGAAATTTGACGGAGAGCCATTTTCCCATATAAGGTGTGCGGGGTCCTTTTCCAGGTCATTCAACAGATTCATTGTGAAAAATTGGGTTATCTGAAAACCAATGATGGAAAAACCTACAAGAAATGAATTTATTGTTCAAAAGATTATTCTAAACACAGACAATTCTTCATTTTTTTTTTCAATTCATTAAAATTTATCAGTTATCGATGTCAAGTGTATTACATCTCTCTGATCATGAAGAGAAAGAAAAAAGATCATATCATGAATTGGTGACACCATAATTATATATAATGACAAAAATTTAACAAAACCTTTTTTGGAAATGGTTGTAAATACTAATGATGAAAATTATGTGAATAAAAGATCTAGCTTTGACCAACTCAGCAAAATTTATTAATTTCTTCTAACAAAATAATAGTATGAATCATTACAAATCCCCATGTACCTACAACTCTTCAGAAAAAAACATTAAAAACTAATAGCACAACTTTAATCTCTTATTCATATTATTATTGATTTTATAGAATATCCTTCTAAAGTTTATTTGATAGCATGTACATATTAAATTAATGCCTATAATGTGTAGGTACATTTTAGCCTTGAAAAAGAAATGAATACTTTTCGAAGCCTTGGTTTGGTAATAAATAAGACAAAAAAAATCCAGTTAAAGGGGCTCAAAATACAGATGATTGGGAACTATAGCTTCACCTGGGGAAGATAATAGCAGTGATACAAGAATTGTGGTTCAAAACGAATGCAATTTCATGTTTTGTAAAATTGCAATATCTTGATATATGCATTGTAGTTTCTATTTCTCTCAGTGTCCCAATAACACTTTAATCCAAAATCATCTTGCTTTTCGATACATTCTAGTTTGAATGATACATTTTCATGGAGGTTTTCAATCAATAATTTCGGAACCTCTAAACAAAATTTCATGACGGTCTAAACGTGTATTCATGGGATGAATACCCTTGATAATATAACATTTTTGGGGATGGTTTATATCAATAATAAAACAAGAAATAATTAAACATTTATTGTCGAAAGATTTAATGGAATAAATATAAATACAAAGTAAAAACTTTTTGAGAGAGATATTGCATTCGGGTATTTGTAATTGTATGTCAGGAGCAGGAGTTAGGATTGAATATAACAGACTGCTGAATCACACACAGTTTACTCCATATGTATAAATGAACAGTGAAGGGGTGTTTTCAGTGGAATATCCGAATGCAATAAGGGTTGGACAAATTATGACTTATTTTTTCATATGGTGATTAGAAGCCCTGAATCTTTTAATAAATTCCAATGATAATTGTTGAGCATATTCACTGCTGAAGAAATTTCAAATAAATAGGATATACGAACTGTAAAACCACCCTATATAGTCATAAGAAAAATGTAATGTATCTGCAGGTTTTTTATTTTTTCAGTTAATTTGTGGAATATATAAACTATTTTTTAAATGAATAATTTTTTGAAGATTATTAGTACTAGGTGCTACCAAAGTTTTCTCTAATTATAGTCAAATTCTTGTCCAACCCCAAAATAAGAAGGTGAGTTTTTTAAAAGAAATGAATCATTATCAGATTTGACGTAAATTTAGATTCACAATCAAACAAATAACAATCTGAAACCTTGCAAATAATGATTCTTTTTTTTAAATTGTATCCGAGGAATATGAATATAAAATAACAAGCAGTGGAACTAAAAGAATAGAGGTAGGTATACATAAGGAACATAAAGCCGAACTGATTTTTTCCTACGAGCGTGCGCAAAGTAGTACTTTTCTGCATACATTTGCGTGCGCAAAGTTACAGTTTTCCGCACGCCGTGCGATAAAGTAAAATTTCTCAAAAATCTTACTAATATGGAAAATTTATATTTATTTTAGTTGCTGTAGACTATTTTATGCAATATGAGAAACCGTTGACAGTGTATTACCTTTTACCTTTCAATCGTATTTCCCGATATTTGTTTTCAGCTTAATACAAAAAATATATATTTTTTAAGTACCTTGTATAATGATAAATGATTATAATATTGTCAAGCAACAATAAGTACACTTGTCAACTTTGACATATGATGTCAGATCTAATATGAAGCTCGTAGGATTTTTTTTTTCCTACAAGCTTGCGTGATTCACCCTATACCCGCACGCAATTTAGTTTAAGAGGTGTCATTTTCCCGCACTATTGCGGGAAAAATTTTCCCGCACGCTTAAGTCACTTCAAGTGAGTTATTCCCGCACGCGAAAGTTTGTTCAAGAGTGCTACATCAATTTTTTTAAGTCGCTTGTAAAAAAAATATTGATACTAACTCATACGGAAAGGTACTCTCCCGCACTCGACTGCAGTCGCATGCGGGAAAGGTACTCTTTCCGTACTTGTTGGGATAATAACTAGTTCCTAACACGTGCGCAGTGCCTTTTCCGCACGCAAAAACTTATACGAACTCCGCTTCGCGTCGTTCGCCCAACTGTATTTGCGTGCGGAAAAGTAACACTTTGCGCACTTGTTAGGAAAATAACTATTTCAATTCACAAATAACCTCAATACAAAATTAAAAGAATTAACTATCATAAAATGACCCAATGTCTTACGGCAGATCTTATTCTTCGGCTGAATGTTCACAAATTATTCGGTAATTAGGGAACATGGGAGTAATAGAATAGGATAGGGCTAGTCAGGTAGTTGAACTATAGGATAGTGCAATGATAGTAAACTGTATGAAGGAAATGACTGAAATAAAGCAATGCAATTAATATACCTTACCTTATTATTCCGTGTTTATGAATATTAATGATTGTATGGCAAATTGAATGGTAGTCTCATCCAAAATAAGTTGTTAGGAAATAAAATAGGATTGGGCAATCAGGGAATTATAAAAAAATAGGAATATATTTGGGTTTTTTCAGAAATTTTGGATTAGAATCGATAGTGAGAATTTGGCATCCTCAATGTTTAACCTGAAAAATATATTGAAATATCATTTAATGTCTTCAATGATACTTTTTCCTTTTATTTTACACCCCATGAGCATTTTTTTATAAATATTATATTAACTTCTATTAGTTGGAGTTCAAAATATTAATAATAGCCCTAAAAAGCAACCTTGTTTTCATTAGTCACCCCATGAAGTTACCTCAAATAATTCTACCCCTTCAAGTAGCACAAGATAATAATGACCATATCCATATGCATAAACCAAGTCCAACGATTTGTTCATTTCATTAAAAGGCGAAATTTAACTATACATGAAAATGTATTCAGTGTCCACCCTTGCTTCTTATTTGTTAAAAATACTGTAGCTTTCGAATCTATGTGTAGGAAAAATCTATACTTTGACAACAAAAATAAGTTAAAAAGGGAAACTTTTTCAACTGAAAAATATACTTTTCCGGAAAAAATCTACGATAAAATGCAAAAATTTTTGGTAATATCTAACAGAAAACAACCTTTCCCGTATCGTAAACGATCCGGGAAAATGTTTGACGGCTTGTATACATTTTAGACAGCAAATGAATGCACGCAAACATTAAGTATAATTCCTTAATTTATGATAATGCTGATTGCAATTTCACAAAAAATAGTATGTGTACCTCGTAGTAAAAGCACATTCCCAGACCTCAATGCTTGTTGGCCTCGGCTTATCGCCTCGGCCAACAATTTACATTGTCGTCCGGGAATGTATTGCTTTTACTACTAGATACACAATATACTATTTCCAAAAACCACGCTGGATGTTTGATGGATATTGTGAAAATACCCTAACTTGAAAGAACTATTCTGAAATTTAAAATTTGTATTTCAATTCAGATAGCTGATTTTTCAATTTTTTAGTATCCAAGTTTCATTGGGAAAAATGATATAATAGAGAATATTCATATTTTCGAAAAGTCAAGTTGTTTCAGCCTCAAGTAATATATGAAATGTATTGAAACCTAAAAAATGGTGCATGTTTGATCACAAATATCAAATGCTTCTATTTTTCTCAACAAGTCACACAGATATTTCTTCCTAACACTAAGTTGATATAGTATTTTTAGTAGTAGTATTTTATTAATCACCAAATTTCATGAATTTATAAAAGCATAGAATAGAAAAAAATGGTCGATTAATATAGGTACAAGAAAAGGTTTGTCAAACCGAGGCTATTACTAAATTTTTATCAGTGGAAACATAGGTATTGATTCACTTAACTTTTTGGAAAACTTGTTTGTGAAACATCAATATCGAATTCATTTCCTTTGAAGATGGTCAAGATATAATGTATTTAGAGATTCTCGGGATATATTCCTGTATGTTGAAAAACAAGACACATTGTCCTTTCACTTACTTGTTATTTCAGAACCTAATTTCTGAGAAGAATGAAGAAACTAATGGATACCTCCACCAATCAACTTTCAGTCAGAAATCTGTCAAAAGGCATATTGCATAAAGCCTCTTCAAGAAAAAATATTTATATCATTATTTTTTATCTATAATATAAATATGTTGGTTCCCCTACCATATATCTTAGTAACAACATAATAGTTTGAAGTATTGAAAACCTGAATCAATAGATGAAATTTCTCCCAGGATCTATGGAGTCCAGAATTAGCAAGAATCACAAAAATAATTCTACAGCTTTCAAACTGATAATTTCTCAAGGTTTTCGTAACGATATTATTGATTTTTAAAGAGAATCAATTTGGTGTACTTTTGTCTAATGTATTCATCCTTTTGTAGAGTTTTTAATTTCGCCTCATAATGAAATCTGACATTTACGAAACATTCTACTATTAATTTCATCAATTGGACCCTATGGTTGTTCAAGATATCTTGAGTTTTGATGTGATTGGTCATTTCAATCGTATCAAATATTTTCATTGCATTGTTCATAACAGTTGTTATTATTAAACATTTGATATTTTTTTTTTGAAAATAGTATATCTTTGTGTAGCCTAATTGTTTTCTCAGTCATATCACAAAGATTTATTACATCTCTAGATGGAACTAGTAACTTTCCCCTATTCTTGATCTGAATCAATAGTGGACATGTTTTGCCCAACAAATGTTCCCTGCATATTTTGCACATATCTGTTTTTATAACTTTGCTGATAACATAGCCATATACTCTATTACTCCTTCCACATATAAATTCAGTGACCAAATTGAACTGATGAAAATATCATCATCTGAATTAATATCTATAATATCTTCCTCGCTAGTTATTTGATCGTTACAGATTTTCCTTGAGGAAACACTCAATATGTCTAAGTAATCACTGATACAATTGCTATTTCCATCAAAGAACTTAATTTCATTTTTTATCAGTAGTCGTCTGAAAGCACTCTTGAACTGAACTACATTGGGATTATTATTGAATCCCCCTCTATTTCTTACTGCACTGAAAAACATTTCAATAGGATCTTGAGTTAGTTTGAAGGTTAATAAATATGATAGACCACGGGAATGAAAAGTTTTAAATAATTGAAATACATTTCTAAGACAAATTATCAATCCCAAAAACCCAGTGAATCTTTTTGTTTCTAAAATTGGAGTTCCGTATTCATCTTTTATATCAATGATATATTTCTCAAACTTAATAGCACTTTCCTCAAGATGATCTATTGAAGATGAGTCAATGGGAACATTAAATTGTTTTTTTTTCGAAAATCGATTTCTACAATTCAGTAAATCAAAAATATGATTCATATTATAACAGAAATCTGCAGTTGGTTGAACGTTTTCGAAACCATTTCTCTTGGATTCATTCAAATAAATGAAAGCGTTAGAAACACTTTCACTAAGAGTTTGCACAGCTAGGCGAACATTCATCCTGCTGTTCCCATACATAATATGCTTTTTAGTGAGTTTATTAGCAACGTGGAGACCTTGCTGTGCTTGAAGATCATAGAGTTTTTGAAAATATCTCCATTCAATTTTATTGTTATCCCCATCAAGGAGATTTTTTTTATCTCCAATCGTATTTCTTACCAACTTTATCATGTGGCATCGGTCCCAAAAAATGAAAACTTTTTCTTTGGTGTTAGGATTGATGAAATATGGTTTAAAATTTT
The DNA here is from genome assembly GCA_958502065.1 of Chrysolina americana. Taxonomy (NCBI): domain Eukaryota; kingdom Metazoa; phylum Arthropoda; class Insecta; order Coleoptera; family Chrysomelidae; genus Chrysolina; species Chrysolina americana. The sequence goes on from OY293420.1 coordinate 33,604,585, forward strand.
CACCAATGGTGAAACTTGCACCAAGCACTTTACACATTTTTAAATTAACTGATGTACCATCAAATGTTAAAGATGTTACAATGCTCCCTGTATCATGAATTAGTTTCAAACATAGCATGAGTAAATTAGCTCTCTCATCAGCATCTAAACCGTTTATCAAGCAATACCCAATCGGCAACTTCCAATTACTATTGATAGCAACTACCATAAAAACGAGAGCACTGGTTGCATGTTGTACACATTCATTTTCATTTTGGAACCCTGTGCCCAAATCTACACCTCCAACAAATGTATTATTATGATATATCATTTGGGACCGAATTGACATTTCACCTATAATGATATTCAATAAGACCTGTCCATCTTTATTTCTCGAAGTGAGAGAATTCAATGCCTCACTCGAAAATCCAGGGTTACCATCTACCACACTATACCATTTTCTGATGGTACTTGTATGAGGCAATAAATTTACAAAAGTTTTTCTCACGTAGTTGTAAGCCCTGGTGGAGTAAAACTGCAAAGTCACTGCAAATTTCCGTAACTCTGGGGAATACTTCATATTTCTTCTGCCACGCTGTCTTTCAAAAATATATTTCAAATTGTCGGGAACATTCTCCTGTGAAAAATTAATCATAAACATTTTTTTTTTTTCATTATAAAATTGACCTGTTTTCTGGAACTTGAGTTGATTTTGTGATATTACCAATAGAAACCTGTAAAAATATAGTGGTGTTTCCACAAGCCTTTATTTACCATCTTTCCAATTTTGACTATACCCAATGAATATAGTAATAATAGTTGTGAAAATTATAAATTAATCAATATTTCCATCTAACATATATTTTCACTGAACTGAATGTTAATGTAACAGTTGACAGTCACCAATATTGGTCCGTTCTGTTCAGCCTTTTTTTCACTTCGAAAATGATACTGAAATGTATCAGTGATTCTGTCACAGTAAATTTTGTTTTTAATTGGAATGCACATGGGCTGTAAAGAAGAATAGTGAGTAAATAACGAAGTGGAATTTCAAATATCTTCAAATCCATTAATATTTTCCAATGTTTTGGGTTTTACTGTTTCAATGTTAATGCAAGACACATTCAATTAATCGAACATGAATATGTGTGGCAAAATGAGAAATAATACTTCCTGTGTTTATACTACAATTATTTGTAACCAACGTTACTGCAGTTTCATCCTATATGGACATTATCAAATGAAAACAATAAAAATGTTTGTAGCATTGGTTTGACTATGTCCATATACGACGAAACTGCAGTAATGCTTGTTACAAATATAAGTGGTATAAAAACATAGGAAGTTTCATTTCTCATTTTTTGATGATCTACCACATAGTTACAGCTACATTCATCAATTTATTTAATTATGGATGTTTTTTGGAATAAATAAATAAAGAAAAATTAATTAAAACTAAGGATACCACTCATCATATGTTATTGTGAGCTCACAAAATGATGATTGAAATACACCTAATTGATTTCCTCAATTATTGTGGATATTGAATGAAATATTGCTTTGGCAATTTATGTATAATATACTAGTATATTGTGCTCTGAGGTCGAGAAGATACATGGAATATAATAATTGTCTCCTCAACCATAGTGTACACATGATTGTTTCACTACCAGTACTCAATACCAATTATTCATTTTCCAATGAAAAATTAGAGAAATATCATAGCTTTTTCAACAAGTAGGCATATCTATCAATTATTAGCTAATTAATAATTTTCTTTTCTCAAAGACCTTTGAGTTACGATACACAAGGGTTTCGCTGCCAGTAAAACATTGCATAACTCACAACTTTATAGTTTCAATTTTGTTTCATTACTGACTTTTTTTCCTTTTGATTATTACGCTTATGATTAAGGCCCTTTCAATTCTAATGCAGTTTAAAAAATACAAAATAAAGATATATTTGATAAAATATAAGTTAAATGTTGATTGGAAAAGTATACGTTACCGTGAGATGATCATATGCACCACTAGATATTAAATTTCTGGACTTCAGTTGCCCCAGAAGTTGTTTGAGACTGGCAATCTTCTTTCTTTGTCGTCTGTTGTTCTGCTGGAGGATTCTAATTTTTTTCTTCTGCTGTGCTACTCTCCTTTGTAGAATCTGTTTGGTGATATATCTGAATAAAAAAATACCTGTCATAATCAAAATCATCAAATCAAATTTCGGTATCTGAGAAAAAAAAAACATATGGCAGGTGCAAGCTTAACGTTAGACAGCAGGTATATTATATTGAGTGGTCGAATATTTTGTTTTTCTTTTACAGTTCAGTTATGATAATTGATCAGTAAACAGAAGTGAGAAAAACAGACACCCTCAACTTGCATCAGAAAAAAATCAGGCATGAAATATCAAAAAAAGTAATACATGAAAAAACTCAAACATATTCGAGAGAGTTCTCAAATTTTTACTTTCATCTGCATGATATTCAGGAATAAAATAAAAATTGTTACATTGACTTGACACCATTATCAACTTCAAAACTTTTTGATTATATCTTGTTACAGCTTCTGGCCTGATTACTTAACAAATTATCAATTTACCTGTTTCATAAACTTGTATATTTATTCAGTCATTCTAAAACTACGAAAATTCGGCCATTTCTTTCGGAAGCAAGGAAAGGTTGTTTTCCTGAAGAATCAAGAGAGATTCTTTATTTAAAAAAAAATTAAAGCAATTTTTTCAATAATAAATAGATGTCCTCTATTCAGTTTGAACATATATGTTTGAATCACCCACTCCATGTATTCCATTAATTTTTTTGTTACTTACTTGTGTTCTCTCTTATAATCGTCTTATTGATATTTTCTTGTTCCTTTGTGCCATAATCCAGTCTGGAATATATTGAGTTTGTTTCACCTGAAAAATCAATAATTTCATATGATACCATATTTTGCAAAAAGCTTAGAAAATTTGTGTTTTTTGAATGAATATGGCTTCTCTTAAGGACGAGTGCAGCAAGTACTCATTAGCCATGTGAGTTTAGAGCACATACAAACTGTGCACATATAATTTTTTAGCAGTTCTTGGGGATTTTAATATTTCCATCCAAGTTGTGTTTTCAACTAATGTCAAAATGAGAAAATTCACTTTAACATACTTCATTTGATTGTTGCTATGCTGAAAAGTTTTTAGATGTACAGTGCAACATAACTTTCATTGAAATGGGACTCTTCACTGTACAATTTGAATAAATAACAAATATTATGCCATGGCGTGACTCAGTAGTAAGAGTATCCAAATCTGAAACCAAAGGTCCCAAGTTTGCGCCCCAGTCAAAGCTGGGATTTTTTTAATTTAATTTGACAGATTGAATTATCAAAATATCGTAGCTTGACTGGCTACTGATCACAGCAATCGATGGCACTCTAAAACACCAAATAACAAATATTTAGTTGCCCAATATTTCTCAACCAAACAATCAATTCAATTATCTATATATTTACTCACAAAGAACATCTTTCGCATCCATTCTTGTTTTTTTTGTTTGTGGACCACCACTACCAACAGATGTTTCGTATTTTCTTTTTGGAGAATTCTTCAAAACTTGGCAGTTATCTATAAGAAATATAAAAAGAAAAATTAGTAATTATTCAAATATTTTTCTCCTATTTTTGATTTATTTATTATCCGGCAAATTACATGAACTATGCTATACAGTCTGCCATTGAATGCATTAATGTGAAAAATAAAAAAAATGTTGCTGATGATTCCTCCTGGAGACATTTTCAAGTTCAATGATTTGAATTGAATTATGAAAAGTACCATTCAAGAAACAATTTTACTCACAGTGATATGGGCTAGTTAAAAAGATTTTAGTGATTCCTACATTTTTTCCTTCTGAACAAAAACCCAGAGTTGCTTCACTCAGTATTCACACATATTAAAGAGTCATTTTTATACGAATATTTGACAAAAACTCACCCCTTTAAAGAGTAACTCAATATACATTTTGTCTGGTCCCCTAGTCTAAGAAAAAAAAATACATTTGAAACTACAGTTTTTTACATCTCAATAAGTGAATAAACAAAGTGTATAGTGCTTATTAAAAAAGTATTTTGATTATCATGGTCTCTTTTTAGCCTTGAAGGGTAATGGAAAGCACTGCATTTCGGATTCGTGTTGAGGAGACAGAAATATATAAATTTTACTAAACCCAATCAACACCAGTATGTTTTTAAGAATATGTATATAAAATTTCAAACATACCTATATCGAGGCCAAAGAGTGGGTGAGTCAATATTTATTGAGGGTACTGCATCTTTATTTAAATCGGTCTTTGTACGGGAGATTTTGAAATCTTCCTGGCGAAAATGATTTCCACATATTCTTGCATTGGACACGTCATCATTTCTATCCAAAATGCAAATTGTCTTCCATACCAATAGCCGTTGTGGATCTTTTGGGAATCTGAAATGAAATTCACTGTCACCCATGAATATTTCAAGAGAAATTATCTTACCTATGATAGGAGCTGGAACTTCTACTATCACAAAGTAAAAACACTGTTTTGTTTGATGGGGCCATCATATACACTATATATACACTACAATGAACAATAAACGAAAACAAAATTGATAATAAAGAAACTTAACACTAAACGAAAACGAACTTTAATATCAACCACAAACGAACCCAAATAACGAAAAAACTTAAAACAACAAGAGGAAAGAAATAAACAATGATTATTAAAAGAAACAACAACTAAAACAACACTCAGATTAAAAAATTAAAATGGAAACTTTGTAAACAGTAAATACAAATACAACAAATACGGATACCAGAATACGATGTCATGTTGAGATATGCTTCTCCTCATATCCTCGATAATTGTTGGTGCCGAACCATGCACGCTGAAAAGAGATGGAAACACAAAATCGTGTCTTTGATTAGGTATCTCCTGGCGCAAGCGCATTAATTCAGCAGTGCACAACTCGAGGTCGATGCTCATTTGTTTCGGCATCACATAGGCTGTCTTTATTATCCATATTCGTAGTATAGATATATGGATTACTCCTCCAGGTGTTGTGTAACTACCTGGTCAGTTGTGTATTTCTGTATTTGTCTGTTGTGGTCTGTCTAATATATATATATATATATATATATATATATATATATATATATATATATATATATATATATATATATATATGATGTCAATGATTTTAAATTCCACAAATTCGTAGGTTAGTTATCCGAAATTCAAAATTGACGTTTTGAGGTTAGCACTCCGATATGTAAACTTGATAAAGTGTTCTTGACGGCAAACGAAAAGATACAATTGTCAGCTTGACAAAATGGTGTCGCTTTCTGGTATGCAAGATGTACAAATAACTATTATATTTGAGACTCACAGCTTTCAAGGTATATTCTCTTTCACTTGATCAGACCTCTGAATTTACCCTAGGTGATATCTACTATTGATTAGAGAGTATCTACATATGATGCTATGAATAGTAGAAAAGCTATCAGTTGTGGTTCCTGCTAATCAGATATTGGACAGTATGGAAATGGTTGCTGACATCTGGAGCTGTGTCAAATTATTTTGAACCGATTGATCAAGGAATTTTTGGAACTGAAACCAATGAATTTAGCTTGCTAAAACAACAATATTAGAGCTGCTTAATTTGTTAGTGAACTCAAAATTATACATTTTATACAGAGTGTTCTGATCTTTCTCAATTTCATTAATCTATGATAATATGAACGTTTCTTTAGATTGTAGAGAAATCACTTGAATTGTTTAATACAAATTATCAATAAACTAAATGCATTTTCTCTTTCTTTTCAGTTTGGTAGTGTCCTTTCACATTCCTCTATCAGTTTTGATGTACAAACTGGTACTTATTGAATGATCAGATTACAAAAACTTAAATAGCAGTTGTTGTTTCCGAACTAATCGAAGATGAGCCCTTCTGGACTGGGCAAAGAAAAAAATCCAAAAGTTTTGATGATAATTATGGACATACTGAAACGTAAGTAATTATTTTTCTTTTACCTCTTGGGGCAACATAGAATTATTAATAATTATTGGATGGTCGTTTTCTTATATCATAAGAATAATATGAGTTTTCAGTGACTGTAATGATTATATTTTCAGAATATGTAAAATATGTTTGCAGTTCAATCACAGATGAAGAGTTTGACTCATAGTGATAGATTGGATAACATTAGCAGAGCAGAAACTAAAAAGAAAGGAGAAGTGACCGAGACAGCAACCATATAATTATTGATTCAGTGATATCTGTTTTTTTATTTTTCAAAAGAAATAGGTTTTCATTCAATATTATTCTTCTAATAACACTTAACTTTCTATCAATAAATTTTTCATCTGTTTCAGGTGGTAAGTCGCATATTATTAGGTACTTTGGTCTGTTTATAGTGATTCAAGAATATATTTTTTATACTGCTAATTTTAATTTAATTGTTAATGATGTAACTGTCTTGTTTTATAACGCTTTATCCATGAGATTTTAATCATTGACAATAAAGTTTTTTGATTGATTGGTATGTTATTTTACATCATTACCCCCTTATACATATTTTATTTCTTAGTATACAGGGTGGAGCTTATACTCATTGTTTACCAACACTTATTTTTCTACACTTAAAGTTGTATTTCTGGAATTTCAATCGCCACTCTGTGGTAGATGAATAACTTTGTTAATTGCTATTGTTGTTATTCATCTACTGAAAAGTGACTACTGAAATTCCAGAAATATACCTATAAATATAGAAAAAAGTGTTGGTGAACCATGAGTATATGCTCCACCCTGATGTTTCATTTTACAAATGTTGCATAGATGTTTTGAGTAACATTATATGTATGTAATAAAGTCACATTAAAGTTACGCAAAATATGATACATTTATGTAATGTTAAGTAATTAATATTACATTGTAATATTTAAAAGAGGCACAAAGGCATAAGGACGCAACGTATCTGTAACATTAAGCATATCTCTGAATAACATCAACAAGTCACAATGTGATATAACAGTTATGTTTAAGTTATGTTTTTATGTTTACTGGGAAGATGGTAGCACGTGACCATCACGTGATCACTATATCCATCATTTCGAGGAATTTATGGTCAATCGACCAATAGAACAGTCGACTGCGCAAACTGATGACGTCAAAATGATACAGTGCGAGCAAATCAGGAACAGGCCATGGAAAAAGACGGGTGGGTGAAGGAATTTTTTTGGGACCATAGCAGCAAGAGGAAACAGTGACACATCACGCACTAAGAACCATTTTTCAGCTTAACAGCAACTAACTCTGAGGTTTTTTGTACCTCCCTCCCTTTTTTGGAATATTTTATTCCTCCCATGGAATCTAGATGTGGGAATATAAACAAAAAAACTCCTGCCAGTCTATGTATTATTATCGTCTGATGATATTCGAATCTTTGAGAGTTTTTAGTTGACTGTTTCATTTTTATTTCTATAGAGGAATATTTGTCTTTGTCAAGAAACTTTACAGGGTGAGCTGTATCGTATTTGATTCTGCTTTGTATTAATTTAATTTGATTAGTTTCAAATATGGTAGGGGTTATTACGAATTTCGCTTTATTGGAAAGAATAGCCGAAGTTTTGTTATCATTTATTTTCATATATAAATATAGCAAATTAAATTTTCAGGTTGAAACCGGATTACGCAATTTCTGTATTTGTTTGTAATGAACTCGGACTAGTAAGAACCCTTAAATTTCCTAGTCAAGTGTACAGGCATATTCATAGACATAAACCGGATATTGAAGCATTATTAGGGCGTGCTCGCGATGATTTACTATTAAATAGCATTTCAAAAAGTAATTCCCCAGTAAACATAACTTAAACATAACTAATAATGAATTACGGTGGATTACGTAATCCAATCTTCCGCAAAAAAAACTATACAATAGGTATGGTCGTCGGCAAGTATTCAACAGAAAACAACTACTGCCCCCTACGACCATTGAATTATATCTGTTTAATACTTGGCAAAGTTTTCTACAAGAACCACTTTGCAATGCATTTCAAATATCAAAGCTGAAATTATTTTTCGATTTAATTGGGGGAACACCTCCGTACCGGTTTCATGGTCATTGCCAATCATCAGCGAAGGCTAGTTCGACCCAATTGAATCGAAAAATCCTTTCATCCTAATTGGAAATCCCTGAGACAAACACTGAAGTATGAATTCAGCGCCATCTCTGGGTTCCAGATTAAAATGCACTCCGACTACGTGTCGACTTCAATATGAAGCCAGAAAAATCATGAAAGAGAGGCGACACTACTTGACGGAAGATCATAAAACTAATAATGAACTAGCCTTCGCCAAGTATTAAACAGATATAATTCAATGGTCGTAGGGGGCAGTAGTTGTTTTCTGTTGAATACTTGCCGACGACCATACCTATTGTATAGGTTTTTTTGCGGAAGATTGGATTACGTAATCCACCATAATTCATTATTAGTTTTATGATCTTCCATCAAGTAGTGTCGCCCCTCTTTCATGATTAAACATAACTGTTATATCCATTGTGACTTGGAGATGTTATTCAGAGATATGCTTGATGTTACAGATACGTTGCGTCCATATGCCTTTGTGCCTCTTTTAAATCTTACAATGTATAATGTTAATTACTTAACATTACATAAATGTATCATATTTTGCGTAACTTCAATTTGATTTTATTACATACATATAATGTTACTCAAAACATCTATGCAACATTTGTAAAATGTAACATTGTAACATCAGGGTGGAGCATATACTCATGGTTTACCAACACTTTTTTCTATATTTATAGGTATATTTCTGGAATTTCAGTAGTCACTTTTCAGTAGATGAATAACAACAATAGCAATTAACAAAGTTATTCATTTACCAAAGAGTGGCGATTGAAATTTCAGAAATACAACTTTAAGTGCAGAAAAGTAAGTGTTGGTAAACAATGAGTATAAGCTCCACCCTTTATACTAAGAAATAAAATATGTATATAAGGGGGTAATGATGTAAAACATACCAATCAATCAAAAAACTTTATTGTCAATGATTAAAATCTCATGGATAAAGCGTTATAAAACAAGATAGTTACATCATTAACAATTAAATCAAAATTAGCAGTATAAAAAATATAATCTTGAATCACTATGAACAGACCAAAGTACCTATAATAATGACTTACCACCTGAATCAGATGAAAAATTTATTGATAGATCTACCAAAGTTAAGTGTTATTAGATGAATAATATTGAATGAAAACCTATTTCTTTTGAAAAATAAAAACAGATATCACTGAATCAATAATTATATGGTTGTTGTCTCGGTCACTTCTCCATTTTAGTTTCTGCTCTGCTAATGTCATCCAATCCATCACTATGAGTCAAACTCTTCATCTGTGATTGAACTGCAAACATCTTTTACATATTCTGAAAATATAGTCATTCCATCAGTCACTGAAAACTCATATTAATCTTTATGATATAAAAAAACGACCATCCAATTATTATTAATAATTCTATGTTGTCCCTAGAGGTAAAAGAAAAATAATTACTTACATTTCAGTATGTCCATAATTATCAATTCAAAACTTTTGGATTTTTTTCTTTGCCCAGTCCAGAAGGGCTCATCTTCGATTAGTTCGGAAACAACAACTGCTATTTAAGTTTTTGTAATCTGATCATTCAATAAGTACCAGTTTGTACGGTAAGCAGGGGAAATGGCGCTAGCCGGGTAATGGCGCTCACCTCCATAATATCACAATGGTACATAGTGACAAGCCACGTCACCTAAAGCGCGGAAATCGGGTGCGACGCATATGGCTAGTCAGCTTGTGGCACGCGACCGTGAAGTACGTTTCTTTGCATGCAGCTGCGCTGATCTAATTTTCGGCTCGGTGTTTTTATCGGGTAAGTCCAGAATTTCACTGCTTATTTAATTGTTGATATAACTTTTCTGAGTACTAAACCATTCTGTTTTGTGATAACTTAATCTGTTTTCAATCATTGTATCTGAATATTTTTAAATTTCAAGTTTAATTCAAAACGACCGTTTGGGGTTATACCGCTCACTTGAGCGCCATTACCCCTAACTTGAGCGCCATCAGCCCTTGGTGACTTATTCTTTTTTTTCTTACAGATATGCCCAGAAATCACCAAAGGACAACCGCTAAAGCGGCTTGGAGCGAAAAAGACCTTCAATCTGCCATAACTGCGATTGAAAATGGGATATCCAAAAGACAAGCCGCAAAACAATATAGCACCCCATTCACTACTTTAAAAGAGATCGACTAAAAAATAAAAATATGAGCAACCCAAGACTAGGTCGTAAGCCCATTTTCACGCCACAGCAGGAAAATGAAATTGCTGCACAAGTAAAGCTTCTGGGTTCGCTGTACTATGGACTCAGTATCGCAGATTTGCGTAAAGTTGTTTATAAATATGCTGAGCTCAACCATATCAAAAATAATTTTGATTAAAGCAGCAAAACAGCCGGATTGGATTGGGTACACGGCTTCATGAGACGAAACCCTTCAGTTTCTGTACGAAAAGCTGAAGCAACGAGCTTGAATAGGGTTTCTGCTTTCAACAAAGAAGAGATAACACGACAAACTTGGCGACTTAATGGAAAAACATAAGTTCCTTCCAAACAATATTCACAATGCTGACGAGACTGGTATCATCACAGTGACAGACCCAGGAAAAGTGCTCGCCGAAAAAGGACAAAGAAGAGTCGGATCTGTTACAAGTGGCGAACGAGGTAGAAATATTACAATAATGTGTGCTATGGGTGCGGCCGGAAACTTCATACCACCAATGTTCATTTTTGCTAGAAAAAGAATGACGCCTTTATTAGAAAAAGATGGACCACCTGGTCCATTATATAGCAACTCTAAGAATGGGTGGATAAATGAAGAATTATTTGTAACCTGGCTCAAACATTTCGCAGCATATGCTAAGCTTACCCAAGAATCACCTGTGCTGTTAATACTGGATAACCACAGCAGTCACATCTCCCTTCAAGCTTATAATTTTTGAAAGGAGAACCACATCACGATGCTATCGATTCCACCACATAGTTCCCATAGAACACAGCGGCTTGATGTGTCTTTTTATGGACCCCTGAAGGTCGCTTATAGATATGAATGCAACAGGCACATGAAGGAACATTTGATGTCTAAATTAACTCCATATGATGTTGCATGTCTTTTCAATAAAGCATATGCACAAGTTGCGAATATAAGCAAGGGAAGCTTGACTTAGAGCCACGGGAATATACCCTTTGAACCAAAATATTTTCACCGATCAAGACTTTTTGGCAGCATCGTTGATGGCAGAATCAGAACAAATCACTCAAAACGAAGACCAAAATGTCCAGAATCTTGGAGCTACGCAGTCTTGTGATGCAGTCGTGATTTCTGGACATACATCTCCTTCAGCAGATCCATCAAATAAGTATCAATACTCTGAATCTGATTTGGCAATTCCTGGCCCTTCTAACCAAGAACTTATTGACAAACAAAGAAGAACTCCTATACCTTTTGCTGCTATAGCAACAACACCAACTATTGCACCATCTTCTAAACCAGCCCAAAGAAAGAGGAAACAACATGCTACCATATTAACTGCGACACCTATGAAAAGCATTTTACAAGAAAAAGAAAATAAAAAGATTACGAAACACAATAAGAATGAAAAAAAATTAAGGAACAAGACTAAATAAAGCAGTAAAAGAAAAGAAGGATAAGAATACGAAAAAAAAAATCTTACAAAAGGAAAATTCTACAAGAAAGTTCTTCAGAAAGTGAAGATGAAGAGCAACAAAACCTTTGCAACGATGACAGTGATGACGAAATGAATGTACATGATGAAAATTATAACAGATGCATTATTTGCAAATAATTTGGAAAAAATAACGAGTTGTGGTTTCGCTGTACCACCTGCGGGCTGTGGTCTCATGATACATGTTCTGGATGGGATTCGGCAGATGGATACATCTGTGTTTTATGCGCCTTATGATCAAATTTCTCTATTTCTCTTGTCATTACCTCTTATAATTATAATAAGTGACGTTAATTTGTCATTGCAGATTTTACTACATTTGTTGTTTAATTTTATAAGGTTGATCTCACATACAAATAAGGGAAATTGATGCTAATTTGTGATTGTAGTCTTCACTTCAATTGTATGAGACTGATAGCTCACATATTTATTTAACGAAAATGGATCTCACTTGTAATTTTTGAGAAAATACAGGTTTGAGCTTCATTACCCCGTAACCTGAGCGGCATTACCCAAAGTCAGGGGCAATGACGCTCAAACCTGTTTTTTTTATAAAGTTTTCCTACCACTGACGAGTCAAAGATATATTAATTTCGTGTTAAAATGTTGACTACTTAATAGTTACAGACTTTGTTAATTTTCCTAATTTTGATATGAAACCAATATTTTTTAAAATACAGCGCGTTTTCTTTAGGTGAACGCCATTCCCCCTGCTTACCCTACATCAAAACTGATAGAGGAATGTGAAAGGACACTACCAAACTGAAAAGTAAGAGAAAATGCAGTTAGTTTATTGATCATTTGTATTGAACAATTCAAGTGATTTCTCTACAATATCAAGAAACGTTAATATTATCATAGATTAATGAAATTAAGAAAGATCAGAACACTCTGTATGAAATATATAATTTTGAGTTCACTTGCAAATTAAGCAGCTCCAATATTGTTGTTTTAGCAAGCTAAATTCATTGATTTCAGTTCCAAAAATTCCTTGATCAATCGGTTCAAAATAATTTGACACAGCTCCAGATGTCAGCAACCATTTCCATACTGTCCAATATCTGATTAGCAGGAACCACAACTGATAGCTTTTCTACTATTCATAGCATCATATGTAGATACTCTCTAATCAATAGTAGATATCACTACATTCACTACATAACCTAAATGATAAAATAACAATTAGTGGATGGAGTAGTGGAAAATCATAATCTTACCATGAAAATTATGAGTTTTGCAATTCTATTGATTCCAATCACTTTTAAGTAGTTTGAATTATATTTTAATTCTATGAACTCAAAAATCCTACCATGACCGCCATGATTATTAGGATAAAATGAACGATGGCGTCAGTGATATATTTATTTCATATTTACTGGGTAATATTGTTTGAACGTGGATATAATTTTTTTAAGTTACGTAGATTTTGAGTTTTTGTCGACATTTATGATATGATATATGTTTGTAAACATTCAAAATAGTTCGAATGTTTACAGATTTCTCTTTCCGGAGACTGTGCTGCTTGGGAGTGTTTTGTCTTGTTCCGTGCGGATGGCGCTTCGATCAACTTGGTTGTAGATCGTGGTGTTATCCATGGGGAAATATTAGTTAAACAGTTGATTATTATTCATTTGGCAAGGACAGGACAATTATAATGTTGTCCGACCTACCCTGTCACTGATGAGAGGCAATAAACCTCGAAACATGCATGTCTGCAGGTTTCATTCCCAGCCACATGAAGGATAATTTTCTGTTTAATTACGAGACAAGCACTTGCAATTGGGTCTTCATTGAAGAACGTTGCACAAATATCTATCAGTTGTAGTTCAATGTCCGTCGTGGTATTATCCAGGGAAGTAGTTGTTTTCTGACAGATGTTTGCCTTTATTTTCCACTTTGTAGAAACGCTTAGAGAGAAGGGTACCCCTGTATTCTTTCAACATGATATATGTTGTTATATGGTTAGGAGGTTAGGTTTCAGGTTGATTTGAAATGTCATATGTCATATGAACGACGTCATGACGTGGTCATTACCCAAAAATTACATTTAAGAAACCTTTAAGATACTATTATTTTCAAGGCTCCCTGTACACATGTCAGTAATGTTTTGAGGTTAGACAAAAATATCGAACAAATAACATAACTACTCTGTCTAAGACATATCTGGGCAACATATAATCAACATTATATGTATTATCTAATGAATATTATTGGTTACATTATTTTGATGTTACATAAACATATATAGTTCCGTGTTGGAAACTTCAAGATGGCATTAATATAATGTTAGTTTGCCAATATCACAAAATTGCACAAAAGTTATATCTGGAAAATATTTTTGTTGTGTATCATGTTTAGTGGGTCACTTCTCGTCCATTTGAATTCCGTAAACTGTGACTTTGGTCCTCGCCGGAGGGAGTTTGTTCTGAACTAATAGAAAATAGAGAAGTTAATTGCGTTGAAACTATTTCAAAATGCATCTTGTCCCCTCATAAAGACGCTAATCGAGAAAAACATGAACAGAAAAAATATAGTGTGTTCAACTCCCTTTAACAAATTGGTTCCTCCCGAACTTTTGGGATTAAGTGAAATTTACCACAAATGTAATGAAGATAATAATATTTCAGATGATGTTTTAGAGCAAACTAATACAGGTATCTGCGAGCAGAAACATAATGAAATAACGCCCGAGAGTTTTAATATACCAGATCGGCTGTAAAAAATTTGTGATTTTGGTTAAGGATATGTGTTTCCGTTTACACTAATTCGATAGATTTCTGCCACCCAAATAAGATTACAGCTTATGTAAAGGGTGTCGATCGCGCGATTCTGAAAAATCGGGTATTGCACAAAAAGCCTTCGGAATATAGGAAAAAAACGGTTTTAGCCGCGAAGGACCAACTTTTAGAAATCGGAAATCAACAAGGTGCAATCAGAAAAATCAAATCGGAAGCGGATTCTCATTGGGATAGGGATAAAAATGATATAATTGATCTTTTGAAAATGCAAGAGGACCACTCGGAATATTTGCAGCAAGTATCGTGGCCATTCAATGTAAAGATGTTTAGTGAAGAACAATTTGAAGTATTAGATACAAGCGGGACGGATAAATTGCCAATGATTTTTTTTCACGCTACTGGTTGTATAGTAAGAAAACCAACTACAAAGACCAAAAGAGTTTATTTATATTGTGCCGTTTTGCCAATCAGCACAAGTCGAATCTTCCTTGTATTTGAAATGATCTCAGGTACTCACTTTTTACTCAGTTTTTTGTGAAAAGCACGATAAATGGCCTATATTTGGATCGGTGGTTACTGATAATAGTTTTGCAAATTATCCATGCAATCTTAAAAGCTTGTAATAGGTTAGATTTACTACAATACTTGAAACTCACATATGATATCGCTTAGGTATAGATCATCTTAGGAAAGATGTAACGATACATCTGTGTTGCGCACATACAATTAAAATTTTCTGTAAAGACATTAATGAATGTTTCGTAGATAATGAATTGCGGGGTTTCTATAAAGATATAATGACATGCGTAGTTAATATGGACAATTTCAGTGATATTGAAGAATGGTTCAAATCTGTATCAGTTATATTACTTAACCCCTCATCAAACGATGATACTGATTCTCACATCAGAAAATTATTAAATTATATAAGTCTCGGGATCCCTTCAAAACATTCAGATACAAATTTCAGGGAATGTATTCAAAGCGACAATAATTTCGGAACATTGAATCAAAAATATGTAGGTTTGCACAAAGACAGCATATTTTTTAAACATTTTAACAAACTATTTGAAAACCTTGATGCTGTTCGAAAATTTCTTTTATCAGAGGAAATGATCTCTTCGAAATATTACAGCAAAAAATTCTTTAATTGTATATTATCGAGATATATGCCATTTTGTTCACTTTGGACTGGAATCATTTTGAGGAAGAGAGGCGCGGAACGTCACGTAAGTAATACCTGGGTGGAAATTTTTTTTGGACACCTTGAGAAAAATATTTTAGATAAAAAAATCTCCGTTGTTCAAGATATCTCAGGAAAAGTAGGGAAAACGTGTTAGCGTTACACAAGGAATTTATATTCAACATTCCTAAAGCCAAATTAACTAAAAAAAAACGAATCGATCCTAATTCCGAACAATTTGCCCAAGAATCGTGGAATAAAAAGATTGATAAAGCCCCTACCACGCACTTCTCTGAAAATTTCCTGAAGAAGTTGGCTTTGCATAACGAAATACCGTCGTTGAAAGACACACCTGAAGCAAATCAAGAGATTGAATGTCACGTCTCATGAACAAGTTGGTTATGCAGTAGTTGCAGATAATAATAACAATAAAAATAATGATAATAATAATGAGTCATGTGAGAATGCATGCTTTGTGGTGTGAAATACACCCAGAGCATGCTTCCTTTTCCGCACAAAACCTAAGGGATTATGTATCCCACCTTCGGGTTCGAGGCTATGTTAGAGCCCCTCCTCAGCCGGTTAACGCAGTGGCAGAAGTGGCAGATATGCCACGCGTCGATCTGGCTGTAGAGGAAGCCCGCATCATACCACCAACGGAAGGCATCAGAACCCGCAGGGCGCTGCATAACACCAAGCCCCTGAAGCCACAACAACTGGCTCGGGTGGATGCGGAGATTCACGATGTCCTTTCAGAAGAGGCTGACATCTGGCAGATCAACTCTGCCGTGTATGACGCCGCTCAGGCCCTGTCCCAAACGGAGAGAAGGGATACCAACCCTCTGATTGGGAGGCATGAGCGACGCATTCACAAGATGGAAGCTAAGATCAGGTCAGCGAGGCAACACGCGTCTCGTATCCAGTGTGTGGCGGCCAATAGGCCCTTCACGCCCGCAGTGCGGCGAATTGCCGCAAATTTAAGACGAGCTCACCACACACTGAATCAAGGCGTGCTGTTAACCATCAAACAGCACTGTCTTGATAGGATACGAATGCTGGTGGCTGCAAAAAAGTCACTAGTGAGGCGGGCGAGAAGCATCACGGAAAACATGAAGTTCCGCGATAAACCTTCTCGCCTATTCCAAGAGCCTCCACGTGTTGTGGAAAACCCGCCGGCGGCTGATCGGGTAGAAACCTTCTGGAAGGGTATTTACGAATTTCCGCAACCACTCAACGCAGGACTCCGTGCAGTATAAGTGTAACCTTTCAATGGCCTGGATCGATTATCGCAAGGCATTTGATACAACATCGCATGAACTCATCATGCATTTGCTCAGATGCCTTGCGGTACCTGATCAAATAGTGAGATGCATTGAACAGCTGATGCCGCTCTGGAGGACTCGATTTACCATAACATTTGGTCAAGTCAGAGTCTAAACAGAGCAGGTTATCTTTAGAAGGGGCGTGTTTCAGGGAGACTCCCTCAGCCCTCTTCTCTTCTGCATCTCACTACTGCCATTGTCCGTTGCACTACGGAAAACCCGCGGATACAACTGCGGCACCCCCAGCAACCGGAGGCATAAGGTCACCCATCTGTTTTACATGGATGACCTTAAACTTTATGCCTCCGGAGAAAAGGACCTTCGCCAGTCCTTAAGGGTGGTGCAAGAGTGCACGCATGCTATCGGAATGGAGTTTGGGATAGACAAATGTGCCACGGTTCATCTCAAAAGAGGACGATGCGAGGAATACGGAGAGGACGTTCAGCTCGTAGACGGAAGCATCCTACATCATCTGGATGCCGCAGAGACGTATACCTACCTAGGGGTGGAACAACGCCACACCCAAGAGGTAGCTACTGTCAAAAGCTCTCTCCGCGGCAAGTATCAGCACAAACTCCGACAGATCTGGTCTTCAGAACTGTCGGGGAAGAACAAAGTTGCTGCAACTAATATGCTTGCCGTTCCGATTCTACTTTACTCCTTTGGAGTACTGAAATGGACTCAGGAAGAGCTGCGACAACTCGACGTAAAAACTCGCAAAATGATGCATCTTCATAGAAGCTTGCATCCTAAATCGTCTGTTCCACGGTTATACTTCCCCAGACAAGGGGAGGCCGTGGACTTTTGAGTTTGGAGTGTCTACATAACAGAATGGTACTGGATGGAGCCTGTAAAGTCATCAGGAGTTCAGATCCCCTTCTCTGCTTGGTATCTGATCATGAAAAAGCAGGGATTGGAGCATTTCTTTTCAAGGCAGCAACCCGTGCAGCCGATGAACTCGGTATCGTATTCGACACTGAACGGACAAACCCAAACTCTATCACCGAGTTGGAACCCGTTCAGCAAAAGCCCACGTAAAAGCTGCGGAGTGTGAGAGGCTCCTGCAGCTACATAAGGATAAGCCGATGCATGGGGTCTTCTTCAAGAACATTGAAGACCTAGGCTTATCCAGAGACCTGACCTTCTCGTTTCTCAGGTCAAGTGGGCTGAAGTCGGAGACCGAGGGATTCATAATGGCCTGCCAGGATGATGTCTTCAACACTCTCGTCTACCGCAGTCGCGTGATGGGTATAGAGGTCCCTGACACTAGATGCAGAGCGTGTCGTGGGGCAGCTGAGACCATAATGCATTTGCTGTCAGCTTGTCCAGCTTATGCGGTCTCAGCCTATATCCACAGACAACGCGGCCCTACGAGTGTTGTACTACCATCTACGACACTCGTACGGTGTAGACGAGACACCGGTGTTGCCTTATGCTCCGGGGGATATTGAGTCCGTGGTGGAGAATGAGAAGTGCCGAATCTATTAGAACTATTCATTCCCCACCCTCAGGCAAATACAAGCCAATAAGCCTGATGTAGTACTCCTCGACCATCAAAGTAGGACGATTTTCGTCATTGAGTTTTCAGCTCCTGGCGAAACGAACATCGTCCGAAAAGAGGAAGAAAAACGGACTAAATATCGAGATCTTCTCTTTGAACTCCGCAGGCTTTACCCAAACCATAATCCTAGCCGGGCGAATGCAGAAGGCCGTAATTCTTGGTTCACTCCGCCTACTCAGGGCACATGATTCTCGGACCCAGTAATCACTTACCCCATGGACGTGGGGACTGTTTACTGGGGTTAATGACACACCAGCGCGCCCTCCGGAAGTGTCGGGGCTCCGGAGACAGGGCCTGACTGGGTAATTCCTAATGAAAAAGAAAAAAATGAGTCAGTGTTGGAAAAATGTTTATATTGCGGATACGGGTGGCTTGACGTGACTGTAGAATGGGTGTCTTGTGATGCTTGTCACCGTTGGATCCATGTGACATGCGAGCGATCCCTCGTTCGGAGGTACAACGTATAGCGGTTCGTTTGTATGCGACTATTGCACACCTAAAAAACCTATGGACGAAACGTCTTACAAGTGTTTGTATTGTGGTTTGGGTGATTTAGAATTATCTGTAGAATGGGTAGCATGCGATCGGTGCAACAGATGGATTCATCAAATTTGTGATACCCAAAATGATTCATACGGTGGCAATTTCTATTGTAATAGGTGTTCTAACAATTTAAAATTTGTTTGTGAGGAAGCGCTGAAAAAATTAGACGAAGACAGTTCGAAACGATGTATAATTGAACGCGATACAACAGATCAAAGGGAATCTCCGATGTGGTTTCAAGAACGAAGAAAGCGACTAACGAAGATTGCACTTGAAGAATTTTTCAGTAAAATACCTTCAATTATAAAAAATGCGGCTTAATTATTCATGAGGAGTATTCATTTTTAGGTGGCTCGCCAGATGGGCTACTGAATGAAGATGGAATAATAGAAATTAAGTGCCCATTCAAAGTACGCAATTGCAATCAGGTCGAGACTTTAGAAAAATTAGAATATATCGATAAAAACAGAGAACTAAGAGTAAATTCGGATTATTACTATCAGATTCAGGGATTATTAGAAATAAGTAATAGGCCGTGGTGCGAATTTGTTATTTTCAACTTTCTAGGCATTCAGTTGACGCAAAGGATAAAAAGGAGTAAATCATTTTTTTAAAAGTCAATGCTACCGAAGCTAAAAGAATTTTATTTTCATTATATTCACCAGGCTTACTCGGAATCGAAAACATTGAAGATGAAGCGAGAATGTGGAGACCTATTAATGCAATAGGTACATTTTTATCTAACGGAGATTGATTGATAATTTTAATTATTACACTAAAGCCGATAGGGATTACTCTGTTGGAATTTTCAAAAATATGAGTTGTTTCAATATTATACATTCGTCCGATTTCGAGTCATTTACCGGAAATAATTGGTTGAACAATTTACAATTTTTTGTTGAATGTTTCTTTAAATTTACTAAATGTCAACGACAAATTTCAAATAATACAGGAAGAAATTGCTACATCCCTTTTCAATTCTCAAAATCTTTCATCAAGAATAAATATTATGAATAATTTCTTAGCTTTACATCTTCTAATAAATGGAAATCACCACTGCCTGGTTATAGTTGACTTTGAAAAGTCGACATTTGCTTTCCTGGACCCGTTCTATAGCAGCGAACAAAAAACTAGGACCTATTTGAGTAAATTCCTCAAATTTTCGAGTATTCATAATAAAAATAGAGAAAAGCCTTTAAATGAAAAACTGCCAATTTTTGTTTATGACCACGCGAAACAAGAAAATAGTTTATAATTGCGGAGTATTTTGCATAGATTTTTTTGAATGTATCGTTAACAATGTTAAATTTACAGCATTAATAGATACGAGACAATATAGAAATAAATTGAAGACACTCATTCTCGCTAAATCAGATGATGTAGAAATCTTTGCCTTATATGCACCAGAATTGTAAATGGAAATGAAGCCTTCCTTTGTGATTATTGTGAAAGATGTTTACACCCCGAATGCGTTTCTAATAAAAACGGGAATTTTGTAGATAATATCTGTGATTTGTGTAGACGATATTGAAATACGCGAGATGACAATGAGTAATAATATAAAACTTTAATTTTTCAGTTAATGCGAGTCTTTCTCATTCAGCAAGAAACTCGTTTTTTATATCAGGTGAATGTATTCCTTCTTTTGCGAAATATATTTTAAATTGTTCTTCACAGTTTGCGCCGGAGGAACTAGAGAATATTTTGATTAAAACGTTCAAAGTGAGGTAAGGGTAAGGATTTTTGTCTACGCGGTGATAGAAACCGGATTTTTGCGAAATTTGTATGCGTTATTTTTGAGGTAAGAGTAAGGCTGTGAGGAAAGGAAGGAGGCCTTTTGCAAAAATGGGAATAGTTAATCCCATTTTTATCTACGCGGTGATAGAAAACGGATTTTTGCATAATTTGTATGAGTTATTTTTAAGGTAAGGGTAAAGGCTCTGAGGGGAGGAAGGAGGCCTTTTGCAAAGATGAGGTGATATGTGGGTCCTCATCTTTGTCGCCACGGGGACTTTGATAGCATTTATAAAAAAACGATAGCGGTTATAACAGGACTACAGGTGAACGTTCCACTGAATGAAAAAAAGGTCAACGCACCCGTGCCAGAGCTCTGAAAAACTTGTGTATTAGGGACATTCAACAGCTCTGGTGGCAATACCTCCTGGGTGGGTGTGGAAATTTGCCTAGTATTTATATATAGGATATTATTTCATTTTCAGGCAGGACGCGATTATCGAATTCAATAAGAAATTAATTTGGTTTCATTAAGTAGATTGATTTATATTTCGTGTTTGGAATAAGTCACGAAATCGTCTGAAAAAACTAATTTAGCAGTGAGAGCACTTTGGCTGCTGAAGCCAGCCGCGATTTTGAGACCCCAAACATAATTAGCAAGTAATAATTTGGTCATATTCGGATTCTACACACTTTTTTCAGTAATTATGTTCATATTTCGTCTCCGGAAAGTTTGCGAAATCATCGAAAAAAATTATTTTCCGGAAGAGCACTTTGGCTGCTGAAGTCAGCCGCGATTTTGAGACACCAAACATAATTAGCAGTAATAATTTTGTCATATTCGGATTCCACACACTTTTTTCAGTAATTATGTTCATATTTCGTCTCCGGGAAAGTTTGCGAAATCATCGAAAAAAATATTTTCCGGGAGAACATTTTAGCTGCTGAAGTCAGTTACGATTTTGAGACACCAAACATAATTAGCAAGTAATAATTTTTTCATTGTTGTACTTTTAAAGATGCTAGCTTTTATCCTTTTATTTTTCTAGAAAATGCAATAATTTTTATAACATAGCTTCAATGATGACAATTGACTTCCGACAGACTAACTACTACTACTTAAGGTAAGTCCACAGATACACCATGACATCTGTGATAGGGTGTGATTTGACAAACATACTTATGACTTATGATATGCAGGATTGGACTATACAACACTCCCCTCCAATGCTGCAATTCTACATTATATTTCACTATGTAAATAAGTCAAAAACACAAAATAAACATTTTCATGAATTATAACGGGTTTCATTACAAACATAAATTATGAGCAGAACATTAGCAAGATATTTTTCAATTTTCACTACATTTAAACAATCTCGAAAGTATTTCAATTTTGAAAAAGGTAAAGCTTTAGTTAGAAAATATGCTTGCTGATTTTCTGTAGAGACATAATGCAAGATGATCTTTTCTTGTTCAATACAATCACGAACAAAATGCGGTGTAGTACGTCAATATGCTTTGTTCGTTTGCTTTCCAAAGTAGACGCCATTTTGATACAAGATTGATTGTCCTCATATACCACAATAGGAAAGACATTCTCACACAAAATTTCAGAACATATCTGACCAACAAATAAACAATCACTTATACACGATGATAGAGCAAAATATACTCTACCTCCGCACTTGATAATGCGACGACACTGTTTTCTTGTCTTCCACTCAATGACATTATCATTCATTTTGATAACATATCCAGAAATGCTCTTCCTATCTATTATAATATTTGCATAATCTGAATCAACAAAAGCTGACAGTTGAACATTGGACTGATTACGTTTTGTATACATTAAACCGTATAACTCGGTTTGCTTCAAATATCTCAGTACGTGTTTCAAATGATTCCAGTGTTCAACCGTATAACAATTTCGAAATTGTGAGAAGTAAGTAATTGCGTAACTTAAATCTGGTCTTGTACCAAGCATAATATACATGAGTGAACCAATAATAAGCTCTCTATATAGAATTGAATCATCACAAATATTACTGATATTACTCAATTGGAGTTTCATTTGCATCGGCACAGCCTGTGGTTTACAATCGTACATACAAATTTTTTCCAACACCTTTTTGATCAAACCTGTTTGTACATACACAACATCTTTTGATTTCATTATCTCTAATTCCAGAAAATTCATATTTTCATTCTTAAAATCTTTCATATCAAACTGTGTGAACAAACCCGTTTTCACAAAATCAAGATGTTTTCTAGAATTAGAGAAAAAACTAACATCATCAACATGTACCAGTAAATATGTCTTATTGTTAAAATACAAACATGGATCTTTCTTAGAACGTTGAAATCCAAGTTTCGAGAAGACCTCATTAAATAAAGGATTCCAACACTTAGGGGATTGGCCCAGACCATACAAAGACTTGGACAGTTTACATACTAAATTTGAAGTCTTATCAACATTCAGACCTTCTGGTATTTGCATATATACTGGATCTTTTAGGGTTCCATTCAAAAATGCAGATTTTACATCAAACTGACTTACATATAAAGCATACTCTACATACAGAGACAACAATATTCGAATACTAGACATTTTTGCAACAGGTGCATAGACATTATCATCTAGAATACTTTGCTTAAAACCCCGAGCCACTAGCCTAGCTTTCTTTTTAACTTTATCACCAACAATTTTCTCACCACCCACTTTGAGTCTATCACTTCTGCATCCTTGGGTTTCTCAACTAACTCCCAGTTTGGCATTTTTCAAGACTGTTTGGTTCTTCTTTAACTGCATCTCTCCATTTTTCATCTGAATATATGGCATCTGAATAGCTTTTTGGCACATCTGATAGGAGATTACCCACTGACAGAGCAGCATACATACAATCATCCTCAGAATCTGGATTTTTAATCCTTGAGATACCCAGGTAGTCTGGTATTTCTTATACTTTTTTTTCTCCCATTTGTTTCTGGTTGTATTTGCTCGTCTTTCTCTTCCTGTTCACTCTCTTTTGCTTGATTTTTTTTATTTTCCTGTTCCAGTTCTCTTTCTTGTTCTCTTGGTTCTTTTTATATAATATATATATATATATATATATATATATATATATATATATATATATATATATATATATATATATATGTTATATGAAAAAATACAATGGACCTTTATTCCAAATTGCGCAGTTAATCCCAATAATGGTGCCAGGATGTCGCCGACTATCAAGGTTATCCTGTAACGCAATTCCAGTTATTTATTGAAGACGTAGAAGCCAGAAGACACCCAGTCAGCATCTCCAAGCCTATAAAAGAAACCTCCAAGATCGACGCATCACTATTAATGCTACAAGCTTTAGTCCGTGCAAGTTCACGTTAAACTATTGTATTTAAATATTTTTGTTGTTTGTAAAATAAAGTAAAGTTTTTAAAAACGGGTTTGAGTGGAATCCAATCTAACAAATTGGCGCAGTCGGTAAGATCCCTCAACACCGAAAAAAAGAAGAATAATTAGCCGAGGGTAAGGCCCCCTCACACGAAGAAACGAAGAAAAAGAAGAAGACATCCCTACACAACGGTGGTGGTTACCAAACCTTCAAGGTTGAAGAACCAGAAGCAAAGACGAGAAGACGGTCTCTGTGGCTCTGAGAAACACGCGTAAGTCGCTGTACGCTGCTCATCTTGCTGTCCAAGAAGGCATCGAGAAACACGCGGAAGTCGTCCAACGTTGCTCATCCCAGAGTAGCGCTAGCCTCACACAGTAGAAAGGATTTCATCTTCCGTCAACCCAAAGAAACCAACACGAAGAAATCGATTTAGCTGTAAGGAATTAGTGTAAGTAACATTGAATCATCCTAGTCATTAGATTAAATATTTTAAATATTCGAAGTACGTGATTTCAAAATTTGAAATTTCTATTTTTGAATTTTTAATTTTGAAACTGTCCTATTACCAATTTTGACAATCTACCCAATTTTTCGTTAACAATCTTAAGGAAAAACAACTCAAAATGTCATCAACCGACGAAAATTTAAATAATGAACGAGAACATACTGATGTTCCTCCAGAATTAGAACCTTATAAATTATCTGAAATATTCTCAATCATTCCTGAATATGATGGAGATCCAATCACATTGAATACATTTTTAAATGCTTGCGATGCTGCCCAACAAATGGCAATCGGTCAACAAAAAGTTCTATTGACCATTCATATAAAAAATAAATTGAAATCAAAAGCTTCTCAATTGATAAATTCACGAAATTCAGACACTTATGGTGAAATCAAGACTCTTTTAAATGCTCATTTTGGTGACGCTAGAGATTTAACATCACTTATTCAAGATTTACAAAGAATCAAACAATTAAACGGAGAAAGCGCTCTTACATTCTTTTCTAGACTACAAACCCACAACGCAAAAATGCTTTCATGTATTCAGAAATCGAATTTAACCCACTTACAAAAAGCGGCACAATCAACACTTATTGAATCTATGGTGTTGAATACACTTTTAACAGGACTAGAACCCCGACTTGGACATATCATTCGCGCAAGTAACCCAGCGAATATGATCGAAGCATGTTTAAGAATTAAAAGAGAACTACAATTATCATATTTCGAAACTCAAAAATATAACCAAGGAAAAACCCAAAATACTTTTAATAATCAACAAAGAAAAATGCAAACTACTGTACGTCCAAATAATCCACAATTTCACAGAAACTACCAACAATCTGTAAGTTTCAATCCTAACTTGAACAGAAACCCCCAGAATTTTCAGAATTCTCAACATCCATCAATGCAAACTTCTCAAAATGTTCAAATGTTTCAACAAAGACCAACTCAATTTCAAAATTTCCAACACAGGCCAAATCAATTCCAAAGAAATCCAGCACAAAATTTTAACAGGTTTCAACCGAGACAACCAGTAATTCAAAAAAATCCCAATTTTCAAAAAACACATCAAACACACCATTTCAATGAAACAAATTATGTTGAGCAACCAGTTGAAAACTTTTACTTTCAACATGAACTTAGTGACAACTCTTACTTTCAAAATGAATACAATGAGAACTTTTATCCTTACAATGACGCACCATCTAATAATTATTATACCGCTAATAATTATTATCCAGACTCGCAATACGAAGATTACACTTCCAACAATGAATTCTATTATGATGAAATAAACAATCAGGATTTTCATTCGCGTCTATCTCTAGACAGACCTCCAGCAATTCAATATGCGAACCAAGAAGAAACGACAACAGAGAATTTGAGCAATCTTGCCGAACAGACAAAATTGTTGCAGATTCAGGACAAAACACCGGAACGAGTCAATTGCACGAACTTCATACAAAGCAATCTCCAGAAATTAGTTTAAATTCTGTTAATCCAAACAATTTATATTATATAAAAGACATTACAAACCGATACAAATTTTTAATTGATACAGGAGCAGGAATTTCGATACTAAAACCAAAAGTAGTTGAACAATATAATTTGCGAAACAGAGAAAATTTACCAATTCGTGGAATAACTGAAGAGAAAATTATAATCACAGAATCGGTTATGGTACCTTTTAAAGATAATGATTTTCACAAAGTATACGTACACGATCTTGACATAGAATTTGATGGATTATTAGGAGCAGACTTTTTAGAACACTATGACGGAATCGTCGACATAAAACATAAAATTTTGAAAACAAATTTCAAAACTGTCCCACTATTCAAGGTAGAATTGAAAAAACAAGAACAAATTTGCACAGAACAAAACAAAATTCCCAAATTAAAATTTGAAAATACAATTTCTATTGAACCCCGAACAGAACAAGTATTTAAATTGAACACAAATTTAACCAACGTTGATGCTATACTGTTAGCTCAGGAAAAGGACAAAGTTCGCCTGCCTAATGCCCTTGTAAGAATAAATAATGAAGGAGAATTCTTTACAACAGTTGCTAATGTCAACAATATTCCAAAGACAGTAAATTTTTCTGATTTGATATTAGAACCAATAATTGATACAGAATCAATTATGAATTTCAACACAGAAAATGACTTTTATTCTGACACACAAGTAGACAGAGAGTACGAAATCAAAAAACAATTGAGAACTGAACATCTTAATGATGAGGAAAAAGAAATGATTACTGAATTATGCTTAAAATTCTCAGATATATTTTATTTAGACGGTGACAAACTAACTTTCACTAATGAGATCAAACATACTATTGATACCAACGATGCTAAACCTATTTTCACAAAATCATACAGATACCCACAGATCCATAAGAATGAAGTTAAAACACAAATTTCAAAAATGTTAGACCAAGGAATTATACGACCATCTATATCCCCATGGTCATCCCCAGTTTGGGTTGAACCTAAAAAATTGGATGCATCAGGTAAACAAAAATGGAGAGTCGTAATTGATTACAGAAAACTCAATGAAGTAACCATTGACGATAAATATCCTTTACCCAATATTACTGACTTACTTGACCAGTTAGGACAATGCCAATATTTTACAACACTTGACTTAGCTTCAGGTTTTCACCAGATTGAAATTGATTCTAAAGACATTCCAAAAACTGCATTTTCAGTGGAAAATGGTCATTACGAGTATTGTCGTATGCCATTTGGCTTGAAGAACGCCCCAAGTACTTTCCAACGTGTCATGGACAATATTTTATTAGGAATTCAAAATGAAAGATGTCTAGTCTACATGGACGATATAATAATTTACTCAGCAACCATTCATGAACATATTTCAAGACTAACTGAAATTTTTCAGAGATTACAAAAAGCCAACCTCAAAATTCAACCCGATAAATGTGAATTTCTTAGAAAAGAAGTCGCGTATCTTGGACATTTAATTACAAAAGAAGGAGTTAAAGCTAATCCTCAAAAGATTGAATGTGTAAAAGAATTCCCTGAACCAAAAAATCAAAAAGAAATAAAATCATTTTTAGGACTCACGGGTTATTACCGGAGATTTATCCCAAATTTTGCGAAAATTACAAAACCTCTAACACGTTTACTACAAAAAGACATACCATTTAATTTCAACGAAGAATGCAAAGAAGCATTTGAAACTTTGAAAAACTATTTGATACAAAGCCCTATTTTGATATATCCAAACTTTAATGAAGTATTTATTTTGACAACAGACTCGAGTAGTTTTGCCATAGGAGCAATACTTTCTCAAGGAACCATCGGAAAAGACCTTCCAATCGCGTATGCCTCAAGAACCTTATGTCCGGCAGAAACACGATATTCTACTATCGAACGAGAACTATTAGCAATCGTATGGGCGGTGAAACATTTTAGACCATACTTATTCGGAAGAAAATTTATTTTAGTAACTGACCATAGACCATTAACGTGGCTATTCTCAATAAAAGATCCCGGTAGCAGACTTGCTAGATGGCGGCTCAAACTTGAGGAATATTCTTATGAAATTATTTACAAATCTGGAAAAATTAATAAAAATGCGGATGCTTTATCACGAATCAAAGTGAATCACTTTAATCAATGTGCAAAATTTTATTCGAAAATTCATATGACAAATGAAGATCAAGAAGAAGTATCAGACACAGAAACAATTGTTGCACCCGAAACAGTTTTAGAAGAACTCAAAAACTTTGTTAAACTTTATAAAACAAAATCTTTAATTGATTATTCTAAATTTGAATTCTCAAATGCTCAATTATTAGATAAAAACCATAAAAACATCATAATTTTTCCACAAGAACATAAAGCAACCGAGCTACATGAAAAAATTTTAGAAGATATATTAGAGGAAGAATATGATTTATTTTCCTATAACAAAATTAATGTTCTCAACAGTTCATCAGTAAAACACAGAAAATATTATATTATTCCAGTACCTTTCGATCCTACGGAAGCTATTGAATACATGTTCACCTCACTTTATAAAGATAAAAATTTATTCGAACCATCAAAAACTTACCACGTCGAAAATAATCCAGATCTTCCAATTCAAGAAATGCTTTCCTATATATTAGCAGAAGTAGACGAAATTAAATTTCAAATCTGCCAAGATATAGTTCAAACCCCAGATAAGGATCAAATTCCAATAATACTTGAACAGTATCACAGTGGAAAAGCCAACATGCATAGAGGTATAAATGAAACTATAAGAAGAATAAAACAAAAATATAATTGGCAAGGATTAATAAAAGATGTTGAAAAATATATCAAAGAATGTGAAATTTGCCAGAAGACAAAAATTTGCAGAAAGAATTTAGACAATCCAATGATAGTAACTAACCATATCTGATGAATTAACAAAATTTGTTCAATCTTATCCACTTGAAGATAAATCTGCAAAATCCGTAATATACTCACTGTTAATTTATTTCCAACACTATGGAACACCTCAAAGAATTCACTGCGATAGTGGAAAAGAATTTAATAATCACTTAATGAAAGACCTTTGTAATTTATACGATATCAAACTCACCTTTTCCAGTGTAGACCATCCCCAAAGTAATGGAAGTATAGAACGTTATCATGCTACACTTATGGAAATGATTAGAGCACACGTAGCAGAAAGTCCAAACGACCATCCCTTAGACATTTTACCATTCGCTACTATATGCTATAATATTACAAAAAATAAAACTCACGGATTTACCCCTTACGAATTAATATTCGGACATACCGCAAGTAGAGTTCCATACACTCTGTATAATGAGAAAGACCTTATAACCAAATACGTCAGAGACATGAATAACAGAATTAAGTATTTCTATAAAATTGCCCGCGCTAGAACCGAGCAAAGAAAGGAAAAAGCAAAACAACGCTTTGACAAAGATATCAAACACGAACCCCCTGACTATAAGAAAGGAGATAAAGTTTATGTCAAAGAATCGCAGATAGGTAATAAACTCAAAAATAAGTTCAACGGACCATTTGAAATAATTGAAGTCTACAAAAACTCAGCCCTATTGAAAAACTTAAATACAAATCAAGAATCTAAGATAAATTTCGATAGAATGAAACCTTACTATGAATAATTATTTTCAGATTCACGATGCTGCTAATCGCGATATCTGCAGTCTTAACAGCAACAACTTTCGGACAATACTCCGTTGTCCCTATCAACAATACAATAGGTATTTATTATCATCAGCGAGAAGAAATAAAAATCACGAACGATAAATGGACATTCTTAGTTTATAAAGATTTAACCTCGATAAGGAACGCCATAGAGCAGAATAATAATATATTGCATACATTAGTTAATAACTTTGCAGAAAATGAAAGTGCACGGATGAAATATTTTTATGCAGACGTTAAAACGCATATTAGCTTATTGACACAACTAGCAGATTCACTTACACTGAAATTGCAAGAAGTATTTTTAGATACACCGAACTTTCGTAGTCGTGTGAAACGTGGATTAATAAACGGTATAGGAACCGTATGGAAGGCAATTTCAGGAAATTTAGATAGTAGTGATGGCGAATATTTTAACGATTGTATCAACAAAATTACGAATGATGAACATGAACTAGAAAATCTCATGAAAAATCAGATTTCGGTAGTAACTTCAGTTATTAAAAATTTTAATACTACTATTCAAAAGCTTCAAATTGATGAAGTCACTTTCAATGAGGATATTAAAGAGATTAATAATCTTATTGTCGACATTACAGATAATTTCAACCTAATGGAGCAAAAACAAGGACACTAGAACTTTGCGAAGAACTTATGGAAAGTTATTTATTTATAGAATCATGTCTTGATGATATCTTGAACTCTATTACATTTGCGAGATTGAGAATAATTCATTCATCAATCATAACACCAAACGATTTACTCTATAACCTTCAAGAAGTCGTACAATCTATGGAAACTCATAAGTTACCTTTGCCAGTAAAAATTACATCAATTTCAAAATATTTAGATCTAATTGATCTACAAGCTTTTCAAACTGATAACAGAGTTGTTTTTGTCTTAAAAATTCCTCTTGTCGAACCCGAATTATATACAAGTTATCAATTATATCCTATTCCCATCCTTGACAACAGGACAGGACTTCATCATATCTTAACAACAAATCATAAATTTATTGCAAAAGATGATGATTCCATGTTATATTTTATCTTGGAAAATTTTAATGATTGCAAAGATTTGAGTTTGAATTTGAAATTATGTTCAAATATTTTGCCATACCCCATTGACAGTAATGCTATATGTGACGCCCAAATTTTCAAACACTAGTTTCAATTACCGAGAATTTGTGAAACGTCTTTATTATTTGCTAAAGATTATAATGTCTTCAACTTAGATCCAAATATATGGCTTATAACTTTATCAGATCCCATTCCAATCACAATGAAATGTTCAGGATTTGAACCAATGTCAAAAGTAATAAAAACAAATTCAGTTTTGAAGTTGCAACCAGAATGTAATGCATTCATTGGCATAACGAGAGTATATTCCAAATCTCTTTTGAATTTTGAAAAGAATGTTACATATAACAGCCATACTATTTCAATTCCATATGAATGTTGTAATCATCTACCAGAAAAGAAAAATCTTCCAAATTTAAAGCCAATGAAACTCAGTAAATTAAATGTCGATGATTTGAATATAGCGCAACACAAACTAGATCAATATTCAGAAGATCTTGAACCTTTTGTAACAAAACATATTTCTTGGTTTACCTATTTCATAATTGTAATAATTTGTATTTTGATAATTTTATACATTTTTTGTAAATGCAAGAAAAATCGTACTGTAAAACTTGGAATAATGGCATCAAGAAATGATGATCTACCCCCAAGACCTCCAGGACGAGGAACGTTTAGAACCCTATCAAGATTCATCCCTTTGAGGAAGCGACCAAATATCCACATTGGAGAAGACATCGAAGAAGAGGAACTCCAATTGAATCCAACTTCGAGCAACAAAACTCTTGCCTAAAAGTTGCTGCATCCAAAGCATCAACTTTTTCAAAATGATGGGAGCTGTTATATGAAAAAATACAATGGACCTTTATTCCAAATTGCGCAGTTATCTACGCAGTTAATCCCAATGGTGCCAGGATGTCGCCGACTATCAAGGTTATCCTGTAACGCAATTCCAGTTATTTATTGAAGACGTAGAAGCCAGAAGACACCCAGTCAGCATCTCCAAGCCTATAAAAGAAACCTCCAAGATCGACGCATCACTATTAATGCTACAAGCTTTAGTCCGTGCAAGTTCACGTTAAACTATTGTATTTAAATATTTTTGTTGTTTGTAAAATAAAGTAAAGTTTTTTAAAACGGGTTTGAGTGGAATCCAATCTAACATATATATATATAACTACGGAAGTATTGCCTACGGAATATCTCAGTTATTGTATGAAGTAGGTTTGTGAAATTTGGAGCGTCGAGATAATGACATAAGAGCTAGAATTTGAGCATATTGACATGTCGAAGTTAACTTCCGGTGTGACCGGAAGTAACATCAACTTTCTTATTTTAAATGGAAACCCTATTTTTTTCTCTTTTCGCTTTATTCAGCATTCAATTCCCTTTCTAATGACATATCACAAGTTGGTATCTAACCAGAAACTAGATCAGAAAAAAATTATTATTGAAATTCACCGAGTAGGCCGTGGAAGCAAAATGAAAGCCAAAAATTGAAAAGTTGACTATGGAAACCATACGTCACTTGATAACAGTTGCTACTACTGTGATATTTTATTTTCATTCGTCGGCGTTATAAAAAGCCGCCAAAAAAAATATTGGAAAAATTGGGAAAAAATCAATACTCTGTAGGTCCATAACTTAAATAGGAACATACAACTTTTTCTTGCCTGTACTATTCAGCATAACCATTCCTTTATAATGATATAATAGAAAGTAATTTTTTGAAATGAAATTCCAAAAAATCCAATTATTATTCATCAAATAACAAAACAGATTATCGCCATACGCAAAAATAACATTAAAAATAATGTGGAATGATAAATTATATCCTGTAGGTTCTAGGTTAAATAGGAACATAAACGTACTTGGTCTGTGCCATCGTCCATAGATATTCTAATATCTACCTATGGACGATGTTTGTGCTATTCAGAATAATCATTCCATTGCAATAATCATTCGAACCAAAATATTAACAAGTAGGCTGATTAAGATGTATTTTGGAATGAAACAAAAAAGAAACGAGAGCTCTCACGAACGCTGCTATCCATATTATTTTGACGTTCGAAGTAGTGTTTTTGATTCTGCCATTTTAAAAGGGTTTGGAAATCGAAATCGAAATGCTTCTCATTTATGGTGAATGTTTAAAAAATTCTTATGCCGCTGAACGATTGTATTTAGAGCGATATCCAGGGAGGCAGCAACCGTCAAGAAGGTATTTCTAGTTGCTTGAAGAAAAATTAAGAACTGAGCCTGATGTTCACGAAGACCAAGAAGCATTTGTTATTAATGAGGAAACTGAAATTAATGTATTAGCTTTAGTACAATATGATAGCACAATTTCCTCAAGGCAGATTGGCGCCGAATTAGCTATAAGTAAGGACTCTGCTAGGAAAATTTTGAAAAAACATCGATTTAAATCCTTCAAGTATCAGTTGCATCAACATTTGTATGAAAATGACGGTGAAAGGCGCCTGGAATATTGTAATTGGTTTCTTCGACAAAATGCTGAGAATCACCTATTTAACTATCATATCTTGTTTACGGACGAGTCAAGATTTACCAATGGATTATTTAACAGGAATAATACAAGGTAGGTACTGTACTTTATTTGGATTATTGTCGATAGTCGAAGTGTAAAGTGCTAAAAGTGTGAACGGTCTTTTGTTTCAGGTACTGGGCGATAGAAAACGAGCACCGGTTTCGACAAGGTGGCTTCCAGGAGAGATTTGGTGTGAATATTTGGGCAGGAATAGTTGGAACTCATATTGTTGGCCCCATTCTTTTTCAAGGCCAACTAACCGGAGAGAGATACTTTAATTTTTTAACGAATGAAATTTCGGAATTCATTAACAACCTACCAGCGGAAATAACTGAGAGAATGTACTTCCAGCAAGATGGCGCCCCTCCGCATAATTCAAGAATAGCGAGAAATTATCTTCAAAATCGCTTTCAAGAGAGATTTATAACAACCCATGGTCCAGTCAGGTGGCCACCAAGGTCACCGGATCTTACTCCGTGCGACTTTTTTCTATGGGGGCATCTTAAAAATAGGGTGTATTCCACACAGCCTACAACTCTACATGAGCTAGAAGTAAAAATTCGTAGAGCTTTCCAAGATATCACGCCCCAAATGTTGAGAAACGTTTTACATGAAAATATCACCAGAGTCAATAAATGTATTGACGCTGAGGGAATGCATTTCGAACATTTGATTTGAATATATTTTATCTTTAATCCTATCAATTTGAATTTTTTTTTTTCGATAAATCTGTTTTTTGGTTATGTGAATAATAATAATTGGATTTTTTGGTATTTCATTTCAAAAAATTACTTTCAGGCAAGAAAAAGTTGTATGTTCCTATTTAAGTTATGGACCTACAGAGTATTGTTTTTTTCCCAATTTTTCCAATATTTTTTTTGGCGGCTTTTTATAACGCCGACGAATGAAAATAAAATATCACAGTAGTAGCAACTGTTATCAAGTGACGTATGGTTTCCATAGCCAACTTTTCAATTTTTGGCTTTCATTTTGCTTCCACGGCCTACTCGGTGAATTTCAATAATAATTTTTTTCTGATCTAGTTTCTGGTTAGATACCAACTTGTGATATGTCATTAGAAAGGGAATTGAATGCTGAATAAAGCGAAAAGAAAAAAAATGGGGTTTCCATTTAAAATAAGAAAGTTGATGTTACTTCCGGTCAGACCGGAAGTTAACTTCGACATGTCAATATGCTCAAATTCTAGCTCTTATGTCATTATATCGACGCTCCAAATTTCACAAACCTACTTCATACAATAACTGAGATATTCCGTAGGCAATACTTCCGTAGCCACCCGGTATATAATATAAATACCTGACTCTTTTTTCCTTTCCTCAAATATTATATTTCTTCCGTGAACTACTTTCTTTTCTTGATCATCCCATAGCCTATATCCATTTTCCGCATATCCTACTATTATCATCTTTTTACAGTGTGAATCCAACTTTGTTTGCTTTTCTTTAGGGAATAAATTAAATGCAGGACAACCAAAAAATTTTACTTTATCTAAATTAGGTCTTTCGTTATTCCAAATTTCTGCAGGCAACTTTTTATCTTTCAATGTTCTTATTTCCAATCTATTTAATAGATATACGGCAATTCTCACAGCTTCTCCCCAGAATGTTTTACTTAAATTGGAATCAAAAATCAAACAACGAGCTTTCTCCATGATTGACCTATTGTACCGCTCAGCCACCCCATTTTGTTCTGGGTTATATCCCACAGTATACTGAATTTTGACCCCTCTCTTCAAGCAGAAATTTTTGAATTATTTTGATGAATAGTCCTGAGCATTATCACATCTGACTTTTTCTATTCTAGTTTCAAATTTAGCCTCAACCATTTCAACATAGTTTTTAAAATGTTCAAAAACTTCTGTTCGTTTTTCCATCAAATAACAGACCCCAAAATGAGAAAAATGATCAATGAAGGTTATAAAATATACCTTACCATCATAAGTTGGGGGATTAATTGGACCACACACATCTGTTGATATGGTTTCAAGAATTCTTGTTGCTTTTCTACCTTCTTCCAACTGTTGAAATGGTAATCTGGTTTGTTTCCCCTTCAGGCAAACTTCACATATTCCATTGATTGGATATCTAGATGAATGACCCATCTTTTGGTGTAACAAAACTTGATCTTTCATGGACAAACTGGCCATATAATTCTCATCAAATAATTCAAAACTTATGAAATACAGATTTCCTGTCAATTTACCATCTAGAACTGTATTTCCTCCTCTTGTAACGAAGACTTTTCTTTCTTTAAGTATTATCTGATAACCATTCTCCTCAAGTTTCCTTACTGATAATAAATTGCAAAATAGATTTTTACAAATCCAAACATTTTTCAGTCTTACTGGTTTTCCATGTTAACTTTTCAGTTCAATATCGCCTTCCTTTTTGCAAGTTAATGATTGTCCCTGTTTGGCAATGTTTATTTGTCTATTTATGTCTTTTCCACTTATCAAATACTTTTCTAGGTTTTTACAAACCAAATGGTTCGTTGCCCCACTATCGACAACAAATTTGAAACTTATTTTGTTCTTTGAAACAAGAGCAAAATTTTCTTGTTTCTCTTCTGATGTTAGAAATGATATTGATTCTTCTGTTTTACTTTCTGCATTCCCACTCATATGTGCTTCATTTCTATTCCTATTTTCTGTTCCTTGAAAATTACTCTGAGAATAATTTCCACCACTGAAGCCACCTCTGTTATTGTTCCTCAGGCATTCTGATCTTTTATGCCTAACACGATTACAGAAATAACATTTAAATGGAAAATTTGTAGTATAACTATTGTTTGAACTGGTTCCGAGTGTATTCCTGTTTGAATTGTTTCCATAACTTCCCTTTCCATAGCCTCTACTCTTAATCCTCTTCCCCTTGTATTTCCTCTGTATCTTGAAGTATTAAACGCTACATCTGGTGAATTCAAATCCACTTTATTTTTGTTCTGTCTAGCCTCGTCCATTAGTAGTCTGTTTTTGATAAAATCAAATGTGACACTCTTCTCATCTTGACAAAATATAACATCAATCGCTGTTGTTACACACTGAAAACTCTCAGGCATTGCTGATAAAACTTGTAAGATTAATTTATTCTGCTCTATTTTTCCTCCAGCTGCTTTCAATTCACTAACTGTTTGTTCAAAGTCAGTGAAGAAATTATACCTGAGTAGAAATTCCTTTCTTAAAGTATGATTTGTTTAAACTTTCCATGATTTCTTTTGCACAAGTTTTGTCTTTTATACTTTCCAAGATATTATCTGACAGACATTGAATTATGATGGTGCGAGCTTTTATTTCCTGTTTCCTACATGCAGTTTGCCTAGCATCTCCAGGGGCAGGTGCTTCCTCTGTTATTTCTTCCAGGACTTCCTGCTGCTCGAGTAGCATTTTAATTCGAAATTCCCAATTTCCATAATTGTTTCCATCGAAGGGATTTACATAAAATAAACTATTCTTTTCCATGACTGTAATCTGTATCGTATAACTGGTAGGTATATCGAACAACTTATCCCAAATTGAGTGACTCTTTCCCAGAACAGTTAACCTTAAAATTGATCGAACTACTTTTCTCTGTTCATCCCATGAACTTTCCGTTTCTGGGCCCATAACCCAGGGTTGCCATCTCTAACTAACTATCGTACCAGCTACTCTAAATTATCAGATTTAGGCTGACATTATCGTACGTGTTTATGTTTCGTCTATGTTGAATATGATTATTTTCTGTATGACTTGAGCTACCTATGCATGTTCACTGAATGACACATTTCAAACTATAATAGGTTAACATTTAAAAGATTTTTTATGAGATGTTACTGAAAATTATGATTTATAAGTAACTTTACTTAATAAATAAATGCTCAAGAATATATTATCCACAGTGAGTTATTTGTATGGTCAGTGATCCTTTTATCCATTAACCAGAACCAATGAGTTCCAAGATGTTGCGTGATATATTTTCTTGTTAGTTCAATTCAAACATAAAAAAGTCTTAAAATTGAGGATAAGTGTAAAAGTCTAGCGTAATTTAAGTCAGCTGGAGATTCATCGTTTTCTAATTTACCTGTCATGTTATGTCCATTTTCCAATTTTGAAACTGGCTTTTTATGCCGAATATGTATTTTTTAATCTTGAATTGAATATTTTCACTTTCTGCCTAAATTATCGTACAAAATCGGCCTTTTCGTACGTAGCCCTATCGTACATAGTACAGAAGGCCAAATTATCGTACAAAACGATAATTATCGTACGGGCTGGCAACCCTGCCATAACCTGTTGTACTTTTAAAGATGCTAGCTTTTACTTTTTATCCTTTTATTGTTCTAGAAAATGCAATAATTTTTATAACATAACTTTAATGATGACAACTGACTTCCGACAGACTAACTACTACTACTTAAGGTAAATCCACAGATACACCATGACATCTGTGATAGGGTGTGATTTGACAACATACTTATGACTTATGATATGCAGGATTGGACTGTACAACAGTCATATTCGGATTCTACACACTTCTTTTAGTAATTCTGATCATATTTCGTCTCCGGGAAAGTTTGCGATCATCGAAAAAATTATTTTCCTGGAGAGCACTTTGGCTGCTGAAGCCAGTTGCGATTTTGAGACCCGAAACATAACTAGCGAATAATAATTTTGTCATATTCGGATTCTACACACTATATTCATTAATTCTGTTCATAGGAAATCTTTGGAAAACATTATTTTAGTATTTATTTTCTGAGAGGACTTTGGCTGCTGACGTCATCTGCGATTCAATAAAAGTAAATTAAAAATTTGGGATCATCATCAGCTGTGGCGCGCGCAGGGTAATACTTTAGGAAATATCAGTGATAGTTTCTAGGTCGACGCTTGTTAACAACAAATACCTCATCTTTTCTGGTGGTCACAACTATAGCAAAGACATGAAATATGTAATACATTATATAGAGACGAACATATTAGAAATATATCGCAGATACCATAAAATTCTAATTCGATAAACAGTATTTCACAAATAAACTCTTACTCTTGAGTACATCAAAATTCGTTTCTAACAAATCATCTTAACTTTATTGTAATTATTTTCTGCTACTCAACATATCAATTCAATTCAATCTGTTTGATTTCATACCAGTTCATCACGACTCGCATCATATAATTTTACTATTTTATTTATTGAATATTTCCATTGGGAGCCTGCCCCCGGACTCCGATGATTAGAAATGATTTATAGAATCGAAATGTGACGTCATATTCGAAATATCGGTACTATGCATCCCATTTCTAACGTTCGAATATGACGTCACATTCTCGACACATTTCGATGCTATGAAACATTTCTAATCATCGGAGTCCCAGTGCTGGCCTTTGCTGAGAAATCAATACTGGGAAGTTTGACAACGTCGCAACGCATAGCGACATCTTACGGGTTTTCTACTACTCTGTGTCTGACTGTGCACTATCGTGATATGTACGTTCTGATGATGTCTCGGTCTACAGTGTACATTCTGAAAAAGTATATACGGATTG
Source organism: Chrysolina americana (assembly GCA_958502065.1). NCBI lineage: Eukaryota > Metazoa > Arthropoda > Insecta > Coleoptera > Chrysomelidae > Chrysolina > Chrysolina americana. Next base: position 33,643,745 of record OY293420.1, read on the forward strand.
GATGATATACGAATCGGTGTAACTGCGCGTCTGCTGCAGTCCTTTTCTGCTATGATACAATTTAGATGAAATAGCATTCTGTAATTGTCATGGTATATTGCTTTACTGGTATAGAACTGTACGATTTGACATTTGTACTGGAATAGCAAAGTGCAGTCGGCATTTATTTGTTATTGTTGAAATTATTGAAATTGTTATTTCCGTCAACCAACTGCACACCCTTGAGAGTTCAACCCTCAAGAGTCTTCGAAAGACTTGTCCGAGCTAGGGAAGACGCAGCCCTAACCTTTTAACGTGTGATGCCATGCACGAGACCGATGACCATGCTGGGAATCGAACCCATGACCCTTAGGTTAAGAGACAAGCGCTCTACCATCATGACCATCACGGCCCATCATCATCATGTTATGGAAGTGTAATTTTTGATACGATGCAATGGTCAAATATATGGTTGACAAATGTATTGTCAAAAGTACAGTTCCAGCAAAATCCGATTCTGCACATGAATGTTTCCGGGTTTGTATAACATGACAAATTATCTGTCGGATGTTTTACGATTCTGCAAATATATATGTACCCGCTGAATCTGTGCCGGGACTGAAAGTGAACTGGCTACATCCAATGAAAACCACTGAACTGATAAAACATCTCCAGATCCTATAACTTCTGCAACATCAACAGCGTCTAACCTTGAAAAGTATTGAAATCATGGAACAAGTACAGTTAAAAAATCTCGTTACTATTTTCTCCCAGATCGGTTAACATCTCGTTGCGTTGATGAACTAGTTTCTGGAAGTTTTTGAGATGTAATGACCCCTTTCTTCAATCCTTTATTATGCTTTTTGTGTCTAGAAAAGAACTGGATAGATTTACGCCAATTATTATAAACAAAATATATCGTACTAAGTGTAGAATCTTCCAATTCAGTCTAATTTCCCATGCTTTGGCTAATTTCTGGCACTTTTGGTTTCTGGAAAAAGAATGCATGGACACATTTGCAGATAAATAATTCGTGCACTGCCGCACTGAACAAAATTTTTTCGACTTACTAGTCCTATCAAAGCTATGCTTTCTACATTAAACCAAAAAAATCGAACCAACTATAGAACTTTGACTATACAGTTTGACGTACACATTTCAAAATGTAGATGTCGCTCACTCCGTGGCGACCCTAGGGTCACTAAGAGGCCTATCTGTAACGCATAACTATGTCGTTAGTGAACGATAATCGGTAATTAACGATATTTGCGATTCTGTAGCTAAATATCGGTATCGTTTTATCGTTATTCTACGATAAAATCTATCCTTTGTATACGACGTCGATGGAAGTGTCTTTATGTTGTCGTTGGTGGATATCAAACATGAAACATGATTTAATTCACAGAACATATTGGTATAGGTGATTATTTGAAATTTGAATTAGAATCTGAATATTTGGAAAGAGGAAAGAAAGAGTGGTTAGCACAAATTTTGGGATATTTCAAAGTGGTGCGATTGTGTTCAATATAAAATTAATAACCAGAGACAAGTAGTACAGCTAGTTAGCCAAGATATATTATTGCGTAAGTGGAATACACGAATACTACGATATTCTCAGCACTTATTATATTAACGTTCAAAAATGATCTATATAAAACTATTTTAGACAACAGCGACTCAGAATACTGAGGGACACAAGCAACCCGTTTGAGTTACCAGATATTCTTTTTCGGCAAATGTACAGATCGAATAAAGAGGCAGCACAATAATTATTCAATGAAGTTGTGGTGTTCATGTTGCCAGCACAAAAAACACAATAACAGCTCCTGTTATCAGGGTGAGATAAAAATAGATGCCATATTGTGAGTGTGTCATTTGTATGTTCATAGTTTTTTTAACACATTATTATTTCTGGAGCATGGCATGTAGCTACCAGGAGCCTGTAGGATCAGACAGACACAACAGTTCATCTCAACCGAATGTTAGCAGATCTGTTCACGAGGTTGTTGATATGGCTTTATAATAAGTAGCATTTGCAATTATGTGTCCGTGAGGAACATTGCACAAATAGAAGACAGATATAATTCAATATCCGTAAGGGGAAGTAGTTGTTTTCTGTCAGATATTTGCTTTAATTTCCACTGTGCGGAATTATGTGGAGAGAGAGATCAAATATTTCACACAAATCATGAGTATGTTGTAGATGTTTAATAATAACAAATAATTGATGAATTTACAGATTCTTCATGAAACATAAGATACCAGGAATCATAGGATGTATAGATTGCACCCATATAAAAATTGTTCCACCTAGTTTTCAGAATCATTAGTTCTCATTTCGTTGAGAAATGCCTCAAATTGGCTCTTATATAGTCGTCTTATATTCATACCTTATGCTTCTTTGTTATCGGTTTGGCTGTAGTCATAGTCAAGTCTGGACGAAAACAATGATTATTTATTACAGATTATATTAAATCGTTTATTATTATGTACGAATATATTTCATTCAAACTGTAACCAAATTTCATTCTGACAGCAGACAACTTCGTTCAAACGCGCGCACAAGTATCGACAAACGTTTTTGGTCACAAAACATAAACTTCAAGTGCCAACATTAACCAAATCCATTTAATACCATATGTTACCAGATTTTGTTCTAACGACATCGATACTGAATGTTATTTAAGAATTTATCGTTAGGAATGTCGTTGGCGAAAATGTCGTTAGCGCAACGATATCGTATTATAACAACAATTTACTAAATAAGCCTCATATATTTGAATAGTAACTTGTGACATCTACAGTCACTAGTTTGAAACTTAATTCGATGTAGATGTCACAAGTTACTATTCATTTATACTCTCTTTGCCTTATGGTACTAATTCAGAGTGCATTCGTTTCAACTTCGAGAGACCTCATAAAGCCGTGCTGATGAGTTGGTAACAACGAAACAGCGCTGTCCACGGATCGTGAGCTCTCGGAATTGAAACGAAAATACTCTATTCACTTTATATATATATATATATATCAAATATCTGACCGCGGAAACCTATCTGAACACATATATATATATATATATATATATATATATATATATATATATATATATATATATATATATATATATATATATATAATTTTTATACATTGTTAATTTGATGCACAGTGCCGATGATAACCAAGAAGTTTGAAACAGCTGTCTTCGAGACGAGGAACTCTAGTACTCTACTTGTCCCACAATTCTGTTTTCAATTTCGTGTTTTCGTTAAACTTCGATGAATATTGTTTCGTACCTACAAATAGTAGGCTGTATGGAAATATCAAATAGATATGCCTACATTAAAATCGGGTCAATTTTTGTTGTTGTGACATTTGTACCAGGTACAGAGGATTGAACCCAGATAGCTATTTGGTGTTAGCGATAATTTTCGGATATAAATGCTCTCAGTTTTATGGACAACTAAGTTGTCTGGACAACTTAGTAGTATATATTGTAATATTTTAAATTCCATCCAACGTTGTGTGTAGTTTGACAGTTGGTACCAATGGAATACCTACACTAATTAACACCATTGTATTTAAACGAATCCTTATTCAAACCATAGTAACACTCCAGTCAGGTAAATTAAGCGATTAGTCTGCAGCGGAGAATAACAATTGTCCTCCCAAATGTTCCATAGGTTAGAACTAACTCTGTGAATGAAGTTATCATGTTATTTTTATGTAGTCCTTCAACAACTTATATTTCTTTTTAATTGTAGCTCTTCCTGAAGAAGTCAATGAAGGTTGACGAAATATTGAAGATTTAAATCGAATGAGTTTCATTGTTCAACAGACCGCTACCCGAGAATTCCTACTTAGTTGAGATGTATATATATATATACACATAAGGGTACTTCACAACAAAATCCACCAATGTCCACCAATGGCAAGTATATATATATATACTTGCCATTGATGGTAGTATAGACGTAGAGAGGTGTGAATATATATATAAGGGTACTTCACAACAAAATCCATCAATGGCAAGTATATATATATATACTTGCCATTGGTGGACATTGGTGGATTTTGTTGTGAAGTACCCTTATATATATATATATATATATATATATATATATATATATATATATATATATATATATATATATATATATATATATATATATTCACACCTCTCTACGTCTATACTACAAGGTGCTACTGATTTCATTACTGAATTATTGACTTTGAATTACATTGTCATGATGTCATATTGCGATATTGATTATAACAATCTCTATTTTTCGCTGAGGCTCTCCTTGTTCGCGAGTAACTTTGCTGACTCCATTGCTCTACTTTTACCATAACTTCGTATCATTTTCCTATTGGTCAGTTACCATCACGCTACGACGATTATGCGTATTTTTAGCGTCAGCTATAAAATAGAGATTACTCGTATAATCGAGGTTAATTGATCGTTGTTCATTATTGATTGATTATTATATCGTTAACCTAGCACTAAGCACTGGCGATTTTGCTAACCGGCATTTGTAACTGCAACATATTTCTTTATGAAATAGATATTTTTGGAATCTGTGTGTGTTTTCCTCGAAAATCCAACCCCAACTACAACAGTGGTGTTAGGTGTTAAGGGTGTTAAATTCCAGCGAAAAGGCAGAAATTTTGGATTAACCGCACGTAAAGTTATTCATTTTTTGCCTACGTGGGAAGTAGTTGTTGGACCTCAGGAATACAATCATTTCTGAAAATACAGTCAACCACAATAAAGTTATCGAGAGAAACCAGTACTGAAAGGAAGCTGCGCATCCTCCTAGAAATTCGCTTCAGGGCAGCCATTTTCATTCATCTGGATACCAGGAAGTGCATAGTGTTAGTGTTTGATATTCAATCTCATCGTCATCATTTGGGTAAACAGAAATATTATTGTAGCATATTCTTTCTATTGTGTTTAATTATTTTTGATGGTAGATATAGCTAATTTACAAATTCCATTACTTGGTCAGGAAAATCAACAACCAAACGACATTGCAGATATGGCATTCACCAACGATTTTGCATTTAAAATGATTCTTGAATTCGATGGGAACCGAGAAAACTTACACAAATTTTTATCCTGCTGTGATGTCGTATGGGAAGTTGCTACCACGAAAGCAGATCGAGCTATGTTTATGCATATAGCCAAATCCAAATTATCTGGCCCAGCCTATAATGTTATCAAGTATAAAGTAATGGATGACTGGCCAGCATTTAAGTTAATCTTACAAAATCAGTACCTTGATCGATGGACAATTGCTCAGATTCAATCAGAGTTATTAAGAGCACGCCAATATCACAACTAGGATGTTCGAACATTTGCAAATAGAATAGAAAAACTAACTATAGACTTAAATGACGCTTGTGTAGCTAGCGAAGGACAGAATGCAAGAGTAATTATAGAAAATCTGAACAAAAAAATAATCACTCAAAGCCTTTGTCGAAGGTCTCAGAAGTCCATTTCAATTAGTAATAAAAGCTTGTAGGTTTGACGACTTCACGAATGCGGTAGAGGCAGCTTGTGAAGAAGAAAGAAATTTCAAAATAAAAAACAACTTTCCAAACTATTTTCATTTCAAAAATAAAGACCAGAAGAGATATAAATGTTATAAATGTGGCAAGAACAATCATAATTATGACCAATATTATTTATATACTAGATTTCCTTCTTACCCTCATCCTACACAACTTCCTATAAAAATGGAAGCGAACTTCAATAATATTCGGCAAGAGTGCCGATATTGCAAAAAACCTGGACATTCGATAGATGAGTGCCGGAAACGAATTTATAACAATTCTCGAAAAAATTCAAATAATCCCAATTATCAAACCCATTCAAATAATATCAGCACTCAAACCCAAAATTCAGGTTCTAGTTTAAACTTCTATCCGGGAAACGACCAAGGGCCGAGTACCTCCAGCGGTATGTCGACTCGAGCCCGCGACATCAAATCCGCCAAATAAATGAATCACCGTATATATCAAAGCCTTCTCCCAGTAAAAATCATATCATAGAATTGGGAGAAGAGCGACATCTAGTCAACCAAATAAATGAATCACTGTGTAATCCACAGCATACTCCCAATAAAAACCAAATCAGTGCATTGGGAGAATAGCAATTTAACAATAACTCTTCTGAAATGAATTCGATAATAATTTTGAAATATTTACTGTTATAAGCGAAAGTACAAATTCATTCTGCGTGAATCTCCCATTACAACTATCGTCCGCAAGTTTATTGCTAGATACCGCGCGGAACGGATATCAGCATTCTCAAACTTTCACAAGTCGATGACAACAGTTTCATCCCAAGTAGCAAAATCTGTTTTATAAGAGTTTTATAAACTGCTATACAAGAAATCTAATAAAACTACAAATATCCTATAACGCCCTTTACAGCTCTAATGCAGTACGTATACAACCAAAAAGGCCCAAATTATAAAATATTTTGGTTCTTTAACATATAGCTTATAACCAATTATATCATCTCAATAAAATGTACCTATGTGATAATTAAAAAATTATTTTATAAGTATGTCCATTAGATTATTTATACAGCCTATCCAAATATGCGGTTCACAGCCATTATACTTATATTTCTTAGGGATCCTATAAAGCGGTTTAAAACTATTTTGAGAATAGCTATAAGAACATGAAAAACCTGTTTTATGAGAATGATATAACGCTGTCTGGTCAGCGTCCTATAAGTGAACAAAAGTGAAATTTTATACGATATTTTATTTCTTTAGAGACGCAATTCACAATGATTATATCGAATAACGTTGACATAACGTGGAAAGATAAAAACTTCACCGAAATGGTTGTCATAGTTCGAAAAGATGAAAGTAAAACAGTCGCCATCATAAAAAACGTGTATATATGAGATATCATTAGGTTTATAAAACTCCTGAAATTTGTTCAGCACCAAGAATTTCCCTACGCAGGGAAATTTTCTGAATGAATATATATATGTTTTTATTAAAAAATAGAAGTGCCTTGAATTAGAGATGAATTGGCCGATCTGATAAAAATATTGGAATATGTAGTATATTTTTCGAAGTTATTATTTTTAATGGAAAATACCTGTATAATGATCGACTAATTGAATAAATAGAGTATAACGCCCTATATTTTTATTGAAGGTACATAATTATTGTTTTCATATTCGAAAATATTTTCGTCAACAATGGCGGCCACTTGCAAATGCTCAAACCCGCAAATAAATATGGCGTTGAGTTATACAATAATTACCCAGACGGCACAATCATATTGCATGAATATCCTAGGCATATTTCACCGGAATATTGGCATATTCCAGAGATATGCTATATCCTCCAAAACATGTGCTATGCATATTCCATGGATATTCAAGGTCACCATGAAATATGTTCCAGGAATATACCATAATCTTCCACTGCATATGCCAGGAATATTCCATATCCTGCAAAGCATGTGATATGCATATTCCAGGAATATCCTAAAACATATTCATGGTACATGCTATATAATATATGTTTTCTTACCAAAAAAGTATGCCCGAAATATATTTTTGTATGCTTCTTGAAGATGAATGCAGAACATATCCAGGGTGTCTAGTTTATATATGGAATAAACTACCCTTGATATATCGACTATGAGGTCCAATGTATTATTTTTTTGAGTAAGAATAAAAAATTAAATACAAAAAAAATTATTTATTGCAAAAACGACAAATACAACATACATATGTATTCTGATACACTATCTTGGCAATTATCAAGACCTTTGGAAATTCAGATCTGCATTGACACTAACACAAATTACTCAAATCGGTCTCATTACACTTTTCAGTTCTTCAGAATCTTTGTTTTTCTTAATCCTAAAAAAAACAATCAGGAGAAAATGAACCTCATTGTACAATAATTTACTTAGTGTTCTATTGCAACTCTCAGTAACTTACTTAGATCAGGAAAATGGTATGTTCTTCTTCGACTTCTCAGTAAATTGCTATGTGAGTGTGATATACATACATACCCCTAAAAATACTATTAATATACTGTAGAAAAAAATTGATGAATTATATTTATTTTGATAATTAAGCATGTTGATTTTTATTTGCAACATATATATATTGAATAGAAGTGATATTTTATAAAGGGGGAATAGTTGAAAATGATGGAAGTGAATAGATGAATTTGACATTTAAATATTGTTAAAACACTATGGTAAGGTTAGTCTAAAATTTTATTAAATTGAAGTAATGACCAAGTGTCTAATTTTTATATACATTATATTAAATATTCTAGAACAGTTGGTCAACATTGAGAAAAAACGTTTTTAGAATATGTTAAACTACATAGTATAAATTAAGTAAAGGTAAATTTTAATTCAAATTGACGTCATCTCTGTGGTATATTTTTACCTTTTATCAAAGTAGCCATGTCTACATTAGATAATTTTTTCCTTCCATTTCCTCCAACCTAGCTAAAGGTGTCTTAAAACATCATCGTCAACTAACTGAGGCATATATCTCCTAATACACTGATGCGTCCAACATGAAGAAGCTTTGTCATCTATAAATAAAATTATTACATCTTCTCAGTTATAGTGCACTAATAACAACAATTTAACAACAAGCACTCATCAAAGTAATTGTGAAAGAAGTAACAAATACTATGTTTTTGTCAGTAAGTTTTCCATCCAACTTCATCAACTCTATTGTGTAAGACTGAGATATCTTGGATATTATTTCCTTTCTTAGAATTTTTTTTCGTCCTTATCATTTATGCATTTTGTGTGGCCCTTCCTTTAAAAATATTCAGAAGTCTCATAGGACTTTCAGTAGAATCTCTGAAAACAAAGGAAAGTTCAATGAAAAAATGCATAAATATACTTTTTAGAGATTTACTTACTTTTACAGGATAAACATTTTTGTTTTGCTGTGGTGAAATAGATTCTTGAGTTCAACAGATCCGAAATACTGTCCACTTCCTTTTCTTAGTCCACTGTGATACTGTTACAAACTGAGACGAGCTGGCTAGTTGCAAATTAATACCTGGAAAAATATATTATTTGTTATACTAACGAATGAAAACTAAAAACAGAAAAGATTTTGGAACTTTTGATAAGGAGATTCGGAGAATGAGTTAAATTCCGAATTATCTTACCAGGAGTCGTTGGTGATTTCAACTGCGGATATTTTCTAGCAACTTATTCTGTAATATGTAGTAATACTCTCAACAGCACTACAAACTACAACACTTCCACCAATACGAGGGATTTCACTTTCACTAAAAACATTATTTAAACAAATTTCATATACGATGTTGATACTTGACGATTGACAAATGACAATGTCAAATATCCATAAACTGATCGCAGTGCCAATCGCAAGAATTCCTTTCCACAACACTTCCTAATAGGCAATTCGCATGAACCAATCAGAACTATCCTGGCCAAGGCAGTATATTTGAATCGATGCTAAGTATTCAACTTGGTTAGCACTAAGTATTCAACTTGGTTAGCAAGGTAGTTTGGTTAGGTTAGGTCATTTTCATTAATTTTTAAGCCATAAAAGAATGGAACATGATCTAATTTAACCAAAGTGGACCTTGATATCCAAGTTGATCCTCAACATAACCTAAAATTACATTGCACACCACAAGGCGCAATTAAAATAGAGTGTTGTGAATAGGAATTCTTGCGTGCCAATCAGCTTTGATTTGTCAGTCTCGCTTCGAGCGCAGAAAACCGAAACATTTGATTGGTTGAAATTCCACTTCAAATGTACTACTTCATAAACTAACCAATTAAATGCTTTATTTGGCTACGAAACTTGAAAAGTTTTATTAAATGCATGTGATTTTTCAGTTTTTATTAATTAAATACATATTCGAGAAACATTTGATATTTTTCTAACAAAAAGTTCCTTCAAATTGAAATGCCTTTGGAATATTCCCAGAATATTCAAAAACTTACGTTTCTGCTTGATATGCCTTTTGAATATACCAGCAATATTCAAGGAGAATATTTTATGGATATGAGTGGAAATATATTCCAGGAATATTCTCAATGTGTATAAGATCAAATAAATATTCATGGAATATTCCAGGAATATTGCAATATCTGTTGGAAAATAGGATGTTGTAGGCATATTCCAGGAATATTGGGTGCCGTCTGGGTATGTGTCAATGAAAACGTTAAAAGAAAAATGTATTCTATAAGAAACCTTATAGAGCTGTTTTGAATGGCACTTTAAAACAATTTTTCCAGGACAAACCAACCTTGATTTTATTTATTTCAGAGGTTGCCACATATTATTTTTTTGAGATTGGTTTAGGGGTGTAAAAAGGAATTTTAATGCATTTTTACATGATACATTTCCTTTGTCTCATTGTTGATTTGATTTCTTCTCATATCTCAGCTTAAAAATCTCCAAATTAAAGTTCAATGCAAAATACAAACTCTAACCCAACACAAACCCTGGTTGACATTAGCTATTTTTTTATTTGTTTTTTTTATTCTGTAAAAATGGTCAAAAATAGTTTATTTTATCAGAACGTAATTTTCTATCCCCACGATAGGGGGGGGAAATACTTCTTTTCCTCCCGCCATTACCGATAGTAACTTAAGCATCTCCAAAACAACCAGTGAAAACATTATGCGACTGCTATTTGAATAACCAAAAATGTTAAACCAACAAAGCGTTTATTGCCATGATACCTGCAAAACATTGAAAATGGCAAAATATGAAATAAAAAAAGCTATGAAATAAATTATCATGGTTACCTTTGATTATATGCACACGTTACTTACTATGGTCTTATATATTTTTTCAAACTTTTTGGTAAAAGGGATAGATACTTTAGAACAGTAATGCTAATTATTGCCCAGTTTATTTCATTCCAACGTATTCGTACACAAAAGAGAAGAATCCGTTGAGTATTGACCCATGAATTGACTCATATTTAAATTTCAAACCTCTGTCAAAGTATACCACATTAGTTGTATTTGAAGTTCTGCAACATGTGGCAACCCCGTGTACCATCTGTCTGTTAAGTTATTGTGGAACTACTATTATTTGTTCAAAATGTTCAAAATAGTGTAGACGGTAGAGAAGGGCCGAAAGGAATTGACGATTGTGCCGGAAAGCTGGGAAAATGGTCAGGGAATATTATATTGGACCAAAATTTTCCTTCCAAATTACAACGAGACGCAACATCCACTCCCGACCCAAGTTGATATACATTTCGTTGCAAATTGAAAAGGAGCCACTTGCCACCGAAACTTCAATCATCTAAAATCTGCAGATACTTTTTTTTTCACATTTCTTTTGAAATGGCCACTCCTCTTTATTTTCTTCCAAGGTGATAAATCCATATTATTCAACAGATTCAAGGACTTGGAGAATAATGATAGCGCAATATAATTCTTAGTTGAAAATTTTATAATGCGGAAATTTGTAACAATTCAGAATGCAGACTTGAGCACTAAACGGTTACTATAAAAATGTTCTATATAGTATTTATTGCGCACACACTATAACGTTTTTATTCCAAATACTACTATTTTGCTCTCTGAACTGGTTTTAACCGAGTAAGCGACGCCTTTATAGGTAGACTATAAAACAATTTCATACTTATTTTATAAAGCCATTTTCTCTATCCTATAAAACTATTTTATTCATCACATCATAAAGCTTTTATACAGCTTGTATATAACTCTTACAAAAGTGTTCTTTGCCGCAGAACTTAAAGGTGTTATACAGAAACTATATAATCATTATAAAGCACTTAAATCACTAGTTCAAAACGGTTTTAAATCGGTCTTATAATGCGTTTCAAAACTATTTTAAGCCAAAAGCAAGCTTCAGTTTTATAATGCGAGTTGTTTAAATATTTATACGACAATGTTATAAAAACATTTTTCTACAAACACAAAAATGTCGCAATCAAACTCTTTAAGTGTTAAAATACTCCCTAATTCGGCATTATAAGATACTGATAAAATATATCAGTTCCATAAAGCAATGATTTTGGTACTTGGGAAATGACAAACCAATCGCCTATGCATCACGCACCCTCAACGACTCTGAACAAAATTATTCGACCATCGAAAAAGAAATGCTTGCCATAGTGTGGGCCACAAAATATTTCAGACCGTACCTGTTAAGAAGAACGTTTAAAATTCTGTCAGATCACCGACCACTCCAATGGCTATTTTCGCTCAAAGATGCCAACTCAAAACTTGTAAGATGGCGACTCAAGTTGGAAGAATTTGACTTCAAAGTAGTCTACAAAAAAGGCAAAGCGAATACGAACGCCGATGCCCTATCCAGAGTAGAAATAAACACAAAGGAAACTTTCAGCCTTAAAGATTACGTAGAAAACTTCAATGAAGAAATTTCGAACAAAAATTATGACAACGCATCAATGTAGAACAATGCATCAGATGGCGAAACATCGGACGAAGTAACGACCTCCAACAAACCTGACCTACCCGAACGTAGAAATGAAAACAGATCAGATGAGCGAAACGATTTTCCAGAACGAGATAAGAACGCACGGGAAACCGAAACTGCAGATGAGCGACCTGTCCAATCTCAACGAGTAAGAGAGAATAACGAAAGATTCATCAGATAATAACTCCAATCAAACCATCCATTCTAATGATGAAAATATATCACTGAACGTTCCAATTTCCGAAAAACCTCTAAACTACTACAATAATCGGGTTATTCTCAAATTTGTTAATTACAACCCAGCCAGAGTTGTAATTGAACAGGCCTTTCCTAACAAAAAGCGACTTCATGTTCAAATAGGACTCGACGACGTAAGAGGTAATTTATTTAATTTCTTCAGGGACTATACATATAACTCCAAAAATAAAATATGCCCTTCTATTTCTTCCCGAAGATAATTATGAACCCACATGTGATTTATTACGAAGAACATTCAAAAACACCGCATATGACCTAGTTAAATGCGGTCACATTTTGGAAGATGTCAGCAATCACGATAATCAAAAGGAAGACATAAAAAACTACCATGAGGGAAAAACCAATCATCGTGGTGTCAACGAAACAGAAACCACTCAGCAAACAATGAATCTCTGGCCGTCTTCTGGCCCAATGCATGATCGGTCGGCAATACGCTGGCAACGGCAAAGCTACATCGGCAAAATGTCGGCCCAGTGTATGGCATATTGTAATCGGATACCTACAATCCAGCCAGCAATGGGCCAATACTATCAAAATTGTGTCTTTTGACCGACATCATAAAAATGAAGGCCCGTTTCAAGTGTTATTGAACAAAATTTTCCAGAGCAGACCAAAACCTTTTACGAATAAAATCTCTTGTTCAACAGCCAATTGAAAACAAGTATGCTATAATCGAGAACTGTCATACGAACCGTGAATCTAGCGTGATACGAACTGGCGGATAGACATAGGAATTCTATCCCTGAAGTGCGCATGTCGCATGAACAGATTTTTTCAACTCAGTGGTTATTCTGCCTAGGTAAGGTTAGTCAGGTCAGGTCAGGTTAGGCTAATAAGTCACACATTTTCAAATCGCAAGCTAGGATAGTTTGCTCAGGTTAGGTTTGTGTGTAAAATCGTGAGCAAAAAACTAAATCACGCATTTTCAACTTGCATGCAGCTGTCTTGTCATTTAAACTTCCTGCTATTTCATTTTTGACTGAGACCAATCAAATTCAAATCTGATGTTCATGCGACATGCGCACTTCGAAGATCGAATGATTCTGTGATTGTGATTCATGTATTTTTGTGATTTATTAACTGCGATCAAACGAGTGTGGGTAGTTTAGTGAAGAAAAATGATGACAACTTCTCCTGATGAATTGAGGTCCTAGTATTTATATCTATAATCAATTGTAGCGTCAGTTACAAGAAACAACCTTCATTAGTTTTTGAGGTTAAGTATATATCGCCAAAATCTTGTGCTGAAAATAACGACAATGTTCAAGAATTATTGCAGAAGTTATAAGTATAAACTTATTAGGAAAAATTTGGAAAAATCTGTAGCGTTGAATGGAATTGACGAAACAGTCACAACACAGTACAGAAGCCGAGGTTCTGATATACTCACATCTACCTCTAGGGAGTCTATGGTACAATCAGATTCATATGAGCCCACCCCATCAACTTCTGCTGCCAAACCCACATTTCATCAGTGTTATCCTGATGTTTCGGATAGTGATACAGGTCATTCGATGGGTGAACCGCCTGCTCTAATGGATGAACCACCTGATTAGGTGAAATATATGCTATTGGCCCAGTTTAAAAAATGATGAAGAGATAAGGAGGGCAGTAATAAAAAAAAAATTAAATTAAAAAAGAGTCCTGTACCAGTTGACCAATAGTGGTGAAATACAGTACAAGTAAGTAACTTTACTCATTCGAAACAATTTACTAAAATACTCAATATAATTTTTGGGAAGGTGAAATCATGATTTTCATTTTTCAGATTCTTATGAAAAAGCTATGCAAAAACTAAAACATCTGGAGAGGTCTGGAGACAATAGCCGAAAACTTCCAGCTTTACAAAGTTCATGCTGTAACTGCAAGAACACGGAAGGTAACTAGTTTAGCATGTTTATTTTTAAATTGAGTTTGATCCTAGACATGTGAACCATATAATTTTTTTTTTCAGCTAAGCTAAGATTGATTTACTAGCACATGACGTTAAATTTTTGTTACAAATAGTACAGAGAAATGCCCTTATAAAGATGTGGAAACTCCTGAATTTACCAATAAATCAGGAGTGTGAATTGAAAGAATTTGATAGAAAATTGGAAGATGAGGATTTTTTTCGAAATATGGTATGTATTGTGATTCAATAACCCTTTACTACATTTTATGAATAAATATATACAGTGTGTCCCAGCTAAAACTTGTCACCCCCCTAATATCCGAACTCATGAAAAAAATGGAAAATCGCTCAGACCCGTCGATTTGTATTTCAAGGGGGAACACTTTCACCAAATACACCATCATTGTGTTGTCAACCCCCTCAACCCCAGCACCCCCTACTTCAGAATTTTCAATGGGACTACTATACTTGTGATACATCATTTTGAAGGGAATTCAATCCCAAATACATCGGTGTACTGAAATTGAGGATCGATCAAGTGTTGTTGAAGTTTTCATTAAATCAAATTTTTTCCAGATATTTTTATTTTTCATCACCTAACATGATATCATCGTATGAAAGGTTCAAAATGTGAACCATTCAGTTCCATACAGAAGTATAAGCGATCTTCGAAATTTCTTCGCACATTGCTCAACATTTCTGGAGTCAATGCACGACACTCCACAACAATTCTCCTGCGTAGATCATCAAGAGAAGTTGGCTGGGTAATATAAACTTTGGATTTCAAATGACCCCATAATAAGAAGTCTGATTGGTGATAAATCAGGAGGTCTAGCCGGCCATTCTATTGGTCCTCGCCTTCCAATCCATCGCCCTGTGAAATTGTCATCTAAAAATTGACGTACAGGTGCAACAAAATGTGGAGGAGCTCCATCTTGTTGAAAGGTGAGCTGACCGTCAAGTAACCTATCATCGTCTTCAAGTAACTGAGTGATTCTGGGGTTCACAGTTGTATCAAGAAGTTCAAGATACGTTTGTCCGTTGAGGATACCATCAATAAAATATGGACCTACAATATGGTCTCCCAGAATACCAGCCCAAACATTCAATTTCTGGGGAGTTTGTGAATGAGTTTCCTTGTACCAATGGGGATTTACGTCACTCCAGTATCTGCAGTTGTGCCTGTTCACATGTCCATTTAAATAAAAAGAAGATTCGCCAGAAAAGCACACATTGTAGAGGTAATTATTATCACCAATCAATAATTGACTCATGATTTCACAAAACTCTGTACGTCTGTCAGGATCATCTTCATTTAATTCTTGTACATTCTGCATTTTATAAGGATGGAATTTTGCGTCTTTCAGAATTCGATGTACGCTGCTTTTCGAAACACCAGAAATAGTCTCAAGTTGTCTTAACGATTGAATGTTGTCCATCACTGCATGTCCTACAACTGCAACAGCGACCCCTTCATTTCTCATAGGCTTCTCTCGTTCATGTTTTTTATTCAGCACTGATCCCGACTCCAAGAACTTATTCATCAATTGAAGCAGGTACTGATATGATGTGGTGTTTTCTGGATGACTTTCATTGAAACTTCGAGCCGTAGCTCTAGCACATCGTCCATTTTCAAAATACGCAGCTACAATGGATATTCTCTCTTGTACAGTATAAACCATTTTCGAATGTTTTCAAATTGTTGAATGCAGTGACTCGAATACATCAATTACCAAGGCGTAAACAAAGATATGCGTATACAAAAACACATGAGGGCAATTTTTTTTTCATAAAAACGTCTGTCTCACCTTCGAAACTATTATTTCTGACAGCATATTATTTTTCAATACAGTGGCGTACCCACAGTGAACCTTTCTTACGACGCTAACATTTGAGGTGATGAAAAATTAAAATATCTGGATAAAATTTAGTTTTCATGAAAACTTCAACAACACTTGATCGATCCTCAATTTCAGTACACCGATGTATTTGGGATTGAATTCCCTTCAAAATGATGTATCACAAGTATAGTAGTCCCATTGAAAATTCTGAAGTAGGGGTTGAGGGGGTTGACAACACAATGATGGTGTATTTGGTGAAAGTGTTCCCCCTTGAAATAAAAATCGACGGGTCTGAGCGATTTTCAATTTTTTTCATGAGTTCGGATATTAGGGGGGTGACAAATTTGTTGTTTCACCTGCAATCAAGTGTTGCACATCCTTACACTTGCTTTCACCGTACTGATGAGATCCCTAAGATCGAAACACGTGTCTACGGTTGCATTTTTACTAGAGGGCTTAGTCCAATAAAATGTTCCTTCTTGTTATTCACAATTTCCCTCGAGAGCATATCCCTGTTTCATTTATATTCCTGGACTCGGATGTCACGCAGGTAGCTATAGCTGCCTCCGTGGCGACGTCGTTTCTTGCCTTGTAAACACGAGGTGTTACGACTGAAGCCACAAATGTGCGGTTGGCTTCCTGTTTGTTGACTCCGTTCATTTGTTGTTTCACCTGCAATCAAGTGTTGCACATCCTTACACTTGCTTTCACCGTACTGATGAGATCCCTAAGATCGAAACACGTGTCTACGGTTGCATTTTTACTAGAGGGCTTAGTCCAATAAAATGTTCCTTCTTGTTATTCACAATTTCCCTCGAGAGCATATCCCTGTTTCATTTATATTCCTGGACTCGGATGTTACGCAGGTAGCTATAGCTGCCTCCGTGGCGACGTCGTTTCTTGCCTTGTAAACACGAGGTGTTACGACTGAAGCCACAAATGTGCGGTTGGCTTCCTGTTTGTTGACTCCGTTCATTTGTTGTTTCACCTGCAATCAAGTGTTGCACATCCTTACACTTGCTTTCACCGTACTGATATATATATATATATATATATATATATATATATATATATATATATATATATATATATATATATATATATATATATATATATATATATATATATATATATATATATATATATATATATATATATATATATATATATATATATATATATATATATATATATATATATATATATATATATATATATATATATATATATATATATATATATATATATATATATATATATATATATATATATATATATATATATATATATATATATATATATATATATATATATATATATATATATATATATATATATATATATATATATATATATATATATATATATAACTGGACTGGAAGGGGGAAAAAAGAATTTAAGAGCTTAAGGAATGTTCTAAGAATGATATTAGGTGAGTTGCAATCAGAAATGAGTGTATTCATTACAGGATATTTTTATGGTTCTGTATCTCAGACCCTTAAAGTAATCACTCACTAACTTAAATGTTAAAATCACTCACTAACTGACATAGTAATAAAAAAAATATGTTCTTGAAAATTATGAAAAAATAGGAATACTTTACTTCACTAATTCCAGGTTTTGTTGTTTCTGAGAAGTCAATATAAATCCTAAGAACCATTTATGTGCCCGTTACACTCGCACTTGACCCCAGTTTTTTTCAGTTTGTCTTCGGAAAAATCCGTTTTGCAGAAATGCCACAGAAACCGAAATTGCCAGTGTATTAAAAGTCTGGCTAAGAACTGCTTCTGACCGTTAAGGGGGGAGAAACAAAAGGAAGACAAAGCCGGCAGAGGAAGGGGGAGATGATACGCATTGAACATTTCAATATTTGTTCCTTCATACCAAAGAATTGTTTTTATATTGTTTATGTTGTTTCCTTTATTTCATTTAATATTTGTGATATTTTTTACTTTATTTAAACCAAAGAATTGTTTTTATGTTGTTTCCTATACATGTTAGGTATGTGTATTTTATTAAAGTATATATGTATAAACTTTGGAACTTTCTCCAGTTTTTTGTGATATTTTTCTATGAAGTTAATTCATCATCTCAGAATTCGAGCATATAGCTCGAGAGTTTTTGGGAGATCGTTTAGTAACGATAGTCGTTGCCGACCGATGTTTCACCCATTTTACTCCCATATACATCTACAACGTAGGCTTAATATGGCAAATACCTGTTAGAAAACAACTACTTCCCTGGCTAATACCACGACGGGTATTGGATTACATCTAACAAATACTTGTGCAATATGTTCCTCATTACAGAGGACACAATTGCAAGTGCTTCCTGTAACCAACTAGTAGAATCCTGTACCGACCCGGACTTGAACTGATGATAGGCAAAAACCTTGAAACCGGTCTGCAGGTGATCCCCCTGTCCGGGTCGGTACAGGATTCTACTAGTTGGTTACAGGAAGCACTTGCAATTGTGTCCTCTGCAATGAGGATCATTGCACAAGTATCTGTTAGATGTTATCCAATACCCGTCGTGGTATTAGCCAGGGGAGTAGTTGTTTTCTAACAGGTATTTGCCATATTAAGCCTACGTTGTAGGTGTATATGGGAGTAAAAAGGGTGGAACATCGGTCGGCAACGACTATCGTTACTTTATTCATTATTTTTCAATTAAAAGGCAATCAGTAAATGTGTATAATTCAGTGGTCCAACCCTCTGAGTAGGTAACTTCCATTACAGTATTTCTACTGGGCCATCAATGATTTCCACAGCTTTGCCTGCAGAGGCCCGTCATTCAAAAGACACTGTTGCCAAGCATTGGCCCTGATGATGGCCGGTGTCTCCTATTTTTGGCCTGCCCGCCATAGGCTATAGGTGCTTTGCCGTTCAGGCCAGATCTGGCCAGCATATTCTGGGCCGGAATACGGCCGATCGAAATTGTTTGCTGGGCAGGATAAGAAGACGTTACTATTGGCCCTCTCTGAAAAACGACATTGAGGAATACATCGACCTCTGCGAAACCTGCACTGAGGAAATTTTTTATTAATTGTAGCTAGAAATACAATAACCCTAGCAAGAAACTTTAATAGCATAGGGGACAAGCGAGCTATCACCTGTGGTTATAAAGTCGACTTTGTTGATTATAACTCACTTGGGATAAATAGAAATTGTCGAATAACTTATTTTCTCGAACTTTGCTACCGCAATGGAATGCATTTACCTATAGCTAGTAGACAATGTTTTTGTGGTAGCTGGTAAACTTTGCTACCGCCAGCGAGTGCACCTACTTATGACTAAAAGGTATTGCTATAGTTGTAGGAATCTGACTTTGCTATCGCTGGTGTGTGCAATTACCCCTAGGGCATTATTCATGTTGTAGGTATGCTATGGTAACACATATCTATTTCTGTAACTGTATAGTTTTCAATGAAAAATTATTGCAAAATGTCTGTCGGAATGTGTTCTAACAGTGACGAACAAGAAAGAAGTTTCGAAATGAAACATGTAAGATAATGGGTCGTGAATAAATTTCAGCAGAAGCTCTCACTATTGATTCATATTCCGCATACTTCATTGACACGAATATGTATGTCTCGAAAAAACTTAAGTAATAGCATTTGATTATATTCATTCACTTCACCCATTATCACATGATTCCTATATTGGTTGTTTACAAGGAGCACTATTCGGCAATATGGCTAGACTAGAACAGGCGGAAGATAACACTGAAACAGTAGTTCTACGTGTTCTCATTTCTAAACGTAACAACCTCCAAATGTTCGTTGCGTTCGTGGAGGGGGTTATTTCCGTCAGAATGTCAGCAAAACGTCTAATAACCACAGCATGGTACAAAGTAGCCGTAAGTGGATGAACTTCTATGCGATGATCCACTTATCGTAAGCGAAAACCTTACGGCCATAGGCATGTAATTCACCACCCACTAAACATGGAAACTTACAACTGCTTGCAGAGAACTCCCTGGCCCTTGCAGATTCAAACTTGAAACGGAAAATTCACTAACTAAGGCAGAAAATGTGCATACGTTAAGTTGATATTGCTCACTTACCGAATACTTCCGGGCATAAATTCATACCTGACAGTTTTTTACCAATTACAAATGTTAACTTTCAAAACACATTAAAAATAATACTTGTATAACATATACATATTAAAACTTGTATCAGTAAGTTTGATGTAAACTTTGATGTAATATTTCTCAAACCAAAGCTTGTCGTAAATTTTGGGTCATGAACTATTTGGGATTTTACAACCAATTGTTTAGAAGGTTTTCATTTCAAAACTATCATTTACAAGTTGGATCCCAGCTTTGATGTACATTATTTCAGCATCCTAAGATTGCAGTAAATTTGTGGTGATAAATTATTGGGAAATTCATGCAAAACCTTTGCATGCAAATTTAGTTAAAATTCGTAAATTTTAGACGAACCTAACCTGACCTGAATTATTTAATAAACAGATTAAACTGAAAAATGGGCACATTGTTTTATTCACCGGTGGCTCAACAAAGCCCGTATCTCATGGTCAAATAGTTTTATCAAATTGCCTAGCTGTGGTGTCATTTCTATTGGCTTATTTAACACAATTTGAAACAATCCACCATAAAATAACGCCTCTGCAAGGTAGTTTTGAAGTGTTCTGTGGTTTTATCTACAAAACAGGCGTTATTGTGTGGTTTTATTAAACTATTTGACCATGATCCACGTAATGACAAGACAGCTGTTCTTGTCATTTAAACTTCCCGCCATTGTTGTTACCTACAGATCTCGTCCTCTGTATGGTTATATCATGGTCACGTGATCTACCGTCTACGTATCCATTTTGGATTTGCTTTTGGCTTTTGCTCTAATGCTGATGTGGTTGGACTGGTTGGTGAACTAGTGTAGTAGTGATGTATAACAAAATCCCGCTTCACTCGCGTCTTCATTATATTTGTGTTGGTATTGTTGAAATATGTGAAGAATGAAGATATATATTCAAAATGAACAACAAGGTGAGTGAATTATTGTTTAGTGTACCTAGTTATATATGCAGAATTGATTTCAATTACGGGAAATTTGTTTACTGTGTAATCATATGAGAAGGCTTTCATCGCGTAAATGTTTATAGACCTTTTCATTTAAGCATTTTGGCTATCCCTAATAACACAGAATCTTGCTGGTATATCCTGCTAAGGTCCTACATATGTCCCAATGTTTCAGACTTAGGGAAGATATGGTAGAGATGTTTCTTTTGGAACATCGCTCAAATGTTTCATTAAGATGTTCTAGAAACATACTGTTTCATCTTTTTTTGAACAAAAAAAAAGTATTGCTTTTAATGCCTAATATTGTTTGGTGTTTAAGATGGTTGAACAGATGTGAAGTTTGATACCTACCTACATTGATAGTTCGAAGTGAGAATCATTATTATTGTATTTGTCAGATACCTAATTTCGTATATAGGTATATACCTATTTCTAATACCCATATCTACCTAATATTAAATAAAATAAAATAATTGCTGAATATCTGCACTAAGCTTACATGGGTAGTCGCCATTATGTGATAAACAACTTTTATAAGTAGTGGCCGTGTGTAATTATTTAAAACCAAAATCATTCAAAATTCCCGCAATTTCTGGCAGTTCACTTGGCGCGTTTTCGTTGATCACCGTATGCGTCATCTGCTGAACAGTTAAGATTTGTTTGCAACGATGTCAGATGTTTTTAGAAATTTATTTCTATAGATCTGAAAACAAAGTGAAATTGAAATGTGAGTACTATGTAGACTAATACAAATTTGGAAAAAGTATTTTAGAAAAATTCACTGTTTAAAACTCAAAAATGTTTTTATTTTCAAATTTCAAGATCATCAGAACATTTGATGGTCAGGTATTGTATGTGTAAAAAAATTATTCTGGCAACGTTGCAGCAGGCAGGTGTTCGCGTTTTGGCTTGCAACGCGCACCATGTGGCTTCGCTGAAGTGTGTTTCATGTTTCATATTCATTGTTATCCGTTAGCCATTGTTGTAGTCAAGTTGTGGTTGTATGGATTAGGATTTGTCTATTTGAATACTTTTTTTTAATAATTTTGGTGCAAGTTTTTTCAAATTATATTATCTGCATTATTTTCTTATTGTTGTAGCTATTAACCTACCTAGTGAGTGCAATTAGTGTGAAGTTATCCACACTTTCATAGCCACAGTTTCTTATTGTTGGTGGAATTGAGGAGTGAACGTCTGCGGTGTTGCCACATCAATTATTTTTACCGATATCTTCTCATTTTTACAGAGATGTTCATAATCAGTTTTTTAGGCTATTTGCGACAAGAGAGACTTGTCGAATAATTTTATTATCCACGGAATTATTGATATATGTTATACAGAAAAATCGAACTCTCTGAAATAATTCGATTTATAGAATCATTCGCTAGAAAAAACAAATATCGTGACTAACAAATCAGATAAAATGAGTAACATAAAGTAATATGTCGAAACGTGAGAAATCTGACGTCGAATATTTTGACAATGCGATTATGAATTAGGACTAATACAGAAATTATCCAGTAGAGTTGAATGAATAATCTAATAAGGAGGGTGATACAACGGATCTGTACCAAACCGTAGGGGAGATGGAAATGGCAAAAATATTCATAAAAAATCATTTTCTTTTATTATTATGGCGCGAGTCACCTCGAAATAACACAAAGGCTATTGAACACATCAAAGCCAATGCGTACACACAGAAAAATATCTGTACCAAACCGTAGGGGAGATGGAAATCGCAAAAATATTTATAAGAAATCATTTTCTCGATAATTACGGCGCGAGTCACCTCGAAATAACACAGAGGCTATTGAACACATCAATGCCAATGCGTACACATAGAAAAATATCTGTACCAAACCGTAGGGGAGATGGAAATCGCAAAAATATTTATAAAAAATCATTTTCTTGATTATTACGGCGCGAGTCACCTTGAAATAA
This sequence comes from Chrysolina americana, assembly GCA_958502065.1. Classification (NCBI taxonomy): domain Eukaryota; kingdom Metazoa; phylum Arthropoda; class Insecta; order Coleoptera; family Chrysomelidae; genus Chrysolina; species Chrysolina americana. Next base: position 33,667,176 of record OY293420.1, read on the forward strand.
CACAGAAGTTATTGAACACATCAATACCAATGCGTACACACAGAAAAATATCTGACCAAACCGTAAGGGAGATGGAAATCGCAAAAATATTTATAAAAAATCATTTTCTCGATTATTACGGCGCGAGTCACCTTGAAATAACACAGAGGCTATTGAACACATCAATGCCAATGCGTACGCATAGAAAAATATCTGTACCAAACCGTAGGGGAGATGGAAATCGCAAAAATATTTATAAGAAATCATTTTCTCGATAATTACGGCGCGAGTCACCTCGAAATAACACAGAGGCTATTGAACACATCAATGCCAATGCGTACACATAGAAAAATATCTGTACCAAACCGTAGGGGAGATGGAAATCGCAAAATATTTATAAAAAATCATTTTCTTGATTATTACGGCGCGAGTCACCTTGAAATAACACAGAAGTTATTGAACACATCAATACCAATGCGTACACACAGAAAAATATCTGACCAAACCGTAAGGGAGATGGAAATCGCAAAAATATTTATAAAAAATCATTTTCTCGATTATTACGGCGCGAGTCACCTTGAAATAACACAGAGGCTATTGAACACATCAATACCAATGCGTACACACAGAAAAATATCTGACCAAACCGTAAGGGAGATGGAAATCGCAAAAATATTTATAAAAAATAATTTTCTCGATTATTACGGCGCGAGTCACCTCGAAATAACACAGAGGCTATTGAATGGCAAACATAATATTTCATCGCTAATCAGATGAAGTCCTAATTGATATCGAAGTTTGATGATGGATTTAGTATTTTCTATTGGGGATTACTGCCAGCTTCTTCATCAAACTAAAATATTTATTGATGAAGTACCTATATGTATAAATATAAAAATTGATGTGATTGAAGCGTACCTGATAAATTAAGTAGAAACAAGCAATCGCTTTAATAAGTTTAAGAGAGTCATCTATTATTTCTTTCTGATAACCAAATGAGCAAAACGTACTTTTCAGTACCTGAAAAGTCATTCACTTATGTAAAATATGTGTTATGTTTTGAGAACCTATATGTTGATGACTGGAAGCATCAACTTCCAGCCGGTATTGTTCATAGAATAGATGTTTTTTTTTGTAATATACTTTTGAAGACTGCTTCATTTCTCCTATTTTACCTCAACTTCTATAAACACTGTAGGACCAAGGGCAAAACAGTGAAAAATAATTATTTTTCAAGTGTCTATTCTATTTTTCACCTTACTACTGGACAAATACCCTTTAATCTCAGGTATACTTCGGGAGATAGCCGAACGAGACAAAGGATCAAGATACCAAAGACCTTCAGTTTGCTTCGATTTGATATTTTTCTTTGTGAATGCATTTGTGTGTTTAATGGCCTCAGTGTTATTTCGAGGTAACTCGCACCGTAATAATCGAGAAAATTATTTTTTATACATATTTTTGCGATTTCCATCTCCCCTACGGTTTGGTACAGATATTTTTCTGTGTGCACGCATTGGTATTGATGTGCTAAATAGCCTCTGTGTTATTTCAAGGTGACTCGCGCCGTAATAATCGAGAAAATAATTTTTTATGAATATTTTTGCCATTTCCGTCTCCCCTACGGTTTGGTACAGATATTTTTCTATATGTACGCATTGGTATTGATGTGTTCAATAGCCTGTGTTATTTCAAGGTGACTCGCGCCGTAATAATCGAGAAAATTATTTTTTATGAATATTTTTGCCATTTCCATCTCCCCTACGGTTAGGTACAGAAATTGTTCTATGTGTACGCATTGGTATTGATGGGTTCAATAGCCTCTGTGTTATTTCGAGGTGACTTGCGCCGTAATAATCGAGAAAATGGTTTTTTATAAATATTTTTGCGATTTTCATCTCCCCTACGGTTTGGTTCAGATATTTTTCTATGTGTACGCATTGGTATTGATGTGTTCAAAAGCCTCTGTGTTATTTCGAGGAGACTCGCGCCGTAATAATCGAGAAAATTATTTTTTATGAATGTTTTTGCCATTTACGTCTCCCCTACGGTTTGGTACAGAAATTTTTCTGTGTATACGGATTTGTATTGATGTGTTTAAATAACTCTGTGTTAGTTCGAGGTGACTCGCGCCGTAATAATCGAGAAAATGGATTTTTATAAATATTTTTGCGATTTCCATCTCCCCTACGGTTTGGTACAGATCCGTTGTATCACCCTCCTTATTAGATTATTCATTCAACTCTACTGGATAATTTCTGTATTAGTCCTAATTCATAATCGCATTGTCAAAATATTCGACGTCAGATTTCTCACGTTTCGACATAATACTTTATGTTACTCATTTTCTCTGATTTGTTAGTCACTGTATTTGTTTTTTCATTAAAAAATGCACTCGTTTTAGCGAATGATTTTATAAATCGAATTATTTCAGAGAGTTCGATGTTTTCTGTATAACACATATCAATAATTCCGTTGATAATAAAATTATGCGACCCGTCTCTCTTGTCGCAAATAACCTATAAACTGATTATGAACATCTCTGTAAAAATAAGAAGATATCGGTAAAAATAATTGATGTGGCAACACCGCAGACGTTCACTCCTCAATTCCACCAACAATAAGAAACTGTGGCTAGGAAAGTGTGGATAACTTCACACTAATGTGAGTGCAATAACCGTGATAATATTGAGGTGAGTACAAAACGTTTCTCATTTTGTATGATGGATTCCCGAGAAAAAAGAAAGCTTATGAATAAGTTCGATTAACGATATAAACGCATTAACAAAAATGAAAATTCTAAAATTAACCAAAAAGTAAGTGGAGTAGCGGGAGATGCATCTACCTAACATGCCTCAGTTTTTGGGGGTCCAGCTCCAACCTACATTTCTGAACCTATGTCTGTGTCTGATTCTGATTATTCAAATGAATCAGATCATTGTTCAGATATCATAGACAATAGCATATCTAGCTCTAATGAATGTGATTTTGATATTAATGTTGAAAATAACCAACTTATTTTACCAAATGAAACTTTGGCATCTTCTGTTGGAAATTGGGCTATAAAGCATAATATAAATCATTCCGCTTTATCTGATCTGTTAGACATTTTAAGACAAAATAATCCTGAATTACCTAAAGACCCGAGGACTCTTCTGAAAACACCCAGACAAACTGGTTCCCAAATTAAAATAGTTGAGCCAGGATTCTATTACCATTTTGGGTTATCACAGTGCATAAACAATTTGTTGGTAGAATTTTTTAAGCATAATGTTCTAAACACTAATGTTCTCGAAATTTGTGTTAATGCTGATGGCTTGCCTCTTTCCAAAAGTTCTGGAAACCAAGTCTGGCCAATAATGGTTAATTTTTTAAAAATAAAAATTTTATTCAGATTTGTGGGATTTATCAGGGCAATGAAAAGCCAAAAAGTAGCAATAGTTTTATGTCAGACTTTGTAGAGGAAGCAGCAGACTTAATTAGAAATGGTTTTTTGTTCAACAACACATATTATAATGTAAAAATACACGCATTCATATGTGATGTTCCTGCTAAGTCGTTTTTAAAATGTGTCAAGGGACACAGCGGATATATGTCGTGCACTAAATGTGACATTGAAGGCACATATATAGGTAACCGAACATGTTTTCCAAATTTAGAGGGTTTTAATTTGAGGTCGGATCTGAGTTTTCGAACAAAGGAACAAGAAAGCCATCATATTGAAACCACTATCTTAGAAAATATTCCAGGGTTAGATATGGTAACATCATTTCCGCTAGATTACATGCACTTAGTGTGTCTAGGTGTCATGAAAAAACTACTGAACAACCTGTGGCTTGGTGGAAAACCACCATATCGTTTTTCTTCTCAACAAGCAAAAAATATTTCAGATCAATATCTAGCGTTTAAGAATCAAATGCCAAAAGAAATACTTCGAAATCCAAGATCTTTGTTAGAAGTGAAAAGGTGGAAAGCTACGGAGTTTCGTACATTTTTATTTTATTTGGGTCCTGTTGTTTTAAAACAAAACGTACCAGAAGAAGTATATAAAAATTTTTTATGTCTTCATGTTTCAATATCATTGTTGTCGAAAAATCTTAATTTATCATTTTCTCAGCAATTAATAAAACATTTTGTAGAAACATTCTCCATACTTTATGGCAAAGAAAATATTTCCCATAATATTCATAATTTGTTACACCTTGCTGATGATGTTAAAGCATTTGGTAGTATAGAAAATTTCAGTGCTTTTCCTTTTGAAAAACACATGATGTCAATTAAAAAACTAGTTCGTAAAGGTGACAAACCACTTCAGCAGATCATTAATAGAATTTCTGAACGATCACTCATTGATTTCGGGAGAAATCCAAATTCATCCAATTTTTATCCCAAATTTAAAAAAGAACATTCTCAAGGCCCGGTTATTGATAGATCTTTAGGTGTAAAACAATTTGGATTGAATTGGTCGCTACTTGATGGAAATCCATAGTATAAAGCACTAAGGTAAACGATTAAATTTCCACAAAACTTTATTAAATTCGCGACATGTTTCACTACACTGTAGTTTTAACAAGCGATAATGGTTTACTAAAATCCTCTTCGTTAGGCTTTACTTAAGTAACCAGTTAGTTACTTAACATAACAATTCTAGGTAATGTTGGTATAGTTATGTTAATTAGTCTTCTTTATTTAGTAAAGCCTAACGAAGAGGATTTTAGTAAACCATTATCGCTTGATAAAACTACAGTGTAGTGAATTTAATAAAGTTTTGTGGAAATTTAATCGTTTACCTTAGTGCTTTGTAAAACAATTTGAACAAATTTATTTGAAATTTTTTTTTTATCTGTGAGTGAAGGTGATAATTGTTGTGTGCTCAAGAACAAAAGCATAGTTTTGGTAAAAAATATTATAGTTCATGAAGAATACACTAAAATAATTTGTCAAAGATTTTCGATCAAAGAAAACTTTTATGACTCACCTTGTGAATCATCTAAATTAAATATATTTTTAGTAAGTGGCTTAAATACTGGGCTTCAATCTTGGGATTTGAGTCAAGTGGCCTACAAATGTATTAAATTAATTTTTAAAAATAAATTTGTTGTCTTTCACTTACTTCATACCGTTGAATTATATTAAATTTTTTTCCTTAAATCATTCGATATTACGCTTTTGTATTGTTTTCAGTTTATGCCAAAATGTCTTCGCCCAATAAAACATGGACGGTGGTTTGTTTTATTGCTGATGAAACAGTTGAAGCAGTCCCCACAAGATGGATCACTGGGGATGAATGTCTGTGGCCTGCGGTCACACGTGAAAAATTAAATATTTTAATCAAAAAATGCGAGTTTAATTCTTGCTGGCCCTCACATAAAGTCAGAACATTTAGAAATGCTACTTATGGTAAATTAATCTGACTTGAGCGACTCATTATAATTCTATTATGTCAGCATGTTATGCATTTTTGTAGATGTTTACGGAGTCGCAAGATCAAAGGCGACTAAAGCTGAGCTAACTAGTGATTTGAATACCGATGAAGGGGACACTATTGCAGTACCTGAAAAAAGAATTCGAAGAAAAAAAGTATTTTCGTCTTCAGAATCTGAAGACAATGAACCGTTTCTGAGATCAAACAAAAAATCAAGAAAAGCCATGAATTTGCCAGATCCGCCAATTTGGACAAATAATGTCGATTTGGATATAAATACAGAAGAAAATATTTGTAAAAATAGTTATGAAGGTAATTTGATTGAATAAATAGAAATTTGATAAGTAAATTTATTTATTTTTCTGTTACAGATGTTACCGACTCGCAGCCTACCACAAGCTGCACCAGGACTCCCTTAATACAGGTGCAGCAAACAAGTAGTCCTAAAACTCCTGTACAATCGATTAAAGAAAATATTAGTAAGTTTTCTGTGCCAGTTTCTAGAGTGATGTGTTTGATTTGAATATATTTCAGATAAAACATCAAAAAGTTGTTGTTGCAATAGTAAATTATTATACAATATACAATCCTTATTAAAAGAAATCAATTCAAAATTGGACAACTGCAACAACAGATATACTGAAGTTGAACCGAACCATATGAACATTTTGGAAAAATCTCATATGCAGTTTCCAATTTCCACAATGGAAAATTTGAAGGTTTTTGAGAATTTCCTTTCACTAGCGGAAAATTATATAGCATTGGTAAATATATTTTGGAGTCATTAATAACCTACCACTTAACCTTAGGCATAATTTAGATTTGCATTTGTTTTTGTAAAATTCATTTTGAAATCGAAAGTGGCATATAACGGATTCAAGATATAAAAACTCCCCAATAACATAAAAAAACATCACTTAGCATATTCAGAAAAAAAAATCTTGAGTGATAGAGCCTACTATAAACAGGAATATTATGAAGACACTCTGTGACACAACTCTCTTATAATTAATTTTATTTTACATATCATTTAGCAATCCAATCCCATATTTTCTTCAAAAATCTGCTTTGTATTGTACTTGCCTGTATCTGTATGTGCAATTTGATTTTGCTTTAGTGATCAGTTATTGCAGTTTTATATTTTTATTGAACCCTCTCTCTCTCTCTCTCCCTCTCTCTCTCTCTCGAAGGTTCAGTTATGAAAACAAATCTTCATTAACTTGATAATGTTAAAATTAATTCAAATTGATAATTTTAACCTACTTCAGCATCATTTGTTTTTTAAGACTATTAAAAGAATCATAGTAAAATGTAATTAATTAATTCCAAATAATCCAATTAAATTTTGAAGTTACAGTAATTTACATTATGAAAAAGGAGTAGAAGTATCCTTCCTTTTCCATAATATGTATATCACTGTACTTCACATTTAATGTCAAAAGATTAAAAGTCGTAGAATGATTTATTCAAATATGTAAAAAAAAAATTTTAACTGGAAAAAAGTCTTTTGCGTTACTAATTGATGTATGATAATTTTAGAAGCAGCTCAGAAATCAGGTCATGCTTCCAACAATAAGGAAACTGAGCAAAGGATTGGCGATTGGCTGAGAAGAGCAAAAGAACGCAATCTTAGAGCTCAAATGAAAAAGAATGTGACTTCAAAATAGGGGCCTATTTCATCAAATTTTTTTACTATTTATTTTATGTGGGATGACCATGTGGGTTGTCTAGGTAATAAATGTAAAAATTCATATATGTATATAAAGAGGAAACTGATAAGTATTATTTGTGTAAGTAGAGATATTTAGTTGTGAACTGTAGATTTTTCACTGAATTAGCTCGTACCTTAACCTACGGTACATTGAACCCTTGAAGTAACAAGTTGAACTGACCATATGGGAAATTTTTCTATTTCAAGTCTGTTTAATATTTCTTATCAAGTTTAAAAGATTTTGGTCATTTATCGCATGTGCCATAATTCGGAAACAACTTTCACTTGTTGTTTTCCTAGAGGGGATTCAAATCATTTTTCGACCAATCAAATGATGAGAATGAATGCCACTTGTCAACAAATATTTCGACAATCCATTGTCGTTCGTAAGGGTCGGCATTGACTTTTTAGGAGTTTTCAAGTGTGAATTTGAACTTTTTAAACAGTATCCAGTTTCCGTCCTGTTAGTTTTTGTGATTTTTTTTATTAAATTATCATGGTTATAAAGTGAATTCATGTGATGTGAAATTCATAAAGGATCACCCGAGATCTTTCCACCGGTAAGTTTTGCTGTTATTTATTATATATTCGATAACCTTAATTTCCATTTTTGTAACGGTGTAACCGTAGAATTTCATTCAAATTCATTATTTTTCGCCTTTTTAAGGTTATGATTTTTGTGTACTGTATAATCGAATCGCTCAGGATCACGCCAAGTTTTGCTGTTGATATTCATTACAATTTTGACTAATCATATTTCCATTATTGAAATTATTCATCTAAAGTCTTGATTCGTTAAAAAGACAATTCTGTAAATACCATTAACTCTTTTCTGATTTTTTTTATAATGGTTATGTATGTTTCAACTCGAGTTCATTCTATCGACTCTGTTGTCGAATATTGGTTTTAAAATGGAATTTTAAGATATGTAGCACTATAAAAGCTGTAGTTTTATAATAAACACAATCATTTGAAAATGGAGATAATTGGATTGTGTATATTTCTTTTCGAATTGTTGAATGTTAAAAACTATTTCATTCCATTTGAAAAAGTAAATATAATACCTATTTACGCAAATTACGCAATTTATCAACCTGATTTATTAATGTAATAGATTTCCTGCAGAACCTGGGAGAACTCAATGGTTATCTTTTCTGGGGTTGGAAAATGTAGATACTATCGCCAAATTTGTTTGCTCAGACCACTTCACCGAAGATGAATTTATCATGAAACCCAGTGGTAAAATATATTTGAAGTTTGGTGCCTTGCCCATTATTCATAGAACGCCTCATCCAGTGAGAACACTTCCAATAATGTGAGTTTTTTTTTCATTTGGTTCAGTGTAGGTGGTATTGTTCTACGTTCTATCAATGAGAAACTGTCAATATAATGAAAAACCCCATTTTCATTAAACTTGCATCTTCTCATTGATGGAATTTTTGCCAATCATAATAACATATTGTTACTAGAATTACAATCTTCTGTTTATGGCTTATAAAATTATAATTACAAAAGATTTCTCAGAAAATTTCATAATTTATCAAATTGTAGTCTCTAAAAAAGTGTGGCATTCGAAGGCTAAACACACAAAAATACACAAACAATAAACAAAAATTTAATTCTTTTACCATAAATTTAAATGATCCATTTTTCATGAGACATACTTACACCAATATGTTATCCTATTTATGTGGAATGTACATATGAAAGAATTTAGAAAATGTGGTGGCCCTATGTTTTGTGTTTCATAATTTCTTGCACTTCCAGACATTTTGTGGATTCAAATTCAGTTTCTTCAACATCCACGTCGTCAACATCTGGACCTATTATTCAGAGTGATGATGGGCTTGAAACTAACAGGTAAAGAATGGAATGTCTTTGAAAAAATTAATTATATACAATATTATAATTCATTTAGACTTTTCAAAAGAAATATGTTTGATGGTAGGAACCAATTTGAATTTACATTGATTATTTTTTATTTTTTAATCTAATGATCACATGTTTTCAATATACATATATTTTCTGAATACAAATCTATTGTATGATCATAATGGAAAGAAAATCACGTTTCTATTGTTTGGTTCAAGTGTCAGTATGTTGTAATGGATAACTTACGTTACCACTCTTAGCTTTCATTTTCATATGATGCGGGTCCCTACAACAAATGGGTTTCTTGCTCCAAGCAGTAGATCAACCTTCTGAACTCAGATTTATTTATTTGGTACAAGTGTACAATTTCAGTTACATAAAATTTACTCATGTGTATTTCCTTTCTTCTGTTTCAAGCAAATATTAAGTTGCTAAAAATATTATTCTTAACTTTTTCAATAACATTTAAATAATATTTCTGTTATCAGTGAAATGGTGGAAAAAATTACTTCCCAATCAAAACATGATGCTTCAATACAAACATTTACTTGGAAGTAAGTTGAGTCGTTGAAGGTAATTGTTGTTCTGCATTCTTGTTTTCAAGTATTCCTGCAAGGAATATATGAGATCCTGCATTTAAAATCATTTTCAAAATTTGGGTACTTCTAGGTAGGGCTTAAAAAAATTAAATGGTATAGTCATTGTACTGAACAAACTTTCATATTTCACTCTGATCTTTATACCAATATGAAAATCAATTTAAATCCACTGAACTGAAGAAAGAGGAATAGCAAGACATAAATTAAACTGGAGAAATGCACAAATTCAGCAACGAGATTTTTTGTTGAAGAAACGTTTGAAGATCTTTCAATAGGCACCACTAGTTAAAAATAGAATTTTATCAGAATGTATTAAAATCTCATTAGAAAAAATATCCTAAGATTTTCATAAATTAATATCTTAATAGAATATCAAAATATAATAAAGTTTTAAAAAAGTAACTATCAAGCATTCAAAGTAGAAAATAATACACATTGGGTTGTATTCATAAAATAACTTTTTATTTTTTACAGAATAAAGCTTTCAAGGACAAAGAAATTGGTTGAAAAATGGTAAAAAATATCGAAGGGAAGCCCCTATTTTGAATAGTTATAAGTAATAATAAAAGAGCTTTATTGACATAAAATGAAATAAATCGAATTGCCATCGATGGGAGTTCAAACCTGTAGGTATTCAAATTCTTTATTTCCTTCAAATATCTAAAATTTTCATTTTGTGTAGTAGTTAAGAAAATGTCTAATACTAAGGAGCAATATGACAAAATACAAGAAATAATTATAAAAAAGTAATACATGGAAAAAATACAAATTCGTTCTGTACAGGAAAACACAGTGGATCGTATAAAAAATATTGAGTGTATAAAAACATTTACCAAGTAGAAAAGACTTTAGACTTCATTTTAATGTTGTAAGATAATTTTTGAATTTTGTTGATTCCAATAGACAACTGATGATTTTAACATGTATGATAGGTACACTTAGTAACAATGACCAGAAGATTAATAGTTTAACAAAAAAAGTTTTTGCATGAAGATAAGTTCAGTTGGTTCTTAGTAATACGATGTTAAAAAATTTATTTCTAAAATATTGTCCTCATTGTATCATTGTTGAGTTATTTTTGTCGAATTTCCTTGATAATTGTCCCATTATTTGCTGGAACAGTTCTGTTCGAGTTCTATCATATAACAGCTAGTTGAGCGAATTGAATAAGTATGTATGTATGTATTCCAAGGATGAAATGTGTAATAATAAAATTCCAAACAAATTATATAACTGTTGATAAATCTAAATCTTGTTTTGATTACCACGGTTTTATTTTATTACTTCAATATAAATCATGTTACTATACTGTTTATTTAGTATACTTGTGCATAAGTTGTTTTTTGTAAAGTGTCTTTTGGAAGAACTTATGTGATGTATATTTTCTGATGTTTTGTATTGTAATTTCGATAAAATGCAATGAAACAAAATATATTTCTCTAGAACCATTGAGCCATTGGCTCCGTCTATTTTATTGTTTCTTCTAGTGAAGCATGCAAGAGGTAAGGTAAGATTAAATTATCATCTAAAAGATCTATGAGGAGATCCAACAGATTCAATGAATCTGCTGATACATTTAGCTCTGTTTCTATGTGATATGTTGGATTTATGCAGCAGTTGTAACAGGAAGTTCAATCATCGGTTTTCAGCCAGAACATGTAAGATTTCTCCCTTTGTGCTTTATTTAACTTCAGCATATTTCTACTACCAAGGTTTATCACCGAAGCCACTGCGTACACTTAGATGTTTAACAAACCCAATATCCATTGACTCCAGATTAACGTCCCTTCCGAAGGATGGCTTGACCTTCACATTATATCTCGAGCTCATTGATATATTATCTGCAGGTATATGCTATATTCGCTACTCTATTTGGGCTTTTGATATAGGTGTTACTCCTCAAAGTACTAACTACACTCCAAGTTTCTTCAGATATCGAATGACAGTCAACTTGAAGAGCCAAGTTCAAGTCATAAAAAAATGGAGGACATAGCACTAACGTTTTTGATATGGACATCGAATAACTGCTTGGAATACACTATACAATTTTTTTATTACTATTCTTAGTGCTAAATTATGAGGAAATAGTAACATCATAACTTATATATGAAGAATCAAACTGACTGCTTCAGGTTAAACGACACCAAGATGCCCTAGATAGATAACTTGCTGAACATTATTTCATTGTGAACCGATTAGAATAACAATTAGTTTTTTTGATTTTATATCAACAAAAATAGGATAGTTCTTTGCAGTAACCATAAAATGAAATTAACAGCTAGATCTGTAGAGAACCTGACATTTTCAGTTTGATTGTATTGTTAAATATACAGACACTTTGGTTTGTATTTTTTTTATGAATAAAAACCTAACCTCAACGTACGCGGAACCACAGAACTCATAATTATATATCTTAAGATATATAATTATATGAGTTCTGTGAGCGGAACGCCGAACGATTTGAAACTCCTTGTTTAAGGCTACTGTTGATTCACGATCCGTAAATAATACTATAGGTTGATTTTCAATATTTTTGGATATCGCTACTGTGAACGTCAACAGTGGCCCTTATTTCAGTCATTTTCTGCCGTAGACGAGAGTGTAGTAACTCGCTAGGGTGTTTAGGCGACGATATCTTTGATTCAGTTTCAAACTGACCAAAGCAAACAACCGCTTCTCAGTCGCCCACCCTAGGAAGTATTTTTTTATTAAAATTAAATTAAAGTATAGATGTTAAATACTTTTGCTGCCACCAGACCCAGAGTATAGTTTTGAATCCGCTCTGGATCACCCGGATTTAGGCTAAGGGGATAGCCTCCCCAAAAGCTAGAATGCTCAACCTTACAATTCACAGCTCTACTGTTTTTCGTAAGTTCATCATCGTCCTCGAAGGCAAAGATGTAGATTTGTAGGTTCGGCCACGGCTTCTCAAATGCGTGGACTTTGTATGAGGGGTTGAAGGGGTAAGTAATATTAAGAAGCAAAGTTCCACCAACCAGCTTTATTCACCAAAGCAAAAAAATTGTGGAAAATAGTAACGAAAATATAAAAGAAAATGTGTAAAATATAAAAATAAAAATGTATAATTTGTAAAAATTTGTAAAATCTACCAACTGTAAGAATTCATACACTCCGTAAATATATAGTTGAATAAAATTGGTCACCCTCTCAAAACATGAAAGATCGCTCTACAGTTAAACAAGCATTTTTCTAAAAAGCCAACAATCCTTTCAACAACATTCCCGATAATAAATCAACAGCTATACTTTTCAAATTAACTCACTACTATTATAATTTCAACAAAAATTATGGCCAAATTTAAACTATTATTATTATTATTCTGTAGTATTCGCCCTCATAACTCCCTCAGAATTATAATAAAGCTATCCTCAATTTAAAATGACGAACACCCAGTTTTAAGTAATAATTATTATCATTTACCTGGAACTTATTTAAATGCCTCAAGCTTATATTGAATAACTCAGTGAACACCCCATATCTCTATTCAAACTATCATTGCTTTAAAATTAATGGACCAACCACGCCCAGCTTTTAACGGAACTATTATTACTCTTATTATTTGTCTTGAGAAAAAATTATACGCAGTTAACAAATGCACATGTCGGCCTACGAAAAATTCTTACCTGTTTTAGTGCCATTCTTGAGAGTGGCATATTTGCCTACACCCTCGCGGGTGGGTGGTCCTCCCAAACCCAAGCGATCACTTGCACTTCACAACACCGAATCCTTAATCTTAACATTTTGTTTCTAGGCACGACGTCTCAGACTACCCTATCTAATGTCATAAGCCATTAAATTTATCAACCCAGAGCGACCTTTCTATATGTAAAAACAATTTTTCCCCGGTTCGAGCGTAGGTATAAATTCTTATCTCACACTCACACTGAATTCAGACACGCACATATGATTCCTTAAATTTTAAAAGACCGATTTATAATACAGGGTGCGCTGAAAACATATAACAGTGACCACTGTTACAAGAGTATCATTTAAATTCAATCAAACGTCTTTTTAAAATTGAAATGAGTAAGAAGCACATTAAAACTTCAAGCTTTCATATGCTATTTCAAATCCATGTTCATTAATGTAAAAAACTTCTAATCAATCTAAAATGCAGATATTTATATAGAGCTCAAAATTCGAGATATCCAAGTATTATCTCATTTTTAGAATTGCGGTAGATTGAGTCGAACATTGAAAATAACAATTCCCACAACAAATACTTTTAAAACAATTTTGAATTTTAGCAAAATTCCGAGTGAGATCTGAGTATCTAGATCTTCAAGAATTTAGCTTTAAATTATTTGTCCCCTACTAAATTTGGAATGCCTCCTTCCATGTCCTTAGGTGGTCGGTGGATCAGCGGTCTAATGCACAGGCCGTTCGAAACTCCAGCATAGCGATAGTCGGTTCGAATCTGATGTAGGTACGAGAATTTTTCTCAACTACTTTATATCGGATTCGATAGGCGGCCGCATGCCTTGTTGAAAAGCAAGTGTATTGTGAGTTGTCTAGATGCCAATCTCGTCTAGTGCTAGCTTGGAGTGCACACCGACCACCCGAGGTGGTGCTGTAGGTTTTCCGGGTTTTCCTGCAGCTGAAAAGTGAATACATCACCTAAAACATCAGTAAGTCGCCCCGGAGCGCCACGGCAAATAATAATAATAGCCGTCCTCTACCCGCACAGGCTATGCCTTTGGGTACACTCAACGAGTGTTTATGAGGGAGTATTATTATTATTATTATTATGTCGTTGTTTCCGCAATATACAGAACAAAAGCTAATCGTTTCTTAAATGAAAAGGTCTATATTGGTAGGTAGATAGATATATGTTTAGGAAAACACATTAGTAACAGATTACGACTATACCTACTAGTAAACTTATTTTTTTGTTTGTTTTCACGAACAATTTCACTGTTTCGTATGTTTAAAAATATTGAAATTAAAATTACATCAGACTATCAATAAGACCTATGAAGGTATAAAGCTTCTTATTTATACTTCTGGCATTATTTATCCCGTTCAGTGAAAACAAAATCTGCACATAATGTAGGTCTGTGTCCTCTGCTAGGTATAATTATTGAGTAGAATTATTATAGTCATAATACTCATTCGAAAGAGGGGGGGATGCTGGGAGTAAACAAGCTCTTAAACATATTTCATTGTAAATTGAGCATTTTTCAAGGTGCATTTTCAAAATATGAATTGGTTTTAATGAGAATATATGACACCAAAAAGTAAAAAATTAGATATCAACTCCAATTTCATAATTTCAAAGTGTTTTTGCAAAATCTGTTTTTGGGGTGTTTCAAAATTCATTTGCCAAAAACAATCAAATGAAGTAGGAATTTCTATTGTCTTGAGTTGAAAAAAATCACAATAAAGATTATTGAGAAATATTTCTAGAGAAATACTGAAAACCCAATATTTTCAGTAAAAAGTCTTTTCTTCCGAATTTCCTTCAGATTTTCTTTTGGCAATTTCATTCTGGCATACCTTTCATTTTAACCAATCCACATATCATCTTTTTTTTTGCAGGAACGACAGAAGGAACATTAGGACCTAATTAATATAGAAATGTAATATGTATTTTATTAAACACTTTATAACTGCAATAGTTTTTTGTAAATTGAAAACCTCTTTTCCCTAAACTCGTCCATCTTATGTAGGATCTAACAATGGAGAATATTCAGAAAGAAATAACTTCCATTTTCTTCTTGGGGCTAAAAAACAGTTGATGAAGATACATTGAAAAAAAAAATTGGAATAACAATAGCAAAAGAAGTCTCACGAGTTTTTGAGAAGTTTTATTTTAGTTTGTTTCTTCTACATTATAACGATGTAAAATAGAAATGTTTGACAAAAGTTTAACATCATGATTTAGAGTCTGACACTTTCAATTCAATAAAGTTAATTTTTGAAAAATTTTGCATGCCTACTCTGAATATTTTACAAGATGGTATTTGGAGAAAACAATAAATATCAAACACAAATCTGACGATCATTTCTATAGAACTTTATATAGGTAAGTAGTTCAACATTGTATCCATTTGAGTTGGCGACATAATATTTCATGAAAAACTTTTTTATTTTTCGTTTTATGAAAAGTTTTGCATGTTCTAGAACCTAATTATGAATAATCAAAAATTTGTTAGTCGAATGTTGAGGGAGTGTCAAAAAATACGAGTTAGAGGATACTTTTATTTGTGAAAATATAAATTGTAATTAAAATTTGATCAGAACTAAATATGGCGTTCATACGGTAACACTTTAAAGTTTACCATTTGAATAATGGCTGTCGTAGTGAAGTCGGAGAATTTTCAAAGGCTTAGCTAGTTTTTAACAAAAATTTCTGTAGAAATTGGTAGGAGAAGAATATGAAAAAGAAGTATTTCTTTTAGATATATATGATTGCTTATTGGAACATTAATAATTTTGAACATCTTTTCATAATTTGAATTTCCGATTTTGTTACAAGTAAAAGTGCTTTAAATTAAACATGTACCAAAGTCATAATTTTTTACTCTATACTCATTTACAACTGCCACATTTTAAGGTATCTAGAACGTGCAGGATTCTCAATGAAGAATAACTTTTTTTTTTTTAATCGTAAAATAAAAAAGTTTTCAATATGTCGCCAACTCAAGTGAACATACTGTAATAACATTTTAGAAATGCTCTAGAAATTTGCAATAAGAATTTGTAACGAACTTTCAAATGGAATTTTTTGGGAATTTTGAAATGGACTTTCGTAAACTGCATAGCAAGTTTACGAATTCAAGTTCACTAATGGCATTCTTGTGCACACTTGCTATCTACATATTTTAGAAGTGATCTGAAAGTTCTCCTATGCTGTTCACAATGAGATTCCTATTATAAACTTACAAATTACAATTTTCAGAAGATTTGGAATGAAGTTCCATAAACTATTTGTCAAGTTTTCAAATACAAGTTATGTATTCAATCCTTGTAGTTAACTTGCCAGAAAGTCATTTTTGTAAGTTTACAGATCCAAGTGTGTCGAAGGGCCCTTTCAAGCTTGATCAGAACTTGCATTGAGTTGGATGATAGTTATGTTCATAACTTGCACTTGGTGATGTAAGTCTAGTGAGAGTTCTATGCAAGTCGTTTATGTTTAGTGGGCAGTGATTATTCACAGCATTATACCTAACTGTGGCAGAAAAACCACCTTCAGCAAAATCGTTTTTGCTGCCATAGAATTTGAATGTGCTACTTCTATTCTATAATTTGTTATAGTAATAGTATTTCTTATTACAGTAGCAAGAAATATCCCAGCAAAATCTTTAATAGCAGAATTTTCCTCAGTGTGCCGAATAAACAAGTATGACAGAAATCCACCGAAACCAAAGTTTATGGTCACCCCAACGCCAGGGAAACCACTCGAAATAATTCACATCGACACATTCCAGGCTAACGGACAGAAATTTTTAACTGTCATAGACGCGTTCTCAAAATATGGACTAGCCTACCCAATAGACGGATCAAATGCAATCAATATATTGAACTCTCTTTTGATATTTATAACTCATCATGGAACACCACAAATGATCGTATCCGACAGCGGAACTGAATTCAAGATACCCACAAAATTCACATCCACTACACCACACCAGAAAGTCCACAGTCCAATGGTATGATAGAGCGTTTCCACTCCACTATAATCGAACATATTCGGATATTGAAACAGAATAAGAACAATTTCAATATTAAGGAGCAAATGCCATATGCCATTCTTGGATACAACAATTCTATCCACATTGTAACAAAAACCAATAGATGTACTAAACGGACATTTTGATTCTCAGGATCATTTCGATATCGATATCCATCGAAATCTAATCAATAACTATATCGAACAACATCGAGAGAAATCCAAAGAAATCTATAAAGAACTCAATCAAAGAGAAATTGAAATCAAAGAGAGAACAATAGGAAAACGAAAAAAGAGAACTACCAATAACATATAAAACGAGCACCAAAATTTATACGAGGACTACCGAAAAAAGAAATAAGCTACTTCCTAGATTCACCACAAGACTAGTGAAAACAAATAACCCAATAACTGTAACAGCTACTTGCCATAAGAAAAACATCAAGCGCAAATTAAAGAAGAAAACTGATACTGACAGTGTGTTGCAGATGGACTCTAGCCATGGGTCTCGAGATCAAAATTCAAGACCTGAAGGAGAATCCAGGGATCCTACCCCTCAAGCTGGGACCAGCAAGGATTCAAATTAGCATACACGATTTCATCCATTATTACAATCTCACACCAAATAGCTCTAGAAATCGATGCAATTCAAAACCAATACGAAGCAGTAATCACCGCAATAGAAAATGGATTGACTCACCCCTATTGTATCAGCCTATCCAATTTCAATCAATGACTTCAGTACCAATTGGAAGCAGCCCGCCGAAAATTCTAATCGATATATCCATCACATCGAACCAAGAAAGGACTAATAAATGCCCTTGGAAGCATCGTGAAGACCATATGTGGCAACCTATACCACGAGGATGCAGAGAAATATGACAAAGCTATATCCAGCCTCCAGAAAAACCAGATGAATGTAATTAAGGGATTGAATCAACATATGTCACTCACCAAAAGACTGATTGAAAGCCTCAATACAACCATAACTCTGATAACGCACAATCAGGAAGTTATTGCCCAAGAAATTGAGAGAATAAATTCCAAAATCGATACCCTCGTTTTCAACTTTAGTGACTATACATGCAAACCAGAAATATTCTCGATCAATCAAGCCTATCACTACAAATGGTAATACAACTTTTGACAGACTTGGAAAATGCTATCACCTTTGCGAGGATGAACGCACTACATAATAGTATAATCAGATCCACCGAATTGAAATCAATAATCCATTCGATGCTCCAAAATCATCAAGAGGAACAGTTGATATATAAGAATGATATCGACTTATTGAAATACCATAGTTGTTTTCATATTGCACTTTCTTCTCCTACACCCCGAAATGTTCACACCTATATTCAATTCCTATACCAGCAATTTGACTACCATTATACCACCCGCACCATATCTGACAATGAATACTGCACTTCATCAGTAAACGAACGAGCCTTGCCGAAAAATCAATCCAGGATACCTGTGCCACAGCAATTCCATCCGATACGACGAAAACTCAGAGGACTGCATTACCCAAATACTCCAACTCTCGGACGAAGAAGCGAATATTGTCATAACGTTCCAGACCACCTCTTAGTCGAGCAGCTGACTCCAGCCCATTACATTGGCATATTTCCGGAATCGACGAAAATATCGATCCAGTGTTCCACCACCGGAATATTCAATCTGAAAGAAATCTTTCTGATTGATGTACCACCAGGTTGCGAAGTCATTGGTAAGCAGCCACTAACCCTACCGAAAGTTAGAACAGCCCCTGTACACCTGAGCGAGAAGACGAACCCCATTAGTCTTGAGAAGATACCCCTCGACCAACTCCACAGACTCCAAGAGATACAAGACCACATCGTACCCGTATCTCTTGACCAAAGTACCGATTCGACTCACTTTTGGTAATTAAAAATGGCTGCAAGTAAACAGCAGGTGTCTAAGTGCTCCTCAAAAAACAGCGAATTTGTGTTTCTATGTTGCAACAAAAAGCCAAAAAATGGTTACTATATATGCGTTAGATGCCATGAAGTGTTCCACACCAGTTGTTACGACAGAATTGCCCCAAAAGTATATAAGAACAATAACAAGCTTATCTGCAAAGAGTGTGAGACTTCTAATGCAGACAGTGATGATAAAGATGAGCTCTATTCCAAACTTATCGAAGATCTGAGAACTGAAATTATACACAAGGAAGAGACAATTCAAAAAGTAAACAAGAAATATGATCT
Organism: Chrysolina americana; assembly: GCA_958502065.1. Classification (NCBI taxonomy): domain Eukaryota; kingdom Metazoa; phylum Arthropoda; class Insecta; order Coleoptera; family Chrysomelidae; genus Chrysolina; species Chrysolina americana. Next base: position 33,686,689 of record OY293420.1, read on the forward strand.
ATTCTATGAGGAAGCTATATCAATGGAAAACGATTTCGTGCGTAAAATTCAGAATTATGAAAAAACCATAAGTGAACTGCAGAACAATCTAAAGAATTTAAATAAAGAATCTGAAAATAAAAAAAAAATAAAAAAAAATAATAATCTTATCAGCATACAAACCCAGACAGAGGAAAAACACACTGAACAAAAAAAGCTAATCACCCAAGAGATAAATAATTCTGATATTTCTACTCAAACGGATGAATATGACAATACAGGGATGCCAAATGAAACAAACATCCCTGAGGATCGACCAAATGACAAACGTCCGGGAATTAAGGCAAATGACAAAATTCCGAAAACGAATGCAAATAAACAAAAAAACAAAAGAAATCGAATGAAACAAATATTATCAAACAGAAACAAAGAATATAAAGAAGAAATGCAAATGATTCTGAGGAATAATATAAAAAAACGGAATAAACAGGAAAATGACTTATCAATGGAAATTGTACAAATTGCTTCGGAGGAAAATAGAAAAGCGGTTACATACCTTGATGAAAATTCATTAAATTACTCAATCTGCAGCTCTATAAACCTAGATACGGAAAAAGTAAACCAGATATCACTAATGGATGAACTAAAAAATGCAAGTATTTTCGATAATACTGACAGTGATATAATTAAAAAGACAATGAACACACCTAATCTTGAGATTGCCAATCAATCAGAGGTACATAATCCATCCCCCACACTGAGAGAGAAACCAAACCCAGCCCTTCCAATGAGAAAAATCCACATATATGGAGACCGATATGCTTCCGGCTTTTCTAAGGTTCTAACTAAAATTGATATCAACCATAAATGTTATGTATATGAAACAATTGTACACAATGCTGAGATCTCTGATCTAACAAAAGATGTATTTGCTGAAACTATAGATTATGGTAGGGATGATTTAATAGTGATAATGTTTAATACTAAAAATGTAAGTAACCGGCACTCACTATACCAACTTTTGAGCAATACATTAGGACTTAGCAATTTGACTAACCTTATAATAATGACAGAGTGTCATTCTATGGCTGACAAAAATATCAATAGGATTATTTACAATAGAATCAAACTCTTTAAACAAAATAACAAAAATTGCTCTGTGACACTCTTAACTGGCCAAGAAAAAAAAGGTAGCAAATTCGAAATGACTGAAAAAGTAAAGAGAACTCTTTCATTTATCTCAAATCGAGCACATAACTTTACTATGAAAATTATAACAAAAATTGAAATCCCCTCTAACGAATCACTGCAGTTTTTTCGAGGTGAATTCTCGCTCAGTGAATATCTCAACTGAAATCAATCAAGATGCGATTCCAAATTTGAGTATGAATTTAAGTACAAAAAGTTCTACACAAAAGTTTGTATCAAATGCACATACCATATCCTTTTTAACATTGAACATTCAATCAATACGCAACAAAGTAGATGAACTACTAGTTTTTATTGAACTTCAGCAATTGCCAAACTTCGTTTTGTTAACTGAGCACTGGCTCGAAGAACATGAACCTTGTTACATTCATAATTATATTATAGCTTCTAAATATTGTAGAACAGAGACAGGGCATGGAGGGACCATGATCTTAATTAACAAAAAGTTCTCAGACAAGTTCCCCTTGGAAAATGTTACTAAATTTGATAACCTGCGTGTGGATCACCACTTTGAGTATTCATTAGTTCATAATAATAAAAACAACCTTTTCATAATGTGTATATATAGGACTCCTGATTCAAACCTTGATATATTTATAGAAAACTTAGAGAAAATTATCACACATCTACCTGTGAAATCTCATATTGTAGTAGCTGGTGATTTTAATGTTAATTTTGCCGATGACGAGTCCATGGTTACTCAAACACTCAAAAATTTATTGTTGAGTTGAATCTGACAATGTATGTGAAAGAACCAACCCGGGTTTGTTCACATACAGCAACTATTATCGACTACTTCTGTACTAACTTTAGCGAAGAAGAAGTTACATCTTTTGTGACTTCTGCAGGTATTTCTGACCATGAGGCAGTTATGTCGTATATTCCATTAAAGTGGAAATATACGACAAAGAGGCAACGGTATGGCAGAATTTATAGCGGTCAAAATTTCTACAACTTCCAGACACTGTGTGATAATATTGACTGGCTTAGTGCCTTGAATAATTCTAAACCTTTGAATGCTTTCCATGAAATTCTAACCAAAGCAAACTGCCATGCGTTTCCATTAGTGAAAATAAGAGAAAAGAATAAGAAACCATGGATTACCAAAGGAATAAAGATTTCAGCAAACAATTTTAGGTCATTGAACTCAATTAGGAAGCACACAGACAGCAAGTTCTTTTTGGAATATTGCATCAAATACAAATTCATTTATAATCTTGTGATAAAAAGTGCAAAGGAAAAATATTATAAAAATAGAATAAACAACGCCAACAATAAATCGAAAGAAAACTGGTCTATAGTAAACAGCCTACGAGGAAAAACTAAAACCCTCCCAGTTCAAACGAATATTAGTCCAAGCATTCTCAATGAATTCTACTGTACAATAGCTGGAAAATTAACATCTCACATAGTTCCACACTCAAATCCAGTAGCTTACCTTGAACACATACACATTACAGAGCAATTTCATTTAGAAGATACAAACGTTCAAGAGCTGAGACAGATATTTAAAGAAATCAAAAACAAAAAATCTATGGGAGTCGATGAAACATCTGTTAATATTCTCGAAAATCTACCATATCTTGCACTCAGTGTCTTAGCGGAATCAATAAACATTTCTTTCAGGACAGGCATATTTCCCTCCTGTTTGAAAACTGCAATTGTAATACCTTTATTTAAGACTGGTAATGTGGATGATCCTTCAAGTTATCGACCGATTTCCCTTTTGTCTACCATATCAAAGATAATTGAAAAATTATTCAAAAAAAGGCTATTACAATTTCTAGAAAATAATAATATACTATCTAGCATACAATTTGGATTTCAGTCATCAACCAACACAAACGATGCAGTTTTCAATCTTCTGGACTCCGTCTACCTGAAATTGAATGAAGGTGATGCTGTTGGAGCAGTATTTTGTGATTTCTCAAAGGCCTTCGATTGTGTAAATCACGAAATACTGCTTCAAAAATTGTACCGTTATGGGATCAGAGGTACTGTCCACAATTGGATAGAATCATATCTCTCTGACAGAATGCAAATGGTCAGAATACAAAATATAAAATCGGAGGAATCAAAGATCCATTGTGGTGTTCCTCAAGGATCTGTACTCGGCCCTGTTCTCTTTCTATTGTATTTGAATGACTTAGCAAGTATCGATATCTCAGGGAAGTTCACAATGTTTGCTGATGATACAACTATAATGTGGCACGGGAATGACATAGATGCACTGAAAAACATTATATCGACCGATTTAGAAAAAGTAAAAAATTGGTGTGATGCCAATTTTCTATGTTTTAATGCAAATAAAACTAATATTCTGACTTTGAAATTCAACTATGATAGTTTGTATTTAGCGAACAGAACAATTATTAATAAGTCAAATACCAAGTTCTTGGGTATAACTCTAGATGATAAATTGAAATTTAATAATCATATAACATCCTTGAACAAAAAACTAGCTAGCGGTTGTTTCGCGGTCCGAATAATTAGGAAGGAACTTGGGTTTTCGATTGCTAAAGCATCTTATTTTGCATTGATTGAGTCTCATTTGCGATATGGCATTCCTTTCTGGGGCTTTTGTAGCCAACAACTGTTTAATTCCGTTTTTGTAATGCAAAAAAGAGCAATACGCTATATGTGCGGAGTTAAAAACTCCGATCACTGCAAACCTCTATTTCAGCTTCACAAAATATTAAGTTTATGCAGCATCTTCATACTTGAATCTGTATGTTTGATGAAAAAGAAACATCCAAATATGACAAATTTTAGAACATACGAGACACGACAAAATAATAACATACCTTTGCCAATTCCAAAATCTTCTTTAACAAAAAATTCATTGATGTTTGAAAGTAAAAAAATGTTCAATCATTTGCCAAATAATTTGAAGCAAATGTCTGACTTTTCTAAATTCCGGAAGGCAGTTAAAGATATATTGTGTACGAAAGCCTACTATTGCCTACAAGAATATTACAGTGAGAAATGGTGATATATATCGTAACCAAGTTTTTATTATTTTAATGTGTTTGTAATATTATATATAGATATTGTGATTTTATAAATTCTTTTATATTTATTGCCTTCTATTTTAAACCAATATTTATATTATAGTATTTAACTTCTACTTACTGATCTTGTAACTCTTTTATATGTATTAGTATAGTTTAACGCTTTGTCAATAAGTACCTTTTCTTAGACAATAAAGCATATTTTGATTTGATTTGATGATTTGAACCCCGGTATACATCATCATCGCAGCGAGCTTAGCCTTCATTCTCTACAAATACCGCCGCAACCGTCCAGGACGAAAAGAAAACGCTTAGGCGCCATCATCGTCTTCAGAGCCACCAGTTTTGTTCATCATCATCATCGCAGCGAACTTAGCCTTCATTCTCTACAAATACCGCCGCAACCGTCCAGGACGAAAAGAAAACGCCCAGGCGCCATCATCGTCTTCAGAGCCACCAGTTTTGTTCGTCTCTTACAAAACATCTTCAGGGGATGGAGAAGTTATAGTTGGATAACCTCACATAGCTTCGCAGAATCAGACGAACTAAGCGACACCCGACACCTGGAGCGACGTCAGCGTGAGAGCATCCGTGGACTTCGAATCTCTTTTAGAATTCATTCTGATTCACATTGTTAAACGAATAAGTTGTATTCTTTCTGTAAAATTGTTATTTTGATCTTGAAATAAAACTTTTTAAAAAGTAAATTCTCAAGGATTCAAATTTAACTTATTTCAGGAAAGGATTTTCTTTCCAAGTTCAAAGCAAAAATCAATTATGAAACTTCACTTCTCTCTATACCAATCTGCAACCGTATATTCTCGTACCCACTGACAAGTCCTTTTGACATCGTTGTACCTCCTAGATCCGAATTCATTACAAAAATCCATACTAATTTCTCGCAACCAAAAATCTGTTTCAGGAAAGAAGTTAAACCTGGTTTACATACGGGTAATTGCATTGTTGAAACCAAAAAATGGTATTTGCACAATAAGTTTGATAAATTCCAGTGAAGAATCTCAAACTTTCAATAGTTCCGAACTCGAATTCGATGATCTTGAGAACTATAATGTTATTGATGTTATAAATATTTCAGACAAAAGTAGGATATCTCTTTTAGAATCACAAATCGACACATCTCATATGAATTCCGAAGAACGCGAATCAATCTTAGATATTTGTTAAAATTTCAATGAGCTGTTCCATATTTGGAAGGTGACAAATTAACGTGTACAGATGCAATCACGTATACATCCCGTTGAAATCGAAAACACCAGTCTTTGTTAAACCCTATCGACTTCCAGAGCATCAGAAAGGAGAAATTAAACAGCAAATACAAAATCTCTTAGATCCAGATATAATAGAACCCAGTCATTCACCTTACAAGTCTCCTATTTTGATAGTCTCAAAGAAGGCCGATAAAGATGGTAATAAACGATGGAGATTAGTGGTAGATTACAGAAAATTAAATATAACCGAATCTGATGCCTACCCATTGCCAAATATCACGGAAATCATAGTAAGTCTAGGAAAATCCAAATACTTTTCAGTTCTAGATTTAACTAGTGGCTTTCACCAGGTTCCTCTAAGTGAAGAAAGTAAGCCGTGCACTGCATTTTCTTTCTATGGTCATTATCAGTAGGTACAAAAAACTTCCCTTTGGGTTACGACATTCTCCCTCCTTATTTTCTCGTTTAATGTCGAATGTTCTAACCGGTGCACAAGGCCTTAAATGATTTGGATGATACTTGGATGATATTGTGGTCTTTGGAAATTCATTGAAAGATCATAATTGTAAGTTACTGGACGTATTCCTTAGACTGCGACAATTCAAACTAAAACTTCAGCCAAATAAGTGCGCGTTTTTGCGTAAGGAAATCAACTACTTAGGTCATGTCATTACCGAAAACGGAATAAAACCCGACCCTAATAAGGCCGTAGCTGTTAAGAATTTTCCCAAACCGAAAACTGAAAAAGAGGTGAAATCATTCTTGGGTCTCGCGTTTTACTATCGTCGATTCATACCAAATTTCGCAAAAATAGCTTATCCTTTAAATAATCTTCTGAAGAAAAACGTTCATTTTCAATGGACCTCTCTGTGCGACGAAGCTTTTGCCAAATTAAAAGAAAAACTCATCAGTCCGCCTAATCTTCAGTTTCCCGATTTTGAGAAAGAGTTCATTCTCTCAACAGATGCGAGCCAATATGGAATAGGTTCAATACTCTCTCAAGGTGAAATTGGATCCGACTTACCGGTTGCGTATGCAAGCCGCACTCTAAATAAAGCCGAACAAAATTATTCAACTATAGAACGCGAGCTTGTAAGCATTACATGGTCAGTACAACATTTTCGACCATATTTGTTTGGAAAAAAATTCAAAATTGTTTCAGATCATAAACCGCTCACTTTTCTTTTTTCTCACGCTGATCTGTCATCCCGTCTCAATCGCCTTAGGTTAAAACTAGAGGAATACGACTATGAAATTATTTTCAAACGCGGGTCAGAAAATACTAATGCCGATTGTTTGTCAAGAATTCACACAATAAATCAGATCGATGTAAAACAGGCTTACGAGGTCTATCTCAAAGAAATTGAATAAAAAATTATCACAAAATCAAATATATCGATATATATATATATATATATATATATATATATATATATATATATATATATATATATATATATATATATATATATATATATATATATATATATATATATATATATATATATATATATATATATATATATATATATATAAAGGAAGGGTAGTCGTTGCTGACTAGTTAGGATTGGAACTAGTAAATAGTGGGGCTATGCAGCAAAATCAAAGAGTACTCTTTTAAGTTTGTCCAAGCTTTCGGAAATTTAATTAATCGTTTCCATCATCAGGGATACTACAATTTGCATGAGTAAGTAATATATAAAAAATATACATGGATGGTTAACTTACATCTTAGTTGAGGGTGTTTGACGCGATGTTATTCAACAAAAGGGGGCACATTGTACAAGATGAATTTCAATATAAAACAGGTAAAATTGGAAGGATGTCATAAAAGTTTTGTAAAAATACGTTACATTTTGATCACATAAGGCCAAATCAATGCTATTGGTTGGGAGAAGACAGACAGTTGACATGGCATATGACTTAGTCAGTGGTACCAATTTACAGTTACCAACCTATGTTGGAGTCCGTAAATCAAAATTAATTGGTTGGGCGACACCTAGTGGCCCATGGAGGAACCTGAATTAAGTACATCTGGCATATAACTGAGTGTCTTTGGTACACTTTTGATCTGGATATTATGTTTTATTTTGTAGTATAACAAAGTTAAGTCCTTCAGTGAGCAAAATTTTAGTACAGGTTAAGTATCTGGTGAATTTTAAGTCAAATTTAGGAAAAAGGTTAATTTTTTCTTCATAAAATTATTTGATCATTTGATAGATTTGAAGAATTAATGAATGGTGGATTCTTATCTAACGTCAGAAGGTAAGAATAAATTTCACTTAGATGATTAATATCTGTTTTTTTATTAATGCAATTACTATTTTCTGAAATAAAGGCCATTTCGAGAAAGGTCCTTTTGGGTAGACGCGATTCACTAGCTAAGACCTTAGTGGCATCATAATTCATATGGTGGTCAAACTTGTTGACATGTTCAGCTAACGCACACCGTTCTGGATGTAGTGTACAGTCACTTTTATGTGAAACGATTCGGGAGCCTAGAGATCTCGAAGTCTGACCAACATACATTTTGTTGCACGATTGACACGGAATACTATATATTACATTCGCTTGAGAAAATAGAGAAAGTTTGTCTTTGACTTTAGAGTGAATTGTTCGAATAGTTAATACTGATTTATTTGCAATTTTCAAATTCGGTAAATCGTTAAAAATTCTGGAGAGTTTGGGAGTGATCTCCTTTATGTAGGGTAAAGAACTATAAAAAGCAATTAATGGAGCAATATTGTTTTCAATGTGATTATTATTGCTATTATTACTGTCAATTCGTGTAATTGTTGAGTTGTTAATTATATCAAAGGAGGATGAAGAATTAAACAAAATATTTTTAATCATAATCGGTGGGTAAGAATTTTCAAGAAATAAATTTAAAAGGATAGCAAGATTTTTTTTGTGAAATTGACTGTCAAATGAAAGATAGAGTGTTAAAAATCTCTGACAGTCAATTGCACAAAAAAAATCTTGCTATCCTTTTAAATTTATTTCTTGAAAATTCTTACCCACCGATTATGATTAAAAATATTTTGTTTAATTCTTCATCCTCCTTTGATATAATTAACAACTCAACAATTACACGAATTGACAGTAATAATAGCAATAATAATCACATTGAAAACAATATTGCTCCATTAATTGCTTTTTATAGTTCTTTACCCTACATAAAGGAGATCACTCCCAAACTCTCCAGAATTTTTAACGATTTACCGAATTTGAAAATTGCAAATAAATCAGTATTAACTATTCGAACAATTCACTCTAAAGTCAAAGACAAACTTTCTCTATTTTCTCAAGCGAATGTAATATATAGTATTCCGTGTCAATCGTGCAACAAAATGTATGTTGGTCAGACTTCGAGATCTCTAGGCTCCCGAATCGTTTCACATAAAAGTGACTGTAGACTACATCCAGAACGGTGTGCGTTAGCTGAACATGTCAACAAGTTTGACCACCATATGAATTATGATGCCACTAAGGTCTTAGCTAGTGAATCGCGTCTACCCAAAAGGACCTTTCTCGAAATGGCCTTTATTTCAGAAAATAGTAATTGCATTAATAAAAAAACAGATATTAATCATCTAAGTGAAATTTATTCTTACCTTCTGACGTTAGATAAGAATCCACCATTCATTAATTCTTCAAATCTATCAAATGATCAAATAATTTTATGAAGAAAAAATTAACCTTTTTCCTAAATTTGACTTAAAATTCACCAGATACTTAACCTGTACTAAAATTTTGCTCACTGAAGGACTTAACTTTGTTATACTACAAAATAAAACATAATATCCAGATCAAAAGTGTACCAAAGACACTCAGTTATATGCCAGATGTACTTAATTCAGGTTCCTCCATGGGCCACTAGGTGTCGCCCAACCAATTAATTTTGATTTACGGACTCCAACATAGGTTGGTAACTGTAAATTGGTACCACTGACTAAGTCATATGCCATGTCAACTGTCTGTCTTCTCACAACCAATAGCATTGATTTGGCCTTATGTGATCAAAATGTAACGTATTTTTACAAAACTTTTATGACATCCTTCCAATTTTACCTGTTTTATATTGAAATTCATCTTGTACAATGTGCCCCCTTTTGTTGAATAACATCGCGTCAAACACCCTCAACTAAGATGTAAGTTAACCATCCATGTATATTTTTTATATATTACTTACTCATGCAAATTGTAGTATCCCTGATGATGGAAACGATTAATTAAATTTCCGAAAGCTTGGACAAACTTAAAAGAGTACTCTTTGATTTTGCTGCATAGCCCCACTATTTACTAGTTCCAATCCTATATATATATATATATATATATATATATATATATATATATATATATATATATATATATATAGAGAGAGAGGTAGTCTCTTGACTGGACTAGTTGAAAAAAACCAATTTATCTAAGAATATTCTCAGTGAAAAGACCCAAGTTTAGTATTTGCCCTACCAGCCAAGAACTTAACATTCCTTCTTTATTGGCAGACATAGAATCCATAATCTCTCTTTTTCCAAAACAAGCACAAGACCTTCAAAGATCTCAGTGCACTAATATAATTACTAAATTTTTGCACAAAAATTCTTCAAAATCTTCTTTTCTTCAAAAAATTTTCATTCAAAGTAAAAAATTCCTTAAGGACAATCCTGATCTTTACATTGTTAGGAGTGACAAAGGAAATGTAACTGTAATAATGTACAGGCAGGATTACTTAGAAAAAAGTCAACTTTTGCTTGATGATCAAAAGTATTATCTTAAAATTTCAAAAAATCCCACTTCTACGATTCAGCAGAACGCCAACAAACTGGTTTCGAGACTTGAGATTGATGGTTTAATCGATTCACAAACTTCAAAAAGTCTTAAAATTTACAACTCTACAGCTCCACGTTTTTACGCTCTTCCTAAAATTCATAAACCAACATTAGCGATGAGACCTATTGTTTCGTCAGTTAATGCCCCCAATGGAAATTTAGCTACTTTTCTGACCAATATATTAACTAAGGCTTACAATACAGAAAATGATTTTTATATTAAAGACTCCTTTACATTTAGCAATTTCATAAACAATTTTCAACTTCCAGAGAATTATATAGTGGTGAGTTTTGATGTTGTCTCGCTGTTTACTAATTTACCTTTTGAAGTAGTCAGATCAAGTCTATCCAGAAAATGGGATGGGATAAAAAATGTGTGTACTTTAACTTGGAGTGCGTTCATTGATATCCTTGAGTTCATTTTCGATTCAAATTTTCTCCTTTTTAACAATTCGTATTATAAACAAATCTTTGGAACCCCCATGGGTTCAAAGATCTCTCCTATTCTTGTAAATTTTGTATTAGATGAACTTGTGCAGGACGTTCTATCTCTGATTCCCTATGACGTTCCTTTTGTGAAGAGGTATGTTGATGACCTGATACTCTCTGTTCCATCAGAAAGAGTGGAAGAAACGCTCTATTATTTCAATAGTTATGACATTAATCTACAATTCACTTCAGAGGTAGAGGAGAATCATAGTATCCCGTTCCTCGATATGAGAGTTTGTAGAGACAATCATAACGTTCTACGTACAAAGTGGTACAGGAAGCCGATTTGTTCAAATCGTTTCCTGAATTTCCACTCTTATCATCATAAGAGCATGAAGCAAAATCTGATTGTCGCACTGAAAAACAGAGTGACAGGTCTGTCACATCCTGTTCATCGACAGGAGTGTTTGAAGGAGTTGGGAGGGATCCTCTTGGACAATTCTTATCCTAAATACATGATTAATAAATTTCTTTTTAATACTTCTACCATAAATAATAATAACTTTAATAATATCATTGAAATTAACGTTAACACTTTGAATAATCAAACACAATCACAGCAAAGAATCTTATGTAAATATAGGAGCCTTCCTTATATACAGGAATTAACACCCAAACTCACCAATATTTTTAAATCTCCAGAAATTCGCATAGCGAAGAAAAATCTCAAAACTGTAAATTTTTTATACTCTAAAACCAAAACTCCTCTTTCTAAATTTGAACAAACTAATGTAATTTATCAATTATCTTGTGTCAATTGTGACAAAATATATATTGGACAGACAGGTAGAAATCTCTCCGGACGTATTGCTTCACATAAGAGTGACTGCAAATTAAAAAAACCCAGCTGTGCACTTGCAGAACACAGCATTTCAACTTTTCACAATATTAATTTCAATGAACCCATAATTTTAGCAATCGAAGAAAATTATTCCAAGAGAAATTTTCTAGAGATGGTTTACGTTAGTAAAGAACCTAATAGTATGAATAAGCGGTCTGATATAGCCAATCTTAGTATAATTTATAATTATATTCTTTCTTTACACAAAAATAATGTTGCAAATTCAAATAACTTTAATAATAGTTCTCACAATCCCCCATAGAGGGCATACCTCAGCACAGAGCTGAAGCGTGTTTCATGGAACATACAAGGCTGACTGTTGACATTTGACGTTGGTTGACGTTGAAATCTGTCAATACACTCTTCTTCTTATTCTCGACATATTTTTACCGCCCTTGTGCGTCCCTTGAACCACGTGCGGTCTCAAAGGCGAGTTTTAAAATGACTAACATTTTTCCAAATTTTAATTAAAAGTTTTCCTTCATAACTCATAAAATCATAATGTTTTTTAATCGTGTTCATGTACATGACATAGTTTTATTATTGTTGTTTCATCTCGTTTTGTGTTGTGACATAACCTTACATACATAAGGAATGACCAAGAAGCTCCTCTGCTGTTTTCACAAAATTAATCTCACGTTAGTAAGTTGTTTTACATCATATTAAGAGTGTTCTGTTTTTTGTCACACGATTAATATTTTCAGATGTCTTGAAAATGAAAATAAAGATTTTCGAAAGCTCGACAATTTAACAAAGAGTTGTTCTTTACCAGGCCACTTTTTCTGACTGCAACCCCAAGGGATATTTTCACTGAGAATATTCTTAGATAAATTGGTTATATATATATATATATATATATGAAAACTAAAAGTTCGGGTTGAACCGCGTCTAGAATTTGTTGAAATTCGACGTTTCGGCTCCGATTTTGGAGCCATTTTCAAGAACTGAAATAGAAAGAAAATTAATGAAAGGTTAAAACGTAATTCTACGCTGAGGTCTCAATCTGCCTACTCCTCAGGTATAATTACGTTAGGTTTTTGTGACTTGACGTCGGGGTCTCAATCTGCCTACTCCCCATGTCTATATATATATATATATATATATATATATATATATATATATATATATATATATTGTGACTTGGTGATGTTATTCAGAGATATACTTGATGTTACAGATACGTTGCGTCCATATGCCTTTGTGCCTCTTTTTAATATTACAATGTAATGTTAATTACTCAACATTACATAAATGTATCATATTTTGCGTAACTTTAATGTGACTTTATTACATACATATAATGTTACTCAAAACATCTATGCAACATTTGTAAAGTGTAACATCAGGGTGGAGCATATACTCATGGTTTACCAACACTTTTTATCTACATTTATAGGTATATTTCTGGAATTTCAGTAGTCACTTTTCAGTAGATGAATAACAACAATAGCAATTAACAAAGTTATTCATCTACCAAAGAGTGGCGATTGAAATTCCAGAAATACAACTTTAAGTGTAGAAAAATAAGTGTTGGTAAACAATGAGTATAAGCTCCACCCTTTATACTAAGAAATAAAATATGTATGTAAGTGGGTAATGATGTAAAACATACCAATCAATCGAAAAACTTTATTGTCAATGATTAAAATCTCATGGATAAAGAAAGCGTTATAAAACAAGACAGTTACATCATTAACAATTAAATTAAAATTAGCAGTATAAAAAATATATTCTTGAATCACTATAAACAGACCAAAGTACCTAATAATATGCGACTTACCACCTGAAACAGATGAAAAATTTATTGATAGAAAGTTAAGTGTTATTAGAAGAATAATATTGAATGAAAACCTATTTCTTTTGAAAAATAAAAAAACAGATATCACTGAATCAATAATTATATGGTTGCTGTCTCCATCACTTATACTAAGAAATAAAATATGTATGTAAGGGGGTAATGATGTAAAACATACCAATCAATCAAAAAACTTTATTGTCAATGATTAAAATCTCATGGATAAAGCCTTATAAAACAAGACAGTTACATCATTAACAATTAAATTAAATTTGCAGTATAAAAAATATAATCTTGAATCACTATGAACAGACCAAAGTACCTAATAATGACTTACCACCTGAATCAGATGAAAAATTTATTGATAGATCTACCAAAGTTAAATGTTATTAGAAGAATAATATTGAATGAAAACCTATTTCTTTTGAAAAATAAAAACAAATACCACTGAATCAATAATTACCTATATGGTTGTTGTCTCGGTCACTTCTCCTGTCTTTTTAGTTTCTGCTCTGCTAATGTCATCCAATCTATCACTATGAGCCAAACTCTTCATCTGTGATTGAACTGCAAACATCTTTTACATATTCTGAAAATATAGTCATTCCATCAGTCACTGAAATCTTTATGATATAAGAAAACGACCATCCAATAATTATTAATAATTCTATGTTGCCTCTAGAGAATTACTTACGTTTCAGTATGTCCATAATTATCAATTCAAAACTTTTGGATTTTTTTCTTTGCCCAGTCCAGAAGGGCTCATCTTCGATTAGTTCGGAAACAACAACTGCTATTTAAGTTTTTGTAGTCTGATCATTCAATAAGTACCAGTTTGTACATCAAAACTGATGGAGGAAAGGACACTACCAAACTGAAAAGAAAGAAAATGCAGTTAGTTTATTGATAATTTGCATTAAACAATTCAAGTGATTTCTCTACAATTTCAAGAAACATTAATATTATCATAGATTAATGAAATTAAGAAAGATCAGAACACTCTGTATAAAATATATAATTTTGAGTTCACTTACAAATTAGGCAGCTCCAATATTGTTGTTTTAGCAAGCTAAATTCATTGGTTTCAGTTCCAAAACTTTCTTGATCAATCGGTTCAAAATGATTTGACACAGCTCCAGATGTCAGTAACCATTACCATGCTGTCCAATATCTGATTAGCAGGAACCACAACTGATAGCTTTTCTACTATTCATAGCATCATATGTAGATACTCTCTAATCAATAATAGATTTCACTACATTCACTACATAACCTAAATGATAAAATAACAATAAGTATTAGTGGAAAATCATAATCTTACCATGAAAATTATGAGTTTTGCAATCCTATTGATTCCAATCACTTTCAAGTAGTTTGAATTATATTTTAATTCTATGAAGTCAAAACTCCTACCATGACCGCCATGATTATTAGGATAAAATGAACGATGGAGTCAGTGATATATTTATTTCATATTTACTGGGTAATATTGTTTGAACGTGGATATAATTTTTTTAAGTTACGTAGATTTTGAGTTTTTGTCGACATTTATGATATATGTTGTTATATGGTTAGGAGGTTAGGTTTTAGGTTATGTTCAAATGTCATATGAATGACGCCATGACGTGGTCATTACCCAAAAATTACATTTAAGAAACCTTTAAGATAATATTAATTTCAAGGCTCCCTGTACACGTGACAGTAATGTTTTGAGAAGGTCTGTCTAAGACATATCTGGGCAACATATAATCAACATTATATGTATTATCTAATGAATATTATTGGTTACTCATTTCATTTCATTCTTGGTTTAATGGGATTCGTCGTGAGACATATACCCAGGTTCTCCCCATATGTGTTATGCAAGAATCCGTCCTGCCCCGGCCTCTAACCGGCGTAAATAACACGGGCTTCGTCGGTGGATGAGGATTGTCTTGCTCGAAGCAATTTCCTCACCCATATTCAATAGTGGACATTCACAACATATAATCTCATTCACACAAGTGTTCTGGTTAGGCTTTGTTACTAACTCCATACGCCACCTTAGGAGCAGCATGTTTATTCGTAGTCCCGTCAAACATGAAACGTGGGAGAGTCATTCTTCAATAAACCAGATATAGTTTCTAAAGAAAAAAGATCTGTCCTATTGGAGAATCAAACCCACGACCCACAGGTCGTGAATCGAGCGCTTGGCCACTGCGCTAACTCGGTCGCCATTATTGGTTACATTATTTTGATATTACATAAACATATAAGCCATATTTTCTCGTGAAAGTATTTCAAATAATTTGAAAACATTCTATTTTCCCGATGGAATTGATTCGAACTATGACGTCACAACTGTCAAATATTGAAAGTATTTCAAAATCACATCGGGAGGATGTTTCAAAAGAGTATGACGCACGTCAAGTGTCATTTTCAGTTGAAGACTGTTTGCATAGTCATGTGTGTTAAGAATGTATAGATATGTAATGTGATTCAAATTTTAATTGTAATTAATATTTAAATTTTACACTATTTTTTTGACTAGTCCAATAAGTATGCGTTTGTCTTTGGTTTAGATCAAATACACATGTATATTTCTGTGATGAATAAATTGATTTGATTTTGATTTGAAGACGTTGAATTCGGTTGGGTTCAAAAACTTCAAACAAAAACAGTAAATAAATAATTTTTTCTGAAAGAGAAATGGAAATGTGTGAAATGAAAGATATGGTCCAAATACAGCTGGAAGATATGTTATTAACAGTAGACTATGCAAATGCCAGACTATTGGAAGGTAATTTAAATATGTCTGAGACAGATAATAAAGTATGACCTTGTCCCAACCAAGAAAGGGTTAAAAGCAACTGCCACTCTGGGGAAATGGGTTCTCCACCTCCAGTATAGGGTTTTTCTAAATTGGGCCCCCCTAATTGATGATTATGTATTTTTTGACATGCGAAAGTGTATGAAAAATTCATCGTCTGTAAAATTTGTAAACCAATTATCTTCCCTGATGGGACTACTTGGGCTAGGATTAAAAAATAAAAACACATAATTAAAGAATTCAATATCCTCTTCATGGGTTGTTTGAGAACCCTTCTGTTATGTTAATAATAATAACCTGTTCATGTTTGGATTAGGTGGTTATGTTATTGTTTATTATTCGACGATTGACAATTTTGAAGTTATGACGTAATTCTTTCGAAAAGATTCATTTTCGCGACAACAAAAACGATGACGTAGTTATTAAAATCATGTTTCGAAATAATTTCAAAATCTTCTTTCGAGAAAATATGGCTATAATTGAAAACACTGTGTTGGAAACGTCAAGATGACATTAATATAATGTTAGTTTGCCAATATCACAAAATTGCACAAAAGTTATATCTGGAAAATATTTTTGTTATGTATCATGTTTAGTGGGACAGAATGACGAAAGACATTTTTTATGTGTCATTGTCAAAGAATAAAAAACTGACAAGGCTGATTAAAAAACTGTATTTTTGTCTCTTCAAAATCTGAAGGAATTTTGTGTTTCAAAGAAAATAAATTCCCTTGCCGTTTCAAGCAAAGAACTTGCCAGTGAGCATCTGAAACTCGAATCGGTCAGGATCATGTTGAGGTATATTTTTAAAAATACGGATATCAAAATAAAAATTTACCACGGAAATATCCAAAGCGAGTTATCACCTAGTGAAATTCAGCAGATCTTGAAAGAATATCACATAAATCCTTTGGGAGGACATAAAGGTGTCCATCGGTCGTATAAGCGAATAAAAAAATATTATAGAAAAGGGCATAACATGTACAAGGATATTGAAAACTTCATTCATTCTTGCGAAACATGCCAGAAAAATAAATGTTAAAGAAAAACTAAACTTCCTATGACTATAGCAACATCTAGTCCACCTTTTGAGAAAATATTCCTAGATATTGTTGGGCCCCTAAATCAAACCGAAAAATTCAATACGTACCTATTAACGTTTCAAGACGATCTTACTAAATTTTCAATCGCAATTCCTATTCCCGATCAAACCGCCCATACAGTTGCCCTTTAATTTTACTACGAAAATAATATGCCAATACGGAACGCCAGTTCTATTAGTCACCGACCAAGGTAATAATTTTCTGAGCGAAATATTCAAAGAAACCTATCGAATCTTAAAAATTAAACAAATCCAATGTACAAGTTACCATCCACAAAGCAATGGCAGCGTGGAAAGATCCCATCCCAGACAGCATGGTATATTCCTGGAATATTCCTCAGATGTCTTAGATAGGATATATATATATATATCCTATCTAAGACATCTGAGGAATATTCCAGGAATATTCCTCAGATGTCTTAGATAGGATATATATATATATATATATCCTATATATATATATATATATATATATATATATATATATATATATATATATATATATATATATATATATATATATATATATATATATATATATATATTCCGAATAATCATGGAATATTCCTAGAATATCTATGTACCCTGGCACATTCAAGGAACATACAAAGAAGAATATACCAGGAATATTTCAATGTGAATATTCTTAGTTGAACATTTCTGGAATATTACTTATTGTATATTCTTTATAGTACATGCAGGGAATGATATGCATGGAATATTCGTGGATTATTCTATACAAGACGTTTCCATATTTGGACCAAAGATTATTAATGTTTCTATACTAGCGCGCTGATGCTTGATTCATAAATGATTTTCTTTTCTCTATGGCATAATCTCTATTTTGATAAGTACTTAGCAAAATTCACATTTGACAGAGAATGACTAATGACTTATACACTTCAACTCGGTCTGCATGCAGCTGATGCCTTATTATTTAAACTTCCCGCCATAACAGTGACCAATCACACAGCGCTCATGGTATAAGTTATTCCGTGCAATTCAAATTCAACAAGTGTTGTCTGTTGTCTGTCGTCTGGGAAGTTTCAGGTTTCTGGTTTCATTATTCATTTCGATTTGTTTTATTGAGTATTTGAACTATTTTTTTTAATTAGTGATGTGTGTAGTGTTTGTTGCAGATCGATAAACTCGATATTCTGAAGAGATTAAAATGGACCTTTTATCACGCAATTTCTACTAGCACCATAAATTTGTATTTGACAAAAAATACACATGAGCAAACGACAGCACTAAGAGCCTTACTCACCAATGGTGTTATCGTGGAGGTCTTCTTTCTTCTGGATCGAAAGGGTCATTTCTGGAGTCTTCATTCACGTTAACGATTGTTCAACAGACACCGTTACACACATAGAAGCGTCTGTCGTCTGGGAAGTTTCAGGTTTCTGGTTTCATTATTCATTTCGATTTGTTTTATTGAGTATTTGAACTATTTTTTTTAATTAGTGATGTGTGTAGTGTTTGTTGCAGATCGATAAACTCGATATTCTGAAGAGATTAAAATGGACCTTTTATCACGCAATTTCTACTAGCACCATAAATTTGTATTTGACAAAAAATACACATGAGCAAACGACAGCACTAAGAGCCTTACTCACCAATGGTGTTATCGTGGAGGTCTTCTTTCTTCTGGATCGAAAGGGTCCTTTCTGGAGTCTTCATTCACGTTAACGATTGTTCAACAGACACCGTTACACACATAGAAGCGGGAAAAACAGTTTAGTAAAAATATAACAATTTGAAATAGAGACTAGCAGAGAATATTAGCTGTTTCGTCTTTTAAGCCTATTTATGCACTGACTGGTCACTTATTCTTATCAGTTCAAGCAAAAACTACCGGCAATAGTTCGCATCGATAGGACCCTGAATAGACTACAGGGTGGAAGTAGTAAAAATCCTAGTACTGTTTACATAAACTTCATCAAAATTATAAATAAATGAAACTCCCAAAATATTGAGTTTCTGCAACATTCTGCCCCAGCAAAAATGCACTTTGCATTTTTTTTTTAGTAAAGTAAATTAAAGTAATTTCAATAAAGTAAAGTAAAATAAACTTGAAACCTCAAGTTGGACTCAAACCGAACACATACGTACACACATATTATATTTGGGTTTTTTAGCAGGAAGTGGCCTCTTCAATTCTCCTGAAGAGGTTTTTACGTTAGCAACACGGGGGATTTTGTCATCCCCATAGTGTAAAGTGATAATTCGACCTAGGGTCCAGTGGCATGGCGGTTGATTATCGTCTTTAATTAGTACCAGCGTACCAAGTTCGGGGGCCCTACTTGGATATAACCACTTACCACGTTGTTGCAACGTTTGTAGGTACTCACGCTGCCAACGCTTCCAGAAATCTTGCTGGAGGCGCTGAATTAGTTGCCATCTCGATAATTTATTCAATGACAATGAAGTGAAGTCAGTCGTAGGAAAAGCAGAAAGAGGTTCGAGCGTCAGAAAGTGACCCGGCGTTAATGCGTTGATATCCTTGATATCCGATGAAATGGGGGTCAAAGGGCGTGAATTTAGGATTGATTCAATCAATGTCAAAGTCGTGTAAAATTCCTCATAGGTTAAAATTTGTTCTCCAATGACCTTAGATAAATGAGTTTTTACAGACTTGACTCCTGCTTCAGCGAGTCCATTGAATGTGGCCCCGACGGGGGGGAAAATCGAAAAATTATCGTTTCACGATTGGCAGCGGCTTGCATTAATTTGAGCTCTCGGCTGCCTCCGACAAAATTCGTTGCATTATCGCAATATAGGTGTGAAACATGCCCACGACGAGCCACGAATCTTTGTAAAGCTGCTAAAAATGTTTCTGCCGACAAATCACTAGCAAGTTCCACATGCACCGCTTTTGTAGCGAAGCATACGAAGATGCGTAAGTAAGACTTGCTAGTTTTTATTTCTCGGTGGCGACTAGGAGTAACCAAGAAGGGTCCCCCAAAATCAACCCCAGAGTGTAAAAATGGTTTGACTTGTAAAATGCGGGACGCGGGCAGTGATGCCATTGGGGGCTGATAATTCGTAGGATTATCTTTCCAATAGCGAATACATTTTGACAAAACTGAGTTTCTGGCTCTCTTTGAGGATAGAATCCAAAATGTTTGTGAAATTAAAAACTGCGTAGTACGAAAACCACAATGGAAATATTTTGAATGATAATGCTGAATGAGCAAAGTTGTAAGGCGGCATTGACGCGGAAGTAGAAAAGGATGTTTGGCATTGTAAGTTAAATTCGCGTGTTGGAGACGTCCACCAACACGTAGAATTCCTTGATCGTCTAGAAAAACATCTAATTTTCTTAACGGACGAGAAAATGTTATATTTTCCAATTCTTGAGCAAAATGTGTTTGCTGGGTGAATTTTACCAACAAAACTAAAGCGGATTGAAGCTCTGAGACTTCCAAGCTACCTGATCGCTTGTCAGTACACTTTTTTGAATTGGAAATGAAGCGCAAAATGTAGGAGACGATCCGTTGAACAGTAAAAATCGTTGAATAACTATTGAACAATTTTTCAATAAAATTTTCCGTAGGAGAGGCAACGAAAAAAACGTATTTTTTCTCTTCTTCAATCGGAGGCGTTAAGTATGGCGAGGGAGAAGGGACCAGTAAAATAGTTTCGTGAAGAATAGGCGGACCAAAAAACCAACATTCATGGGTTAAAAATGCCGAAGGTAACATACCGCGTGACGCAATATCGGAAGGATTGTTTTTTGTATTGATATATTGCCATATGACGAGCGGAACGGTTTCCTTTATGAAAGACACCCGATTTGCGACAAAGATTTTCCACCGATGTGGAGATCCCTTTATCCAGTGTAGCGCGATCTGTGAATCCAACCATGCGAATATTTCGCGGAGCTGAATTTTTCCGTCTATACTTTGGATGACAAAGCTCATAAGTTTTGCCAACAAAACCATGGCACATAACTCAAGGCGCGCAATAGTTAATCCTGTTTTATGAGAAGCAACTTTTGTTTTTGAAGCTAAGAAATTTACTGATATTTGATCATTTCTTCGGATAGTGAGAACATATACGATACAAGCGTATCCTTTTTCGCTTGCATCACAGAAGCCATGTAACTCATAGCTAGCTGAGTCAAACGGATTCACCAATCGTGGAATGCGAAGTTGTGATAGTAAGGGAAGTTCTAGCATGTACTGTTGCCATATTAGAACTATTTCGTTTGAAGGACGGTCATCCCATCCTATTCAGGCGGTCCATAATCGTTGAATTGAGTGTTTTGTGAAAAACGTAACCGGTGAGATGAAACCCATCGGGTCATATACTCTGGCAAGTTCTGATAACATCACCCGTTTAGTATAAGTTTGTTTATCACGCGGATTTACATTGAAACTGAAGTAATCGCGGGATGGATTCCATTGGAGCCCTAGCACTTTTAATGAAGGTTCATTGAAATCACTAGGGAATGCTACTGGATTATGAGATAAATAAAACTCTGGAAGATCAGCTAGGAGTGCGGAGTCATTGCTGGACCACTTTCGTAATTCGAATCCACCTTTCTGCATTAGAAAAATAAGTTGATTTCGAGTTTCATATGCTTCTTCGAAAGTGGGGGCACTAAACACAAAATCATCGATGTACGAACAATTTTTTATAATATTAGTGGCTAAAGGACATTCTTTTCCTTCGTCCTGACACAACTGTGAAAGACATTTCAGAGATAAATAGGGAGATGGTGTAAGACCATATGTAAGAGTGCGAAGGCGGTAATCTTTAACCTCTTCTTGAGGAGAAAATCTCCACAAAATCCGTTGGTAGTCCTGTTGCGCGGGTTCCACCCATATCATTCTGTACATTTTTGAAATATCAGCACACAAAACGTATGGAAATAAGCGAAAGTTCAATAATATATAACAAATGTCCTGTTGCAATTTGGGTCCCGCCATAAGACACTCATTCAAAGACTTTCAATTTGGAATTTTGGCAGAAGCGTTAAAAACTACCCGAAGTTTTGTGGATAAACTGTCCGGTGTGAGAACACAGTGGTGTACCAAATAATATGAGCAATCAGGAATATCTCCCTTTTCTATGAGTTCCATGTGATTGAGCTGTATATACTCGTTCATAAATTCGGAATACTGAAAATAAATTTCAGGTTGCTTTAATATGCGACGTTCCAACGAATAAAATCGAGATAAAGCAAAATTACGCCTACCTGGAAAAACTGGATTATTTTCTCGGAAGGGAAGTGAAATAGTATATTTTCCCGTTTCCTCACGAAAAACAGTGTTTGAAAATATCTGTTCACAAACTACATTTTCGGGGTCCTGAAAATCAGTGCCTGGCACACTTTCAATCTCCCAGAATTTTTTGATGGCGGTTTCAAGTGAACTCTCTTCTATTACATTGCAAAAAAATTAAGAAACTGACGGTGAATTATGAAAATTAATTCTTCCCATTAAAATGTAACCTAAAATGGTTTTGATTGCTATGGGGTCATCAGCATTTCCAGGAATGGAATCATTCAAAAGTACTTTAGAAAATATATCAGACCCCAACAGGACGTCTATATTGCCTGGTTTATAGAAAGTTGGATCAGCAAGTTCTAAATTCTGAATATGTCTCCAACAATCATGTGGAAGGCTAGTGGCGGGTAAATTATCACACATTTTATTCAGAATGTAAACATAAGCGGAGAGTCTTGTTTTAAGGGTTTTAAAATAAGTTGAACTAGCCCATTATTGACAGTAGATTGCATTGCATCGAGCCCTTTCATTTCAATAGAAATGGAAGACTTTTTTAATCCCAACTTTGATATAGCCTTTTTAGTAATAAACGAAATCATACTCCCTGAATCCAATAAACATCTAAAGGGCTGATAATTTCCGCGACTATCGCAAATATCAATCCAAGCGGTTGACAACAAAACATTATTTTTTCGAAGATCGATAACTCCTGTAACTGCAAATAAAGAGTTACCATTCGAATTTTGGGAACAGTCATTTCTAATTGAGTCTGAAGGAGGAGTGCGGTGGTTGGCCTAACATTCCCTGTGCCAGATTCAAGTGTAGTGCTCCTAGCACTATCACCCTTTGCGCAGAGAAGAGTATGATGAAAACGTGATTTGCATTTTTTACATTTATATGTGGAGCGGCATGATTTCAAATCATGTGAACTGCTAAGGCAGTTGAAACATAAGTGGCGACTTTGGCAAAAACTATGTCGCTCACTTGGCGATTTAGAAGCAAATGCGGTGCATGAATACAGCGAATGATCATAATTGCAATAAATACATGTATAAGTGGGAGAACGAGCGGTTGGCTTGGTAACGAACAAAGTGGTGGTGCGGGGTGATCCTGATAGCGGTTTCTGATATCCCATGCGAACATTACGAGTATTCGCAGGGCTCGACTGAAGCGTGTCCAATGCCATACATTCATTGTTCAAAAAAGTTATCAATTTATCATACTTGGGCATGTCACTCGATCTATGTTCCATTTTAAACGAGTTACAGTGGCGATATCCAATCTTTTCAATAGCATCATTGTGATGATGAAATCCCATTCGTCAACAGGATATTTCAACACTTTTAGGGCAGCTAAATTTTCCGAGAAAGTATCCAAAAGTTTGCGTAACGAAGCAAAATTATCACTACTAATTTTTGAGCAATTCTCAATTTCTGAACAATGAGCTTGTGCTCTCAGCCTTTTATTGGAATATCTTTTGACCAAAGTGTCATAAGCGATTGTGTAATTGTCCGAAGAAAGCGGAAGTGTGCGAACAAGAGACGCGGGAGGGCCTTTCAATGAAGCCAATAAATAGTTAAATTTTTCTATGTTACTCAAAGATATGTTATCATGTACCATTGCATTAAACTGATCCAAAAATGAAGAAAAAGTTTTATAATCGCCATCAAATTTGCTGAGTTCAATTCGAGGTAATCTTATATTTGAAGTAATTGCGGATAATATTATGGTACTATTGTGCGCACCCTGAATCTGCACATCATCAAACAACTCACTGTAAATGGCTTTAAAGGAATAATAATCATCAAAAAATCCTTGTTGAATCACATTTTCAGCTTCGATATCTGTCGTACCATCGGCAGCCAATAAAGCGGTAATTAAATTTCCGTGTTGTTTCACGAATTCATCATATATATTCGAAATATCCGCATATCTAACCTTAAACAATGTTTTTCGTGTCTTATCTTTTTTGGCCTGGTCCGCCAAATTGACCAGAGTGGTCATATCTGCTATAGTAGTATCACGATAATGTTTATATTTCTTAATCTTGTCCATTCTTTACTATTAACTTTGTATCGGTAGGTACGCGAACTAGATAAATCAATGAAAGCGGCAAGAATCTACGAACTGCAAAGTAGACCAAAACTAATAAAACTTGTAGGTAAATAAGTATAGAATGTATCTGTGGAGTGCCAACAATCAAGCATAAATATCTTATCAGACAATAGTTTTTGTAGAATTCTCATAAAATGTTCCAATGTTCCCAATGTAGGATAAAGCGTTCTGTCTATAAAAAAGGTGAAGGTTTTTTAAGGCAACCTTTCCTTTTTTACGAATTGAAAACTGGTAAAAATGCGGCAGCGAATTTCTAAACAATTATATGTGTGCACTCGGAACAGTTTCAAGTTTATTTATTTCAATTTCAGTTCTGAAAAATGTAAAAATTACGAGATAACAAATCCTGGCTCGAAGGACCAATGTTGCAGATCGATAAACTCGATATTCTGAAGAGATTAAAATGGACCTTTTATCACGCAATTTCTACTAGCACCATAAATTTGTATATGACAAAAAATACAAATGAGCAAACAACAGCACTAAGAGCCTTACTCACCAATGGTGTTTTCGTGGAGGTCTTCTTTCTTCTGGATCGAAAGGGACCTTTCTGGAGTCTTCATTCACGTTAACGATTGTTCAACAGACACCGTTACACACATAGAAGCGGGAAAAACAGTTTAGTAAAAATATACCAATTTGAAATAGCGACTAGCAGAGAATATTAGCTGTTTCGTCTTGTAAGCCTATTTATGCACTGACTGGTCACTTATTCTTATCATTTCAAGCAAAAACTACCGGCAATAGTTCCCATCGATAGGACCCTGAATAGACTACAGGGTGGAAGTAGTAAAAATCCTAGTACTGTTTTCACGCGACAAATTACATAAACTTCATCAAAATTTTAAATAAATGAAACTCCCAAAATACTGAGTTTCTGCAACAGTGTTATCAATATAAAACGTAAGTAAACTAAGTAGCTTTTGAATAATTCTTTTCATCAGAATGAAATGGATGGTAATAAAATAGGAATTTTTATTTCTTCGATGATAGAACCAACTGAATTCATGTCTAATAATTTCTGTGCATGAGATGTTATCAACAAAGTTTGAAAGCATTCATTACATTCTGATGATAATTAATATTGGGAATAATAATTACGCTATAATTTTTAGGTTATGTCTCATCGTTCTGGCCTAACATTGTAGCTGTTAATTATTGTATCATTTTCATTTAATTTCCAAGAACTATTGTGTCATAATGATTCAGAAGACTTTGACGAACGCCATTCAGAAAAGCAAATTGAAAATGATAATATCAGTAGTATAGATTTAGATTCTGCTTCGTACCATTATTCGATCTCATATAAATAGAAGTACTTTTATAAATACAGAATAAACTCTACATGTTTTTAATATATTTGAATTAGATTATCAAGAAAATATTAGTCTTAGTGAATCACACACTATCAATGAATTTTTCATTTCTAGATGCAATTCAACGCTGTCACAATAGAACATATCTGAAGGACATTGAAGTGGTGGTTCTGTTACCTCGCAAAATCCTCCGACCGATTGAAAGAAATTAGTAAGTATGTATAGAAGTTACAAACTTATAGCTGCTAATTTCTTTACTTCGACGAACCAGCTGTTCACATCTTCATTTGCTTGCCTTAAGTGATCAAATGCTATTCTGCTTCTATATACAGACACATGAGTTGTGAACTGGTCAGCTAAGATTTTTATTAAATCTGCAAATGACTTTCTACTGGGCTTTTCTGTATAATACAAGTTTTTAAAATCTTATAAACCTCTTTGCTGACTGTAGTTAACAACACAGAAACTTTTCGATCCTCCTCCACCTTGTTGGCCAAGAGGAATTGCTCCAGTCTTTCGGAAAAAATTTCCCAATCGTCTCCAACACTGTAGATTTGGCTACATTTCCCGTATTAACTACCGTCACATTTGCCATCGTAACAATCAACAGGATCAATAACAGGAATAACCGGATGAAATGATTCAAATGAATCACAACCAGTGCCGGACTGGCCTATCTTTGGCAAGTGAGATTTTGAAAAATTGGGTCTCCCAATTACCAGGTTCAATCTATTTCATGAGTCGCATACAGAAATTTCAACAAATTATTGGTTTTCGTACTATTAATGATTAAGGTGCAAGATCCACTTGTCTTAGAGTAAAAAATGAAATAAGCATAACAAACTTTGAGCGACCCGATATATAGAGTTGTATTTACCTGGCCGCGTTTGCAACTACGCCAAATAAAATTATTTTTTGGCACAGGCAGCCGCGCGCCAAAACCAAAATCGCCCACCGACCATACATACTCGCGCATCACTATTGCCACGTTGCAAGAGGTCCTCAAGAAATTCTACCAAATCGAAAGTGAATATTTGCGTTTTTCATGTTTCTGGCAATAACCAATTTCGACATTTGACCTTTTTCTTAATTAATTTTAAATTATTGTTTCCATGTCTGTTTTCCTAGGGGCCCCGAGACCCCAAATGGGGGGTGGGCCCCATGAGATTTTTCTCACTATCTCACCTGGCCAGTCCGGCACTGATCACAACTTGTGGACTTAAAAGCCAAAGTGCAAGTGGTTATGCTTTTCTTGGAAATATATAATCCATCAGAACTGCTTCCGAAAAAATATCAGCTTTATCTCGACGCCATATAAATGTTATGTACTTGGCCAGATTGCACATCAAATAAATAACTGGGATGCAAGTGCTTTTATTAGTTTTATTTCAACTTCTCTAATAACCATATACAACCTGGCTTACTTACAACTTACAACGAACCTTACTCACTCAAAAACATCGGTGTCTTGACTTATGACAGACTGCCATGGAACGATTTATTAGGAATTTTTCCACGACACTACATCAGCAAGTTTCACCTGAGAAATGAAATATATTTTTGAAATCTGAAGAAACGAAAACGGTACTTGGCATAGACTTCTTCAAAACTGTGGAAGAGTATAATATGTTCTTGGTGAAGTTTCAGAAGAGCATGCTTGAAATAATAATAAATATTTCATATAGGTATGTGGTTGTCGATGAGCAACCACAAGTTCGTTTGGTTGAAGTAACAAATTGAAATCGAACTTAATAGCGTCAAGGCATGATACCTAAATCAATAAATGTGTACACAATAATTCGCAATAACTCATTTAGAGTTTTATCCATCAATGTGGAAAGCACTAGAATTATCACACTGGTCAAATATTTTTTCAAAAAATACAGGAAAAGTTTGATATAGAAATGGGTTAGTGAATTATAATAATTGTAAAATAATCAGATCGAATTAATAATACGATGGAACTGAATATCAAGGACCACAGACCTGGAAAAAATATAAAAAAAATTTCTTTGTGTATATTCTTATGTACTAATCTTTGTTGTTTCCCTTGGGTTGGGAACTAACAAAATCCTGATTCAAAAATATTTTGTTATTTGATGAATAATTTAAATGAATCCGTATAAAAATTTCAAATTTTCACACATAAAAAAAGAAAAACTCAAATCTGCAGAAAGCCAACTATTTTTAAAAGTATACCTACCTGTCATTGAAATAATTATTTATAAAAAATTTAGAACAATGGATGAGTAAATGTAATTGTTGAATTATTATTAAAGCTTTTCCAATAACGAAGTTCTTTTCTTAGTTCATCAATAAGCAGTTAACGTTCGCTACCGTCATTCTTCCCACAAAGTGACTACAAGCCCCTAGACTATAGGATTATGCTCGAGTACTTTATGATACATTACGAATATAATCGCTTAACGTCCTGATGCGTTGCTGTTATGATGGCGTACTTTCTGATAAAGTACGTAATGCTGGTGTATTTTGGTTGGTTTACGATTTCTATCTTGTACTATTATGATCAATTGCGATTTCTACCGGTTAAGTCATGATGGAGTATTTTTCTATGTTTTACGAATTCTTTCATGTACATTATGATGCATTAGGTGTTCCCATATAGTCAATACTCTAACGTTAATGTTAGTTGAACATTCATGATTCATGTAACCTAGATTGTGATATTCAATATAACAAAGCGTATTTTTCTGATAAAAATATTGCTATATTCTCATGAATTAAAACTTATTACGATACTGCGAATCTGATATAACCTCTAATTAAATAATATAGAAATTATGATATTTAAAAACTGAGGAAAGTCACAGTTAACTGATATTGGAATTATTATTCTGGTCACGCCCCACAAAAAATATGAATGTTAAAATATTCAAGCTTTATTTTTCAATACTGTTTTGCATCCTATTTTATTTCTAAAATTTGCCTACATTATAATTTAATTGAGCTTAAAGCCCGTGGCTCACGGTCAAATATACTTTGATCAAACTGCTCTGAAGTGACGTAATTTATATCGGTTTATTTCACAAAACTTGAAGCAAACCACTAGAAATGACATCACTTGAAGGCAGTTTAACCAAACTATTTGACCGGGAGCCACGGGCTTTATACTACTGGAAAGTACAAAAAATTGCCACTAGATGATAAGGACATTAAAATGGCGGGAATATAATTCCCATAAGCACAACATGTAAACATGCAAGCGCTGAATTTGAAATTATATTATGAATATGCAGATATTCAGGAATTCCACACCATGAATAATATATATTGGAATATAAATTCAATAAAAAAACTCCCGAACAACCCATGATTCTACCCATATCACAGATTACAGAAACTTACAGATAAGAAGCTCCGCCCATTTCCTTTGATGTTTGAAATGCCGCCTTATTGACCTCGGACCTTTAAATTTTGCGCACCAGAGTTGCCGGTTCGCAAAATTCAAGTCGACATGGTTGCGGATTTTGATTCGTTCCTGCTTAGGATGAGTGCATATGAAAGCTTTTTGCGTTTCAGTTCATGGAAATTCTGATTTTGATTGGTTTCCTATACCGGGTGGCTACGGAAGTATTGCCTACGAAATATCTCAGTTATTGTATGAAGTAGGTTTGTGAAATTTGCAGCGTCGATATAATGACATAAGAGCTAGAATTTGAGCATATTGACATGTCGAAGTTAACTTCCGGTCTGACCGGAAGTAACATCAACTTTCTTATTTTAAATGGAAACCCAATTTTTTTTCTTTTCGCTTTATTCAGCATTCAATTCCCTTTCTAATGACATATCACAAGTTGGTATATAACCAGAAACTGGATCAGAAAAAAATTATTATTGAAATTCACCGAGTAGGCCGTGGAAGCAAAATGAAAGCCGAAAATTGAAAAGTTGGCTATGAAAACCATACGTCACTTGATAACAGTTGCTACTACTGTGATATTTTATTTTCATTCGTCGGCGTTATAAAAAGCCACCAAAAAAAATATTGGAAAAATTGGGAAAAACACAATACTCTGTAGGTCCATAACTTAAATAGGAACATGCAACTTTTTCTTGCCTGTACTATTCAGCATAACCATTCCTTCCTAATGATATAATAGAAAGTAATTTTTTGAAATGAAATACCAAAATATCCAATTATTATTCTTCAAATAACAAAACAGATTATCGCCATACGCGAAAATAACATTAAAAATAATGTGGAATGATAAATTATATCCTGTAGGTTCTAGATTAAATAGGAACATAAACGTACTTGGTCTGTGCCATCGTCCATAGATATTCTAATATCTACCTATGGACGATGTTTGTGCTATTCAGAATAATCATTCCATTGCAATAATCATTCAAACCAAAATATTAACAAGTAGGCTGATTAAGATGTATTTTGGAATGAAACAAAAAAGAAACGAGAGCTCTCTCCTTTTTAAAAGGGTTTGGAAATCGAAAACAGTTAGTGGAATATTCAAAAAATGCCCCGTTATTCACGAACCGAACAAATTGGCATGCTTCTCATTTATGGTGAATGTTTAAAAAATTCTTATGCTGTATTTAGAGCGATATCCAGGGAGGCAGCAACCGTCAAGAAGGTATTTCCAGTGGCTTGAAGAAAAATTAAGAACTGAGCCTGATGTTCACGAAGACCAAGAAGCATTTGTTATTAATGAGGAAACTGAAATTAATGTATTAGCTTCAGTACAATATGATAGCACAATTTCCTCAAGGCAGATTGGCGCCGAATTAGCTATAAGTAGGAAAATTTTGAAAAAACATCGATTTAAATCCTTCAAGTATCAGTTGCATCAACATTTGTATGAAAATGACGGTGAAAGGCGCCTGGAATATTATAATTGGTTTCTTCGACAAAATGCTGAGAATCACCTATTTAACTATTATATCTTGTTTACGGACGAGTCAAGATTTACCAACAATGGATTATTTAACAGGAATAATACAAGGTAGGTACTGTACTTTATTTGGATTATTGTCGATAGTCGAAGTGTAAAGTGCTAAAAGTGTGAACGGTCTTTTGTTTCAGGTACTGGGCGATAGAAAACGAGCACCGGTTTCGACAAGGTGGCTTCCAGGAGAGATATGGTGTGAATGTTTGGGCAGGAATAGTTGGAACTCATATTGTTGGCCCCATTCCTTTTCAAGGCCAACTAACCGGAGAGAGATACTTTAATTTTTTAACGAATGAAATTTCGGAATTCAACAACCTACCAGCGGAAATAACTGAGAGAATGTACTTCCAGCAAGATGGCGCCCCTCCGCATAATTCAAGAATAGCGAGAAATTATCTTCAAAATCGCTTTCAAGAGAGACTTATAACAACCCATGGTCCAGTCAGGTGGCCACCAAGGTCACCTGATCTTACTCCGTGCGACTTTTTTCTATGGGGGCATCTTAAAAATAGGGTGTATTCCACACAGCCTACAACTCTACATGAGCTAGAAGTAAAAATTCGTAGAGCTTTCCAAGATATCACGCCCCAAATGTTGAGAAACGTTTTACATGAAAATATCACCAGAGTCAATAAATGTATTGACGCTGAGGGAATGCATTTCGAACATTTGTTTTGAATTTATTTTATCTTTAATCCTATCAATTTGAATTTTTTTTTCCGATAAATCTGTTTTTTTGTTATTTGAATAATAATAATTGGATTATTTGGTATTTCATTTCAAAAAATTACTTTCTATTATATCATTAGAAAGGAATGGTTATGCTGAATAGTACAGGCAAGAAAAAGTTGTGTGTTCCTATTTAAGTTATGGACCTACAGAGTATTGTTTTTTTCCCAATTTCTCCAATATTTTTTTTGGCGGCTTTATATAACGCCGACGAATGAAAATAAAATATCACAGTAGTAGCAACTGTTATCAAGTGACGTATGGTTTCCATAGCCAACTTTTCAATTTTTGGCTTTCATTTTGCTTCCACGGCCTACTCGGTGAATTTCAATAATAATTTTTTTCTGATCTAGTTTCTGGTTAGATACCAACTTGTGATATGTCATTAGAAAGGGAATTGAATGCTGAATAAAGCGAAAAAAAAAATAGGGTTTCCATTTAAAATAAGAAAGTTGATGTTACTTCCGGTCAGACCGAAAGTTAACTTCGACATGTCAATATGCTCAAATTCTAGCTCTTATGTCATTATATCGACGCTCCAAATTTCACAAACCTACTTCATACAATAACTGAGATATTCCGTAGGCAATACTTCCGTAGCCACCCGGTATAGAGATTTGTCTAGAAGCGCGAAGTTCAAACAATTTTTTTAATTAGCCGTCATATCTTGCAGTTCAATGTAGATTGTCATACTGAATATTGAACAAAAATCACCATTCATATTGGTTCTACTTTTTTATATAATGTTAATGGTTCAAGATCTAATAGATTTAAGGTTTTATGACACCGAACTCCAGAATTAAATATATTGACAAAGTTATAATATAAATAAATATAAATATATAAACTGATTTTTTTCAAAATATTCAATTCCTTGTAGAACATTTTGTTTGCGGTTCAGTACTGCAGAGCTGTAAGTGCAGAAATGCGTGGAAGTCATGAATATGCTCAGATATTCATTTATATATATAAGACTTTTCGAATACACAACGTGATTTGAATCTCAAAGGAATGGTGCAAAAACGATATTAAAATACAGGTGTTTAGTACATTCTGGAAGTTGAATTTGATCACAAGCCAATTATGAGACAAACTGGGCGTTGTATTGGAGTCAATGGAAAATCGCCAGAGTAACGAATTTGACGCATTAGAGGTAAAAATATTGTGTAATGACAAAAAAATGGACTTCGACTTGCACTATGACTATGTAACAAATATGTTTAGATAACTGAATATAAAAGGATTTGTCAAATGTTCTCTGTGTAAAAACACTATACTATTCCTAGGTGACATCGGTTGTGTTTGGTTACCCAAATATTATAAGAGCCTCATATACAACTTGGAGAAAATCAAGAATACATTCCTGTGCTTTGTAGAATTAAAGTTACCAAGGACTGTTAGCGAACACTTATACCTATCCAGCTATCATTAATCTTCCAGTAGTGATGGTATTTTATTGTTGTCTATTCAATGATCTCCTATTAGTAACATCCACGTTCCAATTGGAAAATATTCAATTTCCCTTTGCAACAAATGTGCAACTAAGTATTTATATCAAGAAATGATGTGAAATAAATCAACACACAAGAAAAACATTTATTTCAAATATTTTCACATATTCTTCATTATTTCCCCTTCAAAAATGTTCTACGTGAATTAATTTTTAAGTATTTATCAATCAGATAGTCACATACATATTTGAATTCATTTTGTTCTGAAAAAAACAATCTTCTTGATAGTCACAATGTCCTATTCTGAAATTATGTACAATCTGTTTTCTAGTATTTTCACTGAACATACATGAATTCGAGTTTTCAGGTATTTTGAAGTCTAAAATTCTGATTTGGAGGTTTCCTGAATTATCAGCACAGATATTGAATTGAATTGATTATTTTTAAAATGAACAGTTTTCTGAATGCCCTAGTGAATTGAATTGAAGTTGGATTATCAGCATAGCCATTCTGCTGTCTGATACAACTAAAGAAATCTTCTTATGGGTCTTGGTTCAGTTTTCTGGAAAAAAAGATATAAAACCCTCAAAAATCAACGAATTTAACGTAAATTTTATTTGGCCCCTTTAACACTTTCAGTTCATTCAGAAAGCATTCTATCTCTGTTAAAAATATAGCTGAAACTTTTCCCCTTTAAATGTTTTGAATGCAGTGCATGTATAATAGTGCGGAAGAATTGAAAAGATCAAATAGTTTATTGAACTTTGATATGACCTCAACAATGGCCATAGCAGTTTCAGGCAAATTATTCACATTAATATGGCTTTGGTTATTTGGTCGTGCATCCATTTGTATTGGCTCTTGATGTTTTGCGGTTGGCTACTTCAGAAGTTACAAGTGTAAAGATTATACTCTAGTGTTAGTATAATCTTTCTCTTATACACAAGCTTCTATCCATATTATGCACCTGTAATGCAATAAGACAATCAGTATGGTGAATTTAGGGAGCAGTTTGAAGTCATAAGAAAATATGATTGGTTAGAAATAACGGTCCAACCAATCATTGACGAACAGTCTTTCTTATCACTAAACAGTTCACATATTACTAGAAATATCCCAAGAAAACGCATACACATACGTAATCAATCTAATAAATCACTATCGGTAATCGTAATGATTCAATACATTTAAGAATCCAACCCTTTGCTTTTTCTAATGATTGTTTCTGGGTAGAATGCAAGTATTTTATGTCATTGAATAAACAAAAAAGTACTTACTTAATTTCTCCATATGGAAAACTTTGTAATTTGATGCTGTTCGATTTGCTGTTACAATTTCTGCAGTTTCTATATCACAATAATGTCTTCCGCCTCTCCTGTGAGGTGCTTTATTATGTTCATCACTCATCGTTATACTTCAACGATAATGTAATAATCGTAAATGGTATATCTTTATCTTTCCTAATAACGAAAAACAATGATCAACGGGTTTCATCAACGGTTTATACTGAGATCGAGAGCATTTGTTGTTGTTATTGTAACATTTGGCATCTGTCAAATATTGAAGTAGAAGAGATCTTTGAATGTCAAATGTCAATGTAGTCCTTTAAATTTTGCGCTTTTCTATCTCTCTCCTCAAATAACATTCCTTGTCTGTCGTCTCATCTGTAAGTTTCTTTAATATGCCCATATACTATTCAAATGTAGTAATATTTTCAGAATCTTCTCATTTTTATTATACATTGATGCCAATAGTCATGATATTTTGGACAATATTTAACATATTTTCACGATTTTTGACATGCCAAATTATCATGAAATCGATGGAATCATCAAATAACAGAAATATCAACAGTTCATGTGAAAATTAATAACTTAGATGATTAATAACAAAAATTATTGCTGGTAACAGGAATACGTAGATGGATGGAGTATTGACTTAACAACAACACTGACTAAAGTTGAAATTTTATTGGATTTGATCACAGCAGAAGTGTTTGTTTTGCATTTTGTTTGTGTATTTTTGATATCATGGTTACTCTGATAGATTTTATTTGATACGGGGATAGGGATTAATGAGCAACTATAATATGAGAGTGGACAATCTCATCTCATTCAGTTGAGCATCAAGTTCAGTTATAATTTTAATTTTTGATAGCAGATATCCCGAAGATGGTATATTCTTTATTCGATTTTCAAAGCCGTGGATTGATTTGCCAAAATGCAAGTGATGGCTTTCATCCTGTAGGAGTCAAAATTTCGGAATGCAGAATATAAATATTAAGTACCTACTTACTTATAATTAGTACATATTTGTTCGCTTCATTTTATAGGAGAAAATGGACCAACTGTAAAAAATCCGGATCCTGTTTCAAAAGTAAGTCACTGATTTATTTTGATTCATTATATATTCTGTTATCTACCTTTCATTTTCAGAAGTCTGAAGAGTCTTCTGAGAAATCATCTCTGAAAAGAAGAAGACAGCCATCAACACCAATGAAACTATACTGAACCATCATGTTTGTACCTGAGAAGTGAAAGTGTTATCAGGAGTGAATAAAAGTCATTTGGTGAAAATATCCAGGGATGAGGTCGAAGCAACAGATATTGTAAGAGGGAATGTTGAGGCAAAGGAAGTCCTACCAGATGAGTTTGCCAATTTTGAAATTCAAGATGAACTATGTGAACCTGTATAGTGCATTGGAATATTTCTCATAATATAGAAAAAAGTATACATATTGGTAATGAAGTAGAAAATCCTTTCATTTGAAAAATGCAAGCTGGTAATAGCGCAAGTCTTGAAGATAATTCAATAGTTGCTAGGGTCAGATTTTCAATTATTGCCACAAATGAGAAAAAACAAATTGAATACTGGAATTTTTGCAGCAGTTTGAAGTTCTGTGGGAATTTTTGGATTACTGTTTGAAAGTATGGTGTGGAAAAGATAGTAAAAGGGGAATGTCATTATCAAAAGACCAACTGTTGATTTGCCTAATAATAAGCCTCAGAGATGTGGATTATTTCTAGAGCAAAACATAGAATACCACTTCAATGTGAGTCAAGGTACGGTCTCTAGAATTGTAATAACTTGGATCCCATATTTGTTTCACTACTTCAAACATTTGGATAGTTTTCCTTCCAAATAGAGAATTTAAAAAATCCACAACCTAAGGTTGTAAAATATTCAAAAATTGATTAATATTGGATATGGTTTTAAAGTAAATACGAAAAAACCTCAAGATTATCATGAGCAAGGAAATACATACTCCAGTTACAATGAACATTCAACTTTTAAGTTTATTTTGGGAATTAAACCTACAGGAGGTATCTGCTTTGTGTATAAAGCCTTTGAAGGATCCATCAGTGATAGAGAGATATTTATTAAAAGTGGATTGTTTGATAAACTTGAATATGCAGATGCCATTATGGTTGATGAAGGATTCAGTGTACAGGATATATGTAATCAAAAGTGTATTGATGTTCATATATATATGCCCCTTTTTCTCGAAGACAGACCACAGATGACTGCAGAGGAAGTTCAATTAACAAGCATCTGCTAGAATTCATTAGAGAGGTGTATTGGTGCTACGAAACAGTTTAGATTATGCAGAAAACTATTCCGAAAATTTTTCTCAAACTGTGTCTGTCATTTCTGTCATTTCTTGGTGAGTGAATTTACGGAAGCCCATGGTTTCCTAAAGATTTCAAGAAGTGAAACATTAATTTGGATATGTATTCAAAAAGGAATATTTTTATAATGAAAATAAACATGTATTCTTTGTCTGCAATTTTTTTTTATTCACATTCTTCTATTTGCATATTTTTAAACCTCTATCAAGTTCTGTGTATGAAGTTTTACATAGTGTGACTGATTTAATACGGAAGCTCTCTTATGAAACATATATTTTTCAACGGATTGGAATGATGACATTTTATCCAGTATCCACATTAAGATCCAGGAGATCGTTAGAATCTGATGAATCATGCTGTGCCGAGGAATCACATTGTTGATCTACCATACAAGACTGGATCAAAGGTAGGGAAACGCTGACAGAATCAGTGGATTGAGTAGAAGTGGAGTCTCTTTCTCTCCTTTTTGTTTGCATCAGAAACCACCATCAATTCCAACAAAAATGTATTTTTCATTTCCACTGGCTATGTAGTATTGCATTCTCTGTAACAAAAACAGAATATCTGAATAATGTGTTACAGAAAAATGTCCAAAGTAATTATCAGTTCTACCCCGATCGAACGATTGGATTTTCGAGTTTTCAATATATGTTCATCCTCAATACTATTTAAGTACTTGATTAGTTCAACATAACATTCATTTATCAATTTCCCATTGACTCTGTTGAATCTTTCGAGAAGTTTGAAAGTTTCATTAAAAATGGAAAAGAATATGAAAAATTTGTGAGTATGCTACTTATTGCAAACATTGTTGATCTTTCTGTACTCAGTAGGATATATTTTTTGTCTCGATCATCGTTTGTTCAATTATAGCATTTTTCTTTTACTCACCCAGTATTTTTAAATAAAATTTCAAAATGCTATTTATTTATACCTATATACCATAACCTGTGTTTAGCGGGGCACAAGATTATTTCATTTGCATTGTCGGTGATCAGTATGATTATTTATTCCAGTTATTGATGCAATGGTTTTTATTCCTTTTGATTCTGGCAATATTCAATTACATTTTGACGTGTCAAAATTAAATGATATTTCACAGGACTCAGCTAGTATTATTAATTTAATGGATATTTTCCGGTTCCGTGTTTAGTCAAGTTTTCATTAAAACTTTGAAAAGGTCCATCATATCCTGAAATAGAATTAGCCATCAATTTTCACCCACTGAATATTTATTCTACCATTACCTTTTCGTTCAGCGACCAGAGGTGTTTTTTATATTTCAGGTGGCTTACCTGGAAAAAGTGGTGGCTATACCACATATGAATGTGTGTTCCCAGGTAGAACATTAGTAAATGAAATTGCCTGCACATTCAATTGGCATGGGTTGAAGGGAATGAAGCCTATTAAAGATTCGTTATTTGTCGAAGCAACAATCGGTGAGTTGAATAACCATTATGAAAAACAAAAATTTAAGCTTAACAGAAAAAATATTGAAATGGACATAAAAAGCTGGTTGCGGCATTCTAAGGATAGGCTGCTGAAAAAGGGCGCTCCAGCAGGTGAAACAGGACAAGAACATAGGATTGGATTACAGAATGAATAATTATATATAATATATACAAATATATGATATATACATATATATATATATATATATATATATATATATATATATATATATATACATATAAAAAAACCAATTTATCTAAGAATATTCTCAGTGAAAATATCCCTTGGGGTTGCAGTCAGAAAAAGTGGCCTGGTAAAGAACAACTCTTTGTTAAATTGTCGAGCTTTCGAAAATCTTTATTTTCATTTTCAAGACATCTGAAAATATTAATCGTGTGACAAAAAACAGAACACTCTTAATATGATGTAAAACAACTTACTAACGTGAGATTAATTTTGTGAAAACAGCAGAGGAGCTTCTTGGTCATTCCTTATGTATGTAAGGTTATGTCACAACACAAAACGAGATGAAACAACAATAATAAAACTATGTCATGTACATGAACACGATTAAAAAACATTATGATTTTATGAGTTATGAAGGAAAACTTTTAATTAAAATTTGGAAAAATGTTAGTCATTTTAAAACTCGCCTTTGAGACCGCACGTGGTTCAAGGGACGCACAAGGGCGGTAAAAATATGTCAAGTACGGACTTACTAACGTAACCTTACTGAAACGATGGGCCAATACTAACACCAAAATAGCAGCAGCTTCTAACAAGAAAGTTTTCCTAACCAGATGCAGGAACTTGGACCTGTTTCCGAATCACATTACTAACGGAGTTTGTAATGTGAACACACTTCTGCACCACAGAAGAGGACCACTGGGAAGGAAAATACAAGGATTTAACAACAGGTTGAGAAAAACTATTTTAAACTTAGAAATTCAAGCTACCTTTAGTGACTTAAACCGTCTCAAAAATGAGTTGGTTACTATCAAGACCAAGCTTCGGGGCCAAATTCCTCCTGACGTTCTGGCTGAATTCAACAGAAGGCAAAAAATCTCTTATAACGTAATTTTCCATAATATCCTCAACAAACATAAACATAAATTAAATAACTTAAAAATTGAAGCTTTCACTTCTATTAAATTTCAAGAAAAATGGATTAAAAATCTCACTGAGATTGAAATTCCATTAGAAGTTAAACGTCTTTTGGCTCTAGGACCCAAGTTTAGTATTTGCCCTACCAGCCAAGAACTTAACATTCCTTCTTTATTGGCAGACATAGAATCCATAATCTCTCTTTTTCCAAAACAAGCACAAGACCTTCAAAGATCTCAGTGCACTAATATAATTACTAATTTTTTGCACAAAAATTCTTCAAAATCTTCTTTTCTTCAAAAAATTTTCATTCAAAGTAATAAATTCCTTAAGGACAATCCTGATCTTTACATTGTTAGGAGTGACAAAGGAAATGTAACTGTAATAATGTACAGGCAGGATTACTTAGAAAAAAGTCAACTTTTGCTTGATGATCAAAAGTATTATCTTAAAATTTCAAAAAACCCCACTTCTACGATTCAGCAGAACGCCAACAAACTGGTTTCGAGACTTGAGATTGATGGTTTAATCGATTCACAAACTTCAAAAAGTCTTAAAATTTACAACTCTACAGCTCCACGTTTTTACGCTCTTCCTAAAATTCATAAACCAACATTAGCGATGAGACCTATTGTTTCGTCAGTTAATGCCCCCAATGGAAATTTAGCTACTTTTCTGACCAATATATTAACTAAGGCTTATAATACAGAAAATGATTTTTATATTAAAGACTCCTTTACATTTAGCAATTTCATAAACAATTTTCAACTTCCAGAGAATTATATAGTGGTGAGTTTTGATGTTGTCTCGCTGTTTACTAATTTACCTTTTGAAGTAGTCAGATCAAGTCTATCCAGAAAATGGGATGGGATAAAAAATGTGTGTACTTTAACTTGGAGTGCGTTCATTGATATCCTTGAGTTCATTTTCGATTCAAATTTTCTCCTTTTTAACAATTCGTATTATAAACAAATCTTTGGAACCCCCATGGGTTCAAAGATTTCTCCTATTCTTGTAAATTTTGTATTAGATGAACTTGTGCAGGACGTTCTATCTCTGATTCCCTATGACGTTCCCTTTGTGAAGAGGTATGTTGATGATCTGATACTCTCTGTTCCATCAGAAAGAGTGGAAGAAACGCTCTATTATTTCAATAGTTATGACATTAATCTACAATTCACTTCAGAGGTAGAGGAGAATCATAGTATCCCGTTCCTCGATATGAGAGTTTGTAGAGACAATCATAACGTTCTACGTACAAAGTGGTACAGGAAGCCGATTTGTTCAAATCGTTTCCTGAATTTCCACTCTTATCATCATAAGAGCATGAAGCAAAATCTGATTGTCGCACTGAAAAACAGAGTGACAGGTCTGTCACATCCTGTTCATCGACAGGAGTGTTTGAAGGAGTTGGGAGGGATCCTCTTGGACAATTCTTATCCTAAATACATGATTAATAAATTTCTTTTTAATACTTCTACCATAAATAATAATAACTTTAATAATATCATTGAAATTAACGTTAACACTTTGAATAATCAAACACAATCACAGCAAAGAATCTTATGTAAATATAGGAGCCTTCCTTATATACAGGAATTAACACCCAAACTCACCAATATTATTAAATCTCCAGAAATTCGCATAGCGAAGAAAAATCTCAAAACTGTAAATTTTTTATACTCTAAAACCAAAACTCCTCTTTCTAAATTTGAACAAACTAATGTAATTTATCAATTATCTTGTGTCAATTGTGACAAAATATATATTGGACAGACAGGTAGAAATCTCTCCGGACGTATTGCTTCACATAAGAGTGACTGCAAATTAAAAAAACCCAGCTGTGCACTTGCAGAACACAGCATTTCAACTTTTCACAATATTAATTTCAATGAACCCACAATTTTAGCAATCGAAGAAAATTATTCCAAGAGAAATTTTCTAGAGATGGTTTACGTTAGTAAAGAACCTAATAGTATGAATAAGCGGTCTGATATAGCCAATCTTAGTATAATTTATAATTATATTCTCTCTTTCCACAAAAATAATGTTGCAAATTCAAATAACTTTAATAATAGTTCTCACAATCCCCCATAGAGGGCATACCTCAGCACAGAGCTGAAGCGTGTTTCATGGAACATACAAGGCTGACTGTTGACATTTGACGTTGTTTGACGTTGAAATCTGTCAATACACTCTTCTTCTTATTCTTGACATATTTGTACCGCCCTTGTGCGTCCTCTGAACCACGTGCGGTCTCAAAGGCGAGTTTTAAAATGACTAACATTTTTCCAAATTTTAATTAAAAGTTTTCCTTCATAACTCATAAAATCATAATGTTTTTTAATCGTGTTCATGTACATGACATAGTTTTATTATTGTTGTTTCATCTCGTTTTGTGTTGTGACATAACCTTACATACATAAGGAATGACCAAGAAGCTCCTCTGCTGTTTTCACAAAATTAATCTCACGTTAGTAAGTTGTTTTACATCATATTAAGAGTGTTCTGTTTTTTGTCACACGATTAATATTTTCAGATGTCTTGAAAATGAAAATAAAGATTTTCGAAAGCTCGACAATTTAACAAAGAGTTGTTCTTTACCAGGCCACTTTTTCTGACTGCAACCCCAAGGGATATTTTCACTGAGAATATTCTTAGATAAATTGGTTTTTTTCAACTAGTCCAGTCAAGAGACTACCTCTCTCGTTATATACATATATATATATATTCATCTTTTCATCAAAACTTCATTAACATTTTCTTCTTTCATGAAAAGTTATACCTTCACTATTCCTTATTTCCTCTTGCAAATGGTTTGAAAACAAATTTTGTTTCATTTGTCCAATACATTGATTTTTGTATAATCTTGAGAAAAAATTGTTTGGTTGCTATATTATATATCTATATCTATATATCATAT
The DNA here is from genome assembly GCA_958502065.1 of Chrysolina americana. Lineage (NCBI taxonomy): Eukaryota > Metazoa > Arthropoda > Insecta > Coleoptera > Chrysomelidae > Chrysolina > Chrysolina americana. The sequence goes on from OY293420.1 coordinate 33,728,863, forward strand.
CTATATTATACAGGCCGTTTCTTTTATCATGTGGTAACATTGCTATATTCTAAACCGTAATAGATACAAAGACGATTACATGGGAAAAAATGTAACTATTGTGGTGAGCAGTACATTGGTCACAGAAAATCTACATGGACTCTCGCCCTTCCCGACGTATACAGGGAAAACTAAAAATGCTGTTTTCGGTTTTTTACGAATAGAATGGTTATTTCAGAAAATATAGAAAAATAGAAAAGAGGAAAGATTTATTGTATTCAAAATTTACTAGAACTACGTAATGATGAATTTTTAATTAAACGTAAAAAACCGAAAACAGCATTTTCAGTTTTCCCTGTATAAGTTGGGAAGGGCGAGAATCCCCATAAATTTTCTATGACCAATTTACTGCTCACCACAATATTTACATTTTTTCCCATTTAATCGTCTTTGTATCTATTACGGTGTAGAATATAGCAATGTTACCACATGATAAAAGAAACGCCCTGTATAGACTGTAAATATATGTATTTTGTAAACTGACCTACTCTTTCAAGTTCAGAATGAAAGTATTAGTAAAAACAAAACAAAAATTACAATATAATTTCAATTAATTTTTATTATTTTCCTTGAAGTTTTTCTACAATTTTAATTTGCCATACAAAAATGATAACTATTTTCAAATTGAAATATTTTTACACAAAATATTATGTTCTAGATCTCCCAAAATTCAATCCCTGGAATATTTTGTGGATCACCTAGCTCAAACAGGAGGTCAGCCTCAGGTTGTTTGTTCAGTCTGCCTATGGTAATCCTCAGGATCTTACTGATGTTGACCTCTACAAATCCCTAGGATATAGAAAAGTACCACCCTGGGTCAACCTGGGGGTATAGAAAACAGTCTCATTCATATATCCCCAGTACAAAATGAGTATATCCCAGGGATATTTCCAAATCCCAGATAGATAGCCTCAGTACATCCCAGGTATCGCTTTGTGCTATTTGGGATATTACTTTGGGTGTATCAGTAACAAAGTTCTATTTAAATTCAGTTGAACCAGACAACTTGTCACCTGTGATGAAATTTCATTCGATTTACCAGTTTTATTTCATGTTGAACTATTCAAAAAGCAAATTTGAACTCTACTGAAAATTTACCTTGCTCGTCTTCTGATGATGACTCACAATATAATTACTTTTGGAAACAAAGCAAAGGGAATTTTCACAAAGATTAAAATTTGATTTTTCTGAAGATTGTTCTTTTCATAGAAAATACATGACTGATATTTTTGGAGTAAAATGTCAATATGTTTTTTTTTAATAGTAGATTTGTCATAATAGTACATTATCAATTTGTGGTAGATGCTGTAATTCTACTCTTTAGCTGTGAGTAGAAAATCAAGAATAACAAGTAAGAGAAGACAGCCGGAAATGAAGACCAGAAGAAATATAATTAACTTATTAGGCAGAATATATTTCTAGTTTAATTTTCATGTTTTCAGATAGTTTATTCTTTGTGATACAGGGTAATTCTTGATGAGGGCTAATTAGACATATTTCCAAAAATTATAATTCGATCTTTTAATGCAATAATTTTTTGTATTTGGAATATATTTTAAGTTTAGTTTTTGTATTTTTACCAAGGGTGTGTATGTGATATTTATATTTTTGAAAAATTATTTATTTTATATTTGCAGAAAATATTTTGGGTTTGATTTGTATGTGTGTCCCTCAGTGATTTTTTGAGATACTATTAAAATAAGTTTATCTCTGCATATTTTGACTATTGTTAATTTATAGACCATTTTTAATAAGTGGCTTGAAAAAAACGAGAAGAAATTGCATTTTGTGATGTCCCAGGGACATCTTTGGAAATAATAATAATAATAATAATAATATAATATATTTCGGAGAATGTTTTACATCAATTATAGGACATAAGTCAGAAAAACATAAAACGAAACAACGTCAACACAATTTGTACAGGATAAATGATTCATATATACATCCAAATATTCATGAATCAGAATGAGGTTCTAAACTAATTAGGAAGCTTCTAACAAGTTTTTTAAATTTTTTGAGGCTTTCACAGGTTTTGATACTATATATTAGGTAATTTATTAAAAAACTTTAATGCTGCATATGATGGGTGTTTCTCAGTAAGTGTCAATCTATGTATTGGGAAACTCACGTTTGTGCTTCGAGTAGGATATGAGTGGTTATCACTAGATACTGAAAATTTGATTTATTTTTAAAAAAATATACCACACATTCATAAATATAGGGTGCATATATTGTCATGATGCCTTTTGATTTGAATAAAACTCGGCAGGATTTGCCATACTTGAGTTTGAAAATTGTTCTCATTACCCTTTTTTTAATGCAAAAAATGTCTGATATGTTACCATTACTTCCCCAAAATATTATTCCAAATTTTGCTGATGATTCAAAATTTGACAAATACGTGATTTTCATTGAAATTTGAATAATCCTGATAGTGTAGCAAAGTTCTTCCCTATATTTTCAATATGTGTATGCCAGCACAGATGTTCGTTTATATGGATACCCAAGAATTTGGTTGATTTTTGAACGTCAATTTTTTTATTCAGTAATTCAATTGTTTTTGGACTTAAAATTTTTTGTTGTGATGTTCTGAAAAGTATGTTAGTTTTGTCTACATTTAAGATCAAATTGTTTTTTGTGAACCAGCAGTGTTCTGTTCTATTCATCAAAGTGTCTGCTTTATTCAATAAATTTGGGTATTTTGTGCTTGAAACTAACAGATTGATGTCATCAGCATAATTAGTGATATTGCATGCATTATTTTCATTATTCAAGATTTCTAGGATGTCATTCATGAAGATTATGAATAAAATGGGACCAGTTATACTTCCTTGTGGAATACCTATATTGTTTACCCTTATGTCAGACTTGAATGTTTGTTTGTTCTTTAATATTTTTGTTCTTTGTTGGCGTTCGGATAAGTATGATTTGAACCAATCTAATACATTTCCTCGGATTCCATATTTTTTTAGTTTGGTCAATAAGTATTTATGATTGAGACAGTCGTATGCTTTGGATAAATCTAGAAATATTCCCAGGAATATTTCGTTTTTTTCTGTGATATGTATAGTTGCTGTTTCTACTGACCTTCCTTTTATATAGCCATGCTGAACAGAATTCAAGAGATTACAGTGTTTCATGAAATTCATGAGTCTATCGCACATGGCCATCTCAAAAAGTTTTGAAAAAGAGGGTAAAACACTTATAGGTCTGTAATTTCCAAATGATTCGGTATTGCCTTTTTTATGAATAGGCGTCACTACAGCTATTTTGAGTTGATGGGGAAAAATACCATATTTTAATGAATTATTTATAATGTAGCATATAATGCAAGCAATAGAGTTAATGCATAATTTCATAAGACTTACTGGTATTTCATCATCACCACATGTAGTCTTCTTTTTTATTTTTTGCCCCAATCTATTTAGCTCATCTTCAGTTATTGGTTGAAGGAACATTGATTGTGGATTATTTGAGATATTATATGTAAATTCGGACTTTCCCAATTTTTCAATTAGTTCAGGAATGACGCTCAGTAGAAATTCGTTATATTGATTCGCATTTAATGTTGGGTTTCCTTCGAATAGAGAATATTTCTGTTTAATTTTGCCAGTTATTTCATTATGTATACTCCCACATGCACTTCATTTTGTTATCGGACTGATTAATTTTCGATTGATAGAAATCTCCTCTTTTCTTTACTAATAATTTATAGTATTCTGTTTTCATTTCATTATATATGGGTTTGAAATTTGGGTGTGATTTTGATATGAGTAGCATTACATTTAATTTTTTCTTATATTCATCTATTTCTGTATCATTGCGCAGAATTTTTGTACGTTTCTTTTGTACAAGTCTTAAAGGAAAACACTCATAAAATATTTTCAAAAACGTGTCAATAAAAACGTTCCATTGTTTATCTACGTTGTTCTCGCTGATGCTATTTACAGCTTTCCAGTCTTGATCTTTTAATTTTTCAATGAATTTGTCCTTATTGTCATTTGAGAATATTCTTACATATTTGTGAGTTGGCAATGTTATTTTATTCGTCATAAAGCATATTTTTTGCTCAGTATGATCAGAAATAGTTGAATTTATGATGTTAGTACTATAGTCTCCTTGAAAATTTGTTAAGATATTGTCGATATACATGTTTTCGAGTTTGGGCATTCGATGTTGTGAAGTGCAAGTGATCGCTTGGGGTTGGGAGGACCACCCATCCGTGAGGGTGTAGGCAAATATGCCATTCTCAAGAATGGCACTAAAACAGGTATGAATTTTTCGTAGGCCGACATGTGTGTTTGTTAACTGCGTATAATTTTCTCAAGACAAATAATAAGAGTAATAATAGTTCCGTTAAAAGCTGGGCGTGTTTGGTCTATTAATTTTGAAGCAATGATAGTTTGAATAGAAATATGGGGTGTTTACTGAGTTATTCAATATAAGCTTGAGGCATTTAAATAAGTTCCAGGTAAATGATAATAATTATTACTTAAGACTGGGCGTTTGTCATTTTAAATTGAGGGTAGCTTTATTATAATTCTGAGGGAGTTATGAGGGCGAATACGACAGAATACTAATAATAATAGTTTAAATTTGGCCATAATTTTTGTTGTAATTATAATAGTAGTGAGTTAATTTGAAAAGTATAGCTGTTGATTCATTATCGGGAATGTTGCTGAAAGGGTTCTTGGCTTTTTAGAAAAATGCATGTGAAGTTGGTCGTGGTGCTAGAGTATTTGCTCCTACCCAGACGGCCCGGGTTCGATCCCCGGGTCTGAGCTAAAGTGGTTCGGATTCCACTTTTATTTAAACTGTAGGTCCCGGATCTCCCTTGCTCGCACAAGCTCTGCTTTTGAGGGGTTTTCTCCGAAAACCTGGGTGATTCGTAAAAACAAATTTTACAAACAAATTTTACAATTTTTTTTTTAACTGTAGAGCGATCTTTCATGTTTTGAGATGGTGACCAATTTTATTCAACTATATATTTTATTTTTCTTGCGCTTAGTTGCATATACGGAGTGTATGAATTCTTACAGTTGGTATATTTTACAAATTTTTACAAATTATACATTTTTATTTTTATATTTTACATATTTTCTTTTATATTTTCGTTACTATTTTCCACCATTTTTTCGAGGACGATGATGAACTTACGAAAAACAGTAGAGCTGTGAATTGTAAGGTTGAGCATTCTAGCTTTTGGGGAGGCTATCCCCTTAGCCTAAATCCGGGTGATCCAGAGCGGATTCAAAACTATACTCTGGGTCTGGTGGCAGCAAAAGTATTTAACATCTATACTTTAATTTAATTTTAATAAAAAATACTTCCTAGGGTGTGGGCGACTGAGAAGTGGTTATTTGCTTTGGTCAGTTTGAAACTGAATCAAAGATATCGTCGCCTAACCCCCCATAGCGATTTATTACAGTGGTCGCAGCGGTGGGATGTTCTTTTTGACGGGGTACGTTGAAAAAGAGTGGAATGTTCTTTTTGAGGGGGTTAAACGAAGGAGGTAGAAAAAATTTTAAATTACTTTCGGTTGAAAATTGAGGGATAAAGTGATGTTGATTTTGAGAGGGTTAAAGAAGGAGGTCGAAAAACAAATTATTATTTGAATAATAACTTTTTTCGTTGTGAACCAGAGAGCGAAACAGAAAGGTTAAAGAAAGAGGTCGGGAAAAATTAGTAAAAATTGGTTGAAAATTGAGAAATGATAAGATGTTATTTTTGAAACGGTTGAAAAGGTATGTGAGGTGTTCTTTTAGAGGAGGTTAATTAAGGAGGTCGAAATGTTTTATTAGTTTTCAAACATGTATTGCAATGCGATATCTTTAAATATTTTTTGTTTTATGAATAACTCCTAATGTATTCGAGTGTCTACTGGTCTATTAGATTAATTATTAATTTCATAAATAGAAACATTTCTTGAAACGAAAACTTCAGTTAAACGTTATTTTTAAACACATACTTATGTACTTAATTTTTTTCTGAATTACAGAGCGATAAAAGTTCAAGTAAATTCAATTTACTTTTGGAATTAGACATTTATTCTAAAAAGGATTGCCTGAGATCTGAAGGTTTTGCTCGGAAAAAATATACCAATTGAATAATACAGAATAATTTTATTTATGGAAAAACTGATCGATTTGAGAACTGGATTAGGGATTTTCAGATAAGTTTCGTCGGAGATGAAGCCAAAATAAAGGTTGGTAGGTTACACGCTTTATCGCTATATTCTTTTTCTGTGTATGCGAAAAGGTCACCCTCATTACTAACCCCGGAAAATTTACTATGAAAAGTTTTTATGAAATGGATGAATTATATGAGTTGACGATGCAGTTTTGAAATTGAATTTTGGACACATTGAGTGTTCGCAGGAGAAAATAATAACAGGAGTGGAACCAGGAACCAATGAAGATAAATGGAAATATTCGCATTGAATTTCAAATTTCAGGAAGCAGTGACGACAAACCAGGACATTATAGGGGATGGGGGAATGTTTATTTTGATTTCCAAGCGAGTTTGATTATGGATTGATAATGATCGACTTTTACTTGTTTTGTGGAATTTTTGGCAGTAACGATGTTTTATTTTCTTGGTCGAAGGATTTTGAGTTTTGATCTTACAGGAGAAATTGATGATGCTAGTATATTGAAAATTGAGAATTTTGAGTCAGAAAATTGATATGATGAATTTGTGTGATTTTGAGGATAAAGGCTTTGTAGTTAAAAAGCTATTAGGTGGATACACATGTCGGCCCTACAAGAAGGGGGCCTGTCAATAGAGGCTGATGGAGAAAGAGCAGGAGTAGCTGGAAGTAGGTGGAGGATGAGAGTGGTCCTCACGATGAGGGGTAGATAGAAGAAGAACGCGGAGCGACTGCGGAGAATATGGAAGAACGAGTATTTGTCGAGTGTAATTCAATGTTCGTCGAGGTGTTTGCCCGAAAAGTAGTTGTTTTTCGTCGAATTTGATTTTTTCTTTCAGTATAGAGGTGTTGGTCTACGTAGGAAGCAGACTGTAGTTTTATTACAGGGAGAGGTTCGAGAAGGAACTGTGAGAGGATTCTTTTGAGAAGAATCGTTAATCTGCTTAGAGGGAGCGGATTTTATGACCTGAGAAATTCCATGTGAGGAGGGCCGTTGTAGACCAAAAGAGAGAGAAGGAGCAGATTTTGTTTTTGTTCAGGGATACACAAAAATGAGATTGTGAGAGGTTCAATGTGAAGAGAGCCGTTGTATGATCAGAGAGAGAGAGAGCAGAAGGAGCAGATATGGTGTTTTGTTCCGAGCTTATAGACGAAAGAGATAGAGTGAGAGGTTCCAGTCGACGAGAGCCATTATAGGCTCAGAGGGAGCAGATGAGAGACATGCGAAAAGGGTCGTTGTCTGGTTGGAGACAACGAGTTATCCGACAGAGGTCTAAGGATAGAGATCGTGAGAGAAGTGTTAGGACGGTAGTTCCTACGAGTTGATTGCGGGCGATAGTAGTACGATAGAGTTGCGTTTTTTTTTTACATGCAGTGTAAATGCCTTTTTTTACATGCTGTGTAAATGCGTTTTTTTTGGCGTCATAGTATGCGAATTTTAAATGTTTTAGGCTCAGTAGGGAGGGGCCGCAGAATACTCCTACCAGGGTTGGGCACCAGCTGGTGAATAAAAGTTTCACAACTTGGGAGCCCGTTTTTTTTTAATGTCTTCGTATGATGACTGCAGAAAAACCAAAGGATCGTTTACCGAAGTGCTGAATGATATTTTCTGAATATGTGTTTTGTAGGTTATGCAAAGTGAGATGGTCGATGTGTAAGACGATATATGTTCTCAACGAATGAGTGCTTTGGTCGAGAATTTGAGATTATAGTTGGAAGGTTTTCCGGAGCTGAAGATTTAGATTTTCTTTATATTTTGTTTTGAGCAATATTTTTTCGATATTGTTGAAGGGGTGGAAGCACCTTTAAGCTTTTAAAAAAAAATATTTATAACTCTACCCAGTAAACATAAAAACATAACTTAAACATAACTGTTATATCACATTGTGACTTGGTGATGTTATTCAGAGATATGCTTGATGTTACAGATACGTTGCGTCCATATGCCTCTGTGCCTCTTTTAAATATTACAATGTAATGTTAATTACTTAACATTACATAATATTTTGCGCAACTTTAATGTGACTTTATTACATACATATAATGTTACTCAAAACATCTATGCAACATTTGTAAAATGTAACATTGTAACATCAGGGTGGAGCATATACTCATGGTTTACCAACATTTTTTTCTATATTTATAGATATATTTCTGGAATTTCAGTAGTCACTTTTCAGTAGATGAATAACAACAATAGCAATTAACAAAGTTATTCATCTACCAAAGAGTGACGATTGAAATTCCAGAAATATAACTTTAAGTGTAGAAAAATAAGTGTTGGTAAACAATGAGTATAAGCTTCACCCTGTATACTAAGAAATAAAATATGTATATAAGGGGGTATATAATGATGTAAAACATACCAATCAATCAAAAAACTTTATTGTCAATGATTAAAATCTCATGGTTAAAGCGTTATAAAACAAGACAGTTACACATCATTAACAATTAAATTAAAATTAGCAGTATAAAAAATATAATCTTGAATCACTATGAACAGACCAAAGTACCTAATAATATGACTTATTACCACCTGAATCAGATGAAAAATTTATTGAAAGATCTACCAAAGTTAAGTGTTATTAGAAGAATAATATTGAATGAAAACCTATTTCTTTTAAAAAATAAAAACAGATATCACTGAATCAATAATTATATGGTTGTTGTCTCGGTCAATCCATCACTATATATGAGTCAAACTCTTCTTGAACTAATTGAACTGCAAACATCTTTTACATATTCTGAAAATATAGTCATTACAGTCACTGAAAACTCATATTAATCTTTATGATATAAGAAAACGACCATCCAATAATTATTAATAATTCTATGTTGCCCCTCGAGGTGAAAGAAAAATAATAACTTACGTTTCAGTATGTCCATAATTATCAATTCAAAACTTTTGGATTTTTTTCTTTGCCCAGTCCAGAAGGGCTCATTTTCGATTAGTTCGGAAACAACAACTGCTATTTAAATTTTTGTAATGTGATCTTTCAATAAGTACAAGTTTGTACATCAAACTGATAGAGGAATGTGAAAGGACACTACCAAACTGAAAAGAAAGAGAAAATGCAGTTAGTTTATTGATAATTTGTTAAACAATTCAAGTGATTTCTCTACAATCTCAAGAAACGTTAATATTTCATAGATTAAGAAAGATCAGAACACTCTTTATAAAATATATATTTATGAGTTCACTTACAAATTAAGCAGCTCCAATATTGTTGTTTTAGCAAGCTAAATTCATTGGTTTCAGTTCCAAAAATTCCTTGATCAATCGGTTCAAAATAATTTGACACAGCTCCAGATGTCAGCAACCATTTCCATGCTGTCCAATATCTGATTGGCAGGAACCACAACTGATAGCTTTTCTACTATTCATAGCATCATATGTAGATACTCATCTCTAATCAATAGTAGATATCACTACATTCATTACATAACCTAAATGCTAAAATAACAATTAGTGGATGGAGTGGTGGAAAACCATAATCTTACCATGAAAATTATGAGTTTTGCAATCCTATTGATTCCAATCACTTTTAAGTAGTTTGAATTATATTTTAATTCTATGAACTCAAAACTCCTACCATGACCGCCATGATTATTAGGATAAAATGAACGATGGAGTCAGTGATATATTTATTTTATATTTACTGGGTCATATTGTTTGAACGTGGATATAATTTTTTTAAGTTACGTAGATGAATGACGTCATGACGTGGTCATTACCCAAAAAATACATTTAAGAAACCTTTAAGATAATATTAATTTCAATAAGGCTCCCTGTACACATGTCAGTAATGCTTTGAGAAGGTTAGACAAAAATATCGAACAAATAACATAACTACTCTGTCTAAGATATATCTGATGGGCAACATATAATCAACATTATGTTTTATCTAATGAATATTATTGGTTACATTATTTTGATGCTACATAAACATATAGTTGAAAACACTGTGTTCGAAACGTCAAGATGACATTTATATAATGTTAGTTTGCCAATATCACAAAATTGCACAAAAGTTATATCTGGAAAATATTTTTGTTATGTATCGTGTTTAGCGGGTATTGGTTATCTGATAGGACCGCAGATAGGCACTAGATTACGGATGAATGGTTTGGTAAAATGTTGATATTTATGGAAGATTTGGTTCGATACTTATTTCAATGTTACTATTATTTTTTTTAATAAAAGGTACCGATCAGAACTTTGTTTCTGGTATCAGTTTGGTGATGATATATATACCTCTATATGTGTACACATTTTTTTACATTTTTTTTTATTGTTAATAGTGAACTTATACATTATTTTATGTTTTGAATTTTTCTGAATTTTACTGATTTTTATGGATATATTTGCTTATTCATGGATGGCTGACGGCTGAATGCTTAGTATTATAAAGGTATTCATTTGTATTTTTTTGTAATTTTTCAATGATATTTTGGTAATTCTGAAATCTATCGATTAGATTTTACAGTTTCGGTTATGGACTTGAATTTTTTTTATCATACGGACTATTTTGTTGGATGAATAAATGAACTAAGTGTAATTTTAGTACTGCGCGACTCGGAAAAATACAGTTTAAAGACAATATCCCAATCGAAATTGACAATTGAGGGCAGCGACGGAGTTGGCGAGTGGAGATGCAGGGAGGCTCTGAGTAGGTGAATCACTTGTCCGATTTAGTAACTTTCTCATGAATATGTTTGGCTGAAGTAAATTGATATATAGGAAGCAGTTGAGGAGTTGGTCCAGTTACGTGCAGATTAGCAGTGAAGCCAATGAGATGAACGTAATTGGGTCCTTGTATGAGCTAAAGTTAAAGAGCTCAGAGGAGAATGATGTATGTGAGTTTACAGTCAAAGGTGAACCTTGAAAGCAGTGCCTAAGTATTGATGCTGAGTTATGATGTGCAGAGGCGAGCAATGGCGCCCTGTATGGATATACGAGTTTTGTTCAACCCGTAGTTGGTGATGTTTGCTATACTCCAAAATGTCAATCTGTCAGCCAAATGAGTAGTTACTGTTGCAATGTTGGACAATGCCGAGCCGATCAGAGCCTCAATCAACATCAGTGAAATTCGGTAGTGAAGGTTGAAGTCATTTTGTTTCAACCGATGTGAACGGGTCCGTACTGAACACTGTGTGCTAGAGTTAGGTTGTAGTAGATATAAGACTTAATGATAGACATATACGAACCTCTAGAAACAAAAAGGGTCAGGACCGGACTTAGTTTTGGGGCCCGAAATAGTTTATGTGGAATTTAGTGGGCTATACATTTTGTTTTGGTTGTTTGAATTTGACGGGATTCATTTTCATTTCATACCGTTCCAGATCGTTATCGGGAAAAAGTATTGTAACAGAGAGCACTGTTATTTTGATTAATAGTGCACACTGTATTATAAATCGGTCTTTTAAAATTTAAGGAATCATATGTGCTTGTCTGGATTCAGTGTGAGTGTGAGATAAGAATTTATACCTACGCTCGAACCGGGGAAAAATTGTTTTTACATATAGAAAGGTCGCTCTGGGTTGATAAATTTAATGGCTTATGACATTAGATAGGGTAGTCTGAGACGTCGTGCCTAGAAACAAAATGTTAAGATTTCATAAAGGGCATTCGGTGTTGTGAAGTGCAAGTGATCGCTTGGGGTTGGGAGGACCACCCACCCGTGAGGGTGTAGGCAAATATGCCACTCTCAAGAATGGCACTAAAACAGGTATGAATTTTTCGTAGGCCGACATGTGTGTTTGTTAACTGCGTATAATTTTCTCAAGACAAATAATAAGAGTAATAATAGTTCCGTTAAAAGCTGGGCGTGTTTTTGGTCTATTAATTTTGAAGCAATGATAGTTTGAATAGAAATATGGGGTGTTTACTGAGTTATTCAATATAAGCTTGAGGCATTTAAATTAGTTCCAGGTAAATGATAATAATTATTACTTAAGACTGGGTGTTTGTCATTTTAAATTGAGGGTAGCTTTATTATAATTCTGAGGGAGTTATGAGGGCGAATACGACAGAATACTAATAATAATAGTTTAAATTTGGCCATAGTTTTTGTTGTAATTATAATAGTAGTGAGTTAATTTGAAAAGTATAGCTGTTGATTTATTATCGGGAATGTTGTTGAGAGGGTTGTTGGCTTTTTCAAAAAATGCATGTCTAACTGTAGAGCGATCCCCAAGTAGCAAAATCATTGCTTTATGGAACTGATATATTTTATAAGTATCTTATAATGCCGAATTAAGGAGTATTTTATCACTTAGTGAGTTTGACTGCGACATTTTTGTGTTTGTAGAAAAATGTTTTCATAACATTGTCCTATAAATATTTATACAACTCGCATTATGAAATTCAAGCTTGCTTTTGGCTTAAAATAGTTTTAAAACGCATAATACCGATTTAAAACTGTTTTGAAAGTGTTTTAAGTGCTTTATAATGATTATATAGTTTCTGTATAACACCTTTAAGTCCTGCGGTACAACGCAGTTTTATAACAGTTATATACAAGCTGTATACAAGCTTTATAGTGTGATGAATAAAACAGTTTTTAATGATAGAGACAATTGCTCTATAAAATAAGTATAAAATTGTTGTATAGTCTAACTATAAAGGCGTCGATTACTCCGTTATAAACAGTTTATAGGGCAAAGTAGTAGTATTTGGAACAATACTATATAAAACATTTTTATAATAACCCTTTAGTGCCCAAGTTTGAATTCTTGTAAACATTTTAAGAGCAAAATTGTTACAAATTTCCGCATTATAAAATTTTCAACTAATAATTATATTACGTTATTATAATTTCCTTAGTCCAGTTAAATAATATGGAATTATCACCCTGGAAGAAAATAACAAGGAGTGGCAGTTTCAAAAGAAATGTGAAAAAAAGTTTCTGCAGATTTTAGATGATTGTAGTTTCGGGCCAAATTTTTGGGCCAAAATAATATTCCCTGACCATTTTCCCAGCTTTCCGGTACAATCGTTAGTTCCTTTCTACCCTTTTCCACCGTCTCCACTATTTTGAACATTTTTTCACAAAAAATACTTCCACAATAACTTATTTTCACCCACCACGTGTTTTTACAATTTACAGGTTAGGTTTTATACCGCCGGCGCCGCACAAAGTAACCAATTAATTTTGAAGCGCAGCTTCAAGCAACCGTATATGACTTTATGATTTATAATGCCGCTTGATGTTTCCCTACACGATACTCACACAAAGATGGTACACGGGGTTGCCACATGTTGCAGAACTTCAAATACACCTAATGACTTTAATATACTATTGGCAATACTCAACGGATTCATCTCTTTTGTGTACGAATACGTTGGAATAAATTAAACAGGTCAATAATTAGTATTACTGTTCTAAAGTACCTATCGCTCTTAACAAAAACTTTTGAAAAATATATAGGACCCTAGAGTGTGTATATAATCAATTATTTCACAGCTTTTTTTATTCCAGCTTTTGCCATTTTAAATGTTTTACATAGTATGATAAATACCTAGAAGTTGTCATGAATGGCAATAAACGCTTTTTTGGTTTAACATTTTTGGTTATTCAAAAATAATAGCAGTCGCAGGTTGTTTTGAAGATGCTTGAGTTACCCTCGGTGTTGGTGGGAGATAAAGAACTATTTTCCTCCCTATCTCGGGGATCGAAAATTATGTTCTGATATGATACATTATTTTTGACCATTTTTGCAGAATAAAAAACAACACAAATTAAAATATGGCTGATGTTAACTTTAATTTGGAGATATTTTAGTTGTAATATGACAAGAAATCAATAATGAGACAATGGAAATGTATCATGTAAACAAGCATTAAAATTCTTTCAGTGTCTTTTACATGATCACCCCTAAACCAGACCCAAAAAAAACAAAATGTGGCAACCACTGAAATAAATAAAATCAATATAGATTTGTTCTGGAAAAATTGTATTTTAGCGCCATTCAAATGAGCTCTATAAACTCATTAGGTTCTATAAGGTTTCTTATAGAATAAATTTCTTCTTTTACGTTTTTATTGACACATAATTATTGTATAACTCAACGCCATATTTTTTTGCGGGTTTGAGCATTTGCGAGAAGCCGCCATTGTTCACGAAAAATATTTTGGGATATAAAAACATATATTTAAAGAAATTATGAACCTTTAATAAAAATATAGAACTCTAAACTCTATTTATTTAATTAATCGATCATTATACAGGTATTTCCGATCAAAAATAATGACTTCGAAAAATATAGTACATATTTTAATATTTTTATAAGATCGGCCAATTTGTTACTAATTCAAAGCGCTTCTATTTTTTACTAAAAACATATATATATATTCAATCAGAAAATTTCGCTGCGTAGGGTAATTCTTGGTGCTGAACACATTTCAAGAGTTTTATAAACCCAATGATATCGCATATTTTCACGTTTTTTATTATGGCGACTGTTTCACTTTCATCTTTTCGAACTATGACTACCATTTCGATGAAGTTTTATCGTTCCACGTTATGTCAACGTTATTCGACATACTCATTGTAAATTGCGTCTCTAAAGTATCGTATTTAATTTCACTTTTGTTCATCTATAGGACACTGGCCAGACAGCGTTATATCATCCTTATAAAACAAGTTTTTTATGTTCGTATAGCTATTCTTAAAATAGTTTTAAACCGCTTTATAGGATCCCTAAGAAAAATGATTATAATGGTTGTAATCCGCATATTTGGATATGCTGTATAAATAATCTAATAGACATTATTATAAAACAGTTTTTTAACTATCACATAAAGACATTTTATTGAGACGATATAAATAGTTATGAGCTATGTGTTAAAGAACCAAAATATTTTATAATTTGGGCCTGTCATCGACTTGTGAAAGTTTGAGAATGCTGATATCGGTCGCCTAACCCCACTAGCGATTTATTCAGGATCAGGAATTTAGATCCTAGTTTACTGTTCTTGCCTTTTAAGCAGATTGATAACTTCTGAACATTCAGGAAAAACTTGTGGAAACACTCGTATCACTGAAAACCAGAAAGCACAAACAGAAACAGATCTAATTCATAATCTTTTAACTTCAAGATTGATAGAATTAATGAAAATTGTCTCGACTTTCACAGGTTAGAATTCATTTCAGCTGTGAGCTGTGACATTTCAGGATTCAGGACCGACTTGTCAAAAGAGGGTACGAGTACAAAATGACATTCGATTATGATCACGCATAATACTCAAACCACAGCTTAATAAACACACAGCTAGGAAACTCACCGTGGAGGGGGTAGTCAACGCAGATATTCGCGCACCCTCCACTTTTGGAGTAAAACCTATCAAAGCAGTGGCAGGTATCGGGAATATGATTCATCCGAATTTATAAGCTCCATAGGCGTAGTCACGGATAGCTCGTGTTTTTATATTGTGTGTTGCTGTGTTGAGTTAAATCGTGTTTTCTGTTTGTTTTTGAAGTTGTGGGTGCATGGATATTTTCTTATAATTTGTAGTGCATATTATAATAATTATTGAAACATGGGAATGACATGTGCTGCCAGATTGTGTAAGAACAAAAGTTATAACTGTAACAAAAGTTTCTTCAGATTTCCCAGTGATGTTGCAAGGTGAGTAAATTTTTCGTCCTTTGTTGTGATATTCATAAAGTCTGAATGTTGTAATGAATAGTAGTAAAAACAGATGAAGTTGAAATCAGTATCATTGCATCAACTATTATTTAAATGATAATAATGAATATGAAGTCTGCTCAAAAGGCGTATTTTCAAAAGTGTTTGTGTTTTGTGTCTTCATCTTTGGTGTTCTACTGCCTTTTTTGAGCGATTTGAAGTCTTTCCTTTCAGAAACTAGCATGAATGCCCACATTTCTGGAAGGTGAATTAGAATAATTTTCGAAGTTACATATATTTTTTCTATGATAATTCAAACACGGCATTCGGTCATTCTTTTGGGACATTTTCTATATAGACTAAAATATGGATGTAAAAGAAAGGAGTAATTCTGAAATAAGCATATCATTGAAAGTGACAGGAAACAGATGTATCAGAATGATATAGAATACATTCTTGATTATTTTCAGAGCCAGAATTTGGGTTGTCAGTTGTGGCAGAGAAGATCTCTTCGAAAATTTGGGTAAATTGCATAGTAGTCACAGACTTTGCCAGGATCATTTTGAGGATAAAATGTTCATGAACCAAAACCGTGAACGACTGACTTCCAATGCGATTCCTACATTATTTCCCGTTCTTGAGGGATCTTCCAGAGGATCTCATTTAGACCACTCATACATACCTTTGTATGAGCTACCATGTTTGGACCAGGGAAAAAAAACAACTGTTCCTAAAATTGATATTTTACAAGACATAACAATTCCTCCCGGTAAGTGTAGTTTTTTGAAATATGCATTCTTATTCAAATTTCTCACAAAAATTCGGAAAAGGTTTAAAACTTTTTGATCCCTGTAGTATTTAAACTTATCTATTTGTAATGTTCTACCTGAACAGATAATTGAGTGCTAGGTATCAACTTTGGAATTTACAAGGTTGGTGTACCTACTATGGGTTTCATTACATTAATAATTAGTAGTGTAGGATAAGTAGTATGTACATTGTAGCTTCCAGAAAATTTATTTTTAAAAATTAAGTAGATGTTCTATAATTACCTGCCTGAAATCCTTAGATTTGATTGCCTAATGCAATGGTAAATCAATATTAGAAAGTATTTGAACATATTGATTTTTCGGTTGCCTTTTATCTGCATTTACTGATGTATCCCTTTTTGGTTTGTTCTGTACATATAATATAAGATTGAACTGATGAAATAATGCCTTATTCTTGTTAGAATTGGGAACTGAATCCTATTTTTATTAGAATTATGGTGGTGGTTTCATTTCATTTGTCCAACCACTTGTTTCATAAAGGTGAATACAGAGAATAATGTAAAATGTAAGTCCATATTTAAAAAATTAAGTTGATGGTGTCCTCAATGCACGAAAAAGTTGAATATCAAATTTGAAATTTGGTCTCATTCAAACCATGACTGACTCTTGTGTTATTTGTTTCGTAGATTCTTCTGCTCCAGTATATGTCACTACTGAGAACAATTTGGAAGATGACATTTTACCTGAGTTACTGAGTCCAAGCTCTTCTACCCAGACTACAAGTGACCTTTCACTTCATACTCCCCGAAAACAAAAATATAAGGAAACCATACGAATATTGAAGACTGAGAATGCTTCTTTGAAAAGACAACTGCAGCAGATGGAACAATTTGACAACATTGAAAATTTCTTGAACGTTGAACAGTTTTGTAAACTAACTCATAAATTTTGTGGAAACGACGACTTAGCACGTTTTGTAAATATCCAAATTAGTCAATCAAGAAAAAAACCAAGAGGAAGGCGTTATTCGTACGAATTCCAATTAGAATGTTTATCCTTGTATTGTACAGGGCCTAAATTGTACAAGCAAGTTTTAGTAAAGAAATATTGTTAACCTACCCCTAGAACTCTTCTGAAACTGCTAAAAGGAGTCAAGGTAAGTCCAGGGTTGGACAATCCACAATTATTCGAAATATTGAGAAGAAAAGTAAACTATTTTGGTGAAAATAAGAAATACTGTATAATATGTATAGATGAAATGTCGATTAAAGCCCATTTATTTTACAATCGGGGAACTGATTGCGTGATTGGGTTGTCTGAAGGTGGAGATGGTGGTAATGTTTTTAAGCCTGCATTGAGTGCATCTGTCATTATGGTACGTTGAATATTTAGCCGATGGAAACAACCAGTGGCATTTAATTTTTGTCATTCAGCCTACCCAGCTGAATCATTAATACAGCAAATTTTTGAATTGATCAAAATTCTCAAGCACATTGGACTCAAAATATGTGCTGTAACGACAGATATGGGGTCCAATTATATGCCGTTATCAAAATTATTAGGTATTACAGCGACCAAACCATATTTTTTTTGCAAAGGTCAAAAGGTCTACTATATTTTCGATGTACCTCACGTCATTAAAGCTATTCGAAATATGTTGATGAAATATGATTTTTTGATAGATAATGATACGATTTCGTGGTCCTTCATTAAAATATTTTATGAATATGACAAAAATTACCCGATAAGGGCAGCACCAAAATTGACAAAGTCACACATATATCCCAATTCATTTGAAAAAATGAAAACGAAATATGCCACCCAAGTATTCAGTGAGACAGTGGCATGTGGCATGAATGTTTATATTCGGTTTGGACAGCTGCCGTCTCAAGCATATAAAACATCTGAGTTTGTGTCAAATATTGATAAAGTTTTTGATGTTCTCAATTCGTCCTGTACCAAATCCTCAAAGTTATATAATAGAGCATTCAAAGGTCTACCTCATCAAACGCAACTTCTTAAAGAAATTTTTGCCTTAATTGATCAAATTGAAGTGAAAGACAACAAAGGTAAAAATATAAAAAATGTAATCAAAAGTTTCAAATGTATAAAAATATCCATCAATAGCATACTCTTGTTGTAGGATGACCTAAAAGAACTACAAGTTAAATACCTTCTAACTCGCCGTTTAAATCAGGACTGTTTGGAAAACTTTTTTGGGTCTGTGAGACAACAGAATGGCAATTGTAGGAATCCCACTCCGGTTCAATTCCAGGGATCCTTTAGAAAATTAATGTATCTGAAACTATATCATTCTGGTACTGAAAACTGTGAGGCTGATCCTGATTCTGTTTTATTACAATTAAAGGACATTTCTTCGGACACAATATCTTTCCCATCTCCGCCACATTACTCAGAGATTTCATGCTCCTGAGACAAGAAATGAACGAATCACCCCAACAATATGGATCTAGATGTCAAAACGTAAGAAGCTTACTTTTTTCAAACCTCGCATGCAACGAACCCAATGCACCAGTGAGAGCAGTCAAAACCACTTTATACGATAACCTCACCGGACTGAAGGAACCACTTGGATCAATAATTCGTTCAAGAGGACCCACAAATATTGAAACAGCACTTGCACAAGTTTTATGTGAAGAAAATATTTCATATGCCAGGAACAGAACGAACAATCTGATTCAGCAACAGAGAAGAGAACCTAGAACATCACCAAATTTCAACAACTTTCAATCAAGAAATCAAGCAGTTAGACCCATGCAAGCACCCCCTCAAAACCGCCAAAATTTTGTACCCAGACCAATAAGACCATTCGTACCTGCGAATCAGCCAACGTTTCAGAGACCACCTTCAAGGCAACCTAATTGGAATTTTACCCAACCTCAAGGCAACGAACAATTCCGACCACCACAAAGAAATGGACACATCTTCGGGAAATTTCTCAAAAAATACGCAGCCGAAACCTAAACCCAATTTCATAGCAGAAGAACTATTCTGGCAAGAAGATGGAGACCAATCTGCGGAATATCAAGATACGATCAATATTATCCAACCGATCAGATCGAAGAAAACTACTATCATCAAAATTTTCAGATTACCCCATCGAACAATCAGACAACGTAGTAATTATCAATGCAACAACGTTTTCCAAACTTCAATATATTATTATACCAGAAACCAAAACAAAATTCATGATCGATACCGGATCCACAAAAACACTCATTAGCCCAGGCGTTGCAAGTACGTTTGACCCACAACACATTCAGGAAGATCCTTTTCAAATACAGTCTGCCCACAACACATCTACGCACAAATATAGTATAACTATACCACTACCAAAAATTTTCAAAAGGCAGGACATCTACCAAAAATTTTATATATTCGATTCAACCCCAAATATGATGGACTCATTGGAATCGATTTACTTCGAAATATTGGAGCAACTGTTGACCTGAACAAGAACGCCCTGGTCACGAAGGAAGCGATCATCCCACTCAACTTCGATAACGATCAAGCTAAACCAAGACGATCTACGCAATCAAAAAAATCAATATTCCATCTTGAGTTATGGCCAAGAACGGAACACATTGTGGAAATACCTGTCAATAAAAACTTAAATGAAGGAGTGATACCTTTCAGAAGATTTCAAGATTTGGAAATGCCAGCAGCGTACGTGTTAGTCAAAAATCAAAAGGCTTTCACAACATTGATCCACCCAACTGATCAAAAACTCTCTTTCGATCTATTCGAACCCATCAAAATTGAGCCAATAGAAGCATTTGAAATCAATACTTTTGACGAACCAGGAGTACAGATAAATGAAAACCACTATGAAAATCTTCGAAACAAAAACTTGAAGAACATATGATTGGAAAACATGAATCCTGAAGAAAAATTAGCGATCCAACAACTCTGCCGTTACTATAAGGATATATTACACTGCGAACAAATTCCTCTCACTTTCAATAACCAAATCAAACACCATATAAAATTGACAGACGATACCCCGATATTCACCAAATCTTACAGATACCCTCAAATACATCAGCAAGAGGTCCGATCCCAAATTCTATATGGGTAGTGCCCAAGAAAATGGACGCGTCTGGAAAAAAAAATGGAGACTAGTGATCGATTATAGGAAGCTCAATCAGAAAACGGTGGACGACAAATACCCACTTCCCAATATCACGGAAATACTGGACAAACTTGGGAGAAGCCAATTTTTCACGAACCTTGATCTTGCTTCAGGCTTTCATCAAGAATAAATGGAAGAACGTGACATTGAGAAGACGGCTTTCAGCACTGAAAATGGTCACTATGAATACCAACGCATGCCATTCGGGTTGAAAAATGCCCCTGTTACTTATCAACGCGTTATGGACAACATCTTAGGAGGCATACAGAATGAGAAGTGTTTAGTATATCTAGACGATATTGTAGTTTTTTCGACATCTTTACAAGAACACATAGAACGTCTGAGAGAAGTATTCGACAGATTAAGGCAATCCAACTTCAAAATCCAACTAGATAAAAGTGAATTTCTAAGAAAAGAGGTCGCCTACCTCGGGCATATCATCACGCCAGAAGGGGTCAAGCCAAACCCAGAGAAAGTGAAAGCTGTTCAACACTTTCCTATACCTAAGACACAAAAAGAGATAAAGGGATTCCTAGGCTTATTTGGCTACTATCGAAGGTTTATAAAAGACTTCGCTAAACTCACCAAGCCATTGACCAGATGCCTAAAGAAAAACGCCAGATTTTTCAAGGCCATTTATATTGACTACAGATGCCAGTAACGTTGCCCTTGGAGCCGTATTATCACAAGGTGAAGTTGGAAAAGACAAACCAGTCGCCTACGCATCAAGGACACTAAATGATACCGAGCAGAAATATTCAACGATTGAGAAAGAATTACTAGCCATCATTTGGGCCACAAAGACATTCCGCCCTTATTTATATGGAAAATTTACCATCTACACTGACCACCGCCCACTCCAGTGGCTTTTCTCTTTAAAAGAACCTAATATGAAACTAGCCAGATGGAGACTACGCCTCGAAGAGTATGACTATGTTGTAGTATATAAAAAAGGGAAATACAATACAAATGCCGATGCCCTCTCCAGAATACAAATCAATCCCATGGACATCGATATCAGATCGACAACTACTTGACGATTTAGTAAGTATGGAGGAAGACCACCGTAGCCAATTGAACACTCCAGAACTAATGGATCTTGATAATCAAGAAAGAAACCATCAATTACCCAATTCACCACCTGAACTTTCAGAACAAATGGATCTCACAATTCCAATACTACCGGAACACACAGATAACCCAGGACTGCTACCCCAAAAGCTTGGTAAAGCCCGCAATATCGTCAACTACTGGACTTTCATCAGGATATTCGACATTCAAAGTATCTATCAAGAATATGTACGAATCCAAAACATAACCAATCATATGAAAATCACATACCAGTTTGGAAAAAATGGGGCCAACCACCATAGAGAGCAAAATTATATCACTATAATGGACAACCTCTCCAATGAAATTCAAAGAAAACTAACACAGATATTCCCAACAATAACAATACACCGCAAAAAACGTGGATTGATCAATATTATGGGAAATGTTGTTAAAGCAATAACAGGAAACTTGGATGCAGAAGATGGTCAAAAATTCGAAGAAGCCATCCAAAAACTTCAAGCACAACAAACGAAACAAAGGATGCTATCAGAGGAACAAATTTCACTGACTACAAAGGCGATCGAAAAATTCAATTCAACAATACGTTCGATCGCGACAAACCAATTAAATATTCAAACAAAATTTCTGCAAATTGAAACAGCCATTAGAAAACAGTTCCTTCAAAATACTGATACATATGAACTACTGAACTCAAATACTGTGTTCACGCAAATGATAGCAGCCACAGATGCCATTATAAGGATACTGGAAGACTCAGAAACAGCAATGACCTTTGCCAAAATAGGAGTGCTTCATTCATCCATCATAGAAGCCGACGATCTATTGGAAGAGTTAACGTTCATCTCTCACCACTTAGATGATGCCATCCTCCCATATGAACCGAGCAGAGATAAAATAGTCATCTTTGAGAAGATAACGAAAATAAAGGCCTACCAAAAAAATTCTAAAATAGTATTTATCTTAGAAGTACCAATTACAGAACAATATCGTTACAATTACTATCACCTTTACTCCCTTCCCATCGAAACACAACATAACCTTTTCCAAATTATGGTACCCAAAACTAAATTCCTTTTTCTCAATGAGCATCACTACATATTTTCGAATGAACCATGCCATGAAGTCATTCCCGGAGAAGCGCTTTGCACCCTACCAGAATGGAACCCAATGGAATTCGAGATGCAAAATGAAAATCGACACTACCATATTACAGACGTACAAGAACCCGAATGCTGTTACCAAAATCATAAAAGTGCCACACCAAGACATAGACATAGAAGAAAACGTCAAAAGAAACCTTCAAGAAATGCCACCAATTCATCTAGAATCACTGGATCTTGACGACCTAGAAACCATTCGAGACAGACTGGATAACGTGAAGGAAAAACTTCAAGAAGACGAGCCTTTCATTTCTTCACGAACCAACATATGGACCGTTTTGCTATACATCGCCGTAGCCTGTATTGCAGCCTACTTATTCTTAACAATACATATATAAAGAAGTACAAGGGGACGAACGGTTCCGTAAGTTCCACTAGTGTATTGGAACCATCAACTCATCCCATACCAATAGAAGACCTGAGGATTGGAAATCAGGACCGATAAATCAATCCCGATTTCCAAACAATGGGGGGAGGTGTTATGTAACGATTCCCCGTATTGTGTAGATAACGAAGACAGCATCCCAGAGTGCATTTACGTTGAAGATCATCGGGCTGAACACATAGAATCCGCTGAATTCTGCATTTTTATCCGAGATAACATTTATAAATATATGCTTTTTCCATTTTTTATTCAGTTATAATTGTACCATTGGCTTTGACATTGCTAATAAAAATACGTTGTAACTCATAATTTTTGGTTTTCGTGTTATTTGAAAGTAATTTTTGTTTTTTAAAAAATAAGTTCGGAGGCTCCCAAACTTAATTCCTGTGAGCATTGTGAGCAAATTGGATTAATGGTTGACGACAATTGGACCACAGCTAAAATGAGGCAGGACCAAGAAAGTGATCCAAACTTTGCAGATTTTCTACGATGGAAGGAAAGCGGAGCGAAAAGACCCACCTGGAAGGAAATCTTACGATCACCAGGTTTCAAGACATTGTGGGCACTATGGGTTTCCCTGATTGTTGAGAATGGTATATTGAAGAGAGCTTGGGAGGAGATTCATGGCAGCAAATCAGGTGGACATTGTCTCCCAAATTAACACCATCTTGGGAAGGACCCTATACGATAGTAAAGAGAATAAACGACGTGATCTATAAGATTCAACGCAGCCCGAGAACGAAAATGAAGGTCGTTCACCTAGAAAGACTCGAACGTTATAATGGAGATTACGACACATTGTTTGATCGGGATGATCAGAATTGAGAGGGGGATAATGTTACGAGATTGATAAAATTCCCCTATTTACGCCTCTGAGTAAACTATAAAAACAAATCGCATACAAATGAGTTGACGCCGCAAGTATTTATGTAATCGAGCAGCTCCAAGAAGTGATTATTTGGACGGCCTACTGTCCTGAGTATTCTCGGAAATATGGCGAAAGATCTGGTCGGGTCAAATGGACTAATAAAGCGACATTTCACTGGGAAGATTATTAAGAAGTTTATATTAAGAAGTTTTATGAAGAAGTGATAGGCAGTTTTTGAAGAAGTTTATAAATGTTTGGAATATTTAGCTAGTTGTATAGATCTAAGTGTTTTATTAGTCAGTGAAATAGTTGTTTGTTTATAGTGAAGTTGGAAATAAACAGTTTTAGTTGTGTGCTCGGCCTATTATTTAGCACAGATCGTAACAATACCAATTAATCCATCATATTTCTCACTGAACTTGAATAAATAAAATTTGTGTACGCCACTGACTTTGAAAACTTGAAAAACTGATATATTAATGACTTCGTTGTGGTAACTTATACCGTGAGCAGTTTGAATATTGAAATCCTCATTAAAAATATCATTTAATTGCGGAATGTGAATGTAAGGTAAATTTGCTTTAATTAGATTTAGGTTGATTACGTGTTGTTGGTTGGAGTGTCGGCTATCTGAAAATCCGCGATGGAGTAATTCGATACTCCTGGGTCATAGACATCGCTAAGATAAGAGTTCAAATTGTCATGGTATTCAGGTTCACTGTTTGCGTCAACGTACTCAGATTCTTAATTATATCCTGTTGGATTTTCGCAATAAAATTCGTCATTTATTGGGATTCGAAATTAGTATAATTTTCGGGCTATGGGTAGGTGCTTGTATCATGTTGATTGACCTTTTGTAAAAATAGCTCGGTGGAGGTGAAAATTTTTCGGGGTTGCATTCTGGTGTTACCAGATGAAGTATCCATTTGTTCTGGATTTTCTTGGAATTGATTTGATGTTTGTGGATAATTTTTTGTGACTTGGCTTGATTCGATGTGAAAAATGGGTGTTTTTGGATTGGGATATTAGTATTGAATCTGGGTTGCATTTGATTATTCTGATATGTTATTGGTCTTTGAAAATTGTTCTGAAAGGGTTGTCTAGTAACTGGAAATGGCGATCTCTGAAAACTATTTGGGGATTGAGATTGTTGAAAGCTGTTTTGAAAAGGTGGTCTCTGAATATTATTTGGGAATGGGGGCCTCTGAAAATTTTGAGAGAATGGTTGTTGGAAATTCGTTATAGATTGATGGGGGTGAAAAGTGGGTTGTTTTAGAGTTCACAGGTGTCATTCTATGAAAGGGCTTGAACGAATTTTGTGTATTTAGGGTGTTGGCTTCATAGAAAATTATCTTCTTCCATTACCAGACATGGCTTTTTTAAACTATCCGGGTTTCGCAATCTAATGTTATTTTGTAATTGACCGTTTAAACCTCTAATGAATGTTTTGAGAGCTAAATCATTATAATTTTCAATTCAGAACAAATGGATCTCGCAATTCCAATACTACCGGAACACACCCGAAAATACGGAAATCACTATGAACTCCAGACAAGAATCAGACCCGCCAGACAGCATATCGATTATTCAAGATGCGATCGACAAATAAGAAAAGCAGTTCATTATCGCCACTGTTTTCAACAACCCTGTGCAGCCCAAAATCATTCGACGAGGAAAACAAGTCATCATCCATGCCCAAATATCGCAAGATAACAACGAAGATGAAATCAAATCTTTTTTGATTCAATATTGTGAACCTCGGAAAAAATATTTCTGTTTCTTCGATAAGGAAAAAATGTACAAAGATTTCTGTAAGACGTTCTGTACAACATTCAATAAAGACCACCCGATTTTGATAAGGTGCGTGAATAGAACCATCACCATAGACGACCCTGCAGAGCAAAAAGAATTAATAAAAAACTACCACGAAGGAAAAACTAACCATCGCGGTATAAATGAAACATACAAAAACATTATTAGAAAGTACTTTTGGCCTAACATGAAAAAATCAATTGAAAATTTCATTAATTCTTGTTTGGTATGTAAGAAAACTAAATATGAAAGACATCGACCAACGATACCTCTCAGAATCACAGAGACCGCAACGAAACCCTTCGAGAAATTGAATGCCGATCTATTCACAATCGAAGGTCACCATAGTGGACGAATTCTCTAAATTTGGTCAAGCGTATCCTGTCCAAAGCAAGAACGCTATAGAAATAGCAGATAAATTGTTAGAATATTTTCGTAACTTTGGAGTACCGGAATCTATAACGTTCGACTCCGGGACAGAGTTCGAAAACGAGACCGTTTCATCACTCTTAAAACTACACAAGGTCAATGTACACTTCACTACACCTCAACATCCTCAGTCTAATGGATTGATTGAAAGACTACATGGAACTTTAACGGAGCATTACAGAATCGTAAAAGAACATTCTACAGACACACCGACAAGACTCGTGGCATATGCCGTTATCGGATACAACAACTCTATACATTCAGCAACAGGATATACCCCTTTGGAACTTTTGTATGGACATACCGCTTCAAGGAACCCATATGATATATTCTACGATCAACAATACTACGGACAATATGTGGAAGATCATCGAAAAAAAATATCTTTAACCTATGAGAAAGTCAAAGAAAAACTACAAAACGAAAAGACCAGGACCATAACGAATCGAAACCAGAAACAAACAAACCAAAACGTTTTTAAAGTTGGAAATCAAGTATTTGAGAAGAACCCAGAAAGTGAAAGAAACAAATCGAAAAACCGCTATTTAGGACCAAGCAAAATTATCCAAATTAATGAATACAACACCTGTATCATAGCGAATTCCGAAAATCAAACACGAAGAGTACATTTCGACAATCTAAGACACCCTATTGTTCCAGATTCACCTGCTGCACCTGCTGCACCCTCGGATCTGCCGAACGAAGTGGAGTAATAACAACGAAATTTACAGAAAACCCAGGACTGCTACCCCAAAAGCTTGGTACAGCCCGCAGAGTTCATTTACATTGAAGATCATCGGGCTGGACACATAGAATCCGCTGAATTCTGCATTTTTATCCGAGATAACATGAACTTATAAATATATGCTTTTTCCATTTTTGATTCAGTTATATTTGTACCATTGGCTTTGACATTGCTAATAAAAATACGTTGTAACTCATAATTTTTGGTTTTCGAGTTTTTTGAAAGTAATTTTTGTTTTTTAAAAATTAAGTTCGGAGGATCCCAAACTTAATTATTTCGATCACAGATGAAGAGTTTG
Organism: Chrysolina americana; assembly: GCA_958502065.1. Lineage (NCBI taxonomy): Eukaryota > Metazoa > Arthropoda > Insecta > Coleoptera > Chrysomelidae > Chrysolina > Chrysolina americana. The sequence continues at coordinate 33,756,377 of OY293420.1, forward strand.
ACTCATAGTGATGGATTGGATGACAGTAGCAGAGCAGAAACTACAAAGAAATGAGAAGTGACCGAGACAACAACCATATAATTATTGTTTCAGTGATATCTGTTTTTATTATTCAAAAGAAATCGGTTTTCATTCCATATTATTCTTCTAATAACATTTAACTTTGGTAGATCTATCAATAAATTTTTCATCTGATTGGTGGTAAGTCATATTATTAGGTACTTTGTTCTGCTCCTAGTGATTCAAGATTATATTTTTTATACTGCTAATTTTAATTTAATTGTTAATGATGTAACTGTCTTGTTTTATAACGCTTTATCCATGAGATTTTAATCATTGACAATAAAGTTTTTTGATTGATTGGTATGTTTTACATCATTATATACCCCCTTATATACATATTTTATTTCTTAGTATACAGGGTGGAGCTTATACTCATTGTTTACCAACACTTATTTTTCTACATTTAAAGTTGTATTTCTGGAATTTCAATCGCCACTCTTTGGTAGATGAATAACTTTGTTAATTGCTATTGTTGTTATTCATCTACTGAAAAGTGACTACTGAAATTCCAGAAATATACCTATAAATATAGAAAAAAGTGTTGGTAAACCATGAGTATATGCTCCACCCTGATGTTACAATGTTACATTTTACAAATGTTGCATAAATGTTTTGAGTAACATTATATGTATGTAATAAAGTCACATTAAAGTTACGCAAAATATGACTTTAAAAGAGGCACAAAGGCATATGGACGCAACGTATCTGTAACATCAAGCATATCTCTGAATAACATTACCAAGTCACAATGTGATATAACAGTTATGTTTAAGTTATGGTTTTATGTTTACTGGGATTCTCCTTTCTTTTTAGTTTCTGCTCTGCTAATGTCATCCAATCCATCACTATGAGTCAAACTCTTCATCTGTGATTGAACTGCAAACATCTTTAACATATTATGAAATGTATAGTCATTACAGTCACTGAAAACTCATATTAATCTTTATGATATAAGAAAACGACCATCCAATAATTATTAATGATTCTATGTTGCCCCTAGAGGTAAAAGAAAAATAATTGCTTACGTTTCAGTATGTCCATAATTATCAATTCAAAACTTTTGGATTTTTTTCTTTGCCCAGTCCAGAAGGGCTAATCTTCGATTAGTTCGGAAACAACAACTGCTATTTAAGTTTTTGTAATCTGATCATTCAATAAGTACCAGTTTGTACATCAAAACTGATAGAGGGAATGTGAAAGGACACTACCAAACTGAAAAGAAAGAGAAAATGCAGTTAGTTTATTGATAATTTGTATTAAACAATTCAAGTGATTTCTCTACAATCTCAAGAAACGTTAATATTATCATAGATTAATGAAATTAAGAATGATCAGAACACTCTGTATAAAATATATAATTTTGAGTTCACTTACAAATTAAGCAGCTCCAAAATTGTTGTTTTAGCAAGCTAAATTCATTGGTTTCAGTTCCAAAAATTACTTGATCAATCGGTTCAAAATGATTTGACACAGCTCCAGATGTCAGTAACCATTACCATGCTGTCCAATATCTGATTAGCAGGAACCACAACTGATAGCTTTTCTACTATTCATAGCATCATATGTAGATACTCTCTAATCAATAGTAGATATCACTACATTCACTACATAACCTAAATGCTAAAATAACAATTAGTGGATGGAGTAGTGGAAAATCATAATCTTACCATGAAAATTATGAGTTTTGCAATCCTATTGATTCCAATAACTTTTAAGTAGTTTGAATATATTTTAATTCTATGAACTCAAAACTCATACCATGACCGCCATGATTATTAGTGTAACGATTTCGAGACCGGCCCCGAGACCGGCCCTGATCTAATTAATTATGCACCCTCGTTCAACTACAACAGCATATCTGCTGGCGTACGGATCGCCGAGAACAAGCTGGAATAAATCGATCTTTCGATACTATTCGAAGAGCCATCTAGATGAAATGTTCTATACTCCTGAATAATCGAGAGTCGAGATGGAACCTGCTTGCGACTATATAACCGCTGGAGAACAGTCAGAATTCAGAGAGTTAGTTACAGTTCCAGAGTTCGCTGATAGATAGCCACAGTAGAAATAAATTGAAATAGTTATTGAAGTAAATGTTTTAGTGAATAATTGTTGTAAATAGTGTTTCAAATAAATTAGGAAAATTAGTTAGTGCAGTTTTACTACATTAGGATAAAATGAACGATGGCGTCAGTGATATATTTATTTCATATTTACTGGGTAATATTGTTTGAACGTGGATATTATTTTTTAAGTTACGTAGATGAATGACGTCATGACGTGGTCATTACCCTAAAATTACATTTAAGAAACCTTTAAGATAATATTAATTTCAAGGCTCCCTGTACACATGTCAGTAATGTTTTGAGAAGGTTAGACAAAAATATCGAACAAATAACATAACTACTCTGTCTAAGACATATCTGGGCAACATATAATCAACATTATATGTATTATCTAATAAATATTATTGGTTATATTATTTTGATGTTACATAAACATATAGTTGAAAACACTGTGTTGGAAACGTCAAGATGACATTTATATAATGTTAGTTTGCCAATATCACAATTGCACAAAAGTTATATCTGAAAAATATTTTTGTTATGTATCATGTTTAGTGGGGCCTTATGTGCATGCGACTACATCGACACTTAGTCGGTGGATCAAGCAAATTTTGAACCTATCCGGAATTGATATTAAAAAATTCTCGGCCTACTCTACACGACACGCTTCAACTTCCGCAGCTATGCGTGGTGATGTGTCATGGAACATTATTCGGAAAACTGCAGGATCGACTGAAAAATCCACAAGTTTTGCTAGATTTTACCTACGACCTTTAGAAACCAAACCAAGCTATACCAAAACAGTTTTTGATACATTCAATCAATAATTTGATGTGACAAAGTAGGTTTCCATCACAAATAAAAGATTATTCCCATATTTTCTTATTTCATCAATGATTTGGAAGCTCGTGTTCAATCTGAGCCAAAGCCAACCCAAAATTATTCCCGCAATACTTCGGTATCTTTAAACAACTACATAGTGTATGAACAGTGATCTCGAGGACGAGGCGCTGTGATATAATTGTACGATCAAACGAACTTACCTGTGAGGTTCGATCGTAATTATATTAAGCGCCTCGTCCGAAGAGATCACTCCCTATCCCAAAAAATAGAATTTATACAAAAACCTAAGTCCCGCCCATTTTCGAAGTATTGCGGACGCCAAAACGTAATGAGGACGGTGTGGGTTGGCATAGAACACGAAGATACAAGTAAAACATCTTTGAACTATTGTGCATCACCTAACGGCAAAAAGCGGTACTACATAGTGTATGAACAGTGATCTCTTCGGACGAGGCGCTTAATATAATTACGATCGAACCTCACAGGTAAGTTCGTTTGATCGTACAATTAGAGAAGTTGAAATAAAACTAATAAAAGCACTTGCATCCCAGTTATTTATTTGATGTGCAATCTGGCAAAGTACATAACAGCTGACATGAGTTCTTGTTCCAAAAATTTCCTAAATGGATTTGTTGGACTCAAATGTAGTATAAAGATATGCAGGTAGAAACTATATTTTTAGGAAATGATAGCAATCAAACGATAAGAAATTATAAATGAGGAAAAAGAAATTGCAGTCCTTGAATCTGATACGTACACGATACGATACAAAACAAACTGATATACAGTGAGGACCAAAAGTCCGTCGCCCCCCCCGTAACTTCTTCATTTTCCATATTACAAAAAAATGTTAAATACATAAGTTGTAGGGTTTCATTCGATCTCTTTAATGGTTTAAGTTTCATTCATACAGAGTGCCTCAAAAAAGCACGGTGACTTAGAAATTAATTTTTTTAAATGGGACACCCTGTATTTAATTGCATTATTACATTCTACGTTGAATTCTGAACAAGTTTGATAAATGGTTTTCTATCAAAAAAGTTAATAGTTTTAGACTTATGAACACTTGTAAATAATTATTTCGACTACTTTTGCGCCAGTTCAATGAGAAAATCGTAACAAATGGATCACAATGTATTCCACTTTCCTATCCTAACTTTTTGAAAGCTATCCAATGTTGCAAACTGCTGATGGCACCATGTGTAACTTACCTCGTCGTACCATTTTACAATTGTTAGAGTTGTTGAATCTCACGAAAAACTAGTACAAATGAAGTTGAAACATTTTATTAACAAATAAGGTAGTCCATAAATACAGATCAAGAATCATTAAAAACTGAAGAGATATTTTAATTTATAACTAAAAACGGTGAGTTTTTATCTATTTCAAAAGATGTTCGACATGTCCACCATGCATTTCTTGACACATAAATAGTCGGGTTGTAAACTCTTCCCTAACATTAATCAAGGTTTGAGGTGTTATTTCTGAACACACTTCAATAATTCGACGGCGCAGTTCATCTAATGACCCACAAACTGTCTTAAAAACTACGGATTTCACATAGCCCCAGAGAAAGAAATCAAGCGGTGAGAGGTCCGGTGAGCGAGCTGGCCACTCTGTTGTACCTCGACGTCCAATCCACCTACCTGGATACCTTTCATCTAAGTAATTTCTCACCTCCCGAAAATAGTGTGGTGGCGCTCCATCTTGCTGAAATGTTACATCCAAGTAAAATTCATGTGGGTTTTGCGCAACGATCTCATCGAAACTGGGACTTATTGTGTCTTGCAGCATTTGGAGGTATCTGGGACCATTTAAATTTTCTTCCAAGAATATGGGACCAACAATGTGGTTACCTGAAATACCAGCCCAAACATTAATTTTCTGGGGAAATTGAGTATGTCCCTCGCGGAATTCATGGGGATTCTCATCACTCCAATATCTACAACTCTGGGTATTCACATTTCCATTTAGGTAAAAAGTGCTTTCATCACTAAAGCAGATGTGTTGCAAATAAAGTCGATTTGCAACAATTCTTTCTGCCATGGTCTCGCAAAATTCAAGTCGCCGGTCTGGATCATCTTCAACCAATTGGTGCAAAATTTTTATTTTGTAAGGATGGAATTTATTTTTTTTAAAACCCTCTTTACTGATGTTTTAGAAACATCACATGTCTCAGCTACTTGCTTAGTTGATTGTTGTGGGTTATTTACCATTTCGGCTAGTACTTGAATTTCAACATCTTCCGTAATTATTTTCGGCCTCCCAGATCTCGGAGCATCTTTCACGGTGCCAGTTTGGTTAAATTTTGCAGCGTGGTAATTTCGGTTAGCTTCACCAAATATGATAACGGCTTCAACTTTGTCTGCTACTGAACGAGCCATATTAATCAACAAGAGAAATTGAAAACCGTTTGAAACAAAGTTTTGAAAACGTACAAAATGTCAATGACATTTGGCAAAAACCGATAGGAGTTTTTTTTCGTTGTCATGGATAAAATAAACGCGCCTAGCGTGCATAGCCTACCTCATTAACTTATTCGTGAACTGGTGCAAAAGTAGTCGAAATAATTATTTACAAGTGTTCATAAGTCCAAAACTATTAACTTTTTTGATAGAAAACCATTAATAAAACTTGTTCAAAATTCAACGTAGAATGTAATAATGCAATGAAATACAGGGTGTCCCATTTAAAAAAATTAACTTCTAAGTCACCGTGCTTTTTTGAGACACTCTGTATGAATGAAACTTAAACCATTAAAGAGATCGAATGAAACCCTACAACTTATGTATTTAACATTTTTTTGTAATATGTAGAATAAAGAAGTTACAGGGGGGGCGACGGACTTTTGGTCCTCACTGTATATGAGACTTGAGCCAGAATGGAAGTTTGATGTAATGAGTTTTAAGTTTTGCGATTTTGGATATCAGTTTTAGAAATAAAACAGGATGCAAAACAGAATTGAAATAAAAAGCTTCATCTCTACAAATGAGATGTCTGTGTAGGGCGTGATCAGAATAATAAAGGAAGTAATAGTTTCGTGTTGAAACGGAATCTGAAATTATGAAAACTAAAACCAAAAACATAAAGCCTTATTCTTAACCAAACTAAATTATGATCATGAAACCATATTCATAAGCTTTGTTCTGGTTCTGAAAATTATCAGTCCTGGGACGTCAGGATCATGCGCATTTGAGAAAAATTGAGCGAATATGAACCTAAAGAGCACACTTCTCGTCAACTGCGCATGATCCTGACGTCCCAGGACTGATAATTTTCAGAACCAAAACAAACCTATAGACGACACCAAAATGCAAGACAAAAGCGCTCATCTGTAATTGGTCTTTGTAATCGTGGGGAGTTTAAATGACAAGGCAGCTGCAAACTGAGTTGAAAATGCATAAAATATTAGCCAATTTAACCTGGGGTGGGATTCCGTGTACCATATAGAATTCTACAGTCGATCAAATAAGTGAGATGTCATTATCGTTTAATTTATGGGAGAGAAAGAGACATGAAGGCGAAACCATTCTCCTGCGAATTATGGCATTTTTCTGCGAATAAAATGGCTGCCAGACTTGCCGCAAGAAAGTTCAAATATTTTAACTTTTTGCAAATTCGCGCAAACCACGGAACAACAGAATTCATATCAAATTATTCTATGCCTTCGCCATATTGCGATTCAACTAACTTGAACGATATCTCTGGATTTTGAATCTTTTATTTTGAATACAAAAAGATTTCATTTGCATTTATAAGATTTCACAATCAAAGTCAAGTCGAAAACAGCTTTATTGTTTAAAAATATAAATTTTTGTAACAAAGCATGTCATAAATAAAAACATAATTAAAACATAATACCTCATGGTATTCGTTTAAAAATATACATTTTTGTAGAAAGGCAGTCAATATATAAATAAAAACACAGAAAGACAATACCATTTCGTATTCACCTTAGAACACATATATGTATATATAAAATCTATATTTATAAAAAACAAAGAAAAAAATAAATTTCAGAGAGAAGAAGATAAAAACTCTTCGATAGAATAAAATGGCTGTTCTACAAGTATTTTTTTGTTGCCCTCCTGAACCTACAATAGCCTTCAGTACTTTTAATTGGTTCAGGCAAGTGGTTGAACATTTTCAAACCATTATAAATAAAAGAATTCATAACACGAGTTGATGTTGGAATTGGCAGTCTTATGTTGTTATCATGACGTGTGTTATAAAAATGAACTCTAGTAGGAAATGAACTTTTATATTTATGAATGATGCAGACAGTTTCAAAAATAAAAAGAGCTGGAAGGGTCATTATTTTATTTTTTACAATGATTGTCTGTAGTTTGTTTTGCAGAGATATCTGAGAGCCCTCTTCTGCAGAACAAATATCATATTGAAATGATATCGACTACATGCTCCTCAATATGGTATACCATATACAAGGTGAGATTTTACTAGAGAAAAATATACGGGTCTAGCTGCTGTTGTACCTAGGCTCACTCACAATAACTCTCATAGCATAGGCACCCTTCGAAATTCTGTTTCCAAGGGCAACAACGTGATCTTCCCAATTCAGTCTACTGTCAATTTGTATTCCCAAGAATTTGTTGCATTGTTTGGATTCAGTGGTATGGTCATTTACAACAATGTCCCGCTGGCCACGTTTGAAGGTCAAAGTGTGCGTTTTATTGAAATTGAATGTGGCTTTATTAGCTGCACACCATTCTGCAACCACTGCGAGGTCTTTAGACATGTTATGGTGGAGGTTATCACGGTGTCTGTCTGACCAGCTTATTGTTGCGTCATCAGCAAATAGTGTGAATAAACCAGTAATCGGTAGGAGGGTAATATCATTTATGTACAGGAGGAATAGTATTGGTCCTAGGACCGATCCTTGAGGTACACCCGTTTTAATGACTCCACAACCTGAATATTGGTTACCTTGCTTCACAATTTGATGCCTGTCTGCTAAGTATGTAGAAAACCAATTCTGAGTAACACCTCTAATTCCATAACAATGAAGCTTTCTCAACAAGATGTCATGAATCACGCAATCGAAAGCCTTGGAGAAGTCGCAAAATACAGCTCCTGCCATGTCACCTTCATTTAAGCTTTGGTATATCCTTTCCAATAAGGAGAAGATTGCATCTTGTGTACCTCGCTTTATTTGATCAATAATGAAAGATCTGTAGTTTTTGTCAAACATTCCATGCTATAAAAGTTCAGCAAGAGAGATGCGGATGCGTAGTATTCCAATGAATATTTTATTTACTTTCGGGTGAGGATGAACTGTTCTCCACAGTGGGGAAAAAACTAAAGAGAGTGTCTTCAGGTTTGAAATCATTGCATTCTGCAAGAAATGCTCTGGCTGTGACTGAGTTGTTTATTATATAGAATTTACATATTATTCTCCCATTCAACATTATTAATGCCATTTTGAAAAATCCAAAGGAAAGTATTATTTGACCTGTATTTTGTAGTGACTGAACAGTGAGGACAACATGTACATTCCAAAGTAGATTTGAGTTGAGGAACAAAATCATCCACAACTACGGAATTTCTAACACACAAGTATCTATAGACGAGGATTCTGTAGCATTTTCCAATTTTTTTTGTTGAAATCAAATCTCGCTTCTGCAATGATCTAATAACATCTTAATGCAGACCACCTAGTATATGTATCTTAAGAACACCTAAACATCTCGCTTGGAGTAACTGTTGAAGCGGGGTGTAAAATTTTGGGTCTGACTTATTAAGGACACTGTATTTCGAACACTCAATCTGCTGAATCCTCCGACCACAGATCCTTGATATTAGTTATACTGTAACTAAATTGTTGTTGAATATACTTATGGCTTCTGGAGAAAACATTAACATCATCATCGTTTTTTACCGCAATTTTTTTGCCGCATGGGTACGAACGTTCATGCGGTGATTTTCTTGAGATTTACGAATCGCACAAAAATTACGAATATTCTCGAGGGTATGAACAAGCCTTAAGGGGTGGTATTCCGTGTACCATAGAATTCTATAGTCGAGAGTTATGTCTCTTTCTGTCCTATGAATTCAACGATGATGACATCTCTCTTATTGGCGAGTAAATCGACCGATGGTGCCGCTGCTATCGCCAGGAAATGGCGATTTTATACTGGGCATTTGTTTACATTTGATCATATGATCATAAGATATGCGATGTGACAAAGGATAATCAAGGGTAATATAACAAGACCTTGATAAATAGTCGACTATTTTTATTGCATCTAAATTTCGACTGTATTTTATAATAATTTAACGAGAAATTATTTTGGCATTAATAATCTGATGAGAGCCCGAGAGCGAAGCTATTGTGCATCATGTAAATAGTCGCTAATAGAGCGTGTTGATTGGTCCTGTCAAACAGGAAACAAACGTATGATTGGTTGATGACTGATATTTAATAGACGAAAGAAATAATCATCGTAATTTTTTGTACTTTTGTTTGTTTATTGTGTTTGTTATTGGTGTTATACCTTCAAGTGTTTCTTTTTATATCCTTCAAGTAAAAGTGTTAGTTTCAACTGTTATCAAAAAATTCTGGAAGAGAAGTGCAATAATTTGGGGATTGCTTGCTCTGAGCTAATGTATGCTTTTCAGGAGATCAAGGACTGATTTATTAATATAGCTGATATATTCGGGTATCTGGAAGCTTTGTCATCGTTGAGATGTATTAGTAAGGGGCAGGCTGTGTTGAATACAGGGCATAAAATATTGTGTGGTATAAAGAACAGAGATCTGAATAAGCTGGTATTAAATGCTGTGTTTAAAAACCAGCAACTTGTCTGACACACCTCATCAGTTGCGCGGTATTATGTCAATTGGGGAATGAAAAGTGTCCATAAAAGAAATGTCGTGTTCATGCAAAGCTGGAAAGTCATCTTGATGCAAGCATATAGCAGCTTTACTTTTGCTTTGTACAAGGTTGTATATTGATTCCATTAGTGGAAGATGCATATGGAGCCAGATAGAACAGCTTGGATCTTGACAACCGATGTAGATTGTTACTGGAAGAGAGGGAAAACCCAGGCATTGGAAAATTACAAGCCTGTACCTTTTCTGGATACAGAATGTATGAAGAAAAAGAAACCCTGGAAAAGTTGTGCAGCAGTGGAAAAACAGTGCATTCCTAATAAATCCTCATACATCCTTCAGAAATTGTGTGCTGCTACACCTAATTCAGAATTGAGTAAACATGGGTTAGTTTTCACAAAATTTTATGATTATTATTTTACAAGATCTGACCTTGTATGACAAATTACATTTCTTTGATTAGACTGAGCATCCAAATTTCAAAATTTGTTTTTTGCAACTGACGTAGTTTGGTCTCCCAAACAAAATATCCAAATGAAATTTGATTTACCTATATTAGTAATGTATCTGCACAAATGACAAAAGTCAACTGAAAATACTTTCGTAAATTTCAGAAAAAGAAAGGAAAATGGAAGCTGAAAAAGTATATAAGCCAAATACAAGCACCATGGAACTCTTATTCAAAAATATGGATGATTCGCTGGCCATGAAGGAATGCCAAAAAAAATCCCATCTAGGGAATGCTCTCAGAAACAGTATCATTACATTGAGAGCAGTAACTACATTCAAGAAGCTCAAATTTTCCTCAATAACAGGCCTTTGTGGGTTAGTAAGAGGAAGTTGAGAATTACTGGTTCTCAATGTCATGAGTTTTTCACTTACAGTAGAGGTGATTGGGAGACAAAGTCTCAGAAATATTTCTGGCCAAAACGATTCAGTAATAAGTGTGTATAACTTTTTTTTTCATGCATATAAGTAACTACAAGCTCAGTTGAACGTTACAAATGATTTATATTTTGAACCACTGACAAGTAACATACTTCTTCACACTACAAAATGATAATTTTAGAATATTCTAAAGGTTTTTATAAATGGCAGAAGAATATGAAACACAAATCTAGTTTTAAAGATTATATTGAAACAGCCTTACCCTATATACATATATATTTTCAGATTTGTTAGACATGGCATTGAAACGGAACCTGAAGCTTGAACTGCATATGCCACCAGGAATATTACATATGATGTGATAGAGGTGGGTCTCATAATATCAAATCATCCATGGTTGGCATATTCTCGAGATGGAATAATTATGGGACCCAACGGACCACAGAAACTTCTTGAAATCAAGTGCCTTTTCATACCAAATATATTTATTTATATGAAATTTTCAACAGATTTATACATTGAAAACTAAATTATACAAATGTACATATATAAAATAATATTACAAATAAAACAAATATAACATAATTTAGTACAATTGATACAATACCATTTACTCAGAGACTCCTCCTTGTACCTGTGATATGTTAAATACCTCATTTATTTGTTATGGAATAATTTTGTAAAAAAAAACTACTTGGTGAATAAAGACAAAAATGTATCAACTGTATTTTCATTGCATGAATGAAACCAGCCTTCTCACATAATTTGACATTGATAGATAATTGGTGGTACATTTGCTAAAACAGCAGAAGGGAAACCCATGAAAATCTACCGCACCAACTTGGGAGTGATGGTTCACCACTTGGTGAAGTATACAACCCTGAAACAGTACATTTGATACAAATAACATACCAGGAGCAAAACAATAATAATAAACAAATTAAAAGGTGAAAAGAATGAGAAATACTTAAATGGATAATTAAAATTCCTGGGGTCAAATAAATTCAAAAATAATTTGGGGAATGTGTAAAAAATTACTTGATAAGGTGAGTGAACAAAATGAACACCCCTTAAATAACAAAAGTGGTTGAAAGGACTTGAGAAAAGTAAATTCCAGCATTATTGAAAAAACAAGTGGTATCAACAACAGGTACTGATGGAGTGATAAAAGGAATTTGGAGCAGATAAATTAACTATTGCGCATATAATTGTCATGATATTATCAACCTGAGGAATTCCATTGTATGGTAAACTTCTTCCAAGCATGGCAAATATTTTTAACCTCTGATTATTCCTCTCGATATGAACACGAGCTTGGACACTTTTGGCGTTCAATAATTTAAGGAAATCTTTATTGACCCAAGAAACATAAATGTTTGTAATAGGGTTCTAATTCTATAATTAAAACAATAAATAACAACATTTAAAGAAATGATTGCAACGAAAAAAAGAAGGGTTGTCAAAAGCATCATTGTAATAAATGTTTTTGAAAAGATTTTTTTCTATGATATTTTTCAAATTGGGTATTTCATTGAATATCAAAATTCTATTACATAAAATTGATTTTTTTTAAAGGTTGTATTTATTCTGTGTGTGATGAGACTATTGGATTGTCTAGTTTGGTGATTATGAATGGTAGGTATTGATTGAATGAAACTGCAGAGATGAATGTTTCCTATTATTTATAACAGAATGTATGAATATACATATTTTCAATTTGTACAAAGTGATGTCTGAAAGATTGTTTGGAACATATAAATGGGATGTTGATTCAAGGAATGGTAATTTAAAAATACATTCAATACTTTTGTTTTGCAAAGATTTAGTATCAGATGCTCATCCTCCATATGCTTTACTGATGAATGTTATGAGACCTGATGGAGAAACTCCTGTCATAAACTCTACAGAATGGTGTTTTTATATTGGGAGTATGTTCTCAGCCTGCAGCACAGGTATTTGATTTTTTCTATTAGAATTTCGGTGCAAAATCTACTACCACATGAACAGTAAATAACTGGTTTCAATACCTTTGCTAACATTGACAATGTATGATAAAACACAATTATTACAAGATGCTTTTGTAATAGAGAAAAGTACCTATATAAAACAGCTTGAGTAATTCCTGTTTTCAGCTTGATAAATGTATAACAATATATTCCTTCATGGAAAGTTCGTATTTTTTTGACCTATCAAGCATCCCTGTACATAGGTCCACAAGGGTATTCTCACTAGTTGTGACCTAGCAGTTATTTTGTCTATTATGGAAGTTACTAGATCTCCACTTTTGACTTGAATTCCTCAGTCAAGGCCTCAACTTGGTTGGAGAGTATGCCCCAATTTCAACAAAGCTTCTTCAGAACCTGAAAAATTCAAAATGAGTTTCATTTGGGGAAGAAATTGGGTGCTTTATTCAAATTCATCCCCCTCCCAACCCTCTGATGACTCGGAATACTATGGGTGGGGTATCATCTAACACATTTAATTAACAAATAACACATTACGATCACTCAACAGGGTATTCTTTCTTTTGGGGAAAATATTGGGTATGTTATTGATAATCAACTTTCCTCCATCCCTCTGAAGACCTCAAACAGTATAAATGGGGTGCAATATGTTCGTTTTAATATCAATCATCATACTTTGAATGAGAAACACAGCTTGATACGTAATAATAAAACTAAAAGTGGAGCTCACTTTTTCTCCTCGTCTAAAGGTGGGTATGGACAATTTTACATTAGTATAAATAGAATATTATTTCATGTTAAAACGTTATGAAAATTGTGTAATAACTGAAACTCTGCAATTATATAATATCCGAAATTGGTGCAAATTTTTAGATTATCAGTGGACAATAGATATACATTTTCATTCTAACTTTATAGAACATTTCCACAAAATAAATAAGCTGTCAATGAAGTTAGTCAATTTAATGAGTTGAAGCAAGCAAAAAAAATATTCGAATTCAAAACTGAATTATGAACAGGACAAGATACTTACACTTTTCAATGACCAAACAATCAATCTTGTTTGATATATTGCATACTTCTATATGATCCGAAGAACCTTCTCTGGATACCATTAAATTTTGTTTTTGGCAAATTTCCACTGTTAATTGCATAATATTGCAGTATTCCATGGAAAGGGCCACCTAGGTGTAAAATAGTCAATTTTAAGAATCAAATTATGAGTGGTACAGAATTCATACTAACAATAACTGAGTTATCATGTGTTCCAATTCTTGGGAAGCATATTAATAATTGAAAGTTAAATGTAAATACTTACTTGAACAGCTTTCTGTACACAAAGGTTCGATTTCATGTTGAATTCATTCAAAACATCTTCAACAGGTGCCTTAGTTTCTTCAGGACTATTATCTTTATCATGTAAATAACTGTATTTCTTGGTAGAAGGTGCTTCATGATATGTCTTTGGCAAATTTAAGCTAGGTACTGCTGCTAATTTGAGCCTTCTCTGGGTGGGACAATCTAAAAATATATATTTGACTCTATCAATAACAGTTCTCATTGTGTTTTAAGGGTGTGCTCAATTCAACAACTTTTTATCAGTGGTGGAAAATTATTAAATTAGCTTTCTATCTACTAAGTAGTTATAATGCTTGCCAATGGCTTTTGAATGCACTCACAGCAATTTTACTTACCAGGCAAGAGATATAAATGGTATAATCTTCTTTAGTAAAATGCATAGAGCAAACAACAGCTCTCTGTCATAGTAGAGCCTCAATATTGAATTTTCTTAGCCATGCTTTGTGTCAATCGTTTCTATCAACTTTTCCTGTCACTCCTAATTTATTTTTATTAGTGGAAATATGTGGAAAGAATGTAGGGTTGTTTCAACCATAACATCCAAGAACACAACACCTCGTGTATTTACACCTGCTCTCGGCATTTTCACAATCGCTTATGTGATTCACTTTCACAATCAATAATATCAAATTAAAAAAAATTTTGTCAGAAAATTTTGGGTATTGGGGTTTTCGAATAATAACCATAGCGTCCATAATATTTACCATTTTTCCGGTATACTTGCACATAACCAAGAGAACAAATCAAAACAAACAATAAAATCGTCGGGTGATTTCGGTACTCGATCAGTCATCACAATAAAATCAACATGGAACGGTAAGATGATGAATTAAACCGCATTAAACATTAAATTCTGAATTGATAATTGACATAACTTGATATTGTCAATATTTTTTATTCAATCTGCTAGTTTTTTGTGATTTTAAATTTACATTATTAGTTGAAGGAGTCCAGAGTATTGATTGAACATTTTACTCTGTGAAGGAAATTCATTTCTTGAATGTTTGTTTTTGCGCTTAATTTCTACCTTGTATAGGTAGGTACCTTAAGGCAAAGAATATCTACATATATTCTTTGCCTGTTTCCTGAATCTAAACAAGAGTAACAAGAGGAGAGGTATTGTACTGAAATTGCAAATGTATTAAATAAGTGCAAGTTTGTTACAACTTTCATATACCTACTCTGCAAGTTTGCTGTAAGAAATTTGTAATCACTGCGCATACCTGTAGGATGCTATAAAGTAAATGTTCTATTCAGAAAACATAAGCAAGTTATATTAAGGGCAAGTTTTCATGATAGGTAGGTGTACCATAGCAATTCCAATTAACGTTGAAAAGATAATCGTGACCGTTGTTAATTGTTTAAGACGTCGAAATGCATTTATAGAATGTTTGGAAATTTCTGATTGTCTACAATTTCACTGAATTTGTTAGATAAATTGCCTGACTATTTCTGTATAATCCCAAATAGCACATGTACGTCTAATGTTTGTCCAATGGAGGTACAGCATGGATCTAATGTACGTCCACTGGACGTCCAGTTACATCCATAAATGTCTGGTGAAAGTCCATCGAATGTCCAGATACACTGGATATAACATCTTATGTACGTACGGCCGTGGATATCCAATGGACGAACTTAACAAACGTCCAATGGACATACTTAACAAACGTCCATTGCACGTACAGAAATATATCAAATTCACGTCCAATGGACGTACTGCATGGGTCTTAAGTACGTCCGAAATGAGCACATGTACGTCTAATGTATGTAGAGTGGATGTACAGTATGGATCTTATGGACATTCGTTAGACGTCCAGTTACATCCATAAATGTTCGGCAACAGTCCACCAAATGTCCAGATACACTGGATATACTTAACATCTCATGTACGTACCTACGTGAGGATGTACAATAGAAAAACACAAACAATTTCCATTAAATGCCTCTGAAAAAAAAATGTATAACATGGATCTTATACATTTATAAAGATCTTATATTTCAATGGGATCTATCCAAAATCTAAATATAAACTCAACAACGATCCTGAATGAGAATACATAACAAGAAGAGTTCATCAAAATGTACAAAAACAGTAAACTGACTGAGAATAAATGGTAAAATAACTTCACAAAAAAAGTAAAGGTTTCATTATAAAAATTGTATGTTTTACATGATATAATGATCAGAAAACTATATAAATAAATAAAAACAGGAACATTTTTATAAATGAATATATTTTTACAGTATAAAAAAACAATTAGAATGTTCTAAAATAGAGATTGACTCTTGCTAGCACTTTCAAAACAAAAATTAAAAACATGTATGTGACATAAACAAAATATCAAAATAAACTATTCAGAATAGAAGATATTTTCAACAAAAATATAGATGAATTTTTCAATCCTCTCCTCTCAGTTTCCGTTTTCAATCATTGGGATGTGGAATCTTATCCAGTCTCTTTTTCTAGTAGATGACACTCTTGATATTGTTGTGCAGCTCTGTAAAATTGAATTCGAATCAAAAATTTTCATTAAGTCATAAATGCAGGAACTACAGTAATCAAAATGTATTTGTTAGCCGGTGGATTAGTGACTTCACATATTCAATTTCACGTGTCAATATTGAAAATAACTCCATACTGACCTGATGTTGTTCGTTTCCCCCTTTACATACTTCGAAACTTGTCTAAAGATTTGTCAAGAAGTTTTGATATTACACACACAGCACACATTTATACAGAAAATAGAATAATGGCGTACCATTCGTACCGAAACCGAAACGAAGAACAGCATCACGATGAATTTCCCCTTTATTCTACTATCGAGGGTGCTCGTACTCAACCGATCATATCCGAACATACAGAGTGGGGAACGTACAGATATTATCCTCTTTTCTACATCCAGTGTACATCCTGAAACAACCAATTAAAACAGTTTCTTTCAAGTTAACCAGGTCCAGATGATGTTTATTCAATATGTACGTACAACAGGGAACACGTACAGATGTGGTCCAGTATTCCACATTCTATATGTACATCTAAAAAGGTACAACTGTAGATGCTTCAAATAGACCAGGTGCTGTACGTCCAATGTACGTACAGTTGTGAACAAACAAATGTGGTCTAGTATTCTACATCAGATGTACATCAGAAAACGTACAATAAATGACGTTTCAAATTGACCAGGTGCTGTTCGTCCAATGTACGTACAAGTGTGAATGTACAAATGTGGTCCAGTATTCTTCATTCAGTGTACATCCGTAAATGTACAATAATGGAAGTTTCTAATGGATCCAATTTTTGTTCCACCAGTGAACATACAAAAACGTTATACATAATTAACGTACAGATTAGGTCCAGTTTCAACATTCAAATATACATCCAAATACGTACATTTTATAGATGCATCAAGTTGATCCAGTACTGTTTGTCCAATGGACGTACATATACGTATGATAAGTAACGTTCGCATTATTGGTAGATTATTGTACATCCATTGTACTTCTAAAATCGTCATCTTTTCGATGTTTCATGCTGGTCCAATATTTCACTTCCATTGCTCATCCATGGGACGTACAATACAGAATGTACAAAATATATCCATACCCGAACGTCCATTGGACATTCATATCGAGTCCATGGACGTTTGGACCAATCTTGGACTTAAAAGGGACATCCATTGGACGTCGTGTGCTATATGGGCCCACACAGCACATGTACGTACAATGGAGGAACAATGGACGTTCAATATGGAAGTTCAAGACATCCAGTGGATGTCCAGAATTAGTACAATGGACATCCAATGAACGTTCAATGGACGTCCAGGACACCACTATGGACGTACAATTAAAGTCCATACGTATTTTGGGCGTCCATTGTATGTCCATATTTTGTGAAATGGATTTACAGAATATATCCAAATAACAACCACTGTGGATATATTTTGGACATCCAGTGTACCTCCATTCAATATCCAAAATTAATCCAGAAATTATCGACTATACAAGGTGTTCTGCAAATAATTGGCAGTACTTAGGTAGATTATAAAAGTAAAAATTATATAATTTCCCATATGAACATTATTTGTAATTGAATAAATAATTACAAAATCTTCTTACTGGAGTTATCACTAAAATACGGTGAAACAATAATTGAAAGGGAAGAAGCACTTGGTGTCAATTTTTCACCCATACCATCACCATTGTATATTAGCCTGAACTGAACTGAAACACAAAACACAACACTGCAGTCATATCTAACCTCACATATTCTTCTTCTGCTTCAGCTGATTATTCTTTTATCGTCACCAATCGGTATTTTGGTTCTGTGTCATCGATCATTATTTTATTACACCAAAGAATATCTAGAATTACCAATATTCAAAATCCATAACTATTTAATGCATTTGCATGAATTGAACGTCCAATGTTTACGATTGGACGTCCAATGGATGTTTACGACTGGACTTTTAAGTAATGTCCACTTAATGTCCTCTCAATGTCCAGATATTGTCTGACAAAGTGCGTTTTATCTAAGCATTACATTTCCATTAGGGATGAAGACAAAATAGCATAAACAGGATAATTATTCATAAGTATCAAAAATTAATTTTTTTTGTACATCAGTACAATGGATGTACATTGTCCATTAAACATCCATGGACGTTTGGACTAGAGCTGGACG
This sequence comes from Chrysolina americana, assembly GCA_958502065.1. Classification (NCBI taxonomy): domain Eukaryota; kingdom Metazoa; phylum Arthropoda; class Insecta; order Coleoptera; family Chrysomelidae; genus Chrysolina; species Chrysolina americana. Next base: position 33,775,093 of record OY293420.1, read on the forward strand.
TAAAACGGACATCCATTGGATGTCGTGTGCTGTGTGGGAAGAACTTGCACATTGTAGAAATTATCAACATCAAAGTGTGTATATAGCTGTGTATCATCGGCATAAGCTTGAACTTTACAATATTTGACATCAGATGTTAGTATATCGGCGGTATAGATGATGAATATAAGCGGTCCAAGTATAGATCCTTGAGGGACCCCTGAGAATATATCCAAGGATGAGGAGTATCAGTTATTGATACTTTTGTTGCGACCTTCCTAACAGATACGACCAAATAAGAAAATTTGAATCATTATCCCTATTAGCGTAATTTAGCACAGATCAATTCGTGGTTAATCGTGTCAAACGCTTTTGAGAAATCCAGAACACAAGAAAGCTAACCGTCCCTTTATCCAATGATTCAATAATATCAGTAGTTACCGCGTTGCTAATGCTGTGCCGGAACAATTGATGGATAAATCTAATTGTCAAAGTATTACTTGAAATTTACCAATGTCGAAGGTATTTTCATTAGTTCATCAATGAGTAGGTAACGTTCACTACCATCATTCTTCCCACAAAGTTACCGCAAGCCCATTTACTATAGGATTATGCTGGAGTACGTTATGATGCTTTACGTTATGATGCGTTACGAATATGATCGCTTGACGTTATGATGCGTTGATCTTATAATGACATGACTTTCTGATAAAGTACGTTATGCTGGTATATATTATGATGGTTACGATTTCTTTCTTGTACTCTGTTATGATCATCAATTACGATTTCTACCGGTTATGGTTATGATGGAGTATTTTTCTGTTTTACGATTTCTTTCGTACTTTATGATGAATTAGATGGACCTTGCAAATGTCCAGTCGAGTAAAATATACTGTCTGATCAAGTGGAGTACGACATTGTACGGTTGGAAAAAGTACAGTATATAAGACACGATTTGATAAAGTGAAATCGGATAGTTTCTTGATATGGATTAGTTCGTTCTGAAAATATGTGTGATGTCATGCATGAGTCCGGTTTCGCCTTTTGCCAAGTGACAAATGAATCAAATGATGTATCTGGCTCTCGGACCGTTCGTTAAATTATTCGCTCAGTTAAGGCTGGACACAAAGGAAGTTTTATGTTTTTAGTTTTAATTTTCATAATTTTGAATATTTTTTTAACGCGAAACCATCATGCTGGATTTATGCTGATGTTTTAAGTCGCAAGTCGTAAGAATATTCGTCAATGATTGGTTGAACAGTTCATTTTAACCAATCATTGATGATAATTCTTACGACTTGCGACTTAATTCAGCATAAATCCAGCATCAATGTAATTTTTATTTTGGTCACGCCTCGCATAAACAATGTTGTTGGTAAAATTCAAACTTCAATTTTCGATACTGTTTTGCATCTTGTTTTATTTTAAAAATTGATATCCAAAAACTTAAAGCTACCATTGTGTCTACGGCTTTAACTCTGTGATCACGCGATACATTCAGTTCGATCTTGGAAAAACCGAACTAACCTTTTTGAGTAGTGTCAGGTGTCAGTGTCAGTATTGTCAGTGTCAGTACTGTCAGTTACTCAGTCCGTCAGTCGTTGAAATATAAGATTAACGATAATTTTGTGTAATAGTTTATTTTGAACAAGTTTTATTTAAACTTATAATATACCTACATAATACTTTTTTCTGCTTGGTCAACTATACTTCTGTTTGGCTTCTGTATACCAGGATTATGGATAGATCAGATATTCTCCAGGTGGGCTCCAGTATAAACATAAAAAGAACTGATGGTGAGTACATTTTACTTTAGGTTGCATGTGAAATAACATGTAGGAACACCTTCATCGATGAATGTATTTTCTAATAAAATAAATTTTGTCCAAATCAGTTGTGTTCTATACCGGGTGGCTACGGAAGTATTGCCTACGGAATATCTCAGTTATTGTATGAAGTAGGTTTGTGAAATTTGGAGCGTCGATATAATGATATAAGAGCTAGAATTTGAGCATATTGACATGTCGAAGTTAATTTCCGGTCTGACCGGAAGTAACATCAACTTTCTTATTTTAAATGGCAACCCTATTTTTTTTTCTTTTCGCTTTATTCAGCATTCAATTCCCTTTCTAATGACATATCACAAGTTGGTATCTAACCAGAAACTAGACCAGAAAAAAATTATTATTGAAATTCACCGAGTAGGCCATGGAAGCAAAATGAAAGCCAAAAATTGAAAAGTTGGCTATGGAAACCATACGTCACTTGATAACAGTTGCTCTTGCTCTATTATCGCCATACGCAAAAATAACATTAAAAATAATGTGGAATGATAAATTATATCCTGTAGGTTCTAGGTTAAATAGGAACATAAACGTACTTGGTCTGTGCCATCGTCCATAGATATTCTAATATCTACCTATGGACGATGTTTGTGCTATTCAGAATAATCATTCCATTGCAATAATCATTCGAACCAAAATATTGACAAGTAGGCTGATTAAGATGTATTTTGGAATGAAACAAAAAAGAAACGAGAGCTCTCACGAACGCTGCTATCCATATTATTTTGACGTTCGAAGTAGTGTTTTTGATTCTGCCATTTTAAAAGGGTTTGGAAATCGAAATCAGTTAGTGGAATATTCAAAAAATGCCCCGTTATTCACGAACCGAACAAATTGACATGCTTCTCATTTATGGTGAATGTTTAAAAAATTCTTATGCCGCTGAACAATTGTATTTAGAGCGATATCCAGGGAGGCAGCAACCGTCAAGAAGGTATTTCCAGTGGCTTGAAGAAAAATTAAGAACTGAGCCTGATGTTCACGAAGACCAAGAAGCATTTGTTATTAATGAGGAAACTGAAATTAATGTATTAGCTTTAGTACAATATGATAGCACAATTTCCTCAAGGCAGATTGGCGCCGAATTAGCTATAAGTAAGAACTCTGCTAGGAAAATTTTGAAAAAACATCGATTTAAATCCTTCAAGTATCAGTTGCATCAACATTTGTATGAAAATGACGGTGAAAGCTGCCTGGAATATTGTAATTGGTTTCTTCGACAAAATGCTGAGAATCACCTATTTAACTATTATATCTTGTTTACGGACCAGTCAAGATTTACCAACAATGGATTATTTAACAGGAATAATACAAGGTAGGTACTGTACTTTATTTGGATTATTGTCGATAGTCGAAGTGTAAAGTGCTAAAAGTGTGAACGGTCTTTTGTTTCAGGTACTGGGCGATAGAAAACAAGCACCGGTTTCGACAAGGTGGCTTCCAGGAGAGATTTGGTGTGAATGTTTGGGCAGGAATAGTTGGAACTCATATTGTTGGCCCCATTCTTTTTCAAGGCCAACTAACCGGAGAGAGATACTTTAAATTTTTAACGAATGAAATTTCGGAATTCATTAACAACCTACCAGCGGAAATAACTGAGAGAATGTACTTCCAGCAAGCTGGCGCCCCTCCGCATAATTCAAGAATAGCGAGAAATTATCTTCAAAATCGCTTTCAAGAGAGACTTATAACAACCCATGGTCCAGTCAGGTGGCCACCAAGGTCACCTGATGTTACTCCGTGCGACTTTTTTCTATAATAATAATACTTTATTAACCACTTTGGTACAATAGGTAGGTATGGGGGCATTTTAAAAATAGGGTGTATTCCACACAGCCTACAACTCTACATGAGCTAGAAGTAAAAATTCGTAGAGCTTTCCAAGATATCACGCCCCAAATGTTGAGAAACGTTTTACATGAAAATATCACCAGAGTCAATAAATGTATTGACGCTGAGGGAATGCATTTCGAACATTTGTTTTGAATTTATTTTATCTTTAATTCTATCAATTTGATTTTTTTTTTTTCGATAAATCTGTTTTTTTGTTATTTGAATAATAATAATTGGATTTTTTGGTATTTCATTTCAAAAAATTACTTTCTATTATATCATTAGAAAGGAATGGTTATGCTGAATAGTACAGGCAATAAAAAGTTGTATGTTCCTATTTAAGTTATGGACCTACAGAGTATTGTTATTTTCCCAATTTTTCCAATATTTTTTTTGGCGGCTTTTTATAACGCCGACGAATGAAAATAAAATATCACAGTAGTAGCAACTGTTATCAAGTGACGTATGGTTTCCATAGCCAACTTTTCAATTTTTGGCTTTCATTTTGCTTCCACGGCCTACTCGGTGAATTTCAATAATAATTTTTTTCTGATCTAGTTTCTGGTTAGATACCAACTTGTGATATGTCATTAGAAAGGGAATTGAATGCTGAATAAAGCGAAAAGAAAAAAAAATAGGGTTTCCATTTAAAATAAGAAAGTTGATGTTACTTCCGGTCAGACCGGAAGTTAACTTCGACATGTCAATATGCTCAAATTCTAGCTCTTATGTCATTATATCGACGCTCCAAATTTCACAAACCTACTTCATACAATAACTGAGATATTCCGTAGGCAATACTTACGTAGCTACCCCGTATAGGTCTTCTATATCTATATATATTTATAAAATAAATGCCTTAGTTATTGAAAGTATGGTCCTACAAATATAATTTTTTTAGTGAACTCCAACATCAAGATATAGATCGGGCTAGTTTTATTTAAAAATTACACTTTCAGCCATTCACTAATCATTCAATTCCATTAATGACTTGAATTTAAATTAGGATTGGTTGATATTCATCGAGATAACAAAATATCCGAATTATTGTGAGGTATTCATCTGCTTCAATTATTCATCAATATACTGTACTAAGTAGCATTTTCCTGGCAAGTTTTCGAAGATGACTACTGAGAAGTAAGAAAAGAATGCAACAGGCTACTTTTAAAACAGGGCTGAAAATTTGATAATAGAAAACTCCGATAGTAAAAGTTAAACAACTTGGGTTAGTATAATAATAATATAATAATAATAATAATAATACTCCCTCATAGACACTCGTAGAGTGTACCCAAAGGCATAGCCTGTGCGGGTAGAGGACGGCTATTATTATTATTTGCCGTGGCGCTCCGGGGCCACTTACTGATGTTTTTGGTGGTGTATTCACTTTTCAGCTGTAGGAAAACCCAGAAAAACCTACAGCACCACCCCGGTTGGTCGGTGCGCACTTCAAGCTAGGTTAGGTTAGGTTAGGTTTGAACGTGAGTGGGCCCACTGCGGCCAATGGCCTATTGTGGCTCACCCTATGGTTATATTTCTCCCAGTATATCCAATCTCTTAACGAAATTGAGGAGTACGTTGGGAGAACAATTTACCAGGTTCTCTGGCCTTACTGTTGTATTGCCAAATGTTGAGAATCTGGTTCTGGCCGCTGCGGGGCATGTACATAAAATGTGCTTAGCCGTTTCATCCTCCTCCATGCATAGGCGGCACTCTGCATCTTGTGCAAGTCCGATTTTATGCATGTGGTGTTTGAGTTTGCAGTGACCAGTGAGCAAACCTACTATAACTCTGAGATGTGCTCTACTGAGTTCTAGCAGCTTGTCAGAGTCCTGTTTTTTCCTTGTGCAAGCAATAAATGCTTTGGAATGGGCTAGGCCCGGTAGACTACGTAAGTACTCGAGTTTTTTGTTGTCAGCTCAGGATGTTATGACATTCTTGGCAGTGCTATGTGCTATAGCGATTACCGGTTCTGGCCCAGTGAACGTTGTTTCGCCCCCCCCTTTTGCTAGGGCGTCCGCTATTTCGTTTCCTTCTAGGCCCGTGTGACCTGGTATCCAGACTAGGTTAACGTTGTTGCGTTGTGCCAATCGGTTTAAGGTTTCTCTGCAGTTCCATACTGCTCTGGATTTAAAGCAATTGGATTGGATTCAAGCGCTTTCAGTGCCGCGTGACTGTCCGAAAATATTTTTATTGTTTTTCGTGTGTGGCGTCGATTTTCCAGCTCCCTTGAACACATTTCAATGGCATATACCTCTGCCTGGAATACCGTAGCTAATTTACCCATACTGAATGAGCGTTTCACTACTGGGTTTATCCCGTATATTCCGGCTCCGACACCTTCCAAAGTTTTGGAATCATTGGTAAACCAACGTTCATTTGCCCTACATGGGTCAGTTTCATTCCGAACCCAGTCTTCTCTTTCGGGCACTTCAAGCTAGCACCAGACGTCGGGATTGGCATCTAGGCAACTCACATCACACTTGATTCACAATAAGGCATGTGGCCACCTAAAGAGACCCGTGTACTTGAGAAAAAAGATTCCGTACCCGAGCCTCGAACGTCTGTCTGATGCGAGCTAGAAGTTCCACTTCCATTGCTAGAGACCTTAGCCTCTGAGCCACCGACCGACCGATAATGTTGAGGGAAAATCTGAATGTAGAGAATTTCCAATCCCTGGCAGTCCAAAAGAAACAGCAAACTAAATGCACTATTATCCTAAACTGAAAATATACCTTTTTTCATGTAACATTACCCCTTGTGATAAATCAATGCTTATTCATACAGTTATAGCATACGAGATAATAGATGCCATTAAAAAATAACAAAATAAATATAATATGGCAACATCCCAGCAAGTATTGTCTAACATTGAATTAGAGAAAAGAACCATACAGTGTGGTCCAACGAAAACTTAACACCTCGATTTTCCGGCTTTAAAATGAAAATGTGGAAAATCGCTCGGACCCGTCAATTTCTAATACGGGGGGGAACAACTTTTCCGCTGTTTTCATCCCCGTAACTTCAACCCCCTAACGGGGGTGAGCACAACCCCTTGATTTTGAATAGGGATGCGGGGTGTTGCGATACCTCATTTTGAAGATCTCATCGTGTACTATCTGACCGTAAAATTTCACTTCAAAATATCCATCGATAATGAAATAACAGCGAAAATAGTGAAAGAGGCAATATGGAATTTATCTCGAGAATAGTATTCGTATCCGACGCATTTCAAAGGTATTGAGTCGTTAATTTTTTGTCCAAAAAAGTAGACGGACCTTGTTTTTGTACCTTAGTCCATCGTGAATGTTTAAGAACGGTACAAGTGTGTCAAAGCGATTGTAAATTGGTAGTGGAATTAAAATGGTGTATTTCGTAGAAGAAAGGGTGGAAATGATAAAATTATTTTTCCGAAATAACGACTCTGCGCGCACAACAGCGGCTTTATTTAACGAACGACATCCTGGAAAAAATGTATCCGCTGCTTACGTTGTGCAACTGGTTGCCAAATTTGACGCTACTGGTTCACTTGGAAACAAAAAGAGGGTGCATGAAAGAGACGAAGCGAGGGACGTGGCTGTCTTAGGTCATATAGCAATGGATCCGACCGTTAGTACTAGGAAATTGTCCGATGTATCTGGTGTTTCACGCACAACAATCATGAGAATCCTGAAACAACATAAATTCCATCCTTATAAGATACGATTGGTTCAGGAACTGAATGAGGATGATCCCGATCGCCGACTCCAGTTCTGTGAAGTGATCAGTGAAATAATTAACGGCAATCAAAACTACATGTTCGATATCTGTTTTTCGGACGAGTGTTCATTTTACCTTAACGGCATTGTAAACCGGCATAACTGTCGGTATTGGTCAGATGAAAATCCAAGATTATTTCGTGAGGTGTATACACAGCGCCCCCAAAAATTAAATGTTTGGGCGGGTATATATGGAAATCACATAATCGGCCCTTTTTTTATACCCGGTAATCTCACAGGCCAAATTTATCTCGATCTATTGGAGAACGCTATTTATCCAGCCCTCGTGCAAGTATTGGAGAATGCAGAAGACCATCAAACGATCATTTTCCAACAAGATGGCGCACCACCTCACTTTGTTCAACCGGTGCGTCAGTTCTTAGATGACAATTTTCCTCACGCCTGGATTGGAAGAAGGGGACATATTGAGTGGCCACCCAGATCACCTGATCTGGCTCCACTGGACTTTTTTCTATGGGGTCACCTGAAATCCAAGATTTACGCTACCCAGCCTGAGTCACTGAATGATTTGCGAACTCGGATCATTAATGAATGCCGTCAAATTACACCAGAAATCTTTAGTAATGTACGTGAACGTTTTCAGCAAAACTTATATTACTGCATGGAAGTGGATGGTGCCCATTTCGAGCATTTAATAAAGTAATCACAAAAGTACGTACTCTTCCACTACTTTACCTGCCCTTTCGTTATCGATGGATATTTTGGAGCGAAATTTTACGGTCAGATAGTACACGATGAGATCTTCAAAATGAGGTATCGCAACACCCCGCATCCCTATTCAAAATCAAGGGGTTGTGCTCACCCCCGTTAGGTGGTTGAAGTTACGGGGATGAAAACAGCGGAAAAGTTGTTCCCCCTCGTATTAGAAATTGACGGGTCCGAGCGATTTTCCACATTTTCATTTTAAAGCCGGAAAATCGAGGTGTTAAGTTTTCGTTGGACCACACTGTATATATTGTGAATAATTTCCTACAATTCACTATTTACCGCGATAAATTGAAAGTTGCATTATAATTACGATTTTCTACTAAAAATGAGATTTGGGAGCTAATACACAACAATATATTGAACATCAACATATAAATAATAATAATATGATAATAATACTCCCTCATAAACACTCATAGTGTACCCAAATACATACCCCGGGCGTGTAGAGGACGACTATTATTATTAATTGCTGTGGCGCTCCGGAACGACTTTTACTGATGTTTTTGGTGGTGTATTCACTTTTCCGTTGTAGGAAAACCTGGAAAACCTACTTAATGCACAATCACAACATGGGTATCAAAAGAGAAAATCATCCCAAATTTCTACATTATTATCATGATAATGATTATGATGATTGAAAGTTTACACACAATGATAAAATTATATTAATGGGACAATCACATCATAGAATGAAAATTGCATTTCTGGAAATTCATTTTCTGCTGTATATTCAGAACGAGCTGAAAAATCAAACCTACCCCATTTCAGATGTTGTATCCCAATACTCACCCTAGAAACTACCCCCGTAATAAATGAAATTTAATTTAATTTCAAAACAAGATAAAAAAGCATACCTACCCTATTTTAGATTTTGTATCCCACTACTCACCCTGGAAGCTACCCCCTAATTAACGAAATCTACATTACAACATTATTCAGCTTTTTCAGCTTGTTCTGAATATCCAGTAATATAGAAATTTCCAGAAACGTTGAATTAACGCTGAAATGTAGATATCGTTAATTAGGGGGTAGCTTCCAGGGTGAGTAATGGAATACAAAATCTGAAATGGAGTAGGTATACTTTTTCAGCTCAATCTGAATATACAGAAGAAAATAAATTTCCAAAAACTTTGAAATAACGCTGTAATGTAGATTTCGATGATACGGGGGTAGTTTCCAGGGTGAGTAGTGAAATACAAAATCTGAAATGAAGTAGGTATTCTTTTTCAGCTCGTTCTGAATATACAGTAGAAAATAAATTTCCAAAAACGTTGATTCGTTGACAAGGGGGTGGTTTCCAGGGTGAGTAGTGGGATACAAAATCTGTTTTTCAGTTAGTTCTGAATATAATACAGTAAAAAAGAAAATTCCGAAACGTTGAATTATCGCTTAAATGTAGATTTCGTTGATTAGGAGGTAGTTTCCGAGTTGAGTGGGATACAAAATCTGAAATGGAATAGTATGTTTTTTCAACTTGTTCTGAATATCCAGTAAAATAGAAATTTCCAAAAACATTGAAATAACGCTGTAATGTAGATTTCGATAAAGGGGTAGTTTCCAGGGTGAGTTGTGGAATACAAAATCTGAAATGGAGTATGTATGCTTTTTCAGCTCGTTCTGAATATACAGTAGAAAATAAATTTTCAAAAACGTTGAAATGTTGACAAGGGGCTGGTTTCCAGGGTGAGTAGTGGGATACAAAATCTGAAATGAAATAGTATGCATTTTCAGCTTGTTCTGAATATACCGTAAAATAGAAATTTCCAGAAACGTTGATTTAACGCGGAAATGTAGATATCGTTGTTTAGGGGGTAGTTTCCAGGGTGAGTAGTGGGATACAAAATCTGAAATAGAGTAGGAATACTTTTTCAGCTCGTTCTGAATATAAAGTAAAACATACATTTCCAAAAATGTTGAATTAACACTGTAATTTTGATTTCGTTGATAAGGGGGTCGTTTCCAGTAAGTAGTGGAATACAATATCTGAAATGGAGTATGTATGCTTTTTCAGCTCGTTCTGAATATAGTAAAAAAAAAATCCAAAAACGTTGAAATAACGCTGTAATGTAGATTTTCTTGATAAGTGGGTAGTTTCCAGGGTGGGTAGTGGGATACAAAATCTGAAAGGGAGTAGTATGCTCTTTCAGCTCGTTCTGAGTATACAGTAAAATAGAAATTTCCAGGAACGTTGAATTAACGCTGAAATGTAGATATCGTTGATTAGGGGGTAGTTTCCAGGGTGAGTAGTGGAATACAAAATCTGAAATGGAGTAGGTATACTTTACTTTTTCAGCTCGTTCTGAATATACAGTAAAAAATAAATTTCCAGAAACTTTAAAATATCGCTGTAATGTAGATTTCGATGATAAGGGGGTAGTTTCCAGGGTGAGTAGTGAAATACAAAATCTGAAATGGACTAGGTATACTTTTTCAGCTCGTTCTGAATATACAGTAGAAAATAAATTTCCAAAAACGTTGATTCGTTTCAGGGTGAGTAGTGGGATAAAAAACTGAAACGGAGTAGTGTGCTTTTTCAGCTAGTTCTGAATATTCAGTAAAAAATAAATTTCCAGAAATGTTGAATTAACGCTGAAAGGACCTCGCACCGCATCAATGGGAAATTGGCTTTCAGTAAATTTGCTTGATTTTTTATATTTCGTAGACGTTATGATGCTGATCAAATGTCTCCATTGCACTAACGTTCTAAATTCAATAGGTTCGCTTATACAGGGTGCTGAAGTTCACTTTTCTAAAATTTCAAATGGCCATTGTGTCGATACTATTTTGAGTATATCAACCAAATCAACTAGGCATCGTTTGTTCGATAGGCCGAATCGGATCCACTATAAAGTGCATCAATTCCTACACGGACTCACGATATACAGTGTGAGTCCAAAGTTAGCCAGTTTTGCTGTGATTTTTGAAAAATTGAGCGGTGGAAGTTCATTAATTTTTAGATATTTCGTAGAATACCAACATCAATTCCAATTCAAGATGACAGCATCTCTTGACTCCAACGACATACTATACTGCCGTCCTAAGTAGAAGTACCGTATCTACAAAAAATATGAATATTGTGACAGAAGATTCTGTAGGTTTAGAAACCTATAAATTTTGCTCTTTACCAAACAAAGATGAGGTATACTTGGTTTAAACAGCCAAAATTAACGAATTATATTGCCGTTTATACGAAAGTTCAAGAATTTCCTATGTTAGAGGCTCGGATCTACAGAATTCTAAGCAAAATAGATATACCAGATACGGTACTTTTACTTAGGACGGCAGTGTTGATATTTTGCCCTTTATTATTGATAATGTGATATTGCTTTTATAATAAAACTCCTTTCTTAATCCAGCTTTAATTCTTCAACCATTTTATTTCAACTGCTACAATGAACCGGATGAACATGAACTGATGAACTTGACTAATGACATTCATGACAGAACTTAAAACTAAGAACAATAGTGTTGCTACTCAAGCAGAGTAGATAAAGAATGGTGTGCTTTGTACTTTAACACTCTCCCTCAATGCACATCTTTCAAACCTAACTCTAATATATAAAGTAAAAATTGATTTTTCGATAAAGGTTTTGTTAACAAATCAGCTAACTGAAATTTAGTATTAATATACTCTACATTAATTAAACCTTCTTCTACCTTTTGTTTTACAAAATTATACTTGATATCCATGTGTTTCAGTCTCTTTTGATCTGAGTTCTGAACAGTTTTCATAGTACTTTGGTTATCTTCATAAACAGTTACATTTTGAACATTTACATTCAAATCTAACAATAATTTAATTAACCAACATGCTTCTACAACAGATTCACACGAAGATATCAATTCAGCCTCAGTTGTACTAAGTGCTACAGTTGTTTATTTCTTAGATCTCCAAGCTATAGTATTATTATACAATTTAAATACATATCCACTAGTAGACTTCCTATTATTATCTCTAGCCCAGTCGGCATCAGCATATCCTATTAATGGTGATACTGTATCATCATAACCCTTGGAATAAATCAGTGTATAATTAATGGTTTGTTTCACATCTAAGTATTCACTTTAACGCTTTCCACAAATTGTCACTTGGGTTTGACTGAAATCTGCTTAAATAACATACAGAAGTGGCTGAATCTGGCCTTGAACCTACTGTGGCATACATTAGAGACCCTATCAGTGATCAACATTGCAATTCATATTTCATATCAATGACTGAGTTTTTATGTAATTTAAAATTTACATCCATAGGTGTATTACTACCATTGCAATTATCCATACTATATTTTTTCAACATGCTTTGCAGATATTTTGTTTGATTTATGAGAATTTTCTCTGACTCGTGAATAATTGAAATCCCTAAATAAGTTAAATTTTCACAACCCATATCCTTCATTCTAAATTTTTTTGATAAAAATATTTTTACCTTTTCTATTTTCTTCAAGTCACTTCCTAGTATTAAGAGGTCATCAACATATAGTGATAAGTATAAATTCCCTAGACTATAAAGACAATAATCATTTTCTGACCTTTTAAATCCATATTCGGTTATAGTGGTGTTAAATTTTTCATAACAATATTTGGGAGATTGTTTTAATCCATATAATGATTTGGTTAATTTTAAAACTTGCTCTTTTGGTATTACTAATGCTTCTGGTGGCTTTAGATAAACATGTTCATTTATTTCACCATATAATAATGCCCCCTTTACATCTATTTGGTGGATATGGTATCCTCTGTGAGCAGCAACGGATAAAAGTACTCTCAAAGTTTCTAATTTCAAAACAGGTGAATAAATATTTCCCAAATGTTCTCTCTACTGATATCCTCGTACTTCCAGTCTTGCTTTATATATTTATTCCTCTCCTATATTTTTCTTTGTGAAAACCCATTCGCTATCCAACAATTTTTCCTTGTCGGGTTTTGGTACAATTTTTCAAGTGTGACTTTCTTCTAGAACTCTGAGTTCTTCATTTACTGCCCTTTTCCAATCCATTTTGTCTTCTCTTTCTTCTATTTCTTGAAAATTTAATGGTAAATCTTCTTGATTACTATATACAATACAATACAATACAATACAATACAATACAATCTTTATTTGTCCTTAGAAAAAAAATATTTTATAGACATGTCAGTTTCCTAATCCTAAATGGTTGTAAATATAAAATATAAATAATTAATGGTTGATGCTTGGTCAATACATACTATAGTTAAGAAAGTACAGTAAGAATTAAAATACTACAGTTCAGTATACAAGTAAGACAAACACAATAAAATTGCAGTTGATGAAATAATTTATTATAAATAAGGTGTTCATAGACTGTTATGTTGTAGTGAACAAGTTTCTCCTATGCTTGATCAATTGAGAAAACTCCTGATAGTTATATATACAGTTAGAAGTTAAAATATTTTTCAGTTTTGATTTGAATTTTTTTAGAGGTAAGTTACATAATTTAGATGGCAAGATGTTATAAAGATCAGTATCAATTTTGGATGTTCTTCACAGCCTTCTATATGGAGCAATTATTTTATACTTATTTCTAGTATTGTGGTCGTGTACCTCTTCGTGAGTTGTATAGGATTCGAGATTATTTTTTACATGCAAAAGTTTATGGAAAATGATTAGGGCAAATACGGTCATTATATCGAGTTCCTCGAATTGGGGTCTGCAGCTAGAATCCCACCTTGAATCAAGTATGCATCTGATCGCTAACTTTTGTAAAATGAGTAATTTGGTTATATGTACTTGTGCAGCACTACTCCAAGATAATATGCCATACTGGAGGTGTGTTTGAAATAGGGAATAATACGTCGTTATTGCTGCATCCAGGTTTACAAGTTACACTGCAAATAAAGCTTCATCGCTTTCCTCACTGAAATTTATTTCGTAATCTTCATGCCATTTTGGTTTCGATGCTATTCTTTTAACTGCCCCTTTAGCCCGTTCTTCTAATGCTGTATCTCTTCTCTTTTCATTTACTTCATCTTCTTAATATATATATATATATATATATATATATAATATATATATATATATATATATATATATAATATATATATATAGATAGGTTTCCGCGGTCAGATATTTGAAAACTAAAAGTTCGGGTTGAACCGCGTCTAGAATTTGTTGAAATTCGACGTTTCGGCTCCGATTTTGGAGCCATTTTCAAGAACTGAAATAGAAAGAAAATTAATGAAAGGATAATACGTAATTCTACGCTGAGGTCTCAATCTGCCTACTCCTCAGGTATAATTACGTTAGGTTTTTGTGACTTGACGTCGGGGTCTCAATCTGCCTACTCCCCATGTCTCGTCACTGGTTCTCTCTAAGGTCTCAATCTGCCTACTCCTTCGAGAGAACTGAGGAATTGTGGGTTGAGGAACTGTATTTATAGTGGACGTGGCTGTAATGGCCGTGTGCAATGTATTGGCGCGAGGTGAACTATGGGCGGGAACTGAATTGGCGCTAGATGAGCTGTGTGCGGGAACTTGGTTGGCGCTAAGTGAGCTGTGTGCGGGAACTGGGTTGGTGGGAAATGAGTTTATGCGTGCAATGAGAGGCTTCCAGGTATTGGGAAGTCTACGTCCGTCGTCGCGAGTGTTGAGGCAATTGGGGCGCTTCTCTATCTCAAGGGCTTCTCGGATGATCCTGGTTTGCAGAGTTTTCTCGGTGGAAATTGTTTTTGTGTTTTTGAAGTCTATTTTGTGACCTGTGTCTTCTCGATGTTTATAAAGTGCGGAAGTGGAAGATGCCTGACGCACAGCAAGTTCGTGTTCGTAGACTCTGGAAGTTACTCGTCTGTTAGTCTGGCCAATATAAGTTCTCGAGCAGTCTGAACATGGTATTTCATATATACCTTGAGAATCGTTTGGTATTGTGTCCTTGGGAGATCTGAGGAATTTGGATATTTGGTTGTTGGCCGTGAATATTGTTTTTATCTCGTGTTTTCTCAAGATATTACTGATTTTGTCTGTCACACCTTTGATGTATGGTAGGAAAGCTTTGTGTGGCTGAATACTCTCTAGTGGATCGTTCGTTTTTGGAGGACGGGTCAGTTGATGGCGGATAGACTTGTCGATTAGCGAATTGTTGTAACCATTTTGGAGTAAGGCTGATTTCAGTTTGTCCAGCTCTTGTGGTCTATTCTGGTTGTCGGTAAGCTGAATTGATCTGTATATCAGGGAGCTCAATACGGAGTTTGTTTGTGCTGGATGGTGATGAAATATGAAATACCATGTTCAGACTGCTCGAGAACTTATATTGGCCAGACTAACAGACGAGTAACTTCCAGAGTCTACGAACACGAACTTGCTGTGCGTCAGGCATCTTCCACTTCCGCACTTTATAAACATCGAGAAGACACAGGTCACAAAATAGACTTCAAAAACACAAAAACAATTTCCACCGAGAAAACTCTGCAAACCAGGATCATCCGAGAAGCCCTTGAGATAGAGAAGCGCCCCAATTGCCTCAACACTCGCGACGACGGACGTAGACTTCCCAATACCTGGAAGCCTCTCATTGCACGCATAAACTCATTTCCCACCAACCCAGTTCCCGCACACAGCTCACTTAGCGCCAACCAAGTTCCCGCACACAGCTCATCTAGCGCCAATTCAGTTCCCGCCCATAGTTCACCTCGCGCCAATACATTGCACACGGCCATTACAGCCACGTCCACTATAAATACAGTTCCTCAACCCACAATTCCTCAGTTCTCTCGAAGGAGTAGGCAGATTGAGACCTTAGAGAGAACCAGTGACGAGACATGGGGAGTAGGCAGATTGAGACCCCGACGTCAAGTCACAAAAACCTAACGTAATTATACCTGAGGAGTAGGCAGATTGAGACCTCAGCGTAGAATTACGTATTATCCTTTCATTAATTTTCTTTCTATTTCAGTTCTTGAAAATGGCTCCAAAATCGGAGCCGAAACGTCGAATTTCAACAAATTCTAGACGCGGTTCAACCCGAACTTTTAGTTTTCATATATACATATATATATATATATATACGGGGAAGATACCTATTTACAAACAATGTATAACATAAAACAATAATACATAAAAAAGAGTATGGTTAAATATAAATAAAAACATGTTTACAGGTACAGAATTGAACATACGCAATAATACATAAATAATACAAGACATGACGTACTAAAAAGTGTACCTACGTTGTGGCCCTTTTCATTTGCCATAGGGAAGCTGAGAAAAAATCGATAGTCATAGAGTGAAAATTTGCCTGTCGCAGTAATCGAATCATCCCTGTGTTCGCACCATACTTAGATCGATGTGCAACTAAGGCAAATGTACTATATGCACGTAGTGCTCTTGGAGGTACATATAGTTTCACTTCTTTTAATAATTCGGGAGCATCTATCAAACCGTTCAGAATTTTGTAAATGAACAAGGAGTCAAACCTCTGCCTTCTTTGGATCAATGGACTCATATCCATTACTGAGAGCATGTTGGTATAGGATTATGGAATGTTGAGTCTAAACGAGCAGTACATGAGAAATCTGCGTTGAACTCTTTCCAGTTTTTCGATGTGAACTTGGGCATAAGGGCACCAAATAATCGAAGCATATTCCAGATGAGATCTTACTAATGAATTGAATAAGATTTTCACTGTACTCTATTCTCTCAATCTCCCGTTCTTCCACTATCTGTTTGGTATCGTCTTGTTCAGTTCTTATTTCTTGTGTAGGAGTTTCTTCTCTACCCGAAAAATATTTACTTTGTTCTTTTAATCTTTCATCAAATACCACATTTCTTGTATTTACTACTCTGTTGGTGTCTGTATCGAAAAGTCTGTATCCTGAAGAACTATACCCTATCATAATCATTTTCTTTCCTAGATTGTCCAATTTTTGTCTTTGGTCTGTGGGTACATGATTATATGCAATACGACTAAAAACCCTCATATTTGAAACATCTGGTTTTCTTCCATCCCATAATTCACTAGCTGTTAACTCTCTTCCAACAGATGGACTTCGATTTGTAACATAGGCAGAATATAATACAGCATCTCCCCAAAATTCTTTTCCTAGATCTGTTTCTAGTAATACTGTTCTAGCTTTCTCAATTAGGGTTCGATTCATACGTTCCGCTACACCGTTCATCTCTGGATTATATGGTACTGTATAATTCAATAATATGCCTTCCTGAGCACAAAATTTTTTAAACTCCCTTGAAACATATTCCCCACCATTATCTGAACGCAGTTTCAACATATTTGTGTTAAAATGTTTGGTTGCATAATAATAGTATTCTTTAAATTTTTCAAAAACTTCTAATTACTTTGAATGAACGCTGAAAAGTAGATTTCGTTGATCAGAGGGTAGTTTCCATGGTGAGTAGTGGGATACAAAGTATGAAATGGATATCGTTCTGAATATACACTAATAAAGAAATTTCCAGAAAAGCACTTTGTATCCTATGATGTGATTGTCCCAGCCACTGTTAATTAAAATCTTTTGATTTATCAAAAGCACCATTATCATAATTTTATCGTTGTTGAGTGTAAACCTTCATTCTTCATAATCATTATCATGATAATAATGTAGAAATTCGATGAAAACGTATTTGTCATTAAAGTTCCCATTCTTGAATAGCGGGAAAATCACTTTTAAATGCTAAATAATAAAGAAATTCCAGTAATACCCACACATAATTTGGTTGGATTATTTTTTCGGCGCCTGAAAACTTACTCATCAATTGTCGAATGACTAAATAACATTTGTCGTGGAACGTTGAGATTTCCGGAAGCAGAAAAATTGCCTGTAATAGATGAAATTATATTATTTCCAGTCTCTCGGTATTACCTAGGCACTGTATGATGATTAAATATCAGTTTGGGCGAAAATTTATGGAACAATTGTCGAACGACGAAAACGTATTTGTCGTGAAAATTCCCATTCTGGAATAGCGGGAAATTTACTTTCAAATGCTAAATAATGAAGAACTTCCTTCTTCTCAGTAAAACCCACACATAATTTGGTTGGTTGGATTATTTTTTTCTGCGACTGAAAACTAACTCGTCAATTGTCGAATGACTGAATCAAATTTTTCGTGGAACGTTGAAATTTCCGGAAGCAGAAAAACTGCCTGTAATAGAGCACTGTCAGTGAAGTAATCTGTCAGTTGTCATCAGTTGTCAAACAGCTGATGGGGGGACAAACAAAGATATTTTCCATATGCATAAAGGCATGTTCATACCATCGCGAATATTCGCAATTTTTGTGCGATTCGCAAATCGCAAGAAAATCGCCGCATGAACGTTCATACCCATGCGGCAAAAAAATTGTGGTAAATGATGAATCATAACTTGTCATTTTTCGGTATTTGGGGTTAGGAATTGTTTGTTTTTTTTTTCCTTTTTCTAAAATAACAGTTGAACATGGAAGAAGTTCAATGTTTCCCAAATAACATTACCTATGTTTCGAATATAATTCGTAATATGGAGTATTCTTCAATTCGGCATGCAAATGACATCGATATCGTGTTATTGTTATCTCCAGAAGCCAAGTATCTTCAACAACAATGCAGTTACAGTATAATTTGTTCAAATATAAATGAGGTATTGTATGTATTTCATTTGTTTGATAAAAGAAGTTGTTTGATGTTAATCTATTGTATGTATGACTAGCCTTGACGACGTCAAATTGCTTAAATTTCCGTTGTCCTTGTTTAACCATTCCAGTCTCCAGTTATATCGATACATAATAGTCATTAACGTTTGATGTTTGTGAGGTTTGCTCTCAAGTATGGCTATCTTTTCACTGGCATAATTATGATAACTTTATAACAGTTTGGATATGCAGATTTGAACTTTATTTTCCACTTTACAATACGAAAACTTATCCTGACTAATAAGTTTATTAATGATTATGATTTCATACTGGACCTATTCAAATAATGTCACACAATTCTCCAGAAAACTTCTAAGGGTTGTTCGTGAGGATGCAGCTACTTAACGAAAAGGACAAATTTTCAACAAAACTACTATTTTTCTTTTTCATTAGTTCTGGAACCAGCAAACCTCAATGCAATAAGTATCGGAGCAACATGTGTACATACTTCCATCCCAGCTACACAATTACTATGACCAGTAAGGATTGTTCCGTTTTCCGATACATTGAAAAATCTTTGGGAATGGCTAACCTATTATAAGTTTAGTCTCAGACAGAACTAAAATCATATTTACTTTTCAAATGATAACAAAGTTTATTAATTGTTCAATTTGCAGATATTTATAGGTATGATTTGCAACGGGAGTGAAGCTAGCCACATCCACAAAATACACTGAGAAAAATATATAGAAGAATAAAATAAATCATTATCTATGTTAATACACGTTGTACATGTATTTTGATGGCAGGGAATTATTCTAGGGGTCAAATTTGATAAGGGAGTTGTGATATTATATTTTGTTAGGCCGTCCAGGGGGTGGAAAAGGGGTGGATATAGAAAATATATCATTATATATGGTAATACGCGTTGTACACGAATTTTTAACACAGGAAATCAATCTAGAGTTCAAAGTTGATAAGATAGTTGCGAAATTATAGTTCGTCAGGCTGTCCGAAGGGGTGGAAAAGGGGTGCATATAGAAAATAAATCATTATCTATGGTAATACACGTTGTAAACTATTTTGGAACACGGGAAATCAATCTAGGGTTCATAGTTGATAAGGTAGTTGCGAAATTATAGTTTGTTAGGCCGTCCGAAGGGGTGGAAAAGGGGTGGATATAGAAAATAAATCATTATCTATGGAAATACGAGATGTACACGAATTTTGAACACGGAAAATCAATCTAGGGTTCAGAGTTGATGGGGTAGTTGTGAAATTATAGTTTGTCAGGCCGTCCAGGGGGTGGAAATGGGGTTGATATAGAAAATACATCATTATCTCTGTTAATACCATTTGTACACGTCTTTTGAACACGGTAAATCAATCTAGGAGTTAAAGTTGATAAGGGAGTTGTGAAATTATAGTTTGTCAGGCCATCCGAAGGGGTGGAAAAGGGGTGGATATAGAAAATAAATCATTATCTATGGTAATACGCGTTGTACACGAATTTTGAAAACGGAAAATCAATCTAGGGTTCAGAGTTGATGGGGTAGTTGTGAAATTATAGGTTGTCAGGCCGTCCAGGGGGTGGATATAGAAAATGAATCATTATCTATGGTAATACGAGTTGTAAACTATTTTGGAACACGGGAAATCAATCTAGGGTTCATAGTTGATAAGGTAGTTGCGAAATTATAGTTTGTTAGGCCGTCCGAAGGGGTGGAAATGGGGTGGATATAGAAAATAAATCATTATCTATGGAAATACGAGTTGTACACGAATTTTGAACATGGAAAATCAATCTATGGTTCAGAGTTGTGAAATTATAGTTTGTCAGGCCGTCCAGGGGGTGGAAATGGGGTGGATATAGAAAATGAATCATTATCTATGGTAATACGAGTTGTAAACGATATGAGCACGGGAAATCAATCTAGGGTTCAAAGTTGATAAGATAGTTGCGAAAATATAGTTTGTCAGGCCGTCCGAAGGGATGAAAAAGGGGTGGATATAGAAAATAAATCATTATCTATGGAAATACGCGTTGTACACGAATTTTGAACACGGAAAATCAATCTAGGGTTCAGAGTTGATGAGGTAGTTGTGAAATTATAGTTTGTCAGGCCGTCCAGGGGGTGGATATAGAAAATGAATCGTTATCTATGGTAATACGAGTTATAAACGAATTTTGAACACGGTAAATCAATCTAGGGTTCAAAGTTGATAAGGTAGTTGCGAAATTATAGTTTGTCAGGCCGTCCGAAGGGGTGGAAAAGGGGAGGATATAGAAAATAAAACAATATCTATGGAAATACGCGTTGTAAACGAATTTTGAACACGGAAAGTCAATCTAGGGTTCAGAGTTGATGAGGTAGTTGTAAAATTATAGTTTGTCAGGCCGTCCAGGGGGTGGAAATGGGGTGGATATAGAAAATACATCATTATCTCTGTTAATACCATTTGTACACGTCTTTTGAACACGGTAAATCAATCTAGGAGTCAAAGTTGATAAGGGAGTTGTGAAATTATAGTTTGTCAGGCCATCCGAAGGGGTGGACAAGGGGTGGATATAGAAAATAAATCATTATCTATGGAATTACGAGTTGTAAACGAATTTTGAACACGGAAAATCAATCTAGGAGTCAAAGTTGATAAGGTAGTTGCGAAATTATAGTTTGTCAGGCCGTCCGAAAGGGTGGAAAAGGGGTGGATATAGAAAATAAATCTTTATCTATGGAAATACGAGTTATAAACGAATTTTGAACACGGGAAATCAATCTAGGGTTCAGAGTTGATAAGATAGTTGCGAAATTATAGTTTGTCAGGCCGTCCGAAGGGGTGGAAAAGGGGTGGATATAGAAAATAAATCATTATCTATGGAAATACGCGTTGTACACGAATTTTGAATACGGAAAATCAATCTAGGGTTCATAGTTGATAAGGTAGTTGCGAAATTATAGTTTGTTAGGCCGTCCGAAGGGGTGGAAAAGGGGTGGATATAGAAAATAAATCATTATCAATGGAAATACGAGTTGTACACGAATTTTGAACATGGAAAATCAATCTATGGTTCAGAGTTGTGAAATTATAGTTTGTCAGGCCGTCCAGGGGGTGGAAATGGGGTGGATATAGAAAATGAATCATTATCTATGGTAATACGAGTTGTAAACGATATGAGCACGGGAAATCAATCTAGGGTTCAAAGTTGATAAGATAGTTGCGAAAATATAGTTTGTCAGGCCGTCCGAAGGGATGAAAAAGGGGTGGATATAGAAAATAAATCATTATCTATGGAAATACGCGTTGTACACGAATTTTGAACACGGAAAATCAATCTAGGGTTCAGAGTTGATGAGCTAGTTGTGAAATTATAGTTTGTCAGGCCGTCCAGGGTGTGGATATAGAAAATGAATCATTATCTATGGTAATACGAGTTATAAACGAATTTTGAAGACGGTAAATCAATCTAGGGTTCAAAGTTGATAAGGTAGTTGCGAAATTATAGTTTGTCAGGCCGTCCGAAGGGGTGGAAAAGGGGTGGATATAGAAAATAAAACAATATCTATGGAAATACGCGTTGTAAACGAATTTTGAACACGGAAAGTCAATCTAGGGTTCAGAGTTGATGAGGTAGTTGTAAAATTATAGTTTGTCAGGCCGTCCAGGGGGTGGAAATGGGGTGGATATAGAAAATACATCATTATCTCTGTTAATACCATTTGTACACGTCTTTTGAACACGGTAAATCAATCTAGGAGTCAAAGTTGATAAGGGAGATGTGAAATTATAGTTTGTCAGGCCATCCGAAGGGGTGGACAAGGGGTGGATATAGAAAATAAATCATTATCTATGGAATTAAGAGTTGTAAACGAATTTTGAACACGGAAAATCAATCTAGGAGTCAAAGTTGATAAGGTAGTTGCGAAATTATAGTTTGTCAGGCCGTCCGAAAGGGTGGAAAAGGGGTGGATATAGAAAATAAATCTTTATCTATGGAAATACGCGTTGTACACGAATTTTGAACACGAAAAATCATTCTAGGGTTCATAGTTGATAAGGTAGTTGAAATTATAGTTTGTTAGGCCGTCCGAAGGGGTGGAAAATGGGTGGATATAGAAAATAAATCATTATCTATGGAAATACGCGTTGTACACGAATTTTGAACACGGAAAATCAATCTAGGGTTCAGAGTTGATGAGGTAGTTGTGAAATTATAGTTTGTCAGGCCGTCCAGGGGGTGGATATAGAAAATGAATCGTTATCTATGGTAATACGAGTTATAAACGAATTTTGAACACGGTAAATCAATCTAGGGTTCAAAGTTGATAAGGTAGTTGCGAAATTATAGTTTGTCAGGCCGTCTGAAGGGGTGGAAAAGGGGTGGATATAGAAAATAAAACAATATCTATGGAAATACGCGTTGTAAACGAATTTTGAACACGGAAAGTCAATCTAGGGTTCAGAGTTGATGAGGTATTTGTAAAATTATAGTTTGTCAGGCCGTCCAGGGGGTGGAAATGGGGTGGATATAGAAAATACATCATTATCTCTGTTAATACCATTTGTACACGTCTTTTGAACACGGTAAATCAATCTAGGAGTCAAAGTTGATAAGGGAGTTGTCAAATTATAGTTTGTCAGGCCATCCGAAGGGGTGGACAAGGGGTGGATATAGAAAATAAATCATTATCTATGGAATTACGAGTTGTAAACGAATTTTGAACACGGAAAATCAATCTAGGAGTCAAAGTTGATAAGGTAGTTGCGAAATTATAGTTTGTCAGGCCGTCTGAAAGGGTGGAAAAGGGGTGGATATAGAAAATAAATCTTTATCTATGGAAATACGAGTTATAAACGAATTTTGAACACGGGAAATCAATCTAGGGTTCAAAGTTGATAAGGTAGTTGCGAAATTATAGTTTGTCAGCCGTCCGAAGGGGTGGAAAAGGGGTGGATATAGAAAATAAATCATTATCTATGGAAATGCGAGTTGTAAACGAATTTTGAACACGGAAAATCAATCTAGGGTTCAGAGTTGATGAGGTAGTTGTGAAATTATAGTTTGTCAGGCCGTCCGAAGGGGTGGATATAGAATATAAATCATTATCTATGGATATACGAGTTGTAGACGAATTTTGAACACGGGAAATCAATCTAGGGTTCAAAGTTGATAAGGTAGTTGCGAAATTATAGTTTGTCCACCCCCTGGACGGCCTGACAAACTATAAATTCACAACTACCTCATCAACTCTGAACCCTAGATTGAATTTCCGTGTTCAAAATTCGTTTACAACTCGTATTTCCATAGATAATGATTTATTTTCTATATCCACCCCTTTTCGACCCCTTCGGACGGCCTGACAAACTATAATTTCGCAACTATCTTATTAACTTTGAACCCTAGATTGATTTCCAGTGTTCAAAATTCGTTTACAACTCGTATTTCCATAGATAATGAATTATTTTCTATACGCACCCCTTTTCCACCCCTTCAGACGGCCTGACAAACTATAATTTCGCAATTATCTTATCAACTTTGAACCCAAGATTGATTTCCTGTGTTAAAAATTCGTGTACAACGCGTATTTCCATAGATAATGATTTATTTTCTATATCCACCCCTTTTCCACCCCTTCGGACGGCCTGACAAACTATAATTTCGCAACTATCTATAAACTTTGAACCCTAGATTGATTTCCTGTGTTCAAAATTCGTTTACAACTCGTATTTCCATAGATAAGGAATTATTTTCTATACGCACCCGTTTTCCACCCCTTCAGACGGCCTGACAAACTATAATTTCACAACTCCCTTATCAACTTTGACTCCTAGATTGATTTACCGTGTTCAAAAGACGTGTACAAATGGTATTAACAGAGATAATGATGTATTTTCTATATCCACCCCATTTCCACCCCCTGGACGGCCTGACAAACTATAATTTTACAACTACCTCATCAACTCTGAAACCTAGATTGATTTTCCGTGTTCAAAATTCGTTTACAACTCGTATTTCCATAGATAATGATTTATTTTCTATATCCACCCCTTTTCCACCCCTTCGGATGGCCAGACAAACTATAATTTCACAACTATCTTATCATCTTTGAACCCTAAATTGATTTCCTATGTTCAAAACACGTGCACAACGCCTATTACCATAGATAATGTTTTTTTTATATACCCCTTTTCCACCCCTTCGGACGGCCTGACAAACTATAATATCACAACTCCCTTATCAACGTTGACTCCTAGATTGATTTCCCGTAATCAAAAGACGTGTACAAATAGTATTAACAGAGATAATGATTTATTTTCTATATCCACCCCTTTTCCACCCCTTCGGATGGCCAGACAAACTATAATTTCACAACTATCTTATCAACTTTGAACCCTAAATTGATTTCCTATGTTCAAAACACGTGCACAACGCCTATTACCATAGATAATGTTTTTTTTTATATCTACCCCTTTTCCACCCCTTCGGACGGCCTGACAAACTATAATATCACAACTCCCTTATCAACTTTGACTCCTAGATTGATTTCCCGTAATCAAAAGACGTGTACAAATAGTATTACACCATAGATAATGATTCATTTTCTATATCCACCCCTTTTCCACCCCTTTGGACGGCCTGACAAACTATAATTTTACAACTTCCTCATCAACTCTGAAACCTAGATTGATTTTCGTGTTCAAAATTCGTTTACAACTCGTAATTCCATAGATAATGATTTATTTTTTATATCTACCCCTTTTCCACCCCTTCGGACGGCCTGACAAACTATAATATCACAACTCCCTTATCAATTTTGACTCCTAGATTAATTTCCCGTAATCAAAAGACGTGTACAAATAGTATTAACAGAGATAATGATTTATTTTCTATATCCACCCCTTTTCCACCCCTTCGGACGGCCTGACAAACTATAATTTTACAACTTCCTTATCAACTCTGAAACCTAGATTGATTTCCGTGTTCAAAATTCGTATAAAACTCGTAATTCCATAGATAATGATTTATTTTTTATATCTACCCCTTTTCCACCCCTTCGGACGGCCTGACAAACTATAATATCACAACTCCCTTATCAACTTTGACTCCTAGATTGATTTCCCGTAATCAAAAGACGTGTACAAATAGTATTAACAGAGATAATGATTTATTTTCTATATCCACCCAATTTCCACCCCCTGGACGGCCTGACAAACTATAATTTCACAACTACCTGATCAACTCTGAACCCTAGAGTGATTTTCCGTGTTCAAATTCGTTTACAACTCTTATTTCCATAGATAATGAATTATTTTCTATACGCACCCCTTTTCCACCCCTTCAGACGGCCTGACAAACTATAATTTCGCAATTATCTTATCAACTTTGAACCCTAGATTGATTTCCTTTGTTAAAAATTCGTGTACAACGCGTATTACACCATAGATAATGATTCATTTTCTATATCCACCCCTTTTCCACCCCTTCGGACGGCCTGAAAAACTATAATTTCGCAACTATCTTATCAACTTTGATCCCTAGATTGATTTCCTGTGTTAAAAATTCTTGTACAACTCGTATTACCTTAGATAATGATTAATTTTCTATATGCACCCCATTTCCACCCCCCGGACGGCCTGACAAACTTTAATTTCACAACTACCCCATCAACTCTGAACCCTAGATTGATTTTCCCGGTTCAAAATTCGTTTACAACTCGTATATCCATAGATAATGATTTATATTCTATATCCACCCCTTCGGACGGCCTGACAAACTATAATTTCACAACTACCTCATCAACTCTGAACCCTAGATTGATTTTCCGTGTTCAAAATTCGTTTACAACTCGTATTTCCATAGATAATGATTTATTTTCTATATCCACCCCTTTTCCACCCCTTCGGACGGCCTGACAAACTATAATTTCGCAACTATCTTATCAACTTTGAACCTTACATTGATTTCCTGTGTTCAAAATTCGTGTACAACGTGTATTACCATAGATAATGATTTATTTTCTATATGCACCCTTTTTCCACCCCTTCGGACAGCCTGACAAACTATCATTTCGCAACTATCTTATCAACTATGAACTCTAGATTGATTTCCTGTGTTAAAAATTCGTGTACAACGCGTATTACCATAGATAATGATTTATTTTCTATATCCACCCCTTTTCCACCCCTTCGGACGGCCTGACAAACTATAATTTCGCAACTATCTTATCAACTTTGAACCTTACATTGATTTCCTGTGTTCAAAATTCGTGTACAACGTGTATTACCATAGATAATGAATTATTTTCTATACGCACCCCTTTTCCACCCCTTCAGACGGCCTGACAAACTATAATTTCGCAATTATCTTATCAACTTTGAACCCTAGATTGATTTCCTTTGTTAAAAATTCGTGTACAACGCGTATTACACCATAGATAATGATTCATTTTCTATATCCACCCCTTTTCCACCCCTTCAGACGGCCTGACAAACTATAATTTCGCAATTATCTCATCATCTTTGAACCCTAGATTGATTTCCTGTGTTAAAAATTCGTGTACAACGCGTATTACACCATAGATAATGATTCATTTTCTATATCCACCCCTTTTCCACCCCTTCGGACGGCCTGAAAAACTATAATTTCGCAACTATCTTATCAACTTTGAACCCTAGATTGATTTCCTGTGATAAAAATTCTTGTACAACTCGTATTACCTTAGAAAATGATTAATTTTCTATATGCACCCCATTTCCACCCCCCGGACGGCCTGACAAACTTTAATTTCACAACTACCCCATCAACTCTGAACCCTAGATTGATTTTCCCGGTTCAAAATTCGTTTACAACTCGTATATCCATAGATAATGATTTATATTCTATATCCACCCCTTCGGACGGCCTGACAAACTATAATTTCACAACTACCTCATCAACTCTGAACCCTAGATTGATTTTCCGTGTTCAAAATTCGTTTACAACTCGTATTTCCATAGATAATGATTTATTTTCTATATCCACCCCTTTTCCACCCCTTCGGACGGCCTGACAATCTATAATTTCGCAATTATCTTATCAACTTTGAACCCTAGATTGATTTCCTTTGTTAAAAATTCGTGTACAACGCGTATTACACCATAGATAATGATTCATTTTCTATATCCACCCCTTTTCCACCCCTTTGGACGGCCTGACAAACTATAATTTCGCAATTATCTTATCAACTTTGAACCCTAGATTGATTTCCTTTGTTAAAAATTCGTGTACAACGCGTATTACACCATAGATAATGATTCATTTTCTATATCCACCCCTTTTCCACCCCTTCAGACGGCCTGACAAACTATAATTTCGCAATTATCTCATCATCTTTGAACCCTAGATTGATTTCCTATGTTAAAAATTCGTGTACAACGCGTATTACACCATAGATAATGATTCATTTTCTATATCCACCCCTTTTCCACCCCTTCGGACGGCCTGAAAAACTATAATTTCGCAACTATCTTATCAACTTTGAACCCTAGATTGATTTCCTGTGTTAAAAATTCTTTTTCAACTCGTATTACCTTAGATAATGATTTATTTTCTATATCCACCCCTTTTCCACCCCTTCGGACGGCCTGACAAACTATAATTTCGCAACTATCTTATCAACTTTGAACCTTACATTGATTTCCTGTGTTCAAAATTCGTGTACAACGTGTATTACCGTAGATAATGATTTATTTTCTATATGCACCCCTTTTCCACCCCTTCGGACAGCCTGACAAACTATAATTTCGCAATTATCTTATCAACTTTGAACTCTAGATTGATTTCCTTTGTTAAAAATTCTTGTACAACGCGTATTACACCATAGATAATGATTCATTTTCTATATCCACCCCTTTTCCACCCCTTCAGACGGCCTGACAAACTATAATTTCGCAATTATCTCATCATCTTTGAACCCTAGATTGATTTCCTGTGTTAAAAATTCGTGTACAACGCGTATTACACCATAGATAATGATTGATTTTCTATATCCACCCCTTTTCCACCCCTTCGGACGGCCTGAAAAACTATAATTTCGCAACTATCTTATCAACTTTGAACCCTAGATTGATTTCCTGTGTTAAAAATTCTTGTACAACTCGTATTACCTTAGATAATGATTAATTTTCTATATGCACCCCATTTCCACCCCCCGGACGGCCTGACAAACTTTAATTTCACAACTACCCCATCAACTCTGAACCCTAGATTGATTTTCCCGGTTCAAAATTCGTTTACAACTCGTATATCCATAGATAATGATTTATATTCTATATCCACCCCTTCGGACGGCCTGACAAACTATAATTTCACAACTACCTCATCAACTCTGAACCCTAGATTGATTTTCCGTGTTCAAAATTCGTTTACAACTCGTATTTCCATAGATAATGATTTATTTTCTATATCCACCCCTTTTCCACCCCTTCGGACGGCCTGACAAACTATAATTTCGCAACTATCTTATCAACTTTGAACCTTACATTGATTTCCTGTGTTCAAAATTCGTGTACAACGTGTATTACCATAGATAATGATTTATTTTCTATATGCACCCCTTTTCCACCCCTTCGGACAGCCTGACAAACTATCATTTCGCAACTATCTTATCAACTATGAACTCTAGATTGATTTCCTGTGTTAAAAATTCGTGTACAACGCGTATTACCATGGATAATGATATATTTTCTATATCCACCCCTTTTCCACCCCCTGGACGGCCTAACGAACTATAATATCACAACTCCCTTATCAAATTTGACCCCTAGAATAATTCCCTGCCATCAAAATACATGTACAACGTGAATTAACATAGATAATGATTTATTTTATTCTTCTATATATTTTTCTCAGTGTATTTTGTGGATGTGGCTAGCTTCACTCCCGTTGATTTGCATGCCAAATGTGCAAAGGCGTCCACCTCTTAAGCTTCAATTTGAAAATATGTTGAAAGGCTCATACTGAAGAGAAAGTAATATAGAATCATATTTTATTGAAAGTCTTGAATTTTTGTCCAATGCTGTATCAAAATCAGATGATTCCAAGATGTTTGTATATAAAATCCAATTTAATGATGTAATCAGGCCATTCCTAAAACACAGGAATTTTGGATTATAAAAATCATGTATAGTAATGATTTTACTCGCCATTTCAGTGCCAAATATCGCAAAACTTCCAAGGGGACAAGAATAAAATGATATTTTAGCCAAAGAGCACAAAACAAAAACCAAGATTTTAGTAAAATTAGTCGATTTCTCATATGAAAAAAGGGTCCATTACAATATATTATGAAAAAGTAGGATTTATGAATGTCTTAAGTTTTTAAAAATCGTAATTAATCCCAAACAAGAACAAAAACCAAATTTCTTCTCATACAGAAACGCTTTGTTTGCCCCCCCCCCCTTCAGCTGATGACGGCCACAGAACACATATTTCCGGCATGTTGTGACGTCAGTTGACAGTGCTCTATTGGTATAGTTCTATTATTTCCAGTATCTCGTCTCTCGGTACTACCTACGCACTGTATGATGATTAAATTCAATTTTTTCGGGCTGAAATTTATGGAACAATTGTCGCACGACGAAAACATATTTGTCGTGAAAATTCTTATTCTTGAATAGCCGAACAATTACTTTTAAACGTTAAATAATAATCAATTCATATTTGACAATAGTTCAATGAAAAAAGTACAAATTATCCTGATATGCTTTCGGTGTTGCCAATTACGCAAAATTCCCTTATACCAAGAATTCCAATAAAAAATACATAATAATACATCACAACTTATTTGAGAATGTCCATATAGGACGAAACTGCAGTAACGAAGTTAAAGTGGTATGAAAACAGAAACATTTTTCTTTTCTTTTTCTTATGATGATCTCCTACCACGTAGTAACGGCTACATCCATCAATTTATTAAATTTGTTCAAACGGAAAGGTACGTAACCTAGAATAGGTGAACACCAAATAAACTTATAGCAGACTCTTCTCAAGTGGGTTAGGCTGGAAACTATTCACTATCGGCGGCAGTGCAAAGCCCTTATTGAGGCCTTACAATGCTTATTTTTGATAGGGCACCACCACCGAGAATGAATAATTAGAGAAAACTTAGCAACGGGTAATACATAAAATTGTTGACATTTATTTCACAATAAGTGGAAGTGAACAATGAAACAGTGAGAGCATACAATAATGTGTACTAAGCTTCTGAATGAATGATGTGAATCTGAACGGTGAATCCTAGATGTTCAGAAGGTAGGTACTGTCATGTTGGTTGAACTCCACCGATGAAATGTGTTCAGGAAATACTTTGCTGAATCCTCAATGTTCAGAAGGTAGGTGCTTTCATGTTCAGGAAAGACTATGTGTTGCTTGGTTAGGATATACTCCCAGATCAAAAGGGATCTTTTATCAGCCCCTTCAAGTTATTCAAGCATCAAAATGGCTTCTCGTGCAGATATATAATTATGTCTCTAATTAGTAGCACTTGGAATTCGACAGGAAACAAAAGGCTTGAAGCAAGGTGCTCACTAGTTTCATTCATTATCTGTACACAACAAATTATTTCCGTTTTACATTGTTGACAATATATCTTCGTCATTATCAAGAAATTCCGCGACAGCAGACAGATCTGACAGATCTTACAGAACTGCGATCAATAGACGTTTATTGACGAGTATGGATTTATGCATTTATTTCCAAGGATAAGTTGTCGAGATATTTGTAAAAAATTAACAAAGATGTTTATAATTTTGGACTTTAAAATGATTCAAAGGACAAGTAACAATTTACTTGTTACACCCCCTGATGTCAGTCAGAAAAATTTTCAACTTAATTGAAAAGTTAGTTGAAAATTCTCTAATTAATTCTTTTCGAGAAAACAAAATAGAGAACCAAATGCATTGTGCAATCTTCTAGAACAAAAACAGGCGATACGATAGTCAGAAAACATTTGATATTAATTATTTCAGTTAAATTTGGTAAATGAAAAAATTACATGTCATATACCCAGTATACATTATCCAAAGTGAAAAGTTAGATAATTTCCAATAAGCAGAAAATCAAATTTGTAAATTATAGCATTTACATTGCTGAAACTTCCAACTCCCTGTATTATAACAGTTATGGGAGTGAAGAGATAATAGGATGTAGTCTCTGACCATTTCCCAAGGCAAAACCCAGCGCAGTCAAAGATATCTCAGAAATTCTGGCCAAGATGCCCTCATCGCTACAAGATGTTGTCTGCGGCGCCGGTGAGTAAACATCTACACCTACTAGCCTCCAGAATCTTAACAGATGACCATCCCAAATAAAACCCAAAAAAAACACCAAAAACTACACCCCTGGTGAAACAAAAAAGAGCGAGGATAAATATTATTAAAAAAAAAGTCCAGTTGTCACCTCAACTGGGGTAAACTATAGCGTTACCGGCTGAAATAGTGACACTAGTAACAAAATCGAAGATTTTCAGGATACCCTCATTTCTTTTCTGGTGCTGTCAACAAGTCCCCAGCTACAACA
This sequence comes from Chrysolina americana, assembly GCA_958502065.1. NCBI lineage: Eukaryota > Metazoa > Arthropoda > Insecta > Coleoptera > Chrysomelidae > Chrysolina > Chrysolina americana. The sequence continues at coordinate 33,807,371 of OY293420.1, forward strand.
GATCCATGGAGCTCGGGATCCCCCAGTAGCATTGCCCGACCGCCCTTAGGCGGGCTTCACACGCTGACCGGCCTAGGCCTTGACGCCAGCCGAACAACACCCCCAAAGTTCACCCTTCCATGGATCCCGCTAGCAAGCTAGCTGTCGCATCTGAGCGGTGCTGGCACCCCACCAGAGCGAGTCCCTACATGAAACAAAAAAACTTCAAACGTTAACAAACCTTTTTTTTTGTCAGAAAAAGGGAAAAAAACTCCAAATAACTCTGTTGAAAGAATACAGGGGTACCCGTCTCTCTAAGCGTTTCCACAAAGTGGAAAATAAAGGCAAACATCTGTCAGAAAACAAGTACTTCCCTGGCTAATACCACGACGGACATTGAACTGCATCGTTCTTCAAAGAAGACCCAATTGCAAGTGCAAAACAAAAAAAAAACAATTTTGTCTCGTAAGTAAACAGAAAATTATCCTTCATTTGGCTGGGAATGACCACCTGCAGACATGCATGTTTCGAGGTTTATTGCCTCTCATCAGTGACAGGGTAGGTCGGACAACATTATAATTGTCTTGTCCCTGCCAAATGAATAACAATCAACTGTTTAACTAATATTTCCCCACGGATAACACCATGATCTACAACCAAGTTGATCGAAGCGCCATCCGCACGGAACAAGACAAAACACTCCCAAGCAGCACAGTCTCCGGGAAGAGAAATCTGTGAACATTCGAACCAGTTCGAATATATTGTGCCAGAGAGGTATCAACAATGTTGAAAGAATACAGGGGTACCCTTCTCTCTAAATAAAGGCAAACATCTGTCAGAAAACAACTACTTCCCTGGCTAATACCACGACGGACATTGAACTACAACTGACAGATATTTGTGCAACGTTCTTCAAAGAAGACCCAATTGCAAGTGCTTGTCTCGTAATTAAACAGAAAATTATCATTCATTTGGTTGTAGATCGTGGTGTTATCCGTGAGGAAATATTAGTTAAACAGTTGATTATTATTCATTTGGCAGGGACAGGACAATTTTAATGTTGTCCGACCTATCCTGTCACTGATGAGAGGCAATAAACCTCGTAACATGCTTGTTTGCAGGTGGTCATTCCCAGCCAAATGAAGGATAATTTTCTGTTTAACTACGAGACAAGCACTTGCAATTGGGTCTTCTTTGAAGAACGTTGCACAAGTATCTGTCAGTTGTAAATCAATGTCCGTCGTGGTATTAGCCAGGGAAGTAGTTGTTTTCTGACAGATGTTTGCCATTATTTTCCACTTTGTGGAAACGCTTAGAGAGAAGGGTACCCCTGTATTCTTTCAACATTGTTGATACCTCTCTGGCACAATATATTCGAACTAGTTCGAATGTTTACAGATTTCTCTTCCCGGAGACTTTGCTGCTTGGGAGTGTTTTATCTTGTTCCGTGCGGATGGCGCTTCGATCAACTTGGTTGTAGATCGTGGTGTTATTCGTGGGGAAATATTCGTGCGGATGGCGCTTCGATCAACTTGGTTGTAGATCGTGGTGTTATCCGTGAGGAAATATTAGTTAAACAGTTGATTATTATTCATTTGGCAGGGAGAGGACAATTATAATGTTGTCCGACCTACCCTGTCACTGATGAAAGGCAATAAACCTCTAAACATGCATGTCTGCAGGTGGTCATTCCCAGCCAAGTGAAGGATAATTTTCTGTTTAATTACGAGACAAGCACTTGCAATTGGGTCTTCTTTGAAGAACGTTGCACAAATATCTGTCAGTTGTAGTTCAATGTCCGTCGTGGTATTAGCCAGGGAAGTAGGTGTTTTCTGACAGATGTTTTCCTTTATTTTCCACTTTGTGGAAACGCTTAGAGAGAAGGGTACCCCTGTATTCTTTCAACATTGTTGATACCTCTCTGGAACAATATATTCGAACTAGTTCGAATGTTTCCAAATAACTCCTTCATTAGAGTATCTATTGCAAGGTATGGATATTAGGAAACAGGGAATTTAAAATTTATGCTCACAGCATAAATCTACAAAGTAGAGAAAGCACAATCAGGGAATTAAATCTCTTGCACAATAATTTACTCCAAGATATGGAACCCAAAACCAATTTTCGGGAAAGAACAAAGTTGCTGCAACTAATATGCTTGCTGTTTCGATTCTATTTTACTCCTTTGCAACTCGATGTTAAAACTCGAAAAATGACGCATCTCTGCAATGAGAGCAACATACTGGCTAAGACTTCCAGGGCTGAGGCAGGCCAAAGATCTCCTCGGAAATTTCAACCGAGCAAGATCAAAGACACTGATTAACCTCAGCAAAATTAGTCTAAAGACAATCACGGGATTTCTAACGGGGCATTGCAGACTCAAAGAACACCTGAGGAAGCTAGGCTTAGAGGAGGACAGCACCTGCAGATTATGTGGGGAACACCCAGAAACACCCCACCATATATTGATGGAGTGTTACGCTGTACATCGCAAAAGATTGAATATACTGGGATCACACCAGCTGACCGTGGGAGAAATACCACGAGCAGACCCCCTCAAAATCCTAAAATTCCTGAAGGAATTGGGACTTGAAGGGCTGCTATAAACAAGAACATCTTGTGACAGCAGAAGAAGATGGGGCACAATAGATCTAATCAGGTCGCAGCGCATCAATCACCATCCATACTCACCAATACCAATACCAATACCAATCTCCATTAAGGGAGCTTGCATCCTAAATCGCCTGTTCAACGGTTATACTTCCCCAGACAACGGGGAGGCCGTGGACTTTTGAGTTTGGAGTGTCTACGGATGGATGGAGCCTGTAAAGTCATCAGTAGTTTAGATCCCCTTCTCTGGTTGGTATGCGATCACGAAAAAGCAGGGATTGGAGCATTTCTTTTCAAGGCAGCATCCCCTTCATCCGATGAACTCCGTCTCGTATTCGACACGGACGAATCCAAACTTTGTCACCGAGTTGAAACTCGTTCAGCATAAAGCCCACGTTAAAGCTGCGGAGAGTGAGAGGCTCCTACAGCTACATAAATACGCCAATGCATGGGGTCTTCTTCAAGAACATCAGTTTATCCAGAAACCAGACCTTCGCTCTTCTCAGGTCAAGTGAGCTGAAGTCGGAAACCGAGGGATTCATGATGGCCTGCTAAGATGGTGTCTTTAACACCCTCGTCTACCGTAGTCGCGTGATGGGTATAGAGGTCCTGACACTAGATGCAGAGCGTGACGTGGGGCAGCTAAGACCATAATGCATTTGCTGTCAGCTTGTATAGCTTATGCGGTCTCAGCCTATATCCACAGGCATAACGCGGCCCTACGAGTGTTGTACTACCACCTACGACACTCGTACGGCATTGACGAGTCACCGGTGTTGCCTTCGGGGGATATTGAGTCCGTTGTGGAGAATGAGAAATGCCAAATCTATTGGAACTACTCATTATCCACCTTCAGGAAAATACACGCCAATAAGCCTGATCTAGTGACCATCAAATTAGGATGATTTTCGTCATGGAGTTCTCAACTCCTGGCAAAACGAACATCGTCCGAAAAGAGGAGGAAAAACGGACATAATATCAAGACTTACTCTTTGAACTCTGTAGGCTCTACCCAAACCATTTTGTAAACATGATGGTTCTGATCATAGAGGTCCTTGTTGAACTGATGGGTACGCTGCTCTTGAATCTAAAAAGCATACCGGCTTGCCGTGTGGTAGAAAACCTAGCCGGAAAGATGCAGAAGGCTGTAATTCTCGGTTTACTCCGTTTACTTAGGGCACATGAATGTCGGACCAGTCGGACCCAGTAGTCACTCACCCCACGGATGTGGGGGGTATTTACTGGGGTTAATGAAACACCAGCGCGCCTTCCGGAAGTATCGTGGCTCCAGAGACGGGATCTGACTGGGATATTCCTGATTACAAAAAAAATTGTTTATGAGTATAAATAATATCACTAAGATAAATAGAACACTCGTTTCGCATAAAAGTTAAATAAATCACTGACAATAATATGAACACAATATAAAAACAATAGACAATGCAATGTTACGGCACAGGTTATGGAGAAGACTAAAAAAGTGGGTCAGTGATTAAAATTAGAATTCTCTAAGATTACATTAAAATGTTTAAACTTACCCTAAGTGAATACAAATCAAATCCAAAAGTTGGATCTGACAGAATACTATTTAAAATAAAAACAAAAGGTGGTGGACGAAAACTTTACTTATTAAAAAACCCTACTTGACGAACATGTGTCATGAAAACCAATACTATTTTTGTAGTTATATGTGGATGAATATAAGATTTTAAATCATATTAGAAATGTTTTGTCGTGGTTGGCTGAAGATGAATTGTTTCAGTTCATTTTTGAAGGATTGTGAATTACTGATTTTATGTATGTGTTGTGGAACTTCGCTGACCTATAGCTTTCTGCATTTGTGGAACTAAAAGATGATATTTTTTTCTTGTGGGTTAAGAATGACCAAGTAGGCTGAAACGTTTATTTTGGTGATACTTTATATTTATGTTTAGATAAAAAAGTTGTCGAATGTTAAACACTTTGGCTTCGTGAAGGATATCGTCTGAGGGATATCTGAATTCTTTGGACATAATCATTTTGAGAAATCTTTTTTGCAGAGTTTCTAAAGTACTAAGGTGTGTTTTTAATGCACCCCCCAGCATATTATGCATGGTACAAGACTTTTAGTTGATAAAATGGTAGAATATTTTTCAAATACTCAAATTTGTGTTTGATGAATTTCAGTTTGTTGCATATTTAATTTATGTGTGCATCCCATCTAAGGTTTGTATCTGTTATTACGCCCAAGTATTTCACTTTTCTCTCTGACAGAATAGTGTGTTGTTGTTGTTTTTCCAAGTTTACAGTTAATAACTTGTGTTCTAGACAGTTTTTTAACACAGGAAAATCTGATTCTACGATGATTTTTAACTCTTGCCAAGAATTTGCCTTATAAAAGATGGCAGTATCATTAGAAAATCTTACTATTTCCCCCTGACTCTTTAGCGAAAACATGCCATTCACAAAATAGTACTGGGCATAATACGGTCCCCTGAGGCACGTCATATTCTATTTTTCGCTTGTCGATATGAACATTATCTACTCTCATGAAAGATGGGCGACACTACTTGACGGAAGATCATAAAACTAATAATGAATTATGGTGGATTACGTAATCCAATCTTCCGCAAAAAAACCTATACAATAGGTATGGTCGTCGGCAAGTATTCAACAGAAAACAACTACTGCCCCCTACGACCATTGAATTATATCTGTTTAATACTTGGCAAAGTTTTCTACAAGAACCACTTTGCAATGCATTTCAAATATCAAAGCTGAAATTATTTTTCGATTTAATTGGGGGAACACCTCCGTACCGGTTTCATGGTTATTGCCAATCATCAGCGAAGGCTAGTTCGACCCAATTGAATCGAAAAATCCTTTCATCCTAATTGGAAATCCCTGAGACAAACACTGAAGTATGAATTCAGCGCCATCTCTGGGTGCCAGATCGAAATGCACTCCGACTACGTGTCGACTTCAATATGAAGCCAGAAACATCATGAAAGATGGGCGACACTACTTGACGGAATATCATAAAACTAATAATGAATTATGGTGGATTACGTAATCCAATCTTCCGCAAAAAAACCTATACAATAGGTATGGTCGTCGGCAAGTATTCAACAGTAAACAACTACTGCCGCCTACGACCATTGAATTATATCTGTTTAATACTTGGCAAAGTTTTCTACAAGAACCACTTTGCAATGCATTTCAAATATCAAAGCTGAAATTATTTTTCGATTTAATTGGTGTAACACCTCCGTACCGGTTTCATGGTCATTGCCAATCATCAGCGAAATCTAGTTCGACCCAATTGAATCGAAAAATCCTTTCATCCTAATTGGAAATCCCTGAGACAAACACTGAAGTATGAATTTTTCGATTCAATTGGGTCGAACTAGCCTTCGCTGATGATTGGCAATGACCATGAAACCGGTACGGAGGTGTTCCCCCAATTAAATCGAAAAATAATTTCAGCTTTGATATTTCAAATGCATTGCAAAGTGGTTCTTGAAGAAAACTTTGCAAAGTATTAAACAGAAATAATTCAATGGTCGTAGGGGGCAGTAGTTGTTTTCTGTTGAATACTTGCCGACGACCATACCTATTGTATAGGTTTTTTTGCGGAAGTTTGGATTACGTAATCCACCATAATTCATTATTAGTTTTATGATCTACCGTCAAGTAGTGTCGCCCATCTTTCATGATGTTTCTGGCTTCATATTGAAGTCGACACGTAGTCGGAGTGCATTTCGATCTGGAACCCAGAGATGGCGCTGAATTCATACTTCAGTGTTTGTCTCAGGGATTTCCAATTAGGATGAAAGGATTTTTCGATTCAATTGGGTCGAACTAGCCTTCGCTGATGATTGGCAATGACCATGAAACCGGTACGGAGGTGTTCTCCCAATTAAATCGAAAAATAATTTCAGCTTTGATATTTGAAATGCATTGCAAAGTGGTTCTTGTAGAAAACTTTGCCAAGTATTAAACAGATATAATTCAATGGTCGTAGGGGGCAGTAGTTGTTTTCTGTTGAATACTTGCCGACGACCATACCTATTGTATAGGTTTTTTTGCGGAAGATTGGATTACGTAATCCACCATAATTCATTATCTACTCTTACAGATTGGAATCTATTGTTTGAACAATCTCCAAATAATTTGTGACAATTGTTTCTAATTCCAATAACGCTTTCGAAAAATCAATAAAAAAATATACATTTGGCAAATTTTCTTCCAGAGCAGAATATATCTTTGGGGTAAGAGACAATATTGCATCTTGTGTGGATAGATTTTCTCTAAAGCCTATCAGATATCAGATTATACTTGATAAGTAAGCAGATAGCCTTTTCTTAAGAATCCTTTCATGAATATTCGTGAGGTGTGTTATTGATGAAATTGGTCTGAAATTTGTGAACAATGTATCATCTCCTTTTTTAAATACTGGTATAACAATAGTTTCCTCAAACGCTTCAGGACAAATTCCTCTATCCATACTATTGTTTATAATGTAGATGAGAGAGGTTCTTTGATATAATGACAAATAGACTAGATAGTTTCAGCTTGGATTTCATCTATGCCAGCTGACTTTTCATTTTTCGAGTCTCTAACGATATCTTCAATTGCATTGCCTTCAGTTGGAGGAAGAACAAATGAATTAGGTAACCGAAATATTTTTATGCGGCATATAATTTGGATATTTCTGTATTATCTCGCTTTTTTCCCTATTTCAGTGTAAATTTTGTTAATTACCAATTTAATTCTTATCCTTTATTAATTCCCCAGATTCTTTTTCATTATTGAAAATATACACCCTTTCTTTTTTTTTTTCCTTACGATATTCCAAAGTGCTTTTGTATCAGTGATATAACTATTTATTTGGCGTTGGTAATAGTCAAATTTAGCTTTTTTTATTGGACTCGTTAATTTATTTCTATAATTATAATATACTTCTAGCTGAAAATTATTAGGATCTTTTCGCGTATTTCTGAATAGTCTATTTTGTGTGTCAATTGATTTAACCAGAGTATTTGTGATCCATGGTGCTATTCAACTGTTTTTTCGTTTGAATCTTATGATAGTTGTACAGTGGTTTATATTACGTGTGAGAATTTCAAGGAATTTATTTGTTGCAGCGTCGGGATCATGTTCAGAATATACCGTATGCCAGGAGATGTTTTGCAGAGTGTTTTGTGATTTTCCATGATTGATATATTTCTTAGAATTGATTTTGTTAGTAGTTGGTTCGTCATTATCAAGACTCATTTGTTATGCTACGGTATAATGGTCCGTAATATTTGTTTGAAATATTTGTTTGAAATGTTTGTTTGAACTATCAAATGCATTCGTTACTCGATCAGTTTAATTTTTTTCAGAATACTATTCTTGTTTCATTATTTATTACAGATATATATCCAGATTCATTTTGATTGACATTTCATTCGTTATATATTAAATCGTATCTTGGAATATTGAAAATTTCGGGGTTTGGCACAATCCACGTTTCCGTCAATATAACACAGTCGATATCCGAATTAACACTATCCAAAAATAATTTGAAATGAACCAAATTTTTATTAATACTTGTTATATTATTATGGATGATGTCAAAAGTTTTATTTTGTTGGTCGAGTCCTAAAATTTGATTGATTTCATTATGATCTTCTAAGGTATAAGTTTGTATTTTTTCAGTTTCAAAATCGCGTTCGTATTGTTCCATGTCAGATCTCTATTGTTGTTACCACTTATATTAAGAAAAAATAAAAATGATATACAATCAATAAAAATCATTGAATGAAACATTTATTTCACATTCATTGCACTATGTTCACTATTTCAGGTTTGGTTATTGTATGTTAGGAATATATTCACAAAAACAAATATTATTTTTCAGTATCTATGTTATTTTATTCCACTCGAAAACTGGGATCCTTCCTAAAGTTTTTTCATAGCTGCCGTCATTTTCAATCCACCCATTTTCATCCTATAAACATTCAAGTGAAATGTGAAATCATTGTTACTCTCCAAGAATGCATATAATTCTCTCTCATGGAGACTGTTTCAATATAATGCTGATTGCAAGTCCCACGTATTCGCAAAAAAACAAAATCTCATGAATACAAACTGAAGTAAAGCAATATTTCAAATCTGCTATCTTCATCTAGGAAGAGACAAATTAGTCAACTGTAAACCTGTATCTGCACCTGGATGTCATTAACGTGTAGTTCTCAAGCAGATGTTTTAAGTGTTTGGAAATTAAATAATGTTAGGAAATTGTCCTTCACATACATCTAATCAAATCTCATCAAATGAATGAATATTTGGACCTTTGGTGTGAATAAAATTCACTAAAACAACGTCAATATCACTCGATGCGCGTTTCGCCAACAAAGTTGGCATACTCAGGAGCTCAAAAAGTAAGCGCGTAATATTGACGTTGTATTGGTGTTTTGGGTAGTTTCCAATTCTTGAATTCTAATCGAATCTATTTAAATGTTTATGATCATCAAAGACTTCTGATCGAATTGTATAAACAAATATTTCCAATACCTAACATATCTGTAAAGAAAGTTGCCATCATGTGCAATATTGCAGAATTTCATACATTCGGCGAACTTCTCCTCTGCTATCTAGTAAATAATGTTTCTTCGATATACGCTACCAAAATGACAGCCTTTACCTCGAGTGGAGAATTAGCTACAGAAATAACTTTGTTGGCTTTGTTCTAGATATTTTGGAGCTGATACTTTCTACAGCTCTCGTCAAATATTCAACGCAGGTAGTGAGTTACGTACCGGTCACCGTCCGCTCCGTACATTCACCCATCCAGGAAGCGCTGACTCAGCAGAATCATATATCTTACAATTCCAGAATTGCTAATTTTATATTTTTACATTCACAATGCGAAATGGAATTTTATTCAGTCTTGATGTAATCTTTGAAGTACAAACTTGTCTAAATAAATAATTTTCGTGTTTTTAAAAACGTTATTCGTTATTTGAAATAAGTATTTGGCGCAGTCGTTGTAGGATCTCGAAGGCATCTACCGCTTAGATATCCTTGAGTCTCAACTCTTCATCGAGAAGAACCGGCAGAAAAAGTTCGGGAACGAGAAAAACAAAGTTAAAACTGTGAAAGTACCATTATTGGATTAGCCGCAGTTCGAGGGCAGGTTGCAGAACTTCAGCTCCGGAGACACCACCACCAGAGGATGAAAAAGGCTATTTTGTGAGTTACTCATTGATTCCTTTTTCGTTTCATATGTCAGACTCCTCAACTTTTCCAAATTCCTTGAGTGATATTGGCGCAAAAGTTGAGATACATTTAGTTGAATCATTAGAAGCTCTCAGCTTAAATAGTAATAAAACAAAAGAATTAGAAAAAATAGTTGAATCAATAATAATGGCAACACCAGTATTTGATATAAAACTTTTGCAAATCGTACCGGAATTTGACGGTAACCCGTGCAGGTTATACAGATTTATTTCAACATCTACCGATCTATTGAATACATATTGGGACGCTACCCCGGCAAACGTAAATTGTGCTCAGAATAAATTGTTACTGAATGGAATATTTTCCAAGCTAACTGGACCAGCTGAAGAAGTATTTTCGCTTAGTGGTAGCAATGATTTCAATACCATTAAAAATTTATTAATTAATCATTTTGGTGATCAAAGAAATGAAAGCAGTTTATTATCAGATCTAGGTTCATTGAGACAAAGTCCCAGTGAAAATTCATTGAATTTTTTTTCAAGGGTAGTGTCTACACTCAACTTACTCCATAATTTTGTCAATTTACATGAAATTAATGATCAAATTAAAGTGAGCAAAAAATTACTCTATGATTCACACGCACTCCACACATTATTTGTTGGTTTAAGAGAACCTCAAAGTTCTATGGTAAGGTCAATGAAACCAAATAATTTGGCTGAAGCCCAAAAATATATAATTGAAGACAACAATATTAGATACCTTCAAAAATCTCAAGTAAATAATTTTCATAAATTTCCAACTACTATCAGACCACAGATTGAAAATTTTGGACAACGATACACCCAAAACTACCACTCTGATAGACCCCAATTGCAACAAAATATTCCCCGACAATTTCAAAATCACCAAAACATCTCAAGTCAGCCTCAATTCCCTAGGGGACCAATTCAGATACAACCACGCCAAAGCGGTACACCCCAAAGATATTTCAGTAACAAGGAAGTATTCGGTGCACCCCGAAACGTGTGGAAACCCCATAATGGACCATCCACTTCCAAACCTACCCCTATGAGTATTGTAACTAGAACACAAAATCTTCAAAACAATTCCAACAGACCCCCCTATCAACAACAATCTCGAAACTATTTCCAATCAAACCCACATCAGAGACGTAACTTCGTTTCTGAAGAACTCCATAATTTTGAATATGACCAAAATTACGAAACACCCGACGAATTCCACCCACAAGAGTATTACCGGAACGAACCTTACGTAGAAGAGACAGAACAATTCGATTACTATGACGAAACACAACAAAATTTTCACTAGATGAGGTCCAACAAGGACGAAACATAATTGAACTGAATACTATATACGACAAAACAGAACTCCCTTACATACAAATCAAAAACCCACCTATTAAACTTTTAATAGATACAGGAGCAACTAAATCATTCATGAACCCCGATATTGCAAACAAATTTTACCCTGAAAATATTTTCAAAGAGCCATTTACAGTCACATCAGTTTTTCAACAATCAAAACGTGATCACTGTGCAAGCATCCCTTCCTTCGATGAATTTAACCATCAACAAATGCTGAAATTTCATTTATTCAAATTTCACCAATACTTTGATGGACTCATAGGACTTGATATACTTAAGCAACTCAACGCTCAAATTGATTTTTCAAACTCAATATTGTATACTCCATCTTCGCAAAATTACATTCAGTACTATGAAACAAAGAAAAGGTTATTATTTTTTGTCGAAATAGAACCCAATACGGGAACCAAAATTAAAGTGCCTGTAAGTCAATCCACGGGCGATATCTTCGTCCCTCCAACAAAAATAAACGAATGTTTGATAAGAGAAACACTAACTACAGCTAATAACGGATACGCATGGGTCGAGTTAGAAAATGGAAATGACTATAATTGCGAAATTCAACTATTTGAGCCACTCAGTACTCATCCATTTTCACCTCAAAACTTTGAACTTTATCATGCGGACATAAACACCTTTCACACAGACGAAAACGACATTCGTAACCTCATTCGTACAGAACATATGAATCAAGAAGAACAGACACACATAAAAAACTTATGCGGCAAATACTCGGATATTTTTCATTATGAAGGGGAAAAACTGACATTTACTAATCAGGTTAAACATAGAATCAAGACAAAAGACGAAATTCCCGTTTATTCCAAGTCGTATAGGTATCCCTTCATTCACAAAGCGGAAGTAGCCAAACAAATAAATTCCATGCTCGAACAAAATATCATCCGCCCCAGTAACTCGCCCTGGTCATCACCTATATGGGTGGTACCAAAAAAAGCAGACGCTAGTGGGAAGAAAAAGTGGAGAATCGTGGTCGATTACCGTAAGGTAAATGAAAAGACCATCGACGATCGCTACCCCCTGCCAAACATCAGTGACATCCTAGATAAGCTAGGAAGGTGCCAATATTTCTCCACCCTAGATTTGGCGAGCGGATTTCATCAAATAGAAATGGCTCCGGAAGACGTTCAAAAGACCGCATTCAATGTCGAGAACGGTCACTACGAGTACCTGAGGGTTCCCTTTGGCTTGAAGAATGCCCCAGCTACTCTGAGTAGGGTGATGGATGACGCCTTGAAAGGGCTGCAAAACGAAATATGCCTGGTATACATGGATGACATTATTATATACTCAACATCTTTGCAGGAACACATGATTAATTTAAAAAGAGTGTTTCAAAGGCTACGCGATACTAACTTGAAAATTCAGATTGATAAATCAGAATTTCTCAAGAAGGAAGTTGCTTTTCTCGGACACATTGTAACACCACAGGGCGTAAAACCAAACCCAGATAAAATTAGAGCAATAATGCACTATCCTATTCCAAAAACTACAAGACAGATAAAGGGATTTTTGGGACTTTTAGGGTATTACCGTAAATTTATCAAGGACTTTGCAAAAATCACAAGACCATTCACAAACTGTCTGAAAAAAGGCGCTGAAATAAAACACGACGCCACCTTCCTTAAAGCTTTTGACCATTGCAAAACCTTACTGACAAATGACCCCATACTACAATACCCAGACTTCGACAAACCCTTCAACCTAACCACAGACGCTTCAAATTCGGCCATTGGATCTATTTTATCACAAGGTCCTGTTGGGTCTGACCGCCCTGTTGCCTACGCATCAAGGACGCTTAACGATGCTGAACAAAACTATAGCACCATTGAAAAGGAACTCTTAGCGATTGTATGGGCAACAAAATATTTTCGACCGTATCTTTTCGGTAGAAAATTCGTTATTTTAACAGACCACAAACCACTACAATGGCTGATGTCGCTGAAGGAGCCAAATTCGAGACTAATCCGATGGAAACTGAAGTTAGAAGAATTCGACTACGAGATTCGATATAAAAAAGGAAAAAAAAAAACACCAATGCAGATGCCCTATCGAGAATTGAAATCCATGCCAACGAAGTAGAACCACAACCAAACACTTCGAAGACCAGAACGGAAGACATAGATGAAACATCTCCATTCCTCCAATATATGAAAAAGTTCAACGTAGAGCAAACTCGTACACGGGACCCGGACACCTCATCCCTAGTCAATAACCTCGACGAAACCCCAGACGAAAACGAAATCGAAGTGGAAACTGAAACTTCAACTTCAAGCGAGGAAGAACCAGTCCAAGAAATCACCCCAACCCCAAACGAAGAAAATAATGAAACAGTCCACACGAATGCCGAGGACCCTGTACAAGAAATAAATGCAAGTGAATCACCGATTAACGTATTTCAAAATCAAATCCATATTTCTAAATCGGTATTGCCCAGAAGGACTACAAAAAAATGTTTATGGGAACCAAACAAGAAGAATTTATGGAACATTTATATAGTGGACAATGACCTTTCCCCAATTATCACATTTTTCAAAGACTTTGGACAGCCTAAAAAGACGTACGCTTTTTATTTTAATGACGATGATTCGAACAAACTGACGAAAGTCTCAGTAACCTTATGATGCAAACTTTCAAAAATTCGACATTCAATTTGATAAAATGCAACACTAAACTTGAAAACATCACAGAACTATACAGACAAAAAGAACTTTTAGTATACAATCATGAGACTAAAACAAATCACCGTGGTATTCAAGAAACCTTACAACAAATAAAAAGAAAATACTATTGGCCAAAATGTGCTAACGATGTTAGAAACTATATAAATAAATGTGATATCTGCCAAAGAACAAAATATAACAGAAGCCCACCGAAAATCAATTTTCAAATTACACCAACACCTAGGAAACCCTTTGAAGTAGTACATATTGATGTTTTCCAGGCCAATAGCCAAAAGTTTTTAACTATCATAGACACCTTTTCAAAATACGCTCAAGCTCTTCCTCTAACAGCGGCAAATGCAGTCTCCATCGTGGAGAATCTTATCATATTCATGTCATTTCATGGATTACCCCTAAAAATTGTAGCCGACAGCGGAACAGAATTAAAAAATTCGACGCTAACTGACTTCACAAAACTTCACAAAATTGACCTTCACCTTGTAACCCCAAAAAATTCCACTAGCAATGCCCCCGTAGAACGGCTTCATTCAACTTTACTCGAGCATTTGAGGGTTTTAAAACTTGAAAACCCCCGTGCAGAAGTAACGAGTCTAATGCCCTATGCTATTTTTGGGTACAACCACTCCATACACTCTGACACCAAACAAAAGCCAATCGATATTGTGGGAGGACACCTCGACACAAAAGACCCCTTCGACTTAGACATACAATACGAAATTTTAAACAATTATATACAAGAACATAAACAAAAAACACTTCAGATTTTCGACCACATACACGACATTTCTCAAAAACAGAAAGAAAAAAATATTGAAAAACAAAATCTAACTCGGGAAGAACCAGCAAATTACACTAAAAATGACGAAGTTTATCGACACGATGTCAAAACACGTGGAAAAAAATTAAACCCCCCATTTATTAAAGAAACTGTCATAACTGATCAAGGACTGAAACTGAAAACCAATCGTAATACCTATCACAAAAACATTTTCAAGAAACCTCGAGCCTCAGTAACGAAACCAAATTTGTTACAGGACCCTCCTACTACTGACGATAGTTCATCTGACGATCCCCAAGAAAGTACAAATAACTAATTTGAAGAACAACCCAGGAATCTTGCCCTTTCGGATGGGGACAGCAAAAATCAAAGTAGCCACCCATACGTTTTTACACTACATCGATTTCAAACCAATATCAGATGAAATCGAAATATTAGCTCAAAATTATAATGTACTAAAATCATCTCTTGCGAACTATAACCTCAATTCTAAATATTTAACATCTCTACACGAATATACTGAACAACACATTGATTATCAGATGAAATCGGTAAAGGAAAAATTTCGATCAGTCTATCCTCTAACGAACAGACAAAAAAAGAGGACTAATCAATGGTTTAGGGAATATCATTAAATCTATTTCTGGCAACTTAGATCAAGAAGATGCCGAACGCTATGATGCCGCAATCGAAAAATTGCAAAACAATCAGGAACAAATTGTCAACTCTCTAAATCAGGAAATATCGTTGACCCACAAAATTTTAAAGAATAATAATGAAACATTTTCATTAATGGTTCATAACCAAAATGTAATCAGGGAAAGTATAGAACAACTGAATAACAACAGCACATATTTCCTGTCACTTGTAGACACATACACCCAAATAAAATTCAATTTGGATACACTGCTTTCAATTCTCACAAGTATTGAAAATGCTATATCATTTGCTAAGCTTGGTACTTTACATCATAGCATAATATCTATCGATGACATGAAATCAATATTCAATTCTCTTCTCGAATATCATTCCAGAGATCAGTTAGTTTACTCAGATACTAAAGACACGTATAAACAATTTGATATAACCCCAGTTGATGCATATTTTTCAAATACCAAACTAGTTTTTGCGCTGCATATCCCCTTAGTCCACCCTGATGTCTTCACCCATTACCACCTCTACTCAATACCCACACAGAATTCCACAACAATTATTCCCAAAAATACCTTTTTCACAATGAGTAACGAACTATTTCAATATGACGCCAGGCCATGTTTTTACCTGAATCCAAACTACCTATGTCAGAATAACTACCTGATTGATGGTACCCAAGAAAGCGATTGCATTTTCTCAATTATTCAAGTAAAATACAACAAAGCCGAATGCAAAATGGCTAATATAGTTGTAAATAAGCCCCTAATTGAGGAAGTTAGTGAATCCAGTTATATCGCAATTTTCCCTCACGAAGAGAAAGTCCAAACCCGATGTGACGAAACTGACTTTGTGATGCTCAACGGATTATTTCTCATCGAAATCCCATACCAGTGCAGCATCCTAACCTCTGGACAGGGATACACCAACGAAAAAGGCGATGCCAAAGGGAAGCCACTGTTCCTCCCCGAAGTCAAAATACTCAAGCGGATCATGGAAAAAAGCCAACTTCAACTAGATGATATTTCACTAGACCAACTACACGATTTGCAAGTACAAGGGAACCGACTTCAACCATTGCAGATTGAATCCCCGAGGTATTCCAGCCATCATCCTTGGACGATTCCTTTATACATAATCATCATCCTAGGAGTCGTAATATTCAGCCTGAATAAGTTCGGGAAATCCAAGGGAAGGACCAAAGAAGCCACACAACCCTTGCCGTCTTCAGAAGTTTTGTTTGTCCCACCCAAAACTTCATCTTAGGAGGGAGGAGTTACGTACCGGTCACCGTCCGCTCCGTACATTCACCCATCCAGGAAGCGCTGACTCAGCAGAATCATATATCTTACAATTCCAGAATTGCTAATTTTATATTTTTACATTCACAATGCGAAATGGAATTTTATTCAGTCTTGATGAAATCTTTGAAGTAGAAACTTGTATAAATAAATAATTTTCGTGTTTTTAAAAACGTTATTCGTTATTTGAAATACGTATTTAGTGGGAACTTCTCATCACAATCTGAGACGAAATGTTTTCAATGTTGTCATTTGAAAAACTATATGCAGCTTAATTTCTAGACTGAACTATAGCTTCATCACAAATCAATACCTATTTCAAACATTTATCTATGCACTAACTCCATCAATTTCAAGTTGAAGTTTGAATTCGCACAAACAATGGTCTGCATAGCAGGTTTTCTGCATTTTCCCTCCTAAGTGGTGTGGATAATACTCTGCAGCACTGTTTGAGAAATAACGGGTCAATTCCATCGGGAACCGCACTTTTGTTTTTGTTCAAGTTACCTAATTTAATTTCGATACCATCTTTGCTGAACGTGTGAGACGTTAAAAATATGAGCGGGAATCTGAACAAGAGTTCTCTTCTTTTACCAGTTTCAACTTGTTTACTCGAAAAATGCTGAATCCAAGGTTTTGTACTCATCCTGACTCCAAGGTTGAAAATGACATTTGATCTAAATAAGTGTCAACTGGTTAGAGGGCTAATGTGTAGTTTGATAAAACGTTGATAGGTAAAATGTGGTTGATCCTAGATTTGTTATTGATATTTGTCACTAGGACTGGAGACCGGTGTGGAGTTAGCGGCCACTTTCCAGCTACCGATTTTTGTTTGGTATATCATTTTTTAGTCATCTGGAAGTATCTGTACCAAAAATCAAGCAGGCAAAATATTTTAGAGGGTGTTTTTACGAATTTTTCCAAATTGCTATTATTATTGACTTCCCCCTAGACGGCTTCCAAATCATTCATCTCTTGGTATATCATTCTTCAGTCATCTGGAAGTATCTGTACCAAAAATCATATAGGCCAAATATTTTAGAGGATGTTTAACGAATTTTTCCAAATTTCTATTATTATGTACTTTCCCCTAGACGGCCTCCAAATCATTCATCTCTTGGTATATCATTCTTTAGTCATCTGGAAGTATTTCTTCCAGATATCAAGTAGGCTAAATATTTTAGAGGGTGTTCAACGAATTTTTACAAACTTCAATTATTATGTCCTACCCCCTAGACGGCCTCCATATCATTCTTTTCTTGGTGCATCATTCTTCAAGTAGGCTAAATATTCTAAAGTGTATTTAACGAATTTTTCCATATTTCGATTATTACGTACTACTCCCTAGACAGTGTACGTCGCAGATATAGATCAGTTAATACTTGGGATGGATTTGATCGTGACTACGGGTTTTCGTTCGACAATTAAGAGAGGATTATGAAGTTTGGAGGAGAAGAATTTGTCGTCACACAACAGAGAGGACGATGTCTGTGAAACTGCGATTAGTGAAAACCGTGAAAATTCCTGGATTTTCAGAGAAAGTAGTTTATGCTAGATTAGATGGAGACCCTGGGTGCTGCGTTGGAATAGTACAGCCATGTGTTGAATCACCTAGCGATTTGGTTTTTGCACGAGCCCTAGTAAAGACAAAACATGCTATTCCAGTGAGAGTTGCCAACGTGTATCCCGAAGAAATAACAACTAAAGAAGGCGATTTCATTAGAATATGTGAACCTATTTCATGGGTAGCAAACTATGATTCAAGTGACCACCAGGAAAGAAAGGAAGCCTCAAGGAGTGGTATGACAGTTCTTAAAAAATCATTTGAACACTTGTCGACAGAAGAATTTGATTTCATCAGAAGCGAAAGCGACATCTTTGATTCAACAACAACAGGAAGAACTAACCTGGTCAAATACAGAATCGATACTGGCCAAGCCCATCCGATTCGACAACCACCAAGAAGAGTTCCATTTGCCAAACAACAATAAAGAATATTTTGATTTGATTGATTGATATTTTGATTTGATTGATTGATTGAAGAGGTGGAAGAGCTTGTTGACAAGATGATGAAAGATGGTGTGATTGAAGAATCATCGAGCCCTTGGTCTGCACCTGTTGTGTTAGTTTCTAAGAAGGATGGATCCATGCGATTCTGTGTGGATTATAGGAAATTGAATGATGTTACGAAGAAGGATAGCTACCCTTTACCAAGGATAGATGACACATTACAACTCTAGCAGGTTCACGTTGGTTCTCAACCCTAGATCTGAAGAGCGGGTATTGGCAAGTGGGCATACATAAAGACGATAAGGAAAAGCCTTTTGAATTGTGCAATGCTCCAGCAACATTCGAAAGACTTATGGAGCTGGTCCTGCGTGTGCTCACTTGGAAGACTTGCCTAGTATACCTCGACGACGTTTTAGTCATGGGAAAGACATTTGAAGAACATCTGCAAAACTTACGAGAAGTACTCCAACGATTCAGGAATTCCAACCTTAAACTGAATCCCCAGAAATGCTCATTGTTTCAGGAAGACGTGGATTTTTTGGGCCACACAGTGTCATTATACGGCATCCGAACAGACGAAAGTAAGATACAGACGATCCGAGACTGGCCGAGAGCTAAAGACAAACATGAAGTAAGGAGCTTTCTAGATCTCTGCACCTACTACCGTCGGTTTGTAGAAGGATTTGCTGATATTGCGGCAATCCTACATAAGTTGACAGAAGACCGAGTCAAATTCGTCTGGTCCAACGAAAGTGAACGGGCATTTGGAAAGTTGAAAGTTGCTTTATGTTCCAGTCCGATTTTAAGCTTTCCACGTCAAAGAGGTCTGTTCGTTTTGGACACAGATGCCAGTAATAATGGGATTGGAGCTGTACTATCACAAGAGCAAGATGGCCAGGAAAAAGTAATTGAGTTTTACATCAAGCCACTGACCAAACCATAAAGAAATTATTGCGTAACAAGAAAGGGACTACTGGCAATGATCAAGGCTGTAGACCATTTCCACAAATATCTATATGGAAGAGAGTTCCTTATTAGAACAGATCATGCAGCTTTGAAGTGGCTACTCGAGATGAAGACCCCTGACGGACAAGTAGCAAGGTGGATTGAGAAGTTGAACCAGTATCACTTCAAGATAAAACATCGACCAGGACGATTGCACAACAACGCAGATGCCTTGTCCAGAAGACCTTGTTCGGATACCTGTGTTATGTAACGATTCCCCGTATTGTGTAGATAACGAAGACAGCATCCCAGAGTGCATTTACATTGAAGATCATCTGACTGAACACATAGAATCCGCTGAATTCTGCATTTTTATCCGAGATAACATGAACTTATAAATATATGCTTTTTCCATTTTTTATTCAGTTATAATTGTACCATTGGCTTTGACATTGCTAATAAAAATACGTTGTAACTCATAATTTTTGGTTTTCGAGTTTTTTGAAAGTAATTTTTGTTTTTTAAAAATTAAGTTCGGAGGCTCCCAAACTTAATCGGCGCAGTCGTTGTAGGATAGCACCGGCCCTTGGCGATCTAATATCGACGCTTATCCAGTGCTATTTCGTGAACCGGAAGATTTGGAACAAAATCGTCGGAGTTATTTCCAACTATTTATAAGAACTATTGAACTTTAATTGAACTATTGAAAAATAACAAAATAAGTGAATTGAACAATACACATTATTGGATTATCAGTGCCATTATTGGATTATCAGTGCCAAATTATTGGATTATCAGTGCCAAATTATTGGATTACCAGTGCCAATCAAGAATATACCAATCCATTTGTACCAATGAAGATCATATTTAATTTAATGTAAGTGATTGCTCAATTCCTAATGTTCCTATTATCATTCTTACCTTGTTTCTTCGCAATTTTATGTCTGATATTGACCAACTCACCACTCTCATTTCAAACATAAATTTTGAAAACAACGCAAGTGAAAATAGTCTAGAGGAGGAAACCAACGAAATGATGACCGCATTTCAAACTAGCTACCTGGATGCTATTCCAAAATTCGAAGGCGAACCTGCAGAACTTGCCGATTTCATCGAAGCTTGTGACCTCATAGTCAATCAGTTCTTTAAACCATTGGAACCACTTGCATTCATCAATAAATTTTTGGTAACCTGTATCAAGAACAAGCTTACAGGGAGAGCCAAAACTATTACAGGAACAATAGAAGTAAAGTCATGGGACGAACTTCGGAACTTACTCCAAAGAAACTTCGCTGATCAACGCGACGAAAATTCATTACTCAGAGATCTCATGCTCCTGAGACAAGAAATGAACGAATCACCCCAACAATATGGATCTAGATGTCAAAACGTAAGAAGCTTACTTTTTTCAAACCTCGCATGCAACGAACCCAATGCACCAGTGAGAGCAGTCAAAACCACTTTATACGATAACCTCACATTGAAAGATTTCCTCACCGGACTGAAGGAACCACTTGGATCAATAATTCGTTCATGAGGACCCACAAATATTGAAACAGCACTTGCACAAGTTTTATGTGAAGAAAATATTTCATATGCCAGGAACAGAACGAACAATCTAATTCAGCAACAGAGAAGAGAACCTAGAACATCTCCACCAAATTTCAACAACTTTCAATCAAGAAATCAAGCAGTTAGACCCATGCAAGCACCCCCTCAAAACCGCCAAAATTTTGTACCCAGACCAATAAGACCATTCGTACCTGCGAATCAGCCAACGTTTCAGAGACCACCTTCAAGGCAACCAACAATTTCGACCACCACAAAGAAATGTTTTTCAATCTAATCCATATCGCCCACTCTCTAGACCAACCCCAATGGACACATCTTCGGGAAATTTTTCTAAAAATACGCAGCCGAAACCTAAACCCAATTTCATAGCAATATTATCCAACCGATCAGATCGAAGAAAACTACTATCCAGGATATTCAACCGAAACAACACAACCCCAATATTAATATGAAAACTAATCGCATGAAGATCAAAATTTTCAGATTACCCCATCGAACAATCAGACAACGTAGTAATTATCAATGCAACAACGTTTTCCAAACTTCCATATATTATTATACCAGAAACCAAAACAAAATTCATGATCGATACCGGATCCACAAAAACACTCATTAGCCCAGGCGTTGCAAATACGTTTTACCCACAACACATTCAGGAAGATCCTTTTCAAATACAGTCTGCCCACAACACATCTACGCACAAATATAGTATAACTATACCACTACCAAACATTTTCAAAAGGCAGGACATCTACCAAAAATTTTATATATTCGATTTCAACCCCAAATATGATGGACTCATTGGAATCGATTTACTTCGAAATATTGGAGCAACTGTTGACCTGAACAAGAACGCCCTGGTCACGAAGGAAGCGATCATCCCACTCAACTTCGATAAAGATCAAGCTAAACCAAGACGATCTACACAATCAAAAAAATCAATATTCCATCTTGAGTTATGGCCAAGAACGGAACACATTGTGGAAATACCTATCAATAAAAACTTAAATGAAGGAGTGATACCTTTCGGAAAATTTCAAGATTTGGAAATGCCAGCAGCGTACGTGTTAGTCAAAAATCAAAAGGCTTTCACGACATTGATGAACCCAACTGATCAAAAACTCTCTTTCGATCTATTCGAACCCATCGAAATTGAGCCAATAGAAGCATTTGAAATCAATACTTTTGACGAACCAGGAGTACAGATAAATGAAAACCACTATGAAAATCTTCGAAACAAAAACTTGAAGAACATACGATTGGAACACATGAATCCTGAAGAAAAATTAGCGATCCAACAACTCTGCCGTGACTATAAGGATATATTTCACTGCGAACAAATTCCTCTCACTTTCAATAACCAAATCAAACAATATAAAATTGACAGACAATATTCACCAAATCTTACAGATACCCTCAAATACATCAGCAAGAGGTCCGATCCCAAATTCAGTCTATGTTACAACAAGGAATCATACGACCATCTACGTCACCATGGAGCTCACCTATATGGGTAGTGCCCAAGAAAATGGACGCATCTGGAAAAAAGAAATGGAGACTAGTGATCGATTATAGGAAGCTCAATCAGAAAACGGTGGACGACAAATATCCACTTCCCAATATCACGGAAATACTGGACAAACTTGGGAGAAGCCAATATTTCACGACCCTTGATCTTGCTTCAGGCTTTCATCAAGTACAAATGGAAGAACGTGACATTGAGAAGACGGCTTTCAGCACTGGAAATGGTCACTTTGAATACCAACGCATGCCATTCGGGTTGAAAAATGCCCCTGCAACTTTTCAACGCGTTATGGACAATATCTTACGAGGCATACAGAATGAGAAGTGTTTGGTATATCTAGGCGATATTGTCGTTTTTTCGACGTCTTTACAAGAACACATAGAACGTCTGAGAGAAGTATTCGAAAGATTAAGGCAATCCAACTTCAAAATCCAACTAGATTAAAGTGAATTTCTAAGAAAAGAGGTCGCCTACCTCGGACATATCATCACGCCAGAAGGGGTCAAGCCAAACCCAGAGAAAGTGAAAGCTGTTCAACACTTTCCTATACCTAGACACAAAAAGAGATAAAGGCTACTATCGAAGGTTTACAAAAGACTTCGCTAAACTCACCAAGTCATTGACCAGATGCCTAAAGAAAAACGCCAAGGTCATTCATTCATTTGAGTTCATTGAAAGCTTCGAAAATTGTAAGAAAATTTTATTGAATGATCCAATATTACAGTTTCCAGATTTTTCAAGGCCATTTATATTGACTACAGACGCCAGTAACGTTGCCCTTGGAGCCGTATTATCACAAGGTGAAGTTGGAAAAGACAAACCAGTCGCCTACGCATCAAGGACACTAAACGATACCGAGCAGAAATATTCAACGATTGAGAAAGAATTACTAGCCATCATTTGGGCCACAAAGACATTCCGCCCTTATTTATATGGAAGAAAATTTACCATCTACACTGACCACCGCCCACTCCAGTGGCTTTTCTCTTTAAAAGAACCTAATATGAAACTAGCCAGATGGAGACTACGCCTCGAAGAGTAGACTATGTTGTAGTATATAAAAAAGGGAAATACAATACAAATGCCGATGCCCTCTCCAGAATACAAATCAATCCCATGGACATCGATGTCAGATCGACACAGGTTGAGATGGATCCCGAACTAGATCAACTACTTGACGATTTAGTAAATATGGAGGAAGACCACCGTAGCCAATTGAACACTCCAGAACTAATGGATCTTGATAATCAAGAAAGAAACCATCAATTACCCAATTCACCACCTGAACTTTCAGAACAAATGGATCTCGCAATTCCAATACTACCGGAACACACCCGAAAATACGGAAATCACTATGAACTCCAGACAAGAATCAGACCCGCCAGACAGCATATCGATTATTCAAGATGCGATCGACAAATAAGAAAAGCAGTTCATTATCGCCACTGTTTTCAACAACCCTGTGCAGCCCAAAATCATTCGACGAGGAAAACAAGTCATCATCCATGCCCAAATATCGCAAGATAACAACGAAGATGAAATCAAATCTTTTTTGATTCAATATTGTGAACCTCGGAAAAAATATTTCTGTTTCTTCGATAAGGAAAAAATGTACAAAGATTTCTGTAAGACGTTCTGTACAACATTCAATAAAGACCACCCGATTTTGATAAGGTGCGTGAATAGAACCATCACCATAGACGACCCTGCAGAGCAAAAAGAATTAATAAAAAACTACCACGAAGGAAAAACTAACCATCGCGGTATAAATGAAACATACAAAAACATTATTAGAAAGTACTTTTGGTCTAACATGAAAAAATCAATTGAAAATTTCATTAATTCTTGTTTGGTATGTAAGAAAACTAAATATGAAAGACATCGACCAACGATACCTCTCAGAATCACAGAGACCGTCACGAAACCATTCGAGAAATTGAATGCCGATCTATTCACAATCGAAGGTCAAACATTTTTCACCATAGTGGACGAATTCTTTGAATTTGGTCAAGCGTATCCTGTCCAAAGCAAGAACGCTATAGAAATAGCAGATAAATTGTTAGAATATTTTCGTAACTTTGGAGTACCGGAATCTATAACGTTCGACTCCGGGACAGAGTTCGAAAACGAGACCGTTTCATCACTCTTAAAACTACACAAGGTCAATGTACACTTCACTACACCTCAACATCCTCAATCTAATGGATTGATTGAAAGACTACATGGAACTTTAACGGAGCATTACAGAATCGTAAAAGAACATTCTACAGACACACCGACAAGACTCATGGCATATGCCGTTATCGGATACAACAATTCTATACATTCAGCAGCAGGATATACCCCTTTGGAACTTTTGTATGGACATACCGCTTCAAGGAACCCATATGATGTATTCTACGATCAACAATACTACGGACAATGTGTGGAAGATCATCGAAAAAAAATATCTTTAACCTATGAGAAAGTCAAAGAAAAACTACAAAACGAAAAGACCAGGACCATAACGAATCGAAACCAGAAACAAACCAAAACGTTTTTAAAGTTGGAAATCAAGTATTTGAGAAGAACCCAGAAAATGAAAGAAACAAATCGAAAAACCGCTATTTAGGACCAAGCAAAATTATCCAAATTAATGAAGACAACACCTGTATCATAGCGAATTCCGAAAATCAATCACGAAGAGTACATTTCGACAATCTAAGATACCCTATTGTTTCAGATTCACCTGCTGCACCCTCGGATCTGCCGAACGAAGTGGAGTAGTAACAACGAAATTTACAGATAACCCAGGACTGCTACCCCAAAAGCTTGGTAAAGCCCGCAATATCGTCAACTACTGGACTTTCATCAGGATATTCGACATTCAAAGTATCTATCAAGAATATGTACGAATCCAAAACATAACCAATCATATGAAAATCACATACCAGTTTGGAAAAAATGGGGCCAACCACCATAGAGAGCAAAATTATATCACTATAATGGACAACCTCTCCAATGAAATTCAAAGAAAACTAACACAGATATTACCAACAACAACAGTACACCGCAAAAAACGTGGATTGATCAATATTATGGGAAATGTTGTTAAAGCAATAACAGGAAACTTGGATGCAGAAGATGGTCAAAAATTCGAAGAAGCCATCCAAAAACTTCAAGCACAACAAACGAAACAAAGGATGCTATCAGAGGAACAAATTTCACTGACTACAAAGGCGATCGAAAAATTCAATTCAACAATACGTTCGATCGCGACAAACCAATTAAATATTCAAACAAAATTTCTGCAAATTGAAACAGCCATTAGAAAACAGTTCCTTCAAAATACTGATACATATGAACTACTGAACTCAAATACTGTGTTCACGCAAATGATAGCAGCCACAGATGCCATTATAAGGATACTGGAAGACTCAGAAACAGCAATGACCTTTGCCAAAATAGGAGTGCTTCATTCATCCATCATAGAAGCCGACGATCTATTGGAAGAGTTAACGTTCATCTCTCACCACTTAGATGATGCCATCCTCCCATATGAACCGAGCAGAGATAAAATAGTCATCTTTGAGAAGATAACGAAAATAAACGCCTACCAAAAAAATTCTAAAATAGTATTTATCTTAGAAGTACCAATTACAGAACAATATCGTTACAATTACTATCACCTTTACTCCCTTCCCATCGAAACACAACATAACCTTTTCCAAATTATGGTACCCAAAACTAAATTCCTTTTTCTCAATGAGCATCACTACATATTTTCGAATGAACCATGCCATGAAGTCATTCCCGGAGAAGCGCTTTGCACCCTACCAGAATGGAACCCAATGGAATTCGAGATGCAAAATGAAAATCGACACTACCATATTACAGACGTACAAGAACCCGAATGCTGTTACCAAAATCATAAAAGTGCCACACCAAGACATAGACATAGAAGAAAACGTCAAAAGAAACCTTCAAGAAATGCCACCAATTCATCTAGAATCACTGGATCTTGACGACCTAGAAACCATTCGAGACAGACTGGATAACGTGAAGGAAAAACTTCAAGAAGACGAGCCTTTCATTTCTTCACGAACCAACATATGGACCGTTTTGCTATACATCGCCGTAGCCTGTATTGCAGCCTACTTATTCTTAACAATACATATATAAAGAAGTACAAGGGGACGAACGGTTCCGTAAGTTCCACTAGTGTATTGGAACCATCAACTCATCCCATACCAATAGAAGACCTGAGGATTGGAAATCAGGACCGATAAATCAATCCCGATTTCCAAACAATGGGGGGAGGTGTTATGTAACGATTCCCCGTATTGTGTAGATAACGAAGACAGCATCCCAGAGTGCATTTACGTTGAAGATCATCGGGCTGAACACATAGAATCCGCTGAATTCTGCATTTTTATCCGAGATAACATTTATAAATATATGCTTTTTCCATTTTTTATTCAGTTATAATTGTACCATTGGCTTTGACATTGCTAATAAAAATACGTTGTAACTCATAATTTTTGGTTTTCGTGTTATTTGAAAGTAATTTTTGTTTTTTAAAAAATAAGTTCGGAGGCTCCCAAACTTAATTCCTGTGAGCATTGTGAGCAAATTGGATTAATGGTTGACGACAATTGGACCACAGCTAAAATGAGGCAGGACCAAGAAAGTGATCCAAACTTTGCAGATTTTCTACGATGGAAGGAAAGCGGAGCGAAAAGACCCACCTGGAAGGAAATCTTACGATCACCAGGTTTCAAGACATTGTGGGCACTATGGGTTTCCCTGATTGTTGAGAATGGTATATTGAAGAGAGCTTGGGAGGAGATTCATGGCAGCAAATCAGGTGGACATTGTCTCCCAAATTAACACCATCTTGGGAAGGACCCTATACGATAGTAAAGAGAATAAACGACGTGATCTATAAGATTCAACGCAGCCCGAGAACGAAAATGAAGGTCGTTCACCTAGAAAGACTCGAACGTTATAATGGAGATTACGACACATTGTTTGATCGGGATGATCAAAATTGAGAGGGGGATAATGTTACGAGATTGATGAAATTCCCCTATTTACGCCTCTGAGTAAACTATAAAAACAAATCGCATACAAATGAGTTGACGCCGCAAGTATTTATGTAATCGAGCAGCTCCAAGAAGTGATTATTTGGACGGCCTACTGTCCTGAGTATTCTCGGAAATATGGCGAAAGATCTGGTAGGGTCAAATGGACTAATAAAGCGACATTTCACTGGGAAGATTATTAAAAAGTTTATATTAAGAAGTTTTATGAAGAAGTGATAGGCAGTTTTTGAAGAAGTTTATAAATGTTTGGAATATTTAGCTAGTTGTATAGATCTAAGTGTTTTATTAGTCAGTGAAATAGTTGTTTGTTTATAGTGAAGTTGGAAATAAACAGTTTTAGTTGTGTGCTCGGCCTATTATTTAGCACAGATCGTAACAATACCAATTAATCCATCATATTTCTCACTGAACTTGAATAAATAAAATTTGTGTACGCCACTGACTTTGAAAACTTGAAAAACTGATATATTAATGACTTCGTTGTGGTAACTTATACCGTGAGCAGTTTGAATATTGAAATCCTCATTAAAAATATCATTTAATTGCGGAATGTGAATGTAAGGTAAATTTGCTTTAATTAGATTTAGGTTGATTACGTGTTGTTGGTTGGAGTGTCGGCTATCTGAAAATCCGCGATGGAGTAATTCGATACTCCTGGGTCATAGACATCGCTAAGATAAGAGTTCAAATTGTCATGGTATTCAGGTTCACTGTTTGCGTCAACGTACTCAGATTCTTAATTATATCCTGTTGGATTTTCGCAATAAAATTCGTCATTTATTGGGATTCGAAATTAGTATAATTTTCGGGCTATGGGTAGGTGCTTGTATCATGTTGATTGACCTTTTGTAAAAATAGCTCGGTGGAGGTGAAAATTTTTCGGGGTTGCATTCTGGTGTTACCAGATGAAGTAACCATTTGTTCTGGATTTTCTTGGAATTGATTTGATGTTTGTGGATAATTTTTTGTGACTTGGCTTGATTCGATGTGAAAAATGGGTGTTTTTGGATTGGGATATTAGTATTGAATCTGGGTTGCATTTGATTATTCTGATATGTTATTGGTCTTTGAAAATTGTTCTGAAAGGGTTGTCTAGTAACTGGAAATGGCGATCTCTGAAAACTATTTGGGGATTGAGATTGTTGAAAGCTGTTTTGAAAAGGTGGTCTCTGAATATTATTTGGGAATGGGGGCCTCTGAAAATTTTGAGAGAATGGTTGTTGGAAATTCGTTATAGATTGATGGGGGTGAAAAGTGGGTTGTTTTAGAGTTCACAGGTGTCATTCTATGAAAGGGCTTGAACGAATTTTGTGTATTTAGGGTGTTGGCTTCATAGAAAATTATCTTCTTCCATTACCAGACATGGCTTTTTTAAACTATCCGGGTTTCGCAATCTAATGTTATTTTGTAATTGACCGTTTAAACCTCTAATGAATGTTTTGAGAGCTAAATCATTATAATTTTCAATTCTAATTTTGATTTCATCTGCTGATATACCTAGAGAATTCAATTTTGAAATAAGAAGACTCCTAGTATCTTGGCAACGCATGCCAAAATTGTATGGTGCTTCGTTTTTGAATGGAAATAAAGCGATCAAATCTTGTACGAGACAATCAATATTTCGTTGAACTCCAAAACTCAGTATAATTGCATTTTAAATTTCTTGCCAGGATCTCAATTCTGTTCTTGAACCAATCAACTTTTATGCTTATATGTGGAATTTTTATATGCCAAATCATATATTTTCAAAATCAGCCAGAAATTTTGCGTATATAGGGAGAGTTTCAAGTGGATCTGATGATTTTGTATTTTTCATGATTTTTAGGGGTCTACCACTTTGGACATTTTGGACTTTTTCGAGTTATCCTTTCTTGCATCGATTGACTCGAAAATTACAGATTATACTAAAGTCATCATTCTGAATCGATTGGCTTTCGCAGAATTGCTCTATCTTTAATCGTTCCCGAGTTGAAAAGTTCTTCTGAAGCCAAAAGGAGTCATTTCCCACCATGATTCCTTTTCTATTCTTATGCGTGAAATCTACCGGTAAATTTGCCAATGATAGCACGTAAAATATGAGTATATTTGAGCATTATTTTGATCTGAAAATGTATTGAAGAGATTTTCACAACTGTCGAGAAAAATATATGTATTTCCATCATAATTAGGAACAACGTCTACATAAAGTTTCAAAAGTTGATAATCTACAGGGCGTGCATAACGATGGGTGCAATATAATTTTCTGTTTTGAGAGAAGTTTGGAATAATTCGATTAAATTATCAATGTCACTTGCTGACATCAAATACATGAAGAAAAAAAAATTATATCGATTTTTCAAGTATGCAAAACTGAGTAAAATAATTGTGAAAAATCAATCGAAGGAAAGCAAAATTTCTTACTCTTACAATGATGAATTTCATTTCGTTTCTTCCTATACTAGTAACAATGAGATTCAGGAGAGTTTGTCTTTGGTCCTTGGGTTTCCTAACTTAAGCTGGTTTCAGCGATTTGGGTCCTCTACCAGGGTTCTGGAACTTTGGCTACGGGGTCCTCGGTTTCAGATGACTCTTCTCAATTGCTTCAAACGGTCACTTTCACTTTCACGAAAAATAACTATGATTTCGGAAAATTACTTTTTAAAAACAATTTATTATTCGTAGAGGAACTTTACAACATGTTAATAGTTCAAAGACTAACAAAGAAGAGCTAAAGAATATGATGTGAACCTATATTTATGAACTTGGGAAGAAGTGTCCTATTCTGCTGAGGCAGCGCTGAGTCGTCTTGAACCGTGGGACTCCCTGTATGGAGCATTCATATAAATTGCAATTAGTGGAATATATCCAGTTTTTGATAAGTAGTCCGCCATATTAACGGGGCTGGTTCTGATGTGCCCTAATACGTGTTATGTCCCTGGTTAGGGATGAAATACTTATAGAATTTATAAGATAACTCATTAAAACGTTCTTGGATGGATGTGACGTTTGCTATCTCACGAAGATCATCCAGTGTTCTTACCAGGACAGCACGGATTCTTCTGGTACCTAGTTTATTTTCATGTGAATCACTTCTCAAAAAGATATTGCTGTTGTCCATTTGCTCTGAACACCGACTTATTCAGTAATTCAGCTTATAAAAAATATGAATTTGAATACATATCGGTACAAGACTCTTTCTGATTATTAGTGCTTGTAAATTAATTATGGGCCGTGATGGTCATCATAGTAGAGCGCTTGTCTCTTAACCTAAGGATCATGCGTTCGATGCATGGTCATCGGTCTCGTGCATGGCATCGCACGTTAAAAGGTAAGGACTGCGTCTTCACGAGCTCGGACAAGTCTTTCGAAGACTTTTGAGGGTTGTACTCTTGAGGGTGTGCAGCTGGTTGACGGAAATAACAATTTTAACAATAACAGCAATCCTTACTGGAGAATGAGCATATGAAATATCATTAAGGTATTTTGATTATGTCGTTCTTTGCTAATTAGGTATGTGAGTGTTTATCGTAGGGAACAGAGGGAAGAGGAGGGCTAGGGTTGGGATACTGTAGTGCTGAGTTTTCAAATTTGCAAGATGGGTGAGTCACATAACAATCTTTTCAAACTCAATTCTTAGGATTCCATCCACATAATTGGAAAGCAATCAACGTTGAGTGGATATACTGTGACCAAGCACACATCCCCAAACATACTGCTGTCCTTGTGGGCACCAGTTGATAAAATATGAGGATAGGTACAAGATGTATCAAAAGCTTTACTGAGAAGGATGTGACTGAACTGTTGATGAACCAGGATATAGTACCCACACCTAATGATTAAACAAATTATAAGTAAATAACATGAGGAACGCAGATTGCAATGATAATGGAAAACTGAAAAGAAACAACCCGCCCAAATAATGAAATACTTCACAAGGTGGTTCGAGTCGAAAAATGTTAAGAAGTTTATTTTAGTTCGACCACATAGGAAAGTAACGTATATCGCACTGTACAGTTCCACAGAAAGTGCCTTATATCCACACGTGTACGGAAAGTTACTTGGCGCGGAAAGTAAAGTAAAAGCACGCTTATGGATAAACTTCAAATGAGTAATTTCAGTTTAGATTCACGCTTCAAGTTTTTTTCATCATAAAAAAAGTTGATACCGGTAGGGTTCGATCCCGCGTACTACCTATTGCAAGTCACATCGCTTTGCTACCTAAGCTAAACGGTCATGTTTGTTTCCTGTGTACCTACAGTTTATTTCATGTGTTATGATTTTTTGATAGTAAAATATGTCTAATTATGATCTTGATCTCGTAGGTATATTATTAAAGAAACAGCATTTCAAAATAATTATTCACAATAGTTAAAGTTAGTTGAAATTGTTCTCAGTCAGACTCACAGATTTTCTTGCACAATGTGCAATAACATCGATATTAGTTGGTAAATTATCACGTCGTAGAAAAAATAGGGTACATTACTTGTGCGAAAGTGAGTTTTACACTCGTGGGATTATCGCACTTGGCGTGCGCCTCGGGCTACAATATTTTCCACTCGAAATATGTCACTTTCCGCACTAGTAATGTAATAGTAGCTAGCCATTCGCGCTAGCGAAACTCCAGGAAGAAATTCCAAAAAACAACGGCCTTCAAACCCGATTAAAAATGGTGATACTGAAAACATCGGCCGCGAAAGCCTTAACCAACTTTTTTGTATCTAATTAAATTCGCTACGAAATGGGTGGTGAACAAGTAACTGTTATTCGAAAACCAGGCATAACATCTACAATGAAAACCGTGTTTCATTTAGACAATTCCACGATAATACATTTTTGACCACTGGATGGGGTGTTTCAGAAATCAAACAGGATATTCTGGATGTGAAAAGTCATGTATTCAGTGGTAAATTACCACTCAAATATTTAATGGATTTGTCTGAAGATTACAACAAAAGTATCTTGAATGCCAAACAGGAATTATTTCTAATCATTACTCGATCCTTCAGAAATTCATATATAGGTGCGGTCGATGCTGATTTGAAAATTAAATGGAAAATAAGACATATGGTACCCGAAGACAAACACTAGCCCAAACGTTCTAGTGGGATTAACAAAAGTGGTCTAAATGCGAAAGTTAGTTAATATTTCGCATTTGGGATCTCTATAAACTTTCATCACTACGTGGAACATCTTCTGACATCTGGGCTATAAAGACGACTAATTCTATAGAAACATCTCGTTCATCATTGGATTCCAAAGCACTTCCGCATATGAAGACAACGAAGCGCACCACAAAATTCACAACTGATATCAATAATATTCAAGTATATTTGAACTCTGAAGTATATCCATATTAATGTTGGAATTTTGATTTTGATTAAAACTTACTTTATCATATTATTTCTATGAGAACTTTCAACGAAGTTATTATGACAAAGATATCAGTGAACCTCTAATGGGACATTGGACAATTTCGACAGAATCCACTATTCGTCTTCGATTGCTGAATGCCATAAAATCATTAACTATTGATATAAGGCTCGAGTTTGAAACCAGGAAGGTTACGTTTTGAGACAACACCAATGTATATGCACTAATTGGGTGGTAGAGTTCATAGCAGACACTTCATGTCGTTATGTATTATTTCTTTGGTTTTTTTACTTTATTATACTTTGTGTTATTCAAATATTAAATTATTTTTTTAATATAATTTTTTTCTTTATTGCTGTAAAATATGGAATAGGTACATAAAACATTTAAATGAAACATTGGTTTTTTATTCAATTGGGCTTAATACTACTCGGAAACACAAAAAAATGCCACTAGATGGTAAGGACATTCGAATGGCGGGAACATAATTCTCATAAGCATAACATGTAAACATGCAAGCACTGAATTTGAAATTATATTATGAATATGCAGATATCCAGGAATTATTGAATTCCACACCATGAACAATATATATAGACATAAATACAATAAAAAACAACCCGAACAACCCATTATTCTATCCATATAGACTATTCAAAAGTAATAATATTTTCAGAATCTTTTCATTTTTATTATACATTGATGCCAATAGTCATGATATTTTGGACGATATTTAACAGATTTTCACGAATTATGACATGCCAAATCAACATGAAATCGATGGAATCATCAAATAACATTAGAAATATCAATAGTTCATGTGCAAATTAATAACAAAATTATTGTTGGTAACTGGAATGACATCCGTACATAGATGGACGCAGTATTAACTTAACAACACTGACAAGAGTTGAAAGTTTTACTGATTTGATCACAGAAGAAGTGTTCTGTTGCTTGTTTGTGAATTTGATATTAATGAGTAACTATAGTGATAGTGGATAATCTTATCTCATTCAGTTAAGCATCGTTAAATCCAGTTATTATTTTTATTTTGTCAAAATGGTGAACACGTTGTGTTCGTCAGACAGCAGATATCCCAAGGATGGTATATTCTTTATCCGATTTCCAAAACCGTGGATTGATTCACCAAAATGCAAGCGAAGGCTTATTTCATCCTGTAGGAGGCAAAATTTTGGAGTGAAGAATATAAATAATAAGTAGTACATATATTTGTTCCCTTCATTTTATAGGAGGAAATAGATCAACTGTAGAAAATCCGAATCCTGTTTCAAAAGTAAGTCACTGATTTATTTTGATTCATTATTCTTTTATCTACCTTTATATTTCAGAAGTTTGAAGAGTCTTCTGAGGAATCATCTCTGAATAGAAGAAGACAGCAATCAACACCAATGAAACTTCCGACCCATCAGTTCGAAATACCTGAGAAGTGAAAATGTCATCAGGAGCGAATAAAAGTCATTTGGTGAATAGATCCAGGTAGATGAGGTCGAGGCAACAGATATCGTAGGAGAGAATTTAAATTGTTTTAAAATTGTTTTTCCGTTAACCAGCTGTCATCCCCCTACGAACGACAGCCCTCAGAAATCGAAACTTGTGCGGGATAAGGATTAACGAGGTCTTACCTTTTAGCGTGCAATTCCTAGCACGAATGTTGAGGCAAAGGAAGTCTAAGGAGATGAGGTTGCCAATTTTTAAATTCAAAATGAACCATGGAGTATTTCTCATAATAACAGACTGTTAAAGATGTGGAAAATCCTTTAATTTGAAAAAGTGCAAGCTGGAATAGCAAGTCTCAAAGATAATTCAATAGTTGCTAGGGTCAGATTTTCAAGTATTTCCACAAATAGGAAAAAAATCAAATTTATACTGGACTTTCTTTGCAGCAGTTTGAAGTTCTGTGGGAATTTTTAGATGAAAAAAAAATGTTTGAAAGATTGGTCTGAAAAAGGTAGTAAATGGGGAGTGTCATTACCAAAAGACCAACTGTTGATTTGCCTAATAAGCCTCAGATATGGATTTCTAGAGCAAAACTTGGCATACTGCTTCAATGTGAGTCAAGGTTTGTCTCTAGAATTATAATAACTTGGATCCCATATTTGTTTCACTACTTCAAACATTTGGATAGTTTTCTTTACAAAGAGAGAATTTAGAAAAGTCCACATCCTGAGGTTGTAAAATATTCAAGAATTGAGTAATATTGAATGGTTTTAAAGTAAATACGAAAAAACCTCAAGAATATCGAGAGTAAGGGAATATGTACTCTAGTTACAATGATCATTCAACTTTTACGTTCATCTTGGAAATTATACCTACAGGAGTTATCTGCTTTATGTCTGAAGCCTTTGAAGGACCCATCAGTGTTGGAGAGATATTCATCAAAATGTATTGTTTCATAAACTTGAATATGATAATGTCATTATGGTTGATAAAAGGATTCAATGTACAAAAGGGTTATAATGTTCATATATGCCCCCTTTTCTCAAAGATAGATCATATAATTCATTAGAGGGGTGTGTTTGTGCTATAAAAAAGTGCAAAAAACTAACCGAAAAATTTTCTCAAAAAGCGTCTCTCATTTCTTGTTAAGTCGGAAGCCCATAGTTCCCTAAAGATTTCAAGAAGTGAAACGTTAATTTGGACATGTAGTCAAAAAGGAATAGTTTTATAATGAAAATAAGCATGTATTCTTTCTCTGATAAATTTTATTCACATTCTTCTACTTGTAAGTTTTCAACCGTCCATCAAGTCCTGTGTATGAAGTTCTATATAGTGTGTGTGATTTAAAACGGAAGCTCTCTTATTAAACATATATTTTTCAACCGATTGGAATGATGACATTTTACCCAGTCAACACACGGACATTCGATGGATATCCATTGGACATTCATTTTAGATATTGGGGATATCCAGAGGACATCCAGGTATATCCGGTGGATATTTTATGGACGTCTGGTGGATGGAGTGGACGAAGATGGACTTCTATAAAATATCCTTCTGGAACATCCATAAGATATCGTTCAAGTATATCCATGAGAGATTGTTCGCAGATATCCATTAAATGTTGTTCAGAGACATTACAAGATATCCATAGGACATTGTTCAGAAATATCCAAAAGATATGTTTCAGGTATAACAATAAGATTTCCATTGAAAAATAAGGAAAACTGTTTAAATAAATTGATATCGAAGATTGATATTGTACTCTGTATTCATTTTATATTTGCTTCGGATATTTATAGCCACCTGTAGAATATTTTCTAATGGATATCCATTTCGAGTCCATGAATGAACCTCTTATGGAGGTTCACATAAAGTCCAGACTGATTACGGTCCAGGAAAAAAATACAATTGGTATACGTTAAAAATTAAACATAGTCATTTATATTTGCTCAGACTTACTTCACCGCAATCCGTAGAATATTTTTTGAAGAAACCGATTACCTATTTTCAAAAAGATCTGATTTATGTTCGATAAAGAGAGAAAAGAAAACATCGATATTGAAAATTCAACTTGATATTTATGTCCGTTTAGGCTTGCCTCGGATTTTTTATTTTCATCTGTAGAATATTTTCTGGAAGATATCCGTTCGGAATCCACCGACAATCGATAAATATCTTATGGATATCTATCTCAAGTCCAAGAAAAAACAATGATACGAGCTATATAGTATTTGTTGAAAGAATAAATTTCAATACGAAAATGGAAGGTGAAAAAATATAGGTTAGACACTGATTTTGTTGAATTCATATGAATTTATGATTGCTTTGGATGTCTTATGGCTATCCATGAAATATCTTCTGAAAGATAATCATTACACATCCTCGATGGATATCTTACGGATGTTCATTTCAAATCCGGAGATATTCCGACCAGAATTAAACATAATACGGATATCCATGGGATACTATATGTTATCTGGGTATCCAGTATCCACATTAAGATCCAGGAGATCTTTAGAATCTGATGATTCATGCTGTGTCGAGGAATTACATTGTTGATCTACCATACAAGAGTGGATCAAAGGTAGGGAAAAGCGACAGGATCGTTGGATTGAGAAGAGAGCGGGGTCTCTTTCTCTTGTTTTTGTTTGTATCAGATACCACCATCAATTCCAACAAAAATGTTTTTTTCATTTCCACTTGCCATGCAGTTTTCAACTCTGTAACAAAAACAGAATAATTGACAAAAGTAATCATCAGTTCTACCCCGATCGAATGATTGGATTTTTTAAGTACTTCTAAGTACTTGATTAGTTCAACGCTTTCCTGGGTGATTCCAATAAACAAGTATAAAAAAATGTATTCGAAATTCACAAACTTACCTTTTCACCAAGTCTTTCTTTAGTCTACCAATGGGCAAATTTCTACAGTATAACCATCTTTTCAAATCTGCAACGCAAATCTCCCATCGAATGTTTTAGTTCGACTTCGTTAAAGACATTCATTGTATTTCAATATCCAAACAATCGTCATAAAACTTATAACGTATATGAAAGCAATAGAACTCTTTTCTATGATCTCAATCAATAGTCTCAGTCTTAATCCCATCATTTATTTTAGTTTAGTTATTGTTATTAATGTTATTATGAGTAATACTATCAACTGTCAATGTTGAATTGTTGAACAACTTTCATCAATTTAACCATCGGATTTCAGAGCATGTAAAAGTTGTACGCATGAGGTCTTTGGACTTTTACAATAAACAACACTGAAGTTATAAATAAGTTAGCAGAAAATTTCCTAATTAATGTATATTTTCAAATTTACCATAGTCTGTTCTACGTACATTTCTTATGGAAAACCATTTCGTGTACCATCAATGTCCATATAGACTAGTAGCGCCACGTAGTGAGTAGATTTTCAGTTCAGTAGTAATAAGGCCCATTGATTTAATTCATTTGGTGGTACACAGAGACAATCTGAAATAACTTCTCTTTCATCATTATCATTTTCTTGGTCATCCTCGATCTTCCCATGCTTATAATATGTAAATTGTAAGTTTTGAATGATCCAATTAGGTAGGTATGGTCTAAGACGGTACAGAGATATCTTCAGGTCCGAATCAATCATTGAATTACAAAATTGATCCAGGTCCTAAATCCCATCCAAAATGTTGTCAAAGTTTCGAACCACTCTTGTATTTGTCTTATTCGAGCAGACGCCAAACTCATAGTTGGTTGCATGGTGAGCATTCTCACTCAATGCTTCCATTTCGGAAAATGATCTTTCGATGGATGAATCGATAACCTTGGCCTCTATTCAGTGTTGACTTGCATACTGCATCCACATCTTTCAAAGATTGAACTGGAATCGAACAGAAATTATTGAATTAATAATTTGAAAATAATGCTCAAATCAAGTTCAATCTCCTCTCAATCTCCAAATGTGTTTAACGATGTGTGGAAAACGTTTATATTATCCCTACAATTACCACCACATGATATTACTTATTATAATATTGTAGTAAAAATGCACTTGACGATAGTTTGTTAATTCATTTACACTATAAACTATTTACTGAGTAAGTTCACACACCTTGCATATTATCTTGATGCGAAAAACCTGTAAACATTATATTTTGTTCTTGTACAATCTCAGCGGAATTATGGAATTCTGTGTTGGGGAGGCGTGGCTGAAAGTAATCTACATAACCTGAATATTGTCCACAAAAAGATTCTGAGAATCATCAGCAAGAAAAACAATGATACTCCAGTGACCTTTCATATTCTGAGAATGCTATTTTTGATATAAGGCAATTATTTTGACAACAAATATTAACGAATATTCATAAAACAAATGTAATTAATACCAATTGATCATCAATACGACCCCCGAACAAAAAAAAAATCCACAATTGAACCTAACCGAAAAAAAACTATTGGGCAATCATCTGTTGAATTTCTAGCACCTAAGATAAACAATTTAATACCGGGAAATCTGAAGAACATGAAAAATTTCAAAACATTCAAGTATAACTTTACAGTATGGATCACAAACACCGAGAGAAAATTACTAAATGATCTCATTGAACTGAAATTCCTGAATCAGTTTTAGTCCTACATGACATAAACCAGACAACATTCGAAACTAAATATACAAAGAAATCTCCTATGAACAATAAAATATGTCTAACTAAACAGGATGCGACCCAAAATACCCACACGTGACCATACCCGTTCACGACTATAAAGTAAAACCCAACTGTAATACTACTCGAATATGTCAAAATCGCAAAACCTGAACCCAACATAAGCACAACCTAACCAAAAAGGATTTATTAATCCTATGTTATCTTTGTAAGTGAAAATGTTATATTTACTTACAATTAATCATTGTCAATTATTTTTGTTATGATTACTATCATTATTGTTGAGTTGTCTATACAGTGTCTTTCAAAAGTATCGGAACAGTCTCATATTTCAGAAACGGCCCTCAGAAAATTTACGAAAATTTCGACAGGGTGATTTTTGATGATGCCCGATTCAACGGTGATATCGGCAATGTTGTCAAATGGTCGGTTGGTGGCTAGAGTCTCTAGCAGTGGAACTTCTAGCTCGCATTAGACAGACGTTCGAGGCTCGGGTACGGAATCTTTTTTCTCAAGTACACGGGTCTCTTTAGGTGGCCACATGCCTTGTTTTGAATCAAGTGTGATGTGAGTTGCCTAGATGCCAATCCCGACGTCTGGTGCTAGCTTGAAGTGCGCACCAACCAACCGGGGTGGTGCTGTAGGTTTTCCTGGTTTTCCTATAGCTGAAAAGTGAATACACCACCGAAAACATCAGTAAGTCGCCCCGGAGCGCCACGGTAAATAGTAATAATAGCCGTCCTCTACACGCACAGGCTATGCCTTTGGGTACACTCTACGTTTATGAGGGAGTATTATTGTTATATTATTATTATAACTGTTTTCCATATATTGAGGGTAACTCAATTTTTTCAAATGGAATACCCTATTTGATTTCATAGCAAACAATTCAGCGACGCCCCTTTACTTATGTCTCCAAATATCAGATTTTAAATTAATGCAGATTTCGAAATATGACAAAATGGCTTTTTCGTTCAAAGGTCTTTGTATAGTATGTATGGCATATGTCCAACAGAAAACAACTACTTCTCTGGCTGATACCTCGACAGATATTGAATTCTGCTGTTTGTTTCAGAGAGCTCTTGCAAAGTTGTTCCTTCAAAGTATGGATCTTTGCACATATGTCTGACAGAAATAATTCTCCCTAAGTTCGTCGTTATCGTGCTAGATGTCTCGTGCGATTGTATCAAACGCGATTTCCACAGGCACTGACTAACTATCTTCTTTCTCTATAAACAATGCTAATATTAATGAACCAATATATAGTGTCTTTCAAAAGTATCGGAACGGTCTCATATTCAGAAATGGCCCAGAGAAAATTTATGAAAATTTCGAAAGGGTGTTTTTTGATGATGCCCGATTCAATATCGGCAATGTTGCCAAATCAACAGTTTTTGAGGGTAACTCAATTTTTTCAAATGGGATACCCTATTTGTTTTCATTGTAATCAATTCAACGACGCCTCATTACTTATGTCTCCAAAATCAGATTTTAAATTGATGCAGTTTTCGAAATATGACAACATGGCTTTTTCGTTCAAAAGTATGGGAATGTTCCAATATTTTCAATACGGTTCAGGAAAAATTCTTGAAATTTCATACTTGCTGGTTTTTGATGATGCCCGATTCAATGGTGATATCGGCAATGTTGCCAAATCAACATTTTTCAGATATTGAGAATAACTCAGTTTTTTCATATGAAACACCCTATTTGTTTTCATTGCAATCAATTCAGCGACGCCTCGTTACTTATGTATCCAAATATCAGATTTTAAATTGATGTAGTTTGAGCAACCAGCAAATTTAGAAATAAAATATATATATATATATATGTCAGGCAGCTCTTTCAATCACGCCTCAAATGCCAACCAATACCTTGAGGGAATTTTATGACCGCTATTGTTTAGCAAATGATGGCAAACAATTTGAGCACTTGGTCAGATAGTTTTCAGTTTCTGTTATTTGTTTCAAAACTCTATTGAAAAAGAATTCAATTATTGAAAAGTTGTTTTAACAAAAACCATTTTGTATGAAATTTCATGATATTTTCTGGAGCCCTTTTGAAAATATTGGACCATTCGCAGACATTTCAACGAAACATGTTCTCATATTTTTAACTCATAATCTGGTATTTGGAGACATAAGTAACGACGGGGCGCTGAATTGATAGAGAATAAATTATTATTCGATATAGCAGACTGTATTAATCAAATCGCTGATTATTAGATGTGATTTATTACACTAACACAACAGATACAGTATACATGTTAAACAGAAGTACATAAATACAGAATTGCGATGCGTCTTATGCAACTTGTCGGTATTCTACGATTGACTCGCATCGGCGTTCCAGAGGGCACGCCCTTGTTGCCGGTTTTATGAAAATTCACAACATTGGAGAAAAAGGTATTTAACACATAGCGAAGAAAATAAATAGGGTTTTCCATTTGAAAAAATTGAGTTACCCTCGATATCTGAAAAACTGTTGATTTGGCAACACTGCCGATATCACTGTTGAATCGGGCATCATCAAATATCATCTTGTATAAAATTTCACGAATGAACTGGGAGGGTAAGAATTGTCTAAGAAAAGGAACTGCAAAGTTTTTAGGTTTTTCATATGGAAACTAACATCTGAAATTCTCAATACCCTGTTTTTCATCTGCTTTACCAGATTTACTTTTATAGAGAGTTTGTGGTAGGACAAGTAGTTCAAATACCTGCCTGAACTACATGGTTTCAGGCATGTTTATTAAAGAATATATTGTTCAACACTTCACCCATTTTAGATGCACAATTATTCAATCTCTCACAAGATGCTTCGATCAATAACACAGTGATTACTACCAGTACTAGTCCACTGATTTTCACTTCTTTACCCTACATAAGAGATATCTCTCCCAAACTTACTAGACTGTTCTAATCTATAGACAATATCAAAATAGCTAATAAGTCAGTACTGACAATCAAATCAATTTATTCTAAAGTTAAATATAAAACCCCAGTCCTGGACAACAAAAACGTAATTTATAGTATACCGTGTCAAAATTGTAACAAAATTTATATTGGACAAACTGCTAGATTATTAAAACAAAGATTAACTTCACACAGAAGTGACTGCAGGCTCCACCCAGAAAGATGTGCCCTCGCAGATCATGTCAATAAATTTGATCACAACATGAACTACGATGACCTGAGAATTTTAGCTAATGAACCCCACACGGGTAAAAAGACCTTTCTGGAAATGGCCTTCATATCACAGGAGCAAAATCATATGAACAAGAAAACTGACGTTCAACACTTGAGCGAAATTTACTCCTTCTTGTTAGCACTAGAGAATAAACAATGTCAAATCACTCAATCTTTCCTAAATTCAAGTATTTAAACAAATGTCAACGTTTCATTGTTGGCAACATGCGATTCAACGGTTGGTTGGTACCACTGTACAACCAACTAAATAGACAACCAACAAAATCCACAAGAGCCGGTATCAACCAACAGTTGACATCGCAGGCTGTCAATACTGTCATCTATCTGTCAAAATTAGTAAATTCTTATCATTTTAACCTCTCAACTTTACTCCATGACCGGCAACATGTGACACGTGTGCCTCAAATTTTAATAATTTAAAAAAAGGGAGTATGTGACAAGAAACAAGTTCTATTTTACCAATGTTAAGTGTATCAATTGTACAATTATTTTTAAATGTATTTAACTTCAAAATGTTCAAACATAATTCACCTCATATCAATGAAGAAATTCATCTCATCATCGTAGAAACTAACCTCAACTAAGATGTAAGGTACATATCATCTACCTTAAGTACACATCTAGTTATTTTTCTCCATTGTAGTATCCCTGAAGATGGAAATAAATCTTTCCGAAAGCTAGGACAAACTTAAAAGAGTACACGTTTTCTTTTGCTGCACACCCCAATATTATCCAGTTCTACTCCTATCTAGTCAGCAACGACTACCCTTTTCTTATATATATATATTATATAACATTTTATTGGACTAAGCCCTGGTAAAATTGCAACCGTAGACACGTGTTTAGATCTTAGGATAGTACGGTGAAAGCAAGTGTAAGGATGTGCAACACTTGATTGATTTATATCGAGAGAGGTAGTCTCTTGACTGGACTAGTTGAAAAAAACTAAATCTATATGTATCTTTATGTTTTCCGATCACGGAACTTAGTTTAAAAAAAAATAATTTCACTCAAAAACTTTAATTAACAACAAATAATACAATGAGATGTTTATTTCTCGAAGTCTATGTCTATTCTAATTGTTTATTCGTTCCCATGAACCGAAGTTGAATACAACACCGTCTCGACGTGTTCCTGGAAATCTGCATAGGCAGCAATGCTTAGTTCAGCTATTCCCACGGGAAGGCATACATAACTCTTCCATCCCTTAGAAGGAACTCGAGGGTGGAACCACTTGAGTTTCGTTGATGGCCTGGTTGGTTGGTAGTTTGTTGGGGTTGAGTAGGAGAAGGATATCTTGTTTCCGGGTCACCACAAGATATACCACGACGAAGGCGGTTAGCGTCGCGACGCTCCATAGGGACCATCTGGAGTAATCCGGGCTAAGATTGATGAGGTCCAATGGGTCTTCCCGAATTTCGTCTAGTTGGAGCTCGTGCAGTTTGTCAAGGGAAACTTTCT
Source organism: Chrysolina americana (assembly GCA_958502065.1). Lineage (NCBI taxonomy): Eukaryota > Metazoa > Arthropoda > Insecta > Coleoptera > Chrysomelidae > Chrysolina > Chrysolina americana. Next base: position 33,851,247 of record OY293420.1, read on the forward strand.
CCAAGTTGAGTTTCTCGACTTGCAGGATTGGAATATGAATGTCTTTGATTTCTTCCAATGTGAGGGGGTGTCCTACAGTTGATCCTTTCTCGTTCCGGTAGGTGTATTTGGAAGTTCTCAGGGAGCATTTTGGTTGAACAACAAAGAGGTATACACCTTTCAGCACAGCGACATCGTTTTCCACACAGTTTGTCTGGAATTTTCTCTTGTTCGGAAAGATGCCTATGTAGTGGGCATCATTGATTTCCTCGATTATTTCCTGATTGATTTTGACTGGAATTTGATGGCATTTATCAGCAAAGGCATTGGAGGAAAGTTGTGACCTAACTCAGTCTGGGTTGTCCTGGATGGGCAGAAGGTGATTCTTCTCGCACAGGAAATTTGGTTGTAGGTCAACGCACTCTTCGTTCTGGTACTGGTACATTTCGTTGCTTAAGGTTAGGTAGGAGGCAGGTGGAATGATAATTGATTGGTTTTGATTTGGAATTGAATAAAGGTGATAGTGATCGAAAGTTTCAGTGTGAACCAATGGAAAATCTAATGAAAATATAATTTTGTCCTTGATGGCTAAAATTTTGGTTTCAACAACACTATAATATTTGAGGTATTCCTTATTATCAAAAAGTAATTGAGAATGACTATGTGATAAGTAGAGTTCACCTATTATTGTTTTTAGATCGTCTGGAGAGGCGATACTGCGATGTAATGTTTTCAAGTTCGCAAATCCCATAGCATTTTCTGTTTCTGTTAGAAAATCTAGCAGAGAATCGAGATTGATTTTTATTTGATTCAGTATTTCATGAATTTCCAAAAAATGTGCATAATTGAATTTTGTCTCGTTAAGTGCAATTCTCAACTCATTGATTTTATCTCCAATCAGTTTTTGATTATCTGAAACTGAAGTAAATGAAATTTGTTTATTGGTTTTTTTGATAATTCGATTTTGGTTTGATTCGAGTTCGGCTAGGCTGTGATATATTTCTTTCGCATCTTGCTCGTCTAGATTTCCGCTTATGAATTTTACGAGAGAGCCAAGAGGAGCAATTAGGGCTCTTTTTGTGCGTTTATGGGGAACAAGGATCTGAATTTGTCGTTAACATTTTTGACTTCGTATTCGAGGTGTTTATATGCGTTAAATAGGGCAATTCTATTGAAAGGGGTTGTATTATTTATTGTGGCTTCTAATAGCTTATATTGATTGGTTATTGAGTTTATTTGGTTTTTTAATGGACTAAGTTGAATATAATGTAGGAAAGTATGGGAAGCTACTTTGATTGGTGCGGTTCCTATTTTAAATGGAAGGATCCCTGGATTCGTCTGGAGGTTCTGAATTTGAACCTTCTGAGTCGCTGTCTGATGAAGTATCATCGACCTGTAACAGATTTTGGTCTGTAATTTTTCTTGGTGGTTTGAATGATTGTGGTATGTATTTTGTGGGATTGTTACAGTTAGGTCAGTGCTTTTGAGAATGTGTCCGGGTTTGTAGAGGGGAGCCGTTTTCGACTGTCTTTCGGGTGTTTTCATATATCCAATGGTTCCGGGTACAACATTTGGAGGGTCTTCTCGATTTTCGTTACGTTTTAAAATTATTTTTGATTTTTGTTTTGACGTGTCTTCGTGAATTTTTTTTTGGTCATAGTTCATATTTTCGTAAAAATCAAATTCATTGGAGGAACAGGGTTGATTTTGGTAACAAAAATCATTTTGGGAGTAATATTCATTTTGGAAGGATATTGATTCCTCCTGATAATGGGGATTATCAAAATTGTAAAGTTCTTCTGCAATGAAATTTGGTCGATTGGGTTTTGATATGTCTAGTATTGGGTTGACGATAAGTGGTGGCTTGTGAAATGCCACTCATAGGTGTTGGCTTGGGGCGATTGAAATTGTTTTGGTTATTTGGTCTCCAAACGTTGGTTGAGCCTCTTGGATTGCCAAATACTTGACGATTTGTGAGAATTTTTGGGGTTCTGCCGGTCTCAGTTGAATATTTATTGGGCTGCGTGGAAATGAGGGATTATGCATTTGGGGTTTGAAATTCAGGTGATTGGGTCTTTGAGGTGACCTAATTTTTGATTGATCACTGTTATTCGGTTTTTGGAGATGCCGAATATTATTTTCGGAAATAATGTATTGCCTAGCTTCTGCCATAGTTGATGGTTTCATAGCACGAAGTTGATCCTAAAGGTTCTTTCAGTCCAGCTAAGAATATTTTAAGAGCATGAGTATTGTAAAAAGTTTTCTTCACCGTTTTAGTCGCAACTACATTTTCATGTGTATCTACATAGTTATGAAGAGCACTTAAATTTGACATAACCCTTGTATAAAATTATAATGATGGTTCATTGAAATTTTGTCTCAATTGATCTAAATCAAATAATAATCCATTTTCGTCTCTTTGGTCGCCAAAATGTGCGATTAGAGCATTTTTGACTGATAGCCAATCTTTATCATTGCAAATGCTATAAACTTCGCGAGCTTGACCTATCAATTTTGAATAAATTCCATAAATTATTGTAATATTTTGGACAAAACTGATATTTTCGGGTGTTGGGTTTCTAAAAATGATGAAAGTTCCAAAGTTTTGATTCAAATTTTGGAACTGGCATTTTGATATTTCTACTTATTGATAGCTTCGAAAGAAGTGCTTCTAATTCTATTGATTCGCGAGAACTATTTCTTCTCGATGTTTATAAAGTGCGGAAGTGGAAGATGCCTGACGCACAGCAAGTTCGTGTTCGTAGACTCTGGAAGTTACTCGTCTGTTAGTCTGGCCAATAACTTCCAGAGTCTACGAACACGAACTTGCTGTGCGTCAGGCATCTTCCACTTCCGCACTTTATAAACATCGAGAAGACACAGGTCACAAAATAGACTTCAAGAACACAAAAATAATTTCCACCGAGAAAACTCTGCAAACCAGGATCATCCGAGAAGCCCTTGAGATAGAGAAGCGCCCCAATTGCCTCAACACTCGCGACGACGGACGTAGACTTCCCAATACCTGGAAGCCTCTCATTGCACGCATCAACTCATTTCCCACCACCCCACTTCCCGCACACAGCTCACCTAGCGCCAACCAAGTTCCCGCACACAGCTCATCTAGCGCCAACCCAATTCCCGCCCACAGTTCACCTCGCACCAATACATTGCACACGGCCATTACAGCCACGTCCACTATAAATACAGTTCCTCAACCCACAGTTCCTCAGTTCTCTCGAAGGAGTAGGCAGATTGAGACCTTAGAGAGAACCAGTGACGAGACATGGGGAGTAGGCAGATTGAGACCCCGACGTCAAGTCATAAAAACCTAACGTAATCATACCTGAGGAGTAGGCAGATTGAGACCTCAGCGTAGAATTGAGTTTCAGCCTTTTATTAATTTTCTTTCTTTTTCAGTTCTTGAAAATGGCTCCTAAATCGGAGCCGAAACGTCGAATTTCAACAAATTATATATATATTTGGGTACTTACTAACATGAGATTCAATAGAAATCATACATATAAGAAACATAAAAAATAATAACGTGACAGTGACATTATATAAAAATAGAAATCAAGTTGGAAAATTTTGAATATTGAGTGTTATATCGTTATTAGATTTGAATTTTAATAAATACGTATAAATTTGACTAAGATTATTCAAATCGGTTCTTTTATTCATAGACTGACTGTTAGAATTTATATGAACCACTTCAAGAAAATTCTTTTGGTTTCGTTATTCTCAGTATCTAAAATTTTTGTGTTATAGTCCATTTGATGGTCTTTTTGATTAACGTGTTCTGAAAGTGCACATGAGTTAACGTTTCGTTTACAATCACTTCTATGGGAGATAATACGACTATTGAGATTTCTGGAGATTTGACCAATATACCGGGTGGCTACGGAAGTATTGCCTACGGAATATCTCAGTTATTGTATGAAGTAGGTTTGTGAAATTTGGAGCGTCGATATAATGACATAAGAGCTAGAATTTGAGCATATTGACATGTCGAAGTTAACTTCCGGTCTGACCGGAAGTAACATCAACTTTCTTATTTTGAATGGAAACCCTATTTTTTTTTCTTTTCGCTTTATTCAGCATTCAATTCCCTTTCTAATGACATATCACAAGTTGGTATCTAACCAGAAACTAGATCAGAAAAAAATTATTATTGAAATTCACCGAGTAGGCCGTGGAAGCAAAATGAAAGCCAAAAATTGAAAAGTTGGCTATGGAAACCATACGTCACTTGATAACAGTTGCTACTACTGTGATATTTTATTTTCATTCGTCGGCGTTATAAAAAGCCGCCAAAAAAAATATTGGAAAAATTGGGAAAAAAACAATACTCTGTAGGTCCATAACTTAAATAGGAACATACAACTTTTTCTTGCCTGTACTATTCAGCGTAACCATTCCTTTCTAATGATATAATAGAAAGTAATTAAACATTCACCATAAATGAGAAGCATGTCAATTTGTTCGGTTCGTGAATAACGGGGCATTTTTTTAATATTCCACTAACTGATTTAGATTTCCAAACCCTTTTAAAATGGCAGAATCAAAAACACTACTTCGAACGTCAAAATAATATGGATAGCAGCGTTCGTGAGAGCTCTCGTTTTTTTTGTTTCATTCCAAAATACATCTTAATCAGCCTACTTGTTAATATTTTGGTTCCAATGATTATTGCAATGGAATGATTATTCTGAATAGCACAAACATCGTCCAAAGGTAGATATTAGAATATCTATGGACGATGGCACAGACCAAGTACGTTTATGTTCCTATTTAACCTAGAACCTACAGGATATAATTTATCATTCCACATTATTTTTAATGTTATTTTTGCGTATGGCGATAATCTGTTTTGTTATAAGAAGAATAATAATTGGATTTTTTGGTATTTCATTTCAAAAAATTACTTTCTATTATATCATTAGAAAGGAATGGTTATGCTGAATAGTACAGGCAAGAAAAAGTTGTATGTTCCTATTTAAGTTATGGACCTACAGAGTATTGTTTTTTTTCCAATTTTTCCAATATTTTTTTTGGCGGCTTTTTATAACGCCGACGAATGAAAATAAAATATCACAGTAGTAGCAACTGTTATCAAGTGACGTATGGTTTCCATAGCCAACTTTTCAATTTTTGGCTTTCATTTTGCTTCCACGGCCTACTCGGTGAATTTCAATAATAATTTTTTTCGGATCTACTTTCTGATTAGATACCAACTTGTGATATGTCATTAGAAAGGGAATTGAATGCTGAATAAAGCGAAACGAAAAAAATAGGGTTTCCATTTAAAATAAGAAATTTGATGTTACTTCCGGTCAGACCGGAAGTTAACTTCGATATGTCAATATGCTCCAATTCTAGCTCTTATGTCATTATATCGACGCTCCAAATTTCACAAACCTACTTCATACAATAACTGAGATATTCCGTAGGCAATACTTCCGTAGCCACCCGGTATGTTTTCGAACAATCTTTACAAGGGATTTTATATACAACATTAGATTTTTGCTTATTTTGTAAGGGACTTTTCACTTTGCTGTGTAATTTAGAAATTGTTTTTACGTTTTTTTAGCAATTTTGAAATTTTCATTCTTCAGTACATTGATTAATTTGGGAGTTAGTTCCTGGATATGTGGAAGAGCACATGCTGTGCTGCTTTGGAATAACCTTTTTTTGGATAGTGCTGCTATCACAAATTCTAATCAATATTGTGATATACATGTAACTGTTGTACCATTATTTGAATAAAGTTCTTGGACAAAAATAAAGGCAATAGTCCTTATTATTTCATTCGGGGGGTTGATTCAACCCTTTATCCTCTGTGAAAGTGGATGAAATTGATACGGGACGTTCATTCCAGATATATCAACATGTCCTACGAATTACAAGTCGGCAAGATATTTCTGAAGGCATTGGAACATTCTGATTCTATTGAAGGGTTGATTTCATCTCTTCATCCCCTTTGCAAGTAGATAATAATAATATAATAATATAATAATAATAATAATAATATTTTGAAAGGTATTTTACCGACGGTGGTTTTACTGCTGGATCGAAATTTACTGCTGAAAATTTACTGCTAACTTCATACCGGTCATTCGAACCAAGGCAGAAATTTCGAATTCAAGCTGTTTCAAGAAATGTGTGAACATCCAGAAGACAAGTATGGGTGAAAGGGTGAACAAGACGATAAACCGCCACATGTCCAAGGTAGTCTCTGACCACTAGAAATATTGGAACCAGTATCTTCATTGGTTCCTGATGGCCTATCGTTTCGCAGTACACGAGTCAACCGGCCAAACTCCTGCTAGTATTATTATGGGCCGAGATCTGCGGCTTCCTTGTGACCTGAAGTTGAGTCGCCACCAGGACAAGACACTGCGGGAGAGGACTACGTCAGCAAAATATAGCAGAGAATGGACGACATCCATGAACGAGTCCGTTGAACATCCAGAGTGCCTGCGACAGAATGAATTAGACCTACGACATCAAGGCCGATGCAGGTGGATATCAGACAGGTGACCTTGCTTGGCTGTACAACCCCAAACGTCGCCGTTGACTATCACCGAAGTTGCGGAACTAGTCGAAAGGTCCGTACAAGATCATGATGAGGATAAACGACCTCATATACCAAATCTACAGGGCTATTCAAATTTGAGTCTATGCATGGGGATCTCGGTACCGGTAAAAGATAGAAGAGTGGTTAAATAGGGGCAAAGTTGCGTATTTCAGAGGTCAATTACGTGTCTCAAAAAAAATCTGATCTAGCTTCTTTGGTTCTGGCGTTATACAGAAAAAATCGAAAATTTCAAAATTCTCATTTTGCCTAAATCATTTTATTTTGTGAAGATTTTTTTAAACTGTTGGCACTCTGCCACAGCAACTTTTTGTAGACTATCTAAATATGCAAATAAAAATTATATACAAAGTATCGTACAAGCTCCCCCTACAACTTTTCATTTTCAAATACGAACCTGTATTTTTTATAACATTTATTCAAATGCTAAGAGTCGGGTTTCATGTTGGCGTAGTATTTTCATCTAAACTACAGAGTGTTTTGGGAGTAGTGAACTATTAGCAGTAAAATCAACATTATTTAATTCCATAACATCTATAATTGAAATATATCAAAGAATAAAAGAGTGAACCAATGACAAGTTGATATTTTTCAATTACAGCTGTTATGGAATAAAAAAATAATAATTTTACTGCTAATAGTAAATAGTGCTAAATCTCCTTGCTTGATATTCTTCCACAAAAAAAAATCTTGAAGGGTACTCTTTGGCCTGGTGTTAAATGCCCCCTTTGAGGATATAGAACATTAAGTAACCACTTTTAAATTGTTTTGTTGTTTATTTTGCCATTTCATGTAGCGGAATAAGATTCGAAACAGATGAATCCCAACCTTTGGATGCTGAAGAAAAGACATATTTATGAACGCATGGCCCCTTTCTTCGAATAAAAATATAAAATAGCTGGTTAGATCAAAGATTACTAAGTTCCTGGGTTGAACCGCGTTGAGAGTTCATAACTCGACGTTTCGGCTCCTGCTTTGGAGCCATTTTCAAGAGAGTGACTTCGAGGTCTATATCTGCCTACTCCTCGAGTCGTGGTCTGATGAGGTAACATCAGTATCTGTCTACTCCTTGATCTCAAAAGACGATCTGATGTTGGTTGCACTGCGGTATTTAATGGTACTTGGGTACCTGAAAGTAGGCGTGTCTTGCGGGTTTTCTCGTTCGTCCTACTTGGGTCCGCCTGATGTTGATTGTTTTGGATTGGAATAATTGATTGTTGTGGTTTGGTGATTACGGTCGGAAGAAGCGGTTTCCAAATGGGGTTCAATTTACGGCTATCATCTTTAATATTCAGGCAATAAGGACGTTTTTTGATTTCGATGGCTTCTCTGATGAATCTGGAGGTTCTGGAACGTACTGGGGCGATGGTTCTGGTTTTCTCAAAATCTATGGGGAGACCTGTTTGGATGAAATGAAGGGCTAATGCGGAGCTGGTGTCTCGGTTTCTAACGGAAAGGGAGTGTTGATAAGATCGGAAGTAGATCTGTTTTGAAGTTTCTCCTATATATGAATGGGGGCAAGTAGAACAGGGAATTTCGTAAATACCGTGGTCTTCGTTGGGAATTTTGTCCTTCGTTGATCTGATGAGGTGTGACAGTTTTTGCTCTGTGGTGAAGATGGTTTTGATATTGGCTGTTCTGAAAACTCGGCTGATTTTGTCTGTTACTCCTTTGATGTAAGGGAGAAAACTTTGGATGGACGGTCTTCAACTTGTGGTTCGATTTTGTTTTCTGGTAACTTCTGGAGCTGTTTTTGGATGTTTCTTTCTATGTGGTCTGGTCTGTAGCCATTTTGTAGGAGAGCTTGTTTCACGTTGTGGAGTTCGGATTGTCTGCGTTGCCTCTGGACATTTTGAGATCTTGTGCTACTCAGTGAGCTGATGGTAATCGGCAGGCACCTTGAAAAAGTCTCGTGATTCCTCTCGGGTTACCCCATGTAGAACTTTCTTTCCAAATTTTGTAATTCTTTTTTTGCCTGTATCTTTTTAATCTGTGAAGATTGTTTGAGACATTTGGCACTTTGCCATAGCAACTTTTTATAGACTATCCAAATATGCAAATAAAAATTATATACAAATGGTACAACCTGGGCCACCCTCTAATTTTTATTTTCATATTTTCAAATGCGTACCTGTATTTTTCATTGCATTTTTTTCAAAAGTCAAGAGTCATATTTCATATTTGCGTAGTATTTTCATCTGAATTACAGAGTGTAGCAGTAAAATTATTATTTTTTTATTCCATAACAGCTGTAATTGAAAAATATCAACTTGTCATTGGTTCACTCTTTTATTCTTTGATATATTTCAATTATAGATGTTATGGAATTAAATAATGTTGATTTTAATGCTAATAGTTCACTACTCCCAAAACACTCTGTAGTTTAGATGAAAATACTACGCCAACATGAAACCCGACTCTTAGCATTTGAATAAATGTTATAAAAAATACAGGTCCGTATTTGAAAATGAAAAGTTGTAGGGGGAGGTTGTATGATACTTTGTATATAATTTTTATTTGCATATTTAGATAGTCTACAAAAAGTTGCTGTGGCAGAGTGCCAACAGTTTCAAAAAATCTTCACAAAATAAAAAGATTTAGGCAAAATAAGAATTTTGAAATTTTCGATTTTTTCTGTATAACGCCAGAACCAAAGAAGCTAGATCAGATTTTTTTTGTGACACGTAATTGACCTCTGAAATACGCAACTTTGCCCCTATTTAACCACTCTTCTATCTTTTACCGGTACCGAGATCCCCATGCATAGACTCAAATTTGAATAGCCCTGTAGATTCGGTATATGAGGTTGTTTATCCTCATCATGATCTTGTACGGACCTTTCGACTAGTTCCACAACTTCGGTGATAGTCAACGGCGACGTTTGGGGTTGTACAGCCAAGGAAGGTCACCTGTCTGATATCCACCTGCATCGGCCTTGATGTCGTAGGTCTAATTCATTCTGTCGCTGGCACTCTGGATGTTCAACGGACTCGTTCATGGATGTCGTCCATTCTCTGCTATAGTTTGCTGACGTAGTCCTCTCCCGCAGTGTCTTGTCCTGGTGGCGACTCAACTTCAGGTCACAAGGAAGCCGCAGATCTCGGCCCATAATAATACTAGCAGGAGTTTGGCCGGTTGACTCGTGTACTGCGGAACGATAGGCCATCAGGAACCAATGAAGATACTGGTTCCAATATTTCTAGTGGTCAGAGACTACCTTGGACATGTGGCGGTTTATCGTCTTGTTCACCCTTTCACCCATTCTTGTCTTCTGGATGTTCACACATTTCTTGAAACAGCTTGAATTCGAAATTTCTGCCTTGGTCCGAATGACCGGTATGAAGTTAGCAGTAAATTTTCAGCAGTAAATTTCGATCCAGCAGTAAAACCACCGTCGGTAAAATACCTTTCAAAATATTATTATTATTATATTATTATATTATTATTATCTACTTGCAAAGGGGATGAAGAGATGAAATCAACCCTTCAATGGAATCAGAATGTGCCAATGCCTTCAGAAATATCTTGCCGACTTGTAATTCGTAGGACATGTTGATATATCTGGAATGAACGTCCCGTATCAATTTCATCCACTTTCGATGATAAAGGGTTGAATCAACCCCCCGAATGAAATAAAAAGGACTATTGCCTTTATTTTTGTCCAAGAATTTTATTCAAATAATGCTACAACAGTTACATGTATATCACAATATTGATTAGAATTTGTGATAGCAGCACTATCCAAAAAAAGGTTATTCCAAAGCAGCACAGCATGTGCTGGTCTTAGAAAAGTAGTTGAACAACAATAATACAATATACATTACATCAGCAGAGTAAAACTATTAAAATTCACTTAAGGATATATTGCACAAATGTATCTTAAAATCTAATAATTCTAATAATTTAGTTTTCACAAAATAACACAGTTATACCAGTCTTATTCAGTCTTATTCAGTTTTGTGATACAGAAGAAAGAAAATAAAAAATAAAAGAAAATTATGTCAATCATTCGTTGAGTATGCAGGTATGATAACTCTTGATTTTATTCTTAAATGTACTGATATTAGAGCTGTCTATTATTTCCTTGGGGAGAGTATTAAAAAACCCTGTCGACTTGAAATTTAAAGGAGAAGTTAGTATTCATGAAATGAACGCCCATTATCAATTCCATCTACTTGCAAAGGGTATGAAGGGTTGGAATCAACCCTTGAATAGAATCGAAATGGGCAAATGCCTTCAGAAATAACCTGCCATCTTGTAATTCTTGGGACATGTTCATATATCTGGAATGAACGTCCCGTACCAATTTCATCCACTTGCACAGGGGATGAAGGGTTGTAATGAACCCTCTGAGAGTAATAAAATGAACTAAGGCCTTCTAAAAACCTGCCCATTTGAAATTCATAGGACAAACTTGTCCTGGAAATTTCAACTTGGTAGAATTTTTCTGAAGGCAGTTGTTTATTTTATTTCTTACGGAGGGTTGATTTCAACATTTCAACCCTTTATCTCCTTTGCAAGTGAATGAAATTGATACGGGACGTTCATTTCATGTATACAAACTTATCTCTGGTGCTAGCTTGTAGTGCACACCGACCACCCGAGGTGGTGCTGTATGTTTTCCGGGTTTTCCTACATCTGAAAAGTGAATACGCCACCAAAAATCAGTAAGTCGCCCGGAGCGCTACGGCAAATAATAATAATAGCCGTCCTCTACCCGCACAAGCTATGCCTTTGCGTACACTCAACAAGTGTTTATGAGGGAGTATTATTATTATTGTCTTGGAAATTTCAACTTGGTAGAATTTTTATGAAGGCAGTTGTTCATTTTGTCTCTTACAGAGGGTTGATTTCCACCCTCCATTCCCTCTACAAGTTGATGAAATTGATACAGAACGTTCATCCCCTGTATACAAATTTGTTCTGTAGATTTCAACTTGGCAGGTTTTTTCCGAAGGCAGTGGTCCATTTAATATCTTTCAGAGGTTTGATTTAAACCCTTCATCCCCTTTGCAAGTTGATGAAATTGTTACGGGACGTTAATCCCATGTAGATAAACTTGTTATGGAAATTTCAATTTGGAAGGATTCTTCTGAAGGCAGTTGTGCATTTAATTTCTTTCGGAGGGTTGATTTTATCTTTTCATCTTCTTTGCAAGTGGATGAAATTGATATGGGACGTTCATTCCATGTATACAAACTTGTCCTGTGAATTCCAACTTGGCAGGTTTCTTCTGAAGGCAGTTGTCCATTTAATTTCTTTCGGAGGGTTGATTTTAACCCTTTATACCTTCGCAAGTGGATGAAATTGATACGGGACGTTCATTTCATGTATACAAACTTGTCCTGGAAATTTCAACTTGGCAGGTTTTTTCTGAAGGCAGTTGTTCTTTAAATTTTTTTTGGAGGGTTGGTTTTTACCCTTCATTCCCTTTGCAAATTGATGAAATTGATACGGGACATTCATTCCATGTATACAAACTCATTCTGTGAATTCAAACTTGGCAGGTTTCTTCTGAAAGCAGTTGTCCATTTAATTTCTTCGGGAGGGTTGATTTTAACCCGTTATTTCCTTTGCAAGTGGATGAAATTAATACGGAACGTTCATTCCATGTATACAAACTAGTCCTGGCAATTTCAATTTGGTAGAATTTTTCAGAGGGCAGTTGTTCATTTTATCTCTTGCGGAGGGTTGATTTCAACCCTCCATCCCCTTTGCAAGTTGATGAAATTGATACGGGACCTTCATTCCATGTATACAAATTTGTCCTGTAGATTTCAACTTGGCAGGTTTTTTCTGAAGGCAGTGGCCCATTTCATTTCTTTCGGAAGGTTGATTTTTACCCTTCATCCCCTTTGAAAGTTGATGAAATTGATACGGGACGTTCATTCCATGTCTACAAACTTGTCCTGTGCATTTCAACTTTGCAGGTTTGTTCTGGAGGCAGTGGTCTATTTTATCTCTTTCAAAGGGTTGATTTCAAAAGTTCATCCCTTTTGCAAGTAGATGAAATATATTCAAACTTGTCCTGTGAATTTTAAGTTAACAGGTTTCTTCTAAAGGCAGTTGTCCATTTAATTTCTTTTGTAGGGTTGATTTCAACCTTTCATCCCCTTTGCATGTTGATGAAATGGATACGGGACATTCATTCCATGTATACAAACTTGTCCTGTGAATGTTAACTTGGCAGGTTTTTTCTGAAGGCCGTTATCTATTTTATTCCTTTTGGAAGGTCGATCTTAACCCTTCATCACATTTGCAAGTAGATGAAATTGATACGGGACGTGCATTTTTCTTATTCTAAACGAGTTATTTCACATTTCAATTTTAATGCGAACCAGTGAAGATTATATTTTAACTGACGCCACTGGGGATTTTACTGCTGGATCGAAAGTTACTGCTAAAAATTTACTGCCAACTTCACACCGGTGTCCAAATGCAGCTCCAACGGAACATGGAATAGACATATCCACTCATATACCATGACGTCGGCAACAGTGAGGGTTTCCTGATTCGGCAGGGCATAAGCTTCGACACACTTGCTGAAGTAATCCATTGCCACAAGGATGTAGGTACCCATTTCTGTGGTCCGATTGTGGAAATGGACCAGCGATGTCTATGGCGATTCTTTCGAAGGGGCTGCCTACGTTATATTGACGCATCAAGGTTAGAAGTCCATTTTTGGCAGCGCATACAGCACAGTGTCTGCACCAGTCCTTAACGTCGGCTTGACAATTGTCCCAGTAAAACCTTTGCCTCACTTTCTGGAGGGTCTTCGTCACTCCCAGATGTCCTCCGGTGACCCCATCATGGATTTTTCGGAGCACTCTCTTCTGCTCCTGGATACCACTGTCTGGCTCCTGTCTTCCCCGCCATCCTCAAATTCTAACACACGCTTCAGGGCCCCAACCGATCACTAAACCTATATCTGGATCTTCCTCCTGGTCTTTCTGGATCTTGTTGTCATTTCAGTTATCATCTACTGCGGTGGTGCTGTAAATGTCGACTTCTTTTCCTCTGTTCGTCGGCAATGTGAGCAGACGTTTGTGCATGGTCTTCGCGAGAAAGCATCTGAATATTTATGGCTAGTCCCCGCTCGATGTTCAATCTTGAAGTCAAATTCTTGGAACCTCTCGATCCAACGTGTCACTTGACCCTCGGAATTTTTGAACTGAAGGAGCCATTTGAGAGCTACATAGTCAGTTCTCAGAAGGAATCTTGTTCCATACACGTACTTGTAGACGTTTTCTACTCCTTTGACAACAGCCAACAACTCCTGCCTGGTGGCACAATAATTACGCTCCTTCTTACTGAGAGTCTTGCTGAAGTAACCAATGACCTTCTCTTGTCCTTGGATCTGAGACAGGACAGCTATGCACCAGACAGATCTTGAAAGTCTGATGAAGGTCGCTGATGATGTCAACGTGGTGGATGGGGGGAGGGGGGGCGAGAATCGGCTGTAATACCCAATATAATATTCACAAAACAGTGTTATTCACTTAATGAAACAGAATCAGTCAATCAGAAAATGTATCAGTGAAAATTATTAATCGAAGTGTTGAGTACAAAATGGGACAGTGATATTCGAAGGTCCTGTTATCCATTCGCCTCTCGAAGCGCATTCTATCGATCGTTGCATTATACCAATCTGTTTTCCAAAAATCATTGCATACAAATTTTCATTCGAACATTAATAGAATAATACATACAACTACTTCAGTGACTAATGAAACACTTAGATCTATACAACAATACAACTAGCTAAATATTCCAAACACTTATACTTCTTAAAACTGCTTATCACTTCTCCATAAACTCCTTAATCATAATTTCTCTTCATAAAACTTCTTAATCTTCCAGTGAAATGTTTCCCTTTATATACTCAAGCTGTGCCACCAGATCATTCGAGATTCCGCTCTAGATTACTCACGACATAATTCCACCCAAATAATCTTTTCTTGGAAATAATTATCGACAAAGCGCCCGCGGAATTCGACTCAGTGGCGCAGCTAGGGGACTTTTATCAATCTCGTAACATTATCACCCTCTTAATTTTGATCGTCCCGATCAAACAATGTGTCGTTGTATCCACTATAACGTTTGAGTCTCTCTGGGTGAATGACTTTCAATTTCGCTCTCGGGCTGCGTGGAATCCTATAGACCACGTCGTTATTCTCGTATAGGGTCCTTTCCAAGATGGTGTTAATTTGGGAGACACTCCTTTCTTACGACGAGGGTTGTACGCCATATTCGATCTCCTTCTTTAAATCCACCAGTATCGTATTGAGCCTTCATTCTGTCACTGGTTATCTTCAATATTTTTCTTGCAAAATCGTGGATCCAATTCAAACTATCTCGCATTTCGTCTGCATAATCCTGTATCTCTTTCTCTTCAGCACTTGGTGATCCGAACACCAAGTCACAGGGCAAACGAAGTTCTCTCCCGAATATAATGCTGGCTGGAGTGAGCTTCGTGGAATTGTGCACAGAGGCCCTATAAGCCATCAAGAATAGTGGAAGATGTCGATCCCAGTTCTTTTGGTGCTCCTCTAATACTTTGGAAAGATGTTCTTCCATAGTTCTATTGAACCTTTCAACCATGCCATCAGACTGTGGCTGGAGGGCCATCAATTCACAAACTTCCTTGAATAAATTTGATTCAAAATTTCTTTCTTGATCGGAATGTAGCTCCATTAGTACTCCAAACCTTGAAAACATGTTATCCACGAGAGCTCTTGCAACTGTGGATGCTTCTTGATTAGACAAGGCATAAGCTTCAACCCATTTGCTAAAGTAATCCATGGCAACGAGGATGTATTTGTTGCCATCATTCCATTGGAAATGGCACGGCTACATCAATGGCGATTCGTTCGAAGGGAGCACCTACATTGTATTGTTTCATCTCTCCTCTCGATCTTGTCTTGGGACCTTTGCTTGCTTCACACTTCGGACATCTTCGGTACCATCTCTCTACATCTTCACGACATTGCCGTCGGCTGATTCCCAAGCTCTCTTCAATAAACCATCAGGGAATCTCATTGTGTCCACAATGCCTTGAAACCTGGTGATCGTAAGGAGATTTCCTTCCAGGTGGGTCTTTTCGCTCCACTTTTCTTCCATCGTAGAAAATCTGCAACGTTTGGATCACTTTCTTGGCCCTGCCTCATTTTTGCTGTTGTCCAATTGTCGTCAACCATTAATCTCACTTAATTGATTCCTTCGCGACGTTCAATTCGCTCACAATGCTCACAGGTATCCGAACAAGGTCTTCTGGACACGGCATCCGCGTTTTTGTGCAATCGTCCTGGTCAATGTTTTATCTTGAAGTGATACTGGGTCAACTTCTCAATCCACCTTGCTACTTGTCCTTCAGGGGTCTTCATCTCAAGTAGCCACTTCAAAGCTGCATGATCTGTTCTAATAAAGAACTCTCTTCCATATAGATATTTGTGAAAGTGGTCTACTGCCTTGATTTTTGCCAGTAGTTCCTTCCTTGTTACGCAATAATTTCTTTCTGGTTTGGTCAGTGCCTTGCTGTAAAACTTGATTACTTTTTCCTGGCCATTTTGCTCTTGTGATGGTACAGCTTCAATCCCATTATTACTGGCATCTGTGTCCAAAACGAACAGGCCTCTTTGACGTGGAAAGCTTAAAATCGGACTGGAACATAAAGCAACTCTCAACTTTCCAAATGCCCGTTCGCTTTCGTTGGACCAGACGAATTCGACTCGGTCTTCTGTCAACTCATGTAGGGATGCCGCAATATCAGCAAATTCTTCTACAAACAGACGGTAGTAGGTGCAGAGACCTAGAAAGCTCCTTACTTCATGTTTGTCTTTAGCTCTCGGCCAGTCTCGGATCGTCTGTATTTTCCTTTCGTCTGTTCGGATGCCGTCTGATGACACTGTGTGGCCCAAAACTTCTTTCTGGAACAATGAGCATTTCTGGGAATTCAGTTTAAGGTTGGCATTCCTGAATCGTTGGAGTACTTCTCGTAAGTTTTGCAGATGTTCTTCAAATGTCTTTCCCATGACTAAAACTTCGTCGAGGTATACTAGGCAAGTCTTCCAAGTGAGCCCACGCAGGACCAGCTCCATAAGTCTTTCGAATGTTGCTGGAGCATTGCACAATCCAAAAGACATAACAGTAAACTGATAAAGTCCTCTCTAATACTGCCTTTTCCTTATCGTCTTCATGTATGCCCACTTGCCAATACCCGCTCTTCAGATCTAGGGTTAAGAACCAACGTGAACCTGCTAGAGTTGTTAATGTGTCGTCTATCCTTGGTGAAGGGTAGCTATCCTTCTTCGTAACGTCATTCAATTTCTTATAATCCACACAGAATCTCGTGGATAAATCCTTCTTGGAAACTAACACAACAGGTGCAGACCAAGGGCTCGATGATTCTTCAATCACATTATCTTTCATGATCTTGTCAACAAGCTCTTCCACTTCTTGTTTGGCAAATGGATCTCTTCTTGGTGGTTGCCGAATCAGATGGGCTTGGCCAGTATCGACTTTGTATTTGACCAGGTTAGTTCTTCCTGTTGTTGTTGAATCAAAGATGTCGCTTTCGCTTCTGATGAAATTTTTAGCATCTCTCAATTCTTCTGTCGACAAGTGTTTAAATGATTTTTCCAGAATTGTTATAACACTCTTTGGGCTTCCTTTCTTTCCTGGTGGTCACTTGAATCATAGTTTGCTACCCATGAAATAGGTTCACAGATTCCAATAGTATAGCATTCTTTAGTTGTTATATCTTCAGGATACATGTTGGCAACTCTCACAGGAATAGCTTGTTTTGTCTTTGCCAGGGCTCGTGCAAGAACCAAATTGCTGGATGATTCATCACATGGCTGTACTATTCCAACGCAGCACCCAGGGTCTTCATCTAATGTAGCACAAAGTACTTTCTCCGAAAATCCAGAAACTTTCACGGTTTTCACTAATCGCAGTTTCACAGACATTGTCCTCTCTGTTGGAGTTGTGAGGACAAATTCTTCTCCTCCAAACTTCATGATCCTCTCTTCATTGTCAAACGAAAACCCGTAGTCACTGATCAAATCTCTCCCAAGTATAAATTCATCTTCTATATCCGCGACGTACACTGTATTTGTGATGGTGAGTAGCCCAAGAATCAGTGTAATCTCAGCTTCTTCTCGAATAGGTGCATTTTCTCCAGTGACTGTTCGAAGCACAAGGTTTGAAGAGATAGGATTCACGCTTTCTGGCCGAAGAATGTCACTGCGTACCAACGAAACTGCAGCACCGGTGTCTATGGTGCATATGACTTCTATTTCGTTCAATTTTCCTGAAATGGTAAGGCTATCGGTTGTTCTCCTTAGCCTGTTAATAGGGATGACCCTGGGGGCTCCATTATTGCTAGCCAGCATGCGCCCCGATATGCTAGCTAATTCTAGTGTTCCTGCCGCCCACTTGAGGACTCGCTGAAAGATCTTTTCGTCATAGGTGATTTTGAACGTGATGGCATTCTTACCATGCAGTTCCTAATAAGATGTCCCAATTTCCCACATCTATAGCACGCCCTGTTCTTCTGAGTGCTCATTCCGATTATCAAAGATTTAATCTCTTCCAGAACCTTCTCGAATGAACTAGAAGCTGCGCTTGATCGTTATTTGGGTTCTCCTATCGATACCGCTCGTACTTTCGGCCTCGAAGTGTTGAAGGCCGCCTCCACTTCTAAGGAACGTACCAAGGCATCGCTACTCCTCTTGAAGTGTGTCAATCGCAGAGTCCTTTGGATTTCGGTGTCTCTAAGTCCATCTATAAATAATTGCACCGCTAACTGTTCTTTGAAATCTCCCGGTGATTCTGGGTAAGCAAGCTGAATTAGGCGTCTCACATCCGATTCATATTCCTGCAGACTCTCACCTGATTTCTGAGTGCGCGTTTTCATTTGAGCCCGATACAGCTGTTCTCGATGTTGATCGCCATACCGTAACTCTAATACATTAATCAGGTCTTTATAATTTATATTGATGTTCGATAGGTATCGTCTGCAACATACCCAAAGCTGGCCCTCTCAAAGCTACTATAAGTGCTGTAGCTTTTTCTTCTTCGCCCCATTCATTAGCCAACGCTGCAGCTTCAAATTGTCGGCGATACATGGACCAAGAGGACTGTCCATCACAAGTCGGTGGTTTTACGGAAATTCCTGATGTGGCAACCCTGTCTCGACGATCTTGGTTCTTGAGGAGAGCTATCTGGTTTTAGATGAGTCCTTTCACCTCCTCTTGCACTGTATCCACTTTCTTATTAAGCTCATCGTCGATTTTTTTAACGTCTTCCTTTAGTTCTTTTTTCAGTTCTTCTTTCAGTTCCTTCATTTGTACTTCGGTTTTCTTTAATACATGTTGGAAGAACTTGTCTTGATGTTCTAGAACCTTCTGGAAGTCTGTTTTTCTTTGTTTTTCTTTCGTTCTAATTCATTCTTTTGTTGTTCGAGAAGTTTCTGGATTGATTCTTCTCGTTCATTTCTCTGTTCTTCGAGAATTTTCTGGAGTGCTTCTCGTTCTTGTTTTTCTTTTTGTCATTCTTGTTTCATGTAACCGCCGCATTTCCTCTTCTCGTTTTTCCTTTTCTCGTTCTTGTTTTTCATCTTTTCGTTCATTTCTCTGTTCGTCGAGAATTTTCTGGAGTGCCTCTTCTCGTTCTTTCTTTTCCTCCAACCGACGTGTTTCATCTTTCAGTTTTTCATTTTCTTGTTCTTGTTTTTCCTCCTGGCGCCGCTTTTACTCTTCTTGTTTTTCCTCCTCTTGTTTTTCCTTCTGACGCCTTCTTTCCAAATTCGCAAATTGATTTTGGATAAATTTCAAAATGTCCACCATCGTATCGTACGATGTACTCCTCGTATTCACTATAAATAGTTTCTGTTTTTCACTAATATCCCGCTTCGGACACCACTGTTGCATTTTGCTATATAATGAGCCGAGCACACTACTAAACTGTTTATTTCTAACTTCACTAAAAACATACAACTACTTCACTGACTAATAAAGCACTTAGATCTTTACAAAAATACAACTAGCCAAATATTCCGAACACTTATACTTCTTAAAAAAACTGCTTATCACTTCTTCATAAACTTCTTAATCATAACTTCTCTTCATAAAACTTCTTAATCTTCCAGTGAAATGTTTCCCTTTATATACTCAAGCTGTGCCACCAGATCATTCGGGATTCCGCTCTAGATTACTCACGACAGAATTCCACCCAAATAATCTTTTCTTGGAAATAATTATCGAGAAAGCGCCCGCGGAATTCGACTCAGCGGCGCAGCTAGGGGACTTTTATCAATCTCGTAAAAATATCAATATTCACTCTCTCTGATCTATCTGAAAATTCAGCCCTGAAAATTTCTGGTTAAAGATGGATCAATTAGAAGTCAATTAGGGGTTGGAGTTCCCACGAGACGAATATCTCTTTCGTGTACAGAATCTAGAAGTTTCAGTGTTTGTTTAGGAACTACACACCATATATGGGAACAGTTTTCCAGGACAGGGTGGATATGTGCCTTATAAATCATAATGATTCAAAGGGGAGTAAAGAAGGTCCTGGCACAAAGAAAAATAATTTTTTAAAATGCACTTTTGACAATGAACCTCACATGAAAGGTACAGGTGATGGTAAATATTACCAAGCATCGAAATGGAGAACTTTTCATTGGTCTTGATACTACTGACCTAATTTCGTTGTCCACTGTGAGATCGACCTTTCTAGAAGAAACTTGATTCCCATTCTAGAATTTTTACTTAATTCACATTCTAATCGTACACGTTCCATTTCAATTTTTTCTGGTATCATGTGCTGATATAGCAAAGCTTCAGAAGAGAAAGCGTTATGATAGGTACTACCATCTAACAAGCATTGGACATGAGGTAATTCCCAATAAATCATCGGAGTGAAAAAAAACAGCGATGGTGCTAGAATGGATCCCTGCGAAACACCAGAATTCAAAGGTGGAGTGTTAGATGAAACTCCATAAACCACCGCGTGGAGAAATCGGTCTGAGCGAGGAATACAACTGGGGAATATCAATGGTAGACCGAACTTTGAGGGATAAAATGCTTGACTGATAATTATTATTAGTCGTCATAGCCGTCAATTCGAACGGATCGTTTGTTTTCAGTTTTCCATTACCATTACAGTCTGCGTTCATCCTGTTATTTATTTATGATTTTTTTATTCATTGGATGTGGTTTCTATTTTCTGATTTTTCAACAGTTCAGCCACATCCTCTTTAGTAAAGCTTCTGATAAGTCTTGTCCCTATCCTCATATGTTATCAACTGGTGTCCACAAGGACAGTGTGTTTCTAGATGTGTGTTGGAAGCAGTATTCCCTCTTAACGTTGATTGCTTTTCAATTATGTGGGGGAATTTCTCAAAAGAACTATACCTTCCCAAAAAATGAGTTTGGAAAGATTATGTGATGTCACCCATCTTGAAAATTTTGAAAAGAATTCTATGATTCTGGAGTTGGAATTGTTTGCATGCCACTCAGCACTGCAGCACTTCAACCCTAGCCAACCCCTTTCCTCGCTTCCTACTTATACCTACCCACCTTCTCAAAAACTGGCATAATTAATATTATACCTTTATGGTATTCAAAATAAGCTCATTCTCGAATAAGGTGTATTATTTTCAAGCAGTTATAATCCGATAAGTATTCGATTTCATATTTTTTATAAGCTGAATTACTGATGGAGTAGATATGCAGAGCAAATGGACAACAGCAATACCTTCTTGATAAAACTCTCATAAAAATAAATTATTGACCAGAAGAATCCGTGGTGTCGTGGAGGTCCCGCGTGCAAATTCTCTTTTTTTTTTTTTCATTTGTGTGCTTATAGTCATGGCGTTTCCCCCAAGGTTCAATTCTGTCCCATACATTTCCCAAACGAACCTCCATAAGGAATAACATAGAAGTTTTAAGTTTGAAGCTCTTTAGTATAACTGATTATCGATTATTTTTCCAACGTCACTGGTTGTTTGGCGGCTACATAAAATTGGCCGCTGGCTGGAAAGTGACTGCCAACTTCACACTGGTTGGCACGAATGAGAGTTTTCCTTATAATTTTTTTTCCTCATTAGGCAGTTAATTATTACTGTATTTATGAGTGTGTTTTTTATACAGAAGCCCACTGGTTCTTTGTTAGTACTGATGGTGGGTTTTTGAAATGGGTTTTTGTGAATGGCACTAGCTAAGGTATTGATGGGTTGACTGCATTATTTGATTTAGTTACCTTTTCAGCAAGAGTACTAATGAAATTACATCAATCATGACCAATTACTCAAATATTGCTTTTCATAATCTTGACTTCTTTCAATGCAAACTCAAACTTTTCGATACTATGGATTTTCATTGATACTACTTGCAAAGTATCAACTAAATCAATCTGCAATCTCATTACTATATTTTTCAATATTTTTGGCCCATTCTGTTCAAAATTATTCGTTTGTTTATGATTTTTCCAATTAACATTACTTACCTACCGTTTCTGTGTATAGGAAAGAAATAGGAATTGAATTAATATACGTAATTCTTCCCCAGGTCGAATTCATTCTGCTATTGTCGCCGCACTTAATGATGACTTGCGATGTGCTACTGTGGAATGGTTTGAACAGGGAGAAACTAAAGGAAAAGAAATAGATATGGCTGCTATAGAATCTCTCAATCCAGATATAATAATTGTTAAACCTGGAGAGAAATACTCTATGCAGGTTAGGACGATTACTCCACAAATAGACTTCAACAAATTACAACGGGTGAGTCATTTTGATTTCAGTTGAAGTATAGAGATGATTTAAGATGAATACTTAATTTTTCACGTTGTCTGTGCTCATTTCTTTTGGAATATTTTTCATACCATGTCCTACATTACCATTACCATAACCCATAAAACAGTTCATGTCCAAAAGTATATTTGTAGAAGATTCATAAATTATTTGGTTGGAAATGTACGGGTATCAAACAGATCTGAGAAGAAATCTGAGAAGGTGAACTTTCACGACCGGTGATCTCTGAACTTTCGGTGCTTTTCGGGTTTGTTATTCGTGATCTCGAGGAAATTCTTCCTGGCGTTTCTTCTACATCTGCGGTAGACGTTTTCCAAAGGTGACGTCACGCCTCATGAAGGTCACGGGCCATTAACCAAACAAACCGTGATATATTTTTTTGTGTTTTTATCGAAATTAGTGCAGAGAAATGAGAGAAATAATCAAAAACATTGCATACGAGCACAATAGAAGAAAAAATCTGCACAGACACCGAATCAGTTAGGTTTGAACGAACGCTTTATCAGTAACCACACTGCCTTTGAAAAAATGTCTACCGCAGATGTAGACAAAACCCGAAAACCAACGAAAGTTCAGATTCTGAAAAAGTTTAATGGGAATTGGTCAATAACGTTTCAGTTTGAGTGAAATTGTTTTGGACACTTCACTCAGACTCCGATAAGTATGCTAAAGAGTAAGAAAATCAAATTCAGTTATTGACATTTTCAAATTTCAATATGGCTGAACGTGAAGTGTTTTTCAGACTGATCCACAAAATTTTGTAAAACCATACAGTAAATTAAAAAAAATATATCGGTTGTATGAAATATAATGCAGTCTATCATAACGGTTGCACGCACAAAGGTCAAATACTTTTGTTAAAGTGTTGGTTGGTCCAGATAGGATTTATGATTGAAGAAAATTACCTGGAAGAGGGCAAAGGTAACATCACAAATTATGAGAACGTCATTGTGTCACTTAACTGATAATATTAGCTTTCTAGGAAATGAGTTCAATTGAAATCCATCAAACTAAACATCTAGCAAAAGTAAACAAATCATGAGAAAAAACATTAAGTAAATCTTATAAAACAGGTAGACATAAACTAATGTCATAAGCAAAACTTAAAATTATAAATCTAGTAAACTTAATTTACAACATTTTTATTAAAATTATACGATAAAATAAAGTATTGCAATGACGAGGATTACTAATAGATGTATACATTAGTTGAGTCTCTGGGGGTTCAGCTATATAGAATTTCCGCCATCAGATCAACTGGTGATCTGTTAAGCTTGTGTCTCACCTATATGGCAGTCTTTTCAAAAATATATTGAAACGCATTAGATATTTCCAAGACGTTCTATCGCGTTTGGCACCAGGAACTCCTTGCTGTATCTAGCTTTTTTTCAAACAGATCACTCCACGTGGAGGTTGATGGTTGAACACTGTTTCTTTTTCACATCAGTGACTTGTTGGGAGCTATATCATGCCCAGTGCATAGCTTTGGGGATGATATCTAGTACCCTTCACACCGCTTCCTCTTCTAAAGCGCTGATATCAACCCGTGATACCAGAAAAGAACTTGGGAAGAACGTGAACGATTTGAATGTGGCAAAACATCCAACAACTTGGTGGAATTCAGTACGAATGAAACACAAGGATGTCGCTTTTCTAGAAATGCCCATCTCACAGTGGCCAGTATCATTATTTCTGATGTATTAATTTCAATGAAGTCCTCCATTCAATACTCGGATTATTACCATCAACTGTACCCTTGAACAGATCAATTGTTTTCTTGCTTAAATGTCTCGAAAACAATACATAATTTTCATTAAAAAAATGCAAAAACTATCTAAAACACCAAAACAACGTCAATATCACTCGACGCGCGTTTCGCCAACAAAGTTTGCATCCTCGGGAGCTCAAAAAGCGTAAAGAAGAGTACGCTTTTTTGAGCTATATGCAAGGAAAGGTTGACAACTGAATTATTCAGAATCCTTAGAAATTCATAAACATAGGCATTGCGAATGTAATCTGCTGAGGTATCAACTGGATTTGGTATATTCGCTAGTTTTCAACGAAGCTTACCGATATTGTCGCACGTAAACTGAGTTTAGATAAAAAAATTGTTATTAATAATAGGTCACTAATTCTGTTATGAGTGTATGAAAAGAGATCATCAGTACAGGTACAAAAATTGTGATTGATGATATGTTTTGGTCTGTTATGGGTCTAAGTTATTTAAACAAAGGTAGATAGATGTGAAGGTATTTAATGGTTTTCAAAATTTACTTTGAAATGTTTGTTTGAAAATGTCCAAATTGGATGAAACTGCAGTAACATTAGTGTTACAAATACAAGTGGTGCAAAAACTGAAAGTTTTATTTCGCGTTTTTCATGACGATCTCCTACCACGTAGTAACGGCTACATCTATCAAATTATATTAATATTCCCTCATATAAACTCACAGAGTACTCATATTCATAGCCTGTGCGGGTAGAGAACGGATATTATTATACAGTGCGGTCCAAAGGTATGGAATAAATTCATTTTTAGCGTTATTATGTATTTTATGAAAAAATCCTGAAACAGGTCAATTTTTATTGGCAATTTGACAATTTACAGTATGAAAATATTACCCTCTTCTTGCACCCCCTCTGAATTATGAGCACCCCCTCAAAAATTTTAAATGAGAAGGGGGGTCGTGTGGCATCTTGTTCGAAAGGGATTTTCATTTTCTGTTCAGCAATACTAAGTGTTTCATATTTGGTGCAACCATAACGAAGAAATTTTTTTATTAAAATTTAAAAATATTGACACTGTAAATGATGTATCCGTTGAAACAACCTGAAACAGGTCGATTTCTATTCTCAATTTGACAATTTATAGTATGAAAATATCACCCCCTTCTTGCACCCCTTCTGAATTATGAGCACCCCCTCAAAAAATTTGAATGAGAAAGGGGGTTGTGTTGCACCTTTTTCAAAAGGGATTTTCATTCTCTGTTCAGCAATACTGAGAAAATTTATTCTGAATATGTCAAATGTTGATAGACTGAAGGAAATAATGTAACATAATGTTTAGGAAGTATATTTCAATTTGTTTTACAGTTAAATTAAATGTTCAAAATGACCACCATTCACTTCTTGACAATAAGCAAGGCGATCTTGGAATTTTGTAGGACCTCAGGGGTTATGTTGTTAATTTCTTCCGATATCCTAGTTTTTAAATCTGCAATATTGTCTGGTCTATTGAAATATACTTTTGATTTTAAATAACCCCATAAAAAGTAATCGAGAGGAGTCAAATCGGGGGATCTAGGCGGCCATTCAATCGGTCCACGTCTGCCAATCCACCTATTGGGAAAAACTTCTGTCAAATAATCTCGAACAATACGTGTGTAATGCGGTGGAGCTCCGTCTTGTTGATACCAAATTGATCTATCTATTCCATTTGGATCATTAACATCGGGAAAAAGTCGTTTTAATGTAGGCACTAAAAAGTTCATCAAAAAACCTAGATAAACCTCACCATTAATTGTGCCTTCAAAAAAATAGGGGCCAATAATTTTGTTTTTAATGATACCAGCCCAAACGTTCACTATTTTGGGATATTGTGTGTGAGCCTCACACATCCAATGAGGATTTTCTCTGCTCCAATATCTACAGTTTTGTCTATTAACCGTTCCATTTAAATAAAAAGTAGCTTCATCAGAAAACACAATTTTGTTTATGAACTGCAAATCTGCTTCGATTCTATCCATCATCAGTTCACAGAATTGTTGCCTTCTATCAGGGTCATCCTCATTTAACTCCTGAACCAACTGAACTTTATAAGGATGGTATTTTTCTTTATGTAAAGCTCTCAATATCGATGATTTACTTACATCATTGTCGGCGGCAAGTTGTCTACTTGTCATATGCGGATTTTCCTCAATCGCTAACAGTACATCTAACTTTTTCTCCTCATCCAATGCAGCATTTCGACCTGGTTTTTGACGAGTTTTTACATGTCCAGTTTCACGGTATTGTGTTTCTATTTTGCTAACTGTAGATTGTGATACGTGTTGACCAGGGTATTTATTATTGAACATTTCCCAAACTTCCGTTTGAGTTCGTGTTTTATTACCGCATCCAAGCATAATTAAAATGTCTATTCTTTGAGTTTCGGATAAATGAGCCATATGTAGATGAATCGAATACACACAAAAATATTTTTCAATACACTGACGTCTGCCAGCAACTCACAAATATCAAAATAACAGTAGTCTACTAGATTGACATTATATTATTTATGGGTTTTGTGAATAATTTTTTGGTGTCTTCAACGACTTTTTCCTGACTTTTTTAGCAAGACAGATAAGAAAGTATAAATTGTCAAATTGAGAATAGAAATCGACCTGTTTCAGGTTTTTTCAACGGATACATAATTTACAGTGTCAATATTTTTAAATTTTAATAAAAAAATTTCTCAGTTATGGTTGCACCAAATATGAAACACTTAGTATTGCTGAACAGATAATGAAAATCCCTTTCGAACAAGATGCCACACGACCCCTCTTCTCATTTAAAATTTTTGAGGGGGTGCTCATAATTCAGAGGGGGTGCAAGAAGGGGGTAATATTTTCATACTGTAAATTGTCAAATTGCCAATAAAAATTGACCTGTTTCAGGATTTTTTCATAAAATACATAATAACGCTAAAAATGAATTTATTCCATACCTTTGGACCGCACTGTATGCTGTAGCGCTCCGGGGCGACTTACTGGTGTTTGGTGGTGATTTCACTTTTCAGCTGTAGAAAAATCCGAAAAACCTACAGCACCACCGCAGGTGATTGGTGCGTACTCCAAGCTAGCACCAGATTTGATATTTTATTTTTTTATCTATTCATTATTATGTGTTGATTTATCATACATTTCTGTTGAATATAAAGGGTTGTTATTGTAGGTTGTCCATTTGGTAATGACATCTCATTTGATAATTTGCTTGTCTATAATGTGTTGTGTTTCAATAGTCCTTTCCTTTTTTACACTATTTTACAATATATTTTTATTCAAACATATAATATTTATCTTTCATGTTGTACATTTTTATCCACATAATTAATTACAGGACAAGCACTTGCAATTGAGTCTTCTTAGAAGAACATTGCACAAATATCTGTCAGATGTAGTTCAATGTCCATTGTGGTATTAGCCAGGGAAGTAGTTGTTTTCTGACAGATGTTTGCCTTTATTTTTCCACTTGGTGGATTCGCTTGGAGAGAAGGGTACTCCGTATTCATTTCACTTTGTTGATACCTCTCTGGCACAATATTTTCGAACTTGTTCGAAATACTACACATAAGTGAATGCCATCTTGTATAATTATTTATACATTCTGTTTTATTTTTTTCTATTTTCAACTCTTCAGACCATAAAGTATATATTGAATTGTTTCGATTATTTTAAAGATTTTTATGACGTCTACAAATCGCAGCAAGCAATTAGCTCAAAATGTTGTTCCCTATATCATTGATTAAGATTGAAAATAGGATGGGGCCTATATTGCTGCCTTGTGGTGTTCCACTGAAGCTACGAATTGATGGGGTTCGTGAAGTCACAATTAAATAAAAAGAAATACGATTTTGCAAGTAAGAGTACAGTAGATTAATTAGTTGGGTATCAATACTCTATCGATTCGGTTGTCTCAAAATTATTTAATGATCTTACTTGTCAAATGACTTTGAGAATTGAATGTAAATGGTGTCAATTTGAGAATGGTTGTAAAGGGCGTTGCTCACCGATTGGGTAATGTTGAATATCTACTAAAAACTTTCTTTGCCATCCAGTGACACTGATTTGACTTAAAGTTAAACGTAGCATATTTCATTTACAGTTCCATATTTTAGTTGTCTCATGTTTAGTTGTTCCGTGTGGACTTGTCACTTGACATGTGGGTAGTTGTTGATGCTGATGGTATAAAAATGTCAGGTGGCTCTTATATGTTACATGTCTTAACAGAAATAATTCATCGAAATAAAAAAAAAATAGATTTATTTTATTCGTTGGTAATGGCACTATTTATTCAAAAGGTAAAGCTTATAACCTTTGTTCAATTTAGTTCAGTTTATTGTGTTTCTATAATATTTATACTCGTCAAAGGGTGAGAAAAAAAGATGAAAGTACGTCAATAAATATTAATATAAATATACAGGGTGTTCCTTAAAGACATGCTAATATTTGAGATGGTGATTCTTTGACTTATTTTAAGGAAAAAACTTTCTATAAACGTATGTCCTAAAAGTCCTAACTTTTGTCATACAGGGTGATAAAGTTTAGAAAAAAAAAACAGTTTTATAATATTACCTGAGATAATATTGTAGACGTTTTTATAAAATTTGATACATGTCTTCTATGCATCAAGGTGCATTTTGTAATGCACAGACATTTTCATTTTCTCAACCAGTGGCGTCCGTACGGGTTTTGAATTGAAAATTTTTGGAGAAAAAAATACTACGCCACTGCTTTCTCCTGAAAAAAAACAAAATACTTTTGAGATCTTCATCCATTTTTGAGCAAATTTGATGTCCTGAGTTTTCTTTGTCCGACCCATGGTTTTCGCTTGAAAAAATAAAAATCGTTTCATTTCAGGATCAATTCTTCAAAAATCTGATGCGGTGTGGAAATGTTTGTGCATCGACTGAAAGCAAGTAGCTGTTGACTTGAAGTAAGTTGTTGGTGTTAAAAACAATCACACTGCGTAATTTATTTGATTTTTAAGTGTGTTATTGAAGTTATTTTGGTTGTCCGCTGTTTTTCTGAATATCGGTAAATATGGTGAATTACACGAATGCAGAAATGGCGGCAATGCATTACGTATATGGCCTCGCTGATGGTAATGCAACAGAAGCCAGACGCTTTATCAGGAAAGATATCCTATCATGCCTTACCAGATAGCCGTACCTTTTCAAATATTCATCGCCGACTTAGGGAAACTGGTAGTTTCATGAAAGGTACTTCGGAAGGTAGACCTTTAAGCGTCAGAACTCTTGAAATTGAGGAAGCGGTTCTGCAAGAAATCGAAGAACATCCTGAGACGAGTACGAGGAAGGCATTACTCCCTAGAGATTTTCCACTGCGTGTGAACTTCTGTCAGTGGTATCTTCAGAGTATTGCACTAAATCCGCAGTTTTAGTCACAAATTTTGTTCACAGATGAATCAAAATTTTCTCGGAATGCTATTCAAAATTTCCATAACAATCATATGTGGGCGGAAGAAAAACCCCATACCATAACCGAAACCCATTTTCAACACCAGTTTTCGGTTAATGTATGGGCAGGAATTATTGGTGATTATCTAATATACCCATTTTTTCTACCAGGACGCCTTGATGGTCGGTCTTATTTACACTTTCTCGAAGAAGAACTAAATGGGTTGCTTGAAGATGTGCCAATTGCGTTAAGGAATCGAATATGATACATGCACGATGGAGCCCCTGCTCATTTGAGTGTAATTGTCCGAAACCATTTTAATACAGTTCATCATAATCGTTGGATAGGTCGCGGAGGACCTCAGCAATGGCCAGCAAGATCCCCTGATCTCAACAGTTTAGATTTCTTTTTATGGGGGCACCTTTAAACTCTAGTGTATAAAACTCCCGTTAATACTTTAGAAGATTTAAGAGAGCGAATAGTTGCCTCGTGTGAATCTATTCGAAATACGCCGGGAATATTTGAACGTGTGCGTAATTCCATGCGTAAACGGGCGGAAGCATGCCTATTAAGTGAAGGTAACCATTTCCAACAATTTTTATAATCAGTGTTAGTATTGTCAATAATTAATTAATTTGATCCGTTCATTTAAACTTACTTTTATAAAATAAAATAAAATTCGTTTTTGTACAAGCTGAAATCCATATTTTTTGGATTCTCATTCATTTTGGAACAAATCTGATCCCTTTAATTTGTTTTAAGTCGATGCACAATTATTTCCACACCACATCAGATTTTTGAGGAATTGATCCTGAAGTAAAATGATTTCTATTTTTTTAAGCGAAAACCATGCGTCGGACAAAGAAAACCCAGGAGATTAAATTTGCTCAAAAATTAATAGGAATCTCAAAAGTATTTTTTATTTCGAGGAAAAGCAGTGGCGTAGTATTTTTTCTTCAAAAATATTCAATGCAAAACCCGCGCGGACGCCACTGGCAGAGAAAACGAAAATTTTTGTACATCACAAAATGCACCTTGATGCACAGAAGACATTTTCCTAATTTTATGAAGATGCGTACAATATTATCCCAGTTATTATTAAAAAATTGTTTTTTTTTTTCAAAACTCACCCTGTATCTCAAAAGTTAGGACTTTTAGGACATACGTTTATAGAAAGTTTTTTCCTTAAAAGAATCACCCTCGCAAATATTAGCATGTCTTTAAGGAACACCCTGTGTAAGTAAAGATAAGAAATACAAGACAAATACAAAAGACACATATCACAACTATACGGGGTGAATCAGAATAAGACCGACAAATTTCGTTCACAGATTTCATACCCCATGTTCAAGTGATAATTTGAAGTTATAGTGTCTAATATTTGTAAAAGAGTGGCGTAGTTACGGTTTTGTGTTGTCATATTTTCCGTCTTATTTTCTTTAGAGAAGTGAATTGACAAATGAGTGTTTAACATCACTTAGGCTCATCGATATCGACCTCAAAGTCATAATATTTTATGTGCCTACATATAGAGGTTTTTGAAATATTTACGAATAATTAAAAGTATGCTCTGGGGAACCATTATTTCCCCTATTTCCCGTATGCAGTAGTAGCAGTGCTGATTTGTTATAACATATCGGAGTATTTTTCAACGTCCTGAATATTTTTGAATGTTGGAAAAATTGAAAACGTGGCGAGGGTGAGTCTGAATTACACCTTCAAACTTCCTTTCTTTATTCCACACATTATTTCAAGGTGACCAGTTTTTCAAGGTATTCATTCGAGACAAGATGTTGAGTCAGACAGTCTGTGAGCTTGCTATTTTTTCCTAGAACACACGTGTATTAAACGAACTGAAACTTTTGATGAACTACTTGAGGTCAAATATTTTATTCGGAGGGCACATCAACTAAAAAAATTTGAATGGCATGGGGGGTCATGTGTCACATCGTTGAAAAGATAATTCAATTCTCTTTTTAACCATATAAATTTTTTAGATTTTCGTTAATACGTTTTTTCACAGTATGCCTTTGAAATGTCTAAATAAGTGCGGATCTCCCTTTTCTTACATGATCACGATAACTTTTGAATGGTTTGATGTGAAATAACGGGATAGAATTTTTTTTTTAATGGAACGGAATTCAAAAATTTTTTAGACGGTTGTAAAGAGAAATGAAGTTTTTTTTTCAACGATGTGACACATGACCCCCCATACCATTTAAATTTTTTTAGTTGATGTGCTCCCCCGCGCCATCTATCGAGCAATCACAATGTATTTCATTTCAAAAAGTAGTATCGGTAAAACCCTCCAAACGGTTTTTTAATGTTTTTACGTCAAACCGTTCCAAAGTTAACAGGAGGGGGGAACTATTAAAAGCCGCACTGTGGAATCCGACAGCAGACGCACTGGATTATCTCTTCTCTTTCGGATGAATCCAGATATCGGAGTATAACTAAATGGGACTCAATACTTTTGTTCATCAGATGATTCTACACAAAAAAAATTGTGCTGGTACATTCAATTTTGGGCTGGAAAAACGTTACACGGAATAATATGAAAATTCTTGTGATTTTGATCTTATTCAAAGTGACATAATAAGAATATAGACAATACATGCCTTTATAGGAATAGTTGAAAACTAAGTAAAAAAAAGTTAAACTGTTAAATAGATAAAAAAAATTGGGCTATGAAAAATGTTGATAAAAAATATACAAAGTAACATAATACAATTAAATTACAATAGGAACATGTTTAGGAAAACATCTAGCAGGTAATTACAATTTCAAGCGACTCTTGAATGAAGACTTCAATTTATATTGTTTCATTATATATTGTCATGAAAATAGAATATAAGAGTAGTAGATAGAAATTTAAAAATATTGGACTTAATAGAAATAAAAATAATATTTCACAGAAATCATATCATAAGATTACGAGCCAAGTAAACGGAACACTCTGAACTCATCCAAGAAACATCTTGTATATGAAACTGTCACACAGCCAATCACAGGTAGAGTTTAGAAAAAGAACGAGGAAACTTAAAGTCAAGAAAAAGGTCATATCAGCAACTAAAGAGGAAATAAATATCATGTATAAAATGTAAAAACTCAATTAAATTTTAGTAGAAATAAAATAAAAATGTACCATATAGAAATAATTGTAAATAGGTTAATTAATTATAAGAAATCAATGAAAATCAGTGACTCACAGCCATAAGTGAGGAGAAGTTATCAACAAAAAAGGAAGCGGAGGTCGATTTTGGAGAAAGCAGAGAAACATTACATCAAAATTCCAATTAAATGAAGAATTACATCTAAATCTCCACAGAAACACTTAATATACCAAATTAGGAAGTACTGAAACTGAAAACAACTTACCTTGACAAACGTTTGGTAAGAAATCCAACCTGCAAGCCGAATAGGAGAAGCTGGAATCTACCAGAACCAGAAAGGTATTTGATCCTTATTTAAATCCAAAATTCAACAAGCAATCCAGTGCACGAGTTTGAACTTTCCTTTCTTATCGAACTTTTCTTCATAACCAGTTAGATCACTAAGACAATTTCCGCGTATCAGTGCACGAAACTATTCCTTTTTGAGAACTTTATTAGTCTTATTTTATCAATCATTTTCATTTCAACACACGAACTCTTCTGTTTACTTGTAATTTAAGGTTAAAGACATTTCCGTTTGAGGAACCATATGAATGGCAAGTGTCTATTAAAACGGTGACGGTGCCGTTCCTCTAATGTTTGAAATTTACATGACTTTGCCAAGTTCACATATTTAGCAAGTAAGGTAGTTTTCGTAGGGACAGGTAAAATAAGAATTTAAGAAATCTACTGATAATTATGAGAGTTATTACATTAAAAAAAAATATTTTGACTATTGAGAATAAAATGAACAATATTTTAGTTGAATTCATATCTTTCTTTATTTCCAAGGTAAATTACATATTATTATTATATATCATTCTTGACATCCTTTTCCTGAATTCTACCTTGAGATTGAGAGTTTCTCATGTGGCGTACCAAGAGAGCAGCTGGAGCACCTGAAAAGAAAGAGAAAGGTAATATCTAAAAGCAAAGAGTAAGTATTTGTAAGGGCGTTCTGAAATATTATTTGAATACAATACTTTATTTACAGTCTACAAACCACTGATTATAAATATGAATAAAAGGGAACAAATTTCTAACTACTACTATTGCTACTATCAATCAAACTACTTTCACTAAAGAAAAACTATAAAACAAAAATTCGAATTCAATACAATTATTTTTCTACGAATTCTACAACTACTAAAAATCACGAAAATAATAATACAGTTTATTATTATCAACAATCACTAATACTATCACTAATATTATTAATATATTCAAACTATTATTATTTTTATTGTAATAATTGATAACCAATTCATCATATCAAATGTCACCTCAACTTAGGGCACTCTAGAATTCTTCACACACATTTATTTTCTTAACAAAATGTCGCCAGCATTGTGGGGCGAATAGGAAAG
This sequence comes from Chrysolina americana, assembly GCA_958502065.1. Classification (NCBI taxonomy): domain Eukaryota; kingdom Metazoa; phylum Arthropoda; class Insecta; order Coleoptera; family Chrysomelidae; genus Chrysolina; species Chrysolina americana. The sequence goes on from OY293420.1 coordinate 33,885,338, forward strand.
GGAAAATTCAAGGAAATATCACAGTAGGTAAAGTGGAGTGAATAGGTGAGGAAAATTCAGAGAGTGAGTCAGTAAAATTGTGAGCTAAGTATAAAAAGGAAGGATAAAATAGACTTGAGAGATGGTAAGAAAGTTGGTGTAGATGGAAGAGAGATGGGTGATTATGAAGAAAATGGTGTAGCTGAGCAAGGACAGAGTAGTAGTGGGAGTGGACAAGTGCAGAGAGAAAGTAAAAGCATGGATGATCAGATACAAATGCTGATGCAATTTATTACAGGAAATATGGAGAGAATGGAAGGTAATATGAAAGAAAATGTTAGGGAAAATATAGAGAGAGTAAGAGAAAATGTAGAAAGTGTCAAGGAAAATATTAGAGAAAATATGATTGAAATGGAAATAAAATTACAAAATAAATTAGAGGAAAATAAACAAGAAATGACTAAAATGTATAGGGAATTTGAAAAAAGAATAGAACAGAAAAATTAAGAATTTTACAGCAATACCAAACAAGACATAGTAGATATAAATAATTCAATATATCACAATAGTAAGCAAATACAATTGAATCAAATAATCAGGAACTTATTGGAAAAATAAGAAAGGTTAATGAAAAAGTAGAAAAGAATAAAAAAGAGTCAAATGAAATCATGAATGAGAAAAGTGATGAAAATGAAACTAAATTCAAAAACTACACAGAAAACAGAAAACAGAAAATAAAAGACATAGAAAAATTAAAATTAGAAACAGGTATAGAAACTAGGATTATCAATACATGTCAGAGTTTTCAAATGAATAATAAATTTGAGGGGAATATTAAGAAATTACATCCTACCACTTTTGTAAAAATAATGAGAAACAAAACTAAAAATATATCAAATATAGATGAACTAAAGGACACAATAAGACAACAATTGAATAATCAACCTTGTATTTAGTTTAACAGCCAAGAAAGAAATATAAATAGTTTCCAAGATTTTGAAAATCTATTTCTCAGACAATATTGGGGGGATAATGCACAAATGTTAGTAAGAGATCAACTTCAGTTTGGAAAATTTTATGAAAGTAGAAATATGAATTATAACAATTATGCTATTCAATTATTTGCCATAGCACAACACCTAGATCCTATAATGAGAGAGGAAGAGATTGTAGGGAATATTAGTCGTCACTTTAAGCAGGAAATCTTTGAAATCATAAATATGCACGAAATCAAAAATATGGACAAACTTAGTCAGTATTTACTTAGACTTGAAAGAACTTTATCATACAGAAATGGGGAACAGAGATATCAGACAAGACAAAATCTAAATAATAACAATTACAATAGACAGACACAATACAACAACCAATATAAGAACAGGAATTATATGGACAATAATAATAATAATCAATTTAGAGACAATCAGTATAGAAGTAGACCAAATCAAAATTATTATGACAATAATAATAGACAAACATATAATAATAATAGGGAAAATTATAACAACCAATACTATAGAAACCAGGACCATGTAAGGAGAAATTATAGAGGCCAATTCAACAATAATAATGATAATTATCAAAATAGAAATTACTATCAGAATAGGACAGACAATTTTAGACAAAATAATGAACAACCAAGACAATTTAATAGGGAAACAAGGAGGAATTCAAATCCTGAAAACAATTATAATAGGGAACAGACAAGACAAGTACATTTTAATAGAAGAGGAACAAGCCTAGATAGGAACAATGAACAACAAAATGTAGACAATACCAATCAAAATGACAATCCACAACCTTCAACATCCACAGATAGACAGAATTTTCAGTAAAACCATATGGAAAGCTGGACTTACCAAAATATGAACACCCCATAGAATTCATTAAGTTAGATACAGTACAGGAAGAACATTTAACAGAGTTAATAATAATAAATGGAAAAATAGAAGAAAAATCAGTTAATATGCTTATTGATACTGGTTCAGAAGCATCATTGTTAAAAGAAACAGCAATAGAAAACAAAGAACTTAATGGTAGAAAAATAACAGAAACAAATCAGTTTGCCAATATTAAAGTGGAAATACAAAACAAAAATATAGAATTACAGTTACTAGTGATAAAGGAAATGGAATTTGATGTGATAATAGGGACGGATCAATTACAAAGGATGAAGGCTAAGATTAATTATGAAAGGAAGGGTATAGAAATGGAAGGTCAATGGTTTAATTTTATAGAAAATGAAAAACAAGAATACTTTGATAAAAATATTTTGTGTATGAGAGAGATGAATGAATGTTATAATGATGATAATAATAATAATGAAGAAAATGAATATAAGGGTAAATATAAATGTAATGATAAAAATGAAGAATATATTAATGAAATATTAAATAAATATAAAAGATTAGTTATGAATGAATCGAGAGTCGCGAAAGAATATATGCACAAAATAGAAGTCAAAGAAGCAGATAAATTTAAATCAAAGAACTATCCTATTCCATACAAGTATAGAGAAAAAGTAAAAGAAGAAATTGAGAGAATGTTAGAATTTGGTATCATAGAGAGATCCACTGGTAATTACATGAATCCAATAGTTGTTGTTGTTAAGAAAAATGGTGAACTGAGACTATGTTTAGATGCTAGGGAATTAAATAAAATCACAACTCCACAGTATGAATCTCCGTTAAACATAGAAACTATATTTGGCAAAATCACAAATGCTAAATGTTTTTCCAAGATTGATTTAAAGCACATTTTTTGACTTATACCTTTGCTCGAGAATTCTAGAAATTACACAGCTTTTTGTATAGAAGGAGTAGTGTATAGATTTTGTCTAGTTCCATATGGTCTACAATCAGCATGTCCAGCATTAGGAAGGGCTTTGCATAAAATATTTGACAAATACGAAGACTTTGCACTACACTACATTGATGACATTTTAATATATTCGAAAGACAAACAAAATCACAAAGAACATTTAAATAAAGTTTTAGAAATAATAGATGAGGCAGGACTGAAAATAAACTTGAACAAATGTGAATTTTTCCAACAAGAAGTGACATATTTAGGATACAAATTGAATCAAAACGGACTTGAAATGGACCCAGAACGAATAAGGACAATACAAGAATACACTAGACCTCACAATTTAAAAACACTTGGAGGATTTTTAGGGATACTGAATTATTTTAAGAGACTTATACCAGACTTGACTAGTAAAGAATTACCACTGATACAATTACTCAAAAAGAATGTAAAATGGAAATGGGGACAGGAACAAGAACAGGCATTTACAGAATTAAAAGACAATTTTAGTAAAAATCTGAAAATTTATCATCCAGACTACGACAAACCATTTATACTTCGTGTGGATGCATCTATGTCGAGATTTGCGGGTGTTTTAGTACAGTACCAGGGGGAAAACGAAGTACCTATATCATTTGTGTCACGTATTACGAAGAAATATGGAAAAAACTATAGCATTACAGAGTTAGAGTTAGCTTGTCTTATATTTTGTATCACCAAACTACGTTTTTATTTACTCGGAGCAAAATTTTTCATCGAAACCGACCATGAAGCTCTGATGTCTATAGTAAATTATAAATATGCTAGTAACAGAGTACATAGATGGGCACTTTTACTACAGGAATATCATTTCGAAATTAAACATATACCAGAAAGACAAAATTTAGTACCTGACACACTTACGAGAATGGAAACAGAAAAGAGACAGGAAACAAGACAAATTAAAATAGGGGTAAATATTTTCAAAAATACTACAGGACTGTTTTCTTTACAAACGATAGTGGAAGACCAACAACAACTGACTGACAAAGAAAAGAAGGGGACAATACAAAGACAAGGAGTTATAATTAAAGTAATAAATGGGACAGAACTATACTTGATTACAAAAGAACTGACAAGAACACTGATTGACAACTTACTTACAAAATACTTACATACAGGTATAAGAAAAACGTGGATGATATTTAGGGAGACATTACAATACAAAGGACATCGAAATTACGAAAGATTTAATAAATAAATGTACTTTATGTCAATTGGCCAAACATAAGAATAGAGTGAATAAAAATGAACCAAAAAGTATTATATCAAATAGACCTTTACATATATTATCGATAGAATTTGTTAGCAACCTAATAACTACAGAAAACAAATACAAACATATTTTTGTAATAACAGATCATTTTTCTAAACACATAACTTTATATCCGACCAGAAAGACCAACTTCAAAATAGTTAAAAACTTATTAAAACAATTTATCAATCAAAAGGGAACACCAGAAATAATGATATTAGACAATGCTACCTTATTTAACAACGATAAAATGAGAAACTTTGCTGAACAGATAGGAATACAACTGAATTTTACTAGTATTCGACATCCTGCATCAAACCCAACCGAACTATATATTAAAGAAATTTTAAAATATTTGAGAATAATTTCTCATGAAAATCATAGAAAGTGGGATGAACGATTACCTTCAGTGGAAAAATATTTAAATGATGTACCTAACACTGTAACAGGAGAATGTCCAACATACATAATGACAGGGAGAATGCCTGAAAGAGAGTGGATTGTGAATGAAAAAGAAATGAGTGAAGTAATGCAAAAAGTGAATGAAAGAATACAGAAGAATGCCAGAAAATTTATTAGTAGGGAAAATAAAAAAAGAAAAAAGAAAGTTAAATTTAAAACAGGAGACTTAGTTATAATAAAAGCGTTAAGAGTTCCTAATGATAAGAAAGAAATCTGTGTTAAGTTACAATTGCCATTTGAAGGACCTTATAAAGTGAAAAATAAACAACCAGTTAATAGTTACTTACTAGTCAACCCACAAGATATAAGAGGAATATTTAACATAGATTTATAAGTTTGAAAGTTAAAGAAAAAGAACAAGTAAGAAATACGAAAGAAACTAACTACCTTAGATAAATCCAAAAAGGGCACAGATCATCCTAGATCAGGAATTCAATTGAGGGAACACCTGAAATAAAAAGAGAAATTATGTAAAATAGATTTGTAAATATGTAAATAGAAAACTTAAAATTTAAATTTAAACATTCCATGTTAAAATATTAAATTTTAATTTTGGGGAAATTGCCATGAAATTAGAATATAAGAGTAGTAGATAGAAATTTAAAAATATTGGACTTAATAGAAATAAAAATAAAAATAATATTTCACAGAACAACCCTGACTGATACTTTTTCAAAAAGATATAACCTCTGCCAGTTCAAAATGTCACACTTTTAATTTAAAAAAATCCTTCAGAAACCTTGCAAAATAAAGAGTTATTCTCAAATTATAAGATTACGAGCCAAGTAAACGGAACACTCTGAACTCATCCAAGAAACATCTTGTATATGAAACTGTCACACAGCCAATCCCAGGTAGAGTTTAGAAAAAGAACGAGGAAACTTAAAGTCAAGAAAAAGGTCATATCAGCAACTAAAGAGGATATAAATATCATGTATAAAAATGTAAAAACTCAATTAAATTTTAGTAGAAATAAAATAAAAATGTACCATATAGAAATAATTGTAAATAGGTTAATTAATTATAAGAAATCAATAAAAATCAGTGACTCACAACCATAAGTGATCGAGAGTGTTTCTGAAAATCGAAAAAAAACGGGCCTGGTAACGGAAAAAAGTGAGGAGAAGTTATCAACAAAAAAGGAAGCAGAGGTCGATTTTGGAAAAAGCAGAGAAAAATTACATCAAAATTCCAATTAAATGAAGAATTACATCTAAATCTCCACAGAAACACTTAATATACCAAATTAGGAAGTACTGATACTGAAAACAACTTACCTTGACAAACGTTTGGTAAGAAATCCAACCTGCAAGCCAAATAGGAGAAGCTGGAATCTACCAGAACCAGAAAGGTATTTGATCCTTATATAAATCCAAAATTCAACAAGCAATCCAGTGCACGAGTTTGAACTTTCCTTTCTTTCCGAACTTTTCTTCATAACCAGTTAGATCACTAAGACAATTTCCGCGTATCAGTGCACGAAACTATTCCTTTTTGAGAACTTTATTAGTCTTATTTTATCAATCATTTTCATTTCAACACACGAACTCTTCTGTTTACTTGTAATTTAAGGTTAAAGACATTTCCGTTTGAAGAACCATATGAATGGCAAGTGTCTATTAAAACGGTGACGGTGCCGTTCCTCTAATGTTTGAAATTTACATGACTTTGCCAAGTTCACATATTTAGCAAGTAAGGTAGTTTTCGTAGGGACAGGTAAAATAAGAATTTAAGAAATCTACTGATAATTATGAGAGTTATTACATTAAAAAAGAAATATTTTGACTATTGAGAATAAAATGAACAATATTTGAGTTGAATTCATATCTTTCTTTATTTCCAAGGTAAATTACATATTATTATTATATATTATTCTTGACATCCTTTTCCTGAATTCTACCTTGAGATTGAGAGTTTCTCATGTGGCGTACCAAGAGAGCAGCTGGAGCACCTGAAAAGAAAGAGAAAGGTAATATCTAAAAGCAAAGAGTAAGTATTTGTAAGGGAGTTCTGAAATATTATTTGAATACAATACTTTATTTATAGTCTACAAACCACTGATTAAAAATATGAATAAAAGGGAACAAATTTCTAACTACTACTATTGCTACTATCAATCAAACTACTTTCACTAAAGAAAAACTATAAAACAAAAATTCGAATTCAATACAATTATTTTTCTACGAATTCTACAACTACTAAAAATCACGAAAATAATAATACAGTTTATTATTATCAACAATCACTAATACTATCACTAATATTATTAATATATTCAAACTATTATTATTTTTATTGTAATAATTGATAACCAATTCATCATAACAAATGTCACCTCAACTTAGGGCACTCTAGAATTCTTCACACACATTCATTTTCTTAACAATATATATATGTATGTATATATATATATATATATATATATATATATAAATGAATAGTAACTTGTGACATCCACAGTCACTCTACTCTATTCTCTATTCACTTACACCAATATATATATATATATATATATATATATATATATATATATATATATATTATATATATTATTATATATATATATATATATATATATATATATATATATATATATATATATATAGGAAGGGTAGTCGTTGCTGACTAGTTAGGAATGGAACTAGTAAATAGTGGGGCTATGCAGCAAAATCAAAGAGTACTCTTTTAAGTTTGTCCAAGCTTTCGGAAATTTAATTAATCGTTTCCATCATCAGGGATACTACAATTTGCATGAGTAAGTAATATATAAAAAATATACATGTATGGTTAACTTACATCGCGTCAAACACCCTCAACTAAGATGTAAGTTAACCATACATGTATATTTTTTATATATTACTTACTCATGCAAATTGTAGTATCCCTGATGATGGAAACGATTAATTAAATTTCCGAAAGCTTGGACAAACTTAAAAGAGTACTCTTTGATTTTGCTGCATAGCCCCACTATTTACTAGTTCCATATATATATATATATATCCTTCCTGAGAAGTAAGGGAGTCCGTGAGCGATACATCACCGACAAGAGAAATTGTTCATATTTAGACAGAATGATTGGTTTCTAATCATTAAATCAATGTGCTTTCGAGCATACTTTTTTCTTGTTTTCACAAGTATTTTATTCCACTTGTATATGGTATGTGGAAGTTTGTGGTCAGATCTTGTAATTGAATTTCAGCACCAATTCTGCTGAAATTTGATACACATATGTAGGTTAGGTTATGTAAGGTTAGGTTTGAACGTGAGTGGGCCCATATATATATTTCTCCCAGTATATCCAATCTCTTAACGAAATTGAGAAGTACGTTGGGAGAACAATTTACCAGGTTCTCTGGCCTTACTGTTGTATTGCCAAATGTTGAAAATCTGGTTCTGGCCGCTGCGGGGCATGTACATAAAATGTGCTTAGCCGTTTCATCCTCCTCCATGCATAGGCGGCACTCTGCATCTTGTGCAAGTCCGATTTTATGCATATGGTGTTTGAGTTTGCAGTGGCCAGTGAGCAAACCTACTATAACTCTGAGATGTGCTCTACTGAGTTCTAGCAGCTTGTCAGAGTCCTGTTTATTCCTTGTGCAAGCAATAAATGCTTTGGAATGGGCTAGGCCCGGTAGACTACGCCAGTACTCGACTCTTTTGTTGTCAGCCCAGGATGTTATGACATTCTTGGCAGTGCTATGTGCTATTCCGATTACCGGTTCTGGCCCAGTGAACGTTGTTTCGTCCCCCACTTTTGCTAGGGCGTCCGCTATTTCGTTTCCTTCTAGGCCCGTGTGACCTGGTATCCAGACTAGGTTAACGTTGTTGCGTTGTGCCAGTCGGTTTAAGGTTTCTCTGCAGTTCCATACTGCTCTGGATTTAAAGCAATTGGATTCAAGCGCTTTCAGTGCCGCTTGACTGTCTGAAAATATTTTTATTGTTTTTCGTGTGTGGCGTCGATTTTCCAGCTCCCTTGCACACATTTCAATGAAATATACCTCTGCCTGGAATACCGTAGCTAATTTACCCATACTGAATGAGCGTTTCACTACTGGGTTTATCCCGTATATTCCGGCACCGACAACTTCCAAAGTTTTGGAACCATCGGTAAACCAACGTTCATTTGCCAGGTCAGTTTCATTCTGAACCCAGTCTTCTCTTTCGGGGAAGACCACAGTGTAGGACGTGTGAAGGTTGATAGTTTTAGGCATGATGTCTGAGGGCATTCCCAGAATGTTGTGAGCTGTTATGGCCTCCAGCATGCTGCTGCTTCTCATGACTACTGCCTGCGGTAGACTAATGGCCGCTTGGTAGAGTCTGTATGTTGCCCATCTTGCCTCTCTTTCCAAACCTATGTGAAGAGGAGGTAATCCGAGAAGGGCTTCCATTGCTGCCGTTGGCGTGGAGCGAATGGCCCCAGTAATCGCCAGACACGCTTGTCTCTGTAGTCCGTTAAGTTTAGCCTGGGCCATTTTTTGTTGGCCCTTGCTCCAGACTACAGAGCCATACGTGATTATTGGTCGTATGACGGTCACGTACAGCCAGTACACTTGTTTTGGTGACATGCCCCATGTTTTGCCACATATTCTGCGGCATGTCCATAATGATAGGCTAGTCTTCCGGATAGTCTTTTCCAGATGCAAGTTCCAATTTAGCTTTTTATCTAGGGTTATTCCCAGATATTTTGCTTCACTCGCAAAAGGAATTGTTACACCATTGATGGAAGGAGGTATTAATTGTTCCAGCTTCCTTTTTCTGGTGAACGGTACTATGACCATTTTGTGAGGGTTAATGGACATTTCCTCCCTCTCACACCATTTATATATGGTGTCCAATATATCCTGAAGGGCGTAGGAGATCGTCTCTTCGGATTTATCGCGTATTACTAGGACCAGATCGTCAGCATATGCTTGCAGATCGACCTCCCACAGTGTGAGAATGGCCAGCAGATCATCCACCAGCAGTGACCATAGCAGAGGGGAGAGAACCCCCTCCTGAGGACAGCCCCTTGCTGGCTTGAAGCTGATACTTTCCCCCTGTAGAGGGGTCGTTATAGTTCTGTTATGAAGCATAGTTCTTATCCAGTCACATAGTAATGGTTCAATTCCTCTAGAGACAGTGGCCAGGAATGCGGCGACTGCTACCTCCTGGTGTTCCAGGGCGTCCCTTATTCCTGAGACAAGGTTGTTGAGAGCAAGTTCTGTTGACTTACCAGCCTGGTATGCATACTGGTGAACATTGAGTGGGTGCTTTGTTAGTACACCACACCTCATGTGCCCGTCCAGTATTTTCTCCATGCTTTTCAACAGAAAGGATGTCAGACTAATAGGTCTGAGCGATTTTGGGTGTGGGTCAGTCCGACCCTCCTTAGGAATATAGATCACCCTAGTCGCGGTCCAGTTAGATGGAATATGGTTCCAAACTAAACTGGTTCTGAAGAGTCTTATGAGGATAGGTGCAATATGTTCCAGTCCGATTTAGTATGCCATCCTCTCCTGGCGATTTGTAGGGTTGGAACGAGTTAACCGCCCATCTTATCGCCTGTGGTGTAATTATTTTGTTGGCAACCACCCAGTCATCTCTGCTAGGTCGTTTTATCCGGCCTATATTTGTGACTGGAGGTCGATTGTCCAGAATCAGGCTGCCTGGGAAGTGGTTATTAGCCAATAGCTCTGATGTTTCTTTCCTGGAGGCAGTAAAGGAGCCGTCTGGACGTTTAAGCGATCCCAGCTCCTGTGTCTGCTCTCTGGATATAATCTTGTGGATACGGGCTCCGCTTGATGTGTTCGACACATTTTCGCAGAACCGTTCCCATGATTCTCGTTTTGCTTTCCGGATATCTTTATTGTATGTGGTTAGAGCGAACCTATAGTTTTCCCAGTCACCTGACACCTTAGCTCGGTTGAATAACCTTCGAACTTCTTTTCGTGATTTATCCAGATTTTTGTTCCACCAGGAAGCATTCCGGTTATCCTTTTTCTCCCTAAGTGGCCAGTTTTCGTGATACGCTGAGATAAGTGCAGTTTGTAGATGCTCCGCAGCAATATCTATTTGATCACGACTATTTATTGAGGTCAGTCCGTTTTGGAGATGATTCTTCAGGGAGGTTTTGTATCCTTCCCTGTCCATGCTCCGCATGTCTCGGTATTGTACCACTGGCCTGGGGCCTATTTCAATGTTAAATTGAATATGTCTATGGTCTGAGCATGATGGTTCAGAGGACACCCTCCAGTTGGATATCTTATTGCTTAGAAATTCTGAGCTGATTGTTAAATCTAGTACCTCTTTCCTAATACTAGTGACAAAGGTTGGCTCGGAGCCCACATTGTTAATTGTAAGCTCCTCCCCTATCAAGTAATTGAGAAGAGACTCACCCCTCATGTTGATGTTTGTGCTGCCCCACGCCTCATGGTGCGCATTGGCATCACATCCTATCACTAGGTGGGTGTTGTTCCTCCTGCTGAAGGCAATTAGTTCTCGCACGGCCGCTGGAGGAGGCTGTTCCGCCCCAACATCTCCAGGAAAGTATGCTGAGCAGACGATAATTTCCGCCATACACCCCCTCTCTGGAAACTTCACATGGATTGTTGCCATGTCTTGGGTGCAGAAATCTGAAAGAATAAAATAATTAATGCTGTTTCTGGCTAGAATGCATGCTCTAGGTTTCACCCCAGAGCAGACTGCAATTATCTTACCAGATGTGTTGCCCAGGCCGGTAACTTGGCCTGTGTTCGAGGTCCAGGGTTCCTGGATGAGGGCCAGATCTATCCGCTCCTCTACGAATTTTTTCCAAGGACGTAGGTGGCGACCTTGGCATGTTGCAGGTTTGCCTGCAAGAGTCTGACTGTTGTATCAGCCATTCCCTTTTTTGTCGTCTTTAGGCGGTCCTCCCCCGCCATCTTTCTCAGAGGGTGGTTTGCTCTCCTTCCCTCTGGAGGTGCCGGCACCCTTTACGAGTGGTGGTCTATTCGGGATGGATTTACCCTTTCCCGAGACCCCCCTCATGGGCTTCTTGGTCCGAAGCGCACCTCTCGAGAAGGATTGACTTCTCCCTTTCGGTGCTCCCCTTGCGACCATTCGTGGAGGAACGCTTTCCTTCCCCTCCTTCGGCTGCATCCGGGAAGGTTCTTTCCCCCCACGGCTGCCTTTCAGACGGAACTGAATCCGACCGAAACCGAAGTAGGGCTTGAAGTCCAGTTCCTCCAAGGATGACTTGGACATTGCGTCTATCGCGAATGTCCATGTTTGACCACGGCCCAAATCCTCTCGGTTCAGTATTACCCATTCCTGAGTGGCCAGACCGTGGTTCATTTTTTTCATTCTGGTGAGCACCATCTCGGCCGTGAGTCGTTCGTCGGCTTCATCGTCCGGGATGTATGCCACACAGATGAATGGCTTTGGAAGGTCCTGCCCTTGGACGAATTTGATATTCGCCCCTTCCCATGGTTGGAGTTGCTTGGATACCTCCTCCAGTCAGCTGGCACTGATGCTGTCCGCGCAGGTGATTTGTAGCCATCCAGGCTGATGAGTACAGCTCTGGAACCTCGCTTGCGGGCCCTTATCGGGTATTAGGCTCACAGCTTCCATAATAAATCGCTGAAGAGCCTTTAGTTGTTCGCCTGTTAGAGCTGTGGTAGGATATTCAGGGTGGATTAAGCCCACCTTGTTGCCCCCAGCCACTGCTTCGTACGAGGGTTTGGGTGCCCCCGAACAGGTTTTCTTTGCCGTGTGTTCCGGCGTGCTGTCGTCGGATCTGAGGCGCTTGTTTACTCCAGCAGCTTCGGAGTGGGATTTTCCCTCTTCCGGTTGCTGTTTCGACTGGCCGAGACCCTTCAGCACCTGCTCTAAGGCGGTATCGTATGCAATTCCGCTCTTGAGCAAGCGACTTAGCACTTTCCTTCTCGACCCTGGAAGTCGAGTGCGTTTCAGTTTGAGGCTATCCATAACTTTGGTTGCCTCATCCTGATCTGCTTCAGTAGGTTTAGGGGACTTTAACAGTTCCCTTTCCTGATCTGAAGTCAGTTCTAGCGGTATGATTCCGCTCTCCTCTTGTTGAGAGACTGGTCCATCGCCCAGCCCTTCTTGTGGAGTCGGAATGCCGATCTCCATTTTTTCCTCGGTTTCTAGAGGATCGGGGGTTTTGCCTCCCCCCGTTGGGATTGCCTTCTTTTTCTATGTTACTCATATATGGTCCCACGAGTAGCTGGGGAAATAAAGTCCGCCATGGTAGAGCCCCGCCTTGCCATGGTAAGGCGATGATACTCTGGGAGGTCTCCCGGTGTCCCAGAGGGATCGTTCCTGACACATCACCCTATGTGCCACGCAAGAGATCTGGGTGTGAGCTACCCACCCAATCAGCAAACTTGGCCAGTACCAGATGCCGATACCTGATACTGGAGCAGCTACACATATGTAACTTCGAAGATAATGGAATAATATATTATTATTATTATGGACCTCGGTGGTGTGCGGGTGTGGTGTGCGGGTTGAGTCCTCGCCTCATAAGCCAGAGAGCGTGAGTTCGAATCTCAGCATTGCCACCGGTCTCGTGCATGGCATCACACGTATTAAAAGGTAAGGGCTACGTCTTCCCCTAGCTCGCACAAGTCTCTGACTTTTGAGGGTTGCACGTAGGGGTGCAACCGGTTGACGGATATAACAATTTTAACAACATTAACAATTTTAACAAAAAAACAACAATTTTTTTTTTAACAATTTTTAATTTTTTTTTTAACAATTATGTATGTTGAACCCCTCTACTTCTTTAAAGAATTCGCAACAACTTGGAAAAATTAAATCGGAAAAATCCGTGAAAATAGTGAAAAATACCGCACAGTCACATAATTCACTTGCAATGTTACCTTCTTGTCCCACTGGTGGCTAGATAGAGAGTGCGTAAGACATGGAGAATTGCTGCAAGAACTCACAAAAATATAATAGAAAAATTCCATAAAAATAGTGAAAAATATCGGATAGTCACATAATTCAATAGCAAAAAGGTTACTTTCCTATGCCCTTGATTGCTAGACTGAGAGTGTGTAAGACATGGAAAATTTTCAAAAATATTAAGAAGTCGAATAATTTCTGTAGTTGGACATGTATGTATGTAGGTTTCCATTAAGGTTGGTTACAAGCCAAGAAGCTGGATGAAAAGGGGTAGCATGCGTATTTACGCATGCCACTAACATACCAACCTCTGGGCACCCAGTGCACCTATCGAGACAGATAATTGAACAAATCCTAATGCTGACAAGTACAAAATAAAATAAACTGTTGTTAGAATTGTTAGTTTTGTCAACCAGCTGTCCCTCTTCTCGCAACCCTTTAAAAGTCCTGGAGAGACTTGTGTGAGCTAAGGAAGACGTAGCCCTTACTTTTCATCGTGTGAAGTCATACACGAGACCGGTGACCATGCTGGAAATCGAACCCATATTCTTATGGTTGTGAAACGAGCGCTCTACCATCACAACCACCACGGTTTATAGAAAAAAAATTGTAACCAAACTTTTATAAATACCTAAACTATGTGATTAACTAAAACTTAAATGAAAATAAGTATTGTATGGAAAACGACATTTTGAGAATTTTAATATTTTCTTTCAAGCTTATGGCTTTATTCCAAATATAATGATGTATCACGCCCGAAGCATTTGATATAATGTTTATAATTTTGAAAAATCTCTGTGTTTCATACAATACATATTTCATATTATTATATATATTATTGCATTTATTATTGTATTTCCTATATTTATTCATTATGGTCCTAGGGCCATAATGAGGTTCAAAAAGTTCTAGTACAATAATGAAATTCACATGTGAAGTTTCTGAATGTTCAGCAGGAATGAACGTTTTAAGAAAAAATTTTAGTAGGATATATATACCAAACAATTTTATTCAAAATCCCAAACTTCACCCTCCAAATCTATTCACGGAATCAAAGATTTTACTACACTTCCACATTTGTCTAAACAGCTGTGTATGTTTGAGAGTGAATAAATGATTTGCTGTTAATTGGTAAGGCACAATTTTCTCACTATTTTCATAATGAATATTTTGAACTGTCGTTTCAAAAATACTCAATTTAGAGTTTGAAAATATATTGATGCCAGCAGATTTTAAGTCTTGTATGTTATTCGGATCATAAACGATCTCTATCGTGCAAGCCGTGTTATTGGGATCGGCTATCGCCTTGCCCGCCCGATCATTTTCACGGCTACCACCAAAGGGGTATTTTTGACTTAGTTGAAATCTTAGATCAGGTTAACAGAACAATAAAAGTTTAATGAACTCAAGAAGTTTTCGACGTTTCGCAATCAGATAAACGTGGAAACGTTGGAAATTTCTAAAATGCAACTGTTTTTTATTATTCTTTTTCCTGCTAACCTTATCTCAAGTCATACAGAAGGACATGAATGCTACATTTTGTCAAAAATATTCACTTGATTGTGACACTCTCTGGCAGAATTTTCGGGTTTAATCATATTTTTTGCATTTACTCTTTTTGTTTTTTTTTCGGATGAGTATTTCTTGTTCGGCTTGGCGCGAACCACAGCGGCGACGTACTTTTTGGTACTTGCCAGCTATTTATAGCTATGAAGCCATCTAATGAGAGTCAAGAACTTCAGAACTGTTCTTCATGTGGTGACCCTCTTTTCTCTATCATATGATTTGATGATGAAAATAAATGTAGCTTTTGTATACAACCGTTTATTGACAAAATTAACAAATGTCAAATCAAAAACAAATTCCACAATTTTCTGTAAAATATTGTTCATTATTATTTAGTTTTTTTTTGATACTCATTAACAACAATTATTTTGAGTTTTTCCCAACTTTTGTTATTGAATAGACCGGCATTTTCTTCTCGCAATGTTTCACATTCCCGTTTCTTCGGTGGAATTTTCTTTTTCAGATGGTTTGCAAAAAAAAAGCAAGTGTAACTTCTTTCTGTTGTTCCGTCCATGGTTCCAGAATCCTTTTAGGTTTCTTTTGAGAAGCATCTGTTTTTGTCTATAACAAGAAAGTTAAAATAATAAATATCCATGTGGAATACTATAATTCGGGTATCGTCCAATATGTATGCCAATGAAACGACGTGATTCGACCAAATTCGAGAAAGCAACATCTGTGTTGTCAATCCTATCCTAGCACTGATGATAGAAAATAACATCAAAACCGGTCTGTAGGTAGTCATCCGAGGTGAATAAATTGTAAGCTAATTTGAATATTAACTAGCAACACTTGCAATGATATCGTTTTTAATGAAAGTTACACAAATATCTGTCAGTTGTAGTTCAATATCAATCAGTTGTAGTTCAATAATTTCGTGGTATTAGCCAGGAAAGTAGTTGTTTTCTGTCAGATAATTGCAAAACGTTTTTCAATTTGAGTTAACTGTTAGAGGTAAGGTTTCTTTTTTAATTCGATTGAATTTTTAGTTTCATTTGGTATACTAGGAAACATTTTTTATGGATGAATTATTAAATTATAATTCGTGTGATATTAGCTGTTTACTGTACCAAGTATATACTAAATGAAGTGATGTGTTAACGTCGTTTCAGTAATTCGGAAACATTCAGGAAGGCAACATAATTTAATATGATTGTGGCTAATGCGAGTATTCGACAAAGTACTTACTACATTGTGTGAATTATTGTTGGTACTTTCACCATCAGTAGTTTCCAACATGGACGCTTGTTGGTTGCTGTCATGAATTTCTTCATCAATATAGTCTTCATCTGAGTTTTCTTCTACTACGTTCAAATTTATATCAGTTTCGTGTAGTGTTTTTCCTTTATACTTGTATGCCTCCCCCTTTTCATTGAATAGAAGTAATTTCGATACCTGCGCCATTTGATACACGTCGCTTGGTAGACGATAACAACTTTTATGGATATCAGCAGTATGTCCCATAAAGCTCGCTAACGGCTCCAAGTCTTGTCCCGATAGGTTAATTAATTGTGACATGGTTGCGAGATGTTTACGTAACTTCGTTGAAGTCATGGCAGCAGCATTTTTTGGTCCGGCACGCCTCATATGGGTATATACAGCTTTAGATCCATCTATACTACTTGAAGTTTTTATTTTCGCGAACAAATAAATATTTGAATCTTGCACAAAATTTGCACGAACTTTCAGCAACAAATTAATGGTTTCCACTATCTCATCTGTGAATAAAACAGGAACCCCTCGTCCACGCTTTCCTTTAATAACAATCCTTTTAAACCACTTCATCAATGCTTTCTCACTCTCACTGATACAGTTATCAAATGCAGTGCTACTTTTTTTATCAATATTGATAGTATATGAATTCACCGTCATTCTTTGTAGTTCTGCTACCCTTCTCCTATTCAATAAAAGAAGCTGCACATAACATATTTCTTGGAGAGATTTAAATGCCTTCACATCAGTGGGGTTTTGATTCAATTTATTTCTAAGTTCTTCAGCCCTTTCAAGCAAATATTTCCTCACCAACGTAAGATCTTCAGCTAACGGTATGAGAGTTGGTTTGTTCCACTCTTTCTCTTGTAAATCATTATTCGCAATAGTTGATATTTCATAGCGCCATTCAGTTGTAACCAGTTCCTTTGAAGTTTTCAGCTGTCTTGTTTTTTCGGTTTCCCTATACAATCTTTCAATTCCGTTCCCATATGACTTGCCAATGAAGGAACACCATACGTTGCAGTTTTATCGTCAAATCTAGCGATAATCTTCGTGCATTCCACAATGATGTCAAAGTTTGCTGGATCTAGTGCTTCTAACAAATTTTTAACTGGCTTCTTCTTTATTTCAATGAGTAACTGAGCTAGTTGTCTCATTTTCCTGGATGCAACCAAACGAAATTGTTTTTCACGATGGCTTTTTAAATATCTTCTTGCCACTGCACAAATTAGTGGATCTGTTTTGGCCGTAAATGATATTTCATCAATTCTCATTTTAGGAAATACTTCTTTTCTGAGTAAATTATTGTCATTGTAAGCCAAAAACAAAGAACGTCCTTCCGATTGCGCGTAGAGGTACTTTCTTTTGTAAAATCCCCTACAGAATTTGCAAGGTAAATATGTCTATACATTTGGTACTTCTATTCCTGTATGTTTATTTTCGGGTTGTCTCACAGGTATAATGTTATTGTGTGCTAAAGTACTTTTCAGAAAATTACCAGCATTCCTGAGCTTGGTAAAAAGATCTTTTCTTTTTCTATCACGTACTTTATAGGCCAAAATCTGCTGGACTTCAATTTCTTGCTCATGGTGTCGCAAAATATGACGAGAAAATTTCAAAACTTCAGTGTCACAAAATAGACAATAATCTCGTTTATTCCAGTCTCGTTTTGTTTTGATTGTTCTGAATCTATCAATTGGCCCCTATAAAATATACCCCATTATTTTAATAATAATAATATTAATAATAATACTAATGATTTTCCAATTGTACAGGTACCGAGACAGGTACATATTGCAAAAAAAGCCGAAGATTAGCTGGTTATGTCCTGCGACACAACCTCTGTTTTTCATCTTGAGCTCTTTTCATTATCGTTTACCAATTTAGGCAGCAAAAGATTCAGTATCACCTCTTTGGAAATTGGAAGGTTAGTATTTTAGAAAATTCCAGTTGAATGAGAGCATATTTTAAGGATACAAATAATGCAGTAGAACTATGTTTCTACTCTTTCAATATAAGTTAAATTCAAATTGTCATGATTTCATACATAAGGCAAAATATGAAGTTGCTAAATATTTTCCAAACATTCTAACAGATGCACTGACAAACCCCTGAAAGATTATAACAGTATTTTGAAACAAAGATTCACTCGTAATTATACGTTAAGTGACTATAATTTATTACAAGTTGTCACTCAGAAATTCAAGATATAGAATATTCAAAAACACAACTCTTTATGTTCGACTATTCATTCGTAAAATAGTTATTATCCTAACAATTACAGAAAGAGTACAATTCCCGCATGCGACTGCCGTTACCCGAACGACGCAAAGCGGAGTTCGGGTAAGCAGTCGAGTGCGGTAGAGTACCTTTCCGTATAAGTTAGGATCAAGATTTTTTCTACAAGCACATTGAAATGTAGTGTTCTTGAACACATTTTTTTCCCGCACTAGTGCGGAATAACTCACCTGTAGTGACTTTAGCGTGCGGAATTTTTTTTTCCTCACTAGTGGGAAACTGACACTTCTCAAACTAAATTGCGTGCGGGTATAAGGCTTGCCGGAAAAATAGAATCCTCCCAACTTCATCAAATGAAAAATATTACATAACTTTTATCTTTTTGTAAGTCTTTGTGAGGTTCAAGAGTAAGAATGGTTCATATCAAACCTGTATCCTATTGACAGGCTTCCATTTTTTCCCTAAATTCTCCTAGGTTTTATTTTCTGTCAATGAATGAATATTAGTATTATTATAGGCTCACTTCAAGAATTTTTTAAATTTGCGTAACTAAAATTAGTATTTTTTTTTTATTTCGACCTATATGTATTGTGACCTATTAATACTGTTTTAGGTAATTTCTCCTGATAAATTAATTTTTTGACAAAATTGTTAAATAAGTATAGAATAAGATACAAATATTTTGGTATTACTCATAATCTTATTCGAAACCTCCTTAATTTCCGACACAAATATTCTGATTTTACCTATTTGACAATGACAAGCAAACAAAAATCATTGTCAATTATAGAAACTAATGGACCAATTGCAATCAAGGTATTATGAATTGAAATTGCATATAATTTTTTAAATTTTCTAATAATTTTGCTGTAAATGCATCATATGAAGACAGGATTAAATCAAGTATCATACGATACGCGTCTATTAGGTATTGTTACAATAATACTTGTGAAACAACTCGTACTGTCGGACTTGTTTTTCTCTCCTTTCATAAGTTTTTGACACAATAGAACAGAACAGAATTTGTAATATAAGAAATCAAATTTCATGACAAGTAGTGGAAATATACGATTAAAGTGTGTCGTCACAATTATTGTCTTTCTTGTCAAAAACTGATTCCAAACAAATAATTTGAGGTTGCATTCTCTGTTGATGCTTCGCTTAATAGTATGGTTGTTCAAATTGTATATAATACAAATATTTTAAATATATCAGAATAATACGAAAATCTTTAACGGAATCCATATCTGACAAGTTGATTTAAATTGGACAGAAGTTTGTTAAGAAACAGTTTTTGACAAGCATGACATTTGTGAAGTCATAAATTTCATAATCTATTCATATTTTGCTCAGAATGAAATACCAGACTTGCAAACCCGCAGTGTAGTGAATTTCTGTAATAAAATGATTTTCCATGTTTAATGTTGATTTTTCAAATAAATCTGAAAACACTCAGTATTTCTGAAACAGTGAAATATAGGTGAAAGACATTGCCCATGAAATATGTCAAAAATTGAATAAAATACAGGGTGTTGTATTTGAAATCAGAAAGTTGGTACTGGCAGCTGTTACATAGGAAGTTCTTGTTGAAAAAAATGCGCTTCTAAAAATACCAATCGACGTGTCCGATCGTTTTTTTTGAACACGCCCCCGTTTATTCATTATCGAATTTATTCCATTTGGCTGATACACACTGTATAGGTCGAAGCTTTAGCATAAACCTATCATCAGTCATGTTAGTTCTAAGATTTAGCTGTTGTTTACTTCATATTGGAACCTTATGAAATGAAATGAAGATAAGTATACCTCTGAATGATGGTTTTTCGTGTTTTTTGGCTAACCTGTATTGTGATATGTTCTCCACGATTCGTCATCGCCAGTGTTTGGCATGTTCAATAGAGATGTTGACAGTTACTCCATGGACAGTGATCGAAAGAAAGATGTTGACAGGTTCTCCGTGGACAGTGATCGGAGTAACTGTCAATATGAGTAGGAGATTTGAGCCGGTTCTGGGCCTCCACCCACTACTTTACCCCCCTACTACTATGACGTCATTAGTGACTGACGTCATCACTGACCTTGAGATGGCCTTCAAGGATGACCTTGGTGTATAGATACCTTTGTGCGGGTCTTTGATCTTGGCACGCCCTTGAGATGACTTTGAAATTTTGTGTTTGACCTTGAAGTATATTATTGGGAGGTGTTCACGGTTTGTGTTTGACCTTGAGATGACATTGCAATGACTCAGATTTTTTTTTCATACACGGACAAGTACTTTTTCCAAGTACATATATTTTTTTAACTCCATGTCTCTGCTATTGTGTATGATCCTTATGTGTAGGGTATACATAAAATTCTATACCGAAGTATAGAGCTGGTACACGTCTGCACATCACGGAGATCCAGCCAGATATGAGAACTCTGATTCCTCTCCCGTGATGTATACCTTGAGATGGTGGGGGGGGGGAAAGGTCGCGTGACGTCAACGCTATGCGCATCCGACGACGATCCAGTGATGTGTGTCAGGCCCTCGCTCTCGACACGGTGCGGTGAGTCCGCTGACGTCACATACCATACGCTGCATGATGCAGCGACTACTATTTACTCTCCGTCTTTTATCGATGCGGTGCAAACTCGCGCATGGTGGGGGCTTCGCATTACACATGTGGCGCATAAGTCTGTGGTGGGGGTAGTTCATTATCTGTTTTGAAAGAACTGGGTATGGTGATATGAAATCAGAAGTTGTATACCTAGCAGTCGAGCAGTCAGCAAGAGTAGAGAAGTTAATCCGTGCCTATACTTCATGTGTGACTTTCGTGTGTAGTCACTGTAAACTGTTCAGTTTGTAAGAGTACATGGGAAAACCATGTGTCTTTTACCGATATTTGCAAAGAGGATTCACGTCTGTACGCCGCACTGTACTCCGCAGAAATCCAGCGACGAATTTAAGCCCTTATCTCTGTTTGGCTTAAGATCTCTCTTTTGATCATGTGGGTGGGTGATAGAAGGGTGTCTACTGGGTATACTGATCAAAGTTTCCTTTACTTGTAAAACTATCGAAGATTGATTATCAACAAATGTCGGCTTTTATTTTACCACTTTTTCAACGATTCGAGTGGTGGTGTCCTTGAGATTACTTTGTAATTTGGTAGTTGTTTGACCTTGATGTAGATTTTCTGTAATATTCAGGGTTTGAGTTTGACCTTGGCGTGACATTGGGATGGTGATGATGACGAGGCATGTTTCAAGTACTCATTTTTTATCTCCAAGTATTGCTACTTCGTATGACTTGTATACTGTAATGGTGATCGAGTACTTGGCATGTTTCAAATACTAAGTTTTTTACCTCCAAGTATTGCTACTTCGTCGTATGATCTGTGTACTGTGATGGTGATCGAGTACTTGAGTACTTATTAATACTTGTGTACTTATTACCTTCATGTCTTGCAACTGTGTATGACCGTCATGTGTACGCACAACTAAACATGAAAATCTGAAGTAGTAAATCCGAGAATGCACACGTCTGCATACCACAGAGTACCAGTCAGTTATGCAAACTCTCATCTGTTCACGCTCAGCCCTCTCTGTATCGATGCGGTGTTGGTGCGAAGCGAACTGGGCATGTGTTGGTGCGAACTGGGCAAACAACCGGTTCTGGACCTCCCCCCACTACTATGACGTCATACTATGACTTCATCAGTGACCTTGGTGCATAGGTACCTTTGTGTCTATGACACGCGAGATGACTTTGAAATTTTGTGTTTGACCTTGACTTCTTGTGTACTCTCAAACTACAAACTCATTAAGATATTTCTAGAGAGGTCCCTTGGCAGATTTTATGTATTCAGGGTTTGTGTTTGACCTAGAGATGACATTGGGAGAGAGATTAGATTGCATACACGGTAGTAGTTTTTTTAGGTGTTCATTCATGAGTCATTATCATGATGTGTGACTTTCATATGTACTCACTACCAACATCTAGTTTGTAAAGAGTATTTATATAGAATCTCAACAAACTTTCTTCGTCTGCACACCATAGAGATGCAGCGACTAATGCAAGTTTTTATTCCTCTCTCTGGAATTGTATTGCCTACCCCCGTCATTGCGAGTGGTGGGGATGTCTTATGTCACACGACTCGCATGTTGGTATGAACGTGGCATGCGTACAGGGTTTGTGTTTGATTTGTGTTTGACCTTTTGGTTTGCACACGATTCCTCATCGAATCATGTTTGATTTTCATGCTTATACCAAATCATTGGTGTTTGGTGTTTGACCTTCATGTTTTCTTGAGAGTCATACAATAGAGATGCATAGAGATGCGGCTGCGGCGACTAAGCGGCTGCGTTGACTAAGCGGCTGCGGCGACTAATGCAAGCAATCTTCTATTACTCTCCTCCGGCTCGCGTCATTGCGAGTGGTGGGGGTTTGCATATATAGTTGTTAATCATGGTTGACCTTCATTCTTGTGTTTGACCGTCATGTCTTCGTCTCCAGAGAGAACATATGCACACCATACACACCATAGAGACACACATAGAGAGACACCTTAGAGATGCAGCAAGCCTTTAATTGTCAAGCGTCATTGCTACATCACCACGACTCGCTCACAGCTACATCGAGTTGTTGTTTGACCTTGAAATGGTATTGGCTTTGACCTTGAGATATTATTGGCCAACCCACGTTACTTTTAATACAAGTCTACGAATTTAAGTACATTATTCCTATCACCAACCCAACTGCCATGCTACTGACGTACCTAGCTAGGCTAAAAGACTGAGACCTGAGCTAGGCAGACCCGTGAGCTAGGCAGACCGGCCGTGAGCTAGGCAGACCGGCCGTATATCATCATATCATCAGTCGCCGAGTATCAGTACGCATCGTCCGCGCCGATATATCAACATCAACACCAATTCTTGTCAGTTTTTGTGAATTCATAGCTTTGTGAATTTCATAGCTTTGTGAATTCAAGAAAAAAGGGCAAATACTTAATTTATAAGCTAAATTCGTCCCAGGAATAACCATCGTGGCAGCAAAAGGTCAGGTCAATGGCGCCTGCGTATGGTGTTATTTATTGAGGAAAGGGGGTTTATTGTCAGTTTTCAATCCTTTGTGAAATCTGGTACATTTTGATATTTTTCAACGGCAGCACTGGACCCTTGACTGCTTAGCTGCTTTCCAATTGAATTGTCAGGGGTAGACGCACTCAGGGGGTAGAAGAACTCAGTGGGTAGAAGCACCCAGTGGAACTTGTTACCCTGACCTGAAGTGACCTCACCTGACTTCATAAATGGGGTTTAACATCTAAGGGTGCAGCACACTCAGTAAAGCTTGTTAGCCCTGAACTTAATTCTACCTGACTTTATGAGTGGAATTTAATTAATTTAATTAGAACTTGTTTCTTCGTCGTTTGTCTGTCAGATCTCGGAGTTACTCGGAGCTTCTCATCGAAAATCAAACTTCAAACCCAAAAATATAATGTCATTAGTTCGTGAAAGTCATTTATGATAGACAGTGGTTATTTGAATAGACAATGGTTATTTGATGGTTATTTGAGGTATCCACATATCCCAATCTACCACCTACATTATGTTTGGATTGATAATATGGAATTGAGAAGATGCTTTAGTAGGGCCACGCTAAAACACAAACGAGTCGAGCACAGTTACGCCATCCTATGACAGACTGTAGCAACTATACACTGAATTTATTCATAGAACACATTACGATCCGTTTATCATCTGAGGGAAGGGTGCGCCACCTATAATTATTTGTTTGAACCAATATGAATCAAGTATTCCTTGCCATAAGTTTCAGAATCAAATAGCAGCAGAAGTCAAAAATCCATTACTAGGAGTATTTATTTGCTCAGTGCCCCAATGCTAACTAACTACATAATCAACATTAGATGCCAGCGCCAAAGTGCCGTGAATTGAACCACTTTCTTGTACATTCTGTCAATAGAAGAACATAATTTTCACCATATATACCTATTTACTAGGATTTCATCACCTCTATGAATAATCATTATAGATTCAATAGAATTTACATAAGCAACGGCTAATAAATATCACAGGAATTTTTAATAAAACAATAAATACGATGTACTTATAAATAGTTCCAAAACTCTAAACCAGAGAAAGTATACCCCTTTTGTCGAATTCCCAATTGTACTAATACTAAAAGTTATTTTACATTATTTTTCAATTAGAAACAAGAAAGGAGTAGGGCAAGAAGTGACACCCTCAACAATTCATTCAAACTTGTATAAGAATAAAATTAAGCACTAAAGTCTCTTATAGAATTTGGCAGCTGATCACAGCTATGAATTCCGAGTACCATCTAGCGGGAACTATATATTCTGAGTGGAAGAAGACGAATATTCATTTTACAGTGGTGTGGATTGTTATTATTTGTTATTTGTCAGTTGTCACTTGTTTTGTTACCCCCACAGAATACCCTATTCTGTGGTTACCCCCAATGGCCCTAATT
Source organism: Chrysolina americana (assembly GCA_958502065.1). Classification (NCBI taxonomy): domain Eukaryota; kingdom Metazoa; phylum Arthropoda; class Insecta; order Coleoptera; family Chrysomelidae; genus Chrysolina; species Chrysolina americana. Next base: position 33,910,273 of record OY293420.1, read on the forward strand.
CTAATGATTCGAATAAAAATAAAAGTGATAGCGGTTTTGGCCCTGTTGCTTGAATCCAATCTCAGATTTAAGAATCTCTTGATATTGCCTACTGAGAATATCAAGAATTGTCCAGCTGAAAATCTTCAACAAAAACTCTCCCAACAGGTGGTTTGTTGTTAACATTTGAAAGATGAAGATCTTTTTGGTAAAAATCATAACATGACCACTATTTTGGGACAGTAGACTATTGGAAGTGAGTATTAAATTGTTCTCATCATTTGGAATATCATAGTAAATAGAGTTTTATAGGAATATTCGAATGAATCAAGAATTTTATACTCCTAGTGAAGTCAGTCGTCCAGCTGATAATGTTCCACAAAGTACATATATGTCAAACCGTATTAGCGTTAGTAAAATATATAGGAAGCTAGGAAGCGTTTCTGAAAACAGATCTGGTACAGACATAGAATGAAATTAGAGGAACCCAGGTATACGCATATAAATTAACACACACACACACATAAAATGTACTTATTCCACAATATTCATTTCATTTCATCCAAGCACAATGTAGATCTATGTGACTGAAAAGAATTTGTGAGATGGTCAATCAAAAATCTTTGGTAATTATTAGCATTTCTTCGAAATGAAGGAACTCAGATGACAGGTATTGAAGGGTACTGATTTTTAGTGTTAGCAACATCAATCAAATTAATTGTATCATTCTGCTGATTTGCTTCACTTCATTTGGTAACTCAATTTTAGCAAATAATAGCATTTTAATGAGAGGAGATTTTATAATTTGTCACTTGCAGGATATCACCATTTCTTGTATTATGGTTAGATTCTGAAGCAGACTCCCCACATAATTAGGGGGAATATTGCAATTCTTGTATTCTTCCCAAACATTTTTGGAAGTATGAATCCAACCAAATGAAATGGGAGAAAAAACAGTGAATAGGGTTCTATGCTGATTACGAGGAAATGTTAATTCAAGGAAATGTATACAAGTGAATGAATCAATTTGCCATGATAAGTCACATTGTTTAAAAGATTGAAACTAATAAAATTATTAAAATTTTTCAGTACCGTATCATATTCTGAAATTTGCTCTTCTGGGAAAAGTTACGTCGAATTTACTGAAAAATATTTAAAATTTTTAAAATACTTAGACGTCTCAGAGACTACTACATCAATCTCCGTTACCAAAACTTGCTGAAAACTCTAATTGTATCATGTTATGACGTAATAAGATCTGATTTTGACAAAGTCAAATGAAATTAAATTTTTCTGACAAATGATTAATTAATTGATGATACCAGAGAGGTGTCTTGTTTCCATTTTGAGACGAGATAATATACTGCAAAACTCTTTCTTCAATAAAATGTAAAATATTGGCATGATGTCAAATTGGGAAATTTATATTTCAAGTTTTCATTAATGAGAGGGCTTCCATACAAACTCTCCATTTGAATGTAATAAACATGGGATTTGAAAAAAACTGTAATATAATTTTTTTTTCATAGGTTTGAGAGTTGTATCAAATGAATTAGAGTTTTCAGTTTACGAACCTGTGAGTCACTTTCGAGATATTGAGTAGCAATTTGTAAAGTTCGCTGTAGATATAATTTGCAGACTCTCCTAATTTTACGATGTGTTTTGCGATATTTATGCAAACATTTTTAATTCTCACAATTCTGGAACATGAATCGAGCAGTTAGGCACAAATTTTTGCTATTTATCTTTTCCAAAACAACCATTCTATAATTTCAGATGTATAATACTCTTTACTGATGAAGAACTCATTCCTAGAGAATTCGGGCTGGAGTGGCAGAGATGAAGAGAGGCCCTTGACGTAATAAAGGGTGCTCGGTAGTGAGGCTAGATGCTGGCCTTCTAAACTTCCGCTTACATTTGGCCAGGTTCGAATTCTGGAAATCGAGAAAAATTTTCTCAATTTCATAGTAGTTGATAGACAATGTGAGTTGTCTAGATGCCAATCCCGACGTCTGGTGCTTGCTTGGAGTTCATTCCGACCACCCCCGGGGTGGTGCTGTAGGTTTTCCGGGTTTTCCCCTACAGCTGAAAAGTGAATACGCCACCAAAAATCAGTAAGTCGCCCCAGAGCGCCACGGCAAATAATAATCATCTCCGTCCTCTACCCGCACAGGCTATGCCTTCGGGTACATTCTATGAGTGTTTATGGTGGAGTATTATAATATTATTATTATTTGTTGATGCATTTCCTTATTTTTTGTATAATTTACTATGGGTTTTTCTTGTTGTTGAATGCTTTACCTAAGCATGTAGACGTGACAAAAATGTATTTTTTGTTTGAAGCGGATGATTTGACCTCTTTTTGAAAGTACCTTATTCAGAATCACTAAAAATGGAATATTTTTGTTCGTTGCAATGATCTTCCAAGTGCAGGTGCACACAAAGCATAACAAAATGCAAAAAATTATACATTCTTTGGAAATTACCAATCCCACAATAAAAACATTGTTTTATTTATTCGAGGTGGTCGGTGGATCAGCGGTCTAATACACAGGCCGTTCGAAACTCCAGCATAGCGATAGTCGGTTCGAATCCGATGTAGGTACGAGAATTTTTCTCAACTGCTTTATATCGGATCGATAGGCGGCCGCATGCCTTGTTGAAAAGCAAGTGTATTGTGAGTGAGTGAGTGAGTCTAGTGCTAGCTTGGAGTGCACATCGATCACCCGAGGTGGTGCTGTAGGTTTTCCGGGTTTTCCTACAGCTGAAAAGTGAATACACCTAACACATCAGTAAGTCGCCCCAGAGCGCCACGGCAAATAATAATAATAGCCATCCTCTACTTGCACAGGCTATGCCTTTGGGTACACTCAACGAGTGTTTATGAGGAAGTATTATTATTATTATACATTATGGAAAATATTTTTAACAAAATCGATAGAAAAATATATCTGTAGCAATTAACCAGTGGTGGAGAGTTATTTAGTGCATACATAGAAAGAGAACGGTGAGTGTGTTTTTCTTTTAATAACAATGATACAGTGATACTTGAATGAAAATTAAATATACAACCCTATTAAGAGGTGGGATTGAATAGACGAACTAGAAATCTCAGTCACTTCTTGTTTTTCCATCCAACCTTGACATAATATTATATTACAACAGAATGATAGATATATAAATTTAAATGTGATGTGAATTCAATTTAAGTTGCAATAAAGCAAAATAGAGAAAAAAAGACACTTGCACATGAAAATATTCACTCGATTCACTTCATATAAGAACAAAAAGTATTTTTTCTCTTCACTACACCAGTTTAGTAAATTCTACTGATGAAGATAACATGGTCATCGAAATGCGCATCCAGGAATTAGATTACTTGTGTGGTGAAGGGTAAAAATACTTTTTGTTCTCATTGAGTGACACCACAGGCGTCCATTATTCTAATTTTGACACTTTTTATAAGCATGTTCGATAGGTGATGGCCTATGGCAGGGAGCTCATGCTGAAAAATCTTGAAAGATAACTCAGAAGCTGTGGTAATTCGTTGTCCAGAAGAAGAGGCTTCATTTTCATTACTTTACCAGAAAGTTGTTCAAAAGAGATTGGGAGTATGTTTCACAGCCAATAGTCGTAGTACTTGAATGAATGAGCCATGTGTATCTTGGGAAAGATATCATTCCTTCGAATCTCAAATTCATGCACGTTTGTCCTGAAAGTAACTTTGTGATATAAGTGGACAGACCGTTGTGAACCGATTATTTTATAAAAAAAACTCTAGAGGAACACAAGAGAACGACTTGAAAATTGCATATGATGGGTACAGGGGAAAAACAAGCTAAGTCACAAATAATGAGGTCAGAGTTATTGGCATTTTTAGGTGAAAATTCATTATGAGTTTGTACCAAATCAGCAACCTAAGTTAGGAATTTGACAATATAAAACTTGTGACTTGTCATGTTATTCTCCTGGCCGCTTGATCCTTCATAGAAACTAGAACATTTTCCACCAAATAGTTCAAGCTACCGCAATTTATAATGGACTTAGCTGGTTTTTTCCCTGTACCCTTCATATGCAACCCACCGTGATTTCATGATCACAGCGGGTTGCCCAAAAGCAGGTTGATTATGTCTTTTGTAAGTAGTCAGTTCGCAGGCAGCTGTGCTTTAGATGGCGTAAGTGTAGTCAGACGTTCATAATGGAACTATATGCTTTGTTATAGGCATCTGATCCTAGTGAGGGTGTAATGTATGTTGATTTACGAGCTGGCCGGGAAAGTGCTAGCATTCGATATACAATCTTTTAGATTGTGTAGGTCGATTCATTTATTTGGTTTGGCGGCTTGATTCCCTTAGTTATGGGTAATCGCACTTACTGCTCAGCTCAGAGTTACATACTTTGGATTTAAATGGCTATTTATTATTCTGCTGAGTGTGTGGCATGTATTATATTTGTACTGGTTTGGTAGTGGCATGAATTTTAGTGTATTGTAGTTGTAGAGTAATGTAATAATTGTTGAATATTAATTTATGGTTATTCAATTATCCATAACCTGTATCATTTACTTATTCAGGTGCTTGCGGGGAGTTGAGATGTTTAAGGTCTAGATTGAATATCAATGATAGTTTCTGTGTGGAGAGTTTTAACGGTTTTTATGCCATCTAATTTTTGAGACCTACCATTTGCATGAGTGTACGCAAACTTTCAAAGATCACCTGGCTTACCTTTCTAACTTTCCAAAATGTTACTTAGTAAATGTTCATTTTTCCAAAAATATTAAGAAATATTTAGTTAGAGAATAGTGCTGCTATACCTGTACAACAAAATTGTATTTCTTTAAATTAATAATTCTTCTTATGTCGCATTAATAATTGATTTTTGGACAACCAATTGAGAAAAGGAGTGCACTGCACTATACTATTTATTTGATGCCTTTGATTTAGTATTGAGTAATGAATATACTGGAGTTTTATCCCTACACTAAACCGCTATTTTCAATACCTTGACTATTGTTTCAGTTACCAAATCACTACATTTAATTGTACCACAAACAAATATTCTTTACGTTATTTTCCAATCAAAACGAGTAAGCACAGCTATTCCATATTTATTCAACGATTTCCAGTGTGATTTTTATCAAAGAGAAATAAGATAAGTTAGTCAATGTCTATGGAATCAGTATAGGAGGAAAACGCTAGTGCCATCTAGCGTTTTAGTTGAAATATGAGGAAAACTTCAAATAACTATAAAAGGTTTCTACTTGCCTACTACAAAATATTTCATGAAGTTTTTTCGCAATTTCAACATATTTCACAAACTGAATAATTTCGATTCCCGAATCTCATCACCAAATATAATTTGTATCTAAAAACTATCCCGTTTTTTGCACCAGAACAAACAACAGATTCCGAATAGATAATTTCATTCCCTTTTCCAGTGATATTTATGGAAGGTATCGAAATTTGAAATTGAATCGCCACCTATTAGTTGGTAGTTTCATCACAATCAGTTGCGACTAACGGACATCCTTCCTCAAACAATGACCTACGACCTGACTGGGAGACCAAGTCGTCTCCCATCGAATTCAATTCTTGTCTCATATGATTGTCTTACTATCTTATTACTCTTATACAATGTTTGTGGGTATGTCATCTAAAATTACTTGGTGGAACTGTGTCTCCTGTTAGTAGTCTGTTCGCCACTTTGCCCACAGATGACACATCTGTGGGCAAACCCGCTGTGATCATGAAACCACGGTGGGTTGCATAAGAAGGGTACAGGAAAAATACCAGCTAAGTCCATTTTAAATTGCGGTAGCTTGAACTATTTGGTAGAAAATGTTCTAGTTTCTATGAAGGATCAAGCGGCCAGGAGAATAACGTGACAAGTCACAAGTTTTATATTGTCAAATTCCTAACTTAGGTTGCTGATTTGGTACAAACTCATAATGAATTTTCACCTAAAAATGCCAATAACTCTGACATCATTATTTGTGACTTGGCTTGTTTTTCCCCTGTACCCTTCATATGCAATTTTCAAGTCGTTCTCTTGTGTTCCTCTAGAGTTTTTTTATAAAATAATCGGTTCACAACGGTCTGTCTACTTATATCACAAAGTTACTTTCAGGACAAACGTGCATGAATTTGAGATTCGAAGGAATGATATCTTTCCCAAGATACACATGGCTCATTCATTCAAGTACTACGACTATTGGCTGTGAAACATACTCCCAATCTCTTTTGAACAACTGTCTGGTAAAGTAATGAAAATGAAGCCTCTTCTTCTGGACAACGAATTACCACAGCTTCTGAGTTATCTTTCATGATTTTTCAGCATGAGCTCCCTGCCATAGGCCATCACCTATCGAACATGCCTATAAAAAGTGTCAAAATTGGAATAATGGACGCCTGTGGTGTCACTCAATGAGAACAAAAAGTATTTTTCCCCTTCACCACGCAAGTAATCTAATTCCTGGATGCGCATTTCGATGACCATGTTATCTTCATCAGTAGGATTTACTAAACTGGTGTAGTGAAGAGAAAAAATACTTTTTGTTCTTATATGAAGTGTGTTTAATCGAGTGAATATTTTTATGTGCAAGTGTCTTTTTTTCTCTATTTTGCTTTATTGCAACTTAAATTGAATTCACATCACATTTAAATTTATATAACTATCATTCTGTTGTAATATAATATTATGTCAAGGTTGGATGGAAAAACAAGAAGTGACTGAGATTTCTAGTTCGTCTATTCAATCCCACCCCTTAATAGGGTTGTATATTTAATTTTCATTCAAGTATCACTGTATCATTGTTATTAAAAGAAAAACACACTCACCGTTCTCTTTCTATGGATGCACTAAATAACTCTCCACCACTGGTTAACTGCTACAGATATATTTTTCTATCGATTTTGTTAAAAATATTTTCCATAATGTATGAATAAATAAAACAATGTTTTTATTGTGGGATTGGTAATTTCCAAAGAATGTATAATTTTTTGCATTTTGTTATGCTTTGTGTGCACCTGCACTTGGAAGATCATTGCAACGAACAAAAATATTCCATTTTTAGTGATTCTGAATAAGGTACTTTCAAAAAGAGGTCAAAACATCCGCTTCAAACAAAAAATACATTTTTGTCACGTCTACATGCTTAGGTAAAGCATTCAACTACAAGAAAAACCCATAGTAAATTATACGAAAAATAAAGAAATGCATCAACAAATAATAATAATATAATAATACTCCACCATAAACACTCATAGTGTACTCCTTTCTTGTTTCTAATTGAAAAATAATGTAAAATAACTTTTAGTATTAGTACAATTGGGAATTCGACAAAAGGGGTATACTTTCTCTGGTGTAGAGTTTTGGAACTATTTATAAGTACATCGTATTTATTGTTTTATTCAAAATTCCTGTTATATTAGCCGTTGCTTATGTAAATTCTATTGAATCTATAATGATTATTCACAGAGGTGATGGAATCCTAGTAAATAGGTATATATGGTATATACAGATACACTACCACTTGCAAGAAATACTTGATTCATATTGGTTTAAACAAATAATTATAGGTGGCGCACCCTTCCCTCAGATGATAAACGGATCGTAATGTGTTCTATGAATAAATTCAGTGTATAGTTGCTACAGTCTGTCATAGGATGGCGTAACTGTGCTCGACTCGTTTGGGTTTTAGCGTGGCCCTACTAAAGCATCTTCTCAATTCCATATTATCAATCCAAACATAATGTAGGTGGTAGATTGGGATATGTGGATACCTCAAATAACCATCAAATAACCATTGTCTATCATAAATGACTTTCACGAACTAATGACATATTATATTTTTGGGTTTGAAGTTTGATTTTCGATGAGAAGCTCCGAGTAACTCCGAGATCTGACAGACAAACGACGAAGAAACAAGTTCTAATTAAATTAATTAAATTCCACTCATAAAGTCAGGTAGAGTTCAGTTCAGGGCTAACGAGCTTTACTGAGTGTGCTGTACCCTTAGAAGTTAAACCCCATTTATGAAATCAGGTGAGATCACTTCAGGTCAGGGTAACAAGCTCCACTGGGTGCTTCTACCCACTGAGTGCTTCTTCCCCCTGAGTGCGTCTACCCCTGACAATTCAATTGGAAAGCAGCTAAGCAGTCAAGGGTCCAGTGCTGCCGTTGAAAAATATCAAAATGTACCAGATTTCACAAAGGATTGAAGGATTGAAAACTGACAATAAACCCCCTTTCCTCAATAAATAACAACATACGCAGGCGCCATTGACCTGACCTTTTGCTGCCACGATGGTTATTCCTGGGGCGAATTCAGCTTATAAATTAAGTATTTGCCCTTTTTTCTTGAATTCACAAAGCTATGAAATTCACAAAGCTATGAATTCACAAATACTCACAAGAATTGGTGTTGATGTTATTGGTGTTGATGTTGATATATCGGCGCGGACGATGCGTACTGATACTCGGCGACTGATGATATGATGATATACGGCCGGTCTGCCTAGCTCACGGGTTCACGGGTCTGCCTAGCTCAGGTCTCAGTCTTTTAGCCTAGCTAGGTACGTCAGTAGCATGGCATTTGGGTTGATGATAGGAATAATGTACTCAAATTCGTGGACTTGTATTAAAAGTAACGTGGGTTGGCAAATACCATCTCAAGGTCAAATAACAACACGATGTAGCTGTGAGCGAGTCGTGGTGATGTAGCAATGACGCTTGACAATTAAAGGCTTGCTGCACCTCTAAGGTGTCTCTCTATGTGTGTCTCATGGTGTGCATATGTTCTCTCTGGGAGACGAAGACATGACGGTCAAACACAAGAATGAAGGTCAACCATGATTAACAACTATATATGCAAACCCCCACCACTCGCAATGACGCGAGCCGGAGGAGAGTAATAGAAGATTGCTTGCATTAGTCGCCGCAGCCGCTTAGTCGCCGCATCTCTATGCATCTCTATTGTATGACTCTCAAGAAAACATGAAGGTCAAACACCAAACACCAATGATTTGGTATAAGCATGAAAATCAAACATAATGATTCGATGAGGAATCCTGTACAAACCAAAAGGTCAAACACAAATCAAACACAAACCCTGTACGCATGCCAAGTTCATACCAACATGCGAGTCGTGTGACATAAGACATCCTCACCACTCGCAATGACGGGGGTAGGCAATACAATTCCAGAGAGAGGAATAAAAACTTGCATTAGTCGCTGCATCTCTATGGTGTGCAGACGAAGAAAGTTTGTTGAGATTCTATATAAATACTCTTTACAAACTAGATGTTGGTAAACTAGATGTTGGTAGTGAGTACATATGAAAGTCACACATCATGATAATGACTCATGAATGAACACCTAAAAAACTACTACCGTGTATGCAATCTAATCTCTCTCCCAATGTCATCTCTAGGTCAAACACAAACCCTGAATACATAAAACCTGCCAAGGGACCTCTCTAGAAATATCTTAATGAGTTTGTAGTTTGAGAGTACACAAGAAGTCAAGGTCAAACACAAAATTTCAAAGTCATCTCGCGTGTCATAGACACAAAGGTACCTATGCACCAAGGTCACTGATGACGTCATAGTATGACGTCATAGTTGTGGGGGCAGGTCCAGAACCGGTTGTATGCCCAGTTCGCACCAACACATGCCCAGTTCGCTTCGCACCAACACCGCATCGATACAGAGAGGGCTGAGCGTGAACAGATGAGAGTTTGCATAACTGACTGGTACTCTGTGGTATGCAGACGTGTGCATTCTCGGATTTTCTACTTCAGATTTTCATGTTTAGTTGTGCGTACACATGACAGTCATACACAGTTGCAAGACATGAAGGTAATAAGTACTCAAGTATTAATAAGTACTTAAGTACTCGATCACCATTACAGTCCACAGATCATACGACGAAGTAGCAATACTTGGAGGTAAAAAACTGAGTACTTGAAACATGCCAAGTACTTGATCACCATTACAGTATACAAGTCATACGAAGTAGCAATACTTGGAGGTAAAAAAAATGAGTACTTGAAACATGCCTCGTCATCATCACCATCCCAATGTCACGCCAAGGTCAAACTCAAACCCTGAATACTACAGAAAATCTACATCAAGGTCAAACAACTACCAAATTACAAAATACTATATAGTTACAAAGTTGCAACACTTTTTCAGACAGGTCGACAACAACGTCCACTTACGAAATACGATTCCAAGGAATCTATCTGAGACGTGTATCGGGCAGCGATAATCGCAAACTCGGTCCTTCATTATGATAAAAATTGCACAAGCACTGATTTTATTCGCGATCCGGGAGGGTTTACATCTCCCAAAAGGCGTATACAACAAACTCTTTACTGCACTAACCGACAAAAACTACATACACGTAGATTACTCATTTGTTCGAGTTACGTCGAAGTAGAACTGATCACTGGCCTGGACTAAATGGAGCTGGCTTCTTCATTTCGCGATTACGCCTTTTATAAAAAAATATAGAAAGGGGGGAATCGTGTCTCATAGAGCATTAATTTACGTACTAATTCATCGGAATGTTATTTACGATCGGCGGCTCCTTTGAGATCTAATTCATGTTTCCTAACTGTCACGTAATAGGCCACTGAATCGAGGGATTACTTTATGTCTTCTCGAATTTTGTTAACATGCATCCTCTCGAAAACACATGTGACGGGTTGAACGTTCGTTTGTACGAATTATCAACACGAGAAGTTCCCTTTCTTGTGGATATTCTGTTTTATGAATTTCTACGGATCTTTTGTTTAAAACATTGGACAATTCGTTTCTGGATTTCAAGTACACAAAAAAGGAGTGGAATATCAGTACACCACAAAGGAACGCAATTATATTATACCACACAATCAAGAGAGACGCAATGCCGTTCTCCCCTCCTGTTACCTCACACGACTCCCCAACTGACTACGTCACTATTTCAGTTCGGACGATAATTGGGTATCTCTTCGAGCTATTCGAGGAGAAAGTAATGCTCTCTCAGTATTTAACAAGCTATTCTTTACGCTCTCATTAAACCACAATACCTAAGATATATTCTTTCCGATACTGTATGCCCTGTACTGCAAATGGGAAATTTACATACAAACATTGATTTTACTTCCAATGCGTTTACTGGTACAGTTTTAAAAATGTTCTGTTGTATGGCCCTAGTCCCCCATTTCATTAGTAAAGGCGCTATCAAATATATGAATAGAGTGATCCATTGCTATAATTTTAGGAATAATAAGTAACTGAAATAATACCACTGAAAACTAATAAACCGACGCCTATGTCAAGACGGCAACTGAAAAGAGAATTCCTTTTCGAAACGTTTTAGGTCGGTGCAACTGGGATGCTATTCAAGTAGTTAGCGCCAAAAGTATTTATTCTGCATTTTTGTTTTGCTTTGGTATAAGTATTGAATTCATAGTTTCAGTTTCATGCAGTATCAACATCAGTTATCATAAAGTACAGTTGTTTGAGCTGGTGATTGGTTGTAGGTAGATGGTAATTACGGTATTTTTTTATCAATAATTTCCAAACTACTTAGGTGTATCTTTGTTTATAAAAATGAGTTTGAGTCGACTTAACGCGGGAGGCAATGAGCCGTTCAGAATTCATTTCTTAAAAAGATAAGGGACTGCTTGATATACCTAACCGAATATACCCTGTATAAGATGATAAAAAAACACACCGGTTGAGTACACAAAGCGAGTCAAGTGGATAGGCCCGTCTATTTTTCTCAGTTAGTATGAGAGTTATTGAAAAAAACTTTCCGTGAAAGTTGAATGTTATTTCACTATGTATCTTTCTGTTATTTCAAATATTTCTTGATCTGCTATTGCTGGAAGAGTGACGTCATCGGCATTTTTTTTTAAATGGAACCATATGTCATGTTCTCTATCGCTGAATTTTTTTTTTCAATAGTAATAGATACAGTGTATTTCCTATTTTTGTGTCCACTTCTGTAATTCACTTACCTATTGCTTGATTTTTTCTTTATCTCTGTTCTGGAATGTAGGCAGTGGGATATTCTAGCGATAGTAGCGATATGGCAATTTGGATCAAATAGTGGCATACGTGAGTATTAATAAAAAAAGTTTTATTTATATGATACATCAACAGTTGTGTCATTAACAACTTTCACATACGATTATGAAGGTAGTGGAATATTTTCAAAATCTCCCTCAATGGCTCATCTGCCGAAGATATTACATTTTTTATCTCAGGTCAGGGGTTAAAATAAAAAAATACTTTTCAGCATTCACAAATGAATGAGTTTACCGTTCTACATACGTCGTCCAGCAACCTTTTTTTTTCATCAGAAAATAGTCATTTTCTGAACTATTGAATCAAAAAACTTTTCTTTTCCTTCCTCTGAGCTTCTATTCAGAAAAAAATCAGGATTAGGGTACTTGAATTATTCTGGAACAAATTTTTTTAGTGAAATGTCCCTATAACTAGTATTTTTCTTCGAAGAGTCAGCACCTGAGAAAGTTATGACTCGTACGCCACTGTCTGGTCATATCGCTTAGAATATCCGATTGGCTATATTCCCTGAATCAGAAAAATTTCGAATAAATCAAGCAACAGGTAATCAAATAACAGAGGTGGGCACAAAAATACGAAACACACTGAATCTATCGAGAGAGTTATAATGATATTAATACTACATAATTGAATAACAAAAATAACTTGTCTAACGATACTAAACATGACATATAGGTCCATCTAGAAAAATTGCCGATAACCTCACTCCTCCCCTAATAGCACATCGAAATACTATTTGAATTCACAGAAAAATGCAGAGGGGAATACCGTTTACCTTTCATAAGAACTTTTTTTCAATAACTCCCAAAGTAAATAAGGAAAATAGACGGGTCCATACATTTGACTGACTCTGTATAATCACTTTTTTATATTATTCATAGGCACTTCTGACTCACCCTATCTATATGTCATCAACATAATATCCTTCCTGGGTCTGTTGTAAGATCACCATGCAGAGTTCCACTCAAATCTGTTGAATAGCATTTCGTAGAATCGCGGACAAACTTATAAACAAATATACAAAGTGAAAACAGCCCCAATTTCTTAACTCATATGAAAATATGTTAATAAAAGTTTTCCTATTTATAGGATCGCTTTGAGAAGAGTATAAAAAATTTTTGGATTTTGAGGTTCACTATAAGTACATCTAGGTTCATTCGTACGGATTGGATAATAATCGCAATTATTCACACTCCTTATTCCCTCTTTATACCTAGGTATGAATGACATGAAAAAACAAGGACTTTTTTTGAGTTTCAGGTATCCATCACTTTGAAAATCTTGCGTTTGGATCTCTTACGTATTCTTCGTGAAGCTCGCAGACATATATACATGTCGATTATAGAAGGCTTTTTTTTTATCGAACTCAAACAATAACTGTAACTTACTTTCGATCCACCATGTATATGAATGACAGACAAGGAACCTATTCTGAGCCTATTGAAATAATTTTGTAAATACTGCATTCACACCAATTGAAAATGAAATCTCGCACATTAATTATTTTTGTCCAACATGTGTAATCAATGGCTATTGGTCTATTTTCTTTAGGAAACCAGTTAATTTTAGCCAATCAGATACCTGCATTTTGACATGTTGCTATGACAATAACCTAATTTATTCGGAAATTTCCCTGTGTGTGTGATAGAACTCAGACATTGGCAGATTTTTTTATTTATTTATTTATTTTTTTTCGGGATGAGATTTTTATTTTTTTTGCATCATTTTCAGTTTAATTTTTGTTTTTGGCTTTCACGATTTTTTTTTAATTATTTAAAATTTTCCATATTTATGTTTTTTTATTTTCCCTTATTCTTTGTTTCATACAAGTTTAGTATCATCCGTGTATCGGTAACAATAGTTTTGTTAGTAATTCTTGACTATGTATTACAATTTCATTTTGCATCTTGTTATGTGATTATAAAGATTTCTGTATGTTTTCGTATTATCTAAAAACAATAAATAATTCAAATTGATTGGCAGGGGGATCTTGATGGAAATTAATTCTGAGTATAATTTATCCAAACTTTGATAATGCAGTGAACACTCCAGAATTATATGGTTCAGATCTCCGTAGTCACCGCAGGTACAGTATGGAAATTTCCCTGCTCAAAGGAAAATTAATAAGCGAAAATTTCCCTCTGGCTTGACAGCTGTCATAAACACAGTGGCGTAAAATATTTTTGACTGATATTTATAACTTGATTATAGGTACATGTTATTATCTGTTATTTAATTATTTAAACCACATTTTAATAGAACATAGGAAAATTACAATATTTGACATCAAATCCGAGATTAATTAATGAAGGTGCCGCCGATGTAATTCATTAGCGTCCGATAGAAGTGGACCTTAACTTTTTTTCCCCTTTCCTCTAGTACTATAAAATTATGTGATTTTGGTGGAATATTGGTTTCTCTATTTAATTATTTAAACCACATTTCACTACAGCATAGGGAAATTAAAATATTTGATATCAAATCCGCAATAAAAATAATTCGCAATTTGCTGTTGTGAGACAAAGCCTTAACAACGGCCTACTATGATGTCCGTTGCATGGATAATAATATGTCACCTACGTATGTCACCAATTTCATTTCTGTTTTAAAAAACTTTTGTTATAAAATTTTCTTACCGAATCCCCCGCGAGCATGAATTAATATTCCGGAAATTTTCCTCAGTTGTGAATTTTTTAAGAAAATTTACCGAGGCTGAAATTCGCACTTCGAGAAAATTTCCGGAAATAATTCATGTTCTAGGGAGATTATAAGTGAAAATTTTATCCCAATTCAAAAAAATGGGGAAACACACACACACACATACACACATGAAATTAAAACTTCATGTAAAGTATTTGCAGGATCCCATGGAAACATTGCATTCAAATTGGTCAGATTTTTTTTGAGAAAATCGTGAACACACATCAAAATACATATCGAATATAGAGCCTTGGTTTTCGAAGTCCAGTTGTAGCAATCATATACTTCTGACCCACCCTATAAACAAAATGACACAGAAGTATACCAAAAACTTCATCATTTTGCAAAAATTGAATACACACTAATATGCACACACTTATGAAATACATAAGAGAACTATTATACAAAAGTATCTCTTAATATTATTATCATGTTGCTTTGTACCACTATTCTGAAATTCATCGGAAATATTGATTACAAAATTTAAATTGCATCATAATGATGCCAGACAAACATCACGAAATCATTTTATACTCACTTGTCAACAAAATTTCCATTTCTCTTTCATTCAGACCCTTACTAGTTTCGTATTTCGGGATCTGTAGTTGTCTCATTGTAGTTTTGTCTCTATCATTCAGAGCCTTCATCAAGATTTTTGTTTTTCGATCCATTCTGGAAATATTCGAAAACATACAGTTATTCATTATACCTATAAGTTGTATACCTTACCTTCAATTACTGAATATTATTGTTAAGCAATAACCATACACGCCAGCAGTGACACCACCAACTCGGAACACAGTGCAGCGCCGACTAACAATTATAATGTATGCTTGTCTGTGCTAGAGACACATGCACCGTAAAGGAGCCGATCATTTGCGGAGAGTAATCTGTGAAACATGGCAACGTTTAGTGGTCCTCACTTTACACGACTTACAATAGACGAGCGTATATATATATATATATATATATATATATATATATATATATATATATATATATATATATATATATATATATATATATATATATATATATATATATATCTCAATCTGCCTACTCCGTCGAGAGAACTGATTATTTGTCGGTCGTACCGCTGTATTATTTATACTAGTTCGTGTTCATATATTCTGGAAGTTACTCTTCTGTTAGTTTGGCCAATGTATGTTCTTCAACTCACTGCCTGTTAACGTAAAACAAATTTCAAAAAAATTTATATTCAAAAATTTAATAAAAAAATTATTCGTAGGGTACCCAAATAAATTTGAAATATTTCATTGATACCAACTTTATTGTTCATCTTAATTACTATTACAATTACTATTGAAATTCGTATAAAATAGCAACAACAAACACAACAATTTCCAGTCTTTCTCCCCTCGCCTCTCTCTTACTCACTCATCACAAATAAATACTCTCAAATAAAAACCCCATTCGTAAATGGTTCTTCTGATGGATTTTGACAGTACAGGTACTTGTACCTAGGTTAAATCCACACGGAGAAATCATCATGTGAATTATTATACTGTACAATAGTGTAAAAATGTTACCGAGTAAATTATTTTTCCATGTAGATGACAGAAAAGGGTGCAGAAATAAATTTGATTTGATTTGGACACTCGGAACACGGAATTTCATATATCCCTTGAGACTCATTTGGTATTGTGTCCTTAGGAGATCTGAGACATTTCGAAATTTGACTGTTAGCAGTGATACCATTGAGGTGATCTCATGGTCTCTTCATGGAACATTTAGAAACCAAGGTCATAGAAACATTCGACCACAAACCTACCTGCTGGTTTAGATACGTGGACGACATTTTCGTCATATGGCCCCATGGCTTCGAAATTTTGCAAACATTCCTAGATCACCTCAATGGTATCCATCCCAACATGAAGTTCACAATGGAAACAGAAATGAATAACTCTCTACCGTTCTTGGACGTTCTGATTACAAAAGCCAATAACACCTTCACGCACACAGTATACAGGATACCAACCGATGCCTACATGCTAACTTCCACCACCATCCAGCACAAACCAACTCGGTTTTGAACTCTCTCATACACAGATCAATCCAACTTACCGATATCCAAAACAGACCACAAGAATTGAACACACTAAAATCCGCCCTACTACAGAATGGTTATAACAAGTCACAAATCGAAATGTCCATCCGCTGTCAACTAACCCACCCGCAAAAAACTGAAAATCCTGTAGGCATCATTCAGCCTCACAAAGCGTTCCTACCATTCATCAAAGGTGTTACCGACAAAATCAGCAGGATCTCCACGAAAACACGAGGTTAAATCAATTTTCACTGCTAACAATCAAATTTCGAAATGTCTCAGATCTCCTAAGGACACAATACCAAATGAGTCTCAAGGGATATATGAAATTCCGTGTTCCGAGTGTCCAAGAACATACATTGGCCAAACTAACAAAAGAGTAACTTCCAGAATATATGAACACGAACTAGCAGTCAGACAAGCATCTTCTTCCTCCGCACTTCATAAACATCGTGAAGAAACAGGCCACAAAATAGACTTCAAAAACACTAAAACAATTGGCATGGAGACAACTCTGCAAACCAGGATCATCCGTGAAGCCCTGGAAATAGAAAAGCGCCCCAACTGCCTTAATACCCGTGATGATGGACGCAGACTTCCTATTACTTGGAAACCACTCATTTCTCGTCTCCCGACAACGGGCAACAGCGCCATCTCCGCACCGCATCTAGCAAATCCGGACGTTGCCCCACCACGCACGCCCAATATGGCCGCCTTGACTAGTATAAATACAGCGGTACAACCGACAAATAGTCAGTTCTCTCGACGGAGTAGGCAGATTGAGACCTTAGAGAGAACAAGTGGCGAGACCTGGGGAGTAGGCAGATTGAGACCCCGACGTCAAGTCAAAAAATCCTGATGATACCGGAGGAGTAGGCAGATTGAGACCTCAGTGTTGAATCTACCCTCACCCCCTTTTCGATCAATTTATCCTTTTTTCTTCTTTTTCTTGAAAATGGCTCCAAAATCGGAGCCGAAACGTCGAATTTCAATAAATACGGGGATCTTCAGTCAGGAAAGTAAACGTTACGTTAAAATCTCTTTATTACTATGTACCAAGCTTTCGTCCCAAGTTTGGGACTTCGTCAGGGTCCTAAAAGTATATTATTTTGTACAATTTTTAAAAGAATGCCAGTAAATACTTACAGTAAAATGAGATTGAAAACAAACGTGTATAAAAGAACATAAAAATACTGTATGAATTAAAATAAATTGTACCATTTCGTATTCGAAATGTCCTTCTGGAGTGCTCTCTAATCTGTCGTCAAGGTAGATCCTGTAAGCAATTGCAGTATTCATCTCGGCGGACGATGACGGGCAGCGAGACCTCGCGTGTATACAATTTGTGATAACCTGGACTGCACTGATGAGGGACAACATTCCGAAACCGGTCTGTAGTTGGTTCTCCGTTTGAATCGGGTGAAGTCCTGCTGTTTGTTCAGAGAGCTCTTGCAAAGTTGTTCCTTCAAAGTAAGGATATTTGCACATGTGTCTGACAGATATAATTCAATATCTGTCGCGGTATTAGCCAGAGAAGTAGTTTTTTTCTGTCGGACACATGCCATACATACTATACAAAGTTATAGTCACTTCCTAAAGGATTGTTATCGACTGTTTTACAGTCACTTGGACATTATTTGCTCCTTGAAACAAGTATTTTACATATACCATTTCGTATCCGAAATGTCCTTCTGGAGTGCTCTCTAATCTGCCGTCAAGGTGGATCCTGTAAGCAATTGCAGTATTCATCTCGGCGGACGGTGACGGGCAGCGAGACCTCGCGTGTATACAATTTGTGATAACCTGGACTGCACTGATGAGGGACAACATTCCGAAACCGGTCTGTAGTTGGTTCTCCGTTTGAATCGGGTGAAGTCCTGGTGTTTGTTCAGAGAGCTCTTGCAAAGTTGTTCCTTCAAAGTAAGGATCTTTGCACATGTGTCTGACAGATATAATTCAATATCTGTCGCGGTATTAGCCAGAGAAGTAGTTGTTTTCTGTCGGACACATGCCACATACATACATATATATATATATATATATATATATATATATATATATATATATATATATATATATATATATATATATATATATATATATATATATATATATATATATATATATATATATATATATATATATATATATATATATATATATATATATATATATATATATATATATATATTACAGGGTATTCCACATTCCATAGCCTATTAGACGTTTCTGGAGAACGGAACAACAGATCATTTTGAAAATTTGTGGGCATGGATAATCAAACATGCTCTACCCGTCTAAAATATTTTCATCAATACAGTGTTGCCACTTGTATCAGAAAGTAGTAGCTACTTTGTTATTTTAAATAGAACACCCCGTATATTATATAATTTTTGTAATCCTGATAGAATTCCTCACAACTTTTATAGTTAATTCCCTATACCTATCTGTGACGGTTTTCGAGATAAAAATTATTTTGTCAATTTTTTGTGTAAAACCTGACCATGGAAAAATAATATTTTTTTCACAATGCAAATTTACAAAATATTTAAATTTGGGTCATAGCTGCACAAGACCATTAAGTATTCTGTCGATGAACTGGATCTCAGTTTTATCATACAGGGATGCTCAGAATTAACTTCTTTTCGGGGACTTATGAAAATGACTGAAACTCAGTTTTTTCAAATGGAACCCCCTGTATATTATTTCATTTTCGAATTCAACGAACTAGTTTGAATAAGTTTTATTGAGTATATCCTATACCTATCTCTTACCGTTTATGAGATATAAATTATTTTATAATTTTTGAGATCTGTGCAAGTATAAAATTTGATGAAAAATCTATCAAATAACAAAAAAGAGCTTCATCTATTTTGAAAAAAGTATAATGAAATACATGAATCTTCCTTAATACTGGGTGTATGACAAATATGATTATGTTGACAGTTCGAAGAATGAATAATTAAATTGATTAAATCAATTCTACACAAGAGATAATATTAAAAAGTTTACTTGACAAATTACAACACATTTGATATTGAAAAAACAAAAACTCAGTAGCTCAGATGCTTGGAATGCTGACCATTTACTTGCAAACATTGATGGATCGACGTCATTACATGAATAGTCGTGGCTCTGCGGATTTCCGACGGGTCGATTTCTTCAAAAGCACGTCTAACCCTGTTTTCTAGTTCCTGTTTTGTATTCACAGGTGTTCTATAAACCTTTTCTTTTACTTTTCCCCAGAGATAAAAATCTAGGGGAGTCAGATCTGGTGACCGCGGCGGCCAAATCCAAATTGAAATTTTTTTATACTTCCAGAGCTCAAAAATTAAAATTATTTATATCTAATAAACGGTAAGAGATAGGTATAGGATATACTGAATAAAACTTATTCTAACTGGTTCGTTGAATTCGAAAATAAGATAATATACAGGGGTTTCATTTGAAAAAACTGAGTTTCAGTCATTTTCATAAGTCCCAAAAAGAAGATACTTCTGAGCCTCCCTGTATGATGAAACTGAGATCCATTTTATTGGCAGAATACCTAATGGCCTTATGCAGCTATCACATGAATTTCAATATTTTGTAAATTTGCATTGTGAAAATATTGTTATTTTTCAATGGTCAGGTTTTACACAAAAAATTGACAAAATAATTTCTATCTCGAAAACCGTCACAGATATAGGGAATTATATGGGAAAGTTGTGAGGAATATTATAAGGATTTCAAAATTGATTTTTGCATCAACAATTGACTAGTGCACATCCTGAACAATTGCCGACCGAAGCCGGCCATTTGTGGCGGTTGTAATTGATCGAAAATCGTGGTAAAATATTGCGATATTTGACATGCACTGCTGCAAACTAATAGACTCTCAATAGAGTCGAGTAAAAAGTGATTCTTGCATCAGAAGTTGTCTAGTTCACATCCCGAAACAATGCCGTTCGAAGCTGGCCACTTCTGCAAGTTGAAAATGATCGAAAATCTTGGTAAAAATATTGGTTTATTTAACATGCACTGCTGCATAATATGCTTGGAATTGGCACTTTTTCTTCTGTTAGAGTCGAGTAAAAAGTGATTTTTGCATTAACAATTGACAAATTCACATCCTGAAACAAATGCCGGACGAAGTCGGCCATTTGTGGCGATTGTAATTGATACAAAATCGTGGTAAAAATATTGCGATATTTGACATGAACGGCTACATAATATGCTTGAGTCTGTCACTTTTTCTTTTATTAGAGTCGAGTTTAAAGTGATTTTTGCATCAACAATTGACTAATTCATATCCTATAACAATTGCTGGTCGGAGCAGGCCACTTCTGCAGGTTGAAAATAATCTAAATTTTTAAAGAAAATATCGCGTGGTTTGACATGCACTGCTTCTCAACATCCCTAGAGCTGGCACTGTTTCTTCTATTTGAGTCAAGCAAAAAGTTATCTTTGTATTAACAGTATTCTGATGTTCAACATCGAACAATTGCCAGTCAGTGCCGGCCAAACTGTCTCAATGATTGTAGACAACGAAAAGTCATGTAGTCCTGGATAATCATCCAATGTATAATTTTGAATAGTTACTTTCGGACGCCGGCTGCTTCGAAAGGAGAGAATGATACAGGAAAATATCCAAAAACTCTGTGAATAAAATTACGAGAATTTGCTCCGAACTGCTACTTTCTAAGCTGGCACTTTTTCAATGATTGGGATTGGACACATTTTTTCATTCAGTTTCGTAAAAATGATTCCCATTTGTTAGCCAACCAATCAACAAACAGACATTCGCTAGAAAATTGAAAGAAAGAAGAAATTTTAAATGCTTGCTATCCGTCTGACCGTGGTGGAATTATTCGAATGTATGGCTTTAAGCTGGCTGGCCGGGAGCTAACATGACAGAGGTATGAAATTCTAAGGAGAAGAGTATTTGAAAGAAATGCGAGATATTCTTGTTGAAAATTCATATACGAAGCATTTATTGAATAAACTTCTTTTCATTTAAAGAAGTATTTTACCCCAAACTCTATTAGAAAATTTTCCTAATGATGAAAATGCAATGGTAAAATATCGACCTTTTCCTCATAAAAGAAAATTGAGACCCGAACTGATTAAACATCTCAAAATGAACTAATATTAAAATTGCACAAAATAATTCCAAAACTGTGAGTCAGCTCTTTTTGAAATTAAACTCCTTTTGAAACTAACCAAAACTATAATGTTGTTAATGAGATTCCTTGTCTAGACTGTAATGGAGTGTACAGGGTGGTGTTAGGTAAACAATTAGCAAAAATTCAATGGATAATTCCTTGACCTATTACAAGAATATTTTGTACCTTGATGATTTTTGAAAACCCCCTCTGTTTAGAGAATACGGGGCGAACAAAATTTGCTACAATCATATTCGATACTTACTGCAGGTATAGCACCGATGATGGCTTAACAGCCGAAAGCGCTCTGCGATTGTAATCAATTCACTTACACGAAATACAACTCTTTCATTGAATTGAACAGTTACGTGTACACAGCTTTAACAACTTACTGATATCAGAAGTAACTTTTCATTTATACAAATATATAAGTAAGGGGGTCGTACAGACTGTGCGACCTCACAAGCACTTCGACCTATAAGTTCTTTTGTGCGTAATATATAAGTAAGAAAGGGGGGTGTTTTCGAGGGAAACTGAATAACAGATTGGTCTAATAAATGTTCCCGTTCTATTACATAAATACATGTATATTAATTATGCATTTTTGTTTCACTGCTGCTTATGAAGGATTCGCCAGGTTCCTCAGAAGAAGAAAGCAGCACTCACATAGTCCAGTCCATCAAGTGTGATAAGAAAGTTGACGAAAGTGATGATCATTTCAATCGTAATCAGTTTTCAGCAGAATCGACCACTCTATTGGTATTGTAGTTGATGTAGCTAAGAATAGAATAACATAATGAAAATCGGTTTATATGCTATTGAAAGAGCACTGAAAGGTTTTCTCAATAATATGCTATTTTTACATATTGGTTGAATATTCGTTAGCGGCAGTGATATTTGATACTTTGTTTAGATTTTATTTTACTATATTTTGACGATTGACCTGCTTTTGCTATGCCAAATTTTCTTCGTTTTTTATATAAAAAGATATCACCTATCCATTTTGAACGAAATTTTATATGGGTAGAATTCTCAACATTTTCCGCTACAAAATCGGTAAATGTAATCACAGGTATGTCACATACATGTTAATTGTAAAATCATCATATTGAAAGATACAGTACAAGTACCTTCATGAAATTGTTTAAAATTGTTCAAAATTGTTTTTTCCGTTAACCAGCTGTCATCCCCCTACGAACGACAGCCCTCAGAAGTCGAAACTTGTGCGAGCTAAGGATTAACCAGGTCTTACCTTTTAACGTGCGATTCCTAGCATATATCCAATACGATATCACCATATCTCTAGAACATCTTTTGTCGATTGTTTTAAAGATAGATAGATAGATAGATAATATGCTTCATCGTCTAAAGGAAGACCTTATTGAAAAAGCTTCGTCTGATATAAACACACTTATCTTCACATGAATACACAAATTCATACACACACAATAAAATATTTTCGATATATTATCGAAATGAAACTGGACACAATAAGAAAGTCAACTGCTACATTTTGGAATAGTGAAAAAAATTTTTGGTCTCTTCTAGCAACTCATCTATTTTAACGGCTTAAAATTAATGGAAAAATACAATTTATCCATTTACTAACAAATTCAATAACTGGGTTCATTTTCATTTTTTGATATTACTTATGGCAGATTTTTTTTGTTCAAATGGCAACACTCCGCAGCACCCCTTCAGTTTAATAAAACGTTTCAAAACCGATCTAATGGTATTCTAAAACCTAAAATCCACTGAGAATTAATCTCAAAATGCTTTTTATCTCCCATTAGGATAAAAAAAATTACTGTGAAACCAAACTAAACCTAAACTATATGTTCGACAATTAACAAAATCCTTTACAACAAAATAATTAATTTCAACTTGAAAACTGAGATGAAAATAATCATTCAATGGGTGTGTTGCGATTCTGCATTGAAGTAATTTCAAAAGATCAAAATGCACGCAGCCATTGAAACTATTGCTTGATAGACAAATTGTTTTTTTCAATGACTTTTTATGTCATTTACGATGATTGTTATTCGCTTCACGCAGAACTCAGAACAAAACCTATTTTCGAAAAAAATCAAGTGGCTGGATAAACTCCCTTACAACTATTCAGTATTTTCTCAGAAATTTGAAAATGTAAATGCATATAGAGTGATCCATTTCAAAATCAAGAATGGATGTCACTTCCAGCCAAACTGAAGGTCCGAAAAAAAATTCTCAGACGTCAAAATTAGGCATTTGAGGACAGATAATCGATTTCCAAATGAAATAATTTATTGGGTTGAAATATATTTTTCTCACACTACAAAATCTAATTGTTTGTCCTTTTTCAATGCAAACTGATTTATCTCTTCTGTTGGGAATAGTGCCATTACTGTGAGACGTTCTCGACCAAAAGAGTTTCTGATATATGTTTTTAGACAATATTCTCTCTGCAGTACATGATCAGAATTAGGCCTTTTTATCCAGTAAGTTTTCCCAAAGATCAACTCAGCCTCTTGTGAGTGTAGGTCAACCTGATTTTTATGAAAAAAAAATTTAAAATTTTGCGATTTTAACAACGAACAGTTGGTATTAGAGAACATAAGTTGGAATAGTAGATTACCTTATGAGTGCGGAAAGTAACAATTAAGACACAAGGGGGTCCACAAATTATATATATATATATGTTATTGACATGGGTGCAAGAAAATCAAAAAAAAAAAGGCTGGCTGAACCCATTTCAACTGACTTCAGGTATTTTTTATAATAGTTTTCAAATGAAAAATGTTTTCCTGATGGCATAATCCTACGAGATCTAAATCATAATTAGTCATACTTTAATTTAAATAATTATCACTAATAAAAAATGTTTTCTTGTCAGAAATACAGTATGCCTCACTTCTCATGGAAACGCCCCGTAACTGCCGTAATTTTTTACATAGAATTGTGGAATTCACATAATCGATACACTGTTATGGAAGACCCTACAACATCGGTTAGAAACATTGAAAAAGTTACTGGAACGTCAAAATTACAGCAAATTTAATTGTAACAAATATCATCCGTACAAATTTCGGATCTGTCAAGGACTGAGGCCGGGGGATATTTTGTACACCAGGATATGTCAAGAGAATGAAATTTTTTTGAATGAAATATTATGGTCTGATGAAAGTATGGTAACCAAAAACGGAATCTTCAACTGACATAATACGTACTTTTGGTCTAGAGAGAATACGCGCTTGTACAAAATGTCTGGCACCAAAACCGTTTTGGTTTCAGTATGTGGGCGACTTTGAAGAATTGTTAGATAATAACTTACCGCTAGCAGAAGTCGGCAACATTAGGTTCCAACAAGATGGGGTTCCTTCTCATAAATCGAGGATTGTTCGAACATATCTATCAAACAGAATTCCTGACAAATGGATAGGTACGCATTCAGCAGTTGCCTGGCCTTTGCTGGCCTCCACGATCGCCAGATCTGACTCTTCCTGAATTTTATTTTTTGGGGGTACTTCAAAAGCTATGTGTGTAATTTTCAAACGGAAGAAGAATTACGTCAACTGGTTTTAGAAGCAATTCAAACCGTTACATCAGATGTACTCAACAATGTTGTAGGTTCCGCAGTAAGACGATGATACCTGTGTTTAGAAAATAATGATCACTTGTTCGAACATCTTTTGTAATTAAGCCAGTTGTGATTTAAACAACTATAGTAGTAGTAGTTGGTGGGGAGGTTGATACTGCAGCCAGGTAAGTAGGCCCCCATGGGCCCTTTTTGCCATCTCCTCATCAATGATATGCTCTGCTTGTTCCACCCTATCAAGTGTGCTCCTGATCTTCCTCACAATGTGGCCTCATAGTATGTGTGTTTGGTGTGTTGGTGCATGTAGAAGGATCGAGTTTCTTCAAACGGCCTCTTTTTGAATGCTATGGTAGGGCTGGTTCTCGGCCGGGCGGTGCGGCGGCCGCGGATGATTCTATCACAGGCTACCTGTCCCGCAGTATCTGATCCGGGGTCCCTCCTTGAGTTCCATTTGAGACAGGTTTTCCAGTTCTCGCAGCGAGTTCCTTCAAAGCGCTCTCTCGTGAATGCCCTGGTAGGGCTGGTTCTCAGCCGGACACTACGGCGGCCATGGTGATTCGTTCACTGGCTACCAGTCCAGCAGCGTCCGATCCGAGGCCCCTCCTCGGCTCCCATCGAAGACAGGTTTTCCAGTTCTCCCTGCGAGTTCCTTCATTCTAGCTCCCTATGAAAGTCGTGGTAGGGCTGGTTCTCAGCCGGACAGTGCGGCGGCCGCTGGCGATTCATTTATCAGCTACCAGTTCCGCAGCTCCCGATCTGAGTCCTTGGCTCCCGATCTGAGTCCTTGGCTCCCGATCTGAGTCCTTGGCTCCCACTGGAGACAGGTTTATTAGTTCTCGCATCCCCCTGTAGTGTATAAATGTGTGTTTTGGGTGTCGGAGGAATCATGTGTGTGTATGGCGTCGGTGTACGGTGAGCTAGGAACCCACCGGTCGCTACACCGGTTGGCTGCGGCGCCTCAGCCACCCTTAAAGTCCTCTTCACTCTCGTTAGCCGTCATGACAGGTCATGCCGTTGTTCAGGATTCACCACGTGGAGGTGAGAGTAGCGTTGAGATGACCGGACTCCAGGTACCCCCTGGAACCCATAAACAACTATAAAAGATATATGACTTATTTCAGAATAAAAAATGGCTTTGAATTTTGTAACAAAAATAACGACCGTTTTTAAAAAATAGCCGATGAAGGTTCATCGGAAACGAAACGTAGTGAAAATCTGTGGACGCCATCTTGTTGAAAAAATTAACAATGAAAATATATTTTTTATTTTTTGATATATCTCAAAATAACGTCAGAAATAAATAAAAAGAAGTTTCGAAAATGTTACTCTTTTCAAAATATCACGAAATCCGATAAAGATACCCCACCTCTGCAAACTCCATATAAAAGGCCTTTGGATTGTGCAACTTCAACCGTTTCCAAGATCCTTATGCTATCCCATCCTTATGTTGGACACACTGTATACGTCAAAAATTAATAAAGATATCAAGGTGTAATTTTAATTAATAAAAATTGCGCGTCCGAAAACATTCTCCGAAGATTCGCACACTCCGGTGTAAAGGGTCGAAAGAAAATTAAGGTCAATTAACGTTAGGTATGTTCTTCGATGTGGAAGGCACTTTTGACAAGCGAAGTCCATATAGCCAGCACTAATGACCAGAGAAACGCTTCACTCGCTGGTCAGCTTAAGGAGAAGAGTTGAGGTAACCCAGAGGGACCTCAGACTGAGGGAAGTTGCCTCTCTCCCCATCTATGATGCTTAGTTATGAACGAACTCCTGGGTGAACTAACAGATGAAGGCTCCTAGGAACAAGCGTACGCGGACTATAGAGGTGTTCTAGTTAGCGGACAATTTTTTGGGATAATCAGGCCGCCAGTACAAAATTTGAAAGATGGTGCGGTAAATCGGACAAAAACAGAGATGACCCTGTCAATCGAAGGATGAAAGCTGCCTGTTCACGGCAGTAGTGAGACCAAATATCCAATACGGGTCTGCTGTATGGTGGATATGCACGCAGAGCAGCACAATAGGCCGAAAGCTTGGTAAGATTCAGAGGTTGGTCTATTTGGGAATAACGGGTGCAATGAAAACCACCCCAAGCGCGGTGTTGGAAGTACTCCTGAGGCTACCACCGCTTTCAGTCTGGATCAAGAAGGAGAAAATAGCACATTCGGGGATGCGGGACTCATTTTCGCCCTCAGATTAAAAAGCGCATAATTGTTGTAACGGGGGAAACTGAGTATTCCAAATATTACGATTGTAACGAAAATATCGTTACTTTTGAATTTTTTTATTTGTTTTAACTTAATTCCAAAACCATACTAGAAGCGATACCTAATAACGAACATGTAGACTTGTCTAAAGAGTAGACAACAGAATTCTCTCACTAGCTAAGACGTCCAGTGACAGCTGATGGCAAATAGCTGAACTTGTCTAAGGGTAAATTTCATTTTTAGACACCCATCTGGGTTGATAACGTTGGGTTCATATAGATATCACGACATGATGTCGGAAATTCAGTTCGAGAATTGGAGAGGTGGGATTAGGTTCTTCTTAGTTTGGCGGTCGAGGTGTTAACAACTAGCTTGATGGTGTGAATCAGGTGACGGTAATAAATCTAAATCCATATGGATTGATGCGATCATAAGTATTTTTGAATGAAGCTCAAGTGAATAATACTGGGAATTAGATTGTCAATCAACTCCAATCCAGAAGGAAGTGCCAATTGCAAAGGAAATAATGATCTAATAACCTGATGATCAACCATCGATGATGGCCTTCTAGTTAATTGGTTCCAGTGTTGCGATGATAAGCAGTTATAAATCACCTAGGACAAATTCTGATGTGTGATCACGTGGAAAAGAATCTACCAAGAAACCTGTAAGTGTCAGATGAAATATTTATTTTTCGATGCATGTTGCATACCAGAAAGCGACACCATTTTGTCAAGCTGAGCTGACAATCGTAACTTTTTATATATATATATATATATATATATATATATATATATATATATATATATATATAAATGTTCCATGTTATATATATATATGTTTATCAATTTAATTTATATATATATATATTTGTCGCTGAATTGAATTCAGTAATAATATTGTTACTTTGACACGACATTTTGTTAAATTTATTAGTATATATTTGTTTTGAAATATTGTTTTATTGTTGGTCTGGTTACAGAAGGAAGTCAATTTATCTTATTTCAATTATCTATCATTAGGTATTTTGTACTTTTTATTCCTGTTAAATTGAAAATTGCTGGCGTCCAAGAATTTGGTAAGAAGTGATATTTCTTTTTAAGTTGGAGAATATCCTCCCCGTAGAGGCGTACAATGTGTTCGGATAGGTTTCCGCGGTCAGATATTTGAAAACTGGAAGTTCGGGTTGAACCGCGTCTTGAATTTATTAAAATTAGACGTTTCGGCTCCGATTTTGGAGTCATTTTCAAGAAAAAGGACAAAAAAGGATAAATTGATCGAAAAGGGGGTAAGGGTAGATTCTACACTGAGTTCTCAATTTGCCTACTCCTCAGGTATCATCAGGATTTTGTGACTTGACGTCGGGGTCTCAATCTGCCTACTCCCCAGGTCTCGCCACTTGTTCTCTCTAAGGTCTCAATCTGCCTACCAGTGTTGCCGTCGAGGTGAAATATTGATCTGTAGAAGAGCAAGTTAAAAATCTGTAGATCCAGGAGCTTTTTCGGTAGACGTTTGCGCATGCGCATTAGTTAGTCCACATAAAATTGCGAATGACTCCCTCTGGTTACTATTGGTAAAACTATACATGATTTGGAGAGAGAGGAAGATATTCGACCAATGGGATTGACTTCGGTTCAAGTAAAATTACAAAGGTTGAATGTTTTGTAATTTTTTATGTTGGCAAACAAAACTGGGGGAATTTTGAAAAGTCGCACCATTTTCAGTCAAAATATTAATATTGAAAAGGAAAAGAGCGGGAAATTGAAAAACCAAACAAAAACTTCATTAAAAAAAAAAAAACTTAATAAATACACAATTCTTCTTCAACAATCAGATTCAAGTGTTATGAAACAGAATTTCATAAAATAAATAGTCCTTAGTGTGATTTACATTTGCTTAACATTGAAGCACTTATATCAAAATCAAAACAACATTGGTTTCCTAATAATTGCTTTGACCGCAGTAAACTAATAAGCGTATCTGTTCCTAATTTATTCCTCACTTTGGTCTTGTTGAGGTTGACAACTGAAAAAATCCTTTTACAACAAGCAGTAGAATGAGGCAGTGAGAGGAGATTCAACATAAAAATACTCAGTTTAGGGTAAGCAAGAGTATCGTCCGCTCTTTTAATTGATCCTACTTACACCCAAAACTGTTCTACATTTTTTTTCGAAAGTTCTTTCAGCATATCAGTATTTCTCTATCGCTATCTCTATTCGCTATCGAGAGTTTGGTACTCAGTCTCTTTGGCCAGATTGGGAAAAAATATGGTAAGAGGAATTACAGAATCATGTTTTTTTAATACTCTCGGGATTTATACATTGAAAATGATCAAAAACTTCATTTTTGAAATCAAATCGTTTAAAAATTTCATCTAGAGCTTGCATGTAAAACCGCAGGCAGTTATTTTTAAAGTTTTGAATTTCAGATTGTGGCAAATTTCTGTTTTTTAACAGGTTACCGACAACAGAAGCACCAAAATACATATTCTCCATGTCTTTGAAATTTCTTGGGTTTCGATATTCAATACTCTGCAATGAATATCTCTCTAAAACGTCGGTCTTTATATAACAATCCATAATGGATGTGCAAATGTTTTTTTTTTTCTGTAAATTTGAGGCTTTTCAGATTGCATAAGTTTATTTAAATTCACAAAAAAGAGTAATGCAAACTGCAAAAAATATAAATATAATCTCATGAAAGGATCTTTAAAACATGCACTTATTTCTGCACATTTATGTTTGTGGTCGGTCTCCGTTTCAAAGGCGCCATGAGTAAAATAAAGGTTCAGTGCTTCATACAGTTCTATCACCCTATCTACAACACTACTTAGAGATAGCCATCTAGTTTGGCAGGGATATAAAATCTTGTGTGGTTTTGCATTGGCAAACTCTTGAATTTTTTTTAATTGGTGGATTCTTTTGGCACTATTTTTAAAATAATTATAAATTGACCGCAAGTTTTCAACATTCTCTGGAATTTGTTGGCATGCATATGAAGCTACCAAGTGGAATGAATGACAGAGACATTTTAATATGAAAATATTTGGTACATCTTGTTTCATTAAAGTTGCAACTGACTGGGTATTACCCATCATCACATTAGCCCCGTCAGCTGCAAAACCTATCAAATTTTTTTTGTAATCAATCTCATTTTTATTGAATGAGGACACAATTGCATCGTACACTCATTCTGCATCTGCTTTAGATAATTTCACCAGATCATAGAACAAATCTTTCACACCACCACCAACAAAAACTCTGGTAACTAAAACCAAATATTTTTTTGTTGAAACATCGGTTGATTCATCAATTATGAGGGAAAACTTGCTTTTTTTTCAACATACTTATTACATTTTCCTTCTCCTCTATTCCTATAATATTGTTTATGATATTGGTGGTTTTTGTTCTACTGCAGTTAATTTCTTTTGTAACATCAGAGTCTGCAAAAGAAATAATTACTGAATACCGCATGTGTACTTTTCACTGTAAATTACCTGGAAACATCACTCTAAACAACTTTGGCAAATGTTCCGTTGTTCGAATAGCAAGGTTATGCTCAGCTATAAAAGCTGCCATTCTAATTTCGGCACTTTGAACTTTTTTTTCCAAAGGGAAATTTATGGTGGGCTGTCTGACAAAGGCCTTAGAATTAGATTTGTTTTTTTGAGGCCTCATGGGGGACTACGAGTCTACCAGAACATATTCTTAACGTCTTTCTACAGGCTTTACAATACACATTCTTTACCTTGAGTACTTGGACAGAGCCAGCCCTTGAAAGTAGTGTCAGATTCCCATTTTTTCAGATATGTTTGGGCATAACGGACTTTTTTTTTCTGTGGCGGTGTTTTCAACGCATTCTGAATCAGAAGAGTTAGATGACATTTTCGTTATAATATATAATATAAAGCCGTAGACACAATGGAAGTTTTATGTAATAAGTTTTAAGTTTTGAAATTTTGGATATCAATTTTACAAATAAAACAAGATGCAAAACAGAATTGAAAAATGAAGCTTGAATTTTATCAACAAGATTGTTTATGAGGCGTGATCAGAATAATAATGGCAATGATAGTTTCGCGTTAAAAAATATCCAAAATTCTGAAAATTAAAACTAAAAGCATAAAACTTCCGTTGTGTTTCAGCCTTAACTCAACAGATATTGAAAATGAAAATTATCAACAAAAACAGAAAATGTAGTTGTCAGTTGTCACTTCTCATTATTATGAGTCGGATGTCAATAGTAGCATGGGTCATAAAACACTAAGTTGACAGAACACTTACTGGGTTTCAAATGTTTAGTATAACTATTTTATGGGACATTATTATCAGAAATGATTTAAACAAGTTGATATTTCATTCAAAAAAATGTCACTTGATTGTTTCTAGTTGTATAAATATCTGTAGAAATTTATTGAAAATCTGTACATCTGTAGGCGCAGATGAAAATCGGTAGATATACCGAAAAATCTGTAGGAACAGCAACGCTGCTGCCTACTCCGTCGAGAGAACTGATTATTTGTCGGTTGTACCGCTGTATTTATTTTAGTCAAGGCGGCCATATTGGGAGTGCGTGGTGGGGCAACGTCCGGATTTGCGAGATGCGGTGCGGAGATGGCGCTGTTGCCCGGTGTCGGGAGACGAGAAATGAGTGGTTTTCAAGTCTACGTCCATCATCACGGGTATTAAGGCAGTTGGGGCGCTTTTCTATTTCCAGGGCTTCACGGATGATCCTAGTTTGCAGAGTTTTCTCCACGCCAATTGTTTTAGTGTTTTTGAAGTCTATTTTGTGGCCTGTTTCTTTACGATGTTTATAAAGTGCGGAGGAAGAAGATGCTTGTCTGACTGCTAGTTCGAGTTCATATATTCTGGAAGTTACTCTTCTGTTAGTTTGGCCAATGTATGTTCTTGGACACTCGGAACACGGAATTTCATATATCCCTTGAGACTCATTTGGTATTGTGTCCTTAGAAGATCTGAGACATTTCGAAATTTGATTGTTAGCAGTAAAAATTGTTTTAATCTCGTGTTTTCTTTGGATCCTGCTGATTTTGTCGGTAACACCTTTGATGAATGGTGGGAACGCTTTGTGAGGCTGAATGGTGTCTACAGGATTTTCAGTTTTTTGCGGGTGGGTTAGTTGACGGCGGATAAATTCTAGATGCGGTTCAACCCGAACTTCCAGTTTTCATATACAGTGTGTCCAGCTTTTCATGAATACACCCTAATATCTCAGTTATTGATAATGCGATTTTCTTGAAATTTTGGTGGTGATTATATGTTAGGTAAATGAAGTATTTTGGCATAGTGAACATTTTCATCGACCATAGGCGTGCGGTGTGGGGGGGTAAAAAAAAGCTGTTTTTTGGGAAAAGGATATTTGGGCTCATTTTATAAAGCTTTTTTCATCAGAATTAAAATCAGCATCCCCAAAAACCCCCCAATCCATATTTTCGAAATCTCAAGAGCTGATTTGAGGAGAAAAAAAAATAAATTCACTTTTTTCGTCTCGGAATCAGCATCCCCAAAAACCCTTTAATTCATATTTTCAGCATATCAAGAGCTGATATGAATAAAAAATTATTCACTCTTTTTTTCAATAAGTCCTTGTAAGCAAAATTCAAACCGTCTTTCAAAATAACCATTTAACACGTTATGTGGAAATTTTGGTTTAAATGCCCTAATCCTGTTGCGTTTCAAACATCTCTATACTTTGTTTTTCGTTGAATTCATTGTCCTCGCAACTGCCCTTACAGTACCAATTGGGTTGTTTCGAAATTCGAAATGTTCGTCGTCCGGATAGTGTCTTTGATTTAAATTGTACCTCCCTGGTCTTGTCTTGAAAACCGCTCTAGTCTTTGCGAACAATCTGTTGATTTTGGCATGAGAAATTCGTTCTCGATCATGATGCCTTCCATTGAATATTCCAGCAACCTGACGCGTAGATCTTTCATTATCACCAAATAATCGGATAATCTCCACTTCTTCGCCAAGGATATAAGGGGCTCATTTTAGACAATTTTTTTTATCAGATTTGGAATCAGCGACCGCAAAAACCCCTCAATTCATATTTTCGAAATCTCGAGAGCTGATTTGATTAGAAAACAAAATTAAATTCACTTTTTTTCAATAGATTGTTTATTTCTAACTTTTTATTTCAAATGCCCTAATCCTATAGTAAGTTTCAAACACCTTCGTTTCCTTATATTCTGTATCGTTTGCAACTGCCCTTATACTACAATTTAGGTATTTCCGAAGATACGCACACTTTGTTACCGTTGGCTTGCCGATTTGAGTTTTTATGCAAATTAATGAAAGAGTGCTTTGAAACAAAAGTTTTTGTTTGAAATCGGTAATCAGTACGAAATGTCAATAAGTCAAGCAGTGTTACTTAACTGTTAATAAGATGGCACACAACCGAAGAGTAGTTCTTACAATTGGAGAAAAAGTAGAGATTATCCGCTTATTCGGTAATAATGAAAGATCTACGCGTCAAGTTGCTGGAATATTCAATGGAAGGCATCATGATCGAGAACCAATTTCTCACGATACCGTTGCCAAAATCAACAGATTGTTCGCAAGGACTGGAGCGGTTTTCAAAATAAGACCAGGGAGGTACAATTTAAATCAAAGACACTATCCAGACGACGAACGTATCTTAGCAGAATTTCGAAACAACCCAAATGGTACTATAAGGGCAGTTGCGAGGACAATGAATTTAACGAAAAACAAAGTATGGAGATGTTTGAAACGCAACAGGATTAGGGCAGTGTCATGATTTTTTAATCCACAAGTTTAAAAATAAGAGCATATTTAAAATTCAGATAAAAATTTTGCATCTCAGAGGAAATTCTCCAAATCAATATCGGAGAATGTTTCAAGTACCCTGTATACTATCAGTAACACCACACTCAACCGATGACATAACAACTGTCAAACAAAATTCAGGGGATTTTAAATTGATGAAAGCAAGAAATTCACAATACGAAAGTAAATGAAAAGATATTTGTATGAATTGTAATCAAATCATAGAAATACTTACATAGGAGAATTACATAAACAATAAGTAATTTTCAAATGAGTTTAAATAACTGACAACACCAAGGAAGTATGACATTCAGTTATTTTTGAACATGAAGTGATGCTTTAAGGAAATTCACATAAATGAAAATGATAAAGCCTAATTTGAGACTCAGAATAAGAATCTAGAAATTTCAAACTAATTTAAAATATTGTTATTTACTTAGAATTAGTATTCATTTAATAAATAATTGTTAAAGTCATTAGTTGATAGAATCTTGGTATTGTTGCTAGGATACTCTGATAGTCTGATATTTTTTTTGTAAACAAGGACTCTGAAAATGATATCGAAAGCAGATATGTTGTGAAATTTTTGAGCAACAAAAATTTACTAAAATAAGTATCTAGTTTTTCTTTATGAGTATGAGTATAAGTGAAAAGACAATCCCAAGTGCTACGAATAGTTTCAAAGGACGATTACCTTGGGAAAAATCTAAATAGACATTCTATTGGGAAGGCAAAATTCCCACGTCCCAGCAGCCAAGATGGAGTCCCCGTTGAACGTCAGGAGATGATAGAGAAACACCCACAAAACCAACACACACAGGTAAAGGCCTTTATCATAAATCGTTGCAACGTAAACTGAACATAATATATGCATATATTTTTCTTCGATTCCATAAACATTTTCCAATTTATTCGAACAATTCCGGGAGTGTTATTTACTCTCTGTATCAAGTGATTGTTGAAAACAAACGCGAGGTCAGTGACACTAACGGAGAAATCACGGAACAGTAGATTTAGTTGGGATAGGTTAGTGGAAAATTCACAATTGCCAACCCAAATATGTTGAAATAAAGTGGCTTCACCACAACAATGTCTTGGACATGCGCATAGGAATAAGGTTAGGTTATAGTTTATCTATATTTTATTTCATATCATCTTATCATGTCATTTCAAATTTCGATCAGGCTGAATGTCATCAACTTCATGAATGAAGCATTTATTCGCATTTATGATTATTAAAATATTTTGATTGTTGAAATTTGCTGTGTTTTTCTTGCTGGAACAAAATTAAAATTACTGATTCAAATGCCAAGAGTCATATTTCATATTGGCGTAGTATTTTCATCTGAGTTACAGAGTGTTTTGGAAGTTCTGAACTATTAGCAGTAATTTTTTTTTTTCTTCTTTCACTTTTTATTCTCTGCTGATATTTTTCAATTATAGTTGTTATGGAATTAAATAATGTTGATTTTACCGCTAATAGTTCACTACTCCCAATGTTTGATCAACAGGTTATTAGATCATTAATTTCGTTGCAATTGGCACTTCCTTCTGGATTGGAGTTGATTGACGATCTAATTCCCAGTATTATTCACTTGAGCTTCATTCAAAAATACTTATGATCGCATCAATCCATATGGATTTAGATTTATTACCGTCACCTGATTCACACCATCAAGCTAGTTGTTAACACCTCGACCGCCAAACTAAGAAAGAACCTCATCCCACCTCTCCAATTCTCGAACTGAATTTCCGACATCATGTCGTGATATCTATATGAACCCAACGTTATCAACCCAGATGGGTGTCTACAAATGAAATTTACCCTTAGACAAGTTCAGCTATTTGCCATCAAGCTGTCACTGGACGTCTTAGCTAGTGAGAGAATTCTGTTGTCTACTCTTTAGACAAGTTTACATGTTCGTTATTAAAATTTAAAAGTATTAATATTTTCGTTACACGATACTCTCGATGAAGGTTTTTTCCATCGTGAGTTCGGTATGTCGAGCGGTGTCGAACCGGCTAGCTCCAGGTCCGAGTTGGTCATCTGACGGCTTGCGTGCAGGCAACATGTTAAGATTTCTGATTTATCGAGAAATCTGAAATATATTATTTATGATTTCCGACACCTCTGAACAGTGAGAGAGAATACGAATGAAACGAGTCCCACGCTTGTTTGGAACTTCCCGACACACCACTATACAAATTTAGGAAATAAATTAAGTACATAAAAAATCGATAATAGTCACAAATGTTTAACGTCGCCCTCTTCTGCTCTGCTGTACAAATTCTTTGTTATATGTGTTCGTTCTATAAAGAACGGTTTGTTTGTTAGGACGAAGTCCTAGCAGAGCAGTTAGAAGAGCGATGCCTTAAACAAAGGTATGTCGTCGGGACGTTAGCCCGGTACTATAATATAAAATAAATTTGCCGAATGTTTGAATGCAAAACTAAACGAAATTTTATAGTTTTCTTTGCTAGTTTTAATTACCAAAGTCTATTAAGTCCACGTAAGCAGGATTACGGGAAAGAGTAGATAACACACTTCCTCGAGAATGTAGGTAAACTGGGTGCTTACCGTGGATAATTCTAGCTGCCAAACTGCTGCTTGAACAGTGCTCCCAGGAATAACTTTTCTCTCACCGCTGTGATAGGGGTGGAAAAGTGCAGAAGAAATAATACTCGAAATTTTTCCACGTACTGGCTTTCAGTAAGATGCAGAACGAGAATAGCTGGCTTAAGACTTCTTCTCAAGCATAAACTCTTGGTTCCAAGAACGGCTAGCGGCTGTGACTAAACTACGTTAGGTCAACAGCGAGAAACAATTTGTTTTAATAAAAACAGATGAATCCCATGTAAGTTTGCTTATATTTGAAAGCACTTTCAAATAAAGACAGGTTTCACTGTATTCGCAGAACAATGGTTTCACTACTGAATCTCTGAGCGGAATCAACTGCTCACTTTAGAATGTCTGACAGTCTTCACTTTCAGAATCGCAGAACGAAGTGCTCGCTACAGGAAGTTTGAACGAAGTGATATTGAGACAGTGATGGTCTTGGCGAAAATAAGTTTGTAATAGAATTTATTTGTGAATCGTAATTGATTGTAATAGATTTGATCAGTTAAAAAAAATAGCGACGCAGGGCAAACATTTTTGAAAATCTATTACGAATTTTCACAATTTCATTACAAATTTTATTAGTTTTTACATTTTCATTCAACCATTAGAGGTATCGCACAGTACATCTCAGTTATAAAGTCGAAATTATTTTGACTTGTGCATGCGCAGTGTATATCTGGTTTAAAGACGAGGATCGTGTTTTGTTCCTTTGATTCGAGGATCAAGGAACAAGCGACCAAGGTTCAAGTCAAAACTGTCAAAAGTCACAAATCACAAATCACAAATAAATTTATTCAACACTACACGGAAGCTGGCACAGAACACAAATAAGATTTTGTTCTGTGACCACAGAACCACAAAATCACAAATTTTGTGACCAATTGAGGAAAAAATCTCCCCCAAGCCAACAATTCAGAAATTGTTATAGATTACATGCTTTTTTTCCATTGTAGTAATAGGGTAATAGAACGCATCGAATAGTAATAGAAATGTTACGATTGTAATAGCAAGAACATCATTTTATTGAGATCGGTTTGCGACGCAGCTTTCTAGGCCGCGGGAATATCAGCGGTTGTGCGCGGAGTCGATCGAGCCAAGAATTTCCGCGCTCTCACAATGAATATTGAGAGCTTCGGAAAGTTTATTGAAATTTTATTAATTTTTATTTAGCCTTGTTCTTCTCAACCAAGCCTTTATGCCTGATTGATGACATATGAAAGACTGCGATGGAATAGAAAGTTTGCTCTCACTCATCCGAGCAGAGAACAATGGGAAGGAAATAGAGTGTAGTTTCGCCCAGGAAGCCTAATATATTATACGGATGCTCTTGGTAAACTAGCTGAAACGAAGGAAGTTCAGCTGGTGGGGTTCCGGGACTGGCGGGTCACAAAGGGGTGCGTGAAAACGAAGTAACGGACAAAGTTGCTAGAACTGGTTTCGCCGTTTTGTAGGTAGCCTATACTAGGCATCGCACCAAACCTCGTCAGCCTTTATTGACTGGGCGGAAGTAAAACTGAAGGAAGTTTGGAGTGGTACTATCAGGCAAAAATCGCCAAGCACTTCGTCTCCTTATAGGAATACTGACAACAAATGTGCAGAAACCTATTACTAATAGGTAAAGAAAACAACCCCGACACTACATCTCCTTATAGAATTACTGACAACAAATAAGCAGAAACGTTTTCTAATAGGTAAAGAAGACAACCCCACTTGCGCAAATGTAAAGAAGACGAAACTTCATTTCACTTTCTCAGCGAGTGGGAGGCCTACGGAAGGTTAAGGTTTGAAATCTTTGGAGATGAAAAACTTCAAATTAACCTGTAGCAAACTGACATACTGACTTTCGTCCGAAAGTCACGAAGTTTCGAAAAAAAAGACTAGGAGGACTATTGTAGATATGTGGAAAACAAGGGATGGCAAAAAAGATCCATGAGGGCCCACTAGCCTGGCTGCGGTGGTAGCTTCAACACGAGTACTACTACTTCTTGCAATGCCGCAGCGATATTTCCGAAAATGAATAGCAGGTGGCAAAATAGGTCGAAAATGTATTTGCGTTCGTGATACATTTCAATTGTGATTAGATTAGATTGGATAGATTAGATTATTCGGAACTGATTTTTTTAGTAACAAAGTGAATTAGCGGTAAAATATAATAATATAATAATAACACGCCCTCATAAACACTCATAGAGTATACATAAATGCATAACCTGTGCGGGTAGAGGATGGCTATTATTAGTATTATTATTTGCCGTGGCGCTCCGGTGTGACTTACTGAACTTTGTTGGCGTATTCACTTTTCAGCTGTAAAATGGTTGTACTGATTACGAATCAGTAGATATTCTCAACCTTTATTGCCGCCTACTATAATTTTTCGGAAATGTTTCCAACCATGCTGGCGTGCAGTGGAAATCACTTGAAATCTCGATCATTTTGTTTATTTTGATGTATCTATCGATTCTGCAAATTTCACAGTGCTACATCAAAAGCTACAGAAAATCCTGGCGGTTTCTATGAGAAGTGAGACACATTGTATATCAGACGAAAACATATAATTGAAAATAATTAGCTCAGTTGATAAAGAGCTTTGATGTTACAATTGTGAGTACGCGGGATCTATTCCTGACGGGTGCAACTTTTTTTGAAACGAATAAAAAAAAAGTTTTGTTTAGTTTTTTTTTATGGATGTTATGTAGGTAAATGTAGGAAGAAATTACATAATTGACAGCTTGACAGCATTAAATCTAAGTGGATTTGACTTTCCATCTGTATGAGGAAAGTGCTTTCCTATCACTAACGGATATAAGTCACTTTAAAAGGGCCTGTAAAGTGCAACTTTCCTATGTGGTCGTTGGTGTGTGATCATTTTTTTCAGTTGTCTTATCAAGTAAGTCATCCAAAAGTGGAATCGATATAGATGTTTAAATGTATGTAGTTTTAACAGTACTGTGATATTTTTTGAAGCAGTGTCAATCGTGGTATACTCATTTCTTCATCAAAACATCAACAAGAACAAGTTTGGCAGTTTATTTATTCTCTAATTCAGATACAACCATTGATTGGAAAATTTCCAAATTAGAATCAATAGTTTTGATGTCTGTTACTGAACCTAAATCACAAAAAAGGAGGTTGGAGAAATTTTGTTACTGTTATTGTGTAGGAAAACATCTTCGCAAGTGAACAGAGGCTTATAGAATCTACCTACTTTAGGTAGGTAACATACTTTTCATTTGAGCAAATTAACGCTACACTAAAGGAAAAATACTGGGAGATACATTCTTCTCTGCATAATTCATCTGAATCATTTTGACATTATTTTTGAATACCTACCCAATTGTCTTAAATTTAAGACTATATTGATCTTTTATTCTGACTTTGGGTTATCGAGTCTTAAATAGGAGAAGAATTACCTGCTATCTCTATTATCTTCTGAACATTATTTTTGCAAAATTCATTTCTCACTTTCGATTAAACGCTGAATATTTGCATACCCATGAATTAGAGAATGAAATCAAAGATCGTGGTTTGGAAGTTCCTGTATTAGCTTGTGATCGTAAAAAACTATCAAGAGGTCAACTTAAACAAGAGGAATTCTTTTGTAGGAAATCTAGATTTTGATTCTGAGAAAGTCGGTATCGAAGAATGTATTGGAGATTTAACTACCAAAATTCAATAATACCTCAGATGTAGAATGTATAAGACTTACTCATAGATAAGCTCCTGTTTCTGGCCGACGGTGAAGAACAAGCTAAGAAAAATAATTCACAGAAAATTTTAACTTTAGAAGGCGCAACCAGGAGCTCATTCGACACCAAATCATACAGTTTTGGGGGCCACACATTTTCCTTTTGTCAAGCCAATTCCTATCCATAAATGGGGTGTTCATTTTACTGGAACTAATGATAAAGAATCCGTAGTTGGGTTTATAGAAAAAGTTGAATGTTTCCGAGGTGCGCGAGGGTGTCAGACTCGAAAATTTTTGCTAGTGCGGCTGAGTTGTTCCAAGGTAAAGCTTTTACTTGGTATCTTGCAACGATTCTCTCTAATCTCAGGGGTTTTTCTCTTGGGGTTCCACACTTATGTAGGATTTCAATGCAAGGAAAAACCAAATATCAGCAATAGTTTTACTCACTCCCAATTCGTGATCTACAAACTGATAGATCAGGCACGCCGATACTTAAATACATTTATTCAATAGCAGCTACACCAAAGATTCTGTGCAATCTGTATGATTCGTTAATAGAAAATTTTAGCTAAATGTCTGATATGATGCATAAAAGTCCGTGAATCTGGTTAAGTTACCACCAATATTCCAAGACGCGTATAAAAACTGTACAGTTTTTTCTTTGGCAATATTTTGGTAACAGCACGACGTGCAGCTTTTCCCCTTAAGCTGGCTTCCGCGAGGATCAGTTTTTCTGTGAGTGATTTTTCACAAGCCCGATATCCTTCGGGTAGAAAAAATCTACCTTCCAATAACCTAGGGCTAGGCTTACCTTGTTGCAACCCGCAAGGAGCAAATTCAGTGCTCTCATGAGTAACTGAATTCAAAAGTTTGATAAAATAGGGCACTTCCCAAGCTCATCTTGAATGTTGCTAGTGACAATAAGTGCGCAGTAAGCGACCTAACTTGCGCATGACCCTTTTTGACGGAATCGCACAAGGATGACGTACCGAGCTATAAATAATTGTGACACCAACAGATTGCAACGTTGTTTTCTAGACCCGTGACGTAAACTGAGTTCCATTGTCATGTAAAATCCGTTGCGGTGTGCCAAAGGTGGGAAAGTATTCTTTTATCAAGTGGTTCAACATATTCCTGGTATTCGTTTTTTTAAGAGGATATAAAGCCACATGTTTGGTGAACAAATTGAGTATCACGAAAATATAGTTGATCTCTCCGCGACTGCGACTGCGAATCAATGGACCAAAAATATCCATCGCAATAATATCATTAACCCCACTTGGTACTATTTGCATCTGTGCAGGTTTGGGTAAACTACAAATTTTCGTTTTTTGGCAAGTTTCACAATTTTTTATCCTTTTCTTTATTGAACGATATATGTTAGACGTTAGACCACCACAATTCTCGTTTCAATAAGGACCACACTTTATAGACGCCAAAATGTCCTGAAACCACATTATACGTATTAATAAAATCGATAATAAGATGCTGAGGAACGCTCAATAAATAGTCTCCATCGGTCATTCCATTTTTGAATAACACGTAATCGGATAATCTAAAAAGACTTGGAAGTTTCTGATCATTAGACAATTTTCTTTTAATTACCCGCAGTTTATCGCAGTTTATCGCAGTTTATCGAATTCTTTAGGTAATTTCAAAAATGATAAAAGCTGGAAACATTTGTCATTCGACACCGGAAATCTTGAACAAGCATACCTACTCAACTCGCCGGCTTGTAAATTTTCTTTACCTGGAACAAACACAACCTCAAAACGATAATCCTGTAATACCACGTCCATCTAGAAAT
The DNA here is from genome assembly GCA_958502065.1 of Chrysolina americana. NCBI lineage: Eukaryota > Metazoa > Arthropoda > Insecta > Coleoptera > Chrysomelidae > Chrysolina > Chrysolina americana. The sequence goes on from OY293420.1 coordinate 33,952,946, forward strand.
TCGGTCGGATAATAAACTGCATCGGTTTATAAAAGTTATCGCCTAGTTATCGACATAAAGATAAAATAAACGACCAGGCAAGTACATCCTCCATTTCTGAAAAGCGAACAAAACTTCTTTTTCGGTGGATCCATATCTCGTCTCTCTTTCCAACAACATACGTGATGCATAAGCTATTATTTTTCGTCTTCCTTCCAAAACGACTGTGAAAAATCTGGATGGAACAAAAGAACGTCATCCTATAACAAAATTTTGAGTTTCTCAAAAGCCTGATCATGTTCGGCAGTCCATCTCCACACGATCCTTTTTCGCAGCAAATTAGTCAAAGGTGCTGAAAGCTCGGTAAAATCTTTAGAGAACAAGATTCAAGATTTATTCAAAAATTGGGGTAAAGTACATTTACACTGGTTTTACAGGTTTCATCTCTTAGGATATGAGTGAAGGATACCTAGACACCGAGTGCCTGTTCTGTTTCTGTTCACTCATATCTTTGGAGTATAACAATTAAAGTACAAAACAATGTTATTACATGTACAATACAGCGATTGTTTTTTTTCCTGTATTGGAAGGTGGAAGGGGGACGGAAGGCATTTCAGGAGACGAGGTTTATATGAATGTTTCCCATGATTTATTAAAAAACTTCAAATAACCGTGGGTTTCGTAACATTAAAATTTTTGACAGCTGATTTGAACTTTTTAAATTTTTGTATGTTTCTTAGAGATGGTGGTAGCATGTTATATAATTTTGGACCAAAAAATAACAGAAATCTTTGGGTATGGCTTTTTTTTATAAAGTGGAGTTTGAAGTGATGAGTTTTCACTGGATCTAGTTCTCCTTGTTCTTTGTGTGATGAATTTATCATTGATTGAGTACATCCATAATAACGTTCGGTATGTATGTTATATCAGTATTTCACTGATACACTTTTTAAAAAAATTATACAGGGGTGGTACAAATTTATTGATATTAAAACGAATATAAAATACAGACTGACTTCAATCGACTCGCAGGTCGTATTTATAAAGTTAATTATTCACTGTCAGCATTTCCTTTGTTCCAGTGCAGGTGGTCTCTCGCTGGCGTCGTTAAATCAGCAAGTCCTTATCTCCTTGCATTGGGATTTGTCCGAGACGCAATTCCAGCATATAACAGCCTATTTTCACTATATAACAACTCCCCTTTTTGGAAAAAAGTTGTTGCTGTGCTACAACTTTTGAGTTAGACTCGTCCTTTGAAGTTTGTGATAAGTTCAACTTCTTCCTCAACGGGTTCTTGGGGGTTGATACTTGGTCTTCTCCTTGATATGAATCTTGCTAAGGTGCGTGAAGTCCTCCCGGTCCTTGGATGTCCTGGTAGTGGTTGGTCATTGGATGAAGTTATACCAATCCTTATTGATTTTCGTCTTCGGCAGTTACAGAAGATGTAAAGAATGATCAAGGAGATGATCAGGGCGATTGTAAAGTATGTAAACCATGAAATGTGTTTACTGACGGACGGTTCATTGATGAGTTTATCAAACTCATCCGAATATTGACTCAATTTGTGTAGAGCTATATTAAAATCGTCCACATTGATTCTGCTCAGATTCAGTGGTTTCAACTCGGGTAGGTATTGTTTTTCAGGAAGATCTTTACAGCATTGTTATGGTCTTGTAGGTTATATTCTTGTACTTGTCGACGAGGTACTGGGAGTGGACTCTCGTGCTTCCAATGAAGGCATTATATTCAGGTTGGAGTCTGAATAAAGAATTAGTGGTGATTATTTCTGTCACTAGTTCCATATCGGAACATTTGACGGTAATCGGTAGATCGTCCGAAATGGTAATGAGCCAAAAGTTGGACCAAGTTCTTGAACATTATAGTCTTTGGCATAAATAAGTGATGTTTGACAGGTTTTTGGAAGTGCGATCACTCTTGTAAGTAGTTGGGCTTCACTATCCATCGGATACGGCAACAAATCGGAGCATATTATCACACCATGATTCAAGAATTTATAATTTTCCAAATTTTGGAGTGGGATGGATATACAACAACGAATCATCTCTCGCAATATATTTTTGAAATGATAACAGAATATGATGAAGTCCTGTTCTATTATCCGGTATTGGTATTGGTAGAAGTCAATACAAAATATATGTTTCTGGTTCGACCAATGGTATTTTCAAAATGAATACAATTTTTGAATCAACTTGATATGCTTCAAGTTCAATAATTTCGATGTATCGAGCAATATTCGAAAACGTTGTTGGTAATGGTAAATTATTATTTTGGAGAGATTGTGATATATCTAGGAGGTATTTAATCGAATCATTTGGAGTTATGATTGAACTGTGAAGAATATTCAATCTAGCGAATGTTATAGAATTCAAAATATTATCAAGAGTGTCCTCCAGGAAAAGATAACTTCCATCAGTGTTTCGCAAATATCGAAGGTTCTTACTTGTGCTTCATAAAAGGCAAGCTCGTCTGAAATTGTAAATATTGATGTTTCTATTTCTTTTATATCTTTATTGAAGGTTTCCTCATCTACTTGGTGTTTGTCTTGTGAAATTTTGTTTATACAATTTGTATAATATTCACCGTCCGATGCATCCAAATTGCCGGTTATTGCTTTGCAGAAAGTACCTACTCCGTTAAATAGTCCGCGTTTCTGTCGTTTATTGAAATTTTCAGTATCGGCGAATATTTCTCGATACTTCAGGCTAAGTGAATTTGATACCTGAGTTAAAAGGCTCATATGTGTCTGAACTTGAGCTTTGAAAGATATCATTCGTGCACTCTGTTGATCAAACTTATACAACATATTTTCTAGAATTTTGTCATTGTTTTCCAAAGCGGATTTTATGTGGTATGTGGTCTAAGTCCTTATAGACTAGTAAGGTCCATTTTTCATTTGTAATTTTCAGAGTGCTTTCTTCATGAAGGAAGATGCCAACGGTATTGTTTATTGGTTGAATGGAATATTGTGAATGGGCTGCTGAAAACAGCAAAATAACTCTGAAAAGAAAATTAATCTTCAATGTAAAGTTTCAGTCTATCAAAGTTTACTTTTGTTTTTTGCCGCGTTTTCCAATTGACGAGCATTGCTGAATTTTGAAAAATTTCTATTATTTCAAAGGGGCCATTGAATTTATTATGACTTGTCTTTAATTTGAGATTCTTTAACAAATACTTTATCTCCTCAAATCTAATTTTTGCTTGTTCCTTTTATCTTTGAGTCTTTTCTCGGGCAACTTTGTAGTAATGCGAGACTCTATTATTGAGATCTCGTATGTATTTTGTAATTAATTTGTCTTGGTTATAGAGAGTTTCTGGTGGTCGACTGGATGTGTGTCCGAATAAAAGTTCATAGGGCGTGAAACCATGTGTTTTATTTTTATTATTATTGTAGCAAATAATAGTATAGGGTATACATGTGAGGGGATGGTCATTTGGATTTTCGGTTACACTTGACCTTATCATTTCCATGAGTGTTGCATGGAAATGTTCCAAAGAGCCATTTGATTGCGGGTGGTGGACACTTGAAAATGATAGTTAATGTCGTAAGGTGTGCAAAAGTCATTCAATGATGTATTTTGGAAATCACGACCAGAGTCGCAATGAATTCTTAATGGGGTACCATAGTGCTGAAAGAATAGCAATAAAGTATTGACAACTGATTTTGCGGATTTATCATCTATCGGGTATACCTGTGTGAATTTAGTCAATTCATCTCTGATGGTGAGAACTAAATTTTTTGTAGGGACAAGAATATCGATGTTGATTCTTTCGAATGGTGTTTTGGGTGTCTCTGTTATTACTAGAGGGTTACTCAGTTTTTTATACAGATTTTGATTTTCTGACAGGTTTCACATTTTTTTACAAAATTTTCCACATCTTTAACTAGATTAGGCCAATTATATTTTTCTTTCATTCTTCTAACCGTTTCATTAATTCCTCTTTGTAAATTGCTCTTACCGGAATGATATTGATCCATAATAATAGGTATTTCGTCTTTTTCGGGGGTTCTTGTCAAATTTTGGCATACAGTTATTTTTATTTCTTTTTCAGCGAATACGAAAAATATAATTTCCAGTATCGGTAATTCTAGGTTATTTTTCGAAGTAATAGATTTTTGAAAGATCCAGTTCGTTTTGTTTTTTATAGAGTACATAGAACAAATGTTCATTGACTGCATCTGGATCGAATGGCAAAGCAAGAATAAAATATTTTCTGTCCTTTACGGATTTACTTGATAGAACATTTTATAGTGAAGATCTTCTAATTTATTTTGTCGAAAAAATGTGATAATATTTTTCTTGTCCAAAAGTTGACTATTGTCAAATTTAATTTTTGAGTAATCGATCAGAGATTGGGTTTGATACAAGTGTACAAAAGTGTTGAATTCATCTTGTATTTTTTGGAATGAGAACTCTTCGTTCTCTTGCGCTTCTCCGGTCCCTTGTGTCTCTGTTGGTTCTTCCGCGTTCTCATCCTGCGCTTCTCCGGTTCCTTGTGTCTCTGTTTGTTCTTCTGGTGGAGTATCCGGGTTTTCATTTCCATTTGTAGCTAATATCGAGAATTTTGATTGAAAATTCGCGCATTCTTTGAAATTATTGATTTTGATACGTGATAGGGCGTAGGCGTTCTTAATTATTTTGCCGGGTTTATACTCTATCTCGTAATCATATTCCTTTAATTTAAGCCGCCAACGTGCCAGCCTACTACCTGGATCTTTAATCGAAAAGAGCCAAGTGGTTAGTAACTCATTTGAATTTTCTGCCAAATAGATATGGTCGGAAATGTTTGACGGACCAGACTATTGCCAAAAGTTCTCTCTCTATTGTAGAGTACTTGGTTTCGACACTGCAGAGTGTTCGGGAAGCATATGCTATAGGAAGATCTTTGCCTATGGGTCCTTGTGAAAGGACTGATCCTATCGCAAATGCACTTGCATCCGTTGTTAAAAGGAATGGTTCTTCGAAGTTGGGATAAATCAAAATGGGACTAGTAGTGAGAGCGGATTTCAACTCCGTGAATGATGTTTCGCACTCTGGGTCAAAATAAAATTTTACTTCTTTTTGCAAAAGTTTCGTTAGAGGTTTTGATATTTTTGCAAAGTTTGAAATGAAGCGACGGTAATAGCCTGCTAAACCCAAAAATGATTTAAATTCTTTTGGATTCCTTGGTTGTGGAAAATCTCTGATGCATTCTATTTTTGTTGGATTCGGCTTAACACCATCCTTCGTGATGATGTGACCAAGGTATGCAACTTCCTTTCTTAGGAATTTGCATTTGTCAGGCTGAATCTTTAAATTAGCCTTCCTTAGTCGTTTGAATACTTCTGTGAGCCTTGAGAGGTGTTCATGTATGGTTCGAGAATAAATGATATCATCCATGTATACGAGGCAACGTTCATTTTGGATGCCAAGAAGAATGTTATCCATGACGCGTTGGAACGTCGATGGAGCGTTCTTCAGGCCGAATGGCATACGAACAAACTCGTAGTGTCCATTCTCCACAGAGAAAGCTGTTTTGGGTACATCATTCAAGTCAATTTCTATTTGGTGGAAGCCCGATGCAAGATAGAGATTCGTAAAATACTGACACTTTCCAAGTTGGTCTAGTAGGTCAGAAATATTTGGTAGTGGATACTTGTCGTCAACTGAGAGTTCATTAAATTTCCAATAGTCGATAACGACACGCCACTTTTGGTTTTCCAGAAGCGTCCAATTTTTTGGGGACAACTCAAACAGGGGATGACCAAGGAGAAATCGATCGCTGAATTATTCCTTGTTTCAACATTTTAGGAATTTGGGTTTTAACTTCTTTGTGGACTTGGGGATACCAATACGATTTTGTGAATACAGGTTTGGCATCATTGGTTTCAATTGTATGTTTAATTTCGTTTGTGAAGGTAAGATCATCACCTTCTAAATAAAAAATGTCCGAAAATTGCATACATACGTCAGTTATCAATTGGCTTTCTTCGTCATTCAAATGATCAAGCCGTAATTGATTTTGATTTTCTTGAGTCCTATCGAATTTATTTTCAAAATTTTGATCAAATGTGTTGATGTTCAAGACTGATTCGAATTTTGAAATTGGTTCAAGTGTCAAGTCTGAAAAATCAATAGTTTTTGGAATGGCATTTGCATTTATTATTGAAGTAAGAAAGTGCCTTCTTCATCAATTTTAACTAAAGCATTTGGTAGTCTAACTTTCTCCTTTTCCTGTGCTAACAGTATAGCATCAGTATTGGTGAAGCTACACTTTAATTTAAACATTTGTTCAGTTCGGGGTTCAATTGTAATTTGATTTAATTTGGGTGTTCTCAAAATTTCTTCATCAGTTACTTTGAATAATGGAACAGTTTTGAAATTTGTTATTAGTTGGTTGTTTTTTAAATCAATAATACAATTGTAGTGTTCGAGAAAATCGGATCCAAGTAAACCATCACATTCAATGTCAATGTTATGCACATAAACTTTATGTGGATCATTGTCTTTGAAATTTATGAGGGTAGATTCAGTGATTAAAATTATTTTGTCCGTGATTCCCTGGACTATAACATTTTCAGGAAATCGGTGTAAATATTTCTCGCAAGTTTTTGGTTCAAATATCGAAATGCCAGCTCCGGTGTCGATAAGTATTTTGAAAGAGTTTGTCAAGTCTTGTATGTAATAAAGATTTTTTGAGTTCATTGACTAAAGCGAACTTACATGAAGCGTTGCTCCGGAAAGTTTAGATCGGGGTGGAACTCGTTCAGGTTCATTGTTTGTATTTGAGCCTGGATTTCTGATGTTGGGTCGTGTGTTTGATTGAAATGTGGCGGATGATGTGGGGTTGGTAGTGCGAGAAAATCCTGATAGTTGACTTCATCAATGTGATCAAATTGATTTTGTTGGTCAAATTCATTGTACTGCTCGTATTGACTATTATCAGTATAATAGTTTTCACTTTCTTGGCTACTAGCCGAATAGTAGTCATTGTAATCATCTTGATATTGTGAATCTTGGGAGTATTGGTTAACTTGAAAATTCACACAGAATGTTCTTTGCTGATTGAAATTTGGGTTGCGTTGAATAACCGTGGGGCGGTTATTTTGTTGGTTCTGATTTTGTGATGTTGGTCTTGACTGATTGTTCTGAAATTGAGGTCTTGGCTGGTTAATTTGAAATTGGGGTCTTTGTTGGATGTTTTGAGGTTGCGGTCTTTGTTTCTTTGTTGGGTATTTTGGAAATTATTTGGGGGTCGATTTGGCTGAAAAGAATTTTGTCTTGAGAAATTAGTATTTGGATTTCGGCCAGAATTCGAGATGTTCGGCTGGGTTCTTTGTCTCTGGCGACATTCATTGAACGAATGGCCAAGACGATTACAAAATGTGCATTTTGGGGTTTGGTTAGGTAGAGGTCTTTTTGGCATATTATTTTTATTTTGGTTTTCTCTGTCATGTTTCTGATTTTCGAAATACGAGAGTTGAAGTTCTCTTCTTATTCTCATCTGTGCTTCGAGCAAGTCTCTGGGTATAATTTGTCCTAATCTGTAGGGTCCCGTCAGTAGGGTGTTCAAAGTCATTGTTTCAATGAGTCTTGATTGTGCGTGCTTTTGTTCTGCAGTAAAAGCCGTTTTTTGAATACATGCGTACATTTTGGCATTATGCACTTGCAAACGGTTGAAGAAAATTAATGCAGTTTCATTTGACAGTTGTTTCAATCTTTGTAGGTCTTGTATAAGGGAAGTAAGGTCTCGAGTATCACCAAAATTGATTGAAAGTAAATTTCTAATTTCGAGGTAAGTGTTGGGGTTTCTAGAACTCATGAGCTGTGCAGCTCTGCCTCGAAGTTTATTTTTGATGTGAATAGTTAACAAATTTCTTTGATCACGCGTTGCCATTTGATATGCGCAATCACAAGCATTCAAGAAAGTAGTCAGAAATATTTGATCACCTTCATATTCGGGAACAATTGAGAACACTTCTGATAATTTATATGGTTCGATTTCAGGAAAAGGATCCTGATTTTTGGCATTGTTATTAAGATTATTTGCAGGGTTCTCCATATTGCTCAATAATCGATTCAACAAATTGTACCTTCTGAGAATAATCGAACAGTGCGACTATTTTGCAGATAATTGAACAGTACAATTACCGAAAATAATTTTTTGAATTGAGTCTGTGTAAAAATAATAACTCAGTATGATTATTTGAAAATAAAAGTATTTGTAAGTATCGAGATGATTCTTTGTCACTTACAGAAATAGTTTCATGAGTGATTCGTCTTGTTCTTGAAGATGATCCACCAGGGGCTTCACTGGGTGTTCCTTCCGTGGTCTTCAAGTGTTGACTCCTCAGCAAGTTCGTTGATTCCTTGAAGGATTAGGATCCACCGCTACCAGTTAGATTCTTCTTGTTCTAGCAGCGTTTAGGAATCCCACCGACTGCGCCAGTTGTTATATCAGTATTTCACTGACACACTTTTTAAAAAATTATACGGTGGTGGTACGTACCACTGTTATACTTTGTACAAATTTATTGATATTAAAACGAATATAAAATACAGACTGACTTCAATCGTCTCGCAGGTCGTATTTATAAAGTTAATTATTCACTGTCAGCATGTCCTTTGTTCCAGTGCAGGTGGTCTCTCGCTGGCGTCGTTAAATCAGCAAGTCCTTATCTCCTGACATTGGGAATTGTCCGAGACGCAATTCCAGCATATAACAGCCTCACTATATAACATGTATATAGTTGTCTTATATTAAATAATCCTATTTCGTCATTAGTGTCTCTGTTGAAATTAGTTTAATTTTCCGCAGTATTATTTTTAATGTCGCATTTTGTGTGGTTTGTAAATTATATATATATATATATATATATATATATATATATATATATATATATATATATATATATATATATATATATATATATAACAAATTCTAGACGCGGTTCAACCCGAACTTTTAGTTTTCAAATATCTGACCGCGGAAACCTATCTGAACATATATATATATATATATATATATATCATATATATATCATATATATATCATATATATATATATATATATATATATATATATATATATCATATATATATCATATATATATATATATATAATATATATATATATATCATATATATATCATATATATATCATATATATATCATATATATATATATATATATATATATATATATATATATATATCATATATATATATCATATATATATATATATATATATATATATATATATATATATATATATATATATATATATATTTAAAGTGAATAGAGTATTTTGTAGATGTCACAAGTTACTATTCATTTATATATTTATATTTATATATATATATATATATATATATATATATATATATATATATATATATATATATATATATATTTATATATATATATATATATATATTTATATATATATATATATATTTATATATATATATATATATTTATATATATATATATATATATATTTATATATATATATATATATTTATATATATATATATATTTATATATATATATATATATATATTTATATATATATATATATATATATATATGTATATATTTATATATATATATATATATATATATATGTCCAAGTGACTGTAAAACAGTCGATAACAATCCTTTAGGAAGTGACTATAACTTTGTATAGTATGTATGGCATGTGTCCGACAGAAAACAACTACTTCTCTGGCTAATACCGCGACAGATATTGAATTATATCAGTCAGACACATGTGCAAAGATCCTTACTTTGAAGGAACAACTTTGCAAGAACTCTCTGAACAAACAGCAGGACTTCACCCGATTCAAATGGTGAACCAACTACAGACCGGTTTCGGAATATTGTCCCTCATCAGTGCAGTCCAGGTTATCACAAATTGTATACACCCGAGGTCTCGCTGTCCGTCACCGTCCGCCGAGATGAATACTGCAATTGCTTACAGGATCCACCTTGACGACAGATTAGAGAGCACTCCAGAAGGACATTTCGGATACGAAATGGTATATGTAAAATACTTGTTTCAAGGAGCAAATAATGTCCAAGTGACTGTAAAACAGTCGATAACAATCCTGTCTCGTCACTGGTTCTCTAAGGTCTCAATCTGCCTACTCCTTCGAGAGAACTGAGGAATTGTGGGTTGAGGAACTTTATTTATAGTGGACGTGGCTGTAATGGCCGTGTGCAATGTATTGGCGCGAGGTGAACTATGGGCGGGAACTGAGTTGGCGCTAGATGAGCTGTGTGCGGGAACTTGGTTGGCGCTAAGTGAGCTGTGTGCGGGAACTGGGTTGGTGGGAAATGAGTTGATGCGTGCAATGAGAGGCTTCCAGGTATTGGGAAGTCTACGTCCGTCGTCGCGAGTGTTGAGGCAATTGGGGCGCTTCTCTATCTCAAGGGCTTCTCGGATGATCCTGGTTTGCAGAGTTTCCTCGGTGGAAATAGTTTTTGTGTTTTTGAAGTCTATTTTGTGACCTGTGTCTTCTCGATGTTTATAAAGTGCGGAAGTGGAAGATGCCTGACGCACAGCAAGTTCGTGTTCGTAGACTCTGGAAGTTACTCGTCTGTTAGTCTGGCCAATATAACTTCTCGGGCAGTCTGAACATGGTATTTCATATATACCTTGAGAATCGTTTGGTATTGTGTCCTTGGGAGATCTGAGGAATTTGGATATTTGGTTATTGGCCGTGAATATTGTTTTTATCTCGTGTTTTCTCAAGATATTACTGATTTTGTCTGTCACACCTTTGATGTATGGTAGGAAAGCTTTGTGTGGCTGAATACTCTCTGGTGGATCATTTGTTTTTGGAGGACGGGTCAGTTGATGGCGGATAGACTTGTCGATTAGCGAATTGTTGTAACCATTTTGAAGTAAGGCTGATTTTAGTTTGTCCAGCTATATGGAGATCTAGTATTCTTTGCTCATAAGTGATTGTATTACTGAGCCCGAAAACCTTCTTTTTACCATTTTATAATAAAAAAAATACAAATGTTTTGTACATACTGAAAGTATTACCCTATCATTTGAAAATCACTTGTTTGACACACATATCAATATATGAGTTTTGTTGTGTATCGAGTGATCTAAGTGAACAATTTCCATGGACTACTTTTCAGAGTTTTACAGTATTTCATCAAGTATCTAATAATTTACTGACATGAAAAATGGCTTTCTGACATTTTAGTTTTTTCGACACGTTTACAAGAACACAAATCGTCTGAAGGAAGTCTTCGAAAGATTGAGGCAATCAAACTTCAAAATTCAAATAGATAAAAGTCAATTTTAAAGGAAAGAGGTAACCTACCTCGGGCATATCATCACGCCAAAAGGGTTCAAGCCAAACCCAGAGAAAGTGAAATATGTTCAACATTTTCCTATACCGAAGACATCAAAAGAGATAAAAAGGATTCCTAGGCTTGCTTACTTGGCTACTATAGAAGATTTATAAAATATTTTGCTAAACTCACCAAGCCGTTGACCAGGTGCCTGAAGAAAAATGCCAAGGTCATTCATTCATCGGAATTCATCGAAAGATTTGAAAATTGTAAGGAAATTCTATTGAATGACCCAATATTACAGTTCCCAGATTTCTCAAGGCCATTGATACTGACTACGGATGCTAATAACGTTGCTCTTGGAGCTGTAATATCACAATCTGAAGTTGGGAAAAACAAACCAGTCGCCTACGCATCAAGGACACTAAACGATAAAGAACAGAAATATTCAACAATTGAGAAAGAATTACTTGCCATCGTTTGGGTCACAAAGACATTCCACCTTTATTTATACGGAAGGAAATTCGCCATTTACACAGACCACCGCCCACTTCAGTGGCTTTTTTCTTTAAAAGAACCCGATATGAAACTAGCCAGATGGAGACTACGCCTATAAGAGTATGACTATGTTGTGATATACAAAAAGAGCAAATACAATACCAATTTCGATGCCCTTTCCTGAATACAAATCAATTCTATGGATATCGATGTCAGATCGAACTAGATCAATTACTCGACGATTTAGTAAATATTGAAGAAGACCACCTTAGCCAATTGAACACTCCAGTATTCACCACCTGAACTTCCAGAACGAAGGGAACTCACAATCCTAATTCCACCGGAACCCACACCTGAATATACGGAAATCACTGTGAACTCCAGGCAAGAATCAGACTTACCAGACAGCTTATCGATTATTCAAGATGCGATCGATACAAAAAGCAGTTCATTATCATCACTGTTTTCAACAACCCTGTGCAGCCCAAAATCATTCGGCGAGGAAAACAACTCATCATCCATGCCCACATATCACAAAACAAATCTTTCTTGATTCATTATTGTGAACCTCGAAAAAAATATTTCTGTGTTTTCGATGAAGAAAAAATGTACAGAGATTTTTGTAAAACATTCTGTACAATATTCATTAAACACCATCCGATTTTAATAAGGTGTATGAACAGAACCATCACCATAGAAGACCCTACAGAGCAAGAACTGATAAAAAAACTACCACGAAGGAAAAACTAAAACCATCGCTGTTTTCGCATCGCAGACTAGCAACGTACGTAGATATAAAATAAAAAACTAAACCTAACGAACAATATTTTGTGGTTGGAGTTCTGTTTCCTGCATCGTGAACAGATCCTATTAATTGGGTTAAAGGGTAGCGAATGTTTGACGGCGTGCGTACCTCAAATACCATATTACATTAGTGATATGTGCGCAGGTACCGACATTCGATCACCAGATTTACAGGTGCAGTAATAACCATCTATAGATTCTTCTTCATTATTTAGTTTCTTCGTTATTTGTTGGTCGGTATGAAATCCACAGTTAATATTTAGCTGCACTTTCAAAACGAGAAAATACTCTAACCCGTAGAAGCCCTGGCCATGGTAGTTTGTTGATATCTCTCAAAGTTTCAAACTGAAATTCTTCGTAGTGATCCCTCTGTAATTTGTCTTGGACATAGGACGGTGCCAACTTTACTTGATAAACTCCAATTGTTAGCGTTTTTATGAAATCAAGCTTCAGAATTGGAAAATCTTGCAACTGTTCAGCATGTAAACGTACCCATCTTTGAGCATTTCTAGTATTCAGATTCTCTACCTCAACTAGTGCTTGAACGACATTTGGTTCACTAGCCTTTTCAAGTAATCTTTGAGCCAATTGTGCATCGGCTCCTTCCATAAGGATAGGAGGGCGATACCTATTAATAATAGCTCCAGCTATCCGAAAAAAATCCCCTAGATGGAAAAGATGTTGGATTTGAATATTTTGTTGTAGAAACTTCAACATTGATTTTATGTGGCCGTTTCAGGATTCTACTATCCACCTCAACTTTGTAATCAAACGAGAGTCATTAGGATCTTCGGTTGAGAGTTGGTATCGGTAGACAGCATAAGTGCTGGCATTTAATGCACAATGCCTAGTTATCCAAGTATTCCAGCAGCATCACGGTACTATACCTATCCACTACTACAATATCATTTTCCTGAAACCATCTTCTCATTATATTACCGTCTAGTTCAAGTTCACTTTGAAAAATAGCAGCGTCAATATTTTTATTATCAGAGAAGTATGACCCTTGAATTACGACTATGTACCGTCAGGTGCTACTATTAAAATAGGTTTCAATAAGTGTCGGCCTTTGTGTACACGATACGACTACCGTAAAACTCTGAAATTGCTACTCTTTCGAATGTAGCTGTTAGTACCATCAATGAAAGTGATTGCTCGAAGAATTTGTGGCTATTGTATACATTAGCAAAGTCCGTAACATGTCTCTCAATATAATTTTCTCTGGTAATAGCATTAAAGCCCATGTTGGTAGTCACAAAACGTTGCATCAAAGAGTAAAGGCTAAACTTACTGCCTGTCTACTTGAATAGCCAAACATTACACATACAAAATCATCAGAAAGTCCATGACGCATTTTGCACCCGAACATCAAGAGATCTTTTTTACTCACATATCTGTAATAATCTTCTTGGCTTACTCCATCGCAGTAGGTAAATAGTTCTGAAAACTGCTGTTTATTAACTGGGTATAAGTATTCAAATTCGCTGTCACTTAAACTATTCTCGTCGTATATTCTCGTCAGATTTTTTGCTACATGACGAACTCCTTGTAAAAATTACTGAAAAATGTCTCCTGTTATCACATAGGGTCGGTTGATGTAACGCAATCCAATTACCAAAGGTTGTAAAATATATCTTTGCTCATCTAAATGATGAGCACATGATTTAACATTTGTACCATCAATGAAAGTGATTGCTCGAAGAATTTGTGGCTATTGTGTACATTAGCAAAGTCCGTAACATGTCAATATAATTTTCTCTAGTAATAGCATTAAAGCCCATGTTGGTAGTCACAAAACGTTGCATCAAAGATTTTCTAAAAAGAGTAAAGGCTAAATTTACTGCCTGTCTACTTGAATAGCCAAACATTACACGTACAAAATCATCAGAAAGTCCATGACGCATTTTGCACCAGAACATCAAGAGATCTTTTTTACTCACATATCTGTAATAATCTTCTTGGCTTACTCCATCGCAGTTGGTAAATAGTTCTGAAAACTGCTGTTTATTAACTGGGTATAAGTATTCAAATTCACTGTCACTTAAACTATTCTCGTCGTATATTCTCGTCAGATTTTTTGCTACATGACGAACTCCTTGTAAAAATGACTGAAAAATTTCTCCTGTTACCACATAGGGTCGGTTGATGTAACGCAATCCAATTACCAAAGGTTGTAAAATATATCTTTGCTCATCTAAATGATGAGCACATGATTTAACATTTTCGGGACTATAGATGTCTCTCAACAACATCGATACACCGCAAAACACGTGAGTTGATCAATGTTATGGAAAATGTTGAAGCGATAACAGAAATTCTGGATGCAGAAGATGGACAAAAATTTGAAGAAGCCATCCAAAAACTTCAAGAACAACAATCGAAAGAAAGAGGAACAAATTTCAATGACTACAAAAGCGATCGAAAAATGCATTCATCGATACGCACAATCGTGATAAACCAATTAATTATTTAAACAAAATTTCTGAAAATTGAAACAGCCATCAGAAAACAGTTCCTTCAAAATACTGATACATACGAACTGCTTAACTCAAATACTGTGTTCGTTCACGCAAATTGCAAGGCAGAGCACTAAGTCTTTCAGAGAAAATAAATCAAGAAGTCACTGCGTGGTTCTACACTAACACGGGAATGCTCCCAATAGTTTTCTTTCACACAAGTTTCTTACCCTTGAAGACAGGTGTGCAGCTGTGGAAGGAAAGGTCAGGAAATCAAAGTAGAATTTTCACCTTCTGCCAGTAGCAAGCTTGGGATGGCAAATGCTTGCTGAAGATCCCCCAATGGAATTCTCCTCCCAAAAGCCAAAAAGTTTTGAAGTATTATTCCTTTCGCTCCAAAGAAATGCGGTGGAAAGAGTATTGTCAATAGCCAAACTGTGGCTCGTTGCAAAAGACAATTATTCGTTAAAATTCAACTCCAAGTAAGTCGAGAGAAAAACAAGTTGTATTAGTAAATACAATTGTGGATAAAAGATTTCGAAGCACTTCGAAAGAGATCACACTATCTCAGACTATGTTTCAAGTCAAAAGTTGAGAGAACTGAATCGTTACTATGTCTCAAGTTAACGGCTAGAATAGAACTGCACTCTCTAAATACTCGAAGTATACTACTAAAATCGTTCCATTTGCTTCATATTCATAGGGAAGCACGGTCACACCTTGCGCGATCTTGGAGGCGTGGCCTATCAGAATTTCTCGCGTCGATACAGGCTCTGCGAGAAATTTCGGAGCAAATGGCATCATTTACGCTCTGGCTCTCATCAAGAACGGACGTGTTTTAGGCAGCTCACTTAGGTGTATTATCGCGTGGCCCCGTAAGAGCTTACGGGGCGGTGTTGTGTGAATAGTGTTAGGTGTATACAGGGTGAGTAAGACAAAGCTTGCGGTTCGTTCGAGAATATCGAAAGGTAAAACTGTTCAGGATATCCGAGGGAACAGATAATTTTCTCGAAAATATGGGTAAGAGGGATCTGAAGAAACTATTAAAGCATCTCTTACTACGTTTTGAGGTATCTTCCGATACGGTCGGTGGAATATTAGCTGCTGATTCTGATATAATTCAGGAAAATTCTGAAATCAGCAAAGAGGATTTTCCCTCTCTTCTAGGCAGCAGGCCTAATAAGAAATGCAAGAGGAGACTGGGTTCCTCCGGAGACTCGGTCGCCTCGGAAAAATCTTCCTCGAACAACAATGATGATGTCGAGAGCAGCCAAGCTCCTACCAACAACGAAGGCAACGACATGGACTTAGACCCCCCCAAACTCCGGGGAGAAATGCTAGACCGCCTGCAGCTTCAACCAGCAGTGTGGCAGGTACCACTATCAATGATGATGCTCACACTGTTGTGAACTCAGGTGGTGCAAACCCACAGGACGTCAACAACCGTCGACTTCCGGAGGTGAGGCCGCAGCCGCTCCAAGAAAACCGTGATTCCCCGATTACTGTCCGGCAGAAGGAGTGCTGGACAGCCGTCAACAGAAAGTTCGCAGAGCGTAAAATTGAATTTACTCGTGCAAAGAACATCCAAGATGGGGTAAGGGCCAGCCTGAGACTGCGGAAGATTATTGCCGATAATAATTGATGTCTTTGAAATCCAAGGTGTCTACACCACATTTAGTGACATTATAAAAAGAACTTATTTCCGATTTACCATTCTTTGAATCAGTGAAAGGAGTGTGATGCATTGACAATACTACAACTGCTTTGTTTTTTTTTTGGCACATACGAAAGAAGGGTGAGTTTGTCCGAGTATCCGTAAAGAATTCTTCGCGTATTTGGGGTATATTTTTCCTCATTGTTCCCACTAACGTTAATTTAGTTTTCCACAACTCCTCTCCTAGTTCAATAGAAACAAACCAATTATCAGCGGTTATATTTCTATATGTACCGTAGACACACTTGGCCAAATGAATAACAGCCTGTGTAGGTATTTGTAACTCCGTTCTTCTGGAGTTAGAGTGGCCCCATCGCTCACTTTTCCAGAATATTTGTAGGCATTGAATATGTACGCACTGTGAGCGTCATTCTCATTACTTTCATGCCGTATTTTGCTGGTTTCATCGGGGTATACAGTGTGGTCCACTAAGTGTGCAACAAATGGGAAACTTGTTTATTATCGATTTCTCAGAAAATTTTATTCTTGACAAAAGTTGGTGCATATTCCAAAACTATACCAAGTGTACCTGAAATGGCTTTATGACAAACACCATACAGGATAGGCCAAAAAATATTAAGTTCGTTCGAAAGTAAAGTACCCTTATTTCAAAAAATATAGAAATATGTTGAAGAGAAAAGTTGCTTAGAATTAAAAGTTATGTTCAGATAGGAAGTCATGGCCTGCTATTCGAATTTTTTTTCGTTTGGAAAATATTGAATTACCCCCCGTATGATACATATTTTTACTATTTTGATTTAATCTGTATGTGAAGTAGCCACAATCAAATCAGTGTGGAGTATTTTTTATCAAATTAAAGTGTATTTGTAAAATTTACTTGGATTTGTATTTTTTTAGGTGATCGTCAACTTCATGTTTGTTGCAACGATATTTAACGGAACTCTAGATTAAAACAAATACTCTTTTTAACGAGGCAAATACTTTACTAAGTAAATGTCCACATGAATAAACTGTCAATAAAAGTATAAAATTTCTGTTCTTCTGGCAACAATGCCTCAAGTAGAACAGATATTAAAAAACACTCCAAAATCTATCGCGGATAGCCATGAACAAAAAACACATACGCCCGAAAACAATACTGTAGTTTGATAGTGTGGCGTCTTGAAACTTGCCTGTCAAACGTTTTCATATTTTTACTTAATTAAAAATGCCTCGCCCAGTAGTATTAACGTTAACTGAAAAGGCAGAATTAGTTTTAATCTGTAGTAATGGATATAAAACAATGCGCGAAGCTGCAAATATTTTCAACGAGCGGCATCCAGACAAACAAATTTGCTATTCAAGTGTAAGTACAATTTTAAAGAATTTCAAACAGACCGGCTCACTAGAATATAAACATAATACCTGTATGCACAGAAGAAAACCAGCTTGACGTACTTCAAGCAGTAGTAGAAAATCCTAGAAGGTCCACCTAAGAAACTAGTGATTATACCGACATAAAAAAACCTCTGTGAAGCGTATTCTTAAGAAACATAAGTACAATGCTTACAAACCTACATTCATTTGTACATTGCAAGAAAGATACTATGATTTGAGATATGATGTTTCCATGTGAATTCAGAGTGAAATAGAAGAACAAAGAGTAAGTAAATGTTCATATGAATAAACTGCCAAAATCTATCGCGGATAGTCATGAACAAAAAAGAACCAATAAGCGATAGTACAGAAACTTACAGTAGGTAACTGAACAGGTGCTAACAATAAAAATTATCGAAGCGTCTCTGTATGTCCACCTTCTCTTTCGATGCATCTAATTGTTCGCTCATAAAATTCGTTTACTGTAGATCGCAACACATTAGCAGGAATATTTCTGCAATGCACTCGTATTGAAGTTCAAGCTCAGCAACATTATTAAAGGGGCAATCTCTGTAGACTTTTTGTTTTAAGTATCCCCATAAGAAATAATCCAGAGGTGTAAGGTCTGGAGAACGAGGAGGCCATCGAGGATCGGTATTTCATCCTAACCATTTATTACGAAATATCCTATTCAGCCACTGAGAAACATTTCTAGTAGAATGGGCAGGACATCCGTCATGTTGGAACCATACTTTTTGCCGTTCTTCTAATACCATATCATCCAAAAACTCTCCTATTTCAGTTTCCAAAAAGTTCAAGTACCTGTCACCATACAAATTCTCTCGAAAAAAAAACGGACCTAGTAATGTATCATTTAATATACCACACCAAACGTTTGTTTTCTGATAGTATTGATTTTTGTTGTCAATAATAAAATTTGGGTTGACATCTGACCACCATCTGCAATTTTGTGATGATAGAACCACATTTGTTGTAAAAGTCGATTCATCTCCAAATAGAATACATCAATGAAAATCTCTTTGTTCTTCTATTTCACCCTGAATCCACATGGAAACATCATATCTCAAATCATAGTCTCTTTCTTGCAATGTACAAATGAATGTAGGTTTGTAAGCATTGTACTTATGTTTCTTGAGAATACGCTTCACAGAGGTTTTTTTATGTCGGTATAATCACTAGTTTCTTAGGTGGACCTTCTAGGATTTTCTACTACTGCTTGAAGTACGTCAAGCTGGTTTTCTTCTGTGCATACAGGTATTATGTTTATATTCTAGTGAGCCGGTCTGTTTGAAATTCTTTAAAATTTTACTTACACTTGAATAGCAAATTTGTTTGTCTGGATGCCGCTCGTTGAAAATATTTGCAGCTTCGCGCATTGTTTTATAACCATTACTACAGATTAAAACTAATTCTGCCTTTTCAGTTAACGTTAATACTACTGGGCGAGGCATTTTTAATTAAGTACAAATATGAAAACGTTTGACAGGCAAGTTTCAAGACGCCACACTATCAAACTACACTATTGTTTTTGGGCGTATGTGTTTTTTGTTCATGGCTATCCGCGATAGATTTTGGAGTGTTTTTTTAATATCTGTTCTACTTGAGGCATTGTTGCTAGAACAGAAATTTTATACTTTTATTGACAGTTTATTCATGTGGACATTTACTTAGTAAAGTATTTGCCTCGTTAAAAAGAGTATTTGTTTTAATCTAGAGTTCCGTTAAATATCGTTGCAACAAACATGAAGTTGACGATTACCTAAAAAAATACAAATCCAAGTAAATTTTACAAATACACTTTAATTTGATAAAAAATACTCCACACTGATTTGATTGTGGCTACTTCACATACAGATTAAATCAAAATAGTAAAAATATGTATCATACGGGGGGTAATTCAATATTTTCCAAACGAAAAAAAATTCGAATAGCAGGCCATGACTTCCTATCTGAACATAACTTTTAATTCTAAGCAACTTTTTTCTTCAACATATTTCTATATTTTTTGAAATAAGGGTACTTTACTCTTGAACGAACTTAATATTATTTGGCCTATCCTGTATGGTGTTTGTCATAAAGCCATTTCAGGTACACTTGGTATGTTTTGGAACATGCACCAACGTTTGTATAGAATAAAATTTTCTGAGAAATTTATAATAAACACAAGTTTCCCATTTGTTGCACACTTAGTGGACCACACTGTATATCAGAAATCGTACCCTGCCACGGAATGGAACAAGAGTTTAATCCACTGTCAAGTGGGCCCCTGATGAGTAGACTTCTTGACAATTCGACATGAAGCTTTCAAAAATATTCGTGACAGACGCGGAATTGTCAGTTTTTGCTTTCTCGACTCTAGTCTCGGGATCATCAAATCGGAGATTCCATTCTAAAATCTCTAAACGTTTTTCAGTCATTATCCCTCGGAAAATTGGCCTTCGCGTTATTGAAGTGGAAAACGGAGATTTCACGGATTCCTGAGAGGATTTGTAGATACAACATAGAACTGTTATCCCGATAAAGGCCTTCATTTCATCTGAGATTGTGGGTGGGTTTATATGTGTGGTGGTCACATTTCAGTTTTGTGCGAACTTTTTTAAGTTTTGCGTTTGTGTGAGTGGTAATTTCTTGGATGTTCTGATCAGATAGAAAAGAGCCGAAACTTGTCCTGGAGTTGGATTATCCCCTAAAGTAAGAGCTAGCCCTCTCAACGTAGACAACCTCACGTTATTTGCTCTTGTCTGTGCTATAGGGTGGACAGGTTGAGCAGCCCAAGTAAGAGTATTTCGCTTGACATAGTAGTGATGTGCAGCAGGGCAATCTTCATCGTTTGTGATTTCTCCGGGATCATCGGAGTTTTTATCATCACTGCACTCGAGATAACACGATCGGATGGGGCTGGAACTGAATGGTTTTTGCAGGTGGGTCGTCTATTTACTCGCTGATTGGGTATAAACCCATTACTATCACTGTCATAAAATAAATCGCTGTTAACCGGACCACCGGTCCGATAGACCGACCACTTTTTGAAAAATCGCTACATTGAGCCAGCGAGCGCGCGACGTCTACCGAACCACTGTGCCTGAAGTTCAGGTCCTAACTGAAGATGTCACGTTCTGCTGGCCGCCTGGTGCCTTCATGTGTTCCTCAATCGGCGAAAGATCGAAAGGTAACGGTCTCACAGACGGACGGTCCGGCGTACGGGTTAATTACATCCAAAACAGAGGGGAGCGTCGCTACTGCGGTGATCGGCGCTCTCACTCACGCCGCCAACCACGCGCAGTCTATCTCTTTCTAATTGAAATAAATAATTTATTTTCATGTTTGCCGGTAATTACATACTCCCCAACAAAACTGCCTGGCTTTTTGTACATAATTTCTCAAATAGTCAATTAGGAAGCTGTTAAAATTTCAGAGTGAATCAATCAATTGATTTTGTATTAGAAAAAACAACTTTTGGGGGAATTAATTCCATGTAAACCCCCTCTCAAGTGTCTGCCATCTTGAATGCTAATTAAAAATATACTAAACTTTCGATTAACGTTTGTTGGCCTGTTTACACCTTTCTATTATGCGCAGTACCTGGTGTCCCGGGTTGGGTTAGGCAAACACAGGTATTCCTACTTCTCATCCCTTATATACTAGCCTTACAAAATTTCAAGGTGCATCAAACACTTCATGAAACATGCGTCACTGGCTCTTGGACTATAATGCGAGACTGTATTATTGAGATCTTGTATGTATTCTGTAATCAATTTGTTTTGGTTGTAGATAGTTTCTGGTGGTCGACTACATGTGTGTCCGAATAAAAGTTCATAGGGCATGAACCCTTGTGTTTTGTTTTTACTATAGTTCACCTTTCACTACCGCGGATATTATTCACCAGGAGCAAAATATATGAAATATGCAGTTTTACAAATTGTCGAACATTGCGGGAGATGCTAAGAAGTCTTGTGTGTACTTCGAACGAAATCGGAAATTCGCTTTTTTTTATTATCTGTCCTTTTCTTCTCGGGCAGAGAGGATCGGATCTTGAGGTTTTTTTATTGAACAAAATAAATGAATGTACACGGGGAGCAAAATAAAGGTTTCGGTTGCCGGTGAACACTCAATATGTTTGAAATAGTGTGGAAATAAAAGTAAGTGAAGGGTGAATAATTGGTAATAAATGAATTAAACATATAAAGACAAACACATGGACGTGTGGACGCAACAATGACAAATCCGCAAAATCAGTTGTCAAT
Source organism: Chrysolina americana (assembly GCA_958502065.1). Lineage (NCBI taxonomy): Eukaryota > Metazoa > Arthropoda > Insecta > Coleoptera > Chrysomelidae > Chrysolina > Chrysolina americana. Next base: position 33,975,291 of record OY293420.1, read on the forward strand.
ATTTTATTGCTATTCTGCCAGCACTATGGCACTAAGAATTAATTACGACATTGGTCGTGAACTCCAAAATATACTATTGAATGACTTGTGCAAACTTTATGACATTAAACTATCATTTTCAAGTGTCCAACACCCGCAATCAAATGGCTCTTTAGAACGATTCCATGGAAATGATTAGGTCAAGTATAGTCGACAATCCAAATGACCATCCCCTTACATGTCTACCCTATGCTATTATTTGCTATACCTAATGATATTAAAAATAAAACACGTGTTCACACAATACGCACTTTTATTCGGACACACATCCAGTTGACCACCAGAAGCTCTCTATAATCAAAACAAATTAATCACAAAATACAAACGAGATCTCAATAATAGAGTCTCGCATTACTACAAAGTTGCCCGAGAAAAGACTCGGAGACAAAAGGAACAATAACCGGCAATTTGGATGCATCAGACGGTGAATATTATACAAATTGTATAAACAAAATCACAATACGAACACTAAATTGAAAATCTTTTGAAAAATCAGATATCTGTCACTACATCTGTGATCAAAAACTCACTATACAACAATTGCATATAGATGAGAAAATCTTCAGTAAAGATATGAAAGAAAAAGATACATCAATATTTACAATTTCAGACGATCATGCCTTTTATGAAGAACAAGTAAGAACCTTTGATATTTGCTAAACACTGATGGAGAGTTATCTTTTCTTGGAGGACACTCTTGTTAATATTTTTAATTCTATAACATTCGCTAGATGGAATATTCTTTACAGTTCAACCATAACTCCAAATGATTTGATTGAATCCCTCCTAGATATATCACAATCTCTCCAAAAAAATTATTTACCATTACCAACAACGTTTTCAAATATTGCTCGATACATCAAAATTATTGAACTGAAGCATATCAAGTTGATTCAAGAATTGTGTTCAATTTGAAAACGCCATCGGTCAAACCAGAAACATATACTTTGTATCGACTTCTGCCAATACCAGATAATAGAACAATACTTCATCATATTCTGCTATCATTTCAAAATTATATTGCGGGAGATGATGATTCATTGTTGTATAATCCCACTTCAAAATTTTAAAATTTTGAATTCTTAAATCATAGTGTGAGAATTGCTCCGATTTGTTGCCGTATCCGATGGAAAGTGAATCCATCTGTGAATCCCAACAAGAGTGATCGGACTTCCAAAACCTGCCAAACATTACTTATTTATGCCAATACTATAATGTTCAAGAACTCAGTCCCAAATTTTGGCTCATTACCATTTCGGACTTTATACCGATTACCGTCAAACGTTCTTATATGGAACCAGTGACTGAAGTAATCAGTACCAATTCTTTATTCAGTCTCCAACCTAAATGTAATGCCTTCATTGCAGTGCAAATACCATACCAATGCTGTAAAGATCTTCCTGAAAAACAACACCCACCCGAGTTGAAACCGCTGAAGCTCAACAAAATCGATGTGGACGATATCAATATAGTTCAACACAAATTGTGTCAATCTTCGGATGAGTTCAACGAACTCATAAATGAACTGTTCATCAGTAAACACATTTCATGGTTTACATACTTTACCATCGCCCTGCTCATCTCCTTGATCATTTTTCGAATCTTCTGCAAATGCCGTCGTCGAAAATCAATAAATATTGGTATAACTTCATCCAATGACCAACCACCACTAGACCATCCAAGGATCAGAAGGACTTCACACACCTTATTCCAAAGAGAAGATCAAGCATTAACCCCCAAGAACCCGTCGAGGAAGAAGTAGAACTTAACACATTTTTTTTAAAGTTAATTAGTGAAAAACTGATAACAACTATACGGTACGGGGAATAGTTACATAACACCTCCCCCCATTGTTTGGGAATCGGGATTGATATATCGATCCTTATTTCTGATCATCAGGTCTTCTATTGGTATGGGATGAATTATTGATGGTTTTAATGAACTTATTGAATTCGGGGAGACATTCGTCTCCTTGCACTTCCTAAAATATTATATTGTTAAGATGAAGTAGACTGCAACACAGGCTATGGCTACGTATAGTAAAACGGTCCATTTGGTTTGAAAAAATAAAAAAATTTCCTTCACCTTTTCTAGTCGGTCTCGGATGGTTACTAGGTCGTCAAGGTCAAGTGATTCGAGATGAATTGGTGGCATTTCTTAAAGGTTCCTTTGGACATTTTCCTCAATGTCAATGTCTAGGTGTGGCACTTTTATGATTTTGGTAACAGCATTTGGGTTCTTGTACGTCTGTAATATATGGTCGTGTCGATTTTCATTTTGCAATATTCGGGAACTTCTATGATATAGGTGCCCTTCAGGGATGACATCTCTTCATCGTTACCACAAATTGATAATGCAGTGGTTTCGTTGTGGAATATTGCAATCCATTGATTGGTATTTATCTTCTAAATTTTCTTGTCCTGGAGTTTCAGGTGTTCCGGATTGTAGCTTCCATAGTCCTGGGTGGAATGAATGAGTTGTACCTCACATGGCGTTATATTTTGTTTTGAAGGGAAGGGAGTAAAGGTGATAGTAATTGTAACGATGGGTAACTCTACCAATAAGGCGTCGACTTCTATGATGAATGGATGAAGCACTCCTATTTTGGCAAAGGTAATAGCTGTGTCTTCCTATCCTTATGATGGCATCTGTGGCTGCTATCATTTGCGTGAACAAACACAGTATTTTCAGTTCGTATGTATCAGTTTTTTGAAGGAACCGTTTTCTGATGGCTGTTTCAATATTCATAAATTTTGTTTGAATATTTAATTGGTTTGTCGCGACTGTGCGTATCGATGAATTGGATTTTTCGATCGCTTTTCTAGTCAGTGAAATTGTTCCAATGATAAAATCTTTTCTTTCGTTTGTTGTTCTTGGCTTCTTCAAATTTTTGTCCATCTTCTGCATACATAATTCCTGTTATTGCTTTAACAACATTTCCCATAATATTGATCAACCCATGTTGAGAATATCTGTATAAGTTTTCTTTGAATTTTGTTTTCAGAGATTGTCCATTATGTTGATGTGATTTAGCTTTCTGTGGTGGTTGGCATTTTTCCAAATTATTTTGTGATTTTCATATGATTGGTTATGTTTTGGATTCTTGTGTATTCTTGATAGATACTTTGAAGGTCGAATAGCCTGATGAAAGTCCAGTCCTTTTGGGGTAGCAGTCCTGGGTTTTCTGTGAATTTCGTTATTACTCCACTTCGTTCGGCTGATCCGCAGTCGCAGGAGGTGAATCTGGAACAATAGGGGGTCTCTTAGATTGTCGAAATGTACTCTGCATGTTTGATTTTTGGCGTATGTCATGAGTCATGAGGAAGTTCAGGTGGTGAATTGGGTAATTGATGATAGATTCTTTCTTGATTATCATCATCCGTTAGTACTGGAGTGTTCAATTGGCTATGGTGGTCTTCTTCCATATTTACTAAATCGTCGAGTAATTGATCTAGTTCGGGATGTATCTCAACCTGTGTCGATCTGACATCGATATCCATAGGATTGATTTGTATTCTGGAAAGGGCATCGACATTGGTATTATATTTGCCCTTTTTGTATACCACAACATAGCCATACTCTTCAAGGCGTAGTGTCCATCTGCTAGTTTCGTATTGGGTTCTTTTGAAGAAAAAAGCCGCTGAAGTGGGCGGTGGTCCGTGTAAATGGTGAATTTCCTTCTGTATAAATAAGAGCGGAATGTCTCTGTGGCCCAAATGATGGCAAGTAATTCTTTCTCAATTGTTGATTATTTCTGTTCGGTATCGTGTAGTGTCCCAGTGATGCGTAGGTGACTGGTTTGTCTTTTCCAACTTCCATTGTGAATACAGCTGCAAGGGCAACCTTACCGTAGTCAGTATGAATGGCCTTGAGAAATCTGGGAACTGTAATATTGGGTCATTCAATTTTTTTACAATTTTCAAAGCTTTCGATGAATTCCGATGAATGAATGACCGTGGCATTTTTCTTTAGGCACCTGGTCGATGGCTTGGTGAGTTTGGTGAAATCTTTTATAAACCTTCTATAGTAGCCAAATAAGCCTAGGAATCCTTTTATCACTTTTGGTGACTTCGATATAGAAAAATGTTGAACATATTGCACTTTCTTTGGGTTTGGCTTGACCCCTTCTGGCGTGATGATATGCCAAGGTAGGCTACCTCTTTCCTTAGAAATTTACTTTAATCTAGTTGAATTTTGAAGTTTGATTGCCTCAATCTTTCGAAGAATTTCCTCAGACGTTTTATGTGTTCTTGTGAAGGTGTCGAAAAAACTACAATGTCGTCTAGATATACCAAGCTCTCCTCATTCTGTATGCATCGTAAGATGTTGTTCATAACGCGTTGAAACATTGCTGGGATATTTTTCAACCCGAATGGTATGCGTTGGTATTCATAGTGACCATTTTCTGAGCTAAAAGCCGTCTTCTAGATGTCACGTTCTTCCATTTGTACTTGATGAAAGCCTGAAGCAAGATCAAGGGTCGTGAATCATTGGCTTCTCCCAAGTTTATTCAGTATTTCCGTTATGTTGGGAAGCGGATATGTTTCGTCCACCGTTTTCTGATTGAACTTCCTATAAACGATCACTAGTCTCAATTTCTTCTTCCCAGATGCGTCCATTTTCTTGGGCACTACCCATATAGGCGAGCTCCATGGTGACGTAGATGGCCGTATGATTCCTTGTTGTAACATGGACTGAATTTGGGATTGGACTTTTTGCTTTTGTATTCGAGGATGTCTGTAAGATTTGGTGAATATTGGGGTACCGCCTATCAATTTTATATTGTGCTTAATTTGGTTATTGAAAGTGGGGGGAATTTGTTCTCAGTGAAATACCTATTTCCCTATACTTACAACAGAGTTGTTGGAACTGTTTTCATTTATTTGTACTCCTGGTTCATCAAAATGATTGATCTCAAATCGGCTCAATTTCGATGGCTTAGAATAGATAGAAAAAGAGTTTTTGATCAGTTGGGTTGATTAATGTCATGAAAGCCTTTTGATTTTTTACTAACATGTACGCTACTGGCATCTCCAATTCCTGAAATGAAGTGAAGTGAAAGTGTACCACTCCTTCATTTATGGGTTTATTGACCGGTATTTCCACGAAGAAATCACTGAAGCTTCAATAGCTTGTGCGTGATATACAATTAGATGAAACATGTAAAATGACAAAACAGTTACAAATTGTGGATAATATTAAAATTATTCTTCTACAAACATTTTGCAAACAATCGGAAGAATGTCCCACAGGAACTCAGGGTTCTTCTGCTATAAAATCGGGTTTAGGTTTCGGCTGGGTATTTTTTTTAATGTGTCCATAGGGGTTGGTCTAGAGAGTGGGCGATATGGATTAGATTGAAAAACATCAATTTGTTGTAGTCGAAATTGTTGGCTGCCTTGAGATTGGGTAGAATTCCAGTTAGGCTGCCTTGACGGTGATCTCTGAAACTTCGGCTGGTTCCCAAGTGCGAATGGTCTAATTGATCTGGGTACAAAATTTTGGCGGTTCTGTGCGAGTCCTTGCATGGGTCTTAGTGTTTGGTTTCTTGATTGAAAGTTGTTGATATTTGGTGGAGGTATTCTAGGTTTTCTTCTCTGTTGCTGAATCAGATTGTTCATTCTGTTTCTCGTATATGAATAATTTTCTTCACATAAAGCTTGTTTCCATATATGCGGGTCCTCTTGAACGGATTATTGATCCAAGTATATTTAGCGTTGTAACATGGCATTTTGGATACCATTCAAAGAACGTGGGGAACAAGACTCACATCCTGATGAACAATCTGAAAACGTGAGGAACAAGACTCACAACCTGATGAACAATCTGAAGAACGTGAGGAACAAGACTCACAACCGGATAAACAATGGGAATTTAAAAACAAAGATCTCCATGTTCAGACCCAAAGACTTATTCTGAATATTTATAAAAATCTTAAAAAGGAAATGAACGACAAATGTGACAATGAAATTTTAGGAAGGTATCTCATCTCACCAGTTTGGGGCATTCAACTTAGTGGTTAAACAAGGGGACATTGTAGATCATGCTCTTAAAAGAAAACGAAAATATCAGAAATTAAACAAAGTTGATAATGCCACAAAATAATTTCTTCGAAGGCAAGTTTATGATCTCTATAAACGAAACGAAGTACCTACCTTGGAATCAATAAAATACAAATTATCTGATTATCCTGAACAATAAGTCGCAGGAAACACTACGTCAACTTCTTTTAGACTGTGGTTTCACATACAAAAAAGTGAATCCTGGCGAATGGCAATAATGGAATCACCACGGCTCGTACTGCAAAAGCAAGATTATTTGTATTAAATAGAAAAACATCGGGATTCGAAGAGACATTAGTATATCTTGACGAGACTTGGTTCGATAGTCATGATGTGTTTCGGTATGGATGTATAAATAAATCCTTAAACTGTTGTCTCCAAGCACCATGTTCCAGAGGAGAATGTATAATTATTGTACACGCGGGTAGTGAAGATGGTTTTGTACCGAACGCGTTGCTGTTGTCAGGAAAACAAATGAAAAATATTTAGCAGATTATCATGAGGATAAGACTGCAACTTTATTCGATAAATGGTTCAGTGAACAATTATTACCAAATATACCACCAAATTATTTTATTGTAATGAGTAATGTGTCATACCACTCGCATCAAAAGATGAAAATACGGACGAAAGCAACAAAAAAAAGACATTTTGGAATTTATGGCATATAAAAAATTGAATATTTCCCAAAAAGCCACGAAGGAGGTATTGAAGGCGGTATTACTAGGTATAATTTAAAATGAAAATTTTTAAAAAGAATCTATTATTGATGAACTTTGTAAACATTCTGTTCATACGCTTCTGAGGTTACCTCCATATTATTGTGTTTTTTACCCTATTGAATTGGTTTGGGTATTTATAAAAAACAAATTGAAAAAATCTAATCAATGTCCAAATATAAGTGGAGAAGTAGTAGAAAACGTTAGGAGAATCTAAGTGAGAAATATAAAGATCTTTGAATAGAATGCATTTTACACGTGATTTCAAAAGAACGAATTAAGTTTGGGAGCCTCCGAACTTAATTTTTAAAAAAACAAAAATTACTTTCAAAAACTCGAAAACCAAAAATCATGAGTTACAACGTATTTTTATTAGCAATGTCAAAGCCAATGGTACAATTATAACTGAATAAAAAATGGAAAAAGCATATATTTATAAGTTCATGTTATCTAGGATAAAAATGCAGAATTCAGCGGATTCTATGTGTTCAGCCCGATGATCTTCAATGTAAATGCACTCACTCTGGGATGCTGTCTTCGTTATCTACACAATACGGGGAATCGTTACATAACACCTCCCCCCATTGTTTGGAAATCGGGATTGATTTATCGGTCCTGATTTCCAATCCTCAGGTCTTCTATTGGTATGGGATGAGTTGATGGTTCCAATACACTAGTGGAACTTACGGAACCGTTCTTCCCCTTGTACTTCTTTATATATATTGTTAAGAAGAAGTAGGCTGCAATACAAGCTATGGCGATGTATAGCAAAACGTTCCATATGTTGGTTCGTGAAGAAATGAAAGGCTCGTCTTCTTGAAGTTTTTCCTTCACGTTATCCAGTCTGTCTCGGATGGTTTCTAGGTCGTCAAGATCCAGTGATTCTAGATGAATTGGTGGCATTTCTTGAAGGTTTCTTTTGACGTTATCTTCTATGTCTATGTCTAGGTGTGGCACTTTTATGATTTTGGTAACAGCATTCGGGTTCTTGTACGTCTGTAATATGGTAGTGTCGATTTTCATTTTGCAATATTCGGGAACTTCTATGACATAGGTGCCCTTCAGGGATGACATCTCTTCATCGTTACCACAAATTGATAATGCAGTGGTTTCGTTGGGGACTATTGCAATCCATTGATTGGTATTTATATTCTGAATTTTCTGGTCCTGGAGTTTGAGGTGTTCCGGATGGCAGCTTCCATAGTCTTTGGTGAAACGGATGAGTTGTACTTCACATGGCGTCTCGAATTCCATTGGGTTCCATTCTGGTATGGTGCAAAGCGCTTCTCCGGGAATGACTTCATGGCATGGTTCATTCGAAAATAAGTAGTGATGCTCATTGAGAAAAAGGAATTTAGTTTTGGGTACTATAATTTGGAAAAGGTTATGTTGTGTTTCGATGGGAAGGGAGTGAAGGTGATAGTAGTTGTAACGATATTGTTCTGTAATTGGTACTTCTAAGATAAATACTATTTTAGAATTTTTTTGGTAGGCCTTTATTTTCGTTATCTTCTCAAAGATGACTATTTTATCTCTGCTCGGTTCATATGGGAGGATGGCATCATCTAAGTGGTGAGAGATGAACGTTAACTCTTCCTATAGATCGTCGGCTTCTATGACGGATGAATGAAGCACTCCTATTTTGGCAAAGGTCATTGCTGTTTCTAAGTCTTCCAGTATCCTTATGATGGCATCTGTGGCTGCTATCATTTGCGTGAACACAGTATTTGAGTTCAGTAGTTCATATGTATCAGTATTTTGAAGGAACTGTTTTCTAATGGCTGTTTCAATTTGCAGAAATTTTGTTTGAATATTTAATTGGTTTGTCGCGATCGAACGTATTGTTGAATTGAATTTTTCGATCGCCTTTGTAGTCAGTGAAATTTGTTCCTCTGATAGCATCCTTTGTTTCGTTTGTTGTGCTTGAAGTTTTTGGATGGCTTCTTCGAATTTTTGACCATCTTCTGCATCCAAGTTTCCTGTTATTGCTTTAACAACATTTCCCATAATATTGATCAATCCACGTTTTTTGCGGTGTACTGTTGTTGTTGGTAATATCTGTGTTAGTTTTCTTTGAATTTCATTGGAGAGGTTGTCCATTATAGTGATATAATTTTGCTCTCTATGGTGGTTGGCCCCATTTTTTCCAAACTGGTATGTGATTTTCATATGATTGGTTATGTTTTGGATTCGTACATATTCTTGATAGATACTTTGAATGTCGAATATCCTGATGAAAGTCCAGTAGTTGACGATATTGCGGGCTGTACCAAGCTTTTGGGGTAGCAGTCCTGGGTTTTCTGTAAATTTCGTTGTTATTACTCCACTTCGTTCGGCAGATCCGAGGGTGCAGCAGGTGCAGCAGGTGAATCTGGAACAATAGCGTGTCTTAGATTGTCGAAATGTACTCTTCGTGTTTGATTTTCGGAATTCGCTATGATACAGGTGTTGTCTTCATTAATTTGGATAATTTTGCTTGGTCCTAAATAGCGGTTTTTCGATTTGATTCTTTCACTTTCTGGGTTCTTCTCAAATACTTGATTTCCAACTTTAAAAACGTTTTGGTTTGTTTGTTTCTGGTTTCGATTCGTTATGGTCCTGGTCTTTTCGTTTTTTAGTTTATCTTTGACTTTCTCATAGGTTAAAGATATTTTTTTCCGAGGATTTTCCACATATTGTCCGTAGTATTGTTGATCGTAGAATATATCATATGGGTTCCTTGAAGCGGTATGTCCATACAAAAGTTCCAAAGGGGTATATCCTGCTGCTGAATGTATAGAGTTGTTGTATCCGATAACGGCATATGCCATGAGTCTTGTCGGTGTGTCTGTAGAATGTTCTTTTACGATTCTGTAATGCTCCGTTAAAGTTCCATGTAGTCTTTCAATCAATCCATTAGATTGAAGATGTTGAGGTGTAGTGAAGTGTACATTGACCTTGTGTAGTTTTAAGAGTGATGAAACGGTCTCGTTTTCGAACTCTGTCCCGGAGTCGAACGTTATAGATTCCGGTACTCCAAAGTTACGAAAATATTCTAACAATTTATCTGCTATTTCTATAGCGTTCTTGCTTTGGACAGGATACGCTTGACCAAATTCAAAGAATTCGTCCACTATGGTGAAAAATGTTTGACCTTCGATTGTGAATAGATCGGCATTCAATTTCTCGAAGGGTTTCGTTGCGGTCTCTGTGTTTCTGAGAGGTATCGTTGGTCGATGTCTTTCATATTTAGTTTTCTTACATACCAAACAAGAATTAATGAAATTTTCAATTGATTTTTTCATGTTAGGCCAAAAGTACTTTCTATTAATGTTTTTGTATGTTTCATTTATACCGCGATGGTTAGTTTTTCCTTCGTGGTAGTTTTTTATTAATTCTTTTTGCTCTGCAGGGTCGTCTATGGTGATGGTTCTATTCACGCACCTTATCAAAATCGGGTGGTCTTTATTGAATGTTGTACAGAACGTCTTACAGAAATCTTTGTACATTTTTTCCTTATCGAAGAAACAGAAATATTTTTTCCGAGGTTCACAATATTGAATCAAAAAAGATTTGATTTCATCTTCGTTGTTATCTTGCGATATTTGGGCATGGATGATGACTTGTTTTCCTCGTCGAATGATTTTGGGCTGAACAGGGTTGTTGAAAACAGTGGTGATAATGAACTGCTTTTCTTTTTTGTCGATCGCATCTTGAATAATCGATATGCTGTCTGGCGGGTCTGATTCTTGTCTGGAGTTCATAGTGATTTCCGTATTTTCGGGTGTGTGTTCCGGTAGTATTGGAATTGCGAGATCCATTTGTTCTGAAAGTTCAGGTGGTGAATTGGGTAATTGATGGTTTCTTTCTTGATTATCAAGATCCATTAGTTCTGGAGTGTTCAATTGGCTACGGTGGTCTTCCTCCATACTTACTAAATCGTCAAGTAGTTGATCTAGTTCGGGATACATCTCAACCTGTGTCGATCTGACATCGATGTCCATGGGATTGATTTGTATTCTGGAGAGGGCATCGGCATTTGTATTGTATTTCCCTTTTTTATATACTACAACATAGTCATACTCTTCGAGGCGTAGTCTCCATCTGGCTAGTTTCATATTAGGTTCTTTTAAGGAGAAAAGCCACTGGAGTGGGCGGTGGTCAGTGTAGATGGTAAATTTTCTTTCATATAAATAAGGTAGGAATGTCTTTGTGGCCCAAATGATGGCTAGTAATTCTTTCTCAATCGTTGAATATTTCTGCTCGGTATCGTTTAGTGTCCTTGATGCGTAGGCGACTGGTTTGTCTTTTCCAACTTCACCTTGTGATAATACGGCTCCAAGGGCAACGTTACTGGCATCTGTAGTCAATATAAATGGCCTTGAAAAATCTGGAAACTGTAATGTTGGATCATTCAATAAAATTTTCTTACAATTTTAGAAGCTTTCAATGAATTCCAATGAATGAATGACCTTGGCGTTTTTCTTTAGGCATCTGGTCAATGGCTTGGTGAGTTTAGCGAAGCCTTTTATAAACCTTCGATAGTGGCCAAGTAAGCCTAGGAATCCCTTCATTTCTTTTTGTGTCTTAGGTATAGGAAAGTGTTGAACAGCTTTCACTTTCTCTGGGTTTGGCTTGGCCCCTTCTGGCGTGATGATATGCCCGAGGTAGACGACCTCTTTTAGTTAGATTGCCTTAATCTTTCGAATACTTGTCTCAGACGTTCTATGTGTTCTTGTAAAGACGTCGAAAAAACGACAATATCGTCTAGATATACCAAACACTTCTCATTCTGTATGCCTCGTAAGATGTTGTCCATAACGCGTTGAAAAGTTGCAGGGGCATTTTTCAACCCGAATGGCATGCGTTGGTATTCATAGTGACCATTTTCAGTGCTGAATGCCGTCTTCTCAATGTCACGTTCTTCCATTTGTACTTGATGAAAGCCTGAAGCAAGATCAAGGGTCGTGAAATATTGGCTTCTCCCAAGTTTGTCCAGTATTTCCGTGATATTGGGAAGTGGATATTTGTCGTCCACCGTTTTCTGATTGAGCTTCCTATAATCGATCACTAGTCTCCATTTCTTTTTTCCAGATGCGTCCATTTTCTTGGGCACTACCCATATAGGTGAGCTCCATGGTGACGTAGATGGTCGTATGATTCCTTGTTGTAACATAGACTGAATTTGGGATCGGACCTCTTGCTGATGTATTTAAGGGTATCTGTAAGATTTGGTGAATATCGGGGTATCGTCTGTCAATTTTATATGGTGTTTGATTTGGTTATTGAAAGTGAGAGGAATTTGTTCGCAGTGAAATATATCCTTATAGTCACGGCAGAGTTGTTGGATCGCTAATTTTTCTTCAGGATTCATGTGTTCCAATCGTATGTTCTTCAAGTTTTTATTTCGAAGATTTTCATAGTGGTTTTCATTTATCTGTACTCCTGGTTCGTCAAAAGTATTGATTTCAAATGCTTCTATTGGCTCAATTTCGATGGGTTCGAATAGATCGAAAGAGAGTTTTTGATCAGTTGGGTTGATCAATGTCGTGAAAGCCTTTTGATTTTTGACTAACACGTACGCTGCTGGCATTTCCAAATCTTGAAATTTTCTGAAAGGTATCACTCCTTCATTTAAGTTTTTATTGACAGGTATTTCCACAATGTGTTCCGTTCTTGGCCATAACTCAAGATGGAATATTGATTTTTTTGATTGCGTAGATTGTCTTGGTTTAGCTTGATCTTTATCGTAGTTGAGTGGGACGATCGCTTCCTTTGTGACCAGGGCGTTCTTGTTCAGGTCAACAGTTGCTCCATCATATTTGAATATCGAATATATGAAATTTTTGGTAGATGTCCTGCCTTTTGAAAATTTTTGGTAGTGATATAGTTATACTATATTTGTGCGTAGATGTGTTGTGGGCAGACTGTATTTGAAAAGGATCTTCCTGAATGTGTTGTGGGTAAAACGTACTTGCAACGCCTGGGCTAATGAGTGTTTTTGTGGATCCAGTATCGATCATGAATTTTGTTTTGGTTTCTGGTATAATAATATTTGGAAGTTTGGAAAACGTTGTTGCATTGATAATTACTACGTTGTCTGATTGTTCGATGGGGTAATCTGAAAATTTTGATCTTCATGCGATTCGTTTTCATATTCATTTTGGGGTTGCGTTGTTTCGGTTGAATATCCTGGATAGTAGTTTTCTTCGATCTGATCGGTTGGATAATATTGATGGTATTGATAATCTTGATATTCTGCTGATTGGTCTCCATCTTCTTGCCAGAATAGTTCTTCTGCTATGAAATTGGGTTTAGGTTTCGGCTGCGTATTTTTAGAAAAATTTCCCGAAGATGTGTCCATTGGGGATGGTCTAGAGAGTGGGCGATATGGATTAGATTGAAGAACATTTCTTTGTGGTGGTCGAAATTGTTGGTTGCCTTGAGGTTGAGTAAAATTCCAATTAGGTTGCCTTGAAGGTGGTCTCTGAAACGTTGGCTGGTTCACAGGTACAAATGGTCTTATTGGTCTGGGTACAAAATTTTGGCGGTTTTGAGGGGGTGCTTGCATGGGTCTAACTGCTTGATTTCTTGATTGAAAGTTGTTGAAATTTGGTGGAGATGTTCTAGGTTCTCTTCTCTGTTGCTGAATCAGATTGTTCGTTCTGTTCCTGGCATATGAAATATTTCCTTCACATAAAACTTGTGCAAGTGCTGTTTCAATATTTGTGGGTCCTCTTGAACGAATTATTGATCCAAGTGGTTCCTTCAGTCCGGTGAGGAAAGCTTTCAATGTGGGGTTATCGTATAAAGTGGTTTTGACTGCTCTCACTGGTGCATTGGGTTCGTTGCATGCGAGGTTTGAAAGAAGTAAGCTTACGTTTTGACATCTAGATCCATATTGTTGGGGTGATTCGTTCATTTCTTGTCTCAGGAGCATTAGATCTCTGAGTAATGAATTTTCGTCGCGTTGATCAGCGAAGTTTCTTTGGAGTAAATTCCGAAGTTCGTCCCATGACTTTACTTCTCTTGCTCCTGTAATAGTTTTGGCTCTCCCTGTAAGCTTGTTCTTGATACAGGTTACCAAAAATTTATTGATGAATGCAAGTGGTTCCAATGGTTTAGTTAACTGATTGACTATGAGGTCACAAGCTTCGATGAAATCGGCAAGTTCTGCAGGTTCGCCTTCGAATTTTGGAATAGCATCCAGGTAACTAGTTTGAAATGCGGTCGTCATTTCGTTGGTTTCCTCCTCTAGACTATTTTCACTTGCGTTGTTTTCAAGATTTATGTTTGAAATGAGAGTGGTGAGTTGGTCAATATCAGACATAAAATTGCGAAGAAACAAGGAAATAATGATAATAGGAAAATTAGGAATTGAGCAATCACTTACATTAAAATAAATATGATCTTCATTGGTTCAAATGGATTGGTATATCCTTGATTGGCACTGGTAATCCAATGATTTGGCACTGATAATCCAATAATTTGGCACTGATAATCCAATAATGTGTATTGTTCAATTCACTTATTTTGCAATAGTTCAATTAAAGTTCAATAGTTCTTATAAATAGTTGGAAATAACTCCGACGATTTTGTTCGAAATCTTCCGGTTCACGAGATAGCACTGGATAAGCGTCGATATTAGATCGCCAAGGGCCGGTGCTATCCTACAACGACTGCGCCAATTAAGTTTGGGAGCCTCCGAACTTAATTTTTGAAAAAACAAAAATTACTTTCAAAAACTCGAAAACCAAAAATTATGAGTAACAACGTATTTTTATTAGCAATGTCAGAGCCAATGGTACAATTATAACTGAATAAAAAATGGAAAAAGCATATATTTATAAGTTCATGTTATCTCGGATAAAAATGCAGAATTCAGCGGATTCTATGTGTTCAGTCAGATGATCTTCAATGTAAATGCACTCACTCTGGGATGCTGTCTTCGTTATCTACACAATACGGGGATTCGTTACATAACAAACGTGAATATTCCGTTTTGCCATCCATTCAACCAGTAATCATAAACCTGGGTGATTTGTCTGATTCGGACGATTAGGATGATTGAGTCTTGCCACGTCTTTGATGTGTATAAGATAGCCGTATCATCAAATAAATTAACAGTGTTTCCTGATGTTTTCTTATTATATTTTTTAAATGACTTGTTTTTGGTTTGTCAGATAACTTGTCAATAAGTAAACGAACAACTTCCCGTACCCATACACACGCAGTCCTTGACGGAATATTTATACAGCGATACGCAAAGTTATACCCAAGAGAAAATATCTCCGCTTATGGTCGGTAAGTACGTTCAAAGAGGCGAACTCATTGAGTAGTGATTTATGGTTAATTATGAAACAGGCGGTCAGCGCATTACTGATTGGTTTCCAGGCAGCGAATGGTTACACGTATAATATTATACTCAATCTGGTCTACTGTTTTCTTTATATAGGGAATCATGAACTGAGTTTGAACTGAGTTTGGATATACTATACTAGGAATAAATTGAGTAAATTGGAAATTGATCGATATTATGAGCTTCTGGAAAATGTAATATTTGTAAAAGTTTACACTAACCCAATAGAATAACACGATTTTCTCGAAAACACAAACTGCAGATAAGACCTTTTTGGTCAACATGGCAGCATAGGCGTTTATACTTCTATTACGTTGAAAATGGTGGACCCCAAAACGGCCAATTTCATAAAGAATTTCTGCTGCTCATTCAGTGGTGTATCATCGTAAATTAAATGTTTTTTGTAACTAAAATGCAATGCCTTATCTGAATGCTTTTATATTAAGATTTTCTTGTTGCAGAATCCAACTCAACGGTCAATATCAAGTCTGAGACAATCGAATAACGGTAAGTGATATGTTTATGTATATTTTCTGAACGAATAACAATTATAAACATGAATGTTAGTCAACTCAGATGGCACCAATATTTGTTGAATAACATCATAATGCCATCAATTGGATACACTTGAGTTTTATTCCAACACCAAACAACTATTTTTACCTCGACAAATCTTTCAGTCAGTAATGGTTTGTATTGAGCTAAAACTCCACTGTATCCATTATTCCACCAAATGTTTCAAACAGTGCAATATAAGACACCACACAAACCAAATAGGATAATACTAATAAGAGTAATACTCATAGATACTCGTAGAATGTACGCAAAATTATATGTAGCCTGTACGGGTGTTATATCACTTTGCTGTAGGGTGTGTTATTCAAACTGGAGCAAACGAAAATTCTATAAATTTCGAATCCACCACATATAGTCACCAAACAGTTAATAAGATTTGGGTGCAAGGCCCTGGAGAAAACAATAGTTACCTTAAAATCTATGTTGGACGACAATTTCACGTACTCTCTGTCTCCTGGTGAGAAACTGAAAGATCTCTTCATTTTACAAAAGCAGCATGCTGAATTTCAAAATTACTATAAATCGGTGAAAAAAGAACACATGCATCTATTTGAAACCACAAAAAAAACATTCTATAGTAGTCTAATAGAGGAATCAGAAAATAAAAATAAAACTTCTTGGGAAATCATCAACAAGCTTAGAAATAGAACAAATAACTCATCTAACATGAAAATTCTGCATGATAATAATGAAATTATTCACTGAGACACCAAGGAATGTGGTAAAGTCAATTAAAAAAATAGGTAAATTTGATTTTTCGGGGAAAAGCAACATAAACTCTATTGTTTTGATGCCAAAGCTGAAAAACAAAATGTCCACAGGTCCGGATGAAATTCCCTCTGCTTTAATCAAATAATTTGGTAAAGACATAGTTGGTATCCTAACCCATTTAGTAAACTATTCATTTACATCAGGCATATTTCTAAACTGCCTTAAATCAGCAAAGCAAACTCCAGTGCATAAAAAAAAAGAAAAAACCAACATCGGCAATTACAGACCAGTATCTGGACTCTCTCCGTTTGCAAAGGTGAACGAGTATTGTATTCTAGATAGACTCACTCCTTTCATCAATAAATACAGACTCATACCTGACCAGCAGCATGGTTTTCGGAAGGGAAAATCCACAACAACTGCAACAGTTAACTTTTATAATGCTTGTCCGAGATCGACAAAAAAAACTCCCCCGTTGGAACTTTTTGTGACTTGAGTAGGGCTTTTGACTGTATTCCTCATAAGGCACTGCTACAAAAACTTTGGCTTTGTGGAATACGAGGAACTGCAGCCAAATGGTTCGAATCATATTGTAACAGAATCGGTTTCTCAGGAGGTTAGTATGGGATTCGGCTGGGACACAGCCAACTACGACTCGATAAATTCAACAGTATTTAATTCAGATTTTGTTACAACCTTAATGAACCTAAAATATAACATTACTTAAGTATGACTGCCATGTAACCTACCAGCCAATCCACCATCTAAAAGTTTATCCCCAACACCTACCTGGACAGGTAACGGATAGCTTTAGCTGGTCTCGTTAATACCAGGATGACCAGGCGCACTATATTATTAACAAAATAAGATGAAGTATGAATTCAAATTACAACTGCCACAATCGCTCTTCAGTGTCGCACGCTCTTCGACCTTCAATGCGTCAATCGTGAGTCGTCGGTCGTTCTCGCGAGGTCCCTTGCTGGTGGTGACCACCGAGAATATTCATGCCAAACGGGCTGCCTATACTTACGTTACATCTGCCCCCCCCTCAAGATCTCGAGGCAAGTGAAGACCTTCAGCAGGTAGAGAGTCTTGAGACGTAGACACAAACTTCTTCAAATGGCACACGTGAAAGGTACCTCTTTCCACCTCAGAATCACAATGCGCGAGAACATACGTTTTAGAGCTGAGGACCATTTTTACTCTGTAAGGGCCCTCAAACAACAGAAATAATTTTTTTGTCTCATGCAAAATGGTAGAGGAAACGGGGTTAGCTCTGAGGAGTACTAACTCTCCTTCCTCAAATGATTCATAAGGCCGGGAAGGGTAAAACGCCGCTCGCCTGTCAGCTCGTTTTTGTAAATTTTCGTGCGCAAAGAACATTTTTACGTGAGAATCTAAGTTCGCGGAAACCTTGTCCTTGAAGAAGTCCCTTAATGGGGAAACCGCTGCGGTCCCAAAGTGAAGCTCAACCGGTGGAAAGCCTGTGGACTCGTGAGTAATCTTATTGAGAAACTTTGCTACTCGAGGAACTTCAAGAGCCCAGCGGGTATGTCGGTGATGACATTATGTCCTAAAAAGCCTACCCAACTCGCGCATAGTTCTCTCAGATGGGTTACCTTGAGGATGACGAACAGATGAGTATATTACCTGAATACTATATTTCTCCAGAGTATATTTCTATTTTGGGGACGTCATTTGTGTTCCATGATCACTAAGAACGCGCAAAGGACGCCCTACCTTTTGAAAATAGTTCTCAGTTAGGTGTTTCAGTAAACTTTCGGTGGTTGCTTTCTTGAGTAAATAAAGAGTGACAAGTTTAGAAAAAACATCTAAGATCACGAAAAGGAAAGTGACTCCCCCTCTAGACCTAGGCAAGGGACCGAAAAGGTCGACCGCTATTAAATCGTTCGGTCTCTCCGATTTAATAAAGTCCAAATTAGGTTTTGGCATTTGTGAAATTTTTGCCTTCTGGCATATTTCACAAGCCCTCAACACCCGCTTCACCTGTGAGTGAAGCTTTGGAATCCAAACATCCGCCCTCAAAGCACACCAAGTTTTATAAATTCCAAAGTGACCATAGAACTCGTGATAGTATTCAATGAAAAGAGGAACTTTGGCTTCGGGATCACACAATAAATTACTCTCATTATTCTGAAAAAATAATAAACCCTTACGCAGGAAAAATCGAGTTGGTCCGCCTCTGTCCAGTTCCGCGAATTTAATTGATAATTTTGGGTCGGCAAGTTGCGCTTCGGCCATACCTTTCATAATGGCAGCAATACCTGTTGAAGAATTGCACATAGCTAATATTCGAAAACACCCGTTCTGTGGAGTGGGGAGCCCAACTGGAGGGTGCCGAGATAAAATATCCGGAATGATATTCTTCTTTCCCGGAATATGTTCAACACTGAAAGAAAACTCTTGCAATGCTAGAACCCAGCGAGTGATTCTAGCTGACAACAAGCGACACGTATTTAGGTAAGACAGTGCTTGGTGATCAGAGTAAATCACGAAATCTCTTCCCAAAAGATAGACTCTCCATCTCTGTAGCGCAAACAATATCCCTAAAAGTTCCTTCTCCGGTATAGCATATCGTCTCTCTCTTTCTAAAAGTAGGCGACTGGCGTAAGCAATAATTCGTTTATTGCCATCAGATACCTGGAAAAGCGCCGCAGCTACGGCAACATCGCTCGCATCTGTGCAGACAAAAAATGTCTGTTTATAATCAGGGTGAACAGAACTTCTTGACAAAGAAGATCTTTTAGTTTCAGAAACGTATCGTTTTGTGTTTGCCCCCACATCCATTTAGTTTTTTTACGTAATAAAGCAGTGAGGGGCTCACTCATAGATGAGAAGTCTTCGCAAAATGCCCGGTCATAGTTGCAGAGTCCCAAGAAGGCTTGGAGCTCTTTGACATTTTTAGGCGTCGGAAAATCTCGTATAGCCTGTGTTCTTGAGGGATCGGCACGAAGCCCCTCGGAAGTCAAAATGTATCCCAGAAATTTCATCTCTTTCTGGAAAAAACTACATTTTTTTTCTTTTATAGTGAAACCAGTTTCTCTCAAACGGGTAAATAAAGAGTCAAGGTGCCTAATGTGTTCTTGGAAGGAACTTGACGTCACTAATAAGTCATCAAGGTAAACATGTACGAAGGACTTGAAGTATGGCCCCAAAACCCTGTCCATACACCTTGTGAAACTAGCGACAGCGGTCTTCAACCCGTATGGTAGAACTCTGAAAATGTAACTTTTTGTCCCAAACCTAAAACCTGTATAGCGTCTGTGCTCGGCTTTTATGGGCAGTTGCCAATAAGCACAGGTCAGATCTATTCTTGACATAAACAAAACATGATTTAAGTTTTTCATAATATTCTCGACTTTCCTAGGCATTTCTAAATCATTTTCCATGACGCTATTCAAATGTCGGGCGTCGAGGCACACTCGTACGGAACCATCTTTTTTGATAGCGGTCATGAGGGGGCTGGCGTAAGAAATAGGGCTTCTTTGTATGACTCCCCATTTTTCCATTCTTTCTATTTCTGCCTGAACCGCGGCCCTATGCGCCACTGGGATCGGATACGGCTTAAAATCGAACGGTTTTTTATTCGTGAGTGAAATAGAATGCTCATATTCGGTAGTCAACCCAGGTTTATCGGAGAAGAGTGTCCTATGTTTCTCCAATAAATCGTGAAATATAGAAATCTGTTCTTCCGATAAAGCACACGATTGTGATGCGTGGTCCAAGTTTTGGGAACACCCTGTAGCAGTTGGAGCAGAACTGGGCTGTGACGAATTTACCGCACACAGTTTCAAAAAACCTGAGGGTCCTATGGCAAATTCGTGATTCAAATTTATTTCCGGTATCCCGATTACAGAACTCTCCGAACTGAAAAATATTTTCATTTTTTTTCCAGATCGATTTTTGCCTGACAAACTCTCAACAAATCGATACCAATTATCACAGGATAAACAAGTTCTTGTATTACTAAAAACTCAAACTGATAGTTAAATTCTTTCAAAGCGAACGGTACAAAAACTTGTTTCAATACCCTTTTTTGTCTAGCCTTAAAAGCACCTGTGATTCTTATTCCACTGACGTTAAAATGTGGCAGATCTTTCAGTATGAGTGAAATTTGTTGGTATGTTTCAAGCGAAAGGCAACAAATTTCGCTTCCGGTATCGACTAGTGCAGGGAATTCAAGATTACCTATAGAAATTTTTATGAGGGGAGATCTCACTTTAATTTTTTCATGCGGAAAGTCGCATTCTTCAGTGAGTAAGTCGTCCATTGGGTAATTGTTGGAGGTGGAAATATTACAAAAATTATTTGGGGTAGTCCCTTCGATAACAGCTATCACCGGACTATTTTGATAACCGCTCAAGCGTTTTCTGAGAGGTCCTCTTCACAAGCCGTCAAAGTTGTTGCACTAACATTTTTTTTTGAACTTTTCGTCATTTCGAAACTTTACATTTTTGTTCTCGCGCCGAAATGAATTTTCTTCCGCAGATTCTCTGAAACCTGATCTCTGACTATATACCGGACGCGTTACGTAATCGGCTTGCCGAAGACGGGCAATTGCATCTGATAGTGTATATACACCTATTAAAGACGCTGCGATCTGAGGTGGAAAATGCCTACCAATCACAGAAATGAGCATTGGTTCTGGGTAGGGCGGATGTAAATATTTACCCCTTGAAAATAACTGCAGAAAATAGTCAACGTATGTACCGTCAGATTGATGGTATCTACTAGTTTCTAACTGCAAACGCAAGAATAATTGTTGTGTAGGTCCCCAAAAATGGTCAATAAAAGCTGTTTTCATTTCAGAAAAAATATTAAATGAATCGAGTAAAGCATCTGCCCAAATTCTACTATCATTTTTGAATAAATTGTTGCACCATAAAGGAACTTGAGCAAAAGGAACGTTAAAGGTATTTATTGCTTGTTCCAATTTATTTATAAAATTTACAGGGTGAGTGCTATTAGTGTCGAAAATGGGCAAAATATCAGATGCTGTCACAGATGGTAAAGAATTTTGTTGTTGAACGGGACGTGGCTGGCAAGCTAGGTTCGGCATGAACAAATTATCATTTGAAAAACTACATGTTGATACATTATCATTTCTAGCTTGATTTCCACGGCTGGCTTCCCTTGTCTGATTTATGCCTATGTGAGGCAACCTTTGTAATGTCGGAATTTCCTTTCTTGATTCGCAAAAAGGTGGTCTTGAATTGAAGAGTGGGTTGGATAAAGGTACAAACGAGGGAGGCACACTCCTTCGACGATAGGCGTCGTCGGTGAATAAAGCAGTTCTCACAGACGTTGGACGTTGGTTAATTGAAAAGTTCACCATACCTTGTATATCTTCTGAATCAAACCTGTTCACGAATTCCTCGGCGTCCGTGACCTGTGGTGTGGTGTTAGCCACTCCCAAATTTGCTGCTGCTGCAGCTTGTTGATTTCCAGTATTTTGCGGTGGTTGATTAGGCAGATTAGGCTGACTATGTTGTCTGTTTCGGAGATTGTATGATGGAGTATGATCTATTCCCATCGTGTCGTATTGGCTCCAGCTCCACGTGTGGATGCCAAGTTGTAACGGAATCGGTTTCTCAGGAGGTTAGTATGGGATTCGGCTGGGACACAGCCAACTACGACTCGATATACTCAACAGTATTTAATTCAGATTTTGTTACAACCTTAATGAACCTAAAATATAACATTACTTAAGTATGACTGCCATGTAACCTACCAGCCAATCCACCATCTAAAAGTTTATCCCCAACACCTACCTGGACAGGTAACGGATAGCTTTAGCTGGTCTCGTTAATACCAGGATGACCAGGCGCACTATATTATTAACAAAATAAGATGAAGTATGAATTCAAATTACAACTGTCACAATCGCTCTTCAGTGTCGCACGCTCTTCGACCTTCAACGCGTCAATCGTGAGTCGTCGGTCGTTCTCGCGAGGTCCCTTGCTGGTGGTGACCACCGAGAATATTCATGCCAAACGGGCTGCCTATACTTACGTTACAATATCTCTCAAATAGAAGTCAGTTTGTCCAAATTTGTTTCAAAGAAGTTGACGGATCTGTCAGTGAGCACTGCTCAGATACCTCGCAACTGGAGCTGGGAGTGCCACAGGGTAGTGTTTTAGCCCCAATACTATTTTCTTTATTCATTGCTGACATAGTGGAATTTCTATCTGAGTATAATATCACACTTTATGCCGATGGTTCATATTTTCTTGTCTCTGAGGAATGCAGTGAAATGAATGAACAAGCTTGTAACCATCTTCTTGGTAAACTTGGAGTATGGTTTTCAGCTAATCAACTACATCTCAATATAGAAAAAACTGAGTATCTAATCTTTCACACTAGACAAAGAATAATAAACAATCCACTCACAATTAAAGTGAATGACTTAAATATTACCAGAAAATCCACAACAAAGTTCTTGGGAATAACCCTGGAGGACGATCTTAGCTGGAATGAGCATATTACAGAAACCATTAAAAAAGTAAATACAAAAATATATCAAATTCGATGTATGCGGAATGTGATTGATATCTGCAGTCTGAGAAATTTCTACTTTGCGGAAATCCAGTCTATTCTACTTTATGGCATTTTACTATGGGGAAACTCTCCAGGTGCACGGCATCTATTTCTTATTCAGAAAAAAGCAGTAAGAACTATAAAAAAGGTATCACCCAGGAATTCCTGTAAGCCATTGTTTGTCGTATTAAATATTCTTCCTCTGGCCTGTCTTTACATAATGGAAGTGGCCTGCTACATTCATAAGATAGAAAACAACCTTCCTAGGCATTCGGACATGCATGTTTACCAAACCAGAAACAATCAGCTATCTATCCAAATCATAACAAACTTCAAATAACATCAAATGGGCCACTCTCAACAGGTGTAAGAGTTTACAATCAATTATCCACTGGCATTAAGAATTAGCCTACACACTTCAAATTTCGAAACTCAGTAAAACTTTTTCTGCAAGAAAATTTATTTTATGATATCGACGAATTTTTAACGTAACTTTTTAATAAAATATTTTACTGCTGTTGTTTTATTTTGTTGTTTTGTAGTAACATACGTAATTTTATTATATTTATTATATTCATACTGTAACGATTTCAAGACCGGCCCCGAGACCGGCCCTGATCTAATTAATTATGCACCCTCGTTCAACTACAACTGCATATCTGCTGGCGTACGGATCGCCGAGAACAAGCTGGAATAAATCGATTGTTCGATACTATTCGAAGAGCCATCTAGATGAAATGTTCTATACTCCTGAATATTCGAGAGAGGTTTGCGACTATATAACCGCTGGAGAAGTCAGAATTCAGAGTTAGTTACAGTTCCGGAGTTCGTCGATAGAGATAGCCACAGTAGACATAAATTTGAAATAGTGAAGTAATTTTTAGTAAATAATTGTTGTAAATAGTGTTTTAAATAAATTAGGAAAATTAGTTAGTGCAGTTTTACTACATTTGTTGTCAGAAGTCGGATGTTTAAAATAAATAAGTGTTAAAGTGTTCGCCGTTTAAAAACTGATACGTTCATCGCGCCTAATAGACAGTTAAGTGACCCGTTGAACATTTGAGTGTTTGCAAAGTGGACAGTTTTGCGCGTCGCGGGACAATAAACTGAAAACTTTTTGTGTGAAATAAATAATAGACTGATATCTTGGTGAAAAAGACACTGATCAACAAAATGGAAGAAACGAGGGTGCCGAGTTCTGAAATACGGAAGTTTTACGTGAAGCCGCCACAGTTCGACGGAGAAATTCCTTGGGAAAATTACCACCGACAGTTTGAAGCAGCGGCCAAAGCAAATGGTTGGAATGCAGGGGAAAAAGCTGTTGCACTAATACTGGCATTACGTGGTGAAGCAGCGAATATCTTACAAACCCTCACAGAGCGAGAACTAGAGGACTATAATAAGCTGGTGAAACATCTGGAATTACGGTATGGCCAGATTCGCCTAGAATACGTGTACCATCTACAGTTGAAAAATCGAAACCAGAAGGAGGGCGAATCCTTACAGGAATTCGAAGCTGATATTGCCCGCTTAGTTCGCCTGGCATACCCAGCCACACCGAATAACGTAATGGAGCGATTAGCGGTTTATGCATTCTTGGATGGACTTCGCGATCACGAAATCAGGCAAGCATTGATATTAGCACGTCCAATTGATCTCGTAGACGCACTGACACGCGCTTTGGAATTTGAGGGTGCGAAACAATACTGCAAAAGCCAGAACAATATCCGAATGGCTGAGGAAGACCGACAGGAGCCTACTAATATGGAAGCTGTGATGCGAAAAGTGCTGAAGGAAGTTGTGCCTGAGAGAAGACTGATACGATGCCGAAATTGTAGAGAACTTGGGCACGTGCGTAGCAAATGTCCAACATTGAAAAAATCGACATCAACGATGAAGGTCAAGAAGGAGCAATCGTTAGCCCGTATCCAACAAGCCCCAGTTAACAATGCATATGTCGCTGTACTTCAAAGACAATACAAAGGGGTCTTCGTAGACGGTCTCATTAACAACGAGCCTCGCACCATGCTCCTTGATACGGGTGCGACTAGGACAATCCTTGGACCTACATTTGCCAAAACACCGGCAAGAATCGAATCGTCGAATTGGAAGCTACGCACAGCAACAGGAGAGCCGGCAACTGTGTATGGTGAACTTCCAATTGAACTGACTTTGGGCAGCACTACAGTGAAACACCGGGCTCTGGTAGCGGATATTGAGGACGAGATAATAATTGGAATGGACATCATGAATTCTACAGGATTCGAGCTGAATTTTAAAGACGGCGTCCTTCGTGTGAACGGAGAAGAGCTGGTACTTCATGGGAGAAATGAAGAAATGGTTCGAGTTCTGCTGGCTGAAGACGTAAGCGTACCGAAGAGGGCTGAAACCATTTTGGAGGCTCGCCTGGATGGAGGTGCGAGCAGTGGAAACGTGGTGATGTTCGAGCCCAAGCTACATGATGAGAAAATTGGACGAGGAATTGCACTACGAAAAACCATGTTGCGTGCTGATAAATGTGTGCCAGTAAGGGTAATGAATGTCAATTATTACCCGGTGACCTTGAAGAAGGGAACGATTTTGGGGCACTGCTCGTCAATTTCCTCTGTAATCAGGAGTGTTCGTGGCACTGTTAGCCAAGCCAGTAACATGCCAGCAGAATTGGAGAAGTTGGTTGCTATCTCGTCCAAGGACATGGGGCCAGCACAGAAGCCTAAACTGAGAGAACTAGTCAGGAAGTATCAGGACATCTTCGATACCGGAGTAGGCAGAGGCGGTAGAACAAAGGTACAAGATAGATACTGGAAATGCCCGACCAATCAGGCAATCAGCCAGTAGACTTCCTCTCGCCAAAAAGGAGGAGGCTGACAAAATAGTCTGCGACATGGAGAAAGACGGAGTCATCGAGCCATCCGACAGTCCCTGGTCCTCTCCAGTCGTGTTGGTGAAGAAGAAAGATGGATCAACACGGTTTTGCGTAGACTACCGTCAACTAAACAACGTGACGAAAAAGGACAGCTACCCTCTCCCAAGGATAGACGACACGCTAGACAAGCTGGCTGGATCTACGATTTTCTCGACCTTAGATTTGAAGAGCGGATACTGGCAGGTAGAACTGGCCCAAGAAGATCGAGAAAAGACAGCTTTTACCATCGGCTCCGGATTATGGCAGTTTACAGTTATGCCATTCGGCCTCTGCAATGCTCCAGCCACATTCGAAAGATTGATGGAGACGGTTTTGAAAGGACTATCATGGAAGACGTGTCTGGAGTATCTCGACGACATTATTGTGGTTGGCAAATCGTTCGAGGACCATGTAAAAAACTTGGAAGAGGTATTTCAGCGACTGAGAAGCTCCGGACTGAAACTGAGCCCTAAGAAATGTCATCTGTTTCAAAAAGAAGTACGTTATCTCGGCCACGTTGTCTCGGGAAAGGAGTGGCAGTAGATGAGCAGAAGATCAAAGCTGTTAAGGAATGGCCCGTTCCGAAAGACATTCACCAGCTTCGAAGTTTTATTGGCTTGTGCACTTACTATCGCCGATACGTGCTGGGATTTGCTAACATCGCAAAACCACTGACCAGGCTCACGGAAGGACAAACAAAGTTCCAGTGGTCAGATGAATGCCAAGATTCATTCAGGAAATTGAAAGGAGCTTTGATCAACGCACCAATCCTGAGCTACCCCCTTCCAGACGGGAAATTCATTTTGGACACGGACGCCAGTAGCGTGGGACTTGGAGCTGTCCTGTCTCAGATCCAAGAAGGACAAGAGAAGGTTATCGGTTACTTCAGCAAGACCCTCAGTAAACCGGAGCGGAATTACTGTGTCACCAGGCGGGAACTGTTGGCTGTTGTCAAGGGTGTTGAGCACTTCTACAAGTACGTGTATGGACGAAGATTCCTACTGAGAACTGACCATGCAGCTCTCAAATGGCTCCTACAGTTTAAGAATCCCGAGGGTTCAAGTGGCACGCTTGATTGAGAGGCTCCAGGAATTCGACTTTGAGATCGAACATCGGGCGGGGACCAGCCATAAGAATGCGGATGCCCTATCGCGAAGACCATGTCCATACGACTGTTCGCACTGCCGACGAACAGAGGAAAAGGAGTCGACACTCTGCAGAACCACGGCGGTCGATGATAACTGGAATGACCACAAGATCCAGAAAGACCAAGAGAAAGATCCAGATCTTGGTTTAGTCATCGGCTGGAAGAAGAGTGAGCGAAGACCGTCATGGCAGGAAATAGCCAGTTGTTCTCCAGTCGTTAAAACTTACTGGGCCCAATGGAACTCTTTCACCTTAGACAATGGAGTCTTGAAGCGTGTGTTGGAGTCGGAGGATTGCGGGGAAGAAAGACGCCAGGTAGTAGTTCCCAGGAGCAGAAGACAGGAAGTGCTCCGAGAAATCCATGATGGGGTCACCGGAGGACATCTGGGAGTGACGAAGACCCTCCAGAAAGTTAGGTAACGGTTCTACTGGGCCAATTGTCAAGCTGACGTCAAGGACTGGTGCAGAAAATGTGCTGTATGCGCTGCCAGTAATGGGCCTCGAACAAGACCTAAGGCCCCGATGCGCCAGTACAATGTGGGCAGCCCATTCGAAAGGATCGCCATTGACATCGCTGGCCCGTTCCCACAATCTGAACACGGGAACAAGTACATCCTTGTGGCGATGGATTACTTCAGCAAGTGGGCCGAAGCCTATGCCCTGCCCAACCAAGAAGCCATCACCGTTGCCGACGTCTTGGTGAAGGAGTGGATTTGTCGATTCGGTGTCCCGTTAGAGCTGCATTCGGATCAAGGCAGAAATTTCGAGTCAAACCTGTTCCAGGAGATGTGTCAGATGCTGAACATCCGGAAAACGAGGACCACAGCTCTACATCCACAGTCCGATGGAATGGTGGAGCGGATGAATAAGACGATAAACCGCCACCTGTCCAAGGTAGTCTCTGATCACCAGAAGGATTGGGACCAGTTCCTCCATCTGTTCCTGATGGCGTATCGTTCCGCAGTTCATGAGTCAACCGGCCAAACTCCTGCTTGTGTTATTATGGGCCGAAAGCTGCGACTTCCATGTGACCTGAAGTTTGGGACGCCACCAGAACAAGACACTGCGGGAGATGTCTACGTCAGCAAACTGCGACAGAGAATGGACGACATCCATGAACGGGTCCGTTTGAACATCCAGAGTGCCAGCGACAGAATGAAGGAGACCTACGATATCAAGGCGGATGCTGGTGGATATCAGACAGGTGACCTTGTCTGGCTATACAACCCTAAACGTCGCCGTGGACTATCACCGAAACTTCGGAACTCGTGGGAAGGTCCATATAAGAATGAAAAGGATAAACGACCTCGTCTACCGCATATATAAGCCACCACGAGGAAAACCTAGGGTAGTCCACTTCAATAGGTTGTCCCCTTACGCCGGAAACCACGATCAAGTCCGCACAGTCAGATCACCGGAGGACGAAATGACGTTTCAGAGGTTCATGTCCTTGTACTCGAACGGACAGAAAGTTCAATATGGGGTAACCCGAGAGGAGTCACGAGATCTTTTCAAGGTGCCTGCTGATTACGCGTTAGCTCACTGTGTGGCAGAAGATCTCCAAATGTCCAGAGGCATTGCAGTAGTTTTCTCCAAGAAGTTCGGTCGAATCCAGGAACTGAGAGAACAGGAACTGAGAGAACAGAACCCGGAAGTTGGAGGGGTGTTACAGCTGAGGAAAGGCCGGAGAAACATCTACTATCTGGTTACCAAGAAGCGTTCTCGAGATAAGCCGTCTTATGAAGATGTTTGGAAGAGCCTTACGAGATTGAGAGACACGATGCTGGACCAGAATATTGTAGACCTGGCAATCCCAAAATTGGCCTGTGGGCTTGATGGGCTGGACTGGAGAGCTATAAGAAGAATGTTGGAGATAATATTCAGATCCAGCGGCATCAAAATTCTGGTGTGCTGCAACCATCTTCCTCGACCCAACTTGAAGACTGTGGAGTGCTACTTCCATCGAACGTCCAGGTGCAGACATGGAGAATCTTGCAGATATCTTCACACTCCAAGAATGACGTTTCGGGGCGAAACGTCTTTAAGAAGGGGGCAATGAAACGATTTCGAGACCGGCCCCGAGACCGGCCCTGATCTAATTAATTATGCACCCTCGTTCAACTACAACTGCATATCTGCTGGCGTACGGATCGCCGAGAACAAGCTGGAATAAATCGATTGTTCGATACTATTCGAAGAGCCATCTAGATGAAATGTTCTATACTCCTGAATATTCGAGAGAGGCTTGCGACTATATAACCGCTGGAGAACAGTCAGAATTCAGAGTTAGTTACAGTTCCGGAGTTCGTCGATAGAGATAGCCACAGTAGACATAAATTTGAAATAGTGAAGTAACGTTTTAGTGAATAATTGTTGTAAATAGTGTTTTAAGTAAATTAGGAAAATTAGTTAGTGCAGTTTTACTACAATACACATGTATTCCAAAATTATAACTTGACATGTTCTATACCCTAATGGGTCTTTTGAATGAATAAACTGATTTGATTTGATTTGATTCGATTTGATTAACTTATCTTAAATGCACTATTTCAGGTTTGAGAATCTAAATCACTCGAGTCGTCAAATGAATGTGCGCCGACTAGGCTGATAAAATATGCCAGATTTGATATTGGATTTTTTCTCTCTTTTTTTTCTACCTTTCCTACCCTTTCAGCATAATTACCGACAGTAATACTCGGTATAGAACGGGTTAACAGTAAACTGAATAAAATAAGATTAAGACGACATTTTTCGTTATAATAAAATAAAACGTGCAAGTTCAGTTCGCAACCCGATTTATATCTATTCAGAAATAACGACAACAAAAAAATTTTTTCAATAAGAAATTTACCCTTTGTCACATGCTTCAAACTGATATCGAAAACCAAAAAAAATATGAATTCAAAATGTTACCACGCTGTTGGTGGGTTTCAGACCTTTCTCTTACCTTGACTCTTGTCTTCTCTGTTTCAGATCTCGATTCAGTCATCAAGCGCTCCCTAATTTTCAAGTATATTCATTATTTCAACCTCTGCCAGCGAATCGGCTAGATAGAATGGTGTGTAATTTTGATTCTCAATTTCGAGAAGACATCTCTGAAAGGCAAATTGAATCAAAAACACTCTATTGACTTTAGATTCTGTTTGCGATCCTCTTAACGCACAAGAACCTTGATTGAGTCTTGGGTTCGTCAGAAAAACGAATTTTTGGGTACCTGTCAATGTTGTAGACAACTAGATTACAATTTGTTTAACGACCTTACTGCTGATGACTGTGGAGTATTTTTTGGGATTTAGGTCTCAGTTAAAGAAAACGATATTTCTTGAAAGCCAACGTTTCGTCAGTTTATTTTGACATCTTCAGGGCACTGTAAGATAAATGGGGATGTGACAATTTTATAAACAGTAGCAGAAAATATTTTTTACCAACTAATTACATCCATTTTTGCACTTTGTTATTATTTTTCCAGAAAACAAACACTGAATATTGCACATTAGTTGTTCATTATTTTATTTAAATTTTAACGTGTTTCATTGTTGTGATTGTTGTTCTTTTTTTAAGCTGAGTTTTATATGTATATCGGTCGAGAGAGAAACCTGTTATGGTGGATAACCCTTTGATGTTTAACACGGAAAACTCTTTTTTTGTAAGTAGAAAGACTATTTTCTTTATAAGCAAGTTTACTCACCTCTACAATACTCAGTGTTTGTTGGCTTAAATGGCTGCAAGTAAACAGCAGGTTTCTAAGTGCTCCTCAAAAAACAGCGAATTTGTGTTTCTGTGTTGCAACAAAAAGCCAAAAAATGGTTACTATATATGCGTTAAATGCCATGAAGTGTTCCACACCAGTTGTTACGACAGAATTGCCCCAAAAGTGTTCTAGAACAATAACAAGCTTATCTGCAAAGAGTGTGAGACTTCTAATGCAGACAGTGCTGATAAAGATGAGTTCTATTTCAAACTTATCGAAGAGCTAAGAACTGAAATTATACACAAGGAAAAGACAATTCAAGAAGTAAACAAGAAATATGATCTATTCTATGAGGAAGTTATATCAATGGAAAACGATTTCGTGCGTAAAATTCCGAATTATGAAAAATCCATAAGTGAACTGCAGAACAATCTAAAGAATTTAAATAAAGAATCTGAAAATAAAAAAAATAATAATCTTATCAGCATACAAACCCAGACAGAGGAAAAACACACTGTACAAAAAAAACTAATCACCCAAGAGATAAATAATTCGGATATTTCTACTCAAACGGATGAATATGACAATACAGGGATGCCAAATGAAACAAACATCCCTGAGGATCGACCAAATGACAAAAGTCCGGAAATTAAGGCAAATGACAAAATTCCGAAAACGAATGCAAATAAACAAGAAAACAAAAGAAATCGAATGAAATAATTATTATCAAACAGAAAGAAAGAATATAAAGAAGAAATGCAAATGATTCTGAGGAATAATATAAAAAAACGGAATAAACAGGAAAATGACTTATCAATGGAAATTGTACAAATTGCTTCGGAGGAAAATAGAAAAGCGGTTACATACCTTGATGAAAATTCATTAAATTACTCAAACGGCAGCTCTATAAACCTAGATACGGAAAAAGTAAACCAGATATCACTAATGGATGTACTAAAAAATGCAAGTATTTTCTATAATACTGACAGTGATATAATTAAAAAGACAATGAACACACACAATCTTGAAATTGCCAATCAATCAGAGGTACATAATCCGTCCACCACACTAAGAGAGAAACCAAACCCAGCACTTCCAATGAGAAAAATCCACATTTATGGAGACCGCTATGCTTCCGGCTTTTCTAAGGTTCTAACTAAAATTGATATCAACCATAAATGTTATGTATATGAAACAATTGTACACAATGCTGAGATCTCTGATCTAACAAAAGATGTATTCGCTGAAACTATAGATTATGGTAGGGATGATTTAATAGTGATAATGTTTAATACTAAAAATGTAAGTAACCGGCACTCA
Organism: Chrysolina americana; assembly: GCA_958502065.1. Lineage (NCBI taxonomy): Eukaryota > Metazoa > Arthropoda > Insecta > Coleoptera > Chrysomelidae > Chrysolina > Chrysolina americana. The sequence goes on from OY293420.1 coordinate 34,007,356, forward strand.
CTAGACCAACTTTTGAGCAATACATTAGAACTTAGCAATTTGACTAACCTTATAATAATGACATAGTGTCATTCTATGGCTGACAAAAATATCAATAGGATTATTTACAAAAGAATCAAACTCTTTAAACAAAATAACAAAAATTGCTCTGTGACACTCTTAACTGGCCAAGAACAAAAAGGTTGCAAATTCGAAATGACTGAAAAAGTAAAGAGAACTCTTTCATTTATCTCAAATCGAGCACATAACTTTACTATGAAAATTATAACAAAAATTGAAATCCTCTAACGAATCACTGCAGTTTTTTCGATGTGAATTCTCGCTCACTGAATATCTCAACTGAAATCAATCAAGATGCGATTCCAAATTTGAGTATGAATTTAAGTACGAAAAGTTCTACACAAAAGTTTGTATCAAATGCACATACCATATCCTTTTTAAACATTGAACATTCAATCAATACGCAACAAAGTAGATAAACTACTAGTTTTTATTGAACTTCAGCAATTGCCAAACTTCGTTTTGTTAACTGAGCACTGGCTTGAAGAACATGAACCTTGTTACATTCCTAATTATATTATAGCTTCTAAATATTGTAGGACAGAGACAGGGCATGGAGAGACCATGGTCTTAATTAACGAAAAGTTCTCAGACAAGTTCCTCTTGGAAAAAGTTACTAAATTTGATAACCTGCGTGTGGATCACCACTTCGAGTTTTCATTAGTTCATAATAATAAAAACAACCTTTTCATAATGTGTATATATAGGACTCCTGATTCAAACCTTATAGAAAACTTATAACTTTAGCGAAGAAGAAGTCTTTTGTGACTTCTGCAGGTATTTCTGACCATGAGGCAGTTATGTCGTATATTCCATTAAAGTGGAAATATACGACAAAGAGGCAACGGTATGGCAGAATTTATAGCGGTCAAAATTTCTACAACTTCCAGACAATCTGTGATAATATTGACTGGCTTAGTGCCTTGAATGATTCTAAACCTTTGAATGCTTTCCATGAAATTCTAACCAAAACAAACTGCCATGCGTTTCCATTAGTGAAAAGAATAAGAAACCATGGATTACCAAAGGAATAAAGATTTCAGCAAACAATTTTAGGTCATTGAACTCAATTAGGAAGCACACATACAGCAAGTTCTTTTTGGAATATTCCATCAAATACAAATTCATTTATAATCTTGTGATAAAAAGTGCAAAGGAAAAATATTATAAAAATAGAATAAACAACGCCAACAATAAATCGAAAGAAAACTGGTCTATAGAAAACAGCCTACGAGGAAAAACTAACACCCTCCCAGTTCAAACGAATATTAGTCCAAGCATTCTCAATGAATTCTACTGTACAATAGCTGGAAAATTAACATCTCACATAGTTCCACACTCAAATCCAGTAGCTTACCTTGAACACATACACATTACAGAGCAATTTCATTTAGAAGATACAAACGTTCAAGAGCTGAGACAGATATTTAAAGAAATTAAAAACAAAAAATCTATGGGAGTCGATGAAATATCTGTTAATATACTCAAAAATCTACCATATCCTGCACTCAGTGTCTTAGCGGAATCAATAAACATTTCTTTCAGGACAGGCATATTTCCCTCCTGTTTGAAAACTGCAATTGTAATACCTTTATTTAAGACTGGTAATGTGGATGATCCTTCAAGTTATCGACCGATTTCCCTTTTGTCTACCATATCAAAGAAAATTGAAAAATTATTCAAAAACAGGCTATTACAATTTCTAGAAAATAATAATATACTATCTAGCATACAATTTGGGTTTCAGTCATCAACCAACACAAACGATGCAGTTCTGGACTCTATCTACCTGAAATTGAATGAAGGTGATGCTGTTGGAGCAGTATTTTGTGATTTCTAAAAGGCCTTCGATTGTGTAAATCACGAAATACTGCTTCAAAAATTGTACCGTTATGGGATCAGAGGTACTGTCCACAATTTGATAGAATCATATCTCTCTGACAGAATGCAAATGGTCAGAATACAAAATATAAAATCGGAGGAGTCAAAGATCCATTGTGGTGTTCCTCAAGGATCTGTACTCGGCCCTGTTCTCTTTCTATTGTATTTGAATGACTTAGCAAGTATCGATATCTCAGGGAAGTTCACAATGTTTGCTGATGATACAACTATAATGTGGCACGGGAATGACGTAGATGCACTGAAAAACATTATATCGACCGATTTAGAAAAAGTAAGAACTTGGTGTGATGCCAATTTTCTATGTTTTAATGCAAATAAAACTAATATTCTGACTTTGAAATTCAACTATGATAGTTTTTATTTAGCGAACAGAACAATTGTTAATAAGTCAAATACCAAGTTCTTGGGTATAAATCTAGATGATAAATTGAAATTTAATAATCATATAACATCCTTGAACAAAAAACTAGCTAGCGGTTGTTTCGCGGTCCGAATAATTAGGAAGGAACTTGGGTTTTCGATTTCTAAAGCATCTTATTTTGCATTGATTGAGTCTCATTTGCGATATGGCATTCCTTTCTGGGACTTTTGTAGCCAACAACTGTTTAATTCCGTTTTTGTAATGCAAAAAAGAGCAATACGCTATATGTGCGGAGTTAAAAACTCCGATCACTGCAAACCTCTATTTCAGCTTCACAAAATATTAACTTTATGCAGCATCTTCATACTTGAATCTGTATGTTTGATGAAAAAGAAACATCTAAATATGACAAATTTTAGAACATACGAGACACGACAAAATAATAACATACCTTTGCCAATTCCAAAATCTTCTTTAACAAAAAATTCACTGATGGTTGAAATTAAAAAAATGTTCAATCATTTGCCAATTAATTTGAAGCAAATGTCTGACTTTTCTAAATTCCGGAAGGCAGTTCAAGATATATTGTGCACGAAAGCCTACTATTGCCTACAAGCATATTACAGTGACAAATGGTGATATATATCGTAACCAAGTTTTTATTATTTTAATGTGTTTGTAATATTATATATTGTGATTTTATAAATTCTTTTATATTTATTGCCTTCTGTTTTAAACCAATATTTATATTCTAGTATTTAACTTCTACTTACTGATCTTGTAACTCTTTTAAATGTATTAGTATAGTTTAACGCTTTGTCAATAAGTACTTTTTCTTTGACAATAAAGCATATGTTTGATTGATTGATTGATTGATTGTTTTCTGGAAAAATAATAACAAAGTGCAAAAATTGATGTAATTAGTTGATAAAAAATATTTTCTGCTACTGTTTATAAAATTGTAACATCCCCATTTATCTTACAGTGCCCTGAAGATGTCAGAATAAATTGACGAAACGTTGGCTTTCAAGAAATATCGTTTTCTTTAATCTGAGACCTAAATCCCAAAAAATACTCCACAGTTGTAGACAACATCACCTTTGGATTCCATGGCTCGTTTCAAATTCAATTTCAACTAGTGACTGTAGATGTAACAATTTCGTTTCAAATTAGGTATACTTATATTCATCATCTTGTAATCTGAAGTTACTTTTCAGTTACTTGTAACAAATGAAGTCTCTGTTGAAATTAGACAAAAGTAATTTTCTTCATTATGTATTTTATCATGAATTTACACATAATGAATAAATCATCCATCAATCGAAGAAAAGAAACAGATTGAAAATTACGATCTTTTGCAAACCTACGCAAAAGGTATTAGCTAATATTTTTTTTGTTTTCAGGAATAACGAGATCAGCTAATCAGTCTCGACCAATACCAAACGATGGACAAACACTACCTTCAAATGAATCAGTGATTTTAAAAGAAACAAATTTATTAACAAATAGATCAACAACGGGGGCTACAACAGTAATTCAGGTATGTGCGATGAAAGAGAAACTTAACAGAAATTGCAAGTGAATGAAAATGTATACAAATTTAAAATGAAAATTCAACAATAGCCATTTTATTCCCATCTATTTCATTTCGGTCGCACAGGAATCCCGCATTATATTCTCTTCTTTGTTTAGCCCAGAAACCAATTTTCGGACATATTGAGTTCGTACATCTAATGCATATTATGAAATCCAGCACTTTGTAAAATTATTTGAATGAAATGTAACAAGATTCTATAACTCGTCCTACTGGAATTTTTTTGAAGCGTATAGTATTTTGAAACGGTGCTTCAGCATTGTACGGGTTCACACATAATATATAATGCTAGCTTGAAGTGCGCACCGACCAACCGGGTGCTGTAGGTTTTCCGGGTTTTCCTACAACTGAAAAGTGAATACACCACCGAAAACATCAGTAAGTCGCCCCGGAGCGCCATGACAAATAATAATAATAGCCGTCCTCTACCCGCACAGGCTATGCCTTTTGATGTTTATTAGGAAGTATTTTTTTTATCCGTTAGGAACCACCCAGTCAGGCCCTGTCTCCGGAACCCCGACACTTCCGGAGGACGCGCTGGTGTGTCATTAACCCCAGTAAACACTCCCCACGTCCATGGGGTAAGTGATTACTGGGTCCGAGAATCATGTGCCCTGAGTAGGCGGAGTGAACCAAGAATTACGGCCTTCTGCATTCGCCCGGCTAGGATTTCTGCCATGTCACGGCAAGCCGGTATGATTTTTAAGTTTGAGAGCAGTGTGTCCATCATTCCACCAAGGACCCCTATTATCAGAACCACCATCTTGACAGAATGGTTTGGGTAAAGCCTGCGGAGTTCAAAGAGAAGATCTCGATTATTAGTCCGTTTTTCCTCCTCTTTTCGGACAATGTTCGTTTCGCCAGGAGCTGAAAACTCAATGACGAAAATCGTCCTACTTTGATGGTCGAGGAGGACTACATCAGGCTTATTGGCTTGTTCAAATATCCAGCGACAGAATGAAGGAGAACTACAACATCAAGGCCGCTGTATGCTGATTTGCGATCGGATATCATGATTTTTTTGCCATTTCAAAATTTGAGGTAGAGACTCTAAAATAGCAGATGAATATCTGAATTATGGCGATTCTATCCTTAGTTGATGAAGGTATAGGGATTTTTTGTACGGAGATCATAATTTTTTTTTTGTAAAAATTTGAAAATTTGAAATGACTGCTCCGAAATGTCATCGGACGAGTTTTGTTATTTGGGTTGGAGATTTCTAGGCCCGAATTTGCATCTAGGGGTTTTGAGTGAAACATGGGGAAGTGGAGACTATCTCCAAATATTTCATAAATGGTTTTTACTTAGCTAATATGTATAATCGCCCAACCCTTCGAGGTGGGGGTACCTGTATTTGGTTAAAAAAGAACATTGCATCAAAAAAACTGAATCTTGACAATTTTTGTGCTGAAAAAGATTTTGAGATTTGTGGTGTATCCATAACACTTCCAAAAAATATTGTATTGTATGTTTTGAGCTTGTACAGGTCACCATCTGGGGATTTGTCGGTATTTTTTGCTGCCTTAGAAAAGGCTTTAAAAAGTTTATATAAACCCAACATAATATTTGTATTCAGTGGTGACTTCAACCTTGACTCCCATAGTCACGATGTAAACTATTTAAAGTTTGTAAATATCTGCACCTCATTTGGGCTCTTTGATCTAGTCAAATGGCCAACCCGAGTGACAAGTACTTCTATTACTACAATCGACCACGTATTCGTAAATTTTATTCCACAAGGTGATGCCAGAGGACCGTGTTTGCTGAACTTAATCTAGATGGGGCCTTCAAAGAAAATAATACCCTCTTTCATGGAAGAACGTACAAGGATTGGCAAATGGGCAATTTCATAAATGGACTGGTCCGAGAAAATTGGTCGGACTTATATAATATTCGTAGTAATGATACGGCTTTCACCTGTTTTTTCAATACATTCCAATTTCATTTCGAAACTAATTTTCCAACGCGCAAAATTAAAGTGCATTCTGACAAAAAAGGCTGGGTTGATTCAGAAGTTAAAGATTCATCCTCGAATTTGAAAGATCTGTACATTCTCTCACGTAAATACCCAGAACTGAATGATGTATATAAAAGTGAAGAACAAAAACATAGAATCTTTATCGGAAACAAGAAAAAACTATATTATCAAAACAGAGTCTCTAAATCTGATAACATAAACAAAACTTGTTGGAGGATAGTGAATGAACTGTCTAATAAGATTAATCTTCAAAGTAATATCTCACTATCCACCCCTAATGGGGAAATCATTTCTGATACTGAAAAAATTGCGAATTCATTCAACAATTTTTTCAAGCAGGTCAAGTATGATGTTATCAACAAAATACCTAAATCAGATAATAATACATACACCGAAAACAAATCATTTAATCATTTGAGAATGAGTCTCTATCCATTTACAAATGAGGAATTATTTGAACTGTTATTTTCTCGATTAAAAAATTTAAAATCTCATGGATTTGATGAAATACCGGCTTTTGTTGTCAAGAATGTCCTACCACTTATCATTGCACCACTGACATATTTAATAAATCTGTCCTTCTGTGAGGGCCAATTCCCGAATATAATAAAGATAGGCAAAGTCGTTCCTATCCATAAAAAAGGCAATCGAGAAATAATCTCCAATTATAGACCGAATACGATACCGTCTACTTTCTCAAAAATATTTGAATACTCATTTCTACACCGCCTAATGAATTTCGTTGTTACAAATGGGATTATTTCTGAAAATCAACATGGCTTCAGACATGGAAAATCGACGACGTCAGCAATTCACTGTTTTTATAGTGAAATTACATCTCTGATTGACTCTGGCTCTCAGCAGGGAATTCGACTGTGTTAATCACGACATTTTGATACATAGATTGGCCAGTTATGGTATTAAAGACAATGCTCTTCTATGGGTCACCAGTTTTTTGACAAACCGCAAACAGTATGTATGCCTCAGAAGCAAACGAATTGATGAAGTAACTGTCACAAAATTCCCCCTAGTGGATATTGATATAGGTGTTCCACAAGGTTCCATTCTTGGACCAGTTCTATTTTTGTTATATGTGAATAGCATTGATAAACTATGTGAAAATATCCATGTCACTATGTATGCAGACGATGTCTCTGGCCTTGTGGATAAATCCGATGAGATTCTAGAAAGAAAATGCAACGAGTTGATCCAGTCCTTGGCGTCTTGGTCGTTTGAGAACTCCCTTTTCTTCAATACTGAAAAGACACAGTATCTGAGGTTTCACAATAGACAACGACTTTGCTACAAACCTAATCTTGTTGTTAATGATGTGCCCATATCAGGCACAGCTACACACGTAAAATTTTTGGGAATGAACATTGATGAACATCTAAACTGGAAAATTCATTGTACAAACTTAATTTCTAATCTTCACTCACAAAGTTATTTATTGAAAAATTTACGAACAGTTCTCACGTACAATCAATTGCAGATGGTGTATTATGCACAAGTGGAAAGTCGTCTCCGATATGGTATCTGTTTCTGGGGTTGGTCCATTATGAATGATGATGTGTGTATAGCACAAAAGAAAATAATAAGGTGCATTGCAAATGTGTCTAGTACTACCAGCTGTAAAAACCTATTTATTAGTCACAAAATATCAACGCTTCCTTCCTTATATCTATTTGAACTTTGCCTTCATATATTTAGAAATAAATTAACATTTATTAAATACTCTGATGTGCATCAAATGAACACTCGTAATCGAGAACTATTCTATGTACCATTCAGTAAAAATAGTATTGAATTTAATTCTCCAGATAAAAATGGCCTGCGAGCTTTCAACAAGCTACCGCAGGAACTCAAGGAGTGTTCTTCACTGCCTGTCTTTAAAAAAAAAACTCAAGGAATTTCTAATTGTAAAATGTTTTTATTCCACAAAAGAATATTTTAGTACTAATTAGAGAGTAAACTGTTAAATGTTTCTGTTGTCTCATATACATTCATGTTATCATGTGATTTTCTGTTCTGTTCATATGTATATATTTATTTATTGACTATTCCAATTCAATTTTATTGTCATGGAAATAAAGTATTATTATTATTATAAGTATTATTATTATTATTATTAGACTAGGATATGAATTTTCTCAATCTCAATCATTCAAGATGACATATTTTACGAATGATTCAAAATATCTAAAAACAAATGCTTGGCTCATAATATTTTTCTATCTATATTCATTAACAAAAGACTCTCCACTTCGTCCCTAAGGCCCTGATGAACCCCATATCTGACTAATCTAGATTCTGAGATAGTGTTTGTTTTAACGATTTGGGTACGCTCACTGAGGAATGACTCAATCCAGCTAATACTCTGATTCGTAAAACCATACCGTTGAAACTTGCGAGTTTAATACTTGAAGTCAAAAAACAGATTTTTAGAAAGTAAACGAAAATTCGTTTATCGAACAATCAAATACGTTTATTCACTACAAAGCTCAGACAAAGAATGAATATGTTAAAACAATTATATTTTACATCATCTCGGGACTTATCTGGGAAGTCTCGGGTTTTCGTGTAGTTGGCATAATCTTGATATGTACTACCATGTAACTGCTCCTTCCTCAAGATGAAAAAATAACGGAGTTATTTTTGGAATCCTTGTTTTCGGGGGTCCCATGGTCTCTCTTGCAGATCTCGAAGATTTTCCGGCATTGTTTCCTGATTTTTGGCATTGAGAGAATCAAAATGGCGATGATCACATTAGCCAATAGGGTTCCAAATATTGGAGTGGTTGGCCCCGGGTTTCGCTCCATTTATTTATTTTATTTATTTTATTTTATTTGCAATCAACAGGCACTTAGCCCAATTACAGATTACAATACCTCATCTAATAACTAGAAAAATATAAGTGTCGCACAAAAACCTTACGAATTCTAATAAATTCCCAGTATAAGAACATAGAAAACACCGACCCAAAATAAAGATTACATTTGCAATATTTCTTTAATTCGTTTTTTGAATACAGAAACTGTTTCAAAGAATACATCCGTGCTGTCAAGGTACTTATTAGCTAGATTACAGAGTCTATAAATAGGAGCATTTTCGCCTAAATTTGAATGAGGTGTTGAAAGACCGAAGAGTATACATCTATTTCTTTTATTATATTGTGGACCTGAAAACAGTAATCTCGATAAAACTTGAGTACAGTCTATATTACCATTGATGATCTTGTAGATAAACATTAGACCTGATATTATCCTTCTAGTTTCTAGTCTCTTGAAACTAAATTCCTCAAGTGATTCTATGTCAAATCTATATATACCATGTTTTTTGTAGTACAAATAACGAAGAAAACGTTTTTGAACTTTCTCTATTAGATTTTTATATTCATTGTATATGGGGCTCCAAATGAGCGAGCAATACTCAAGTATACTTTGAACGTAAATTTTGTACAGATAAACATATGTTCTCGTATTCCTGAATTCACTTGAGTTTCTCATTATGAACCCCAAAGCTTTGAGGGCCTTGATTAACAGTACTGTTTATGTGGATATTGAAAGTCAGTTTATTATCAATAGTTATACCCAAATATTTTATTTAATTTTTTCTTTCTAATTTTGTATCATTCATTTTATACTCGAAGAGAGGAGGACTTTTTTCTAGTGAAAGATAAAGTGTAACATTTTGTAATGTTGAAATGCAAGGAGTTTGTTGTTGCCCATTGCACTAAATTGTCCAACTCCAATTGAAGCTTAAAGCAATCATCAATGTGTTCAATTTTTCTGTAAATTTTCAGGTCATCGGCAAATAATTGACAAGAAGAAAATTGTAGGGTGTTTGGTAGATCATTTACCATGCATAGAAAAAGAAGTGGTCCCAAATTAGATCCTTGGGGAACCCCTGAATTTGCAGAGAAAGTTGAAGACTTTACTCCTTTGTACACAACATATTGCTTTCTGTTCATTAAATATGACCTGCAAATACTGAAAAGGTTACCTGTAACCCCCATATAGTTTAACTTCTTCAGCAGTATATCATGATTGACCTTATCAAACGCTTTTTCAAAATCTGTATATATGACATCTAATTGAGCTTGATCTTCCAGTACTTCATTGACAATTTGAGTGAAACACATAAGGTTGACCTCATATTCATGAAACCATGTTGTTCTGCAATAATTTGGGGAGATATATGAGAGTAAAGTCTGCTGTATAATATAAATTCAAAAATTTTGCTTGGTACACATATTAACGATAATGGCCTATAATTTGTGATCAGATTTCTTTTGCCTTTTTTAAAGATTGGGCGAATTTTTGAACATTTCCACCTGTTGGGATATGAACCCGTTTCTGTTATTTTGATGAAAATTATTTTAAGTGGTTCTAATAGAAATTCAGAGCATCCTTTAAAAACATATGCTGGAATATTATCTGGGCCCACTGATTTTTTTGGTTTCAAACTTTTAATGGCATTCAAATTTTCTTTTTCGTTGATTACATCTATGTCCACCGATGGATTGATATATGTGACCGCATATTCAAAACTTTCATAATGATAGGATGATACTTCTTCATCATAGACACTTTCGAAAAAGTTGGCAAATGCATTAGTTACATCTTCATTTGATTTTAATGTGTGATCCTTATAAACCATTTCGTCGGTATTGCTGTTAAGAACGCTCCTCTTAGATCCTACAAATTTCCAAAAGACACCATTGTCGTTTTCAATATTTTGTTCGATATTCCCAACATATACTTCGTATGCTTTTTGTATGTCGTATTTTGTTTTTCTTCTCAAATATTTGAGTTTTTGTTCATGATAAATGCTCTTTGTTTTTTTGAATTGAGTTCTATGGTAATGTTTTTGCCTTAGTTGAGATATAATAGTATAATTAAACCAGGTTGGATACAATTTCTTAGATTTCTGTGCCAGAGGAAAACATTCTTCCAACACCTATTGAAATATTCTGTAAAAATGTTCTACCATTGAATCAATGTCGCCTATATTGATCCCAACATATTGTACATTTTCAAGAAATCTGCTTTTTTAAAATTGTATTGGGCATTGAAAGTTTTTTCATTTTTTGAGAAATTTTGACTGAATGTAATACTACCTTCTAGTGATGGATGGTTATCATCTTCTGGCACTAAAGGAGACTCGCAATGTTCAATATCAATTTTATGATTACTCAGGATCAGATCAAGTATTTTGTTATTTTTATTCAAAACCCCATTATATTGATAAACATTAAGAAAATTTGTGAAATTATCGTACCTATTCAGAATATTTTGTGGACCTGTATTGTCTACTAACCCAGATATATTAAAATCTCCCACTATTAATAATACAGAGTCGGAGCCAACTAGTGTATTTTCCGTATTTTCGAAGAAACACCTGTATGTTTCAATGTTCATTTTTGGTGGGATATATACCACACATAAGTCCAGAGTGTAAGAAAACATATTTATTCTCACCCATAATTCCTCTATGTTTGAGTCCTCACAAGATTTTGACAAAACTTGACAGTTCAAATTCGTTTTGACAGCGACAAGCACGCCACCACCTCTGTTTTTTCCTGTTTCACGACTGTTGCGATCTTTCCTAAACACGTTGTATCCAACATCAAATAATTCACCATCAAACACATAGGGGGTCAGCCAGGTCTCTGTCAATACGATAATGTCAAAATATTGAGTGCAAGCAGATAAATTAAGACATTTTAATTTAGAGTTGATTCCTTGAGCGTTTTGGTAATATAATTTTAAATATTTCAATGACTCTTTAATGCACATCATTTGAGTTACTTTCCATTTCAATTATAAATAATTTTCCATTATCTGACTTGCGCATCATTATTTTGCCGTTCCTTATCCACAAAAATTTTATATTGTTTTTCTTCTTGTATTCTCGACACTTTGCAAACAATTTATTTTCACTTGTTAAAGACTCATTTACATACACAGGTTTTTTCTTGTCATATCCATGCTGCCAGTCCAACTGCAGATCCTCCACGCATTGAATCCTTTTCACTCTTCTCGCTCTCATGAACTCCTCTTTCTTTATGTGCGACACGAACTTCAGAACAATTGTTCTAGGTTCCGTACCATTTTGTTTACCTTTAATTCGGTAACAGTGGTCTATTAGATTACTATTCCATTCAACGTTGAGTGCTTTGAATATGAAAGGTAATAGAAATAACATATTTTCTTCTTTAGCTTCGGGTACTCCTATGATTTCAACAGTGTTTGTTCTAGTGTATTGTTCTTGAGCGTTAATTTTTTGTTTCATTTCCGAATTTTCATTTTCTAATTGAATGCATCTGGTTTCAACCTCCTCTATTCGTTCATTGCATTCAAGCATTTTAGATTACATATTTCTTATGAGTGTATTAGTTTCTTCTATTTTTTCGTGACTAGCATTTATGGATAGCATCATACTTTCATTGACATCCCTCAGTATTCTCAATTCTTTGAATAGATCCCGTAATGATGGTTCACGTCATTGTTTGCATCGCCATATTCCATCCAACAATTTTTTCATCATTGTCAATGCATCATCCAGCATGAATCATGTTTTGACATTTTTTTTCAACACATTTGATTCCTCTATTTTTAGTGTTCTTGGCACTGATTTCTTCCCTACACACTATACATGCAACTGCCATATTTGCCTAGTCCGATCCTGTTGGGTACCTCACTTTTTCATAAGATTCCGATAGGTATGCTTGAAAAACGATGAACGTTATTTATCTAAGTAAATTTCAGAGATTTGCAATAGAGATCTGCAAATCGGTATTGATCGATTGCACTTGCACTGGAGCAAATGAACTTATATCTCTTTCACTATCGTTTTCAACGTCTTTCACTTGTGATTTTGAAAAAATTACGGATTTTTTGGTCTTCTTGTACTGCTATTAAAACGAATTTAATCACGAGCTGAATTGAAACGTGTTTACTGTGAGACACTTGGATTTTGATGGGTTTCAGCTGTTTGGCTATCTCGTCGATGTCGTGCATTTCGTCCAACGGTTTGCCTTGCTGCCTGAGGATATTATTGACGAATTTCATGTCGTTGATTTGGATTTGACATGATTCCGGGATTCTGATTAATACTGGAATATTGATTTGTTTTGCATTCGGGGTAGAGTTGTTCGGGTTTAGAAAGAACAATGAGTACTCCGTTTTGGGTCACTTGTTCTACGATGGATTCTTCCACATGGATTTCCATAATACGACATTCTTCGGGTGATTTCCCTTTAAGGAATTGTAGGGTGCAGTTGTCCTCGGGTTCAAAATTTTCCGGGCAGTAATAGGTATTTTCCAATAGTGGACAGTTTTCTTTCTGGAACTGGGCATATTGACCATTCCGTGCCAAATAAGAGTATCGAAGGGAATATATTTTGAGATTTTGGATAATGCGATATAGGTGATAAAAATCAAGGACCTCAGGTTTTATGATAGGCACATGAATAGCAAAAATCAATTTAGTATTGACAAAACTTACTTGTGTCCCTAAAAATTGATAATACGTAAGCGTGCTTTTGAAATTTGGCACGCTATTCTCATCGTATATTTTCTGGGAATATTTGATCATTTCTTGAAGTTCAAAACTAGAAATTATTGAATTATGTAAAGTATTGAGTTTCGAGAACATGATGGCGTCCTCAATATTGTCTATAAAGGTGATTACATTTTGACAGTCCAGGTTCATTTGGGTTATTGTCCCTTGAAAACTAAGATAATTATTGATATTTTCGATTCTTTGAGTAATTGTCGCTTGGAACCTTTCTAAGTCTTATTCAAATTTCTCCTGGTTTGCACTCAATATTTTGATTTTGATTGTTTTATTATAATGATTGATCAATTTTTTAGATAGAAATATTTGGAGATTTGTCTCTTGAATTATTTGTTTTTGTGTTTTTTCCAAAATTTCAATAGCATTGTTATAGCGTTCTTCGTCATCAGAATCTAGATTGCCAAAAAGCCATTTATTTGCTTTACCAATCACATTCATCAAGCCTCTTTTATTTCGTATTTGAAGCCCATGAGTGTAGTATGAAGGAAATAGATTTTCAAGTTTCTTTTCGGCTGTTCCGATTAAGTATTCAGTTCTCAGTAACAAATTTTCGGCTAACCCATGATATGATATTGGGTTTGTTGCATTTATTTTAGTGATACTGTTTCTGATCGATTGAAAATTGCTACCCAGAATATTGAATATCAAAGATCGATCGGTTGCAGGTATTGTTAATATAGGGGTTTCGACAGAGGTATGGACAGTTTCTAGATTCAATATTTTGTTTCTCGTTCAGAGGAGGTTTCAACTGAACATTTGAAAGAATATTGATTTTTGGTTCGGTGGGAACAATTCTTGGATTATTTGTAATATTGGTGTTTTCGAGTAGGTTCTCGACGGTATTGCTGTCTAAATTTGGAAGGTTATTCAAGCTTTCGAGTTCCTTCTGAATAATTTCGTCAATATCGTCCAAATTCACGTCGGTTGATATTGTTTCTAGGGCATTGATATCATAATTTGGTGGATGCCTGGACAAAGCGTCCGCCGCCTAGTTACTTTTACCTTTTTTGTATTCGATCGAATAATAAAATTCCTCTAGCTTCAAACGCCACCTAACAAGGCGTGAATTGGTCTCTTTGAGGGAAAATAGCCACTGTAACGGTTTGTGATCTGTGAAAATTTTAAACTTTTGCCCAAAGAGATAAGGCCTGAAGTATTTGCAACTCCATACGATCTCTAGCAATTCTTTTTCGATCGTGGAATAGTTAGTTTAGCAGCATTCAATGTCCTGGAAGCATAACAAATGGGATGGCTATTTTGGGATAAAATGGCCCCCACAGCATAATTTGACGCATCCGTAGTCAGCTCAAAGTCTTTTTTGAAGTCGGGATAGGCAAGTACTGGTTCTGATGTCAAAATATTTCGAGACATTCTCTAAACTCTCTCGTGTGTTCGACCTTCCGGTCCTTTTTTAAACACAATGTCATAGGTTTTGTGATTTTGTTGAATTTTTTTATAAATTTCCTGTAATACCCAAGAAGACCCAGGAAAGATTTATAATTTCTTTCTGTGTGCGTGCTATTGGAAATTTCTTAATGGTTCCGATTTTTTCGGGTTTGGTTTTATACCGTCTGGTGTTACAACGTGTCCCAAAAATTCTACTTCCTTTCGCAGGAATTCACATTTATCCAGATGAATTTTCAGCCTAGTATCGCGCAATTTGGCAATATGTTCCTGGAGTCCTGTGCTGAAAAAAATTATGTCGTCCATGTAGACCATACAAATTTTGTTTTGTAGGTCCTTGAGGACTTCATCCATGACCCTTTGGAACGTTGACGGTGCATTTTTGAGCCCAAAAGGCATTCTCAAGTACTCAAAGTGACAGATTTCCACGCTAAAAGCAGTTTTTTCAACTGAACACTTACCCATCTCAATTTGATGGAATCCGCTGGCAAGATCGAGAGTGGTGAAATATTGGGCTCTACCGAGCTTATCCAATATATCAGTGACATTAGGTATTGGATACCTATCATCGATCGTTTTCTCGTTTATTTTTCGATAGTCGACCACCAGACGCCATTTTTGTTTCCCTGATGCGTCCAGTTTTTTGGATATAATCCAGATTGGGGACGACCACGGACTGCATGATGGTCTTATTATATTTTTGTCTAACATTTCCTGAATTTGTTTTTGGACCTCTTGTTTGTGAATATACGGGTACCTACAGGACTTTGTATGCGTCGGGATTTCGTCTGTTGTTCTAATGACATGTTTAATTTTTGAGGTAAACGATAGTTCGTCATCTGGCTTGAAAAATATATCAGAGTACTCTTTACAAATTTTCACAATCGATGATTTTTCCTCGGAATTCATATGACTGGTACTAATCAAATTTTCAATGTCGTTTTTTTTTTCAAATCTACGTCTGTCTGTTCTTGTGGGTAAGTGAAATTTTCAAATCTATAAATTTCAAATTGTTGTGTTTCAAAAGGGGTGGCTGAAACGGGTTTGTGTAATGTTATTGATATCGATTGGTTTGTCAAATTTTGTATTTCTACTGGAGCTTGTCCATTTTCTGCTGTAGTCAAAATTCGCGGTATGACAAGGTTTCCCAAGTTTTGGCTTTCGATTACTATATCTCCTTCAAAAACATTTACTGGGATATTTTTTATAATTTTCTCATTAGCACTAACTGAGAATGTGAAACTAACATCCTCTATCTGTCTATACTTGAAGGGAATTTCTATCTGATCGCCTATCAATTTTCTATCGGTCAAATTAATATTGAAATTCATGTTGATCAGATCTGTCAAACCTATAACTCCATCGAAATAATCGTGAAAATCGAAAAGAATGAAATCTATTTTATAATCACAATTGAATTCGGCAAATGCTGGCACCCGTGCACGATACCTTATATTTTTACTCCCCAAACTTGTTTTAATGATAGTATTTGTATGATAAATTGTGTTAGGAAATAATTTTTCGGTAATTGAAGGTCTGATGATGGATCTTGAGCTACCTGTATCTATAAGAAGTTTTAATTTTGGATATTGAATTTCTATATGAGGTAGAGTGATATTTGACATGATATTTATTTCTTTTATGATTGGTTTATGTCTTGGTAACCCTGAGGAAAATTTTCATCCCCATCATTATCAATTTCGACATTACTTTCGGGCTGATCTTGCTCAGAACTGTGTTTCTCAAACTGTTCTTGGTACTGATATTGGTCTTGATAAAAATTGACTGGACTGTAATTCGAATGTTCATCAATGTTAGAATATTCGGATGGCCACGGATTTTCGGACTCATTCGAATGCAATTCTTCAAATGAAAAATTTGGGTTTCGCCTTGACAGATAATTTTGAGTGTTTGCATGATTAGTATTTCCAAAATTTATAAATTTCGAATTTTGATACTGTGGTCTATGTGAGGTCATTGTTGGATTTCTAGATGTTATTGACATCGGCTCAGGTTTGGGCAATTGATTCGCAGATAATTGATTGGGTTTGAAAACGTTTTTTGGTGGGCCAAAAACTTCGCGATTTGTTGGATATCTAACCTGTTGTTGCCTTGGTTGTACTTGAATTGGTTGATTTGGCCAAATGGGCCTACCAAAATTTTGGTTGTTCCAAGATTGAAAAGAATTTTGTTTCACTGGTAAATTTCGAGATTGGAATTGAGGTTGATAACTAAAGTTGTCTTGTGAGCAAATGGTTGTCTATTCAAAGGATTATTATTTCGGGGGGTTGTATTTCTCATTTCGGAAAGATTTCCATAAAGTCTTTAAAAATTTTCAAATTCATTGGCATAGGCCATTGCATCTTCCAGTGAAGCTGGTTGTTTTAAATGCATATTATTTTTCAAAGTACCTGTACACCCAGCTATAAATGTGCTCAGTGCTGTTTTGTCATAATGGGAAATTTGGCACATTTTTTTGGGTTGTGTTAGGTTTGTATCGTTACTGATTCTTTGAACCATACTACTCCTCAATAACTGAAGTCTTCCTACAAAATTTACAAGATTTTCCCCTTTATATGGCCTAGTTCTGGTAAGTTCTTGAACTAGACAATCTAGATCTCTGCGATCAGAAAAACATTGTTTCAAAGCATTTTTCAATTTATCCCATGTGTCTAATTCGACACGATTTCCTACCATGGCTTTTGCCTTACCAACTAATTTTTCCTGAATACAATCCAGAAGATGTCTTTGAAATATCACATCTTTAATAATTTGGTAATCCGTCACTAAGCTGTCACAACGTGTAATAAATTTATTGAGAGTATTACTGTCGCCATCATAAGGTTTGATAATTTCCAATCGAGATTTGAAAAGATTCCAATTGATTACTGGTGGTTCTACCACTGTAGGTACCATATTTTCAGAATT
This sequence comes from Chrysolina americana, assembly GCA_958502065.1. Lineage (NCBI taxonomy): Eukaryota > Metazoa > Arthropoda > Insecta > Coleoptera > Chrysomelidae > Chrysolina > Chrysolina americana. The sequence goes on from OY293420.1 coordinate 34,025,164, forward strand.
ATTTATATGACTATTAGTATTTACTAACGAAAGAGTACTCAATTTACTCAAAATATCGTCAATATCACTCATAAAAAATCAATCAATAGATTTCCAAAAATCTATTGTTTCTAACTATTGTATTTATTTGTGTCTATATTTATTTCTTTAAAAATCAATTAATGTTTATACAATAATCATTCAGATATTCCTAGCTAAACTACCCTATCTTCCCCAAAAATCCTTGAACAGAAGGTTTAGGAAAGGCAAAAGGATTTGGCACTTACAGAATTTCAGCAATTTGGCTCCTGTAGTCTCCTGGCTCCTTCTCTGATCCTTTGTCCCTGCTGATTACTGGTTGCTTTGTGTTCGATTCACTCAGATTCTCGCTGAAGAAGTTGAAACTTCAAGTCACGAGAACAAATTTTTCCGACACGATGCGAATGTTCTTTTCACAACCGCAAGAATCCTACCGACTGTGCCAGTTTAATACTTGAAGTCAAAAAACAGATTTTTAAAAAGTCAACGAAAATTCGTTCATCGAACAATCAAATACGTTTATTCGCTACAAAGCTCAGACAAAGAATGAATATGTTAAAACAATTATATTTTACACAATCTCGGGCCTTATCTGGGAAGGCTCGGGTTTCCGTGTAGTTGGCATAATCTTGATATGTACTACCATGTAACTTGCGCAAGAGTATACCATGATTCATGCAATCGAAGGCCTTTGACACTTCACAATATACTGAAGGGAAACCTCTTTGAGATTTATTCTACTATATAGCTCGTTTACAAACGAGAAGATAGCGTCCCCTGTACTTGTTTGTGGAGTTATGTATGCCTTCCCGTGGGAATAGCTGAACAAAGCATTGCTACCTATGCAGATTTCCGGGAATACGTCGAGACGATGTTGAATTCAACTTCGGTTCATGGGAACGAAGAAACCTTAAGAAAATACGTAGACTTCGTGCATCTCTTTGTATTATTTGTTGTTAATTGAAGTTTTTGAGTAAAATACATTGTTTTTAAACTAAGTTCCGATATCGGAAAACATAAAGTGGCGCAGTTGTAGGATTTTGAACGGATATTCGTCGTCAATAATCCGGCAGTTCTAACTGTTAATTCAAGACAGTCCCTCTGGGTAGCAGATCAAGCAGAAGCCGAAGAAGTGAGAAGAAAGAAATGAGAACAGTCATCTCACTGGTACTAATGTAAGTTGCTTTTCCTTATCTTGTTTATGTCATTCGCCTCTAGTCCTGATTGATCTCCCGAAAACAGTGATTGTGAGAGTAGATATACTACAGGCATACCAGATATTCGTCGGCAATTGCCGTAGTGGGTAGAGGAGATCGTTAGAAGTCGGTTGCGTCGCTGGTCTGCCGTTCAGCTGTGACGTGATCGCGATAGATCCGTTAGATAGATGAGAGATTGCCAGTAGAGCGCGCAGTTTGGATATTTTTGTTGGCGTTCATCAAGTCGCGATATATCCCTTAGATTGATAACAATTCTGCAGTGCCGAGCGTGATTTGAATAGTAAACGAAAAAGAGATTGAAAGTTATTCATTCCATGGGATATCAGTTGTTTGCGAAACGTAATATTCAAGCCATTCCTATCACAAAAACGCAAAAATTATTGGACCGCAAGTAATATGGTAAACCCCAAACGGAAAATGCAATTATTTTTGCCGGAAGTTAAAATCTGTTGTTATTGGAATGCGGGAATCAGGGTAGCGCTATCAAATATGTTCGTGAGAACTGTGATTTATCGTAGAAATTTCTAGAAAGTTGCGCTGTCACCGATTGCGACTATGAAACCAGTCAGAGCATCTGAGTAGCGCCATTATTAATCTGAAAACTGAAATATTGAGTTTGGTGTGTGTGTGTGTGTGTGCTTTCATCTCTAGAAACAAAGTAAGTTTTTAATCATTTTATTGGTTTTGTATTTGAGTATGAAATTTAGCGTTAGTTATGTAGTAAATTTAATAATTAATATGAGAATTCAAACAGAGTTTATTTTGTGTGTGGGTGAAATTTTTGGGGTAGCATAAAGTGAATGTCATAATATTTTCAGAACATATTCATTTTTTAATTTTGTAATTATTTGCGTATGTGTGTGTGTTAGAGGATTTGAAAGTAGGGGGAGCAAATTGAGAATTATCAGTTTAATTTAAAAAAAGTCTCGAATCGGGGATATGTCCATTTGTTCAAATATTGTTATTTTAAATAAAAATTTCAATCAATGAATGCATGTTTTTGATAGATGGACCTTTCAGCGATCAACGAGTCGGCAGCAGCATCATCCCCCAAATTCAAACCAACTGTACCATTAAAAAGTGTAGCAGTTAACGTGCCACACCCCATAGAGAACATACAGGCAGTCCAGACGAGGTTTGGGGAGGCCATCGTGGTGGAGATTGCTGAGGCGTCCTTCTTTTTACCGAGGAGGGTGAACGCGGTCCTAAAGCCTCAACTTCCAGGCTTCGTCGCTAAAAAATATCACTTCATCCACCTGGAGGGCGGAGAAGGAGGCAATAAGGATTGCTTCAAGATCGTTGAGGCTTGAAGCGGAGCGGCGACAGCCCCCCACACACACATATAAAGTGAGTAAAATTTTGATTTAAATACAATATGGATCATTTCAATAATACTTTGAAAAAAATCGATAGGACTTTGCTGGAAATTCGTAATAATTATTTAAAACCATTAGCCGGGTATGCATTAAAATCAATCAGAACACATATTCGAAAATGTATTTTAGCAATGAAAAAATATAATTTTTCAGTACCTAGGTCAAAAACGTAAAATTGTTGCTAAAATTGGTGAATTGAAACGAATGGGATTTTATATTAAATCTATGAATAGGAACGTTAAGCAGAAGCGTGCAGTTCGATGGCTAAATGTAAATTCAGTGTTCAATTCAAGAATTCAAACGGGGCTTATTGTAAATTTGGGACATAAAGAGATTAAAAATTTCCTGAGTGATTCATTTAGATTGGTGAAAATTAAATTGTTGAAAATTTTGAATGACTTTGCCATGATGAAAGGAAATTGTACATTTTGTGGGGATTTCATTAAAAATTCACAAGATTAGGTGATTGTAGACCGAAAACATTTCAATACACCAAATGAGATTTTAGACGCAGGAGCGGATTTAGCCGATTGGTTTGAAATCAAAATTATCGATATAATTTTGAATAAACTTTCAGAATTATCTTAAAAAAACAGTGGATGGGCGCTGAGTCAGATCATTTCTTTGTAAGTCGCCATTAATAAATATGAAATAGGTAACGGCTCAACCTTCATTGAATTGCCGGAGGCTATTTTGAAAAAGAATGCATGTATCAATGTTAAGAATGCAGACACTTCATGTTTTTATTGGAGTATAGTAAGTGCGCTTTTTCCAGTTGATAGAATTTCATCGTATCCTCATTATAGTACTGTTCTGCAAACTGAAGATTTAGATGCGCCTATGCCTCTTCACCACATTACAAAATTTTAAGAAATTAATAATATTTCAGTGTATGCATTAGAGCTGAATGTTGTGAAAGAAAAACAATTCTATGTTCTTGCACCTGTACGATTTACTTGTAAAAAGCGGGAACGTCACGTAAATTTTCTTTTAATTCAAAATATTTGCCTTTGGGTACACTCAAACGAGTGTTTATGAGGGAGTATTATTATTATTATTATTATTATTATTATTATTATTATTATTATTATATTCTAATAAATTTTGAATATGTTGATATGTCTGATTTTAGCTATTTGAAAAGACCTATTGATTTTCGTACGGCATTATTGAATGTTTATGACTTGGAGCCATATTTTCATAATGATTCGTACTGTATTTGGATTCTGCAAACTGAAGATTTAGATGCGCCTATGCCTCTTCACCACATTACAAAATTTTAAGAAATTAATAATATTTCAGTGTATGCATTAGAGCTGAATGTTGTGAAAGAAAAACAATTCTATGTTCTTGCACCTGTACGATTTACTTGTAAAAAGCGGGAACGTCACGTAAATTTTCTTTTAATTCAAAATATTTATTTTCCGAATTGACTGTTGTTGATGAAAATATTGAAATAACTTATCATTATTGACTAATTAAAAATATGTCTCGATTATTAGCAGGACAATTGAATAAAAGTCATTATAAAAAAAATTGTGATAGATGCCTCAACTATTTTTCCACACAACAAAAATTGAATGAACATATTTTGTTGTGTGAGAATATGAATGAATGTAAAATTTCTTTTCCAAAATATGACCATGTTGAATTTAAAAATCAAATATACAAGCAAGAATGCCGATTTCAAATCGCAGTTGAAAACGTAATGATAAAATTTCTGAAAAAACTTCAAAGTATCAACATCATAGAGCGTTCAGGGCAGGCTTTTATTTCAAGTGTGCACATGATGATTCTTTGTCGTTTTATAGAAGCCATCGGGGTGCTGATTGTATGGAATGGTTTGTTGGACAAATGAGGAATATCGCTAAATTTGTAGAGTCAAAAATCAAAAAAAATTAAGCTATGATAGGAACTCCCAATATTATTGATGCTAGGTTATGCCATATATGTGAGAAACCTTTTGTAAAAAACGATATCATTGTGAGAGATCATAATAATTTTTCGGAGGCGTTTAGGGGTTGGAGTCATCTATCTCGCAACATTGCCTTCAAGAAGCTTTTTATCGTTCCTATTACGATAGCCATTTTATTATAAAAGAAGTGGCCAAACATAACCGCGTGAGTGTACTTCCAGTCAATAGGGAAAAATATATTTCGTTTACCCAATATGATGATGAAACCAGCATCAAATTTAGATTTATAGACTCTCTACGTTTTTTGGGAGCAAGTCTTGATGCTCTCGTGTCAACGTTGACAATAGATGAGTTGATAATTAAAAAAAAAAAAGAATTTAATAGTTTAACGGAATTGCAGTTCAAATTGCTAACTCGAAAAGGTGTTTTTTCCTATGATTATATTGATGATGAAGACAAATTGAATGAGAATAATTTGCCGGATGAACAAAATTTTTATAATAAATTAAATGATTCAAATATATCTGACGAGGATTACACTCACGCTCAAAATGTTTGGAAATATTTCAATATTCAAACACTTGGAGAATATAGCGACTTGTATATGCGCACCAATATAGTCCTTTTAACAGATGTTTTTGAAAATTTTCAAAAGTCATCTTTGAAAACGTATTCACTTGACCCATCCTGGTATTATACCATGCCTGGCTACACGTGGGATTGTATGCTGTGATATACAGGGTGTAAATTAGAAATTTTAAAAGATAGATATGATCATGTTTGTGGAAAAGGGTATAAGGGGTGGGATTTCGGTTTGTTCCAATAAATATGGTGAAGGTAATAATCCGTATATGACAACATACGATCCAACGAAACCGTCTAAATATATCATGTATTTTGACGATGATAATTTGTATGGAAAAGCCATGTGCGAAACCTTACCATACGGAGGTTTCGAGTGGGTTGATACAAATTAGATATAACTGAAATTCCTGATGATAATCCTGAAGGTTTTATTCTCCAAGTTGATTTGGAATACCCTACACAACTCCATAATTTACATAAAGATTTCCCGTTTTGTCCTGAACATCGCATACCACCCGGCTCAAAATTAGCAAAATTAATGGCAACCACCTATGATAAAAAAGACTATATTTTACACTATCTAAATTCAAAACAGGCTTTATAACATGGAATGATATCAAAAAAAAATCATAAAGTATTGAAATTAAAAAAATCTGCGTGGTTGAAGCCCTACATTAAGCTGAACACTCGATTGAGGACTGTGGCTACGAGTAAATTTGAAAAAGACTTGCGAAAACTGGCCGTAAATTTTGTTTTTGGAAAAACGATGAGACATACGTAACCATCGTGTTGTTAAACTGGTTTCGAAATGGGAGGGGCGATACGGTTCAAAAAATTTAATTGCCAGGCCGAGATTTCAACAGAGAACTGTTTTCGATGATGATCTGGTAGCTGTGGAACTCAAAAAGTCTGAATTAAATTTCAATAAACCTTTGTACATTGGTATGGCTATTTTAGATTTATTGAAAACAGTCATGTTCGATTTCCATTATAATTTTATGTTGCCCAATATGACAATTGATAAATGTAAACTTATGTATACGGTTACGGACAGTTTCATTTATCAATTGTCATGTGATGATGTGTACAAAGGGCTCATTGTAGACAATCTTGAAAAATTTGATACAAGTGATTATTCAGCAGATAACAAATATGACATACCACTGGTAAATGAAAAAATCCCTGGTTTAATGAAGGATGAGGCGAATGGTGAAATCATTACGCATTTTGCGGGATTACGGTCGAAAATGTACACGTATAAATTTCATGGGGGAGTAGTTGTTAAAAAGTCAAAGGGGGGTTAAATGTGGTGTAAAAAATAAATTAACTTTTATTGATTATGTGGATTGTTTGAGGAGCAACAAAGAAAAGACCGTAATCCAACACACGATCCGTTCCTACGTTCATAAGGTGTATTCAATTGAACAGTCTAAAATCGGATTAAGTGCCCATGATGATAAACGAAAACTCATAACAGATTCATTTGATACACTACCGTGGGGGTACTATTGTTTTATTTTATTGGTATTTAATTAAACCAATCTTATTTAAAGTATTCGTTTATTGATCTTCAACATCATAACATCAACTACTTCATTACAAGTTACAAAAGATTAAGAACAAGAACACGCTTATTTTGACATTCATGGAACAGTCCACCTCATGGAACAACCTACATCATGGAACAATCTGCAACAACTATAGTCTAAATTAATTGTTTTATCCATCTGTTTTTCTAAAATTTTCTCTCGTTTACAATGAATTTACAACAATTGTGCATAAAAACGATCTTTGAGAATATACAGTCTACAGGAAGGTTCCTCATCCACTCACCTTTACATCAATCATTAACAAAAGAAATTATTCAAAATTATTCGCCTTTCAAATGGTCGTATATCATTCATTATCAACGTCATGAAGATAACAATGATAATGATGAGGATGACTATGATATTCTAATAAATTCCGATGATATTCCCATAAATTCCGATGATATCGGTAAATAATAATAATAGCCGTCCTCTACCCGCACAGGCTATGCCTTTGGGTACACTCAACGAGTGTTTATGAGGGAGTATTATTATTATTATTATTATTATTATTATTATTATATTCTAATAAATTTTGAATATGTTGATATGTCTGATTTTAGCTATTTGAAAAGACCTATTGATTTTCGTACGGCATTATTGAATGTTTATGACTTGGAGCCATATTTTCATAATGATTCGTACTGTATTTGGATGAAATATTATGAACTTCTTGATTTTAATTTAGTTGTGTGCGAAACTTGTTTCAATTGTTTCAAATATTATGCTGAATGTCGTAATTATGGCAAATTAAATTTCAAAATTAATCATGTACATGAAATTTTCACCAGTTATGAACTACATAATGCCTACCAACAGAAAGCTTATTGGTGTCAATATAACTTTACACGTGTTCTTTTTGAACTGCAAACACAAGATGAATGCCGAGATAATTTACATGATCAGAAAAGAGTGAAATTTTGTTAAATGTTTTTCTTTTATTTTTTTTAAGTGGTGTACAATAATTGTATTTTATGTGTGGGGGAAAAATTTTCAATATACAAAAAAAATTATTTCCTGTTTTATTCCAATATCCCTTACCTTTGTATCGACGTAGTTCAAACTCCACCCATGGATTGCTTGCTAAAACTTATATGTATGAAAAAATGGTGATTTGAGAAAAAAAAAAACAAAAACAAAGGTTGCGTCTATACAGCTGAGTATGCTGTGTGAAACCGGACTTTCTAGTGTTTAGAGCGAATAAAAGGTGAGTTAAATATTTTTTTTCCTGTAAATGGTATGAATTACAAAGCCTTGCAGTTCAGTATGATGAAATTAAACACACATAATTTCTTTTTCTTATTTATTACATAAATCATACACAAATTTTTGTTTATAATAAAATAAATATTCACATAAAGCATTAGCCAACATACTATCTAAACATGAGGCTTGACAAAAACCTTCTATAATTTAATCCAAACTTTAATTAGTTTTATTATCACGTAACCATGATTGAATAATATAAAAAACACCTCGATAATAGTCACAAAAGTTCATGGCATCCAGCATAGCGATACGGTCAGACAGCACCCCCCAAGTGTGTATTTAGAATGTCGTTTACATGTTGTTGGGACAGCTCCATGTTCGTGATATCCTTGGAAATGGAAATTTGTTTGGTATTACTTTCGATTTACTGTGTGATGTAAATGTAATCCCCGCAACGTGTTGTGATTGGATCATACTCATCTACATACTCATCGATTTGTGATTCAAAGAAATTTTCCTTTATTTCTTGCAGGATGTCAATGAGGGTTGCACATTCAAAAGAAGCAAAATTGATGGATCGAATGGAGAACTGCTGCTTCAAAATGATGCATGAGCTAAAAATCCCTGGAGGGACTTATACCACATCGAATTTCGTAGGATGGCATAGGGAAGAACTGATGTTCGTTTCGAGCAGCCATTTCATATTGTCCCAATGTTCTGTCGATGGCCTTTAGAGTTTCGTTATAATCTTCTCCATCACTATCGTAGCCACTGTCTTGAGACATTTTCGTTTTCAAACTGAATATTCGTCTATGCTTGCATACGCTTTTATAGCTTCAGATCACGTGGCCAAATTTAAAATCGTTGTTGCATGTTTGTTTACTGAGAAAAAATATTTGAAAGACCCCTCGGAATTATATGATTTGTGTTTGTTTCCCATAAGATTCTATACAAAATCAACGTTTTGAGGATTCTGTATGTATTGTAGTGATTTACTCGTGTTTTTTTCATCAAACTCTGGAATTTACTGTTGTAAAATTCCGTTCCCTGGTCGGTTTGTAGATTTTTTGGGCATCGTTTCGTGTGTGCCAAAATATCTGCAAACGTTTCAGTAATTTCCTCACCAGTTTTCGTTTTCAGCGGACGAGTCCATAGTGAGGGCTTATGATTTATAATATCCCAATACCTTGACTTTTCCCAAAATTTCTTGAACAACCTGATATTTGGGTTGGTACAAAGATTTTGAATATACGTAGATGTTTTCGAATTTGGCTCCATTCGGGTGGAATAACAGTGTTAAGATGGCATTCGTCTTTCCACAACCACTTGTCCCACAAATAATTGCACGAAACGAATTCGGTAATAATTTACCATGCTTTCCAACCATACTGCTATTGAGGCCTTCAAAAAATCAAAATTTTCAATAGGCAGTGCCTTGTCTTGTTGGACGACTTCCATAATTGGATGAAAAATCATGAGCGCGCCACGGTTATAAATAAACGCATTGAAGGTATCTTTCATCGTTATCAATCTGGTGCAGGTGTTGTCAATTCAATCATCAATAAGCTCCCGTTCGAATTGCATCTATCAGGTTATTCGTTTTGCGGACCTGGCACCAAATTGAGACAGAGATTACAACGCGGAAAAACTGGCGTGAATCCTTTGGACGAAAGCTGCAGAGACCACGATATTGCATACTCTCAATCCGACTCCCTAGAAGACCGTCATAAAGCAGATCAAGTGTTGGAAAATAGAGCTTGGGAACGAGTTAAATCTAAAGACGCTAAATTTGGGGAACGGGCTGCAGCTTGACTTGTTACTTCCACCATGAAAGCGAAACGTAAGCTAGGTATGGGCGGGTCCTTTCGACGTAACTTGCTTCAGAAAATTATTGAAAATTGGAAACACAATCCTACTAATATTAAGAAATCTAGTGCTTCGGCTTTGCGAGCAGCTTAAATGGTATTAAGTCAAGTTGGAGGACGTGAGAAAATACGAGTACCTAGAATAATTCCATTCGATGCAAAATCTGGAGGAATTCTACCCCTCATATCTATATTTGCTGCACTTTCGGCTTTGGGTGCGTTGGCAGGTGGAGCGAGCTCCATAGCAGAAACCGTGACAGACGCAAAAAATGCTAAAAAGAAACTCGAAGAAGATCAACGTCTCAATAAATGCATGGAGCATTTGGGTTCGGGTTTGTACCTGCGGAAAACCCCTCGAGGATTTGGACTGTTCCTGAAAAAAACAACATCAACGCAAAGGACGTGGTCTTTGCCTGAAAAAGCAAAAAAACTGCTAGATATGCTACCCCATAGAGTATTATACGATTTGGAAATTCAGGAGTGTACTCGTCAGATGAAAATACCACTGCGAGAATGCGCTGTATTGAACTTGGATTCCCACTTGAATGCGGGCACTCATTGGGTAGCTTACAATAAAAACGGCAATGTCGCACAATATTTCGATAGTTTCGGCAATCTCAAACCTCCAATGGAATTGGCCAAGATATTTTGGGAGGGGTGTAAGAATTACATAGAATAATAGTTAATATCAAAATTACAATCAAAGTATCTGCGGACGTTTCTGCCTAAAGTTTCTACTTCATAATGTCCACCGCTGAGATGCATTAATCGTTGACTGAAATGCATAAATATAAATCATTGCGAGATTTCACTGATACTCAACTGCGAGCTTTGTCAATCGAATATTTGATTGGGAACGTAGAACCTTGGGAGTTGCTGGATGTATGGCATAGATTACCAAAGGACTACAAAAATCGATTCGCTTTGCAGATTCGTCTACCATGTTTCATTCATTATCAAAATGAGTTTGGACTGTCGTCAACGGCATCACTAAAAGAAGCAGAGTATCATGGACCAGTTAGTGCACAATTTGAATGTTATTATTGTAATAATAAATGATTGTTCATCCAGGTTGTTGTTCATTATTTAAGGTGGGTCGCTTCCGACACTATATCAGTCATGTCTATGATATTGATGTTAACGAGTCGTTCTTCAACGCTTTTCATCGATTTCAATCCGCCCATTCAATTGGATTCTGATTCAGAATACACTTTGGCTTTGCTCAGCTTCCATTCGCAAAACAGTATACCCAACATTGAAGAAGGTACAAAATTCTACTACTTTGAAAACGGTGGCAAAACTAAACAGAGTATCGATATCCCTGCTGGCTCTTACGAATTTGGTGATATTGAGGCTTTGATCAGCAAACACATCACATCTAAAACGTACAAGGAAAACCCCGAGGAATTTTTCTACCTCAAACCGAATAATAATACGCTGAAGAGCGAAATATTCTGTCTTAAACACTCAATCTATTTCCGACCTGCAAACAGTTTGGCCCGCATTTTAGGGTTTTCGTCTACTCTTCTCAAATCCAACTTGCATTACCCATCAGATCTACCTGTAGATATCATCAAAGTACGTACCATGGAATCTCTTGGTTATCATGTTGTCCAATCAAGTGTTCAACATTTTCCGAAAACCACACAACAATGAATCCATACAAAAGGTGGAATGGCGGACTTACTACCCATATGTCAAGTCCTTTCGCAACAATGATGTCATTGAAATCAACATCATTCAATCTGACGCTTACGATGCTTTGTCTGCTATTCATCAGTGGAAAAGTTGTGAAAACCAAAGGAGATGGTCGTGTAACATTCGTAAACAATGCTGGTGCTTTCATGTTTCAATCTGCTAGTTATGAACAAAGCGGTAAGGAATTGGAGAAGGTTCGTGAAGTTGGAATGGCGGACTTACTACCCATATGTCAAGTCCTTTCGCAACAATGATGTCATTGAAATCAACATCATTCAATCTGACGCTTACGATGCTTTGGTCTGCTATTCATCAGTGGAAAAGTTGTGAAAACCAAAGGAGATGGTCGTGTAACATTCGTAAACAATGCTGGTGCTTTCATGTTTCAATCTGCTAGTTATGAACAAAGCGGTAAGGAATTGGAGAAGTTGGAATTGTTAGTACTGTCAGAGGCTTTCTCACCTACACCGACGAAGATATCAAGCACTTGGTCAATTCAAGTTGAACTTTCCCCAGCAACGCTGAGGTTATTAGCACCACTGATCTATCATTCAACATGCTCATACCCATCAAGCATTTATTATATTTTCAACGATTATCAATGTGTTTCCTATGGCAAACATACCATCCGATTAGTACGAGCTGCAGATTATAGCAACTGCTTCAAAATAGAGGAGACTGCTGGATTGCCGGCTGGTACAACAGCAGTCAAGTTGGAAATTGAAAATATTGAACTCAAAGTTAAGCGAATCTTTCCGCATGATCAAATTGAATTGCAACTCTTGAAGGCCATCCAAGCTGATACTCCTATTCTCAGGCCGTTCAGACAATGGGATTTTTATATGTTACCTGCTCTCACACAAGGTGCAAAAAATGAAATATGGGCCGTCAAGACTTCATCATTTCTCGAAAGTCCTCGCTATGTGATTGTATGTTTCCAAAAAGACCGTGATTATACCAAATTCAACAATGATCCAACAATATTCGCTCATTCGAATATCACCAATATAACGCTCACTCTGAACGGTGAGAATTATCCCAAAGAGAATATGCATCTGAATTTTGTCATCGATTGTTCCAGAAGGGACGAGAGCATAAAAAGTTTCACTGTTGATGTAAAACTTGAAATCGAGGCATCTGAAGGATTTCCCCAAAAATACTAGAGCCTATTGCATCATTGTGCACGACACTGTCATTGAGCACCTTCTACTCAGCGAAATCAATAACAAATTTAACTGAACATATGCTTTTTACTCCAGTGTCATTCACAGAGTCAACATGAGAATAGCTGTTGTAGATATTCAAGGCTTTATCATCGAGCAACAATTCCATCCTAAGGAGATTGCCATTAGGATTTTTTGCTGTTGTCAACCATACCATTTTCCTCTTTCAGTAGAGCAGATAAACGTACTGCCTGTTTCTTGGAGCGAAACGTTCATGGATTGAGGTATTCCTCTGGCTTTGTGGAATATCATCAATTAGATTCCATCCTCAAGAAAAATTTACAAATTCTTGATATCATTTATGTACGAGGACTTAAAAAACGTGACTATCTTACTGAGAAATTTCATCAATTGGACCTACCTACACGTGTTGTGAATTTGGAGGACTATGATAATACGTCATGGATGGTTCCAGCATTCGGAAACGACGATGCTATCTCACCTTGTATGCATCACATTGATAATCAACCCCACTATAATTGCAGTCTCCGAAACGTAGATATTCTATACAAATGGCTTTGTGATATGTTACCAAAATGAAACTGTATAATAAATGTTTCTATTTATATTGTTTTTTATCTAACGTCACCTGATGATGAAAAACGAAAACGCAACGTTTTGGAAACGCAGCTTTTTAAAAATCTCCACCTCATAGCCTCAATGATGTGTTTTTTCTTTAACCTCCATGTTTTTTCTCTTAAATGATATGTTGGTACACCAGGTATACTAAATTTGACAAGCAGTCGCCATGTTTTTTCTCTTAAATAATATGTAAGATGTATGTACTATTGCTGAATACTTTGCTATCCCCCATTGCCCCAATGACCCATTTCCCACATGACATTTGACACACACGCAACAGTCACGTTTATTTCTCTTAAATTATGCATTTTGAAACACCCTGAATACTTTCCTCATTGGAATCACACCTTCAAACGTTACACCCTCGTTACCTCGCAATTTTTCACATTTATTCCAACATCATTATTATTATCAGACTTTTATTCCATTCACAATCATTATTTTTTTTTATTATTCAAACAGCTGGAGAAATATATACCCCACATTTGAACATCAACTTGTACGAGGTCTCCGTGGTTCAAACCTCTGCTGCTGCTGCTGCTAAATTCAATACAATTAATTCAAAATATGTGTGCGCGCTCTATTGGCAAAACGTTATCAATCTAAGGGATCTACTCGACTACATCACACGATGAACGCGAAGCAGCGACGGCCGACTCCCTAGCGTTTGGCATGCTTGACCGTACTGCGCATGCGGTCCTGGATCTCCTAGTTGATCTACTACGCGACTCGATGAACTCCTACAAAAATATCCAAACTGCGCGCTCTACTGGCAATCTCTTATCACTGCTGAACGGCAGACCAGCGACGCAACCGACTTCTACCGATCTCCTCTACCCACTCCGACTATTGCCGACGAATATCTGGTATGCCTGTAGTATATCTACTTGTGAGTTGATTTTCAGTGAACAAAATTCGCCGAAACCTAATTCGATTTTCGGAAATAGTTCTCGCCAATCAATAGAAGTAGAAGCACTTCTTTCGAAACTATCAATAAGTAGAGATCTCAAAATGCCAGTTCCAAAATTTGAATTATTACTACATACTGGGACCCAAAACACCTGGAAATATTAGTTGTGTTCAAAATATTACAATAATTCTTTGAAAATATTCAAAATTGAAAAGGTCAATCTCGCGAAGTTTATAGCATTTTTATTGATGAAGTGGCTATCAGTCAAAAATGCTCTAATTGCACATTTTGGTGATCAGAGAGACGAAAATGGATTATTATTTGATTCAGATCAATTGAGACAAAATTGCAATGAACCATCATTACAATTTTAAACAAGAGTTATGTCGAATTAAAGTGTTCTTCACAACTATGTAGGTACACATGAAAATGTAGTTGCGGCTAAAACGGCGAAGAAAACTTTTTACAACACTCATGCTCAAAATATTCTTAGCTGCCCTGAAAGAACCTTCAAGATCAACTATTCGTGCTATGAAACCATCAACTAAGGAAGAAGCTAGGCAATATATCATTTCTGAAAATAATATTCGGCATCGTCAAAAACCAAGTAGCGATCAGTCGAAAAATAGGCCCCCTCAAAGACCCAATCACCTAAATCAATCGTCCCATTTTCGCTAATATGCAACTCCTAACCCCAATTTTTAGAATTTCAAACCCCAAATGCACAATCCCGCATTTCCACGTGGCCCAATAAATATTCAACCGAGACCGCCCGAACCCCAAAAATTATTCACAAATCGTTAAGTTTTTGGCAACCCAAGAGGTCCAACCAATATTTGGAGACCAAAATAATCAAATTAATCTCAATCGTCCCAAGCAACACATATGAGTGACATTTCACAAGCCACCACTTCTCGTCCCAATACTAGACCATATCAAAACCCCAATAAACCAAATTTTATTGCAGAAGAACTTTACAATTTTGATGACCCCCATTATCAGAAAGAATCAATTCCCTTCCAAAATGAATATTACTCCCAAAATGATTTATTTTACCGAAATCAACGTTGTTTTCCCAATGAATTTGATTTTTAGGAAAATACAGACTATGAAGCGGATTATGTTGATAATCATTATCCAATCGATACCCAAATCGATCAAAGTTCCTTTTAGGCCAAAATTTTCAGGAAATCGACCATCACGAAATAATTCCATTTTATTTCAATTTTACTCTTTTATGCTTGTATAGAACCATTTACAAACGAATCAATCAAAATTCCTGTAACAATACCCAACGGTATCGAAACTAAATTATTTGATGGCTGAATTCGCAAAGGTTTGAAAACCCCTCGAAACGGCTATGCCCCTGTCGAAATTCAAATTAATAAAGTTGAAATACAAGATATTTATCTTTATGAACCTATTCCTGTAAAAACTTTTCAATCTGACCAATTCGAATTGTACCATGCTTCAATCGATCATAACACCCCTTCGAATATATTCACATCATACATCACACAGCTTATACGAACTCAACACATGAATTCTGAAGAGAGATACTACATTGAGAAATTGTACCAATCACTTTCAGACATATTCCACGGCGAAAATTCGAAGCTGACTTTCACGAACCAGGTGAAACACAAAATTAGGACCACCGATGAAGTCTCAATTTTCACAAAATCCGTTTTTTCATAAACCGGAAATCGAAAAACAAATTGACAATTTGGATACTTCCAAACAAGGCGGATGCCTCTGGCAGAAAGACATCCTTGACAAATTGGGTGAATGTATGTACTTTTCTACACTTGATTTGGCAAGTGGGTTTCATCAGATCGAGATATATCCTGATGATGTAAAGAAATCCTCTTTCAACGTAGAGAACGGCCATTACGAGTAACTTCGTATGCCGTTTGGTTTGAAAGGGGCTCCAGCTACCTTTCAGAGGGTAATGGAAAACGCCCCCTTAAAGACCTACAAAACAAGATGGGTTTTGCCTACATGGACGACATCATCGTTTTTTCAACTTCGCTGCAGGAGCACATGGTCAACGTTAAAAAAGTGTTTCAGAAGCTGCGCGAAAGCAATCTGAAAGGTCCTCTTTCAACGTAGAGAACAGCCATTACGAGTAACTTCGTATGCAATTTGGTTTGAAAGGGGCTCCAGCTACCTTTCAGAGGGTAATGGACAACGCCCTCAAAGACCTACAAAACAAGATCGGTTTTGCCTACATGGACGACATCATCGTTTTTTCAACTTCGCTGCAGGAGCACATGGTCAACCTTAAAAAAGTGTTTCAGAAACTGCGTGAAAGCAATCTGAAAGTTCAACTTGATAAATCTGAATTCCTGAAAAAGGAAGTTTCCTTTCTGGAACATCTGATAACTACACATGCAGGAATTCAACGAAAACCCTGTCCTAGACGATGAAAGGCCATCCACAAGTAGAAACCCCAAAACTAACACACTTGAAAATTTTCAAAATCAGGATAACGCATCGAACGCAGGACAAATTGACCCCAATGGCAACGATGAAAATGAAACTGTTTACATAAGTGCAGAAGACTCAATATCGAACATCCACATCTCAGACAAACCAATAAATAAATTTTTGTGCCAATTAATGATAATTAAAGTTGTTCGAAACCCTCGAATGGAAACAAAAAATTATTTAGAAATTCAGTATGTCGTACCCGATGGTATCTACATATTACCAATGAATCATGTCAAGCCAAAATTATTGAACATCTGAAAGAATTTGGTGTTCTAAAACGCACCTACGACTTTTACTTCCAAAATGCTAATGAAGACGTACTTTATGAACATATGTGCAAAACATTCAAAAATGTTTCCTTCAAGCTCTTCAAATCCAATAAACTAGTCTACGATGTGACTAACAAAGATCGCCAACAAAATCCCATCCAATCCCAAGATGAACGTGTAACCAACTATCGATGCATTCACGAAACCATTGCCAAAATCTAAACCAAATATTGTTGGTATACGTTACACAATGACGTAAGAACATTTAGCAATAATTGTCCAATATGTCAACAATCTAAATACTACCGTCACCCAACTTTGATCAAATTACAGTTGACGCCCACTCCCAAAATAACATTTGAAACCAAACACGTTGATACCTTCAAATTTGGCAGTACCATATCATTAACAATATGTGACTGCTTTACCAGATTTGGACAAGTGTACATAATTCCTAGTATTTCCGCACTTCACGTTCATCACTTTTGCAGTTCATTTCAACTTTCAAAATCCCAGAAAATATCGTCTCTGACAATGGCACAGAATTCTCCTAAAATCCATTAAAATAATTCGCGAAACTGCATACAATCAATTGGCACTATACACTTCCATATAACCCAAATTCCAATGCCATTGTAGAAAGGTTGTACTCCACTCTCATAGAACACATGAGAACACTTAACCTCTTGAATTGTTATTTCCGTCAACCAGCTGCACACCCTTAAGAGTACAACCCTCAAAAGTCTTTGAAAGACTTGTCTGAGCTAGGGAAGACGCAGCCCTTACCTTTTAACGTGTGATGCCATGCATGCCATGAAACCAAATCTGAACACCTTCGAAAAATTGACTTTTGCCGTCCTTGCAAACAACAATAGTCTTTATTCAACAACGAAATCAAAACCAATTGGCATAGTGTTTGGGGTTCTAGAACTAAAAGATCCGATCGATATTTTTTTTGTAAAATAGCTTTTTCCGTTAACCAGCTGTCGTCCCCCTACGAACGACAGCCCTCAGTCGAAAGTTGTGAGAGCCAAGGATTAATGAGGTCTTACCTTTTAGCGTGCGATTCCTAGCATTATCTCAGGCCATCAAAAAAATTACTCCAAGTCGCTGGGTTTGAACCCACGACCGGTAAGCCAGAAAGAGTAAAAAGCATTGATTCTAACCACTCGGCTACCTGGCGTCGATATTGATTCCGAATTCGAACCAATCAATACCAAATTGAATGAACACAAATGATCTGTTTCCCAAATTCACGAAGACACGTCAAAATAAAAAATAATTTCAAAATAATGAAAATCTAGAAGATCCTCCAAAATTCGAACCCGGAACCATTGGATATGTTAAAACACCCGAAAGACAGTCAAAAATGTCTCCCTTCTACAAACCCGAACACATTCTCAAAAACACTGGCCTGTGACAACCTCTCAAGACACATACCACAAAAAATCATTCGAACCACTTCATCAGACAGCCACTCAGAAAGTTCGAACCCAGAACCTCCAGACGAATCCGGGGATCCTTTCCTTTAAATTTGGAACCGCAAGAATTAAAGTAGCTTCCCATACTTTCCTACATTATATTCAACTCAGTCCATTAGAAAAAACCCACTAACCATCAACCCCTTTCAATAGAATTGCCTTATTTAATGCATATGAACACCACAAATACGAAGTCAAAAATGTGAACCACAAATTCAGATCTTTGTTTCCCCATAAACGCGCAAAAAGAGCCCTCATTGCTCCTCTTGGCTCCCTCATGAAATTTATTAGCGGAAATCTAGACGAGCAAGATGCGAAAGAAATCACAGCCTAGCCGAACTCGAATCAAACCAATATCGAATTATCAATAAAACCAATAAACAAATTTCAATCATTTCAAAATTGATGGAAAATATTAAAGAAACAATGACTTCAGTTGCAGATAATCAAAAACTGAGTGGAGATAAAATCAATGAGTTGCGAATTGCACTTAATGAGATAAATTCAATTATGCACATTTTTTGGAAATTCATGAAATAGTGAATCAAATAAAAATCAATCTCGATTCTCTACATGATTTTCTAACAGAAACAGAAAATGCAATGAGATTTTCAAACTTGAAAACGTTACATCGCAGTATCGCCTCTCCAGATGATCTGATAACAATAATAGATGAACTCTTTTTATCACATAGTCATTCTCAATAACTTTTTGATAATGAGGAATACCTTAAATATTATGGTGTTGTTGAAACCAAAGTTTTCACCATCGAGGACAAAATTATATTTTCATTTGATTTTCCAGTGGTTTACATTGAAACTTTCGATCACTATCACCTATATTCAATTCCAAATCAGAACCAATCAATTATTATCCCACCTGCCTCCTACCTAACTCTAAGCAACGAAAGTCCCAGTACCAGAACGAAGAGTGCGTTGACCTACAACCGAATTTCCTGTGTGAGAAGAATCACCTTCTGCCCATCCAGGACAACCTAGACTGTGTGACGTCACTACTTTTCGCTAATGCCTTCGCCGATAATTACCATCGAATTCCAGTCAAAATCAGTCAAGCGTCAAGAGATAATAGAAGAAATCCCACTTCATAGGTTCATAGGCATCTTTCCGGAAAGGAGAAAATTCCAAACTGTATGGAAAACGATGTGGCTCTGCTGAAAGGTGTATACCTCTTTGTTGTTCCACCAAAATGCTTCCTGAGGACTTCCAAATACACATAACGAGAAAGGATCAACTATAAGGACACCCCCTCACATTGAAAGAAATCAAAGACAATCATATGTCAATCCTGCAAGTCAAAAAACTTAACTTGGAGAAAGTTTTCCTTGACAAACTGCACGGGCTCCAACTAGGCAAAATTCGAAAAGACATCTAAGCAGTTGAATAGTATATTATTATATGAGAGAAAGGGATCATTGTCAAACTACACCATATTCCACTTGACAATCAGACAAAGGGCTTCGCGAGACCAAGACTGGTCAGTCTTGGTCTTAGTCTAGAAAAATTAATGTAGTCTTGGTATTGGTCTTGATGGTTCGGTTATTCTTACGGATGATGGTATCTTGGTCTCTTCAATGTAAGAATCTCCACATTCACATGGGACTTCGTAAATGCAGTTTTTGCTGGATTCTGCTGTATTTTCAGGTTTCGTCTTGGTGAGGAAGCTCCGTAAAGTACTGCCGGATTGAAAGCAGCTCTTGATATTGTACTTGTTTCCGATCCTCATGACTTTCTTGGAGATACCACTGAGTTATGGAAGGATGATAACTCGATTTTGTGGTCGTTCTACAATCGTCTTGATCCTTTCAAGTTGCTTCGGTACTTCTAGGATTTTCTCAGATTGTCCATTTTGACGTAGGATAATTCAACTGATTTTCAACAAATACTCGCAAGCTGTTATGCAACGTCTTGTCTTTCTATTTGGTCCACTTCCAATGATATTTATAGCATGTCAATAAAAAAAATTGTCATTTATTCATTCCATTTATTGTCAGTTTCAATCACATTGACTTGAAAATGCCGAAGACCAGAAAATACGAAAGCATAGCAAACGTAGATTCATCACTATTGGAAAAAGCGAAGACCAATTTGCCGTTGTCAACATCAAAATCTGATGATCTAAGTCGTGGTTCAATTCACAACGATTTTACTCTCCACTAGATACGATGGTAATAATACATTTAAACCAGCATACCGCTTCGCTATTTATAGGCATATTATAAAGTCTGGTAGAATTACGTGATCATAAACAGATTATATGAAAATATACCTGACTGTCGTCAACCATTGAAATTTTGTAATTATCAAATATTTTGTAGTAAGTTTATTAAACATAATTTTCTAACACTTGTTTAGTTGAACAGGTTCTAAAAGCGAATTAATTGAAAACTGTAGTACACGCAGTTGATTTTTTCCCTAATTTTCTGTGTCACTACAGAAAGACATATGTGGTTTAATGTAATTTCAGTTACATGCATTGAATTGGTGGAAGATATATTTTTCAATTTTCAGAAAAAAATAAATGAGTTTAGATTTCATGAAATCTGAAATATGAAATACTATCAGTCCTCGAACAAGCAGAGATGGAAAACGTGTGAAACTTACCCATTTCATCAACACGGCGAAAATAAACGTGATACTATATACAGTGAGTCCAAGATAAGGTTGTCCACCAAACCGAAACGGTAATAGATACAGTTTTGATTAAATGGGAAAAAAGTTGCGTTACAGCGGCCATCTATATGGAAATATGAAATTTCCAAAAAAAAAAAAGTTATTTTGGGAAACCTGAATTTTTCAATTTCTTAATTTACTTTTTTCGGATGTTATCGTCACAGTTGGAACATGATAAAAAATACTTCTTCGCATAAACTTTTCATAAGCTTTCTTGAGACGATATAGTCCGGGCGCTAGGGGGGGGTCGAGTATCCATTTTTAGGTTCACGACGTAACTTGATGTTGTAGTACGTATTTTGGGTCGCTGATTCTGAATTTCGAGTTTACCGGGCCAAATTCCGGTCCCATTTTGAACTATTTCACATTTTAGACAAAAAACGCGAATTTCGGACTATTTGCCTGAAAATTTCATGTTTTCCCCTGTAACTGATAATATTCTTGTAGAAAAAGTATTTTCAAACAATTATTGTCCTATAATAATTTCTCATTCAGTTGATATTTAGCCTATAAAACGAACAAATTAGTTAAAATTGAAGTTGGTATGCGTTGTATCATATGTTTCACGTTAGATGACAATGGAAACTCATTTTTATTGTTTGAATTATTTTGAAATAGAAATTTATCTTTTTTCTTCTGTATATACAATTCTTAAATGAGAGATTCAACACGATTCTGATTCCCAAGTTTCCTGTCGAACATGCTTGAACTTGCAAGCCTCAGCGCCCGGACCTGTCCGGCCTTGCAGAGACGAGAGACGAGCGGCAGTTGAACGTTACTATTCTATCAGTTACGATGTTTTATTTGGTTAGAACGGTATAGTATTCATAAAGACAAAATGTCTGATAATGTGTGCATAATTTGTTCAGAAGATGGAAAACTGACGAGTACACATAATGGTTGCGAGAGAATTCGGCTGCTCATATAAAAAAAGACATTGTGTTTGAGAGACTGAGTGGGTTACAAAAGGATGATCTTTTCAAATATCACATGACAAATGAATGTTAAAAAACTTATACGAATTCGAATAAAGTTAATAAGCTTTCTAACAAGAGCAGTGAACAAAGGGAGTTAACGACAATGCTGTTCAATCAACATGTGAAAATCAATATTATTCAAGAGAACTGGGAAAAATGCTAGTCAAAAGCAAATTTGTGTCATTTGCGGTATGTATTTCTGTGACAAAAGTAAACAATTATTGAGAATATTTGAAATGAACGGTTTCTCAAAATCACAAGATTTTATCAAGATGAAGTATGTACGCGCACTAGTCATTTACAGAATCCTAAAGATGTTTTCGCTGCAGATGTATATTATCACAGTAATTGTTTGAGAGCTTACGAACAAAAATACAGTAGAGATTGTAGAAGCACAGTTACTAGTAACGATCAGATCGGTAGTGTTAATGAATCTTCGAGGGAGAAACCGCAAGGAAATTTTGGTGTACATGCCTTGGGTATCAGTGGCATTAGTTGGGTATTATTCGGGAATTAGTGGTATTAGTTGAAAATTATTGGGTATTAATGGGCATTAGTCGGGAATTAGTGGTATTACATGGGAATTGGAGAAATTATTCGGGAATTAGAGGAAATTTCTAGAAATCATAATGATAAAAAAGTATAAGTTGAGACTCAATGAACTCACAATGAAGCTATAAATGTATGACTGGGAATAACTACGACAACGAAGTATTTTTTATATGTTGGGCCGACTGAATGAATTCACTTCGATCTTGAATTCAGCTGGTGTATGAAAATTGCACGACAAAGAGTATATGTTGAAGCTTTAGTAATTGTCAAAAACCCAAGATCAAAACAGTATCAGGGGTAGAAAAAGAATTGTAGTAAATTTTTCCATAATTTTTTTTAAGAATTCAGAAATAGGAACACTTTTCTCAAACATTTATTTTCAACTGCTACAGTCACCAAGGTAACAACGTGTTTTGACTCAAATGCAGAGAAAAGATGTCAATGCGGAAAAATGTTTCCTAGGGGAAAAATATATATGTTTCTTGATCATTTTATTTTGGATTCATTCAATTCCGGCATAAACTTACTTACTCGCCTCTCAACTCTCTTATTAAGAAGTTTAAAATTGATTTTGCCGTTAACCAGCTATCCTTCCCCTATGAACGGCAGCTCTCAGAATTCTAAACTTGTGCGAGCCAAGAATTAACGAGGTCTTACCTTCTAACGTGCGATTCCTAATAATCACTAAAGCACCTGAGTGATCATTTCTTAACCAGATATACAGTGTGTTTCACTTCTCATTGAAACACCCTCGCATCATCCGTAGTTTTCGACGAAGAATCATGAAATTTACGGGATCGATAGATACACTAGAAATAAACTCACTGCACAAAAGGGACCATCAACATCATATACACTGCATGCCAGCAGCGATGGACACATACATCATGGTATTACTGGTCAATTAGAGGTATTACTCGGGTATTAGAGGAATTAGATGGGCATTAGTGGCATTAGTTCGGTATTACTAGGGAATTACTTGGGTATTACAGGAATTAGTGTACATAATTTCCTCAGCGGTTTCCCCCTCGAGAATCTTCAAATAACAATACACAATCATTGTTTTCGAGTGCAAATGAAGCAATGGCTCACGTAATCAACTCTATAATTACCAAAACAAGACCAAGACCAAGTATCTTGGTCTCGCGAAGCCCTAATCAGACATTTGTAAAATTTCTTATAATTATTATCACTGTATAATCTACGAAATTTGAATTGCTTCTTGGTGTTGTTCAATCCTGGCTTTACAGAAAATAGCCTCATGATCGGACATGTTTGCTGACATGACTGAGCAATTTTTCCTTTCATCCGAGCAGACGTAATACAAATTTGCTTTCAGAATTTGTGAAATTCTTGTAGGTGTATTCGTGTGCAACAATAAATTGAATGAGATGAGAAGATACTGTTATTGTAGGGTGAAAGGTGAAGCATTATCCTTATAGTTCATATTGAAGTCTCCCGCCAATATAAGGGTTGTCCTAGGAGGTAATTTAACTATTGAAGAGTTTCATTAAAGTTTTTTTTAGGAATGGAAAACAATCTAAACTAGGTGATCTACATGAGCACTTCACGTAGAGATTGGTAGCAGTAGAGTAGGCTAGTGAAAATTCAAGTAGGGAATGATCATTTCATCTGATGTCGGCCGTGGAAATACTAGGCTAACCCTTCGCAGTACTCCCCTCCTATTACAAACCTCCGTTTTTCCGTCCGAAGTGAAATTGAGAAATCTACAATTATAGATAATTATGTTGTCTGTTGTCATAGAATTGTGTTTGTCTTGAATATTGGTGGAGTTGGGTTAATTGAAGTCAGAAAAATCGATTTTCACAAAAAAACTCAAATGTCGACTGAAAATATCTAAAAATGAAAATACGAGTTCTGATAGTACCGGAGTGATATTATTGTGATTAGTCAAATCGCTGTAGTTTGACATTGTTGTCTAGACAACGTTATCACTTAGTAAATTGATAGAAATTTGTTTCTTTTTCTCATTCTTCACTTTCAATAGTAGTTATTGGGTGATTCAGTAGATTTAATTTTTGTTAAATTCTTCTCGAATCGAATTCAAAGTGCGATCGATATTCTGATACCGACATTCAGATATCTAGTATTCTTTGGTAGAAATCATATATTCAAGAATAAATATACAGGGCTATTCAAATTCGAGTCTATGCATGGGGATTTCGATAACGGTAAGAGATAGAGGGATGGTTAAATGGGGGCAAAGTAGCATATTTCGGAGGTCAATTATATGGATAAAAAAAATCTGACCTAGCTTCTTTAGTTCTGGAGTTATACAGGAAAAATCGAAAATTTCGAAATTCTTCTTTTGCCTATATCTTTTTATTTTACGAAGATTTTTTTTAAATGTTGCCACTTTGCCATAGCAACTTTCTGTGGGCTATCCAAATATCTGAATAAAAATTATATACAGGGTATCGTATAAATTGGGCCACTCTCAACTTTAAATTTTCAAATACGGACCTGTATTTTTTATTGCATTTTTTTGAATACCAAGAGTCATGTTTCATATTGAAGTAACATTTTCATCTGAATTACAGAGTGTTTTGGAAATATTGAACTATTACCAGTAAAATTTCAAATTTTTTTTTAAATTCCAGCTCTAATTTAAAAAAAATATAGAATAAGGTATATAGTGCCTAGGATTTGGAAGAAAATCAACATTATTCGACGAAGAATGTCTTCTTCAAGAATTCATCCACATTTCAGTTCACGCAACCCATGATCAATGTGCGAAAATGTGAAAATTTATTCTTCCTAGTACGTCTATGTGCATATAATCATTGTAAAAAAAAATATTCGAATGACAATATTCATACACCAGACACCAATTTGGAAATATTTCATTGTTACTCACTTTTCGAACTACCTATATTTTTCAGCAAATTCATGGGCATTCTGTTGCTATAGACAACAATTATGATTAAACCATAGTATGCTTTGGAAAATAAATATTTAGTTCACCTCACTTGTCAATATTTTGACAGTTTCTTGGAAATTATCGTTGGCATTTGATGAAAAATCTGTTAGTACTGAAAATGGGTTTCCTCACAGAGCAGAAAAGAGATATGGTTAACGTTTTCTACAGAAATAATAGGAACATTCATCTTTCCGCTGAAAATTATTTAGATCTGTACCCAGAAAGACATCAGCCGCATCCCACATATTTCAGACTTTTGGACAGAAACCTTCGCTAATATGGATCTTTCAGAAAACCAAGGAGAAAATATGGGAACAAAACTCTTATTGAGTTACAGGAAAACATACTTCAAGCGGTATGTAGGTAATACAGAAAAAATGTTAATTAGGCTCATCTCCATATTTCAGATCAATACAAATCAATCAAAATCAACAGTTCAAATTGCTGAGGAATTGAATTTGCCGCAAACTACTGTATGGCGTACTTTGAGAACAGCATTTGAACAGATTCATATGCTATAAAGTTAAAATTGTTCATAAATTGTATCCAGGAGACGGCGAAAGACGGCAAAATTTTTGTAATTGGATGTTGCAAAAACTGGGCGATGACAGAAACTTTTTGAATAGTATTATTTGGTCGGATGAAACTCGTTTCACAAATTGTGGTGTTTTCAATAGAAACTACGAGCATGTTTGGTCACAAATCAATGAAAATAATTTTAGAGAAGCGAGACCTCAAGTGCGGTTTGGTCTAAATGTATGGGCTGGGATTTTGAAGAATCGAGTTCTAGGTCCCTACATCTTTGCCGGGACGCTCAATGGCGAACGTTATCTAGACTTCCTCAGACAAACTTTCAGTGAATATCTCGATGATATTCCCATTTCTAATTTAAATCGGTTGTGGTTTCAACACAATGGAGCTCGCCCACATTGCACAAGAGACGTTAATCAATTTTTACAAGAAAAATTTCAAGTCAGATGGATAGCAAATAATGGGCCTATAAGATGGCCTGCAAGATCCCCTGATCTCAGTGTACTGGACTTTTTTTTATGGGGTACACTAAAAAATAGAACATATCAAAACGAAATTGAAAATATGGAAGATTTAAGAATTAAAATCGTGAACGCTTTCGCATTACTACGGCGAAGAGATATTTTCAGATCAAATATTAACATAAAAAAAACGACTCCGTAAATGTCTGGAACGAGAAGGTCGTCAATTTGAACATTTATTTCGATTATGAATACTTATAATGGCTGTTATTCCAATTCTTGATAATAATTAAACAAGTTCTTTTGTGATTAATTATAAAATATGAAAAGCTATATGATCAAATACAATGTTATGTTTGTGACAGATTATGTTTGTGAGTTCTCAGCAGAAAACATACAACAGATCTTCATACCTACCGAGATCAATCGACATGGGGATGAATAATTATTCTACTAGTGCTACATTATGGTAAAGAAAAATGTCTTGGAATTGTTGATTTTATTTTATTGTTATTCCGAGACTAGATAATCTGGAAATTCTGAAATTGATTATTGTTAAAGAATCAATTTGTCTGATTCACCTCTCATTCTCTGATATGATTCAACTACAGTTGTTATGGAATAAAAAATTTATGGAATATCACTGATATTAGTTCAATATTTCCAAAACACTCTGTAATTCAGATGAAAATTCTATGTCAATATGAAACATGACTCTTGGAATTCAAAAAAATGCAATAAAAAATACAGGTCCGTATTTGAAAATTAAAAGTTGAGAGTGGCCCAATTTATACGATACCCTGTATATAATTTTTATTCAGATATTTGGATAGCCTACAGAAAGTTGCTATGGCAAAGTGGCAACATTTAAAAAAAATCTTCGTAAAATAAAAAGATATAGGCAAAAGAAGAATTTCGAAACTTTCGATTTTTCCTGTATAACTCCAGAACTAAAGAAGCTATGTCAGATTTTTTTTATCCATATAATTGACCTCAGAAATATGCTACTTTGCCCCCATTTAACCAACCCTGTATCTCTTACCGTTATCGAAATCCCCATGCATAGACTTGAATTTGAATAGCCCTGTATAATTTAATGACTCAAATTCTTTTTTTAGTGAGTTAAAGTCATCCACACTTTGTATATTTTGGAGGGTGTTTAACGAATTTTTCCATATTTCAATTGGTACGTACTACCCCCTATACGGCCTCCAATTCATTCATCTCGTGTTATTTGAGTCGTCTGGAAGTATCTTTGTTGTTGTTGTTATTTCCGTCAACCAGCTGCACACCCTCAAGGGTACAACCCTCAAAAGTCTTCGAAAGACTTGTCCGAGCTAGGGAAGACGCAGCCCTTACCTTTTAACGTGTGATGCCATGCACGAGATCTGTACTCACCTCAACTCATCATTACAAATCAGCAAGTGTATTATAGTGTCTTCTCCATCATCATAACATCCAATCAAGTTGATCTTCTGAATATTGTGGAGTTTTTTATTTCACCCGACGCCACTTGTCGTTTGACCACTGGGTCCAATACGGGAGTATTTCTTAGCGATGTGCCAGAAAAGTGTTTAATCTTAGTTATTGAGCTTGAGTTGGCGTTTACGGACAAACAATTTTTTACGAAAATAAATTAAAATAGTAAAAGTGAGGTTTCATCTGAATAAAAATGTAGTATTAATCATAACAAATCATAGGTCTTATATCCCAATTTTCTAATTTTTTGGATATGTGGGGTTCTTATATAGGAGGGGCAACCATTCAACGTGAATACTCCAGCACTAGCGCAATTCGAAGCTTTCTGCAGGAGGCCTCGTCAGCCTGAACTCAATAAACTGCGCAATTCGATAACTCCGAAAGATGTTCGACGGCCTAGCCCCGATGGGCTGAACTACTATTGATGGAATACATTTCCAAGCACCCACCACCATCTGGAAAGATAGCTAGATGGGGAGCGACAAATGCCGGATTGGTTTTGTTTTGGCCGTTCCATAAAAAGGATTTCATCCATTTATTCACCATTTATTCATCCATTGTTATTATTATATAAGAATGAAATGAATCAAACGAAACAAGAAACAGACTTGCAAATAAAAATACTAGGAGGCTCACTGAAGAAAATGAAAGGTGAAAATGAAATACTTCGTAATAAATTTGACTATATGGAACAGGAAACGAAGAAAAGTAACTTAAGAATCTTCAACATCCAAGATAATTCACAAGAAAATACTCGTCAACACCTGATCACTTTTTTCTGTTCCAAGTTGTCTATCAATTTAGAAGATAAGGATATAGTTCTCTGCTACCGGATTGGAAAATACGATAATACTAGAAAACCGAGAGCAAATTACTTTCTATTATATCATTAGAAAGGAATGGTTATGCTGAATAGTACAGGCAAGAAAAAGTTGTATGTTCCTATTTAAGTTATGGACCTACAGAGTATTGTTTTTTTCCCAATTTTTCCAATATTTTTTTTGGCTGCTTTTTATAACGCCGACGAATGAAAATAAAATATCACAGTAGTAGCAACTGTTATCAAGTGACGTATGGTTTACATAGCCAACTTTTCAATTTTTGGCTTTCATTTTGCTTCCACGGCCTACTCGGTGAATTTCAATAATAATTTTTTTCTAATCTAGTTTCTACTTAGATACCAACTTGTGATATGTTATTAGAAAGGGAATTGAATGCTGAATAAAGCGAAAGGAAAAAAAAATAGGGTTTCCATTTAAAATAAGAAAGTTGATGTTACTTCCGGTCAGACCGGAATTTAACTTCGACATGTCAATATGCTCAAATTCTAGCTCTTATGTCATTATATCGACGCTCCAAATTTCACAAACCTATTTCATACAATAACTGAGATATTCCGTAGGCAATACTTCCGTAGCCACCCGGTATATCTTTATTTATTTTTCCTCTTATTATTTTAATTGAATGTTAGAACTTTTGGAAATCCTCGATAACCAAGAAGAAATAAAAACAAAAGTTTTCTCAACCTTACATGAATGTACCACAGATTATGGAAATGTAGTAGGGTCGAATTTTATTGGTATCTTTCATCTCAATATAAGAAGTATCAATAAACATTTGGATGAACTACTAGTGTACATTGAAGAAGTATCGAATAATATAGATGTTATTATACTTTCTGAAACATGGAATGTTGATGTGGTGAGTGATGTTGAAGTACAATTCTAACATGTAAATCAACCCTTAACTGTGTTAGTAATAGGCAACATTGTTATAGATGACATCTGTCAATTGTCTTGTTTTATGAGTAATCGAGAATCATAGTTGTAAGTTGTAAGTTGCAAGCTGAAAAGTATTGAAATAAATATCTGTGAAAGAATCAGTGATCGTTATTCTATTTTATCATCAAACATTCCAGAAACTCTGTATTCGACAGGTTATGGGCCCAGATCTTAATATATCTGAGCGGAATTAACTGGAATTGAATTGGTACGCAGGCATTGGAGACGTTTATCTCTGGAAGTACCTGGAAACAGAAAACATGGCGACGCTGAACACACAAGTTGCAAATCTTAAACAATTTGATGGAACCGGCTTTTGAAATTGGGTATTTCGTATGAAACTATTCTTAGAGCAAAGTGATACATTGAAAGTACTGGAAGAAGAAGTTCCAACTGACCCAGATGAGCTAGTACAGTTTAGAAAAAGGGATGCAAAAGCTAGAAGTATAATCGTTCAATGGTTAGCTGACAATGTTTTGGACACAGTTAAGGACAAGAAAACGGCCAAAGAAATGTATGAAACGTTGAAAAATACTTACACCCGGAAGGGATTGTCAATCCAAGTAGATTTGCAGAAGAAGCTGAGGAATATGAAATATACTGAAGGAAGTCTGAGTAATTTCATAGGAGATTTTGAAAAAGTTGTCACAGATCTGAGAGCTAGTGGAGGCCAATTAGGAGAACCTGAAGAAATTTGTCAATTGCTAGCAGCAATGCCCGACAGTTATCAAGCTTTAACAACCTCAATTGATTTGATGTTCAGTACACATCCTAAAGATGTTATGGTACAATTTGTTAAAAGCAAGTTACTACAGGAGGAAATACGACAAGGAAACAATAATCAAGTAAATGAATCTGTAGCTTTTACTAGTAGATATAGAGGTGCATTCCGTGGAAGAAACAGAGGAAGAGGGCAGTTTATGTCAAACGGTAGAGGACGAGGACAATCTGTGTCAAAATTTCCCTTTAAATGTTATAAGTGTGGAAAATCAGGACACAAGCTTAATGAGTGCAGAGACAGTACCAACGTAGCCGATTGTGAAAATATAATTTCCGATGAAATAACATTTGTGGCAAGTGACATGAACAGTTCCGTTTTGAGCGAGTCATCTGAACTACTTCACATGTTCTGTGATAGTGAAGCAACGAATGATGGCAACACTGCTTTAAATGTCACTGATGAAATCCTAACCTTTATTGTTGACTCAGGAGCAACAAATCATCTAGTAAACAATCAAGCAGATATGTTTTTATCGGACATTAAATCTGTGAATTATAATATTAATGTTGCCAAGAAAGGTTCTGCGATCAAGGTTTTAAAGTGTGGAAATTTACATGTAGAATACCCTGAAGGAAGAAAGTTTAAATTGAAAGATGTATTTCAAAGTGACGATTTGGACTATAACTTATTATCAGTGAAACGAATAGAAAAAGAAGGATTTAAGGTAGTCTTTGAGGATGGAAAAGTTAAAATATGTAGGAAGGACAGCAATAAAATATTTTTGGAAGGCAATCTCAAGGGAAACCTGTATGTTATCTGTTTCAAACCTAGATTTCTAAGTGCAAATATTGTTGTTGATCAGGACCTGATGCACAGACGAATGGGACATTCATCTAATTATCCTTCAAAAACTTTATGTGAAATTTGTTTAAAAGCGAAACAGTCTCGTGTAAAATTTAAATCCCTACCTGATGAACGGAAAGCAAGACGAGTTCTAGAAATAATCTCATCTGATGTGTCAGGACCCATTACAACTTCTACCCGAGATGGCATGAAATATTACGTCAGTTTCATAGATCATTTCACACATTTTGCACACATATATCTTATGAAGAATAAATCTGAAGTCATTGACAAGTTTAGAGAGTATGATGCTCTGGTATGTGCAAAATTCAATTCTTAAATATCAAGACTTCGTTGCGATAATGGAGGAAAGTATAGCTCTAAAGAATTTCAAAGGTTTTGTAAGAACAAGGGTATACAGATTGAATTCACTATACCGAGGAATCCAGAACAAAATGGAATTGCAGAAAGATTTAACAGAACAATCCTAGAAAAATCAAGATGTTTAATTTTTGAGTCAAATTTGGAAAAATGTTTTTGGGGTGATGCTCTTTGTGCAGCAGTATATTTGCACAATAGACTGGAATCATCAGCTATTTCCCAAAACACTACACCAGCAAAACTATGGTATGGATATGATCCTGATCTAAATAAAATCAAAGTTTTTGGCTGTACTGCATATGTTCATATACCAAAGGAGAACCGTTTAGGAAAATTAGATTCACATTCAAAGAAAATAATATTCATTGGTTACTGCAGTAATGGATATAAGCTATATGATATAGAACAAAAAACAGTGGTTGTAGCAAGATCTGTTATTTTCGATGAAAATA
This sequence comes from Chrysolina americana, assembly GCA_958502065.1. Taxonomy (NCBI): domain Eukaryota; kingdom Metazoa; phylum Arthropoda; class Insecta; order Coleoptera; family Chrysomelidae; genus Chrysolina; species Chrysolina americana. The sequence continues at coordinate 34,057,403 of OY293420.1, forward strand.
GGAATAAAGAAGAGACGACCAATCTAAAATTACAACCAGTAGTAACGGAGGAAGAAAGTGAAAAAGAAGAAGAAAGAAATGAAAATGATAATGCCATAAACTCTAGCAATAAGATCGAGGAGGACAGTACAAACGCTCGTAGAAGCCAAAGAAATAGAAGACTGCCAAGACATTTACTTGATTATGACTTGGACAGTGATATGGAACTAATGGCAGCCTTATCAGCTGGTAATTTACCCCACGAAATTCCTAAAAGTTTTGATGATGCTTTGAATATGCACAATGGATGGGATATAGCGATACGAAGAACTGAAATCATTGGAACAAAATCATACATGGAAAATGATTTCACCACCTCCAAATGCAAATATTATAGACTCCAAGTGGGTATTCTCTGAGAAAATAATAGAGGGAAAAATGAAGAAGAAGGCCAGGTTGGTAGCACGGGGTTACCAGCTACCATCCTTAGGAGACGAAGTTTATGCACCAGTAGCAAGAATGGTGACACTAAGAGTTTTACTTGCCCTAGCTGTAGAACATGATTTTACCATTCACCAGTTAGATGTAAGGTCAGCCTTCTTGAAAAGTAATCTGAAAGAGGTAGTTTATATGAAACCACCTGATGGTTTAACTAATTATACACCAGGTCAGGTATGTGAATTGAAAAGGGCACTTTATGGTCTTAGACAAAGCCCTAAATGTTGGAATGATTGTATCAATAATTTTTTATTGAATTTGCATTTCGTTCGATCCAAATCAGATCCATGTCTTTATTATACAAAATCTATATTTTTGTTTATTTGGGTAGATGATATTATTATTTTGTCGAGCTCAGTAGATGAATTGAATCAAGTAATAAATAAAATATCTGCAAAATTTGAAATAAGGAATTTGACTAACAAAAATGGAAAAATTAGAGTTTTGGGTATTGAAATTGAGAGACAAAATAATTCTATCTTCATGTGTCAAAAACTTCTTATTACAAAAGTTTTGAATCAATTTAACATGACAAACAGTAAAATTGCCAAAATTCCTTTACAACCAAAATTAAATTTACAAAAGGGTGATCCCAATAATAATTTCAAAGCTCCTTATAAATAATTGATCGGTAGTCTTATGTATGTGATGCTAGGAACACGTCCAGATTTGTGCTATGCTGTATGCTATTTTAGTAGATATCAGAATTGTTATGATGAAAATCACTGGCAATATCTTAAAAATGTCCTTAAATATCTTAAAGGTACTGAAAATTTAGGCTTAACCTACTATAAGAATTCTGACGAAATAAATATATCCGCATTTGTAGATTCTGATTATGCTAATGATGTCAACGATAGAAAAAGTATAACTGTTTTTTTTCTGAAAATTGATGCCAATACTGTATTCTGGAATTCTAAGAAGCAATCAGTTGTTGCTTTGTCAAGCTGTGAAGCAGAGTATGTAGCTTTAGCTTCTTGTACAACTGAGTGTTTGTTTTTAGGACAACTACTACATGACATGATTAATTATGATGTATATCCTATTAAAGTCTATGAGGATAACCAGTCTACGATTAAAATGGCATATACTTATGAAACGAAAAGATCAAAACATATTGATGTCAAATTTAATTTTTTGAAAGATCTGGTTAATCAAAATAAAATTAAAATAGAATATATTTCTACAGACAAACAAGTTGCTGATATTTTTACTAAAGCTTTAAGTGCTAATAAATTTGTCTTGTTTAGAAAAGAACTTAATATGACATAATTTATATTCTAACTTTATTTTGTTCATTTGAAATCGTTAAATTTGTGTACCTTTAACATTGTAGAATTGGGGAGAAGTGTTGAAGTACAATTCTAACATGTAAATCAACCCTTAACTGTGTTAGTAATAGGCAACATTGTTATAGATGACATCTGTCAATTGTCTTTTTTTATGAGTAATCGAGAATCATAGTTGTAAGTTGTAAGTTGCAAGCTGAAAAGTATTGAAATAAATATCTGTGAAAGAATCAGTGATCGTTATTCTATTTTATCATCAAACATTCCAGAAACTCTGTATTCGACAAGTGATTGCAGAAACTGTTCCCTCTCACAAAATTATTCTTTCACCTCCTCAGTTATTGAAACTAGTCTATCTGATCATTTTACAACTTCTTTATGTATCAGAAACAAACTGTTACAAGGGTACCTCTATCAGCAAAAGTCACCTATCCAGCCTGACGAGTTTCTTTGCTGGCTAGCACCTTAGGATAATCTTAAACAGTCGTGAGTAGATATTCTAGGAGAGTTCCAGTACCACTGAAAGGAAAACAGTGTGTAAGAGAGAGAGAGAGAGAGAGAAAGTATTGGATGATCGCCTGTGTGTGACGTAGTCAACGCAGATCCAGCGCAAAGATAAGGTTTCTCCAGTAGAGAGCGTCAAATGTATTTTTGATGAATTAACCAGATTATGGAGCGCTCACTGAACACACTAGGCTACGAACCTCGTTAAAAAATGTCGATGGCCTTGTTGCACATACGGTTGGAGAATGATGGCAGTGACATTTTTTCTGTCGGTTTGTCAACACTGTATACAGCAGATTGGTATATCACTGGAGAGATATATACGGCTGCTCAAAAAGCCTCATTTAGAATAAAAGTAAATAAAGGATGATTGCAAATTGTATCGGAGAAAAATGTGTCATGGGGGAGGCAAAATGGTTGAAAAAGGAACGTATGCAGGGTATCTCAAAATACATCATTCAAGAGAAAAATGGTGGTTTAATGGGGGTCTAGCGTTTCAACGTACGATCTCAATGAGGAACGTATACAGGGTGTCTCAAAATACAGCATATAAAAATACTTGGCAGTTTGACAGTGACAAGTGAACGAAGGAAAACTACCTGCATTCGAAGTGGATTTACCAAGAAATAGAACTCTCAAAAATAAATTGAAGCTCATATTTGATGATCGCAGTGAAAGAGATAGTGAACAACGGAAAATAATTTCAATAAACTTGGAAAGTCAAGTAGGACCCCTGATACAAGTATGAAATGATTTGTATAGACTTTTTTTATAGTATGCATCATATCAACATGTCTTCTGATATTATTACTGAAAAATATTGTTGGCAGCGGGTATATATACTCCAAATAGAGAAATCCAAATTAATATTCTGCGATTAGTTTTTTCACTTTGAACATTTTTGTAGGGATAAGAACGTAGAACAAGCACGAATTTGACCTCAGGGTCACGTATGGTTGACATCGAATGCATGAGGCAAACATAATTGTTAAAGAAATAACATAATTATGATGATATCGAATGTACGAGAAAAAAAGTTTGTTGAAGAAATAACCTAATTGAAAATGCTGATAGGCAACATATCACAACAACAGCTCGCGTTATTGAAGCTGTAATCTGCGAAACGTCATGAGATTTCTTTGGCATAAATACAGCACAGCATGTACACAAACCAATTTGAATTCGATCGATTAGCAGCAGCATCATTCAGTGTCAGTGTACCTATTTTGTCTGAACAGTAAGTGTTTTTAATTATTGAAGTTCTTTTTCTACTATTTGTTAATCTTTGTCTTTGTGTGTTTCGAATGTTCTTTGTAAATTCCAACTCAAAGTGCTTCAACAATAGGTAATTATATAAGTCCTTTTTCTATTATTTTTAAATGTTTTATATCTTTGTATTTGGATGTTTCGGAAGTCTATTGTGATATCAAATTCAAAGTGATTCATCGATATGATGTAACATGTTTTTTTTTTTTTCAATTAAAAATGTATTGCTCTAAATGTTTGTGTGTTTTGTCCTAAACAAAAAACGTTTCATTTTGTTTTATTGTTTCAGATGGATCCTCAAAAACTCAACAGAATTCATCTTGTTGAGAGAAAACTATCTATCAATTTGGTCCCAGTAAACATAAAAACATAACTTAAACATAACTGTTATATCACATTGTGACTCGGTGATGTTATTCAGAGATATGCTTGATGTTACAGATACGTTGCGTCCATATGCCTTTGTGCCTCTTTTAAATATTACAATTTAATGTCAATTACTTAATATTAAATAAATGTATCATATTTTGCGTAACTTTAATGTGACTTTATTACATACATAATATAATGCTCAAAACATCTATGCAACATTTGTAAAATGTAACATTGTAACATCAGGGTGGAGCATATACTCATGGTTTACCAACCCTTTTTTCTATATTTATAGGTATATTTCTGGAATTTCAGTAGTCACTTTTCAGTAGATGAATAACAACAATAGCAATTAACAAAGTTATTCATCTACCAAAAAGTGGCGATTGAAATTCCAGAAATATAACTTTAAGTGTAGAAAAATAAGTGTTGGTAAACACTATACTAAGAAATAAAATATGTATATAAGGGGGTAATGATGTAAAACATACCAATCAATCAAAAAACTTTATTGTCAATGATTAAAATCTCATGGATAAAGCGTTATAAAACAAGACAGTTACATCATTAACAATTAAATTAAAATTAGCGGTATAAAAAATATAATCTTGAATCACTATGAACAGACCAAAGTACCTAATAATGTGACTTACCACCGGAATAAGATGAAAAATTTATTGAGAGATCTACCAAAGTCAAGTGTTATTAGAAGAATAATATTGAATGAAAACCTATTTCTTTTGAAAAATAAAAACAGATATCACTTAATCAATAATTGTATGGTTGTTGTCTCGGTCACTTCTCCTTTCTTTTTAGTTTCTGCTCTGCTAATGTCATCCAATCCATCACTATGAGTCAAACTCTTCATCTGTGATTGAACTGCAAACATCTTTTACATATTCTGAAAATATAGTCATTACAGTCACTGAAACTCATATTAATCTTTATGATATAAGAAAACGACCATCCAATAATTATTAATAATTCTATGTTGCCCCTAGAGGTAAAAGAAAAATAATTACTTACGTTTCAGTATGTCCATAATTATCAATTCAAAACTTTTGGATTTTTTTCTTTGTCCAGTCCAGAAGGGGGGGAAACAACAACTGCTATTTAAGTTTTTGTAATCTGATCATTCGAAAAGTACCAGTTTGTACATCAAAACTTATAGAGGAATGTGAAAGGACAAACTGAAAAGAAAGAGAAAATGCAGTTTGTTTATTGATAATTTGTATTAAACAATTCAAGTGATTTCTCTACAATCTCAAGAAACGTTAATATTATCATAGATTAATGAAATTGAGAAAGATCAGAACACTCTGTATAAAATATATAATTTTGAGTTCACTTACAAATTGAGCAGCTCCATTGTTGTTTTAGCAAGCTGAATTCATTGGTTTCAGTTCCAAATATTCCTTGATCAATCGGTTCAAAATAATTTGACATAGCTCCAGATGTCAGCAACCATTTCCCTACTGTCCAATATCTGATAAGCAGGAACCACAACTCGTAGCTTTTCTACTATTCATAGCATCATATGTAGATACTCTCTAATCAATAGTAGATATCACTACATTCACTACATAACCTAAATGATAAAATAACAATTAGTGGATGGAGTAGTGGAAAATCATAATCATACCATGAAAATTATGAGTTTTGCAATCCTATTGATTCCAATCACTTTTAAGTAGTTTGAATTATATTTTAATTCTATGAACTCAAAACTCCAACCATGACCGCCATGATTATTAGGATAAAATGAACGATGGCGTCAGTGATGTATTTATTTCATATTTACTGGGTAATATTGGTTGAACGTGGATATAATTTTTTTAAGTTACAATAGACAAGATCCCAAACGCGTAAATCCGATTACAATGTGCTTCTGACTGAAATTCAGCCATTAAATATCATGTATGCAAACATTTTAAAACAAATTATCTTGTAATATTACGAAAAAAGCCATTTGAAAACCAAACAATTTCATGGATTATTCAAAAGTGCGGGCTTGGCGCCACTTGCATACGTCAAGAATGTTGTTAATTGATTTACATCTACCCAATTAATGTTAATCAACATTCATATGAAAATAGCTGTACATCGTTCTATACTTTATGCAAGATGTTGAAAAATAAAATGTTTGGCAACGCTGTAACGATTAGGAATCTTAATTTTTTGTTGTTTTTTATCTGTGAATTCAAATGAAATTATAGAAATTTATTGTGTCTATATATCGAAGAGATGGAATTGAGCTTTGAACAGGCAACAAGTCGTAATAACATGCTGTGGATTCCAGCATGGTTTTTGAGTTTTATAATTCTATCTCTGACTTCAGATCTGCTGAACTGAAAAACATCGACTCGGTAAGTTTCAATAATATAGGTATTGATCTCTTTATTGGTTACTAAGGTACGATTTAAATTAACAGAGCAGCTAGGGAGTCTCATGAGGATGAAGCAATCGGTTCCAGTAAAGAGAGCTGGAATAAGCAGTATTATTGTCAGAGCCAAGATAAGTCCTGAGCATAAAGTTCATACAAATCGTAGAGGGTTGAGGCTGAAGTTAATGAAGCACAAGAAACATTAGTGTACTGTAAATACATGAATTGTGCAGCTTTAAAAGGTTAAATATCAATTGACAAATTAGGTTTTGAATTGAGTTTTTAAATTCTTTCACCATTTTCAGGAGGATGTAAACATAGTGTAGCATTTTTGTTATGGTTACATCGTAGATCAGAAAAGCCTTCGGTACCTTCAGTCAAGTATTACTAGAAAGTATCCAAATTATGAAGAGTTGGATCAACAAGTTCATTACTTTTGATACATGGCGTCCAAACCTGTCCCGTGCCTCCTAAAAATAAGTTTTGCAGAAAGGCGTTAAACACGGTTGCCAAGAAACATTATTTCTGCAAGAATGTAATGCTGATGTAATTTCTAAAACATCTATTGATAAGTTGATTTTATTATATACAACACATTCCTCTGATCTGTCTGTTGAAGATTTCATAAAATTCATGCATGAAAATGTCAGTGAAAGTGATTGCAAAACAGTACAAAAAGTGACTGTTCATCAAAATAAAGCGTCGGCTTGGTATGAAGTGCTCTATGGCCGAATAATGCAAAACTCTATGAAGCATCAAAGTGCAACACATTCGCAAGAAGCCTAGTTGAGGATATTTTGGGTAGAGATAAAGTAATTGAAACTGTATCAATGACTAGAGAAAAAACTGTGGAAGAACAACTTTTCAAGTTGATGCCAAAATATGAAAATTTCAAAATGTGGAATATACCCCAACAGAAATTATCATATTTATGGTGCTTTACCAGATGGACTTACTGAAACACATGATATGGAAGTAAAGTGCCCATCTAAAGAAAAAACTGTTTCAGATTATCTAAGGTCAGATGGAACAATTTGTAATAAATCGTATGCTCAGATTCAAATACAAATGTTGGCAGAAAGAAGAAAGGGATACTTTCATGTAGCTTCACCTGATTTTGAAAGAACGGGCAATTTTCAATTGATAGAAGTGTCATTTAATGCTTTATTCATGACAAAAATCATGAAAAAGTAAGAATATTTCTGGAGAACTGTAATTTTCACTCATATAATAAAATAATAAAAAATATAGTGTTTTTTTTATTTTGATTCTTTTAAAAGCGCTATTTTTAACACCTCGACACCTTTCAGTCACCAAGTCAGCATTTTCTGACGAAAAGATTTAATTAACTGGTTGAACATAGCGGTTGAAACTCCAGTGTATTCAGAAAAAGGTATTTATATAATTGTTCTATCAAGTGAAAATTACTATAAAAATTTTAATACATTCTTTTCTACTTCACATAGCTTAAAAACTCATAATATGTGAAATAGATAACTATTTTCCAATTGAAAAATTCTCACATTGTTTGAAAATACTGAAATCAAATAGTTATCTAAAAAAATTCAGAAAATTCATATATTTCCTATGAATTTTCCTTTATCCAGAATCTTTCAAAATTACCATATCAGATCTATTATATTTTTTGAAATTATATTGTAAATTTTAGGTCCCATAAAACCAGCATGTTTTTGCTTGTTAGTTCGTTTTTCAAGAGTAATATTGATGCTGTTTTCTTTGCATGATAACTATGATTTTTTCAAGTTTCAAGTTTATTTTTACGCATTATTTAACTTCGATATTTATTTGGCAATAGTTAAATGAGGAAACATTTAAAATGAAAGATTTATTGTATAGTTTTTCCGATCAATCATATTTCTGAGTAACATTTTTACAGAGAAAATCTAACCCAGATCAAAATTTATATATAAATGAAAAAGTACAAAAAAATGTGAGAAGATAGTTAAGAAACAATATTTAAAATACAATAATACTACATGGCCTGATCAATTTGGCACTGTTTCGAAGATAATAAAGTTGAAATTTGTCTGAATCCTTTATCAGCCATTTCAAGGGCACCTTTTGGTAAGGCTTCTAAAAACCCACATTTTTCTATTATTTCATCAATAGGACTTCTTCAAATCCACTAGAAATGAAATTGATGAAACCAATTGGTGTTGCAGAAACAAACAATCTGACGGTGTTACACTTAGCCCAAGACTGTGCCTCTTTTCCAGGGTTTGAGGGAATTTAAATTTCTAAACAATCAATTATTGACTACATTTCTATACTCATATCTAAATGGAAAACGCAGTAAGGCTTGGAATGTTTCAAGTTTTTTCCACGATATAATTTTTTTCAATAACTCTCTAGGACTGGCATAGTTTTTGATTCATATATCTTAGAAATTCCAAAATCGTCTTACAATTTACTATTACTCTCATATATAATCTGATTTTTTTTTTCAAACAAATTAAAGTATCAGTTACACTAATTATAACATTTATAACATGTTCAACTATCCGAGCTACTATATAATATGTGTTTTCTGGCAATCCTAGATAAAATCTACTTTTTTCTTTTATAATAGGAGTTGATCATCTCAAACCACTTATTGCACAGAATAATTTCTTGAATTAACAGAGTTTGAGGATGAATTGTTTCATCAATGAGGACTCGAAAGAACTGCATCTAGCTTGGAGATTGGTAAGGGTATCTCTTGAGGTTTCTGTTTGCATCTGAATTAATAGTGTTTGTTCTACAAGAACATGGAAGTTCTTCTATGTACTTCTTTTCTTTGATTTACTGTTTACTTGAATCTTTCTACCAAAAAACATTGGGGTTGGTTCAGATTCATAGTATGTGATTTCAGGGTTGTGTTCACTTTCACAATCTATATAAAAACTTTGACTATTGGGATGATTCACTAGAACCTCTAAAAATTTTCCTGAAGGAGAATCTATTTCGTCTGTGGTCAGTTCTTCCTCAGGACTGCATTGAGAACTAACAATTGTAGTGGTTTCTCCTACGGAAGGCCTATCGAAGCCAAGTTTCCTCTCAACCTTGTCTCCCAAGCGGTTTAGATCATCTCTTCAGAGAATGTAGTTGGTATTTTGGTATGTTCTGTTGACTGTTTATGAATTTATGAGGTATTCTATCACATCATTTAGCATAGAAACTCTGGATCCAATGAGTTTATTCCATCCAATTCAACATATCAACTGGAACAAATATTTATTCATGTAAGTGGGCACTATATTATTGATGAAAAAGTAGGCTACAACTGGTATACAAAACATGTTACTTACGTCAAAATGATCTACACAGTAATACAAATGTTTGTTTTTTTATATGGTCTACAGCAACGCACCATTTCATTCTTATTTCTTTCTTGATACGTACCATAACAAAAAGTTTTTTCACACTTTTTTCACTATTATTGAAGCCATTGTTTCTCGAAAATGGTGGTCAATCGCATAATAATAATAATCGCAGGTAACAACAGTGCTGCCGTTCAAAAATATCAGATTGTATCAGCCAGATATAAGAACATAACAAATAAGTTAATTCCAAAGTATAATAGTATCAACTGTCTGTCATCGTGAAATAAAGCTGTGGCGTCAGATCACTTTCCTTTGAAAACCCTGAAGCTGCGTCAAACTAATTTTAATATATCTCTCCGTATGAGAAAACTCAACTTTCTATATCGTTATGTTGCTGTTCATAAATATTATTTATATTATTATTATTATTTATAAATATTGTTTATATCATGAGAAAATCAAGAGTTTATTATCTGGTATTACCAGGGAAGTAGTTTTTTTCTGACAGATGTTTATCTTCATGTTTCTACTTGGTGAGAACGCTTGTAGAGAAGGGCACTTCGTATTCATTTCACTATGTTGATACTTTCCGACACAACATTTCGAACTTGTTTGAAATGTCACAAGTTTGAATATCATCTGATTCTATTCCAATAACTGTAATAAGTTACCCTATACTTTGGAATCTTCGTTGAATGCAAACACGGTGGGATGCGAAAGCAGTGTTAAGAGCAATGTGGATAATTTGTGCTGCACTTTTACATCAGCATAATTCCTAATATCTCAACATCAGTGGATACAGCATTATTTTTGATATCACGTATATAATATAGTTGAAAAATAATTATAATCATTACAATATTTCCAGAATTCCAGACGAAGTAATGTGGTGAAGGAAGTGGAGAAATTAAAAAAGAATAGAGAAGAACGACGACAAAGACAAGCAGAAGAAAAGGCCGAAAAGGAGGCATTTTTACAAATGGCACCTGGAAATCCTCATTGGGAACTGCTGAATATGATATTGTGAGTATTGCGAAAGATATCGGTTGTTAAGTTCTTTAGAAAGTAAAATTGGCTTCTGATAGAAGACTTTGTTTTTAGAATGCCTGCGTGACAATTCCATGTGGGAAAATTTAAATGAAGTTTCGTCTAACGAAGGGTTATATATGAGCCTATAACGGCCATATGCACCGTATATACCTAATCCCGATTAAGCGGGTAATCTCGATTAGGAAGAAATATATCATGCACCGCTCTGAAACTCAGGCTTGAGAAAACTTTAAACTAATCGGTCAATATCGACGGATCAAGTTGCTCAATCGAGATTTCCTATCCTAATTATATTTGTCATTCCGTCATATTATATATTCGATTTTAAGCTGCACACTTGAAAATGAAGTGAAAACAGTAACATATCACGATTTTCACGAGTTGAATAGGGAATCATTCAATAGTGACTTGCGTAAGATACACTGGGACGGTATTCATGACATGAATGAAGTTAACGACATGCTTTCCTTTTTTATCGAAATGTGATGGATCTTTTCGAAAGACATGCACCTCTTCGAAAAAAAAAAAGGTAACAAAACCTCCAGCCCCATGGCTCACATTCAACATAAAAGAAATAATATCATGTAGAAATCGAGCTTTCATTGAGTATAAAAGGTCTCGCTCTATTCTAGATTGAAGTTATTACAAAGAACGGAGAAATTACATCACAGGAGCGATACGTCGAGAAAAAAAAGCATATCTGGATCATGTTCTCCTTCAAAAAAGTTCGAAATCTACTTGGAACGCACTTCAATCGCTTGATTTATTGCGAGAAAATAATAATACCGAAATTACCCCTAACCTAAAAAATAAGGATTTTATTAATAAGGAAAAGGCCAAATATACGAAGAAGAAGAAGAAGAAGATTTCATTAATAACCATTTCAATAGTATTCCTCAGTTCATACCTTCAAAAGACCAGCTGTTACTTCTTGATAAATATGAAATATTACCAGATACTGAAGATTTATTCATTTTCTCTCGTGTTACCGATAGTATGGTAAAAAAGTACATATACGACATAAAAAGCAACGCGATAGGTACTGACCAATTTCACTTCGTATGCTCCATTTAATAGATGATTACTGAAACATATCACTTATATAATAAATACTATTTTAATGGGTGCTGCATTTCCTCAGGCCTGGAAACATGCTTTGGTTATTCCCCTTCTCAAATGTAATACGTCATTAGTTTTATCTGACCTTCGACCCATTAGTATTTTACCATCTTTTCTAAAGTTACAGAAAAGATAATGAAAGATGAAATAACCTCCTATGTATATGAAAAAAAGATTATTACATCAGAACAGTCTGGTTTCAGACAAGATCATAGTACCACAACAGCCCTTCTATCTATCACTGACGACATATTCAAATCTACAGATGAAAGCAAACTGACATGCTTAGTATTGTTGGACTACAGTAAGGCCTTCGATAATCTAGATCACACAATACTTTGCAAAAAACTTCGCTTTTTTGTTTTCTCTAGCATGACTTCTCGTTTAATTGAGGACTATCTGCGTAACCGAAGTCAACGTGTTATTATAGACGGAGATGTTTCAAACGCCCTACTTGTACCAAAAGGTGTACCACAAGGATCCATTCTTTGACCACTACTATTCAGTCTATACATTTCTGACTTTCATGAGTTAATGAACAAAAGTACGATACATCACTATGCAGATAAAACTAACATATATTTCTCTTTTCATAATGCAGGGTTCCCACAGACCTGGAAAACCTGGAAAACAGAGAAAAGTCAGGGAAATCATGTGTTGAATAAATCAGGGAAAAGTCAGGGAATTTTGGAGTTTTCAGCAGAAGTCAGGGAATTCAACAAATGTATATGGAAAACCGAATCGATATACATAATTCCGTATCAGATGATTTCAGATAAAAAAATTAATTAAGCTGTCCCTGTTGTTTTCTTCATGAATTTTAAATTTCGCGGTCTTTCGTCGGCCACTACTCTTTACTCGCACATAATTGGCAGAAATTTGAATACGCCTACGATGTTTACTTCTACTTCGTGAGTTTTCGGTTTCCCTTTGTCGAAAAGCAAAATATGCTTCCTTTTTTATGTATGATTCGAGGTTCGAGGAAATAGTAACGTCAGAGTGGGGTAATGTTTACTTCATTTTTTTGTGAATTTTCGTTTGCCATTGATGCAAGCAAATCGTTAATTTCAAATTTTTCAGAGAATGAAATATCTCTGAAATACCTCTTCGATGGTTTATATTTTTTTATATAATATGAATTAAATTTTGATGAACACGAGATTTTTATTTACTTATTTGTATTAATCACCCTATGAAAGGTAACTTCTGGTCCTGAGAAAAGTTTGTGCATGGTCAGGGAAAACCTGGAAAAGTGAGGGAAAATTTTCTCACTTCAAATGTGGAAACCCTGTAGTGACAATCTACAAGAAGCCCAAATCAATATTAACACTGATCTCCAATCTATATTTGACATCTCTTCTGCCCATTTGCTCAAACTCAATGCGAGTAAGTCTGTAGTCATGCTTTTCGGACCCAAAAAAGTAAGAGAAATATCACTTGGAACATTTGAAATATGCATAGACAACAATAAACTACCAATACTTGAGGAAAATAAGAATCTAGGGCTTTACTTTGATCCCGATCTAAGATTCACGAGACTAGTTAGCAATCTGTGCCAAACCTCATATAACACCCTGAGGCAGTTATATCCAAATCGTGATATACTGATTTTCTCTAAAATTTCATATTATGATGGTATTTACGGACCGGCATTATTGCAACATGACGCCTATCGCTTACAACGTATTCAAAATTCGTGTTTGAGACTATGTTATTGGATTCGTAAATTGTTGAAAAAATTGTTAAAAATTGTTATATCCGTATGACCACATTTCGTCGAAAATGTAACACTCTGGTTGATTGAGATTAGAAACCCTCAGAACATTGCACATATTAATAAATACACACAAGATTCTAACTTCCAAAAAACCGGAGTACCTCCTTTGCAAACTAACGACTTTTTCTAGTGTAAATAGATCTAATACTCTAAACAGTAATTTACTAGTAATACCTAGACACCGCTCTGCTTTTTCACCCGCAGCTTTTCATACAATGCTCCTAAACTATGTAATCAATTACTCAATGAATTCAGATCATACAGTATTTCAAATTTCAAAAAGAGATTGAAGATTCACTATAATAAAGTAGGGAAGAACTGAATACAAATATGAAATGGCAAATGATTATGATTTGAATATTGTTATCTGTATATTGTATATTTATTTTTCTTGCCATTCTCCTTATTTTTATAAATTTTTCATTATTTTTAGTTGATATTTTTATTGCTATTTTCAAAGAATTCATTTAGTTGCGTTTGAGTTAAAAAACAGCTCTAGCTGATACTCCGCCATTTCATCACTCATATTTCTTTTTTCCTAGTTTGTAAGTTTGTCGTTTTTGTTAATGATGATGATGAATAAAGCCGATTTATTATTATTATAAATTTTTTTCCATAAGGAATGTACCAGTCAGGCCCTGTCCCTGGAGCTCTGATACTACCGGAGGGCGCGCTGGTGTATCATTAACCCCAGCAAACACTCCCCGCACGTCCATGGGGTGAGTGATTACTGGGTCCGAGAATCATGTGCCCTGAGTAAACGGACTGAACCAAGAATAACGGTTTGGATAAAGCCTGCGGAGTTCAAAGAGTAGATCTCGATATTTAGTCCGTTTTTCCTCCTCTTTTCGGACGATATTCGTTTCGCCAGGAGCTGAAAACTAAATGACGAAAATCGTCCTACTTTGGTGGTCGAGAATGGCTACATCAGGCTTATTGGCTTGTATTTGTCTGAGGGTGGGGAATGAGTAGTTCCAATATATTCGGCACCGGTGTTTCGTCTACACCGTACGAGTGTCGTAGATGGTAGTACAAAACTTGTAGGGCCGCGTTATGCCTGTGGATATAGGCTGAGACCGCATAAGCTGGACAAGCTGACAGCAAATGCATTATGGTCTCAGCTGCCCCACGACACGCTCTGCATCTAGTGTCAGGGACCTCTATACCCATCACGCGACTACGGTAGACGAGGGTGTTGAAGACACCATCCTGGAGGCCATTATGAATCCCTCGGTTTCCGACTTCAGCCCACTTGACCTGAGAAAAGCGAAGGTCAGGTTTCTGGATAAGCCAAGGTCTTCAATGTTCTTGAAGATGACCCCATGAATTGGCTCATCCTTATGTAGCTATAGGAGCCTGTCACACTCCGCAGCTTTCACGTGGGTTTTTTGCTGAACGGATTCCAACTCGGTGACAGAGTTTGGGTTCGTCCGTTCAGTGTCGAATATGAGACCGAGTTCATCGGCTGCACGGGATGCTGCCTTGAAAAGAAATGCTCCAATCCCTGCTTTTTCATGATCGCATACCAAGCAGAGAAGGGGATCTGAACTCCTGATGACTTTACAGGCTCCATCCTGTACCATTCTGTTATGTAGACACTCCAAATTCAAAAGTCCACAGCCTCCCCGTTGTCTGGGAAAGTATAACCGTGGAACAGACGATTTAGGATGCAAGCTTCTATGAAGATGCATCATTTTGCGAGTTTTTACGTCGAGTTGTCGCAGCTCTTCCGGAGTCCATTTCATTACTCCAAAGGAGTAAAGTAAAATCGAAACGGCAAGCATATTAGTTGCAGCAACTTTGTTCTTCCCCGACAGTTCTGAAGACCAGATCTGTCGGAGTTTGTGCTGATACTTGCCGCGGAGAGAGCTTTTGACAGTAGCTACCTCTTGGGTGTGGCGTTGTTCCACCCCTAGGTAGGTATACGTCTCTCCGGCATCCAGATGATGTAGGATGCTTCCCTCTACGAGCTGAACGTCCTCTCCGTATTCCTCACATGTCCTCTTTTGAGATGAACCGTGGCACATTTGCTTATACTGCACGGAGTCCTGCGTGATGCATCTGTCGATCAGCAGGTTCTCCTTGCAGCCAGCGACCCCCTTCTTCGACCCTCTTTGCTCATATATCCGTTCATACACCGGCTCAACTGCGGAGAGTATTCGCATGTATAAGATGCGTGTAAACATCTTATAACATGCGTTCAAGCATGCTGTCGGTCTGTAGTTTTTCGGATCGGACAAATCTCCGATTTTGGGGATTAGCACGGTTCGCCCCTCGACGAACCAATCCGGAATCTGCTGCTTCCCATCTAACCATGAGTTTTAAACTCTTGCTAGATGGTGGTGGGTACATGGAAATTTTTTCCACCAATAGTTATTTAGGCCATCGGGGCCTGGAGTAGCAAAGTTCTTAGAGCCTTTTAGAGCCCGTCGAACTTCTTCCGAAGTTATCGGATTGCGCAGTTCATTGAGCTCAGGCTGACGAAGCCTCCTGCAGAAGGCTTCGAACTGCGCTAGGATGCAAGCTCCTATGCAGATGCATCATTTTGCGAGTTTTAACATCGAGTTGTCGCAGCTCCTCTTGAGTCCATTTCATTATTATTATTATTATTATTTTTTTCATACGGAATGTACCAGTCAGGCCCTGTCTCTGGAGCTCCGATACTACCGGAGGGCACGCTGGTGTATCATTAACCCCAGCAAACACTCCCCACGTCCGTGGGGTGAGTGAATACTGGGTCCGAGAATCATGTGCCCTGAGTAAACGGAGTGAACCAAGAATGACGGTCTTCTGCATTCTTCCGGCTACGTTTTCTGCCGCATCACGGCATGCCGGTATGATTTTCAGATTTGAGAGCAGCGTGTCCATCATTCCACCAAGGACCCCTATTATTATTATTATTATTATTATTATTATTATATTTCATATTGGTTAAGGCCTCTTATGGAAGTTTTATTTTTTTCATTTGAGTTTTTATAATTTTAGATTTACTTCTACGA
Source organism: Chrysolina americana (assembly GCA_958502065.1). Classification (NCBI taxonomy): domain Eukaryota; kingdom Metazoa; phylum Arthropoda; class Insecta; order Coleoptera; family Chrysomelidae; genus Chrysolina; species Chrysolina americana. The sequence goes on from OY293420.1 coordinate 34,073,962, forward strand.
GAAACTATTCTGATTAATCCCCACAATAATTTTTGTAGGTTTCATTTCAAGCTTAGTTTTCAATTCTGTTTTGTATTCTGTTATATTTGTGAAATTTATATCCTTAATCCCTAAATTTAAGTCTTATTAGTACATAAAACTTTCATTGTTTTGACGGCTTTACAATCATAACATAAGAATTTGACCTTCAAAGTTGGCAAATTTCATTTTTATGCTTATGATTGGGACGAGGACGATATGTACAACGCGCATGTGCTTGAAATGAAATCATGTCTTAAGCTTTAGTCCTGAAAGGATGCATGTTACAAAGACAAAATCGCGTTTAATTTTTTTAAATGTCCAAGCTTATAGTACGAGAGCTAGTGAACCCTCCGAATAACGGTATGTCTGTAAGGCTAAAAATCCTTATAGTGATGAGGCATAGCATGCTAAGTATGGTAACCATCGCCTGGCGCGCATCAGCCCTGCACGTCATCAACCCCTATACCCTTGAAAGTGTAAATAAAATCTAAAAAAAAACTTGTTGCTGTAAGCTTGAAATTTTTATACGATTTTGTTCTTTCATTGAGAAGTTAAAAAAAAATTACAGGCGTTTTCAATGAGCACAAGAACCGGAAGGTGTGTAGTATATGAACTAAAATAAACTTTATTCTGTAAAGTTGAGATTTTTAAGTGTTTGTCTAAGCGATTTCAAGAAGGTACGTTCAATGACAGGCGGTTCTGGCTAGCATAAGTCCTTGACAGGTGAGGGGAAAGATGCTGCTGGAGTGCGAGTAAGAGGCACAACGTGAAAACTCAAATCATTCATGCAAATTACATTATGTGAAAATAGAAATTATGGGCAAAATTGATTTTATTAGTTATGATAAAATATACATGATTTTTCAAATTAATCTTCATCATCATCGGATATGTTACTATTAATTTTTCCATCACCATACAGCGCCGGATTGGGGATTTCTTTCTTACTGAGCTCAATCATAGAAGCGGCGGCCTCCGTCCTGATACCTATACTTGCAAACCTCGACAAACCTCATCTGATATGATTTTTCCGATACGAAATTATTCGAGATGTCATTATGTCTGAAATTTAAAAGATGCACTGTTTCATACTACTTGTGATATGATTCAAAAACTAGAGAAAACTATCATATAACCTGAAATAATTGCCAAATGTAAGGGTGACCCAACAAAAATCTACAGAATCGAGTATTTGTTTTAAATAATTCTTTGAAGAATTTTTGTGACCTCCATGCGCTCTCCAATATTATTATTATCTGTCTCCCAACCACCTGACAATTATGATTTTTGTCAAAATGCCATTCAAAATGACATTCAAGAGGAAATAATAATAATACCATTTGATAGACAGATTTGATTTTTCTAATCTATTCACATATCCTCAAATTACACAGGGTGGCTAAAATGGTTTTTCAATTCAGACCTTTTTTATTTGAATCTTGTAGTGTTTTTCAAATGGATAACTGGCTATATTTTTCGACCATATGATGTAGAATAAGATCACATTGACTTGTTGAATTTTGGGAAATTTCTGTTACTCTGTATTCACTGACATACACATGCCTAAGGGCCTTCATCTCTGAAAAAAAAACGAGTTTTTTTTCATTGAATGTGAGATGTATGGTGAATGAAGATAAAGATGTATGTAGTTGAACAGCATATTTCCACTAATTTTTGGACATTTTAGTTCATATACCACCATCAAAAAGCAAGAATATTTTTGTGTGGTATCATAAAAGTATTGAAATCTATCATTTACTTAGTTAAACCACTGGTATCTCACTTTTTTTTTAGAAACTTTAATTTTTGTAAAAATAATTCTTCAAAGTTTTCACCGAGAACAACACATTCTTGTGAAATAATGCGTTTTTCTCCAAATGACATTAAAAGTGGCCTATTAATGACACTTGGCAGGCTTAGAAGTTGTACTTTTAATGCCTAGGCAGAAAAAGTATAATTTTACTGCCTAGGCAGAAAAAGTTCGTTGCTAGGCAACCTTCCAAGTAATAATTTAAATCAAACTAGTTATTAAAATTGACAATGACAAAGTAAACAGTAAACAAACAAATTCAACAAACGTCATCAGCGGTAAACATAGTTACCTTTGATGAAATAATTTAGTTATTTGGATATTGATAATGAAACGCAATTTAAATATGAAAAAGTCGATTTTGCGTGGAATTGGAACAAATTTGAAGAAAAAATTATATGTTTCACACGGCAGAAAAGCAGATTTAATGCCTTGGCTGGTTTCATAGCCGAGCGTAGCGACATTAAATCTTGTGCTTTTATGCCTAGTAAAACAAATAACTATTAATGCGTGCCGTGATGCTCGCGTAAGCGGTCGAGTAGTAGGGGAGACCAGGAGATGAGGGGAATTCTTTCAATGAACTCGTTATCTACCTATAATACGCTTCCCCTTTCCTCTTGGTCTCCCCTACTACTCGACCGCTTCACGGGTTCGGATGTTTTCAGTTGTTTGCAAGCATTTTTCACCCATTTCGCAGCATTGAAGCGCAAAATGAGAATATACGTTTCAAAATTTAAGAAATTGAAATCGGACACTCACTAGAGCATCCAGACACGCTGCAAAAATTGCAATTATGCCAAAACTAATAATCCGACAGCGCCTGTTTTGTTTGTTTTGCGATTCAAAAATATATGGTGAGTTTCATTTGGAAAACACAAGACAATTAAATTTATAAAGTTCAGAATTGACAAATAATTTTGAGCCACTCACTATAATTTAAGGATTTGAGGATGGATCGGAAATATCACACATGTATCTGTCAAATGGTATCAAACTTATTTCCTTTCAAATTCCGCACTCGTGACAACAGTGATTTTTTTGACATGCATATGCAGACGAAAAATCATAACGTTCAAGTAGATGAAATAAAGTTATTAATATTGGATGGGTAGATGGAAGATAGTGAAATTTCTGAAAAAAGGTTCTGATATAGGTACATGATACATCTCTTAAAATATGCACTTGACCCTGTAGATTTTACACAAACAAGATTTTTATTACAAACGTAGCTCGATAGTTCAAATTATATTTCTTCGAATCATGAACGGTTCTGAATAAGTTCACGTTATGCCTCTTACTCGCACTCCCACAGCATCTTTCTCCTTATCTGTCAAGACTTATGCTAGCCAGAACCACCTGTTATTTTACGTACCTTCTTAAAATCGCTTAGACAAACACATATAAAAATTTCAACTTTACAGAATAAAGTTTAATTTAATTCATATACTACACACCTTCCGGTTCACCTGTCAGGTACTTGTGCTCATTGAGAACGCCTGTCAATTTTTTTTTAACTTCTCAATGAATTAACAAAATCTTATAAAAATTTCAAGCTTACAGCAAAAAGTTTTTTTTTAGATTTTATTCACACTTTCAAGGGTATAGGGGTTGATGACGTGCAGGGCTGATGCGCGCCAGGCGATGGTTACCATACCATGTACCAAGCTATGACTCATCACTATAAGGATTTCTAGCCTTACAGACATACCATTATTCGGAGGGTTCACTAGCTCTTGGTCTATTATGACTGTCATGCGTAAATACTAAAATTTTTCAGGACAACGACTAGGACCATGATAATGATTGTGGCTATGATAATGACAAGTTACATAAATCATATTTCGTAACTCGCTCTTGCTATACTACGTCTCAAAATTCAAACTTTTAGAATAACTAGAACAGTATAGAACTCTTGTCTATAAACTAAACAGTGCCAAACACTACTTTAATAATAATGGAATGGTAAAAATTGAAAAGGAATAGAGTGTCAATCTGACAATACTGTTGTCACTATCAAAATATTCTTTTGTTTTAAAGGAATGTGGTGTTGCCACATTGTCAACAAGGGTTAACTAATCCGGAACCGGTGCATACAAAATAACCAGACGTCGCCTAAGCGAGATTAACTAATCCAGATTAGATTGTGAAATAGTACATACGAGAAACATTTTTGGTATAATTAGTACGGTGCAAAGATGTGTATCACTTGGTTGCAAAGTAAGAAACAAAAGCCTAGCCTCCATGGCGACGTTAGTTGTTGCCATGTAGACACATTTTTTTTTTTAATCCACAAATGTTCTGCTGACTTCCCGTTCTTGACTCCGTTCGTTTGTGATGCGGCAAACAATTGTTGCATATTCTTGCATTTTTCCACCCTGTAATAATAATGATCAAAGTCGCGACAACGATGATTTTTTGAATTCGGTTCGAGTGATCTTACTGCCAAGGAACCATGGAGAACGAATATGGGACATACTCGAATGTTGGAACCCCAAAACCGTAATTGGGGAATATTTTACGGAACATAGGACTCAAGAAAGCTCTTGGATACAGATATTGAATCATGTACTGTAGCTAACGATCAATGTTACAGAGTGATAGTTATCGTACTGTTACGACCTCGGCCTTGTCTTGACACCATCTATCATGACCTTGATATTATCTATCAACGATCCTGAAATCGACTGCCAAAACCCCAACTCCAGTCGCCAAGGACACGTCTCCTCAATTGCTAGTACTTACTGGAAGTATGTCAGGTGATACGTGAGTACCGCACAACCTGCTAAAATATGAGTGGCTGTATTTTAACAAGCTAAACTATTTTACTGACTAGGCAAAATGTTGATAACGACTATTGAAATCAAAAACAATCGAAGGAACTTTAATATCCTATGAATAAAATAAGGTTGAACAAAATCACTGGACGCATCAAATATACCTGCGTCCTGAACCTTAAACATTTACTAATCGAACTATTGTTGTAAAAATGCACTAAACTAATTTTGCTAATTCATTTAAAACACTACTTGAACAATTATTGAACTAAAACATTGACTTCACTACCTATTTATTTCTACTGTGGCTCTCTGTCTGCGGACTCTGGAACTATATCTGCAACTCTCCGCGACTATCTATTTGCCCTCTGCTGTCGAGCGCCTTATATACCCACAAGCAGATTCTTTTCGCAGTTCTCGAAATGTCCAGACCTCTCGTCGATCCAGTCAGATGGCTCTCGTACCTTCGATTTCGTTCCTTGGCAAGTTCGCGTTTCATTTACGCGTGACTCGTGTATTTGCGAGCGGAGGAATGCTTACTTGGGGTGCATAATTAATGAGGCAATCAGGTCTGTTTTCGAAATCGTTACAGTGCCCCCTTCTTAAAGATGTTTCGTCCCGAAATGTCATTTTTGGAGTGTGGAGATATCTACAAGATTCTCCATATCTGCACCTGGACGTTCGATGGAAGTAACACTCCACAGTCTTCAAGTTGGGTCGAGGGTCGAGGAAGATGGTTACAGCACACCAAAATCTTGACGCCGCTGGATCTGAATATTGTCTCCAACATGCTTCTTATAACTCTCCAGTCCAGCCCATCAATCCCACAGCCCAATTTTGTGACTGCCAGGTCCACAAGATTCTGGTTCAGTATCGTGTCTCTTAATCTGGTAAGGCTCTTCCAGACATTTTCATACAAAGTCTTATCTCTTCTATGCTTCTTTGTAACCAAATAATAGATATTTCTCTGGCTCTTCCTCAGCTGTAACACCCTTCCAAATTCTGGGTTTGGTTCCCGCAGTTCATGGGGTCGACCGAACTTCTTGGAGAAAACTACGGCAATGTCTCTGGACATTTGGAGATCTTCTGCCACACAGTGAGCTAACGCGTAATCGGCAGGCACCTTGAAAAGATCTCGTTGCTCCTCTCGGGTTTCCCCTTGTTGAACTTTCTGTCCATTTGGGTACAGAGACATAAACCTCTGGAACGTCATTTCATCCTTCGATGGTCTGACGGTGTGGACTTGGTCGTGGTTTTCGACGTAAGGGGACAACCTATTCAGGTGGACTACCCTAGGTTTTCCTCGTGGTGGCTATATATTCAGTAGACGAGGTCGTTTATACTTTTCATGATCTTATATGGACCTTCCCTCGAGTTCCGAAGCTTCGGTGATAGTCCACGGCGACGTTTAGGGTTGTAGAGCCAGACAAGGTCACCTATCTAATATCCACCAGCATCGGCCTCGATGTCGTAGGTCTCCTTCATTCTGTCGCCGGCACTCTGGATGTTCAAACGGCCCATAATAACACTAGCAGGGGTTTGGCCGGTTGACTCATGAACTGCGGAACGATATGCCATCAGGAACAGATGAAGGTACTGGTCCCAATCCTTCTGGTGGTCAGAGACTACCTTGGACAGGTGACGGTTTATCGTCTTATTCATCCGCTCCACCATTCCATCTGATTGCGGATGTAGAGCTGTGGTTTTCGTCTTCCGGATGTTCAGCATCTGACACATTTCCTGGAACAGGTTTGACTCGAAATTTCTGCCTTGATCCGAATGCAGCTCCAACGGAACACCGAACCGACAAATCCACTCCTTTACCAAGACGTCGGCAACGGTGATGGCTTCTTGGTTCGGCAGGGCATATACTTCGGCCCACTTGCTGAAGTAATCAATCGCCACAAAGATGTACTCATTCCCGTGATCAGATTGTGGGAACGGGCCAGTGATGTCAATGACGATCCTTTCAAATGGGCTGCCCAAATTGTACTGGCGCATCGGGGCCTTGGGTCTTGTCCGAGGCCCATTGCTGGCAGCGCATGAAGCACATTTTCTGCAACAGTCTTTGACGTCAGCTTGACATTGGCCACGTACAACCGTTGCCTCACTTTCTGGAGGGTCTTCGTCACTCCCAGATGTCCTCCGGTGACCCCATCTTGGATTTCTCGGAGCAGTTCCTGTCTTCTGCTCCTGGGTATTACTATCTGACGTCTTGCTTCCCCACCATCTTCCTACTCCAACACACGCTTCAAGACTCTATTGTCCAGGGTGAGAGAGTTCCATTGGGCCCAGTAAGATTTAACGATTGGAGAACAACTGGCTATATTCTGCAACGACTGTCTTTGATTATTCTTCTTCCAGCCGACGACTAAACCAAGATATGGATTTTTCTCTTGGTCTTTCTGGATCTTGTTATCATCCACCGCCGTAGTTCTACAGAGTATCGACTCCTCCTCTGCTCGTCGGCATTGCATGGTCATGGGCATGGTCTTAGCTATAGGGCATCTGCATCCTTATGGCTGGTCCCCGCTCGATCTTCGATCTCAAAGTCGAATTTCTGGAGATTCTTGAACTGTAGAAGTCATTTCTCAGTAGGAATATTCTGCCATAAACGTACTTGTAGAAGTGTTCTACTCCTTTGACAACAGCCAACAGCTCCCGCCTGGTGACACAATAATTCATCTCTGGTTTACTGAGGGTCTTGCTAAAGTAAACAATGACCTTCTCCTGTGCTTCTTGAATCTGTGACAGGACAGCTCCAAGCCCCACTTTACTGGCGTCCGTGTCCAAAATGAATTTTCCGCCCGGAAGGGGATAGCTCAGAATTGGTGCATTGATCAATGCTCCTTTCCGCTTCCTGAACGAGTCTTGGCATTCTTCAGACCTCTGAAACTGTGCCCTTCTGTAAGCCTGGTCAGTGGTTTAACGATGTTAGCAAACCCCAGCACATATCGGCGATAGTAAGTGCACAGGCCAAGAAAACTTCGAGGCTGGTGTATGTATTTTGGAATGGATTCCTTAACAGCTTTGATCTTCTGCTCATCAACTGCCACTCCTTTTCCAGGGACATCGTGGCCGAGATATCGTACTTGTTTTTGGAACAGATGACATTTCTTGGGGCTCAATTTCAATCCGGAGGTTCTTAGTGGTTGGAATACCACCTCCAGGTGTTTTACGTGGTCGTTGAACGATCTGCCGACCACAATAATGTCGTCGAGTTACACCAGATAGGTCTTCCATGATAGTCCTTTCAAAAACGTCTCCATCAATCTTTCGAACGTGGCTGGAGCATTGCAAAGCCGAATAGCATAACTGTAAACTGCCAAAATCCTGAGCTGACGGTGAAAGCTGTCTTTTCTCGATCTTCCCTGGCCAGTTCTACCTGCCAGTATCCGCTCTTCAAATCTTGGGTCGAGAAAATCGTAAATCCAACCAGCGTGTCTAGCGTGTCGTCTATTCTTGGTAGAGGATAACTGTCCTTTTTCTTCACGTTCTTCACGATAATCAACGCAAAACCGAGTTGAACCATCTTTATTCTTCACCGACACGACTGGAGAGGACCAAGGATTGTCAGATGGTTCAATAACTCCTTCTTTTTCTATGTCGCAGACTATTTTGTCAGCCTCTTCCTTCTTGACAAGGGGAAGTTTTATAGCTAATTGCCGGATTGGTCGAGCATTTCCAGTGTCAATTTCATGCTGAATCACCTCAGTTCTACCACCTCTGCCTACTCCGGTATCGAAGATATGTCCTGATACTTCCTGACTAATTCTCACAGTTTGGGCTGTTGTGCTGGTCCCATATCTTTGGACGAGATGGCAACTAACTTCTCCGATTCTGCTGGCAAGTTACTGGCTTGGCTAACAGTGCTGCGTACACTCCTAGTCACAGAGGAAATTGACGAGCAGTGCCCCAAAATTGTTCCCTTCTTCAAGGTCACCTCGTAATAATTGACATTCATTATCCTCACTGGCACACATTTATCAACACGCAACAAAGTTTTTCCTAGTGCAATTCCTCATCCAATTTTCTCATCATGGAGCTTGGGCTCGAACATTAGCACATTTCCACACTCGCACCCCTATATAGGCTAGCCTCCAAAATGGTTTCAGCCCTCTCCGGAACGCACACACCTCTAGCCAACATGACAAAAATCATTTATTCACTTCTTCCATGAAGTATCAGCTCTTCTCCGTTCACACGTAGGACGCTGTCTTCAAAATTCAGCTCGAAAACTCTGGAATTCATTATGTACATTTCATTTATTGCCTCGTCCTCGATGTCTGCTACTAGAGCCCGGTGTTCCACTTTAGTGCTGCCTAAATAAGTTCAATTGCTAGTTCACCATACACAGTTGCCGGCTGTCCTGTTGCTGTGCGTAGCTTCCAATTCGATGCTTCCATTCTCACCAGTGTTTTGGCAAAAGTAGGCCCAAGGATGGTCATAGTCGCACCTGTATCTAGCAGCATGGTGCAAGGCTCGTTGTTAATGAGACCGTCTACGAAGACACCTTTGTGCTGTCGTTGAAGGACAGCGACATATGCGTTGTTGTTAATCGGGGCTTGCTGAATACAGGCCGATGACTGCCCCTCCTCATCGACCTTCTTTAGTTTTCCTGCGTCGATTCTTTGAATGTTGGGCATTTGCTAGGCACATGCCCAACTTTGCCGCAATTCCAGGATCTTATTGGTCTTTTCTCAGGCATAACCTCCTTCATCACTTTTCGCATGACAGCTTCGATATTAGTAGGCTCCTGTCGGCCTCCCTTGATCATCCTGACCCTACTCTGGCTTTTGCAGGATTGCTTGGCCGCTTCGAATTCTAGAGCTTGTGCCAATGCATCTACGAGATGTGCAGGACGAGCTAATGTCAATGCCTGCCTCGTTTCTTGGTCACGAAGCCCATCCAAAACTGCCTGAACTGCTAGTCGCTCCATCACATTTTCCGGTGTAGCTGGGTACGCAAGACGAACCAAGCGTGCAATATCGGCTTCAAATTCTTGCAAGGATTCGCTTGATTTTTGGCATTGATTCTTCAGCTGTGAATGGTACATGTGTTCTAGGTGGGCCTGGCCATGCCGTAGTTCTATATGTTTGATCAGCTGTTAATAGTCCTGTTGTTGGGCGGTGATGGTACGTAAAATGTTTGTTGCTTCGCCACGCAATGCCAGTGTCAATGCTATAGCTTTTTCCTCAGCATTCCATCCGTTTGCTTTGACAGCAGCTTCAAATTGTCGGCGGTAGTTTGCCCATGGAGTATTTTCGTCGAACTGCGGCGGTTTCAATGAAAGCTTTCCTGGTTCAGCAATAACCTTGAAATCTTTTAGGTCTTTTTGAACTTCCTCCAAGTTCGTACTCAGATTCGGCATTGAATTTCTGTTGGAAATTTCTGGGGTGTGCAAAGAATTCTAACTCACAAAATTTATTTTGTACATTTGTGCCTCAATTTCTTCTTTGACTTGGTCACTTATTGACTTTCAATTTTTCCATTTCTGTCTCGTTCCCATCCTTTCTTCCAACCGATTCGCCACACTACAAACTTCTTTTTTCAATATTTTTTTTTATTTTCTAGAAGCTCCTCTCTCCGACCATTTGAATTTTCCAGAAGCTCTCAAATTCTCCGAGTATTCCAGATGCTTCACTTCTAGACTTTTCGAATTTTCTTCAAGCTTTTCTTTCAGGCTCTTCACATTTTCTTGAAGTTCTACTTTTAGACTATTCAAATTTTCCAGAAGTTCTTCTTTCAAGCTAACCAAGTTTTTCCTCCAGACTCTTTGAATTTTGTAGAAATTTATTTTCCAGACTCAACGAATTCCGTTGAAGTTTAATCTCCAATGATTTCGTGTTTTCGTCGAGTTTGTTCATTATAGAGCTCAAATCTATTCCAGATACTTCAAATAAAAACGTTTCGGGGTCTTCTCCTCCTTCAATCAGTTCCTCTGAAAGTCTTTTCTGGAGTACAGCATTCTTTCCAGTTGTTTTGTAATAACGAGGTTTGACTTTAGTCTCTACTAGAACTGCGGTACATGAAATCACTGGTTATACCCCTGCTTACCTGAACTTTGGTAGAGATCCGTTCATTTCGGGTAAGATGTACAAAAATTACTCAGAAGTTCAGGGAAAAGCAAGCTCGGTATTTTCGGACAGGGAAAAATTAGCCAATCAGGTAAAAGTTCTACGAGATATTAGCGTGGAAGTTAATTCTCGTCTGCAGAAATCTTACCAACAGAGTTCGAATCGATATAACTTGAGACACCGACCACTTTCACTTGAAGTTGGTCAGATTGTCTGGAAGAAGAATTATACTTTTTCAGACGCCGCAAACTATTATTCTTCCAAATTGGGCCCTAAATTCATTAAATGTAGAGTAATCCGTAAAATTAGCACGAATGTATATGAGTTAGAATCGCTTGATTCTGGACGTTCTATTGGTTCGTGGCATATTAAAGATAGGAAAATTGACTAATTTTTTTCTTTTGTTTATAAGTAAAGGGGGGATGAAACGAATATTTTCGTTTCTATGAAATTCTTATAAATTTTATTTCATCAGGTATACACCAGGTATATCTTTATTGGCAAATACGCTATCATGAGTTTTTAGGCGCTGGCCGACAAAAACGATATGCGGGAGAGATCCTTGGTGGGATTCAGTTTTTGGAGAGCGATGTTCGACTTTCAGTGAACTGATAAATAAAATTGAATTTATTTCGTGTGCTGTTTAGACGGATTTGTCTCAGTCACTGATTACTACAAAATTGTGCAGTATTCGTATTTTAGTTGTGCACTCGCAATTTTAGTTCGCCTTGTGCGGTTCTCATCGAAACATACCCTGGAATCTTCTCAACCCTTCTGCAATAAGGGAAGCTGTGCAGTAGGCGTTAGTTGTTTGATTGTGGCTATTGGGGCACCGCTTCATCAAGAAGGAGGCTACCATACCTTAGAAAACCACGAGCGTGGAAAACTGCTGCCCGGAGTGCAAGGCCCAGCTTGGCCAAGCCAGATTCATCCCCAGTGGCGTGTAGTCAGTCCTTGAGGGATCGACAACCAATCTACTCCGGAAATCACTTAAGTACCCCCGTTGTAGGATATTCATTCATTATTTATTAGTATTATTCATTTCCTTTCAATATAAGGTATATTTTGCGATAAATCAACAGTTGTTTACTTTCTTGGGCACTTACTGTTTCTCAGCGTAGTCACCAGTATATTACTTTAGGCCTATATACCATTTCAATTACACTAGTATTTAGTGCAAACCGATTATTGTCCAAGTATCGTTATTACGTGTTTTTTTTTTAATCTTTTTATCTTGTACCTGAGCTCGGACGGAGTTATTTTGCTCTTTCCACTCTTGTCCCAGCTTAGATACTCTTGCAAGGGCTAGGTTAAGTATTTGCTTAAATATACCATTTACATATTTACTAAAAGGCTGAAGTCCTTCTAGACTAGCAGGGTCCATTTATCATTTGAAATTTTCAGTGAAATTTTCAGAGTGCTTTTTTCATGAAGGAAGATGCCAACGGTATTGTTTATTGGTTGAATGGAATATTGTGAATGGGCTGCTGAAAACACTGAAAAGAAAATTTATCTTCAATGTAAAGTTTCAGTCTTTCAAAGTTTACTTTAGTTTTCTGCGCGTCTTCCAATTGACAAGCATTGCTGAATTTTGAAAAATTTCTATTATTTCAAAGGGGCCATTGAATTTATTTTGAAGTTCGTCTTCAATTTGAGATTCTTCAACAAATACTTTACATCCCACTTTGTATTCTATAGGTTGTCCTACATGTTTGTCAAATCTAATTTTTGCTTTTTTCTTTTGTCTTTGATTTTTTTCTCGGGCAACTTGGTAATAATGCGAGACTCTATCATTGAGATGTATTTTGTAATTAATTTGTCTTGGTTATATAGAGTTTCTGTTGGTCGACTGGATGTGTGTCCGAATAAAAGTTCATAGGGCGTGTACCCATGTGTTTTATTTTTACTATTATTGTAGCAAATAATAGCTTAGGGTAGACATGTGAGGGGATGGTCATTTGGATTTTCAGTTACACTTGCCCTAATCATTTCCATGAGTGTTGCATGGAAACGTTCCAAAGAGCCATTTGATTGCGGGTGGTGGACACTTGAAAATGATAGTTTAATGTCATAAAGTGTGCACAATACTGTATTTTAGAATTCACGACCGGAGCGCAATGAATTCTTAATGGAGTACCATAGTGCTGAGAGAATAGCAATAAAGTATTGACAACTGATTTTGCGGATTTATCATCTATCGCGTATGCCTGTGTGAATTTAGTTAATTCATCTCTGATGGTGAGAACTAAATATTTTGTAGGGACTTCGAGAATATCGATGTTGATTCTTTCGAATGGTATTTTGGGTGTCTCTGTTATTACTAGAGGGTTTTACTCAGATTTCTCCTACAGATTTTAATTTTCTGACAGGTTTCACATTTTTTTACAAAGTTTTCCATATCCTTAACTAGATAAGGCCTATTATATTTTTCTTTCACTCTCATACGAGTTTCATTAATTCCTCTTTGTAAATTACTCTTACCGGAATGATATTGATCCATAATAATAGGTATTTCGTCTTTTTCCGGGGTTCTTGTAAAATTTTGGCATACAGTTATTTTTATTTCTTTTTCCGCGAATATGAAAGAAAGAATTTCCAGTATGGGTAATTCTAGGTTATTTTCGACGTAATAGATTTTTGAAAGATCCAGTTCGTTTTGTTTTTTATAGAGTACATAGAACAAATGTTCATTGACTGCATCTGAATCGTATGGCAAAGCAATTATAAAATATTTTCTGTCTTTTACGGATTTACTTGATGGAACGTTAATTGCATCGTTAAAGAAATCAGTTTTTTCTTCGAAAATATCTTGAATAATTTTATAGTGAAGATCTTCTAATTTATTTTGTCGAAAAAATGAGATAATATTTTTGTGTTTTTTGTCCAATAGTTGACTATTGTCAAATTTAATTTTTGAGTAATCGATCAGAGATTGGGTTTGATACAAGTGTACAAATGTGTTGAATTCATCTTGTATTTTTTGGAACGAGAACGCTTCGTTCTCCTGCGCTTCTCCGGTCCTTTGTGTCTCTGTTATTATTCTTCTGGTGGAATATTCGGGTTTTCGTTTCCATCTCTAGCGAATATCGAGAATTTTGAATGAAAATTCGTACATTCTGATATTGATACGTGATAGGGCGTCGGCGTTCTTATTTATTTTGCCGGGTTCATACTCTATCTCGTAATTATATTCCTCTAATTTGAGCCGCCAGCGTGCCAGCCTATGCTAGTGCTAGTCTATGGTTAGTGACTAATTTGAATTTCCTGCCAAATAGATATGGTCGAAAATGTTTGACGGACCAGACTATTGCCAAAAGTTCTCTCTCTATTGTAGAGTACTTGGTTTCGAAATTGCAGAGTGTTCGGGAAGCATATGCTATAGGAAGATCTTTGCCTATGGGTCCTTGTGCATGGACTGATCCTATCGCAAACGCACTTGCATCCGTTGTTAAGAGGAAAGGTTCTTTGAAGTTGGGATAAATCAAAATGGGACTAGTAGTGAGAGCGGATTTCAACTCCATGGATGATTTTTCGCATTCTGGGTCAAAATAAACATTAACATCTTTTTGCTAAAGTTTCGTTAGGGGATATTTGTGCAAAGTTTGAAATGAAGCGACGGTAATATCCTGTTAAACCCAAAAATTATTCAATTTCTTTTGGAGTCCTTGGTTGTGGAAAGTCTCTGATGCATTCTATTTTTGTTGGATTTGGTTCAACACCATCTTTCGTAATGATATGACCAAGGTATACAATTTCCTTTCTTAGGAATTCGCATTTGTCAGGCTGAATCTTTAAACTATCCTTCCTTAGTCCTTTGAATACTTCTGTAAGCCTTGAAAGGTGTTCATGTATGGTTGTAGAATAAATGATAATATTGTCGCGACTAGGGCCTTGGGAAGCTACCAGCCCTATCGCTTGGGACGCAGTCAGGAAGAAAAACCAGTTTTCTTCTCGGTATAACTACTGATAAATAAAACAAGTCACAGATTCACCGTATTCAAAAATATAAATATATTATAGGACACAGTACCCAGGGCGCAACAAAGCCCTATATTCATATATTCACCCAACCAGGACACACAATCAATAAATAGAATATTATATACAAAGGTTTCTTACCAAATGGACATTATAAATACTCGCTTAAGGGCATCTTTCTCAGAGGTTCGTCAAGAAGGCTTTACCGCCGTGAACTAGCTCTGGGTTCGACAGTGTCGCAAACCCACCCTGGGTTCACCTGTCGACCCTTCACTGTCTCATTGCCATCTATCATCTGGTATTTATTCAAGTTTCGTGTTATTGCTACGGGCATTTTCATTCAATGAAAAAGTTCATTGAAGTCTTCATAGCCGTGCCAATAACACATGTTTTGTTTTTGTTATGAACCAGGCCAAGCTCGACCATGACCGATGTTTGAACTTCAAGTAATTGAACAGTTCAACAAAGTATGAAATATCAATCATGATAGTGGATTTTGTTACCATACAAAATGAATAAGGTTTTGGATTAGCGCCATTCTTGACATATGCCTCCTCTTCGAGAAAGCTGGCCCCCAGCTTTAAAATACAAAAATATTCGTCTGGGTCCTATTTCGTGGTACACACACCGTGGAATGAGTTCGGTCCTGTTCGGAATGGAGCGGGAATGCAGATTACATCTTATTCTTCGTGATATAATGGCCGTTGCTTCCCATAGGGCTCATTTGGCCAAGCAGACTACATCATTTGGAAATCTGGTATACTGACTGTCGACATGGATTCAATGAAGCGGAGGGGTTGGCAAATATTATAGGCGTAACTATGGCAGCTTCTGGAACAGCAACAGCTTCGTCTCGATTGTAGGCCTCCTTTTCTGGACACTTTTCGACCAGGAAGCTAAATATCTGACCAATTTTGTGGGTTTTTTGGCTTGGGACTCTTTGGACTGGATCATATCTGGAATCCTCACCAGGCTAACGTTCATTTTTTTTCGGGAGGAACAGCAAGGGTTTCGCCTTGATTATATATTGTGTCTCTCTTCCTTGGACACTATTCGGTCAGTATGCTACATCTCATAGTTACCAATTTGTCGAGTTTTTTTTTTTGGCCTGGATTATATCTGGGATCGCTGACTCACGTTCATTTTTCTTCTCGGAAGGAAGCATCTGAATTAATAGATTCATCCAGAGCTCCAATCCTTTGTGTAGCCTCCCGCTTCATGTTCAGCATTCTCATTCCGCTTCCCCTGTTGGACTCTCCAATTTGCCCAGTCTTATGCCAGTCCTTTCCATTTGAGGGGCCAATTGTTCTGCTCAAAATGCCAGGCATGATGTCTATCAGCAGGAAGGAATTCAGTTCGCTCAGTCTCTTCTCTCCTTGGGTTTGTGTACCATTACCGAGAAAAAGAACAGGGTATATAAACATAACAATATCTAACAATCAATCAATCAATGAAAATTAAGTCATATCAATGCCAAAAATTACATGTATTTCTAGTTTAATCTATTCTAAATGGTAAAACCTCATTTCAGCTAAAATTTCTATTTCGGAACCAATACAAACGTTGAAAAACAAAGCTATAGAATGCATACTTATTTAATTGCCCTTTTCAGAATCTTCAATCTCTAGGAATTGAGTTATATAATTGAATACCAAAGCCATTAAAAGAAATCAAAACTAAACTTGAGAAACTCATACTTGGCAAATCATTTTCAATTCCAATAATATTTCAGCTTTCACTGCTTTCCTTTTATTTTGTATGGCCTGATATGACCTATTTACTTATATTTAACAGATTATTCTTATTTTCATTTCTATTAGTCACTTCATCTCTACATTAATGCATATGTATTGTCGTTATTCAATGTATGTAAAATTTGTAATCCCTCTACAGTCAACAATTTTAGTTAGGAAATACTAGTTTAATCTTACCTATTCTTTGACTTTAACTCGAAACAAAAATCATCATAATTTTTTATTTCAGATATAAGCAAAAGTATGAACCGTCAAGTATTCCTGAGTGTATATTATTTATTTCATGACCAACATCAACTGAGTAATTTTGCAAAGACGATCGTTCACTTTGGCTAGACCTTAGTCAGCAAATACCTACTTAATTGTTTTCAATACACATCGTTTCGTCATAATATTTTACTATTTACTTGGTTGTTTTTATGTTTATAATTCAAAGATGATAAATTGATTTTGAAGTTTTATGCAACTTTGAGATTTATTTGAGTCGGTTAGAATGGTCAAATTGTGGATTAATTAATTTGTGACTGTTAGATATCCGTTCACGCCTCCTGTTCACCGTCTTGAATGAAACACGGGTATGTTTATCAATTCGGTTAGGACAGTCATACAAATTTTCAATCACATTATCATTTAAATCACTAATCAGCAATTCAAACCTTTTCGCTTCCTCATTAACACACACATTTTTTTACTGAATCAATATTCTGATATGCAATTCTGTTAAGTGGGTACTTTAAATAATGTATTCATAATCAAACTTCATATGACTTATTTTCACAATCATTCAAACAAAACTCATTCACTGTGCAACTGTTTCTCTCATATTCATTGACTTTTCACTATTATCGTAATTTGAGAGGATATATATTCATATTTCAATATCAACTCATTTATGGCATATCACGAGCATATATATCACCATTTATATAATTTAATAAATTTCAAATCTCTTGACAACACATCAAGAGTAAAATGACGCAGATAGACGTTCCTTCGTCCCTTCTTCACTTCATATACAACAACTTGTTCAGGGAATTATTCAATCCACCTAGGATATTCGTCCATAATTCCCTCAAGATACAGGTAACCTTTATTAGAAGTCAGTTCACACACCACAATTCACAGTCAATAAAAAACACTCTGAAATAATGATATGAAATCATGAGCTTAATTTCTGAAAAGATTGCAAAGCAGAACATATTTCCGATTAAAACATTCAAAAATTCCAAAATATTATTATTATTACAAGTGAGACTAGATAATGACGAATCTAATTTAAAATTGAAAAAGCAACTTTCTTGAAAAAAAAAAATATTCACATTAAGTGTGAAATACTTCAGTGCGCGTTTTAAAAATACCTTTATCCCTCTCATTCAACAACATAAAACTCTTATCCTTAATACATTCAAGCAAGATATTTTTAACACTATTCTCTCACTCCTTTCATACTTCCAAAATCATTCAGCAAATCATCTATTCCATACGGTGTTTCATTCATATTATTATTTTTATACTTGCTTTACTCCTTATACTTATTTGTGGTATTCCTTTTGGCCCTTTTTTTTCATCAGTGTTGACGGTACCTGCTACATAAAAAATATTATTATCAATAAAAAACAACATAATAATTAATTGATTTCACACTTAGCAGTGAAAATGAAAATTTCCGCGGCTTCCATCTCCAGCGTGTATAAGCATGGTATCGCTCTATAAAATCTGGGAGGTTCTTCAACTCCCAATTATCCAAAACATCCAGAATTCTGAATAGAACTCCTGTCGTAACACAAATTAACTCATTTATATCACATACAGAAAAACAGAACGCTAAAATTAGAACTGAGTACGGCCAAAAGCTCAAATTCATGTTTGAATATCATAATAAATATTTTACATTTTCATATCACTCTAACTTTTATCATAAATAAAATTATGTGAAATATTTTAATGGGGAAAAATTATCCCTTGATAATCGAGAAAATTCTTTCTCGAATCTACCACAGTCAATGGGGTAGTTATAGCTATCGCGTCCCTATAGAACTCAATGAAAAAGACCTGATTAGGTTAATTATGAAGAATTAACCTTCAGGACGAGCAAGGCGCCTCCACCATATCCATGTACACAAGGCAACGTCCGTTTTGGATGCCAAGAAGAATGTTATCCATGACGCGTTGGAACGTCGATGGAGCGTTCTTCAGGCCGAATGGCATACGAACAAATTCTAGTGTCCATTCTCCACAGAGAAAGCTGTTTTATTATATTTACCAAATTGATGAAATAAATGTAGGTTTGGGAATTTCTCTGGAATGAATAATTGGAAAGCAATTTGATATAATTTTCAACATATTTATTAACAATAACCAATATAAAAAAAACATAAAATAACAAAATAATAACATAGTCTTCAAAATATATATTTATATATATAACGAAAACAAACAAAATTTTCAATCACAGAAATCGACGAAACTAAAAAAAAACTTTCTTCATTGCATGCAGCCTCCACAAACCTGGAATGAAAAGTTGAGGATAAGTTGCTGCGCTATTTTAAGGCAGTAGTTTGGGGAATACATTTAATGCGCGTTATCCTAAAGGCACTGCCTGTAAAGCCATCCCCACTACACCACTACATAATCTTCAATATTTTTACTCCGTCTCAAATAGAATATATGAGTGGAAAATATAATTATCTAGAGAACACAGCATCAGAAATCAGAAAATGGAGCTTTTTCAAAATTATGAAGTGCGAGTGGAAAAAATTATCGAATAGTCTTATAAATGAAGAGTGAACGACCCTACTTGACGGTATATCCATAGACCTATAAATTTTTCGTTTGCAAGTATTCAACAGAAAACAACTATTGAATTTTTATAATTTCCAGTTGCTCATTTTCACTAAAATCATTTTTAGCCACCCTGTATAATTTGAGGGCATGAGAATGGATCAAAAATATTAAAATGTTATTATTAATATTTCCTCTATTATTTCGATTTGCATCTGCATATAGAAGCCCATGGCCCATCAGTACATTTTTGTATCTAACCTAATCATAATCAATAACGTTTTCAGTTATTTATAGTTGTTTTCAGTATAGATTTTCTCTACTGCTACCTCACCTTCCACTTGAAGATGAATCGCGTAATTTTTCATAGAATATGTTTATAGTTTTGTTTATTCTACGAAACGAAGTCAAAAAGTTTCACTTACCTTTAGAAAATTTGCAACATTTCTACACCAAGGGACTGAACTATGCACGAATACCTACAAAATATACAACTTTATAAAGTACCGATACCATAATTAAGTTTTGTTAGCAACTTACAATTCTAAAACTAAACAAACAATAGCGCTACAAGCTACATCAACATCAAATGACGAAGTCAAAATGTCTGCCATGGGCCGGCCGTTGCCAGTTGATATCCTCTGCCGCTAGTGTCGAAAGAGGCGCTGTTCACTTCTCAAAAATGTCGCCCGATCATAATCCATGGAACTTCTCGAGTAATATATTATTGAAAATTCAATAAATATCACGAAATGAACGTTAATATAAAACAGTCAAAAATATGTGGCATGGTGGTAACATTGTGAAAGTCGTAAGGACTTCTCTAGATCGCATTGATTTTAACTGCTTTTGAATGGTATTTTGCGAAATCACAAGGTTAATATTGATTGCATATCATTGTTCGCAAAACGAAATCGCTGGTACTAATCTGTAAAATCGCATTGTTGATCGATATAGAGACATCAAATTGAATTCCCTGCCACTTACTGCGACTTCGCTGATTGACTGGGTATTCGGGAACAATGGAAATCACTTCTGATAATTTGTATGGTTCGATTTCAGGAACAGGATCCTAAATTTCGGCATTGTTGTCAACATTTGCAGGGTTCTCCATATTGCTCAATAAATCGATTCAATAAATTGTACCGTTTGAGAATAATCGAACAGTGCGACTATTTTGCGGATAATTGATCAGTACAATGATCGAAAATAATCTTTTGAATTGAGTCTGTGTAATAATAATCAATATGAGTATTCGAGAATAAATATCCCACCTTCGGGTTCGAGGCTATGTTAGTGCCCCTCCTCGGCTGGTTAACGCAGTGGCAGAAGTGGCAGATTTGCCACGTATCGATCTGACTGTAGAGGAGGCCCGCATCAGACCACCAACGTAAGGCATCAGAACCCGCAGGGCGCTTCATAACACCAAGTCCCTGAAGCCACAACAACCGGCATGAGTGGATGCGGAGATCAGAAGGGGCTGATATCTGGCAGATTAACTCTAACGTGTATGACGCCGCTCAGGCCCTGTCCAAAGCGGACAGGAGGGATACCAATCCTCTAATTGGGAGGCATGAGCGACGCATTCACAAGATGGAAGCTAAGATCAAGTCGGCGAGACAACACGCTTCTCGTATCCAGTGTGTAGCGGACTACGTGGCGACCTTCACGCCCTCAGTGCGGCGAATAGCTGCAAATTCAAGACGAGCTTACGACACACTAAATAAAGGCGTGCTGTTCACCATTAAACACCACTGTATTGATAGGATACGAATGCTGGTGGCTGCAAAAAGTCACTAGTGAGGCGGGCGAGAAGCATCGCGGGAAACATGAAGTTCCGCAATAAACCTCCTCGCTTACTCCAAGAGCCTCCACGTGTTGTGGATAACCTGTCGTTGGCTGATCGGGTAAAAACCTACTGGAAGGGCATTTACGAATTTCCGCAGCTACTCAACTTATATACTCCAGCCCTAGCTCAGTTCGAAGCCTTCGAACTGCGCAATCCGATAACCACGGAAGAAGCTCGACGGGCCCTCAAAGGCTTGAAGAACTCTGCTACTCCAGGCCCTGATGGGCTATATAACTTAAGGTGGAAAAAAATTCCATGTACCCACCATGGTCTAGCAAGAGTTTTTAACTCATGGCTAGATGAGGAGCAACAGATTCCGGA
The DNA here is from genome assembly GCA_958502065.1 of Chrysolina americana. Classification (NCBI taxonomy): domain Eukaryota; kingdom Metazoa; phylum Arthropoda; class Insecta; order Coleoptera; family Chrysomelidae; genus Chrysolina; species Chrysolina americana. Next base: position 34,095,327 of record OY293420.1, read on the forward strand.
TTGATTCGTCGAGGGGCGAACCGTGGTAATCCCTAAAAACGGAGATTTTTCTGATCCGAAGAACCACAGATCGATAACATGCTTGAACATATGTTACAAGTTACACGCATCTGATACATGCGAATACTCTTTGCAGTTGAGCCGATGTATTAACGGATATATGAGCAAAGAGGATCAAAGTAGGGGGTCGCTGGCTGCAAGGAGAACCTGCTAATCGACAGATGCATCACGCAGGACTCCGTGCTGTATAAGCGTAACTTTTCAATGGCCTGGATTGATTATCGCAAGGCATTTGATACAACATCGCATGAGCTCATCATGCATTTGCTCAGAAGCCTTGCGGTACCCGATCAAATAGTGAGATGCATTGAACAGCTGATGCCGCTCTGGAGAACTCGCTTCACCACCATAACATCTAGTCAAGTCAGAGTCCAAACAGAGCAGGTTATCTTTAGAAGGGGCCTGTTTCAGAGAGACTCCCTCAGCCCTCTTCTCTTCTGCATCCCACTACTGCCATTGTCCGTTGCACTACGGAAAACCCGCGGATACAGCTGCGGCACCCCCAGAAACCGGAGGCATAAGGTGGTCACCCTTCTGTTTTACATGGATGACTTCAAACAGGAAGGCCGTGGACTCCTGAGCTTGGAGTGTCATGAGGAGTTCAGATCCCCTTCTCTGCTTAGTATGTGATCATGAAAAAGCAGGGATTGGAGCACCAGACGTCGGGATTGGCATCTAGGCAGCTCACCTCACACTCGTTTTACTGCCAGATACCTTTGCCTATGGGCTACCGGCCAATTATAACATTTAATATTCGACCAGAAGTACATTAAGTGACAATATAATCTAGAACTACTTTTTTTTCGGAAGAATGTGTTATACATGCTAGTCATTCTAGCCAACCATGTTGTTGTGATGCCATGCACAGACAAAAATTCAAACTATTTGAGACTGTTCAAGTCCGTGGATCACTCAACCGAATGCAGACAGCGTTGTTCGACTTCAGCTATCGATAGTACCCGACATCCGCTACAGCTGATGTCTTCTCGAAATTATAATTTGAGAACAGATTTCAAACTTGAAAATCCGCTTGAATTACAAATAATATACTTCCATAAAGAGTTGTTGGGTGCGAGTGCCATGGCGTTTTGGGGCGACTTACTGATTTTCGATGGCGCATTCGTCTGTAGGAAAAACTGAAAAATCAACGGTACATCCAATTCGAACTAATTTCTAATTTTTTACATTTACTTACTCAGATTGGTTGCTGAAAGTGAGTGTCCCAAAGAGTTTCTTTATGAAAAGGGTCCTAACCATGAAATAAAATAAAACTCGTTATTATTGTCAAAATCACGTCACAGTAACGTCATTTTCAGGTTTTATCATGGCCGAGGATGTTATCAGAATCCAATGATAATTGTTGAATATAAACTTAACATTGAGGTCATTACCAGACTCTTCTGGGTGAATCTTACGTCAAAAATAGAATTCACTGCATATCTGATAACCTTTCATTGTAATTTAATAATTTTTTTTAAGGGAATATCGGCGTGGTTTGGATATCAAACCATTGACGGAAAACGATGCTATAGAAGATCATTTAATTACAGTGTGTGTTAGAAAAAGGCCTTTGAACAAGAAGGAAATTTCTAGAAAAGAAGTAGATGTAATAACCATACCAAGTAAAAACCAATTGATAGTACACGAACCTAAAAATAAAGTTGATTTAACAAAATATCTTGAAAACCAACTTTTTCGATTCGATTATGCTTTTGATGAAACATGCTCAAATGAAATAGTGTACAGGTGAGATGTTGCTGATTTTTTACCTGCCTCTAAAAATATTTATGAATTCTAGATACACTGCACAACCACTAATTAAAACCATTTTTGAAGGAGGTTTTGCAACTTGCTTTGCTTATGGCCAGACAGGCTCTGGTAAAACACATACCATGGGTGGCGACTTCCAAGGCAAAACTCAGGATTGTCAGAAAGGGATTTATGCAATGGCAGCGGCAGATGTATTTCGACTTGCCAACTCTTCAAAGTACCGACAAAAAAATCTTGTAGTATCATCAAGTTTCTTTGAAATTTACTCTGGAAAAGTTTTCGATTTATTGAATAATAAGGCTAAATTAAGGATACTTGAAGATGGCAAACAACAAGTTCAAGTTGTTGGTCTTACAGAAAGAGTAGTTAGCAATACAGATGAAGTTCTGAAATTGATTCAAAAAGGTAATCAAGCTCGCACATCAGGACAAACGTTTGCAAACTCAAATTCATCAAGGTCACATGCTGTGTTCCAAATATATTTGAGGTCTGATAATAATATGTCGAAAATCCACGGCAAGTTTTCACTCATTGATTTAGCAGGAAACGAGAGAGGAGCAGATACGTCTTCAGCTAATAGGCAAACTAGTAAGTAATAAATTGTGTATTCCAGATGTAGCTTTTCAATATCTGAAACAACGATTTCAAAAATGAAGGCATATATTCCTATCCGTAACTTGCTCATTATATTTCAGCATAACTCAGAAATATATCTCAAATGAGTTTCATTTAGTTCATTTCAGAAAAATTCACTATTTTGCCATTGAGAAAGTATTCACCAAAATCACGAATATTCTGATTCTCAACGTTGAATTATCAATTACCACTCATGAAAAAATCATCAGTTTTTTTTTTTTAGGAATGGAAGGTGCTGAAATTAATAAATCTCTTCTCGCTTTGAAAGAATGCATCCGAGCTTTGGGTCGTAAAGGTGCACATCTTCCATTTAGAGTTAGTAAATTAACACAAGTACTTAGAGATTCATTTGTGGGATCTAGTTCACGTACTTGTATGATTGCGATGATATCGCCTGGTGTTAACTCATGTGAACACAGTTTGAATACGTTACGATATGCCGATCGTGTTAAAGAGTTGGGAGGTGGAGATTTGCAAACAACTGCTGGATCTGAGTATGAACAAGACAATGAAGGAGATTTGCTTCAATTGAGATCATTAAATGTAAGTATATAGGTATTAACCAAAGATGTGAAAAAATATAATTTCATACTCCTCAAACTTTATGATTATCTGTGACTATATACGCCATGCATTACCCATCAAAACCAATTCACAGAGCATGTTCCATTTTTGTAATATTTTCAAATTTATCTATTTTTTGTAAAAGCGATGTTTGAACGTGACATACTAGTACTTTATGTAGGAACATCCCATTAAAAAAAACTTTTACTTAAAATAAGTTGGAAAATGAGGTTATATGAACAAAGGCTAACATTGAGCTTAGGCTGACGAAGCCTTCTGCAGAAAGCTTTGAACTGCGCTATGGCTGAAGTATCTACGTTGAGTGGTTGCGAAAACTCATATATGTTCTTCTAGAAGGTTTCCACCCGATCAGTCGCCGGCTGATCGGGTTATCCACAACACGTGGAGGCTCTTGGAATAGGCGAGAAGGTTTATCGAGAAACTTCATGTTTTCCGCGATGGTTCTCGCCCGCCTCACTAGTGACTTTTTGCAGCCACTAGCATTCATATCCTATCAAAACAGTGCTGCTTGATAGTAAACAACACGCCGTGATTCAGTGTATCGTGAGCTCGTCTTAAATTTGCTTTCATCCTGTGAATGCGTCGCTCATGCCTCCCAATCAGAGGGGTGGTATCCCTCCTCTCCGTTTAGGACATGGTCTGAGCGCCATCATACACGGCAGAGTTGATCTGCCAGATATCAGCCTCTTCTGAAAGGACATCATGAATCTACTCGTGCCAATTGTTGTGGCTTCAGGGGCTTGGTTTTATGAAGCGCCCTGCTGGTTCTGATGCCTTCCGTTGGTGGTACGATGCGGCCCTCCTCTAAAGCCAGACCGACACGTGGCATATCTGCCACTTCGTTAACCGACTGAGGAGGGGCTCTGACATAGTCACTAGCCCAAAAATGAGATACATAATCCCTTGGGTTTTGGGCGGAAAAGGCAGTGTGCTCTGAGTGTATCTCACACCACAGAGCATGCATTCTTGCCATGTATCCTCTCTGGGCGGGCTCACTGCTCTTATAACAATGCAAAAGGCAACACCGGTTTCTCGTCTACACCGTACGATTGTCGTAGATGGTAGTACAACACTCGCTCTGCTTCTAGTAACAGGGACCTCTATAGCCATCACGCGACTACGGTAGACGAGGGTATTGAAGAGACCATCCTGGCAGGCCATTATGAATCACTCGATTTCCGACTTCAACCCACTTGACCTGAGAATTACAAAGGTCGTGTTCTTGAAGAAGACCCCGTGCATTGGCTTATCCTTATGTAGCTGCAGAAGATTCTCACTTTCCGCAGCTTTAACGTGGGCTTTTTGCTAAACGGGTTCCAACTCGGTGACAGAGTTTGGGTTCGTCCGTTCAGTGACGAATACGAAACCAAGTTCATCGGCTGCACAGGTTTGCTTCCTTGAAAAAAAATGCTCCAATCCCTGCTTTTTCATGATCGCATATCAAGCAGAGAAGGGGATCTGAACTCCTGATAACTGTACAGGCTCCATCCAGTACCATTCTGTTCTGTAGACATTCCAAACTCAAAAGTCCACGGCTTCCCTGTTGTCTAGAGAAGAATGACCGTTTAACGAACGATTCAGGATGCAAGCTCCTTTGATAATGCATCATTTTGCGAGTTTTATCATCGAGTTGTCACAGCTCTTCCTGAGTCCATTTCATTTCCCCAAAGGAGTAAAGTAGAATCGGAATGGCAAGCATATTAGTTGCAGCAACTTTTTTCTTCCCTGATCGTTCTGATGACCAGATCTGTCGAAGTTCATGCTGATACATGCCGCGGAGAGAGTTTTTCACAGTTGTTACCTCCGACATCCAGATGATGTATCGTCCTCTTTTGAGATGCACCGTGGCACATTTGTCGATTCCAAACTCCATTCCGAAAGCATGCGTGTACTCTTGCACCACCCTTAAGGACTGATGAAGATTCATTCCTCCGGAGGCATATAATTTGAGGTAATCCATGTAGAACAGATGGGTGACCTCATGCCATTAGTTGTTGTGAGTGCCGCAGTTGTATCTGCGTGTTTTCCGTAGTGCAATGGACAATTGCAATAGTGAGATGCAGAATAGAAGAGGGCTGAGGGAGTCTCCCTGAAATACGCCCCTTCTGAAGATAACCTGCTCTGTTTGGACTCTGACTTGACCTGATGTTATGGTGTTGAAGCGAGTCCTCTAGAGCGGCATCAGCTGTTCAATGCATCCCACTATTTGATCGGGTACCGCAAGGCATTTGAGCAAATGCATGATGAGCACATGCGATGTTGTATCAAATGCCTTGCCATTAAAAGGTTACTGTTATATTGCACGAAGTCCTGCGTGATACACCTGTCGATCAGCAAGTTCTCCTTGCAGCTAGCGACCCCTTTTTTGACCTCCTTTGCTCATATATCCGTTTATTACCAGATCAACTGCGGAAAGTATTCGCATGTATGAGAAGCGAGTAAATATTTTATAACATGCCTTCGAGCATGTTATCGGTCTGTGGTTCTTCGGATCAGAAAAATCTCCGTTTTTGGGGATTAGCACGGTTCGCCCCACGACAAACCAATCCAGAATCTGCTGCTCCCCATCTAGCCATGAGTAGAAAACTCTTGCTAGATGGTGGTGGGTACATGGAAATTTTTTCCACCAATAGTTATTCAGCCCATCAGGGCCCAGAGCAACAAAGTTCTTCGAGATTTGAGGGCCCGTCTAACTTCTTCCGGAGTTATTGTCACGCCCTGTATATGCACTAGGCATTTTTGGAAATCGTGATGTTATATTATCAACAAAAATCTGAGTGAGAATTAAATGAATGATTACTGAAAAGCTTGGCAATCATTTTTGATTTAAATATATATTTTGATGGTTATTTGAATCTTCTACCGTTGCATCCGTTACACTGGCGCCCAATCATTATTTTTTTCCTCTCGCTTGAGTGAATGACGAATTATTTTACTTTTCAAAACACTGGTACTGAGATTCACTGATTTCCTGGTTACCTTCATAGGTGGGAGTATAAATATTTTTCCTTTTATCCTGTCACTTTCTGGTGTACTGCAATTTTCTTTATGGAAATGATATACTTTACATTTAATAATTGATTACGGTTGCATTTCTTCCTTTATACAGGACAACTGCATTTTTTCCCATTTCCGAGGTTTGTATCACTAACGGTGATCTGAATATATCTGGTTCAATTTACAAATATTTGAAATATTTAATTTTCTTGATTTTTTTTTCAATTAGTATACAGGGTGAAACGATAATTCTTCGTTCTATTGTTTTTGAATTTATTTATATTTTTTTAAAATTAGTTTTTTTTTTAATTTATATCGATAGATAGATAGAATTTTATTTCCCAAAAATACATATTTATAATATTTCTGTAGGTAGCAAATACCAATACAGTTAGCTATAATCAATAATTATTTACCTTATCTATGTACATCTATGTATTTCAGTCGCATAGAGCTTAGGGAAAATAGCTATAACCAATTCACACAATGTAAATGATTACATGAATAGATTAATATATATATATATATATATATATATATATATATATATATATATATATATATATATATATATATATATATATATATATATATATATATATGTATTACAATACAATGCATTTGCCATCGGTATGAGGTAGTGTGAAACTATTAGAGAACAGTATTGAAAAATTCATTCAAATTATAGAATACATGTTGGTGTAATAATTTTTTTAATTCGGCTTTGAATTTCGTCATGGATAGAGCTTTCAAAACTTGAGGAAGATGATTATATATGTTAATCCCTGAATACAGGGGTCCCCTACGAGTTCTGTTGAGTCGGTAATTTGGTAGGATTATAGATTGGTCTCTCGTTGGATAGGAATGTATATCTGTAGGGCGCAATAGGGAACCTCTATTTTTGTGGATGAGTAGTGAAATTTTGTAGATATATAAGTTGGTTAAGGTGAATATTTTATGTTCTGCGAAATAATCCCTGCATGAATCCCTGTAACTCAGATTGAATACTGTTCGCATCGCACGTTTTTGTATGACAAAAGTACATGTTGATTCAATAGACGTGCCCCAAAATTCTATAAAATAGTAAACGGTTTTAGCGACTTCATTACTTGTGTTTATTCTGACAGTTTAAGTTACCATCAATGGTGAGTCCTAAGAATTTGGTGGAATGTGATGGATTTATTGTATCATTGTCCAAAATTATCTGAAAATTATCAATATTTCTATAAGGATTGAATAAAATATTACGAGTTTTACTTAGGTTGAGAGATAGTTTATTCGTCACGAACCAGTCCAGTATACCATTCATAGTCCTTTGTGAGAAACTAAGAAATGTCTGTATCTCTGAGTCATTGATAATAATGCTAGTGTCATCGGCAAAAAGGGTAAAGGTCACATCAGGAAAGTTGCACACTATATCATTCACATATATGAGAAATAGGGTGGGCCTCAAGGATAGACCCTTGTGGGACACCTGCCTTTATATCTGCCATTTCCGAATATGAGTCGGTTATGAATCGATTTCTTTCATTTTCAATTTTAACTCGCATCTTCCTCTCGCCAAAGTATGTCTCAAACCACCGTCTAGGGATACCGCGTATACCATAGTACTCCATCTTGTTCAGAATGATATTATGATCGACGCAATCAAACGCTTTAGATAAGTCACAAAAAATCCCCAGTGGGTTTTTATTTTATTCTATTAGTTCATTTACATATTCTAATAAAGCGTAACTTGCGTCGGTTGTATTCAAGTTTTGGCGAAAACCGAACTGCGAATCTGTTAAGATATTGTGTTGCCTAAGGTACGTTAATAGTTGAGAATTAACAATCCATTCTAGAAGTTTTGAGAAGCTGGGAAGCAGTGAAATCCCCCTATAATTATTGGTATCTAATTTATTACCTTACTTGAAAATAGGAACGACAATTGAAGTTTTGAATAATTCAGGAAAAGTTTCAGTGGATAAAGATTTGTTTACTAAAAAAGTTAGGGGCTTTATTAATAGTTCGACATTCTTTTTAATCAACGTCATTGGTATTTCGTCAATACCAGTCGACTTCTTCGGTTTTTGAGCATTGATGCAATTCCTCATATCATTCTTTGTTATTGATGAGAAGAAAAACGAGTTCACAAAGTTGAGGTTCATATTTTTAAGGAATTCATCGCTACTCTTTACACTATTTCGATCGATGTTTGTGTGTGCGGCAATAGTTGAAAAATGTTGTTTAAATTCTTCTGAGATTTGTTGAGGGTCTTGAATGAGCATACTGTTTTTTGTTAGGCAAAGGTTTTCGATTTTTTTACTTTTCTTTTTAGTGAAATGATTAACCAGATTCCATGTCGTTTTACTTTTGTTGTCTGACTCAGTGATAGTGCTATTGTAGTAATTAAGTTTAGAAATATTGATGGTTTCTCTTAGAATACGTTGATATGTTTGTATATATTTTAATATGTTCAAGTTATTGGTATATTTTTTCATAATTTGGAGGGAACAGAAGGAGTGAACCGAAATTCTCGGGTTCTACTGATGAGAATTGGAATAATTTTATTTTGACTATGAAAATTTTTTGGAGTTCATAAATAGGTCGAGCCGGAAAGTTATATGAATGTGGTCCGTTCTCGTTCCTAGTGCGTCCCAAATCACAGTTCTAACGTTTCTCACGTGTCACTTTCCAAAGTTCAGGTTGGGTGCGATCTGCAGTCTAGAGGCACCAAGCCCTGAACCACAAGTGGCAGTCCCAGGAGGGTCTCCATCGCTGCAGTTGGTGTTGATTTGATGGCCCCTGTGATTCCAAGACAAGCAAGTCTTTGCACCCTGCTTAGTCTCGTTGCGGCTTCTCTTTGTTGTGTCTTGGGTCACCCCACCAAAGAATATGTAATGGAAGGCACCTTGACCACCATGCTGTACAACTGGTGCATCATATGTGGTTGTAGTACCAATTTTTTTCCAAAAGTGCTTCTGGCTATCACTAGTGAAGTCACCGCTTATTTGGTTATTTTTTGACGTTGAGTCCTTTCAAGTCCGTACATCAAGTGACAAGGTTAAGAGCCTCCTGCATGCAATCTCTAACCGTTGTGTTGAATATTCCCTGTGCTAAGACCACAATATCGACAGCATAGCCAAGGGTTCGATGTCCTGCTCCGTTCAGTGTTTACAGCAGCGAGTTCGCGATCAGATTCCACAGAAGCGGGGATAGAACTTCAACTTGTGGGCATCCTCTGGTCGCCCTGGCTACTACGGTCGCCTCTCACACAGTGTTGTATATCAGTCGGTTTCTCAGCATTTAGTCTATCTAGGCCACCCATGGTTCTTCGATTTCTTTGTGTCTGAGAGCTCTAATGATTGAGCTCATAAAGGTAGTATTTAAAGCTTCTTCTATGTCTAGAAAGGTCGCTAGCAATACCTCTTTATTTTCCAGGGTGTTTTCCACCGTCGTTACTAGTTGTAACGGCTAGTCCTGTAGGTATATTATTCTCGGTGCAGTGGTCTTTCCACCAGCACACCGTCCATAATATGTGTATCCACTAGCTTCTCCAAAGTCTTTAGTACAAATGACAAGACTTATTGCTCTTAGGGACTTTGCCGAATCCTGTCCAGCTTTTCCAGGTTTCGGTATGAAGGTAACCCTAACTTGCCTCCATGGTTTTGGTATATATCCAAGGGCCAGACTGCCTCTGAGTACATTAAAGAGTCTGATTTGCAGTTCTTTGGGTCCCTCCTGTAGCATTGCAGGGTAAATCCCCTCGGGTCCCGGTGATTTGAAGGGTTCAAATGTGCCTATTGCCCATTGAACTTTCTCATAGGTCACGACCTTCTTTGCTATGTCCCAGTCCAGTCTAAAGCCTCTTTTCGAAGTCTCCGGTACTTCTGGATCTCCCATAGCTCGTATATGATCAATATGTGCTCCAGACAGTGAACTCTCAGTAGTTCTTTTATTGTTTCTTTCCTGTTCAGGTGTGGTCCCCTTGTTCATTTTTCAGGGAGCATATTACTTGTTGTATATCCTGTAGAGTACTTTCTGGAGTCTAGCACACTCTCTTCTATCTCCTCATAGTCTCCTCTGTGTGCTACCAGGGCTCCTTCCTAGTGGTGTTCCTTGTGATGAGTGGGCAGTGCTTATCAAACGTAGAGATGGCTGCGTCATTGATTTCTTCCACAGCCATCTCTGTTTGTTCTTATAGTACAATACGTTCCTTGGAGTTTGCGACTCAGGTCTGCTTTGTACGCTTCCCATTTCGTTTTCCGTGGGTTCCGATAAGTCTCTTTGTACATGTCACTCTTTTTTATGAAGTTAATGTATCTGTGATCCGAGCAACTTACATCATCAGATACATGCCATTCTGTAAGAAGGTTACTCACATAAGTTGAGGCTATTGTTACGTCGAGTACATCCTTCCTGTTTTTTGTAATGAACGTGGGTTTGTTTCCTACATTCAGCGTGTCCAAGTTGTTAGCCATTATGAATTGTAGTAGATTTTCACCTCTTTCGTTAGTGTCGCTGATGCCCCAAGTGATGTGGTGCGCATTAGCGTCACAACCGATGATAAGTTGCAGTCCTTTGTTCCTACAATGTCTCACCAGGTCTTCTACATCCTTTGTGGGTGGTGGTTTAGGGTGGTTCGATGGAAAGTAGGCCGATCCCAGTACTAGCTCCTTAGTATCGTTCCCTACCTTCGTCCTAATAATTACTGCTGTAAGATCTCTGGAACAGAAATTCGTTAGCGGCAGTATTTTTATGTATTTTGTTATGATTATGCAGGTCCGAGGGATCTCTGCTGATCTGCTGTAATTAAGCTCTCCGCATTCTCACCCCAGTCCTCTTATCTTCCCATGTCTAACCCATGGTTCTTGTATAAGGGCAACGTCAAAGCCTACCCCAGCCGCTGTAAGGACTGCTGAAGCGGCCTTACAATGCTGCAGGTTGATCTGGGTTATCCTTATCCCCGGGGCTGACATTTTTGTTCATTTCCTCGGTCATTTTTATTTTCACTAGTATGGGGGAACAAATTTTCCGGCCCTGTGGTGCCCTCTGCCCAGGACTAAGGCTGTTTACTTCAGGATTTTGCCCGGTTTCCCGAAGGCTCCGTTATCGATGGTGCATCCCCACCGCCATGCATCCATCAGCACGGGGTTGCTTGACACTTTGGATTGGAGGTTTTTTAATCGCCTTTTACGACAGTCACACCGTACCGGGGACTAATTCTTCCCCCCGAATCCCCATGACGTAAATTGGAAGAATGCGGATGAATCAGTGGAAATGTGTTCATCCACTTTTCTTTCACATTTTGTGTATGAACGCCTCCAGCGATTCACATTGCAACAACTTCTCCAAAGTAAAAGTTTGTTATGTGAATCAAGCAAATGTTAATCTGTACTTAGATCGATCTTATAAATATTTTAAAATCTACTCCGGTATAAATAAAATGGAATATTAATAATGTAAATAAACCTGTTCATGAACCCGAGATGGTATCAGTGAAATTACTTACCTTTCTTGTTCTCTTGGGAATCTGAAGAAACTTAGACAAGAGTCATCCTTAGAATTCTTCTCACAAAACAGGCATCGGATTATTGACTTTTTCGTAAAGTGATTCCTGAGACTCATGTTTTGAATGATAACTGTCCACGCCACAAAGAACTAATTCAGTCAATATACAGCTTCAGCACAAACGATATCACTCAAATTATTTGTTTTCAATCTTTCGATTACATTAAGAATATAACGTCAAACTCCAAGTAGCCGTTATTTATTTATGATTCTTTCATTACCAATGCACTGCGGCCAAATGTCAAACTGATTTGTATCACTACAAACTACAAAAAAAGAATAATTTAATAATTTAGTCGTACACGGATGATAATTTTATTGAATCGTACACGGATGATAATCGATTTGGCGAACTGTCACATTGAACGGAGGTAGAATCACAGAATAATAAGACAATGGATGAAGAGCAAACTTCGTAGACTTCTTATTTATGGCGAAATCGCAGAATTCCGGCAACTCCGAACAGTTTATTGCGCATCTTGAGGAGCTGACTGCGTGCATGCCACGTCCCAAAATGCAAAAAATGAAACTCCGACCACGATTTGCGTTGGAGTGAAAATACTGTTTTTTTAGCATTATACTGTGCACTGGTTCTCCAGAGCTGTACTTGACCGTTGAGTCTTGCGTTCGCCGTTTGTAGTGTACCTATTTGTTTACGATTCGTGTGAGTTTCGTCATGATTTCTTGTGTGCTGTCTCTTATCAAGGCTTGGTAAGCTATTGTTTTTCGTGTGTGGTGTCGATTTTCCAGCTCCTTACACACATTTCAATGGCGTATACCTCTGCCTGGAATACCGTAGCTAATTTACCCATACTGAATGAGCGTTTCTCTACTGGGTTCATCCCGTATATTCCGGCTCCGACGCCTCCTAAAGTTTTCGAACCATCGGTGAACCAACGTTCATTTTCCCTACATAGGTCAGTTTCATTCCGAACCCAGTCTTCTCTTTCAGGGAAGACCATATTGTGGGGCGTGTGAAGGTTGATAGTTTTGGGCATGATGTCTGAGGGCATTCCTTCAGCATGCTGCTGCTTCTCATAACTGCCTGCGGTAGACTAATAGCCGCTTGATGGAGTCTGTATGTTGCCCATCTTGCCTCTCTCTCCAGAGCTATGTGAAGAGGAAGTAATCCGAGAAGGGCTTCCATTGCTGCCATTGGCGTGGAGCGAAAGGCCCAAGTAATTGTCAGACACGCTTGTCTCTGTAGTCCGTTAAGTTTAGCCTGGGCCATTTTTTATTGGCCCTTGCTGCACCAGACTACAGAGCCATACGTGATTATTGGTCATATGACGATCACGTACAGCCAGTATACTTGTTTTGGTGACATACCCCATGTTTTGCCACATATTTTGCGGCATGTCCATAATGATAGGCTAGCCTTTCGGATAGTCTTTTCCATATGCGAGTTTCAGTTTAGCTTTTTATCTAGGGTTATTTCCAGATATTTTGCTCCACTCGCAAAAGGAATTGCTACCTACACCATTGATGGAAGGAGATATTAAGTGTTCCAGCTTCCTTTTTCTGGTGAACGGTACTATGACCATTTTGTGAGGGTTAATGGACATTTCCTCCCTCTCACACCATTTATATATGGTGTCCAAAATATCCTGAAGGGCGTAGGAGATCGTCTCTTCGGATTTATCGCGTATTACTAGGACCAAATCGTCAGCATATGCTTGCAGATCGACCTCCCATAGCAAGAGAATGGCCAGCAGATCATCCACTAGCAGTGACCATAGCAGAGGGGAGAGAACCCCTCCCCACTGAGAGCAGCCCCTGGCTGGTTTGAAGCTGAAGAGAGGTCGTTATGGTTCTGTTATGGAGCATAGTTCTTATCCAATCACATAGTATTGGTTCAATTCCTCTAGAGACAGTGTCCTTATATAGGGAGTGAGGTAGTGCATTGTTAAACGCTCTTTCTATGTCAAGGAATGCTGCAACTGCTACCTCCTGGTGTTCCAGGGCGTCGCTTATTCGTGAGACAAGGTTGTTGTGGGCAAGTTCTGTTGACTTGCCAGCCTGATAGGCATACTGGTGAATATTGAGTGGGTGCTTTGTTAATACCCACACCTCATGTGCCCGTCCAGTATTTTCTCCATGCTCTTCAACAGAAAGGATGTCAGACTAATAGGTTTGAGCGATTTTGGGTGTGGGTTAGTTCGACCCACCTTAGGAATATAGATCACCCTAGTCGCGGTCCAATTAGATGGAATATGGTTCCAAAATAGACTGGCTCTGAAGAGTCTTATAAGGATAGGTACAATATGTTCCAGTCCGATTTGTAACAGATCTGGAGCAATGTCATCCTCTCCTGGCGACTTGTAAGGTTGGAACTTGTAAGGTTAACTGCCCATCCTATCGCCTGTGGTGTGATTATTTTATTGGCAACCACCCAGTCATCTCTGCCAGGTCGTTTTTTCCGGCCTATATTTGTGACTGAGCGTCGATTGTCCAGAATCCTGGGAAGTGGTTATTAGCCAATAGCTCTATTGTTTCTTTCCTGGTGGCCGTAAAGGAGCCGTCTGAACGTTCAAGCGATCCCAGCTCCTGTGTCGGCTCTCTGGATAGAATCTTGTGGATATGGGCTCCGCTTGATGTGTTGGACACATTTTCGAAGAATCGTTCCCATGATTCTCGATTTGCTTTCCGGATATCATTATTGTATGTGGTAAGAGCGAACCTATAGTTTTTCCATTCACCTGATACCTTACCTCGGTTGAATAGCCTTCGAACTTCTTTTTGTGATTTATCCAGATTTTTGTTCCACCAGGAAGCATTCCGGTTATCTCTTTTCTCTCTCAGTGGACAGTTTTCGTGATACGCTGAGATGAGTGCAGTTTGTAGATGTTCCGCAGCAAAATCTATTTGATCAAGAATATTTATTGTGGTCAGTCCGTTTTGGAGATGGTTCTTCAGGGGGGTTTTGTATCCTTTCCTGTCCATGCTCCGCATAACTCGGAATTTTCCCTTGCCTGGATTTCAATGTTGAATTGAATTGTCTATGATCTGAGCATGATGGCTCAGAGGACACCCTCCAGTTGGATTTCTCATTGCTTAGGAGTTCTGAGCTGATTGTTAGATCTAGTACCTCTTTCCTAATACTAGTGACGAAGGTTAGCTCAGAGCCCACATTGTTAATTGTAAGCTCCTCCCCTATCAAGTAATTGAAAAGAGACTCACCCCTCATGTTGATGTTTGTGCTGCCCCACGCTTCATGGTGCGCATTGGCGTCACATCCTATCACTTGATGGGTGTTGTTCCTCCTGTTGAAGGCAATTAGTTCTCGCACGGCCACTGGAGTAGGCTGTCCCGCACCTACATCTCCAGGAAAGTATGCTGAGCAGACGATAATTTCCGTCATACTCCCCCTCTCTGGAAATTTCACATGGATTCTTGCCATGTCCTGAATGCAGAAATCTGAGAGAATAAAATAATTAATGTTTTTTCTGGCTAGAATGCATGCCCTAGATTTTACCTCAGAGCAGACTGCAATTACCTTACCAGATGTGTTGCTCAGGCCGGTAACTCGGCCTGTGTTGGAGGTCCAGGCGGCCTGGCATGTTCTTTCCCTCCACGGCCACCTTTCAGAGAATGTCTGTTTGGCCACGGCCCGAATCCTCTCGGTTCAGTATTACCCAGACCTGGATGGTCAGACCGTGGTTAATTTTTTTCAGTCTTGTGAGCACCATCTCGGCCGTGAGTCGTTCGTCGGCTTCATCGTCCGGGATGTATGCCACACAGATGAATGGCTTGGGAAGGTCCTGCCCTTGGACGAATTTGATTTTCGCTCCTTCCCTTGGTTGCTTTGAAGCCTTTTCCAGCCAGCTGGCACTGATGCTGTCCGCACAGGTGATTTGTTACTATCCAGGCCGAATACTACAGCTCTGGAACCTCTCCTGCGGGCCCTCATCGGGTATTAAGTTCATAGCTTCACTAATGGATCGATGAAGAACCCTTAGTTGTTCGCCTGTTAGAGCTGTGGTAGGATATTCAGGGTGGATTAGACCCACCCTGTTGCCCCCAGCCACTTGAGTCTATCTCGGTGATTGTTTTTTTTTCCAGTTTGGTGGGTATTGATTCGGTACCAAATTACTAATATTTTCAAGGAGTTCCCAAAGATAAAAATAGATAAATATAATAACACAAAAATTGCAAATATTTTTTCAAAAGTCAAGGATAGGACTCCAACTTCGCTTAACAGCAACGTAATATACGAAATTCCGTGTGGTGCATGTGATCAGTGTTATGTGGGTCAGACTTCGCAATGGCTGAAACAAAGAATAGCTTTACACAAGAGCGATGTCCGGTTAGGCAAAAACTCGTGTGCAGCTGTTGATCACTCACATAAAACCGGCCACCAATTTGACTACTCTAATGTCAAAATCCTGGAAAAAATTAATAATCAAAAAACTAGACTCTTCCTTGAGATGTACCATATAAACAAAAAACCCAACACAGTAAATTACAAGACCGACACGAATCAGTTAAACAACATATACAGTAACATTTTAAACACAATTTAATTTTTGTTATTGGTAAACATGTGGTGTACCTATGATAGTTTCTAAGAATTTTTTTTTATATATTTACATTTTTTTTTCATTGTTACCTACTGGTCATTAGATTTTTGGTTACCTGCGTGATATATAAGCCGGTGCCCCAGAGCTAAAGTTTCAGTTAGTAATGGATATTACCTAGTTGGTGTTGATGAATATTTCGCAGCTCCCCAGAACACTAATGAACACAAGGATTACCGACTCTATGATTGTAAGTGGAACAGTTGTATAATTTTTGGTTTGATTTTTCAAAATTCTTCTCCTGAAGAAGCTAATAAAGATTAGCGAAATATTGAGATATAGAACGAATGAGTTTTATTGGTAAACAGACCGCAAACCCGAGAAGTCCCCAGCTGATTTTATATATATATATACAAAAGGGGGAGATTTTCTACTATATATATATATATATATACACATATATATATATATATATATATATATATATATATATATATATATATATATATATATATATATATATATATATATATATATATATATATATATATATATATATATATATATATATATATATATATATATATATATATATATATATATATATATATATATATATATATATATATATATATATATATATATATATATATATATATAATCAAGTTGATATAACTATAACGATTTCGAGACCGGCCTCGAGACCGGCCCTGATCATCCAATTACACTCCACACTCGAAATGTAAACAAGTTCTCTTCTCTTCTGACAAACACATGACTCATCCGTGGAAGAGACGCGAACGTTCTAACCGAAGATTCTAGGGACCTCTAAGAAGTCGCCGAACAGACTGGAAAGATCGAAAACTGTAAATGCTACTATATATAGCCGCTGAATAGCAGATGGCAGGACAGTCAGAATTCAGAGTTAGTTACAGTTCCAGAATTCGCAGATAGAGACTGACACCGTAGAAATAAAATAGTGAAGTAAATGTTTTAGTGAATAATTGTTTTAAACAGTGTTTTAAATAAATTAGGAAAATTAGTTAGTGCAGTTTTAGTACAATACAATACTGATTTCAGCAAGGCATTTGACCGAGTATCACATAAAGAATTGCTGAAAAAATGTATCCCGTTTTGGAATACAGTTGCTTCTACATTCATTTTTATCGAATATGAAACTATTTGTTGAATATGATGGAGTCAAATCATTTAGTTTCACGGCAACTTCTGGAGTGCCAACAAGGCTCAAACTTAGAACCCTTACTATTTTTGCTCTTCATTTATGACATTTGTGATCATATTCAGTGGTGGTCATATTCAATGTAAAAGTATGACTTTCACACGAAAATCAACCCCTATTTTACTCGACTATCACTTGAATCCCTTATATTTGGTGAGAGTTACCCAATTCGAAGATTTAGAAGTACTTTTTGATCGGCCGGTGGCTTAGCGGTCTAATGCACAGGCCGTTCGAAACTCCAGCATAGCTATGGTCGGTTCGAGCCCGATGTAGGTACAAGAGATTTTTTCTCAAATACTTTATATCGGATCGATAGGCGACCGCATGCCTTATTGAAAAGCAAGTGTATTGTGAGTTGTCAAGCTGCCAATATCGTCTAGTGCTAGCCGACCACCCGAGGTGGTGCTGTATGTTTTCCGAGTTTTTCTACAGCTGAAAAGTGAATACATCACCTAAAACATCAGTAAGTCGCCCAGGAGCGCCACGGCAAATAATAATAATAGCCGTCCTTTGCCCGCACAGGCTATGCCTTTGGGTACACTCGACTAGTGTTAATGAGGGAGTATTATTTTTGTTATTACTTTTTGATCAAAAGTTGAATTTTTCCAATCGTATAGAGAATATTATAAGTAAAGCTATGAAATCATAAAGATTCTTGATACGTTCTTGTAGGGAATTCAGTTGATTTGATGCTTTGCGCTATGTCTATGTGTCATTGGTGAAGGGTAAATTGAATTACTGCAGTGTGGTGTGGAATTCTTGCCATTCAAAATATATTGAGGCTATTGAGATGTGCAAATAAAGGACTAGGCACACATATAAGAGGGATTCTAGGTATCGATAGAATTTGCTGACATTTTAGTATTTTACACTGAATGTATATTAGATTAATAAATGCATGCTACGCGACCGCGACAACAATTGCTTTGGTAGATATACAGAGTGTAATAGGAAATAGAAGGGTATTTTTGGATATCGAAAGAATCTGCTGAAATCTTAGTATGTTATACCTGAGTTGAATGAGAGTAATAAATGCATTCTACGCGAACACGATAGCAATTAGTTGATATACAGAGTGTAATAGAAAATATACAGTTCGATTATTTTATCTTTACCCGTGCGTCATCATCACAATACCATCATTCTTAGCTTAGAAGACAAATGTTAACGAATTTTGATTCGCTCATAGCGATTGTTAAAAAGAGATGTTCGATAGAGGGTGTGTGATTCCTTCGATCATAAATTGATGACGCATGGGTAAAGATAAAATAATTGAACTATAGGAAGATTTCAAGGTATCGAAAGAATTTACTGATTTTAGTATGTTACACCTGACTATAGATTCACTTTTGCTCAATACGCGAGCACGATTGCAACTGCATTCGTCGATATACAGGGTTTAATTATTATTATATTATTATTCAGATTTATATTAATCCAAACGGCCATTGTCACATTTGAATTTTTGTTCTCGTGTATACTGCTTTGGCATTAATACAACTTTGGTGATATCTACGATCATAATTAGAGAATAAAATCATTTGGTACACAACCTATGCAACAATGTGAAAAAGTACTCTAATTCCAGCTTACATTCACTCAAAGAAAGTTGATTCCCATGTGGTGAAATATGTTTAATTTTATTTCTATTAACAAAATCCGGTTTGAAATCATTCTCCTCAAATTCAATGAAACATCATCTTCTGTCTGGAGGCTGATTTGTATTTATCCTGTAATGATCGTTCAGTAAATATGCTAGGTCCAATCATTTTCTACTGTTTCAATAAAATAGTTTTCGAAAAATCACCTCATATTATTATTAATCCCATCGAGAATTGCCATGAGGAAACAAAATATTTCAACTTAATTTGCATTTGACAACTGTCATTGCTAGTCAAGTATGCGAGAGTAATAAAGTGCATACAGTAATTTGGAACATACTGAAATCAGCAAATTCTATCGATACCTAGAAATCTCCTTATATTTTCTATTGCACTCTGTACATCAACTAATTGCTATCGTGTTCGCGAAGAATGCACTCACTACTCTCATTCACCTTAGGTATAACATACTAAGATTTCAGTAGATTATTTCGATACCCAGAAACCCCCTTCTATTTCCTGTTACTCCCTGTATATCTAAGAATGCAATTGTTATAGTACTCGCGTAGCATGCATTCGTTACTTTCATTTACTTAAGGTATAACATACTGGGATTTCAGCAGATTCTTTCGATACCCAGAAACCCCCTTCAATTTCCTGTTACACTCTGTATATCAACTAATGCATTTGTTATCACGGTCGCGTAGCATGCAATTATTAATTGAATATGTCTTCGGTGTAACATACTAAAATTTCAGTAAATTCTATCGATACCTAGAATCCCCCTTGCATGTGTGCCTAGTCCTTTGCCTTTAATGAAAAACATGGCACTTATCCTCAGAGGCACTATGAATATGATTTATTTGGAAGGATGTTTTTATGACATCCTTCCAATTTTACCTGTTTTATATTGAAATTCATCTTGTACAATGTGCCACCTTTTGTTGAATAACATCGCGTCAAACACCCTCAACTAAGATTATCCCTGATGATGGAAACGATTAATTAAATTTCCGAAAGCTTGGACAAACTTAAAAGAGTACTCTTTGATTTTGTGCATAGCCCCACTATTTACTAGTTCCATATATATATATATATATATATATATATATATATATGTGTGTATATATATATAATATATACACACCTTCTTGCAACGATGAAATATGCTTTTAGTAGACCACAGTAGAAGGATTTTTAATTAAATTATTTAGCTCACAGTAAATGACAACAAGAATTTTTTTAATTTTTATTATTATTATTACTATTTTTCGATAATACATCCAGCCAACTGATGCCCATTCACAAGGGTATATAATTGTTAACATTTTGATAAAATGCAGTAGTGCTGCAAATAATATAAATAAGAAAATATGAAGAAAATTACCTTGACATTACATAGCTAATTCTGCAATACACTAGCAAGTTGAAATTTAAACTGAGATGAAGAAAGGAAAAAGTTATCGATAGATTGTAGGTTACGACACATGGTTGTGAGAGGACAATGGAAATTATGTTGAGAGTAAGGTACCGCTATGTGAAACGTAATAAGAAATCGCGATACAGATCGAGATACATTGAAATCGATCAGAAAAAGTAAGGAGGATGAATCAATCTAGTTATGAATAATTTTATATATGTGTCAAGTCAGTCATCTCACGCTGTTTTTTGAGTGAAACTAATTTGAATTAATTCAGTAATAAATCATATTCATAGTGCCTCTGAGGATAAGTGCCATGTTTTTCATTAAAGGCAAAGGACTAGGCACACATGCAAGGGGGATTCTAGGTATCGATAGAATTTGCTGAAATTTTAGTATGTTACACCGAAGACATATTCAATTAATAATTGCATGCTACGCGACCGTGATAACAAATGCATTAGTTGATATACAGAGTGTAACAGGAAATTGAAGGGGGTTTCTGGGTATCGAAAGAATCTGCTGAAATCCCAGTATGTTATACCTTAAGTAAATGAAAGTAACGAATGCATGCTACGCGAGTACTATAACAATTGCATTCTTAGATATACAGGGAGTAACAGGAAATAGAAGGGGGTTTCTGGGTATCGAAATAATCTACTGAAATCTTAGTATGTTATACCTAAGGTGAATGAGAGTAGTGAGTGCATTCTTCGCGAACACGATAGCAATTAGTTGATGTACAGAGTGCAATAGAAAATATAAGGAGATTTCTAGGTATCGATAGAATTTGCTGATTTCAGTATGTTCCAAATTACTGTATGCACTTTATTACTCTCGCATACTTGACTAGCAATGACAGTTGTCAAATGCAAATTAAGTTGAAATATTTTGTTTCCTCATGGCAATTCTCGATGGGATTAATAATAATATGAGGTGATTTTTCGAAAACTATTTTATTGAAACAGTAGAAAATGATTGGACCTAGCATATTTACTGAACGATCATTACAGGATAAATACAAATCAGCCTCCAGACAGAAGATGATGTTTCATTGAATTTGAGGAGAATGATTTCAAACCGGATTTTGTTAATAGAAATAAAATTAAACATATTTCACCACATGGGAATCAACTTTCTTTGAGTGAATGTAAGCTGGAATTAGAGTACTTTTTCACATTGTTGCATAGGTTGTGTACCAAATGATTTTATTCTCTAATTATGATCGTAGATATAACACCAAAGTTGTATTAATGCCAAAGCAGTATACACGAGAACAAAAATTCAAATGTGACAATGGCCGTTTGGATTAATATAAATCTGAATAATAATATAATAATAATTAAACCCTGTATATCGACGAATGCAGTTGCAATCGTGCTCGCGTATTGAGCAAAAGTGAATCTATAGTCAGGTGTAACATACTAAAATCAGTAAATTCTTTCGATACCTTGAAATCTTCCTATAGTTCAATTATTTTATCTTTACCCATGCGTCGTCAATTTATGATCGAAGGAATCACACACCCTCTATCGAACATCTCTTTTTAACAATCGCTATGAGCTAATCAAAATTCGTTAACATTTGTCTTCTAAGCTAAGAATGATGGTATTGTGATGATGACGCACGGGTAAAGATAAAATAATCGAACTGTATATTTTCTATTACACTCTGTATATCAACTAATTGCTATCGTGTTCGCGTAGAATGCATTTATTACTCTCATTCAACTCAGGTATAACATACTAAGATTTCAGCAGATTCTTTCGATATCCAAAAATACCCTTCTATTTCCTATTACACTCTGTATATCTACCAAAGCAATTGTTGTCGCGGTCGCGTAGCATGCATTTATTAATCTAATATACATTCAGTGTAAAATACTAAAATGTCAGCAAATTCTATCGATACCTAGAATCCCTCTTATATGTGTGCCTAGTCCTTTATTTGCACATTTCAATAGCCTCAATATATTTTGAATGGCAAGAATTCCACACCACACTGCAGTAATTCAATTTACCCTTCACCAATGACACATAGACATAGCGCAAAGCATCAAATCAACTGAATTCCCTACAAGAACGTATCAAGAATCTTTATGATTTCATAGCTTTACTTATAATATTCTCTATACGATTGGAAAAATTCAACTTTTGATCAAAAAGTAATAACAAAAATAATACTCCCTCATTAACACTAGTCGAGTGTACCCAAAGGCATAGCCTGTGCGGGCAAAGGACGGCTATTATTATTATTTGCCGTGGCGCTCCTGGGCGACTTACTGATGTTTTAGGTGATGTATTCACTTTTCAGCTGTAGAAAAACTCGGAAAACATACAGCACCACCTCGGGTGGTCGGCTAGCACTAGACGATATTGGCAGCTTGACAACTCACAATACACTTGCTTTTCAATAAGGCATGCGGTCGCCTATCGATCCGATATAAAGTATTTGAGAAAAAATCTCTTGTACCTACATCGGGCTCGAACCGACCATAGCTATGCTGGAGTTTCGAACGGCCTGTGCATTAGACCGCTAAGCCAGCGGCCGATCAAAAAGTACTTCTAAATCTTCGAATTGGGTAACTCTCACCAAATATAAGGGATTCAAGTGATAGTCGAGTAAAATAGGGGTTGATTTTCGTGTGAAAGTCATACTTTTACATTGAATATGACCACCACTGAATATGATCACAAATGTCATAAATGAAGAGCAAAAATAGTAAGGGTTCTAAGTTTGAGCCTTGTTGGCACTCCAGAAGTTGCCGTGAAACTAAATGATTTGACTCCATCATATTCAACAAATAGTTTCATATTCGATAAAAATGAATGTAGAAGCAACTGTATTCCAAAACGGGATACATTTTTTCAGCAATTCTTTATGTGATACTCGGTCAAATGCCTTGCTGAAATCAGTATTGTATTGTACTAAAACTGCACTAACTAATTTTCCTAATTTATTTAAAACACTGTTTAAAACAATTATTCACTAAAACATTTACTTCACTATTTTATTTCTACGGTGTCAGTCTCTATCTGCGAATTCTGGAACTGTAACTAACTCTGAATTCTGACTGTCCTGCCATCTGCTATTCAGCGGCTATATATAGTAGCATTTACAGTTTTCGATCTTTCCAGTCTGTTCGGCGACTTCTTAGAGGTCCCTAGAATCTTCGGTTAGAACGTTCGCGTCTCTTCCACGGATGAGTCATGTGTTTGTCAGAAGAGAAGAGAACTTGTTTACATTTCGAGTGTGGAGTGTAATTGGATGATCAGGGCCGGTCTCGAGGCCGGTCTCGAAATCGTTATAGTTATATCAACTTGATTCCTACAGTCAAGAGCATTGGAAACATACTGAGTGAGAGTATACAGGTTTGTTGTTGTGCTACGTGATTTAACGAATCCATGTTGGAATTCTGAAAGAGATTGATTGACGTGATTGTAGATTGAATCGAAACTTTGAGAAGACAGAAATGAAAGTGATCGGTGTATAATTTTCGATTTCAGAAACTTTTCCCGACTTGAGTACCGGACAAACACGCGACACCTTCCAGATTGCAGGAAAATTACTTTATTCTAACATCAAGTTGAATATGATGATTAATGGTCGTGACAAAAATTCGATGAACCCTTCGACAATTTTAGTTGAAATATCATCAGGCCCACAAGTTAACTTGTTCTTGGGTTTTTTCGCTACACTGATTATTTGTTCTTCAGTTATTTTAGTTATACAAAGATATTGACTGGGATTCAGAAATTCTTTGTTAATTTGATCTTCAAGCAAGTTAATATCATCGCGATCATCATCAAACACATCACTGAAATTTGTTACAAATGCATTGAAAACGGATTGGGGCGAGGAAATATTCTCATTGTTGAAATTCATGCCCTGGAATACGTGACTTATTTTTTTGAGCTTATATAGTTACAGAAGCCACGTGGGTGTTTCATCAAGTTGTTTTCAGATATATTGATGAAAGCGCTATTGAAATGTCACGCTTGATTGCTCGTGTAAGTTGTTTGGTACGTTCTAGATTAAATAGTAATTTGCGCTGTTTATACATTTTGTTCTGATATTGCGAATGATTTTATTGTTATTCCAAATTGGATATTTTTATGACTTACATTTTTTAGCGGAACAGATTCATGTAATGCGTTATTAAGAAGGCTGATGAAAGACTCACATGCGCTATCCACGTCAATGGAAGAACCTAATACCTGAACCGAAGCAATTTCTCTTGAAAGGTGTGAGAGTTTATATACGTTAACATGGAGAAAGTCATAACGTTTAACATAAGAATTGAAATTTTTCTTGTTCCTAGTCTGGTTTGATAATTCAATTGAGAGGGCGGGCTGATACTGGTCGTTTGGCACTGACGAATCACACCTTACTACTTCACAAGCAGATTCTGAAGGTGAAATCACTAATTCCAGAAGTCTGTTGTTGCGCTTCTTAACTCTGTTTATTTGCACAAAATCACAGTATTCCAGGAAATTGTTGAGTCGAGAAACAATAAATGACTGGGTGTTAGTGTCAAAGAAATCTTGGAGATCAGGAATATTGAAGTGTCCTATGATGATGGTCTTATCGATGCTTTTAAAATTTTCATAAAACTCGAAAATATCATCATATTCTACACTTGTTGAATTGGGTGGTGTACAGGGTGGGGCACCCCATACGACACGGTCCCTGTGAACCAAACCATTAAATTTTTCGGGAATTGGAGTCTACAGGGTAGCTCAAAATAGTGGGACATATCAAAGTTGTGTTTTTTAAATGAAACACCCTGCATTTCATTACATTTTCAAAAAAAGCTCAGGAAAAAAAATAAAATTATTTCATGTAAGGTTTTATGTACCTAACTATAACCGTTTTCGAGTTATTCATTTTTTTATAAAAATGCTACGAACATCGAAATGTATAAAAAAAACATCTCTTTGAATTCTGACCATGCTTGAAAGAGGTTGTGGGCTATTATTTTCGATATTATACAGAATGTTCGAAAATCATTGTAACTTTTTTATAATTTCGGACAAAGATAACTTGTTATTTCAAATGGAACACCTTTTTTTTTGGTCTGAATAATATAAAGTTCAATTATCTTTCATTTCATATTCGGGTTCCCTATAACTAACCTAAATAGTATTTCAGATATTGGCTTTTTCAAATAGTAGTTCTTATTTCAATGCATTTTTTGAATCAAGATAGCTATGAAACGACATTTATTACACTTGTTGAAAGAATTCTTATTGACAGTTGTTGTGTTTTATGTTATTCAAAACATTCACTGAATTATCAACATCGGAAATGAAAATTTATCCCATTCAAGAGCGGATAGATATGATTTTAGCGATTGGAGACCGGAATCATCCAAACAAGTCGGTTTTCAAACGATTGCTACATGAATTTCGTAGGACTGGAAGTGTAGCTTATGAAAAGGCAAATAACCAAAACCCATCTTTCGAAATTAGGAGAATGAATTTCTTATTATGGGATATATCATAGGACACCCTCATACGAGTCAACGTAAGATCGAGAAAGTTACAGGGATAAGCAGACGGAGCATTTCTAGCGTAATAAAAAAATACAAAATTTTACCCGTACCGTATTCAGATGCACCAGGAACTATGTTAAATAGACTTCCATCGACGAATCGAGATTTTTCTGAGGGTTCTGAACAAGTTTAGTGAGGATGAACATTTTTTAGATTTCATTTTATTTTCTGATGAATCTACTTTTCATAACAATGGCTTAGTGAACAGACACAACTTCCATTATTATAGTGATGTGAGTCCTCATTTTTTTCTGCACTCTAGATCACCAGAATAGATGGTATGTTAACGTGTGTGGAGGAATTATAGGTATACAAGTTATAAAACACTTGAATGGTCAAAAATTTTTACAATTTTTACGGGTTGATCTGTCTAAGCTTCTGGAGAATGTGCCGATAAGTATCAGATAACGGATATGGTTACAAGCTCCGGCACATTTCAAATTTCTGAATACATAGATTGGTAGGGGAGGACCACAAAATTGGCCAGCGAGATCACCAGATTTGACTCGCCTTGATTTTTTCCTATGGGGATACTCGAAGAATGAAGTTTACGACACTCCTCCAACCACTTTGGAAAATATGAAGGAGAGAGTAAGTGCTGCTTTTCGAAGAGTGACGCCTCAAATTATATTAAATGTTAAGCAGTATTTCAAAGAAAGAGTGGCTCTTTGTAATAAAAAAAAAAATTTAATTGTTATATCCGTCAACCGGTTGCACCCCAACGTGCAACCCTCAAAAGTCAGAGACTTGTGCGAAGACGTAGCCCTTACCTTTTAATACGTGTGATGCCATGCACGAGACCGGTGGCAATGCTGAGATTCAAACTCATGCTTTTTGGCTTATGAAGCTAGCACTGAACCCGCACGCCACCGCGGCCAAAGCTTACAAAGTTTTTATTCAACAGAGGATGGTCGTCATTTCGAGCACCTGCTTTGAATTAAATACACTTGTGTTTCATATTTTGTTGTTGTTTCAGTTAAAAACGAAAAAAAAAAATTGTGTCTGTTTAATGAACTACAGTCAGAGTATGAATATAAATGACTTACTTAATTTTAGTGAATAGTAACTATATTCGATGAAGTGAAGTATAGCAACTGTAGTATAGCAACTGTCAATAAGTATTCTGTGAGCAAATCAAATAAATGTCGTTTCAAAGCTATCTTGATTCAAAAAATGCATTGAAAAAGAACTATCTGAAAAACTATTTAGGTTAGGTATAGGGAATCACCATATGAAATGAAACATAATCAAATTTTCTATTCCTCAGAGCAAAAAAATACAGGGTGTTCCGTTTGAAAATAACAAAGTTATCTTTCTCCTAAATTATAAAAACGCGACAATGATTTTTGAACATTCTGTATATAATATTGAGAAACGAGTTTTATCGAAGTCAGTAGCCGAAAACCTCTGTAATGCTTGGTCAGAATTCGAAGGGATGATTTCTATACATTTCGATGTTATTTAGTTTCTAATTGTATCTAGCATTTTCATAAATGAATCAATAACTCGCTGACCTATTCAAAAGTGCAACGAAATACAGCTTGACCCATTTAAAAAAACAACTTTGAAATTTCACACTTTTTTGAGCCAACCTGTAGACTACAAAATAATTTTCTTTTGTAGCCTTAATCAATATACATATAATAAAATAGAGAGATTCCCGAAAAAATAAATCATGTGGTTTACAGGGGCCGTGTCATATGTTGTGCCCCACCCTGAATATAATAGCATCAAGTAGAACAATTGGTGATTATCATCTTGTATTTTCACGCATAAGAAGTCAATTTTCTCTGAAGGACAAGTTAACTCTACTTGTTCTGAGTGGTAACAAATATTATCAACTGCAAGAATTATTCCACCACCACTATTTCCAGTCGACCGATCTTTACGATAAGTGAGATAATTATCCGGAAAAAGTTCAAAACTAAACACTCCATCCTGTAACCAACTTTCGGTGATAGCGAACATTTTGGAAGAATATGTGAGTTTTTCTATTCAGCCCTCTGCAATTTTGGTAACATATTAAAAAAAAAATTTTGACCTACTGAATGTACTTATATGTTTGTTTTTTAATGATACATGGAAATCTATTTTTGTATTTTATAACATAAACACCTTCCCCAGTTTCATTGGGTTCATTCAACTCCCTAAGTAGATTAAAGTAATGATAGGAGTTAATGTAGTATATCAGTTGTAGTAAGCTGTGCATAAAATTGCTCCTACAAATAGACCTGAAAGAGTAGTTATTTTTTCGTGAAAATCTTTGATAATTGTACAGTGCATGTACTGAAGATAGTGAAAGTGATCCAGAGAAAAAACAAGTTAAAATTCCTAGTAATCTCGGATTTACTGAAGATAAGTTTTTTCACAACGGCCAAAAACAGTAAGTACCTACTGTCTGACATTCGTACATTCCATATTCCACGTCGAAATCGAATAGCGCATACGTTAGATGAATTTAGATTTATCAATAATACACGAACCACAGTTATGGCAAGTGAGAAATTAGATGAAGTCTAAAATCACTGTCAATCTTGAATACAAAAATTGATAAACAACAAGGGACGTTGAACGAAATTAATACTAAATTTGAAAAAGCTCAACATTTGATATTGGAGCTTCAAACTGAAAATAAATTACTTAAAGAAACAGTAAAAAAATACAGAAGAAAAACAAAGAAAATAACTTAGTAATTTTTGGATTACCAGATGACAAAAATATTGAAGAGAAATTGAATATCTTGAAAAATACTCTAAAAATAGATCTGAGCGAAAAAGATCTGAATGATATCTATGAGTTAGGCAAAAAACCAGGTCCAAAACCATTGAAAATTGAATTTTTATCCTTTTTAAAAAAATCTGAAGTACTGAGAAATGCACACAAAATTAAAGAAAAGGGCTTGAAAGGCCTGTATATTAACCAAGATCTAAGCGTTGAAGAGCAAAAAATACATACATACCTAAGAAAATTTCTGAATGAAGCTAAAGCATCTGGTAAAAAAGCTACAATTAGACAGGATCAACTGATAGTAGATATAATACGAATATTTAATTGAAAACAGCGACATTTCATTCACAACACAAGACATACAGAACAAAAACAAAAGAAAACAATCTTCCGACAAAGAAGAGCCATTGTTGAAAAGAAGCCAATCTTACAACCAGAGATCTACCAGAAATACGAAAAAATCGACCTAAAAGGATTGTGCTGAAATTAATTAACGTCCGAACTTCGAAATTTAAATTTTATCGTGTTTTTTTTACTAATTAATTACTGATATTAAGGATTGAATAATAACTTTTAACTGTAAATGCTAGAAATATACAACACTTGTGAATAAATCAAGTATTTTCTTTTCTATTCTTATATACATATTTTTTTTTAATTTACCAAGAACAATTTACCTTCATTTTAAATACATTTTACCTTGGTTTTGAATATTAATTTTATATAATTGTTTGAGAATACGAATATTCAAAAATATATATTGGATTCTACTCAAATATTTTAACACACAACAATGGACCAGTATATAAGAGACTTTGTTCCAGATCACTTTGAAACTAAAATTATTAATAAAAACCAACTGAAGGATATTCTAGAGTCCGGAAAGAATGCAACTTTTAGTGTATTCCATACCAACATTAGCAGTGTGTCTGAAAATTTTGACGAATTTAGAATTTTCCTAAAGCTGTATCAGGAAAACATCGACTATCATGACAGAAACATTTGTAATACCTGATACCAATTTATATGAGATACAAGGATATAACTTGATATACAATCACGGTGCACTCAATAAAAATGATGGTGTAATAATTTAGTTGAAAAATTGTTTCAATTACACGTATGAGCTAATAAAACTAGGGATATTTCAGTAATTCATGTATCCATTCAACTCAATAAATCTAATATCAGCATTATGGCCTTATACAGATCTCCATCACGTTGTCCGTTAGATTCAGCAAAGATCTCGAAAAATTTTACGAAACCCATAAACAAAAACGCACTCTCAATCTGTTAGTTGGAGACATCAATATAGATATTCTGGATGACACTAATTATGCAACGGAATATTTAAATATTTTAAGAGAGTACGGATTTTTACCCGGCATAAATAAACCTACACGACAATCTGCGTGTTTAGATCATATAATGATAAAAAGCGAATTATCAACAGAAAAATTTTACCCTGCCATCATAGATTTTTCAATAACCGATCACAGTCCAGTTTTTCTTCAAACAATTCTTCCTAACTCAGACGAAATATCAGAAAAGTCACATAAAAATATAATGAAAACGATTAATTATGTCCACCTCAGGGAACTGCTACAAGCAGAAACGTGGATCGATGTTATATAACTCACTGGATATGGATAACGCAGTCCAAATATTCAAAACAAATTAAAAAAGTTAGTGTCACATTTTACAAAAGTAGTGAAAATAAAGAGAAACGTTATTAAAAGGAAAGACTGGATTACTAGTGGTCTTATAAAATCAACAGAAAAAAACGAACTATACAAAAAAATTTAAAAATCCCCTAATAACCAACTTCTAAAACAAGAACTCAAAGATTCTAATCAAAAACTGAATTATTTGAAAGACACTGCTAACAACAATTTTTATAATAACAAAATAGAAAAACACCCAAATAGCTCCACCCACCTGTGGAGAACCATTAAAGAACTAGGAACCGCGAAAAAAAAAACGAACATTAATAGAATGAAAAACCCGAACAATGAAATGTTGACTGACCCTGCAGAAATAGCTGAAGTCTTGGTAGATCACTTCTCTAGTGTAGGAGAAAACTTAGCAAAAAAAATCAAGACGACAAACTATAAATTTCCGAATTCAAGGTTACCAAATTCAATCATAATGCTTCCAACGACAGAACTAGAAGTGAAAGATATAATAAAAAAATAATATAGCACCTGGTATTGACAATATCACAGCAGAAATACTGAAGGAGACTGTGGACTTCGTTAGGACTCTCTTATGCTATATAATAAATTCCTACATAAAAAATGGATATTTTCCAAACGCACTGAAAGTGGCTGTGATAAAACAGATGCATAAATCTGGAGATAAAGCAGACCCTAATAATTATAGACCAATATCACTGCTATCTGTTTTATCTAAAATCCTTGAAAATATCATAAAGACATGACTAACAGCGTTTCTTGACCGTTACAATATAATGTCAGATAAGCAATATGGATTTAGAGAGGGAGATCAACTCAACATGCGATTGCATATCTAACAGAAAGAATATGTAAAGCTATAGACGGAAAACATCCTGCAATTTGCATATTTGTTGATCTAGCTTTCGACACCGTAAGCCATCCGGATCTACTTGTCTCACTTGAAGAAATTGGCATAAGAGGAAAAGGGATGGAAATAATGACAAGCTACTTAGAGAACGTTAAAGTTGATGAAAAATTGAGCCAACCAAAAAATGTGAATTTTGGGGTCTATGCTATTCTCAATATATATATATATATATATATATATATATATATATATATATATATATATATATATATATATATATATATATATATATATATATCAATGAACTCTTCAATCTACCTACGTGCGGAAACAGCTTTGCTGACGATACCGCGGATTTTTACGAGGATACCTCTCGAGACTAATTGGAAAAAAAATTGAAATGGACTTTGGTACAATTATTAACTTTTTCAATAATATAATTCTAACCATAAATGAGTCGAAAACACATTTTTCCCGTTTGCAAGTTATAGCAAAGGCTTGCGCCTGCTTTCAGAAATCTCAGCATACCTGTTACTAACAGCTCCATAGAAATCACGTCAAAAAATTAAATTAAGTACTAAGGCATTTACATTGATATTCATCTTAAATGGAATAAGCAGGCTTTGGTCATCACAAATAGATTGAGAAGTCTCACTCCTAAGTTTAAACTCTGCTAGAAATTCTGTGATATGAAGCATCTCAAAATACTGTATTATGCATTAATACAGTCTCATCTATTATATGGAATAATCGCATGGGGGAAGTCTAATGAATAATTATGCGGAGAAAATTGAAGTATCTCAAAAATGGATACTTAAAATTATGTTTAAGAAAGAGTTCAGGTATTCTTCTGAGATGCTATACCAAGAAAGTGGTGTTTTCGATATATTGCCAGGCTGTGCTGTCACACCAATTCCGGGATAGAAATACTAAAAAAATTAATCATAACTATCCAACGAGGTATAGACAAGAATCGGTAATTCTTCCTAAAGCGGAAAAAACAATAGGACAGAGAAGTCATAAATGAAATAGTAGATTTAAAAAATAAATTATGTAACTGAAGACAATACTATATTTTGGTTCAATGTGTGTTGAAATTACTCATTTAAAAATTGTGTGTATTTGTTCAATATGTAGATGGCTAGAAGAGGTGCATAAAAAAAAATTACTGCTACTTTCTTATTATTTTTATTATAATTATTATTAATCAAATTAAATTTTTTTGTAGGGATATTATGTAAATGTATAGGTACTATGTTTAAAATAATCCCACAACTTTGTTTGAAAATTTGTATACGTAGGTAATGTACATTTGCTGCTATTAAATAAACATCGACCAGTAACCCCGCGCGGATTAATTTCCTTGGGATAGGTAAATGTTTATTATTCATACATGTGAGACCGTTATGTATTATGTATTGAAATTTTATATTTTTATTGAATGAATAAACTTATTATTTTTATTATTTATTTTTATCCGTTAGGAATTACCCAGTCAGGCCCTGTCTCCGGAGCCCCGACACTTCCGGAGGGCGCGCTGGTGAGTCATTAACCCCAGTAAACACTCCCCACGTCCGTGGGTTCAGTGATTACTGGGTCCGAGAGTCATGTGCGCTGAGAAAGCGGAGTAAACCAAGAATTACGGCCTTCTGCATTCTTCCGGCTAAGTTTTCAGCCGCATCATGGCAAGCCGGTATGATTTTCAAGCTTGAGAGCAGTGTGTCCATCATTTCACAAAGGACCCCTATTATCAGAACCACCATCTTGAGACAGAATGATT
This sequence comes from Chrysolina americana, assembly GCA_958502065.1. Taxonomy (NCBI): domain Eukaryota; kingdom Metazoa; phylum Arthropoda; class Insecta; order Coleoptera; family Chrysomelidae; genus Chrysolina; species Chrysolina americana. The sequence goes on from OY293420.1 coordinate 34,128,308, forward strand.
TGGGTAAAGCCTGCGGGGTTCAAACAGTAGATCTCGATATTTAGCCCGTTTTTCATCTTCTTTTCGGAAGATTTTCGTTTCGCCAGGAGCTGAAAACTCAATGACGAAAATCGTCCTACTTTGATGGTCGAGGAGGACTACATCAGGCTTATTGGCTTGTATTTGCCTGAGGGTGGGGAATGAGTAGATCCAATAAATTTGGCACTTCTCATTCTCCACAACGGACTCAATATCCCCCAGAGGATAAGGCAACACCGATGTCTCGTCTGTACCGTTCGAGTGTCTTATATTGTACTACAACACTCGTAGTGCCGCGTTATGCCTGTGGATATAGGCTGCGACCGCATAAGCTGAACTGGCTGACAGCAAATGCATTATGGTCTCAGCTGCCCCACGACACGCTCTGCATCTAGTGTCAGGGACCTCTATACTCCTCACGCGACTACGGTAGACAAGGGGGTTGAAGACACCATCCTGGCAGGCCATTATGAATCCCTCGGTTTCCGACTTCAGCCCACTTGCCTTGAGAAAAGCGAATGTCAGGTTTCTGGATAAGCCAAGGTCTTCAATGTTCTTGAAGAAGACTCCATGCATTGGCTTATCCTTATGTAGCTGTAGGAGCCTGTCACACTCCGCAGCTTTCACGTGGGCTTTTGGCTGAACGGTTCCTACTCGGTAACAGAGTTTGGGTTCGTCCGTTCAGTGTCGAATAGGAGACCGAGTTCATCGGCTACACGGGTTGCTGCCTTGAAAAGAAATGCTCCAATCCCTGCTTTTTCATGATCGCATACCAAGCAGAGAAGTGGATATGAACTCCTGATGACTTTACAGGCCCAGTACCAATCTGTTATGTAGACACTCCAAACTCAAAAGTCCACGGCCTCCCCGTTATCTAGGGAAGTATAACCGTGAAACGGACGATTTAGGATCCAAGCTCCTATGCAGATGCATCATTTTGCGAGTTTTAACATCGAGTTGTCGCAGCTCCTCCTGAGTCCATTTCATTACTCCAAAGGAGTAAAGTAGAATTGGAACGGCAAGCATATTAGTTGCAGCAACTTAGTTCTTCCCCGACAATTCTGATGACCAGATCTGTCAGGAGTTTATGCTGATACTTGTCGCGGAGAGAGTTTTTAACAGTGTTTACCTCTTGGGAGTGGCGTTGTTCCACTCCTAGGTAAGTATACGTCTCTCCGACATCCAGTTGATATAGGATACTTCCGTCTAAGAGCTGAACGTCCTCTCCATATTCCCCGCATCGTCCTCTTTTGAGATGAACCGTGGCACATTTGTCGATCCCGAACTCCATTCCGATAGCATGCGTGTACTCTTGCACCACCCTTAAGGACTGATGTGGATCCTTTTCCCCAGAGGCATATAGTTTAAGGTCGTCCATGTAAAACAGATGGGTGACCTTATGCCTCCGGTTGCTGGGGGTGCCGCAGTTGTATCCACGGGTATTCCGTAGTGCAACGGACAATGGCAGTAGTGAGATGCAGAAGAGAAGAGGGCTGAGGTAGTCTCCCTGAAACACGCCCCTTCTAAAGATAACCTGCTCTGTTTGGACTCTGACTTGACCAGATGTTATGGTAAAGCGAGTCCTCCAGATTATTATTATTATTATTATTATCATCAAGCTGCATTGCTGTATGGTCAGGTCTGATGTACATTTTGTTGAATTTTTCAGTTGATTGCAGCTGTTTGCTATTCACAATGAGAACAGAAACAACCGATTTGTTGGGCAGTGTAAGTTTAACTGAGCGAGATTTATCATTAGAGAAACAGCCCATAACTTGAGAACCACTCATATTAAGATCGGGTGTAATAAGAGATACTGCTTCAAACACGAAGTTTTTCAAGTTGCTCACATCTTCCGGAATACCAAATAGCAGAACATTGTCTTCCCGTTGTCTCATGTCCTTCATAATATGAATGGTATTTTGGGAATTCCCAGGGGAATCCTTGACTTTTTTCTCTAATGAGTCGATTTTATCTGTGAGTTTTTTTACACCATTTTCAAAACCATCCTCAATCACCTTGACATCAGTTTTCACTTTAACCATTGCTGTCACGAGCAGGCCACACTTTTTTGTCAAGATTATTTCGATCTCAACCGATACATTATCTACTAGACTTTTTATAAACGACTCCTGTTGACAAAGTTGTTTTATTGCTACGCTGGCAGCAGCTCTCACTTCATTTAATAGTTCGCGGGTATTTAATGTCATGGTGATGGTTGAATTCTATAGAGTTTAGAGCGGAGATTCATACACTACTTAGTTAGCTGAACTCAATTAACTCCACCACTTCGAATAATACTAGGGTTTATATTGTAACACTTTAGAGTATATACGGATCAACGCGGAGACACATGTGATTCGAATAGCGACTACTACTATACTATATTCATAATAAATAAAGAAATAAGAAGATTTTCAATCTAAATATATGGATTGTTAGAGTTTTTGGTGGTGATACATGGGAATAAATAACACACGAGTAATGTCTACTAACCTTTCAAGATACTACGATCGGATTGTTCCCTTGTAAGATTTTCATTATCTTTGGATTCTTGGAAAAACTGAAATGACGTTAATGAATATTGCATGGAAGTGAACACTTATCCCTGTGATACATTTCTTACCAATGATATGAACTGAGACTCCAGAGAAAACAAATTTGTACGAGTCTTGAACTCAAATAATTATTATAGATAGTATTACAAACACAATATAATGTGGAACCAAAAAACCAATAACGAGAAATGAGGAAAATTTAAACATCGACAAAATACCAGTTATACAAAAATTAAATATCCTTTGTCCCTTGGTTGTTTGAAAAATATCACAAAAAGTGATACCCGACATACGATAATTTATAATTCAGGTAGCAACGAAGCATGTAAGAGAGACACAATGCTAGGAAAGTCGCTCTTAACTGTCATCGTAATTTCGGCATCAAACAGCTATCCTTATCATCAATATTCGTAGTTAATACATATATGGATCAGAATGGTAATATCAAAGGCAGTTTCGTGTTGATAGGCAATTTAAAATAATAAAAATGTTTACCAAAAACATAAAACTCCCAATGTCTTTCAGCTTTTACGATAACTAATAATTCACGCATTTTCAACTCAGTTTGCCTGCGGTACCACAGTACGGTGAGTGTGATCTCATACGTTTACTTACTACTGATATTAAATATCATGATATTGTATCACACAGTCACACAAATCAATTTAAATTATTGATTTAAAAAAAGTATCAGTATCCCTTAAATTTTTGTTATGAGTGATACCGAACCCAGAGGTATAAAAAAACTGTGTTTGAATAAAGATGATGTATAGGACGACAAAGTGGTTTAAAAAAATAATTGTGGAACGCGCTATTACAGTGCCGGGCAAAACGATTTAATTACAAAATTAAGCAGAAGACTATTCAACTAATGAAGGTGATGATAACATTTATGAGACACCAGAAGTCTCTTCAATCACTAGTGGAAGTATTATTTGAGGGCTTCCTACAACATTTCCTTCGTTTATTCATTTTCCCTCGCGAATCTTTGACATGTTTTTCAAATAACATATTTTTAAATAGAGACATGTATGATTTGCAGGAGAATGATATGACCCCTGAAATGCTCAATCTTCATCAGTTCATATCTGAGTTAGAAGTGGCTGAAGAGAATATGCTTGACAATCACAAGCAGACCATCGATGAGATGCATGTTGCTCACCAAAAAGCTGTGGAACTATTACGAATGGCTGAAACTGTTGCTTATGATCAAGAAGGTAAGATGATTCATTTTTAACTAAATTCATTCATTTTCGTATATAATTTATAAAATAAAATTAGTCTACCACAAATTATTCTAGAATATTAAAATATCGTGAAAATTGTTTTCTCAGAATGGAGAGGAATCAATGGCTCCATAGCTTTCAAACAATTCGCACCAGTACTTTCAACTCCTAAAATTTTGAATGCCGCCCTATCACTCGTGATGACGTATGTGAAAAAAGCGATTTGAGTGTAGAATATAACATCGAAACCCGCTCCTCAAATATCGAATATTATTAGATTGGTAATTCTTCTTTAATATCTGACATTATTTACTACCCTAATTAAATCTAAATCACATGTTCAAAATTATGTATTTGCTGTTTCAAGTAATAACACTAACGATCATGAAAAAAATAATAATTAACTAGCACACTTGCCAGTGATTCTTTCACAGACTAGAGATGACCAGCAAAAAATATCTATTAAGGTATGATCTGGTGATCGGGTTGTTCCATGTTACCCCTACGACCTTTGCCATTTCTTCTAAGATAAATTTTTTGAGCTGTTTAATTTTTTTCCAAAACTGTAAATTATTGAAAAAAAAAGAAAAATACTCCAAAATGAATGAACCAAGTGAAATAAGTCGGATCCTCGTTGATAAAATAATTGCAAAACGAAACGACGACAAAAATTGGAAAATGAAAACTATAATCGAATAAATGGATATTCGAAACCTTTGGTGCCAATAAAGTTCGATAATAATAATTATATAATGATAATAATAATATTAATTTCTTCGGTTGAAAAGTACAGTTGAAATATTAGTGCACAATAAACAAAGAAAATGTCAAGTTTTAAGACGAAAGTACAAAGTAGAAGAATATGTTTGAACATATAAAATTTCTAATCATAAACTATACGTACACGATTGGTCCATAACAAACCATGTAAGTGAAACAATCGAGAAAATGCAGATTTATATTAACTTGAGTCTGAAAGATGAAATACATTCAAAACTTACGACACACAATATGAAACAGAATCAAACACGGGAGTGTGAAAGGTAAATATGCTAGTGCTGAAGATCTCAAGTTAATTTATTGAACAGTAAACTCTTGAATGATGTAACAGACCCTTTGAAGCAGCATTTTCTTCAGCTGATTTTTGAAGACATGAATACTTGGAGAATTTTTTATTGCTGTTGGGAGAATATTGTAGAACTTACATCCATTATACTCTGCACTTTTTTCATGCATAGCAGTTCTGTAAGCATTAGTAAAGACTAGGTCACGAGAACAGGTATTGTTATTATGTGGGGGACGATTGGATTTATAAGCAGATATCTTTTTATATGCAAGTGCACTGGCCTCTGGTATAAAAGTGCTGGCAAGTGTAAGTATTTTCAACTCTTTGAAGGCATCTCTACAGGAATCTCTGTATCCTAACTGAGCAATTATTCTCACAGCGTATTTCTGGAGGAGAAATACTCTTTGGACTGAGTTACTCATAACCTAGTTGAGAATACCATATCGGAGGTGTGAGTGGAAGTTGGCATGGTACAGAGTCAACAGTTTGCTAGGGCTGCAGTGATTCGACATAAAGCTCTTCTTCAGTTCAGCAGGTAATGCTTCAATATGATCATTCCATATTAATTTTTTGTCTAGGATAATGCCCAGTATATTGTCAGTTTCTACTGGACTGAATGCCTTATCACTATCTTTATATATTCGAATCATTTTGATTGCGTTTACTGAACAATACGATGTTGTTTTTGCCTTTATTCAATTTTAAATTGTTTTTTTCTACCCACAATATTATTTTTTCGTATATATTCGCAGCAGTTTTTGAGAGTGTATCCATGCTATCTTCAACAATTAATATATTTGTATCGTCAGCATAACTTATAATTAATGCTGAGTTTGAAATTAACATAACAAATTAGGTCATTGGCAAACAACAAGAAAAAAATTCGAATCCTGAGGAACTCCTTGCATAGTATCATGTTCATTACTTATGCATTGACAAATCCTCACTTCTTGCCTCCTACTTGTTAGGTGACATTTTACCAAGTCACGTGGTACTCCTCTAACGCCTGATCTATGAAGCTTGGTTAACAGCAGTTCATAGTCTACACAATCAAAGGCACGTGAGAAATTTATGAAAAGGCCCATTACACATTTGTTCTTGTCAAGAGCATCAAAAATTCTTGACTGGAATTCACATAGCGCTGACTCTGTACTCTTGGTTTTGGTGAAACGGTACTGTGAGGGTGACAATAATATGTTGCTTCCGTAAAACAGAGTCAATTGCTTTTTCAAATTCAGTTCGAATAGCTTAGAGATGAGACAAGACAGTAAGCTTATTGCTCTATAATTATCCAAATCATTTATATGCCCTTTTTCAAACAGAGAGCATAGTGTTGCAAACTTCAGGTTTGCTGGAAAATTTCCATTTAGAGAGGACAGATGTATCAAATAATAATAATAATTTTTATTCCTTCAATTTTTTTACATACATAATACTGAACAGTACATACAGCACAATAATAAAAGAAAACGTCAAAGCCAAATGTGGAAAAAAATCATGAAAGATGGAACGTAAAAAACTATAAAACTGATATTTAAAAGTAAGAACTATTGAAATATTTCTCCAATGTGTAACAGTATCTCGATAGTTGTAGTGCTTTCACCTGTTGTTTAAAAATAAAGAGATTTGGGGATGGCTGTATATCTTCAGCCAGTGAGTTGAAGATTTTACAGCCCATATATTGTAGATTTCTTTGGTAAAATGAAGACCTGTGTACATCTGGTACCAATAATTGCTTGCATCTAGTTTCATATTCGTGAGTATTCTGATTGGATACAAATAATGATCTATGTTTGTACACATATTGACATATTTCATAGATATATATTTCTGCTGAGGTAAGTATTTTCAGACTTTTGAGTACTAATCTACATGAATCTCGTCGTGCAAGTTTGGCTATAATTCTAACGGCATATTTTCGTAGTATAAATACTCTTTCTATGTTGGTTGAACATCCTCAGTTGAGTATACCGTAGCGTAGGTGACAGTGAAAACTAGCATAATAAATAATAAGAAGTATTTGTTTACTACACTGGCCATAAAATTAAGTGAGTAGCAGCCACTACGTAGCTTTCCACATAAAGTTTCTATATGTTGTGTCCATTGACTCCTAGAATCTATAATAATACCCAACAGTTTGGTATTTTCAACAAATGAAATTTCACAATAATTTGTTGAAAGGGGCTTATGAGTCTGCTGTGATGCTCGCATAGAGAAATGAATTGCTTGTGTTTTTGTTGCATTCAATGGTTGACAATGTTCATTGCAGGTTATTAGAAATATTATCTTGACCGCAGGAATTTTTTAGTTAAGAAATGAGTTCTACGACATCACTCTCACAAACTGGAGATGAGAAAAAGTTTTTTGAAATATTTCGGACGTTTTGTCCAAGAAAGTTTAAGTCGTAGAGCTTGTTTTCAATCAACGGTTCAGTAAAATTCTCATTGAACTAGCTAGTTCTTTATCTTCAATTAAAACATCATTAGTTATTGAATTATACCATCTAGGTTTATTTTGAATCTGGTAGTGATCTGCCAAGTGGTTCTTTATTTATTTCCATAATTCATAATTTGATGTCATGATATTATTTTCTTGCACAACTTAATTTTTCTCTATAGAGTTTATTGTAGTATTTACTTATTTCCTTATAGTTCTCATCCTGTCTTATGAATGAAGTTTGTTTAATTTTTGTAATTCCGGTGTCTTAGTATAATCATAGTCTTTTCGTTCATTCAGGGTGAATTTCCTTAGGGGAAAGGAAATTTCAACGTAGTACACCAAATTATAGTAGGCCGAGTTTGAACAATCCATTTCATACATTTCTGATCAATTCTCGTGATTCAAGCAATCACGAAATCTCGAAATATTTTGTTTACAAAAAGAAATAGAATGAAATAGAAACTACCCAAAACAACACCAATTCCACTCGACGCACGTTTTGCCAAAAAAGTTGGTGGTTTGGGTAGTTTTTAATTTGATCATGGTCATACAGAAACAAACTGAATTACTCATAATAAAATTATTCACAACGCAAAGAAGTGGATGCCTGAAAGTTGCCCTTTGATGAGGCTTGACAAACTAATTCGACTGAGGAGCAACCAGTTATTGTAGTGAATAAAGTATCCAACCTCAAAAATAAGTAATTGTTATCAGTCTCATGGACAGTTACCTTAGAGACAGAGAGCATCACGTGAAAATCGATAACGTCATCAGTGAAAAAAGGATCATGGATTTCGGTGTACCGCAAGGAAAAGTTTTGGGGCCAATACTCTTTACAATATATATCAATGATATATTACGCCACGATACTTGCGGCAGCATTGTTTGCTGCGCTGACGATACAACAGTATTGTACAGTGCTGATTGCTGGAATGACCTCAAAACTAAAGCAGAAGATGACATGAGTAAACTCTTCGAATGTTTCGCGAAAAAAATGCCATCAATAAGTTATGGGGAATCATTCTTTTTTCGTGCTATGCCAATTCACTACCCCAATATAATACATTGAATTTCGGAAACAATATATTAATTCGATCAGCAGAAAAAATCAAGTATTTAGGAGTAGTAATAGACAGACACCTGAGATGTTACTATCATGTTGGTCAAGTAACTAGAACATTGAGAAGCACTCTTTATATAGATTCAAATATTTACGAAATATACTACATACCTCGCGAATAAAATGATCTATTGTGCAATTGTAGTCTGGTCTTACATATGGTATAGTAGACTGGGGTGGAGTAGCACTATCGAATTTGAAAAAATTAAATGTATTACAGAAAAAATTCTAAAAATTTTCTGTGGAAAACCATCACAATTCTCATCAGGGACACTTTTCATAGAATCAAAATTGCTTGAACTCAGACAACTCTACTTCTTAAAAAGCATAACACAAGACTTGAAACCAATGCACAACTGAGCACGATATGCTCAAAAAAAAACAATCGTTCAGAGAACATATATTCATCTTGCAAACCGGCTGTACAATAATTACTCAGGGTAGAGATAGGAACAGGTTAGCACACAGAAAGAAAGCAGGTAATCGGAATCAGCTTTTGTTTTCTAAATGTATGTTATAGTAGTGCAAAAAAAGAAATTGTATTAAACAATCCAGTTTTTAAATCCAAAAGTCGGAAAAGAGGTATTCATCCTAGTAATCAAATTAAAACACAATTTGGATAAGGTAAGTTTTTGAAGAAGTAAAAGATTATCCAGATAGCTTTTTTCGCTATATATCTAAATCTATATACAGTTTTACACTATTTCGGTTACTGTATAGGCTTTCTCACGTTTGTCCCATACAGGGATTTGTTCAAAAACAGCTGAAATTAATGCTTCCGTATCTACCACCGGCTCGCTTATAATTGAATACTTCTTTCGGTAAACTGCCTGCGGCTTGCTACACGCGCCGACAAGCTTCAGCCTGTTTTATCTCTGTGCGCTTACCATAACACAACATGAGTGAATTTGGGCGCCGATCAGCGCCAACAACCGGTACGCGGGCAACCCGCTTGCTTTCTGTCTCTACCCTTACCCCAGAAAACCAGACTTGCAACGACAATTTTTTCATTCAAGAAAGATGTCTAATGTTTCATCTTAGGAACAGATAGAGTTTCTATACATCGATTATTTGAACCCTCGATCGCATAAAATATACTCTGTAATAAAGATAACATCATTTAGTTGCCTAGTTTGTTTACCTAGATGATATCGTGTTTGAATGAGTCCGTGTTCATACTCCCTACACTCCCTTATTTCTTATGTCTATTTAACCCCATATATTACTTGAGTACTGTTGAGTATTATCACTCAATATTGAAATACTTTAATTCCATACTAATACACTAATCAGTGTTTATAATATTACTGTTTTACTGTACTCGTTATTCAATCTATATTTATTTAATAACCGCACGCAATGAAAGAACACCCACGCCCAGGCAACGCCTTATTCACTATTAAGCTGGTTGCGATAACAGTGCTGAAAATATTTCATCCCACGCTCAGGTTGATCCTAATTTGAGAACTCAAATTTTATTGTTGATTATTTTGCATAACAATTTATTATAAATATAATATCAGTTTTCCAATGATTAACTTTTTAAAAAATTACACAGTGGTGGCCAAAACCACAGTTACAAGTTATACTGTGTACAAAAGCTTATTGGCATCAAATAGACTGACTTAAATCGACTCGCAGGTCGTATTCATAAGATTATTTATACACTGTCAGCATCTCCTTTGTTCCAGTGCAGGTGGTCTCCCGATGGCGTTGTTTAATCAGCAAAGTGCTTATATCTTGACATTGAGATTTGTCCGAGACGCAATTCCAGCATATAATGGCTTATTTTCACTATATAACAATTCCCCTTTTTGGAAATTATTTGTTGCTGTGTTACAACTTTTGGGATAGACTCGTCCTTTGAAGTTTTTGTTAAGTTCAACTTCTTCCTCGACGGGTTCTTGGGGGTTAATGCTTGGTCCTCGGAATGAATCTGGAATCTGGCTTAGGTGCGTGAAGTCCTCCCGATCCTTGGATGGCCTGGTGGTGGTTGGTCATTTACTGACGAACGGTTCATTCATGACTTTGTCCAACTCATTTGAATATTGACTCGATTTCTGTTGAGCTATACATATTTTTTTTTATTTAAAATTTCCGCTTCAACCGTAACGGTTATTAGCGGGGTACAATATATCAACAATACATTTCAAATTTCATTGTACATGTGTTTTGAGCTATATTGAGATCGTCCACATTGATTTTGATGAGCTTCAGTGGTTTCAACTTGGATAGGAAGATCTTTACAGCATTGGTATGGTATTTGTACTGCAAAGTTCTTGTAGGTTATATTCTTGTACTTGTCGACGAGGTACTTGGAGTGGACTCTTTTGCTTGATAAAGCATTTAGGTTGGAGTCTGAATAAAGAATTGGAATTGATTATTTCAGTCACTGGTTCCATATTGGAACATTTGACGGTAATCGGTAGATCATCCGATATGGTAATGGACCAAATGTTGGGACTAAGTTCTTGAACATTATAGTCTTTGGCATAAATAAGTGATGTTTGGCAGGTTTTCGGAAGTGCGATCACTCTTCTGAGTAGTTGGGCTTCACAAATGGATTCAATATCCATCGGATACGGCAACAAATCGGAGCAAATTCTTACATCATGATTTAAGAATTTACAATATCCCAAATTCTGAAGTGGGATATACAACAACGAATCATCATCTCTCGCAATATATTTTTGAAATGATAGCAGAATATGAAGTCCTGTTCTGCTATTGTAATTGGTAGAAGTCGATTCAAAGTATATGTTTCTGGTTCGACCAATGATATTTTCAAAATGAAAACAATTTTTGAATCAACTTGAGATCTCGTATGTATTTTATAATTAATTTGTTTTGTTTATAGATAGTTCTGGTGGTCGGATGTGTGTCCGCATTAGAGTTCATAGGGCGTGAACCCATGTATTTTATTTTTACTATTATTTGAGCAAATAATAGCATAGGGTAGACATGTAAGGGGATGGTCATTTGGATTGTCGGCTATACTTGACCTAATCATTTCCATGAGTGTTGCATGAAAACGTCCCAAAGAGCCATTTGATTGCGGGTGGTAGAACACTTGACAATGATATTTAATGTCATAAAATATGCACAGGTCATTCAATAGTGTATTTTGAAATTCACGACCAGAGTCGCAATGGATTCTTAATGGGGTACCATAGTGCTGGAAGAATAACAATAATGTATTGACAACTGATTTTGCGGATTTGTCATCTATCGTATGTGCCTGTGCGAATTTAGTTAATTCATCTCTGATGGTGATAATAATAATAATAATAATACTTTTAAGCAGGGAGGGCCAACCACCACCATCCTAGGACTTGGTGAGTTGCGACACCACTTTCCTGAGCAACCGGTGCAAAACCGGACCGGCAGCCAAGGCGCACCCTAGAGGTAATGCAAATTCCTTCTGATGTCGGCCGTGGGTATTCTAGGCCAACCCCCCGATATACCCTAATACTTGGTTCTAGACGCACGAGGAAGAGGCCCCCACAACCGACCCCTTCGGATTAGAGGTCATAGGCAAGGTGGTGGAACCCAAAACGATGATTTGCCAAACGATGAAGACCGCAATGACAACGGACCCTTTGAGTGAACGGATGAACTAAGGGACGTCTCCTGCATTGCTATGATAGCAGTGAGCCCGTCCGAAGAGAATGCATGCTCTGGGTGTGTTTCACACCACAGAGCATGCATTTTCCACACAGAATCTGAGGGATTATGTATTCCACCTTCGGGTTCGAGGCTATGTTAGAGCCCTTCCTCAGCCGGCTAACGCAGTGGTAGAAGTGGCAGATATGTCACGTGTCGACCTGGCTGTAGAGGAGCCCCGCATCATACCACCAACGGAAGGCATCAGAACCCGCAGGGCGCTTCATAACACCAAGCTTCTGGAGCCACAACAACTGGCACGGGTGGATGCGGAGATTCACGATGTCCTTTCAGAAGAGGCTGACATCTGGCAGATCAACTCTGCCGTGTATGACGCCGCTCAGGCCCTGTCCCAAGCGGAGAGGAGGAATACCACCCCTCTGATTGGGAGGCATGAGCGACGCATTCACAAGATGGAAGCTAAGATCAAGTCGAAGAAACAACATGCGTCTCGTATACAGTGTGTGGCGGACTTCGTGGCGGCCAATAGGCACTTCACGCCCGCAGTGGGGCGAATTGCCGCAAACTTAAGACGAACTCACTACACACTGAATCACGGCGGGTCCATTCAATTCATCATGAAGTATCCCATCATAACATCAATGGAGAGAAATTTCAAAGCATCATAATGCTACAGGATCATAATCGTAACATACAGAATAAGTATTAATTCACAACGTAAAACATCTTAACGTACTTTTTCATAACGTAAAAGTTAACGTACTTTTTCATAACGTAAAAGTTCAAAACGTACTGTATAGAAACGATATCAGATCATATTCGTAAAGCATCACAATCGCATTGTATCACAAAGTCAACGTATCATAACGCTGCAGGACAGAAATCGTATTGAACAGAATACGTACTCGATCATATCCGTAATGAGTAGAATACGTAATATTTCAGAACGTAAAGTTTCATAATTTGGATGCGCGCGCATCAAGGCTGTCTCACAATAGCTTACCGGTATTATAGTCGATGCGCTGAACAAATATTTTCGAATCGGAATAACTACTAGTAGAGTAAGTACTGGCGGAAGTTGAGCATACTTCTCTATTAAATTGAGAAAGATGTTACAACTCGGAATCAACAGAAATCGCGATAAAAATTGCAAGCTTTCATAAGCCCTATCTATTCGGCTGAAATCAGTGAATGCTATTACTGTTAATCATATTTAATATTACAGCATTTAGTATAGAATACAATAATAATAATAATAATTCCTAATTATTTCTCCAATTAAAAAGCACCAGCGTTTCTATGTTTGGAAATCGTAAACATGAGTAGAAATTGGTTGAAGTCTTTTACTTTGACTTTTTCTAAGAACACCAAAATTATATGTATTTAATTAATATTTTACACTCTTATTCGGTGCTATTCAATCTTGCATTTGGATAAACGAGTGATAGTTGAAGTCTGTGGAGCTTTCATCGACGCATTTGACATAATTTCAAGAAAAATGGATTCCTGATGCCATCTGAAATGTAACGTAATATATTATAAATGAATGTCGTTTGATTGCAATAGCCGGCCTTATATTTTGAGTTAGGTCTTATACTGACAACTTGTATGTCTTTGGTTTACATTCTATGGTAACCTGTTTATTATCATACGGTTTCAGAGGCTCGAAAGCGTTGTTAATTCATTTAGAAGTGGATCGACCAGAACTGTTACTACTTTTTATTATTTTTTTGAAGTCTATGGCTCACGGTCAAATAGATTGATCAAACTGCTTTGAAGTGACATTCTGTCACTCAAATTGTGAGAAACGAATTACTAGAAATGCCGTCACTTTAAGGCAATATGATCAAGCTATCTGATTGTGAGCCACGGGCTTATTATAACTATTTTGTGCGCTTTCACGAAATGCGCCCCCACTAGATGACGCTCATAATTCAGGCGCTAGCCTTTTTGGATTTTAAATTTGTTAGTAAACCTAAGTAGGCGCGAAACAGTATTGTGGTGATCATCTTTCAAATTCCATAAAAAACTGTAGTGTTAATTTTTATTCTAATTCAAATTTGAATCAATTCCTTTTATAAATCTGTGACTTGGTGCTAAAAGGGCCAAAGTACATATTGGCCCTTTTAGCTATTATTGCAACATTGACCGTTGAAACAAGCACAGTTCAACTATTGTTGGGCCTAGACATTGGCCGCTTTAGCACATCAAAGATATCAATGATAGTAACTTCATGCAATGCGTAACTCAAAACTGCAAAATTTTGACATAGGCCCTTTTAGCACCAAGCCACAGAAATAATGCAAAGAATTTCTGTTTGTGATACTATTCGATCACCAAATACGGCTGTGAAAGTACATCTGACATCTGTCAACTTTTATTGAAACACTGAAACTATGAACATGAATATTATAACCAAATCATAGTATATAGAGTTATACGATAGTAAAGGCGGATTTATCGGATTCATAATGCATTATTTATTGCATATGCGTAATTTTATTGCACAATTCATAAAATTTCAATACACGGACTCAAATTAAATGATTTATTCGTTTCATAATTTATAATTGATATTCACATTCCATAATGCATAACTATGAAGTTTCCAACTTTTAACTTTATGCACTAATGAAGTGGAAAAATAAGTTATGCTCCTGTTGCAGCCTCAAAATTTGAAGATGGCAACATATTTCACTTAAAATCCCGTGGTCTAGAGCCAAAGTGTTGTTTTGTCGGTGTTTTATTTTGAGAATGAGTATGTAGAATGGTTTTTACAACAAAGAATTCGAGTTTTTCTTGTTTTGAGAAATTGTAAACTGTCACTTGTCAGGTACTTATGCTTATGCATTGAAGAAGTAGTAAATCATATTTTTCTAATCTCTTATGCATTGATAAAGTTCAAATATTAATGAATTGTACATTAGTGAATAAATTATGTTTTTATACATTCATGCAAAAAGCAAAACTTTATTGAACTATATTCAGTGGAAAAAGAAGTTCTTTATTGCACTAGTGCAATAAAGTTTTTATTGCACTCATCTTTCATTCTACTTCAACGTGCTGTCATCATGATAAACATAAACGTTCAGACCTACTACATATTTAGCAGATATTCTGTGAGATTGGCCATACGTTTTAAACAGCTACATATTTTATATCATTTTGTATTAATGTTAGCAGTCAGAATTGAACAAACAATGCCTTCCCGAGAATAACTCCATAATCAAAACCGATCCGCTATGTTCTAAACCGTCTACATGCATAGAGCAAACTGTCTGTTCTATGACCACACCTCGTGATAACATACGCGCTCATGGCTACTATGATTTTGATTTTTATAATGCAACTGTGGTTAAATAAACGTCAGTCAAAATTTAATTCTGACAATTACAGAACTGAAAGTTTTTAAATGAGTAATATTAATGGAAAACTAGATGATGGTGATGATATCGATAGTTATAATTATTTACTTATTTAAATTGCGTATTTCAATTTCCTTCACCTAGTGCCGCACCTAAATAAATAATTTTTTGTTTTTTGCATGAACGTAGAAAAAATGTTGTATGCAACTCGTGCAAAAAATGTTAATTGCACTCGACGTGTTGTCCAACTCGGCCTAAAGGCCTCGTCAGACAATTTCACGTCGAGTGCAATAAACACTTACTTTTTGCACTTGTTGCATAAATAACTATTATGCATCCGCTAAATCCGCCTTATGACAATCTTATGGAATAACGATTGTATCCGATGGGAGACGACTTGGTCTCCTAGTCAGGTCGTAGATCATTGTTTGAGTAACAATATTCGTTAGTCGCAACTTGATGTGTTGAAACTACTAACTAATAAAAGTGGATTTATGCAGCACAAATTTACACTAAACTTCAATTACCATTAACACTTCAACTTCAACTAAGAAGAGGAACCTCGCATTTGTAATGGTTCATTTTATGCAGGGAAATTAAAACTAAATTTAAATTAATAGTTGGCCAACTTTTATCTTCCTAGTGTTAATGGTAATTTTTGACACTACTGCGCAATTATTGGCGCATATTTTGAATTACGCGGGTTGAATGTTGGAATTTGGAATGACATGAAAATATTCCATTATGTTTTAATTTTGTAACCTCTACCAAATTGAAAATACTCAAATATAATTAGTAATCACATCAATACTCAACAAAAATTGTTGGGTAGACGTGAAATATAAAGTCAAAATAGGTTAAAATATTCTCTTCACCAAACACATATCACGCATGCGTAATTTGTTTTAATTTTTTCGCATAAAGGCCATACAAACCAAAGTTGAATTTTTCCTTAATTGAAGTTGAAGTTGGAGTTTAGTGTAAATTTGTGCTGCATAAATCCACTCTAAGAGGCGATTAAATTTTAGATTCGATACCTTCTATAGATAATACTGGAAAAGAGAAAGAAAATATCTGTTTTTTGGACTGTTGCAGAAAACGGGGTAGTTAATACAATACAAATTATATTTGGTAGTGAAAACTTCATGAAATATTTTGTATAAAGTAGGAACCTTCTACAGTTTTTTAATAGTTCCTCTTAATTTTCAACTAAGAACGCTAGATGGCGATCGCGTTTTTCGGGGTCGCCACGCGAAGTGGGCAACATCTACATTTTGAAATGTGTACGTCAAACAAACATTCTGCATTGTGCCATAAGATCTCATGTTAACAAATTGTTGATTATTTCTTTGTCGTTCTTTATTTGGTTCGATTTTTTTTATTCAATGCAGAAAGCATAGCTTTGATATGACTAGTAAGTCAAAGAAGTGTTGTTCAGTGCCGCAGTGCAAGAATTATTCATCTGCGAATGTGTCCGTGCACTCTTTTCCCAGAAACCAAAAGTGCCAGAAATTACTTAAAGCATGGGGAATTCGATTGAAATATGTGTGTTTGCAGTGAATACTTTATTTTGGAAGATTTCATAACTGGTGGATATATTTTGTTTTTAATAATTGGCGTGAATCTATCCAGTTATTTTCTAGACACAAGAAGCAAAACATTTAAACGATTGATGAAAGGGGCAGTTCTGTTCGAACACCTGTGGCGATCGGTAGTCTCAGCGAGCGCGACAGTAAAAGTGATCAGATTTCAATAAGATAAGTACTATTTCATTTTCTATTTTATCCTTGCTTGCTTCAATCATTTCATAGGCGGCAAGATTATTTTTCATCAATGGAAATTGTGAATGAATCAGGCGGGGCAGATCCGCCCAATATAAATACTGACTTGAATGAAATTAATTCATCCACAATTACAACTCCTACATACGATCTCATTAACAGGTATCAGTCTACTGATAATGGTCCTTTTTTTGTCATGGCAGAGCATAAGGAAAAAAACCTTGGGCGACTGTTTCCGATAAGAATTGGACATTATTTGTTAGAGGACAAAAAACTGCAAAATGATATCGTAGGTATAAAATCAGTAGGTCTTAATAGAGTTAAGATCATTTGTAATACTTTCGAAACAGCCAACAGTTTGGTAGAACATGAAAGCTTTGCGAAAAATAATATAATAACATATATTCCGAAATACTACACCCATAAAAAAGGTATTATTAGGATGGTAGATACAATGTTTTCCGAAGAATATATTTTGAAAGCTATTGAATCTACGATAGAAGTAACTGAAGTTAAGCGTATGAAACGCAAAATAAATACTGACGGTAAAATAACATTCGTTGATAGGCAAATGGTGATTTTGACGTTTCAAGGGAACAAAATTCCTGAGGACGTTAGGATTAACTTCGTTAATTTTCCAGTAGATACTTATTTCTACTCAGTGGTGCAATGTTTTAAATGTCTACGTTATGGACATACTAGTAAGCTTTGTAAAGGTAAAGCCAGGTGCAACGTATGTGCCTCTGACAGTTGCAATGACAATCCCTGTACCACCAAGGGAACTCTATGCGTTCATTGCAATAGTGTCGAACACGGGTCATTGTCAAGAAACTGCCCAGTATTCAAAAAACAAACCAATATCAAACAGGTAATGGCAAAGGAAAATGCAACTTTTAAAGAAGCTGCATTTATTGTCAATAACCCCTCATATGCTAAGATTACGACACACAATAAATTTTCTCTTTTGAATGATCCGAGTAACTTTCCTCCTTTACCGGAAACTAAATCCAATTTGTCATTGAGAAAACCTACTCCAAAAATACAGATAACACAAAAAGCTAGTTCTTCCCAATCAAAAAAACGAATGGCAACTTCCCCCTTAATTACCCCATCTCATTCACATAAAATCAGAACACCGAAACCTAGCACGACTATCCTTCCAAATCCACATAGGAACGATTTCATCGCATACAAAGAAAATATTTTGACTCAAGTAATCCAATTCGTACATAGAGTGATTACAAATGAAATTACATACGACGAAACCATTCTAAAAAACAGCATATTCCAAATTCTTGATGGTCCGCTTCCTAATAGTGAACAAGTGGAGATATACACTTTAACTGACAGCGATGACTCAGAATATTAACAAAAAATATACAATTAATAATAAGATTAACATTCTCCAGTGGAATATTAGGTCTTTAACAGTCAGAACAACTGAACTGTTAAACTTAGTTAGAGATTTTGAAATAAATATTATCTTACTTTCAGAAATTTGGCTCAAAGAAAATAATGATTTCAGATTAAACGGATTTAATATTATAAAAAAATGTAGAACCGATGGTTATGGAGGAGTAGCCATTTTGGTGAAAGAAGGTATCAAATGTAAGCAAATTATAATAAATAACAACCCTAATCCTGGCATAGAAGTATGTGCTGTCAGTATCAATGATGGAGAATTAAATTTAGTGTCAATTTATAAACCCCCCAATGTGACCGCAAAAACATCGGATTGGGACTGTATCTTTCAGCAATTTACATATAAAACAATTTTTTGTGGCGATTTGAATTGTCATCATGCTTTATGGGGTAGCACAGATAACTCCACACAAGGCAAAAATCTCATCGAGTCATTAGATAACCAGGACTTAATTGTTATTAATGATGGTAACCCAACACGTATTACTCTTCCGGGCCAAAATCCCTCAGCAGTAGACCTATCTCTTACTTCATCATATATGATTGATAAACTGAACTGGAGAATACTATCTGACTGTCATGGCTCAGATCATTTTCCCATCGTCCTGAATTCAGAGTTTGAAAATAAAATTATTGAAATTCATCCCACGTGCAAATGGAACGATTCTCGTGTAGATTGGAATTTTTTTCAAACTAGTATAGGATCTGCAATAGAAAATATTGACACGTATTCCATGACCACTATGAACAAATTTCATACACTTATTGAAACTCTGAATACTACTGCCAATGATACTATGGTCACTAATAAGCCATTTACCACTTTCACTAGCAGGCCCTGTTGGTGGGACAATGAATGTACGAATTATGTTAAAAAACGCAAAGATGCACTTAAAACTTATCAAGCCACATCTAATTTGGCAAACTTCACATCTTACAGAAATATTGAAGCTTCCACCAAACGTTTATTTAAACAAAAACAACGAGATAGTTGGAAGGAGTATGTAAACAAATTAAATAAAAACTCTTCCATATCTGAAATCTGGAATATTATTAAATCTATCAATAAGAAAAAAGTCTTTCGCAAAGCACCTATTCCTGATGAACTCTTATCAGAAATCTTGATTAATTACGCTCCTCCCAGTGTACCTCGAAAACCCCCCATCAATAACAATGCTTATTACCAAACCGAATTCAACAATTTAAACAAATCATTTGAAATATCAGAATTGAATATGGTGATCAAGAATTCAAGAAACACCTCGCCTGGCTTAGATAGCTTCACTTACAAGATGCTATATAATTTACCGGACACTGCCAAATTGCTTCTCTTAAGTATTTTCAATGGTTGTTGGGTGAATGGTAAAATCATTGAAGAACTGAAAGAAGTTGTTATTATCCAAAAACGGAAAAAATGCAACATTACCTTCTTCTTATCGACCAATTTCTCTGATGTCTTGCATACTCAAGACGTTTGAGAGAATGATCAAACTCAGGCTTGAACATCATTTAGAATCTAAACAATTGCTTCCTTTTAACCAGTTTGGTTATAGGAGAGGCCGGGGCACTTGTGATGCACTATCGGAACTTGTAACTGATATTCATTTGTCTCTATCTAAAAACGAATACCTTTTATGTCTCTTTGTTGATTTGAAAGGGGCGTATGACTCAGTAGATTTATATATCCTTTATGAGAAACTGTTGGGGGCAGGTGTAGATAGAAAGAGTGCTTATAATATCACGGAAATATTTAACGGACGCAAAATATATGTCAGAAATCACTACAACGAGTTACATGGTCCAAGATTAGTCTACAATGGACTCCCACAAGGCTCAATTCATAGTCCCATTCTTTTTAATGTCTACACGTCCGAATTACATAATAAATTTAATAGTAACGTAAAAATTGTACAATATGCTGACGATATCTGTATTTATGTAAGCCACAGAAGATATAATCAATGCCTGAATAATTTTGAAGAAGTGCTACATACACTAAAAAAATGGTTGCTGGAGATGGGATTCACAATGTCACCGGAAAAATCTGCGTTCATGTGTTTCACTAGACATCGACTGTCGCTAAACACACATGTCAATTTAGCAGATATGTCGATTCTTATAGTGGCACATTATAAGTATTTGGGAGTAGTACTAGACCCAAAATTACTTTGGACACAGCACATAGAATTTTTAAAAAATAAATGTGAGAAAGGTCTCAATATATTGCGTTGCGTCACGAAGAAGTCATGGGGTGCTACACCTTCAATTGCACTTTTATTCTACCGATCCTTCATCAGGTCTATTATTGACTATGGCAGCATTTTCTACGGTTCATCGTCAGACACAAATCTTAAAAAGGTTGATAGAATTCAATACAAAGCTATACGACTTTGTATAGGAGCTATGAAATCCTCTCCTTGCAATGTAATTCTGGCGGAAGCAAATGAACCCCCATTATATCTCAGACGTCAATATCTTTCCATTTCTCCTCAAAATCACAGAATTGGTATTACTCTGATCTGGTCTTCATCATTGCCGTGGGAAATTGTATCTTGTGAAATTATGTAATCATTTCAACAACTATTAATAAACTGATTTGCTTAATTAAGCCGTACTAATTTATAGGGTTTCTTTCCAATGTTCGAATTGAACCCCATTCATAGACCCTCGTGCTGTTCACTTCAGCAGCTGGATTCTCAACTTTTACGATCCTTACCCACCGATCGGTTGGTCACGGTCGGAAACGTATTCAGGGAACAGGCATATGTATCCCCGTTCTGAAATATTTTTATTTGCACATGAACTTTATTGCCCGAGAAGCTAAGTGACATTACTCAGAATTTAAAATTATATGTTTTTTCATCCCATTTGAAAATGTACCACTCTTGGCGGATGTATGTATCGTTACTTCACACGGTTCAAATTTTCACCGTTTGAGGGCCCTTAAAAGTTGTGTAAACTTGTCAAAATTACGCATCATTCCGGAAACAACCACAAGGAGCGCTAGAGTTTGGGGGAAGTTACTCGACCTCAAGGTCAAATCTTGTTTAAATCAAAGTGCAATAGGAGAGTTCCGCACAAGTTGCCAACTTAAAAAATTCGTCAAAAAGGTCTGCCTCTCCAATTCCAATAATTTTATGATGGTTGCATATAGGATCGAAAATTATATATGACAGATCATTTACGTTGAGTCACGAAGCCATTTCTTGTACTTACTAGAAGAGCTCCCACTAAACATGATACATAAAAATATTTTCCAGATATAACTTTTGTGAAATTTTGTGATATTGGCAAACTAACATTATATTAATGTCATCTTGACGTTTCCAACACAGTGTTTTCAACTATATGTTTATGTAACATCAAAATAATATATCCAATAATATTCATTAGATAATACATATAATGTTGATTATATGTTGCCCAGATATGTCTAGAGCGGCTTTACGTTATGCAATTTTCATGCAATTTTTGTGCAATGCAAGACTAAATTTTACATTGCGCTTGCGCCCATGCAAGTTATGTGCAATCCCAAAAAATTTCGACTGGTTGAAATTTTCACGCAATTCGTGAGCAATTCTAGTGAGTTTTCTGGTGAGAATAGCACACCAAAGTACCTGTAGATATTATTTTTCGAATGTCTCCTAACCTTTAACTCCAACTTAAAAACGAAATAGAAAATTTGTCAAAAGCGTTAGTGATAGGTGGAATGTTATTTTTCGAATTTCAGTTAAGTACAAACCAACAAAATATCAAAATCTTTTATTGAGGTTAGATTTTCTCGAAATATATTATGTTGGTATAAACTGCTGGCAACACAACAACAATTGCATATATTTATTTCATATATACTGGGTAATATTGTTTGAACGTGTATATTATTTTTTTAAGTTACGTAGATGAATGACGTCATGACGTGATCATTACCCAAAAATTACATTTAAGAAACCTTTAAGATAATATTAATTTCAAGGCTCCCTGTACACATGTCAGTAATGTTTTGAGAAGGTTAGACAAAAATATCGAACAAATAACATAACTACTATGTCTAGAGCGGCTTTACATTTATGCAATGCATTTGTATTGTAAGGCAATGTAGAAATTGTGTGTAAGACACATTTATGTAATGTTAAGTAATTAACATTACATTGTAATATTTAAAAGAGGCACAAAGGCATATGGACGCAACGTATCTGTAACATCAAGCATATCTCTGAATAACATCACCAAGTCACAATGTGATATAACAGATATGTTTAAGTTATGTTTTTATGTTTACTCTGCTACAAACCCTCGGAAAAAAGGACTGAAAGTAGTAAACAACGACAACCGACAACCACATAATTATTATAATTATGAGTTCTGGGGCCCGCATGCGACAAAATATATCCATCGCATTTCTCAAATTTGGATTGAAAAGAGATGGAAATATTTTGTCGCATGCGACAATGGGTAATAGACATTTGAGAATCAGGCCCCTGTACAGACAACACACCTCAAATAATTTGAAATTTACGGATTTGCCTAACAACGCGTGATTACCAAACAGTCGCTCTAGGAGACGTGTATGACATACAAGAATTCCAATCCAGAGCAGTTGTAGATCAAATTTGTCTAGCTTGGAAGATTTATCCAATTTTGGATTGATGGTCATGTCAGTGGTGGATTCCGTTCACTATGGATATATATAAAATTCTATAGTCAACAATTTTGCAACACAGTTTGACAGATTGACTAAACAATTTGACTTTTAGCCACGGGTTCAATACTCATGTGCAAAAATTTGATACACTAAGTACTTTTTCATTTAAAAAAAAGTATACAATAGTTATTTATGCAACAAGTGCAAAAAGTAAGTGTTTATTGCACTCGACGTGCAATAAACATTTTCTGCACGAGTTGCATACAATATTTTTTCTACGTTTGTGCAAAAAGCAAAAACTTATTTATTTAGTTGCGGCACTAGGTGAAGGAAAATGAAATACGAAATTTAAATGAATAATTATTACTATCGATTTCATCACCATCATCTAGTTTTCCATTAATATTACCCATTTTAAAACTTTCAGTTCTGTAATTGTCAGAATTAAATTTTGACTGACGTTTATATAACCACAGTTGCATTATAAAAATCAAAATCATAGAAGCCATGAGCGCGTATGTTATCACGAGGTGTAGTCATAGTACAGACAGTTTGCTCTATGTAGGTAGACGGTTTAGAACATAGCGGATTGGTTTTGATTATGGAGTTATTCTCGGGAAGGCATTGTTTGTTCAACTCTGACTGCTAACATTAATACAAAATAATATAAAATATGTAGCTGTTTAAAATGTATGGCCAATCTCACAGAATATCTGCTAAATATGTAGTGGGTTTGAACGTTTATGTTTATCATGATGACAGCACGTTGAAGTAGAATGACAGATGAGTGCAATAAAAACTTCATTGCACTCTAGTGCAATAAAGAGCTTCTTTTTCCACTGAATATAGTTCAATAAAGCTTTGCTTTTTGGATGAATGTTGAAAAAGATATATCGAAAACTAGCAAAATACAAAGATATTCTTACAAGAGCAGAATGCATAAACTTATGGTTTCTCACCACTGTTGAACCCCTTCAAGATTTCATTTGACATTGTCAAAGATTGATATATCATCTTCGAATACAAATAGAGTTTCTACCAAGTCAAGAAAAAAAAATCGACTACCAAAGGGAACTTTCAGTAAATACTCGAGAACATTTTTTGTTCGTATGAGTCGATCCTGGCTGAACGGCCCATCACTCGTGGCCACCCAATAAACCAGAATATGTCATCTACGCTCTATGAGTTTATTCGCGAAATGCGTTCCCGCTAGATGGCGCTCAGAATTTAGCCGCGAAACTGTGTAATGGTGATGAGCCTGCAAATTCCATAAGAGGCCATAGTGTTTCATTTTATTCTCAATCAAATTTGAATACATTTCTAAATATGTCGATATTTGAAATATGCTAATCAGACATTTCCATGCACGTAGTTATTGCCACTTTTTGCCTAATTCTATGATCTATTCTATGTATAAGATCTTGCAACATTACATCAGTTCAACGAAATAATTATAAGTGTCGCACCCTTCGCGCAGAGGTCTCGATTATCACAGCATAGAACATGAACATTTTCAATTTTCATTTAAATCAGATTTGATTTGTGATTAGTTAGATAGAAAGCCGAATATAAAAAATATTGCTTTATTTAATTTTTCAATAATAATAAGTAAGATTGAGCCACTCTGTTGAAACAATGCGGCCAACCACCAAAGTCCGGTTATTTTATTTCAAAAGTAGGTACCGAGTCTTTTAGGTGGTTATGAATTCCGATGAAATGAGGAGCACAATTTTTCGCTTGTTCCCTGACTACACTCTTTCAACGATTCAACGTAAGTATATATTCATATGTATACAACCGCTTTTTACATTTTCCCAAAAATTATTGAATAAGCATGTAGGTATTTTTTGTTTCAGTTAAACCAAAACGTTGTGGCCAGGTTTGAGCAGGTACGAAAAATCTGAGATCAGCCCATTTGATAATGTTTACCAAGGATTAATTCAGGGCCAACTCTTGAATAAGAAAGTGGTGTTTGACACTAACTACATCGATATGCTTGCATAGAAAAATGCAACTCGCTGAAGCAGTGACAAATTAATCAATAATAAGGTAATACTATTGGTTCAATCACAAAGACTTTTCATTTTTGGAAACATTCCTGTTACTTATGTGAATTAATCAAAATACTCACCAACCTCACTTGGTTTTTGCAAAAAGGAAGGAATTTAGTTTCCAACCAATTATAAATAAGTCCATAAAAAAATTTAAATATTCCGATAAATTCACTTTTTTCAAGATTTTATAATTGAGTCTGAAGAATGCACTGTACTTAGCAGATATCTCATATTCTGTTATGCTCAGCCTTAAGCAATGATTTTTAAAAGTTTGTTTCTGTCTATAAAAAATATGAAAAGTTTACAACAGGATATACCTTCAAGAATTCCTCAAAATATATGGTTTCTAAAAAAATATGCATCTTATTTCAGAGCATTCTTTAATGACAATAGTCCTATGAATCAATGGATTAACTTTATTATCTAAAAATACTCCTATCAGACATGCACTTGACATGTGATGTCAATATTCCCAATAAATACTATATAGTGGTTGCGGATCATTTCACTGATATCTACCACTTTGATCACTATTTCTCTTTCAGAAACATTGGAAACTCAAGCATCTGGATCTGAAAATATGTTGAAAGTCTGAAGGCCAATGGTCTGAATATGTAGAATGTAGACATGGAGAAATAGAGAGATCTAAATATCGTTTAAATGAAATTTCTGAAGGGCACGTCTAAATACACACTTTGGATATATCTGTAAGCAAGCTAGCCAAAGTCAAACGAGGGATCCAATCCACCAGAGGTAGCAGACTCCAACATTATAATGATGTACAGTACTGGACCATCAATAGATCAATTACTATCAACTAAAGAAAGATGATACAAGCAAACACATATCGTTTATTAAATTCTGAATTTCTTAAAAAACATCTGAAGTTTGCTTGAGAACCATAATTGGCCTATGAAAATTGTCAGAATACAGTTATTGTCGATCATAGAAATTAATATTAGCTGGTTTATCATCAGTTGTTTTGCTTTCACTTGGTTTAAAATTTAAATCATGCTTCTCAGAATGAGTAATCTCTTAATATGTTGTTCAATAACTAGTTTTGTGTACTTAGATTCTTTGAAGTTTTCAGGTTTGAACTGATTTTTGTACAGATTTTCCTAATAGATGGGGTACTTTACTTCATCTTTTTAGACCAGAATAACAACTCACATACATACACTGTCAATACGAATACCTTTAATTTGAGTTGTATGGAAGAACTCATTTTAGTGGCGTAGAAGATAGCATACATTTTACTCTGTTGTATTATATGTTAAACCAATACCAAATAAGGCCAATTAACTATTGCCCAACTCCCTCTTAATGAATAACCCCTGGCATAATATCCAGAAATATTTACATTTCACTGCTCAAAATACGTCACAAATTCTGTTACCAGCCATGGGCTCATCGCTGGACATTAATTATTATCAGTTGGTCTTATTTTAGTATCCTCTCCTTGTCTCGTTCAATTTGAGAACATCAGTGTAACCTATTCTTTAATAGAACTAGAATAAATTGATCTATTTGGATGCTACAATAGTAATATATTTCCAGTTCGCAAACAAATTTGCAACTACTATTTCATTTTTTTCATCAAGTCTAGGTTGGAATTTAAGTAACCTCATATATACATACTCAAATCATTTACATTACTTATACAGTGTGATTCAGCCTATTATGTTATTAGCATATAATTGAAAACATTAACTGTTAAGTATGTATTTGTATTTTACACATTTAATACAAAATTATAATATTTAAACTACACATATAAGAGCTGTGGAAGATTAAAAACCATCTTTAATTCAATGTACACAATAACACATTATATGAATGTATTAAAATACAAGCTGAATCTAAACTATAACTGTATTGAAATTGTATTTTCAATTACCACTGCCATACTTGCTGAAAATGTATTTAATTTAAATATGGAGTTGGTGGCCACATTTTCTCCTCCACATATTTTAATAAAATAAAGGTTTTTTCTTTAATAAACGTGTTTTATTTCAATTCTATCATCATTGTACAGGATCAAGATATGATTTGTCATACAAATGTCAAAACACTTTCCATCCATTTTACCATTTGATATCATATTTATGATTGAAAACTATTTTACATTTGTCTTTTTACCAAAAACAATTATTTATAAAATGACTATGTCGAGAGAACAGTTCTCTCGACGGAGTAGGCAGATTGAGACCTTAGGGAGAACAAGTGGCGAGACCTGGGGAGTAGGCAGATTGAGACCCCGACGTCAAGTCAATGGCTCCAAAATATTAGTTTTACTAATCCTGATATATCTGAAAATAACTACATTATTTTGATGTATATGTATGCAACATAGATGTTGGGTATTCTACCAACAAATTCACTTTGGCCGTAGTTAGTCGAAGAAACCTTAAAGACTTCAGTATTTTTTGTTCTTCTTAGACACACATTTGAAGTTGAAAGTTCAACAATTTCTAGGAAGTTTACATTTCAAATGAATATTTCATGGATGAATAGCAACAACTTTTTCAAGACACTAAAACTTTTTATATCTTTAACAAACATTCTTTTAGTAAACTAATAACTAATGAAGCGAATAGTATCATTGTGCCACCATATTCGGCAATAGGCAAATCTCAAGAACAGGCGCCGGCGCCTGAACCACCTGCGGAAGTAGTAACACAGTCCCCTAGAAAACTCTATGATATCTCAAGAGTCAAGGAGATCTGAACTCAAGTTAGATAGAGTGTATTCAGGGGCCTCTTTTTGGTTGACCTAATCTGAGGAATACGTATGTCTGAGTATCCGTGCATGGCATCACACGTTAAAATCTAGATACGAAAAACAGAGTATTATTTATTGTGTTTTTGAATTAGGATCAAAAACCTATTTTTATTTCTACAGTATTTATTATTAAGTATTAGATACATGAAAGTTATTCTGAAATATTTGTTGAAAAAAATTCAGTAGTTATTATTGAGCAAATCCATGATGTTTTAATTCCCTACAGGAATTTGAAAAACTCAAATTACTAAAATGAATATTGGAAAGTTATTCGTAAGGAGTGTCACCAAATTTAGTTGGATATCTTCCCCCATATAAGTCAATGGTAAATAATTCAAATGTTCTTTTTTGAAATGAAATAAAATAAAACCATATTAATTATATTCACATTTTGTTTTAGATATTTATGACTTAGAGTGATATATTTCTTGAAACATCCATAGTATAACATGTATATAAATACCAGTAACTTTTCTCTAAAATACCTATATCAGGTCAATTCAAATTCAAGTAGATTGGATATATATGTGTTGTTTCAAACAAGTGATTCCATAATGACATCTAGTTGTTTATTATATCTTCTTTGTGCTATACAACTACTTCATAGAACAAGATGTTTTCTATTTTAAATTAACATACCTATGCTACCTGTTACCATTACCAGAGTGAAAGTAGAAAGACGGCATTGCCAAACAGATTGATTTAATCACGTTTGTCTCCATCAATGTTGGTGAAATATTTCTATGTGAACTTTCTAAAGAGATGAAAACCTATGTAACCTTCAGAACACTATATTTCCCACCCTACGGTCATTGCAACACTAAACAAATATTTCATATAAACATCCCAAATACAAATAATATTCGTCAAGACCACGACTCAAATAGATATTGCGGTGTTCTTATGGATGTAATAAATCTGTTCTGTATGTTTCTAAAGCCGTTTAGTCGGGTTTCTGCCAAAACGAATTATGAAAAATTGAGCATTGAACACGTTGGATGTGAAAGTTGAACTAAAAGTATTTATTTAAACCTCTTTCCACCCCTCAAGAAATAATTGAAAAAATGATTCCGGGTGATGATACCCTTGTCAGGATTTTTTCGACGAAGAATATAGAAAATATTTCTCTGTGAAAAAAAATTCAGTTAGATGATAATAGAAGCCAGAAATATTTTTTCCATAATTTCTAGAGGGGCGGAAGGTGAAATGAATGCTACAGATAAAATTTTAAATGTATTCATAAGCGATACCAAAACCATGATTCATGTTTTTTATTAGTTTGACGAAAAGATACAGTCTTCTCTATGGTTATTGATCATAGTTATTTGAAGGGGTTCTCATCTCCCTAGCAAGTTCATATAAAAATATTTCAACAACACGGTCGAAAATAAACGTGATCACATGAATACCCCTACGCTGCCGAGTACGACTTCATCAAAGTGTTTTGCTCTGTCCGTTTTGCTGACAATGCCGCCTTGCTAGTTATTCACTCCGGTACATATGCTCGATTGTTCAAATTGAAACAAAAAAATTTTACTCACATATGATTGTTGTGGCACATTCTTTGAAATTATTTCTATATTCTATTAGGCTTTGTGTGTAATTTGTCCTCTTCAATCAAACTTTCGTCAGAACACAATTCACACTGCATTTTACCTTGGTAGGATTAGGAGCAGAACTAAAAGTATAACCAAGATTTTAAAATTATCCAAAGAAGTTTGAAAGTTATTCTCATACCTTCATTTATAGTATCATTTAGCAGATGTGCTGGATGGAGTTTTATGTATGTGATTGCGAGCATTAAAAAGTTGAATTTGGTGGTTGTTTAGATGATTTTTTTTGAATTCTAGACAGTTTTTCTTGCGAGTCATGTCATGATATAAAAAGCTAATTGAATAGTCACCCTGAACTGTTTACTGTGTGTAGTTAAGACACTAATCAAAACTCATCGATTTAGGAATTGAAATTTTCTTTTGAATTGACATCTACTCACTACCTGTGCTATTGACCTTTTATCTCTTTTGCTTCAATCAATGAATTATTTAGAAACGTTTTGTCCATTAGGAAGGTAAACAAGAGCCTTATGAATTTATATATAAGACGAAATAAATAATGTTTCGAAACAGCTGGTTAACGGAAAAAAATAAAACTATTCATGTAGAGTTCGGTATAGAATAATTATTTGAATATAAGTGGGAATTATTTTAATAATGTAATGAAACTACTTATATTCTGCTTATATTGTGACTCTTGATTTTGGAACCAAACATCTTATTTACCATATCCAAAATATTATTGATTGATCCGTAGTTTGCTATATTATCACTTTTCGTTACACAAAATAATTCTTCATCACAATTATTATTCGATCTTAATGATCAGAATGTATCGTGTTAAACGATTTGGAACTTTAACAAAAGTATAGTGAAAAATTAATTATTCTGAAATAAATTTTCGATAACCTTAAAACAAATGACAGATCGGATTCAGCCTAGTTTGCAAGTAGTTCTGTGGTGTAAACGGGACTCCAAGACAGCCAACCGTATTAAAATTTCAGTTAACATTATAATGAAGAATTATGAAAAATTAATATCAATACGTTATAATTATTCAATGACAATTCAAGCTTCCCAATATCATATATCTCATCTAGGTCTCCAATGAGTATAAAACTTCCACTACCGTCATTCTTACCACATAGGGTAAGCAAGCGCATGGACTATAGGATTATGAAACATTACGTTGTGATATAATACGTTCTGAAGAAGTACGTTATGATGCGTTACGAATTCTACCGAATACGGTTATGATCGTTTGATGTTATGATAGAATGATGTTATGATTTTTTGAGTTTTTTTGAGTTGCATTGATAATATGATGCTTTGTTGTTATGACGGAGTACGTTATGAAATAGTACGTTATGATGGTGTATATTGTGATGGATTACGTTATGAAACTTTATATTATGCTGCTGTAAATTTCTGTCTTGTAATATATGACACGGCATGTTGTTTACTATCAAGCAGCACTGTCTTGATAGAATAATAATGCTGGTGGCTGCAAAAAAGTCACTAGTGAGGCGGGCGAGAAGCATCGCGAAAACCATGAAGTTCCGCGATTAACCCTCTGGCAAATTCCAAGAGCCTCCACCTGTTGTGGATAACCCGCCGGCGGCTGATCGGGTAGAAGCCTTCTGGAAGAGCAGTCACAAATTTCCGCAACCACTCAACGTAGATACTCCAGCCCTAACGCAGTTCGAAGCTTTCTGCAAGAGGCTTCGTCAGCCTGAGCACAATGAACTGCGCAATCCGATAACCCTGGAAGAAGTTCGACGGGCCTTCAAAGTCTCGAAGAACTTTGATGCATCAGGCCCTGATGGCCTGAATAACTATTGGTGGAAAACAAGTCCATGTACCCACCACCATCTAGCGAGAGTTTTTAACTCTTGGCTAGATGGGGAGCAACAGATTCCAGAATGGTTTGACGAGGGGCGAACCGTGCTTATTCCCAAAAACGGAGATTTGTCTAATCCGAAGAACTACAGACCAATAACATGCTTGAACATACATGCATCATATACATGCGAATACTCTTCGCAGTTGAGCCGGTGTATGAACGGATATATGAGCAAATAGGGTCAAAGAAGGGGGTCGCTAGCTGCAAGGAGAACCTGCTGATCGACAGATGCAGCACGCAGGACTCCGTGCAGTATAAGCGTAACCTTTAATGGCCTGGATCGACTATCGCAACGCATTTGATACAACATCGCATGAGCTCATCATGCATTTGCTCAGATGCCTTGCCGTACCCGATCAAATAGTGATATGCATTGAACAGCTGATGCCGCTCTGGAGGACTCGCTTCACCATAACATCTGGTCAAGTCAGAGTCCAAACAGAGCAGGTTATCTTCAGAAGGGGCGTGTTTCAGGGCAACTCCCTCAGCTCTCTTCTCTTCTGCATCTCACTACCGCCATTGTCTGTTGCACTACGGAAAACCCGCGGATACAATTGCGACACCCCCAGCAACCGGAGGCATAAGGTCACCCATCTGATTTACATGGATGACCTCAAACTTTATGCTTCCGGAGAAAAGGATCTTCATCAGTCTTGAGGGTGGTGCAAGAGTACACGCATGCTATCGGAATGGAGTTTGGGATCGACAAATGTGCTACGGTTCATCTCAAAAGAGGATGATGCGAGTAATACGGAGAGGACGATCAGCTCGTAGAAGGAAGCATCCTACATCATCTGGATGCCGGAGAGACGTATACCTACCTAGGGGTGGAACAACGCCACACTCAAGAAGTAGCCACTGTTAGAAACTCTCTCCGCGGCAAGTATCAGCACAAACTCCGACAGATCTGGTCATCAGAACTGTCGGGGAAGAACAAAGTTGCTGCAACTAATATGCTTACCGTTCCGAGTCTACTTTACTCATTTGGAGTAATGAAATGGACTCGAGAAGAGCTGCGACAACTCGACGTAAAAACTCGCAAAATGATGCTTCTTCATAGGGGCTTGCATCCTAAATCGTCTGTTCCACGGTTATACTTCCCCAGACAATGGGGAGACCGTGGACTTTTGAGTTTGGAGTGTCTACATAACAGATTGGTACTGGGCCTGTAAAGTCATCAGGAGTTCAGATCGCCTTCTCTGCTTGGTATGCGATCATGAAAAGCAGGGATTGGAGCATTTCTTTTCAAGGCAGCAACCCGTGTAGCCGATGAACTCGGTCTCCTATTCGACACTGAACGGACGAACCCAAACTCTGTTACCGAGTAGGAACCATTCAGCCAAAAGCCCACGTGAAAGCTGCGGAGTGTGACAGGCTCCTACAGCTACATAAGGATAAGCCAATGCATGGAGTCTTCTTTAAGAACATTGAAGACCTTGGCTTATCCAGAAACCTGACATTCGCTTTTCTCAAGGCAAGTGGGCTGAAGTCGGAAACCGAGGGATTCATAATGGCCTGCCAGGATGGTGTCTTCAACCCCCCTTGTCTACCGTAGTCGCGTGAGGAGTATAGAGGTCCCTGACACTAGATGCAGAGCGTGTCGTGGGGCAGCTGATACCATAATGCATTTGCTGTCAGCCAGTCCAGCGTATGCGGTCGCAGCCTATATCCACAGGCATAACGCGGTGCTACGAGTGTTGTAGTACAATATAATACACTCGAACAGTACAGACGAGACATCGGTGTTGCCTTATCCTCTGGGGGATATTAAGTCCGTTGTGGGAATGAGAAGTGCCAAATTTATTGGAACTACTCATTCCCCACCCTCAGGCAAATACAAGCCAATAAGCCTGATGTAGTCCTCCTCGACCATCAAAGTAGGACGATTTTCGTCATGGAGTTTTCAGCTCCTGGCGAAACGAACATCTTCCGAAAAGAAGATGAAAAACGGGCTAAATATCGAGATCTACTGTTTGAACTCCGCAGGCTTTACCCAAACCATTCTGTCAAGATGGTGGTTCTGATAATAGGGGTCCTTGGTGGAATGATGGACACACTGCTCTCAAGCTTGAAAATCATACCGGCTTGCCATGATGCGGATGAAAACTTAGCCGGAAGAATGCAGAAGGCCGTAATTCTTGGTTCACTCCGCTTTCTCAAGGCACATGACTCTCGGACCCAGTAATCACTGAACCCACGGACGTGGGGAGTGTTTACTGGGTTTAAAGACACACAGCGCGCCCTCCGGTTGTGTCGGAGCTCCGGAGATAGGGCCTGTCTGGTACATTCCTTATAGAAAAAACAATGATAATAATAATACTTTTATTGGTTACCAGCACTATTACATATAAATAATAACAATTTTTTATTTTGATTGTGGTTAACAAATGGCAATCCTGGTTCAGAATGTAAAAAGACTTTTACAGCCCTTCACTTCTGTTCTTCCACTACCGCTCAAAACTTAATAAAATATATTAGAGATGACGAGCGAAGATACGGAATAAAATAGATTTACTTGATAGATCGCTAATTGCGTCGTTATACAAGACGGCTTTTTCTTCAGAAATATCTCAAATAATTTTTTTTTAATTTTTTTAGATCTCAGTAAAGCTTTCGACTGTGTTTCCAAAGATATTCTATTGAATAAATTGGAACACTATGGGCTGAGAGGAAAAACATTAGCACTATTATCGTCATATCTATCTGACAGAATGCAGTGTGTATCCGTCAACGACAGTTTGAGCGAGTCGCTTCCAATTATTAATGGTGTACCACAAGGAAGTGTCCTAGGCCCCCTATCATTCCTTATATATATTAATGACCTTCCGAACAGTTCACCACTTTTCTCTTGTTTATTCGCAGATGACACAACTTTTGCCGAACGCTTCAATACAGGTACTGATGTGACATCTCTTGTAAATGACATTATAAAGGACACATCAGATTGGTTCAATGCAAATAAGCTATGTCTAAATAAAAATAAAACTAAAACAGTAAATTTTGAAATGAAACCAAACGAAACAGAAGCTGTAAAATCACTGGGAATATGGTTTGATACAAAATTAACCTGGCAAACTCATATTGATAATCGGACAATCAACTTGTCAAGGAAAGTATATGCCCTTAGAAAATTGAAAAATGACCTTGGTCAAAATGCGGCTATAGCTGCCTATCATGCAATATTCCATAGTACAATGACATATGGGCTGATAATCTGGGGAATGTCCACTCACATGCAAAACGTGTTTACCTTGCAGAAAAGAGCAATTCGAGCAATCGTAGGCCTTCAAAGGAATGACTCATGTAAACCATGGTTTATAAAACTTAATATAATGACATTACCATCTGCAAACATATTCTGCCATCTCCTTAACATAAAAGAAGATGATTCCAAACATCCAACCAATGGAGAAAATCATTCTTATAATACTCGCCATAGGAACGATATACAGATACCCAAACAAAGACTTGAATCAACAAGAAGATATAATTTGGGTATTAATCTTTACAATTCATTGCCCACTCAACTCAAAAATATGAATATGAAAACATTCAGACTGACCTTGAAAAATCATCTCATAACCAATGCCTACTACGACATATCAGAATTTAAGTTTGACATTTAGTAAACTGTATTACTATATAATATAACACATTCCATGTTTTTAAACTGATACTGTACTGCTTTGTAACGTATACATTTTGACCTGTCAAAACACTACGGTGTATTTTAGACCAATAAAAATTCTATTCTATTCTATTCTATTCTAATCCTAAGCCCCCTTATTTCCCCTTCTTCTATAATTTTTTCCAGCATATCGTTCATTACTCTTCTGGTCTTGGTAATTATGGCTATATCATCAGCGTACGCTATAATTTTTGTCCTCCACCTGTCCTAAGATTCCTTTTGTTAATTCCCCTCACCACATATTCTAAAGTTAGGCTGAATAACGTTGAAAGTCACGTATTTTCTCCTACATCGTATTAAAATTCATCAAATTCTTGGTCTGTATATTGATCTGGGTAAGATTACTTTATATTGGTTAGCGCACTCACAAATTAAAAATAGTTCGGTAACATTTTAACATTTATATCTCAATCAAATTCACACTCGTTGCAGCACTCTGCTTTCCTATTAAATATCAGGACAGGAGTAATCGATTATAGGCAATTGAATAATAGAACAATAAATAAATGTAATT
Organism: Chrysolina americana; assembly: GCA_958502065.1. NCBI lineage: Eukaryota > Metazoa > Arthropoda > Insecta > Coleoptera > Chrysomelidae > Chrysolina > Chrysolina americana. Next base: position 34,164,062 of record OY293420.1, read on the forward strand.
ATTTTATACGCTGTGTTGAGTAGTATTATTCCTTGGTAATTCTTACAGGATTGTTGGTCTCTTTATAATAATGGTAATAATTATGGTAAAAATAGAAATAATTATCATTATAATAGGAATCAAAATAATAGGAGAGATGTTGAAATGGGTAATGAAACTATTTTCATGACAAGAAATTTAAATAATGAAAATCAGGACAATAACAAAAGGTTATTTTCAACGTAGGTCAAGAGGTGATAGACAAAATGATAATCAAATAAGGGAAACAAGATAAACAGAAATAAATCAAAATACTACAACACAGAATATGACAGCAAATCAAGAACAAAATTTGTATTAGATAAACCATAGAAAATGTACAAGGTAATATATGAACACCCAGTAGAATTTATAACACTTGATGATAACTATGAATATGAGCAATTGTTAGGATTATTAATATTAGAAGGAAGAATTGGAGATAAACTAGTGAAAATTTTTATAGATAGTGGTTCTGAAGCATCATTGGTAAAAGAAAACATTTTATAAGATAATTTTAAAATTCAAAATAAAATAGTTGACATGAGATTATTAGGAATAAATGGAAAACAATTAGCAGAAACAACAAAATTTTTAAATTCAAATGTGGAAATAAATGAAAAGAATATTGAATTGCAATTATTGATAGTTCCAAATATGGATTTTGATATTATTATAGGTACTGATCAGTTAGAAAAAAGAAATCGAAAATAAATTATGAAAATAAAGGTATAGAGATGGATGGAAATTGGTTTCAATTTAAAGAATTAAATAATGAAGAAAAGAATATGGAAAATAATATTTTATTTACAAGATGTATGAATGTAGAAAGTGTGAATGAATATGCAAATGATAATAGTAATAATAATTATCATAAGATAATAATGAAAATGAAAATATTAATGAATATAAATGTAATGGCAAAATGTAGATTATGTAAATGAATTATTGAATAAAAATAAAGGGTTTATTATGAATGAATCGAGAATTGCTAAAGAGTATGTGCATAAAATAAAAGTAGATGAAGTAAGAAAATTTAAATGTAAAAGTTATCCTATACCTTACAAATATAGAAATCAAGTGAGAGATGAAATAGATAAAATGTTAAAACACGGAATTATTGAGAGAAGTACTTCTAGATATATTAATCCTATTGCAGCAGTAAAAAAGAATAATGGAGAGCTAAGGTTATGTCTTGATGCAAGGGAATTGAATAAAATAACAGTTCCACAGTATGAATCTGCTTTGAATATTGATGTTATATTTGGAAGAATAACAAATGCAAACATATTTTCTAAAATTGATTTAAAACATAGTTTTTGGCTCAATCCATTGGATGATAGTGTTAGAGATTATACAGGGTTTTGTATTGAAGGGGTAGTGTACAGATTCTGCGTAGTCCCATATGGTTTATACAATCTGCATGTACAGCATTAGAAAGAGCATTGCATAAAATATTGGATAAATATGAAGATTTTGTTCTACATTATGTTGATGATATTTTGATTTATTCAACAGACAAGACAAAACACAAAGAACATTTGAGTAGTCTTAGATATACTTGATTCTGCAGGTTTGAAAATAAATATAAACAAATGTGAATTTCTTCAAAATGAAGTAAAGTATTCAGGATATGTATTGAATGAAAAACTTGTATATGGTTTAATAGTCAAGAGAAAAACAAATAATTTTGATGAATTTGAAAGGCTATTTTTAAAACAATACTGGGGCGAAAATGCTCAATTAATTGTTAGAGATCAATTATAATTATAATAACTATGCTATTCAGTTATATTCTATACCACAATACCTAAATCCAAATAAAATAACCATGATAGGTATGAAAATAGAAAGGAATACAGTAATAATAACAATAATAAGGAAGAACAATACATTAACAGGTACAGTAGAAATAAACATTTTCAAAATAATAGAAGCACAAATAATAATAATTACAATAATAGATACGGGAGAACTCAAAATAACAGAGAATACAATAGAAATAATTACAATAACAATAATAATAGGGATAGTTATTAAAACAGATGTTATAATCAGAATAATAATAATAATAATAGAAACCAAAATCAAGATTATTATCAGCAAAATAGTAACGAGAGTAGGAGAAACTCATACTCGAATGAACAAAATGACGAATGTACGAAACAAGTACATTTCCAGAGGACAAATAGTATAGAGAGACAAACAGATAATGAAACAAGACAGACGTTACAAAATGACACAGGAGAATCAAGTTCTATACAAGAAATATGGAAAATGGAAAATTTATAAATTTTTTATCAAGAAAACCATATAGTAAGCTGGAACAACCGATTTATAAACATCCTATGGAATATATTGATTTAAAATAAATGATAATGAAAAAATTGAACAAATAAATAGTTTAATAATATTACAAGGAAAAATTAGAGAAAAAGTAACAAATCTTATATATAATGTATATACTGGTTCTGAAGCATCACTAATAAATGAAAATAACTTAGGAAATGATATAGAATTTTCAAACAAAATGGAAAAAAATTAGCAGAATCAAATAGATTTATAAATATAAATTTGGAAATAGAAGGAAAAATAATTGAAATGCAACTTCTAGTGGTACAAAATATGGACATAGATATAATTGTTTGTACTGATCAGTTAGAGAAAAATAATGCAACCATAGACTATGAAAGAAAAGCAATAAAATTGATGGAAAATTGGTTAAAATTTGAAGATTTGAAAGGGGAAAATGTTGAATTGAATAATGAGATTTTGTGTAGTAAAAGTGTATGTGAAATGAGTGAATGTGAATATAAATAATAATGATGATGAAAATGAAGATGAATAAGAAAAATGAGGTAATTAAAAATGAAGAATTAAATGCTAATGAATTTAAATGTAATATAAAATATGAATATCATGTTGGTGAGTTATTGAGAAAGTATAAATGTTTAACGGTGTATGAATCAAGAATAGCAAGAAAGTATGTACACAGAATTGAAGTCGAAGAAACAGAGAAATTCAAATCAAAAAGTATTTATTATTTATCGATTTAGAGAGAAAGTGAGGGAAGAAATTAAAGAAATGATCAATCAAGGAATAATAGAAAAATGTACCAGTAATTATATAAATCCTATAGTTGTAGTTCAAAAACATGGGGAGCTTAGATTATGCTTAGATGCACGACAACTTAATAAAATAACAATACCTTAGTATGAATCTCCAATGAATATTGAAGCTATATTTGGCAGAATTGCCAAAACTAAAATTTTCTCTAAGATAAATTTAAAACACAGTTTTTGGTTAATTCCATTACATGATAAAGTAAGAAATTTCTCAGGATTTTGTATAGAAGGGGTTGTTTATAGATTTTGTGTTGTACCATATGGTTTACAGTCAGCTTGTCCAGCACCATATGGTTTTCAGTCAGCTTGTCCACCACTTGAAAGAGCCTTACATCAAATTATAGACAAATACGAACACTTTGTATTACATTACGTAGACGATATTTCAATTTACTCAGTAAACGAAGACATACATAAAGAACATTATTTAGAAAAGGTATTAAAATTATTAGATGAGGCAGGTTTAAAAATAAACTTAAACAAATGCGAATTTTTTCAAAAAGAAATTATATATTTAGGCTACAGACTAAATGAATTAGGTTTTGGAATGGATCCAGAGAGAGTTAAAACAATAAAAGAGTACGTAAGACCACACAATTTGAAAACACTGAGAGGATTTCTGGGAATGTTAAATTATTTTAAAAGACTGATACCTGATTGAGGTAGAAAAGAATTACCGTTATTAAATTTACTAAAGAAAAATGTAAAGTGGAAATGGGAAGAACAGCATGAAAAAGCATTTTTGGAATTAAAAGATGATTTTTCTCAAAATTTGAAAATTTACTATCCTAATTATGATTTATCTTTTATTGTGAGAACGGATGCAAGCATGGAAAGATTAACAGGTATTTTAATACAAGTACAAAGGGGAACTGAAGTACTTATATCCTTTATATTACGAGTCACAAAGAAACATGAGCGAATTTATAGTGCTAGTGAATTGGAATTGGCTAGTATAATATTTTGTATAACTAAACTTAGATTTTATTTACTTGGAGCAAAATTTTTTATAGAAACCGATCATTAAGCTTTAATTTCCATTTTAAATTGTAAATATGCGAGCAATAGAAATCACAGGTGGGCATTGCTATTGCAAGAATATAAATTTGAGATTAGGCATATACCGGCGGAAAAAACATAGTGCCTGATACAATCACTAGGATGGGGAAGAATAATCCAAATGATTTGAGACAAGTTAAAATAGGAATAAATGTATTTAAAAATAAGACAGAATTATTTCCTTCGAAAACTATATTACAGGATCAGGCTAATTCAAATGAGAAAGAAAAGAGAGGGACGATAGTGGTTATTAAAAAGGTAAATGAAAATGAGTTATATGTAATAACAAGTCAATTATCAGAGAAAATAATTTCGAAAATTTATGAGAAATATTTACACATAGGCATTAGGATAACTTGGATGATTTTCAGAATTTTTTTTATGAATTGTAGGAATTACAAAATATCTGTTAACAAAATGTAGTTTATGTCAGTTAGGAAAAAATACTACCAATAGAAATGAACCTAAAAGTATTATTTCTAAAAAGCCTCTACACATAATATCCATTGATTTAATTAGTAACTTGATAGCTTGTGAAAATAAAAATAAACATATTCTGGTGATAGTAGATAATTTTTCAAAATTCATAAAATTATTTCCCTGTCAGAAAACTAATTTAAAAAAAAGCAAAAAAGTGTTTGTCGATATTTATAGAGAAAATTGGGAGACCTGAACAAATAATATTAGATAACGCAACATATTTCAGCAACGATAGAATGAAAAGATATAGTGAAAACTTAGGAATTCAATTGTGCTTAATACTACTAGGAAGTTCAAAAAATTGCCACTAGATGGTAAGGACATTCAAATGGCGGGAATATAATTTTCATAAGCACAAAATGTAAACATACAAGCACTGAATTTGAAATTATATAATGAATATGCAGATTTCCATAAATTATCGTATATCACACCATGAACAATATGTATAGGCATATAAATACAATAAAAAACAACCCGAACAACCCATGATTCTACCCATATAGACTATTCAAAAGTAGTAATATTTTCAGAATCTTCTCATTTTCAGTATACATTGATGCTAATAGTCGCCGTAATATTTTGGACGATATTTAACATATTTTCACGACTTTTGACATGTCAAATAATAATGAAATCGATGGAATCATCAAATAACATTAGGAATATCAATACTTCATGTGAAAATTAATAACGATACTGGAATGTGGAATGACATCCGTACATAGATGGACGGTGGACGGAGTACCTATTAACTTAATATCACTGACAAGTTGAAAGTTGTACAGATTTAATAACAGCAGAAGTATTTGTTTTGCACTTTGTTTGTGTATTTGATATTATGGATACTTTGATAGATTTTATTGGTACGAGGGATACGAGATTAATGAGCAACTATAAAGAGAGTGGTCTCATCTCATTCAGTTAAGCATCGTTAAGTCCAGTTATAATTTTTATTTTTGTCAAAATGGTGAAACATCGTTCACATGGATTGTGTTCTTCAGACAGCAGATATCCCGAAGATGCATGGTATATTCTTTATTCGATTTCCAAAGTCGTGGATTGATTCGCCAAAATGCAAGCGACGGCGTTTATTCTGTAGGAGGCAAAATTTCGGAATGAATAAAAATATAAATAATAAGTACCTAAGTACATATATTTGTTCCCTTCATTTTCTCTTTTGAGAAATCATCTCTGAAGAGAAAGAAAACAGCCATTAACACCAATGAAGCTTCCGAACCATCATGTTCAAAATACCTGAGATGTGAAAATGTCATCAGGAGCAAATAAAAGTCATTTGGTGAAAACTTCCAGGTAGATGAGGTCGAGGCAACAGATATTGTAGGAGAGAATGTTGAGGCAAAGGAAGTTCTAGCAGATGAGTTTGCCAATTTTGAAATTCAAGATGAACCTGTATAGTGCATCGGAATATTTCTCATAATATAGAAAAAAGTATACAAACTGGTAATGAAGTGGAAAATCCTTTCATTTGAAAAATGCAAGTATTGCCACAAATAAGAAAAAACAAATTGTATACTGGACTTTTTGCAGCAGTTTGAAGGTCTGTGGGAATTTTTGGATAAATATTTGAAAGTATGGTGTGGAAAAGATAGTAAAAGGGGAGTGTCATTACCAAAAGACCAACTGTTGATTTGCCTAATAATAAGCCTCAAATGTGGATTTCTAGAGCAAAACTTGGCATACCGCTTCAATGTGAGTCAAGGTATGGTCTCTAGAATTATAATAACTTGGATCCCATATTTGTTTCACTACTTCAAACAATTGGATAGTTTTCCTTCCAAAGAGAAAATTTAAAAAATCCTCATCCTAAGGTTGTAAAATATTCAAGAATTGCGTAATATTGGATGGTTTTAAAGTAAATGCGAAAAAACCTGAAGATTATCGGGATCAAGGAAATATGTACTCTACTTACAATGAACATTCAACTTTTAAGTTTATCTTGGGAATTATACCTACAGGAGGTATCTGCTTTGTGTATGAAGCCTTTGAAGGATCCATCATCAGTGATAGAGAGATATTTATTAAACAAGGATTGTTTGATAAACTTGAATATGCAGATGCCATTATGGTTGATGAAGGATTCAATGTACAGGATATATGTAATCAAAAGTCTATTGATGTTCATATATGTCCCTTTTTCTCAAATACAGACCACAAATGACTGCAGAGGAAGTTCAATTAACAAGCATCTGCTAGAATTCATTAGAGAGAGGTGTGTTTGTGCAATGAAACAGTTTAGATTATGCAGAAAATTATTCCGAAATTTTTCTTTAAAGTGTCAATGTTTTACGCGCCGTTTGCTTGCAACGAAGACAATACTTGCCTTGGAATTAAATGGAAGAAATGAAAACGAGGGTTTGAAATATTCCTAAGTGCAAAAGGAATTATAGGAGATACCCGCAAGAAAAACTTGTTATTACATTGTGCTGGACCAGACGTACAAGACATATTTTTTACATTGCCTCAATCTGAGGATGCTGAGAACGAGCAACAGTATGATCTCACAATGATGGTTATTTCAGTCCCAAATCGAATACGGTGTATGAAAGATACATATTTCATAGTCTTAAGCAGCAACCAGGAGAGTCGATCGATCAATTTGTTACAAAACTATTGGAACTAGGCAAAAATTGCAATTATACTGATTTAAATGATCAGATTCGTGACCAGGTGATCGAAAAATGTCTATCTTCTGAATTACGCAGGAAGATGTTGGAAAAACGTGATATTAAGTTGGACGAAGTTCGAGAAATTGCAAAAGCTTTTGAAGCCACAGAACTACAAATGAATGTTATGGAAGGAACTTCGACAGGGATGCCAAGTGAGGTTAACAAAGTTATGTACAAAGCTAGAATAAGATGAACCCTACAAGTTCGGTATGTACAAAAAACAATATTCCAGTGAATGACAATAATAGACACTGTTTCCGTTGTGGTAATCCTAAACCCCTCTCAACTTCGTGCAGATTTTCAAATTCTATTTGTAACTTTTGTAATCAGAAGGGACATATACAGAGAGTTTGTTTTAAAAACAAAAAAACTGGTGAATGTAAGGAAATTTCAGTACCTGATAACCAGGGTGACATAAATGATGATATTGTTGAATTGTAAGTGAGGGATCACTACTTCGAAAAAAATTTTACTCTACAATTGTTGTAGAAGGAATAAAAATTTAATTCGAATTTGACAGTGGAGCAGCTGTTACAATAATGAACAAAAATGATTTCGTTGCACATTTTCCAGAATTAATAATTGAACCCAATAAAATATATCTAATTGCTTATGGGGGAAATCCTTTAACAGTATAGTCCGGTAAATTTATACATTCGAAGTTACCACAATTCCCACCAAGCTGAATATCGGTAAGATTGTTTAAAATATCATTGAAAACAAAATGTGAAAGTTCCCTATCTTTCCCCTGTAAGGAAAAATTTTTATTCAAGGTCAAAGGTAAAAAAAAATATTTTTTCGCGATTTTCAGCAAAACGGTAAGTTTTATCATAAAAATATTTCAAACAAAAATTGTAGATCATAAAATTATCTACAAAAAATTAATTAATACTTTTTTTTCTACGAGCCACCGTTTTTGCGATATAACGATTCAAAAAGTTGTAAAAGTTGTAATCGTCATAATATGCACACGTTTCCTCGCCACCTATGAGGTAGTGTACTTGGCTCGTTTTTTTTGTGGTTTCCCCAGTAGGCCTATTACACGGGTCAGTTTTGATCCTGTTTAATTTGAAACAATTTAAAAGCAATTTAAGTTAAAAAAAAGTTGTGAAATTTAATCGTCCGTGTCGTAACTTTCAAAATCTTCTTCTTGTTCTTCTTCTTGATCTTCTTGTTCTTGTTCGTCTTGTTCTTGTTCTTCTTGTTCTTCTTCATCTTCATCCTGAGTGCATGTAAACTGCGTTAATAGCGATGTATCGCATGTTACCTCGTTGGAATCAAACGGATCCTCTACTGTTGGTGATTCAATATTAGAGCACAACCGGCCTTGACAATGTGTACATGCCGGAGAACAGACAGAGTCCGACTTTTTTGCAACCACATTTAGCACTGCATCCCTTTTTGCAGTTGCAAAAAATCGAGTTTAGCAGTTTTTCCGGCGCAGGTGGAAGCAAAGTGTGCACTGGTTCGAATAAATTGTTGACCAACTTCCAACCCCAGTCTGTAGGGTCTAGCTGATAACCAAGACACACTTGAACTTGGTAATATACCCTAAAAAGATGTTGATGAGCAGCAACTGAGGTTGGAGGAAGACAAGCTAATTGTACTTGTTTTTTACTTTTGGTGTTTTTAACGAAACATGCATATCTATACTTATCTAAGCAGGTAGTTTTTTAGGAGCTCCGTACATAGAAAGAAGAAAGCGAATGCCGTTAGTAATAATTTCTTGTCGAGTAGAACTACTATTTTTAAAAACTTCAGCACATTCAATTAAATTTTGTTTCTCAAATAGTTTGAAGACTGTCATTTTACCCCTCCTGTAAAATGCAGATGTCGTATCACAGCCAGTTATTGCGTGTAAAAATAGTACATGATTTTGACACTTTGCAAAAGTAGATAAACTTTTTGATGAATACATTTCCGATTGATGTTGAGCTTTTACTGGATTTAAGAAGAAAATAGTTTTTTCAGTTGGAGTTCGAGCAGTCAGTAATACGAGTAAGTCTATATCTTCACCAACAACAATAGTTGTATTTGTCAAATTGAATTGCTCAATTGCTGTTTCAATTATCAATACATCAGCATCATTATTAGCTTGTCTTACCAATATATATCAGTAGTGTAAGTTACAATAACCGATAGAAAAATATTTTAACATATATTACAACTATAGAGATGTATATATACGTGGCGTACTCATGCATATTATGACAATTACAACTTTTACAACTTTTTGAATCGATATATCTAAAAGTATTAATAAATTTTTTGTAGATAATTTTATGATCTACAATTTTTGTTTGAAATATTTTTATGATAAAACTTACCGTTTTGCTGAAAATCGCGAAATACTCATTTTTTTTACCTTTGACCTTGAATAATTTTTTTTCCTTACAGGGGAAAGATGGGAACTTTCAAATTTTGTTTTTAATGATATTTCAAACAATCTTACCGATTTTCAGCTTGGTGGGAATTTAGGTAACTTTACTCTTATTTTTTGTTCTAATTTGACCGGACTACTAGGTCATGCACAGGTGAATGTTGTTCATTAAGGAAAGTTGAATAAATTGAAATTATACATTGTAAATTCGAACAATGATCCCTTATATGGAAGGGAATGGATACGTCAACTTAATTTGGATTTAGGTGAAATTTTTAATATGAACTCGGTTGAAATTACAAGAAATTCTAATCTAATCTACAAGACCAGTTTACACATTACAAACCATTATTTGAAAAATCTATGGGCAAAATCAAAAATATTCAAGCACATTTACGTTTAAAAGATAACAGTACACCAGTTTTTGCAAAGAGTAGACCTGTTCCTTTTGCATTACAAGAAAGAGTGATTGATGAATTGGATTCATTGATAGAACAAGGTACTTTAGAACCTGTTAATACTAGTGAGTGGGCAAGTGCTGTAGTTCCTGTCTTTAAATCAAATGGGAAAATACGTATATGTGGGGATTACAAACCTACTCTGAATCCCAATTTTATTGTTGACGACTACCCACTACCAACTATTGATGTACTGTTTTCAAATATGGCTGGTGGTGAAAAGTTTTCCAAAATTGATATAACTCAAGCTTACCTAAATTTAGAAATTCATCCAAATGAGAGGGAACAATACAATAAAAGGATTGTTAAAACCAACTCGGTTAATGTATGGAGCTGCTTCCACACCTGCCATCTAGCAGAAAACAATTGAAATTATTTTATAGGGAATCGAAGGAGTGGCTGTCTTTTTCGATGATGTTAGAGTTACTGCTCCTAATGATAAGGTTCATTTAGAAAGGTTACGCCAAATTTTTGATAGATTTTACGAATATAATATGAGGGTTAATATTGAAAAAAGCTCATTTATGACTGATAAAATTGAATATTGTGGTTATGTGATTACTAAATTGGGTATACAGAAAGCTCCGAAAAAAATTGAAACTATACAAAGTATTCCAAGACCTGCGTGTATTTCTAGGTTTAATAAACTACTATGGTAGATTTTTCATAAATTTGAGTTCTGTTATTTTTCCATTAAATAGGTTACTACATAATGATATTCCGTGGGAATGGGATGAGAAATGTGAAAAATCATTTCGTTGTATTATAAAAGAAATGAGTTCTGAAACAATTCTGACACATTTTAACCCCAAGCTGCCTTTGGTCCTGGCTACTGATAGTAGTTCGGTAGGGGTTGGTGCTGTCTCATCACACAGTTTTCCTGATGGTAGTGAAAAACCAATTCAGTTTGCTTCTCAAACATTGTCAGATACCCAGAAACGTTACTCGCAGGTAGATAGAGAGGCATATGCTATAATATTTGGTGTTAAAAAATTCTACCAATATTTATATGGTACCAAGCTCACATTAATTACCGACTGTAGTGCTTTAATTCAAAATTTAAATCCACATAAAAATCTCCCTATATTCTCAGCACTAGAATGCAACATTATGATATCTCCTTACAAGCTTTCAATTACCAAATTAAATACAAAAACACTAAAAATCATTCTAACGCGGATGCAATGTCTCGGGTAATCCCAAGAACAAGTATTCCTATAATAAATAATGTTGAAGAGTCTGATGTTATTCAATATCAATTGGATCAATAGTTTACCGCTCACCTAAAGAATAAGCTTATCACACAAGCCAAGATAAAGTTGTATGTAAGTTACTTGAGGGTTTAAAAAGCGGTATTACAGTATTACCTGAATATCGATTTAATATTGATCAGAATGAATTCTCATTACAAGATAATTGCTTAATGCGTGGAAAAATTGTCAATGAATGTAGGTGAAATCCTTTAATTTTTCCGCCTATTAACATTCGAAAAAGTGACCCACCACTTGACTCGATACAGCCAGCTGAAAATTGTGTACAGGGTGAAAAATTATCAACAGAAAATACTGAAACAAAGAATGTTCCTCAATTTGAGGCCCCTGAGTTACCTTTGGTTAGACGGTCAGAAAGGATACGAAAACCTGTTGTCAGATTAAATCTATGAGTGAATATATATGTACATGTTATTTAATCGTAATCTTTGTACAAGAAGGGTAATTTTTTTAAGGAAAGAGAGTGTTGTATTCTATGTTTCATGAACCTAATCTTATACTGGGATCTGAGGTTATGTTGTACAATGCGCCATGCGGCAAGGTAGTTAGGGTAGGGAATCCTGGCGAATACTGTAATTACTGTATCAGTGTATCACAAGTACAATTATTAATAAAGGAATTGAACATTAATAGTCTACCATCATTGTACAATTTCAACAGATACCACCATCAATTCCAACAAAAATGTATTTTTCATTTCCACTGGCTATGTAGTATTGCATTCTCTGTAACAAAAACAGAATATTTGAATAATGTGTTACAGAAAAACGTCCAAAGTAATCATCAGTTCTACCCCGATCGAACGATTGGATTTTTGAGTTTTCAATATGTTCATCCTCAATACAGTTTGAGTACTTTATTAGTTCAACACTCTCGTGATTCCAATACACAAGTATAAAAAATGTATTCGAAAGTCACAAACTTACCTTTTCACCAAGTCTTTTTTTAGTCCACCACCGGGCAAATTTCTACAGTATAACCATTTTTTCAAATCCTATCGAATGTTTTAGTTCGACTCCAGGTACTACATCAACTTCGTTAAAGACGTTCATTGTATTTCAACATCCAATCGTCATAAAACTCATAATGTATAAAAGCAATAGAACTCTTTTCTATGATCTCAATCAATAGTCTCAGTCTCAATTCCGTCATTTATTTTAGGTTAGTTATTGTTATTAATGTTATTATGACTAATACAAAGTAATACCATCAAGTGTAAATGTTCTACAACTTTCATCATTTTAACCATCGGATTTCGGAGCATGTAACAGTTGTACGCGTGAGATCTTTGGACTTTTACAATAAAAATCATTTCATTTACTGAAGTTATAAATAAGTTAGCAGATTATGTCCTAATTAATGCATATTTTCAAATTTATCATAGTCTGTTCTACGTACATTTCTTATGGAAAATCATTTCGCGGGCTTTCAATGTCCACATGGCATAGTGGCGCCACGTAGTGGGTAGATTTTCAGTTGAGTAGTAATAAGGCCCGTTAAGATTTACTAGTATAAGGCATCCATCAGCTTATCCAACAGAAAGGTATGTTAGGGAAGTTATAAAGTATTAAATATTAATAGTATTAGAAAACCATAGGCAATGGGATGAAAAATCAATAATAGTTGAAAAATATTAAAATGAAATACCAAACTCAATAACAGAAGAAAGTCCTAAGTACGTGATGACTGGAAAAATGCCAGAAAGAGAATAAAGTATTGGAAGAGACATTAAAAAAGGTAAACGTGAGAATTATCAAGAATGCAAAAAAATACATAAAAAGATCTAGTGATAATCAAAAATTTAAGAGTACCGAATAAGAGGAATGGATTGTGTGCAAAGTTTTTACTTTCATTTGAAGGACCTTATGAGGTAATGAATGAGACTCCAGTATACAGTTATAGATAACAAAATCCAGTAAATGGAACGGAAAGGGGAATATTTAATATACAGAGTGTTTATCAATTTAAAGTTTGACCATTTCACAACATGCAAAGTAAAGCGACTAAACTACGAAGCAAACTAAACCACTACTAATGTACAAAAATAATAAAATTAACAACTACCTAGTACAAAAGTAGCTCTTTTGAAATTATACTTTTCTGAGCAGCAAGTAAGAGTCCAAGTGAAACAGCAAATCTGAAACAAAATAAACACAAATAAAAAAATTTGGTATTCTACATTTTTTTCATCCTGAATAATTGAAACACTTTTGTATCAGATCTAAATTTCAAACGCCCCGTACATCATTTTGACAAGTAAGAAGATAAGTGTCAAGAATGTCAGTGTCATCACAAATAGAAAAGTAATAACTGTAAGATAATAAAAATCTAAATGAGCACAAAAACTGAAATGATTAATTAGGTATGTAATAGAAAATGTTAGAATTAAGAAGTGTACATATAAAAACAGTGTATTTTTTTAAATATAATAATACAATGGAACATTGCATCGTATGGATAAATGACCATATAACCCTATGAAATTTCGAGGATACAAGAATTATTGAATTATAATTTGTGGATTGTTATTGTAATTGTGGAACACTATATATTTAAGTTGTTCTTGTTTATTATTTCATGAAGAAATATCATTCATGGAAACGAGTTTCTTTTTTATCCACTTCTTTATGAAGAGAATGTGATGTTAGTTCATGAATTCATATCGTATTTCTTTAATGAAGGCCAATATATTTCTCTATACTCGCTCAATGAAATTTTATAAGTTTTTATTCAAGGAATTTATATGTATGAAAGGTTGTTTTGCGTTTATTAGAAAAGTTACCCATCTAGTTCAATTGGTTACATTACATATGTATTTTCAAATTCCACAACACTGGTTTGCAGTAAAAAAAAGGCATTGATTTAATGTGCGTCATCGTTTTAAACTATATAGCTTCTGTTGAAACATCCTCAACAGACCTCCAAGTGATCAAAGTTCTATTCACAATGGGAAAACAGAATGACTGCAAATGCAATGCATTTTATGGAATGAATAATTATTCTCAACAATCTTAAAAACCTGAGAGGAAGAATGATTCAGAAAATTTAGACTGTTTTGTCCCTTTCAAGCATCATTGATTTAAAATAAAGGCCACAGATATGAAATATTTCAGATAATTTATAAATGGTCCATTGGCCATTTAGTATTTGCCAATGAATCAATAATTTAATATGGCAATAGTTGATCTGCCCCAAAATTAAACCGTATTATTTTCATTTCTTATGCGACTTGAAATGAAAACTTTCAGAGCTCAATTATCCACACACCACTGAAAATATTCGCATTTGACGCACATTTCGCTGAAGATGCTAACTTGGTCGGCGAAACTAGACTTAATTGGCATCGTCGACGAAACGCGAGTCATAGGAGTATTTTCAGTTTAGGTAATTGATCCCTGTTCAAAAGAATCCACCTTCATACCAAAGGATATTATGTGGAAAAGGCCAATTAGAAATTAAACAACTGAAAGTTTGAGACATAATTTATTGCTATATACAGTTGGTTATATCACTTCTACATATAAAAGAAAAAATACAGAAGAACACAGATAATTCCATTATTATGTTGATTAGCCATTATCTTAAGTTGTACACTATACATATTCTACCATAACGAGAATTGTTACAATAAAAATTTTTGGATTATTGCCACCTGCTATTGTACTCAATTTAAAAAAAATATATACTACATACATACAATATACACTTATTATAATATAAAATTTATTTTATTAGGATAAAAAAATTACATTCAGGAAGGAGATTGAGAAAAAGGTAAAGAAAGGGATTCCTATCACACCTGTAAGTAAATGACAGTATTTATGACATTACTCAATGCTATTAGATGAGATATGACAAATAAATAATTTCAACATGCAATTAGTATCAGAATTTTGGGTTTTCATAAAATGAAAATAACAATTCTCATTAATTCTCACCTTGCTTCCAAAATTTAACTGATAATAATATTACATATAATATACTTCTTGTTTGGTTCCAACCAATCTGTGGAATTAAGCTACGGATGTTACAGAAATTAGATAAAAAGCAAAAGTTAAATAAGAACACACCTAATAATAGAGGTTCAGTTGGCTTGAGCAAGATGCACATCAAAATAATCAATATTGTGAAATTTAATGAAAAAATAAAAATAAAACATACTACTAGAAATGTTTAACAATATTCAATTTACTGCAAGACTTTATTATTTTGGTTCTTCACAGTTCTCAATTGAAGAATTTCAGAGTTTAAAAAAATCCCACTCTTATAAAGAAAAGTAAATAACAATTCTCATCAATTCTCACATTGCCTCCAAAATTCAACAGATAATAACAGATAAATTGTAGAATAAATTAGTTTTCAGAGACATTTCATCCAAACACAAAATACAATCTTTGGCCTGTTCAGTCAACATAATGATTTCAATTTCAATACAGAAAACAAAAAGTCACTGAAACCTGGACTAATATCCCATTTGTTGGTAACTCGAGATAGTGTACTCATTGAGGGTAATCGAAATATTTTAGACAAGAATTTGTAAACTTTTGAACTCAAGAAATATACTGTTAAAGCAAACTGTTTATAATCTGAGGAATACCTAGAGCCTTTTGGTGACTTATTTTTCAAATCAATCTGCGTTTTTATGAAGTTGATAACTTTTTCAGATTAAAGTTCTTTCAGAAATACAGAAACATCACCAAAGGCAATTTTTTTTTCGGGTTTGATGTTGGTGCAGGAGGTGGAGACAAAATCTTTCTTCTCAATCCTCGAATCCTTTTTCGTAGCTCTTCTTTTCAGGGAGTGTTGCTAGTCAATTTTTGAGACGTCTGGGTCATTGCATCTAGAAAATATAATAATAATAATTGGTTTTGAATAGAGCAACATACACAATTAGAAAATGATTTTGAAGAATTCATGCGTATGAAATCAGACATTTTGAGAGTATCATCTGGACGTTTATAATTAGTTATTGTTATCTGTGAAAGAGTGAAATTTCGATATTTATATTTTTTTTCATCAACATTAGTTAATTAGTAGTCGCACACACAATAGAACTTTTAGGTCGAAGTGCTAGTGGTGATGCAAGGCCTTTACGACCCCCTCTATAATCTATATCTAATCAAATTAGTTCTCACCAATAGGCTGCTGACTGTCATGGCTGATATACTCGAATATCCTGGTTTGGCAATAGCTTCATTATCAGGCGAATGAAGCACAGGTGTATGTAAAACTCCAGTTTAAAATAGCAGAAGTGCTGGTTGCTCCTTCTTCAGTTATAGAATCATCTAAAATGAAACATTACCCTTGATAACATGCAGAGCTTAGTCTAATTAAATATGAATGTTTCGAACACTATAGGTTCATATTTTTCATGTAATATAAACTTACCCTCAACTGGAACTATATTCTCAAATGTCAAATTGAAAAATGTTGGAATGACATCTTTCTTTCAAACGGGTTTTTTGCATGCTGGAAAACATTTTCTCTTCGAAATGCTCACTGCACAATCGAAACTTCTAAAAATATTCTTAACTTACTGATTCTAACTTCTCCATATTGACATTAGCTTTCCATAATGAAAATCTGAAAATAAATAAAAGGTATGCAAATATATCTGAATTATAATACCTACTTCTTCCATAAAAGTATTTACAGAAATCTGTATGTCATACGATGATAACTATTAATGGACACACAAATCAAAGGATGAAGTAAATTGTGAGGATGCGGATGAATCAGTTGAAATGTGTTCTTCCACTTTTTCTTTC
Source organism: Chrysolina americana (assembly GCA_958502065.1). Lineage (NCBI taxonomy): Eukaryota > Metazoa > Arthropoda > Insecta > Coleoptera > Chrysomelidae > Chrysolina > Chrysolina americana. The sequence goes on from OY293420.1 coordinate 34,181,311, forward strand.
ACATTTTGTGTTTGAACACCTCCAGCGATTCACATTGCAACAACTTTTTCAATGTAAAAGTTTGTTATGTGAACCAAGCAAATGTTAATCTGTACTTAGATCGTTCTTATAAATATTTAAAAAATCTACTCCGCTATAAATAAAATGGAATATTAATAATGTAACATAACCTGTTCATGAACCCGAGATGGTATCAGTGAAAGTACTTACCTTTCTTGTTTTCTTGGGAATCTGAAGAAACTTACAAGAGTCGTCCTTAGAATTCTTTCCATAAAACAGGCATCGGATTATTGACTTTTTCGTAAAGTGCTTCCTGAGACTCATGTTTCAAATGATAACTGTCCATGCCACAAAGACCAAATTCAATCAATATACCAGGCAATACAAAACAACATAAAAACAGCTTCAGCACAAACGATATCACTCACTCAAATTATTTGATTTTAATCAATTGTTAACTTTAACAATACAATATAATGTCAAACTTCAAGTAAATGTTATTTTTATTTATTATGATTCTTCATTCTTCCATGTTCGATTCTCAAATTATAATTTCCAATGCACTGTTGCCAAATGTCAAACTGATTTGTCTTATGATGAAGTGCAAGCTGGTGATTCAATCACTGTCGTTCGTAGAGTTCTTATTTTTGGCGAGATTGCAGAATTCCGGCAATTCCGAACGGTTTACTGCGCATCTTGAGGAGCTGACTGCGCTCATGCCACGCCTCAAAATGCAAAAAATGAAACTTCGACCACGATTTGCGTAGGAGTGAAAATACTGTTTTTTTAGCATTATACTGTGTTATGACTACCGGTACGGTATCTATATACCTCACATTATTGATTACTTTATCGGTAACAACTCAAATAGTTTTGAATATAATGGACCATTATCGTTATTAAGCAATAAGGGCCTGCTTGAACCGTTCTTGTATATAGCGATACTTTCATAACAATCCAGTTTTCTTTAATCATTAACTAATTTTAAATTTCCAATGTTGATTTTATGATGAGTTTGTAGTAAATGATCAGCAACACTCGACTTATTTTCTCGTGAATATTTGGCATGGGCCAAATGTTCACGAAAACGTACATTCGTGGATCGCTTGGTGTTCGAGATTTGAGCAATGGACTGTATAATAATTGAGATTCTATATAATCGTTCGATGCAAGAAATATGAATTCCACTTACCATTTGATTCCGGGCACTAACTTATGCGTATATTGCGAATCGAGAGTTCATTCAGTACTGCCTTTTTCCAAAGTATTTCTTCTTTTTTGCGACTTGGCCCGCGCACAGTGGCGTTACCATCTCTTGCATATAAGGGTACGCGAGCAAGTTTATTTACTAATATTGGATTAGTTTGATGACAAAATGTTATCGCGGACGTAACACTTGGTTTGGCCATAATAAATATTATCACAATTTTGATAGCTAATTTCATAAATTCCTGATCTATCTAAAGTTGGAATTTTGTCTTTCGGGTTGCCTAATATCATTTGGAGATTGTTCATACTGCTATGTACAAGCTGTAGGTTTACGTCCCGGAAGATGGAATTGAGACCTCTCGTAAGCCGTGAATCGTGTGTAATTTTTATGAATTTTTTGGTATCTTTGAGTTGATCTAGTATAGTAACTTTTTTTAAGGACATATTGAATTTTTTCTTCTTCAATATATTATCTATTATGTTAGGAGAATATCCACTGGTAATGGCTATCTCCTTGACTGTTTTCATTTCTTTCCGAAAACGTTCATCACTGAGTAGGAAACTCAATGCCCTTTACCACATCCCCATGACATTGTGTTTAAGGGAAGTGAGTATACCATTGCATAATACATGCCTAATTAACTCTCCTTGGCTACACATGTTTTCATTTGCTTGATTGCATAGAATGCTGAATTCAGTTTCTTGCATACGTTATTGATATGTAGATCCCAGTCTAGCCTCTCATCTAGAAATGTTCCCAGGAATTTTATAGCTTGCGACATAAATATTTCATCAATAGAGTTTGTTTCACCTGGGATATTATCCTTCCTATTATAGAATTTCATTGAAACTGACTTAGTTGTATTTAAAATGAGTTGATTTCTATCACACCATGCTGTGAATGAATCGATGATTCTGCCGACATTAGTTAATAGTAAATCTGGATCAGGGCTAGCAACTGTAATTGTTGTGTCATCACCAAACATAGTGATGTAGCAATCAGTTACGTGTTCGGGCAAGTCGTTGACTAATAGCACGAATAGTAGGGGTCCTAAGACTGACCCTTGCGGTACACCTAATTTAACATCATACTCACTTAACTTAAAAACTTTATTACTCACAGTCATACTACGTCCATACAAATATGATGTCCATGTCAATAAATTATTTGGAAAAGAAAGAATTTTCAACTTATTTTTTAGGAATTTGGATGACACCGTGTCAAATACCTTTGACAAATCGAAACAGGCTTATTACACAATTGCTGGAATCTATTTCAGAGTAAACAAAATTGAGAAATTGGAATGATGCCGTTTCCGCAGAATGATTTTTTCTAAAACCATGCTGGTTACCACATATCAAGTTTTTCATTTCCAAGTAATTCATTATCCTAGCAGTTAATACTTTCTCATACAACTTCGAGAGTGAGCAGAGTAGGAAATTTTTCTATAGTTGTCTAACTCTGTCTTATCTCCCTTTTTTTTAATAAGGGAATGACTAGTGCCTTTTTGAACTCGGCGGGAAATATCTTCGGATGTATGACTGGTTCATTAGGTGAGTAGATTAAATTTATTACATCCTTAATAGTAATTATAGAAATTTCGTCTATCCCAGATGATTGTTTATTTTTCATCATATTTAGTGAGTCAATTATTTCTGTTACTTACTGTAATTGGTCCATTCTGAAATGGGTGAATGACATCAGCATTCAAACTGATGGTACAGGGCAGAGTTAGATTTTGACTGAAGTGATCTGCCAATGTTGATTCAGCTGCCCTAGAAAAGTGATCAGCAAGTAATCCCGCTACCTCATATGGATCTTCAACAATATTGAGGTTATGCTTCAAAGTGATAGCATCCCCAACACAAGATGACTTCTTTTTTCCTAACATAGAGTGAATTATGTTCCATGTCTCTTTTGTTTTATTTTGAGCGTTTTTTCATTTTATTGGAGAAGTATTCGGTCTTTGCTCTACTGATTTCAGACTTGTGTTCCTTTGACCTATTTCTATAAATTTCTCTATGTTCTAGATCGACTTCCCCAGAAGTTGTCGTTAATTTGAAAAATTCTCTAAGATAATTGCCCTATTGGATGATTTCCTCAGTAATCCAACCATTTTTTGGCTTTTTTGGTATAACAGGTTTTATTGGGCAGGATGCATCAAAACACCAATAAAGCGACTCTAGAAAGTAAGAAAAGGCTTCGCTTATGCACATTTACAAAATCGGAAACCAATTGATATTACTTGATCTAATTCTGAATTCGGTAATATTACCCCGATTGACTTGTCGTTTCCTAGCTATAACATTTTGTTTATTGTTAAATACACATATTTCTTCGCTGACGGTTAATAAATGGGATAGATGATCCTCATTATTTGATTGGATCAATTGACAGTCATAAGTTAGATTCGAGAAAACAGTCACCATATAATCTATTCAGGTTCGACCATTCTCATTTGTGAAAATTCTTGTTGGGCCCTGCATATTGACATTCAGTCGAAACGAACTGAAACAATCCATAAGATATTTAGTATTCAAATCATTCGATAAATAGTCTATGTTGAAGTCCCCACACAAAATAATATTGTAGGACTTTGTCTCGGAAATATTGAGAGCCTGCAGTAAAATATCGAGAAAAATGTTTATTTTTCCATTTGGAGGTATTATATACAAAAACATTATCATTATTACTGCTATATTTGAATGGATTTGTTATGACAATGAGCTGGGGCTTCAACATCGTCAGTTCTGTTGTAATTCGCCTATCATGAAAGTTGGGCCAAAATATAACAAGAACATTTTTGTTATAATTTTTCGTATTATTCAATACAGTGTCAGCTAGTTCTCTATCGCTTGCACCGGGTTTTAAGGTAGATTCGATGATAAATTCTTCTTTTGCTAGGCTCATTATGTAACTGGCCATACCCTTACCCTTGTTGCCAGAAATGAAAGCAATTTTCCTTTTTCTCAATTCCTCCTTCCCAGGGTTTGTAATTACTCCATGTAATATTCTATTACATTCTGGTTCATATGCATTCGGTGTTTGTCTTGAAATGTCCTTTACAAAATCTTCTTCACACCAATGGGCAAATTGTGTAGTAGATCGGTTGAAGTGAAAATATCACATCTCTTTATTTCATCCATTTGTATGCCTATATTGATTTGCTTCGTTCGAATTTTTTTGTTCATTTCTTTTTGTAGGATATGAATCTTATCTTGAAGTTCACTTATCAGAGATTTTTGTTTTTCCATAGTATGACTCATTTCATCTTCTGTGTTCGTTGCTTCTTGTACAAATATTTCATGTTCTTGTTTCAGTTTTTTTATGTAATTGTCCCTAATTAAATTCTCTTCTTTAAGGTCATCAATAGATTTTTCGAGTTCATTTAATTCAAATAAACCAGAATTGTTATAACTGGTGTTAGATACCTCACAACATTAACTTTATTTTCACTTAAAAAAAAATATTTTTCTCTTATTTTTTGCTATACAGCTCTTATTAAGATTCCCAAACAATTTACACATACATAATGACTAAAGATTTTTGATTTACAGCATTTGAAAGCAAAATTTGTGGAGCACTGCGAAGGCACGTCTTGACTGTTTGCCATATTTTCAATAGTTTTAAGGCTAGAATAATAGAGGGCGTTCGATTTATTTAAGGAACAAGTTTAGAGTATGATAGAAGATAGAAAGTGTTAATAGGACATTATTTCATGGTTTATTTAAATGAGAAATCCGAATTTCAGCTTTTGACAAGTTTTAATTGAACGATTAATTACAAAAATTCAATTAATGAAATTGATTAATCTAATTTGGCTGTTATTTTTTCATTTTTGACAATTTTTCAATATTACATATTATTTCACCTATATACAGGGCAGTCCAAGTTCCAGAATCCTACTGAGAGCAGGATTTGTTTTTTTGTTTCACCGGCTGTGCTGAAAAAGGAAGGAGATATAAGTAGAGAAAGGTAAAACGGGTAAAATAAAGGTTTGAGCTAGGGCATTTTCAACAAGTTATTTACATAAAAGTAGTTTATTCTATATTTTCTATACAATAAATCAAATTTACAACACAAACACAAACTCAATACATAAAATAAAAACAAACACAAAAATCAAAATCACATCAATATACCGGGTGGCTACGGAAGTATTGCCTACGGAATATCTCAGTTATTGTATGAAGTAGGTTTGTGAAATTTGGAGCGTCGATATAATGACATAAGAGCTAGAATTTGAGCATATTGACATGTCGAAATTAACTTCCGGTCTGACCGGAAGTAACATCAACTTTCTTATTTTAAATAGAAACCCTATTTTTTTTTCTTTTCGATTTATTCCGCATTCAATTTCCTTTCTAATGACATATCACAAATTGGTATCTAACCAGAAACTAGATCAGAAAAAAATTATTATTGAAATTCACCGAGTAGGCCGTGGAAGCAAAATGAAAGCCAAAAATTGAAAAGTTGGCTATGGAAACCATACGTCACTTGATAAGAGTTGCTACTACTGTGATATTTTATTTTCATTCGTCGGCGTTATAAAAAGCCGCCAAAAAAAATATTTGAAAAATTGGGAAAAAAACAATACTCTGTAGGTCCATAACTTAAATAGGAATATACAACTTTTTCTTGCCTGTACTATTCAGCATAACCATTCCTTTCTAAAGATATAATAGAAAGTAATTTTTTGAAATGAAATACCAAAAAATCCAATTATTATTATTCAAATAACAAAAAAACAGATTTATCGAAAAAAAAAATTCAAATTGATAGGATTAAAGATAAAATAAATTCAAAACAAATGTTCGAAATGCATTCCCTCAGCGTCAATACTTTTATTGACTCTGGTGATATTTTCATGTAAAACGTTTCTCAACATTTGGGGCGTGATATCTTGGAAAGCTCTACGAATTTTTACTTCTAGCTCATGTAGAGTTGTAGGCTGTGTGGAATGCACCCTATTTTTAAGATGCCCCCATAGAAAAAAGTCGCACGGAGTAAGATCAGGTGACCTTGGTGGCCACCTGACTGGACCATGGGTTGTTATAAGTCTCTCTTGAAAGCGATTTTGAAGATGATTTCTCGCTCTTCTTGAATTATGCGGAGGGGCGCCATCTTGCTGGAAGTACATTCTCTCAGGTATTTCCGCTGGTAGGTTGTTAATGAATTCCGAAATTTCATTCGTTAAAAAATTAAAGTATCTCTCTCCGGTTAGTTGGCCTTGAAAAAGAATGGGGCCAACAATATGAGTTCCAACTATTCCTGCCCAAACATTCACACCAAATCTCTCCTGGAAGCCACCTTGTCGAAACCGGTGCTCGTTTTCTATCGCCCAGTACCTGAATCAAAAGACCGTTCACACTTTTAGCACTTCACACTTCAACTATCGACAATAATCCAAATAAAGTACAGTACCTACCTTGTATTATTCCTGTTAAATAATCCATTGTTGGTAAATCTTGACTGGTCCGTAAACAAGATATAATAGTTAAATAGGTGATTCTCAGCATTTTGTCGAAGAAACCAATTACAATATTCCAGGTGCCTTTCACCGTCATTTTCATACAAATGTTGATGCAACTGATACTTGAAGGATTTAAATCGATGTTTTTTCAAAATTTTCCTAGCAGAGTCCTTACTTATAGCTAATTCGGCGCCAATCTGCCTTGAGGAAATTGTGCTATCATATTGTACTAAAGCTAATACATCAATTTCAGTTTCCTCATTAATAACAAATGCTTCTTGGTCTTCGTGAATATCAGGCTCAGTTCTTAATTTTTCTTCAAGCCACTGGAAATACCTTCTTGACGGTTACTGCCCTCCTGGATATCGCTCTAAATACAATCGTTCAGCGGCATAAGAATTTTTTAAACATTCACCATAAATGAGAAAGAAGCATGTCAATTTGTTCGGTTCGTGAATAACGGGGCATTTTTTGAATATTGAAAGCTATTGCTTTCTCTCTGTCCCTATGTTATCAATTGAAACAATGTTTCCAAATTGACACGTTACTCAAAATAGTATTCTTACATGCATTTTTGTTGTTGATTTTCTTAAAATTTCATCGAATGATGATGTACTAAACCGTTTTCGAATCATTTTTCACTTTTCATGCAAACTGATGACAGATGTCAGATCAAAAGTATCAGTTGTCACATAATAAAAACAAAATACCACAAAAAATTCCCGCGGCAATTTTCAAGGTAGAAAATTCCCACTATAATAATGCTGTGATTGGCCTAAACGTACATGAATGATGGTTTCGATTGGTTGCAAGAATTGTCAAAAAATAATCAGTAGCCTTTTTTGGAAGAATCGACAAGAAATATTGTCAATATTTTTTATCTTTAAAAAATGAACATTACTTTAATTCGTTAATCATTTCTGGATAATTTGACATGGATATTGAAGGAGTCTGTGAAACTTTCCCACCGCTATATCCGGATAGACAAAAGCACACTCACGACACTATGACGCGGATCATTCACAAATGTAAAACACGCGAACAGTTTGTTAAAAAGCAAAATAAAATTAAACTTGTCGTAGACAATGGACACGGTTTACCACAATTGTAAAACACAAAAACAAACATGAAATTGACCAAACTATGGTAAATGTTTGAGCTGGTTGCCCTCAACTTTAAAAAATTAATGAATTCTTCTCAAAAATCCGGCATGTGTGGCGCTCTGAATTTCTTGCTGGTAAAAAGATCGAAATGCATTCCTAACTCCCACCTGGCAATTCCCTTTCATTTTTTGAGGCGCAGCATAAACAATATTTTTTATATGACCCCAAACAAAAATGGGATAATGAGCGAACTAGGATGCCATCGATGGGGTCCAATATTCCCTATCCAACGATCTTCAAAATAATTGTTTAAAAAGTTATTCACAGGTGCAATATTATATACCCTGTTCATTAAGAGTTCCTGCATAAACCACTTAATAGTCGCCCAAATAGTTTTAATTTTTTATTCTTTTCCTAATTATGTTGTTTGGAAACTGTTCTTCCTGAATTAATGTAAAAATGTAATTGCTATTCTATGAAAATATCAAACTAATGCAAAATTATGAATACATAAACACGCAATTATCGAATACCCGTCCCTGATGACCATGCCTTAGCGGTTATATTTTTCAATTTATTCGCATTGATACAAATTTGTTTCCCATCTTCACTTAACTTTTTTTTTCTTATTATAACATCCAAACCTTCTCTTTGTTTAATTGATGTATTGTCATTTTGTCATAATTTTACATTAATGTTATGATAATTTGTAATATCTAATCGATGATGGATAAAATAGTACAGGGACAGGCACAGTGCGTCAGGCTTTCATAGCACTCATACCATAGAGTAACCGATTTTGTTCGAATGTAAACTTAAACTATTGACGAAGGCGCATTACAAGAAAATATTTTCAGATCACTTAACTTATGACCGCCATATTATCAACAGTCTTTTCAAAAAAAATGTACTTCACACCTCCCATAATTAAAAAATTCATAAGTTTTGTAAATAAACCATTTCACTCTAAATTTACTGACAATTCCATTTGGGATGGTTATGGGATGCTACCAAATCATTATTGGAGGTCGGCATCATACAGGGTCATCAGAATAAATGTTTGAAATTCGAGAATTTGGAATCGAATTATCTCAGATTTTCCAAATAAAACACTCTGTATATTTTTCGATGGATCAATGTGGAATTGAAATATAAACATGTTTTTGTATCACGATATATTGCTCATTTCTAGCCAATTTTAAGATATTTATGGAAATTGATTTCGATTTCCAAACCCTTTTAAAATGGCAGAATCAAAAACACTACTTCGAACGTCAAAATAATATGGATAGCAGCGTTCGTGAGAGCTCTCGTTTCTTTTTTGTTTCATTCCAAAATACATCTTAATCAGCCTACTTGTTAATATTTTGGTTCGAATGATTATTGCAATGGAATGATTATTCTGAATAGCACAAACATCGTCCATAGGTAGATATTAGAATATCTATGGACGATGGCACAGACCAAGTACGTTTATGTTCCTATTTAACCTAGAACCTACAGGATATAATTTATCATTCCACATTATTTTTAATGTTATTTTTGCGTATGGCGATAATCTGTTTTGATATTTGAAGAATAATAATTGGATTTTTTGGAATTTCATTTCAAAAAATTACTTTCTATTATATCATTAGAAAGGAATGGTTATGCTGAATAGTGCAGGCAAGAAAAAGTTGTATGTTCCTATTTAAGTTATGGACCTACAGAGTATTGTTTTTTTCCCAATTTTTCCAATATTTTTTTTGGCGGCTTTTTATAACGCCGACGAATGAAAATAAAATATCACAGTAGTAGCAACTGTTATCAAGTGACGTATGGTTTCCATAGCCTACTTTTCAATTTTTGGCTTTCATTTTGCTTCCACGGCCTACTCTATATATTCCGTAGGCAATACTTCCGTAGCCACCCGGTATATATATATATAATAATAATTATATTTTTGTTGTTGTATACCGGGTGGCAACGGAAGTATTGCCTATGGAATATCTCAGTTATTGTATGAAGTAGGTTTGTGAAATTTGGAGCGTCGATATAATGACATAAGAGCTAGAATTTGAGCATATTGACATGTCGAAGTTAACTTCCGGTCTGACCGGAAGTAACATCAACTTTCTTATTTTAAATAGAGACCCTTTTTTTTTTCTTTTCGCTTTATTCAGCATTCAATTCCCTTTCTAATGACATATCACTCGTTGGTATCTAACCAGAAACTAGATCAGAAAAAAATTATTATTGAAATTCACCGAGTAGGCCGTGGAAGCAAAATGAAAGCCAAAAATTGAAAAGTTGGCTATGGAAACCATACGTCACTTGATAATTTCACAAACCTACTTCATACAATAGCTGAGATATTCCGTAGGCAATACTTCCGTTGCCACCCTATATATATATATATATATATATATATATATATATATATATATATATATATATATATATATATATATATATATATATATATACCGGGTGACCACGAGGTGAGGTACGCCCCCCAATTTTTCTATAGTTTTGAAGATACAGGTTTCAAATTTGGCACGTCGATATATTACTCAAATACGCATATTTTGACTCCATAACCGAAAATTCACCACTTCCGGTTTAACCGGAAGTGACCCCAAACTTTTTTTTTCAAATGACACCCTGTACAATTTTTTTCATTATCAGGAAGAACACGCAATTTGTGATAACACTGTTCTCCAAAATTGAAAATCGGTTGAAAAATGGCGGAGATACAGTTGATTGTTCAATCGAACAAAGTTGGCCGTGAACATCAAACTCAAATCATCACAACTGACGAACGGCGTCAGCATTTACGAGAGGAAGGTTCGAGGTAAGATACAGCTGAAAATTGAGCTTCCCATGTAATTGCAGCAACCATATTTCCCATCAATTATCAAACATTTCCTCAAAACGGATTAGTACCCATAAAGAAAGGCTCACAACTGCCATTTCTCAAATAGCAACATACTCTTTTCACATTGTTATGTTGAAAGATGATGAATTATCAGATTACTCGAATGAAAAGATTTGAAGAATTCCGAAAGGAATCGAAGATACGGGATGTTTCATTATGAGTGTTCTCAAAATTGACTATTCTTAAACATAGGCGGCTTGAACCTACGAAAGCTAAACAAAAATTCATATTTAAAAAAAAATAGTGAAAATTTGCGGTACATTCTGAATAATGGAACATTGTGAGTTGTCGAAAAACATTCTACGGCGATGGAGCGAACTTTTTTCTCATTACTCGTATGCTAATCGTAATTGATGGTGGATTCATACAGCAGTTTTAAGATCGTTGTTGGAATAAATATTCCATTAACGAACATTCTTATGACTTCTTACTAGTGACTAAAAACTCATGAATTGGAACTGCTGTATAAATCCACCATAAGAATATACCTGCAGAGTAAAAAAAAGTGTATTAGATATTTATTCCAATTTCTAACATTTGATACAACTAATTTCTGAACGAAAAAAAAGGTATGAAGTAAATTGTTTATTGGTTCTGGTCACTTACTACACTAACAGAAATCAAAGTAATGAAAAAATGATTTACAAGTACTGTTCAAAATGTTCTCCATTATGTTCTCTGCACAAAATTGCACGTCTCACTATTGCTTCCATAACTCCATTTAACTGAGCTTGAGTAATACTTGCAATTGCTTCTCTAAGGCGATGTTCCAAATCCTCCCTTGATGTAGGACTAGAAGAGTAAACCTTGTTCTTCAGGTAACCCCATATGAAAAAATCCAGTGGCGTGAGGTCCGGTGACCTCGGAGGCCATCTTGTAGGACCATTCGTGCCAATCCATCGATTTGGAAATGTTTCATCTAGGTAACTGGTTACTATTCGGGAATTATGGGGAGGTGCACCATCCTGCTGGAAATACATATTTTGGTAGACGTCGAGAGGTAAATTCTCCATGAATCCTTCTATTTCGTTTCGTAGAAATTCCAAATAGCGTTGCCCATTCAACATACCATCAAATATTATGGGCCCAATGATTCGAGTTCCTATCAGACCTATCCACACGTTGAATCCAAAGCGTTCCTGAAAATTCCCTTGTCTTATGAGCCTGGGGTTTTCAGTTGCCCAGTATCTGGTGTTGTTTCTATTGAACATACCAAGATTCGTAAATCTTGATTCGTCGGAAAATATAATGTTTCTCGTCATATTCGGGTTCCTTATGTGGTTCTCAAGTAGCCAATTGCAATATTGGACCCTTCTTTGATGATCATTTTCGTAAAGGCGCTGATGTATCTGATATTTATACGGCTTAAACCCATGTTTTTTTAGAATTTTTCGAGCTGATTCTCGTCCAACTGGTAATTCATGTTCGATTTGTCGAAGTGATATGGTGGGATCTACATAAACAACAGCCAAAACATTAGTTTCCGTCTCTGCATCAATAATAAAACTATCCTGATCATGTACATTGTCATCTGGTTCTATCCTGAATTGCCTTTCCAAACGTGCGAAATAGTTTCTACTTGGTTGGCGTTGTCTGAGAGGGAATCGTTCACTGTAAAGAATGCAAGCCGCAGTTGCATTTTTTCTACACTCGCCATAAATTAGCAGTAAATCTACTTTTTCATTTCTAGTAAATTTTCGCTCCATCGGAATGTTTTTCAACAAGTTACAATTCTCTTGTATTGAATGAGTAGAACAAATTGTCACTTTGTTGACAAAATATGCTTTTTTGTTTAGCTTTCTTATGTTCAAAGCCGCCTTCGTTGAAGAACATTCAATTTTGGGAACACTTATATTGTATTTCTGGTTCCTTTCGGAATTCTTCAAATCTTTTCATTCGAGTAATCTGATAATTCATCATCTTTCAACATAACAATGTGAAAAGAGTATGTTGCTATTTGAGAAATGGCAGTTGTGAGCCTTTCTTTATGGGTACTAATCCGTTTTGAGGAAATGTTTGATAATTGATGGGAAATATGGTTGCTGCAATTACATGGGAAGCTCAATTTTCAGCTGTATCTTACCTCGAACCTTCCTCTCGTAAATGCTGACGCCGTTCGTCAGTTGTGATGATTTGAGTTTGATGTTCACGGCCAACTTTGTTCGATTGAACAATCAACTGTATCTCCGCCATTTTTCAACCGATTTTCAATTTTGGAGAACAGTGTTATCACAAATTGCGTGTTCTTCCTGATAATGAAAAAAATTGTACAGGGTGTCATTTGAAAAAAAAAGTTTGGGGTCACTTCCGGTTAAACCGGAAGTGGTGAATTTTCGGTTATGGAGTCAAAATATGCGTATTTGAGTAATATATCGACGTGCCAAATTTGAAACCTGTATCTTCAAAACTATAGAAAAATTGCGGGGCGTACCTCACCTCGTGGTCACCCGGTATATATATATATATATATATATAGGGTGGCAACGGAAGTATTGCCTATGGAATATCTCAGTTATTGTATGAAGTAGGTTTGTGAAATTTGGAGCGTCGATATAATGATACAAGAGCTAGAATTTGAGCATATTGACATGTCGAAGTTAACTTCCGGTCTGACCGGAAGTAACATCAACTTTCTTATTTTAAATGGAAACCCTATTTTTTTTTCTTTTCGATTTATTCAGCATTCAATTCCCTTTCTAATGACATATCACAAGTTGGTATCTAACCAGAAACTAGATCAGAAAAAAATTATTATTGAAATTCACCGAGTAGGCCGTGGAAGCAAAATGAAAGCCAAAAATTGAAAAGTTGGCTATGGAAACCATACGTCACTTGATATCAGTTGCTACTACTGTGATATTTTATTTTCATTCGTCGGCGTTATAAAAAGCCGCCAAAAAAAATATTGGAAAAATTGGGAAAAAAACAATACTCTGTAGGTCCATAACTTAAATAGGAACATACAACTTTTTCTTGCCTGTATTATTCAGCATAACCATTCCTTTCTAATGATATAATAGAAAGTAATTTTTTGAAATGAAATACCAAAAAATCCAATTATTATTATTCAAATAACAAAAAAACAGATTTATCAAAAAAAAAAAATTCAAATTGATAGGATTAAAGATAAAATAAATTCAAACCAAATGTTCGAAATGCATTCTCTCAGCGTCAATGCATTTATTGACTCTGTTGATATTTTCATGTAAAACGTTTCTCAACATTTGGGGCGTGATATCTTGGAAAGCTCTACGAATTTTTACTTCTAGCTCATGTAGAGTTGTAGGCTGTGTGAACATCAGGCTCAGTTCTTAATTTTTCTTCAAGCCACTGGAAATACCTTCTTGGCGGTTGCTGCCTCCCTGGATATCGCTCTAAATACAATCGTTCAGCGGCATAAGAATTTTTAAACATTCACCATAAATGTCAATTTGTTCGGTTCGTGAATAACGGGGCATTTTTTGAATATTCCACTAACTGATTTCGATTTCCAAACCCTTTTAAAATGGCAGAATCAAAAACACTACTTCGAACGTCAAACTAATATGGATAGCAGCGTTCGTGAGAGCTCTCGTTTCTTTTTTGTTTCATTCCAAAATACATCTTAATCAGCCTTCTTGTTAATATTTTGGTTCGAATGATTATTGCAATGGAATGATTATTCTGAATAGCACAAACATCGTTCATAGGTAGAATATCTATGGACGATGGCACAGACCAAGTACGTTTATGTTCCTATTTAACCTAGAACCTACAGGATATAATTTATCATTCCACATTATTTTTAATGTTATTTTTGCGTATGGCGATAATAGAGCAAGAGCAACTGTTATCAAGTGACGTATGGTTTCCATAGCCAACTTTTCAATTTTTGGCTTTCATTTTGCTTCCACGGCCTACTCGGTGAATTTCAATAATAATTTTTTTCTGATCTAGTTTCTGGTTAGATACCAACGAGTGATATGTCATTACAAAGGGAATTGAATGCTGAATAAAGCGAAAAGAAAAAAAAATAGGGTTTCCATTTAAAATAAGAAAGTTGATGTTACTTCCGGTCAGACCGGAAGTTAACTTCGACATGTCAATATGCTCAAATTCTAGCTCTTATGTCATTATATCGACGCTCCAAATTTCACAAACCTACTTCATACAATGACTGAGATATTCCGTAGGCAATACTTCCGTAGCCACCCGGTATATATATATATATACAGATCAATTCAGCTTACCGACAACCAGAATAGACCACAAGAGCTGGACAAACTGAAATCAGCCTTACTCCAAAATGGTTACAACAATTCGCTAATCGACAAGTCTATCCGCCATCAACTGACCCGTCCTCCAAAAACGAACGATCCACTAGAGAGTATTCAGCCACACAAAGCTTTCCTACCATACATCAAAGGTGTGACAGACAAAATCAGTAATATCTTGAGAAAACACGAGATAAAAACAATATTCACGGCCAACAACCAAATATCCAAATTCCTCAGATCTCCCAAGGACACAATACCAAACGATTCTCAAGGCATATATGAAATACCATGTTCAGACTGCCCGAGAACTTATATTGGCCAGACTAACAGACGAGTAACTTCCAGAGTCTACGAACACGAACTTGCTGTGCGTCAGACATCTTCCACTTCCGCACTTTATAAACATCGAGAAGACACAGGTCACAAAATAGACTTCAAAAACACAAAAACAATTTCCACCGAGAAAACTCTGCATAGCAGGATCATCCGAGAAGCCCTTGAGATAGAGAAGCGCCCCAATTGCATCAACACTCGCGACGACGGACGTAGACTTCCCAATACCTGGAAGCCTCTCATTGCACGCATAAACTCATTTCCCACCAACCCAGTTCCCGCACACAGCTCACTTAGCGCCAACCAAGTTCCCGCACACAGCTCATCTAGCGCCAACTCAGTTCCCGCCCATAGTTCACCTCGCGCCAATACATTGCACACGGCCATTACAGCCACGTCCACTATAAATACAGTTCCTCAACCCACAATTCCTCAGTTCTCTCGAAGGAGTAGGCAGATTGAGACCTTAGAGAGAACCAGTGACGAGACATGGGGAGTAGGCAGATTGAGACCCCGACGTCAAGTCACAAAAACCTAACGTAATTATACCTGAGGAGTAGGCAGATTGAGACCTCAGCGTAGAATTACGTTTTAACCTTTCATTAATTTTCTTTCTATTTCAGTTCTTGAAAATGGCTCCAAAATCGGAGCCGAAACGTCGAATTTCAACAAATTCTAGACGCGGTTCAACCCGAACTTTTAGTTTTCATATATATATATTATATATATATATTATATATATATATTATATATTTATTATATATATATTATATATATATATATTATATATATATATATATATATATATATATTATATGTATGTGTTCAGATAGATTTCCGCGGTCAGATATTTGAAAACTAAAAGTTCGGGATAAACCGCGTCTAGAATTTGTCGAAATTCGACGTTTAGGCTCCGATTTTGGAGCCATTTCCAAGAACTGAAAAAGAAAGAAAATTAATAGAAGGTTGAAACGTAATTCTACGCTGAGGTCTCAATCTGCCTACTCCTCAGGTATAATTACGTTAGGTTTTTGTGACTTGACGTCGGGGTCTCAATCTGCCTACTCCCCATGTCTCGTCACTGGCTCTCTCTAAGGTCTCAATCTGCCTACTCCTTCGAGAGAACTGAGGAATTGTGGGTTGAGGGACTGTATTTATAGTGGACGTGGCTGTAATGGCCGTGTGCAATGTATTGGCGCGAGGTGAACCTCGCGCCAATACATTGCACATTGTCCATTGTCATGAAACCTCTGTATCGGCTGACCTCTGGTAACAATAAAAATATTGAATGGACAGAAATGCATGGAACTGATTCTTCAAAAGATAATCTCGTTATTGAATAATGAATGAGCCGGTCTTAATGATTTTCAATCCTAATCTTCCTATTGAGTTACACACGGACGTTAGTTCCGAGGGTTATGGTGCAATTTTAATGCAAAAAATTGAAAGGTTTAAATCGAATCATTGAATATTATATTACAGAAAAGACAATTGGCAAAGTTCGTGAATATTAATGATTTGAAGAAATGACGGAATATATTCGTAAATTTGTAGATATTTGTTTCACTTGTAAAATTTGTAAGTGGAACTCAGGTGAAGTTCAGGTCGAGCTGCATCGTATTTCCAATACTAGCATACCTTGGCATACAGTTCACATAGGGTAGGGACAGAAAGAAAGCGGGTTACCTGCTCGCTGGTTGCCGGCGCCGAAAACCAGCGCCGATAGAGGCAGGTTAGCACACAGAAAGCGGTTAATCGGAATCGACTTCTATTTTCGTAGTTGAAGTTTAAAAGTAGTGCCCACATGTCTTTTTCATCGAAGAAGAAATGTTATTAAACAATTCGTTTTTAAAATTAAAAAGGCTGAAAAGAGGTATTCATCCTATTACACAATTTGGAGAGTATCATAACTTGTTTGAAGAAGTGAAAGATTATCCAGATCGCTTTTATCGCTATATGCGAATGAATCCAGATACAGTTTTCCACTATATGTTATTCTAATAATGTGGGGTTTCTCACGTTTGTCCCATACAGCGATTTGTTTTAAAACAGCTAAAATTAATGCTTTCATATCTATCACCGGCTCGCTTATAATTGAATATTCATTCCGGTAAACTGCCAGCGACTTGCTATACGCGCCGACAAGCTTCAGCCTGTTTTTTCCCTATGCGCTTACCATAATTTACATTAGTAAATTTAGGCGCAGATCAGCGCCGACAACCGGTACGCGGGCAACCCGCTTTCTTTCTGTTACTACCTATAGACATCACAGGTCACAGGTGAATTAAGTGAAAAAATGATTCAAAAGAGTAAGTTGTTGTTCTGATGGATGCATTTGATTTTTTTTTATTATTTCATACTCGCAAAATTGACACCGTCAATAGTATTAGAGCTTTGAAATATGCTACCTATGTCCTTATTATTGGGTCTACCTAGGCGTATAATAGCGGATTAGGGTAGTTGTTTTGCGAGTACCTAGAGAATTTCAAGAATATTGTTGTTCACAAGGCTCACAGTTACATTTAATAGCTACCGGTTCTAGCCGAGTAAATGGCCAGGTAGAAAGTCACTGAAGCTATTCCATTATAATTATCAATTGGTAAAGTAGCCAGACATTTTAGTGAAATAACTGATCAGACTGATAAAGAAATTGACATGTCTGGCACAAGCAAAATGAAATTAATAATATTGAAGGTAATGCCAAGTATGATAAGTCTAGATTTGACAAAAATAAGGCTAAAGAAATTCGATTTAACGTAGGAGATTTTGTATTAATAGAAAATGAGAAAAGATATTAGACTTTAGATCAAAAGTTCAGAGGTCCATTAAAGGTGACAGAAGTTCCTGACGGCTGTCGGTATATTTTAAAATTGTTGAGTAGTAATAGAACATACAAATATAGTCATGAAAACTTGAGAAAGATGCCTGAGTGCCGGATTCCTGTTGAGTTGAATATTTTTGACCAAGAACATGCCGGAACTGAATCTGAGACAGAAGCCACCAGGGGAGAGACTGGGCACTAATGGTAGTTTCAAGGTCGCTGCACTTGCTCCAAGCTGTAGGTCGTAACGACAAACCTATGGTGGTTTGGCCAGGGTGCGATAGGCAGTTGGTGAAGTGGCGAGTGCCTAAAAGAGACTTTTGGTCGCACTACTTGTGCCAGGCTGTAGTCGTAACTGCAAATCCGTGGGTGGTTTGAATCGATCTTGGAAGTTGCCAAGATTGTCAGGGCGCGATGGGCAGCTGGCGAGGTGGCGGGGGCCTGGTATAAAGTCGAGAGTCGTACTACATGTGTCATACTGTAGCAATTGACAATGTGGCGGGGGCTCAGTATGAATGAGTATATAGATTGAGTACGTAGTAGAATTGAAACTATGGTGGTACACAGTTGTGCTGTATATGGTATACAGAGGCAGACCATTGAGAGTGCTAGGGGTATACCTATGGTGGATATGATTGTGAGTTCGTCAATGAAAGGACAACTGAAAAGAATCACAGGTTTTTTTTTACAATATTCATCTCTAGTTATTCCGTACATGTATGACGCTGTTAGGAGTTTTGTCCGGATATTGGATCTTTGAACAATGGAAATTTGGATTGAACAGTCTTAGAATGAAATGTTTATAGATACACACCCGAGGACGTGTGATCGTCAGCCACGGTCACAGGATGTATAGTGGATTTTTATGATAAAAGTATGACGTAGATAGTTGGAGGCGTTTGATAATTTTGACCTGAGAATGCACAAGGGTAGGTAAGAAGGTACTGAGGTACAGTTCTGGGTAGACCACGAAGAAGTAAAGACTTGCTCCTGCTGACCATGGATTCGTTATCGAACTTACGGTTCAATCGTTATATGTGCTGGTTATATTTGTATAATACTCTCAACGCTCAAGAAAAGGTGTCTTCGACATCAAAAGTAACTTGTGATATCTACATCTACCGGGTGATCACGATGTGAGGTACGCCAGTTATATCAAGATATCATACGAGGTATAACATTACGAATGCATGTTCCCAGGCCGTTCCCCGAAGCCAGTCCGCCGACTCAGCACAACGTCACTTTGAACCGATGTTATTTATATACCTTAAATGTAATTGTTCATCATTCATTTTCCGTCTTTTGTCAGCTTAATACAAATAAAGTTTTTTAAAAAGTCCTTCGGCCGATCGTTAGAAATAATTGTCGCAGTCGTTGTAGGATTGTCCGAAAACATCTCATCGCGAATTTGTTTGTGAGTTTTAACTCTTAGTGGACCAGAACCTGAAAAACAAGAAAATTTCGTAGAACGAGCCAGACGCCGGGGAGTTTTCCAGAAAACAAGAAATTTAACCAGGAAGCGTGGAGACAACCAGGAATAGGTGAGCCATCCATTTTTCCTATCATTTCATTCGTATTCTGTGGCAAAAGTGACTGAAGTGAATCAATCAGAAATCAATGCATATGATTTTTTTTAAATTTAGGGACTAGTATTGAATTGGTGAAAATCAATTGCTTTTTGATTATTAGTGCAAATAATAGTCTAAAGCATAGTTATAGTTTAAGCTCAAGAAAATTAAGAATTTCACATTTTCAAGAAAATAATAGTACTTAATAATAATAGTTATTTCCTTTTCTTTCTCTCAAGACTTTATTAAAAAGTCAAAATTGACGAATTAATTGGACAATTGAATAGCTTAGCTCTAAGCAGTAGTAATACCATGCCAAACACAGTAGAAAGAACAGTGAATTACCAATTACTCAGACTATATATTGATACTATTCCAAATTTTAGTGGAAATAAT
Organism: Chrysolina americana; assembly: GCA_958502065.1. NCBI lineage: Eukaryota > Metazoa > Arthropoda > Insecta > Coleoptera > Chrysomelidae > Chrysolina > Chrysolina americana. The sequence continues at coordinate 34,201,391 of OY293420.1, forward strand.
GATGGTACTTTAGAAGTGTTTCTAGAACATTGCGATTTTTTGATCTCAACCTATACGAATGCACAAAATTCTGATGATCCACTCAATAAATTCCTAATAAGAGCAGTTATTGGGAAATTGTCCGGAAATGCTTTGATGTTAATTGGTAGTAGACCGGAAATTAGAGATTGGGCTAATTTAAAAAGTCTCCTCAGACTGAGTTTTGGAGATCAAAGAAATTCAGATTGTCTTGTTCAAGAACTAATCATCATGAAACCATACAAAAATGAAACATTTTTTGCTTTTGGTCAAAGAATTCAGAAAAGTAGAAGTACTATAGCTTCCAAATTAATCTCAATGAACCTAAGTAACGAAGAACGTACCTTTAAAATTCAAAATTATGATGAACTTTCATTAAAAACGTTTATTCGTGGTTTGAGTGGTAGAATTCAAGATATGGTTAGATTAAGGAACCCAGGTTCTTTAGAACTTGCGATATCTTTTGTCCTAGAGGAAGAAAATTTTATTCATAATCAAAAACAAAATGGATACCACCCAAATGCACCTCAATACAATAGGATGGTACCTCCACGACCACAGTCGTCAAATAACAGTCAATTTAGACCGCCACAATCAATCTCAAATTTTCGCCCACTGTTACCACCTCAAAATTTCCAAAGACAACATTTCAGTAGTCAAAATTTTGAAAATCGTAGTTACTTACCTACACAAAATTTAAGGTATCAATTTCCATCTCAACCTATCAATATTCAGCCGAAACAAAATTTGCCTCCTCAGAAATATTTTACAAATGAACAAGTTTTTGGTACACCTCGTAACATTTTTAAACCTACTGGACAAGTACCAAAAAATAATCCCGAACCAATGTCGACCACGTCTCGTAATCCAACAATACAAAACAAAAATTTTAATTCGAATAGGAATTATTTTCAAAATTCCGGTCCACGTAATTTCAATGCAGAAGAACTTCACAACATAGAAACCAATTACCCTTTAAATGATTGCGTACAATCTAATTTCCCATTCGAAAATCAAGGGTACGAAAATATGGCTTCAGGATTTACTGAAGAACCGTATGACCCATCGTATTCTTACGAAGGTGTCGAGTGCCAATACAATTCTGACATTTCATATTATCAACCTAGTACTGAAACCATGATTGAAACAGATAATTGCGTTTCTGATGAAAATTTTCACCAAATCTTGACCAACGACAACACCACGTAACAAAAATAGACCTTAATCACTTACAAAACAATCTACCCTACATTTATGTTCCGAAAATTAAAGCAAAATTTTTGGTTGACACAGGCAGTTCACGTAGTCTCATGAGTCCAAAATTAGCATATAAATTTTTTAAAAATTGCATATCCAATGAAAAATTCAATATTCAAACTTCCCATAGTATTTCATTCCATAATGAAGTGGCTGTCATTCCTATAGTCGAAATTTTCAATATCGAAGAATTCCACAAATTCTATATTTTTGATTTTAATGAAAAATACGATGGACTTATAGGAATGGATCTTCTAAAACAATTACAAGCTGTAGTTGACATTCATAGAAAATTGCTAATTACTCCAATGAATCACATTCCAATTATTTTTGAACAGTTAGAACTGACAACAAAAAAAAATCCAGAAAAATGTTTTCACACCCTGATTATCCCAAGCAGAACACAACAAGTAGTGAAACTTCCTGTCAGACAAAAAAATGGCATAGGATTACTAGATTATATAGATTTCGGACACAAACTAGAATCTCCTCAAGCAATTGTAAACATAGAGAACTATTTTGCTTTCACAACTATAATAAATGCCAATACAAAACCTGTCAAAATTAATATAACGGAACCTTTTGAGATTGAACTTTTGAATCCAAACGAAATAAATTTCATTGAAAATATCAATTCGAATCAAAAATTAAATGAAAAACAAAATACCCTTTTGAAAAGTAACCTCAAAAATCTTAGATTGGAACATTGTAATAAAGAAGAAAAGGATGCTATTAGAAAGTTATGTTATGAGTACAGAGACATTTTCCACTGCGAAAACATCCCTCTGAGTTTCTCTAATGAAATATCACATAAAATAAAATTGAAAGATGAAACCCCAGTTTTCACAAAGTCTTACCGTTTTCCCGAAATTCACAAAAATGAGGTTTCTTCCCAAATAAATAAAATGTTGAACCAAGGGATAATCCAACCGTCTACTTCACCTTGGAGTAGCCCAATATGGGTGGTCCCCAAAAAACTAGATCAAACAGGTAAACAAAAATGGCGGATAGTTATCGACTATCGCAAATTGAACGACAAGACTATAGACGACAAATACCCACTTCCGAATATTACGGATATTTTAGACAAACTTGGAAGAGCAAATTATTTCACAACTCTCGATTTGGCTTCAGGTTATCACCAAATTGGGATGGACCAAAACGACATTCCAAAGACAGCTTTCTCGACACAGAATGGACACTATGAATTCAAACGCATGCCATTTGGTCTCAAAAATGCCCCCTCCACCTTCCAAAGGGTCATGGACAATGTCCTAAGGGGTCTAAACAACGAAACTTGTTTAGTGTACCTGGATGACATAATAATATTCAGTAGTTCATTGCAGGAACATATTTCTAGAATTAAACACGTATTTGACCGATTAAGGAACTCAAATTTCAAAATACAATTGGATAAATCCGAATTTTTCCAAATATCAGTTGCTTATCTGGGCCATGTCATCACCCCTGATGGAGTGAAACCTAATCCAGATAAGATATCAGCAATTCAAAAATATCCTATCCCAAGAACCCAAAGAGAAATCAAATCGTTTTTAGGGTTGATGGGATATTATCGAAAATTCATTAAGGATTTTGCCAAAATTACTAAACCCATGACATCATGTTTGAAACGGAATGCAAAAATAGTTCATGATCAAAATTTTATCCAAAGTTTCGAAACTTGTAAGAAAATTTTGTGTAATGACCCAATACTCCAATACCCCGACTTCCAGAAAGAATTCATACTATCCACGGACGCTTCAAATGTGGCCCTTGGTGCCGTCCTATCCCAAGGTACAATAGGTCAAGACAAACCTATCGCCTATGCCTCGCGCACTCTGAATGAAACCGAACAGAGATACAGTACTATCGAAAGGGAACTTCTTTCGATTGTTTGGGCTTGCAAACAGTTCAGGCCATATCTTTTTGGACGGCCCTTCACAATTGTATGTGACCATCGCCCACTCACTTGGCTTTTTAACATCCGAGAACCAAATTCAAAACTATTTCGCTGGCGTTTGAAACTGGAGGAATATGATTACAAAATCGTTTATAAAAAGGGACAATTGAATTCCAATGCAGATGCACTCTCTCGCATACAACTCAATATGCACGAAACTGATTCGATAATTAACAACCCAGGTAATGTTAATGAAGAAACGTTGGAATTTCTGAGGGACCTTGCAGAAAATCCAGTCGACCAACAAATGCCAAGCACAAGTGGAAATAACGTTGAAAAATCCAAAGTCAACGTACTTTCTGATGTCCGAATAAAACCCCCTAATCACCCAAAAACCCCAATCGATCGAATCAACCCTCCTTATTCTGACGAAACACCCCATTCTTCATCAAAAGAAATAATAAATGACGGAATCCCGATTCGAGACGATATTATCAATAACAAAATATATCAAATTCACGTTTTCAAAAACAAACAAAATAAAGTCTCAATTGATCAAGAGACCTACGGAATCCACAAAATAATAACTCTCAAAGTACCCTTAGAGGAAAATGAACCTCTTATTTTTGATTTCATGAAAGATTACCTGAAACCGAATATTAACTACTTTATTCACTTTGAAAATACACAGTTAATCAATAATTTCACGAATGTTTATTCAGAAAATTTCAGTAAACAAACTTTAAAATTATTCAGATGTACAAAACGAGTTAATACAATTAAAGACTTAGAAGAACAGATCCTGATGATGAAAAATCATCATGAAGGAAAAACAAACCATCGTGGCATAGAAGAAACCCTGCAATACATTAAACGAAATTATTATTGGATTAATATGAAAAAATCGATTACAAATTATATAAATGCTTGTGACACTTGTAACAGAGCTAAATATTCTCGAAAGAATCCATATGTCCCATTAGTTTTGACTGAAACCCCATCCAAACCTTTTCAGTTGATTCACATAGACGTCTTTTTCTTTGATTAAAAAATATACTTGACTATTATCGATTCTTTCTCAAAATTTGCACAAGCAATACCAATTGCCGGGAAATCAGCCATTAACATTTGCGATGCTTTAGTGAAATATTTTGCTTCCTTTGGTACCCCCCAAAATATAACTGCCGATAGCGGTAGTGAGTTCAACAATGGAACGGTCAATGAACTCTTAAAATTACACAAAATTAATGTAAATTTTACCACTCCCGGACACCACGAGTCTAATAATCCTGTAGAAAGACTTCACTCTACCCTGATTGAACATCTACGAATATTGAAAGAAACTTACCCTAACGAAACAGATCTAATGAATTATGCCATATTAGCTTACAACAGTTCTATTCACAGTTCAACCGATTTTACCCCATTCGAATTAGTATTTGGTCACACCAACTCAAGAAACCCAGACGAAATTTTCACCCCGAAAGAAGTATTTACGGCGTACGTTCAAGAACACAAACAAAAACTAACTCCTGTTTATGAAAGAATCAAAAAAAATTTAGAAGCTCGAAAAGAGAAAGTATTCGAGAAAACGAACAAAGAAGGTAACGTAAATGATGAATTTAAAATAAATCAAAAAGTTTTCAAGAAAAACCCCAAAAACAGAAATAAAAAGAACAATAAGTTTTTAGGCCCATATACTATAGTGAAAATGCTAGAACATAATAAGGTACAAATAAAAAATAATAAAAACAAGGTCGAAACAATCCATATTAAAGAATTAAGAAAGCCTCCTTTGTTACAGGCTCAAAATGAGGAAACTGAAAATCCTGAACCTCCTAATGGTAATAATGGCATTAACCCAGGCCAATCCAGAAATTGAAATAAAATCAATAAACCCATCCCCAGGAATCCTCCCATTCAAATTTGGAACTGCAAAAATTGTAACCAATAAACACATTTTCTTGAATGACATTGATTTAGTTACACTCGAGTTTGAACTCCACAGCTTAATAAAACATTTCCATAAATTAAGAGATATACCAAAAGACAAAACTATTTATTTCAGAAGTTTAGCAAATAAATATGAGCATTTAAAACCACTGATTTCAGAAATTTTACATAAATTTGACAACATTCGAAACCACCCAAAAATTAGACAAAAACGAGGTTTAATAAATATTGGAGGAACAGTCCAGAAATGGCTTTTTGGTACCTTAGATTCTTCAGATGGAGAACAATATAATAAAGCAATTGAAATTTTGAAAAAAAATCAACAGCAAATTGTGAAACAAGTTAATTCCCAAATTTCAATATCAAAACAAATAATCGATAAATTTTCAAAACATATTGAATCAATTATCAGAAATCAAAAGGAAATGTCCAAGTATATCGAGAACTATAAATCAAATCTTATTAATGTAACAGATCAACTCTATAAATACACTGTGTATTCGAGTATGTTGGATCAAATATTTTTGAGCGCAAATGTTATTATCACATTTTTAGATAACATGGAAAATGCAATAACTTTCGCTAAATTACACACAGTTCATCCTGATATTTTGAGTATTCAAAATTTGAAAGATATCCTATCGAATTGCACAATCACTATGATTCCAAAGAAATCTTACAATTAGATATACATGCATGGTATTCCATAATTCAGACAAATTGTTATTTTTCGGAATCAAAAATTATTTTTGCCATAGAATTTCCCATAATTTATCCTAAAACCTTTAAATATTTCCATTTATTTCCAATACCAACTGAAAAAAACACCATAATCATTCCCAAAAAACCTTACTTGGCTCTCGAAGAAGAAATGTACCAATACATGGATCAAACCTGTATGCAAGTGCTAGACGTATACATTTGCAGTCAAGAACAATTGAGATTCCATCCAGAAGAAGACTGCGTGGCAGCCCTTATCCAGGACAAAGATGTTAGATGCCCTCAAGTGCCGATAAAACCACCCACACAAATATTCAACAAAATCAATGAGGAATACCTCATAACAATCACATCAGGGGATACCAAAATGAAATCCAGTTGTCCGGAGGAACAATTTTTCACAGTCAAACACAGCACCCTCTTACGAATACCAATAAACTGTAGTCTCGAATACAAACATTACAAATTCGAGAACCACCAAACAACAAACCGTGGAAGGCCACTCATCTTGCCAAAAATCAACAATGAAGTTTTGGAAATGGAAACACTGCCAAGGAAACAACTACAAATCGAGAATATCCCATTGGAAGATATCCACCAGCTCCAAAAACACATCGACGCAACCAATCAATTATCGATAAATGATATCGATAATTTCCAATCAAATAACTGGACCTTATGGTTGATAATATGCATTACTGTTATTGTTGTAGTATATTTCAGCATCCGAAAAATGTACTGCACGAAAAACAGACCCAATTCCAAAATTGAAATTAAACTCGAAGAAAAGGGCAGCAAAAGTTCGCCTTCAGCCCTGTTCCAGCCCGAAGCCGAAATTTAAGGAGGGAGGAGTTATATCAAGATATCATACGAGGTATAACATTACGAATGCATGTTCCCAGGCCGTTCCCCGAAGCCAGTCCGCCGACTCAGCACAACGTCACTTTGAACCGATGTTATTTATATACCTTAAATGTAATTGTTCATCATTCATTTTCCGTCTTTTGTCAGCTTAATACAAATAAAGTTTTTTAAAAAGTCCTTCGGCCGATCGTTAGAAATAATTCGCCCCCCAATTTTCTATAGTTTTAAATATACGGGTTTCAAATTTGGTACGTCGAAAATACGCATATTTTGATTCCATTGCCAAAAATTCACCACTTCCGGTTTAACCGGAAGTGATCCTAAACTTTTTTTTTTTAATGACACCCTGTAAAATTTTTCATTATCCGGGAGAACACGCAATTTGTGATAACACTTCTTTAAAATTGAAAATCGGTTGAAAAATTACGGAGATACAGTTGATTGTACAATCGAACAAAGTTGGCCATGAACAAATCATCACAACTGACGAACGGCGTCAACATTTACGAGAGGAAGGTTCGAGGTAAGAGGTAAAATACCGCTTCTTATGTAATTGCAGCAACCACATTTTCCAAAAATTATCAAAAATTTACTCAAAACGGAGTAGTACCCATAAAGAAATGCTCACAACTGCCATTTCCTAAATGGCAACATATTGTCGTATTGAAAAGTTTTGAACTATCCAAATAATCGTGTTGAAAGTTTCGGAGTATTCTGAAAGGAATCGAAGATACGTGATGTTTCATTATGAGTGTTCTCAAAATTGAATATTCTTAAACAGAGGCGGCTTGAACCTACGAAACTAAGCAAAAAATCTAATATTTTCATTCGAGTAATCTGATAATTCATTTTTCAATACGACAATGTGAGAAGAACATGTTGCCATTTGTGAAATGGCAGTTGTGAGTATTTCTTTATGCGTACTACTCCGTTTTGAGGAATTTTTTGATAATTGTTGGAAAATATGGTTGCTGCAATTACATGAGAAGCTCAATTTTCAGCTGTATCTTACCACGAACATTCCTCTCGTAAATGTTGACTCCGTTCGTCAGTTGTGATGATTTGAGTTTGATGTTCATGGCCAACTTTGTTCGATTGAATAATCAACTGTATCTCCGCCATTTCTCAACCGATTTTCAATTTTGAAGAAAAGTGTTATCACAAATTGCGTGTTATTCCACATATTGAAAAAAATTGTACAGGGTGTAATTAAAAAAAAAAAGTTTGGTGTCACTTCCGGTTAAACCGGAAGTGGTGAATTTTCGGTAATGGAGTCAAAATATGCGTATTCGAGTAATATATCGACGTACCAAATTTGAAACCTGTATCTTTAAAACTATAGAAAAATTTGGGGGCGTACCTCACCTCGTGGTCACCCGTTATATACAGTGTGGTCCAACGAAAACTTAACACCTCGATTTTCCGGCTTTAAAATGAAAATGTGGAAAATCGCTCGGACCCGTCAATTTCTAATACGGGGTTGAACAACTTTTCCGCTGTTTTCATCCCCGTAACTTCAAACCCCTAACGGGGGTGAGCACAACCCCTTGATTTTGAATAGGGTTGCGGGGTGTTGCGATACCTCATTTTGAAGATCTCATCGTGTACTATCTGACCGTAAAATTTCACTTCAAAATATCCATCGATAATGAAATAACAGCGAAAATAGTGAAAGAGGCAATATGGAATTTATCTCGAGAATAGTAGTCGTATCCGACGCATTTCAAAGGTATTGAGTCGTTAATTTTTTGTCCAAAAAAGTAGACGGACCTTGTTTTTGTACCTAAGTCTATCGTGAATGTTTAAGAACGGTACAAGTGTGTCAAAGCGATTGTAAATTGGTAGTGGAATTAAAATGGTGTATTCCGTAGAAGAAAGGGTGGAAATGATAAAATTATTTTTCCGAAATAACGACTCTGCGCTCACAACAGCGGCTTTATTTAACGAACGACATCCTGGAAAAAATGTATCCGCTGTTTACGTTGTGCAACTGGTTGCCAAATTTGACGCTACTGGTTCAGTTGGAAACAAAAAGAGGGTGCATGAAAGAGACGAAGCGAGGGACGTGGCTGTCTTAGGTCAAATAGCAATGGATCCGACCGTTAGTACTAGGAAATTGTCCGATGTATCTGGTGTTTCACGCACAACAATCATGAGAATCCTGAAACAACATAAATTCCATCCTTATAAGATACGATTGGTTCAGGAACTGAATGAGGATGATCCCGATCGCCGACTCCAGTTCTGTGAAGTGATCAGTGAAATAATTAACGGCAATCAAAACTACATGTTCGATATCTGTTTTTCGGACGAGTGTTCATTTTACCTTAACGGCATTGTAAACCGGCATAACTGTCGGTATTGGTCAGATGAAAATCCAAGATTATTTCGTGAGGTGTATACACAGCGCCCCCAAAAATTAAATGTTTGGGCGGGTATATATGGATATCACATAATCGGCCCTTTTTTTATACCCGGTAATCTCACAGGCCAAATTTATCTCGATCTATTGGAGAACGCTATTTATCCAGCCCTCGTGCAAGTATTGGAGAATGCAGAAGACCATCAAACGTTCATTTTCCAACAAGATGGCGCACCACCTCACTTTGTTCAACCGGTGCGTCAGTTCTTAGATGACAATTTTCCTTACGCCTGGATTGGAAGAAGGGGACATATTGAGTAGCCACCCAGATCACCTGATCTGGCTCCACTGGACTTTTTTCTATGGGGTCACCTGAAATCCAAGATTTACGCTACCCAGCCTGAGTCACTGGATGATTTGCGAACTCGAATCATTAATGAATGCCGTCAAATTACACCAGAAATCTTGAGTAATGTACGTGAACGTTTTCAGCAAAACTTATATTACTGCATGGAAGTGGATGGTGCCCATTTCGAGCATTTAATAAAGTAATCACAAAAGTACGTACTCTTCCACTACTTTACCTGTCCTTTCGTTATCGATGGATATTTTGGAGCGAAATTTTACGGTCAGATAGTACACGATGAGATCTTCAAAATGAGGTATCGCAACACCCCGCATCCCTATTCAAAATCAAGGGGTTGTGCTCACCCCCGTTAGGTGGTTGAAGTTACGGGGATGAAAACAGCGGAAAAGTTGTTCCCCCTCGTATTAGAAATTGACGGGTCCGAGCGATTTTCCACATTTTCGTTTTAAAGCCGGAAAATCGAGGTGTTAAGTTTTCGTTGGACCACACTGTATTATGTATATGTGTATGTTCCAGTGTCTGTAAAACAGTCGATAAGAGTCCTTTAAGAAGTGACTATAACTTTAAATAGTATGTACAGCATTTTTCCAACAAAAACAACTACTTCTCTGGCTAATACCTCGACAGATATTGAATTATATCTGTCAGACATATGTGCAAAGATCCTTACTTTGAAGGAACAACTTTGCAAGAACTCTCTGAAACAAACAGCAGGACTCCGCCTTATTCAAACCGAGAGCCAACTACAAACTGGTTCCGGAATGTATGTTCCTCATCAGTGCAGTCCAGGTTATCACGGTTGTACACACGCAAGGTCTCGATGTTCGTCATCGTCCTCCGAGAGGAATACTGCAATTGCTCACAGGATCTACCTCGGTGACAGATTAGAGAGCACCCCAGAAGGACATTTTGGATACGGAATGGTATATGTGATATACTTGTTTAAAGGAGCAAATAATGTTCCAGTGACTGTAAAACAGTCGATAACAATCCTTTCAGAAGTGACTATAACTTTGTATAGTATGTATGGCGTATGTCCAACAGAAAACAACTACTTCTATAGCTAATACCTCGACAGATATTGAATTATATCTGTCAGACATATGTGGAAAGATCCTTACTTTGAAGAAACAACTTTGCAAGAACTCTCTGAAACAATCAGCAGGACTTCCCCTGATTCAAACGGAGAGTCAACTACAAACCGGTTTCGGAATGTATGTTCCTCATCAGTGCAGTCCAGGTTATCACGGTTGTACACACGCAAGGTCTCGATGTTCGTCATTGTCCTCCGAGAGGAATACTGCAATTGCTCACAGGATCCACCTCGGTACAAGATTAGAGATATAGTGATATACTTGTTTCAAGGAGCAAATAATGTTTCAGTGACTGTAAAACAGTCGATAACAATCATTTCAGAAGTGACTATAACTTTGTATAGTATGTATGGCGTATGTCCAACAGAAAACAACTACTTTTCTGGCTAATACCTCGACAGATATTGAATTATATCTGTCAGACATATGTGCAAAGATCCTTACTTTGAAGAAACAACTTTGCAAGAACTCTCTGAAACAATCAGCAGGACTTCGCCTGATTCAAACGGAGAGTCAACTACAAACCGGTTTCGGAATGCATGTTCCTCATCAGTGCAGTCCAGGTTATCACGGTTGTATACACGCAAGGTCTCGATGTTCGTCATCGTCCTCCGAGAGGAATACTGCAATTGCTCACAGGATCCACCTCGGTGACAGATTAGAGAGCACCCCAGAAGGACATTTTGGATACGGAATGGTATATGTGATATACTTGTTTGAAGGAGCAAATAATGTTCCAGTGACTGTAAAACAGTCGATAACAATCCTTTCAGAAGTGACTATAACTTTGTATAGTATGTATGGCGTATGTCCAACAGAGAACAACTACTTCTCTGGCTAATACCTCGACAGATATTGAATTATATCTGTCAGACATATGTGCAAAGATCCTTACTTTGAAGAAACAACTTTGCAAGAACTCTCTGAAACAAACAGCAGGACTTCGCCTGATTCAAACAGAGAGTCAACTACAAACCGGTTTCGGACTGTATGTTCCTCATCAGTGCAGTCCAGGTTATCACGGTTGTATACACGCAAGGTCTCGATGTTCGTCATTGTCCTCCGAGAGGAATACTGCAATTGCTCACAGGATCCACCTCGGCACAAGATTAGAGATATAGTGATATACTTGTTTCAAGGAGCAAATAATGTTCCAGTGACTGTAAAACAGTCGATAACAATCCTTTCAGAAGTTACTATAACTTTGTATAGTATGTATGGCATATGTCCAACAGAAAACAACTTCTTTTCTGGCTAATACCTCGACAGATATTGAATTATTTCTTTCAGACATATGTGCAAAGTTTCACAGGATTCTCACGGACGAAATATGGTAATCTGCTTTCTCGGGTTTCTCTCCGTGTTATGTGTTCTTGGTCCTTCGGAGGACCATTTTCACGGCGTTTTGGCAAAGTCTCATTTGCCATCTTCAGGTGATATTCAATGTTTGGAATTTCGAACTAGTCAGTATCTTGTTATAAAAATGTCTGTCTCTGTACCAAATTCAAAATTAATTGCTGGACAATTTTTTCAGTCGCACTGCCCAGTCTTGCACCGATTTAGCATCGCATTTTTTACTGGTTTACTTGGTACCGACAAATCAACTAACAGCTGATTTGCTTCTTCCGTGAGACTGTATGATAAAACCGCCCATTTTATTTCATTCTCCTTAATATTTTTAGCTATAAAATATTGCTCGAGTCTTTTAATGAACTCACTCCAATCTGAAATTTTGGGGTCGAATACCAAGGTGAGTCCAATATCTACTGCAGTGGCTATTATGAAAATGTTTTGGCGTCGCTTCTCTATACACGTTCACATTCAATGTCGTGTTTTTCACTGCCTCGTCGCCAGATGAAATGTCCCTCAGTTGAAATAAAATGCACCTACTCTACTGCGTTTATTCAGAAACAGGAAATGTGTTGACATGACCTACTCAACAGGTGTGTTCAACTGACTGATCAGTGGGGTACATGACGACTTCAGTTTCTCGTTTATCACTGAGTGATTTACGAGTGGCCTTCCTCCCTTTCGGTATGAGGCCATTATTGCAGCTACCATCTCTCTAGTGAAAAGACTGCCAATGGAACCCATTCCATCTCCGCACTCCCAAAAATTAGCGGTTCAAGATTGATTTTCTTTTTTTTCCTTGCCCTGTTTTATCTGATTTTTTTTTTTTTTGGAAAATAAATTTTGTTATTTACATGTCGTTCTGCACTTTATAATTGTATAGTGATAGCTGAAGGGTTAGTATAGTTTATCCAATCTCAGTTGAATACCAGATTGAGTATATTTTACGTGTAACCGTTCGAAGCGTGGATAGCAATCAGTAATGCGCTGACTGCCTGTAGCATAAATTACCGTAATCACCTCTTAATATTTTTATTGCTGTCCGAAGCCTGGCGAAATCATTTGAGGTGTTAATCCGGTTTTACAGCTCATTCAACTGAGATTGGATAAACTATGATTACATTGTCATACTTGCCTGTCCAATTGAGTCATACTTGCTCCTGAGGGGGCTCGCTAAAAAAGTACCTCATTTCTAGTCCTCATCGCAGATCACCTTGTTGTCCCAATCGTTTAAGTCTTTTAGTGTGTTGGTGTCCGCTTTTCGTGAGTTTCTGATGACTGGAGGGTAGGTCATGTTTTCCCTTAACATTTCGTCGCTGAGTTTGCGTCTTGCTGCAACTTTGTCTGGTAACATGCAGTTATTTATTATGTGCTCCGTGGTTTCTTCTTCTCCGTTTCCACATTTACACCGTCCGTCTGTTGCTCTGAGGTTGAACCGTCTGTAGTATGCTTGTGTGTTTCCGTGTCCTGTGATTGCTTGTGCAGTTTTCCAGGAGAGTGCAATTCGTGTGGTGTCCACCTTGGGGAAGAATTTGTGTGTAGATCTCCCTGTGTGTGTGTTATCCCAGTGTGTTTGCCATGTCGTTATTTTTTGTTTGTGTTTTATTTCTTTTAGTTCTCTCTTTGTTTTGTGTATGTGGTGTATTTCTCCTTGTGTTAGGTGTGTTTTTGCTTCTTGTTCTGCTCTCTTTATGCCTTCTTGTTTTCTATCTGCGTGTTTTATCATTACTATTTGCCTTCTATCTTGCTTGTCCTGGATTAGTTTTTGTTATGTTGATCACTGTTGTGTTTGTGCTTTTCTTGTTTTGTATCATTTGTAGGCACGTGTTTCATCTGTGTGTATCGTTGTGTCTCTGTCTGTGATTTTAATGTGTTTTATTGCCTCATGTGTCCCTGTGAGCTCTGCGTTGTGTATATCCTTCCCGTTGGTTATTCGTTTCCCTGTGAGTGTCCATGTTGTGTTGTCGCTTGTTTTTGCATTTCCTATCGCTCTGTGTTCTTGTTCATTTAGTGTAGCGTCTGTGTAGATGTGTGTTTTGCACTCTCCTGTTGTGGGTGTTTCTCTGTGTTATTTGGCAGGGTGTGGCTTGTGTTGGTGTTTTGTTCTGTTTGCTTGTATGTCTGCTTTGTGTATTTGTGTGTGTGTATTCTATTTCTGCGTCTATCTGTAATGGTGTTGTTCCTGTTATTACGTGTAAGGCGTCTGTGGGTGCTGTTATAGGCCTTCGTGATGGCAAGCAGAAACGGGCGTTCTACTGCTCGAAGGTGCTTTTTAATCCTGGCGTCCTTTGCGCGTTGTCCCCAGATATCTGCGGCGAACAGAATTAGCGGTTTCACTGCTTTTTCGTAGATTGTCTTGATTATCTCCTTGTCCGCTCCCCACTTTCTGCCCGCCACCACGAAGAGCCTATTTGCTATGGCTTGTGTTTTGGTCCTGATGTGTTTGACGTGTTCAACCCAGAGCATCTTGCGTTCCATTACCCTAAGTACTTCAATTTATCCTGATTATTGACTTCTTGGATGTCCATTCTTATTGTGGGTTTGTTGTTGATGTCTATGTTTTTTCCTGCGACGAACATGCTTTCCGTCTTGCCTTTGTTGTATCTGAGTTTATTCTTTGACGCCCAGGCTTTGCAGCCGTCCCAGATCTTTTTCCACCTCTTCTCTATTTGCGCGTAAGTTCTGCCCGCTATTAGGATGACCTGGTCGTCTGCAAAGGTCTGTACGGACCCCATTTCGTCCCTCCCTGTGTGGCTGTCCACAGTCTCGAACCAGTCCTCCATCACCACTGTCCGTAGTATGGGCATCATTGGGGAACAAGTGGTACATGGTTTACAGGGTGACAAAATACAAAACATTCATACGTGATTGTCTCATTTAACGTTTTCGAGATGCCAATATTGGTACGACATGAAAAATACGAATATTGATTGATGATTATTTTATGCTCAATATATAATTTTAAATTTTTTGTTTCAGCGTACTGCAGAAGTTGGGAGGAATTGATTGATAATTCTCTATCATTTCTAGTGCATGCTAAGGAAATCGTTGAAGATTATAAAGCAAAATTGGCAGCTGAAGAACAACTCAGTCGCAAAACTACCAATCGAAACTAATAGAAAATTAAAAACTTGTTGAAAAGTGATTTTGATCATGAATATCATTTATGTGAATTATTTGGTAAAACTGAAAATAATCCCTTTTAATTTTCATAATTGGTTCCTGGGGACATACAGTGCGGCTTTTAATAATCCCCCCCTCCTGTTAGCTTTTCAACGGTTTGACGTACAAACATAAAAAAACCGTTTGGAGGGTTTTCACCGATACTACTTTACTACTTTTCGAAATAAAACACATTGTGATTGCTCGATAGATGGCGCGGGGGGGCATCAACTAAAAAATTTTAAATGGCATGGAAGGTCATATGTCACATCATCGAAAATATAATTCAATTCTCTTTTCAACCATCTAACTTTTTTAGATTTTCGTTTTTACGTTTTTTCACAATATGCATTTGAAATGTCAGAATAAGTGCGGATCTGGCGGATCTAAATCCCTTTTCTTACCTGACCACGATAACTTTTGGTTTGATGTGAAATAACGGGACATAATATTTTTTTAATGGGACAAAATTCTAAAATTTTTTAGATGGTTGAAGAGATAATTGAATTATCTTTTCAACGATGTGACACATGAAATGCAAAAAAAAAAAATTTGTTGACGTGCCCCCCCGCGCCGTCTATCGAGCAATCACAATGTGTTTTATTTCAAAAAGTAGTATCGGTGAAAC
This sequence comes from Chrysolina americana, assembly GCA_958502065.1. Lineage (NCBI taxonomy): Eukaryota > Metazoa > Arthropoda > Insecta > Coleoptera > Chrysomelidae > Chrysolina > Chrysolina americana. The sequence continues at coordinate 34,217,066 of OY293420.1, forward strand.
CCTCCAAACCGTTTTTTATGTTTGTACGACACGGTTCAAAAGTTAATAGGGGGAAGACTATTAAAAGTCGCACTGTATAGTCTTATAGAGTTGAATAATCAAATGTATAAAGATAATGAATTCGTACAAGTTCATCAAACAATTCACATTTATGAAAAAACTATACTAATTTTTTAATGAATTTATTATTTATTACTTTTTATACTGGCAATTATTAATTTATCAAGCCTTAAAATTCTAGGTGTAATGACTGTTGCACTATGCTTTGTAACTAATTAGAAAACATTCCTCTTGGATCTGCTTCAAATAAGAAAAAAAGTTTTTGAAGTTCATTGCCATTTATAGTTTTAATTGATTTTAGGCTGTGTTTATCTTTGTTACATGATTGAAACTGATTATTGGTCATGAATATATCTCCAGTTATGTTGTAAATAAACCCAAAATTCATCTGTTCTGGTTTTCACCATCAGTCTTGCAATATTGAATAGTTCAAAACTCATATCTGCCTTTCTTTATCTGAGATGACATTTTCGACATTTGGAATACATTATTTCCCACATAACCCCATGGTCTCAGTATTCACGAAGTGTTTGAGACTCCTTCTCATGAGACTAATATTATGGATTGAAATAACTATATTTAGAAAAAATGCGAAAATAATAAACGTGAATAAACATTGTGACGTATCCAGATTTGATCTTTCTCTCATCAATTATATTGAATTGCTGAGAATTCTATGGTTTTGAGTCTCCGTTCCAGGTTATGCTGGATATGCCATTAGTGTTACTCATGAGCCTTTGAAAAACTTTTTGTGTTGCATACATTATTAAATTCAATAAAGAACTGTTTTTCAGAGTATTTGTATTTTTGTTTTTGTTTTCTTTACGAATCGCCCAGGTTTTCGGAGAAAACTCCTCAAAAGCAGAGCTTGTGGAGTGAGGGCGATCCGGAACCTACAGTAAAAGTAAATTGTGAACCACTTCAGCTCAGTGGCAGGCGGTGGGGATCGAACCCAGGCCGCCTGGGTGAGAAGCAAACGCTCTAACACCACAACCACTCCGTATATGTTTCTCATCTCCAAGGAACAGTCCTCATTCTAACTATCAGTTGAGGATGATTGAATAAAGTACAGTTTAGCAAATATAAATGCAATTGTGAAAGGGTTCCCGCCCATGATGCGCACTCGTCTATAATGGGACTATTCAGAGCTCAGGCTTGGTACAGCTGTGTCAAATTAATATGGGCATATGCTTATATATATATATATATAATAGTGAATGCTGGTGGTGAAAGTTTGTTGAAAACGCTTACCTTCGCTACAAGCCTACTATCAAAAAGGGAGATTTTCATGATGAAATGAACTATGACCATTACAAAAAGTGGCTTCAGGACAAATTTGCCCCCAAACAGCGTTTTAGTGATTGATAATGAGCCTGTTCATAATGAACAAGCTGATAAATTTCCAAATCTGTCTTTTAGAAAAGCACAAATGCAACAGTGGTTGACAAATAGGTAAGGCTACAGTTACTATCGGACAAAAATTTGTTTAGACGAATACGTCCGAAATCCTCTTCAGAACGAGGCGGTTACACTGTGTGTGTTTTCCGATATTACGATAGTCAGTACGTTTGGACAAATGATTAGTTTTATTTTCTTGAAAGTCCGTTAATGAAGTTCTTGTTGAATGAAAAGAAATAATTTCGACTACATACCTTTCTCTTTACGAATTGAACAAATGAGGCGAATATCTAACAGTGAACAGCTACCTTCCCATACGGACATCGAATTTAATATGTCATCCATCTGTGCTGTGCTGGTTATCGGAAAAAACGACAACAACAAAATGTTCCTGAAGGGGGACTTATTGCAAGTGCTGATTGTAATAAAGCCATTGAATATTATCCTTCAGTTGGTTGGAAATGACCACCTGCATACATACGTGTTTCGAGTTTTTTTCCTCTAGGGTAGATCAGATAACAAAACGAACGATAATATTCAAAATCCTGATAATAATCTCATACGAATGAAGCCGCGACTTAGAAGTCATTCCACCGCAGCGCCAACCGCAAGAAAAAACAAAACAGAATTTCTCGGTATCAAATATTCCAGGAGAAATGAATGCAATAAATGGAATAAAGTCCAAGAAGTATGTACACGGAGAGGTTTCAATCAAATTAAGAAAAATTATTTTGACTAAGGTCAAAAATATACCGTGCTCAACTCAGTAGTCACAATTATTTCTTCTCATTCATTTGATATCTCTCTGTGTACATATTTTACGGCATTTATTGCATTTATTCCGGGAAATGCTGTTTTATTTTTCCTCGCGGTTGACGCTGCGACTGCATATGACTTGTAAGTCGCGGCTTCATTCGTATGGAACTACTATCAGGCTTTTGAATATTATCGTTCGTTTTGTTATCTGATCTACCCTAGAGGGAAAAACTCGAAACACATATGTATGCAGGTGGTCATTTCCAACCAAATGATGGATAATATTCAATGGCTTCATTACAATCAGCACTTCCCTTCAGGAGCATTGCACAGATGAATGACATATTAAATTTGATGTCCGTATGGCGAGGTAGCTGTTCACTATATTAGAAAATTGAAGAAATGTGCTATCCCGAATACTTTAAGATTAGAGCTTTGTTGCATCGACACGTAAGATTTGCCAACTGCATCATCTACGGTAACATCAGATCTTTGCTCTGATTGAAATGATTGCAATAAAATAATTTTGTTTTAGACTGCCATCAACACATACGAGCAAATGGAACATGTTCCATATCAACAAGCAGTTGAAACTCTTTCTAGAAGCACAAAACTTTCAAGATTCATGGTATTTATTTGAAATGATCTGGAATGTTCCATATGGCTTTGGAGTATTTGATCGTGTATATTTTTCTTGGCTTTTGACGTTTCCCAACAAGAGCAGCCCACACAGCACATGTACGTAGAATGGATGAACAATGGACGTTCAATATGGAAGTTCAAGACATCCAGTGGATGTCCAGAATTAGTACAATGGACATCCAATGAACGTTCAATGGACGTCCAGGACACCACTATGGACGTACAATTAAAGTCCATAAAACGTCCAATGGATGTACATTGTACGTATTTTGGGCGTCCATTGTATGTCCATATTTGGTGAAATGGATGTACGGAATATATCCAATTAACAACCACTGTGGATATATTTTGGATATCCAGTGTACCTCCATTCAATATCCAAAATTAATCCAGAAATTATCGATTATACAAGGTGTTCTGCAAATAATTGGCAGTACTTAGGCAGTACAATGGATGTACATTGTACGTATTTTGGGCGTCCATTGTATGTCCATATTTGGTGAAATGGATGTACGGATATCCAAATAACAACCACTGTGGATATTTTTTGGATATCCAGTGTACCTCCATTCAATATCCAAAATTGATCCAGAAATTATCGATTATACAAGGTGTTCTGCAAATAATTGGCAGTAATTATGTAGATATTATGAAAGTAAAAATTATATAATTTCCCATATAAACATTATTTGTCAGTGAATAAATAATTACAAAATCTTCTTACTGGAGTTATCACTAAAATACGGTGAAACAATAATTGAAAGGGAAGAAGCACTTGGTGTCAATTTTTTACCCATACCATTACCATTGTATATTAGCCTGAACTGAACTGAAACACAAAACACAACACTGCAGTCATATCTAACCTCACATATTCTTCTTCTGCTTCAGCTGATTATTCTTTTATCGTCACCAATCGATATTTTGGTTCTGTGTCATCGATCATTATTTCATTACACCAAAGAATATCTAGAATTACCAATATTCAAAATCCATAACTATTTAATGCATTTGCATGAATTGAACGTCCAATTGATGTTTACGACTGGACTTTCAAGTAATGTCCAGATATTGTCTGACAAAGTGCGTTTTATCTAAGTATTACATTTCCATTAGGGATGAAGACAAAATTGCATAAACAGGATAATTATTCATATGTATCAAAAATTAATTTTTTTTTGTACCTCATATGTACGTACAATGGATGTACATTTTCGAATATCCACTGTACGTCCGTTTCCTGTACGTACAATGGATGTCCATTAAACATCCATGGACGTTTGGACTAGAGCTGGACGTAAAACGGACATCCATTGGATGTCGTGTGCTGTGTGGGAGTTGGCTTCTGCGGAAGTTACAAGTGTAAATACTATACTTACACTGGGCTGTTACTCTGGATCTCAAGTTCATTAATCATAACATGAGAACTAGAGTACCAACTGCTCATTTTGGGGAAACGTCAAGATCCAATAATAATGAATACATGACCTAATACCCCAAAGCCATATAGAACATTGAGCAAGAGTATTGAAAGCCTTAGTCATTATATGATCTGGAATGTTTTAATAATAGTGTATAATTGTTGTAGGATCCTTCAACAGAAGTGTCGATGTCATGGTCTAACCGAAGTGGGAATAGACACAAAGTCAATACTAAGGTGAATTATTTTACTCCTCTATGTAGCAATTTATCTAAAGAGCAAAATCATGCTGAAGATCAGTTGAATAATTTCACTTCTACACGAAAAAAGGTAGCTATACTTTGTTTAATAATACATTTTTCCTTGCTAAAATGTTTTTATTGTTTTCTTCGTTTTTCTTCATATTTATTTATCTATCTATCTATCTATCTGTCTGTCTGTCTGTCTGTCTGTCTGTCTGTCTGTCTGTCTGTCTGTCTGTCTGTCTGTCTGTCTGTCTGTCTGTCTGTCTGTCTGTCTGTCTGTCTGTCTGTCTGTCTGTCTGTCTGTCTGTCTGTCTGTCTGTCTGTCTGTCTGTCTGTCTGTCTGTCTGTCTGTCTGTCTGTCTGTCTGTCTGTCTGTCTGTCTGTCTGTCTGTCTGTCTGTCTGTCTGTCTGTCTGTCTGTCTGTCTGTCTGTCTGTCTGTCTGTCTGTCTGTCTGTCTGTCTGTCTGTCTGTCTGTCTGTCTGTCTGTCTGTCTGTCTGTCTGTCTGTCTGTCTGTCTGTCTGTCTGTCTGTCTGTCTGTCTGTCTGTCTGTCTGTCTGTCTGTCTGTCTGTCTGTCTGTCTGTCTGTCTGTCTGTCTGTCTGTCTGTCTGTCTGTCTGTCTGTCTGTCTTTCTATCTATCTATCTATCTATCTATCTATCTATCTATCTATCTATCTATCTATCTATCTATCTATCTATCTATCTATCTATCTATCTATCTATCTATCTATCTATCTATCTATCTATCTATCTATTTATCTATTCATTTATTCATTCATTCATTTATTCATTTATTCATTCATTCATTCATTTAATTTTTATATTTATGAAATTGCTGAAATAATTTTTTCTCTGATGTTAAAATAATTCCAGTTTATATTTAATAATTTTTTTACAAATACCATTATTATAACCATCAAATGTTGTTTTTCAGATGGGAAATTGCTAATTTCCAATATTACTTTTACTTTTATTGAAAATACATCTTCCAAACAGATCAAGTTCTGGTGTAAGAAAGATAATTCATTAAATACAAACATAAGTTTAACCTATTTAAGCAAGAAATATCAATTTTATACATAATTATTGTATAATTAGCATTTCTTTTGCCTAATCAAGGGTGTTCAATAATTTTTATGGTCACAGTCGCCTATGGATGACAAACCGTATATGTCTTGGCTATCAAAAAATTAGATGACATTTAAAGAGTGACAGTTGTCATCAAACCATACGAACAACGACGCATCAACGGACCTACGTTCAGAAACTTCAGCCAACTACGACCATTTTTATTGAACACCCGATAGAAACTTTGCCATAAGAAAAAACGTTTCTCAACAAAATACAAATATTTTGGGGCATCTGCGCATTCGTCTGGCCAATAAATGGTGGCTTGAAAGAGGATTGCCCCTTCCGAGCCACTGATGGCCTGCCGTGTATTTACCGGCTATCTACCATCGACCCGTCGTCGGTTATTCAAAGGCTTTGCCGAGGCTGAATGGTTAGCGCTAGCCGACTATTAGCCACCTTACGGCCTGGCGGACATGCCCTACCTATTCGCCGAGCCGGGATCGAGCTGCAAGCGGGCCGAATGAGGCAGTTCGGCAAACCACTTTCGTCCCATTATCGGACCAGCCAGTCTGTGTTTGTTGGGTAACGTTTATCAAATGTTTTGACGAGGTGTATAATACATTGCTAAAACGAATTATTCAGAATGTTTTTCTGATGTAATAAATATATAGGAATAACATTACAGAGAGGTTGTTTGTACATCAATTTGTTAATGTTTAACACGTTGAGCGCCACTTGCCCACCGGTGATCATTCTTTAAACTACACGGGAGACCTCGTGCTGACGGGTGGGCATACCTGGTGTGACTTGCTGAGACCAACATTTTTTTATTCAATTGTATGATATATTGCAACCGGTATATGACCTTGTGCTATTTATTTTTGATAAATCAAATCTTATTTTCCTGTTTTACCTGTTTTTTATTTGTGACCCACCGGTGGGCACTTTGTCCCAGAATGTAACAATACATCTTGATACCAAGTGTCCACTAGTGGGCATAACCTAATGTGAATCTTATTTTGTTATTTTTTGTTTGTTTCCTTTTCTTTCTCCTAATGATATAGTATTTTTACGAATGGAATGGTTATTTCAGAAAATATAAAAAAATGAAAAAGGCAAGTTTTATTGTATTCAAAATGTACTAGAACTACGTAATGATAAATTTTTAATTAAACGTAAAAAACCGAAAACAGCATTTTCAGTTTTCCCTGTATAAGTTGGGAAGGGTAGGAATCCCCGTAAATTTTCTATGACCAATTTACTGCTCACCATAATAGTTACCTTTTTTCCATTTAATCGACTTTGTATCTATTACGGTTTAGAATATAGCAATGTTACCACATGATAAAAGAAACGGCCTGTATGTTTATGTAACATAAAAATAATGTAACCAATAATATTCATTAGATAATACATATAATGTTGATTATATGTTGCCCAGATATGTCTTAGACAGAGTAGTAATGTTATTTGTTCGATATTTTTGTCTAACCTTCTCAAAACATTACTGACATGTGTACAGGGAGCTTTGAAATTAATATTATCTTAAAGGTTTCTTGAATGTAATTTTTGGATAATGACCACGTCATGACGTCATTCATATGACATATGACATTTATAATTTGAACATAACCTAAAACCTAACCTCCCAACCATATAACAACATATCATAAATGTCGACAAAAACTCAAAATCTACGTAACTTAAAAAAATGATATCCACGTTCAAACAATATTACCCAGTAAATATAAAATAAATATATTACTGACGCCATTGTGGATTAAAAATATTAGAAAAAATTATAAAAAACAGATTGGATTGGGATATTGAAAGTAGACACATTTTATCAAATTATCAAATGGGATTTAGAAAAGGCAAAGGAACATTAGATTGTGTAACTTTTCTAATAACAAATGTACAATTGGCATTTAGTTATAATCAAATGGTAGTTGCAGTTTTTTTAGATATCAAATCAGCTTATGATAACGTAAATATCAACAAATTATATAAATACTTAATAAAATATGAAGTAGAAAGTAACTTGGTTAATGTAATATTTAATATTTGAATAATAGACAAAATTACATCAAAGTTGAAGAGGGGAATCTCCATGGGCCGGGGATAACAACTAAGGGTTTAGTACAGGGATCACCGCTGATTCCAATCCTTTTTAATATTTATCTAAGATCTTTATTCGATATACTAACGGAGGGGATTGAAATGATTTCATATGCAAATGATATTTTGATTTTCACGAAAGGGGTCAACATCCAAGACATGACAGAAAAAATTAATAAAATGTTGAATTTGATCACAACATGGATGGACGAACATGATTTTACCTTATCTGTTGGCAAATGTGAAACTATTTGGTTTAAAGAGGGAAATAAACAGTATAATAAAGAAAAAATTATGATGGGGAATAATTTAATTCAAGAAAAAAAAGGTAAATTACTTGGGACCCACATATTGATAATAAATAAACAAAGCAAATAAAGGAGTTAATGTTATCAAATGTTTCTGTACAGTATGGTGGGGAGCAGATCCTAAAACTATGTTAATGATATATATAATGGGATAATAAAAACACATCTAGAATATGGGACAATTTTAATCAAGCCTAGTCCAATGAAAAACATATCTAAACTTAATAAAGTACAATATCAAGCCTTGATAATACTAACAGGATGCATGAAATCCACGCCGATCCCAGCACTGTTGGCAGAAACGGGAGAAATTGACCTAGAATACAGAAGAAAGATATTAGCAGTTAAATTTATCATCAAAAGAATTGATATTACTTGTTGCCCCGTCATAAAGGTAGTAGAAAGTTTACGGAAAATTTGTAATACAGGGAAGGGATATTGAAAAAATAAAAATAAGCCATATTTAGTAGAAGCGTTAGAAACTATATTACCGTATGACGATTTCATATACAAAAATGAGTTGAGTCCTTGTTTCGATTTTGAATATGAAGTATATAGGTATCAACCCAAAGTAATAGATTTGAAGTTGGAAAAGAATGATTTTGGTAACAAAATAGAATTTCAAATGGCAATAGAAAAATACCAGAAGGATTATAACTTAGTGTATACAGATGCTTCAAAATAAGAAAGTAAAGTGGGTTTCGGAGTTCTAATTAATAACGGGGAATATTCCTTTATGTCTAGGCTACATGACATTACAAATATATGTGATGCAGAGCTGATAGCGATACACCAAGATATGATGATGTGTCTAGAGAAAAACTCTGAAAAAAATTTAATATTAACATATTCAAAAAGTGCTATAGATAAAATAAAGACAATACAAAGGGAAGCTAGTAATGATTACATAACTCTCAAGATTAAACAAATTAGTTATTTAGCTTCATTGAATGGAACAGTTTTTGAATTTGCATGGATACCTGGACATTCCAAGATAGTAGGAAATGAAAGAGTGGATTCATTAGCTAAACTTGGAACAACTTTGAATATAGCCATGAACATTAAAATAGATAAACATTCCATTATGCCTATTATAAAACATGTCCCGAAGCGAGAAGAGTTTTTCCTTTGTTGTAGTACTTTGTTACACTAACCTTTTAGCACCAACACCAATTATATATATATAGTAGGGATGTATTCTCGATATATATATATATATATATATATATATATATATATATATATATATATATATATATATATATATATATATATATATTTTGTAAAGTTCGGTCGAGAATTCCGATATTTCGACAGTGGTTACTGTCATCTTCAGGGAAGCTACAATTAATAAGCAGGATTGTAAACTAAATGGAGTGAAGCCCAATAATAGCTATACTTACTGTGTTATTGAGGTTGAATGCTAATGATGTAATAAATGAGATATAAACAATATCGAGTGTACAACATGACGTTGATGATGAAGTAACAAGTTGAAAACAATTAAAATTTTAGTCAAAGAAGATATTTTGACTACTTCTTAAGATTATAGTAATGAATATTATATTAAAGATTCTTTTGAAGTCTCATAAATTTTTAATAAAATGAAACTCCCTGAGGGCTTTTTATTCAACAATACATATTTTTCTTTTGATAAAAAATTTTACCAGCAGACTTTTGGAACCCCCATGGGGGCCAAAATCAGTCCAATACTGGCAATGTATGTCATAGATGATATACTAGACATGGTCTTGCAGGTATTACCTTTCAAATTATTTTTTATAAAAAAATATGTGGACGACTTGATTATAGCGTTACCACAAGAAGGAACTACAGAGATAGTTGATGTATTCAATAGTTATGATCCGTTCATACAGTTTACCATAGAACGTGAAGATGAGGAACGTAGTGTTCCCTTCTTGGACACTAAATTTCGTCGTACAGGTGAGAATACCTTAATCATTGATTGGTATAGGAAACCTATAAGTAGTGGTAGATATATGAACTACCACTCATATCATAAGCAGTCCATGAAAGTTACTTTGGTAAAACAAATGAAACATCGAGTACTTTGTATTTCTGATTCTTCTTTTCATCAAAAAAACCTCAAAAATTTTATATAATCTTTTCATTGATAATTCACATCCTCCTACATTATTGAAAGAGATCCTTTTTAGTACTTCAACCATTGACTTACATGATACAATTAATAATAGAAATATTTCCCAAAATGTCACTAATATCAATGAGGTAGTTGATAGGACCCCAGTTCAAATTTTCTTTACTTCACTTCCATACATTACAGATGTGTCATCCAAACTTGCGCGGATTCTCAGAGAGTTTGATCACATAAAAATGGCCAATAAAACAGTTTTAACAATCAATTCCATTTTTACAAAATTGAAGGATAAGACTCCTTTAATTTCTCAAGCACAATTAGTATATTGCATTCCTTGCTCAAATTGTGATAAAACATATATAGGTCAAACCTCTAGAACTCTTAAAGACAGGATTACCTCACATAAAAGTGACTGCAGATGTCATCCTGAGAGATGTGCATTGAGTGAACATGTTAATAGTACAGGACACATCATGAATTATATAAACACAAAAATTTTGACAAAGGAGTGTAACTCTACTAAGAGACTTTTTATGGAAATGGCTTTCATTTCTCAATCTAATAATTGCTTAAATAAAAAAACAGATCTCAATCATTTAAGTGAAATTTATTCATACCTATTACTTCTTGATAAAAAACCCCCAGAACATATTTAATTACTGTTCAAATAAAATTAAAAACATTTCTAAAGGAATGTGATCGCTCTTTTGAATGGATAAAATTGGCTGTCTAACTCTCTAAGCACAGGCCAAATCGTGTGCTTTACTGTCATATGTCAAATAATATTTTCTTCTTTAAATTTCACTTGTCATTTGTCTGGTTTACTAACCAAATTGTAGGTTCATGGTGTGCACATGGTCCACACTTGAAAAATTTCATATAATTTTAAAATGTTTTTAAATCTTTGACTAAAATTTTAATTGTTTTCAACTTGATACTTCATCATCAACGTCATGTTGTACACTCGATATTGTTTATACCTCATTTATTACATCATTAGCATTCAACCTCAATAACACAGTAAGTATAGCTATTATTGGGCTTCACTCCATTTAGTTTACAATCCTGCTTATTAATTGTAGCTTCCCTGAAGATGACAGTAACCACTGTCGAAATATCGGAATTATAGTGTTAAAAGAGTACACGTTTTGCTTGCTGCTTTTACCCAAAAAATCTCCCCCTTTTGCATATATATATATATATATATATATATATATATATATATATATATATATATATATATATATATATATATATATATATATATATATATATATATATATATATATATATATATTTATATATATATATATGGCTACGGAAGTATTGCCTACGGAATATCTCAGTTATTGTATGAAGTAGGTTTGTGAAATTTGGAGCGTCGATATAATGACATAAGAGCTAGAATTTGAGCATATTGACATGTCGAAGTTAACTTCCAGTCTGACCGGAAGTAACATCAACTTTCTTATTTTAAATGGAAACCCTATTTTTTTTTCTTTTCGCTTTATTCAGCATTCAATTCCCTTTCAAATGACATATCACAAGTTGGTCTCTAACCAGAAACTAGATCAGAAAAAAATTATTATTGAAATTCACCGAGTAGGCCGTGGAAGCAAAATGAAAGCCAAAAATTGAAAAGTTGGCTATGGAAACCATACGTCACTTGCTAACAGTTGCTACTACTTTGATATTTTATTTTCATTCGTCGGCGTTATAAAAAGCCGACAAAAAAAATATTTGAAAAATTGGGAAAAAAACAATACTCTGTAGGTCCATAACTTAAATAGGAACATACAACATACAGTAAATATAAAATAAATATATTACTGACGCCATTGTGGATTAAAAATATTAGAAAAAATTATAAAAAACAGATTGGATTGGGATATTGAAAGTAGACACATTTTATCAAATTATCAAATGGGATTTAGAAAAGGCAAAGGAACATTAGATTGTGTAACTTTTCTAATAACAAATGTACAATTGGCATTTAGTTATAATCAAATGGTAGTTGCAGTTTTTTTAGATATCAAATCAGCTTATGATAACGTAAATATCAACAAATTATATAAATACTTAATAAAATATGAAGTAGAAAGTAACTTGGTTAATGTAATATTTAATATTTGAATAATAGACAAAATTACATCAAAGATGAAGAGGGGAATCTCCATGGGCCGGGGATAACAACTAAGGGTTTAGTACAGGGATCACCGCTGATTCCAATCCTTTTTAATATTTATCTAAGATCTTTATTCGATATACTAACGGAGGGGATTGAAATGATTTCATATGCAAATGATATTTTGATTTTCACGAAAGGGGTCAACATCCAAGACATGACAGAAAAAATTAATAAAATGTTGAATTTGATCACAACATGGATGGACGAACATGATTTTACCTTATCTGTTGGCAAATGTGAAACTATTTGGTTTAAAGAGGGAAATAAACAGTATAATAAAGAAAAAATTATGATGGGGAATAATTTAATTCAAGAAAAAAAAGGTAAATTACTTGGGACCCACATATTGATAATAAATAAACAAAGCAAATAAAGGAGTTAATGTTATCAAATGTTTCTGTACAGTATGGTGGGGAGCAGATCCTAAAAGTATGTTAATGATATATATAATGGGATAATAAAAACACATCTAGAATATGGGACAATTTTAATCAAGCCTAGTCCAATGAAAAACATATCTAAACTTAATAAAGTACAATATCAAGCCTTGAGAATACTAACAGGATGCATGAAATCCACGCCGATCCCAGCACTGTTGGCAGAAACGGGAGAAATTGACCTAGAATACAGAAGAAAGATATTAGCAGTTAAATTTATCATCAAAAGAATTGATATTACTTGTTGCCCCGTCATAAAGGTAGTAGAAAGTTTACGGAAAATTTGTAATACAGGGAAGGGATATTGAAAAAATAAAAATAAGCCATATTTAGTAGAAGCGTTAGAAACTATATTACCGTATGACGATTTCATATACAAAAATGAGTTGAGTCCTTGTTTCGATTTTGAATATGAAGTATATAGGTATCAACCCAAAGTAATAGATTTGAAGTTGGAAAAGAATGATTTTGGTAACAAAATAGAATTTCAAATGGCAATAGAAAAATACCAGAAGGATTATAACTTAGTGTATACAGATGCTTCAAAATAAGAAAGTAAAGTGGGTTTCGGAGTTCTAATTAATAACGGGGAATATTCCTTTATGTCTAGGCTACATGACATTACAAATATATGTGATGCAGAGCTGATAGCGATACACCAAGGTATGATGATGTGTCTAGAGAAAAACTCTGAAAAAAATTTAATATTAACATATTCAAAAAGTGCTATAGATAAAATAAAGACAATACAAAGGGAAGCTAGTAATGATTACATAACTCTCAAGATTAAACAAATTAGTTATTTAGCTTCATTGAATGGAACAGTTTTTGAATTTGCATGGATACCTGGACATTCCAAGATAGTAGGAAATGAAAGAGTGGATTCATTAGCTAAACTTGGAACAACTTTGAATATAGCCATGAACATTAAAATAGATAAACATTCCATTATGCCTATTATAAAACATGTCCCGAAGCGAGAAGAGTTTTTCCTTTGTTGTAGTACTTTGTTACACTAACCTTTTAGCACCAACACCAATTATATATATATAGTAGGGATGTATTCTCGACCGAACTTTACAAAATCAGCTGGGGATATATATATGTTCAGATAGATTTCCGCGGTCAGATATTTGAAAACTAAAAGTTCGGGTTGAACCGCTTCTAGAATTTGTTGAAATTCGACGTTTCGGCTCCGATTTTGGAGCCATTTTCAAGAACTGAAATAGAAAGAAAATTAATGAAAGGTTAAAACGTAATTCTATGCTGAGGTCTCAATCTGCCTACTCCTCAGGTATAATTACGTTAGGTTTTTGTGACTTGACGTCGGGGTCTCAATCTGCCTACTCCCCATGTCTCGTCACTGGTTCTCTCTAAGGTCTCAATCTGCCTACTCCTTCGAGAGAACTGAGGAATTGTGGGTTGAGGAACTGTATTTATAGTGGACGTGGCCATTACAGGTTTGCAAGGACTGGAGAAAGGGGGAAACCCAAGGGAGCACCAAAATATTAACAAGTAGGCTGATTAAGATGTATTTTGGAATGAAACAAAAAAGAAACGAGAGCTCTCACGAACGCTGCTATTCATATTATTTTGACGTTCGAAGTAGTGATTTTGATTCTGCCATTTTAAAAGGGCTTGGAAATCGAAATCAGTTAGTGGAATATTCAAAAAATGCCCCGTTATTCACGAACCGAACAAATTGACATGCTTCTCATTTATGGTGAATGTTTAAAAAATTCTTATGCCGCTGAACGATTGTATTTAGAGCGATATCCAGGGAGGCAGCAACCGTCAAGAAGGTATTTCCAGTGGCTTGAAGATAAATTAAGAACTGAGCCTGATGTTCACGAAGACCAAGAAGCATTTTTAATGAGGAAACTTAAATTAATGTATTAGCTTTAGTACAATATGATAGCACAATTTCCTCAAGGCAGATTGGCGCCGAATTAGCTATAAGTGAGGACTCTGCTAGGAAAATTTTGAAAAACCATCGATTTGAATCCTTCAAGTATCAGTTGCATCAACATTTGTATGAAAATGACGGTGAAAGGCGCCTGGAATATTGTAATTGGTTTCTTCGACAAAATGCTGAGAATCATCTATTTAACTATTATATCTTGTTTACGGACGAGTAAAGATTTACCAACAATGGATTATTTAACAGGAATAATACAAGGTAGGTACTGTACTTTATTTGGAATATTGTCGATAGTCGAAGTGTAAAGTGCTAAAAGTGTGAACGGTCTTTTGTTTCAGGTACTGGGCGATAGAAAACGAGCACCGGTTTCGACAAGGTGGCTTCCAGGAGAGATTTGGTGTGAATGTTTGGGCAGGAATAGTTGGAACTCATATTGTTGGCCCCATTCTTTTTCAAGTCCAACTAACCGGAGAGAGATACTTTAATTTTTTAACGAATGAAATTTCGGAATTCATTAACAACCTACCAGCGGAAATAACTAAGAGAATGTACTTCCAGCAAGATGGCGCCCCTCCGCATAATTCAAGAATAGCGAGAAATTATCTTCAAAATCGCTTTCAAGAGAGACTTATAACAACCCATGGTCCAGTCAGGTGGCCACCAAGGTCACCTGATCTTACTCCGTGCGACTTTTTTCTATGGGGGCATCTTAAAAATAGGGTGTATTCCACACAGCCTACAACTCTACATGAGCTAGAAGTAAAAATTCGTAGAGCTTTCCAAGATATCACGCCCCAAATGTTGAGAAACGTTTTACATGAAAATATCACTAGAGTCAATAAAAGTATTGACGCTGAGGGAATGCATTTCGAACATTTGTTTTGAATTTATTTTATCTTTAATCCTATCAATTTGAATTTTTTTTTTTTCGATAAATCTGTTTTTTTGTTATTTGAATAATAATAATTGGATTTTTTGGTATTTCATTTCAAAAAATTACTTTCTATTATATCATTAGAAAGGAATGGTTATGCTGAATAGTACAGGCAAGAAAAAATTGTATGTTCCTATTTAAGTTATGGACCTACAGAGTATTGTTTTTTTCCCAATTTTTCAAATATTTTTTTTGTCGGCTTTTTATAACGCCGACGAATGAAAATAAAATATCAAAGTAGTAGCAACTGTTAGCAAGTGACGTATGGTTTCCATAGCCAACTTTTCAATTTTTGGCTTTCATTTTGCTTCCACGGCCTACTCGGTGAATTTCAATAATAATTTTTTTCTGATCTAGTTTCTGGTTAGAGACCAACTTGTGATATGTCATTTGAAAGGGAATTGAATGCTGAATAAAGCGAAAAGAAAAAAAATAGGGTTTCCATTTAAAATAAGAAAGTTGATGTTACTTCCGGTCAGACTGGAAGTTAACTTCGACATGTCAATATGCTCAAATTCTAGCTCTTATGTCATTATATCGACGCTCCAAATTTCACAAACCTACTTCATACAATAACTGAGATATTCCGTAGGCAATACTTCCGTAGCCATATATATATATATATATAAGGTTTTTTTTATATATATATATGTTATATATATATATATATATATATATATATATATATATAAATGAAACAGGGATATGCTCTCGAGGGAAATTGTGAATAACAAGAAGGAACATTTTATTGGACCAAGCCCTCTAGTAAAAATGCAACCGTAGACACGTGTTTCGATCTTAGGGATCTCATCAGTACGGTGAAAGCAAGTGTAAGGATGTGCAACACTTGATTGCAGGTGAAACAACAAATGAACGGAGTCAACAAACAGGAAGCCAACCGCAAAAGGGGGAGATTTTTTGGGTAAAAGCAGCAAGCAAAACGTGTACTCTTTTAACACTATAATTCCGATATTTCGACAGTGGTTACTGTCATCTTCAGGGAAGCTACAATTAATAAGCAGGATTGTAAACTAAATGGAGTGAAGCCCAATAATAGCTATACTTACTGTGTTATTGAGGTTGAATGCTAATGATGTAATAAATGAGGTATAAACAATATCGAATGTACAACATGACGTTGATGATGAAGTATCAAGTTGAAAACAATTAAAATTTTTGTCAAAGATTTAAAAACATTTTAAAATTATATGAAATTTTTCAAGTGTGGACCATGTGCACACCATGAACCTACAATTTGGTTAGTAAACCAGACAAATGACAAGTGAAATTTAAAGAAGAAAATATTATTTGACATATGACAGTAAAGCACACGATTTGGCCTGTGCTTAGAGAGTTAGACAGCCAATTTTATCCATTCAAAAGAGCGATCACATTCCTTTAGAAATGTTTTTAATTTTATTTGAACAGTAATTAAATATGTTCTGGGGGTTTTTTATCAAGAAGTAATAGGTATGAATAAATTTCACTTAAATGATTGATATCTGTTTTTTTATTTAAGTAATTATTAGATTGAGAAATGAAAGCCATTTCCATAAAAAGTCTCTTAGTAGAGTTACACTCCTTTGTCAAAATTTTTGTGTTTATATAATTCATGATGTGTCCTGTACTATTAACATGTTCACTCAATGCACATCTTTCAGGATGACATCTGCAGTCACTTTTATGTGAGGTAATCCTGTCTTTAAGAGTTCTAGAGGTTTGACCTATATATGTTTTATCACAATTTGAGCAAGGAATGCAATATACTAATTGTGCTTGAGAAATTAAAGGAGTCTTATCCTTCAATTTTGTAAAAATGGAATTGATTGTTAAAACTGTTTTATTGGCCATTTTTATGTGATCAAACTCTCTGAGAATCCGCGCAAGTTTGGATGACACATCTGTAATGTATGGAAGTGAAGTAAAGAAAATTTGAACTGGGGTCCTATCAACTACCTCATTGATATTAGTGACATTTTGGGAAATATTTCTATTATTAATTGTATCATGTAAGTCAATGGTTGAAGTACTAAAAAGGATCTCTTTCAATAATGTAGGAGGATGTGAATTATCAATGAAAAGATTATATAAAATTTTTGAGGTTTTTTTGATGAAAAGAAGAATCAGAAATACAAAGTACTCGATGTTTCATTTGTTTTACCAAAGTAACTTTCATGGACTGCTTATGATATGAGTGGTAGTTCATATATCTACCACTACTTATAGGTTTCCTATACCAATCAATGATTAAGGTATTCTCACCTGTACGACGAAATTTAGTGTCCAAGAAGGGAACACTACGTTCCTCATCTTCACGTTCTATGGTAAACTGTATGAACGGATCATAACTATTGAATACATCAACTATCTCTGTAGTTCCTTCTTGTGGTAACGCTATAATCAAGTCGTCCACATATTTTTTTATAAAAAATAATTTGAAAGGTAATACCTGCAAGACCATGTCTAGTATATCATCTATGACATACATTGCCAGTATTGGACTGATTTTGGCCCCCATGGGGGTTCCAAAAGTCTGCTGGTAAAATTTTTTATCAAAAGAAAAATATGTATTGTTGAATAAAAAGCCCTCAGGGAGTTTCATTTTATTAAAAATTTATGAGACTTCAAAAGAATCTTTAATATAATATTCATTACTATAATCTTAAGAAGTAGTCAAAATATCTTCTTTGACTAAAATTTTAATTGTTTTCAACTTGTTACTTCATCATCAACGTCATGTTGTACACTCGATATTGTTTATATCTCATTTATTACATCATTAGCATTCAACCTCAATAACACAGTAAGTATAGCTATTATTGGGCTTCACTCCATTTAGTTTACAATCCTGCTTATTAATTGTAGCTTCCCTGAAGATGACAGTAACCACTGTCGAAATATCGGAATTATAGTGTTAAAAGAGTACACGTTTTGCTTACTGCTTTTACCCAAAAAATCTCCCCCTTTTATATATATATATATATATATATATATATATATATATATATATATATATATATATATATATATATATATATATGTATATATGAAAACTAAAAGTTCGGGTTGAACCGCGTCTAGAATTTGTTGAAATTCGACGTTTCGGCTCCGATTTTGGAGCCATTTTCAAGAACTGAAAAAGAAAGAAAATAAGAAAATTTATAAATGGTTGAAACGTAATTCTTCGCTGAGGTCTCAATCTGCCTACTCCTCAGGTATAATTACGTTCGGTTTTTGTGACTTGACGTCGGGGTCTCAATCTGCCTACTCCCCATGTCTCGTCACTGGTTCTCTCTAAGGTCTCAATCTGCCTACTCCTTCGAGAGAACTGAGGAATTGTGGGTTGAGGAACTGTATTTATAGTGGACGTGGCTGTAATGGCCGTGTGCAATGTATTGGCGCGAGGTGAACTATGGGCGGGAACTGAGTTGGCGCTAGATGAGCTGTGTGCGGGAACTTGGTTGGCGCTAAGTGAGCTGTGTGCGGGAACTGGGTTGGTGGGAAATGAGTTTATGCGTGCAATGAGAGGCTTCCAGGTATTGGGAAGTCTACGTCCGTCGTCGCGAGTGTTGAGGCAATTGGGGCGCTTCTCTATCTCAAGGGCTTCTCGGATGATCCTGGTTTGCAGAGTTTTCTCGGTGGAAATTGTTTTTGTGTTTTTGAAGTCTATTTTGTGACCTGTGTCTTCTCGATGTTTATAAAGTGCGGAAGTGGAAGATGCCTGACGCACAGCAAGTTCGTGTTCGTAGACTCTGGAAGTTACTCGTCTGTTAGTCTGGCCAATATAAGTTCTGGGGCAGTCTGAACATGGTATTTCATATATACCCTGAGAATCGTCTATCCGCCATCAACTGACCCGTCCTCCAAAATCGAATGATCCACTAGAGAGTATTCAGCCACACAAAGCTTCGTACCCAAATTGTCCTCTAAACTATTTTAAAATATTTCTGTTTCAGGATGGGAAAACATAGACGAAGTAAGTCGCGAACTCCTCTAAGAGGCGGAAAACGTTCTAGGCATGAGCTAGAGAAACAAATCCGCTACTTGAAGAAGAGCTCCGTTATAAAGGCGAATGCGAATGTTCTTGTAAGAAACACCGCTCTAGAAGCCCTAATAAGCTTCGCTCAAGAAGCCCCAATAAGCTTCGCTCAAGAAGCTCTAATAAGCTTCGTTCAAGAAGCCCTAGTAAGCTTCGCTCAAGAAGCCCCAAAAGGCCTCGTTCAAAAATCTAATAAGACTTATTCAAGGAACCCTAATTAACTTCGTTCAAGAAGTTCTAGTGGTTGTTCGGAAAGTCCCAGAAGTAGGTATACAATGAGCACTAGCCATTACCAGAGGTCCGAGGGGACTTCTCCAGGGACTCAGGCTCACAAAAATAGCCGGAGCCCTACTCCTAACCATACAACTATGGGCCCAGAAACTAAAGATACACAAGACGACGAAGCTCTAGTGAAAGATGACATATTAGAAGCCCTAGGCGAACTACAAGACAAAGCCTCTAATGCCTTTGAGCTCCATGCAGTTGTAAAGAATAGATGGGAGGCTGTAATCACGTCAGTTCTAGAGAAAGAGGAGAAATAATCCCTTATTAATAAATACAGTATACCTGTAAACACGGATATTTTGAAAGCCCCGAAGTTAAATCCGGAAATTAAATCCGCAGTAGGGATTAATCCCCAAAGGATAGACAAACAGTTGCAAAATAACCAGAACCATGTCGCTACAGGTTTATCAGGTGTAGCTCTTGGTATGCTGCTGGCAGAGGAGCAGACAGATAAAAAACAGGTTCTCAAAGTTCTCAGGACGCAGGAAGAGTATTTAGTAATGTGTTTCATTACATGTCGATAACTCGACGAGCATTGATTTTACCCTTGTTAGATGCTAGGGTAAAGGAAGTGATGACATCTGATGACATCTGCACTCCCAAACAAATGTTTGGAGACAACCTAAGTGAGTTGTTGAAAGCAGCGAAAACAATAGAAAAGTCAGGTCAAGACTTGAAAAATAACAAACTACTGTTCAAAAAACCAGACACTCGAGAATCAATAAAGCCCAGTCATTTAAACTATCAGGGACAGTCGAGGTTCAGGGGGGGGGCACGACAAGTAAGTCATCAACCCCCAAAAAGGACATCGAGGGGAAAGTACAAGAGCTACTCAAGCCAACAGAAGAACCATTGAAAGTAAGTATTGCAGGTAGGTTATCTAGGTTCACAACAAAATGGACAGAATTACTTCAACCAGCTGAAGAAATAATTTCTTGGCTGAGGGGGTATGAATAAATACCCTTAATTGGTAAACCTACTCAGAGGTTTTCTAGGGAAGTTAGCTACTCCAAAGGCGATAATAGAATGTTACTTGCAATTAAAGAGCTCCTAGCAAAGGGTGCTATAGAATTAGCAGTTCCAGAACCCAATCAGTTCGTGTCCCCTTATTTCTTGGTTAAGGAGGGTGATGGATCATACAGGTTTGTCCTGAATCTAAAAAGATTCAATCAGTATGTAAGTTGTCCACATTTCAAAATGGAGGACTATCGTACAGTCAGTAAAATGATACAGACTGGTTGCTTTATGGCATCAATTGATTTACAATAAGATGCTTACTTTTTTATATCCATACAAAAGAGCTCTAAAAAATATCTACGCTTCAGTTATAATAACCAATTATATCAATTTACCTGTGCGCCTTTCGGACTTTCCTCGGTGCCATGCACCTTTACAAAACTATCAAAGCCAGTAATTACACAATTGAGAAGTGTGGTTATTAATTGTGTCATCTACTTGGATGATAGTCTGATCTTAGCTAAAGATATAGAGACTTGCACAAAGAATGTTAAATATACTATAAATCTTCTTAATGCCCTGGGTTTCATCATAAACTTTAAGAAAAGCAGTGTATCACCCTCACAGAAATGTAAGTTCTTGGGGTTTGTTTTTGATTCGGTAGATATGAAGCTAAAGCTAACACCAGAAAAGATTGTTAAATGTCAAAGCATGATTAAAGGCATGAAACATTTAAAACAGTGTTCCATCAGGCTTTTCGCCCGCTTCATTGGTAGCCTCGTTTCAGCAACCCCAGCAGTTGATTACAGTAGATTATACACTAAACAGCTTGAAAAGGAAAAATTCTTAGCCCTAAGAAGCTCAAATATCGACTACAATGCTACTATGACGATCAATGAAAACAACATTATTGACGAATTAAACTGGTGGGAAGAAAACATCTCACAGGGTTATGCAAAAATAAAACTTGATAGACAATACTACAGCAGTCTCGTTTATAAACCGAATGGGCAGTATCCAACACCAGCATCTGAATAACCTCACTAGAGACATATTACTGCGTCTTACGTTGCATCAAAGAATAACAAAGCTAACGAGTGTTCCAGATTTGTATCCCCTCATACAGAATGGGAACTATCAAACCATGCAGGCATTTGAATTATAAGTACAGAACTTTGGTTACCCTGACATCGATTTGTTTGCATCCAATATAAACACAAAGTGTAAAAAGTATATTTCTTGGGGCCTGGACCCAGGAGCAATTAATATTGAGCTTTTACGGTATGCTGGTCAGGCTATTTCTTTTACGCCTTTCCAACTTTTTCTCTCATCTTGAGAGTATTGATAAAGATAATCACTGACCAAGCGACTGGTATATTAGTAGTACCATTGTGGATCTCACAGCCATGGTTTCCCATTTTTCAAAGTTTGATATGTGGAAACCCAGTGGTTCTTGATCCAAAAATTAACCTTATCTTTCTTCTCCTTTCAGGAAAATTCACCCTTTGTGGGACAGCCTTACCCTGGTGGCTGCGAGGTTATGCGGCAGGCCTTCCTAGTAAAAAAGGTTCCGATTGAAAGCCTTCCCACTATTGTGGAATCACTTTTCAGTCAGTACAAGAAAACAGTATTTCTCGGTATATAAATGCTGGTAGGACTTTTGCCAGAGGAAGAACTTCCCAGTAAACATAAAAACATAACTGTTATATCACATTGTGACTTGGTGATGTTATTCAGAGATATATGCTTGATGTTACAGATACGTTGCGTCCATATGCCTTTGTGCCTCTTTTAAATATTACAATGTAATGTTAATTACTTAACATTACATACATGTATCATATTTTGCGTAACTTTAATGTGACTTTATTACATACATATAATGTTACTCAAAACATCTATGCAACATTTGTAAAATGTAACATTGTAACATCAGGGTGGAGCATATACTCATGGTTTACCAACACTTTTTTCTATATTCATAGGTATATTTCTGGAATTTCAGTAGTCACTTTTCAGTAGATGAATAACAACAATAGCAATTAACAACGTTATTCATCTACCAAAGAGTGGCGATTGAAATTCCAGAAATACAACTTTAAGTGTAGAAAAATAAGTGTTGGTAAACAATGAGTATAAGCTCCACCCTGTATACTAAGAAATAAAATATGTATATAAGGGGGTAATGATGTAAAACATACCAATCAATCAAAAAACTTTATTGTCAATGATTAAAATCTCATGGATAAAGCGTTATAAAACAAGACAGTTACATCATTAACAATTAACAGTATAAAAAATATAATCTTGAGTCACTATAAACAGACCAAAGTACCTAATAATGTGACTTACCACCTGAATCAGATAAAAATTTATTGAGAGATCTACCAAAGTTAAGTGTTATTAGAAGAATAATATTGAATGAAAACCTACTTTTTTTGAAAAATAAAAACAGATATCACTGAATCAATAATTATATGGTTGTTGTCTCGGTCACTTCTCCTTTCTTTTTAGTTTCTGCTCTGCTAATGTCATCCAATCCATCACTATGAGTCAAACTTTTCATCTGTGATTGAACTGCAAACATCTTTTATATATTCTGAAAATATAGTCATTACAGTCACTGATAACTCATATTAATCTTTATGATATAAGAAAACGACCATCCAATAATTATTAATAATTCTATGTTGCCCCTAGAGGTAAAAGAAAAATAATTACTTACGTTTCAGTATGTCCATAATTATCAATTCAAAACTTTTGGATTTTTTTCTTTGCCCAGTCCAGAAGGGCTCATCTTCGATTAGTTCGGAAACAACAACTGCTATTTAGGTTTTTGTAATCTGATCATTCAATAAGTACCAGTTTGTACATCAAAACTTATGGAGGAATGTGAAAAAAGGATACTACCAAACTGAAAAGAAAGAGAAAATGCGGTTACTTTATTGATAATTTGTATTAAACAATTCAAGTGATTTCTCTACAATCTCAAGAAACGTTAATATATTATCATAGATTAATGAAATTAAGAAAGATCAGAACACTCTGTATAAAATATATAATTTTGAGTTCACTTACAAATTAAGCAGCTCCAATATTGTTGTTTTAGCAAGCTAAATTAATTCATTGGTTTCAGTTCCAAAAATTCCTTGATCAGTCGGTTCAAAATAATTTGGCACAGCTCCAGATGTCAGCAACCATTTCCATACTGTCCAATATCTGATTATCAGGAACCACAACTCATAGCTTTTGTACTATTCATAGCATCATATATGTAGATACTCTCTAATCAATAGTAGATATCACTACGTTCACCACATAACCTAAATGATAAAATAATTATTAGTGGATGGAGTAGTGGAAAATCATAATCTTACCATGAAAATTATGAGTTTTGCAATCCAATCACTTTTAAGTAGTTTGAATTAAATTTTAATTCTATGAACTCAAAACTCCTACCATGCATGACCGCTATGATTATTAGGATAAAATGAACGATGGCGTCAGTGATATACGTAGATTTTGAGTTTTTGTCGACATTTATGACATAATATTAATTTCAAGGCTCCCCGTACACATGTCAGTAATGTTTTGAGAAGGTTAGACAAAAATATCGAACAAATAACATACCCACTAAACATGGAAACTTACAACTACTTGCAGAGAACTCCCTGGCCCTTGCAGATTCAAACTTGAAACGGAAAATTCACTCACTAAGGCAGAAAATGTGCATACGTTAATTGATATTGCTCACTTACACAATACTTCCGGGCATAAATTCATACCTGACAGTTTTTTACCAATTACAAATGTTAACTTTCAAAACACATTAAAAATAATACTTGTATAACATATACATATTAAAACTTGTATCAGTAAGTTAGATGTGATATTTCTCAAATCAAAGCTTGTCGTAAATTTTGGGTCATGAATTATTTGGGATTTTACAACCAATTTTTTAGAAGGTTTTCATTTCAAAACTATCATTTCCAAGTTGGATCCCAGCTTTGATGTGCATTATTTCAGCATCCTAAGATTGCAGTAAATTTGTGGTGATAAATTATTGGGAAATTCATGCAAAACCTTTGCATGCAAATTTAGTTAAAAATTCGTAAATTTTAGACGAACCTAACCTGACCTGAATTATTTAATAAACAGATTAAACTGAAAAAAGGGCACATTGTTTTATTCACCGGTTGCTCAACAAAACCCGTATCTCATGGTCAAATAGTTTTAGCAAATTGCCTAGCAGTGGTGTCATTTCTATTGGCTTATTTAACACAATTTGAAACAATCCACCATAAAATAACGCCTCTGCAAGGTAGTTTTATTAAACTATTTGACCATGATCCACGTAATGACAAGACAGCTCTGTTCTTGTCATTTAAACTTCCCGCCATTGTTGTGACCAATTACAGATCTCGGCCTCTGTATGGTTATATCGTGGTCACGTGATCTACCGTCTACGTATCCATTTTGTATTTGCTTTTGGCTTTTGCTCTAATGCTGATGTGGTTGGTGAACTCGTGTAGTAGTGATGTATAACGAAATCCCGCTTCACTCGCGTCTTCATTACATTTGTGTTGGTATTGTTGAAATATGTGAAGAATGAAGATATACAGGGTTATGATAAAGTAATGCACAAAATTCATAAAACGTACAACGATCACTTTTGAAAAAAATGCAAAAACACGTCAAACTGTTTTTTTTATTCCGCATCTTTTGACATAAGTTACAAAAATAACACGTCAAAGTTGTCAAAATTATGACGTCATCAACAAATTTTTTTAATGGGAAGCTAAGAGTTTTATTACATTATGTGATAGAGCTTGTGTTTTTACACAAGGGAAAAATAGTTGCAGTAGGGCTCACATAAGAAAAACAACGAGAAAAGGGATAAAAAACGAAATATCAAAACCAATTATAAAAAGAGGTCAAACTTAAACTTATCTAGTAAGAACATGTGTTCTTATAAATTTTTTCAATTGTTTTACTAACTAACGGTTTGTCAGTGTCAGTCGTACAATTAGTGTCACCACAGTTTTATTATTATGGCTCGTTTAACCGAAAGAGAAAGGATAGAAATTCTAATGATGGTAGGTTACGGCGATCGCCTTCGAAGTCATGAAGAAGCATGTGCTTTATTTAACGCAACACATTTTGAAAGACCTCCAATTGCTAGAAGCACAGTAAGCAGAATTGTTGCAAAATTTGATGCAACGGGAAGCGTGAGGGATGCTCAAAAATCTGGACGACCAGGAATAAGCGACGATGTGAAGTTAGATATTTTGCTGTCGGTAGAAGAACACCCTCACGCAACTACAACAGAAATTGCCTTACAAGAAAATGTTAGTCAGTCGTTTGTAGTAAAGATGTTAAAAAAAGAAAAACTACACCCATATAAAGTTCATCTTGTTCACGAACTCTCAGAAGATGATCCGGACAGACGTTTGGAATTTTGTGAAATCTTCATGCGGCATTGTGACGAAAATCCAAATTTTCTTAATAGTGTAGTATTTTCCGATGAGGCAACGTTTTGTCTAAGTGGTTCTGTAAATCGACACAATTCTCGCTACTGGGCTCGGAAAAATCCCCAGCGTCCCCAAAAAATTAATGTTTGGGTAGGAATCGTCCGGGGAAGATTTATTGGTCCTTATTACTTTCGCGGGAATTTAACAGCTGAACGATATTTGGAACATCTTCGTATGGCAGTGCTTCCGGACCTACTTGCGGCATTTCCGGATCCAAATAATGGGGACAATTTGGATCCCAGTATTTGGTTCCAACAAGATGGCGCACCACCACATTATGGTCATACTGTTCGAAGGTTTCTGGATAACCAGTTTGAAGGACGGTGGATTGGAAGACGTGGACCAATGGAGTGGACACCTAGGTCAGCTGATTTAACCCCCTTTGATTTTTTTCTGTGGGGACATTTGAAAAGTCGGGTCTACATTAACCGGCCAGACAATTTAGAAGACCTAATGGAAAGAATTAGACACGAAATGATCGAAAACTCTATAAATGCGGTCTAACATCGTCTTGGCCTATGTCAGTAAACGGGACACAGTTTGAACAATTCCTATATGAAATAGTTTTGGTTTAATGGACTGTTTAGTTAATTGAAAAGTTATTATGAAACTTACGTTTATTTCGTTTTTTATTCATTTTCTTGTTTTTTTTTCTTATGTGAGCCCTACTGCAACTATTTTTCCCTTGTGTACAAACACAAGCTCTCACATAATGTGATAAAAATCTTAGCTTCTTATTAAAAAAATTTGTTGATGACGTCATAACTTTGACAACTTTGACGTGTTATTTTTGTAACTTATGTCAAAAGATGCGGAATAAAAAGAACAGTTTGACGTGTTTTTGCATTTTTTTCAAAAGTGATCGTTGTACGTTTTATGAATTTTGTGCATTACTTTATCATAACCCTGTATATTCAAAATGAATGACAAGGTGAGTGAATTATTGTTTAGTGTACCTACCTAGTTATATATGCAGAATTGATTTCAATTACGGGAAATTTGTTTACTGTGTATCATATGAGAAGGCTTTCATCGCGTAAATGTCTATATAGGTAGGTAGATAGATATATGTTTAGGAAAACACATTCGTAACAGATTACTATACCTACTAGTAAACTTATTTTTTTGTTTGTTTTCACGAACAATTTCACTTGACGAAACGTCGAGATCTTCTCAAAATATACGTCGGCCTGAAAACCCGAAAAACTACCATGTAATTATTCATTGTTTCCCCTAATTATATCATTGGCTTTGACAATCAAGGTGCATTTTCAAAATATGAATTGGTTTTAATGAGAATATATGACACCAAAAAGTAAAAAATTAGATATCAACTCCAATTTCATCATTTCAAAGTTTTTTTGCAAAATCTGTTTTTGGGGTGTTTCAAATTTCATTTGCCAAAAACCATCAAATGAAGTAGGAATTTCTATTGTCTTGAGTTGAAAAAAATCACTTGACAGTTTGGTTATTAGCATATGAATTATGAAGTAGAATAGGTAAATAAAGATTATTGAGAAATATTTCTAGAGAAATACCTACTGAAAACCCAATATTTTCAGTAAAAAGTCTTTTCTTCCGAAATTCCTTCAGATTTTCTTTTGGCAATTTAATTCTGGCATACCTTTCATGTTAAGGAGAACCAATCTCACATATCATCTTTTTTTTTGCAGGAACGACAGAAGGAACATTAGGACCTAATTAGTATAGAAATGTAATATGTATTTTTTTAAACACTTTATAACTGCAATAGTTTTTTGTAAATTGAAAACTTCTTTTCCCTAAACTCGTCCATCTTATGTAGGAACTAACAATTGAGAATATTCAGAAAGAAATAACTTTCATTTTCTTCTTGGGGCTAAAAAACAGTTGAAGATACATTGAAAAAAAATATCGGAGTAACAATAGCAAAAGAAGTCTCACGAGTTTTTGAGAAGTTTTATTTTAGTTTGTTTTTTCTACATTATTACGATGTAAAATAGAAATGTTTGACAAAAGTTTAACATCATGATTTAGAGTCTGACACTTTCAATTCAATAAAGTTAATTTTTGAAAAATTTTGCATGCCTACTCTCAATATTTTACATGATGGTATTTGGAGAAAACGATAAATATCAAACACAAATCTGACGATCATTTCTATAGAACTTTATATAGGTAAGTAGTTCAACATTGTATCCATTTGAGTTGGCGACATAATATTTCATGAAAAACTTTTTTATTTTTCGTTTTAAGAAGAAAAGTTACTTCATGAAAAGTTTTGCATGTTCTAGAACCTAATTATGAATAATCAAAAATTTGTTAGTCGTATTTGAGAGAGTGTCAAAAAATACGAGTTAGAGGATACTTTTATTTGTGAAAATATCGAAAATTTTTATTAAAATTTGGTCAGAACTAAATATGGCGTTCATACGGTAACACTTTAAAGTTTACCATTTGTATAATAGCTGTCGTAGTGAAGTCGGAGAATTTTCAAAGTCTTAGCTAGTTTATAACAAAAATTTCTGTAGAAATTGGTAGTAGAAGAATATGAAAAAGAAGTATTTCTTTTAGATATATATGATTGCTTATTGGAACATTAATAATTTTGAACATCTTTTCATAATTTGAATTTCCGATTTTGTTACAAGTAAAAGTGCTTTAAATTAAACATGTACCAAATTCATATTTTTTTACTCTATACTCATTTACAACTGCCACATTTTAAGGTATGATCATTCAATATAAGGTATCTAGAACGTGCAGGATTCTCAATGAAGAGTAACTTTTCTTTTTAAATCGTAAAATAAAAAAGTTTTCAATATGTGAACATACTGTAATAACATTTTAGAAATGCTCTAGAAATTTGCAATAAGAATTTGTAACGAACTTTCAAATTGAATATTTTGGGAATTTTGAAATGGACTTTCGTAAACTGCATAGCAAGTTTACGAATTCAAGTTCACTAATGGCATTCTTGTGCACACTTGCTATCTACATATTTTAGAAGTGATCTGAAAGTTCTCCTATGCTGTTCACAATGAGATTTCTATTATAAACTTACAAATTACAATTTTCAGAAGATTTGGAATGAAGTTCCATAAACTATTTCTCAAGTTTTCAAATACAAGTTATGTATTCAATCCTTGTAGTTGACTTGCCAGAAAGTCATTTTTGTAAGTTTACAGAACCAAGTGTGTCGAAGGGCCCTTTCAAGCTTGATCAGAACTTGCATTGAGTTGGATGATAGTTATGTTCATAACTTGCACTTGGTGATGTAAGTCTAGTGAGAGTTATATGCAAGTCGTATATGTTTAGTGGGTAACTACTCTGTCTAAGACATATCTTACCATGTGGCTAGGCATGCCTGCCCGTAACATCTTCATGACGAGACCCTCGACCCAGACGGTGTCGAACGCCCTTTGGATATCCAGCAGGACCATTACCGTGTTATGCCCCCGACTGAAGCCATCCTTCACTCCATGGACAATCCGTGCTACCTGGGAGGTCGTTGAATGACCCCCCCTGAAGCCGAACTGCTCCGCTGGAATGAGTTCCTGCTCTTTTTCGAGGGCACTGAATCTCTTCAGTAGGATCCTGTCCACCACCTTGGCCACCGCACTAAGCAGCGAGATTGGGCGGTAGCTCTCGATCCTCGAGTCCTGTTTCCCCGGTTTGAGGATGGGGATGATCTCGGCATGCTTCAGGCACTTTGGGTAGTGCTGCCATTTTATAATACTGTTAATTATATAAATTAACTGTACGAGGGACTTCCTTGGGAGGTTCCTCAGTAGAGCAGCGTCGACCTTGTCCGCGCCCGGTGCCTTGTTCCTGGGGAGCCTCTTGATGGTTTCTTGAACCTCCCCAAAGTTGGTTATCAACTTCGAGAAGGTTCTGCTGTCCAGTTCAACCTTACGTGTTTCTCTGAACAGCTTGGCTCCCCTAGTAACTTCCCTGTGTTCATGGGTGGCATCCGCACTCGCTTGGAACGCACTCTGGAAATATTCCCCGAACATTTCCGCCTTCCCATGGTCGGTCATCACCTGCCTCTGGCCGTTCCCCACAGTCGGTATGTCGTTGTGCCCTCTACGAAGGCGCTTCGACATCCGACATAGGGAACCGTCGTTGGCGTTGAGGCTTTCGAGCTTCCTTTTCCAAGTTTCGTCCCTGTGGCTCACTATGAGGTCATTTATTTCCCGTCCCAGTCTCATCATGTTTTCACGATGGACTGGGTTACGGGAGGTTTGCCACTTTTTCCTTTCTTTATTGTTTAGTTCTATGAGTTCAAGGATGAAACCTGGAAGAGGGTCTCTGTCCTCCCTCACAACCCTCTTCCTGGTGGTGGCCTCCCTTGCCCGTTGTAGATTTTCTATCCACCTCTGAGCTTCCCGGTCTAGGTCCACTTCCGCTATTTGCGGTGTAACCAGTCAGCGGTTGAGTAGTCAGAAGTGGTTCTATTCCCTCTCGGGTTCTGTCCCCCGCTGACTGAGAAGAATACAGGATCGTGGTCTGAGATGAACTCAGAGGCGGTGCGGAGTTCAGTGATATCTATTACGTTCTTGTTCACCACCAGGTCGATGGTTGAAGGAGTGAAACCGTTCCAAGGGTAGTGGGTGGGGGTGTCCGGGTAGTCCACGGCAACGTTGTTGTTCAACAAATACATCCAGAGTGTATTCCCGCACGCGTTGGCGTATAACCGGTCGGTGTGGCTCCACATGGGGTGCCTCGCATTGAAGTCCCCCGCTAGCTGCACTTTGTGCCCGCTGCTGCAGAGGGCATCCACATCCATCTCGGTGAATCTATTTCTCGGGGGATTGTATATCGCATACACCCTTACCCCAGTCTCCAGCTGGATTCCTACATGCTCTATGGAGCTTGCTCTCTGCGGTAGGCGTGTATGCGGCACACCGGACTTAACGAGGATCGCTACTCCCCCTCCTCTCCCCGCATTAGGGCGGTCCTGCCTGATGGTGGTGAATCCTCTGAATTTCAGCTTATGTTCCTGCCGGATGCCTGTCTCGGACAAGAGCATCACGTCAATGTTATGCATGTTATGCTTGCGAATGAGATCAGAGACAAGATAGTACTTGATTCTGATCCCATTCACATTGAGCATGCACACCTTGAGTGGCATTTATAGGCTGTAGCTTTGGATATTGTCCATGATCTTCCAGAAGACCATGAATTTCTTGCTGCTTGTCCGGGCCATCATCAGGCCCTCGACAATGTCATCCATGGCCCGCAATAGGCCTTCGGTATTGACGAGCTCCTGGATAGCTCTGTGTCTTTCCATGAACCCGCTCACAGCGTCTATCGTGCTGGGCTGGCTCATACTTGTAGGGTTTCGGGTTGGGGGTTGGGATTGGGGTGGGATTCTGCGGCTTACCCCCTCTGCTTGTCTTTCTTGCGCTCTCCTCTCCTCCCAGACGTTCACCGTTACGGGTGGGGCCTCTCTATACTTGGGCTGCTTGGGCGGCGGCTTCTGCTTCCTGAGCTCCGGTTGGCTGATGTGCTTCCTGTAGATCTCGCAATCTGGGTTGCAGGATGTATGTCCTCCCCCGCAGTTGCAACAAAGGGCAGGGGTAGTCCTCGGCTTGGGGCATGCCCTAGACCAATGCGCTCCTGCGCATTTCATGCATTTAATCGTCCTGTTGCAATTGGACTGGGTATGCCCCAGGCTTGGCATCTGTAACACTGTGTGGCCTCCCTGTTGTTCCTTTTCACCTCCCAGTGTACGATAACTCCTGCCACTGCCCGTATATTCTTGTTGAGGAAGCTCTCCGTGATCTTCCTGCCTTTATTGACAATGTAGAGCTTCCTCTCCGTGTTGTTGATGCCGAGGACTCCATAGGTCTTCAGCCCTTGTTTTTCGAGGTCCTCTTCGATCTCCTCTGTTGTAGGGCAATGATCTAGGCCCTTTAAAATGAAAGCGTGTCGCTTCTCCCCCGGGGTGGTGTAGGTATGAAACTCCACCTCGGCCGCCTTCAATGTGTTTTTCAATGTTGCGTGGTCTTCTGCTGTATTTGCGTATATCAGCGACGACTTATTTGTGAATTTGTACATTAGGCCTTCTGTGATGTTCTGGCCGAGGGTGGCTTTAGTTTCTTCATTGAGCTTAATCGTACCCTCTATAATGATTGGAGGACACTTTCGGCTTTTACCCTGTACCACCGTCGGGGGTGGTGCTTTCTTTTTCCCCTTCTCGCTGAGGGTTGTCCCTGCTGGTGCCCGGTTGCGGTTGATATCCTTGTGGGTCCTGGTGTTCATCATCTGAGTACCTCGAAGGAATTTTGGGTTGCTAAGGGCTGATCTGCTGTGCTGAGGGGGGCCCATTTGATCTTTTTGGCCTTCTTAGGCTTTACGAATCCCTCCTTGTCTTTCTCAACGTTTGTTGTTGCCCTTGGAGCCTTCAGTAGCCTCAACGTTCCTTCGAGGCGCTCCTTGGCCTCCCTTACCTCCTCGGTAAACTTTTCCCTGTAGTATGCAGCAACTTCCGCCAGCTCTCTTTCCCTGATTTTCAGCCAGGGAAACTCCTTGAGTTCTTCCGGAATTTTGCTGTTTTTACAGAAAGAGGAGAATTTTTCAGCGACCTTGTCCCTCACCCTTTCTTCCAGGGTCTCTAATTTGGGTGTATCTGTCATCATCCTTTTTCTGTTCCACTACAGGGGAGGGGCTTCTCGAGTTGGCTGCCCTTGGAGTTGGTGGCGTGCTCGGCGGGGTGACCGACTTCCTCCTCTCCAGGAGTATTTGTTTTATTTGGGATTTTTCTTCCCTCTCCTTTTGTTTTCGACACCTCGCCTCTTTGTCGATGAGTTGCTGCTGTCGGATGTCGGCTCCCCACTTTGCTAACCCTTTCGGGCTGTTCTGGGTCACCGGGGGATCAACCTCCATCCTGTCTGGCACGTCTGGCACGTCTGGTTCCTTAGGGGGTTCGTGGGAGTTCGTTTTTTCCTCTGCTTCCTTGGGGTTAGCCGATGTTCTGTCCTGGCTCATTTCCTACTGTATCAGAGCCTCCACTGTTAGCGAGTCGGACAAGGTGTTTTTGTAGTCATCCAGCTCTTTCCCGATTTCAACCCTTGCTCTGTTGAGCGGGCTGATTTCGACCTCGCTGTCCGAATCTTCGGACGATTGGGAGTCACTGGATGATTCCGACTCGCTTACTTTCTCCCTGGAGGAGGTTTCGGGGATGTTTGCGGCATTCCCTGCCTGGATTTTTTCCTCCTCGTGTTCCAAGTCCTTCAAGGTCATCTTCCCCTCGTTGTCAAACTGCAACGCGAAGATCTTTGTATTGACCTTTTTCAAAGGCGTCTGGAGGTTGGCACGATTTTCAATCCCGGTTTTTGGGTGTTTTCCAATTAGGGCACTGAAGACCTTCCTCCTCTCCTGGGAGCCGACTTCATCCGCCGTCTTTGTTTTCTTTTCCGGAGGGGGCTTTCCAGCTTCTCGTTGGTAGGCGCTGGTGAAGCTGTTTTCAGTGTCCACTTTTTGTGGGCTGCGTGGACTTTCCGCCCCGCAGATCGTTGTTTCCGGTGCAGCGCGTTTCTGCGCATGCGCGGGATCTGCCTTCGGGATTATCTTTGGGGTTGATGTTGGAAGTCTAGTGGAGACTCGTCTTTTATTTTCCCCAAGGGTAGAGGGTTTTTGGGGGGGTGAGTTCCTTCTCACCCCCCAGGCTTCTTAACATGAGTTATGTATATATGACTTTATAAATACGTATTGGCGAATGTAGTTCTTTGCGTAGCCTTTTTGTTGGATTTCTTATCCTAAGTGGGCATGGCTTCTCAACCTAGTCTGGCTCTCGGCTCCCAAGAGCTTAGGAGAATCCTGCGATTTCTCGGAGGACCCCCTATCTCCTGCTCACCTTGTCCAGACGTGCAGTCGTGCACCCACAAATTACTTTTACAAGGATAATAAAAATAATTAAAATCAGAGAAGATTTCTCCACAGATCACATCGATCCGTACTGGCCGGCTTGTCAATGCATACAAATCAATCTCTAAAAGATAAGGGTTCCCCGTGCCGTATTTGGAATAATTGTACGGATATAGCATAGTCGCGACATCTAGGGTCGAGGGGTAGATATAGTCAACCTCATAGGGCGGGTTGTAACACGGCAGGTTAACCTATAATCGAATTTAGGCGGATGACCAAAATGTTTTGGTATTTACCAATTTAAATTGTTATTTACCAAAACGTTTAGGCGTTTTTGGTTATTAGATTGGTTTTCATCTAATGACGTCACGAATCAGCTGTTTAATGTCATAGTTATCACCAAAATTTTGTGGTAATTACCCAACTCCAAAGTTGTTTTTCATTTTCGGTTATGGTTATTTTCGAAAAGAAAACTAACCTCATTCTGACCCTGTTTTTAATTAGTCTTTCAAGTAATTGTTTCATATTTCACAATATGGCGACAACATATTCACTGAGTTTGAATTATGAATAAGGGACAGATTACCAGGTGGAAGTACAAGAAGTCAATTCATAACCACTAAAATCTAAGAGTTTTAGTTTCAGATTGCCAATATACATTCAAAATGATCATTCAATCTTTCACCATATAATTCTGAATTGTAAAAGCGTTCCCAACAAAGGATGATTCAGATAATCAGAGATTCTACAATTCAACAAGTGGTCTTCAGGAAATGAACCGTGATCCACGATGCACGATGGTTGATACGAAAATGAACCAGTGTTGTGCTGGGCTCCGTTGCCAGGTGTACTAAAAACGACTTCATTGACTACTAAATTCGATTCTTCGATACTAAATTCCTTCTTGATCGACAAAACGCGGGAAATTCGAATATCTGTGATGAAACAAAATCAACTCTATACCTGTCACCTGTCAGTCGTGTAACTTGTCACTTGCCAGCAATAAGACGTCAAAACGAAACGTCAATAGAGATTAAGGATATCACAGAACACGGAACACAGAGTTGAGCACAGCGCACAAAACAGGGTTGCGTTCGGTTGAGATACTGTAGTTGTACGTTTACGCTGTGAAATCCCATTACCTCAACCTCTCATTCCATGGAAAAGCACATATCTGACTGAATGAAAATAGCAGAATGACGCATATCGGCATGTTGGATGAAAATACTAAATTTCCATTGAGAATACTAGGCTACTAAATGGAATCGAAAAGTACTAAATTCAGTAGAATTATACTGAAAATCACAACCCTGAAATGAACTGAAACGTTCGAATATGAAATATGACACCCGAGAACTAAATCCTCTTAACACCAGAGGGCGTTACAGTATTATGACAACCATCAATCCCATTACAGATAACTTAAAATAAGTCGATTAACACAATTTATAACTAATTACAATACATAATTACAAGAATAAGACTATTTAACAAATATTCTACAAATAATCGAACTGTTCTGGTTCTCAACGACTAGTAGTTCTAGAACAGTTCCAGTGTAGGAGTCGGAAACACCCTACGGCAGATTGGACAGATGTCAAACTACAGTCAACACTGTCAACACCTGCCCTGTGATTCCGAACTTTCGATTCGATCACGGAAGAAACGAACGATCAACGATTCGAACTTCAGACGACAAGAAGTAATCGTCGGGTATTATCGGTACTTGATGAAAATGGAGGTAGGTGAAGGTAGATCGTAGAAAATAAAAAGTAGCATTAACGTCTGTAATTGAATTTAAAATCTAGAATAAGTTTTTGGCATGGCAAACGGAAAGATGAAAATTATAAGTGAATTAAAAAAATGTGGACAAACCGGGGTTCGAAATCAGGACCTCTTGGTTTGATTGGAAATGTCCTGTAAATACCTACCTAAATGACATTCTTGGATGATTCGAATGTAATAATTGATTCCCAATAAAATCGTCGGGTGATTTCGGTACTCGATCACTCAACACAATAAAATGAACATGGAACGGGAAGATGATGAATTAAACATAAAATTCTGAATTGATAATTGACATATTCTCGATATTCTCGATATTCTCAATACATTTTATTTAATCTGCTAGTTTTTTGTGATTTTAAATTTACATTATTAGTTGAAGGAGTCCAGAGTATTGATTGAACATTTTATTCTGTGAAGGAAATTCATTTCTTGAATGTTTGTTTTTGCGCTTAATTCTACCTTGTATAGGTAGGTACCTGAGGCAAAGAATATCTACTTATATTCTTTGCCTAAGGTTTCCTTGAATCTAAACAAGAGTAACAAGAGGAGAGGTATTGTACTGAAATTACAAATGTATTAAAACTATTAAATAAATGCAAGTTTCTTACAACTTTCACATAGGTAGGTGTACTTCTACCAATGCCAATTAACGTTGAAAAGATAATCGTGACCGTTGTTTATTGTATAAGAAGTCGAAATGCATTCATAGAAGGTTTGGAAATTTCCGGTTGTCTAGAATTTCACTGAATTTGTTAGACAAATTGCCTGACTATTTCTGTAATCATTCATCCGCTGTTTTTGGAGCATTTAAAAAATAAAGAAATTTGTAATCGCAATAGGTAACCTATACCATTGTTTAAATATTATTTAAACAATGCCTATACCTCTATATAATACTTTTGAAGTAGCCTCTTCTTTCATTGCAGTGTATAAATTATATTACTGGCATAAAATTTGATATTGCAGTAAACCGGGATAGGTACCTATACCTAACTAGATAGGTATAATAATATTAATAATTATTGTACTGCAGTTATGTACACACACTACTCCTATTATTATCATTATAAGATGTATCTTTAATTGTTAAATGTATATCTTTGTTAGGAATCCATTCTCGCATAGTGTAGGTTCCAGTAATTCTGTTGCTTTTTGTGTTGAAATTTAATTCAAAAGAATATGTACATTTGATGCATATATACTTATTTGTATATCATTATAGGTACCTACATCCTATTGTAACAAAGTACAGAACTATATTTTTTTTTTGTTGTATGAAATAACTTTTGAAAAATCTGTATCGTTGAAAAAGGGAACCTCAATCGGTTTCAGTATCGGTTTTAGGGTCAAATAGGGCAGACCACATAAAACAGAAAAAAAAACTCATTAAAATAACGACTTGATACTTTGAAACCAGACTAAACAAAAACCCAACTTTATTATTTAAGCAGGTCAAAAGAACACGAACGCCATTAAACTATTCAGATAAGTTTCAAAAAAAACGCAATAAAGATCCCAACTTTATTATGTGAGAGGTCGAAGGGCTGTAGACAAATAAAACATCGTTAAATTTTAAGTGAGATATAGATTATTGTTATTATTATATCTCGAGGGTTTAAAGGGATCGCCCCTAGCTTGGAGGTTATTACACTATTCTTTGAACTCGTTAATAATATTAATATTCCCAAAAAGTATTGCAACAGTTGTAATGGTACATTGTAATAATAATAAAACAATTGTTAATGTTTCCATCAACCGGCTGTACCTTTACGAGCACAACCCTCAGAAATCTTCGAAAGAATTCCCCATTTTTTTCAACAGGGTAATCTATTCGCCACTTAGCTATGCCCTTTTCCCCATGAAATTCATTACCAACTCCCAGTAAACTTTTGGGTTGCTCTGAAAGCCATTCTGAATGAAAAATCCCTACTGCAGAATTATGGATCATAGGTAAATAACGGGATGGAAACAAATACACAAGCAATAATGACCACTAATAAAAAGAGCAACACATATATCAGACCAAGATAGATATACTGACGACAAGAAAATAGTTATCGTCAACTAATCGTAAAATGTAGGCAATTTGCAACACATTTACGATCGTCATATAGCCTCGGAATCATCAAAATCGTCTAGACGACACCATTGAGGCCTAATCGTCACTTTGGAATCCACTTTTCGTCAACTAATCGTCAAAATGTAGGCTATTTGCAACACATATACGATCGGCATATAGGCTCGGAATCGTCAAATTCGTGAAAACGACACGATTCATGCTCGATCGTGACTTCGGAATCCCGGCCCTGACTGCTGAATTGATTATGGAGTTTGTTTCCAAAATTCCTAATGCCTAATAATGAAGACTTTAATATTTGTTGATAATGACAGGGAATATGCACCGAAGTGAGGTAAGTCGTCTTGAGTTTTATTTTTAGTCTGAATACTAAAAGTGTCACAAAGCGAAATATTCATCTGAAAATACGAATCAAATCATAGAAATCCAGAGCTACATAGTATTCTTTTTCAGGCGATTAGACTTATTCAAGCCGACCTTCTAAGAGTGTAAATAACAACCTATGGAAGGTTCTTGATGATATACAAGCGATAGTGAGCTATTATCAGTTGGACAAAACAGAAGGTGAGGAAGTAACAAGGCTATTTTCAACCTAGCAGGAAGTATCAACCTGTTCGAGGCGATGAGCCGACTGGGATGTGGTAGGTGCTAATCACGTTCCACGTTAGTACAGGAGCTAACATTTATTTTTATATATTTCAGGTATGATTTGCCAAGGAGCGAAAAACTTCAACAACATGAAGAAGTTGGACTGAAACGACCTTTTTATCACTTAATGTTGTAGCATTTCAATGAATAAATATTCAAAAGTAAGGTTCAGAATTCTGAAGGCTAGGGCTACTTTAATCTTAGTGTTGAATTAAAACGTAACAGTGCTAACCACTCTATCTTTCCTATTTCCAAATATTTAGATTCTAATTCAAATTTCAAATAATCACCTATAAATATATGTTGTGTGAATTATATCATGTTCAGGGTTGCCAGTCCGTACGATAATTATCGTTTTGTAGGATAATTTGGCCTTCTGTACTATGTATGATAGGGCTATCTACGAAAAAGCCGATTGTACGATAATTTAGGCAGAAAGTAAAAATATTCAATTCGAGATTAAAAAATACACATTCGGCATAAAAAGCCAGTTTCAAAATTGGAAAATGCACATCACATGATAGGAAAATTAGAAAACGATGCAACTCTTTCCGTAATCTGTGTCTCCACTCTCCAGCTGACTTAAATTACGAGTTTTGCCAATTATGCAACTTACAAAACACCAGATTTGCCAACTCTGTAACTTATAAACACTTTGTCCAGGTTACTCATTCAGTGAACATGCATAGGTAGCTCAAGTCATAGAGAGAAGAATCATATTCAGCGTAGGCGAAACTTAAACACGTACGATAATGTCAGCCAAAATCTGATAATTTAGAGTAGTGGTACGATAGTTAGCTCCTGAAGAGATGGCAACCCTGATCATGTGTCATGTCTGATATCCACCAACGACAATATAAAGACACCTCCATTGACGTCGTATACAAACGATAAATTTTATAGTAGAGTAACGATAACGATATTCAGCTACAGAATCGCATATGTCGTTAATTACCGATTATCGTTCACTAACGACATAGTTATGCCGCATTCACATGACAGCTTTCGCCTATCAAAGAAAGCTTGAAAAAAACGAGCGCACTGTTCACATGAACAATGTCAAAAAAGCCATCTTGGTCTGACATATGTGTTGCTCTTTTTATTAGTGGTCATTATTGCTTGTGTATTTGTTTCCATCCCGTTATTTACCTATGATCCATACTTCTGCAGTAGGGATTTTTTATTCAGAATGGCTTTCAGAGCAACCCAAAAGTTTACTGGGAGTTGCTAATGAATTTCATGGGGAAAAGGGCATAGCTAAGTGGCGAATAGATTACCCTGTTGAAAAAAAATGGGGAATTATTTCGAAGATTTCTGAGGGTTGTGCTCGTAAAGGTACAGCCGGTTGACGGAACATTAACAATTTTTTTATTATTATTTCAAGGTACCATTACATCTGTTGCAGTATTTTTTGGGAATATTAATATTATTAAAAAGTTCGAGGAATAGGATGTAGGTACCTCTAATGATATACAAGTAAGTATGCACCAAATGTGTAAGTATTCCTTTGAATTAAATTTCAACAGAAAAAGCAACAGAATTACTGGAACCTACACTATGCGAGAATGGATTCCTAACAAAGATATACATTAACAATTAAAGATACATCTTATAATGATAATAATAGGAGTAGTGTGTACATAACTGCAGTACAATAATTATTAATATTATTATAGACTATTATACCTATCTAGTTAGGTATATAGGTACCTATCCCGGTTTACTGCAATTTAAAATTTTATACCAGTAATATAATTTATACACTGCAATGAAAGAGGCTACTTTAAAAGTATTAATTATATATAGAGGTATAGCGGCATTGTTTAAATAATATTTAAACAATGGTATAGGTTACCTATTGCAATTACAAATTTCTTTATTTTTTAAATACTCCAGAAACAGCGGATGAATGATTACAGAAATAGTCAGGCAATTTGTCTAACAAATTCAGTGAAATTTTAGACAATCGGAAATTTACAAACCTTCTCCTCTTGTTACTCTTGTTTAGATTCAAGGAAACCTTAGGCAAAGAATATAAGTAGATATTCTTTGCCTAGGTACCTACCTATACAAGGTTGAATTAAGCGCAAAAACAAACATTCAAGAAATGAATTTCCTTCACAGAATAAAATGTTCAATCAATACTCTGGACTCCTTCAACTAATAATGTAAATTTAAAGTCACAAAAAACTAGCAGATTGAATAAAATATATTGAGAATATCGAGAATATGTCAATTATCAATTCAGAATTTCTTCTTCTTCTTAATTGTATGGGGCCCTTGCTCCCTCTTGGTGCATTCAGCAAGGTCACTTCGAGGGGCTACTACTTGGTCTGATTTTCATCATTTTGTAGCCCTTGGATACCTTCCTCTTTCATCTTATAACTTCATATATGTGTCTGACATATATCCATAGATATATATATATATATATATGAGGGGCAATATTATGGAATAAATTCAGTTTTACGAGAATAGGCAACTTTTGAGACAAATCCCGAAACACGTCGATTTTTATTTCCAAATTATGATTTTGTGGCAGATATGTCATACTAGTGACGTCATCCATCTTTGCGTGATGACGTAATCGATGATTTTTTTAAATGAGAATAGGGGTCGTGTGATAGCTCATTTAAAAGGTTATTCAATTCTCTATTCAGTGATATGAACATCAACATAATTATTTATACAGGGTGGCCAAAACAATATTTAATTTGTAAATGAAATTAATTGTCACAAAAAGAAGTATTATCATTTATTAAATACAAAATTACATTGTACTACTGTCGGAAAACAGAAAAAAAAATTATTTGACAAATAAAAATTGCTTTTCGCTTAAATTAAATGTTCAAATTGCCACCCACCGGCCTCTTGGCAGTAATGGAACCGACGAATACATTCTTCTTGAACATTGTGGATCATTTCTGGAGGTATATTACGAATTTCCAATCTAATTCTATTTCTTAAATCTTGTAAATTCTGTGGTCTATCGATGTAAACTTTTGATTTTAAGTAACCCCATAGGAAAAAATCAAGTGGTGTAAGATCTGGAGATCTTGCGGGCCACTCTATTGTTCCTCGTCGACCAATCCATCTCCTAGGGAAACATCTGTTTAAAAAATCACGAACAGGACGTGCAAAGTGCGGAGGTGCACCGTCTTGCTGAAACCATATGTTTTCATTTGGCGAATTACGATCATTTTCATTTGGAAACATGTCTGTAAGGGCGGGTATAAGTTCATTTTGTAAAAAATCAAGATATATTTGCCCCGTAAGAGACCCATCGAAGAAAAAAGGACCTATAATTCTATCCTCGACTATCCCTGCCCACACGTTTAGTTTTTGAGGGTGCTGAGTGTGTACCGCAGTCATCCAATGGGGATTATCTTGACTCCAATATCTGCAGTTTTGCCGATTCACTGTTCCATTTAAACAGAAGGTTGCTTCATCAGAAAAAAGGATTTCACGAATGAAGCGTGGATTTTGATTACATAAATCTTGCATTACTTCACAAAACTGCATTCGGCGATCTGGATCATCCTCATTGATTTCGTGGACATTATGAATTTTATACGGATGATATGTCTCTTTTTTCAGCACACGTAAAACAGACCTTTTAGAAATGTTTGTATCAGCTGCAATTTGCCTAGAATTAATTTGAGGATTCTCTGCCACACTTAATAATACAGACAGTTTCACATCCTCATTCATTGGTGGACGACCAGCATTTGCAACATGTTTCACGTGTCCAGTTTCTCTAAATTTCTTCTCAATTTTACTAACAGTGGATTGTGTGATAGGCGTATTAGGATATTTTATGGTAAATAAATTACATACTTCTTGTTGTGTTCTGGTTCTATCTCCATATCCAACCATAATTAATACTTCGATTCTTTGTGTTTCAGTTAATGGGGCCATTATTTATTTATTTCATGAAATAAACTAGTCCTTATGAGAAAATGTCAAGAACTGACTTACATTTGACCCAAGCCAACTCGATTTGTAAAAACTATACTTTTTGCTATCTTTTTAGTTCTCATTATTTATTTGCCTAATATCGGAATTTATTTTTGTTTCTTCATAGTAGTAGAAAGCACAGCAGTTCTAAACATTTATTTATAAACTGTTTCAAGTGTTTCAATAGTAGACAAAATCAATGAGGATGATCCAGATCGCCGATAGACCACACATTTCCAAGATATGACAAATAGCATTACATTGGAAATTCGTAATTCAACTCCAGAAATGATCCACAATGTTCAAGAAGAATGTATTCGTCCGTTCAATTACTGCCAAGAGGCAGGTGGGTGGCAATTTGAACATTTAATTTAAGCGAAAAGCAATTTTTATTTGTCAACTAATTTGTTTTTCTGTTTTCCGACAGTAGTACAATGTAATTTTGTATTAAATAAATGATAATACTTCTTTTTGTGACAATTAATTTCATTTACAAATTAAATATTTTTTTGGCCACCCTGTATAAATAATTATGTTAATGTTCATATCACTGCATAGAGAATTGAATAACCTTTCAAATGAGCTATCACACGACCCCTATTCTCATTTAAAAAAATCATCGATTACGTCATCACGCAAAGATGGATGACGTCACTAGTATGACATATCTGCCACAAAATCATAATTTGGAAATAAAAATCGATGTGTTTCGGGATTTGTCTCAAAAGTTGCCTATTCTCGTAAAAATGAATTTATTCCATAATATTGCCCCTCACTGTATATATATATATATATATATATATATATATATATATATATATATATATATATATATATATATATATATATATATATATATATATATATATATATATATATATATATATATATATATATATATATATATATATATATATATATATATATATATATATATATATATATATATATATATATATATATATATATATATATATATATATATATATATATATATATATATATATATATATATATATAAGAAGGAACATTTTATTGGACTAAGCCCTCTAGTAAAAATGCAACCGTAGACACGTGTTTCGATCTTAGGGATCTCATCAGTACGGTGAAAGCAAGTGTAAGGATGTGCAACACTTGATTGCAGGTGAAACAACAAATGAACGGAGTCAACAAACAGGAAGCCAACCGCACATTTGTGGCTTCAGTCGTAACACCTCGTGTTTACAAGGCAAGAAACGACGTCGCCACGGAGGCAGCTATAGCTACCTGCGTGACATCCGAGTCCAGGAATATAAATGAAACAGGGATATGCTCTCGAGGGACATTGTGAATAACAAGAAGGAACATTTTATTGGACTAAGCCCTCTAGTAAAAATGCAACCGTAGACACGTGTTTCGATCTTAGGGATCTCATCAGTACGGTGAAAGCAAGTGTAAGGATGTGCAACACTTGATTGCAGGTGAAACAACAAATGAACGGAGTCAACAAACAGGAAGCCAACCGCACATTTGTGGCTTCAGTCGTAACACCTCGTGTTTACAAGGCAAGAAACGACGTCGCCACGGAGGCAGCTATAGCTACCTGCGTGACATCCGAGTCCAGTGCTTCCTGTTTGTTGACTCCGTTCATTTGTTGTTTCACCTGCAATCAAGTGTTGCACATCCTTACACTTGCTTTCACCGTACTGATGAGATCCCTAAGATCGAAACACGTGTCTACGGTTGCATTTTTACTAGAGGGCTTAGTCCAATAAAATGTTCCTTCTTGTTATTCACAATGTCCCTCGAGAGCATATCCCTGTTTCATTTATATTCCTGGACTCGGATGTCACGCAGGTAGCTATAGCTGCCTCCGTGGCGACGTCGTTTCTTGCCTTGTAAACACGAGGTGTTACGACTGAAGCCACAAATGTGCGGTTGGCTTCCTGTTTGTTGACTCCGTTCATTTGTTGTTTCACCTGCAATCAA
The DNA here is from genome assembly GCA_958502065.1 of Chrysolina americana. Taxonomy (NCBI): domain Eukaryota; kingdom Metazoa; phylum Arthropoda; class Insecta; order Coleoptera; family Chrysomelidae; genus Chrysolina; species Chrysolina americana. Next base: position 34,261,785 of record OY293420.1, read on the forward strand.
GTGTTGCACATCCTTACACTTGCTTTCACCGTACTGATGAGATCCCTAAGATCGAAACACGTGTCTACGGTTGCATTTTTACTAGAGGGCTTAGTCCAATAAAATGTTCCTTCTTGTTATTCACAATGTCCCTCGAGAGCATATCCCTGTTTCATTTATATTCCTGGACTCGGATGTCACGCAGGTAGCTATAGCTGCCTCCGTGGCGACGTCGTTTCTTGCCTTGTAAACACGAGGTGTTACGACTGAAGCCACAAATGTGCGGTTGGCTTCCTGTTTGTTGACTCCGTTCATTTGTTGTTTCACCTGCAATCAAGTGTTGCACATCCTTACACTTGCTTTCACCGTACTGAAGAGATCCCTAAGATCGAAACACGTGTCTACGGTTGCATTTTTACTAGAGGGCTTAGTCCAATAAAATGTTCCTTCTTGTTATTCACAATGTCCCTCGAGAGCATATCCCTGTTTCATTTATATTCCTGGACTCGGATGTCACGCAGGTAGCTATAGCTGCCTCCGTGGCGACGTCGTTTCTTGCCTTGTAAACACGAGGTGTTACGACTGAAGCCACAAATGTGCGGTTGGCTTCCTGTTTGTTGACTCCGTTCATTTGTTGTTTCACCTGCAATCAAGTGTTGCACATCCTTACACTTGCTTTCACCGTACTGATGAGATCCCTAAGATCGAAACACGTGTCTACGGTTGCATTTTTACTAGAGGGCTTAGTCCAATAAAATGTTCCTTCTTGTTATTCACAATGTCCCTCGAGAGCATATCCCTCCCAGATAGCACAAGTTTATCTTATGGATATACTATGGACATCCATTATGGATATTGTGGATGTCCATAAGATATCCGAGAAAAGCTCAGGTATATCTTATGGACGTCCATAGGATGTGACTGTGTGACCTTTTTGGATGTCTTATAGATATCCGTTATGGATATTCATGAGATATCCACTACGGATATACACAAGAGATGGTATATACTATGTATGTCTTCAGGATATCCGTCAATGGACGGAAGATGTACGATGGACAACCAGAAGTCATGATATGGACACCTTATGGATATCCATAGTCGACATCCTTAGAATGAACAATTCAGTACATAATACAGTGTGTTTCCTAACTACGGTACGAAACTTCAGGGGGTGATTCGTTAGGTCATTTGACAAAAAAAAGTTCCTATCAACATATATCCGGAGTTGCTTCGTTTCTGAGATACAGGGCGTTGACGTATTACAAAAAAGGTATTTATAAAATATCCTGAAACTGATGTGGTTGAAATGTGCTACAGTTATTTGAAGTGATAAGGCGCTTATTTAGCCCTAACTTAGGGCCAAATAATTGCTTACTTCAAATAGCTGTACCACTTTTCAACAACATCGGTTTCAGAATATTTTATAAATACCTTTTTTTAATACTTCAACGCCCTGTATCTCTGAAACAAAGCAACTCCGGACATATGTTCATAGGAACTTTTTTTTTGTTAAATGACCTAATGAATCAACCCCTGAAGTTTCGTACCGTAGGTAGGAAACACCCTGTTTTTAGGAAAAAAATTAAACGTTCAGGCATTAAAAACACATATAATAAAAGTTTTGAAAACAAACTTAAAAAACAATTCACAACAAAAAAGTTATTCTACTAATTAAAAAATATATGTACATAATATAGATTATTAAAAACATGAGATGATATACGAATCAATCTGTGTGTTCTACAGTTTTCCTAGACCTTTCTTTTGCACGTCTCAACCCGTTCTTTATGGCAATTTCTGTTGCATTTCTATCACCTGATAAACCGCTCCTGTCTGCAACAACTAAAATAAAAAGATTATTATTGAAACAATCTTCAGAAAATATGTTCTTGGTGGTCATTTCAACAGTTCTGTTTTATCGATCTAAAATATTCTCAGCGCTGCGACGATGCCGCTTCTATCGAAAAGTAGCAACAATTTTGTTATTTCAAATGGAACACCCTGTATTTTATTGCATTTTTAGATTCTTCCTGAAGAGCTGATGTCTTCGATCTATCACACTTGGGGTCTAGCGGAAATGTTTACAGAAATATAGGACGTGAAAAAACGAGATTTTTCAACTTTAGAAATTTTTTGTGCTGAAACTATTCATTATTATTGCTTAAAACGGCTTCCATGTCCCTATCTTAACTTTTCATTTACTATCTACAGACATTTAAATGAAACAAATATAGGGTGGTGCATCTGTATCTGTTCCAATTAAATGTCAGTAGAGTAAATCAAAAGTTAAGATAGGACATACGAGCCGCTTGGACCAATAATAAATAGTTTTGACACAAAAAATCCTAAATTTGAAAAATCTTGATTTTCTTAATAATTATGGGAAAAGGTATGAACATAATATAAACACAATATAGGAGGAAATAGATAAATTTATACTAGTCATACTCACCAAGTAACAATTCTGCCATTTTTTGTTGAAAGAATTTCTTTTTCTTTTTTGCTCCCAACCAGCTATATTCATCCCCATAACTGTTGGTAATAAGCATACTCATACACCTTTTGATAAGGTCATAAAGATTGTTACCACCTATTTTAGAGAGTTCCTTGACCTGAAAAAAAAATCAAAGTAATTAGTTTCAGTAACATTATATTTCAATGCACAAAAACTATGTAGACATTTTAAAGAGAATCAGCCAGTTCTCATCAGTTAAAGTATTTTGAAACATGACATTTGAGTACCCACATATTAAGCAAGACGAACTGTTGAATACAATTTCTAGATATTCTGTTAAATATGAATGCCAATGTCAATGATTGATTATCAGTACTCACCGCTACATCAAAATTTCCAGTATTGGACAGAAATTGATTCAGGTTCTCCATATGATCATCACAATTGATTGGAAAATGGGGAAAAGTAACAAATATTGATGAAACTATTTCACAATGTGAAGGGGCCTCTATATTCATTTTATTAATTTTTTCCAATATATCACCACATAGATTTTTCAGAAGTATCTGCTGTATTCTTCAGAATGTCACCTGAAAATAATTATACCTGATGAATGTTACTAATATTTGAGAAAATTTTCAAATTGCAGAAAAAAATCTCAATCATCTCGAATGAACAAATTCAGGAATCTGAAAAATCGATTAGACAATAAATGTCACCATACGCACCATTTTTCTCACAGCATAAACAAGAATTATTTTCTTTATTAGATCCAATTCCACTTGATTTTCCACTTCCTATTGATGAAAAACTCTGAGCAGTAGGTGATACTGGACGACATATTAAATGATTATTGTTCTGCCATCCTCATTTGTTTTGGGAGTCATGTCGAGCTTTGGAGGAAGTGGTAAACCACCAGTAATATGTTCTTCCTCAAGTTCGTCATCTGAGGATGAGCAGTGGACTTGTTTTTTTCTACGTATTTTTTTTGTTCTTTCATTCCATTCGTCAACTTCAGAATTTAAATCACTGTAATTTTCTGCAATTTTGCACTTGTTTCTTGCTCTGGCATAGTCATCTGAAAATGATTCACATGATTGAATAGATAAATATACAGCTCATTCATGATGAATGAAGAATCCTGCAAAGAAATTGTTACTATGTCTTCAACATGTTTACTCACCATATGTTCCCTTTCGAAATATTTCAACAATATGTTGTGGCCAACAGGTATTTGGTGGTTCTAGTTTTTTAATGGAATTTATTAATTTTTCCCTGGTGTAAGGTGGCCAATAGCATCTATTTCCGAGCAGCCATTTAGTTGGGACTGCTTCCACAACCATGTCCTCATCAACAAACTTGACAATTGTCCAAGTTTTTTCTTCCATAATTCTCTCGGAAAAATATAATAGTGGTCACAAAATATTGAAAAGAAAGCATTCACAGTTGATAATACAAAAAGGTACATACAGAGACAGACAGATTTATGGCAACAAATGGGAAAAAAGTTTATCTCAAATTGCACAATCCACATATCAATTATATCCTTTTGTGTACGAGGGAGGTGAAAAAAATTGGAAATTGTAAAGTACCTTGATTTTCCAAAAAACACAAAAAAGTTATTTGAAGAAGTCACTTATAATTTAGAGAGTGTTCCAAATTTGAATCCACAGCTTCCTATTAAAAAAAAATCATTGATTTTCAACTTTATTTGTCTCACCACCCTATGTATTATGAGGATATGTAATATCAGAGTAAACTCATCATCGAATATCATCTAGACGACCAGATAAATTTATGTTTCGCTCAACTGTCATCTAGAAAATTGCATTAATTGTATTTGGTACCGACAAAACCTCATTTCTTGTGGCCATTTAGAAAAAAACAAGTATTTTTCAAAATCCGCTGCAACAAATGACATCTGCAGTTCAAAATCAATTGAAAGCAATCCAACTGTGTTGCAATCAACGTGAAAAGACAGGTCGTAACAATTGTAAATATGCCTATACTCTTCACATTCAATTTATTTCACCTCCCTCATACACAAAAAGATATAATTGAAATGTGGATAGTGCAATTTGAGGTTTGGAGGATGCAGGTACCTTTATGAAAAATAAAATTTTCTGTGAAATTTGAAATAACTTTTTTCCCATTTGTTGCCATAAATCTGCCGGTCACTGTATAAAAGGGATATAATATGAGATATTATTTTGACAAATTTTCAAATTATTGCTAAAATTTTAAAACAAATAAGTGTTAAAGTTCAAAGGGCATAGTTATTTATTCAACTCAATACACATAATAAATTTTATTAGTGAATGACGTGAATTAATGGAAAAATTACATATTCATCATGGGAAATGGATAATTTCATACATTTGTAAGCAATATCCTTTTGATCAAAATATTGGAGAGGCCCCAGTCCACTTGCTTTATAGATTTTAAAATTAGATGACTCACATGGTATGCAATAATAGTTTTCCAAAATTTCAAACTTATTGTACGACAGTAGGTACTTACTTTTCAATTTATATAGGTTATGTACTCATATAGGAAACGCCACCACAGCCACAGTGAAACTCAACTGCTCAACAATCGTTCGCACTTGAATGGAAGGCACTGCGAAATTGTAGGTAATCTATTGTTAATTAGATATAACGCAAATATAAAAAACATGCAGAATGCAATACGCCTTGCACTTTATAGAAACGCAATGCGAAATTGCGATGGCGGCGATTACGATTACGGAAACGTGGGCTTGGGACCTTTGACAGTTTGACTAGACATATGTCTGATGGCCACCCTTATTCGTACATTCGAATGTAGATGGCGACTTTGTTCACTGTAGATTTGTGATTTGTCAAATTCTTCTTCTGTGATCAGTTGTCAGTTCTTATGGATCATTAATTTTGGACGAATTCACAAGAAAGCACTTCGAAATTCATAAAATATGAGAACAGATTGGCATTTGACTATAAAGATGTAACGCCATCTCGCGGTGTTAATGATTATGATCGAGTTAGCTACTGTCAGTTTCGATCAATACGTTTTGGAGAAACATCTCTATCACTTTAAGATATTCTCATAATGAAATTTTTGAGGTACTTATTATTTCAGAAAGTTTCGTTTTCATTTTGAGAAATCCACAAAAAGCCCTCCTGACGAGTAGGAAACTACGAAACAGTGTCGGGGATGGTGGATTTCTCGGAATTAAATCGAAATTATTCTGAATACAACTTTTTTTCTCTTCTTTATGTATGTATGTATATATATATATATATATATATATATATGAAAACTAAAAGTTCGGGTTGAACCGCGTCTGGAATTTGTTGAAATTCGACGTTTCGGCTCCGATTTTGGAGCCATTTTCAAGAACTGAAAAAGAAAGAAAATTAATAAATGGTTGAAACGTAATTCTACGCTGAGGTCTCAATCTGCCTACTCCTCAGGTATAATTACGTTAGGTTTTTGTGACTTGACGTCGGGGTCTCAATCTGCCTACTCCCCATGTCTCGTCACTGGTTCTCTCTAAAGTCTCAATCTGCCTACTCCTTCGAGAGAACTGATATATATATATATATATATATATATATATATATATATATATATATATATATATATATATATATATATATATATATATCCATTATTGACCTCTTATGGATATCTTATGGATGCCTGGATTTTACCTGAAATGGATATCCAGAATGAAACCTATTTGGATATCCTATGGATGTATCCAAGAAGTTCGATTCGGATATCCTTATTACATCTGCAATCGGATATCTTATGGATATACATTTTATGTCCACGGATATCCCGCCTTAAATAGGACTTGAAATGGACATCCATAAGATATTCTGTGTTAACTGGGCTGTTTCATATATATATATATATATATAATTAAGTAGGAATTCTCGGGTAGCGGTCTGAATTCCTACTTAATTAATAGAGTTCGGTCGAGAATACTTTGTTATTATATATATATATATATATATATATATATATATATATATATATATATATATATATATATATATATATATATATATATATATATATATGTATATATATATATGTATATATATATATATATATAATATATATATAACAATTGAACAACATGGATTCTAAAACACTTACGTGTTGTTGAGATTGATTGCAATGGATGAAGTAAAAAGACGTGTACAGTTATTGAACATATTCAGAAACAGTTTGTGAGATATACATGAAGATAATCGTCACACATTAAAACATTATTTTGTTATGGATAAAAACTAATTATATTTGAATTTATGTAAAATGGATACCATACCGGTGTCCGTAACGGCCGGCGTGAAGAAGAGAAACAATTATATTATTTAAAATTAAGTTGACATGTGAAGTTAGTTTGGGTACGTTCCTGCATGGAACTGTACTAGAATGTAGATTTAGACAGATTGAACCTACTCAGAACTGGAAAAGTGTAACACGAGCTTGGAACAATAGATTAGACATTGTTTCATGATTATGACACATGACAGTTGTAAATTTATCAGTTTATGATTCAAATAAATTTGGAGAAAAGAATTTTGAAAAGTTACTGTTTTATACCTGTTTACGGTGGTCAGCCGTTATTTAAAAATTGTATTTATTAAAAAAGGATTTAGTTCAATTATAATATGGATTGAGAGTTAAGCTCTCTGACATTGTATTTCTGTTTATCCAAGTGCAATAAAAATGAATATATTTCGCTTAAATGATTTATATCCGTTTTTTTGTTTAAACATGAGGATGACTGTGATATGAAAGCCATCTCCAGAAAGATTCTTTTGTAATTGTTTGATTCTCTGGCTAAGATTTTTGCTGCCTCAAAGTTCATATTGTGGCCCTCATGATGTACATGGACACTTAGTGCACATCTCTCTGGGTGCAATCGACAGTCACTCTTATGTGAACAAATTCTGTCTTTTAACAACCTGTTAGGTTGACCTATATATTCATTCGAACAATTGGAGCAAGGAATACAATAGACAACATGTGATTGAAAAGTTACTGGAGTTTTGTCTTTAACATTCGTGAAGAGAGAGTTGACAGTTAAACTCGTTTTATTAGCAATTTTTATATTATTAAAAGATTTGAAGATTCTAGTAAGTTTTGGAGTTATATCCGTTATGTAAGGAAGAGATGCATAAAAAGTATTAATTGCCTGGACCGCATTATCACTAACTGCAACATCCAAAATACCTGTATTGTTAATGTTATCTGGGCGAGCCTCCAGTGTTGAGCTATATAATTTTTTTTTCAAGAGACAATGAGGATATGAATTGTTGCGAAATAAATTGTACAAGATACCCAAGTTCTTGTTCCAGAGGGTACTATCAGAGATGTTGAGGACTCGTTGTTTCATTCATCAAGAGGGAGCAAGGGCCATACTATTAAGAAGAAGAAGAAATTCTGAATTGATAATTGACATATTCTCGATAGTCTCAATATATTTTATTCAATCTGCTAGTTTTTTGTGATTTTAAATTTACATTATTAGTTGAAGGAGTCCAGAGTATTGATTGAACATTTTATTCTGTGAAGGAAATTCATTTCTTGAATGTTTGTTTTTGCGCTTAATTCAACCTTGTATAGGTAGGTACCTAGGCAAAGAATATCTACTTATATTCTTTGCCTAAGGTTTCCTTGAATCTAAACAAGAGTAACAAGAGGAGAGGTATTGTACTGAAATTGCAAATGTATTAAATAAGTGCAAGTTTGTTATAACATTCATATACCTACTCTGAAAGTTTGCTGTAAGAAATTTGTAATCACTGCGCATACCTGTAGGATGCTATAAAGTAAATGTTCTATTCAGAAAACATAAGCAAGTTATATTATAGGGGCAAGTTTTCATGATAGGTAACCAATTCCAGTTAATGTTGAAAAGATAATCGTGACCGTTGTTTATTGTTTAAGAAGTCGAAATGCATTTATAGAAGGTTTGTAAATTTCCGATTGTCTAAAATTTCACTGAATTTGTTAGACAAATTGCCTGACTATTTCTGTAATCATTCATCCGCTGTATTTGGAGTATTTAAAAAATAAAGAAATTTGTAATTGCAATAGGTAACCTATTGTAACAAAGTACAGAACTATATTTTTTTTTGTTGTATGAAATAACTTTTGAAAAATCTGTATCGTTGGAAAAGGGAACCTCAATCGGTTTCAGTATCGGTTTTAGGGTCAAATAGGGCAGACCACATAAAACAGAAAAAAAAACTCATTAAAATAACGACTTGATACTTTGAAACCAGACTAAACAAAAACCCAACTTTATTATTTAAGCAGGTCAAAAGAACACGAACGCCATTAAACTTTTCAGATAAGTTTCAAAAAAAACGCAATAAAGATCCCAACTTTATTATGTGAGAGGTCGAAGGGCTGTAGACAAATAAAACATCGTTAAATTTTAAGTACCTTCCAGGGCTCTCGACTTCGCATAACAAACAAACTAAAACATATGATAAGGGCTAGCCGGGAAACAAATCTACGGAATAATTGAAAAATATAGCATAGTCGCGACATCTAGGGTTGAGGGATAGATATAGTCAGCCGACTTCGGGCGACATTCGGTGTGAGTAGCAGAACTCTATCGATAATTTTTGCATACTTACCCTTCGAGCTGAGGGAGGGCATTAGCAGTACCACAGTTTGAGAAATGCGAGAGAATTTGATTGGCTGAGCAGATTCTCGGGAGTGAATTTTGAAACTCACAACCTGTGGAATGATTTAGAAAAAGTCGGGGAGTCGCGTACGAACCGGGATTTAAGACGGTTTAGGAGATTCTGGAGTGGACTGAAATACGAGGTATTTCAAGTCACTGTTTCGCGAAGAGGCTCTTGTGTTGAGTCAGAAATTTGTGGCGGTTTTTGTTAATTTTGTTAAGTCGTAGGGACAATTTGAGTTCCTTAATTTCCGGATTTCGAAAGGCTTGTGACCGACTAAAATACAGTGGCTTCTTTAATTGGAATACAGGAAGAGTTCGAGCGTCGATTAGTGGTGAGCGTATTTGTACCTTTCTTGCATTGACATATACCTATAAACTACATTATTTTGGATCATCGAACCGAATAACAACGAACGGGGTTCCCTTTCTCCAAATTAGGTTATAGTTAGCAATATATATAATATACAGGGAGGAGTGTTTAAGCGGGCCTTCTTAAAAATTCCTCGCGCAGATAGTTTTGTTAAGGGTTATAACAGAGAATTCGATGAGGTAGTCTATTATATCTCAGGTAGGGCATATTACTTAAACAATAGGGCTAAGTACTCGAATTAGAGAGAAGTAGTCTCAATATTTTTCTTTTATTTTTGCTTGTGCAATATTGATTTTTTCGCCTGTTATATTTTAAAATAACATAGAACTTTAGTATATACTACATCAGTAATAGAACAAATAAATATATACATACTATCAGTATAAATACATATCTAGATTCAGTTATATGTATTTTGAGAGCAATAATCCTGGAAGGTTTTTTTTTTATTGTTTTTTCTCTCAGAAGGATAGTATCTCGATATTGCTACCATTTATAGTTGGACAAAAATCCTTCTTTAATTTAGTTCTTTGACATTGATGTCTCAAATTTCCGCCTCGTTAGTAATTAATAAATTGGTTTGTTAAAATCTTGCTGGTATTATTTAATCCCTTCAAACCTTCCAAGGTCCACGCATTTAAGCCGTGGCCGAGTCTACCCTCCAAGGACTTAATTGGTGACTTAACCCAGCCGACCGCTAGGAACCACGAAACCACTAAATTTAAAATCTGCATGATCTGAGCGGATGTAAAACTTCTTTCGGATCTGGTGGCAGCGATCATCGCGTTACCAGCTATTACTAAAAATAATCCTTCTGCTGGACGATCACCTTTGTAGGAGCGGCATTTGTTCTAGCGGAGATATAGATTATTGTTATTATTATATCTCGAGGGTTTAAAGGGATCGCCCCTAGCTTGGAGGTTATTACAGTGGTGGCAGCGGTGGGATGTTCTTTTTGACGGGGTTGAAGAAGGGTGGGATGGTCTAATTGAAGAGGGTTAAAGAAAGGGGTCGAAAATTTATTTTTTTTTTGAAATTTTTTTAAAAAGGAATCTGAAAAACATGCACAGGAAATTATTTTTTTTAAGAAGGCCAACAGGCAACATTGAGATAAAGATAGGAAGTAGGATGGTTTCTAGGCTAAAAGCAATAATAATAAATATATTACCTTTTATCTAGTTTGCAAACCAAAATACAAAGGCCAATTAAATTATTTTTTTTATATACAGTAGGAGTTAGAGTTATTAACTATAAGCAATCTCAGGCTAAGATATACTGCGAAATTCAGTATAGGAAGGGAACCCGAGGTATAAACCAAATTTTGCCCATAAGCATACGATTTTAATCTGAACGTTAGCTAGGAGTCCAAGGAGCAGCCGTAGGTCCAGTCTTTTGTTGATAATTATAATGAATCCGACACCAACCGCACCAGTGGTTGCACCTGCACCCGCACCGGTTAGGGTGGCAGCGCAATATTCTTTAGGGATGATCGCGGCAACCCTAGATGATTTTTCAGGGAAAGAAGCGGCAAGGTATTTCGAAAAATTAGAGTTGCGTGCCCAACTGGATAATTGGTCGGAGGACGAAACCCTCCAGTTATTCAAATTCAAACTTGTTGGTGATGCTTATAACCATTTTAAATCGGATGCGCAGTTAAGTACGCTGAATTATCCTGAACTTAAGACTAAATTTTTGCAAAGGTTTAGCCCATTTAAATTACCCGGTGAAAATCAGTGGAATTTAAGCAAATGTTTTCAGAGACATGATGAAGACGTAGCCTCATTTTGTACTAGGTTGAGAATTTTAGGTTCTAACTTACTCAAGGAAGATTTAGGAGGAGCTGCCGTGGCGGAGGAGGCAGGAATAAAAAGGAAAAATAGGGAAATTTTATTAAATCAATTTAAAGTAGGGCTACGAAAGGACCTTATGAGAGAAACTGGTGTTTTATTGCTGCGGGAGGATAATTTAGACTTGGAGAAGGCTGAGGCGTTGGTGAAGCTACAGGAGACAACTTTGATGATGATTCAAGGAAGAGGTGCGAATATGAAAATTTCCACAGTAGATAAGCAAAGCGGGTGCCAGGTCTGTGGTGGCACACCGGAGGAGTTGGCTATGGAAAATAGGGGAGAATTTCGAGGTCAAAATGGAGGTGAAAGACGAGTTAAATATAAAGGTGTTTATAGGGGTTCCAGAGGTTTCAGAGGTACCAATAATCCATCCCCAGGAAGAAATTGTTACTCGTGTGGTAAACCAGGTCATTTTTCCAGAGAATGTCGCAGTGTTCAACCAGGGAACAGGAGCAGTTGTTACGCGTGTCACCAGGAAGGTCATTGGGCAAGAGATTGCCCAAGAAACAGTCAGAGTAGGGATCGATTAGATTTACGTAGGGATGACAGGTGGACCCAACCAAGAGTAGAGTTTCAGCAACGCAAGTGGAGCCCAGTCAGAAACGAAGTTGTTGACGAAAGACGCACCGGACAAAACTTGAAACCTGAAATCCGTAGAGAGGTGAAGCAAAATACTGGAGCAATACCTAGGCAGGGACAACAATCGTTTTCCTTTCCAGGGCCATGTCAGGACAATAGTGGCAATGCGAATTTAAACTTATAAGGCCGAATTCCCGCTGCCAGGAGGGAGGCCATTGGAAAACCGGAAGGCAGAATGACTTATTTAATTTTAGGGAATCGGGATATTTGGGTACTATTAATGATAATAAATGGGTAAATGGACGGGTTATGGTAATACCGGAAGTAAGTTCGGAAAATATACCGGACATACCTCATATTATACGAGTGCGTGTAAATGGAGTGTTGAGTTATTGTTTAGTAGATACAGGGGCAGCGGTAACGCTTATTCAAAAAAATAGAGTGCTAGAGAGTGAAGTGGATGTGAGAGGAGCGGATACATATCAGCTGACCAGTGTCACAGGACATCCTTTGAGGACGTGGGGTACCACAAATATGTTGATAGGACCTGAAGATGAAGCTTTAAGCACAAGATGTACCGCTATTGTTTGTGAGAATGAAATCTTAGGAGTGGTTCAAGCTTTGCTGGGGCGTGATTTCCTCTATGCCAACCGGGCATGCATTTCTTACGACCAAGTACCATCAGTCGCCATATGGGGACAGGTCATCCCACTGTTGCATAAAGAAGACATGGACGGAATCATTAAGCGTCAAAAATCATCAGGGATAGGACGAATCGCCAAAATTATAGGTAACAAAATTCGAGCCGGCAGACCAGAAGCAGGAAAGGACAACAGTATGATGAATAATGACGCAATGCGTATGGACTCAAAATCTGGATTCACGACTACGTATGCCTCAAGAATTTATAAAAGTAGGTCAATTGGACGGCCAACACACTCTCAACAATGGAGAAGAGAGAATAACTGGGCAAGGTGGCTCCAAGAAGTGAAGGAATTCTTCGAGCGTCACAGAAGACAAGTTCAAGATATGGAGCAGTTGAGGACAAAGGGTTGTCAGCAGATTCCAGAAAAGTGGGAGAAAAGAGAAGCGACTCAACAAGGGGAAACAGAAACGACAGAACAAATATCCGAGGTACCGCAAGCTGTACAGGTGATTACGGCAGAATACGAAGCGGCCGATTCTACGGAGAAGATGACAGAGACAAAATGCATCAAGGGAAAAGTCGATGAAGACATCATCAAAGAAACCGACGCTGACAAATTAGTTCCTCAGAAACCAAAAAATGGAATTTCCCAAGAACGGAAATTATCCGAACTTAGGAAAACTGTAGGTGCTTCCGAACCAGACTTAGGAGTGCTATCATGTAACCTGAGACAGGGTGAGTCTACGACCCTTCCAGAAGAAAATCAAAAGTCATCAGAAGAGCCAATAACAGAATCGGATATAGTAGCAACAGAGGATTTGGTAATTTCCCCAAGAACAGAAGCTTACATACGAGGGAGATTGAAAGTACTCATAGAAGGTGATGTGTTAGTCTGTGAGCCCTCCGAAATAGGAAATCCCCAAGCACACGTAGCTCGTGCCGTGGTCAAGAATGAAAAGGACATCCCAGTAAAAATAATTAATTTATCGTGGAAGGAGGTTAATTTGAAAAAGGGGCAAATACTCTGTAGAGCTATTTTGGGCGAGGAAATACCTAAAAACAACCCCTCCAATATGCAAATTTGTAAATTAGATTTTTCCAACGATGACTGGATCCGGACAGGATTTGACTTACAACATTTGGAGGAAAAAATTAAAGAAGAGCTTTATGAGATAATCAGGAAGTACAAGCACCTATTTCGAGATGATGATGAAGAGTTGACCAGTACGACAAAGGTAAAGCACAGTTTAACCTTAGTACCAGGCGCACAACCCATTTGTAAAGCTCCATACCGCATACCTTATCGCCAACGAGAAGTACTCGAAGAAGAAATAAATAGATTATTAAAGATGAAAGTTATAAGACCCTCATGTAGCCCGTGGTCTGCACCCGTAGTATTGGTAACTAAACAATTGCCGAACGGAGAAGAGAAAATAAGAATGTGCATCGACTACAGAGGACTTAATAACGTGACAAAGAAAGAGTACTATCCACTACCTAATATATCGGATTTAATTCAGGGACACAAGGCCGGTACTAATATGCTATTTTCGGTCATTGATGTGGCCGAAGCCTATCACCAGATAGATATGGATGAACAAGCAATACCGTTGACAGGATTCAGCACTTTCCAAGGTCACTACGAGTATACGAAAATGCCATTCGGGCTGGTGAACGCTCCTTCAACCTTCCAACGGTTCATGAACATGACGCTCACAGGTTTGACCCCAGAAACATGTATGGTATACTTGGATGATATTATCATCTTTAATGCTGAAGGTGAGAAAGACCACATAAAAAAGTTAGAAAGAGTTTTTGAAAGATTGAGCGAGGCTAATGTAAAACTGAAACCGAAGAAATGTAAGTTCTTGGCAGAAAAAGTTAAGTACTTGGGTCATGTTCTTTCCCAGGATGGAATTCTACCAGACCCCGAAACCATAGAGACCATTAACAATTTTCCATTGCCGAAGAATATCAAGGGAGTGAGGTCCTTTTTGGGAATTGTAAACTGGTACCGCCGATTCATTCCCAATATTACAGAGATATCAGCACCCTTAGTCAATTTGACGAAGAAGAACGTTAAGTTCGAAATCACAGAGGAAGTGTTGGAAGCTACAAGGAAACTGAAAAATGTTTTAAAATCAGATTCAATCTTAATTTTTCCCGATTTTGAGCAACCATTTATTTTGGCCACCGATGCTTCAGGACTAGGAGTGGGAGCAGTGCTAAGCCAACTAAGAGATGGGTATGAAAGACCCATAGCTTACGCTAGCCGGAAATTGAAAAAGGCAGAATTGAACTACACGACGACAGAAAAGGAGTTACTTGGAGTGATGTATGGAATACAAACCTTCCGATGTTATGTATATGGGAAAAAATTCACGATCATAACTGATCACCGGCCACTTAAGTGGTTACTGTCACTAAAAGACCCAAGTTCAAGATTGACCAGATGGGCGCTGGCCTTGGCAGAGTACGATTTCGAGATAATTCACCGTCAAGGGAAACTTCACGGAAACGCCGATGCTCTCAGTAGAATGTACAATGAGGAGGAGAACTTTGTAGATGTGCAGTACGCGGAGTTCGAAGAATATATAAAAAAGCACAAGATACCAAACTTCAAAAATTTAACATATCAGAAAGGAGATTTGTTCACTTCACCGGAGAAATGGGCGCTAGCTCACTGTGTATCGAAGGATTTGACAATGGAAAGGGGACTCGCAAAGATTTTTAAGGAAAGATATGGATCAGTGGACTCTCTGCAACGACAGGGAAAAGGCGTTGGAGAAGTAGCGACGTTAATACTCCCGGAAAGGAACATTTATTACCTTGTCACGGAAAGTGCCTACTACGAGAAACCGACCTACCATACATTGTGGGAGTGTCTTAAGGAACTCAGAAGCGGTTGCGAAAGAAACATAGATAAGTTTCTTGCCATACCCAAGTTGGGATGTGAATTGAACGGACTGGAATGGGAAAAAGTGGTAGAAATGATTGAATTCATCTGGTATGGATCAGACATGGAGATAAGAGTGTACGACGGCAGGTGCACTGTAGAAAAACCTATCTGGTTGGTGGAAGAAAACCTATTCATGGAACCAATCTGGGATCGAGAGTCTTTGGAAAAAGCGCAACGACGGGATAAGTTTTGTCAACAAATAATAGCCCAACTTGAAGAAAAACAAGAAGGGAACCAAGACTTCTACATGGATAAAGACGGAATACTTTATAAAATAGAGGCAGATGGAGATGAAAAGCTAGTAGTCCCCAAGGGGATGGTAAAGAAAGTGCTTGAAGATTTTCATAATATGCATATGGCAGGACATCAGGGACAACAAAAAACATTGTGGAGTATAAAGAAGAGATTCTATTGGCCCAATATGAGAGCGGAAGTAACAAAATATGTGGCAGCTTGCGATTCCTGCAATAAACGGAAAACCTCGCCACACCATGGAAAAGCGCCTCTGCAAAAATTCACAACGGCTTATGAACCCTGGGAATTGACTTCCATGGATATAGTGGGGCCTTTAGTGACTTCGTGGGAAGGAAATCGTTACCTGCTCACTTTCCAAGACTACTTTACAAAGTATGTAGAAGCTATTCCCCTTCCAAACCAGAAGGCAGATACCATTGCTCGAGCCTTCGTAGAACACATCGTGTACCGACATGGGGCACCGAGAATACTCCTAACAGATAAAGGGGCAAACTTTACGTCTGGATTATTTAAGGAAGTGTGTCAAATCTTGGGTATTAAGAAAATCCAAACTTCGAGCTACGCACCGACATCAAATGGTCAAATTGAACGGATGCACCGAGTATTGAAGGACATGCTGTCACATTACATAGCGGACAATCAGCGTGACTGGGACACGTGGGTTTCAGTGGTATTAATGGCTTATCGCGGAAGTGTCCACATTTCCACCGGATACACCCCATTCTTTCTTTTACATGGTCGTGAACAAGTTTTGCCTGTGGAGGACTTCATTCGACCGCAGCGGATCAGGTACGACTGTGCAGAAAATTACGCCTCGGAGCTAGCTGCCAGACTGAAGAAGGTGTATACACGAGCGCTGAAAACATCGGAGAAGGCCAAGGAGTTACGAGCGAAACAATATAATAAAAAGACAAAAGAGAGGACGTATGAGCTCGGAGATCAAGTATACCTCTTACAGATTCACGTTAAACCTGGTTTATCGAAGAAGCTCGTGAAGCCCTGGGCAGGCCCATACATAATAATAGAAGTTATAGGACCAGTTACCTACAGAGTGAAAGAAAAAGGTTGGTGGAACAGACGAACAGGTGGTGCACGTAAATCGGCTGAAGTCATACTCAACCTATACAGTCGAAGGGGAAGAGTCCGATGAAATTAGTAACAGCGGCGACGAAGAGGAGAGAAATAGCAGTTCTGGGAGGAGGTCGAAGTTTGGACATAGGGAAGAGGACGAAAGAAAAAGAGTCCCGATCCTTCCTCAGTGGATTGAATTTCAAGGCCACTCGGAAGAAGAGGCGACTGTTGAAGAAAATGTAGGAGATGATGAGGAGCAGGAAGATATAGAGGAAATCCGCCCTGTGAGGAGGTCAAGTCGTACTCGAAGAGCACCAGAACGACTGAATCTGTGAGAGAATGCAACGGAATGAATAAATGAGGACTGAATGAGGGAGAGTGGAATAAATTAATTGAGCAAAAGATTTACGAAATACAAGTAATCGAATGACTGGGATGAATATGAGTGGAAGTCGAAGGATGAAAAGGCACTTGGACAAATGAGAGGAGTGCCGTTACTTGAAGAGCTCGGGGTAAACTCTCTTCAAGCTAAATAATCTATGTCTTGGTGCACTAGTGTCTTTCTTTGGCCCGGATCGACAGTAGAAGACCTGTGTAAAGAATTTTATTTTATTTCAGTTTATTTTATTCAATTATATGATTTACTTAATGAAAATATTGATTATTGCTTTATTTTAACCGACTTACGTTTGATCTAGGTAGGAGCGTCCATGCAACCCTCGTCAGTTACGGTCAATAAAATGCAGAAAGGCAGCGTGACCTCGATTATTCAAGTGATTGCTACCTTGCTGGTCATGCACTATTTTGTACCGGTAACCGGGATAATTGCGTACGATTGCAGTGATGAGAGAGTGAACATTTCTACCATATCTCTCAGAGACGTTAAAAAATGTCCTGAACCAGAATCCGCGTATTTGAATGACTCTATTTCGGTAAAGGTTATGCAGCGAAACGAGATTCGGAATCAGCACGTATGGACGTGTTTAATAGAAGTAACCAGATTAATATATCACTGTGGGATGCATAGTCATACCTCATTGGTAGAAGGAGGATTGTCAAGTTATGTGGACAGACTGGGAGCCGACGAATGCAGACTGCTCCATCGTTACAGGACACTGAAGCTCTATCAACAGGACATCGGACAAATACTCATGAATGGATCAACCACCGCCACGTTAACGCTATTAGGATCGTTAGACAGCACCGGGACTTGTAAAGGAGCAACATATCACGAAAGGGGGCGAACCTGGAACGATGTGGTTATTTTAGCTAGCGTGAAGATTCAAGCGAGAGACTACATGGCAAAGGTTAATTTAAATGACAACGAGATAAGTATGCAGGGTGGAATAACTTGTCAGTTCCTCAGAGGATATTGTTTCGACACCATACTTGGAGAAAGTGTATGGGACAGTAACTATATGACAACCTGTGATAATCAACTAAGTCTTTTATACGAGGGGCAAGCAGAACTGATATCCAGTAAGTTAACGAATGATAAATACTTAGTAGTCGAAGATGAGCAGAAAATCATAGCGTTAATGCTTACCAAGAGGGAAATGCTATGCAACATCGAAGTATGGCAGACCGAACACCCAAGGATTGTAGTAGCCGAAAGACAAGCAGGAAGGTATATTAGGCCATCGATGAGTATACTTCCAGAAAATACTGATTTGATGGCATACGTAAACAGTAAATTTTTGTATGTGGAGCAATCATATAAAAGAGGCCTGGACAAATTGTACATTGACACCATACATAGGCGGTGCCAAGTACGAAGAGAGATACTGAGGAATCGATTACTAATGGCTCCCCTCACACCACACGCAATCAGCCAGATCTTGCAAGAGGAAGGAGGACATGTAGGACGAGTTTTTGGAGAGGTGCTGTACATCTTGAGATGCGTACCCAAAGTAGTGACCATTAGGCGAACTGATCGATGTTATCACGAACTACCCGTGGAAGTAAACAATCAGACGAAATTTGTGGCTCCAATAACTAGAGTTATCCAAGATTTCGCCGAGGAAATAGATTGTAATGGACTGACACCACCGCTCTATTATTTGGATGGTCAGTGGATAGGATTGTCGCCATATCCTACAATCAAAAACGCTCCGCGAGAAATAGCTGTGGATCCTGAATCTCCATTGCAATTTGCCCCGATACAACCCTTAGGCACTAGAGGATTGTATACCCACGATGAAATTTCCAAAGTGCAAAGGACCCTCACTTTTGGAAATGAACGCAAGGCAGTGGCAAATATCCTTGCTCGACGAATAGCAGGCCTTCAAGCCGAAGGACAAGGCCTCACAACGCTCAATCTGTTCAATGCAAATGAAATGAAGCAGCTGGCGAAGTCGACCATGAAACAACTCTGGGGTTGGTTTTCAGACGTAGGAATATTCATGAGTGGATTAATTGGGTTTTATTATATATTTCGAGTCATAAAATACACTGCAGGAGTCATCCTGAATGGTGTCCACCTGTATCAAACTATAGGGTGCGGCATATCATTGCTAGCGAGCTTGTGGAATACCCTGACCTGGTGGGTAATCCAACGGGAATGTCCCAAACAATCCCATCCAAACGAACCGAACGGACCGTCACAATCGCCAATTACCACAGAACCCCAGCAAATTGCCGCTCTCCCAACGGGCAGTTACCCTGTCTTGCCCCAGACACACTGGACTGTGAACAAAGACATTAATCAAGCAGTTTAAGTGACGGAACTATGAGATTTTCAGGAATAAGACCCTGATCAGTTAGTGCGGCCCAAAATCGTATGTAGACTGTCGATACGAATCGTATCTATAATAGTGTACCGCTGACCAATAAAGAGTAGTATATCATAAATGAATAAGTGAGAAGCAGAACTCACCAAGGTACTGGTAAACCAAAATACCAGCGTGTAGATCTTCAGGTGCGCTAAAGGAACCGCGAGTGAATATGGTCTTTATTGTGTTGCGATAACGGTGCTGCCGTATAATAGGGGATATGTTCACTCCGACTTTTCATTTTGAACACAATAAAATGTAAAATTAGAATAAGAAATGTTTAGCTAGGGAACCCCCAATATTGTCAGGGAGCACGAAACGGGAAAAGTTGTGGCAATTGAGCCAAAACTTTTTTAAAAGGGGGAGTATTGTAACAAAGTACAGAACTATATTTTTTTTTTGTTGTATGAAATAACTTTTGAAAAATCTGTATCGTTGGAAAAGGGAACCTCAATCGGTTTCAGTATCGGTTTTAGGGTCAAATAGGGCAGACCACATAAAACAGAAAAAAAAACTCATTAAAATAACGACTTGATACTTTGAAACCAGACTAAACAAAAACCCAACTTTATTATTTAAGCAGGTCAAAAGAACACGAACGCCATTAAACTATTCAGATAAGTTTCAAAAAAAACGCAATAAAGATCCCAACTTTATTATGTGAGAGGTCGAAGGGCTGTAGACAAATAAAACATCGTTAAATTTTAAGTACCTTCCAGGGCTCTCGACTTCGCATAACAAACAAACTAAAACATATGATAAGGGCTAGCCGGGAAACAAATCTTCGGAATAATTGAAAAATATAGCATAGTCGCGACATCTAGGGTTGAGGGATAGATATAGTCAGCCGACTTCGGGCGACATTCGGTGTGAGTAGCAGAACTCTATCGATAATTTTTGCATACTTACCCTTCGAGCTGAGGGAGGGCATTAGCAGTACCACAGTTTGAGAAATTCGAGAGAATTTGATTGGCTGAGCAGATTCTCGGGAGTGAATTTTGAAACTCACAACCTGTGGAATGATTTAGAAAAATTCGGGGAGTCGCGTACGAACCGGGATTTAAGACGGTTTAGGGGATTCTGGAGTGGACTGAAATACGAGGTATTTCAAGTCACTGTTTCGCGAAGAGGCTCTTGTGTTGAGTCAGAAATTTGTGGCGGTTTTTGTTAATTTTGTTAAGTCGTAGGGACAATTTGAGTTCCTTAATTTCCGGATTTCGAAAGGCTTGTGACCGACTAAAATACAGTGGCTTCTTTAATTGGAATACAGGAAGAGTTCGAGCGTCGATTAGTGGTGAGCGTATTTGTACCTTTCTTGCATTGACATATACCTATAAACTACATTATTTTGGATCATCGAACCGAATAACAACGAACGGGGTTCCCTTTCTCCAAATTAGGTTATAGTTAGCAATATATATAATATACAGGGAGGAGTGTTTAAGCGGGCCTTCTTAAAAATTCCTCGCGCAGATAGTTTTGTTAAGGGTTATAACAGAGAATTCGATGAGGTAGTCTATTATATCTCAGGTAGGGCATATTACTTAAACAATAGGGCTAAGTACTCGAATTAGAGAGAAGTAGTCTCAATATTTTTCTTTTATTTTTGCTTGTGCAATATTGATTTTTTCGCCTGTTATATTTTAAAATAACATAGAACTTTAGTATATACTACATCAGTAATAGAACAAATAAATATATACATACTATCAGTATAAATACATATCTAGATTCAGTTATATGTATTTTGAGAGCAATAATCCTGGAAGGTTTTTTTTTTATTGTTTTTTCTCTCAGAAGGATAGTATCTCGATATTGCTACCATTTATAGTTGGACAAAAATCCTTCTTTAATTTAGTTCTTTGACATTGATGTCTCAAATTTCCGCCTCGTTAGTAATTAATAAATTGGTTTGTTAAAATCTTGCTGGTATTATTTAATCCCTTCAAACCTTCCAAGGTCCACGCATTTAAGCCGTGGCCGAGTCTACCCTCCAAGGACTTAATTGGTGACTTAACCCAGCCGACCGCTAGGAACCACGAAACCACTAAATTTAAAATCTGCATGATCTGAGCGGATGTAAAACTTCTTTCGGATCTGGTGACAGCGATCATCGCGTTACCAGCTATTACTAAAAATAATCCTTCTGCTGGACGATCACCTTTGTAGGAGCGGCATTTGTTCTAGCGGAGATATAGATTATTGTTATTATTATATCTCGAGGGTTTAAAGGGATCGCCCCTAGCTTGGAGGTTATTACACTATACCATTGTTTAAATATTATTTAAACAATGCCGCTATACCTCTATATAATTAATACTTTTAAAGTAGCCTCTTTCATTGCAGTGTATAAATTATATTACTGGCATAAAATTTTATATTGCAGTAAACCGGGATAGGTACCTATATACCTAACTAGATAGGTATAATAGTCTATAATAATATTAATAATTATTGTACTGCAGTTATGTACACACTACTCCTATTATTATCATTATAAGATGTATCTTTAATTGTTAATGTATATCTTTGTTAGGAATCCATTCTCGCATAGTGTAGGTTCCAGTAATTCTGTTGCTTTTTCTGTTGAAATTTAATTCAAAGGAATACTTACACATTTGGTGCATACTTACTTGTATATCATTAGAGGTACCTACATCCTATTCCTCGAACTTTTTAATAATATTAATATTCCCAAAAAATACTGCAACAGATGTAATGGTACCTTGAAATAATAATAAAAAAATTGTTAATGTTCCGTCAACCGGCTGTACCTTTACGAGCACAACCCTCAGAAATCTTCGAAAGAATTCCCCATTTTTTTTCAACAGGGTAATCTATTCGCCACTTAGCTATGCCCTTTTCCCCATGAAATTCATTAGCAACTCCCAGTAAACTTTTGGGTTGCTCTGAAAGCCATTCTGAATAAAAAATCCCTACTGCAGAAGTATGGATCATAGGTAAATAACGGGATGGAAACAAATACACAAGCAATAATGACCACTAATAAAAAGAGCAACACATATGTCAGACCAAGATGGCTTTTTTGACATTGTTCATGTGAACAGTGCGCTCGTTTTTTTCAAGCTTTCTTTGATAGGCGAAAGCTGTCATGTGAATGCGGCATAACTATGTCGTTAGTGAACGATAATCGGTAATTAACGACATTTTCGATTCTGTAGCTGAATATCGTTATCGTTACTCTACTATAAAATTTATCGTTTGTATACGACGTCAATGGAGGTGTCTTTATATTGTCGTTGGTGGATATCAGACATGACACATGATCAGGGTTGCCATCTCTTCAGGAGCTAACTATCGTACCACTACTCTAAATTATCAGATTTTGGCTGACATTATCGTACGTGTTTAAGTTTCGCCTACGCTGAATATGATTCTTCTCTCTATGACTTGAGCTACCTATGCATGTTCACTGAATGAGTAACCTGGACAAAGTGTTTATAAGTTACAGAGTTGGCAAATCTGGTGTTTTGTAAGTTGCATAATTGGCAAAACTCGTAATTTAAGTCAGCTGGAGAGTGGAGACACAGATTACGGAAAGAGTTGCATCGTTTTCTAATTTTCCTATCATGTGATGTGCATTTTCCAATTTTGAAACTGGCTTTTTATGCCGAATGTGTATTTTTTAATCTCGAATTGAATATTTTTACTTTCTGCCTAAATTATCGTACAATCGGCTTTTTCGTAGGTAGCCCTATCATACATAGTACAGAAGGCCAAATTATCCTACAAAACGATAATTATCGTACGGACTGGCAACCCTGAACATGATATAATTCACACAACATATATTTATAGGTGATTATTTGAAATTTGAATTAGAATCTAAACATTTGGAAATAGGAAAGATAGAGTGGTTAGCACTGTTACGTTTTAATTCAACACTAAGATTAAAGTAGCCCTAGCCTTCAGAATTCTGAACCTTACTTTTGAATATTTATTCATTGAAATGCTACAACATTAAGTGATAAAAAGGTCGTTTCAGTCCAACTTCTTCATGTTGTTGAAGTTTTTCGCTCCTTGGCAAATCATACCTGAAATATATAAAAATAAATGTTAGCTCCAGTACTAACGTGGAACGTGATTAGCACCTACCACATCCCAGTCGGCTCATCGCCTCGAACAGGTTGATACTTCCTGCTAGGTTGAAAATAGCCTTGTTACTTCCTCACCTTCTGTTTTGTCCAACTGATAATAGCTCACTATCGCTTGTGTATCATCAAGAACCTCCCATAGGTTGTTATTTACACTCTTAGAAGGTCGGCTTGAATAAGTCTAATCGCCTGAAAAAGAATACTATTTAGCTCTGGATTTCTATGATTTGATTCATATTTTCAGATGAATATTTCGCTTTGTGACACTTTTAGTATTCAGACTAAAAATAAAACTCAAGACGACTTACCTCACTTCGGTGCATATTCCCTGTCATTATCAACAAATATTAAAGTCTTCATTATTAGGCATTAGGAATTTTGGAAACAAACTCCATAATCAATTCAGCAGTCAGGGCCGGGATTCCGAAGTCACGATCGAGCATGAATCGTGTCGTTTTCACGAATTTGACGATTCCGAGCCTATATGCCGATCGTATATGTGTTGCAAATAGCCTACATTTTGACGATTAGTTGACGAAAAGTGGATTCCAAAGTGACGATTAGGCCTCAATGGTGTCGTCTAGACGATTTTGATGATTCCGAGGCTATATGACGATCGTAAATGTGTTGCAAATTGCCTACATTTTACGATTAGTTGACGATAACTATTTTCTTGTCGTCAGTATATCTATCTTGGTCTGATATATGTGTTGCTCTTTTTATTAGTGGTCATTATTGCTTGTGTATTTGTTTCCATCCCGTTATTTACCTATGATCCATAATTCTGCAGTAGGGATTTTTCATTCAGAATGGCTTTCAGAGCAACCCAAAAGTTTACTGGGAGTTGATAATGAATTTCATGGGGAAAAGGGCATAGCTAAGTGGCGAATAGATTACCCTGTTGAAAAAAATGGGGAATTTTTTCGAAGATTTCTGAGGGTTGTGCTCGTAAAGGTACAGCCGGTTGATGGAAACATTAACAATTGTTTTATTATTATTACAATGTACCATTACAACTGTTGCAATACTTTTTGGGAATATTAATATTATTAACGAGTTCAAAGAATAGGATGTATGTACCTATAATGATATACAAATAAGTATATATGCACCAAATGTACGTATTCTTTTGAATTAAATTTCAACAGAAAAAGCAACAGAATTACTGGAACCTACACTATGCGAGAACGGATTCCTAACAAAGATATACATTTAACAATTAAAGATACATCTTATAATGATAATAATAGGAGTAGTGTGTGTACATAACTGCAGTACAATAATTATTAATATTATTATACCTATCTAGTTAGGTATAGGTACCTATCCCGGTTTACTGCAATATAAAATTTTATGCCAGTAATATAATTTATACACTGCAATGAAAGAAGAGGCTACTTCAAAAGTATTATATAGAGGTATAGGCATTGTTTAAATAATATTTAAACAATGGTATAGGTTACCTATTGCGATTACAAATTTCTTTATTTTTTAAATGCTCCAAAAACAGCGGATGAATGATTACAGAAATAGTCAGGCAATTTGTCTAACAAATTCAGTGAAATTCTAGACAACCGGAAATTAGCTTTCCCTGATGATGACAATAAAACTTGTCGAAATATTGGAATAAAGTGTTATAAGAGTATACTTTCCTGCATGCTGCTTACCCAACAAGTTCCCTAGCTTGATATATATATATATATATATATATATATATATATATATATATACGATTCAGCAGAACGCCAACAAACTGGTTTCGAGACTTGAGATTGATGGTTTAATCGATTCACAAACTTCAAAAAGTCTTAAAATTTACAACTCTACAGCTCCACGTTTTTACGCTCTTCCTAAAATTCATAAACCAACATTAGCGATGAGACCTATTGTTTCGTCAGTTAATTCCCCCAATGGAAATTTAGCTACTTTTCTGACCAATATATTAACTGAGGCTTATAATACAGAAAATGATTTTTATATTAAAGACATTTAGCAATTTCATAAACAATTTTCAACTTCCAGAGAATTATATAGTGGTGAGTTTTGATGTTGTCTCGCTGTTTACTAATTTACCTTTTGAAGTAGTCAGATCAATTCTATCCAGAAAATGGGATGGGATAAAAAATGTGTGTACTCTAACTTGGAGTGCGTTCATTGATATCCTTGAGTTCATTTTCGATTCAAATTTTCTCCTTTTTAACAATTCGTATTATAAACAAATCTTTGGAACCCCCATGGGTTCAAAGATCTCTCCTATTCTTGTAAATTTTGTATTAGATGAACTTGTGCAGGACGTTCTATCTCTGATTCCCTATGACGTTCCGTTTGTGAAGAGGTATGTTGATGATCTGATACTCTCTGTTCCATCAGAAAGAGTGGAAGAAACGCTCTATTATTTCAATAGTTATGACATTAATCTACAATTCACTTCAGAGGTAGAGGAGAATCATAGTATCCCGTTCCTCGATATGAGAGTTTGTAGAGACAATCATAACGTTCTACGTACAAAATGGTACAGGAAGCCGATTTGTTCAAATCGTTTCCTGAATTTTCACTCTTATCATCATAAGAGCATGAAGCAAAATCTGATTGTCGCACTGAAAAACAGAGTGACAGGTCTGTCACATCCTGTTCATCGACAGGAGTGTTTGAAGGAGTTGGGAAGGATCCTCTTGGACAATTCTTATCCTAAATACATGATTAATAAATTTCTTTTTAATACTTCTACCATAAATAATAATAACTTTAATATCATTGAAAATAACGTTAACACTTTGAATAATCAAACACAATCACAGCAAAGAATCTTATGTAAATATAGGAGCCTTCCTTATATACAGGAATTAACACCCAAACTCACCAATATTTTTAAATCTCCAGAAATTCGCATAGCGAAGAAAAATCTCAAAACTGTAAATCTTTTATACTCAAAAACCAAAACTCCTCTTTCTAAATTTGAACAAACTAATGTAATTTATCAATTATCTTGTGTCAATTGTGACAAAATATATATTGGACAGACAGGTAGAAATCTCTCCGGACGTATTGCTTCACATAAGAGTGACTGCAAATTAAAAAAACCCAGCTGTGCACTTGCAGAACACAGCATTTCAACTTTTCACAATATTAATTTCAATGAACCCACAATTTTAGCAATTGAAGAAAATTATTCCAAGAGAAATTTTCTAGAGATGGTTTACGTTAGTAAAGAACCTAATAGTATGAATAAGCGGTCTGATATAGCCAATCTTAGTATAATTTATAATTATATTCTTTCTCTCCACAAAAATAATGGTGCAAATTCAAATAACTTTAATAATAGTTCTCACAATCCCCCATAGAGGGCATAACTCAGCACAGAGCTGAAGCGTGTTTCATGGAACATACAAGGTTGACTGTTGACATTTGACGTGTTTGACGTTGAAATTTGTCAATACTCTCTTCTTCTTTTTCTTGACATATTTTTACCGCCCTTGTGCGTCCCTTGAACCACGTGCGGTCTCAAAGGCGAGTTTTAAAATGATTAACATTTTTCCAAATTTTAATTAAAAGTTTTCCTTCATAACTCATAAAATCATAATGTTTTTTAATCGTGTTCATGTACATGACATAGTTTTATTATTGTTGTTTCATCTCGTTTTGTGTTGTGACATAACCTTACATACATAAGGAATGACCAAGACGTTTCTCTGCTGTTTTCACAAAATTAATCTCACGTTAGTAAGTTGTTTTACATCATATTAAGAGTGTTCTGTTTGTTCACACGATTAATATTTTCAGATGTCTTGAAAATGCAAATAAATATTTTCGAAAGCTCGACAATTTAACAAAGAGTTGTTCTTTACCAGGCCACTTTTTCTGACTGCAACCCCAAGGGATATTTTCACTGAGAATATTCTTAGATAAATTGGTTTTTATATATATGTATGTATATATATATATAAAACAGGTTATTCCTTGAGATGGTCCATATCAACAAATATCCTAACACAGTTAACTACAAAACCGATACAGGACAACTTAGTAGTATATATTGTAATATTTTAAATTCCATTCAACGTTGTGTGTAGTTTGACAGTTGGTGCCATTGGAATACCTACACTAATTAACACCATTGTATTCAAACGAATCCTTATTCAAACCATAGTAACACTCCAGTCAGGTAAATTAAGCGATTAGTCTGCAGCAGAGAATAACAATTGTCCTCCCAAATGTTCCATCGGTTAGAACTAACTCTGTGAATTTTGTAAGTTATCATGTTATTTTTATGTAGTCCTTCAACAACTTATATTCCTTTTTAATTGTAGCTCTTCCTGAAGAAGTCATTAAAGGTTGACGAAATATTGAAGATTTAAATCGAATGAGTTTCATTGTTCAACAGACCGCTACCCGAGAATTCCTACTTAGTTAATAGAGTTCGGTCGAGAATACTTTGTTATTATATATATATATATATATATATATATATATATAAGAAAAAACAAAAATATAATGCTCTCAATTTCACAAATCATTCTCACCGAAAAACGTAAACAGTGGACAGCTGTTTCAAACTTCTTGGTTATCATGGCACTGTGCATACAAATTAACAATGAATAAAAATTATAAAACTGAGAGCATTTATATCCGAAAATTATCGCTAACACCAATTAGCTATCTGGGTTCAATACTCTGTACCTGGTACACTGTACCTGGTACAAATGTCACAACAACAAACATTGACCCGATTTTAATGTAGGCATATCTATTTGATATTTCCATACAGCCTACTATTTGTAGGTACGAAACAATATTCATCGAAGTTTATCGAAAACACGAAATTGAAAACAGAATTGTGGGACAAGTAGAGTACTAGAGTTCTCGTCTCGAAGACATGTAAGATATAAGAAAAAACAAAAATATAATGCTCTCAATTTCACAAATCATACTCACCGAAAAACGTAAACAGTGGACAGCTGTTTCAAACTTCTTGGTTATCATCGGCACTGTGCATACAAATTAACAATGAATAAAAATTATAAAACTGAGAGCATTTATATCCAAAAATTATCGCTAATACCAATTAGCTATCTGGGTTCAATACTCTGTACCTGTTACACTGTACCTGGTACAAATGTCACAACAACAAACATTGACCCGATTTTAATGTAGGTATATCTATTTGATATTTCCATACAGCCTACTATTTGTAGGTACGAAACAATATCCATCGAAGTTTATCGAAAACACGAAATTGAAAACAGAATTGTAGAGTAGGGTACTAGAGTTCTCGTCTCGAAGACATGTAAGATATAAGAAAAAACAAAAATATAATGCTCTCAATTTCACAAATCATACTCACCGAAAAACGTAAACAGTGGACAGCTGTTTCAAACTTCTTGGTTATCATCGGCACTGTGCATACAAATTAACAATGAATAAAAATTATAAAACTGAGAGCATTTATATCCGAAAATTATCGCTAACACCAATTAGCTATCTGGGTTCAATACTCTGTACCTGGTACAAATGTCACAACAACAAACATTGGCCCGATTTTAATGTAGGCATATCTATTTGATATTTCCATACAGCCTACTATTTGTAGGTACGAAACAATATTCATCGAAGTTTATCGAAAACACGAAATTGAAAACAGAATTGTGGGACAAGTAGAGTACTAGAGTTCTCGTCTCGAAGACATGTAAGATATAAGAAAAAACAAAAATATAATGCTCTCAATTTCACACAGCCTACAACTCTACATGAGCTAGAAGTAAAAATTCGTAGAGCTTTCCTTCCAAGATATCACACCCCAAATGTTGAGAAACGTTTTACATGAAAATATCACCAGAGTCAATAAATGTATTGACGCTGAGGGAATGCATTTCGAACATTTGTTTTGAATTTATTTTATCTTTAATCCTATCAATTTGAATTTTTTTTTTTCGATAAATCTGTTTCTTTGTTATTTGAATAATAATAATTGGATTTTTTGGTATTTCATTTCAAAAAATTACTTTCTATTATATCATTAGAAAGGAATGGTTATGCTGAATAGTACAGGCAAGAAAAAGTTGTATGTTCCTATTTAAGTTATGGACCTACAGAGTATTGTTTTTTTCCCAATTTTTCCAATATTTTTTTTGGCGGCTTTTTATAACGCCGACGAATGAAAATAAAATATCACAGTAGTAGCAACTGTTATCAAGTGACGTATGGTTTCCATAGCCAACTTTTCAATTTTTGGCTTTCATTTTGCTTCCACGGTCTACTCGGTGAATTTCAATAATAATTTTTTTCTGATCTAGTTTCTGGTTAGATACCAACTTATGATATGTCATCAGAAAGGGAATTGAATACTGAATAAAGCGAAAAGAAAAAAAAATAGGGTTTCCATTCAAAATAAGAAAGTTGATGTTACTTCCGGTCAGACCGGAAGTTAACTTCGACATGTCAATATGCTCAAATTCTAGCTCTTATGTCATTATATCGACGCTTCAAATTTCACAAACCTACTTTATACAATAACTGAGATATTCCTTAGGCAATACTTCCGTAGCCACCCGGTATATATATATATTTTTTTTCCGGTTTTGTTTGCTTTCCAAATATTGCCATTTTTTTTTTGTTTTGTTGTTTCATATTATAATTTTATTTGATTATATTTCAAATATTTCATGTGTCGCAAAATTACTTGGATATTAAACGGGATTGGGACTCCGTTATTGATGAGTTCTCGATACAAATCATTAAGAGGTATTTGATTGATGGGATATTCAAAGAAGATATGTTCTAGAGTGTCTTCCCTACCACACTCACAGTTAGGAGTCTCTTTAATACCTATTCTGAATAAAGGTTGATTAGTACTACAATGTCCTGTTTTCATTCGTATGATAGTCGTGATATGTCTTCTATCCATAAATGAATATTTTTTATACCATGTTTCAATAGGGTATGTTTCATGTATTTTACAATATGTTTTCCCTTTGTTTTTAATGTTTAGTTCCCATAGTTTATAGTATTGATCTAAAATTTCATGTGTTATAATAGGCATAATGGAATGTTTATCTATTTTAATGTTCATGGCTATATTCAAAGTTGTTCCAAGTTTAGCTAATGAATCCACCCTTTCGTTTCCTACTATCTTGGAATGTCCAGGTATCCATGCAAATTCAAAAACTGTTCCATTCAATGAAGCTAAATAACTAATTTGTTTAATCTTGAGAGTTATGTAATCATTACTAGCTTCCCTTTGTATTGTCTTTATTTTATCTATAGCACTTTTTGAATCTGTTAATATTAAATTTTTTTCAGAGTTTTTCTCTAGACACATCATCATACCTTGGTGTATCGCTATCAGATCTGCATCACATATATTTGTAATGTCATGTAGCCTAGACATAAATGAAAATTCCCCGTTATTAATTATAACTCCGAAACCCACTTTACTTTCTTTTTTTGAAGCATCTGCATACACTAAGTTTTAATCCTTCTGGTATTTTTCTATTGCCATTTGAAATTCTATTTTGTTACCAAAATCATTCTTTTCCAACTTCAAATCTATTACTTTGGGTTGATGCCTATATACTTCATATTCAAAATCGAAGCAAGGACTCAACTCATTTTTGTATATGAACTCGTCATACGATAAGATAGTTTCTAACGCTTCTACTAAATATGGCTTATTTTTATTTTTCCAATATCCCCTCCCTGTATTACAAATTTTCCGTAAACTTTCTACTACTTTTATGACGGGGCAACAAGTAATATCAATTCTTTTGATGATAAATATAACTGCTAATATCTTTCTTCTGTATTCTAGGTCAATTTCTCCCGTTTCTGCCAACAGTGCTGGGATCGGCGTGGATTTCATGCATCCTGTTATTATTCTCAAGGCTTGATATTGTACTTTATTAAGTTTATCTGTTTTTCATTGGACAAGGCATGATTAAAATTGTCCCATATTCTAGATGTGTTTTTATTATACCATTATATATCATTAACATACTTTTAGGATCTGCTCCCCACCATACTGTACAGAAACATTTTATAACATTAACTCCTTTATTTGCTTTATTTATTATATTATCAATATGTGGGTCCCAACACAAGTTAGGTGTAATAGTCACTCCCAAGTAATTTACCTTTTTTTTATTCTTGAATTATATTATTCCCCATCATAATTATTTCTTTATTATACTGTTTATTACCCTTTTTAAACCAAATAGTTTCACATTTGCCAACAGATAAGGTAAAATCATGTTCATCCATCCATGATGTGATCAACTCCAACATATTATTAATTATTTCTGTCATGTCTTGGATGTTGTCCCCTTTCGTGAAAATCAAAATATCATCTGCATATGAAATCATTTCAATCCCCTCCGTTAATATATCGAATAAAGATCTTAGATAAATATTAAAAAGGATTGGACTCAGCGGTGATCCCTGTACTAAACCCTTAGTTGTTATCCCCGGCCCATGAAGATTCCCCTCTTCATCTTTGATGTAATTTTGTCTATTATTCAAAATATTAAATATTACATTAACCAAGTTACTTTCTACTTCATATTTTATTAAGTATTTATATAATTTGTTGATATTTACGTTATCATAAGCTGATTTTATATCTTAAAAAACTGCAACTACCATTTGATTATAACTAAATGCCATTTGTACATTTGTTATTAGAAAAGTTACACAATCTAATGTTCCTTTGCCTTTTCTAAATCCCATTTGATAGTTTGATAAAATGTGTCTACTTTCAATATCCCAATCCAATCTGTTTTTTATCATTTTTTCTAATATTTTTAATCCACAACATGCTAGATCAATTGGTCTATAATTCGTCGGATCATTTGGATTTTTATATTTTTTAAAAAAACCTAATATAATATAATCTTTCCGTTCCCTGGGTATTCGTTCCCCTTTAAATATTTTATTGTAAAGATCTAGAATTTTCTGAATTGCTATTTCCGGAGGATGTATAAACATACTATATGTGATTCCATCTATTCCTGGTGTTGGTTTTTGTCCTGCAGTTTGCAAAACCATTTCCCATTCCTCCCTGTTAAAATTCATACAGTCTTCATTATTATATGTTAAGTGTATTTCAGGATCAATGTCACATATCGACATTCTTTCCATTATCGTTTCTGCCATCTGTTTATCTGGCATTGTATGTTTTGTTTGTATATTATCCCAGTCAGCAGAATGCTATCCATAGGACATCCTATGGTTATAGTTCCTAAGTGTACCCTATAACCATGGGATATCCCGAATTTTGCACATGGATATCCTATGGATATCTAAGTGGCACACTTTTCTACATCCCCAGGAGATCCCAGGGCGATCTTTTTGTACATCCATAGGATGGTATCGGGATAAGATAAAGACATCCCATAGTGAAACTATATATATATAGAAATGGTGATAGCTCCTTCCACCCCAGGACATACCAGGGCTTACCATAGGATAGGAACATGATTAGATTCAAATGTGAGTGGGCCTACTATCAGGTCCCCCACCGCGGCCTATATTGTAACAAGATTAGTATTACACTTATAACAACCAGGAAATGGAGTCATGGAAGATAAAAACGTGAAAGTAATATGGGGTTTGGTAGTGATCACAAAGCATGCATTTAACCCTTATAACTATCACTTATTTTTCTTCAATGACTTACTTTCTTATTGGGTTGACACAAATTTCATTATATTATCGTTTATCTTTATGAAACATTAGAAATAACAAATAATTATATGATTGAAGAAGGAAAATGAAAGGCGAAATTATATTAAAAATCTATTGCTGAACAATGTGTATTTATGGCTTCATCAGCGGCTCCACCTCTTGATTTGGTACCACTACTGAATTTGCTACCACCTCTTTATTTTCTGCTCCCTTATTTACACGATCCTTTGCATGACGTAGCCAATTTTTCATTGCAAATTCTATACTTTTTTCAGTTCCATTTTGAATTCTTGGGTTTTTCAAAATAGCATCTGAAAGATTCAAGTACATCTCTAATCAGTCAATATAGGAATCTTATATGAGGTTCATCATGATTGTGTGGGAAATATTAATATTGTCAGTATGTGAAATACATATTTCAACATGAGGAATTGGACATACTTGTCGAAAGGGCATAACTTCAAATGATATATAATCCAGCTTTCCACATATTTCCTATACTATTGTAATTTTTCCGGCAAACATCGAACAGAAAATAATCCCCTAAAACTGTTGAACCACAGCTTCTTAACACCTGGCAAAGTGTCACGGAGAAAACAATTTGCAATAAGAAAACGTTTTAACAATATAAAGAATTTTTTTTAAACAAAACATATTTGCGATTGGTTTGGTTGAATGCTCCCTGTAACAGCTAGCAAATGATTAATCATTCAGATGAGTATCTACAAGAATCGGAATACATAACATAATTATACAGTATGTCTCACCAAATTGGAACCATATGGAAAACTTTTTTATTTATGATTTTAGGAAAAAAGTTACTCCTTATGAAAAGTTCTGCATGTTCTAAATTCTAAAATACAATCATCATAAGAGTACCTTAATTTTTGACAATATCAAAAATTGTTCTGAATTGAAAATTACGTTCAGATATCCAGTCATATCTATCTACCCAGAAAAATTAAATTTTGTTTACATTTTTCGTTTTTTTGCTAGATTTTGATAGTTTGGAAAAAAAATTAAACAACAAAAACCAACTGAAGAAATATGTAAAAAATATCACAACCCAATTTTTCATAGTGGATAGGCGTGATTGAATATCTGAACATAATTTTCAACTTTTTACCTTGACAATTTTCGATATTGTCAAAAATTACGGTACTTTATTCCAACATTACATTCATATTTTGTAAATTTAAATTCAAAAAATTAAAATTTGATATGTGATGATTGTATTTTAGATTTTAGAACATGTAGAACTTTTTATGAAGAATAACTTTTTCACCTAAAACTAATTGATGAAGCATTTGTTAGTTTACAGGGAGAATTGCAAAGTTTGTTCTTGTAGAAACTTTACTAGGTGTTTACTAGTCTCAAAGTGTTGGTGGATTAATTTCTGTTTAATGCTTTCCGACGAAACTCCTATAGAATAGGAAAAATTTGAAAGGCTGGATTAATAATTAATCCATATTCAACAAAAATACTTGTGTTTTCACAATTTTGTTCTGAAAATCAATTGGTATGAATCATAGAAGTGTATATTATATTTCTGTGGTATGAATCAAGACTAAATTAGATGGACATTTTTAATGGTATGTTGCTAAAAGATGTTATTCCTGACAATAATTAAAAAAAAGTGAGTAAATTCATTCAGAATGTAGTAAAGGAAAAACAACAGTATTTTCCTGGACCAAAGGAACATACTTCAGTTCTACATCTGATACTGGCCAAGAGTGCATTCTACCTAAGTCATAAACTTGGTATATTCCTACATCAGAAGATTTACACGGACTTGTAAAGATATCTTTAAGATTCTCAAATTTTCTTCCAATAATCACAACATTTCCTAGAAAGTCAGTGGCAAAATTCTCAATTACTATTACATTACCATTCTTTAACATGCAGCAATTGTCAGGATGTTTTATTTTCAGTTTAAAATTGTTAAATTTGTATTCTTGATATTGTGGCTCACAACAGTTTTGAAGCAAGGGTCCTGAATGATGTTCTTTAGAAGGAATATTAGCAACTTCAGCAGTAATAATTTTGTCAAATATTTGTTCTCTTTCAGCAATCCGATTTATCACCTGTGCAATTGGTTTATCAGATTTTCTGACATGCTTTTTCAAAGTTTGCATGTAATTCTCAAATGGAAAAGCACTGAAATGATCCAATTTTCCAAAATTAGTGGCATCTTGAGATATATGAAGAAGGTTATGTATGTTATGAGAAATATTTTCCTTGCCATATAGAACACTGAAAAGTTCGACAAAGTATATCAATAGTAAATGTGCATATTTAAGGTGGTCACTAGAAATCAAATTTGAACACAAAATTCTGGTTGCTACATGTAGAGATAAAAAGTTCAAATATTTATTTTGGTCAAGTACAGATTTCAGAACAATTGGCCCAGTATACAATAGAAATTGCCTACATTCAGTCGCTTTCCATCTTTTTACTTCACTCAAAGAGCGGGGTTTTCTACAAAATTCTATTGGAATATTTCCAGACTGAGCTAGTAATAAATCAGATATTTTACTGATTTGGTTTGACGATAATTTAAAAGGTGGTCGACCACTTATCCACAATGTAAGTATCAATTTTTTCATCACTCCCAGGCATAATAAGTGCATATAATCTAAAGGAAATGCTGATATCATATTCAAATTTGGAATTTCTTGTAAAGAGCAGTCCCCAACATGATGTTCCTCCTGGATTTTGTTGGTAAAACTATAATTTGATCTTTCAATGAAATCTATGTCAGGAACACATTTTTCTATCAATGAACTCCCCCTCCTGACACCATTTTGTACAAGAAAAGTAACCCGTATGAGATTTAATATTTTTAATGAAAGCTTTAGCAGGAGCATCACATATAAAAGCCTTAATTTCAAAAGGTATTATTTTATCACGAAAAGTTAGCCCATTGTTTGTCAACTTTGTTGCTTCATCTATGAAATCTCTTAGAAATAAATTAGCATCAACTGGTTTTTGTAACCATGGTAAATCCCAACCAAACCAACTAAATTTTCAACAGGGAAAAGAGAGACTAGGATTGGATAAAACTGACTACCAGAGCTTTTACTCAATGGTACTCCATCGATATTCACACAAATTTCACATTTTGTATTTTGTTGTTTTTGTTGCAACAGATAGTTGACAACCTTTTCAAGGCAAAAGTGGTGATACTCCCCAGGAGAAATGATCTTTGTTTCAGTTCTTCTAGGAGTTTTCAAAAGTGTTCGAGGGGTAACTGTTCGAAATGAGGCTTCAAAATCTTCAGCAGATTTCCAAGTGCAGTGTGAGTAATATTTTCTGAAAGAGCCCATTGTGGTAGCTGTGTTTTAATATCTGTTTTATGACCATTATCAATGTTGGTACATTCACTGAATAATGGCAGGCTCGAGCAAGAAGGAATCGTTTTATTGAGCTTAAAATAATCATCGAGATCACATTTTTCAGCACCAATGGAATCGCCATTGGAGCTATAAATATGGGTAAAATCACCTGAATCAGATTTCAGATCAATATTAGAAATATGTGATAAATTATCATCACTTTCAGAATCTGAGCTGAGCAAAGACACTGGAGTTAAAGACTTATGACAATCATTAATCGATAACAATAAAAGTGAGTCATCAGTATCCTTCTTAAGCCAGTATCCTTCTTACGCCATTACTTCAACTCAACCTAGTCAAGGAGTAATTTTTAGCAACATAACCAATAAAAGTAGTACCTATTTCACCAACTTCTGGAATGAAAGAATAATATTGTTAGATACAAGACAATTACGTATAAACTTTAAATTATATCAGTGGGGCTCACGAAACATTCTAGGGGTGTGTGTGAAAATAGAATTTTTTTTACAACACAAACACTTACCTTTCCTTAGTTGCCAACAAAAATCTTGAGATGTTCAGCAGCACTTGTATCAAAACTAATGAAAACATTCAAAACTTCAAATAACTAACAAACCAAACTCGCATCACAGCTTGTAATCAACAATTATAAACATCTAGCCTAGCAAAGCAAACAGCTAACAGCAATGGCCGGGAAAACTCCATACTCCCATTACTCATTACTCCCATACAGCCCTATCTCTATCTTCTTTCTTCACAATTGCTTTGTGAAACAGAGGTACGGTTGTCGGTTGTTGGCCATCGGTTAGCGAAATCGGCTTGGCTCGGAAACCGCGAAATATAAAAATACATGGCTGGAATAAACATCATCCTTAGAACTCGTTAAAGATAAGAGCATGCATGTTCGGCAAAATTTTGAATTTAGAAACGAAACAGCTGCTTGGACCTGAACAACATATTATGATGGTGTATCACGTAATTTAAAATCTTTATATTTTAATACCTACATATAGTTTTGTCTTCGATATATTTTCCCAACAATATGAGAAATCAGCTGAACCAAAAACCCATCATCGTCCCGAAGGAATAACCATAGGTTATTATTAAATAGGTTAACCTATGTATATCCTTTTATAGGCAGCATTCAGTGGTATCCCAGTCGGATATCCATAGGATATACTTTTGGGTTATCCATAGGATATACTATTTTTGGAAGCGAATAGTACATGCTGTACTTTCCCGGACAAGATGAGGATAGCTTATGGATATCCCGTCGCGGTCATCCAGTTTCAGGACATTTGGGATCGTGATAGGATATCCTATGGTGCTAACTGGGATGTCTGTCTGAAAATTTTCTCATGATCCCCCATACATATGATATATTAGCTTCCCTGTTGAGGGTAGAACAAAAAAGTTGAAAACCCTTTTTCTTTTTTCTCCTTAAAATTTTTCTTGTTTGTGCTATGATTTTTTTTGCATGAATATAATTTTCCAAAGTAGCGTTATTTTTGAAATTCCTTATTGTCAGTTTTCGTTCTTTCACTTTTTGTTCACACTCCCCATCCCATTCATAGGTTCCTTTTTTTTTACAAGTTTTAGTTTTTGGTATTGAAATTTCTGCCGCCTCTTCATTACTTGAATTATTTTTTCATACTCATACTCATCCTTTATGTTATTATTTATATAAGTATAATATACCTCCCAATTTGCTTTTCTGAAAATTCGTTTATTCTCATACTTATTAATCATACTAACTTCAGTATGATTTACCTGACAAAGCGTGGGAAAATGGTCACTATATCCACAATCTTCAATCACTTTCCAAGTGCATTTTAAAGATATCTCATTGGTAACTATTGTTAAATCTAGGATGCATGGATTCTCTGTAGGATTGCTAAATCTTGTTGGCGTTCCATCATTAATTATAATAAGATTTTTTCTATCTAAGATAAGTTTTAAATTTGTCCCATTTCTATTCTCTACCATACTACCCCACAAGGGATTATGGGCATTTAAATCTCCCATCCATATTATTTCTCTGTTTAATTTCTCTATAATTTGTTCCATTTTATCTGCTGGCAATGTATGATTTGGTGGATTGTACATATTGATGATATTAAGTCCATTTATTTCTATAATAATTATTTGACATTTTTTATCTAACAAAGATTCATCTATATTAATAATATGATATTTAATGTTATTTCTAATCAGAGTGACTATTCCACCGTATCCATCTTCTCTATCTTCCCTTATCATTCTATAATATTTAATGTTCATATGTGTATCTTTTTTCAACCATGTCTCATTGAGAATAACAATATCTGGTTTTTGTTCGTTAATTAAAGTAACTAAGTTATGCTGATTATTTTTTAAACTTCGAATATTCCATTGTAAAATATTTAAATCTGTCATCTTCTCCTTACCACTCCTCTGCTGAGTCATAATCCCTAACTCTATCTAATCCTATCATAGTTTCAAAAATATCTATTATTTTCAATTTCATCTCATTTGATGTATCAGCAAACATGGAACAAATGTCCCTTATCTTAGCTTCAACGTCATTTATATTTTTTGAACAACTTTGTTCTGCCCTTCTTGGTCTTGTTGTCCGAAACCCCTCTTGTTCTTCTGAAGAACTGCTATCATTGCCTCGTTCCCTATTAATTGCCGTTCCCATATTAATTTGAAACATTTTTCCATATGGTTGTAATAAG
The DNA here is from genome assembly GCA_958502065.1 of Chrysolina americana. Classification (NCBI taxonomy): domain Eukaryota; kingdom Metazoa; phylum Arthropoda; class Insecta; order Coleoptera; family Chrysomelidae; genus Chrysolina; species Chrysolina americana. Next base: position 34,301,280 of record OY293420.1, read on the forward strand.
GCCTGATTATGCCCTATTTTGTCATATCCCTTTCCCCTACTACTCTTTGGTCTTTCCTTTGATTGTGATTCTTTCGCTACACTACTGTATGTTCTTTTTTTAAATATATTTTAATTATGTAAATTATATACTTCTTTTCTTTGATCTATATAAACCTATAATATTATCTCTTTCATTATTATTTCTGTTTCTTAACTCTGGAAACTCTCTACCCCTCCGTATAATCGCCTCCTCTTTGGGAAAAATTAAATTTGCTTCAAAGAAACTTATGTTGTCAAAGGCCATCTTTTCTCTTATCTTTTTCTGTCGATCATATTCCTTACAACTTCGATCATTAGATTTATGTGATAAACTTTTACAATGATTACATTTAATAATTCTGCATTCTTCAATTTGTTCCTGAGTTTCATGTTGATCCCCACAGCTGAAGCATTTTTTTTCCCCGGCACCACTTTTTTACATGTCCATATAAGAGGCAGTCAAAGCATTGAATTACTGGTGGTACATAAGGTGTTACCACATAATTCATATAGCATAAATCAATTGTCCTTGGTAGTTTAAGTCCCTCAAAAGAGTCAAAAGTAAGTAATATTGTTCCTGTAGGTATGTTGACAATATCTCCGTTTTGTTCTTTTTTCCTCCTATTCAATCGTTTCACATCAATTACTCTTAGTAAGTTACTTGTTATCATCACAGAACACCCACACATAGAAAGGACTCTCTATAGGACTGCCCCCATTATAAATTCGAGGCAATCAGCATTGCACCAGGTACTGTGCTCACCGGGCAGATGGCGCACGTGAATAGTTTTCCTGACGTTCAAGCAACCCAAATTACACTGTTGGTGCAAATGGCATATGGCACAGATTGTCACAGAACAATGTTGAATGTGTGTGTTCTATCCAGTTGAGAGCTACGTTTATGAGAAATTTTGAATATGTGTAATAAATGAAAAGTTTGCCAATGTTTTATTAAGCTTTTGCTTTCACCAGTGTTTGTGCCATTGTGATTGATTTTCGTTTGTGTTTGCCCCTAATTTTCAGTATTTTTTTTAAGTTGTTTATTATGGAAACCAATCGCCGTGTTAAGAAATGTTGCGTTCCCAATTGTGAGGATATTCACAGTAAACGCCACAGATTCCCAAAATCGGATGAGAATCTATTTAAAATATGGATTGAGCAAGTGAAAAATCCAGTGTTTGTGGAGAAATCATTGGAACAGGTCCATAAAACATATGTTGTGTGTGATACTCACTTTACCAACGATTTCAAACTATTCTCCAAAAGAGGATTGATTGCAAAAGCATACCCAACGTTATTTTTGCCAGGTAAGTTAAGCTGAATTTAATTTGTTTTCATGGGTTGAAGGCAACCTATACACATACATGCTTTCATCAAATCGCGTTTTAAAGTATAAAAAATTAATTAAATAGCCCCTAACTTATACTCCCACTTTGTCTACCAGTACAAGAATGAAAATATCCAATGTATGTAAATTCAGATACCAGTGATAGGTGAAGTCATGATGTCAAGTCTTCCTGGCTTCGGTTTAGAAAAGGGTGACAAATAGAGCTCTTGAACCACAATCGAACTACCGAGATAATAACAATACAGCATAAATACCAAATTTTCTTCCTTATATCTTGATGAACTAGTGGTTGTTTCTAACTTATAAAGAAATATATTTTTCAGAGTCTTCCAGAGCTGTGGTTGAAGAAAATGTCATTCCCCGAAAGAGAACAAAAAGATCTTCAGTGGAAGGTAAGACCAATTTACCTGAAACATTTTTATATCACCATATTATTGAATATATAAATATACAGGGTCCTGCAACTAAGCTCTGGTGGTCCATAGCTTCCTTCTTTCCTTCTTGGGAGAGTATCTTTGGAAAATATTCTGAAGTATACAAGTATACAAGAAGGTTTATTTGTTCCATTTTTTCTTTTTTTTGTGTGTATTTCATTTTAATTTAAGGTTAGTTGTAGGCCCTTACTTTGTCAACAAGATTTTATATCTTTGGACAATATTCTCTCTCTCTCTCTCAGTTCAGTTTCTTCTCAAAATACCCTTTTTGTAATAAACTTGAAAATAAGTGTATACCATTTCAGATGTACAAGCTGAAATATTGTTGGAGCAACCATGTTCAATGATGAATCCATCAATATCTGGAATTAGGAAGATTGTGGAATCGCCCAAGACTCCACCAATGATGTATGATGTTGATCGCTATGAACCTACCCCTAGATTATCCCTGAAGTATAAATGCATTTATCCTCGGGACTAGGTAAGTACATCCAAGTGACAGAAATACGGTAATGTCTGCTTATAAAGAACTTCAAGAGACTGATATGAATGGTTCGCTATAAGCGAAGTTGGCAATAAAGGATAAATGATTATAAATATCAGGAATTTTTAGTATTCTTCATAAGGCGTACATACATATATCAAGTATGTAGGTACATAGCATCAATTAGTCAAAACATCCTTTATTGTCAGAAGATATTATCTCATGGACAAAGCTTTACAAAATGTATTCAGTACAATAATAGAAATGTAAAGGTTAAAAAGAGAAAAGTAAAATCATAAAGAATATATGACTTGTCAATAAATAAAATACAATCACAGTTTGTTAAAAAATGGAAACACAAGAATTGATTGAACACTGGTCTGTATGTACATTAACAATAGTTGTTTTTATCAATATTGTCCTTTTGGGAAAACATTTAATTGGTTTCTATTTTAACTGGGAGAGAAAACATGGATAATAAAAAGGAATGTTTTTATACCTTTTCAAAAGAGACGTTTAGACATTATTCATACTTTTAGCAAATCACATAATCAAGTTTAATTTAAGGTTAGTTGTAGGCCCTTACTTTGTCAACAAGATTTTATATCTTTGGACAATATTCTCTCTCTCTCTCTCTCTCTCAGTTCAGTTTCTTCTCAAAATACCCTTTTTGTAATAAACTTGAATATAAGTGTATACCATTTCAGATGTACAAGCTGAAATATTGTTGGAGCAACCATGTTCAATGAGACGTTTAGACATTATTCATATTTTTAGCAAATCACATAATCAAGTTGATTTTTTAAATAATAAATGTTCTTTATTGGTAATAAAACCAAATGGCCAGTCTTTGATTTTTTATTTTAGGCTTCGATGTGACATACAAATAGTGAATATCTACTCAACTCCAGCTTTGAAATTCAAAGAAGAACATAGTAATACCACAGTTGCGAGATAAATCAAACAAAATTTTGTTGTTTTTTTTAAATTTTATATAAATATTTTATCACACTACTAGGCCATATCACAAGAATTTATTATGATTGTTGGCCAGTAATATGCTGTTAATAATGAGAAAGTGAAAAAAATGTTTTACTCATCATTAAGTGTTTATAAAGAATCCAATTTCCATTACCAACATATTTTTTTATTCCAGGAAGTAATAGGCGAAACATGATTTTAAAAGAAGTCAACGTCAATAGACAAAATGAGTTGACTCCAAAAGCCCGCCATATGTATAAAAAAGTTGTAGATTGGGGAAATAGAATAGCTCGACTTCAAAGCAATGTTAAATCTTACAAAGTACGACTGGAAGCGGCTCAGAAATTGGCTTGTGGCCCAAACTTTGGCAATCTATTGAAGTATGTTAATAAACCAACATATTACTTCATCCAGTCTCAAATAAGAAATCAAAAACATAAAGGCAAAGGAAGAAGATTCACTTTGGATGAGAAGATACTAGCCTTATCACTCTTTAAAGCCAGTGGCAGAGGATATAGATTAATGTCCAAAATATTTGTTTTGCCTTCAAAAAAAACCCTGACAAGACTGCTTATGAAAGTTCGGTTACAGCCTGGCTTAAATCAAATGTTAATTGATAACTTGAATGAATCCATTTTGAAGATGACTGAGGCTGAAACATGTTGTATTCTGGTATATGATGAAATGTCCATAGCATGTAATGTGCAGTATAATAGGAGGGATGATAGTATTGAAGGAATACAAGATACTGGCGGTTCCAGGCGATCACCTGACCTTGCTGATCATGTATTAGTTTTCATGCTTAGAGGTGTATACAAGCAGTGGAAGCAACCAATAAGCTACTTTTTTTCTAGTGGCCCTATGAAATCACCAATATTGAAGTCCCTCATCAGAGAAGCAATTATAGCTTGCCAGGATGCAGGTTTCAACATTGTTGCAACAGTTTGCGATCAAAGTGGTCCAAACTGTGCTGCAGTTAATGGTCTCATCAAGGACACTAAAGAAGATTGCATGAGACAGGGAATTGAGAACCAATATTTAGGTTTCCTCATCAACAATCGAGAAATAATTCCTCTCTATGATGTACCACATCTTTTTAAAGGCTTAAGAAACAATTTATTGACGAAAAACCTTCATTTCACTGTGGAAGGTAGAAAAATGGTTGCGAAATGGGAACATATTGAGCAGTTTTACCTTTTAGATACTTCTGAAGAAGAGAGGATTTGTCCAAAACTCACTGACCAGCATGTTATTAAAGGCAAAATTAAGAAAATGAAGGTTTCCTGTTGTATGCAGGTATCCAGCCACCAAGTTGGTTCCTTGATGAAAAGAATTGCCCTGTGGAGTAAGTATGATATGTAAGGTTTGTTCATTTATTTCGATAAATCTGATCTAAGCAGCTATTTTACATCTGTTCATCTCTCTCTTGTGATTCATTCGTCTTTTTATTTTGACAATAGCTGCTCAGATCATGTTTACTGACACAAATGAACAGAAGTATTTTAATTCACATAAATGTGAAAATAGCTATTTATAATACAATTTTGTAAAGTAGGACTTTTTTGTATGAGTGTCAAATTGTTGAATGAGGCGCCGTTATATGGACAAATTGTGACAATTGTTGAATGTTTTATCTTATGGAGGTTTTCAGTTTTTGTCGTTTTATCAAATGATGATTTCCAAGTACAATCTGACACAAAACACATACTGTCTTTTTGTATTTTTTTACTCATTTGTGCTAAAAACTATCACTTTACTCTCTGTGAACAATGCGTCATTGAAAAATACTTTAAGTATTATCATAGGTCATGTTGTGTAAATATGTCTGACAGATACCACTGTATGGAGTTGAAAAATTGAGAATTTTATCTGTGTATTCTGGAAAGTCATTCGAGCTATACCTGTTCAATTCTATTCTTTTATATATTTTTGCTTTTTTCATTTGACTCAATTTTTTCTAAATGTTTTTTTGAAATAATTGGGAATTTTTCAAGATATTTTAATTTTTACTAACCTCTATCATCTACCAAAGTTATTGAGTGAAACCTATGATTATTTTTACTAGTTTTTTATTCTTTAAATATATTGTTTATATTTGTTTTTTAGACATTGACGCAGAACACAAGCTAGAAAAGGAAGCCACTAATACAGCTGAGCTCATTCTATTTCTGGATGAGTTGTTTGACAGCCTGAATTCAAACAATCAGTTGAGTCCATCTGGTAAGCCGCTCAAAGGTGCTGTCAAGCCAAATTCCCCCCATGCAAAGTATTGGAGAGATACTTTCAAAGTTTTAAACACAATGAAATATTTCTCAACAAAGAAACAAAAACTTATTTGTGTACCTTCAGTTAGGAATTTAATTTTCACCATCAAGTGTTTCTTACGACTAACCAATATTTTATTTTCCCACTACAAATTCAAATATATTTTAATGAGATCTTTCAATCAGGATGCATTAGAAAACTTTTTCAGTTATGTAAGAAGCTACGGAGTGAGACATGTTTCTCCGGATGTGTCTCATTTTCAAACTTCATTCAAAGCATTGTTATTGAATAATTTCTTGTCGACACATTCTCCGAATGCAAATTGTGAAGAAGATTTTTCCACTGGAGCACTGAATAATTTGCGATCATTTATACTTATGGAACAAGAAACACAATTACCCACAAACTCTCACATTTCTTCTCCACAAATTCCTAGTCATGTCATTTAAAATAGACGAACGAGAATTGGGCAGTGTACATTGGTTTATATAAGTGGTTACTTGACCAAAAGATTGATGAAATCATTGAGATGTGATAGTTGCAAAAATAATTTGCAATATTGGAACGAACATTTGGCCAATGATTTTATCGAGGCACGGCAATATCCCACTTCAAAATTAGTTAGACCTGGTAGCTTTTTTTATTATCTTGTTAGCCAAATTTTTTCACAACTGTATTATCTGCTACCAAGAATGTGCCATATTAGGAATATTACCAATACTCTAGAAAATATTATCATGGAAAGAATTGATTTCACACCCATCAATTGCCCATCTCATGATATGGGAAATAATATATGTAAACTGGCTGTGAAATGTAGTTTATATTTTTGGTGTAGAAGTGTAAACAAAATCGCTAAAGGTAAAGATTCGAAGTTCATTTTTTTATGAATCAACAAAAGGATCTGTCATTCATTGATCCAATGAAACTGAAAGCCCATCAAAAGTTTTTGAATAAATCAAAGAAGAATAAAGCTAAATAAGTTCGGCTTCTACTTATACATTTTTCTTCGTTTTCAAATTATTTTGTTTTTCAAAGCACTTTTGCTTTAACAATGAGTGTCTTTTTGGGTGTTCATTCATAGAATATTGTATGAAATCCGGTCAGGTTTTTATATTGTTTTTTTTTTGTAATGACTGGTTGGTATATATTCGACTGCATTTGAGCACTATGTTTTATAATTTATTTTCCTAATCTGTATCTATTAACATATATTTAGTTTATAGAATAAGAAATATGTGAAATATCCAAATTAAAATATATTTATTCCCTGATATTATATTTGTTTCTATTTCACATTGCGGATTGTAAATTGTTCTAAAAAGGGACAAGCACTTGTCAACTTTAATCTTTTCTCTCGTGTATTCCTGGGGCTCGTCAGATTATTCGGATTTTTTGATATAGCATTTTAGAGGTCTAAAAAATAAATTTTCTTCTGAGCCTTTTTTTCTGTTTCTACAGGGGACCTATAAAAATGGGTTGAATTTCCAGCGCCAATTATGAAAATACTGTCAGGGAGTGGATTTTACTTGATATAAGTAATGGATGTAATGTGCATTGGAAAAAAAAAGATATAGTAGATAGTTTTTTCCATTATTGAAGTTATACGTTTTTGTGGCCTGTAGTGCCAGAATAAAAGTCTAATGAAGAAATTTGTTCTTTAGACCTCTAGAATGATATATACAAAAATCAGAAAAATATGACGAGCCCAAGGAATATACTTATCCAGTACCATGTTCTTTCAAATGTTTCGAACTGTCACTGCAAGATGTCGCCCTGGTAGTATATCTGTTGACTAACACATAAAGTATAAAAACGTACCGAATGCTTAAACCTTAAGACCATTTGCGCTATCTACCCGGTGAGCACAGCATCTCGGAGTATTGCTGGTTGCCTCAAATTTATGCCAGGGGCAGTATCACAGAGAGTCCTTTCTATGTGTGGGTGTTCTGTGGTTATCATTCGTTTTATATCTTCTTCAGAAAAGGTGGTATTGACATATTTTATAATACCCTTACATGAGATCTGGTTGATTGGTATATACATTTTATAACCCTTTTCTAAAAGTTTCTCATTATTAACAAAACTGTTAGCAATTTCCCTATCATCAAATAATACTCCTATTTTATTATTGCCATTTTTCTTGATACTTATTATATTATTTAATTTCAAATCAAACACCTCATCATCATCATTCAATTCATTAAATCTTCCAACACTATTGTTTGACTTTTCTGTTGGTTCGATGACAACCAAATAAGGTGCCCTAGCCCCGTTTTTATAAAACATAACTTCATCGTTTTTATCTTGTCCATTTTTTGTATTTTCAAGGTTAACATCAATTGTATCGTCATTTACCTGCATTGTTTCATTACTACTCATTATTTTTTCTACTTCTAAATCCGTGATATCTATTGAAATATAATCTATATTTTCATTATCTATATTGTTTTTTTCTGGGGGGTTTCTCACCCCCCTCCGAATCACTCATTACCCTAAGCTCCTCAAAAAGTTATTTTTCAATGAATATAGGAAAAGAAAGGTGAATTTCACAAAGGATATGCGTTAGTAACGCACCTGTTGACCTGACTTCTCTTTAGATTTTCAATTTCACAACAATCTCTCAATTTCCACTTTTCACGATGTTTACTACATGAATAGCGGCAACCGAAAAAAAGAATTCAGAATTTGATGTTTAATGCGGTTTAATTCATCATCTTACCGTTCCATGTTGATTTTATTGTGTTGACTGATCGAGTACCGAAATCACCCGACGATTTTATTGGAAATCAATTATTACAGTCGAATCGTCCAAGAATGTCATTTAGGTAGGTATTTACAGGAAATTTCCAATCAAACCAAGAGGTCCTGAATTCGAATCCCGGTTTGTCCACATTTTTTTAATTCACTTCTAATTTTCATCTTTCCGTTTGCTATGCCAAAAACTTATTGTGGATTTTAAATTCAATTACATATGTAAATGCTACTTCATTTTTTCATTTAATCTTATTTTCTACGATCTACGATCATGTTACATCCATTTTCGTCAAGTACCGAGAATACCCGACGATTACTTCTTGTCGTCTGAAGTTCGAATCGTTGATCGTTCGTTCGTTCGTGATCGAATCGAAAGTTCGGAATCCCAGGGCTGGTTAGTGCGTAATACGGGACACTTCCATTTGAGTATTTACTGTCATTTGTCATTATTATTTGTTAGTTTTATTTTCTCTACGAATTTTATTGTTTGAGAATCTTCAATCTTTTGTGTTTTACAATTATATTATTCAATACTTATAGACAAAAGTAACCACTGCTTACCGGACCGGTGACATAAGTTTTGACATTAGTTTTTGTCTGGTAATTGTGGTGCAATTTATTTTCGGGACATTTGTCACTGTCATTTGTCTCTTCAGTCTTTCAGTGTGGTTATGTTTGATTGTTTATTGTTTCAATTGGCGATATAATATATATAATATTTTTGGTGTTTTCGATTATTTTATTATAATAATATAGATAGATAATGAACCAGAGTTTTTTTATTTGATGCCTGTTAATCATCAAAAAATTCCAGGTAACCTTGAGTTACCCGTTTTAATCTTTTCCCCCCTAACTATATCGTAGCTTTTCTTCAAATTTCTATACTTCTCATCACAATTTGAAGCGCTTTTGTTGTATCCAAATGTATTCAGATTTGGGCTGATTGTTTCCCACACCTTTTTTTTTGGTGAAGTTTGGAGAATCAAATTTGTTTGTGATCTTTGTAGATTGGAATCAACAGCTTCATCATTTCGTCAGTCCATGTCTACTGACTGTAGAAGTCTCCTTGAGAGATAATGTCGGTTTCTCATTACCGGAATGAATAGATGCGCCAGATTCTCCATTTGCATGAAATATTCAAGTTTTCGTAATCTATTGAAAAATTGTCGCAATTCCTGAAGCATGTGTGCTCTATCAAAATTTTATCATCTGTAAAGTTATTAAAAATCAAATTATTAATACATTTGTTACCTCTTCGATCTGTTCAATCACTTCAATTGAATTCATATATCATATAAAACAAATCAAGTTTTTTAACCCCAAAAAATAAAAAGTATTCAAACCAGAATAACCAGCTCAACCAAAGAAAATCGTCGGTCGTTCTGGTGACAGACAATCGACCGCTTTTTCAGGAACCAAGTCCCGTAAATAACCTTTTTTTCAGTTACCAAACTAATAAAAGACATTTACGGAACGCAAATTCAGCAACCAAAACAACTAAGGTGATATACGGAACATATCCTATATAAGGCATCTCATGATTTATACGTAGTAAATTTTCATTCAAATGCCTCCACAAGTTCATCCAATACTAAATTTGAAATTTGAAATATATTCTAATGACATACGACAGATCGCATTAACGGCTCACCTACGTGCAAACCTCGGTCGTTTTGGTACTACTAAAAGTCACCAGAATTTCAGGAATCATGTCCCGTAAAGGCTGAAATACAACGGAAGTTTTATGTTTTTAGTTTTGATTTTCAGAATTTTGGATATTTTTTAACGCGAAACTATCATTGCCATTATTAATCTGATCACGCCTCATAAATAGTCTTGTTGATAAAATTCAAGCTTCATTTTTCAATTCTGTTTTGCATCTTGTTTTATTTGTAAAATTGATATCCAAAATCCCAAAACTTAAAACTTATTACATAAAACTTCCATTGTGTCTACGGCTTAACTCGCCAATCTTTCAGGAATATTTTATATACGGGACACAAAATGTGCATCCATAACGACTAAAGTATATTAACGGAACATATCCTGTATTCTGTGGTCAAAGTCAAACCGTCAATTCAAAAATCTTGTCAGTTGTCAGTAATAAGAATGTGAATGAGCCAGGAATCAGTAAATAATAAAAATAAATAAATGTTTATTTTAAATTGTGCTGAATTCATAAATTTTTTGCCATTTTTTAGTTCTGAATTTAAATTTTGTGGTAAAAATGCATCTCAATGCGGACATTTCAAGCGCTTTGCAGTTACTCGAGGATATAAAACATACTGTTGAAGAATCTGGTGATGCAAAATTACAAGTAAACACATGTCAGGAAATGAATTTACTTATATCTGTATTGGAGAATCCTGTTCTCAGAAGTATAGTAACTGTACAGGACTCCTTATGTGAACTTAACCAGCAATTAGGTCAACACCCTTCAATTTTACCAGTAGATTTTGATATAACTGCTGCAGGTGAATTGGTTCTAAATGTTCCGCCAGCTGGTGAGCTCTATGACCCTGACTATGTAGATGATTATCCATTGAATAGAGATTTTGATGAACAAAGAGTACCTTCTGCCCCTATCTCGCCTAGTTCTCCACTTGTGAAGACACTCAGCAACCCCGAAACTAAGTTATTGTTACTAAATAGTCATAAATTGAACAACAGTCTATGTAACACAGAGGTGATATTTGGAAAAATATCCAAAATTCAACTATATCTTATCTGTTTTAGTCCTTGAGATTATTTCAAAATAATTCTACGTTTAATCATAACGATGATGATATTATTCATCGTTCTCCTTCTGTTGGAAGTGATGCATCAAAGAATGAGTCAGAGAATATGATAACTAGTGAATGGTCCCAAGTAGAAAGTATTGATCTTGTGAATGATGGAACTGGCCTAGGTTTTGGAATATTGGGTATGAGAAATATGGGAGTTGTAGTGAAAACAATTCTACCTGGTGGAGTTGCAGATAGAGATAGTAGATTACAAAGTGGTGATCATATTTTGCAGGTTAGTATATTTGTTTTATGTATTAGACCCTGTAACAAGACTGGTCAAAAATTACTTAATATCAAACAAAATTTTCATCATGTCTGGGACAAGAAGGTTAATACAGTTTTATCAAAAAGTATTAATTATTTGCACTTAATTAGCACAGATATCTGAGAAACAAATCTATTGAAGCTTCTTTATTTCACTTCAGCACTGGTTTCACAGGGATTGGTTGATGGCAATCTGTCTTGAGAAGTATCTTATTTGATCCTTCTGAAGTATTTGAATGCATCAATCATAACTTTTTGCTACAAATACAGTGTACACCGTAATCCAATCAGCTGGTTAGAATAGAATTATTACTAGAAAAAGAGAACTACAACTTTTTTTTATTTTTATTTATTTATTTAATACCTATACGGGAAAACCCCATTACAATTTATAAAAACATGAATAAGGCCATAATTCTATAATACAAATCAAAATAATTAATATTTAACTCCTGCTATCTAAAAATTTTATTATACAAATGAAGAGAAAAAATTTCTCAAACAACTCTAAGACAATATTGATCAGAACTGATTATAGCTGATGGTAGATTTAAATTGTAATAAACTGATACCGAATACATTAACTTTCTGCTTATTTATAATATCTAATGTTCTATCTAAAGGTGAGTTTTTGCCATAATTAGTACTGTGAACATTTACCATAATGGTAATAGGGTTTCGTAGTTGTTTCTGAGGTATATTCCTTTTAATAAGTTCGAGAAGCTCCGTGCAGACAATCATTCCATTCAGTGACTTAAATATAAAACACAAATCAGAAGTAGTTCTTCTGTTCTCTAATTTAAATTTAGACTATGAAGTAAGGATGAGTATTCATGATTATTGACGGTTTAGTTTGAAGGAACAGGATCTTAAAAATTTATTTTGAATCCTCTTCAAAGCAATTTTATGAACAGAATAGATAGGAGACCATACAATACTCGCGTACTCCAGATGCGATCTTACAAGTGCACAGTAAACAGTTTTGACTGTGGATACAGAAAAGTCTTGGCAGTTTCTCAATAGAAATCCCAACATTTTGGATGACTTAGTACAGATTGTATTTATGTGTTCAATGAAGTTGAGTTGATAATCGAGTAGGACACCGAGATCTTTTATACATTTTGTAGAATTGAGTTCATTCCCATCTATATAATAACTAGAATCCACTTTTTTGTTTTTTCTGCAAAAGCTCATGTGATTACATTTTTTTATATTTAAGTGCAGTAGATTATGATCACATCATTTTGTTAGGCTATCTAGATCAGTTTGGAGATCCAGTCTATCTGAATCAGTGACTATGACTTTATACAATTTCAAGTGCAGTGCCGCAGTGGTCATGATGGTAGAGCGCTAGTCTATCAATCAGAGGGACGTGGGTTCGATTCCCCGCCTGGTCACTGGTCCCGTGCTAGGAATCGCACGTTAAAAGGTAAGACCTCGTTAATCCTTAGCTCGCACAAGTTTCGACTTCTGAGGGCTGTCGTTCGTAGGGGGATGACAGCTGGTTAACGGAAAAAACAATTTTAAAACCATTTTTTCTTAAGTCATCTGCAAATATTATGAAGGAACTATTTAAAATTGAATCACCTAGATCATTCACAAATAGATTGAACAAAAGCGGGGAGCAATGGGCACCTTGTGGCACACCAGAGGACACAATTATTTCATCTGAAATAGAATTTCCTATCTTCACTGTCTGCCTTCGCCCTATCAGGAAGCTATTGACCCATTTCAGTAAATCTTCATCAAACTGAATATTTTTTAACTTGTGAATCAGAAGAGAATGGTTGACTTTGTCGAATGCTTTTGTAAAGTCAGTGTAAATGGCATCCACTTGACATTTATTTTCCAAAGCTTTTAGGATTTGATTTTGGTACAGAACAAGATTAGTGATTGTGGATTTGCCTTGGCCGAAATCCGTGTTGTTCATTGATTAATATATTCTTACACATCCAGCTTAGATGGGAATGAACTAGACTATCAAACAACTTGAGAATGGATGAATACATACACTTCGATAGTTTTCTATCATGCTTTTGTCCACTGATTTGAATATTGGCATAATGAACGTATCTTTCCATGAGTCAGGGAAAGATCCTGAATGCAAAGATCGGTTAAAAATGTAAGTAACGTATCTATAATTTCATAAAATAAATAATTTCATAAAATTTTAGGACATCTTCGTTTAATTCATTCGAGCTGAGCACAGTATTCCAGTCAGCAGAGGCAAGGAAGTTATTGAGACCATTATAATCAGCATATCGAAAATCATAATAATAATCCTCTGTTACAAGTGATTTGATATATTTTCGATATTGGGAGATGGGTTTTTTATAAGTTTAATAGGAAATGCATTCTTCACAGCAATCAAAACACCTCCACCTCTCGTTTTTGAACTGGTAATGTGGTTTCTGTCTACTCTAAGACAAAATTCGGCATTGTTGATGTCCTCGCTTAGCCAGCTTTCACAAAGTATCATAACATCATAAACTGAAGTTGTTAAAGCCAATTGAAGCTATATTAATTTCGTTCTTAGACCTCCTACATTTTGATAATAGATTTGTAATGGGGTTAACTGAGTTTTTTTTCATAATTTCTGACAGTTATTTTAGGTACCCCTTGTATATACTAATAATCATAATAATACTCCCTCATAAACACTCGTTGAGTGTACCCAAAGGCATAGCCTTTGCGGGTAGAGAGCGGCTATTATTATTTGCCGTGGCGCTCCGGGGCGACTTACTGATGTTTCAGGTGATGTATTCTTTTCAGCTGTAGGAAAACCCGGAAAACCTATAGCACCACCTCGGGTGGTCGGTGTGCACTCCAAGCTAGCACCAGACGAGATTGGCATCTAGACAACTCGCAATACACTTGCTTTTCAACAAGGCATGCGGTCGCCTGTCGATCGGATATAAAGTAGTTGAGAAAAATTCTCGTACCTACATCGGACTCGAACCGACTATCGCTATGCTGGAGTTTCGAACGGCCTGTGCCTTAGACCGCTGATCCACCGACCACACAACTTTATGATTAAATTGCTTTCCCCTTGTTCTTCCCTTTTTTAAGTTCATCTTTTAAATATTTCCAGTGTTCTTGTTGCATTTTTGTTTGGTATTTGCTTACTCTGAATTCGGTTGAATATAATTTGTTCTTTGACTTGATTATTAAGTTGATAAAATTAGAACCCGTACAGATTACTTTCAGTGGTCTTGGTTTCTTTGAGTTCTTCATACCAACACGTACTACTTTTATAATTTTCTCTGAAGCATCTTCCAATCCCATCAAATCCATGACGTCATTGACAGCTTTTTTATCCGCTTCAATCCGGGTTTTGAGTTCTGATGAATCATTTTCTGGTGAATTGTATAGCATGAAATTGCAAGACCTAGACATACGATCTGTTACATTGAGAATTGCTTCCTTCAGCTTTCGCTTTCACTTGGTCAAGTTCCTGTTTCAGAGTTTTGACTTCAGATCGAAGAATTTCAATTTGTCTGATCAATGCTGGAGCACTCTTGAATGCCAGGCGACAATCCTTGCACAGAAACATCAATGTTCGTTCCTGTAGAACGACTGCTCTAAGTTCAGAAATGGCCAACCCTGTACATTCTTCATTTGGGTGCAAAACTATGTGACAACTATCACAACAAACCGACTTATCTCAAAGTTCTTTATCACATGAAGAACAATTGGAATTCATGTCTTCCAAATTTCCTGAAACCGGATCTGTTTCTTTGTAAAGTTTTTACGCTGCTATGAGTCGGAGTTTTTATCGTTGTAAATAATCTTTTTGAACGGTAAAAACTATACGATATTCTCTGACTTCTGTGCTGGATAGCGATTTAGAACAAAAACAGCAATTTATGCAACCACTCAGTAAGATCACAATTATATCAAACTGTAGAACTTCTAATGGGCTATAATTTGGTATATTACAATATCAATTTAAACTAGTTTATCACTAGAAAAAACAATACTTTGGAGCTCTATTTACAATATTACAATACTTTGCACAGCTTATTTTTAGAGTTTAACCATACAATTCTTTTGTTTAATTTTCACTGAATCTTGGTTGTTTTGTAAGACCGGTTTCTGCCTTTAGAGCATTATCAAGTAACTAATATTACAGTTTAAATGAGTTCTCAAGATATATAGTACAAGAAAGTTGTGTTTACATAATCTAGTGGGTGTAGCTGAAGTTAGTGGAATTCAAAAAATGTTCATTTCCAATCTCAGGTAGATATACCTTTTGCTAAAAACAAGTTCGCATAAGCTACCTGGCAAAGTACCAGGTCTTTCCATATACGGGGTCCAACCTTGTTAGCAAGAATTCAAAAATTCAGACGTAGAGAGGTACATAAATCTAATTGGTCATTTAAGGTTCCAAAGTTGAGATTTTTATTCAGTATGTTTATTTCCAAAGGATTTTCAAGTTATCGTTATTTATTGTGTGATTAGTTTCTTGTAATAGGGAATTCTCCTCAATTTGGGTTATTGAAGCAAATGCAAGTTTGAACAAAATAAAGTTGAGCTTCATCCATGAGTTTCACTGCGAAAAGTATTCAAATAAATTTTTCAAATGGTGGGTTTTAAATTTCAAAGGGTTTTGTTTCTAATTAACATGTTGGTTACAGCGCCTACAAAATGTAGGGGATGGTAGTATGCTAGAAGAAGAAATACCATAGTCAATATATCTGTCTTTGTTAGGGGTTAGGCACACAGTACACAAAATGTAACAGAATGACTCCACCGACCTATATTTTATTAACTCTGTTTAACTTATTAACGTAACAGATTTGTTGTCCTTTCTTATCTGTGAAATTTGTAGCTGATGTTGGTGAAATAGAAACAAATCCCTTTAAATTTCAAATGCCCAATTTTATTTTTCATTTCTGAGTACTTGAATTTTTTTTTAAGAAAAATGTTGAAATGGTCTGTTTTAAATGCAGTGTTTTATAGATCTTTAGAGAGAGAGAGAGAGAAATATACTTTATTGTCGAAGAAAACATATTGACAAAGCTTGTGAAATATAAAAAAATTTAAATATTTAAAAATAAACAGTGGTCAATTTTCACTCGAGTTCACGAATGTTATAAAATTTTAAAAATATTAAACACATATGTAAATAAAACAGACTGTATAAAACAAAAAATATTAATAATTTTAAATATGTCAAACAATTCTTTTCTTTGCGGGTAAGTGATTATATATTTTTTTACTTTCATAAATTAAAGAATCTTTCGTCAAGGACGACTTTGGAATGGGAAGAGGTATTTTCCTATCTGTAATTTGTTGGGTAACATGGCTTGCTTGTTTCAGGGATTCAGTGGAGTGGTATTTTTTGCAAGTCAGGCAAACAGATTCTAAAATAAAAATACAAGGAAGAGTTAAAATGTTTTCCCTTATGAAAATAAAAAATAATAAATAAATAAATAATATTTTGTTCCATTGAGATCATTTACACGATATTGGAAAAGTCAGTAGTGAAAGTAGAATACATAAAATATGTTGTTACATAGGTAAATATATAAATACAATACAATACAAGGTATTAAAAGCTACATTCCATAAATTCATTCAAGGGGTCTACACGACGTTTGCGTTCTAACCTTGCATAAATATCTGATTGCTCGCTTCTGTAAAATAAATACTGTCTGAAAAAGATGTAGAGTACAGAATCTCCAAAAGGAGATACCATACCTCAAGTGAGATTCGATCAGAGAATGATAAACCATGTTCAGTTCATTTGATACAATTCTGAGTGCGAAACATCCTGATGCCAATTTTTTTGTTAATACTCTAACATAATAATCAAACTTCAGTTTACTATCTATGAGTATTCCTAGATATTTGGTGTATTTTTTATTTTCTAATGTATGACCGTTAAAATTAAGATTATCAACATCGGAGCTAAAATACAGTAAGTTCGTTTTGTTCGTATTGAAGCACAAATAATTTGAATCACACCAGTTTTTTTACCATTTCCAGGTCTTCAATGATAGTATCTTTCATAATGTTTTTATCCATTTCATGCCAGACGAGGATGGTATCATCAGCGAATAGTGTGAATTTTCCTTGAATTGAAATAAGGGCCAGGTCATTTAAATATATATAAGGAATAGTATCGGGCCCAGGAAAGATCCTTGTGGGACGCCCCATGAAATGTTTTTGCTGTCAGATAACTTTCCATTAGATTTAACCAATTGTTTCCTGTCGCTTATATAAGACCTGAACCATTTATTAAATACTCCTCTGAATCCATAATAGCTAAGCTTATTCAGAAGGATTTCATGATTCACACAATCGAAAGCTTTAGAAAAGTAGCAGAAAACTGCATCTACCGCTTCTCTATTATTGAGATTGGTGTAAACATGTTCAAAGAAAGAAAAAATGGCTTCATTTGTACCTTTTGAACTCTGAAATCCAAATTGCGTTTTAACTAATACTTCATTGGTACTTAAAAAATGTAATACTCTTTTTTAACGAGTTTTTCAATTAACTTTGATATTGATGACAACAAAGAAATTGGTCTAAAATTACTCTGTTCTTCTGGATTACCGCCTTTGAATAGTGGGATAACAAGGGCTGTTTTTAGACAGGAAGGGGAATCTTCGAGAGCAAAAGATTCATTTATTATTTCGACTAATACTTGTAAGGCAGAGTTGGGAAGATTAATAAGAATTTTTGCTGATATTTCATCTATACCAGTGGACTTTTCATTCCTTATTTCCTGTAGAGTATCTTTCAACTCAAATAAATCAGTATTTTCTATGTTAAAGTAGTTGGGGATGTTGACATGTTTTAAATATTCCATAGGATCTGATGTAGATTTGATGGTGGAAGTTAGTGTTTCAGCTATTGTACAGTAAAAGTCATTAAGGGTATCCGAACTCGCATTGATATGCTTTGGTACTGAATTTGATTTGCCTCTCAAACTGTTCACTTTAGCCCAGTTTTCTTTCACTTTATTTTCTGCCTTCTAAACTTTATCTTTGTAATATAGTTCTTTGGCACATTTGATGACACGTCTATAAATTCGGCGATAATTATTGATATAAATAATAAAAATCTAATTAGAATAATGTTTTCTCATGGTATGCAATGATCTCAAGTTAATTGCAGATATTCGTATTCCTTGGGTTATCCATTGTTTTTTATTTTTTATTTTAATTTTTCGTTTAGGAAAACAATCTTCAAATACTTCCATTAAAAACTTTTGAAAGCAACACATAGAATCTGTTGAAAGAATACATTTTCCCACGGAACTTCATTGCATTTTTGTGAGAATTTGTCGAAGTTTCTTTTACTATATATTCTGCCCAGCTTAAAGTTTTTCTTAGACTTATTACACTCAATTGAAAATTTTAAAATAATAGCTTCATGGTCCGACAGCCCTGCCGAGATAATATTGCAACTCAATTTCTCTTCATCTATGTTTGTAGTAGATGAGTATCGTGATATCCGTGTTGGACTTTGAATCAACATTTTTCAATTATGGGATAAGTGCGAGGTTTCAAGTGATTGGGTAGATGTAGAATCCTTTTCATTATAATTAATGTTAAAATCACTAGCTACCATGAGTTGAGCATTCACTTGTAAGCTTGACAAAAGATTCTCTAACCTAGTTAAGACAGTAATGCTATTACATCGATGGTTTAAAGCACAGATATAGTATGTCCACTTTTTGCCAATGTTAGGGTAAAGTGATATTTTGAACGTAGTAAGACAGATCTAGAGTCTGTGCAAATATTGTATATCCCGAATAATGAGAAGTAAGGGTAATCAACATAGTGAAAATATAGTATATCCATAGGTTAGTAGGGTATGCCAATGCACACTTATAGTGTGTCATAATTTTTCGCAGTTCAAAATAGTTCGAAGCACGAATATAGTAAGTCCGGACATACAATATTTGTAACTCCATATGACTATCAACACATGCTTAAAAGTTGTATGTCCGGATATAACATAAATGTGCACTCTACTGCTGCGTACTTATGAATTAGCTTTTTAGGACTTGCAATATTTGTATGCTCTTCGTTTTCATTTAGTTTGATGTTAGACACCTTCAACATTTAGCATAAGTTTTCAAGTCATTGACCTAGCTTTGAAAAAACGTGGTGTAAATGGCGTCTATATAGGTACCGATGGACGAAAAGGAAAAACTCCTGCTAACATTATACTAATTGATTCGCAAAATCATGTCAATAAAATATAGATAGTTTTCTTCGTATGAAAGCCCACTACCGCCGACGTGATACAAAAAAATTTATTATGCTGCTGATTTAAATATTTCTGTTATGTATCGTTCCTATGTTGAGACTTATTGTACAGAGGAGAAAATATCGTCGGTTTTCATTACTGTTTACAGAAAAATATTTAATTGTTATGATCCACAACTTTTGTTCAATGTCCCTAAGAAGGATCAATGTTCCTCGTGCAATCTGTATTATGGCTCTACAGACATTACTGATTTGGAAGAAAGCTGGCAACTACACAAAAAGAGAGAAAATAAAGCAATGGAAATGAAAGGTGCGGATAAAAAAGCAGTATTAGAAAACTCAAGTTTTCGAGCAATTTTTTTTATCTGGAAGCTATTCTATCTGTTCCCTTTAACGCTGATTGTCAAATTTATAACAAGCGGAAACTTTCTGTTTTTAATTTTACAATATACGATTCTTTTGATCAGAGTGGTCACTATTTCCATTGGGATGAGACTTACGGCTCCAAGGGATCTTCAGAAATTTGATCATGCCTGTTAAAATATTTGCAGAACCTACCTCAGACTGTTTCCCATGTGTCTAGCTTTTCAAATACTTGCGGAGGGCAGAACCGCAACCGATTTGTAGCAGCTGCAATTTTTAATGCTATGAGTAATATTAAACACTTACAAATTGTAGATCTAAAATTTATGGAATCCGGCCATTCCTATCTTGAGGCAGATTCAATTCACGCTACCATTGAAAGAGCCCCTAAATACCAAAAAAAAATTACAACCGAGGAATGGGGATTTCCAATTGAAATAGCGAGAAAAAAACCTCGTCCCTATCAGGTCCATAAGCATTGCTTTTCTGATTTCTATGACCTACAGGCCCTGGTGTCAGTTCTTGTGCAAAATACTAAACTGAATACTTAACAGAAACAAGTTAAATGGCTTCACATCAAATGGCTAAGATTTGATAAATCTAAACCATTTATCATTCAATATAAATATTCATTGACCGATAATGAATTCTTACAACTAAATGTTTTGCAAACCAAAAATGTAAGAAAACTCCCGTATTGAAAACCCTGTCACAAAAATATGGCAACAGATTATCAATGTTAGAGGCGAAAAAGAAGGATTTACTTCAGTTACTTCGGGAGCAATTTATTCCCGAGGCTTACAAAATCTATTCAACGCATTACCAAGGTCAAGGAAAGCAAAAGATCTTGTTCCATACACTACACTTGAAGCTTTTTCAGACGAGGAGTCTGAAGAAACATAATAATAATATCGATTCTACTTTACATTTCATTTTGGGGTAACGTGTATATAATAAAATTATTTTTATTACGTTTTTACGTACGTAAATGTTTTCTTTATTCAGTGAAAACTCGAAATGTATATAATTACAATTTTGTTATTACGCCCTTACGCAGAATGTAATTTTTTTTCAACGTAAACTCGAAATGTTTATGATTACATTACGCTTCTTGGTAGTATGTGAATGTTCTTTTTTCTTCATTAAAAACTCGAAATGACGTGTACAATTACAGTTTTTTCATTACGCTCATATGTAATATGTCCACTTTAGAAAATTCATAATATTGTAAGCCCACACAATTTTACATTTCATACCGATTTTTATTAAAAATTGTAATAATAATTAGCAGTTTGCATTATATTCTAATTACAAACATTCAGACTTAACTGAAAAATGTCAGTTCTTTTGTGAAAATATTACGAACTCTATTTGAATGCAAATCAAAAGCTATTTTTTTGTAATTCTGGAAAATAAGCAGAATTGGACATACATTATCTGCGCTTTAAACCATCGACATATTGGTGGTCTATAAACACAAATGAAATAAATATATATTTTTTTCCTCATGTATTAGAGAGAATTCAAATTCTCTTTCAACTATGAGAGTTTCAAATTTGCTAATATTGTTCAATATCATTTCTTTGCAAATGTTTTTGTTCACTAAAATCATTGTACCACCATGCACTGATTGGGCTCTACAATATTTTGAAGCTATCACGTAATTGGGACATTCAAAAGGTTCTTCAGTTGTGAGCCAATGCTCCGTCAAAAATACAAAACCTGGAAAGTTATTTTGTTCAAGAAGTACATACATTCACTTTGTTGCGTACAGACTGAATATTCAATAGTAGCAATGACACTCTGGTGTCATTATAGAATTCTCCACTTTTATTCGTGTTTCTTTTTATTTTGTGTTCTCTAGTTGTGTTGTCTGCCCTAAAAAAGAAGATGTCATATTGTTCATCTCCAGATCACTTCTAGACGTGTCTTGATCGGTTTGGGGTTCAAATTTTTCATCTTCGTCATGTTTTTCTTCTCTCACACTCTAATCCTTGATTCTTCTCATAACTTCTTTGCTCAGGAAACGAGCCACAATTGCTTTTAATCTACATCCATCTCTTGAATAATTGGAACGTCTTATCAGGTTATTACAGTCTAAGAAAAATATATTATCTAGCTTCAACAGATGTATCTTTTTACAAAAATTCAAGTTATTTTCATATATAACTTGGTTTACATTGATGTCATATCTGTACGGTTCTGAGATAATGATTGTTTGCTTGTGTTGTGTTTTTTCAAAAAATGTTTCTAATATGCTTACATTTGCTCTATTCTGCCATAGCACTATGACGTCATTTCTGGAGAATTTTTTTGTATTCATGATGGCTGTGTGAATAAATTCTTCATCACTTGCTCCAGGATTTTTGATCGATTGAGTAGAATATTCATTACTTTGGGAGAGATAATTTATCATTCCGTTTCCGTAAAAACCTGATACAAATAAAATTTTATTTTTGAATGGAATTTTTTGTTGCGGTTGTTGAGAAGGAAGGGTTTCTTTCAAAATATGTTTTCATATATATCTTTTTGGGGCTACATTTTCAATGTATTCATGGTCATAAACTAATTTATGATTTGTTTCTAATACTTTGGTCTTGCTTTGATCTTGTTTCATATTTCAGTTTCTTTATTTCTTCTATGAAGCACTCCTTTTCCTGAGTCATGGTTTCAAAAGTTGTGACCATGTTATTATTGATAATACTAAGTTCTTCTGCGTCATTTTTGTATTCTATGGTCATTGTACCAATTTCCTTCAGAAGATTTGTATTTTTTGAATGCTACCTAAGATTTCCCTTTTCATTTCTGAAATAAGTCCTTTTTGTTCATTAAATTGGGTAACGTAATTTTGTTCAACACTAGCTTACTAAGCTAGCTATTAACTCACTTAATAGAAAATACTTGATTGTCGTCAGGTAGAGAATACCCCCAAACATTCACGGTATGTTTTGTCAAATTTGATGAAACAATAATTGATGTTTTGTAAATCATTGCAGGTGCAAAATATTAATCCTACCATTATTTTGGTTAGGTAAAGTTCAGCTTGGGGGTCAATGCTCAGATGCCATAGATGGGTTTTTTGCCTTTCTATGAGAGCAGTGAGCCCACATGGAGAGGGTAAATGTGAAGAATGCATAGCATATGGTCTGAGTTACACCCACAACATGCCGCTTTTTCCGCACAAAATCTCAGATACTGTATATCTCGTCTTTGCAGTCACAGCTCCTCCTCAGCCGGTTAACAAAGTGGCAGGAACGGAAGATTGCCACGTATCAGTCTGGCTGTAGAGGAGGCTTGCATCATATCACCAATGGAGGGCATCAGAACTTGCTGGGCGCTTCATAATACCAAGCCTCTGAAGCCACAACAACTGACACAAGCGGATGCGAGAATTCAGGATAGTCTTACAGAAGAGGCTGACATATGATAAATCAACTCTGTCGTGTATGACACCGCTTAGACTTTGTATCAAACAGAGAAAAGGGATACCACCCCTCTGATTGGAAGGCATGAGCAACAAGTTGGAGGCTAAGATCAAGTCGGCGAGACAACACGCGAATCGTATCCAGTGTAGCAGACTATGTGGCGGCCAATAAGCCCTTCACGACCGCAGTGCGTCGAATCGCCGCAGATTTAAGACGAGCTCACCACACACTAAATCAAGGCGTGCTGTTTACCATTAAACAGCACTGTCTTGGTAGGATACGAATGCTGATGGCTGCAAAGAAGTCACTAGTGAGGCGGGCGAAAAGCATTGCGGAAAACATGAAGTTCCGCGATAAACCTTCTCGCTTATTCCAAGAGCCTCCACGTGCTTCATCAGCCTAAGCTCGAACTTCACATTCCGATAACTTTCGACGGGCCCACCATCATCCGTCGCAACTCAACTCTGTCGTAAATACTCTGATATCCCGCTCCATTCGTCTAACTGATGACCACAGCAGACAATCCGAACTCCACAACGTGAAACAAGCTCTCCTACAAAATGGCTACAGACCAGACCACATAGAAAGAAACATCAAAAAACAGCTCCAGAAGTCACCAGAAAACAAAATCGAACCACAAGTTGAAGACCGTCCATCCAAAGTTTTCTTCCCTTACATCAAAGGAGTAACAGACAAAATAAGTCGAGTTTTCAGAACAGCCAATATCAAAACCATCTTCACCACAGAGCAAAAACTGTCACACCTCATCAGATCAACGAAGGACAAAATTCCCAAAGAAGACCACGGTATTTATGAAATTCCCTGTTCTACTTGCCCCCATTCATATATAGGAGAAACTTCAAAACAGATCCACTTCCGATCTTATCAACACTCCCTTTCCGTTAGAAACCGAGACACTAGCTCCGCATTAGCCCTTCATTTCATCCAAACAGGTCACCCCATAGATTTTGAGAAAACCAGAACCATCGCCCCAGTACGTTCCAGAACCTCCAGATTCATCAGAGAAGCCATCGAAATCGAAAAACGTCCTGATTGCCTGAATATTAAAGATGATAGCCGTAAATTGAACCCCATTTGGAAACCGCTTCTTCCTACCGTAATCACCAAACCACAACAATTAATTATCCCAATCCAAAACAATCAACATCAGGCAGACACAGGTAGGACGAACGAGAAAACCCGCAAGACACGCCCACTTTCAGGTACCCAAGTACGATTAAATACCGCAGTGCAATCAACATCAGATCGTTGCAAATAACATGCCATTTATTTTCTATGCTGATTTTAACTAAATTAAGTTGGCATTTTGTTGAAAGGTTGAAGTGGGATCTCTTTTCAGTTCTTTGTAGTATTTTTTATCATCGAGTAATACTTCACTTTTTTCTTTATATTCATCTTGGTACATAATAATTGTAACATTACCTTTATTTTTTTTCCATACGAAATGTACCAGTCAGGCCCTGTCTCCGGAGCTCCGAAACTACCGGAGGGCGCGCTGGTTTATCATTAACCCCAGCAAACACTCCCCACGTCCGTGGGGGTGAGTGATTACTAGTTCCGAGAATCATGTGCCCTGAGTAAACGGAATGAATCAAGAATAACGGCCTTCTGCATTCTTCCGGCTAGGTTTTCTACCGCATCACGACATGCCGGTATGATTTTCCTGCAGAAGGCTTCGAACTGAGCTAGGGCTATAGTATCTACGTTGAGTGGTTGCGGAAATTCGTAAATACCTCTCCAGAAGGCTTCTACCCGATCAGCCGCCGGCGGGTTATCCACAACACGTGGAGGCTCTTGAAATAGGCGAGAAGGTTTATCGGGGAACTTCATGTTTTCCGCGATGCTCCTCGCCCGCCTCACCAGTGACTTTTTTGCAGTCACCAGCATTCGTATCCTATCAAGACAGTGCTGTTTGATGCTAAACAGCACGCCTTGATTTACTGTGTGGTGAGTTCGTCTTAAATTTGCAGCAATTCGCCGCACTGCGGGCGTGAAGGGCCTATTGGCCGCCACGTAGTCCGCCACACACTGGATATGAAACGCGTGTTGTCTCGCCGACCTGATCTTAGCTTCCATCTTGTGAATGCGTCGCTCATGCCTCCAAATCAGAGGGGTGGTATCCCTCCTCTCCGCTTGGGACAGAGCCTGAGCGGCGTCATACACGGTAGAGTTGATCTGCCAAATGTCAGCCTCTTCTGAAAGGACATCATGAATCTCCGCATCCACCCGTGCCAGTTGTTGTGGCCTCAGGGGCTTGGTGTTATGAAGCGCCCTGCGGGTTCTGATGCCTTCCATTGGTGGTATGATGCGGGCCTCCTCTACAGCCAAGTCAACATGTGGCATCTCTGCCACTTCTGCCACTGCGTTAACAGGCTGAGGTGGGGGCTCTTACGTAGCCTCGAACACGAAGGTGGGATACATAATCCCTCAGATTTTGTGAGGAAAAGGCAGCATGCTCTGGGTGTGCTGCACACCACAGACCATGCATTCTCGCCATGTAACC
Organism: Chrysolina americana; assembly: GCA_958502065.1. Lineage (NCBI taxonomy): Eukaryota > Metazoa > Arthropoda > Insecta > Coleoptera > Chrysomelidae > Chrysolina > Chrysolina americana. Next base: position 34,327,156 of record OY293420.1, read on the forward strand.
TCTTCGGGCGGGCTCACTGCTCTCATAGCAATGCAGAAGACTGTCCCTTAGTTCATCCGTCCACTCAAAGCGTCCGTTGTTATTGCGGTTGTCATTGTTTGGCAGATCATCGTTTTGGGCCCCACCACCTTGCCTATGACCCCTCATCCGAACTGGTCAGTTGTGGGGGCCTCTTTCTCGTCCGTCTAGAACCGAGTAGTCGGGTATACCGGGGGGTTAGCCTAGTATACCCACGGCCGACATCAGAGGGAATGAGCATCCAGGGTGAAAATAATTCCGAATCAGGAATCAAACACAGGAAATAAAGTTGAAGGATAAAAGAAGTTGGGATTCGTTAAAATAATTGAAACGATGTGTTTCCATCATCTTTATAAGAGGTGTCAGTAAAAATGAGCTACTAAAAATTGTCCGAGTGGATAACTCAAAAACGGCTAGGAATATCCCCCGGAATGTACTTACAAAAAATATTCGCCCCTCAATCCTATATCACATGGTCGAACAATATACGGAGTGTTCCATTTGAAGAACTCGAGAAAATTTTATTCAAAAGCTTCCGAATTGAAAAATCATTTTCAGTCATCCTGTATAATTTTTGGGAATGATAATGATTCAGAAATATCACTCATATGTCTGACGAATAGGATTATAATCATGACCTCCTACATTCCATAATCTTGAGAACGGTGGTTTTTTCGGTATGCATCTGCAGATAGCATTATTTTGACAAAAAAAATTATAACTCCCAAGTGGTTGGGAGATAGTAAAGGATACCGGAGGTGTGGATGGAGACCACTAAAATGCTTGAAAAAATTGATTGAAGTACATAGCATTTCATTTGAAAAAAATGCAATTGACCCTGTAGATTTTCCTTGGTTCACCCTGTATATCCGACAATAATTTCTAGATATAGACACAGTTCTCTAGTTATATTTGGTTTTTGAATTATCATCCTAACTATCTTAGAACTCAAGCAATCGGACTCTGACGCACTATTGCCCCACCCTGTATATATACAGGGTTATGATAAAGTAATGCACAAAATTCATAAAACGTACAACGATCACTTTTGAAAAAAATGCAAAAACACGTCAAACTGTTTTTTTTATTCCGCATCTTTTGACATAAGTTACAAAAATAACACGTCAAAGTTATGACGTCATCAACAAATTTTTTTAATGGGAAGCTAAGATTTTTATCACATTATGTGATAGAGCTTGTGTTTGTACACAATTACATCAAGAACTACTGCATGCAGATTTTGAAAAAAAGAGAGATTTTGCAATTGGGCTATGGAAAAAAATCGTCAAAACGGCAACTTTCTCAATAACATGTTATGGTCGAATTAATCGACATTCCATAAAATAATAATCATAAACACTCGTTGAGTGTACCCAAAGGCATAGCCTGTTCGGGTAGAGGACGGCTATTATTATTATTTGCCGTGGCGCTCCGGGGCGACTTACAGATATTTTAGGTGATGTATTCACTTTTCAGCTGTAGGAAAACCCGGAAAACCTACAGCACCTAAATGGGTTAGTAAAGCGACATAATTACCTCTATCATTCGACAGAAAATCCCCACTTATTGAGGCAGGTGGATTATCAACATAGGTGGTCAATAAATGTGTAGGGAGGAATCGTTGGAGAATATGTTATTGGTCCATACTTTTTTGAGGAACATCTGAATGGAGCAATGTATGTCAATATCCTACGGAATGATTTACCAGGTTTGTTGGAAGATGTTCCTCTTGATCTTCGCCATAAAATGTGGTTACAACATGATGGCGCCTCTGTTCACTTTTCGAGAGAAGTGAGAGAAATGAGGAATTGCCCAATAAATGGATAGAACGGCATGGGCCTGTCAGGTTGCCTGCTAGATGGCCAGATTTAGCAAAACTTTATTTTTTCTTATGGGGATACATAAACCCCCAAACTCTCCAATATTTTTAAATCGAAAGAATTACGCATAGCCAAAAAAAACCTTAAGGTAGTAAACAATCTCTATACGAAAACGAAAACTCCTATCTCAAAATTTGAAAAAACTAATGTCATTTACAAATTACCTTGCTCCAATTGTGACAAAGTCTATATTGGACAAACCAGTAGAAATTCATCAGGACGCATCACGTCACACAGGAGCGATTGCAATCTTAAAAAAAACAGTTGTGCACTTGCAGAACATACTATTTCAACTTTCCATCATATCAATTTTAATGAACCCACCATTTTAGCAAAGGAGGACAATTACCTTAAAAGAAATTTTTTGGAGATGGTATATATCAATAGGGGAAAAAATAGCATGAACAAAAGGTCTGATGTTGAAAACCTCAGCGTCATTTATAACTATATTCTTAAATTAGAGTCAAATAATGTATCAATGTAACGTTCCACATTCTTTTTCTATTACATAATCCTCCACATTTAGCGCTTAACTGATAACGTCAATGTTGTCACAGTTCAGATAGCAATAACAGGTATATTGACACCTGACAAGTTGCTCGTCGTTTTCCCCTTGGTTTGTGATCTGTGTTTGGTCTCGGACACTTATGATGCCCAGTTGATGCGTTCCGTTTTCTTTTCGTAGAACAATGTTTTCAATCAATATTAATCCCAATTCTATTTCGTACTATTCCTCCATAGAAGTCACCTCAGCGTGGAATATCTCTGGGTCCCGTTGCACACACAGATTGACATTTGACAAGTTATTCTGACAACTGATTTCCGTGTTCCTCTTGGTTCTGTGATCTGTGGTGTGCACCTTGACACGAGCGGTGTCCCGACTCTGGGTCCGTTATAGAAAAAGCTTGTTTTAAAAATTAATCTAAGTTATCCTGTTTACTCTTCAAGTATTTTAATTAATGCGAGATAATATATATATATATATATATATATATATATATATATATATATATATATATATATATATATATATATATATATATATATATATATATATATAAAAGTTCGGGTTGAACCGCGTCTAGAATTTGTTGAAATTCGACGTTTCGGCTCCGATTTTGGAGCCATTTTCAAGAACTGAAATAGAAAGAAAATTAATGAAAGGTTAAAACGTAATTCTACGCTGAGGTCTCAATCTGCCTACTCCTCAGGTATAATTACGTTAGGTTTTTGTGACTTGACGTCGGGGTCTCAATCTGCCTACTCCCCATGTCTCGTCACTGGTTCTCTCTAAGGTCTCAATCTGCCTACTCCTTCGAGAGAACTGAGGAATTGTGGGTTGAGGAACTGTATTTATAGTGGACGTGGCTGTAATGGCCGTGTGACTATGGGCGGGAACTGAAGTTCGTGTTCGTAGACTCTGGAAGTTACTCGTCTGTTAGTCTGGCCAATATAAGTTCTCGGGCAGTCTGAACATGGTATTTCATATATACCTTGAGAATCGTTTGGTATTGTGTCCTTGGGAGATCTGAGGAATTTGGATATTTGGTTGTTGGCCGTGAATATTGTTTTTATCTCGTGTTTTCTCAAGATATTACTGATTTTGTCTGTCACACCTTTGATGTATGGTAGGAAAGCTTTGTGTGGCTGAATACTCTCTAGTGGATCGTTCGTTTTTGGAGGACGGGTCAGTTGATGGCGGATAGACTTGTCGATTAGCGGATTGTTGTAACCATTTTGGAGTAAGGCTGATTTCAGTTTGTCCAGCTCTTGTGGTCTATTCTGGTTGTCGGTAAGCTGAATTGATCTGTATATCAGGGAGTTCAATACGGAGTTTGTTTGTGCTGGATGGTGATGAGAGTTTGCGTGTAGGTATCGGTTGGTGTGGGTCTGTTTCCTGTGTACTGTGTGGGTGAAAGAGTTGTTGGATTTCGTGATGAGAACGTCCAGGAAAGCTAGGGAGTTGTTCATTTCGGTCTCCATTGTGAATTTCATGTTGGGATGGATATCGTTTAGGTGATCTAAGAACGTGTTTAAGATTTCGTAACCATGAGGCCATATGACGAAAATGTCGTCAACGTATCTGAACCAGCAAGTAGGCTTGTGGTCAAATACTTCTACAGCCCTAGTTTCGAAGTCTTCCATGAAAAGGTTTGCAAGGACTGGAGAAAGGGGGGAACCCATGGGAGCACCTTTCACTTGTTTGTAGTAAGTTCCTTGGAAGAGGAAGTACGTGTTGTTCATACAGTGACTGATGAGGTCCAGGGTGTCTTTTGGAATTCTGTGTTTAGTTTTAAGGATTTCTAGCGTGTCCGTTAGGGGAATGTTTGTGAAGAGGGAGACAACATCGAAGCTCACTAGGATATCGGTGTTCTGGATTCTATAGGATTTGAGAAGGTCTAAGAAGTGGAATGAATTTTTCACGTAGGATGAAGCTTCTTCTGCTCGTGGCTGAAGAGTACTCGCCAGATACTTGGCCAGGTTCTGGGTTGGTGATCCAAAGGCACTGACAATAGGTCGGAGTGGGATATCAGGCTTGTGTATTTTTGGTAGTCCGTAGATACGAGGGGTGCGTGATGACTTCTCTCTAGGGATAGTGGCTTTCTTGGTTTCGGCTGGTAGTTTAGAATTATTGATCAGATTTTTTGTCTTCTTTTCGAGGTAGGTTGTCGGGTCTCGTTGGGTGATCTGATACTCGGATGAGTTTAACAGTGTGCTGATTTTGTCTACATAATCTGAGGTATTCAGAACTACCGTGGCGTTGCCTTTGTCTGCTGGGAGAATGATTATGTCAGGGTTGTTGTGGAGGTTTCTGAGGCAATGTTTTTCGGCAGGTGTTATGTTGGATGGAGGGAGTTTTGCTCTCCTAAGTGTGGTGGCAATATCTTGTCTGGTTTCTTCAGCTGTGTTTTCTGGTAGATGGGTTATAGCGCTTTCTATTTGTGTAATGATGGTTTCTGTTGGGATTCTGTTTGGTGTGATGGAATAATTGAATCCTCTTGATAGTAGTGCAAGGCTAGTTTGATCTAGTGGTGTGTCGGAGAAGTTATGTACTAATACAGGTGATGCGGCTGGGACACGTTCTTGGATCACCTAAACGATATCCATCCCAACATGAAATTCACAATGGAGACCGAAATGAACAACTCCCTAGCTTTCCTGGACGTTCTCATCACGAAATCCAACAACTCTTTCACCCACACAGTACACAGGAAACAGACCCACACCAACCGATACCTACACGCAAACTCTCATCACCATCCAGCACAAACAAACTCCGTATTGAACTCCCTGATATACAGATCAATTCAGCTTACCGACAACCAGAATAGACCACAAGAGCTGGACAAACTGAAATCAGCCTTACTACACCATGTATATTATTGAAAATTCGGAAAGCTGCTGAAATTTGATTTCTTTCTATGTATATCATACCTATACCTAACTAGTCAAGTTTCGGACTTATGAGCATTTATTTGTGAAAATGTCCCTTCAGAATGGTATTTCCATTCGGTATTTGGTAAGCAGGCCATGATTACCATTTGACAGTAGCGTTGTGACATTATCCTAATAATATCGACATTTTCGTCACTTCAGAAGTTGCAAATACCTTCAAAACGATGGAACAAAACTATTCAAACGAAGTTCTTATGAATTTGTTTATTATTTTTGGACAGTGTGATAAAATTATCAGCAGAACATGTAGAAAGTTCAATGAAATGTATCCGAATCTACCGCCAATGAACCTCAAGAAATTTATACGAATTCAGAACAATTTCAATGCATTTGGATCAACTTTACTAAAAAGGATCTTTTTTAATAATGTAGGAGGATATGAATTATCAATGAAAAGATTATATAGAATTTTGAGGTTTTTTTGATGAAAAGAAGAATCAGAAATACAAAGTACTCGATGTTTCATTTGTTTTACCAAATTAACTTTCATGGACTGCTTATGATATGAGTGGTAGTTCATATATCTACCACTACTTATAGGTTTCCTATACCAATAAATGATTAAGGTATTATCACCTGTACGACGAAATTTAGTGTCCAAGAAGGGAACACTACGTTCCTCATCTTCACGTTCTATGGTAAACTGTATGAACGGATCATAACTATTGAATACATCAACTATCTCTGTAGTTCCTTCTTGTGGTAACGCTATAATCAAGTCGTCCACATATTTTTTTATAAAAAATAATTTGAAAGGTAATACCTGCAAGACCATGTCTAGTATATCATCTATGACATACATTGCCAGTATTGGACTGATTTTGGCCCCCATGGGGGTTCCAAAAGTCTGCTGGTAAAATTTGTTATCAAAAGAAAAATAAGTATTGTTGAATAAAAAGGAAATTAATTGAAAAAAGGTTTTTTTATTGATACTACAATGACTGCTGATACGATCCCATCTTTTATCAATGGCTCGTAAGCAAGCATCTAGGTAAACATTACTAAACAAGGAAACACCATCCAAACTGGCTAGAACATAGCCCTCAGGGAGTTTCATTTTATTAAAAATTGATGAGACTTCTTATGATTATAGTAATGAATATTATATTAAAGATTCTTTTGAACTGACAACCCACAATTCCTCAGTTCTCTCGAAGGAGTAGGCAGATTGAGACCTTAGAGAGAACCAGTGACGAGACATGGGGAGCAGGCAGATTGAGACACCGACGTCAAGTCACAAAAACCTAACGTAATTATACCTGAGGAGTAGGCAGATTGAGACCTCAACGTAGAATTACGTTACAACCATTTATTAATTTTCTTTCTTTTTCAGTTCTTGAAAATGGCTCCAAAATCGGAGCCGAAACGTCGAATTTCAACAAATTCTAGACGCGGTTCAACCCGAACTTTTAGTTTATATATATGTATATATATATATACATATATAGTAACATATATTGAAGATTGAAATCGAATGAGTTTCATTGTTCAACAGACCGCTACCCGAGAATTCCTACTTAGTTATACGATATATAAATTAGGTTTCAACTAATGACTGTAGATGTCATAGTTTCCGTCTTGTTATATATATTACTTAAATTACTTAATTTTCCGATATAAATGCTCTCAGTTTCATAACAAAACCAATTATAAAAAGAGGTCAAACTTAAACTTATCTAGTAAGAACATGTGTTCTTATAATTTTTTTCAATTGTTTTACTAAAACAACGGTTTGTCAGTGTCAGTCGTACAATTAGTGTCACCACAGTTTTATTATTATGGCTCGTTCAACCGAAAGAGAAAGGATAGAAATTCTAATGATGGTAGGTTACGGCGATCGCCTTCGAAGTCATGAAGAAGCATGTGCTTTATTTAACGCAACACATTTTGAAAGACCTCCAACTGCTAGAAGCACAGTAAGCAGAATTGTTGCAAAATTTGATGCAACGGGAAGCGTGAGGGATGCTCCAAAATCTGGACGACCAGGAATAAGCGACGATGTGAAGTTAGATATTTTGCTGTCAGTAGAAGAACACCCTCACGCAACTACAACAGAAATTGCCTTACAAGAAAATGTTAGTCAGTCGTTTGTAGTAAAGATGTTAAATAAAGAAAAACTACACCCATACAAAGTTCATCTTGTTCACGAACTCTCAGAAGATGATCCGGACAGACGTTTGGAATTTTGTGAAATCTTCATGCGGCATTGTGACGAAAATCCAAATTTTCTTAATAGTGTAGTATTTTCCGATGAGGCAACGTTTTGTCTAAGTGGTTCTGTAAATTGACACAATTCTCGCTACTGGGCTCGGGAAAATCCCCACCGGATGCAGACAAAACACACCCAGCGTCCCCAAAAAATTAATGTTTGGGTAGGAATCGTCCGGGGAAGATTTATTGGTCCTTATTACTTTCGCTGGAATTTAACAGCTGAACGATATTTGGAACATCTTCGTATGGCAGTGCTTCCGGACCTACTTGCGGCATTTCCGGATCCAAATAATGGGGACAACTTGGATCCCAGTATTTGGTTCCAACAAGATGGCGCACCACCACATTATGGTCATACTGTTCGAAGGTTTCTGGATAACTAGTTTGAAGGACGGTGGATTGGAAGACGTGGACCAATGGAGTGGCCACCTAGGTCACCTGATTTAACCCCCTTGATTTTTTTCTGTGGGGACATTTGAAAATTCGGGTCTACATTAACCGGCCAGACAATTTAGAAGACTTAATGGAAAGAATTAGACACGAAATGACTCGTATAACTCCGCAGATGATCGAAAACTCTATAAATGCGGTCTACCATCGTCTTGGCCTATGTCAGTTAGTAAACGGGACACAGTTTGAACAATTCCTATAAGAAATAGTTTTGGTTTAATGGACTGTTTAGTTAATTGAAAAGTTATTATGAAACTTACGTTTATTTCGTTTTATATTCATTTTCTCGTTTTTTTTTTATGTGAGCCCTACTGCAACTATTTTTCCCTTGTGTACAAACACAAGCTCTATCACATAATGTGATAAAAATCTTAGCTTCCCATTAAAAAAATTTGTTGATGACGTCATCAACAAATTTTTTTAATGGGAAGCTAAGATTTTTATCACATTATGTGATAGAGCTTGTGTTTGTACACAAGGGAAAAATAGTTGCAGTAGGGCTCACATAAAAAAAAACGAGAAAATGAATATAAAACGAAATAAACGTAAGTTTCATAATAACTTTTCAATTAACTAAACAGTCCATTAAACCAAAACTATTTCTTATAGGAATTGTTCAAACTGTGTCCCGTTTACTAACTGACATAGGCCAAGACGATGGTAGACCGCATTTATAGAGTTTTCGATCATCTGCGGAGTTATACGAGTCATTTCGTGTCTAATTCTTTCCATTAAGTCTTCTAAATTGTCTGGCCGGTTAATGTAGACCCGAATTTTCAAATGTCCCCACAGAAAAAAATCAAGGGGGTTAAATCAGGTGACCTAGGTGGCCACTCCATTGGTCCACGTCTTCCAATCCACCGTCCTTCAAACTAGTTATCCAGAAACCTTCGAACAGTATGACCATAATGTGGTGGTGCGCCATCTTGTTGGAACCAAATACTGGGATCCAAGTTGTCCCCATTATTTGGATCCGGAAATGCCGCAAGTAGGTCCGGAAGCACTGCCATACGAAGATGTTCCAAATATCGTTCAGCTGTTAAATTCCAGCGAAAGTAATAAGGACCAATAAATCTTCCCCGGACGATTCCTACCCAAACATTAATTTTTTGGGGACGCTGGGTGTGTTTTGTCTGCATCCGGTGGGGATTTTCCCGAGCCCAGTAGCGAGAATTGTGTCAATTTACAGAACCACTTAGACAAAACGTTGCCTCATCGGAAAATACTACACTATTAAGAAAATTTGGATTTTCGTCACAATGCCGCATGAAGATTTCACAAAATTCCAAACGTCTGTCCGGATCATCTTCTGAGAGTTCGTGAACAAGATGAACTTTGTATGGGTGTAGTTTTTCTTTATTTAACATCTTTACTACAAACGACTGACTAACATTTTCTTGTAAGGCAATTTCTGTTGTAGTTGCGTGAGGGTGTTCTTCTACTGACAGCAAAATATCTAACTTCACATCGTCGCTTATTCCTGGTCGTCCAGATTTTGGAGCATCCCTCACGCTTCCCGTTGCATCAAATTTTGCAACAATTCTGCTTACTGTGCTTCTAGCAGTTGGAGGTCTTTCAAAATGTGTTGCGTTAAATAAAGCACATGCTTCTTCATGACTTCGAAGGCGATCGCCGTAACCTACCATCATTAGAATTTCTATCCTTTCTCTTTCGGTTGAACGAGCCATAATAATAAAACTGTGGTGACACTAATTGTACGACTGACACTGACAAACCGTTGTTTTAGTAAAACAATTGAAAAAAATTATAAGAACACATGTTCTTACTAGATAAGTTTAAGTTTGACCTCTTTTTATAATTGGTTTTGTTATGAAACTGAGAGCATTTATATCGGAAAATTAAGTAATTTAAGTAATATATATAACAAGACGGAAACTATGACATCTACAGTCATTAGTTGAAACCTAATTTATATATCGTATAACTAAGTAGGAATTCTCGGGTAGCGGTCTGTTGAACAATGAAACTCATTCGATTTCAATCTTCAATATATGTTACTATATATGTATATATATATATACATATATATAAACTAAAAGTTCGGGTTGAACCGCGTCTAGAATTTGTTGAAATTCGACGTTTCGGCTCCGATTTTGGAGCCATTTTCAAGAACTGAAAAAGAAAGAAAATTAATAAATGGTTGTAACGTAATTCTACGTTGAGGTCTCAATCTGCCTACTCCTCAGGTATAATTACGTTAGGTTTTTGTGACTTGACGTCGGTGTCTCAATCTGCCTGCTCCCCATGTCTCGTCACTGGTTCTCTCTAAGGTCTCAATCTGCCTACTCCTTCGAGAGAACTGAGGAATTGTGGGTTGTCAGTTCAAAAGAATCTTTAATATAATATTCATTACTATAATCATAAGAAGTCTCATCAATTTTTAATAAAATGAAACTCCCTGAGGGCTATGTTCTAGCCAGTTTGGATGGTGTTTCCTTGTTTAGTAATGTTTACCTAGATGCTTGCTTACGAGCCATTGATAAAAGATGGGATCGTATCAGCAGTCATTGTAGTATCAATAAAAAAACCTTTTTTCAATTAATTTCCTTTTTATTCAACAATACTTATTTTTCTTTTGATAACAAATTTTACCAGCAGACTTTTGGAACCCCCATGGGGGCCAAAATCAGTCCAATACTGGCAATGTATGTCATAGATGATATACTAGACATGGTCTTGCAGGTATTACCTTTCAAATTATTTTTTATAAAAAAATATGTGGACGACTTGATTATAGCGTTACCACAAGAAGGAACTACAGAGATAGTTGATGTATTCAATAGTTATGATCCGTTCATACAGTTTACCATAGAACGTGAAGATGAGGAACGTAGTGTTCCCTTCTTGGACACTAAATTTCGTCGTACAGGTGATAATACCTTAATCATTTATTGGTATAGGAAACCTATAAGTAGTGGTAGATATATGAACTACCACTCATATCATAAGCAGTCCATGAAAGTTAATTTGGTAAAACAAATGAAACATCGAGTACTTTGTATTTCTGATTCTTCTTTTCATCAAAAAAACCTCAAAATTCTATATAATCTTTTCATTGATAATTCATATCCTCCTACATTATTAAAAAAGATCCTTTTTAGTAAAGTTGATCCAAATGCATTGAAATTGTTCTGAATTCGTATAAATTTCTTGAGGTTCATTGGCGGTAGATTCGGATACATTTCATTGAACTTTCTACATGTTCTGCTGATAATTTTATCACACTGTCCAAAAATAATAAACAAATTCATAAGAACTTCGTTTGAATAGTTTTGTTCCATCGTTTTGAAGGTATTTGCAACTTCTGAAGTGACGAAAATGTCGATATTATTAGGATAATGTCACAACGCTACTGTCAAATGGTAATCATGGCCTGCTTACCAAATACCGAATGGAAATACCATTCTGAAGGGACATTTTCACAAATAAATGCTCATAAGTCCGAAACTTGACTAGTTAGGTATAGGTATGATATACATAGAAAGAAATCAAATTTCAGCAGCTTTCCGAATTTTCAATAATATACAGGGTGTAGTAAGGCTGATTTCAGTTTGTCCAGCTCTTGTGGTCTATTCTGGTTGTCGGTAAGCTGAATTGATCTGTATATCAGGGAGTTCAATACGGAGTTTGTTTGTGCTGGATGGTGATGAGAGTTTGCGTGTAGGTATCGGTTGGTGTGGGTCTGTTTCCTGTGTACTGTGTGGGTGAAAGAGTTGTTGGATTTCGTGATGAGAACGTCCAGGAAAGCTAGGGAGTTGTTCATTTCGGTCTCCATTGTGAATTTCATGTTGGGATGGATATCGTTTAGGTGATCCAAGAACGTGTCCCAGCCGCATCACCTGTATTAGTACATAACTTCTCCGACACACCACTAGATCAAACTAGCCTTGCACTACTATCAAGAGGATTCAATTATTCCATCACACCAAACAGAATCCCAACAGAAACCATCATTACACAAATAGAAAGCGCTATAACCCATCTACCAGAAAACACAGCTGAAGAAACCAGACAAGATATTGCCACCACACTTAGGAGAGCAAAACTCCCTCCATCCAACATAACACCTGCCGAAAAACATTGCCTCAGAAACCTCCACAACAACCCTGACATAATCATTCTCCCAGCAGACAAAGGCAACGCCACGGTAGTTCTGAATACCTCAGATTATGTAGACAAAATCAGCACACTGTTAAACTCATCCGAGTATCAGATCACCCAACGAGACCCGACAACCTACCTCGAAAAGAAGACAAAAAATCTGATCAATAATTCTAAACTACCAGCCGAAACCAAGAAAGTCACTATCCCTAGAGAGAAGTCATCACGCACCCCTCGTATCTACGGACTACCAAAAATACACAAGCCTGATATCCCACTCCGACCTATTGTCAGTGCCTTTGGATCACCAACCCAGAACCTGGCCAAGTATCTGGCGAGTACTCTTCAGCCACGAGCAGAAGAAGCTTCATCCTACGTGAAAAATTCATTCCACTTCTTAGACCTTCTCAAATCCTATAGAATCCAGAACACCGATATCCTAGTGAGCTTCGATGTTGTCTCCCTCTTCACAAACATTCCCCTAACGGACACGCTAGAAATCCTTAAAACTAAACACAGAATTCCAAAAGACACCCTGGACCTCATCAGTCACTGTATGAACAACACGTACTTCCTCTTCCAAGGAACTTACTACAAACAAGTGAAAGGTGCTCCCATGGGTTCCCCCCTTTCTCCAGTCCTTGCAAACCTTTTCATGGAAGACTTCGAAACTAGGGCTGTAGAAGTATTTGACCACAAGCCTACTTGCTGGTTCAGATACGTTGACGACATTTTCGTCATATGGCCTCATGGTTACGAAATCTTAAACACGTTCTTAGATCACCTAAACGATATCCATCCCAACATGAAATTCACAATGGAGACCGAAATGAACAACTCCCTAGCTTTCCTGGACGTTCTCATCACGAAATCCAACAACTCTTTCACCCACACAGTACACAGGAAACAGACCCACACCAACCGATACCTACACGCAAACTCTCATCACCATCCAGCACAAACAAACTCCGTATTGAACTCCCTGATATACAGATCAATTCAGCTTACCGACAACCAGAATAGACCACAAGAGCTGGACAAACTGAAATCAGCCTTACTCCAAAATGGTTACAACAATCCGCTAATCGACAAGTCTATCCGCCATCAACTGACCCGTCCTCCAAAAACGAACGATCCACTAGAGAGTATTCAGCCACACAAAGCTTTCCTACCATACATCAAAGGTGTGACAGACAAAATCAGTAATATCTTGAGAAAACACGAGATAAAAACAATATTCACGGCCAACAACCAAATATCCAAATTCCTCAGATCTCCCAAGGACACAATACCAAACGATTCTCAAGGTATATATGAAATACCATGTTCAGACTGCCCGAGAACTTATATTGGCCAGACTAACAGACGAGTAACTTCCAGAGTCTACGAACACGAACTTCAGTTCCCGCCCATAGTCACACGGCCATTACAGCCACGTCCACTATAAATACAGTTCCTCAACCCACAATTCCTCAGTTCTCTCGAAGGAGTAGGCAGATTGAGACCTTAGAGAGAACCAGTGACGAGACATGGGGAGTAGGCAGATTGAGACCCCGACGTCAAGTCACAAAAACCTAACGTAATTATACCTGAGGAGTAGGCAGATTGAGACCTCAGCGTAGAATTACGTTTTAACCTTTCATTAATTTTCTTTCTATTTCAGTTCTTGAAAATGGCTCCAAAATCGGAGCCGAAACGTCGAATTTCAACAAATTCTAGACGCGGTTCAACCCGAACTTTTATATATATAGAAACATTAATTAAAATACTTGAAGAGTAAACAGGATAACTTAGATTAATTTTTAAAACAAGCTTTTTCTATAACGGACCCAGAGTCGGGACACCGCTCGTGTCAAGGTGCACACCACAGATCACAGAGCCAAGAGGAACACGGAAAGCAACTAATCAGTTGTCAGAATAACTTGTCAAATGTCAATCTGTGTGTGCAACGGGACCCAGAGATATTCCACGCTGAGGTGACTTCTATGGAGGAATAGTACGAAATAGAATTGGGATTAATATTGATTGAAAACATTGTTCTACGAAAAGAAAACGGAACGCATCAACTGGGCATCATAAGTGTCCGAGACCAAACACAGATCACAAACCAAGGGGAAAACGACGAGCAACTTGTCAGGTGTCAATATACCTGTTATTGCTATCTGAACTGTGACAACATTGACGTTATCAGTTAAGCGCTAAATGTGGAGGATTATGTAATAGAAAAAGAATGTGGAACGTTACATTGATACATTATTTGACTCTAATTTAAGAATATAGTTATAAATGACGCTGAGGTTTTCAACATCAGACCTTTTGTTCATGCTATTTTTTCCCCTATTGATATATACCATCTCCAAAAAATTTCTTTTAAGGTAATTGTCCTCCTTTGCTAAAATGGTGGGTTCATTAAAATTGATATGATGGAAAGTTGAAATAGTATGTTCTGCAAGTGCACAACTGTTTTTTTTAAGATTGCAATCGCTCCTGTGTGACGTGATGCGTCCTGATGAATTTCTACTGGTTTGTCCAATATAGACTTTGTCACAATTGGAGCAAGGTAATTTGTAAATGACATTAGTTTTTTCAAATTTTGAGATAGGAGTTTTCGTTTTCGTATAGAGATTGTTTACTACCTTAAGGTTTTTTTTGGCTATGCGTAATTCTTTCGATTTAAAAATATTGGAGAGTTTGGGGGTTTATGTATCCCCATAAGAAAAAATAAAGTTTTGCTAAATCTGGCCATCTAGCAGGCAACCTGACAGGCCCATGCCGTTCTATCCATTTATTGGGCAATTCCTCATTTCTCTCACTTCTCTCGAAAAGTGAACAGAGGCGCCATCATGTTGTAACCACATTTTATGGCGAAGATCAAGAGGAACATCTTCCAACAAACCTGGTAAATCATTCCGTAGGATATTGACATACATTGCTCCATTCAGATGTTCCTCAAAAAAGTATGGACCAATAACATATTCTCCAACGATTCCTCCCTACACATTTATTGACCACCTATGTTGATAATCCACCTGCCTCAATAAGTGGGGATTTTCTGTCGAATGATAGAGGTAATTATGTCGCTTTACTAACCCATTTAGGTGCTGTAGGTTTTCCGGGTTTTCCTACAGCTGAAAAGTGAATACATCACCTAAAATATCTGTAAGTCGCCCCGGAGCGCCACGGCAAATAATAATAATAGCCGTCCTCTACCCGAACAGGCTATGCCTTTGGGTACACTCAACGAGTGTTTATGATTATTATTTTATGGAATGTCGATTAATTCGACCATAACATGTTATTGAGAAAGTTGCCGTTTTGACGATTTTTTTCCATAGCCCAATTGCAAAATCTCTCTTTTTTTCAAAATCTGCATGCAGTAGTTCTTGATGTAATTGAACGTGGTATGGATGAAAACGATGCCTTTGCACTGATCTCTCACTTGTATCCACTATTTCACCAATATTCCGTTGGCTCCTACGAGGATCTTCTTCAACAGCAAGAAGAACTCTCAATTCATTATCCTCAGTAGTGGCTGGTTTGATCCGTTCATGTTCAGAAGAATGAATACATCCAGTTTCAATAAATCTAGTCAGTACCTTTCGGAATGATCTTTCGTCTCGATGCCTTCTATCTGGATACTGTTGAGAATAAATTCTACTTGCCAATAAACATTTTTTGTCTGATTCACCTAATATGAAAATCATATCAATCAAATCAGTTTTTGAAATCAACATTTTGATTGAATTGTATCGAAACTTCTCGATACAGCAACATTCACAAAAAATAATTGTTGTAAATATTCCAAAATATATATTGTAATGCGAATGAAAATAATAACAGATTGAATTCACAACTTGTTTATCTTCTAAATGGTAATCATAGACATGGAGAGATAATTTAAAGCAGGCGTTGGACAAACACTATGCATCAAATGAGGGAATTAGAAGGTGTATCTTTACGATTATTTTTTTCACTGTCAAAGGACCCCGCAAAATCCTAATGGAATTTGGGTCTCGGTGGATTTTTTTGAAATTTTGATATGATGTAGTCCATGTTATTCTCAACCAATGTTACCATTGCGCCAACCCTAAAAAATTAACAGTTTTGCTGGTAGGGGTCGTTAAAATCACCCCTTTCTCAGAATAGGCTATTTATTTTCGAAACCGGGAACGACATTTTCAACTGTTTCATTGTAGATAATGTTGCATATGATTATGCTCATATATAAAAAAAATTCTTTACCCCCTCCCTATTCCCCCCACCACATATTATGAATCGCAAAAAATTATATCTGGATTACTTTGAAATGCATCGTCAGATGTTTCAATATGCTTAAATTAGGGCAATAGCACATTTTCATGATTGTCCCCCCCGTTCCCGAGGGGTACAAAACAAAAAAGTTTTAGTGGATTTTTCTGAATTTTCAATATGATGCAGTTCATGTTATTGTGACAAGAAATTAATCAGGTGATAAACCTAAAAAATGGACAGTTTTGCCGCTAGAGGTCGTTAAAATCACCCCTTTCTCAGAATAGGCTATTTATTTTCGAAACCGGGAACGACATTTTCAACTGTTTCATTGTAGGTAATGTTGCATATGATTATGCTCTTTTATAAAAAAATTCTTTACCCCCTCCCTATTCCCCCCACCACATATTATGAAACGCAAAAAATGATATCTGGAATACTTTGAAATGCATCGTCAGATGTTTCAATATGCTTAAATTAGGGAAATAGCATATTTTCATGATTACCCCACCCCCCTCCCGAGGGGTACAAAACAAAAAAGTTTCGGTGAATTTTTCTGAATTTTCAATATGATGCAGTTCATGATATTGTGAATAGAAATTAATCAGGTGATAAACCCAAAAAATGGACAGTTTTGCCGCTAGGGGTCGTTAAAATCACCCCTTGCTCAGAATAGACTATTTATTTTCAAAACCGAGAACAGCATTTCTACTTGTTTCATTGTAGCTTATGTTGCATAAGATTGTGCTCATTTATAAAAAAATAATCACCAACTCCCTCTTCCCCCACCTCCTATTATGAAATGAAAAAAAATTAGATCTGGCTTATTCTGAAATGCATCGTCGGATGTTTGAATAAGCTTGAATTAGGGAAATATCACTTTTTTATGAAAATTTCCGCTCCCCGCAAGGGGTACGAAACCAACAAAAGGTGGATTTTTCTGAATTTTTAATATGATGCAGTTATTGTGAATAGAAATTAACTAGGTGATAAACCCCAAAAATGGATAGTTTTGATGTTTGGGGGCTTCAAAGTCATACCTTGCTCAGAATAGACTATTTATTATTATAAGAGGGAAAGATATTTGTACGTGTTTAATTTTAGATTACCATGAGTCATATTGTAATTTTTCATAAGAAGAATTCTAAAACCTCCCCCTAAACCCCAACCCCTATTTTAAAACACTAAAAAATAATTCTTGACGATACTTTCAAAGGCGTAGTCAAAATTAATGATTTATTGAGCTCAAATAAGGGAAATCATACTTGTTAATTTAAACCTTCCACACTTAAAGAAATGAGGGCGGATGACGCGTTTTTTTTCCAATGAGGTGAAGGAAATCTTTTATAGAGAGGTTATGAGTCTCAAAACCTCAAAACTCAAGACCTACTGTGAGACTCCACTGATTCTCCGATGTCAGGGCTACTAGTCTTGTAAGACGTTGTACAAGTTCAAAGATCAAGAATTTGAATTTGAGGTAGTGCTTGATTTGGATCAATTTGTGCAGGCCTGTTGGCGGCATCCATTACTACATCCAATAGCGTCGTCTATGGGTATCTGATATTCGGTTCATGGCGTGCAAAGCCCAAGAACCATAACACACTTGCCACATGTGCACAAGAGCCCAAAGTTGTTGCTCCCGTTTTGCAAGTGCAATAATATCCTAAAATTGGCACATCCTCCTCTTCGTCTTGCATGTTGGGGTTAAAAGCAATCGAAAGCTGATGTTTGGAGAGCCTGGTATATCTTGAGTAAATGCGCAATCTAATAAACCCATTCTCATTTAAATGTTCATCTACTTGAATAGTTTCACCCTCATCTCTCTGAAATTTGTCCTGAATATAGGATGGAGCCAGCCCAACTTGATAGACACCTAAAATCATAGGTGTGAATTAAAAAAGATACCAGAAATTGAAAATCCAGTTTGAGTCAATTATTACAAAGAAGCCAAAATCTCACCTACAGTCAACCGTTTGAAATATTCCAAAGTAAGGCGAGGACATTGCGGCAAATGATTTTGATTCAAGTGGACCCATACGGCATTTTTTCTTATTAGTCCCTCAAATTCTACCCTTGCTTGAACTACATTCACTTCTTGTGCTTGGATGATCATATGTTCAGCCATTTGTTCATTGGCATCTTTCATCGAAATAGGCCCATGATACCTGTAAGATAGGTTTTACGCAACAAATAAAGACCAAGCAGCATCTATGGTTACGGTTACACAGCTTCAGTTCATGGTTGATAATTTTGGTGTTTAAGGAATGTGTTTCTGTAAGTTTTGATGTTTCAGTTATATACTCATGAAAATATATTTCCATTCATCAAAATGTATACTTGTCAGGTGAAGAAATATGATTATTGTAGCTGACATTAGTGAAACCGAGAAAGATATTCCGAAAAACAATGACCATAATCGTATTGATAACGTGAGTTGAACTTTATGCGACGCATTTGTTATTACATCGTTACGTATTTGTCATGTAAGGATGTGAAAATCTGCAAAATGTGCATGTAAGTAATGATGACGTAAAGGTTACGTAATTGTCTTCAAGCGTGCGTGATTCACCCTATAACCGCACGCAATTTATTTTTAGAAGTGTAATTTTCCCGGTTACTGAAGTTTATTCAAGTGAGTTTGTCCCGCATGCAATAATATATTCAAGAGAATTAATGCGCTTGTAGAAAAAATCTTGATTCAAACTCATACGGAAAGGTACTTTCCCGCACTCGACTGCTTACCCGAACGATGCAAAGCGGAATAACGGCAGTTGCATGCGGGAAAGGTGCTCTTTCCGTACTAGTTAGGATAATAACTATTTCCTACTCAGGGAATCGTCAATTCATAAATAAAGTTCAGTTAAGTCGGCCAACGGTAAAAAGGTAACTTTTATAGTAAATGTAACAATTACTTTAAATGCTGCTTGGGTCTAATGTTAAGTTACTAAATTGTTAGTTACTCAAAATAATTGATAGAATAAACGAAAATTATGTAACAATACTCCAACAGAATAAATAATGCAGCCTTAACACCTACCTATTAATTATCGCTCCGGCTATCCGAAAAAAGTCGCCTATATGTATAGTATGTTGCAGAGGAATAGTGTCAGATATAATCTTAAACATCGATTTTAGTTGACCATTTCGAGCTTCCACTATCCACCTGGTTTTGGTTATCAACCGGGATGCATTAGCTTCTTCCGTTGTGAATTGGCGCTGACCATGTCTCAAAAGTGGAGGCATTATACATAAAAACCCGTTTTCCTCCATAAAGGGGATTGCATCGCGATATCCTCGATCTAGTATAAAAATATCACCTTGATTGAACCAAATCTGCATTCCTGCATGATCTCTTTCGTATATAACCATCTGGAGCTACCAATAAAACCGGTTTCAATACATATCTTCCTTTGTGTGTGCTTTACGACTGCCTCAAAACTCTAAAATTACTGCACTTCGGAATCTACGCATAAGTATAATCAGCGTAAACAAGTGCTTTCTGAACATTAGGCTCGGGGTTATACAGTCTATTAGCAAAATATGTCATGAGATTCTGCAAATACTGTTCTCTTGTTATCGAGTTAAAACCAATATTCTGATTGACAAATCTTGGAATTAAAGCTCTTCCCACTAAGGATATGACCGAACTGGTATTCTGCCTTGTAGAATACTGAAAAATAACCCACAAAAACTCATCAGATGCCGCATCTTGCACAAAAAAGTAAGTAAATCTTTTTTCCTCACATATCTCAATCCATTTCCTTCGGGAACAGGATCACAATATGTATACAATTCTCTGAACTGTCCTTTCGTCACAGAAAAACTTTTTTGGAATTCTTCATCACTAAAACAATCTTCATCGCTGTACATATTTTCAGAAAGCGTGTTTGCTGATTTTCTCATTTGTTGTAAAAACTGTTGTAAGTGAGTACCTTCGAGAACACACGGTCTATTTATAAAACGTAAACTAGGCAGAAGAATATTTAAAATATGGGATTTATCATCCAAATGTTCCTGACACGATCTTACGTCTTCAGAAATGTAAATATTAGTTTTAATAAATGCATCGACTCTACATTCTACTGAAAGTCTATGAATGTCATTCACTTCATCACAAACAAAGCAAGTAGAATTTTTAGTTTGACTCAAAACGTTAAGTCTCAAACAGGCAGGATTATTTTCTACATCTATCAATTCTTGACTAATTGATCGACTGCAATTTATGCAAAGGCGTCCATTATCTACTTGAAGAGGAGGTCTGTTTGCAGCATTTCGCCGAATAACTGCTACTGCTCGTTTATTCACATTTTCTTCTCCATTCATTCGTGACAGTTGCCCTGGCCGAAAAAATCTTTCGCATACATAACAACTTTCTCGAATTTGGTACGCCATTATAATAATTCCATATACAAAAACACAACTTTAGTAAGATTTAAAAACACAAACAAGAACAAGAAAGGCACAACAATTATAAATAATGATAAATGAGATGTAGCAAAATAAATACAATGCATAAGTTTGACAATTACTAGCATGTCAAAAAGATGGTTCGCAGCCGCCTTTGAATTAATTTAATGAACATACGTTCATTAGAATGCGTATTTTCTCAATTTCACGTTTACCTGGCATCCATTATTTTGGATGCTTTTAATCCAAATATATGATTTTGAAACTTTTTGTTTGTCGAAATAATGGGGCCGAGAAGGAAAAAAATATATATATTTTTTCAGAAAGAGCAGTGGGTATATGCAAAATAACATGACATCTATTTATTTTGCGAATAGACTGTTAAACCTTGTGGTGCACGCTGATTCTACTTGTGCGTATATTCCGAAATGCAGTCCTATATAGCATACAAACAGTAAGTGAGGAGAGGTATAATTGAACAAGTGTACGATTTCGCTAATCGAAGCTGATTAAGGGCCGGTTTTATAGGTTCCAGTTTAACTTCAGTATGGAGTTTATCTCTAGGTTATGCGAGAAGTGACGTTTTATAGGTTCCAGTTAGTTCCAGATGAGGATAATCTTCAGTTTAAACTAGAGAATCCTTCTGTTAACGTAACTGGTGGAAAAAGTACCGGTTAAACTTCAGTTTGAGTTTGAGCCTGCGCATTAGATATAATCATGAGAGACTTTGAACACAAGAGAAGCTAGAGGCTAGACATATTTAGGTTATTATGTTGTTATTTTGTGAATGTGAAGTGAAAGGGGAGGTTACAGGGTTACAGTAGCAAACGGCGGTATATAGAATTTAGATTGTATTGTGTGTAATAGAGTACTAGAAGTAATAGTGTGTGATTGTATACTTGGTATTATATAAAATGATGGAAGATTTTATATTCATTTTGAGAATATATTTTCAGATGACAAAAAAGATTTTTTTATATATTGCTAATTTTCGAAACGTTGTAGGTGCTGTTGATTATACATATAAAAATCCAATCCCCAGGTTATAATTTTTTTGTTTTGTACCCCTCGGGTGGAGGGGGGATAATCATGAAAAAGTGCTATTTCCCTGATTCAAGCATATTGAAACATATGACGATGTATTTCAAAGTAATCCAGATATAATTTTTTGCGTTTCATAATATGGGATGGGGTAAAGATTTTTTTTTATAAAAGAGCATAATCATATGCAACATTATCTACAATGAAACAGTTGAAAATGTCGATCCCGGTTTCGAAAATAAATAATCTATTCTGAGAAAGGGGTGATTTTAACGACCCCTAGCGGCAAATCTGTCCATTCTTTGGGTTTATCACCTGATTAATTTCTATTCACAATAACATAAACTGCATCATATTGAAAATTCAGAAAAATTCACTGAAACTTTTTTGTTTTGTACCCCTCCTGAGGGGTGGGGGATAATCATGAAAATGTGCTATTTCCCTAATTTAAGCATATGGAAACATCTGACGATGCATTTCAAAGTAATCCAGATATAATTTTTTGCGATTCATAATATGTGGTGGGGGGAATAGGGAGGGGGTAAAGAATTTTTTTTATATATGAGCATAATCATATGCAACATTATCTACAATGAAACAGTTGAAAATGTCGTTCCCGGTTTCGAAAATAAATAGCCTATTCTGAGAAAGGGGTGATTTTAACGACCCCTAGCGGCAAAACTGTTCATTTTTTAGGGTTGGCGCAATGGTAACATTGGTTGAGAATAACATGGACTACATCATATCAAAATTTCAAAAAAAATCCTCCGAGACCCAAATTCCATAAGGATTTTGCGGGATCCTTTTGACGTTTCTGGTATCTGGATTATTCTTGCCAATCATTCGGTTTTATACTGATAAAACTGCCTGGTCCTCGATAAAACTTTGTTAACATTTGAACTGTCAAAACTAAATAGGGTTATCTGCGTAGATTTTATTGATCCTGTATAATTGCGTTCTGTATATTGAGTATAGATCGCGCCCGAAATACTTTCCAGAGAATTGAAATACGTATCAGTTTTTCTTTTGGGAGAGGAGAATAAAACATAGGTATTCTAACAATTGACGCCGAACTACAAATACTTCCAGTAGTCGATCAATGCATGATGTTTTTGTTAGAAAAATAAAAAAAACAAAATACTGCTCCAAGATCACGACTAGTTTTGTAATTATGGTCCAATATTATTTAAAATTGGTGCGCAAGAATTTTTTGGATCGAAGATTATACATTTTTTGTAATTCTAGATAGCGGACTAGTTTTGTGATTATGTTCAGAGTCCATTTCAAATTGATATGTGGGGGTTTTCGGGGTTCAAGATCGTATCTCTTTTATCAAATTCCCAAAATCATTACTTTAACATTCAATTATGTTTTGAGAAAAAATATTGTGTTTTAAAAAAAGTGAAAAAATAGTTTTGAAACCTATACATTTCTTTTAACGACGATAGGGAGTCTCCCAATCCAATACAATTTAACCTAAAGTGTAGGCTAGATATCCGTTATTCTGTATTCATCGTCTAGCTATTCGTCAAGTTAGAATTATTATGAAATAGTCGGTAGAAAAAGCACCCCACGTTTTATAAGGTTGGGAGACGCCCTATCACTGTAGAACAAAATCGTTATATTTTCAAAGTATAATTTTTCTTTTTTGTAGACAGTACCTTTGAGCGTGTTTTATTAGTTTTTTAAACCATAATTTTATTCCATATATCACATCTTGGGTCTCATTAAGTACTCAACTAAAACAAAACAATCAGTTTGTTTTCAATACTGGGTTTCCCAGAATAACGTGAAATCAATTCTACATTGTGAACTTGAGCTCAAAATAGGTCATTTCGTATCAACGTAACTCTACAACCTGTTCCAAATTAAGTTAGCACCATTGTCAACTTCGTTACTATTGACGCTCCGAATTTGGTTTAATGGAAAAATTATTGGCATTTTTTTTTCGGCAAACTTCTCGGACTATATCAATACAGTTCTTCTATGAATACCTACTATTCATTATACTGTTCTAGTGAAATTTTCCAGTTCATTCACGTTATCATGTGTTTGATTTCGTAAACGTCGTTCTGGACAACACCTAAAAATTCAAATCGAGGGGTGTCATATATAGAGTGACCCATTTGAAAGCGGGCCACCTCTCTAAAACTGTTATTTATTATGCGATTCAGATTTTTTTTCAATAGAGCATCAATAGTTCTAGTAGAGTGCTACTTCGAATTTGTCTCAATGTCAAAAATCCAACAAACATACTAGCGATTTTTTTAAATAAAATATGACGAAGCCACTGAATTTGTGATGATAATAATAATAATAGCGTTTATTGCCCAACAGTTTCCCATTTACAGAGCAATTTTACAAATGATAATATAAGATTAATTAGTAGCACTAATTTATGAATATGAATGAATGACAATCACAAGTCCTATTTGAATAGAAAAAAAACTGAAAAAAATAAAATAAAATAAATTAAAAAATACAAAAATTCAAAGATGCGCACGAGATTTATTCTTGAGTTCACAAACACTGCAAGAAAAGAAGTCACAAACACTAGAAAGTTTGTTTGCATTACTGCACATACAATTTATTGGTGACTTTAACATTAAATTTGTTTGAGCTCTTTTGCATAAGAAAGTAGTGTTGATGTGCTTTCAATTGGGTGTGACTGAAATTTCACGATAATATTTTTTTTTAACAGAAATCAGTCGTCACATAAATCACAATCATTTCAAAAATATCGTTCAAAATGCTCTATTAGGTCGTTAGCAGTCGAGTTTGTAAACAGTAGTTATTCAACATAGTGTCAAATTCTGTTTCATCCAAACATAACTCCATAGTATGGGAGATAGTTATGTCCATCAGAACACTGCAGTTTTTCGTCAGAAAAATGAAGTTTACATCTTCACATCAAATAGTAATTAATATCCAATAAGCTACCCAATATTGATAACATAAATGGACTACAACAGAAGAATGGATTGAGATGAGAGAGCCTACACCTCAATTTTCGTTCTTTTCAACCAATTCCCGATTTAGTCATCAATTCGATAAAAATTCGATCAATGGTTTGGGGCAACATTTGTGCAAACCTATCTTAAGCTATTTTTTGACATTGAACCGCATTCAATAATGTTTTAAAAACTTATTCAATTTACGTCATAGATTTGACTATGTGTCGAGCATTAGCTTTAAAAACATTCCGTCTATGACGTCAATGTTTCAACGCTAAAACGCAAAGTTTTTAGAACGAACCAAATAATTTTAATAAAGTGGTACGCCAAAAAACAGCTTTAATCTTTCACGCAGTACAATCTTGGTTTCATTCAAACATGTTTGGGATGCCACATTTTAAAAATATTTATTTATAAAAGAAACTTAGTTGCTATAGAGATGACAAGCCATTAGAGTAAAATACGAATAGATACAAATTTGTCAGTGTTAATAGTAAAGTTTATAACTCTTCAAGTACCTACACTAATAAAGAAGTAGCGAAACATGTAGCGAGCCAAATTCCTGGATATGTGTACACCAGTCTCAAGATCATTGAAAATTATTGAGTGATTCACTGCCAAGTGTAAATTACCGTTGAATTTTTCATGTTCTGGGTTCATTGGTCTGCTATGGAACAATACTATTAGTTCAAAGAGTGTTCCTCAGCTCGCACAAGTTTCTCGAAGACTTCTGAGGATTGCTCGTAAGGGTATAGCCGGATGACGGATAGAATCAATTTTAGAAAAAACAAACAAATATCAATATTCACGTCCGGGTGGCTCAATATTTTTGTTCTGCCCCACAGATCATTCGTTTCTTGTTCACATTTTTTGTTGTTTCCTGATCCAATCCAATCTAATTCTGTTCGACCTTTGCCGACACCCTGTTGTATAGGGAATAAGCGAGAGAATTTATTGCCTTTCGTCAAGTACAGTTTCACATAAAACATATTTAAATATTTTTCATGATGAAATGATATTTCTTAGGCTTCAAACGAAGTATGTGTACTGATCGGAGTGCTTTCTGTGTTCCTATAGATAGCTCTGGTGCTCACTTTATTAGTGGGTACTTGGGGTGTCGTAGGGCCAGTTGACAAATCCAAGTGGAAAACGTTGTGTCCGGGGCTGTAGTGATGAGCGGGTTGAACCGTGAAACTATGTAGTAGACACAAGTGTTTTCGATTATTATTTTTGGTAGTTGTTACGGGAAGTATTGCAAGGTATATTCTTGTAGAAAAACTTTGCCAGGCGTTGGGCTGAAATGATTCGGCAGTTGTATGGGGCTGTTGAAATATTTTCTGTTCAACATTTGCCGACACCATATTGTGTAGAGAATAAGTGAAATGCTCGATTACTTTTGTTCAATTTTCATTTTGGCAATCCATTTCTGTTGTGCAAATCTTTAGATAATTTAATATTTATTTAATCCTCATGTCACTTACTGAAATTGCGCACACGTATTAAGAACCGCTAACAATACAATATTTTCATAAAGTTGACCCCTCTGCTGCCCTTCAAGGCTAGGTAAAGAACCCGTAGGAATTTTGAAACATTTCCGAAGTTTTCGAACGCGGAAATTACGGCTGAAAACAACATTTCGGCCGAAGTGCTCGAACCCCAGCCTTTTCGAAAAAAGTTGTGATATCATACTATTTGAATGTATGTATGTATCCATGAAGGTGGGGTACGTGCCAAGAAATGGATAGCAAAGATGCGCATGCTACTAACTCAAATTTTTCACGTGTTAACAGCCGATGACAATACAATAATTTCATGAAATTCGAACCCCTTGACTCCCCCCCACCCCGGCCACCAACAAATTCGAACGTGAGAAACGGAGAAAAAAACATGTCGGTTGGAAAAATCGGTAAAAGTTGTGAAAAATATCGGGCCGTTGAATAATTCTCGTGGCTTGACTTGTATGATGTATCGAGAAAGGTGGGGTACGTGCTGAGAAGCTGCATGATAGGGGGTAGCAAACATACGCACGTCACCGATTTACCAACGTTAGGGCACCTGGCGCCCCTATTAAAATGGATAATTGAACAAATTGTAACGCGTAAAAGTATAAACTAGAATAAACTCAATGAACCATTTGAATTCAAGCTTCTATATTACTATTGAAATAAAAATTGAAAAAAAATCATTTAACGTACATATGAAGAATATAGAACTTTCAAAAACTTAAATACTTCCTCAATAGTATGAAACGTGAAACGTCATTATACTTGAAATAAAGTCTCGCTTCAAAGAAAATATTGATTTTTTTAAGTTCTTCGTTCTTTGTTCTTCAAGCAACAAATATTTTTAATTTTTCAGTTCAATAGTTTATAAGAGCTTATTTTAAAAAAGACGTCATTTTATGCTCAACAGTGAACCCTAGTTATCTAGGGCTCATATAATAGAGCATATATTTTTTCAAATTTTGTCTCTCTTTCTCATTCAACTTAAATAATCATCATACCATTATATTTCTGGAAAATCAGTGGTTTGAACACCACAGCAAATAGTTATAATAGCTTTCTATCACATGAACTAGTTTTGCCTTTGGGTACGCTCACATGACTGTATTCGAGGGAGGGTATTATTCTAATTATAACCGTCATCAATAATTAATTAGAATCTTTAAATTTCAGATTGGTGATGTTAATTTACATGAAATGAATTCTGAGCAAGTAGCGGCTGTGCTTAGACAATCTGGTACTCATGTTAGACTCATAGTTGCTAGACCAGTGGATATATCTTCGACTGAATATAAGTATTTAGGAAGCTCAGCGCCACTTGTACCAACAAGGCTCTTACATGACAGCACAGAATTAGATAAATACCTTATACAACATAAGTACCCTCCAATTTTTCAGAAAACTGTTGCAACAGACCTCTTTCAATCGGATATAGCAAATTCTTATGGAGTTTTGGGTCTGTCAAGGGTTCCTGCCTCACCTTCCTTACCGTTGCTCAATTTGGACATGTCTGTAAAAATGCCAGAAATGGAAAAATTCATAGTGGAGTTGAAAAAGGATGCAAACGGATTGGGTATAACAATTGCTGGATATGTATGTGAAAAAGAAGAATTATCTGGAATATTTGTGAAAAGCGTTAGTAAAGGAAGTGCTGCAGATTTGAGTGGAAGGATCAGAGTTAATGATAGAATTGTAGAAGTTGATGGACTATCTTTACAGGGTTACACTAACCTGCAGGCAGTTGAGGTTCTCAGAAATTGTGGAAATGTTGTTAAACTTTGTTTGGAACGATATTTACATGGTCCAAAATATGAGCAACTTCAACAAGCTATAGCTGCAAGCGAAGTTAAACCAGCATCTTCTGATGTTCCACGGTAATAGAGAAGCTGTTTGTACCCCTTAATTAGTTGCTTTTTCAATCTCTACTCCCTTCCCTATATTTGAGAATCTCTCATATTAACCCTTGTATATTACTCGAACCCAATGTCTACTAACCGGAGTGTTTGGATATAATATTGCCCACTTTTTCCTAAACATACCGTATTTTATATAAATTTCAGATTTCTCATCGAAGAAGAGAGTTTAAATGTTAACGACAAAACTAATCATGAATCTGTTCATGCACAAAATGGAAATTTCAACAATTTCATTAAAAATAATGAAGGTTTTGTTCCTGTTGATGAAGAGTTGCTTAAAGAGAAATGGGAAAAGGTAATTGGACCAGATACCAAAATAATCATTGCACAACTGAACAAGTTTGGCGAGAAAGGAGGTTTGGGTATTAGTTTGGAAGGTACAGTTGATGTTGAAGATGGAAGAGAAGTTAGACCACACCATTATATTCGATCAATACTTCCGGAAGGACCAGTGGGAAAAAATGGAACTTTGAAATCAGGTGATGAATTATTAGAAGTCAATGGCCACAAATTATTAGGTATGAATCATCATGAAGTTGTCAGTATACTGAAAGAATTGCCATTAAGTGTGTGCATAGTATGTGGTAGGAGTCCATTGAATTTATTTACACAACGTGAAGACTCCTTCACAGAAAGAGTTTCATTGAGTCGCAGCTTGCATAATTTGCTACTTGCTTCAGATAGACTAGTTAAAGCCAAATCAGATGGATCTCTAGCTAGCAGCATAGCTGTCGTAGGACCCTCAGACCAAACCTTCACCAAAATGAAATCACGCTCCCTAGAACCATTGACTGGGCTTGCTATGTGGAGTTCAGAACCACACATTATAGAATTAGTGAAGGGCGAGAGAGGCTTAGGGTTTTCTATTCTGGATTACCAGGATCCCATTGATCCCAATGATACTGTTATTGTTATCAGGAGCTTAGTCCCTGGTGGGGTAGCACAACTAGATAGCAGATTGATTCCTGGTGACCGTTTGCTGTTTGTCAATGATACTGTCTTAGAGAATGCTTCACTTGACCAAGCTGTTCAGGCTCTGAAAGGAGCTCCAAAGGGCATTGTGAAAATAGGAGTAGCAAAGCCTTTGCCAATTCCAGATACAGTAGCGCATAGTTCATTAGTTGATGTTGATTCTACAAGATGTATCGTTAATAAAAATTGTATAAATTAATATATGAAAAAATTTATTGTATTGTTCAAATAATATTTCTTCACAAACATTTATTTAAAATTTTTGATATATTTGTAAATAAGAGATCTAGTAAGAATGGGGGTGTATTTTTTTTAAATAGTACTTATATTGTTATCTTGAAAATGTTAAAATTTACTGTTTATTTTGGGGAAAATAATCTCACAAATTGGACGGTATCATGAGTCGTCTAAATATCCAAAAAATAAACACACATTTGCATTTTTTTGTGCTTTATTCATGTGACTGAAAAACTCCAGAGCAGAAATTACTTTTGAATATTCTTTAGTGACACAGCTTCAAAATACAGTTCTACAATTTTATTCCAACCAAGTATTTCTTCTCATGGTGCAAAGTTATCATAGTTCGAGTATTTTCAATATTTCGGCAGAGTACTGGTCATATATGTGTTTGTTCATGGCATAGTTATTTAGTGCTCTTTCGATTCCATTTTTAATGGTTGATATATGTTCTCTAAAATATTGTGTTTATCACCATGGGAAATTAAACTTCTGTCGTGTACAACTAACTCATCGTAGAATTGCAGCAATCTTTCATTTTCAGTAACACTAAATTCCCTTGTATGAAGTAACAGAAGAAAGGGATGACGATTTTGATTAAAAATCAAAGATCGATTGATAATTTTCTTAAATGGGGAATGTTGTGATATTTGAAAATTACTTATTTGAAGTACTTGTTATGCATACACGAATATGTTGAAAATAACTTACAGTAGAATGTCATTTGCTTTATAGACCATGAAATTCAGATTTTCTCAATACCTTTGGTTCCTTACTCCCAACCATGAACTGATTTCTTTATAATTATACTACTCCTTCGAAATATAATAGATTATTCCAGCTTGTCCCAAATAAACTATAAGAACTGAGCAATTTCAATAAACCAGCGTACAGTAGAAAAAAAAATGGCCTAAAAGGACAGTATGTATTTTCATAATTTCCTGAATTGATGCTGTTCATGAAAGGAGAGTTTGTGCTGCTATCATTGAATGATGAATTATCTAGGTGATAAATTAACCTCACAAAACTATATTCACGATTAATAGATATTTACTGCCTCTGAATTCAATTAGATTTCACATCAAAGTTCTGTCTATCAGCTCGGTCGGTACTTCGAGTCGTCATGTCAAAAGTATCCTCGCATATTTTATTAATCTTAAAAACTCTCGCTGAGATAGTTCTCGCAGTTCTCGCAGTTCGTCTAAATGAATTGTCAATTTTCATTTCATCGGTTGTTGGTGTTAACGTTATTATCATTCAGAGAATTGTACAGGACACGTTGGAGTTATTTAGTGAAACAAATACATTATCACCTTGGTTGAAAAGTGAACCGTTACACACCCTGTTTTCTCACAAATTCTAATTATTACAAAAATATCACGGTTCTGTTTTATCGAAAAATTAAATTCATTGTTCCTGCCCCTCTCCATTCATTAACATTCGTTGCCACATCCAGGCATCTATTTTACGAAGAATTCCTTATTAGATTCAGTTATCTTCTACCATCTTATGTCTTAAGATCTTTGACATGATATTATCCTAAATTTTTACCCTTTATGTTTGTGAGTTCGTAAACTAGTTTTGAACTCAGTCTCTTCGCCTTTCAGATAATAAATTTTGAAGCTAGCGTAGCTGAGGAATCCTGGCTTCTTTCTGAAAGGACATAATTTTGTTTTCAGACCATATCTCCAGCATGGTAAATATCAGCTGGTCTTTCACTTAAGTTGTACGAACGAGCATTAACCTCGTAAGCTCTTGCTAAATGCCTGACATCAAAATCGTTATGGTTGAATAATTTTCTGCAAACCGACGGTACCAACTGCACATTTCAATGAACCTTTTAATTTCATGGCAGTCTTTGGAACTGTGTACTCCAACATAGCCTCCTTAACGTTTGCAGGGCCTGAGTAAATCTTGGTCGACAATGAAACCAACATGTTTCAAAGTAGGGCGGCATCATCTACATTTTTCAATATTAGTATATATGCTGCACTAATTCAAGAACCAATTTGTTCATTTTTACATGTTAATCTCCATAAAGATTGTTCAGGTCCATTCTGCATATTTTTGCGTTTTTTGGAATTGGGGGCAAATCAGAGCGTCGCTGGTCTGCGTTCATCGTGTGACGTAATCGAGTAGATCCCTTAGATAGATAAAGTTTTGCCAATAGAGCGCGCAGTTTGAATTTTTTTCAGTTAATTGAATTGGATTTTTAAGAAAAAAGATTTCCGAGAACGAGGTTTGAACCATCGTCCTTTTGGTTGGTAGCGAGTGACGCTAGCTGCCTCCACGGAGACTTCATACAAGTTGGTGTACAAATGTGGGATATATATTTCTCCAGACGCTGTTTGAATACTAAACGAATAATAATGATTGTATATGGAATGAAAGTCTGATAATAATAATAATGATGTTTGGCAGCGTTACAAGTTGCAGTTGAAAGGCGCCAGTGATTCCTCCATCAAGTATATGACAGCGGTACGTACGTTTCAGAGCGCTACGTGTCATGTTATTTACGTTTTGAGAGTGAGCAGATTGAGATGGACATGTGTGTTGCGGGTTGTAAAATTAAACATTGGGTTTGGGGATAGGGCGTTGCCGGTTGTAAAATTAAGTTTTGAGGTTAGAGATGTATCATTTAAGAGAAAAAACAAAGGTGTCTCAAAACACATCAAACGGCGTATACAGGGTAAGTTAATTAGGTGAGAATACAACAGGTTGTCTGAAAATGCGTCCCGAGCGCGCTTGGAATATGAGAACAATAATAACTGTAGATGGAATATTCGAAGTATGGAAGTGTAATTATAATAATGATGATTGAAAAATAAAAAATAGCATGGTGGTGCCTCACGCCTCACATTGGTAATATCGTTGAAGAAAAAAAAATATGTGACAAATAAACATGGTTTTACAGGTACATGAAAAAACATGGCTGCTACATGTTTGTGTCAAATGTCAGATGGAAAATGGGTCATTGGGGGTAGCGAAGTATTCAGCAATAGTATATACCGGGCGTCTCACACATTATTCAAGAGAAAAAATATGGCTGGTGCATGTGTCAAATGTCAGGTGGAAAATGGGACGCAGAATATGTATCATTGGGAACGTATACAGGGTGTTTCAAAATACTTATTTTAAGATAAAAACATGCCGGTTTAACGGAGTCTATTCAATGTGCGCTAGCAATGTGTACAGGGTATGCAACATTTGAGAAAACAAAATTGACGGGTCTACGTATACACGGTGTCATAAAACACATAAATTAAGAGAAAAAACATAGCGGCGTCTCACGTGATATCTGTCAGATGTTATTTGCAATCATCCTCGTTTACTCGCTTAGTGCCCTTTGTTCGATGAACAATCATAATGCAGTTGAAAGGTGTTGAAGTATGGAGTATGGAAAATGTAGTTAACCCTGTATAAGAATTCTCATAGTGCGCTTTAGCTATTGAAAATCAGAGCGTATAGCAATTTGAAAGTAGTATGAAAACGTTAGTTTACTCGCTTAGTATCCTTTATTAAACGGAAATTAAACGGAAAAATACCCTAATCATAGCGTATAGGATACCGGGTGTACCAACATATCATTTAATAGAAAAAACATACAGGATAACTAATAAACATATTTAAAAAAAACTTGACTGGGTCTAGCGTTTTAACGTGCTACCCCAATAGAAAAATATGGTGATATGTCATACTGAGTGTTCAAAAATTATTCAAGATAGGAAAAAAACCGCTCATAGGACGTTTCAATCCCAATCAAGAAGGTATACAGAACTTCTCATTTACAGAAAAAAAAAATATGATGTTTTAACAGGAGTTTAGCGTTTCAACGTGCGATCCCAATCGGAAATGTATTATATGTCATCGAGACCGAATACATACGTCAGAATACGTACGATTTCAATAATTTTGACACCAATGGGTTTGTTTTGATATCAAGAAACATATTCAATCATTTTCCAATGCCAAAAGGGCATAGGAGGCTAACTTCGTTATTAGTAAAGATATAGAAACGTGCGGGTACTCTAACAAGACAACTTTCATTGGACATTGAGGAAATAATGTAATTTTGTCAGTAGAAGCAGATATAACGTTTTTAGGGATGATTATTCCCGATAACGTGCGTTTTACATGGATTTCGAGTTTGTGTGTGGATGTTTCAACCGTTTTGCGTGCAATCGTTTCCGTGCGCAACCGTTTTCGTGCAACCGTGATTTTATGCAACCGTTTTCATGCAACCGTTATCGTGCAACCGTTTTCGTTTACGCTTAGCGCAGTATGGTGAGGTATGGTGCGGTATGTTACGGTTACGCTCAGCGCAGTATGGTTGGGTATGGTGCGGTATGGTGCAGTTACGCTTAGCACAGTATGGTTAGGTGTGGTGTGGTATGTTACGGTTTCGCTCAGTGCAGTATGTTACGGTTATGCATATAAAGACCCAATGGAATGTAGAGAATTTACTTGTATTTGACATGTCGCATAGCACGCAGAAAAATATGAATTATTTCGTGATGGAACCAGTTTTGAATAAGAAGAGAGCTCACAGCAACAAAAAAATAATCGAGTCTGATACTCATAGACTCCGTTTTGAAACAGCATTTGAGAACAAAAAAAATGAAGGTCCAACGTACACAGCGTTTAAAGAAATAAACATTGGTAGATAGCGATGTTATGATTTATATGAATCGCAATAAAACAAATAGAATGATAATATTTCAAGCATCGTTAGATATCGGAAATATGAAAGTTGTTGAATAAGTTATATTTTGATGCAAAATCAGCATGAAAAAAAAAATGGACACGTCAAGTATCATATGTTTGTGTGCGAAGTACACAGATTGATAATGAATTAATCCAATGAACCGAACATACCTTTCAAAAGTGATTTCAACAACAAGTATCAGTGAGAAAATGATATTAATTTGAAGCAGATTCAAAATACTTCAAAATTCAGCGTTGGTTGAATATTGCTATCAGTCCGTTTCCACATCACCCAGGAGGTAGGACTGCCAATGCGTTACCCTTTTATTATTGTGGAAGACTCCCCCAGTAGACATAGCATAACCACCAATCATGAGAAAATAGTCATCAAATAATACATTTTATATATATATATATATATATATATATATATATATATATATATATATATATATAAGTTATTCTGAGTATCCATCAAATTTTATTTTATTGAATAGTGTCCCCAAGGTAGAGTTTCATCTGAGTTTGGTATCTGGTAGCGTTTATCGTCATGTGGGTTGAGCGCAATTTTGTACTGTACAATTGAGTGTAATTGATGTTTCTCAGAGCGGATTATTCTCTGGGTTACAGTCATACATTTCCAACTGTTCAGACATTCCACGTAATCATCGAATGTAATCTTAGTTCTGACCACAGACGATTTCACGCCATTAGCCTTCTTGGTTGTTCCAAAATTCATCAATATCTCATTGATTTCATCCTCATCATACTCAGCTTCTTCCAATTCCCTTCTTTTATCAATAATGTCAGCATCTGATGTCAACACTTTCGTAGCATTCAATTTGGAACGAAGTCCTACATAGTCAGTCATCAGCACGCCACTATTTTCGTCTTCCATCATATCGAGGACTTTTTTATTGACTAAGGAGATGCCATAAATGTTGGAGGGATAGTCTGAAGTGTCAAAATATTTGTGGCAGTCCTCCTTCATAACTACATAGGGGTCCTGATGCAGATCGTATACAAAAGAATCTGTATCAGTGTACATAGCTGTACAGTCCTCTCCAAAACGTTCAGCAACATAACCATAGTGGAAATCATAGATGGTAGTTTTCGCTAAATCCAATCTATCCTGTCCCACATAGATCGGTTTGTTTAGGAAAATTTGAAGTTTGTTAAGCTCAACAGCCACTAAGTTTTCGTTGAAGATGGTGCAATTTTTAAACACCGATTTTGAGATATAGGCTTCTGTACCATATGTACCACTCCATTCAGTGAGAAAGCGGATGTTGACTCTTTTCCGGACGTTCTCCATAGTTTTACCAAAGACTGCGTTGTTCATTAATTTGAAAAGATTTTTCTCAAAGTCATTTGTTGCCTTCTTGCGGAGCTCCGTATTCAGATCGATATGGGATTTGAGCCAGGGACTCTGCTTGAATTTAAGAACCCTATGGATTTTCGTCAACACCAGTCCATTGTTCAAAGCCTGTTTGAGAGTCCTGTAGTGTATGATATATTTCTTTTTATTTTGTAGAGTGGCCATCAATTTAATTACATCTCGCACATTCTCAGGAGGCATCATCGTTTTTGAATTTATGTGTTGTGGGCAGAATGGTATATCTTTATTATATATATAAGTGTTTAGGATATTCCAAGTCAACTTCTAGAATGTATCCTTCATCGGCATCATCTGCCACAGTTGTGACATCAATATTGGTATCTGCCCATTGGAACCCACCATAAGAAAGGTACTGTGACATAGCCCATCCGTACTGATTGTTGACATCGAAGTACATCAGGAAAGTTGAAGGTTTGGAAGGATCATATCTATTCGGCATATACTTATTGTTTGCATGAGCTCGACGTTTGAAGCAAACTTGACTCAGACCTCCCCGAATACCTCGCTCGACAAATAAAAACATGTCGACATCAGTGAGAAGTTCAAATTCAATTCCGGTATACTTCATCATGGCATCCCACGTATAGCGCGGTAATGTGAAATGGTGCGCAGGATCGAGTTTATGTGACTTGAGAATGCAGGTTCTGAACATTTCGAAGACATCCGCCAACAGGAGAATATCAGTTTTCATGTATAAGTCCACATAATCACCGAGATTCTGGCAGTTGAATGTGGTCCATACATCTTGAGCTCGTCGATACAAACTTCGGATCAGGGCTTATTTTCCAGCTTGTTATAAAATTTATCTTGAGATGGTAAAGCTGTCTCATCGAATCGACCAAACGAGTCAATGTAATCATAAGGCATAACTCCTTTCTTTGTTAACAGTTCAAAGTGTTCAGTATCGGGAAACTGTGACTTCACATTGGGAAACTCCGGAAGATACGATGCTAGTTTATCCAATGAACAAGCCATGAAACGAAAAGAGTCAATAAACCTAAATTGAATTGGGGTATCATGAACGTGTTTAGTGAAGGAAATATATTTCTCTTTGGTTTATTGGGAGTAGATCAACCTTTCCAGCCATTCTTGTAGCAATGTCTCTAACGATGAAGTGTGCATCATATCCACTTAAATTATGAAAAACAACCGGAACAGTGTGAGTGTCCTTGTAGTTGATATTGCACCCTTCATGAGCAGCCCCCCGATAGTTATTTCCGGAAATCAGGTAGTTGTGATCTCGAACTTTCTTACATTTCGGAGTGAAAGGTTGCTCGCAAATGTGGCAGTGTGGAGCAAGTTTGAATTGTGCTTCCTGCACCCAACTCTTATTGATATCATAAGGACACCAAAAAACTGTTGCCATATCCTCAGCCAATTGAGCCATTTCATCAGCAAACCACGCCATACAGTCCTGCCCACGATGAGACTTATAAAATGAGAGTGTATCATCATATGAACATTTCACGTAGTATCCTATGGCAGCTGGAATGTGATGCTGAGGTTTCTTGGGATCTTCAACTGGTTTTAGGGCCGATTCCAAGTCAGCATAAACCGTGAAAGGTGCCTTCTCCTTGTTTTTGAAATTTTTAAACTTCAAAATATTTTTTCCCGGCTCTGGCATCCTTATTGCAGTTTCATTTAATTTTTGAAAATCCTCAGTATGTTTATTCAGTTTTCCTTCAGAGCGAAAGTAGTGGAGGCAACGGTCACAGAAAAAAATTTTGCCACCTTCTTTACTCAGCTGTTTGGAAAGAAGCCTCGACATGTTTTTAATCCATAAAAAATGGTATTTGGTAGGAGCAATATCCGAATGACCTTCAGAACTGGGATACTGATCTTGCACCAAGAGAAGATTAATGTGATCATCTTGTTTATTCTTTGTCAGATATGCTGGAAGAGTTTTGAAGATCTTTTTGTTCTTTTCTAACACGTACACGTTTATCGAAATATTATTCTGTTTCTCAAATCTCGGAATTTGCTTGATGGTCATTGGAAACTGAATACCTGCCAATTTCAAGACCTTAGAATAGTGTGGGTATGATGATGTACGACTGGCATGCATTCTGGCAGGATGTAAAGCTGAAGTAACCGCCCACGCAAAACATGCATCATCATCGTTCTTAATGTTGATGCAGGCATGTTTCTTCTTGATTTCTTTAGGCAACTTGATATACGATGATCCAAGCTGAGGTGTGAATTTATTGATGTTTACAACTGAGTTGATTACTCTCTTCAAGCCCCACCCTGAATCTCGTTCCTGGAACTCTTCGAAATCTTTCATAATGGGAGCAATACTCTTCGAGTTGAACCAATCATCCAAGTCGGTTTCACGATATATTGGCGAGTTTGTAGTGGTAAAGTATTCATACTCCTTCACTACACTAGCTCCCTTCACTATCTCGAATTCTCCACAGAAAACAGAGTTCGCCTTGACTGACGTTTCCTTCTTGAGAGCATTTTGAATACGGCGTTTGAATATAGCCAAACAATCAACTAAAAAAGCTCCAGGGTCCTTATGTTTGAGGTTGGAAATTACATCGTTCCTAATGCGACTACTAAATGCCGAGTCAGACTCATCTCAGCAGAAAAAAGGGACAGGGCATTCTTCTCTACCTGAAACTGATTCCTCATCGTCTTAATGATTCGCAAACACGCTTCCAGATGCTGCTTCTCCCCCACAGAAGCGGCATAACGCATGGCATCTTTAATTCTTTTCACCCCTTTGGCACATTCCCTCAATCCTTTACGTATCTTCGCCTCATCATTCGGGGTGATGAGCCCTAGTAAAGCGGCGATGTACTGAACTAAATAAGCAAACATCGACATTTCGATAACTGTAAATAAAAAAAAGTCCCATGTAGAACATTCAATGTTTTAGGGTAGACTAAGGAATTTTGGCAGCGTGATGTCGCAGGGCAGGCTCGCCGCGCTCCTACGATGATTTTTTTTTGTGTATGGTCACCTTTAGTGAGCCATTTTTACACCTAATAACTCTCAATTTTCACCTAGAAGCCAGTCGAATAATATTAGATTTTTGCAATATATTCAGGTCACTAGTCTAGTCTCACCCTGTATGATGTAAAGTCCCAATCTCCACCCAGTGGAACTCCACTGTACGTAGTTTTACCGATTTACCGGAAATTCCTGACTAGCTTTCAATTTTATTAATTTGTGGCCCCAAACAGTCGAGCACCCGGTATACAGAACACTTAGAGCAAGGTTTCGACACGCTAGTCTCTTGTTGGGTGGAAAGATTCCGTGGCTCCATTTGTTTTCACAAATTATTTTATTTCAATTCGATTTCTCATCAGGTTGGCCAAATCGGAAAACGGGTATAGATTCCTCGGCGAAGGAATACGTGTATTTCTTCGGCGTTCAAGAATCACGTTGGGTTATGGTTTTTCTCGGGGCTCTCCGAATATCGAACCGCCCTAGGAATCGAGATATCTGAAATTCTGACTTTCAATATCTCCCTAGATCTGGGGAGTATTTAGTGACTTTTGTCAAATACTCCCTAGAAAACGCAGGTAACGGGACTTTAACGGTCATTTGCCCAAATCCCGCGCGTTTTCGCGAGCTAGGGTTTTGTTCAGCCAAGGGCGACGCCCACTTTGGCCCTCTAGGCCAATGGGTGTCGCGGATTCAGCAGTCAGGATTGCATAAATATGCAAGCAGCGAAGCAGCAGACAGCCACTCTTTCTTGTCGAATTGCAGTGTAATAATCAATTTTGTGTTTCCGTTAAATAACTTACGTTTGTTTGGCTTTGCCTTTTGTCTCTGCAATTCATCGTTTTGGCTAGCAGTTAGAGTCAGGTTCTCGGTAATAATAATTCAGTTCACAGTAGATTCATAACGTTTTGTTTCTATCTTAAAGGGGGTTAGACTCACTTGTACGGTTTACAGGTGTTTTATTCGCGCTACGAAAGTACGTTGATAGGTAGTTTAACTCTCGAGCAATAATCAGTGTAAAGTGATCTTTTGCAACGGACACTTAGGGATTTAACTTCATCAAAGTTATTTCCCGACTTAATACCTGTACGCGACGTTGACGAAAAATCCCCATCGTATGAAAAGGGGTCAGGCACCAAAACGAGATCTCACCTGATACAATCGGCTCGATCGTAGAGTTCCACGAAGATTGTATCGTTCGAGCTTAAATTCCTCGGCCTGTCAAGACATCATTAGCTGCGACTTTGTCGTTGGCGAGCCACATTTCCTGTGGTACCTAGGGGTTTCGCGTCCTTCCCATACCTATTTCCTGCGGCTGTTCTCGGCTTTTCCACCTGAGACAGTCTGGTTAGGCTCCGTGATCCTTTACCCAAATCTCTGTCTTGGTTTTTGTCACATCCAGTTGTAATTTTTAAAGTAAAATTTTTCAAGTTTAATTTTCCTTTTTGGTGCTTCACACAATTTTTGAAGTTAGGAAATTTTATTTAGATAGTTTTTCTAAACCGTGAATCCTTCCTCCCTCGTCCATTTCCCGGCGAGGTCTTGTTAGGTGTTAGGTTAGTTAGCTATAGGGTGACCCTTCTCATCGTCACACTTGAGTTGGGTCGACGCGAGGTCGATTTTAGTGCACTTCTCCTTTGCCACACACTTGCACACGCAAGTAGCCCGACAATACATTACAGCCGTAATTGTTGTCCTTTAGAGCAATGACGAATATGAGATTGAGATCTCATATGCTCGCGGAGGAGAATACCCAAGCCGTGTTCGCCGGCGTTGGGCTTTCTCGGACACCTCCGCCGTCGGGTGACTTAGACGCCAGGCGTCTATTCCCCGAAGCGTCGCGACGCCTCGACGGAGACGTCCCCCAGGTACGTACTACCGGGGAAAATCGTGAGTTGACGATGTCAACTACCTTGTCCCCGAGAAGTGTGCTGGACCAAGGTACTTTAGAGTCGAGCTTAGACGGAGGGAGGCAGCCTTCCCCGTCGGCTCAGGTAGGGTTAGTAATCGATTCCGCGGGAGTTGTCACAACTCCACCTTTGGAAGCCCGTTTTGAGCAATTTCGACTAACCAGAAATGTATCTGTTTGCAGGTCGGAGGGCTACGAAGGAGTCCGTGCTGGCGAAGCTCGTGAGGTACGCCCCCTCGGAATGCGCCGAAGCGCTCCGGGGTCATCGGGTGTGCCCCACGCACCACAGCGGAGGCCGGATATAGATGTGCATACCCTAAGGGAACCGGGTGATGCTG
This sequence comes from Chrysolina americana, assembly GCA_958502065.1. Taxonomy (NCBI): domain Eukaryota; kingdom Metazoa; phylum Arthropoda; class Insecta; order Coleoptera; family Chrysomelidae; genus Chrysolina; species Chrysolina americana. Next base: position 34,367,872 of record OY293420.1, read on the forward strand.
AGGCCCTAGTGGAAGAACTAGGGGGTGGTGGAAGGCTCTCGGAGGGAGTTGGGAATGCTCGCATTCCCATATCTCTCCAGGGGCGGGTTCAGCGTACCTCCCAAGGGATACAATATGCACGGCCAGAACAAGCGATAAGAGCTACGAAGGCAGATTTCGAATCAGGTGTCGGCTGGGACACGGAAGTTGCCACCTGAAATCCCTGGGTGACGACGTCCTTGCCCTCCAGGTCACTTGGAGCAGAGCGGTGGGCGGCTGAAGGGGGTTTCGGAGAAATCCGAAACTTTGCGGAAGCCGTCCATCCACACCTTTTTACGAGACATGGCGCCCAACGTGGGGCTGCTGAAGACAGACCGTCTTCAGGGATCTGCGGGTGTAGCCTTCCTCCTGCAAACAGACTTAGAGTTCGGGATCTCTCTCCTGAGAGACTCCCAGTGAATGAAATGGTTATGGGTGAACCGGAAACCCTTTGGCGCCCATATGGCACGTTTACCCGGTTGCCAACCGGGAATCGGCATTATAGGGAATCTGAGGATGTCCCTCGAGTTGCTCGAAACGTCGCTTCCAACCCCGGTGATGTCCACAGGAGTGGATATTACCCATCGAGGAGGCCAGTGCCCACAGTCCGGATTCAGGAGAATCCCAGAAGACCAGTGACGGGGGTCGACGACGTGCTCGTGCGACTCGCGGATTTGCTGGAGGATAGACGTCGGGGAACCCTAAACGGTGTTGATGGGGGTTTAATTAACAATAAACCACATCCCAGTTTCAGTGGGCTTCCTCACGAAGATCCAATACAATTTATTCAATCCTCTGAGGATTATTTAGGGGGCTTTGATCCAACCGTCTGGGTGAGCGTTGCAGCTCAGTGGCTCAAGGGAGCAGCCCAGCAGTGGTATGCTCCATATCGTAACTCACGCCTAAACTGGCAGTTTTTCACAAACCGGCTCCAGGAACGGTTCGATAACGATCTGTTGGTCTCGAGCTTAGAAGCGGAGTTCTTTGGCACTGACCAGCCGAAGGGAGAGTCAATAACTTCCTTCATCCTGAGCAAGTGGAGTCTTTCACAAAGGCTCTACCCAGAGATGGACGAAGGAAGGGTTGTGCGATTAATATTGAACCGGATCAGACCGGATATCAAAGTCCATTTGCAATTGCATAGATTTGCAACTATTGAAGAGCTGACACAAAAAGCTGTTGCTGTCGAGACGCTACTTCGTAGCACCAGCCAAAGTGTACAGTCAGGGCCGAAACTTGTTTCGAACACCAACCGTCCTCATCAGGCCGAAGATGTGCCACCCAAACGTCCTCAGGGACAGTTACAGGACAACAGGGGTTCGAACCATGTTAGGTCCAGTAACTTTAATAACAATGGCACTAAATTCCAGAATTATGATCAATCGAGGCGTTCTGGAGGAAGCAACGCTCCTTCGAGCGGATGTTTCACTTGCGGGGGAGCTCATTGGAACAAAGATTGCCCTCAGCAAAATGATAGCAAGAACGGTCCCAAACGTCAGAGTGCGGGAACAAAACCGTTAGATCAGGCCAATAAGGCACATACGGTTAATACCGTGCAGGCGAGTAAAATCTCGCGTCGTAAGACGTCAGCTAAGGACGCAGACAAAATCACAGTTTGCGAAGAATCAAAAAACTCCAACAGGAGCCATCAGGGGGCTCCATCGGAGTAGGTACTCCATCAACACCGTTTTGCGGTTCTGTGACAGTGTTGGACTGTCATAGAAATTATGCGGCATGTATTCCCAACAAGGAGGAGGAGAAGGAGTTCCAGGATGTTGAAGCTGGAGTCGTTTCAGCCGAAACGCCACCGTCATCAGGCAAACTACATTGGGCAGACCGGTCAGATTGTGAATCCGTTTGTTTCAGTGTGGTAGATGAGCGTGTGGATCGCGCCACTGGTGGTAGGCGGAAAAAAGTTCACTCGTCGGCAGACGTTAAACGTAGAGGGTTGAAAGTCATTTCAAAAAAATCAGGTTCTAGTTTTGGAACGAATGTAAGGGGTTATGAATCATCTTCAGGTTCATGGAGTTGTGAGATCATCGAGGTACCCCAGGTCGTTGTTGGTGGGTCGTTCCATCCGCCACAACACAAGGTTTCGGAGTTAGTGATCGGTATACAGAAGGACCAGGAGGGGCCTGTTGTCGAAGAGAGTGCTAGGGCACTGCAAACTGGGCACAGGTCCGGTATAGGCACAAGTCGAGATGAAAAGGTGTATCCAAGGGAAGATTGCGAATCAAGGTTTCGGAACGAAAGAGTCGTCGAGAGTGACGTACTCTTTTCGGTTCCACTTCGGGGTAGTGAAGACACCGAGGGTGGTGGTCTGTCACTCACTCCCATACAGGACGCAGGTTTCGAGGTCGATGCATGCCAAGTCTCAAGGACGGTATCGAGGGGCAGAGCAGATGGGATCGCAGGTGCGAATCGCCATTCCCCGTTGGTAGATACCAGAGGCGTGGTAGGCATGTCATCTGAGAGAGTTACACGTCTTAGTCGGGGCGGAGGCGAGGTTCCTGAGGGATGCAATCGCCAAGTCCCATCGTTGGCTGCAGTTGGTGCTGCAGTACTTGATGTCAATCGCAAGTCGGAACTTCTGAGTTTCATTGAGACCGACCCGCTTAGGAAGAAGTCGGAGGTGGATCTGCTGGATCCATTGTGTCTATATCGTCGCTGTGATACTAGCTTAGCGAACAACAAGGTTGAGGGACGATTGCATCAGTTGCCGCGAATCGAGGCTGAACTGATGGGTCGTCGAGTTAGGGTTTTGGTGGACAGCGGAAGTTCGCTAAATCTCCTGAAACGTAGTTTGTTGCCTGTCACCTGGAGGGTGGATAGGAAGCAAGTGACACCGTTGCAGCTTGCATGCGCCGGTCGTGGCATCACCAGTCTAGGGGAGACAATAGTCGAACTGTTAATAGATGGTGTTGTTCACGAAGTTGTCGTGCAAGTGGTGGATGATCTTGTCGAGGATCTTCTGCTCGGGTGTCCCTGGCTGGCATCAAACGAGGCTATGGTCGACTTTGCACGTCGCACCATGTACGTTGGAAAGGGGCCTAGGCAAACTATTTTCTGGGCGGAGGAGGTCTATCTTCCACCAGAAAAGTTCCCTGAACCACAGGTAGCGGACGTACAGCTACCGGCGTTCTCGAGAAAGGAATTTCGGAGTCTTATCCGAGAGTTTGGAGACGTCTTTTACGAATCTCCAAGGCAACCAGTGACGAGGGCTGCTTGCCACAAAATCCGATTGAAGGAGGAGCTACCCTTCAAGCTCCGTCCGTACAAAGTTTCCGATCAAAAGAGGGCTCTTATCCAAGAGGAGGTGGATAAGATGCTCGCTGCAGGTGTCATAAGTAGGTCCCATTCTGCCTTTATTAGTCCGGTCGTTATCGTCACGAAGAAGGACGGTACGGCTCGGTTTTGTGTCGACTACAGGAAGTTGAATAGTCTGACAATACCCGAGTCGTCGGTATTGCCAGGTATTCACGAGACTATCAAAGAGCTCGGAACAGCGAGAGTGTTCACTTCTTTGGATCTGAAGTCTGGGTTTTGGCAGATACCCATGGATGAGGCTAGCAAAAAGTATACAGCTTTTGCTACGCCTGATGGAGCTTGTTATGAGTTTAACTCAATGCCGTTTGGTCTAACGAATGCACCTGGAAGTTTCCAAATCCTTATGACGGAAGTGTTGGTTGGTTATGTCGATAAATTCGTCAAAGTATATCTAGACGACATAATCGTTTACAGCGAAGATGAAAGGGAGAACCTCTACCATCTCCGCCTTGTGCTGGAGAGGTTCAGAGCACATGGCCTGTGGTGCAGTTTAAAGAAGTGCAACTTCGCTCAGCGTAGGCTGGAGTACTTGGGGCATGTGGTGACGGAAACGTCAAACGAACCAATGCCAGGTCACGTGTTAGCGGTTCAACAATTCCCGCTACCCAAGAATGTCTCTCAGCTCCGAGGATTCTTGGGCACCGTTGGTTGGCTACGGGAGTTCATCCCGAACTTAGCGGAGTTGGAGGCTCCGATAAGTGACATGCTCAAGTCGAAGAAAGGTCGAGACCTTAAGTGGAACTCTCAAGCATTGGAGGCGTTTGAGAGGATCAAGGAAGTCGTGGGCCGTCCTATGGTCTTGGCCAGGCCGGACATGACTCTCCCGTTTTTCCTGCAGACCGATGCATCTGGGGTAGGCATCGCTGCAGTCCTTTATCAAGTTGATTGTCACGGCGACAGAAGGATCGTTTCACATGCTAGTGCCAAGCTCAAGGGCGCGGAACTAAACTATCATGTGAACGAGACTGAATGTTTAGCCATTGTTTGGGGTATCAAGCGATACCGTCATTATCTCGAAGACCGTCCATTCACTCTTCGAACGGACAGCAAAGCGTTGACTTGGTTATCCAAGTTCAAGGTCGCAAAAGCGAAGTTAACTCGTTGGGCCTTACTTCTACAGGAGTATTCCTTCACTGTGGAGCACGTCGCAGGTCGAGACAATCAGCTAGCTGATTTCTTGTCCCGTAATCCCTCGGGGTCTCACAGTGAAGACTTGGATGCTGATGTAGAGCGTATGGGGTTGCCACCTATGAAGGTGCAACTGTCTGAACACCAAGGTGTGGTGAGCGTCGTAGAGACGCCGGCTGAAGTGGTCGTGCGGCGGCAGGCCATAGATAGGGAGACGCAAAGGTTGAGGGCGCGTATCAGAACGATACAGGAGTTAGGTCCTATGTCCAGGGACGATCTTCGCTTTATCAACAAGTTTTCGGATGTCCAAGGGGTTGTATATGTTTCTTCTGCTGGTAAACGGCTATTGTATGTGCCCGAGGCGCTCCGTGAGGACGTGTCGGCTTATTACCATGAACACCCGACCGCTGGTCATCCTGGTCAAGAGGAAACCTTACGTGCCTTGAAACGGCACTATTGGTGGCCGGCCATGGAGGACTACGTCCGGGCCTACGTGAGAGGTTGCCTAGTCTGCCAGTGCGTTAAAGCCGTACGGCATCAGGAAGCGGCACCGCAACGGCCTAGTGTGCCGAAGCGACCGTGGCAGATGCTGGCTGTTGACGTCCTGGGGCCCTATGCAGCCTCAAGGAGGGGAAACAGGTTCGTGGTAATTGCCGTCGATATGTTTTCAAAGTGGGTTGAAGCCAAGGCCACTAAGACATGCACGTCGAAAGTAATTTCTCGTTTTCTAGACGAAGAAATCTTATCTCGTTGGGGTTGTCCAGAAGTCGTCATTTCTGACAACGGCCCGCAGTTTCAGAGCAATCGTCTGCTAAAATACTACGATGCGAAGAACATAGAGGTCAAATTTTCACCTGTTTATCATCAACAGGCGAACCCTGTCGAGCGAAGGGTCCAGGAACTGAAGAAGTGCCTAAGAGCAAGGATGCTGGAAACCACTTCGGAAGGGCTTTGGGAAGAAGGTCTGGCTGCAAGTCTCTATTGCTTACGGAACCGTAAGAATAGAGCAACAGGGGAGACTCCAGCGGAGTTATTGTTAGGATATACACCTGGTCGTCCAAGAGATTGGAGGCTACCTATGTACCGAGATCCGGTACATAATAGCCCCGAAGATCGGCAAGAACGTCTTGCAAAGGCAGCCAGACGTCAGGCAGTTTATCAGAGGAATTTATTCCCCGATAAAGATCTACCGTCGCCACGGACCTACGGGGTCGGCGACCGCGTTTTAGTTAGGAATTTCGTCAAAGGAAACTTCGGAGGTACACTGTCAGGACCGCATCCGATCACGAGGGTGATGGGGCGAGACAGTTACCTCGTAGATAGGAACGGCACCGAGAGGCTGGTGCACGTAGACGATATCCGTTCTTGGGTAAGCAGGACTTTGCCGGCTGGCGTCCGCCACGACGATGGTGGCCCAGGTCCGGATCAGCCAGAGTCCAACGACGCTGACCAAGAAGTGACAGGGGAAGTCACACCTAGGCCGACGACTGGGGGCGGTCCGAAGCCACCTTCGTTAATCCGGGTACGAGCTGACGCACCCAACTCAACGAATCCACGGGAAGTAACGGTCAGTTTCGATCCAAAGGACAAAGCGGTCCGGCGGACAGTGAAAAGGTTGAGGAAGAATCCACAAGGACGGAAACGCGACTCAGACTGCGCGGGGAAGAGAGGAGTATCCCGTAGGAGTCCGTTGCCGGTGGTGAACTCTGGCCTTTTGGAGATCAGAGATTCTGAACTCCCCGTCGCAAACTTATCAGTAGGGGGGCGTGCTACTACTGAAGTAGACGCTCTTACCCGTCAAGCGGTCGTATCAGACCAAGGTCCAGTGTACGATTCAGATTCGGAAGTGGAAGCTGCTATCCGAGAGTTAGCACTTCCAGTAGGGGGGTCTCCATTATCATTGATGGTCGACCCGGGAGAGAATGTGAGACAGGAAGGCTCAGTAAGGACTGAGATTCCTAGTAAGAGTACAGGACGGCGAAGGAGATGCCGAGCTGTGGCGCTGGACTCCGACAGAGCTCCGATCCAGCGGCCACCGACAGACTCCGCCCGTCAGTATGTTTCGGTGACCGGGTCTGACGAAGATCCCGTACCAGCCCAGAGCTACAGCGAAGCTCCTAGAGTTAGTAAAGACTGTACTGAGAACGATTCCGACATGGAGGATGACGCTCCAGTAACTTTGGTGGTTCCAGCCTTGGTTCATCAGAGTGCGGAAGGTGACTATTAGGGAGTTAACGTAAATTTAGCTTTTGTCGGTTGTTTCGTTTGGAAATAACTTCGACCAAGTTAAACTCTTTAGTAGGGGGGTGTCGCAGGGCAGGCTCGCCGCGCTCCTACGATGATTTTTTTTTGTGTATGGTCACCTTTAGTGAGCCATTTTTACACCTAATAACTCTCAATTTTCACCTAGAAGCCAGTCGAATAATATTAGATTTTTGCAATATATTCAGGTCACTAGTCTAGTCTCACCCTGTATGATGTAAAGTCCCAATCTCCACCCAGTGGAACTCCACTGTACGTAGTTTTACCGATTTACCGGAAATTCCTGACTAGCTTTCAATTTTATTAATTTGTGGCCCCAAACAGTCGAGCACCCGGTATACAGAACACTTAGAGCAAGGTTTCGACACGCTAGTCTCTTGTTGGGTGGAAAGATTCCGTGGCTCCATTTGTTTTCACAAATTATTTTATTTCAATTCGATTTCTCATCAGGTTGGCCAAATCGGAAAACGGGTATAGATTCCTCGGCGAAGGAATACGTGTATTTCTTCGGCGTTCAAGAATCACGTTGGGTTATGGTTTTTCTCGGGGCTCTCCGAATATCGAACCGCCCTAGGAATCGAGATATCTGAAATTCTGACTTTCAATATCTCCCTAGATCTGGGGAGTATTTAGTGACTTTTGTCAAATACTCCCTAGAAAACGCAGGTAACGGGACTTTAACGGTCATTTGCCCAAATCCCGCGCGTTTTCGCGAGCTAGGGTTTTGTTCAGCCAAGGGCGACGCCCACTTTGGCCCTCTAGGCCAATGGGTGTCGCGGATTCAGCAGTCAGGATTGCATAAATATGCAAGCAGCGAAGCAGCAGACAGCCACTCTTTCTTGTCGAATTGCAGTGTAATAATCAATTTTGTGTTTCCGTTAAATAACTTACGTTTGTTTGGCTTTGCCTTTTGTCTCTGCAATTCATCGTTTTGGCTAGCAGTTAGAGTCAGGTTCTCGGTAATAATAATTCAGTTCACAGTAGATTCATAACGTTTTGTTTCTATCTTAAAGGGGGTTAGACTCACTTGTACGGTTTACAGGTGTTTTATTCGCGCTACGAAAGTACGTTGATAGGTAGTTTAACTCTCGAGCAATAATCAGTGTAAAGTGATCTTTTGCAACGGACACTTAGGGATTTAACTTCATCAAAGTTATTTCCCGACTTAATACCTGTACGCGACGTTGACGAAAAATCCCCATCGTATGAAAAGGGGTCAGGCACCAAAACGAGATCTCACCTGATACAATCGGCTCGATCGTAGAGTTCCACGAAGATTGTATCGTTCGAGCTTAAATTCCTCGGCCTGTCAAGACATCATTAGCTGCGACTTTGTCGTTGGCGAGCCACATTTCCTGTGGTACCTAGGGGTTTCGCGTCCTTCCCATACCTATTTCCTGCGGCTGTTCTCGGCTTTTCCACCTGAGACAGTCTGGTTAGGCTCCGTGATCCTTTACCCAAATCTCTGTCTTGGTTTTTGTCACATCCAGTTGTAATTTTTAAAGTAAAATTTTTCAAGTTTAATTTTGCTTTTTGGTGCTTCACACAATTTTTGAAGTTAGGAAATTTTATTTAGATAGTTTTTCTAAACCGTGAATCCTTCCTCCCTCGTCCATTTCCCGGCGAGGTCTTGTTAGGTGTTAGGTTAGTTAGCTATAGGGTGACCCTTCTCATCGTCACACTTGAGTTGGGTCGACGCGAGGTCGATTTTAGTGCACTTCTCCTTTGCCACACACTTGCACACGCAAGTAGCCCGACAATACATTACAGCCGTAATTGTTGTCCTTTAGAGCAATGACGAATATGAGATTGAGATCTCATATGCTCGCGGAGGAGAATACCCAAGCCGTGTTCGCCGGCGTTGGGCTTTCTCGGACACCTCCGCCGTCGGGTGACTTAGACGCCAGGCGTCTATTCCCCGAAGCGTCGCGACGCCTCGACGGAGACGTCCCCCAGGTACGTACTACCGGGGAAAATCGTGAGTTGACGATGTCAACTACCTTGTCCCCGAGAAGTGTGCTGGACCAAGGTACTTTAGAGTCGAGCTTAGACGGAGGGAGGCAGCCTTCCCCGTCGGCTCAGGTAGGGTTAGTAATCGATTCCGCGGGAGTTGTCACAACTCCACCTTTGGAAGCCCGTTTTGAGCAATTTCGACTAACCAGAAATGTATCTGTTTGCAGGTCGGAGGGCTACGAAGGAGTCCGTGCTGGCGAAGCTCGTGAGGTACGCCCCCTCGGAATGCGCCGAAGCGCTCCGGGGTCATCGGGTGTGCCCCACGCACCACAGCGGAGGCCGGATATAGATGTGCATACCCTAAGGGAACCGGGTGATGCTGAGGCCCTAGTGGAAGAACTAGGGGGTGGTGGAAGGCTCTCGGAGGGAGTTGGGAATGCTCGCATTCCCATATCTCTCCAGGGGCGGGTTCAGCGTACCTCCCAAGGGATACAATATGCACGGCCAGAACAAGCGATAAGAGCTACGAAGGCAGATTTCGAATCAGGTGTCGGCTGGGACACGGAAGTTGCCACCCGAAATCCCTGGGTGACGACGTCCTTGCCCTCCAGGTCACTTGGAGCAGAGCGGTGGGCGGCTGAAGGGGGTTTCGGAGAAATCCGAAACTTTGCGGAAGCCGTCCATCCACACCTTTTTACGAGACAGTGAAGCATGATGTAAACCCAAGTCGGACGGAAGACTGATCCCTGAAGAAAAGGGTGGGGGGTGTTGGCCTATTCCATAAAAAATCTATTGAGCGAAAAACTGATTGGCTTCAAAGGCCCCAGTTTTCGAATGTGTGCTTCAGTTCTCCTAAGAATACATATGAAAGTGATGCATTTAGCAAATATCGTGGGATTTGCATCATTTCTAGTCTTCAATTTCCATAAGAATGCATGTAAAGTGTTGCATATTATTTGACACATTTATGAAATGAAAAAATCGAATTTCATAGAAACTATGTTCAATCAAATTTCTAGGAATTCCGTTAAACATTATTTTCAAAGATACTCTAAAATAATAATAAAAAGTTTCATTCATTATTTAACGCACATACTGAGCAGTCGCATTGCCCACAAGCATTGATATGACTGATTCTATGTTGCAGTATGTTCACTTGAACTTGATGAAAGCATGTATTGAACTAACATTCATTAAAAATAATTATTGTGGAGTATGCCTTCCAGCAAGTTTTATTTTTTATGAGTTAGCCAAGAAGTATGGAATAACAACGAAACTGTGTATTTTGTCTTTTTTTTTGTCTTTACGAATCACCCAGGTTTTCGGAGAAAACCCCTCAAAAGCAGAGCTTGTACGAGCAAGGGAGATCCGGGACCTACAGTTTGAATAAAAGTGGAATCCGAACCACTTTAGCTCAGTGGCAGGCTGTCCCGGGGATCGAACCCGGGCCGTCTGGGTGGGAGCAAATACTCTAGCACCACGAACAACTTCACTCTATTGGAACGAAGTTTTTCTCAAACGGGGTAACAATTACCCCTCATTTTTGGAATGAGCATTATCAAATAGTATATGATCCTACTGATGCAATTACCAAACACTATTTTCCTCATGAACTTGAATTTACACTGTAGAAGGAGATGTTTATGCGCAATACTGCAGAAGATTACAAAATGATTGACAGTTATCGTGATCTCAAGAAAATCAAGTCCACAACAAAGTACTTTGATGGAGCACCAGAACGTCTTTTGGAAATATGAAAAAATATTCATGATGTATATGACATTAAACACAGAAAAAATGTAAGCTTAACAAATAAATAATTTTTAAAATAAATTTTGTTGGTAAATTTATTGTCCGTAAGGGAGTAAGTTGTATCCTAACCTAATAGTTTCACAAGTAACACACTGAGAAAGGATTGCCAACTCAAGATAGAAACTTGTTGCCAACTCAAAACTGAATACACATTGTTAACATAAGACAAAAAAATGCTAACAACTTAGAAAATTATTATTAGCCAATTGTGATCTGATTCAGCAGTGGTATTATGATAAAAAAATCACATGGTACATTATTTACGTTAACGATGAGTTATCATTGGCGCTGCTCACAACCATGGACTTTGACCCACTGAGGAAATCCAAAACCCCTCAATTATATTCATATGCTGTAGAAGTACCATAGAAAATAATATGCAGCTAAACTCATTGCTCACATTATGATTCACGAAGACTTCACAGCTTCTTGTAGTAATGAGGAATCTATACAGCTATTTGAGAAATGTGGTTGTACTTATTTTGGTAGAATGATAGGTTCAACGTTTAGATATTCATATTAAAAAAGTTAAAAAAATTCAAACCATTTTTGAATAATGTTAGTTAATTGTATCCCTTTCAACAATATTCAAAAAAACTACCAAAAATATATCGCCCCCGTGAATGAGAATCGTAAAATAGTTTCTGGGAAAATTAGATACCTCTAAATTGATGTCATCATCATTTTTACGGATATGAACTAAGTAGATTCTTATATAATTTTAAACCAACACGAATATGATAATTACATTTCAAAGCATTAAGGAGAAATTCATTACTAAATTTCCTACAACTAGAAATAATTCAGTTCTTTGATAGCCTCCAGGCAACAATTTCCCCTTAACGAAAAACACTGTTTATACCTGACTTTTTTAATGGTGACAATCCCCGTTTCAAAGAGGAATTACAGACACCAAAAGTCGGTACTCTTCCCTCGCAAGGATACCTGGCGTGCTTTGTTGTGGGAAAAGTCGACCGATCAATAGATGTGTTGTTGAATAATATTCAAAAAAATATCTGCTATTGTTTTAGTGAGACAAGACATATTCAGAGCAATGCTTTCCATTACCGTAAAATGAAATGAAATTGACTTCATTTCATTTTACTTTTATGATTATCTATTAAATCGCTTCGAATTGGTTATTGTTATGAACTTTCAAAACATGCAAAAGCAAACGTAAAAACACTTGAGCAAAAGTGAAAAAATCTCCAACACTTACTTTGTTGCACAAATCGTTGAAGTATTATGAACTGCTTCTATCACTGTCAAATAAAATGTTTTTCAACGGAATCAGAGCACTAAATAATTATGAACTGCTGCCAAGTACGATCACAAATAAACTGGCTTCCACGAACCCCGCAAAATACTGATATTTGCTTCTCTGTGGTTCAGATAAAGAACAATTCAATTGAAACTTCTAGTGTTTGCGGGTTTTTCATAACTGATACTACAATATTTGTTTTTCTGCGGCTTAGATAATGACCAAATACGGATGGAGCGTCCGGCATCCAAGGTTTTCCATAACTGATAGCAACGGCTCGAATACCGCTTATAACGAATGTTGATAGTCCAGTACAGCTCTGAATAATTTCTCATAAACTTTTTGGAAAATTAAACAAAATTCTATTTACTAACATTGCCCTTCATTGACTGTCGTGAAACATATTATTTTCCATTCTGTTCTATTACATGACTGGATACTTCACACATATCGTCATGAATTTCGCTTAATTCGGTACGTTTACATAGAAAACATAATTGCTGCTTGCAATCTAAACTATGAAATTTGTTTTCGATAACGGAAATATATTCTACACTGTGTAATGTTGGAATCTTCAAAATGGATATATCGTTCCTGACATACTTTAGTAAGTATAGTAGTAACAATGTTTTCCTTACTGTACTTACATATTTCGAATTCTTAGTATACCATTGGATGGAATGCTATGCCAACAGGGCCCTTAGGTCCCCTATGATGCTCTGCGACTGAAATCAAACTGACCACGTTGGTAATAACTGAGCTACAGCTTTATTGATAGTGAAGAAGCATTTGGTTGAATAAAAAAACATCTATTTGAAAATTCCTAAAGAAAATATTTTACAAAAATATCAAAATTTTCCTTATCGCACTCAGATCTAAAACTCCTCAAGATTAAAATGCGATAAGAGATTCAACTATGCCAATAGCGTCTGTAGGTCCTCTATGATGCTCTGCAACTGAAATCAAACTGACCATGTAGGTAATAACTGAGCTAAAGCTTTATTGATAGTGAAGAAGCATTTGGTTGAATAAAAAACATCTGTTTGAAAATTCCTCAAGAAAATAGTTTACAAAAATATTAAAATTTTCCTTATCGCACTCAGATCTAAAACCCCTCAAGATTAAAATGCGATAAGAGATTCAACTATGCCAATAGCGTCCGTAGGTCCTCTATGATGCTCTGCAACTGAAATCAAACTGACCACGTAGGTAATAACTGAGCTAAAGCTTTATTGATAGTGAAGAAGCATTTGGTTGAATAAAAAACATCTGTTTGAAAATTCCTAAAGAAAATAGTTTACAAAAATATCAAAATTTTCCTTATCACACTCAAATCTAAAACTCCTTAAGATTAAAATGCGATAAGAGATTGAACTATAGCCATAGGGTTCAGAAGAACCCTATCATAGAAATGATGCTCTGCAACTGAAATCAAACTGACCACGTAGATAATAACTGAGCTACAGCTTTATTCATAGTGAAGAAGCATTTGGTTGAATAAAAAACATAAATTTTAAAATTCCTGCAGAAAATAGTTTACAAAAATACAAAAATGTTCCTTATCACACTCAGATCTAAAACTCCTCAAGATTAAAATGCGATAAGAGATTAAACTATACCCATAGGTTTCTTAGGTCTCCTATGATGCTCTGCAACTGAAATCAAACTGACCACGTAGGTAATAACTGAGCTACAGCTTTATTGATAGTGAAGAAGCATTTGGTTGAATAAAAAACATCAATTTGAAAATTCCTAAAGAAAATAGTTGACAAAAATATCAAAATTTTCCTTATCGCACTCAGATCTATAACTCCTCGAGATTAAAATGCGATAAGAGATTTAACTATGTCAATAGCGTCCTTAGGTCCCCTATGATGCTTTGCAACTGAAATTACCTTGAATACTTGGCCAATGAATGAGCTACAGTATTTAACCTATACTTTCGAACGGAAAGACAGAACAATGAAAGAGGTGTCAAAATATATTGCTTTTGTCTGGAGAATATGGATTCACACAGTCTCTTCAGCTGTATGTGAAGCAGGCATATATAACATGTTGGACACCAGCGAATAATTTTTCATCAATATTACCAATGTGTGTGAGGTGTCGGGGAAACATTCTAAAGTCGAGTGCGTCTATTCCATGAAACCAGCAACGGAAACGGTTTCGGAGATTTGACTGATGAGTACTTGGTATCGCACTTTAAAATACGAGGACTGCGGTACTTATGAAAACGCCTGCCTGTAGAATGATTGTGTTGAATGCGTATGGTATCGAAGCAAGCGATTTTAGACCGATGAGTATACGGCATCGCACGTTAAAATACGAGGACTACATCACTTGCGACCTCGGCTTGTTTTTATAACAACAATTCTCATGCATTGAAGATAACACGACAACGATTACTGGGCGGTTTGCATATTTCCTGTCTGGCTTACCTCAACTCAATGCTGAAGTGCTTATCACATATTAAATTTCCTGTTTGCGCGGTTTTTCCATAATTGATAATGTTGAATAGCGTGTTTCACAACCAACTGGTAACGTAGTATGATAATTTCAGAAATGAAACTTAATTCTATTGACAGAGATTTTTATTTGAGTCAAATTGACAATTTTTCATTAAATTCCATAATTACTTCATGTATAGCTCTAATCAAAATACATGCTAATATCGTGGATACTATGATGAAGATTCTGTAAATTTTAAATTCCATTTTTGATGTGATTTTCTTCCGCCCAGCTGGAACGAAATATTCAGTTTTTGTGTCTATATCTCGAAGATCTTGAAATATCAGCTTCAGCTTATACTTGAATGCTGTATTCTTTCGTACATCACTAACAAATACTGCTAACTGCATTGACCCGAGTTAAACGCATTGTTTTCCATTGTGTTCTATTACAACCATGATCGAAATCATTTGCCTTCACGCATATTGCCATGAATTTCACTCTTTTCGGCACGTTCACGTATAAAACATTATTCAATATTGCAGTCAAAACAATAAAATTTGTTTTCAGTTGAGGAGACATATTCTAGAATGCTTGAGGTTGGATTGTTCAAAAATGTGATCAAAATAGACGTTTTTCGCGTTCCAAAAAACAACTAAAATTTGAAACGCTTCAACACGCAAAAATGCAACCACAATAAACGTTTTCGCGTTCTAAAAAACAGCCTTAAATTAAACAGAAAAAAACTGCATGTTTGTATTTCTTATGGAGATTTGACATTTCAAAATTTCTCAAAATATACATTTTCGCGTTCGAAAAACAACTGAAATTAGAAACGCCAAAACATACCAAAATACGGGGTTAACTACATTTTCCATACTGCATACATCAACACCTTTCAACTGCATTATGATTGGGGTATTTTTTCATCGAACAAAGGGCACTAAGCGAGTAAACGAGGGTGATTCCAAATGACAGCTGACAGATGTCACGTGTGAGACGCCGCTATGTTTTTTCTCTTAATTTATGTGTTTTATGACACCCTGTATACGTAGAACCGTCAATTTTGTTTTCTCTAATGTTGCATACCCTGTACACATTGCTAGCGCACATTGAATTGACCTCCGTTAAACCGGCATATTTTTATCTTGAAATATGTATTTTAAAACACCCTGTATACGTTTCTCATTGAACAAAAATAAGTAAAACATTTTGAATCCCCATATCCCCAACGATACATATTTTCTGCGTCCCATTTTCCACCTGACATTTGACACATGCACCAACCATGTTTTTTCTGTTGAATAATGTGTGAGACGCCCTGTATATACTATTGCTGAATACTTCGCTACCCCAATGACCCATTTTTCCATCTGACATTTGACATTTGACACAAACATGTAGCAGCCATGTTTTTTTATGTACCCGTACAACCATGTTTATTTGTCACATATTTTTTTTTCTTCAACGACATTACTATCGAGTGTGAGGCGCCGCCATGCTATTTTTTATTTTTCAGTCATCATTATTATCATTACATTTCCATTCTTCGAATATTCCATCTACAGTTATTATTGTTCTCATATTCCAAGAGCGCTCGGGACGCATTTTCAGACAACCTGTTGTATTTTCACCTAATTAATTTACCCTGTATACGCCATTTGATGTGTGTTGAGACACCCCCTTTGTTTTTTCTCTTAAATGATACATCTCTAACCTCAAAACTTAATTTTACAACCGGCAACGCCCTATCCCCAAACCCAATGTTTAATTTTACAACCGGCAACACACAAGTCCATCTCAAAACGTCAATAACATGACACGTAGCGCTCTGAAACGTACGTACCGCTGTCATATACTTGATGGAGGAATCACTGGCGCCTCTCAACTGCAACTTGTAACGCTGCCAAACATCATTATTATAATCAGACTTTCATTCCATCTACAATCATTATTATTCAAATATTATTCAAACAGCGTCTGGAGAAATATATATCCCACATTTGTACACCAACTTGTATGAAGTCTCCGTTGAGGCAAGGCTAGCGTCACTCGCTTCCAAGCAAAAGGACGATGGTTCAAACCTCGTTCTCGGAAATCATTTTTTCTTTAAATCCAATTCAATTAACTGAAAAAAATTCAAACTGCGCGCTCTATTGGCAAAACTTTATCAATCTAAGGGATCTACTCGATCACGTCACACGATGAACGCAGACCAGCGACTCTCTGATTTTCCCCCCACTCCCCACGATTATGTCGTCCAAGTATACGAAAACGAAAGGGTTCATCGAATCCCATAACTGATTCCATAAATTTTTGCGGTGTTTAAGTGGAGTTACATAATCCAAAAGGCGTTAATATGAATTTAAACAAACCGAGTTCCAGTATAGCAAATGCTGTTTTCTCGAAAGATTTTGCTAACAAGGGATTTCCTAAAATGTAGATTTCATCTCAGTGCTACTCAGAAAGCTGCCACCTGACAAGTTACTCAATATATAATAATAATAATAATAATAATAAATCGACTTTATTAATCATTAGTAATAGTAAAATGGAATACAATACATATACATTACAGAGATGAAAAGGCGGAGTGTCAGCAAGAGCTGTTTTAACTTAACCATTAACTAAGACTAATTTAGTAGGAAAAGAATATAAAAAAAACGTGATTCACTTATAGTAATAATAATTGGATAACTACTTTACTTCACTCTTTGAATATATCTTTGAGAAGATGAATGTATATATTACTAGAAAAATTCCTAATTCGTTGTTCCTAATTACAGATCGTGGTCGACCAAATAGTGATCTAATGTCCTCTGAAATACGACTTCAATCTTTTTTTTAAATTAATTATATCGAAAGATCTGAATTCACTTGGCAAGGAATTGTACATTTTTGGCGCATTATACGAAAAGCTTCGTGTAATAACAGCAGAACGGTGTTTGGGGATTACAAGTACTTTAGTGTTACGAGTAGCAAATCAGTTAATGTTGGAAAACGTTTTCAATCTTTTAAAAAGGTACTGAGGTTTATGAGACGTTAAAATCTTATGAGTGTTACATAACAGGTGCATGTTTCTAAGAGTTTCCAACCTCACCCAACCAGAGCTGTTCATTTCGATAGAGATGTGATCGTATTTTCGGATACCATAGCAGAAACGTAGGCATGTATTCTGAATGCGCTGCAAGCGGTGAGAATCAGAGTGTAACAGAGCAGGACCATATATACTGTCACAGTATGAGATTTTTGAAAATATTAAAGATTCGCACAGTTTCATTTCGAGTTTTCTTGACATGATATCTCGATTAGGATACAACTGCCTCAAGGTACTGTAAGAAGTCTGGCAGAGATAGTTCACATGTCTGGTGAATCGCATTTCAGAATCAAAATATAATGCAAGGTTTTTAGTTTCGTTTATTATTGGTAGTGTATCATTGCCGATTTCTAGGATTAAAGAGGACGCAGCAAGTTCACGCTTCCTTCGTGGTCCGAATAACATGACGACTGATTTCTTCGAATTTAAGTTCAGTTCGTGAGCAGACGAAACGTCAAATATATTTCGAAGGTCGTCGTTGATGTTTGTTTCAGCTTCATGGAGATTGCTATGAGTGAATGAGAAATATATTTGTGTGTCGTCTGCGTAATGGTGTATGGAGCATCTACTAATGAAAGTGTGGAAGTCGGAAATATACAAACTGAAGAGTAAGGGACCCAATATGGATCCTTGTGGAACACCTTTGGTAATGTTCAAATTGCTGGACAGTTCCCCATCCAGAATAACACATTGACTGCGATATGACAGGTAATCTTTTATCGGATTTGCTGCACTTTCTGAGAATCCGAAGAAATGAAGTTTTCTGTATAAAATGTCATGATCCATGGTATCAAAAGCTTTGCTGTAGTCGAGTAAGACCAAGCAAGTTACATCAGATTCGTCTGTGGCTCTGAAAATATCATCAGTGATGGAAAGAAGAGCGGTGGTTGTACTGTGTTGTTGTCTAAATCCAGATTGAACGGAGGTTATGATGTTTTTCTTATACACATAATGGGAAATCTGTTCTTTCATGGCCATTTCTGCTACTTTAGATATAGATGAAAGGATGCTAATCAGTCTCAAATCAGTTAATTCTGAAGGAGTGTTGCATTTGGGCAAGGGAATCACTACAGCATGTTTCCAAGCTGCGGGAAAAATACCATGTTCCAATATTTTATTAATTATGTATGTGATGTATTGAAGTAAATGGTTTTTTACAAAATGAAGCATACGAATCGAAATCTTATCTGATCCAATTGCATTACTCTTAATCCGATCGATATATTTCTCCACCATTTCGTTAGTGATATGAGAGAACTTGAATGCATCTCCTGTGACTTGATCACTGTCGTAGTTCCGAAGTAGCCGCAGCTGATCTACAGAGGCAATTTTCTGTTTTATATTGTTGTGTTCATTTATAAGCTCTTTATTTTTCAAGTGTTCAGGAATACTAGTATCTCTTTTCCTTAGTAAAACCAAGGAACGCAGAGCATTCCATGTCGCTTTGGGTTTTCTCTGAAGGAGGATAAAATCTAAGTAAGCTTTTTTTTCACGACGAATGGCTCCCGTTATGTAATTCCTCAGGTCTCTGTAAAATCTCCAGTCCAACATATGTGTTTTTTTGTATTTAGCAAATGCTCTGTTTCTGAGAATAACCATTTGTCTGATGTTGTAAGTGAGCCATGGGGCCGGAGGCTTCGTTACTCTTTTTTTAAGGACAATTTATGAATGGATACAGAAGTACTTAAGCCTAGTCACCGTTTTTATATCTGATTTGTCTCAAATTAGTATGTGGGCCAGATTCAGAACCCTTCGTCTTCTTATTCAAGGTTTCACGGTTTTTTGTCTCTCTTATACAGTATTTAGTGTCTGTTCATGTTGGAGCTGATGGACTTATTGGATCAACAAGGTGGACTCGAAACAAAGGTATACAGGCACTTTGATGAATGCCTCTCAGTAGAGTAACAGATAATGAATTAATCATAATAACCTTCAATATAAGGAGTATTAATAAAAACTTTGAGCAATTACTAGTATATCTGGAGTCGGTTAAAGAAAAAATAAGTGTCATTGTACTATCGGAAACATGGGGAATAGAACGGGTAAGTGATTTTAATATTCCAAACTTCAATGCATATTACAACAATTCTCATTATAATCAAAACGATGGTGTTTTAATCTACGTCAGGAATTCAATTAATGTCTCAACTACTCACCATATTATGACAAAATCAATTTTGTTAAGACTCTCGCTAGAAATCAACCAGATTAAAATAAGCATCACTGCCTCATATCGCCCTCCTTCGACAAATGTAAATAATTATTTAAATGAGCTGAATGAATACTTGAGTAACTCACAAGATCATCAAATAGAAGTATTATTAGGTGATATCAATCTCAATATAGCAGACAAATTTTCAGCGGAAATAACTAACTACGTAAATACTCAACTCGGCCACAAGAAAAACTGAAAATACTGCAACAATAATTGATCACATATTCGTTAGGCATTCTCGACATATTAATGAATCTACAAATTTCACACCAATGATCATTCAAACGAACTTGATCGATCACTATTCAACACTGTTAAGTATCAAGTTTACAGAACCACAAAACCAAACTCATATACAATATAATCATAGAAAATTACTTAAAAAAACAGATTTTAATAAACTTGGGAAGAAATCCTCAAATCTCGCGACGCCCAGTTTGCTTATGACATATTTATTAACAAAATTATAACAGCTTTATACACACATGTACGCAAACGAGTGAAATAAAAAATTGTAACAGAAAAATTAAGCCTTGGATTACTGAGGGATTATTAAATTCAATTAAGTATCGCGACATCTTGAAAAGGAAATTTAATATATATCCTTCAGCAGAGTCAGAAGTACGATATACACAATACAGAAATATGTTTAATAGTTTACTAAAAAGAACAAAAAATTAGTACTATAAATCACAAATTCAAGAAGCTGGGAATAACTACAGAAAAATTTGAGAAACAATAAATTGCGCAACAAATTCTAAATCAAGGAAGAGGGAACTGGGTAATATAAAAATAAAAAACAAAGAACAAATTGAACTAACGGACAAAGAAAAAGCTAATACTTTCAACGAGTATTTTGTGAATGTAGGAAATGAAATGGCATCAAAAATAAAAGAAGTTACTGATAGTCTCGCTTTGAATAGAATATTGGCAAAACAGAATGTGCCATCTTCCATATTTCTGAAACCTGTTACTAACAATGAACTGATCATAAAGATAGGTACATTAAAAAGCAACACTGCGGCAGGTCAAGATGGTATTTCTGTCAAGCTGATAAAGTTTATTCATACTGATATCATTCTACCCCTGACTCACACCATTAACCTAACATTTACAAGCGGTATAATCCCAAGTTAATGGAAATAATCTATTATAACTCCCATACATAAAGCAGGAGATACTTGCAACTACAGACCTATATCTTTAATATGTAATTTTGCAAAAGTTTTTGAAAAATGTCTGAAAAATAGACTGGTTGATTTTTTTGGAATTCATGACGTACTGACAGATAGACAATTCGGATTTAAAAAAATACTAGCACAGAAAATGCGGTTATGGATCTCATTCAGGAAATAGTTGTAGATTTGGACAGGTCAAGAAAATGCATGGCTGTGTTTCTTGATTTGGCCAAAGCTTTTGATACTGTTTCTCATGATGTGTTATTAGATAGGCTTAATAAGGCTGGTATAAGATGTCCTGCATTAAAACTGTCACAATCGTACTTAACAGATATAATCCAGAGAGTAAAAGTCGAAAATGCATTGAGTGATCCACTCAAAATAAAATGCGGAGTACCACAAGGAACGGTACTAGGTCCTATACTGTTCTTGGTATATATTAATGAAATTGCTAATCTGAAAGAATTTCATGGCCACTTAGTCTCTTATGCAGATGATACGGCAATCGTTTTCAGTCATGACTCTTGGGATGGGCTGTATAAGAAAGCAGAGAAGAGTCTGACCTCCATGTATATATGGCTGAACCACAGTTTGCTTAGCCTCAACATTCAAAAGAGTAAATTCATCACTTTCAGTCTGAATAGCGTAGATCAACCGTGGAAGAATCAGCTAAGCATTCATGAACATTCATGTCAACCCCTCAACTGTGGCTGCCCCATAATTAAGAAAACTGATAAAATTAAATATTTAGGCATCATAGTTAACCAATTTCTGAAGTGGGACGAACATGCAACTTACATTACAAAAAACTCAGACAACGGATGCACAAATTTTATTTACTACGAGATATTCTGAACCGTAAAAACATGCTACTGATTTATAATTCTTTAGCAGAATCTCTCTTGAGATATTGCATTACAGTCTGGGGAGGACTTAACAAAAATGCCCAAAAAAATCTACAAGAGTCACAAAACAGTCTCATTAAAATATACATAAAGAAAACCAGACTTTTTTCAACAACTTTACTATATGAAGAAGCAGATGTATTCAATATAAAAAAAATATTTATGTACCAATCTTTACTATTCATGCACTCAAAACTGAACCAAAACTCAACACTAACAAACGGCACCAAACACGATCGATCACTAACCTATCTATAGAAATACCACAGTTTTCGAAAAGCCATACCCAAAGATTTATTTTTTATATTGGCCCAAAATTGTATAACTCAATGTCATTTGAACTAAAAAATATCAAAAGTAAATTCATTTTCAAGAGAGAAATAAGAAAACTTATCAGTGGAAACAAAATAAATTTGGATGTAATTGTATAATGACACTGTCTCAGTCACTCACTCACACTGAAATATATTACAAAATTTAAATACTGAATAAAAAAAAATTAAACTCCTTTTGATCCAAGCAATGAGTTAGTCGGCTACCAAACTGAATATCTGCCTATTATCAAAATATTTTATCATTATTTATGTTGTTAACTGATTGACATTGGAAGACATAATACAAGCACATCAGTGCTTAGGTGGCTTCCTGCCAATCTGGGATACAGTACAATAAACTATTTTTGATTTTTTTTTCTTTGTAATTGTTAGTATATTTAGGTAATTAATTGTTATCTGGTCATCCGTATTACATTGTTGTACTTAATAACATAGTTATTTTTGTGTACAAAATGGAATGAATAAATTTGAATTTGAAATTTGAAAATTTGAAATTTGAATTTGAAACACCTGGTATACTAAACTTGACAAGCAGCCGCCATGTTTTTTCTTTTAAATAATATGCAAGACGTCCTACATGTATTTTTGCTGAATACTTTGCTACCCCCATTGCCCCAATGACCCATTTTCCACATGACATTTGACACACATGCAGCAGTCACGTTTATTCTCTCAAATTATGAATTTTGAAACACCCTGCATATACTATGTCTGAATACTTCGCTATCCCCTATTACCCGCTATTACCCTAATGACTCATTTTCCACCTAGCATTTGACACATACATGCAGTTTTTCTCTCTTGAATGATGTGTTTTGATACATTAATTTCTCACTACCTAATACGAACGCTCAGTGGAGCCATGGCTAAAGTTGAAGACTATCAAACAATAGGAGTACCGTCCGAACCGTCGTCGCGATCGGACGTGCTTCTCCTGAGCACACTAGAGCGCAGGTGCAAATTACTGCCAGTGTGTGATTGTGCGAATCAGACCTTTATTGACTTAGCCATCCGAAGTGAATAAAAGTCCTCAACAGCCGACGCTTCCCCCCTCATGAGTAGCGGCTCAGGGGGAGGGCTTCATCAGCAGCGACCACCGGCCGCACCCTGCGTGGGTAGAGCCAGGTCTCAAAGACCCTAGCATCGGCTCTGGCACGGACGCCACCTCGGGCAGTGATAATGAACGCCGTTCAGAAGAGGAAGAATACTCCAAAGACTTCTTCTAATACAGTCAAAGTCGTCTCCAAGGCATCGACAACCAAGCAAGCCCACCCAAGTGACAAAGACACTAGATCCCTCCAAAGTGAAAGTGACACTCATAACCCACCCTGTGACAGTGATACTTTACAGCCCACCAAGTGCGATATTGATACTTCCGCCGCGAACGTGAACCCCACCTCGCAGGTGGCCACGAACTTCACCACGTCCTCGTCCGGTACTTCTCCCCCGGACGAGCGAATCAAAGTGCATGGAGACACAGTGCCTCATACCCTTGGAGACGACCCAGAAGACCTGGACTTGCTTCCAGCCATCACGGTCATCAAAGACCCTCAGGAAACCCCCGAACATAACACCGAGGAGGTAACCACCACGGAGATGCCAGCCCCAAACGTCACTACACCTAGGGCAAGTATACTGGGAACCCGCAGAACGTCCAGGATGGTAACTACTGCCACCACACCATGTCCAGCGGACCTGGAGGGCCCATTTCATATATGGGACGCCACCCCTGAAGATGGAGTAAGATACCCAAGTGATGGAGATGGCGCTTTACACTCCACAGCCAACATAAATATCAGAGCCAGCACTCCTCAAGGCCCAGCCACCGATTTCGAGCGAAATAGCACGTCTCCAATACTCCAAGACGTAGCCGGAGCCATCCCAACAGCAGCAGAAGAAGGTCCAGGTGAGAAACCAACCCACTTGGATTTTTCACCCTCCCCCCACCAATGATCATCTGAAAAGGCCGGGCAGGAACATCAACACTCCCCCCACCAGTCTCAGACGATAGCAGGCCAGCCACCCTACCCCCACCCACCCACCCCTAGCGAGACTGACGATCTAGGAGAACTCTCTAACGTTCTGAGTCCGAGTGTTCACCACACTTTCAGAAACACTCGTGACTTGGAGCTAGAATAACGAGAGAACGTTCAGGACACTTTCCATAACACATTGGAAAATGACGAAGAGAGCGAAGTCGACTTAAGAAGCTCGATTCTACACACTTCCCAATCCACTTCGAATAGTGGCTTATATGGCCAAACAGGTTCCCCACACCTTCCAAAATCCTTGGAACGATCCGAACAGCCAGATACCCACCGACAAATTTCACCACACTTCCGAATCTACTTCGAAAGTGGCCGAGTCCGGCAAGGCATTGGAAAAACGAATTTTTAATTTTCGCTACACTTCCCAATAGACTTAAGACAAGTGGATGGGCGACCCACCTACCAGCAATGGGATATTCAGTGGTTTGATCGACGCACCGGAGGCGGACTGTGGAAACGAGCTCGGATCGAGCAGGGTTCGCGACACTCTCCGTCCTTCCGAAGCGGGTCAAACTCTGATAAGGGGCCCGTCCACGGAAGACACCACCTAGTCTTTGCAGCAGTCTCCCACAATGACAGCTCAAATCACCGTCGAAGCGCTGATCCACGACAGCGAGATAGAAAATTTGAGGAAACGGGTCCGAAACACATTAGCTATATATAATAGCGCAACCAATACGGATCCGTTTCCTCGAAAATTCTGGATACAGCTCATGGCAAAGGAAATCGTCGAAAATGTCCCCAGCACCAGGCAGGGCGCGGTGGCTCGAAGGAGCACAGAGTCAGCGAAGATTCAAAATTCGGAAAGTGTGGCGAACGGACACCGAAGCAAACAATCACTTTTGGAAAGTGTGGTGAACGCTTCGGAAAGTGTCGAGAACACCACTGAGCACCCGATGACATCAATTGTGAAAAGTGTGGGGAACGAACAGAATCACCAACAAAGACAATCAGAAAGAGTGGCGAACGATTGGCCCCGAACAAGTATATTCGAAAGGGTGCAGAATTTAAACCAACATCAAACTCAAATGGAAAAGGTGGCGAACGACCGAACTCTCCAAGTATATTCAAAAGTGTCGAGAACCCAAATCATCAACCAAGACAATTGGAAAGGGTGTCTCACAGAAGTATATTCGAAAGTGTCGAGAACCTAATCCAACAGCAAAGACAAATGGAAAGGGTGGCGAACGATCGATCCAGCCAAAGTACATTCGAAAGTGTCGAGAATCCAAACGAACATCCAAGTCGATTGGAAAGGGTGTCGAATAACAGTCACCGCACAAGTACATTGGAAAGTGCGGTGAACGTAAACGAAAGTGTCGAGAACTACCAGAGGATAGCAAGACAAATGGAAAGGGTGGCGAACGACCGGCACCGCATAAGTCTTATGAAAAGTGTGGAGAATGATGGCCACCGGAAAAGTACTTTGGAAAGGACGGTGAAACAAACCGGAAAAATGGAAAGAGTGGTGAACGCCATCGAAAGTGTGAAAATTGGAAACTGTGTCGAACGGTCCTCCACAAACAATGATTGCAGAAAGGGATGCAAACGCCATGGAGACGTCCCAAAATGTCAAACCTAAACCACGCCAGCTGGTAGGATTACAATTAGCCATCTCAAGGATGAACAAAAAAAAAGGAGGAAGAAAAGAAGAGGAGGGAGGCGGAACTGGCTCTCCAAGAGGAGAACAAGAGCGAGAAAGACCGCCAGAGGGCCATTCTCCTTGAACAGCGTAAAGAACAGGAAAGAATCCAGGAAAATCAACGACTACTCGAATCAAGGGTGCGGGAGTCTCCCCGGAAAGTGCAGTTTTCCCCCTCGGATTCTGAATCTGAGGCTGGGGGCAAGAGAAGGCTCCTCAAGAGACGTCAATCCAAGGAGAAGGTCCCACTCAATACCACCGAGAGCATCGACAAGAGGATAGCAGACCTCAGAAAATTAATCGCGAGCAAGGTCCAGGCCAAAGTCCAGGCATACGACAAGCTCGCGATTAATAACCCGTTGGATTGTTCCGACATGCCAGAAAATCTCCTGAGGATTTCTATAGGAAAAAGTACGAGGAGACATACCACCAAGAGATCGAGAAACTAAAGCACACGAGGAGACTCCTTAGATCTCCCAACAGGATACGGGTCAGAGATGAATACCCCCCTCTCCCATAGGAAAAAACCTCAGGACCAGCAGATACCGACTCTGAGCGCTTCAAAATGCCGACGTCAACCGGTAGGCCAAGTAAGATCGCCGACATGGAACCCGTCCCCACAAAGAACCAATACGACTTTCTCATCGAAGATGAGACCCGAAAACTTCTCGAAGACCCAGGAAAACAGCTCCAAAGAAAACTACCACAGCAACGAAGTCGGCCAAGACTAGTATGCTACCTCCGATAGTCATCTAGGGGAGGCTTAATCTAGACAAATTCCTCACAACTCAGATGAAGGTAGAGCTCAAGAGAGATTTCAACCTGAAGCATACGGGTCGTGAGACTCAAGTCTTCACTGAGAATGAGGGAGACAGACAAACAATAATTGACCTCCTGAGGAGCACGGGGACGGAGATACACGCTCCCGCAGAACCGGACATACGCATTAGTGCTGAGGGGACTCGACTCGGATGTCAGTCAGGACGACTTAATCCAAGAAATGGAAGAGAAATACGGCATCCAGGTCGAGAAGATGATGAGAATGACAACGAAACACCGTCCGTTGTACCTCATCACCGCCCCTCGGAACGTGACACTAGGACAACTACAGAAATCCGTAAGAGTGCTCCAGCACATTCGAGTTTCCTGGGAACTACGGAGGAATGAGCGAGCAATTGTCTAGTATCACCGCTGCCAACGGTGGGGCCATGCAACGTCCAACTGTGAGCGGGAAGCCAGGTGCCTAGTACGCGGCAACCCACCCAACGAACACTTGCAAGAAGTCAAGAGACGTGCCGGCCACCTGTGCTATCTGCAGCGGGCCCCACCCAGCGAATAGCGTCGAGTGTCCGGTTTATCAGAGTCGGATACAGTTCCTTGAGGAGAAGACTGAACGCTCAAAGAAGCCCGTTCCGCTCAAATACGTCCCAGCCCCACCACCACAGACCAACGCCTGGCTACGAAGGGCTTAGGAGCAAAGCGCTTTTCCCGCACCTCCCCAAGAAGCGTGGAGAAGATTGATTCAGCAGTCACCGCAGGCAACAGCGATGCCTTTCACTCCACCCAACCAGTCGCTGGTGTATAGGCACTCCCGGACAGGGGCCACTGACCTCCAGCAAATGATGGGTATAGGCAGCAAATTTCAACAGGTTAGTGCGATGCTAAACATCTTGGAACTGTGCAGGGCCATGGACGATCTGATCGCCCGGCTAGAACAGTCCTCGGGGATAGCCAGCGCTATAACTTTTGAGAGAAGTGTAAAGGCATGTATGTTTAACATCAGTTCGGTCAATAATAAGCTCCCGCTCATTATTGACTTCATTGGCAGGCATCAGATAGACCTAATGTTCATTGGAGACCTGGCTTAGGCCGGATCATAGATTCCGATTGAAGGGCTTCTCCACTGTCAGGGCAGACCGCCCTCAGGCAGTGAGGGGGGGAGGTGGCCATCCTTGTCAAGGATGGCATTGCGTACACGCAGCTCCCAGCCGAATAGAGCTCGATTGAGCATGTTGATATCAAGCTAGCGGATGGGACTTGCGTGTCTATAACCAACCAAGGGATAGGTTTACACAGTCCGATTTGGACAATTTGTGTAACACGGGCCACAAGGTGCTATTGGTAGAGGACCTTAACGCCAGGCGTCCTGAGTGGGGCGGAGATCTAAACCACTAAATTACGGAGGATATTGATTATAAAAGGTTAATAGGATGTAACTATGATAGCGGATGGCGGCAGGAGGGTCATGATAGATTTTTTGTATGTTATAAAATTTGGCAGGCGGAGATCCACTAGACCATGGATTGATTGGTGAATAGGGTAATCGGCTGTTAACCGTCTAAATGATTGGTTGTTGGGATATATTGGAAAAGTAAAAAAAAATATCAGGGCTTTTGGAATGGTTTTGAGTGAAACGTTTGCAATGAATGTTTGTCCTCTCTCAATCCACTTAACTTTACGACGAACATTATCAGACTCACAACTTTTATGCATGAAAAAAAATTTTACAAAAACAAATTAGGTATATCCTGTAAACTTTTGGTGGTTATTCGAATCCACTTTTCAAGCAAAAGTCTGATAACAACTTTTTACTTGCTAATCTCGAATGCTCAATTACTCAGAAATTGCATACCGTTTGCGAATGAGTACATCGTCCGGAAATTCCAGAATGATACTCGCTTCAAACTGTTGCATACATAATGAATCTTCTTAGAAATTGCAAATGAAATGCATACAGCTTGCTATTGGATCTCAGACATTGTTGTCTGAAAAACACAGGGTGTATTTCTATGTCGAAAAATCAAAACAAAAAAGGAATAAAAAGGAGTGTGCTTGTTGGTCAGTAAAGTCTGTCCAGGGAAGACCACGAGAAGGTAAGCACTTCTTCCCGGAATAAAAAGATATTATTGAAGAAATCAACAGAAACTAGGAACTCATATTGCCTCTTTTGAATTGTACGTGGTTCTTTTGTTGATTTCCTTGATGATTTGAGGATGGGGTAGGCAGGATGTGTGGATAGACGTAATTTACATCTCAGATGACATAGAGATAGACGTAATTTGCAGTTGATATTAGGTGTTAGTGTAATTTTGATATTTTAAATCCAAAAGGAACAGAACTGTGATCTGGGAGACTCTTTCTTTTCGTAGAATTTGGTCGGGAGTTTTTAGAAATAATTTTGGTTATTACATCATGCTCCTGTGTTCGCCGGATTTGTTGTGACAATATACTTATAGGTTCTGAAGGACGTAAAACCATTTCTTTAATTTTTCCAAAATTTATGGTCTCCCGTGTCTGGAAGATCAGGGAAATACCCTTAACTTTGCCAACCACTTCTTCATTCTGATGTTTTTCATTCCAAAATTTATAAGCGTAATTTTTTGGACCTCCTGATACGAACTCCGTTATATAAGAACCAGAGCCTAATTCATCTGTCATATCACCGATAAATTCTCCAGTAGGAATATTGTAATCTTCAGGTCTGGATATAAATCATAGAATCCGTATCGTAATACAAAACTCTTTCTTTGAGTTTTTCGAGGTAGCTGTAAAGTTTCAGTCGAGCACGAGCTGTGACATAGGAAGCCAATACAACATTTACAGTCGGTAGAGGGGCGAAACAATCGTCTCAATACTCCCAATTAACGATAAGAGTTTCTTCGTTCACAGGAAGTATGGTGTTGACGAAAATTGAGGGATCGGAAAGCATAGCAAAGAATTCATGGGGTTGATTGATGATAGCTGTTTTTAACTGGATTTCACGTTGACCAAATTTACCCCAGAACGAATTGAGCATAAGTTTAGCTAGGGATCTCAAACCTGGGTTACTGCAGATTTTAGAAAGCTCTAGTTGTATATATTCTCGTTGTAGAAAATTTTCAATATATTGATCTCTTTCTTTCTGTGTTCGACAATGCGAAGCTATCTGATGCCTCTTGCTTGATCTTGATGAATTTATTCATCATGCTCGTGAATAGGCCCGAGTGCCCTCTGTTTAACTGAATGGAGTCATAGCTCCAAATTTAAAAAAATTACAAAAGTTCATAACCCGCATCCACAGCTTTCACAATCTCCTCTACCACCCATGTCCCTGTAAGAACGCGTTCGTCATCTGAGTGATGACAGTTTCCTGTGTTGAATGTTTCACCACAGAAATGGCATAATACAAACATCAATTTATCATTAATTTTCTGTGGAAGAACTGGGTGGAATAGAGATGTAGGGGGCAGAACTTTACATTTAATCACTCCTGTTATCGTAGAAAGATCCAACGATGAACTCTCGGAACCAACAAAAACTTTAGGATGACCAAGGGGAAATTTTCCATATTTACATACCCAGGGGTGTCAGTATACTTGATTGTTTCTCCTTCCTTGGATTTGTAATATCCAAACACATTTCCTGTACGACCACCATAAAAATCATCACGAGGCTGAAGATGGAGTTGAGTCGAAAAGGTGTGTGATTTGGTGTAGTTCTTCAGTTCGCTATTTGTAGATAGTTTTTTCCGAAATTCGCACTCTTACATTTCGATTACGTCAAATTCCAGTGGCCTTAATCTTTCGAGTTTAGCTTGAGGCCTCATAACGGTTATTCAGAGTCTCGGAAGGATTATTTTTGAGAGGTATCTCTCTGAAATATTGAACACTTACAACCGTGGAAATAACAACCCTGAAACTCGAAGATTTGGTTCGTTTCTTAACAGAAACCATCGTTTTTAACGCCACCAACTAAAACCTCGGACCCTTTGGCAGCATATTAATATTTCTCTCCCTCTCTTCCCATAGTAACCATTGAATAGCACCTTTTGACTGTTTATCTTTGTTCCTGTAGCCGCCTTTGGGAATGATGCCAATAGTTTGCGGTTTAAGGAAATTTCGCCTGATGACTTTATTACATGAAGATGCGATAGTGCTGGCCTCCATGCAAGGGGCAAACATTTGTCTCTTCGAGCATCATACAACGAAATCTGAGACAGACTCATATAATTTTTCTGAATCTTTATCGTTTTTGAAATTTCCTGGCGAATAATATTGAATTGGGAGCATTGGTCCAACATACGTTTGATTTTCATGCTTATTGAAAAGATGAGGAAAGTCCCCTTTTTCATTTCGGAAATTCCGAAGGATTTGGGAAGGCCAGAGAGAGCCATTGGGAAATAGTTGAGTGAATCCAAAAATTTAACGTTACCTACAGACATTGAAATCAATTTGGTACCTCTCATAATGAGTTCCAGTATCAAATCAATTTTTGTTGAAATATAATTGAGAACAAACTGATGATCGAAGCCGCCGCCATTATGGGCAATAACTACAACATTTCTGAACATTTTACGTATAGTTGAAACATGATGAACGAATGGAGAAATTGGATCGTTACATTCGAGAATTAGTAAACGAAGGCCACATTTCTTACAAATTTCTCTGAGGATATACAGATATCACAACACTGTCGAAAAACACAAAGATTGGGTTCGTGTAGAAGAGAACCGTCCTCTCTAACCTTTTCCTGCATTGTTTCGAGGTCGTAGAACATATAAAGGTAATTTTCAGTTGGAGGTTTGCGTGTGTCCGGTTGAATGTAACATAAATGACCAGAAGGCTGATGTTCATTGCAAATTCTACAAAATAATTCTCCACAAGTGTGTCTTCGATCTACCTTGATTATTTTGAAACATTCCTCACAACGGCGCATCTGAGTACCTACAGATACCATGTTGTAGGTGTTTTTCAAAACAGGCTTGTTCACGGAGTGTTCTATTGCAAGACTGACATTTCACGGATACTCATCATTAGAGCAAGAAGGAAATTGTCTACATCCAGGGCATGTTTTTCCACAATGATGCTTTTGTTTATATGGGACACTACATCCTGCACAAAAATAAATGCAACAAAATGCTGCAGTGAGAGATGTGATGACATTGTAATGCCCCTTACTGAAGAGAAGATTCAAATGGGGTCCATTATCATCACCCTTGAAAATAAGGTCACGTCCCTTGCTTCCGTATGCATAGACCACGATTTTATATTTCAAGAGATATTTTTGTAACAGCTGAAGTTCAGCTAGACCACACCCCTCAGAGGAAACGGATACGCCGGCAGTCATCGTCAATTCATAAGCTCTTATACTTTGAAGTTTTCCTATATCACGTCGTACCTTCACAACTTCTGGGTCTTTATCGGCGTAGGCTTTGGCAACTACCAGAGCACGCGTAGATACATATTATCCTTGTTGTCAATAACTACTATGCCTCTCCGTTTGCTGCAGTCTTCGGTGAATGTATTGTACGAACGGCCTCGACCTTTACCAGTAGGCATTTTTACCGAGGTAACACAAACACTAAACAGAAAGTTTCAGTATTCAGGCCTGTTGAATTGGATTGATAAATAGATGAAATTTTATTAAAAATATCATCGCTGGTTACTTCAGACGCCAGTCTGAAGCTCATTCACCCCTGTCCTCGCGAAAATTCGTTGGAACAAAAGTTGAAACCGACGTAATCAGTTGATGTCAGACCACTCGTACCTTTCAATACTATCTGAGTTATGGCGTCTCTCATCCAACTCACAGGTTCTGCACCTTTGGGTATTGGTGCGATTCTGAATTCCAAAGTTCTACCTTGTAGTTCAAAACGGCGAATCATTTTGGTTGAGTCTTTGATTATTAAAAACTTTTCCATTTTGAAAGGTATTCAAATCAAAATTCCAAAATTTTCACTAGAAAACACAAAATCTATGATAAAAATCAAAAACCTATTAGGAGCTGTTAACACACGTCTGAACACTTATAGATAATGACGTATAGCGCGCAGTCGTTACATAGTAGTTTCTCCTATAACTTGAACTATAAAAAAGGGGAGGGGGTGACCTAATAAAATCCACGAAAACAGCTGTCTAAATAGAGTGTAACTTCGGTGAAATAGAAATTTTACTATTACAAATATTATTTTTATGAGTTCGACTGTTCATACATTTTATGAATAATTAACAGACAGACTTGCAGACGCACACCCAACTTATAATAACTCAATGTCTAGGTGAATTCTAGAGCTAGTAAATCATGCAATAGGCAAATGCATGCCGCCAATACTGCCTTCAACAGATAAAGTGTAAAGAATATGATGAATATTTAAGCTCAGCGTCCTGCTTGTTAGAGTTGCTTCTTTTCCCTCATTGGTACTAGCATGAGTATTATTGTAAGAAATGCCAAGATCTGTTACTGAAAAAACAATAAAGGTACCTACTCGATAGGAACAACATTCTGTATATGTATATGCAGTTGTTGTATATTCTTCTTGTTTAACGCATCACCATGAAAGTCATTTTATCTGGGTACTCAATTAATCTACTCAGGGTATTTAATTTCCGGACCGAATGAATACCCCCACTATTGTTTGTGGTGAAACCTAAAATATTGGCCTTATTTACAAACACTCATATTGAGAAATCTCAAGAGACTAAGTCCTTACAAGTGGGGAACAACTATTATTATTATTATTTGTCGTGGCACTTATTATTGATTAATATTAGTGTATTTACTATGTCAACTGTAGGTGAACCCAACGAAACCCCATAAGCTCAATCGCAGTGCCTTATTTGATACTTAGTACCAAATAAGAAATATCGACCCAAGTCGTCTTGAAATAACACAAAAGTCTGAATCACCACCCAGTTTCGTTCACGAACTAAACCATCAGACACCTAAATCTTTCTTCAGATTTTTTTCTCCAAACCAGTATAATTATTTCCAAGTTTTCTGTTTGAAACCTTACATTTATTTTCAGTTTTCAATGAGTTTCTGACCGTGTTGTCCGTACATATGTCACATACCTCAATTGATTCAGTCACTTTCATGTTTTGAATTTTTTCTTTTTTTCAACTTTTCTTCCTGATGTATATCTTTTTTTCTATCAATATCCATTTCAAATATACTACATATAACGTCTTCAATTTTTCAGATTTAAAACTCACTCTATAAAAATTATGTAATTGATAGTGAGTGTATGTTTTTTCGTATATCAACCCATTACGGCCTTTTATTTAGCATTTTTCTGCAACTTTACTAGGTACGTCTTCATGTAGTATACCTGAATCACATTAGAAGTTTTGTATCATCTACTCATACTAGAAATTAATTTTTCGGTCGTGTTTTTACCAGTGTGAAAACAGAAACGGTTGTCGCGCCAGGAAGGAAATATTAGTATATTCGCAAGGGTGCCATATGTTACTCCTTCGAAATCGTCCGAATTTATATTGGAATTGAAAATTTCTCCATCATTATTATGATGGTTTATATTCAGAACAACATAATAAAGCATACCTACCCTATTTAAGATTTTATATCCCACTACTCACCCAAACGGTGTAATGTATAGATTTCGTTGATTAGGGGGTAGTTTCCAGAGTTAATATTGAAAAACAAAATCTGAATTGGGGTAATTATGCTTTTTCAGCTCCTTCTGAATATACAGTAAAAATGAAAAATCCAGAAACGATGAATTAACGCTGTAATGTAGATTTCGTTGATTAGGGGGTAGTTTCTAGGGTTAATATTGTGAAACAGAACTTGAATTGGGATAATAATGCTTTATCAGCTCCTTCTGAATATACATTAATAAATGAAAGTTCCATAAACCATGAATTAACGCTGTAATGTAGATTTCGTTCATACGGGGGAAGGGGGTAGTTTCTAGGGTTAATATTGGGAAACAAAATCTGAATACGGGGTTATTATGCTTTTTCAGATCCTTCTGTGTATACAGTAAAAAAGAAAGTTCCAGAAACGATGTATTAACGATGTAATGTAGATCTCGTTGATTAGGGGGTAGTTTCCAGGGTTAATATCGGGAAACAAAATCTGAATTGGGGTAATTATGATTTTTCAGCTCTTTCTGAATATACAGTAAAAAAGAAAAAGCCAGAAACGATGATTTAACGCTGTAATGTTGATTTCGTTGATTATGGGGTAGTTTCTAGGGTTAATATTGGGAAACAAAATCTGAATTGGGGTAATTATGCTTTATCAGCTTCTTCTGAATATACATTTAAAAAGAAAGTTCCAGAAACGATGAATTGACGCTTTAATGTAGATTTCATTGATTAGCGGGTAGTTTACAGGGTAATATTGGAAAACAAAATCTGAATTGGGGTAACTATGCTTTTTCAGCTCCTTCTAAATATACAGTAAAAAAAGAAAGTTCCAGAAACGATGAATTAACGCTGTAATGTAGATTTCGTTGATTATTAGGGGGTAGTTTTTAGGGTTAATATTGGAGTACAAAATCTGAATTGGGGTAATTACGCTTTATCAGCTTCTTCTGAATATACATTTAAAAAGAAAGTTCCAGAAACGATGAATTAACGCTTTAATGTAGATTTCATTGATTAGGGGGTAGTTTACAGGGTAATATTGAAAAACAAAATCTGAATTGGGGTAACTATGCTTTTTCAGCTCCTTCTGAATATACAGTAAAAAAGAAAGTTCCAGAAACGATGAATTAACGCTGTAATGTAGATTTCGCTGATTATTAGGGGGTAGTTTTTAGGGTTAATATTGGAGAACAAAATCTGAATTGGGGTAATTATGGTTTATCAGCTCCTTCTGAATATACAAATAAAAGGAAAGTTCAAGAAACGATGAATTAACGCTGTAATGTAGATTTCGTTGATAAGGGGGTATTTTCTATGGTTAATATATGGAAACAAAATCTGAATTGGGGTTATTATACTTTTTCAGCTCTTTCTTAGTATACAGTAAAAAGGAAAGTTCCAGAAACGATGAATTAACGCAGTAATGTTATTATCAGGAGGTAGTTTCCGGGGTTAATATTGGCAAACAAAGTCTGAATTGGGGTAATTATGCTTTATCAGCTCCTTCTGAATATACATTAAAAATAAAGTTCCAGAAACGATGAATTAACGCTTTAATGTAGATTTCGTTGATTAAGGGATAGTTTCCAGGGTTAATATTGGAAAACAAAATCTGAATTAGGGTAACTATGCTTTTTCAGCTCCTTCTGAATATACAGTAAAAATGAAAGTTCCAGAAACGATGAATTAACGCTGTAATGTAGATTTCGTTGATTATTAGGGGGTAGTTTTTAGGGTTAATATTGGAAAACAAAATCTGAATTGGGGTAATTATGCTTTATCAGCTCCTTCTGAATATACAAATAAAAAGAAAGTTCAAGAAACGATGAATTAACGCTGTAATGTAGATTTCGTTGATTATGGGGTAGTTTCTAGGGTTAATATTGGGAAACAAAATCTGAATTGGGGTAATTATGCTTTATCAGCTTCTTCTGAATATACATTTAAAAAGAAAGTTCCAGAAACGATGAATTAACGCTTTAATGAAGATTTCATTGATTAGGGGGTAGTTTACAGGGTAATATTGGAAAACAAAATCTGAATTGGGGTAACTATGCTTTTTCAGCTCCTTCTGAATATACAGAAAAAAGAAAGTTCCAGAAACGATGAATTAACGCTGTAATGTAGATTTCGTTGATTAGGGGGTAGTTTCTAGGGTTCATATTGGGAAACAAAATCTGAATTAAGGTAATTATGCTTTATCGCTCCTTCCGAATATACATATAAAATGAAAGTTCCATAAACCATGAATTAACGCTGTAATGTAGATTTCGTTTATACGGGGGAAGGGGGTAGTTTCTAGGGTTAATATTGGGAAACAAAATCTGAATACAAGGTTATTATGCTTTTTCAGCTCCTTCTGTGTATACAGTAAAAAAGAAAGTTCCAGAAACGATGTATTAACGATGTAATGTAGATCTCGTTGATTAGGGGGTAGTTTCCAGGGTTAATATCGGGAAACAGAATATCTGAATTGGGGTAATTATGATTTTTCAGCTCATTCTGAATATACAGTAAAAAAAAAGCCAGAAACGATGAATTAACGCTGTAATGTTGATTTCGTTGATTATGGGGTAGTTTCTAGGGTTAATATTGGGAAACAAAATCTGAATTGGGGTAATTATGCTTTATCAGCTTCTTCTGAATATACATTTAAAAAGAAAGTTCCAGAAACGATGAATTAACGCTTTAATGAAGATTTCATTGATTAGGGGGTAGTTTACAGGGTAATATTGGAAAACAAAATCTGAATTGGGGTAACTATGCTTTTTCAGCTCCTTCTGAATATACAGAAAAAAGAAAGTTCCAGAAACGATGAATTAACGCTGTAATGTAGATTTCGTTGATTATTAGGGGGTAGTTTTTAGGGTTAATATTGGAGAACAAAATCTGAATTGGGGTAATTATGTTTTATCAGCTCCTTCTGAATATACAAATAAAAATAAAGTTCAAGAAACGATGAATTAACGCTGTAATGTAGATTTCGTTAATAAGGGGGTATTTTCCATGGTTAATATATGGAAACAAAATCTGAATTGGGGATATTATGCTTTTTCAGCTCTTTCTTAATATACAGTAGAAAGGAAAGTTCCAGAAACGATGAATTAACGCTGTAATGTTATGGTTAGGAGGTAGTTTCCAGGGTTAATATTGGCAAACAAAACCTGAATTGGGGTAATTATGTTTTATCAGCTCCTTCTGAATATACATTAAAATAGAAAGTTCCAGAAACGATGAATTAACGCTTTAATGTAGATTTCGTTGATTAGGGGATAGTTTGCAGGGTTAATATTGGAAAACAAAATCTGAATTAGGGTAACTATGCTTTTCAAGCTCCTTCTGAATAAACAGTTAAAAAGACAGTCCCAGAAACGATGAATTAACGCTGTAATGTTGATTTCGATGATTAGGGGGTAGTTTTTGGGGTTAATATTGGGGAACTAAATCTGAATTGGGGAAATTATGCTTTATCAGCTCCTTCTGAATATACATATTAAAAGAAAGTTCCAGAAAGGATGAATTAACGCTGTAATGTAGATTTCGTTGATTAGAGGGTAGTTTCCATGACAGGGAAACAAAATCTGATTTAGGGTTATTATGCTTTTTCAGCTCTTTCTTAATATACAGTAAAAAAGTATGTTCCAGAAACGATGAACTAACCTTGTAGTGTACATTTCGTAGGGATATTATGCTTTTTCAGCTCTTTCTTAATATACAGTAAAAAAGTATGTTCCAGAAACGATGAACTAACCTTGTAATGTACATTTCGTTGATTCCCAGATAGCACAATATCATTCATAGAATATTTATAGAATATTTGCCAAGAATATTTGAATATTCACAGAATGTTCTCATAATGCAATACTAATATTCTAGGTATGTTCTATGTTCTAGATTTTATTGATTAGGGGGTAGTTTCCAGGGTTAATATTGGGAAACAAAATCTGAATTGGGGTAAATATGCTTTTTCAGCTCCTTCTGAATATTCAGTAAAAAAGAAAAATCCAGAAACGATGAATTAACGCTGTACTGTAGATTTCGTTGATTAGGGGGTAGTTTCTAGGGTTCATATTGGGAAACAAAATCTGAATTGGGGTAATTATGCTTTATCGCTCCTTCCGAATATACATATAAAAAGAAAGTTCCAGAAACGATGAATTAACGCTGTATGTAGTCAGTGTAGTTATAGTTTATATTGGGAAACAAATTCTGAATTGGGGTTATTATGCTTTTTCAGCTCTTTCTTAATATACAGTATAAAGGAAAGTTCCAGAAACGATGAATTAATGCTGTAATGTAGATTTCGTTGATTAGGGGGTAGTTTCTAGGGTGAATATTGTGAAACAAAATGTGAATTGGGGTAATTATGCTTTTTCAGCTTGGTCTCAATATACATGTAACGAACCTAAAATTTCGTTACTAAAATTGCATACCTCGAGAGCGTGACAGACTGTGCGCGCGCCATCATTCCCCAAATTACTCCCACCAAGAGACCAACTGCGCATGACTCAAGAGTGGAGGAAATGTGGAAGGTGGGGAACACTGAAAAAAGCGCTGCTCCGGAGCTGAAACAAGAGTCTACCTCGACCGCTACTGGTAAACATCTCCAATAATTTTGGTACTCGAACCGAGACGCAAAATCATCCGAATACCCAGACCAGCCCTATTTGTTAAGGCACTCTCATAGAGAAGCTAAACGAATAGCCGTACCGACAAGATAGAAGCCCGAGCGACATTTGTTAGGTACTCTTATGAGACGCTAAACAAGTCACCGTACCTGAGGGTAGATTAGTCCAGTGGAATTAAGTAGATCACCTATGAGAGAACTGGAGCGGAAGTGGCAAAAAGGCATTCTCGTGCGTTCATCGTGTGACGTAGTCGACGCTGCTTCGCGTTCATGTGACATAGTCGAGAGAGATCCAGTTGATTGATTACATTTTGCCAACAGAGCGCGACGCACACATTATGAATTGAATTTATAAAGAAAAAAGATTTTTCAACAGCAGAGGTTTGAACCATCGTCCTTTTGCTTGGTAGCGAGTGACGCTAGCCTTGTCTTCACGGAGACTTCGTACAAGTTGATGTACAAATGTGGGATATATATTTCTCCAGCTACCAGAGCACGCTGTTTGAATATTTAAAAAAATATGATTGTGAGTCTGATAATAATAATGATGTTTGGAATAAATGTGAAAAATTGCGAGGTAATGAGGGTGTAACGTTTGAAGGTGTGATTCCAATGAGGAAATTATACAAGGTTTTTTAAAATGTATAATTTAAGAGAAATGAAAGTCACGTTCATTGAACGTGACTGCTGCGTGTGTGTGTGTGTGTGTCAAATATCATGTGGGAAATGGGTCATTGGGGCAATGGAGGGTAGCAAAGTATTCAGCAAAAATATATATAGGATGTCTTATATATTATTTAAGAGAAAAAACATGGCGACTGCTTGTCAAATTTAGTATACCAGGTGTACCAACATATCATTTAGGAGGAGAAACATGGAGGTTAAAGAAAAAACACATCATTGAGGGTATGAGGTGGAGATTTTTCAAAACGCTGCGTTTTCATCATCAGGTGACGTTAGATAAAAAAAAAGTTTAAATAGAAAAATTTATTATACAGTTTTATTTTGGTAACATATCACAAAGCCGTTTGTATAGAATATCTACGTTTCGGAGACTGCAATTATAGTGGGGTTGCTCATCAATGTGATGCATACAAGGTGAGGTACCATCGTTGTTTCCGAATGCTGGAACCATCCATGACGTTTTATCATAGTCCTCCAAATTCACAACACGTGTAGGTAGGTTCAATTGATGAAATTTCTCAGTAAGATAGTCAGGTTTTTGAAGTCTTCGTACCTAAATGATATCAACATTCTGTAAATTTTTCTTGAGGATGGAATCTAATTGATGATATTCCACAAAGCCAGAGGAATACCTCAATCATGAACGTTTCGCTCCAACAAACAGGCAGTACGTTTATCTGCTCTACTCAAAGAGGAAAATGATATAGTTGGCAGCAGCAGAAAATTACTACATTGATTTCCAATCCTAATGGCAATCTCCTTAGGATGGAATTGTTGCTCGATGGTAAAGCCTTGAATATCTACAACAGCTATTCTCATGTTGACTCTGTGATTGATACTGAAGTGAAAAGCATATGTTCAGATTAATTTGTTAATGATTTCGCTGAGTGGGAGGTGCTCAATAACAGTGTCGTGCACAATGATGCAATAGGCTCTAGTATTTTGGAGAAATCCTTCAGATGCCTCGATTTCGAGTTTCACATCAACAGTGGAACTTTTTATGCTCTCATCCCTTCTGGAACAATCGATGACAAAGAGAGTCTTGCCAACAAATTCGGTGGAGCTCAGCAGAGGATTATGTTGATTAGTAAATTTGTAGCTGAGACCAAATTGTGCATAGTTGAAATAGGCTTGCGAAAAATTCCCCTTTACAAAATTCAGATGCATATTCTCTTTGGGATAATTCTCACCGTTCAGAGTGAGCGTTATATTGGTGATATTCGAATGAGCGAATATTGTTGGATCATTGTTAAATTTGGTGTAATCACGGTCTTTTTGGAAACATACAATCACATAGCGAGGACTTTCGAGAAACGAGGACGTCTTGACGGCCCATATTTCACTTTTTGCACCTTGTGTGAGAGTTGCAATTTAATTTGATCATGCGGAAAGATTCTCTTAACTTTGAAGTCAATATTTTCAATTCCTAACTTGACTGCTGTCGTACCAGCCGGCGATCCAGCGGTCTCCTCTATTTTGAAGCAGTTGCTATCATCTGCAGCTAGTACTAATCGGATGATATGTTTGCCATAGGAAACACATTGATAATCGTTGAAAATATTCAAAAATCAACGAGTTGAGAATGCTGGTCCAGTAATCGCAGCGTAATATTGTTTATTTCGTCTCTATGAGCAATGGGTAGATAAATGAGGTGGTTGGGCGTTTCGTTAATTGCGTAACCAGGATCAACACCAACCGCAAATTCGTATATCGTATGAGACGGTGCGTCGTTGTAGAATGCCCCGAACGTAATGTTGCTATCTATGTGTATGGTACGTACTTTAATGATTTATACAGGTAGATCTGATGCGTAATGCAAGTTGGGTTTGAGAAGAGTAGACGAAAACCCTAAAATGTGGGCCAAACTGTTTTCAGGTCGGAAATCGATTGAGTGTTTAAGGCAGAATATTTCGCTTTTCAGCGTATTATTATTCGGTTTGAGGTAGACAAATTCCTCGGGGTTTCACTTGTACGTTTTGGGTGTGATGTGTTTGCTGATCAAAGCCTCAATATCACCAATTTTGCAAGAGCCAGTAGGGATATCGATACTCTGTTTAGTTTTGCCGCCGTTTTCAAAGTAGTAGTTGGGTATACTGTTGTACGAATGGAAGCTGAGCAAAGCCAAACTGTATTCTGAATCAGAATCCAATTGAATGGGCGGATTGAAATCGATGGAAAGCGTTGAAGAACGACCCGTTAACGTCATTATCATAGACATACATGACTGATATAGTGTCAGAAGCGACCCGCCTTGAATAATGAACAACAACTTGGATGAAAAATCATTTATTATTACAATAATACCATTGAAATTGTGCGCTAACTGGTCCATGATACTCTGCTTCTTTTAGTGATGTTGTTGACAGTCCAAACTCATTTTGATAATGAATGAAACATGGTAGACGAATCTGCAAAGCGAATCGATTTTTGTAGTCCTTTGGTAACCTATGCCATACATCCAGCAACTCCCAAGGTCCTGCGTTCCCAATCAAATATTCGATTGACAAAGCTCGCAGTTGAGTATCAGTGAAATCTCGCAATCATTTATATTTATGCATTTCAGCCAACGATTTATGCATCTCAGCGGTGGACATTATGAAGTAGAAACTTTAGGCAGAGATGTCCGCAGTTACTCTGATGTAATTTTGATATTGACTATTATTATATGTAATTCTTACACCCCTCCAAAAATATCTTGCCAATTCCATTGGAAGTTTGAGATTGCCGAAACTATCGAAATTTTGTGCGACATTGCCATTTTTATTGTAAGCTACCCTATGAGTGCCCGCATTCAAGTGGGAATCCAAGTTCAATACAGCGCATTCTCGCAGCCAAGGACCACAAGTTGGCAACGTATCATGCATAAAGACTCCACGAAAATGTGGTATTTTCATTTGACGAGCACACTCCTGAATTTCGGAATCGTATAATGCTCTATGGGGTAGCTTATCTAGCAGTTTTTTTGCTTTTTCAGGTAAGGACCGCGTTCTTTGCGTTGATGTTATTTTTTCAGGAACAGTCCAAATCCTCGAGGGGTTTTCCGCAGGTACAAACCCGAACCCAAATGCTCCATGGATTTATTGTGGCGTTGATCTTCTTCAAGTTTCTCTTTATCATTTTTTGCGTCTATTACGGTTTTTGCTATGGAGCTCGCTCCACCTGCCAATGCACCCAAAGCCGAAAGTGCAGCAAATGTAGGTATGAGGGGTAGGATTCCTCCAGATTTTGCATCGAATGCAATTTTCTAGGCACTCGTATTTTCTTACGTCCTCCAGCTTCACTCAATGCCATGTTAGCAGCTCGCAAAGCCGAAGCACTAGATTTCTTAATATTAGTAGGACTGTGTTTCCAATTTTCAATAATTTTTTGAAGCAAGTTACGTTGAAAGGACACGCCCATACCTAGCTTACGTTTGGCTTTCATGGTGGAAGTAACAAGCCAAGCTGCAGCCCGTTCCCCAAATTTAGCGTCTTTAGATTTAACTCGTTCCCAAGCTCTGTGTTCCAACACTTGATCTGCTTTATGGCGGTCTTCTAGAGAGTCGGATTGAGAGTATGCAATATCGTGGTCTTTGCAGCTTTCGTCCAAAGGATTCACGCCAGTTTCTCCGCGTTGTAATCTCTGCCTCAGTTTGGTGCCAGGCCCGCAAATCGAATAACCTGGTAGATGCAATTCGAACGGGAGCTTATTGATGATTGAATTGACAACACCTGCACCAGAGTATGTCAACATTGATAATGATAAAAGATTAATGCGTTTATTTATAACCGTGGCGCGCTCATGTTTTTTCATCACATCATGGAGGTCGTTCAACAAGACAAGACACTGCCTATTGAAAATTTA
The DNA here is from genome assembly GCA_958502065.1 of Chrysolina americana. Taxonomy (NCBI): domain Eukaryota; kingdom Metazoa; phylum Arthropoda; class Insecta; order Coleoptera; family Chrysomelidae; genus Chrysolina; species Chrysolina americana. Next base: position 34,411,024 of record OY293420.1, read on the forward strand.
GATTTTTTAAATGGAGGTCTCAATAGCAGTATGGTTGGGAAGCATGGTAAATTATTACCGAATTCGTTTCGTGTTGTACCAACCCAAATATCAGGTGGTTCAAGAAATTTTGGGGAAAGTCAAGGGATTGGGATATTATCCGTTCAGGGAAAATGGGGAAATCATAAGCCCTCACGAGGCCAAATCAAATTCCGTATTCATTTTCGATGATGTTGCATGCGATGGTCAACAGAAAATTCGAGAATATTACTCCTTTTGCAGACACCGAAATATTGATATCTTATCTTGATATCATATCTTTGTCAGACATATTCAAAAATTCCAAAACAATTAATACGAGACAATTATAATATGATTGTGCTTTTCAAGCAGGATGAAATGAATTTGAAACATGTATTCGATGAATACGTTTCCCCAGACGTGACATTCGATGTATTCAAGGCAATGTGTGCAGAATGCTGGCGACAGCATCGATATGGAACCGTTGTGATTATGAAAGATTTTGATATGAATGCTGGACGTTATCTTCAAGGATTCGATTAATATATAAGTATACAGAGGGATTGATGTATCCCACAGTTATCATCATGAAACCGTTGAGCAAAGAAGTTGATGTTATTCGAAAGACTAAAATCAATGAAATTGCAAAAGCTATTTGAAAAAAATATTTGGCTTTGAAATTGGGTAGATCTGAAGAAGATGAGTCGTTGCAAAAATTCTTTAAACCTGTATGTGTCCCATTGAGGAAAATAGCAGCAATGCCGCCGCCGTCGCAATCTCCTACTACCCCAATGAAAAGTGAGGTAAAATCTTAACTTAAACAAGAGAAAGTGGAAGAGCGTGAAACGTCTCCACTCGAATCCATGAAACGACTCCATTCCAATCCATCGAACATGTTGCAGGTACAGATGATTATGATGGTGATGATGAGGATAGCTTTAGCGTAGGCACACAAGAGGAACAAGATATGAATGAACAAGTTTTACAGGAATATATCGATCAATATCCTATAATGGCTCAACCGTACATTATAAAACATTGGAGTAATGACAAAGAAATAGATAAAGTATACGGTCCTGTATATGATGGTGTATCTTCAAAATGGTTCCTAGGTAACAAAAAAATGATATCGACAAACGCAGCGGATACATTAAAATGGGTGAATATCAGTGGAAAGCAACACCCGGTATATATGAACTCATATTTTTAAACACGCCTTAAAACTATTATAATGAAGATATGCAGGCATACAAATCAATTGTAGATTGGTCGAATATTCACGAAAACTCCCTAGGCTATCCGAAAGGAAGTAAAAGATACAAGTATACCGAAATAATTAAACCGATATTTCCTATACGAAATCAACGTAAAATATCGACTCGTACTGGTTTACCTAAAACATCCAATCCTGCATCAAAAGGTAGCGGTTTGCCTAGAAACATACCTATTGCAATGACATTCAATACCAAACCTATGGAGTTTGTTTATTGGGATGACCCAAACGAACTATGCGAACGCCTCAAATTATTGATAGCCTCTCGGGATGCCGTAAATACTGACAATTAGATTATTGCCATTTTGAGTGAACTCAAAGAGGCAAATATAATTCTATAAGATGACATGCATCCATGCATACATTCACATTTTCAAAATGGTTATCGATAAGTTTGGACGTAGCGACAGCAACGCTGGTGGCAGTGGTGATAGAAAGCGAAAATTACCTAAGTCCTCTGGAGGCGGCGGCTTGCTGCACACTCCAGATGGTAACATCGATTTTGATCATTTGAAATAGAGTAATGTAAAGAGGCCCACCAAAAATACTGATGCTGCCAATAAACAATATGTGGATGAAATTACGGATAAAATTGGTACTAGTTTAGATCAGAACAGCGATGCATTGGAAATATTGGTTGAGGAACTGATGAAGACGAATAGAAAAGTGGGTGAAATGAGGAATCAGTTTGAAAAAAAAATTCAAACGCTAGATACTAATTTTAATGAAATGTCGCAAAGAAATGTGGAACATTACAACGAGGGAGTTTCGTTTTACAAAAAATTCAATGAACAATATAAAACTGATATTGAAAATAATCGTGGAGATTTGTTGAAAAAAATCTCGGAAATAACCTATATGATTCGTTCACACATCAACACTTTGAAGCAAAATGAAACGGTGGTAAAAAATTAAGTGACTCAATTTCGAACCGATATCTCGAAGCAAATCACCATAATAAATTCAGATATAGCGAATGTGAACTGTCTATAACGAGGACTTGAAAAAAATCTTGGAAATAACAGATTCGATTCGTTCGTACAACAACACTTTGAAGCAAAATAAAACGTTGGCAAAAAATGATGTGAATCAACTTCGAGTTGATATCTCACAACAAATCTCCGAAATATATTCAGATATAGCGAGTGTAAAATCTGCTGTCGAGGAGATTACTTAAAGACAAAATGTAGTGTATGCATCACCATAATAAAATAGTAGGTTTCACAGTTTCGTCATCACATATGTGTGTGATGGCTTCCAAAGATAAGATTCAACTTGTCCGTGATTTGCATAAACCCATTAGAAAAAATTATCCTCGACGTCGCACCATTATTAAAGGCTTTGATGATTTATGGCAAATGGACTTGGCTGAGATGAGACCGTACGCCCATCAAAATCGTAATTTCAAACTCATTCTAGTTGTTATAGATTGTTTCTCGATATTCGAGTGGACTCGTCCGCTGAAAACGAAAACGAGTGAGGAAATTACTAAAACGTTTGCAGATAATTTGACACACACGAAACGATGCCCAAAAAATCTACAAACCGATCAGGGAACGGAATTTTACAACAGTAAATTCCAGAGGTTAATGAAATAATATGAGATAAATCACTACAATACGTACAGCATCCTCAAAGCCTCTATGGCCGAACGGATTATAAGGACTTTGAAATGATGAATTTTAAAATTCAATATACCATAATTACTACTTTCAACACAATATTTGAAAGCTTCAAAACAACTAACGCACACAACTAAATTAAAATCAACAAGTTCGCAATATTTCATCCAAATACAGTACGAATTATTATGATAATATGGCTCCAAGTCATAAACATTCAATAATGCTGTACGAAAATCAATAGGTCTTTTCAAATTGCTAAAGTTAGACATATCAACATATTCGAAATCCCATAGAATACAGAAGTTATCCTCATCATGATTATAATCATCATTATTATCTTCATGACGTTGATAATGAATGATATACGGCCATTTGAAACGCGAATAATTTTGAATAGTTTCTTTTGTTAATTATTGAGGTAAAGGCGAGAGAATGAGGAACCTTCCTGTAGACCGTATATTCTCACAGATCGTTTTGATGCACAATTGTTGTAAATTCATTGTACTACCTGTAAACGAGAGAAAATTTCAGAAAAAAAAAAAGATGGATAAAAAATTAATTAAGACTATAATGCCCCCACGGTAATGTATCAAATTATTTGGGGATAAGATGACGTTTATCGTCATACGGACTAAAGGCCACTTTTGCCTGCTCTATACTAAAAACGTTATGAGCAAATGATCTGATTGTGCATTGTGTGATATTCTTTTGCTTGGAATTTTTCAGACAATCCACGTAATCATCAAAGGTTAATTTATTTTTCACATACTTTGCCCCCCTGCACTTTATGAGTGTACATTTTTGAACGCAACCCTGCAAAGTGTGTGATAATTTTGCCATTTCCTTCATCCTTCATTAGCCCAGGTACCTTTTTATTCACAAGTGAAATGTCAAACTCATTATCTTTTGGATAATCAGACGTATCGAATTTGGAAATATGTTTTTTGATCATTTCTTTGTATACATCGTTATACGTTAGTTCATAAATGAAACTATCTGTATCGGTATACATTAACTTGGATTTTTCCACGCCCGTAGTGGGAAGCATAAATTCATAATGAAATTTGAACATGCAAGTTTTTGACAAATCCATAATTGCCATCCCAACATACATTGGTTTATTGAATACAAGTTCGGCTTTTTTCAGTTCAATAGCAATCAAGTTTGAATCGAAAACGGTACGATTATGAAATTGAGGGCAGGAAATTAGATTTTTTGCTCCAACCCTCGTAGAAAGAAACTAATTTTACTATTCGGTGCAACCGGATGTTGTCCATGGTTTTACCAAAAATCGCATTATTGGCCAACTTGAATTGATTTTTTTCAAAAGAATTAGTGGCTGCAGTCCTCAATCGAGTATTCAGCTCGATATACGGGCGCAACCACGCAGATTGTTTAAATTTCAAAACTTTATGAATTTTAGTTAATTTCAAACCATGTTCCAGAGCTTGTTTCAAATTCCTTTAGTGTAATGTATAACTCTGTTTTATTATGGAGAGTTGGCATTAATTTTTTCAATTTGGAATTTGGTGGTGTGCGGTGTTCGGGGCAAAATGGAAAATCTTTGTGTAAATCATGAAGATCCTCAGGGTACTCCAAATCAACTTGTAAAATATAACCTTCGGGATTGTCATCAGGAATTTGAGTCACATCAATATTCGTATCAACCCATTCGAAGCCTCCATATGGTAAACATTCTGACATCGCCCACCCATATAAGTTATTTACATCGAAATACATGATAAAATTGGACGGCTGCGTGGGATTGTATGTAGGCATATTCTTGTTATTAGCTTCCGAATATCTATTACAATAAACTGAAATTCCTCCCCTTATACTCTTTTCCACAAACATAACCATATCAACGTCTTTTATTTGTAATTTGCACCCGGTATATTTCAACATACAATCCTACGTGTATCCCGGCATAGTATAGTACCAGCTGGGGTCCAACCCATAAGTTTTCAAGTCAATTTCACGAAAATTTTCAAAAACGTCTGCCAAAAGCAATATATCTGTTTTCATGTATAAATCGCTATATTCCCCCAAAGTTTTGATATCAAATTGCTGCCAAACATTTCGAGAGTGAGCATACTTCGCATCATCAATTTCAACATCGTTGAGCTTATTGTAAAAATGGTATTTGGAAAGTAGCTCAGTATCGAGGAGTTTTTCCGTATTATTAACATAATCGTAGGTGAAAACCCCTTTCTTAGTGAGAAGTTTCAATTTTTCATCATATAATTGTGCAAATTCCTTTTTCAGAATTTTAAATTTTTTTGCATCCATTGTGGAAACCAACTCATCGAGACTGGCTCCCATAAAACGATATGAATCGATAAATCTAAATTTAATGCTAGTTTCACTATTGTGTGAATGAAATGTATTTTTCTTTATTGATGGGAAGTATGCTCACACGTCCTCGTTTTGCTACATCTTTAATAATAAAATGACTATCATACCCCGAAAGATTATGGAATGTAATGGGTACCATAAAAAGCTTTTTGAAGGCGAGATTACAAAATTGATGACTCCATCCCCTACAACCCCGAAAAGTGACAATGATCCCTAACAATGATATCCTTCTTTACAAAAGGTTTCTCGCAAATATTTCAGAGGGCAGATTCCAAATCAGCATATAAAACCAATGGACACTTTTGTGCATAAACATAATTTCGAAATTCTACATAATAAAATTTTGGAAATGAAATTTTACACTCGTTAATATTCTCACACAACCCGATGTGTTCATTCAATTTTTGTTCGCTATGAAAATAATTCAAACATCTGTTACAAAAAAAATGCTTTACCATTATGCTAGCTCAACTGACTTGACAGCAATCTATACATATTCTTAATCCAGCAATATTGATATTTGATTTCAGAATCATCTGTATCCAAAGGTCGAATTCGTTTAATTTAGGGAAATATATATTTTGAATTATTAACAAATTAACATGTTTATTCAATTTATTTTTGGTCAATCGTGCAGGTTCTACTTCGTAAAATGCTTTTTCTTTGACAATATTCATTTCTTAACTATATACATTTACGGAAATATCATTTTGTTTTTCTAATTTTGTAATGCGGTGAATTGGCATAGGAATTTCCAAACCCTCTATATTCAAAAATGTGTCATAATTTGAATATGAAGATGCACGTGAAACCATCCCTTTGGGAGGGTACAAAGCCCTCACGATTGCTCTAAAAAAACACGCATCATCTTGATTATCAATATTGATGCATGCATGCCTATTTTGAATTTCTTCAGGTAACCGTTTGAACCCTGAACCGTTGCCTATTTCGTATTTATTTATTGATACCTCAAGCAAAAGAATTTTACTCAATGCCCACCCTGAGTCTTTTTCTTGAAATTCTTCTAATTTGTTCAAAATAACATCCACATGTTTATTGTACCAAGCAGTCAGTCCGTGCCCAAATCAATGATTGCATTGCATTGCATGTATTGAAAAATTTTCGCCGTCATTTGACTTTTTGATGAAATCCCCCAACAACGTCGTGTTCACTTTGAGTCATTGTATGTCCTTCAAAAATTTTGGAAATTCTTGATTTAAAAAGAAAATATGCATCACTCAAAAATTTTCGGACTTCTTTGTGCCCCAAATTTATAATTACACCCATCCTCACTCTATCATTGAAAATTGCATTAACATTTTCCCATTTAACTCTACTGCTTCGTTTCAACCCCGATCCAATGTTTATATCATTTTTCATAAAGTTTATTATGCATCTAATTCGTTTCAATTCCCCAATTTTACTAACAATTTTCTTTTTTTCCCCCACCGAAAATTAAATTTTTTTCATTGTCAACTCACATTTTCTAATATGCCTACTTATCAAATTTAAAGACGTTCATGCAATGGCACTTGAATAATTTTGCTTGATCGCTTCAAGTAATTTGTCAATTTCTGATAAAGTTTCTGAAAACACCATTTTTAACTAATATTTCAACTCACGAAAAATTTTTCTTCTGCAGTTGGTTGATGTGGTGACAGATTCGCAACCGGGTGCTTGCTGGTGAACTGCAGGAACACGGGGGAAGCTTGCTGGAATGACGAAGGGGCGAACTGAGATGATGTCCAAAGGGAAGCTTGAAGAAAAAGGGTGCTGCTGTGATTAGGGAAGGTTTATAACTATCTGAAAATGAAGAAAAAAAAAATTATTTTCAAACGAACTTTTAGCACATACAAAGAAACGAAGACAAATGAAAAAACTACTAACCTTAATTTTCTACAATCTCGAATGACGCAGCTGGATAAGCTTTCCCCGTGTTCATCAGTCCTTTGAATACGATGGCGTATTTCCCAGTAGAAAATTGTTATGTGTAAGGACGATATCCGTCCGTCACCCTTGTTGGCAAAAAGGTGACGCTCTCCCCTAAATCCAGCAACACCACCTCGCCAATTTTCCCTCAAACTATTTTCGCAGAGAATATTCTCTGCGGCTCCCCCACTGGCAACTCTGCTAATTTGGTGGTTGGCTTCCTCTCCACAAGAGAACTTGAATTGATTTTCTGTAAATCCATCTGAAAAAAAAATAATGATAAAAAGCTTTTGCTATAAAGAAATCACGCAAAAATTTTTAAAAAGAGTTTTGTAATTCGAAAACAATTAAGTCACTTTGAATAACAAATTGGACGAAAATGCAAAAAACCAAACGTAAAAACGTGAAAATAACTTCATCTAAAAACATTTAATTGAATTCATCTGAAAAGCTCAAACCAAAAACACTCAAAAACCGATCATGAAAACATTTATTTCAATTTAACTGAAAAACACTTTTATCACATAATGAAAAATGTATGAAAAACTTACTTTGTATCTAGAGATTGATGCACAAAACGAAAAATAACAACTGAAGATATCTAAGTTGCTTGACTTTTCTCTGGTTGACGATTAACTAACGTTCGCCGCTCATTCCAAACTACTTTTATAGCTCCGGTGTGATGAGAAAAGAACATTCGAGAATATTCCAGAATAAACACCAGTTTCCCATGAACGCAAAACAGATAACACAATAGTCTTTACTCTGCGGTTTTGATAACGAAACTGTTGGCCTGGGTTTTTCGATAAACGTTAGTTCGATAAACACCTTTCAATGCCAATTGATTATTACTTCCAGCATAATAACCAAGATTGCTGTTTGCGCGGTTTTTCCATAATTGAAAACATCGAATGTCGCGTTTCAACGTTAACTGATAACAAATTCTAATTCTCTCATATATTTATAGATGAAAAAAAACGAATCAAAATTCAATTTTTGAACATTTTTATTTAAACCAAATTATGTGAAATTCCAAAATTATTTCTTGAACAGTTATAATTAAAATACATGCTAATATTATAGATACTGTGATTAGAATTCTATAAACGTTATTTGCGACTTCTTTTTCTACTGCCCTGATGGAATAAATTTGGTGGTTTTTGTGTCTATTTCACGAAGATCTTCAAATATCAGCTTCAATTTATACTTGAATGCTGTATTCTTTGGAACATCACTAACAAATACTGCTAACTGTCCCTGATTGACCCGAGTTAAACGCATTGTTTTCCATTGTGTCCTATTACAACGAGGATCGAAATCATATGCCTTCATGCATATTGCCATGAATTTCACTCTTTTCGGCACATTGACGTATAAAACATTATTCAATATTGCAGTTAGAAGAATAAAATTTGTTTTCAGTTGAGGAGACATAATCTACAATGCTTGAGGCTGTTCTTCTCAACGGATATCTCGTTTGCGGTAATTTTCGATTGAACACCATGTCTTGAATATCCAAATCAGTCAACTGTTTCACCACATTCTCCTTTTCTTCATAAAATTGAATATCTTCCTTTAACTCTTGGACACGTCTAGAAAAATCTTCAACCTTCTGTCTGTATTCTTCAGATGGCATTTTGATACTGAATATTTCAACTGTTCAATGGCAATAACATACTTTCCAAAAATAAAGTTACCTAACCCTTTCTCCCACCCACCTGATAATGAATACCAAAAAAGAAACAGAGTCAAACTGACACGAAACGAAACGTACTGCGGCGGCGATTCTCTGCAAAAACGTGATCAAAATAGACGTTTTTCGCGTTCTATAAAAACAACTGAAAATTGAAACGCTTAAACACGCAAAAATGCAGCCACAATAAACGTTTTCGCGTTCTAAAATTGAACAAAAAAAAAACTATATGATTACATGTATTTCTTATAGAGATTTGACATTTCAAAATTGCTGAAAATACACTTTTTCGTGTTCGAAAAAACAACTGAAATTTGAGTACGCTCAAACACGTAAAAATGTGACCACAATAACCGTTTTTTGCGTTCGAAAAAACAGCTAAAATTTGAAACGGTAAAACTGCAAAAATGTAACTAAAATAGACGTTTTATAAGGTCAGTTCGTCCTGCTTCAATCAAACTGACTTTCTACCTATCTGTCAATCTGTATGTCTCCTATCTCCTATCACCGAAAAATAAACAGAATCAAACTGACACATACAGGGTATCGCACGTAAAAATGACAGACCCCATCAGTGATTGATTTCTTCGCTTCATATTTTTTTGATGATATACTTCAATATGTTCTACAATAGCTCAATGATGTGTTTTTTCTTCAACCTCTATGTTTCTCCTCTTAAATGATATGTTGGTACACCTGGTATACTAAATTTGACAAGCAGTCGCCATGTTTTTTCTCTTGAATAATATATAAGACATCCTATATATATTTTTGCTGAATACTTTGCTACCCTCCATTGCCCCAATGACCCATTTCCCACATGATATTTGACACACACACACACACACGCAGCAGTCACGTTCAATGAACGTTATTTTCATTTCTCTTAAATTATACATTTTGAAAAACCTTGTATACTTTCCTGATTGGAATCACACCTACAAACGTTACACCCTCGTTACCTCGCAATTTTTCACATTTATTCCAAACATCATTATTATTATCAGACTCACAATCATTATATTTTTTTAAATATTCAAAAAGCGTGCTCTGGTAGCTTGAGAAATATATATCCCACATTTGTACATCAACTTGTACGAAGTCTCCGTGGAGACAAGGCTAGCGTCACTCGCTACCAAGGAAAAGGACGAAAGTTCAAACCTCTGCTGTTGAAAAATCTTTTTTCTTTATAAATTCAATTCATGTGTGTGCCGCGCTCTATTGGCAAAATGTTAACAATCAACTGGATCTCTCTTGACTACGTCACACGATGAACGCGAACAGCGTCGACTACGTCACACGATGAACGCACGAGAATGCCTTTTTGCCACTTCCGCTCCAGTTCTCTCATAGTTGATCTACTGAATTAAGCAATTATTTTCCAAATATCCAGAAGGGTTCCAGCCCAAGCCATATTTGTTTAGATACTCTTATGAGACGCTAAACAAATCACCGTACCTGAGGGTAGATTAGTCCAGTGGAATTAAGCAATTATTTTCCAAATATCCCCCAGCCCAAGCCATATTTGTTTAGGTACTCTTATGAGACGCTAAACGAATCACCGTACATGAGGGTAGATTAGTCCAGTGGAATTAAGCAATTATTTTTCAAATATCCAGAAGGGTTCCAGCCCAAGCCATATTTGTTCAAGTACTCTTATGAGACGCTAAACAAATCACCGTACCTGAGGGAATATTAGTCCAGTGGAATTAAGCAATTATTTTTCAAATATCCAGAAGGGTTCCAGCCCAAGTCATATTTGTTTAGTTACTCTTATGAGACGCTAAACAAATCACCGTACCTGAGGGTAGATTAGTCCAGTGGAATTAAGCAATTATTTTCCAAATATCCAGAAGGGTTCCAGCCCAAGCCATATTTGTTTAGGTACTCTTATGAGACGCTAAACAAATCAACGTACCTGAGGGTAGATTAATCCAGTGGAATTGAGCAATTATTTTCCAAAATATCCAGAAGGGTTCCAGCCCAAGCCATATTTGTTTAGGTACTCTCATAGAGAAGCTAAACAAATCACCGTACCTGGAACATACAATACTCGAGCGACATTTGCTTAGGTACTCTTTCAGAGACGCTACTACTAATGGCAAAATTAACTGGCGAACGGAACTAATGGATGGGAAAGAGGAGAGGATGCCTCACCTGCGACATGCGACAAATGGAAACAGTGAGGTAACGGAGCGACGTCAAGAACCACTTTTAGAAATTTTGGATCATGTACGGAAATGTAACGTACATTTCGATGGGAAGAAAGACCCAATGGCTTTCTTGGAAAGGATAATGGAGCTACAGGAAGGATATAATTTGACAGGATCGCAACTTTTGCGCACTCTGCCTGAATTATTACGAGATAAAGCCTTACTTTGGTACAGGAATAATCGCCACCGTTGGCCGACATGGAATGACTTTCTGAAAAATTTTCGAACATTTTTTGCACCCGCCGAATATAGTATACGGATAGAAGAAGAAGCCCGCCGGCGAACTGAGGGATTGCAAGAACCCATAAAAGACTTTGTGTTCGCCATACAAACAATTTTTCGAAGGATTGGTAACGTATCCTGTGCGGAACAACTCGAAAGGATATATCAGAACATACGACCAGAATACAAGTATTACATACGAAGAAGAGACTTCCGTTACCCAGACGAATTGGTGGTGTTGGCAGAAGAGTTGGAGACACTAATGAAAGAAGAGCATACTTACCGACCCTCGCCAAATTCTGCCCAAGCTTTTTGGCAGAGATAGCCTATCACCAAACACCGAGTCCTAATCTTGATAGGGTGAGGCCATCAAGTCAACCACCACGGAGAGTGAAAAGAAATATTCATCAGGACACGAGGCAAAGGACTGATGCGGTTTGCTGGACATGTAGAGAAAAGGGACACACACGCTTCAGATGCAGAAACCCACCTACAAAATTTTGCTCTGTCTGAAGGAGAATGTGTTGTCAAGGGACTGCTGTCGGAAACCCACACCTGTTAAGCCGGGAATCCCTGAAACCAGTAGGGAGTCAGAGGTAGCCGCCATCAACGTACCCCTTCATCAATCTCGCCAAGACCGACGACCAAGGGTGAAGGTGCTGGTGAAACATAACTACGTCGATGCATTACTAGGTACGGGAGCAGAAAGATCTTTCATTGGAGAAAACACGGTCAAGTTGGGAGAAGAACTGGGATGGCCTTGCACTCGAGCCAAGGAAGACAAGGCCAAACTTGCGGATGGCACAGAAGCCGTTATAAGTGGCACATGGCGGGTCCACGCAAGAATAGAGGACTTTTAATTTGAAGCAGATTTCTTGCATATGCCGGGAATGCAAACTCCCATGTTAATTAGAACGGACTTGCTCCAGAGCTGGGGGGACGAACATCGACATGGGACGCATGATAATGAATATACAGGAGACGAACAATCAAATACCAGGAGTGGCAGAAGTTGGTCAAACCGATGAACGCAGGTTATTTGTGTTCCTGACAGAGGAACTCAGACATTTCGATCGACCACCTGGAGTCACTCACCTGATAGAGCACACTATCAGAGTGAAGGCTGTTACACCGATCAAACAACGATATCGACCTCGGAATCCCGCAATGCAAGCGATAATTGACGAGGAAGTTCAAAGAATGCTGACTGCTAGAGTAATAGAACCGTCAGATAGCCCGTGGAGCAGCCCTATAGTAATTGTGAAGAAAAAGGACAGAAGATTCCGATTTTGCATCGACTTCAGGAAAGTGAATGAAGTATCCGAGAAGGACGTATACCCACTCCCGCAAATAAACGCGATACTGGACCAGTTGAGAGATGATCATTACATATCCACGTTAGATTTGGAAGATGGCTATTGGCAGATAGCTTTGTCAGAAGAGAGTAAACCCATTACGGCGTTCACGGTTCCGGGAAGGGGGTTATTCCACTTCAAAGTTCTTCCATTTGGATTGCACGCAGCACCGAGCACCTTTCAGGGGCTCTCAGATCGAATTATTGGACCAGAAATATCCTTTGCGTTCGCCTATCTGGACGATATAATCATAGTGAGTAGAACCTTCAATAATCACCTGCACCACCTGAAGATAGTATTTGACAGGCTTCAGGAAGGAAACCTACGAATAAACCCAGAAAAATGCCATTTCTGTCGGAAATCCTTGAAATACCTGGGACACGTAGTTAGCGGAGCAGGAATCCATACCGATCCGGATCAAAGCAATCCTTCAAATTCCCGCTCCGAAAAACATAAACCAATTAAGAAGTTATTTAGGAGTCTCGTCGTGGTATGGACGTTTTGTAGACGGATATTCAAAACTAGCAGCCCCCCTGAACCAACTATTAAGAAAGAGTTGTCGTTGGCAATGGACAGAGGCACAGGAGACGGCATTTGACCAGTTGAAAATTGCTCTCACGAATTCCTCGGTGTTGGTCAAAACAAACTTTTTCAGTACGTTCTACCTGCAGACAGATGCCTCGGACGTGGGGCTAGGGGTAGCGTTAACACAAAAAGTGGACGGGCACGACAGGGTTATTGCCTACGCGAGTAGATCACTTTCCGAAGACGAACGGAAATACTCGGCCACTGAAAAGGAGTGTTTGGCTATCGTATTTGGTGTGAGAAAGATGAGATTCTATCTAGAGGGTTATCACTTCGTAGTCGTCAGTTACCATCAAAGCCTGCGATGGATGAACTCTTTCTCATCACCCACAGGCCACATCGCCAGTTGGGCATTAGAATTTCAGCAGTATGACTTCGAAATACGGTATCATAAAGGAGTTTTGAACAGGATTGCGGACGCCCTATCAAGACAACCCCGAGCCATAGACCTAGATATGGACGAAGTGGAGGTACTTGTGGTCGAACAAGCCGAAGAATGTACCTGGCATCAGAGTCTCGTACAATCTGTCACTCGAAAACCACAACGTTATCCGGATTATTGTATCAAAAGGAAACAGCTATACAGACATGTATGGGACCGAGGTGCCATAAATGAGCCCGAATTGGCTGAACCTTGGAAAATATGTGTGCCTAGCTATCGACGAAAGCACATCTTACAAGAAAACCATGATGCACCCACCTCCGAACACTTAGGATTACGAAAACAATTGTTCGGATCGCCCGAAAATATTTTTGGCCAGGAATGAATCGGGAGATAGTCAGGTATGTCCGTATTTGCACAAATTGTCAGCAATATAAACCTGCCCAAAGACAAGTACCAGGAAAGATGCAACCGCCGACGTACTATGGACCGTGGCATACAGTGGCCGTAGATATTGTTGGTCCACTACCACGTTCTCCAAAGGGGAACGCCTTCCTGATCGTTTTCCAGGACCGTTTTACTAAATGGGTCGATTGTAAGGCTGTAAAGACGGCCACAGCGAAAGCCGTATGTGAAGCACTCAATGAAAAGATAATAACCACTTTTGGCAGGCCTTCGGTTCTGATATCCGACAACGGACGGCAATTCGTCAGCAAAGAGTTTCAGAAATTGTTATTGACATAGGGAGTAAAGAGCCGATTAACTCCCCACAATGTAATCCAGTAGAACGAGCAAACCGCATTCTGAAGACCATGATCGCTCAGTACGCCGAACAAGAACATAACAATTGGGACCAGTACCGCTTTCCAGGAATCAACCAAGTACAGTCCCGCCATGTTGAATTTTGGGAGAGAATTAGTACCCCCCAGGTCCCACCGACGAAGAAGATAACCAGAATGGCTATGAAATGACACCAAATTAGTATGTGAAGAAACTGCAAAAATTACAGGAAGTATACGAGTTAGTAAAGAGCAATTTAGCCAGAGCATCTACGAATCAGGGAAAATATTACGACCTCCGAAGAAGAGATTGGGCACCGAGGTTGGGCGAACGGGTAATGTACAGAACACATTTTCAGTCAGCAGCAGATAAGGTGACGTCGATTCCCCGGTAGTCTTCCGACTCCGACCTGTTCACGGTGGACGAATGGTCACGTCCCACGTGAAGGATCTCAAGCCTGCATATTAAACGACCGAAATTCCCCGTCTAGGACAACCACGGCCTATTAGACGACAAAAATTCCCCGTCCAAATAAATCGATCCAACTATCGACTTATGAGTGAAGCCGAATGAAGAAGAGGGATGGGGAAAAAACAATAAAACAATGAACCTACAGGTCAACTAGTCATTTATGAGTTGAACCACATAGAGAGAAGATGAACTCAAACAATAATTTCCAAGATAATCCATTTAGCCGTACGAAATATATAATGAGAGATGCCGTGGTGGAAGTGGATCGGACGTTCATAGAGTTGGAGTCCGACAAGCAGCACGTTGCCGTGAGATCGCTGTTGTACCAACCAACAGTGAAAATAGTATCTGATATCTGCCTGCGACCTGGGAATTGTCATATTACTCTTTCGTCACCGGGGCCGCCACCTGTGATAAAAATATCAGCTATCGAGATGGAAAAAGAAAATGGGGAACTCGACGACACGGATTCAGAATTTGAAATCATAGACCTGACGACAGATAAAGAGCCAACCGACGTCGAGCAAAAAACTGTTCCCAACCTCACGTCTGGTAACGAGTTTGAATGTGTAGAGTGCGAGTTGCGACATGTTTTGGGAAAGGAGACACCGACTCTGGTGACCGATACGGAAGAACACGTACTGAATCTCTCAGCAGATAGTGAAGTGGAGCAGGTAGAGGTAGAGCTGGAAGAAAACGTCGAAACTGAAAATCAGACAGGCAAGGAAGTCGACGAATTACCCCGATCGGTCCCCTCGAAAATACGGGTTGTCGAGAGTACCACAGAAACGTCGACAAAATTGAAACGCCATCAACAGCGGCGCCAGAACCAAAGAAGGTCCCGACTATGGCGAAAACGACCTAACTGAAAAAAAAGGGAAACGAGCAAAATCGTTATTTTATTTTTGTTGAGAATACCGTTTTATTTTCAAGAAAGCAGATGCTTGTTTGCGTATGATGGTGAAGAGAAGAAGGAAATAATCCAGCTTTCTTTATATATTGTTTTTACTGATACGGTTTTTTTATTTTGCAAATTGTTTTCATGGGATGTTGAAGAATTTGGTTTGGGAAACTAGATAATGGATAAAATAAGAGAAAAACCGAGGCTTCCCTCCAGGAAATAAAGGGAGAGTGTAACGAACCTAAAATTTCGTTACTAAAATTGCATACCTCGAGAGCGTGACGGACTGTGCGCGCGCCATCACTCCCCAAATTACTCCCACCAAGAGACCAACTGCGCATGACTCAAGAGTGGAGGAAATGTGGAAGGTGGGGAACACCGGAGCTGAAACAAGAGTCTACCTCGACCGCTTAACTGGTAAACATCTCCAATAATTTTTGTACTCGAACCGAGACGCAAAATTATCCGAATACCTAGACCAGCCCTATTTGTTTAGGCACTCTCATAGAGAAGCTAAACGAATAGCCGTACCGACAAGATAGAAGCCCGAGCGACACTTGTTTAGGTACTCTTATGAGACGCTAAACAAGTCACCGTACCTGAGGGTAGATTAGTCCAGTGGAATTAAGTAGATCACCTATGAGAGAACTGGAGCGGAAGTGGCAAAAAGGCATTCTCGTGCGTTCATCGTGTGACGAAGTCGACGCTGCTTCGCGTTCATCGTGTGACATAGTCGAGAGAGATCCAGTTGATTGATTACATTTTGCCAACAGAGCGCGGCGCACACATTATGAATTGAATTTATAAAGAAAAAAGATTTTTCATCAGCAGAGGTTTGAACCATCGTCCTTTTGCTTGGTAGCGAGTGACGCTAGCCTTGTCCCACGGAGACTTCGTACAAGTTGATGAACAAATGTGGGATATATATTTCTCCAGCTACCAGAGCACGCTGTTTGAATATTAAGAAAAATATGATTGTGAGTCTGATGATAATAATAATGATGTTTGGAATAAATGTAAAAAATTGCGAGGTAACGAGGGTGCAACGTTTGAAGGTGTGATTCCAATGAGGAAAGTATACAAGGTTTTTCAAAATGTATAATTTAAGAGAAATAAAAGTCACGTTCATTGAACGTGACTGCTGCGTGTGTGTGTGTGTCAAATATCATGTGGGAAATGGGTCATTGGGGCAATGGAGGGTAGCAAGGTATTCAGCAAAAAGATATATAGGATGTCTTATATATTATTTAAGAGAAAAAACGTGGCGACTGCCTGTCAAATTTAGTATACCAGGTGTACCAACATATCATTTAGGAGGAGAAACATGGAGGTTAAAGAAAAAACACATCATTGAGGGTATGAGGTGGAGATTTTTCAAAACGCTGCGTTTTCATCATCAGGTGACGTTAGATAAAAAAACGGTTTAAATAGAAAAATTTATTATACAGTTTTATTTTGGTAACATATCACAAAGCCGTTTGTATAGAATATCTACGTTTCGGAGACTGCAATTATAGTGGGGTTGCTCATCAATGTGATGCATACAAGGTGAGATACCATCGTTGTTTCCAAATGCTGGAACTATCCATGACGTATTATCATAGTCCTCCAAATTCACAACACGTGTAGGTAGGTTCAATTGATTAGTCCAGTGGAATTAAGCAATTATTTTCCAAATATCCAGAAGGGTTTCAGCCCAAGCCATATTTGTTTAGGTACTCTTATGAGACGCTAAACAAATCACCGTACCTGAGGGTAGATTAGTCCAGTGGAATTGAGCAATTATTTTCCAAATATCCAGAAGGGTTCCAGCCCAAGCCATATTTGTTTAGGTACTCTTATGAGACGCTAAACAAATCACCGTACATGAGGGTAGATTAGTCCAGTGGAATTAAGCAATTATTTTCCAAATATCCAGAAGGGTTCCAGCCCAAGCCATATTCGTTTAGGTACTCTTATGAGACGCTGAACAAATCACCGTATCTGAGGGTAGATTAGTCCAGTGGAATTAAGCAATTATCTTCCAAATATCCAGAAGGATTCCAGCCCAAGCCATATTTGTTTAGGTACTCTTATGAGACGCTAAACAAATCAACGTACCTGATGGTAGATCAATCCAGTGGAATCAGGCAATTATTGTTAAGCGATAAGCGAAATAAATTTTCCACCTCTCACGTTCGTTGTTCAGCACAGACTGAATTTATTTAGACATAATTCATAATGTCAGACAACATATCGGTATTACAGTACACAGTCGGTAACAATAGTAGAAACTACATACAATAGATGGTGCTACAGCCATTGAACTCTAATAATTTGGGCTCTATTAAACTAACACTCCCACTAGCACAAATTATTCAAATAGAACAAAAAAACAACTTAGAACAAAAATAGTAGAAAAATATCATTGATCTATTTTAACAATTCCAAGTTTATCTAAGAATTTATTATGCTTTTGAGAATTTAAGCCTTTTGTCAACATGTCAGCGGGCATATCAGCTGTCTGTAGATACTTTAGAGAAATCAGTTTATCGGCCAATGCCTCTCTGACAAATTGATAACGTACATCTATATGCTTCGATCGTTTATGCAATGTAGGATTTGCAGCCAGCTTTTGCGCACTCTGATTGTCATTAAAAATTATTATAGAGTTACAATTCAAAGTTAATACACTGAGCAAATTTTTTAAATATATGGCTTCCTTTGAGGCATCAGATATAGCCATATACTCCGCTTCCGTGCTACTCAATGCAACAGTTTTTTGTTTTCTACTCTCCCATGAAACAGTAGAACCGAAAAGTGTAAAACAAAAACCTGTGTATGACTTTCTATCCAAAGAATTAATACCCCAATCTGCATCAGCAAAACCTGTCAGCTCTGGGTCAATTTTACTGAATTTTAAACCATATGACTTTGTACATTTTAGATATTTCATTTATTAAACTGGCTGAGATAAGTGACTGAAAAAGCTATGTCTGACCTACCTATAAGCTGTTGATATGGGAATTTTACATCACACTTTTCATCTCTAGATAGGTTTACATTTGTTTCAATTGGTGTACCCACTTCCTTATAATGAAACATGTTGAACTTTTTCAATATTTGATCTACATACTGCTCCTGATCTGAGAAAATTTCATCTTTCATTTTATTTTACACTAACTCTCATTTCCAAACAATTTCTTATCTGCCCTAAATCTTTTATCTTAAATTTAGATGCTAATTCACATTTCAAAGAATTTGTTTCTAATTTAGAATTAGAAAAAATAAAAAAATCATCAACATAAAGCGCTATTATGGTCATGAAGCCATTCTCATGTTTTATAAAGAGACAAGGTTCGTATTCAGATTTTTTGTAATTCAACTCATCTGATACAACTTCTACCTTTTTATACCAAACTCGTGAGAACTGCTTCAAACCATATACAGCTCGCTTCAACTGTAAAACTTTATTTTGTTGATTAGAAACAATATTACCCTCAGGCTGTTTCATAAAAACGTTTTCACTCAGTTCTCCATTCAAGAATGCAGTTGTAACATCTAAATGTATAATATTCAAATCTAATTGCACAGATAAAGCTATCAATAACCTTAGAGTTGAATTTCGGATAACTGGGGAAAAGGTTTCATCAAAATCAATACCATATCTTTGTGTAAAACCTTTGGCGACAAGCCCTATAGGTTACATTGTTATCACTATCTACCTTTTTTCGAAACACCCACTTGCACTCAACAACACTACCACCTTCCAAACACAGGTAGGTAACGTAATCGTCAAAATGTTTGGGCTTGGGAGGTCTTCCGGACTTCCTTATGTTTTCAGGTAGCTCCGTCTCAGTTTCTGGTAAGTATGCACTGCTTTCTGGTGAGTATTCATCAGTTTCTGTTTGACTGTCTTCAGGATCTCCCACTGAAACAGAATTTTCTTCGTTTTCGAAGTTGGATGGTATGCTTACTTGAATTTGTTTAGCGTTTTCTGAGTTTTCCATCACAATAACATCCCTACTGGTAGTAACCACCTTTGTAACAGGATTATATACTCTGTAGCCTTTTGTGGTTTCGCTATAGCCAACTAAAATCTGTTTTGAAGCATTCTTATCCCACTTTAATTGTCTTTGTTTCGGGATATGAACCATAACACAGCTACCAAAAATCCTAAGGTTGCTCACATCTGGCTTTTTTTTATGCCATATCTCGTAGGGTGTTTTCTGGATTCCTGAAGCAATACTTCTATTTCTCAAATAGATTGCAGTATGAACTGCTTCTGCCCAGAAGATTTTCTCTAAACCAGCATCAAACAGTAAGCATTTTGCCTTCTCCACCACGGTTTTATTCATTCGCTCACACATGCCGTTTTGCTCTGGTGTGTAAGCATTTGTTCTCTGGTGTATTATCCCATGTTTATTCAAGAAATTTTCAATGTCATTTCCACAGAATTCGCCTCCTTGATCAGATCTTATTTTCTTGATTTTTAAATCTGTCTGAGTTTCAACCAATACTTTAAAATCTTTAAGACAATTCAGCACTTCATCTTTCGTTTTCAAGAAATATACGAAGGACATCCGACTGAAGTCATCTTCAAACAGGAGAAAGTATTTGGAAGCATCTAATGATAGTGTCTCCATTGGCCCACAAACATCTGCATGGATGAGCTCCAATAATTTGTTGGCTCTACTCCCTTTATGTTGGAAAGGTAATCTACTTCACAGCAAACTTCGCAATTGTCCTTTTTGGATTTGAATGTTCCATTAAAGTTCAGGCCATCCACTAAATTATTATTATTCATTTCATTCAAATACTTGCTGTTAATGTGGCCAAAGCGTCGATGCCAAATTTCTCCACTTTCTACTGATAATCCTGCGAACAACTCTTGGTTTTTCTTGACATTCAATTTGTATACACCTTGATGTAAATTGGCTGAACCAACAAGCTCTCTGTTGGTATTGTAGATATTACAACGTTCAGCTTCGAATTTAACCACATTGCCATTTTTAATCAGCTGACTTACACTCAGCAAATTTGTGGTCAACTCTGGGACACAGAGTACATTTTTTACAGTGATTGGAATACTGCTGTCATTCACGACCGTTTCAATCTGTACGTCACCACAGCTTTTGACTCGTATTACAGTCTTATTGGCCACCATAATTTCTTGTACATTTGAGGTACATTCGTTTTGTAACCAGTCTTTATTAGCAGTCAAGTGGATACTGGCTCCCGAGTCCACATACCAATCTGATTTATTGAAGTCTCCGCTGAGGAACACGGCACTAAATGCATTCAAAGTCTTTTCAGACTTTCCAGAGGATTTTTCCGCTTTCTCCGAGTACTTGTTTGGACATCTGTTCTGAAAATGGCCGACTCGTTTACATTTAAAACATTTAATGTCTTTCCTGACGTTTGCACTAGCGCTGGCAGTGCTGCCAACATTGCGTTTGTTCTGTCCGTAGCATTTCTTACCGACGAACACACTTCCAGTGTTACCAACATCTCCAGACATATCTAGTAACTTTTGCTTGATGGAGTCTGTTGACACTTTCATACCTGAATGTTCTATCGCCATTATCATTGGGCCGAATTTTTCAGGTAATCCCGCTAATAATAACGATCCGATCCACTCGTCGATGTTAAAACCCGTACCGCGCAACTTTTGTCCCATTTCTACTATCTGGTGCACATAACTTTGCATAGAATCACAGTAATCCAAACGCGTAGAAATCAATGTCTCCCCCTGGGCTATTTTTCTGGTGTATCCATTATCATCGAACAAGTCTTTCAGTTTTTTCCACAAGTCTTTGGCGGTTTCAGCTTCTTCAATGTGTATATACAAAGATGGATCAATAGTCAAGATGATCTTGGCTTTTGCTTTTGCATCATCCTCCTGGCCATCCTCGGAGATTCACTTCAAAAGTCCCTCTAGCACGAGGAAGTTTTCCACGGCAAACACCCAGTCTCCATAGTTTTCACGTCCCCTTAGCTTAGGAATGTTAACTATATAATTCGCAGCCATTCTTGTGCAACGATACGTTCTTGATAACACTTATTTCGACTTAGGACTCCGCAGGGTTACGCCAAAGCTTGGCCTGGGCCCATAACCTGTTAAGCGATAAGCGAAATAAAACTTCCACCTCTCACGTTCGTTGTTCAGCACAGACTGAATTTATTTAGCATAATTCATAATGTCAGACAACATATCGGTATTACAGTACACAGTCGGTAACAATAGTAGAAACTACATACAATAGATGGTGCTACAGCCATTGAACTCTAATAATTTGGGCTCTATTAAACTAACAATTATTTTCCAAAATATCCAGAAGGGTTCCAGCCCAAGCCATATTTGTTTAGGTGCTCTCATAGAGAAGCTAAACAAGTCACCGTACCTGGAACATACAATACTCGAGCGACATTTGCTCAGGTACTCTTTCAGAGACGCTAAACAAAGAGCCGTGAAACGAGAAACTAAAACCGAAGAGCTAGAAAAGAAGATTTTATTTTGAGATATACGAAATATACTTTGTCGCAGTTCAATATACTGATTTCGTTAGTTTTACTTATATCATCACTACCTGGACAAACACACCAGAAATAAAAGTAAATTTAAACTAGAAACCGAACCGTGGACGCTTCTCAACTGTCTGAGTTTAACTCGCAGTGAACAAAACGTCACATACAGTAAAAAAGAAAGTTCCAGAAACGATGAATTAACGCTGTAATGTAGATTTCGTGGATTAGGGGGTAGTTTCTAGGGTTAATATTGTGAAACCAAATCTAAATTGGGGTAATTATGCTTTATCAGCTCCTTCTGAATATACATTTATAAAGATAGTTCCAGAAACGATGAATTAACGCTGTAATGTAGATTTCGTTGATAAGGGGGTAGTTTCCAGGGTTAATATTGCGAAACAAAATCTGAATTGGGGTTATTATGTTTTTTCAGCTCCTTCTGAATATACAGTAAAAAAGAAAGTTCCAGAAACAATGAATTAACGCTGCAATGTAGATTTCGTTGATAAGGGGTTAGTTTCCAGGGTTAATATTGGGAAACAAAATCTGAATTGGGGTTATTATGCTTTTTCAGCTCTTTCTTAATATACAGTAAAAAAGAATGTTCCAGAAACGATTAATTAACCTTGTAATGTACATTTCGGTGATTAGATGGGGGTAGTTTTGCAGGGTGAGTAGTAGGATACAAAATCTGAGGGGGAATAATTATGCTTTTTCAGCTCATTCTGAATATACAGAACAACCAGAAAGTTCCAGAAACGATGAATTAACGCTGTAATGTAGATTTCGTTGACTAGGAGGGTAGTTTCCAGGGTGAGTAGTGGGATACAAAATCTTAAATAGGGTAGGTATGCTTTATTATATCGTTCTGAATATAAACCAGACAAGAAATTTCCAGAAACACACTTCATTTCCTATAATGTAAGTGATTGTACCATCCACTGATAAATAATTTTTTTATTCATCAAAAGCACCTTTGTCATAATTTTATCATTGTTGTGTCTAAACTTCCATTTGTCCTAATCATTATCATGAAATAATGTAGAAATTTTCAATTCCAATATAAATTCGGAAGATTTCGAAGGAGTAACATATGGCACCCTTGCGCATATACTAATATTTCGTTTCTGGCGCCACAACTGTTTCTGTTTTCACACTGGTTCAATTTGTTTGAATATTTAGTTAATAGTGTGTATGGTTTCTTCTCATATCAACCCCTAAAGCCTTTTATTCAATTTGCTCTTATCTCTTCGAGTTCACGACGTCTTCATCCTGTACCTACCTATACTTGCCTATGCATTAGAACTTTTCTATCATGAACACTTGAAATTAATTTTCGATCGTGTATTTCATAGTTAGACACAATTCACTTGATACATCCCTATACTAACATTTTCGATAATCAAGCAAGCCTCTGTATACATTCACATTTAAGTCACATCCTTAATTTTTTTAATCACTTTTCATTTATTCGAATTTTTCAATCTCCTCTTCACCCTTTATATAGGTATTATATTAACAAAATAAAAGTGTTCAAACTTTGTTCTTACCAATCAACCATGTTTTCGGAGAGAACTCCTCAAAAGCAGAGCTTGTGTGAACAAGAAGATCCGGGACCTAGAGCTTATGAACAAGTGGATTCCGAACCACTTAGCTCAGTGGCAGGCTGTACGGATTGAACCCAAATCATCTGGATGAGAGGCAAACGCTCCAACATGACGACCACTTCGCTATATATTTTACCTAATCAGTGTATATATTTTGTTCCCACTTCAACCCCAATTATACCTTTCATTTGCAAGTTCACTGTGATTAAAGAAAATTGTACATTGGCTTCGATTTTCAAATGACCCTGTATATGCATGTCTCATGGAGCGAGAGATATCAAAACATGTTTTTCATTTCTTCAAATTTACTCTACATTTTCAATTCATTTGATTTCAGTTCACCTTCGTATATTTCTTAGAAGTTGTTTTGTTTTTTAATATAGGAATTTGACCATAACCAATGGCACTTTTCAACCCCAATTAGACCTTCCATTCACCATTTTACTGTGAAATCACGATGTCTTCATTTTCGATTCACCCAGTATATGTCTCACTAGTCATGGTTTTGGTTTTCGTTCATTCTTCATTTGATTCCAGTTCACCCCGTATATTTCTTAAAAAGCTGTCGTTTGTATTTTTATATTTGACCATAGTGTACTGAATATTTGTTCGAATTCATGTTCATTTTGCAATTTTATCGATTTTCTGTTCACCCTCTATTATTTGATACTTTCTTGAATCCATTCCGAAATATTATTTTCAACAAACTATCCGATGAATAAGACTCAAATCTCATACGCATATTTCTTTGTAGGTATTCTAATTATAACCACACCGCCACACCTGTTTCGACAAGAAATTTTGTCGACAGGTATCTTCCATTGCTCTCCCATGCATCAGTAGAGAGGAAATGAGATAGAGTTCGATTATTTCTTTCGTCTATTAAATATCAGTCATCAACCAATCATACGTTTGTTTCCTGTTTGACAGGACCAATCAACACGCTCTATTAGCGACTATTTACATGATGCACAATAGTCATCGACTATTTAGCATGATACTCATATCAAGGAGCCTGAGCATCTGACAGTACTCTAAATAAATACATATTGAACGTCAAATAGAATCAATCGTGTTAAAGCTGAATAATTATTTGAAAATGAATCGGTTTGGAAAAATCAAAAACGATGAGATATCGAGGCTACAATCCCTGACAATACAGTGTCATTCATATGACAGATATGAAGAAATGGATTCAAGAAATAATCTTCATAAATATAACACGACCTTGATTAATTGTCGACTATTTTATTGCTGCTAAATTTCTCTTGTATTTATTAATTTTACTCGACATTATTTTGGCATTAATAATCATTGATAAAAGCCCTCGAGCTTCGCTCTCGGGCTCTCAATTATTATAAAATACAGTCGAAATTTAGATGCAATAAAAATAGTCGACTATTTATCAAGGTCTTGTTATATTACCCTTGACTATTTTATCCGTGTGTCATCATCACAATACCATAATGGGGAATCTCCTCAATTTCACTGCGAAAAGTATTCAAATTAATTTTTCAATCTTTGGGTTTTAAATTTTAAAGGTTTTTTTTCCTAGTTAACATGTTGGCAACAGCGCCTACAAAACTTAGGGGATGGTAGTATGCTAGAAGAAGAAGTACCATAGTCAATATATCTGTCTTTGTTAGGGGTTAGGCACACAGAACACAAAATGTCACAGAAGACTCGGAACCACCTGTGCTCGGAACATTGTCATCTCTGTTTAACTTATTAACGTAACAGATTTGTTGTCCTTTCTTATCTGTGAAATTTGTAGCCGATGTTGCCAGATGGTGAAATAGAAACAAATCCCTTTAAATTTCAATTGCCCAATTTTATTTTACATTTTTAAGTACTTGGATAATTTTTTTAAAGAAAAATGTTGAAATGGTATGTTTTAAATGCAGTGTTTTATAGATCTATAATGGAAAATACTTGATTGTCGTCAGGTGAAGAATTCCCCATTCTTAGCTTAGAAGACAAATGTGAACGAATTTTGATTAGCTCATAGCGGTTGTTAGAAAGAGATGTTCGATAGAGCGTATGTGATTTCTTCGATCATAAATTGATAACGCATGGGTAACGATACAATAATCGAACTGTAGGGTTTGACCTTCATTCCTTCTGCTCTCTCATTGGTTTTGACCTTGATTCCTTTTCCTTTCTCATTTCCTCTCTACTGATGCATGGTAGAGCAGTGGAAGGTACCTACCTATACATCGACATAATTTCTTGTCGAAACAGGTGTGGCGGTGTGGTTATAATTAAAATACCTACAAAGAAATATGCTTATGAGATTTGAAGAACGGAAGAGTTTATTCATCGGATAGTTTGTTGAAAATAATATTTGGGAATGGATTCAGAATATCAGATAATACTGATTGAAAAGAAAATCAAATGAAAATTATATTTTGGAATGGTTTCAAGAAAGTATCAAATAGTACAAAATTGCAAAAGGAACATGAATTCGAACAAATATTCAGTAAGAAAGTATCAAATAGTACAAAATTGCAAAAGGAACATGAATTCGAACAAATATTCAGTACATGACTATGGTCAAATATAAAAATACAAACGACAGCTTTTCAAGAAATATATGGGTGAGCTGGAATCAAATGAAGAATGAACGAAAAGCAAAACCATGACTAGTGAGACATATACTGGGTGAATTGAAAATGAAGACATCGTGATTTCACAGTAAAATGGTGAATGGAAGGTCTAATTGCGGTTGAAAAGTGCCATTGGTTAGGGTCAAATGCCTATTCTAAAAAAAAACAACTTCTAAGAAATATACGAAGGTGAACTGAAATCAAATGAATTGAAATGTAAATTTGAAGAAATGAAAAACATGTTTTGATTCTCGCTCCATGAGACATGCATATAAAGGGTCATTTGAAAATCGAAGCCAATGTACCATTTTCTTTAATCACAGTGAACTTGCAAATGAAAGTTATAATTGGGGTTGAAGTGAGAACAAAATATATACACTGCGATTAAGTAAAATATATAGCGAAGTGGTCATGGTGTTGGAGCGTTTGCCTCTCATCCATATGGTTTGGGTTCAATCCGCACCGTCTGCCACTGAGCTAAAGTGGTTCGGAATCCACTTGTTCATAAGAAGAGGAGATTGAAAAATTCAAATACATGAAAAGTGATTAGAAAAATTAAGGATGTGACTTAAATGTGAATGTATACAGAGGCTTGCTTGATTATCGAAAATGTATGGTATAGGCATGTATCAAGTGAATTGTGTCTAACTATGAAATACATGATCAAAAATGAATTTCAAGTGTTCATGATAGAAAAATTCTAATTCATAGGCGAGAATAGGTAGGTACAGGATAAAGACGTCGTGAACTCGTAGAGAAAACAGCAAAATATGAGAAGAAAACATACACACTATTAATTAAAATATTCAAAAAGATTGAGTAGTAAATCTAAGAATAGAAGACGGTACAGTTAATTGAAAATGGAGTATGATGAAAAATTACGTGTATAGAGGGTGAAGAGGGGGAATCAAACGAGTTTGAAAACATGAAAGTGAATGAAAAAAACTAGGAATATAACATATGTAGCTGTATACAGAGACTTAACTGATTATAGAAAATATATAGAATATATTGTGACTTGAAAAACACGACCGAAAAATTAATTTCTAGTATGAGTAGATGATACAAAACTTCTAATGTGATTTAGGTATACTACATGAAGACATACCTAGTAAAGTTGCAGAAAAATGCTAAATAAAAGGCCGTAATGGGTTGATATAAGAAAAAACATACACTCACTATCAATTACATAATTTTTATAGAGAGTGAGTTTTAAATCTGAAAAATTGAAGACGTTATAGTTCATTTGAAATGGATATTGATAGAAAAAAATACATCAGGGAGAAAGTTGAAAAAAAAAATTCAAAACATGAAAGTGACTGAAACAATTGAGGTATGTGACATATGTCAGGACAACACGGTCAGAAACTCATTGACAACTGAAAATAAATTTAAGATTTTAAACAGAAAACTTGGAAATAATTATATTAGTTTAGAGAAAAAAATCTGAAGAAAGATTTAGGTGTCTGATGGTTTAGTTCGTGAACGAAACTTAGTGGTGATTCAGACTTTTGTGTTATTTCAAGACGACTTGGGTCGATATTTGTTATTTGGTAGTATCAAATAAGGCACTGCGATTGAGTTTATGGGGTTTCGTTGGGTTCACCTACAGTTGACATAGTAAATACGCTAACATTAATCAACAATTGGTGTCACGACAAATAATAATAATAATAGTTGTTCCCCACTTGTGAGGACTTAGTCTCTTGAGATTTCTCAATATGAGTGTTTGTAAATAAGGCCAATATTTTAGGTTTTCCCACAAACAATAGTGGGGGTATTCAATCGGCCCGGAAATTGAATACCCTGAGTAGATTAATTGAGTACCCAGTTAAAATGACTTTCATGGTGATGCGTTAAACAAGAAGAATATAAAACTTCTGCATATACATATACAGAATGTTGTTCCTATCCTTTGTAACAGATCTTGGCATTTCTTACAATAATACTCATGCCAGTACCAATGAGGGAAAAAAAGCAACTCAAACAAGTAGGACGCTGAGCTCGAATATTCATCATATTCTTTACACTTCATCTGTTGGAGACAGTATTGGCAGCATGCATTTGCCTATTGCATGATTTACTAGCTCTAGAATTTACCTAGACCTTGAGTTATTATAAGTTGGGTGTGCGTCTGCAAGTCTGTCTGTTAATTATTCATAAAATGTATGAACAGTCGAACTCATAAAAATAATATTTGTAATAGTAAAATTTCTATTTCACCGAAGTTACACTCTATTTAGACAGCTGTTTTCGTGTATTTTATTAGGTCACCCCCTCCCCTTTTTTATAGTTCAAGTTATAGGAGAAACTACTATGTAACGACTGCGCGCTACACGTCATTATCTATAAGTGTACAGACGTGTTTTAACAGCTCCTGATAGGTTTTTGATTTTTATCGTAGATTTTGTGTTTTCTAGTGAATATTTTTCAAAATGGAAAAGTTTTTAATAATCAAAGACTCAACCAAAATGATTCGCCGTTCGTACAATACATCCACCGAAGACTGCAGCAAACGGAAAGGCATAGTAGTTATTGACAACAAGGATAATATGTGTCTACCGCGTGCTCTGGTAGTTGCCAAAGCCTACGCCGATAAAGACCCAGAAGTTGTGAAAGTACGACGTGATATAGGAAAACTTCAAAGTATAAGAGCTTATGAATTGACGATGGCTGCCGGCGTATCCGTTCTCTCTGAGGGGTGTGGTATAGCTGAACTTCAGCTGTTTCAAAAATATCTATTGAAATATAAAATCGTGGTCTATGCATACGGAAGCAAGGTACGTGACCTTATTTTCAAGGTTGATGATAATGGACCTCATTTGAATCTTCTTTCCATTAAGGGGCATTACAATGTCATCACATCTCTCACTGCAGCATTTTGTTGCATTTATTTTTGTGCAGGATGTAGTGTCCCATATAATAATGAACAAAAGCATCATTGTGGAAAAACATGCCCTGGATATAGACAATCTCCTTCTTGCTCTAATGATGAGCTATCCGTGAAATGTCAGACTTGCAATAGAACATTCCGTAGACAAGCCTGTTTTGAAAGACACCTACAACATGGTATCTGTACTCAGATGCGCCGTTGTGAGGAATGTTTCAAAATAATCAAGGTAGATCGAAGACACACTTGCGGAGAATTATTTTGTGGAATTTGCAATGAACATCAGCCTTCTGGTCATTTATGTTACATTCAACCGGACACACGCAAACCTCCAACTAAAAATTGTAAATTGTAAGAAATGTGGCTTTCGTTTACAAATTCTCAAATGTAACGATCCAATTTCTCCGTTCGTTCATGTTTTAACTATACGTAAAATGTTCAGAAATGTTGTAGTTATTGTCAGAAATGTTGAAGTTATCATCAGTTAGTTCTCAATTATATTTTAACAAAAATTGATTTGAAACCGAAACTTATTATGAGAGGTACCAAATTTATTTCAATGTCTGTTGGTAACGTTAAATTTTTGGATTCACTCAACTATTTCCCAATGACTGGCTCTCCTGGGCTTCCCAAATCCTCTGGAATTTCTGAAATGAAAAAAGGGTACATCCCTCATCTTTTGAATTAGCATGAAAATCAAACGTATGTTGGACCAATGCCCCCAATTCAATATTATTCGCCAGGTAATTTCAAAAACGATAAAGATTCAGAAGCATTCAATGAGTGGTATAATGCTAGACTTGCAGAAAACTATGTGTTCGATTTCTAGATTTCTATAATTGCTTACTGTATTTTCGATGTTGATATTTTAACACAGGCCTGTCTCAGATTTCGTTGTATGATGCTCGAAGAGACAAATGTTTGCCCCTTCGTGGAGGCCAGAACTGTCGCATCTTCACGTAATAAAGTCTTCAGGCGAAAGGACCCCGCACACCTTATATGGGAAAATGGCTCTCCGTCAAATTTCTTGAATTTTTGATATGTTGTAGAATTGATCATTCCGATGAAATGTTTCAACAGGCGCAACACGATCCTATGACTAGTTTTCGAGATACAGGGTGTTGAATATGAGAAACATTCACTTTTCATCACTCTGTATCTGCCAAGTTACGATTTAGTTCGGATTTATCTTTTGTGGGATCATCATCACATCCGTGTATGATGAATTCATGAGAAATTCATTTCCAAATCTTTTCGTAGTACAGGGCGATTTCACTTGAAAACAATGCTATTTTGAGACTTTCATAATTTAGTTGTTTTATGAAGAGAAAATGCGAGAAAAGGTAGAATTATCACATAATATTATAAATTCATTTCATCTAGCATCACAGTTGATACAATTCATACAAGGTGATTCACAAATATGGAAACATAACGAATTTTGTTTTTTGGGACACCTTGTAGTAATAAACCAACCTAAAATGAAAAAATTCACTTGAAGAATGTTAAATGATATGTTCCATCGTATACAGAGTCGAATGATATCAATTTGAAAAATTAGTTATACTTTAATAAATAAAAACCTTGATTTTTTAAATCACCCTATATCTCATAAGGGAGTCCGAAAAGATAGCGATATTTTTTCATGGGAGAACTCGAAATACTTTCATCCATATTGTACAAAATTTTCAGCGGAATCCTATGACGGGTTTTTCATATACAAGGCGAAAAATGTATTTTCACTCCAGTTTTCGGCGGGTTTGCTGTAGTTCTTCCTCGTCCAGCCGCTTTTACTCGAAATAAAAATATTTCAATAAAATAGTGATCAGTTATTATACCGTACAATAGCGTACCGTATCCCTCGAAAAAAAGCCATAACTCGAATTATTATCTGCATCAGCATCGTCTAGTAGGCGATTCAATGGAAAAGTTATTTTTTCATGCTTAGTGTTTCTCAGAAGTTATATTATACTTATTACATCCGCAGAAGTTCGTTTTTCGAATTTTCACTCTATAAAACAATAAAATAGTGAAAGTCTCAAAATAGCATTATTATCAAAGGAAATCGCCCTGTACTACAAAAAGATTTGGACATGAATATCTCATGAATTTATCACATTACAAAAATACCACATAGGATAAATCAGAAAAAAATCATAATTTGTATGTAATTATTTCTATCGGCTTATATAGATATATATTAAATCAAATTCTCGGCATATTTTTACACCAAATTAACGTTTTATGTTTTTGTATCTTCGAATCGTATATATGTTTGTATATAGTATATACCCCCTTTCAGAGAACGTTTCTCTTTCTTTTTCTTGTATTTGAAACATCATCTGAATCATCTTCGAATACCTACTTATTAATACATTCCTCTTATTTCGTAGTAGGCATGGAGAACAATTCAAAGAGGATAAAATCTACAAAATTCTTATGTCAATAGTCGTTTTCTTGTTGTCATAAAGCCCGAGAACTCTTTTTGGGTTATTGGACTAATTGAAGTTTCTTTTTTACTGTTCAAGTTTATGTGATTTTCAGTGTTTGTTGAACTTTGCTGAACAATATGGCCTTCGCAAATAGAGTGAGTTGTTATGTTTGTGACCGAAATGTTATTCCTAGACTCTCAATGCGTTTGAATAGAGGAGATAATATTGATGTTTTGCAAATTGCAACATATCGAAGACAAACTGCGGGAAATCCACCTATTGATATTCAGGATGATACAAAAATATGTTTCAATTGTAATAACACAGTAATGAATGACATTATTGCTATGGAAAATAACCCGAATTGCCTTCGTCTCAATGTGTTGTCCCGCGTATTAAGTCGTGCGTGCATTATTTGTAATGCTCGTCAAAATATTCAAAGACTTTCTTTAGAATGTAGAGTGGATATTTTTGTTGCTTCTGATATCTATGTCCCAGATTTCTTGAGAATTTGTGGTCACCATCTTGATCATCAAGGTTTCCTTCCAAATTACTTGCATGGAGGTTTGAATTTTGTGAATAAACCATACATAATTTCCAATCTTCAACATTTTCTTCAAAGAATGAGGACATTTGCTAATAGAAACAGGCCACTCCGTAACTGGGAGGATATCAATTGTTTCACTGAAGACGAATTTAAGTATCTGACATCAATCTCAAAAAATCATTTTCGACAATTGCTAGAATTTTGTGATATTGTTGAACAAGGTGGCAAGAGAAGAAATGTCGAAAGAAAACATTTGCTGACATTTTTGATCAAAATGAAACTGTCAACATAGGGGCAAGTCGGGATTTCGTTGAAAAGCGCCGGGTAGCTTGGGTTTTCCATCCCGACGGCCCAAAGTTGCCAAAATTTATTTTTGTTTCGGGACTTTGGAAAATTTGGAAGCGTTTTTATTTTCTTCGATGATTTTCGCTCCTTCCAAGTTCTGAAAAGAACTCTCAGAGCTTTTCGCACCTCAGTGTGAATACGAATTCTTTTATATTTTTGGTGGTGTTTCCCACCGAAATTCCACTTAGAACAAAACGCCAGGCCGTAGATTTCAGAATTACAACTTATGACCACCAAAACCACTGATATAAAAATTATAGTCGACTTCATATTTTCCGGACCCCCGTGGGTCGTCGGAAAGTTTCCAGCTAAGTGGCTGGCTGAAAACTGGCGAATTTTCAAGCCTATGCTCCTATATTTATACTTTGCCGCACTCGGCCGATATTGCCTCTGACCAATCAGAGCGCTCGGACCGAGTGGGCGGGGCTTCGCTGCACTGCGAATTTCATCTCTGGATTTCTCTCGAAAAATCCAACTTTTCTAGAGAATTCTTTTGTAAATTTGAACGAACTTTTAATATACGCATTTTGCAAAAATCAGTGGGTTTGGGGAGTCATGACAAAACATGGAGTTTCAGATGAGTTTTTGAAAATATTGTTCAGTTATCCTTCTCGACAAACAGCAAGCTTCATTATTTCTAATGTGAGATTATCTCTCTTACAAAGGTACCGAACAATATTGGATTTAATTCAATAACAAGAGAAAATTATATTAACAGGCATGTATCCCCTTATACGAATCAACTGTACAATCCCACACCAGATATTCCCAAAGCAATAGTTTATATAGATTGTACCTACAATAAAATAGAAAAGAGCAGTAACTTCCGGGTATTGAGGCAATCATACTGTTTCCACAAGAATGAACACTTGGTCAAACCAGAGATCATAGTTGCCCCCGATGGATATATCTTAGCAATCAATGGGCCGTACTTCGCAGATGCTAGGAATAATGATGCAAGTATTCTAAATCACGAATTACAAGTTGATTTGAATGGAATGAAAACATGGTTTCAAGAAGGAGATATTGTGATAGTCGATAGAGGCTATAGAGATTCAATCAATAGTCTACAAGAACTTGGATTGCATTACTATATGCCACCATTTCTACCGCCGAATCAAAGGCAATTAACGACAAATGAAGCCAATCAGGCACGTTTAATAACCACTACTAGATGGATTGTTGAAGCTAGAAATGGACATTTTAAGTCAATTTTCAAATTTTTTCGTCAACCCATAACAGCAATACATGCTGCGAAGCTACATGACTATTACCTGATTGCTGGTGCTCTTATAAATAAATTCCATCCATTGATAAATATGCCTGGAACGTTGGATACGGCCACACAAATGTTGTTTGATTCCGATGATGTCAACATTGTTCAGGCACGAGTTGAAGCTGAAAACCTCCGAACTAGGAATGGTCGATGGATTCGTTTAAATCAATATCATATACAATCGTTTCCTCGCCTTGATATTGAATATTTAAAATTACTTACTGGAACATATCATTTACACTTGGCTGCGTCATATATCCAAGATACAACTCGTAGAGATGGTGAAGTAGACAACATTTTAGAAGTCGATGAGTTACATGGGGAACCCAATTTCCTAAGATTCAGAATATTTTCTCGGTTCTGGAATGCTGCTAAACACATGCTTTGGGTTGTTTTCACTGAAAGAGGTGACGAAAATCTAGAAGATCCTGCTCTCCCCATTACGGGGTATTATTGTACTTGTAACTCCGGTGCTAGGACTTTAGGAACTTGTGCGCATGTTGCTAGCGTGATATGGTTTTTGGGGTACGCTAGATATCAAGAAAACATACATTTTCCATCCAATCGTCTTTTAGATTCCATAGGAGATGCTGCAAATAGAATGCTTCCAGAGGACATGGATATCGGTCCAGAAATAGTTTAATTTTATTGCTCGTGACAACCCAATATCCGAAAGATATATCACATCCCGTTGAACTTCTATCAATTTATGTATAGATTATATATATATATATACCGGGTGACCACGAGGTGAGGTACGCCCCCCAATTTTTCTATAGTTTTGAAGATACAGGTTTCAAATTTGGCACGTCGATATATTACTCAAATACGCATATTTTGACTCCATAACCGAAAATTCACCACTTCCGGTTTAACCGGAAGTGACCCCAAACTTTTTTTTTCAAATGACACCCTGTACAATTTTTTTCATTATCAGGAAGAACACGCAATTTGTGATAACACTGTTCTCCAAAATTGAAAATCGGTTGAAAATTGGCGGAGATACAGTTGATTGTTCAATCGAACAAAGTTGGCCGTGAACATCAAACTCAAATCATCACAACTGACGAACGGCGTCAGCATTTACGAGAGGAAGGTTCGAGGTAAGATACAGCTGAAAATTGAGCTTCCCATGTAATTGCAGCAACCATATTTCTCATCAATTATCAAACATTTCCTCAAAACGGATTAGTACCCATAAAGA
The DNA here is from genome assembly GCA_958502065.1 of Chrysolina americana. Classification (NCBI taxonomy): domain Eukaryota; kingdom Metazoa; phylum Arthropoda; class Insecta; order Coleoptera; family Chrysomelidae; genus Chrysolina; species Chrysolina americana. The sequence continues at coordinate 34,446,222 of OY293420.1, forward strand.
AAGGCTCACAACTGCCATTTCCTCAAATAGCAACCTACTCTTTTCACATTGTTATGTTGAAAGATGATGATTTATCAGATTACTCGAATGAAAAGATTTGACGAATTCCGAAAGGAATCGAAGATACGGAATGTTTCATTATGAGTGTTCTCAAAATTGACTATTCTTAAACATAGGCGGCTTGAACCTACGAAAGCTAAACAAAAATTCATATTTAAAAAAAAATAGTGAAAATTTGCGGTACATTCTGAATAATGGAACATTGTGAGTTGTCGAAAAACATTCTACGGCGATGGAGCGAACTTTTTTCTCATTACTCGTATGCTAATCGTAATTGATGATGGATTCATACAGCAGTTTTAAGATCGTTGTTGGAATAAATATTCCATTGACGAACATTCTTATGACTTCTTACTAGTGACTAAAAACTCATGAATTGGAACTGCTGTATAAATCCACCATAAGAATATACCTGCAGAGTAAAAAAAATGTATTAGATATTTATTCCAATTTCTAACATTTGATACAACTAATTTCTGAACGAAAAAAAGGTATGAAGTAAATTGTTTATTGGTTCTGGTCACTTACTACACTAACAGAAATCAAAGTAATGAAAAAATGATTTACAAGTACTGTTCAAAATGTTCTCCATTATGTTCTCTGCACAAAATTGCACGTCTCACTATTGCTTCCATAACTCCATTTAACTGAGCTTGAGTAATACTTGCAATTGCTTCTCTAAGGCGATGTTCCAAATCCTCCCTTGATATAGGACTAGAAGAGTAAACCTTGTTCTTCAGGTAACCCCATATGAAAAAATCCAGTGGCGTGAGGTCCGGTGACCTCGGAGGCCATCTTGTAGGACCATTCGTGCCAATCCATCGATTTGGGAATGTTTCATCTAGGTAACTGGTTACTATTCGGGAATTATGGGGAGGTGCACCATCCTGCTGGAAATACATATTTTGGTAGACGTCTAGAGGTAAATTCTCCATGAATCCTTCTATTTCGTTTCGTAGAAATCCCAAATAGCGTTGCCCATTCAACATACCATCAAATATTATGGGCCCAATGATTCGAGTTCCTATCAGACCTATCCACACGTTGAATCCAAAGCGTTCCTGAAAATTCCCTTGTCTTATGAGCCTGGGGTTTTCAGTTGCCCAGTATCTGGTGTTGTTTCTATTGAACATACCAAGATTCGTAAATCTTGATTCGTCGGAAAATATAATGTTTCTCGTCATATTCGGGTACCTTATGTGGTTCTCAAGTAGCCAATTGCAATATTGGACCCTTCTTTGATGATCATTTTCGTAAAGGCGCTGATGTATCTGATATTTATACGGCTTAAACTCATGTTTTTTTAGAATTTTTCGAGCTGATTCTCGTCCAACTGGTAATTCATGTTCGATTTGTCGAAGTGATATGGTGGGATCTACATCTACAGCCAAAACATTAGTTTCCGTCTCTGCATCAATAATAAAACTATCCTGATCATGTACATTGTCATCTGGTTCTATCCTGAATTGCCTTTCCAAACGTGCGAAATAGTTTCTACTTGGTTGGCGTTGTCTGAGAGGGAATCGTTCACTGTAAAGAATGCAAGCCGCAGTTGCATTTTTTCTACACTCGCCATAAATTAGCAGTAAATCTACTTTTTCATTTCTAGTAAATTTTCGCTCCATCGGAATGTTTTTCAACAAGTTACAATTCTCTTGTATTGAATGAGTAGAACAAATTGTCACTTTGTTGACAAAATATGCTTTTTTGTTTAGCTTTCTTATGTTCAAAGCCGCCTTCGTTGAAGAACATTCAATTTTGGGAACACTTATATTGTATTTCTGGTTCCTTTCGGAATTCTTCAAATCTTTTCATTCGAGTAATCTGATAATTCATCATCTTTCAACATAACAATGTGAAAAGAGTATGTTGCTATTTGAGAAATGGCAGTTGTGAGCCTTTCTTTATGGGTACTAATCCGTTTTGAGGAAATGTTTGATAATTGATGGAAAATATGGTTGCTGCAATTACATGGGAAGCTCAATTTTCAGCTGTATCTTACCTCGAACCTTCCTCTCGTAAATGCTGACGCCGTTCGTCAGTTGTGATGATTTGAGTTTGATGTTCACGGCCAACTTTGTTCGATTGAACAATCAACTGTATCTCCGCCATTTTTCAACCGATTTTCAATTTTGGAGAACAGTGTTATCACAAATTGCGTGTTCTTCCTGATAATGAAAAAAATTGTACAGGGTGTCATTTAAAAAAAAAAGTTTGGGGTCACTTCCGGTTAAACCGGAAGTGGTGAATTTTCGGTTATGGAGTCAAAATATGCGTATTTGAGTAATATATCGACGTGCCAAATTTGAAACCTGTATCTTCAAAACTATAGAAAAATTGGGGGGTGTACCTCACCTCGTGGTCACCCGGTATATATATATATATATATATATATATATATATATATATATATATATATATATATATATATATATATATATATATATATATATATATATATATATATATATATATATATATATAGAAGTAAATAGAGTGATTTATGTTTTGATTCCGAGAGCCACCATCATCTGTCGACAGCTGTTTCGTGGTTTCCCACTCATCAGGACAGCTTTATGGTTGCTCTGTGCTAATGTTGTAGAAATGCTCAAAATGTCAAAATCATAGTCAACCTCATTTTCACGTAAGTATAGATTCAAAACCCGACACCAGAGGGAGTATCCCTTATCTTGAATTCCCAATAGCCATGGGATACATACACAGAGAAAAATAGACGAGTTACAATGGGTAAACTACTTCGAAAAACGATGTAAAAATTACTCCATTCAACATGGGAAATAATTTCACAGCGACGTTTGCCTCTAAAATACAAAATATTTCTGTTAAAAACAAGTCAACTTGAAACTTTAATGGTTATAGCGTAATTTCACAAAATGTTTGTAATATATCTACAGTACACACGGAAGAGTACAAATCTTCGTTACATTCTCACAAAACATGTGTAAATAATATGTGAATGATTACCAAACAGAGATGTGATAACACAAATACAGTTTGGAAACACAGAATCGATGTGTGATGGCGAAGAGCGATATTTATTATTTGTCAATTCCTTCTATTTCAAATAAGTTATGTAGTTTCGCATAACTATTGTAATATCACTACTTTCAGTTCGCATGGAAATTTCAAGTAGTAACATCGATATTTCACTTAAAAAAATGCTTCATGAATATTACAGAAACACTGAATTTATTCACAAGAATTATGTTAATATATACAAAATTTCTGTGTTTTCAATAAGGATATGTAAGTATCTGTACATACAAAAAAGTGTAATTGTCTCACGTCCAAGATTTTTGATTCATAATAAAGCAAGTCAGATGAGTATCTGGAATTTTTGGAAAATATCAATTTTATAAATCTTCTCTGAAGTACTTCTAACGGATTCAAATGAGTTTTTAATGCTCCACCCCATTCCAGAATTCCATAGCGGATATGGCTCTCTACTAAAGAGTGATACAACGTTTTCATTTGATTGAAAGGTATGTTGTCTTTGAGCGTTGAGATGTATATTATATAAATTCAAAAAGCTCAAAGACAACATACCTTTCAATCAAATGAAAACGTTGTATCACTCTTTAGTAGAGAGCCATATCCGCTATGGAATTCTGGCATGGGGTGGAGCATTAAAAACTCATTTGAATCCGTTAGAAGTACTTCAGAGAAGATTTATAAAATTGATATTTTCCAAAAATTCCAGATACTCATCTGACTTACTTTATTATGAATCAAAAATCTTGGACGTGAGACAATTACACTTTTTCATCACCTGCCTAAAATATCACGATACAAAGCATCTCAACCAACTACCTACCCACAATTACAATACACGAAAAAAAAATCATTATAAACCACCGTTAATGGTTAAAGCTACAACACAGAGAATGTTCCTCTATTTAGCACCCAAGTTATACAATAGCATTCCTGATGAATTAAAATGTATAAATATCAAAAAAAAATTTAAGCAACGATTGAGAGAGTTCATAAACAAAAATCCAAGAAATATGATTCGTTCTTTCTTTGATGACTGAAAAATTTTGAAAAGATAATTCAATAAATGAAAAAAAAAAAATGCTTGTTTATAAATTTATGTTGATTCACAATGATCATTTTATAATTATTATATGTATATGTGTGTATTGGTTTGTGACTGATTATTTGCTTTCTTATCACCATTTTGCATAAACTTTCTTTAAATAATTTCACTTATACCATTCTATTGTGTTGTTAATTATCTATTATTTACTTTTATATATGACTTTCACCCATTTTAATCTATGTACTGTACCCAGCTCTCATATATCTACTTTTTTATAATTTTATAATTTTATATTGAATCACAATGAACATTTTAACTTTATTATATGTATATGCGTGTATAGGTGTGTGACTGATTGTTGTATTTTATTTATCTATTACTATTATTCACTATATTAAATTTTCATAGCTTTACTTACATACTATTTTTATACAGGTTATATTGTTTGTATAATTGTGAAACAAGTGCTTTAGCACTTATCACTCTTCTCTCTTTACTCACGATATTTTTGAGCACATTTTTTTATATATTTAATGTAATTAACGTGAATAAAGCTTATTATTATTATTATTATTATTATTATATATTCAGTCAATTTACGGAACCACTGTTGTAAATATGTAAAAGGGTCTGTGAATTATTTTCATACAAAGACAGTGGTAAAGATTTACAGGACTGATGAAATGTATACCTCCCCCTATGATGGCGTGACTTTGACGTCAGGTCACATGACAAGTGGCATGTGCAGGCAAAGCGGGATGTTTCTTCTAATAAGCGAACAAACAACACAAAATTGTACAGATTGTGCCATTAGAAGAGTGGATTAGAAGTGTCTCTGTTAAGTTCGTTACAGTTTAGATAATTGATTATCTTATCACTGGTGAGTCCTAATTCATGATGTAATTCGTTATTGAAAATTATGAAGAAGTATGAGTTGCATCTATGGTCTCGCTGAAATGCATGTTCTGTTAGTTTTAAGTGCTTGGGGTTGGATTGCAAGTACCTAGTCTCCAAAATGTATGAAAAACATACTGTTATAAAAGATCTCATAATCGATTTAGCTCTGGAATCCACCGGATGAAGGGAACTCTGTACAAAAAAGACAAAATAAGTGGACAGTTGTCTTACAGGAATTGACGATCATATGACATTTCAACAAAGTGACCAACGTCAGATCAGATTACAAAAAAGCTTTGAATCTATAGCTGTGAAAATTGTTAAATATGCAATAGATAAAAAAGTATTGAATGGGGAAGATATCAATAGATCTTTAATACAATACTAAACATTTCAAAAGTTGAAATTAGTTGAAGATCGCAATATTTTCAAGTGACATCATTGATATAAGTCTTTATTTTTCAGGACTGTTTCGATAGATTTGTTTATGGATCAGTACCGTACCTAATTCAGTATAGTAGTAAGTTGATGTAAAAAGCTGTTTCTATTTTCTCTTGTGAGGAAAAAGAATGTTAATTCATATCCAGGTAGGTAAATCTAATTCTGTTTTTGAACTCACAAAAAAATTGGGCACGATTTGCATTTGAATTAAAAAGCAAAGTTACTAATTTTGAATAATTTTCAGGTTTATAACAAGAAAAAAAATATTCCCATACCTTTTGTTTTTATTATTTCTCATATCCTTTCTTTCTTAGATGATCAATATTCAAAGTATTCGACAATAGAAAAGAAATATTGAAGTCTGACAAATTTAAGGAGACAGGTCATTGATGTTCACTCGTCAATAAAATTGGAGCTGCACTGGAAGTGATAAAGCCGTACCATATAAAAATTCAACTGGCTAGAGGAGGGAAATCCAAAAGAACTGAACATGAAGTGAAAACTTGGGACTTGCAACTATTACTTATTTTCAAATTCAAAGACCCGTAATGTTATCAATTTATTGTAGCCAAATTGATACTGTCCTTTGGTGAATAGTCATATTATAGTGGGAATTCTGGAGTGCTCATACTCTTTCATCACTATTTTTTTATGTTATTAGTAGATAATTCAAGCAACAAATTCTTATTTAACGCATTGAAAAGTATTAAAATTTGTTTGTAGGAAAATTCAATTGAAAATAATTAATAACATTCTTGGATCAAACGTATATTGCTTCTCGAATTTTTTTCTGTATTTATGAGTGAATGATATCATAATACTGTCAATATCTACTCTGGAACTTTTCAGAAAAGTTTCGAATTTTCTTGAGTTCAATTTTTGTTTTCATATTTTTTTTAGATGTTTAATTGTTTAACTGCCAAACCGTGTTTGTTAAAATGTGACAAAGACCACTCGAATTATCTTAAGTTTTTATATGTTGTTTGTCGACAGTGTTTTTTTATTTTATTATAAGTCTATGAGGCAATTTTTTTGTTTGGTCATTCATTTTCCGCAGTGTGAGAGTTACTGAATGCGACGAAATATAGCATCAATTTGAGTGAGCACAAACTTTCAGTTTTAGTGATTCAATTTCTGATTCTTGACTCAAATGACTCATCACGCCGTATTCAATCATTAAAATTATATTTTGAATAACCTTTTTTGTTTTCGTGCAACAATTTTGATATTACTGACCATAACATTATTTGTTTTAATATTTTTTTCGTTTCATTGCCTTTTTCTATCTCCGTAAATCGTATTTTTCTGTAAAAATACAAATTATTCTGAAATTACAATTGTCAAAGTACATATTATTGGTGTAATACCATTCATGAAAACGCAGATCATTCAAGAAATTACATTTGTGAAAATACTGAAAATCTGTTGAACTACGTTGGTGAAAACACAAAAAAAAATCATAAAATAACATATGCAACAGTGAAAAGTATTTGTGAAATCACATTTGCCAAAATACAGAAAATATGTTGAAGTACATTTTTGAAAATACAAAAAGATGTCAACTGCCCTAATACAGGACTTGGATAAATTACATTACTTTTGTGAAAACACAAAATAATCCGGAAATTACATCTGTAAAATAACGTGTGTAGAATTACAACAAATTGATTGAAAATATTTGTAGAATTACCGGAAAGTACTGAAGCTACAGTTGTGAAAATACAAAATTAAATTGAACAGCACAGTAAAAATTCTGAAAATACTCAAATGCCCAGTGAAACTGAGATTACAGGACCACAGTGACCTCTACAGTGAAAATGTAAAATTTACATAACCGTTGGAAAATTTAACACGATAATCGTTGGTTACATGTAACCAACGATTTTCATGGTAATTTTACAAAATTCCCTTTCTCTGTGTATTATGTGTGCCATCTGGCAAGGCCGTACAAGTTGTTATGAGTTGAAATAATGTTGATTTCACTTCACTGAATTCCTTACTTTTACGTTTTGAATAAATATCAAATAAGTATCTTCTCAATCACATCAGGAGACTTCAATGGATAGGTAGAGTGGTCATTTATTAGCGTAAAATAGTGAAATATATGGACTTTTTCACAAATTGTTCGCCTTGTATATAAAAAACCTGTCATAGGAATTTGATGAAAATTTTGTGCGATATGAATGAAAGTATTTCGAGTTCTCCCGTGAAAAAATATCGCTATCTTTTCGGACTCCCTTATGAGATATAGGGTGATTTAAAAAATCAAGGTTTTTATTTATTAAAGTATAACTAATTTTTCAAATTGATATCATTCGACTCTGTATACGATGGAACATATCATTTAACATTCTTCAAGTGAATTTTGTCATTTTAGTTTGGTTTATTACTACAAGGTGTCCCAAAAACCAAAATTCGTTTTGTTTCCATATTTGTGAATCACCTTGTATGAATTGTATCAACTGTGATGCTAGATGAAATGAATTTATAATATTATGTGATAATTCTACCTTTTCTCGCATTTTCTCTTTATAAAACAACTAAATTATGAAAGTCTCAAAATAGCATTGTTTTCAAGTGAAATCGCCCTGTACTACGAAAAGATTTGGAAATGAATTTCTCATGAATTCATCATATACGGATGTGATGATGATCCCACAAAAGATAAATCCGAACTAAATCGTAACTTGGCAGATACAGAGTGATGAAAAGTGAATGTTTCTCATATTCAACACCCTGTATCTCGAAAACTAGTCATAGGATCGTGTTGCGCCCGTTGAAACATTTCATCGGAATGATCAATTCTACAACATGTCAAAAATTCAAGAAATTTGACGGAGAGCCATTTTCCCATATAAGGTGTGCGGGGTCCTTTCCTTAAACCGCAACCTATTGGCATCATTCCCACAGGGGTCTACAGGAACAAAGATAAACAGTCAAAAGTTGCTATTCAATGTTTACTATGGGAAGAGAGGAAGAGAAATATTAATATGCTGCCAAAGGGTCCGAGGTTTTAGTTGGTGGCGTTAAAGTCGATGGTTTCTGTTAAGAAACGAACCGAATCTTCGAATTTCAGGGTTGTCATTTCCACGGTTGTAAGTGTTTAATATTTACTTTGCAACTATCATTTGAGAAATGCGAAGGTTTCTTCTAATCTCGAACGCTTCCCGGTTGTTTGAATAAATGCGGATAAGACGGAAGATGCATTTCGCATTCAGTAAGTGGGTTATATTTATGTTACTCCAAACATTCACCCTCGTTTAGCGGCGTTATCTATGACTGGAGAATAATTTATTAAATAAAAAATATGCGCTGTTCTAGTATCGGTCATTGAGTGACGATTGTTTCAAATAATCGATATTTTATATTTGTCTGCTTTATGAACGTTGTAGCATTACAAGCTGGTCAAGGTTATTAATACATGTGTGGTATTTACTGTTTATATGCTGAAATGTTTGTAGGTTACGTGCAGTTTATGGCTATGCACCATTCAACATTGTTGAATTTAACCTAATTTGTGTAGACTTTAACGATCTGATGTATGGTTTTGTCAAGAGAATATATTTGCTGTATTGTTTTATATAATGGAGTGTATTTTAGGATAATTTATTTGTGCATGCTTAGGTAAGATATGTTCCGGTGTGTAATCGACCTCACCGTGCGTGACCCAAATGTCCAGAATCATCTAACCCCCTTTGAAATAGTGGTTGCTTATACTTCGATTTGTTTTTGAACAGGCTTACAACTCGAGTTGTTGGTATGTGTTTGACCCTCTATAGTATAATGACTTGATCGAATCCTACTAGATAAGTTTAATTTACCTTTTGACGTTTTTACTGGACCGAGTATTTGTTTTGTAGCGTTTGTACGTTTCGAGGACAAGCGTCTCGTATGCAAAAATGCTGATAACATTACCACAGGGTTCATATTTGAGCCCCTTTCATGTACTAGGTTATAAGTTGAGCTGATTATTATACTATATACGTGTAGCATTTTGTTAAGACTTATATTCTAATATACTGTATGAGTTTTTAACTATTCTACGAGTATTTCCTTCCACACCAAACCCTTACTAAACTTAGTCGAGCCCTATCAAATGGACCCATACTAGGGGCTGAGGCAGCCGCTCGACGAAGGCCCGCCTTACCTGGCGTTACGTGCGTTGGGAGCGGTAACGCTCGATCTCCACAGAAGGACTGCATCTTACCTTGTCGGGGGTCCCGCAACGGTGCCCAAGGGTACCTGGAACCCTCGAATGGTGGTCGGTGTTGATACACCGATGCCAAGGAGGCCCAGTTCATTACATTGGTGTCAGATGTGGTCGGTGCCTTTTGACAGTGGAAAACATTTGGGACAAACGTTGCCCTAAAGGGAGCGCCTTTTTCTCAAAAAGACCCACTTGCCTCGAACGGTTTTTGTCAGGTCAGTTTGGTTAATACACTGCTAGAAAGATGGCTACTCCACTCCCAACTCCTCCTCTGGTACCACAACGTCCCGGCGCCATCGACGTTGGTGCCCCGTTGAACCTAACCCTTGAGAATGTGTCCATTTTTAATGGAAACACAAACATTCGGGACTTCGTTAATACAATCGAAAACACGGTTGCTCTGGCAAGTTGGGCAGAGAACCGTGTGGCATCCTTAGTTCGCCTCCGGCTCAGAGGAATTGCAAAACAGCTAATCGAAGCCGACCAACAGCTACGGACAACAGCGGATTGGAACAAACTCAGGATAGGGTTGGTTGACCAGTTTGGCACAAAAATACCGGGTCAGGACCAAAGGAGATTTACAGAGTGCCGACAGCAAAAAAACCGGGCTTGTCGCCAATACTTGGCGAGGCTGAAAGTGCTTGCCGCCAAAATTGCGAACTTTTCAGGAGATGACGCCATAGATGCTGTGATTAGGCAGAAACAGGAAGCCGAGACGATCGCGCAGTTCTCTATGGGATTGCTAGACCCAATTGGGAAGAGTGTACTATCCGCCGGTCCCACGACGATACAGCAGGCCGTGGAGCTGGCGGAGAAGCAGGAATTTATCGAGAGATTCGTAGGTCCCATCAGCAGGCCATACCGGCAGAACCAGGAGTTCGTATGAAACTCACGAACCGTAGTTAGGTGCCAAATTCGTAAGCGCACCGGGCACGAAAGGGAACACTACCGGAGCGACAGGCAAAATAGCGTCGCCTTAGAATGCGAATATTTTAGGAGAGGACATTCTGTCAAAGACTGCTACCGGAAGCAGGAACTATGCTTCGGCTGCGGACTTCCGGGTCATCTGAGGAAAGATTGCTCTGTAAACCAGAGGTGGCCTCGAAAGGAGGGTACCCGTACTAGAGAACATACTTCAAACCAGGAACTGGCTTCACGCTCAGCCCCAGCAGAAGTCGTCGACGAAATGGAAAACTAAGTACTGAGGGGACGACCCTAGTACTTACGTGTTCTGGAGAGAGTGCCCAGCGCAACACGATAGTACTAAGAGTCAACGGCGTAGAGCGACATATGCTTTTGGATTCAGGTGCCAGCATTTCTATGGCACGTTTAGACGTCGTTAGAGGCGAAGGGATTTTTATGAATAGGCAATTTGTTAAGAGATGTACAAGGAAAGGTTATTCCGTATAAGGGATCTGTAGTGTTAGATTTGGAGATCGGAAATAGACAAACAGTCCGGCATAAGTTTTTAGTGGTAGATTCTGTTGATTTTGCGAACCAGTTTATTATCGGCACGGATTTTATGCAGAAATTTCAAGTCCGTTTGGACTGGCGAATGAACAAGGTATGCATTTTAGACGAGGAAATAGATTTAGAATACGAACCTCGGTATAGTTTGAGGACCAAGTGTGAAAAGCTTGAAGACAATAGAGTCAAGAAGCTAGAGGAAGGTATGCGAGAACTCAGAGATGTTGATTTATGGGATAGGAAGTTGAGTGAGGGTTTCTCTGTAGGTTCAGCACCGTCACTGCTGAGCTTACAAGGGATGAAAAGGGGTGACGGCCTTTTGATTCCGAGACCTAGGGAACCCCCACCGACGGAGCGATCCAAGAACCGGAATGGGTTACATTATAACGGAGAGAGGGTTAGCAGGGCAGACGTGTCCTCAGGATCGTGGTCGCACCCCGAGACGCGTAAGGGGGCGAGTATCAGTGAGAAATGGACCAAAGTGCCTTCTACTGATTTTGGGAACTTTGAGGGAGAAGTTCCGTTTTCTGGTAATATCAGTGAGAAATGGACAAAAGCGCCTTCTACTGATTTTGGAAACTTCGAGGGAGAAGTTCCGTTTTCTGGTAATATCAGTTAGAAATGGACAAAAGCACCTTCTACTGATTTTGGAAACTTCGAGGGAGAAGTTAAGTTTTCTGATAATATCAGTGAGAAATGGACAGAAGCGCCTTCTACTGATTTTGAAAACTTCGAGGGAAAAGTTCCATTTTCTCGTGATTTGAATTCGCAGGATGCTTGGAAAGGAAAATTGACATCCTTGCATTGGAATTGCGAAGAAGATATTTCACTTGTTTGGCATTCGAGATACGATCAAAGCGGAAAATCAGCCTCGTTAGCTGAGAGTATTAAAGAGGCAGTACCATTGGGGAGAAATTTGTCTTCTAGTGATGGACGGTCTGTTTCTGGACGCTCCACGGAGATACAGAATGCTAGAAGGACGAATAGTTCGGGCGGATGGTCGAGGGGACCCCCGTCAATATCTGGGAACTTCAGGTTAGAAGTTTCGTCAGTTAAGGATGATATGATCGGAAAATCAAGGGTGGAAAATTGTCGGCCATTTTGTAAGGGTCTTGACAGAAGCCCTCAATTTACAAGTAACGTGTCAACTAGCGAGACATTTGGTAGAAACGGAAAGCCAGGAGAGCTTTCGCCAATTTGTGAAAACTATGTAAACGTGAGGACAGATACGGTAGAGAAGTCCTCACAAACCTGTTTGGAGCCCAAATATATTGCAGTGTTCATATGACGCTGAAGCCAAAAATATGTAATATGCTTGATGCTAGTTCGCAAACAAGCCCCGTTGTTTTTGAATGACAAAGAAGCCCTGTAAAACGAGATGTCCGGTTCATGTCGAAACAATGGCCCGCACCGACAGGCAGAGATGATACCAGGATAGCAGATGATTCGAAGAGTGAAGAAATATGGTTGCCAAAGGATTTAATTTTACCACCCGGACGAAGGTAATTTGCATGGCGACGGCCAGAAAAAGGGTGAAATCAGAAAATATAGTAGTGGTAGACGAGAGGAGTATGTCAGGAATAATGATAGCCCGTTCTGTAAGCAAAAATAAACAAGAAATACCGATTGAAATCATGAACATTTTGGAAAAAGAAATATTGATACAAGGAAGCTAGTAATTGCGAGAATTTTTGAGGCAGATACAGAAGAGGACGTGAGCGAAAATGGACAAAGGTGCGCCATACGGTAGGTGCACGTTATAAAGAAGGAAGAAATTTTTTGCACATAAAATCCCGAAACTCCAGAAAGGGAAAAAATTAGCTACGCTGGTGAGAGAGTATATTGATGTATTTCATGCTTCGTCTCAAAAACTGACATGTACTAATTTAGTTACGCATCGGATTATCACCGAAGATGTGCCCCCCATTTTTAAAACACCTTATCGGATACCATACCAGAGAATACCGATAATGGAGAAGGAAATCGCCGATTTTTTAGATAACGGAAATATAAGGGATTCTCAGAGTCCATGGAGTGCTTCTGCGATCCTAGTCGAGAAAAAGAGACAGCCAGGACAAGAAGCGCAATATCGTTCATGCGTGGATTTCAGAGCACTGAACGGAGTCACGAAAACCGATTTTTATCCTCTACCCCATCTACATGACACGTTGGATCAATTAAATGGTTCCAGCTTATACAGCGTGATGGACCTAGCCCAAGGATATTATCAAATAGCAATGCATCCCGAAGATATAGAAAAAACGGTATTTTCGACCCAGTCAGGACACTATGAATTTACTAGGATGGTAATGGGACAGAAAAATTCGTCATCCACGTGGTCTAGACTTATGAATGCCATATTAACAGGTCTCACCGGAAAAGAATGCTTGGTGTACCTCGATGACATAATCATATTTAGCGGAGATGACGTAGATGCGCATTTGGACCGACTACGGCATGTGTTCGAGAGGATGAGAGCAAGCAATTTGAAATTTAAACAAGCTAAATGTAAGTTTTTAGAAAAGGAAGTAAAATATCTAGGACACATTATATCAGCCAGAGGGTGCGAGGCTGATCCAGGGAAGTCCGAGTTTATTGAAAAATATCCCCGACCCAAGTGTGTCAAGGAAATCCGATCGTTCTTAGAACTACGCGGACTTTACAAAAAATTTGTACCAGAATATGCACGCATTGTCCGGCCAATGACATATTTAACTAAGAAAGATGTCAAGTTTAAGTGGGGAAACGAGCAAGAGACAGCCTTTCGAACATTAAAAGGAGCGTTAATGAAACCCCATGTGTTGAGGTGGCCTGATTTTAGCAGATCATTCGTAGTATGTACCAACGCGTAAGGAACCGCGATATCAGGAATACTGAGTCAGGACTACGACGGTTTTGAGCACCCGATTTACTATGAATGTTGAACCCAGCTGAGACTCGTTATTCGACTGTTGAGACGATTAAGAAGAATCGTTGTTTTTTAATTGGGACACATTTTGATCATAGGCCGTTGGTATATTTGTTATCTATAAAGGACCCCAGCTCCCGGTTGGCTAAGTGGAGCATGGCCCTGTTAGAGTATTCTTTCACTATCAAGCTCCGCCCAGGAAAAATAAATGTCAATGCCGATGCGCTTTCGAGAGTAATCAATGACCCAGAAAGTAGCGTATCAGATGTCCCAAATGCGCCACCTATAGGATGTCTCGACGACGCCACTGGAGAGATTCCACTTACCCCGAACGCCGCGCGACAGGTGCAAAAGAACGCCCGACGGGATCTCTTAAATGAACATCTGATTATCCCGGAGACCGTATTCGACCTAGAGGAGATAAGGCAGACGAAGAAGTATCTGAGTAGTAGGTCAAATCGGAGACAATCTGAACGAATCGGTATATTACCATCGAGACGGCATTCTATAGGTAACAAGGAAGGTCGACAAACGGAAAGATAAGATATTTACGCCTAAGAAAATGAGAGGGCATATTTTAAAAACATATCACGAGCACCCATTTTATGGACATGCTGGGATGAGAGAAAACAATGACGGCTATTCAGCGTGATTTATGTGGCCAGGTATGAGAAAAGATGTAAGCGAGTATTGTAACATATGTCCTACCTGTTATTTGTTCAAATCACCTGTAGAACCACCTGTGGAAATGCAAAAGATGGCAATTCCGGCGTACGTGCTTGAAATAATAGCAATCAATCTGGTTGTTCCATTAAATACGACTAGCAGCGGGAACAAATACATTTTTACGGTAATTGATCACCTTACTAGGAATCCAGAAGCATTACCGCTAAAGGAAATATCCGCGAGTACAGTCGCGAAAGTATTCATAGAACAAATCGTGATACGATTTGAGTAGGTGAACTATAGGCTTACGAATCCACCTTGAACTTTGGACTATCGGTACGTCGCTGGTCTGCGTTCATCGTGTGACGTAGTCGAGAGAGATCCCTTAGATTGATAACAATTCTCCAGTACCGCGCGCTGCTAAATTTCGGTGCGTCGCTGTGTTTGGCGTTCATCGAGTCGCAGCGATAGATCCCTTAGATTGATAACAATTCTCCACTACCGCGCGCTTATAATATATAATAAGAATAATGATTGTGGATGACATATTCAGACTCAAAATACAGGATTTAAGAGAAAAAAAACATTGCGGCTGTCAAATGTTATACCAGGTGGCTCAAAATACAGTATTCAAGAGAAAAAAAAAAAACATGGCGGCTGCCAAATGATATACCGGGTGTCTCAAATAACAATATTTAAGAGAAAAAAACTTGTCAGCTTAAAGGATATCGTTACCTTCAATGTGCGATACCCATTGGAGTATTCAGAGACACAGTTATGTTTACTAAGTACACAATTTAATGTGCTATACCCATTTACGTTATTGTTTTCGTTTTTCATCACCATCATCAGGTGGGAGGGGGGGAGATACCATTATTTTTGGAAAGTATGTGTGTGTCATTGGGTAGATGAAATAATCAGTAATAAAATGGCATCTGAAGAATACGGATGGAAGGTGGAGCAGTTTTGTAGACGTATTCAAGAAGTAAAGTCAGATATTCAATTTTTCGAAGAAAAGGAGAACGTTTTGAAGCAGTTGAATAATTTGGGCATTCAAGACAAAGTGTTCAATCGAAAATTGCCGCAAATGAGATATCCGTTAAGAAGAATCCAGCCTAACGCATTGTAGAATATGTCTCTGCAATTGAAAACAAATTTTATACTTTTGACAGCAATATTGAATAATGTTTTATACGTCACCGTACCGAAAAGAGTGAAATACATGGCAATATGCGTGAAGCAAGAAGATTTCGATCGGGGTTGCAATAGAACTCAATGGAAAACAATGCATTTAACATCAGTCAATGGAGGGCAATTAGCAGTATTTGTTAGCCATGTTCCGAAGAATATAGCGTTCAAGTACAAGCTGAAGCTGATATTTGAAGATCTTCTCTCAGGAATTTGTTCCAGCAGGGCGTGAGAAAAACAAATCCAAAATGAAATTTCAGCTTTACAGAATCCTCATCATAGTATCTACGATATTAGCATGTATATTGATCAGAATTGTGAAGGAAATAATTGTAGTGGTTAATAGAAATGGCATTACTTTTTTTAAATAAAAAATGTAAAATTGAATTCCAAATTGTATTCATAGAAGAGTTGAAAAATATTTCATTATAGATATAAAAAAATTTCAAAGGAAATAGTTGAAACTGATAAAGAGTTTCTGAACCACATTCGAAGGAAATCGTTAGAACTGATAATGATTATCTCGAGGCCACAATACCAACTACACCGGAAATTCACACTCGTTATCAAATCCGCGATTAAAATGTTTTTCCGTTACTTGAATTATATCGGAATGTTCTAGAAAAATACGTCCTTATCTCGCATTTTATAAAACCAAAGTGCACACAAATAAGCGTATCATTTTGTTCGTCGAAAGCACCAGTTAACGTTGTACCTGTGTCGTGCATCAAATAAGTGAAAAGTAAGTACTTTTTTATTTGCTATTCGGTTTGATTGTGATATTTGAAATTTTTGGAAGTCATTTAGCGTTTTTCATAAGATTTTATGGAAAAGTCGTTTAGCGTTTTTCGTAAGATTTTTCTGCTTCACAAACGTTTTGGAAATTTCAGTTGAAAAGAGTTCCTTTTCACGTGTGATTCCACAATTCTGTTTTTTCTTACGCTCTAATATTTTTTCGGAAAAGTCATTTTGTGTTTTTCATAAGATTTTTCTGCTCCGCAGACGTTTTGATAATTCTGTTGAAACGAGTTCTTTTTTAACTCTTTTTACAATGGAGAATGTTTTTTTTATTTTAGATGGATCTATCGAAAGTTAATTCAGTGTGTCTTCTCAACAGAAAACCAATAAAGAAGTTAGCTGACCTCCCAAGAAACACTCCTCAGAACATATCATCAGCTAGAGTAACCAAGAGCAAATTTGGTGAGGCTGTGCTCCTAGAGTTGGCCGATTGTAGCATTTTTCTACCAACCCGTGTTACCGAAGTAATCAAGCCTAACATTCAATATTTCTGCGAGGGAAAATACTCCATCATTTGCAGAAAGTCCCAAGATTTAGGGAAGCCAAACCTCGCTCAGCAGTTCGAATTCATAGAAAATTAGCGACCACGGAAAAAAAAGGCCTATTGTAAGTTATACTGTTGTATTATATTATATTACAATGGTTGATTTCTCGAAAACTATGTCGAAAATTAACGAATACATGAAAATTATCAGAGATAACTACTCTAGTGCTCTTGCCAAACAAGTTTCGAATTTCATTAATCAACATATTAGGAAGTGTAATTTAGCGATGAAAAAAATTTAATTTTCTGTGGGGGAAAAATGAAAATTATTTCAAAAATTGGGGAATTAAAACGATTCAGATCACTTATCAAAATTATGGGGTGTTCAAAAATAGGTTCAGGATTGAAGCGAAGCACTAGAGTGAAATGGCAAAATGTTGAGGCTATTTTCGATTGCAGAGTTGAAACAGGAGTAATAATCAATTTATCGCATAAAGACGCGAAAAATTTTTTGGAAGATGCTTTTTTTCCACTCCGATCAAAAATATCTAAAACTTTGTAGCGAATGAAATGCCTGAAAGTAAATACAACATTATTGGAGGATTTTGTAAAAAAATCGAATGATAGTGAAATAGTTGATAGAAAATATTTTAATACTCCCAATGCCGTCATAGACCAAGGTACTAACTTAGCTGTTTGGTATAATAAAAATGTTGTAGCTATATCTTAAATAAATTGAGCGAGTTTGAATAAAAAGAAAGCGGATGGGCTTTAGTGAAGTTGTATTGTTGGAAGTAGCAATAAATAAATTGGAAATTGGAAACAACGGCACATCCTTCATTAGTCTACCTAACCAAATTGCTAAGAAACAAGCTTGCGTTAACGTTCAGAATAATGATGAAATGTGCTTCTATTGGAGTTGTTAGCGCATTATATCCTGTAGCAAAACATACAGAAAGGCTGTCAAAATATCCACATTATTCTACAGTTTTGAATACTGTAGAGCTAGACGCTCCAATGAAGTAACAACAAATTTCAAAATTTGAAAAACTAAACAATATTTCAGTAAACGTTTATGCTTTAGAATTGAATAAAGTTAACGAAAAATCATTTCATGTAGTAGTGCCAGCAAGACTGACGAATAACAAATTGCAAAGACATGTTAATTTACTACTCATTCAGGATAAATATTTTCCAAAATTAAACGACTATGACGCCCCACCTGTTGACAATGAAAATATTGATATAAAGTACCATTATGTTTGGATAAGAGATATGTCTAGACTGATAGGAACTCAAGTAGCAAGTCTCATTGTAAAAAAATTTTGTGCGATCGGTGTCTCAATTATTTCAATTGCCAGCAGAAATTGAAAGACCATGAAGCACTTTACAAAAATTCAAATAATTGTAAAATTTCTTTTCCATCATACAATTACGTTGAATTCCGTAATCATGTTTATAAACAACAATGTCCTTTCATCATTTACGCGGATTTTGAATCAGTTTTGGAAAAATGTAACAAGAAAATTTCTCAAAAAACGAAAAAATATCAAAAACATAAATCATTTAGTGCGGGCTACTACCTCAAATGTTCTTTCAATGACAGCTTTTCACAGTTCAAAAGCTATCGAGGTGAGGATTGCATACAATGGTTCACAGATGAAATGGCTAACATTGCCAAATTTGTAGAATCAAAAATCAAAAATATTGTGCCAATGACATGCAATCCCGATATTGTTAATGCTAGAGTGTGCAATATTTGCGAAAAAACCTTCAGTAAAGAAGATATTGTACGTGATCATGAACATTTTACAGGTAAATTCAGAAACTTCGCTCACCAAGCCTGTAACTTGAATTTTCGAAAATTGTTTGTTGTACCCATTGCTTTCCACAATCTCTCAGGCTATGACAGCCACTTCATTATCAAAGATATTGCTAAAAAGGGAAACGTTATCATACTTCCTTCAAATAAAGAAAGGTACATTTCTTTTACTCAATTCGATGCCAATACTTCAATCAAATTCCATTTCATAGATTCTTTTCGTTTTTTGGGAGCCAGCTTAGATGAGCTAGTTTCCACGTTGAAAGTTGATGATTTAAAAATATCGAAGAAAGAATTTCAACAATATGACGATGAGAAGTTCACCCTTCTCACTAAGAAGGGTGTATTTCCCTACGATTATGTCGATAATGTGAGAATACTAGAGGAAACTGTGCTTCCATCACAGGAACATTTCTATAATAAATTGAATGAGGAAAATATTTCTGAAGAGAAGTATGCTCACGCTTTACATATTTGGGAAACTTTCGAAATTCAAAATTTGGGGTCGTACTCAGACTTATACCTCAAAACCGATATTCTGTTGTTGGCCGATGTATTTGAAATCTTTCGAAAAAATTGTATAGCAACTTATGGCTTGGATCCAGCATGGTTCTACACTATGCCCGGATTCACGTGGGATGCTATGTTGAAATTTACTAAATGCAAATTACAAATTTTGAAAGATATCGATATGATAATGTTCATAGAAAGGGGTATAAGAGGTGGAATTTCAGTTTGTTCAAACAGATTTAGTGAAGCCAATAACAGGTATATGGATGTCTACCATCCCAATAAACCTTCGAAATATATTTTATATTTGGACATCAACAACCTTTATGGCTGGGCGATGTAAGAGTTTTTGCCTTATGACGGCTTTCAGTGGGTAGATAGTTTCAATTTGGATATAACTGATATCCCAGACGAGGTAGACTTGGAATATCCTGAGAGATTGCACGATTCCCATAAAGATTTCCCTTTTTGTCCTGAACACCGCGCTCCCTCAAATTCTAAACAAAAGAAATTAATGGGTACTCTACACAACAAATCCAAATGTATTTTGCACTATCGGAATTTGAAACAGGCATTGCGAAACGGTTTGATTCTAACGAAAATTCACAGGGTGTTGAAATTTCGACAATCTGCGAGGCTGCGACCCTACATCGAGTTGAATACTCGTTTAAGGGCTGCAGCTACCAGTACCTTTGAAAAAAATCTCTTCAAATTAGCAAACAATGCAGTTTTTGGTAAAACGATGGAGAACATCCGGTTGCACAGGGTAGTTAAACTTGTCAAATCTTGAAACGGGCGTTATGGTGCCAAAAATTTGATTTCAAGCCCTAGGTTTCAGAGTAGAACCGTTTTTGATGCAGATTTGATGGCTATTGAACTGAAAAAGGCTGAACTAACATTCAATAAACCTATGTATATTGGAATGGCTATCCTGGATATTTCAAAAACGTGTATGTTTGATTTTCATCATGATTTTATGGTACCCATCATGGGAGATGGATGTAAGCTGCTGTATACTGATACAGACAGCTTCATTTATGAATCAACTTGTGATAACGTCTATTCCGAAATAATAAAAAATCATCCTTCAAAATTCGATACCTCTGATTACTCTCAAAATAATGAATATAACATCTCCCTTCTAAACAAAAAAGTACCAGGTCTAATGAAGGACGAAGTCAATGGTAAAATAATAACACATTTTGTAGGTTTAAGATCCAAAATTTATACGTACAAAGTCCAGAGTGGGAAAGTAACAAAAAAATCAAAGGGGGTGAAATACGGTGTGGTAAAAAATAAAATTCAATTCGAAGATTATGTCAATTGTCTTGAAAATTTTAAAGAAAAAATCGTCACTCAAAACACCATTCGCTCATTTGCTCACAACGTTTTCAGTATCGAGCAGACTAAAGTAGCCCTGAGTCCTTATGATGATAAGCGTCAACTGATTCCTCAGTCATTCGATACTTTACCATGGGGGTATCGGGCATAGTTTTCGAGAATTCAACCATTGGATTATATATTTACAACTGTATAACAGGTCTAAAATTTCCTAAAAAGGTTACAGATTCAACATGGCTAATAGGTGCGTTACACCAGGAATTGAAGGAACACTATCCACTCCGCCAAGTCTACAAGAATTGTCTGCAAACGCAATTTATTGGACTCCCAAAAATCGTACTTCGTTTGATGATAAACTTCATATTGACATTTGGTATTCCAAAAATATGCCAAGTACTTGTTATTTCATTATTCCAAAAGAATTCAAAGAATTACCTAATATAAATTGTAAAATTTGAGTATTTATATGTAATAAAAAATATGTTTTAATTTAATACAATTATGTATAAATCTGTAAAGATTTTCCTGTTGACGTAATTTTTTTTATGTAATAAAAAATATATTTTGAAATTTGCTTTCATTTATGAACGATAACTACTGCTTTCAACGAACAAAATGATCATGTAATTATATATTCTATGTAATAAAAAAGAAAAAGAAATTGCTTTTATTTAAACATCATTCATAAAAAGAAATCATTCTGGAAAAGAAGGTTTTCAATCAAAATCTCCAACTTCCACTCTGAAATTATTTATATTTGAAGTAGGTATTTCCAGGATTTGCTGTAAATACCTTCTTCAAGTATGAAGAATTTCAGAGTGGAAGTTGGAAATTCTGATTGGAATACCTGCAACATCTAATATAAATGTCTTTTTCCAGCATATGCTGGAAATACTTACGCGTCGTTTTCGTGAAAGCGCAGCGTTTAAAATATTACAATGAATTATTTTAGATATGCATGTACCTGCAACATCTGAAATAAGTATTTTTTTCCAGCATATGCTGGAAGAAGTCATTTATTTCAGATTTTGCTGCTACATGCATATCTGAATAAAATATGCATTGTATATTTTTCAAAATTATTTTAATAATCGTTAAACAAAAAGAATCATTTTATATAGAGAATTGAAAAAAGTGCCTCAGCATTTGTTTTTTTGAAAGATTAGAATATGAAGTATTTTCTATGGAGGACAGTGAACCCAGGCTTTGTATAGTGTTGAGCAAAAAAAGGTAAGTTGAAAATGTTTTTATGTTTGAGTGTCTGCACAGTAATAAAAATTTAAACTTGAAATTAAACACACAGAATTCATTATTCTCAATTATATCATAAATCATTTACAAATTTTTGTTTATAATAAAATAAATATTCACGTAAAGCATTAGCCAACATACTATCTAAACATGCTTAGATTTTAACAATACACCCAAAGCTTGAAATGAACTAGTTATACTCGTTCGGGTTGATGAATTGTAGGTTAGAAAATTGAGGAAAATATTTGGATTTCACTATGAGTGTAGGCTTTGGGCTGTCGCCCGGTTTAGCGAAGATATCGAGCAAACTCACACTTGCCCCAAATTCACGCTTGCCCGAGCTTACTTTACTTGAAGTAGGTATTTCCAGAATATGCTGGAAAAAGTCATTTATTTCAGATGTTGCTGCTACATGCATATCTGAATAAAATGAGCTTGAATAAAATATGCATTGTATAAAATAAATTTTATCACATATGTCAAAATAAGATTCAGTGCAACTCCCTAAGTGAATTCGGCAAGGCTCTATTATCGTCGTCGTTCTCCTCCGATGATGTTGACGAAAATCGATGACGTCGTCTTGGCGGCTCCTCGATGTCCGTCTCGTCTGAGCTCAACCTCATCTTCATCTTCGTTGCAAAACCTGCTGGTATCCATATGTGCCCGGAGGTGACGGTCACACCCATATTATTTTGACATGGGATGTCCTCACCGATTTTCATGGCACATATCATACAATGATAAACCTTCCGGCAAGTCTTGCAACTCACCAACTCAATTTCATTCTTACACGTATTGACACTCTTGATATTCATTTTTTTATGTTATGTTTCAAACCGCAGCTAAAATAGACTGACTGACTGACATACACAAATGGTGCACCTATCAAAACCACGAAATCATTTTCGAAGGAAATTGTTGAAACTGATAACGAGTACGAATTTCCGGTGTAGTTGGTATTGTGGTCTCAAGAAAAACAGAAATGATTGGAAATCTAAGCAAATCTTCAAATAAAACAAATTACCATTTAATTTTTATTACATAAATCATACACAATTTTTTGTTTATAATAAAATAAATATTCACGTAAAGCATTAGCCAACATACTATCTAAAGATGAAGCTTGACAAAAACCTTCTATAATTTCTTCCAAACTCAAATTGGTTTTTTTTTTTCACGTAACCAAGATTGAATAATATCAAAAACACCTCGATAATAGTCACAAAAGTTCATAGCATCCAGCATAGCGATACGGTCAGGCAGCACCCCCCAAGTGTGTATTTAGAATGTTGGTTACATCTTGTTGGGACAACTCCATGTTCCTGATATCCTTGCAAATGGAAATTTGTTTGGTATTACTTTCGATGTACTGTGTGATGTAAATGTAATCCCCGCAACGTGTTGTGATTGGATCATACTCATCTACATACTCATCGATTTGTGATTCAAAGAAATTTTCCTTTATTTCTTGCAGGATGTCAGTGAGGGTTGCCCATTCAAAAGAAGCAAAATTGATGGATCGAATGGAGAACTTGTGCCAAAACTATTGCTCAGGGTAAATTTATGGGGTTGCTGATTTTTTAAGTAAAAATACCAGTGCTCCTTGCAACTCTACTAGGACAGTAGTGCATATATTGACGTCTCACAATATAATTAAAATTGACCAGGCAACAATATCCAAAACTATTGAATAATATTTAGTATAAGGTAAAAACCGAAAGGTTCAAAAATATAGCTATTGTTCGACAAAATATTCGGAAGGTATGTGTAGAATCTGAACTCTGCTAATAAAAGAATCATTCCAACAAAGTATTTCGTTTTTTTTCGTCTGAGTTGTTTTTCTCAGTTTCATAAAAAAGCGCCATACACGGACGGCGTTTCCAAGTGTATCAAATTGATCCCCAAGGTAGGCAACCAGTCATACATTTGCGGGAATTGAAAGTTGTAATTTTGGCAGGAGCCGAAATTGTATTCTACTTTTACGATTTAGAGTTTAGGGAGAAACAACTCTATGGATATGTGGAGTGTCCTTAAACGCTTCGCTACATCTTTCCCCCCAAGCTACTGAGAGGGTTGGTTGACAGGCTGAACAGGAGCTGGTACCTTATATGACTTTAGGTGTGAAGCGTGGAACATACCACGTTCGCGATCGTCCTGGGGTTGCACCAGAACATAGGTGGCATCACTGACTTTCTTCTTTATTTTATACGGGCCTTCAAAAAGAAGGAGGAACTTTTTAGTCTCAGCTTTTATAGCAGACGAAACGGTGTTTGCTCTGAGAAGAACCATATCACCGGGAGCAAAAGGAGTGTATGGCCGTCCTGGGTTACTTACCGCACGCTTTCCCTCGAAGGGTAGCCTCCGCCAAAACTAGTTTTCGCATGGCCTGCAAATCCGAACCATCGGGGTGTCTACCAATTTCTGAGAGAAGGCGTGGAGGTCCCTCACCCAACTGTAGTTCATTCGGAGCGTACCCCGTGGATTCATGGACAACTCCATTCAAATATTCAGCAAACCGAGGAACCTTCCAAGTCCATCTTGAATGCCGTTCATAACAGTAAGTCCGAAATAAACGGCCAAGTTCACGCATGACCCGCTCGGTAGGGTTAGCGCAAGGGTGACGGACAGAACAATACACTACTTGAATACCCGCATCCTTCATCGTAGATTTCCAAAGACGTGACGTGTATTGAGATCCATTATCCTGAAGCAGGCGCCGTACTACATCATGAGTTGGAAAATAATCGTTAAACAGCCTATCCAACATAGCTCTGGGAGTTGCCTTTTTGAGAGGGTAAAGAGCTACAAATTTAGTAAACAAGTTATAAACGACAAAAAGATATTGCACTCCTCCTCGACTACGAATCAAGGGGCCATAAATATCAGTAGCTACAATGTCCGACTTGCCAGTGGGAACGATTTGCATCTGGGCAGCCTTCGACTTTTGACAGATATCGCAAGTCAACACAACCTTCTTTATTTGACGGTACATGTTCGTCCACCACAGTTCCCCTCTCATAGCGGCCCAAGTCTTGTAGATACCAAAATGGCCTATGGCTGAATGAAAGTTTTCTACAAAGCAATAAACAAGTGGTTTGGGAACACATAGAAGAAAACTATGTTCATCAGAACTACGTTTGTATAATACCCCTTTTTGGAGGACAAACATGCGTTATAACTTTTCATCTACAGCTAAAGACTGTTTGATTTGGACTAGCTTTTCATCTTGCGCCTGATGATGTTCCATATGAGACAACACATCCTGAAAAGAAGATGGGAGCTTTCGACAATTGAAGATGGTGAAACACTTATCTTCGGGTGTAGGTAAGCGAACACAAGCGTGTCTAGACAGTGCGTCTGCTACCACATTTTCACACCCAGGAACATGTTTTACTTGAAAAGAAAACTCTTGTAGAGCCAAAGCCCATCGGGTGACCCTTGGTGAGAGTAAGCGGCAGGTATTCAAATAAGTTATAGCCTTACAATCAGTATGAAGAATAAATGCATTCCCCAATAAATAAGTTCTCCACCTCTGAATAGCCCATAGTGCAGCTAGGACTTCTTTTTCGAACGCACTATAGCGCCTTTCACGTTCCAAGAGTAACCGTGACCCATATGCGATCACCTGTCGCTGGGTATCCACTAGCTGGAAGAGGACTGCCGCAATGCCGATGTCACTGGCATCTGATTGTACATGCCAGGGTAATTTGGGGTCAGGATGGTAAAGAAGCACTTCTTGTTGTAGGTGAGTTTTGACATTTCGAAACGAAGCTTCTTCCTCTTTTCCCCATCTCCACCTGACTTTTCTTTTCAGGAGCTCAGTTAAAGGTGCAATGACTTCAGAAAAATTATAAGTGAAAATCCTATCGTACTGACAGACACCCAAAAACTTTTGAACTTCTTTGGCATTTTGAGGGCGACGGTAATCGATTATTGCCTGAATACGCTGAGGATCTGGACGCACGCCACTGGAACTCAAAACATAACATAATCTCAGAGTAAGACCAGCCTCTTTCAAGCGATGAAATACAATTTGCAAGTGTCTCCAATGTTCTTCTATCGAGGAACTCATAACAAGGATATCATCCACATAGGCGACAACAAATCTCTTGCATTCTTCTCCCAGAATAACGTCCAGGCAACGAGTGAAAGCACTTACCGCTGTTCGAATGCCAAAAGGAAGTACGCAGAAAGTGTAAGTTTTGGTTCCTACCATGAACCCTGTATATTGTTGATCTTCTTCTTTTAGGGGGAGTTGGCAGTAGCCATGCGTTAGATCCAGTGAGCTGAGTACTATCTTGCCTGACATCATTTTAATAATTTCACCGATGGTCCTGGGCAGCTCAAAGTCTGGTTCCATGACCGAGTTCAAACGGCGAGCATCGAGACACACTCGTACGGTACCATCCTTCTTCACCGTAGTCATTATTGGTGAAACATATTTGGTTGGACGTTTTATCACTCCCCAAGCTTCCATTTTAGTTATTTCCGTTTGGACAGCTTCTCGATGTGCAAGCGGAATGGGGTAAGGCCTTACAAAAAAATCTGACTCGTCTGTCAGTCTTATTGAATGAACATATTTAGAAGTGCGCCCAGGTTTATCAGAAAAGAGGCAAGCATACTCTTCATTTTCGACTTTTATATCCCCTGGTATACGAATAGTAGGTTTTTCAAACAAAGTACAAACATTTAATGAGTCCCGAGTCCATAAAAATCCTGAACCTTGTCTAATTCAGGAACAATTATTTTCTCAGTACCGACATATATAGAAATATTACATTCAGACAAACTAATATTTCCACGAAACAAACGCAAAAAATCGCATACTAAAAGAACAGGATATGACAATCCTGGTATAACCAAAAATTCATGTGATACATTTATGTGCTCTACTTTGAAGGTAAGTAGGGCTTGCAGTGAAACTTTTTTATATTTAGTTTTGAAGGCCCCCATTACCCGAACTCCTGTGGTATTGAATGGGGGATTATGTGCTGAAAATCTTCTAACTGTGCCCAAACATTATCTGAAATGGCCGAGACTGTACTCCCGCTATCTACTAATGTAGGGAAATTATACCCATAACAATTGAGGAGAATAATTGGTGATCTACTATCAGATAATGTGTGGTCAAAATCACATTCCTCCAAGATATCTTCAACAGGATAGTTTGGAGCGGTAATGCTTTTGGCTCGTTGCAAAATGGCCCTCACATTCGAGCTTTCATGTGAGAGTCTTCCTCGTTTCCCGTAATTTCAATATCTTCAAACTCTAAATTAGAAATATTATGTTCTTTTTTATTTTCACACACCCTATTTTTATTTTCAAAAGCTCTATTTCTATCGTCAGACGATTTTGCCTGCATAGATTGTTTATTAAACCCCCCCTGTCTGTTTAGATATGTATCTTTTGGGTTGGACAATATTTTAATTTTTCTTGGGGTGTTTTTGAAGTATTCGTCAGCATGACGTAATCTCACCATAGCCTGCGATAACGTACTAGCACCCAGTAGTGAAACTGCGACATTGGGGGGGAAATGGGAAGCTATGATCTTAATTAGTTCAGTAGGGCTATACTGAGGTTGGAGATGCTTGGCATTTGAAACCCAGTAATTGAAGTGGTCTACAAAATGCCTTCTGTATATCTGGCCCTTTCTAATTGCAATTTTATTTTATTTTGTATTCTATGCTATTTTAAAAGTCTCATAGCTCTCACACAAATCAGAAAAGGCATTCTACCATAATTTGGCCGAATTTTTGGGGTCTATGGATCTGTGGAGTGTCCTTAAACGCTTCGCTACAAACTGCTGCTTCAAAATGATGCATGAGCTAAAATCCCTGGAGGGACTTATGCCACATCGAATTTCGTAGGATGGCATAGGGAAGACCATCAACATCAACTGATGTTCGTTCCGAGCTGCCATTTCGTATTGACCCAATGCTCTGTCGATGCCATTTAGAGTTTCTTTATAATCTTCTCCATCACTATCGCACATTACTTCAACTTCACTGACGTAACCACTATCTTGAGACATTTACGTTTTCAAACTGAATATTCGTCTGTGCTTGCATACGCTTTTATAGCTTCAGATCACGTAGTCAATTTTAAAATTGTTGTTGCATGTTTGTTGACTGTGAAAAAAATATCTGAAGGACCCCTCGGAATTATATGATTTGTATTTGTTTCCCATAAGATTCTATACAAAATCAACGTTTTCGATCCAACTGTTATGTTTGTTTCCAAACCGAGCCATTTAACGTAAATTTTTTTGCCTTTCTTCCTCAGAACTTTTTCCACGAGATATATATCTGGATTTGCAGATTTTTGTAATTCCTCTGCATAAAAAGCACCCTCGATAGGAGCACCCTGCATATCTTCCAGCATGAAGGTGTCGGGGTTGGTGATATTGACTTTGATGATTTTGAATAATTCCGTAGTCCAATTGGGTGTGTAACCTTTTTCGAAAACGTGCTTTGCCTTACTAATTCGCACAACATCGCCGACTTTGAATTTTCTCGGTCCAGCAATTTTCAAGTGGCTGAATGTTGATTTGAGAATTTCTTTTTCGTTGGTTTTATCAATTTCCGAAGGTTTCATACCCGTCTTTGAATGGCGCGTATCATTATAAGATTTTGTGATTTCTGGTAATATATTCAGCCATTTGTAGGTGCCATTCAAACTGAAATACTTGTACAATCTTTCCTTCAATGTTCTTATAATTCGTTGGGCCATAGAGGCTTTGAGGAGTACAGCATGCTCAAAGCGATTTATCTCATGTTTTTTCATCAAACTCTGGAATTTACTGTTGTAAAATTCCGTTCCCTGATCGGTTTGTAGATTTTTTGGACATCGTTTCGTGTGTGCCAAAATATCTGCAAACGTTTTAGTAATTTCCTCACCCGTTTTCGTTTTCAGCGGACGAGTCCACACGAATTTCGAGAAACAATCTATAACAACTATAATGAGTTTGAAATTACGATTTTGACGGGCGTACGGTCTCATCTCAGCCAAGTCCATTTGCCATAAATCATCTAAGCCTTTAATAATGGTGCGACGTCGAGGATAATTTTTTCTAATGGGTTTATGCAGTTCACGGACAAGTTGAATCTTGTCTTTGGAAGCCATCACGCACATATGTGATGGCGAAACTGTGAAACCTACTATTTTATTATGGTGCAATTTGTCTTTTAATGATCTCATCGACAGCAGATTTTACACTCGCTATATCTGAATTTATTTTGGAGATTTATTGTGAGATATCAACTCGAAGTTGATTCACATCATTTTTTGCCAACGATTTATTTTGCTTCAAAGTGTTGTTGTACGAACGAATCAAATCCGTTATTTCCGAGATTTTTTTCAAGTCCTCGTTATAGACAGATTTCACATTCGCTATATCTGAATTTATTTTGGTGATTTGCTTCGAGATATCGGTTCGAAATTGAGTCACTTCATTTTTTACCATCGTTTCATTTTGCTTCAAAGTGTTGATGTGTGAACGAATCATATCGGTTATTTCCGAGATTTTTTTCAACAAATCTCCACGAATATTTTCAATATCAGTTTTATATTGTTCATTGAATTTTTTGTAAAACGAAACTCCCTCGTTATAATGTTCCACATTTCTTTGCGACATTTCATTAAAATTAGTATCTAGCGTTTGAATTTTTTTTTCAAACTGATTCCTCATTTCACCCACTTCTCTATTCGTCTTCATCAGTTCCTCAACCAATATTTCCAATGCATCGGTGTTCTCATCTAAACTAGTACCAATTTTATCCGTAATTTCATCCACAAATTGTTTATTGGCAGCATCAGTATTTTTGGTGGGTCTCTTTACATTACTCAATTTCAAATTATCAAAATCGATGTTACCATCTGGAGTGTGCAGCAAGCCGCCGCTTCCAGAGGGCGTAGGTAATTTTCGCTGTCTATCACCACTGCCACCAGCGGTGCTGCTGTCGCTACGTCCAAACTTATCGCTAACCATTTTGAAAATGAGAATGTATGCATGGATGTATGTCATCTTATAGAATTATATTTGCCTCTTTAAGTTCACCCAAAATGGCAATAATCTCATTGTCATGCGAAGTATTTCCGGCATCCCGAGAGGCTGTCAATAATTTGAGGCGTTCGCATAGTTCGTTTGGGTCATCCCAATAAACAAACTCCATAGGATTGGTATTGAATGTCATTGCAATAGGTATATTTTTAGGTATACCGCTACCTTTTGCTGCAAGGTTGGATGTTTTAGGTAAACCGATACGTGTCGATATTTTACGTTGATTTTGTATAGGAAACATCGGTTTAATTATTTCGGTATACTTGTATCTTTTACTACCTTTCGGATAGCCTAGGGAGTTTTTGTGAATGTTCGACAAATCAATTGATTTGTATGCCTGCATATCTTCATTATTATAGATTTCAGGTGTGTTTAAAAATATGAGTTCATATATACCGGGTGTTGCTTTCCACTGATATCCACCCATTTTAATGTATCCGCTGCGTTTGTCGATATCATTTCTTTGTTACCTAGGAACCATTTTGAAGATACACCATCATATACAGGACCGTATACTTTATCTATTTCTTTGTCATTACTCCAATGTTTTATAATGTACGGTTGAACCATTATAGGATATTGATCGATATATTCCTGTAAAACTTGTTCATTCATGTCTGACACAAAGCTCTTATCTTGTTCCTCTTGTGTGCCTACGCTAAAGATATCCTCATCATCACCATCATTATCATCTGTACCTGCAACATGTTCGAGGGATTGGAATGGAGTCGTCGTTTCGATGGATTCAAATGGAGACGTTTTACGCTCTTCCACTTTCTCTTGTTTGAGTTCAGATTTTACCTCACTTTTCATTGGGGTAGTAGGAGATTGCGACGGCGGCGGCATTGCTGCTATTTTCCTCAATGGGACACATACAGGTTTGAAGAATTTTTACAACGACTCATCTTCTTCAGATCTACCCAATTTCAAAGCCAAATATTTTTTTCAAATAGCTCTAGAAGACCGCCATAAAGCAGATCAAGTATTGGAAAATAGAGCTTGGGAACGAGTTAAATCTAAAGACGCTAAATTTGGGAACGGGCGGCAGCTTGGCTTGTTACTTCCACCATGAAAGCCAAACGTAAGCTAGATATGGGCGAGTCCTTTCGCCGTAACTTGCTTCAAAAAATTATTAAAAATTGGAAACACAATCCTACTAATATTAAGAAATCTAGTGCTTCGGCTTTGCGAGCTGCTAAAATGGCATTGAGTCAAGCTGGAGGACGTAAGAAAATACTAGTGCCTAGAATAATTCCATTCGATGCAAAGTCTGGAGGAATTTTACCACTTATACCAGTAGATAATCAAAGGGGGTTCTGGGACCGCATGCGCAGTACGGTCGAGCTTGCCACGGGCCATCGGAAATAGTCGTGGAGGAGATCGGTAGAAGTCGGCCGTCGCTGGTCTGCGTTCATCGTGTGACGTAGTCGAGAAAGATCCAGTTGATTGATAACATTTTGCCAATACAGCGCGCATCTTGAATATTTAAAATTAATTAAAAGAAAAAAAGATTTCCGAGAACGAGGTTTGAACCAGCGGCGAAAGTTTGGTAGCGAGTGACGTTAGCCTTGTCTCCACGGAGATTTCGTACAAGTTGATGTACAAATGTGGGATATATATTTCTCCAGCTACCAGAGCACGGTGTTTGAATATTAAAAATAAAATAATGATTGAGAGTGTGATGATAATAGTGGTGTTTGGAAAATGGGAAAAAAAAACATGGCGGCTGTCAAATGTTATACAGGTCATAACATAATATTTGAGTGAAAAAACATGGTTGCCTCGGCCATTTGTCGAATTTTCCATTGGGGGTATGGGGGGGGGATTCAAAATGTTTTCGTGAGGGGGTCCGTCATTTTTAACGTGCGATTTGGAGTGAAAATCAGCAATTTAAATCTTACTCGTTTTTTGAAACGCAAAAAACGCTTATTGCAGTAACATTTTTGCACGTTTTGACGTTTAAAATTTTAGGTGTTTTTTTTAACGCGAAAAACGACTATTTTGTATGCTTTAAAATGTCAAATCCCCATAAGAAATAAATGTAAAAAGTGTATTTTTACCGCTTCTAATTTTACTTGTTTTTTGGGGCGCTAAAACGCATATTTATGTCTTATATTTTATGCGTTTAAGCGTTCGTATTTTTACTTGTTTTTTGGAACGTGAAAAACGTCTATATAGATCACATTTTTGTGCGTTTTAGAGTTTCAAATTGACCAACCTAACATTTAGGTAAAAAATAAAACAGTTTGAGGAGAAAAATTTTATTGTACAGTTTCATTTTGGTAACATATCACATAGCCATTTGTATAGAATATCTACGTTTCGGAGACTGCAATTATAGTTGGTCCGGTTCCCAATGTGATGCATACAAGGTGATATACCATCATTGTCGCCGAATGTGGGAACCATCCATGACGTATTATCATAGTTCTCCAAATTCACAACACGTGTAGGTAGGTTCAATTGATGAAATTTCTCTGTAAGATAGTCACGTTTTTGGAGTCCTCGTACATAAATGATATCAACATTCTGTAAATTTTTCTTGAGGATGGAATCTAATTGATGATATTCCACAAAGCCAGAGGAATACCTCAATCCATGAACGTTTCGCTCCAAGAACCAGGCAGTACGTTTATCTGCTCTACTCAAAGAGGAAAATGGTATAGTTGGCAGCAGAAGAAAATTACTACATTGAATTCCAATCCTAATGGCAATCTCCTTAGGATGGAATTGTTGCTCGATGGTAAAGCCTTGAATATCTATAACAGCTATTATCATGTTGACTCTGTGATTGATACTGGAGTGACAATCATATGTTCAGTTTAATTTGTTAATGATTTTGCTGAGTGGGAGGTGCTCAATAACAGTGTCGTGCACAATGATGCAATAGGCTCTAGTATTTTGAGGAAATCCTTCAGATGCCTCGATTTCGAGTTTCACATCAACAGTGGAACTTTTTATGCTCTCATCCCTTCTGGAACAATCGATGACAAAGAGAGTCTTGCCAACAAATTCGGTGGAGCTCAGCAGAGGATTATGTTGATTAGTAATTTTGTAGCTGAGACCGAATTGTGCATAGTTGAAATAGGCCTGCGAAAAATTCCCCTTTGCGAAATTCAGATGCATATTCTCTTTGGGATAATTCTCGCCGTTTAGAGTGAGCGTTATATTGGCGATATTCGAATGAGCGAATATTGTTGGATCATTGTTGAATTTGGTGTAATCACGGTCTTTTTGGAAACATACAATCACATAGCGAGGACTTTCGAGAAACGTCTTGACGGCCCATATTTCACTTTTTGCACCTTGTGTGAGAGCAGGCAACATATGAAGTTCCCATTTTCTGAACGGCATGAGAATAGGAGTATCAGCTTGGATGGCCTTCAAGAGTTGCAATTTAATTTGATCGTCCGGAAAGATTCTCTTAACTTTGAGTTCAATATTTTCAATTTCCAACTTGACTGCTGTCGTACCAGCCGGCGATCCAGCGGTCTCCTCTATTTTGAAGCAGTTGCTATCATCTGCAGCTCGTACAAATCGGATGGTATGTTTGCCATAGGAAACACATTGATAATCATTGAAAATATTCAAAAAATGCTTCATGGGTATGAGCATATTGAATGATAGATCAGTGGTGTTGATAACCCCAGCGTTGCTGGGAAAAGTCCAACTTGAATTGGCCAAGTGCTTGATATCTTCGTCGGTGTAGGTGAGAAAGCCTCTGACAGTACTAACAATTCCAACTTCACGAACCGTCTCCAACTCCTTACCGCTCTGTTCATAACTAGCAGATTGAAACATGAAAGCACCAGCATTGTTTACGAATGTTACACGACCATCTCCTTTGGTTTTCACAACTTTTCCACTGATGAATAACAGACTATCATACAAAGCATCGTAAGCGTCAGATTGATTGATATTGATTTCAATGACGTCATTGTTGCGAAAGGACTTGACATATGGGTAGTAAGTCCGCCATTCCACCTTCTGTATGGATTCATCGTTGTGTGGTTTTCGAAAAATGTTGAACACTTGATTGGACAACATGATAACCGAGAGATTCCAAAAACAGTTTATTTGCAGGTGACAGCAGTTGACGCACGTTGAAGGTCTTGGTGAAGACTGAGGTGGGGTATGGTGGTGAGTTATTCTTATGAATAGTTAGCACCATATTTTCTCTTCAATTCCAAACGAACGATTATTTCTTCGTTTCGAAAATTAACCAGTTGAGAATTTTGGTCGAGCACTCGCAGCGTAATATTGTTTATTTCGTCTCTATGAGCAATGGGTAGATAAATGAGGTGGTTGGGTGTTTCGTCAATTGCGTAACCAGGATCAACACCAACAGCAAATTCGTATATCGTATGAGACGGTACGTCGTTGTAGAATGCTCCAAACGTAATGTTGCTATCTATGTGTACGGTGCGTACTTTAATGATATCCACAGGTAGATCTGATGCGTAATGCAAGTTGGGTTTGAGAAGGGTAGACGAAAACCCTAAAATGCGAGCCAAACTGTTTTCAGGTCGGAAATCAATTGAGTGTTTAAGGCAGAATATTTCGCTTTTCAGCGTATTATTATTCGGTTTGAGGTAGAAAAATTCCTCGGGGTTTTCCTTGTACGTTTTGGGTGTGATGTGTTTGCTAATCAAAGCCTCAATATCACCAATTTCGTAGGAGCCAGCAGGAATATCGATACTCTGTTTAGTTTTGCCACCGTTTTCAAAGTAGTGGAATTTCGTATTTTCTTCAATGTTTGGTATACTGTTGTACGAATGGAAGCTGAGCAAAGCCAAACTGTATTCTGAATCAGAATCCAATTGAATGGGCGGATTGAAATCGATGGAAAGCGTTGAAGAACGACTCGTTAACGTCAATATCATAGACATGACTGATATAGTGTCGGAAGCAACACGCTTTAAATAATAAACAACAACTTGGATGAAAAATCATTCATTACAATAATAACATTCATATTGTGAGCTAACTGGACCATGATACTCTGCTTCTTCTAGTGATTGGGCTGACAATCCACACTCATTTTTGTAATGAATGAAACACGGTAGACGAATCTGCAAAGCGAATAGATTTTTGTAGTCTTGTGGTAATCTATGCCATACATCCAGCAACTCCCAAGGTCCTGCGTTCCCAATCAAATATTCGATTGACAAAGCTCGCAGTTCAGCATCGGTGAAATCTCTCAAAGATTTATATTTATGCATTTCAGCCAGCGATTTATACATCTCAGCGGTGGACATTATGAAGTAGAAACTTTAGGCAAAGATGTCCACAGTTACTCTGATTGTAATTTTGATATTGACTATTGTTATATGTAATTCTTACACCCCTCCCAAAATATCTTGCCAATTCCATTGGAGGTTTGAGATTGCCGAAACTATCGAAATATTGTGCGGCATTGCCGTTTTTATTGTAAGCTACCCAATGAGTGCCCGCATTCAAGTGAGAATCCAAGTTCAATACAGCGCATTCTCGCAGCCAAGGACCACAAGTTGGCAACGTATCACGCATAAAGACTCCACGAAAATGCGGTATTTTCATCTGACGAGCACATTTTTTAATTTCCGAATCGTATAATGCTCTATGGGGTAGCTTATCTAGCAGTTTTTTTGTTTCTTCAAATAAAGACCTCGTCCTTTGCGTTGTTGTTTTTTCAGGAACAGTCCAAATCCTTGAGGGGTTTTGCGCAGGTACAGACCCGATCCTAAATGTTCCATGGCTTTATTGTGACGCTGATCTTCTTCCAGCTTCTTTTTAGCATTTTTTGCGTCTATCACGGTTTTTGCGATGGCGCTCGCTCCGCCTGCCATCGTACCCAAAGCCGAAAGTGCAGCAAATATAGGTATGAGGGGTAGGAGTCCTCCAGATTTGACATCAAATGGAATTATTCTAGGAACGCGTATTTTTTTACGTCCTCCAGCTTGACTCAATGCCATTTTAGCAGCTCGCAAAGCCGAAGCACTAGATTTCTTAATATTAGTAGGATTGTGTTTCCAATTTTTAATAATTTTTTGAAGCAAGTTACGGCGAAAGGACACGCCCATACCTAGCTTACGTTTGGCTTTCATGGTGGAAGTAACAAGCCAAGCTGCAGCCCGTTCCCCAAATTTAGCGTCTTTAGATTTAACTCGTTCCCAAGCTCTATTTTCCAACACTTGATCTGCTTTATGACGGTCTTCTAGAGAGTCGGATTGAGAATATGCAATATCGTGCTCTCTGCAGCTTTCGTCCAAAGGATTCACGCCAGTTTCTCCGCGTTGTAATCTCTGCCTCAATTTGGTGCCTGGACCGCAAAACGAATAACCTGGTAGATGTAATTCGAACGGGAGCTTATTGATGATTGAATTGACAACACCTGCACCAGAGTAAGTCAACATTGATAATGATGAAAGATACCTTCAATGCGTTTATTTATAACCGTGGCGCACTCATGTTTTTTCATCACATCATGGAGGTCGTTCAACAAGACAAGACACTGCCTATTGAAAATTTAGATTTTTTGAATGGAGACCTCGATAGCAGTATGACTGGGAAGCATGGTAAATTATTACCGAATTCGTTTCGTGCAATTATTTGCGGACCAAGTGGTTGTGGAAAGACAAATGCCATCTTAACACTGTTATTCCACCCGAATGGAGCAAAATTTGAAAACATCTACGTATATTCAAAATCTTTGTACCAGCCCAAATATCAGGTGGTTCAAGAAATTTTGGGGAAAGTCAAGGGATTGGGATATTATCCGTTCAGGGAAAATGAGGAAATCATAAGCCCTCACGAGGCCAAATCAAATTCCATATTCATTTTCGATGATGTTGCATGCGATGGTCAACAGAAAATTCGAGAATACTACTCCTTTTGTAGACACCGAAATATTGATGCTGCATATCTTTGTCAGACATATTCAAAAATTCCAAAACAATTGATACGAGACAATTGTAATATGATTGTGCTTTTCAAGCAGGATGAAATGAATTTGAAACATGTATTCGATGAACACGTTTCCCCAGACATGACGTTCGAAAAATTCAAGGAAATGTGTGCAGAATGTTGGCGACAGCATCGATATGGAACCGTTGTGATTATGAAAGATTTTGATATAAATGCTGGACGTTATCGTCAAGGATTCGATAAATATATAAGTATACAGAGGGATTGATGTATCCCGCAGTTATCATCATGAAACCGTTGAGCAAAGAAGTTGATGTTATTCGAAAGACTAAAATCAATGAAATTGCAAAAGCTATTCGAAAAAAATATTTGGCTTTGAAATTGGGTAGATCTGAAGAAGATGAGACGTTGCAAAAATTCTTTAAACCTGTATCTGTCCCATTGAGGAAAATAGCAGCAATGCCACCGCCGGCATCGCAATCTCCTACTACCACAATGAAAAGTGAGACAAAATCTGAAGTCAAACAAGAGAAAGTGAAAGAGCGTGAAACGTCTCCATTCGAAACAACGACTCCATTCCAATCCCTCGAACATGTTGCAGGTACAGATGATGGTGATGATGAGGATATCTTTAGCGTAGGCACACAAGAGGAACAAGATAAGAGCTTTGCGTCAGACATGGATGAAGAAGTTTTACAAGAATATATCGATCAATATCCTATAATGGCTCAACCGTACATTATAAAACACTGGAGCAATGACAAAGAAATAGATAAAGTATACGGCCCTGTATATGATGGTGTATCTTCAAAATGGTTCCTAGGTAACAAAGAAATAGATTTCGACAAACGCAGCGGATACATTAAAATGGGTGGATATCAGTGGAGAGCAACACCCGGTATATATGAACTCATATTTTTAAACACGCCTGAAAACTATAATAATGAAGATATGCAGACATACAAATCACTTGTAGATTTGTCAAATATTCACAAAAACTCCCTAGGCCATCCGAAAGGTAGTAAAAGATACAAGTATACCGAAATAATTAAACCGATGTTTCCCCCAGCAAATCAACGTAAAATATCGACACGTACCGGTTCATCTAAAACATCTGCAGCAAAAGGTAGCGGTTTGCCTAAAAATATACCTATTGCAATGACATTCAATACCAAACCTATGGAGTTTGTTTATTGGGATGACCCAAGCGAACTATGCGAACGCCTCAAATTATTGATAGCCTCTCGGGGTGCTGGAAATACTTCGCATGACAATGAGATTATTGCCATTTTGAGTGAACTTAAAGAGGCAAATATAATCGTATAAGATGGTGTACGTTCCTCCATTTACACATTTTCAAAATGGTTATCGACAAGTTTGGACGTAGCGACAGCACCGCCGATAAGAAGCGAAAATTAGCCACGCCCTCTGGAGGCAGCGGCTTGCTGCACACTCCAGATGGTAACATCGATTTTGATAATTTGAAATTGAGTAATGTAAAGAGCCCCACCAAAAATACTGATGCTGCCAATAAACAATATGTTGATGAAATTCATGAAAAAATTACTGCAAGTATACGACATCAGAGTGAACAACACCATTCGGAAATAGCTCAAGTGAATGATGAAATGGCAAAAATGCAACATGAAATCAAAAATGAATCGAATAAAACAAACAAACAGCTGAAAAAGAGAATTCAAACCCTCAATCAGAATTTCGAAAAATTCAACCTACAATACAACACTGATATTGAAAATATTCGTGGTGATTTGTTGAAAAAAATTGCCGAAATAACCGATTCGATTCATGCACACAATTTAAAATGGGATATCAAGCACAAGGAAACGCTGCTAACCAAGAATGAACTAAACCAATTTCGAATTGATATTTTACAGCAAATCACCAAAATAAATTCAGATATAGCGAGTGTAAAATCTGCTGTCGAGGAAATTATTAAAAGACAAAATGTTGTGTTTGCATCACCATGATAAAATAGTAGGTTTCACAGTTACGTCATCACATACGTATGATGGCTTCCACAGACAAGATTCAACTTGTCCGTGAACTGCATAAACCTGTTAGAAAAAATTATCCTCGACGTCGCACCATTATTAAAGGCTTAGATGATTTATGGCAAATGGACTTGGCTGAGATGAGACCGTACGCCCATCAAAATCGTAATTTCAAACTCATTCTAGTTGTTATAGATTGTTTCTCGAAATTCGAGTGGACTCGTCCGCTGCAAACGAAAACGAGTGAGGAAATTACTAAAACGTTTGCAGATATTTTGGCACACACGAAACGATTCCCGAAAAATCTACAAACCGATCAGGGGACGGAATTTTACAACAGTAAATTTCAGAGTTTGATGAAAAAACATGAGATAAATCACTACAATACGTACAGCATCCTCAAAGCCTCTATGGCCGAACGAATTATAAGGACTTTAAAAGAAAGATTGTACAAGTATTTCAGTTTGAATGGCACCTACAAATGGTTGAATATATTACCTGAAATCACAAAATCTTACAATGATACGCGCCATTCAAAGACGGGTATGAAACCTTCGGAAATTGATAAAACCAACGAAAAAGAAATTCTCAAATCAACATACTCACACTTGAAAATAGCTGGACCGAGAAAATTCGCTATGGGCGATGTTGTGCGGATTAGTAAGACAAAGCACTTGTTCGAAAAAGGTTACACACCCAATTGGACTACGGAATTATTCAAAATCATCAAAGTCAATATCACCAACCCTGCTACCTTCATGCTGGAAGATATGCAGGGTGCTCCTATCAAGGGTGCTTTTTATGCAGAAGAATTACAAAAAACTGCAAATCCAGATATATATCTCGTGGAAAAAGTTCTGAGGAAGAAAGGCAAAAAAATGTACGTTAAATGGCTCGGTTTGCATAACAAACATAACAGTTGGATCGAAAACGTTGATTTTGTATAGAATCTTATGGAAAAGAAGCACACTCTGCAAGACTATTGGGAGGGCCTTTCAAATATTTTTTCACAGTCAACAAACATGCAGCAACAATTTTAAAATTGACCACGTGATCTGAAGCTATAAAAGCGTATGCAAGCACAGACGAATATTCAGTTTGAAAACGAAAATGTCTCAAGACAGTGGTTACGTCAGTGAAGTTGAAGTAATGTGCGATAGTGATGGAGAAGATTACAACGAAACTCTAAGTGCCATCGACAGAGCATTGGGGCAATACGAAATGGCAGCTCGGAACGAACATCAGTTGATGTTGATGGTCTTCCCTATGCCATCCTACGAAATTCGATGTGGCATAAGTCCATCCAGAGATTTTAGTCCATGCATCATTTTGAAGCAGCAATTCTCCATTCGAACTATCAATTTTGCTTCTTTTGAATGGGCAACCCTCATTGACATCCTACAAGAAATAAAG
This sequence comes from Chrysolina americana, assembly GCA_958502065.1. Lineage (NCBI taxonomy): Eukaryota > Metazoa > Arthropoda > Insecta > Coleoptera > Chrysomelidae > Chrysolina > Chrysolina americana. Next base: position 34,486,712 of record OY293420.1, read on the forward strand.
GAAAATTTCTTTGAATCACAAATCGATGAGTATGTAGATGAGTATGATCCAATCACAACACGTTGCGGAGATTATATTTACATCCACAGTACATCGAAAGTAATACCAAACAAATTTCCATTTCCAAGGATGTCACGAACATGGAACTGTCCCAACAAGATGTAACCGACATTCTAAATACACACTTGGGGGTGCTGTCTGACCGTATCGCTATGATGGATGCTATGAACTTTTGTGACTATTATCGCGGTGTTTTTGATATTATTCAATCATGGTTACGCGATAATAAGACTAATTTAAGTTTGGAAGAAATTATGGAAGGTTTTTGTCAAGCCTCATCTTTAGATAGTATGTTGGCTAATGCTTTACGTGAATATTTATTTTATTATAAACAAAAATTTGTGTATGATTTATGTAATAAATGAGGAAAAGAAATCAAGTTTTTTATTTCAACAATTATTGGTTAAAAAACAAGTCAATGAACTGTCGAATTTTTTCAGTTTTGAAGTGGAGGCATTTTGATTATCAAACGAATTATAACTTTACCGGGAATTGAAGAAAAAAATATTCAACTTACCTTATTTTGCTCAACACTGTACAAAGCCTGGTGCTGCTTCATATTGTTTTTTATCACTTTGGGGGTGTAGATGAAATATCTACTCCTTATATTTCTAATATGTTGGAGTTTGGACCGTAGACGTTTCATCTACGGTCCAAAAATCGCTCCATTTTTTTCATTACTTTTTCAAAAAAATATTTTGGAAATAAAAAACAAGAAATATTTTTTGTTTTTTCTATATTAAAAAGAATATCCTCCATAAAATACAGCAATAAAAGAAAAAATATATAATATATATATAAAAAATAAATGAAAAATGAATTGTTGAAATATAGTTGAAAATAATGTTTCTTATCAACATCACAAATAGTTGGAGTAAGCTTAAATTTTTTTCAAAAAAATTTCGCCCTTTTCGTTCTATGTAAATGATCAATGCATTCATCTTTATTTTGTAAAGTGAAAAGAACGTGCCTAAAATCATATTGACACCAATATGATTTATCTTGGTAGGCATTATGTAATTCATTACTTGTGAAAACTTCATGTAAATGTTTAACTTCAAAATTTTTTATTTCGTCACACCTGCATATTTTAAGCATACTTTGGATATGTTCAAAACAATTTTTGCATAATCTTAAGTTAAAGTCAACAACTTCGTAAAATTTCATCCAAATGCAGTATGAATCGTGATGACAATATGGTTCCAAATTATAAATGTTTAATAATGCTGCACGTATTTGTTTCTTTCGTGTACCACCAAAAAACCTCCCACCATATTCGAAATTCATGAGAATGTCCTCATCCTCATCATAAACAATTTCTTGACGATTAATGTTTAGCCATTTGAAATGGGCATATTTTTGAATAATTTGTCTTGTTAATATTGAAGGTAATGATGAATGTGAATTGATGAGGAACAAGGTTGGACTCTTGATATTTTCGCAAACGGTTTTGATGCACAACTGTTGCAAATTCATTGTACCTGCAAACGGGAGAAAAAAATTAATTTAGAACAAAAATGGTGAAAAAAAAATTAATTTAGACTATAGTGCCCCCACGGTAATGTATCAAATGATTTGGGGATAAGATAGCGTTTATCGTCATACGGACTAAGAGCTATTTTCGACTGCTCGATACTAAACACATCGTGAGCGAATGATCGGATTGTACACTGAGTAATTTTCTTTTGCTTGCAATTTTTCAAACAATCCACGTAATCTTCGAAACTTATTTTATTTTTAACGACATTATATTTCACTCCTTTCGCTTTTTTACATACTTTGCCTCCCTGCACTTTGTAGGTATACATTTTTGAACGTAGTCCTGCAAAATGCGTGATAATTTTGCCATTTGCTTCATCCTTCATTAGTCCAGGTACCTTTTTATTCACAAGTGGAATGTTAAACTCGTTATCTTTTGAATAATCAGACGTATCGAATTTGGAAATATGTTTTTTGATAATTTCTTCGTATACATCATTACACGTTAGTTCATAAATGAAACTATCTGTATCGGTATACATTAACTTGGATTTTTCCACACCCATAGTGGGAAGCATAAATTCATAATGAAATTTGAACATGCAAGTTTTTGACAAATCCAAAATAGCCATCCCAACATACATTGGTTTATTGAATACAAGTTCGGCTTTTTTCAGTTCAATAGCCATCAAGTTTGAATCGAAAACTGTACGATTATGAAATCGAGGGCTGGAAATGAGATTTTTTGCTCCATATCTACCCTCGTAGGAAGAAACTAATTTTACGATTCGGTGCAACCGGATGTTTTCCATGGTTTTACCAAAAATAGCATTATTGGCCAACTTGAATTGATTTTTTTCGAAAGAATTAGTGGCTGCAGTCCTCAATCGAGTATTCAGCTCGATATAAGGGCGCAACCACGCAGATTGTTTAAATTTCAAAACTTTATGGATTTTAGTTAATTTCAAGCCATGTTCCAGAGCTTGTTTCAAGTTCCTATAATGAAGCGTATACTCTTTTTTATCATGCAGGGTTGGCATCAATTTTTTCAATTTGGAATTTGGTGGTGTGCGGTGTTCAGGACAAAACGGAAAATCTTTGTGTAAATCGTGCAGGTGTGCAGGGTACTCTAAATCAACTTGCAGAATATAACCTTGAGGGCTGTCGTCGGGAATTTGAGTCACATCAATATTCGTATCAACCCATTCGAAACCTCCATATGGTAGACATTCTGACATTGCCCACCCATACAAGTTATTCACATCGAAATACATGATATATTTGGACGGTTCTGTAGGATTGTATGTTGACATATACTTGTTATTCGCTTCCGAATATCTATTACAACAAACTGAAATTCCGCCCCTTATACCATTTTCCACAAACATAACCATATCAACATCTTTTAAAATTTGCAATTTACACCCTGTATATTTCAACATACAGTCCCACGTATACCCCGGCATGGTATAATACCACGAAGGATCCAGCCCATAAGTTTTCAAGTCAATTTCACGAAAATTTTCGAAAACGTCTGCCAAAAGCAATATATCTGTTTTCATGTATAAATCGCTGTATTTCCCCAAAGTTTCAATATCAAATTGCTGCCAAACATTTTGAGCATGAGCATACTTCTCATCGTCAATTTCAACATCGTTGAGTTTATTATAAAAGCGTTTTTTGGAGGGTAGCTCGGTGTCGAGGAGTTTTTCCATATTATTAACATAATCGTAAGGAAATACCCCTTTCTTAGTGAGAAGCTTAAATTTTTCATCATCCAATTGCGCAAATTCCTTTTTCAAAATTTTAAAATTTTTTGCATCCATTGTGGAAACCAACTCATCAAGACTAGCTCCCATAAAACGATAAGAATCTATAAATCTAAATTTAATGCTGGTTTCACTATCGTATTGAGTAAATGAAATGTATTTCTCTTTGTTGATGGGAAGTATGCTCACACGCCCCTTTTTTGCTACATCCCGTATAATAAAATGACTATCATATCCGGAAAGGTTGTGGAATATAATGGGTACCATAAAAAGCTTCTTGAAGGCAAGATTGCAAGATTGGTGACTCCAACCCCTGAACAACCCCGAAAAGTGACAATGGTCCCTAACGATAATATCCTGCTTGGAAAATGGCTTCTCGCAAATATGGCACACTCTAGCTTTAACAATATCGGGGTTACATATCATTGGTATGATATTTTTGATTTTGGATTCAACAAATTTGGCAATACTTGCCATTTCATTTGTAAACCATTGGATGCAATCGTTGCCGCGATGACTATTGAACTTGGACAAGCTGTCATCGTAAGAGCATTTCAAGTAGTAACCTGCACTGAATGCCTTGTGCTTTTGATATTTTGTTGATTTATCAGACATTTTTTCCTCACAATTTTCCAAAGCGGATTCAAAATCGGCATATATAACGAATGGACATTTTTGCTTATACACATAATTTCGAAATTCTACATAATCAAATTTTGGAAATGAAATTTTACACTCGTTAATATTCTCACACAACCCGATATGTTCTGACAACTTTTGTTCGCTATGAAAATAATTCAAACATCTATCGCAAAAAATTTTTTTAACTTTATGCTTGCTCAACTGACTTGATAACAATCTAGACATATTCTTAATCCAGCAATAATGATATTTAATTTGCGAATCATCTGTATCCCTAGGTAAGGCGTCGTACTCGTTCAATTTAGGGAAATATATATTTTGAATTAGTAGTAAATTAACGTGTTTATTCAATTTATTTTTGGTCAATCGTGCAGATACTACTTCGTAAAATGCTTTTTCTTTGACAATATTCATTTCTAAACTATATACATTTACGGAAATATCATTTTGTTTTTCAAATTTTGTAATGTGGTGAATTGGCATAGGAATTTCCAAACCCCTTGTATTCAAAACCATGTCATAATTTGGATATGAAGATGCACGTGAAACATTTCCTTTGGGAGGGTACAAAGCACTCACGATCGCTCTAAAAAAACACGCATCATCTTGATTATCAATATTGACGCATGCATGCCTCTTTTGAATTTCTTCAGGTAACCATATAAACCCTGAACCGTTCCCTATTCCGTATTTATTTATTGATACCTCAAGCAAAAGAATTTTACTCAACGCCCACCCCGAGTCTTTCTCTTGAAATTCTTCTAATTTGTTCAAAATAACATCCACAACATGTTTATTGTACCAAACCGTCAAGTCCGTACCCAAATCAATGATTGTATTAGGGGTATTGAAAAATTTTCGATCAACTATTTCGCCGTCATTTGACTTTTTGATGAAATCCCCCAACAGTGTCATGTTCACCTTGAGGCATTGCAGCTCCTTCAAAATTTTGGAAATTCTCGATTTGAAAACAAAATACGCATCGCTCAAAAATTTTCGCACTTCTTTGTGAGCTAAATTTATTATTACACCCGTCCTTACTCTACCATTGAAAATTGCATTGATATTTTCCCATTTAACCCTACTGCTTCTATTCAAGCCTGATCCAATATACTTATCATTTTTCATAACATTTATTATACATCTAATACGTTTCAATTCCCCAATTTTACTAACAATTTTCTTTTTTTCCCCTATTGAAAATTTAATTTTTTTCAGTGCCAACTCACATTTTCTAATATGCCTACTTATCAAATTCAGAGACGTTCGTGCAATGGCACTTGAATAATTTTGCTTGATCGCTTCAAGCAATCCATCAATTTGTGATAAAGTTTTTGAAAACACCATTTTCAACAAATATTTCAACTTACTACAATTTTTCCTAATGACGATGGCGGATGGTTGGGGGCAACAGCTGTGTGTGTGTGTGTGTGTGTGTGTCGGCGGCGGCAAACGGATGCTTGCAGGGTGCGGTGGCAGCTCGGTGATGATGCTGCAAACTGAAGCTTCCTGGAATGGCGAAGTGACGAACGGGGATGATGCCCAAAGGGAAGCCTAATGAAAAATGCTGCTGTTGTGATTAGGGAGGGTATAATATAACTATCTGAAAATGAAAAAGAAATTGTTTTTTTATTTTCAAACGAACTTTTGTCACATACAAAGGAACGAACCCGAATGGCAAAAATAATACTAACCTTAATTTTCCACAATCTCAAATGACGCCGCTGGATTGGCTTTCCCAGTGTTCATCAGTCCTTTGAATATCACGGAATATTTGCTGCTCGAGAACTCTTCTATATATAGCCGATATACCTCGGTTACTCTCTGCGGCAAAAAGGTGACGCTCTCCCCCAAATCCAGCAGCACAGCCTCGCCAAATTTCCCTCGGACTATCTTCGCACTTAAGATTCTTTGCGGTACCCCCACAGGTAAATCAGCTAGTTTGGTGATCGGTTTCCTGCTCACGATTGACCCGGCGGCGTTCAATTTTTGTAGATCCATCTGAGGAAAAGCATAATAAAAAGTTTTTGTTATAACCCAAAAAAATACACAAAAATCAAATGCACCTTTGAACTATTAACCCACTTTAAATTGGAAATTACAATGAATTTTGAAAGCGCCCAAAGACATGCACAAGAAATGGAAATTAAACGAAAACTCAAAAGGCAAACATAAAACATTTACGTAAATTCATCTGAGTAAAAAGCTAAACTAAAAACACACAAATTTTGAACCGAAAATTAACCAAAAAAGGCAGGCATGAAAATAACTGAAAATTAAATGAGAAACTCAACAGACACATATAAAAACAATTGAAAACACTTACTTTTCAAATGATGTTGGCACACTGGTAACTTGCTACTAGCACAATCAAACATAAAATGATTTTCCGTCGTGCCTCGCTGTGTTTAAATACCAATTCTCATGTACGCCTTGCCGATAACCTTCGGTCGTTGCCCGTCTGGCGACCTCAATTCGGTCATTAAAATGCTTATCGCATATTAAATTTCCTGTTTGAGGCGGTTTCTAATTGCGATAGCGCTGACTCGAATTGCGCGTTTCACAACCGATAATGGAATGAATAACGGATGTTGATATCAAGCTGTTTGTTCATATATTCACTAGCGAAAATATTAAATGAAATTCGATTTGTTCTTTTGCAATTTTTATTTAAACCAAATACTCCATTTTTTATTAAATTCTACAATTATTTCCTGTACAAGCCTCATTAATATACATGCTAATATAATGGAAACTATGATGAAAATTCTATAAAGATCAAATTCCACTTTTGACTTGCTTTTCTCTCGCCCTGCTGGAATAAACTCCTCAGTTTTTGTGTCTATTTCTCGAAGATCTTGAAATATCATTTTCAGCTTATAATTGAATGCTGTATTCTCTGGAACATCACTGGCAAATACTAGTAGCTGTCCATCATTGACTGATGTTACTCGCATTGTTTTCCATTGGGTCCGGTTGCATTCAAATTCATCGGTTTTCACGCATATTGCCATGTATTTCACACCAAATGGCTTATTCACGTACAAAACATTATTTATTATTGCAGTTAAAAGTACAAAATTTGTTTTCAACAGCGGAGACATATTCTGCACTCTGAGGTTGGATTCTTTGTAAAGGGTATCTTGTTTGAGGTAATTTTCGCATGAAAAGTCTGTCTTGAATGTTTAAATTATTCAACTGCTTCCAAACATTCTCTTTTTCTTCAAAAAATTGAATGTCTTTTTTTAATTCCTGAAGACGTCTCTCAAATTTCTCTAATGTACGTCTGTATTCTGTCGATGTCATTATGCTACTGATTATTTCAACTCTGCTCAATGCTACCTACATACTTTCCAAAAATAATGTTTCCTAACCCCCAAATTTCTCTGAATGGCAACACTCTTTCCCCCTAACTTCACGCTTAATTTTACAACTGGCAACATCGAGCGCTTCATGTAGTACAATCAGTTGCTGGATCTATTTCGATTACGTCACAAATGAACTTAGACCGTCGAGCGATGATTTTTCGTAACACTGACAACACCTATTGGCAGTCAACCTATACGATTAATTTTACAACTGGCAACACTCACATCAATACCTTGATTCATAGCCTAGTGTGTTCAGTGGGTGCTCCATAATCAGCAGTTCGACGGTTCAAACCTCATTCTCGGAAAACTTTTTTTATTTTTTTAAATGCAAACAATTCAAAATATTCAAGTGAACTCGATGAATGGACGCACGTAGAAAATTATTAGTATGCAAAAATGTAAAATTGGATATAAAACGACTGAAATTTGAAACGCTCAAACATGCAAAAATGTTACTGCAATAAGCGTTTTTTGCGTTTCAAAAAACGAGTAAGATTTAAATTGCTGATTTTCACTCCAAATCGCACGTTAAAAATGACGGACCCCCTCACGAAAACATTTTGAATCCCCCCCATACCCCCAATGGAAAATTCGACAAATGGCCGAGGCAACCATGTTTTTTCACTCAAATATTATGTTATGACCTGTATAACATTTGACAGCCGCCATGTTTTTTTTTCCCATTTTCCAAACACCACTATTATCATCATCACACTCTCAATCATTATTTTATTTTTAATATTCAAACACCGTGCTCTGGTAGCTGGAGAAATATATATCCCACATTTGTACATCAACTTGTACGAAATCTCCGTGGAGACAAGGCTAACGTCACTCGCTACCAAACTTTCGCCGCTGGTTCAAACCTCGTTCTCGGAAATCTTTTTTTCTTTTAATTAATTTTAAATATTCAAGATGCGCGCTGTATTGGCAAAATGTTATCAATCAACTGGATCTCTCTCGACTACGTCACACGATGAACGCAGACCAGCGACGGCCGACTTCTACCGATCTCCTCCACGACTATTTCCGATGGCCCGTGGCAAGCTCGACCGTACTGCGCATGCGGTCCCAGAACCCCCTTTGATTATCTACTTATACCTATATTTGCTGCACTTTCGGATTTGAGTGCTTTGGCAGGTGGAGCGAGCTCCATAGCAAAAACCGTAATAGACGCAAAAAATGCTAAAATGAAACTTGAAGAAGATCAACGTCACAATTAATCCATGGAGCATTTGGGTTCGGGTTTGTACCTGCGGAAAACCCCTCGAGGATTTGGACTGTTCCTGAAAAATCAACATCAACGCAAAGGACGCGAAATACGTATTTCAAATAACGAATAATGTTTTTAAAAACACGAAAATTATTTATTTAGACAAGTTTGTACTTCAAAGATTACATCAAGACTGAATAAAATTCCATTTCGCATTTTGAATGTAAAAATATAAAATTAGCAATTCTGGAATTGTAAGATATATGATTCTGCTGAGTCAGCGCTTCCTGGATGGGTGAATGTACGGAGCGGACGGTGACCGGTACGTAACTCCTCCCTCCTAAGATGAAGTTTTGGTTGGGACAAACAAAACTTCTGAAGACGGCAAGGGTTGTGTGGCTTCTTTGGTCCTTCCCTTGGATTTCCTGAACTTATTCAGGCTGAATATTACGACTCCTAGGATGATGATTATGTATAAAGGAATCGTCCAAGGATGATGGCTGGAATACCTCGGGGATTCAATCTGCAATGGTTGAAGTCGGTTCCCTTGTACTTGCAAATCGTGTAGTTGGTCTAGTGAAATATCATCTAGTTGAAGTTGGCTTATTTCCATGATCCGCTTGAGTATTTTGACTTCGGGGAGGAACAGTGGCTTCCCTTTGGCATCGCCTTTTTCTTTGGTGTATCCCTGTCCAGAGGTTAGGATGCTGCACTGGTATGGGATTTCGATGAGAAATGATCCGTTGAGCATCACAAAGTCAGTTTCGTCACATCGGGTTTGGACTTTCTCTTTGTGAGGGAAAATTGCGATATAACTGGATTCACTAACTTCCTCAATTAGGGGCTTATTTACAACTATATTAGCCATTTTGCATTCGGCTTTGTTGTATTTTACTTGAAGAATTGAGAAAATGCAATCGCTTTCTTGGGTACCATCAATCAGGTAGTTATTCTGACATAGGTAGTTTGGATTCAGGTAAAAACATGGCCTGGCGTCATATTGAAATAGTTCGTTACTCATTGTGAAAAAGGTATTTTTGGGAATAATTGTTGTGGAATTCTGTGTGGGTATTGAGTAGAGGTGGGTGAAGACATCAGGGTGGACTAAGTGGATATGCAGCGCAAAAACTAGTTCGGTATTTGAAAAATATGCATCAACTGGGGTTTTATCAAATTGTTTATACGTGTCTTTAGTATCTGAGTAAACTAACTGATCTCTGGAATGATGTTCGAGAAGAGAATTGAATATTGATTTCATGTCATCGATAGATATTATGCTATGATGTAAAGTACCAAGCTTAGCAAATGATATAGCATTTTCAATACTTGTGAGAATTGAAAGCAGTGTATCCAAATTGAATTTTATTTGGGTGTATGTGTCTACAAGTGACAGGAAATATGTGCTGTTGTTATTCAGTTGTTCTATACTTTCCCTGATTACATTTTGGTTATGAACCATTAATGAAAATGTTTCATTATTATTCTTTAAAATTTTGTGGGTCAACGATATTTGCTGATTTAGAGAGTTGACAATTTGTTCTTGATTGTTTTGCAATTTTTCGATTGCGGCATCATAGCGTTCGGCATCTTCTTGATCTAAGTTGCCAGAAATAGATTTAATGATATTCCCTAACCCATTGATTAGTCCTCTTTTTTGTCTGTTCGTTAAAGGATAGACTGATCGAAATTTTTCCTTCACCGATTTCATCTGATAATCAATGTGTTGTTCAGTATATTCGTGTAGAGATGTTAAATATTTAGAATTGAGGTTATAGTTCGCAAGTGATGATTTTAGTACATTATAATTTTGAGCTAATATTTCGATTTCATCTGTTATTGGTTTGAAATCGATGTAGTGTAAAAACGTATGGGTGGCTACTTTGATTTTTGCTGTCCCCCTCCGAAAGGGCAAGGTTCCTGGGTTGTTCTTCAAATTAGTTATTCGTACTTTCTTGGGGATCGTCAGATGAACTATCGTCAGGAGTAGGAGGGTCCTGTAACAAATTTGGTTCGAGGTTTCTTGAAAATGTTTTTGTGATAGGTATTGCGATTGTTTTTCAGTTTCAGTCCTTGATCAGTTATGACAGTTTCTTTAATAAATGGGGGGTTTAATTTTTTTCCACGTGTTTTGACATCGTGTCGATAAACTTCGTCATTTTTAGTGTAATTTGCTGGTTCTTCCCGAGTTAGATTTTGTTTTTCAATATTTTTTTCTTTCTGTTTTTGAGAAATGTCGTGTATGTGGTCGAAAATCTGAAGTGTTTTTTGTTTATGTTCTTGTATATAATTGTTTAAAATTTCATATTGTATGCTAAGTCGAAGGGGTCTTTTGTGTCGAGTTGTCCTCCCACAATATCGATTGGTTTTTGTTTGGTGACAGAGTGTATGTAGTGGTTGTACCCAAAAATAGCATAGGGCATTAGACTCGTTACTTCTGCACGGGGGTTTTCAAGTTTTAAAACCCTCAAATGCTCGAGTAAAGTTGAATGAAGCCGTTCTACGGGGGCATTGCTAGTGGAATTTTTTGGGGTTACAAGGTGAAGGTCAATTTTGTGAAGTCCGTTAGTGTCGAATTTTTGAATTCTGTTCCGCTGTCGGCTACAATTTTTAGGGGTAATCCATGAAATGACATGAATATGATAAGATTCTCCACGATAGAGACTGCATTTGCCGCTGTTAGAGGAAGAGCTTGAGCGTATTTTGAAAAGGTGTCTATGATAGTTAAAAACTTTTGGCTATTGGCCTGGAAAACATCAATATGTACTACTTCAAAGGGTTTCCTAGGTGTTGGTGTAATTTGGAAATTAATTTTCGGTGGGCTTCTGTCATATTTTGTTCTTTGGCAGATATCACATTCATTTATATAGTTTCTAACATCGTTAGCACAATTTGGCCAATAGTATTTTCTTTTTATTTGTTGTAAGGTTTCTTGAATACCACGGTGATTTGTTTTAGTCTCATGATTGTATACTAAAAGTTCTTTTTGTCTGTATAGTTCTGTGATGTTTTCAAGTTTAGTGTTGCATTTTATCAAATTGAATGTCGAATTTTTGAAAGTTTGCATCATAAGGTTACTGAGACTTTCGTACAGTTTGTTCGAATCATCGTCATTGAAATAAAAAGCGTACGTCTTTTTAGGCTGTCCAAAGTCTTTGAAAAATGTGATAATTGGGGAAAGGTCATTGTCCACTATATAAATGTTCCATAAATTCTTCTTGTTTGGTTCCCATAAACATTTTTTAGTAGTCCTTCTGGTCAATACCGATTTAGAAATATGGATTTGATTTTGAAATACGTTAATCGGTGATTCACTTGCATTTATTTCTTGTACAGGGTCCTCGGCATTCGTGTGGACTGTTTCATTATTTTCTTCGTTTGGGGTTGGGGTGATTTCTTGGACTGGTTCTTCCTCGCTTGAAGTTGAAGTTTCAGTTTCCACTTCGATTTCGTTTTCGTCTGGGGTTTCGTCGAGGTTATTGACTAGGGATGAGGTGTCCGGGTCCCGTGTACGAGTTTGCTCTACGTTGAACTTTTTCATATATTGGAGGAATGGAGATGTTTCATCTATGTCTTCCGTTCTGGTCTTCGAAGTGTTTGGTTGTGGTTCTACTTCGTTGGCATGGATTTCAATTCTCGATAGGGCATCTGCATTGGTGTTTTATTTTCCTTTTTTATATCGAATCTCGTAGTCGAATTCTTCTAACTTCAGTTTCCATCGGATTAGTCTCGAGTTTGGCTCCTTCAGCGACATCAGCCATTGTAGTGGTTTGTGGTCTGTTAAAATAACGAATTTTCTACCGAAAAGATACGGTCGAAAATATTTTGTTGCCCATACAATCGCTAAAAGTTTCTTTTCAATGGTGCTATAGTTTTGTTCAGCATCGTTAAGCGTCCTTGATGCGTAGGCAACAGGGCGGTCAGACCCAACAGGACCTTGTGATAAAATAGATCCAATGGCCGAATTTGAAGCGTCTGTGGTTAGGTTGAAGGGTTTGTCGAAGTTTGGGTATTGTAGTATGGGGTCATTTGTCAGTAAGGTTTTGCAATGGTCAAAAGCTTTAAGGAAGGTGGCGTCGTGTTTTATTTCAGCGTCTTTTTTCAGACAGTTTGTGAATGGTCTTGTGATTTTTGCAAAGTCCTTAATAAATTTACGGTAATACCCTAAAAGTCCCAAAAATCCCTTTATCTGTCTTGTAGTTTTTGGAATAGGATAGTGCATTATTGCTCTAATTTTATCTGGGTTTGGATTTACGCCCTGTGGTATTACAATGTGTCCGAGAAAAGCAACTTCCTTCTTGAGAAATTCTGATTTATTAATCTGAATTTTCAAGTTCGTATCGCGTAGCCTTTGAAACACTCTTTTTAAATTAATCATGTGTTCCTGCAAAGATGTTGAGTATACAATGATGTCATCCATGTATACCAGGCATATTTCGTTTTGCAGCCCTTTCAAGACGTCATTCATCACCCTACTCAGAGTAGCTGGGGCCAAAGGGGACCCTCAGGTACTCGTAGTGACCGTTCTCGACATTGAATGCGGTCTTTTGAACGTCTTTCGGAGCCATCTCTATTTGATGAAATCCGCTCGCCAAATCTAGGGTGGAGAAATATTGGCACCTTCCTAGCTTATCTAGGATGTCACTGATGTTTGGCAGGGGGTAGCGATCGTCGATGGTCTTTTCATTTACCTTACGGTAATCGACCACGATTCTCCACTTTTTCTTCCCACTAGCGTCTGCTTTTTTTGGTACCACCCATATAGGTGATGACCAGGGCGAGTTACTGGGGCGGATGATAATTTGTTCGAGCATGGAATTTATTTGTTTGGCTACTTCCGCTTTGTGAATGAAGGGATACCTATACGACTTGGAATAAACGGGAATTTCGTCTTTTGTCTTGATTATCCGAGTATTTGCAGCATAAGTTTTTTATGTGTGTCTGTTCTTCTTGATTCATATGTTCTGTACGAATGAGGTTACGAATGTCGTTTTCGTCTGCGTGAAAGGTGTTCATGTCCGCATGATAAAGTTCAAAGTTTTGAGGTGAAAATGGATGAGTACTGAGTGGCTCAAATAGTTGAATTTCGCAATATCAAACATTCGTTTATTTTTGTTGGAGAGACGAAGATATCGCCCGTGGATTGACTTACAGGCACTTTAATTTTGGTTCCCGTATTGGGTTCTATTTCGACAAAAAATAATAACCTTTTCTTTGTTTCATAGTACTGAATGTAATTTTGCGAAATTATTTATTTAGACAAGTTTGTACTTCAAAGATTACATCAAGACTGAATAAAATTCCATTTCGCATTTTGAATGTAAAAATATAAAATAAGCAATTCTGGAATTGTAAGATATATGATTCTGCTGAGTCAGCGCTTCCTGGATGGGTGAATGTACGGAGCGGACGGTGACCGGTACGTAACTCGCGGTCTTTACCTGAAAAAGCAAAAAAACTGCTACATAAGCTACCCCATAGAGCTTTATACGATTCAGAAATTCAGAAGTGTGCTCGTTAGATGAAAATACCACATTTTCGTGGAGTCTTTATGCGTGATACGTTGCCAACTTGTGGTCCTTGGCTGCGAGAATGCGCTATACTGAACTTGGATTCCCACTTGAATGCGGGCACTCATTGGGTAGCTTACAATAAAAATGGCAATGTCGCACAATATTTCGATAGTTTCGGCAATCTCAAACCTCCAATGGAATTGGCAAGATATTTTGGGAGGGGTGTAAGAATTACATATAATAATAGTCAATATCAAAATTACAATCAGAGTAATTGCTGACATCTCTGCCTAAAGTTTCTACTTCATAATGTCCACCGCTGAGATGCATTAATCGTTGGCTGAAATGCATAAATATAAATCATTGCGAGATTTCACTGATACTCATCTGCGAGCTTTGTCAATCGAATATTTGATTGGGAACGCAGGACCTTGGGAGTTCCTGGATGTATGGCATAGGTTACCAAAGGACTACAAAAATCGATTCGCTCTGCAGATTCGTATACCATGTTTCATTCATTATCAAAATGAGTTTGGACTGTCAACGGCATCACTAAAAGAAGCAGAGTATCATGGACCAGTTAGCGCACAATTTCAATGTTATTATTGTAATAATAAATGATTTTTCATCCAAGTTGTTGTTTATTATTTAAGACGGGTCGCTTTCGACACTATATCAGTCATGTCTATGATATTAACATTAACGAGTCGTTCTTCAACACTTTCTATCGATTTCAATCCGCCCATTCAATTGGATTCTGATTCAGAATACAGTTTGGCTTTGCTCAGCTTCCATTCGTACAACAGTATACCCAACTACTACTTTGAAAACGACGGCAAAACTAAACAGAGTATCGATATCCCTACTGGCTCTTACGAAATTGGTGATATTGAGGCTTTGATCAGCAAACACATCACACCCAAAACGTACAAGGAAAACCCCGAGGAATTTTTCTACCTCAAACCGAATAATAACACGCTGAAAAGCGAAATATTCTGCCTTGAACACTCAATTGATTTCCGACCTGAAAACAGTTTGGCCCGCATTTAAGGGTTTTCGTCTACTCTTCTCAAACCCAACTTGCATTACGCATCAGATCTACCTGTAGATATCATTAAAGTACGTACCATACACATAGATAGCAAACATTACGTTCGGAGCATTCTACAACGACGCACCGTCTCATACGATATACGAATTTGCTGTTGATCCTGGTTACGCAATCGACGAAACACCCAACCACCTCATTTATCTACCCATTGCTCATAGAGACGACATAAACAATATTACGCTGCGAGTGCTGGACCAGCATTCTCAACTCGTTGATTTTCGAAACGAAGAAATAATCGTTCGTTTGGAATTGAAGCGAAAGTATGATGCCAACTATTCATAAGAATAACTCACCACCATACCCCCCTTCTGTCTTCACCAAGACCTTCAACGTGCGTCAACTACTATCACCGGAGAATAAACTGTTTTTGGAATCTCTCGGTTATCATGTTGTCCAATCAAGTGTTCAACATTTTCCGAAAACCACAAAACGATAAATCCATACAAATGGTGGAATGGCGGACTTACTACCCATATGTCAAGTCCTTTCGCAACAATGATGTCATTGAAATCAACATCAATCAATCTGACGCTTACGATGCTTTGTATGATAGCCTGTTATTCATCAGTGGAAAAGTTGTGAAAACCAAAGGAGATGGTCGTGTAACATTCGTAAACAATGCTGGTGCTTTCATGTTTCAATCTGTTAGTTATGAACAAAGCCGTAAGGAGTTGGAGACGGTCCGTGAATTTGGAATTGTTAGTATTGTCAGAGGCTTTCTCACCTACACTGACGAAGATATCAAGCACTTGGCCAATTCAAGTTGGACTTTTCCCAGCAACGCTGGGGTTATCAGCACCACAGATCTAACATTCAACATGCTCATACCCATCAAGCATTTTTTGAATATTTTCAACGATTATCAATGTGTTTCCTATGGCAAACATACCATCCGATTAGTACGAGCTGCAGATGATAGCAACGGCTTCAAAATAGAGGAGACCGCTGGATCGCCGGCTGGCACGACAGCAGTCAAGTTGGAAATTGAAAATATTGAACTCAAAATTAAGAGAATCTTTCCACATGATCAAATTAAATTGCAACTCTTAAAGGCCATCCAAGCTGATACTCCTATTCTCATGCCGTTCAGAAAATGGGAACTTCATATGTTGCCTTCTCTCACACAAGGTGCAAAAAGTGAAATATGGGCCGTTTCTCGAAAGTCCTCGCTATGTGATTGTATGTTTCCAAAAAGACCGTGATTACACCAAATTCAACAATGATCCAACAATATTCGCTCATTCAAATATCACCAATATAACGCTCACTCTGAACGGTGAAAATTACCCGAATGAAAATATGCATCAGAATTTTGCAAAGGGGAATTTTTCGCAAGCCTATTTCAACTATGCACAATTTGGTCTCAGCTACAAAATTACGAATCAACATAATCCTCTGCTGAGCCCATCGAATTTGTTGGCAAGACTCTCTTTGTCATCGATTGTTCCAGAAGGGATGAGAGCATAAAAAGTTCCGCTGTTGATGTGAAACTCGAAATCGAGGCATCTGAAGGATTTCCCCAAAATACTAGAGCCTATTGCATCATTGTGCACGACACTGTTATTGAGCACCTCCCACTCAGCGAAATCATTAACAAATTAATCTGAACATATGCTTTTCACTTCAGTATCAATCACAGAGTCAACATGAGAATAGCTGTTGTAGATATTCAAGGCTTTACCATCGAGCAACAATTCCATCCTAAGGAGATTGCCATTAGGATTGGAAATCAATGTAGTAATTTTCTGCTGCTGCAAACTATACCATTTTCCTCTTTGAGTAGAGCAGATAAACGTACTGCCTGTTTGTTGGAGCGAAACGTTCATGGATTGAGGTATTCCTCTGGCTTTGTGGAATATCATCAATCAGATTCCTTCCTCAAGAAAAATTTACAGAATGTTGATATCATTTATTACGAGGACTCCAAAAACGTGACTATCTTACTGAGAAATTTCATCAATTGAACCTACCTACACGTGTTGTGAATTTGGAGGACTATTATGAAACGTCATGGATGGTTCCCACATTCGGCGACAATGATGGTATATCACCCTGTATGCATCACATTGATAAGCTGACATGTTTTTTCTCTTGAATATTGTTATTTGAGACACCAGGTATATCATTTGGCAGCCGTCATGTTTTTTTTTTCTCTTAAATACTGTATTTTGAGCCACCTGGTATAACATTTGACAGCCGCAATGTTTTTTTTTTCTCTTAAATCCTGTATTTTGAGTCTGAATATGTCATCCGCAATCATTATTCTTATTATATATTATAAGCGCGCAGTAGTGGAGAATTGTTATCAATCTAAGGGATCTATCGCCGCGACTCGATGAACGCCAAACACAGCATACTGGGAATACGAAAGTTAAACACGACCGCGTATCATCCGCAAACTAACGGAGTAATAGAGAGGTTCCACAGACACCTGAAAGAGACTTTGGCACAATTAGTTGACGATCAAAATAACGATTGGGACATTCAGTTGAACTACGCTTTATTAGCGATCAGAAATCAAGTCCACAGCGCCACAAAGGAAGCCCCGTTTTATTTGATGTTCGGGAAAGATATGTTGTTAGCTCATCAACTAAGTTTGACGCCCCCGCAACTTAAATATGACGTGGAGGAGGAGGATGCAAATCGCCCACGAGAAAGCGCGCGAAGCTCTGGAGAAGTCGTCTGCGAAACGGCGGGAGAAATTTAATAAGAAAGCGAGGTTAAGAGATTACCTCCCCGGAACTAGGGTATATCTACGAGCTCCGCCTGATACTAGAGCCAAAGGCAATCCACAAAACACACACAGATAGAAAGAGAACTCCCATGATAAGGTCTAAAACATGGTTATGTGCTGCACACCGTGTCTGTTCAGTGAACTATTATTGCTTCAGTGGCGACATCTTCCGACAACCATATAATTCAATGCGCGGCAATATTTAAATATAGTAGTATCCATTCTTAACGAAAATGGGATATTGGACGCCTGTGTGTCACTCAATGAGAACAAAAATTATTTAACCCTTTCAAGTTTAGTAAGTTTTACTTTTTTAGTAAGTTTAGTAATTCCTACTGATGAAGATAACTTTGGTATAAAAATGCGCATCTAGGAAATAAATTACTTGTGTGGTGAAGGGGTTGAATACTTTTTCTTCTCATCCATTCTAAACATCAGAATACCACTAGAAAGTTCACTACATGAAAAATATATACTGGACATCTGTTTAAGATTACATCTTGAAACAATATGAAAATTTTAAAAGAAATATGAAAACAAAATAGAAAATTATGAAATATTGAAAGTACAGTTGTGTTCAATAAAGTGTTGTATAGCAATTCCAGATTGTTGTAAATCAGGATTGTTGAAATATGTCACTGAAACTGCCTACCCTTCATCAGTGAAATTTTTCAGAGAGCACAAATAATTTTCTATTCTGTGTGATAACAAATCAAATAGTATGTAGTTTCATCAATAACTCGTTGAAATGAACGAATATTTTCAAAATTTGCCATATGAACAAAGGAATACCGCAGTTATTTGGTAATCAAAACCTTGTACAACACCTTTTTAAACTTTGTAAAATGCAAGATAAGTTTACACAGCATAATAATCGCTGTACAACACTTCATTGAACACAACTGTACCGGAATATTGGATTTTTCAACATTTTCCTTACATTTGATATTCAAAATAGGAGTAAAACAGAAATCCATTAATTTTTCATGCATATTGAACCTTCTGGCAGTCAATGTTTTGAAAAAATAAGGCAGATGAGCAGAAGTTTGTTTTTTGGTAACAGAAACTCATTTGAAATTGGTCTGAGAAAACTTGTTTATTTTTTTTATTCTTTTTACAATTATTTAGATATTTTTTATGTGCAATGATCTTTATTGGATCAACTGCAGTCAACTGAGTACTTTTTTTCAAAAAAATGCTAAATTTTGAATCCCTGCCCCTAATTATTCTATTTACTTGTTTACACCAAAAATAGAGGCAACACCTTACAATCAATTCACAAGCAATTGTGCCAGAAGTGTTGTGACTCTTACAGTTGATCGGATTGAAATTGACATTCTTTTCCAAAATAGTCCTCAGTGCAATGCTAATGTTTTTTACATGACACAATCTAGGAATTAAATAATATAAATTTGGAAAACATTGACTCACGAGATAATAAAAGAATGTGCCTGGTTTTACCAGTTTTGATCCTACTGTATATTTTCTTGCCACGATAAAATCAACATTTGCCAAATTTTTATGAAGAATTGTGAATTTTGCTGACATTCTGGACATTTAAGAAGTTTGACAAGTCACTTCACAAAATATCCAGCTATGTACACTAAGGTACACTCTCCCACTCTTGTTTTTCGCTTCAAGTTCACGGGGGCTGGAATTGAAGACATATCGATAGTTTCTGTTGAGCTGCAGGAGCTGCTACCAACCTCATCTGTGGATGATTTTTCCAACAATGCCCCTAAATTATTTAGTGCCCCTTTTGAAAAATCTGTTTCACAATTTGCATTTGGAGAATGACGGGACAGAAAATTATTTATCAACAATGCTTTGAAAGATGTTTCAAAATGAGAAATATCTGGTGGAACATGTCTCACTCCATGACTTTTTATGGCCCCAAAAAAATTCTCAAGGGGATCTTGATTAAAAGCTCTCATCAAAATATAATTGAATTGGTGTTCAGACAAAAGTGTCTGTGTCAGCCTTGAAAACCCCCTCAGAGTATATATTAAATTCCTCAATGAAGGTACCGTAACTAAACAATTTTTCTTTCTTGAAAAAAACCTCATCTGCTTCAGTATGACAATACATTTTTTCCAAAATTCCAAAGATTAGCTCTGCTGTGTCTTCGGCTTCTGGGGGCAACCTATTTTCATTGTTAATGTCTGTAACATAAAATTTAAATTGCTAGAATTGGTTGACACTCACTTTTTGTAAGGGAATACTGAACACTTTTTTTAAAAACAATTACTTGTATAGATTATCTCATTCATTTTGATTTTTTCCCGGTTAAGGAATGTTATAATTCCCAGAAAACATATTGAGAACGAAAAGTGTCACCTATTAGAGTTTTTGTACCTATTTGAAAAAAAAAAAATGAAAACCATAATCAAAGTGCAGAAAGCAGATATTTTCAATTACCTTAATGAGGGTTTACTGGGTGATTTGAATATAGCTAATATGTGAGTTTGAAAATAACATATATGGAATCTTGTATAGTTATTTAGAGTAATAATTTTTTTTGAAAAGAATGATGATATATATTTGCTTAGAGGATAGTCCTAATACACTAACTCAATACATTAGCTTACTATTGTTGATAAAATACAGCATGCATTCAATGATGAGTTGGTCCCTGTTAATTAATTATTATCATGTCATGTCAGATAACATGTAGATATTTCAGACAATATTATAATCAACCTACCTAGGGGGACATGATTATTTTAAAAATTGAAGAACTCTTTGATAGGTACTATATTACAGTTACTTGATAATGATTGGTAAACCAAATCACGTCCTAAGTTGTAGTGGAAATAAGACAAAAGTTATTTTCTTTTTCTCACATTCAACATGAATTTCCACAAAATAAATAAATCATCAGTCGAACAATTAATATATATATAAATAGAAATGGGAACAATCCTATGATTAAAAAGTACTTTCCCGGCTAATGCCACACTGGACATTGAACTACATCTGATAGATATTGTGAATGGACCCTAACTTAAACATGTAAAATAGTGACCAAAGTTTTTTCTTTCAGCCACAGATGATACCACAACAGATTTAATGAATATCCTGTCCATACTTTCAAGTAAAAATAAAAATATATATATCACAAGGCCGTTTAGACTTCAGTGATATATTAAATTCATTAATACACTTACCAACTATTAAAGATGCACGTGATGAACTATTACCAACAGCATTATGGCTATGAATTTCATGTAGCTCCATTCTAGATGTTGAAGCTCCTTCCCCAGGGTTTATTATTGGTTCTAAAAATCCCGATCCTTGTTCTTGATCTATGGTAACTTCATCAATAGGGTTATCCAGTTTCGCTCTTTTGACAGGAACTTGATTATCTTCAATGTTTTCATTTGAAGATTCTGTAAATCCAAAAGTTAATTTTCACAATATCAAAAATTTCAATGGTGGTGCATTTTTTAATCTGTATCATGTTTGAAGATCCAAATAGAGGAATAGTATTAATTTTTACAGATGTCTTAGTTATTGTGTTTTGATTTTAATAAGAAGAATGTCCTGGAAATTCAGACAATATTTTCTAATCTTTCGAATTATTTTCACTTAGTTTCTTGAGTAGTTTTTCAAGAAACTTTCATGAAAATATTCAGGGTACAAACGGGAAAACCCTAAGTTACAATGTTGTAAAATAACTAGGTAAATGCTAAATAAAACAATTAAAACTAACAGACATACAAGGCATAAATCTATAAATAATATACATAATTGATTGCAGACTTTTTGAAGGCCTCTAAGAAATTATTAAAAAAATCAAATTCTGATGTATTGCCTTCCATAACATTCTTGATATTGGACTATTAAATCCATAATTGGTTGAATGCGAATTCTCTACATAAACAGTTTTATCATCTCTTGAATGACTATCTATATTAAAAAAAGTGCAATCATTATGGTGTCATCATAAAAAAACAACTTACCCAACAGACATAATGTAGGAAATGCAATTTTGGAAAGTCCTCTGTGGCTAACTACTTTGAAGTCATCTCTGAAGTGAACATCACACACAAGATATGTTTTGTAAATTTGTTCATGGGTTTTACCATTGAACAATGGGTTTTTGACTTTATCAACCCAAATTTTAAATAATTCTACTTCCCGATCTGGTCTTGAAAAACGATGGCGTTTACTATACAAATCTTCACAATCAGGAACGCAACACTTCTTGGGGTTAAAATTTCCACTCTCCAATTCAAAAAGAATAAAACAATTTTCAATTTTACAACTCTTCACAAATTGAACCGTTGAAATAAAATCTGAAATTGAAATTCTAACAAATATCCAAAGTACATAAACACGACTAACTACTCTCGCCATCTATCTAGTGTCATTATCATTAATTAATTTTATCCAGAGCATCAGCGCTGCAGGGATCCGTTCAGTGAACTAAAATCGATTCCCAGTAGTGCCACCCCTCTTTTCATTCTTTGTATTTGTGTTCTGTGAGGCAAACTAGCACGCAAACTGACGCCCAAATGGAACGGACCATACCGAGTGTGAAGAAGGACATCGCCTGTAAATTATGAAGTCCAACAGATAGGAAAATATAAGAAACAGATTGTGCTTGCCAGCCGATTGAAAGTTTTTAGAGGGCACCCAACTCTGGTGGATGATTTAGAAGGTCAGGACGACCTTGTCGAGACGGATGTAGAGTCTGACAATGACAGACAGGAGAAAAAGAATGAAACGGCGATTATGAATGAAGAATCCGTCGATAAGATTCCTTTAATTCTGAGACGCCCGAAAGGGAAAGAAACCTGGCCGTCTATTCCGGAAGAGAGGATAGAGGATGTGGAAAACCTGGAAAATCCGGATGCTGAACCGGAAGAATCAGACCATGATGAAGGAGAGGCAGAGCACCTCGGCGAAAAGGAGAATAATGCTGAAAAAATCGGAGAATTAGTGGCAACGAACGCGCATCGTTACCACACTAGGGCAAAAGGTCCTGTGCAAGACTTACCCTGGATTTAACCTAAAATATAAAGAGGCTGAAATGTGAAGCTTGAACTTGTATATTAAGAGTTGTAAAAAAGAAAGAGAGAAGTTTTTTTTGCTGTAGCATGTGGTTCAATAAGGATACAGCGAATGTAAGTTTGTAGGCTGGAATTATGTGCATATTTCATTTATAGAAATGGTTCATTATATTTAGGACTGTAAGTTCATGTTAGGTTAAGAGAAAGAATATAAATGAATGAGCTGTGAACGCCTATCAAGGTTTTGAATGAGCCCCCAGAAGAAGGAAAAGAATTCCGGGAGTATACTGATTTTGATAAATTTTTACAGCTGCTGTGTAACTGATCTTATCAATTATGTAAATTCTAAATTCCTGTATGTAGAACAATCTTTAAAGCGAAGTTTTAATTCATTATTAGCTGATTCAGTTCATAGACGATGTCTGCTAAAAGGAGAAATATTAAAAAACAGATTAGCCATAGCCCGTCAGTCTGCTGACGCTATAGCCCCATTATAAACGAACGAACCTGGATATTTGGCGAAAGTCAGCGGTGAAGTTGTGTATTTGTTACAATGTCTGCCCGTAATTGTAGAAGTCAGTCGAAATAGTGAATGTTACCAAGAATTACCTGTAAGTTATAATAATCAATCGCTATTCATGGCCCCGATAACCAGGACTTTGCAGAAATACTCGCAGGAAATAGAGTGTTCACCTGTGGCACCCCCTGTATTTTTTCTAAGCAGTAATTGGATTGCACTGAATCCTTACCGTTCATTGGAGATCTGACAAGTAGTTTCTTAGGAATATACTTTTGCGTGAAAGTTTTGAAGTTTTCTGTTGAAACTTTCGTGAACGCCGTGGCTACACATCGACTTAGTGGTTGGCAGCTTGTTGGGATACTTTGACCTTATTCGTATTAAATCACCACAATCGGCATACGGTTAACACCGCTATAAAACTCGAAACAAGTAAAACAGAAAATAATCACCAAACAATTAACGATATAATATCGGCGGATTAAGAGGTCATTGCAAGCGCGCCGAGTAGACGAGATAGCGTAATTGCAGGGCACAACCCTTTTACGGGTATGTACTGGCGATACTATGCCTAAAGGATATGTAATAATAATAATAATAATAATACTCCCTCACAAACACTCGTTGAGTGTACCCAAAGGCATAGCCTGTGCTAGAACGGCTATTATTATCATTTGCCGTGGCGCTCCGGAGCGATTTACTGATGTTTTAGGTGATGTATTCACTTTTCAGCTGTAGGAAAACCCGGAAAACCTACAGCACCACCTCGGGTGGTCGGTGTGCACTCCAAGCTAGCACTAGACGAGATTGGCATCCAGACAACTCACAATACACTTGATTTTCAACAAGGCATGCGGCCGCCTATCGATCCGATATAAAGTAGTTGAGAATAATTATCGTACCTACATCGGATTCGAACCGACTATCGCTATGCTGGAGTTTCGAACGGCCTGTGCATTATACCGCTGATCCACCGACCACACACGCTGATCCACCGACCACAAGGCCAAGACTAAGATAATACGCGTTGTGAGTAATTGATGCCGCAAAGACTTTGAAGAAATGTAAGGATATTATTATCTATAATAGCTTGATAATTTGTTGAAAGGGTGCGCGAGTTCGGTGGTGACCTTTAGCTTAACGAGATTAAAACCCCCCCATATAAAAAGTAAGGAAGAGCCTGGACGGGCATTATTCCAGTGACATTGATAGTTCGAGCGATACAGTACATGAAATTATGCTAGTACCGGAGTGAGTCGGTTAGGATCGACTGCTTCTAGTGAATCGACATATACTTTTGTTTGGACGATTTTTCAGTGCACGAAGAAGAAAATAACAGTAAGTTGCAATGAATACCTTATTGGACACCGTGCAGGCGATACAGAACGTCGATTGCCGAAGGGACATCCTGAGGACCGTGTTGCGTTACCTAGTGCAGGAGGTGGATTACGTGCCGGGAGGAGCCGCCCTCAGGGAGGATGTTACTATGCGACGTGGGTGGATGATATCCTACGTCATAGCCTACCACTTGATGTATACCCGTACCATAATGGAGCTTGGCCTTCCCCGGTGCGACTGCGAATGGTGTGTCCTGACCCGAACAACGCCTGTTTTTCCCCCGGCGTCATTCTTTGCGACGCCCGGAGAAAGAAACACGCCTGCATCGATGCCGGTGCCTGTCCCGGAGCCGAGAGAGCAACCCTACCAGCCAGCCACGAGGTACTGCTACCTAACGGTGGGAGTCTCCCACCGATCGGGCCTGCAGTTCAGCCCGATTAGTCCGCCGCCCCGAGACGCCCTGGCCACCCGCGGTGGAGTCGCAGGCCGTAGCCCGAAGTAATGGATACCTGCCCGAACGGATGGACGCGGAGAGGGACCAGACGGTTCCGAGAGCTGGCCCGTCCGCCCAGTCCACTCGAAGTTTTCGCCCGAGGCAGTATGTGCCGCCACCGACTTCAGAGTCGGGCTCGGCAGACCCGGAGCTGGAACACACGTCGTCTCGACGCGACGCCTACGCAGAGGAGCATAGAGCCCTCCGCGGACCCCGAGGGAAATAATGGTCGTGCGCAAGCGATCGAGGGATGACGACGCCTGAAGTAATGATAACATTCGTTGATAAATTGTTAAGAGTAAGTTTTGTATGAATAGATAGTAAGGAATGCATGTTTTCGATTATGTTTATTTTAAAGATAAATAGGTTAGTAAGATAAAAGGGGAGACAATTTTGGCATTTGCAGGAAAAATTACGCGCTTGTAATTAGATTAGCCAATATCAGCGCAAATGAACGACTTCAGAGCAGTAGCGATTTTAGTACAGTCGACAGAATCACCGGTGACGCATTTAGGGACGCCGTTGATAGTTCAAGAGGGGAGGAATGTGACGAACGTCATCTTTGTATAATAATTTAATTGAAAGTAATTGAAACGAAAACCACTAATTGAGCTAGACTCCGCGTCCCTCGAGAATCCGGCCTGATAATTAAATAGCAAACCGTGAAATAATTGAAGATAAACCTGATCAGAATGAATCATCAGCGGCGAAAAGCAATAACTCTCAAGTTTCTATTCAACAATACCTCATTAAAAATACCCAATCTTCTATTGAATGACTCCTCATTAAAAAGGTCATTAAATGAATCTCGACAACTCATCGAATGCACGTGCCTGTCGGCAAGTGACATCAAAAAGATTTGATGGGTTTTGCGAAACATATAAAGGCCGAAATCTGAATTTTCCAACAAGTTCGAATTTGCCCTCCGTATAATCAAGTGCTCCGATGAAGTAATGGTTTGGTGCACGAGTGGACATGTCGATATCTATAAAATAGCTAAAGTGTAATTATTTGTGAAATACATAAGTTATGGTGAAGTATGGTTTTCGATAACAACTGCAGCTTATTATGCCAACAGTGACGGAAAACCACGGACAAAGAGCCCGCCGGTCTGCAACAGATACTTCCGCCAGAAAATATTTACTTTGTGACAACTATCATTTGAGAAATGCGAAGGTTTCTTCTAATCTCGAACGCTTCCCGGTCGTTTGAATAAATGCAGATAAGACGGAAGATGCATTTCGCATTCAGTAAGTGGGTTATATTAATGTCACTCCGAACATTCACCCTCGTTTAGCGGCGTTATCTATGACTGGAGAATAACTTATTAAATGATATGCGCTGTTCTAGTATCGGTCATTGAGTGGCGATTGTTTCAGTAATCGATATTTTATATTTGTCTGTTTTGTGAACGTTGTAGCATTACAAGGTGGTCAAGGTTATTAATATATGTGTGGTATTTACTGTTTATATGCTGAAATGTTTGTAAGTTACGTGCAGTTGATGGCTATGCACCATTCAACTTTGTTGAATTTAACCTGATTTGTGTAGACTTTAACGATCTGATGGAAGGTTCTGTCAAGAGAATATATTTGCTGTATTGTTTTATATAACGGAGTGTATTTTAGGATGATTTATTTGTGCATGCTTGGGTAAGATATGTTCCGGTGTGTCATCGACCTCACCGTGCGTGACCCAAATATCCAGAAACGTCTAACTCCTTTTGAAATAGAGATTGCTTATACTTTGATTTGTTCTTGAACAGGCTTATGACTCGAGTTGTTGATATGTGTTTGATCCTCTATAGTATAATGACTTGATCGAATCCTACTAGATAATAAGTTTAATTTACCTTTGGACGTCTTTACCGGACCGAGTATTTGTTTTGTAGCGTTTGTACGTTTCGAGGACAAGCGTCTCGTATGCAAAAATGCTGATAACATTACCACAGGGTTCATATTTGAGCCCCTTTCATTTGCTAGGTTATAAGTTGAGCTGATTATTATACTAAATACGTGTAGCATTTTGTTAAGACTTATATTACAATATACTGTATGATTTTTCAACTATTCTACGAGTGTTTCCTTCCACACCAAACCCTGACTAAACTCAGTCGAGCCCTATCAAACGCACCCATACTAGGGGCTGAGGTAGCCGCTCGACGAAGCCCCGCCTTACGTGGCGTTACGGGCGTTGGGAGCGGTAACGCTCGATCTCCACGGAATGACTGCACCTCACCTTGTCGGGGGTTCCGCAACGGTGCCCAAGGGTACCCGGAACCCTCGAATGGTGGTCGGTGTTGATACACCGATGCCAAGGAGGCCCCACAGTAAACATAAAAACATAACTTAAACATAACTGTTATATCACATTGTGACTTGGTGATGTTATTCAGAGATATGCTTGATGTTACAGATACGTTGCGTCCAAATGCCTTTGTGCCTCTTTTAAATATTACAATGTAATGATAATTACCACATTACATAAATGTATCATATTTTGCGTAACTTTAATGTGACTTTATTACATACATATAATGTTACTAAAAACATTTATGCAACATATGTAAAATGTAACATTGTAACATCAGGGTGGAGCATATTTTTTTCTATATTTATAGGTATATTTCTGGAATTTCAGTAGTCACTTTTCAGTAGATGAATAACAACAATAGCAATCAACAAAGTTATTCATCTACCAAAGAGTGGCGATTGAAATTCCAGGAATACAACTTCAAGTGTAGAAAAATTAGTGTTGGTAAACAATGAGTATAAGCTCCCCCTGTATACTAAGAAATAAAATATTTATATAAGGGGGTAATGATGTAAAACATACCAATCAATCAAAAAACTTTATTGTCAATGATTAAAATCTCATGGATAAAGCGTTATAAAACAAGACAGTTACATCATTAACAATTAAATTAAAATTAGCAGTATAAAAAATATAATCTTGAATCACTATAAACATACCAAAGTACCTAATAATATGACTTACCACCTGAATCAGATGAAAAATTTATTGAGAGATCTACCAAACTTAAATGTTATTAGAAGAATAATATTGAATGAAAACCTATTTCTTTTGAAAAATAAAAACAGATATCACTGAATCAATAATTATTTATGATTGTGTTTAAATTTATATGTAATGCAAATTAATATTTTTAGCAAGTATAACTGTGGATGAACTCTCCTCACAAATAGGTAAGTTATAAGTTCTGTAAAGTCATTCAAACGTTTTCCAAAATAAGTATATATTATATTTCAGCACGGTTGCAAAAGATTTGCTTGGCAAATCAAAAATATTCAAAAGACATTAACAAAATCCTGAAGTCCATCGTCCAAAAAAAAGGTGAACATGCTGTTGATGTCCACCTGCACAAGATACAGGGAAATATTCCTATCAAGACATTAGAAGATTTGAAATCATTTGATGATTGTTTTACAGAAGTCGAAGGGATGAATAAAATACTTGTAAGGTTTTATATTGTTGCTACTGAGTGTCATAGTCAACAAGTTATATTTGTAGGGTTCTTTCATAAAATCAATAGGGGGGAGAGACATCAGAGATCACATGAATCGTTGTTTGAAACAAATTTTCAGTAACGAACCAGCAACAAAATGCTCTTGGCATAGTCAACGCGGTAATTTCAAACTGAGTAACCTGAACATCATGAAAATATTAACAGGTAAGTGTATTACAGATGTCTCGTGAAAATAAATGGGTGCGATTCCTGTGAAATGCTACCAAGCTAAATGTTTAGTTTCTGAGATAGTACAGTCGGATTTATGATACCCGTTTTGCAGAATATCTCAAAAACTACCGAAAATGTAAATTTGTTGAATATTATATTTTATGGAATCTGCTACCATCACATGTTTCTATCCATAGTCAATGACATTGTAACGGGCCTTACCAACTACTGAATTAATATTGAAAAATAGATTAAGTAATCCAATCTTCTTCAATACAATAGGTATTTTCGCCGGCAAGTATCCAACAGAAAATACCTACTGCACCCTACCACCATTGAATTATACAGTGACCGCTAGAAAGTACGCATCATATGGGAAATTCTTTTGGTAATAGATTTTGACAAATATCGATACGTGCAGTCGCTTCTGCATCTAAAGAAACCCCAGAAGACGTTGTACAGTGCCGTTCGTCTTTTCGTATGTGGCGGGAAATTCCAAAAATTTTAAATTTTTGTCTCAAAACACACTTATTTGAAAAAATATCGAAAAATGTTATTCGGAAAAGTTGTTCAGAACGACATTTTATAGCTGTATTCAAGTTTTGAGAGAAATCTGAGATAAAAAATAAAAATAAATTTTTTGCCATAAAAAATTTTCTGTTTGGAAATAATAGATTTCTGGAATAGAAGCTCATTAGTAATGACAACAGTGATATTTCAAATAATATTTTGTAGAGATTCACAAGCTATATCTACTGTATTCAGAGAAAATTTGAAATCTGTGAATTTGCCGTTCAGCTGCTTCATAAGAGGTCACTTCTTCAGGACATTATAATCCCGTTATAGAAAATTAATAATAAAGAACCATGTTTCTACACAATTTCAATTGGAATTTTTTAGTAGAACAAAAAGTTAATGATATTTGGCAAAATTTATTAACAAAAGAATTTCCCATATGATGCGTACTTTCTGCCGGTCACTGTATATATTTGATACTGGTATTTGTCTTTGGGATTTCTAATCGAGGCTGAAGGTATTTTTCGATTTAATTGGGTTGAACTAGCCTCCGCTGATGATTGGCAAAAACCATTAAACCAGTACGTAGGTGTTCCCCCAATTTTATCGAAAAATAATTTCAGCTTTGATATTTGAAGAGCATTGCAAAGTAGTTCTTGTAGAAAACTTAGAAAGGTATTAAACAGATATAATTCAATGGTCGTAGGAGGCTGTAGTTGTTTTCTGTTGGATACTTGCCGGCAAAAATACCTAATGTAAAGGACTTTTGCGGAAGATTGGATTAATTAATCCATTTTTCATTATTAGTTTAATGATCTTCCGTCAAGTAGTGTCATCTATTCTTCACGAATTAAATATTGAATTCATATAATCTCAATAAAAAGTTAATTTTTTTCAAGAAATTCTTGAATATTTTGAAGGCGTCTTAAAAGCTATTCATATGAGAATATCTATGCTATTTGACAGTAACATGAGGTGAAACCGAAATTTCTTGGCACTGAATCTTAAAAAAAAACTGAAAGTTTAGATTCTCACAAGAAACCAATGACTTGGCAATACAATCGAAAGAAAAATATATATTTCTGTTTTTAACAGGTTTAAATTCAGCTTCTCATAAACGATGTTCAAGTTACTGAAACAGTTGTTAGAAATGAATTCGATCAACAGTATATCATGTTATATTTCGATTTTTTACAATTTTTTACTATTTATTTAAATTTTGTAATTCGTTCTACTTCTAAAAGGCAGCGAGAGTAAAATTCAGGATTCAGATTATTTTTTAATTTTTACATTTTATTATTCATTGAAATTTATTGAATTAATGTATGGTGAATTATCAACCTAATTAGGCTATCATTCTACCATAATACCACCCCAGACGGCACAATAATATTGAATGAATATCCTAGGCATATTTCACCGGAATATTGGCAAATTCCAGAGATATGCCATATCCTCCAAAACATGTACTATGCATATTCCATGGATATTCAAGGTCACCATGAAATATGTTCCAGGAATATGCCATACATCTTTCACTGCATATGCCAGGAATATTCCATATCCTGCAAAGCATGTGATATGCATATTCCAGGAATATCCTAAAACATATTCATGGCACATGCTATATATATGTTTTCTTACCATAAAAATATGCCCGAAATATATTTTTGTATGCTTCTTGAAGATGAATGCAGAACATATCCAGGGTGTCTAGTTTATATATGGAATAAACTACCCTTGATATATCGAATATGAGGTCCAATGTAGTATTATTTTGAGTAAGAATAATAAATTAAATACAAAAAAAAATATTTATTGCAAAAACGACAAATACAACATACATATGTATTCTGATACACTATCTTGGCAATTATCAAGACCTTTGGAAATTCATATCTGCATTGACATTAACACAAATTACTCAAATCGGTCTCATTACACTTTTCAGTTCTTCAGAATCTTTGTTTTTCTTAATCCTAAAACAAAAACAATCAGAATAAACTAAACCTCGTTGTACAATAATTTACTTAGTGTTCTATTGCAACTCTCAGTAACTTAGATCAGGAAAATGGTATGTTCTTCTTCGACTTCTCAGTAAATTGAGTGGGATATACATACATACCCCTAACAATACTATTAAAATAGTATAGAAAAAAATTGATGAATTATATTTATTTTGATAATTAAGCATGTTGATTGATATTTGCAACATATATATTGAATAGAAGTGATATTTTATAAAGGGGGAATACTTGAAAATGATGTAAGTGAATAGATAGTGAATTTGACATTTAAATATTGTTAAAACACTATGGTAAGGTTAGTCTAAAATTTAATTAAATTGAAGTAATGACCAAGTGTCTAATTTTTATATACATTGTCTCTTATTACAAAAAATATTAAATATTCTAGAACAGTTGGTCAACATTGAGAAAAAACGTTTTTTGAATATGTTAAACTACATAGTGTAGTAAAACTGCACTTACTAATTTTTCTAATTTATTTAAAACACTATTTACAACAATTATTCATTAAAACATTTACTTCAATAACTATTTCAATTTATTTCTACTGTGGCTATCTATCAGCGAACTCTGGAACTGTAACTACCTCTGAATTCTGACTGTCCCGCTTAATATACTCACAAGCAGTTGCCATTCACGACTCTCGATTATTCAGGAGTATAGAACACTTTATCTAGATGGCTCTTCGAATAGTATCGAACAATCGATTTATTCCAGCTTGTTCTCGGCGATCCGTACGCCAGCAGATATGCTGTTGTAGTTGAACGAGGGTGCATAATTAATTAGATCAGGGCCGGTCTCGAAATCGTTACATTGCCCCCTTCTTAAAGACGTTTCGCCCCGAAACGTCATTCTTGGAGTTTGAAGATATCTGCAAGATTCTCCATGTCTGCACCTGGACGTTCGATGGAAGTAGCACTCCACAGTCTTCAAGTTGGGTCGAGGAAGATGGTTGCAGCACACCAGAATTTTGATGCCGCTGGATCTGAATATTGTCTCCAACATGCTTCTTATAACTCTCCAGTCCAGCCCATCAAGCCCACAGGCCAATTTTGGGATTGCCAGGTCTACAATATTCTGGTCCAGCATCGTGTCTCTCAATCTCGTAAGGCTCTTCCAAACATCTTCATAAGACGGCTTATCTCGAGAACGCTTCTTGGTAACCAGATAGTAGATGTTTCTCTGGCCTTTCCTCAGCTGTAACACCCCTCCAACTTCCGGGTTCTGTTCTCTCAGTTCCTGGATTCGACCGAATTTCATGGAGAAAACTACTGCAATGCCTCTGGACATTTGGAGATCTTCTTCCACACAGTGAGCTAACGCGTAATTGGCAGGCACCTTGAAAAGATCTCGTGGCTCCTCTCGAGTTACCCCATATTGAACTTTCTGTCCGTTCGAGTACAGGGACATGAACCTCTGAAATGTCATTTCGTCCTCCGGTGATCTGACGGTGCGGACTTGATCGTGGTTTCCGGCGTAAGGGGACAACCTATTGAAGTGGACTACCCTAGGTTTTCCTCGTGGTGGCTTATATATGCGGTAGACGAGGTCGTTTATCCTTTTCATGATCTTATATGGACCTTCCCACGAGTTCCGAATATTCGGTGATAGTCCACGGCGACGTTTAGGGTTGTATAGCCAGACAAGGTCACCTGTCTGATATCCACCAGCATCCGCCTTGATGTCGTAGGTCTCCTTCATTCTGTCGCTGGCACTCTGGATGTTCAAACGGACCCGTTCATGGATGTCGTCCATTCTCTGTCGCAGTTTGCTGACGTAGTCATCTCCCGCAGTGTCTTATCCTGGTGGCGTCCCAAACTTCAGGTCACATGGAAGTCGCAGCTGTCGGCCGATAATAACACTAGCAGGGGTTTGGCCGGTTGACTCATGAACTGCGGAACGATACGCCATCAGGAACAGATGGAGGTACTGGTCTCAATCCTTCTGGTGGTCAGAGACTACCTTGGACAGGTGGCGGTTTATCGTCTTATTCATCCGCTCCACCATTCCATCGGACTGCGGATGTAGAGCTGTGGTCCTCGTTTTCCGGATGTTCAGCATCTGACACATCTCCTGGAACAGGTTTGACTCGAAATTCCTGCCTTGATCCGAATGCAGTTCTAACGGGACACCGAATCGACAAATCCACTCCTTCACCAAGACGTCGGCAACGGTGATGGCTTCTTGGTTGGGCAGGGCATAGGCTTCGGCCCACTTGCTGAAGTAATCCATTGCCACAAGGATGTACTTGTTCCCGTGTTCAGATTGTGGGAACGGGCCAGCGATGTCAATGGCGATCCTTTCGAATGGACTGCCCACATTGTACTGGCGCATCGGGGCCTTAGGTCTTGTTCGAGGCCCATTACTGGCAGCGCATACAGCACATTTTCTGCACCAGTCCTTGACGTCAGCTTGACAATTGGCCCATTAGAACCGTTGCCTAACTTTCTGGAGGGTCTTCGTCACTCCCAGATGTCCTCCGGTGACCCCATCATGGATTTCTCGGAGCACTTCCTGTCTTCTGCCCCTGGGAACTACTACCTAACGTCTTTCTTCCCCGCCATCCTCCGACTCCAACACACGCTTCAAGACTCCATTGTCTAAGGTGAAAGAGTTCCATTGGGCCCAGTAAGTTTTAACGACTGGAGAAAAACTGGCTTTTTCCTGCCACGACGGTCTTCGCTCACTCTTCTTCCAGCCGATGACTAAACCAAGATCTGGATCTTTCTCTTGGTCTTTCTGGATCTTGTGGTCATTCCAGTTATCATCGATCGCTGTGGTTCTGCAGAGTGTCGACTCCTTTTCCTCTGTTCGTCGGCAGTGCGAACAGTCGTCTGGGCATGGTCTTCGCGATGGAGCATCCGCATTCTTATGGCTGGTCCCCGCCCGATGTTCGATCTCAAAGTCGAATTCCTGGAGCCTCTCAATCCAGCGTGCCACTTGACCCTTGGGATTCTTGAACTGTAGGAGCCATTTGAGAGCTGCATGGTCAGTTCTCAGTAGGAATCTTCGTCCATACACGTACTTATAGAAGTGCTCAACTCCCTTGACAACAGCCAACAGTTCCCGCTTGGTGACACAGTAATTCCACTCCGGTTTACTGAGGGTCTTGCTGAAGTAACCGATGACCTTCTCTTGTCCTTCTTTGATCTGAGACAGGACAGCTCCAATTCCCACGTTACTGGCGTCCGTGTCCAAAATAAATTTCCCGTCTGGAAGGGGGTAGCTCAGGATTGGAGCGTTGATCAAAGCTCCTTTCAACTTCCTGAATAAATCTTGGCATTCATCTGACCACTGGAACTTTGTTTTTCCTTCCGTGAGCCTGGTCAGTGGTTTTGCGATGTTAGCAAATCCCAGCACGTATCAGCGATAGTAAGTGCACAAGCCAAGAAAACTTCGAAGCTGGTGAATTTCTTTCGGAACGGGCCATTCCTTAACAGCTTTGTCCTTCTGCTCATCTACTGCCACTCCTTTCCCAGAGACAACGTGGTCGAGATAACGCACTTCATTTTGAAACAGATGACATTTCTTAGGGCTCAGTTTCAGTCCGGAGCTTCTCAGTCGCTGAAATACCTCTTCCAAGTTTTTTACATGGTCCTCGAACGATCTGCCAACCACAATAATGTCGTCGAGATACACCAGACACGTCTTCCATGATAGTCCTTTCAAAACCGTCTCCATCAATCTTTCGAACGTGGCTGGAGCATTGCAGAGGCCGAATGGCATAACTGTAAATTGCCATAATCCGGAGCCGATGGTAAAAGCTGCCTTTTCTCGATCTTCCTGGGTCAGTTCTACCTGCCAGTATCCGCTCTTCAAATCTAAGGTCGAGAAAATCGTAGATCCAGCCAGCGTGTCAAGCGTGTTGTCTATCCTTGGGAGAGGGTAGCTGTCCTTTTTCGTCACGTTGTTTAGTTGACGGTAGTCTACGCAAAACCGTGTTGATCCATCTTTCTTCTTCACCAACACGACTGGAGAGGACCAGGGACTGTCGGATGGCTCGATGACTCCGTCTTTCTCCATGTCGCAGACTATTTTGTCAGCCTCCTCCTTTTTGGCGAGAGGAAGTCTTCTGGCTGATTGCCTGATTGGTCGGGCATTTCCAGTATCTATCTTGTGCTGAACCACCTTTGTTCTACCGCCTCTGCCAACTCCGGTATCGAAGATGTCTTGATACTTCCTGACTAGTTCTCTCAGTTTAGGCTTCTGTGCTGGCCCCATGTCCTTGGACGAGATAGCCACCAACTTCTCCAATTCTGCTGGCATGTTACTGGCTTGGCTAACAGTGCCACGTACACTCCTAATTACAGAGGAAATTGACGAGCAGTGCCCAAAATCGTTCCCTTTTTCAAGGTCACCGGGTAATAATTGACATTCATTACCCTTACTGGCACAAATTTATCAGCACGCAACAAGGTTTTTCCTAGTGCAATTCCTCGCCCAATCTTCTCATCATGTAGCTTGGGCTCGAACATCACCACGTTTTCACTGCTCGCACCTCCATCCAGGCGAGCCTCCAAAATGGTTTCAGCCCTCTCCGGTACGCTTACGTCTTCAGCCAGCAGAACTCGAACCATTTCTTCATTTATCCCATGAAGTACCAGCTCTTCTCCGTTCACACGAAGGACGCCGTCTTTAAAATTCAGCTCGAATCCTCTGGAGTTCATGATGTCCATCCCTATGATTGCATCATCCTCGATATCCGCTACTAGAGCCCGATGTTTCACTTTAGTGCTACCCAAAGTCAGTTCTATTGGAAGTTCACCATATACAGTTGCCGGCTCTCCAGTTGCTGTGCGTAGCTTCCAATTCGACGATTCAATTCTTGCCGGTGTTTTGGCAAATGTAGGTCCAAGGATTGTCCTAGTCGCACCTGTATCAAGCAGCATGGTGCGAGGCTCGTTGTTGATGAGACCGTCTACGAAGACCCCTTTGTCTTGTCTTTGAAGTACAGCGACATATGCATTGTTAACTGGGGCTCGTTGGATACGGGCTGACGATTGCTCCTTCTTGACCTTCATCGTTGATGTCAATTTTTTCAGTGTTGGACATTTGCTACGCACGTGCCCAAGTTCTCTACAATTTCGGCATCGTATCAGTCTTCTCTCAGGCACAACTTCCTTCAGCACTTTTCGCATCACAGCTTCTATATTAGTAGGCTTCTGTCGATCTTCCTCGATCATCCGGACTCTACTCTGGTTTTTGCAGGATTGTTTTGTTGCTTCGAATTCCAGAGCGCGTGCCAATGCATTCACGAGATGTGCGGGGCGAGCTAGTGTTAGGGCTTGCCGGGTTTCCTGGTCACGAAGTCCATCCAAAAATGCCTGGACCGCTAGTCGCTCCATTACATTTTCCGGTGTAGCTAGGTACGCAAGACGAACCAAGCGTGCAATATCTGCTTCAAATTCTTGCAACGATTCGCTTTATTTCTGGCATCGGTTCTTCAGCTGTGAGTGATATACGTGTTCAAGGTGGGCTTGGCCATAGCGAAGTTCCAAGTGTTTTACCAGCTGTTCATAGTCTTCCTGTTGTTGGGCGGTGAGCGTTTGTAAAATATTTGTTGCTTCGCCACGCAATGCCAGTGTCAATGCTAAAGCTTTTTCCCCAGCATTCCATCCATTTGCTTTAGCAGCAGCTTCGAATTGACGGTGGTAGTTTGACCATGGGGTATTTCCGTCGAACTGAGGCGGTTTCAGTGAGAGCTTTCCAGGTTCATACTCAGGTCCACCCTTGAATTTTTCCTTTATCCTGCCGATTTCTGTCTCGATTCCATCTTTTATTTCATCGTGGAGCGTTTCCTTTATTTTTTTCATCTCGTCCTCGATGTCATCTTTGATTTTATCCACCTCTGTCTCAATGGCTCCTATTCTTCCTTCCAGTCGATTTGTCACACCACAAAGTTCTCTTTATAGGCCTTCAGAGTTTTCTAGAAGCTTTCCTTGAAGTTTCACTTCTAGACTTTTCGAATTTTCTTCAAGTTTTTCTTCCAGATTTTTCGAATTCTCGTGAAGCTTTTCTTCTAGATTTTTCGAGTTTTCGAGAAGTTCTTCTTTCAAGCTAACAGAATTTTCTAGAAGCTTTTTCTCCAGACTCGTTGAATTTTGTAGAAATTTATCTTCCAGACTTACGGAATTTTGTAGAAGTTCCTCCTTCAAACTATTCGTAGTTTCCTCGAGTTTGTTCATTATAGCACTCATATCGATTCCAGAAACTTCGAACAAAAATATTTCGGGGTCTTCTCCTTCTTCAATCAGTCCATATGCAAGTCTTTTCTGGAGTACGGCCTTCTTTCCAGTTGTTTCTAACCCACGCTCTTCTAACTCCTGCTTTAATTCACTAACTTTAAGGTCAACTAGGTGAACTCTTCTTGGAAACATTTTGTCTCTAATTGTCTTTACCGAGATATCAGTCTATTATTTATTTCACACACAGTTTTCAGTTTATTGTCCCGCGACGCGCAAAACTGTCCACTTTGCACTCAAATGTTCAACGGGTCACTCACTAACTGTCTATTAGGCGCGATAAACGTCTATCAGTTTTTCAACGCGACGAACACTTCAACACTTATTTATTTTAAACATCCGACTTCTGACAACAAATGTAGTAAAACTGCACTTACTAATTTTTATAATTTATTTAAAACACTATTTACAACAATTATTCACTAAAACATTTACTTCAATAACTATTTCAATTTATTTCTACTGTGGCTATCTATCAGCGAACTCTGGAACTGTAACTAACTCTGAATTCTGACTGTCCCGCTTAATATACTCCCAAGCAGTTTCCATTCACGACTCTCGATTATTCAGGAGTATAGAACATTTCATCTAGATGGCTCTTCGAATAGTATCGAACAATCGATTTATTCCAGCTTGTTCTCGGCGATCCGTACGCCAGCAGATATGCAGTTGTAGTTGAACGAGGGTGCATAATTAATTAGATCAGGGCCGGTCTCGGTGCCGGTCTCGGGAATCGTTACAATAGTATAAATTAGGTAAAGGTAAATTTTTATTCAAATTGATGTCATCTCTGTGGTATATTGTTACCTTTTATCAAAGTATCCATGTCTACATTAGATGATATTTTCCTCCCATTTCCTCCAACCTAGCTAAAGGTGTCTTAAAACATCATCGTCAACTAACTGAGGCATATATCTCCTAATACACTGATGCGTCCAACATGAAGAAGCTTTGTCATCCAAAAATAAAATCATTACATCTTTTCAGTAATAATAACAACAATTTAACAACAAGCACTCATCAAATTATTTGTGAAGGAAGTAACAAATAATATGTTTTTGTCAGTAAGTTTTCCATCTAACTCCATCAACTCTATTATGTCAGACTGGGATATCTTGGATATTATTTCCTTTCTTAGAATTTCTTATAGGTACCAAACCTGAGAAAAAATTTATTGTCTGTCAAGAAACTTGATATAGCTAATATTTGAGAATAGTTGTGTGAAATTAGTTTCTAAAGATCAGGGTCTGTTGATATTAGGGGAAATGAAAAATTTGTAGGAAATCTCATTCCATTTTTCAAAACCAGAATGCCTAAACATTGAAAATTCAGAAAATAATTTTATGAAGCTTCATAGAAGATTCGGTTATATAGGTTTTAGAAGTTTGGAAAACTTGATTCATAAACAATTAGTAGATGGATTAGACAAAAATATTC
The DNA here is from genome assembly GCA_958502065.1 of Chrysolina americana. NCBI lineage: Eukaryota > Metazoa > Arthropoda > Insecta > Coleoptera > Chrysomelidae > Chrysolina > Chrysolina americana. Next base: position 34,525,883 of record OY293420.1, read on the forward strand.
AAATTCAGAAAATGAATTTCTGTGAACCATGCATTAATGGAAAAATGGTGAAACTCCCACATGGAACAAGAACAAAAAGTACAAGGATTTTACAGATCATTCACTCAGATGTATGTGGGCAAATAACACCAGCAAATTATAATTTTAAATATTTCGTTACTTTTATTGACGATTTTTCCAATTTCACAATGGTTTATTCACTTATGAATAAAATCGACGTTTTTGAAAAATTTAAAGAATATGTAAATTTAGTACAAGCAATGTTTAATTGTAATATTTCAAAATTTAGATGTGATAATGGGGGTGAGTACTTATGTCTCGAGAAATGTACACAGTTTTTGCAAAAATCAAGGAATAATTTTAGATTTTACAGTATCTTATACGCCAGAACAGAATGGAAAGGCTGAAAGAATGAATAGGAGCTCAGTAGAAAAGGCACATACCATAATAAATGAATCAGTAGTTCCTAAACATTTTTGGGGTGAAGCTATTAGAGCAGCCACTTATATCATAAATAGGTCACCAAGTACATACTTGGATGTTACACCAGCTGAGATATGGTATGATAAAAAACCAAATATTAGTAATTTACGAATTTTTGGGTGCACTGCATACAGTCACATTCCTAAAAAATTTAGACAAAAATTTGACTCAACAGCGAAGAAATGTGTAGTGTTAGGTTATGCTCCGACAGGATACCGATTATGGGATATAGAGTCAAATAAAATTATCATAGCAGTTTGATGAAAATAATTTTTATTTCAAAACAAATTTCAAGGAAGTGAATAGTGATATTGTTTGTGAAAATAATACACTAGATATGAGAGAAGGATGATCAGGTCGGTGAATCAGAAAGTCCAAGTGAAAATAAAGATTCAGTTGAAAGAATTAATTTGAATAAACGTTCAATAAAACCTCCAAAAATATATGAGGATTATGCAATGTACATGGCATTTAAATTTATTAATGATGTACCTAAGGATCATCAAGAACTAGAATTCAGACAGGAAGAAGGTCATGGTTTGAGGCTATGGATAGAGAATTAAAATCAATAAAAGAAAATGAAACGTGGGAAGAGGTAGATAGACCGGAAAATGTTAAAATATTAGATACAAAATGGGTTTTTACGTATAAGGATTTAGAAGAATATGAAAATGAGAAATATAAGGCTAGGTTGGTAGTCAGGGGGTTTTTACAAGAAAAGGATTTAGATTTTGAAAATATTTATTCACCAGTGGCTAAATTGTCAACGATAAGGTTATTGCTAATTATAGGAAATCAATTCAAATTCTATTTTCATCAAGTAGATGTGAAAACGGCCTTTTTGAATGGAACAATTAATGAAAACTTTTACATTTATCCGCCAGAAGGCATACAATGTGAATTAAACAAAGTTTTAAAACTGAATAAATCATTATATGGTTTAAAACAATCCTCAAAATGCTGGAATGATAAAATTAACACTTATCTCATAGACATCGGTTTTGAAAGATCGGATGGTGATTTTTGTTTGTATTTTAAGAATGTAGAATTCGAGAAGAGGATCTATCTGCTAATATATGTGGATGACATAATTTTGGCGAGACCAGACATTGATATTATAAATGAAATTAAAGATATGTTAATGGGAAATTTTAAAATAAAAGACAAAGGAGAACTAAACCATTTTCTAGGGTTGCAGATAAGATATGATAGAGAAAAGGGATATCTAAAAATAAATCAAGAAAAATATACTAAAAATCTTTTGAAGCGTTTTGATATGGATAATTGTAAAATTTCAAAAACACCTATAGAACCAAAATTAATAATTGATATATGTACTGAAAAAAATGAAATGACTGACAAACCGTTTAGAGAACTTATTGCCTGATGTATTTGATGTTGGGGAGTAGATCCGATATATGTTTTTCTCTCAATTATTTTAGTCGATATCAAGATAAGGCAACTGAAGAAACCTGGAATTACTTGAAAAGAATTCTAAAATATTTAAAAGGTACTCAAGAATTATGATTAGAATTTAGGAGGCAGAAAGATACTTGCTTAGATTTTAAGTGTTTCGTGGATGTCGATTGGGGAGGAGATATACATGACAGAAAATCAGTGACTGGTTTTATATTTAAACTTTTCGATAACACATTATTGTGGGTCACTAGAAAACAAGCGTGTGTTTCTCTTTCTACAACTGAAGCAGAATTGCGCTTTGTTCAGCAGTCACAGAGGGATTGTGGCTATTGAAACTGTTGAAAAACTTTAATTTGAATATTAACTGCTCTACTGTATTCGAAGATAATCAGGGTTGCATCGCTTTGGTAAATAATCCAGCTAACAATAGAAGAGTCAAGCATATTGACTTAAAGTACAACTTTGTATGTGAAAATCTGAATAAAGGAATTTTAAATGTAGTTTATGTGCCAACTCAAGACCAGGAAGCTGACATTTTAACCAAAGGTTTGCAATTTCCATTATTTGTTATGATCAGAGATTTGTTAGGTTTAAGTGACTATTAATTATTAGTGATTTTAGCGAGGGGGGGGTGTTGAAACATGTACGCTAAAACACGCCTAACTACAATGAAAAAGACGAGTAAGTCAAAAGTCAACTGTCAATATAGTAGTTTGTAAAGAAGAAGAAAAAAAGAGAGAGGGAGATATAAGCATATGGTAGATAGAGATGTTCCATAATTTTTGTAAAAAGTTATATCAAAAATCATCCTATTAAATACTAAGTAAAACCACTGCATTTTATTAAAAACATCAGCGAAGACAAAAACATGTTGCAAATACGAGTGGAGATATTCTTTTGGTAAACCTGAATAGCAAGTGCGCAAGTGCAAAGTCTTGCGTGTAAGGAACTCAAATTCAACCAAGATGGCCAATAAATCGAGATAAATGATTTACAAGTTGCCTGCAAATATTCCAAGAGATTATTACTAAATATCACAAATGAATGTTTTGAAAGTTATTGATAATCAAGTAATTACTCAAAAAAAAACAAATCTTAACAATCGAAGTTGATTACCAAAAAACAGAATTTATTCACTGATTTTTAAATGAAAATCAAAATCACTATTAATTCTGACTGAACATATCCAGGTGAGAAGGACCAAATGTTTTGTGCGTTTTGAAACACTTCGATAGCATAAGCGTGAGATAAATGAACAACAGGTTTATGTCTTTATCCAGACATCCGTGAAAATTGAGCACACGGCAAAAGGAATCACCACACCAAATATACAGAATAAATTGTACCTAAAGTCACAAATAGGCGAAGCGTTGCGTGATTCAGAAACAAAGAAGTTGCGTTAGTAAGTGAACTCATGGAAGCGTATTTTAGCTGGCATGTTCTTCACGAGAGACGAATAGAACCTGCAGCTTTTCCGTTGGAGGTTTTTTTACGAAGGTAGGCAAAAACAGATTGTTCAGTGGCGTACATGTTTGTTTTATGCACGCATGTTACACACCTGATAATTGAACTAATTCAAGTGAAAACTTAACAACTAGGTATAATCTTAGATGATAAACTCAATTGGTCGGAACACATTAATCAAATAGGCTCTAAAATATCTAGTTAAATCTTCTTGTTACGACAACTCAAAAAGGTTCTGAACATTAACACGCTGCTTTCTGCCTACTATTCACTTGTGCACTCTCACTTAACGTACGGTGTCATCCTTTGGGGAAACGCAAGTACGGCTAACAAAATTTTCACACTGCAGAAAAAATGTATCAGGATAATATCTGGAGCTGATTTTAATGATCACTGCAAACCCTTGTTTGTTGAATATGGAATAATGCCCTTACCGTGTTTGTTCGTATATTATTCTATGATTGATATTCATAAATATAGAAAAACATTTTCACTGATGTCAGAGTCTCACAACTACAACACACGTTCATCTAATCTTCTGAAAACACAGAAGTTTCGACTAACAAAATCAAAAAATAATTCTCCCTCTCTAGGGCTCTACAATAAAATACCAATGAACATAAGTACGCTACCAATCAACAATTTCAAAAAACAACTGAAAAGTTTCCTACTAAAATACTGTTTTTACTCTGTAGAAGAATTCGCTAGTTCTTCCATGGACATATAAAACATTGTATGTTGACATGTAGGACTTAATAATTGAAAATATATTGCGTTGAATTATTAACTATTTTAAATTTGGTTCGACAAGGTTTCGTGTTTGTAATTGCGTTTTTGTACTCAATTGTGTTAATTGTGTTTAAATGTGATTTTTATACTTCTCTGTGTGCGTATGTCAATTTGTATATACTACAATTTTTTGGTTATAATTTTTAATGCAATGAGCAGAATGACAGTTCTGTGATGAAGGCCATGACTTGCTACAAATGTATTTTTACATAACGTAATCAAATAAATATCTATCTATATTTATCTATCTATTATTGATTTTGATATCCAAGTGATGTTGCGGTGTTATGTCGTAGGAATGTCAACGATATGATATCACAAAGACATCTAAATCCCATTTTTGACGATATTGACATCCCTGAGATGTGGATGTTTGCCCAGTGTTGACTGGGTACATAATGGGACGAATGATGTTTGAAAAAACGAAATGATGCGCTTTTTTTGAAAACGCAGCGTTTTGAAAAAAAACGAAATGATGCGCTTATTTTGAAAACGCAGCCTTTTGAAAAAACGAAACGGTGCGCTTTTTTGCAAACGCAGCGTTTTGAAAAAACGAAACGGTTCACTTTTTTGAAAACGCAGCGTTTTGAAAAAACGAAATGGTGCGCTTCTTTTGATGTAATTCCTTCTAGTTGAAGGAAGTAAATTCTATTATTTTCCTAATCTCCCATAAAAGTTGTCTTGTTAGAGTACCCGCACATTTCTGTACACTAATAACGAAGATAACTTTCTATGCACTTTTGGCCTCAGAAAATGTTTCTTGACATCGAAAAGAATCCACTGATCTCAAAATCATCGAAATCGGACAACCGGAAGTGGTCACGTCCGGTGGAAACCATTTATTGCAAATTTGAACTCTCTTCGATGTGGGCAATCCGAATTCACTATCACTTTCCATCTACCTCACTTCTTCCAAACTGGAAGTGCTTATTTTTGTATTATTCGTACAGATCCGAAATATAGTTAATGCGTATATTGTACACCCTAACGACAGATGGATCTGATGTATTCCTTCATGATGTCAAATGGCGGCCATGTTTTTGTCTCTCTAAACGACTAACCATCCTTTTTTATTTCCGGTGATATTTTTCGAAACACTCGGTATATGTTTTCAGTTTGTTAATTACACTTGAAACGCTCTGTAAATATTTTCCTGAATTGAGGGCACCCTGTATAGTGCGTCGCCATGTTTTTTTTTCTCTAACAATGTATTTTGATAACACGCTCATACCTATACGACGAACTAATATATGCTATAAACGCCGCCATTTCTTCTTAAACAGTCATATCTTCTCTATTTATGATGAGACATATGACAAGTGACAGAAGCTGCTATATTTTTTTCCAAAAGCTATGATGTTTAAATTAAAACACTGAATTTGTGAGACGTCCCTGTACAACTATGATGAGCGTTGACCAATCAGAAGCAGCCATGTTTTTTTTCTTAACGAACAGCCCAAATATCCTCTTATCACACAAATATATGTTGGATGTAATTCAATCTCTGTATGGGCAAGTAGTTGTTTCGAATCTTCATATCCCCAATAAAGCGTTTTTTCTCTGAATCATGCAGACATGTTTTTTTCTCTCTCTATGATATATTGATACACCTGGTATACTAAATTTGACAAGCACCCACCATGTTTTTTTTCTCTTGAATGATATGTTGGTACACCTGGTATACTAAATACGTTTTGAGATACCCTATACACATAGCTCGTCGAAACGCTAGACCCCCGTTAAACCGCCATAATTTTTTCGGGAAGCAGTCGCCATATTTTTTCATTCATCATTATTATAATATCACTTAAATATATAGTTTGACAAATCTTTATCTTTCAAACGCATCTACAGCGATGAACGCCAAGCAGCGACGCGTGACCTTGAATGCGCCAAAAATTGCCAGAGTCCTTTTATGGCAATTAACATGATCGAATTGATTTTTGAACTCTTGCATCTCCTTTACTATTATTAATTTTGAAAACATACCCTGAATATGGTTAGATTTAGTGAATGCCAAATTTTATCAATATGAAAGTGATTTTCAAGTATCGTTATTATTTTCATGAGGAAATATTGGTTAAACAGTTGATTATTATTTATTTGGCAGGGACAGGACAATTATAATGTTGTCCTACCTACCCTGTCACTGATGAGAGGCAATAAACCTCGAAACATTGATGTCTGCAGGTGGTCATTCCCAGCCAAATCTTCTGTTTAACTACGAGACAACCACTTGCAATTGTGTCTTCTTGGAAGAACTTTGCACAAATATCTGTCAGATGTAGTTCAATATCCGTCGTGGTATTAGCCAGGGAAGTAGTTGTTTCCTGACACATGTTTGCCTTTATTTTTCCACTTGGTGGAAACGATAAGACATAATGGCACTCCGGATTCATTTCACTTTGTTGATACTGTGACAATTTCTCCTCAAGCCGGTCCTGACGGAACTCGTAAACAGCACAGAAAACAGCGCTATTTATAGCCGATGATGTCACCATTAACTTCGCCGCTGGCCATTGACACAAGATTATTCGAGAAGCGACATCTAGTCGCCAGTAGAAATTCGAGAAAGAACTGGAGCCATTTCACCACGCTATACAAAAAGAAACTCCACGGCGAGACGACAGTTTTTGGAATCAGCCGATATTTGAATAATAGAGAGTGTCAGTAAAGATAAATTAAAATAGTGACTTGTGATATAAATTATTGTTTAAGACGTGTGTAAATAAATTATCAAAAATTAGTTAGTGCAGTTTTACTACAATTGGTGTACAGAAGTGGATGTGAAGATAAAATAAGTGCTTTGCAGAGGACAATTGAACTTCTTTCGCGCGAAACAGACCTGTGATCGGGACGAAAGTGATTTGTTGCGCGGTGAACTTTAGATTGGCGGACAATCTCTGTGTCGCGGAGTGAGACGTTTTGAGCGCGAAATAAACTGGTGGCCCGTATAAGTGTGCAAAGTGGACAGTTTTGCGTACCACGGGAGAATAAACTGATAAACTGTTTGTGTGAAATAGACTAATATTCCGTTCAAAGACATTGAGATACAAAATGTTTTCAAGGAGAGTTCTTTTAGCCGATTTAAAGGTGTCGAAGTTGAAAGAACAGCTGGAAGAAAGAGAGTTGGATACAACGGGCAGAAAGGCAACGCTTCAAAAAAGACTTGCAGAAGGACTGATTGAAGAAGGTGAAGATCCCGCAACATTTTTATTTGAAATTTCTGGAATCTATTTGAGCTCGATTATGAATAAGCTCCAAGAAACAACCAAATCCTTGAAAGATGAACTTCGGTGAGCCTGGAAGATAAATTTCTTCAAAATTCAAAGATTATCGAGGAGAAGCTTCTAGAAAACTCTGTCAGCTTGAAAAATATGGAAGATAAATTTCTGGAAAATTCGAATACTCTGAAAGAAGAACTTTCGAGAAATTTAGAAGAAAAGCTTGAAGAAAATTCGAAAAATCTAGAAGTGAAGCTTCTGGAAAATTTGGAGAATTTGAGAGAAGAGCTTCTGGAAAATTCAAAAAGCTTGAAAGAAGAAGTCTGCGGTGTGGCGAGTCGGTTGAGAGAAAGGATGGGAACTGTCGAGACAGAAATGGAAAAATTGAAAGAGACAGTAAGTGACCAAGTCAAAGAAGGAATTGAGGCAGAAATGTACAAAATACATGAAAAATAGAAAAATAGATTCTGTGCACATTCCAGAAATTTTCAACAGGAATTCGATGCCGAATCTGAGTACGAACGTGGAGGAAGTTCAAAAAGACATCAAAGATTTCAAGGTCAGTACAGAACCAGGAAAGCTCTCATTGAAACCGCCTCAGTTAGACGGAAATATTTCATGGCCAAACTACCGCCGATAATTCGAAGCTGCTGCTAGCAAATGGATGGATTTCTGGGGAAAAAACTTTAGCATTGACACTGGTATTGCGTGGCGATGCCACAAACATTTTACAGACCCTCACCGCCCAACAACAAGAGGACTACGAACAGCTGATTAAACATCTAGAACTACGGTATGGTCAGGCCAACCTAGAACACGTGTACCATTCACAGCTGAAGAATCGATGCCAGAAATCAAGTGAATCCTTGCAAGAATTTGAAGCCGATATTGCACGCTTGGTTCGTCTTGCGTACCCAGCTACACCAGAAAATGTGCACTCATTGGAATGGATATAATGAATTCCAGAGGGTTCGAGCTGAACTTCAAAGACGGCGCCCTACCTGTCAACGGAGATGATCTGGTGCTTCACGGGAGAAGCGAAGAAATGATCCGGGTTGTGTTGGCTGAAGACATGATCATTCCCGAGAGAGCTAAAACCATTCTAGAGGCTCGTATGGATGGCGGAGTGAGCAACGCGAGCATGGTGATGTTCGAGCCCAAGCTCCATGATGAGAAAATCGGACGAGCGAATCTTGCCAAGAAGGAAGAGGCAGACAAAATAGTCAGGGACATGGAGAAAGGAGTTATTGAACCATCTGATAGCCCCAGGTCATCTCCAGTTGTACTGGTAAAGAAAAAAGACAGATCAACACGATTCTGCGTAGATTACCGACAACTGAACAACGTGACAAAGAAAGACAGCTACCCACTACATAGAATAGATGACCTGGACACGCTCGCCGGCTCAACATCTCAGAAGATCGAGAGAAGACAGCTTTCACCATCGGCTCAGGGCTGTGGCAATTTACCGTTATGCCATTCGAACTTTGTAACGCTCCAGCCACTTTTGAGAGATTAATGGAGACGGTGTTGAAGGGACTCTCCTGGAAGACTTGCTTGGTATACCTCGATGACATCATCGTAGTCGGCAGATCATTCGAAGATCACGTGAAAAATATGGAGGAGGTATTTCTGCGTCTGAGGAACTCTGGATTGAAACTGAGCCCTAAAAAATGTCACCTATTTCAGAAAGAAGTCCACTATCTTGACCACATTGTCTCTGGGGAAGGAGTAGCAGTAGATGACCAGAAAATTAAAGCTGTTAAATAAGACTGGCCCATTCCCAAAGATATCCATCAGCTTCGGAGTTTTCTTGGCCTATGTACCTACTACCGTCGGTACGTGCTAGGGTTTGCTAACATCGCCAAACCATTGACCAGGCTCACGGAAGGACAGACAAAGTTCGAGTGGTCCGAAGAATGCCAATATTCATTCAGGAAGCTGAAGAGGACCATGATCAACGCGCCAATACTAAGTTATCCTCTTCCGAACGGAAAATTCATTCTGGAAACGGACGCCAGCAACGTGGGACTTGGAGCTGTCCTGTCTCAGATCCAGGATGGACAGGAAAAAGTCATCGGGTACTTCAGCAAGATCCTCAGTAAACCGGAGCGAAATTACTGTGTCACCCGACGGGAGCTGCTGGCTGTGGTCAAAGGAGTAGAGCACTTTTACAAGTACGTGGATGGCAGGAGATTCCTGCTGAGAACTGACCACGCCGCCCTCAAGTGGCTTCTACAGTTCAAAAATCCTGAGAGTCAGGTGGCACGTTAGATTGAGAGACTCCAAGAATTCGACTTCGACATAGAACATCGAGCAGGGACCAGCCATAGGAATGCAGATGCCTTATCGCGAAGGCCATGTCCAGATGACTGCTCACATTGCCGACGAGCAGAGGAGAAAGAGGCGACAGTTTGTAGAACAACGGCGGTAGATGATAACTGGAATGACAGCAAGCTCCAGAAAGACCAAGAGAAAGATCCAGATCTTGGCTTAGTTATCGGCTGGAAGAGGAGTAACCGAATACCGACATGGCAGGAAGTAGCAGGATATTCGCCAGCCATCAAGTCCTACTGGGCTCAATGGAACTCCCTTATTCTGGACAACGGAGTTTTGAAGCGTGTGTTGGAGTCCGAGGATGGTGGAGGAGAAAGACGTCAGACAGTTGTACCCAGAAGCAGAAGATCGGAAGTGCTTGGAGAAATTCATGATGGGGTCGCCGGAGGACATCTGCCCAGAAGCAGAATCCATCGCATAGAAGTTGCAAAAAGTTACTGTTGGGATCTGCGACTTCGCAATGTGGATACAAAATAGAGGCACTACACGGAAAAAAATTGTCAAAGTAAATCGTTTTCCTGACTTTTTTTAGATTGTGATAAGAAAATTAATACCTATATTAAATAAAAAAGAATTTTACCTCAAATATTCTGAACGCATGAACTTTTAGCTATAATATTGTTTACCAACAGCAAGTAGTTCGAACACTAGGTTATTCACTTTGTATAATGCCAGGTCAACATTTTACTAGCGCTTGAAAAGTGTATTTCCATATTTACAAACTTTGAGTTTCTGAAAAGTGTATCATTACAACAGAAACTCGTGTTACTGGATTAATACAACAATTCATTTGCAGCAGAACTTGGTTTTCCCACGGGAATGTAACGTGTTCACTTACTTGTTTATTTTCGACCAGTTCGGGATCAATCGGGAATAACCGCCGCAACTCTTCACGTGATAAGGCGTAGTACTAACGGTTTTCCGCCATACCAGCGTCATTTCAACAATTGAGAGCTTTGCGGATGCGTCTACTAGGCATCAATCTACTTTTCCGGTGATTTTGCGGAGTTTTACTGTTCACTGTTGTCAGTTAATATACTTATAATAATTAATAATAGTGTCCTGCGGCGATGTTTTGTTTTAATGGAACCATCAAATTAGAGAAAAAAGATTCTCCAAAAAAAAAGGATCTCTATCTTCAGTTTTTCTCGAATGGTGTATTTTGATATACAGCCGCTGACACTCTGTGTAAGTGTAACACTTTCTTAGAGTGCAGGCAGGATATCATTGGTTCCTTGGTGCAACCGAACCGTCCCTTTCATAGTGAATTTAAGACAAAAATGGATGTATTGAAAAAAAAAAGAAATAAAAAATACAAATGATCCTTTTTTTGAAGAACTAATAAATTAAACTGAGGGCAGGTAAATATTTTATTTGAGTCAGGTGAATTATGATAACAAAGATAGAATGAAAGCTATTTTGAAGGTAAGACAATAAAAACTACCCAGAAGTGAGTCACTCAATATCCAAGTAAACCAAAATGTCTATAATGATCAAAAAATGTTGCTACAGTACAATACTGTATGATAACTACTAATATCTTGTTTAGTAGATTTTAGTATATGAGTTATTTGAGAGTAAATCATTCTTCAGTAATGGTAAATATACTAGTTATTTATAGTTATCAAACTGAGCACCCACTGCAAATAAAAAGTTCATTGAGGCTAAAAGTCTGCTTCTAATAAAGCTTTTAATAATAATATGTTCCTCAAATTACATTAATAACAGCAAGTGATCAAATTCGGGAATCTAATTCTTCTTGTGGCTGCTAAAGCGTATACTTGTCCCATATACCGGGTGGTTACGGAAGTATTGCCTACGGAATATCTCAGTATTGTAAGAAGTAGGTTTGTGAAATTTGGAGCGTCGATATAATGACATGAGAGCTAGAATTTGAGCATATTGACATGTCGAAATTAACTTCCGGTCTGACCGGAAGTAACATCAACTTTCTTATTTTAAATGGAAACCCTATTTTTTTTCTATTCGCTTTATTCAGCATTCAATTCCCTTTCTAATGACATATCACAAGTTGGTATCTAACCAGAAACTAGATGAGAAAAAAATTATTATTGAAATTCACCGAGTAGGCCGTGGAAGCAAAATAAAAGCCAAAAATTGAAAAGTTGGCTATGGAAACCATACGTCACTTGATAAAAGTTGCTACTACTGTGATATTTTATTTTCATTCGTCGGCAATATAAAAAGCCGCCAAAAAAAATATTGGAAAAATTGGGATAAAAACAATACTCTGTAGGTCCATAACTTAAATAGGAACATACAACTTTTTCTTGCCTGTACTATTCAGCATAACCATTCCTTTCTTATGATATAATAGAAAGTAATTTTTTGAAATGAAATACCAAAAAATCCAATTATTATTCTTTAAATATATATATATATATATATATATATATATATATATATATATATATATATATATACCATTATTTCGTATCCGAAATGTCTTTTTGGGGTGCTCTCTAATCTGTCACCGATGTTGATCCTGTGAGCAATTGCAGTATTCCTCTCGGAGGACGATGACGAACATCGGGACCTCGCGTGTATACAACCGTGATAACCTTGACTGCACTGATGAGGTACGATATTCCGAAACCGGTCTGTAGTTGGCTCTCCGTTTGAATCAGGCAAAGTCCTGCTGTTTGTTTCAGAGAGCTCTTGCAAAGTTGTTCCTTCATAGTAAGGATCTTTGCACATATGTCTGACAGATATAATTCAATATCTGTCGAGGTATCAGCCAGAGAAGTAGTTGTTTTCTGTTGGACATATGCCATACATACTATACAAAGTTATAGTCACTTCTTAAAGGATTGTTATCGACTGTTTTACAGTAACTGGAACATTATTTGCTCCTTGAAACAAGTATATCACATATACCATTTCGTATCCGAAATGTCTTTTTGGGGTGCTCTCTAATCTGTCACCGAGGTTGATCCTGTGAGCAATTGCAGTATTCCTCTCGGAGGACGATGACGAACATCGGGACCTCGCGTGTATACAACCGTGATAACCTTGACTGCACTGATGAGGTACGATATTCCGAAACCGGTCTGTAGTTGGCTCTCCGTTTGAATATATATATATATATATATATATATATATATATATATATATATATATATATATATATATATATATATATATATATATATATATATATATATATATATATATATATATTCGTGGTCGGTGGATCAGCGGTCTAATGCACAGGCCGTTCGGAACTCCAGCACAGCAATAGTCGGTTCGAATCCGATGTAGGTACGAGAATTTTTCTCAACTACTTTATATCGGATCGATAGGCGGCCGCATGCCTTGTTGAAAAGCAAGTGTATTGTGAGTTGTCTCGATGCCAATCTCGTCTAGTGCTAGCTTGGAGTGCACACAGACCACCCGAGGTGGTGCTGTAGGTTTTCCGGCCCATGGCAGACATTTTGACTTTGATGTTGATGAACTTGTGCCTGTAGCGCTATTGTTTGTTTAGTTTTAGAATTGTAAGTTGCTAACAAAACTTAATTATTGTATCGGTACTTTATAAATTTGTGAATATTGTAGGTATTCGTGCATAGTTCAGTCCATTGGTGGAAAAAAGTTGCAAATTTTCTAAAGGAAAGTGAAACTTTTTGACTTCGTTTCGTAAAATAAACAAAATTATAAACATATTCGATGAAAAATTACGCGATTCATCTTCAAGTGGAAGGAGAGGTAGCAGCAGAGAAAATCTATACTGAAAACAACTATAAATAACTGAAAACGTTGGTGATTATGTAGGTTATATACAAAAATGTAGTGATGGGCCATGGGCTTCTATATGCAGATGCAAATCGGAATAATAGAGGAAATAATTATAATAACATTTGATAGACGGATGTGTGATATTTTTGATCCATTCTCATACCCTCAAATTATACAGGGTGGATAAAAATTATTTTAGTGAAAATGAGCAACTGAAAATTATAAAAATTCAATTGTTGTTTTCTGTTGAATACTTGCAAACAAAAAGTGTATAGGTCTATGCGGATATACCGTTCTTCTTTGATAAAAGTATTCGATAATTTTTTCCACCTCCACTTCATATTTTTGGAAAAGCTCCATTTCCTGATTTACGATGCTATAAATAATTATATTTTTCACTCATATATTCTATTCGAGTAGGAGTAAAAATATTGAAGATTATGTAGTGGTGTAGTGGGGATGGCTTTACAGGCAGTGCCTTTAGGATAACGTGCATTAAATGTATTCCTCAAACTACTAACTTAAAATAGCGCAGCAACTTATCCTCAACTTTTCATTTCAGGTTTGTGGAGGCTGCATGCAATGAAGAAAGTTTTTTTTCAGATGCGATTAGCCACCATTGAAAATTTTGTTTGTTTTCGTTATATATATATATATATATATATATGAAAACTAAAAGTTCGGGTTGAACCGCGTCTAGAATTTGTTGAAATTCGACGTTTCGGCTCCGATTTTGGAGCCATTTTCAAGAACTGAAATAGAAAGAAAATTAATGAAAGGTTAAAACATAATTCTACGCTGAGGTCTCAATCTGCCTACTCCTCAGGTATAATTACGTTAGGTTTTTGTGACTTGACGTCGGGGTCTCAATCTGCCTACTCCCCATGTCTCGTCACTGGTTCTCTCTAAGGTCTCAATCTGCCTACTCCTTCGAGAGAACTGAGGAATTGTGGGTTGAGGAACTGTATTTATAGTGGTCGTTGCTGTAATGGCCGTGTGCAATGTATTGGCGCGAGGTGAACTATGGGCGGGAACTGAGTTGGCGCTAGATGAGCTGTGTGCGGGAACTTGGTAGGCGCTAAGTGAGCTGTGTGCGGGAACTGGGTTGGTGGGAAATGAGTTGATGCGTGCAATGAGAGGCTTCCAGGTATTGGGAAGTCTACGTCCGTCGTCGCGAGTGTTGAGGCAATTGGGGCGCTTCTCTATCTCAAGGGCTTCTCGGATGATCCTGGTTTGCAGAGTTTTCTCGGTGGAAATTGTTTTTGTGTTTTTGAAGTCTATTTTGTGACATGTGTCTTCTCGATGTTTATAAAGTGCGGAAGTGGAAGATGCCTGACGCACAGCAAGTTCGTGTTCGTAGACTCTGGAAGTTACTCGTCTGTTAGTCTGGCCAATATAAGTACGCTGCTCATCTTGCTGTCCAAGAAGGCATCGAGAAACACGCGGAAGTCGTCCAACGTTGCTCATCCCAGAGTAGCGCTAGCCTCACACAGTAGAAAGGATTTCATCTTCCGTCAACCCAAAGAAACCAACACGAAGAAACCGATTCAGCTGTAAGGAATTAGTGTAAGTAACATTGAATCATCCTAGTCATTAGATTAAATATTTTAAATATTCGAACTACGTGATTTCAAAATTTGAAATCTCTTTTTTTGAATTTTTAATTTTGAAACTGTCCTATTACCAATTTTGACAATCTACCCAATTTTCCTTTAACCATCTTAAGGAAAAACAACTCAAAATGTCATCAACCGACGAAAATTTGAATAATGAACGAGAACATACTGATGTTCCTCCAGAATTAGAACCTTATAAATTATCTGAAATATTCTCAATCATTCCTGAATATGATGGAGATCCAATCACATTGAATAAATTTTTAAATGCTTGCGATGCTGCCCAACAAATGGCAATCGGTCAACAAAAAGTTCTATTGACCATTCATATAAAAAATAAATTGAAATCAAAAGCTTCTCAATTGATAAATTCACGAAATTCAGACACTTATGGTGAAATCAAAACTCTTTCAAATGCTCATTTTGGTGACGCTAGAGATTTAACATCACTTATCAAGATTTACAAAGACTCAAACAATTAAACGGAGAAAGCGCTCTTACATTCTTTTCTAGACTACAAACCCACAACGCAAAAATGCTTTCATGTATTCAGAAATCGAATTTAACCCACTTACAAAAAGCGGCACAATCAACACTTATTGAATCTATGGTGTTGAATACACTTTTAACAGGACTAGAACCCCGACTTGGACATATCATTCGCGCAAGTAACCCAGCGAATATGATCGAAGCATGTTTAATAATTAAAAGAGAACTACAATTATCATATTTCGAAACTCAGAAATATAACCAAGGAAAAACCCAAAATACTTTTAATAATCAACAAAGAAAAATGCAAACCACTGTACGTCCAAATAATCCACAATTTCACAGAAACTATCAACAATCTGTAAGTTTCAATCCTAACTTTAACAGAAACCCTCAGAATTTTCAGGATTCTCAACACCCATCAATGCCAACTTCTCAAAATGTTCAAATGTTTCAACAAAGACCTACTCAATTTCAAAATTTCCAACACAGGCCAAATCAATTCCAAAGAAATCCAGCACAAAATTTCAACAGGTTTCAACCGAGACAACCAGTAATTCAAAAAAATCCCAATTTTCAAAAAACACATCAAACACACCATTTCAATGAAACAAATTATGTTGAGCAACCAGTTGAAAACTTTTACTTTCAACATGAACTTAGTGACAACTCTTACTTTCAAAATGAATACAATGAGAACTTTTATCCTTACAATGACGCACCATCTAATAATTATTATACCGCTAATAATTATTATCCAGACTCGCAATACGAAGATTACACTTCCAACAATGAATTTTATTGTGATGAAATAAACAATCAGGATTTTCATTCGCGCCTATCTCTAGACAGACCTCCAGCAATTCAATATGCGAACCAAGAAGAAACGACAACAGAGAATTTGAGCAATCTTGCCGAACAGACAAAATTGTTGCAGATTCAGGACAAAACACCGGAACGAGTCAATTGCACGAACTTCATACTAAGCAATCTTCAGAAATTAGTTTAAATTCTGTTAATCCAAACAATTTATATTATATAAAAGACATTACAAACCGATACAAATTTTTAATTGATACAGGAGCAGGAATTTCGATACTAAAACCAAAAGTAGTTGAATATAATTTGCGAAACAGAGAAAATTTACCAATTCGTGGAATAACTGATGAGAAAATTATAATCACAGAATCGGTTATGGTACCTTTTAAAGATAATGATTTTCACAAAGTATACGTACACGATCTTGACATAGAATTTGATGGATTATTAGGAGCAGACTTTTTATAACACTATGACGGAATCGTCGACATAAAACATAAAATTTTGAAAACAAATTTCAAAACTGTCCCACTATTCAAGGTAGAATTGAAAAAACAAGAACAAATTAGCACAGAACAAAACAAAATTCCCAAATTAAAATTTGAAAATACAATTTCTATTGAACCCCGAACAGAACAAGTATTTAAATTGAAAACAAATTTAACCAACGTTGATGCTATACTGTTAGCTCAAGAAAAGGACAAAGTTCGCCTGCCTAATGCCCTTGTAAGAATAAATAATGAAGGAGAATTCTTTACAACAGTTGCTAATGTCAACAATATTCCAAAGACAGTAAATTTTTCTGATTTAAGATTAGAACCAATAATTGATACAGAATCAATTATGAATTTCAACCCAGAAAATGATTTTTATTCTGACACACAAGTAGACAGAGAGTACGGAATCAAAAAACAATTGAGAACTGAACATCTTAATGATGAGGAAAAAGAAATGATTACTGAATTATGCCTAAAATTCTCAGATATATTTTATTTAGACGGTGACAAACTAACCTTCACTAATGAAATCAAACATACTATTGATACCAACGATGCTAAACCTATTTTCACAAAATCATACAGATACCCACAGATCCATAAGAATAAAGTTAAAACACAAATTTCAAAAATGTTAGACCAAGGAATTATACGACCATCTATATCCCCATGGTCATCCCCAGTTTGGGTTGTACCAAAAAAATTGTATGCATCAGGTAAACAAAAATGGAGAGTCGTGATTGATTACAGAAAACTCAATGAAGTAACCATTGACGATAAATATCCTTTACCCAATATTACTGACTTACTTGACCAGTTAGGACAATGCCAATATTTTACAACACTTGACTTAGCTTCAGGTTTTCACCAGATTGAAATTGATTCTAAAGACATTCCAAAAACTGCATTTTCAGTGGAAAATGGTCATTACGAGTATTGTCGTATGCCATTTGGCTTGAAGAACGCCCCAAGTACTTTCCAACGTGTCATGGACAATATTTTATTAGGAATTCAAAATGAAAGATGTCTAGTCTACATGGACGATATAATAATTTACTCAGCAACTATTCATGAACATATTTCAAGACTAACTGAAATTTTTCAGAGATTACAAAAAGCCAACCTCAAAATTCAACCCGATAAATGTGAATTTCTTAGAAAAGAAGTCGCGTATCTTGGACATTTAATTACAAAAGAAGGAGTTAAACCTAATCCTCAAAAGATTGAATGTGTAAAAGAATTCCCTGAACCAAAAAATCAAAAAGAAATAAAATCATTTTTAGGACTCACGGGTTATTACCGGAGATTTATCCCAAATTTTGCGAAAATTACAAAAAACACGTTTACTACAAAAAGACATACCATTTAATTTCAACGAAGAATGCAAAGAAGCATTTGAAACTTTGAAAAACTATTTGATACAAAGCCCTATTTTGATATATCCAAACTTCAATGAAGTATTTATTTTGACAACAGACTCGAGTAGTTTTGCCATTGGAGCAATACTTTCTCAAGGAATCATCGGAAAAGACCTTCCAATCGCGTATGCCTCAAGAACCTTATGTCCGGCAGAAACACGATATTCTACTATCGAACGAGAACTATTAGCAATCGTATGGGCGGTGAAACATTTTAGACCATACTTATTCGGAAGAAAATTTATTTTAGTAACTGACCATAGACCATTAACGTGGCTATTCTCAATAAAAGATCCCGGAAGCAGACTTGCTAGATGGCGGCTCAAACTTGAGGAATATTCTTATGAAATTATTTACAAACCTGGAAAAATTAATAAAAATGCGGATGCTTTATCACGAATCAAAGTGAATCACTTTAATCAATGTGCAAAATTTTATTCGAAAATTCATATGACAAATGAAGATCAAGAAGAAGTATCAGACACAGAAACAATTGTTGCACCCGAAACAGTTTTAGAAGAACTCAAAAACTTTGTTAAACTTTATAAATCAAAATCTTTAATTATTCTAAATTTGAATTCTCAAATGCTCAATTATTAGATAAAAACAATAAAAACATCATAATTTTTCCACAAGAACATAAAGCAACCGAGCTACATGAAAAAATTTTAGAAGATATATTAGAGGAAGAATATGATTTATTTTCCTATAACAAAATTAATGTTCTCAACAGTTCATCAGTAAAACACAGAAAATATTATATTATTCCAGTACCTTTCGATCCTACGGAAGCTATTGAATATATGTTCACCTCACTTTATAAAGATAAAAATTTATTCGAATCATCAAAAACTTACCACGTCGAAAATAATCCAGATCTTCCAATTCAAGAAATGCTTTCCTATATATTAGCAGAAGTAGACGAAATTAAATTTCAAATCTGCCAAGATATAGTTCAAACCCCAGATAAGGATCAAATTCCAATAATACTTGAACAGTATCACAGTGGAAAAGCCAACATGCATAGAGGTATAAATGAAACTATAAGAAGAATAAAACAAAAATATAATTGGCAAGGATTAATAAAAGATGTTGAAAAATATATCAAAGAATGTGAAATTTGCCAGAAAACAAAAATTTGCAGAAAGAATTTAGACAATCCAATGATAGTAACTGAAACTCCAAAGGTTCCATTTGAAAGAATAAATGCAGATATTATAGAAATCCCAACGAAAAATTATGCACTAACCATATCTGATGAATTAACAAAATTTGTTCAATCTTATCCACTTGAAGATAAATCTGCAAAACCCGTAATATACTCACTGTTAATTTATTTCCAACACTATGGAACACCTCAAAGAATTCACTGCGATAGTGGAAAAGAATTTAATAATCACTTAATGAAAGACCTTTGTAATTTATACGATATCAAACTCACTTTTTCCAGTGTAGACCATCCCCAAAGTAATGGAAGCATAGAACGTTATCATACTACACTTATGGAAATGATTAGAGCACACGTAGCAGAGAGTCCAAACGACCATCCCTTAGACATTTTACCATTCGCTACTATATGCTATAATATTACAAAAAATAAAACTCACGGATTTACCCCTTACGAATTAATATTCGGACATACCGCAAGTAGAGTTCCATACACTCTGTATAATGAGAAAGACCTTATAACCAAATACGTCAGAGACATGAATAACAGAATTAAGTATTTCTATAAAATTGCCCGCGCTAGAACCGAACAAAGAAAGGAAAAAGCAAAACAACGCTTTGACAAAGATATCAAACACGAACCCCCTGACTATAAGAAAGGAGATAAAGTTTATGTCAAAGAATCGCAGATAGGTAATAAACTCAAAAATATGTTCAACGGACTATTTGAAATAATTGAAGTCTACAAAAACTCAGCCCTATTGAAAAACTTAAATACAAATCAAGAATCTAAAATTAATTTCGATAGAATGAAACCTTACTATGAATAATTATTTTCAGATTCACGATGCTGCTAATCGCGATATCTGCAGTTTTAACAGCAACAACTTTCGGACAATACTCCGTTGTCCCTATCAACAATACAATAGGTATTTATTATCATCAGCGAGAAGAAATAAAAATCACGAACGATAAATGGACATTCTTAGTTTATAAAGATGTAACCTCGATAAGGAACGCCTTAGATCAGAATAATAATATATTGCATACATTAAGTTAATAACTTTGCAGAAAATGAAAGTGCACGGATGAAATATTTTTATGCAGACGTTAAAACGCATATTAGCTTATTGACACAACTAGCAGATTCACTTACACTGAAATTGCAAGAAGTATTTTTAGATACACCGAACTTTCGTAGTCGTGTGAAACGTGGATTAATAAACGGTATAGGAACCGTATGGAAGGCAATTTCAGGAAATTTAGATAGTAGTGATGGCGAATATTTTAACGATTGTATCAACAAAATTACGAATGATAAACATGAACTAGAAAATCTCATGAAAAATCAGATTTCAGTAGTAACTTCAGTTATTAAAAATTTTAATACTACTATTCAAAAGCTTCAAATTGATGAAGTCACTTTTAATGAGGATATTAAAGAGATTAATAATCTTATTGTCGACATTACGGATAATTTCAACCTAATGGAAGCAAAAACAAGGACACTAGAACTTTGCGAAGAACTTATGGAAAGATATTTATTTATAGAATCATATCTTGATGATATCTTGAACTCTATTACATTTGCGAGATTGAGAATAATTCATTCATCAATCATAACACCAAACGATTTACTCTATAACCTTCAAGAAGTCGTACAATCTATGGAAACTCATGAGTTACCTTTGCCAGTAAAAATTACATCAATTTCAAAATATTTAGATCTAATTGATCTACAAGCTTTTCAAACTGAAAATTCCACTTGTCGAACCCGAATTATATACAAGTTATCAATTATATCCTATTCCCATCCTTGACAACAGGACAGGACTTCATCATATCTTAACAACGAATCATAAATTTATTGCAAAAGATGATGATTCCATGTTATATTTCATCTTGGAAAATTTTAATGATTGCAAAGATTTGAGTTTGAATATGAAATTATGTTCAAATATTTTGCCATACCCCATTGACAGTAATGCTATATGTGAGGCCCAAATTTTCACACTTGTTTCAATTACCAAGAATTTGTGAAACGTCTTTATTATTTGCTAAAGATTATAATGTCTTCAACTTAGATCCAAATATATGGCTTATAACTTTATCAGATCCCATTCCAATCACAATGAAATGTTCAGGATTTGAACCAATGTCAAAAGTAATAAAAACAAATTCAGTTTTGAAGATGCAACCAGAATGTAATGCATTCATTGGCATAACAAGAGTATATTCCAAATCTCTTTTGAATTTTGAAAAGAATGTTACATACAACAGCCATACTATTTCAATTCTATATGAATGTTGTAATCATCTACCAGAAAAGAAAAATCTTCCAAATTTAAAGCCAATGAAACTCAGTAAATTAAATGTTGATGATTTGAATATAGCGCAACACAAATTAGACCAATATTCAGAAGATCTTGATAGAATAATTAATGAACCTTTTGTAACAAAACATATTTCTTGGTTTACCTATTTCATAATTGTAATAATTTGTATTTTGATAATTTTATACATTTTTTGTAAATGCAAGAAAAATCGTACTGTAAAACTTGGAATAATGGCATCAAGAAATGATGATCTACCCCCAAGACCTCCAGGACGAGGAACGTTTAGAACCCTATCAAGATTCATCCCTTTGAGGAAGCGACCAAATATCCACATTGGAGAAGACATCGAAGAAGAGGAACTCCAATTGAATCCAACTTCGAGCAACAAAACTTTTGCCTAAAAGTTGCTGCATCCAAAGCATCAACTTTTTCAAAATGATGGGAGCTGTTATATGAAAAAATACAATGGACCTTTATTCCAAATTGCGCAGTTATCTACGCAGTTAATCCCAATGGTGCCAGGATGTCGCAGACTATCAAGGTTATCCTGTAACGCAATTCCTGTTATTTATTGAAGACGTAGAAGCCAGAAGACGCCCAGTCAGCATCTCCAAGCTTATAAAAGAAATCTCCAAGATCGACGCATCACTATTACTGCTGCAAGCTTTAGTCCGTGCAAGTTCACGTTAAAATTATTGTATTTAAAATATTTTATTGTTTGTAAAATAAAGTGAAGTTTTTAAAAACGGATTTGAGTGGAATCCAATCTAACATATATATATACCGGGTGACCACGAGGTGAGGTACGCCCCCCAATTTTTCTATAGTTTTGAAGATACAGGTTTCAAATTTGGCACGTCGATATATTACTCAAATACGCATATTTTGACTCCATAACCGAAAATTCACCACTTCCGGTTTAACCGGAAGTGACCCGAAACTTTTTTTTTCAAATGACACCCTGTACAATTTTTATCATTATCAGGAAGAACACGCAATTTGTGATAACACTGTTCTCCAAAATTGAAAATCGGTTGAAAAATGGCGGAGATACAGTTGATTGTTCAATCGAACAAAGTTGGCCGTGAACATCAAACTCAAATCATCACAACTGACGAACGGCGTCAGCATTTACGAGAGGAAGGTTCGAGGTAAGATACAGCTGAAAATTGAGCCTCCCATGTAATTGCAGCAACCATATTTCCCATCAATTATCAAACATTTCCTCAAAACGGATTAGTACCCATAAAGAAAGGCTCACAACTGCCATTTCTCAAATAGCAACATACTCTTTTCACATTGTTATGTTGAAAGATGATGAATTATCAGATTACTCGAATGAAAAGATTTGAAGAATTCCGAAAGGAATCGAAGATACGGGATGTTTCATTATGAGTGTTCTCAAAATTGACTATTCTTAAACATAGGCGGCTTGAACCTACGAAAGCTAAACAAAAATTCATATTTAAAAAAAAAATAGTGAAAATTTGCGGTACATTCTGAATAATGGAACATTGTGAGTTGTCGAAAAACATTCTACGGCGATGGAGCGAACTTTTTTCTCATTACTCGTATGCTAATCGTAATTGATGGTGGATTCATACAGCAGTTTTAAGATCGTTGTTGGAATAAATATTCCATTAACGAACATTCTTATGACTTCTTACTAGTGACTAAAAACTCATGAATTGGAACTGCTGTATAAATCCACCATAAGAATATACCTGCAGAGTAAAAAAAATGTATTAGATATTTATTCCAATTTCTAACATTTGATACAACTAATTTCTGAACGAAAAAAAAGGTATGAAGTAAATTGTTTATTGATTCTGGTCACTTACTACACTAACAGAAATCAAAGTAATGAAAAAATGATTTACAAGTACTGTTCAAAATGTTCTCCATTATGTTCTCTGCACAAAATTGCACGTCTCACTATTGCTTCCATAACTCCATTTAACTGAGCTTGAGTAATACTTGCAATTGCTTCTCTAAGGCGATGTTCCAAATCCTCCCTTGATGTAGGACTAGAAGAGTAAACCTTGTTCTTCAGGTAACCCCATATGAAAAAATCCAGTGGCGTGAGGTCCGGTGACCTCGGAGGCCATCTTGTAGGACCATTCGTGCCAATCCATCGATTTGGGAATGTTTCATCTAGGTAACTGGTTACTATTCGGGAATTATGGGGAGGTGCACCATCCTGCTGGAAATACATATTTTGGTAGACGTCGAGAGGTAAATTCTCCATGAATCCTTCTATTTCGTTTCGTAGAAATTCCAAATAGCGTTGCCCATTCAACATACCATCAAATATTATGGGCCCAATGATTCGAGTTCCTATCAGACCTATCCACACGTTGAATCCAAAGCGTTCCTGAAAATTCCCTTGTCTTATGAGCCTGGGGTTTTCAGTTGCCCAGTATCTGGTGTTGTTTCTATTGAACATACCAAGATTCGTAAATCTTGATTCGTCGGAAAATATAATGTTTCTCGTCATATTCGGGTTCCTTATGTGGTTCTCAAGTAGCCAATTGCAATATTGGACCCTTCTTTGATGATCATTTTCGTAAAGGCGCTGATGTATCTGATATTTATACGGCTTAAACCCATGTTTTTTTAGAATTTTTCGAGCTGATTCTCGTCCAACTGGTAATTCATGTTCGATTTGTCGAAGTGATATGGTGGGATCTACATAAACAACAGCCAAAACATTAGTTTCCGTCTCTGCATCAATAATAAAACTACCCTGATCATGTACATTGTCATCTGGTTCTATCCTGAATTGCCTTTCCAAACGTGCGAAATAGTTTCTACTTGGTTGGCGTTGTCTGAGAGGGAATCGTTCACTGTAAAGAATGCAAGCCGCAGTTGCATTTTTTCTACACTCGCCATAAATTAGCAGTAAATCTACTTTTTCATTTCTAGTAAATTTTCGCTCCATCGGAATGTTTTTCAACAAGTTACAATTCTCTTGTATTGAATGAGTAGAACAAATTGTTACTTTGTTGACAAAATATGCTTTTTTGTTTAGCTTTCTTATGTTCAAAGCCGCCTTCGTTGAAGAACATTCAATTTTGGGAACACTTATATTGTATTCCTGGTTCCTTTCGGAATTCTTCAAATCTTTTCATTCGAGTAATCTGATAATTCATCATCTTTCAACATAACAATGTGAAAAGAGTATGTTGCTATTTGAGAAATGGCAGTTGTGAGCCTTTCTTTATGGGTACTAATCCGTTTTGAGGAAATGTTTGATAATTGATGGGAAATATGGTTGCTGCAATTACATGGGAAGCTCAATTTTCAGCTGTATCTTACCTCGAACCTTCCTCTCGTAAATGCTGACGCCGTTCGTCAGTTGTGATGATTTGAGTTAGATGTTCACGGCCAACTTTGTTCGATTGAACAATCAACTGTATCTCCGCCATTTTTCAACCGATTTTCAATTTTGGAGAACAGTGTTATCACAAATTGCGTGTTCTTCCTGATAATGAAAAAAATTGTACAGGGTGTCATTTGAAAAAAAAAGTTTGGGGTCACTTCCGGTTAAACCGGAAGTGGTGAATTTTCGGTTATGGAGTCAAAATATGCGTATTTGAGTAATATATCGACGTGCCAAATTTGAAACCTGTATCTTCAAAACTATAGAAAAATTGGGGGGCGTACCTCACCTCGTGGTCACCCGGTATATATATAACGAAAACAAACAAAATTTTCAATGGTGGCTAATCGCATCTGGAAAAAAACTTTCTTCATTGCATGCAGCCTCCATGAGGAATACATTTAATGCACGTTATCCTAAAGGCACTGCCTGTAAAGCCATCCCCACTACACCACTACATAATCTTCAATATTTTTACTCCTACTCAAATAGAATATATGAGTGAAAAATATAATTATTTATAGCATCGTAAATCAGGAAATGGAGCATTTCCAAAAATATGAAGTGGAGGTGGAAAAAATTATTGAATACTTTTATCAAAGAAGAACGGTATATCCGCATAGACCTATACACTTTTTGTTTGCAAGTATTCAACAGAAAACAACTATTGAATTTTTATAATTTTCAGTTGCTCATTTTCACTAAAATCATTTTTATTCACCCTGTATAATTTGAGGGTATGAGAATGGATCAAAAATATCACACATCTGTCTATCAAATGTTA
Source organism: Chrysolina americana (assembly GCA_958502065.1). Classification (NCBI taxonomy): domain Eukaryota; kingdom Metazoa; phylum Arthropoda; class Insecta; order Coleoptera; family Chrysomelidae; genus Chrysolina; species Chrysolina americana. Next base: position 34,551,863 of record OY293420.1, read on the forward strand.
TTATAATTATTTCCTCTATTATTTCGATTTGCATCTGCATATAGAAGCCCATGGCCCATCACTACATTTTTGTATATAACCTACATAATCACCAACGTTTTCAGTTATTTATAGTTGTTTTCAGTATAGATTTTCTCTGCTGCTACCTCTCCTTCCACTTGAAGATGAATCGCGTAATTTTTCATCGAATATGTTTATAATTTTGTTTATTTTACGAAACGAAGTCAAAAAGTTTCACTTACCTTTAGAAAATTTGCAACTTTTTTCCACCAATGGACTGAACTATGCACGAATACCTATAATATTCACAAATTTATAAAGTACCGATACAATAATTAAGTTTTGTTAGCAACTTACAATTCTAAAACTAAACAAACAATAGCGCTACAGGCACAAGTTCATCAACATCAAAGTCAAAATGTCTGCCATGGGCCGGCCGTTGCCAGTTGATATCCTCTGCCGCTAGTGTCGAAAGAGGCGCTGTTCACTTCTCAAAAAAATCGCCCGATCATAATCCATGGAACTTCTCGAGTAATATATAATTGAAAATTCAATAAATATCACGAAATGAACGTTAATATAAAACAGTCAAAAATATGTGGCATGGTGGTAACATTGTGAAAGTCGCAAGGACTTCTCTAGAACGCACTGATTTTAACTGCTTTTGAATGGTATTTTGCGAAATCACAAGGTTAATATTTATTGCATATCATTGTCCCCAAAGCGAAATCGCTGGTACTTATCTGTAAAATCGCATTGTTGATCCATATACAAACATTAAATTGAATTCCCTGCCACTTACTGCGACTTCGCTGGTTGACTGGGTGGGAGTGACGAAGACTCTCCAGAAAGTGAGGCAACGGTTTTACTGGGCCAATTGTCAGGCAAACGTTCAATACTGGTGCAGAAAGTGCGCTGTTTGCGCCGCAAGTAATGGACCTCGAACGCGACCTAAGGCCCCAATGCGTCAGTACAACGTTGATAGCCCATTTGAAAGAATCGCTATCGATATTCCTGGGCCGTTTCCAGAATCTGACCACGGGAACAAATACATCCTCGTGGCAATGGACTACTTCAGCAAGTGGGCTGAAGCCTATGCCCTGCCCAACCAGGAAGCCATAACCGTCGCCGACGTCCTGGTGAAGGAGTGGATTTGTCGATTTGGTGTCCCACTGGAACTGCATTCAGACCAAGGCTAAAATTTCGAGTTCAACTTGTTCCAGGAATTGTGTCGAATGCTGAACATCCGGAAGACGCGAACTACGGCTTTACATCCGCAGTCTGATGGAATGGTGGAGCGGATGAACAGGACGATGTACCGCCACTTATCCAAGGTAGTCTCTGACCACCACAGAGACTGGGACCAGTATCTCCATTTGTTCCTGATGACATATTGTTCTGAAGTACACGAGTCGACCGGCCAAACCCCTGCTAGTATTATTATGGGCCGAGAGCTGCAACTACCATGTGACCTGAAGTTTGGGACGCCACCAGGACAAGACACTGCGGGAGAGGACTATGTCAGCAAACTTCGGCAGAGAATGGAAGACATCCACGAAAGAGTCCGTTTCAACATCCAGAGTGCCAGCGCCCGAATGAAAGAGACCTATGACATCAAGGCCGATGCCGAAGGATTTAAGAGTCGTCCATTTCAATCGGTTGGCCCCTTACGCTGGAAACCACGACCAAGTCCGCACCCTCAGACCACCGGAGGATGCGATGACGTTCTAGAAATTCATGTCCTTGTACTCGAATGGACAGAAAATTCAACATGGGGTGACTCGAGAGGAACCACGAGACCTTTTTAAGGTGCCTGCCGATTACGCGCTAGCCCACTGTGTAGCAGAAGATCTTCAAATGTCCAGAGGCATCGCTGTGGTGTTCTCCAAGAAGTACGGTCGTCTCCATGAACTACGGCAACAAAACCCGGAAGTTGGAGGGGTGCTACAGTTGCGGAAAGACCAGAGAAGCATCTTTTATCTAGTCACCAAGAAGCAGTCTCGAGACAAACCGTCCTATGAAGACGTATTGAACAGCCTTGCAAAATTAAGGGTCATGATGGATGGACATGATGGATGCTGTAATCATCGTCCACAACCAAACCTGAAGACGGTAGAGTGTTACTTCCATCAAACAGCAAGGTGCAGATATGGAAAATCATGCAAATATCGGCACACCCCAAGGATGACATTTTGGGACAAAATATCTCTAAGAATGGGGCAATGTGACAATTTCTCCTCAAGCCGGTCCTGACGGAGCTCGTAAACAGCACAGAAAACAGCGCTATTTATAGCCGATAATGTCACCATTGACTTTGCCGCTGGCGATTGACACAAGATCATTCGAGAAGCGACATCTATTCGCCAGTAGAAATTCGAGAAAGAACTGGAGCCATTTCACCACGCTATATAAAAGGAATCTCCACGGCGAGACGACAGTTTTTGGAATTAGCCGATATTTGAATAATAGAGAGTGTCAGTAAAGATAAATTAAAATAGTGACTTGTGATATAAATTATTGTTCAAGACGTGTGTAAATAAATTATCAAAAATTAGTGCAGTTTTACTACAATACCTCTCTGGCACAATCTTTTCGAACTTGTTTCGAAATATTACATATATTGTCACAATTACTTGTTATTGAAAAATTTTTATTTTCAAAGAAAATACATAGCTCATGGTAAGACTGTTCGAAATTTCATTTCATTGTATAGCATTTTTCTTTTACTAACCCAGTATTTTTAAATAAAATTTCAAAATGCTATTTATTCATACCTATATACCATTACCTGTGTTTTGCGGGGCACAAGATTATTTCATTTGCATTGTCGGTGATCAGTATGATTATTTATCACAGTTATTGATGCAATGCTTTTTATTCGTTTTATTTCTGGCAATATTCAATTACATTTTGACGTGTCTAAACTAAATGATATTTCACAGGACTTGGTTAGTATTATTAATTTAATAGATATTTTCCAGTTCCGTGTTTAGTATTAAAGTTTTCATTAAAACTTTGAAAAGGTCCGTCATATCCTGAAATAGAATTAGCCATCAATTTTCACCCAATGTATATTTATTCTACCATTACCTGTTCGTTCAGCGACCAAAGGTTTTCCATCAAAACTAGTCCATTCTGAATTCTGAATTAAAATATATCATAGTCCTGAACTGAACAACAATTGGGTACATTGAGGTTGACTCTGTAAACAAATAAAAATCGTTTAGCTTTTATTGACCTATTGTACAATCATATTATTGTCACCGAAATGAATAATATTGTACGTACCTATAGGTGTTATTTCCTTATTTATTTCTTTGTATTATGTTCTTGGTTCTTACAAAAATATTTGTTATTAATTTCAGCGGCATTAGATCATATTTCGAAATGGTATTGTTTTTGTTTTAATTTTCAAGAATATAGGTTAACCTGGGATATGTTCCGTAAATAGACAAAAGTAACCACTGCTTACCGGACCGGTGACATAAGTTTTGACATTAGTTTTTGTCTGGTAATTGTGGTTGCAATTTATTTTCGGGACATTTGTCACTGTCATTTGTCTCTTCAGTTTTTCAGTGTGGTTATGTTTGATTGTTTATTGTTTCAATTGGCGATAGCTGGCTATTATATTTTTGGTGTTTTTGATTGTTTTATTATAGTATTCATATATTTTTACGAATCATAGATAATGAACCAGAGTTTTTTTTATTTAATTCCTGTTAATCATCAAAAAACTTCCAGGTTGCCTTGAGTTACCCGTTTTATTCTTTCCCCCCCTAACTTTATCGTAGCTTTTCATCAAATTTATATACTTCTCATCACATTTTGAAGCGCTTTTGTTGTATCCAAATGTATTCAGATTTGAGCTGATTGTTCCCCACACTTTTTTTTTGGTGAAGTTTGGAGAATCAAATTTGTTTGTGATCTTTGTAGATTGAAATCAACAGCTTCACCATTTCGTCAGTCCATGTCTCTACGTTACTGACTGTAGAAGTCTCCTTGAGAGATAATATCAGTTTTTCATTACCGGAATGAATAGATGCGCCTGCTGATTCTCCATTTGCATGAAATATTTTCAAGTTTTCGTAATCTATTGAAAAATTGTCGCAATTCCTGGCATGCGTGCTCTTCCAAAATTTTATCATTTATAAAGTTATTAAAAATCAAATTATCAATACATTTGTTACCTCTTCGATCTGTTCAATCACTTGAATTGAATTCATATATCATATAAAACCAATCAAAGTTTTTTAACCACAAAAAATAAAAAGTATTCAAACCAGAATAACCAGATCAACCAAAGAAAATCGTCGGTCATTCTGGTAACAGACAATCGACCGCTTTTTCAGGAACCAAGTCCCGTAAATAACCTTTTTTCAGTTACCAACCTAATAAAAGACATTTACGGGACGCAAATTCAGCAACCAAAACAACCAAGGTGATATACGGAACATATCCCTGGTGGATGGCTGGCGACATTCAGACTCAGTGTTGCCGCGCCCAACTTATAAAGCGTACCACATGTTAAACTGAAAATGTACCATTTTGGTACATTATTTTATAACAGCATAAAGTCTAGTTCATACCCTCGCGAACTTCGCAATTTTTCTGCGAATAAAATGGCTGCCTACATAGTTCTGCATCAACGATTGTCCAGTATGACTGGAAGCCATTTTATTCGCAGAAAAATTGCGAAGTTCGCGAGGCTATGAACTAGACTTAACACATACACAAAATTTAATAGGGAATAACACATTTCTTTTTTTTTTTCAAATATCTACTAGTCAACTGGGTTAAAAAGGATTTTTTTATTCATTTTTTTTCGATTGTATTCGATCCGGAATAAACACTAGCTAAATTCGCGCGAAATAATACCAGAATTTCATTGGACGACTACGAGTGACGTCAATGTCTCCTGAATAAATGTATGTAGGACAATACAAGTGACGTCAGCGCGCGAAATTGCGGCGTTTGGAATAGTTTGTAGTCGATATGAAATAAATAAATAGGTTCGTGGAGTGATTTTACATGCATCATATTATATACAGATACGATCGTTTGTTACAAATATTATGACATTCTCTATTGCAGTGTTATTGTATATCTTACACCTCAGATATAACCAGTTCTTATAACAGTATAGGTTGTAGTACCTAGTCCAAATTCCATAAGAGACCATGGTGACCATAGTGTATAATTTTATTCTTATTCAAATTTTAATAAATTTCTGAAGATGTCAAAAGTTGAAATAAGTTTATCTACGTAGGCATCGCCACATTTTGCCAAACTGATTTCAATTGGAAAATAACGTAAATAACTTTGTTTGGTACTATACACATTGCCTAAAGAATTCTTCTATGAATCTATGAACACTTAAAGAATATCACTAAACTCAATTTGTTGTCCAAAAATCGGTTACTGATGCGAAAACAATTGATTTATTTACTTTGTATTAGTTCAACCGAATGATTATAGATGGCGTACCCTTTGCGCAGAATGCGAATTACAAAACACTTTTGAAATGTTTGTTTGTTTTCTCCACCATTTTTTTATTACTCAACACGTGTTGAAATGGGTTATCATTTTACCTATATTTCAGAGTCTTACCGGACGGCACGTTTCACTCTTACCGGACGGTTTGTTTCACCTTTACCGGATGTCCCAGTCCGTTCTAGCTGAATGGCCTTTTTTGTTCCTGTTGGAGGGCTCTTCCATTCATACCGGCGGCCTATTTCATTCTTAGCTGAGGGCGTATTTCACCCTTACCCTATGTCACTATGGTTCCCCTGGGTACTTGCTGAGATCCACAAACTGTGATGTTTCGATTCCTGTTCTGATTCCCGTTTCGATCCAGAGTTCAAGGTCGATCTGAGTAACTGTCTGAATGCTGAATGTCTACCGGTCCATTGCTGTTCACTGTTGAATACCTGTCTGAAATTTACCATCTCCGAAGAATGATCTAAGGACCGATTATCTGAGAGAACCTCAGATAAGTAAATAGGTATTATGTATCCATCCTTACTTGTGAACATTTGTTTTTGTTTAATTGTATGTTATTACATGTCCAACAATAGGTCTTGGTACCTACAGGTAACACTTTGTATGGCAATCGTTTTGAAACTGATCAGATTTCATTTACAATTTTTTTTTGGTAATCATTCTGGATACCATAGAATATGGGGTATTAGACGCCTGTGGTGCCACTCAATGAGAACAAAAGAAGTTTTCCCCTTCACCACACTAGATTCCTACATGCGCATTTCATTAACCAAATTAATTTCATCAGTAGGATTACTAAACTCAGTTTGGTAAAATTAAAAATAGTGCCACAATTGTTTCAAGGCAGATTGTTTTAATATATTGTTTCTTCTAATAAACATACCTTTTTCTTCTCATTTTCATCCTGTTGACTCATAAATATCCTGATCAATTTCTCCATTGAGAAGTGCTCTTTCAATATCTGGGTCAACAGACTACTAAATATTAGTGGTTTGATGTTGGAATTAAATCATTATGCATTACTACACCAAAGGTTTCTAACAGTGCAGTGCAAATATGATCAAGTCCGTAAAAAACTCAACTTTTTGAGAGCAACACACACCATTGACATTGACCCTATGGTGGTCTGAAGTATCAACGCAAGACACTGGAATGCAGGATGATCCCAATATATGGCAAAGAATCGACCATGCAGCAGTGACTAGTGTTGGATATAGAAAAGAGGATTGGGTATGAAATGAATCAGAAGCAGCACTTTTTGGCATCATTGCTGCCAGTTGCACAATTATAGATAGGCTCGACCAAAAAAAATCTGCAATGAAAGCAAAGGGTTGCGAACGGCATTGTCCACATCAAAGTCGAACAAAATTAAATAATATATGAAAAGTAACACGAATCAAACTTTATTCAAGATACAATTTATACAATTACAAACGATTGGCAAGAACTTATCAATAAAAAACAACTTCATTCTAAAAACAGGAATACGATCAAAGTTGCTCATCTTCGCACAGTACCATCGCAAAGTTTCAGTAAATGCATTTTGGATGTGAAGTTGCGATTGATATTTTCGATCTAAAAATCATTCCTCTGATTATGTAGTTTTACTCAGTGCGGAATCCGATGACAGTGAGGAATCTCTTCAAAATAACTGATATTTAATCCATTCAGAGTGTAATGAACATCTACGGTCATAATTAACAGACAGTTTCGTTATGTGGAGAAAATTCGTTTCTTGGGATGTTCTTTTGAGAATTTTAGCTTTCCACATTCTGAGAACTGAAAAGTGCTAACTCAAGAAAATCAATTCAAGTTCACTAAAAAATACTTCTCTTTTCCAAAAGACGTTGCTGAAAACTTGTTTGTAGATAATATTATTTGTTATCAAAACTTTTTTTTTGTTAGGTTTGGTGATAAGATTTTGTTGGCTAATAATTTCCGAAATGTCGACGTTTCTTAAAGAAGAGAAGTATTCTTGTTGATCAGTATTCATTTTATTTTTTTATCAAATACAAATTTCAGAATACGATAAATAAGAAATGATCTTATTGTTAACGTAGTGATTTATTGGGTCAAATTGATTCATTTGTCTTTCTACCCCTAAAATGGATTTCCTTGAATTCACATTTCTTTCGTTTTCAGACTGTGGAAGATTGGAATCCCCATCAAGAAACCATGTCAAGAAATCTACTGTCATCATATTTCCTTTAAGCATATTCTGAACACAATTTGAAATTAATTACATTTTGAAATATTATCAAACATAAACGATAGGTCGCTGGATTCAACGGAAGAGAAAAAACATTCAATCGATATGAACTTCTCATACGTGTGGGAAGAAATTAAGTTATTCAAGTACTTGCCGATTTGATATATTCTCAATGAAATAAACTAAACATTAAAACAAATTCGTTCTGGAATAACCTATATGTGTCTATCGTCGTTTGCGTTATTCCAATACAGACAGTCTAATTTCAATCAACATGTACAATAAATCCTAAATTAATACTAAATGCTCTCATTTCCAAGTGCTAAATGAAAAATACCTCATACCAACTGTGAAAAAATATCTATCAGATGGCAGAGTTATCAATATTATTTCTATTATTTCCTGTTCATCAAATTCTGCTTCTGAAAAATTATGCAAAGAAACCACGAAGATATTTCTCATATTTTTTTGGCATTTTGTCAAGTATAAAGAAAAGGACAGTAATTGAGGTTAGTTCATTCAATGGAATGCTGATGTGGCCACTAGGTTATTGCAACTATTTACTATATTACATTGAAAATATATTATAATATTGTCATATAGAATCTACTAACTAATTTTAATATATAGTTGAGCTTTGAAATATATTTTCAACACAAATAGTGTCTCTAACTCGCCAAAACGTGCAAAAGTCACTACAAACCAACATATTTCAGAACATATTAAGGTAAATTGGTAGTCTGCAAATAGGCAGAAGCGGAGCTCAGGAGTCCTAATCTTTGCTTCTGTTTTCTTTGTTCAGCCATTTGGTCCTTGAGCTCCGTCAGTTGTTGGGTGAGAGTAGTCACGAGTAATTCTGTTCTTTGAAGTTGAGTTTGGAGACTTTTGAATTCAATCTGTTCTCCTTCACCTTCAATCGCTGCTAAAGATATTGCACGTAATCTAGGAAACCATTCAAGATTTGACCCCTTCACCATTGCATAAACATAGCTTTCTGGTCCAGTGAATTCTGTTGGATCTTTGACTCTGCACAGTACAATGAAGTAAAGGTAATGCCACATGTTGTGTTCACATTTTATGTGGTCTTCAAAACTCACTATCTTGTTATCGAATGCAGATCTGTTCAAACCTGAAAAATTGAAAAAAAAAATTTTTGTTTATAATGTGTTACATTTTCATCAAAATTTAAATTTTTCCATGTAATAATATATATTGAACTGACTGAGATAAATTAAATTTTTTTGTGGATTACGCGCATCTTAAAACTCATGGATCTAAAATCGTTTATCAATAACTATCTATTTGAAAAGTGTCCACGTAATATTTAGGGTCTCCAATTTACACGGCGCTGATGAAATACAACAGAAAGATAGAGCTTTTTTCTGTTGACATCTTGTTGATTATTTGTGAAATTGCGTATGAAATGTTTTTTTAATGTAGTTAACCTGTCCTGAGACGGTAACCTGTTTACCACATTTTTTGACATTTCCAAAGTTTTTATTGGTGTTTTAATTTTGGAAAACAGACCAATAGTGGTGGTAACGATTCGTTGAGCAAACTTTATATTTTCACCCTTGAACACGTTAAGAATCGGTCTTTTCACCTACAGATAAAGGCCTTGATAACTCTATCCTACAGATATCCTTCATCTGTCGTATTACCTTCAGGTTATCCTATCCGATAGATAAATATAATCTATCTTTAGGATAACTTGTCTGTCACTTTGGGATCGGGATAATGTAGTGTTTTGTCAGATAAATGCCGCAAAACAATACTGTTTTCAAAAATGAGTATGAATAATATGACATGAAATATTTTATTAAATTATATTCGTGATACTTTGGATGGATATTGGGCAAGAATAATGGAACAACGTGGACAAAACAGTTTTAATCACTTTTCATCTTTACAAAACTTGCAACTTGCAGCAACATCAACTGTCACAGAACACTTAAAAATAGAATTAAGATAGGATTGCCAACTTACATGTATGCATTTTAACAACCACCCCCAATCCTAGAAACTATTTACTTATATAATAAAACCAAATACAATTTTTATTTAACAAGTAATTACATTCAACTTTTCTTTGAAGTGTTGAAATTTTGATAAAGGTAATGCTTTAGTCAAAATATCAGCGATTTGTTGTTTACTTGGTATATATATTAATTGTGCAGTGCCTTCACAAAACAGTTTCGAATAACATGGTGTTTAACATCAATATGTTTTGACCTTTTGGTTTCTAATGTTTTAGCCATCTTGATGCATGACTGATTGTCTTCGTAAATCAAAATATTTTTAATTTCAATACCCATATCTTTCAATAATTGTTTCATAAACAAACATTCAGTGAGGCATGTAGACAAAGCGACATATTCTGACTCACATGTTGATAAAGCTACTACTGATTGTTTTTTTTATTTCCATAGAACAGTGTTTTGATTCAATTTCAGAACAAAACCAGTAATGCTTTTGCCTATCGGAACAGTCATTTGCAAAATCAGCATCTACAGAGGCATGTGTTGTATAATCAATTTCAGTTGACTTATAAAAGCATAATCCATGATGTTTAGTTTCATTTAAATATCTTAACACCTTTCAAATGTTTTCAGTGAGTGTCAGTAAAACTATTTTGAACTAAAGTATTTGACTAAAGTATGAAATTGAAAAACATACGTCTGGCTTTGTACCTAGTATAAGATACATGAGGCTGCCAATTAATTCTTTGTGGGGTAAATTTTGACAATTTTTATTAATGTTATTCTCAGATTTTAAATTCAACTTTGGTACCATAAAATTTTATCAATCAAGTTTTTCTGGGTTATGTATAGTTTCTTTTCAAATTTTTCAATTTCCAAGCCTAAAAACAAAAATTTATTGTTACCTGACATAACCTTCATTTCAAATTTATGTGATAGTTCATTTTTGACTAAATTTGACTTCAAACATTCATTCGAACGATCATACCAGCATTTTGGACTCTGCTTGAGACCATATAATGCTTTCTTGATTTTGCATACTCCGTTGGGTGGTCCTTGGACTCCTTCCGGTAAATAAATGTAAACAGGAACGTCCAAATTCCCATTTGAAAATGCTGACTTGACATCTAATTGGCACATGTGATAGTCTCGTTCTATAGCTAGGCTAAGTAACAAACGAACTGTTACCATACGTGCCACTGGTGTATACAAGTCTTCATTAAGGTACTACCTCTTGCTGGAAACCTTTAGCTACCAACCTTGCCATCTTAATGGTTTCTACATCAAGATCTTTTTGGGTGAATATTCAGCGTGATTGTACAACTTTAGTATCAAGTGGCATTGGTACTATATACCATGTTTGATTTTTCGTAATGTTTGAAAGTTCATTTTTAATTGCATTCCTCAATCTTCATCTATCATAGCATCTTCAAAAGTTTCCGGCACATCTGATGGCAGGCAACCTGTAGCAAGAGCAGCCAAAAAGTTCATATCATAATCTTGATATCTTATTGGCAACTTTTTCTCTCTGCTAGTGCGTCTATGTGTTTCAAAGTTTTCATCTTCGGTTTCATTTACATTCTCTTGAATATTTGTTTCATTTGGATTATCTTTTAAATTATAAGGCAGAGTGACTTTATCTTGATTTTGTGTCATTTCTCTTGTATTACTGTCAGTTTCTTTTTCGAATACAATATTTCGAGCTATTACTAGTTTACCTTTAGCAATGTCCCACATTCTATAGCCATTGGGAGCATATCCCAACATTTTCATTCTCACACTACGTTCTTGTAGCTTTCCTCTCCTGTCCTCTTCAGGTACGTGTACATAGCCTTGGCATCTAAAAACTCTAATGTTATCAAGACTTACTTTATGTTTATAACATACAGTGAGGACCAAAAGTCCGTCGCCCCCCCCCCGTAACTTCTTCATTTTCCATATTACAAAAAAATGTTAAATACATAAGTAGGGTTTCATTCGATCTCTTTAATGGTTTAAGTTTCATTCATACAGAGTGTCTCAAAAAAGCACGGTGACTTAGAAGTTAATTTTTTTAAATGGGACACCCTGTATTTCATTGCATTATTACATTCTACGTTGAATTCTGAACAAGTTTGATGAATGGTTTTCTATCAAAAAAGTTAATAGTTTTGAACTTATGAACACTTAAATATTTAATAATTATTTCGACTACTTTTGCGCCAGTTCAATGAGAAAATCGTAACAAATGGATCACAATGTATTCCACTTTCCTATCCTAACTTTTTGAAAGCTATCCAATGTTGCAAACTGCTGATGGCACCATGTGTAACTTACCTCGTCGTACCATTTTACAATTGTTAGAGTTGTTGAATCTCACGAAAAACTAGTACAAATGAAGTTGAAACATTTTATTAACAAATAAGGTAGTCCATAAATACAGATCAAGAATCATTAAAAACTGAAGAGATATTTTAATTTATAACTAAAAACGGTGAGTTTTTATCTATTTCAAAAGATGTTCGACATGTCCACCATGCATTTCTTGACACATAAATAGTCGGGTTGTAAACTCTTCCCTAACATTAATCAAGGTTTGTGGTGTTATTTCTGAACACACTTCAATAATTCGACGGCGCAGTTCATCTAATGACCCACAAACTGTCTTAAAAACTACGGATTTCACATAGCCTCAGAGAAAGAAATTAAGCGGTGAGAGGTCCGGTGAGCGAGCTGGCCACTCTGTTGTACCTCGACGTCCAATCCACCTACCTGGATACCTTTCATCTAAGTAATTTCTCACCTCCCGAAAATAGTGTGGTGGCGCTCCATCTTGCTGAAATGTTACATCCAAGTAAAATTCATGTGGGTTTTGCGCAACGATCTCGTCGATACTGGGACTTATTGTGTCTTGCAGCATTTGGAGGTATCTGGGACCATTTAAACTTTCTTCCAAGAATATGGGACCAACAATGTGGTTACCTGAAATACCAGCCCAAACATTAATTTTCTGGGGAAATTGAGTATGTCCCTCGCGGAATTCATGGGGATTCTCATCACTCCAATATCTACAATTCTGGGTATTCACATTTCCATTCAGGAAAAAAGTGCTTTCATCACTAAAGCAGATGTGTCGCAAATAAAGTCGATTTGCAACAATTCTTTCTGCCATGGTCTCGCAAAATTCAAGTCGCCGGTCTGGATCATCTTCAACCAATTGGTGCAAAATTTTTATTTTGTAAGGATGGAATTTATTTTTTTTTAAAACCCTCTTTACTGATGTTTTAGAAACATCACATGTCTCAGCTACTTGCTTAGTTGATTGTTGTGGGATATTTACCATTTCGGCTAGTACTTGAATTTCAACATCTTCCGTAATTATTTTCGGCCTCCCAGATCTCGGAGCATCTTTCACGGTGCCAGTTTGGTTAAATTTTGCCACCAATTTCTGCAGATATTTTCGACACATCGTACGTTCTGGAAACCGTTCATTGAAAATGCGAATAGCAGCGTGGTAATTTCGGTTAGCTTCACCAAATATGATAACGGCTTCAACTTTGTCTGCTACTGAACGAGCCATATTAATCAACAAGAGAAATTGAAAACCATTTGAAACAAAGTTTTGAAAACCTTCAAAATGTCAATGACATTTGGCAAAAACAGATAAGAGTTTTTTTTCGTTGTCATGGATAAAATAAACGCGCCTAGCGTGCATAGCCTACCTCATTTACTTATTCGTGAACTGGTGCAAAAGCAGTCGAAATAATTATTTACAAGTGTTCATAAGACCAAAACTATTAACTTTTTTGATAGAAAACCATTTATCAAACTTGTTCAGAATTCAACGTAGAATGTAATAATGCAATGAAATACAGGGTGTCCCATTTAAAAAAAATTAAAAACTAAACAAATAAAAAAATTAACTTCTAAGTCACCGTGCTTTTTTGAGACACTCTGTATGAATGAAACGTAAACCATTAAAGAGATCGAATGAAACCCTACAACTTATGTATTTAACATTTTTTTGTAATATGTAGAATAAAGAAGTTACAGGGGGGGCGACGGACTTTTGGTCCTCACTGTATATCTACAGGTAATTGGCCCTTCTCTAGAGTCGAAGTTGGTAATCTATTTAGAAGATAAGCTGCAGTTCTAACTGCTTCACCCCAAAATGACTTTAACAGTTGTGAGTCATGCATCAAACAACGAGTCATATTCAACAAGGTTCGATTATATCTTTCACTAACACCATTTTGTTCAGGTGTTCTTGGAACTGTGTATTGAATTTCTATGCCTCTTTGTTTACAAAAATCCTTGAAGTATTTGGAGCTGTACTCGCCTCCATTATCACATCGGAGTTTACAATTTTTTTTATTGAAATCTATTGGAAACCATTGCGTCATACTATTCAATTCTCTTCAAGACCTCACTTTTACTTTTCATAAGGTACATACAAGTGAAGTGAGAAAAGTGATTAGTAAATGAAACTTCATTCCATCATATGTTAAAGGATTAAATGGCCCTGCTACATCATAAGATACAGCTTCTAGAATTCTCCTGGGTCTTTGTTCATGAGGTAAAACTTTCAAAAATGAAGAACGTGTCTGTTTCCCTTCCATGCACACATTACAAATGTTTCTTGTGGGATAGTGAGAAGAATGACCCATTCTACGATGTAACAACTCATATCACTTGCTTTGGAAATTATATTTGCAGACTCTTCCCTCAGTTCAAAGTCTATAACATACAGATTTCCCTTTATATTTCCTTCAACCAAAATTTTCACACCCAAGTCTTCAAAAATTATTTTCAGACCTTCTTGTTGGAGTCTATTAACAGACAGTAGATTATAGGGCAACTCAGGATTTTTCAAATACAAGTTTCCACTTCTAAGGGCCGATTGCACCACTTCCGCTTAGTGCTTTGAGCGTAGCTTAAATTTGTGAATCACTTAGAATGTGAACGTATTGATGTATTTGACATACCATTCAACATATTCTATCGGATTCTTAACAGCAAGTGACACTTAAAGCGTTAAGTGTAAACTGTGCAACTGGCCCTAATGCTTTAATTTTCACATCCCTTTTTGCCACACTTATGGAATAGTCTACTTCTTTTCCATCCATCAAATACTGTGCTGTGTTTGAACAAATCAAGTGGTTTGTTGCTCCTGAAACAACAACAAATGATATTAGATATCTGTCAGAAAGGTTATTAGTCAAGGCTTTTCCACTGTCACCAACCCCAATATTGGCCATAACACTTCAGTCACAAACGTGATTTCTTCTTCTTTTTCTGAAGCGACATAGGTGCGTTTTTTTCTTCTCGAAAGTATTCAGGACAATCAAATTTTTTATGTCCAGGCTTACCACAGCTGTAACACTTAAACGGAAAACTGTTTTTGTTACCCCGACCATTTCTCTGTGGATTCCATGTTCTGTACTTCTGTCTTCCATCTCTCATAGTTGATCCTTGTTTATGAAATTTTCCACTTCCACTAGCTAATGCGATGTTCTCGTTTATGCTTGTACTAGCATTTTGACGGGCTTCTTCTTGTAATAGTTAATGTTTCACAAACTGAATAGTCATATCATCAGGATTCTGGCTATAAAGAACATCAATCGTTGTTGTGATGGCTTGATAAGATTCAGGCATGGCTGCTAGCAACTGAGCGATTACCTCAGTATCTTCCAAAACTCCACCACAGCTTTTCAAGTCCTGTACAGTCTTTTCAAGTCCTGTACAGTCTTTTCAAATTCCACAATGAATTCTCCTAGTGAACCATTTTGAAATTGCATATTTCTCAATTTCCGCTGTAAATTTACTTGGACTGATATTCTACTTTTCATTTATGTATTTTTCAGGATTAGATAAATATCTCTTGCTAACTTCTGGTTTCTGATACTATCTAGGACATTATCTGCTAGTACTTGAACAATGATATTTCTGGCTTTCATATCTCGTTTCTTAAATGTTTCTTCCAACATTTTTGCTTCATCGGTTTTCTCCAAAACATCCAATACTTCATTGTGTTCCAATAACAATTTTATTCGGAATTCCCAATTTGAGAATCCGGTTCCATCAAACTGTTTCAGATGAGCAACATGTACAGCCGCCAACGCCATATTTGTCTGATTTTTATTCCAACACAACACGTTTCTATCCCAAATCACAGTTATCACGCCCCGAAATGTTTCAATCTGGGCCCATAACCTATTAAATTATATTCGTGATACTTTGGATGGATATTGGGCAAGAATAATGGAACAACGTGAACAAAACAGTTTTAGAGGCCTATTCTGTAATACATAACGATGTCGTTAGTGAACGATAATCGGTAATTAACGACATTTGCGATTCTGTAGCTGAATATCGTTATCGTTTTATCGTTACTCTACGATAGAATTTACCGTTTGTATATGACGTCGATGGAGGTGTCTTTATATTGTCGTTGGTGGATATCAAACATGAAACATGATATAATTCACAGAACATATATTTATAGGTGATTATTTGAAATTTGAATTAGAATCTAAATATTTGGAAATAGGAGAGATAGAGTGGTTAACACAAATTTTGGGATATTTCAAAGTGGTGCGATTGTTCAATAAAAAAGGAATAACCAGAGACAACTAGTACAGCTAGTTAGAGAAAATATATTGCGCAGGTGGAATACATGAATTCTACGATATTCTCAGCACTTTATTATATGAACTGTCAAAAATGATCTGTAATACTATTTTAGACAACATCGACAGCGACTCAGAATACTGAGGGACACAAGCAACCCGTTTGAGTTACCAGATATTCCTTTCGGCAAATGTATAAGATCGAATAAAGAGGCAGCACAATAATTATTCAATGAAGTTGTGGTGTTCATGTTGCTAGCACAAAGAAACACAGGAACAGCTCCTGTTATCAGGGTGGGATGAACATAGATACCATTATTTCGAGTGTGTCATTTGTATGATCAGAGTTTTTTTTACCACATTATCCTTTCTGGCGCATGGCAGCTACCAGAAGCCTCTGTAGGATCAGACAGACACAACAGTTCATCTCAACCCAATGTCAGCAGATCTGTTCATGAGGTTGTTGATAAAGCTTTATAACAAGTAGTACTTGCAATTATGTGTCCGTGAGGAACGTTGCACAAATAGAAGACAGATATAATTCAATATACGTAGGGGGAAGTAGTTGTTTTCTGTCAGATATTAGCCTTAATTTCCATTGTGTGGAATTATGTAGAGAGACAGGAATTTTTCGGTTTTACCAAATATTTGATTCATAAAATTGAACTCTCCTATTTCTGGGTAGATGAACGAATAATAAAAAAAAACAATACAGAACTTACATAGATCAACGTTTTACCTTTTTTCTGATACTAAGTTCATTTCGATTGGATAAAGATTGCTTCAAACTGTAATGGGAGATAAATACCGCTGCAGCTACCTCGATTTTCAAGGTAGCTGCCTTCATGACGGCCCGTTGAAAAACTGATGGTGTAGTTTTTAAGCCAAAACGGCATAGTTAGATATTCAAATAGTCAATCAAATGTAACGAACGCGGTACATTCAATAGAATCCGAAGGAACAGGGATTAGGTGAAATCCGCTAGCCATATCTGACACGTAAAATATTTTGCGTTACCAAGTCGGGCTATTTGATCAGAAATGAGAGGTAACGGAACTTTATCATCTATATTATCATTTAATTTTTCAGTCCATGAAATATGCTTCCATTTAGCAATGGAGGAGTTATACACCTGATTCAACCCTGTATTCCTGGTATCGGAGCACCAACGAGATGCTGACACAGAATTTTATTCATTTCAATGAACTTTGTGGGAACGCAGAACATGTAGTAATTATTTTATGCTTTATTAAGTCTATTCACGTGGATCAGATGTATTTTCATACATTCTGTTTTTTTCAATAAAAAAAAGTCTTTTTAAAATCAATCTTTGACGTTCAAAGTATTTATGTCACGCCACCCATGTTTACAGGTGATCTATGTAAAAATACCAATAATTCCGATTTTTTTTCTCAACGGAAACCATGGAATTATTTGCATACATGCATGCAAACGTTTGGTTATTGGTCTTTAGGTGACGCCCGCAGTACCACATTCATTGAATGTGTTTATCCAAAGGTCCCCTCTCACACAATTATGACCTGTTCTTGGGAGGGGCTGATGTGGTTGAGTTCTCGAACTGACCTCTAGAACAGATAGCCTTTCAATAATTCTCTGCAAGTTTATTGCGAGGAATGGCAGTGGGATGGAATCTTTTTTCTCAATTTTTCTCGAGTCACAAGCTGCATGCTGAGTAATAAGGTGAGATGAGAGGTGACGGATGTGTGTCTCATGAGGCATGATCTGTGACGAGAGGTGGTGATGGGTGACGGGTACGTAACGATTCCCCGTATTGTGTAGATAACGAAGGCAGCATCCCAGTGCATTTACATTGGAAATCATCGGGCTGAACGCTTAGAATCCGCTGAATTCTGCATTTTTATCCAAGATAACATGAACTTATAAATATATGCTTTTTCCATTTGTTAGTCAGTTATAATTGTACCATTGGCTTTGACATTGCTAATAAAAATACGTTGTAACTCATAATTTTTGGTTTTCGAGTTTTTGAAAGTAATTTTTGTTTTTTTTTTTCAAATTAAGTTCGGAGGCTCCCAAACTTAATTGGCGAGGTCGTTGTAGGATAGCACCGGCTCTTGGCGATCTAAAATCGACGCTTACCCAGTGCTATTTCGTGAACCGGAAGATTTCGAACAAAATCGTCGGAGTTATTTCCAACTAGTTATAAGAACTATTGAACTTTAATTGAACTATTGCAAATTAGGTGAATTAAACTATACATACACATTATTGGATTATCAGTCCCATTATTGAATTATCAGTGCCAAATTATTGGATCATCAGTGCCAAATTATTGGATTACCAGTGCCAATCAAGGATATACCAATCCATTTGTACCAATACTCATTTTAATGTAGGTGACTGCTCAATTCCTAATTTTCCTATTATCATTATTCCCTTGTTTCTTCGCAATTTTATGTCTGATATTGACCAACTCACCATGCACTCTCATTTCAAACATAAATCTTGAAAACAACGCAAGTGAAAATAGTCTAGAGGAGGAAACCAACGAAATAACTACCGCATTTCAAACTAGCTACCTGGATGCTATTCCAAAATTCGAAGGCAAACCTGCAGAACTTGCCGATTTCATCGAATCTTGTGACCTCATAGTCAATCAGCTCTCTGAACCATTGGAACCACTTGCATTCATCAATACATTTTTGGTAACCTGTATCTAAAACAAACTTACAGGGAGAGCCAAAACTATTACAGGGGCAAGAGAAGTTGATCACTTGTTGTTATTAATGTAATTTGAGGAACATAATGTAACCTACCGGTATTAAAAGCTTTATTAGAAGCAGACTTTTCATTTTATTGGCCTCGATGAACTTTCTATTTGCAGTGGGTGCTCAGTTTGATAACTACAAATAACTAGTACATTTACCATTACGAAGAGTAATAAAATCTACTAAACAAGATATTAGTAGTTATAATACAGTATTGTACTGTAGCAATATTTTTTGATCATTATAGAAATGTTGGTTTACTTGGCCTTATTGAATGACTCACTTCTGGGTGGTTTATTGTCTTACCTTCAATATAGCTTTCATTCTATTTTTGGTATCATAATTCACCTGACTCAAATAATATATTCACCTGCCCTCAGTTTAATTTATTAGTTCTTCAAAAAAAAAGGATCATTTGTATTTTTTAATGCCTTATTTTCAATACATTCATTTTTGTCTCAAATTCACAATAAAATGGATGGTTCGGTTGCACCAAGGAACCAATGATATCATGCCTGCACTCTAAGAAAGTGTTACACTTACAGAGTGTCAGCGGCTACATATCAAAATACACCATTCGAAAAAAACTGAAGATAGAGATCACATTTTTTAGGAGAATCTTTTTCCTCTATTTGTTGATATGGAACATCGCCGCTGGAAACTATTATTAATTATTATATGTATATTAACTGATAACAGTGATCAGTAAAACACCGCAAAATCACCGGCAAAGTAGACTAAGATGCCTAGTAGACGCATCCACACAGCTCTCAATTGTTGAAATGACGCCGGTTTGGCGGAAAACCGTTAGTACTACACCTTATCACGTGAAGAGTTGCGGCGGTTATTCCCGATTGATCCCGAACTGGTCGAAAATAAACAAGTAAGTGAATACGTTACATTACTGTAGGAAAACCAAGTTCTGCTGCAAATGAATTGTTGTATTAATCCAGTAACACGAGTTTCTGTTGTATTGATACACTTTTCAAAAACCCAAAGTTAATAAATATGGAAATACACTTTTCAAGGGCTAGTAAAGTATTGACCTGGCATTATACAAAGTCTAACCAAACAGTTAGACCAATGCAAGCACCTCCACAAAACCGCCAAAATTTTGTACCCAGACCAATAAGACCATTCGTACCTGCGAACCAGCCAACGTTTCAGAGACCACCTTCAAGGCAACCTAATTGGAATTTTACCCAACCTCAAGGCAACCAAAAATTTCGACCACCACAAAGAAATGTTTTTCAATCTAATCCATATCGCCCACTCTCTAGACCAACCCCAATGGACACATCTTCGGGAAATTTTTCAAAAAATAGGCAGCTGAAACTTAAACCAAATTTCATAGTAGAAGAACTATTCTGGCAAGAAAATGGAGACCAATCAGCGGAATATCAAGATTATCAATACGATCAATATTATCCAACCGATCAGATCGAAAAAAACTACTATCCAGGATATTCAACTGAAACAACAAATCCCTGAAATGAATATGAAATCGAATGGCATGAAGATCAACATTTTCAGATCACCCCATCGAACAATCAGACAACGTAGTAATTATCAATGCAACAACGTTTTCCAAACTTCCATATCGTCGGCTTAGAGTGTAAACGCGCTAACTCCGATTCAGGAAAGTTCACAGGAGGAGGAAAAAACTTCACCAAATTGTTCACACACAAATTCATCAGGAGCTAAAAATCCCGTTTGTCTATTCGAGGTAGTTGTATCATTTCGTAATGAAATAAAGTAATATTTTTTTGTCATTTCAGTTATATTGTAACTTTTGTGAGATAGCTACTTTTCTGTGAGTGATTTACAAATTGTAAGTTGGAGTTAGCATGTTTTACTCAATAGCTGAGAGAATTTTTGCAAAATCATGAAAGAAAACACTTTTATTGCTTTAGAATAATGTAATACCAGATGTTTCTTAGCAAAACAAAATTTATTCAACTTAAAATAACAACTTTTTCAAAACGTTCATAGTAGGAACTAGCTGTATCCATTCATCAAACAAGAGGTAAAATAAAAGAAGCAGAAACATATTTATCAATAGTAAGTGGAATATTCAACATTTCCATCCTAATCATGAGGCAAATAATCATAATACTTATAGTAATCTTTGGGCAATACAGTTTTCAGATACTGAAGACCTGCAAACTTTCTAGCTGTAATATTTTTTCTTCTCTGGTGGAGGTTTTTTAGTTGACTCCACTACAGAGACACAACATTTGAATTTTTCCTTTGAGGTAGCATTTGCCATGAATCAGAGAATTTCAGTTTGAAGAATATTTCCCCATTTTGAGTATAACGCAAAGCACGAATATCTGTGAGTTTTGCGTCACCCTTACCACGACCAGGACGAATACTTTTGTAGAATTGAATATCGGTGAATTCTTTGAAAAAATCATAGCTCAAATAGGTCACATCATAAGGACTATGCTTCTTTCTTGCTCCTTTATATACTTCAATATACTCAGCAGGAATATTAATATTTCTATTTTTTAATGCACGTTCAACAGTAGAATGAATGCAGTCTGCTTCCATTTGCGTATGGCCAGCTTCTAGGAATTTTTGTTCTATTGTTATTTTATGTTTTATAGCGGAATTCAGCAATTCATTAGACATGGTGCAATTCCGATTCTGGTAGGTGCATCCGTCACTATAAAATATAATTTTCAAGCTATCATCGGTTTTAAAATTTGGAATAATTTTATCCTCCATTAAATTAACCCATACACTGGCAAACTCCTCAGCATTTACTCCTCCTTCCACCTCATTCCAAATATAGCAATAACCATTCCTATTAATCAAGTTGTAAAACGCAAGATTATGAACTTGTAGTTTTGTCCTGTAATACAAGCTACTTATCTGAGACTTTGGAGCCATCAACACTGCTTGAAGGTCGACCGAGAATACAATTCTTTCCGATTTTTTATCTTTTTCTTTTTCTGCTCTAGCTTCTTCCTTTTTTGCTTGATGTGAGACATACAGTTCCTCCGATAATTGATCAGTACGATACCTTGCGCATTTTCGACACTGATCTTTTTTTGGGGCAAACAAACCGATATTTTTGAACATTTCATGAAATACTGATATTGATACATTATGTTTTGTACACCAATCCTAAACATAAAAGTCGTAGAGCATTTTCTTGGAAGACTACTCTGGTAATAGATATTTTTTTGTAGTTGTAGCTCGGCAATAGTGTGATTCCATGGTCAGTAAGGAGTCAAAAAAGAAACTTAGTTGTACTCTTTTCTTATGATTTTGCACTTCATTAGAAGGATTTGGTTGAATAGCTTGTGATGGCTTCTTCTTAGAGCCAATCGGTTTTTTAAGCCAATTTTGGACAGAGTGACGACCTAAGCAGAGTGTGTTCAAATGTTCTACACACTTTCATCAATTCGTTTTCAACTTTCAAGTGATATTTTAATGTTTGACCACTTCGTGATTCAGTTTCAACTTTTCGATCTCGTGTTCTTGCAATGGGAACTCTTTCGACCATTATGTTAACAAACACTTTCTTCTGGCCCCCAATCCATATTCCAAAATTCTTCAAATATCTTTCTTCTGTTCTCTTCCGTAATAAGAGAACATTTCATGGTACCAGTACCATTTTTTCGTTTACACTCACATCTTGGTTTCATAACACGTGGCTTTTTTGGTTTCTCGTAATTCCAGACATTCCCATATTTTTTTCTACCATAATATTTCTTACCGTATTCCCTCAGTTTTTTTTCTGCAAACCAGGAAGATTTTTCCACTAGTACCCTTTTCTTTCGTCTTTTAGATTTGGTTAGTAAGTCTTCAGAAGTTTCTGAATCGCTGTTTAAGTCATAGGGGACTAATCTTTGGTCACTATCATCAGATATGGGGTCCTCAATATTATCGATTATATTGTTATTTAACAATCTGCCATCAACACTGCTTGAAGGTCGACCGAGAATACAATTCTTTCCGATTTTTTATCTTTTTCTTTTTCTGCTCTAGCTTCTTCCTTTTTTGCTTGATGTGAGACATACAGTTCCTCCGATAATTGATCAGTACGATACCTTGCGCCTTTTCGACACTGATCTTTTTTTGGGGCAAACAAACCGATATTTTTGATGTCAAACATTTCATGAAATACTGATATTGATACATTATGTTTTGTACACCAATCCTAAACATAAAAGTCGTAGAGCATTTTCTTGGAAGACTACTCTGGTAATAGATATTTTTTTGTAGTTGTAGCTCGGCAATAGTGTGATTCCATGGTCAGTAAGGAGTCAAAAAAGAAACTTAGTTATCCTCTTTTCTCATGAACTTGCACTTCATTAGAAGGATTTGGTTGAATAGCTTGTGATGGCTTCTTCTTAGAGCCAATCGGTTTTTTAAGCCAATTTTGGACAGAGTGACGACCTAAGCAGAGTGTGTTCAAATGTTATACACACTTTCATCAATTCGTTTTCAACTTTCAAGTGATATTTTAATGTTTGACCACTTCGTGATTCAGTTTCAACTTTTCGATCTCGTGTTCTTGCAATGGGAACTCTTTCGACCATTATGTTAACATACACTTTCTTCTGGCCCCCAATCCATATTCCAAAATTCTTCAAATATCTTTCTTCTGTTCTCTTCTGTAATAAGAGAACATTTCATGGTACCAGTACCATTTTTTCGTTTACACTCACATCTTGGTTTCATAACACGTGGCTTTTTTTGTTTCTCGTAATTCCAGACACTCCCATATTTTTTTCTACCATAATATTTCTTACCGTGTTCCCTCAGTTTTTTTTCTGCAAACCAGGAAGATTTTTCCACTAGTACCCTTTTCTTTCGTCTTTTAGATTTGGTTGGTAAGTCTTCAGAAGTTTCTGAATCGCTGTTTAAGTCATAGGGGACTAATCTTTGGTCACTATCATCAGATATGGGGTCCTCAATATTATCGATTATATTGTTATTCAACAATCTGCCATTTCGTGAATTATTAGGTTCAAACATAACTCCAGGAGAATTTTGTATAGATTCCACCTCATTGTGCTCATTGTTATGCAATTCATCATAATAATTGTTCGGAATAACATCATTTTCAAATGTAATAGTCTGGTCGTTCTGCACCTGATTTGTAAATGTTAAAATTTCATTAGCTTTGGTGGTTAAATCAATGTCTTCAAGAGGACACAATGGTGTAAGGGTGGTGTATTCTGCACAATTATCTACTACGTTGGATGGCATTTCCTGAAGGAAGTCAATAAGTTGTATTTGGACATTTTCTTCAGTGGAGATATTCAACATAGCAAGAGTATTTTTTTACTTCGACCCGATGCCATCTGAAAAATGAAAAATATACTTGCGTATTTATGTGAATAAAATTTCAAAACGATTCAATAATCAATATTTTGAATTGTGATAGTAATCAGAAAAAGGTGCTATGTACTTGAAAAATTATTTTAATCATAACTAGAAATGGTGCTAACTCCAAGTAATTTATGTCGTCACATTAAAGTGGAAAAATTACCAACAAACCAATGTTATCAGTAAATTTTATTTGACGAATAAGTATAATAAACATATCTTACCTTGTTTATTCATTTTGAAGAGTTATGAAAGAGACAGACCTATAGTATAAGCATTTGCTTGCTTTTACTCATACCACCCATTATTATTCCAGACCCCAAAACAAAATTCATGATCGATACCGGATTCACAAAAACACTCATTAGCCCAGACGTTGCAAGTACGTTTTACCCACACCTAATTCAGGAATATCCTTTTCAAATACAGTCTGCCCACAACACCTCTACGCACAAATATAGTATAACTAATAATAATAATAATAATTATAATTATAAAGCATTTATTCCATTAAGATCATAATTACATGAAATTGGAAATGTCAGAGGAGATAATTGTGTACATATAATAAAATTGGTCAACATAATATATAAAAATCTTAGAAAACAAATAATATAATATAAATATAAAAAGTCGAATGGCATATTATAGAATTTTAAAAATTAACAAATTCAAATTTGTTACATATCATTTAATAACAAAAATGATTAAAATAATAAATAGATATCTTAAAAACAAATTCGTGTAAATATAAATATAAACAGTCAAATGGTAGTTCATAAAATCATATGATTTATTGAGTGATATTGTATACCTACTCC
Source organism: Chrysolina americana (assembly GCA_958502065.1). NCBI lineage: Eukaryota > Metazoa > Arthropoda > Insecta > Coleoptera > Chrysomelidae > Chrysolina > Chrysolina americana. The sequence goes on from OY293420.1 coordinate 34,577,075, forward strand.
ATTAAAATTGATATAAATAAAATAAACATGATTAATCCACTCTTATTCCTGCACTCATTAACACTATAGTAACACTTTATAATTAGAAAATTTCTCAATTTATTTTTAAATATATTGTAGACTCGTTCCTGCTTTATTTCATCGAATAGCTTGTTGTACATTTGAATTCCTGCATATGAAGGTGCTTTTTCATAAAATTTTGTTTTGTGATATGGAATCAGTAAGAGATTTCCATGTCTACTGGTGTATTCATGGCTATCAGAATTTGTAGTGAAATCATTTAGCTTTGCTTTAATGAATAGAATGCATTTCATGATATATATACAATAAGGCACTGTCAATAGGTTATATTCCCTGAAATAATTCCTGCATGAATCGGTTCTTTTAATTCCGAATATCAAGCGAATTATTCTTTTTTGTGATAAAAGTAATCGCTGAGATGTATGTAGCAGCGTTTCCCCATGCTATTATATTATAGGAGAGGTGTGTGTAACTATACCACTACGTTGAATGAATACAGGGGTACCCTTCTCTCTAAGCGTTTCCACAAAGTGAAAAATAAAGGCAAACATCTGTCAGAAAACAACTACTTCCCTAGCTAATACCACGACGATATTGAACTATGTAGGTACACTTTTTAGTACGTCATGTTTTGTATTATTTATGTATTATTGCGTATGTTCAATTTTGTACCTGTAAACATGTTTTTATTTATAGTTAACCATACTCTTTTTTATGTATTATTGTTTTATGTGTAGGAAAGCTAGCTAGCTAGCTTTCCTGGACGTTCTCATCACGAAATCCAACAACTCTTTCACCCACACAGTACACAGGAAACAGACCCACACCAACCGATACCTACACGCAAACTCTCATCACCATCCAGCACAAACAAACTCCGTATTGAACTCCCTGATATACAGATCAATTCAGCTTACCGACAACCAGAATAGACCACAAGAGCTGGACAAACTGAAATCAGCCTTACTCCAAAATGGTTACAACAATTCGCTAATCGACAAGTCTATCCGCCATCAACTGACCCGTCCTCCAAAAACGAATGATCCACTAGAGAGTATTCAGCCACACAAAGCTTTCCTACCATACATCAAAGGTGTGACAGACAAAATCAGTAATATCTTGAGAAAACACGAGATAAAAACAATATTCACGGCCAACAACCAAATATCCAAATTCCTCAGATCTCCCAAGGACACAATACCAAACGATTCTCAAGGTATATATGAAATACCATGTTCAGACTGCCCGAGAACTTATATTGGCCAGACTAACAGACGAGTAACTTCCAGAGTCTACGAACACGAACTTGCTGTGCGTCAGGCATCTTCCACTTCCGCACTTTATAAACATCGAGAAGACACAGGTCACAAAATAGACTTCAAAAACACAAAAACAATTTCCACCGAGAAAACTCTGCAAACCAGGATCATCCGAGAAGCCCTTGAGATAGAGAAGCGCCCCAATTGCCTCAACACTCGCGACGACGGACGTAGACTTCCCAATACCTGGAAGCCTCTCATTGCACGCATAAACTCATTTCCCACCAACCCAGTTCCCGCACACAGCTCACTTAGCGCCAACCAAGTTCCCGCACACAGCTCATCTAGCGCCAATTCAGTTCCCGCCCATAGTTCACCTCGCGCCAATACATTGCACACGGCCATTACAGCCACGTCCACTATAAATACAGTTCCTCAACCCACAATTCCTCAGTTCTCTCGAAGGAGTAGGCAGATTGAGACCTTAGAGAGAACCAGTGACGAGACATGGGGAGTAGGCGTAGAATTACGTTTTAACCTTTCATTAATTTTCTTTCTATTTCAGTTCTTGAAAATGGCTCCAAAATCGGAGCCGAAACGTCGAATTTCAACAAATTCTAGACGCGGTTCAACCCGAACTTTTAGTTTTCATATATATATATATATATATATATATATATATATATATATATATATATATATATATATATATATATATATATATATATATATATATATATATATATATATATATATATATATATATATATATATATATATAAAAAGAAGGAACATTTTAATGGACTAAGCCCTCTAGTGAAAATGCAACCGTAGACACGTGTTTCGATCTTAAGGATCTCATCAGTACGGTGAAAGCAAGTGTAAGGATGTGCAACACTTGATTGCAGGTGAAACAACAAACGAACGGAGTCAACAAACAGGAAGCCAACCGCACATTTGTGGCTTCAGTCGGAACACCTCGTGTTTACAAGGCAAGAAACGACGTCGCCACGGAGGCAGCTATAGCTACCTGCGTGACATCCGAGTCCAGGAATATAAAATGTTCCTTCTTGTTATATATATATATATATATATATATATATATATATATATATATATATATATATATATATATATATATATATATATATATATATATATATATATATATATATATATATATATATATATATATATATATATATATATATATATATATATATATATATATATATATATATATATATATATATTATATAACTGTCAGATATTTGTGCAACGTTCTTCAAAGAAGACCCAATTGCAAGTGCTTGTCTTGTAATTAAACAGAAAATTATCCTTCATTTGGCTGGGAATGACCACCTGCAGACATGCATGTTTCGAGGTTTATTGCCTCTCATCAGTGACAGGGTCGGACAACATTATAATTGTCCTGTCCCTGCCAAATGAATAATAATCAACTGTTTAACCAATATTTCCCCACGGATAACACCACGATCTACAACCAAGTTGATCGAAGCGCCATCCGCACCGAACAAGACAAAACACTCCCAAGCAGCACAGTATCCGCGAAGAGAAATCTGTCAACATTCGAACTAGTTCGAATATATTGTGCCAGAGAGGTATCAACAATGTTGAAAGAATACAGGGGTACCCTTCTCTCTAAGCGTTTCCACAAAGTGGAAAATAAAGGCAAACATCTGTCAGAAAACAACTACTTCCCTGGCTAATACCACGACGGACATTGAACTACAACTGACCGATATTTGTGCAACGTTCTTCAAAGAAGAGCCAATTGCAAGTGCTTGTCCCGTAATTACCACTACCAAAAATGTTCAAAGGGTAGGATATCTACCAAAAATTTTATATATCGATTTCAAGCCCAAATATGATGGAATCGATTTACTTAGATTATCTAACCCAAGGCGATCTACGCAATCAAATAAATCGATATTCCATCTTGAATTATGGCCAAGAACAGAACACATTGTGAAAATACCCGTCAATAAAACCTTAAATGAAAGAGTGATACTTTTCAGAATATTTCAAGAATTGGAGATGCGTACGTGTTAGTCAAAATTCAAAAGGCTTTCACGACATTGATCAACCCAACTGATCAAAAACTCTCTTTCGATCTATTCAATTCCATCGAAATTGAGCCAATAGAAGCATTTGAAATCAATACTTTTGACGAACCAGGAGTACAAATAAATGAAAACCACTATGAAAATCTTCGAAATAAAAACTTGAAGAACATACGATTGGAACACATGAATCCTGAAGAAAAATTAGCGATCCAACAACTCTGCCGTAACTATAAGGATATATTTCACTGCGAACAAATCCCTCTCACTTTCAATAACCAAATCAAGCACAATATAAAATTAACACACGATATTCACCAAATCTTACAGATACCCTCAAATACATCAGCAAGAAGTCCGATTCCAAATTCAATCTGTTACAAGGAATCATACGACCATCTACGTCACCATGGAGCTCACCTATATGGGTAGTACCCAAGAAAATGGACGCATCTGGGGAAAAGAAATAGAGACTAGTGATCGATTATAGAAAGCTCAATGAGAAAACGGTGGACGAAAAATATCCACTTTCCAATATCACGGAAATACTGTACAAACTTGGGAGAAGCCAATATTTCACGCTTCAGGCTTTCATCAAGTACAAATCGAAGAACGTGACATCGGGAAGACGGCTTTCAACACAGAAAATGGTCACTATGAATACCAACGCATGCCGTTCGGGTTTGAAAAATTCCCCAGTAACTTTTCAACGCGTTATGGACAACATCTTACGAGGCATACAGAATGAGACGTGATTGGTATATCTAGACGATATTGTAGTTTTTTCGACATCTTTACAAGAACACATAGAATGTCTGAGAGAAGTATTAGAAAGATTAAAGCAATCAAATTTTAAAACCCAACTAGATAAAAGTGAATTTCCAAGAAAAGAGGTCGCCTACCTCGGGCATATTATCACGCCAAACCCAGAGAAAGTGAAAGCTGTTCAACACTTTACTATACCGAAGACACAAAAAGAGATAAAGGGATTCCTGGGCTTACTTGGCTACTATAGAAGGTTCATAAAAGATTTTGCTAAACTCATCAAGCCATTGACCAGATGCCTGAAAAAAAACGCCAAGGTCATTCATTCATTGGATTTCATTGAATGCTTCGAAAATTGTAAGAAAATTTTATTGAATGATCCAATATAACAGTTTCCAGATTTTTCAAAGCCATTTATATTGACTACAGATGCCAGTTACGTTGCCCTTGAAGCCGTATTATCACAAGGTGAAGTTGGAAAAGACCAAACCAGTCGCCTACGCATCAAGGACACTAAACGATACTGAACAGAAATATTCAACGATTGAGAAAGAATTACTAGCCATCATTTGGGCCACAAAGACATTAGGCCCTTATTTATATAGAAGGAAATTTACCATCTGCACGGATCACCGCCCACTTCAGTGGTTTTTCTCTTTAAAAGAACCTAATAGTAGAGTAGAGTAGAGTAATTTATTTGACCACTTTACATACAAGGTACATTTATGGCAAGTCATTTATAATATTAGCCTAAAGCCTAATTTCAATAAAAAAAATCAGAGTGAGCGAAAACGTCTGTGAATAAAACAATAGAGTGAATAGTCAAGAGTAAATATAGAACTTGCACAATTTAAAAATCTTAAAATGAATAACATTGTCACTTAAAAAAAGGCATAAAACATGTAATTGAAATCAACACAGATTTATAAACATGAGTTAATCACAAGCCTATCAAAATGATTTAATTCTCAAGAACTATGAATTGTCCAGCTACAGCCAAACATTCATCGATTGTGTAGAAACAATGTTTGAGAAGGTATATCAAGATATTATTTTTGAAATTTCTGAAATCCGAAGATTTTACTGATTGATAGAGACAGTTATATAAATTTAGATATAGCGAGTTTTTTTGAGTAACCGCTAATCGGTGTCTTGAATTATACTGTAACGATTTCGAGTCCGGCCCCGAGACCGGCCCTGATCTTATTAATTATGCACCCTCGTTCAACTACAACACCATATCTGATGGCGTACGGATCGCCGAGAACAAGCTGGAATAAATCGATCAATTCGATACTATTCGAAGAGCCATCTAGATGAAATGTTCTATACTCCTGAATATTCGAGAGTCGTGAATGGAAACTGCTTGGGAGTATATAAGCGGGACAGTCAAAATGGAGAGTTAGTTACAGTTCCAGAGTTCGCAGATAGAGACTGACACCGTAGAAATAAAATAGTGAAGTAATGTTTTAGTTTTGGATTGAATTGGTCGTTACTTGATGGAAATCCATAGTATAAAGCACTAAGGTAAACGATTAAATTTCCACAAAACTATTAAATTCGCGACATGTTTCACTACACTGTAGTTTCATCAAGCGATAATGGTTTACTAAAATCCTCTTCGTTAGGCTTTACTTAAATATCTAAATAAAGAAGACTAATTAACATAACTATACCAACATTACCTAGAATTGTTATGTTAAGTAACCTAACCTATCCCAATTCTTATCTTCCTCATTAATGTTATCCACAAACAACGAAAACAAGATATGCCGGGGAAACAATCGAAGTTACTAAGAAAAAAGGTTCAACAAAGGAGAATTGTTCAATTCCAATTGGTCATTGAGTAGACAATTAGAATTCTTCAATTTATTTATTTCTAGACATTCTAAATAATTAAGTTTGACACCTTTATTTTCCACATGTAGAATTTCGAAGTTTTCATCAAAGTGATGATCTTCTTCTAAAATATGATTTGCATATGTTGAACTTGTTTTCTTTTTTACATAACTCGTGTGATGTTCACGTAGGCGGTTTTTAAAAGATCTCCCGGTCTGGCCTACATATACTTTAGGGCAAGTCCCACAATTTAATTTGTAAACTCTTGATTTTTCTAATTTTTGTGTTTTATCTTTGTTATTTTTAATAAACCTTCCCAACGTATTTTCTGTTCTATAGGCTATCCTTAAATTTTGTTTGTGTAAATATGAGGCTAATTTTTCGGTGGCTTTACCTGTATAAGTTAATGTTCTATAATTACTTTCTTTGTTCCTGATATCCAAGAAGTTTACCCTAGTATCAGGAACAAAGGAAGTAATTATAGAACATTAACTTATACAGGTAAAGCCACCGAAAAATTAGCCTCATATTTACACAAACAAAATTTAAGGATAGCCTATAGAATAGAAAATATGGGAAATTCATTTTGGACACGGACGCCAGTAACGTGGGACTTGGAGCTGTCCTGTCTCAGATCCAAGGACAAGAGAAGGTCATCGGTTACTTCTGCAAGACCCTCAGTAAACCGGAGCAGAATTACTGTGTCACCAGGCGGGAACTGTTGGCTGTTGTCAAGGGAGTTGAGCACTTCTACAAGTACGTGTATGGACGAAGATTCCTACTGAGAACTGACCATGCAGCTCTCAAATGGCTCCTACAGTTTAAGAATACCGAGGGTCAAGTGGCACGCTGGATTGAGAGGCTCCAGGAATTCGACTTTGAGATCGAACATCGGGCGGGGACCAGCCATAAGAATGCGGATGCTCTATCGGGAAGACCATGTCCAGACGACTGTTCGCACGGCCGACGAACAGAGGAAAAGGAGTCGACACTCTGCAGAACCACGGCGGTCGATGATAACTGGAATGACCACAAGATCCAGAAAGACCAAGAGAAAGATCCAGATCTTGGTTTAGTCATCGGCTGGAAGAAGAGTGAGCGAAGACCGTCGTGGCAGGAAATAGCCAGTTGTTCTCCAGTCGTTAAAACTTACTGGGCCCAATCGAACTCTTTCACCTTAGACAATGGAGTCTTGAAGCGTGTGTTGGAGTCGGAGGATGGCGGGGAAGAAAGACGTCAGGTAGTAGTTCCCAGGAGCAGAAGACAGGAAGTGCTCCGAGAAATCCATGATGGGGTCACCGGAGGACATCTGGGAGTGACGAAGACCCTCCAGAAAGTTAGGCAACGGTTCTACTGGGCCAATTGTCAAGCTGACGTCAAGGACTGGTGCAGAAAATGTGCTGTATGCGCTGCCAGTAATGGCCAGTACATCCTTGTGGCGATGGATTACTTCAGCAAGTGGGCCGAAGCCTATGCCCTGCCCAACCAAGAAGCCATCACCGTTGCCGACGTCTTGGTGAAGAAGTGGATTTGTCGATTCGGTGTCCCGTTAGAACTGCATTCAGATCAAGGCAGGAATTTCGAGTTAAACCTGTTCCAGGAGATGTGTCAGATTCTGAACATCCGGAAAACGAGGACCACAGCTCTACATCCGCAGTCCGATGGAATGGTGGAGCGGATGAATAAGACGATAAACCGCCACCTGTCCAAGGTAGTCTATGACCACCAGAAGGATTGGGACCAGTACCTCCATCTGTTCCTGATGGCGTATCGTTCCGCAGTTCATGAGTCAACCGGCCAAACCCCTGCTAGTGTTATTATGGGCCGAGAGCTGCGACTTCCTTGTGACCTGAAGTTTGGGACGCCACCAGGGCAAGACACCGCGGGAGATGACTACGTCAGTAAACTACGACAACGAATGGACGACATCCATGAACGGGTCCGTTTGAACATCCCGAGTGCCAGCGACAGAATGAAGGAGACCTACGACATCAAGGCTGATACTGGTGGATATCAGAAAGGTGACCTAGTCTGGCTGTACAACCCTAAACGTCGCCGTGGACTATCACCAAAGCTTCGGAACTCATGGGAAGGCCTATATAAGATCATGAAAAGGATAAACGACCTCGTCTACCGCATATATAAGCCACCACGAGGAAAACCTAGAGTAGTCCACTTCAATAGGTTGTCCCCTTACGCCGGAAACCACGATCAAGTCCGCACAGTCAGATCACCGGAGGACGAAATGACGTTTCAGATGTTCATGTCCTTGTACTCGAACGGACAGAAAGTTCAATATGGAGTAACCCGAGAGGAGTCACGAGATCTTTTCAAGGTGCATCCTGATTACGCGTTAGCTCACTGTGTGGCAGAAGATATCCAAATGTCCAGAGGCATTGCAGTAGTTTTCTCCAAGAAGTTCGGTCGAATCCAGGAACTGAGAGAACAGAACCCGGAAGTTGGAGGGGTATTACAGCTGAGGAAAGGCCAGAGAAGCATCTACTATTTGGTTACCAAGAAGCGTTCTCGAGATAAGCCGTCTTATGAAGATGTTTGGAAGAGTCTTACGAGATTGAGAGACGCGATGCTGGACCAGAATATTGTAGACCTGGCAATTCCAAAATTGACCTGTGGGCTTGATTGGCTGGACTGGAGAGTTATAAGAAGCATGTTGGAGACAATATTCAGATCCAGCGGCATCAACATTCTGGTGTGCTGCAACCATCTTCCTCGACCCAAATTGAAGACTGTGGAGTGCTACTTCCATCGAACGTCCAGGTACAGATATGGAGAATCTTGCAGATATCTTCACACTCCAAGAATGACGTTTCGGGGCGAAACGTCTTTAAGAAGGGGGCAATGTAAAGATTTCGAGTCCGGCCCCGAGACCGACCCTGATCTAATTAATTATGCACCCTCGTTCAACTACAACACCATATCTGATGGCGTACGGATCGCCGAGAACAAGCTGGAATAAATCGATCAATTCGATACTATTCGAAGAGCCATCTAGTTGAAATGATCTATACTCCTGAATATTCGAGAGTCGTGAATGGAAACTGCTTGGGAGTATATAAGCGGGACAGTCAGAATGGAGAGTTAGTTACAGTTCCAGAGTTCGCAGATAGAGACTGACACCGTAGAAATAAAATAGTGAAGTAATGTTTTAGTGAATAATTGTTGTAAATAGTATTTTAAATAAATTAGGAAATTTAGTTAGTGCAGTTTTACTACAATACAATAAGGATGCAGATCTTGTTGAGTAATTGTGGTTGTTGGAGTGTTTTGGAAACATCTCAATATTTTTGTGAATTTCCAATAACACAACATAAATATATAAGGTAGGAAGTGGCATGATTTCAAAGTGAATAAAAAGAGGACGACAATGTTCCCCATATCCTACATTTGCCATGATTCTTATGACTTTTTTCTGACATCTGAATATACTTATCGAGTTTGTGGCATGCCCCCAAATCAAAACTCCATATGAAATGACTGAGTGGAATAGTGAATAGTAGGCCATTTTCAGTGCCACCAAACTACAGTATACCTCAGTTGTCTAAGAACAAATAAAACACTAGACAATTTACGAGTAGTTTTTCTATGTGACTAAACCAACTAAGTCGATCATCAATAGTGATACCTAGAAACTTAACATTATTTCCTAAAGTAACACTGGAGTTTGAAGATATTATAATATTCTGGGTTTTTTCATTGTTTAGTTTTATTTTATTTGCTGTAAACCAAGTTTGTGCTAAATTTTTATTACTGTCCATTATTTGAGGTAAGCTGGTGTGTGACTTATTTGAGCATATGAGGGTTGTGTCATCAGCAAACAAAGCACATTTTGTCGGTGCAATAAAACTACACAAGTCATTCATATAAACAATAAACAATAATGGGCCGAGGACAAAACCCTGAAGAATACCATGACAATTTGGCTTCAGATCTGACCTGGTATTGTTTATATCAACGCACTGATATCTGTTTTCAAGATAAGAGCCCACTAGATCAAGGGCAGTGCCTCTTACACCATAGTAACTTAATTTCTGAATGAGGATGGAGTGGGACACACAGTCGAATGCCTTGGTCAGGTCACATAAGGTCAAAGAAGTATGTTTACCTGATCAAGACCCTCGACTATGTCCGTCACCACTTGGTGCGCAGCTTGAGTAGTAGATTTATTTCTACGAAAACCATACTGGGATTTGCTAAAATAAAAGTTACTCTCGAAATAAGAATATAAGCGATTTTTTAACAAGATTTCTATTATCTTCCCTATAGATGGAATAATGCTTATCGGACGATGGTTATCAGGTGAAGTTCTGCAGCCCTTTTTGTACAAGGGTATAACCCTTGATATTTTTAAAATATCAGGAAATATTCCAGTTGAAAACACTTGATTAATTAGCGATGATAGGGGTACAACGAGTATATCGGCCACCAATTTTATCATCGGACTATTTAAGTCATGTATATCACGCGAATTTGAGTGTTTTATAGAGGTTATGGCAGAATACACTTCTTGTGGACATACAGGTTCCAAAAAGAATGACTAACATGGCGAGGGAAAAGATTTGAAGTTATTCAATTCGTCGATTGATAAAGAAGGAAGACCTTTAATAGTTTTTTCAGCTACATTAAAAAAAAGTCATTTAGGTCATTTCCGGATATTTCAATTTGGGGGAGTTTGCGTTTTATTGCATTTCTCTCTGTATTTATTAATGCCCAGCAAGCTTTTGATGTATTACTGGCGCTCAAAATAAATTTTTCATTTGCGATTTTTTCTGTTTCTGCAAGTTAAATTTGTAATCCTTTTTCAGTATTTTGTAGGCTTTAAAGTACTGAGGGTTTTGGGATACTTCTGCTATGGTTTTATAAGCCTCAAGGTTATTTCTCATTTGTTTGAGGGAATCATTATACCAATTTAGTTTCAATAAGTTATTTTTTGATGCAGAGAAAGTTTTTTGATGAAATAAAGTTTGAACAGCAGTTTGTAGGATATTAAGAAGAGATTCACTAAGAGATTTATCTCTGTTTCTTCAGATTCAAAAATGCTCCAGTCCACTTTGAGCATTGAATCTCTAAAAACTTTAAGCCCCTTTTGGGTGACGCATAATTTGACTGTTTTTTCACTACTATTATCAGAAATTCGATTTGTGATAGCGTACTGGCCTTTATGGTCCGAAAGGCAGGGATCTAGCACGCCAGTGTTATAAAATATTCCAGTTTCCCCCGTGATTATATTATCTATGCAAGTGGATGACTTTGCCGTAACTCTTGTAAAATCATTAATTGTAGCTTTCAAGCCATAAGAATCGAGTAGACATTTCAGTTGAAAAAGTGATGTTGAATTAGAAAGAAAGTCTATATTGAAATCTCCAAGAAGCAAAATGTTTTTGTTTTGCTTTGTGACTTGAGATAATAACTCAGCAAAAGTTGTTAGAAAAACATTGACATCCCCTGTACATGACCTGTATATACTTATGATCTGCATATTTAGAGATCGAACGTAAATTCCGCAGAATTCCGAGTCAATTTCATTAGTAAATTCACTAAGATCTTCAATTTTTGGATTCAGATTTTCTTTACAGTATATAGCAACCCCTCCATGTTTATGATTCCTTCTACAAAAGTTTGTAGCTAAATAATAGTTAGGAATATTCACAGTTTTCAAGTTATCATCAGTAAGCCAGTGTTCAGTTAAACATAAAACATCAAAATTAAAATCTTTTAAAAATACGTTTAGTTCGTTAATTTTATTTGATATACATTGTATATTTATGTGAAACACACTAAAAACGTTTTCAGACAACAAATTTATATCAAGTTCTTGTGCCCTGGCCTCACCATCTATAATTGTATTTGTGGTGCCGTCCCCTTCTTCACTAAAAAACGCGAAACCAGAGCACCGCTTGGCCATATTTCACTCTTCCAGGCTCTGCTGAAATTTTCTTGTTTGATGGTTACTTTTATAGACGCGTACAATTCAGGTATTTTGGAAAGGTATTTTTCGCAAATAACTTCTGGAAAGTGCTTTTCTAGTAACTTCTTCAAATCGTCAGGGTTTGTATTTGGATCAAGTCGGGAGACATGCAGTGATATCACTCTAGGTACTGTACTGATGCCTAAATTGTCTTCATTTCCTCCTATCATATATCTTCTGTTCTTATAGTTTTTTCTATGTGAAACTTTTTTCCACTCCTGTTCTTCTGCATTGGTTCCTAAAGCCTGTATATCACTCATTTTATTGGTAGATTCAGCTGTTAAGATAGCTGTATTTACTTACCTCTTTATGCGTGAAAATTTTTGGTGTCTGATATGCCTTATTTCTGTTATTTGCCACAGAACTATAACTGGGTTTGTTTACTATTGACAACAGTGAGTCATTTGTTGGATTCATTTGAACACTTTTTGTTTGTATGTGGCATTCTTCATGATTGATGTTTTTGTTTGTGTTGCCGTCCTTTTTTGTTTCATATTTATCCAGTTTTTCAGTTAGAAAAACAATTTTGTCTTTTAACAAACTGCAATTTTCGTTCAGGATATCGCATTTTGATTCTACTTCTTTCAATAACTGACGAAAGAGTCGATTTTCAACTGAATATGGATTTGGATTTATTTCGATATTCTGTTCAGAAACTCTCATTTGGTTATCAATAAGAAACTAGCCAGATGGAGACTACGCCTCGAAGAGTATGACTATGTTATAGTATATAAAAAAGGAAAATACAATATAAATGCCGATGCCCTCTCCAGAAAACAATTCAATCCCATGGACATCGATGTCAGATCGACACAGGATGAGATAGATCCCGAACTAGATCAATTACTTGATGATTCAGTAAATATGGAAGAAGACCACCGTAGCCAATTGAATACTCCAGAACTAATGGATCTTGATAAGAAAGAAACCATCAATGACCCAATTCACCACCTGAACTTCCAGAACAAATGGAATTCGCAATTCCAATACTACCGGAACACACCCGAGAATACGGTAATTACTATGAACTCCAGACAAGAATCAGACCCGCCAGACGACATATCGATTATTCACGATGCGGTCGACAAAAAAGAAAAGCAGTTCATCATCACCACTGTTTTCAACAACCCTGTGCAGCCCAAAATTATTCGACGAGGAAAACAAGTCATCATCCATGCCCAAATATCGCAAGATAACAACGAAGATGAAATCTAATCTTTTTTGATTCAATATTGTGAACCTCGAAAAAAATATTTCTGTTTCTTCGATAAGGAAAAAATGTAGAGAGATTTCTATAAGACGTTCTGTACAACATTCAATAAAGACCACCCAATTTTGATAAGGTGCGTGAATAGAACCATCACCACAGACGACCCTGCAGAGCAAAAAGAATTAATAAGAAACTACCACGAAGGAAAAACTAACCATCGCGGTATAAATGAAACATACAAAAACATTAATAGAAAGTACTTTTGGAGTAACATGAAAAAATCAATTGAAAATTTCATTAATAATTCTTGTTTGGTATGTAAGAAAACTAAATATGAAAGACATCAACCAACGATACCTCTCAGAATCACAGAGACCGCAACGAAACCCTTCGCGAAATTGAATGCCGATCTATTCACAATCGAAGGTCAAACATTCTTCACCATAGTGGACGAATTCTGTAAATTTGGTCAGCGTGTCCTGTCCAAAGCAAGAACGCTATAGAAATAGCAGATAAATTGTTAGAATATTTTCGTAACTTTGGAGTACCGGAATGTATAACGTTCGACTCCGGGACAGAGTTCAAAAACGAGACCGTTTCATCACTTTCAAAACTACACAAGGGCAATGTATACTTCACTACACCCCAACATCCTCAATCCAATGGATTTATTGAAAGACTACATGGAACTTTAACGGAGCATTACCGAATCGTAAAAGAACATTCTACAGACACTCCGACAAGACTCATGGCATATGCCGTTATCGGATACAACAATTCTATACATTCAGTAGCAGGATATACCCCTTTGGAACTTTTATATGGAAATACCGATTCAAAGGAACCCATATGATATATTCTACGATCAACAATACTACGAAAAATTTGTGGAAGATCATCGGAAAAAAATATCTTCAACCTATGAGAAAGTTGAAGAAAGACTACAAAACGAAAAGACTAGGACCATAACGAATCGAAACCAGAAACAAACAAACCAAAAGGTTTTCAAAGTTGGAAATCAAGTGTTTGAGAAGAACCCAGAAAGTGAAAGAAACAAATCTAAAAACTGCTATTTAGGACCAAGCAAAATTATCCAAATTATTGAAGACAACACCTGTATCATTTCGAATTCCGGAAATCAAACACGAAGAGTACATTTCGACAATCTAAGACACCTTATTGTTCCAGATTCACCTGCTGCATCTGCTGCACCCTCGGATCTGCCAAACGAAGTGGAGTAATAACAACGAAATTTACAGAAAACCCAAGACTGCTACCCCAAAAGCTTGGTACAGCCCGCAATATCGTCAACTACTGGACTTTCATCAGGATATTCGACCTTCAAAGTATCTATCAAGAATATATGTAAGAATCCAAATCATAACCAATCATATGAAAATCACATACCAGTTTTAAAAAAATGGGGCCAACCACCATATAGAGCAAAATTATATCACTATAATGGACAACCTCTCCAACGAAATTCAAAGAAAACTGACAGATATTCCCAACAACAACAATACACCGCAAAAAACGTGGATTGATCAATATTATGGAAAATGTTGTTGAAGCAATAACAGAAAACTTGGATGCAGAAGATGAACAAAAATTCGAAGAAGCCATCCAAAAACTTCAAGCCCAACAAACGAAACAAAGGATGCTATCAGAGGAACAAATTTCACTGACTACAAAGGCGATCGAAATATTCAATTCATCAATACGTTCGATCGCGACAAACCAATTAAATATTCAAACAAAATTTCTGCAAATTGAAACAACCATTAGAAAACAGCAATAATTTCACAAATATCTCCACAATCAAATAACTAGTTATCATTCACTATATTCAATGTAGATAATAATAACGTCAGACATCACTAACACAAATTAGTTTCGTTCCCACGCAACATCCACGTACCATCTTTGTGATAGGATGAATAGCATGTCCTCTCACTGTCACAGTCGGACCGGAACTGAACTACTGAACTCAAATACTGTGTTCACACAAATGATAGCAGCCACAGATGCCATCATAAGGATACTGGAAGACCTTTGCCAAAATAGGAGTGCTTCATCCATCCATCATAGAAGCCGACGACCTATTGGAAGAGTTAACGTTCATCTCTCACCACTTAGAAGATGCCATCCTCCCATAAGAACCAAGCAGAGATAAAATAGTCATCGTTTAGAAGATAACGAAAATGAAGGCATGCCAAAAAAATGCTAAAATAGTATTTATCTTAGAAGTACCAATTACAGAAAAATATCGTTACAATTACTATCACCTTTACTCCCTTCCCATCGAAAGGCAACATAACGTTTTCCAAATTTAAGTACCCAAAACTAAATTCCTTTTTCTCAATGAGCATCACTACTTATTTTTGAATGAACCATGCCATGAAGTCCTGGAGAAGCGCTTTGCACCCTACCAGAATGGAACCCAATGGAATTCGAGACGCCATGTGAAGTACAACTCATCCGTTTCACCAAAGACTATGGGAGCTGTCACCCGGAACACCTCAAACTCCAGGACCAGAAAATTTAGAAGATAAATACCAATCAATGGATTGCAATATTTCCCAACGAAACCACTGCATTATCAATTTGTGGTAACGATGAAGAGATGTCATCCCTGAAGGGCATCTATGTCATAGAAGTTCCCGAATATTGCAAAATGAAAATCGACACCACCATATTATAGACGTACAAGAACCCGAATGCTGTTACCAAAATCATAAAAGTGCCATACATCGACATAGAAGAAAACGTCAAAAGAAACCTTCAAGAAATGCCACCACTTTATCTTGAATCACTGGATCTTGACGACCTAGAAACCATCCGAGACATATGGACCGTTTTGCTGTACATCGCCATAGCTTGTATTGCAGCCCACTTCATCTTAACAATATATATAAATAAGAATACAAGGGGATGAACGGTTCCCAAAGTTCCACTAGTGCATTGGAACCATCAACTCATCCCATACCAACAGAAGACCTGAGGATTAGAAATTAGGATAGCTAAATCAATCCCGATTTCCAAACAATGGGGGGAGGTGCCCAGACAGCACACAATATTCTATGAATATTCTCACAACGTTCACAACATACCTCCTATCGAATATTCCACAGAAGTTCCGTAGAATATGATAAGTATGTTCTGAATATATTATTTGAATATTCTCAGAACGTTTTAGAATATGTCACAATATTCCGTGGACGATCTCAAAGAATGGTAATAGAATATAGTATTCGAATATTCTAAGAACGTTCTAGAATATCTTATAATATTCTATGAATGTTCTCAAGGAGTGATCATAGAATATATTATTTGAATATTGAAAAGAAGCAGAACCTTTGATTACAGTTTAAAAATATACTAATAAGTACCTACTAGTTTTGTATTCAGCTACTGATGTTTATTTTAAGAATTATAAATTATTTTTCATTGAAGTGATGTTATATTTTCACAATTTTTGATATTCCTATTCATATAAGGAATGTGTCTATAATAAATAATGAATCGAACAACGTTTGAAATGTGTTTCATCATAGACTTATCATATAAATGAAAACAAATGATTTCAACTAACGTTGAAAATACCTTTCTCTCTATTATATTCCCACAAATTCTTTGTGGGAATGTTTCCAAAAAATATGGAGAGGTTATTTTGATATAAATATTGGGATTAAATAAATCAAACATATAAATTAAAACAAATAATTTCAGATGAAGTTGAAAACACCCTACTTTCACAAAATGTGGAGAGAAGGGTATTTTCAACTCAAGTTGAAATTATTTGTTTTCATTTATATGTTCGATTTATTCAATCCCAATATTTATTTTGGGCTCATTTTGAGAATATTCTTAGATCCAAGCATATGTCCCACAGATGTTCTGAGGATATTCTTGAAAATACACTGATGATGTTCTGAAACTATACTTAGATATATTCTGAGAATGTTTCGATAAAGTTCTTAGGACATTCCAGAACATACCCAGGAATATTCTGAGCATGATCTTGGAACTTGCGTTTCTGTCCCATTTTCATGTTCTCAGAACATTTGGTGCACCTAGTGAGAACATTCTGAGAACATTCTCAGAATAATCTTGTGCTGTCTGAGAAGTTATGTAACGATTCCCCGTATTGTGTAGATAACGAAGGCAGCATTCCAGAGTGCATTTACATTGGAGATCATCGGGCTGGACGCTTAAAATCCGCTGAATTCCGCATTTTTATCCGAGATAACATGAACTTATAAATATTTGCTTTTTCCATTTTTTAGTCAGTTATAATTGTACCATTGGCTTTGACATTGCTAATAAAAATACGTTGTAACTCATCATTTTTGGTTTTCGAGTTTTTGAAAGTAATTTTTGTTTTTTTTAAATTAATTCGGGTAATGAATAATAAATTAGAGAGATGTGATAACCGATATGACAGAGTCCTACTTGATGTCGTCTGTGTAACGCCAATTCCATGGATCAGCTGATGTCACAGTGATCTCACGGTTTGAAACTTGGGTGTCTGAAAGTGCACTCTAATACATGTATGTGCATTAAAAGGGTTGGAACTTGGCTATGGTCGGTAATACAGGTCCCATACTTAGTGGCGGATGTGAATTTAGCTCCCACTGGGCACCACGAGCTCTGGTTATAGCAATTCTATACATGCTAAAATGGCCATGAATCCTAATTTTTCAACATCTTTCTTGATAACGTAGCGAAATCATGAAACCAAAATTCCTAGAATATTGCATCGTACACAAGAAAGAAAATAACGAAGGGAAGAGTTCGAAATAAATCTTCCACTAATTTTCGGCATAGCAGGACAAATTTTGATTCTTTATATATCTCCAACACGTTGTCTCCTCCGCTTGATTTTGCAGTGATTTTGAATAGCGTGTTTGTTAGGAAGCAACAAGGGTAAATTCATCCACATAAACTGGAAGGCGGAAGTGTTGTGATAGTATTTTTACTTGTTTGGTGATATATTAATTCGAACGTTCAAAAATATATGCTGGAGATAATCACGATAATGAAACGAATAAAATCAACAAAGTCGAAGTATCCTTCCTCCCAACACGTTTTCATCAGGTGGAAAAATGAGGCAAACATTTATCAGAAAACAACTACTTCCCTGGCTAATACCACGATGGACATTGAACTATATCTGACAGATATTTGTGCAACGTTCAAAGATCCAATTGCAAGTGCGTATCTTTGTAATTGAACAGTCGCTTATCCTTCATTCGGCTAGGAATGACCACCAGCAGACATGCATGTTTTGAGGTTCTGCCTCTCATCATTGCCAAGGGTACGTCGGACAATATTACTATTGTACTGTCCCTGCCAAATGTTTCAAATGAATAATGATCGACTGTTTAACTAATATTTTCCCTCGGATGAAACTACGACCCACAACTAAGTTGAAAAATCATGAACTACACCCCTCGAAAAGCACAGACTCCAGGAAGAGTTAACTGTAATAATTCAAACAAAGTTCGAAAATATGGGCGTGAGATTATCACCTAGACAATGTTATCACGATAACGAACCGAATAAAATACAAAGTCGAAGTACCCTTCACTCCACACGTTTCCACCAAGTGGAAAAATGAGGCAAACATCTATCAGAAAAGTACTACTTCCCTGGCTAATACCACGACGGACATTTTCTCCGTTTCATCATCGTGAAATGTTATCGAGAAAAATTTTGATAAAAGTTCTTTCTATTGGAATAAATGAAATATGGTTGGAATTAGTAAAACTGACTGAAAAAGTGTTTTACTCAGCAGTTTTGAAATGGAAAAATTCATTTTGCTTCAGCTGATGTACCTATCGGGGCAAAATTTGGTAAGGACGAGAAATTTGAAGAAATGTAGCATCAATTATTTGACGGAAATCGAAAGTTTAGGATGACATATTTCACTGATTGGTGATATATCTGGTGAAAACTCGTGATGAACCCCCATGAGTATCTAATAAGTACATATCGAATTGGGAATAAAAATTCAGAAAACTTCATATATGAAAACAAAGACTACCTTTTTGGAATTTCTTGGTGATGAGATTCAGTTGCTTTATTACAATTAGGACTTGCAATGGAATGAGGGGGAGCTGCGAAAACTCGACGTAAAAACTCGCAATATATGTATCTTTATACGAGCTTGCGTCCTAAAGCATCTATTCCACGGTTATACTTCCCCAGACAACGGAGAGGGCGTGAACGTTTGAGTTTGGAGTGCGAAGATAACAGGATAGTGGATGGTGGAGATTCCCTTCTCTGCTAAGTTTGCAACCATGAAAATGCAGTAGCCCGTAAAGGTGATGAACTTGGTTTCGTTCTCAACATTGAACGAGCTGACCCAAACTCTGTCACTAAGCTGGAACTAGTACATCAAAAAGTTCAAGTCAAAGCTGCGGAGATAGGTACTCCTGCAGCTACATATACAGGGTGTCCCGTAAAGACCACGTCAAACCAAGGGAGAATGTTTAAATTGTTGTTTGTTGTTTAAAATTGTTTTTTCCGTTAACCAGCTGTCATTCCTCTACGAACGACAGCCCTCAGAAGTCGAAACTTGTGCGAGCTAAGGATTAACGAGGTCTTACCTTTTAACGTGCGATTCCTAGCACGAGACCAGTGACCATGCTGGGAATCGAACCCACGTCCCTCTGATTGATAGACTAGCGCTCTACCATCATGACCACTGCGGCCCTTTGACCACTGCGAGGGAGAATGTAGATCAAAGGATAACCCAGCTCATATGACAAAAATTCCATTATAAAAGTCTTACCGTTTTCGAGATATTTTTTTTGAAAATAATAATTTTTGCCCCTTTTAATAGTTTCGTCTTTACGGTTGGTACAATTTTACACCTTTTTGGTTCATTTTTTCAGTGAAATATTACTGAATAATGATTTTAACGTTTACATTAAAAACATTCTCCGAAATATTTTTATTGAAAATTTTGGTAGTGGATTCTTTTGTTCATGAAGTTTAGCCCATCGTAGTGGAACCAAAATGTACTGAGCTACTGCTGCACATTACACCAATAAATTGTCTATTTTATAGTTATTTTAAAAAGGTATAACACAAGTCATTTGTTATTCAAAGAAAAAAGATATGGCTGTTTTTATCCAAATGGGTACATTTCTGACAAAATCAAGTTTGTCAATTCTGTTGAGAAATCTTCGAATTTGCATTACCTAGTGAATAATGACAATCGTCTACATGCGAAAATATTACTAGCATAATTATTCACCTCAACGAAAATTATTCCTCACATGCGAGGTGCAGCGGTACACCGGCCATTATTTGTAGGGTCATTTGTCGGAGACCTAGTGAAGTACTTGCCATCGCGCTCATTTATCCACCTGGCTTAGCCAGATAACTCAACACAGGCAGTACAGCTGTGGGTTAGCTTGAGATTAACTTGTCCTGTCATTCTTCAGTATGTGACTCACCTGCGCTCAGCAACCGTTCCGTATACGTCGCGGGAATACGCTGACATGCATTTGATTTACGGAGAAGTGCGACTTACTGCTCAAGCTGCGGCGAGGGTGTATTCAGAACGGTACCCTAATCGCCGACACCCTAACTATGAAGTGGTTATCCGAACACACAACGCTATTGCCGAAGGCAGAGTTCCTGGGCGTTGTACCAGTAGTGGCCGGCCCGCAACGGTAGATGATGACATCGTTTTAATATTTAATGGTGCAATTTTGGGCCCGATCAAACTGCCGCCATTACTGAACGCCAACAATTATTTGGAATTTTTAACCGACCAGCTGCCCAATTTCAACATGATAGATGCCCAGCACATTATAGACGCAAAGTAACCGCACATTTGAATAGAACTTATCCCCACAGGTGGATTGGAAGAGGAGGTGACATTTTGTGGCCTCCTCGTTCACCAGACCTAAATCCTCTGGATTTTTATTATTGGGGCTGCCTAAAAGACAAAGTATACGTAACACCCATACGTGATGGAGCCGAATTGAGAGAACGCATCCGAGTTGCTGCAGCGGTAATATCCGACATCAATTTGGGGAGTGAAAATGTCTTTGCTCAGTCGATGCAGAGCCTGTATACGCGAAGGAGGTCGCCATTTTGAACATTTTCTGTAATGATTGTAAATGCTTTTCAAGTCATTAAAAATATTAGTAACTACTCTAAATAATAACCGTCAAATTATAGTCAGAAACGTACCCTGTTGGATAGAAACAGCCATATCTTTTGTCTTTTAATAACAAATGACTTGTGTTATACCTTTTTGGAATCACTATAAAATAGACAATTTATTGGTGTAATGTGCAGCAGTAGCTCAGTACATTTTGGTTCCACTACGATGGGCTAAACTTCATGAACAAAAGAATCTACCAAAATTTTCAATAAAAATATTTCTCACAGCCCCCCTTTAAAATGTTCGGAGAATGTTTTTAATGTAAACGTTGAAATCATTCTTCAGTAATATTTTACTGAAAAAATTAACCAAAAAGGTGTAAAATTGTACCAACCGTAAAGACAAAACGGCAAAAAGGCAAAAATTCATTATTTAAAAAAAAAGATATCTCGAAAACGGTAAGACTTTTATAATGGAAATTTTGTCATATCAGGTGGGTTATCCTTTGATCTACATTCTCCCTCGGTTTGACGTGGTCTTTATGGGACACCCTGTATAAAGATTAGCTGAAGCATGGGGTCCTCTTCAAAAGAAAATGAAAGACCTTAGCTCAATCAAAAACGTCATCTTTGTAGTCATGTGATGGGTATAGAAATCCCAGACACTAGATGTAGAGTGTGTCGTGAGGCTACTGAAACCATGATGCACTTGCTGTTAGCTTATCAAGCTCATGCGGTCTTTGCCTATATCCACAGGCATAACGCTAAGGCATAAGTTATGAGAAATCATAGTAATGCCTGAAACTAATAATTTGTTATCCAAACGATCGCCTGAACATTTCTGTCCTGAATTTTGGCAGTACAAGTGTACTTTCTAAGCTAAAATTAGAAATGTGAATTTCTATTCGATATTTAATTTTCCTACGATGGCTTTTTTGCTACAATTGTTTCATGGAAAAGACAGACAGTGTAGTACTCTTCTTTTCTCCATGCTCAAATACCCAATTTTTTATGGACTATACAGTGCGGCTCTTGATAGTCCCCCCTGTTAACTTTTGAACGGTTTGACATTCAAATAAAAAAAAGCGTTTGAAAAGTTTCACCAATATTACTTTTTGAAATGAAACAATTGTGATTACACGATACATGGTGCGGGGGGGCACATCAACTGAAAAAATTGAAATGGCATGGAGGGTCATGTGTCACATCGTTGAAAAGATAATTCAATTCTCTTTTCAACCATCTGAATTTTTTAGATTTTCATTTCTACATTTTTTCACAATATTCATTTGAAATGTCAGAATAAGTGCGGATTTGGCGGATCTGAATCCCTTTACTTACCTGACCAAGATAACTTTTGAATGGCTTGATGTGAAATAGCGGGACAGAAATTTTTTTGAATGGAACGAAATTCAAAAAATTTTAAGATGGTTGAAAAAAGAATTGAATTATCTTTTCAACGATGTGACACATGACCACAATGCGATTTAAAAATTTTTAGTAAATGTGCCCTCCGAGCCATCTATCGAGCAATCACAATGTATTTTATTTAAAAAAGGAGTATCGGTGAAACCCTCCAAAGGATATTTTAATGTTTTTACGTCAAAACGTTCAAAAGTTAACAGGGGGAAGGACTATTAAGAGCCGCACTGTATGAGATCCTTTATCGACGTCGAATACTAGGAATTATTCAATCTGGGACACGAGTATTAAACTTTTTGAATATAATTCTCATTTTTTCTCACTATGAAAAAATTTGGTATAATTAGGTAATCGCCGATTGGTAAAACGATGATGGTATAATTCGACGGCAGCACGGAAATCTTTCTGGCATTCACCGAAAATTATTACATGATCATTATAATCATTTGGAGCGAATGTGAAAGGCATTTCCTTGACTGGATGTACGAAATCACTAAAGCCTGTGGCTCACGATCAAATATAGTTTGGTGGAACTGTCTTAAAGTGACGTCATTTCTTGTGGTTTGTTTCATGTTTGTGTAATCAACTAATATAAATTACGCCACTCCAAAGCAGTTTGATCAAACTATTTGACCGTGAGCCATGGGCTCTAAAGACGAGTGCAAGAAAAACTGTCAAAAAACGAACATAACAAAAGAAATGATACAACATCGACAATTTTCATTATTCTATTCGAATGAAAATGAATGAATGAAAGAAATATGAGCAGGGTGCCATTTGAATAATTGAGGCTGGGGGTTCTCATGTAGAGGTAGTTTGACAAAAGTTGACTTTGGCACAACAGCTTCAAACTCTCATGGGTATGACATGAGTGTATCTTTTTCAATTTTTTATATCATAACTGAGATATTGGCTGTATGAATAAATCTGGGACACTCGATATAGTACATAAAAGTATCACAATAACAGGTAGATTTAATTAACCTAATTAAAATACCAAAACAAAAAACACTGGCACTCAATAATTGTGATTCGTTTATTGACGAAATGCTCAGCTTAGAATGTAAATAATAACATTTATATTATGAGTTATGAAGCTCATACCAGAGGTATATATCATCTGGTAAGAGCAGTGTTGATATAATGAGCTATTGTGTCAATTTTTCTTCCTTCTCTACTTTTTCAAGATATATGACTAAGATAGTGTCGATGAGAGAAAGTATTGTACTTGATAAATTGTTTGAATAATCTACTTGATAAATATATGACTACACCTACTTTTAGAGTGACAGATCCAAAATCTCCATGGTTAACAGATATAATCAAAATAATGACTGCTGAACGAGGAGAATCTCTTGCAAAATTTGAAAGAACTATATTACAAAAACACTTCAAAGTTGATTACATATATTCCATAAAAACAGTAAAATATAGATCTGAAATAGACTATGATTTAAAACTATCGAACCAACAAAGTTCAGTAACGATTTTATGGAGAATCGAAATAGATAGGAAATAATTTCACAGAAATGGAAAAGATTTGAAAAATAACTTTGTGAAACCAAAACATTACAATAATCAATTTTCGTAAAAATCGAATTAATTACCCCTGAATCAGAAATGATCACATCAGACTTTCGGAGAACCAAAATTTGATGAACGGAAAAATCACAAGGCGGTATATCTGTGATACCATAAAATATGAATAAACACAAATGTGAAGACGGCTATTCGATGAAACTGTCAAATTACAGAAACAATATAAAGGTGATAAAATATAATAACAGAATATTGTAAGTCTGCAAAGCGTAATATTCGAAAGTTAAAGGAATAATAACCCACTAAACATGATACATAACAAAAATATTTTCCAGATATAACTTTTGTGCAATTTTGTGATATTGGCAAACTTACATTATATTAATGTCATCTCGACGTTTCCAACACAGTGTTTTCAACTATATGTTTATGTAATATCAAAATAATGTAACCAATAGTATTCATTAGATAATACATATTATAATGTTGATTATATGTTGCCCAGATATGTCTTAGACAGAGTAGTTATGTTATTTGTTCGATATTTTTGTCTAACCTTCTCAAAACATTATACTGACATGTGTACAGGGTGCCTTGAAATTAATCTTAAAGGTTTCTTAAATGTAATTTTTGGGTAATGACCACGTCATGACGTCATTCATATGACATATGACATTTCAACATAACCTCCTAAAACCTAACCTCCCAACCATATAACAAAATATATTGATATATCATAAATGTCGACAAAAACTCAAAATCTACGTAACTTAAAAAAATTATATCCACGTTCCAACTAAGTCGAAAAATAATTTCAGCTTTGATATTTGAAATGCATTGCAAAGTGATTCTTGTAGAAAACTTTGCCAAGTATTAAACAGATATAATTCAATGGTCGTAGGGGGCAGTTGTTTTCTGTTGAATACTTGCCGACGACCATACCTATTGTATAGGTTTTTTTTGCGGAAGATTGGATTACATAATCCACCATAATTCATTATTAGTTTTATGATCTTCCGTCAAGTAGTGTCGCCCATCTTTCATGGTGTTTCTGGCTTCATATTGAAGTCGACACGTAGTCGGAGTGCATTTTAATCTGGAACCCAGAGATGGCGCTGAATTCATACTTCAGTGTTTGTCTCAGGAATTTCCAATTAGGATGAAAGGATTTTTCGATTCAATTGGGTCGAACTAGCCTTCGCTGATGATTGGCAATGACCATGAAACTGGTACGGAGGTGTTCCCCAATTAAGTCGAAAAATAATTTCAGCTTTGATATTTGAAATGCATTGCAAAGTGATTCTTGTAGAAAACTTTGCCAAGTATTAAACAGATATAATTCAATGGTCGTAGGGGGCAGTAGTTGTTTTCTGTTGAATACTTGCCGACGACCATACCTATTGTATAGGTTTTTTTGCGGAAGATTGGATTACGTAATCCACCATAATTCATTATTAGTTTTATGATCTTCCGTCAAGTAGTGTCGCCCATCTTTCATGATGTTTCTGGCTTCATATTGAAGTCGACACGTAGTCGGAGTGCATTTTAATCTGGAACCCAGAGATGGCGCTGAATTCATACTTCAGTGTTTGTCTCAGGAATTTCCAATTAGGATGAAAGGATTTTTCGATTCAATTGGGTCGAACTAGCCTTCGCTGATGATTGGCAATGACCATGAAACTGGTACGGAGGTGTTCCCCAATTAAGTCGAAAAATAATTTCAGCTTTGATATTTGAAATGCATTGCAAAGTGATTCTTGTAGAAAACTTTGCCAAGTATTAAACAGATATAATTCAATGGTCGTAGGGGGCAGTAGTTGTTTTCTGTTGAATACTTGCCGACGACCATACCTATTGTATAGGTTTTTTTGCGGAAGATTGGATTACGTAATCCACCATAATTCATTATTAGTTTTATGATCTTCCGTCAAGTAGTGTCGCCCATCTTTCATGATGTTTCTGGCTTCATATTGAAGTCGACACGTAGTCGGAGTGCATTTTAATCGGGAACCCAGAGATGGCGCTGAATTCATACTTCAGTGTTTGTCTCAGGGATTTCCAATTAGGATGAAAGGATTTTTCGATTCAATTGGGTCGAACTAGCCTTCGCTGATGATTGGCAATGACCATGAAACCGGTACGGAGGTGTTCCCCCAATTAAGTCGAAAAATAATTTCAGCTTTGATATTTGAAATGCATTGCAAAGTGATTCTTGTAGAAAACTTTGCCAAGTATTAAACAGATATAATTCAATGGTCGTAGAGGGCTGTAGTTGTTTTCTGTTGAATTCTTGCCGACGACCATACCTATTGTATAGGTTTTTTTTGCGGAAAATTGGATTACGTAATCCACCATAATTCATTATTAGTTTTATGATCTTCCGTCAAGTAGTGTCGCCCATCTTTCATGATGTTTCTGGCTTCATATTGAAGTCGACACGTAGTCGGAGTGCATTTTAATCTGGAACCCAGAGATGGCGCTGAATTCATACTTCAGTGTTTGTCTCAGGGATTTCCAATTAGGATGAAAGGATTTTTCGATTCAATTGGGTCGAACTAGCCTTCGCTGATGATTGGCAATGACCATGAAACCGGTACGGAGGTGTTCCCCCAATTGAGTCGAAAAATAATTTCAGCTTTGATATTTGAAATGCCCTGCAAAGTGATTCTTGTAGAAAACTTTGCCAAGTATTAAACAGATATAATTTAATGGTCGTAGGGGGCAGTAGTTGTTTTCTGTTGAATACTTGCCGACGACCATACCTATTGTATAGGTTTTTTTGCGGAAGATTGGATTACGTAATCCACCATAATTCATTATTAGTTTTATGATCATGTTACTCTTCTTCGGGTTTGTTGGCCGTCGTGATATGGAATTGCTTCCTAACGTTTCGCCCGCACGAGTGGCTGGCTTCTTCTGAGGTTCCATCTTGAAAGATTTCCGATGACCTTTCAAGATGGAACCTCAGAAGAAGCCAGCCACTCGTGCGGGCGAAACGTTAGGAAGCAATTCCATATCACGACGGCCAACAAACCCGAAGAAGAGTAACATTATCAAAAATCCCGGCCGCGAAAGCCTCAATCAATATATCAGTTTTATGATCTTCCGTCAAGTAGTGTCGCCCATCTTTCATGATGAATAGGTTTTCATTCAAAAATATTCTTCTAATAAGATTAAACTTTGGTAGATCTATCAATAAATTTTTCATCTGATTCAGGTGGTAAGTCATATTATTAGGTACGTTGGTTAGTGATTCAAGATTATATTTTTTATACTGCTAATTTTAATTTAATTTTTAATGATGTAACTGTCTTGTTTTATAACGCTTTATCCATGAGATTTTAATCATTGACAATAAAGTTTTTTGATTGATTTGTACGTTTTACATCATTACCCCCTTATATACATATTTTATTTCTTAGTATACAGGTTGGAGCTTATATTCATTGTTTACCAACACTTATTTTTCTACACTTAAAGTTGAATTTCTAGAATTTCAATCGCCACTCTTTGGTAGATGAATAACTTTGTTAATTGCTATTGTTGTTATTCATCTACTGAAAAGTGACTACTGAAATTCCAGAAATATATCTATAAATATAGAAAAAAGTGTTGGCAAATCATGAGTATATGCTCCACCCTGATGTTACAATGTTACATTTTACAAATGTTGCATAGATGTTCTGAGTAACATTATATGTATGTAAAAAAGTCACATTAAAGTTTCGCAAAATATGATACATTTATGTAATGTTAAGTAATTAACATTACATTGTAATATTTAAAAGAGGCACGAAGGCATATGGACGCAAAGTATCTGTAACATCGAGCATATCTCTGAATAACATCACCAAGTCACAATGTGATATAACAGTTATGTTTAAGTTATGTTTTTATGTTTACTGGGAATCGTCGAATCAGTATACCACAAGACCTCTAATTGGCTTATCAAAAAACATCAGACAAATAAATGCTAATACCGAAAAGTAAAGAACCGAAAATTTTCAGAAATTAGAGAGGTTATAAAGTAGGCACCGGTTGATCTATTCTCTCAGAGATGGCGTAGCGTGCGGTTAATATAGTTGAATAAATTCTCATGTCCCCATTAAATTCCTTCTCATTTCTGTCTCACCACCTAATATTACTAAAATGCTAAGGCTCACATTAAATTTTATCACCAGTATTAGGTGACACGAAAATAATATGATTCCGACTCCAAATGATTTGTGGATTGACACGCTACATCCTCCGAAAGCGTCCTTATGGTAGGTAGGTAGTAGGTAGTAGATTGCTTATATATGGGTAATAATTGAGATCTGACATATTGTTAAGGTTGATCGTAGCATGATGGAATTATGAGTTCAGTGGAATTCAATGAATAACATTGGCTGTTTTCTTTGATATTCTTGAAAATCACCACCCATCATTCAAATTCTCGAATAAATCGAGGAAGGAACAAACAAATGAACGATCAATATGAGTCCGAACCAGACGATTCGATTCGTTTAACTAGAAGTTAACACCATCTAAGAGCTGATAGAGCAAGTTTATACCAGACTGATATAGGTATTATTCCCTAAAATTTCTGCTGGATTTCGATTCTGATCATTTTATATCTTACACATTACGTTTCTACAAATTTCACGACACTACATTTTTTTTTTCGGATATTTTGTTGGTTTTACGTTTTTAGATAATATTAAATGATGTTTCAATGAAAGTATGTTTCGTTAGTTTTTTTAGTTTGACGGTTTTATAATATGAATAGTTTGAGTTATTGAGATAGGCGATTACTTAGTTTAATCATTTCAATCACTTTCGTATCTTAACTAATTCAGATCTATGAAAAATAATTCTTACCGTTTTCGCGTATGATGCTTTATCGGTTCTCATACAAACGAATTAGATGAATTTCTTTTCGGATTATAAATAAGTTCAATACATTTCATTATGTTATATTAGAGTCTAATGAAAAATTATTCTGATTAATGATCAATTCTCCATTTTATTGGTTTTACGTATTAACGGTTTATTTCATTTATTGTTATTAAGAAAGAAATTCTACTATTCTTTAGCCAATCTGAAAGTTTATACATGGATGCATGCGTAATACCAAACAAGCAATAAAAAGGTAAAAAAGCTCGTATTTCACCAATGAATTTAATAACACTTCACTGAAATATATGTGAGAAACTTTCAAAGCTAATGAATTCATGCCCGAAAGTAGTAAAACTATACCGATAGGAATTGAGTGAGAAATTTTTAGAATCAATTCCGCATAATGACCCACTACAACATTTGCATTGCACGGTTTTGAACCCTTGGGGATTTACGTGAAGTTAGCCACACTTTTCCAGCCACGGTTTCAGACTTGAGGACCGCTGACATTGGGATGTAGCGTGAATTGCACACAGTGTTGCCAGATCAATAATAAATACGTAAATAGTTTTCTCCCAATAGTTTGAAGCATTGTGATCTTTCATGAAATTATAAGTCATTCATGATTTTGATTGGGGATACAGATCAGGAAAATTTGAAGGTGATCAAAAACTGAACAAGCCGAGGTGAAAATATTGATGAATGAATTGAAACGGAATTTTCGCCGAAATGAGCTACGAAAGAAAGAAAATAAATACTTGAGTATACATTAATTAAAAATCTAAACATATTTTAAGATATTTGAATTCTGGTTGCTAGTACCTTGTTAATTTCTTCACCAGCACAACAAAGCATTGCTCTACACATTATTAGATAATGATAACATGGTTATAAATTCGCGTATTAAGGAAAGTACGCGATGAAAAAAATTAATGTCATTTGTTTTCCAAAGAGGAAATCTTTTGAGCAAGCATTCCTGAAATTTGAAATGAAAATCCCCCATTGAAGGAACTGGATTGAATGACAGACTATGAAGCTGATGGAATTCGATAAATAGTTGCGTTGCCATAAAACCGGCATTGTTGATCTTTGGAAGGCCGTCATGGTGATGGGATTAGCTATGAAGTATCGATAAAGGGTTGGGCTGCCGAAAAACAAAAATTACTACAAGGAAGAACACATCCAGAAACCTATGAAGCCGTTGTTATTTTTCTTTGAATGGACGTCAGGATGATATAAAGAAAATAAAATATTTTCTCGGGCTATGAAATAACGATAAAGAGTCGCGCTGTCGGAAAACAAAAAATACCACAAGAAAGAAAATGTCAAGAAACATATAAAACAATTGTTATTTTTCTTTGGATGGCCGTCAGGGAAATATAAAAAAATTCAATAATTTCTTGGGCTATGAAATATCGATAAAAAGTCACGCTGTCGGAAAACAAAGAATACCAATGGAAAGAACATCTCGAGAAACATATAACACCATTATTATTTTTCTTTGGATGGCCGTTAGGGTGACATAAAAAAAAAATAAATATTTTCTCGGGCTATGAAATATCGATAAATAGTAGCGCTGTCGGAAAACAAAAAATACCACAAGAAAGAACATGTCAAGAAACATATAAAACAATTGTTATTTTTCTTTGGGTGGCCGTCAGGGTGATATAAAAAAATAAAATATTTTCTCGGGCAATGAAATATCGATAAATAGTAGCGCTGTCGGAAAACAATAAATACCTCAAGAAAGAACATGTCGAGAAACATATAAAACCATTGTTATTTTTCTTTGGATGGCCGTCAGGGTGATATAAAAAAATTAAATATTTTCTTGGGCTATGAAATATCGATAAAGAGTCGCGCTGTCGGAAAACAAAAAACACCACAAGAACGGACATGTTGAGAAACATATAAAACCATTGTTAGTTTTCTTTGGATGGCCGTCAGGGTGATATAAAAAAAATTAAATATTTTCTCGGGCTATGAAATATCGATAAATAGTAGCGCTGTCGGAAAACAAAAAATACCACAAGAAAGAAAATCATATAAAACCATTGTTATTTTTTTTAGGATGGCCCTCAGGGTGATATAAAAAAATAAAATATTTTCTTGGGCAATGAAATATCGATAAATAGTAGCGCTGTCGGAAAACATAAAATACCACAAGAAAGAACATGTCGAGAAACATATGAAACCACTTTTATTTTTCTTTGGATGGCCGTCAGGGTGATATAAAAAAATGAAATATTTTCTCGGGCTATGAAATATCGATAAAGAGTCGCGCTGTCGGAAAACAAAAAATACCACAAGAAAGAACATGTCGAGAAACATATAAAACCATTGTTATTTTTCTTTGGATGGCGTCAGGGTGATATAAAACAAATAAAATATTTTCTCGGGCTATGAAATATCGATAAAGAGTCGCGCTGTCGGAAAACAAAAAATACCACAAGGAAGAACATGTCAAGAAACATATAAAACAATTGTTATTTCTCTTTGGATGACCGTCAGGGTGATATAAAAAAATAAAATATTCAAAGAAAAATAACAATGGTTTTATATGTTTCTCGACATGTTCTTTCTTGTGGTATTTTTTGTTTTCCGACAACGCAACTCTATCGATATTTCACAGCACGAAAAAATATTTAATTTTTTTTATATCACCCTGACGGCCATCAAAAGAGAAATAACAATTGTTTTATATGTTTCTTGACATGTTCTTCCTTGTGGTATTTTTTGTTTTCCGACAGCGCGACTCTTTATCGATATTTCATAGCCCGAGAAAATATTTTATTTTTTTTTTATATCACCCTGACGGCCATCCAAAGAAAAATAACAGTGGTTTTATATGTTTCTCGACATGTTCTTCCTTGTGGTATTTTTGTTTTCCGACAGCGCGACTCTTTATCGATATTTCATAGCCCGAGAAAATATTAAATTTTTTTTATATCACCCTGACGGCCATCTAAAGAAAAATAAAAGTGGTTTTATATGTTTCTCGACATGTTCTTTCTTGTGGTATTTTTTGTTTTCCGACAGCGCGACTCTTTATCGATATTTCATAGCCCGAGAAAATATTTCATTTTTTTATATCACTCTGACGGCCATCCATAGAAAAATAACATTGGTTTTATATGATTCTCGACATGTTCTTTCTTGCGATATTTTTTGTTTTCCGATAGCGCGACTCTTTATCGATATTTCATGGCCCGAGAAAATATTTTATTTTTTTTATATCACCCTAACGGCCATCCAAAGAAAAATAACATTGGTTTTATATGTTTCTCGACATGTTCTTTCTTGCGGTATTTTTTGTTTTCCTACAGCGCGACTCTTTTATCGATATTTCATAGCCCGAGAAAATATTTAATTTTTTTTATATCACCCTGACGGCCATCCAAAGAAAAATAAAAGTGGTTTTATATGTTTCTCGACATGTTCTTCCTTGTGGTATTTTTGTTTTCCGACAGCGCGACTCTTTATCGTTATTTCATGGCCCGAGAAAATATTTTATTTTTTTTATATCACCCTGACGGCCATCCAAAGAAAAATAACAATGGTTTTATATGTTTCTCGACATGTTCTTCCTTGCGATATTTTTTGTTTTCCGACAGCGCGACTCTTTATCAATATTTCATAGCCCGAGAAAATATTTTATTTTTTTTATATCACACTGACGGCCATCCAAAGAAAAATAACAATGGTTTTATATGTTTCTCGACATGTTCTTTCTTGCGGTATTTTTTGTTTTCCGACAGCGCTACTATTTATCGATAATTCATTGCCCGAGAAAATATTTTAATTTTTTTATATCACCCTGACGGCCATCCAAAGAAAAATAAAAGTGGTTTTATATGTTTCTCGACATGTTCTTTCTTGTGGTATTTTTTGTTTTCCGACAGCGCGACTCTTTTATCGATATTTCATAGCCCGAGAAAATATTTAATTTTTTTTATATCACCCTAACGGCCATCCAAAGAAAAATAACATTGGTTTTATATGTTTCTCGACATGTTCTTTCTTGCGGTATTTTTTGTTTTCCGACAGCGCGACTCTTTATCGATATTTCATAGCCTGAGAAAATATTAAATTTTTTTTATATCACCCTGACGGCCATCCAAAGAAAAATAAAAGTGGTTTTATATGTTTCTCGACATGTTCTTTCTTGTGGTATTTTTTGTTTTCCGACAGCGCGACTTTTTATCGATATTTCATAGCCCAAGAAAATATTTTATTTTTTTTATATCACCCTGACGGCCATCCAAAGAAAAATAACATTGGTTTTATATGTTTCTCGACATGTTCTTTCTTGCGGTATTTTTTGTTTTCCGACAGCGCGACTCTTTATCGATATTTCATAGCCCGAGAAAATATTAAAATTTTTTTTTATATCACCCTGACGGCCATCCATAGAAAAATAAAAGTGGTTTTATATGTTTCTCGACATGTTCTTTCTTGCGGTATTTTTTGTTTTCCGACAGCGCTACTATTTATCGATAATTCATTGCCCGAGAAAATAATTTAATTTTTTTATATCACCCTGACGGCCATCCAAAGAAAAATAAAAGTGGTTTTATATGTTTCTCGACATGTTCTTTCTTGTGGTATTTTTTGTTTTCCGACAGCGCGACTCTTTTATCGATATTTCATAGCCCGAGAAAATATTTAATTTTTTTTATATCACCCTAACGGCCATCCAAAGAAAAATAACATTGGTTTTATATGTTTCTCGACATTTTCTTTCTTGCGGTATTTTTTGTTTTCCGACAGCGCGACTCTTTATCGATATTTCATAGCCCGAGAAAATATTTTATTTTTTTTATATCACCCTGACGGCCATCCAAAGAAAAATAACAATGGTTTTATATGTTTCTCGACATGTTCTATCTTGCGATATTTTTTGTTTTCGGACAGCGCGACTCCTTATCGATATTTCATAGCCCGAGAAAATATTTAATTTTTTTTATATCACCCTGACGGCCATCCAAAGAAAAATAACAATGGTTTTATATGTTTCTCGATATTTTCTTTCTTGTGGTATTTTTTTGTTTTCCGACAGCGTGACTCTATCGATATTTCATAGTCCGTGAAAATATTTAATTTTTTTTTTATATCACCCTGACGGCCATCCAAAGAAAAATAACAGTGGTTTTATATGTTTCTCGACAATTTCTTTCTTGCGGTATTTTTTGTTTTCCGACAGCGCGACTCTTTATCGATATTTCATAGCCCAAGAAAATATTAAAATTTTTTTATGTCACCTTGAGGGCCATCCAAAGAAAAATAAAAATGGTTTTATATGTTTCTCGACATGTTCTTTCTTGTGGAATTTTTTGTTTTCCGACAGCGTTACTATTTATCGATAATTCATTGCCCGAGAAAATATTTTAATTTTTTTATATCATCCTAACGGCCACCCAAAGAAAAATAAAAGTGGTTTCATATGTTTCTCGACATGTTCTTTCTTGTGGTATTTTTTGTTTTCCGACAGCGCGACTCTATCGATATTTCATAGCAAGAGAAATTTTTTTTTTTTGTATCACACTGACGACCATTCAAAGAATAATAACAATGGTTTTATATGTTTTATGACATGTTCTTTCTTGTGGTATTTTTTGTTTTCCGACAGCGCGACTCTTTATCGATATTTCATAGCCCGAGAAAATATTTAATTTTTTTTTATATCACCCTGACGGTTATCCAAAGAAAAATAACACTGGTTTTATATGTTTTTTGACGTGTTCTTTCTTGTGGTATTTTTTGTTTTCCGACAGCGCGACTCTTTATCGATATTTCATAGCCCGAGAAAATATTAATTTTTTTTTATATCATCCTGACGGTTATCCAAAGAAAAATATCAATGGTTTTATATATTTTTCGACATGTTCTTTCTTGTGGTATTTTTTGTTTTCCGACAGCGCGACTCTTTATCGATATTTCATAGCCCGAGAAAATATTTAATTTTTTTTTATATCACCCTGACGGTTATCCAAAGAAAAATAACACTGGTTTTATATGTTTTTTGACGTGTTCTTTCTTGTGGTATTTTTTGTTTTCCGACAGCGCGACTCTTTATCGATATTTCATAGCCCGAGAAAATATTAAATTTTTTTTTATATCATCCTGACGGTTATCCAAAGAAAAATATCAATGGTTTTATATATTTTTCGACATGTTCTTTGTTGTTATATTTTTTGTTTTCCGAGAGCGCGACTCTTTATTGATACCTCATAGCCCGAGAAAATATTTAATTTTTTTATATCACCCTGACGGCCATTCAAAGAAAAATAACAATAGTTTTATATGTTTCTCGATATGTTTTTTCTTGTGCTATTTTTTGTTTTCCGACAGCGCGATTTTTTATCGATATTTCATAACCCGAGAAAATATTTTATTTTTTTATCACCCTGACGGCCATCCAAAGAAAAATAAAAATGGTTTTATATGTTTTTCGACATGTTCTTTCTTGCGGTATTTTTTGTTTTCAGACAGCGCGACTTTTTATCGATATTTCATAGCCCGAGAAAATATTTTATTTTCTTTATATCATCCTGACGTCCATTCAAAGAAAAATAACAACGGCTTCATAGGTTTCTGGACGTGTTCTTCCTTGAAGTAATTTTTGTTTTTTGGTAGTCCAACTCTTTATCGATACTTCATAGCCAATCCCATCATCATGACGGCCTTCCAAAGAACAACAATGCCGGTTTTATGGCAACGCAACTATTTATCGAATTCCATCAGCTTTATAGTCTGTCATTCAATCCATTTCCATCAATAGGGGATTTTCATTTCAAATTTCAGTAAGGCTTTCTCAAAAGATTTCCTCTTTGGATAACAAATGACATTAATTTTTTTCATCGCGTACTTTCCTTAATACGCGAATTGATAACCATGTTATCATTATCTAATAATGTGTAGAGTAATGCTGTCTTGTGCTGGTGAAGAAATTAACAAGGTACTAGCAACCAGAATTCAAAAATCTTAAAATATGTTTGGATTCATAATTAATGTATACATAAGTATTTATTCTCTTCCTTTCTTAGCTCATTTCGGCGAAAATTCGGTTTCAATTCATTCATCAATATTTTCACCTCGACTTTTTTAATTGTTGATCACCTTCAAATTTTCCTGATCTGTATCCCCAATCAAAATCATGGATCATTATTGGGCGAGAACTATTTACGTATTTGTTATTGATCTGGCAACACTGTGTGCAATTCACGCTACATCCCAATGTCAGCGGTCCTCAAGTCTGAAACCGTGGCTGGAAAAGTGTGGCTAAGTTCACGTAAATCCCTTAGGTATTATTGAATATGCTAGAGTTTTATCCCGACACCAAACCACTATTTTTACACCTCGATACGTGTTTCAGTCACCAAGCGACCATCTTCCGGAGCGAAAATAATAAATTAAACTTCAATTAAGAAACCCCGACAGCATGATATATTCCTGGAATATTCCTCAGATATCTCAGATAGGATATATATTCCGCATAATCATGGAATATTCCTGGAATATCTTATATACCCTAGGCACATTCAAGAAATATACGAAGTAACATATTTTAAGAACATTCTTGAAAGAATATGCCAGGATTAATGTGGATACTCTAAGTTGTATATTTCTGGAATATTACTTATTGTTCGAGTTTTAAATATTCAAGGTCCGACTTTGGTTACTTCTGCCCTGTCCCCGCTCCAGACACGAAATCTAGGGTGTGTGCACGTACAACAGCCGAGGGCTCGAAGAGAGACGCTAATCGACAAGTGATAACACATTGTCTCTGTTATAGTCATCAATGTATAAAGCGAAATTATATATTTGAATACCAACAACACGGTGTATTTTTATTCTTCACGTACAGTTTTACAGTCCACAGCTTTTTTTATAACGCTAACATTTGGTCAATCGAGCCGAATTTTGAAAAATAAATCACACCAGTTAACATATTCTTAAACTTACAAGTGCCTTTCATTGTTGTGCAGTGGCAAATCTAGTTCGTAGAGACTCCCACTTCTCTTCTCTGAACTTGGAAGCGCAACAGGTGAATATCGACGACGGCGACGTGTTCAACGTGGACGGCATCCCGGCAGATTCTCAGAAAACAGGTGATTGCAACTCAGTAGCGGTGTACAGTAAAACTGGTGAGCGTATCCTTATAATTTCATTTCTATACCTATCTTTTCCTTTATTCGTGCATTAATCTGTTAGAGGGCGGTATATTGTTCTTTATAATGGCAGAGGATTTGCAAACGCTTAAAAAACAACGTTCTGTAATTAAACGAAAATTAACCTTATTGAAAAATTCGATTGTAGCAGCCGAATCAGCAATTAAAGATCTGCTAGCAAGCGAATTACATGATAAAAAACTACTTATTGAAATCGAATTGCGTTTGGAAAATGAGGGCGATTTGTTGAATAAATTCGAGCATATTCAAAGAAAGATTGAGATTGCTTGTGATAACCGTGATGACCAATTACCGGAACGTGAAGCATTCGAAAAATACTTTTATGAAGTAACGTCTTCAACCAACAAGCGTAGCTATAATATAGGGGATGCTGGCTCAGTGCATTCAAATGGGCAACATGCATTCAATCTCAAGCTTCCTAACATCAAGTTGCCTATTTTCAAGTGCGATTATCAATCTTGGCTAGAGTTCCGGGACTTATAGTCTAGTCAACAAGTGCCATTTAGACCAACTTTTTTCAGCAGTCTCCGAAAATTATGATTGAGGTGTCATTCGATTCGGAATGACATCCAGATGATTTTTGAAAAAAATGAAGTTCCGCATGAAAAAATTGTAAAAGTTATTAACAATTAACTAAAAAAAAAAGATGGCTTTAGTATTTTGTAAATATCTCAAAAACTAATTAAAATTTTTTAAATCTAAAAAAAGATTCAAAAAGAGGAGGAAATTTCCTAAAAAAAAGCTCAATTCCCGGAATTGTAGCATCAATATTTATAATTTTCCCAGAGGGATGAAAATACGGCCGAAAACAGGTACTCTGGCTCGGGCAAGCCACACCCACTTTGGACACTTTAACAATAAAAATTATTTTAAAATACTAAATATGAAAATAAAAAATTGGAAAAATTCAGGCACTAACTGAATAGATTAATGAACAATAATCCGCTTGAAAAAAATGTTTATCACAATTTTTCAATTAGTTAATCAATAGTTAATTAATAATTTTTTTCTGCTTGAACATGAACATTGCAAGTGTGATAATTGTTAAACTATAAATTTAAGATTTTTTTCCTCTTTTGGAGCAATTCTTGAAAGGCTTCAGAATAGAACCCCGTTGGAAAAATTAAAAAGTTTTTATTTTTCAGTTTTTTATTAACAATTTTCGTTGTTGCAAAATTAAATACTTAAATTAATCATTGAAAAAAATTTTTTTTTAA
The DNA here is from genome assembly GCA_958502065.1 of Chrysolina americana. Lineage (NCBI taxonomy): Eukaryota > Metazoa > Arthropoda > Insecta > Coleoptera > Chrysomelidae > Chrysolina > Chrysolina americana. The sequence continues at coordinate 34,615,611 of OY293420.1, forward strand.
AATATTATCAATAATCCGTTTTTATGTTATCAGGAACTACATAGAAATAATTTTTTTAAATTTTTATCTCTAATTGTTTAAAAAATTGTTATAAACAAATGCGTTGTTTATAAGATAATTGAAAATTTTTTTATGGAATTTCAATCTTTGATACAAATAATGATTTTTAAAAGAAAAATTGTTCCTTAAAAAAATTTTTTTATTGCTTGAAAACGCATTTGTTAATTAACAATTATTTTCTCCCGCTTCTAATTAATATTAAGGAACCATTTTTTTTTTAATCATTATTTGTCTTTCTTTCTGATATGCAATAAACAATTTGTTATAAACAAATAAATTTTTACCTTATATTTTTTTTCTATTCTAATTTCTGTCACAAAGACAGACATGATTTTTTTTCTTTTTTAAATTTTTTTTTATTATTTTTTATTTAATTTTTAAATATAAGTTCTCTCTAACTTCGTCATTCTTACCTGGTCTTCATCCTTAAAATTATTATAATTTACAAACTAATGGAGATACGATGAAAATACTTAAGACTTATTTATTCTCCATTACATAAAAAACAAATTTAGCAGAAAAGTTTAGTTGTTACTTATTTATTTATTGAATTTATAGCAATTGTTGTTGAAAAATACTTAGGGAAAAATTTTTTTTTTTGTTTTAATGCTTAAAAATCTTATCAACTATTAAAAATATGACTACTTCATTCAAGTATCTTATCAATTATTGTTCATTACTCAACATTTTTACCTTTTATATATTAATATTAATATTAATATCTAGATTTTTATTTTCAGGTTCGGTTTCTTTAATGTTTGTAAAAGTTTATGAATGACAATCTTTATTTTTTTCTTTTGAAATATTATTGAGACAATAGAGTCTAATAAATTTAATTATTTATCAACGAACAGAATATTCTATGCACGTTCATATATATTATCATTTAAATCTCATTCGATTATAATAGACCCTCATATCTACGAGTAATTATCAACGGTCACCTAATAATAATTATAATTACTTTCTAACATGTCTGTCTTAAGCTTCCAAATTTAGCTGTGAATATTTTTCATTCTCCAAATCACCTTTAGATTCAGGTTTTTGCTTATTGAATACCTTCTTTGTTACCTGTTAGAAACATCTGCTCAGGGTCATAAAGGGTCCAACTAACTGTCCGTATTATACCTGACCCAAAGAATGCAGTTAAAAAAGAAAAAAAATCATGTCTGTTTTTGTGACAGAAATTAGAATAGAAAAAAAATATAAGGTAAAAATTTATTTGTTTATAACAAATTGTTTATTGCATAAACAATGAAAAATTAAATAAAATGGATTTTTTTTTTTATATATTAGAAAGAAAGACAAATAATGATTTAAAAAAAAAAATGGTTCCTTAATATTAATTAGAAGCGGGAGAAAATAATTGTTAATTAACAAATGCGTTTTCAAGCAATAAAAAATTTTTTTTAAGGAACAATTTTTCTTTTAAAAATCATTATTTGTATCAAAGATTGAAATTCCATAAAAAAAATTTCAATTATCTTATAAACAACGCATTTGTTTATAACAATTTTTTAAACAATTAGAGATAAAAATTTAAAAAAATTATTTCTATGTAGTTCCTGATAACATAAAAACGGATTATTGATAATATTAAAAAAAAAATTTTTTTTCAATGATTAATTTAAGTATTTAATTTTGCAACAACGAAAATTGTTAATAAAAAACTGAAAAATAAAAACTTTTTAATTTTTCCAACGGGGTTCTATTCTGAAGCCTTTCAAGAATTGCTCCAAAAGAGGAAAAAAATCTTAAATTTATAGTTTAACAATTATCACACTTGCAATGTTCATGTTCAAGCAGAAAAAAATTATTAATTAACTATTGATTAACTAATTGAAAAATTGTGATAAAAATTTTTTTCAAGCGGATTATTGTTCATTAATCTATTCAGTTAGTGCCTGAATTTTTCCAATTTTTTATTTTCATATTTAGTATTTTAAAATAATTTTTATTGTTAAAGTGTCCAAAGTGGGTGTGGCTTGCCCGAGCCAGAGTACCCGTTTTCGGCCGTATTTTCATCCCTCTGGGAAAATTATAAATATTGATGCTACAATTCCGGGAATTGAGCTTTTTTTTAGGAAATTTCCTCCTCTTTTTGAATCTTTTTTTAGATTTAAAAATTTTTAATTAGTTTTTGAGATATTTACAAAATACTAAAGCCATCTTTTTTTTTTTAGTTAATTGTTAATAACTTTTACAATATTTTCATGCGGAACTTCATTTTTTTCAAAAATCATCTGGATGTTATTCCGAATCGAATGACACCTCAATCATAATTTTCGGAGACTGCTGAAAAAAGTTGGTCTAAATGGCACTTGTTGACTAGACTATTATACGTTGACCTAGTACATAATCATCCCGCAATCGGGGATGCAGAAAAGTTTTACTACTTGAAAACTCACTTAGATGAAACGGTGAAACGGCTAATTGCTAAAATTGACGTAACAGCAGCAAATTATATGGTGGCGTGGGATATAATCAACAAACGATTCAATAATAAACGGATGTTGATACACATCCATTTAAAATCATTGAATAGCAGTAGTGTCTCAAGAATCCTCGGCAGGTTTGAGACAATTATCCGATGAAGTATTTGAGCATCTCAGATCATTAAAACAGTTAGGGGTCTCAACTGATAACTGGAATTCTTATTTAATATTTCACTTGACCCTGAAACTCGATAAGAAAACGGAGGATGCTTGGGAATCGCACAAAATAGCGGGTGATATTCCAACACTCAAGGAATTTAGGGATTTTTTGAACGATAGGGCTGATGTTTTAGAAAGGAAGGAACATAGTCACGCTAGTTGCTCTAAGCAAGCTACTGTCCAGTAAAATCCAAACCCCACTTCAACCAAGGCAAAATATAGCGGTCGATCTTTGGTTTCAACGTACAAAATCTGTCTGTGCAGATATCGAAAAAATGTACAGAATGATTTTGATAAAGCCTGAACAAAGGTGTTTTCAGCGAATCTTTTAAAGAACCTTCCCAAATGACGAGGTATCTGAATATAACCTCAATACGGTTACTTATGGTACTTCGTCAGCAAGCTACCTGTCTATTCGTTGCATTAAACAAGTAGCAATCGATTGCCATGCAAGCTCTCGTGAAGCTTGTCAAGCAATAGCAAGTGATTTCTACGTAGATGACTTTCTCTCTGGAGACGATACCATTGAAGAAGTCAACAAGCTATGTATGGAAGTAAGCTCTTGTCTACATACAGCCTGTTTCAAATTAAGAGAATGGGCATCGGAGCCTCAAGCACAGAAGATATATCAAATCATGTTTATTTCTCCGATCAAGAAAGCACTAAAACACTCGGATATGGTCACCATCTTCTGATAATCTTGAGTACTCCGTCAAGGTTTCGACTAACCTTGGTGTCAGTACTAAAAGAATCATGTTATCCAGTATCGCACAAATCTTTGATCAGTTAGGCCTACTTTCTCTATGTAACATATTCCATATTCGACGAGATTTCAGATAGAGAGAATATAATTGATATTTCAGAAAATATAAAAAAATGAAAATGGAAAGTTTTATTGTATTCATGTACTAGAACTACTTAACGATAAATTTTTAATCAAACGTTTCGTGTTAACACCGCCATCATCAACAATTTTTTTCAAATACGAACCTGTCTATTTCATCACAAATATTGATAGAGCGATAAAATCACAATTCAGTGGTATATCACACTCGACATTTTTATAACGTTTCATATAAAATAACTAGAATCATCAGTGACAACAGCATTTTTAGTTTTCCCTGTATAAGTCGAGAAGGGCGAGAGTCCCCGTAGATTTTCTCTGACCAATGTACGTCTTTGTGTCTATTACGGTTTAGAATATAGCAATGTTACCACATGATAAAAGAAAAGGCCTATATATATATTTATATATATATATATATATATATATATATATATATATATATATATATATATATATATATATATATATATATATATATATATATATATATATATATATATATATATCTATATATATATATATATATATATATTTAATTTTATTTATTTTATTCCTGTTCTTTTAGTTGAATGAAATGCTAGGAAAAGCATGTGCCATTGCCTCTTGCAAGAATAACTCCTCCAACGGCTTAGGTTACATATTTCACAACTTCCCAAAGGATGATGGAATAAGATAAGTTTGGATACGTTTATGCAATAGGAGTGATATATGGAACTCTAGGACTAGTAGCATTTGCTCAGTTCATTTCACTGAAGAAGACTACAAGCGAGACTTAAGAAATGAATTATTAGGTTTTTTCTTATTTCATTTTGTTTTCAAAATAATACAAAATATCTTTATTTTAGGATTACCTGTTGAGAAATTTTTTAAACCCAATGTCGTGCCATCCCTTTTCTTAGGAATAGAACCAATATCTCTAGAAGCTTGTTCAAGTCAAAGAAAAGCGAATGAAGAAGGCATTCCAGATGAATTTTCACCAGAGGAAGATGAAGTTATTGCTGTTGAGAGTTCTGAAAATATTGATCCTCTGAATGAGACATATTATCAAAGGAAATATGAAACACTCCTTGCAAGTCATAATACGGTGCAATTGGAAGTTAGAACTCACAAGCAAAAGTATAAAAGACGAATAAATTCTTTACAAACACACCTAAATTATTATAAGAAAAAGGTGCAATATAAAGAAGATACCAAAGCTGAGAAATTTTTGAGTAAGTTTTTTTCCAAAAATCAAACCTATTACTTCAGAAAAGAAAAAAGGTAATTGGACTCAATCAGAACTCTCAATGGCCTTCACATTGCGGTATTACAGCAAAAAGTCATATTTATATTTGAGGAATGTTTAGAAGTTTCCTCTGCCTGGGTTATCATCACTTCGAAAATAGGCCTGCAAAAACAATATGAAAAAAGGAGTTCTAGAAGATGTCTTGAAATTCATGGAATTAGCTGGTAAGGATATGTCAGAACATGAGAAATGCCTCGTTATTCAATTTGATGAAGTTAAAGTCAAGTCAGTTTTGGAATATGACAAATCTGAAGACCAACTCATTGGACCTCACAATCAAATGTCGAGGTTTATTTGCCAAATGGAAATAACCTATTTACATATCATTTGATTCCAAGATGACTGAAAGCATAATCTTTGATATAATTTACAGATTTCATCAAGTTAATTATAAAGTTGTTGCAACTGTCAGTGATTGTGGAGGAAGTAAGTTTTTTTTTTCATTTTAATTTTGTGAAATAATTATATCTGTTTTTTTAGGTAATGTACGTCTGTTGAAGGAGATGGGAGTTGACATTCAAAAAAGTTATTTTCATCATCCTCAGACCAATGAAAAAATTTATATGTTAGCAGATATACCGCATCTATTTAAATTACTGAGAAATTGGCTCATTGATACAGGTTTTATCCTAGAGGACCAAACTATCATCAGTCATAAGCCACTTCTTGATTTGATTGAAATGACAGATAAAGAATTGAATGTATGTTTCAAACTAACAGAGAAACATTTAAAATGTGAAAGGACAAAACGTCAAAATGTTCGTATAGCAGCTGAGTTGCTATCACATTCAACGGCTACAGCTTCTCATCATTATCAACCAGGAACTGATAAAAAATTGGCTAAAGATGTAGGAAATTTTATTGATTTGGTTAATAACTGGTTTGATATAAGCAATAGTTATATACTTTTCAATAACAATCCTCATAAATCTACTTATGGTATTCACCTGAAAGAGCAAAATAAGGTTCTTGATGAAATGCTGCATACAATTTTGACAATGAGGGCTACTGGGAAAACACGTTAACAGATTTTTCAGAAAGGAATCGTCATATCCATTAAATCTCTTATACAGATATTTTCTGACTTGAAAAAAGCTTATGGTATATCCTCATTATGTACCCATAAACTCAATCAAGATTCCTTGGAAAACTTCTTCTTTCAACTGCGGAGTAGAGGAGGCTTGGATTACCATCCTTCCCCACTGAATGCTCTGTACAGAATTCGCATGGTTATTTTAGGTACCCTTGACTCTACTGTGAATACTGAAGATAGAAAAAAAAATATCCCTCTTTAGGCATTCATACACACAAATGTTCAAAGGAACATGATTATCAATTACCATCATGGGTTAGTCATTTATCATATGGTGGGTTGATAAAACCAACTGAAGAATGGCTTTCATTAGTGAAGAAATTCAATAAAAGATTTTTGAAATATAATGGATTCCAATAAAGAAAAAAATGTTGTCAAAAATACAAAACAAACTTGAACAGAAAATTGTTCATTCTGATATCATTGAAGTATTTGTTAGGTTACGAACAATAATCAGAATAAATTATTTCAATAAAAAAATTAGGAACCTAAAACCAACTTGAAAAGAAAAAATTCTGATAATGATTCTGAGAGAAGAAAGTTGACAAAAAAATTTAAAAAATCATAAATTGAATTTTGGGACTGCAACTGGATCTTATTTTGCTTATCATAACATTGGATCAGCTGTCTAAGGCGCTTGCATACCGGTGAAACTTCTGCTAGCGCTGACTGGTTTCAATCCAGAGTGTGATCTTTTTTCATTTCTCTCGGGTGGTTGGAAAACAAGTGTGTTGTGGGTTGCCTCGATGCCAATCCCATCTAGTGCTAGCATGGAACTCGCACCGACTACCCGAGGTGGTGCTATAGGTTTTTCCGGGTTTTTCTACAGCTGAAAAGTGAATACGCCACCAAAAATCAGTAAGTCGCCAGGAGCGTCACGGAAAATAATATTAATAGCCGTCCTCTACCCGCACAGGCTATGCCTTTGGGTACACTCTCTGAGTGTTTATGTGGGAGTATTATTATTATTATTGAAAAATAGAAAACTATTGAACTAGCCTCAATGCCAGGTGGACAAATTTATGACTATATGAACTCTAAGAAGACTTGTATTACTCTCTTTGATCTAAGTAAAGCATTTGACACCGTTGATCACGGTTTTCTCTGTGAAAAGTTATACCACATTGGTGTTAGAGAATCACCACTTAATTGGATAATTTCATATCTCAAAAACCATAAACAAATAGTTATGTTGGAAAATCCGAAGAAAAAACTGTAAATGTTGGGGTACCCCAGAGATCAATATTGGGTCCAATACTGTCCACTATCTTTATTTTATTTAACATGCATTCAAGCAAAACATATATGCAGAAGACACAACCATGATAATATCTGACAAAAATCTGGAAAAAACAGTGCTAGAACCTATTGACCACCGGAGCGCAGTTGCAGGACCCTGTAGAATAATACACGCAGAGTTGAAAAATATTCACATTTTCTTATCTTATTTTCAATATTCTCTTGGAGGTACATGTTTTTAACATATATATATATATATAATAAATTTGAATGTGTTATTGAATGTTAATTTAGTTATTTTATATAAATGCAAATGTAAATGTATGTATGTATAATCTTGATGTATGACTAGTCTAATAAAGTAGGTAGGTATATCTAGGTATTATTTTTGTATAATATATTTTTATTCTATTATTGTGGTGTATCTTTTTAAAATTATTTCAATAGAAATTTTTATAATGTAAAGGATATTTTCATTTTTCCCTGGCAATCTTTTATTTCAGATACATGTGTTCTTATATGAATTTCTCTCCCTGTGGCAGACATAAATTAATTGTAAATTTGCATATTTTCAAATACGAGAATACCGAAAAACATTAAATTATTTATAACATTTGTATAATCGTTTTCCCTTAGTGGGTAAGTAGGTATTTGGAAAACCTAGATAATAGCAATATTTTATCTTTAAATAATTAGGGTCAGACAAAACGATATTAAGTAGGTATGTTTTTCCTTAACACAACATGCACTAAATTTCTTCAAACATTAGGACCTCTAATCTTCATAAAATAATTCCTCTACATGAGTTCAGAGTGTATTTGCGAAATCAATCGTTAATTTGATTGAAGATGCAAATTTTAACTTTCAGTTTGTTTTTTAATTTCATGTCTATGGTTTTCAATTGAGAATTTTGGCTCTTCAAACAAAACTTGCAGTTTGAATCACCTTTTTATTAATATGAATAATTTACATGCTAGTAAAATTAGTAAAAAAAAAATTGAAAAGTTGGCTATGGAAACCATACGTCACTTGATAACAGTTGCTACTACTGTGATATTTTATTTTCATTCGTCGGCGTTATAAAAAGCCGCTAAAAAAAATATTGGAAAAATTGGGAAAAAAACATTACTCTGTAGGTCCATAACTTAAATAGGAACATACAACTTTTTCTTGCCTGTACTATTCAGCATATCCATTCCTTTCTAATAATATAATAGAAAGTAATTTTTTGAAATGAAATACCAAAAAATCCAATAATTATTCTTCAAATAACAAAACAGATTATCGCCATACGCAAAAATAACATTAAAAATAATGTGGAATGATAAATTATATCCTGTAGGTTCTAGGTTAAATAGGAACATAAACGTACTTGGTCTGTGCCATCGTCCATAGATATTCTAATATCTACCTATGGACGATGTTTGTGCTATTCAGAATAATCATTCCATTGCAATAATCATTCGAACCAAAATATTAACAAGTAGGCTGATTAAGATGTATTTTGGAATGAAACAAAAAAGAAACGAGAGCTCTCACGAACGCTGCTATCCATATTATTTTGACGTTCGAAGTAGTGTTTTTGATTCTGCCATTTTAAAAGGGTTTGGAAATCGAAATCAGTTAGTGGAATATTCAAAAAATGCCCCGTTATTCACGAACCGAACAAATTGACATGCTTCTCATTTATGGTGAATGTTTAAAAAATTCTTATGCCGCTGAACGATTGTATTTAGAGCGATATCCAGGGAGGCAGCAACCGTCAAGAAGGTATTTCCAGTGGCTTGAAGAAAAATTAAGAACTGAGCCTGATGTTCACGAAGACCAAGAAGCATTTGTTATTAATGAGGAAACTGAAATTTATGTATTAGCTTTAGTACAATATGATAGCACAATTTCCTCAAGGCAGATTGGCGCCGAATTAGCTATTAGTAAGGACTCTGCTAGGAAAATTTTGAGATAACATCGATTTAAATCCTTCAAGTATCAGTTGCATCAACATTTGTATGAAAATGACGGTGAAAGGCGCCTGGAATATTGTAATTGGTTTCTTCGACAAAATGCTGAGAATCACCTATTTAACTATTATATCTTGTTTACGGACGAGTCAAGATTTACCAACAATGGATTATTTAACAGGAATAATACAAGGTAGGTACTGTACTTTATTTGGATTATTGTCGATAGTCGAAGTGTAAAGTGCTAAAAGTGTGAACGGTCTTTTGTTTCAGGTACTGGGCGATAGAAAACGAGCACCGGTTTCGACAAGGTGGCTTCCAGGAGATATTTGGTGTGAATGTTTGGGCAGGAATAGTTGGAACTCATATTGTTGGCCCCATTCTATTTCAAGGCCAACTAACCGGAGAGAGATACTTTAATTTTTTAACGAATGAGATTTCGGAATTCATTAACAACCTACCAGCGGAAATAACTGAGAGAATGTACTTCCAGCAAGATGGCGCCCCTCCGCATAATTCAAGAATAGCGAGAAATTATCTTCAAAATCGCTTTCAAGAGAGACTTATAACAACCCATGGTCCAGTCAGGTGGCCACCAAGGTCACCTGATCTTACTCTATGCGACTTTTTTCTATGGGGGCATCTTAAAAATAGGGTGTATTCCACACAGCCTACAACTCTACATGAGCTAGAAGTAAAAATTCGTAGAGCTTTCCAAGATATCACGCCCAAAATGTTGAGAAACGTTTTACATGAAAATATCACCAGAATCAATGAATGTATTGACGCTGAGGGAATGCATTTCGAACATTTGTTTTGAATTTATTTTATCTTTAATCCTATCAATTTGAATTTTTTTTTTCGATAAATCTCTTTTTTTGTTATTTGAATAATAATAATTGGTTTTTTTGGTATTTCATTTCAAAAAATTACTTTCTATTATATCATTAGAAAGGAATGGTTATGCTGAATAGTACAGGCAAGAGAAAGTTGTATGTTCCTATTTAAGTTATGGACCTACAGAGTATTGTTTTTTTCCCAATTTTTCCAATATTTTTTTTGGCGGCTTTTTATAACGCCGACGAGTGAAAATAAAATATCACAGTGGTAGCAACTGTTATCAAGTGACGTATGGTTTCCATAGCCAACTTTTCAATTTTTGGCTTTCATTTTGCTTCCACGGCCTACTCGGTGAATTTCAATAATAAATTTTTTCTGATCTAGTTTCTGGTTAGATACCAACTTGTGATATGCCATTAGAAAGGAAATTGAATGCTGAATAAAGCGAAATGAAAAAAAATAGGGTTTCCATTTAAAATAATAAAGTTGATGTTACTTCCGGTCAGACCGGAAGTTAACTTCGACATGTCAATATGCTCAAATTCTAGCTCTTATGTCATTATATCGGCGCTCCAAATTTCACAAACCTACTTCATACAATAACTGAGATATTCCGTAGGCAATACTTCCGTAGTCACCCGGTATACACATTCCAGTCAGGTAAATTAAGCGAATAGTCTGCAGCGGAGAATAACAATTGTCCTCCCAAATGTTCCATAGGTTAGAACTAACTCTGTGAATTTTGTAAGTTATCATGTTATTTTTATGTAGTCCTTCAACAACTTATATTCCTTTTTAATTGTAGCTCTTCCTGAAGAAGTCAATAAAGGTTGACGAAATAATGAAGATTTAAATCGAATGAGTTTCATTGTTCAACAGACCGCTACCCGAGAATTCCTACTTAGTTAATAGAGTTCGGTCGAGAATACTTCGTTATTATATACATATATATATATATATATATATATATATATATATATATATATATATATATATATATATATATATATATATATATATATATATATATATATATATATATATATATATATTTTTTGAAGGAGGTTAGCTCGACTGGCTAAGTTAAGGAACGACAAAGGGAGTTGTCAGGTATTGCAGTCGGAGACACTTTAATTGTGTGAACTCTTTATTTCAGTTCAAGCTTTCGATAATTATTTTTCTCTTCATCAGGAACACTGGTGAACAAAAGAAGAATTGACTATTACAATCAGTGAAGGGAAAAAAGGATTTCCAAGTACTTACGAAAAGTGAGGTTGTAACGAAGCCGGTTGCATTAAACATAAACACTTTTCCTTATGAGTTGTAACATATTAAAAATGTAAATAATAAAATTGTGTGAGTACAGGAACACATTATACTAAGTCATTATAAAAATTGAAAAATTTGTGAAAATTTCCTACCACGAGGATTCAAGTTCACATGTCTTCATAAAAAGGCGGGAAACTGTAAAAATTTATTTTGAAATGTGACATTGATAGGTATGATATTTGGCATTTACAATCAGTGTTACCAACTGCAATCGTGATACAAACAATTTTTTTTTTTTAATGTAAAAGACAAAAGGGACTTTTTGGCATTGGGAATTTGTTTGTTAATATTCTTTATTTAGTTAATGAATTGATTATGTTTGTTGAGGTGAAGTAAGTATATATATATAACATTAAGTCCTTCTCTGTCCTTCCTGGTATTGAGGGAAGATGTATCTTTGAAAATGTGAGCCATTTCTAGGAACTGTCTTTTTTGGAGACTGTTCGAAGTATCTAATATTTTCACTTCATCATATAAGAAATTGTGGTCAGATTCTATGGTGTGTTTTGCTAGAGTGCAAACTTTTTTATTAGTTCTGATATCACTTTTATGTGAGGTGATTCGGTCTTTAAGTAACCTTTTTGTTTGACCCATGTACGTTTTACTACATTGACCACAGGGTATAGAATATACTACATTTGACATGTGTGTCACTTTGATTTTGTCTTTAGGTTTTGAGAAAAGATTTTTGATGATTAAAGTATTTTTGAAAGCTAATTTAATATGTGTAAATTGGTTGAAAATATTCTTGAGTTGGATTGATAAATTGCCCAAGTGTGGCAGAGAAAAATAATGTGTAGGAATGTCAATTGCAGGCCTGTTGTCCACCTGAACTGAATTGGTGGATGATCTGCTGAGTATTAAGTTATGTATGAGTTTTTTGGATAACCGCTATTAATAAAAAGTTGTGATAATTTTTTTAAATTCTGTATTCGCACGGTGGAGTGGGAAGTTTTACACACCCTATCTTTCATTGCTAGAACCAAATTAATTTTTTGTTTCTTCTACCTTACGAATCTTTCCATAAAAAAAAATTAACAAAAAAAAAATATTAGATACTTCGAACAGTCTCCAAAAAAGACAGTTCCTAGAAATGGCTCACATTTTCAAAGATACATCTTCCCTCAATACCAGGAAGGACATAGAAGGACTTATTGTTATATATACATACTTACTTCACCTCAACAAACATAATCAATTCATTAACTAAATAAAGAATATTAACAAACAAATTCCCAATGCCAAAAAGTCCCTTTTGTCTTTTACATTAAAAAAAAAAAATTTTTTTTGTTGGTATCACGATTGCAGTTGGTAACACTGATTGTAAATGCCAAATGTCATACCTATCAATGTCACATTTCAAAATTTATTTTTTACAGTTTTCCGCCTTTTTATGAAGACATGTGAACTTGAATCCTCGTGGTAGGAAATTTTCACAAATTTTTCAATTTTTATAATGACTTAGTATAATGTGTTCCTGTACTCACACCATTTTATTATTTACATTTTTAATATGTTACAACTCATAAGGAAAAGTGTTTATGTTTATTGCAACCGGCTTCGTTACAACCTCACTTTTCGTAAGTACTTGGAAATCCTTTTTTCCCTTCACTGATTGTACTTGTCACCCCCCTAATATCCGAACTCATGAGAAAAATTGAAAATCGCTCAGACCCGTCGATTTGTATTTCAAGGGGGAACACTTTCACCAAATACACCATCATTGTGTTGTCAACCCCCTCAACCCCAGCACCCCCTACTTCAGAATTTTCAATGGGACTACTATACTTGTGATACATCATTTTGAAGGGAATTCAATCCCAAATATATCGGTGTACTGAAATTGAGGATCGATCAAGTGTTGTTGAAGTTTTCATGTAAACTAAGTTTTATCCAGATATTTTAATGTTTCATCACCTCAAATGTTAGCGTCGTAAGAAAGGTTCACTGTGGGTACGCCACTGTATTGAAAAATAATATGCTGTCAGAAATAATAGTTTCGAAGGTGAGACAGACGTTTTTATGAAAAAAAAATTGCCCTCATGTGTTTTTGTATACGCATATCTTTGTTTACGCCTTGGTAATTGATGTATTCGAGTCACTGCATTCAACAATTTGAAAACATTTGAAAATGGTTTATACTGTACAAGAGAGAATATCCATTGTAGCTGCGTATTTTGAAAATGGACGATGTGCTAGAGCTACGGCTCGAAGTTTCAATGAAAGTCATCCAGAAAACACCACATCATATCAGTACGTGCTTCAATTGATGAATAAGTTCTTGGAGTCGGGATCAGTGCTGAATAAAAAACATGAACGAGAGAAGCCTATGAGAAATGAAGGGGTCGCTGTTGCAGTTGTAGGACATGCAGTGATGGACAACATTCAATTGTTAAGACAACTTGAGACTATTTCTGGAGTTTCGAAAAGCAGCGTACATCGAATTCTGAAAGACGCAAAATTCCATCCTTATAAAATGCAGAATGTACAAGAATTAAATGAAGATGATCCTGACAGACGTACAGAGTTTTGTGAAATCATGAGTCAATTATTGATTGGTGATAATAATTACCCCTACAATGTGTGCTTTTCTGACGATTCTTCTTTTTATTTAAATGGACATGTGAACAGGCACAACTGCAGATACTGGAGTGACGTAAATCCCCATTGGTACAGGGAAACTCATTCACAAACTCCCCAGAAATTGAATGTTTGGGCTGGTATTCTGGGAGACCATATTGTAGGTCCATATTTTATTGATGGTAACCTCAACGGACAAACGTATCTTGAACTTCTTGATACAACTGTGAACCCCAGAATCACTCAGTTACTTGAAGACGATGATAGGTTACTTGACGGTCAGCTCACTTTTTAACAAGATGGAGCTCCTCCACATTTTGTTGCACCTGTACGTCAATTTTTAGAAGACAATTTCACAGGGCGATGGATTGGAAGGCGAGGACCAATAGAATGGCCGGCTAGATCTCCTGATTTATTACCATTAGACTTCTTTTTATGGGGTCATTTGAAATCCAAAGTTTATATTACCCAGCCAACTTCTCTTGATGATCTACGCAGGAGAATTGTTGTGGAGTGTCGTGCAGTGACTCCAGAAATGTTGAGCAATGTGCGAAGAACTTTCGAAGATCGCTTATACTTCTGTATAGAACTGAATGGTTCACATTTTGAACCTTTCATACGATGATAACATGTTAGGTGATGAAAAATAAAAGTATCTGGAAAAAATTAGTTTTCATGAAAACTTCAACAACACTTGATCGATCCTCAATTTCAGTACACCGATGTATTTGGGATTGAATTCCCTTCAAAATGATGTATCACAAGTATAGTAGTCCCATTGAAAATTCTGAAGTAGGGGGTGCTGGGGTTGAGGGGGTTGACAACACAATGATGGTGTATTTGGTGAAAGTGTTCCCCCTTGAAATACAAATCGACGGGTCTGAGCGATTTTCCATTTTTTTTCATGAGTTCGGATATTAGGGGGTGACAAGTTTTAGCTGGGACACACTGTATATGTAGTCTGTCTGAAAATGGCTCCGATTTTGGAGCCATTTTCAAGAACTGAAAAAGAAAGAAAATTAATAAAAGGCTGAAACGTAATTCTACGCTGAGGTCTCAATCTGCCTACTCCTCGGGTATAATTATGTTAGGTTTTTGTGACTTGACGTCGGGGTCTCAATCTGCCTACTCCTTCGAGAGAACTGAGGAACTGTGGGTTGAGGAACTGTATTTATAGTGGACGTGGCTGTAATGGCCGTGTGCAATGTATTGGCGCGAGGTGAACTATGGGCAGGAACTGGGTTGGCGCTAGATGAGCTGTGTGCGGGAACTTGGTTGGCGCTAGGTGAGCTGTGTGCGGGAACTGGGTTGGTGGATATGAGTTGATGCGTGCAATGAGAGGCTTCCAGGTATTGGGAAGTCTACGTTCGTCATCGCGAGTGTTGAGGCAATTGGGGCGCTTCTCTATCTCAAGGGCTTCTCGGATGATCCTGGTTTGCAGAGTTTTCTCGGTGGAAATTGTTTTTGTGTTCTTGAAGTCTATTTTGTGACCTGTGTCTTCTCGATGTTCATAAAGTGCGGAAGTGGAAGATGCCTGATGCACAGCAAGTTCGTGTTCGTAGACTCTGGAAGTTACTCGTCTGTTAGTCTGGCCAATATAAGTTCTCGGGCAGTCTGAACATGGTATTTCATATATACCTTGAGAATCGTTTGGTATTGTGTCCTTGGGAGATCTGAGGAATTTGAGTATTTGGTTGTTGGCCGTGAATATTGTTTTTATCTCGTGTTTTCTCAAGATATTACTGATTTTGTCTGTCACACCTTTGATGTATGGTAAGAAAGCTTTGTGTGGCTGAATACTCTCTAGTGGATCATTCGTTTTTGGGGGACAGGTCAGTTGATGGCGGATAGACTTGTCGATTAGTGAATTGTTGTTATCATTTTGGAGTAAGGCTGATTTCAGTTTGTCCAGCTCTTGTGGTCTATTCTGGTTGTCGGTTAGCTGAATTGATCTGTATCTCAGGGAGTTCAATAAACTCCGTATTCAAGAATACAAAAACAATTTCCACCAAGAAAACTCTGCAAACCAGGATCATCCGAGAAGCCCTTGAGATAGAGAAGCGCCCCAATTGCCTCAACACTCGCGACGACGGACGTAGACTTCTCAATACCTGGAAGCCTCTCATTGCACGCCATAGCCCAAGCAACGGAACAGAAACTTTGGAAAATAAGAAATGGAAATATGGCAAATTATTTCAGAAATTTTCCTTCATGAAAATATGACCCAGCACGACACTACGGAAGTTACGGAAATTAAGGAAGAAATAATATTAGCACCCCCTCAAACTTTTGCAGATATCCTACCCTCGAATCTGCCCAATGAAACAATGGACTCACTAAATTCCAACCTCTCAAGGAATAAAGTAGTAGAGGACCCCGAGAACCACGAAAATTTGGAGTTTTTTGATGCAGAGTACAGTATGGCCTATGCGAACGGGTGCTCAAGATACGAAATTAACGAAGTTGATCAAGACTTATTCAACTCCCCTAACGACTATGCAGTAGCACACTGCGTATCGGTAGATATGATAATGAAGAGAGGACTTGCAGTAACATTTAGGAAAAAATTTGGAAGAAAAGAAGAACTATTAAGTCAGAATCAAAATACTTGCTGTACTACAGGCAGACGGAAGACATCTACCCACCACTGATGCATTGAAGTCATCTCTTCTAAAACTCAAAGAATATATGCAAAAACATGAAATAAAAAAGTTGGCGATACCCAAGTTAGGATGTGGTCTAGACAGATTGAACTGGGATGAGGTAAAAGATATGATAGACGGTACGTTCCGAGACACGGAAATCGACATTATGATATGTACACCATCACTACTCGAGGACAAACAACTCGCAGGAGTGATGCTAGTCACAAACGAATAATTCAACCGAAAAACTCTCCAGAGTCTCTCCCAGAAATGAGAAAACAAAGAAAATACAGCATATAAAGTAACAATATCAGATCACATACTAGAGCCAAACAAGGAATATACTATACCTATACTTTCATGAGGTAATAATGAAAAATATTTACTGTTCACATTGAATGAAGAATTCTTCATATAACATGGCCTTATTTGTGAAAAAGAGCCACATCACCCAGACAACCCCTGCATAAGAGTAACCAACAAAAAATTGAATAACGTTAAAATTTTACATGGCATGATGATAGGCTGGCTGTATGAACAAGAAAAAATTCCATTAGACAATGTCCTTGTCCTCTACAATACGGAAGCTCGCGAAGAAATATTTATTGAAGACCATAATGTCTTCCACATACAGGATGAACAATTCAAACAAAATATTATTAACCTATTGGAGGAATACTCAGACGTATTTTGTAAGCCAACCAAATATATGGGACTCACAGACCTTACCAAACATAATATTGATGTATGAGATGCCCTACCGATAAGAAGCCGCCCCTAAAGTATCCCAAAAGTAACGGAAAATTATAGACGAGCAAATATCTGAAATGTTGGAACATAATATTGTAAGACCATGTCATTCTCCTTGGACCAGCCCGGTATTATTAGTAAGAAAAAAAGATGGCTCGATTAGATTCTGCGTAGATTATAGAAAGCTCAATAACGTCACAAGAAAATCGACTTATCCAATCCCTAATATTGATGATATATAGACCTATTTGGACGGGGCAAAGTACTTCTCGACTCTAGACATGATCTGTGGCTCTTGGCAAGTGGCAATTGATGAAAATTCAAAACAATACACAGCTTTGACGGCACAAGGACATGGATCCTACGAATTCAACGTTCTGAGTTTTGGATTATGTAATGCTCCAGCCACTTTCCAGGCTCTCTGCGATAAGGTGTTTGAAGGAATGAAGTGGCGAGACATACTAATATACCTGGATGATATAATAATTTTTTCCAAAACTCACTAAAAACATTTAGAGAAACTAATGAGAGTTTTTGAGAGATTACGCGAGGCAGAATTAACTCTCAAACCTAGCAAATGTATATACATTCAAGAAAAAGTGAAAATTTTGGCTCACATTGTGAGTGAAGAAGGAATAGCGCCGCATAATGACATCCTGAAATCAATAAGGCAATTTCCTAAACATAAAACAATTAAGCAAATCCAGAGCTTCATAGGCCTGTGCAATTTCTACAGGAAAGTCATAAGGGACTTCGCAAAAATAGCACGCCCACTACACTTGGCAATAAAAAAAGATACAGGATTTTTGTGGGGAGAAGAGCAACACCAAGCATTCGATATCTTGAAAGAAAAACAATAGCCCCTGTCTTACAGCACTTTCATCCGAACATAAGATGTGAACTGAGGGTGGATGCAAGCATAATAGGAATTGGGGGAATACTATTACAGGAAGGGCAGGATGGACAACAACACCCGATAGCTTATATCAGCAGAAACCTGTCGAAATCAAAACAAAACTATACAATAACAGAACTAGAGGGTCTTGCTGCTATCTGGGCACTAGGATATCTGAGGAATCTGATATATGGCAGACCAGTGAAGATCGTTACAGACCATCACGCATTTTGTTGGATACGATCCCTAAAGGACCCTACAGGGCGCTTGGCGAGGTGGTCCCTGAAGTTGTCTGAATATGACTACGAAATCATCCACAAAAATGGAAAAATACACTCAGATACCGATAGTCTGTCAAGAAATCCGGTTATGCTCCCAAATTCAGATAAAGCAGTACAGGACATAGACGAAATTCCCACTTTTATTCTATTAACGAGTGGCATTGCCAGCGAACAGAAAAAAGACTCCGAAATAAAAAATTTGTTCAACCTGGTGAAGAATCCCAATAGTGATTTGGCACCTATTGGATTAATAAGAAGGGCAAAAAATTTCAGGATAGTGGACGGTGTCCTGTATAAAATAAACCCGACCATGAATGGATTGGAGAATCTACTGATGATTCCGAAACATTTTATCGGAGAAATTCTTTTTCAATATCACTCAGAACCTCTATCCGGTCATTTAGGAATAACCAAAACTTTACATAAAATCAAAAATAGATTTTACTGGACTAATATTCAGAAAGATGTAGAAAAGTTTGTGGAGGGTTGCAAAGATTGTCAAGCTCGAAAAGGTCGGGAAAATTTGAAACCAGCGGGTGAGCTACAACCAATTCCAGTGGGGACACCTTTTGTAAGGATAGGAATTGACATTTTAGGACCATTCCATAGGAGCAGAAGTGGGAAAACCGTGATAGTGGTAGCAACAGACTACGCAACCAGATGGGCGGAAACTGAAGCTCTTCCCAGTGGCAAAGCCGGTTCAGTAGCCAAATTCATTTTGGAGAAAATAATAACTAGACACTGACCCAAGGCATATCCTGAGTGACAGAGGACAGACATTCAGGTCACAACTAGTCCAAGAACTCCTCCACGCGATGGGTACTGTCAACCAATACACAACCGCCTACCATCCCAATTGCAATGGTCTAGTTGAACGTTTCAATGGATGCCTAACAAATATGTTATCAATCTACCCAAATCAAACAGACTGAGACGAATTTCTACCACACGTCACCTTTGCGTATAATACATCTCGGCAAGACACGACACAAAATTCGCCCTTTATGTTGGTGTATGGAAGGGAAGCCATCCTTCCCTCGGAAGCCAACCTGAGGGAAACTGTAGACTCGCCAGATGCGGACGTAATAAGATAAAGAGCCCTTGCAGTGCGTAACAATGCAGTGGAATCAATTCAAAAAAGACAGAGCAAAGATAAAATATGATACGACGAGAAACATTATCATTCGGAATTCAAGGTGGGGGATAAAGTGAAAGTTTTCACATCCACAAGAAATATTGAAACGAATAGGAGAAGTCGACTACGAAGTCAAAAAGGAACCAGAGCCAACTCGAAAAAAGACATCGTCCACGTTAGCAGAATCCTTCCGTATGAAGATCCATGGACGCCAATGCCCACTGAAGTTCAGGAGAAAGAACCATAACCGTGTGTAATCAGTGAATCTCATTAAATAGGCTAATTCAAAAATGAACAATAATTAGAATAGTTAGTCGTATGAACATATAACCGATTTTTTGTAATATTTTTCATTTAGTAAGAAAGGCTTTTCCTTCCTTTTACACGATCATGCCTATATCCAAGGACTGTCATCTCCAAACACAATGTTGAGATTACAGCAGGCGCCAGCAGGCCACAATTCCGCTTATTTATGAAACTATATGGCATGAAGATGAAAAACCTTCAAAAGTGGTAGAAACTGATGATTTCGAAAACTTGAGTATACAAGGTTCAGAAGAATGTACTATAATAAACAATCTATATTCCCTTCAGAATGTGTATAAACTGGAGTTCGCTTCACTCGCACAAAGTTGGAATACAAAGTATACGCGCGAATGCTTAAAAACTAAACAAGAGTATTTTATCACGAAGAGGGCACTGGAATTTATAGGAGACGCTCTCAGCTGGTGTTGTGGTGTGGCTACTAACAAAAAACTTGACTTATCGGTTATGAATGAAAATGCAATGCAAGATACCTTGTTCAGACTGAAAAAGGGATTAACAAAATCAGTCAGAATGATAAGTGAAAATTCGATAAAATTCAAACAATATGAAAACGATATTGCCTTATCATTCAAAAAATCAGATCATTACAATCACAACTTGCACCAACCCAAATTATCTGCCTAAATTTCACAACAAATATCCCAGACACGGCATACAACACACCAGGTGCCATTAAGGCACTTATACCTTGTAACTGTAAATTATAAATGGATGGAGATGAAGTAATACTAGCAAAATTCCCCTGTGGACAGGATATGCCACAAATATCTCTCATATCTCACATAATTCCTCTCTCAATCCCACAACCAAATCTAGCACTCCCATTTTCACAAATATAACAGAATGCCTCAACACTAACTGGACATTAGACATACCCCACATAAACTTGACGTCCACAAAAGAAAGTGTACAAGAAATACTTGATATGGTAGACGAGAAAACTTCTTTCTCTTACGCAGACACCTACGGTTTCCATGGAGATAGCATATTTCTGATCTGGAACTCTATTCTCTCTATTATTCTTTGTTACGTCTTGTTTAGCACTAGACAAAATCTAGCGCTTATCCCTACTTTACCAACTGTGCGAGCTAGTTCGGGAACTCCAGTAGATCACCATTTACTCTTTTCAATTATTTGCATCGGTTTCACATTCTTCATGGTTTACTTTCTTGTGAGGTTCTGCATAAGATGGTATAAAGCTTCTCGCAGACCGATACAAAAAATAGAAGAAAATAAACCAGAACCAACCACAAGAAAATGCAAGGAAATAAATAAATATGTTCTTGAGATTCCTCCTCCAGAAACTCAATGACTCAGATGAAGAGTCAGAAATGTAAACAAATAATTATATAAGCATGGTCAATAATCGCAACAGAATATTTTTATTTTACCGTTTTGTTGTTTTATCAATAGATATACATATTACTTGAAGATATGTTAATTGATATTTTTGATTACGAACTTGGGCTGATTTGTCGATATACCCTTGAACGTGGCAACACACTTTTCCCTCATACAACTGAAATATATTTCCTTCGTTACATTGAAATCACTCAATTTTATTATAATTATAAATGAATATCTAAGTGAATTTATAAAAGAATTGCTCGGAATGAAAAATGCTGAGAATATTATTGTTGTTGTTATAATGAGGTTTTAGTTATCCCCATGAGAGGGATGGATTTATGAAAGCATTTTTACGAATTACAGATGCTGATAATATACCTAATTAAGATAGAATGAATTTATAGTTACCCCTATTGAAGGGACGTTATTAAAATATTGGTCTAAAAAATGAAAGATGCTGAGGATATAATATGCCTCGTTATGAGTATCTTGGTTACCCCTGTGAGAGAGATCAATATTACTTTTCCCCTAGGAAAGGGATGTGCTGTTCATGAATGTAGAATGCTGAGGATATAATATGCCTCGTTATGAGTATCTTGGTTACCCCTGTGAGAGGGATGAATGTTAGTTTTCCCCTAGGAAAGGGATGTGGTGTTCATTAATGTAAATGTTGAGTACTTTTTAATTCATGAAATAATACTGAGGTAAACGTCAAATGCGAAGGGACTGACAAATTCTCAAAACATAGATTGTCTATGGAGTATCAGATGTTGCACATAGAGGGAAAATTCTTAAAAAATTTACAGTCACTTCATCAGCCCATATAAATATAATTTTGAATCATATCTGCCCAACCTTGTGAAGAAACGTGTGTTTCGGGTATCAATGCAGATTCTTGATTTTACAACCCCTATATAATGTATCTTATCTTTTATTCAATACTTTTAAGAAATATTGTATTGTAGTAAAACTGCACTAACTAATTTTTCTAATTTATTTAAAAAACTATTTACAACAATTATTCACTAAAACATTTACTTCACTATTTTATTTCTACAGTGCAGTCTCTATCTGCGAACTCTGAACTCTGACTGTGTCGCCCTCGGCTATCCAGCTTATATTCTCCCAAGCAAATTCCATCCACGGCTCTCGATTATTCAGGAGTATAGAACATTTCATCTAAATGGCTCTTCGAACAGTATCGAAGAGATCGATTTTATTCCAGCTTGTTCTCGGCAATTCGTAGGCCAGCAGATAGGCTGTCGTAGTTGAACGAGGGTGCATAATTAATAAGAGCAGGGCCGGTCTCGAAATCGATATATTGCCCCCTTCTTAAAGACGTTTCGCCCCGAAACGTCATTCTTGGAGTGTGAAGATATCTGCAAGATTCTCCATATCTGCACCTGGACGTTCGATGGAAGTAGCACTCCACAGTCTTCAAGTTGGGTCGAGGAAGATGGTTGCAGCACACCAAAATCTTAACGCCACTGGATCTGAATATTGTCTCCAACATGCTTCCTAGTACTCTCCAGTCCAACTCATCAAGCCCACAGGCCAATTTTGGGATTGCCAGGTCTACAAGATTCTGGTCCAATATCATGTCTCTTAATCTGGTAAGGCTCTTCCAGACATCCTCATTTGGCGGTTTATCCTGGGAATGCTTCTTGGTAACCAGATAGTAGATGTTTCTCTGGCCCTTCCTCAGCTGTAACACCCCTCCAACTTCCGGGTTCTGTTCTGTTCGCAGTTCTTGGATTCGACCGAACTTCTGAACATTTGGAGATCTTCTGCCACACAGTGGGATAACGCGTAATCGGCAGGAACCTTGAAAAGATCTCGTGGCTCCTCTCGGGTTACCCCATGTTGAACTCTCTGGCCGTTTGAATACAGGGACATGAACTTCTGAAACGTCATTTCATCCTCCGGTGGTCTGACGGTGCGGACTTGGTCATGGTTTCCGGCATAAGGGGCAACCTATTGAAGTGGACTACTCTAGGTTTTCCTTGTGGTGGCTTATATATGCGGTAGACGAAGTCGTTTATCCTTTTCATGATCTTATATAGGCCTTCCCATGAGTTCCGAAGCTTTGGTGATAGTCCACGGCGACGTTTAGGGTTGTACAGCCAGACTAGGTCACCTGTCTGATATCCACCAGTATCAGCCTTGATGTCGTAGGTCTCCTTCATTCTGTCGCTGGCACTCGGGATGTTCAAACGGACCCGTTCATGGATGTCGTCCATTCGTTGTCGTAGTTTACTGACGTAGTCATCTCCCGCGGTGTCTTGCCCTGGTGGAGTCCCAAACTTCAGGTCACAAGGAAGTCGCAGCTCTCGGCCCATAATAACACTAGCAGGGGTTTGGCCGGTTGACTCATGAACTGCGGAACGATATGCCATCAGGAACAGATGAAGATACTGGTCTCAATCCTTCTGGTGGTCAGAGACTACCTTGGACAGGTGGCGGTTTATCGTCTTATTCATCCGCTCCACCATTCCATCGGACTGTGGATGTAGAGCTATGGTCCTCGTCTTTCGGATATTTAGCATCTGGCACATGTCCTGAAACAGGTTCGACTCAAAATTTCTGCCTTGATCCGAATGCAGCTCCAACGGGACTCCGAATCGACAAATCCACTCCTTCACCAAGACGTCGGCAACGGTGATGGCTTCTTGGTTGGGCAGGGCATAGGCTTCGGCCCACTTGCTGAAGTAGTCCATCGCCACAAGGATGTACTTATTCCCGTGATCCGACTAGGGAAACGGGCCAGCGATGTCAATGGCGATCCTTTCAAATGGGCTGCCCACATTGTACTGGCGCATCGGGGCCTTAGGTCTTGTTCGAGGCCCATTGCTGGCAGCGCATACAACACATTTTCTGCACCAGTCTCTTACGTCAGTTTGTCAATTGACCCAGTAAAACCGTTGCCTCAGTTTCTGGAGGGTCTTCGTCACTCCCAGATGTCCTCCGCTGACCCCATCATGAATTTCTCGGAGAACATCCTGTCTCCTGCTCCTGGGAACTACTATCTGTCGTCTGTCTTCTCCACCATCCTCAGTCTCCAACACACGTTTCAGGACTCCATTGTCGAGGGTAAGAGAGCTCCATTGGGACCAATAAGATTTGACGACTGGAGAACAACTGGATATTTCCTGCCACGACGGTCTTCGATCACTCTTCTTCCAGCCGATGACTAAATCAAGATCTGGACCTTTCTCTTGTTCTTTCTGGATCCTGTGGTCATTTCAGTTATCATCCACCGCCGTAGTTCCGGCAGAGTGTCGACTCCTTCTCCTCTACTCGTTGGCAGTGCGAAAAGTCATCTGGGCATGGTCTTCAGCATCTGCATTCTTATGGCTGGTCCCCGCTCGATGTTCGATCTCAAAGTCAAATTCTTGGACCCTCTCGATCAAACGTGCCACTTGGCCATCGGGATTCTTGAACTGTAGGAGCCATTTGAGAGCTGCATGATCAGTCCTCAGCAGGAATCTTCTTCCATACACGTACTTGTAGAAGTGTTCTACTCCTTTGACAACTGCCAACAGCTCCCGCCTGGTGACACAGTAATTCCGCTCCGGTTTACTGAGGGTCTTGCTGAAATAACCTATGACTTTGTCCTGTCCTTCCTGGATATGTGACAGCTCCAAGTCCCAAATTGCTTGCGTCCGTGTCCTAAATGAATTTTCCGTCCGGAAATAGCTCAGAATTGGTGCATGGATCAAAGCTCCTTTCAACTTCCTGAACGAATCTTGGCATTCATATGACCACTGGAACTTTGTTTGTCCTTCCGTGAGCCTGGTCAGTGGTTTTGCGATATTAGCAAATCCCAACACATATCGGCGATAGTAAGTGCATAACCCAAGAAAACTTCGAAGCTGGTGAATGTCTTTCGGAACGGGTCATTCCTCAACAGCTTTGATTTTCTGCTCATCTACTGCCCCTCCTTTCCCAGAGACAACGTGGCCAAGATTTCGTACTTCTTTCTGAAACAGATGACATTTCTTGGGGCTCAATTTTAGTCCGGAGCTTCTCAGTCCCTGGAATACCTCCTCCAAGTTTTTCACATGGTCGTTGAATGATCTACCGACCACAATAATGTCGTCAAGATACACCAGACACGTCTTCCATGAGAGTCCCTTCAGAACCGTCTCCATCAATCTTTCAAATGTGGCTGGAGCGTTGCAGAGCCCGAATGGCATAACTGTGAACTGCCACAAACCTGAACCGACGGTGAAGGCTGTCTTTTCTCGATTTTCCTGGGCCAGTTCTACCTGCCAGTATCCGCTCTTCAAATCTAAGGTCGAGAAAATCGTAGATCCAGCCAGCGTGTCTAGCGTGTCGTCTATTCTTGGTAGAGGGTAACTGTCCTTTTTCGTCACGATGTTAAGTTGACGATAATCAACGCAAAACCGAATTGAACCATCTTTCTTCTTTACCAGTACTACTAGAGAGGACCAAGGACTGTCGGATGGCTCGATGACTCCGTCTTTCTCCATATCATAGACTATGTTGTCAGCCTCTTCCTTTTTGGCGAGAGGAAGTCTTCTGGCTGATTGCCGGATTGGTCGGGTATTTCCAGTGTCAATTTTGTGCTGAACCCTTGTTCTACCACTTCTGCCCACTCCGGTATCCAAGATGTCCTGATACTGCCTAACTAATTCTCTCAGTTTGGGCTGCTGTGCGGGTCCCATGTCTTTGAATGAGATGGCAACCAACTTCTCCAATTCTGCTGGCAAGTTACTGGCTTGACTAACAGTGGCGCGTACACTCCTTATCACAGGGGAAATTGACGAGCAGTGCCCCAGAATTGTTCCTTTCTTTAAAGTCACAGGGTAATAATTGACATTCATTACTCTTACCGGCACAAATTTATCAACACGCAACAAGGTCTTCCCTAGTGCGATTCCTCGTCCAATTTTCTCATCATGGAGCTTGGGCTCGAACATCACCACGTTTCCATTGCTCGCACCCCCATCCAGGCGAGCCTCCAAAATGGTTTCAGCCCTCTCCGGTACGCTCACATCTTCAGCCAGCAGAACACGAATCATTTCTTCACTTCTCCCGTGAAGCACCAACTCTTCTCCATTCACTCGTAGGACACCGTCTCCGAAATTAAACTCGAATCCTCGGGAGTTCATGATGATGTCCATTCCTATGATTGCATCATCCTCGATATCCGCTACTAGAGCCCGGTGTTTCAGTTTAGTACTGCCCAAACTCAATTCAATCGAAAGTTCACCATACACAGTTGCCGGCTCTCCAGTTGCTGTGCGTAGCTTCCAATTCGAAGATTCAATTCTTGCCGGTGTTTTGGCAAAAGTAGGCCCAAGGATTGTCCTAGTCGCACCCGTATCAAGGAGCATGGTGCGAGGCTCGTTGTTAATGAGACCACTACGAAGACCCCTTTGTCTTGTCTTTGGAGTACATCAACATATTCATTGTTAACTGCGGCTTGTTGGATACGGGCTGACGATTGCTCCTTCTTGACCTTCATCGTTGATGTCGAGTTTTTCAATGTTGGACATTTGTTACGCACGTGCCCAAGTTTTCTGCAATTTCGGCATCGTATCAGTCTTCTCTCAAGCACAACTTCCTTCAGTACTTTTCTCACGACAGCCTCGACATTAGCGGGCTCCTGTGGATCTTCCTCGATCATCCGGACTCTACTCTGGCTTTTGCAGGAATGCTTTGCTGCTTCGAATTTCAGAGCGCGTGCCAATGCATCCACGAGATGTGCGGGGCGAGCTAGTGTTAGGGCTTGCCGGGTTTCCTGGTCACGAAGTCCATCCAAAAATGCCTGGACCGCTAGTCGCTCCATTACATTTTCCGGTGTAGCTGGGTACGCAAGACGAACCACGATATACGTGTTCAAGGTGGGCTTGGCCATAGCGAAGTTCCAAGTGTTTTACCAGCTGTTCATAGTCTTCCTGTTGTTGGGCGGTGAGAGTTTGTAAAATATTTGTTGCTTCGCCACGCAATGCCAGTGTCAATGCTATAGCCTTATCCCCAGCATTCCATCCGTTCGCTTTGGCAGCAGCTTCAAATTGTCGGCGGTAGTTTGCCAATGGTGTATTTTCATCGAACTGAGGCGGTTTCAAAGAGAGCTTTCCTGGTTCCTTACTGACCTTGACATCTTTTATGTCTTTTTGAACTTCCTCCTCGTTCGTACTCAGATCCGGCATTGAATTTCTGTTGTACGTTTCTGGGGTGTACGCAGAATCCATTCGCTTTCCCATTTCACTGAATGTTTCCTTTATTCTGCCGATTTCTGTATCGATTCCGCCTTTTATGTCATTGTGGAGCGTTTCCTTAATTTTTTTCATTTCTTCCTCCATGTCATCTTTAATTTTCTCCATCTCTGTTTCAACAGTTCCCATTCTTCCTTCCAACCGATTCACCACACCGCAAACTTCTTTCAAACTCTTCGAATTTTCTAGAACCTCCTCCCTCAGACCATTTGAATTTTCCAGAAGCTCTTCTCTCAAATTCTTCGAATATTCCAGAAGCTTCAATTCTAGATTTTTAGAATTTTCTTCAAGCTTTTCTTTTAGGTTTTTCAAATTCTCTTGAAGCTGTTCTTGAAGTTTCACTTCTAAACTTTTCGAATTTTCTTCAAGCTTTTCTTCTAGATTTTTCGAATTTTGAAGAAATTTATCTTCCAGACTCACCCAATTTTGTTGAAGTTCCTCCTTCAAACTATTCGAATTTTTCAGAAATTTATTTTCCAAGGATTTCGTGTTCTCGTCGAGTTTATTCATTATTAAACTCAAATCAATTCCAAAAACTTCGAATAAGAACGTTTCGGGGTCTTCTCCTTCTTCAATCAGTCCATCTGCAAATCTTTTCTGAAGTACGGCCTTCTTTCCAGTTGTTTCTAACTCCCGCTCCTCTTACTCTTGCTTCAATTCACTAACTAAGGTCAACCAGGTGAACTCTCCTCGGAAAAATTTTGTCTTCAATTGTTTTCAACCGAAATATCAGTCTATTATTTATTTCACACAAAAAGTTTTCAGTTTATTATCCCGCGACGCGCAAAACTGTCCACTGCAAACACTCAAATGTTCAACGGGTCACTAACTGTCTATTAGGCGCGATAAATGTCTATGAGTTTTTCAGCGCGACGAACACTTATTTATTTTAAACATCCACACTTCTGACGCTAAATGTAGTAAAACTGCACTAACAAATTTTTCTAATTTATTTAAAACACTATTTAAAACAATTATTCACTAAAACATTTACTTCACTATTTTATTTCTACGGTGTCAGTCTCTATCTGCGAACTCTAGAACTGTAACTAACTCTGAACTCTGACTGTGTCGCCCTCGGCTATCCAGCTTATAATATACTCCCAAGCAGATTCCATCCACGGCTCTCGATTATTCGGGAGTATAGAACATTTCATCTAGATGGCTCTTCGAACAGTATCGAAGCGATCGATTTTATTCCAGCTTGTTCTCGGCGATTCGTAGGCCAGCAGATATGCTGTCGTAGTTGAACGAGGGTGCATAATTAATTAGGCAGGGCCGGTCTCGGGGCCGGTCTCGAAATCGTTACAGTATTAAGAATATTTACTACTAATTTATTTGTTTTCATGTAAAACCACCACACCTGAAAGGCACAGACACTGGCACAAATGGGATCCCCTACAAGACACTCCTTCAACTCCAAAGCTGAAGACATTAGCTATACAGGGTGAACATCAACACCCTAGAACCTGAACAGCTGTCAGTGGTGATAACCAGCCAACCTGAGACCAACCAAGCAGATAATGAAGAAAATTACCTGCAGTCTGAATCAATCCGTTTCAATGCAAAGCTCTGGTCCTGCAATCCACGACGAGTCCACATAGCAAATGTAACTATCCGCAAGCTTGGAAGAGTTCAATAATACTACTCTTGGGTTCAGAAACTCAAATCGACTCGTTCGGGAAGCAACAAACCCAAATAGTCTGAGAGAATGTGGTAATAGTCAGGCAATAATCGAATATTGTGATGACTATACAAAACAGTCAAAACAAATTGAACCAAATCACAAAACTACGTGTGTGATGTTTCACTATTCCATTCCAATATCTCAAAATACGAAGACAATGCAGCAATCCATTCAACAATATGTTTGACAATAGCTAAGTAATGCGAGCTGTTTCCACGCTTTGAAGAAAAATTCGTCTGATTTTACCTGATACCCGACAGAAGCTGATGAGTCATTCCAAACAGAGCATAGACTTCCAATCCATCCCAGAACTCTTTTGTGCTTTAGTAAACCATAAAATGTGCCGTGAACTTGAACTGAAACATTTTTTGGTGGTGTATAACTGAACATTAAATGTCGTAGTATTATTGTATATTTTTTATCTCATTTTATTGATAAGTGAATTTCTCGATTTGTCGTTTTGAATGAATTAATTTTAAGGTTAGCTTTTTTAAATATCCTACTATTTTATAAATATATTTTTTTTATCTTATTTCATTGTTATTTGATTTTCTCGATTTAAAGTTATTTTGAATATATCAATTCTAAACTGGAGGCCAGCTTTTCTAAAGGGGGGAGATGTGTCACGAAGCCCGATAACCAAGTCAGAATCAAGTACGAATACCTTTTAATTAAATAATTTTCCATTCATTAATTTATTTTTCATTTCTAAGGTTATTACATACGAACATTCAGGTGATGATCACCCAGTACATAGGAAATCCAGATTGCTCATTCACTTTGAAATTCAACAAACTGTTACAAAATAAGAATTTGCATTTTGATACCGACTGGTGTCTATTCTAATATCAGTACTTCTTCAAAGTCTCAACTCATACATCGGTGAATGGCAATCCATTGTAATGTTTCTATGATGTGTCGGTCATTATCACCTAGGTCGAACTACTTTGCTGCCTTGCAAATATCAGCACAAACAAACCGATGACTAGGGAATGTTTTTTACTATAAAGTTGAAAAGACACTAGAGACTCGGTTCAGTTCAGACGTAGTTGAGATAAGCTCAGATCTTGACTTGGTCAGTTTTTGAAAAATACTTTTTTTCTGGCGCATCTCGAGGCACTTTTCTCCCTAGGGATATTTTTATTGTAAGTAGAATTATTCTGGGTATAACCGTAACACTTGATTTTCGTCTAAATTATTTTGTGACTTTTTAAACTTGTTTTTTGTTTGTAAATTATGCTCGTTCCACTTTTTATTCAATAAATGTTATAATTTTAAATTTTATATGAATTATTTCATTTCGTAATGCAGGGTGACCTCATAAACCTCTCGTAGCCAAGCGAAACTAGTCACAGGGTATCCCAGTGCTTAGAAATTCACTTGGGCACTAAGGGTACGCGTGACAATACTTTGCAATACTTCCTGCAACAACCACTAACTTGCAATCGAAAACATGTGACATCTGCAGACTAGTTTCGGGATTCAACTCTCTCATCAGTACAGACTCGGCCACAATATTGTGACGATTTCTCCTCAAGCCGGTCCTGACGGAGCTCGTAAACAGCACAGAAAACAGCGCTATTTATAGCCGATGATGTCACCATTAACTTAGCCGCTGGCGATTGACACAAGATCATTCGAGAAGCGACATCTAGTCGCCAGTAGAAATTCGAGAGATTTCCAGAACTCGTTCAGCACGCTATATAAGAAATCTCCATGGTGAGACGACAGTTTTGGAATCAGCCGGAGTACGATATTTGAATAATAGAGAGTGCAGTCAGTGGAATATTTAAATAATAATTATAAATCTATCTGTTAACATAAAATAGAGTAAAAGTGTTATAAATAAATTTGATTTTAAACGTTTAGAGTATTTTATTCGTCACAACCGGTGTACAGAAGTGGATGTGAAGATAAAATAAGTGCTTTGCAGAGGACAATTGAACTTCTTTCGCGCGAAACAGACCTGTGATCGGTGATCGGGACGAAAGTGATTTGTTGCGCGGTGATGAATTTTAGATTGGCGGACAATCTCTGTGTCGCGGAGTGAGACGTTTTGAGCGCGAAATGAACTGGTGGTCCGTATAAGTGTGCAAAGTGCACAGTTTTGCGTACCACAAAATGTTTTCAAGGAGAATTCTTTTAGCCGATTTAAAGGTGTCGGAGTTGAAAGAACAGCTGGAAGAAAGAGAGTTGGATACAACGGGTAGAGAGGCAACGCTTCAAAAAAGACTTGCAGAAGGACTGATTGAAGAAGGTGAAGATCCCCAACATTTTTGTTTGAAGTTTCTGGAATCGATTTGAGCTCGATTATGAATAAGCTCCAAGAAACAACCAAATCCTTGAAAGATGAACTTCAACAAAATTCAGTCAGCTTGAAAGATGAACTTCAACAAAATTCAGTCAGCTTGAAAGATGAACTTCAACAAAATTCCGTGAGCTTAAAAAACAACTTGAAACAAGAACTCCAAGAAAATTCAAATTCTTTGAAAGAAGAACTTCAAGAAAAGCTCCAAGAAAATTAGAAAAAATCTAGAAGAAAAGCTTCAAGAAAATTCGAACCGTCTGAAGGAAGAACTTGAAGAGAAACTTCTAGAAAATTCAGTTTGAAGGAAGCACTGAAAGGAGAACTTGGTGGTGTGGCGAACCGATTAGAAGAAAGGATTGGAACTGTCGAGAAAGAGATAGATGAAATCAAAGATGGAA
This sequence comes from Chrysolina americana, assembly GCA_958502065.1. NCBI lineage: Eukaryota > Metazoa > Arthropoda > Insecta > Coleoptera > Chrysomelidae > Chrysolina > Chrysolina americana. The sequence continues at coordinate 34,647,514 of OY293420.1, forward strand.
TCGAGGCGGAAATCAACAAAATGCGAGAGAAAATCAGCAAGTTGGAATCAAATTGAAATCGTCCACACCACAGAAGCTGTGATCAAAAATTCGTTGCTGGACATAAGCTTAAATCTGGATGAAACCCAATAAAAGATGAAAGACTTCAAGATCAGCCCTGAAGCAGGGAAACTCTGTATGAAACCACCACAGTTCGATGGAAAAACTCCATGGACAAATTACCGCAGACAATTCGAAGCTGCGGCCAAGGCGAACGGATGGAATGCAGGTGAGAAAGCTGTAGCACTAACACTGGCGTTGCGAGGAGAAGCAATGAATATTTTACAAACCCTAACCGCCCAAGAACAGGAGGACTATGAACAGCTGATCAAACATCTGGAACTATGGTATGGCCAAGCCCACTTAGAACACGTATACCATTCACAGCTGAAAAATCGTTGTCAGGAATCAAGCGAATCCCTGCAAGAATTCGAAGCTGATAAAGGAAGTGCTGCCTGAAAGAAGGCGAATAAGATGCTGGAATTGTGGTAAGATCGGGCATGTGCGTAGCAAATGCCCCACATTCAAAGATTCTACACCAACGCAGGAAAAACTAAAGAAGGTCGATGAGAAGGGGCAGTCGTCTGCCTGTATCCAGCAAGCCCCAATTAATAACGCATATGTCGCTGCTCTTCAACGACAAAACAAAGGTGTATTCGTGGACGGTCTCATTAACAACGAGCATCGCACCATGCTGCTAGATACAGGTGCGACAAGAACAATTCTCGGACCTACTTTTGCCAAAACACCGGCAAGAATTGAACTGTCAAACTGGAAATTACGTACAGGAACAGGGGATCCAGCCACTGTAAATGGCGAGTTAACGATCGACTTGGTTTTAGGCAGCACGAAACTAAGACACCGAGCACTGGTCGCGGACATCGAGGACCAGAGGGTTCGAGCTGAACTTCAAAGACGGCGTCGTACGTGTCAACGGAGAAGAGCTGGTGCTTCACGGGAAAAGCGAAGAAATGATCCGGGTTGTATTGGCTGAAGACATGAGCATTCCCGAGAGAGCTGAAACCATTCTGGAGGCTCGTATGGATGGCGGAGTGAGCAACTGGAGCATGGTGATGTTCGAGCCCGAGCTCCATGATGAGAAAATCGGACAAGGAATTGCCCTTGGGAAGACCTTACTGCGCGCCGATGAATTATTACCAGTAAGGGTTATGAATGTTAATTACCATCCAGTGACGTTGAAGAAAGGGACAACTTTGGGCCACTGCTCGCCAATTTCCTCTGTGGTCAGGAATGTACCCGGTACCATTAGCCAAGCCAACAATCTACCCGCAGAATTAGAAAAGCCAGTTGCCATATCATCGAGAGGCATAAAACCGGCACATCAGCCCAGATTAAAAGATTTAGTGAGGAGATACCAAGACGTTTTTGACACCGGAAAAGGAAAAGGTGGTAGGACAAAGGTGGTCCAGCACAGAATCGATACTGGAGATACCCGACCAATCCGTCAATCAGCCAGAAGACTCCCTCTTGCTAAGAAGGAAGAGGCAGACAAATAAGTGACATGGGGAAAGAAGGAGTGATTGAACCATCTGATAGCCCCTGGTCATCTCCAGTTATACTGGTGAAGAAGAAAAACGGATCAACACGATTCTGCGTAGATTACCGACAACTGAACAACGTGACAAAGAAAGACAGCTACCTACTACCTAGAATAGATGACACCTTGGACCCGCTCGCCGGCAGATCATTCGAAGACCACGTGAAAAATCTGGAGGAGGTATTTCTGCGTCTGAGGAACTCCGGATTGAAACTGAGCCCTAAAAAATGTCATCTATTTCAGAAAGAAGTCCACTATCTTGGCCACATTGTCTCTGGGGAAGGAGTAGCAGTAGATGACCAGAAAATTAAAGCTGTTAAAGACTGGCCCATTCCCAAAGATATCCATCAGGTTCGGAGTTTTCTTGGCCTATGTACCTACTACCGTCGGTACGTGCTAGGGTTTGCTAACATCGTCAATCCATTGATTGAGATGAAACATTGAGTTTCTGTTAAAATTTTCTTTGGCATGCGAAGAAACTATTCGCTTTTCTAGTTTTCCAGAAGCTTCACTTCTAGATTTTTCGAATTTTCTTCAAGCTTTTCTTCTCAGCTCTTCACATTTTCTGAAGTTCCTCTTTTAGACTGTTTGAATTTTCGAGAAGGTCTTCTTTCAGAGTATTCGAATTTTTCAGAAATTTATCTTCCGGATTTTTCAAGCTGACCGAGTTTCCTAGAAGCTTTTCCTCCAGACTCTTTGAATTTTGAAGAAATTTATCTTTCAGACTTACCGAATTTTGTTGAAGTTCCTCCTTCAAACTATTCGAATTTTCCAGAAATTTATCTTCCAAGAATTTCGTGGTTTCGTCGAGTTTGTTAATTATAGAACTCAAATATTTTCCAGAAAATTCGAATAAAAATGTTTCAGGGTATTCTACTTCTTCAATTACTCCTTCTGAAGGTGTTTTCTGCAGTACGGCTTTCTTTCCAGTTGTTTCTAACTCACGCTCCTCTAATTCTTGCTTCAATTCACTAACTTTAAGGTCAACTAGGTGAAGTCTCCTGGGAAACATTTGGTCTTTTATAATCTCTAACCGAGATATCAGTCTATTATTTATTTCACACAATAAGTTTTTCAGTTTATTCTCCCGCGACGCGCAATACTGTCCATACTCAAATGTTCAACGGGTCACTAGTCTATCAGGCGCGATAAACGTCAATTTTTTAACGTGGCGAACACTTTAACACTTATTTATTTCAAACATCCGACTTATGACACCAGATTTAGTAAAAATACACTAAACTAATTTTTCTAATTTATTCAAAACACTACTAAATACAATTATTCAAGTAAAACATTGACTTCACTATTTTATTTCTACTGTGGCTCTCTATCTGCGAACTCTCGAACTGTATTTGTAACTGTATTTGTAACTATCTGTAACTGACTATCTGCCATCTCCCGCCAAGCGCCTTATATACCCACAAGCAGATTCTATTTACAATTCTCGAAATATCCAGACTACGCGTCGATCTAGTCAGATGGCTCTCGCATCTTCCATTTCCCTTAGAAAGTTCGCGTTTCTTCTACGCGGGACTCATGTAATTGAGAGCGGAAAACTTGTTTACTTGTCGAGTGTGCATTATTAATTAGATGATCAGGGCCGGTCTCGAGGCCGGTCTCGAAATCGTTACATAAAGTTGAAATCCACGAATCGAACCCTACCAAAAAACGTAAACTATATTAATTATGTTATAGGCAACAATGAATTGATGTGATACCATCAAAACGTCATCAGTCATGTCAAGAAAGTTTGAGCCGTGGGAAGCAGCGCGTTGAGTGCAAACTTTTATCCGCCCACTGAATTAGATAACAACAGTCATTATGGATTGAGGCTTTTGGGATTTTATGGCTGCAACACCATGCAGAACATCACAGAGAAAAACAATATAATCAGTTTTCTGGTTCCAGAAAATGAGGCGAGTGCAATAAGGAAATATACTATAAAAATTCCCTGTGGTGCATACGAAATAGGGGAGATAGATGTAGTCGTACAGGAAAAACTAGAATCCGACATGTCTCATAACAATCATGATGCAATAACAAAGGATATCCAACCTTCATGCGCACAATAACACATTCAAGTGTATAATGAGATCTCACACATGAGAATTCAATAGCTTCCATGGTGGGAGTCAATTCGAAAGTTTTTGAACCCAATGTATCACATGAATCTATTCTTCCTGTCAATATTGTCCCTGTGAGACTCATTCTCCTGGATTGCAATATAACCTCAGGGTCATATATAAACGACGAAGAAAATCACATTCTTTATTCATTCGATCTCGATGTTGAGCCCGGATATATTCTCACAGGAGCCACACAATATTATTTATATGCCGTCAGTCAATCGATAACCTGTGCACATATTGGCTCACAAGAATGATCTTATTGGTGTTGGTAGTGAAGGATCAATGTAGGTTATTGGAATTGAAAAAGTTGCATTAGCGAATGTGACGGGTTTTTGTTACAACAAGCAGTTCGTCATTTCCGGAAACCAAACTGTATCATCAGATATTCCCAAAAGGAAGGGGTTTCTCAAGAAAAAGATAATTTCTCGAGTGGATACCGAACAGCAAAGACATACATTGTCTGCGAAGAATCTCATTTTTTTTTAATCGATTGGACTCAGAATACGGATATAAAGATGGTTCCAGAAGCGGGTAGTGAAAAGTTAAAGTAAGAAAAGTAAAGTTGAATATTTTTGATGAACTAGTTCACATGAGCACACCTACAAACCTTATGGGTCATCATTATTAAAAAATTCCGATGAAGTCAGAATCACTGACAATAATCTAGATATGATTATCTAGATATTGCCAACAGTTTCATTTACATCAAAGGAAAATTCACACCAAAAGAAGAAAACAAAATATGTTATCTATACAATAACGCTTTGGCCTATCTCTTTGACGAAATTCGCTATGAAATGGGTCGGGAATAAGTTGCTGTTGTCCGAAAGCCAGGAGTAACTTGAAGTTTCATTTGGAGAATCCTATTCCAAATCGATTCTCACTACTGGATGGGGACTTGCTGCAACAACAATTCAACAATAGGAATGGTCTGAGTTCAGAAATTAAATTGGTGTATCGTATGTGGGATCTTCAGATATTTGGGCACTTGAAACAACCAATGCTTTGGAAACACCACGTTTCATTGAAATTGATTTTCAAAACATAAACGTGAGCGAAAATAGAACATTGGACCTGACAAAATTCATAAATGCCGATATAAACAATATTCGAGTGTATCTTAACTCTGTAGTGTACCAATACGAGCATTGGCACAAAATTACGTTCTTCAGCCTACTACGCATATAAAAACTTCCAGCATAGTTACAACGATAGGGAAATGAGCGAGCCGCTTATGGACATTCATCATCGTACAAATAATACTCTGGAATAATGACATTAGATAAATATGGCAACATGTAAATAAAGCGTTTCAATCAAATTTGACCATCTCTTCACTCAAAAAAGCGATGCAAGTCCAAGACTCCTTCGGAGAATTTACTGCAAAGTGTTTGACCAGCACTGTACCTCTCTCGATCTTGCTCAAATTCGAAGGTCATCATAGTTCATTGAATGGAGGGCATCCCAACTCAATACGCTCAGATAGAACTGCACTCTATCAACTGCTGTATTCAGGTCGACGGTTCTACATGTTTCAATGCGAAACGAGAAATTGTGAATAATTTGATGTTTTTATTGGTGACAGTACTCACATGAAGATTAAAATTCTCAGATAAAAAAACGTTATAAGTACGGAGTGATTTCTTTCCACAAAAAAAAAGACATTTCACATACAATAACTATACATCTAGCTGAGAAAATTGATGAATAGAAAAAATATTTGGGAAAAAAGGGATTGGAATTATTCGAGAAAATTGAATACCACCAGAGTTCGAGCCCTCACACCTTGTACATTCTGACCCAAATATGTTATGGTATAGTTTTCACCTGAAGAATTCGTCATTATCGAGTACCGTATCGAGTGGTATGATCTTCGTATTATTATTCTTATTTTCAAGGGCTACTATGCTCTTCTAAATGGGCCGAAATTCTGGGAAGGACCAGTAGGTATTATTACGAGATTGATAAAAATCCCATAGCTACGCCGCTGGATAGACTTGTACGCGTATCGTCGATATGGTTTCCGAGAAAAAGGCAGATAGCTGCCGGTAATGAATATTCGGGATAACCGAACCGTCGTCGCGAAGATTCTGGTTACACTTGAGTACCTATATAAACGCGAGACATTTGACTGGGAAAAAAGAGTTTTTATGAAGAGAATTATTTAAGAAGATTAGAAAGTGATAATAAGCAGAATTGTTTTATAAGTCAGTGAAGTGTTGAATGTTTGTTTATAGTGAAGTTAGAAAATAAACAGTTCAGTAGTGTGCTCGGCCTATTATTTAGCAAAAACGTAACAGTATTATTAGCTTGAAAAAGTTAATTACATTAATTTACTCGTAATTCAATCCTCGTGTATATCATTTGTGGCGTTCATTTTCTGGTTCATGGAATCATCAATTTCCTGGCCTTTATTTAATAACTTTCTCAGAGGCTTGCATCCGTCGTTTGATTATTTTTTCCATTGGATATTTCTTGGAACGATATAAACGATGATAGGGATGTTTTTTTTTGTTTTTACCTGTTTTACTTTTTGTTAATTCTCCTCACCACATATTCTAGAGTTAGGTTGAACAATGTCGTTGAAAGTGAGTCCCCCTGTTTTACCCCTTTGTTGATTGTGAATTCTTCCGTTTCTCCTTTTTGTGTTCTTATTGTGATCTTAGTTGTTTTCATCGTCATTAATATCAGCTTTCTCAGTTTTTGTGGGATTTTTAACTCTTTCAGTGCAATCATGAGTTGGTTTTCTTTTTATTGAGTCAAATGCTTGCTGGAAATCTACAAAAAAGAGCAGTTCGAGGTTTATCTTGTGTTCATGGGCTTTAGTGTATGAATCGCGTCTATGGTTGATTTTCCTTGTGTAAATCCACTTTGATACGATCCTATTATGTTTTTTGTAATACTTGCTAATCTTGATTGTATTATTGATGTCATTATTTTGTACGCTGGGTTGAGTAGTGTTATACCTCGGTAATTCTTACAGGTTTGTTGGTCTCCTTTTTCATGGATAGTTATTATTTCGTTATATTTGAACAATTGAGATAATTGAAGATTTGTCCTGCCGGGATTACGTGAAACTATGCAATTGATTAGTTTTTACAATTCTTATAACTGTTGTGACGCGGTTGTCGTAAATAATGAATTTTTCCAGGAAAACCTCATAAAAAGATAATTTACTTGGTGAAAATATGTCGATTATGATCATTTCTGTACTTCGTGAGTTTTTCCTATCACCCGACAATTTGTCCTGTCTCCCATTCTTTTGGCATTTTTTCCTCTGTCCATATTCTCCTTATTAATGTAAGCATCCTCTCCTTCAACTCATGTCCTCCGTATTCTATAAATTCGATGTTGATTTCATCTTTTCCGGGCGCCTTACCATTCCTACATTTCGCAATGACTCTTTCCATCTCCTCTCTGGTGAGCTCATTTGAAATATTATTTTCTTCTTCGCTCATTTCCTCTTCGTGTTCCACTACTATTGCTCTCTGTTCATCCTTTGCGGCTTCATCTATCAATAATTCTTTGTAGTATTCCATCCAAACTTGTTTGTAATGCTTGTCTTCTAGTATCACTGTTCCTTCTTTATTCTTTATTCCGTTCGTTTTACTCTTTTTTTTTTATTTTGTTCTTTAATTTTCCTATAGAAACTTTTTGTATTTCTATTTTTTACTTTCCTGTTCAATTTCCTGCACTTTTTTGTCTGTCTTCTCTTTTACACTGCCTACTCAGCTTCTTCGCTTGTTTACTTAGTGTTTCATATTCTTCTTTGTCTTTGTTTTTCACGGTCCTCATCCATTTAGCCCTGGCCCGTATTTTATTTTCTGTAACTTTTTTACATGTATCATTGTACCATTCATGTGTGATAGTTTTTTTGCATCAGTCCTACATGTTTTTTGCTGTTTCTTTTATACACTCTTTTGATGTTGTTCCACTCTGTCTCGAAATCATCTTCCCTTTTCCTACTCATTAGTTGTGTTGTTATTTCCTCCGAGTACCCCTTTCTTACACAAATATTATCCAGTTCAGCTACATCCCATTTCTGCCTCTGAAAATTGGTGTTTATGCTTCTTTTACTTTTTGTTTGATAGTAGCTGTGACCATATAGTGATCCGAGTCCGTACATGCTCCTCTGTATGTCCTCACGTCTCTTACTGTTGATTGTTTTCTCTTATTGAGTATGTGATCTATTTGGTTGTATGTTAGTTGGTATGGTGAATTCCATGTTACTTTTTGCATTTTGGGGTGCTTGAACTTAATTGAGCTCATTATCATATTTGTTCTTGTTGCCAGGTTACATAGTTTTTGTCCATTATCATTCGTGTGTTCGTGTATTGTGTGTTTTCCCGCTATTAAAGTCTCCAAGAACTATTATGATATCTCCCTTTGGTATCTTTTCTATCTCCTCCTCTATCTTTTCGTATACTTCTTCTTTGTCTTCTATTCTAGTTTTCTCTGTAGGAGCATATACATTCAATAAAGAAATATTGAACGTCTTAGCTTCTATTTGTATATATGCAATTGCCAGAAATTTCATAACCTTTTCCCTTGTGATTCCTAATATCATAAATCCTACCCCGTTGTGTCTTTGTTTCTCAGCTCCTGAATAATATAGTGTGAAATTTTGTTTGTCAATTTGTCCTCGCCCTTTCCAGCGTTATTCTCGTCTCTTATTTTTTTTGTCTTTTTGCCTTGGTTTTTTCTTCCCTATACCAATTGCTTTTTCTATTCTATTTTCATTTTCATCTTATCCTTTCGTTGCCTCGTCGTTTCCTTTTTTCCCCATATGTTCTCTTTGCTTTTTATATCTGCTCTATTCCCTAGTTTTTTTGGGAAGGCTCCCATATTCCATGTCGGTCTCGGTATTTTATTATTTCTTCCCTGTTCTTCTGTCATCTTTCGGCGTTCTATCAGAGAATTTTCTACCTCTTTTTTTGTCCCAACCTGTTCTAGAGTGCTTGTATCACCTTCTGGGACTTTTTTGTATCCTAGACTCTCCACCGTATACATTTCATTATTAATAAAAAGCTTATTATATCCAATGTTCGCCTAACATCCTTTTTCTCCCGCCTCCTTCATATGTTTTTCAGAATTTTTCTTCGTTATTGTATTTCTTTAGGGTAATCCTCATCTATAAAAATACTTTTTTCTTTTAGTTTTGCTGTTGCTCTCATAATTTCGTTTTTCTTATTCCATTCATTAGGTTCAATCAGTAATGGTCTAGTTTTACTTTCCTTTCTTTGCCCTATTCTTCTGATCCCAGTGATATCTTTATTTTCATTTTATTTTATTGCCAGTGTTTGCATCAACTTCTTTGCTTTTCCTTCTCATTTGCAGTTCGTTCTCATTATCCATCTCCTCGATTCCAAAGAGCACTATTTCCCGTTTTCTGATTTCTCTCTAGACCCCGTTGATTATTTCCTCTTTCTTGCCTTCTCATTTTGATTTTGATCTCCCTGTTTTCTGCTTGAATATCTTATTTGAGAAGCAGGGTAGAGAAGTATCTGGACTTGTGTTTTGTTTTTGTATTCATTGAAGGTCATTGAATTTTCAGGAACGGAATTATATAAGTGATAAATTCGGCAAGTGAAAGATCGCCTGAACATTTCAGTTTTGAATTTGACAGAAGACAGTTATCCTTCAAATCGTATATTTGAGTAATGTATCTGTTTCGAGATATATTTTGTTGTACGAATATGCAGGAATTTTAAATAAGATACCGTTGGGATCTGAAGTGACTGTACTTTGGTCTCCGCAGCTTTGACAAGAGCTTTTTGCTGAATGGGTTCCAACTCGGTGACAAGTTTGGGTCAACTCGTTCAGTGTTGAATTTGAGACAAAGTTCATCGGCTGCACGAGCTGCTGCGTAAAAAAGAAATGGTTCGATCCCAGCCTCCTTTAATTTTTATTATTATCAGTAATATTGAATTTTCATTCCTTAAATTATAAAATAGGGAAGACGAGGGACTGTCTGTGAAATTGATATCAGTAAAATCGAAAAGTGATAAGCGTATGTTTCAATCAATTCTTAGTTAATTTGATGTTAGCTTTATTTCTAATATTGATTCACTTCTTTTACTTCGCCGCAATTTGACAAATTTTCAAATACTGTATTTTGAATCAATACTGACCGGAAAGTGGTTCGAATGCGAATATTCATCACACCAGTATTCAAGTGTTTGTACTTCAGCAAGAGCTATAGTAGGGAACTCTATGATTTTTAGAGTATTAACAAACAATACATAATGTTGACTTCGACTTGAGTTGAACTGCGGTGTTTTGATAACCACTATCAGAAAATTATATAAAAAAACTCAAACTAGTTATAGATAAAAAATATACATACCACATATGAAACAGGTATTTTTCAGAATCAACTCCTTTTGTTGTTTTTCGGATCTTAAATCAGCAAATGTGTCGATGATAACACCAAATATCAGATTAAGTACAATGATGATAACAACAAAGAAAAATAGTAAATCATATACGACTCGAGCAACAAACAAGGCCTCCTGAAAATGATAAATATAATTTGGAGCCATATTATTATTCTCTTCAAATGAATAATTACCTCACTACTAGGAGCTCTCAATATATCGCCGATACCACCACCATTTCTCAACCCTTGGTTCAAAGTTGTTATTATGCACATTCTCAATGAATCACAGGCCCTTTCTTTTCTTTCCTCACCATCGTCTATAAGTTCACAATATTTTCCACTTTCATCTTCCTTATACAACTTTCCGGTCATCTCCGATATAGATTCGCATGATTCATCTGAAAATATGTATTAAATAAAGAAATGTCTAAGAAGTTGAAAATTTGACCTTGAGATGACATTTGGGTGACAGAGATTTTTTTCATACACGGACAAGTACTTTTTCCAAGTACTTATATTTTTATTTTTTACCTCCAAGACTAAAAACATTTATGTGTACACTTGCTACTATGTATGACTTTCATATTATGTACTAACACATGAAAATCTAGAGAAGGCACACGTCCACACACCACGGAGATCCAGTCAGATATGTGAACTCTGATTCCTCTCCGATACTTACCTTGTAGTGGTGGTGGTAGTAAGCGTGTGTGACGTCATCCGACTATGAGGAGTGCATCTGAAGTAGCTCACACTCGACGCTTATAATATATACGGACAAGTACTTTTCCCAAGTACTTATATTTTTTTACCTCCAGACTACTATAACCTTCATGTGTACACTTGTTACTGTGCATGACTTTCATGTGTACCAACACATGAAAATCTAGAGAAGGCACACGTCCGCACACCACGGAGATCCAGTCAGATATGTGAACTCTGATTTTTCTCCGCCAGTGTATACCTTGCAGTGGTGGTGGGAGGAAGCGTGTGTGACGTCATCCAACTATGAGGAGCGCATCCGAACACGATCCAGTCATACGTATCAGAAGCAACCCTCGCTCGACTCGCTATAGTGGGAATGGTCCGCTGACGTCACACATCCATACGATGCAGTTATGTAACGACTACTGTTCACTCTTCATCTTGTATGTATCGATAGAGTGTTAGATTGGAAGTGTGCATGGTGGGGGCTCTGTGACGTTGCATGAGTAGTCGAAGCGGATATAATTTGTTCATCTCCAGCACAAGAACAGTGCATGTGTCCAAGTTAGTGATGGCATACAAATTATAAGGAATGCTTTCAAGTGTAGAATTGTAAGCTATCGAGTGGAAAGTCCGAATGTGTACACTGACTATTTGTCGTTCTTCAATGAGATCAGGGAGAAAGTCATTGGATTACTTGAAGAGGCAATAAAGGTTCACAAGATCTTCAAAGTGAATATGGAGGTATTTGGCAGCTACATTGTCCAAACACGGGATTTGACTGATACCAAGTCATTCAACTCACAAAATAAAATTGTGGACCAGTCTACGGATTTGGATGCATTATTCGATGGATTCCGTGATGTCATCATTGCTCAGACTACGGAATTTAAAGAACGTGATTCAGGTATGTTTAAAGTTTAAATTCTATTTACACGAATATTAAATAATTTTTATGTTTCAGGATGGAGCTGTGAAAAAGTTATGTTTCTCGAAGTGAACATCAACAAGTATAGTCCACTCAGCGGATGTTCATATGTGAAGCTGCCCGAGTTCATCGAGACAAGAGAAGGCGTTGTGAATATTCGATATGAGGATCAACACTGTTTTGCATGGGCCATCACATCTGCTTTGTTTCCTGCGAATGGTAGAGTGTCAGAAGTTTCCTCATACCCTCACTATTCCGATGTTTTGAATGTAACAGGTATGTATTTTCCAGTTAAACTTCAAGCTATAAAAAAGTTTGAGGACATGAATGATATTTCGATTAATGTATATGGATTAGAGTCAAAACTTGATGAGGGTAAAATAAAATATGAAGTGGTTGGTCCGTTGCGTTACTCACAGAGAAGACTAAGAAGACATGTTAATTTGCTACTTATAACAGATAATTCTGGCAATAGTCATTATTGTTGGATTAAAGACCTTTTTAGATTAGTTTCAAGTCAACTATCTGCGCATGAGCATAAAAAATATTTTTGTGATGGATGTTTATTGTTTTTCTCTCACGAGCGATTACTGTTACGTCATCAGTTGCATGACTGTAATCATTTGAGTACTACAACACCATCAGTCAATTTCAGAATCAACAAATATGGTAAAATGATACCGGGGAATTCACTTATGTTTGAAAATTTTGAGAGACAAATGAAGGTGCCATTTGTAGTTTATGCTGAATTTGAATCAGTTCTCAAACCTATTCAAACTAGTCAACCCAACCCTAAACACTCATACTCGAATAAAACATACAAACATGAACCTTATTCATTTCATTATTTGATAAAATATAATATAATGACAAATTATCAAAATTTGTTACATATAGGGGTAAGGATGCAGCCGAGAAATTTGTCACAAAGCTTGAAAATGATTTAATAAATATTTATCACAATCATCTGAGATATCCAATTCCTATGGTTGCACAAACCCCCGCGGAAGAAGAAGAGTTTTCTTCTGCACAATTTTGTGGAATATGTGATAAACCATTCACGGGTAGTGATGTGAAAGTGAGAGACCATTGCCACCTCAATGGAAAGAAAAGATCACCTGCCGCTCATTCCGTATGTAACTTAAATTTCAAATTACCAAATTTTGTTCCGATAATTTTCCATAATCTTAGTGGGTATGATTTTCATTTGTTCATAAAAGAACTGTATAGAAACAAAGACAAAGTGGATGTTATCCCACAAACTAAGGAAAAATATATATCGTTCACCAAGCATCTATTCACTCACACATACACTGACAAAGATGGAAAAGAGAAAAAGAATTATTTGAAAATGAGATTTATAGACAGTTTCAAATTCATGTCGGATTCTTTGCAGAACTTAGGTGCTAACTTAACATCCGATCAGTGTATTGACATGCATAAACATTTTCCACAAATTGAAAAATTCAATTTGATGAGAAAGAAAGGTGTTTTTCCATAGAACTTTGTTGTCCATATTGACAAGTTGAATTATCCAACTATTCCCACTAAAAATCAATTTTATGACAATCTTAACGAAGAGCATATATCAGATAAGGATTATATGAGAGCAAAACTTGTTTGGCATTTATTCGAGTGTCAGAGTTTAGGAGAATACTCGGATTTATATTTGAATCCGATGTGCTTCTACTATCTGACATATTTGAAAACATTAGAAACATATGTTTAGATAAATATAAATTAGATCCGGCGCAGTATTATACAGCATCCGGATGCAATGCTAAAGTATACAAATATTAAATTGGAATTATTGACTGACATTGACATGATTCATTTTTTCAAGAAAGGAATACGTGGTGGAATAAGTCAGTGTAGTGAAAGGAAGCATATAGCTAATAATAAATTTTTACCCGATTATAACCCCGATGAACCTTCATCGTTCATATCATATTTAGATGCCACCAACCTATATGGTCACAGTATGTCACAACCATTACCCACCAACGATGTTGCTTGGCTAACACCCAATGAAATTATAAATTTGGACGTAATGGGTGTAGCATCTGATAGTCCATATGGTTATGTTCTTGAAGTAGATGTCCATTATCCCCAAGAATAACATGGCGAACATGCTGATCTCCCTTTTCTCGTTGAAAGTTTAATACCTCCACATTCCAAATCAAAAATTCCTGAATTAATTCCAAATTTAAATGACAAAAGAAAATATATTGTACATTATAAAAATTTACAGCGGGCTGTGGCCAATGGTCTTATTGTCATGAACACACATAGAGTGCTGAGATTCGAGCAGTCATGTTGGATGAAAACTTATAATGATTTGAATACTGAAATGCGAAATCGATCTAACAACAAAGCTGAAAAAGATTTCTATAAACTCATGAACAATGCAGTTTATGGGAAAATAATGGAAAACGTTGATAACAGAATTTATGTTAGACTGGTTACGCATTGGGAAAGTATCAAGAGGGAAATGGGTGCTAGCGCCCTAATTTCACGTCCAAATTACAATAGCTGTTCAATATTTTCCGAAAATTTTGTTGCAATTCAATTGGGAAAAGTTAATGTATAAACCACTATATTTGGGATTTTGTATTCTAGAATTATCTAAAACAGTCATGTACAACTTTTTCTATGGTTGTATTAAAAGTCATTATGCAGAAAATGCCTCATTACCCTACACTGACACGGATTCTTTAATTTTGAAAGTTAATACCGATAATTTTCATGATTTCATTACCAGCAATATAGGTGAATTTGATACTTCCAATTACAAAGTACGAAATCAATTCAATATTCCTATTACAAAATAAATTCTGGGTAATTTCAAAGACGAATTTCCGAATGATCCCATAATTAGCTTTTATGGTACCGGTGCCAAAGCATATTATGTTCAGTCTGTGGGTAGTGAATTTAAGAAAGCAAAAGGAGTCAAAGGATCCGTTATAAAGAATGAATTAACATGTGAAGATTATAAGAAAATTGTCGAACAGGGTGGTTTAATATTCAGGAAGATGAACTCGTTTAGAAGCATATTACATGACATCTATACTGAATTGAAAAACAAAGTTGCACTGTCATACCATGATGATAAACGGTTCATCATTCCCAATACGACACAAACTCTTCCTTGGGGTCATAGCGACATAGAATTCTACCAGAATGATCCAGAAGAGAATATTCGTTGGGTTTCCAATTTTATTCAATCTTTTTCTCAAGAGAGTCCGTTACATCAATTACTTCATTTATTAACAGCTGAATTAAACAAATGAAATATCATTCTAAATGGAAAATTCACCACCGCCATAATTATTTAGTTTTATTTTAGATGTAATTACGCTTATTGTATAAAAGTCAAATTATACTAGTCAATTTTAGTAAATTTAGTAAAGTGTTCCTGTTACCAAATATATATATTTTTAAATAAACACGTTATTCTGATTTCCTATTGTTTCATTTAAGTGAATAAAATACCTACTCAGAGATATATAGAAATGGTTGTTTTGAAATCATCAGTATGAAAGATATCGAGGTGGGATAAAGATGTCCAAAGCTATTGATAAATTTGGTCGTAGACGAAAATGGGGTACTGTTAAAGTTCGAGTTCTTCAAGGTTCTCAGGGTCCTCAAGATATAGGATTCAAGCTTTCACCTGATGACCAATATGATATGCAAGGTAAAAGACTGAAAAATGCTGGTGAACCGATAGATGAGAGAGACTGTGTAACTCAGTTATATCTCAATGAACAAATCAATGAGTCGAAGGCACTTGTCCTCAAAGCCTTGCAGGGGGCTGCCATACTGTACCAAATTGTACCTGATGCCCGTCAAGCTTTTAACAGAAAAATAGAGGAGGTGACAGATGAACTGGATCGCAAGTACAGTAATCTAAAAAGTGATGTGGATATCAAAGTATGGGATGCTACAGCTACAATGACACGAAACATAACAGAGTTGACAAGTGAACTCAATCACAAATGCGATATTCTGAAAAAGGATTCGGATAATGCATTGGATATTACATCTGCAATGATGGAAAAATATGACGATTTGGAGAAGAGGTTAGTTGTATTGGAGAAGAAACATCAGAGGTAATTAGAATTGAAGAGGAAACATCCTGATATTTGGCTCACACATAGACCAAAACTTTGGGTTCCAGGCAGTGATCTACACCCAGCTGTTTGAAAAATGAATTTGTATTATCATAAAATTATATAGAATAAATTTAGTCATACTAAAGTTATTTTTATTTCAATTATTTATATTTATTTGAGAGGATTATAAATAATACGATCGACGTCCCATTCATAACTGACCTTATTTCATTCCTTCATATCGAAAACAGTGGGCAGATATCCATAAAAACACAACATAAAAGCTATTGTAGTAAAAAGTGCTGAAAGCACGAAATGGAATTGAAGGTACAGGATGTCACAAGACACCAATATATCTCACCTTCCTCCCCTTATAGAAAAACAATTATGTCTCGAATATATTTTCACTTCACCAACTTTTTAACTCAAGCTATGTTTACAATTTATAACCAAATAAAAACTTGCATGCCATATTCTCAATTCCCAAAACAAATATTTTTTTAAATTTCTTATACAACCAACTCTTCTACTCTTTGGTCTTCGATCTCAAAAAATACCTAGGACCTTCCGGTTCCGAATTAACCTTTTCCCTATCTGTTTCTTGAGCTTCCACCCCCTTATTTATGTCACCAGCAGAAATAACGTTATCTGTATTAATGTCAGCCTCATAATCAGTAGAACCACCCCCAGCAAGTGATTTTCGGGAAATAGGTCTGAGTTGATTAGAATGACGTCTATATTCTTTATTTTCAGTCGTTTTCACATCAAAACTAACTGACCCTTCTCTACCGACGACCTCCCCCTCTATCTAGGTAGGTCGTTCAGGGTTTTTAAAATTCCTTGCCAACACTTTTTCTCCGACATCAAAACTACTGGGTCTACCCCCATAGTTTTCAATTTGTTTTTCAACTCTTTCTTTCACAATTTCCTCTGAATTTGGAATTAATAAATATAATTTTCCACGTAACTTCCGATTAAACATCAGCTTGGCTGGACTTTCCCCTGTTGCACAATGCGGTGTGTTACGATAATCAAAAAGAAATTGTGAAAGAAAATTTTCCGGATCCCTATTTTCCAGAAATGCCTTTTTTAGTGCTAATTTGAATATTTTTACCGAATTTTCGGATTGCCCATTCTCCACAACAGACTCAATATCCCCCAGAGCATAATGCAACACCGGTGTCTCGTCTATACCGTACGAGTGTCTTATATGGTAGTACAAGACTCGTAGTGCCGCGTTATGCCCGTGGATATAGGCTGAGACCGCATAAGCTGGACATGCTGGCAGCAAATGCAGTATGGTCTCAGCTTCCCCACGACACGGTCTGCATCTAATGTCAGGGACCTCTATACCCATCACGCGACTACGGTAGACAAAGGTGTTGAAGACACCATCCTGGAAGGCAATTATGAATCCCTCGGTTTCCGACTTCAGCACACTCGACATGAGAAAAGCAAATGTCAGGTTTCTGGATATTTGTTACTAGAAAAAAATATTTTAATGTTGTACACTACCGCTAGTGCGCCTATGTCGTTAAGGCTGTGCGGAGCCCTATTTTCCTCTTTTTTAAGAATCTTTTTTCAAAATTCCTTGAATGTTAATAATTTTTGAGTTATCAACGAAAAAAGAAATGCTATATTTTATCATCTTAATTTGTTGATAACAATTGCAGTTTTTTATGTTCAAATACCTACATTCTATACATTTTCCTAGACGTCATTCCGAATCCATATTTTTAGGAGCTTTATCAAGAATTTTCACGTTTTTGAACTTGTTAATCAGACTAAGAAGATATATTTTTTTATACATAATTTGTATTGAACTTTTTTTGAGTTTCAGTCTCCAACGACATCAGATATCGGTACTGACACCGCAAATTCTTGAGAGATATAAGTAAGAGATTTGAGCCGGTTCTGGGCCTCCCCCACTACTATGACGTCATCAGTGACTTTGGGGTGACCTTCAGGGATGACCTTGGTGCATAGGTGCCTGTGTGGGTCTATGACCTTGTGATTTCCTTGAAACGATGTTTTAATTTTGTAATTTTTTGACCTTGATGTAGGTTTTGATGAGGTGTTCAAGGTTTCTGTTTGACCTTGAGATGACATTTGGGTGACAGAGATTTTTTTCATACACGGACAAGTACTTTTTCCAAGTACTTATATTTTTATTTTTTACCTCCACGACTAGAAACATTTATGTGTACACTTGCTACTATGTATGACTTTCATATTATGTACTAACACATGAAAATCTAGAGAAGGCACACGTCCACACACCACGGAGATCCAGTCAGATATGTGAACTCTGATTCCTCTCCGATACTTACCTTGTAGTGGTGGTGGTAGTAAGCGTGTGTGACGTCATCCGACTATGAGGAGTGCATCTGAAGTAGCCCACACTCGACGCTTATAATATATACGGACAAGTACTTTTTCCAAGTACTTATATTTTTTTACCTCCATGACTACTATAACCTTCATGTGTACACTTGTTAGTGTGCGTGACTTTCATGTGTACCAACACATGAAAATCTAGAGAAGGCACACGTCCGCACACCACGGAGATCCAGTCAGATATGTGAACTCTGATTTTTCTCCGCCAGTGTATACCTTGCAGTGGTGGTGGGAGGAAGCGTGTGTGACGTCATCCAACTATGAGGAGCGCATCCGAACACGATCCAGTCATACGTATCAGAAGCAATCCTCGCTCGACTCGCTGTAGTGGGAATGGTCCGCTGACGTCACACATCCATACGATGCAGTTATGTAACGACTACTGTCCACTCTTCATCTTGTATGTATCGATAGAGTGTTAGATTGGAAGTGTGCATGGTGGGGGCTCTGTGACGTTGCATGAGTAGTCGAAGCAGATAGAATTTGTTCATCTTCTTTCCCACCCATTGAAATTATATTTAAAGGAGGTGGGAATGGTTGTTAAATCAGTATCTTATTGAGTTTTGTGCTGAGAACACATCGAGAAAATGTATTCCTGTGACTGTGGTAAATCGTTTACTCGTAGTGATAATCTCCGTCGGCATCAACTTCAGAGTTGCCAAGATGGGCCTTCTGTGGAAAGGATTAAGTAAGATGCGGCTGCATCGACACCAATGTACACATGCAATTGTTGTAATGTGACAATCCCTGCATCACAAGTTAGTTCTCATAAAAGAACTCTCCAGCACAAGAACAATGCATGTGCCCAAGTTAGTGATGGCATACAAATTATAAGGAATGCTTTCAAGTGTAGAATTGTAAGCTATCGAGTGGAAAGTCCGAATGTGTACACTGACTATATGTCGTTCTTCAATGAGATCAGGGAGAAAGTCATTGGATTACTTGAAGAGGCAATAAAGGTTCACAAGATCTTCAAAGTGAATATGGAGGTATTTGGCAGCTACATTGTCCAAACACGGGATTTGACTGATACCAAGTCATTCAACTCACAAAATAAAATTGTGGAACAGTCTACGGATTTGGATGCATTATTCGATGGATTCCGTGATGCCATCATTGCTCAGACTACGGAATTTGAAGAACGTGATTCAGGTATGTTTAAAGTTTAAATTCTATTTACACGAATATTAAATAATTTTTATGTTTCAGGATGGAGCTGTGAAAAAGTTATGTTTCTCGAAGTGAACATCAACAAGTATAGTCCACTCAGCGGATGTTCATATGTGAAGCTGCCCGAGTTCATCGAGACAAGAGAAGGCGTTGTGAATATTCGATATGAGGATCAACACTGTTTTGCATGGGCCATCACATCTGCTTTGTTTCCTGCGAATGGTAGAGTGTCAGAAGTTTCCTCATACCCTCACTATTCCGAAGTTTTGAATGTAACAGGTATGGATTTTCCAGTTAAACTTCAAGCTATAAAAAAGTTTGAGGACATGAATGATATTTCGATTAATGTATATGGATTAGAGTCAAAAGTTGATAAGGGTAAAATGAAATATGAAGTGGTTGGTCCGTTGCGTTACTCACAGAGAAGACTAAGAAGACATGTTAATTTGCTACTTATAACAGATGATTCTGGCAATAGCCATTATTGTTGGATTAAAGACCTTTTTAGATTAGTTTCAAGTCAACTATCTGCGCATGAGCATAAAAAATATTTTTGTGATGGATGTTTATTGTTTTTCTCTCACTAGCGATTACTGTTACGTCATCAGTTGCATGACTGTAATCATTTGAGTACTACAACACCATCAGTCAATTTCAGAACCAACAAATATGGTAAAATGATACCAGGGAATTCACTTATGTTTGAAAATTTTGAGAGACAAATGAAGGTGCCATTTGTAGTTTATGCTGATTTTGAATCAGTTCTCAAACCTATTCAAACTAGTCAACCCAACCCTAAACACTCATACTCGAATAAAACATACAAACATGAACCTTATTCATTTTATTATTTGATAAAATATAATATAATGACAAATTATCAAAATTTGTTACATATAGGGGTGAGGCAGTCGAGAAATTTGTCACAGCGATTGAAAATGATTTAAGAAATATTTATCACAATCATCTGAGATATCCAATTCCTATGGTTGCACAAACCCCCGCGGAAGAAGAAGAGTTTTCTTCTGCACAATTTTGTGGATACGTGATAAACCATTCACGGGTAGTGATGTGAAAGTGAGAGACCATTGCCACCTCAATGGAAAAAAAAGATCACCTGCCGCTCATTCCGTATGTAACTTAAATTTCAAATTACCAAATTTTGTTCCGATAATTTTCCATAATCTTAGTGGGTATGATTTTTATTTGTTCATAAAAGAACTGTATAGAAACAAAGACAAAGTGGATGTTATCCCACAAACTAAGGAAAAATATATATCGTTCACCAAGCATCTATTCACTCACACATACACTGACAAAGATGGAAAAGATAAAAAGAATTATTTGAAAATGAGATTTATAGACAGTTTCAAATTCATGTCGGATTCTTTGCAGAACTTAGGTGCTAACTTAACATCCGATCAGTGTATTGAGATGCATAAACATTTTCCACAAATTGACAAATTCAATTTGATGAGAAAGAAAGGTGTTTTTCCATAGAACTTTGTTGCCCATATTGACAAGTTGAATTATCCAACTATTCCCACTAAAAATCAATTTTATGACAATCTTAACGAAGAGCATATATCAGATAAGGATTATATGAGAGCAAAACTTGTTTGGCATTTATTCGAGTGTCAGAGTTTAGGAGAATACTCGGATTTATATTTGAAGTCCGATGTGCTTCTATTATTATCTGACATATTTGAAAACTTTAGAAACATATGTTTAGATAAATATAAATTAGATCCGGCGCAGTATTATACAGCATCCGGATGCAATGCTAAAGTATACAAATATTTAATTGGAATTATTGACTGACATTGACATGATTCATTTTTTCAAGAAAGGAATACGTGGTGGAATAAGTCAGTGTAGTGAAAGGAAGCATATAGCTAATAATAAATTTTTACCCGATTATAACCCCGATGAACCTTCATCGTTTATATCATATTTAGATGCCACCAACCTATATGGTCACAGTATGTCACAACCATTACCCACCAACGATGTTGCTTGGCTAACACCCAACGAAATTATCAATTTGGACGTAATGGGTGTAGCATCTGATAGTCCATATGGTTATGTTCTTAAAGTAGATGTCCATTATCCCCAAGAATAACTTGGCGAACATGCTGATCTCCCTTTTCTCGTTGAAAGTTCAATACCTCCACATTCCAAATCAAAAATTCCTAAATTAATTCCAAATTAAAATGACAAAAGAAAATATATTGTACATTATAAAAATTTACAACAGGCTGTGGCCAATGGTCTTATTGTCATGAACACACATATAGTGCTGAGATTCAAGCAGTCATGTTGGATGAAAACTTAAAATGATTTGAATACTGAAATGCGAAATCGATCTAACGACAGAGCTGAAAAAGATTTCTATAAAGTCATGAGCAATGCAGTTTATGGGAAAACAATGGAAAACGTTGATAACAGAATTTATGTTAGACTGGTTACGCATTGGGAAAGTATCAAGACGGAAATGGGTGCTAGCGCCCTAATTTCACATCCAAATTACAATAGCTGTTCAATATTTTCCGAAAATTTTGTTGCAATTCAATTGGGAAAAGTTAATGTATAAACCACTATATTTGGGATTTTGTATTCTAGAATTATCTAAAACAGTCATGTACAACTTTTTCTATGGTTGTATTAAACGTCATTATGCAGAAAATGCCTCATTACCCTACACTGACACGGATTCTTTAATTTTCAAAGTTAATACCGATAATTTTTATGATTTCATTACCAGCAATATAGGTGAATTTGATACTTCCAATTACAAAGTACGAAATCAATTCAATATTCCTATTACAAAATAAATTCTGGGTAATTTCAAAGACGAATTTCCGAATGATCCCATAATTAGCTTTTATGGTACCGGTGCCAAAGCATATTATGTTCAGTCTGTGGGTAGTGAATTTAAGAAAGCAAAAGGAGTCAAAAGATCCGTTATAAAGAATGAATTAGCATGTGAAGATTATAAGAAAATTGTCGAACAGGGTGGTTTAATATTCAGGAAGATGAACTCGTTTAGAAGCATATTACATGACATCTATACTGAATTGAAAAACAAAGTTGCATTGTCATACCATGATGATAAACGGTTCATCATTCCCAATACGACACAAATTCTTCCTTGGGGTCATAGCGACATAGAATTCTACCAGAATGATCCAGAAGAGAATATTCGTTGGGTTTCCAATATTATTCAATCTTTTTCTCAAGAGAGTCCGTTACATCAATTACTTCATTTATTAACAGCTGAATTAAACAAATGAAATATCATTCTAAATGGAAAATTCACCACCGCCATAATTATTTAGTTTTATTTTAGATGTAATTACGCTTATTGTATAAAAGTCAAATTATACTAGTCAATTTTAGTAAATTTAGTAAAGTGTCCCTGTTACCAAATATATATATTTTTAAATAAACACGTTATTCTGATTTCCTATTGTTTCATTTAAGTGAATAAAATACCTACTCAGAGATATATAGAAATGGTTGTTTTGAAATCATCAGTATGAAAGATATCGAGGTGGGATAAAGATGTCCAAAGCTATTGATAAATTTGGTCGTAGACGAAAATGGGGTACTGTTAAAGTTCGAGTTCTTCAAGGTTCTCAGGGTCCTCAAGATATAGGATTCAAGCTTTCACCTGATGACCAATATGATATGCAAGGTAAAAGACTGAAAAATGCTGGTGAACCGATAGATGAGAGAGATTGTGTAACTCAGTTATATCTCAATGAACAAATCAATGAGTCGAAGGCACTTGTCCTCAAAGCCTTGCAGGGGGCTGCCATACTGTACCAAATTGTACCTGATGCCCGTCAAGCTTTTAACGAGAAAATAGAGGAGGTGACAGATGAACTGGATCGCAAGTACAGTAATCTAAAAAGTGATGTGGATATCAAAGTATGGGATGCTACAGCTACAATGACACGAAACATAACAGAGTTGACAAGTGAACTCAATCACAAATGCGATATTCTGAAAAAGGATTCGGAAAATGCATTGGATATTACATCTGCAATGATGGAAAAATATGACGATTTGGAGAAGAGGTTAGTTGTATTGGAGAAGAAACATCAGAGGTAATTAGAATTGAAGAAGAAACATCCTGATATTTGGCTCACACATAGACCAAAACTTTGGGTTCCAGGCAGTGATCCACACCCAGCTGTTTGAAAAATGAATTTGTATTATCATAAAAATATATAGAATAAATTTAGTCATACTAGAGTTATTTTTATTTCAATTCCATCATGCTATTTACACATTCACGTACACTGATGTTCTCGCTAACACTGCTTGGGAGACTCGAGCGCTCTCTACTCTTATGCAGAAGAATTGTGGTGGTGGTAACCCCTATACTCTGAATGAAACATATGAAAGAAGAACTGGTCACTGAATACTTCATTCGAATTTCATAGTTCGAATATTGTATTGTATTGTATTGTATTGTGATGGAAGTCCTAGACAGCCTGTCCCACATGGACATTAGCAACTTCGAGGAGTACTGGGACGACGACTAAGACGTGGAAGTTGTGGACGTACCAGCGGTCCATGAGCTGGAGGAAATGGTGGACCAGCTAGTGTTCGAGGACCAGGTAGAGCTCGTGGAGCTGGAGGACCCGGTGGAGATGAATGCCGCTGAAGATGAGGTCGTCGACGAGGGCAATGCAGAAGATGACGTCGATGAAGGGGTTGAGGTGGATTCTGTCAGCGGCTTCGACTCCATCATAAGTCGTACCATACCAATCAACATGTCGGAGACGTTGAACAATTTTGCAACCAATTTGTATTGTTGCACATTGGCCTTCGTTGCAATTGATGCTGGTGATGAACCAATTATTCGTCTGCCGTATGTGTTATGTGTGATGAATTGCTAGATATTCAATTATTTATATTTATTTGAGAGGATTATAAATAATACGATCGACGTCCCATTCATAACTGACCTTATTTCATTCCTTCATATCGAAAACAGTGGGCAGATATCCATAAAAACACAACATAAAAGCTATTGTAGTAAAAAGTGCTGAAAGCACGAAATGGAATTGAAGGTACAGGATGTCACAAGACACCAATATATCTCACCTTCCTCCCCTTATAGAAAAACAATTATGTCTCGAATATATTTTCACTTCACCAACTTTTTAACTCAAGCTATGTTTACAATTTATAACCAAATAAAAACTTGCATGCCATATTCTCAATTCACAATTCCAAAACAAATATTTTTTTAAATTTCTTATACAACCAACTCTTCTACTCTTTGGTCTTCGATCTCAAAAAATACCTAGGACCTTCCGGTTCCGAATTAACCTTTTCCCTATCTGTTTCTTGAGCTTCCACCCCCTTATTTATGTCACCAGCAGAAATAACGTTATCTGTATTAATGTCAGCCTCATAATTAGTAGAACCACCCCCAGCAAGTGATTTTCGGGAAATAGGTCTGAGTTGATTAGAATGACGTCTATATTCTTTATTTTCAGTCGGTTTCACATCAAAAATAACTGACCCTTCTTTACCGACGACCTCCCCCTCTATCCAGGTAGGTCGTTCAGGGTTTTTAAAATTCCTTGCCAACACTTTTTCTCCGACATCAAAGTTACTGGGTCTACCCCTATAGTTTTCAATTTGTTTTTCAACTCTTTCTTTCACAATTTCCTCTGAATTTGGAATTAATAAATATAATTTTCCACGTAACTTCCGATTAAACATCAGCTTGGCTGGACTTTCCCCTGTTGCACAATGCGGTGTGTCACGATAATCAAAAAGAAATTGTGAAAGAAAATTTTCCGGATCCCTATTTTCCAGAAATGCCTTTTTTAGTGCTAATTTGAATATTTTTACCGAATTTTCGGCTTGCCCATTACTTTGGGCATGTTTAGGAGTACTAAAAAGCTGTCTGATGCCGTTTGACTTCAGATAGTTTTCAAATTCAGTGGAAGTGAATGGTGGGCCATTATCAGACACGAATTTCGTCGGCAATCCAAAGTCTGAAAAAAGTTTGTTCATTATTTTTATAACGTGTTTGGCATCACTTCGATTTGCCTTGAAAACTGCGGGCCATTTGCTGAACGAATCCACTATTATTAAATATTTATTTCCAAAAATGGGTCCAAAAAAATCGGCATGGATTCTACTCCATGGAGTTTTTTCGTAAGGCCATGGATGCAAAGTTGTCTTTGATGGATTGTCAAGGAATGTGTTGCAAGTTTCACAATTTATACGCATTTTTTAGATATCCTTATCCAAATTTGGCCACCAAAAATAACACCTAGCCATTGCCTTGCATTTACTCACCCCCATATGACTTAAGTGGATTTGATCCAATAAGAATGATCGAAGTTTTGTTGGTACGACCACTCTGTAACCCCATAGAATACACCCATGTTCCAAGTGTAACTGATCCATTTCAGAGTGATAGCATTTAATGTTTTCAGGAATTTCGTTTATTTCAGGCCAGCCGTGAAAACAATAACCATACACTCTATTCAAAATAGGATCTTTCTTTGTGTACAGTGAATCTTTTTTATAGTCAATGGGCAAATTTTCTTCCATAAAAATATGTGAGAGTAATCGTATTTTGTTTCTTTGTTCGTTTGTAGAGGCAATCTCGATAATGCATCGGCAGGATTTTGGGCAGATTTTACATACTTGATTTCATAGTTATAAGTTCCTAAGATGATACTCCATCTTTGTAACCTACTAGCGGCGTATTCAGGAATACCTTTCTTACTCCCAAAAATATTTACAAGAGCTTTATTATCACATAATAAGGTGAAATGTCTTCCGTACAAATAATAATGAAATTTTTTTAAACAAAATATAATGGCTGCCCCCTCTTTGTCTAGCTGACTATAGGATATTTCAGCTGAAGTCAGGGTGCGAGAAGCATAAGCAATGGGGCGAGCATTTTCATTTTCATACAAATGAGAAATAACTCCTCCCAGTGCATATGAACTTGCATCACAAGCCAATATCAAAGGTCGTTTTGGATCGTAATGTACCAATAATTTTGGCGAAACTAATTCAGTTTTAATGGTATTAAAACTTTCATTTTGTCTCTCACCCCATTCCCATACAGCCCCTTTTTTTAAAAGACAGTGTAATGGGTGAAGTTTAGTACTTAATTTTTCTATAAACTTACCATAGTAATTTACGAGACCCAAAAATGACTTTAAACTGGTGAGGTCTTTTGGTACCGGGGCATTTAAAATGGCCTCCACTTTGTCTTCTGATGTGGATAACCCAAACTTACTAATAGTGTGACCCAAAAAATAATTTTTTTCTTGAAAAAAGAACATTTATTTAGTTGTACTCGTAATCCACAACTGCTTAATTTTTCAAAAACAATAAAAAGATTTTTTAGATGGTGTTCAGCATCCCTACCTGTAATTAACACATCATCCAAAAACACAGTGACATGTTCAATTCCAGAAAAAATATTTTCAATAATTCGCTGAAAAATTCCAGGACTAGAAGCTACCCCGTAAGGTAAACGGTTCATTTGGAACAAACCCTTATGGGTATTTAAGGTAGTGAGGGTTTTGGATGATTCTTCAAGTTCTATTTGAGCGTATGCCTGTGATAAATCAATTTTACTAACGGATGTTCCTTGATGCAATGCAGCAAATAAATGATCAATTTTTGGAATGGGATATTTATCAATGAGTAGGTTAGGATTCAATGTCACTTTAAAATCGCCACAAATCCTCACTTCCCCAGATTTCTTCAAAACCGGTACTATTGGGGTGGCCCAGTGACTATATTCAACAGGAAATAATATACCTGAAACACACATTTTATCCAACTCCGTTTCTACTTTTTGTTTGAGAGTTAATGCTACTGAACGTGCTTTGCAAAAAACTGGGACTGTATTTTCTTTCAAATGTAGCTGAGCTTTTCTTTTATTGAATTTACCCAGTCCTTCGCGAAAAGTTTCGGGAAATTTTTATTTCAAAATTTTTGGAACGTCTTTAGATGCATTTATTTGATTAACTCTATCTGATCTAAGTAAATGATCAATTGAAATGTTCAATTTAATGATCCATTTTCTCCCAAACGAGGAAAATCGTCAAAGGTGAAATCGATAGAGATCGTCTAGGATAGCGATGACGAGTTCGAGCCGACACCACGAGCAAGTAGTAGCGGCTTGAAATCGTCATCGAAGAAACAGTTGGGTTAAAGCAGTAGGCGTGAGGTTGGCGTTATTCCCGCATATCGTAAGAAATGCGATAAAACCAACCCTTACCAGGGAGGATGGCCATCATCCTCAAAAGCTGTGGTCTCTGTTGTGACTCCTGTCCCACCACCTGCTAAAGTGCAAGTCATCAGCGTTGATGTAATTGCACCATCGCCCGTTGTCCTTCCACCAGCTCCGATCGTGGAGGTAGTTGCCACAGTGGATCCCATCGCTGGGCCTTCAAGGGCAAGGGAGCCGATCACCCACGTCGTCGCCTTGGAGTCTATCGCTCCCACGCTGGGGACGGACGTGGACAAGCTACTGGGGGAGGTAGAGGAGGCCGAGCGCGACTGCCAGCGGAGTCGACTAGCGCGGGCAGGCATTGCCCGCCAGCTGGCCGACCTGATAGTGCGAGATCGGCAGGAAGCCATCCTGGAGGCCGAAAGGGTCACCAGGTTGGAAACTGCCAGAGCGCGTGTGACGGCTACGATAGAGAGGATGTTGGCAGCCCTCCGACGACTAGACAGTAAGTAGATGTAAGGTATTTTATATAGGTTTAGTTATTCGTAAGTGTTTTGAAAATTAATTTAATTGTAAGTTGTAAATATAATTAGTTATTGATAATAAAAGAAGATGAAGTGAAAAAAAGGAGTGTACATTTACACATTTACACATTTTAACATTTACTGGTTTGGTACACACTGGGAAATGAGATGTTTGGGGCATTGCTCTTCACTTAATCTTAATTGTATTTTCTGATACTTGTGTTATTCAATAAGTACCTATATAATTCCAACTCTGAAACATTATTTAGGAAATCATCTCAATTATATTATTCAATAAGTATGATGAGTATTTCTACCACTACCACCATCTATAACGTCCACCCTTCTCTCCCACCACCTCATACAACCCCTACCTTTCTCTCCCACCATTTCTATCTTATGAGTTAGTATAAATTCAATGCGAACTCAGATTATAGTATCAGTCTTCTAAGATGCCTCTCCCAGACTCCACCACAGCTCCGAGACGTTGCGAAAGATTCGAAGACGATGCTGAGACATATGCCGCCGTCGTTGTACCCGATCCAGGTACATCAAATATTCCAAGGGGCTCTCTATCATGATAGGAGTGATGATCGAGTTCCCAGAGGGCCAATTCAGGTGGCTGAGATCAGCGACTCCTGGGATAGGTGGAATTTCCCGTCCCCGTCAACATCATCATCATCATCATCATCAGAATATGGTGATGAAATGGAGGAGCACACGGAGGAATGGTCAGATGAGTCTGACATCTCGGAGGATGATGTGGTCGAGGATGACCACCTAGAAGATGACGCAGTGGTCGAGGATGTAAAATTTATCGGCATCGAGGATCTCGACATGGAGCATCACCTGGAGGACGATGACTCCGACGATGACACTATCATCGTGGTGTCATCGGATGATGACGATGACGATGTCATCTATGTCATCTGAGTTCCCTTCCGTGGTCGTCCCGCATAAGTATGCGGGATGACACCCAGCTCTCCGGAGCACCCCATCGGCCCTTTTCAGGGCCACACAAAAAACATATGCATTTGCACCACTTAATGGTGAAAATGTACAAAGTTTCTATAACTTGAAGAGTTGTAGATGTTTAGTGATCTTTCACTCGATAGCATAAAAATCCTAGGATTAAAGGATGGAAACTTTTGGGTTGTTGATGTGTGAAAAACCTCACTCCTCATTCCCACCATTACTCATGAATTAGTATATATCAAGTGTTATAAGGGAGTTTAACATCAGTCTTCTCACCATGTCCGAACCTGATTCAACTACGGGTCCATTACCAGCTCCATAGCAGCAATCGTCAGTCAGGACAATGAGGCTGAAGCAGCACCAGCGCCTGGTCCAGCAGTGTCGTCGGAGACCACTCAGGTTACCCGATTGAATTCAACGTGGCCTTCAGTGTTCAGATTTGGCCAGATTAACGGCCAGGGAGATGAGAATGTGCCTGAAGTTCCGTCACAAGGGCCAATCTAAGATAATACGGTATCATCTAGGCCACCGAAACGAATATGGCCTCCCCCAAGCCCGTTCTCGTCTTCGTCGGAAGATGAGGATGCCCTGCCCCCTGCTCGTCAATGTCGTCGTCTCACATAAACATACTCTGGCTCTTCGAAGCAAAACAGCCCTTTTCAGGGCTAAAAAAGAGTACACACGCGCATGCGCACTTAACTGGAGGAAGACATTCGGTTGTAGGTTAGGTTGTCAGATTTAATTGAGTAGGAAAAAAAAGAAAAATGTTCATCAGTGCAGAAAAAAAAGACAATGGGGTGGTAGAACATTGGGGTTTCGGGAGCCCCCTGAAAAATTCAGAATGAATGACATTGTACGTATAAGCAAGTACAAAAATATCTTTGGAAAAGGGGTACACTGCCAATTTTACAACTGAACTATTCAAAATCATTAAAATTAATAGGACATATCCCACAATGTATATTCTTGAAGATATGAATGGTCAACCGATTAAAGGTGGTTTTTATAAAGAAGAGTTATTAAAAACGAAAAATCCTGACATTTATCTAGTTGAAAAGGTGATGGAGAAGAAAAACAATAAACTGTATGTGAAGTGGTTAGGCCTTCCTAGTGAACACAATTCATGGATTGATAAACGTGACATGGTTTAATATATGTATTAACTTAGATGTTTCGTATAATAAACTATTAAGAGCAATTTATTTTTTATTTCGAGTAGACTCTGTTGAAGTGAATTGAAAAATAATATTTTGTAGCGGTAAACGTTACCCCAGCCAATCGCAACGTTCTGTGTATGCCAAACCAAATTAACTGCACACCCCATTCCCGCTCAGATATTTTCAACTCACAACATTGATAACATTTCATAATCCTCAGAGCTAATCAATATCAGATTGAAATGCGTGATAAAACTCTTTTCGCCACTTATCACGTACAGATGCTGCCGTATCAAAAAGTTTTGTTGACTCCTGAAGCTCCATCTCAGCTTGCATTTTCAAACAATGGGCGGACTGATTTATGTGTGTGATTTCGAAACGGAGTTTATCTGCATCTTCACACATTTTGATCAGTTCAGCCTTTGTTAATGCAATCTTTGCATCGAGCTCCTGAAGAGCCACCTCGTCCATGCTGCCACTTCGAACATCATCATCGCATTTGACGATGGTGGCTTTCGCTTTTATAATGCGGCATTTCGCTTTCTTCAGCATGTCCCCACAGCGCTGCAGTGGACCGAAAGAATGAAGCGAAACATCTTCCAAATCGCCCATCACATTCAAGGTGTCATCTACCTTCTTCTTACGAGGTTTCCGTACACCCTTCGTTGTTTTCTTAGGGTTAGAAGCAGTAGATGTAGCCTTCCTCTTAGATGGTTTTGGATTCGTATCCACACTAAGAGGGGAGAGAAGTGGAGGGCATATGGGTAGTGTGAAAGGGTTGAATCAACACTTTCTGAAGGTTCCGGTATGTCTACCGTCTTCAGATAATCAAGGATGTTATAGTCATCGGTGAAACCTTCTTGGGATGACAAGTGATATACCGGAATATTTTCAAAACCAAACTCATCATTTGTTGTTGGAATACGTGACATTGCACCTTCTTCAACAGACACATTTGGTAGGGAAGTCATGATTATTTAGCTCGGAGGGAATGTGTGATACCAATGGGATGTGGATAGAAATGGTGCTGATGTTGATGCGACTTCACGTTTTATACGAACAAGCCGACTGGTACATGCGCACAAGAATATGACAACAATCTGCCGTAAGAGGAGAAGGGGTAAATATCCCTCCCAGGAGTTGACTCCACAAATTTCATAGTAATAAGAAGTGTTGAGAAGAGACAGTGTTCTTTCAACCGATGTCTTCTCCAGATGTGTATAAAGTTCCATGTCACCGACATAAATTTTGCCCAATTGACAATAAATATTGAAATCATTTTGTAACATAATGCGAAAGTGTGATTTAGAACAAAATGATCCGAGTGAGTCATAGTTCTAATTCACACCTTCGTATTGCATATATTCATAGTGAAAATTATCCACTGTAGATATGATTCCCAATGGAAGTGTGTATTTTTTTTGTAGCCCTGAAAAGGGCTGTTTTGCTCCATAGAGCCAAGGGGGTTTGGGTGAAGACTGATTAGCTTGAGTCTTCACCGACATTACCAACATTCCTAGCATAGAATGCCCTAGCCCGCTCCTTAGTGTACGCCCACACGCGATTAAACTCTGTAGCATCTCCGATATAACTGTCATCATCGGACCCATGCTCTCCTGTTGAGTGCCGCGGAGGCGCTGTGGTATGTGGGATCTCCTGTGCTGTTGTCGAGTTGCTGAATGATACTTTGAGTAGGGGATGTGTAACATAGCTTATTGGTAGTGGTCATTAGGCGCTTGCGCAGGTTCTGTTAGAATTTTGGAGGATTTTGTGTTGCTTTCTATCATCTGCACCCGGCCTCCTTCTTCCTGCTTTCGGCCCACGGCCTTCGGCCTCCGGCTTCCGGAGGATTGAAAAGTAGAAAATTGTAAACTTATTATTCTACGGCCTTCGGCATCAAACGACCTGCAAATTAAACTGCGGATTAATTCGCGGTTTAATTCGCTGGTCTATTTTGAGGCCGAAGGCCGCAGAATAATAACTTTACTATTTTCTACTTTTCAATCCTCCAGAAGTCGGAGGCCGAAGGCCGTGGGCTGAAAGCAGGAAGAAGGACGCCGGGTGCAGATGATAGAAGGCAACAAAAAATCCTCCAAAATTCTAACAGAACCTGCGCAAGCGCCTAATGACCACTACCACTAAGCTATGTTACACATCCCCACTCCGATCCTTATAAATACGATGACAACCTACTCAAAGTATCATTCAGCAACTCGACATATCTTCAACAACAGCACAGGAGATCCCACATACAACAGCGCCTCCGCGGCACTCAACAGGAGAGCATGGGTCCGATGATGACAGTTATATCGGAGATGCTACAGAGTTTAATCGCGTGTGGGCGGACACGAAGGAGCGGGCTAGGACATTCTATGCTAGGAATGTTGGTAATGTCGGTGAAGACTCAAGCTAATCAGTCTTCACCCAAACCCCCTTGGCTCTTTGGAGCAAAACAGCCCTTATCGGGGCTACAAAAAAAATACACACTTCCATTGGAAATCATATCTACAGTGGATAATTTTCACTATGAATATATGCAATATGAAAGTGTGAATTAGAACTATGACTCACTCGGATCATTTTGTTCTAAATCACACCTTCGCATTATGTTACAAAATGATTTCAATATTTATTGTCAATAGGGCAAAGTTTATGTCCGTGACATGGAACTATATGCACATCTGGTGAAGACATCGGTTGAAAGAACACTGTCTCTTCTCAACACTTCTTATTACTATGAAATTTGTGGAGTCAACTCCTGGGAGGGATATTTACCCCTTCTCCTCTTACGGCAGATTGATGTCATATTCATGTGCGAATGTACCAGTCGGCTTGTTCGTATAAAACGTGAAGTCGCATCAACATCAGCACCATTTCTATCCACATCCCATTGGTATCACACATTCCCTCCGAGCTAAATAATCATGACTTCCCTACCAAATGTGTCTGTTGAAGAAGGTGCAATGTCACGTATTCCAACAACAAATGATGAGTTTGGTTTTGAAAATATTCCGGTATATCACTTGTCATCCCAAGAAGGTTTCACCGATGACTATAACATCCTTGATTATCTGAAGACGGTAGACATACCGGAACCTTCAGAAAGTGTTGATCCAACCCTTTCACAACTGTCACTACCCATATGCCCTCCACTTCTCTCTCAGTGTGGGTACGAAACCAAAACCATCTAAGAGGAAGGGTACATCTACTGCTTCTAACCCTAAGAATACAACGAAGGGTGTACGGAAACATCGCAAGAAGAAGGTAGATGACACCTTCTTGAATGTGATGGGCGATATGGAAGATGTTTCGCTTCATTTTTTCGGTCCACTGCAGCGCTGTGGGGACATGCTGAAGAAAGCGAAATGCCGCATTATGAAAGCGAAAGCCACCATCGTCAAATGCGATGATGATGTTCGAAGTGGCAGCATGGACGAGGTGGCTCTTCAGGGGCTCGATGCAAAGATTGAATTAACAAAGGCTGAATTGATCAAAATGTGTGAAGATGCAGATAAACTCCGTTTCGAAATCACACACAAAAATCAGTCCGCCCATTGTTTGACAATGCAAGCTGAGATGGAGCTTCAGGAGTCAAACAAAACTTTTTGATACGGCAGCATCTGTACGTGATAAGTGGCGAAAAAAGTTTTATCACGCATTTCAATCTGATATTGATTAGCTATGAGGATTATGAAATGTTATCAATGTTGTGAGTTGAAATTATCTAAGCAGGAATGGGGTATGCAGTTAATTTGGTTTGGCATACACAGACCGTTGCGATTGGCGAAAAAAATTATTTTCCTTGATCGCTTTGTATATGTTTCGGAGAATAGTCGGCTACTTTTAGCACATCTTCCATTGCATCCGTTACAGCACCACCTGTTTTATTTTTAATCAATTACTACAAGAACATATCTATATCCTTTATTATGTTTAGCATAGGGTTGTAATTCGGCAAGATCAATCTGCCATAGATCTGCAGAACCTTTGAGGGAGGTGGTTCTTCTGGCGAAATTACGTCTCGCCGGTGTATGTAATTCATTGACAACTTGTCGTTTAAGATCACTTATTTCATTATCCATCCTTTCACTATAACTGTTTTACCTCGTCTCCGTACACATAATTACTCACGTAATGCTTCAATTATTGAAATTATTTCATTGTCGTGTCCAGTATGTCCAGCCGATTTCGAGGATATCAACAGTCGTAAACGATCGACTAACTCGTCAGGTGAATTCCAGTACACATAATTCGCAGGTTTGGTATAATACTTTTTTTGCATCCGATTGAACCCTTTACCTTTTTTTGTTCTACTCCTCGTCGACAGAGATGATGTGATAAGTTCAGTACTGGTTTGATAACTTCACGAAATTTTTTTGAATTCGTATGTTTGAAACCATTTCTTAGTTGATGTTGTTTGTATGGTAAAATTTATCAGTCATGTCACGGAAGTTCGAACTACAAGCTGTCGGGACGAGTGTCTTGAGTGCAGACTTTTTCCCACCGATTGAATTGGACAGAAACAGTCGTTATGGATTGGGACTTTTAGGATTATATGGATGCAACACAGTCAATAATATAACTGAAAAAAACAATGTGATCAGTTTTAGAATCAGTGATGTTAGTTCACCAATACTTCAGAAACATACAATTGAAATACCATGTGGTGCCTATGAAATAGAAGAAATCAATGCAGTTATTCAGAAACATATCATGTTCAGATTGTTTCATGGTAAAAAACAAAACGGTACCGATGCAGATGATATATTCTACCTGCATGCCAATAATAATACTTTCAAATATGAGATGCGATCAAAATATGAAATTGATCTAACTCATCCGAATTCCATAGCAAAGATGATGGGTTTCAATTTTGATAGATTCCAACCGAATCAGATACATGAATCCTCACAACCGATAAACATAACAACTGTAAGACTCATCCGCTTAGATTGCAACATCATATCTGGTTCATACATAAATAATGACGAATCCCACATCATTTTTTCATTCGATATTGATGTGGAGCCTGGATTCAATCTCACAAAAGTACCACACAAGATTAAATATATGCCCATTAGTCCAAAAGGTCGTCAGTTGATTCACAACATCACAGTGCGTATTTTGGATCACAAAAATAATCTCATTGATTTTGGAAGTGCAGAAGAGATTGTCATAATTTTGGAATTGAAAAAAATCTCATAACTATCATGGGTTTTTGTTATAATAGACAAAATCGACGAGGATTTGAAAACTTTCCACAAACAGCTGAAAAGGAAGGCTCGGCTAGAAAAAAGCTCATTCCAAAAGTGTACGCTAAACAATTAGCACACCACGCTCTGTCAGTGAGAGATCTCAAATTTTTTAAATCAATTGGACTGAAAGTAAGGAACAATGGTGCTCGAAACAAATAGTGAAAAGTTGAATATATTCGATGAGCCGATGCTCGACCATTATTTAGGAATTCAGATAAAATTCGAATTGCAATCAATAATCAAGATGTTATACTCGACATTGATGAGAGTTTCATTTATATATAGGGTAAATTCACACCTAAAGATGAAACGAAATCATGTTATCTCTCGAACAATGCTATCGCTTTCCTTTTTGATGAAATTCGCTACGAAATGGGTGGTGAACAAGTTGCTGTCGTCAGAAAGCCGTGGATAACATCTACAATGAAGACTATGATTTCATTTGGAAAACCACATGCTAATACATTATTAACCACTGGATGGGGACTTTCGGAAACTAAACAGGATATCTTGGATACAACCAGTCATGTATTCAGTGGCAAATTACCACTAAAATATTTGATGGGTTTCGCTGAAGATTACAACAAAAGTATCTTGACTACCAAACAAGAAATGATCTTAATAATCGCTCGATCTTTCAAGAACTCATATATTGGTGAGGTTGATGCTGATTTGGAAATTATTAAAATTGAGTGGAAAATAAGACACATAGTGCCAGAAGATGAGCAAAAGCTCAAACTTTTGAATAGAAACAACAAAAGTGGTCTGAATGCTAAAATCAAGTTGGCTTATCGCATGTGGGATCTCTATGAACTTCCATCACTACGTGGCACATCTTCAGACATATGGGCTATCAAGACAACCAACGCCCTTGAAACACCTCGTTATATCATCATTGGATTCCAAAGCACTACCACGTCTGAAGACAGGACAAAGGACATCACTAAATTCACAACTGCTAATATCAATAACATTCGTGTGTACTTGAACTCTGAAGTATACCCATATGAACGTTGGAATTTGAATTTCGATAAGAAACTTGATACTTCAGCATATTATGCCTATGAGAACTTTTAACGAAGTTATTATGATAAAGATATGAGTGAACCTCTCATGGACATTGGGGAATTTCGACAAAATCCACTATTCATCATCGATTGTTCACATCAGCCGAATGCCACAAAATCATCAACTATTGATATTAAGCTTGAGTTTGAAACTAGGTAAGTCAACTTCCCAGCCAACACCAAAGAATATGCACTCATTCTACATGATACATTTTTGACATATAATGCATTGGACGGATCAGTTCACAGCAGATATCGAAGACACACACATTTTTCATTATTTTGTGTTGATTTTTTTCTTTCTTTATTCTTGTAAAAGAGGAATAGGTGAATAAAACATGTATGAACTATTTTATTTTTTTTATTCAGATATCACTAGCTTAGTCTTAGGTATATACAAACAATCTAATATAAGTTCTTCTTCATAGTCATGATTTTCTTGGCCATTTTCGATTCCACTACCATCGCCATCCAGTTGGTACTTTTGGATGATTCCACTACGTAGGTATGGCAAGAGACGGTAGAGAAATCTCCTCAGCTCACATTCAACCATTGCATCGCAGAGTTGATCTAGATCCAAAGAACCATCTGTATATTTCTCACAAAGATCCACACCTTTCTGATAGTTCTCAGCGTCACGCAAACATAACTGGATCTGCTTTTCATCATAACACACGCTCAGGTCATAGTTGGTGGCATGGTGAGCATCATCACTCAAAGCATCCAATTCATAAGTCAATCGTTCAACAGCTGAAGAGATGTCTACAGCTTCGGTACAGTTTTGGCTAGCATACAGCATCCACATATTTCTCGAAAATGAAACTGAAATCAAAGAAAAATTATTGAAAGAAGTATCAATGAAACTCACATACACTTTCGATGATGCCAACCGCCAAAGAGTGTGTTTAACAATGAATGAAAACTTTCTATATTTTCCTTACAATTAACACCTATAATATAATCAGACTTTGCCTATGATATGTGAAAATTAACTATTATTCAATGAGATCCAATTTAACCAACGATCGTGTTTTCATACCAGCAAAGCTTTGTTGAGTCTGGCCCAAATATGTTACGGTATATTCACCATCAGACGAATTGATGCAAGTAACATCATCCTCACTAAATTGCTCTGAAACACGTTTTGGTAGCCATGTTTTGAACAATTTGTTATTGCTCACATCGAGTAATGTTAACAAAATGGATTTACCAAAACGAGTTGAACAAATTGACATATTCCTTATTGGATAAGCTTCATTCAGTGACAAGGATGATATCACTATTTGTTCTAAAACATCCATCTCTTCTTTAATTATAGAATTGATTTTTTTGTAAATCTACCTTTGGAACTGACTTGATGAAAATATATAAGGAAAATATAAATAATTTTCGATAGAAAAACACACTCACTGATATCCCTGTCTCTGAATGCACTGAATAACTTCACTACTCTTGCTGACTACTCGACTGCTAGGTATATAACTTCTGATTTTGTATCACAATACCCACTTCTTTTATAATGGATAGTGAACCACTCCCCCACCACCGACTTGTATAAGATACTATCGCAGACATCATGTCTCAAACCATCCCAGAGCGTCGAGCTTGGGTTGCTTCTGACTGAATCGTGTTCGGATGCGCTCCTCATAGTTGAATGACGTCACACACGCCTCCTCCCACCACCACTGCAAGGTATACACTGGCAGAGAGAAATCAGAGTTCACATATCTGACTGGATCTCCGTGGTGTGCGGACGTGTGCCTTCTCTAGATTTTCATGTGTTGGTACACATGAATGTCATGCACAGTAACAAGTGTACACATGAAGGTTATAGTAGTCTGGAGGTAAAAAAATATAAGTACTTGGAAAAAGTACTTGTCCGTATATATTATAAGCTTCGAGCGTGGGCTACTTCAGATGCACTCCTCATAGTCGGATGACGTCACACACGCTTACTACCACCACCACTACAAGGTAAGTATCGGAGAGGAATCAGAGTTCACATATCTGACTGGATCTCCGTGGTGTGTGGACGTGCCTTCTCTAGATTTTCATGTGTTTGTACATAATATGAAAGTCATACATAGTAGCAAGTGTACACATAAATGTTTTTAGTCTTGGAGGTATAAAATAAAAATATAAGTACTTGGAAAAAGTACTTGCCTGTGTAAGAAAAAAAATCTCTGTCACCCAAATGTCATCTCAAGGGCAAACACCTCATCAGGGTCAAAAAATTACAAAATTTAAAAATCGTTTCAAAGACATCCCAAGGTCATAGACCCACACAGGCACCTATGCACCAAGGTCATCCCTGAAGGTCACTCCAAGATCACTGATGACGTCATAGTAGTGGGGGAGGCCCAGAACCGGCTCAAATCTCTTACAGATATGCACATATGCCCTGTGGTGAGGATCTTCGTTGACGAAGGGAATCATCGCGGGGCAAGTATTTACGTTCGTGTAAATCGACAAAATTAGATCTAAAATCTTTCAATTTTGATTTTTTGTACCGTTAAACTGCTTCAAATCTGCTGAAGAGAGAAAGTTGATGAAAATTTTTTTTTTTTGTCAGTGGAGCCGGATGGGTCAAGGTCAAAGAAATTTTGGTCGTTATTTGTATTCCAACTAAAACTAGGGATGTTATAGTTTCCAATTATAGCAAATATATGTTGTGGACTATTATTTATAATATTTTCTATTTGGTCTAGGTACAACTTTAACTCTTCAGCGTTTGTAGTCGGAGGGACGTAAACGCAACATACGTATAATTTCCTACCCCCATCCAGCGCCACTGAAGTCCATATATCTTCGATTTTGCCATTATTACTCCATTTTGGCATACTATTACACATCAATTCATTATGTACACCTATCATAACGTGACGTCATAGTAGTGGGGGGAGGCCCAGAACCGGCTCAAATCTCTTACTGATATATGTGCATAGAAATCGGTCTTAAACAAAAAAGGTGGCATTTTTGATACTGTTAACTGTATCAAATAGCTAATTCTGGTTCCCTTCTGCATATTAGGATAATACAGGGGGAGTAATTAAGTGGGCCTCTTAATACTTCCTCTTAAGTATAACTATTTTTTTAACCGACATATTTATCTTATACGAGGTAGCTAGGTGTTCAGGGAAATACTCCCATCATTTTATACTTATTTCAATGGTATTGTTTTGCCGACTTTAATATTTATTGATTAATATTAATCTTCTGATGGACCCTTTGAAAGTTCCCAATTGAATTATTCGCTGCTAATGGTTTTTTCTTTATACTTTATGATTGTATTTTTTTTTCATATTCAATTTTGATGACGTCACTTTTTCAAACTTTCAATACTCTCATATTTATTTATATTCATATATTCATTCAACTAATCGTATAATTATGACTTTTTTAATCTGTTTAACTGTAATTTTTATTTTTATAGACGACTTATTATACAATTTGTACAATTTTTTATGGAACCAACATTTGTATAAATTTTAATTTGTTTTCATATTTTGCGTTTGCCAATGTCAAGATGAATCACTTGTTTATGGGATAAAACATACTCAAAGAGTATTCATAATCAAAGCACCTGCGCTCAGGCTCTGCCTTCAGAGGAACTATTGTTTATTTGCACTGGATTGTAATATGTTATCACACATTTTATGTCTTAATTGTTAAACTATGTAAATACATTTTTTTTAATTATCTGCTAATGAACGTTTTTATTATTTTTACTATATATGAAAACGAATATAATTTTTTCCATCACAACACAAATAATTTGATTCGTAGATGCGCATTTCGATAACCATGTTATTTCCATCAGTAGGATTTACTAAACAGTTCCGTCAATCCCAATTATTTCTGAAAATGTTATAATGCCATAAGTACCCATGGCCCCTTCTGTCGTATTATTTTCTTTCCATTCACCCAAAATCGTATCTATTACCGTTTTCAATATATCCATGGTCTTATATTGAACTCATTGTATAACAATTGCTACAGCTGAAAAACTTTATAAGCATATTTCCATTGATGTTTTATTTTCTGTATTGTATGATTTTGTTTTTGTTGTGTTAAACCAATTTTATGGGTTTATCAGAACAAACTTGCTGAAAGTCCGAATGGCTATTGAAAGAATTATATTGAATTTTTTGAATGTATGCAAGAAATTCATTTCTTGTTTGAGCAGTAAATGAGAACCAAAATGAAAAATTGCCGAAGAGCATTTTATTAATTTATGAAAATTAAGACAATTTAATAACTAGAAATTGCTCTTCAGCAACATTTTTTGGAAAGCCTGTAGAAAAAAATCATATCTCCTGTAATAATTCAATAAGCTGAATTCAGACATGTAATTGTAGAGACTACTCTTCTGTTGGAAATTCCCAGTCCACGACATTTCTAGGCAGTCCGCAAAATTAGTCAATTATGTGACGGGCTTCACAAAGTTGGATTCATTATTGGAATATAAATTAGCCATAATACTAACTTTGTGAAGCCTCCGATATCTAGCATGTATGTTGCCAAATCTAGGGCTTAACAACGAGCTTAAAATGTTGTGAAATATTGGGGCTCATCTGCGTAGTAAAATTATCAATCCGTATATTGGTACAGTGCCCTCTTCTGTGAAGCCAACCGCACATTTGTTGGCTTCCTGTTTGTTGACTCCGTTCGTTTGTTGTTTCACCTGCAATCAAGTGTTGCACATCCTTACACTTGCTTTCACCGTACTGATGAGATCCCTAAGATCGAAACACGTGTCTACGGTTGCAATTTTACCAGAGGGTTTAGTCCAAAAAAATGTTCCTTCTTGTTATTCTCAATATATATACAGTAAAACAGTCGATAACAATCCTTTAGGAAGTAACTATAACTTTGTATAGTATGTATGGCATATGTCTGACAGAAAACAACTACTTCTCTGGCTAATACCGCGACAGATATTGAATTATATCTGTCAGACACATGTGCAAAGATCCTTACTTTGAAGGAACAACTTTGCAAGAGCTCTCTGAACAAACAGCAGGACTTCACCCGATTCAAACGGAGAACCAACTACAGACCGGTTTCGGAATGTTGTCCCTCATCAGTGCAGTCCAGGTTATCATAATTGTATACACGCGAGGTCTCGCTGCCCGTCACTTGGACATTATTTGCTCCTTGAAAAAAGTATTTCACATATACCATTTCGTATCCGAAATGTCCTTGTGGAGTGCTCTCTAATCTGTCGTCAAGGTGGATCCTGTAAGCAATTGCAGTATTTATCTCGACAGACGGTGGCGAGCAGCGAGACCTCGCGTGTATACAATTGTGATAACCTGGACTGTACAACATTCCGAAACCGGTCTGTAGTTGGTTCTCCGTTTGAATCAGGTGAAGTCCTGCTGTTTGTTCAGAGAGCTCTTGCAGAGTTGTTCCTTCAGAGTAAGGATCTTTGCACATGTGTCTGACAGATATAATTCAATATCTGTCGCGGTATTAGCCAGAGAAGTAGTTGTTTTCTGTCAGACATATGCCATACATACTATACAGAGTTATAGTTACTTCCTAAAGCATTGTTATCGACTGTTTTACTGTATATATATTGAGAATAACAAGAAGGAAAATTTTTTTGGACTAAACCCTCTGGTAAAATTGCAACCGTAGACACGTGTTTCGATCTTAGGGATCTCATCAGTACGGTGAAAGCAAGTGTAAGAATGTGCAACACTTGATTGCAGGTGAAACAACAAACGAACGGAGTCAACAAACAGGAAGCCAACAAATGTGCGGTTGGCTTCACAGAAGAGGGCACTGTACCAATATACGGATTGATAATTTTACTACGCAGATGAGCCCCAATATTTCACAACATTTTAAGCTCGTTGTTAAGCCCTAGATTTGGCAACATACATGCTAGATATCGGAGGCTTCACAAAGTTAGTATTATGGCTAATTTATATTCCAATAATGAATCCAACTTTGTGAAGCCCGTCACATAATTGACTAATTTTGCGGACTGGCTAGAAATGTCGTGGACTGGGAATTTCCAACAGAAGATTAGTCTCTACAATTACATGTCTGAATTCAGCTTATTGAATTATTACAGGAGATATGATTTTTTCTACAGGCTTTTTAAAAAATGTTGCTGAAGAGCAATTTCTAGTTATTAAATTGTCTTAATTTTCATAAAATAATAAAATGCTCTTCGGCAATTTTTCATTTTGGTTCTCATTTCAACGGAGAGCTTCTTTAATCCGTCTTTTTTTTTTGATCCAAGGCCTTCCTGGGAGCACTTGACCCGTGTATCTATTGATAAAATCTGGTGGTTAATGATATGTAACACTT
This sequence comes from Chrysolina americana, assembly GCA_958502065.1. NCBI lineage: Eukaryota > Metazoa > Arthropoda > Insecta > Coleoptera > Chrysomelidae > Chrysolina > Chrysolina americana. Next base: position 34,690,469 of record OY293420.1, read on the forward strand.
ATTTTGGGCAGGATGAGGAACAGATGAAAATACAAACAGACCGAAGAAGCTTTGATAGAATATGTGCTCTAGTCTTGGATATGAGTAAATTTTTAACAAACTAAAAAAACATTCAAATTCATGAAAATACAGCATCCATTTCGAATTAACCATTAATCTTTGGATGAACTTTGGATATTTTGATTCAAGCTCTAGAGAAAACCAATAAAAAACTATTTTTGAAGTTAATGAAAAAATGTGTAAATAGCTATCAGTTCTTGAACATTACAACAATGATAGAGTTATTAAATACGAAAATTTTCAAGTGGATTAATTCATTATTATAAAAATTATATATAAAATATTTTCTTTTGACCCAATTTTTGTTCATGTTTTCTTGGTGGAATATTTTTCTCTGTGTGTTTTGTGAAAGATTAACGTATTCGTTCTCTTTGGTCTTCAGTGACTTTCTTGCTGCTCAAACAAGAAATGAATTTCTTGCATACATTCAAAAAATTCAATATAATTCTTTCAATAGCCATTCGGAATTTCAGCAAGTTTGTTCTGATAAACCCATAAAATTGGTTTAACACAACAAAAACAAAATCATACAATACAGAAAATAAAACATCAATGGAAATATGCTTATAAAGTTTTTCAGCTGTAGCAATTGTTATACAATGAGTTCAATATAAGACCATGGGGATATTGAAAACTGTAATAGATACGATTTTGGGTGAATGGAAAGAAAATAATACGACAGAAGGGGCCATGGGTACTTATGGCATTATACCATTCTCAGAAATAATTGGGATTGACGGAACTGTTTAGTGAATCCTACTGATGGAAATAACATGGTTATCGAAATGCGCATCTACGAATCAAATTATTTGTGTTGTGAGGGGAAAAATTATAATTGTTCTCATATATAGTAAAAATAATAAAAACGTTCATTAGCAGATAATTAAAAAAAATGTATTTACATAGTTTAACAATTAAGACATAAAATGTGTGATGATAACATATTACAATCCAGTGAAAATAAACAATAGTTCCTCTGAAGGCAGAGCCTGAGCGCAGGTGCTTTGATTATGAATACTCTTTGAGTATGTTTTATCCCATAAACAAGTGATTTATCTTGACATTGGCAAACTCCAAATATGAAAACAAATCAAAATTTATACAAATGTTGGTTCCATAAAAAATGGTACAAATTGTATACTAAGTTGTCTATAAAAATAAAAATTACAGTTAAACAGATTAAAAAAGTCATAATTATACGATTAGTTGAATGAATAAATGAATATAAATAAATATGAGAGTATTGAAAGTTTGAAAAAGTGACATGTCATCAAAATTGAATATGAAAAAAAAAATACAATAATAAAGTATAAAGAAAAAAAACATTAGCAGCGAATAATTCAATTGGGAACTTCCAAAGGGTCCATCAGAAGATGAATATTAATCAATAAATATTAAAGTCGGCAAAACAATACCATTGAAAAAAGTATAAAATGATGGGAGTATTTCCCTGAACACCTAACTACCTCGTATAAGATAAATATGTCAGTAAAAAAAATAGTTACACTTAAGAGGAAGTATTAAGAGGCCCACTTAATTACTGCTCCCTGTATTATCCTAATATGCAAAAGGGGACCAGAATTAGCTATTTGATACAGTTAACAGTATCTCAAATGCCACCTTTTATTGTTTAAGACCGATTTCTATGCACATATATCAGTAAGAGATTTGAGCCGGTTCTGGGCCTCCCCCCACTACTATGACGTCACGTTATGATAGGTGTACATAATGAATTGATGTGTAATAGTATGCCAAAATGGAGTAATAATGGCAAAATCGAAGATATATGGACTTCAGTGGCGCTGGATGGGGGTAAGAAATTATACGTATGTTGCGTTTACGTCCCTCCGACTACAAACGCTGAAGAGTTAAAGTTGTACCTAGACCAAATAGAAAATATTATAAATAATAGTCCACAACATATATTTGCTATAATTGGAAACTATAACATCCCTAGTTTTAGTTGGAATACAAATAACGACCAAAATTTCTTTGACCTTGACCCATCCGGCTCCACTGACAAAAAAGCGAATTTTTCATCAACTTTCTCTCTTCAGCAGATTTGAAGCAGTTTAACGGTACAAAAAATCAAAATTGAAAGATTTTAGATCTAATTTTGTCGATTTACACGAACGTAAATACTTGCCCCGCGATGATTCCCTTCGTCAACGAAGATCCTCACCACAGGGCTCTTGAGATAACTCTAAAATATGTTGAATTAAAAGAACACCATAAAATCTCTCGAATTAAGGTTCTGTGTGAACACTCGGACTTTGCTCAAATCAAAGATTTTTTCACCGGATTTGACTGGGTAAATGCTTTTAATAATAAAAATGTTGATGATTGTGTTAAAAATCTTCTTTGATATTTTGCAACAGGCCATCGATAAATTCGTACCAAAGAAACTTCTCAATATCAAAAAATATCCTCTATGGTCCTCTTTGCTTCTTATCAAACATAAGGCAATACCACAAAAGGTGGAAAACTCTCGGAAACCCTGCAGATTATGATAGTTTTTCATATTTTCGTAGAACTCTGAAAAAAAATATTGACAAAGATTACAAAAAGTATGTAGAAAAATGTGAAAGCAAAATAAAAAATGACTCCAAATATTTCTGGTCATATATAACAAATAAAAAAATTACGAACTCTATTCCTATCCTCTATTACTCCGGTGTGCCTTATGAGGGGACGGAATCGATTTGCGAAATGTTCTCGAATTATTTTAGTGGAGTTTTTGAAAGTGACCAGACTCCTTGCTTGTTAGCAAAGGAGCGAACAAATCATGCCTTCAATATCACCACTATTACCGAAAAACAGATAATGGAAGCTTTGAACGAACTCGATTGTAAAAAAGGGCCAGGTCCGGACGACTTGCCACCACATTTCATTAAGACACTGCGAAATCATCTGTTAAAATCCCTACATTTACTGTACAACAAATCTTTATGTTCTGGCGCATTTCCATCACGGTGGAAAACTGCAAAAGTTATACCCATCTTCAAATCGGGTGATAAAACAAACGCTGAGAATGATAGGCCTATATCAATATTAAATATTTTTGGAAAAATATTTGAATCTATCTTAACAAAAGAAATATTTTTCATGATCAAAGATGTTATTACTATACATCAACACGGCTTTCACAAAAAAAGAGGCGTTATTACTAACTTGGCACCGTTTGTACAAAATGTATATAACATTATGGAAAGCGGTCATTCGGCATGTGCCGTGTACACCGATTTCTCGAAAGCATTCGACAAAGTGCATCATCCGACCCTGATAACCAAACTTGAGAATTTCGGTGTGCACGGCAACCTGCTGAATGTCCTGACTTCCTTCATAAAAGACAGGCACCAGTATGTCGCCGTCAACAATTTCAACTCTAGTAAGACTCCTATCACTTCGGGGATCCCCCAGGGTTCCCATTTAGGACCAATTATGTTTAGCGTTTTCGTCAGTGATGTTGAAAACGTTATCAGATTTGCCAAAATAGCTATTTACGCTGACGATCTGAAACTCTATATGCCTATCAAAACTCCATTGCATTATGCTGAATTTCAAGAAGATCTAAATAGTGTTTATCATTATTGTAATATTAATAGATTATTCATAAATATAAAAAATTGTCACCATATTGTTTTCACAAGAAACAACAATCACCCATCGAATGATCTATAGTTAAACAACGAAATAATACCAACCTGTGATGAGGTCCGTGACCTTGGGATCATCCTGGATAAAAAGTTAACATTTGACTCATACTTGGATACAACCGTTAGAAAATCCCTTCATTGTTAGGGTTTGTTCTTAGAAATACGAAGGAATTTCGTTATCATGAATCTATTATAAGTGTATACAAAACAATAGTGAGGCCGATATTGGAATACTGTACGAGTATTTGGAATTCTTTTTATGAGAAATACGTCGCAAAAATTGAACAGGTACAAAAGAAACTGGTAAAAGCGCTCAACTACAGATTTTTTCAATATTGACATCATTACACATATGAATCAAATTTATACTTTTATAAATTGGAATCAATGTTTATTAGGAGGGAGTTCTTTGATATACTGTTTACTTAAAAAAATATTGAATAATTATATCACCCACATGATTGCACTGAACACCTTCATTTGAACTGCAACCCAAGATCTACTCGTAATCGCCTTACTTTCTATCCACCCTCGTATGATACTAACTATTATGGTAATTCACCAATGATTCGATGCATGAACGCTTACAACACGATTTGTTACTTGAATTTAGACATCTTTTATCTGAATATAATAAATTTTAGAAAGAAACTGCGGCAATTCTTGCTCGATTTTTATGCTTCCTCTGCTGAAGATTGAAAATTAAATTTTCTCTGAGTTTAACTTTTTAAGCACTTGTCTTTCCTGTACCAAACTGTTAAATAAGCATTGTGAAATCTTTGTACATCGTTTATAGCTATTGATATCCTGTTATGTTAATTGTTACTCTATCAAAGGATGAACCACTAAGGTTCGTCTGTTTGGATGATCAACAAATAAATAAATAAAATAAATAAATAAATAAATCAGTGACCTTGGAGTGACCTTCAGGGATGACCTAGGTGCATAGGTGCCTGTATGGGTCTATGACCTTGGGATGTCCTTGAAACGATTTTTAAATTTTGTAATTTTTTTACCTTGATGAGGTGTTCAAGGTTTCTGTTTGCCTTTGAGATGACATTTGGGGGACAGAGATTTTTTTTCTTACACGGACAAATACTTTTTCCAAGTACTTATATTTTTATTTTTTACCTCCAAGACTAAAAACATTTATGTGTACACTTGCTACTATGTATGACTTTCATATTATGTACAAACACATGAAAATCTAGAGAAGGCACACGTCCACACACCACGGAGATCCAGTCAGATATGTGAACTCTGATTCCTCTCCGATACTTACCTTGTAGTGGTGGTGGTAGTGAGCGTGTGTGACGTCATCCGACTATGAGGAGTGCATCTGAAGTAGCCCACGCTCGACGCTTATAATATATACGGACAAGTACTTTTTCCAAGTACTTATATTTTTTTACCTCCAGACTACTATAACCTTCATGTGTACACTTGTTACTGTGCATGACTTTCATGTGTACCAACACATGAAAATCTAGAGAAGGCACACGTTCGCACACCACGGAGATCCAGTCAGATATGTGAACTCTGATTTCTCTCTGCCAGTGTATACCTTGCAGTGGTGGTGGGAGGAAGCGTGTGTGACGTCATCCATCTATGAGGAGCGCATCCGAACACGATTCAGTCAGAAGCAACCCAAGCTCGACGCTCTGGGATTGTTTGTGACATGATGTCTGCGATAGTATCTTATACAAGTCGGTAGTGGGGGAGTGGTTCACTATCCATTATAAAAGAAGTGGATAATGTGATACAAAATCAGAAGTTATATACCTAGCAGTCGAGTAGTCAGCAAGAGTATTGAAGTTATTCAGTGCATTCAGAGACAGGGATATCAGTGAGTGTGTTTTTCTATCGAAAATTATTTATATTTTCCTTATATATTTTCATCATGTCAGTTCCAAAGGTAGATTTACAAAAAATCAATTCTATAATTAAAGAAGAGATGGATGTTTCAGAAAAAAGAGTAATATCATCCTTGTCACTGAATGAAGCTTATCCAATAAAGAATATGTCAATTTGTTCAACTCGTATTGGTAAATCCATTTTGTTAACATTACTCGATGTGAGCAATAACACATTGTTCAAAACTAAAAATGGCTACCAAAACGTGTTTCAGAGCAATTTAGTGAGGATGATGTTACTTGCATCAATTCGTCTGATGGTAAATATACCGTAACATATTTGGGCCAGACTCAACAAAGCTTTGCTGGTATGAAAACACGATCGTTGGTTAAATTCGATCTCATTGAATAATAGTTAATTTTCACATATCATAGGCTAAGTCTAATTATATTCTAGGTGTTAATTGTAAGGAAAATATAAAAAGTTTTCATTCATTGTTAAACACACTCTTTGGCGGTTGGCATAATCGAAAGTGTATGTGAGTTTATTGATAAATTCTATTATAGCATACTTATTTCAATAATTTTTCGTTGATTTCAGTTTCATTTTCGAGAAATATGTGAATGCTGTATGCTAGCCAAAACTGGACCAAAGCTGTAGACATCTCTTCAGCTGTTAATCGATTGACTTCTGAATTGGATGCTTTGAGTGATGATGCTCACCATGCCACCAACAAAGCAGATCCAGTTATGTTTGCGTGACGCTGAGAACTATCAGAAAGGTGTGGATCTTTGTGAGAAATATACAGATGGTTCTTTGGATCTAGATCAACTCTGCGATGCAATGGTTGAATGTGAGCTGAGGAGATTTCTCTACCGTCTCTTGCCATACCTACCTAATGGAATCATCCAAAAGTACCAACTGGATGGCGATGGTAGTGGAATCGAAAATGGCCAAGAAAATCATGACGATGAAGAAGAAGTTATATTAGATTGTTTGTATATACCTAAGACTAATTGAATTGTAAGCTAGTGATATCTGAATAAAAAACATAAAATAGTTCATACATGTTTTATTTACCTATTCCTCTTTCACAAGAATAAAGAAAGAAAAAAATCAGCACAAAATAATGAAAAATGTGTGTGTCTTCAATATCTGCTGTGAACTGATCCATCCAATGCATTGTATGTCAAAAATGTATCATGGAGAATGAGTGCATATACTTTGGTGTTGGCTGGGAAGTTGACTTTCCTAGTTTCAAACTCAAGCTTAATATCAATAGTTGATGATTTTGTGGCATTCGGCTGATGTGGACAATCGATGGTGAATAGTGGATTTTGTCGAAATTCCCCAATGTCCATGAGAGGTTCACTCATATCTTTATCATAATAACTTCGTTGAAAGCTCTCATAGGCATAATATGCTGAAGTATCAAGTTTCTTATCGAAATCCAAATTCCAACGTTCATATGGGTATACTTAAGAGTTCAAGTACACACGAAAGTTATTGATATCAGCAGTTGTGAATTTAGTGATGTCCTTTGTCCTGTCTTCAGACGTGGTAGTGCTTTGGAATCCAATGATGATATAACGAGGTGTTTCAAGGGCGTTGGTTGTCTTGATAGCCCATATGTCTGAAGATGTGCCACGTAGTGATGGAAGTTCATAGAGATCCCACATGCGATAAGCCAATTTGATTTTAGCATTCAGACCACTTTTGTTGATTCTATTCAAGAGTTTGAGCTTTTGCTTATCTTCTGGCACTATGTCTTATTTTCCACTCAATTTTATCAATTTCCAAATCAGCATCAACGTCACCAATATATGAGTTCTTGAAAGATCGAGCGATTATTAAGATCATTTCTTGTTTGGTATTCAAGATACTTTTGTTGTAATCTTCAGCGAAACCCATCAAATATTTTAGTGGTAATTTGCCACTGAATACATGACTGGTTGTATCCAAGATATCCTGTTTAGTTTCCGAAAGTCCCCATCCAGTGGTTAATAATGTATTAGCATCTGTTTTTCCAAATGAAATCATAGTCTTCATTGTAGATGTTATCCCCGGCTTCCTGACGACAGCAACTTGTTCACCACCCATTTCGTAGCGAATTTCATCAAAAAGGAAAGCGATATCATTGTTCGAGAGATAACGTTTCATCTTTAGGTGTGAATTTACCCTCTATATAAATGACACTCTCAGCAATGTCGAGTATAACATCTTGATTATTGATTGCAATTCGAATTTCATCTGAATTCCTAAATAATGGTGATCCATATGGTTTGTATGTGTGCTCATGTAAACTTGTGAGGGAATGATCGAGCATCGGCTCATCGAATATATTCAACTTTTCACTATTTGTTTCGAGCACCATTGTTCCTTACTTTCAGTCCAATTGATTTCAAAAATTTGAGATCTATCACTGACAGCACGTGGTGTGCTAACTGTTTAGCGTACACTTTTGGAATGAGCCTTTTTCTAGCCGAGCCTTCCTTTTTATCTGTTTGTGGAATGTTTTCGAATCCTCGTCGATTCTGTCTATTATAACAAAAACCCATGATAGTTATGAGATTTTTTTCAATTCCAAAATTATGACAATCTCTTCTGCACTTTCAAAATAAATGAGATTATTTTTGTGATCCAAAATACGCACTGTGATGTTGTGAATCAACTGACGACCTTTTGGACTAATGGGCATATATATAATCTTGTGTGGTTCTTTTGTGAGATTGAATCCAGGCTCCACATCGATATCGAATGAAAAAATAATGTGGGATTCGTCATTATTTATGTATGAACCAGATATAATGAGTCTTACAGTTGTTATGTTTATCGGTTGTGAGGATTCATGTATCTGATTCGGTTGGAATCTATCAAAATTGAAACCCATCATCTTTGCTATGGAATTCGGATGAGTTAGATCAATTTCATATTTTGATCGCATCTCACATTTGAAAGTATAATTATTGGCATGTAGGTAGAATATATCATCTGCATCGGTATCGTTTTGTTTTTTACCAAGAAACAATCTGAACATATTATGTTTCTGAATAACTGCATTGATTTCTTCTATTTCATAGGCACCACATGGTATTTCAATTGTGTATTTCTGAAGTATTGGTGAACTAACATCATTGATTCTAAAACTGATCACATTGTTTTTTTCAGTTATATTATTGACTGTGATGCATCCATAGAATCCTAAAAGTCCCAAGCCATAACGACTGTTTCTGTCCAATTCAATGGGTGGGAAAAAGTCTGCACTCAAGACACTCATCCCGACAGCTTGTAGTTCGAACTTCCGTGACATGACTGATAAATTTTGCCATACAAACAACATCAACTAAGAAATGGTTTCAAACATACGAATTCAAAAAAATTTCGTGAAGTTATCAAACCAGTACTGAACTTATCACATCATCTGTCGACGAGGAGTATAACAAAAAAAGGTAAAGGGTTCAATCGGATGCAAAAAAGGTATTATACCAAACGTGCGAATTATGTGTACTGGAATTCACCTGACGAGTTAGACGATCGTTTACGACTGTTGATATCCTCGAAATCGGCTGGACATACTGGACACGACAATGAAATAAATTCAATAATTGAAAAATTATGTGAGTAAGGTATAATATATTGAAACGTTCAAGAAAATGGTCAATTTGTTTATTTGTTTTATATATATATACAGGGTTATGATGAAGTAATGCACAAAATTCATAAAACGTACAACGATCACTTTTGAAAAAAATGCAAAAACACGTCAAACTGTTTTTTTTATTCCGCATCTTTTGACATAAGTTACAAAAATTACACGTCAAAGTTGTCAAAGTTATGACGTCATCAACAAATTTTTTTAATTGGAAGCTAAGAGTTTTATTACATTATGTGATAGAGCTTGTGTTTTTACACAAGGGCAAAATAGTTGCGGTAGGGCTCACATAAGAAAAACAACGAGAAAAGGGATAAAAAACGAAATAACAAAACCAATTATAAAAAGAGGTCAAACTTAAACTTATCTAGTAAGAACACGTGTTCTTATAAATTTTTTCAATTGTTTTACTAAAACAACGATTTGTCAGTGTCAGTCGTACAATTAGTGTCACCACAGTTTTATTATTATGGCTCTTTTAACCGAAAGAGAAAGGATAGAAATTCTAATGATGGTAGGTTACGGCGATCGCCTTCGAAGTCATGAAGAAGCATGTGCTTTATATATATATATATATATATATACATATATATATATACAGTGTGCCCAAGATAAGAATGAACAGCATGGGGATATCGGAAACGGTAAGTGATACGGGGTCGATTAAATTAGAGAAAAGTAGCGCATTTATGTGCCTAATAATATGCCATTTAGAAAGTTTTAATATTCCGAGTAGTTTCGGAGATATCCGAGAAAAACCGAAATTTGAGAATTTCGTTTTTATTTTCTCCTAGCTTTATTTTCAAAGGAAATGTAAAACAAATAGCACTTTGCCATGGCCATTTTTTGAGGACTACACGATAACGTAAGCAGAATTTTTCTGCGACGTTTCGTCTTTTAGAAAACATCATCAACTTTGTATTTTTATATGGGCCGAAACTAAAGTATACCCTGTATACGACTCCATATTTCATTGTGAATACAGCAACGTATCAAACAATATGATTTCGGAACAATTTCTCGCGCAAAATGTAATTTAGTGATTACTTAATATGTTTTTCTTCAATTTTAGATAGTAGGCGCTGGAAAAAATGACACATATTGTTCCGTTGTCATAATAATACTGTAGTTTGGTAGAATTTTTGACACATTTTCGTTCCTACTTTTACATCTCGCTACCTACCTAATTTGTGTTAAAAATGGAAAACGGCAGCTTTTCGAATACTGAAAAATTTGATATGTTGTCATGTTACATTGTGTGCCAAAGAAATTGTGTTGATGCTGAACGTGCGTACTCTAATAAGTATCCAGAGAGGCGACAACCTGGTAAATCAATATTTAGACGGTTAGTTTTTAATTTAAAAGAATACGGATCATTTAAAAAACCTGTGGTTTCCCGACAAAAGCAATCTAATGAAGAAAGTCAGCGTGATGTGTTACAGGCCGTTGTTGAAAATCCTGAGATATCTACTCGCACCATTGAAGATAATACCGGAGTTGCCAAATCCACCGCTCACTTCATTTTAAAAAAAAATAAATATCATCCTTATAAATTTAGGATTTGTCATGGACTCAGGCCAGGTGATGATGCAAGGCGAAGAACCTTTTGTGAATGGTACACTAGAAAATGCCAAGACGATGAAAATTTCCCTTTCAAAATAATTTGGTCTGATGAAAGTATGATCACCAACAATGGCATTTTTAACAGGCGGAATGTTCATTATTGGTCACAACAAAATCCGCGGGTACACAAAGTGTCCAGACACCAACATCGTTTCGGTTTTAACATGTGGGTTGGGATTCTCGGTACGAATGTAATTGGGCCTTTTATCTACCGAAACAATTTAACAAAAGAGCGGTACATAAATTTGTTAGTAAATGATTTGGAAGATGCTCTAGATAATTTGCCTTTAGCGGTTACTCACAGCTGCTGGTTTCAACAAGATGGTGCTCCAGCACATAACGCTATAATTGTTCGTGATTATTTGAACCGTCGCTTCCCAGGACAGTGGATAGGTACTCATAGTGATACACCCTGGCCTGCAAGGGCCCCCGACCTAACCCCACTAGACTTTTTCCTTTGGGGACATATCAAGAATCAAGTGTACTCTAATCATAATTTTCAAAATGAAGAAGATTTGCTAAGATTGGTAACTGCTTCCTTTAACAATATTTGTCCGAATATGTTAACTCAAGTTTTAAATTCGTCTGTGAGACGAGCGTACTTGTGCTTAGAAAATAACGGCGGGTTATTTGAACACTTGTTATAAGTTTCTGTTTGTTTCCTGTAATACATATCAGCTCCTTGTTATTACATTACAATTACATTTATAAAGTAAACTTTTGATTTGGCGACTCATCTTTGTATTCAACAACGCAAAAATTCTGGAAAGTGGTAAGTTTAAATTTAGTATAAATAGGACTAATCAATTTATTTCATGTACCAAAATATGTCATTTTTTCCAGCGCCTACTATCTAAAATTGAAGAAAAACATATTAAGTAATCACTAAATTACATTTTGCGCGAGAAATTGTTCCGAAATCATATTGTTTGATACGTTGCTGTATTCACAATGAAATATGGAGTCGTATACAGGGTATACTTTAGTTTCGGCCCATATAAAAATACAAAGTTGATGATGTTTTCTAAAAGACGAAACGTCGCAGAAAAATTCTGCTTACGTTATCGTGTAGTCCTCAAAAAGTGGCCATGGCAAAGTGCTATTTGTTTTACATTTCCTTTGAAAATAAAGCTAGGAGAAAATAAAAACGAAATTCTCAAATTTCGGTTTTTCTCGGATATCTCCGAAACTACTCGGAATATTAAAACTTTCTAAATGGCATATTATTAGGCACATAAATGCGCTACTTTTCTCTAATTTAATCGACCCCGTATCACTTACCGTTTCCGATATCCCCATGCTGTTCATTCTTATCTTGGGCACACTGTATATATATATATATATATATATATATATATATATATATATATATATATATATATATATATATATATATATATATATATATATATATATATATATATATATATATATATATATATATATATATATGGTGGCTACGGAAGTATTGCCTACGGAATATCTCAGTTATTGTAAGAAGTAGGTTTGTGGAGCGTCGATATAATGACATAAGAGCTAGAATTTGAGCATATTGACATGTCGAAGTTAACTTCCGGTCTGACCGGAAGTAACATCAACTTTCTTATTTTGAATGGAAACCCTATTTTTTTTCTTTTCGCTTTATTCAGCATTCAATTCCCTTTCTAATGACATATCACAAGTTGGTATCTAACCAGAAACTAGATGAGAAAAAAATTATTATTGAAATTCACCGAGTAGGCCGTGGAAGCAAAATGAAAGCCAAAAATTGAAAAGTTGGCTATGGAAACCATACGTCACTTGATAACAGTTGCTACTACTGTGATATTTTATTTTCATTCGTCGGCGTTATAAAAAGAAGCCAAAAAAAATATTGGAAAAATTGGGAAAAAAACAATACTCTGTAGGTCCATAACTTAAATAGGAACATACAACTTTTTCTTGCCTGTACTATTCAGCATAACCATTCCTTTTTAATGATATAATAGAAAGTAATTTTTTGAAATGAAATACCAAAAAATCCAATTATTATGTTATTTTTGCGTATGGCGATAATCTGTTTTGTTATTTGAAAAATAGTAGTAGTGGCTTTCATATCACAGTCATCCTCATGTTTAAACAAAAAAACTGATATAAAACATTTAAGCGAAATATATTCATTTTTATTGCACTTGGATAAACAGAAATACAATGTCAGAGAGCTTAACTCTCAATCCATATTATAATTGAACTAAATCCTATTTTAATAAATACAATTTTTAAACAACGGCTGACCACCGTAAACAGGTATGTAACAGTAACTTTTCAAAATTCTTTTCTCCAAATTTATTTGAATCATAAACTAATAAATTTACAACTGTCATGTGTCATAATCATGAAATGGTCTAATCTATTGTTCCAAGCTTGTGTTACACTTTTCCAGTTCTGAGTAGGTTCAATCTGTCTAAATCTACATTCTAGTACAGTTCCATGCAGGAACGTACCCGAACTAACTTCACATGTCAACTTAATTTTAAATAATATAATTGTTTCTCTTCTTCACGCCGGCCGTTACGGACACCGGTATGGTATCCATTTTACATAACTTCAAATATAATTAGTTTTTATCCATAACAAAATAATGTTTTAATGTGTGACGATTATCTTTATGTATATCTCACAAACTGTTTCTGAATATGTTCAATAACTGTACACGTCTTTTTACTTCATCCATTGCAATCAATCTCAACAACACGTAAGTGGTTTAGAATCCATGTTGTTCAATTGTTTTCACTATATTTTGATCATGATTTGTAGCTTTCCCTGATGATGACAATAAAACTTGTCGAAATATTGGAATAAAGTGTTATAAGAGTATACTTTCCTGCATGCTGCTTACCCTACAAGTTTCCCTAGCTTGATATATATATATATATATATATATATATATATATATATATATATATATATATATATATATATATATATACAGTGAGGGGCAATATTATGGAATAAATTCAGTTTTACGAGAATAGGCAACTTTTGAGACAAATCCCGAAACACGTCGATTTTTATTTCCAAATTATGATTTTGTGGCAGATATGTCATACTAGTGACGTCATCCATCTTTGCGTGATGACGTAATCGATGATTTTTTTAAATGAGAATAGGGGTCGTGTGATAGCTCATTTAAAAGGTTATTCAATTCTCTATTCAGTGATATGAACATCAACATAATTATTTATACAGGGTGGCCAAAAAAATATTTAATTTGTAAATGAAATTAATTGTCACAAAAAGAAGTATTATCATTTATTAAATACAAAATTACATTGTACTACTGTCGGAAAACAGAAAAAAAAATTATTTGACAAATAAAAATTGCTTTTCGCTTAAATTAAATGTTCAAATTGCCACCCACCGGCCTCTTGGCAGTAATGGAACCGACGAATACATTCTTCTTGAACATTGTGGATCATTTCTGGAGGTATATTACGAATTTCCAATCTAATTCTATTTCTTAAATCTTGTAAATTCTGTGGTCTATCGATGTAAACTTTTGATTTTAAGTAACCCCATAGGAAAAAATCAAGTGGTGTAAGATCTGGAGATCTTGCGGGCCACTCTATTGTTCCTCGTCGACCAATCCATCTCCTAGGGAAACATCTGTTTAAAAAATCACGAACAGGACGTGCAAAGTGCGGAGGTGCACCGTCTTGCTGAAACCATATGTTTTCATTTGGCGAATTACGATCATTTTCATTTGGAAACATGTCTGTAAGGGCGGGTATAAGTTCATTTTGTAAAAAATCAAGATATATTTGCCCCGTAAGAGACCCATCGAAGAAAAAAGGACCTATAATTCTATCCTCGACTATCCCTGCCCACACGTTTAGTTTTTGAGGGTGCTGAGTGTGTACCGCAGTCATCCAATTGGGATTATCTTGACTCCAATATCTGCAGTTTTGCCGATTCACTGTTCCATTTAAACAGAAGGTTGCTTCATCAGAAAAAAGGATTTCACGAATGAAGCGTGGATTTTGATTACATAAATCTTGCATTACTTCACAAAACTGCATTCGGCGATCTGGATCATCCTCATTGATTTCGTGGACATTATGAATTTTATACGGATGATATTTCTCTTTTTTCAGCACACGTAAAACAGACCTTTTAGAAATGTTTGTATCAGCTGCAATTTGCCTAGAATTAATTTGAGGATTCTCTGCCACACTTAATAATACAGACAGTTTCACATCCTCATTCATTGGTGGACGACCAGCATTTGCAACATGTTTCACGTGTCCAGTTTCTCTAAATTTCTTCTCAATTTTACTAACAGTGGATTGTGTGATAGGCGTATTAGGATATTTTATGGTAAATAAATTACATACTTCTTGTTGTGTTCTGGTTCTATCTCCATATCCAACCATAATTAATACTTCGATTCTTTGTGTTTCAGTTAATGGGGCCATTATTTATTTATTTCATGAAATAAACTAGTCCTTATGAGAAAATGTCAAGAACTGACTTACATTTGACCCAAGCCAACTCGATTTGTAAAAACTATACTTTTTGCTATCTTTTTAGTTCTCATTATTTATTTGCCTAATATCGGAATTTATTTTTGTTTCTTCATAGTAGTAGAAAGCACAGCAGTTCTAAACATTTATTTATAAACTGTTTCAAGTGTTTCAATAGTAGACAAAATCAATGAGGATGATCCAGATCGCCGATAGACCACACATTTCCAAGATATGACAAATAGCATTACATTGGAAATTCGTAATTCAACTCCAGAAATGATCCACAATGTTCAAGAAGAATGTATTCGTCCGTTCAATTACTGCCAAGAGGCAGGTGGGTGGCAATTTGAACATTTAATTTAAGCGAAAAGCAATTTTTATTTGTCAACTAATTTGTTTTTCTGTTTTCCGACAGTAGTACAATGTAATTTTGTATTAAATAAATGATAATACTTCTTTTTGTGACAATTAATTTCATTTACAAATTAAATATTTTTTTGGCCACCCTGTATAAATAATTATGTTGATGTTCATATCACTGAATAGAGAATTGAATAACCTTTCAAATAAGCTATCACACGACCCCTATTCTCATTTAAAAAAATCATCGATTACGTCATCACGCAAAGATGGATGACGTCACTAGTATGACATATCTGCCACAAAATCATAATTTGGAAATAAAAATCGACGTGTTTCGGGATTTGTCTCAAAAGTTGCCTATTCTCGAAAAAATGAATTTATTCCATAATATTGCCCCTCACTGTATATATATATATATATATATATATATATATATATATATATATATATATATATATATATATATATATATATATATATATATATATATATATGTATATATATATATATATGTATATGTATATATATATATATATAAACAGAGATATGCTCTCGAGGGAAATTGTGAATAACAAGTAGGACATTTTATTGGACTAAACCCTCTGGTAAAAATGCAACCGTAGACACGTGTTTCGATCTTAGGGATCTCATCAGTACGGTGAAAGCAAGTGTAAGGATGTGCAACACTTGATTGCAGGTGAAACAACAAACGAACGGAGTCAACAAACAGGAAGCCAACCGCACATTTGTGGCTTCAGTCGAAACACCTCGTGTTTACGAGGCAAGAAACGATATATATATATATATATCTCAATATATACAAAATAGACTTCAAAGACACAAAAATTATTTCCACCGAGAAAACTCTGCAAACCAGGATCATCCGAGAAGCCCTTGAGATAGAAAAGCGCCCCAATTGCCTCAACACTCGCGACGACGGACGTAGACTTCCCAATACCTGGAAGCCTCTCATTGCACGCATCAACTCATTTCCCACCAACCCAGTTCCCGCACATAGCTCACTTAGCGCCAACCAAGTTCCCGCACACAGCTCATCTAGCGCCAACTCAGTTCCCGCCCATAGTTCACCTCGCGCCAATACATTGCACACGGCCATTACAGCCACATCCACTATAAATACAGTTCCTCAACCCACAATTCCTCAGTTCTCTCGAAGGAGTAGGCAGATTGAGACCTTAGAGAGGACCAGTGACGAAACATGGGGAGAAGGCAGATTGAGACCCCGACGTCAAGTCACAAAAACCTAACGTAATTATACCTGAGGAGTAGGCAGATTGAGACCTCAGCGTAGAATTACGTTTCATCCATTTATTAATTATCTTTCTTTTTCAGTTCTTGAAAATGGCTCCAAAATCGGAGCCGAAACGTCGAATTTCAACAAATTCTAGACGCGGTTCAACCAGAACTTTTAGTTTTTATATATATATATATATATATATATATATATATATATATATATATATATATATATATATATATATATATATATATATAATAACAAAGTATTCTCGACCGAACTCTATTAATTAAGTAGAAATTCTCGGGTAGCGGTCTGTTGAACAATGAAACTCATTCGATTTAAATCTTCAATATTTCGTCAACCTTTATTGACTTCTTCAGGAAGAGCTACAATTAAAAGGAATATGAGTTGTTGAAGGACTACATAAAAATAACATGATAACTTACAAAATTCACAGAGTTAGTTCTAACCTATGGAACATTTGGGAGGACAATTGTTATTCTCCGCTGCAGACTAATCGCTTAATTTACCTGACTGGAGTGTTACTATGGTTTGAATAAGGATTCGTTTAAATACAATGGTTTTAATTAGTGTAGGTATTCCATTGGCACCAACTGTCAAACTACACACAACGTTGAATGGAATTTAAAATATTACAATATATACTACTAAGTTGTCCTGTATCGGTTTTGTAGTTAACTGTGTTAGGATTTTTGTTGATATGGACCATCTCAAGGAATAACCTGTTTTTTTGATTGCTGACTTTGTCTAGAATTTTTGGATTTGAATAATCAAACCGGTGGCCTGTTTTCTGGGTGTGGTCGACTGCTGCACAGGAGTTTTTTCCCAATTGGGCATCACTCTTGTGCAAAGCTAGCCGTTGTTTTAACCACTGTGAGGTCTGTCCGACATAACTACCTTCACAACCTTGGCATGGTAGTTCATATATATATATATATATATATATATATATATATATATATATATATATATATATATATATATATATATAAGTATATATATATATATATATATATATATATATATATATATATATATATATATATATAAATATAAATATAAATATATATATATAAGTATATATATATATATATATATATATATATATAAATATATATATATATAAGTATATATATATATATATATATATATATATGAATAGTAACTTGTGACATCTACAGTCACTAGTACTAATTCAGAGTGCATTCGTTTCAACTTCGAGAGACCTCATAAAGCCGTGCTGATGAGTTGGTAACAACGAAACAGCGCTGTCCACGGATCGTGAGCTCTCGGAATTGAAACGAAAATACTCTATTCACTATATATATATATATATATATATATATATATATATATATATATATATATATATATATATATATATATATATATATATATATATATATATATATATATATATATATATATATATATATATATATATATATACCGGGTGGCTACGGAAGTATTGCCTACGGAATATCTCAGTTATTGTATGAAGTAGGTTTGTGAAATTTGGAGCGTCGATATAATGACATAAGAGCTAGAATTTGAGCATATTGACATGTCGAAGTTTACTTCCGGTCTGAGCGGAAGTAACATCAACTTTCTTATTTTAAATGGAAACCCTATTTTTTTTTCTTTTCGCTTTATTCAGCATTCAATTCCCTTTCTAATGACATATCACAAGTTGGTATCTAACCAGAAACTAGATCAGAAAAAAATTATTATTGAAATTCACCGAGTAGGCCGTGGAAGCAAAATGAAAGCCAAAAATTGAAAAGATGGCTATGGAAACCATACGTCACTTGATAACAGTTGCTACTACTGTGATATTTTATTTTCATTCGTCGTCGTTATAAAAAGCCGCCAAAAAAAATATTGGAAAAATTGGGAAAAAAACAATACTCTGTAGGTCCATAACTTAAATAGGAACATACAACTTTTTCTTGCCTGTACTATTCAGCATAACCATTCCTTTCTTATTCCGCATAATTCAAGAATAGCGAGAAATTATCTTCAAAGTCGCTTTCAAGAGAGACTTATAACAACAATTTTTTGAAATGAAATACCAAAAAATCCAATTATTATTATTCAAATAACAAAAAAACAGATTTATCCAAAAAAAAAATTCAAATTGATAGGATTAAAAATAAAATAAGTTCAAAACAAATGTTCGAAATACATTCCCTCAGCGTCAATACATTTATTGACTCTGGTGATATTTTCATGTAAAACGTTTCTCAACATTTGGGGCGTGATATCTTGGAAAGCTCTACGAATTTTTACTTCTAGCTCATGTAGAGTTGTAGGCTGTGTGGAATACACCCTATTTTTAAGATGCCCCCATAGAAAAAAGTCGCACGGAGTAAGATCAGGTGACCTTGGTGGCCACCTGACTGGACCATGGATTGTTATAAGTCTCTCTTGAAAGCGACTTTGAAGATAATTTCTCGCTATTCTTGAATTATGCGGAATAAGAAAGGAATGGTTATGCTGAATAGTACAGGCAAGAAAAAGTTGTATGTTCCTATTTAAGTTATGGACCTACAGAGTATTGTTTTTTTCCCAATTTTTCCAATATTTTTTTGGCGGCTTTTTATAACGCCGACGAATGAAAATAAAATATCACAGTAGTAGCAACTGTTATCAAGTGACGTATGGTTTCCATAGCCAACTTTTCAATTTTTGGCTTTCATTTTGCTTCCACGGCCTACTCGGTGAATTTCAATAATAATTTTTTTCTGATCTAGTTTCTGGTTAGACACCAACTTGTGATATGTCATTAGAAAGGGAATTGAATGCTGAATAAAGCGAAAAGAAAAAAAAATAGGGTTTACATTTAAAATAAGAAAGTTGATGTTACTTCCGGTCAGACCGGAAGTTAACTTCGACATGTCAATATGCTCAAATTCTAGCTCTTATGTCATTATATCGACGCTCCAAATTTCACACACCTTCTTCATACAATAACTGAGATATTCCGTAGGCAATACTTCCGTAGCCACCCGGTATATATATATATATATAAATATAAATATATATATATATATAAGTATATATATATATATATATATATATATATATATATATATATATATATATATATATATCAAGAGGATTCAATTATTCCATCACACCAAACAGAATCCCAACAGAAACCATCATCACACAAATAGAAAGCGCTATAACACATCTACCAGAAAACACAGCTGAAGAAACTAGACCAAATATTGCCACCACACTTAGGAGAGCAAAACTCCCTCCATCCAACATAACACCTGCCGAAAAACATTGCCTCAAAAACCTCCACAACAATCCTGGCATAATCATTCTCCCAGCAGACAAAGGCAACGCCACGGTAGTTCTGAATACCTCAGATTATGTAGACAAAATGAGTACACTATTAAACTCATCTGAGTATCAGATCACCCAACGAGACCCGACAACCTACCTCGAAAAGAAGACCAAAAATCTGATCAATAATTCTAAACTACCAGCCGAAACCAAGAAAGCCACTATCTTTAGAGAGAAGTCATCACGCACCCCCCGTATCTACGGATTACCAAAAATACACAAGCTGATATCCCACTCCGACCTATCGTCAGTGCCTTTGGATCACCAACCCAGAACCTCGCCAAGTATCTGGCGAGTACTCTTCAGCCACGAGCAGAAGAAGCTTCATCCTACGTGAAAAATTCATTCCACTTCTTAGACCTTCTCAAATCCTATAGAATCAAGAACACCGATATCCAAGTGAGCTTCGATGTCGTCTCCCTCTTCACAAACATTCCCCTAACGGACACGCTAGAAATCCTTAAAACTAAACACAGAACTCCAAAAGACACCCTGGACCTCATCAGCCACTGTATGAACAACACGTACTTCCTTTTCCTTTTAGTCTGCAGCGGAGAATAACAATTGTCCTCCCAAATATTCCATAGGTTAGAACTAACTCTGTGAATTTTGTAAGTTATCATGTTATTTTTATGTAGTCCTTCAACAAATTATATTCCTTTTTAATTGTAGCTCTTCCTGAAGAAGTCAATAAAGGTTGACGAAATATTGAAGATTTAAATCGAATGAGTTTCATTGTTCAACAGACCGCTACCCAAGAATTCCTACTTTATATATAGAGTACTAGAGTTCTCGTCTACGAAGACATGTAAGATATAAGAAAAAACAAAAATAAAATGCTCTCAATTTCACAAATCATACTCACCGAAAAACGTAAACAGTGGACAGCTGTTTCAAACTCCTTGGTTATCATCGGCACTGTGCATACAAATTAACAAAGAATAAAAATTATAAAACTGAGATCAATTATATCCGAAAATTATCGCTAACACCAATTAGCTATCTGGGTTCAATCCTCTGTACCTGGTACACTGTACCTGGTACAAATGTCACAACAACAAACATTGACCTGATTTTAATGTAGGCATATCTATTTGATATTTCCATACAGCCTACTATTTGTAGGTACGAAACAATATTCATCGAAGTTTATCGAAAACACGAAATTGAAAACAGAATTGTGGGACAAGTAGAGTACTAGAGTTCTCGTCTACGAAGACATGTAAGATATAAGAAAAAACAAAAATATAATGCTCTCAATTTCACAAATCATACTCACCGAAAAACGTAAACAGTGGACAGCTGTTTCAAACTCCTTGGTTATCATCGGCACTGTGCATACAAATTAACAATGAATAAAAATTATAAAACTGAGAGCAATTATATCCGAAAATTATAGCTAACACCAATTAGCTATCTGGGTTCAATCCTCTGTACCTGGTACACTGTACCTGGTACAAATGTCACAACAACAAACATTGACCTGATTTTAATGTAGGCATATCTATTTGATATTTCCATACAGCCTACTATTTGTAGGAACGAAACAATATTCATCGAAGTTTATCGAAAACACGAAATTGAAAACAGAATTGTGGGACAAGTAGAGTACTAGAGTTCTCGTCTACGAAGACATGTAAGATCTAAGAAAAAACAAAAATATAATGCTCTCAATTTCACAAATCATACTCACCGAAAAACGTAAACAGTGGACAGCTGTTTCAAACTCCTTGGTTATCATCGGCACTGTGCATACAAATTAACAATGAATAAAAATTATAAAACTGAGAGCAATTATATCCGAAAATTATAGCTAACACCAATTAGCTATCTGGGTTCAATCCTCTGTACCTGGTACACTGTACCTGGTACAAATGTCACAACAACAAACATTGTCCCTATTTTAATGTAGGCATATCTATTTGATATTTCCATACAGCCTACTATTTGTAGGTACGAAACAATATTCATCGAAGTTTATCGAAAACACGAAATTGAAAACAGAATTGTGGGACAAGTAGAGTACTAGAGTTCTCGTCTACGAAGACATGTAAGATATAAGAAAAAACAAAAATATAATGCTCTCAATTTCACAAATCATACTCACCGAAAAACGTAAACAGTGGACAGCTGTTTCAAACTCCTTGGTTATCATCGGCACTGTGCATACAAATTAACAATGAATAAAAATTATAAAACTGAGAGCAATTATATCCGAAAATTACCCATATTTGAATTTATGTAAAATGGATACCATACCGGTGTCCGTAACGGCCGGCGTGACAGATTGAACCTACTCAGAACTGGAAAAGTGTAACACAAGCTTGGGACAATAGATTAGACATTGTTTCATGATTATGACATATGACTGTTGTAAATTTATCAGGTTATGATTCAAATAAATTTGGAGAAAAGAGTTTTGAGAAGTTACAGTTATATACCTGTTTACGGTGGTCAGCCGTTGTTTAAAAATTGTATTTGTCAAAAAGGTTTTAATTCAATTATAATATGGATTGAGAGTTAAGCTCTCTGACATTGTATTTCTGTTTATCCAAGTGCAATAAAAATGAATATATTTCGCTTAAATGTTTTATATTCGTTTTTTTGTTTAAACATGAGGATGACTGTGATATGAAAGATTCTTTTGTAATTGTTAGATTCTCTGGCTAAGATTTTTGCTGCCTCAAAGTTCATATTGTGGTCCTCATGATGTACATGGACACTTAGTGCACATCTCTCTGGGTGCAATCGACAGTCACTCTTATGTGAACAAATTCGGTCTTTTAACAACCTGTTAGTTTGACCTATATATTCATTCGAACAATTGGAGCAAGGAATACAGTAGACAACATGTGATTGAAAAGTTACTGGAGTTTTGTCTTTAACACTCGTGAAGAGAGAGTTTACAGTTAAACTCGTTTTATTAGCAATTTTTATATCATTAAAAGATTTGAAGATTCTAGTAAGTATTGGAGTTATATCCGTTATGTAAGGAAGAGATGCATAAAAAGTATTAATTGCCTGGACCGCATTTTCACCAACTGCAACATCCAAAATACCTGTATTGTTAATGTTATCTGGACGAGCCTCCATTGTTGAGCTATATAAATTTTTTTTCAAGAGACAATGAAGATATGAATTGTTGCGAAATAAATTGTACAAAATACCCAAGTTTTTGTTCCAGAGGGTACTATCAGAGATGTTGAGGACTCGTTGTTTCATTTGTTTGACGAGGTTCACTTTGATGGACTCCTTGTGGTACGACAAGTAATTCATGTATCTATCCGAACTCATGGGTTTTCTGTACCAATCGATGAGAATATTGTTGTTTTCTGTTCGTATGAACATATCCAAGAAGGGAACACCACGTTCATCGTTTTCACATTCCAACGTAAATTGAATGTGCAGTATCGGCAGACACTATACAGATGACGCTTGATACTTTCAATTCGTTCAATAAACATTTACAGTTTACTGTCGAAAAAGAAACAGATAACAGTGTCCCCTTCTTAGATACAAGGTTGATACGTACTGAAGACAACAGTATTTTGTTGGATTGGTACCAAAAAGAAACAGCATCAGGACAGTTATGTCGGACAGACCTCACAGTGGTTAAAACAACGGCTAGCTTTGCACAAGAGTGATGCCCAATTAGGAAAAAACTCCTGTGCAGCAGTCGACCACACCCAGAAAACAGGCCACCGGTTTGATTATTCAAATCCAAAAATTCTAGACAAAGTCTACCAATGGAATACCTACACTAATTAACACCATTGTATTTAAACGAATCCTTATTCAAACCATAGTAACACTCCAGTCAGGTAAACATCCCAGTCAGATGTTGCAGTTGGTGAAAATGCGGTCCAGGCAATTAATACTTTTTATGCATTCTTCCTTACAAAACGGATATAACTCTAAAACTTACTAGAATCTTCAAATCTTTTAATAATATAAAAATTGCTAATAAACTCTCTCTTCACGAGTGTTAAAGACAAAGCTCCAGTAAATTTTCAATCACATGTTGTCTACTGTATTCCTTGCTCCAATTGTTCGAATGAATATATAGGTCAAACTAACAGGTTGTTAAAAGACCGAATTTGTTCACATAAGAGAGACTGTCGATTGCACCCAGAGAGATGTGCACTAAGTGTCCATGTACATCATGAGGGCCACAATATGAACTTTGAGGCAGCAAAAATCTTAGCCAGAGAATCTAACAATTACAAAAGAATCTTTCTGGAGATGGCTTTCATATCACAGTCATCCTCATGTTTAAACAAAAAAAACTGATATAAAACATTTAAGCGAAATATATTCATTTTTATTGCACTTGAATAAACAGAAATACAATGTCAGAGAGCTTAACTCTCAATCCATGTTATAATTGAATTAAATCCTTTTTAACAAATACAATTTTTAAACAACGGCTGACCACCGTAAACAGGTATATAACTGTAACTTCTCAAAATTCTTTTCTCCAAATTTATTTGAATCATAATCTGATAAATTTACAACAGTCATATGTCATAATCATGAAACAATGTCAAATCTATTGTTCCAAGCTTGTGTTACACTTTTCCAGTTCTGAGTAGGTTCAATCTGTCTAAATTTAGATTGTAGTACAGTTCCATGCAGGAACGTACCCGATCTAACTTCACATATCAACTTAATTTTAAAATATAATTGTTTCTCTTCTTCACGCCGGCCGTTACGGACACCGGTATGGTATCCATTTTACATAAATTCAAATATAATTAGTTTTTATCCATAACAAAATAATGTTTTAATGTGTGACGATTATTTGTATGTATATCTGACAAACTGTTTCTGAATATGTTCAATAACTGTACACGTCTTTTTACTTCATCCATTGCAATCAATCTCAACAACACGTAAGTGGTTTAGAATCCATGTTGTTCAATTGTTTTCACTATATTTTGATCATGATTTGTAGCTTTCCCTGATGATGACAATAAAACTTGTCGAAATATTGGAATATAAGAGTATACTTTCCTGCATGCTGCTTACCCAACAAGTTCCATAGCTTGATATATATATATATATATATATATATATAATATATATATATATATATATATATATATATATATATATATATATATATATATATATATATATATAAACTATGACATCTACAGTCATTAGTTGAAACTTAATTCGAGAGTTCTACAAAGCTGTCCTGATGATTGGGAAACCATGAAACGATCGTAGGCAGATGGTGGAACTCTCGGAATTAAATCGAAATCACTCTATTCCTCTTCTAGCTAAAAATAGACATTTATTGCTTAGGGGAACAATTAACGACATTTCACGTATATAAACGTGGAGGGTTCAAGAACATATATATATAGAAATTTCAAGAGACACAGGCAGTATAGTTTACTCAGTCAATCTAGAAGTGTTTCCAAGATACTAGTGCAGTATGTAGTCTAATTGTTCGCGAATACCTACCTCAGAGTTATTATAGTCCAGAGAGTTGCAAAATCACTTCGTCCGTAAAATCGTAGGATGAAACTATTGTACTATTACATGTTATCCAGAATTATTCGTGAATGAAATGACTTAACAGATATAAAGTGTGACAAACTATGTACCTTCTCGTAAAAATAGGCCACCTTTTAAGACATCTGTTTAAATAGTGTCCTCCTTGAGGACCATTGCACAAATGGATAACAGATGTATTTTGATAGGCAATGTCAGTTGTCTAGATGCGAATCCCGACGTCCGGTGTGCTTGCTTGGAGTTCGCGCCGACCACCCGGGGTGGGGCTGTAGGTTTTCCGGGTTTTCCTATAGCTGAAAAGTGAATATGCCACCAGAAATCAGTAAGTCGCCCCAGATCGCCACGGCAAATAATAATGATAGCCGTCCTCTACCCGCACAGGCTATGCCTTTGGGTACACTCCATGAGTGTATGAGGGAGTAATATTATATATCAGACTGGAATGAATTTCTCAGATACTCCCAGTTATTTGATCTATAAAATATAATAGTATAATCCGCGAAGCTTACTATGTTATCAGATGTTCTAATGCTATATAAGTACATTGTTCATATAGATGATGAATATAATTGGTCAAGGAACCGTTTCTGAGGTATTCCGCATTTTACCAATTCAAACTAAACATGTTTCATCAATTTGAACACATTGTTTTCTATTATCCAAATACGAATGAAATAAACTTTGTGCTTTTTCACGTATTCCCACATCCTGCAAAACCAATGATCATCAGTGTCGAACGCCTTTGCAAAAATAAACCAATAGCAGATTGGCTATTTAAATTTTTTCACTCAGGAACTGAATGGTTCCTTCTGTAAACTGGAATCCAAATTGATTTTTAGAAATTATTTTGTGTTTGTTAAGAAATAGCTCCAGTCTTATTTTTATTATTTTTTGAAATATATTCCTGTAATTAAGTAGGTAGTTACTTTACAAGAGATATAGGCCTGAAATAGGATGGTAGATTAACACCTTTCTCATGTATTGGTTTGATTACTGTTATTTCGAATTCGGTTAGACAAATTCCATTTACCATCAAAGAATAAATAAGGTAACACAAGGGTGACGCTATTTCCTCACAAATTCACAATTTTTTTTCCATGTTTCGGCTTTTATGTCATCTATACCGTATCATGTTTCAGTGATAAAATAATTTTTTTGATTTTTGTCGCACGATCGTAGGTTTGAGGAAAATTGAGAAAGGGATAATTACTCTGGGTGGGGGTAGAGTTGGTGGTTTTTGAATACTTGTATGTTGTAGAAAAAATCATAGAGAGTATCAGCTATTTCTTTACCAGAATCACAGTCTCTGTTAGAATAACCAATCAAAAAATTGATGAAACTGACTTAAAGTGTTCTCAAAGTTATTCGTGTTCTTTGAGATGCTTCTGATATTTTGATGGATTATCTCAAACTTACCATCAATTTCTTTTAATATGTCGTTATAAGTATTTAAGATGTCTCGAAGAACATGCATGTTATGAAAAATAAATCAGCATTGAGAAAGCCTACTATTGGTTGAGTATTATTGTACAGGTAATTTACACAAAAATATTGTTTTTATGAATTTTCTCTGTTTACAAGAAATTTTGATGAAATGATCAATAAAATGAAATACGATACAGTCAACTTCAGAAAAGACATGAAAAACTCGTGACTACTTATTTCAATCTAATGGCGAGAAAAGAATCAAAACACTGATAATATACATTGTGTAATTTTTTTCTCCAATAGCCCTTTCGAATGTACAATTCTATTTTATCTGTTGTACTTTGACATGCATCCGGGAGCTACTTTATTTGTTTTTACGTCTGAATATTCGGTCTGATGTATTCAACTCAGACCCGATATGGTTTTATAGATTACATAGGTATACATATTACATGGAAAACTGAACCTTTTGTGAGTTAAAATACAATTTTCCTCTAAAGTTTTTATCTGCTACCTAAATATAGTTCAGTCAGTGGTTGTCTTTGGAGAAGTAATAATAGCAAATTGATTTGTTCACTTATTGATATTCTCATTTTTGTGGATTTTAAACGCCCCGTTTTTTGTATTTTAGAGTTCCCTGAGTATGTTCAAACGTTGGATTTGGGAAAATAAGTTTTCTTCTTCTTGACGGAAGACCCCAAATCTTAAAAAATAAGCATAAGTCAATAAGAAATATAGAAAAAAATTGCAAATCTCAATTATTTTACGCAGATAGGTATTTTCGAATGTAGGACCAAAATTTAATTGCAAAATTCTTTTTTCGTATCTGCAAAAATAACTCCACTGTTGGGCAATTCAGATTGAATTTTTCAAAAATGCCGATACATGTAGGAACGTGTTTTTTGTAACTATGATAATGATTATTTTTACCAATTGTTACAAACATTTTGGCCCACACTCTATATGGAAACTATTTTCAATTTCCAATTCAAGTGGATTTTGAATGCACCAATGGTGTTTGCTTGAGAACTGAAGCTCAATGATATAGTCATGTTTGATTCTTGCTACAACCCTAATTTAACTATCATTGAATTGTTTCTCTTTATTTGACTTAGTAAAAAGTTGTCCCATGCACAATTTTTTTTTTGTGAGGCGTCTCTACAACATTCATTCGTCCACCTCGTGATATAATTTTGGCCATGAAGGGGGGAAAAGTTCGAAGCAAAGGTAAAGGAAAATTACAAATAATTTCAATCTCAAAGACACCTACGCACAGTGTTATACCCTCAGTGGGATTGTTATTTTCCTTATATTATCTTTATTGTCTCCTGTTTATTACTTTTTGCTCTTATGGCACATATAAAATAGTTCGAGCAATTTGTTATCGTAACCAATAAGACAGGTCTATCAAATTGCTCTAACTATTTTATATGTGCCATAAGAGCAAAAAGTAAAGTTCTATTATTACCAACTGCCTGATGAAAGGAACTGTAGTAAAAATGCACTTAACTAATTTATTCGAAACTCGTCTTAAACAATAATTTAATTTATATCATAGTCACTATTGCTGTCTGTGTGCGGACTCTCGCACTATATCTGCAACTCTTTGTGACACCATCCCGCCCTCTCATGTCAAGCGACTTATATACCCATACGCAGATTAGTTTTACAGTTCTCAAACTGTCCGGACTATATGGCGACTCATTCAGATGGCTCTCGAAGCTTCGAAGGTATTCGATTGTATTCCTTCGCTAGTACTCGGCGATGAGTCATCGTTGTTGATCTATTAGCCAGCACACGTTGTTTACTTACAAGCCGAGGGTGCATAATCAATCAGGCGATCAGGGCTGGCCTCGAAATTGTTACATTGCCCACTTCTTGAAGACGTTTCGTCCCGAAATGTCATTCTTGCAGTGTGGAGATATCTGCACCTGGACACTCCACAGTCTTTAAGTTAGGTCGAGGAAGATGGTTGCAGCACACCAGAATCTTGATGCCGCTGGAACTGAATATTGTTTCCAACATGCTTTTTATAACTCTCCAGTCCAGCCCATCAATCCCACAGGCCAATTTTGTCATCGTGTCACTCAATGTGGTAAGGCTCTTCCAGACATCTCCATAAGACGGCTTATCTCGAGCAGGACTTCGTTTATTAATTTTCTCATCACATCATCGATATTAGCGGGCTCCTGTGGATCTTCTTCAATCATCCTGACTTTATTCTGGCTTTTGCAGGATTGCTTTGCCGCTTCGAATTCCAGAGCGCGTGCCAATGCATCTACGGGATGTGTGGAGTGAGCTAGTGTCAATGCTTGTCTTGTTTCTTGGTCGCGGAGCCAATCCAAGAATGCCTGAAGCGCTAGTCGATCCATAACCTTTTCCGGTGTGGCTGGATATGCAAGGAGAACTAAGCTTGCAATATCAGCTTCAAATTCTTATTACGATTCGCTTAACTTTTGCAGCGGTTTTTCAGCTGTGAATGGTATACGTGTTCTAGGTGGGTCTGACCATACCGTAGTTCTAGATGTTTAATCAGCTGTTCATAGTCCTCCTGTTGTTGGGCGGTGAGGGTTTGTAAAATGTTTGTTGCTTTGCCACGCAATGCCAGTGTCAATGCTATAGCTTTTTCCCCAGTATTCCATCCGTTTGCTTTGGCAGCAGCTTAAAATTTTCGGCGGTAGTTCGCCCATAGAGTATTTCCGTCGAACTGACGTTTCAATGAGAGTTTTCCTGAATCAGCCACGTTGTTTACTTACAAGCCGAGGGTGCATAATTAATTAGGCGATCAGGGCCGGCCTCGAAATTGTTACAGAATGGATGCTGGAGTGATAACGGCGATAGAGTCATATGGATTACGTTGTCCATTGTTCATTAATAGAAAATGATTCACTACCACGGTTGGGAATAAAATACTTTTAGAAAAAGCATGACATGCCGAATGATCATGTACTAGGTACGGATATAATAACTATGAGAAAATGACAAAAATGCAATGAAGTCAAGAACCTTATCAAATGATTTTTCGTACCATAACAGATCATTGTTATATTCAATTCAACTTACCTTTTTTGTTAACACTAACGATAAAGTCATTTTTGAAGAACATATATCCAATAATCGAAAACATATAAACCAGAATTAAAGCTAAAACAGCTGTCAAAATGATAGATCGTCCATTTCTCGTAACTGAGCGAATAACATTGAGGAGTGTTTCTTCACGGTACACTACATCGAATAACTGAAAATAAAAAAAATACATGAAAAATGGGAACAACTGATTTAAATTTTTGGAATTCACATTTGACATCTTATTGTTTCATTCAATCAAGTCAGACCAATAATTGCCTGGGAAATTATTATTGACATCAAATAAAAATTGATTATGAATCGTATACGACTGCCGAATCACTTCTACCCAACGCCTGGCAAATTTTTTCTACAAGAACATACCTTGCAATGCTTCTTGTAAGAACTAGCAAATTATAATCGAAACATAATCCTGCATAAGCGTTTCTCTTCGCACATACACTTGAAAACTATAGAACCTTTTGATTTGACAAACTATTTTGAAGTTAATGTGCGAAGTGAAACA
The DNA here is from genome assembly GCA_958502065.1 of Chrysolina americana. Taxonomy (NCBI): domain Eukaryota; kingdom Metazoa; phylum Arthropoda; class Insecta; order Coleoptera; family Chrysomelidae; genus Chrysolina; species Chrysolina americana. The sequence continues at coordinate 34,721,364 of OY293420.1, forward strand.
CTTATACAAGATTATCATCAAAACTTGGTTTCAATCAGGGAAAACAATATTTTTGGATTGCCACGTCTTCACAATAGAGGTTGAATTCTGACATAAGTAACAGTTCAATACGAACCAATGTATCAGCGAAAGTCCCGGCTAACACCAATTTTTTCAATTTAATGCCATCTGGGGCGGAGAAAATTAAAAAGGTTTGTCAATATCATCGAAATAAAATTATTGTTATACTACAGTAGAGCTATACAGAAAATTAGATTTACTCTTTTTTTACAAATAGCTTTTTTAATATCTCGCGATCTTGCCTTACTTTTTGTCAGTTCACAGTATTTTTGTTTTCAATTTGATGCCATACCAGTGATCACGTGAAATTCTTCAGATATGCGAAAGTATGTTTCCATGTTGTCAGCTTGACATTACTATACGATACTTTTAAAGTATTGTCATTCGCGATCTGAGAAGATATTCATCAACATCAGCAAGTAAAAGTATCGCTGTTTCGAAAATTGTTGAAGATTCAGGTTCACGTTAATTAAAACAATTTAAAAACTTGAATCGATATTATCGATTACTATTGCTGAAACGAAATCACAAATAAATTGGAATAATTTAAACACTCTTACTTTGTTGATAAACTAACTCCACGAGTAAATAGAGGTTCACAGTGAATTTAATTGAAAAAATAGATATAAAAAATGATAAATCTTTTCATTGAGTCTCTTTATCAGGATCATTGATGAAATTTTCCAAATGCACAATCGCTTTGAACTATAGCACTGTTTGCTGCTTATCTTGTGCAGACTCCAAAGATTATACCCCTCGTAGAAAGAGTTTTTGAAAATTTCGTAAAATTCAATAAACAGGGCACCCCAGTTTTTGGAAATATATAAGTAGAATCTGGACAAGTTCTTTGAATATTTGAGGCAGATATGATATTGTGACAACTCTCTTGGTTTTCTGTTATTTTCAGATAACAAATTTGAAATTTGAAATTATAGTGAAGTGGTCGTGGTGTTAGAGCGTTTGCTCCCACCCAGGCGGCCCTGGTTCAATCCCTGGGACAGCCTGCCACTGAGCTTAAGTGGTTCGGAATCCACTTTCATTTGAACTGTAGGTTCCGGATCTCCCGTGCTTGCACAAGCTCTGCTTTTGAGGGTTTTTCTCAACCTGGGTGATTCGTTTAAAAACAAAAAAAAAATCCACACATATTTCCAAGTCTTTCTCTAGTATCACGTATCGATATTTTCGAAATTTGAGGTACTCCACTCATGAAATACTGTTTAATTCGTTTTTTTTTTTTCAAGAAAATAGTTCGTTGTATTTTGACAATTTGAGATGTTTTTTGTGGTAAGTACACGCTTATTTATTGATATTTTCAAGGTGCCCCTTCTACAGTGGTTTCCGGCGTTCTGTAGGGGGTCAACGAGACGATTATTTTCTATAATTGATTTCAATGGAGTTTAATTTAACGAGGGGATATATTCAAACATAAATAATTACATCTATTGGATATAATCCTTAAATCGAAGAGAAACTGATTTAATCAGAAAAATTTCAAGTAGGTTAGTCAAATTTTCAAAATTAACCAGATGACAACGATATCAGTCAATATACGTACATTTTGACGATTTTGTCGGACATCAGGATTGGCCGGAAGTGATATCAATCTTTGTTTTTCAAATAGAACACCCAGTATAATATTGCATTATTGTAATACTGAGAACATTCTGAATAGATCAAAACTATTCAATTGGTTTCTTATAACGAATGATTTTTTGACGTACAAAGTAATGGTAAAATACAAATTTGTTTATTGATCGACAAATTAAAGGACAATCATTAAATTATAGCAAAAAAGACATTTTTTTAATGGACCCATCCACCCCGCATTTTTTGAAATATATTCAAAATTATTTTCAAACGTAATATCTCCTCAGTATTAAACACTGATAAATTCAATTGTGGTACATTATGTAATACAATAATCGTTAAAAGAAGCCATGTGAAACAAAAATTATTTTGTGGAAAATTTGGAAATTTTATGAATCAATTAAATTATAAAGCTGAAAATATATTTGTTAATCATTGAATTTAGAGAAAAATAACACACAATGATTGTATCAATTCGAACAAAGTTCGAAAATATGTGCACGGAAGTTACAATATGAAAGCGCATTGAAAATAGCAATAATAAATCAAAATGTTTATGGCATTTTGTGAATGAAATAAAAAAAAAAACAAACACAACCACTAATGAATTAAATATACCAGGTGACCCATATCGGTAGCGAGGCGGTTAGATGCCGGCTTTTGAAACTTCTGCTTGCATTAGACCAGGTTCGAATCCTGGGATTGGAAAAATTTTTCTCAATTTCATAGGAGTCGATAGGCAATGAAAATTATCTAGATGCCAATCCCGACGTCTGGTGCTTGCTTGAAGTATGCACCGACCACCCGGGGTGGTGCTGGTTCTCCCTTGCTCAGACAGAAGCTCTGATTTTGAGCGGTTTTCTTTTGAAACCTGGGTAATTCGTGAAAACAAATTTAACAAATGTTCACAAATTTGGGGAGAATTTATTATTATCATTTCCTACATTTTCATCATTTATGATATCAGTATTGATTTTTATAACAATTGTTTTACATTTTTATTCCGATGTTTTTCGTGGTGAAAAAGATTAAATATTTCTAAGAGTTTTTAATTGTTATTTTTCAGTTGACTCTCAATTATTTCTTGTTTACATACAAATAATTAAATTTATTGTCACTCATTTGAAGTGGAAAGAATGATAACTGGTATTTCTCAGATCGGGTGGATTCCATAATCAGTAGTATTCTACGTACGTACTCTACAAAACACCACGAGAGCGTTAGCTTGAGTGATATTTTGAGGAATACGTCGAGTTAAGTAAGATGGATTATATTCATCTAGATTATAGAATGAAACCCGATGATTCCTTTTTGACGTTTATCCACAAACGTCAACAATATATGTCACAATGACAAAAATTAACATTGTTGGAAGCAGCGAAACTCCAAAACTGTTGTACAACGTCGTCGAGGGCTCCGATCAAGTAACACAAACTAGACGAGTAATACTCAATTAGTACTGAACATCTTTTCTTAATGTAATCCCCCAAATCATGACATTCAGCTTCCGTTAACAATAACTAATCAATAGCAAAAATGGCGAATAACGGTGACGTTATTTTTAACGGAAGTGATACAATAAGCATGTCAGCTAGATCTTGATTTCTGTCGGGTATATTCATGGCAACAGAAACCCAAAAATATGAACTATTCAACAATAAGAAGGCAATTGAAACGTTCATTGCAGCTTGTTGGGAACATGTAAAAACGAAAGTATTTCAATCGCCGAACGGAGATTCTTCGTTGTCGAAATAGTCTGGTCAGTACAGCAACGCTGCATTTAATATTTGACAGAGCAACATCAAAACATTATTGTCTGTTTTCATTATATGGCTTATTGGAGTGTTTTTTCGTGAATGAAGGACAAGTTCTGAGTTGATTTGTGTAAAACTATCGTTAGTTTTTATTATTAAGCAATGGTGAAGCATTGTGCCACGGCAAATAATAATAATAGCCGTCCTCTATACCCGCACAGGCAATGCCTTTGGACTCTTATGAGGGACTATTATTATTATATTTTTTTCCCCGTTAGGGATTACCCAGACAGGCCCTGTCTCCGGAGCCCCGATACTTTCGAACGGCACGCTGGTGTGTCATTAACCCCAGTAAACACTCCCCACGTCCGTGGGGTGAGTGATTACTGGGTACGAGAATCATGCGTGCCCTGAGAAGGCGGAGTGAACCAGGAATTACAGCCTTCTGCATTATTCCGGCTAAGTTTTCTGCCGCATCATGGCAAGCCGGTATGATTTTCAAGTTTGAGAGCAGTGTGTCCATCATTCCACCAAGGACCCCTATTATCAGAACCACCATCTTTACAGATTGGTTTGGGTAAAGCCTGCGAAGTTCAAAGAGTAGATCTCGATGTTTAGTCCGTTTTTCCTCCTCTTTTCGGAGGATGTTCGTTTCGCCAGGATTTGAAAACTCAATGACAAAAATCGTCCTACTTTGATGGATGAGTAGTTCCAATAGATTCGGCACTTCTTCCACCGCAGACTCAATATCCCCCGGAGCATAAGGCAACACCGGTGTCTCGTCTATACCATACGAGTGTCGTAGATGGTAGTACAACACTCGTAGTGCCGCGTTATGTCTGTGGACCGCATAAGCTGGACAGGCTGACAGCAAATGCATTATGGTCTCGACTGCCCCACGACACGCTCTGCATCTAGTGTCAGGGACCGCTATACCCACCACGCGACTACGGTAGACGTGGGTGTTGAAGACACCATCCTGACAGACCATTAAGAATACCTTGCTCTCCGATTTCAGCCCACTTGACCTGAGAAACGCGAAGGTCAGGTTTCTGGATAAGCCAAGGTCTTCAATGTTCCTGAAAAAGACCCCATGCATTGGCTTATCCTTATGTAATTGCAGGAGACTGTCACTCTCCGCAGCTCTAACGTGAGATTTTTGCTGAACGGGTCCCAACTCGGTGACAAGTTTGGATTCGACCACGCCACTGAAGATGACTGCCGCAGTTGCAGTGGAAACGTTTGGAGATTTTGTAACGTTGGAAATGTTAGCAAAAATAAAACTAACCTAGTAGCACCAACCCTTGTTATAAACTGTGTACTCATTATAAGCAAATTTTATGACAATAATAACAAGAAGGATATTTTGCTCAAATAACTGGACACTCGGTAAAAATGTTTTTCTCGTTTATTTACTTTTATCCACACTGTAGGTAATATACTTGATGACAGAAGGGTATTCTGATCACACAGCTTGGATACGATGGAAACATCTCACTCTTATCGTAGACTCTACCTGAAAAACACAATATATGTGTCAGCATTTTTGTTATGAATAGCAAATAATTCTCAATACCTTCTATTTCAGTTTTGGTGGGTTATATTCATATCAGGAGCAAGCCATAACCTCGTAGATATTGACAGAACTGAGTTCGATAACTTTTTATGGTACAAGTACTGAGTAATGCTTGTAGAAGTTGATAATTGTGTCGTATACTTCGAATCACAGTATGAAGATCTTTGCATGCGTATCTTCTTGATATGAAGTAGAAAACCTATAAAAATTCTTCTTCTTCGTATATTTGGCCTAACCTATAAAAATAGAAATGTTTTGGTTATGCACTGACAGTTAGTGTTGACGTTCATAGAATAATTTCGTTAGTCATTAATATTTTGAGATGTCATGCCAATTATTTAGGATACTTACCTTAGGTTCGTAGGTCGTTCCTTGGAAATAATTTCCTTATTTTTATTTCAATGGTCTTTCAAGAACTTTGCCTCATGTCAACATCAGAACATTACAGCAGTTGACAGTTGACCTTGTCATGGAAAGTAGGTGTTCCTGTTCGATATCTGTCCGCGGTGCGTTCGGATGTTCGAACCAGCGTAGTTCTAGGTTATATCGGTGGTTTTTCTCTTCTATGAAGAGAGCACTTCCACGAATTTGTGTAACGGTTGTAACGGTATGATGAAACGGTGTGTAAATATGTTTTGTAGTGTTACGTTAGCGGGTAATTATCTAGTATACGATATATTAGATGATACTTTCAAGTCGATGTAGGTGATGGGAAGGTGACATCTACGGAAAATGTTGGAACTAGCGATCAGAGTCGGCAACTGGGCAACTCTGAAGGCTGTCATTGGGAGAATGATTCATGTCACAGAATATAGACCTACACAGAAACGAATGCTCTTGTCGGCACTTTGATATTTGAGGGTCAAGAATCAGAATCCTTGAACACCACATGCAGCCACACTGGGAAAAGTGAAGCACAGAAAACAAAATGTGTTCTGTCACGTAAGGAGAGAAACAACATAGAACTACACTAAGAAAAAAAAACTTGCTCGTATTATAAATACATGAGGTACTCGGATTACAAATTCATAATATTATTATATAGAAATTTTGTGCTCGGAATATTTAAATGCCTCCGAAAATTATTATTTTTCATTTAAAAGCATTTCGTACTACGTATAGAGGAATGAACGAAAACGTCCTACACCAGCTGGTAACATCTACGAAACTAGTCTGCAGGTGGAACATAAGCTCTGGTGTTTGATCCCAAAAAGTATTTCAAATAGTGTCCTCATTAAGGAACGTTGCACAATATTTGTTTGATGTAATTCAATGCCTGTCGTGGCTTCAGCCAAGAACCTTGTCATTTTCATTCAGATAGTTGCTAAATATTTTTGGCTCTATGAAAATTTCTGGAGAGAAAGGAATTTCTACATCGTTGAACTTCATCGTCTTTTATTTTCATATATTAGAATCCTTATGTATGTGTGTGTTATTTGGTTAACACTGTCATATATTACATCGTCACGAAAAAATAGGTACTTTGGTTTTTGTGACTTAAACTCAAAGCATTGCTACAATACTATAGAATATCAAAATGCAAATAATACAAGTAATCAAATATTTATTTTTCAATAAATTACAACATGATAGACAGATAGCTATTCATATAAAAATTCAAGAATTTTACACACGTCACAAATACAATTTAAAATTTCAAATAAAAAATTCAGACAACTACAGAGTAATAGGACAAACAGGAAACAATCAAAATTAAAATTTAAATATTCAACTCGCATGTACAGGTGGGCATGTGAAGGAGGAACTCAATCAATCAACTGCATAAAAAAATGCATCATCAATAGGTTATGGTTTTTTTAAATATATTGTAATAGAGAGAAATAGGCCATCCTTAAATATTGGATGTCTAACTGAAACCTTAAATGTCTTGTTCTTATTCATGAAATGAAACTATTTACAAATCATACTCATACATGCGATAAAATTGCGAGTTTTCTGGGTTGTTTCTTGTTTTTTTTTATCTTTAAATTTCTATTGGCATATTTAATAGAATAGAATATGCGTAATCTTAAAAATAATTTTGTTACATATAACGAAGGAAATGAGGAGCATGGATGTACGAAAGGTACATTCTCAATTATTTGAAAGAGCTTATTCGAAATTCCCGAGATCATACAATCTTCTGGCTTTGGGTTTCTTTTTTGTAAAAGAGATTGTTCTATTACAATTTCTGCAAATGGTTTGCTCAAAAATTTGTTGCACATCTTATGAAAATCTTTGATTGTCCACTTTTCTTCAGAACTTGACAGTTTTTTTCATGTGCCTCCTTTGAGTTTGAATATTCCTTTTCAAAGAAACAATTTTTGCTCTCAACTTCTGTTTTCTTGGTGAAGTAAAGTTCAAACTGGCAGGGGTTTGTGATGCAACCGAAGAGGAGGTATCAGGACCCGAAATAAAACCTGAAATCAAACATCTGAATTATCAAATGCTAATATTAAAGAAAACTCAAGTTTTTATTGAATTCAAAACCCAGTAGTGTTCCATGAACTAATGCTAGTGAACATGCTGAGGAAGGGGTATGTCAATATTACTGAGCACCATTAAAAAGAGCAAAATCGCCACTTCAAGTTTCTCACGGTAATTTTTTAACACTTGCTTATAATATTGAAAAATACACCCTTCTTGAATTATACATTGAAATCGATATATCTGAAAAAGTAACATCATTGAAAACTAGAAGTAAAATGTTGAAATATTTGGTTCTTCACAATCGCACCGAGCCTCACATTGTATTTTAATTTATGCTATCCCCTTCATTACTTACTTTGATAGATTAGTTTGCTGGGAAGTTCAGTTTCACTCTCTTTTGTGGTAGGTATTACTTGTGGAAAGATTGATGGAATGGCATTATCAAAGAGATGTTTCCTGGATTGACCCTGCAGCTCACAAATTCTACAATTCTTATGAAGTTCCTCTGAGTTTCTTCCAAGCAAATCTTCTCTACCTGCTGCCCTAAGCCACGATGCCAGTCTAAAAAACAGTATTTGATGATTTTGATCATTTGTATATAATGTACTCATTATAATGTGAAGTTTATTATACATACCTTGTAGGATCTTTCACAAGAGAAAACATGCTTACATTCCCACCCGTTTTTGACGAACATCCGGAACATATACAAACAGTTCCTCCTCGACGGGGCATTTTTAAGTAATGAAAAATATTCTTGTACAAATAATCGTATAGAGAATTGATTTCACTTTAGAATACGATTCAATAAGTAACGTGGTTGTCCTTCTAGTAAAATATAGGGCATGTTTTTATATTCACCAAATTGGTGTGGTGGATTCCATTCAACAAATAGTAACACTGTGAATTTCAAAAGGGCGAGTTTGCAATCCACTACACCAGTTTGGTGAATATAAAAACATGCCCAAATTCTTGCACTTGCAAATGAATATGTAGCGCGTCTATTTACGATTTGCAACAGTTTACTTGAGTTTTCGAATATGTATCTCTGTCATTCTCTGTCATCTGTCATATTTCAATATTCTCAAATGTTTGTTCGTTTTGTTCACTCTGCCCTGGGATTCCGAACTTTCGATTCGATCACGAACGAACGATCAACGATTCGAACTTCAGACGACAAAAAGTAATCGTCGGGTGTTCTCGGTACTTGATGAAAATGGAGGAAACATGATCGTAGATCGTAGAAAATAAGAAGAAATGAAAAAATGAAGTAGCATTAACGTCTGTAATTGAATTTAAAATTCAGAATAAGTTTTTGACATAGCAAACGGAAAGATGAAAATTGGAAGTGAATTAAAAAAATGAGGACCAACCGGGATTCGAACTCGGGACCTCTTGGTTTGATTGAAAATTTTCTGTAAATACCTACCTAAATGACATTCTTGGACGATTCGACTATAATAATTGATTTCCAATAAAATCGTCGGGTGATTTCGGTACTCGATCACTGCTCAACACAATAAAATCAACATGGAACGATAACATGATGAATTAAACCGCATTAAACATAAAATTCTGAATTGGTAATTGACATAATCTCGATATTTTTAATATTTTTTATTCAATCTGCTAGTTTTTTGTGATTTTAAATTTACATTATTATTTGAAGGAGTCCAGAGTATTGATTGAACATTTTATTCTGTGAAGGAAATTAATTTCTTGAATGTTTGTTTTTGCGCTTAATGCTATACCCTGTACAGGTAGGTATCTGAAGGTTTCCTTGAATCAAAACAAGAGTAACAAGAGGAGAGGTATATTTTGTACTGAAATTGCAAATGTATTAAATAAGTGCAAGTTTGTTACAACTTTCATATAGGTACCTACTCTGCAAGTTTGCTGTAAGAAATTTGTAAGCACTGCGCATATCTGGAGGATGCTATAAAGTAAATGTTCTATAGCTATTTTTATTCAGAAAATATAAGCAAGTTATATTAGGGGCAAGATTTCATAATAGGTAGGTGTACCTCTACCAATTCCAATTAACTTTGAAAAGATAATCGTGACCGTTGTTTATTGTTTAAGAAGTCGAAACGCATTTATAGAAAGTTTGGAAATATCCAGTTGTCTACAATTTCACTGAATTTGTTAGACAAACTGCCTGACTATTTCTGTAATCATTCATCCGCTGTTTTTGTAGCATTTAAAAAATAAAGGAATTTGTAGTCGCAATAGGTAACCTATACCTCTATATAATACTTTTGAAGTAGCCTCTTCTTTCATTGCATTGTATAAATTATATTATATGGCATAAAATTTGATATTGCAGTAAACCGGGATAGGTACCTACCTATACCTACCTACATAGGTATAATACTCTATAATAATATTAATTATTGTACTGCAGTTATGTACACTACTCCTTTATTATCATATTATAAGAAGTATCTTTAATCGTTAATGTATATTTTTGTTAGGAATCCATTCTCGCATAGTGTAGGTTCCAGTAATTCTGTTGCTTTTTCTATTGAAATTTAATTCAAAGGAATAGGTACGTACATTTGGTGCATACTTATTTGTATATCATTATATAGGTACCTATATATACCTACATCCGATTCCTTGAACTAGTTAATAATATTAATATTTCCAAAAAATATTGCAACAGTTGTAATGGTACCTTGTAATAATAAAAAAAATTGGTAATGTTTCCGTCAACCAGCTGTACCTTTACGAGCACAACCCTCAGAAATCTTCGAAAGAATTCCACATTTTTTTCAACGGGGTAATCTATTCGCCACTTGGCTATGCCCTTTCCCCATGAAATTCCTTAACTCCCAGTAAACTTTTAGGTTGCTCTGAAAGCCATTCTGAATAAAAAATCCCTACTGCAGAAGTATGGATCATAGGTAAATAACGGGATGAAAACAAATACACAAGCAATAATGACCACTATTACCACTAATAAAAAGAGCAACACATATATCAGACCAAGATAGATATAAGACGACAAGAAAATAGTTGTCGTCAACTAATCGTAAAAAGTAGGCAATTTGCAACACATTTACGATCGCCATATAGCCTCGGAATCATCAAAATCGTCTAGACGACACCATTGAGGCCTAATCGTCATTTCGGAATCCACTTTTCGTCAACTAATCGTCAAAATGTAGGCTATACACATATATGATCGGTGTATAGGCTCGGAATCGTCAAATTCGTGAAATCGACACGATTCATACTCGATCGTGACTTCGGAATCCCGGCCCTGATTCCATAAACACTGCATCTGTCTTTGTCTTATTCCAATAATATAAGAGATAGAAGACTGCTCTCAAGAGGTGGAGTCGTGTTGCCGTTAGAACAACGAACACCATACTCCTTATTGGTGTCCCACTTAGAGAGGGAGTGGCTTTATGAATTGCTGATACAGCAAAAGCTTGAAAATTCTCTTCCATGTAGGTCTATATTATGTGTTTATGTCTTTGTCTCTTCTCTCTTTGTCAGTCAGATTCTGACACTTGCTGAGTTTGCAGGATTTCTGATTTATTTCAAGCATCCTTCAGTGGGAATATTCCTGCCAAGCAGCGCTTATTGATTGTGGATTGAGCAATTGGTTTGTGTTGATATTTTGAGTTTCGATCCATAATTGGTCTCTTTAGGAGGTTTTTTTTTTGTGGTTATCATCCCGTGTGTCCCGGAATCGAGTTCCAGGTTAAATTGAGTAGTGAGCCCCTTTGTTGTCCAAAGGACCAAGTAGACAGCGGAGGCAGGCCAATAAATTTGGGAAGGATCGTTCTAACAGTTTTTTTTTTTAAGAAAACCCCTCGATCAGGTTTTTTTTTTTTTGGAGACCAGTCAGATTTGTTGGCGGCAGCCACGCTCAGACTTGGATGGCCTCGCCGCTGCATGGTGACTGCCCAGATCATTCTATTGTGCTATCCTATTTCTGCAACGTCGGCGATACCAGGCTGCTTCCAGAATAGTCCTGAATCATTCAACCTCCGAGGGAATATACGCAAGTTTTTTATTGGATTTAATCATTTTTAGCTTACGTGGTAGATTACTGGCTTATAGCCTACTATATTTTCCTAGCGTATTTGATTTAATATCGATAGTCTGTCTAATAGCTTACTAGCTTTCTCTAACTTACGTGCTTTACGAAAAGTAGTCTTACTGGTTTATAGCCTACTATATTTTCTTAGCGTATTTGATTTATTATCAATAGTGATATAGCTTACTAGCTTTCTCTTACTTACGTGCTTATTGACAAGTAGTCTTACAGGCTTACCTGATTATAGCTTACTGGCCTAGTCTATCTAACATGATCTATTATCATCCATTTGACTAACTAATCCTAGCTTATCTACTTATTTATCGATAATGTTATAGTTTTACCTAACATACGCTTATGATCCATAGTCTTACGTGCTTACATGATTCTAGTTTACTGGCTTATAGCTCACTACTTAGAGCTTACTGACTTATCTGGTTACTAGCTTATATCCTTACGTTTGCATGCTCGTAAAAGCTTCTTTTGTAAAGCGGAAATTGAAGGCGTATATCTTTACTTGTTCTAATGGATGGTATCTATAGTGCCGCATTCGCCTGAGCTCACTGGTTACATTGTGCCAATATTTTTTTTTATTAAGAATTTCTCTTGTTGGACTTTTACAGAACCCTGAAGTTGAACAGTCACAGGATTATTCTGTTATGTATTTTTACTTTGAAGGTAACGTGACATCAAAATAAATTGTATTACATTACGAGTGTTTTATTTTTACCATTTGGGTTGGTGGTACAGTTGTACACTGAAGGTATTTGTGGGCTTGAAAATTTACCTGGCACCCGAAAAGAAGAAAACAAGAAGTTAACGAACACCCCCTTCTCCACTGAAGCGAAGCCGCAAATACCAACTTGACAATTTTGTTGTTTGGTCAGGTTCAATGTGTCTGGTATAACCGGGAAGGGCACAATTTGAATCAAAGAAGACCACGGCAAAACTCGGAATCCAACCAAAATAAAAATACATGATCATCAGTGGTTTACAGATTACAAAGAATCTGAAATCTGTGATAACAAGAAAGAAATAAAATTTGGCAATGACATTATTGAGAGAGTTGAGCAATTCAAATATTTAGGTGAGATAGTTGACTGGAATCTGAAATTCAATGAACATGCAAGTAATGTTATCAGAATTGTATCATTCAAAATCAATTATCTATACAGGCCGTTTCTTTTATCATGTGGTAACATTGCTATATTCTAAACCGCGTAATAGATACAAAGACGATTAAATGGGAAAAAATTTAACTATTATGGTGAGCAGTACATTGGTCAGAGAAAATCTACGGGGACTCTCGCCCTTCCCGACTTATACAGGGAAAACTAAAAATGCTGTTTTCGGTTTTTTACGAATAGAATGGTTCTTTCAGAAAATATAAAAAAATGAAAGAGGAAAGTTTTATTGTATTCAAAATGTACTAGAACTACGTAATGATAAATTTTTAATCAAACGTAAAAAAACGAAAACAGCATTTTCAGTTTTCCCTGTACAAGTTGGGAAGGGCGAGAATCCCCGTAAATTTTCTGACCAATTTACTGCTCACCACAATAGTTACCTTTTTTCCCATTTGATTGTCTTTGTATCTATTACTGTTTAGAATATAGCAATGTTACCACATGATAAAAGAAACGGCCTGTATACATGTGCAAAATTTCGAACCCAGTGGTCTTTGATGGTGATATACAATACTCTCATCCTTCCGCATTTTAATATGTTGAGCACATTGGAATGGTTACCAGTTAAACAATTTTGACAATATCAAACATTAATATTTATTTTCAAAATAAAATCTGGTGATGCTCCTCCATACTTAAAATATTTGTGTCTCTTGTTTGCTAAAGGCTGAAACACAATGGAAGTTTTATGTTTTTAGTTTTAATTCTCATAATTTTGGATATTTTTTTAGGCGAAACGATCATTGCCATTATTATTCTGATCACGCCTCATAAACAATTTTGTTGGTAAAATTCAAGCTTCATTTCTCAATTCTGGTTTGCATCTTGTTTTATTTGTGAAATTGATATCTAAAATCCCAAAACTTAAAACTTATTACATAAAACTTCCATTGTGTTTACGGCTTAAGCCTACAATTTTATTTTGTATCTTAGGTTTTATCTGTAATGTTTTTATGTATAAGTGTTTATGTATCATATTTTATTAATTTTAAGACTTTTATTGTATTATATATATATATATATATATATATATATATATATATATGAGTTTTTTAATATTTGGGATATGCAGCAGGCCAATAAGGGTACTCTTATACACTTGTTCCAAGCTTTCAATAACTTTTTATTATCATCTTCAGGGAAACTACAAATATGTAAAGACAACTATGAGAATTAAGCCAACGAAAAACGTGGAATAACTTACACTGTTTCGAGGTTACATGGCGTATATGTTAAAAATAATCATGAAATATGGACAGCACTGGGAGTAAAACATCATTGATAACAACCAAGAGTAACGTGGATGCACACTCATTACTGATGATACATTATGACATGGATTTTAAAAATTGTTAAAATTCTATAAAAGCACGTGTTGTCCTTGAAGAGGCAAACAACCGCGGCGAGTAATTTTATTCGACTGACTAGCCAAGACCACTGACAAATGATATGAGACAATTGATACATGATATATGATAGGTGACATGAGCCACACGGAATCTTAATCATGGGGAGTGACAGATGACACTACAACCTAATGATACAGATCTGTGATGGAGCTACATGGAACAATAATTCTGAATTGTGAAATTTGGAATATGAGAACAATATATTTTATATTAATGGTGTAGGTGCCAATTGAGCTGAACCAACAAAGGAAACATATCCTGGTCGAGTGTTCATGTTTTCAGGATATGTTTCCTTTGTTGGTTCAGCTCAATTGGCACCTACACCATTAATATAAAATATATTGTTCTCATATTCCAAATTTCACAATTCAGAATTATTGTTCCATGTAGCTCCATCACAGATCTGTATCATTAGGTTGTAGTGTCATCTGTCACTCCCCATGATTAAGATTCCGTGTGGCTCATGTCACCTATCATATATCATGTATCAATTGTCTCATGTCATTTGTCAGTGGTCTTGGCTAGTCAGTCGAATAAAATTACTCGCCGCGGTTGTTTGCCTCTTCAAGGACAACACGTGCTTTTATAGAATTTTAACAATTTTTAAAATCCATGTCATAATGTATCATCAGTAATGAGTGTGCATCCACGTTACTCTTGGTTGTTATCAATGATGTTTTACTCCCAGTGCTGTCCATATTTCATGATTATTTTTAACATATACGCCATGTAACCTCGAAACAGTGTAAGTTATTCCACGTTTTTCGTTGGCTTAATTCTCATAGTTGTCTTTACATATTTGTAGTTTCCCTGAAGATGATAATAAAAAGTTATTGAAAGCTTGGAACAAGTGTATAAGAGTACCCTTATTGGCCTGCTGCATATCCCAAATATTAAAAAACTCATTTCCTAACTAGTCAGCAAACAAGACTACCCTTTTCTAGATATATATATATATATATATATGAAAACTAAAAGTTCGGGTTGAACCGCGTCTAGAATTTGTTGAAATTCGACGTTACGGCTCCGATTTTGGAGCCATTTTCAAGAAGTTAGGTTTTTGTGACTTGACGTCGGGGTCTCAATCTGCCTACTCCCCATGTCTCGTCACTGGTTCTCTCTCTATATATATATATTTAACATTTAAGATGTTCCTGGATTGGATAAGTGAAAGGTGGTTTAATTTATTTATGTTCGAAAATTTTATTTTATGAAAAAGTTTAAGGTAAATTGATTGTTGTCTGGCAGAAAATTCCACAAAAAGCAACTCATTAGTGGCAGAAATTATCTCAGTCTTAAGTAAGTTTAACCTGTTTTCAAGAATATTAATTAATTTATGATTTATATCTATTTCTAAGTTCAAAAGCTTGGTTCCTAACCTGAGGCAAAACCTTCTTGAGATATCACAGAAGCTGATATCTTGTCGTTGTAGTAATCTATCTATATGTTGTGTTGAGTGTTTCAGGTGATTCGGTGTGATTCCAAGTGATCGGCATTTCAGTAAAAAACATCTTCTATTATTTTCTTTGGCTAATTTCATTTTGGTGCGGGACCATCGTTTTAGTTTATTCACCACTGTTGTTCCATATTTAGCATTCACATCTTGGTAGAAACCCATATCTGTAAAAGTTAGGAGAGAGGTAGTCGTTGCTGACTAGTTAAGATCAAGCTAGGGAACTTGTTGGGTAAGCAGCATGCAGGAAAGTATACTCTTATAACACTTTATTCCAATATTTCGACAAGTTTTATTGTCATCATCAGGGAAAGCTACAAATCATGATCAAAATATAGTGAAAACAATTGAACAACATGGATTCTAAACCACTTACGTGTTGTTGAGATTGATTGCAATGGATGAAGTAAAAAGACGTGTACAGTTATTGAACATATTCAGAAACAGTTTGTGAAATATACATAAAGATAATCGTCACACATTAAAACATTATTTTGTTATGAATAAAAACTAATTATAATTGAATTTATGTAAAATGGATACCATACCGGTGTCCGTAACGGCCGGCGTGAAGAAGAGAAACAATTATATTTTAAAATTAAGTTGACATGTGAAGTTAGTTCGGGTACGTTCCTGCATGGAACTGTACTAGAATGTAAATTTAGACAGATTGAACCTACTCAGAACTGGAAAAGTGTAACACAAGCTTGGAACAATAGATTAGACATTGTTTCATCCAAAATAATCATGAAACAATGTCTAATCTATTGTTCCAAGCTTGTGTTACACTTTTCCAGTTCTGAGTAGGTTCAATCTGTCTAAATTTACATTCTAGTACAGGTCCATGCAGGAACGTACCCGAACTAACTTCACATGTCAACTTAATTTTAAAATATAATTGTTTCTCTTCTTCACGCCGGCCGTTACGGACACCGGTATGGTATCCATTTTACATAAATTCAATTATAATTAGTTTTTATTCATAACAAAATAATGTTTTAATGTGTGACGATTATCTTTATGTATATTTCACAAACTGTTTCTGAATATGTTCAATAACTGTACACGTCTTTTTACTTCATCCATTGCAATCAATCTCAACAACACGTAAGTGGTTTAGAATCCATGTTGTTCAATTGTTTTCACTATATTTTGATCATGATTTGTAGCTTTCCCTGATGATGACAATAAAACTTGTCGAAATATTGGAATAAAGTGTTATAAGAGTATACTTTCCTGCATGCTGCTTACCCAACAAGTTCCCTAGCTTGATCTTAACTAGTCAGCAACGACTACCTCTCTCCTAACTTTTACAGATATGGGTTTCTACCAAGATGTGAATGCTAAATATGGAACAACAGTGGTGAATAAACTAAAACGATGGTCCCGCACCAAAATGAAATTAGCCAAAGAAAATAATAGAAGATGTTTTTTACTGAAATGCCGATCACTTGGAATCACACCGAATCACCTGAAACACTCAACACAACATATAGATAGATTACTACAACGACAAGATATCAGCTTCTGTGATATCTCAAGAAGGTTTTGCCTCAGGTTAGGAACCAAGCTTTTGAACTTAGAAATAGATATGAATCATAAATTAATTAATATTCTTGAAAACAGGTTAAACTTACTTAAGACTGAGATAATTTCTGCCACTAATGAGTTGCTTTTTGTGGAATTTTCTGCCAGACCAATCAATTTACCTTAAACTTTTTCATAAAATAAAATTTTCGAACATAAATAAATTAAACCACCTTTCACTTATCCAATCCAGGAACATCTTAAATGTTAAACCTGAATGGATAAAAAATATTTCTAATACAACTATTCCTTCAGAAATTTCAAACTTTTTAGCATTGGGTCCAAAATTTAGTATTGAACCCCGATTAAATAAAGATTTTTCTATAAAAAAGATCTTGGTGGATGTTGATTACATCACGTCATCCATATTAGATGACCAAGTTCGTAATACAACAATTGCCAGATCATCGAACGTTATAACTAACTTTGTTAATGTTTCGCCCACCTCTTTCTCACAATTTCATCATATTTATGATAAAACTAAACTTTTTTTGAAAAATAATCCCAATTTGGTTGTCACAAAGTCAGACAAGGGTAACGTCACTGTGATCATGGACAGAGATGAAAACATTTCACTTTCTAATGATTTAATTGAAAATAGTCATTCATATACCACTTTAAATAAAGATCCCACACAACAAATCCAATCAAAATATAACTTACTAATAAAATCTCTTTGCACTTCTGGACAAATTGATGAACCCACAAAAAAAAGATTAACTAAATATAATGGTACAATTCCAAAATTTTATTCTCTCCCCAAAATACACAAACCAATTCTGTCTATGAGACCGATTGTAGCCTCGATTGGTTCACCGACTGAATTTTTGTCTGCTTTTGTGACTGACATATTAACAAGGGCTTTTTCGACAATGACTGTTATATTAAAGATTCCTTTGACGTCTCCAAAAAGTTCAACAAAATGCAGCTCCCAGCCAATTATGTCCTAGCTAGTTTAGACGTTGTCTCATTATTTAGTAATGTATATTTAGAAGCATGCATCAGAGCAGTTGATAAAAAATGGCACCGCGTTGGCCCAATCTGTAATATCCAAAAGCAATCATTTTTTGACTTAATAACATTTCTTTTTAATAATACAGTTTTCTCTTTTAATAATAAAATTTACAAACAGACTTTCGGTACCCCAATGGGGGCAAAAATTAGTCCCATTGTTGCTTGCTATGTAATGGACGACATTTTAGATATTGTCATTAGTGTCCTTTCCTTCAATTTATTTTTTATAAAGAAATATGTTGATGACATCATACTCTCGTTAGCTGCGGAGGGAGCTACAGAAATAGTGGACATTTTCAACAGCTACGATCCGCACATTCAATTTACGTTGGAATGTGAAAACGATGAACGTAGTGTTCCCTTCTTGGACATGAAGTTCATACGAACAGAAAACAACAATATTCTCATCGATTGGTACAGAAAACCCATGAGTTCGGGTAGATACATGAATTACTTGTCGTACCACAAGGAGTCCATCAAAGTGAACCTCATCAAACAAATGAAACAACGAGTCCTCAACATCTCTGATAGTACCCTCTGGAACACAAACTTGGGTATTTTGTACAATTTAATTCGCAACAATTCATATCTTCATTGTATCTTGAAAAAATTTTTATATAGCTCAACAATGGAGGCTCGTCCAGATAACATTAACAATACAGGTATTTTGGATGTTGCAGTTGGTGAAAATGCGGTCCAGGCAATTAATACTTTTTATGCATCTCTTCCTTACATAACGGATATAACTCCAAAACTTACTAGAATCTTCAAATCTTTTAATAATATAAAAATTGCTAATAAAACGAGTTTAACTGTCAACTCTCTCTTCGCGAGTGTTAAAGACAAAACTCCAGTAACTTTTCAATCACATGTTGTCTACTGTATTCCTTGCTCCAATTGTTCGAATGAATATATAGGTCAAACTAACAGGTTGTTAAAAGACCGAATTTGTTCATATAAGAGAGATGTGCACTAAGTGTCCATGTACATCATGAGGGCCACAATATGAACTCTGGGGCAGCAAAAATCTTAGCCAGAGCATCTAACAATTACAAAAGAATCTTTCTGGAGATGGCTTTCATATCACAGTCATCCTCATGTTTAAACAAAAAAACGGATATAAAACATTTAAGCGAAATATATTCATTTTTATTGCACTTGGATAAACAGAAATACAATGTCAGAGAGCTTAACTCTCAATCCATATTATAATTGAATTAAATCCTTTTTAACAAATACAATTTTTAAACAACGGCTGACCACCGTAAACAGGTATATAACTGTAACTTCTCAAAATTCTTTTCTCCAAATTTATTTGAATCATAATCTGATAAATTACAACAGTCATATGTCATAATCATGAAACAATGTTTAATCTATTGTTCCAAGCTTGTGTTACACTTTTCTAGTTCTGAGTAGGTTCAATCTGTCTAAATTTACATTCTAGTACAGTTCCATGCAGGAACGTACCCGAACTAACTTCACATGTCAACTTAATTTTAAAATATAATTGTTTCTCTTCTTCACGCCGGCCGTTACGGACACCGGTATGGTATCCATTTTACATAAATTCAAATATAATTAGTTTTTATCCATAACAAAATAATGTTTTAATGTGTGACGATTATCTTTATGTATATTTCACAAACTGCTTCTGAATATGTATTTTTAATGTTATTTTTGCGTATGGCGATAATCTGTTTTGTTATTTGATGAATAATAATTGGATTTTTTGGTATTTCATTTCAAAAAATTACTTTCTATTATATCATTAGAAAGGAATGGTTATGCTGAATAGTACAGGCAAGAAAAAGTTGTATGTTCCTATTTAAGTTATGGACCTACAGAGTATTGTTTTTTTCCCAATTTTTCCAATATTGTTTTTGGCGGCTTTTTATAACGCCGAAGAATGAAAATAAAATATCACAGTGGTAGCAACTGTTATCAAGTGACGTATGGTTTCCATAGCCAACTTTTCAATTTTTGGCTTTCATTTTGCTTCCACGGCCTACTCGGTGAATTTCAATAATAATTTTTTTCTGATCTTGTTTCTGGTTAGATACCAACTTGTGATATGTCATTAGAAAGGGAATTGAATGCTGAATAAAGCGAAAAGAAAAAAAATAGGGTTTCTATTCAAAATAAGAAAGTTGATGTTACTTCCGGTCAGACCGGAAGTTAACTTCGACATGTCAATATGCTCAAATTCTAGCTCTTATGTCATTATATCGACGCTCTAAATTTATATATATATATATATATATATATATAGTTTATAGTATATATATATAGTATATATATATATATATATATATATATATATATATATATATATATATATATATATATATATATATATATATATATAGTTTATAGTATATATATATAGTATATATATATATATATATATATATATATATATATATATATCTATATATATATATAGTGGTTACTGTCATTTTCAGGGAAGCCACAATTAATAAGCAGGATTGTAAACTAAATGGAGTGAAGCCCAATAATAGCTATACTTACTGTGTTATTGAGGTTGAATGCTAATGATGTAATAAATGAGATATAAACAATATCGAGTGTACAACATGACGTTGATGATGAAGTAACAAGTTGAAAACAATTAAAATTTTAGTCAAAGATTTAAAAACATTTTAAAATTATATGAAATTTTTCAAGTGTGGATCATGTGCACACCATGAACCTACAATTTGGTTAGTAAACCAGACAAATGACAAGTGAAATTTAAAGAAGAAAATATTATTTGACATATGACAGTAAAGCACACGATTTGGCCTGTGCTTAGAGAGTTAGACAGCCAATTTTATCCATTCAAAAGAGCGATCACATTCCTTTAGAAATGTTTTTAATTTTATTTGAACAGTAATTAAATTTGTTCTGGGGTTTTTTTATCAAGAAGTAATAGGTATGAATAAATTTCACTTAAATGATTGAGATCTGTTTTTTTATTTAAGCAATTATTAGATTGAGAAATGAAAGCCATTTCCATAAAAAAGTCTCTTAGTAGAGTTACACTCCTTTGTCAAAATTTTTGTGTTTATATAATTCATGATGTATCCTGTACTATTAACATGTTCACTTAATGCACATCTTTCAGGATGACATCTGCAGTCACTTTTATGTGAGGTAATCCTGTCTTTAAGAGTTCTAGAGGTTTGACCTATATGTTTTATCACAATTTGAGCAAGGAATGCAATATACTAATTGTGCTTGAGAAATTAAAGGAGTCTTATCCTTCAATTCTGTAAAAATGGAATTGATTGTTAAAACTGTTTTATTGGCAATTTTTATGTGATCAAACTCTCTGAGAATTCGAGCAAGTTTAGATGACACATCTGTAATGTATGGAAGTGAAGTAAAGAAAATTTGAACTGGGGTCTTATCAACTACCTCATTGATAGTAGTGACATTTTGGGAAATATTTCTATTATTAATTGTATCATGTAAGTGAATGGTTGAAGTACTAAAAAGGATCTTTTTTAATAATGTAGGAGGATATGAATTATCAATGAAAAGATTACATAAAATTTTGAGGTTTTTTTGATGAAAAGTAGAATCAGAAATACAAGTACTCGATGTTTCATTTGATTTACCAAATTAACTTTCATGGACTGCTTATGATATGAGTGGTAGTTCATATATCTACCACTACTTATAGGTTTCCTATACCAATCAATGATTAAGGTATTCTCACCTGTACGACGAAATTTAGTGTCCAAGAAGGGAACACTACGTTCCTCATTTTCACGTTCTATGGTAAACTGTATGAACGGATCATAACTATTGAATACATCAACTATCTCTGTAGTTCCTTCTTGTGGTAACGCTATAATCAAGTCGTCCACATATTTTTTTATAAAAAATAATTTGAAAGGTAATACCTGCAAGACCATGTCTAGTATATCATCCATGACATACATTGCCAGTATTGGACTGATTTTGGCCCCCATGGGGGTTCCAAAAGTCTGCTGGTAAAATTTGTTATCAACATTTGTTTATTCAACAATACTTATTTTTCTTTTGATAACAAATTTTACCAGCAGACTTTTGGAACCCCCATGGGGGCCAAAATCAGTCCAATACTGGCAATGTATGTCATGGATGATATACTAGACATGGTCTTTCAGGTATTACCTTTCAAATTATTTTTTATAAAAAAATATGTGGACGACTTGATTATAGCGTTACCACAAGAAGGAACTACAGAGATAGTTGATGTATTCAATAGTTATGATCCGTTCATACAGTTTACCATAGAACGTGAAGATGAGGAACGTAGTGTTTCCTTCTTGGACACTAAATTTCGTCGTACAGGTGAGAATACCTTAATCATTGATTGGTATAGGAAACCTATAAGTAGTGGTAGATATATGAACTACCACTCATATCATAAGCAGTCCATGAAAGTTAATTTGGTAAAACAAATGAAACATCGAGTACTTTGTATTTCTGATTCTACTTTTCATCAAAAAAACCTAAAAATTTTATGTAATATTTTCATTGATAATTCATATCCTCCTACATTATTAAAAAAGATCCTTTTTAGTACTTCAACCATTCACTTACATGATACAATTAATAATAGAAATATTTCCCAAAATGTCACTACTATCAATGAGGTAGTTGATAGGACCCCAGTTCAAATTTTCTTTACTTCACTTCCATACATTACAGATGTGTCATCTAAACTTGCTCGAATTCTCAGAGAGTTTGATCACATAAACATTGCCAATAAAACAGTTTTAACAATCAATTCCATTTTTACAAAATTGAAGGATAAGACTTCTTTAATTTCTCAAGCACAATTAGTATATTGCATTCCTTGCTCAAATTGTGATAAAACATATAGGTCAAACCTCTAGAACTCTTAAAGACAGGATTACCTCACATAAAAGTGACTGCAGATGTCATCCTGAAAGATGTGCATTAAGTGAACATGTTAATAGTACAGGATACATCATGAATTATATAAACACAAAAATTTTGACAAAGGAGTGTAACTCTACTAAGAGACTTTTTTATGGAAATGGCTTTCATTTCTCAATCTAATAATTGCTTACATAAAAAACAGATCTCAATCATTTAAGTGAAATTTATTCATACCTATTACTTCTTGATGAAAAAACCCCAGAACAAATTTAATTACTGTTCAAATAAAATTAAAAACATTTCTAAAGGAATGTGATCGCTCTTTTGAATGGATAAAATTGGCTGTCTAACTCTCTAAGCACAGGCCAAATCGTGTGCTTTACTGTCATATGTCAAATAATATTTTCTTCTTTAAATTTCACTTGTCATTTGTCTGGTTTACTAACCAAATTGTAGGTTCATGGTGTGCACATGATCCACACTTGAAAAATTTCATATAATTTTAAAATGTTTTTAAATCTTTGACTAAAATTTTAATTGTTTTCAACTTGTTACTTCATCATCAACGTCATGTTGTACACTCGATATTGTTTATATCTCATTTATTACATCATTAGCATTCAACCTCAATAACACAGTAAGTATAGCTATTATTGGGCTTCACTCCATTTAGTTCACAATCCTGCTTATTAATTGTAGCTTCCCTGAAGATGACAGTAACCACTGTCGAAATATCGGAATAATAGTGTTAAAAGAGTACACGTTCTGCTTGCTGCTTTTACCCAAAAAATCTCCCCCTTTTGCATCCTAACTAGTCAGCAAAGACTACCTCTCTACTATATACCGGGTGGCTACGGAAGTATTGCCAACGGAATATCTCAGTTATTGTATGAAGTAGGTTTGTGAAATTTGGAGCGTCGATATAATGACATAAGAGCTAGAATTTGAGCATATTGACATGTCGAAGTTAACTTCCGGTCTGACCGGAAGTAACATCAACTTTCTTATTTTAAATAGAAACCCTATTTTTTTTCTTTTCGCTTTATTCAGCATTCAATTCCCTTTCTAATGACATATCACAAGTTGGTATCTAACCAGAAACTAGATCAGAAAAAAATTATTATTGAAATTCACCGAGTAGGCCGTGGAAGCAAAATGAAAGCCAAAAATTGAAAAGTTGGCTATGGAAACCATACGTCACTTGATAACAGTTGCTACTACTGTGATATTTTATTTTCATTCGTCGGCGTTATAAAAATCCGCCAAAAAAATATTGGAAAAATTGGGAAAAAACAATACTCTGTAGGTCCATAACTTAAATAGGAACATACAACTTTTTCTTGCCTGTACTATTTAGCATAACCATTCCTTTCTAATGATATAATAGAAAGTAATTTTTTGAAATGAAATACCAAAAAATCCAATTATTATTATTCAAATAACAAAAAAACAGATTTATCGAAAAAAAAAAAGTTCAAATTGATAGGATTAGAGATAAAATAAATTCAAACAAATGTTCGAAATGCATTCCCTCAGCGTCAATACATTTATTGACTCTGGTGATATTTTCATATAAAACGTTTCTCAACATTTGGGGCGTGATATCTTGGAAAGCTCTACGAATTTTTACTTCTAGCTCATGTAGAGTTGTAGGCTGTGTGGAATACACCCTATTTTTAAGATGCCCCCATAGAAAAAAGTCGCACGGAGTAAGATGCATTTCGAACATTTGTTTTGAATTTATTTTGAATAGTACAGGCAAGAAAAAGTTGTATGTTCCTATTTAAGTTATGGACCTACAGAGTATTGTTTTTTTCCCAAATTTTCCATTATTTTTTTTGGCGGCTTTTTATAACGCCGACGAATGAAAATAAAATATCACAGTAGTAGCAACTGTTATCAAGTGACGTATGGTTTCCATAGCCAACTTTTCAATTTTTGGCTTTCATTTTGCTTCCACCGCCTACTCGGTGAATTTCAATAATAATTTTTTTCTGATCTAGTTTCTGGTTAGATACCAACTTGTGATATGTCATTAGAAAGGGAATTGAATGCTGAATAAAGCGAAAAGAAAAAAAAATAGGGTTTCCGTTTAAAATAAGAAAGTTGATGTTACTTCCGGTCAGACCAGACAGATATATGTGTTCAGATAGGTTTCCGCGGTCAGATATTTGAAAACTAAAAGTTCGGGTTGAACCGCGTCTAGAATTTGTTGAAATTCGACGTTTCGGCTCCGATTTTGGAGCCATTTTCAAGAACTGAAATAGAAAGAAAATTAATGAAAGGTTAAAACGTAATTCTACGCTGAGGTCTCAATCTGCCTACTCCTCAGGTATAATTACGTTAGGTTTTTGTGACTTGACTTCGAAGGAGTAGGCAGATTGAGACCTTAGAGAGAACCAGTGACGAGACATGGGGAGTAGGCAGATTGAGACCCCGACGTCAAGTCACAAAAACCTAACGTAATTATACCTGAGGAGTAGGCAGATTGAAACCTCAGCGTAGAATTACGTTTTAACCTTTCATTAATTTTCTTTCTATTTCAGTTCTTGAAAATGGCTCCAAAATCGGAGCCGAAACGTCGAATTTCAACAAATTCTAGACGCGGTTCAACCCGAACTTTTAGTTTTCATATATATATATATATATATATATATATATATATATATATATATATATATCTATATATATATATATATATATATATATATATATATATATAATATAATAATATAATAATTCAGGTAGGTGGTCGGTGGATCAGCGGTCTAATGCACAGGCCGTTCGAAACTCCAGCATAGCGATAGTCGGTTCGAATCCGATGTAGGTACGAGAATTTTTCTCAACTACTTTATATCGGATTCGATAGGCGGCCGCATGCCTTGTTGAAAAGCAAGTGTATTGTGAGTTGTCTAGATGCCAATCTCGTCTAGTGCTAGCTTGGAGTGCACACCGACCACCCGAGGTGGTGCTGTAGGTTTTCCGGGTTTTC
Organism: Chrysolina americana; assembly: GCA_958502065.1. Lineage (NCBI taxonomy): Eukaryota > Metazoa > Arthropoda > Insecta > Coleoptera > Chrysomelidae > Chrysolina > Chrysolina americana. The sequence continues at coordinate 34,747,363 of OY293420.1, forward strand.
CTGCAGCTGAAAAGTGAATACATCACCTAAAACATCAGTAAGTCGCCCCGGAGCGCCACGGCAAATAAATAATAATAATAGCCGTCCTCTACCCGCACAGGCTATGCCTTTGGGTACACTCAACGAGTGTTTATGAGGGAGTATTATTATTATTATTATATATATGTATATATATATATATACCGGGATATATACCGTTCTCGAGCTTCTTAAAAATCTACGTGTATATCGATTTTATAGTTTAATAATGACCCCGCGACCCCATAGAGCTAATGTAGCCTGGCCTTCGTAATGGTGGATAATATCTCAAGATATACACATTTAGTTCAGCTGACCTCTACCAGAGGGCGCATGAGTAGTTCTGTATGTAACTATATACGGTATGTAGATGTTATACGCTTTATAAGAATCCCGTATATTTGGCAGCATTGCGGTCTGTAAAAACTGATTATTTCGCTCTTCTACTCTTTGAAGCGGAAAAAACAGGTGGGCTTCTCACAACGTTTTCCATGCCGTTATGCTTGTATATAAGCCGATGTCTGATTCAATATTAGATTGAAACGGAAGGAGAAAACTTATGGTGCTACGTTTGATACTGCATTAATCTAATTTCTCTCGAGGAACCAGTAGATTGGACGATAATTTGTAGATTGTAAACTCATAGCGCGGTATATTTTCAGATTATTCAGTGGAAAATTTCAAGACGAACGTATCTCGATTTTGACTTCAGAGCAAAAACACCTTTATAGCTTTCATCAAGTGGGATTCGCCAGTTTTGAACTCCACCTAATAGTATGTTTTGGTTAAATATTGTAATAGAAACTTGCCCATTTCTACCATGGGACTTTTTTTCGGATTTCCATCATCTCACGAACTATTGTTTTACATGATGATTCAATCGCGTAGATCCGCGATCATCTCCAGGATTCAATGGTCTACTAATAAATTCAGTTACATAATCAAGTTCCATATGTGAAAATAGAGCTGAACAAAAAATCTGTCTGCGCTCTGGGGCGACTTACTGGTAATTATTGACTATTTTGGAACCATCTTCACGTGAACTGATTATCAGGTTCTTCGATCTGTTGATATCAGTCTTGTGATGAAGAGGATATAGGGTGTCTTCTTTGGCTTCGAAGCATCGAAAACAGCTGTCGATGTTCTTGTAACGTGGCTATATGTAAGTCCACAGAACCACAGTGAACGATGACTACGTAAAGTTGATAATGGAAGTTGCTAAAAGTGTGGTATTCATCCAACCTGATTTTCTGTATAAGCCTAATGTATTGGACAGAGGCTGGGTCATGCTTGGAGAACTTTAGAGTCATTAATAAATATGCAGGAGCTTCAATAAAATAATGGTTATTTTACATCAGTCATTTAGGCTAGAATATGATCGGCAGAGGGTTCGTATATCACTAGTTGAATGCTTCGTTCTAAGATGGTGCTAAAGCAAGCTCTGCACGGACTAGGTTTTGAGCAGATAAGGAAGCGCGAGCTGCAATTCCAGTAAGTCACCGACGTTTCTGCTTCTGTTACCACATTCACCGTAATATAAAACAGTTAAGATTTATCAACCAAAATATGTATGTACTAAGGAAGTGAAAGATTGTAAGTATTCATCTCTTTCAGAGCAGTTATGAATACTTATGAAGTTGTTCTCTTTCTCATAAAGTGTCTTTGATAGGTAACAAAAAAATTCTGAACTATCCTCTTGCCGTCCGGATGAAAAGTTGGATTGCCTCAAATACTCAAGGTTGGTGAGAATCGAAGATACGTGAAAATATTTCAGTTCGAAAATAACTGGGAAATAGTTTTACTTGAATAAAATTTCATTCATGAAAGTCTTAATAATAAATAGCTCTTGTCAAAAACTGTTTATAAAACATATGTTTCCCAAATTTTTAAGAACAACTTTATTTCCAAAGTCCTTAGGGATACTTGAAACACCTTCCCCAACTCCTTAAGCAGAAGTTCTTTGACAGTATCTCCAACCAAACCATTCTGTTATTTATTGTTTGGTGATCAAATAATAGTGAAAAATTTCATCAAAAACAAAAACAAAATAGTGGGCGAGTATTATGCGAGTGAAATTTTTACGCGGAAGGTATTTGAAGAGAGAGATTACTAAATATTTGGGAAAGCAAATGGTATATTCGATATACAGCGTATACAAAAATTGTAAAATCTTGACATTGAGGTTTTACTGTTTCGAAAGGAAAGTTCATTAGGAAACGTTGTTTGCCACTGAAAATTAGGTCTGAATCTATTAACCTAATATTTTTTAGGGTCCTGCATGAAGGCAGGATACTGCTTCAACCTTTTGATGTACTTCACGATAAATTAGGATCATATCCACTAGTTCGTTATGTTCATGAACCTCTGCCATCTTGAAAAATGCAGATGCATTGGTTAGTTTCTGCCAAGAGTGTCTTATGATTCGCTGAAGTAAAGAAGTTCAATTTGAAGTAATTTCTCGTTGACCAACAGAAGTCTCAAAAGTTTATATCGTCGTCTATTCCATATTGTTACGTTTTGCTAAATAATAGGCCGAGCACACTACTGAACTGTTTATTTTCTAACTTCACTATAAACAAACATACAACACTTCACTGACTAATAAAACACTTAGATCTATCTATACAACAATACAACTAGCTAAATATTCCAAACACTTCTGCTTATTATCACTTTCTAATCTTCTTAAATAATTCTCTTCATAAAAACTTCCTTCCCAGTCAATCGTCTCCGTTTATATAGGCGCTCATCATGTGGACTGGATTGATCACGGTGATTCGAGAATACTCAAAACGGAGAACTTCTACACATTTCTAGGAATTGAGCGATGACGCGGCAGCTCCGTTATTCATGCATTACAGAAAACGATCCATCCAAATAAACACTTCTTGGAACTAATTATGGATGAGGCGTTCGCGGAATGGACTCAGCGGCGCAGCTAGGGGGCTTTTATCAATCTCGTAACATTATCCCCCTCTCAATTTTGATCGTCCTGATCAAACAATGTGTCGTTGTCTCCATCATAACGTTTGAGTCTCTCTACGACCTTCATTTTCGCTCTCGGGCTGCGTTGAATTCTATAGACCACGTCGTTTATTCTTTTCACTATCGTATATAGTCCTTCCCAAGATGGTGTTAATTTAGGAGAAAATCCTTTCTTACGACGAGGATTGTACAGCCACACTCGATCTCCTTCTTTGAATCCACCAGTATTGGCCTTAAGATCGTATCGAGCCTTCATTCTGTCAATAGTTATCTTCAATCTTTTTCTTGCAAATTCGTGGATCCCATTCAAGCTATCTCGCAGTTCGTCTACATAATCCTGTACCTCTTTTTCTTCAGAACTTGGTGATCCGAACACCAAGTCACAGGGCAACTGAAGTTCTCTCCCGAAGATGATGCTGGCTGGAGTGAGCTTTGTGGAATCGTGCACAAAGGCCCTGTAAGCCATCAAGAATAGTGGAAGATGTCGATCCCAGGTCTTTTGGTGCTCCTCTACTACTTTGGAAAGATGTTCTTCCATAGTCCTGTTGAACCTTTCAACTATACCATCAGACTGTGGGTGGAGGGCCGTTGTTCTGGTCTTGCTAATTCCCATCAATTCACAAAGTTCCTTGAATAAATTTGATTCAAAATTTCTTCCTTGATCGGAATGTAGCTCCATTGGGACTCCAAACCTTGAAAACATGTTATCCACCAGAGCTCTTGCAACTGTGGATGCTTCTTGATTAGGCAAGGCATAAGCTTCAACCCATTTGCTGAAGTAATCCATGGCAACGAGGATGTATTTGTGGCCATCATTCGTCATCGGAAACGGTCCTGCTACATCGATGGCGATTCGTTCGAAGGGAGCACCTACATTGTATTGTTTCATTTCTCCTCTCGATCTTGTCTTGGGACCTTTGCTTGCTTTACACGTCAGACATCTTCGGCACCATCTCTCTACATCTTCACAACATTGGACCCAGTAAAATATCTGCCGTATTTTATCCATGGTCTTATTCACTCCAAAATGTCCACCTGATTTGCTGCCATGGATCTCCTCCAAGACATCACTTATCCTCGACCTAGGCACAACCAATTGAGAAATCACTTTTCTGCCGTCGGCCGATTCCCAAGCTCTCTTCAATAGACCATTCTCAACAATCAGGGAATCCCATTGAGCCCACAATGCCTTGAAAGCCGGTGATCGTAAGGAGATTTCCTTCCAAGTGGGTCTTTCCGCTCCGCTTTCCGTCCATCGTAGAAAATCTGCAACGTTTGGATCACTTTCTTGGTCCTTCCTCATTTTCGCAGTGGTCCAATTGTCGTCAACCTATAATCTCACTTGGTTGATTCCTTCGCGACGTTCAATTCGCTCACAATGCTCACAGGTATCCGAACAAGGTCTTCTCGATAAGGCATCTGCGTTGTTGTGTAATCGTCCTGGTCGATGTTTTATTTTGAAGTGATACTGGTTCAACTTCTCAATCCACCTTGCTACTTGTCCTTCAGGGGTCTTAATTTCGAGTAACCACTTCAAAGCTGCATGATCTGTTCTAATGAGAAATTCTCTTCCATATAGATATTTGTGGAAGTGGTCGACAGCCTTGATTATTGCCAGTAGTTCCTTCCTTGTTACGCAATAATTTCTTTCTGGTTTGGTCAGTGCCTTGCTGTAAAACTCAATTACTTTTTCCTGGCCATCTTGCTCTTGTGATAGTACGGCTCCAATCCCATTGTTACTAGCATCTGTGTCCAAAACGAAAAGGCCTCTTTGACGTGGAAAACTTAAAATCGGACTGGAACATAGAGCAACTCAGCTTTCCAAATGCCCGTTCACTTTCGTTTGACCAGACGAATTTGACTCGGTCTTCTGTCAACTTATGTAGGGGTGCCGAAATGTCAGCATATCCTTCTACAAACCGACGGTAGTGGGTGCAGAGCCCTAGGAAGCTCCTCACTTCATGTTTGTCTTTAGGTCTCGGCCAGTCTCGGATCGTCTGTATCTTCCTTTCGTTTGTTCGGATGCCGTCTGATGACACTGTGTGGCCCAGAAAATCCACTTCTTTCTGGAACAATGAGCATTTCTGGCGATTTAGTTTAAGGTTGGCATTCCTGAATCGTTGGAGTACTTCTCGTAAGTTTTGCACATGTTCTTCAAATATCTTTCCCATGACTTAAACGTCGTCGAGGTATACTAGACAAGTCTTCCAAGTGAGTCCTCGCAGGACCAGCTCCATAAGCCTTTCAAATGTTGCTGGAGCATTGCATAATCCAAAAGGCATGACAGTGAACTGATAAAGTCCGCTTCCAGTCGAAAATGCTGTCTTCTCCTTATCTTCTTCATAAATGCCCACTTGTCAATACCCGCTCTTCAGATCTAGGGTTGAGAACCAACGTGAACCTGCTAAAGTTGTTAATGTGTCGTCAATCCTTCTTCGTTACATCATTCAATTTCCTATAATCCACACAGAATATTGTGGATCCATCCTTCTTAGAAACTAACACAACAGGTGCAGACCAAGGGCTCGATGATTCTTCAATCACACCATCTTTCATCATCTTGTCAACAAGCTCTTCCACCTCTTGTTGTTTGGCAAATGGAACTCTTCTTGGTGGTTGCCAAATCGGATGGGCTTGGCCAGTATCGATCCTGTGTTTGACCAGGTTAGTTCTTCCTGTTGTTATTGAATCAAAGATGTCGCTTTCACTTCTGATGAAATTTCTAGCAGCTCTCAATTCTTCTGTCGACAAGTGTTCAAATGATTTTTCAAGAACTGTCATAACACTCTTTGAGGCTTCCTTTCTTTCCTCGTGGTCATTTGGATCATAGTTCGCTACCCATGAAATAGGTTCACATATTCCAATGATATCGCCTTCTTTAGTCGTTATTTCTTCGGGATACACGTTGGCAACTCTAACAGGAATAGCATGTTTTGTCTTTACTAGGGCTCGTGCAAGAACCAAATCGATAGGTGATTCAACACATGGCTGTACTATTCCAACGCATCACCCAGGGTCTCCATCTAATGTAGCATAAACTACTTTCTCCAAAAATCCAGGAATTTTCACGGTTTTCACTAATCGTAGTTTCACAGACATCGTCCTCTCTGTTGGAGTTGTGAGGACAAATTCTTCTCCTCCAAACTTCATGATCCTCTCTTCATTGTCAAACGAAAACCCGTAGTCACTGATCAAATCCATCCCAAGTATAAATTCATCTTCTATATCCGCGACGTACACTGTATTTGTGATGGTGAGTCGCTCAAGAATCAGTGTAATCTCAGCTTCTCCTCGAATCGGTGCGTTTTCTCCAGTGACTGTTCGAAGCAGAAGGTTTGAAGAGATAGGTTTCATGCTTTCCGGCCGAAGAATGTCACTGCGTACCAACGAAACTGCAGCACCGGTGTCTATGGTGCATACGACGTTTATTTCGTTCAATTTTCCTGAATTGGTAAGGCTATCGGTTGTTCTTCTTAGCCTGTTAATAGGGATGACCCTGGGGCTTCATTATTGCCAGCCAGCATGCGCCCCGATATGCTGGCTAATTCTAGTTTTCCTGGCGCCCACTTGAGGACTCGCTGGAAGATCTTGTCCTCATAGGTGATTGCGAACGTGGCGGCATTCTTACCCTGCAGTCTCTAATAAGATGGCCCAATTTCCCACATATATAGCACGCCCTGTTCTTCTGGGTGCTCATTCCGCTTATCAAAGATTTAATCTCTTCCAGAACCTTCTCGAATCAACTAGTAGCTGCGCTTGATCGTTGTTCGGGTTCTTCTATCGATACCGCTCGTACTTTCGGCCTCGAGGTGTTGAAGGCCGCCTCCACTTCTGAAGAACGTACCAAGGCATCGCTATTCCTTTTAAAGTGTGTCAATCGCAAAGTCCTCTGGATTTCGGTGTCTCTCAGTCCATCTATAAATAACTGCACCGCCAGCTGTTCCTTGAATTCTCCCGGTGCTTCTGGGTAAGCCAGCTGAATTAGGCGTCTCACATCCGCTTCAAATTCTTGCAAACTCTCACCTGATTTTTGAGTGCGCGTTTTCATTTGAGCCCGATACAGTTGTTCTCGATGTTGATCGCCATACCGCAACTCTAATGCAGTAATCAGGTCTTTATATTTATTTTGCTGTTCGATTGGTATCGTCTGTAACATACCCAAAGCTGGCCCTCTCAAAGCTACTATAAGGGCAGTAGCTTTTTCTTCTTCGCCCCATCCATTAGCCACTGCTGCAGCTTCAAATTGTCGGCGATACATGGACCAAGAGGACTGTCCATCAAAAGTCGGTGGTTTTACGGAAATTCCTGATGTGGCAACCCTGTCTCGACGATCTTGTTTCTTGAGGAGTGCTATCTGATTTTCTAGTCCTTTCATCTCCTCTTGCACCGTATCAAATTTCTTATTAACCTCATCGTCGATTTTCTTGACGTCTTCCGTTCCTCCATTTGTAATTCGGTTTTCTGTAATACATGTTGGAAGAACTTGTCTTGATGTTCTAGAACCTTCTGGAAGTCTGTTTTCCTTTGTTTTTCTATTCGTTCCAATTCATTCTTTTGTTGTTCGAGAAGTCTCTGGAGGGCCTCTTCTCGTTCTTTCTTTTCATCCAATCGTCGCACTTCCTCTTCCTGTTTTTCCTTTTCTCGTTCTTGTTTTTCATCTTCTCGTTCATTTCTCTGTTCTTCGAGAATTTTCTGGAGTGCCTCTTCTCGTTCTTTCTTTTCCTCCTGGCGCCGCTTTTCCTCTTCTTGTTTTTCCTCCTGGCGCCTTCTTTCCAGATCCGCAAATTGATTTTGGATAAATTTCACAATGTCCTCCATCGTATCGTACGATGTACTCCTCGTATTCACCATAAATAGTTTCTGTTTTTCACTTACATCCCGCTTCTGACACCACTGTTACGTTTTGCTAAATAATAGGCCGAGCACACTACTAAACTGTTTATTTTCTAACTTCACTATAAACAAACATACAACACTTCACTGACTAATAAAACACTTAGATCTATCTATACAACAATACAACTAGCTAAATATTCCAAACACTTCTGCTTATTATCACTTTCTAATATTCTTAAATAATTCTCTTCATAAAAACTTCCTTCCCAGTCAAACGCCTCCGTTTATATAGGCGCTCATCATGTGGACTGGATTAATCGCGGTGATTCGAGAATACTCAAAACGGAGAACTTCTACACATTTCCAGGAATTGAGCGATGACGCGGCAGCTCCGTTATTCATACATTACAGAAAACCATCCATCCAAATAAACACTTCTTGGAACTAATTATGGATGAGGCGTCCGCGGAATGGACTCAGCGGCGCAGCTAGGGGGCTTTTATCAATCTCGTAACAATATTTAGTTCAGTTCGCGATTTGAGTGTTGTAATTTTTGATTGATCCTATTAAAATTCGATGGGTCCAAGTTATAATTACATCAAAATCTTTATCTACCATCCGTTTGAAATGTAATTTTACTTGGTATAAAACGAAATGTTACCGTTTATTTCCGCTTCTACTTGAAGCAGAAGCCAACTTGCATTCTAGTTATATTTCAGCAATAGTGGGTTACGTATCATCAAACGATAATTTTATTTATTATCCATTTTGAGGCTACATTCATCAGCATTTCAGGTTCCTATGAACCTAACTAAATCGCGCATACATCGACACATCCTTCTTACTTGTGTTTTTCATGTCTAATACTATTGTCCAGATTTTTTCGAAACATAACGCGCTAGTAATGACATTCAATTTACTCCTTGTGCAAATAGTGCTTTGAAATATTATTTGTAACACGTGGTCGGCGATTCACTCGGATTTCTCAAGGGGTATCCGGTTCAAGGCCACATATGATTTGTACATATCATACAGTTTACGGGAGTCCCGTAGAGTTCCGCGTATTATTCGAAGCCCGTTATTGATAGTAAGGCAGTCTGTGTAAGGCCACATATGATTTGTAGAAATCATACAGTTAACGGGAGTCCAGTAGAGTTCCGCGTATTATTCGAAGCCCGTTATTGATAGCAGTCTGTCTAAGGCCACATATGATTTGTAGATATCATACAGTTTACGGGAGTCCCGTAGAGTTCCGCGTATTATTCGAAGCCCGTTATTGATAGTAAGGCAGTCTGTGGAAGGCAACATATGATTTGTAGATATCATACAGTTTACGGGAGTCCCGTAGAGTTCCGCGTATTATTCGAAGCCCGTTATTGGTAGTAAGGCAGTCAGTGGAAGGCATGATGATTTTTTAATATTCAAAGGGAAACGGCCAGGCGAGCTTTTTAATTCGTTTCGCTACGCGTTGAGGGTGGTTGTGTGAAATTTAATTTTAAATATGTCCTCTACCAGAGGTGAAATAAGATTGAATGATTTTGAATAGGGATCCTGTTGAAGGTGAGTAACATTGGTATAATTTAAGTGGGTATAACATTTTTTATGGAGAAATCTGTGGGAAATTGAGGATGCCACTAATTTTGTGATTTTAACCTAAAAGCGCACCACATTTTTCAGATTGTTCAGTAAAGATTTTCAAGATAAAAGTACCCTAGATGTTAACGTATTTTTTTATTTTATCAAAGGTAATACCACGAGCACAATGGGTCGTGATGGTAGAGCGCTTGTTTCTCAACCTGAGGGTCATGGGTTTGATTCCCAGCATGGTCATTGGTCTCGTGCATGGCATCACACGTTAAAAGGTAAGAGCTGCGTCTTCCCTAGCTCGGACAAGTCTTTCGAAGACCTTTGAGGGTTGTACTCTTAAGGGTGTGCAGCTGGTTGACGGAAATAACAATTTTAACAATAACAATTTTAACAATTCAACTTAAAATTTCATCGATTTTTTTTTATTCTTCATGAAAACTCTTTGTTTGGCAAAAATATGAAAACAAATCGATTGATAGTCCTTTAGGACGAGTGATTTTATCTAGATTCGGTTAGTTTAAATGTTTTTGTCAAATCAACGTGTTTGAGTGATGAAAATAAAAAAAATTCAATAAAATTTTAAGAACGAGTTGTATTTGAAAAGATATTTTTTTTCGCCAATCTGAAAAGTGAATAACCATAAATTTTTTTTTTCATTAATTTTAATAATAAAATATCATTATAACGTTTCATATGACCCGGTCAATGAAATTGACCCTAAATAGTTTTGACAGTTCAAAGGTAAACAACGTTTTATCGAGGACCAGGCAATTTCCACCACTTCTATTGGCCAAAGTACCAGAAACGTGAAAATTTGACATGTGAAAAAATTATATTTCAGTTTTCAATACTCTGTATTTTCTGTCTTGAATTTTATTTGTATTTCAGACTCAATATATTACATAATATCAAATGATTTTTTCCTTTTAATTATCCACTTTGGGGATACACTCATCCTCAATTCCAGTTCTATAGATATCTGTTGCGAACAAAATCTAACCGAATTGCAAAATCATGGCTTTCTAACATATTTCTCCTTTCTTGCCATCTTTTGCATGTTCAGTACTACCTTCCATATTTTTCTTAAACATAACGTGATAGTAATCAACTTGAACAGTGCGTCAACACATTACTAGTAATATGTGAAAATGGGTACTTTCATCTAAGTATACCTACTTATTTTCATTCGCACGACAGCATTATTGATTTTTTTTTTCTTGATTTAGGAGTAATGTGAATAGATTGACGGATGCGTTTCCACTTAAAAGTACATAAATACTCATAAAAGGTATAATCAGCACAATCCCAATTAAAATTTATCTAAGATAAACTTGGCGACACCGCAGTGGCTTCGTTAGAGCGCTAGAACATATATTTCCATGCAACTGGGCTTTGAATAATCTATTGAATATCGGGGGACTCGTAATATCGTTCGTATATGTTTTCAAAATGTATGTATTATATACGCCCGCAAGGGTCCCCCTCAACCCGGGCTTCTACTAGCCTGTGGCATATAGCGGGCTTGGTTTCATCCGTTAACGCACTAGAAACTTAATTGAGCTTTGGGTTGGACAGAACAACAAATTGTTGACTTCCTACCATTGAGTAGATAAACATCTAACTTTGGATTCCATGGCTCGGGTCAATTAAGTTTCAACTAATGACTGTGGATGTGATAGTTTCCGTCTTGTTGATGTATTCTCGACCGAACATTACAAAAAATCAGCTGGGGACTTCTCGGGTTTGCGAGAATCGTCCGAAGCAAGTGTAGGAAAAACAGAATACCACTTTCTTCAACTGTAGCTATTAATTGTAGAATTCTATTAAAAATAGTCAAGATGGCGGTCCAAATGCTGTCAAATATCAATTTGTCGCCAGGAAAACTGTAGCTAACTATAAACACCGAATACCGTTTACGTCAAATCGTAGCGATATACAGAATACTATGGTACACGGAATCCCACGTGCTGGCTTTGAAAACGACATCTCAAACTATGGGGTAAGTAGCTAATGTTGGTTCCAGGAATCGTGTGCCATCATGAGCAAACGCACAGAACTGAGAATGATTTACTGGTTCGCGAGTAGCGAATGCATCACGGTTCCAAGAGACACTATAACTAGATTAACAATTTTTTCAGAACAGTATCGGTGAAGCCTGCGGAGTTCGAAAGTAAATCTCGATAATTTGTAATTTTTTCTTCTCTTTTAGGACGATGTATGGAAGTAAGTTAAAACATTTCACTAACTTTTGAGAGTTCATATGAGACCACAACATCGTTTCATCGAAACAAAAATACTCAGCGTGATCTGATGCACAATATATAATATTGTCAAGAATGGCGCTAATCCAAAACCTTATTTATTTTGTATGGTAACAAAATCTACTGTCATGATTCATATTTCATAATTTGTTGAACTGTTGAATTACTTGAAGTTCAAACATCGGTCATGGTCGAGCTTGGCCTGGTTCGATTCATAACAAAAACAAAACATGTGTTATTGGCACGGCTATGAAGACTTCAACGAACTTTTTCATTGAATGAAAATTCCCGTAGCAATAACACGACACTTGAATAAATACCAGATGATAGATGGCAATGAGACAGTGAAGGGTCGACAGTCGACAGGTGAACCTAGGGTGGGTTTGCGACACTGTCGAACCCACAGCTAGTTCACGGCGGTAAAGCCTTCTTGACGAACCTCTGAGAAAGATGTCCTCAAGCGAGTATTTTAAAGTGTCCATTTGGTAAGAAACCTTTGTATATAATATTCTATTTATTGATTGTGTGTTGACTTGTCCTGGTTGGGCGGATAAATGAATATAGGGCTTTGTTGCGCACTGGGTATTGTGTCCTTTAATATATATATATTTTTGAATACGGTGAATCTGTGACTTGTTTTATTTATCAGCAGTTATACCGAGAAGAAAACTGGTTTTTCTTCCTGACTACGTCCCAAGCGATAGGGCTGGTAGCTTCACTAAGGCCCTAGTCGCGACAATATGAAAACTACATAAAAGGTAATTCATAGGAACCAATATATACTGAAATAGTACAATATTCATTGACAAGTAATGCGACCACCGATAGGCTCTTTCTAGAAAGTTGGTATTGGTTACCCATTATGAATCTCCCATCTATGACCCACCTCCTTTCCGTTAATTTTCCGAGGTCATGAACGACTACTAGTAGAATTCCTCATAAAAAATGATGAACCATCAATATTTCAGAACGAACTGATAGAATTTTATCCAAAATTGAAATAGTCCTGTATCTCTACAAGCGTGCGTGATACAACCAATAACAGCACGCAATTTTGTTTGGAAAGTGTCACGTTCGCAATGAAACTTTCCCGCAGGATGAAGTTTTTTCAGGTTAGATTTTCCCACAATATAGTGCGAAAATACAAGTGTGAGAGAACACTTTCATACCATTTTTCCTACGAACACATGATAATTTTACCAATATTGATGAAACTTTTCGAGAAATTGTACAGTGCAATCTACTTTCCTATGTGAACGTGGAAAAAATAATCCCGCACGCGAAAGTTTTTTTGAAAGCACTATTTGAGATTTCTGAATGCGCTTGTAGAAAAAATATTGACCCTTACTAATACGGACAGGTACATTCCCGCATGGCATGTGACTGCCATTCGTGGAGTTCGGGTAAGCAGTCGAAAGGTACTCTTTCCGTACTTGTTAGGATAATATATCTATCACTAAAGCCAGTTAATTTATTGAAATATGCTTTTCAGTCTCCAAGAAGTTGTCTCTTTTTATTTAAAACTCACTGTATCATGAACAAAAGAACATTGTCCTGTATAATTTGAATTATTAATTACCAAAAATGACGCGCTGAGATTATACTGTAGAATTATATTCATGAAGTTATTATAGCTACATAAGGTTATATCATTAGTAATTATAGAAAATATAATGTCATCAACAGTAACAAATTTTCTGGATGTTGAAAAAATCCCCAATAGTGCCTGAATATTTATACTCAATTTGAATTGTCGTTTCCGAACTCACTTTATTGACAAACAGACATGTTTACTTTATGTTATTCGGGGTCTCCACGGAGTGGGCGACATCTACATTTTGAAATGTGTACGTCAAACTCCGGGAAAACAAACATTCTGCCATAAGATCTCGTGTTAATACATTGTTGATTATTTCTTCATCGTTCTATATTTGGTTCGATTTTTTTGGTTTAATGCAGAAAGCATAGCTTTGATATGACTAGTTTCTTCCTCCTCTTGAAGATGGTCACTTGGTGACCGAAACACGTGTCGAGGTGTTGAAAATAGTGGTTTGGTGTTGGGATAAAACTCCAGTATATTCATTACTACACCAAAGGTTCCAAACAGTACAGTGCATGACTAGTAAGTCAAAAAAATGTTGTTTAGTGCCGCAGTGCAAGAATTATTTATCTGCAAATGTGTCCATGCACTCTTTTCCCAGAAACCAAAAGTGCCAGAAATTAGCCAAAGCTGGGGAATTAGACAGGGCATTCGCATTTTTATGGCTGGTCCCCGCTCGATATTCGATCTCAAAGTCGAATACCCAGAACCTCTTAATCCAGCGTGCCACTTGACCTTCGGGATTCTTAAACTGTAGGAGCCATTTGAGAGCTGCATGATCAGTTCTCAGTAGGAATCTTCATCCATACACGTATTTGTAGAAGTGCTCTACTCCCTTAACCACTTCCAACAGCTCCCGCCTGGTGACACAGTAATTGCGCTCTGGTTTACTCAAGGTCTTACTAAAATAACCGACGAATTTTTCCTGTCCTTCCTGGATCTGTGGCAGGACAACTCCAAGTCCCACATTGCTTGCGTCCGTGTCCAAAATGAATTTTTCGTCCGGAAGAGGATAACTCAGAATTGGTGCGTTGATCAATGCTCTTTTCAGCTTCCTGAACGAGTCTTGGCATTTTTCAGACCACTGGAACTTTGTTTGCCCTTCTGTAAGCCTGATCAGCGGTTTGGCGATGTTGGCGAACCCCAGTAGATATCGGCGATAGTAAGTGCACAGGTCAAGAAAACTTCAAAGCTAATGTATGTCTTTTGGAATGGGCCATTCCTTAACAGCTTTGATCTTCTGCTCATCTACTGCCACTCCTTTTCCAGAGACAATGTGGCCGAGATATCGTACTTCCTTCTGGAACAAATGGCATTTCTTGGGACTCAGCTTCAATCCGGAGGTTCTTATCGTTGGAATACCTTCTCCAAGTTTTTCACGTGGTCTTCGAACAATCTGCCATTCACAATAATGCCGTCGAGATACACCAGACAGGTCTTTCATGATAGTCCCTTCAAAACCGTCTCCATCAATCTTTCTAACGTGGCTGGAGCGTTGCAGAGCCCCAATGGCATAACTGTGAACTGCAATAATCCTGAGCCGACGGTGAAAGCTGTCTTTTTTAAATCTTCCTGAGCCATTTCTACCTGCCAGTATCCTAGTGTAGAGAAAATCGTAGATCCAGCCAGCGTGTCTAGCGTGTCGTCACGATTCTTGGTAGAGGGTAACTGTACTTTTTCGTCACGTTGTTGAGTTGACGATAATCAACGCAAAACCGGGTTGAACCATCTTTCTCCTTTACCAGTACTACTGGAGAGGACCAGGGACTATCAGATGATTCAATAACACCTTCATTTTCTATATCACTGATTATTTTGTCAGCCTCTTCTTTCTTGACAAGGGGAAGTCTTCTGGCTGATTGTCAGATCGGTCGAGCACTTCCAGAGTCAATTTTATGCTGAACCACCTTTGTTCTACCACCTCTGCCCACTCCAGTATCGAAGATGTCCTGTTACTGCCTAATTTTCTCAGCTTGGGCTGCTGTGCGGGTCCCATGTCCGTGGACGCGATGGCGATCAATTTCTCTAATTCTGCTGGCAAGCTTTTGGCTTGGGCAACGGTCCCAGGTACACTCCTAATCACAGAGGAAATTGAAGAACAGTGCCCCAAAAATTGTTCATTTCTTCAAGGTCACCGGGTAATAATTGACATTCATTACCCTTACCGACACAAATTTATCAACACGCAACAAGGTCTTCCCTAGTGCGATTCCATGTCCAATTTTCTCATCATGGAGCTTGGGCTTGAACATCACCACGTTTCCGTTGCTTGCTCCTCCATCCAGGCGAGCCTTCAAAATGATTTCAGCCTTCTCTGGTACGCTCACATCTTCAACCAGCAAAACACGAATCATTTCTTCACTTCTTCACAGTTGCCGGCTCTCCTGTTGCTGTGCGTAGCTTCCAATTGTATAATTCAATTCTATTGTCTTTGAAGGACAGCGACATATGCATTGTTAACTGGGGCTTGTTGGATACGGGCTGATGATTGCTCCTTCTTGACCTTCATCGTTGGTGTCGATTTTTTCAATGTTGGACATTTGCTATACACGTGCCCAAGTTTTCTACAATTTCGGCATCGTATCAGTCTTCTCTCCGGCATATCCTCCTTCATCACTCTTCGCATCACAGCTTTCATATTAGTAGGCTTCTGTGGGTCTTCTTCGATCATCCTGACTCTACTCTGGCTCTTGCAGGATTGCTTTGCCGCTTCGAATCACAGAGCGCGTGCCAATGCATCTACAAGATGTGTAGGGCGAGCTAATGTCAATTCTTGCCTCGTTTCTTGGTCACGAAGCACATCCAAAAATGCCTGAACTGCTAATCGCTCCATTACATTTTCCAGTAAAGCTGGGTACGCAAGACGAAGCGTGTAATATCGGCTCCAAATTCTTGCAAGGATTCGCTTGACTTCTGGCATCGATTCTTCAGCTGTGAATGGTACAAGTGTTTTAGGTGGGCCTAATCATACCTTTGTTCCAGATGTTTAATCAGCTGTTCATAGTCCTCCTGTTGTGGGGCGATCGGATATATCAGTATCAACAACATAGCATGTTGTTTCTTCATATAGTTTAGTGAATATTTGATCAATTGTGGTGGCACTACTAGCGGTAAAACTCGTGTTGGCCACGATACGGTATATTTTAGGTTGAAATACTCTGAAACATCACAAATTTTGTTAAAAGGCGGACTAAACTTATCGTAATAATCTGCATTGAAATCACCACATAAAAAGATATTGATATCTGATTAAAAAATTTAATTCAAAACGTCATGAATAGTGTCTGAAATAGCATTCAAATTGCCCGATGGAGATCGATAGCAACACAATATTATAGTTTTTCCTATACTTAAATTACAAGAAATGCCACAAATTTCTATGTCTTGTTCAGCGCAATATGTATTGTGAGATCAGTACAATATGCTTCCCATTCTTTTACTTTTTCTACAGTAATTACTTTACAATATAAAATTGTAAAAATGATAACTGTCGTTCGAGTTTTCTTTAAACCCAGTTTTTGTCAAACAAATATAACTTACATCATAACTGTGAATATCAACATACAAATTGTTTATCATATTATGGTTAATATTGCGTGCATTCAGTACTACAATATCAGGGTTGAATATTATATTTCTACCATTTGCTTTTTCCTGTGGTATAAAAAACGACTTATAACCGCCCCGTGAGGCCAAATTTTAGGATTCATAGCCTTTTAAAAGTTTTTCGGCAATATATTTACCTTGAAGGACAAATAAATTGTTAGGAATTTTGATTGCATCACTTCACATGTTACTTCAGGAAAAGAAACTTTCATGAAATTGGTGAGGGTATCTATGATTGTCTGTTTTTCAATTCTTGTAACATGTAGGGTTACTGTTTTCGGGACCCCCTTAACATTCTCACTGTCCCTGTTACTACCTACGACAATATTTCTTCTTCCTCTGTAATGCCTTCTAGAGCTGACTGTTTGCCACTCTGTGCTAGTATTTTCAACCTCGGGGTGTTGTTCGGTCCACTACTAAATTGATCAATTCGTTAATTTTCGATCTACTCTGGTCATGAAGCAGTTCTCGGGACACTTCTGGGTTATTTCTTGTTTGGGAATTCTCTTGTTTATTTATGATTGGTTTTTGTTGACCGGCCCTCATCTGATGGCTTTCTTTAGTTTCGCTGATAACGTTTGCGGATTTTTTTGTAGAAATTCCCAAATTGTGATCATTCTGAATATTGATCTTCACGTGATTGCTAGTAAATGGCGCCACTTCTGGTATTTGTGAATCAGGACTGTTACTTAATTGTTTCAATAAAAATATTAGATCCTCTTGTTCTTGGCATCTTTTCTATAAGTGATATGAAAGCTTATTTACAGTTTCAAGTTCCCTTTTAAGAGAACTATTATTTCCAGACATTTAGTCACATTAAGCACAAATCACATCTCCCACCGTGTCATGGAATTTATCACTCTCAGTATTAATATGTTCACCAATTTTATTTATGTAACTATTAATCACTTGTGGATTCGTTACACTCACTGGCACTTTGAAGCTAATAATTATGTCAATTAGATCGGTCTTCTTTACTTTATTCAACTCATTCGCCAACATGTCTCGGGCTGCCATTGCCCACCCCGGGTGGACGGTGCGCACTCCAAGCAAGCACCCGACGTCGAGATTGGCATCTAGACAAATTATATTGCCTATCGGCTACTATGAAATATGGAAAAAATTTCCCATTTCCAGAATTGGAACCTGACCAAATGCAAGCGGAAGTTTCAAAGGCCGGCATCTAACCGCCTCGCTACCGATGGAAAACTGCATATCTGTGGATTATTCATTGATTTATCTAGAGCTTTTGATAGTGTAAATCATGCCCTTTTACTTCAGAAGCTCGAGAGATATATGGTGTGCAAGGAATTGCTTTGAAACTGATGAAGTCATATTTGGAGGGCAGGACTGAAAAAGTACTTATTCGAAAAACCGTTAGTCAATCGGCAACTATTGAGCAAGGTGTTCCTCAAGGTTCAATACTTGGCCCATTACTTTTTCTTATATATGCCAACGACCTGATGCAATACTTCAAAAGTCTCACTTCAGTTCATGTAGTTGCTTATGCTGACGACACCAATTTCCTCATACAGGAACAGAGTGTGTTAGCTCTCACAGAAAAAACACAAAGTGTTTATGAGCGGGAGGTAACTTGGGCTGACAAAAATCACCTGGCACTGAACATCACCAAAACAAAATTGTTGAAATTTTCATATTGAAATTCTTTATGATAAATTACGCAAGAATTGTTACGCATTGCGGTTTATGGCGAATCATTGTAGTAGAGAAGTACTGCTGAATCTGTACTATGGAACAATCCACTGCCACCTACGGTATGGAATCCTGAACTGGGGTACAGGGTCAACTGCAGAGAAGGTTTTCATTCTCCAGAAACATTAGAATCATTGCTGAAATTGGGTGGAGGCAATCATGCAGAAATACATTCAAAGAACTCTGAATACTAACGGTTGCGAGTATTTATATTTATGAACTTTGCATATATATTCACAAGAACAGGCTGAACTTTACATTTAATCAGCATCAATACTCGACTCGTTCTAAAAACTTATTAATACCCAACATGCTTGGACCAAAGTTTTTCAATAAGCTAGATGAATCGATTAAGAACTCTCCTAATATAACAATTTTCAAATCGATCTTATCTTATCCAAAAAAATTGCTACACCCTCGATGAATTCTAGATCAATAATGTAATTTGGAATTGAAATTTATTAGTACTTTTAGATGTTTTGTGAAAAACTCTGTTTTACTGTGAAGCCTCTTCATATATATTGTTTATTTATTTTTTTATTTTTACTATATCTTCGTTTCAGATATATACAGTGCGGTCCAAAGGTATGGAATAAATTCATTTTTAGCGTTATTATGTATTTTATGAAAAAATCCTGAAACAGGTCAATTTTTATTGGCAATTTGACAATTTACAGTATGAAAATATTACCCCCTTCTTGCACCCCCTCTGAATTATGAGCACCCCCTCAAAAATTTTAAATGAGAAGGGGGGTCGTGTGGCATCTTGTTCGAAAGGGATTTTCATTATCTGTTCAGCAATACTAAGTGTTTCATATTTGGTGCAACCATAACTGAGAAATTTTTTTATTAAAATTTAAAAATATTGACACTGTAAATTATGTATCCGTTGAAAAAACCTGAAACAGGTCGATTTCTATTCTCAATTTGACAATTTATACTTTCTTATCTGTCTTGCTAAAAAAGTCAGGAAGAAGTTGTTGAAGACACCAAAAAATTATTCACAAAACCCATAAATAATATAATGTCAATCTAGTAGACTACTGTTATTTTGATATTTGTGAGTTGCTGGCAGACGTCAGTGTATTGAAAAATATTTTTGTGTGTATTCGATTCATCTATGGCTCATTTATCCGAAACTCAAAGAGTAGACATTTTAATTATGCTTGGATGCGGTAATAAAACACGAACTCAAACGGAAGTTTGTGAAATGTTCAATAATAAATACCCTGGTCAACACGTATCACAATCTACAGTTAGCAAAATAGAAACAAAATACCGTGAAACTGGACATGTAAAAACTCGTCAAAAACCAGGTCGAAATGCTGCATTGATGAGGAGAAAAAGTTAGATGTACTGTTAGCGATGGAGGAAAATCCGCATATGACAAGTAGACAACTTGCCGCCGACAATGATGTAAGTAAATCATCGATATTGAGAGCTTTACATAAAGAAAAATACCATCCTTATAAAGTTCAGTTGGTTCAGGAGTTAAATGAGGATGACCCTGATAGAAGGCAACAATTCTGTGAACTGATGATGGATAGAATCGAAGCAGATTTGCAGTTAATAAACAAAATTGTGTTTTCTGATGAAGCTACTTTTTATTAAAATGGAACGGTTAATAGACAAAACTGTAGATATTGCAGCAGAGAAAATCCTCATTGGATGTGTGAGGCTCACACACAATATACCAAAAAAGTGAACGTTTGGGCTGGTATCATTAAAAACAAAATTATTGGCCCCTATTTTTTTGAAGGCACAATTAATGGTGAGGTTTATCTAGGTTTTTTGATGAACTTTTTAGTGCCTACATTAAAACGACTTTTTCCCGATGTTAATGATCCAAATGGAATAGATAGATCAATTTGGTATCAACAAGACGGAGCTCCACCGCATTACACACGTATTGTTCGAGATTATTTGACAGAAGTTTTTCCCAATAGGTGGATTGGCAGACGTGGACCGATTGAATGGCCGCCTAGATCCCCCGATTTGACTCCTCTCAATTACTTTTTATGGGGTTATTTAAAATCAAAAGTATATTTCAATAGACCAGACAATATTGCAGATTTAAAAACTAGGATATCGGAAGAAATTAACAACATAACCCCTGAGGTCCTACAAAATGTTCTACGAGAATTCCAAGATCGCCTTGCTTATTGTCAAGAAGTAAATGGTGGTCATTTTGAACATTTAATTTAACTGTAAAACAAATTGAAATATACTTCCTAAACATTATGTTACATTATTTCCTTCAGTCTATCAACATTTGACATATTCAGAATAAATTTTCTCAGTATTGCTGAACAGAGAATGAAAATCCCATTTGAAAAAGGTGCAACACAACCCCCTTTCTCATTCAAATTTTTTGAGGGGGTGCTCATAATTCAGAAGGGGTGCAAGAAGGGGGTGATATTTTCATACTATAAATTGTCAAATTGAGAATAGAAATCGACCTGTTTCAGGTTGTTTCAACGGATACATCATTTACAGTGTCAATATTTTTAAATTTTAATAAAAAAATTTCTTCGTTATGGTTTCACCAAATCTGAAAAACTTAGTATTGCTGAACAGATAATGAAAATCCCTTTCGAACAAGATGCCACACGACCCCCCTTCTCATTTAAAATTTTTGAGGGGGTGCTCATAATTCAGAGGGGGTGCAAGAAGGGGGTAATATTTTCATACTGTAAATTGTCAAATTGCCAATAAAAATTGACATGTTTCAGGATTTTTTCATAAAATACATAATAACGCTAAAAATGAATTTATTCCATACCTTTGGACCGCACTGTATGTATGTATACTGTGTATGTGTAGATAATTGTATTTGTGTTTAGCATTTTGTGACGTTTACCTTGTTATTGTACCATTTGAGTCATCCTCTATTTTGTACTTTTTAACAAGATGAATAAACTTATTATTAATTTTTCCGTAAGGAATGTACCAGTCAGGCCCTGTCCCCGGAGCTCCGATACTACCGGAGGGCGCGCTGGTGTATCATTAACCCCAGCAAACACTCCACACGTCCGTGGGGTGAGTGATTACTGGGTCCAAGAATCATGTGCCCTGAGTAAACGGAGTGAACCAAGAATAACGGCCTTCTGCATTCTTCCGGCCAGGTTTTCTGCCAAATCATGGCATGCCGGTATGATTTTTAGATTCGAGAGCAGCGTGTCCATCATTCCACCAAGGACCCCTATTATCAGAACCACCATCTTGACAGAATGGTTTGGATGATGAAGCCTGCGGAGTTCAAAGAGTACATCTCGATATTTAGTCCGTTTTTCCTCCTCTTTTCGGACGATATTCGTTTCGCCAGGAGCTGAAAACTCGATGACGAAAATCGTCCTACTTTGGAGGTCGAGAAGGACTACATCAGGCTTATTGGCTTGTATTTGCCTGAGGGTGGGGAATGAGTAGTTCCAATATATTCGGCACTTCTCATTCTCCACAACGGACACAATATCCCCCGGAGCATAAGGCAACACCGGTGTTTCGTCTACACCGTACGAGAGTCGTAGATGGTAGTAAAACACTCGTAGGGCCGCGTTATGCCTGTGGATATAGGCTAAAATAAAGATTTTGTTTTTTATGGAACTTGAAATGAATTGAGATTTTCAACAAACATTTATCTAACTTGCCTTGTTTTCATAAACACGATTTTATTAGTTTCACTTTGTAAAGCAACAATGTAATCTAATCTTGGAAGGCAGTTTTGACCTACTAATAATTGCTGTATCGAAATGAAACTTTTTATGTATATGTAGTTCGGGTGACAATTCTATAATTTGGTATCTTGAAGCTGATCTGCATACGTCCAGTCGCCTGAATACTCTGAAATTCCATAGACCGTTGAAAATACAACAATTCTATAATGATAATAATGTGAATCTTCAAATTCAATTTTCACCCACTTCCAGTCGCTCGAATAATCTAAACTTGGCACATGTCAAGGACCGATGACAATACAAGAATTTTTTAATAATAACGTTATAATAATAATGATGATAATATGAATTTTTTGATTACATTTTTACTTACTTCCAGTTATTGAGAGATGGAATGTCTGTTTAATCATGAAGTCGACTAAATAATCTGAAATTCAGCACATATATCAAGGACCGATGACAATATAATAATGATAATGAATATGACGTCAATTTGCAGATTTAATTTTCACCACTGTTAGTCGTCAGAATACTCTGAAATTTAACGCACATATCAAGGACCGAGATAATACAAAATTTTTATAATAATAATGGGTTTCAAACTAACCTTAAAAATACCTATTTCAGGACTAGATGACAAGGCATACCGTGGTAATAATATAATAATGATAATAAATATAATAATAAGAGAATAAAGTATCGTTCAAGAAATGAAGAAACCCTGAACAAAAAAGTAAAAAATAATATTTGATAATTAACTTCAAAGTTGAAAAACTTGGGTACTTATTTCATTTACTTTTTAATAATAGCTATAATAGCAATAATAATAATAATAATGTTCAACACCCTCGTATACCGTAGTCGCGTGATGGGTATAGAGGTTCCTGACACTAGATGCAGAGCGTGTCGTGGGGTAGCTGAGACCGTAATGCATTCGCTGTCAGCCTGTCCAGCTTATGCGGTCTTATCCTATATTCACAGGCATAACGCGGCCCTTCGAGTGTTGTACTACCATCTACGACACTCGTATGGTGTAGACGAGACACCGGTGTTGCCTCATGCTCCGGGGAATATGGGAAGTGCTGAATCTATTGGAACTACTCATTTTCCACCCTCAGGCCAATACAAACCAACAAGCCTGATATAGTCCTCCTTGACCATTAAAGTATGACGATTTCCGTCATTGAGTTTTCAACTCCTGGCGAAACGAGCATCGTCCGAGAACTCCGCAGGCTTCACCCAAACCATTATGTGAAAATAGTGGTTCTGATAATAGGGATCCTTGGTGGAATGATGGACACAGTAGTCTCAAACTTAAAAATCATAACGGCTTGCCGTAATATGGCAGAAATCTCAGCCGGACGAATGCAGAGGGCCGTATTCCTTGGTTTACTCCACCTGCTCAGGGCACATGATTCTCGGACCCATTACACACTTACCCCACGGCGTGAGGAGTGGTCATTGAGATAAATGATCCAGCACGCCCTCCGGAAGTGTCGGGGCTCCGTTGACATGGCCTGACTGGGAAATTCCAAACGGATAATAATACTTTCTTATTAACACTCATAGACTGTACCCAAAGGCATGGCCTGTGCGGATAGAGGACGGCTATTATTATTATTGGCCGTGGCGCTCCGGGGCGACTTACTGATTTTTGGAGGCATATTCACTTCCTAGCAGTGGAAAAATCTGGAAAACCTACAGCACCACCTCCGGTGGTCGGTGCGCACTCCAATCAAGCATCAGACTTCGGGACTGGCATCCAGACAATTCACATCGACTCCGAAGAAATTGATAAAAAAAAATTTATATCCAGGATTCGAATATCACGAACACCACGCTTTTTTAACAAGAAAGACAATTTTTTAAAATTAGTTTTTACTTCAGTCTAGTTTATAAAAGCGTGTTTCCTTAGATTTTTTGCACTTTCATTCATATTTTTCAAGAAGAAAAATTGGTGATTCTACTCGACAGACAGAACACCACTGAACAGTAATAATGAAAAATAGATCAGGTAATCCAATCCTGCATTACCTACACAATAGGTATATTCACCGGCAAGGCTCCAACAAAAAACAACTGCTGTCCCCTACGAACGTTGGATTATATCTGTTAGATTCTTGGCAAAGTTTTTCACGAGAACTAATTTGCTATGGAATTATTTTTCGATTTAAATGGGACAACGGCTACGTACCGGTTACATGGTTCTTGCCAATCATCAGCGAATGCTAGTTCACCCAACTAAATCAAAAAATAATTTCAGCTTTCGATAGGAGTCCCTACAATAAACCCTGGAGTATGTTTAGGAAACTGAGCATTACGCTCAGAGTTCTCATGGAAGCTTGTTCAGTAACGAAAAATGCTCAATCACTTTTTCTTCCATATATGCCGTATGCTCATTTTGTCAAAATCCTGTCAGAAAACCACTTCTCCCCGACAGATACGTATGCAATGATACTTACTAAATTGTTTTTTGTTAAAATTGTTATTTCCGTCAACCAGCTGCACACCTAAAACCCTCAAAAGTCTTAGAAAGACTTGTCCGAGCTAGGGATGACGCAGCCCTTACCTTTTACCGATGACCATGCTGGTAATCGAACCCATGACCCTGAGGTTAAGAGACAAGCGCTCTACCATCATGACCATCACGGCTCATACATTTGCAACTGTTACCTGTAACCTACTATCAGAATTTTGTTTTGTTTCGGACAGGGGAACTACCTGCAGACAATGAGATCTTTATGTTCTAGAGAGCACTCTGACCACAGCATCTACTTCTTTTGAAGCTAAATATTTCCTATCGGTATATAAGTGGATATCATATCATCAAAAAATTGACAAATGTAAGCGGAGTTTTAAACCAAGAGTAAATAACATCAACACGCTTATGATAGTTTCAAACCAAGAGTAAATAACATCAACACGCTTATGATAACAAGTAACAAGTATAATTCAAGTTATGAATATACATCGATACAAATATTATTGGAATACCAAGAAAACCCGAAACGAATATTGTCGGTGAAGTCAATAGTATCAATAAAATTGAGACTCAGTCAATATCCAAAGTCAATAAAGAAATCAAAATTTGCTACAGAAATGAAATTTTGCTCTCATTCTCAAATTTCAGCAATAGGGTGTGATTCATATTCATTGAAAAAATATTCTCGTTTCCATCTAATTTCATAAATTCCATATCATAAGTGCTTGATATAACGTAATGAAAACCAATATCAAAATATATCAAACTAGTTTGAGATATTATCATAAAGACACAAAGAAAACCCTGGATCACTGAAGCGGTGAATAAAAGGGACAAATTATACCAGAACATCATAAAGAATCCAATTGCTGTGGAAGGTAGTGAAAGGACATATCGGCAAGAAAAAAGATAAGTGAAATTAGTATGATTATCCTAAACCTGAAAAAAAGAAATCTCCTCCGGCACAGATAAATTAACAGTGGAAACCTTACAAAATATCTTTTGGATAATAACAGGTCCTCTCAGTTGACTCACCGATATAATCATTTAAACAGGTAAGTGTCGTAATGTCTTCAAAGTGGAAGTCATCAAACCCCTATACAAAAATGAAGACAAATCCAAAATTTTGAGCTATCGCCCAATGACATTAATTTCAATTTTAGCGTTTTTATTTAAATGGTCATAAAATCGAGAATTGAAAACTTTTTATCAGAAACCGATACATTATCTGATAATCAATTTGGATTAGAGCAGGATATTCTACACAAGATGAAATTCGCCTAATCACATCAAGAATATATAAAAACCTGGAGGGTGGCAAACCTGCATTGGCTTTGCTTCTGGATCACGTGAAAGCATTCGATACAGTCCAATATTTTTTCTTGTTAGACACACTCCATGACGCCGGATTCAGAGATACAGCACATGCTTTGATGAAGAGCTACCTAAAGATAGAGAACAACGCGTCGAAATAAATATCAAACTCAGTGAAAAAGAAATCATTGAATATAGTGTTCCACAGGGCACAGTTCTGGGACCCATTTTGTTTATAATTTACATTAACGAAATTTTCACCTTAAACAGCTCTGGTACCATCATTAGTTTTGCGGACGATACGGTCGTCTTATATGAAGGAGAAACCTGGGAACAACAGAAAGGAAAAGACGTTCAAGATATGAAAGTATTCAGTCACACATGGTTTCGACCTTTTACATGTTACGCTGATAAAATCCCAGAGTTTGTATCACTTGTCATCAGGATGAGGAGGAAGAATTAGAGATTAAAAGAGCCTATGAAGTAAATTATTTTGGGTCATATATCGACAAATATATGAGATGGAATATTCAGTTCTATTTACAAATAACAAACGTATCACTTGTCATTCAGAATGACGAGGAAAAATTAGAGATTAAAAGAGCCGATAAAGTAAAATATCTTGGGTTATATATCGACAAATATATGAAATGGAATATTCAGTTCTATTTACAAATAACAAACGTATTGGAGGCTGCAAGACAATCTATAATCATTATGAATATACGTTTAACAATTGAACGAAAATAATAGGTAGTAGAACTTTATCAGAACACCCTTTGAGGAGGATAGAGGATTTTCAATAAATGAAACATTAAAAACAATAATTACAAAAAAATGTTTTGAATAGAATATTGAAATATTTTTTCACTGCAACCAAAAAATTGTTATGGTATCACTTCAAGTAAAACAACCAGCACACACAACCTGAAGAATGGTGAAACTAATTTTCACCGAGAACTGGCAAGTGTTCCGAAGGAACAGTGCCATAAGCTAAGCAAGCAAGCACTTTCAGGTATTAGGACTTCTGGAAAATGCAATGAAAAAAGTTGCATAAATGGAGTACTGCAGAAAAACAAATTCACCGATTATATAGAGATGTTCGTTCATGAAAAAAAAAGACAATTTTAAATTGAAGGATTTAAGAATCATAATGGAATCGGATGGCGCTTCGATCAACTTGGTTGTAGATCGTGGTGTTATCCGTGGGGAAATATTAGTTAAACAGTTGATTATTATTCATTTGGCAGGGACAGGACAATTATAATGTTGTCCGACTTACCCTGTCACTGATGAGAGGCAATAAACCTCGAAACATGCATGTCTGCAGGTGGTCACTCCCAGCCAAATGAAGGATAATCTTCTGTTTAATTACGAGACAAGCACTTGCAATTGGGTCTTCTTTGAAGAACGTTGCACAAATATCTGTCAGTTGTAGTTCAATGTCCGTCGTGGTATCAGTCAGGGAAGTAGTTGTTTTTTGACAGATGCTTGCCTTTATTTTCCACTTTGTGGAAACGCTTAGAGAGAAGCGTACCCCTGTATTCTTTCAACATTGTTGATACCTCTCTGGCACAATATATTCGAACTAGTTCGAATGTTTACTAACTTTACTTAAACAGAATAATGACACAAAATTATTACTATATAACGATTATTCATCCAAAATTCAAAAAGCTCGTCCCGCTTGCATTGTATCTGAACTAATCACAGAGCGCGTCATCGTGTATTCCAGCGAGGTTAAGGTTATGTCGGTACTCGGATAGCGGGAGTTTGTGGCGTCATTTCGTCTAGTTGGTTTAGGTTCTTATAATCTAGTTGTGGTCATTGTATTATAAAATATTATCATGTTTTTTTTTTTCAATTATACCAAAATTTGCTAGAGGTCATCCAAATCATTATTTGGAGAAGCGTAACAGTTATACACAGTGAAGTCAGGAGTAACGATATACGAAAAACTGTGCCCGCTACCATATTTACTAACGGTGATATTGCTATCAAGAATCTTGATAGCTGTGTTCAAGTCTGCATCTGACCACAAGTCCTGTCTATGTCTGATGGCATTACGGTTGGGTTCACTTATGAGTATTATATTGGTTCCTACCTCTTTAGCCATGACCATTGCTATATCATGGCATGGACGTCTCCTGCATGCATTGATTTGCAGAAACTTGAGTTTCATCGCTTTGTTCTGTTTACTGGGATACCTCCAGTTTCCTTCCGCCTATATTCTTGGGACACCTTGGGTTACCAGATTGATGTCCATCCTTTTGACAATGTATGCAGAAGGGATTGTTTATACAATCCACAGCCTTATGCCCTTCCTGCGTACATTTCTACGCTTTTCTTTTCTGCCTTTCTATGTCAATACTTCCAGCATCTAAACCACTTTGTCAACGATTTCCTTCCTAGCACCTCCCTACACTGCTTCCAGCCAATCTTAATTTTCCCAAGACATCTCAGTTTGATAGCATCTCCTTCAGTCAATACCATCGTGGCATCTATCTATCTATTTATCCATCCATCCATCTGTCCGTCCGTCTGTCCGTCCGTCCGTCCGTCCCTCCATCCATCCTTCCATCCTTCCATCCTTCCATCCTTCCATCCTTCCATCCTTCCATCCTTCCATCCTTCCATCCTTCCATCCTTCCATCCTTCCATCCTTCCATCCTTCCATCCTTCCATCCTTCCATCCTTCCATCCTTCCATCCTTCCATCCTTCCATCCTTCCATCCTTCCATCCTTCCATCCTTCCATCCTTCCATCCTTCCATCCTTCCATCCTTCCATCCTTCCATCCTTCCATCCTTCCATCCTTCCATCCTTCCATCCATCCATCCATCCATCCATCCATCCATCCATCCATCCATCCATCCATCCATCCATCCATCCATCCATCCATCCATCCATCCATCCATCCATCCATCCATCCATCCATCCATCCATCCATCCATCCATCCATCCATCCATCCATCCATCCATCCATCCATCCATCCATCCATCCATCCATCCATCCATCCATCCATCCATCCATCCATCCATCCATCCATCCATCCATCCATCCATCCATCCATCCATCCATCCATCCATCCATCCATCCATCCATCCATCCATCCATCCATCCATCCATCCATCCATCCATCCATCCATCCATCCATCCATCCATCCATCCATCCATCCATCCATCCATCCATCCATCCATCCATCCATCCATCCATCCATCCATCCATCCATCCATCCATCCATCCATCCATCCATCCATCCATCCATCCATCCATCCATCCATCCATCCATCCATCCATCCATCCATCCATCCATCCATCCATCCATCCATCTATCCATCCGTATCAATTTGAGAATTGTGGATGCTTATCTACGGAGGGCCAAATGATGATTTGCTGAAAATGGACGATATTCTACGTTCACCGGCCCATCACTCAATAGTGTATTTTTTTATATTTGTAACATTCAATTCATTTTCCAAGTTTTTTTGATGAAATGACTTGATCTAATACATATGCTACAGTATTAATCATCAAAAATATGCTGTTTTTTTAAAGCGACATATTATTTTGTTCAGCCAAACATTGAAACCTTTTTTGTTTTGTACCATTACCGAAAATGTAAAAAAATATACTCTCACATGATGACTTTTCGGACTGTTAGGCCAACGTTCATTACTAGTTAGACTTGACGTTTCGCCAACACGAGAAATTGGCATTCTCGTGAGAGATTTTTATAATTCTGTTTTGATGTCGACATTAATCCAATGCGAATCATTGCCATATACATTTTTTCTTCATTTTGAACTTCGGCTGTTACGAAAAACGTTGATTTTTCCTCTTTATTTTCCACTTTCAACTCACTTAAATTTATTTGTAGATAATATTTTCTGCCACACTCGCGAGAGATTTTCTGAGAGACTTGATTCTATTAATGGAAACAACACGAATAGACATTTACATGATGTCACAAGTTTCTTCAAAGCCCTCAACTGACACTCAAATTTGTCGTATAATGGATACAAGGAAATATTGGTGGAAGTTACTCATCCTAACAACAACTTTATTTGTAGCTGCTCACGTCAAAAACGAGTTTTGAAGGCATCGATAGCTTGGGGATCATTTTCAATTGCTGGGGAAAAGTTTTCTACAACACTCCTATCTCTAGATCAAATTGACTAATCAAGGTGGGTACTGAAACTTCTCATAATCTATTTTCATTCAATTTCTTGAATATTTTCCAAAAATTAAGCCGATCTCGAAGGTCACTCCTAAGTTTCTTCAACAGAATACGTGGCAAATATCAATGGAAGGAGCGCTGGAAGCACCAACATCTGAGCAATCGTCTCCAACAGAAGTACCATGAATACAGATGCGAGCTTCTCTTTCATTACGTTGAACTCCATAGAATACTCATCACCACTCTCACAAGCATCTTTTAACCCAGCTTTCGTAGCTGTGCCTACAAACACGAAGTTTAATACTATCATTTCAATTATACATTATACTTCGTGACAGTTATGGTCAATAAATGTTGTTTTCCAGTGAATAGAACGCTGGAATCAACGAACTGTACAATCTTCATTTCCTGTTCTCTAACAAATACAAATTTGAAGAATCTTAATATCAGAACTCAGGAATTGTGAATGATCGACAATATGGTTGCCGTCATCTGAGAACAACAAACTGGTTATCCGCTTATATCTCACATCGAAAATGTTGTGAAATGCTGTTTGGCACAATGGTCCCCCATGTTATGGCTCACTCCCTTCCGGCCTCGGTTCGTTACTCTAATTAGCATTCTCTCAGATGGATATCTCGATACGTGGTGGTTGATAAATACGTTTCATCTACCACTCTATCAATAAATGCTGGTATTCCGTAAGGATTCATTTCAGCAACAACACTGCTTCTTATTCACATCAATGATTTGTTGGGAACTACATCATGCCCAGTGCACGATTGCGGTTGAAATTACCCTTGGTACCTCTTTCCAAAGCTTCAGTATCAGCCCGTGAAACCAGAAAAGAACACAGTAGGAACATGAACTAATGAAATAAGGTAAACATTCTAGAATAGGGAACCAGCCACCTGGTGGAATAATATGCGAACAAAGCCCAAGTATGTCTTTTCTCTTGAAACATAAATCCAGAAAACTGGCTGAGTATTCAATTAGAGAAGGTCATGAAAAGAAATCTCTAGTTAACTGATCATTTGATCCGATAGATTCCTTTTGTGGGGTTACACTACTATATACCGAGTTTTTCCTTCAACTTATTACTATGCAATCGAAATTCGCAGATACTTCTCATCAAGTAGTAGTAGTAACAGCAGATGACAAAATCATTATTCAAGGGCGAACTTGTCGAGAATAGAATCAACTATTTCCTTCAATTTCAAAATTTACCATATTTTCGATTATTTTTTCAAGAAATTGACTAGAATGCTGTAACGATCACCTGTGACACATTCTGGACTATATTATTCTGTTCTACTATCTAAAAAAAATAAAAAAAAATTGTGTTCGAAGTAAGTAATGAAAATATCATATTTAACTGAACTGAACTAAACTCAACAACTAATGATACCGTTTCAAATGACAATCAGAAGAAAATGAAAATTACCAAATTTAAATGAAAAAAATTAAAAGGTCATCTTACCAAAACTGAATAGAAGAATGGATGCATAACGAGTCCAAGCATACAAAACACAAGGTAGGCAAGATGATATACCAGTTCTGCATCTGTGAGTATTTGCTGATATGTCTTCGTAAGTGTACCATGGTTACCCATTATACTGACTAGATGTATACATTTCAGTACTATTGTTGTTGTTCCGAGTAACCAGAGAGTTGGTTCGGGACCTGCAGAGTATATCAGCCTCAGAATTGTTGAAGCAACTAAAGTTCTAATGCCTGTCTCTCTTGGCAATGTTATTACTATGAAAAATGCAGATAACATCGCAACCCATATAAGTGCGGATAGAGTTGAACTTATCGCTGAAAAATTCAAATATCGATTACATACTCAAATAATATCCAATTGTACAAAACTCACTGGGTATTAAATTATCAAATGGGTAGAAACAAGCTACTATTAGATTAATAAGTACAGCACAGTTGAACAAAATTTGACTCCACAAGGACATATAGTTACTGACCCAAAACAACGAAGGTTGAGCTGAAACAAAATGGTTAAATGAGAATATAACGAAGGAATATGCCATTTCACCTCTGAGTTTTTTCTGCCATTTCATTTCGTTGAACATTTGATCAGTACGATCAAAAAAGTCTGCAACTTTAGAACCTTGATCATCTCTTTCAGCTGTATTCCAAACCCTCACTTTTGTGTCCTTAGTCAAATATACACATATTTCTGGTATTGGAAACACTATCTGTTCCAAAGTGCGGTCTTGCCTAACAATTTCGATTTGTGCAGTGTGTGGTGCATAATAAGCAACAGCTTTTTGCGTTTCTGGATCCCCAGAATCGGAGAATTTGAGTAAAGATGCTAATTCTTTATTATGTTGAGCTAATTGATGACACAATATCCAGATATTGTGTCCTACTTCTCTAGGAGATACCATATTTTCAATACTAGAGTCATCTACATCATCGTCATCTGTTTCTTGGTGAAATGCGTTACAAGCAACGTCGACCAGCTGTTTTGGATTCATATTGGAAAGTATGCGCTCAGCATTTTCGCTATCTCCACGACTTTCCATTATAGCTAGTAGGAGTTTTGAGGCATTATTTTTCAACTCTAATACTAGATCCATCCTACATTTACCCAGTGGATTTATATCATTCAATATTAAAGCTGTTATAATATCCAAACCGTTAGACTCGTGCGTTGCTATACAGTTCTGGTTCTCATGGCAAGGTCCTTGACAATATTCTGTTAATGTTTCGAGTGTCTGATTAATTAAAGACACATTATTTTCATTGATATACAGTCCTAAGAGTCCGAGACCACCAGTTGTTGACCCACATATACAGTCCAAAAATAATAATGTTTCAGATATGAGATTGTAATTACTTTTGTTATTCTGGTTTCTGAGGAGGTTTTGTAAAGCTGTATTATGATTTTCACATAACAACTGCAGGAATCTCAAAATAGGTTGCATGATTAATACCTTATTAGATAAACCATTTTGATCTTCACGATCACGTTGTTTCTCATATTTCTCAGGATCTTCGAAAGTTGAAGTCGCACTTGAGGTTACATTACCTTCTTCACCTGCAGTTGAATTACGTATATGAACATATGCCTGAGATGTTGAATCTACTGCCCGACTCAACTCTTCTCTCAGGTCTTGACTAATTAATATACCATTACTTTTGCTGCTAGTTTGTTTTCTAGAGAATTTATCCATATCTTTTTCATCATGTTTGTCTTCATGAGCTTTCGCTGCGATCTCAGAGGTATTGACAGTTACAGTTGACTTGATTTCTTGTTGCGAATCTTTCATTTTGTCATGAAATACCTAAAAAAATTATATTTTTCATACATTTTTTCGAATTTTTTTGAACATCCATGTTGGTTAGAACAAATGATTATAATTTGAGTGAACATTTACACAAGTATTATTACGGCTAACCAGCTCGGAATATTCTAAGATTAAGATTCATCAGTTGACACAATCAATAGACATAATTGGGTCATTATCAGTATCATTTGTTAATAATCTTCCGTCAACCATTAGTACTATTTTGCCATGAATATTTTGTTGGGTGTAACCCTCACATTGTAATTATATCGTGAACGTATTTCAGACTTGTTGATCATTATCAGTAGGACAAAGACTAGTGCAGAGATAGAAATAAACAGAATCGAAATCCAATCACACATTTGTGGGTTGGGTTAGACGACCCTGTATTCACAATGCAACAACGAACGCCGCTATGGAGGCAATTGTAACTACCTGTATGACAATCGTATTCAGGAAAATATAAATCTTCAATTAGTATAAAACAAAGTTGATATCCGCATCTGTCTGTTTCCCCGCTTACTTTTTCTAAACCACTCAACAGATTTTGATAGGGTTTTCACTGCCATTTAGATATTATTTTACGAAAGGCTATTAGGTACAATACATTCTAGTAGAATATTTGTAAAGTAAAGAAAATTCAATGTTTTGTGATCAATTCGACAAAAATTGATTTTGGAGAACGTACATGGCTTACGCTGGCTAAACTTTATATGACATACATCAAAATAACAACACTACAGCTAAAAACTCCCAAAATATAAATGATAACACATGTAAATGCACCAGTGAGAAGCCAGGGCGGTTCGCTACAGGATAAATAAAAATCGGAGACGGCTCATGTGCAGATGCCCACGGCGTCGCAAGAGTCAACGGGCGTTGGTGAGACTAGTAAAACGAGGAACGATGGAATGGAGGTACGAATATCCCTAAAACAAACCAGAGAATCACGAAACAAATATCACAGGAAGGCAGGAAGCTCCCCTCCTTCCCAGATAAGAAACCGAAAAACGAGTCTATAGACACGAATATTCCAGAACACCAAACACTTGTCCAATACTATCATTGAATGTAACTTGCAATTATCTAGTGAAAAGTTGTCCTTTACTCCAGATGAAACAATTTTGCAAACTTTCAACGTAAGCTTGAGTAAAAATTCTAATATGCTATACTTGATCTTTGCCCTGTCCAAATAAGAACAATTCGATCATACATTTCAAGTTTATTTGTGACACAGGATCTAATTCACTGACAAAAAGCGATAAACTGCGATAAACTGCATTATTCTTCAATCTAATTGAAAAAATTATTTTGAATGGGATTGATCCTAACACGCCTATGGAAACTTCAGGAACTGTCCTGTTTCAATTAAAAATTCATAATCACGAATCAAATATGAAATTTCACATGCTCCAAGGCAAAACACATGTATCCTATGACGGAGTAATAGGTAGGTAATACAATTTCTTTCAATCTCAAGAAGTCGAAATAAATGATAATAAAATGAAACTCGAACACAAATCTCTGCCAATAGTGCCAATGCTATTGAAGTTAACCCGAAATAATAATCAAATAGATTGGCAATGTTTGACTCTAGAGCCTAGATCTGAAAGATTCTTACAACTCAATAATATCAATGAAGGAGATTGTTCAGTTTCTGTTTTCTATTTCACTTTGTATTCAAACTAGCAACGCCTTAAACACCCTTGCGTTTTTATCTTTTTATAATCTGATTTTGACACGATTGTCTCGCAGCAGGAATGAAATTTGGTGCAATGACGTCATACGTCACCAGCAACTTGGATAGCTAGGTTAGTTAGGTTAGGTTAGATTGTGTCCCTTCCTTTTACTTGAAGAAATTAGGTCTATTAAACAATTGAACATATATAATAGACCGTCCCTTCAATTACACTATGCTCCTATATTTCGGAAATGATGTATATGTTTTATAACTCTGAGAATGTGAAAACGGAAAAATAAATAAACAATCTCCAAAGGTTAATGCATTACGTCAACGTCGTCAACACATATGCCATGACGTCATTGCACCAAATTTCATTCCTGCCGCGAGACAATCGTATTTTGACAAGCTGAACGAATATTAGATTTATAGCTGTCATCACGAAATCATTTTAAAATAGTATGAAATAAATAGCGTAAACTTATTGAAGATTTATTTCAAACGTAAGAAGAGATACAGTCCACTAGGATCCCAACATTTTGGTTCCTCGTACCGGATAAAACAGCGATTGATTGATCCAAACGTCACCAGTTCGAATGCCGAATACTTCATCGTAGCCCCGATTGCTGTATTTGGAAGTTGAAGGTGGGTGCCAAATCTATCCTTTTCATCCATTCCTACCTACCTATTACATTTTACAGAATATAATTGTATAGTTTCGGTATTCAGCTCAACTATTTTTCGTTTGATATCCTAGTTATTTGACGATATTCTAGGAATTGCAAGGAACACATCAAAATGGACTCTCTTATAAGAAAAAGAGCTAGTGTCAAAGGGAAGTTGACCATTTTCACGAAATATTTGAACAATTTAAAGATAATATATCCCAATTTTATAGTAACAGATAAGGAAAGTTATTTTGAACTCGAATTGAGGCGTGATGCTAACATGTCGGAATTAGAGAGAAGTTTGAACAAATTCAGAATGAAGTCGATATTTTAAGTCAAAATTGCGATCAAGAATTGGACGAACGTGAAAGTTTCACAACATCTTTCTACGCGGCTGCTAGAAAGGCTAAATTATTTACACTTTCCGATACGCTGGCAACGCATACTCCTCAATCTGTACATTCTACACTTAGCTCATCCAATGAGAACTTGTTACAAAATAACATAAAATTACCGACAATTCAGCTGAAAAAGTTTTGGGGTAATTACGAAAATTGGCTAGAATTTTACATGTTTAGTTCTCTAATTCATAAAAATTCAACTTTTAGTAGAATTCAAAAGTTTCATTATCTTCGTGCATCCCAAGAAGAAGGTGCGGTGGAAATCATTCGTTCTTTAGAATTTTGTGAAGCAAACTATTAAACAGCCCGGTCACTCATTTGCAACCGTTTTAATAATGACAGAATTTTGGTTAACAATCACGTTAGTAGCTTATTCAACTTAGATACCATTATTAAGGAAGAATCTTCCTTATCTATCCAAACATTATTAGACAATGTAACGATGAAACATTTGCGCACTTTAACCACGTTGAAGGAACCTACCTCTAACTGGGACACACTCATTATTCACCTTATCGTCACAAAATTAGGTCCTACCACAACTAGAGAATATGAGGAGTCGAGAAGTAAAAGTTCTTCTAAGAAACCCACTTTGGAAAATTTGAAAACATTTTTGACAGACCGTTCAGATTTGATCGAAACCATAGAACGCAGCAAAGCTGTCAAAAAATTACACAAAGCCAAGTCTGACAAAACTGATTTCAAAACTCGATCTTTCGTAGTTGCACCTACAATTAGTTGCGGTTTTTGTAAAAAAGACCATTACATATCAAATTGCGAGGAATTTCTCAAATTATCAGTTAACGATCGTTACGAACATGCGAAGAAAAATATGCTTTGTTTGAATTGCCTAAGACCTGGCCATAATATCAGCAAATGTCGCTCAAGCTCATGTAAAACTTGCAGAGGACGTCATATTACTTTGCTGCATTTTGAACGAAAATTCGAACCATCCACCAGCATTGAGCCTGGTACAAAAAGCACTGCCCTACCTATGTTAAACGAATCCTCTGAACAAAATGCATTATCGCACATGTCCAAGTCAATCTTCATTTATTAGTGAGGAAACTTGTAACCTATTGAATATTGAAACACAAAAAATCAATGCTATCAAAGTATGTATTAAGTCAAATACAAACATGTATACGTTGAATTTATCGTGCTTAGTCGTTCCTCAAATCACAAGCCCCCTGCCAAACTCAAAATTTGATGACACTGTATTGAATATTCCAGATTATATTGTATTCGCAGATCCAGAATTCAATACACCAAATAAAATTGATATTTTGTTAGGCGCTGACTGTTTTTGGGACTTGATGTGCGTTGGGCAAATAAAGTTGGGAAGAAACGGACTCACTTTGCAAAAAACTAAATTAGGGTTGATAGTCGCTGGGCCTATTTCGATTATTAGTTCAAGTAGTTCTTCTATTCATTGTAATCTTAATATAGAAAAAAATTTAACTCGCTTTTGGGAAATAGAAGACATTCCAGGGAAAACTCCTATCTCAATAAAACGATAAGCTCGTCGAATCTCATTTTTTGAATAAATTCACCCGAAACAGTGAGGATCGATTCATTGTTACTATTCCCATAAAAGGTGACATTGACACATTGGGCGAGTCTTATAATATTGCAAAAAAGCGATTTTTACAATTAGAGAACAAATTCAAAGCTAATGAAAGTTTTAAACATAAATACTTTGATTTCATGAATGAATATATAAACTTAAAGCACATGAAGAAGATTGATACTTCACAGGATGAAGCATTGTATTCATTCTATCTACCTCATCACGGCGTGCTGAAGGTGAGCAGTCTCACAACAAAGCTACGTGTTCTTTTCGATGGAAGTGCTTCTAGTAGTACCGGAATATCTCTCAATAACTTGCAGTACATCGGTCCTATACAACAGGATCTTTTATCTTTTATGGTACTAGTTAATCCCGATCAAACTCCTTTACAAAGAATATTATTTCGCTTCAGTCCTGATGAACATTTGGGTACATATGAGTTGCTTACTGTTACATATGGAACCGCATCTGCATCCTTCCTAGCTATTCGTTCATTATATCAATTAGGCATAGAACACGAAACTGTCAATCCTAAGGTCTCAAAAATAATAAAGGACGATTTTTATGTTGATGACATGTTGAGTGGTTCAGATACCATTGAAGATGTAATAGTCATTGCAAATGAAGTTTCAAACATTCTCAAAGGCGGTGGTTTCAACTTGAGAAAATGGGTCTCAAATAGTCCGGAAATATTGGAAGGTATCAAAACCACAACAGATACCTCTAATTTCATTGATTTTGGCATTAATGAAATCACTAAAACTCTAGGACTAACTGGAATAGCAATTCAGACTCACTGTTATTTAAAATTCATCCTAACTTCAGTAGCCAAGTCACAAAACGCTCAATTTCATCAGAAACTTCTCAAGTTTTTGACCCTTAGGATTGCTGAGTCCTTGTATTATCGTGGCAAAAATCTTATTACAAGAGCTTTGGTCCGCTAAATTGTCCTGGGACGAATCTTTGCCGGTACCATTACATACAAAGTTGTTATCATTTCGCGACGAACTTGTCATTCTTAATGAAATCAAACTAGATAGACAAATTACTTGTAATAGCCCGAAATATTGGGAAATTTATGGATTTTCGGATGCGTCTCAATTGGCGTATGCTGCAAGCGTATATATCAAATCGATTGATAATAATAATAGGGTCCACATGAAATTAGTTTGTGCAAAATCAAAGGTGGCACCCATTAAACAATTAACTATTCCCAGTTTAGAGTTATCGGCAGCACTTTTGCTTGCAAAAATCATGAAGAAGGTAAAAGAGGCATTGAAAACTCCTAAAATCAATAGCTACTATTGGACTGACTCTACCTTAGTTTTAGGATGGCTGCGGATGAAACCCAGCCAACTCCAAACCTAACCCGTAGCCAATATTCAGGAATTAACCAATATAAATAGTTGGCGTCACGTGCCAACATCGCAGAATCCAAGTGACTGCGTGTCACGTGGGCTACGGCCCAAATTGTTAAAAAACATGAAATTGTATTGGCAAGGTTCAGATTGGCTGAAATATAACGAAGAATTTTGGCCTCGCCTACCATCAGACAATTGTGTGGACATGACTGAAATCCGCAAAGGACTGTTGTGCCATTCTAATAAAGTCATATATACTAATGAAATATTCAATCGCTTTTCTCAATTCACAAAACTGATTAGAATTACGGCATATATGTTCAGATTTGAACATAATACCTCAATCAAAACCAACAGAAATTTAGGACCACTAACGCTAGAAGAAATTTCTATCTCAAACAAAAAACTCGTTAAATTATGTCAGTTTGAATCATTCGAGTACGAACTTTTTGATTTATCAAAGAACAAATTGAATCCTAAAAATAAGCTATGCAAACTCAATCCTTTCATTGACGATGAAGGTTTACTTCGCTGTGGTGGCAGGTTAGTGAACTCGCAATTTGAATATGACAAGAAATTTCCCATTTTGTTGTCCTCAAAGCATTCATTCAATAAGTTGCTGTTCAGAGAAGAACATTTAAAATTATTACATGCTGGTCCACAACTGTTGCTGAATTCGATACGTGACAAATATTGGCCCCTGTCAGGTCGAACTCTTGCGCGAAAAACTGTACATGAGTGTACCCGCTGTTTCAGAGCAAAACCCACTCTCATTCATTCTATCATGGGAAACTTACCAGAAAAGCGACTGATTCCCGCACCTGCCTTTCACACAATTGGATGTGACTATGCAAGGCCTTTCTTGATTAAAAATAAACGGGGTCGTGGTGCAGCAGTATCGAAATGCTACATAAGCTTATTCATATGTTTCACAACTCGTGCAATCCACTTAGAATTGGTGTCTGATCTTTCGGCAGAATCATTTATAGCCTCTCTTAGGCGTTTTGTAGCCCGCAGAGGGAAGACCTCATTCATTTATTCAGACAATGGCACTAATTTTAAGGGTGCCAGATCAGAACTAGAAAAATCAGGTGATTTTTTGATAACTAATAATAATTACTTAAGTAGGAATAAGTTTATTAAATACGTAGAAATAGAACATAATGTAAAATATAAATAAATTACTCAACTAACGAAATCAGAAATTTGGAAATATCGTGGTCATTCATACCCGCATACTCGCCACATTTTGGTGCTCTCTGGGAGGCAGGTGTTAAATCGGTAAGACACCATTTATGCAGAGTAGCTAGTAACGCGTCCCTGACATTTGAACAATTTTCTACACTTCTCACTCAAATTGAAGCTACCCTGAACTCTCGTCCCCTTTCTCCTTTAAGTACTGATCCTTCAGATTTGGCACCACTTACTCCTTCACACTTCCTGATTGGAAGAGCCGCAACTTCAGTCGCTGATCCAGACCTGACTGAAATTCCAGGAAATAGACTGTCGCACTTCCAGCGTATTCAGCAACTCCACCAACATTTCTGGAAGCGCTGGTCTCAAGAGTACATCAGTGAACTTCAACAACGACATAAATGGAAAAGCAGCCAAGGCTCCCTCAAGATTAAGGATTTGGTGCTGCTGAAAGACGACCATTTTCCCGCCACTCAAATGGTCACTAGGACGAATCGTGGAGCTGATATGTGGAAAGGACCATGTAGCCAGAGTAGCTATTGTACGAACGTCGGCAGGCAACCTGAAGCTGAGCTTCTCAAAAATTTGCCCATTGCCCATGTGTAGTGAATGATTGAAGAGCAATATTTTGTGCTAATCTACGTGTTTAGTGAAAAACCTTCTATTGTACTAAGAACT
Source organism: Chrysolina americana (assembly GCA_958502065.1). Taxonomy (NCBI): domain Eukaryota; kingdom Metazoa; phylum Arthropoda; class Insecta; order Coleoptera; family Chrysomelidae; genus Chrysolina; species Chrysolina americana. The sequence continues at coordinate 34,788,481 of OY293420.1, forward strand.
ATAAAACTCTGGCTCAATCAAGTCGATAACATTTTGTTACATTTTGTATATTATTTGGAAAGTTGTTTCTTTCATGGTGGGCGGCATGTTCAGTTTCTGTTTTCTATTTCACTTTGTATTCAAACTAGCAACGCCGTGAACACCCTTGCGTTTTTATCTTTTTATAATCTGATTTTGACAAGACGAACGAATATTAGATTTATAGCTGTCATCACGAAATCATTTTAAAATAGTGTGAAACAAATAGCGAAAACTTATTGGAGATTTATTTCAAACGTAAGAAGAGATACAGTCCACTAGAAACCCAACAGAGATATTACAGTAAGCATGTGTACAGGTATGTATTCCTAGCAAAAGTTATAGTATCAATGAACACCTCGTTAAAGTCAATTATTCAATTTGGAGTTTGAAAAGTGGCAAGAAAATCATTCAATCAAATTACTTTCATTTCAAATCGAACAGAATTACTCTGTAAACGGAAGAATCGAGTTACTTAAACAAATCTCAAGACTTGATCATTTGAATCACACACGATTCAATAATGAAAACGTGCGACAAATAGTTCATCTTCCTGGTATTCTATGAACCCACACATACGTGATCACTCACAAATCAATACTACCACACCAAACCCAGTTTGTTCAAAACTCTACCGATTTCAAAAAGTTCACGAAACTGACGCCAATAAACAAATTGAAAAAATGTTGAAACAAAACATCATCAAACCTTATATATCTTCTTATATTGCACCTGTATGGGTAGTTCAAAGAAGAATTGATAATTAAGGAAAAACCAAGTACTTTCCACTTCCCAGAAATTACGAAATCCCATTATTGTTGTTCCACGTTATTAGATTCATCTAATAGTCTGCACCGAATCAAAATGTATGGAAATGATTCACGTAAAACTACATTCTCTACACATAGCAGACATTACGAGCATTTCCGCATGCCATTTGGTGTTAAGAACGATCCAGCATGTTTTTCCAGGATCAATCGTTTTCACAGGTTTACAAATAACTAATGTTTTGTTTAATTGGATGATGTCATTACTCATGCATTTCCTTGAGAAGAACACGAAACCAAGCTATGTAATGTATTAGAAATGGTGGAGAAAAATAAAGTCTTGTTACAACCTGTCAAATGCGAGTTTTTGAAAAGAGTAATTACCTACCTCAAGTCTCGTTCATACCCTAGCGAACTTCGCAATTTTTCTGCGAATAAAATGGCTGCCGACATGTTTCTGCATCAAGGATTGGTCCGGCATGACTGGGAGCCATTTTATTCGCAGAAAAATTTTCGAAATTCGCGAGGGTATGAAAAAGCCTCAAGTCATAATATAATATCACAACAAACCAACACCAAAAAGTCCCAAAAACATAAAACAATACCTTGGTCTTATCGGTTACTGTAGGAAATTCATTCCCAATTTCGCTGCTATAGCTGAACCATTACATATTTTTTTGGCAAAGGATCCAATATTTCTATGGCAAAGGATCCAACATTTCTATGGCAAAACGATCAAAAAAATTCCTTCAATAAATTAAAAGAATTTTTAATGAGCGAAACAATTTTACAATTCCCCGATTTTAAGAAAGAATTCACCATAACTACCGATTCGTCGAATTATGCAATCGCTGCCATTCTCTCACAAGGTGAAATCAATGATTCGCCGATTTCTTACGCATCTCGTACATTGAATCATTCGATTCGACGAAAGAGACTAAATTATACGAGGAGCATAAGGAGAAGTACACCAGAAGAGAGTCTGCGCCTGTGGAACAAAGCAAGAAAACACTCCAATCCAACATTGAAAAATCCAAAAGAGAATGCTGGAATACAATCTGTGATGAAGTAGACTGTGATATCTGGGGGGGATGGCTACAAAATCGTCATGAAGAGCTTAGTCGGCTATCCACCCAGACAAAAGATGCCTATGAAAATAATGGATGAGGTAGTTGATCACCTATTCCCGATACATAAGGAAGTGAATTTTAACTATGATAAATTTTATCCAGAGTTCATATTAGCTGTATACAACGGATTAGCTGGTCGAGCAGAATTCCCTAGGGAACGGAAACGAGCCAAACTGCTGCTTCTGAAGAAAGCTGATAAACCCCTTCAGCACACAGGCCGATATGCCTGCTTGACATAGTGGGAAATCTATACGAGCAACTGATTCTCATCAGGATCAAAAAAGAAATAGAACGAACGGGTGACCTATCAGCTCGACAGTTTGGATTCGTTGAAGGTAAACAGGCGGTGGACGCTATAGAAGAAGTTCTGAAAATAGCTAGGAGAGCGGGAGAAGAATATTCGTGGGCACACCAAAGACTCTGCGCAATAGTAACGCTGGATGTCAGAAATGCATTCAATACTGCAAGCTGGCAAAAAATTCTAGATGAGCTGAGAAGTAGACGGATTGACGAAAGCCTCTTCAACCTGATAAGAGCATACCTATCAGACCGCGAGATAATCCTGGAGACAGAGCAACAACTTAAAATAAGAGAAGTTAACAGTGGGGTATCACAGGGTTCGGTCTTGGGCCCAATAGTATGAAATATTCTTTACGATGGAATATTGAGAGTAGCGCAACCAGCAGGTGTCACGTTGATAGGCTTCGCCAATGACATTGCTATGGTGGTGGTTGCAAAATACGAAGAGACCCTGATGAACACAACAAATATTGCGATTCAACTGGTATCAAATTGGCTCGAGCATAAAGGACTAGAGCTAGCTCAAAAAAAAACAGAAGCTGCCCTTCTCAAAAGGGGGAAGATGAATCCCATTCAGTTCGATGTACAAGGCATACCAATAATCAACAAAAAAGCAGTAAATATCTAGGAGTTTGGCCAGGACGGATGGAAAAGAGCATATAAGACGATTAGACACATCATTGGGACGAAAAAGAAGGAAGATAGAGATGAAGAAAGAGTCTAGATATGTAGGAACATGACTGAACAGTATACCAGCCCTTTCACTGAAGTAATGCGAAAGCGGTTCCTGTGGGAGGAGCGCGACAAGCAGGAGTGGTTTTAGTCGGTAGGAATTCGACACTCCCAGAGACAAGAGAGGGGAGTACTGGGACGAATGGATGTCAGCACTAGACCTAAACATCTTGAATGATGGTAAGAAGCCTACGTTTGTGAGAAGACAGTCAGAGTCCTTCATAGATATTACATGTTCCCTGCAACAACCTGCGAGGCCTTCGCGGATATGGTACGATACCCACTAATAACCCTTATGAGCATTTTGCGTGGCACTCTCGTGTATAGTTGCCTGTGCTTTTTAACTGTTAGGGATTCATGCCATGTAGGTGCTCCGTATAAGATAATCGACTGTACTACATTGTAAAGCATCTCTCTTTTTCTTGACCCAGGACCTCTCACATTTGGAGTTATTCTACTCAAGGCCGCAACCCTTGTCTCGGCTTTTTGTGCGGTGGCTTTAATATGCTGGGTGAAACTGCAGTTTTCGCCGATAGTGACTCCCAGGTACACAAGCCTTTTTTTAAGGACTCCAACTTGGACTTCTGCTATCACATTTTTTTCTATCTGTAGGGATCTATCCTCCAAAAAGCTGTTTATTATTTCCAGCAGATATCTGGCCACCCCTCTTTCTTTCAATTCTTCTAACGGATTCTATCCCAGGATGCCGTATTGAATTCATTTTTCACATCCAGTGTGATAAGAGACGCCCATTTGTCATCTGTCCTATCCTTCACTGCTTTCATAACCCTTTCTATAGCCTAAATCGTTGATTTTCCCTTTCTGAATCCGTATTGTCCAATTTCTGATTTTTACCAGTATGGCGTTTGGATTTTCGGAAATTATATGATACAATGTGACCATTATTATATTTGCCATACTTCTAGTAGAGGGAAAAAGTGGCGTCATACTGGTACAAATCGTCCGAATTACGAATAAAATCTTAGAATTTTGAAAAAATTTTGTACATATTCGCCACCTCCAACAGGTATGACATGATCAGACGCGATTGGGCCGCCGGTACCAGCGTTATGACCATCATTTCATTTTTTGTTATTTCGTTATTAGACCCCTGAAGAAACGCCAAACTGGTAAAAATTACCTAATATTTTGTGTCACCATCTCCCAGTCTATTAGGTACAGTTGTACTGCGACCAGTTCTGAACCATGATAAATATCTGAATTTTTCAACACTACATGATGCAATGACCATTTTGGTGAATAAAGTTCTCAGAAACCGAATTGGTTATGCAAGAGCTCTCTTGAAGTATTTTGTGGACACATTCATCACCATATATGGACAAGAATATGTTTCTCATAATTTCACAATTTACTACATACTTACAGTGTGTCCATAAAGTAACCCTCCCCTGTTAACTTTTCAACGGATTGGAATTTTCGCATGACGCCATTTTAAAAGAATTTTTTGAATGGCATGGGGGGTTGAGTGATACCTCATTCGAAACGTCTTACAATTCTCTATACGTCCCCAAAATTTCAAACAAAAATATACATCATTTAAGGGTGGCCGGTGGCTTAGCGGTCTAATGGCACAGGCCGTTCGAAATTCCAGCATAGCGATAGTCGGTTCGAATCCGATGTAGGTACAAGAGATTTTTTCTCAACTACTCTTATCGGATTAATAGGCGACCGCATGCCTTGTTGAAAAGCAAGTGTATTGTGAGTTGTCTAGATGCCAATCTCGTCTAGTACTAGCTTGGAGTGCACACCGACCACCCGAGGTGGTGCTGTAGGTTGTCCGGGTTTTCCTACAGCTGAAAAGTGAATGCATCACCTAAAACATCAGTAAGTCGCCCCGGAGCGCCACGGCAAATAATAATAGCCGTCCTCTACCCGCACAGGCTATGCCTTTGGGTACACTCAACGAGTGTTTATGATGGAGTATTATTATTATATTATTATTATATATCCAAAACAAAATGGCGGTACATAATGTTATGTACCGCTATTTTGTTTTGAACGAATATTTTTGTTTAAAATTTTGTATCACTCGACCCCATAGCCTTTAAAAAAAAATTAAATGGCCGACCGACGTCATTTAAGAAAAAAATTATTTTTTTTGTTGTCGAAAAGAGGCTTATGAACTACCATTAAACCAAAAAAATTCAAAACAGAATTCCAATCCGTTCAAAAGTTAACATGGGTGGGGTTACTCTAAGAGAGTTCTTACATTATGTACCGTCATTTTGTTTTGGAATTATATTTTCGTTTGAAATTCTGGGGACGTATAGAGCATTGTAAGACATTTCGAATGAGGTATCACTCGACCCCATAGCCTTTAAAAAAAAATTAAATGGCCGACAGACGTCATTTAAGAAAAAAATTATTTTTTTTGGTGTCAAAAAGAAGCTTATGAACTACCATTAAACCAAACAAAATTCAAAACAGAATTCCAATCCGTTCAAAGGTTAACATGGGTGGGGTTACTCTAAGAGAGTTCTTACATTATGTACCGCCATTTTGTTTTAGAAGTATATTTTCGTTTGAAATTCTGGAGACGTATAGAGCATGGTAAGACATTTCCAATGAGGTATCACTCGACTCCCCATGCCTTTTGAAAAATTCTTTCAAAATGGCGTCGGACCGCCATTTTGAAAGATAGACATTTTTTTTTGTCGTCAGAAAGTAGGTTATGAACTGCCATTCCTCCAAAAAAAATTTCATGCGAAAATTCCAATCCGTTCAAAAGTTAACAGAGGGGGGAGTTACTTTATGGACACACTGTATACAGTGTCACACATAAAGTTCGCGACATATGAAAGTTTTTTTTTTATAGATATAAAGAAAATTTGACTTCGCAGTTAGTTTGTGCTTGAAAAATGAGTAAAATACAGCATCTATCCTTTGTTCATGTGCTACTATAAACCTGTCAAATTTTATATTTTTTTTCGAAAATCCTCAAAAAATCAGTTTTTTTTTGGAAATTTCGAAAAATGCCAAAAAAAGTTGCTCAGTTTCCAATTTTATACATTTGCTCCAAATTTGAACTCTCTACTGTCACTTCGACATTTCTCCCATTTTTTTTTATTTTTCGAATCTTTCGCTCTATCGATTCGAACGAATTTTGATGAATATGAGACTTTAATGTCATATCTTGCCCAGAAAATACCCACATTGGCCTGTTACCAGAAAATAAACAAAATCACCTCCAGAAGTTTGTCTTTGTTGTTGAAAAGTTCATCTAGTTTTTTCATTTCATTGTTAAACTGATGTGGATTTTCAATGTATGGACGTTAATATGTCAGTAATCGAATAAACGAATTTCTCTTCATTCTGATTACACTCGTATTTCTTTTTTTTAATAGATTTTTATCAAGTTTAATTATTTTTCTGACCAATAATTCAGTTACAAACAAACCCGAACTATCATACTTTTCTGTAAACTAAACAATGACCTACAGTTTCATAACTAATCAAAATATTTTCGTTCTAGCGATTTGTACTAGACATGATATAGAATTTCGAGATTTTAAACAATACAAGACTAATGCAACATCTCGGGAAGAATATAGTATGTACTGATCAAATCGAAATAAAATTTTCACTTAGTAGGCTTTTGAAACAAGTTTTTAGTTTTGGTTAATGTCAAATTATTGCGTTCAATAAATCGAGTTGTTTTGTGTACAGACTTTCTTACATTTATAATTCACAAAAAGTTTTATGTACAATGTTATCCATACAAGACAAAGTGGAAATCGTTCTTTTATGTGGTGAGAATGTGCCATATCGATATGTTGCTTGTATTTTCAATCACCGGCATCCAGAAAGAAATATTTACTTAATTATTTAGTACCGTGGAAAGAATATTGAAAACATTCAAATAAACTGGCTCTGTGGACAATCGTTTCAAGAAACCACATAATCCAATAAAGTATAATGAAGAAGAACAACTCAATGTTTGAGCATTGGTGAAAACGGAAAAACTAATATTAGCAGTATTAGTGAAAATACAGGGATTGGCAGAGAAACTGTGAGAAAACTTTGCACAAAAATAATTTCCATCCCCATAAGCCAAAGTTCATACACACTCTCAAAGAAAGAGATTTCAATATTCGAGTAGGATTTTCATTTTGGTTCCAAGGTGAGAAAGAAAATGATATTGCATTTCCCTACAGGATTTTATGGACTGACGATGCAACTCTCACGTCGAACGGAACTGTTAGTTCCCAAAATTGTCGCTGGTGGTCCAACAATAATCCAAATTTTGTAATAGAATGCCGTGACCACTATTCATTCAAGACAAATGTGTGGAGTGGTTTATTACATAACCAAATAATTGGACCATATTTTTTTAGAGAAAACTTGAACGCAGACATGTACAAAAATTTCATTATGAATAAGCAGTTGTCTGAAGTTTTGGATAATATGCCTCTAAGTGTTAGACGAAATGTGTGGTATCAGCATGACAGGGCACCGATATACCAAACGGTAGCAGTGAAACAGTGTCTCGGTCAGATGTTTAGGGGCAAAGTGATAGAACGAGATTGGGATGATTATTGGCCACCATGATCACCGGATTTATCTCCAATGGACTATTTTCTATGGGGTTATCTGAAACAAAAAGTGTATAAATACAGACCATTTGCAAACAAAGAACATTTAGAGAATACCATTCGGGAGTGTTGTGCTAACATAAATCCCCTATTTATTAAAAATGCCACAAAGTCTGTGAATGAAAGGACTTTAATTTGTATAAAACGGGAAGGGCGGCATGCAGTATAAGATTATTGAGATGAATCAATGAATGTTACGATGTTTTGTTGCAAAGGACCCCGCACATTTACTACGTAAAATGGCTTTCAGCAAATTTTGCTCAAACTTTGATATATCGTAGATCTTGGCATCCTCATTACGTAGTCCAATTAACAGATCGATCCAATGACCATTTTTCGAAATCCATGGTGTCAAAAATTCGATTTTCGCTATTTTGGGTATTATGCATCGATTTGATTTTTGTGCTCTAATTCGAAATTGAACTGTCTTAGAAATGAACGTGATGTATCTAAGTTGTAGCTCATGAGTCCCTCCATACGAATGAAAAATAATATCTAACAAAGGGTGTTGCATTACAGCATGACAAGACAATGTTCATAGAAATAGATAAAAATCAATACCATAATCGTTTTGATTTTCACTCAATCCGTTAAAATTAGAAAACAAACGGCTAGAATTTGACAAATTTTTTAATAAAGTATGGGTCTTGATCAACTACACGAGGATTCATACGATTGCTTGTCCAACAGTACATAGTTTTCCAGGTACAGGGTGACGATTTGAATGCTTTCAAATTGTAACGATTTCGAGACCGACCCCGAGACCGCCCCTGATATAATTAATTATGCACCCTCGTTCAACTACAACATCATATCTGCTGACGGATCGCCGAGAACAAGCTGGAATAAATCGATCGCTCGATACTATTCGAAGAGCCATCTAGATGAAATGTTCTATACTCCTGAATAATCGAGAGTCGTGGATGGAATCTGCTTGGGAGTATATAAGCGGGACAGTCAGAACTGAGAGTTAGTTATAGTTCTAGAGTTCGCGGATAGATTGCCACAGTAGAAATAAATTGAAAGTTATTGAAGTCAATGTTTTAGTGAATAATTGTTGTAAATAGTGTTTTAAATAAATTAGGAAAATTAGTGCAGTTTTACTACAAAATGATTCAGCTCATGAATAAAATTATATCATTACGAATTGTCCATAACTGTTACTAGGATATGAAAGTTGAACTGACTCATGAAATAATCCTTCCTATCACCCTCCCCCCATTATAGCCAAACTCCATCACCCCCTTGATTTACAGTCACCTGCATTCCAATACTTTCAATAGAAATCTATACTTGTAATCCCTCCTCGAATAGCTGGTAAAAAATGTTCTTTCTCCCCTCCTACGTCTATCTACAATAATCATTTTATGGTCCCAATGAACATAAATCTGCGAAAAATACCAATAGATCTATAATGTAAAAACTTTCATTATGTATGTTTTAAAAATTTATTTTTCAATGCTATTTCAAGTAGGTATCTGTCGAGGGGAAAACCGCTAGGGAATTTTGGTGTACACGCCTTGGGTATTACTGGCATTAGTTGGGTATTATTCGGGAATTAGTAATATTAGTTGAAAATTATTGGGTATTACTGGGCATTACTCGGGAATTAGAGGTATTACTTGAAATTTTTTGGGTATTACTGGGAATAAGTGGTATTACTCGGGTATTACATATGAATTAGAGGAATTATTCGGGAATTAGAGGAAATTTTAAGAAATCATAATGATGAAAAAGTATAAGTTAAGAGTCAATGAAGCTATAAATGTATGACTGGGAATAACTACGACAACGAAGTATTTTTTATATGTTGGGCCAACTCAATGAATTCACTTCGATCTTGAATTCAGCTGGTGTATGAAAATTGCACAACAAAGAGTATGTTTTGAAGCTTTAGTAATTGTCAAAAACCTAAGATCAGAACAGGATTAGGAGTAGAAAGAGAATTGTAATAATTTTTTCCGTTATATTTTTTACGAATTCAGAAATAGGAGAACTTTTCTAAATCATTTATTTTCATCTGCTACAGTCACCAAGGTAACAACGTGTTTTGACTCAAATGCAGAGGAAAAATGTCAATGTGGAAAAATGTTTCCAGGGGAATAAATGTACCTATATGTTACTTGATCATTTTATTTTGGATTAATTCAATTCCGGCATAAACTTTATTACTCGCCTCTCAACCCTCCTAATAAAAAGTTGTTTTTAAGTAATTGTTTTTTCCGTTAACCAGCTGCCCTCCTCCTACAAACGGCAGCCCTCAGAATTCGATACTTGTGCGAGCCATGGATTACCAGGTCTTACCTTCTAACGTGTGCGATTCCTAATAATCAATAAAGTACCTAAGTGATCATTTCTCAACCAAATACGCACTGTGATGTTGTGAATCAACTGACGACCTTCTGGACTAATGGGCATATATATAATCTTGTGTGGTTCTTTTGTGAGATTGAATCCAGGCTCCACATCGATATCGAATGAAAAAATAATGTGGGATTCGTCATTATTTATGTATGAACCAGATATAATGTTGCAATCTAAGCGGATGAGTCTTACAGTTGTTATGTTTATCGGTTGTGAGGATTCATGTATCTGATTCGGTTGGAATTTATCAAAATTGAAACCCATCATCTTTGCTATGGAATTCGGATGAGTTAGATCAATTTCATATTTTGATCGCATCTCACATTTGAAAGTATTATTATTGGCATGTAGGTAGAATATATCATCTGCATCGGTATCGTTTTGTTTTTTACCATGAAACAATCTGAACATGATATGTTTCTGAATAACTCCATTGATTTCTTCTATTTCATAGGCACCACATGGTATTTCAATTGTGTATTTCTGAAGTATTGGTGAATGAACATCACTGATTCTGAAACTGATCACATTGTTTTTTTCAGTTATATTATTGACTGTGTTGCATCCATAGAATCCTAAAAGTCCCAATCCATATCGACTGTTTCTGTCCAATTCAATGGGTGGGAAAAAGTCTGCACTCAAGACACTCGTCCCGACAGCTTGTAGTTCGAACTTCCGTGACATGACTGATAAATTTTATGAATAACACTTCAATTTATTGTTGTCTACAACACACTCGAGACAACCTACGCCTTTTCGGAGATGGTTCATCAATATCCATTTCATTTTTATTAGCACCAATATTCATATCATTTATATTGCAGTAACAACAGAATATTTTCCGTGGTGGAGGACCATCATTCACATCAGAATCTGGAATGCTATTGCCGTCAAGATTGTGGTGGTCAGTACAATATCTATATTTCATTATGTCGACATCATCTTGTAGACTTTTGGGAAATTTTTCCCAAACATAATCAACCTCATGTGCAGCACATGCGAGTATTACTTCCTTCGGCATATTTGCAAGCATCACTAGATCCATTCTTGTCAGGGTGCGATATTTTGAATACATCTTAAGTGAAAATCCCATCCCCTTAATAGCCTCTCGAGTCATTGCTGGAGTTGTATCCATTTTGTAATAATTCAGAAAGAAACTTCAAGCACAAGTGACCGCAGAAAACTGTGTTGAACTTCTGCTGGCGATCATAGTTATATAGAATTTTCACTTTCGAACATTTCTGAAAGTATTGAATCAACTCTTTTGGTGGGGGTAGATCTCCAAAATTATCAAAGTATGCAATGTCTTTCCCACATTTGCTGTATGCCACCCAATGTGTTCCCGATCCTCTTATTCCATCTAAATTGACAATGGCAGTCTCGTGGTGTCGTGGACCTCTAGTGGGTAATGTATCACGAATGAAAATACCACGAAAGTATGGAATTTTCATTTTCTTGGCATAATAATTGAGATCGATGTCGGTGAGAGGTCGTCGAGGTAGGGAATCAACTAGTTTTTTGGATTGTATGGTTTCAAGTAGAGTCCGAGTCCTTTACGGTGCGGTTTAAGGTATACACCACTACCACTTTTACCCAATGCCACACTTTCCATTTTCTTATTATGGCGATTCGCTTCGATTAGGGCGGTTCTGCTTGCTTTTGCTGAATTCACAGCTCTGGTGATGCCTGCAACAGCACCCGCTAAACTTCCGAGCGCGGACAATCCAGCAAAAATCGGTATCAGTGGTAGAATCCCTCCGACCTTAGGAATTGGAATTATGCGGGGTGTGCGGATTGTTTTCTTTCCACCAGCAGCTTTGAGGTATTTACGTGCCGCATGTAATGCCACTACGGTAGCTTTCTTCAAATTATTCGTTTGCTCACCCCCAGCTTTTTTCAGTACATTCCGCACTTTATGAACCACCCCAGAACCAAAGGCGATTTTTCTGAGATTAATTTTCTTTTTCTTCGGTTGATTTTTCTTCTTTTTCTTTATAGTAGTACTACAACCCATACCGAAACGTCTCTTTGATTTCATAATATTGGTAACGAGTAGGGCAGCTGCTCTTTCCTTAATACCAGCGTCCTTCGATTTAACCCTATTCCAAGCTGCGTATTCGAGTTCTTTGTCTGCTCTATGTCTCGCTGTGAGATCAGTTAGATGATTCAAATATTGAATATCGTGTTGTTTGCATGCAATATCCAATTTATTGATTCCGGGATCTTTGCGGGCTAAACGTTTTTCCAATTTTGTACCGGGTCCACAGTACTGATATCCTCCGGGTAAATGTAATTCGGAAGTTTGTTTATCAAATTATTAACAAATCCACGTCCGCTGTTTCTGGATACACCACGAACACATCCGTATCGTTTGATGGTACTCATTTAAATGAAACGTTCACGACATATCATCGCTTACATAGTCTCCAACCACGGTACGATGCGCATTGTAAAGCAGAAAGAAAAGTTTGCTGTAGATAATCTAGATAAAAAATTCGGTTGTGGATTGAATGGACAGAATGTGTTGCGGCATGGTCCGCTACTTCCACCATCTGTTCGAGGACTCATTATTGGACCGTCGAATTGTGGAAAGACGAATGCCATGATCTCTCTTCTGACACATCCACAAGGACTACGATTCACAAACGTTTATCTCTATTCGAAATCACTCAATCAGCCCAAATATCAATTCCTACGAAATGTATTGGAACCCATAAAGGGTTTGGGATTTTATACGTTCAGTAATAATGCAGAAATAGTGGAACCGTCCGATGCCAAACCAAATTCTGTTTTCATTTTCGATGATGTAATATGTGAAAAACAGGACATTATAAGATCATACTTCTGAATGGGACGTCATAAAGATGTTGACTGTTTTTATCTTGCTCAAACATATTCACGAGTGCCCAAACAGTTAGTGCGAGACAATACAAACTTTATTGTAATATTCAAGCAAGATGAAACGAATCTACATCATATTTATTCTGATCATGTGTCACCCGATGTAACATTCAAACAATTCCAATTGATGTGTGTTAAATGTTGGGAGGATCAATATGGATTTCTGGTCATTGATAAGGATAGAAAAATGCATGAAGGTAGATATCGCATGGGGTTCGATAGTTTTATATATCCATGATACTGTAATCCACATTCAATCGATCGTTGAATTGCATAGAGGTTACTTCAGTGTATTCTCTTGACAAAAACAAAATGAAGACAAAAAATTATTCAGTAGCTGAAAATAAAAACAATGAATTGAATTTGAAACGTCAACTGGTTGAGACAACAGAAGCTGTACGGCAGAAATTCAATTCTATCAAGAGTGGACTCATTGAAAATCGAATGGCGCTTGAAAAACTCTATGATCCCTTAATGAAGCCATTGAAGGTTCTATCTTCAGCTGCTACCATCAAATCACCAAAGTCAACGTTTCCAATGAAGCAAGGTAATATTCAGTCTACTCCAACAAAAGTTACGAGTACCCCAATAGGGAAGGATCCATCCTCATATAATAGTGAAATATCATCTGCTGACAGTGAGACAGGTACTATCAAAGAATTCGGAGAAAATGAAATGTCCATATTCGAAACACCGTCATCATCTCGAATAGGTGATTCTGATTTCTCTGATTTTGAAGACAATATTGGAGATGTTTTGAAAAGACATTTGGAAAATGTTAAAACAAAGAATGTTGCATATGATACAATATATGGTATACGTTTAGATCCTACTACACAAAAACTGAAAATGGGTAGTCTCAATGTACGTTTCGGTGATGGGAATATTATATTTTGGAATGACAATAAAACAAAAAATCATGAATTCCCAGGTAGTCCGGAGTTATACGACATGATTTTTTTGAAAAATCCACCTGAAGTCAATTTCAATGATGAAATTAGTCATACATATGCTAAAATATTGAGACTAACGAATGCACCATACAAACAACATCAACTAAGAAATGGTTTCAAACATACGAATTCTAAAAAATTTCGTGAAGTTATCAAACCAGTACTGAACTTATCACATCATCTGTCGACGAGGAGTAGAACAAAAAAAGGTAAAGGGTTCAATCGGATGCAAAAAAAGTATTATACCAAACCTGCGAATTATGTGTACTGGAATTCACCTGACGAGTTAGTCGATTGTTTACGACTGTTGATATCCTCGAAATCGGCTGGACATACTGGACACGACAATGAAATAATTTCAATAATTGAAGAATTACGTGAGGAAGGTATAATATATTGAAACGTTCAAGAAAATGGTCACTTTGTCCTCATTATATGATGCAGTAACATTGTTGAATTATGTGTACGGAGACGAAGTAGAACAGTTATAGTGAGAGGATGGATAATGAAATAAGTGATCTTAAACGACAAGTTGTCAATGAATTACATACACCGGCGAGACGTAATTTCGCCAGAAGAACCACCACCCTCAAAGGTTTTGCAGATCTATGGCAGATTGATCTTGCCGAATTACAACCCTATGCTAAACATAATAAAGGATATAGATATGTTCTTGTAGTAATTGATTGTTACTCAAAATATCTATGGACAAAACCGATTAAAAATAAAACAGGTGGTGCTGTAACGGATGCAATGGAAGATGTTCTGAAAGAAGCCGACTATTCTCCGAAACATCTATAAAGCGATCAAAGAAAAGAATTTTTCAACAAAACTTTCTCATCTCTAATGGGTAAATATAATATCAATCATTATTCAACATTCAGCACTATGAAGGCGACCATAGCAGAAAGAGTAATTCGAACAATAAAGACGTGGCTATATAGAGAATTTTCAGCGATGGGACACAACAAGTGGTTGGATGTTCTTCCTATGATAACAAGAAAATATAACCATTAAGTGCATCGTACAACTGGTATTGAACCAACTAATGTTACGCCAACAACAAAAGTTGTGCATAGTTATGCGGGACGACCACGGAAGGGAACTCAGATGACATAGATGACATCGTCATCGTCATCATCCGATGACACCACGATGATGGTGTCATCGTCGGAGTCATCGTCCTCCAGGTGATGCACCTCCGGGTGGTCATCCATGTCGACATCCTCGATGCCGATGAATTCGACATCCTCGACCACTGCGTCATCTTCTAGGTGGTCATCCTCGACCACATCATCCTCGGAGATGTCAGACTCATCTGACCATTCCTCCGGGTGCTCCTCCATTTCATCACCATATTCTGATGATGATGATGATGTTGACGGGGACGGGAAATTCCACGTATCCCAGGAGTCGCTGATCTCAGCCACCTGAATTGGCCCTCTGGGAACTCGATCATCATTCCTGTCATGATAGAGAGCCCCTTGGAATATTTGGTGTACCTGGACCGGGTACAACGACGGTGGCATCTGTCGAATTATCTCGGCATCGTCTTCAAATCTTTCGCAACGTCTCGGAGCTGTAGTGGAGTCTGGGAGAGGCATCTTAGAAGACTGATACTATAATCTGAGTTTACATTGAATTTATACTAACTCATGAGATAGAAATGGTGGGGGAGAAGGGTAGGGGTTGTATGAGGTGGTGGGAGAGAAGGTGGAGGTTATAGATGGTGGTAGTGGTAGAAATACTCAACATACCTATTGAATAATACAATTGAGATGATTTCCTGAATAATGTTTCAGAGTTGGAATTATATAGGTACTTATTGAATAACACAAGTATCAGAAAATACAATTAAGATTAAGTGAAGAGCAATGCCCCAAACATCGCATTGCCCAGTGTGTACCAAACCAATAAATTTAATGTACACTCCTTTTTTTTCACTTCATCTTTTTTTTATTATTAATAACTACTTATATTTACAACTTACAATTGAATTAATTTTTAAAACACACTTACAAATAACTAAACCTACATAAAATACCTAATTATCTACTTATTTTCCAAACGTCGGAGGGCTGCCAACATATTCTCCGTCGTAGCCGTCACATGCGTTCTGGCAGTTTCCAACCTGGTGACCCTTTCGGCCTCCAGGATGGCTTCCTGCCGATCTCGCACCATCAGGTCGGCCAGCTGGCGGGCAATTTCTGCCAGCGCTAGTCGACTCCGCTGGCAGTCGCGCTCGGCCTCCTCTACCTCCCCCAGTAGCTGGTCCACGTACGTCTTCAGCGTGGGAGCGATAGACTCCAAGGCGACGACGTGTTTGATCGGCTCCCTTGCCCTTGAAGGTCTAGCGACGGGATCCATGGTGGCAACTACCTCCACGATCGGGGCTGGTGGAGGGACAGCTGGCGGTGGTGCCAATATATCCACGCTGACGACTTGCACTTTAGCAGGTGGTGGGACAGGAGTCACAACAGGGACCGCAGCTCTTGAGGATGATGGCCATCCTCCTTGGTAAGGGTTGGTTTCATCGCATTTCTTACGATATGCGGGAATAACACCAACCTTACGCCTACTGCTTTGCCCCAATTGCTTCTTCGATGACGATTTCAAGCCGCTAATACGGGCTCGTGGTGTAAGCTCGAACTCGTCCTCGCTATCCTCAATGATTTCCATCGATTTCACCTTTGACGATTTTCCTCGTTTGGGGGCACCATCGTCAATGGTATCGCCATATCGCTTTCGTACACCACCACCTTGCTCCTGTGAAGCCATCGGCGTCAGTGGCTCCGGGATATCCGCGTCCTGCCTGATCGTCTCCATGACATCTTTGAAGAAGGCATCATCGATGTCCTGGTGTCCTGGTGGAGGTGGCGGAGACGGTCCTCTACGTCTGACTTCTTCCTCGACCCTAACGTTAGTTAGGGCTGCTGCTACCATGAGGAAGTTGGCCGCTGGTGTTGATGGATCCATTGCTATACATTGAAAAAATAATTAAACAAATGCATGAATATAAGATTGTGTACTTACCGATGAAAATTGGATTCTGGAGACTGGAGACTGGAAACTGCTGCTGGTGCTGGATGGAGATGTTGACTTTGAGAACTCGAAGTCAACTGAAGAATATTCAAAGGGAACTCTCCTTTTAAACAATTGCCCCACCTTCCACTCTACCTCTCATGCGCAATGGTTGAATTGCGCATGACACACCCCTCTCATGATCCCACCCAAATTAAATCCCGCCCTCCGTCATAACTCCGCCCTCCGTCGAAACCCCGCCCTCCGTCATAACCCCGCCCCTATTCCAACTCCGCTAAGTATTACAAAAGATACATGTCCTTAGTGGAGTCAAATGAAACAAAGGAGTTTGGCATGCATATTAATGGTGGGTTGGAGTATCAGCATACTCGACAGTTACATGTGAATGGTGATTATCATACAATCCACCATTGTCATTCATACCACAGTACCGTACATAACACATACGGCAGACGAAGAATTGGCCTTCATCACCAGCATCAATTGCAACGAAGGCCAATGTGCAACAATACAAATTGGTTGCAAAATTGTTCAAAGTCTCCGACATGTTGATTGGTATGGTACGACTTATGATGGAGTCGAATTCGCTGACAGAATCCGCCTCAACCCCTTCATCGACGTCATCTTCTGCATTGCCCTCGTCCACGGCCTCATTTTCAGCGGCATCCATCTCCACCGGGTCCTCCAGCTCCACGAGCTCCACCTGGTTCTCGAACACCAGCTGATCCACCATATCCTCCAGCTCATGGACCGCTGGTCCATCCACAACTTCCACCTCTAGGTCGTCGTCCCAGTACTCCTCGAAGTTGTTAATGTCCATGTGGGACAGGCTGGCTAGGACTTCCATATAACTGTCCATCACAATACAATAGAATATTCGAACTATGAAATTCGAATGAAGTATTCAGTGACCGGTTCTTCTTTTATATGTTTCATTCAGAGTATGGGGGTTACCACCACCACAATTCTTCTGCATAAGAGTAGAGAGCGCTCGAGTCTCCCAAGCAGTGTTAGCGAGAACATCAGTGTACGTGAATGTGTAAATAGCATGATGGAATTGAAATAAAAATAACTTTAGTATGACTAAATTTATTCTATATATTTTTATGATAATACAAATTCATTTTTCAAACAGCTGGGTGTGGATCACTGCCTGGAGCCCAAAGTTTTGGTCTATGTGTGAGCCAAATATCAGGATGTTTCTTCTCCAATTCGAATAACCTCTCATGTTTCTTCTCCAATACAACTAACCTCTTCTCCATATCGTCATATTTTTGCATCATTGTAGATGTAATATCCGATGCATTATCCGAATCCTTTTTCAGAATATCGCATTTGTGATTGAGTTCACTTGTCAACTCTGTAATGTTTCGTGTCATTGTAGCTGTAGCATCCCATACTTTGATATCCACATCACTTTTTAGATTACTGTACTTGCGATCCAGTTCATCTGTCACCTCCTCTATTTTTTCGTTAAGAGCTTGACGGGCATCAGGTACAATTTGAGCCGTTGTGGCAAGTATGGCAGCCTGCAAGGCTTTGAGGACAAGTGCCTTCGACTCATTGATTTGTTCATTGAGATATAACTGAGTTACACAATCTCTCTCATCTATCGGTTCACCAGCATTTTTCAGTCTTTTGCCTTGCATATCATATTGGTCATCAGGTGAAAGCTTGAATCCTATACCTTGAGGACCCTGAGAACCTTGAAGAACTCGAACTTTAACAGTACCCCATTTTCGTCTACGACCAAATTTATCAGTAGCTTTGGACATCTTTCTCCCACCTCGATATCTTTCATACTGATGATTTCAAAACAACCATTTCTATATATCTCTGAGTAGGTATTTTATTCACTTAAATGAAACAATAGGAAATCAGAATAACGTGTTTATTTAAAAATATATATATATTTGGTAACAGGAAAACAAGACTTTACTAAAATTGACTAGTATAATTCGACTTTTATCCATTGAGCTTAATCACATCTAGAATACAAATAAATAATTATGGCGGTGGTGAATTTTCCATTTAGAATGATATTTCATTTGTTCAATTCAGCTGTTAATAAATGAAGTAATTGATCTAACGGACTTTCTTGAGAAAAAGATTGAATAATATTGGAAACCCAACGAATATTCTCTTCTGGATCATTCTGGTAGAATCTATATCGCTATGACCCCAAGGAAGAGTTTGTGTCCTATTGGGAATGATGAACCGTTTATCATCATGGTATGACAATGCAACTTTGTTTTTCAATTCAGTATACATGTCATGTAATATGCTTCTAAACGAGTTCATCTTCCTGAATATTAAACCACCCTGTTAGACAATTTTCTTATAATCTTCACATTCATTGTTTATAACGGATCTTTTGACTCCTATTGCTTTCTTAAATTCACTACCCACAGACTGAACATAATATGCTTTGGCACCGGTACCATAAAAGCTAATTATGGGATCATTCGGAAATTCGTCTTTGAAATTACCCAGAATTGATTATGTAATAGGAATATTGAATCGATTTCCTACTTTGTAATTGGAAGTATCAAATTCACCTATATTGTTAATAATGAAATCATAAAAATTATCGGTATTTACTTTCAAAATTGAAGAATCCGTGTCAGTGTAGAGTAATGTGGCATTTTCTGCATAATGACGTTTAATACAACCATAGAAAACGTTGTACATGACTGATTTGGATAATTCTAGAATACAAAATCCCAAATATAGTGGTTTATCGTATATTACATTAACTTTTCCCAATTGAATTGCAACAAAATTTTCGGAAAATATTGAACAGCTTTTGTAATTTGGACGTGAAATTAGGGCACTAGCACCCATTTTCCTCTTGATACTTTCCCAATGCGTAACCAGTCTAACATCAATTCTGTTATCAACGTTTTCCATTGTTTTCCCATAAACTGCATTGTTCATGAGTTTATAGAAATCTTTTTCAGCTTTGTTGTTAGATCGATTTCGCATTTCAGTATTCAAATCAATATAAGGTTTCATCCAACATGACTGCTTGAATCTCAACACTCTATGTGTGTTCATGACAATAAGACCATTGGCCACAGCCTGCTGTAAATTTTTATAATGTATAATATATTTTCTTTTGACATTTAAATTTGGAATTAATTTAGGAATTTTTTATTTGGAATGTGGAGGTATTAAACTTTCAACGAGAAAAGGTTTGTCATGTAATTCTTGGGGATAATGAACATCTACTTCAAGAACATAACCATATACACCCATTACGTCCAAATTGATAATTTCATTGGGAGTTAGCCAAGCAAAATCGTTGGTGGGTAATGGTTGTGACATACTGTGACCAAATAGGTTAGTGGCATATAAATATGATATGAACGATGAAGGTTCATCGGGGTTATAATCGGGTAAAAATTTATTATTAGCTATATGCTTCCTTTCACTGCACTGACTTATTCCGCCACGTATTCCTTTCTTGAAAAAATGAATCATGTCAATGTCAGTCAATAATTCCAATTGAATATTTGTATACTTTAGCATTGCATCCCATGAAAATCCGGGTGCTGTATAATACTGCGCCGGATCTAATTTATATTTATCTAAACATATCTTTCTAAAGTTTTCAAATATGTCACATAATAGAAGCACATCGGACTTCAAATATAAATCCGAGTATTCTCCTAAACTCTGACACTCGAATAAATGCCAAACAAGTTTTGCTCTCATATAATCCTTATCTGATATATGCTCTTCGTTAAGATATTGTCATAAAATTGATTTTTAGTGGGAATAGTTGGATAATTCAACTTGTCAATATGGTCAACAAAGTTATATTGAAAAACACCTTTCTTTCTCATCAAATTGAATTTGTCAATTTGTGGAAAATGTTTATGCATCTCAATACACTGATCGGATGTTAAGTTAGCACCTAAGTTCTGCAAATAATCCGACATGAATTTGAAACTGTCTATAAATCTCATTTTCGAATAATTTTTTTCTCTTTTCCATCTTTGTCAGTGTATGTGTGAGTGAATAGATGCTTGGTGAACGATATATATTTTTCCTTAGTTTGTGGGATAACATCCACTTTGTCTTTGTCTCTATACAGTTCTTTTATGAACAAATGACAATCATACCCACTAAGATTATGGAAAATTATCGGAACAAAATTTGGTAATTTGAAATTTAAGTTACATACAGAATGAGCGGCAGGTGATCTTTTCTTTCCATTGAGGTGGCAATGGTCTCTCACTTTCACATCACCACCCGTGAATGGTTTATTACATATTCCACAAAATTGTGCAGAAGAAAACTCTTCTTCTTCTGCGGGGGTTTGTGCAACCATAGGAATTGGATATCTCAGATGATTGTGATAAATATTTCTCAAATCATTTTCAAGCTTTGTGACAAATTTCTCGGCTGCATCCTCACCCCTATATGTAACAAATTTTGATAATTTGTCATTATATGAACATTTTATCGAATGAGCAAATGAATAAGGTTCATGTTTGTATGTTTTATTCGAGTATGAGTGTTTAGGGTTGGGTCGACTAGTTTGAATGGGTTTGAGAACTGATTCAAAATCAGTATAAACTACAAATGGCACCTTCATTTGTCTCTCGAAATTTTCAAACATAAGTGAATTCCCCGGTCATTTTACCATATTTATTAATTCTGAAATTGACTGATGGTGTTGTAGTACTCAAATGATTACAGTCATGCAACTGATGACGTAACAGTAATCGCTCGTGAGAGAAATACAATAAACATTCATCACAAAAATATTTTTTATGCTCATACGCAGATAGTTGACTTGAAACTAATCTAGAAAGGTCTTCAATCCAACAATAATGACTATTGCCAGAATCATCAGTTATAAGTAGCAAATTAACATGTCTTCTTAGTCTTCTCTGTGAGTAACGCAACGGACCAACCACTTCATATTTCATTTTACCCTTATCAAATTTCGACTCTAATCCATATACATTAATCGAAATATCATTCATGTCCTCAAACTTTTTTATAGCTTGAAGTTTAACTGGAAAATCCATACCTGTTACATTCAAAATATTGGAATAGTGGAGGTATGAGGAAACTTCTGACACTCTACCATTCGCAGGAAACAAAGCAGATGTGATGGCCCATGCAAAACAGTGTTGATCCTCATTGCGAATATTCACAACGCCTTTTCTTGTCTCAATGAACTCGGGCAGCTTCACATATGAACATCCGCTGAGTGGACTATACTTGTTGATGTTCACTTCGAGGAACATAACTTTTTCACAGCTCCATCCTGAAACATAAAAATAATTTAATATTCGTGTAAATAAAATTTAAACTTTAAACATACCTGAATCACGTTCTTCAAATTCCGTAGTCTGAGCAATGATGGCATCACGGAATCCATCGAATAATGCATCCGAATCCGTAGACTGGTCCACAATTTTATTTTGTGAGTTGAATGACTTGGTATCAATCAAATCCCGTGTTTGGACAATGTAGCTGCCAAATACCTCCATATTCACTTTGAATATCTTGTGAACCTTTATTGCCTCTTCAAGTAATCCAATAACTTTTTGCCTGATCTCATTGAAGAACGACATATAGTCAGTGTACACATTCGGACTTTCCACTCGATAGCTTACAATTCTACACTTGAAAGCATTCCTTATAATTTGTATGCCATCACTAACTTGGACACATGCATTGTTCTTGTGCTGGAGAGTTCTTTTATGAGAACTAACTTGGGATGTAGGCATTGTCACATTACAACAATTGCATGTGTACATTGGTGTCGATGCAGCCGCATCTAACTTAATCCTTTTCACAGGAGGCCCACCTTGGCAACTCTGAAGTTGATGACGACGGAGATTATCACTACGAGTAAACGATTTACCACAGTCACAGGAATACATTTTCTCAATGTGTTCTCAGCACAAAACTCTATGATATACTGATTTAACAATCATTCCCACCTCCTTTAAATATAATTTCAATGAGTGGGGAAGAGGATGAACAAATTCTATCCGCTTCGACTACTCATGCAACGTCACAGAGCCCCCACCATGCACACTTCTAATCCAACTCGCTATCGATACATAAAAGATGAAGAGTGAACAGTAGTCGCTACATAACTGCATCGTGTGGATATGTGACGTCAGCGGACCATTCCCACTATAGCGAGAGTCGAGCGAGGGTTGCTTCTGATACGTATGACTGGATCGTGTTCGGATGCGCTCCTCATAGTTGGATGACGTCACACACGCTTCCTCCCACCACCACTGTATGGTATACACTGGCGGAGAGAAATCAGAGTTCACATATCTGACTGGATCTCCGTGGTGTGCGGACGTGTGCCTTCTCTAGATTTTCATGTGTTGGTACACATGAAAGTCATGCACAATAACAAGTGTACACATGAAGGTTATAGTAGTCATGGGAAAAGTACTTGTCCGTATATATTATAAGCGTCGAGCGTGGGCTACTTCAGATGCACTCCTCATAGTCGGATGACGTCACACACGCTTACTACCACCACCACTACAAGGTAAGTATCGGAGAGGAATCAGAGTTCACATATCTGACTGGATCTCCGTGTTGTGTGGACGTGTGCCTTCTCTAGATCTTCATGTGTTAGTACATAATATGAAAGTCATACATAGTAGCAAGTGTTCACATAAATGTTTTTAGTCTTGGAGGTAAAAAAAATATATAAGTACTTGGAAAAAGTACTTGTCCGTGTATGAAAAAAAATCTCTGTCACCCAAATGTCATCTCAAGGTCAAACAAAAACTTTGAACACCTCATCAAAACCTACATCAAGGTCAAAAATTACAAAATTCAAAAATCGTTTCAAGGACATCCCAAGGTCATAGACCCACACAGGCACCTATGCACCAAGGTCATCCCTGAAGGTCACCCCAAGGTCACTGATGACGTCATAGTAGTGGGGGGAGGCCCAGAACCGGCTCAAATCTCTTACTGTCCTACTTTGATGGTCGAGGAGGACTACATCAGGCTTATTGGCTTGTATTTGCCTGAGGGTGGGAAATGAGTAGTTTCAATATATTCGGCACTTCTCATCCTCCACAACGGACTCAATATCCCCTGGAGCATAAGGGAACACCGGTATCTCGTCTACGCCGTTCAAGTGTCGTAGATGATAGTACAGCACTTCGTTGAATTATTATTATTATTATTATATGATCAGGGTTGCCTTTGAGTCTGTTCATTTCATAGTTTAGAGGAGAATTCACTCCCATTTTGAACGTGGAGAACTATGGTTCTTTCCATTTGAAAAAAACGAGTAACGTACAAATTTTACTACTTTTCAGTTGCTTCACATAGAAGAACCATTTATTTTTATAGGTATATAATTATCATTTCTACTCACATTTCACTATGAATTGGGCCCATTTTTCATTGCTAATGCCTACTTGACCAAAACCCCTTTTAAAATTTGGCGTTCTTAAACAACATCACATTTTCATTTATTTCAAATTTTTACGTTATATAGACCATAAATTACGTCATATAGCATAAGCATATGGTTGGGTTGAGAGTGGAAAAACAAATTTCAATAATGAAAATATTAGGGGAATTTTATTTGATATTTATAAAAGTTGATATTACTTCCAGTAAAATCGAAAATACTATTTCAGATTCGAGTATGGATAATAATCAAAAATATCTCTCAGTGCGCATTTACATGGTCGACTTAATCCATAAATTTTGTGACCCTGAATTTTATTGATAGAGGTAAATAGAAAGTTTGTCATTTGATCGACCAAAAGCTCATACATTTTACGTACAATTTTGACATACTTTCATTCTGGTATGATACCTGTTCATCGCATAATTGAATTCAAAACAAAGATTTTGATTTTTGAGGTTAAGAAGTTGAATAATGTTTTTAAGAAAAAAAATTACTTACACTTCTTTCATTCGTATTGATATACCTCACAACATTCAAGTTATTGTCTTCATATTGGTATTTTTGACGAAAACTTACACCAGAATTGACCAGTGCGAATATAGCTAATATTGGTCAATTCTATTTGTTCATTCATTCATGAATTATTGATGAATTTTATTGGACCTGGTAAGTCAAATACTATTCCATAAATGCAAATTTCTATTTTTGAAAATGATGGGGCGTATGTTTGTACAGTGCGGCTTTTGATAGTACCTCCCTCTTGTTAACCTTTGAACGGTTCGACATTATATCGAATAATCACTGTCATATATTCCAAAAAGTAGTGCAATAGATATCATTCAATCACTAGTTTGGTCTTTATTTATATTTTCCTGGGTAGCATTGTTGCCATATGTAGTTGGCTACACTTGCATATGTGGCGACGTTAGTTATTTTTTTGTGATTATAAAGTGTTCTAACGAAAATCACAAATGTGCAGTTGGATTTCTGTTGATTACTTTTGTTTCATGACCGTACCAAAAAAGTCCAACAAGTCTGAACCTCACGTTTACGGTTGCATCACAATTAGAGTGTTACACCCAATACATTTTTATCTTCATATGTTTATATAGCCCCCCCGACAAATATTTCTTCATTATTATTTATAGGTACAATTATCACGAAGATAGCTACCTATGTGGTGAAGTGAGTTGCTGCTTTGTGAATACAGAATTAAGAAAAGCCACGGATGTGCAGTTGGCTTTCCATTGTTGGCTCCTTCCGTTTCTGACTTTGCAACCAATAAGTATTTGCATATCTCTGCATTTGGCTAAACCATACTGATGATGACCAACAAGTCTCGAATCACGTGTTTGCGCTTATACAATTTGACGGACACAAACAATACATGTTTCCTCGTTATATGTAGTTATAAATATTTTCTAGTGGATTTCATGCGGTGCTTCAGTTGTTCCTTCACAAAAAAATTGTTATATACCTACTTGTTTCATTCTCAGAAGGCAGTAAAATAAAATGTTTATTTGAACTGAATCAGATAATGAGTGACCACACACAAAAGTGTCAAATAAAAAAAAACAATAATATAGAATTATAACGAACGAATTCAAGATGAATTTTATTATTCATTTATTTTAATAATTAGTATCTCACCTTAAAGAATGACTGACTCATATCTCCTTCTCGTAATTTGGTGAACATACTTTTTTGTATAATTGGATTACCACCCTCTAACAGTGCTATTCCTAACTCAACAGCTTCACTGAATATCGATGGTGAATTTCCAGATTTAATCACTAATTCAACCACTAAATCAGAAGCCCCTTCTCTGTCAAGATGTGTTTGAACCTCATGTAACGTTCTACCAGCTCTACTCAGAATTTTTGCTACAGAAGTCAAAGTTTAGTATAATTTTTCAAACTAGTATTCTGTTACTTACCTCCAGGTCCATGCGTTGTACATAATATAATACTTCCTAACTGCACGGAATTATTGTTCTGAATGAATATCCTTCCAAAATAACGTGCTAAAAGGCTATTGCGTAGCACATCCCCCTAAGAACATTAACAAGAAATAAGTAAAGCAAGTAAATTATCAATAGAGGGATTTCTTCTATCCAGAATTGACTCGATATGAAATTATAAATGGTTATACTTTTCCAAGTTATCTGTGACAATCAAATAATTTTCATAAGAACAGACGGAAATTGATCAATAATTTATATAAATAGATCATTATCAACCTTTTCCCCATACTCGCAGTCAATTGCCATCATTTCTCGTAGAGTGCGCAGTACTTCTACACATAATTTTTCCTCTCTTTCTTCCAGTAACTTCTCTGTATGCTTGATGAGCCTGAAAATAAAATTTAACATGTTCAAACCCTATAGAATTCATTTCTTCAAAAATTGTAGACACTGATACAGCTTCAGTACAAGTAATATTTAATAATTATAATGCAATAGATAATATTAGTAGGTCGAAAGTCGGAAACCGAGGGATTCATAACAGCCTGCCAGGATGGTATCTTCAACAACCTCGTCTACCGTAGTAGCGTGATGGGTATAGAGGTCCCTGACACTTGATGCAGAGCGTGTCCTGGGAAAGCTGAGACAATAATGCATTTTCTGTCAGCCTGTCCAGCGCGGTCTCAACCTATATCCATAGGCATAACTCGGCGATACTAGTATTTCACGACCATCTACGACACTCGTACGGTAGACGGGAACTATTGGTATGGTATTGACGAGACACCGGTGTTGCCTTAAGCTCTGGGGGATATTGAGTCCATTGTGGAGAATGAGAAGTGTCGAATCGATTAGAACATTCAACACCCTCAGGCAAAAAAAGCCAATAAGACTGATGTAGTCGGAATAAATATCAAGATGTACTCTTATTTGAACTCCCCAGGCTTTACCCAAACCATTCTGTCTACAGCTACTTATCACCAACTTGTTTTTTTCAAATACGGCTCTGATAAATTAAATACTTGTCATTGAATTATTTTATGGTCTCAATAATACATAGGTACATGAATTCTTTCGTTGTTTCGGTGATGATTCTACTTTTGTTTCAAACCATTAAAGAATATAAGTATGTTTTCTTTATAAAATAATGTTTTTCCCATGATTACGCAACTTGGTACCAATTTCAACGATTCCATAATGATTTTTTTTTTACGAATGACGGCGAATATGAAAATTTACTCTTGTTTGACTATAGTGCGAATGCAGGAAGGTAGTTTCCTTTACGGACAACCGTACATCTATCTATAGTGAATTCATATTTCAAATAAGGACGATGTTAACAAAAGCACGTGAACATACCAAACTAGAACAAAGACGCATTAAGCTTGTTTACCCAATGAAATTAATTCGAAAATGTAACATCTACCAAAACCAACCCAGAACTTTACACCAAAACAAATATTTGAAATAAATAATCACTAATGTAATTAAAAACACAAAAATAAATCACCGCTGCAACTTCAAACAAATAGCAGCATTAATAATTGTAACGCAGCCAAGCTGAATACATCTCTGCGAAAACAATTCGTTTGGTGTCGTGTCAGGTTGATGTTCTATCGACTAAAAGCGTTGCGAGAATTGGCCATCACGAGGTGGACATGCTGCAAGCATGCATTAATCACTGTTTACATGGAGCGTATTTGAAATATGAATACACTATATGTAATGTGAGGCGATCCTTTGACACTTTGAGAAATGTAATGTGACAAATTCAATGTATTAATTCCTTTCGTTTCAACAGAAATAAAATGAATATTCACCCATGATTCCGTTCAAACATAGGTTTTCGAAAATTCGTCTTTTTGGACCCACTCTGAATCGTGGCACGTAACAGTAGACAAAAGTTCACCTTCATTCCCTGTAAATCAAACACCATTTTCCATATTTGGCGTTTGACATTCAAACATTTCTTTAGCTCGCCCTGTTTGACCAGGAACAATCTAAATAAAGAAACTTATTCCTTTTCACCTCTAGAATGATAAATCCATAACTCTAACAAATGTGAAGAGCTCCAGTAATACATGTTTCCAGTGGCATATGGTGCTACATAATACATTGTCATCGGAATTGTAAACACCTGCCCAATTTCATGATGATCGGTCAACTATAAAGTCCACTTTACAGTCGGCAATTTGCCTTGCATGCAATAAAAATCGCGGCAATTTCAATAGGGAACAGGCATGTATCCCCGTTCTGAAATATTTTTATTTGCACAGGAACGTTATTGCCAGAGAGAAGTTAAGTGACATATAGGTACTCAGAATTTATTCTGTAGTGTTGTGTTTCCTTTCTTCTAATTCTTAAGGTTCATATCCAGTAGCAAATTTCTCGTTTCTGAACTGTAAGATGGCGCTAGCGAAGAACGTCTTTCATAATGTAGCCGACCATAGTGGCAGCGATCTGCTACTGAAGAAACGTAGAAATCACAGTTTTCTGTTGGAATATCTATCGAACATCAAATGGTTCATTGATGTTCATTGTGTTGAGAATACACTGTTGCCAAATCTCAACTTTATT
This sequence comes from Chrysolina americana, assembly GCA_958502065.1. NCBI lineage: Eukaryota > Metazoa > Arthropoda > Insecta > Coleoptera > Chrysomelidae > Chrysolina > Chrysolina americana. Next base: position 34,817,267 of record OY293420.1, read on the forward strand.
CGAAATACTGTGAAATAGTTCTCAGGATCATTATTACCAAAGCAGAAATTGGCTTTGATGCATTATATAGGTATGGGAGAAAACACATAGGTATCCGGATTACTTTATTATTACACTACTTTGTTAACTCTTACAATAATGAATCATTTATCTCCTGTTCATAAATAACAAAAAATATAGAATAAGCTGTGAATTTCATAATAAAGGATATAAGAAATTTTATACCAGTCCTAATCTAATTATTCCTGGAATATAAAAGTGGTTGAGGTAAAAGCGGCAGCGGCAATGTCAGAGGTAGGTATAGTTCATCCATTACCCACTAAACATGATACATTCCAAAAATGTTTTCTAGATATAACTTTTGTGCAATTTTGTGATATTGGCAAACTAACATTATATTAATGTCATCTAGACGTTTCCAACACAGTGTTATCAACAATATGTTTATGTAACATCAAAATAATGTAGGGGAAAGTGGGGTACATTCGGCCTCTTTTAATAAAAATATTGGTCACATGAACATGGATTTTCATAAAATAAATGTATACCTACCATACACATCTACATAAACTAAGAAAGGATTGCACAAGGACTTGTCCCTCTATATTGCTCATTTCATTGATTATTTGAAATTTTGCAAAATGTGTAAAAATGATGAAAGTACCCCATTGGTGGGGTACTTTCGGCCTAGGTGTGAGGTATATTCGACCAGGAAAACCACTATAAACTGGAAGAAATTTATTTGATATATTTACATTGTAATAATCATTTAACAGTAAGAGAACTAAAGTTGTAACTGAAAATATACATGGAAGAAGTTCTTGCAGTACCAGTTTGAGCCGGAGTTTGTAGTTTGGCTACAATATCCCAAATATTAATGTCACTTATATCTTCCACTGATGGAAAAACGAATTTCTGACTGACACCTTTTCTTCTCAAAATCTTTATTGTGAACATAGGGGAATTTATTTCTTCGATTCGACCTGCATAGTGAATTACTACTCCAGAGTTTGTACAAAATTTTACGAGAACATAATTGCCAATTTCAAGCTCACTTTCGGAAGCAGTTTCTAGTTCTTCAAAGTCGTCACTGCTGCTGGATCTAACATCATCCAATGAGATATCAGAATCGCTTGATTGGCTATCATCTTTTTTAATGTTCTGATTTTCTTTCTTTTTGTCGAATAAACTTCTCTTCACAGTGGGTTTCTTCTTAACTTCGTGCTTCCTTTTTTTTTCCAATTCTATATTCTCTCTAATCAGCAATTCAGGAGTGTCTGTGTAAATTGTCGATTTTGACTTTCTTTTACCACTCCTTGGTTTAGTGATGGCAGCTTTGGGATAAGAAACCAGTTTCTCCAGACTGAGACCAGACGTTGAAGGTTGCTCTAAGGAGTCTAAAACGTCCCGAGCAGTACCCTCTCGTGAATTTAGGTTTTCATCAGTTGTTGATACTCGTACACCCTCATGCGGATCATTATTTTCATGGGTAGCTGGACCTTTATCATTACGTGGGGTTTCTCGTGGAGCTTCATTTGAGATTAAAGGCCTATCTGTGACACTACTCGCTACAAAATCTTCATCGGAAAATATCAGCCTATTTATTGGCCATAAACCAGTTTTCTTAAACCCTTGAGTGATATTTTTGATGGAAAATGCAGTTTCGTATGCTTTGTTTGCCAAATATCCTATATTTTTTATGGTTATGGCCTGACCTGGATGTGCTAACATCCAATCGTTAAATGCAGTAGCCAGATGAGTTTTGAATGGGGCATAAATTCCCACGTCTAAAGGCTGAAGCCTGTGCGAGGTGTGAGGTGGGAAAGAGAGCAAAACAATCCCATTGGATTTACAGTACCTTATTGCTTGAACGGACACATGGGATTCGTGATTATCTATCAGTAGCCAAATTTTGTTCTCTGTAGAACAGCAAGTAACATTCACGATGTGTTCTAAAACTCTTGGAAATAATTCCACTGTCATCCAGCCAGATTTATTTCCTAGTGCAATAGATCCTACAGGCGACCCTTCTGATAAATATTCGGTGGGGTTCCGAATCCTGGGAAAGACGAATACGGGAGGCACCATTGCGCCAACACCGTTAATGATGCCCACGAACGTGACCAGCGAGCCCCTTTCTGTTGAAGCAATTTGGCCTACTTGCTTCTTCCCTTTTGTAGTGACCACTTTTACAGGCCTTGCAACAGTCGTGATCCCTGTTTCATCCAAATTCCACACTTGTTCGGCACGAAATTTGTACTTTTCCAGAACAGAAGCATATTTTCTAAAAAAGTCATCCACTACAGGTTTATTAAATGCGATTGAACGGCTCAAACTGGTGCTCTCTGGTTTCCGCAACGAAAGATCTTGATGCCTCTTCATGTAACTATAGAGCCAGTCCAGTCCTGCAAACGAAGATACAAATTATTTTTGTTAAGACAAACGTTAAAGAAAATACAAACCTGCTATTTTATTTTTTTCCAATTTTCAGGCATCTTACAATTGGGAATTGAATTTGCAAATTCATATGCCAAAACCCTAATCTGATTTTTTTGATTTTTTATGTATTCACTCAATTCCAGTTCTTGCTCTCTTGTAAATACCTGTTTTGCAGTGTAATTGCTATTGTATTTGGGGGCATCATCTTCACTTACATTTCCCGAATCATCATCATTTCTGGGAACTTCTCCTAATGACTTCTTCCTCTTGATTCGAGATTGTAGTGTAGTCCTTTTAATGCCATATTGCCTAGCCGCTTCTTTAAATTTCAATCGTTTCGCAAGACATTCTCTTATCGCCAGTTTCGTTATTCTTTCATCAATATTGACCCGGTCGGTTTTTTTGGTATATGTGCGTGGCATCTGCAAAGATAAAAATCAACTCTAAACCCTTAATTCCTGCTTTAATAAACCCAGAGCTAGGATAGAATAGAGAGTACCTAGCCAGATGAAGCACGGGGTAGATTCGGCAGTATGACGAATCTGCCCACTGTTGCCTGCCGAATGTACCCCACATGTATAATTATTACTACCGATGATAACCACACAAAACCTACCTAATTTGAGGTTAGACAGTACCGGAATTTGTTTTTGAACACATTATTTTAACATATGGGTAAATCGAAATGCTTATGTTCCTACTACAAATATAATAGTTGTTAAGTGCAAATTTATAATAAACTTACCTTGTTCAGTCCATGAACACTTAATATTTATCAGCGACGTAAATACACAACCGGCACCATCAATACTTCACCCAAAAAACGTGGTTGTTTGCCGAAAGACATTTCTTGACAATTTTGGCGGATAATTTAAAACACACTCCTTCTTTTACAATTAGACGAATCTACCCCAGGGCCGAATGTACCCCACTTTCCCCTAACCAATAATATTCCTTAGATAATATATATAATGTTGATTATATGTTGCCCAGATATGTCTTAGACAGAGTAGTTAGGATATTTGTTTGATATTTTTGTCTAACCTTCTCAAAACATTACTGACATGTGTACAGGGAGCCTTGAAATTAATATTATCTCAAAGGTTTCTTCAATGTAATTTTTGGGTAATGACCACGTTATGATGTCATTCATATGACATTTCAACATAACTTAAAACCTAACCTCCTAAACATATAACAACAACATATATCATAAATGTCGACAAAAACTCAAAATCTACGTAACTTAAAAAAATTATATCCACGTTCAAACAATATTACCCAGTAAATATAAAATAAATATATCACTGACGCCATTGTTCATTTTATCCTAATAATCATGGCGGTCATGGTAGGAGTTTTGAGTTCATAGAATTAAAATATAATTCAAACTACTCAAAAGTGATTGGAATCAATAGGATTGCAAAACTCATAATTTTCATGGTAAGATTATGATTTTCCACTTCTCCATCCACTAAATGTTATTTTATCATTTAGGTTATGTAGTGAATGTAGTGATATCTACTATTGATTAGAGAGTATCTACATATGATGCTATGAGTAGTAGAAAAGCTATCAGTTGTGGTTCCTGCTAATCAGATATTGGACAGTATGGAAATGGTTGCTGACATCTGGAGCTGTGTCAAATTATTTTGAACCGATTGATCAAGGAATTTTTGGAACTGAAACCAACAATATTGGAGCTGAAACCAACAATATTGGAGCTGCTTAATTTGTAAGTGAACTCAAAATTATATATTTTATACAGAGTGTTGTGATCTTTCTTAATTTCATTAATCTATGATACTATTAAAGTATCTTGAGATTGTAGAGAAATCACTTGAATTGTTTAATACAAATTATCAATAAACTAAATGCATTTTCTCTTTCTTTTCAGTTTGGTAGTGTCCTTTCACATTCTTCTATCAGTTTTGATGTACAAAGTGGTACTTATTGAATGAGCAGATTACAAAAACTTAAATAGCAGTTGTTGTTTCCGAACTAATCGAAGATGAGCCCTTCTGGACTGGCCAAAGAAAAAAATCCAAAAGTTTTGAATTGATAATTATGGACATACTGAAACGTAAGTAATTATTTTTCTTTTACCTCTAGGGGCAATATAGAATTATTAATTATTATTGGATGGTCGTTTTCTTATATCATAAAGATTAATATAAAAAATACACCCGTACGAATTTGTACGGGTGAATTTCTGGCTAGGTTCGTCGTTATCAGGCTAGATGTCTCGCGCGATTGCTTCAAACGCGATTTCCACAGGCACTGACTAACTATCTTCTTTCTCTATTAACAATGGTTTTACCAAAAAATCTATTTTATCGTAGGGCATATATATCAGTATAGATAGGTACTGTATAATATTTAGGATGAATGATTTCATCTGAATTTAACTTCATCAGTATGTAGGCCGGGTATACAGTGACCGGCAGATTTATTACATCAAATGGGAAAAAAGTTTATTTAAAATTTCACAGAAAATTTTATCGTTCTCAGATGTACCTGCATCCTCCCAAACTCAAATTACACTATCCACATTTTGATTATATCTTTTCTTATACGAGGAAGGTGAAAATAATTTAAAGTATATATATTTTCATTTTTCAAAAAACACAAAAATGTTATTTGAAGCAGTGACTTATAATTTAGAGAGTGTTCCAAATTTGAATTCACAGCCTGCTCCTATTCCGAAAACGAGTTTTCACCGATTTTCTCCTTTTTTATCTCATCGCCCTATGTATTTTTTTTCTTTGGGTGTTTATAGTGGCATCGATTACTAAGATCATTAGCCACTATGTATTCTGGGTAGGCTGTGGTACTAACTCCATACGCCACCTTAGGAGCAGCACTGTTAATTTGAACGCAACAGAGAATCGTCAGCCACGAGATTTTTACAATTCAATCGGTGAAATTATATTGAAAAAATCCCAGCTCTGACTGCGGCTTGAACCTGGGACCTTTAGCCCCGAACCCAGACGGCATACGACGACCACCCAATGTATTATGAGGATTTATAATATCAGAATAGACTCATCATTGAATATTATCTAGAAGACCACATAAACTTAAGTTTCGCTCAACTGTCATCTAAAAAATTGCATTTATCATACTTGGTGCTGACTAAACCGCATTTCTTGTGGCAATTCAGAGAAAAACAAGTATTTTTCGAAATCAGCTACAACAAATGACATCCTGCAGTTCAAAATCAGTTGAAAGCAACACATCTGCGTCACAACCAACGTGAAAACAGGTGTTCCCAATGGATGGTAACCATAAATGATCGTTTATTATCCAAACGAAACTCTTTAGTGAACAGAAAATTGGTATAATACGCAAAGTTAGCTTGGGAAACATTGATAAATGGTAGGAAAATATTATCTTGACATTTATTTTTGTGTTGTTATAATGGCTGCAGACCTCAATCTCCAAGAAAGAATTGAAATAGTTTTAATACACGGCGACAACTATCGAACTTGTCCGCTTCAAATAACTTTTTTGTGTTTTTTGAAAAATTAAGGTATTTTACTCTTGGGCCAATTTTTTTTACCTCCATCATATTCGAAAAAATATAATTGAAATGTGGATAGCGTTATTTGAGTTTGGGAGGATGCAGGTACCTTTATGAACAAAAAAATTTTCTGTGAAATTTTAAATGAACGTTTTTACCATTTTTTGCCAAAAATCTGCCTGTCACTTGCATTGTATAATATTTAGGATGAATGATTTCATCTGAATATTATTATCATTATTATATTATTATCACAGCATAGATAATTACGCAATATTTCCTTATCTAATTTATTTCTTTTTTGAAGGAAACTCAGTTGATACGTCTAGAAGAGTACTTCGACCACGCCACTGAAGATGACTGCCGCAGTTGCAGTCGAAACGTTTGAAGATTCAAACCAAAGAAGACCACGGCAAAACCCGGAAACCAACCAAAATATTGACGCCAGCCGTGAAAGCTTACATTCCTATTTAATTATTTGTAAATTCTTCATACAATCTTCAGGAAAATGCTGTGACAGTTGGGATATAAAGCAGATGGAGGATGCAATAAAAAAATATTCAAGGAGGGCTAAGGAAAGGATAATGAGTGCATCTAATAAAAAAGAATACTGCTTGAGAGGATGATTTTGTTATTTTTTATATTATGATATATAAGTACCCAACTACCTCATGTAAATTTGAAGGAGTTATTATTTTCATTTTAAATGAGTAAATTATAATTTATTTTGGAATGTTGACTGTTTTTCATTCCCTTAGGTATAATAACAAAAATATATCTTTTATATAAGTACCTACCTGATTTTGTAAGAGTTATTATTTTTATTTTAAATGAGTATATAAATATAATTTATTTTTTTATGTCAATTAATATCAAAACTGGAAACCTGGAAAATGTGGACATCCTCCTAGATATGAATTGTACACGAAAAAAATTGCACTTTCTCAAATAAAAAAAAAATGTTCTTGAAAAAGTGCTATATTTTCGTGTACCGATTCATACTGAAGAGGATGCCAACATTTTTCAGGACACCATGCACATCACTATAATGGATAGAATTTGTATAACCGATAAGCTGAAAGAGGATATCCTATGGATATTCATGTGGTGTCTAGTGTACATATTACGGATATTATATGACCATCTTTTATGGATACCATATGTCCATACAAGTTACTGTATGGATGTCCAAATATGTTATCTTATGGATGTCCATGATGAATCCCATATGGATAACCAAAAAGTTGGAAAGCTAGTCTCTCTATGGATGTCCATAGGTATTCCAATGTACATTATCTGGCTATCCTATGGATTTCCATGATACCTTGTTGAAGATATACTATGACTGTCCATTGGACTGATTTGTGTTATTAGGGTATAGTCAATGCTGATAAATATGGTTAATTTTTTCTTGTATTCATCTTTGGAATACCACTGTATATCTCTATAGCCCCTAATAAAAGGTAGTAATAGCAACGTTTCTCACAACAAACAATTTTTCCATATGAAGTGGTTTTGTACTTTTTTTAGTAAAAATATCGACATGGCAATAGCTATTTCTACTTTTTTTGCCAGATTCTACGTAACATTTTCTGAAACAAATGATATTTTATTTATGTGGAAAATTTTCCCATACCAATAGTTTTTCTGTAACTTTTGAGGCAACCATTGTGGATCCATATCAAAATTTCTGTTTTTTGCATATCAAGATTTTTCTGTGATACTTTTGCCTCACCCTGTATAGAACACGTTGACTATGCTTTTTGCATATCAATGTTTTCCCGTAATCATATTTAGAACACCCTTGTCCCTTATTATACCTTTCGCTTATAACGGTGTGACCAATTCCATTTTATTCTCTCTTGAGGATTTTTCGATATGTTAATTTGTCAGAAACAGAAACAACATTCATCGGTTATCTTTAGAAATATTGGCAACATTGTTTTCAATGAACGGTACCGCAACAGAAAACCAATGCGATAATTACGTACGGACAGTAGCACAACTATAATTTGTATTCATTCGTTTCCAGCAGAGGCAGCACCTGCTGAGGTGAAGAAGTTATTTCGGCTCAAAGCATTGAATATCACTTTTGAGTATTGAATGAAATCGTTGAAAGTGGTAGAAGTGATTTCTAAATGTTCAATCTCACAGAACTGATTGAAATAATGCGATTAATCTGATTTGTATTGATTTTACAGCTAGTTTTTATGAATTTTCGGCCTTTATAAAAAAACGAAGAAAACGATTATATTTAAAAGAATTGATGTTGTCTGTGATAACAAAATTGATATTTTATGAGATTTGAAATGAGATCTGCCCGACACTTTTTGAATAAACACAAAAAACCATCTAAAAAGGACGTTTTATTTTATTGACAGAATGTTTTCAAAATCTTCGGAATTATTCGATTGGGAAAATTGATGCACTCAAAAAATTTTCATGATTTTTGAGCCCGTTTTTTTTTTTCATTGGTATATATATGAACCTTAAGATGGGCGTCTAATGTCGTGTAATGATACTTTTGATTGCATTGAGAAACTGTTACACTAGAGAGCTGAAATTTGGTAGGTGAACTCAAAAAAGATTGGAGTGAATATATTGAGATTTTTTTCATTTCGAATATTGAGATTATTTTGTTCAGCAATTGAGGAAAATAAGCCAATAAAAATAGTGTAATTTCCGATTGGAAACGAATCTCCTGACAATATCGTTTGGAAGACTAATTCCAAGTTAGAAATGGGCTAGGAAAAATCAGGGTGGGAAAGTACCTAGAAAAATATAAAGTACTTTCTGATAAATATTTTGGTTTCTGCGATGGTAAATCTACACAGAACGCACTTATATTCCAAAAATAATCAGAGAAACAACCAAAGCAAGTTGAAAAAAGGTTGAAAAAATTTCAATGTTTTTCAAAAAAACACAATTTTTTAAAATACTGAATTTCCTGCCAGATGTGCACTACCACCAGGAAAATTTTGGGAGATTCGAAGGTATTAAAAAAAAAACAAAAGTCGATAATTGTGTGAGGACTGAAATAGTATATTGTGTAACTAGTGCAGAAAATATCCAGTTTCCGCATGAGTTGCAATCAATTTATATCTATCTTACCTACCTAGGATTCAAAACTAATATAGACTTGGTTGACAATGCGAGATTTTCAAAACATCTCAGTACAACGCAATAAATAGGTGGGCTATTCTCGAATAGTTCGCTTTTAATTTGCGTAAGAATAAGAGAGAAAAATATACTTGTATATTTCATATGTATTGATGTGAAACAGAAAATCGAAATCGCATAGATACATACAAACTCGAGAATAGGACATCTGCTGGCATGTCTCAGACAGAATAGACGTGTTTTGCACAGCGTGACATTTAATTTTTTTCGAATAGGGGCGTACATAGTGACCAGTTGTCCAAGTGACATTGTGTATCTGAAGATTACAGTGAGTTTCAATTTTTGTTTTTTATTTCTGTACTTATAATGAGTCGAGTAACTAGAAAGGGCGAAGATGAACTGCACTCCACTATCAAAAGTGTTGTGATTAAATTGGTTAATTCCGAGGAATTTATTGAAAGCATAACTGCATCACTAACAGAAACCATAACACGAAATCTCAACAAAGAAATAGAAAAGCTGAAAAAAGAAAATACCGATCTAGTGAAGAAGCTGGAAGCTCAAGAGGTTTTGGTAAAATCTCTAGCTGAAAAGCAAGAAATACACAGTCAGAATTTGCTAAGTAGAAATATTCGCGTTTATGGGATAAAAGAGAGCAGAGAGGAAAACTGTGTCGAAACTGTTCGAGAAATTTTCTTGGCAAAAATGAATCTAGATATAAGTGTGACCCATCTCGATAGTTGCTATAGAGTTGGAAAATATATGCCGAATAAGAACAGGCCAATTATCGTGAAATTCTCGACAGAATTCCACAAAAACATTGTGTACAGAAATAAAAAAAATCTGAAATCCACTGGCATTGTGGTTAAAGAGGACCTTACGACTGATCGGATGAACATCTACAGAGCTGCTCTTGCAAAAGTTAGCAACAATGGGAGAGTATGGACAAACTTCGCCAACATTTACGCCAAATTCAACGATGAAGAGGAAGTGATTAAAATAAAATGCATGGATGATGTAAATCGATTGTAAGACTCTTTCCATTTTTTTTTGTCGTTACATCATATTATCCAATAAGCAAGTGATTTTTGTCTTCATATTTTCTTCTTTGTGATTTCTATTCCTAGTACATATTTTCTTCATATTTTCTCTCAATAAATATGCCAAATTGTAAAAATAATAGATGTCATGTTATATGTGCAATTGAGTCGTGACTAACGAATTCGCTTTTTGTGCCTTTCTTTTGTTCTGCTGAAAGAAACAAGATACTTTATTTTATTTCATTCGTCAGGGAAAAAAAAAGAAAAATACGCAATATCTCTTATTTTTAGAACATGAAAACAATCAAAATAGGAAGTATAAATGTGAGATCTTTGTTACCATCTCTGCATGAAGTTAAATTACTGATGTCTGAACACCGCTTCGATTTGTTACTAATTTGTGAGTCCTGGCTCAGAAGTGATATTGCTGATGAGGTTATCGAAATAGACGGTTTCAAATTATACAGAATAGATCGGGACACAAGAGGAGGTGGTCTTTGTATTTTCTGCAAAAATAATTTCAAAAGTCAGTTACTATATGAAGTAAATGTAACAAATTCTGAACACCTTTGGGTAAAACTGGCAATTGGAAGAAAAAGTTTTGCAGTCTGTGTAGCATATAGACCTCCTCGTCAGGAAATATCGCAGTTTCTGGATGACTTAGAAGATGCCTTCAGCATTATTTGTCCTACTGTTGATGAATTGATTTGCTGTGGCGATTTCAATATGAATCTATTAGATATTAACTCTAGAAATGTTGAAAAATTTTGTACAATTTTGGATTCCTTTAATCTGTTTCAAGTTGTGGACGTTCCCACTAGGATAACAGAAACAACATCCACACTATTAGATGTTATAATCACGAACGAGCAATATGTTATTCAGACAGGTGTGACTGATTTAAATGGAATATCTATCTGATCATATGCTTGTGTACTGTGAGCTAAAAGTCGATGACGAAAAACAAACTTCACGATTCCACACCAACAGGAGTTTCAAATACTTTGATCATAATCTATTTCAGAGAGATCTTTTCAACACCTCTTTTTTCAGAATTTTTGATCCGGATAATATCGATGAAAAAGTTTCTTTTTTGGTAAACAGTTTATTAAATCTTTTTGATCGACATGCACCAGTTGTTACTTCTAGGGTGTCGAAACCACGGGCTCCGTGGTTGACAGAAACTCTGAAAGACATGATAAAAATGAGGGATAATGCACTAAGAAAATTAAAAAAAAACAATTCTGATAATCATTTCCAATTCTACAAAGAAATGCGTAATTATATTAATAAAGCAGTTAAAAGAGAGAAGAAAGCATATTTCATTCAGAAATTCAATACCACTAACAGAAATGAAATGTGGAAAACACTTAAGAATAATAAAATAATAACCGATAAATCTAGGGATTTGCCAAATGAACTCAAAAACGTAGATGAAATCAATAATTTTTCAATAAACTCGATTCCAGCTAGATTACCACCTCCTGAACTTATGAATTTTTTTGGATCCAACTCTTTAGTCGAAACTAAATTTGTATTTCAAGAGGTAAATGATCTTTTTGTATATGGAACCATTTCTAAAATCAAAACAAACGCAATGGGATGCGATTTCTTGAATATAAAACTCATCAAACTGTGTTTTCCCCATATCATTCCGTATATCACTCATATTATCAACATCTGTTTAACAAAAAATATATTTCCCGATGCATGGAAAAAAGCTGTCGTCAAAATGGTTCAGAAAAAAACAAATCCAACTGAATTGAAAGATTTGAGAGGCTTGAGTATTCTCCCTGTTCTCTCCAAAGTAGCAGAACGAGCAATGGAAGTTCAATTGCGAAAACACCTAATGCAATATTCTTTACTTCCTTCAGTACAATCCGGATTCCGCAAAGGACATAGTTGCACAACCGCTTAACTTCAAGTTACAGATGATATATTCAGGGCAAAAGATCAAGGATTATCTACTGCACTGGTATTACTTGATTTCAGTCGGGCCTTCGACACAATCGACTATAAATTGATGCTAGAAATACTTCACTACTCGGGACTCTCACACAATTCTATAACTTTGATGAAATCGTATCTCTCTAATAGACAACAAAAGGTTCATATAGATAATGCCAACTCTACATATTTGACACTGAAATCAGGAGTACCTCAAGGATCCATTCTAGGGCCTCTGTTATTCACAATGTATACCGCGAATTTAGTGAAATGTTTACAAAATTGTTCAATTCATTTGTACGCAGATGATACTCAGCTTTACTATAGTTTTCCTCAACATGAATTCTACAATGCAACCACGTTGATCAATAGAGACCTGGAATCTTTTGTCAAATCTGCAGCTGATCATTGCCTACTAATTAATCCTTCAAAATCAAAGATGATGGTATTCACTTCTCGAAATGATAACCGAATTGCGAGCGAAATTGATTTACAAATTAACAATGAGTCACTTACATTAGTGAAGGAAGCATGAAGCCTTGGTGTTCTGCTAGATATTGACATGAGATTCGAAAAACACGTCAATAAACTTATTCAACGAGCATACTCATCAATTAAACTGATATATGGCAACAGGCATCTCCTTCCAACCCCAGTTAAATCTATGCTGTGTGAGGCCCTTGTTTTGTCATTGTTCAATTATGCTGACATTCTGTATGGCCCTAATCTAACTAACACGTTCAAAAACAAGATACAAAGAGTACAAAACTCGTGTCTTAGGCTCATTTACGGAATTCGTAAAAAGAAACGTATTTCTCATAAACTTCGCGAGGCAAGCTGGTTGAACATGGAAAACAGGAGAGTTCTTCACAGTGTTTGTCTATATCATAAGATTTTAGTAACGAAGGTACCCTCTTATCTGCATCGCAAAGTCACTCACAGATCTGATATCCATAACTTGAATATAAGATATAAGGGAACTCTTACTCCGCCCTCTTTCAGAACTCAAACATTCAGACGCTCCTTCAGCTATCAAATTACATCGCTGTATAATCTGATTCCCCACATTTTAAGAAAGAAACTTTAGGAAATTTCAAAAAAATGTACAAAAAGTATTTGTTTGAAACGAAACAATAGAAGAGACTACTAGTTATTTTTTTTTCACGTTTCTTTTTTTTATGAGAATGGAATGATCTGTGATTATTTTTTTTTCTTTTTTCAGCAGGCATACTAATTTATTATTGAAAGAGACATTAATAGAGACATGTTATGGGTTGAGTGGAAGAACAATTCATTCAGCGAAGTATTCGTTGGATGAAGTGAACTTCATTCACCCTTTATTTTCATACAAAATGAATTGTACTTTGTTTTTTTTTGTTACTATTACTTTGAAAATAATAAAGACGATTATTATTATTATTATTATTATTAAGTGCGCCAATATAATTACTAATCTCTAGGCTTATTTTTTTGTACCTGATGTTGGACCTGATAGTAATAAATATAACAACGTTGTATTTCATTTTCAAATAATGTTGATTTGGAATAAGTATTCAACGAATCATTTCTTCTTGAATAATCTCCAAACCAAATGATAATTGATAGTCTAAGAGATATATTATACGGAATACGTAACATTATTGGCAATAGGGCTCACTGGCTCCGTCCCCATCCCCAGCGTTTGCAAAGTGTAGTCGTAGTATACACAATTAGTTTTGACTATCATTGCTCATTTGCACGGAGGGAAACTTGAATAAATATTAAACAGAAGGCATGGTGACTCCTCTGTCGGATTAGTTTGCCATGCCTTACCAAACGGCGACCTTAATTGAAAATGCTACTTTTTTCATCCCATTTGAAAACGTACTCCTAGCGACTCCTATCGTTACTTCACACGTTTCAAACTTTCATCCTTTGAGGGCTCTTAAAAAGCTGTGAAAAGCTGTCAAAATTACTCATCATTCCGCTAACAACTACAAGAAGCGCTAGGATTTGTGGGAAGTTATTCGACCTCAAGGTCAAATTGTATCGAAGAGCAATTTCAAAACTCAAAATTTCGAAAAAAAAAATGGATTTAATGAATTATTTTCATTAAATGTTATTTTTGAGGCCCAAATTGATACAGAGAAGCCAAAAAATTAAATTATGCGAATTCCCTATTGCAAGCATGTGCATAACCTGTTATTTTGATAAGCTGGTGCGATTTTTCTTGCATTGCAGCGATTGGCTCCAGATTCAATTTTATTGCATTGCACGTGCAATTCTAGGGACAATTTTAAAGAGAATTTTGGTACCACCCTTAAAAATATAGGGAAACTCAATAAATTGTGGAAGCACTGACAGTACTGACACATTTGACATTTGAAAGAGACCATAGTGTTTAATTTTATTTTCATCCAAATTTGAATAAATTGCTAAAGATTTCGATAATTGAAATATACATAAACGTAGTCATTGTCAGTTTTTGCCTAATTCTATGTTTTCAATGGGAAAATTATGAAAAGAAACTTTATGTTTGGTAATATTGATGATGCAATTATATAGCATTGGGGCACTGAACAAATACGCCTATTGTTTGGATTGCTTGATTCTGCCGCCATTTCGGTTATTATATTCTGAAACTATGAACAATGAAGGAATATCACCAAACTCAATGTAATGTCCAAAACTCGATTGATTATGAGAAAACAGATAAAATAGATACACTAGCTCTTATATGGCAAAACAAGACCTTGCAACATCACATCAGTTCAATGAAATGATTATAGGTGTCGCACCCTTCGCGCAGGTCGTGAATTGAAACCAACAATAACCAAACGGATCAACAATCAACTAATCAGCTATAAAATTCTCAATGTTTACTAATATGCAGGTTGGCAATAATTAGTGTCAAAAATCATTTAATAACTTGCAACAATGACATGCCAACTGTAAAACATCTTGCAATAACTATTGCCATGACAGCTGTTGCTTGCAACTTTCATTACATGCGAGACAAATTGCCGACTGTAAAGTCCACTTAAGTAAGTCAAAATTCACTTGCAAGATTTCACCTGAACCACCGTAGATAAGTAAACTGAAGTGGATTCACTTCCAGTCGGTGCATTTTCTGGCATGCGGTGGGGTAAGAGGGGTCATCTGAAAGTTGTCCTGTCTCACTTGGTCTCACATACGGCATTCTATCTCGGATTCATTTTGGATGCGCGATAGCACATAATACATCGGCTAAACGCAAAATTCGGGGTGGGGATGTCGACACAAATATGGCGGCGAGTGACCCTGCTTCAGTTTACTTATCTACGGTGCCTGAACATACATTACAAATAAATGAATGAACAGAGAAACAAACAAGGCATGTTTAATAAAATCTTGAAAAAATTTCAGCGTTTTCAGAAATATTTATTAAATTCACTGTGAGATGTACACTGTCCTCAGCAAGAAGTTTTAAGAAATTACTTCGCATATGCCAGGAAACGTTTTGTTGTATTATATATATTGAAACTTGTGACCCCGTCATTGATTGTTGATTTTTATTTATGCATGTTATATCCGATTCCTGAATGAGCCCTTTGTCCCGGAATTGCGTCATACACTATAAACATTGCATCATCTACTACGCAGAAGATAGAGGATATTCCTCAGCACATTTGAAGGTCTTCGTGGAACAATAGAAACTACGCAGTATCCAGTCAGCATTCCCGAACCTATAAAAGTCGAGGAGACCGGATTCAAGTCGTTCAAGTCTTTCCAGTCTTCAAACCAAGTAGTTTAGTAGATTTGAATCAGTACGAGTTTTTAAACCATTATAATTTCACTTGTAAAATTCAATATTTCCATATTGCAATAAATGTGAATAAAGTCTGTTTTTAAAAAACTCAAACCAAAGAAGACTGATTTAACAAATTGGCGCAGTCGTGCGGATCTCGAAAACGCTGTGATCCAACGAAGAAACAGCGGTAGTCTCCAGACTTCCAACGAGTCCAAGAACCGCAAAGCAGAACCCAGTGGACAAGACGGTCTCTTCAACAACAAGAAACCCGCATAAGTCGTCGAACGTTGCTCACCTCGTCGTGAAGAAATCACCTCTTGGAACCCGCGTAAGTCGTCGAACGCTGCTCATCCTGTTGGAGCTAGAGCTTTATGAAGTAGGACTTCATCTTTCCACAACCCCGGAGACAACAAGAAAAAAGAAGAAAGAAACAAGAAGAAAGAAGAAGCAAGCCACCCAGAGCTTAGGAAGCTCAACCAACCAGCATTAGACGTAGGAAACTCATTGTAAGTACCACATCGAATCATTAATCATTTTGTTGTATTTTGATATTTTTCTAAATTTGATTTAACCTTGTTATCCCAAAATTTACCCAAAATGTCACATCATAGTTCAAATGAAAGTTTACATAATGAACGCGAAGTACCATTAGAACCGTATAAACTTTCCGAAATATTCTCGATAATTCCAGAATACGATGGTGATTCAATTTCGCTTGGAAATTTTCTTAACGCCTGTGACCATGCGCAAGCTATGGCAGTAGACCAACAAAAATTGCTTTTAACTATTCACATTAGAAACAAACTCAGAGGAAAAGCTGCTCAATTAATAAATTCCAGAAATCCAGAAAATTATCAAGATATCAAAATTTTATTAAATTCTCACTTTGGTGATTCCCGTGACTTAACATCTTTGATACAGGATTTACAAAGAATAAGGCAAGCAAATGGAGAAAATGCACTGACGTTTTTCTCAAGACTTCAAAGTCATAGCGCGAAAATGTATTCGTGTATACAAAGATCTATGTTAACAAACGCACAGAAAAACGCACAGTCTCAACTAATTGAAAATATGGTTTTAAATACCTTATTAACAGGCCTCGAACCCAAAATCGGTCAAATTATTCGAGCTAGCAATCCAAACAGTATGCTAGAAGCTTCAGTTAGAATAAAGCGTGAGATACAGCTCTCATACTTTGAAAATCAAAAATCAATCAATCGTTCATCACAACCTCAAAGTTCAAGAACAAATCATAATACAAGACCACAAATAAATCGACCAAATAATTTCCAAAGGAATTATTTCCAACCCCAAACGAATCAACCCCAAATGTATCAACCTCAAACGAGTCAACCCCAAATGAATCAACCTCAAATGAGACCAAATATGTTCCAAAATCAAAATCCAAATCGAAATTTCCGAAATCAAAACTTTCAAAGACAAGCAAATCCTCAAATGCAACAACGCGGACAATATTTTCAAACAAATAGACCCACAGTAATCAAGAATAACCCTCAATGGAATTTAAATGCGAATAAAACCCATTTATTAGATCATGAGTACGATTCATTATGCTCAAATACAGATTTTGAGTATCAAAACGAAAATATTTATGAATATTCAGACCAAGGAAACGAGTCATTCTATGATGAGGAAGATTATTTCCAGGAACAACAAGATTTTGAACAACAGCAATATGAACAAATACCAAATGAAAATTTTGACTATGAAGTAGAACAACTTCAAACGGATTTTCACAATTTTCTGTCACTAGACAACCCACCTATCAGTACAACTACCAATCCATGTACGACACAATTAATCAATACCAATCCCCAATCTCGACAAACCCTATATGCAGACAATCTAATTATAGAACAACAATGTCCAACTCAACAGATTCCTCCTGCAATCGAAATGAAAGCGAACCTCGCAGCGCTTATCAAAACTCGCGAATTCAAGCCAGAGAAAACAATACACACTATGAACGACCTCAAGACAGATCAGCAATTTCTATTGTAGCGATTTGTACTATTTAATCAGTCCAGCTAATTTTAAAATATTAATTGACACAGGTATCTCGATTTTTAAAAGGAAAACAGCTGAAAATTATACAAAAAGATTAACAGAAAATATACCAGTTACAGGAGTTACAGATGGAAAAGTAATGGTAAAAGAGTCAGTTTTAATACCATTTGGCACAAAAGAAAAACCAGTTTGGCATAAAGTTTATGTACACGATTTAGATATCGAATTTGACGGAATTTTAGGTACCGATTTTTTGAAAAGATTTGATGGAGTAGTAGATATTGGTAATCAAGTTTTAATTTTGAATTATAAAACCTTCCCTTTATATTCAGCCCGGAAAACACTTGCTGGAACATCAGTTAAAATAAATAATGAACAAAAAATTCAAGGAAACTTACAGGAAAAGTTCAGTACACGAAATCTCGAAAATAATATAACAATCGAACCAAGAGTTGAAAAAGTTTTTAAATTAAAATCCAAATTAAGAAATACAGAAGCTATACTGTTAGCTACTGAAAAAGAGAAAGTTAAACTTCCAAATGCCCTAGTCAAAATTAACGAAAAAGGAGAATTTTTAGTAACCGTTGTAAATGTAAATGCAATTGAAAAATCTATTGATTTTAATGACTTACAATTTGGAGAATATTATGGAAATGAAAATGACATTGAAACAGAAAACATAGAAACAAGTCGTCCAGAGAAAATAAAGAATTTACTTCGTCTAAAACATCTTAATGAAGAAGAGAAAGAACTAATTGAGACCTTATGTTTAGAATTCACAGACATATTTTATTTAGAAGGCGATCCTTTAACTTTCACAAGTGAAATTAAACATACAGTGAAACTGAAAGATGGTGCACAACCCGTTTCAACAAAATCTTATAGATATCCACACGTACATAAAGAAGAAGTGAAGTCACAAATTTCAAAATTATTAGAACAAAATATAATTAGACCCTCAATTTCACCATGGTCAGCCCCAGTTTGGGTCGTACCGAAAAAACTCGACGCATCAGGAAAACAAAAATGGCGTGTAGTAATTGACTATCGGAAATTAAATGAACTAACTATTGATGATAAATATCCTTTGCCCAATATATCAGATTTATTAGACCAACTCGGAAAATGTCAATATTTTACCACCCTTGATCTAGCCTCAGGTTTTCATCAAATTGAAATGCATCCTAACGACATAGAAAAAACCGCTTTTTCTGTTGAAAATGGTTTATACGAATTTCTCAGAATGCCTTTCGGAATAAAAAACTCTCCCAGTACTCTCCAAAGAATTTTAGATCATATTCTAACCGGACTTAGAAACGAGAGATGTTTGGTATATATGGATATAATTATTTATTCCCCGACTATAGACGAACACATATCTGACTTAAAACTAGTTTTCAAACGATTAAGAAATGCAAATTTGAAAATACAACCGGACAAATGTGAATTTTTGAGACAAGAAGTCGCCTATCTAGGACATGTTATTACTAAAGATGGAGTGAAACCAAACCCAGCAAAAGTTGATTGTATAATTAATTTCCCAGAACCAGCCAACCCAAAAGAAATTAAACAATTTCTAGGACTTGCAGGTTATTATAGAAAATTTATTCCAAATTTTTCAAAAATTTCTAAACCCATGACAAGATTATTTCAGAAAGATGTATCCTTCCATTTTGATGAAGAATGCAAAAAATCCTTCCAAGAATTGAAAAAAGCCTTGACTTCAACCCCTATTTTGATTTATCCAAATTTTGATGAACCTTTTATCTTGACAACCGATGCAAGCTCATTTGCAATTGGATCCGTATTATCCCAAGGACCAATAGGAAAAGACTTACCTATTGCCTATGCATCTAGAACATTATGTCCCGCTGAAACAAAATATTCAACTATTGAACGAGAACTTTTATCCATGGTATGGTCAGTTAAACATTTTAGACCCTATCTTTATGGTAGAAAATTCAAATTTATAGTAGACCATCGACCACTAACATGGTTATTTTCAATAAAAGACCCTGGCAGTAGATTAGCCAGATGGCGTTTGAAATTAGAGGAATACCAATTCGAAGTTATTTATCGACCCGGAAAAATTCATAAGAACGCAGACGCTTTATCTAGAATCAGAATGAATCATTTTGATGATTGTAGCAAAGTCTTATCAAATATTTTAATGGCAAATGATAATCTCGAAGAACATGATATTTCAGATACAGAGACTGAAGTAGCTTAGAAGAATTAACAAACTTTTCTAGACTTTTTAAAATCAAATCATTGATTGATTACTCAAAATTTAAATTCATCAATGATCAATTACTAGACAAAAGTCATAAAGACATTGTTATTTTTCCACAACACCAAAAATTAACACCATTACATGATAAAATACTTGACGATATATTTGAAGAAGATATAGATTTTTATCCAAATAAAATAAATATTGTTTCCAGTAGAACTGTAAAAGATCGGAAATATTATTTGATATTAGTACCTTTTGAACCTGAAAATGCAATTGAATACATGTTCAGTTCCTTATATCGATGCCAAGACACATTTCAACCCTCAAAAACGTATTATGTCGAAAATAATGTCGATCTACCTATTCAAGAAATGCTTTCATATATCCTAGCAGATAAAGAGAATATTAAATTCGAAATATGTCAAGACGTAGTTCGAACCCCCAACGAAAATGAAATACCAATAATATTAGATCAATACCACAATGGTAAAAAGAATTTGCATCGTGGAATAAATGAAACTTTGAGAAGAATAAGAGAAAAATATAATTGGACAGGCATCACAAAAGATGTTGAAAATTTCATAAAAGCTTGTGAAATTTGTCAAAAAGCGAAAATATGTCGACAAAATTTACAGAATCCTCTTGTTATAACAGAAACTCCCAAAACAGCTTTTGAAAGAGTAAATGTTGATATTTTAGAAATTCCAGTACAAAATTATATTCTCACACTGAGATGCGAATTAACTAAATTCACCCAAGCATATCCAATACCTGACAAAACCGCAAAATCAGTCGCTAGTACTTTACTTGTATTTTTCCAACATTATGGAACTCCACTTAGAATCCACGTAGATTCAGGTAAAGAGTTTAATAATCACATTGTAAAAGACCTTTGTACACTATACGACATAAAGATTACAATTTCTAGTGTAGACCATCCACAATCAAATGGTTCACTAGAGAGATTTCATGCCACCCTTGTCGAAATGTTACGAGTTCATAAGATAGAAAATCCTAATGAACATCCCCTGTCAATCTTACCCCTTGCTGTTATTGCTTATAACAACAGTAAAAATAAAACTCATGGATTCAGTCCTTATGAGTTGATATTTGGACACACTTCAGGTAGACCCCCTGAAACTACATATAATCAAAAAGATCTTTTAACCAAATATATAAGAGATCTTAATAATAAAATGGAATATTATTATAAAGTAGCTCGTGAAAATACTGAAAGGAGAAAACAAAATGCGAAAAAACGATTTGACGAAAATATCCATCATGAAACTCGATCTTTTAAAATTGGAGATAAAGTCTTTGTTAAAGAATCCCAAATAAAGAATAAATTAGAAAATAAATTTAATGGACCTTTCGAAATTATCGAAGTGTTTCAAAATTCAGCCATGCTTAAGAATCCTGAAACAAATCAAAATTCAAAAGTAAATTTTGATAGACTGAAACCATGTTTTGTTTCAGATCAGGAAAATCTAGAAAAAGAAAATTCAGATCAAGAATGATTCTTCTCCTGTTAGCAATCATCCATATTGTTAACGCTCAGTATAAGTTAACACCTATTAATAACTCAGTAGGAGTATATTACCATGAACAAGGTGATATTAAAATTTCAAATGAAAAATGGACTTTATTAGTAGTAAAAGATATGGCACAAGTAAAAGAAGCTATTGATCATAATGCAAGAATATTAAATGACTTGATTGAACTTATAGAAACCAACAATCCGAGAATGAAATATTTTTATGGAGAAATCAGTACGCATATTAGTCTGTTGAATAAAATTGCTCATCAAGTAGAAGAAAAGTATTACGAATCTCAAGTTGATTCGAATGATTATAACAAAAGATATAAAAGAGGTTTAATAAATGGCGCTGGATCAATTTGGAAAGCCCTTACCGGAAATTTAGATGCCAGTGACGGTGAATACTTTAACAATTGTATTAACAAAATATACAGGGATGAACACCAAATTGAAAATTTACTCAAAAACCAAATTTCAGTTACAACTTCTGTAATAAAAGAATTTAATAGTACCATTCAACAATTGCAAGTAGATGAAGAAACATTTAATGAAGATATAAAACAAATTGAAACTTCAATTTATGATCTTTCAGACCATTTAGCAATGGTTGATGCAAAGTTGAAAACCATCGAAATCTGTGAACAACTATTGGAAAGTTATACATTTTTGGAAAATTATTTGAATGACATTCTCAATGCAATTACGTTTGCTAGACTACATATTATCCATACTTCAATAATTAAACCCAATGACTTAGTATCATCTCTTCAAGAAATAACACAAACAATTCAAAAGAATTATTTACCTTTACCCGCGAAACTTTCATCAGTATCTAAATACTTAGATATTATTGAATTACAAGCTTTTCAAGCAGATTCAAGGATAATTTTTGTATTGAAAATTCCCTTAGTCGAACCTGAAATCTATACTGTTTACCGATTGTACCCCATTCCTATCCTAGATAACAGAACAGGGTTACATCATATTTTACCAACAAATAAAAATTATATTGCAAAAGATGATGATTCTATGATGTACACTGCTTTTCAAAATTTAGATCAGTGTAAGTTACTTTTTTATAATTTTCATATATGTGAAAATGTTATTTCTTATCCAATTGATAGCAATGCAATTTGTGAAGCTCAAATTTTGAGACCATTACTAGAACTTCCTAGAATGTGTTCAACTTCCTTACTTTTTGCAAAAGATTATAATGTTTTTGAAATTCAACAGAATACTTGGTTAATAACTGTATCAGATCCTTTGGCTGTTACAATTAATTGTCAAAAACAAGATATTGTCTCAAAAATAATTAAAACGAATTCAATTTTGAAACTGGAACCTAATTGTAATTCATTTATTGGAAATACAAGAGTATATGCAAAATACTTTGTTACTCAAGAAAGGAATATTACTTATAAAAGTTATCCAATTTTGATTCCATATCAATGTTGCAATGATGTACCAAATAAAGAAAATCTTCCAAAATTAAAGCCTTTGAAATTGAGCAAATTAAATGTTGATAACTTAAACATTGCTCAACATAAATTAAATCAATATTCTGACCAACTTGATCAAATTATTAATGAACCCTTTGTGAGGAAACATGTTTCATGGTTTACAATTCTCACAATTGTAATAATTGTCTTTGTAATTTTACTTTACATATTTTGTAAATGCAAAAATAGACGTTCAGTGAAAATTGGAATTATGACATCAAGAAATAATCCACCTCCACCACCTCCAAGAACAGGAAGAACTTTTGCATCCCTTCGAAGATTGTTACCTTCAAAAAGAAGACCAAGTATCCACTTAGATGAAAGAGAAGAAGAAAATATAGAATTGAACTCCAATAAATCATTAGCTTGATGTGAAAGTTGCAGCACCGCATCAACTTTCTTTTCAAGGGGGGAGTTGTTATATCCGATTCCTGAATGAGCCCTTTGTCCCGGAATTGCGTCATACACTATAAACATTGCATCATCTACTACGCAGAAGATAGAGGATATTCCTCAGCACATTTGAAGGTCTTCGTGGAACAATAGAAACTACGCAGTATCCAGTCAGCATTCCCGAACCTATAAAAGTCGAGGAGACCGGATTCAAGTCGTTCAAGTCTTTCCAGTCTTCAAACCAAGTAGTTTAGTAGATTTGAATCAGTACGAGTTTTTAAACCATTATAATTTCACTTGTAAAATTCAATATTTCCATATTGCAATAAATGTGAATGAAGTCTGTTTTTAAGAAACCCAAAGAAGACTGATTTAACATGCATGATACGCTTATTACTGATGAGAGGATCCGAAACAACACAATGTCTTTCATATTCTTGAACTTGCTCCTCCTACCGATGTTATCAAAATCACATTCCTGTTTCATTGGGAAAATTGAATGAATGAAATATACACAATGGCGCTTTCTATTCGAAAACTGCCAAACTAAATAATAAGTACGAATATTGGTAAAGTAGGAACTGTTTCGCGCAATCTGATCTAATTTGGCTATTTTTAGTCCATGTCTGACTTCCAATCAGTCTCCCGAACGATATTGTCTGAAGATTCGTGTTTAATCGGAAGTTGCACTATTTTTATCTCAGATTGACATAGAAAAGAAGCAAGTATATTGGCTTATTTTCGTCAACTGCCGTCCAAAAAAATCTCAATATTCGAAATATTCAATCTCAATACAACTAGAAGTTGCAATATACGATATTAAACGCCCACCTTAAAGAAATAGGAATCACGGTTAGAATTCCATGAGTGTAAAAAAGTATTCTCCAAGAGTCTCTATACGTTTTGATTTGCACATATATCTTATGGCTCGTTTTTGCAAAAAATAGAATATTTTGGAATTCAATATTTCAGGTACGACTGCACGAGAGAGTAATAAACAAGTCTCAGCTGCTGACAAACCCAGCTCATTGGTGAACAACAACTAGAGGACATATTTTGTTACACAGAGCATGAATATGGCCCTAAAATTGTAATTTACAATCAATATGTAATCCTAAAAATTTCAAACTGGCTTAGTTTTTTTTTTTTTCTAAAATAAAAGGTAAAAGAGGAAGCTGAGTTGAAGATAATAGGAAATGATGAACAACTCGAAGATAAGGTAGTCGACAATAATTTTCTCGAATTTAGTTTTTCAATTGATAAAAGTGAAAAAGATGTGGAATTTCTGACATCGAATATCAGCTCAATGACAAATCAGTTGGCAGAGCTTGGGGTAATCAGTGTTATAAACAGACCGAAGCCTTCTAATTCTAGAGGTCTTGACAAAATATTGAACAACATTTTGAAAAGGTGTAAATATGGTATCTGCAGTATCCTGTCTTAATGAATTCAAGTTTCACCCAAGGTAGTCTCCCTAACAAACTAAATCTTCAGTTATCAGGCCACTCTATAAAAAAGGCTACACTAATGAAAACTCTAATTAAAAAGCGATTACCTTGCTGTCAAGCATATCAAAGATATTTGAAATGGCCTTAAACGAACGACTGTTAAATTTCTGTTTGAGGATTATTATAATTTCCAGTAACCAACACGGATTCGTTTAGAACACGGGCGTAGATACTGCTTTAACAGATTTGAATATTCAGATTGTAGATGCGATTGAATCGAAGTTGATTTCCCTAGCACTGATTTTTCTCGAGCATTCGACTGCGTTGACCATTACCTCTTAATTGATAAACTGAACCGATATGGCGTTCGAGGCATACCACTAGATTTCATTAAACCGTATCTATCTAACAAATCGTAAACAAGTGGTATAAATCAATAATAATTTCGGTCAGACCTCATAACTTTCCTTAAAGATTTCCACATGTAAATATCGTTTGTTATGCCGATGACACTAATTTTTTAATCACGGAAAATAGCACCAATCTGACAATGGCTACTGCTGAAGAGGTATATACATATTCGGTGTTCATTATGGTCAAGAAAAATATCATTGATTTGAATAAGGAAAACCCAGTTTCTATTATATTCCATCGAGGGCACAGTCGAATTCCATGTAATAATAACCCATGTTATTTCAGATTCCACAACGATGTTAGGATCTTGGGAGCTAACTTTAAAAATTAAATTGGGAATGACACATACATAATCTTTTATGGTAAATTGAGATCTGCCTGATATGCCTTGAGGTCATTAAAGAATCACTGTAGTCAAAAAATACTCCCTCACATCTCATTATGCGAATTTTCACTCTCAAATCAGATATGGTATAATGGGTTGGGGAGGTGGTACTGATTGTTCTAAAATAATAATTTTACAAAAATCTGCATGTAGAATCAGTTTTAATCTTTCCTGGGGACATTCATGCAGGGAGTCTTATGAACTTAATAATGTAGTTGACAGATGGCCACTGCGGTGGTAGCATAGACGAATTAAAAAAATTTTGTTTCTCTATGGGTGGCGTGGTTTGTGTGTTCTTGCATCTTGTCTTGTTGTGATTGAAAAAGATTCAAGATAATGATCACTACAAACCTCTGTATGCAAAAGAGAGAAGTAAAGTTCTGATTCCATTTCGTAGAAAAATAAGTACCGGTTGTTGTCGTGCATAGTGGGCAAAATAGCTGATTTAAGAACTTAATTTATTGAAATTGCTTTCGTTTGACCGGAAAATGATGGAAGTGATTGAAGTTTTCTTCTTGCAGTTCAGGTTTTTTCTTGTTACAGATGCAGTAAGGAAAATATTTATAGGAATGAAAGATAAAGAGCTCCGAAACTCATGATGCTGTGTGTTTCGGCAGGCCCCACTCAAGTATTCAAGAGAATTAAAGGATCTTTGGCAGTTATATGTTAACAAAATGATCTCAGTTTCAGTACCTGCTCAATTATCGATTTTTTAAAGGAAATTTCATTTCCTCATATGTGTCAATTTTTGTACCTTCATTTATATTAGATTCATAGTCAGTGAATGACTCTATTAACATGTTACATATATTATTGATTCATCATAAAAAGTTCAATATTATCCATATTTTCAGAAATATGTGGTGAGTCAAGGTAATTTTATCTTGAAATTGCAACATATTTTCTTGACTCGCCGCTCAGATGATGGCACTATGTGTCGAAAAAATAAATTTGCCAGCTTAATATAGTATACAGTAGGAAAATACATATATTCTTCAGTGTAATTTTAGAAGTTTTCATTTTCTCTCTATTTATCAATGTATTCAGAGATTCTAAAAAAGATAAATATAATTAAATTAGGGAACTGTGGTTGGAAATATGTGTCCAAAGTATCAACTTGCATAAGTACGGCATAATGATTTTCGATACATGGTTCATTCATGTAATATGAAAGAAGATCGTTGATTTTTAATAAATCAGTCAACATCACCGCATTTCAGATATTACCAGACATGAAGATAATGATACACAATGAACTCGAAGGCTGAATAATGAAATAACATTGAATGAAAGTTTAGTTTTTAGGTATTCCAACCTTTCATAGTCTGAAAATGAGAAAATGTTAATCCAAAGTAATCTGTACGAAGTGAAAAAATGCATCGGTTTGACACTGATAGACGACCACAATTGCGATTTGACGAAAAAAATTATCTCATACATGTTTTTGTTGTACGCGCATTGGAGTCGAATTCGAGAAAACGTCTTTTATCGATTCTCAAGAACTTTAACATTTTTTCGATCAAGTAATTGAGGATGAAATAAAAATTGAAACGGAATTGCATGTTATTTGTTGGTAAACAGTTAGATCATTTAATTCCTTGACAATGATAATTATCTTTAAACAGTTGCATTGTTAGATCTTATTTTTATTGATTGAGTGAATAAAAAGTGATTTCCCAACTTCAAATTCCTATATCTCGAAAACGAATCGATAGAATTAATTTATTTTTGTTGTTTGATATTAAGAAGGAAAATACCTTTCGAATGAGGTATCACTTGTCATATGATGCCATTTAAAAATTTAGGGGTGGTGGTCACAGCTCCGAGGGATGTTAATGTATTTCGCGTGAATTTCATCGCGAACGATGTCCCCCTCGAAAATATTGTTGACGTGTCCGAGCGTTTTTATATAACTCGGTTCTGCCGACCTCTAGAGCCGCCGTTTTCAATGGCCCACTCTGTATGTCAACGTTCAATATATAAGGAAAATTTGGAATGAACATAAGTACTGGTTGGTCATTATCGTTAAAAATTGAACAAAACGTTCTGCGATGTGTTTACATCCACTTGGAAGCTTTTGGGTATTTTCAGAGTTCATGAACTATACAATAGGTTATGAAATTGAAATATTGTTATTCCCTATTGCTAATCATGTAATTTTCACTCATTCAATACTGTATGTTACTACTACACATTATATTTGCTTTCAGTTTTCGAAGTAGAATACATTGGATGCACTTTTGTACGTCTCATCCACAATAGCCGCGAAACTAGAATAAAAAAAAGCTGTATCCGCTTCCACTTTTGTTGGAAAAATGTTAACGTTCATTGTTAAGAAGAATATTGATTAAATCAGTGTACTTTGTTTTTTGGTAGGTAACATAACTTGGCTATTTCAAAGAAATATACAGAGTGATTCACGACGAATTGTACATAGTCCAACCATAAGTACTATGGACCAAGTCCATTTCATATCTGGTATTGAAAAATGCCTTGTTGCGTTTTTGACGGATATATAGTGCGATATTTGAAAATATGTGACTTATTCTACGATAAATACCTATCTCTAAAAGTAAAAAACTCAGACACATGAAATTTGGCACACTGAGAATACTCTCTGAGCTCAATAAATCAGGTTTTTGAAAAAAAATAATTTCAGGTCCGGACTTAGTTTTTTTCAGATTTTTATTGTTTTTTTAAAAACAACACCCTGTAAGCCAGATAAGACAATTTTTATTTTTCTCACTTTAAACCTTAAGGACAATACTAAGCAACAGTTGAAAAACGTTTTTATCAATCCTAGAAAAACAACACCATGAAAAGCAGGTCGAACAGATTTTCATTTACATTACATCGGAAAAAAAAAGTATTTAAAATATAATCGTTAGGGAAGTATTACTTACTCGATTGAAAGGATCATGTTTCAGGTCACAACTTGTTTTATTTTTAGTTTTAATTGGTTTACTAAAATCGGTACTCTGTCACCTTGGAGGATGGCTAATACTAAGTACTTGAGCAAAATTAATTAAAGATCAACGTAAAATATTTAATAACAAGTTTATTTCTATCCTGCAAGTAAAACAAAACCCTGGATGTCGTATCCAATAAAGATGGCAGCCGACCAATTGTAAAACATGGAGCTAAACTCCGATTTATTTTTCTACGGGACAGTTTTAAAAAATACATGAAAATGATTTACCAGTCAACTTCCATAACTGTTTTTGTGAAAAAGTTTTGTGAAAAATGGAAAGGATAGTTAGTGCAATTACAGACATAACAAATACTAAATTCAGTTTTCTAGAAAATTTTATTCAGTTGACTCAACGATAACATTAACATATTAAATAAACACTAATTAAAAGAGACTTAATCTGATTTTAGATAAATTAAACGCAGAAGTGGAAATGCCAGAGCAGCAGTCAGGGAGTACCGCAGAAGATTCCCACATAGAAGAGTCCCGAACCACCTAACGTTTAACAACGTTTTTACGCACCTGCGAGAAACGGGAAAATGTCCTGGTGAGCGAACAAAAAGAGGATATTTTAGAAATGGTTGATCTAAATGATAAAATAAGTATCCGGCGAATATCCAACATTTTGCACATTTCTCAGTCCACAGTTTTCAGGACGTTGAAGAAAGACCTCGTTCATCCCTATCACCCTCAACTGGTGCAGATACTGCATCTGGGAGATAATATTCCAGTTTGCGATTATGCAGGTGGATCTCTGCGAAAAGAATATACATTTATCATATCAGATATTGTTTTGCGATGAAGCCCAGTTCACGAACGACGGCATAAACAATTCCAGAAATAATCACAACTGGAGACATGAAAATCCACTGTAACCGTCTAGTTGAACAAATAATGTCCCCGTATATTCCGCGAGGAAGATATATTCAGTCGACTGACCAAAACTGAGTCAAAAGGGACTGCGCGGAGGTCGAATAGCTCTCGAAGCCGATAGCGATCGATTGATAGTCCATTTCGCATTTGTTTCCAAGCCAAATAAGATCTAGGTATGTAAAAAGAATAATTTTCATTAGGTTCAGATTGACAATCAGCCATATTGATGTTAAAGGCGTATTCATGAGATCTGTATATAAATGAAGAATTCATAATTTCCCATGCTACGATATTAATTCTCAAATACCTTGGAGACACCAGGAATGGATGAAGTTTCCTTCTATGGGCAAGGTGTTATAATAGAAGTATAAATAACATACGTCATTCAATAATATTTTATTACAACTGACTTATCTCTTGACATCTCCGGTCAAGATGTACATTCAAACTCCTACTCACTGGGTGATACATAATAATTAATAATGAATATATAAAGGTGCAATCATATCATCTCCCCTTTTAAGTGAAATGTCTGTCACCATCACCACCTTCCTCCCTGGCGACGGCACGCAAAAACTTTCTATTTCTCTTGAGTACTCTTCCGCTTGGTAATTTAATGCTGTAGTTCCTGTATCGTCCTATTTCGGTTACTACTCCTATTCTATCCCATAATTTAGTTTAAGGATTCTGAATTTTCACAGTACTTCCAATCTGAATCTGGGGTAAATTTAGCGTGCTGATTATATGAGTTTTTCTGATACTCCAATTGATTCATAGCTATTTTCTCGCAAATTTTTGCATTTATTTGCCATTGACGAGAAAATGACTTTCTGTGAGCAGGTACCAAAGATCTCAGTTGATGACCATAAAGTATCTGAGCAGGTGAGCGACCATTTGATCGAGGCGTATTTCTCCATTCTAGTAGTCCCAAACAGAATTTTTTGTCATCAAATTTGCCATTTTCAGTACATTTTGTTATCAATGCCTTCATAACTTTGACTGCTGCTTCTGCGTGATCGTTACTCTGAGCGTAATGAGGAGAAAATGGAGCATGAAGGATTCTCCAATTTTTCAAGAATGTTTGAAACTCATATGAGCTGAAGGGCATATTGTCTGATCGAAGTCGTATTGGTACACCGGTGTCTGTGAAAATAGTTTTTAAATCTTTAATAAGTCTTGAACTATTCGGATCTCTACTTCCATAGTGACAAACAATTGGCCAGCCAGATAAACGATCTACACATACCATATAGTAGTTACCGGCACACGTGAAAAGATCTGTAGAAACTTCTATAAAAGGGCGCTCTGGAATCTTAGCTTGGATAATTGTTTCTTTCTGAGCCTCAATCTAATTTTTGGTATCGTTAGACATTGATGGCCAATATACTATTTGACGAGCTCGACGTTTTGTCTTTTCAACTCCTTGATGAGAATAATGAAGTTTTTGCAAAACTCATTTTCTCATATTGTTTGGAATGATAATTTGACATCCTTTCAGTATCATATCTTCTTCCACGATCAATTCATCTTTAATATTCCAGTAAGGCTTGAGACAACCTTGGACTTAATTTTTAGAATCCGGAAAAACACGTTTAATTTGGTGCATCAATAACTGATATTCATTGTCTTCTTTTGCAGATATTTTTATGTCTAATATAATTGGATCTTGGGATGCTAAAACATCTTGAATCGTATCATCTTCCATAATTATTTGGCATAGTTGACGATTAACGAAGAATGATGTGTTGTAGATTCCTCAGCTAATAAATCACACACTTCTGGATACATGGTAGGGGCTATGGATAACGCATCTGGTATCAAATGATTCTGGCTCTTGACCCACTCAACTTTGAACACGTATCTAGATAATTTTTCTTTCATTCGTTGAAGTCGTGGATTCTGAATATTGTTGATTGATAAAAGCCCCCTAGCTGCGCCGCTGAGTCCATTCCGCGGGTGCCTCATCCATAATCTGTTCCAAGAAGTGTTTATTTGGATGAATTGTTTTCTGTACTGCATGAATAGTCTATATAACGGAGCTGCCGCGTCATCGCTCAATTCCTGGAAATGTGCAGAAGTTCTCCGTTTTGAGTATTCTCGAAATCATCGCGAATAATCCAGTCTACACGATGAGTACCTATATAAACGCTAGACATTTGACTGGGAGAAGTTTTAAAGAAAAGTTTTTATGAAGAGAATTATTTAAGAAGATTAGAAAGTGATAATAAGCAGAAGTGTTTGGAATATTTAGCTAGTTGTATTGTTGTAGAGATATATCTAAGTGTTTTATTAGTCAGTGAAGTGTTGTATGTTTGTTTATAGTGAAGTTAGAAAATAAACAGTTTAGTAGTGTGCTCGGCCTATTATTTAGCAAAACGTAACAGTGGTGTCCGAAGCGGGATATTAGTGAAAAACAGAAAAAACCTATTAATAAACTATTTATGGTGAATACGAGGAGTACATCGTACGATACGATGGAGGACATTGTGAAATTTATCCAAAATCAGTTTGCGGATTTGGAAAGAAGACGCCAGGAGGAAAAACAAGAAGAGGAAAAGCGGCGCCAGGAGGAAAAACAAGAAGAGGAAAAGCGGCGCCAAGAGGAAAAACAAGAAGAGGAAAAGCGGCGCCAGGGGGAAAAGAAAGAACGAGAAGATGAAAAACGAGAAGATGAAAAACGAGAAGAGGAAATGCGACGGTTAGATGAAAAACGAGAAGAGGAAATGCGACGGTTAGATGAAAAACAAGAACGAGAAAAAGAAAAACAAGAACGAGAAGAGGCACTCCAGAAAATTCTCGAAGAACAGAGGAAAGAGAGAGAAGATGAAAAACAAGAACTAGAAAAAGAAAAACAAGAACGAGAAGAAGCACTCCAGAAAATTCTCGAACAACAAAAGAATAAATTGGAACGAATAGAAAAATAAAGGAAAACAGACTTCCAGAAGGTTCTAGAACATCAAGATAAGTTCTTTCAACACGTTCTACAGAAAACCGAAGTACAAATGGAGGAACTGAAAGGAAAAATAGAGGAAGACGTCAAGAAAATCGACGATGGGCTTAATAAGAAAGTAGATACAGTGCGAGAGGAGGTGAAAGGACTTGAAAATCAGATAGCACTCCTCAAGAAGCAAGATCGTCGAGACAGGGATGCCACATCAGGAATTGCCGTAAAACCACCGACTTTTGATGGACAGTCCTCTTGGTCCATGTATCGCCGGCAATTTGAAGCTGCAGCAGTGACAAATGGATGGGGTGAAGAAGAAAAAGCTACGGCCCTTATAGTAGCTTTGAGAGGGCCAGCTTTGGGTATGTTACAGACGATACCTATCGAACAGCAAAATAAATATAAAGACCTGATTACTGCATTAGAGTTACGGTATGACGATCAACATCGAGAACAGCTGTATCGGGCTCAAATGAAAAAGCGCACTCAGAAATCAGGTGAGAGTCTGCAGGAATTTGAATCGGATGTGAGACGCCCAATTCAGCTGGCTTACCCAGAAGCACCGGGAGATTTCAAAGAACAGTTAGCGGTGCAGTTATTTATAGATGGACTCAGAGACACCGAAATCCAAAGGACTCTGCGATTGACACACTTTAAGAGGAGTAGCGAAGCCTTGGTACGTTCCTTAGAGGTGGAGGCGGCCTTCAACACTTCTAGGCCGAAAATACGAGCGGTATCGATAGAAGAACCCGAACAACGATCAAGCGCAGCTACTAGTTCATTCAAGAAGGTTCTGGAAGAGATTAAATCTTTGATAAGCGGAATGAGCACCCAGAAGAACAGAGCGTGCTATAGATGTGGGAAATTGGGCCATCTTATTAGAGACTGCAGGGTAAGAATGCCACCACGTTCGCAATCACCTATGAGGACAAGATCTTCCAGCGAGTCCTCAAGTGGGCGGCAGGAAAACTAGAATTAGCCAGCATATCGGGGCGCATGCTGGCTAGCAATAATGGAGCCCCCAGGGTCATCCCTATCAACAGGCTAAGAAGAACAACTGATAGCTTTACCATTTCAGGAAAATTTAACGAAAAAAACGTCATATGCACCATAGACACCGGTGCTGCAGTTTCTTTGGTAAGCAGTGACATTCTTCGGCCAGAAAGCGTGAAACCGATCTCTTCAAACCTTGTGCTTCGAACATTCACTGGAGAAAATGCACCTATTCGAGGAGAAGCTGAGATTACACTGATTCTTGGGCGACTTACCATCACAAATACAGTGTACGTCGCGGATATAGAAGATGAATTTATACTTGGAATGGATTTGATCAGTGACTACAGGTTTTCGTTTGACAATGAAGAGAGGATCATGAAGTTTGGAGGAGAAGAATTTGTCCTCACAACTCCAACAGAGAGGACGATGTCTGTGAAACTGCGATTAGTGAAAACCGTGAAAATTCCTGGATTTTCGGAGAAAGTAGTTTATGCTACATTAGATGGGGACCCTGGGTGCTGCGTTGGAATAGTACAGCCATGTGTTGAATCACCTAGCGATTTGG
Source organism: Chrysolina americana (assembly GCA_958502065.1). Taxonomy (NCBI): domain Eukaryota; kingdom Metazoa; phylum Arthropoda; class Insecta; order Coleoptera; family Chrysomelidae; genus Chrysolina; species Chrysolina americana. Next base: position 34,851,394 of record OY293420.1, read on the forward strand.
TTCTTGCACGAGCCCTAGTAAAGACAAAACATGCTATTCCTGTGAAAGTTGCCAACGTGTATCCCGAAGAAATATCAACTAAAGAAGGCGATATCATTGGAATATGTGAACCTAATTCATGGGTAGCAAACTATGATTCAATTGACCTCCAGGAAAGAACCCACTAAACATGGAAACTTACAACTACTTGCAGAGAACTCCCTGGCCCTTGCAGATTCAAACTTGAAACGGAAAATTCACTCAGGCAGAAAATGTGCATACGTTAAGTTGATATTGCTCACTTACCGAATACTCCTGGGCATAAATTCATACCTGACCGTTTTTTACCAATTACAAATGTTAACTTTCAAAACACATTAAAAATAATACTTGTATAACATATACATATTAAAACTTGTATCAGTAAGTTTGATGTAAACTTTGATGTGATATTTCTCAAACCAAAGCTTGTCGTAAATTTTGGGTCGTGAATTATTTGGGATTTTACAAGCAATTGTTTAGAAGGTTTTCATTTCAAAACTATCATTTCCAAGTTGGATCCCAGCTTTGATGTACATTATTTCAGCATCCTAAGATTGCAGTAAATTTGTGGTGATAAATTATTGGTAAATTCATGCAAAACCTTTGCATGCAAATTTAGTTAAAAATTCGTAAATTTTAGACGAACCTAACCTGACCTGAATTATTTATTAATAAACAGATTAAACTGAAAAAAGGGCACATTGTTTTATTAACCGGTGGCTCAACAAAGCCCGTATCTCATGGTCAAATAGTTTTATCAAACTGCCTAGCAGTGATGTCATTTCTATTGGCTTATTTAACACAATTTAAAACAATCCACCATAAATAACGCCTCTGCAAGGTAGTTTTGAAGTGTTCTGTGGTTTTATCCACAAAACAGACGTTGTTGTGTGGTTTTATTAAACTATTTGACCATGATCCACGTAATGATAAGACAGCTGTTCTTGTCATTTAAACTTCCCGCCATTATTGTGACCAATTACAGATCTCGTCCTCTGTATGGTTATATCGTGGTCACGTGATCTACCGTCTACGTATCCATTTTGGATTTGCTTTTGGCTTTTGCTCTAATGATGATGTGGTTGGTGAACTAGTGTAGTAGTGATGTATAACGAAATCCCGCTTCACTCGCGTCTTCATTACATTTGTGTTGGTATTGTTGAAATATGTGAAGAATGAAGATATATATTAAAAATGAAAGGTGAGTGAATTATTGTTTAGTGTACCTAGTTATATATGCAGAATTGATTTAAATTACGGGAAATTTGTTTACTGTGTATCATATGAAAAGGCTTTCATCGCGTAAATGTCTATATAGGTAGGTAGATAGATATATGTTTAGGAAAACACATTCATAACAGATTACTATACCTACTAGTAAACTTATTTTTTTGTTTGTTTTCACGAACAATTTCACTGTTTCGTATGTTTAAAAATATTGAAATTAAAATTACATCAGACTATCAATAAGACCTATGAAGGTATAAAGCAAAGGACAATGGGGGGACATGCTTATTTATACTTCTTCTGGCATCATTTATCCCGTTCAGTGAAAACAAAATCTGCACATAATGTAGGTCTGTGTCCTCTGCTAGGTATAATTATTGAGTAGAATTATTATAATCATAATACTCATTAGAAAGAGGGGGGATGCTGGGAGTAAACAAGCTCTTAAACATATTTCATTGTAAATTGTGAAAGGCTTTTGCGGCCATAGTTAATTACATGGTGGTTCTTCCGGTTTTTAGGCCGACGTATATTTTGAGAAGATCTCGACGTTTCGCAAACACGAGTGGTTGAACTTCTCAAGAGAGAGATTTTTGCATGTGAATTGAATAAGTAACTGGAAACATGCAAAAATCTATATTGACGAAACGTCGAGATCTTCTCAAAATATACGTCGGCCTGAAAACCCGAAAAACTACCATGTAATTATTCATTGTTTCCCCTAATTATATCATTGGCTTTGACAATCAAGGTGCATTTTCAAAATATGAATTAGTTTTAATGAGAATATATGACACCAAAAATAAAAAAATTAGATATCAACTCCAATTTCATCATTTCAAAGTTTATTTGCAAAATCTGTTTTTGGGGTGTTTCAAAATTCATTTGCCAAAAACCATCAAATGAAGTGGAAATTTCTATTGTCTTGAGTTGAAAAAAATCACTTGACAGTTTGGTTATTAGCATATGAATTATGAAGTAGAATATGTAAATAAAGATTATTGAGAAATATTTCTAGAGAAATACTGAAAACCCAATATTTTCAGTAAAAAGTCTTTTCTTCCGAAATTCCTCCAGATTTTCTTTTGGCAATTTCATTCTGGCATACCTTTCATGTTAAGGAGAACCAATATCACATATCATCTTTTATTTGCAGGAACGACAGAAGGAACATTAGGACCTAATTAATATATAAATGTAATATGCATTTTATCAAACACTTTATAACTGCAATAGTTTTTTGTAAATTGAAAACTTCTTTTCCCTAAACTCATCCATCTTATGTAGGAACTAACAATGGAGAATATTCAGAAAGAAATAACTTCCATTTTCTTCTTGGGGCTAAAAAACAGTTGATGAAGATACATTGAAAAAAAAAAATTGGAGTAACAATAGCAAAAGAAGTCTCACGAGTTTTTGAGAAGTTTTATTTTAGTTTGTTTTTTCTACATTATTACGATGTAAAATAGAAATGTTTGACAAAAGTTTAACATCATGATTTAGAGTCTGACAATTTCAATTCAATAAAGTTCATTTTTGAAAAATTTTGCATGCCTACTCTCAATATTTTACATGATGGTATTTGGAGAAAACAATAAATATCAAACACAAATCTGACGATCATTTCTATAGAACTTTAGGTAAGTAGTTCAACATTGTATCCATTTGAGTCATAATATTTCTTGAAAAACTTTTTATTTTTCGTTTTAAGAAGAAAAGTTACTTCATGAAAAGTTTGTTTTGCATGTTCTAGAACCTAATTATGAATAATCAAAAATTTGTTAGACGTATTTGAGAGAGTGTCAAAAAATACGAGTTAGAGGAAAATTGTAATTAAAATTTGATCAGAACTGAATATGGCGTTCATACGGTAACACTTTAAAGTTTACCATTCGAATAAATACTGTCGTAGTGAAGTCGGAGAATTTTTAAAGGCTTAGCTAGTTATTAACAAAAATTTCTGTAGAAATTGGTAGGAGAAGAATATGAAAAAGAAGTATTTCTTTTAGATATATATGATTGCTTATTGGAACATTAATAATTTTGAACATCTTTTCATAATTTGAATTTCCGATTTTGTGTTACCTCTATTTATCCTTGCTATGGATGGAGCTAAAGTGGGGTAACAAAAAGATGTTGGACGGGAAAAATGTCCGGTTCGTTCAGGGGTAGATTGGGCGTGGAATAATACAGCCAAATCAGGTGAAGTTGGTGATATAATTCTATCTATGAGGAGAGCGTTTTTATATACAGAACAGGTAGCACTATCTTTTGGACAATACGTACAGAAGCAGTTGGTCAGTTAGGCACTCAAGCTTAGCTACGGTACAGTATACTTTCATCTGCCCGAATGTATATATACATAAGAGTTCACAACTTTTTATTAACCAAGGTAAGCATTAATTCATTTAAATTCATAAATAATTCACAAGCTAAATTTCTTTTCCAGTACCAACAATGAACCTACTACTAGTTAAGCTAGGATATGAAAGCGTCAGCTCTAAGCGCTACTTGTTATCAAGTCTGCTACTAGGAAGGGAAATAATTAATCAATAAATAGTGAAAAGCAGTGTAGCAATGAATGTCAATCATCTAAGATAGGAAATAAATGGAAGGAGCTCGCCTGAATGGTGTTATAGGTGTCTTCTGTTACACTTGTAGTTGGCAAGACTCTGCATCACATTAGGATATAAGCGAGTAATAGTCTAGTCAACCATTCAATAAATAAATAAGTAACAACTAAACTTTTCTGCTAAATTTGTTTTTTATGTAATGGAGAATAAATAAGTCTTAAGTATTTTCATCGTATCTCCATTAGTTTGTAAATTATAATAATTTTAAGGATGAAGACCAGGTAAGAATGACGAAGTTAGAGAGAACTTATATTTAAAAATTGAATAAAAAATAATAAAAAAAATTTTAAAAAAGAAAAAAAATCATGTCTGTTTTTGTGACAGAAATTAGAATAGAAAAAAAAATATAAGGTAAAAATTTATTTGTTTATAACAAATTGTTTATTGCATAAACAATGAAAAATTAAATAAAATGGAATTTTTTTTTTATATCAGAAAGAAAGACAAATAATGATTTTAAAAAAAAATGGTTCCTTAATATTAATTAGAAGCGGGAGAAAATAATTGTTAATTAACAAATGCGTTTTCAAGCAATAAAAAAATTTTTTTAAGGAACAATTTTTCTTTTAAAAATCATTATCTGTATCAAAGATTGAAATTCCATAAAAAAAATTTCAATTATCTTATAAACAACGCATTTGTTTATAACAATTTTTTAAACAATTAGAGATAAAAATTTAAAAAAATTATTTCTATGTAGTTCCTGATAACATAAAAACGGATTATTGATAATATTAAAAAAAAAAATTTTTTTTCAATGATTAATTTAAGTATTTAATTTTGCAACAACGAAAATTGTTAATAAAAAACTGAAAAATAAAAACTTTTTAATTTTTCCAACGGGGTTCTATTCTGAAGCCTTTCAAGAATTGCTCCAAAAGAGGAAAAAAATCTTAAATTTATAGTTTAACAATTATCACACTTGCAATGTTCATGTTCAAGCAGAAAAAAATTATTAATTAACTATTGATTAACTAATTGAAAAATTGTGATAAAAATTTTTTTCAAGCGGATTATTGTTCATTAATCTATTCAGTTAGTGCCTGAACTTTTCCAATTTTTTATTTTCATATTTAGTATTTTAAAATAATTTTTATTGTTAAAGTGTCCAAAGTGGGTGTGGCTTGCCCGAGCCAGAGTACCCGTTTTCGGCCGTATTTTCATCCCTCTGGGAAAATTATAAATATTGATGCTACAATTCCGGGAATTGAGCTTTTTTTTAGGAAATTTCCTCCTCTTTTTGAATCTTTTTTTAGATTTAAAAAATTTTAATTAGTTTTTGAGATATTTACAAAATACTAAAGCCATCTTTTTTTTTTAGTTAATTGTTAATAACTTTTACAATTTTTTCATGCGGAACTTCATTTTTTTCAAAAATCATCTGGATGTCATTCCGAATCGAATGACACCTCAATCATAATTTTCGGAGACTGCTGAAAAAAGTTGGTCTAAATGGCACTTGTTGACTAGACTATAAGCAGGCAGCGTTAACCTGCGACTTTAACCAGGTGCATAAGCTTGGTCGTCAATAGTCCAGCGGTATACCAGGAAATCGATAAGTAAAAGAAGGCCTGAAATAGGGTTTTCGTTATACGAGCAAATTCTACGACAACCTCTAAGGTAATCACAAGGTAATGGGAAATGACTTAAACATCAATAATTATGAACATATATTTTAGGATAGTAACAAGACCTACCTGCAGATGGTGTGTGGCCTGAATGATGTGTCTCGGAATGAAAGCACAGTTTAGAGCACAGAATAGTATAAATCCACACAGTGTTTCTCCTAATCTGCTCGATTGCAGGAGAACTTACGTATTCCGTCACAACTAAATGCTATTGGCAAATCCACCAAAGGTGAGAGTACTTCTATCTAACAAGAGCTACTCGATCTAGCCATGTGCCTCTCCAAGATTGAAAAGAATCTCCCAAAAAAGGCTTCTATTTATTTTTTTGTAGAGGTTTGTCCCTTGTTACTGTTCCTTTTGATATTCTTTTGCTAATGAGATTACTTGGATCAATGATTATGGATCAATTCCAATCATGATTAAGTAGTTCACTTTCGATTGTGATTGTTCTATATCAAGGATCATTGTTAAGCCTAATTTTGACATTTAGGTTAGAATAATCAAATTGAATAAATGACTCAATGTTTACATGATTAAGTAAATCATGGAAATTCAGAAATTGCTCATATATCGTACTCAGCTATTTTTTAAATTGGCTAAATGTAATAATGATAATGATGAAGATAATTTAATTTTACAATTGTCTGCTTTCTAGGATTCTTATGGAAACTGAAAAAGTAATACACCGAAGAGGCTACTACTTTCAAGCATCATATAATACTTATGAATCAACTGAAACTTCATAGAGTGTGATTGTTTTATTTTCAAAGCCAAGCGAAAGGCTGAAGCTACTAGTATGAAGAAAGTAATAAATTCTATATTATTTTAGTTGAATCATTTGAGCTACTGAACCGTATATTTTGACTCGTAACATTTGTTACAAGTAAAAGTGCTTTAAATTAAACATGTACCAAATTCATATTTTTTTTACTCTATACTCATTTACAACTGCCACATTTTAAGGTATGATCATTCAATATGAGGTATCTAGAACGTGCAGGATTCTCAATGAAGAATATCTTTTATTTCTAAGTCGTAAAATAAAAAAGTTTTCAATATGTCGCCAACTCAAGTGAACATGTAATAACATTTTAGAAATGCTCTATAAATTTTCACCTGAAATTTGCAATAAGAATTTGTAACGAACTTTCAATTGGAATTTTTTGGGGATTTTGAAATGGACTTTCGTAAACTGCATAGCAAGTTTACGAATTCAAGTTCACTAATGGCATTCTTGTGCACACTTGCTATCTACATATTTTAGAAGTGATCTGAAAGTTCTCCTATGCTGTTCACAATGAGATTCCTATAATAATAATAATAATACTCCCTCATAAACAATCGTTGAGTGTACCCAAAGGCATAGCCTGTGCGGGTAGAGGACGGCTATTATTATTATTTGCCGTGGCAAATTACAATTTTCAGAAGATTTGGAATGAAGTTCCATAAACTATTTGTCAAGTTTTCAAATACAAGTTATGTATTCAATCCTTGTAGTTAACTTGCCAGAAAGTCATTTTTGTAAGTTTACAGAACCAAGTGTGTCGAAGGGCCCTTTCAAGCTTGATCAGAACTTGCATTGAGTTGGATGATAGTTATGTTCATAACTTGCACTTGGTGATGTAAGTCTAGTGAGAGTTCTATGCAAGTCGTTCATGTTTAGTGGGAAAGGAAGCCTCAAAAAATGTCATGACAGTTCTTGAAAAATCATTTGCACACTTGTCGACAGAAGAATCGAGAGTTGCTAAAAAGTTCATCAGAAGTGAAAGCGACATCTTCGATTCAACAACAGGAAGAACTAACCTGGTCAAACACATAATCGATACTGGCCAAGCCCATCCGATTCGGCAACCACCAAGAAGAGTTCCATTTGCCAAACAACAAGAGGTAGAAGAGCTTGTTGATAAGATGATGAAAGATGGTGTGATTGAAGAATCATCGATCCCGTGGTCTGCACCTGTTGTGTTAGTTTCTGAGAAGGATGGATCCTCGAGATTCTGTGTAGATTATAGGAAATTGAATGATGTTACGAAGAAGGATAGCTACCCTTTACCAAGGATTGACGACACATTAACAACTTTGGCAGGTTCACGTTGGTTCTCAACCCTATATCTGAAGAGCGGGTATTGGCAAGTGGGCATACATGAAGAAGATAAGGAGAAGACAGCATTTTCGACTGGAAGCGGACTTTATCAGTTTACTGTTATGCCCTTTGGATTGTGCAATGCTCCAGCAACATTCGAAAAACTTATGGAGCTTGTCCTGCGTGGGCTCACTTGGAAGACTTGTCTAGTATACCTCGACGACGTTTTAGTCATGGGAAAGACATTTGAAGAACATGTACAAAACTTGCGAGAAGTACTCCAACGATTCAGGAATGCCAACCTTAAACTGAATCTTCAGAAATGCTCATTGTTCCAGAAGGAAGTGGATTTTCTGGGCCACACAGTGTCATCAGACAGCATCGGAATAAACGAAAGGAAGATACAGACGATCCGAGACTGGCCGAGACCTAAAGACAAACATGAAGTGAGGAGCTTCCTAGGGCTCTGCACCTACTCGGTTTGTAGAAGGATTTGCTGATATTGCGGCACCCCTACATAAGTTGACAGAAGACCGAGTCAAATTCGTCTGGTCCAACGAAAGTGAACGGGCATTTTGAGTTTTCCACGTCAAAGAGGCCTTTTCGTTTTGGACACAAATGCCAGTAACAATGGGATTGGAGCCGTACTATAACAAGAGTAAGATGGTCAAGAAAAAGTAATTGAGTTTTACAGCAAGGCACTTACCAAACCAGAAAGAAATTATTGCGTAACAAGGAAGGAACTATTGGCAATAATCAAAGCTGTAGACCACTTCCACAAACATCTATATGGAAGAGAGTTCCTCATTAGAACAGATCATGCAGCTTTGAAGTGGCTACTCGAGATGAAGACTCCTGAAGGACAAGTAGCAAGGTAGATCGAGAAGTTGAACCAGTATCACTTTAAGATAAAACATCGACCAGGACAATTGCACAAAAATGCAGATGCCTTGTCCAGGAGACCTTGTTCGGATACCTGCGGGCATTGTGAGCGAATTGAACGTCGCGAAGGAATCAACCAAGTGAGATTAATGGTTGACGACAATTGGACCACAGCGAAAATGAGGAAGGACCAAGAAAGTGATCCAAACGTTGCAGATTTTCTACGATGGAAGGAAAGCGGAGTGAAAAGACCCACCTGGAAGGAAATCTCCTTACGATCACCAGTTTTCAAGGCATTGTGAGCACAATGGGATTCCCTGATTGTTGAGAATAGTCTATTGAAGAGAACTTGGGAATCAGCCGACGGCAGAAAAGTGATTTGTCAATTGGTTGTGCCTAGGTCGAGGATAAGTGATATTTTGGAGGAGATCCATGGCAGCAAATCAGGTGGACATTTTGGAGTAAATAAGACCTTGTATAAAATACGTCAGAGATTTTACTGGGTCCAATGTCGTGAAGATGTAGAAAGATGGTGCTGAAGATGTCCGAAGTGTGAAGCAAGCAAAGGTCCCAAGACAAGATCGAGAGGAGAGATGAAAGAATACAATGTAGGCGCTCCCTTCGAACGAATCGCCATCGATGTAGCAGGACCGTTTCCGATGACAAATGATGGCAACAAATACATCCTCGTTGCCATGGACTACTTTAGCAAATGGGTTGAAGCATATGCCTTGCCTAATCAAGAAGCATCCACAGTTGCAAGAGCTCTGGTGGATAACATGTTTTCAAGGTTTGGAGTCCCAATGGAGCTACAAGACCAGAACAACGGCCCTCCACCCACAGTCTGATGGCATGGTTGAAAGGTTCAACAGGACTATGGAAGAACATCTTTCCAAAGTAGTAGAGGAGCACCAAAAGACCTGGGATCGACATCTTCCACTATTCTTGATGGCTTACAGGGCCTTTGTGCACGATTCCACAAAGCTCACTCCAGCCAGCATCATCTTCGGGAGAGAACTTCAGTTGCCCTGTGACTTGGTGTTCGGATCACCAAGTTCTGAAGAAAAAGAGGTACAGGATTATGTAGACGAACTGCGAGATAGCTTGAATGGGATCCACGAATTTGCAAGAAAAAGATTGAAGATAACTAGTGACAGAATGAAGGCTCGATACGATCTTAAGGCCAATACTGGTGGATTCAAAGAAGGAGATCGAGTGTGACTGTACAATCCTCATCGTAAGAAAGGATTTTCTCCTAAATTAACACCATCTTGGGAAGGACCATATACGATAGTGAAAAGAATAAACGAGGTGGTCTATAGAATTCAACGCAGCCCGAGAGCGAAAATGAAGGTCGTTCACCTAGAGAGACTCATACGTTATAATGGAGACAACGACACATTGTTTGATCGGGACGATCAAAATTGAGAGGGGGATAATGTTGAGAGATTGATAAAAGCCCCCTAGCTGCGCCGCTGAGTCCATTCCGCGGGTGCCTCATCCATAATCTGTTCCAAGAAGTGATTATTTAGATGGATCGTTTTCTGTACTGCATGAATAGTCTAGATAACCGAGCTGCCGCGTCATCGCTCAATTCCTGGAAATGTGTAGAAGTTCTCCGTTTTGAGTATTCTTGAAATCATCGCGAATAATCCAGTCTACACGATGAGTACCTATATAAACGCTAGACATTTGACTGGGAGGAGAAGTTTGGAATATTTAGCTAGTTGTATTGTTGTATAGATAGATGTAAGTGTTTTATTAGTCAGTGAAGTGTTGTATGTTTGTTTATAGTGAAGTTAGAAAATAAACAGTTTAGTAGTGTGCTCGGCCTATTATTTAGCAAAACGTAACAATATTATCTAGTGTTTGGTTGGTTAGGATTGGAATCAATGGTTTATGATTCGTTTTTATGAGAAATCCATCTAGACCCAATAAATATAATCGACATTTATTAACTGCCCAGGTAATTGCCAAAATTTCGAGCTCAATCATAGCATACCTTGATTTTGTATCTGAGATGAATCTGGATCCACAATGAACTAGTTTCCAAACATCTCCATGCTTCTGTAGAAGTATATATCCAAGTCCATATAACTTAGATGCATCCGTCTGTAGTTCTGTTGGTAGACATGGTTCATAGTGGGCTAGTACAGGTGGTTGAGAAAGATATAATTTTATATTTTCGAATGCCAAGTCATAGGTAGACGTCCAGAAGTATTCATTTTTAATTTTCAATAAATTGCGTAGTGGAATGGCATACGAACTAATTTCAGCAGAAAAATTCCCTGATTCACTAGCCCCAAAAAAGATTTCAGTTGAGTTATATTTCCAGGTTTAGGAAAATCTTGAATAGCTTTAACTTTCATAGGATCGGCTTTAATTCCTTGTTTTCCAATTCTGTAGCCTACATATGATAATTCACATTTGGCAAATTCAAATTTTTCTGGATAAAGGGTAATATTTTCCTTGCGACATCAATCTAGTAACCGAATAATTCTAAAATAATGATCTCGAAATGTTTCATCGTGCAATAAAATGTTTTCAACAACTTTTTCAATATTACCAATATCCCCTAAAGCTTTATCTCCTCGACGACAATATTCATCACCTGAACAAACTAATCCTATTGGAGCTCGCAAAAATTGGTAACGTCCCCATGGGGTTAGAAACGTTGTTAGAGTTTGACTCTCCTCATCAAGACCAAGTTGCCAGTACCCACATTTTGCATCCAGAGTGGAAAAGTAGTTACTCTTCTTGTTGATATTGGACACTGCCTCCCAAGGTGACTTGAATGGATGTATAGTAAGCTCGGGTAAGTGTGAATTTGGGGCAAGTGTGAGTTTGCTCGCTATTTCCGCTAAACCGGGCGATAGCCAAATGCCATCTATTGACGAATAGCCTACACTCATAATGAATCCATAACCATCATATAAAATACAAAAGAGATCTTGTGAAATCCAAATATTTTCCCCAATTTTCTAACCTACAATTCATCAATCCGAACGAGTATGAGTTTATTTCAAGCTTTGAGTGTATTGTTAAAATCTAAGGTAAGAATCCATTTTATACACTTTTCTTCTGCCTAAACAATGAATCTGACTATAGATTGTCGTTTTTTCATGAAGTTTTTTTTTTTACATTTTGCTATTGCATGTCACACTTACCCCGAAATTAAATGTTATTGGGGATAGTGTGACCTATCTGTCGGAGTAAGTGGGAACCTGGTTCATTTGGCCAATCTAAATCTAAATCTAAATATTTTTTCAGCTATAGTACGAAATTATACACGGAAATCTCAGAGAGCCAAACAATATACCTGGCCAGATGTGGAAGACATTGATACACTTTCTGAGGATGAAATAACAACTGTGCTTCCATCACCACTCGTCAGAAGATGAGGATCAATGAAATTCTCATTCAATTTTTCAGATTTCTACCTGTAAATTTTTCTTTTCAACAAAGGTTCACTTTCACGATTATTTTTTGTTTTTTTCTAATGGGGCATTTCAAATTCAATATTAAAAAGTTCCTAACCATGTTTTGAATAAAGATATCTCGAAACAAATAAATTGTGGTGAAAGTTTCTTTACTGTTTACTCACACCTGCCCCAAAGAGAGATTTACGTGCATTAATATCTTTAAATTTGGCCAGAATCACACTTGCCCCAAATTTCCGGGGAAGTGTGACCTATGGAGATGTATATCTGAATATATAAATAAAATTCATAGAATACGTTTTTCAACAGTTTTCTGTGGCGTTTTACAAAGACTGACGTTCGAAGTAAATACCTGCAAATCTTCATTGTTATATTAGTTCAGGTTCATCCGATGGACTAAATTCAATGCAAACTAATGAAAATCACGGTCACACTTACCCGAGCATACTTACTGGACGTTTGACATATTTATTCAACATAGTGAAGTCAATACAGATTCGAATTTTTCCATTTAATTTCTGAACAACAAGAGGACTTACAAAATCTGATGGAATGTCTCCGACAGGTTTGATGATACCTTTTGTCACCATGTCATCCAATTAATTTTTCACAGCTTCTCTCCAGGCAAATGGAATTTTCCGTGGACAAGATATAGAATATGGAATAACATCTTCTTTCTCATATATATGAACCAATTTTCCTTTCATGGGTTTTAAAACTTTTTCAAAACTGAAAACATCACAGTATTCCTTCAATAATTTCATTCTGATGTCTTCTAAATCTTTTTCCGTTTGAAATTGGGGAATATTTCGAGCAATCAGAGAATTTACCGTCAAATAGTTTTTTGGAAGTGGCTTTGGAAAATCTACATGACTAATTCCTAGCAGTATGAGAGAATATCTACTGAGCAAAAGTTCTTTCACTTTCCTGCATATGTAAATGGTAAGATCAGTCTCGTGATTTTCATACCGTATTTTACATTTTAGATAGCCTAATACATTCAATGACGAACAATCTGCAGATTGCAGCTTAAACTTGGTAGAAATCAACTGTTCAGTACGAAATAACGTTTTGGCTAAGAAATTTTCGCCAGCTACACATACTTCTGCGCCCGTATCAGGGGTCGCCAAATACATGAAAGAATTTTTTATCCCTGTCTCCAATATCTCAACACATACTTCAATTTGTCGTTGATTGGACGATATCTGATTGACTTTTATCATGGTTATATATGAATTATTTTCTTCAGTGAGTTCTGCAGTAATTTCTTCAACTAATTTAGTGCGACCAAATTCGGTAAGATGACGTTTAATGTGACATTTATCACAAATTATTTGTTTTGCCGGGCAATCTTTCAAACTCTTGTGCCAATTTTGATTGCATCGAGGACATTTTTTAGTAGACTTTCGTGGTGTTTCTTCATCAACTTTGTAAATAACTTTGCCAGACTGATTTTCTTCGAATGAAGCAGCTTCCTCAGATTCACAAAGTTTTATAATTTCATTAATTGAATCTGGCAACAATCTGCATTTTCTACGGATATCCACATCAGAAAGTGATTCGATAATATGATCGGAGAGGCAAGAATTCTAACAGTGTTTGCAAGGATCACTTAATTGAAAACGTTTCAACTTCTCTCTATAAAAGGACATGTCTTGTTTTCTCGACATGAACTTGCTGCGTCTAATTGTTTTCTCTCTTTTTGAAATATCCTTCTAGTTTATCCAAGACAGTTTTTGGAACTTCGTCTATAAGATTTTTTTATTTTCAAAACCAATCGAACTACGTCTGATACGTCCTGGTTAAAAAATGAAGACAGCAATGCTGCTACTTGCTTTGATGAAGAATGTTGAATGTGTAAACCTTGAATAATCAAGTAATTCTCAAATCTTCTTCTCCAATCTTTATACGGAGCCAACGTGAGATCGTCTGTGATTTTATCTGGGATCGGAATAGCACCAGATATGCGATGCAACGGTATATTTTCCGTGACATCAATTTTATCAGATGTGTTAACTGAATCAGTCATTACCTCAGAGGAAGCAGTGTGTGCTTGAAGTAATTTGTCAACGGTATCTTTTAGTTGCTTCATTTTTTCATTCATTGATAATTCCATGTTTGTGAGAGACTGTTTCGTATACGCTTCTAATGCATGTATGGATGTGGCGTCAGTAGCAGAATCACCACTTTCTTGACTTGTTTTCTTCTTCCTTGTAGCTCTGGGCATTATGGAGAGTAGGATAGACTTTTATAGGTTCCTAATAAAACGACTGCGCCATGTTATAATTTAAGTATAAAAAACATACGTCATTCTGTAACAGTGGGCATTGTTATATGTTTTCAGCGCACCCTGTATTATAAATCGGTCTTTTTAAATTTAAGGAATTATATGTGCGTGTCTGGATTCAGTGTGAGTGTGAGGAGATAAGAATTTATACCTACGCTCGAACCGGGGAAAAATAGTTTTTACATATAGAAAGGTCGCTCTGGGTTGATAAATTTAATGGCTTAGGATTAGATAGGGTAGTCTGAGACGTCGTGCCTAGAAACAAAATGTTAAGATTTCAAAAAAAGGCATTTGGTGTTGTGAAGTGCAAGTGATCGCTTGAGTTTGGGAGGACCACCCACCCGTGAGGGTGTAGGCAAATATGCCACTCTCAAGAATGGCACTAAAACAGGTATGAATTTTTCGTAGGCCGACATGTGTGTTTGTTAACTGCGTATAATTTTCACAAGACAAATAATAAGAGTAATAACAGTTCCGTTAAAAGCTGGGCGTGTTTGGTCTATTAATTTTAAAGCAATGATAGTTTGAATAGAAATATGGGGTGTTTACTGAGTTATTCAATATAAGCTTGAGGCATTTAAATAAGTTCCAGGTAAATGATAATAATTATTACTTGAAACTGGGTGTTTGTCATTTTAAATTGAGGGTAGCTTTATTATAATTCTGAGGGAGTCATCGTGTTTTTTTTGCATGGTATAAAATTAAAATTGCCAAGTATTGGATGATATCCTGGCGAGTATCTATACCTATATGAAATTGATTGTGCCTCCAATTCGAGAAGAGCCCGATATTGCGATTTAGCGTGACTGTATTTATTTTATATTGCTTTGTGGTATTAATTGTCTACATAACATTTAGCATTTTTTGTATTGTTTGCATAGTAATATCCGCTGTAGGATTACGTATTTATGGTCAATTTGCCAAATATTTCGATAAGGGATACCTATGGTTGAATCAACCCTGATTTGTGTTGAGAACTGAAATAACAGCTGATATTTCCCTTCGCCATTTACCCATGTCATGTAACATATATTTTTAAATTGTATGAAATGATTTCATGTTTAATATATACATTTTTCACACGATCACACATTATTCAATTAGTACGCTAAGAAGTAACTAATGTCACGAATCTATTTATACCTGTGAACATATTTTGAACTATTAGGTATACTTAGAGGAGCCTTTAGCTCACAAACTATTTATCCCTGTGAACATATTTTGAACTATTAGATATACTTAAAGGAGCCTTCAGCTCACAAACTATTTATCCCTGTGAACATATTTTGAACAAGTATTTATAGCGAGCCTTCAGCTCACAAAATATTTATCCCTGTGAACATGTTTTGAACAAGCATTTATAGCGAGCTTTCAGCTCACTAACCAATTTGCAATAATTAAATTATCTAACAGAACTTTTGTTGAGTTTTTTTTTTGTTTTGTCAATTCCAATCGCTTTTCTGGTATTTATTTAGCAGGATGGCGCCCGAGACTACTTTCAGTTAAAAGATCTAAGCGAGATATTCAAAAGTAAAAAAAAAATAAGTAAATATTTTCGAATCCACGCCATCTCTCCAACTCTTGGGCTGCCGTGCGTGTTACATCATCTTTTCCCAGGGAAAGAACGTTACACCACATGCAATAAAGCAAACTAGATCTCAAGTTAGATTCTCTGTCAACGTTTGGGCAGGTATCATCGGTAATAAATTAGTGGGTTCTTATTTTTTGAGCGATAGATTGAGTGGGCAGGAATACCTTGATTTTCTGGAAAATGTACTCCCTGTTCTTTTGGAAGATGAGGAAGTCGATGTGAGAGACATGAGATTTCAACACGATGGAGCTGGACCCCATTCCACCAGGGCAATTAATCAGTTTCTCAATCAAAATTTTCCCAATAGATGGATGGGACGTGGTGGGCCGATTCCCTGGCCGGCGAGATCACCTGACCTCACCCCACTAGATTATTATTTGTGGGGCGTTTTGAAAAGCATGGTCTATGAGGTAGAGATAACAACAAGAGAACAGCTACGGCAGAGAATAATTGAAACATTTCGCTTTACAAAAAGGCATCCTGACCAGATAAGAAAACCCGTAAGGAATATCTTGAAAAGAGAAAGGAAGTGCCGGGAGGCGAATGGATGGCATTTTGAAAATATACTCAAATCAGATTAAGTCTTTTTAGAGTAGTGTTTATTTAATATGTTATTGTTATCGTTGAGTCAACTGAAATAAATTTTTTAGAAAACTGAATTTAGTATTTGTATGTCTGTAATTGCACTTACTATCCTTTCCATTTTTCACAAAACTTTTTCACAAAAACAGTTATGGAAGTTCTCTGGTAAATCATTTTCATGTATTTTTCATGGTGATGGTCAGCAGCAAACTATAAAAACTGTCCCGTAAAAAAATAAATCGGAGTTTAGTTCCATGTTTTACAATAGGTCGGCTGCCATATTTATTGGATACAACATCCAAGGTTTTGTTTTACTTGCAGGATAGAAATAAACTAGTTTTTAAATATTTTACGTTGATCTTTAATTAATTTTGTTCAAGTACTTAGTATTAGCCATCCTCCAAGGTGACAGAGTATAGATTTTACTAAACCAATCAATACGTTAAAAAAAATAAGTTGTGACCTGTAACATGATCCTTTCAATCGATTAAGTAATACTTCCCTAAAGATTTTATTTTAAATAAATGTTTTTTTCCGATGTAGTATTAGTCATAGTAGAAAGACATACATTTGCACTGTTTTCAAAAGTAAAAGTTTTTTCTATGCCAAACAGTTTCTTTCTCATTCGGTTAATACCACCTGCTTGAAAATCTGTTCAACCTGCTTTTCAAGATGTTGTTTACATAGGATAATAAAAAAAGTGAAAAAAATAAATAGATACGGCCCTAGAATTTCAACGGTTGATTGAATAATACTTCATCTCGAGTAATATGAACTTTCCTTATGATTTTTGTTGAAAAATGATAATGTGCTATCGATGTAGTGCCGCATCAGTCATAAGCAGAATGTGAATCGATTAAAATTATTCTATTTTTGAAAGTTTAATTTTTTTCTACAGAAAACGAAAACTTCCGCGTTCAATTTTTTTCAACTGTTGATTTGGTGTTCATGTTGCCAGCAGAAAGAAACACAGGAACAGCTCCTGTTATCAGGGTGAGATGAAAATAGATGCCATATTTCGAGTGTGTCATTTTTGTGTTTTTTTTAGCACATTATTATTTCTGGCGCATGGCAGCATTGGCAGCTACCAGAAGCCTGTAGGATCAGACAGACAAAATAGTTCATCTCAACCGAATGTCAGCAGATCACGAGGTTGTTTGACACAGTATAATGCTGTTCTTTTAGCATTATACTGTGTTGTTGATATTGATTTCTAATAAGTAGCACTTGCAATTATGTGTCCGTGAGGAACGTTGAACAAATAGAAGATATATATAATTCAATATCCGTAAGGGGAAGTAGTTGTTTTCTGTCAGATATTTGCTTTAATTTCCACTTTGTGGAATTATGTGGGGAGAGAGATCAAAAATTTCACACAAAACATGAGTATGTAGCAGATGTTTCATAATAACAAATAATTGATGAATTTACAGATTCTTTATGAAACATGAGATACCAGGAATCATAGGATGTATAGATTGCACCCATATAAAAATTGTTCCACCTCGTTTTCAGAATCAATAGTTCTCATTTCGTTGAGAAATGCCTCAAATTGGCTCTTATAGTCGTATTTTATTCATACACTCTGCTTCTTTATTATAGGTTTGGCTGTAGTCATAGTAAAGTCTGGACGAAAACAATCATTATTTATTACAGATTATATTAAATTGTTTATTAAGTACGTATAGTTTATTCAAACTGTAACCATATTTCATTCTGACAGCAGACAACTTCGTTCAAACGCGCGCACAAGTATCAACAAACGTTTTTGGTCACAAAACATTAAACTTCAAGTAGCAACATTTACCAAATCCATTTAATACTATGTGACCAGATTTTGATCTAACGACATCGATACAGAAAGTAATTTAAAAATTTATCGTTAGGAATGTCGTTGGCGAAAATGTCGTTAGCGCAACGATATCGTATTCTAACGAATATTTACTGAATAAGCCTCTAAATCTTACGAGCAGCCACCATGTTTTTTTATCTTAAATGATATGTTTTGAGACACCCTACACACTATAGCTCTTCGAAACGCTAGACCACCGTTAAACCGCCATAATTTTTCCGGAAAGCAGACGCAATATTATTTCATTCATCATTATTATTATATCACTTACACACATATGTCATCTACAATCATTATTCTTTTTATAATTCAATCGCACGCTAGACTGACAAATCCTTATTTCATCAAACGGATCTACAGCGATGAACGCCAAGCAGTGACGCGTGACCTTGAAAGGAACCAGAATTGCCAGAGTCGATCTAAGAACTCCTTATGGAAATTAACATGTAAAAATGATCGAATTGATTTTGAACTGTTGCAGCCCCTTTACTGATATGAATACTATAGTTTTTTTTTTAATTATGTAACTTGGCGCATGTACCAGATTGTTATACCTTTCACCTGTCTGCATTGAAAATGAAACTAAATGTGATCAATTTTTTTTTCATCTTCTGGGGGTCCACCAAAATTGCAACTCCGGATATGGACTGTTCATTCAATTTTTCCAGAAAAATTGTTATTATTTTGACAAATAAATAAATTAATTAATAAACAGACATACTAAATCATGTTATGTCAGCTAAGCTGTCCACTTTGCACTCAAATGTTCAACGGGTCACTAACTGTCTATTAGACGCGATAAACGTCTATCAGTTTTCAAACGGCGAACACTTTAACACTTATTTATTTTAAACATCCACACTTCTGACGCCAAATGTAGTAAAACTGCACTAACTAATTTTCCTAATTTATTTAAAACACTATTTACAACAATTATTCACTAAAACATTACTTCACTATTTTATATCTACGGTGTCAGTCTCTATCTGCGAACTCTGGAACTGTAACTAACTCTGAACTCTGACTGTCGCTCAGCGGATATATAGTCGCAAGCAGATTCCATCCACAGCTCTCTCGATTATTCTGGAGTATAGAAAATTTCATCTAAATGGCTCTTCGAACAGTATCGAACTGATCGATTTTATTCCAGCTTGTTCTCGGCGATAGGCCAGCAGATATGCTGTTGTAGTTGAACGAGGGTGCATAATTAATTAGATCAGGGCCGGTCTCGGGGCCGGTCTCGAAATCGTTACATTGCCCCCTTCTTAAAGACGGTTCGCCCCGAAATGTCATTCTTGGAGTGTGAAGATATCTGAAAGATTCTCCATATCTGCACCTGGACGTTCGATGGAAGTGGCACTCCACAGTCTTCAAGTTGGGTCGAGGAAGATGGTTGCAGCACACCAGAATATTGATGCCGCTGGATCTGAATATTGTCTCCAACACGCTTCTTATAACTCTCCAGTCCAGCCCATTAAGCCCACAGGCCAATTTTGGGATTGCCAGGTATACAATATTCTGGTCCAGCATCGTGTCTATCAATCTCGTAAGGGTCTTCCAAACGTCTTCATAAGACGGCTTATCTCGAGAACGCTTCTTGGTAACCAGATAGTAGATGTTTCTCTGGCCTTTCCTCAGCTGTAACACCCCTCCAACTTCCGGGTTCTGTTCTCTCAGTTCCTGGATTCGACCGAACTTCTTGGAGAAAACTACTGCAATGCCTCTGGACATTTGGAGATCTTCTGCCACACAGTGAGCTAACGCGTAATCAGCAGGCACCTCGAAAAGATCTCGTGACTCCTCTCGAGTTATCCCATATTGAACTTTCTGTCCGTTCGAGTACAGGGACATGAACCTCTAAAACGTCATTTCGTCCTCCGGTGATCTGACTGTGCGGACTTGATCGAGGTTTCCGGCGTAAGGGGACAACCTATTGAAGTGGACTACCCTAGGTTTTCCTCGTGGTGGCTTATATATGCGGTAGACGAGGTCGTTTATCCTTTTCATGATCTTATATGGACCTTCCCACGAGTTCCGAAGTTTCGGTGATGGTCCACGGCGACGTTTAGGGTTGTATAGCCAGATAAGGTCACCTGTCTGATATCCACCAGCATCCGCCTTGATGTCGTAGGTCTCCTTCATTCTGTCACTGGCACTCTGGATGTTCAAACGGACCCGTTCATAGATGTCGTCCATTCTCTGTCGCAGTTTGCTGACGTAGTCATCTCCCGCAGTGTCTTGTCCTGGTGGCGTCCCAAACTTCAGGTCACATGGAAGTCGCAGCTCTCGGCCCATAATAACTCTAGCAGGGGTTTGGCCGGTTGACTCATGAACTGCGGAACGATACGCCATCAGGAACAGATGAAGGTACTGGTCCCAATCCTTCTGGTGGTCAGAGACTACCTTGGACAGGTGGCGGTTTATCGTCTTATTCATCCGCTCCACCATTCCATCGGACTGTGGATGTAGAGCTGTGGTCCTCGTTTTCCGGATTTTCAGCGTCTGACACATCTCCTGGAACAGGTTTAACTCGAAATTCCTGCCTTGATCCGAATGCAGCTCTAACGAGACACCGAATCGACAAATCCACTCCTTCACCAAGACGTCGGCAACGGTGATGGCTTCTTGGTTAGGCAGGGCATAGGCTTCGGCCCACTTGCTGAAGTAATCCATCGCCACAAGGATGTACTTGTTCCCGTGTTCAGATTGTGGGAACGGGCCAGCGGTGTCAATGGCGATCCTTTCGAATGGGCTTCCCACATTGTACTGGCGCATCGGGGCCTTAGGTCTTGTTCGAGGCCCATTACTGGCAGCGCATACAGCACATTTTCTGCACCAGTCCTTGACGTCAGCTTGACAATTGGCCCAGTAGAACCGTTGCCTAACTTACTGAAGGGTCTTCGTTACTCCCCAGATGTCCTCCGGTGACCCCATCATGGATTTCTCGGAGCACTTCCTGTCTTCTGCTCCTGGGAACTACTACCTGACGTCTTTCTTCTCCGCCATCCTCCGACTCCAACACACGCTTCAAGACTCCATTGTCTAAGGTGAAAGAGTTCCATTGGGCCCAGTAAGTTTTAACGACTGGAGAACAACTGGCTATTTTCTGCCACGACGGTCTTCGCTCACTCTTCTTCCAGCCGATGACTAAACCAAGATCTGGATTTTTCTCTTGGTCTTTCTGGATCTTGTGGTCATTCCAGTTATCATCGACCACCGTGGTTCTGCAGAGTATCGACTCCTTTTCCTCTGTTCGTCGACAGTGCGAACAGTCGTCTGGACATGGTCTTCGCGATAGGGCATCCGCATTCTTATGGCTGGTCCCCGCCCGATGTTCGATATCAAAGTCGAATTCCTGGAGCCTCTCAATCCAGCGTGTCACTTGACCCTCGGGATTCTTAAACTGTAGGAGCCATTTGAGAGTTGCATGGTCAGTTCTCAGTAAGAATCTTCGTCCATACACGTACTTGTAGAAGTGCTCAACTCCCTTGACAACAGCCAACAGTTCCCGCCTGGTGACAGTAATTCCGATCCGGTTTACTGAGGGTCTTGCAGAAGTAACCGATGACCTTCTCTTGTCCTTCTTGGATCTGAGACAGGACAGCTCCAAGTCTCACGTTACTGGCATCCGTGTCCAAAATGAATTTCCCGTCTGGAAGGGGGTAGCTCAGGATTGGTGCGTTGATCACAGCTCCTTTCAACTTCCTGAATTAATCTTGGCATTCATCTGACCACTGGAACTTTGTTTGTCCTTCCGTGGCCTGGTCAGTGGTTTTGCGATGTTAGCAAATCCCAGCACGTATCGGCGATAGTAAGTGCACAAGCCAAGAAAACTTCGAAGCTGGTGAATGTCTTTCGGAATGGGCCATTCCTTAACAGCTTTGATCTTCTGCTCATCTACTGCCACTCCTTTCCCAGAGACAACGTGGCCGAGATAACGTACTTCTTTTTGAAACAGATGACATTTCTTAGGGTTCAGTTTCAGTCCGGAGCTTCTCAGTCGCTGAAATACCTCTTCCAAGTTTTTTACATGGTCCTCGAACGATCTGCCAACCACAATAATGTCATCGAGATACACCAGACACGTCTTCCGTGATAGTCCTTTCAAAACCGTCTCCATCAATCTTTCGAACGTGGCTGGAGCATTGCAGAGGCGGAATGGCATAACTGTAAACTGCCATAATCCGGAGCCGATTATAAAAGCTGTCTTTTCTCGATCTTCCTGGGCCAGTTCTACCTGCCAGTATCCGCTCTTCAAATCTAAGGTCGAGAAAATCGTAGATCCAGCCAGCGTGTCTAGCGTGTCGTCTATCCTTGGGAGAGGGTAGCTGTCCTTTTTCGTCACGTTGTTTAGTTGACGGTAGTCTACGCAAAACCGTGTTGATCCATCTTTCTTCTTCACCAACACGACTGGAGAGGACCAGGGACTGTCGGATGGCTCGATGACTCCGTCTTTCTCCATGTCGCAGACTATTTTGTCAGCCTCCTCCTTTTTGGCGAGAGGAAGTCTTCCGGCTGATTGCCTGATTGGTCGGGCATTTCCAGTATCTGTCTTGTGCTGAACCACCTTTGTTCTACCGCCTTTGCGTACTCCGGTATCGAAGATTTCCTGATACTTCCTGACTAGTTCCCTCAGTTTGGTCTTTTGTGCTGGCCCCATGTCCTTGGACGAAATAGCAACCAACTTCTACAATTCTGCTGGCATATTACTGGCTTGGCTAACAGTGCCGCGTACACTCCTAATCACAGAGGAAATTGACGAGCAGTGCTCCAAAATTGTTCCCTTCTTCAAGGTCACCGGGTAATAATTGACATTCATTACCCTTACTGGCACAAATTTATCAGCACGCAACAAGGTTTTTCCTAGTGCAATTCCTCGTCCAATTATCTCATCATGTAGCTTGGGCTCGAACATCACCACGTTTCCACTGCTCGCACCTCCATCCAGGCGAGCCTCCAAAATGGTTTCAGCCCTCTCCGGTACGCTTACGTCTTCAGCCAGCAGAACTCGAACCATTTCTTCATTTCTCCCATGAAGTACCAGCTCTTCTCCGTTCACACGAAGGACGCCGTCTTTAAAATTCAGCTCGAATCCTCTAGAGTTCATGATGTCCATCCCTATGATTGCATCATCCTCGATATCCGCTACTAGAGCCCGATGTTTCACTTTAGTGATGCCCAAAGTCAGTTCAATCGGAAGTTCACCATACACAGTTGCCGGCTCTCCAGTTGTTGTGCGTAGCTTCCAATTCGACGATTCAATTCTTGCCGGTGTTTTGGCAAATGTAGGTCCAAGGATTGTCCTAGTCGCACCTGTATCAAGCAGCATGGTGCGAGGCTTGTTGTTGATGAGACCGTCTACAAAAACACCTTTGTTCTGTCCTTGAAGGACAGCGACATATGCATTGTTATTTGGGGCTTGCTGGATACAGGCCGACGACTGCCCCTCCCCATCGACCTTCTTTAGTTTTCCTGTTTCGGTGTCGCTTCTTTAAAAGTTGGGCATTTGCTACGCACATGCCCAATTGTCCCGCAATTCCAGCACCTTATTTGTTTTCTTTCAGGCAGGACTTCCTTCATTAATTTTCTCATGACAGCCTCGATATTAGCGGGCTCCTGTGGCTGTGGATCTTCTTCGATCATCCGGACTCTACTATGGCTTTTGCAGGATTGCTTTTCTGATTCGAATTCCAGAGCGCGTGCTAATGCATCCACGAGATGTGCGGGGCGAGCTAGTGTTAGGGCTTGCCGGGTTTCCTGGTCACGAAATCCATCCAAAAATGCCTGGACCGCTAGTCGCTCCATTACATTTTCCGGTGTAGCTGGGTACGCAAGACGAACCAAGCGTGCAATATGTGCTTCAAATTCTTGCAACGATTCTCTTGATTTCTGGCATCGGTTCTTCAGCTGTGAGTGATATACGTGTTCAAGGTGGGCTTGGCCATAGCGAAGCTCCAAGTGTTTTACCAGCTGTTCATAGTCATCCTGTTGTTGGGCAGTGGGCGTTTTAAAAATATTTGTTGCTTCGCCACGCAATGCCAGTGTCAATGCTAAAGCTTTTTTCCCAGCATTCCATCCATTTGCTTTCCTGGTTCCGTACTGATCTTAATATCTTTTACGTCTTTTTGAACTTCTTCCAGGTTCATACTCAGGTCCAGCATTGGGTTTTTGTTGTAAGTTTCTGGGGTGTGCGCAGAATCCATTCGCTTTTCTAATTCACTGAATTTTTCTTCAATTCTGCCAATTTCTTTCTGTCTCGATTCCGTCTTTTATTTCATCGTGGAGCGTTTCCTCGATTTTTTTTTATTTCTTCCACCATGTCGTCTTTGACTTGGTCACTTATTGTTTCTTTCAATTTTTCCATTTTTGTCTCGACAGTTCCCATTCTTTCTTCTAACCAATTCGCCACACCACAAAGTTCTTTTTTTAAGCCTTCAGAGTTTTCTAGAAGCTTAATTTCTAGATTTTGCGAATTTTCTTAAAGCTTTTCTTCTAGATTTTTCGAATTTTCTAGAAGTTCTTCTCTCAAATTTTTTGAATTTTCTAGAAGTTCCTCTTTCAGAGTATTCGAATTTTCTAGAAATTTATCTTGGAGTTCCTCTTTTAGACTATTCGAATTTTCTAGAAGCTTTTCCTCCAGACTCTTTGAATTTTGTAGAAATTTATCTTCCAGACTTATGGAATTTTGTTGAAGTTCCTCCTTCAAACTCACAGAATTTTGTTGAAGTTCGTCCTACAAACTATTCGAATTTTCCAGAAATTTATGTTCCAAGGATTTCGTGGTCTCGTCGAGTTTATTCATTATGGAACTCAAATCAATTCCAGAAACTTCGAATAAGAACGTTTCGGGGTCTTCTCCTTCTTCAATCATTCCATCTGCAAGTCTTTTCTGGAGTACGGCCTTCTTTCCAGTTGTTTCTAACTCCCGCTCCTCTAACTCTTGCTTTAATTCACTAACTTTGAGGTCAACTAGGTGAACTCTTCTCGGAAACATTTTGTCTCTTATTGTCTTTACCGAGATATCAGTCTATTATTTATTTCACACACAGTTTTCAGTTTATTGTCCCACGACGTGCAAAACTGTCCACTTTGCACTCAAATGTTCAACGGGTCACTAACTGTCTATTAGGCGCGATAAACGTCTATCAGTTTTTAAACGGCGAACACTTTAACACTTATTTATTTTAAACATCCACACTTCTGACGCCAAATGTAGTAAAACTGCACTAACTAATTTTCCTAATTTATTTAAAACACTATTTACAACAATTATTCACTAAAACATTACTTCACTATTTTAAATCTACGGTATCAGTCTCTATCTGCGAACTCTGGAACTGTAACTAACTCTGAACTCTGACTGTCCCTCAGCGGTTATATAGTCGCAAGCAGATTCCATCCACGGCTCTCTCGATTATTCTGGAGTATAGAACATTTCATCTAAATGGCTCTTCGAACAGTATCGTACTGATCGATTTTATTCCATCTTGTTTTCGGCGATAGGCCAGCAGTAATGCTGTTGTTGTTGAACGAGGGTGCATAATTAATTAGATCAGGGCCGGTCTCGGGGCCGGTCTCGAAATCGTTACAATATCTCCTACTTTTCATAATGTAGATTTTCATAGAAATAGAATTCAGAAAAATCAGCTGATCATATAGAGGAATGGGAGGAGTATTCAAGCATGGTATTTCTTGCGAGAGTTTTTAACTCATAGCTAGATGAGGAGCAATACATTCCGGATTGGTTTGTCGAGGGGCGAACCGTGCTGATCCTCAAAAACGGAGATTTGTCTGATCCGAAGAACTACAGACCAATAACATGCTTGAACGCATGTTATGAGATGTTTACCCGGACTGTCTTAATAGGATACGAATGCTGGTGGCTGCAAAAAAGTCACTAGTGAGGAGGGCGAGAAGCATCGCGGAAAACATGAAATTTCGTGATAAACCTTCTCGTCTATTCCAAGAGCCTCACGAGTTGTGGATAACCCGCCGGCGGATGATCGGGTAGAAGCCTTATGGA
Source organism: Chrysolina americana (assembly GCA_958502065.1). Classification (NCBI taxonomy): domain Eukaryota; kingdom Metazoa; phylum Arthropoda; class Insecta; order Coleoptera; family Chrysomelidae; genus Chrysolina; species Chrysolina americana. Next base: position 34,877,643 of record OY293420.1, read on the forward strand.
AGGGTATTCACGAATTTCTGCAACCACTCAACGTAGATACTCCAGCTCTAGCTCAGTTCGAAGCTTTCTGCAAAAGGGTAGAACACATTTCCATGTACCACCACCATCTAGCAAGAGTTTTTAACTCTTGACTAGATGGGGAGCAACAGATTCCGGATTGGTTTATCGAGGGGCGAACCGTGCTAATTACCAAAAATGGAGATTTGTCTGATCCGAAGAACTACAGACCGATAACATGTTTGGACGCAAGTTATAAGATGTTTACACGCATCTTATACATGCGAATACTCTCTGCAGTTGCGCCGGTGTATGAACGGATATATGAGCAAAGCGGGTCAAAGAAGGAGGTCGCTGGCTGATCCTGCTGATCGACAGATGCATCACGCAGGAATCCATTCAGTATAAGCGTTACCTTTCAATGGCCTGAATCAATTATCGCAAGGAATTTGATACATCGCATGCCTTGCGGTACTCGATTAAATAGTGAGATGCATTGAACAGCTGATGCCGCTCTGGAGGACCCGCTTCATCATAACATCTGGTCAAGTTAAAGTCCAAACAGAGCAGGTTATCTCTAGAAGGTGCGTGTTTCACGGAGACTCCCTCAGCCCTCTTTTCTTCCGCATCTCACTATTGCCACTGTCCGTTGCACTAACGAAAACTAGCGAATACAACTGCGGTACCACCAGCAACCGGAGGCATAAGGTCACGCATCTGTTTCACATGGATGACCTAAACTATATGCCTCCGGAGAAAAGGATCTTTATCAGTCCTTAAGGGTGGTGAAAAAGTACAAGCATGCTATCGGAATGGAGTTTGTGCCAAGGTTCAACTTAAAAGAGGACGATGCGAGGAATACGGGAAAGACGTACAACTTGTAGACCGAAGCATCCTACATCATCTGGATGCCGGAGAGACGTATACTTACCTAGGAGTGGAACAACGCCACATCCAAGAGGTAACTACTGTTGAAAACTCTCTTCGCACCAAGTATCGGCATAAGCTCCTACAGATCTTGTCATCAGAACTGTCGGGGAAGAACAAAGTTACTGCAACTATCATGATTGCCGTTCCGATTTTACTTTTCTCCTTTGGAGTAATGAATAAATGGACTCAAGAAGAGCTGCGATAACTTGACGTGAACACTAGGAAAATGATGCATCTTCATAGTAACTTGCATCCTGAATTGTCTGTTCAACGGTTTCACTTCCTCAGACATCGGGGAGACCGTGGAGCTTGAAGTATCTACACAAAAGAATGGTACTGGATAAAGCCTGTAAAGTCATCAGGAGTTCAGATCCCCCTTCTCTGCTTAGTATGCGACCATAAAAAAGCAGGTACTGGAGCATTTCTTTTCAAAGCAGCAACCCGTGCAGCAGATGAACTCGGTCTCGTATTCGACACTGAACGGACGAACCCAAATTCTGTCACCGAATTGGAACCCGTTCAGCAATAAGCCCACGTCAAAGCTGCGGAGAGTGACAGGCTCGTACAGCTATATAAAGATAATGTCGCAGGGCAGGCTCGCCGCGCTCCTACGATGATTTTTTTTGTGTATGGTCACCTTTAGTGAGCCATTTTTACACTTAATAACTCTCAATTTTCACCTAGAAGCCAGTCGAATAATATTAGATTTTTGCATTATATTCAGGTCACTAGTCTAGTGTCACCCTGTATGATGTAAAGTCCCAATCTCCACCCAGTGGAACTCCACTGTACGTAGTTTAACCGATTTACCGGAAATTCCTGACTAGTTTTCAATTTTATTAATTTGTGGCCCCAAACAGTCGAGCACCCGGTATACAGAACACTTAGAGCAAGGTTTCGACACGCTAGTCTCTTGTTGGGTGGAAAGATTCCGTGGCTCCATTTGTTTTCACAAATTATTTTATTTCAATTCGATTTCTCATCAGGTTGGCCAAATCGGAAAACGGGTATAGATTCCTCGGCGAAGGAATACGTGTATTTCTTCGGCGTTCAAGAATCACGTTGGTTTATGGTTTTTCTCGGGGCTCTCCGAATATCGGACCGCCCTAGGAATCGAGATATCTGAAATTCTGACTTTCAATATCTCCCTAGATCTGGGGAGTATTTAGTGACTTTTGTCAAATACTCCCTAGAAAACGCAGATAACGGGACTTTAACGGTCATTTGCCCAAATCCCGCGCGTTTTCGCGAGCTAGGGTTTTGTTCAGCCAAGGGCGACGCCCACTTTGGCCCTCTAGGCCAATGGGTGTCGCGGATTCAGCAGTCAGGATTGCATAAATATGCAAGCAGCGAAGCAGCAGATAGCCACTCTTTCTTGTCGAATTGCAGTGTAATAATCAATTTCGTGTTTACGTTAAATAACTTACGTTTGTTTGGCTTTGCCTTTTGTCTCTGCAATTCATCGTTTTGGCTAGCAGTTAGAGTCAGGTTCTCGGTAATAATAATTCAGTTCACAGTAGAATCATAACGTTTTGTTTCTATCTTAAAAGGGGTTAGACTCACTTGTACGGTTTACAGGTGTTTTATTCGCGCTACGAAAGTACGTTGATAGGTAGTTTAACTCTCGAGCAATAATCAGTGTAAAGTGATCTTTTGCAACGGACACTTAGGGATTTAACTTCATCAAAGTTATTTCCCGACTTAATACCTGTACGCGACGTTGACGAAAAATCCCCATCGTATGAAAAGGGGTCAGGCACCAAAACGAGATCTCACCTGATACAATCGGCTCGATCGTAGAGTTCCACGAAGAGTGTATCGTTCGAGCTTAAATTCCTCGGCCTGTCAAGACATCATTAGCTGCGACTTTGTCGTTGGCGAGCCACATTTCCTGTGGTACCTAGGGGTTTCGCGTCCTTCCCATACCTATTTCCTGCGGCTGCTCTCGGCTTTTCCACCTGAGACAGTCTGGTTAGGCTCCGTGATCCTTTTACCCAAAATCTCTGTCTTGGTTTTTGTCACATCCAGTTGTAAATTTTTGAAGTAAAATTTTTCAAGTTTAATTTTTCCTTTTTGGTGCTTCACACAATTTTGAAGTTAGGAAATTTTATTTAGATAGTTTTTCTAAACCGTGAATCCTTCCTCCCTCGTCCATTTCCCGGCGAGGTCTTGTTAGGTGTTAGGTTAGTTAGCTATAGGGTGACCCTTCTCATCGTCACACTTGAGTTGGGTCGACGCGAGGTCGATTTTAGTGCACTTCTCCTTTGCCACACACTTGCACACGCAAGTAGCCCGACAATACATTACAGCCGTAATTGTTTGTCCTTTAGAGCAATGACGAACCCCGTGTTCGCCGGCGCTGGGCTTTCTCGGACACCTCCGCCGTCGGGTGACTTAGACGCCAGGCGTCTATTCCCCGAAGCGTCGCGACGCCTCGACGGAGACGTCCCCCAGGTACGTACTACCAGGGAAAACCGTGAGTTGACGATGTCAACTACCTTGTCCCCGAGAAGTGTGCTAGACCAAGGTACTTTAGAGTCGAGCTTAGACGGAGGGAGGCAGCCTTCCCCGTCGGCTCAGGTAGATTTAGTAATTGATACCGTGGGAGTTGTCACAACTCCACCTCTGGAAGCTCGTTTTGAACGTTTTCAATTAACCAGAAATGTATCTGTTCGCAGGTCGGAGGGTTACAGAGGAGTCCATGCTGGCGAAGCTCGCGAGGTACGCCCCCTCGGAATGCGCCGAAGCGCTCCGAGGTCATTGGGTGTGCCCCACGTACAACAGCTGAGGCCACAAGAAGCAGATGTGCATACCCTAAGGGAACCGGGTGATGCTGAGGCCCTAGTGGATGAACTAGGGGGTGGTGGAAGGCTCTCGGAGGGAGTTGGGGATGCTAGCATTCCCATATCTCTCCAGGGGCGGGTTCAGCGTACCTCCCAAGGGATACCATATGCACGGCCAGAACAAGCAATAAGAGCTAGTAAGGCAGATTTCGTAACGGGTGTCGGCAGGGACACGGAAGTTGCCACCCGAAATCCATGGGTGACGACGTCCTTGCCCTCCAGGCAACTAGGAGTAGAGCGGTGGGTGGCTGAAGATGGTTTCGGAGGAATCCGAAACTTTGCGGAAGCCGTCCATCCACACCGGTTAATGAGACAATAAGCCAATGGGGTCTCCTTCAAGAACATTGAAGACCTTGGCTTATCCAGAAACCTGATCTTCGCTTTTCTCAGGTCAAGTCCCACTGATCATGATACATTAAATAAGCTGGGTGAAATTTTTCTCTCAGTTAACATATTGTTTTCTACGTATATTCAATAATCATTCAAATTCTCTGCATCTATAAATTGATGGATATAGCCGTTGAATCCATATGGTAGGAGGTCATAATGAAAAAGTTAGAAAAAACTTCCTATTAATATAAACCACTTATATATTGTCAAAAATGTTTCGAACACACCGTATATTGAATCATTCCTTACTAAGTGGGTGTGTTATGTTTCTAAACAAAGAACAAGAGTTGGAAAGAAGGCCACTGATGGTTCGATCAGGGAGTTGAAGTTAGGCTTCTGCCGTTCTCAGAGCTAGTGAGGGCAAGGGGGGAAGTTGGGAAGTACATAGATTGAGTACCTTAGTTTGAGAATGTTTTGAAAACTTATGTCCCCGTTATAATTGTAAGTATAGGTCTTTTCTAATCAATTTATTAAAATTTATTAAATTTGAACGAAGGATTCATTAAATTATTTCCGAGGGGGAATCCGCTAAGGAATTTTGGTGTACATACCTTGGGTATTAGTGGAATTAGTTTGGTATTAGTCGGGAATTAATGGTATTAGTTGAAAATTATTGGGTATTACTGGGCATTACTCGGGAATTAGAGGTATTACTTGAAATTTTTTGGGTATTACTGGGCATAAGTCGGGAATTAGTGGTATTACTCGGGTATTACATGGGAATTAGAGGAATTATTCGGGAATTAGAAGAAATTTCTAGAAATCATTATGATGAAAAAGTATAAGTTGAGACTCAACGAACTCACAATTAAGCTATAATATATGACTGGGAATAACAACGACAACGAAGTATTTTTTTTATGTTGGGCCAACTCAATGAATTCACTTCGATCTTGAATTCAGCTGGTGTATGAAAATTGCACGACAAAGAGTATATGTTGAAGCTTTAGTAAAAAACCTTAGAGCAGAACAGAATTAGGGGTAGAAAAATAACTGTAGTAAATTTTTCCATTATTTTTTTACGAATTCAGAAATAGGAGAATTTTTCTAAAACATTTATTTTCAACTGCTACAGTCACCAAGGTATCAACGTGTTTTGACTCAAATGCAGAGGAAAAATGTCAATGTGGAAAAATGTATATGTTTCTTGATCATTTCATTTTGGATTCATTCAATTCTGGCATAAACTTAATAACTCGCCTCTCAACTCTCCCAATAAAAAGTTGTTTTTTGAATTGTTTTTTCCGTTAACCAGCTGTCCTCCCCTTACGATCGGCATCCATCAGAATTTGAAACTTGTGGAAGCCAAGGATTAACGAGGACTTACGAGGACTCATCTAACGTGTGATTTCTAATAATCAATAAGGCACCTAAGTGGTCATTCCTTAACCAAATATACAGTGTGTTTCATGGAAACACCCTCGCATCATCTGTAGTTTTTGACGAAGAATCATGAAATTTACTGGATCGATAGATACACTAGAAATGAACTCACTGCACAAAAGGGGCCATCCTACGTCATATACACTGCATGCCAGCAGCGATGGAAACATACATTTCTCCGAAAAGTTTTATTAGGGGACAAACTTGGACCTGAGTTCCTTCAGATTTGTGTTCAAGATTCCTAAATTACTACCAATACACCTGTCCCCTGAAAAAATTTCAGCCTGAACAATTCTAATTTGTTTCACTTCTCATTGAAACGCCCCCGTATCTTCCGTAATTTTCGACGTAAAACCATGAAATTTCCCGGATCGATTGATACGCTATAAATAAACTCACTGCACGCCAGCTATAGCTAAGTTTTCATGCATTCGAATTTTCGGTTTTTCGTAGAAAATTTGAAAGAAATTTCACTTTTTTGTACGAATGATATTTTGAGCGGTTTTCATTTGTGCGGAATGCCTTCATGGAATGAATGAAATATTCAACGTCAACCCATCAATTTACCGTCAATTTTCTCAAGTAAATTATCGAACTTTACTGGCGACATTCTGAAGTAGTTGAAATGTTCCTCTGGATCACCATTCCTCAGCTCGTTAATCAAACTGTGGTAATTGCCATGTAATTTTCGTAGATTGAAAATAGGTCTCGCCAAAAAACGTTTGGGAGCCCTTTTTCTTCAATTCCAAATACCAATACGTCAACAAAATCAGTATAATATAAAATACTATGGCTGTTCTTATCCTTATATTATTAATCATGATATTTATGTCCATATTTAATATTAACATTTTTAATATGCTTGGAAACAAACATAAATAACCGCACTGATCATTGTTTAATTTTAAAATTTCGGACGAGTTGACTCTATTTCAACTTCTTGTATTTATTCGTACTGTCAGTTAAAATTTGCCGCCACGAAATATATTTGAACAGTTTTTGACAGATTTCGTACGAAAAACGAAAAATTCGTTTACATGAAAGCTCAACTCAAATCTACCGATCCTGAAAATTTCATTGTTCTACGTCGAAAATTACAGAATATACGAAAGCGTCTCCATGAGAAGTGAATCAAATTAGAATTTTCTAGGAATGAAAAGGTTTCAGCAGACATGTGTCTTAAGTAATTTGGGTCAATTTTGCCCACTAATATAACTTTTCGGAATAATGTGTGGTTACATATCGCTGCTGGCGTGCAGTGTATATCAGGTAGGATGACCCTTTTTGTGAAGCGAGTTCATTTCCGGTATATCTATCGGCCATGGAAATTTCATGATTACTCGTCAAAAATTACTGAAGATACGAGGGTGTTTCCATGAGAAGTATATCACGAATTTGAAGAAATACCTCAATAGATACCTTGACCTATAAAATCGTTTTCCATCAGTGTGTTGAATGAAATTAATGTGCCGATGAAACTCTGTACTTTATCTGCTCTCACTACATATTGATACTATTTGTTCCAATTTCGCTAGTATATTTCCGCACATTGGACATCATGTATGACAAAATATGCAAAAAATTATTCCATAAGGTATTTAACGCGATTTTAAACTTTAAAAAATTCAAGAAGAAATAATTATCTCTATAATACGACCTACGTGGATCCACCTACAGCTCGGTTGAGGTGCATCGAGGCCTAGTGGTTGATATGCCAAAATTTTCATAATTTTCGTATTATTTCCTAAACTATCGGTACTAGAGAAAAAAGTCATGTTCATTTTTGGTTCATCTATTCAAGTTTTATGAAAATCTTCATATGAAGTTTTTTGTCACATGTATGGTTTTGAAGATTTGAGAGTTTCTGTTGTTTTCATGAGAAATAATTGTCTCCAAAATTTTAATAAATTTTATATTTTTATTTATATTTCCTAAACTATCGGTACTGAAAAAAAGTTTGGGTAATTGATGACCTCTTTATTTTGTGGAAATTCATGATCACTTTGATGAATTTAATGTAGAACACTTTTGTCTAATTTCTACTGGAAAAAAAGTCATTAACATTTTTTATTCACCTATTGAAGTGTTATGAAAATCTTCATATGAAGTGTTTTTGTCACGTGTATAGTTTTCGAAATTTTCAAGTTTTTGAGATTTGTGAGAAATAATTCCATATCAAAAAATTTCATAATTTTCGTAATATTTCCCAAACTATCGGTATTAGAGAAAAAAGTCATTTATATTTTTTTGTTCACCTATAAAAGTTTCATGAAAATGTTTCGATGAAGATTTTGAGTCTTTGTTGTTTCATGAGAAATAATTTTGTCCAAAATTTTCATAAATTTCGTATTATTTCCCAAACTATCGGTATTAGAGAGAAAAGTCATCAACATTTTTTTTTAACCTATGCAAGTTTCATGAAAATGTTCGAATGAAGTTTTCTGTCACCTGTATGGTTTTGAAGATTTTAGAGTTTTTGTTGTTTTCATGAGAAATAATTTTGTCCAAAATTTTCATAAATTTCGTATTATTTCCTAAACTAACAGTATCAGAGAAGAAAGTCATTCACATTTTTTGTTAATCTTCTCAAGTGTTATGAAAATGTTCATGTCGTGAAGTTTTTCGTCACCTGTATCGTTTTCGAGATATTAAATTTTTTTTGTTTTCATGAGAAATAATTTTTTTCGTAAAATTTCGTAGTAGACAAAAAAGTCATGATTATTTTTTGTAGATCTAAATAATTGAGATCAATGAAACTCCAAATATACATTTTTCCGACATCTAGTTTGGTTTTTAAGAATTTGGTGTTTAATGAAAATTTTTGGAAAATGAAAAAAATTTAATGGAATTTTTTGTTCATTGGATCGAGTACAATAAAAGTGTTCATATAGTTTTTTTCGATCTCTACTTTAGTTTTCGAGATTTGGTGATAATTCATTTTTCCGTTTTTTCGGACATTTATCCCGGACTATCGATACTGAAATTATATTGAAACTTTTTATAGAACGTTGAAAGACGATCAAAAAAATGGAGTGAGTAATATTTGAAAATCTGCATTGGTTTTGGAGATGACAATTTTTGATTTTTACAAAAAAAATTTTTTTGGTTCGACAAAAACGTAAGTTCATTTCGGGTTTATCTAATCGAGTACAATCTATTTGTTTTTAAAAAATAATTCGATATCTCTTTTAGTTTTCGATTTTAGGTGCTTTTATAAAAAAAGGTTCAAGTCGCTGATTTTTTTGATATTTAATTTTTTTCCCGCGCTGTTTATGAATTTGAAGGAACGAAATTATGAATGTAGATAGAACTCATAAAAAGCTATTTTTAACAAGAAAAACTTTTCCGATATTCCTCTTAGTTCGGGAGATATATTGATTTTTCCGTTTTTTGAGTTATTTCCTGCACTATTGATGGAAAAAATGTGAGACACTTGTTAAGTATTTTTGAAAGACAATCAGAAAAGGTATGTTGTGAAATTTAAAAACTCGCAGCCGTTTATTAATTATTCGACATTTTCCAAAATGAGAACCTCGATTTTCGGAAAAATCGGTTTTTTATCATTTTCCGAGCGTTTAAAAAATAAAACGGATCCTTTGACATTTTTTTCCGGTTTAAACTCTTTCGATTGCATTTTTCGAATTCTGATTTTCTTTATCGTTTTAGCCGCAATACATTTTATAAAAAAAAAACATTTGTTTCGGAATTTCGTCCAGAAAATCGTTATTAATTTTTCGATTTTCACCAAATACTATAGGCTATTGTAGGGCATAAAAATACGTCTCTCAAAATAAATATTAGTCCGAAAAAGTGGAAGCTCCGACCCCAATCGAGTAACATTCGATTTCGGAAAAACAGCCCTAAAATTTTTTCGAGTTTTCCGATCGCGAAAATTCATCTCTTAATCTCCAACGGTTCCGGAGATATAAGGCGGTTTCTGGGCACGACGGACAGACGGACAGACAGACAGACAGATAGACAGACAGGCAGACGAGAGAATTTTCCGAAAAATGTGTTGTTTTTCGAGATCTGGATCTCGTTCTCAGTAACTATGGGTCTTACCCCAAAAATAAAAAAGTTAGGCCCCCTTTGGTGTCGGCAGCAAGGCCGTAGTATAATACTTTCTACAGGTCGTATTATATGAAAAAAAAAAATACATCACATAAACTACTTTGCGAATACAAAATAGATATATGAAATGAGTATTGTTTCGTCGTGAAGAAATAATAAACATATTGGTTGGTGCATTATAATGGCATGAAATGATAAAATTCCAGACTTCTAACCAAATCAATTAATGGTTTATGTGAAAAACCTCAATATAGTGAATCTATATAGAACTTAGCAAGGAAATAGTAGGCATTGATAGGTATTAGTCATGTATTATTCGGTATCAATCGGTATTAGTCGGGAATTACAGGTATTACTGGTGTATTAGAGGTATTACTTGGGTATTAGAGGAATTAGTTGGGCATTAGTGGCATTACTAGGGAATTACTTGGGTATAAGAGGAATTACTGAACACAATTTCCTCAGCGGTTTCCCCCTAGGAAAATGAGAATTCGAAAAATGCAATCGATAGAGCTTGAACCGGAAAACAAATGTCAAAGAATCCGTTTTATTTTTTAAACGCTCGGAAAATGATGAAAAACCGATTTTTCCGAAAATCGAGGTCCTCATTTTGGAAAATATCGAATAATTGGAAAAAGGCTGCGAATTTTCAAATTTCACACGATACGTTTTCTGATCACCTTTCAAAAATACATGACAAGTGTTTCAATATCTTTTCGATAAAATCGATAATGCAGGAAATAATTCAAAAAACGGAAAAATCGATAGTATATGTGCTGCACTGATTCAAGAATCAATTTGATCATTTTTACATGTTAATCTGCATAAAGATTTTTAAGATCCATTCTGGCCATTTTGGTTCCTTTCAAGGTCACGCGTCACTGCTTCGCGTAATTGAGTAGATCCCTTAGATTGATAACATTTTGCCAATAGAGCGCGGCGCACACATTATGAATTAATTGAATTGGATTTTAAAGAAAAAAAGATTCCCGAGAACGAGGTTTGAACCAGCGATTTATGTTTAGTAGCGAGTAACGCTAGCCTTGCCTCCACGGGGACTTCGTACAAGTTGATGTACAAATGTGGGATATATATTTCTTCAGACGATGTTTGAATAATATACGAATAATATTGATTGTAGATGGAATATTCGGAGTTTTAAAGTGGGATAATAATAATAATGTTTGGCAGCGTTACAAGTTGCAGTTGAGAGGCGCCAGTGATTCCTCCATTAAGTATATGACAGCGGTACGTACGTTTCAGAGCGCTACGTGTCATGATATTGACGTTTTTAGAGTGAGCAAATTGAGATGGACTTGTGTGTAAAATTAAACATTGGGTTTGGGGATAGGGCGTTGCCGGATGTAAAATTAGGCTTTGAGGTTAGAGATGTGTCATTTAAGAGAAAAAACAATTGAAGGGGGTGTCTCAAAACACATCAAATGGCGTATACAGGGTAAGTTAATTAGGTGAAAATACAAAAGGTTGTCTGAAAATGCGTCCCGAGCGCGCTTGGAATATGCGAACAATAATAACTGTAGATGGAATATTCGAAATATGGAATTTAATGATAATAATGATGATTGAAAAAATAAAAAATAGCATGGCGGCGCCTCACAGTCGATATCTGTCAGTTGTCATTGGTAATATCGTTGAAGAAAAAAATATATGTGACAAATAAACATGGTTGTACAGATGGAAAATGGGTCATTGGGGGTAGCAAAGTATTCAGCAATAGTATATACAGGTCTCACACATTATTTAAGAGAAAAAACATGGCTGGTGCATGTGTCAAATGTCAGGTGGGAAATGGGACGCAGAAAATACGTATCATTGGGAATATGGGGACCCAATAGAAAAATATGGTGATATGTCATACTGAGTGTTCCGAAATTTATTAGACTACACAGAGTGTTCAGAAACTATTCAAGATAGGAAAAAAACCGCTCATAGTACGTTTCAATCCTAATCAAGAAAATATACAGAGCATCTCATTTATAGAAAAAAAATATGATGTTTAAACAGGAGTTCAGCGTTTCAACGTGCGATCCCAATCGGAAATGTATTACATGTCATCGAGACCGAATACGTCAGCGCTATCTATCGTCAGGAAGATGCCCAATATGTGAAATACCAACCTTCTGGATCTTTACGAATCATCAGAAAATAAGCACTTCCCATCATTAAAAATTGAGATAGAGCATTGAGAAGGGTCCAAATTTAGTTACTCCCGGTCAAACGATTTCAATAATTTTGACACCAATGGGTTTGTCTCGATGTCAAGAAACATATTTAAGCATTTTCCAATGCCAAAAGGGCATGGGAGGCTAACTTCGTTATCAGTAAAGGTATAGAAACATGCGGGTACTCTAATAAAACAACTTTTATTGGAGATCAAGTTTGATCAAAGCAGAACGAAGTAACCTTTTAAAACGTCTATTTTAGTCGCATTTTTCATTGTTTTAGCATTTCAAATTTTAGCTGTATTTTCGAACGCAAAAACCGGTTATTGTGGTCGCATTTTGGCATGTTTTACCGTTTCTAATTTCAGTTTTTTCGAACGCGAAAACGTGTATTTTGAGCAATTTTGAAATGTCAAATTTTCATAAGAAATACATGTAAACATGCAGTTTTTCGGTTTGATTTGAGGCTGGTTTTTTAGAACGCGAAAACGTTTATTGTGGCTGCATTTTTGCGTGTTTAACCGTTTCAATTTTCAGTTGTTTTTTGGAACGCGAAAAACGTATATTTTGATCACATTTTTGCAGGGAAGCGCCGCCGCAGTACGTTTCGTTTCGTGTCAGTTTGACTCTGTTCCTTTTTTGGTATTCATTATCAGGTGGGTGGGGGAGAGGGTTAGGCAACTTTATATTTGGAAAGTATGTTATTGCCATTGGACAGTTGAAATAATCAATGACAGAATGGCATCTGAAGAATACAGACAGAAGGTTGAAGATTTTTCTAGAAGATATTCAATTTTATGAAGAAAAGGAGAATGTGGTGAAACAGTTGACTGATTTGGGTATTCAAGACAAAGTGTTCAATCGAAAATTACCGCAAACGAGATATTTGTTAAGAAGAATCCAGCCTCAAGCATTGTAGAATATGTCTCCTAAACTGAAAACAAATTTTATTCTTCTTACTGCAATATTGAATAATGTTTTATACGTCAAAGTGCCGAAAAGAGTGAAATTCACGGCAATATGCGAGAAGGCAGATGATTTCGATCCTCGTTGTAATAGAACACAATGGAAAACAATGCGTTTAACTCGGGTCAATCAGGGACAGTTAGCAAAAATGGATTATTTGGTTTAAATAAAAATATTCGAAAATTGAATTTCAATTAATTTTTTCCACCTATAAATTAATATATGAGAGAATTACAATTTGTTATCAGTTAACGTTGAAACGCGCTATTCGACGTTATCAATTATGTAAAAACCGCGCAAACAGGAAATTCAATATGTGATAAGCACTTCAGTATTGAGTTGAGGTAAGCCAGACGGGAAATATGCAAACCGCCCAGTAACCGTTATTGTGTTATCTTCAATGCATGAGAATTGTTGTTATAAAAACAAGCCGAGTTCACAAGTGACGTAGTCCTCGTATTTTAACGTGCGAAGCCGTATACTCATCGGTCCAAAATCACTTGCCTCGATACATTCAATACAATCATTCTACAGGCAGGCGTTTTCATAAGTACCGCAGTCCTCGTATTTTAAAGTGCGATACCAAGTACTCATCAGTCAAATCTCTGAAACCGCTTCCGTTGCTGATTTCATGGAATAGACGTCGACTTTAGAATGTTTCTCAGACACCTCACACACATTCGTTACATTGATGAAAAATTATTCGCTGGTGTCCAACATGTTATATATGCCCTCTTGACATACAGCTGAAGAGACTGTGTGAATCCATATTCTCCAGACAAAAGCAATATATTTTGACACCTCATTCATTGTTCTATGTCTTTCCGTTCGAAAGTTATAGTCTGAATACTGTAGCTCATTTATTGGCCGAGTAGTCGAGATAATTTCAGTTGCAAAGCTTCATAGGGGACCTACGGACGCTATAGGCACAGTTAAATCTCTTATCGCATTTTAATCTCGAGGAGTTTTAGATCTGAGTGCGATAAGGAAATTTTGATATTTTTGTAAATTATTTTCTTTAGGAATTTTCAAATAGATGTTTTTTATTCAACCAAATGCTTCTTCACTATCAATAAAGCTGTAGCTCAGTTATTACCAACGTGGTCAGTTTGATTTTTGACGCAGAGCATCATAGGGGACCTAAGGGCCCTATCAGCATAGCATTTCATCCAAGAATTCGAAATATGTAAAAATGATTATCCAATAGATGGCTGACAACGGTAAGGAAAATATTGTTACTACTATACTTACTAAAGTATGTCAGGAACGATATATCCAGTATGAAGAATCCAACCTAATATGTCTCCGTTATCGAAAACAAATTTCATAGCTTTGATTGCAAGCAGTGATTATGTTTTGTATGTAAACGTACCGAATGACGATATGTGTGAAGTATCCAGTCATGTAATAGGAATGGAAAACAATACGTTTCACGACAGTCAATGAAGGGCAATGTTAATAAATTGAATTTTGTTTAATTTTCCAAACAGTTCATGAAAAATTATTCCGAGATGTACTGGACTATTATTATCCATTACAAGCGGTATTCGAGCCGTTGCTATCAGTTATGGAAAACCTTGAATGCCGGACGCTCCATCCGTATTTGGTCATTATATAAGCGGCAGAAAAACAAATATTGTCGTTATCAGTTATGAAAAAACCGCAAACACTAGAAGTTTCAACAGAATTGTTTATTATCTGAACCACAGAGAAGTAAATATCGCCATGGGAATCAGTATTTTGCGGGGTTCGTGGAAGCCAGTTTATTTGTGATCGTCCTGGCAGCAGTTCATAATTATTTAAAGCTCTGATTCCATTGAAAAACATTTTATTTGACAGTGATAGAAGCAGTTTATAATACTTCAACGATTTGTGCACCGAAGTAAGTTTTTGAGATTTTTTTCACTTTTGCTCAAGTGTTTTTACGTTTGCTTATGTGTGTTTTGAAAGTTCATAACGATTTCCAATTCGAAGCGATTCAATAGCTAATCATAAAAGTGAAATGAAATTGATTTTATTGCGCGGTAATGTAGTCTTGTATCACTAAAACAATAGCAGATAATTTTTGAATATTATTCAACAACACAACTATTGATGAAAAGACGGTCGACTTTTCCCACAACAAAGCACGCCAGGTACCCTTACGAGGGGAGAGTACCGACTTTTGGTGTCTGTAATTTCTCTTTGAAACGGGGGTTGTCACCATTAAAAAGTCAGGTATAAACAGTGTTTTTCGTTTAGGGGAAATTGTTGCCTGGAGGCTATCAAAGATTTTACTTATCTTCAATATATTTCATTCGGGTAAACTCGTGTTTATATCCATATTTCATTCGAATAAACTCATGTTCCCATACAACATTTTTCTTCGTTAGTAAGCAAAGAGTTCATTCATACATACAATATTTTTTGTTTAACTTATATTCATAAATAAGATTGGCTAATGTTTCTATACAACATTTTTTCACCGTTTGGAGAATTTTTAATAATTTATTTCATTCATATAAACTCGTGATTCCATACAATATTTTTCTTCGTTAGTAGGTAAAGAGTTCATTCTTACATACAATATTTTTTTTGTTCAGCTTATATTCATAAATATGATTAACTAATGTTTCTGTACAACATTTTTTCACCGTTTGGAAAATTTTTATTAATCATTTAGATAAACTCGTGTTTCAATACATTTTCACGCTATGTTTCCATTCAATATTTTTTTTGTTTGTTCAGTTCAGACCATGTTTTATTGACATATTTAATTCGCCAAAGCATTTATATTTATAGATATGATCCACATATGTTGTTACGGGACGATTTTATCTCCGCAAGATGATACCAAAAATTCAATAACATTCGAACAATTTGTATGCTAACCTTCGAAACACTCGAATACAACTTTTAATTCTGGTATGTGACTGCTCGAGTACTAGACATATTGCAATTTCTATACTTTCGTACCAGGCATGGCCCGCACATAACGTCCCTTATAGTTAGACCCTAAGGAATGAGCGACCTGCTGAAATTCTCAATTATACCTGGAAGGACGGACACTGACATTTGTGATATATCAAAACAGCTGATAATACTAACCACTTGTTGAAATCCGATTGAAATATAGTGCATAAGCCCTAATGTTCGAAACTCATTGTTTGTTTGTCTAATCTAACCCTTTTAGTGACCCATATTTCGAAATGTCAACAAGGTTAAATGGAATTCTTCTTCTTGTCGTGTGTCGGACCGATCGACAGATGGTGTGTTCGGTCGTTACAAATCTGCTTGCTTATTTTCCACTGACAACTTCGTGAAGTCAGTTCCGTGTTCATGGCAGTGAGAGCTATGAAAATACGATCTACTCCGAACGCACACTTCGTCGACGGGTGACCTCGGTAGTGTTGCAAACCTTAACATCTGAAACTATGATTATTGGTCACACGCGTTTTAGTCATGGGTTATGATTTAATTGAGTTTAGAACTGGTAGAATTTCTGTTAGGTGTAATCAAGTTAGTTGGGACGTTATTATCATCAGCGTGTAGTTTTATCGTTGGGAGAAATTATTGAATTTGTTCGGAAGTATTCGTGAGTCGTCGGAAAACCACTCAATTACATTAAGTGCTGTTGTGGTTTGGCAACGGAGGATATGCCTCTTTCTTGATGATGCACATCCTTCGAGCTGAATAATGGCTTCTCTGCGATTTAATCCAATTTGCGAGTTAATACAACTGCTGACTCTATTTTTGGTAATGGGTAAGGGCGAAAATCAGTTCCGGGGGATTTGTCGGACTTTGCTGTTTCCGGTTGATGACAGAGGAGGGGGTATAAAGAAAAAAGAGACACCTGGCCTGGCCTGGCAGTCGGCATGATACGTGAGTTCCAATGGGCCATATTGTTCATTTGAGATTATAGTTATTTCCTCTCCACTAGGAAAGGTGGGATTATTGGAAGAATTATTGCCATTGGTATTGAGTTGGATTCGTCCAAAACCCTTTGAGGGGATTATCACTCACGTCGATCATACGATCATTCACTTCAAGTCCATCCAACATCAGTAGGTAGGCAAACCCCTCGTGCTGGCACATCTCAGATTCACACCGATCTGGCGGCATTATTTCTTTGTAGGACTCCTTTGGAGGAGCTATTGTCCGGAGAGGATATTTAGGGATATCACTTTTAGTACAAGATTTTGAGACAGGGTGCTTCGCCCACTGTCAAGGACCGATTTGTAAACACCTACAAGTAATCATAACAGCGGTTCCTTCCTTCTGGGTGTGTACAGGATAGGCTACTCCCTTGAAAAGAACTAACACAGCCATCGAAGGGGCATCCCAAGAATCCTTTTCACTACGAGTCGTTCTGGACGACACTGCCAAGTATAGTATATGCACAGTGTGAAACAAGCAACTATTATACCTTTTTCCGATCAACCTATTTTACTGCACATATAGTTAAGCCCTTCAGGCACCTGTACTTCGAGCCCTTAGACATATAGTTAAGCCCTTCAGGCACTTGTACTTTGAGCCCTTAGGTCTATAGTTTAGCCTTTAAGGCACCTGTTTTCTGAGCCCTCAAACAAATAATTTAGCCCTTCAGGCATCCAGATCGAAAACCTCCAGGCTGCGCTTTAGGAAGTCTCAAAGCACACATTTAAGATCCTTGAGCATACCAACCCCTTTTGTGAACTGCGGTGATCACCTCGGTAGGGTATAACTCATTGATATATTTAAGGTGACGTTACAGGTGGTAATTAACACCTGAACATTTATGTATTGGTAGCATTTCATTTGTTTTATAACGGTATCTTCCGAACCTGACGAAGGTCAACCGGGTGTTTTCTCCTTTATAAGGAATACTTGAAATTATATTTTTTTACTGAACAATCCACTTTTCATTTAGTGACCAACCTTACCCACCCCACCGCCCACTGAGCTAGCCAAGTGTCTGGCCTTAATAGGTTAGGTAAGGCACTATAAATCTTTTGTTACCCACCAAAGATCACTTTTAACATCTTTCCTTCTCAAGGAATCGATCACCGTAACAATGTTTCTATACATAATTTTTTCTCCTCTTGGTTAGAATTTATATTGATATATTTCATTCGTAAAACTAGTGACAACAGATTGTACGGAATATTAACCAGCGATTTGATATAGCATTCCCTAATGAGCTTCAAATAATCATATCGACATGCAGCGTTGATCCATAATTTTTATATCAGATTCGAAATGTTTAAGTGGCCATTTCTAGTGAAAAATTCAAGATTCAGTTTGAGATGTTTGCCTTATAATTTTTCAATAGGATTTAAATCGGGGTGTTGCGAAGGTCATCTCTTTTACATCAGATTCGACATGTTTAAGTGGTCATTATTACTGAAAAAAATTAAGATTCAGTTTGAGATGTTTAGGACGTTACCACATTTATTTCGGCTGAAAATATTTAAAAAAATTGTTATTGCCTTATAATTTTTTCAATAGGATTTAAATCAGGGTGTTGAGGAGGTCCTTTTATATCAGATTCGGCATGTTTAAGTCGCCATTTTTTACTGAAAAATTCAAGATTCAGTTTAGGATGTTTTAGGATGTCACCCCATTTATTTCAGCTGAAAATTAAAAAAAGTTGTTATTGCCTTATAATTTTTCAATATGATATCAATCGGGGTATTGAGGTCATCTCTTTTATATCAGATACGACATGTTTAAGTGACCATTCTTACTGAAAAATTCAAGATTCAGTTTGAGATGTTTTAGGATATCAGCCAATGTATTTCATCTAAAAATAAAAAAAAGTTATTGCCTTACAATTTTTCAATAGGATTCAAAGCAGGGTGTTGAGAGGGTCACCTCATTTATAGGATTCAGATTGGGGTGTTGAGGAGGTCGCTTCATAATTAACGCAATAAATTTTATCGCAATTTCGGTTAGGTGTAGCACGCGTTGTTAGGGACGATAGAAGGAGTATAAAATATATTACCAATACAATTGCCGCGAGTCTCTTAATTTCATACTGTGGGCATTATTGTTTTTTGTACTATATACAACTTCAGATCTTGTGAGGTTGATGGTTTCAAGCTTTCTTTTTGAAAAGTAATAATTTATATCAATAATTTTAAAAGGGGGAGAGTGTTGATGTGTACTCCATCCTCAAGTTGAATGACCGCTAGTTTCTTGGCTAATGCGTTGAACTTGGAATGGAATAAAACATATTTTTGAATGATATTAAATATCTATTGAATACAAGAGGACCTCTACATAATCTATGAGTCGTAATTTGTTAATTTTTTTTTCTGAAACCGCTTGTTGTTCTACGTTACCATTTCGTTGATCTATGTTATCAACATAACTGGGAGCATGAATAATAGTATTTTTGGTGCGCTGCTTGCTATGGGGGTTTCTTCTTTTTTGGAGGAAACAATAATGAAACAATAATTCGCTATTTCCATGAGCGGTTGGCGTTCACTGATTCATAGGATTTATACCTCTGTTTGTAGGCATTCGTTAGTGTCAAAATGTTTTCGTAAACACACAGGTCTTTGGCCGTATAATATTGAAGATCACATTTCAATAATAGTTGAAGTAGTCCTTTCGTAAGAGTAAAATGTTTATTTTCAATAATAAGTTCATCGTTTTCATATTGTACAGGGGTATTGCCAATAACATATCCATATGTGTCAGATTCGATCGATCTTTGCTGCTCTGAGCTTCCGTTTTGTTTGGGAATTGGGTTGTTCACAGCGCATAAATTGGATGTTGTTTTATGCGACATATTGAATGCAACCTTTCACTCCAGAATGTAAAAAGGTTCGAGATTACAACCACCTTATTTCCGGAAATAACTATCGGGGAGCTGCTCATGAAGGGTGCAATATCAACTACAGGGACACTCACACTGTTCCGGTTCTTTTTCATAATTTAAGTGGATATGAGGCACACTTCATCGTTAAAGACATTGCTACAAGAATGGCTGGAAAGGTTGATCTACTCCCCATTACCAAAGAGAAATATATTTCCTTCACTAAATACGTTGATGATACCCCAATTCAATTTAGGTTTAATGACTCGTTTCGTTTCATGGCTTGTTCATTGGATAAACTAGCATCGTATCTTCCCGAGTTCTCCAATCTGAAGTCACAGTTTCCCGATGTACCTATAGATCAGTTCAAACTGTTGACGAAGAAAGGAGTTATGCCTTATGATTACATTGATTCGTTTAGTCGACTCGATGAGACAGCTCTACCATCTCAAGATAAATTTTATAACAAACTGGAAAATAAACCATGCCCCCGACGTTTGTATCGATGAGCTCAGGATGTATCGACCACATTCAACTGCCAGGATCTCGATGATTAAGTGGACTTATACATGAAAACTGATATTCTCCTGTTGGCGGATGTCTTCGAAATGTTCAGAACCTGCATTCTCAAGTCACATAAACTCGATCCTGCGCACTATTTCACATTACCGGGCTATACGTGGGATGCCATGATGAAGTACACCGGAATTGAGTTTGAACTTCTCACTGATGTCGACATGTTTTGTATTTGTCGAGTGAGGTATTCGAGGAGGTCTGAGCCAAGTTTGCTCTAAACGTCGAGCTCATGCAAACAATAAGTATATGCCAAATAGATATGATCCTTCCAAATCTTCAACTTTCCTTATGTACTTCGATGTCAACAATCAGTACAGATGGGCTATGTCACAGTACCTTCCCTATGGGGGATTCCAATGGGCAGATACCAATATTGATGTCACAACTGTGGCAGATGATGCCGATGAAGGATACGTTCTAGAAGTTGACTTGGAATATCCTCAATATTTGCATGATAAGCACAAGGATATACCGTTTTGCCCCGAACATATATGTCCTAAGGCGAGAAAACCTCCAGTGAAAGCTAAACAACTTACAAAGTTAATGGCCGCTTTACACTCGAAGAAGAAATATATCATACATTATAGGACATTGAAGCATGCTTTAGCAAATGGATTGGTCTTGACTAAAATCCACAGAGTACTAAAATTCAAACAATCTCAAATCCTATATCAATCTGAATACGGAGCTCCGCAAGAAGGCAACAAAAAATCTTTTCAAATTGATGAACAACGCAGTCTTTGGTAAAACTATGGAGAACGTCCGGAAGAGGGTCAACATCCACCTTCCAAATGAGTGGAGTGGAAGATATGGTGCAGAAGCCTATATTTCAAAACCGGAGTTTAAAAATTGCACCATCTTCTACGAAAGCTTGGTGGTTGTTGAGCTTAACCAGCTACAGATTTTCCTGAACAAGCCGATCTATGTGGGACAGGCTATATTGGATTTAGCGAAAACTACCATTTATGATTTCCACTATGGTTATATGGCTGAACGTTTTGGAGAGGACTTGTACATGTACACTGATACAGATTCTTTCGTATACGAGCTGCATCAGGATCCCTATGTAGTTATGAAGGAGAACTGCCGCAAACATTTTGACACTTCAGACTATCCCTCCGACAATATTTATGGAATTCCTCAGGTCAACAAGAAAGTATTGGGTATGATGAAAGATGAAAATAGTGGCGTGCTGATGACTGACTATGTTGAACTTCGTCCCAAATTGTATGCTACGAAAGTGTTGACATCAGATGCTGATATTATTGATGAAAGAAGGGAATTGGAAGAAGCTGAGTATGATGATGATGAAATCAATGAGATATTGATGAATTTTGGAACAACCAAGAAGGCTAAGGGCGTGAAATCGTCTGTGGTCAGAACTAAGATTAAATTCGATGATTATGTGGAATGTCTGAACAGTTGGAAATGTATGACTGTAACCCAGAGACTAATCCGCTCTGAGAAACATCAAGTACACTTAATTGTACAGGACAAAATTGCGCTCAACCCACATGACGATGAACGCTACCTGATACCAAACTCAGATGAAACTTTAACTTGGGGACACTATTCAATAAAATAAAATTTGATGGATACTTCAGAATAACTTTGTATATATATGCTAAAATAAAATGTATTATTTGATGACTATTTTCTCATGATTGGTGGTTATGCTATGGCTACTGGGGGAATCATCCACAATAAAAAAAGGGTAACGCATTGGCAGTCCTACCTCTTGGGTGATGTGGAAACGGACTGATAGCAATATTCAACCAACGCTGAATTTTAAAGTATTTTGAATCTGCTTCAAATTAATATCATTTTTGATTCTCTAATGATATTTTTTGTTAAAATCACTTTTGAAAGGTATGTTCGGTTCATTGGATTAATTCATTATCAATCTGTGTACTTCGCACACAAACATATGATACTTGAAGTATCCAATTTTTTTAATGCTGATTTTGCATCAAAATATCACTTATTCAACAACTTTTATATTTCTGAAATCTAACGATGCTTGAAATATTATCATTCTATTTGTTTTATTGCGATTCATATCAATAATAACATCTTTAAACGCTTTGTACGTTGAACCTTAAATTTTTTTGTTCTCAAATGCTGTTTCAAAACGGAGTCTATGAGTATCAGACTCGATTATTTTTTCTGTTGCTGTGAGCTCTCTTCTTATTCAAAACTGGTTCCATCACGAAATGATTAATATTTTTCTACGTGCTATGCAACATCAAATACAAGTGAATTCTCTACATTCCATTGGGTCTTTATATGCATAACCGTAACATACTGCGACATACTGCACTGAGCGTAACCGCAACATATCGCGCCATACCTAACCATACTGCGCTGAGCGTGAACTAAAACGGTTGTACAAAAACGGTTGCACGAAAACGGTTGCGCACGGAAACGGTTGCATGAAAACGGTTGCATGAAAACGGTTGCACGATAACGGTTGCATGAAAACGAATGCACGAAAACCGTTGCGCACGGAAACAGTTACACGAAAACGGTTGCACGAAAACTGTTGCACGAAAACGGTTGCACGAAAATGGTTGCATACTAAAACGGTTGCACGAAAACGGTTGAGCACGGAAACGATTGCACGCAAAACGGTTGAAACATCCACACAAAAACTCGAAATGCATGTAAAACGCACGTTATCGGGAATAATCATCCCTAAAAACGATATATCTCCTTCTACTGACAAAATCGCATTATTTCTTCAATATCCAATAAAAGTTGTCTTGTTAGAGTACCCGCACGTCGTTGTACCTTCGCTAATAACGAAGTTAGTCTCCTATGTCTTTTTGGCATTGGAAAATGCTTAAATATTTTTCTTGACATCGAAACAAACCCATTGGTATCAAAATTATTGAAATCGTACGACCGGGCGTAACTAAATTTGGACCCTTCTCAATGCTCTATCTCAATTTTTAATGATAGGAAGTGTTTATTTTCTGATGATTCATAAAGATCCAAAAAAGTTGGTATTTCACATATTGGGCATCTTCCTGACGAAATATAGCGCTGACGTATTCGGTCTCGATGACATGTAATACATTTCCGATTGGGATCGCACGTTGAAACGCTAAACTCCTGTTAAAACATCATATTTTTTTTCTGTAAATGAGATGCTCTGTATACCTTCTTGATTAGGATTGAAACGTCCTATGAGCGGTTTTTTTCCTATCTTGAATAGTTTTTGAACACTCTGTGTATGTCTAACAAATTTCGGAACACTCAGTATGACATATCACCATATTTTTCTATTGGGTCCCCATATTCCCAATGATACGTATTTTCTGCGTCCCATTTTCCACCTGACATTTGACACATGCACCAGCCGTGTTTTTCTCTTCAATAATATGTGAGACGCCCTGTATATACTATTGCTGAATACTTGGATACCCCCAATGACCCATTTTCCATCTGACACATACATATACCTGTACAACCATGTTTATTTGTCACATATTTTTTTTTTCTTCAACGATAGTACCAATGACAACTGACAGATATCGAGTGTGAGGCGCCGCCATGCTATTTTTTATTTTTTAAATCATCATTATTATCATTAAATTCCATATTTCGAATATTCCATCTACAGTTATTATTGTTCTCATATTCCAAGCGCGCTCGGGACGCATTTTCAGACAACCTTTTGTATTTTCACCTAATTAACTTACCCTGTATACGCCATTTGATGTGTTTTGAGACACCCCCTTCAATTGTTTTTTCTCTTAAATGACACATCTCTAACCTCAAAGCTTAATTTTACATCCGGCAACGCCGTATCCCCAAACCCAATGTTTAATTTTACAACCGGCAAGTCCATCTCAATTTGCTCACTCTAAAAACGTCAATAACATGACACGTAGCGCTCTGAAACGTACGTACCGCTGTCATATACTTAATGGAGGAATCACTGGCGCCTCTCAACTGCAACTTTTAACGCTGCCAAACATCATTATTATTATCCTACTTTAAAACTCCGAATATTACATCTACAATCAATATTATTCGTATATTATTCAAACAGCGTCTGGAGAAATATACAGTGAGGACGAAAAGTCCATCGCCCCCCCCGTAACTTCTTCATTTTCCATATTACAAAAAAATGTTAAATACATAAGTTGTAGGGTTTCATTCGATCTCTTTAATGGTTTAAGTTTCATTCATACAGAGTGTCTCAAAAATGCACGGTGACTTAGAAGTTAATTTTTTTAAATGGGACACCCTGTATTTCATTGCATTATTACATTCTACGTTGAATTCTGAACAAGTTTGATGAATGGTTTTCTATCAAAAAAGTTAATAGTTTTGGACTTATGAACACTTGTAAATAATTATTTCGACTACTTTTGCGCCAGTTCAATGAGAAAATCGTAACAAATGGATCACAATGTATTCCACTTTCCTATCCTAACTTTTTGAAAGCTATCCAATGTTGCAAACTGCTGATGGCACCATGTGTAACTTACCTCGTCGTACCATTTTACAATTGTTAGAGTTGTTGAATCTCACGAAAAACTAGTACAAATGAAATTGAAACATTTTATTAACAAATAAGGTAGTCCATAAATACAGATCAAGAATCATTAAAAACTGAAGAGATATTTTAATTTATAACTAAAAACGGTGAGTTTTTATCTATTTCAAAAGATGTTCGACATTTCCACCATGCATTTCTTGACACATAAATAGTCGGGTTGTAAACTCTTCCCTAACATTAATCAAGGTTTGAGGTGTTATTTCTGAACACACTTCAATAATTCGACGGCGCAGTTCATCTAACGACCCACAAACTGTCTTGAAAACTACGGATTTCACATAGCCCCAGAGAAAGAAATCAAGCGGTGAGAGGTCCGGTGAGCGAGCTGGCCACTCTGTTGTACCTCGACGTCCAATCCACCTACTTGGATACCTTTCATCTAAGTAATTTCTCACCTCCCGAAAATAGTGTGGTGGCGCTCCATCTTGCTGAAATGTTACATCCAAGTAAAATTCATGTGGGTTTTGCGCAACGATCTCATCGATACTGGGACTTATTGTGTCTTGCAGCATTTGGAGGTATCTGGGACCATTTAAATTTTATTCCAAGAATATGGGACCTACAATGTGGTTACCTAAAATACCAGCCCAAACATTAATTTTCTGGGAAAATTGAGTATGCCCCTCGCGGAATTCATGGGGATTCTCATCACTCCAATATCTACAATTCTGGGTATTCACATTTCCATTTAGGTAAAAAGTGCTTTCATCACTAAAGCAGATGTGTTGCAAATAAAGTCGATTTGCAACAATTCTTTCTGCCATGGTCTCGCAAAATTCAAGTCGCCGGTCTGGATCATCTTCAACCAATTGGTGCAAAATTTTTATTTTGTAATGATGGAATTTATTTTGTTTTAAAACCCTCTTTACTGATGTTTTAGAAACATCACATGTCTCAGCTACTTGCTTAGTTGATTGTTGTGGGTTATTTACCATTTCGGCTAGTACTTGAATTTCAACATCTTCCGTAATTATTTTCGGCCTCCCAGATCTCGGAGCATCTTTCACGGTGCCAGTTTGGTTAAATTTTGCCACCAATTTCTGCAGATATTTTCGACACATCGGACTTTCTGGAAACCGTTCATTGAAAATGCGAATAGCAGCGTGGTAATTTCGGTTAGCTTCACCAAATATGATAACGGCTTCAACTTTGTCTGCTACTGAACGAGCCATATTAATCAACAAGAGAAATTGAAAACCGTTTGAAACAAAGTTTTGAAAACCTACAAAATGTCAATGACATTTGGCAAAAACAGATAAGAGTTTTTTTTCGTTGTCATGGATAAAATAAACGCGCCTAGCGTGCATAGCCTACCTCAATAATTTATCCGTGAACTGGTGCAAAAGTAGTCGAAATAATTATTTACAAGTGTTCATAAGTCCAAAACTATTAACTTTTTTGATAGAAAACCATTTATCAAACTTGTTCAGAATTCAACGTAGAATGTAATAATGCAATGAAATACAGGGTATCCCATTTAAAAAAATTAACTTCTAAATCACCGTGCTTTTTTGAGACACTCTGTATGAATGAAACTTAAACCATTAAAGAGATCGAATAAAACCCTACAACTTATGTATTCAACATTTTTTTTGTAATATGTAGAATAAAGAAGTTACAGGGGGGGCGACGGACTTTTGGTCCTCACTGTATATCCCACATTTGTACATCAACTTGTACGAAGTCTCTGTGGAGGCAAGGCTATCGTCACTCGCTACTAAACATATACCGCTGGTTCAAACCTCGTTCTCGGCAATCTTTTTTTCTTTAAAATCCAATTCAATTAATTCATAATGTGTGCGCCGCGCTCTATTGGCAAAATGTTATCAATCTAAGGGATCTACTCAATTACGTCACACGATGAACGCGAAGCAGTGACGCGTGACCTTGAAAGGAACCAAAATTGCCAGAATGGATCTTAAAAATCTTTATGCAGATTAACATGTAAAAATGATCAAATTGATTCTTGAATCAGTGCAGCACATATACTATCAATATATCTCCCGAACTAAGAGGAACATCGAAAAAAAATTCTTGCTGAAAATAACCATCTACGAGTTCCACCTACCTTGATAATTTCGTTTCTTCGAATTCATAAACAGCGCGGGAAAACAATGAGATACCAAAAAACTGGAGACTATTTTTTATAAAAGCACCTAAAACTCGAAAACTGAAAGAGATATCGAATAACTTTATATAAATAAATGGATTGTACTCGTTCAGATGTACCCGGAATGAGTTTTTGTTTTTTTCAAATCCGAAAAAAAAAATTTAGAAAAATTAAAAATAGTTATCTCCAAAACCAATGCAGATTTTCAAATATACATACCACCTTTTTTAATCGCCTTTCAACGTTCTACAAAAAGTTTTCATAAATTTTTCGTCTAGTATATCGATAACTCGAGATATATCCGAAAAAAAGAACGGAAAAATGAATTATCATTAAAACTAAAAAACTAAAGGAGATAACGAAAAAACTTATATATGAACACTTTCATTTTACTCGATCCGATGAACAAAAAATTTCATAAAATTTTTTCTTTTTCCAAAAATTTTCAAAAAACACCAAAATCTTGAAAACCGAACTAGATGTCGAAAAAATGTATACTTGGAGTTTCATTGATCTTGATTAGATCTACAAAAAATGTATATGACTTTTTTGTGTAATACGAAATTTTACAAAAAAAATTTAAATTATGGAAATATTTCTCATAAAACAACAAAAACTCGAAAATCTCGAAAACCATACACCTGATGAAAAACTTAATGGGACATTTTCATGGAATTTGTATAGGTGAACAAAAAACTTGAATTACTTTTTCCTTCTGATACTGGTAGTTTACTAAATAATACGAAATTTATGAAAATCTTGGACAATTAAACAACAAAATCTCTAAAATCTTCAAAACGATACACGTGACCAAAAACTTCATATGAACATTTTCATGAAACTTGCATAGATGAACAAAAAATTTCAATGACTTTTTTCTCTAATACCGATAGTTTGGGAAATATTACGAAAATTATGAAAATTTTGGACATAGAATTATTTCTCACAAAAATCTCAAAAACTTGAAAATATCGAAAACAATACACTTGACAAAAAACTTCATATGAAGATTTTCATAAAACTTGAATAGGTGAACAAAAAATGTAGATGATTTTTTTCTCTAGTACCGATAGTTTAGGAAATAATAATAAAATTATGAAAATTTTGGAATATCAACCCACTAGGCATCGAGGCACCTCAACTTCCTTGCTATAGGTGGATCCGAGCACTCACTTGTTATACTAGGATTTTCTATTCAATTTTTCAGGACACAGGTGGATTGGTAGTAATTTGGGAATCCTAAACACAAATCTGAAGGAATTCAGGTACAAGTTTGTCCCCTAATGAAACTTTTCGGAAAAATGTATGTTTCCATCGCTGCTGGCATGCAGTGTATATGACGTAGGATGGCCCCTTTTGTGTAGTGAGTTCATTTCTAGTGTATCTATCGATCCTGTAAATTTCATGATTCTTCGTCAAAAACTACGGATGATGTGAGGGTGTTTCCATGAGTAGTGAAACATACTGTATATTTCGTTAAGAAATGATCACTTAGGTGCTTTATTGATTATTAGGAGTCGCACGTTGAAAGGTAAGACCTGGTAATCCTTGGCTCGCACAAGTTTCGAATTCTGAGAGCTGCCGTTTGAAGGAGTGTCCTCCTTACGGAGGTTGACGGAAAAAACAATTATTTCACAAACAACTTTTTATTAGGAGAGTTGAGAGGCAAAATCAATTTTAAACTTCTTAATAAGAGAGTTGAGAGGCGAGTAATTAAGTTTATACCGGAATTGAATTAATCCAAAATAAAATGATCAAACATATACATTTTTCCCCTGGGAAACATTTTTCCAAATTGACATTTTTCCTCTGCATTTGAGTCAAAACACGTTGTTACCTTGGTAACTGTAGCAGTTGAAAATAAATGATTTAGAAAAGTTCTCCTATTCCTGAATTCGTAAAAAATATAATGGAAAAAATTACTACAATTCTCTTTCTACTCCTAATCATGTTCTGATCTTAGGTTCTTGACAATTACTAAAGCTTCAAAACATACTCTTTGTCGTGAAATTTTCATACACCAGCTGAATTCAAGATCGAAGTGAATTCACTGAATTGGCCCAACATATAAAAAATACTTCGTTGTCGTAGTTATTCCCAGTCAAACATTTATAGCTTCATTGAGTCTTAACTTACTTTTTCATCATTATGATTTCTTAAAATTTCCTCTAATTCCCGAATAATTCCTCTAATTCCCATGTAATACCCGAGTAATACCACTAATTCCCAGTAATACCCAAAAAATTTCAAGTAATACCCCTAATTCCCGAGTAATGCCCAGTAATACCCAATAATTTTCAACTAATACCACTAATTCTCGACTAATACCCAACTAATGCCACCAATACCCAAGGCGTGTACACCAAAATTCCCTAGCGGTTTCCCCCTCGGTATAAAAGCAGGCTTCAGCAATAGCATCGACATTGTGTTCGTGCCAGTGTGAGCTCACCTTTAGGTACCCAAATTGCCAGAATGAACCTTGAAAATCCTTATGGAGATTAATATGTAAAAATGGTCGAAATTGTCATAGTCTATTTACTCTTAGATGTCACGCAGGTAGCTTCAACTTCCTCCGTGACTCTAGTTGATGTCCTGGAAAGCAGGTCTGCTACCGAAACTGAAAATCTTCAGTTGACTCCATTCATTGATTTATTTTGCGTGCAAGTGTTGCTCATTCTCATACTTGGCTACACGATACTGACGACAGCCAAAAATCTTAAAAAACACTTCTCTATAATTTTCTTGAGGGCGGTGTCAAAAAAAGTTCACGGTTTGTATTTGTATACAGTTTCCCTCGATATTCCATATTTTCATAGATATTAACATTTTAAAACGAAAAATAGGGAACTCAACACAAATAGACAAGAAACAGAAAATAATGAGAAAAAAGTCAATCAATGCCCACCACATATATACAGACGCGAAGATAGTCGTGGAAATGAGGCATGAATACTGCACTAGAAAGTGATTGCCATACCTATTTTTACCTAATTTTTAGTTCCTTTCATCTGTACATATAAATAATAATGGAAGATTAATATATCTGAACTCAAAATTGATTATAACTACCTTCGAATGAATCCTCCACTTTCGCATTTTTTTCGAGGCTCGGTTTCTGGGGGAAATAAAAGTTCAGGTCTATATAAAACATCCACTAACAGCGAAAGTTCCGACTGAACTAGTGGCTTCAACTGATCTTCTAGTACAGAAACAATATCTTGTAGGCCTTCAATTATACTTCTATCCAGCCGCATCAGCTGAAATTCAAGGAGAACATTGAAATATAGCATTTCATCCAGTAGGGAATGTTTTTACTTGAGATTGAGATCTTTCCATTTTTGGTGTTTTTGAAGCCTGTAACCATTTACTTGTTTGCCTGGTTAGAATCGTCGCTTTATTGAACATAGTAGTCACTTGGCTTTCCAGGTCTAAAGGAATGGCAATTCCTCTATTTTTGGCTAAAATAGAAATCCAAAAATTAATTTCGAACCATTTTATGTGAATATTTGAAACAGACCAACTTCTGATAGTGTACGAATACAATTCTCAACGTTGAATCTCTGTGATGCAGATAGCCAAGGGCACTGGGATACCCTGAATGCCGATTGTAAGAGCTGCACGAAGATTGGTTGCCTTGTCTGCAAAATATACTCATAGAAAAAAGGATAGTGATGAAAACAAATTATTATAAAAACTAATATTCATTGACACAACATATTTTAAACGAATAAAATCGACAAAGTCGAAGTATCATGCTTCTTCCAAGAAGACCCAATTGCAAGTGCGTATCTTGTTATGAAACAGTAGATTATCCTTTATTTGGCTGGGAATGACCACCTGCAGATATTCATGTTTCGAGGTGTATTGCCTCTCATCAGTGCCAGGGTAGGTCGGACAACATTAAGGAATTTAGTTTTAACAGAGGAGGTTATAACACATCTGGAAATGATGAAACTGAGAAATAACACAAAAACAAATAGATTTGAAAATACTCGAACACACAACTTGAAAGATCTGTGTTCAGATAGTATGTACGTATTTATTGGCCTCGATTGACATACATAATACAAAAGGCAAGTCAAGAAGGTAAAGATAACAAAAATCCCAATAAATCACAATAAATATCTGTAAACACTACCTTAGTGAAACATAGTACTACAAAATAATTATATAATGAAAGAATTAAAACTAGTTGAATTCTTCAATTAAAAGAAACAAACGAAACAGGAGGCCAAACATTCTGTTATGTAGTTGAAATTATTTGTTTATGAAAAATCTTTCAGTTTTCTTTCGAAAACATTATAAGTACAACGGTTTTTCTTCAATGTCTACAATAATAAAGTTATGCAGTTGTAATTTGAGGATGTTCTGAAAGTAGAGATTTTGTGTTTCGGTAATTTGAACTGTTTGTTGATGAAATATCTTTGTGTTTTTTTAAACATCTTACAAAGAAAAAAGGGGAATATTCTAAAATGAAAATAGGTTTTTCTAATGAAAACAACCTACGATAAAAATTAAGAATTTTTGTAATATCTAACAGAAAAGCACTACTTTGATGGTTTTCCGATTAGAAATTAAATGGAGTTGATTTTCAAGATGAGGGGACTAGTTCGGTGCGGAGTTGAATAGTCAGTCGAAGAATTTGGGGTTCAACATAAACAACCGTATTACGTGATAAAGGTTCTTGTATAGTATGTACAGGTAGAGTATTAAATGAATATATGTAGTTGTAATATGGGGACGTTCTGAAAGTAGAGGTTTTTTGGTGTTTCGGTTTTAAATGTTTGTTAATGAAGACTCTTTTAGTTTCCTCTTTAAAACATACAAAGGTTCTTCTATAATATTGTGAAGATTATTCATTCCACGCCGTATATAGAATCCAAAAATCCGTTTTTAGTAAGAAAAATTGTTTTATAATTATTGTTACTAGTACCATTATTACTGGACTAAAACCCCGTATATAGTCATCGGGTCATTTGTAGGGCCTCAATAAAAACACATGTTACAAAAACGATCTTATTCTTATTCAAACTGATGGAAATGTGAGTGTAAACATGTTTGTGAAAACGATTGGATGAATAGCGGTTCATTTGGTTATCGTGCTGAACGGATTCTTCCACTATTTTCATCTGCAATATGACGAAATTCATAGGGTTTGATAATGAAAAGAAATATGTATAATACTTTTTTATATAGTGTCCTCCTTGAGGAACATTGCACAAATGGATGACATATGTAATTCAATGTCCGTAGTGGTAAGAAGTTATTTTCTGTTAGATATTTGCCTCATTTTTCCACTTTGTGGTAATGTGCGGAGAGAACAGTATTTTCGGCCGTAGTAGAATTATTTCTTTTGATTTGTTTGATACTCTCCGTATACATATTTTTCCATAAATTATTGCATTAACTCTTCCTGGAGTATGTAATACCGAAGAATGCTGATTTTTTGTTCTTCCCTCGCGGTTGGCACAATGACTAACTGTTACTGTAAGTCACGGGAGTTACGTCGCTGATGAAGTCGACTCCAGCTTTTCTACTCAACGCTCGGTACAACAACCATCGGACTTTATAATTCAAACAGTACAATTGTTATACTTTCATTGAAATTATAAAATGTATTAAATTATTTACTGGTCTCTAACTTCTTGCAATCGTAACTCGGGTTCATTATAGGGCTCTTAAATGCTATCGTTCATTATGTGGAACAAGACGACTCTATTGTTGTCTGACCTATCTCAGTACTGATGAGAGGAAATAACCTCGAAACATGCATGTATGCAGGTGGTCATTTCCAACAAAACAAACGATGGTATTCAATGGCTTTATTACAATCAGCACTTGCGAACATTGCACAAATGGATGACAGATGTAATTCATCATCAGTAGGGGAAAGTAGTTGTTTTCTGTCAGACATCTGACTCATTTTTCGACTGTGGAAATGTGTGGAGAGAAGTATATTTTCTGCCGGGGTCGGAATTATTTATTTTGATTCGTTTTTGATATGTTAAAAGGTCTCGTAGTAGCATAAGAAGTTTGCACTGGAGGTGAGTTTGTTGAAAAAATAATTTCACGACTTTGTTTCCATCTAGTTGGTTAGTAATGTTTCTGTATTTTTTTCAGGAGTTTTTTCTGGGCGTTTCGACCGGTGGAACGGTTTTCTGATTAGAACTTATTTGAAATAAAGTTGAATTTCAAGATGAGGGAACTAGTTCGGTACCTACCTACGGATTTGATTGGTCAGTCGAAGAATTTGGGGTTCCATATAAACAACCCTATTCCGTGATATAGGTAAAACCCACCAAACTACAACCCCTGATATACGGAGCTCGTAGTTGGTGATACCAAAGAAATGTGATAAGTACTCAGATCAAGAAGTAAACTCTAGATAGGCCCGATGCTATGTAAACACCGTACTCAATGAAGCAAAGACAAATGTGTTTATTTACAATTCACCTCTAGTCTCTGCTGTTTGCAAACATCTACCCTCTGTTGTCAAATTGATCAATGAAAAATCTGAGCTCGGTAGGTATCAAGCAATGCGTAATTTTATATTCCGGTGTATTACTCTGGGCGATCTAGAAATTTTTTTTTTTCAAAAAGTTGGAAAAAAATCTTCTCTCAAAAGATATAATATGTCGTTTTCAACTGATAAAATAGTAGGCACTCTGAAAATTAAAGGCGGTTACCAGAATTATCTTACTCTTGGCAACACCGCTTGTTGCATTGGTCGCCATTGGGTTGACGTATTTTCTTGTTGTTTTGATTAGAAATTTTCTTTGGGTTTCCAAGAGTTTTCGT
The DNA here is from genome assembly GCA_958502065.1 of Chrysolina americana. Taxonomy (NCBI): domain Eukaryota; kingdom Metazoa; phylum Arthropoda; class Insecta; order Coleoptera; family Chrysomelidae; genus Chrysolina; species Chrysolina americana. The sequence continues at coordinate 34,911,241 of OY293420.1, forward strand.
GGTTTTTTGACGTTCATAAACAAGTTTACGTGAGATTTGTGATACTTTTAATAGTAGTGCAGTGGTTTAGTGAGATACAATGTCGAAATACTGCTTTGTTTACAAAACAACGATAGTCAACAAACATTCCACAGGTGAGCTAACAGTGGCGTGTCGGACGAAGAATGTAAACGTATTCTTCAGATATAATATTGAAGTGGAATAGGTACTAATAATGAATAATTCATTCATACATAAGTTTCCTACTGACGAGAAGTTGCAAATATGGTGTGATGTTCTCGAATTGGATCCTTTGAGCTTGAAGAAATATTTGTATATACCTATGTTCGTAAGGAAGAACACTTTTGAGACCAGAAGCCATTCCTGATTTACAAGCAGTTGAGAGGTGATTTTGCGAAGAGTTAAATACAGTGTTATTATTTCACCCCAAAGATTATTTTTGGGGCCTGAGTAAACTGGTAACATGGCAAAGACAGAGACAAGCTGAATCATGCTTGTTTTTCCTTACTTACCTAAAGTGCCACCCTATATCTGAAAAATTAAGCAGCTCCAGAAAGTGTAGGAGGGTAAGAAATTCATTCCCCTCAAAAAGTTACTTTGTTTATCAATTTTACTTGTAAAGAAAAATTATTCAGTTATCGTCAACTTATTGTAGGTAGGTATTTCTTGCCTCAAAGATATAAGGTGAACATTTCATGATATTGAATTGTCAATTAAATATTTCTCAGAAAGATTAATTGCTCAAGAAAGTTTTTGTTTTAGTTCAAACCTGATATGTAGATAGTTAATGAATTTCACCAAATAGTTCTCAAGGATATGAAATACACTGAAGAGTGTAGGTGTAAAGTGAGTTGGCCTGTTCCATTAGGATTTATTGTAGCTCCCAAAAGTGCTACATAAAAACATAGGTATATTGGAATAAAAATACTTGAATTATTGAAATACGTGAACTCAAATATGGAATCACAGCTACATATGGAAAAATATTAAAATACAAAATTACAACAGGAAATTTGTAAATGTTTATCAAGTAATGATGCAATGTATAGTAAATAAATATATATTTTCTCAACTGTTTGTATCAGTATAGTTTTTCTTTGGTGCATATACAGGAAAAAACGCAAACTTTTTTGATGCATGATGAAAATTGTCATATAAAACTAGAGTTTTAGTAATTTTTTCGTCAAGAATGATATCATCGAATTATTTTACAAGTTATGTTGTTGTGGCTGTAATTCAGTTTTGAGGCAAAAAAAATTTTTCCCTTTATATTTTCATGTACTTTATAATATCTGTTGAAAAACGGTTTCTTAACTAATATTTATTCAAGTCTATTTCGTGCTTCATTGAAGAATGATGATCTGCACAACATGAAATTCCAAGTGAGAAACTCGTTTTTAGCTTGTTTGAATTATTTAATTTAGACCATACATGCTTTATTTCTGATCTCCGAACACCCCTAGATTCCAATTATGGATAGAATAGAATCATAAATAAAAAACTCCTTACCACAAACAATTGTCCACCACTTTGAGTCCATTGATTATGATTGATTTCTGACCCTAAAATCCCCTCACGCCAATTTCAAACTGAATCAGACTATAAAAATTAAACCTTGTCCTCTATAATTTTGTCATCAATCGCATCAAATTGGTACACGATTGTTTTTGGAGTTTACCTATTATTAGGATCGCAAATTATAAAAAATCGACCGTAATTTTGAATGACCTGCATATTGATGACAAAATTTGATCGTTATTTGAATCAAAAAGTCCAACGAAAATTTTTCTGAGCTCTATAAACATTCCTAGATATCGATTTTGAATTTTCAGAAAAAACCGTCAATCCACTTGTTGCTGCTCACATACTACATTTGCATTGCATTGGTGAAATTTTTACATTCATCCCACGATCAGACTAAATCAAGATACTTAAATTCTTTCCTCACGAAATTAAATAATGTTAATCCCCTTAAAAAAGCACGGCACTGTGCAAGAGGTGTTTTGTTTTGGATCGACCGTCAGAAACCCAAAACATAACAGTCTCCACTTGAGTTATCTTCGGTTCACAACTTCGTTTGTATTTTCGGCATCGGGCCTATTTAGGGTTCACTTCTTGATCTGAAGATAAGTACCATAGAGTGTATTACGATTTATGACAGTAAATGTACCGCAAGTGTTATATATATTTTTCGCCATAACTCCAAGATATTGATATTGAACATTAATCATAATTTCAAGTATTTTTATCAAGTCTGACTAGTTCCCAGTAAACATGAATCATTTAGGAAACTTTGCAATGGTAACCTAATTCTGAATATTTGTAACATTCTCAAGTTACGTTTCATAAACGTAACTTCCTGGTTACATACCAAAATGGATGTTACATGAATGTTCCCAGTGTTTGCAGAAAAACGTATCAATGTGAGACTTGTTATAAACGTACAAATTAATAAATACAGTTGCCGAGATGCCGAAGCCCATGATTCATTAGGGGTGTTCGTTGAAGACTGATTAGTTGATCTAGATCAATTTCACATCTGTTCATCTCTTTCTAACATTTGTACTTCATAAGTCTTTCTCTCTTAGAAAATCAACTTAGAGCAAGTAGATCAGTCAGAGTACGTCATAAAACGAACGACACTATTATTGAGATATGTGTTCGAATAATAGTAAATGAGTTATCCATAAATCGCCACGATTTAGTTATTAATGATTGGAAAAATAATTTATATTTCTCTATCTAATTTACAAAAGCACACCAAATTTATAAATTATAAGCACGAATACATCAGTGAATACATTAAAATATTCTTTATTCCATCAAATTATATACGTTTATTTTGGATTTAGATCTAAATGCTTGCATTCCGATGATGCACGATCACGTTTACAAAATCATCGCAGAAACCGACCTGACAGTTGACATTTTTGACAGATGGCAACAAGTTCGCGGTTTCGATAATTTCGGTTATGTGTTTCGCTTCGTGTTCGTCTGTTCGTACGTAGCATTTTATTTTACAATTTACATGTTACATGTTACATATTTCTGTGAGAAGTGAAATATTTTGATACATCAATTTTCAGTTATACAACTACACATCATTAAATTTTTGTGCTGCACCATTTCATTAGTGACCATTTGTGATTCCACCGTAGGCATAGAGAAGTACTGGTTTTCACGGTTGTGCCTAGTGGGCAAAATGGCTGATGTAAGTACTTGAAGAATTTCAAATATGTGAATATTTTTTTGTTCATCAAACATGAATACAAATCGTATTTTTAAAAGTAAAAGACAGCTTAGGAGGCTTGTTAAGCATAAAAGAACAAAGGAAAATTTGGAAATAAAGTCGGTGATTTCAGATAAAAATAAACAAGTCGATCGTGTGATCACACTGATTCCGACGATTCAATAGATGAACGAAATTGTCCACATCCTATTTCTATTGAAGAGTCCTATATTATACAGAGCTGATTTCAATATACCCTCCCCTAATTTTCCAGAAGATTTTTTTGTGAATCATCTTATAATAGGTTTGATAAACCGGTAAACCTAGACAGTGTCAGTGAAATCGAACACATTTTTCCATAAAATAATATCAGTTCAGTACTATTAAATGTAGTTGTAACAGAACTGTGTATCATTTTGATTCAAAATCATAAATCGCTCAAAAAGTATTTAATTATACCATACTGATTTTGTTTTTCCAGAAAATTACGGAAGTGTTCGGGAGTTTCTACTCACAATTTAGTAGTTTTTTTTCTTTGTTGCAGATGCAGTAAGAAAAAGATTCATAGGAATGACAGATAAAAGAGCTTCGAAACTCATGTGGCTCTTTGGTTTCGGCAGGCCCCACTCAGATATATCAGAGGAATGAAGGAAAACTGATCTTTCACAGATGTTCATGTACACAAAAATGATCTCAGTTTAATTCCAGTATTGATTTGTTTTGAGAAAAGTTACCTTTCACATTTGCTTTATATATTTTTATGTTTTCAAGAATGTTTCTTTAAGAAGAGGCTGACCACATAGTCTGTGATATGGAGAAAGACGGAGTCATCCGACAGTCCTTGGTCCTCTCCAGTAGTACTGGTAAAGAAGAAAGATGGTTCAACTCGGTTTTGCGTCGATTATCGTCAACTTAACAACGTGAAGAAAAAGGACAGTTACCCTCTACCAAGAATAGACGACACGCTCGACACGCTGGCTGGATCTACGATTTTCTAGACCTTAGATTTGAAGAGCGGATACTGGCAGGTAGAACTGGCTCAGGAAGACCGAGCAAAGACAGCTTTCACCGTCGGTTCAGGTTTGTGGCAGTTCACAGTTATACCATTCGGGCTCTGCAACGCTCCAGCCACATTTGAAAGATTGATGGAGACGGTTCTGAAGGGACTCTCATGGAAGATGTGTCTGGTGTATCTTGACGACATTATTGTGGTCGGCAGATCGTTCAACGACCATGTGAAAAACTTGGAGGAGGTATTCCAGCGACTGAGAAGCTCCGGACTGAAATTGAGCCCCAAGAAATGTCATCTGTTCCAGAAAGAAGTACGATATCTCGGCCATGTTGTCTCTGGGAAAGGAGTGGCAGTAGATGAGCAGAAAATCAAAGCTTTAAAGGAACGGCCTGTTCCGAAAGACATTCACCAGCATCGAAGTTTTCTTAGCTTGTGCACTTACTATCGCCGATACGTGCTGGGATTTGCTAATATCGCAAAACCACTGACCAGGCTTCACGGAAGGACAAACAAAGTTCCAGCGGTCAGATGAATGCCAAGATTCGTTCAGGAAGTTGAAAGGACCAAAGCACCAATTCTGAGCTATCCTCTTCCGGACGGAAAATTCATTTTGGATACGGACGCAAGCAATGTGGGACTTGGAACTGTCCTGTCACAGATCCAGGAAGGACAGGAAAAAGTCATAGGTTATTTCAGCAAGACCCTTAGTAAACCGGAGCGGAATTACCATGTCGCCAAGCGGGAGCTGTTGGCTGTTGTCAAAGGAGTAGAAGTACGTGTATGGGAGAAGATTCCTACGGAGGACTGACCATGCAGCTCTCAAATGGCTCCTACAGATCAAGAATCCCGAGGGCCAAGTGGCACGTTGGATCGAGAGGCTCCAAGAATTTGACTTTGAGATCGAACATCGGGGACCAGCCATAAGAATGCAGATGCCCTGTCACGAAGACCATGCCCAGACGAGCAGAGGAGAAGGAGTCGACACTCTGCAGAACTACGGCGGTGGATGATAACTGGAATGACCACAGGATCCAGAAAGACCAAGAGAAAGATCCAGATCTTGGTTTAGTCATCGGCTGGAAGAAGAGTGATCGAAAACCGTCGTGGCAGGAAATAGCCAGTTGTTCTCCAGTCGTCAAATCTTATTGGTCCCAATGGAGCTCCCTTACCCTCGACAATGGAGTCCTGAAACGTGTGTTGGAGACTGAGGATGTTCTCCGAGAAATTCATGATGGGGTCAGCGGAGGACATCTGGGAGTAACGAAGACCCTCCAGAAACTGAGGCAACGGTTTATCTGGGTCAATTGCCAAACTGACGTCAAAGACTGGTGCAGAAAATGTGTTGTAGGCCCATTTGAAAGGATCGCCATTGACATCGCTGGCCCATTTCCCCAGTCGGATCACGGGAATAAGTACATCCTTGTGGCGATGGGACTACTTCAGCAAGTGGGCAGAAGCCTATGCCCTGCCTAATCAAGAAGCCATCACCGCTGCCGACGTCTTGGTGAAGGAGTGGATTTGTCGATTTAGAGTTCCGTTGGAGCTGAATTCGGATCAAGGCAGAAATTTTGAGTCGAACCTGTTCCAGGAAAAGTGCCAGATGCTAAATATCCGAAAGACGAGGACCACAGCTCTACATCCACAGTCCGATGGAATGGTGGAGCGGATGGATAAGACGATAAACCGCCACCTGACCAAGGTAGTCTCTGATCACCAGAAGGATTGGGACCAGTACCTTCATCTGTTCCTGATGGCATATCGTTCCGCAGTTCATGAGCCAACCGGCCAAACCCCTGCTAGTGTTATTATGGACCGAGAGCTGCGACTTCCTTGTGACCTGAAGTTTGGGACGCCACCAGGGCAAGACACCGCAGGAGATGACTACGTCAGTAAACTACGACAGCGAATGGACGACGTCGCCGTGGACTATCACCGAAACTTCGGAACTCGTGGGAAGGTCCATATAAGATAATGAAAAGGATAAACGACCTCGTCCACCACGAGGAAAACCTAGGGTAGTCCACTTCAATAGGTTGTCCCCTTACGCCGGAAACCACGACCAAGTCCGCACCGTCAGACCACCGGAGGATGAAATGACGTTTCAGAAGTTCATGTCCCTGTACTCAACCGGACAGAGAGTTCAACATGGAGTAACCCGAGAGGAGCCACGAGACCTCTTCAAGGTGCCGACCAACTACGCGTTAGCTCACTGTGTGGCAGAAGATCTCCAAATACCCAGAGGCATTGCAGTAGTTTTCTTCAAGAAGTTCGGTCGACTCCAGGAACTGCGGGAACAGAACCCAAAAGTTGGAGGGCTGTTACAGCTGAGGAAAGGTCATCTGGTTACCAAGAAGCGTTCTCGAGATAAGCCGTCTTATGAAGATGTTTGGAAGAGCCTTACGAGATTAAGAGAGACGATGCTGGACCAGAATATTGTGGACCTGGCAATCCCAAAATTGGCCTGAGGGCTTGATGGGCTGGACTGGAGAGTTATAAGAAGCATGTTGGAGACAATATTCAGATCCAGCGGCATCAACATTCTGGTGTGCTGCAACCATCTTCCTCGACCCAACTTGAAGACTGTGGAGTGCTACTTCCATCGAACGTCCAGGTGCAGATATGGAGAATCTTGCAGATATCTTCACACTCCAAGAATGACGTTTCGGGGAGAAACGTTTTTAAGAAGGGGGCTATGTAACGATTTCAAGACCGGCCCCGAGACCGGCCCTGGTCTAATTAATTATGCACCCTCGTTCAACTACGACAGCATAACTGCTGGCCCACGAATCGCCGAGATCAAGCTGGAATAAAATCGATCGCTTCGATACTGTTCATCTAGATGAAATGTTCTATACTCCCGAATAATCGAGAGTCGTGGATGGAATCTGCTTGGGAGTATATAAGCTGGGGAATCAGAGATAGCCACGGAGAGTTACGAATATAATAGTTTCAGAGTTCACAGATAGAGACTGACACAGTAATAAATGAATTAGTGAAGTTAATGTTTTAGCGAATAATTGTTTTAAATAGTGTTTTAAATAAATTAGGAACAGTATGATACATAGCCAACTTCTGTTACAAAAGAGCAATTAATAATCGATCTAAAAAAATGTTTAGAGATATTTATAGAATGAGTCACCAAAGCTTCAATCTGAGCTACAGTTTAGGTTCCATATGCAAGGACGCTGCTCTATCGCCTTGACGAAATTAATGTTGAATATTGTGTCGTTAGTAGAAATCTTTGCTGTTCAAATACGCAACAATTACTGCAAAAAGACATTATTAGAATACTTCATGTAGTTTATGTTTTCAAACATCTGCACTGGTGTGCGGTAGTTCTATTCGCAGTATTTACCTCATGTCGTATATTGCATGCTGCGTGTTTGATGCATCCTTGGTGGGCGACCCGCCTTACCATCATCGTAATCTTTGGAATCCATCCCGACTTCACTGAGTTATATTTTTTTAGTCGCTACATAACCTTTTTTTTGCAATGTTGGAAAATTATATAGATAAATTCTTTAGTTTTCAGTATTTGCAGTGGTATACATTTATATTATATTCGGTTAATGATTTGTATATTTTATTACTTTTTATTGCGTATTCGGGTTTACTTATATAGGTACATTACCATCAGGCGTTATTTAATGTGTTTTAGGAATGATCATAGGGAAAATACTTGGAAATAATTTTATTAGGAAATATTTTTGAAATGGATTGCTACCGGCTGATTAGAGATGAGTTGGTCTATGAGTTGAAGGTAAGAGGTTTTGATAATGCACAAGCCCTCACGGTAGAGGCCGTGCGGAAAACTTGATGGATTATTTGAACCAAGAAACTTGTGGAGATTTAGTAACCGACAGCGACATTAAGCTGGACCTAGTAAGTGAAGTGGATATTTGCAATAGAAATTGGTTTGAATCAATATTTGGACGGTAGAAATATTGTTTGTTTCGAGTAATGAAGTAATGAACATAAATGTGTCAGTACAAAATTGGCTCACCTTCATATGGGAGACTATCGAGATTAATAAATGTAGACGATATAAACGATGAAATCAATATCGTCAAATTCAATTCCAATTGAATGAGCTATAAATCAACTTAAGACGAAAAAATGTTGAATAATGTATCTCTAATTGCGGATATTTCTATACTAATTCTTCCACTATGGCGGTAAATTTATCCACCCTCATGCATTCCTAACATGTCAATCAAAAAGCATATGTCCCTGTTCACAAAAGGAGTATACATTAGATCAACGTCTTGATCTGAGGAGTATACAGTTTAGTGGTGGTAAAGTTTTCAAATTCTTTATCTATGACCTTGAGCATTTGATCTATATGTGAAACCAAGTCATTAACATATCTCTTATTTGTACATGACAAATTTTCCACATCTATTTCCTCACTAGCAGTATGACTCAGTTTATTCACATCACTCAAATTCAGTGAACTTGATACTACAGAGTTCTTACTCGCTTTACTGGATGATTGACCAAAGTTATTCACTGGTATGATATCGACTAAAACTAGATCATGTCCCACTAGTTCATCCACATCCCGATACATATACTCTATTGGATTTGTATTGAACGTTAAATGATAGAATCTAATTCCTAGCTTAAAATCTTTCGTAGACCAATGGTACTTCTAAGTTGCGATAGTGGGATTCGTCCCTTTCAGATGTCCTGTAATGAAATATAAATAACTAATGTTGATTATATCCCTTTATGCTGCTGCATCTTCTTTTGTGAAATTAATGTGATTTTTGTGGAAAATAGAATTGGACTCTCTATACCGGAAAAAATGTCTTTACCTATAATTAAATCACCATTGTAAGCAGAATTCAGGGAAGTATTTTTATTCATCCATTATTCAGTAATATAATCATCAAGAATGACTGTTGACGAATCACTCCAAAAATAACTTTGATTTGTTTTGATGAGATTTTCTGTCACTTACGTATAGTCTCGCTCCAATTGTAGCTGCCAACAATTCAAGTCGTGGGATGGTCATCTTTCTCTATTTGTTCTCTAAAGAAGCAATTCTTGACTTGGCTGCCAATAAGTAAACCCACACTTTATTTCCCTGGTCTACTATACGAAAAACTGTTGCTGCATACGCTTGTTGTGATGCGCCCATAAATGTGTGCATAGTAACATCGCTTGGTTCTGAACTTCCAATATGTTATATTTTTGGACAACTCTTGTCACCATAACTTGGGTTTCAAGGTTACAGGGCACGTGTAGCCTATTGAATCGAATACCTACTTCTGTCTGTATCAGGTCAGGATTAACTTTTTCTAGGAACCATCTCATTCTCAGCACACTTTCTGCACTGTTACATTTTCCAGAAAACTACCACCATCTGAGCTCCATCTGTGCTTAGGCCATTGCCCCCACTGACTCTCTGATAAACTTTTTCAGGGTCTCTTTATCTGGCGAGTCTCTCAATGGTGTCCCTAGAATATGCACAGCCAGTTATAGATCACCTTTTTAAGCATTCTGTTCTACCGTTGCCCTGAGCAAGAAAGGGCTACAGTTCACTCCGAAAACGACACTGTTGCTCTGGTAGATGGTCCCTTGACCATCTTTGTCTACCCATATAAACTTCAAAACCTGTCGATCTTTCGGATTCATGCTAATCTGCAAAAATGCCCTTTTCACATCAGATATTACACTTATCTTATACTCTCTGAATCTTATGAGTATAGCTGGTATTTTCCCAATTAAATTTCCACCCTTTTACAGGATGGTCTGTCCTTTTCGTGTGCGCTTGCGTCAGAAACTGGTCTTACCGCCGTGGTTGATCCCCCTTCAATAACCGGTCCATGTGGTAGAAAGTGTCTTTCAGTAGTGTCACAATGGACTTTTCCTGTGCTTTTAAGATTTTCCCGGTCTTGGCAAAATTTTGAGTAACGTGACGTAATATTTTCCTTTTCCTGTAATGTGCTGTGAATTTTCTTTCGAGCGATATTATAATTTGTCGGTAACGGTTTTCTATCCAAGGCAATCGAATCTCGTATCTTCCCTCCTCATTAATCGTTGTTGTACCGTAAAGAAGTTTTCTGGTTTCTGTAGCTATTTCTATCTGTGTCTCGCTGATTTGATCTTAGCTTCCATCTTGTGAATGCGTCGCTCATGCCTTCCAATCATAGGGTTGGTATTCCTTCTCTCCGTTTAGGACAGGGCCTGAGAGGCGTCATACACAGCAGAGTTGATCTGCCAGATGTCAGCGTCTTCTGAAAGGACATCGTAAATTTCTGCATACTCCAGTGCCAGTTGTTGGGGCTTCAGGACCTTGATGTTATGAAGCACCATGCAGGTTCTGATGCTTCCCGTTGGTGGTATGATACGTGACTCCTCTACAGCCAGACCACAACGTGGCATATATGCCACTTCTGCCACTTCGTCAAGCGACTTAGGAGGAGCTCTGACATAGCCTCAACTCTGAAGATGAGATACATAATCCTTCAGGTTTTGGGTGAAAAAAAGCGGCATGCTCTGGGTGTATCTCACACTACAGAGCATGCATTCTTACCATGTATCCTCTCCGGGCGTCCACTCAAAACGTCCGTTGTCATTGCGGTCGTAGTTATGTGGCAATCCATCGTCCTGGACCCCACCACCTTGCCTTTGACCCCTATTCCGAAAGGGTCGATATATTTTTTTTCTATTAGGAATATCCCAGTCAGGCCCTGTCTCCGGAGCTTCGATAAAACCGGAGGGCGCACTGGTGTGTCATTAACCCCAGCAAACACTCCCCACGTCCGTGGGGTGAGTGATTACTGGGTCCGAAAATCATGTGCCCTGAGTAAACGGCGTGAACCAAGAATGACGGTCTTCTGTATTCTTCCGGCTAAGTTTCTGCCGCATCACAGCAAGCTGGTATGATTTTCAGATTTGATAGCAGCGTGTCCATCATTCCACCAAGTACTCCTATGATCAGAAGTACAATTGAAAAATCAATGTCCAATAAACAAAGAAAATGTCAAAAGAAAAGACAGCAAACAACACATAATTTCTCATTACAATACAAATAAATAAGAAATATACAAAAAAAAATGTAACACCAGAGTATTCGGTGATTCAGAACACAACACTTTAGGAGTAAACAATACAACCAATTCTGCTAAAGCTGAAGATCTCATGTTAGTCGATTAGTGAATTCTTGAATGGTGTAACAAGTCCTTTGAAGTAAAATATTTTTCAGCTGACTTTTGAATACATGAATATTTGGAGAATTCTTAAGAGTTATTGTAAGCATATTGAATAATTTACACTCACTGTCAAGGAAGTTCTATGAGCGTTTGTTAAGATTAGATCTCTGGAACGAGTATTGTGGTTATGTGATGGACGATGGGAATGAAAAATGGATTTATTTTTGTAAACGTATGCACTAGCCTCTAATATATAAGTGCTGGCAACTGTAAGAATTTTCAGATGTTTGAAAGCATCTCTACATGAGTCTCAGTACCCTAGCTTGGCAATTATTCTAACAGCGTATTTCTGGAGGAGAAATATCCTTTGGACAGAAGCACTCATACCCCAGTTGATTATACTATATCTTAGGTGTGAATGGAAATTAGCATGGTACAATGTTAAGCGTATTCTAGGGCTGCAGCGATTTGACATTAATCTAATAGAATAGCAGCTTCTCTTCAGTTTAATACACAAATTTTTTGTCTAAAACAATTCCTGGCATATTTACAGTTTCTACTGGACTAATTGATTTTTCACTGTTTTCATAGGGTATCACATTCGTTTCCCTTTGACCGCGTCTGCTAAACAATATGGTGTTAGTTTTAGATTTGTTGAGTTTCATTACTTGGTGGAATGATGGACACGCTGCTGTCAAATCTGAAAATTATACCAGCTTGCTGTGATGCGGCAGAAACTTAGTAGTTTTAGATTTGTTGAGTTTCAAATCTAAAACAGAAAGGCAGAACAAGTAGGTACCTACCTGGTGAAAATATGTTTTCTTCTCAAAAAAAAATATACCTATATAGATAGATAGATAAATTGATAGATAAAGAGATTTATTCGATCCTTTTAATTCAAACAGTTGAAAAATTCGAGTCCTATAAAATGAAATTGAAATAAATGACGTTACATAATATACAATACAATAATTACAAAATACAAATGTCTCTTAATATAACTAGAAATATCTCTTATAAAAGTAAATACAATTGCAAGAAATGAAAAAACATATAAAAATTGGTGTGAGATTGCGCAATGTCACATAACAGATCAAGAACATTTATCCAAAAAATTAACAATCTTCTTTAATAATCGAGAGTAAATTATTGTAGAATTTAATGGATGCATAATGTTGCATAATATGCCGTTTCATTGAATCGGATTGTTAGGTGTGGCAACATTGCCATATATGTCATGTGTCAGACAAATAAATAAACCAGTTGTCACCAGAATCTTGTACATATCACTGGTATCCTCTCATCCTCTCATAAAGGCAACACACGGATTTCAAGTAACTTTTCAAAACTCCAATTGCATAACATTTACTTGCTAGTTTTTTCGATAATTTTCATATGTAACTCATAATTTAGTTTGTCATCTATATAGATTCCTAACAGTTTTGTACCAGTTGAAACAGATAATCTATCGTTTCCGAGCTGAACATACTCTGGAATGGTAATGTTGTTTGTAGAAATGTTGTTTGAAATCGAGTTCTCCAGAGAAGGCGTCTGTTAACGGGTAAAATGATATTGGAATCATCTGCATCACTCACAACTGTAGTTCTTGATTGTTTGAAAATGTCCGAGAAATCATTCATATATACGATAAAAAGTAAGCGACCCAGCACACTTCCCTGTGGTACGCCTTTTTCAATTTTAGTAAAACCCGAGAAAAACTCAGTATTTCATTGCCTAATACATACTTTTGTTTACTGATAAGTAAGATTTTAAGAGATCCAAGGCATTTCCTCTGAGTCCATGACTGTACAGTTTCCGAAGTAAAAAGAGTGATCAACACATAGTCCAGGGTAGAAGACTTTAAAAGTGGTAAAAACTGAAAAAAAACTAATCTGATCTGAGGTCGGGAAGTAGGAGGGGGTGAGTTTTTAAGAGTAAAAAGTTAATAGGTAAAGTTATAGGTAATGAAAAGATCTAAAACTTTTGTATAAACACTTTTTTCACATAACCTCAAAATGTAGGTGAAAAATTCAAATAAACAAGTTTTTGGTTTCTTTAAAAAAAATCACAAAATTTGGTGAAAACTTACCGTTTTATGTTCCAAATACAGAGTAATTTTTTTGAATAAAAATATTTATTTTTTCACCTAATTTTGACTAAATACCGAAAAAGCACCCTAATTTTCAATCGAAAAATCTCACGTCAAAATATCGATTTTTATTAAATGGTTAATGGGCTTTTTGTTCGTTGAAATCTCTACTGTTCCATGGTGTAAAAAATATAAACTACCGAGGTAAATCTTTTACAAAATGCAAAAAATGCAAAAAACTTGAATCCGAATTTTTTTCTCACCATTATGTACAATTTTGAGCTATTTATAAAATTTTATACTTTAATTACTTGAAAAACCTAATATTCCATGTTAAATTAATAAACAAAAAAATTACAAATCTGTAAAACATTAAGATTGCAAAAAACATGCGAAAATAGTTATTCTAAATATTAAAGATAAGAGTTGAAGGGGATTTTATCTAAAAAATGTTAGTACTGCAATTTTTTTTTCAGGAAAAAAGTTGATTTATTAAATTCTAATTACATTTATGTCATAGAAAACCTCATAATATATAAATATACATTCATCACTTATCTTTTTTTGGTCTCTTTGATGGCATTTCTTCATCGATAAATTCGATAAACCTTTCCGATTATAGTAGATCTTCGCAATCTTCAAGGCCATCACCGCCTTCGTCTCTAATATTATTTCCACTTTGCTTTGCTTCTTCATCCATTATTTCATCGGTATCATAAATTTCCTCGTAGGTTTTTTCTTCCACATTGGACCATTTTTCCGAACCATGATAATTTGAGCATAAACTTGTACATTTTAACCATTTCTAGGATCAATTCCTTTTCTGTAAATCTGGGCATACTACCTCGTTGATACTGCTCCAGTCCCAATCTGTTGCCGTCAGTTCGTTACTCCGCCAAATTAGAAGCTGATAATATGCCCTGTAGTAGTGGATGTTCCTGATGTTCCAAGTTTTTTCGAATATTGGGTGTAAAAGTAATGAAGAAAAAATTAAGTACAAATAATGTTCGTCAGATGGATAAAAAAGTGGCCACAATGTCTCACTGCATCATCACTTCTGTAAGGCCACGTTCTTTTTCATCTTCAATTCTACTTGGTTTGTCGTCAATGATTCACAAAAAAATAAGCTGCCAAGGGATTGATCGACTCATTATCTAATTTAGGTTTGTGTTCCTCGTGTAAAGAAACTTTGCGCTTTGAAGCATACATTATCAAGGACCCTGCTAATCATACGTTTTCTCCAGATTCATACTTTCAATTTATTTATGACAATGCGAATCATAATACATGCACGATTGATGGCAAGAATACTTTCCATGCAATGGGTGGAATAATGGTTGTTACTCCGGCGTCTAGTGTTACCCTTCGAAGAAAACTATCTCTAGATTAAAACAGATTCCATCGTCTGAAGAGATAGGCGAAATTGGATTTGTGAAATTGAAACGTTTTGAAAACAAAAATTGCGATGGATTGAAAACAGTTCAGAAAGAAGATATTTTAGATATTACGGACAACTATGAAATTTCTTCGGCAGATTTTACATGGTCTTATTCAAAATTTGCAAACAACAAATCCGATGGTTGGAATAGGTTCATGGAGAAGTAAAATACTAATTTGATCATACTTCAAAAATTATTCCTGTGCCGATTATGATACCATTTTTACATCGTTAGTAGAAGCGACAAAACAATGCAAAAAAACAAGAGCAAAAGATTGTGTGCGTAACGTTTGACCAACCGCTCTTCCAGAAAGCTCGTGAAATCTTAGCCAGTATTGATTTAGATAATGATCCCTACAATTTGTCGTCCAAGTAAGACTTGGAGGATTCCATTTATTGATGTCGTTTCTCGGATCGATTGGATTCATCATGGGTGGTAGTGGACTTAAGGAAACTTTTTGTGAAATATATGCAGAAAATTCGTCCGATAAAGCTCTTTCCGGGAACGCATATGCACGAGCTATCAAAGGATATTTTCTAGTACAGTTCGCCTTGTATCTGTTTTCGTCGTTAGAGTTATCGGACACCGAATAAGGGCTAATGGATATATTTTTGCTGGATTTAGGAACAGAAAATTTTGAAGATAATTTGCATTACGAAGATTTTAGGATCATACTAAAAATGGGTCCTGCCGCAAAACTTCGGATGCAGTACTGGCAAATGATCGCATTGGTTAAAGATTTTATACGGGCTAAACGTTCAGGTAATTGGGAATTACATTTAAAATGCGTGGAAAGAATGCTTCCCTATTTTCATGCAAGTAGACCCTTTTAAATGTAATTCCCAATTATCTGAACGTTAAGCCCGTATAAACCAATGCGATCATTTGCCAGTACTGCATCCAAAGTTTTGCGGCAGGGACCTATGATTTGTATGATCCTAAAATTTTCGTGATGCAAATTATCTTCAAAATTTTCTGTTCCTAAATCCAGCAAAAATATATCCATTATCCCCTATTCGGTGTCGGATAACTCTAACGATGAAAACATTAATTCAGACAAGGCGAGCTGTACCAGAAAATGTCCTTTGATAGCTCGTGCATATGCGTTCCCGGAAAGAGCTTTATCGGACGAATTTTCTGCATATATTTCACAAAAAGCCTCCTTAAGTCCACTACCAACCATGATGAATCCAATCGATCCGAGAAACGACATCAATAAATGGAATCCTCCAAGTCTTACTTGGACGACAAATTGTAGGGATCATTATCTAAATCAATACTGGCTAAGATTTCACGAGCTTTCTGGAAGAGCGGTTGGTCAAATGTTACGCACACAATCTTTTGCTCATGTTTTTTGCATTGTTTCGCCGCTTCTACCAACGATGTAAAAATGGTATCATAATCGGCATAGAAATAATTTTCGAAGTATGATAAGTCAAATTAGTATGTAACTTCTCCATAAACCTATTCCAACCATCGGATTTGTTGTTTGCAAATTTTGAATAAGACCATGCAAATCTGCCGAAGAAATTTCATAGTTGTCCGTAACATCTAAAATATCTTCTATCTGAACTATTTTCAATCCATCGCAATTTTTGTTTTCAAAACGTTTCAATTTCACAAATTCAATTTCGCCTATTTCTTCAGACGATGGAATCTGTTTTAATCTAGATATAGTTTTCTTCGAAGGGTAACACTAGACGCCGGAGTAACAACCATTATTCCACCCATTGCATGGAAAGTATTCTTGCCATCAATCGTGCATGTATTATGATCCGCATTGTCATAAATAAATTGAACGTATGAATCTGGAGAAAACGTATGATTAGCAGGGTCCTTGATAATGTATGCTTCAAAGCGCAAAGTTTCTTTACACGAGGAACACAAACCTAAATTAGATAATGAGTCGATCAATCCCTTGGCAGTTAATTTTTTTGTGAATCATCGACGACAAACCAAGTAGAACTGAAGATGAAAAAGAACGTGGCATTACAGAAGTGATGAAGCAGTGAGACATTGTGGTCACATTTTTATCCATCTGACGAACATTATTTGTACTTAATCTTTTCTTTATTACTTTTACACACAATATTCAAAAAAACTTGGAACATCAGGAACATCCTTAAAAAGATTGCCTTCGTTCAAATCTGAAATTTCGTATACTGTAGAACTTATATCTTCCGAAACAATTTCAGCAGTCATTTGAACAATTCTAGTTCGTTCGTCTTCTCTCCTTTATTTTTCGTACCAGTCTTTGCAGTACTATTTTTGTATAAAATTATCATGTATCTTTTAATTAAATGACACTCGATATCGTTCTGGAAATGCTCTCTCAATTTTGTCTTGATAGTTGTGTAGTCTGGGAGATCTCCAGAAAATGTCTCTTTTATTTCATTGACAGAAAATTGACATTCTGTTTCGTTGTCAATTATATAATTAATAAGATAATTAATGAAATTTTTAGTATTTTCACATGCTGAGCACCCCCTTTTTTTTCAGTTCTTTTGTTATAAAAAGTAGACATACAAGCAGTGTGATAATTCGCTTAATGTGTCTTATTTTCTTATGTACTGTAATATGCCACAGCAAATAATAATAATAGCCGTCCTCTACCCGCAAAGGCTATGCCTTTGGGTACACTCAACGAGTGTTTATGAGGGAGTATTATTATTATTATTATATTATATCTTGCATCCTTACTTTGAACAGATGAAACTTTTTCTTTTGAAATATTACCGAAAAACCCACCGCAGATAGAGAAAGCAATGAGATTGAAAATTGAATCCAAGACCGTCTTTATTTATTTCTTTTCCTTCGAATATCTCAGGGGTTAATAATGGTTTTCAACTTTATATCTACCGGAAAAACCTTCACAGACCTTTGATTCTTTCAGTCCAATCTCACATAAATTATCCGCCTTTAGGTCAATGATAAACAGAGCTTTCGCAATCCCGTTACCTGAAAATAATTTCCAGAATGAACTGAAACTAATTAAACAAATTGCCGTAATCGGGTACCAGGTTCTCTCATAGAAAAATTAATATCAGATAAATCTCGTAAAACGATTATAAGTGGATTATACCCAAATATCAGAGAACACAATACAGGTAAATATAGTAGCATTAATAACACTGGTAAACTTTCTGAAAACATTCAAAATTACTTTTCTAAATACAAAATAACTTTTCTAAATACAAAATAACAACAGCATTCATAGGTAATAATAATTTAGGCAGAATTCTGTTCAATGCAAAACCCAACCGAGATAGAATGAAAAAATCAGGAATTTATAGAATAGAATGCGGGGAATGCTCGGCAGTATATACAGGCCAGACCGGTAGAAATTTTGAAGTAAGGCTCCGTGAACACGTCTGTTTGGACAAGAGATCTACAATGTATGAATGAACACTTGCAATAACAACACAAGATAAGTAAATATGATCTCAAAATCCTACACACATGGAATAAAGGGAAGAAAATGAATTTGTTGGAAGCCATGGAAATTAATAAATAAATTAAAACTCCCAAATATAGAACCCTAAACGAATAACTCGATTTATGTAGGTCTCCACTTTTGAATTTATGAGTTTGACAACCCCGGTAATTTCTGTAATCTCCAGTGTTGAATTTATATAGTTGGCACCCTTGTTTCATTTGATTACCTCCCCATGCAGCTTATCCACAAACTCCCTATATAACCACGTTTTGGGTTTCAAATGTATTTGTTTATACATGATAATGGGATAAAACCCGAAACCGGTCGTATAAATAAAATATCCAGTGGAAAATAGACAAAAATTTTTTACATTCATTTCATCAGAGTAGATTCCAGAAGTTTTTTTTTTATTGAATTTGTCATAATTCTCGTAAAGTAACTCAGCCTGCACGTTTATTTTTATGAAAAATGTTGTTCACTACTCTTATAATAATAATATAATAATACTCCCTCGTAAACACTCATAGAGTGTACCCAAAGGCATAGCCTGTGCGGTAGAGGACGGCTATTATTATTATTTGCCGTGGCGCTTCAGGGCGACTTACTGATGTTTTCGGTGGTGTATTCACTTTTCAGCTGTAGGAAAACCTACAGCACCACCCCGGTTGGTCGGTGCGCACTTCAAGCTAGCACCAGACGTCGGGATTGGTATCTAGGCAACTCACATCACACTTGAACAACAAGGCATGTGGCCACCTAAAGAAACCCGTGTACTTGGAAAAAAAATTCCGTACCGGAGCCTCGAACGTCTATCTGATGCGAGCTAGAAGCTCGACTGCTAGAAACCTTAGCCACTGAGCTCGAATACTGGCTAAAGGTTTCTACAGCTGCTACGAAATAAGAGGTAGTGGGGCCCAGACCCTCCTAGTCCCTTCCCCACTTCTCTCTGAAATATCTTCTGATTGGCTAAAATTTTCCATAGGTTATACTTTGAGACTGGTTAGGGTTGCAATATGACTATATATTTTCAAAGTCAAGAAAAACGACTAAAATATAGGCCTACCTGGTACCTTTTCTGGCTTTCTACTCAGCCGGTTTTCTTTTGGGGTTGCAACCACCGTTCTCCGGGGGAGAGTATTGTTGGCTTAGTAAACTAGGGGGTCCTAGGGGAGCACACACCGTACGTTTCCGGGCGAACATTGCGTAACGTGAACACTGCCAAATATTATTTGACCGAGAGAGTTCCGATGTGATCGGGTGTAAAATTGGTACTGCCTATCGGTATGATTTTTATCTTTGCGATAGGCCGTTTTGATAGCCGAGTCGAGTCAAACAGGACTTAAATAATAGAAATAAAAAATTACTTGCAATTCAATATGATTTAATACTAAAGGGATTCCCGAAGAATTAAAGAAAAATTATATTAAATACAGGGTCTGCTAAAACAAATAATTAAATCAACAAAATTATAATATACGGGACGTAAACATACCCCACCCGAAAATACACAGTATTTTAAGAAAGTTGAGCCGATGGTAAAATACAAAGTTTCACGAGGGGCCTTTGAAATTCTCACTAAGTAGTGCGAAAAGTCGCAACTCGGATTATTCCGTCCGCTCCGGGATGTACTTACTTTTACTACCCTTCCTGTCCGCCAATGAAGTGGAGGGTTTAATTCATTCGTAATTAGTACTAATTGGCTAGTTTCTAATGGTACTTCATTTTTCAGCCATTTATTACGTTGTTGGAGCGTGTGCAGATATTCGTCGTGCCAACGCCTCCAAATATCTTGGTGTAGACGCTGTAATATTTGCCACCAATTCAAATGGCTCATTTTCAGATGAGTCAAGTCAGGTTCCGGTATTGTAGTGAGAGATTCGAGAGTCAGAAAATGATCAGGAGTTAAAACAGACAAGTCTGAGGGATCGGAACTCTGGGCGCATAGGGATCGAGAGTTGAGGATAGCCTCAATCTGAATTCCTCATAGGTCAAAAATTGATTGCCAACAACTCTATATAAATGTGTCTTCGCAGATTTTATGCCAACCTCACTTAGTCCATTAAAATGAGGACTATATGGTGCAAGAAAAGACAAGATAATGTTTTCGCGTTCGGAAGCCTCTTTCATGTGCTGCAAAAGAATATTTTTTGCTCCGAAAAAATTTGTTCCGCAGTCTGAGGTTATGCGGTTACAGCGACAATGACGACTGATAAAACGGCGTAATGCCACGAGAAATGTTTCGAATGAAAGTTCCGAGGCCAATTCCAAATGAATAGCCTTGGTGGCGATGCCTTTTGTGATTTTGTGCCACGGCTTTTTCCTGGGTTATATTGAAGGGACCGCCGTAATCTACTCCGACACATTGAAAGGGCTTGACTTGGTTGACTCTCAGAGCAGGCCAATCGCCCATGAAGGGTTGAAGGGTGCTCGGATGAACCCTATAACGTTTAAACATGAGGATATGACGTATCGCTCTCTTTGGAGAAAGAATCCAGAAATGCTGCACAAGTAGAAAAGTGTAAAGTCTGGAGCCCGGGGTGCATGTTTTCAGTGTGAAAAAGTTGAATGATGAGAAAAGTTAAACGAGTTTTTCCGGGTAATAACGCAGGGTGCTTGCGATCATATGCTAAACCAGAATGTGACAGGCGACCACCTACTCTCAGCAGGCCGTCATCTCCGATGAAGGGGTTCAATTTGCGAAATGGTTTAGGTAGAGGAGAGTTATTATGCAACATGTTGAGTGTGCTTTACCAAGACTAATAAAGCTGAAAGGAGTTCTTGTTGAGAAAGATATCCCAGATTTTTATCTCGGGGATTCTTGAGATTCGTTATAAAACGTAAACAATACGCAATTATACGCTTAATTTAATTCATAGGGACGAGAACTTTTCTAAAAGAGAGTCTACAAAATGTAAAGACACGAAAGAACTTAGAGAAACTGTTTTCTCCTCATGAATTGCTTCTGGAGAGGAAACAATATCGAGAGACACAGGCCATTTCTCTTGAGGGAGGTCAAAGAACTCCGGGCCGGTGAACCATAAGGGATCTTCTAGAAATTCAGAGGTGAGTAAACCCCGCGAAGCATACTCAGCGGGATTATTGGCATTGCGAATATGATGCCAGAGATCAGGGGATATATGGTCTTGAATTTGACTCACCTTGTTATTAACAAAAGTTTGCTATCGGTGAGCTGAGGATTTTATCCAATAAAGAGTGGTCATTGAGTCAGACCAAGCAAACATTTGATTAAACTTTATTCTTGGAGAGTAAGTATCGAGAATAAGCCTCATAAGCTTGGACAGTAGTGCAGCAGCACATAGTTCCAAACGGGGAATTGACAAGGTTTTAAGAGGAACCACTTTCGATTTACCAGCAATTAGGAAAGTTTCAAATTCATTATCTGAGTTCATAATGCGAATATACACGACTGCGGCATATCCACGTTCGGAACTGTCCGCAAATCCGTAGAGTTCACACCTTTGCGAGAAATTTTGAATATTGCGTGGTATTTTTAACTTAGAAAGAAGGCATAATTCAGCTTTATACTGTGTCCACCTTTCAATCACATTTAAAGGAGGAGTTTGGTCCCATTCTAGACCTGAACTCCAGATATACTTCCGCATCAAATGTTTGGCCAAAAATAAAACGGGTGTGAGAAAACCGAGTGGATCGAACATCC
Organism: Chrysolina americana; assembly: GCA_958502065.1. Taxonomy (NCBI): domain Eukaryota; kingdom Metazoa; phylum Arthropoda; class Insecta; order Coleoptera; family Chrysomelidae; genus Chrysolina; species Chrysolina americana. The sequence goes on from OY293420.1 coordinate 34,933,285, forward strand.
GTGCGATCTGAGATAGGATTGTGCGTTTAGTGCAAATTTCATTTAGGGGGGTCACATTGTAGACATTGTAAGAAAAATATTCTCGAGAAGGATACCATTTCAATCCTAGAATTTTAACAACACCATCTTGAGAGTTGAATGAATGATCCTGTTGACGCATTCATCGTGAGGAAATTTTCTCAAGAGCCTAGGGTGATTACTTGCCCATTTGCGGAGCTTAAAGCCACCCCTATTGAGCAATGCAATTAACTGATGCTGTAGTTCATATGCATTTTTCAGGGTACCAGCTCCTGTGATGACATCGTCCACATAAATATCGGTCGTTAGAACTGAGGAGGCTAAGGGAAAATCCTTTTTTTCATCTTGAGCAAGCTTGAGAGTTCTAATGGCGAGAAAATACGCAGAGTTCACATCAAAGGTAACTGTGTTAAGATGGTAGTCCTGCACCTCATCTGAAGTAGAAAATCGCCATAAAATGCGTTGATAATCTCGGTGGTCTTCATTCAGTAGTATTTGAAGGTACATACCTTTAATGTCAGCGGTGAATACATAGGGGTGTGTACGAAAATTTAATTAGAGGGCCACATTATCTTGTAGTTCTTTATCAATAAGCAAATGGTCATTCAGAGAGAGACCCGAGGAACATCGGGAACTGGCATTAAAAACAACCCTCAATTCAGTAGTCGGGCTATTTTTGTTGATTACGCAATGGTGAGGAATGTAACAAACCTCTTGTGGGAAGATTCGTCAGAAGACACAAGTTCCATGTCATCGTTGTCCAAATAATCTTTCATAAACTTGAAATATTCAGAGTACAGAGGGAGATTTTTTTACGACTTTCCAATGACTTCAAATATCGAACAGCGATAGTTCGAGTGTTATGAAAATGGGGATTAATATTATTTTTGAATGGAAGAGAAACTACGTTTCTTCCAGTAGGGGTACGATGATGAGTTTTAATTAAATTCTCTTCGCATTGAGTTTCGTCAAGCGAACAAATGATCGCTCGTGGACTTTCTTCCACATTCCAAAATTGTTTCAAAGAATAACCGTGGAGGAGTATGGAAGAAGGTTTGTCACAGAAGTGGTTTGATTTCACCGGAGTTCATCAAAGAGGTTTCCGAAGAAGTTTTGGCATTTTCAGGCCGTGCATTAGGAGGACAAGGCATATTAGCTTAGTAAGAGTCGAAATGTAGTAATGTATGATATGAACTATTACAGCTTCTACAATTCGACGTGGAGTTACACTGTCTTGCGGTATGTTATGAACCAATTTTTTTTTTTCACCAAATCGTATCTTTCTTTCGGAGATTTAGCTGAGAAGGACGGGCATTTGTAAATTGTGTGGTAAGCCTCACATAGTGCACAATGATTTACAGTTGACTTTTGTAACGTTCCACTTTCCCTGTTGGAAAACCTGGATAGTGAATCATTACGATCCCGTTAGCGATGTAATCTGGAGAGCATGGGGGGCGGGGTTAGCTATTGTGTAATGAAATTCATATAATTGTAATTTTTTTTATAAGCTTCAAAGGTTGTTAAAAGTTGAAGCCTACCCAGGCGCCACTTGACTCAAATGAATGAATTTGAAAGTAGAGTTTGCCCTATATAAATCAAGAAAATAAGACAATATATAAACAGTTGTTCAAAATTAATTCATTTCAAATTAAGTGATCATGTTTTCAACCTATGACATGTACCCATGTGGGAAAAGGCAGGTAAAAAAAAAGAACACGGAATTCCCAGATATCTATATATATATATATATATATATATATATATATATATATATATATATATATATATATAGAATATATAAAGAATATATATATATAGAAGGAGTAGGCAGATTGAGACCTTAGAGAGAACCAGTGACGAGACATGGGGAGTAGGCAGATTGAGACCCCGACGTCAAGTCACAAAAACCTAACGTAATTATACCTGAGGAGTAGGCAGATTGAGACCTCAGCGTAGAATTACGTTTCAACCATTTATTAATTTTCTTTCTTTTTCAGTTCGTGAAAATGGCTCCAAAATCGGAGCCGAAACGTCGAATATATATATATATATATATATATATATATATATATATATATATATATATATATATATATATATATATATCTATATATATATATATATATATATATATATATATCTATATATATATATATATATATGTGTTCAGATAGGTTTCCGCGGTCAGATATTTGAAAACTAAAAGTTCGGGTTGAACCGCGTCTAGAATTTGTTGAAATTCGACGTTTCGGCTCCGATTTTGGAGCCATTTTCAAGAACTGAAATAGAAAGAAAATTAATGAAAGGTTAAAACGTAATTCTACGCTGAGGTCTCAATGTGCCTACTCCTCAGGTATAATTACGTTAGGTTTTTGTGACTTGACGTCGGGGTCTCAATCTGCCTACTCCCCATGTCTCGTCACTGGTTCTCTCTAAGGTCTCAATCTGCCTACTCCTTCGAGAGAACTGAGGAATTGTGGGTTGAGGAACTGTATTTATAGTGGACGTGGCTGTAATGGCCGTGTGCAATGTATTGGCGCGAGGTGAACTATGGGCGGGAACTGAATTGGCGCTAGATGAGCTGTGCGCGGGAACTTGGTTGGCGCTAAGTGAGCTGTGTGCGGGAACTGGGTTGGTGGGAAATGAGTTTATGCGTGCAATACCTGGAAGCCTCTCATTGCACGCATAAACTCATTTCCCACCAACCCAGTTCCCGCACACAGCTCACTTAGCGCCAACCAAGTTCCCGCACACAGCTCATCTAGCGCCAACTCAGTTCCCGCCCATAGTTCACCTCGCGCCAATACATTGCACACGGCCATTACAGCCACGACCACTATAAATACAGTTCCTCAACCCACAATTCCTCAGTTCTCTCGAAGGAGTAGGCAGATTGAGACCTTAGAGAGAACCAGTGACGAGACATGGGGAGTAGGCAGATTGAGACCCCGACGTCAAGTCACAAAAACCTAACGTAATTATACCTGAGGAGTAGGCAGATTGAGACCTCAGCGTAGAATTACGTTTTAACCTTTCATTAATTTTCTTTCTATTTCAGTTCTTGAAAATGGCTCCAAAATCGGAGCCGAAACGTCGAATTTCAACAAATTCTAGGTTGGTGGGAAATGAGTTGATGCGTGCAATGAGAGGCTTCCAGGTATTGGGAAGTCTACGTCCGTCGTCGCGAGTGTTGAGGCAATTGGGGCGCTTCTCTATCTCAAGGGCTTCTCGGATGATCCTGGTTTGCAGAGTTTTCTCGGTGGAAATTGTTTTTGTCTTCTCTTTTTTCTTCTTTTCTTTTTGTCTCTGCAAACCAGGATCATCCGAGAAGCCCTTGAGATAGAGAAGCGCCCCAATTGCCTCAACACTCGCGACGACGGACGTAGACTTGCCAATACCTGGAAGCCTCTCATTGCACGCATCAACTTATTTCCCACCAACCCAGTTCCCGCACAAAGCTCACTTAGCGCCAACCAAGTTCCCGCACACAGCTCATCTAGCGCCAACTCAGATCCCGCCCATAGTTCACCTCGCGCCAATACATTGCACACGGCCATTACAGCCACGACCACTATAAATACAGTTCCTCAACCCACAATTCCTCAGTTCTCTCGAAGGAGTAGGCAGATTGAGACCTTAGAGAGAACCAGTGACGAGACATGGGGAGTAGGCAGATTGAGACCCCGACGTCAAGTCACAAAAACCTAACGTAATTATACCTGAGGAGTAGGCAGATTGAGACCTCAGCGTAGAATTACGTTTTAACCTTTCATTAATTTTCTTTCTATTTCAGTTCTTGAAAATGGCTCCAAAATCGGAGCCGAAACGTCGAATTTCAACAAATTCTAGACGCGGTTCAACCCGAACTTTTAGTTTTCATATATATATATATATATATATATAGAAAAGGGTAGTCTTGTTTGCTGACTAGTTAGGAAATGAGTTTTTTAATTAATTAGATGATCTTTTATGAAGATGATAATAAAAAGTTATTGAAAGCTTGGAACAAGTGTATAAGAGTACTCTTATTGGCCTGCTGCATATCCCAAATATTAAAAAACTCATTTATATATATATATATATGAAAACTAAAAGTTCGGGTTGAACCGCGTTTAGAATTTGTTGAAATTCGACGTTTCGGCTCCGATTTTGGAGCCATTTTCAAGAACTGAAAAAGAAAGAAAATTAATAAATGGTTGAAACGTAATTCTACGCTGAGGTCTCAATCTGCCTACTCCTCAGGTATAATTACGTTAGGTTTTTGTGACTTGACGTCGGGGTCATAGATATATATATATATATATATATATATATATATATATATATATATATATATATATATATATAGAACTAGTAAATAGTGGGGCTATGCAGCAAAATCAAAGAGTACTCTTTTAAGTTTGTCCAAGCTTTCGGAAATTTAATTAATCGTTTCCATCATCAGGGATACTACAAATTGCATGAGTAAGTAATATATAAAAAAAATATACATGGATGGTTAACTTACATCTTAGTTGAGGGTGTTTGACGCGATGTTATTCAACAAAAGGGGGCACATTGTACAAGATGAATTTCAATATAAAACAGATAAAATTGGAAAGATGTCATAAAAGTTTTGTTAAAATACGTTACATTTTGATCACATAAGGCCAAATCAATGCTATTGGTTGGGAAAAGACAGACAGTTGACATGGCATATGGTGGTCTAGGCTCCCGAATCGTTTCACATAAAAGTGACTGTAGATTACATCCAGAACGGTGTGCGTTAGCTGAACATGTAAACAAGTTTGACCACCATATGAATTATGATGCCACTAAGGTCTTAGCTAGTGAATCGCGTCTATCCAAAAGGACTTTTCTCGAAATGGCCTTTATTTCAGAAAATAGTAACTGCATTAATAAAAAAACAGATATTAATCATCTAAGTGAAATTTATTCTTACCTTCTGACGTTGGATAAGAATCCATCATTCATTAACTCTTCAAATCTATCAAATGATGAAATAATTTTATAAATAAAACTTAACCTTTTTTCCTAAATTTGACTTAAAATTCTCCAGATACCTAACCTGTACCAGAATTTTGCTCACAGAAGGACTTAACATTGTTATATTACAAAACAAAACATAATATCCAGATCGAAAGTGTACTAAAGACACTCAGTTACATGCCAGATGTACTTAATTCAGGTTCCTCCATGGTCCACTAGGTGTCGCCCAACCAACTAAATTTTGATTTACGGACTCCAACATAGGTTGGTAACTGCAAATTGGTACCACTGACTAAGTCATATGCCATGTCAACTGTCTGTCTTCTCCCAACCAATAGCATTGATTTGGCCTTATGTGATCAAAATGTAACGTATTTTAACAAAACTTTTATGACATCTTTCCAATTTTACCTGTTTTATATTGAAATTCATCTTGTACAATGTGCCCCCTTTTGTTGAATAACATCGCGTCAAACACCCTCAACTAAGATGTAAGTTAACCATCCATGTATATTTTTTTTATATATTACTTACTCATGCAATTTGTAGTATCCCTGATGATGGAAACGATTAATTAAATTTCCGAAAGCTTGGACAAACTTAAAAAAGTACTCTTTGATTTTGCTGCATAGCCCCACTACTTACTAGTTCCATTCCTAACTAGTCAGCAACGACTACCCTATATATATATATATATATATATATATATATATATATATATATATATATATATATATATATATATATTTATATATATATATATATATATATATATATATATATATATATATATATTTATATATATATATATATATATATATATATATATATATATATATATATATATATATATATATATATATATATACTCTTGTGCAATATATATATATATATATATATATATATATATATTGAAGATATATATATATATATATATATATATGAAAACTAAAAGTTCGGGTTGAACCGCGTCTAGAATTTGTTGAAATTCGACGTTTCGGCTCCGATTTTGGAGCCATTTTCAAGAACTGAAAAAGAAAGAAAATTAATAAATGGTTGAAACGTAATTCTACGCTGAGATCTCAATCTGCCTACTCCTCAGGTATAATTACGTTAGGTTTTTGTGACTTGACGTCGGGGTCTCAATCTGCCTACTCCCCATGTCTCGTCACTGGTTCTCTCTAAGGTCTCAATCTGCCTACTCCTTCGAGATGTCACAAGTTACTATTCATTTATATATATATATATATATATATATATATATATATATATATATATATATATATATATATATATATATATCTTCAATATTTCGTCAACCTTTATTGACTTCTTCAGGAAGAGCTACAATTAAATAGGAATATAAGTTGTTGAAGGACTACATAAAAATAAAATGATAACTTATAAAATTCACAGAGTTAGTTCTAACCTATGGAACATTTGGGAGGAAAATTGTTCTTCTCCGCTGCAGACTAATCGCTTAATTTACCTGACTGGAGTGTTACTATGGTTTGAATAAGGGGTCGTTTAAATACAATGATGTTAATTAGTGTGGTACCAACTGTCAAACTACACACAACGTTGAATGGAATTTAAAATATTACAATATATACTACTAAGTTGTCCTGTATCGGTTTTGTAGTTAACTGTGTTAGGATTTTTGTTGATATGGACCATCTCAAGGAATATCCTGTTTTTTTGATTGCTGACTTTGTCTAGAATTTTTGGATTTGAATAATCAAACCGGTGGCCTGTTTTCTGGGTGTAGTCGACTGCTGCACAGGAGTTTTTTCCCAATTGGGCATCACTCTTGTGCAAAGCCAGCCGCTGTTTTAACCACTGTGAGGTCTGTGCGACATCACTACCTTCACAACCTTGGCATGGTAGTTCATAAATTACATTGCTAAGGAGTGGAGTTGGTGTTTTACGAGAAACCGTTTATACAGAAAATTTTTGGCACAAATCCCGAAAACACGTCGGTTATAATCGCCTAGATATTTTCTCTCCTCGCTCGGAAAATATGGCAGCTTCCTCTCAAAACTCTTTCCCCTTCTCCCTGTTAGATATTCCTAGCACATTGGATGCGCAATGGGAACTGCGAGAACGGCGATAGTGCCATCTATGAACTATGAGTGTTATTTCAAACAAAACTCAGGAAAATAGAAAATCACAAAGTAAGTATATAAGTTATAATTACAAGCAAACGTAATGCCATTTATATCCAGGGAATGTGGATAGCTTGTCACTCGGAGGTAATACACAAGAAAACAGGTGAGTTTATTCTTTTTATTCCGTTTAGCACAAAGCTGATTTTCAACTAGTTTTCTTTTCTCTTTCAGGTACCAACTAATCGGTCAGGACTCGTAGTTTGAAATTGCAAGTTGGGACTATAAGAAAATAGATGGATTTATCAAGAAACGCTCGGTGGAGACAATAATTGATGAAGAGAATTGGGGATTATCTTTCTCAACCTCTAATTCATATTGGTGCCAATACTTACAAAGTACATAATTCAAAATTACTTTAGATAATGCATGTTCCAAGGTTTGTATTATTTGAATAAACATTCAGGAGATGATTTTTGTGTATATCATTGATTTTTCTTGAGGAAATACAACCACCGCCATCTCTTAGAGAATAGCGGAACCAAAACAAACCAAGCTGTAAAGGGTACTGTTTGCTATTTGGCAGGAGATAGTGTTTCGATGCTTCCCACCAGAGACCGTTCGCATACAGGTCATTTGCAAACGTTACACTTTGTATCTATCAAGAGAGAGGATGTGCGGTATGTTTTGAACCAAGACAGTGGGTACACCAATTATTTTTTTTCACCAAATCGCATCTTTCTTTCGGAGATTTAGCTGAGAAGGACGGGCATTTGTAAATTGTGTGGTAAGCCTTACATGGTGCACAATGATTGACAGTTGACTTTGTATCTACCAAGAGAGAGGATGAAGATGTAGAAGCGAATTTATTGAAAGTTACAGGTTTTTCATTACATGAATTTGAGTTATATCTAACGTTACTTCTGGTTAATCCCATGAAATCAAGAGCTTTACATTGGTTTTCCAGAAATTAAAAAAAAATTCATAAGTTGGCAAATCTGAAGATGGATTATTGAGTTAGAAACGTTTCAGAGATTCGGCATCGATTTTTTTGCACAATAAATGGAACAATACGAAGTCGGAACAATACGAAGTCCCAACTATCAACAGGAAACTTTAAATTTTTTAGGGCTTGCAAATTATCACTGAAAACGTCTAACAAATACCTGAGATTCCGAGGAGCTTCACAATTTAACTTTTGAGCATTATTTATTTCCTCCCAGTAAAAGTTGGCCAATAGTCTTTTATTCTGGAATCGAGATGTCAACGTCTTTATATGCAATTGAGTAATTGTCATTGGTGAGACGAAGATTTTTGAGGGAAGCGACAGCTTCTCCAGAAACAACTGACAAAAGATATTGAAATTTTTCTATATTTGATAAAGTATCATTGTCATGAATCAATGAATTAAATGAATCTATAAATGTCGGCCAAGCTTTTAAATTTCCACTGAAATTAGGAACATTTAATTTTGGCAGCCTAACACTTGATAATTTCGGCAAAATTACTGGTTTCGCTTCAAAAAGATCATAACAAATAGTTTTGATCTTTATCGGCCTCTTGTCGACAAATATTTTCATAATCCAAAACTGCAGGTTCCTCTTGAACACATAATAATTGAACTATTGAGCTATAAGACTCGTTAAATTCTGAATATGTGTTTCCTAATTCAGATGATCGCATTTTAAGAGAACTAACTGTGCCGTGATAGATCATCATCTATCGCAGCAAGAGCTAACTCAAAAGTTTCATGAGTTTTGCATGTATGAATCTCTCTTGTAGCACGATATTGTTTGAGCTGTTTTGCGGCCATTTCGATTACAAAATAATTTTTGACAGACGGCAGCTTAGAAGTGAGAGAAAGAGAAATAAATATGTAATAGAGAATGACAGGTCAAATCTAATTATAATGCAAATTCATTGAACTGGGAGACAACAAAAAATATACTTTTTTTCTGTAGAAGTATCGTGATATTCCACTATAATATAATATTTAATAGCACCAAAATATACCAAAGAAATATTTTTCAAAGCGGCTAGAAAAACATGTTTTGTAGCGAGTGGCGACTGTTCAACAAAAAAAGAGGAGATAAACGAAGTAAGCAAAAACTCGTATATCGTCGATGTCGATGATTGAAAATACTTTTAATGAATATTGACTGATAAAATGCTTTCAAATTGAAATATTTTCATTGAGAATACCCCTAGTGAACAAATATCCGGTTCGAAGCCGACCAAATAATGTTAACTATACTTTGAGACTAGTTAGGGTTGCAATATGACTATTTATTTTCAAAGTCAAGAAAAACGACTAAAATATAGGCCTACCTAATTCCTTTTTCTGACTTCCTACTCAGCCGGTTTTCTTTTGGGGTTTCAACCACCGTTCTCCGGGAGAGAGGAGTGGACTGTATTGTTGGCTTAGTAAACTGTGGGTCCTAGGGGAGCACACACCGTACGTTTCCGGGCGAATTTTGCGTAAAGTGAACACTGCCAAATATTATTTGACCAAGAGAGTTCCGATGTGATCGGGTGTAAAATTGGTACTGCCTATCGGTATGTTTTTAACCTTCGCGATAGGCCGTTTTGAAAGCCGAGTCTTGACTTGCATAAAAAAAAAGAGTCAAACAGGACATAAATAATAGAAATAAAAAATTACTAGCAATTCAAAATGATTCAATACCAAAGGGATTCCCAATGAATTAAAGAAAAATTATATTGAATACAGGGTATGCTAGATAAAATAATTAAATCAACAAAATTATAATATAGGGGGCGTAAACACTCAGGTATATAAATTATTTAAAAATTGCAATAAATAGGCATCTGGGCATATATTTAAAGAAGGTTTTAAAACTTTCTCAAAATATTGTAGATGTCTTATGAAATAATAACTTAATTAATTTATTTGGTTTTAATTATAGTAGTATATTTCGATTTGTAATTTTTTTTATCAATGTAGCTTTGAATCTTACTTTTGTCAAGTAACTAAAGTATAGAATTTAATAAATAGCTGAAAATTTTACCTGTTTAAAAAAAATATATTTTCGGATTCAAGTTTCAAGTCGATATTACGTGAAAAAATAAATATTTCAATTCAAAAAAATTACAGTGTATTTGGAACATGAAAACGTAAGTTTTCACCAAATTTCTTGAAATTTTTTTTTGTAAAGATAAAAATAAAATAAAAACTTGGTTATTTGAATTTTTCACATAAATTTTGAGGTTATGTGAAAAAAGTGTTGTTACAAAAGTTGTAGATCTTTTTATTACCGACAACTTTGCCACTTAGCTTTTTTTCCATAGGACATGTAGTTTTGCCCAAAATCGAGATAAACCGTATTTTACCCTTAAAAACTCACCACCTCCTACTTCCCGAGCTCAGATCACCCGTAATTTATTTTTCCTTTAATTTTGGTCATATTATCTTCCGTTTCCAATGGGTTTCATTCTACTATAGTTTTTTTGGTTTTAAAAATTATCTACCCTGGACTAACAGTAAAAAGCCATAATGAATTCGAGGAAAATACCATATACACAAGAGTCTTGTTCAATCTAGTGTTGAATCTCATCTACAAATTTGAAAGAAGCCGTTTCAGTACTTTTTCCTTTGAGAAAACCATGCTGAAAATTATCGAGCAAACCATGTGACTGGAAAAAATTCATGATTCTCACTGATATGATTACTTCGAATAACTTCGAAAAAGCTGATAAAAAACTATTTGGTCTATGCAATTTCACACCTTATTTGTGCAGGGGTATAACTAATGCCAACTTCATTTGATCTGGATGGATACCGGGTAGTAGGCAATCATGGAATATATGGCTAGAACTGGTAGTAAGAAGATAGAATACATATTTTTTGAATTTTTGTGGTATATTATCTATTCCATTGCTCATTTTATTTTTCAGTTCGCAGCATAATCTGCGAGGTGCTTACTTTTTCTTTCAAGCTTTTGAATTGTTCATTCAACAATATCCACTTTTCGTTTTTCATTAGCTTATTTTTGATTCTTTCAAAAGGAAAAAACAAACTGAAAAAATCACAAAATTCACTCAAGAGTATTTTCCATTTCGAATTAGTATCAGCGTCACTAATAACCTAAAAGCAGGTAAGTCGTTCAATTTCGGATATGAAATTTTCAATAGTTATATCCGAAAATTATTTTTCATAATTAAAATTGTGGTTCTGGTGAAAATGATTTGATGATTATGAGTTGAGCTCGATGGTCTCAGAGGCATGAGTCTATAACATTTGAAGTATATTTCAATTCATTTCTAAAAATAATATTTTCAATACAAGTTTCCGATCTGTTGGTTACATCAGTGTATTTTCATTAATAATAGTTAGGACAGCATCAAAGGAGTTCAAGATATCTAAGAATTCCGATTTCTCTTTCGATTCTGTTCTGACATTTGAACTGAAATCCACTGCTATGATAAACAAGCCGTTACTTTCCAATAATAGGAAGAATATGATGAACATTTTCTCAAAAAACAACAGAAAATCGCCAATTGGGCGGCGATATATAGATAATATAGGGTATATCGAATATTTGTTACTGATGTGTCACACGTCTTTTCTCGAGTGACCTTCAATACCATCTTTGCAGTAAATAGCAGCACCACCGTGTCTACCACTTTCACGGGAGAAATTGGATATAAGCTCATAACTATTTACACCACTAACTTTCAGTTCATCTCCACAGCACCAATGTTCTGTAATACACACGGAATTTAGTCCATTGACCATCTTTCCACTTCGTTGGGACTGATTCTTAGGCACTGAATATTTCAATGTAAAAGTAGTATATTTTTTTTATTGAAGAATCGGAAGTTTTCATATAAAATTGAGTTTGGGATAGTCTGGGATTTGAAAAATTTCATGTATGGATTTCGTAGTAGTTTTCCTTCAACGGAGAAAGATGTGGTGTCAAAAATGTGTTTTATTTATTTGTATAATTTTTCACTATTACAGATTCTGTTTCCTGAAAGTATTTTCTCACTGCATGTCTGTTCTCCCTAAATATCTGTTCTCTCTGATTTTTTCCACAGTTAGTTCCATATTGAGTCTATTGATCTGATCAGAAAGTATATACCGGATTTCTCATATCTTCTTAGGTCTGAAAAACATGTGTTGTTGGCGACTACAAGCTATGAATTGCTTTCGACAACGATGAATTGTGTTCATAAATTTCGTTATTTTTGCCCTCATCATAACAGTAAGATTCATTCATGACGATGGTGTATATGTGAGTCATCTTATTCAGGAAACTTTTCAAGTTATCCACAATTTCCGCTACAGCTTTCAGTAATTCGCCGTTGCTATTTGTTTTTATCAAAGCCTGAATTTGATAATTTTGAAGTGTTCGATTTTCAAGATTCTGGGCCATGAATTTGCCATGATAATCTGAAATAGGAAGAATTTTATTTTCATCACGCCTAGATTCCTTTAATTTCTCATTAAAATTGACAGAACAAAAATCTGAGTCACGTGATAGCATAACTTGAGTTCTTTGATCACAAGTGTTTATTTTCTGTTTACCGACGCCACTGGTATATTCATCTGTTATTGTCGATTTATACATTACACTACTCCTTTTTTTGGAATTTATTTTCTTGATCTGTATTCACAATTCCTTAATAGTATATCTTCCATTTCTTTCATTTTCTTTCTTCGATTTTCTAACGGATCATTTATTTCAGTGTTTCCATGTCCACAGCTTGTTGTGAAAAATTATTCCTTTACTTCATCAGTTTACTAATACAGTTTCAACTCATATTACCGTCTTCGGCTAATTCACTAATCATTTGTTCTGGTATGCTGGTCTGTTCGTCCTGGGCAGATGTACCATCATCTTCACTGCGGGATATTTCACATTTACAAAATCTAATTTTTCTTGGAGTTGGTTAACAAGGGAGTTTAAAAAAAACTCTTTGTGCGAACGTATTACAAAAACGGTTAATTTTTATATCTATAACTGATTGTCAGAGAGCAGTGCCATATCGAACGTAAACTGCATGCAATTAAATGCAGTTCTCTAATTGGCTTACGTTTGGGAAAAGAAATGTCACGCTTCTTCCTTTATTTACTAATAGTGATGGAGGAGAAATCACCATACTACCTCCCAGTATCCACACCGTAAACACACTTTTTGAACTTAATTTATTGTATGGAGGTGATGAAAATTTGATAAATAGTTGCAATGCCACAAAAGTGGTACCTTTTTTGTGGATGGCCGTCATGGTGACTAGATGAAATAAAAATGTTTTTCGATATAGTCGCGCTGTCATGAAAAGAAAAAATTAACACAACAAAGAAAAAATTAAGGAACCTATAAAACTATCTGTTTTTTTTTCTTTGGGTAGCTGTCAGGGTGATGGAAAAAAATAAAATATATTCTTGTGCTATGAATTATCGATGGTCGCACTGCCATAAAACAAAAATACCCGAAAAAATTATACGTTGAAAAACCTATAAAACCGTCTTAATTTTTCTTCGGATGGACCTCACAGTGATGGAAAAAAATTAAATATTTGCTTGGGCTATGAAATTCCGAAAAATAGTTTTGCTTCGAATCGATTAAGGGCATAACAAGGAACCTCTGATGCTATATCATAATCAGCGTTCATTTAAAGGGAAAAAAGCTGGATCATTTATAATAATTTTTCATTCTAACAAATTATTGACTTCCATCAAGTACCCTAAGTTACAAATGAAACATATTGAAATATTTTACACTACGTAATGAGTTTCTTTGGCTTCGAACGTAGTCAAAGAAACGGAGCCTCCAACTGGATACCAGTCGGAGTGCTTTCTGTGGTTCCTATAGATGGCTCTGTCGCTCACTTTCTTGGTGGGTGCTGTCGTTATCGTAGGGCCAGTTGACAAAACCAATTGAAAATCGATCGCATGTTGATGAAGTGAGCAATTGCTCTCCATCCTGACCAGGTCTGTACTGACGATCGGATGAACTGTTAAACAAGTATGCAAATAGCTAACTGTTTTCAATTGCCACTTGGTAGTTGTTACAGTCTATTTTTAAATCAAGATCTTTCGAACTAAGCGACTGTTTAATGTTAATTGATACATAAACTTAAACTTCCACTGAACTTTTACCACGTTCATGCAAAGTGACTGAATGCCCTATTATTCGAACACATGTACACATATGTCCCCGTATATAATCGTATGAATGAATACGACAGTGAGAACCGACCGTTGGTTCCTAATTCGATATCGAATATTCAATGTGATGGAGAAGGATGACTAATCGAAGTAATCAGTATGAGAGCAAAGAGGTGTTTATTTATTAAAAAATTACGTTCTGTTAATTTTACCGAATATAACCCGACTATGGGGATTGAATCTTCGTGCTCATAGTTAAGTGATTACCAAGTTTGTTTGGTATCTATTTCCTCAGCTCGAGAGGGATTATAAGCCAAAATCAATCTCTGAGACCACCCGCCATCCAAGGTATGAGTGAAGAATTTTACTTCATTCCCGGTCATGAAATCATCCTTTTCCTTTTCTTTTATCAGGCCTCTTATTTTCCATTATTGGATACAATTCATCGAACTCTGCACGAGGAGGCATCTTCACCGGACCTGCTGGAGTCCAGAGAACCACCCTCGATTGTTGCAAATAGGGTAGCCAAAAGGATTTTGGATGAATACCCCTTTATTATCCATTTTTTATTTATTTTGCCTGTTGCCTTCAACCGCTGAGACCGTACAGACGATTTACGTATATGTATAGCGTTTCATTAGCACTTATATAGTTCTAGAACTGTTAACAACCCCTAGTACGTACTGGGCTAGGAATATTAGCTCTAAGATCCGATTGTTTCGGATATGGGACATTTTGGGTCAATATATACTTCATCCAATTTTCCATCAAACTGGGTTTATTATTATTATTACTGTAACCACCACCTCGAACCACTGAGATATCCAGTGTTCTACCCTACTATGTACAACCAAACATCAAAACACCAAATTCACCGTATTAAAGTATTGCAGAGTTTGTTCTTGTGGAAAAACTATGCCAGGCGTTGGGCCGAATGGCTTTTGTTTTTTTTTTGTGAACGAATCCAGCAGATTAAGCTGACATTTTGACATAACTTGCTCGTTTCTCTACAATGTTTCTGCAAACCATAAATT
The DNA here is from genome assembly GCA_958502065.1 of Chrysolina americana. Taxonomy (NCBI): domain Eukaryota; kingdom Metazoa; phylum Arthropoda; class Insecta; order Coleoptera; family Chrysomelidae; genus Chrysolina; species Chrysolina americana. The sequence goes on from OY293420.1 coordinate 34,948,560, forward strand.
AATAAAATGCTGTTAAAGTTCTGGTGGGTTTTCAGAAAGATCAGAATAGTGAGTTATGATTCAAGAAAGCGGCTATATAAAGTGTTTGCTGTTCTTTCACCTTTCCGTATAAGCTGTTAAAAAAAACAGTATGGATTCACCACCGAAACATATACACAGAGTATTATAGGGCTTTGTACACTTCGGAGCAGTCGATAATTCTGTTTTCTTCTGCTCCTGAAAATGCGGAAGAGTCTTGTTATCCTGGAAAAAAGCTGGTTGCCTCAAATAACTCAGCGAAATAGCAACAGAACAGAACACAAGTGTCACAAGTCGATAAATACTTGATTCTTGCCTAGAGGAGAATTCCCTGTTAACAATATACTGTCGTCCTCCTGGAGGAGCGTTACACAGATAGATCTAAGGTGTAATTCAATGATTGTAGGGAACGTAGTTATTTGTTGACGAATTTAAACACTTCAGGAACCTCACAAAGCATGAGAAATCAAGTAAACGATACAAGATGTGTATCTCGAGCGCGGCTAACGTACGACACTGGTGGTACAGCGAGCATGAATTCCCGCGTCCGCCACGTGCCAAAAAATTAAAAAAACAAATTTAAACCTTCAAATTGTATTGATTGTAATTGTTGGTAATATTTTTTCGTTAGAATTGAAGTTTACACTTTGAATACTTTAGATTTATCAACTTAACGTCACGAAGCTTATTACTCGTCCCATCCTAGTTACATGATGTCACACATTGTTGACCCCCCTGACATCACCTCAACCTATTACATAATTTATGGAAGGCCCCCAATGGGATATATAATCACAACAGACCTTTTTGCAATAATGTTGACTTCAACTATAGACAATTCCATCATAATATTTTGACTATCAACTATTCCGTTTCTAATGCAATTGGATGATTGAAGGATAAAAGATTATTTCAAAATATTTAATTTTAATTCCTGCATAGCTCTAATAACTACGGATAAGAACAGATGTCCTCAAAAGTACCAAAAAGACTGAGACTCTTGGGTACTCTCTAAGAATATTTTTATTGTTATACAGGGTGTTCCAAATTAAGTCGGCACCATTACCATTGCCAACTCCGTTATTATTGATGCTACGAATTCGGTTAAATAGGCAAACTAGTAGCATTTTTGATGGCCTTCTCGATGCCGAAAACAAAAGAAAAATGGACAGTCGCGTTTTCAGAATATTTCATAAAATTATATTTCTTTCAATGGAACACCCTATATTTTTTCATGCATATCGATTCGTAATAACATTTTCAACAACAAAGCTTATATCACCTTTCTTCCTAAAGTAGAAAATGAGCGACTTAAGTGGAAATATTTATTTCTTCCACTAGTACAAAAAATTTCTTTTTCATGATTGTCCAAACACACAATTACTTATACGAATTACAATATTTTGTTACTAATAGCAAAATGAGACAGTAAAAGAAAAAATTGCGTTGGGATGTGAACTCGTGAAACCCGTAATCATCATGTCGCACCACTCAATTGACACCACTGACCGATTTGGTATTAATGTACAAAACGATAATTTTCATCTTAAAGCCATTTCGCTAGCTGTATTTATTTTGTGAATCAAAATATAAAAAGCCGTTTTTGTAAAGAACAAAATACTGGAGGGTCATATGAATGTGGTTGGACAAAATGTGTTTGATTCGATAAAACATAATTATTATGAGAAATCAAGTTGCCTTGAAACTTTGTTGAAATACTATTTGTCAAATATTCTCAAGTATATCATGAAAATGTCATAAATTATTGTAACTGTCAACTACTGTTCGAATATTTTTCGAAATGCCGTTTTCCCATAAAAAAATGTGATATGTTAGAATCCTACTTGGTTTGCCAAAAAAATGCGTAAGAGCACTCCAACACTACAGCAATTCGATCCCCGATCGTAAATTACCTAATCGGCGTTTTTTTGCTGTGCTTCATCGTCGATTCAGGAACAATGAAAAAGTTTTTGAGAAGAGGAGAACTAAAAAACGTTTTGTTATATCTGAAGATACAGAAATTGACGTTTTATCCTATTTTGAGGTATATCTAAATAATTCCATCAAAGATTTATCTAGAGAAATAGCTCTTTCACTGTCTGGTATTCAACTAATTCTAAAGAAACATAAGATATTTCCTTATAAGTTAAGACCAGTGCAAACACTGAAACCTGGTAATCCTGAGAGACGATTGGTGTTCTGTCGGTGGTTTATGAATGAATGCAGACAAGATCCAAACTTCTATAGAAATATTATATGGAGCGATGAGGCTAATTTTTCAAATCGTGGGATGTATGATGGAAAGAATTTTCATTATTGGAGTAGACAATCCATTTCTAGTCCATCCCCACAATCTGAAAAGACGATTTAGTATTAATGTTTGATGTGGTCTATTTAGAGGCAGAATTATCGGTCCATTTTTCTACCATGGTTCTTTAAACAGACCCCGCTACATTAATTTATTAACAAAGAGTGTTGGAAGAGTTTTTCGATGATCTTCATCTGAAGGGTCGTCAGATGATCTATTTTCAGCAGGATGGAGCACCAGCACATAATGTCAGTGGCGTAAAAAGAATGCTGCGAGGCTGTTTTGGAAACAGATGGAATGCTACTAATGGTCCTGTTAAGTGGCCCCCTCGTTCAACAGACATGACACCTCAAGATTTTTATTTTTGGGGATTTCTGAAAAATGAGGTGTACAAAATGAAACATAATAATGTAGATGAACTGAAAAATTATATTGCAACTATAATTAATAGAATTGATGGCCGAACTGTGTTGAATGCAACACGTAGTATCAATAGAAGGGCCCAAATATGTGTTCAACAAGAAGGCGGTGTTTTTGAACATTTTCTAGATATTTTATAGCGCTTTATCAAATCCGTTTGTTATAAATGTTTCCTATTGATAAAATTGTCCTATTTTCACCTTTAAGAAAAAAAGTTGTTGAGAATGTTATTAAGAATCGAAATGCATTAAAAAATGTAGGGTGTTCCATTGAAAGGAATATCATTTTATGAAATATTCTGGGTCAATTTTTTTTGTTTTCGGCATCGAGAAGGCCAATAAAAATGCTACTAGTTTGCCCATTTAACCGAATTCGTAGCATCAATAATAACGGAGTTGGCAATGGTGCCGAGTTAATTTGAAACACCCTGCATATTGAATAACTTAAAAAAATTATTATTGATATAACATAATGCTTATGCATTCTCATCAACATTTTAGGTGGATTATATTATCTCCAGAGAAATATTCAAAAAGAACGTATAAGAGAGATTTGAATAACTTGTTTATTAATATTTCATCAGATCAATCATTTCGACTTTTTAGTTGACGTTATAGGTATGTGCTCATCAAGGTTATTGGTTAGTATAAAGCTTCAACAATGATTAGGTTTCTTAATTTTTTGACCAAAAATTTACTTACATTAGTAGGAAATGGAGATTGTTTGAGTTGGACATTACCCAAGAAAGGATCATAATCCTCCACTGAAGAGTCGCTCCAATATACCCTGGCCTCATGCAGATGTTTCTAATGAAAAAAGATACCCAAAAAGAGACCATGAAAGCGAGGTAATGAACAGATATTTGAACAATAGTATTGTTGTTAAAAGAAATGAAAACTACCCAAAGTAGTATACAAAAGCAAGTAATAACTGAAACTCATGCAATTGAATCAAGGAGAGAACAAGTGAAGAATTTTACTCGTTACATAATCATTTTCCATACCTGAACTGTTGTACTCTGGTCTGAAAACGGGCTACTGAAAAAAGTGGATATGATGTTCATAACACAGTTAGTGACATAATTTTCCAACGATTTATCAGAATGTTTTCTGTCGGCTGGTGCTGTTGCTATGTCAGCCATATCTACCAAAAAGGATTTTTCGAAAAGTATCCACATATGGCTGGAATTATATATTTCTTTCATTTCGACTTCAGTATCGATGTAACAATGATTTAAAAACCCAACATAAGCTTCCTTGACTTCCGGAATGCAATAAGGGTTAATCACCATTGAAACAATATCATCCAGAGGTAGCAAACTGTGACATTTGATTTCAGTATACACATTTTTACCCATTGTACAACAAGCTAGAAGTTTAACTAACTCCACGTGATACTTCAATGGACTGCCTTCATCCATACAGTGTCGTTCAGATTTCATCATTTCTATGAAGTGATTAAACGAAGCCTTGTCATTGTAAAAAACTAAAACGTCTTCACCAGCATTAATTAACTGTAAATAAATACATTTTTTGAGCACTTAATGAAAACTTTACGCAAATTTACTTACCGCTTGCATAACCATATCTTGACATTTTCTGATGAATTTATTATCAGCTTTTACTATGGTTTGTAGAAATTTCAAATATTGTACAAGCCTACCATGTGTTGCAATACAGTGCACAAAGTGCTGGATTACTTTATCATTCTCTTCATTGCATAATTTGGAGTTATCTTGGAATATTGCACAAACTGTTTGCGCCTCTCGTATCTGAGACAGAATCAAGCAACAGTCAGTATAAAAAGACAACAATAGTTCAAATAACTACCAAGATCGATCGAAATATTTGGCAATATTCAAGTTATACTGATCATGAATTAGTTTGGTAGTCGAGAATAGAAATAAATATTGAAATCATGATAAACATGATGAAAGCTTGAACCGATGTTAATCTTCCAGTACTTCCAAGAGAAAATCACAAAATGTCTTCAACTATTTGCATAATACGGTATTCATGATTTCATCATAATGTTTTGTAAAAATATCCCGTAAAGAATAAATTTCATACAGTGCGGCTTTTAATAGTCCCCCCTGTTAACTTTTGAGCGGTTTGACGTACAAACATAAAAAAAACCGCATGGAGGGTATCACCGATTCTACTGTCTGGAATAAAACAAATTGTGATAGCTCGATAGATGGTATGGGAGGGTCATGTGTCACATCGTCGAAAAGCTCATTCAATTCTCTTTCAAACTATCAACATTTTTTCGAATTCCGTGACACTTGACTCCTATGATATTTTAAATTTTCAAGTTGATGGGCCTTCCGCGCCATCTATGAAGCAATCACAATGTGTTTTATTTCAAAACGTAGTATTGATTATACCCTCCAAACCTTTTTTTAAAACTTTGTACGTCAAACTGTTGAAAGCCGCACTGTATATTTTTCAATCACTTCGATGTAATCATTGATAATATTAACAAGAAAGCTCTTCTTTCCAGGTTACCATGTCCAATAACTTGCTTTAACCTTAACATGCACTTTATCATTTTTTTTCAAATTTCCCAGATGTCAAACGATCAAAATAGTTTTGAAATAGATTGCATTGCAATATTCAAATTGGTAAACATAAGTTTATTGTGATTTAATGAAGGCGGATCATATTCACTAAAGAAATCTACCATGTGTCGCATGTGTTTCGAATTGTGGAAAAATACATCAGTCAAACTGAAATTAAAAAGTAATACAGAACTGGCTACTGGCTGAACCCAATTATCTTAAGTTATATGTTGCAACTTTGTTTTCACAAAAACATTCATAACTGAAAATATTTCATTACAATAGAGGGCCTTCAGGGTTATTTTTGAAATGTGTATTGTAATAAATAAGACCGGACCTGACCATGTCTGTTTAGAAAATCACGCTAATCGTGTTCGGGTGATCTCACCTATGCTTGTTAACGCTTCCTCTATGACTCATCGTTACATCCGCGCCACGGTCACCGTATACTCTCGATAGTTCGAGAGTGGAACAGGAATCTACTTGCCGGTATAAAAGACGCTCAACATGAGATGGCAGACAGAGTCGCAGAGTTGCAGTTGCAGATATAGCTCGAGAGTTCACAAATAGTCATCGACAGTTGACATAATTTTAGTGAAGTTGATGTTTTGAATAAATTATTGTTTAATAAGAGTTTTAAATAAACTAGTGAAATTAGTAAAGTCATTGGGTGTGAGAAATCGGATGTTTAAAATAAATAAGTTAAAAAAACGGATAGACCTTTAGACAAGTGACCCGTTGAACATTCAAGTATTCGCGAAGTGGACAGTTTGCGCGTCGCGGGAAAATGAACTCAAAACTTTTTGTGTGAAATAGACATATCTCGGTTGAAGACGAAATGTTTTCGAGGAGAGTTTGGTTGAGTTGAAGGAAAGAGAGTTAGAAACGACCTGAAAGAAGGCCGTACTTCAGAAAATACTCGCAGAAGGACTGATAGAAGAAGGGGAAGACCCCGAAACATTTTTTTTCGAAGTTTCTGGAATTGATTGAGCCCCATTATGAATAAACAAGAAGAACTTCAACAAAACTATGCGAGTCTAAAATAACTTCAACAAAATTTGGTGAGCCTAGGATACATTTCTTAAAAATTCAAAAAGCCTTGATAGAAAACTTCTAGAAAATTATGTCGGCTTGGAAGAAAAACTTCTAGGAAATTCCGATAGTCTGAAAGAGGACCTCCAAGAGAAGATTCTAGAAAATTCGAAAAGTTTGAAAAAGGAACTTTAGGAAAAAACTTCAAAGGATTTGGAAGATAAATTTCTAGAACATTCGAAGAATTTGAGAGAAGAGCTTCTGAAAAATTCGAAGAGTTTGAAAGAAGAAGTTTGTGGTGTGGCGAATCGATTAGGAGATAAAATGAGAAGAGTCGAGACAGAGATCCAGAAAATAAAAGGCGGAATCAAGACAGAAATCGGCAGTATGAAGAAAATAATCAGCAAGTTGAAAAAGCAAATTGATACTGGACACACCAGAGAAACTTAAATAAAGTCCAAAGAGACAACAGATTTCAAGGTCAGTACAGCGAACATAACACTCTCTGCAGATGACACAACTATACTATGGCATGACAAAACAAGCCATAACCTTCAAAACAAAATAAAGAGATAGTAACAATCAAGCGATTGAGAGACTCTAATTCACTTGTTCTCAACTCCAACAAAACAAATATAATTACATCCCGCTGTAATCTCTTTGACATACCTTTGGCTAACAACCAGATAACCAATAAACAATCCACAAGATTTCTATGGATATACAGTGTGTCCCGCTTTTCATGAATACACCCTAATATCTCAGTTATTAATAATGCGATTTTCTTAATTTTGGTTGTGATTATATGTTAGGTAAATGAAGTATTTTGGCATAGTGAACATTTTCATCGACCATAGGCGTGCGGTGTGGGGGGGGGGTAAAAAAAAGCTGTTTTTTGGGAAAAGGATATTAGGGCTCATTTTAGATAACTTTTTTTATCAGAATTAGAATCAGCATCCCCAAAAACCCTTTAAATCATATTTTCAACATCTCAAGAGCTGATTTGAAAAAAAAATTATTCAACTCTTTTTTCAATAAGTCCTTGTAAGCAAAATTCTAACCGCCTTTCAAAATAACCATTTAACACGGTATGTGGAAATTTTGGTTTAAATGCCCTAATCCTGTTGCGTTTCAAACATCTCTATACTTTGTTTTTCGTTGAATTCATTGTCCTCGCAACTGCCCTTACAGTACCAATTGGGTTGTTTCGAAATTCGAAATGTTCGACGTCCGGATAGTGTCTTTGATTTACATTGTACCTCCCTGGTCTTGTCTTGAAAACCGCTCTAGTCTTTGCGAACAATTTGTTGATTTTGGCGTGATAAATTGGTTCTCGATCATGATGCCTTCCATTGAATATTCCAGCAACCTGACGCGTAGATCTTTCATTATTACCAAATAATCGGATAATCTCCACTTCTTCTCCAAGGATATAAGGGGCTCATTTTAGACAATTTTTTTTATCAGATTTGGAATCAGCGACCGCAAAAACCCCTCAATTCATATTTTCGAAATCTCGAGAGCTGATTTGATTAGAAAACAAAATTAAATTAACTTTTTTTCAATAGATTGTTTATTTCTAACTTTTTATTTCAAATGCCCTAATCCTATATTAAATTTCAAACACCTTCGTTTCCTTATATTCTGTATCGTTTGCAACTGCCCTTATACTACAATTTAGGTATTTCCGAAGATACGCACACTTTGTTACCGTTGGCTTGCCGATTTGAGTTTTCATGCAAATCAATGAAAGAGTGCTTTGAAACAAAAGTTTTTGTTTGACATCGGTAATCAGTACGAAATGTCAATAAGTCAAGCAGTGTTACTTAACTGTTAATAAGATGGCACCCAACCGAAGAGTAGTTCTTACAATTGGAGAAAAAGTAGAGATTATCCGCTTAGTTGATAATAATGAAAGATCTACGCGTCAAGTTGCTGGAATATTCAATGGAAGGCATCATGATCGAGCACCAATTTCTCACGATACCGTTGCCAAAATCAACAGATTGTTCGCAAGGACTGGAGCGGTTTTCAAAATAAGACCAGGGAGGTACAATTTGAATCAAAGACACTATCCAGACGACGAACTTATCTTAGCAGAATTTCGAAACAACCCAAATGGTACTGTAAGGGCAGTTGCGAGGACAATGAATTTAACGAAAAACAAAGTATGGAGATGTTTGAAACGCAACAGGATTAGGGCATTTAAACCAAAATTTCTACATACTCTGTTAAATGGTGATTTTGAACGACGGTTTGAATTTTGCTTATCGTTGCAGGGTAACTATCTTAACGACAGACTTTTTCTGAAGAACGTGATGTTTACTGACGAGGCAACGTTTACAACAAACGGTGTGGTGTCAAAATTGTAGGTTTTGGGCAGCTGAAAATCCGAATTGGGTAATTCATTGTAAAAACCAATACAGTGAAAAAGTTAACGTGTGGTGTGGCATATTCAACGAACGGATTGTTGGCCCTTATTTCCTGGATAACCCGACCGGACAAAATTTTCTAAATTTTTTACAAAATGATCTATATGATTTTCTCATGGAATTGCCATTAGCACAAAGACAAAACTTAATCTTTCAATTAGATGGGGCCCCGCACACAATTCTGGGATAGTTCGGAATTTTTTAAATGCAATTTTCCCTATGAAGTGGATAGGTAGAAATTCTCCTTTGGAACCATGGCCCCCTAGATCGCCAGATATTACCCCTTGTGACTTTTTTCTGTGGGGGCATTTGAAGAATAAAGTGTATGCTACTCGGCCGCATAATAGAGAGGAACTTTGCTTTGCAATTAGGCAAGCGTGTCAGGAAATAACTCCCCAAACTTTAAGAAAAGTGAATGTACGTTTGAGAAGAATTGTTGAAAAGTAATTCGTAATTTTGTTACCACTGTTACAAATGAAGAACTTATTAAAAAAAAGACTTAAAATTTTTTTTTGTTCAAATCAGCTCTTGAGATGTTGAAAATATGAATTAAAGGGTTTTTGGGGATGCTGATTCCGAATCTGATAAGAAAAGTTGTCTTAAATAAGCATTAATATTCATTTCTCAAAAAATGCATTTTTTCTCTCCCCAACTTCGCACGCCAATGGTGAATGAATATGATCACTATGCCAAATGCTTCATTTTTCTAACATAAAATCACCACCAAAATCTCAAGAAAATCGCTAATAACAGATATTCGGGTGCATTGACGAAAAAAGTGAATTTATTTTTTTTTTCTCCTCAAATCAGCTCTTGAGATTTCGAAAATATGGATTGGGGGGTTTTTGGGGATGCTGAATCTAATTCTGATAAAAAAAGTTATCTAAAATGAGCCCTAATATCCTTTTCCCCAAAAACAGCTTTTTTTATCCCCCACACCGCACGCCTATGGTCGATGAAAATGTTCACTATGCCAAAATACTTCATTTACCTAACATATAATCACCACCAAAATTTCAAGAAAATCGCATTATTAATAACTGAGATATTAGGGTGTATTCATGAAAAGCTGGACACACTGTATATAGATAAAAAGTTGAAGTTCGATTGTCACCTAAAAAATCTTTGTATTAAATTAGCTTCTGGCTGCTACGCCATACGAGTGATCTCGAACGAACTTGGTTATTCGACAGCAAGAGCTGCATACTTTGCCTTAATCGAATCCCATCTGAGTTATGGAATTGCATTTTGGGGAGTATGTATAGTTCATATCTGCTGCATAATGTGTTCGTTGTTTGTATCATTCTTTGCTCGAGAGTCATCTGTCCTACGGAGTCATTAATTAAATGAATTTTTGTCATAATGACATTATTAAATTGATTCTATACAAAGGGTTGAAATAATATATATCAATGTGAGTAAAAGGTTGATTCAAGATGGAGTTGAAATATTCAATGGATTATTTCCGAAACAAATTTTCTTTTCAATATCAAGAATATTAGAATAAATTACGTTTAAATTTTGTATATCAGTTTTCTTATTCATATATAGTTTCTCATTTTTAATATATACCATTTCCAGGAAACATCTTTTGAATGTATTTTTTTCGGATGTTAATATAGATACATTATTGAAATCCATAGGATGTCCAGTAGCATTGACAATTACTTTATTTATATGAATAGTTTCAGCTACTAATATATCAAATATCGAGAAGGTACAGGTCACAAAATAGACTTCAAGAACACAAAAACAATTTCCACGGAGAAAACTCTGCAAACCAGGATCATCCGAGAAGCCTTTGAGATAGAGAAGCGCCCCAATTGCCTCAACACTCGCGACGACGAACGTAGACTTCCCAATACCTGGAAGCCTCTCATTGCACGCATCAACCCACTTCCCGCACACAGCTCACCTAGCGCCAACCAAGTTCCCGCACACAGCTCATCTAGCGCCAACCCAGTTCCCGCCCATAGTTCACCTCGCGCCAATACATTGCACACGGCCATTACAGTCACGTCCACTATAAATACAGTTCCTCAACCCACAGTTCTTCAGTTCTCTCGAAGGAGTAGGCAGATTAAGACCTTAGAGAGTACCAGTGACGAGACATGGGGAGTAGGCAGATTGAGACCCCGACGTCAAGTCACAAAAACCTAACGTAATTATACCTGAGGAGTAGGCAGATTGAGACCTCAGCGTAGAATTACGTTTCAGCCTTTTAATAATTTTCTTTCTTTTTCAGTTCTTGACAATGGCTCCAAAATCGGAGCCGAAACGTCGAATTTCAACAAATTCTAGACGCGGTTCAACCCGAACTTTTAGTTTTCATATATATACATATACATATAGCTTCTGTACTCAAAAATAACATAGGACTATATATGCCGTTATGAAATCTTTCACAGTTTCAAAGTTGGCGGGGATTTAAGTCCTTTGCGATAACAACGAAATATGTTCCTTGTTTCATAAATTGGAAGAATCTATGGAACTTCAAATTATATTGGCGAATGACTATGGCTTCTGTTATCAATCAATCTATAGGAAAAGCCGTTTCAAATGGTTTTCAGTGAACCAGCTAGGTAACACAGACTATGTTTACCAACGTTGAATATTACAAGTAATTATTATCAAAATTAAGAAGCGTTTGTTTGTTCCTCTCGAGGAAGACTAAAGAGGTAATTCGGCGAGTGGATACTTGTTTTTTTTTGACAACTTTCAGTAAAAGCAATCATTAACATTATTATTTTCAGACACTCACCCCTGGATTCAAAAAAAGATCTAACTCTTTGTGCAGTAATACTTGATTTTGCTTATTACCCAAGCAAAAGTTTTGTAAAAATTCGTGAGCAAGTCTCATGAGTTCATTCATTCTTATGTCTTCTTTTTCATCATAGGGTATTTGTAATAAATCTAACACAACGGTATGAACTCCAACATTCCTCAGCAAACGTTGTTCATGCTTTTGTGGCTTAACCATTCCTGAAGAAGATCCTAGAGTGCAAAGTTTATTCATTCTGATTAAAATCTGTTGTATTTTTTTGTATTCATCAGCTTGTTCAGGGTGTAAAGGTGGTCCAATATCCAGGTTGATTGAAGAACTTTGTTTTTCTAATACACTATTTATTGAGTTTTTAGTGATCATGACTGTAGTTTCCTCTTCATCATCTTTATTTTTCTTACTACAGAGGTTATGATCTTCAAGACATTTGGATTTATAGACCCAAAGTTCAGACTTTTCTACTGACTGTCTCAAGAGATCCAAGTCAGTTTTAATTTGTTTATATGACTCTACGTCACTGTCGGAAACCAATAGCTGGACTTGCCGAAATGCTTGTAAAACTTCCTGACGCTGACTGAAATGTCTGAAAAGCAAATGCAGGGCACCAGAAACAAGAGGGGGATAATCATGCATGGTCAAATGCAGCAGGACCCTGAGAAAAGTTCTTCCACCATGTCCATCCAAATCTAAAACAGCACATTCTTCACTACTGCCGAAAATACCTTCAGCCTGAGTTCCAATAAACTCTAAATCAATGTTTTTTTGTCCTAGATTCACATCCACTGTACTAGTCTTTTCGGACTCATCAAATTCTTGTTTAAATATGCTCAGTAAGCAACTGATGCGGTAATCTAGCCGGACATCAAGGATAAACTGAAAAACGTAAAAATCTGGTTTCAACTACTATAAAATTTGAAATCTGATTAAAAATTGAAGTAATGAAATACCTGTAATATTTCAATTATTTTCAGTTTGGTATCCATTACCAAAGGGTATTCTTTCATGTACTGAACTACTTTCCCATGTTGCCCAGAGTTTGCAGTAATGGTACTTTTTCCGCTTGAACCTAATGTTAAGGACGTCATAACTGCACCCATGTCACCAATAGTCCTTAAAACGCCACCTTCTGCTGATTAAAGAATAAACAATATTAACTTCATATGAATACTATTTAAATATCAAAAAGCATATACACTTTAGAGAAAACGTCCTCAAAGATATAAAAATACACATTCAACGAAACCACTTTCCTCATAAGGGGGATTGATGGAAATTCATACAAACAGAATACAAACAGAATTCCCTATACATGTCAATTTAATAGGTCATAGTCACGATGGCTCTTCTCATTTTGAACAATTTTCCAAATATCAGCAATGTTTTGTCCCCTTATTTGTGTGATTTGCTATCTAGCTTCCTCTCTGACAGATATTTGCATATAGTGGTCGATGGAGATTTATCTGACAATCTACCTGTAGACGCTAGTATCCAGGAGTTCATTCTAATACCAACACTATAAATTCATCAGATTCATGATTTTTTGAAAACAACCTCATGTCCAGTAAAAAGCTTCGCGGATGGCAAGACCATGCATGCCGCTATCTTTAGCTCGTAAAATCAAAAACAAACCGAGTAGGAATGTGGAAGATATGAAACAATAACCAACCATGCACTTTCTTCAGAAGAGCCCCTATCACAGTATTCGGCGTAATCATGTCCTTATGAATGAAGCCATCCATTTCGATACTCATCATTTAGAATAGCAATATGAGATCCAAATGCCTCACAAAAATTTGGTTTTCTCATTCGTGCCAAGAGCTATTTCTCTTCCCGTCAGCTCTCCAACATCTATATATAAGACACAGATCTGACCAGTTTTGTTTCAATTTATGCAGCTCTCCAAAATTTAATCAAACGTTTGGGGTTCTGTCCAAAAAAGAACATTTCGTCTCACGATGCCTCGTTCACAAACCCAGTCACTTTCAGCATTATAGAAAAATTAGGAATATGATTTTCTTAAAGTAAATTTTTCTCCATCAACAGTTTTATAGAAGTTGACCTCACGAGCTTAGTCTTCACCGAACGTTTATTCCTCAGGACTTTTTTTACAAACGGCAAGGTTTTGGAACTCCTTGTCGTTCAACATCCAAAACTTGACGGAAGCAAACACCAATTTCTACCTTCGTTCCTTTAGTTCTCACGGACAATAATGAAAAACGAGTGAATTCACACGACTTGGGAAAGAATTTGTTAATAATCAGCGTATGGGGCTACTTCAACAAGTGATGAATTATGATCCGACCAACAGAATGATTTACATCTTTCATTTCACTATTGAATGTACTACCAGTAGTCTTCACGAAATACTAAGAATTTTAGGAATCTTCTCTGAACAGATTCGATATCTTTTGAATGACATTCGTAAATAGGGTTCCAAAACATTGACCCGTATTCTAATTTTGAGCGTACAAATGAGAAGTAGAGTATTTTCAGTGTTTCAGTGTTTTCGAAACCATGAAAATTTCTGATAACGAAACCGAGAACTTTGAGGGCATTTGACACCGCTTGGTTGATATGTGGATTAAATGAAAACTTCTGATCAAATAAAACTCCTAGGTCTCTAATCTCAGTACGTCGTTCCAATACGTTTAGATCGATAGAATAACTGAAATTTACCGGGTTTTTGCATCTGGAATATGTCATAACAAAACATTTATAAACATTAAGGCCCAATTTGTTTTTATCAAACCACAAAATAATTTGATTCAAATCAGACTGCAATACTAAGCAGTCATGAGGGGAAGTTATTGCCGAATAGATTTTTAGATTAGATAACATAGTATTGAATATCCAGTGAACTGAATTGATGAAAATTAACGTAGGTATAAAGGACCCTGCTGCGGAAGTCCAATAACCAATATTTTCGAAGCTGGAAAATTAATAGTTCATTGGTGTTAAGCAGAGTGTCGCATTGTTGGTATTTCACGAAACCTGTTTGAAGAATGAAATGGGATACTGTGCTATACAAATTTTTCTGTGTTTACAATAATCCCTGTTTGAGTACCATTTCAATATAATTTGACTTATTATATATAAAAAAATAAAGTATAGAGTACCTATATGGTGTAGTTCGTCACTTTTTATAAACACAAAATACTCGTTTCTTCATTAAAATGATCTCGGAACATGGAATAATTGCAAAAAAGATTACTGATAGTTCTTCAATCTAAAGTCCTTATAAGAACCTATAAATCTTATGAAGACTGTCCTCATAGTATACGAACCACATGAAGTTCTTATGAGGACAGTTCCCATAGAATACGATAGATATAAAAGTTTGTGAAGACCGACCTCATAAGCACCAAGTGTCCCCATAATATACGATGGTCGCCAAAAATCGTCCCCAAAATTCCTCTATATACAGTGTGTCCCGCTTTTCATGAATACACCCTAATATCTCAGTTATTAATAATGCGATTTTCTTGAAATTTTGGTGGTGATTATATGTTTGGTAAATGAAGTATTTTGGCAAAGTGAACATTTTCATCGACCATAGGCGTGCGGTGTGGGGAGGGGGGTAAAAAAAAGCTGTTTTTTGGGAAAAGGATATTAGGGCTAATTTTAGATAACTTTTTTTATCAGAATTAGATCCAAAAACCCCCCAATCCAAATTATCGAAATGTCAAGAACTGATTTGAGGAGAAAAAATAAATAAATTCACTTTTTTCGTCTCGGAATCAGCATCCCCAAAAACCCTTTAATTCATATTTTCAACATCTCAAGAGCTGATTTGAATAAAAAATTATTCAACTCTTTTTTCAATAAGTCCTTGTAAGCAAAATTCTAACCGCCTTTCAAAATAACCATTTAAAACGGTATGTGGAAATTTTGGTTTAAATGCCCTAATCCTGTTGCGTTTCAAACATCTCTATACTTTGTTTTTCGTTGAATTCATTGTCCTCGCAACTGCCCTTACAGTACCAATTGGGTTGTTTCGAAATTCGAAATGTTCGTCGTCCGGATAGTGTCTTTGATTTAAATTGTACCTCCCTGGTCTTGTCTTGAAAACCGCTCTAGTCTGCGAACAATCTGTTGATTTTGGCGTGATAAATTGGTTCTCGATCATGATGCCTTCCATTGAATATTCCAGCAACCTGACGCGTAGATCTTTCATTATTACCAAATAATCGGATAATCTCCACTTCTTCGCCAAGGATATAAGGGGCTCATTTTAGACATTTTTTTTTATCAGATTTGGAATCAGCGACCGCAAAAACCCCTCAATTCATATTTTCGAAATCTCGAGAGCTGATTTGATTAGAAAACAAAATTAAATTCACTTTTTTTCAATAGATTGTTTATTTCTAACTTTTTATTTCAAATGCCCTAATCCTATAGTAAGTTTCAAACACCTTCGTTTCCTTATATTCTGTATCGTTTGCAACTGCCTTTATACTACAATTTAGGTATTTCCGAAGATACGCACACTTTGTTACCGTTGGCTTGCCGATTTGAGTTTTCATGCAAATTAATGACAGAGTGCTTTGAAACAAAAGTTTTTGTTTGACATCGGTAATCAGTACGAAATGTCAATAAGTCAAGCAGTGTTACTTAACTGTTAATAAGATGGCACACAACCGAAGAGTAGTTCTTACAATTGGAGAAAAAGTTGAGATTATCCGCTTATTTGATAATAATGAAAGATCTACGCGTCAAGTTGCTGGAATATTCAATGGAAGGCATCATGATCGAGAACCAATTTCTCACGATACCGTTGCCAAAATCAACAGATTGTTCGCAAGGACTGGAGCGGTTTTCAAAATAAGACCAGGGAGGTACAATTTAAATCAAAGACACTATCCAGACGACGAACGTATCTTAGCAGAATTTCGAAACAACCCAAATGGTACTGTGAGGGCAGTTGCGAGGACAATGAATTTAACGAAAAACAAAGTATAGAGATGTTTGAAACGCAACAGGATTAGGGCATTTAAACCAAAATTTCTACATACTCTGTTAAATGGTGATTTTGAACGACGGTTTGAATTTTGCTTATGGTTGCAGGGTAACTATCTTAACGACAGACTTTTTCTGAAGAACATGATGTTTACTGACGAGGCAACGTTTACAACAAACGGTGTGGTGTCTAGTCAAAATTGTAGGTTTTGGGCAGCTGAAAATCCGAATTGGGTAATTCATTGTAAAAACCAATACAGTGAAAAAATTAATGTGTGGTGTGGCATATTCAACGAACGGATTGTTGGCCCTTATTTCCTGGATAACCCGACCGGACAAAATTTTCTAAATTTTTTACAACATGGTCTCTATGATTTTCTCATGGAATTGCCATTAGCACAAAGACAAAACTTAATCTTTCAATTAGATGGGGCCCCCGCACACAATTCTGGGATAGTTCGGAACTTTTTAAATGCAATTTTCCCTATGAAGTGGATAGGTAGAAATTCTTCTTTGGAACCATGGCCCCCTAGATCGCCAGATATTACCCCTTGTGACTTTTTTCTGTGGGGGCATTTGAAGAATAAAGTGTATGCTACTCGGCCGCATAATAGAGAGGAACTTTGCTCTGCAATTAGGCAAGCGTGTCAGGAAATAACTCCCCAAACTTTAAGAAAAGTGAATGTACGTTTGAGAAGAATTGTTGAAAAGTGTATTGTTTCAGAAGGTTGTTATGTTGAAAACACAAGAATCTAAAATAAAGTAATTCGTAATTTTGTTACCACTGTTACAAATAAAGAACTTATTAAAAAACAAGACTTAAACTTTTTTTTTGTTCAAATCAGCTCTTGAGATGTTGAAAATATGAATTAAAGGGTTTTTGGGGATGCTGATTCCGAATCTGATAAGAAAAGTTGTCTTCAATAAGCATTAATATTCATTTCTCAAAAAATGCCTTTTTTCTCTCCCTAACTTCGCACGCCAATGGTGAATGAATATGATCACTATGCCAAATGCTTCATTTTTCTAAGGTAAAATCACCGCCACAATCTCAAGAAAATCAGCTCTTGAGATTTTGAAAATATGGATTGGGGGGTTTTTGGGGATGCTGATTCTAATTCTGATAAAAAAAGTTATCTAAAATGAGCCCTAATATCCTTTTCCCAAAAAACAGCTTTTTTTTACCCCCCCCACACCGCACGCCTATGGTCGATGAAAATGTTCACTATGCCAAAATACTTCATTTACCTAACATATAATCACCACCAAAATTTCAAGAAAATCGCATTATTAATAACTGAGATATTAGGGTGTATTCATGAAAAGCGGGACACACTGTATATACAGGCCGTTTCTTTTATCATGTGGTAACATTGCTATATTCTAAACCGTAATAGATACAAAGACGATTAAATGGGAAAAATGTAACTATTGTGGTGAGCAGTACATTGGTCAGAGAAAATCTACGGGGACTCTTGCCCTTCCCGACTTATACAGGGAAAACTAAAAATGCTGTTTTCGACTTTTTACGAATAGAATGGATATTTCAGAAAATACAAAAAAATTATAGAGGAAAGTTTTATTGTATTCAAAATGTACTAGAACTACGTAATGATAAATTTTTAATTAAACGTTTTGTGTCAACACGGCCAACGTCACCTATTTTTTTTCAAATACGGACCTGTCTATTTCATCACAAATATTGATAAAGCGATGAAATCACAATTCAGTGGTATATCACACTTGACATTTTTATAGCGTTTCATATAAAATAACTGGCATCATCAGTGACAACAATTTTTAATTACGGTCCTGTCGTTAGTTATTTTGTAAATTGCTTTGATTTCTTCAAAACTCATTCAACTATTAGGATACTAAATACTTTTGATAAAAGTGTTTTCTAATTTGGTACACTTCTCTCTCACTTCTCTTACCATATTTAAACACGTAGGCTTTGCTTGATTTCTATGGCAGGAAAAGTAAATGAGTTTTGATATCTGTTAAGAACTGTCAGACATTTAAGCACTCGGTTACATATTAAAGATGTATTCGAATGACGAAAGGACTGATGCTATTTACTTATGCAAAATCAAATAGAAATCCTCTTTTGGCAAGAAATATGTATGGTGAGCTATACCCGCATTTCAAACATTCAAATGTTTAGATGATTAGAAAGAGAGTTGAGAGACTGTGGTGCATTTGACAGAAATAAAACTAGAAAATGTGTTGTTACTGGAAGTATAAGGAACCAAATAAATGTTTTGGGTAAGCAAATATTACCTTATATAAACTAAAAAATAACGTCATTTGTTTTTAAATCTAGGATTAGACAGTTACAAAAATATTTCTAATCAAGATTGTTCTTTACGAGAAATTGCCCACGAACTTGAGATATCTGTAAAATCTACCAGAAATATTTTGAAAAAGAACAAATACAAATGCTACAGGATACGCAAAGTTCATCACCTTAATGAAAGGGATTACGAAAGGAGAGTACGATTTGCGAAATGGTTAAGACGTAGAAATAGGGAAGTTCGAAATATTTGTAAAAAAATAATATGGACGGTCGAATCAAAATTCACCAACAATGGTTGGTATAACAGAAACATCCATTATAGGTGGAATAATACGAATGAACATTTACATAGAGAAACCAATTTCCAGGAGAGGTTCGGAATAAATGTTTGGTAGGGAATTTTGGGAACAAACATACTAGGTCCTTTCTTTTACGATGAGCATTTGAATGGTGAAATGTATTTAAATTTTTTATCCAATGAGTTTGATGGCTACTTAGATGAATTGCCATTAAGCATCCGCCGTGAAATACAATATTTTCAACAAGACGGTACAATAGTAAGGGAACATTCCCAACAAAGTGGATTGGAAACAATGGACCAATTGCCTGGCCAGCTCGATCCCCAGACCTTACTCCTTTGGATTTTTTTGTCTGGGGTTACATAAAGGATAAAGTTTTTCCGACACCTAGTACCGATATCGACCATCTCAAACAGAAAATAAGAGATGCATGTAATAGCATTACAACCATTATGCTAGAAAATTGCCACAGAAATTGTATGGACAGACAACTTATGTGCTTTCAACAAAGAGGTCGTCAATTCGAGCATTTAATGTAGAATTCATTTTCTGTATTGATTTTATTTTCTTCCACAAATTCATTATGAAATAAATTGTTTTTCTGTTTGTTTGATTTCTTCTCCTCTTAAGTAAGTTTATTTGTGGGGTAAATTGCTATCGTTCGTCTATGAAACTGCAGAAATCTTTTGAAATGTTAATAGTATAAATACAATTTTCATAGATACATTCATTCAACACGTCACTGATAATTTTTATATCGAACCGTTAGATTATGTGGAATTCATAAACAAACTAACGACAGGACCGTAATTAAAAATTGTTGTCACTGATGATGCTAGTTATTTTATATGAAACGTTATAAAAATGTCGAGTGTGATATATCACTGAATTGTGATTTTATCGCTCTATCAATATTTGTGATGAAATAGGTAGGTCCGTATTTGAAAAAAATAATTGATGATGGCGGTGTTGACACGAAACGTTTGATTAAAAATTTATCGTTACGTAGTTCTAGTACATTTTGAATACACTCAAACTTTCATTTAAATTTTTTTTAATTTTCTGAAATAACAATTCTATTCGTAAAAAACCGAAAACAGCATTTTAAGTTTTCCCTGTATAAGTTGGGAAGGGCGAGAATCCCTGTAAATTTTCTATGACCAATTTACTGCTCACCCCAATAGTTACCTTTTTCCCCATTTAATCGTCTTTGTATCTATTACGGTTTAGAATATAGCAATGTTACCATGTATAATAATCAGAATTTTCAAAATAGTGTGAGTGAAATTAGTTCTAAATTATTGGAACAGTTTTTGAGATATTCAATTAAATCATTGCAAATGGCCTAAAAAGAAAGGTAACGCACCCTGTATCTAAATGAAAGGTAATATTCATCAGAAATCTTATTTTCAACCAACAGTAGCTATGAACTAATTTTCCGTAGTCAAAAATTCTTATCAGTATAGAGGGTATAATCCAAAATTTTAAATATTCATATTTCAAACAGAGAAATTCGTCAAAAAACAAAACACGTTTGTATAACCTAGAATAGATGAAACTATGATGTCTTACCAAAACACAACTTGTTGGTTCTAGAATAGTTTAAAAAAAAAGAAAATCGATTACTTTGACTATGCCCCTTATACACCCCATGTACTATCATTAATAAGATTATAATTGGACGTGTATATGAGAATTTGTCTTATTTCGACTAACAAAATAGTATTTTTCTTTGTCAATATTACCCAACTGCGGCGTTTTTACGAACTTTGGCTGCTTATGTCTTAGAAGCGGCACATACACTACAACATTATAAAATTTCAGCCAGCCAATTTGACCAAGAGACAATTTTTTTTTGTTTTCGTTTGGCGTCCTTTATCCCTTGAACATTTTCAATCTTTTTATGAATTTATCAAAAGTTACTGAATATGAATAATTTTCTCAGTTTTCAAATAAGCAATAAAATTAGATTTATTTTCAAGAAATGCAGATATTCTTATAGTCATCTTTTTGCAAAATCGATTATTTCAAGTATCTGCTTGTGGACAATTAAAATAAAAGACATCATGTAACTAAATGATGGTTTAATAAAAAAAAAATTAACATAAATATGTGTTTTAATGTATGGTTTAATTGAAATATCATGCCTGGAAAAATTCATTTATTATATTTATATATTTATTATTCAATTTTAATTCGCAAAATGATCATCAGAGTCAATTTACTGGTGAGGATAAATAATAATAATTTCACTTAATAATAGCGTGGTTTGACACACCCTGTATACAGTGGCGGATATATAGGGTAGAGGAGCACGAGGGCACGTGCCCCCCCTAGACCGATGAAGATTACACTAGATATCATGATGAAATAAATTCATATTCGAATTAAAATATCTGACATACAGATTTTTTCTCTTGTGTCCCCCCGCCTTAAACAATTTTCTGGATCCGCCCCTGCGCTGTTTATTAATGCCTTCAAGAGATACGAGTTATTTACGTAACGAGTTAGGAATTGCCTTATTTTGAGTAGTTTTTGCGAAATCACTTACATAATAATACACTTCTTAAGGTGTTACACTTTTCTACTAACTCTGAAAGAAAAAAATGTATTTTTACAACGAATAAATATTATTCAGTAAATTCAGTTGAAGAATCCATTGCTCATAACTTTTCGAAGTTGTTGGTATCATTTCTGATCTCAGATGCTGTCTACCCAGTATGTTGCCGCAGGACTCATTTGGACAGAGCCCCTCATCCATCACTCAGACTGTATTCAGGCAAAGCAATCATATTTATAATCGTCCTTTCTTTTGAACCAGATGCATAAGAAAGCTATGTTTTGGTCAATTGTAGGTGAGTCAACAATCACAATGAGCTAAATTCCTCTTGGTTCGTTAACGTCGGATACATTTGCTTATAAGAGGAGCGCATTTAAACGAGGTTTGTATAAAACACTGATGCCCCCTATGCTGCAAATGCCGGAACTAAATCCATATAAAAGAGCACGTTCTACATACTTTTTGAGCCCTGCTAATTTTCAGTTAAAATGCACCCCTGTCCCCTACCGACTCTATTGCTAAGGAGTGGAGTTGGTGTTTTGTCTTTGATTTTGGAGAACAAGTTGGAAAGTTTTGTATTATTACGCTTGGCTATTTTGATTTGTGGAAAGTCTTTGAAAATTTTTATTATGCGGTTGGATACTTTGTCGATGAATGGGATTGATTTGTACTTATATTGTATTGTAACGTCATCAGTTTGTCCGTCATAAAAGTTGGAGTTATAGATTAGTTTTTTTAAGATGTGTTTTGGGTAACCGTTGTGTGTAAAAATGTCGAATAACTTTCTCAGATTCGCTTTCAAAAACGTTTCATGGCAGATGTGGGTGACTCTATTTTTCATAGCAATGACGGTGTTGTATTTCTGATTTAAGGGATGGTGAGAGGCAAAGTTGATGAAACGTCCTGATGCTGTTTCTTTTTGGTACCAATCCAACAAAATACTGTTGTCTTCAGTACGTATCAACCTTGTATCTAAGAAGGGGACACTGTTATCTGTTTCTTTTTCGACAGTAAACTGTAAATGTTTATTGAACGAATTGAAAGTATCAAGCGTCATCTGTATAGTGTCTGCCGGTACTGCACAAATGATGTCATCTACATATTTGTAGATGAAGGGCAATTGGAAGGGTAATAATGGAATAACGGAGTCAAGTAAGTGGTCTAATACAATCTCTGCTAAAATTGGACTTATTGGTGAACCCATAGGAGTGCCGAAAATTTGCTTGTAAAATTTTCCATCGAAACTGAAGTAGGTATTGGTATTGGTATTGGTGAGTATGGATGGTGATTGATGCGCTGCGACCTGATTAGATCTATTGTGCCCCATCTTCTTCTGCTGTCACAAGATGTTCTTGTTTACAGCAGCCCTTCAAGTCCCAATTCCTTCAGGAATTTTAGGATTTTGAGGGGGTCTGCTCGTGGTATTTCTCCCACGGTCAGCTGGTGTGATCCCAGTATATTCAATCTTTTGGTATTGTCGAAAATGAAGTTAACTTCATTTTCGACAATACCTACTTCAGTTTCGATGGAAAATTTTACAAGCAAATTTTCGGCACTCCTATGGGTTCACCAATAAGTCCAATTTTAGCAGAGATTGTATTAGACCACTTACTTGACTCCGTTATTCCATTATTACCCTTCCAATTGCCCTTCATCTACAAATATGTAGATGACATCATTTGTGCAGTACCGGCAGACACTATACAGATGACGCTTGATACTTTCAATTCGTTCAATAAACATTTACAGTTTACTGTCGAAAAAGAAACAGATAACAGTGTCCCCTTCTTAGATACAAGGTTGATACGTACTGAAGACAACAGTATTTTGTTGGATTGGTACCAAAAAGAAACAGCATCAGGACGTTTCATCAACTTTGCCTCTCACCATCCCTTAAATCAGAAATACAACACCGTCATTGCTATGAAAAATAGAGTCACCCACATCTGCCATGAAACGTTTTTGAAAGCGAATCTGAGAAAGTTATTCGACATTTTTACACACAACGGTTACCCAAAACACATCTTAAAAAAACTAATCTATAACTCCAACTTTTATGACGGACAAACTGATGACGTTACAATACAATATAAGTACAAATCAATCCCATTCATCGACAAAGTATCCAACCGCATAATAAAAATTTTCAAAGACTTTCCACAAATCAAAATAGCCAAGCGTAATAATACAAAACTTTCCAACTTGTTCTCCAAAATCAAAGACAAAACACCAACTCCACTCCTTAGCAATGTAATTTATGAACTACCATGCCAAGGTTGTGAAGGTAGTTTTGTCGGACAGACCTCACAGTGGTTAAAACAACGGCTAGCTTTGCACAAGAGTGATGCCCAATTGGGAAAAAACTCCTGTGCAGCAGTCGACCACACCCAGAAAACAGGCCACCGGTTTGATTATTCAAATCCAAAAATTCTAGACAAAGTCAGCAATCAAAAAAACAGGTTATTCCTTGAGATGGTCCATATCAACAAAAATCCTAACACAGTTAACTACAAAACCGATACAGGACAACTTAGTAGTATATATTGTAATATTTTAAATTCCATTCAACGTTGTGTGTAGTTTGACAGTTGGTGCCAATGGAATACCTACACTAATTAACACCATTGTATTTAAACGAATCCTTATTCAAACCATAGTAACACTCCAGTCAGGTAAATTAAGCGATTAGTCTGCAGCGGAGAATAACAATTGTCCTCCCAAATGTTCCATAGGTTAGAACTAACTCTGTGAATTTTGTAAGTTATCATGTTATTTTTATGTAGTCCTTCAACAACTTATATTCCTTTTTAATTGTAGCTCTTCCTGAAGAAGTCAATAAAGGTTGACGAAATATTGAAGATTTAAATCGAATGAGTTTCATTGTTCAACAGACCGCTACCCGAGAATTCCTACTTAATTAATAGAGTTCGGTCGAGAATACTTTGTTATTATATATATATATATATATATATATATATATATATATATATATATATATATATATATATATATATAAAGTGAATAGAGTATTTTCGTTTCAATTCCGAGAGCTCACGATCCGTGGACAGCGCTGTTTCGTTGTTACCAACTCATCAGCACGGCTTTATGAGGTCTCTCGAAGTTGAAACGAATGCACTCTGAATTAGTACCATAAGGCAAAGAGAGTATAAATGAATAGTAACTTGTAAACATCTACCTTTGGATTCCATGGCTCGTGTCGAATTAAGTTTCAAACTAGTGACTGTAGATGTCACAAGTTACTATTCATTTATATATTCATATATTCATTTATATATATATATTATTTATATATATTTATTATATATATATATATATATATATATATATATATATATATATATATATATATATATATATATATATATATATATATATATATATATATATATATATATATATATATAGGAGTTGAGGTGACATTTGTTATGATGAATTGGTTATCAATAATTACAATAAAATAATAATAAACTGTATTATTATTTTCGTGATTTTTAGTAGTTGTAGAATTCGTAGAAAAATAATTGTATTGAATTCGAATTTTCGTTTTATAGTTTTCTTTAGTGAAAGTAGTTTGATTGATAGTAGCAATAGTAGTAGTTAGAAATTTGTTCTCTTTTATTCATATTTATAATAAGTGGTTTGTAGACTGTAAATAAAGTATTGTATTCAAATAATATTTCAGAACGCCCTTACAAATACTTACTCTTTGCTTTCAGATATTACCTTTCTCTTTCTTTTCAGGTGCTCCAGCTGCTCTCTTGGTACGCCACATGAGAAACTCTCAATCTCAAGGTAGAATTCAGGAAAAGGATGTCAAGAATGATATGTAATAATAATATGTAATTTACCTTGGAAATAAAGAAAGATATGAATTCAACTCAAATATTGTTCATTTTATTCTCAATAGTCAAATTTAATTTTTTTTAAATGTAATAACTCTCATAATTATCAGTAGATTTCTTAAATTCTTATTCTACCTGTCCCTACGAAAACTACCTTACTTGCTAAATATGTGAACTTGGCAAAGTCATGTAAATTTCAAACATTAGAGGAACGGCACCGCCACCGTTTTAATAGACACTTGCCATTCATATGGTTCCTCAAAGGAAATGTCTTTAACCTTAAATTACAAATAAACAGAAGAGTTCGTGTGTTGAAATGAAAATAATTGATAAAATAAGACTAATAAAGTTCTCAAAAGGAATAGTTTATGTGCACTGATACGCGGAAATTGTCTTGGTGATCTAACTGGTTATGAAGAAAAGTTCGGAAAGAAAGTAAAGTTCAAACTCGTGCACTGGATTGCTTGTTGAATTTGGATTTATATAAGGATCAAATACCTTTCTGGTTCTGGTAGATTCCAGCTTCTCCTATTTGGATTGCAGGTTGGATTTCTTACCAAACGTTTGTCAAGGTAAGTTGATTTCAGTTTCAGTACTTCCTAATTTGGAATTTTAAGTGTTTCTGTGGAGATTTAGATGTAATTTTTCATTTAATTGAAATTTTGATGTGATGTTTCTCTGCTTTTTTCAAAATCGACCTCCGCTTCTTTTTATTTGTTGATCACTCACTTTTTTCCGTTACCAGGCCCGTTATTTTCCGATTTTCACAAACACTCTCGATCACTTATGGTTGTCAGTCACTGATTTTTATTGATTTCTTATAATTAATTAACCTATTTACAATTACTTCTATATGGTACATTTTAATTTTATTTCTACTAAAATTTAATTGAGTTTTTACATTTTTATACATGATATTTATTTCCTCTTTAGTTGCTGATATGACCTTTTCCTTGACTAAGTTTCCTCGTTCTTTTTCTAAACTCTACCTGTGATTGGCTGTGTGACAGTTTCATATACAAGATGTTATAAATTTTATCTAATAATATTTTATTTTCAACTGGAAATAATCTTTTTCTAATGTTTTCCTATTCTTTTGAATCTGTTTTACTTTGTTGATAACTAAGCTCATGGTTTTATGTGGCTGAAATTATTTTCTTTGAAGAAAAGTTAGCTTTCTTGGATGAGTTCAGAGTGTTCCGTTTACTTGGCTCGTAATCTTATGATTTGAGAATAACTCTTTATTTTTCAAGGTTTCTGAAGGATTTTTTTAATTAAAAGTGTGACATTTTGAACTGGCAGAGGTTATATCTTTTTGAAAAAGTATCAGTCAGGGTTGTTCTGTGAAATATTTTTTTTTGTTGGTTTAAGGCATCGACTGCTGTGGTCATTAGCCTTTGGAATATTTTCGTTTCTAGATTTTTTCAAACAAATCAATTGTTTTCAGGAACTTTAGCACGTCTTTCATTTTGTCTTTGCAGAGGCAGTCTTTTATATTATTTGGGATGTTACAGTTCTTTCGAGCATTCTCATATTGTTGACATTGTAGAAGTATGTGTTCTACCGTCAAAGTAGTTCTACAAGTGTCACATCTAGGTTGTCTTTCTCTCGTTAGCATATAGCTAGATGTTAAATTAGTGTGGCCTATTCTGAGTCTGGTTATGATAACTTGTTCCCGCCTCGTGAATCCGTGTGGGTATTTGATGTATTCAATATCTGGTTTAACATATCTCAATTTTGATTCAGAATTGATCCATTCATTCCGCCAATTTCCAGATATTTCTCTCTTACAGTAGTTCTTGCAATCATTTGGAGATATAGGGATATTTTCATCAGCATCCATTGTTGTTGCTAATCTTGCAGCAGTATCTGCCTTCTCATTCCCTTCTATCCCGATTTGGCTTGGGATCCAGACAAATATAATGATTTTTCCTTTAGTTTGAAGATTCTTGATCTGTGCGATGATTCTCTGCAAGAGTGGTTCTCTGTAAAAGGTTTTTGTAGTGCTTGAATGGAACTCAATGAGTCTGTGCAGATGAGATATGAATTGTGGTTGCATGTATCAATATATAGCATCGTTTGCCAAATAGCATATAGTTCTGCTGTGAAGATACTCGCTTGTTTGGGTAATGTCCACGAATGGGATATAGGAGGGGAAGTGAAGGCACTTCCAGTTCCATTTTCAGTCTTTGAACCATCAGTATAGATTATATGGCTGTTCGGATATTGTTCAATTATTCTTTTGAAGTCTCGGATGATAGTTCGATGCTCAGTTTCATTTTTTCTATGTATGAGGCATTCTAGATTGGTTCTGATGGGAGCAAGGTCCCAGGGTGGTATTTCGCAGAAGCCAGACGTGTAAACTGATGGGAAAGATATATTCGTGTAGTTCATAACTGCTCTGAGTCTTACGCTTGTTGGTCGAGTGATGGTGGGACGTCTTTCATATGTGGAGTACAGTTCCTCGTTGAACATAATGGGAAAGTTGATGTGTTCCGGCTGGGACCAAATTCTCGTGCCATAACTTACTAGGCACTGTTTTCTTCTATGACTAAGCGGCATGATTCCTGACTCGCAGCATATTGATTTGAGTGGACTGGTTCGATAGGCACCAAGAGCGAGGCGTAATCCCAGACAGTGTACTGAGTCGAGAGCTCTAAGGTTTGATAGACGGGCTGCTCCATATATCGTACAGCCGTAGTCCAATTTAGAAAGTATCAAAGATTTATAGAGTCTCAAGGCAGTATCTCGATCACATCCCCATTTTATTTTACTGATTGTTCGTAAAGGGTTCAGAGCTTTTTTGCATCGTATCGCTAGATCTTCTATGTGGGGTTTCCAGTTCAACTTTCGATCAAAAATCAACCCTAAAAACCTGATAGATTCTTTACATTCTATATCTACATTTCCCAATTTCAATTTTGGGTGGCTGTGATTTGAGCGTAGTCGACAGAAATTAATGCATTTAGTTTTCGCTGTGGAAATGCGAAATCCGATACTCTTGGCTTTGTTATCAAGGACTTCAATTGCCTCTTGGAGCGTTTCTTCTATCGTTTCCATCGATTTGGATGAAAAAAAGATGGCCATATCATCGACGTATAAGCTTTTCCCAACCAATGGGTTGAGGTTTTCTATAATATTGTTGATTGCAATCGAAAAAAGAATGACACTCAAAGTGGATCCTTGGGGTACACCATTTTCCATAACTCTCTGATTAGATTCAGTTGTCCCATTTCTCACATAAAATTTTCTCTCGGTGAGAAATCCTTCTATGAAAATGGGTAAATTTCCCCTTATACCCCCATTGTAGAGTGTTTTAAGGATGTTATATCTCCAGGTGGTATCATACGCTTTCTCTATATCAAAGAATACTGTAACAAGGTGTTCTCGTTTTGCAAAGCTCAATTGTATCGCTTCTTCTAATAGTGTCAATTGGTCAATTGTTGATCGGTAGTTTCTAAATCCTGCCTGGTAGGGTGAAAGGAGTTTATTTGTCTCCAGAAACCAAATCAGCCGTTTACTCACCATTTTCTCTAGGTATTTGCTCAAGCAGCATGTGAGTGAGATTGGTCGGTAATTAGATGTGAGCTTTATATCCTTTTCAGGTTTCGGAATTGGTATTACTATAGCTTCGCGCCATTTGTCGGGGTATGTTCTTCCTGTCCAAATTTTATTGTATAATTTCAAAACGGTCTCTTTGTTACATTGTGCAAGGTTTTGGATGAATTCATATGGAATGCTGTCTCTGCCTGGAGAGGAGGTCTTTGTATCATTCAACACATTTTGAAATTCTTCCATCGTAAATGACGTATTATAGACGGGTGTCAGTGGTTCATTGAAATCTAATGGAGTAGTCTCTTGGGCTTGTTTTAAGCGAAGGAACTGTAAACTGTAATTGTCCGAGTTACTTATGCCTTCAAATTGATCCGCGAGCGCTTCTACGATTTCTTGGTCTTCAGTCACTAGATGTCCATTGATCATTAGAGCGTACGATGGCTTAGAGAAGTGTCTTCCCTTTATTGCTCGGATTTTATTCCATATATCCGAGAGCGATGAGTCAGAATTCAGTGTAGATACAAAGTTATTCCATGATTCCTTTTTACTTTTGAGTATCAGTTGTCGACATTTTGCTCGTAATTTTTTGAAAATGATCAAGTTCTCGAGTGTTGGGGCCCTATTGAATTTGTTGAATGGTTTCTTTTTTTCTGATCCAGCTGTTGCTATTTCTGTGTTCCACCAAGGGACCGGGATATGTTTTTTTGAACCATTGGATGGTGGAATTGCTTTTTGCGCAGCTTGAAGGATACTGTCGGAGATAGTTTCGACTGCCAAATCTACATCTTCAGTTTCAATAGTGGTTTCTTTCATCGCTTCCCTGTAGAGTTGCCAGTTGGCTCTTTTCAGTTGCCATCGGTTTGTATACGATTGTGTATTCAGCCGGCCTGCGTATTCAATGGATATTGGTATATGGTCACTAGACACTTGATCGTTCAGACATCTCCATGTGAGAAGAGGAGCTATTACAGGTGAACATAGCGTTATGTCAATAGCTGAAAGGCATCAAGAGCGGCTGTTTATATAGGTGCCTGCTCCATTATTAAGAATCACTAGGTTGAATTCGTTAATTATTTGTTCTATGATTCTGCCTCTGAGATCAAGTTTGTTTGATCCCCAGATGGGGTTGTGGGAATTGAGATCACCTAGGAGAATAAAAGGAGGTGGAAGTTGTGTGATTAGGCCTTGTATCTCATTCTGGTTCCAGGTGAAGTCTGGTAAGTAGATGTTACATATCGTTACTGTCTTAGGGTATTCTATTCGGACTGCAACGGCCTGTAAATCAGTTTGTAGTGGGATTGTAGTCGCTGGAATATTACTTCTCAAGAGAGTTATAACTCCTCCTCTTGCTCGTCCATTTTCAGGATCAACATCTTTTCTGAAATTTTCAAATCCTCTTAAGGAGAATGTTTCTTCCGGAGTAAGATGAGACTCTTGTAAACAGATACAGTATGGGTTCTTTTCTGCTATAATTTGTTTCAGATCGCAGTAATGGTGTTTAACTCCATTACAGTTCCATTGTAAAAGATTTTCTTGTTCAGCCATTGAATATATGGAGTTTAAAAGAAATATATGGATATATGTATAAATATATATGTTTATAGATTTTTGTATATAGGACAATAACAAACAGAAAAATATTTAGTAAATTTAAAGGTAAATATGTAGATTCTAAAAATATCACAGTCACGTTGATTCAGTCATTTTTCTTGGTTTTCCTTTTGGCCATCCTTTCTTCTTTTTTTGTTGAGAAGATACGGATGCCAGTGACTCGGTGTCAGAAGATATGTCTGGACTTGGAGTTCGGTCTATATTTTTTCTCTTTCCTTAAGTAATTAGTAGTCCCTTTTCTTTGGGTTGGGGAATTGATGGTTTGGTGAAAGTGGTCATTGCAATTTCTTTAATTACAGCATTTTGGATAATTGTGGTCAGACTGGGTAATAATTCTTTCACTAAGTCAGCGATATTTAGTAGATTTGAATTATTATTGACAGCACTTGCATAAGATATTCCTTGTTTTGGTGTTGGCATTACTATTTTTTTTCTTGCTTCTGCATATGTCAGGTTTTCTTTGACTTTAACTTCTTCAATAGCTACTTCGTTTTTGTAAATCGGACAGTCTCTACTACGGGCATTATGGTTACCTTTGCAGTTGACGCATTCTATTGGACGTTCACACGGTGATCCTTCATGTATCGGTTTACCACATACGCATACTGTCTCATTTTGACATTTCATAGATGTATGTCCGAACTTCTGGCATCTAAAGCATCTGATTGGTGATGGTATATACAGACGAACTGGAAGGGAGTAAAAGGCTATTTTAATTCGTTTCGGGATATTTGGGCGGTTGAAGGTTATTATATGGTTTGGTGTTTCCTGCATTTCTCCGTTTTTACGTGAAGTAATACGTTTAACATTTACAACTCCCTGTGTACTCAATTCCTCGCAAATTTCTTCGACAGTACGATTCATTAAATCCTGACAGTACACGGCTCCTCTGCCCTGATTAAGGGTTCTGTGAGCTTCTATTTCAACAGGCATATAACATCGTTTAATATCCATTAATCTTTTAGACTGGGCTGCTGATTTCGTTTCTATGAATAATCCTTCTCTAGTTTTCTTTACATTGGCTACTTCTCCTATAAGACCGTAGATTCCTTTTGATATTAAGAATGGGCTAACTTTCGCAAAGTCTCCTTCAATTCTTTTAACGATCAAGAACCGGGGTGTTGGTACCACCGTCTCCTGATTCGTTTCTTGTTCAGTAGGGTTTTGTGTGGGTCTACCATCCACATCTATGTTTATAGAGGTAGGCGCCTCTACGGAATTAATTGAAGATTCTTCATTCATTTTAATCCCACGAGTAGGGAAGAACTAAGTGTCGACTGCAGCAGTGCTCCCTTACTACAGTAAGGCTATTTTAAACCGGATGGTGCCATTTATCCGGAGTTCACCGTTCACGACCAAGTACGTATGGCCATCCACCCCTGAGCACGGTACGTATAACACCTTGGGTTACGATTTTGTCAGGTGTATTCCTGTTGAGCTGTCCTTTGCTTTACTACTCATCTTTAACCTTATCGGCATGGGTGGCCCTACCAGGAGTATAAAACTCCCGCCAATATCGCTTGCAGAATCATTGTAGCTACTGAGCCCCTCCACCACGGCAAGGTCCCACAGCTCCTTGGAGGATTCTGTGAAATATTATTTTTATTTTTATTTCTATCAAGTCCAATATTTTTAAATTTCTATCTACTACTCTTATATTCTATTTTCATGACAATTTTCCCAAAATTAAAATTTAATATTTTAACATGGAATGTTTAAATTTAAATTTTAAGTTTTCTATTTAGATATTTACAAATCTATTTTACATAATGTCTCTTTTTGTTTCAGGTGTTCCCTCAATTGAATTCCTGATCTAGGATGAGCTGTCTAAGGTAGTTAGTTTCTTCCGTATTTCTTACTTGTTCTTTTTCTTTAACTTTCAAACTTATAAATACTCTCTATGTTAAATATTCCTCTTATACTTTCATCTTGTGGGTTGACTAGTAAGTAACTATTAACTGGTTGTTCATTTTTCACTTTATAAGGTCCTTCAAATGGCAATTGTAACTTAACACAGATTCCTTTCTTATTATTAGGAACTCTTAACACTTTTATTATAACTAAGTCTCCTGTTTTAAATTTAACTTTCTTTTTTTCTTTTTTTATTTTTCCTACTAATATATTTTCTGGCATTCTTCTGTATTCTTTCACTCACTTTTTGCATTACTTCACTCATTTCTTTTTCATTCACAATCCACTCTCTTTCAGGCATTCTCCCTGTCATTATGTATGTTGGACATTCTCCTGTTACAGTGTTAGGTACATCATTTAAATATTTTTCCACTGAAGGTAATCGTTCATCCCACTTTCTATGATTTTCATGAGAAATTATTCTCAAATATTTTAAAATTTCTTTAATATATCGTTCGATTGGGTTTGATGCAGGATGTCGAATACTAGTAAAATTCAGTTGTATTCCTATCTGTTCAGCAAAGTTTCTCATTTAATCGTTGTTAAAATAGGTAAATAGGTCTAATATCATTATTTATGGTTTTCCTTTTTGATTGATAAATTGTTTTAATAAGTTTTTAACTATTTTGAAGTTGGTCTTTCTGGTCGGATATAAAGTTATGTATTTAGAAAAATGATCTGCTATTACAAAAATATGTTTGTATTTGTTTTCTGTAGCTATTGGGTTGCTAACAAAATCTATCGATACTATATGTAAAGGTCTATTTGATATAATACTTTTTGGTTCATTTTTATTCACTCTATTCTTATGTTTGGCCAATTGACATAAAGTACATTTATTTATTAAATCTTTCGTAATTTCGATGTCCTTTGTATTGTAATATGTCTCCCTAAATATCATCCACGTTTTTCTTATACCTGTATGTAAGTATTTTGTATGCAAGTTGTCAATCAGTGTTCTTGTCAGTTCTTTTGTAATCAAGTATAGTTCTGTCCCATTTATTACTTTAATTATAACTCCATGTCTTTGTATTGTCCCCTTCTTTTCTTTGTCAGTCAGTTGTTGTTGGTCTTCCACTATCGTTTGTAAAGAAAACAGTCCTGTAGTAAATTTGAAAATATTTACCCCTATTTTAATTTGTCTTGTTTCCTGTCTCTTTTCTGTTTCCATTCTCGTAAGTGTGTCAGGTACTAAATTTTGTCTTCCTGGAATATGTTTAATTTCGAAGTGATATTCCTGTAGTAAAAGTGCCCATCTATGTACTCTGTTACTAGCATATTTATAATTTACTATAGATATCAGAGCTTCATGGTCAGTTTCGATGAAAAATTTTACCAAATTCTAACATTCTCTCAATTTCTTCTTTTACTTTTTCTCTATACTTGTATGGAATAGGATAGTTCTTTGATTTAAATTTATCTGCTTCTTTGACTTCTATTTTGTGCATATATTCTTTCGCTACTCTCGATTCATTCATAACTAATCTTTTATATTTATTTAATATTTCATTAATATATTCTTCATTTTTATCATTACATTTATTTACCCTTATATTCATTTTCTTCATTATTATTATTATCATCATTATATATGTATTCTTGTTTTTCATTTTCTATAAAATTAAACCATTGACCTTCCATTTCTATACCCTTCCTTTCATAATTAATCTTAGCCTTCATCCTTTGTAATTGATCCGTCCCTATTATCACATCAAATTCCATTTCCTTTATCACTAGTAACTGTAATTCTATATTTTTGTTTTGTATTTCCACTTTAATATTGGCAAACTGATTTGTTTCTGTTATTTTTCTACCATTAACTCCTATTAATGTTGTTTTAGGCATTTTCACAATTTTATTTTGAAGTTCTTTGTTTTCTATTGCTGTTTCTTTTAACAATGATGTTTCTGAACCAGTATCAATAAGCATATTAACTGATTTTTCTCCTATTTTTCTATTTATTATTATTAACTCTGTTAAATGTTCTTCCTGTACTGTATCTAACTTAATGAATTCTATGGGGTGTTCATATTTTGGAAAGTCCAGCTTTCCATATGGTTTTACTAAAAATTCTGTCTATCTGTGGATGTTGAAGGTTGTGGATTGTCATTTTGATTGGTATTGTCTACATTTTGTTGTTCATTGTTCCTATCTAGGCTTGTTCCTCTTCTATTAAAATGTACTTGTCTTGTCTGTTCCCTATTATAATTGTTTTCAGGATTTGAATTCCTCCTTGTTTCCCTATTAAATTGTCTTGGTTGTTCATTATTTTGTCTAAAATTGTCTGTCCTATTCTGATAGTAATTTCTATTTTGATAATTATTATTATTACTGTTGTATTGGCCTCTATAATTTCTCCTTACATGGTCCTGGTTTCTATAGTATTGGTTGTTATAATTTTCCCTATTATTATTATATGTTTGTCTATTATTATAGTTATAATAATTTTGATTTGGTCTACTTCTATACTGATTGTCTCTAAATTGATTATTATTCAAAGCGGACGGTTGTGAGCGGTGCTGTTTGTATAAAGGAGTTAAAATGACGAGAAGTACTTCAAAGTTGGAGGTTAGTAAAAATGCCCTAACTGTGGCCCTAACAATCGATGAATTTAAAGACATCATTAATAAAATTGTGAAAGAACATACTGATGCACTTCATGAAGAAATTACATCTTTAAAAAGTGAAATAACTATACTTAAGGAAAGTAATATAGACATGATTGGTCTATTGACAAGTAATGCAACTGCTCCTAGTAGTTTTAATTTAAACTTAATCGACAATCTGAATGAATCAAATTTGTCGGGTAATACAATTATTGAAAAAGAACTTAGTGTCAGTGATAAGAATACCGATAAGAATACCGATAAAAACATTCATACAAACAAGCATGGTGAGCGATATTCAAAACATGCTCACAGAAGAACCACTGCTGCAAAAAATAAAATAATAGTTGGTACTGGGGACACAGGAAAAGATGTACCAGCAAACAACATAAATGATGCAGAAAATTTTGCATCACAACGTCGACTATGGATTTATGTAGGCCGTTGTAAACCAACGTCAACTTCTGATGATATTAAAAAATATTTGGAGAAAAGGATACAGGGACAGGAATTTATTGTTACAAAACTGAATAGTTTAGGACGCAACTTATCTTACAAAGTGGAAGCAGATTTTGACCTTCAAAATCAACTCTATACTCCAAGTTTTTGGCCGAAAGGTGTGACTGTGAAAAGATTTCAATTTCGAAACGAACATTATCAAGCAAGGGAATTCTAACCACGTACAGAATAATTCAAAAGATATAATTAGGTTGCTGTGTGTAAATAGTCAATGCATAACAAATAAAATAGAACAGTTTGAGATGGTAATTGAAGAATATAACCCTCATATTATATGCCTGACAGAAACATGGTGCTCAGAAACTAATATTGATTCTGTATGTTTCAAAAATTTTGTACTTGCAAGCTATTACGTCAGACCCAACCGTATACATGGTGGAGTAATGATACTAGTCCGAAATAATATACAATTTAAGAAAATTAGCTATATAGACAAATTCTCGATAGAAATGCATTCAGAAAACTGTGCTGTACAAATCTGTGGAAATAATCTGAAATATTGTATCATTGTAGTCTATAGACCGTCAGGTGCTGACAGAAATATTTTTTAGACAAATCTCTGAAATGCTTGATTACTGTGTAAAAAAATTTGACAAAGTCATATTTTGTGGTGATCTAAATATTGACTACTTGACGGAATCTTCCAGCAAAAATGATCTCCTAAACATTATGCAGTGCTACCAATTAAATACACAAAACACTAAACCGACTAGGGTATTTAAAAACATAAATGGTAATTTATCAATATCCAAACTTGATTATATATTCACAAACATTGATAATGAAGCTTACTGTGAAACTATACATAACTTAAGTTTGGGAGATCATCTTGGCCTTATGATGGATATTAAGTCAAGTAACAATACGAAGCCTATTAAGAAACTGATCTTCATTAGACATTTGAATGACTATAGCATGGCAGGATTAAGTCACTACTTACAACATGAAGATTTCTCTGATATTTTTAACGGTAATAACATTAACGAAATGTTCAATCTTTTTTATGGAATTATTAATTTTGCTATTGATAAATTTTGTCCATCAAAAAAACAATTAGTAAACAATGAGGGTGAAATTAAAAATAAGTGGTTTACTAGAGAATCATTTGAGTTACGGAAATCACTAAACAATCTTTATTGGCTAAAGCAGAACCTTAATGATGAAAAATTAGAAATTGAATACAAACTTCTGCTTAAAACTTATAAAAACAGACTAAAATCAGACAAAAAGTTATATTACCAAAAAATTATTGAAAATAAATTAGATCCTAATGAAAAACAGAAATATGTTTGGAAATTAGTGAAAGAAAAAACTGGAAAAAATAATAATAAGATAAGAGTAATGAAATTGAATGTCAATGGGTCAATTGTTGACAGGGACTTTGATGTTGCGAATAGCTTTGTCAATCATTTCAGCACCTCTGTAAGATTGTTAAACGAAAAAATTTTTAAAAATTCTGTATCGTCTTGTACAACATGTGATATGAATAATAGTAATTCATTCTTTTTCACTCCTGTTACGGCACAAGAGGTCTTTGAGATAATATGTAGTTTAAAAAATACTAATTCAAGTGGTATTGACTGTATATCAACAAAAATTATTAAATGTATAGCTCAGCACATTGCACTGCCTTTGTCTGAATTAATAAATATCTCAATTGAAAGTGGTCAGTTCCCGGAAGAACTGAAAACTGGACTCGTTACTCCTATCTATAAAAACAATGATCCCTTGTGTATGGATAACTATAGACAGATAACTGTTTCAAATGTGATTAGTAAAGTTGTTGAAAAATCTGCTTATAATAGAATGATTAATTATTTGGATAATCACAGTATTGTAACAAAATGTCAAAACGGTTTCTACCCTGGGAGATCAACAGAAGGGGCTGTTTATGAATTTATTGAATTTATATATGAACAACTTGATAATAAGAAAACTGTCGGGGCACTATTCTTTGATCTAACTAAGGCGTTTGACAGCATAAACTTAGATTTTGTCCAAGAAAAACTATATGCTTTGGGATTTCGTGGAAACGTGTTGACTTGGCTGATGTCATACCTAAGATATAGGAGAATAACAGTCAAAATAAATCAAACTCAGTCAAATGAGGCAATTGTTAATCTGGGTGTCCCTCAGGGTTCTGTGCTGGGCCCACTTATATTCATAATGTTTATTAATGATCTACCAGAATTTATGAAAACGAAGTGTAAGGTCATATATGCAGATGATGTTTCGTTTGCAACCTGTGGCAACTCTCCCGAAGAACTGGCAGACAATTTAAATTTACTTTATAATAAATTTACTAAATGGTGTTTGAACAATCATTTAATTCTAAATCATGGGAAAACGGTTCTAATGAAATTTAATATAACAAATGATCCCAACACGTCTTTTGAAATACATACTGGAAATATTAACATTACTTCTTCTGAGACAACAAAATTCCTTGGAACTTTTCTCGACTCATCACTTTCTTTTCAGACATGTATTAATCATATTTCTAAGAAGATATGTAGCAGTTACTATGCAATCTTACAACTCAAAAATATATTCTCCCAACAACAACTAATGAATATCTACTATGCGATGACATACTCGCACTTATCTTATAATGTTATAATATGGGGAAACTCTAGATTCTCAACAAAATTGTTTATTTTACAAAAAAAAATAATACGTCTCATCTTTGGGATCCATAAACGAACTTCATGTAGAGACTACTTTCAAGAAAACAAAATTTTAACTCTTCCCTGTATTTATATTTATAAAAATATCCTATTCGTTAAAAATAATTTGAAGGACTTCATTAAAAGTGCTGACAAGCATAGCTATAAGACAAGGCATGGTAATCTTCTTCGAATACCTCCTCATCGGACAACTTTCTATGAAAAGAGTCCATCGTATACAGGTATACAGTTGTTCAATAAACTACCAATCGCTATAAGAGAAATCCAAAATCTGAATTTATTTAAAAAATCTCTCAAAGATCTCCTGTTGCAATACTCATTCTATAGTCTGAATGAATTTATGGAATTTAGCTTTTAATACCTTGTACCTATCTATTTATATGTTTACTTATGTAACAATTCATATTTTATGTATACTATTTTCTCCACTGACTTTTCCAATATCGTGTAAATGATCTCAATGGAATAAAAATATTATTATTATTATTATTATTATTATTGTCCATATAATTCCTGTTGTTATATTGGTTGTTGTATTGTGTCTGTCTATTGTAATTGTTATTATTTAGATTTTGTCTTGTCTGATATCTCTGTTCCCTATTTCTGTAAATACTGACTAAGTTTGTCCATATTTTTGATTTCGTGCATATTTATGATTTCAAAGATTTCCTGCTTAAAGTGACGACTAATATTCCCTACAATCTCTTCCTCTCTCATTATAGGATCTAGGTGTTGTGCTATGGCAAATAATTGAATGGCATAATTGTTATAATTCATATTTCTACTTTCATCAAATTTTCCAAATTGAAGTTGATCTCTTACTAACATTTGTGCATTATCCCCCCAATATTGTCTGAGAAATAGATTTTCAAAATCTTGGAAACTAATTATATTTCTTTCGTGGCTGTTAAACCAAATACAAGGTTGATTATTCAAATGTTGTCTCATTGTGTCCTTTAGTTCATCTATATTTGTTATGTTTTTAGTTTTGTTTCTCATTATTTTTACAAAAGTGGTAGGATGTAATTTCTTAATATTCCCCTCAAATTTATTATTTATTTGAAAACTCTGACATGTATTGATAATCCTAGTTTCTATACCTGTTTCTAATATTAATTTTTCTATGTCTTTTATTTTCTGTTCTAAGTTTTTGAATTTAGTTTCATTTTCATCACTTTTCTCATTCATGATTTCATTTGACTCTTTTTTATTCTTTTCTACTTTTTCATTTACCTTTCTTATTTTTCCAATAAGTTCCTGATTATTTGATTCAATTCTTTCCCTAACTTCTTGTATTTGCTTACTATTGTGATCTATTGAATTATTTATATCTACTATGTCTTGTTTGGTATTGCTGTAAAATTCTTCATTTTTCTGTTCTATTCTTTTTTCAAATTCCCTATACATTTTAGTCATTTCTTGTTTATTTTCCTCTAATTTATTTTGTAATTTTATTTCCATTTCAATCATATTTTCTCTAATATTTTCCTTGACACTTTCTACATTTTCTCTCATATTACCTTCCATTCTCTCCATATTTCCTGTAATAAATTGCATCAGCATTTGTATCTGATCTTCCATGCTTTTACTTTCTCTCTGCATTCCATGCTTTTACTTTCTCTCTGCACTTGTCCACTCCCACTACTACTCTGTCCTTGCTCAATTACACCACTTCCTTCATAATCACCCATCTCTCTTCCATCTACACCAACTTTCTTACCATCTCTCAAATCCATTTTATCCTTCCTTTTTATACTTTCCTAGCTCACAATTTTACTGACTCACTCTCTGAATTTTCCTTACCTATTCACTCCACTTTACCTACTGTGATATTTCCTTGAATTTTCCCTTTCCTATTCGCACCACGTTGCTGGCGACATTTTGTTATGAAAATGAATGTGTGTGAAGAATTCTAGAGTGCCCTAAGTTGAGGTGACATTTGTTATGATGAATTGGTTATCAATAATTACAATAAAATAATAATAGTTTGAATATATTAATAATATTAGTGATAGTATTAGTGATTGTTGATAATAATAATAAACTGTATTATTATTTTCGTGATTTTTAGTAGTTGTAGAATTCGTAGAAAAATAATTGTATTGAATTCGAATTTTCGTTTTATAATTTTCTTTAGTGAAAGTAGTTTGATTGATAGTAGCAATAGTAGTAGTTAGAAATTTGTTCTCTTTTATTCATATTTATAATACGTGGTTTGTAGACTGTAAATAAAGTATTGTATTCAAATAATATTTCAGAACGCCCTTACAAATACTTACTCTTTGCTTTTAGATATTACCTTTCTCTTTCTTTTCAGGTGCTCCAGCTGCTCTCTTGGTACGCCACATGAGAAACTCTCAATCTCAAAGTAGAATTCAGGAAAAGGATGTCAAGAATGATATATAATAATAATATGTAATTTACCTTGGAAATAAAGAAAGATATGAATTCAACTCAAATATTGTTCATTTTATTCTCAATAGTCAAATTTAATTTTTTTTTAAATGTAATAACTCTCATAATTATCAGTAGATGTCTTAAATTCTTATTCTACCTGTCCCTACGAAAACTACCTTACTTGCTAAATATGTGAACTTGGCAAAGTCATGTAAATTTCAAACATTAGAGGAACGGCACCGCCACCGTTTTAATAGACACTTGCCATTCATATGGTTCCTCAAAGGAAATGTCTTTAACCTTAAATTACAAGTAAACAGAAGAGTTCGTGTGTTGAAATGAAAATAATTGATAAAATAAGACTAATAAAGTTCTCAAAAGGAATAGTTTATGTGCACTGATACGCGGAAATTGTCTTGGTGATCTAACTGGTTATGAAGAAAAGTTCGGAAAGAAAGTAAAGTTCAAACTCGTGCACTGGATTGCTTGTTGAATTTGGATTTATATAAGGATCAAATACCTTTCTGGTTCTGGTAGATTCCAGCTTCTCCTATTTGGCTTGCAGGTTGGATTTCTTACCAAACGTTTGTCAAGGTAAGTTGATTTCAGTTTCAGTACTTCCTAATTTGGAATTTTAAGTGTTTCTGTGGAGATTTAGATGTAATTTTTCATTTAATTGGAATTTTGATGTAATGTTTCTCTGCTTTTTTCAAAATCGACCTCCGCTTCTTTTTATTTGTTGATCACTCACTTGTTTCCGTTACCAGGCCCGTTATTTTCCGATTTTCACAAACACTCTCGATCAATTTTGGTCTGGCAAGTCGGCAGAATATATCATTTTGGGCTTGTATAGTCAGTTATATATATATATATATCTATATATATATATATATATATATATATATATATATATATATATATATATATATATATATATATATATATATATATATATATATATATATATATATATATATATATATATATATATATATATATTGTCATGAAAATAGCATATAAGAGTAGTAGATAGAAATTTAAAAATATTGGACTTAATAGAAATAAAAATAATATTTCACAGAACAACCCTGACTGATACTTTTTCAAAAAGATATAACCTCTGCCAGTTCAAAATGTCACACTTTTAATCAAAAAAATCCTTCAGAAACCTTGCAAAATAAAGAGTTATTCTCAAATCATAAGATTACGAGCCAAGTAAACGGAACACTCTGAACTCATCCAAGAAAGCTAACTTTTCTTCAAAGAAAATAATTTCAGCCACATAAAACCATAAGCTTAGTTATCAACAAAGTAAAACAGATTCAAAAGAATAGGAAAACATTAGAAAAAGATTATTTCCAGTTGAAAATAAAATATTATTAGATAAAATTTATAACATCTTGTATATGAAACTGTCACACAGCCAATCACAGGTAGAGTTTAGATAAAGAACGAGGAAACTTAAAGTCAAGGAAAAGGTCATATCAAATTTTAGTAGAAATAAAATAAAAATGTACCATATAGAAATTATTGTAAATAGGTTAATTAATTATAAGAAATCAATAAAAATCAGTGACTGACAACCATAAGTGATCGAGAGTGTTTGTGAAATTCGGAAAATAACGGAAAAAAGTGAGGAGTGATCAACAAATAAAAAGAAGCGGAGGTCGATTTTGAAAAAAGCAGAGAAACATTACATCAAAATTCCAATTAAATGAAAAATTACATCTAAATCTCCACAGAAACACTTAAAATTCCAAATTAGGAAGTACTGAAACTGAAATCAACTTACCTTGACAAACGTTTGGTAAGAAATCCAACATGCAATCCAAATAGGAGAAGCTGGAATCTACCAGAACCAGAAAGGTATTTGATCCTTATATAAATCCAAATTCAACAAGCAATTCAGTGCACGAGTTTGAACTTTACTTTCTTTCCGAACTTTTCTTCATAACCAGTTAGATCACCAAGACAATTTCCGCGTATCAGTGCACATAAACTATTCCTTTTGAGAACTTTATTAGTCTTATTTTATCAATTATTTTCATTTCAACACACGAACTCTTCTGTTTACTTGTAATTTAAGGTTAAAGACATTTCCTTTGAGGAACCATATGAATGGCAAGTGTCTATTAAAACGGTGGCGGTGCCGTTCCTCTAATGTTTGAAATTTACATGACTTTGCCAAGTTCACATATTTAGCAAGTAAGGTAGTTTTCGTAGGGACAGGTAGAATAAGAATTTAAGACATCTACTGATAATTATGAGAGTTATTACATTTAAAAAAAAATTAAATTTGACTATTGAGAATAAAATGAACAATATTTGAGTTGAATTCATATCTTTCTTTATTTCCAAGGTAAATTACATATTATTATTATATATCATTCTTGACATCCTTTTCCTGAATTCTACTTTGAGATTGAGAGTTTCCCATGTGGCGTACCAAGAGAGCAGCTGGAGCACCTGAAAAGAAAGAGAAAGGAAATATCTAAAAGCAAAGAGTAAGTATTTGTAAGGGCGTTCTTAAATATTATTTGAATACAATACTTTATTTACAGTCTACAAACCACTTATTATAAATATGAATAAAAGAGAACAAATTTCTAACTACTACTATTGCTACTATCAATCAAACTACTTTCACTAAAGAAAACTATAAAACGAAAATTCGAATTCAATACAATTATTTTTCTACGAATTCTACAACTACTAAAAATCACGAAAATAATAATACAGTTTATTATTATTATCAACAATCACTAATACTATCACTAATATTATTAATATATTCAAACTATTATTATTTTATTGTAATTATTGATAACCAATTCATCATAACAAATGTCACCTCAACTTAGGGCACTCTAGAATTCTTCACACACATTCATTTTCATAACAAAATGTCGCCAGCAACGTGGTGCGAATAGGAAAGGGAAAATTCAAGGAAATATCACAGTAGGTAAAGTGGAGTGAATAGGTAAGGAAAATTCAGAGAGTGAGTCAGTAAAATTGTGAGCTAGGAAAGTATAAAAAGGAAGGATAAAATGGATTTGAGAGATGGTAAGAAAGTTGGTGTAGATGGAAGAGAGATGGGTGATTATGAAGGAAGTGGTGTAATTGAGCAAGGACAGAGTAGTAGTGGGAGTGGACAAGTGCAGAGAGAAAGTAAAAGCATGGAAGATCAGATACAAATGCTGATGCAATTTGTTACAGGAAATATGGAGAGAATGGAAGGTAATATGAGAGAAAATGTAGAAAGTGTCAAGGAAAATATTAGAGAAAATATGATTGAAATGGAAATAAAATTACAAAATAAATTAGAGGAAAATAAACAAGAAATGACTAAAATGTATAGGGAATTTGAAAAAAGAATAGAACAGAAAAATGAAGAATTTTACAGCAATACCAAACAAGACATAGTAGATATAAATAATTCAATAGATCACAATAGTAAGCAAATACAAGAAGTTAGGGAAAAAATTGAATCAAATAATCAGGAACTTATTGGAAAAATAACAAAGGTAAATGAAAAAGTAGAAAAGAATAAAAAAGAGTCAAATGAAATCATGAATGAGAAAAGTGATGAAAATGAAACTAAATTCAAAAACTTAGAACAGAAAATAAAAGACATAGAAAAATTAATATTAGAAACAGGTATAGAAACTAGGATTATCAATACATGTCAGAGTTTTCAAATAAATAATAAATTTGAGGGGAATATTAAGAAATTACATCCTACCACTTTTGTAAAAATAATGAGAAACAAAACTAAAAACATAACAAATATAGATGAACTAAAGGACACAATGAGACAACATTTGAATAATCAACCTTGTATTTGGTTTAACAGCCACGAAAGAAATATAATTAGTTTCCAAGATTTTGAAAATCTATTTCTCAGACAATATTGGGGGGATAATGCACAAATGTTAGTAAGAGATCAACTTCAATTTGGAAAATTTGATGAA
Organism: Chrysolina americana; assembly: GCA_958502065.1. Classification (NCBI taxonomy): domain Eukaryota; kingdom Metazoa; phylum Arthropoda; class Insecta; order Coleoptera; family Chrysomelidae; genus Chrysolina; species Chrysolina americana. The sequence goes on from OY293420.1 coordinate 34,993,343, forward strand.
AGTAGAAATATGAATTATAACAATTATGCCATTCAATTATTTGCCATAGCACAACACCTAGATCCTATAATGAGAGAGGAAGAGATTGTAGGGAATATTAGTCGTCACTTTAAGCAGGAAATCTTTAAAATCATAAATATGCACGAAATCAAAAATATGGACAAACTTAGTCAGTATTTACTTAGACTTGAAAGATAGGGAACAGAGATATCAGACAAGACAAAATCTAAATATTAACAATTACAATAGACAGACACAATACAACAACCAATATAACAACAGGAATTATATGGACAAAAATAATAATAATCAATTTAGAGACAATCAGTATAGAAGTAGACCAAATCAAAATTATTATGACTATAATAATAGACAAACATATAATAATAATAGGGAAAATTAAAACAACCAATACTATACAAACCAGGACCATGTAAGGAGAAATTATAGAGGCCAATACAACAATAATAATAATAATTATCAAAATAGAAATTACTATCAGAATAGGACAGACAATTTTAGACAAAACAATGAACAACCAAGACAATTTAATAGGGAAACAAGGAGGAATTCAAATCCTGAAAACAATTATAATAGGGAACAGACAAGACAAGTACATTTTAATAGAAGAGGAACAAGCCTAGATAGGAACAATGAACAACAAAATGTAGACAATACCAATCAAAATGACAATCCACAACCTTCAAGCCGAAACGTCGAGTTATAACTCTCACCGCGGTTCAACCCAGGAACTTAGTAATCTACAAATATCTGACCGCGGAAACCTTTCTGAACACTTCATTCGCCTCTATATCTATATTCTCCAACCTATAGTTGAAACATCCCAATCATATGTGGAAAATTCTTACCACTTTATCAATCGAATTAAAGAATTCAACATATCCAATTCCGATATCCTTGTTAGCTTTGACATCGTCTCCCTATTCACCAACATCCCTATTGATGAGACCCTTGCCATATTGAAAAACAAGCACGACATATCACAAGACATTCTCACTCTAGTCAAACATTGCATGTCTAACACATACTTTACCTTCCAAAACACCTTTTACAGAAAAATCAAAGATGCCCCTATGGGATCCCCTCTCTCACCCGCGTTTGCCAACATTTTCATGGAAGATTTCGAAACCAAAGCCCTTTCCTCAGCCACTCTTCAACCTTCCTGCTGGTTACGATACGTTGATGACACTTTTGTCATCTGGCCCCACGGTAGAGATACTCTGAATTCTTTCCTGACCCATCTGAACGAAGTACACCCTCACATCCGCTTCACGATGGAGATAGAGAGCAATTCGACTCTGCCTTTCTTAGATATACAAATCAAGAAAAATCCCCAACAAGGTTTCTCATATACTGTTTACAGAAAACCTACCCACACAAACCGATACCTCAAGTCAAAGTACCACCATCATCCGTCGCAACTCAACTCTGTCGTAAATACACTGATATCCCGCTCCATTCGTCTAACTGATGACCACAGCAGACAATCCGAACTCCACAACGTGAAACAAGCTCTCCTACAAAATGGCTACAGACCAGACCACATAGAAAGAAACATCCAAAAACAGCTCCAGAAGTCACCAGAAAACAAAATCGAACCACAAGTTGAAGACCGTCCATCCAAAGTTTTCTTCCCTTACATCAAAGGAGTAACAGACATAATCAGCCGAGTTTTCAGAACAGCCAATATCAAAACCATCTTCACCACAGAGCAAAAACTGTCACACCTCATCAGATCAACGAAGGACAAAATTCCCAACGAAGACCACGGTATTTACGAAATTCCCTGTTCTACTTGCCCCCATTCATATATAGGAGAAACTTAAAAACAGACCCACTTCCGATCTTATCAACACTCCCTTACCGTTAGAAACCGAGACACCAGCTCCGCATTAGCCCTTCATTTCATCCAAGCAGGTCACCCCATAGATTTTGAGAAAACCAGAACCATCGCCCCAGTACGTTCCAGAACCTCCAGATTAATCAGAGAAGCCATCGAAATCGAAAAACGTCCTGATTGCCTGAATATTAAAGATGATAGCCGTAAATTGAACCCCATTTGGAAACCGCTTCTTCCGACCGTAATCACCAAACCACAACAATCAATTATCCCAATCCAAAACAATCAACATCAGGCAGACACAGGTAGGACGAACGAGAAAACCTGCAAGACGCGCCCACTTTCAGGTACCCAAGAACTGAAAAAGAAAGAAAATTAATGAAAGGTTGAAACGTAATTCTACGCTGAGGTTTCAATCTGCCTACTCCTAAGGTATAATTACGTTAGATTTTTGTAACTTGACGTCGGGGTCTCAATCTGCCTACTCCTGCCTGCCTACTCCTACGAGACATGGGGAGTAGGCAGATTGAGACCCCGAAGTCAAGTTACAAAAACCTAACGTGATTATACCTGAGGAGTAGGCAGATTGAGACCTCAGCGTAGAATTACTTTTCAACCTTTCATTAATTTTCTTTCCTTTTCAGTTCTTGAAAATGGCTCCAAAATCGGAGCCGAAACGTCGAATTTCAACAAATTCTAGACGCGGTTCAACCCGAACTCTTAGTTTTCAAATATACATATATATATATATAAAGGCCGATTCTTTTATCATGAGGTAACATTGCTATATTCTAAACCATAATAGATACAAAGACGATTAAATGGGAAAAAAGATAACTATTGTGGTGAGCAGTAAATTGGCCATAGAAAATTTACGGGGATTCTCGTCCTTCCCAACTTATACAGGGAAAACTGAAAATGCTGTTTTCGGTTTTTTACGAATAGAATTGTTATTTCAGAAAATATTAAAAAATGAAAAAGGAAGGTTTCATTGTATTCAAAATGTACTAGAACTACGGAACGATAAATTTTTAATCAAACGTTTCGTGTCAACACCGCCATCATCAACTATTTTTTTCAAATATGGACCTGTCTATTTCATCACAAATATTGATAGAGCGATAAAATCACAATTCAGTGGTATATCACACTCGACATTTTAATAACGTTTCATATAAAATAACTAGCATCATCAGTGACAACAGCATTTTTAGTTTTCCCTGTATAAGACGGGAAGGGCGAGAGTCCCCGTAGATTTTCTCTGACCAATGTACTGCTCACCACAATAGTTACTTTTTTTTCCCATTTAATCGTCTTTGTATCTATTACGGTTTAGAATATAGCAATTTTACCACATGATAAAAGAAACGGCCTGTATATCGGTGGTTAACTTACATCTATGTTGAAATTGTTCGACGCGATGTTATTCAACAACGAGTGACACACTGTGCAAGATGAGAGTTGATATAAAACAAGTAAAATTGGAAGATTTTTGGTAAAAGTACGTTACGTTTAAAATTGCTAAAATTTAAATTAAAGGTTTTTAACCACACAAGGTCAAATCACTGCTATTGGTTTGAAGTAGACAGACAGTTGACATGACATATGACTTCGTCAGTGGTACCAATTTACAGTTACCAACTCAGTTGGAGTCCGTAAATCAGGATTTAAAATTGGTAAGGCGACACCTAGTGAGCTAGGAACAATCCTGACTTAAGTATATTGGGCATGTAAGTCAATGTCATTTGTACATATTTTGTTGTTGTATTACATGATAAAGAACAAGTGACAATGTTTTGTCCTTATGCGGGCAAAATTGTTTATAAGGGTTAAATTGTTGTAAAAATTATATAAAAAAGAATTTACTGTTAATTTCAATTCTTTGATCAAATTTATGAATCGATCTGATGTCATCCTGAATCATCAGGCAAATTTTAGGCTGGTCGACTTGTGTCGACTTTTTCTATATTTTAAATATTTTAGTTCCGACATTTGCCGCACTCGCTGCTGGCGCTACTGTGGCGGGTATATTCATAGACAGATATATGTTTACCAGTTTACAGTGGATCAGTCACCTGCCGTATATTAAATTTCCGTTTTATCACCTATCGGTCCCCCATAACCGTGGCATCAGTGTATTCAGTAATTCCACCTCGCTGGGAATCGGTTTTGCGTTCTCACCTCGTTTTATCAATTCGTGCTCATGTGTGTAAGTTTGGTACACATTTTGCAACCGAGTTTCAACTGGTTACCAATGAATTAGAGTGTTGGAACTTTCAACGTAGCTCAGAACTATATAACATTGCAATATCACAAGCACATGTATGTGATAATAATAATAATAGTAATAAATTTGCAATCCATTTCAAAGTATTTTTCCGATGAGCTAGAGACTTGAAACTTTAAACATAGCTCGGAAATGAATAAGCAATATTTTGCAAAATTTATTAATAATATAATGTTAATTATAATAGTTTTGCAATAAGCCATGGACTTAAAAATGTCAAAATAGCTCACAACTCGATGACCAATATCATTGGTATAACATGATATGTTTTCATTCGAACGAAGTTTGATACAGTGTGCCAGAGAGTTTGAACATATGAAACGAAGGATTTCGACACAGGACTCGCTTTTCCATAACATCTGGTCGAATCAGAGTCCAAACAGAGTAGGTTATCTTTATAAGGGGCGTGTTTCAGGAAGACTCCCTTAGCTCTCTTCTCTTCTGCATATATCTATTGCCATTGTTTGTTGCACTACGGAAAACTCGCGGATACAACTGCGGCACCTCCAGCAACCGGAGGCATAAGGTCACCCATCTGCTTCACATGGATGACCTCAAACTTTATGCCTCTGAAGAAAAGGATCTTTATCAGTCCTTAATGGTGATGCAAGAGTACTCGCATGCTATCGGAATGGAGTTTGTGATCGACAAATGTGCCACGGTTCATCTCATAAGAAGGCGATGCGAGGAATACGGAGAGGATGTTCAGCTCGTAGACGGAAGCATCCTACATCATCTGGATGCCGGAGAGACGTATACTCTCCTAGAGGTGGAACAACGACACTCCCAAGGAGTAACCACTGTTAAAAACTCCCTCCGCAGCAAAGTTGCTGCTATTAATATGCTTGCCGTTCTGATTCTACTTTACTCCTTAGAAGTAATGATATGGACTCAGGAAGACCTGCGTCAACTAGACGTAAAAACTCGCAGAATGATGCATCTTGATAGGAGACGGTTACACTTCCCCAGACAATAGGGAGGCCGTGGAATTTTGAACATGGGGTGTCTACATAACAATGGTTTTGGATGGAGCCTGTGAAGTCATTAGCAGTTCTGATCTCCTCTTCTGCAAAAAGCCCACGTTAAATCTGCGGAGAATGAGTCTCCTACAGCTACACAAGGATAAGCCAACGCATGGGGTACTCTTCAAGAACATTCAAGACCTTGGCTTATCCAAAAACCTTATCGCATATCTCAAGTCAAGTGGGCTGAAATCTGAAACCGAAGGATATATATAACATGCCAGGATAGTGTCTTCAACACCCCCGTCTATCGTAGTTGCGAGATGGGTATAATGATCCCTGACACTAGAAGCAGATCGTGTCGTGGGGCAGCTAAGATCACAATGCATTTCCGGTCAGTCTGTTCAGATCATGTGGTCTCAGCCTATATCCACAGGCATAACGTGGTGCTACGAGTGTTGTACTACCATCTGCGACACTCGTTTGGTATAAACGAGTATTGCATTATGCTCTGGGGGATATTGAGTCCGTTCTGGAGAAAGAGATGTGCAGAATCTATTGGAGTTAATCATTCCCCACCCTCAGGCAAATACAAGCCAATAACTCGGATATAGTCCTCGACCATCAAGTAAGATGATTTTCGTCAAAGAGTTTTCGGCTCCTGGCGAAATGAACATCGTCCGAAAAGAGGAAGAAAACCAGACAAAATACCGAGATTTACTCCTCCGCAGGCTTTACCCAAACCATTCTGTTCAAATGGTGGTTCTCATCGTAGAGGTACTTGGTAGAATGATGGACACGCTGCTCTCACCCAATGGACGTGGGGAGTATTTACTGGGGTTAATGACACACCAGCGCGCCCTGTATCGGGGCTCCGGAGACGAGGCCTGACTGGGATATTTTAAAAAACAAACAAAAAATTTAATAGTACTGTAGATCAATTTTGAATCAAGAATATCTTTTTGAAATAGCTGACGGGATAATAATAATAATTTACAATCAATTTTTGAGAATAAATTCCCAAAGAACTAGAGACTTGAAACTTCAAACATAGGTCTCTCTAGTATATTCATTGTCGTAGTCTAAATGCCAAGTTGATCATTCTCTTAGCTGTTTATCATAGCTTCTTTTTTAATCTATGTTCACCATTGTTCTTATAAAAACACTTAGTATTCAGTCAGGAAATATTTCATTAGATTAGTCCTGTATGTTTTCTATAAATAAATAGCTGAGACCTGGATAATGATACAATATAATAATGAGATATCAATATACCGTTAATTGATGAAATACGTCTGAAAAATTGGGATAGGGATGAAGAAAGGAATCTTGTTAATAAATGGATTGAGAAGAAACTGAAGGTTTCGGACCGAAAACCAAACCTGAAACCACGATCACGCGCCGAGTCCTCTGTCAGTTGAAGGATCTAGCATTCATTTGTTTTAATATTAAAGTGAAGTGAACTGCTTGCTTCCTTATTTTATTTTTCAAGACAACAAATAAATAGATTGATATATTATTTGTGGATATAAACATTTCCTATTTCAGATATGACCAGATGAAAAAGAAAAAACCGAAATTAACCCGACAATTTTTCTTGTCATAATTTCATCAAGTTGTTTAAATTCGATTGAAACATTTTGCGCGCACCAGATACAGACAGCAGTTTTCAAAAAAGAATTGGATAAAAATTTTCCATCCCCATTAATATTTAAAGATTTATAACCCCCTACACATTCCTAACGCCATACAGATTATCCTGGAAATACGAACCTATTGAAAATTCACATACAAACAATTTTCAGGCCATCTGTACGGGGTTAGAAAACTGTATGGGTTTATGAACCTGTATGAGACTAGGAGAAATTAATGAAATATTATTAGTCCCTTTGAAAACGTGATCTTATTTTTCATTCATTTTAATTATTTTTGACAAATGTTTTGTATTTTGGATTGAATTGGTCGTTACTTGATGGAAATCCATAGTATAAAGCACTAAGGTAAACGATTAAATTTCCACAAAACTTTATTAAATTCGCGACATGTTTCACTACACTGTAGTTTTATCAAGCGATAATGGTTTACTAGAGTAAACCATTATCGCTTGATAAAACTACAGTGTAGTGAAACATGTCGCGAATTTAATAAAGTTTTGTGGAAATTTAATCGTTTACCTTAGTGCTTTATAAATGTTTTGTAGATCATCGTTAACGTTGATAAAACGTGTTCCTTGTTCCGGTGGTAAGCAAAATTGTTCATCGATCTGAAGTTCCTAACATTTTATTTTTAATAGAAAAGTGAGGTGAAATTTCTTTTTAGAATGTTTCAGAAAGAAGGACAATACTACATCGATAATTGTGGATACCTTCTTTGCCGAGATACATCGTCACTTACTGATTTTATAAGAATGATCACGTAAAACCCATTCAGTGGAAATCAAAATAAATAATCAATCTGAAATATCCTCAGTATCGTAGCACTGCCCGTGAAACCGGAAGTGTACACAAACTTCCTATTTTTTTCAAAACAACATGTAATAATATGATGTTTTTGAAATTTACTTATCATTTCAAACAATTTGTGTAAAATGTCTCTATAACAACTCTCAAACTATTTCGCGTTATTGGAATAAAAAAAAGTTTTTATCAATATCATAAAATGGAATTATATAATTCAGCCTTTCGCGAATATACTGTAGGAGTTTTGTCGGCAACTGTCGAACAGAAAATAATTCAACAGCCTCATATGGTAACGTATTGCTCTCTGGAAAACGGTGCAATATTCACCACATATGCCAAGTTTACGTCCGTTTGCTTATTAAACCATATTTACCCAAAAGAAATAAATGAAATATGTAACCCAAAAATAAACTAATTTCAGATGTCTTCTTGATGTTATTCAATGTCCACCAAGTTATAAGACCTGAATGTGATAGTGAGAGTTCATCACCAATCTTGATCCATACCGCATAGAAGTTTGTGCTCCACATAAGAACTCCGATCATAACCTAATCTCCACTATTTGCTTCTTTTATGTACCATCGAGCAGCTTGAGTAGCACAACACTACCTTGTCTTATATGGCTGACGATATGTCATAATGGTTAATGGGAAAATTATGGCGGTGCGAAATATAACTTTCGGAAGTCAAAGTCCTTTTTTAAAAAGTAATTTTACTGACAAAAATACGTCTGAATAGTACAAGAGCTAAATTATGACTGAATAATAAAATAAATGTTCTCATAAAGATGAAGATGCTTGCGCATCAGTTTCCTGGAATCGCAAGATTCTGCCTCAGCATAGTCACGGTTCACACGGAAATGGGCGATATAATTCCTCCCCCTGAATATTCAACGTAGGAGGGTTAGCGAGGAAGTTGAACCCTAGACATCTCAATTTCTTGTGGTTGTTTGTTTGGTCCCTTGGTTCTGCAGCCTTTGAAGTCAATCTTTTTGTGCACCATGTATACACAAATCGATGCTATGACCAGGTAGACGAACATCGTCCAAAAACTTGGAATGTGTGCTACGTCTTTGAAGGATATCGTCGGTTCGTTCTCCATTATTGCTGTTTTTATTGAGTGGAGTTCGTCCAGGTTCAAGTCATAAGTTGGATCCCTATGCTTGGTTTGGGTGGCTCTGACTTCCTCTCGTCTAAGTCTGGTAGAATGATTGGTTCACTATTGGTGACTTGGTGATAGTTTATTATAATTTGATCACCACAGGATAATTGGCATCCAATTGGAATAACAAATAGGAAACTTCCAGGTAGCAGGTTTTCAATTTCATTTTGATTTTGGCACCTAAGTTTGGTCGTTTGTTGAGACGGTAGGAGGACAACCCATTTGTTTGAGTTGTCTAGTTGTCTGATGGTTAGTCTTGATAGATAGATGGTTCTTTTCTTGCAAGTGGAGGTGTTTTGGACATTGAGCAACTGGATTTCGCATGGATTATCTTCTGTCAGCTCCCTGATGTTAGTGGACGGGCAGATATACGTTTGGTGGGAGATCTCCAAACAAGGATTACTCAAGAATGCATACAATTTTTCATTTTTTGTTAAATACTTATTTTGAGGTACAACAGCCTCAAACTGACCCTTAGTTAACGTTGAAAAAGAAAATAGATGATAATAATCAAATTTTGAGGAATGGGTAATTGGAATATGTCTAATATAGTTTATTCTGAAATTTGATATATAACTTTCGAGAGTTATGATTCTTTCGAATAGCAAAGTATTCTCGAAACTTATTTCAATTGGTAGTTGGTCTTTGTTGATAATTTTCTTCAACTTTTGCAGTTTATGGAACAAATCTCTCGTTTTTATAATACTGGAATGAAGAACGTTCAATCTGGAAAATTGTATCGAGTTTTCGACATCATGTAAAATTGAATTTATGATTTCATATGTGTTGATTATCTGGTTTATGATATTGTTACGAGATTGATAAAAATCCCCTAGCTACGCCGCTGGATAGACTTGCACGCATATCGTCGATATGGTTTCCGAGAAAAAGGCAGATAACGGCCGGTAATGAATATTCGGGATAACCGAACCGTCGCATCGCGAACATTCTGGTCACACTTGAGTAACTATATAAACGCGAGACATTTGACTGGGAGAAGAAGTTTTTATGAAGAGAATTTATTAAAAAGATTAGAAAGTGATAATAAGCAGAAGTGTTTGGAATATTTAGCTAGTTGTATTGTTGTAAGTGTTTTAATTAGTCAGTGAAGTGTTGTATGTATGTTTACAGTGAAGTTAAAAAATAAACAGTTTAGTAGTGTGCTCGACCTATTATTTAGCAAAACGTAACAGTGGTGTCCGAAGCGGGATAGTAGTGAAAAACAGAAACATTCTATTTATAAACTATTTATGGTGAATACGAGGAGTACATCGTACGATACGATGGAGGACATTGTGAAATTTATCCAAAATCAGTTTGCGGATTTGGAAAGAAGGCGCCAGGAGGAAAAACAAAAAGAGGAAAAGCGGCGCCAGGAGGAAAAACAAGAAGAGGAAAAGCGGCGCCAGGAGGAAAAGAAAGAACGAGAAGATGAAAAACGAGAAGAGGCACTCCAGAAAATTCTCGAAGAACAGAGAAAAGGGCGAGAAGATGCAAAACAAGAACGAGAAAAGGAAAAACGAGAACGAGAAGAACTCCAGAAAATTCTTGAAGAACAGAGAAAAGAGAGAGAAGATGAAAAACAAGAAAAAGAAAAAGAAAAACAAGAACGAGAAGAAGCACTCCAGAAAATTCTCGAACAACAAAAGAATGAATTGGAACGAATAGAAAGGAAAACAGACTTCCAGAAGGTTCTAGAACATCAAGACAAATTCTTTCAACACGTTCTACAGAAAACCAAAGTACAAATGGGGGAACTGAAAGGAAAAATAGAGGAAGACGTCAAGAAAATCGACGATGAGCTCAATAAGAAAGTGGATACAGTGCAAGAGGAGGTGAAAGGACTCGAAAATCAGATAGCACTCCTCAAGAAGCAAGATCGTCGAGACAGGGTTGCCACATCAGGAATTTCCGTAAAACCACCGAGTTTTGATGGACAGTCCTCTTGGTCCATGTATCGCCGACAATTTGAAGCTGCAGCAGTGGCAAATGGATGGGACGAAGAAGAAAAAGCTACGGCCCTTATAGTAGCTTTGAGAGGGCCAGCTTTGGGTATGTTACAGACGATACCTATCGAACAGCAAAATAAATATAAAGACCTGATTACTGCATTAGAGTTACGGTATGGCGATCAACATCGAGAGCAGCTGTATCGGGCTCAAATGAAAACGCACCCTCAGAAATCAGGTGAGAGTCTGCAGGAATTTGAATCGGATGTGAGACGCCTAATTCAGCTGGCTTACCCAGAAGCACCGGGAGAATTCAAGGAACAGCTAGCGGTGCAGTTATTCATAGGTGGACAGAGAGGCACCGAAATCCAAAGGACTCTGCGACTGACACACTTCGAGAGGAGTAGTGATGCCTTGGTACGTTCTCTAAAAGTTGAGGCGGCCCTCAACTCCTTGAGTCCGAAAGTACGAGCGGTTTCAATGGAAGAACCCGAACAACTAGCAAGCACAGTTACTAGTTTATTGAAGAAGGTTCTGATGCGCTCAAATCTTTGAAAAGCGGAATGAGCACTCAGGATAACAGGGCTTGCTATCGATGTGGAAAATTGGAACATTTTATTAGAGACTGCAGGGTAAGAATGCCACAACGTCCGCTATCACCTGTGTGGACAAGGTCTTCCAGCGAGTCCTCAAATTGTCGGCAGGAAAAATTAGAATCAGACAATATTTCTGGGCGCATACCGGCTAGCAAAGATGTAGCCCCCAGGATCATCCCTGTTATGAGGCTACAAACAACCGAATTGATATCGGGGCGCACACCGGCTAGCAATGATATAGCCCCCAGGGTCATACCAGTGAAGAGAATGAGAACCGAATTGATATCGGGGCACATGCCGACTAGCAATGATGAAGCCCCCAAGGCCATCCCAGATAAGAGGCTAAGAATAACTGAATTGCCCAACAACACAGATACCTTGTCCAGAAGGCCTAATTCGGATACTTGTGAGCGAATTGTACGTCGCAAAGGGATCAACCAGGTAAGATTAATGGTTGACGACAATTGGACCACAGCGAAAATGGGGAAGGACCAAGAAAGTGATCCAAACGTTGCAGATTTTCTACAATGGAAAGAAAGCGGAGCGAAAACACCCACCTGGAAGGAAATCTCCTTACGATCACCAGCTTTCAAGGCATTGTGGGCACAATGGGATTCCCTGATTGTTGAGAATGGTCTATTGAAGAGAACTTGGGAATCAGCCGACGGTAGAAAAGTGATTTCTCAATTGGTTGTGCCTAGGTCGAGGATAAGTGATGTCTTGGAGGAGACCATGGCAGCAAATCATCTGGACATTTTGGAGTGAATAAGACCATGGATAAAATACGGCAGAGATTTCACTGGGTCCAATGTCGTGAAGATGTAGAGAGATGGTGCCGAAGATGTCTGAAGTGTGAAGCAAGCAAAGGTCCCAAGACAAGATCGAGAGGAGAGATGAAACAATACAATGTAGGTGCTCCCTTCAAACGGATCGCCATCGATGTAGCAGGACCGTTTCCGATGACGAATGATGGCAAAAAATACATCCTCGATGCCATGGATTACTTTAGCAAATGGGTTGAAGCTTATGCCTTGCCTAATCAAGAAGCATCCACAGTTGCAAGAGCTCTGGTGGATAACATGTTTCAAGGTTTGGAGTCCCAATGGAGCTACATTCCGATCAAGGAAGAAATTTTGAATCAAATTTATTTAAGGAAGTTTGTGAATTGATGGGAATTAGCAAGATCAGAACAACGGCCCTCCACCCACAGTCTGATGGCATGGTTGAAAGGTTCAACAGGACTATGGAAGAACATCTTTCCAAAGTAGTAGAGGAGCACCAAAAGACCTGGGATCGACATATTCCACTATTCTTGATGGCTTACAGGGCCTCTGTGCACGATTCCACAAAGCTCACTCCAGCCAGCATCATCTTCGGGAGAGAACTTCGGTTGCCCTGTGACTTGGTGTTCGGATCACCAAGTTCTGAAGAAAAAGAGGTACAGGATTATGCAGACGAACTGCGAGATAGCTTGAATGGGATCCACGAATTTGCAAGAAAAATATTGAAGATAACTAGTGACAGAATGAAGGCTCGATACGATCTTAAGGCCAATACTGGTGGATTCAAAGAAGGAGATCGAGTGTGGCTGTACAATCCTCGTCGTAAGAAAGGATTTTCTCCCAAATTAACACCATCTTGGGAAGGACCATATACGATAGTGAAAAGAATAAACGACGTGGTCCATAGAATTCAACGCAGCCCGAGAGCGAAAATGAAGGTGGTTCACGTTATAATGGAGACAACGACACATTGTTTGATCGGGACGATCAAAATTGAAAGGGGGATAATGTTACGAGATTGATAAAAATCCCCTAGCTACGCCGCTGGATAGACTTGCACGCATATCGTCGATATGATTTCCGAAAAAAAGGCAGATAACGGCCGGAATGAATATTCGGGATAACCGAACCGTCGCATCGCGAACATTCTGGTTACACTTGAGTACCTATATAAACGCGAGACATTTTACTGGGAGAAGAAGTTTTTATGAATAGAATTTATCAGGAAGATTAGAAAGTGATAATAAGCAGAAGTGTTTGGAATATTTAGCTAGTTGTATTGTTGTAAGTGTTTTAATTAGTCAGTGAAGTGTTTGTTATAGTGAAGTTAGAAAATAAACAGTTTAGTAGTGTGCTCTGCCTATTATTTAGCAAAACGTAACAATATCTTTGATGAACATAGAATTTTCTCTATACGTTTGATTTTCAACAATTTTGGCAATTTGATTTATTTTTGACTCTAAAAGCTGTTCGTTATGTCTGACTTGTTGAACTGTACTATTGAACTGATCAATTAATGAGATTGAAAGTGAATTTTGCCTTTCGATGTTTGTTACTAGATCATTTTGATTATTTTGTAATTCATTTATCAGACGATCGTATTTTTCTCCGTCACTGGAATCTAAGTTTCCTGTGATTGATCCGCGTTTTGTTCTGAGTGGATGTGGTAAAATGTTGGTAAGTCTGTCTCTTTCTTCTGAAAATTGTAATATTTTCAAATAGTTTGATGTATCCCATGAGTAGTCTTTGTGACCGCCTACAAGTGTCCTTACGTTTTTAGAGTGGAATTTCAATTTATTCACCTCAGTAATTATTGGATTCAAGTCGAAATAATGAATAAGTGAATACGCGTGTGTTTCTACCTTAACTGTTCCAAGTTTGAGTGGAATAAGTCCTGGGTTGTTCTTTAGGTTTTATTTAGATATTTTTTCTTGGAGTCCGAGAGTTCCAGATAATCTGAAAAATTAATTAATTACCGTTTTCATTGTAAGATCAACTGTTTTGATTCGAGTTGGTTTTTGAAATTCATTCGCCTCTTTCTTCCTTATTTGTTTTTATACATAAGCTTTTTGTTTTGTTTTGAATACAATGGGGTTTATTTTCCCGTTCCACTATCTTTTCTTTTTGCTTAATTAGGCCTGAGTTGATCTTCGAATAGAGGAGTTTAGATCGTTCTTTATGATCGTTAGCATAATCATTTAGTAATTTTCGATCAATTTCGATATTGAAAGGGTCATTGACCACTAATGATATGAATTGGTTTGAACTTTGTGACCGAATGTATGGAATGGTTGTATGCCAATATTGCATACATTTTCATTTTTGGAGAGGTTTTTAAAAATCCTCGAGTATTGAGTAGGCGAATGTGTTCCAATATAGTAGAATTGAATCGTTCTATCATTCCGTTGGACTGCGGGTGATGTGGTGATATGAAATGGACTTCTATTTTGTGTAAAGCCAGGAGTTCCGAAATAAGGAAGTTATTGAATTCGGTACCATTATCAACGATAATTCGCTTGGGGATAACATGATGAGAAAACAATTGAATGAGATCATCAGCTATTTCTGTACCTGTCAATGAATTAACAAGGTATGCCTGCGCGTACTTTGAAAAGCTATCTATGATTGTAAGAAATTTTGTGTTTTCGATAGTGAATGTATCTAGATGTACAATCTTGAAAGGTTATGTTGCTGTGGGGGTGATGTTCAGCTTCATTTTGATGGGATTTCGCTCGTATTTACCTTGTTGGCATGTAACGCATGTTCGGCCAATAATATTTTTCTTTTATTCTTGCAAAAGTTTCGTCAACACCCCGGTGGTTTGATTTACCTTCATGATGGATTTGGATAACTTCCCGAATGTCATCTTTTTTTGTGACGTCCAGAAGCTTTTTGGTACACCTCTTAAATTTGATAGAGGGCCACTTGAAATATTTTTGAATTGTTGCAGAAAATGGTTCATAAAGTTCGGGGTTTTCGAAATAGACATGATAATGCACCCCTGGAGCGACAAATTCTTTGATAAAATTCAGAATATCGTTTTCTGTATCATTTTGCGATATTTGAATATTAATTCTCATTTTTTTCTCGAATAAAATGGTAGTTTTGGTGTTGGCCGGAGAATGGAGAACCGAGCTTATAATCAACTGATTGAGCCCTAAGTTCACGGCACATTACGCTATCGGAATTGCTACAACATGGTTCTGTTCAGCATTCGAGTGAATGGTGTCATCGTCGTGGTTTTCAGGTTCTCGTGGGGTTTCATTATTTGTGGAAGGTAACTCAATGTCTTCCGTTGGTAAGGGTTCATCTCCTGTACGTTCGGTATCAGGTTGTCATTTTCTTCACCACTTGTGGAAGGTATGTCATTGTCTTTCATTGGGTTTTCTTGCACCTCGTTGGGAGGTATCATGATAGGAGTATATTCAGCATCTTGATTGGGTTCTCTAATGATCTGAATATCAGAAGAGGGTTGATATTCTGGGGTTTCAAGGCAACGATTTACTGGGTTTCCTTGACCACCAAATGTAACACATTAATTTGTTAGGCGTTGTGATTCGTCTAATATATCATCCAATTCTTCCCAAAAGGTTTTTGTATCCTTAGTATGGATTTAAACACGGGATAAAGCATCGGCATTGGTGTTCAATTTGCCTTTTTTGTAGAGTATGTTATAGTCGTATTCGTCCAGTTTTATCCGCCATCTCAACAATTTTGAGTTGGGGTCCTTCAGGGAGAAAAGCCACTGAAGTGGTTTATGATCGGTGACAATACTAAACTTTCTTCCAAATAAATAGGGGGCGGAAGTATTTGGTAGCCCATACGATCGCGAGAAGCTCTTTCTCGATGACTGAGTAATTTTGCTCAGAATCGTTTAGAGTTCGAGAAGCGTATGCAACTGGCAAATCTTGGCCAATAGTGCCCTGAGAAAGGACAGCTCCTAGGGCAAATTTACTTGCATCCGTCGTGAGGTTAAAAGGTTTCGAAAAGTCGGGGTATTGCAGAATTGGGTCGTTGATCAACAGGTTCTTGCATGTATTGAAACATTCCAAAAACTCTGTGTTGTGTTCGATTTTTGCACCCTTCCTCAGGCATTTCGTTAATGGTTTTGTCAGTCTAGCGAAGTTATTTATAAATCGTCGATAATAACCTAACAGACCCAGGAATCCTTTGATCTGTTTGGTGGTTTTTGGGATAGGGAAGTTTTTTATGGCTACGATTTTATCCGGATTTGGTTTTACACCTCCAGGGGTCACAACGTGACCCAAGTAGGCTATTTCTTTTCGTAAGAATTCCGATTTATCCAACTGAATTTTGAAGTTTGAACTCCTCAGCCGATTGAAGACAGACTTGAGACGCTCGAGGTGTTCTTGCAGAGAAGTTGAGGAAATGATAATATCGTCGAGGTATACCAAACACTTTTCGTTCTGGATATCACGGAGAATATTATCCATTACACGCTGGAATGTTGCCGGCGCGTTCTTCAACCCGAATGGCATTCTCAGATACTCGTAATGCCCATGTTCGGTATAGAAAGCTGTTTTCTCAATATCGTCTTCTTCCATCTCAATTTGGTGGAAGCCACTGGCCAAGTCAAGAGTCGTGAAATACTGGCATTTTTTCAGTTTGTCTAGCAGATCAGTGATGTTGGGCAAGGGGTATTTGTCGTCTATAGTCAATTATTTTTATAGATATTCACGTAGACATATTTTCAATAAAAATCAGATATTTCCGTTTCAAAAGTTAGTGATTATAGAAAAAGTATATGACTAGTGAAACAATATGAACAATATCTTGTTCTTTGTTAAATAATTCAAAATAATTTCGAAACATGAATGAACATTGGAAAGTAGTCGATTGTTAACCCAAATTACTTTTTATAATTGAAAACCTCTTACTATGATGAACGAATTCATGTTAATGTACAAAACGTCAAATAAGAATTAAATTCAATTTCAATAAAAAAAATTCCATTGCGAATGGCGGGCAGTGTATATCACTTAGGCCAACACCATTGGACCGGTAGTTGCATTTCCAGCATTTTCATCAGTCCTGCGAATTTCATAATTTTACCTCGATAATTACAGAAGATACGGGGGCGCTTCCATGAAAAGTGAGGCAAATTTGAATTTTTCAGGAGTTAAATTATTTCAGGAAAAAGGTATATCTGTGGTAATTTTTGGGTCCTGATCACGAATCTCAAATAATTTTCAGCCTATTTTGCCCCCTAGTATGGTTTACCGTAAAAATGGGTTGTTCCATCGCGAATGGCGGGCAGTGTATATCACTTAGGCCAAGACCATTGAACCGGTAGAAGCATTTCCAGCATTTTCATCAGTCCTGCGAGTTTCATAATTTTGCCTCAATAATTACGAAAGTTACGGGGGTGCTTCCATGAAAAGTGAGACACACTATACCGGGTGGCTACGGAAGTATTGCCTACGGAATATCTCAGTTATTGTATGAAGTAGGTTTGTGAAATTTGGAGCGTCGATATAATGACATAAGAGCTAGAATTTGAGCATATTGACATGTCGAAGTTAACTTCCGGTCTGACCGGAAGTAACATCAACTTTCTTATTTTAAATAGAAACCCTATTTTTTTTCTTTTCGCTTTATTCAGCATTCAATTCCCTTTCTAATGACATATCACAAGTTGGTATCTAACCAGAAACTAGATCAGAAAAAAATTATTATTGAAATTCACCGAGTAGGCCGTGGAAGCAAAATGAAAGCCAAAAATTGAAAAGTTGGCTATGGAAACCATACGTCACTTGATAACAGTTGCTACTACTGCGATATTTTATTTTCATTCGTCGGCGTTATAAAAAGCCGCTAAAAAAAAATATTGGAAAATTGAGAAAAAAACAATACCCTGTAGGTCCATAACTTAAATAGGAACATACAACTTTTTCTTGCCTGTACTATTCAGCATAACTATTCCTTTCTAATGATATAATAGAAAGTAATTTTTTGAAATCATCGTCATTTCACAACGTATTTCATAGTAACAGTTTCAAAACCCACTTCATTCTGAATTACCCATTTTCAAGATGTATATCAAATAAGGACACTGGAGATAACCGTAATAGATATCCCAAAGCATAGCAAACTACCAGCGGGATTCACTGATAATCCACCATATGTTGTTACTCATTTCTGTCGTAACCGGCAACCCTGCTGGGACACCTAGAAGCTGTGATCTGGAAAAAATATATACTCTGGAAGACCTAAAGCTGTGATTTAGTAAAGTCAGTATGCACATGGGTGACCCATAGAATAGAATAGAACTTTATTAATCCATAAAATCCACATACATGGTGTTGGACAGGTCCAAGAGTTAAAAACTAGCGTTTAAAACCAGTATAGAAGATATAAAAACAAATATTCTAAGGATATATACACACATATAGGTATATACATATACATAGGCACAAACATATAGACTGTTATCAAAAATAAAAAAAATATACCTATGGATAATTGAGTAAAATAATATAACATATACAATATATAAATGTCGAATTAATAAACATACCTATGGATAATTGAGTAATACATTAAAATAAGTATAAGAGTAATGAAAGAAAAAATTATAAGAATGAAGTATAAAATGTACATTTTGGCCATCAAATTCATAATATGGGTTCTGCCATATGAGTATCATCAAAATATTCTGATAATGAATAATAAGCTTTCGAGTAAAGCAGATATTTCAGTTTTTTTAAATGTATTGATAGTACGGCAACTTTTAATATAATTAGGAAGCTTGTTGTATATTTTAGTGCTCGCATAAGAAGGTGATTTTTCAAATGAGGTTGTTCTGTGAGCAGTGGTCAGTAAATTATTCCCAGTTCTTGTTTTGTATTGATGATTGGTATTATTTTTTTCGAATTTTTGCAAATTTTTTCTGATAAGTAAGCAACACTTTGAATGTATCTCTGCATGAGTCATGTGGCTTCATATTGAACATCAATCTAATAATTCGCTTCTGGGCTACGAATATTCTGTTAACCTCGCTTGCATTTCCCCAAAGAATGATATGGAATGATATGGCAGAGTAGACAATTGCATAGTATACCTGAATTAAGATAGACTCGTGAAGCTCGTATCTCAATTGAGTGATGGCAAAGTATGACTTAAAGAGTTTTTTTGATGTTAACTCGATATGGTCAGACCACGAAAGTGATCTATCAATCGTCACACCTAGGAACTTTGTGGAGTGGTGCATATGGGGAAATTCGTTGGCTGACTTGTTTTTGTTGACGAAAATGATTTTGGTCTTTCGAGAATTTAATATAAGTTTATTTGAGTTGCAGTAGGTTGTCATTTCTTCTATTGCCTGTTCAATGCCATTAGTCATATCTTCCATGGTAGACTCGGCTATACCCAGAGTTGTATCATCAGCAAAATTGATGAGGTGAAATCGATTACTGATATTCAATGGAAGATCGTTAAGAAAAAGGAGAAAAATGAGTGGACCTAGAATTGAGCCTTGGGCCACTCCAGTATTTATTGTAAATTGATCCGATTCTGCCCCATTCAAGGTTACAAAGATTTTTCTGTTAGATAAAAATTATGTAATTAATTCCAGAACATTCCCACTAATACCCATATTATACATTTTTGAGTCCATGAAGTCTTTATCAATAGAGTCGAATGCTTTCGACAAGTCAAAAAAGATTCCCGCAACATATTTTCTATCATCAATCCCTTTATGCAAAAAGTCTGTAAAGAGAGTGGTGGCAGTTTCAGTGGACCTGTCTGCCCTGAATACGTGTTGAAATTCTGCTAATATAATATGTTTGTTGAAGAATTTCACCAGTCTGTTATATATGAGTCTCTCAAGTATTTTTGAGAAAATCCTCAGGAGACTGATAGGTCTATAATTGTCAATTTCTGACTTGTCTCCACTTTTATACACAGTGATAACTTTACTCAGTTTTAGGACATCTGGGAATTCACCCTTCACAATGCATATATTTATGAGAGAAGTCAACGGATCAGCTACACTTTCACAGACTTCTTTTAAATCTTTCACTAGCACATCATCTGGACCTGTTGACATTGTATTCTTCAGGTTGTGTACTATTGATTTTATTTCCTCGGTGGTGGCTGGCTCAAAGAAAAAGGTATGTGGGAGTATTTCTCCAATTGTACAGGTTTGGGATCTGTTGGCTCCGAAATGATCCTCCATTTTTTTCTCGATTATACTTGAGAAATATTCTCCGAAGCAATTTGCTGCTATCTCAGAATCAGTTATTTCCTCATTATTTATGTTTAAGTGGATATCTAGCTTATCACGATTTTTCCTACCAAGTTTTGAATTTACTTTTTATTTAGTTTTTCTCTTTTGGCATTTCTTAATGATTTCCGATAGTTTTTTCTTTTTATCTTATAAATCCTTTCCAAGCACTTACTACCTGCTTGTTTAAACATATGAAACGCATTATCCCAATCTTTTTTATCGTGTTTCAATTCGTCAGTGAACCAGTTTGTGTTTTTATATGGAGTTATTGTTTTAGGCGTTTGTGGACATGCCTCGTCGTAGGCCTGTTTAAATTAGTTTATGAATAATTCAAATTTGGTGGATGGTGATATTTCGTTATTCGTGTCCCATGCTATTTCGTCCAATTTTGTTTTCAGATAAGAGGTGTTTTTCTTTGAAATTTTACGATGGTAGCTTGTTACTTCTGTTTTAAAGTTGGCTTGTACATCGGTGTAGTTGTAGGACAGGGTAACTGCTAGATGGTCAGATAAGTGAGGATTAAATATCGATTGGGTGCACTGGTTCGGGTTTAAGTTGGAAATAATGTAATCAATTCCACTAATCGAAGTTTTGTTGTTTTTATCAGTGCATATATAGCCCTTTCGATGGATGACACATCGACGGTATCTTATATGGATATTAAAAAAAAATTCAGACAATTTTTTGACGAAATCACAATTAGAAAACAAAAAATGGTAATATACACGAAACAGACTTTATATATTTCCACGATTTCTTGGAGATGACCTATTGCTGCTTTTCATAGGGAGGACCGTGTCTCTTCACAAAATAGACTTCAAAAACACAAAAACAATTGCCACCGAGAAAATTCTGCAAACCAGGATCATCCAAGAAGCCCTTGAGATAGAGAAGCGCCCCAATTGCCTCAACACTCGCGACGACGGACGTAGACTTCCCAATACCTACAAGCCTCTCATTGCACGCATCAACTCATTTCCCACCAACCCAGTTCCCGCACACAGCTCATCTAGCGCCAACCAAGTTCCCGCACACAGCTCATCTAGCGCCAACTCAGTCCAATTTATACAATGATGATTATGTATCAGCCAAGTTGCCCGACAATGGAATTTTGGAGGGAGCAGGATCAATGGAACTGAAATACAGCTAATTCCTTGGTTGAGAAATTATCGTTCTCGATCTTGAAACCTTGAAAGTCTATCACCAATATTATATGGTCAAATTGTTGAGTTTCCTTATTAATTGTTACGTCTCTGTGTCTAGATATACCAGATTATAGCCTGAAATTGTCCTCCCAGTTGCCACCTTTTACCGGATTAAGGATTATACAACCCACGAAGGGATTATTTGAATTATTTGTAAAAGAAAAGACAATAGATTTGCTGCCGTAGAGTAAAAATGTTTTATTTGTCCTATTCGAAATAGTTGGTTAATACAATGATTGCTTCGAATTGTTTCACTCAATCAATTGTTTAAGTACTTCCAGGTTTTTATGGTGTTACACCAATCTTCTTCGATTCTAAGGTTGAGGTTGTAGCATTTGAAAATGCTACTTCTCATTCTCCTCCCCTGTATATATGTATATTTTAGCCAGTAAGAGATGGGAACAAGTTCAGAGCTACACCGAGAAAGATCGAGATATCTTCATTAAAAATTGTTAATCACTGCGCTCAACTCGTAGTTCAGCTTTCAACTAGTGGGTGTCGTTGATATCAAATTATTTCAAAATTCACAAGGAATAATGTGTCAGTCCACATCAATAGATGGCATTGTTAAATTCCTATCAGGCGTATTGGAAGGATGAGTGCGCAAGAATGATAAGAGCGAGGTGGGGAGGAGAACAGGAGATCCATATGGGTAATGGTACGAGAAAATGGTCGTCCGGTCCTAAATTGTGGGTTTTGTTTCTACGATTCGATTTTTCTCAATCCAACTTTTGATGCCCATCTGTGATCAAAGCAATCCATCCATCCATTTGGTATTCCACACGTCTTGGTTGGTTTCCTTTTTTTTCGTGAGTAGAAGTTTTTCCACTTTTTCCATCCATTTGGATTCAATTTTTATTTATATTACGAGTTCGAGACATC
Source organism: Chrysolina americana (assembly GCA_958502065.1). Lineage (NCBI taxonomy): Eukaryota > Metazoa > Arthropoda > Insecta > Coleoptera > Chrysomelidae > Chrysolina > Chrysolina americana. The sequence continues at coordinate 35,015,735 of OY293420.1, forward strand.
GTCATCGAATTAATCCAAAAAATCGTTATGGCTTGAATTTCCTAATCATCGTAATATTAGATTATAACCCTCCTGGTGGGGTAAGTTAATTCCTTGTATATATTTTACTTGCAATACTAATTGTTTTCTTTAGGGTTGTAGGTATGGTTGTAAGCGAGGGAATGAGTGGTTACCTCACAATTACCGCAAGGGTGTGATATTATCATATTTTTCCACATCCATTTCTTCCGTTGATCAATTTTTTTACGGAAGGAGTCTTGACCCATGAGATAACTGGAAGCCATTTTGTCGAGGAGTTATCCAAAAATAACGCCTCTTGCCAATGTCAACTAAGTTTTATTACTTGGAAAAGATAGTACCACAGATAACCGTCTACGTCGCAGGAGTTGAACAGGCCAGATATTTCATTTTCAATAAATTATCTTATATAAAATAATTACGAATCATATATGAGCAATCTCAATTTTTTTTTCACTTTACATATGTGTAAGCCGCCACACAGTACTGGGTGAAAGCACGTAAATTTTTATTACATGAAATTCAAATAATTTTCCCATAAACACCCTGTGTTTTTTGGTATATCTGAATGGTTTTTATTCTCATTACAACTGCTATAAAAATTGAATTTTTTGTTTGTCACCCAAATTTCTTTTCAGTTGGCTCATGGATTTTTTAAAAAATAAAACTCGAATTCTTTCCACAGAGTTTGATTTCCTGACCAAGCGATAATTTATTATCTTGTTTTCAAGGCGGTCGGGTGGCGCCCAATTGTTTATTTTTTTTAAATTTACACTCTAATATTCACGGCTCACATCTCACCAGACGAACGGCAGCCGGAGCTGACATTTTTTTGCATATATAGAAAAAATGGTCAAAAGGTTAAGTGGATGAACAATTTACTGGTGATTTGCTATCACTTCCTGAATTGAATTTACCTTTTACTCCAAAAAAATACTTTTTTTAAGTTTTTATCAAAAATGAATATATTCTGTTCTGTGAGGGTGCAACGTTTGAAGGTGAGATTCCAATGAGGAAAGTATACAAGGTGTTTCAAAATGTATAATTTAAGAGAAATGAAAGTCACGTCCATTTAACGTGACTGCTGCGTGTGTGTATCAAATATCATGTGGGAAATGGGTTATTGGGGCAATGGAGGGTAGCAAAGTATTCAGCAAAAATATATATAGGATGTCTTATATATTATTTAAGAGAAATAACATGGCGACTGATTGTCAAATTTAGTATACCAGGTGTACCAACATATCGTTTGAAAGGAGAAACATGAAGCTTAAAGAAAAAACACATCATTGAGGGTATGAGGTGGCGTTAGATAAAAAAAAAACAATTTTAATAGAAAAATTTATTACACAGTTTTATTTTGGTAACATATCACAAAGCCATTTGTATAAAATATCTACGTTTCGGAGACTGCAATTATAGTGGGGTTGCTTATCAATGTGATGCATACAAGGTGAGATACCATAGTTGTTTCCGAATGCTGGAACCATGCATGAAGTATTATCATAGTCCTTCAAATTCACAACACGTGTAGGTAGGTTCAATTGATGAAATTTCTCAGTAAGATAGTCACGTTTTTGAAGTCCTCGTACATAAATGATATCAACATTCTGTAAACTTTTCTTGAAGATGGAATCTAATTGATGATATTCCACAAAGCCAGAGGAATACCTCAATCCATGAACGTTTCGCTCCAAGAAACAGGCAGTACGTTTATCTGCTCTACTCAAAGAGGAAAATGGTATAGTTGGCAGCAGCAGAAAATTACTACATTGAATTCCAATCCTGATGGCAATCTCTTTAGGATGGAATTGATGCTCGATGGTAAAGCCTTGAATATCTACAACAGCTATTCTCATGTTGACTCTGTGATTGATACTGAAGTGAAAAGCATATGATCAGTTTAATTTGTTAATGATTTAGCTGAATGGGAGGTGCTCAATAACAGTGTCGTGCACAATGATGCAATAAGCTCTAGCATTTTGGGGAAATCCTTCAGATGCCTCGATTTCTAGTTTCACTTCAACAGTGGAACTTTTTATGCTCTCATCCCTTCTGGAACAATCGATGACAAAAAGAGTTTTGCCAACAAATTCGGTGGAGCTCAGCAGAGGATTATGTTGATTAGTAATTTTGTAGCTGAGACCGAATTGTGCATAGTTGAAATAGGCTTGCGAAAAATTCCCCTTTGCAAAATTCAGATGCATATTCTCTTTGGGATATTCTCACCGTTCAGAGTGAGCGTTATATTGGTGATATCCGAATGAGCGAATATTGTTGGATCATTGTTGAATTTGGTGTAATCACGGTCTATTTGGAAACATACAATCACATAGCGAGGACTTTCGAGAAACGAGGAAGTCTTGACGGCCCATATTTCACTTTTTGCACCTTGTGTGAGAGCAGGCAATATATGAAGTTCCCATTTTCTGAACGGCATGAGAATAGGAGTATCAGCTTGAATGGCCTTCAAGAGTTGCAATTTAATTCGATCACGCGGAAATATTCTCTTAACTTTGAGTTCAATATTTTCAATTTCCAACTTGACTGCTGTCGAACCAGCCGGCGATCCAGCGGTCTCCTCTATTTTGAAGCAGTTGCTATCATCTGCAGCTCGTACTAATCGGATGGTATGTTTGCCATAGGAAACACATTGATAATCGTTGAAAATATTCAAAAAATGCTTGATGGGTATGAGCATGTTGAATGATAGATCTGTGGTGTTGATAACCCCAGCGTTGCTGGGAAAAGCCCAACTTGATTTCGCCAAGTGATTGATATCTTCGTCGGTGTAGGTGAAAAAGCCTCTGACAGTACTAACAATTCCAACTTCACGAACCGTCTCCAATTCCTTACCGCTTTGTTCATAACTAGCAGATTGAAACATGAAAGCACCAGCATTGTTTACGAATGTTACACGACCATCTCCTTTGGTTTTCACAACTTTACCACTGATGAATAACAGGCTACCATACAAAGCATCGTAAGCGTCAGATTGATTGATGTTGATTTCAATGACATCATTGTTGCGAAACGACTTGACATATGGGTAGTAAGTCCGCCATTCCACCTTTTGTATGGATTCATCGTTGTGTGGTTTTCGGAAAATGTTGAACACTTGATTGGACAACATGATAACCAAGAGATTCCAAAAACAGTTTATTCTCCGGTGACAGTAGTTGACGCACGTTGAAGGTCTTGGTGAAGACTGAAGGAGGGTATGGTGGTGAGTAATTCTTATGAATAGTTAGCACCATACTTTCGCTTCAATTCCAAACGAACGATTATTTCTTCGTTTCGAAAATCAACGAGTTGAGAATGCTGGTCCAGCACTCGCAGCATAATATTGTTTATTTCGTCTCTATGAGCAATGGGTAGATAAATGAGGTGGTTGGGCGTTTCGTCAATTGCGTAACCAGGATCAACACCAACAGCAAATTCGTATATCGTATGAGACGGTGCGTCGTTGTAGAATGCTCCGAACGTAATGTTGCTATCTATGTGTGTGGTACGTACTTTAATGATATCTACAGGTAGATCTGATGCGTAATGCAAGTTGGGTTTGAGAAGAGTAGACAAAAACCCTAAAATGCGGGCCAAACTGTTTTCAGGTCGGAATTCAATTGAGTGATTAAGGCAGAATATTTCACTTTTCAGCGTATTATTATTCGGTTTGAGGTAGAAAAATTCCTCGGGGTTTTCCTTGTACGTTTTGGGTGTGATGTGTTTGCTGATCAAACCCTCAATATCACCAATTTCGTAAGAGCCAGTAGGGATATCGATACTCTGTTTAGTTTTGCCGCCGTAGTAGAATTTTGTACCTTCTTCAATGTTGGGTATACTGTCGTACGAATGGAAGCTAAGCAAAGTCAAACGGTATTCTGAATCAGAATCCAATTGAATAGGCGGATTGAAATCGATGGAAAGCGTTGAAGAACGACTAGTTAACGTCAATATCATAGACATGACTGATATAGTGTCGGAAGCGACCCGCCTTAAATAATGAACAACAACTTGGATGTGAAATCATTTATTATTACAATAATAACATTGAAATTGTGCGCTAAATGGTCCATGATACTCTGCTTCTTTTAGTGATGTTGCTGACAGTCCAAACTCATTTTGATAATGAATGAAACATGGTAGACGAATCTGCAAAGCGAATCGATTTTTGTAGTCCTTTGGTAACCTATGCCATACATCCAGCAACTCCCAAGGTCCTGCGTTCCCAATCAAATATTCGATTGACAAAGCTCGCAGTTGAGTATCGGTGAAATCTCGCAATGATTTATATTTATGCATTTCAGCCAACGATTTATGCATCTCAGCGGTGGACATTATGAAGTAGAAACTTTAGGCAGAGATGTCCGCAGTTACTCTGATTGTAATTTTGATATTGATTATTATTATATGTAATTTTTACACCCCTCCCAAAATATCTTGCCAATTCCATTGGAGGTTTGAGATTGCCGAAACTATCGAAATATTGTGCAACATTGCCGTTTTTATTGTAAGCTACCCAATGAGTGCCCGCATTCAAGTGGAAATCCAAGTTCAATACAGCGCATTCTCGCAGCCAAGGGCCACAAGTTGGCAACGTATCACGCATAAAGACTCCACGAAAATGTGGTATTTTTATCTGACGAGCACACTCCTCAATTTCCGAATGGTATAATGCTCTATGGGGTAGCTTATCTAGAAGTTTTTTTGCTTTTTCAGGTAAAGACCTCTTCCTTTGCGTTGATGTTGTTTTTTCAGGAACAGTCCAAATCCTCGAGGGGTTTTCCGCAGGTACAAACCCGAACCCAAATGCCCCATGGATTTATTGTGACGTTGATCTTCTTCAAGTTTCTCTTTAGCATTTTTTGCGTCTATTACGGTTTTTGCTATGGAGCTCGCTCCACCTGCCAACGCACCCAAAGCCGAAAGTGCAGCAAATATAGGTATGAGGGGTAGAATTCCTCCAGATTTTGCATCGAATGGAATTATTCTGGGCATTCGTATTTTCTTACGTCCTCCAGCTTGACTCAATGCCATTTTAGCAGCTCGCAAAGCCGAATCACTAGATTTCTTAATATTAGTAGGATTGAGTATAAGGTTTGAGCCGGTACTCTGGTCCTTCGTTCACCTTCCCGCACCCCCCTGGCCTACAAGTGGCTTGCGGGTACTTGCGGGTACTTGCAAGGGGGGTATGTGCGAGCATATGGTGCAATTACATTAGGCAGACATTGAGACAATGATCGTTTGACTTGTAGCTGTAACGAGACTTACATACGCGGTAATGACACATTGCAATTGGATTGATGATTGTCTCTGCTATGTATAAAGTTAATGAGAGAGTACCTACTCCACAACAAACTTATTGTAATGGATTATTTATATGCGGTAATGGCACATTGCAATTGGATTCATGATTGTCTATGCCATGTACAAAGTTAATGAGAGAGTATCTACTCCTCAACAAACTTATTGTAATGAATAGTTTATATGCGGTAATGACACATTGCAATTGGATTCATGATTGTCTGTGCCATGTACAAAGTTAATGAGAGAGTACCTACTCCTAAACAAACTTATTGTAATGGATTATTTGTAAAGAGTACATCCAAACATTTCAGAGATCCATCGAGTTATGAGAACAAGCATCTCCGTACAATGCATGTATAATATATAGTGGGAGGGGGACTTCCTCCACTCTCCAATTAACATATAAAAGACTATCGAGAATCTCACCCCTTCAGTTTCTCATCTATAACGAACCACAACCTACAAGTTTTAATTAATTCACACACAAAAAAGTTCGAAAAAGTGATATTAGTGATTTTCAAAATAAGTCAGTGAGTGTTTTTTTTGTTTTCTAATCAATATTTTCTCAAGTGTCTTACTATGTCTCAAGTAGATTTGGAAAAAATCAACGCCGTGATCAATAAACCAATTGAAGTGTTTGAGCAGAGGGTCATATCAACACTCCCAATTGCCAAACCTTTTCCAATAAGTAATATGTTGGTTCGCACAACTCGATTTGGCAGATCTATATTGCTAACATTATATAATGAAAGTGAAAATGAATTTTTCAAATCATGGCTACCAAAATACATTGCCGATCAATTTAGTGACAATGATGTTAACTCTATTAATCATTCAAGTGGTAAATATACTCTTACCTATATAGGACAGGGTGGACCAGTTTCAGCGGGTACAAGAACGCGAACTCTTGTAAAATTCGACTTTATCGAATAAAATTCAATTGAAATGTTCAGTAATTTTTATTCACTATAGTTTATAGATATATTGAAGTAATCTTAATGTAAAATATTAGATTTGAAAACAAAAAATTCACTCAAAATTTAAGACATCACCGAATTGAAATCTCGTGTTTATGTATGTATCCTCCAGCTAATACACATGGAATAGGTATGTTAATATTTTTTATCTTGTGTTTCAGAGTGATAATGAGTGGATGTTGTATTCGGCTGAAAATTGGACCGAAGCCACAAACCTCAAGACAGCAGTCGAAAGACTTCAGTCATATTTGAGTGCTTTGAGTTGGGACATCCTTCATGCAATGAACTATGATCTCAGCATTTGCTATGACGAAAATGAACTCGAAAGGTGTAAACAAGAGCAGAAGAGGTACAACGCTGGTGATGAACTCTGTGAAAAATTCATGGAAGGGGCCTTGGAGATATCCGATTTCTGCGAAGAGATGTTGAAATGTGATTTGAAGAGATTTCTATGCAACCTAACCCCATTCCTACCAAATGACATCATTGAGAAATACCAAATATATGATGATGAGAGTGAAGAGGAAAATATTGTTGATACCCCTAATTGAATAATAGAAATAAAATTAAATTAAGAATATGTTTTATATATTAATTGGACTACATAAGCAGATAGTTGAAGCCACAAAAATGTATATGGATTGAATTTATTGAAAATATATTCATTAATTATAAAAGTTTTTTCTTTCACGATCCCATAATAATACATATGTAGGTTGGGTAGATGATACCCCGAAACCAAAAGAAATACAGCAACAATTTTCCACCCCTCCAATTATTTCTAAAGTAAACACACTCCAAAAATATGAATTATTTGATTAATATTATTATAGTAAATTCCTTTCGAAATAGAAGAGTAATTGGAAACAATAATTGATAAATTTATATTCGATTCTCTAATAATAATATAACATGCAACTCGGCTATTTTTTAATTAGTTCATGTTTGGTAGTCGTATTGTAATGATGAGCAGTGTACTGGATAAATTTGGGCGTAAGCGAAAGTGTGGGAATGGTTCAATTCTACAACCCCGACTAGTATATGTTAGTTTCAAGAAAACCAAAGATGGCCAATACGATATTGAACAAAGACAATTGAAAAATGTCGGACAGCCAGTTGATTCAGCTGATTGTGTTACAAAAGAGTTTCTTGAAGATACAATTAATGAAACTAAAAAAATAGTCCTATCAGCTGTTCATGCTTCAGTGCAATTAGCGATGGAAGAATTATCTCGTGAAGTGGAAAGGAGAAACGTATCTATGAACGCTCACATAGATTCGATAGTTGGCGATGTGTCTCGTCAAGCTAGAACAGCATTCAATGAGAAGATATCTGAAGCTAGGGTATTACTTCATAGAAAATATGAAAAATTGGATCATAGACTTATGGATTTAGAACAAGAGAAAATTCGTTTATCTGAATAAGCATTATTATTATAATATTAAACGAAAATGTGCACTTGCTGAATTTATTGAAAATATATTAATTATTTATAAAAGTTTTTATTATTTTCACGAAACTACTATAATAATACCCAAAACCCAATGCATAAACGAATTCCTAATCTCCTCTCACCACACCACATGAATAATTATCGAATAACCCGAGGCCATTGCATGATGCGCCCTAACGAAAATCGCCCCTTCCCAGGCAGGTAGGTAGGTGGTAGGTATTACGTAACGCCGGGGAGAGTGTATTTAAGAAAGTGGTTCACACTGTTGCATTCATTCTCTAACGGAATCAACTGAGAGAATGACGTTGTGTCATTGTACCTAGACACAAGTATAATATGATGCTCCGGTAATCTACCTGACTTTATGGGGCATCATACCCTTCCGGGCAAATAAAGAAATATCATTTTTGATATGGAAACTTTTTATCGATGATAGGTACATATTAATTATTTAATTGAAATTTCAAAATTTAAATATGTTTTTCGAAAGGAAACAAGAAAAATTATAAAAATGTAATTTTTTCGATATGGCAACTTTTTGTTGATGATGATACATATTAATTATTTGATTGAAATTTCCAAATTTAAATATTTTTTTTTTGCGAAAGGAAACAAGAAAAATTATATTATAAAAGTTTATTTTGAAAATAATAAATACAATAAAATTGAACTATGGTGCTGAAGATTCAGTGATTGTTGTATTTGTCGTTGGTTTTCGCCCTGGATACATGTCACATCTCCGCTTTTGTTCTTCATGGGAAAGGCACCAACATTCCCTGAAATGGATTTCTTCATTAGGCCATAAATATCCTACTCGATCACACAACATGACATCGCTGCGACATCTTGCACACCAGTAGTTCCAGCAGGTCTCGGAGAATATATCACATCTAATGCAACGAGGAATCATCTCCGAAGTTGTTTGTTTTCTTGCACACACGAAACATAGACTGGTACCTGCCATCATATGACTTTTGTCCCAACCACCTTGGCAATTATAACATATCAATGTGTCCCGTATTCTGTATGGATACACATAAATCTTAGCTTTTGAATCCCATGCTGCTGTTAACACCATAGCTACAATGTCCATATACACGACTCTATGGGAGTGAAGTCTTGAGTAGGAACTGATTTCACTGTTGAATTTTCTGCAAATATATAGTTTTTCAAGTCTTGTGGTAGAGGGGTGTTAATCCCACTTTTGGAAAACATGTAAAGTTCTAGTCTTGGAGTAGGAAATGACATCCCTCCTCCCGAAAAAAACATTTAAAAAGACATCATTGACTCAATAGAATTCAGTATTCATCTTTATTTCAACTGAAATAGTAGTTGTGTGTAATAGAGTACAGTAGTTGTATAATAGAATAATGGAAGCCAAAATGGAGATAATCGACCAACTCATTGCAGTTGATGTCAATCAATTTGATGATGAGGAGGAAGCAGATAGCGGATCTGACAGCGGTATTGAAGAAGAATTCGAAGCTTCAGATGAGATCGAGCAAGTCAGCAGAAGATTCGCCGATATGACGATAAACGAAACAATAAGTGAGGATTGTGTTTATTGTCACCTTACATTATTTACCGCCATACAGATAGTTGATGGTGAATTGGCGAAGTTGTGTGGGCCTTGCTATAGGCTATATAGTATAAGATATGGTAACCAGGTCGCCAGATATAGGCATATAGACACACATGTGTCTAGCTTATATGGCCAAATAGGGAGGCATTATTGTACAGTGTGTACAGACTCCCTAATCCTAATAACATGTCAGAGGGCATGTAGGGTGTGTAATGTTTAGTTTTTTTTCATGTACTTTACTGTAAATTTAGTGTAATATATAGATTAAGTTGTTTGCATATTGTACATATTTATATAATTTAATAAAACATGTTATAAAACAATATTTGTTTCAGAGTCGAAAAAATTATTTCGAATTTGTATCCACAACAAATCCCTCTCCTAAAAAGTCCCCAGACATCTTCATTCATTAACAAAATGTATATAAATTGAAAGGATCAGTATATTGCTATCATTCCATTCGAAATGTCTCAAGCTGACTCTACAAGTGAATTAGGCCGTTGTAGTCCATCAGAAACATCTTCTTCTAACTTACCAATTCAAGTAAATGAAATATCGTCTAGTACAGATAGAAGTTTCGATGATGAATTTTACGAATCGTTTATTGACTTCGTTCAAAATCCGGAACAATTGTGGGAATATGAGCCTAGCGATAACGATAATTCGGATGATGAAGAATTAATCGAGTCTGAAAATGAAGAAGAAGAAGCAATTGAAATATCAGATGACGATAGTGATAATGAGTCAATGATATTTGAAATTCTGTGATTGGTAGTAACAGATCTTTTGGGAATGCATAGTATATGAAAATGGAGATGCATACTGGAGGGGGCGTGTGTTGGGGCCCCCTCTGTTCTGTTATTAACATAAGATTTTGAAAATTTTAAATTAAGATTTGTAATTGTTCTTAGATGAAACTCTCTTGGGAAAAATCAAGAATAGATTTTCAGACTCAAAAGAAATAACATAAAAAAAAATAAAACGAATAATAAAAAAAACCTTTCCTGCATACATTTATAATTGTTCTGAGAAAAAAAAATCATTCTTTGTGACGAAAATACAGAGTCTCAAAATTTATTTCTTTTGGAAGGGTCTCTTCTAACAATAAAATCAAATAATCCCGCTGGGATAGATTTCGATATTCCGACTTCTTTCCGTCAAAATGTATTTGTTAAATCATACTCTATAAAAAAGGGTCTCCTATCGCAATAAAAACAGGTATACGTTGAGGTACATTTCGATATTCCGAAGGTTTGGAGACCATACACATTTCATTTGTAAACCAGAGCTCCTCGAGTTTGGTTGTGTTCAAATTAAATTTTTTCATAATTCATTTTGTGATTTTATGGATATATCAAGACGCAAAGTAACATCAACGGAATTAGAACGTGCTATAAAATACATTTCGATGGAGAACAATACTAGGGAATTAGGAACAATCGCCGAATTACCGAGCGTTATGGAGAACAATACCGGGGAATTAGGAACAATCGCCAAATTACCGACCGTTATACAAACCACGCCATTCAACAAAAAAAGAACTAGGCCGCAGAGACTACCCTCTTACAGGCGCAGAAAACAACAACAAGAAAGTCCCAAAGCGTTACGGAAACAGAAGAAGAGAAAAAATCGCAACTGTGCAAAACTAATGATGGCGGCGAAAAAATACAACCCGATGGTCACCGCTCCCTGGCCTAAGAGCAAGAAGAATTCTACGAATAGTAATGAACTCACCAAAACAATTGAAAAAAATATTTCGTCCGCCGTCCCCACGTCTGAGCAGAATAATGTGGAACCGGATTCAGAAGAAGCACATGGAAAAAACACAATAATTGACACGCTGAATTCCACAGGTATGGAGGAAGTAGAAAAAAATTCCACATCATCCTCGTCAATTTCTACAATTATGGATGAAGATATCCCACAGCCTAACAACATCGTTTCGCCCATCAGGTCTCCTCCAATTCGAAGAGCCCCCTCAAGTATGAGTTCTGAAGATTCATGTGCTATGAGAACAGATATAGGATTCGACAATAGATTTCTCGCAATGATTACGAACTTGAACACACTTGAGGGGGAACTATGTCAAGAAATGAATGAAATCCAGAAAGAACGTATGGCGTTGGAAAAAAAATATTCGGGAAAAATGGAAGAGTTCGAGAAAATAAAAAAATACAAGAGACAACTTTATTTGGGGGTGGAAAAGTTTCAGAAGATTTGGACACTAGAACATCGACCAACTTGATGGAAATTCATAGCATTTTTATGTTTTTCAGCCTCTACAGGAAATTTATGTTTTTCAGTTTTTTCATTTCAGCTCACCTAACTAAAAAATCTACGAAAGTTCTCCATGGAGTATATGATATTATTTCGGAGATATACACAGGTATAGGCGGGGTTTTGGGGCCTATATCGGACTTTTGTAGGTTTTTTAATTGAAAGAAAAAAAAAATCCCCAAAAGTTCAACTCAAATAATCTAATTAAAATTCTCTTTATCATGTGAATACAAATTCCAATGAATCAGCCATCATAATAACTATTCTTTCTTTATTTTCTCAAGAAATCATTTTTCATACAGATAAAAATCCAAAAAAAAAAATACATTTTCCATACATTTCACATAAAGAATAATGTTAGTTGATAAAATTCAATTATTCATTCAAGCAATAATATATAACAGTTCAACTCAGTAATTATCAGTAATGATTTTCTCGGGGCATATGCAGTGCCTGACTTATGAATTTTGAAACACGGGCTCCAGAATTCAGTAGCGTACTCAGATTATTTTATTTTTTTTTGTTGGTTCTGAAAAGAACCTTTTGGTTTTGTTGCGCGGATTTAATCGGCTCATGAATACTTTATAGATTCAAATCGACAGTAGCGTCAGAATCATAATCTATTTCCTCCGGTGCAGGTTCTTGAATAACTGGACTCCATTCTCTGATTGTTGGACTCCATATAAAATGCGAGTGAATTACTACATTACTTGTTGATGTAATTATGTCAACTTGTAAAGGTAAGTTCACATCGATCGGTGTATCAGACAGATTTGTGTCCGAAGGATCATTAGAGGTTGAATCAGCATTATATCTAGATGTTGTTGCCATTGTATGAGATATGAAGAATTCTATAAGGTTTTTCAGCTTTAAATGCTTTGTCACAATGGTGGGAGATAAATTTCCCACTCCATGTTGCATATGTGGTGGGGTTGTGGTAGTTCGTCTATAAATATGATATTTTAAAATTGGAGAAGCTATAACAGTTTTTGACTTGAAATAATTCTCGTAAGACTCGTAAGAATAATTATAATGAGTTTATTACCGAACAGTGAAAATGTGGAAAATTTATTGAGCAGTTGAAATCCCGCTGATTTAATTGTCGAAGAACTATCGAATTTCGATGCTGATGATTTGTTGAAGATGGGCGTGCAATCCCAATTTATTATAGTGCAGGAGCAGACGGAAGAACCGCCGGTGCTACATATTTCTGATAACGAGCTATCACAATGCAACACTATCCCGGATCAAGCTCAGGTGCAAGAACCTCAGACACAGGCTCTGCATATGCCTGATATTTCATATAAGCAGCCAAGTAAACGCGCTCCGAAACGTTGTGTCACAATCGAAGTTCCCAACACTGCTGCATCAACCTCAACAGGGCCAAGGTCTTCAAAGAACAAGAAAGGACGTAGTGTTTCGAAGAAAGGTATGTGTTCCTCATCTTCAGTGAGAGAAACACCAAATAAAATTGAATGCATTCCACTAGCATCTCTGTTGCCATTACAGATGTATACGGAAATGCTGAACGAGACTAGGCGAGCGAGCACAAATGCTAAAAGCACATTCCTAAAATGCGATGAGGTTGATCGACAATTAGATGAAAAAATGACAAAAGATCATGAAATTGAAGAACAAATTGCAGTGAAGGAAGCCGAAATTGTAAAATTGCGAAAGCAAAGAGAGGGGGTGATGACAGAAGTTAGTAGGGAGAGGCTCAATAACCAAGATCTTCGGAAACAGGCAGAAATAGATTTGCAAAAATCCAAACAGTTACATGAAACGGTCTCTGCTGTTTACGAAAGATGGCGTCAGGAGCTAGATGCGGCTTTTCAAATAAATATTGATTGATTAGTAGTATATGTTTTTAAATATATGTTTTTTTTAAATATATGTAAAAGAATCAAACAATAAAGTTGTAATGAAAAAGTATATTTTTGATTTTTTTTATAATTTTTCAATGAGATCTATCAAACAATTGCATTTTTGTCAATCCAGGAATTATGCTTATTGGAGAATCCTAACCATTTCACACGAACTCTGCTACCACTCTTTTTCAATATCTTCTCGACAAGGTATACGTCTGGGTTTTTAGTTTTCTGTATCTCTGCTTCATAAAAACATCCTTTAATTGGATTTTTATCCATATCTTCAAGCATATAAGTTGGGGGGTAGGTACTATTGATTTTTGTAATCCTAAATAATTCCGTTGTAAAATTTGCTGTATATCCCTTCTCAAAAACGTGCTTGTATTCAGATATTCGAACGATGTCATTAATGCGATACTTGGGTATGATTTTTTTTTTAATCTTTTTCTTCTCTCTTTTTGGAATGTTCAATTTTGTAGTAGACTTCACATCTTTCGGTTTCATTCCAATAGTTTGGTGCACTCTATGATTATATCTCTTTGTTATAATTGGGAGAATGTCTAACCATTTATAATTCCCATTTATCGAAAACTCTTTGTATAACCATGATTTAATCGTACGTATAACTCGTTCACATATAGCGGCCTTCATAACGCTAAAAGTAGAGTAATGGTTTATTCCATACTGCTCCATCAACGAAAAAAAGTGTGAGTTATGGAATTCTTTCCCGAAATCGGATTGTATATGTGTTGGGGAGTAATTGGCCTGTTGTAGAATTGTTCTCATAGCTCCAGCTATGACTAATCCAGTCTTGTTCCGAACAGCCTTTGTCCATAGAAATTTTGAATAACAGTCAATGACTACCAGAACGTATCGATAATTTTTGTTAAATCTGGAATACGCCTGAAAATCAGCAAGATCAATTTGCCATAGATCGCCGACGCCTTTCAGTACTGTAGATCTCCTCTGGAAGTTGCGTCTAGCCGGCTTATGTAATTCATCAACCACCTGTCTCTTGATATCACTAGCCATAGCGGTATTTGCAATGTGTGCTATTCGGGTGATGGTATGGTTCTGAACTGTAATATCTGATTGTATCTAATATATTATTCCTTCTTCGCGTAGTTCCTCTAACAAAGATACAATTTCGTTTTGATGCATAGTGTTCCCGCTTAATTTAGAACCAATTAACAATCGTAAGCGACTCACCAATTCTTTAGGCTTATTCCAATATACATAGTTCTTCGACTTCGTTGTGAACACTTTCTTTAATTTTGTTATATTGAGTCCTTTTCCAGTCAGATTCAAAGTTCTAGTAGGGTTTTTGAGTGTTTTCATTAGAGGTCTGATGATGTTCTGATATTTATGGGACTTTTTGAACTTTATACCATTTTTTACTTGATTTTTTTTATATATGACCCTTGTCAAAGTCAATATCTCAATATAAGTACGATGAATTCTCGAGTCTGCAACTACCGGAGGTTCCTTGAGGAATATTAGATTGTACAGATCCCTGCTAGCTTGATATTTTTGTACAATGCCATCATGAAATGTTATATTTCCATTGTTGAAACGTACTTGCAAATTTCCCATTTTCAACAAATATGTTAAAGGATCTATGCGAATACCATATTTTAAATCATATGCGCTGTCGCCATTCTTGAGATTTTCTAAATGTTTTTTCAATTCCATTTCTATATTTTGTTTGGTGACATTGCTCGTTTCCAACTCTGAAGTATTCGATAGTGATGAAGGTGTTTCAAATAGAGTGGACGGCCCCATTTCATCATTATCCATATCTGTTATTGTTTCATTTGCAATATTAGAAAATGAAGAATCACTCGAATTGAAGGAATTATTTTTCTTTATAGGCGTACTTGTTGATATAACTCTCGTCATTGTGGGAGTTGTAGACGGCATCGCATTAGTTCCAGAAGAAAGGGCATTTAGTGGTTTTGTAATAGGATCATATAGTTTCTCGAGCATAATTTTTTCTTCCACATTCCCACTCTTTATATTGTTGAATTTTTTTCGTACAGCTTCTGTCGCTTCAACTAGTTGTCGTTTCATATCGATTTCGGCTCTTGCACATTCATTTCTCATTGTATTCATCATTATAGGAAGTAATGATGTATATGTGATCTCGCTAAAGTTCACCGAACGAATAATCATTTTTTGAGTTGTCATGGATATATGAAAGTATCGAATCCCATGCGATATCGTCCATCGTGTACCATTCTATCTTTGTCTATAACAAGAAAACCAAATTGTTTATTCCAACATTTCAGACACATAATCTGAAACTCTTTGAATGTAACATCAGGTGATACATGATCTGAGAATATATGATGTAGATTCGTTTCGTCCTGCTTGAACATTATTATGAAGTTGGCGTTATCACGTATCAATTGTTTGGGTACTCGAGAATACGTCTGTGTAAGATGAAAACTGTCCACTGAAGAGTGTCTCCCTCTGGAAAAGTACGATCGAACGATGCTCTGATTTTCACAAATTATATCATCGAATATAAATACAGAATTTGGTTTGGCATGGGCGGGTTCTACTATACTTTCATTATCACTGAAAGTGTAAAAACCCAAGCCTTTAATTGGTTTCAGCACATTGCGTAAATATTCATATTTCGGTTGATTCAGTGACTTTGAATACAGATACACATTTTCGAAACGTAATCCGTGCGCATGCGTTAGAAGGGCAATCATTGCATTTGTTTTTCCACAATTTGATGGTCCAATTAATAATGCTCTAAGGGATGAAGGCAATAGTGGACCATGTCGATTCGACTTATTTCCGTCCAATCCACTTCCCGCGATTCTTTCGTCTAAATTATCAACTCTGAAGTTTACCTGCTGTTGAACAACACGCATCGTGAACGACCAAACTCGTAATAAAGATAAATATATGGAATATATCCCATTTAAATGTCTACCGTCGTACGGAACAGACGTAAGAACTACGTTTCGAGTAGAAAGGGTCGAGGAATTGTGAATTCGTTAATAAATAAATTACCGTTTGAAGTTCATATACCCGGTTATCAATTTTGCGGACCTGGCACTAAATTGGAAAAAAGATTAGCTGCCAATCAGAGAGGAATCAATCCATTGGATTCTGCGTGTCTTTCACACGATTTGCAATATTCAAAAAATCCAGACAATCTCACAGCAAGGCATATAGCAGATAAACAACTCGAATACGCAGCTTGGGAAATATTTAAATCGAATAAATCATCAGTAGCTGAGAAGGCTGCAGCTCTTCTAATTACCAATATTATGAAAACCATGAGACGTTTCGGAATGGGATGCGATGCGAACATTACCTCAAAAAAAAAAGAAAAAGCGAACAATAAAAAGAAAACAGAAGTTGAATAATAACGGAAAGATTGCATTTGGGGCGGGTGTTGTTAGAAAAGTGCGAGATGTACTGCGAAAGGCTGGCGGTTACCGATTTATAGCAAAAGACGTTAAGAAAGCTAATGTGCTAGCATTGCATGCAGCACGTAAGTATTTGAAAGCAGCAGGTGGAAAAAAACAGATACGTACACCACGTATCATACCCATACCAAAAGGGGGGGGAATATTGCCATTGATACCAATTTTCGCTGGATTGTCTGCATTGGGTAGTTTGAGCGGAGCAGCTGCAGGTATCGCAAGAGCAATCAATTCGGTGGGGGAAAGTAGGGAGGGTCTTAAAGAAGTTCAACATCATCATCATAGAAAGATGGAAGCTATAGCTTTGGGAAAAAGAGGTAGTGGAATATATCTGAAACCATATCGCAAAGGACTCGGTATCTATCTGAAACCGCAAAGTTCAAAAAACTAATTGATGCCCTACCTCTTAAGCCTCTCACCGATATTGAACTTAATTATTATGCCACACAGATGAAGATTCCATTCTTTCGGGGAGTATTCATGCGAGATAACTTACCTACATCAGGACCGCATGTCCATGAAACAGCAATCATGAATTTGGATAGAAGTATCGGTCGGGGAACACATTGGGTGGCATACAAGAAAAATGGACGAAATGTTACATATTTTGATAGTTTTGGAGATTTATCGCCGCCCCCGGAGCTAGTTCATTACTTGCGAAAAAAATCGAGAACACCCATCAAAATTGTATATAACTATGAACGCCAACAAAAATACAATACAGTTGTGTGTGGGCATTTATGCCTGAAGTTTCTCTCACAACCATCTACAGATATTTAAAATGGAATATACTCCGGAAAAAGATCGAGAGGCAATTAAGAGAATGGGCCATTCTTTGATAGCGTATTCAAGGCTGCGTAGTTTGTTGAAAATGAGTAAAGGGCAACTTGCTGATATGCCCAAGGAGGTGATGATTTCTTGTGCGGCTCATGAAATCGCCCATGTTTGGGAAAAGCTCCCAAAACATCTTCAAGACGATGTTGATATTTCAAAATATCAGTTTTGTTATGAACATAATTTTGACGGTGCTAGCACATCAAACGACGTCAATGATGGACCCACACCGAGAAAAATATATTGTTGTTATTGCAGCATTGAAGATTGTAATATAGGAGCCAATAACAATGTCGTGGACGTCTGCAATATTTCGACTCCAAAGAAACGCAAATTATATCATTTATGTTGTATACCACAATAAATTGGTGTGATGTCGGAGATAATGCATCAGTCATGTCACGCAAGTTTGAGTTACAAGTTGTGGGAAAAAGTGTCCTTAGCGCGGATTTTTACCCGCCCATTGAATTGGACAGGAATGCTCGTTATGGCTTGGGGCTATTAGGATTCTATGGATGCAATACTATTCACAATATCACTGACAAAAACAATACAGTCGGTTTTGAGATCCCCGCAGATGACTCATATGATGTTCCAAGATATTTTACTATGAAAATACCATCTGGAGCATATGAGATTGAGGAAATAAATGATTATCTACAAAAGAAACTTGCATCTCGCTTATTTCCGAATGAAATACTCGATAGCATGTCAATGGATGAAATATTCAGTCTTCAAGCGAACAATAATATATTCAAATGTATATTGCAATCAAAATATAATGTGGATTTCCAATACGAGAACTCAATAGGTCCAATGCTGGGATTCAAGAAACAGATGCTCAACAGTAATAAACCACATCAATCTACATTTCCTGTTAATATTGTACCTGTGAGACTCATTCGTTTGGAATGTAATATAATTTCCGGATCATATATAAATAATGAAGAGAATCATATTCTATTTTCATTTGATTTAGACGTCGAACGCGGTTATAATCTCACAAAGGAACCCCGGAACATCATTTATATGCCCATTAGTCCAGAAGGACGTCAGTTCATTGACAACATCACTGTGCGCATATTGGATCAAAAAAATAATCTAATCGATTTCGGAAGTGAGGAATCCATAGTTGTTATTCTGGAACTGAAAAAGTTATAAGAGCGAGTGTTATGGGTTTTTGCTACAACAATGAACGTGTGCGCGAGAGCAGTGGAAGAAGTCCACCAGCATCAGATAATAAAAAGAAAGTAACGTCTATGGAAAAGATCATTACTAAAGTGAGTGCGAAACAGCAAAGACGTAAATTGTCCACGAGAGATCTAAATTTTCTGAAATCAATTGGGCTTAGAATACGAGAATGAAAATGGTGTTGGAGGCTAACAATGAGAAGTTGGATATTTTCAACGAGCCAGTTGTTGATCACAGCCTTATAAGTTTTCATGAGCATACATACAAACCCTATGGATCACCATTGTTCAAGAACTCTGATGAAATCCGCATCATGATCAATAACCAAGATGCAATTCTTGACATTGCCGATAGTTTCATTTACATAGAAGGAAAATTCACACCAAAAGAAGTAAATAAAGTCTGTTATATGTCCAATAATGCTTTGGCATTTCTCTTCGATGAAATTCGTTATGAAATGGGTGGTGAACATGTTGCGGTAGTTCGAAAGCCAGGTATAACTTCCACAATGAAGAATATGATTTCATTTGGTCAGACACATTCTCATTCACTTCTCACTAGTGGATGGGGTCTTTCCGATACGAAACAATGTATTCTCGATGAAACTAGTCATGTATTCAGCGGAAAACTCCCACTTAAATATCTGATGGGTTTTGCTGAAGATTATAAAAAATGCATTCTTAATGCTAAACAAGAACTCATTTTGATAATAGCCCGCTCATTCAAGAATTCATACATTGGGGAGATAGAAGCTACATTGGAAATCTCAAAGATTGAGTGGAAGATAAGACACGTTGTGGCTGAGGACAAACAAAAACTCAAATTATTCAATAGAATTAATAAGAGTGGGCTGAATGCAAAAGTAAAATTAGCTTATCGTATGTGGGATCTTTATGAATTACCATCATTACGTGCAACATCTTCCGACGTTTGGGCGATAAAAACGACAAATATTTTGGAAACGCCCCGATTCATCATAATAGGATTTCAAAACACCAACGCATCCGAAAATGAGGCAGTGGATGTCACAAAATTTCTGAGTGCTGATGTGAATAACATTCGAGTTTACTTGAATTCTGAAGTGTATCCATATAAGCGTTGGAATCTAGACTTTGATAGAAAATTGTACTCGCATGCATACTATGCATATGAAAACTTCCAGCGTAGTTACTATGACAGAGATCTGAGTGAGCCACTCATGGATATTGCACAATTCAAAGACAATCCATTATTCATCATTGATTGTTCACATCAACCGAATGCTACAAAATCGTCTACTGTGGATATCAAATTGGAGTTTGAAACACGAAAATCGAAATTCCCAAACAACACCAAAGTATACGCACTGATTCTACATGATGCAATTTTGACATATAATGCATTGGATGGATCTGTTCGTAATTCATTTTGACGAAAATGTATTATGTGATTTTTTGTTTGTATCCATTTATATTTAGTAGCTTATTCTCAAGTGTAGTAGTGCTAGTACTAGATATATACAATAAATAAAACATATTCTTGAAAGTTTTTTTTTTATTTTCTATAAATCAATTCCTTCCATCCACTCACAGAAATCAGATATATGCAATAAATAATAATAATCTTCAGTTTATTTTAAAAAAAACATCATACACTATCAAAAATGAATTGCATTATATTGGAACAGAATTAAATAAGAATTTTCCAGTTATTGCTTCAATTACGGAATATAATAAAGAATTATAGTTTGAATGATATTCATGTTTATCTATATTTCAGCGTTTAGTAATGTAATAAGATGATTCAATCTATCCTCTTCATTCATATTATATTCTTGGGTTAAAGATCCAACCAACCTATTACATATACGAACATTTTCCATAGGATCATTTTGATAGAATTCAATATCACTATGCCCCCAAGGGAGCGTTTGAGTTGTATTAGGAATAATGAAACGTTTATCATCGTTGAAAGATAGCGCTACCTTATTTCTTAATTCGGTGAACATATCATGTGAAATGCTCCTAAACGAATTCATTTTACGTAATATAAATCACCCATTCTCAATAATTTTTTTATAATCATCGGATGTCAGCTGAGTTTTTATTACAGATTTTTTCACTCCCTTGGCTCTTTTTATTTCAGTTTCCAACGATTGTACATAATAAGCTTTAGCACCCGTTCCATAAAAACTAATTATTGGATCGTTGGGGAATTCATCTTTGAAATTACCCAAGACTGAAGGTGTAACTGGTAAATTGAATTTATTTTGTTCTATGTAATTTGATGTATCAAATTTGTCTATATTATTTCTGATGTAATCATAGAAATTTTCTGTCTGCACTTTCAGGATAAGAGAGTCTGTATCGGTATATAGAAGTGATGCATTGCGCCCAAATTCTCTTTTTATACATCCATAGTAAAAATCATACATGACAACCTTGGATAATTCCAAAACGCAGAATCCCAAGTATAGCGGCTTATCATAATGTATCTTTACCTTAGCCATCTGAATCGCAACGAAGTTCTCAGAGAAAATTGTACAATTTTTGAAATTCGGACGAGCAATTAAGATTCCGGCTCCCAATTTTCGCTGAATATTCTGCCAATGTGTTATCAGTTTCACATCCACTCTATTATCCACGTTTTCCATTGTCTTTCCATAGCAACTGTTGTTCATTAGCTTGTAGAAATCTTTCTCAGACTTATTACGCGATCTATTACGCATTCGAGTATTGAGATCGATATATGGCTTCATCCAACAAGACTGTCTGAATCTCAATATTCTATGGGTATGCATAACGATTAGTCCATTATTCATGGCCTGTTTCAGGTTTTTGGCGTGTACTATATACCTACGTTTATCATTCAAATTTGGTATCAATTTAGGGACTTTAGATTTTGAATTTGGGGGGATAATTTTTTCCACCAGAAAAGGTAGATCGCTGTGAACGTCGTGTAATTCTTGAGGATAGTGTATATCGACTTCAAGAACATATCCGAATGAATCATTATCTGTCACACTCATTATATCTAAATTTGAAATTTCCTCACGGGTTAACCATTTGAAATCACCAGTAGGCAATGCTTGCGACATACTATGACCATATAAATTTGTTGCATCTAAATATGAGATGAAATACGTGGGTTCATTGGGATTGTAATCGGGAAGAAATTTATTATTTCCCACGTGTTTTC
Source organism: Chrysolina americana (assembly GCA_958502065.1). Lineage (NCBI taxonomy): Eukaryota > Metazoa > Arthropoda > Insecta > Coleoptera > Chrysomelidae > Chrysolina > Chrysolina americana. The sequence continues at coordinate 35,037,865 of OY293420.1, forward strand.
TCTCACTGCATTGACTTATCCCTCCACGAATTCCTTTTTTGAAAAAATTGATCATATCGATATCGGTAAGAAGCTCTAACTCGATATCTGTGTATTTCAACATTGCATCCCAACTGAGAGCGGGTGCAGTATAATAGTGTAAGGGGTCCAACTTATACGCATTTAAACATATTCGTCTGAAATTTTCGAATACATCGCATAGCAGTAATACATCAGATTTCAGATATAAATCCGAATATTCCCCCAAACTTTTACATTCAAACAGATTCCAAACAAGTTCAGCTCTCTGATAATCCTCGTCGGATATGTGCATCTCATTTAAGTTATCATAAAACTGATTTTTTGTTGGTATAGTAGGAACATTCAACTTATTGATGTCATCCACAGAGCTATATGGAAAAACACCCTTCTGCCTCATTAAATTGAATTTATTCGAATCAGGAAAATGTTTCGACATCTGTACACACTGCTCGTCACACAAATTGGCAGCTAATTTCTCCAGAGAACTGGACATGAATTTGAAACTATCTATGAATCTCATTTTGAGATAATTTTTCTTTGTTTTACCCTTTTTATCGAGATAGCTATGTGTATAGAGGTGTTTCGTAAAAGAAATGTATTTTTCCTTTGTTTGAGGGATAACATCAACCCTGTCTTTTTCTGCATATAATTCTTTAATGAACATATGACAATCATATCCACTCATGTTATGACATACAATCGGAATGAACTTTGGAATTTTAAAGTTGAGATTGCAGACAGAATGAGTTGCTGGAAATCTTTTTTTTTCCAGTGGCATGACAATGGTCCCTGGCCTTAACATCACCATCCGTGAATGGTTTTTCACATATACCACATGTGGTTGCATTATTAAAGTCTTGTTCCTCTTCCACAGTTTGCTTATCCATTGGCTTTATATATTTCAAATGTGTGTTGTATATATTTTTCAAATCTTCTTCTATTCGCATTACAAATACTTTAGAAGCGTCAACGCCTCTGTATGTAACGAATTTTGATAACTTATCATCAAAAGAACATTTGATCATGTATGCGAAAGAGTATGCCTCATGCTTGAATGTTCTATTCATGTATGAGAATTCTGGGTTTGGTTCATTACCTTGAATCGGTTTCAATACAGATTCAAAATCTACATAGACTACAAATGGCAACTCCAACTGCCTTTCAAAATTTTCAAATTTTAATTTATTTCCAGCCACCATCTCCCCATATTTATTTACTTTCAAATCATTACGAGGTACTGTAGTACAAATATGATTACAATCATGCGTCTGATGACGTAATAGTTGTCGCTCATTTGAAAAATACAATAAACACCCATCACAAAAAAACTTTTTATGTTCGTGGGCTGAAATTTGACTCGATAGCAATCTTGAAAGATCCCGAATCCAACAGTAATGAGTATTTCCCGCATTATCTGCAAGAAGCAGTAAATTGATATGTCTTGTGAGTTTTTTCTGAGAATATCGCAATGGCCCTACCACATCATATTTCATTTTTTTGTTTTCTATTTTCGATTCTAAACCATAAACATTGACTGAAATATCATTCAAACGCTCAAACAATTTTATATCCCGTAATTTCATTGGAAAATTCATACCTGTCACATTCAAAACATCTGCATAATGGGGGTATGATGACGGCATTGATACATTATTATTCGTTGGAAATAATGCTGATGTAATAGCCCACGCGAAACAGTGTTGATCTTCATTCTTCACGTTGACTATTGCCGTCTTGCGCTCGATGAATGCTGGAAGTGCGATGTAAGAAGACCCTCCGAACGGACTATATTTGTTTAAATTCACTTCTATGTATATTACTTGATTATCAACATTTGAAAATTGCTTCTTACTACTAACCTGAATCACGCTCCTCAAATTCAGTTGTCTGGGCAATGATGTTGTCTCGGAATGTGTTGAATAATGCATTCAAATCAGTGGATCGATCGGCAATTCGATTTATTGAATTAAATGATTTTATGTCTGTCAATTCCTGTGTTTGGATAATATAACTTCCAAATACTTCCATATTGACTTTGGTGGAATTGTGTAGTTCTATAGCTTTTTCCAGTAGTTCAACTACTTTTTGCTTGATCTCATTGAAGAATGGTGCATATTCAGAATAATTATTCGTGCTACTCACTCTGTAGCTAGCTATCCGACACTTGAATGCAGATTTCATCGTCTGTACACCGGATCCATAATGAACACATGATTTTGTTCTATGTGCAAGCGTTCTAATATGCGAATTGTACTGGGATTGAGGAATTGTTACTTCACAACATTCACACGTATACATTGATACAGGGAGTGCATCATTACCAACACCATTATTCAATTTCATTCGTTTAGTTGAGGAAGGACCTCCCATCTGACAACTCTCACGTTGATGACGCTGTAAATTGGCACGTCGAGTGAACAATTTTCCACATTCACATAAATTCATCTTTTCAGAATTTTTATATCTAACTCAAAAGACAAACTGAGGAGAATAGGTTCTCGCTATTTCTTTTATATGTTGATTTTCGGAGAGTGGGGGAAGTCCCCCTCCCACTATATATTATACATGCATTGTACGGAGATGCTTGTTCTCATAACTCGATGGATCTCTGAAATGTTTGGATGTACTCTTTACAAATAATCCATTACAATAAGTTTGTTGAGGAGTAGGTACTCTCTCATTAACTTTGTACATGGCACAGACAATCATGAATCCAATTGCAATGTGTCATTACCGCATATAAACTATTCATTACAATAAGTTTGTTGAGGAGTAGGTACTCTCTCATTAACTTTGTACATGGCATAGACAATCATGAATCCAATTGCAATGTGCCATTACCGCATATAAATAATCCATTACAATAAGTTTGTTGAGGAGTAGGTACTCTCTCATTAACTTTATACATAGCAGAGACAATCATCAATCCAATTGCAATGTGTCATTACCGCGTATGTAAGTCTCGTTACAGCTACAAGTCAAACGATCATTGTCTCAATGTCTGCCTAATGTAATTGCACCATATGCTCGCACATACCCCCCTTGCAAGTACCCGCAAGTACCCGCAAGCCAGGGGGGTGCGGGAAGGTGAACGAAGGAGCAGAGTACCGGCTCAAACCTTATACTGGATTGTGTTTCCAATTTTTAATAATTTTTTGAAGAAAGTTACGTCGAAAGGACACGCCCATACCTAGCTTACGTTTGGCTTTTTAATGGTGGAAGTAACAAGCCAAGCTGCAGCCCGTTCCCCAAATTTAGCGTCTTTAGATTTAACTCGTTCCCAAGCTCTATTTTCCAACACTTGATCTGCTTTATGGCAGTCTTCTAGAGAGTCGGATTGAGAGTATGCAATATCATAGTCTTTGCAGCTTTCGTCCAAAGGATTCACGCCAGTTTCTCCGCGTTGTAATCTCTGTCTCAATTTGGTGCCAGGTCCGCAAAACGAATAACCTGGTAAATGCAATTCGAACGGGAGCTCATTGATGATTGAATTGACGACACCTGCACCAGAGTAAGTCAACATTGATAATGATGAAATATACCTTCAATGCGTTCATTTATAACCGTGGCGCGCTCATGTTTTTTCATCACACCATGGAGGTCGTTCAACAAGACAAGACACTGCCTATTGAAAATTTAGATTTTTTGAATGGAGGCCTCAATAGCAGTATGGTTGGGAAGCATGGTAAATTATTACCGAATTCGTTTCGTGCAATTATTTGTGGGCCAAGTGGTTGTGGAAAGACAAATGCCATCTTAACACTGTTATTCCACCCAAATGGAGCAAAATTCGATAACATCTACGTATATTCAAAATCTTTGTACCAACCCAAATATCAGGTGGTTCAAGATATTTTGGGGAAAGTCAAGGGATTGCGATATTATCCGTTCAGGAAAAATGAGGAAATTATAAGCCCTCACGAGGCCAAATCAAATTCCATATTCATTTTCGATTATGTTGCATGCGATGGTCAAAAGAAAATTCGAGAATATTACTCCTTTTGCAAACACCGAAATATTGATGCTCCATATCTTTGTCAGACATATTCAAAAATTCCAAAACAATTGATACGAGACAATTGTTATATGAATGTGCTTTTCAAGCAGGATGAAATGAATTTGAAACATGTATTCGATGAACACGTTTCCTCAGACATGACGTTCGATGAATTCAAGGCAATGTGTGCAGAATGCTGGCGACAGCATCGATATGGAACCGTTGTGATTATGGAAGATTTTGATATAAATGCTGGACGTTGTCGTCAAGGATTCGATAAATATATAAGTATACAGAAAGATTGATGTATCCCACAGTTATCATCATGAAACCGTTGAGCAAAGAAGTTGATGTTATTCGAAAGACTAAAATCAATGAAATTGCAAAAGCTATTCGAAAAAAATATTTGGCTTTGAAATTGGGTAGATCTGAAGAAGATGAGTCGTTGCAAAAATTCTTTAAACCTGTATCTGTCCCATTGAGGAAAATAGCAGCAATGCCGCCGCCGTCGCAATCTCCTACTACCCCAATGAAAAGTGAGGTAAAATCTTAACTCAAACAAGAGAAAGTGAAAGAGCGTGAAATGTCTCCATTCGAATCCATCGAAACGACTCCATTCCAATCCTCGAACATGTTGCAGGTACAGATGATAATGATGGTGATGATGAGGATATCTTTAGCGTAGGCACACAAGAGGAATAAGATAAGAGCTTTGCGTCAGACATGAATGAACAAGTTTTACAGGAATATATCGATCAATATCCTATAATGGCTCAACCGTACATTATAAAACATTGGATTAATGACAAAGAAATAGATAAAGAATACGGTCCTGTATATGATGGTGTATCTTCAAAATGGTTCCTAGGTAACAAAGAAATAGATTCCGACAAACGCAGCGGATACATTAAAATGGGTGGATATCAGTGGAAAGCAACACCCGGTATATATGAACTCATATTTTTAAACACACCTGAAAACTATAATAATGAAGATATGCAGGCTACAAATTAATTGTAGATTTGTCAAACATTCACAAAAACTCCCTAGGCTATCCGAAAGGTATTAAAAGATATAAGTATACCGAAATAATTAAACCGATGTTTCCTTTACTAAATCAACGTAAAATATCGACACGTACCGGTTAACCTAAAACATCCAACCCTGCAGCAAAAGGTAGCGGTTTGCCTGAAAACATACCTATTGCAATGACATTCAATACCAAACCTATGGAGTTTGTTTATTGGGATGATCCAAACGAACTATGCGAACGCCTCAAATTATTGATAGTCTCTCGGGATGCCGTAAATACTGACAATTAGATTATTGCCATTTTGAGTGAACTCAAAGAGACAAATATAATTCTATAAGATGACATGCATCCATGCATACATTCACATTTTCAAAATGGTTATCGATAAGTTTGGACGTAGCGACAGCACCGCTGGTGGCAGTGGTGGTAGAAAGCGAAAATTACCTACGCCCTCTGGAGGCGGCGGCTTGCTGCACACTCCAGATGGTAACATCGATTTTGATAATTTGAAATTGAGTAATGTAAAGAGGCCCACCAAAAATACTGATGCTGCCAATAAACAATATGTGGATGAAATTACGGATAAAATTGGTACTAGTTTAGATGAGAACACCGATGCATTGGAAATATTGGTTGAGGAACTGATGAAGACGAATAGGGAAGTGGGTGAAATGAGCAATCAGTTTGAAAAAAAAAATTCAAACACTAGATACTGATTTTATTGAAATGTCGCAAAGAAACGTGGAACGTTATAACGAGGGAGTTTCGTTTTAAAAAAAAATTAATGAACGATATTAAACTGATATTGAAAATATTCGTGAAGATTTGTTGAAAAAAATCTCGGAAATAACCGATATGATTCGTTCACACATCAACACTTTGAAGCAAAATGAAACGGTGGTAAAAAATTAAGTGACTCAATTTCGAACCGATATCTCGAAGCAAATCACCACAATAAATTCAGATATAGCGAATGTGAAATCTGTCTATAACGAGGACTTAACCGATCTGATTCGTTCGTACAACACTTTGAAGCAAAATAAAACGTTGACAAAAAATGATGTGAATCAACTTCGAGTTGATATCTCACAACAAATCTCCAAAATAAATTCAGATATAGCGAGTGTAAAATCTGCTGTCGAGGAGATTACTAAAAGACAAAATGTAGTGTATGCATCACCATAATAAAATAGCAGGTTTCACAGTTTCGTCATCACATATGTGTGTGATGGCTTCCAAAGACAAGATTCAACTTGTCCGTGAACTGCATAAACCTATTAGAATAAATTTTCCTCGACGTCGCACCATTATTGAAGGCTTAGATGATTTATAGCAAATGGACTTGGCTGAGATGAGACCGTACGCCCATAAAAATCGTAATTTCAAACTCATTCTAGTTGTTATAGATTGTTTCTCGAAATTCGTGTGGACTCGTCCGCTGAAAACGAAAACGGGTGAGGAAATTACTAAAACGTTTGCAGATATTTTGGCACACACGAAACGATGTACAAAAAATCTACAAACCGATCAGGGAACGGAATTTTACAACAGTAAATTCCAGAGTTTAATGAAAAAACATGAGATAAATCACTACAATACGTACAGCATCCTCAAAGTCTCTATGGCCGAACGGATTATAAGGATTTTGAAGGAAAGATTGTACAAGTATTTCAGTTTGAATGGCACCTACAAATGGCTGAATATATTACCTGAAATCACAAAATCTTACAATGATACACGTCATTCAAAGTCGGGTATGAAACCTTCGGAAATTGATAAAACCAACGAAAAAGAAATTCTCAAATCAACATACAGCCACTTGAAAATAACTGGACCGAAAAAATTCAAAGTCGGCGATGTTGTGCGAATTAGTAAGGCAAAGTACATTTTCGAGAATGGTTACACACCCAATTAGACTACGGAATTATTCAAAATCATCAAAGTCAATATTACCAACCCCGCCACCTTCATGCTGGAAGATATGCAGGGTGCTCCTATCAAGGGTGCTTTCTATGGGGAGGAATTACAAAAAACTGCAAATCCAGATATATATCTCGTGGAAAAAGTTCTGAGGAAAAAATGCAAAAAAATGTACGTTGAATGGCTCGGTTTGGATAACAAACATAACAGTTGGATCGAAAACGTTGATTTTGTATAGAATCTTATGGGAAACAAACACAAATCATATAATTCCGAGGGGTCTTTCAAAGATTATAAAGAAACTCTAAATGCCATCGACAGAGCATTGGGGCAATATGAAATGGCATAAACATTCAATAATGCCGTCCGAAAATCAATAGGTCTTATCAAATTGCTAAAGTCAGACATATCAACATATTCGAAATCCCATAAAATATATAAGTAATTCTCATCATGATTATCATCATCTTTATTATCTTCATGACGTTGATAATGAATGATATATGGCCATTTGAAACGCGAATAATTTTGAATAATTTCTTTTGTTAATGATTGAGGTAAAGGCGAGAGGATGAGAAACCTTCCTGTAGACCGTATATTCTCACAGATCATTTTGATGCACAATTGTTGTAAATTCATTGTACTACCTGTAAACGAGAAAAAATTTTAGAAAAAAAAAAAAAAAAGGATAAAAAAATTAATTCAGACTATATTGCCCCCACGGTATTGAATCAAATGATTTGGGGATAAGATGACGTTTATCGTCATACGGACTAAGGGCCACTTTTGCCTGCTCTATACTAAAAATGTTATGAGCAAATGATCTGACTGTGCATTGTTTAATATTCTTTTGCTTGGAATTTTTCAGACAATCCACGTAATCCTCAAAGGTTAAATTATTTTTCACAACATTATATTTAAATCCATTTGCTTTTTTACATACTTTGCTCCCCTGCACTTTATTGGTGTACATTTTTGAACGCAACCCTGCAAAGTGTGTGATAATTTTGCCATTTGCTTCATCCTTCATTAGCCCAGGTACCTTTTTATTCACAAATGGAATGTTAAACTCATTATCTTTTGGATAATCGGACGTATCGAATTTGGAAATGTTTTTTGATAATTTCTTCGTATACATCGTTACAAGTTAGTTCATAAATGAAACTATCTGTATCGGTATACATTAACTTGGATTTTTCCACACCCATAGTGGGAAGCATAAATTCGTAATGAAATTTGAACATGCAAGTTTTTGACAAATCCAAAATTGCCATCCCAACATACATTGGTTTATTGAATACAAGTTCGGCTTTTTTCAGTTCAACAGCCATCAAGTTTGAATCGAAAACGGTACGATTATGAAATCGAAGGCTGGAAATTTTTGCTCCATATCTACCCTCGTAGGAAGAAACTAATTTTACTATTCGGTGCAACCGGATGTTCTCCATGGTTTTGCCAAAAATCGCATTACTGGCCAACTTGAATTGATTTTTTTCAAAAGAATTAGTGGCTGCAGTCCCCAATCGAGTATTTAGCTTGATATACGGGCGCAACCATGCAGATTGTTCAAATTTCAAAACTTTATGGATTTTAGTTAATTTCAAACCATGTTCCAGAGCTTGTTTCAAATTCCTATAGTGTAATGTATACACTGTTTTATTATAAGAGTTGGCATTAATTTTTTCAATTTGGAATTTTGTGGTGTGCGGTGTTCGGGGCAGAATGGAAAATCTTTGTGTAAATCGTGAAGATCTTCAGGGTACTCCAAATCAACTTGTAAAATATAGCCTTCGGAATCCCGTCATCAGGAATTTGAGTCACATCAATATTCGTATCAACCCATTCGGAGCCTCCATATGGTAAACATTCGGACATCGCCCACCCATATAAGTTATTTACATCGAAATACATGATAAATTTGGACGGCTGCGTGGGATTGTATGTAGGCATATACTTGTTATTAGCTTTCGAATATCTATTACAACAAACTGAAATTCCTCCCCTTATACCCTTTTCCACAAACATAACCATATCAACGTCTTTTAAAATTTGTAATTTGCACCAGGTATATTTCAACATACAATCCCGCGTGTATCCCAGCATAGTATAGTACCAGCTGGGGTCCAACCCATAAGTTTTCAAGTCAATTTCACGAAAAGTTCCAAAAACGTCTGCCAAAAGCAATATATCTGTTTTCATGTATAAATCGCTATATTACCTCAAAGTTTTGATATCAAATTGCTGCCAAACATTTTGAGCGTGAGCATACTTCGCATCATCAATTTCAACATCGTTGAGCTTATTGTAAAAATGTTTTTTGGAAGGTAGCTCAGTATCGAGGAGTTTTTCCGTATTATTAACATCATCGTAGGGGAAAACCCCTTTCTTAGTGAGAAGTTTGAATTTCCCATCATCTAATTATGCAAATTCCTTTTTCAAAATTTTGAATTTTTTTGCATCTATTGTGGAAACAAACTCATCGAGACTGGCTCCCATAAAACGTTATGAATCGATAAATATAAATTTAATGCTAGTTTCACTATCGTAGTGAGTGAATTAAATGTATTTTTCTTCATTGATGGGAAGTATGCTCACACGTCTTCGTTTTGCTACATCTTTAATAATAAAATGGCTATCATGCCCCGAAAGATTATGGAATGTAATGGGTACCATAAAAAGCTTTTTGAAGGCGAGATTACAAAATTGATGACTCCATCCCCTAAGCAACCCCGAAAAGTGACAATGATCCCTAACAATGATATCCTTCTTTACAAAAGGTTTCTCACAAATATGGCAAATCCTTGCTTTAACAATATCGGGATTACATATCATTGGTACAATATTTTTGATTTTCGATTCAACATATTTGGCAATGCTAGCCATTTCATCTGTAAACCATTGTATGCAATCGTTACCCCTATGGCAATTAAACTTGGACAAGCTGTCATCATAAGAGCATTTCAAGTAGTAACCTGCACTGAACGCTTTAAGCTTTTGATATTTTGTAGATTTATCTAAAAATTTTTCCTCACAATTTTCGAGGGCAGATTCAAAATCAGCATATAAAACGAATGGGCATTTTTGTTTATATACATAATTTCGAAATTCTACATAATCAAATTTTGGAAATGAAATTTTACCCTCGTTAATATTCTCACACAACCCGATGTGTTCATTCAATTTTGGTTCGCTATGAAAATAATTCAAACATCTGTCGCAAAAAAAAATTCTGCATTTGAACTTACTCACTTGACTCGCCAACAATCTAGACATATTTTTAATCCAGCAATAATGATATTTAATTTGCGAATCATCTATATCCAAAGGCAAAGCGTCGTATTCGTTTAATTTAGGGAAATATATATTTTGAATTATTAACAAATTAACATGTTTATTCAATTTATTTTTGGTCAATCGTGCAGGTTCTACTTCGTAAAATACTTTTTCTTTGACAATATTCATTTCTTAACTATATACATTTACGGAAATATCATTTTGTTTTTCTAATTTTGTAATGCGGTGAATTGGTATAGGAATTTCCAAACCCTCTATATTCAAAAATGTGTCATAATTTGAATATGAAGATGCACGTGAAACCATCCCTTTGGGAGGGTACAAAGCCCTCACGATTGCTCTAAAAAAACACGCATCATCTTGATTATCAATATTGATGCATGCATGCCTATTTTGAATTTCTTCAGGTAACCGTTTGAACCCTGAACCGTTGCCTATTTCGTATTTATTTATTGATACCTCAAGCAAAAGAATTTTACTCAATGCCCACCCTGAGTCTTTTTCTTGAAATTCCTCTAATTTGTTCAAAATAACATCCACATGTTTATTGTACCAAGCAGTCAAGTCCGTGCCCAAATCAATCATTAGGAGTATTGAAAAATTTTCGATCAACTATTTCGCAGTCATTTGACTTTTTGATGAAATCCCCCAGCGTCATGTTCACTTTGAGGCATTGCATGTCCTTCAAAATTTTGGAAATTCTTGATTTAAAAAGAAAATATGCATCACTCAAAAATTTTCGGACTTCTTTTATTTATAATTACACCCGTCCTCACTCTATCATTGAAAATTGCATTAACACTTTCCCATTTAACTCTACTGCTTCGTTTCAACCCCGATCCAATGTATTTATAATTTTCCATAACAATTTTCTTTTTTCCCCCACCGAAAATTTAATTTTTTTCATTGCCAACTCACATTTTCTAATATGTCTACTTATCAAATTTAAAGACGTTCGTGCAATGGTACTTGAATAATTTTGCTTGATCGCCTCAAGTAATGTATCAATTTGCGATAAAGTTTTTGAAAACACCATTTTTAACTAATTTTTCAACTTACGTGAATTTATATGAATGGTGATATAAAGGTGACAGCAGCAGCAGATGGATGCTTGCTGGAACTGCAGGAACGCTGCAAAGATGAGGCTCGCTGGAACTGCAGGAACGAAGTGAAGCTTGCTGGAATGACGAAGTGGCGAACTGAGATGATGTCCAAGTGGAAGCTTGAAGAAAAATGGTACTGCTGTGATTAGAGAAGGTATATAACTATGTGAAAATGAAGAATTTTTTTTTTATTTTCAAACGAACTTTTAGCACATACAAATAAACAAAGACAAATGAAAAAAACTACTAACTTTAATTTTCTATGATATCAAATGAAGATGATGGCGTATTTCCCAGTGGAAAATTTTTCTAAATACGGTCGATATCCTTCGGTCACACGCTGTAGTAAAAACACCACTTTCTCCCCCAAATCCAGCAAAATCGTTTCTCCAAACGGACTTCCAACAATTTTCGCAGAGAATATTCTCTGCGGCGCCCCTACAGGTAAATCGCTCAATTTCGTGATGGGTTTCCTGGCCACAACTAAACTCGCGTTCACTTTCTGTAAATCCATCTGAAAAAAACCCACCAGAATAAAAAGCTTTTGCTATAAAGAAAACACGAAAAATTTTTGAAAAAGAGTTTTGTAATTCGAACACAATTAAGTTGCTTTGAATTACAAATTGAACGAAAAACGAAAATGCAAAAAACCAAACGTAAAAATAATTTCATCTAAAAACATTTAATTGAATTCATCTGAAAAGCTCAAACTAAAAACACTCAAAAACCGAACATGAAAACATTAATTTAACTGAAAAACACTTTCATCACATAATAAAAAAAAATTTATGAAAAACTTACTTTGTATCTAGAGATTGATGCACAAAACGAAAAATAACTGAAGATATCTAAGTTGCTTGACTTTTCTCTGGTTGACGATTAACTAACGTTCGCCGCGCATTCCAAACTACTTTTATAGCTCTGGTGTGAAGAAAAGAACATTCGAGAATATTCCAGAACAAACGTCAGTTTCCCATGAACGCGACGCAGATAACACAATAGTCGTTACTCTGCGGTTTTGATAACGAAACTGTTGGCCTGGGTTTTTCGATAACCGTTAGTTCGATAAACACATTTCAATGCCAACTGATTATTACTTCCAGCATAATAACCAAGTTTCCTGTTTGCGTGATTTTTCCATAATTGATAACATCGAATGGCGCGTTTCAACGTTAACTGATAACAAATTGTAATTCTCTCATATATTTATAGGTGAAAAAAATGAATCAAAATTCAATTTTCGAATATTTTTATTTAAACCAATTTATGTGAAGTTCCAAAATTATTTCTTATATAGTTCTAATCAAAATACATGCTAATATAGATACTATGATTAGAATTCTATAAACGTTATATTCCATTTGCGACTTCTTTTTCCCCTGCCCTGCTGGAATAAATTCGGTGGTTTTTGTGTCTATTTCACGAAGCTCTTCAAATATCAGCTTCAATTTATACTTGAATGCTGTATTCTTTGGAACATCACTAACAAATACTGCTAACGGTCCCTGATTGACCCGAGTTAAACGCATTGTTTTCTATTGTGTCTTATTACAATGAGGATCGAAATCATTTGCCTTCACGCATATTGCCATGAATTTCACTCTTTTCGACACATTGACGTATAAAACATTATTCAATATTGCAGTCAGAAGAATAAAATATGTTTTCAGTTGAGGAGACATATTCTACAATGCTTGAGGCTGGATTCTTCTTAACGGATATCTTGTTTGCGGTAATTTTTGATTGAACACTTTGTCTTGAATACCCAAATCAGTCAACTGTTTCACCACATTCTTCTTTTCTTCATAAAATTGAATATCTTCCTTTAACTCTTGGACACGTCTAGAAAAATTTTCAACTTTCTGTCTGTATTCTTCAGATGACAATTTAATACTGATTATTTCAACTGTTCAATGGCAATAACATACTTTCCAAAAATAAAGTTACCTAACCCTCTCCCCCACCCACCTGATAATGAATAGCAAAAAAGAAACAGAGTCAAACTGACATGAAACGAAACGTACTGCGGCGGCGATACTCAGTAAAATTGTGATCAAAATAGACGTTTTTCGCGTTCCAAAAAACAACTGAAAATTGAAACGCTTATACACGCAAAAATGCAGCCACAATAAACGTTTTCGCGTTATAAAATTAAACAGAAAAAAACTGTATGATTACATGTATTTCTTATGGAGATTTGACATTTCAAAATTGCTGAAAATACACGTTTTCGCGTTCGAAAAAACAACTGAAATTTGAATACGCTCAAACACGTAAAAATGCGACCACAATAACCGTTTTTTGCGTTCGAAAAAACAGCTAAAATTTGAAACGCTAAAACATGCAAAAATGCGACCAAAATGGACGTTCTATAAGGGTTCGTTCTGCTTCGATCAAACTGACTATTTGTCACTCTACCTATCTGTCAATCTGTCTGTCTCCTATCTCCTATCACCGAAAAAGGAACAGAATCAAACTGACACATACTGGGTATCGCACGTTGAAAATGACGGCCCCCATCAGTGATTCATTTCTTCTCTTCATATTTTTGATGATATACTTTGCTATCCTCCATTGCCCCAATGACCCATTTCCCACATAATATTTGACACACACTCACGCAGCAGTCACGTTCAATAAACGTGACTTTCAATTCTTTTAAATTATACATTTTGAAACACCTTGTATACTTTCCTCATTGGAATCACACCTTCAAACGTTACACCCTCGTTACCTCGCAATTTTTCACATTTATTCCAAACATCATTATTATTATCAGACTCACAATCTTAATTTTTTTCAAATATTCAAACAGCGGCTGGAGAAATATATATCCCACATTTGTACATCAACTTGTACGAAGTCTCCGTGGAGACAAGGCTAGCGTCACTCGCTACCAAGCAAAACGACGATGGTTCAAAACTTTGCTGTTGAAAAATCTTTTTTCTCTATAAATTCAATTCATAATGTGTGCGCCGCGCTCTATTGACAAAATGTTATCAATCAACTGGATCTCTCTCGACTACGTCACACGATGAACGCGAAGCAGCGTCGACTACGTCACCCGCGAATGCCTTTTTGCCACTTCCGTTTCAATCCCCCTATTGCTGATCTACTCTCTTCTTCCAAATCACCGTTAAAAAAAGCATTTTTAACATCCATGTGATGAATCTCAAGGTTGTGCTTTGCTGCCAGTGCTAGTAATAAACGTATCGCATTGTTTCTGACGACATGAGAATACATTTCGTCGTAATCTACGCTTTGTGTCTGAGCAAAACCTTTCGCAACAAGTCGGGCATTGTATTTCTTCGTATCATATCTTCTGACTTGAATTCAAATACCCATTTTGTTTGGAGAATCATTTTGTCGAAAGGAGGGTCCACTAGAGTCCAAGTCTCGTTCTGTAACATTGCATTATATTCTTCTTGCATTGCTTGCTTCCAAAAAGAGGCATCATGTCGCTGCTCATATCGATTTCGGCGATGTTAGTATGGTAATTTGAAAAATCAGTTTCGGTTTTCTTGATGAACGTCGAATTTGATTTTGAACTTGCGGGAGACTGACAGTTTCATCTTTTTGCTGGGAAGTTCATTTTCGTAATCGTCTTTTTCAGCAACAATTCACCGTAATGGATTTTATTATTGAAAATCTGCAGGTTACCTTTGTAAATAATAATTGTAACATAACGTGTTACCACAGAACACCAGAACTACCAAATCGAGACATCTCAACGTCATATCCGTTGACGTCAACGTAACAAGTAAAATGCACTATGCTAAGAAATATAATTTGAATTGGTACTTATAACACGTGAATTGATGACGGCAGTGAAATGAACTTCTGAACATTCGACATTTGGTTATCTGGTTTGATAATTTCATTTTCTGAAAATATGACATCTCTACTTTTGACAATTTTCTGATTGTCAGTGTCAATAAGGCGATACCCTTTTGTACCTTCGCAATATCCAAGAAATATCAGTTGCTTGGATTTGGAATCTCATTTAGTTCGTTGTTCCTTCGGAACGTGAACCATGGCTTTACAACCAAATATACGAAGATTACTAATATCTGGTTTGGTGGTGGTCCATATTTCTTCGGGGGTTCTTCGTTGCAAATTATTTGTGGGTGTGCAATTAATCAAATAAACTGCAGTTGAAACACTTCAGCCCAATATTGTTTAGGTAATCCGGCATCATGTAGCATTGTCCTGGCTTTTTCAACGATTGTGCGATTCATTCTCTCGGCTACGCCGTTTTGTTGAGGTGAGTAGATAACAGTCGTCTGGTGTTTTATTCCTGATTTTCTCAAAAAATCTCTGGTTCGAGAATTTACATACTATCTTCCATTACCGGAGCGCAGAATTTTAATTTTTCGGTTTTGTTGAGTTTCAACTAATACTTTGAATTCCTTTACCATTTCGAATACTTGACATTTTTGTTCCAAAAAGAATACAAAAACTTTCTACAAATGGTCATCAATAAAAGAGAGAAAATACTTGGATCCTTCAATTGAAGCTTCCTCTATTGGTCCATATAAATCGGTATGCACGAGGACGAAAATTTCGTTTGCACGATTTTCAGTCGGCTTGAATGAATCTCGGTGTTGTTTGCCCTTCAGACTGTTCACGCAAGTATCTGTATTATACTTGAAACTACTGAATCCGGTGAAGCATAATCATGTTCTTCCGACTCATATAGCCTAATCTACGGTGCCACAATTCTCCGTTGCTGTTTTCTTGTGTAAGTTGGGCTATCACGTTGGGTCTGTCTATTTTGTAGATTCCATTGTCTTCAGATGCTATAAGATCTCCCTCTGCATTTGTAATTTGGTATCCTTTGTGATTAAACTGCACTGAATGGTCATTCTTTATGATTCGACTTACTGATAATAAATTGGCAAATATATCAGGAACATAGAGAATATTCTGAACGAGTACTTGATCTGACTTGTGATTTATTTTAACTGGTATCGAAGTTTCTCCAATACATTCTGCTCGAATCTTATTCTTGTCTGCTGTAGAAATTTCGGTTTCACACGGTCGAACAGAATCTTCTGTAAGCCATTCGCGATGTAGGATCATATGTGAAGATGCACAAGAATCTAAATACCATGCGAGTAGCATACATGGAAAGCACGGTTTGGTTTCTGTTTCGTATCTCTTTGAATTTCTGACTTCTTCCGTTGTGGATCTCTGCAATTCGTACTGAAATGGCCATACTTGTTATAGTTATAACAACGGACTTTGGAATGATTTTGACTATTTCTGGAGTTTTAATATTTACTCTTTCTTGACAGAAGTGCGATATCATCATCGGGGCGTTTAACATTTTTCTGAATATAAATTTCTTGTAATAATTTCGTTTTTATGGAATCGCCTGTTATGGGAATACCTGAACTCTCGAGACCAATAATCATTGGTTTGAATTCATCGGGTAGGCCAGCGAAGAGTAAAGTTCCAACCCATTCTTCTTTAACCTCAAATCTCAAGTTGTTAAGTTAATGTGCTGTTTCAATAATTTTATTCACATATTCATCAACTGAACTGCAACTTTCAAGTTTGGTGGTGATGAGAATACGAAGTAATCCTACTTTTCGTGTTAGGCCGGAGTCCTCAAATGCACTGTTGAGTTGATGGGTTCTATAGCATGGATTATTTTTGATTTGGCTCTGGTAATATTTTTGGAATTTTCTTCGGTACCAAGTATACAATCACTTGATTCCTTATGTTCGAGATACGCCTGCATTGCAAATTTCCATGTAGAGAAGTTTTCGCGTCCAGTAAGTTTCTCTATCGGTGGTATGTTACAGCTAGATGACATGCTTTGTGGTAATGCTTAATCGTCGATGCTTTCGAATATTCTCATTCAGAATCGGCAGGAATTGACAATGAAACGGCTTGTCAAATTCAGGTTGAAAATTTCGGTATCTTACTTGATTTCTATTATCGTCGTAATGTATTTTCTGGTAAAGAACGATATCTGGGCCCATAACCTGATGAGATGATCGTGGACAAATACTGAATAGCAAGAAGATGAAAGCGTGTTCAACCTTATTTTATTCATCAAAACTCTTTTTTTATACAATATAACAACATATTTTCATGAGAAATAAAACAAATATAAACAACCTATATCATGGCCAATTCAAATTTTAGTTCATTTCTTCAACAAGAGTGAACTACGTCCTTCTGCATTTGACTTTGATGGTCGGGGAGGACTACATCAGGCTTATTGGCTTGTATTTGCCTAAGAGTGGGGAATGAGTAGTTCCAATAGATTCGGCACTTCTCATTCTCCACAACGGACTCAATATCCCCCGGAGCATAAGTAACCATTTTTAGCGCTTTCTCGCGGCGGTTTGGAACATCATAGGAATTAAGAGGATATATGTGAATTGTCGGAAATGTAATCTACTGGAATTTTGTATAGAATAATCATTATCGAAAAAAAAAAAAAAAAACGTTTGGGAGTTATAAGCGAAAATCCTGAAAATCCGCAAAAACGTGCTTATTCGTGATTACTGAAGTTAGCTCGCCTCTGACGAGTTGGCAAAAATGGAAATCGCATTCAGCGACTAGAAAAATATATAAAACCATTGAGAAAAAAACTTCCGCAATTTTTGCACGAAAACATCAATTTCGGATCTCGTATGCTTGGAGTAGAAGAAGTTGATTCGGGTAAATTCAACTGTTTTGAATAAAACAAAACACCTCCGTCTGAGATAGTTTTCCGTTGAGGCCAACATCTATTATAATGAACCGTTAATCGACGTCTACTGAAGCTGATAACACAATGATATGAAAACCTTTATAGTTATAATACATGGAATCTCACAGGGCTGTTTTTTGATGGTAATATGTTTTTGGTCAAGAGCTCCCAAAGTGTCGTAAAATTTACAGGAACGTTGGAACGTACGAAGGCTTTGATCCTCCTCAGGATCGAATAAATGACAATATGGTGTGAATAACATTCGACGCTCTTTTGCCATCAACGTTGGTATCCCCAGGAGCTCAAAGCTCACTGAAAGAGCTTCAAAGCTTACTGTTATACATTTATGTACGTAGATATGCACGTGCAACTATGTGTGCCTCAACCCTATTTTGACCTGAACAGATCTTTGGCCACATTGTCCTTGTTGATCTTCAATAAACCGTAAGTATCCTTTTGATTTCAAGACCGTTTGAAGATGATCTAGTTATTCATGTAAATATTAAAGTACATTTATTCTTAGAGCACGTTTTGCCTGAGTGTTGATATTTCCTCGCTTTTGACTCGGATGGTGGCAAAACTCACAAAATGAAACATCCCAAAAAGAGAAATGGGAGCCTCAAGGGCCCTCTGTTCAGGATCTTCAAGCTACCGTAGGATGAAGACAGACTCAACACAAACAAGACTTCGAAATACAAATAAGCAAGTAAAGTCTTCGTCACTACCCGAATCTGTTCAGGAGGCCATCACCTGACAAAGCATTTGGCCGCTCTTCTCCAGCCACCAGTATGGAAAACTGATGTTCACGTCAAAATATTCGGGATTCTATAGAACATATAAACTTTCTCGTATTTAACCTCTTGCATACCAGTCACGATTTCCAAGATAGCTAATGTTGACACACTATAAATTGAACTGCCTGCATATAAGATTTCTTGAATTAAGTTACCGTGTTTTACATTCTTCAATTGATATACAAATTTTGGAAAGTTTTTGGTAACATTTCAACTTGTTATGATTTCAAAAATCCCACTTCATTCAACTAGAAAATATGTTACTCGATTGATTTTCAACAAATAGATAGATATACTTACAGCAGACCTGGATAGTAAGGAGTAAGCATCAGTACTCCTACAAACCCCAACGACTATGAGAAATAGATTTGGACTAAAAGAACTAAAACCTTTTACGAAAGATACTCACAGTCTATATTTACTGTAGGTACACGTCCATCCTCATGATCACTCTCAGAAACACAATCCAAAATGCTGAGTAGTGTTTTTGTTAGTTTAAGCAAATCTGAGAAACTATAAAAACCAAAATAGATTAATTCTCTAGCTAATTTCACCACCTGAAAATTAAAATTTAAATTCACACACAAACATCACCTTAGCTGAAAATATTTTACCTCGAATGTTAATTTATTCTGTTCTTGATCAGCAAACGACCACATTTTTGCTACGACATTGCAAAGATAACCTCCAACAAAATCTATTGTTGACGAAAACTTCGCTCGAACTGCTTCTTTATTTGGATTCGGGTTTTTATTGCAATCGTAACTAAAAAAAAAATAAATAATGATATTACCAGAAAAAATAAAATACAAATTAATCTTGGGCCCTGCACCATCCTTATGGAAAATGGCTTTCGGTTGAATTTCCTCAATTTTTGGTATGTTGTAGATTTTAACTTTCTCGGGAGAAGTATTCAAGGACACAAAAATCTGTTAACTACTTTTCGAAATACAGGGTGTCCAAATTGAAAAGGGGAGCTTTCCGCTCAGAACTTTCAACAACTCCGAAAATTGACAAAATGCCTATTTATTCTGGGAATACCATGTTACAATGATTTTTCCGTTTCGTGATCTTCAACAGAGTGAACAAGGAAAAATACAATTCGATTAATTTTAAACCAACCAGTGTGAGTACTCTGATGAAAATTAAAGATTCAGTTAGCCTGGATGGACTCCCTGAATCTTGATCGAAGTTAAGTGGCATTAAGGAGTAGGCAGATCTTGTTACCTCATCAGACCACGACTCGAGGAGTAGGCAGATAGAGACCTCAAAGTCACTCTCTTGAAAATGGCTCCAAAGCAGGATCCGAAACGTCGAGTTATAAATTCTCAACGCGGTTGATATTGAATTATATCTGTCCGACAGTGCAAAGATCCTCACTTTGAAGGAACAACTTTGCAAGAGCTCTCTGAAAAAACAGCAGGACTTCACCCGATTCAAACGGAGAACCAACTACAGACCGGTTTCGGAATGTTGTCCCTCATAAGTGCAGTCCAGGTTATCACAAATTGTATACACGCGAGGTCTCGCTGACAGTCACCGTCCGCCGAGATGAATACTGCAATTGCTTAAAGGATTCACCTTGACGACAGATTAGAGAGCACTCCAGAAGGACATTTTGGATACGAAATGGTATATGTAAAATACTTGTTTCAAGGAGCAAATAATGTCCAAGTGACTGTACAACAGTCGATAACAATCCTTTAGGAAGTGACTAAAACTTTGTATAGTATGTATGGCATGTGTCCGACAGAAAACAACTACTTCTCTGGCTAATACCGCGACAGATATTGAATTATATCTGTCAGACACATGTGCAAAGATCCTTACTTTGAAGGAACAACTTTGCAAGAGCTCTCTGAACAAACAGCAGGACTTCACCCGATTCAAACGGAGAACCAACTACAGACCGGTTTCGGAATGTTGTCCCTCATCAGTGCAGTCCAGGTTATCACAAATTGAATACACGCGAGGTCTCGCTGCCCGTCACCGTCCGCCGAGATGAATACTGCAATTGCTTACAGGATCCACCTTGACGACAGATTAGAGAGCATTCCAGAAGGACATTTCGAATACGAAATGGTATATGTAAAATACTTGTTTCAAGGAGCAAATAATGTCCAAGTGACTGTAAAACAGTCGATAACAATCCTTTAGGAAGTGACTATAACTTTGTATAGTATGTATGGCATGTGTCCGACAGAAAACAACTACTTCTCTGGCTAATACCGCGACAGATATTGAATTATATCTGTCAGACACATGTGCAAAGATCCTTACTTTGAAGGAACAATTTTGCAAGAGCTCTCTGAACAAACAGCAGGACTTCATCCGATTCAAACGAAGAACCAACTACATACCGGTTTCGGAATGTTGTCCCTCATCAGTGCAGTCCAGCAGTCCAGGTTATCACAAACTAAATTTAGTACTTGGAATGAAAAATAGAATAGACAAAATATGTCATCCTACATTGAAGATGAAAAATTTAAAAAAATTATTCGATTTTCTTTCAGACAATTCTTATCCTAAACGACTCCTCAATAAATTAATATTTTCCTTTAATAATTTTCCAATTCAAATTAGCAACAATATCGATTTCGCTAATAACGAAAATCCTGTAACAAACATCATTAAAAAATTTCGATCCTTTCCATATATAAAAGAACTCATTTCCAAAATTAATAATGTTCTGAAAGAAGAAACTAATATTATCTTATCTAATAAACCAGTTAAAACTGTCAATAAATTATTTACCAAATTGAAAGATAAAACTCCTATACTGGATCAAGCAGGAGTTGTCTATAAAATTAACTGTCGTGAATGTGAAAAAAACTATATTGGTGAAACATCAAGAAATTTGAAATCAAGGATTGTTTCCCACTAAAGTGATATACGTTTGAGACCCAATGCTTGCGCTTTATCACAACATGTAAATGTTACAGGACATTCCATTGATTTCAAAAATATTTCAATTCTAACTAAAGAAAATAATTTATTCAAAAGATGTTTTTTAGAAATGGTTTACATAAAGAATGAAAAAGATTCAATGAATAAGAAGACCGATATTCAAAATTTAAATATAATTTATTCTAATATTTTAGATATTGAAATAAAATTGAACAACAATAAAAATCATAGAGTATCTATTTCATCAATAACTTGAATCGACCTTTTACAATAAAATTTATACCAATTCTATACACCCTATATCCATCATTCATAAACTTCAAATTGACTTTTCACGTTTCTGTCTTGAAACCATTTATTTTTCTGAATGTTATTTTATCTTATACTCATATACTGTAAGTACCTTTATTTGATATGTTCATTAGCAGTTATACCTATTCTTTTAGAGTGACTGAAGAAGAAATTAAATAATTTCGAAAGCTCTCACAATAAAGTAAAAAAGAGTTTAATTGAAAAGCAGCTGCAACTCCACAAAACAACTACATTATTTTGAAATAAATTCAGCTACAAACATAAATCGCAATATATATATATATATATATATATATATATATATATATATATATATATATATATATATATATATATATATATATATATATATATATATATAATATATATATATAATATATATATATATAATATATATATAATAAATATATAATATATATATATGAAAACTAAAAGTTCGGGTTGAACCGCGTCTAGAATTTGTTGAAATTCGACGTTTCGGCTCCGATTTTGGAGCCATTTTCAAGAACTGAAATAGAAAGAAAATTAATGAAAGGTTAAAACGTAATTCTACGCTGAGGTCTCAATCTGCCTACTCCTCAGGTATAATTACGTTAGGTTTCTGTGACTTGACGTCGGGGTCTCAATCTGCCTACTCCCCATATCTCGTCACTGGTTCTCTCTAAGGTCTCAGAGAGAACTGAGGAATTGTGGGTTGAGGAACTATATTTATAGTGGACGTGGCTGTAATGGCCGTGTCCAATGTATTGGCGCGAGGTAAACTATGGGCGGGAACTGAATTGGCGCTAGATGAGCTGTGTGCGGGAACTTGGTTGGCGCTAAGTGAGCTGTGTGCGGGAACTGGGTTGGTGGGAAATGAGTTTATGCGTGCAATGAGAGGCTTCCAGGTATTGGGAAGTCTACGTCCGTCGTCGCGAGTGTTGAGGCAATTGGGGCGCTTCTCTATCTCAAGGGCTTCTCGATATATATATATATATATATATATATATATCACCTGCAATCAAGTGTTGCACATCCTTACACTTGCTTTCACCGTACTGATGAGATCCCTAAGATCGAAACACGTGTCTACGGTTGCATTTTTACCAGAGGGTTTAGTCCAATAAAATGTCCTACTTGTTATTCACAATTTCCCTCGAGAGCATATCTCTGTTTACTTATATTCCTGGACTCGGATGTCACGCAGGTAGCTATAGCTGCCTCCGTGGCGACGTCGTTTCTTGCCTCGTAAACACGAGGTGTTTCGACTGAAGCCACAAATGTGCGGTTGGCTTCCTGTTTGTTGACTCCGTTCGTTTGTTGTTTCACCTGCAATCAAGTGTTGCACATCCTTACACTTGCTTTCACCGTACTGATGAGATCCCTAAGATCGAAACACGTGTCTACGGTTGCATTTTTACCAGAGGGTTTAGTCCAATAAAATGTCCTACTTGTTATTCACAATTTCCCTCGAGAGCATATCTCTGTTTACTTATATTCCTGGACTCGGATGTCACGCAGGTAGCTATAGCTGCCTCCGTGGCGACGTCGTTTCTTGCCTCGTAAACACGAGGTGTTTCGACTGAAGCCACAAATGTGCGGTTGGCTTCCTGTTTGTTGACTCCGTTCGTTTGTTGTTTCACCTGCAATCAAGTGTTGCACATTCTTACACTTGCTTTCACCGTACTGATGAGATCCCTAAGATCGAAACACGTGTCTACGGTTGCATTTTTACCAGAGGGTTTAGTCCAATAAAATGTCCTACTTGTTATTCACAATTTCCCTCGAGAGCATATCTCTGTTTACTTATATTCCTGGACTCGGATGTCACGCAGGTAGCTATAGCTGCCTCCGTGGCGACGTCGTTTCTTGCCTCGTAAACACGAGGTGTTTCGACTGAAGCCACAAATGTGCGGTTGGCTTCCTGTTTGTTGACTCCGTTCGTTTGTTGTTTCACCTGC
Source organism: Chrysolina americana (assembly GCA_958502065.1). Taxonomy (NCBI): domain Eukaryota; kingdom Metazoa; phylum Arthropoda; class Insecta; order Coleoptera; family Chrysomelidae; genus Chrysolina; species Chrysolina americana. The sequence goes on from OY293420.1 coordinate 35,061,895, forward strand.
AATCAAGTGTTGCACATCCTTACACTTGCTTTCACCGTACTGATGAGATCCCTAAGATCGAAACACGTGTCTACGGTTGCATTTTTACCAGAGGGTTTAGTCCAATAAAATGTCCTACTTGTTATTCACAATTTCCCTCGATAGATGAATTACTTGTCGTACCACAAGGAGTCCATCAAAGTGAACCTCGTCAAACAAATGAAACAACGAGTCCTCAACATCTCTGATAGTACCCTCTGGAACAAAAACTTGAGTATTTTGTACAATTTATTTCGCAACAATTCATATCCTCATTGTCTCTTGAAAAAAAAATTATGTAGCTCAACAATGGAGGCTCGTCCAGATAACATTAACAATACAGGTATTTTGGATGTTGCATACATAACGGATATAACTCCAAAACTTACTGGAATCTTCAAATCTTTTAATAATATAAAAATTGCTAATAAAACGAGTTTAACTGTCAACTCTCTCTTCACGAGTTTTAAAGACAAAACTCCAGTAACTTTTCAATCACATGTTGTCTACTGTATTCCTTGCTCCAATTGTTCGAATGAATATATAGGTCAAACTAACAGGTTGTTAAAAGACCGAATTTGTTCACATAAGAGTGACTGTCGATTGCACCCAGAGAGATGTGCACTAAGTGCCCATGTACATCATGAGGGCCACAATATGAACTTTGAGGCAGCAAAAATCTTAGCCAGAGAATCTAACAATTACAAAAGAATCTTTCTGGAGATGGCTTTCATATCACAGTCATCCTCATGTTTAAACAAAAAAACGGATATAAAACATTTAAGCGAAATATATTCATTTTTATTGCACTTGGATAAACAGAAATACAATGTCAGAGAGCTTAACTCTCAATCCATATTATAATTGAACTAAATCCTTTTTTAATAAATACAATTTTTAAATAACGGCTGACCACCGTAAACAGGTATAAAACAGTAACTTTTCAAAATTCTTTTCTCCAAATTTATTTGAATCATAAACTGATAAATTTACAACTGTCATGTGTCATAATCATGAAACAATGTCTAATCTATTGTTCCAAGCTCGTGTTACACTTTTCCAGTTCTGAGTAGGTTCAATCTCTCTAAATTTACATTCTAGTACAGTTCCATGCAGGAACGTACCCGAACTAACTTCACATGTCCACTTAATTTTAAAATATAATTGTTTCTCTTCTTCACGCCGGCCGTTACGGACACCGGTATGGTATCCATTTTACATAAATTCAAATATAATTAGTTTTTATCCATAACAAAATAATGTTTTACTGTGTGACGATTATCTTTATGTATATCTCACAAACTGTTTCTGAATATGTTCAATAACTGTACACGTCTTTTTACTTCATCCATTGCAATCAATCTCAACAACACGTAAGTGGTTTAGAATCCATGTTGTTCAATTGTTTTCACTATATTTTGATCATGATTTGTAGCTTTCCCTGATGATGACAATAAAAGTTGTCGAAATATTGGAATAAAGTGGTATAAGAGTATACTTTCCTGCATGCTGCTTACCCAACAAGTTCCCTAGCTTGATCTTAACTAGTCAGCAACGATTACCTCTCTCCGATATATATATATATATATATATATATATATATATATATATATATATATATATATATATATATATATATATATATATATATATATACCTACGGAACATTAAAAATAATGTGGAATGATAAATTATATCCTGTAGGTTTTAGGTTAAATAGGAACATAAAAGTACTTGGTCTGTGCCATCGTCCATAGGTATTCTAATATCTACCTATGGACGATGTTTGTGCTATTCAGAATAATCATTACATTGCAATAATCATTCGAATCAAAATATTAACAAGTAGGCTGATTAAGATGTATTTTGGAATGAAACAAAAAAGAAACGAGAGCTCTCACGAACGCTGCTATCCATATTATTTTGACGTTCGAAGTAGTGTTTTTGATTCTGCCATTTTAAAAGGGTTTGGAAATCGAAATCAGTTAGTGGAATATTCAAAAAATGCCCCGTTATTCACGAACCGAACAAATTGACATGCTTCTCATTTATGGTGAATGTTTAAAAAATTCTTATGCCGCTGAACGATTGTATTTAGAGCGATATCCAGGGAGGCAGCAACCGTCAAGAAGGTATTTCCAGTGGCTTGTAGAAAAATTAAGAACTGAGCCTGATGTTCACGAAGACCAAGAAGCATTTGTTATTAATGAGGAAACTGAAATTAATGTATTAGATACAGTACAATATGAGAGCACAATTTTCTCAAGGCAGATTGGCGCCGAATTAGCTATAAGTAAGGACTCTGCTAGAAAATTTTTGAAAAAACATCGATTTAAATCCTTCAAGTATCAGTTGCATCAACATTTGTATGAAAATGACGGTGAAAGGCGCCTGGAATATTGTAATTGGTTTCTTCGACAAAATGCTGAGAATCACCTATTTAACTATTATATCTTGTTTACGGACGAGTCAAGATTTACCAACAATGGATTATTTAACAGGAATAATACAAGGTAGGTACTGTACTTTATTTGGATTATTGTCGATAGTCGAAGTGTAAAGTGCTAAAAGTGTGAACGGTCTTTTGTTTCAGGTACTGGGCGATAGAAAACGAGCACCGGTTTCGACAAGGTGGCTTCCAGGAGAGATTTGGTGTGAATGTTTGGGCAGGAATAGTTGGAACTCATATTGTTGGCCCCATTTTTTTTCAAGGCCAACTAACCGGAGAGAGATACTTTAGTTTTTTAACAAATGAAATTTCGGAATTCATTAACAACCTACCAGCAGAAATAACTGAGAGAATGTACTTCCAGCAAGATGGCGCCCCTCCGCATAATTCAAGAATAGCGAGAAATTATCTTCAAAATCGCTTTCAAGAGAGACTTATATCAACCCATGGTCCAGTCAGGTGGCCACCAAGGTCACCTGATCTTACTCCGTGCGACTTTTTTCTATGGGGGCATCTTAAAAATAGGGTGTATTCCACACAGCCTACAACTCTACACGAGCTAGAAGTAAAAATTCGTAGAGCTTTCCAAGATATCACGCCCCAAATGTTGAGAAACGTTTTACATGAAAATATCACCAGAGTCAATAAATGTATTGACGCTGAGGGAATGCATTTCGAACATTTGTTTTGAATTTATTTTATCTTTAATCCTATCAATTTGAATTTTTTTTTTCGATAAATCTGATTTTTGTTATTTGAATAATAATAATTGGATTTTTTGGTATTTCATTTCAAAAAATTACTTTCTATTATATCCTTAGAAAGGAATGGTTATGCTGAATAGTACAGGCAAGAAAGAGTTGTATGTTCCTATTTAAGTTATGGACCTACAGAGTATTGTTTTTTCCCCAATTTTTCCAATATTTTTTTTGGCGGCTTTTTATAACGCCGACGAATGAAAATGAAATATCACAGTAGTATTGATACACCTGGTATACTAAATTAATCAAGCACCAGCCATGTTTTTTTCTCTTAAATGATATGTTGGTACACCTGGTATATTAAATTTGAAAAGCACCCGCTATAATTTTTTCTCAAATTATGCATTTTGAGACACCTTGTATACTAAATCTAAGGAGCAGCTGCCATGTTTTTTTCTCTTAAATGATATGTTGATACACCTGGTATACTAAATCTAACAAACAGCCACAATGTTTTTTTCTTCTCTTAAATGATATGTTGATACACCTGGTATACTAAACTTGCCAAGCACCCATTATGTTTTTTTCTCTTAAATGATATGTTGGTAAACCTGGTATACTAAATCTAACGAGCAGCCGCTATTTTTTTTTCTCTTAAATGATATGTTGATACACCCTATACACATAGCTCGTCGAAATGCTAGACCCCCGTTAAACCACTAATAATAATAATCCCTCATAAAAACTCATAGAGGGTACTCAAAGGCATAGCATGTGCAAGTAGAGAACGGCGATTATTATTATTTGCCGTGGCGTTCCGGGGTGACTGACTAATTTTTGGTGGCGTATTCCCTTGCAGTCTTAAACGTGGATATCGCACGTTCAAAATGTCGGCCCCCGTCATGACACCCCATGAGACAATTTTTTTAAGCAAAACGAAAACTTTTGAATCCCCATATCCCCAATGATGCGTTTTTTCTTTGTCCATTTTCCCATCCAACATTTGACAAGCAGCAGTGATGTTTTTTTTCTTGAATGACATGTTGGTGCACTCGATATGTCATTTGACGAGCAGCCGCCATGTTTTTCCTCTAAAATGATGCCTTTTGAGACACCCTGTTATTTTTAACCTCAAATGATGTGTTGGTACAGCCGGTATAGCATGTGACAAGCAGCCTCCATGTTTTTCTCTTGAATGATGTGTTGGTACACCCGGTATAGCATTTGACAAGCAGCCACCATGTTTTTTATTCTAAAATGATGCGTTTCGAGACTCCCCTTTGTTTTTTCTCATAAATGATACATCCCTCACCTCAAACCTTAAGTTTACAATCGGCAACGCCCTGTCCCCAAACCCAATGTTTAATTTTACAACCGGCAACACCCCATCTCAATTTGCTCACTCTCAAACGTTAATTCCATGACACGTAGCGCTCTGAAACGTATGTACCGCTGTCATATACTTGATGGAGAAATCACTGGCCGCATACTTGCAATGGGCGGGAATGAATCAGATCGGTTTCAATTGAACAAGTCTCATGTCGAGAAAAACGCAGCGTTTTGAAAAAACTAAACGGTGCGTTTTTTTTTTTTTTAAAAAAGCATCGTTTTGAAAGTCTGATGTAATTCCTTCCAGTTGACGGAAGTAAATTCTATTATTTTCTTGATCACCCATAAAAGTTGTCTTGTTAGAGTACCCGCACGTTTCTGTACCTTCATTAATAACGAAGATAGCCTCCTATGACCCTTTGGCCTCAGAAAATGTTTAAAAATGTTTTTTGACATCGAAACGAATCCATTGATGTCAAAATCATCGTAATCGGACAACCGGAAGTGGACTCATGTAGCCATGTTTTTTTTCTCTCTGATGATATATTGATACACCTGGTATACTAAATTTGACAAGCACCCGCCATGTTTTTTCTCTTGAGTGATATGTTGGTACACCTGGTATACTGAATTTGACAAGCAGCCATCATGGTTTTTTTCTCTTAAATGATATGTTGATACACCTGGTATACTATATTTGACAAGCACCCACCACGTTTTTTTCCCTCTTAAATGATATGTTGATACACTCTATTACACATAGCTCGTCGAAACGCTAGACCCCCGTTAAACCACCATAATTTTTTCGGGAAGCAGTCGCCATATTTTTTCATTCATCATTATTATTATATTATCACTTACACACATATTTCATCTACAATCATTATTTTTCTTTATAATTCAAACGCGCGCTAGACTGACGAATCCTTATCTTTCAAACTGATCTACAGCGATGAACGCCAAGCAGCGACGCGTGACCTTGAAAGGAACCAAAATTGCCAGAGTCGATCTAAGAATTCCTTATCACAATTTACATGTAAAAATTATTGAATTGATTTTTGAACTCTTGCATCTCCTTTACTTAGGGTGTCGTCTATCCTTGGGAGAGGGTAGCTGTCCTTTTTCGTTACGTTGTTCAGTTGATGGTAGGGACGGCAGGGACTGTCGGATGGCTCGATAACTCCATCTTTCTCCATGTCGCATACTATTTCTTCAGCATCTTCTTTCTTGGCAAGGGGAAGTCTTCTAGCTGATTGTCGGATTGGTCGAGCATTCCCTGTATCGATCGAAGATGTCCTGATACTGCCTGACTAATTCTCTCAGTTTGGGCTGCTGTGCTGGTCCCATGTCCGTGGACGAGATGGCGATCAATTTCTCTAATTTAGCTGGCAAGCTTTTGGCTTGGGTAACGGTCCCACGTACACTCCTAATCACAGAGGAAATTGACGAACAGTGACCAAAAATTTTTCCTTTCTTCAAGGTCACCAGATAATAATTGACATTTATTATCCTTATCGGCACAAATTTATCAACACGCAACAAGGTCTTCCCTAGTGCGATTCCTCGTTCAATTTTCTCCTTACTTGTCCTTCGATGTTGTCGATTTTTTTAATGTTGGACATTTGCTACGCACGTGCCCAAGTTTTCTACAATTTCGGCATCGTATCCAGTCTTCCCTCAGGCATAACTTCATCATCTTTCGCATCACAGCTTCCATATCAGTAGGCTCCTGTGGCTACTCTGGCTTTTGCAGGATTGCCTTGCCGCTTCAAATTCCAGAGCGCGTGCCAATGCATCTACGAGATGTGTAGGACGAGCTAATGTCAATGCCTGCCTCGTTTCTTGGTCACGAAGCCCGTCCAAAAATTCCTGAACTGCTAGTCGTTACATTACATTTTCCGGTATAGCTGGGTACGCAAGATGAACCAAGCGTGCTATATCGGCTTCAAATTCTTGTAAGGATTCGCTTGATTTCTGGCATCGATTCTTCAGCTGTGAATGGTACACATTTTCTAGGTGGGCCTGACTATACCGTATTTCTAGATGTTTAATCAGCTGTTCATAGTCCTCGTGTTGCTGGGCGGTGGAGGTCTCTAAAATGTTTGTGGCATCGCCAGGCAATGCCAGTGTCAATGCTATAGCCTTTTCCCCAGCGTTTCAACCGTTCACTTCGGCAGCAGCTTCAAATTGTCGGCAGTAGTTTGCCAATGGAGTATTTCCGTCGAACCGAGACGGTTTCAATGATAGCTTTCCAGATTCAGCACTGATCTTGAAATTTTTGTTGTCCTTCTGAACTTCCTCCAAGTTTATACTCCTGACCAGCATTGAGTATTTATTGGAAGTATCTGGGGTATGCGCAGAGTCCATTCGCTTTTCTAATTCTCTGAATTTTTCCTTTATTCTGCCGATTTCTATCTCGATTTCACCTTTTATTTCCTCTATCCCTGTCTCGACACTTTCCATTCTATCTTCTAATCGATTCGCCACACCACAAACTTCTTCTTTCAAACTCTTCGAATTGTTCAGAAGCTCTTCTCTCAAGTTCTTCGAATGTTCTAGAAATTTATCTTCCAAACTATGCGAGTTTTCTAGAAGCTTCAATGCTAGATTTTTCGAATTTTCTTCAAGCTTCTCTTATAAATTTTTCGAAAGTTCTCTCAAGGTATTCGAATTTTCCCGAAATTTATCTTCCAAATTTTTCAAGCTGACCGAGTTTTCTAGAAGCTTTTCCTCAAAACTCTTTGAATTTTGAAGGAATTTATCTTCCAGACACAGTGAATTTTGTTGAAGTTTTATCAGACTCACGAAATTTTGTTAAAGTTCCTCTTTCAAACTATTCGATTTTTCCATAAATTTATCTTTCAACGATTTCGTGGCTTCATCGAGATTTCTGGAGTACGGCTTTGTTTCCAGTTGTTTCTTATTCACGCCTTTAATTCTTACTTCAATTCACTTACTTTTAGATCAACCAAGTGAACTCTCCTCCGAAACATTTTGTCTGTTATTGTCTTTAACCGAGATATCAGTCTATTATTTATTTCACACAATAAGTTTTCAGTTCATTTTACCGCGACGCGCAATTCCGTCCACACTCGAATGTTCAATGGGTCACTAGTCAATTAGGCGCGATAAAAGTCTATCAGTTTTTCAACGCGGCGAACACTTTAACACTTATTTATTTTAAACATCCTACTTATGACACCAAATGTGGTAAAATGCACTAAATTAATTTTGTTCATTTATTTTATACTCTCGTCTTAAACAATGAATTATATGCGAACTCTCGAACTGTATTTGTAACTCTCTGTGACTATCTCCCCGCCATCTCCCATCGAGCGCCTTATATACCCGCAAGCAGATTCCATCTACAATTCCCGATCAATCGGGACTACACGTCGACTTCTTAGATATTTTTCGAACTTCGATTGCGTTCCTCAACAAGTTCGCGTTTCTTCTAGGCGTAATTCATGTGTTTGTGGGCGGAGGAATGTTTACTTGGGGTACATGATTAATTAGATGATCAGGGCCGGTCTCGAGGCTGGTCTCGAAATCGTTAAAATTGTAATAAGTGAACCTCAACTAAAAGTACTTTGTTGACACCGGAGAAACCGAATCATTTTTATGCCCCGAAATTGTTGATGAATATTACATGAAATTTAAAGTAGTGTGGATAATTAACTGCCCAAAAAATAATTCTTCCGAACAGAACCTTATGAAATACATAGTCAAACTAAACTCTGAAACTGAATTGTTTATAGTAAGGTGTGGTAAAAAATTGTAAAAACTCCTTCTAAAGGGTAGTTTGTACTTGCGATTTTTCGAAAAACTTTACTGGCCGGTGGTTTCCAGTGCAGATATTTCGTTGAAACAGTAAACCAGGATTGCTTATAGCTTCCTAACTTCTTATGCCACCATAGAAAAAGTTCGAATCAACCCCTTCTGAAGGATAGTTTGTACTTACGAATTTTCGAAATACTTTGCTGACCGGAGTTTGTCAGGGGTTGATTCGAATTTTTTCAATGGTGTCATAAGAAGTATATTTATTATGAGCACTTCTGGTTTACTGTTCCAACGAAATATCTTGACTGGAAATGGCCGGTTAGCAAAGTTATTCGAAAAATCGCAACTACAACTACCCTTTAGAACGGGTTGATAATTTACTTTCACATCAACTGAAAAGAATTTATCACTCTCTGGTAGAGAATCAAATGCGCTACGGAATTCTGGCATGGGGTGGGGCATTGAAAACTCACCTGAACCCGTTGGACATAATACAAAGAAGATTCATAAAATTTATAATTTCCAAAAACTCCAGGTACTCATAGGAACTGCTCTATTCTGAATCCAAAATCTTCGAACTGAGACAATTACACTTCTTCATCACATGCATAAAATATCTCGCAGGAAACTTCATTATATACCACCCTTGATGGTCAAAGCTACCACACAGAGAATGTTCCCATACTTAGCACCTACGTTTTACAATAGCATCCCTGACGAATTAAAATGTATTCATTTTAGCAAAAAATTCAATCAACGATTGAAATCGTTTATAAAAGAAAATCCTAAAAGTATGATACGTTCCTTCTTTGATGACTAAAAATTAGGTTACTCAATTATTAAAAATAGAAAAGGAGAAAATTGTTCGCATATCAAAACATATCGTTAAAATATTGTTATCATTCGTTTCTCAAACAAATATTCAGCGACCCATCGAGTATATTACTTATTTTCATATCTGCTGTTCAGAATTCACCATTAAACATTTCATGGTAAATATCTAGTTGATTTTAAAAATGTATACAGGGTGTACGTTTTATTATTAATGTACTAATTTTCGAATTATCGTAATGACATGTTTCATGACATTTCATATTTACCTAATACAAAATATGGCTAAATAATCCAAGTTTTATATAAAACTTGCTTTTATTTCGGAAACCTGACTCTCTAGGTATAGGAACACGATACATCATTTGAAAGAAAATTCAATTGTCTTTCAGGATATTTGATAATATACAGGGTGTTCCATTTGAAAAAACGCACTTTTCACCACTTCAGTATGTATCGGTAAAATCACAAATTTTCAACAACTCTGTATAATGAAGTCCAAATTCCCTTGGTTATAACTAAAATACAGGACATTGTCAAACTACATTCAAAATCTCAGCTTTCTACGTAGTCAAATAATGCAGTAATAAACATTTAATTGAAGCTATGTTTCGTACAAAAAATAAGGAAATTAATGAATTTCTCGAAAACCACTGGAGATAGGTATAGGGAAGTATGATATGAAAATAATCAATAAGCAAAGAAAAAATGCAATAATATACAATTTTACCTTTAAAATATCAAAGTTGTTGCTACTTTTCGATAGAAGCGGCAACGCAGCAGCGTTGAAAATATTTTAGATCGATAAAGCAGATCTGATTATCCAAGAAACCAAATTTTCAAAATAATCCTACGTCGCTTTTTCCAGAAACGTCTAATAGGCCATCGAGTTTGGGACACCCCGTATATCTTTATTCCTGTTCTCTGCCTGTTTTAAATTTTTTATATCATGACCTCAATTATTTTTATCAATAAGACCGAATATTTGATATCGATTCACAATACTTCCTCATTGTGCTTCTTGATAATTGATTGTTTTTACCCTCAATTTTATTATAAATGTATGCCGTACTTATATTCTGAAATGAATATTTTATTATATATATTTGTGTATGTGTGATTATTTTATTGATATATCACTATTTGTAATTATATATAATTGTAATCAGCTTGATGTTTACCATGTTAATTTTAGCTAACTTACTGTGTTTTTCAATAATTTTTATATTCGTGAAACAAGTGCAATGGCACTTATCACTGTCCTCTTTATTCAAGAATTTTTTCTATATATTTATTGTATATTTCATTTGCATGAATAGAGCTTATTATTATTATTATGAGAAGTATATCATGAGCAATTCTGGTTTACTGTTTCAACTGAATATCTTGACTGGGAACGTCTGGCCAGCAAAGTATTTCAAAATATCGCAAGTACAAACTACCCTTGAGAAGGGGTTGATTCGAATTTTCTTTACGGTGGCATAAGAAGTATATTATGAGCAGTTCTGGTTTACTGTTTCAATGAAATATCTTGACTGGAAACTACTACGGGAGGTTAAGACCCCCAGAGCAAGCCTTAGCCACCTACAAGAATTGAAATTGCACGATATACCCATGCATCAAATTCATAAACTACTGAGGGGACAAGAGGAAATTCTACAGATCACGTTGAAAAGCTCACCCCAAGATTCGACATTCAAATAATACCACTTTATATTGCCTTATTCATGTTGGCAATATATTGGTTGACGAGGATCGTCAGAACCAGATATGCAACTTCAAGGACAAACCAACCCCTGGCCGTACTGACGTCCAACAGTACAACCATGACCGTACTTCCTTCCACCAATGGAACCATGACCGTGTAGCAAAAGGATATGAGGTCTCAACACTTTCAGCTGCCCATAAGTACCAACCCTATCGACGAAGACAAATAGCCGTATAGATCTCTCTGAGGAGGGAGGAATTATATCCGTAACCGTATAATTCATGTCAGCGAACTCGACTACTCCCATGGAGGTTCGCCGTACCTCGCAAATGCGTCAGCAGTTTCAGTCTCGGACGCGGCTATTTTATATTTCACCTCACGTCAGTCTTGACTTTGTATTTATACAGTACACATATGTATATTATTATTGATATATTTTTAATCAATAAAGTATTTAATTTTGGTTCAATTCAACCGGAGTTATAAAATTCGCAGCTGTTTTATTATTTACTTTCTAGTATTCTCGCAACTTACGAAAATAGATTGAAATTTTCCAAAATCTTCGCATATACCGGCATTTTTATTGTCCTGAGCTAGATAAAGTCTTTAAATTGGTTCCATATATCCTTGCAAAAAATATTGCTGATTGCGCAACACGTGGCCTTTTTCCTTCAGAAATAATTGAATATAATGATTGGTTTCATGGTCCGCCGTGGCTATCGCTTGAAAAACATCGTTGGCGCATTGAAACAAATTATGTGATTTCTCCCAATACAACAATAATTTCATTGATACCATTATTAATTAATGGTCTACACTTACCCAGATCAAACGAATATTCAGTTACGTATTACGTTTTATTCATAATTGCCGTTACACCAAAAAAAGAAGATAAGAGCATTCAGTATTTTCGATTTGAAGAAATCTCTATTTTCATTTGTTAAAGCTGTTCAACAATCACATTTTTCTGAAGATTTTTCCAACTTGAAGAAAAATAAACCTGCTTCGAAACCTTTCAGAAAGCTGAACGTCTTCATTGGCGAAAATGATTTAATGAGGGTAGGCGGACGCATTAAAAATTCATGTATATCCTATGACAGGAAACATCCTACTATTTTACCACGACTTTACATTGTTTATTAGCTTAGCATTTTTAGATACTCTCATTAAAACGAGTTATAAGAAGCGTCATTTCAAACTGCCATAAAAGCTGGAAACTATCACCCAAACCTTATCAACCACCTATGGGAAATTTACCGGCTTTGAGGGTTTCCCAAATTGAAGTCTTTTCATGCGTTGGGCTAGATTACATAGGTCCTTTGAGTATAATCATGGGAAGGTTGCACAGTGCCAAGGTGTATAAAGATTTTATACGTCTTTTCGTGTGCTTCTCAACGAAATCTATTCATTGAGAGTTGCATTCATTGCCACACTTCGTAGATTTATTGCACGCCGTAGCAGATGCTCAACAATAAATTGCGACTGCGGTCAAATTTCATAGGAGCAAATAATCACATTCTCTAACTTTACAAACAAGCTATTATTGAATTCAAGTTCCACACGGCCGGTTCCCCACATTTTCAGGTCTGGCAGAAGCTGGTGAGTCAGTTAAAACACATACGTATCGAGTTTTTGGATTACAGATTATGACCTATGAAGAGTTATATAACTTTAAACACAAATAGAGGCTCTTTTAAATTCTCGCCCATTGTACCCGATGAGTACAGATCCATCTGATCTGTGTATACTAACACCAGATCACTTTTTGACCTTGGAACCTTTGTGTTCATTGCCCGATCCCAATCTGGATAATTTAAAGTTAAATAGATTGAATAGATTTCAGTTAATACAGCGCTTCCACCAAGAAATATGGAACCGTGGGAAAAATTAATATCTCCATATTCTCCAGCAAAGGGGAAAATGGTTGGACAGTATTCTTCCTGTATCTCTGGATACGATAGTGCTTATCAAAAATGAAACGACCCCATCCTTAAAATGTCCGCAAGGACGCATTGATAAATTATATTATGGTGAAGATGGGCTAGCCCGCGTAGCGGATGTTCGTACCAAAAAGGGATATAGAAAGGGGTCTGGTAAAGTTATGCTCATTACCAATGCCCAGTATTGTTCCTAATTAAATTAAAATTATCATATAATTTTCGGGAGGAAAAATTTTTAATCTCCCCTCATTTATGTTATGTATTGTCGTTGGATATTGAAAGAATTTTTTTTTGATTTTGTAAATAAGTAATTCAAATCATACGAGTTAAATTTCGCACCATTTTGTGACCAAGCGTATGCGCGAAATGCGATCAGACATGGTTGCGAGCGCTAAAAACTTAGCTGAAATAACGCCGCAAATCATTGATACCTATCGATTAGTGCTAACGAAATCGCTAAACCTGCTCAAACACTATCCATTTTTCGCAGCCTGGAGTTGGAAGAAAATGGAATTTTCAGCTGCAACACACTATCAAGCATCAAGGTCAGTGCATATTCAACTTGTTTTCCAAGACTTTTACCTACTAACATTTTCGCTAAATTCAAATCAACCCTTTCGCTCACGAATTTTTGATAATGTAGCAAAAAAATTCATAATTGTCGTGAGACTTCCTTGATTTTTTTGATGATTTTTGGTGAAAGTCTCATTTTTTATCAAAAATTCGTTTAAAAGTTTTGATTGTGTGCTATCTAACGAGTCCATGTAAAATGAAAAAAATTGTATATTGTTAAACAGATGTTGAATTAGAATTTTACTTACGAGTATGATAGTCATACTTGTTTGCCAATTATCTTTTTACAGTAGTTAAATACTTTACTCTCTCTGTATATCTTCTATTGAGTTTTTGAGAATCCCATTCATACATATCGACATTTCAAAAACAGAAGACATTAGTGCCAAAAAATAGAAATAGAAGACATGTTCGGATATTTGAGCTTTATTGTTATACAAAAAAAATTACCAATGAATAAAAAAATAACTAATTTATGGCTTATGGTACTTTATGAAACAATTTTTTTCTTGCGTCTTTAGACACATTGTTCTGGATTTTCCCATGCATTTTGTTACATTGCACCCTTCCCCAAACTCATGTTCATCAAATTTGTGAAAATGATCCATTCCATCGAAAGGAACATCTTCAATGGGTCTTAGGTCACTTTACGTATATGCCGTTTACCGCCATTACTTCGCATTACTTTGTTCACGTTGTTCACGAATGTGCACACACATTCAAAGGACAAATGATATATGAAAGGAAGAGAAAACGTATTTTTGTTTACGTTCACGATGAAGACCACACTTTAGTGATTACTAAACCGAATTTTAAACTTGTAGAACACTGCACACATAAATGGCGGAACAAGAATCTACATCTTTTAAATCACTGATAAAATTTAACTTCTGTCACACAGATGGAGAAAGTTGTCTGATTCGTTTCCTTTAATATCTACGATTTTACCCATTGTGAATGAATGGATAAAATTCAGACAGGTTCCCTATGTAGCATCATAGAATTCAATGTCCACATTCGTGGTCACTATGAGCGAAAGGGTTAAACAGATAGTATTAGTCACTATCACTATTTTGATTCGGGTTTAAAGGCCGTCGTGATTTGAAATAGTTTCCTTACGTTTCTCTAGCGCGAGTGGCTAGCTTCCTCATATTATTATTAGTATAAATGTATTATAATTTAGAAACAGACCAAATGTAATATTTTCACTAGATATGCTCATCTGGCGGAACCAATTGAATTAGAGTATTGTTTGTTTTTATTTCTCCTTCTCTTTAGTTATATTTGGTATTCATTAATGTTAGCACCGTTTACTTCCAAATCTCTTGCTATAAATGTAATCTAATGTATACATTTGCATTTTCTTACGTTGTGTGTAATTTTCAGTGGTGAATGAATATCTGTCTATCACATTCGAATAATATATGATAACAAGTTATCCAAATAATATTTAGGACCACGGGGCTATTAGTCAATGTCTCTCCAAGTAACATGCAAACAATACAAAATATTTTTGTAGTATGTTGTAGTATGCAACTATGAGTTGAAACCCATAAACAGGTCATAATAGAGAAAGACTTATTGAATTACTTACTCTGATATAGACATCTGTGACGGAATTTCAGACCACAATCTCGCATATTTGACAGGAGTAACAGGTTCTTGAGGATCTCTGTCAACATGCAAATGCAACATAAGCCTGCAAAATGATGCACGGAGATCAAAATTAACATTTTCGTTGGCCATACATTTGAGTATTAATTCAATATCAAGATGAGGTGAAAGATTATTGAGAGCTAAATATTGTCTGTTCAAACACATATTTGAGAACAAGTCAAGTTGATGCCGATAATAATCCAAAATAGCTTGATCTTCTTTACATTCCAATCTAGCATTTCGACACAGATCAGTCAACATCTTTGATTTTTGACGATTACTGTAAAGAAGAACTATCTGACATTCCTCTACAAATGTAATTATTGGTTCCACTTCATCATTTTCAAGTGGCCCATCATCGTTAATTTCTTGTAATTCTACTTGAGTTTTCATCATTCTAGTTTCAATGAGAATGTCTGAATTCTTCTGACTAAGTACACTTTTACAAATCAACTCCTGCGTTACGGGTATGGCCTTCTTATTGGAAATGCATAAGTCTGACAAATAGTCTAAAAAACGAGACTCCCAATTACTCATATTCTTTCTCACCAATCCCACAAATGTTTCGATTTCTGCAGGAGTTATATGTTTTTCTAATAATTTCCTATTATTATGCAGTAGAGCTGTAATTGTGTCTTCAGCTAAGATATCATATCCGATTTGCTTCTGCATGAATCCAAAATGTTTAGCTATATATTCCTGATTCTTCCTATAATCTTGTTGACTCAATCTCAATATTCTATAACAGAGTCTGAATATATGTTTATAATGAGCATGTCGGGGATCACTGAGTTCTTCAATCTTCAAAAATGGACCTTCGGGTCCGTTATCTAGAAATGGGCCCTAAAATGATAATAAATTTAAAATATATATATAAAAACAAAAATGAGATATTACTTGTAAAATTTTGAAAAGCTGCTTCAAAATAGCTTGTTCCCTCAATAATTTTTGTCTGTCTCTATTTGGATTGGTAACCATGAGTTCAAGAGCTTCAGCCTTATTCTGTTCATTTTCAAGCTCCGCAACAAAATATACGATATCGTGTAGAAGTGTAGTTAGTGATCTAAAAAATTTTGGAAGACTTAATTAAAATAAAAGCATATCAAAAAATATGCTATGGTATATATATATATATATATATATATAAGTTATTATATTTCTCTCTTTATTTGTTTTTGATATTGTGAATGAATTAAAATAATTAGAATGAATAAATAGTAAAATATAGAATGAATTTTGTATAGTTTTGTTTTTACTACAGTATTTGATTTCACATAGATAGAATTGCTAGGCTTTTACCTTTTACCGGTAATTTTTTGCTTTAGAGATATTTTTTCTTTGCAGCTCAGCAGACACAGAAGACAATTCTACTCACTCTCAGGTGGATTCCAGAAAATGGACGCTGTTGTTATTTTTTTGGTATACAGATAAATTAAATATTGTGATAAGTTCGAAAATATCCTTTTAAAAAAATTGCTCAAATTAAAATGATGAACAGAAAATAAAATGGAAATTTTTTAATTTTTACTAATTTTAACGGTACTAAATTATAAAAATCAAATCGCTAAATACTTTATTCTAATCAATATAGAATATTTTTAAAAATATATCACTACTATCTCCATCTATCAGTGAATAATAATAATATTCCCTCATGAACACTCATAGAGTGTATCCTAAGGCATAGCCTGTGCGAGTAGAGGACGGCTATTATTAATATTTGCCGTAACGCTCTGGATGACCTACTGATTTTTTAAATATTCCACCCAAAAAAGGCAAATGGCAGTAAGTGATAAACGTTGAGCCAAGATAAATCAAAATTTTTGAAATTTAATGGCCTTCACGTAATAACAGCCTAATGAAGTGAAACCGCTTAGATAACACATACTATCCTATAGATATCCGTTTCATGTCCAATTTTGGTCGGAATATTTCCGGATTTGAAATGGGCATCCATAAGATATCCATCGAGGATTTGTATTGGATATCTTTCAGAAGATATTTTGTGGATAGCCATAGATATCCAAAGCGATCATGAATGCATATAAATATAACAGAATCAGTGTTCAAACTATATTTTTTCAAATAAAACGAACAAAGTTCGAGTGTGTACATTGGAGAGTTCAATTTAAAGAAACAAATATTTCGTAAAACCGAAAAATACCTTTCTCTCCACACAATTCGACAAAGTGGAAATTAAGACAAACATCTAACAGAAAACAACTACTTCCCTACGGATATTAAATTATATATGTCGTCCATTTGTGCAACGTTCCTCATGGACACATAATTGCAAGTGCTAATTGTTTTAAAGCCATTGAATATTATACTTCATATTGTTGAAAATGACCACCTGCACACATGCATGTTTCGAGGTTATTTTTCTCTCACCAGCGCAAGGATAGGTCAGACGACAATGTAGTCGTCTTGCTCCACAATATAAATGATAACATTCAAAAGCCTTATAGTATCCGTCATTGAATGGAGCTGCGACTCACAATAAAGTAATTCGCAGCGCCATCCGCAAACAGATCAAGTAACACTCCTTGTAGCACTGTCTCCAGGCAGAAACCAAATGCAAATAAAACGAACAAAGTTCGAGTGTGTATATTGGAGAGTTCAATTCAATGAAACAAATATTTCGTAAAACCAAAAGAATGCTTGTCTCTCCACACAATTCCACAAAATGAAAATTAAGACAAATATCTGACATTTTAGTATGAAAATTTCTTCTTTCAACAAATACTAGCTAGTATAATTATTTTTTCTAATACTTGAGATGGACATCCATAAGATATTTATCAACGGTTGGATTCGAAACAGAAATATATGTAAAATTCGAACGAGTTCGAATACACTGTGCCAGAGAGGTATCAACAATGTTGAAAGAATAAGGGGTACCCTTCTCTCTAAGCGTTTCCACCAAGTGGAAAATAACAGGCAAACATCTGTCAGAAAACAACTACTTCCCTGGCTAATACCACGACGGACATTGAACTACAACTGACAGATATTTGTGCAACGTTCTTCAAAGAAGACCCAATTGCAAGTGCTTGTCTCGTAATTAAACAGAAAATTATCTTTCATTTGACTAGGACTCACCACCTGCAGACACGCATGTTTCGAGGTTTATTGCCTCTCATCAGTGACAGGGTAGGTCGGACAACATTATAATTGTCCTGTCCCTGCCAAATGAATGATAATCAACTGTTTAACTAATATTTCCCCACGGATAACATCACGATCTACAACCAAGTTGATCGAAGCGCCATCCGCACGGAACAAGACAAAACACTCCCAAGTAGCACAGTCTCCGGGAAGAGAAATCTGTAAAATTCGAACGAGTTCGAATATACTGTGCCAGAGAGGTATCAACAATGTTGAAAGAATACGGGGTACCTTCTCTCTAAGCGTTTCCACCAAGTGGAAAATAATATATTATATAATAATAATAATAATAATAATACATTTATTATTCACCATAAATACATGAAAAATAAAGAATAAAAATGTACAATGGTAAATAATAGGAGAACTGTTAGGCCAAGTGGCCGATTATTCCACAGTGTCCTAATATACGTATTCTATATAATATATATTTCTATGATTCGAAACTGATATCTTCCAGAAAATATTATAGAGGTGTACATAAAATATGCAAGGCAAGCCTGAACGAATATAAATATCAAGCTGAATTAGATCTGTTGGAGAATAGGTAATCGGTTTATTCAGAAAATATTCAACGTATTGCAGTGAAGTCTAAGCAAATATAAATGGATATGTATGTCCAGCTGAATTTTGAATATCGATATTGTTTTCTCTCTTCAACGTATACCGATTGTATCTTTTTCCTAGACTGTAATCTGTCTGGACTTTATATGCACGTTAATAAGATGTTCATTATTACCTTCTCACGTCTCCTTTTTTCTATTGAAGAATTGTTTGGCAATATCAAAATTAATGTATACTCTTCGATGCAGCCCATCTTGGATTTGTCAACATGAACTTAAAGAATTTGGTGATCGATTGCGCTCCATCGCTGAAGAAGTTACCAATAATAATTTTATAATAATAATAATAATTTGTCTTTATTCATATTGCCAGATATAACATTCATTTGTTATAATTAAATAAGTAATTAATTCACAATTGACAATATGTAAGGGCGGGATTCAGTCGCCCCTATCCGGAGATAATGGTGACTGCTCTTCCATCCAACCCGTAACAACATCATAACGTATGTTCCTAGTCTATCCAGAACAGAATTAAATGAAACACAGTAACGACAAAATTATACAATCAATCAAGTTGACTTGAAAAATGAACTTGATGTTCAGGACTAACCTAGGAAATTTGTAAACAAACAAAAAATATAAAAATAGACTAAATGATAAATGAAACTGGAACCGATGACTGGAACACCAGAAGAATAAAGTTATAATAAAAAAGAAACATTAGGTCAATTGAATGTCAATTGAAAGCAAAAGAGTTTTAATGGAGGCAACTAGGGAGGGAAATCATCTGAAAAAAAAGTATTGGAACCATTTGGTACATATCAGAAAATTTCATAATAATTTATCTAACTTACCCTCGAGCAACATTTTTTTCAGCGAATTCTTGAATTTGGATTTATTCATGATTTTCATTGAGTCAGGTATAGCGTTATACATTTTTGTAGCATTATACACAAATGATCGTTGGTAGAGTGATGTACGGTGCCTTGGAGGGTTGAGACGGTATTTATATCTAGTGTTGATTGTGTGAACATTCTCTCTGAACTGTATCTTTTCAAAAAAATATACTGGGGATTGAAATTGTATTAAGTTATGAGTGAAACAACACAAATGTAAAATCCATCTTTGCTTCATCGTCAACCATCCGGACTCTTTAATTTTATGCGAAATGGAATTGCGTTTTCTCACTCCGTAAATTAGTCTGGCACAAGCGTTATGCACAAGTTGAATGCGATTTTTATCATGATTTGTTAGGCATGAATAATACACTATGTCAGCGAAATTGAAGTGGCTCAAGACTAGAGTTTCACATAGTATTTGTTTTGTCCTGAAGTCTAGAAGTTTCGAAATAATATAAATTAGTTTGAGATTGCAATAAGCCGTCCTCATGGTTTTTGTTACATGCTCACTGAACCTTAACTCGGAGTGCATTATTAAGCCTAAATTTCTTGCAGATTCAGTGATTTCGAGTGGTTCCAAATCAACTTTAATATTCATATGTTCCTGTAGTTGAAGTCGATGGTTTTTGTTCCCAAAATTCAACAATTTGGATTTTGACGGGTTAATGATCAAACAGTGGTGTTTCGATGCAACTGATAAATTATCCAGATCATCATTGAGAACAGTACAAGCTTCTTGTAAATTGTCATAACTAAAGGAATAATAAATTTGCGTATCATCCGCATAATAGTGAGAATTGCAATGTGATAAATGAGCCGACAAGTTAGTTGTATATATCATAAACAGTAAAGGGCCTAGGATTGAACCTTGGGGAACTCCAGTACTGCGGGGCTGAATACCGGTCACGAATTTTCACAAACTGAACGCGATCAGAGAGATAATTATTCATCATGAGATGTTCACTATTAGTAAAACCTTTATAGTGTAATATTGCTAATAAGAGTTCGTGATTGATGCGATCAAACGCCTTTGAATAATCTAATAGGACAAGTGTAGTCAAACGATTTTTATCAATGGCAGAAAACAAGTCGTCCGTAACCTTGAGCAGCGCGGAAGAGCAACTGTGATGGGGCCGGAAACCTGACTGATTGGCCGGTAAAAGTTTATGTATTTCTAAGTACTCCCTAATTTGTGTATTCATTATTTTTTCTAGAATTTTTGAGAGCATAGGTAGGATGCTGATTGGTCTTAGATCTTTCAGATTTTTTGGACTGCTAATTTTTGGAAGAACATGAGCTACTTTCCAGCAATCCGGAAAAGTTGAAGTTTCCATAGAAAAGTTAACAATATGTGTAATGTACAAAATGATACGAGGGCAACAAAGTAAAATCATCTTCAAATTTATATTGTCAGGACCAGTTGCATTGGATTTTATTTCAAAGAGATGTTTTTTCATAGTTTCTTCATCAACAGGGTTGAAGTAAAATGTGTCTGACCCTGCCTTGACATTATTGTCGTAGAATATCTTTGCTTTTTCATCTGGAATATTGTTCTCCTGGATAGTCCCTACAAAATGTTTGTTGATGACATCCGCATCAGATAGTTCGATAGGCAAGTCGTACCTGTTTTGCTTTGAACCAATATTTAAATTCTTCAGAGTTTTCCATAATGATTTATTTCCCCTATCTTCCATTAAAATTTTTGAAAAATAAGACTATTTTTGATGTTCTACCGCTGAATTGCAAAAGTTTCTCATTTGTTTATAATATAGCCAATCTCGCTCATTTTTCGATTTTTTTAATTTTGCTAGTGCCTTTTCCTTTTGCCTTATTATTTCTTTAAGATCAGGAGAGAGCCATGGCGCAAATTTCTTTGTGATTCGAGCATTTATTATTGGAGCGTGTTTATTGAAACGATTCAGTAGTAAGTCATTGAAAATTCTGATTTTTTCATTTACATCGTTTATATAAAAAAATTTATCAAAATTTATCTTTTTCAGGTCTGATTCAAAAGCGTCGTGGTTTATTATTTTAAAATCTCTATAGGTGCAAAATATAGGTTCAGAATTACCAATATTGAGTTTTATTTTACAGCTGACAAAACTGTGATCAGATAAATTCATAACGTCAAATGTCTTACGTTCCGTAATCTTCACATGTTCTGAGCTTAAAAGTAAATCTATCAGAGTTGCACTGTTGGCACCTACCCTAGTCGGTTCAATCACATTTTGACATAAACCAAAACATTCAATTATAGAGTTGAGGCTTTTGAAATTATTCGAAGTGGAATTTAAAAAATCTATATTGAAGTCACCTCCGCAAAAAACGTTATCAAATCTGAGTGTGACATTGTCTAATATTTCTTCCAGTGATGTAAGAAATTCGGCTACTGGTGAATGTGGTGCTCTATACAAAACTCCAATGCAGTTCGTTGAATTACTGTTCGAGAAAGAGATCCAAACGTGCTCCGTATTCTTTTGCAATTCCGGGAAACTTAGTAAGGAACTGTTAATCGAAGTCTTGATATATATAAGGACACCGCCACCCCTTCCCACGACTCCATCTCGAAGCCAAGTTTCAGTAATCAGCAAAATGTCATATTTTAGATAACCCAAGTATTCGCTGAAAGTCAAGAATTTCGGAAAAATTGATCTGATATTGAAAACACCAATATTTAATTCAGTCATCGATCATTAAAAAAAAAAAATCATTATCCCATAGAGGGAAAAGTATGTACTTAGTAGTTTTTTCTGGTACCCACCAAATTATTATAAAAATACGATTCATATTAGATGAAAGTCATTTTCAGAAGTGATCAAAACTGCCCTAGTTCCCTCCAATTTTCTCATAAAAATACTACCGCTTTTTATCCAAAGATACTTGATGTTGTTATTATTTTTATACTCTTTTGCCTTCAAAAACAAATTTTTATTATAAGCAGTCAAATACTCATTGACATATATTATATTAGGTCCACAAACTATATTTTTCAAGGAATTGTCCAAGTGTTTTGTGGAAAAGTCTCGCTTGATTTTACGACACCTCAAAAATTCGTCTCTGTAAGATTGTGGCGAAACAAATGATCAAATTGGAAATTTTCCGACCAGTTCCGTGGATACGATAAGAATTGGCAATGTGTGTATCAGTTAGCCGCATCCCCAGCGCCTAACCGACCAGTTGGGTCGTTAGAAAAACATTTTCGTTTTTTGGCAGTGGTACACCAGTGACCACCAAACAGTTGTTCATGCTACTCTGTTGGAATTTGTTGCACTTTTGCCTTAAAATGTTATTTTCTTCCAGGGCGGTTTTCATTTTCGTTTCAAGCATTTCTATGCTTTCCCTGTTTTCCCGTATTCCTGCCTCATGCTCGACATCTTTGCTTTTCAGGTGATTAATTTCGGTGCTATGTTTCTCCAGTGTTTGGATGAAATGGTTTTGTTTGTCCAGTATGGCTTTTAAAGTATCTCGAATTTCAGACATTGTCGCCGAATCAGTCACGATAGATTGTTGATTTTTGCTACTGGCGACTTTACCGCTGCAAACATCACACAACCAGATAGATTCCCCAGAACTGTAGGACGGTATCTGGGCTTCTTGGATATTGATGCAATTTGCATGAAAAGCCTTAGAACAGCACTTACAATTAATTTTTTGCTTGCTTTTTGAATACTCATCTTGGATACAAGCCACTCTTCCTGTTAATATGGGTGGTTTAGGTTTGCGTTCAACCTCTTTATCCTTTTTTTTGTCGTCAGTCAACAGTGTTTCCTCCCTTATCAATTCAATTCTTCCTCCAGTTTTTCAAAATTCCACAGATTTGTTTTATGTTGAAGAAGAAAACTTGTGGTTTTCACAATCAGAAATCAGTTTATCGAGTGATTCCAAATTAATACATAGTGTCTGGGACCATCCCTTACTTGAAATTATTGCTAATAAATTGCTTGAATCAGCTGTTTTAATATCCGAAAAGGCTTGATTCAAAGCAGTTATGGTAAAGGAATCAGATGCATGGTTGAATGCGTTACCCGTGGCAGCTCTTGGAAATCTCTTGGATAATGAAAGTTCAGAATTGCTGTTGGATTCAGATTAGGTTCATCTGTCTGTTCCCCTCATTTATGTGTTTGTGGAAGTGTTGTAGACAGTAAAGGAACTCATGGTTTGAGCTGCCAAAGAAGTACTGGCCGTTTACTCAGACATTCTCAGATGAACGATCTCATCAAGCGAGCCCTAGTTTCAGCAGGTAGGTATACCAGCAATCTTGGAGCCACAAGGTGTCAGTCGTGATGACGGAAAAAGACCTGATGGAATGTCCCTCGTTCCCTGGAAGTGTGGGAAACCACTGGTTTGGGACTTTACTTGTGCAGACACGTTAACACCTTCACATCTGTCAAGTACCTGTAAGTCTGCTGGTTCTGCTGTATATACGAGTGAGAAGTTGAAAATACGAAAGTACCATAATCTAAGGAGTAACTATATATTTCATTCAGTTGCTGTTGAAACTTTAGGTGTTTTTGGTCCACAATCTCTGTCTTTTATTCACGATGTAGGGAGAAAACTGGGCCAAGTAACTAAGGAAAAACGATCAACATCTTTCTTGATTTAAAGAATTAGTATAGCAATCCAGTGTGGTAATGCCTCTTCATTATTTGGCACTATTTCCTCTTCTCACAACTTTGATGAAATTTCATATATTCCTGCAACGGAAACAACAGTTGAAGATTCCAAAAGTTACAGATGAGTCGAGGAATAACTTTGTTTATTCCAATTTGGATGAGATTAACAAAACCGTACAAGAGGTAGGCATCAAATGAACCCCTCTTGACCGCTTCTCAATCACCATAAACCCGGTGGAATCCAATTTGTTATTTGCTCGAGGCCAGGACAACGCTGACGATGACTTGCTGCTCGATGCATCAGCTAGTCCCACTGCCGGAAAAGGATCGAGCAGTTGTTGCGATATTCCTCCGGTGTTCTGCAATGATTTCAAAAACGGCACAGTATCTATACGCCCTCATTTGAAGCCCATCATTATCGAATCCACAAATTATGTTGGTCTCGTCAATCAAGCCATGACATGTTATTTGAATAGTTTACGGCAGGCTTTATACATGACTCCGGAATTCCGACACGCACTCTATAATTGGGAATTCGATGGCGTGAACGAATCTCGTTCTATACCATACCAACTGCAAAAGCTCTTTCTGAACCTACAGACTTCTAAATCTGCCGTTGAAACAACTGATTTAACTACAAGTATTGGGTGGGAAAACAGCGATGCTTGGCACCAGCACGACATACAGGACAGGACATAAGGTGATGTTCGATGCTCTAGAAAAGAATTTCAAAGATACCAAGCAAGCCAATCTAATATATCGATCGATCGATCTATATGAGGGAAAGATGCTCGATTACGTGAAATGCTTGGAGTGTGCCACAGAAAAGTCTCGGGAGGTCACATTCCTCGATATACCATTACCCGTAAGACCTTTTCGTAACGCCGTAGCTTATAATAGTGTCGAGGGAGCCATGAGTATCATTGCGAGAAGTGCAACAAGAAGTGTGACGCACATAAAGGATTGAAATTTACAAAATTCCCTAATTGGCTCACTCTTCATTTGAAACGCTTTGATTCTGATTATAACACTATGCATGGGATAAAGCTCAATGATAAAGTTGTGTTCCCTGAAATATTGAACTTGAATTCGTTCATAACAGCAAGCCGGTCAGATAGTGAACCTACGGAAGAACGAGAAAATATTGTCAAATGGGATGATTGCAATACGACAAATTCAGGATCGGCAGATGACGAAAGTTGTCATGGAACAGACGTATCGTCTACTGTTGATGGACAGGATGATAATTGTGCAGATAATGATAAAGGAATTGATGTTAGTTCCGGCAATAATCACCACGATGAAGAAGCTAAAGGAACGTACACATAAGAGCTGTTCAGTATTATGATTCATTCGGGTAGTGCATTGGCTGGTCACTATTATGCTTACATAAAAGATTTTGATAAGAACCTCTGGTTCTGTTTTGATGATCAAATTGTTAGTGGGATTACTGAAGACGATATTTGAAAAACATATGGTGGTGGGCCTCAACGAAGTTATTATTCTGGGGCTTATAGCTCAAGCACGAATGCCTACATGCTTATGTATCGACAGATTGATAAAAATCGAATTTGCCGAGTAATTGGGGTGGATGAGTTTCCCCCGCACATACAAAAGTTACTACAAACTTTGAAAAAGAAAGAAGAGGCAAGACAGAATCAATAACAAATATAGTATTAGTAACTGTACAATGTCAACTGTCATCGTGACAAAAACAAACAAAATGTATATGAATTTAAACTAATAAAGTGGAATGAACTCTTGAGCAAAGTTCAACGAAGTCCAGAAATAATGTATGAATCGAGACATTTGGTTCCTCTGATGGATAAATTTTAATATTAGTAATTTGAATTTTCATATGGTCTTATGTGAAACGACTGTCTGAAAATTAAATGAAATCTGTTGATTAGAAGATATTCTACAGATGGCTATGAATATCCGAAGCAAATATAAAATGAATAATAATAATAATAATACTCATACTTCCTCATAAACACTCATAGAGAGTACCCAATGGCATAGCCTATACGGGTAGAGGACGGCTATTATTATTATTATTTGCCGTAGCGCTCCGGGGCAACTTACTGATTTTTGGTCTCGTATTCACTTTTCAGCTGTTTCCTACCCGGAAAACCTACAGCACCACCACGGGTGGTCGGCGCGAACTCCAAGCAAGCACCAGACGTACAATATCGATATATTTAAACAGTTTCCCTTATTCCTCAATGATATCTTTGTTATCCCTGAAAAATATTTTTGGATATTTGTGAACAATGTCTTATGGACATCCTTGTGGATATCATGTAGATGTCGCTGAACAGCATCTAATGGATATCTGTGAACAATATCTCATGGAGTCCAGAAGGATATCTCATAGAAGTCCATCTTCGTCCACTCGGAACATCCACCGGACTTCCATAAAATATCCACCGGATTTAACTGGATGTCCTCTGGATATCCCCAATATCCAAAATGGATATCCATCGAATGTCCGTGTGTTGACTGGGCGGAGGCGCAATTTTTGTAAGAAGAATAATTAACAAGGAACGTCACTCACTATTCCTTCATACTCAGTAAAAGTTTCAAGTTTCACGATATAGGTGCTTCTTGTCATTACACTGGATGAATTTGAAAATTCCAGGTATACTTGAAATACTTGAAACAAGTTTCGGTAAATCTCCGGTTGAAGTGAGCATAAGAATTTTCTGAAACTTCACCATGTGACAGCTCGAATTTCTGTTATTGAAAACACAAAATTTATCCTTCTTTAAATCAAAACACCATAAAGGCCCTTATGTACTTGTTTTCAGCAGTATTTAGTGATTAAACTTGTATGTTAAAAAATGTATTCTTCGAAACGTAAACAAATTATGGGGCTTCATTGTTCAACGTTGAATGTTTGGTATTTTTTATGTATGCGATTATTATTCGTTTCAGCTCTCGTGGGTACTTGGATCTCGCCCCGCTTTCCGAATTCAAATATGAATATTCAGTTTGGGCAAGAAGTTTATGCAATGGTTTTTCAACAATATTTCCATTTAGTGTATATAGTACCTTGAAAAATGTTGAAATTGTGCATAATAAGAATTAATTAATTGTTTGGCAAGTTCTTTATGTAATTCTAGAATTATTTTGAACCAAGAAACTCTGAAATATCGGTGTCTATCATTGCAAGTTCTCAGAAGGTCCAGGAAGAAACCGCTCAGGAAAATATTTTTTTCGCGGGAAACAGTGAATAAATCAAAGAGGCCAAGGATGTATAACAGATAAAGAATCGTGGAAAGCCAATGGGCGTTCGGAGGAATCGAACGAGGGACTAAAAAAAGCTTCAATAGTGAAAGACAACATCTGAAACATTTCATAGAGCGGCTTTACATTATGCAATTTTCATGCAATTTTTGTGCAATACAAGACTAAATTTTACATTGCGCTTGCGCCCATGCAAGTTTCGTGCAAGCCCAAAAAATTTCGACTGGTTGAAATTTTTACGCAATTCGTGAGCAATTCTAGTGAGTTTTCTGGTGAGAAATTCAATGCCAATAGCACACTGAAGTACCTGTAGATATTGTTTTTCGAATGTCTCCTAACCTTTAACTCCAACTTAAAAAAGAAATAGAAAATTTGTCATAAGCGTTAGTGATAGGTGGAACGTCATTTTTCGAATTTCAGTAAAGTACAAACCAACAAAATATCAAAATATTTTATTGAGGTTAAATTTTCTCGAAATATATTATGTTGGTATAAACTGCTGGCAACACAACAATAATTGCATAAATGTAAGACACAATTTCTAAATTGCCTTGCAATACCTGTCTGGCATTGCAAATGCATTGCATAAATGTAAAGCCGCTCTTATACTAATAAAACAATGGATTCACCCGCCACCAGTCATTAGTGAATGCTGGAAGGCCTATAACAGACTTACTGACGAGGGATTCCATCTTAAATATTCTTAATCGGGTTAATCATTCTTATAACTTCGTTGACCCTTGCTTTTATTTCATTACATATCACTTTTCTGATTTAAAAATTTCAGGTACGAATATTTAGTTTCTCGAACGTTTTTGGTCTGATGTCAGAGCTGGCATACCAATTTATGGAACCTGAAAAAAGTATTTCGAAGGATATCTAGATGAATTTTCATTAAAAACATATTTTCGTCCTGGCGAACGCATAGGAGCCGTCTTCAATATTACAATAGAAAAGTACCAGAAATAATATTTTGCTATTTGATTTTTTATGAAACTTGCAATGATAGACATAGATATTTCAAAGTATCGACATTCAAACTGGATTCAGAATTATATACAAAACTTGTTGTTGAAATTACAATTAATGAAGGTATTTTTTGGGTACAGTACAATGTTAAATAAAATAATGTTATAATATATTAGATACATCAGTTTCTCCTATTCCTTTCGCGAACATCCACCAATATTCCATTTGGTCAACAACAGATTGGCACAATTTTTTGATACGAAGGCGTTTATAGCGAGCGAAGCAAGCATATTTCATTCGTCTCTAAAGAACGCCAAAGGCGTGTCTTTTACTTCAAACTATACAGTAGCAAGCGAAGCGAGCATATTCTGAATTACATTATCAGTCAAGTTAGATGACCGATTGTAGTGAAAAGGGACTGCGTTCAAATTGGACAGCAACGTTAGTTCAGGTAAACTTAGGGCATATCTCCTTTTTCCATCTTCTTTAAGTCGTAAGATAGCCAGCGAAGTGAGCTTTGTTTTTGGATTGCATTCAACTTAGACAACTTGGACAAGGCTCGCTACCTGATTACTCAAAGATTATAGAAGAAAATAACCTAACCTAAACTAAACTTGCTATTCAAGTTGAATGTGATTCAGAAACAAAGCTCGCTTTGCTCACTATCTTATGACTTGAAGAAGATAAAAGAATGAGAAAATTACGTAATCTAAAGTAACCTTGCTATCTAAGTTCAACTCAATTCAGATACCAAGGTCGCTTCGCTGGCTATCTCATGAATTAAAAAAGATAAAATAAGTGGAAAATTACCTGACCCAACCCAATTTAAACTAATCTTGCTATTCAAGTTGAATGCAATCCAGAAAAAGAGCTTACTTTGCTCGCTATCTAATGACTTGAAGAATATCAAAGAAGGACGAAATTATCCAACCTAAATTGAACTAACCTTGTTATGAAATAAGAGAAAAATTACCTGACCTAACCCAAACTAAACTAATCTTGCTATCCAAGTTGAATGCAATTCAGACAAAAAGCTCATTTTGCTCGCTATAATGACTTAAGGAATATCAAAGAAGGGCGAAATTATCCAACCTAAACTAAACTAACCTTATTATACAAGTTGAATGCAATCTTCTCACACTACAATCACTTATCTAACCTGACTGATGCTCGCTTCCCTTGCTACTATACCAATAGCTTAAGGGAACAGACACGCCTTTGGCGCGAATTATATCAATACCCAACACTGAAAATTCTGAATTGATGAAACTGGACGCCGGGAGATAAGGCCAAGATGTACGGTTTCTTGGCAATTCTTGACTTCAACCTTCTTATTGTCGAAACGTATATTTGTCTATGAATTTTAGTTGTATTGAATGAATTGATTTTCAAAAAGTAACTTCGAGTGTTCGATAAGTTATTTGGTGCAGTCAGTAGGATATATGGAATTGATTCGTATCGAACGGACAATTTTCGAATCAACAATTTTTTGGATATCGAACAGTTACTGATTACTTGTGAAAGTGTTTGATACGGAGTGGCTCCTAAGGAATCAGGAAACCTAGTCTATCGAAGACCCGTGGAATACCACAATATCACCGGACTTTGAAACAAGATAGTCCAAATTCGCGAGGAATACCGCCTGGTGAAGATAGAAATAGCCGATCCCAAAGTGATCCTTACAGAAAAATGTTCAAAGTCGTAATTTACACCATAATACCAATCCCGATAACTTTCAGAATACTTATCAGTTGAACTTCTTGACTTCAAAACTTCCAAAACATTCCTAGATGGAACCGAGATGGAACGATTTAAAAGACATCCTATCTAGAAATTTTGCAGATCAGAAAGTTGTCTCAACAGAGATTTGGTAATGATGAGGCAACAACAAAATAAAAAACTACAACAATTCTATGACAGATATTTCAACATTCTTAATTAACTTTGTAGTTATGTTGACTTTACGAGGCATATGATACTTCGGAGCTTTTGAAGAGAAATCGTTAGAATACTTTAGCTCTCAAAACATATCAATCGGGTTTGAAATATCCATTAGGCAACACTATCCATTGTATGTAGGGCCGTATTTAGAGGTCTGGAGGCCCTGGGGCAACAAAGGAGTGGACGCCCCCAGACCCAAAAATTATTTTTTCAATAAAATGATTTTTTTTTTCGAGTTTTCAATAAAAAATTTATTGTGAAACCAAGTAAATTCTTTCAGCTTCCAACAAACATAGGTATATAAAAATCATCGTAAACAAGAATTATATGAAATTAAATTTCAGAGTCAGCGAGCGGAACCTTCCCAGCTTTTTCCGCCGAAAAATAATTGCTGATTTCGCTGAAATCCAGTTCCCGAAGTAAATCACATTCAATGCTGAGGAGAGATAGTTTTGACAGCAGTTTTGTCCCACCGTGGTTCGAAGCATTTTTTTCTTAATTTTCATTTTTGAAAATGAGCGCTCTCCATTGCAATTTGATATCATCAACACCAAACATTCTCAATGCAATTTCAAGGTTTGATAATGTAGCTCTGGGGTGGCATTCCGTGTACCATAGAATTATATAGTCCATCAAATAAGTGAGGTGTCGTTATAGTTGAATTTATGGGAGAGAAAGAGACATAACTGTCGACTATAGAATTATATGGTACACGGAAGGAATACCACCCCTGAAATTTTGATGTTCGACAATTTGATAGTAGAGTAGCTCCGGATATTGGTCTTTATCTTTTCTACAGTCATTTTTGTTTAAGTCGATCAAAGATACAAATTGAACCAACTCATTAGCAAGACTAGGTTCTGAATCATCCTTGTACACTTTCACCAATGTCTCTGCTGCAGCGAGCAAATTTTCAGCATCCATCATCTGGATGTGATCAAGAAATCCCAATCTCGAATGTACATTCATATGCATGCAATCTTTCAATGATAGAAACACATAACTGGTCGACCACTGGGATGAAGCCGGATACTTTGTTTCTCTCCTTCGGTGACAGATTTACGTCTTGTGCTTTCATGTAATCGAGCGGATTAAACCTCATATTTCTTGTTCTGGTGCGTGATTGTACGTGTTGGTCACTATGATAAATTTTTTTGGTGCTTCCTCGTATTCATTAAAATCGTTTCTTTTAGATTCCACGAATGATTTAAATGATTCTAATGCAACCTTTGCAGAATCAAGAATCATTTTTGGGTCCTGTAACATCATCTTTGTAGCGTTGAATCGCTCCAAAATGTTGTTCTAAAAGATTGCAAATAAAGCGGTTTCGAGACCACTCTTATTTTGTAGAAGGAGCGATGCTTCATTCCTCACGATGTCTTTTTGCTCCTTATCGGAAGATATGCTGGTTAGAGCTTCTTCGATTTCCAAATAGCCGACGACAATGGCTTCCGTAGCTTCAGCTCGACAAGACCAGCGATTGTCCCTAAGTTTTTTTAAAACGTAAAACCTTGCGACAACCGCAACAAAAAAATTTATTTCCGAAGAGATCTACAACACCGAAATTGATCACTTCAGAAGTACAGTATAAAAAAAGCGAACAAAAAATCCCATAAAACTCTAAGTTGTGTATGGGAATACATTTAGCAAAGAAATATTGAAAAAAATAACAGAAACAGCAAATGCTGTTTGTATGCGTGTGGTCGGTGGATCAGCGGTCTAAGGCACAGGCCGTTCGAAACTCCAGCATAGCGATAGTCGGTTCGAGTCCGATGTAGGTACGAGAATTTGTCTCAACTACTTTATATCGGATCGACAGGCGACCGCATGCCTTGTTGAAAAGCAAGTGTATTGTGAGTTGTCTAGATGCCAATCTCGTCTGGTGCTAGCTTGGAGTGCACACCTACCACCCGAGGTGGTGCTGTAGGTTTTCCGGGTTTTCCTACAGCTGAAAAGTGAATACATCACCTGAAACATCAGTAAGTCGCCCCGGAGCGCCACGGCAAATAATAATAATAGCCGTCCTCTACCCGCACAGGTTATGCCTTTGGGTACACTGAACGAGTGTTTATGAGGGAGTATTATTATTATTATTATAATTATTCCTTACTAGAAATTCCACAATAATTGTGAGAATCCAGAATGTCTAATTATTGCAAAAAACAGTAGGGCTTTGACTATTCATAACAATACAACCGAGACTATTCTTAACAGTACAGAAACTCCAGCATAGCGATAGTCGGTTCGAGTCCGATGTAGGTACGATAATTTTTCTCAACTACTTTATATCGGATCGACACGCGACCGCATGCCTTGTTGAAAAGCAAGTCTATTCTAGATGGCAATCTCGTCTGGTGCTAGCTTGGAGTGCACACCGACCACCCGAGGTGGTGCTGTAGGTTTTTCGGGTTGGTTTTCCTACAGCTGAAAAGTGAATACATCACCTGAAACATCAGTAAGTCGCCCCGGAGCGCCACGGCAAATAATAATAATAGCCGTCCTCTACCCGCACAGGCTATGCCTTTGGGTACACTCAACGAGTGATTATGAGGGAGTATTATTATTATTATTATAATTATTCCTTACCAGAATTTCCACAATAATTGTGAGAATCCAGAATGTCTAATCATTGCAAAAAACAGTAGGGCTTTGACTATTCTTAACCGATCCTGTCACCTTGAATTTCTCCAAACCCATAAGTTTTGAAAACTGTAACTGTAAGTTGCGAGAGGAAATGGATACAAATATCTTGGATGACACTGACAAACCAAACAATTACTTATCCAACTTTCGTACAGAACACCTGTATGACGAAGAAAAATACCACATTAACTTATGCAAAGATTATTCTGATATTTTTTATCAAGCAAATGTGCCCCGATCATTCACAAGCAGAATTGAACACAACATTAAGACCCACGAAGTAACCCCTGTTCACTCGAAATCCTATAAATATCCTTTCATACATAAACAAGAAGCAGAAAGTCGAATACTGGAAATGTTAGACCAGAACATTATAAGACCTAGTGACTCACTGTGGTCGTCTCCCATTTGGGATGTCTCCAAAAAGATAGATGCATCTGGAAAAAAAGGACACAGTAGTAGTATATCATAAGAAACTTAACTAAAAAACATCCTTGACAAATTAGGAAAATGTCAGTAATTTACATTAAAAAAAACAGCTTTCAATACTGAGAACGAACACTACGAATACCTAACAATGCCACTCTGCCTGAAGAACGGGTTTGGCAACCCTGGGATCCCCGAGCTGATGCTGACTCTTCTTCAACTAGCCTCAGGTCAGTATTCTTCTCTTTAGTCCTTTCCTGTCGGCCTCTCTTGGCCAACTCTTGCTATTTTCTGACCCCGACGCTATTAGGTTATCGAGGGCTAGGGATCATTCAGTTCTCTTCCCTTGTCCCTTTTCTCTCGGACTACGGAACCTACGGTGTCGAACGTACCGTGCCAATGGGTGGATGGCTACACGACAGTTAGTCACGAACGGTGACCTGGCGACCCTCGCACCAGCCTTAGTGTGTGTGGTAAGGGCGCACACCACACCGGACAGTTTAAAACGGCCCTACGTGGGATATAAATAGAAAGGAATTTAGAAAACAAAGTCATACCAGCAATTACAAACCCCTTCAAACGAAGGGATTCGATTTCAAGAAGTCCTCCTAGACTCAGTGAAATGAGTCTCTGCCCAGAAGTGGAAATAGAAGTCGAAACTTCGATAGGACGTAAAAAAACGAAGACGAACCCCAAAGAACGCAGCTAACTACGAACATACAGAAAGAGAACGAACTGGAACAGCGGCCCAAGCACAAAACAACAGATGACACACCTGCACAAAAACAGAAAACTGCAAACAAAGATGGAGTTGCACTCAAAAACAGCCTAGATGCTGTTATAGAGCAAGTCAATGCTTTGAAAGATATGATGAAGGAATCATATAAACCAAAAACAAGATTGACAGAAATAACAAAACGAATGAACCTACCAGACGACTTCAGACAGAGGAGCAAAAGAAATGGCTGGACAAGACAATAAACACTACAGGGTAAAAACACATAGTTGCAGCAGCAGAAAGGAAGGACACCGAGACGGCGTACACACAATCTACAAAATGCTCGGTCGACGCAGCGACCCAAGCGGACGATAAAAATATAGACGAAGAAGTGGAAAACTATGCACAAGCCGAAAAACTGGTCGGAAGAAGCTTTTCAAGTAACAGAAAGCATAGATGGGAATATGCTGAACACAAAAGGAGATGTAGTGGTATTTACCGCAGTAGAGTAAATGAGAGGCGGTATACCTAGAAGATTCAGAGAAAGATACCAAGAACTAGAAAATATTGAGCTGGACGCAAATGAGAACGGAAAACTAGGCTACATAATTGTCACTACAAAAATTCCTACACAGGGCGGAATACAGTCGAATGAGAAGTACGTTTATAAAATGATGCCGCTAGAAACAACTGAACAAGGCGAAAATAGCATGAGGAGAGTACTGGAGGAAGCAAAGAAAATGGGTAGGAACGAGCTTGCACTGATAGCGCCCGAAGAACTGGAAGAAGAAAAGCCACGTAAATACATATGTAAATGAAATTAAAATTCTATAGTAGCAAAACCAAACCAAATAGAAATAGCTGGAATAAGGAGGACAAGGAAGTCGTTATTGTTGATAGCAAGGACGGGAAATCGTATGCCGACCTTCAGATAGAGATTAAAGAAGGGGTTAAAGGTGCAAACATCCAAGTTAATAGGGCGAGACAAATCAAGCAAGGGGAGTTCTATTAGAAATCAAAGGAGGACTTAGTACGGCAAGGATGATATCATCCAGGAGACCCCGGGATGTGCAACAGGCGTAGTCGAGAAAGGAGGAGGAAAAAAAATTGTGACAAAATAGTGAGATCTCTCAGACCTACTTCTATAGGAACACAGCACGGAACAGTTGAGCTACAGGAAAGTATTGCCGAAAGTCTGATGAAAACTGGACACTTGCTTCAAAATTGTCACGAAACAGCATCGATCTTACATGTCATATTCCCTAACCGGACAAGGAAAAGCAAAGGCCGTAAACGAACTCTTCCCAGGCGGAACCAACATTAACTGAAGAAGAGAGGAAGAGGCCGCCTTTCAACCTTTCACAATAGAGGAGGTAAGGACATACCTAGAAGCATTAAAAAAACAAGAAGGCACCTGGAACTGATGGGGTCCCCATGGAAATATCAAGAGGATAGGGCTAGAGAAGCCAAACTGGATAACGGCATTTTTTAACCGAAGCCTATGCCGACAAATTTTTCCCACAAGCCGGAAGGTCGCAAAACTTGTGTTGATTCCAAAAGGCACTATAGAACTGGACTCGGAAGAAACAAAATACAGACCTATATGTCTACTGTATTCAATCAGCAAACTATATGAGGCTCTCATCAAAGGTAGACTCGAAGCTCACATAGAGAACATGCATGGGATATCAGAAAACCAGTTTGGCTTTCGCAAGAGAATGTCAACAATTCAAGCAATTGAAAAGGTTATATCCCTGGCCATACATACAAACCCTGAGAAATGGGAAATCTTGATAGAATAGAACAAAATAGAATAGAATTTATTCGTACTGCCACAGCAACCACCAAGGTGGATATACACGCCAAAATATAGATATAAAATACATATAAAAAATAAAGATATAAGTCTAAAATACATGCCAGTAAACAAACCCAAATTCACAATATGAAATCACCACTTGCTAATATAAGTACATAAATATTAAATATCAGTTAAAATCAATAACAGTCCATAGTAAGCTCGATGCATAGTACTCATCGATGCTATAATATGCCGCTTTAGCAAGCATGTTCTTCGTATAGGACGATATCAACAGAGGCAGTGGGGGTAATAGCTGGTGTACCTCCGATAGATCTACTTGTGCAGGAGAGAAGGGAAAAATACCTAGGGGTTATTGGTACCACCGCAAGAGCAAACCTCATAACGCGATGTCAAAACCGCTGGACAATGGGAAAATGGGGAAGATGGACGTATCATCTAATACCCACAATTGGAGAATGGATCTGCAGACCATTCGGCGAGGTGGATTATTATATTACGCAGGCGATTTCTGGGCATGTTTGCGTCAGAAAGTACCTGTACAGCCGTATGAGGTCAGATTCACACGAGTGTCCGTATTGTGGAGAACCAGATGATGCGGAGCACACGATGTTTGCGTGCATTCGGTGGGAGGAAATCCGGTCAAATAGAAATTGGAATACAGTTCGAAGCAAGGAGTATGATGGCAGCACTGGTCTCAGGCCAGGACGGATGGAAAAGAGCATATAAGACGATTAGACACATCATTGAGACGGAAGAAAAGGAAGATAGAGAAAGAGTATAGATATATAGAAACATGACTGAATAGTATACCAGCCCTCTCACTGAAGTAATGCGAAAGGGGTTCCAGTGGGAGGAGCGCGACGAGCAGGAGAGGTTTTAGTCGGTAGGAATCCGACACTCCCGGTGTAACCAGGGTCTCATGCAAAATTTCCTCTCCTGTCAAAAAAAAAAATGAAATAGATAGATAGATGCATAGAAAGAAAGATAGATAGGAAAAACCGGAATTCCATAAAAAATAGGCAAGACTAGATGCATGACGAAAGACTAGACAGCGCAATAAAAATTATTAAATAATTAGCAGCAATGTATGCATGAAAAGGCAAGGACATGGCCTTGGCTTCACGTAAGTAGCGACAAGTTCCTTTACAATATTCAGCTATTATTGCTCTGGTTAGATGAAATTCAGGACCTGGACACGACTCTAGAAGAAATAGGAGATTTGGTCAGAATATATAAGGAGAAAGCTATAAAGGCCACCGTTACCAACTGGCAAGTGAGCGAAAAAGAAACTTTGAGTGATCATAATTACATTACCTTTGATATAGTAGAGGAATAACGGGTACCTGAATGTAAGCTGAAAGTCAAAGGATGGCAAGATAAAAAGATTGACCGACAAAACCTGCGAAATTCTCTCCAAGAAATGGGAGACATGGAAAATATGGACTCTGCAGAGAATTTTTCCGGTAAACTAGTTGAAATATGTGACAAGTCAATGCCAAAGGAAAAAACATCCAAAAAGGGGAAGCCAGCATACTGGTGGACGGTAGAAATAGCGGTGATCCGTAAAGATTGCATTAGAAAAAGGAGGGTTTACACGAAAAACGCAAAAAGAGACCAACCAGAGGAAAATCATCGACTGTGGGAAGAGTACAAAGAAAGGAAGGAAATGCTAAAAAATTGCATAAGAATACCAAAGCAAAATGGCTGGAAAGAACTTTGCGAAAAAGTGGATGATGATGATATATGGGGGGACGGATATAAAATAGTGATGAAGGGGATGATTGGATATCCGCCTCGACTAAAGCTTACTATGCAAAAGATGAAGGAAATATCTCACCACCTATTCCCTTTACACCAGCCGGTGATATTTGACTGTGCTGTTGACGCAAGATTATTGGATTTTACAGTAGATGGCATATCGCAAGCACGAAACCGAAGAACTATAAAGCATCAAGACCGACCGGAGGATATACTGAGAACTTATAACACTTTTGCAAGCAGTGCAATGATCACTCTGAATGTCAAAAATGCATTCAATAGTGCATCATGGCAACATATTCTAGATCCACAGGGATCGGTGCTAGGTCTACCCTTTGGAATATTTTGTACGATGATTTTGCTGAAGATAGAACTACCTGATGGTATTACGCTAATAGGCGTTGCGGTTGATGTGGCCCTGGAAGCGGTCGCCAAAGAGAAAAACACTCTGATGAATGTGACAAATAATACCGCACTCATTAGAATCACTAACTGGATGGAAAGCAGAGGACTACAGTTGGCTCCCGAAAAGACAGAGGCAATTTTGCTCACTTCGAGAAGGAAAATAGCTCCAAAACAGATTGAAGTTCAAGGCACTATAGTGAGACCGAGCAAAGCGATCAAGTACTTAGGCGTGTGGCTGGATACCAAACTTACATACGCTAAACATATAAACAAAGCCGTGGAAAAAGCCGAAAAACCCATTGTGGCCCTGACAAGCTTGATGCCAAACATTGAGGGACCACGCTCATCCAAAAGAAGAACTTTATCAAGCGTAATACACTCACAGATCTTATACGCAGCTCCAGTGTGGCACCCAACAAAAAACTAATGATAAGACTTCAGAGAATCCAAAGGCTCATGTGCATTAGGATCTGTAGTGCTTATAGAACTGTATCGGCAGAAGAGTAATAGCAGGTTTACCTCCGAAGAAACTATTGATTGAAGAAAGAAAGGAGACATATGATGGCGAAACAAGGGGAGCAGCAAGAACAAGACTCCTGAATAACTGGCAAGAAAATTGGAGAAATGGAAAATACGGACGTTGGACCTGCCGACTAATACCGGATATTGAAAATTGGACCAATAGACTATATGGTGAAGTCGACTACTATATTTGACACAGGCGCTCTCTGGACATGGTTGTTTTCGGAAACACTCTCTTTATTTGTCCCAGGTGGAATGCAAAGAGAGAGTACATGAGAAAAGTGGGCATGGTATTCAACGTCGAAAACATAATAATAATAATAAATGGTCTTTATTCATCATATTTACAAGAATTTTGAAA
The DNA here is from genome assembly GCA_958502065.1 of Chrysolina americana. Lineage (NCBI taxonomy): Eukaryota > Metazoa > Arthropoda > Insecta > Coleoptera > Chrysomelidae > Chrysolina > Chrysolina americana. The sequence goes on from OY293420.1 coordinate 35,100,940, forward strand.
GGGTGCAAAAAAAAAGCATTAATAATTATGATGAAAGGGCGAAGTTCAGCTCAAGATGTTTTTCAACTTTACCCAGTATAATTAGGGAAACTGAGTACCTGAATATACGTCTGTTAGTAACAAGAAGGTAAATACATAAACGCCATAATCAGAAAATTCATTGAAATTTCAAATCGTTTGCCTATTCCTTTGCCTGAGTTGTGTACATTATATTTTATGTTGTATTGCGGAGATTAATTTTCAAACGTTTTTTAAAATTCATTATTGTGTAGGATCTAATTTCCCAAGATACCCGATAATATTCAGTGCTTGCCTTGTATGAAAATAATTAAATAATGATGTTTTATGTTTTGGTATCACCAGAGTTGATCTGTTTCGTGTAGATGAGTTGTTAATGCTAGAGAAAGTTATCAGTTTATTGTGAAGATACTCTGGTTGCTGGAGTTTTACAACTTTATGGACGAGAGTCAGTAAATGTAGTAAGCGGAATCTTTCGAAGCTTAACTAACCTGATTCGTTCATTTTGTGAGATGTGATCGAATTTTCGTAAACCATAGACAAAACGTAAACAACTATTTTGAATCTTCTGCAAACGTAAGGAGTCAGATTGTGCGGATCCATATATCGAGTCACAGTAAAAAATTTTGGAAAAGATTAGCGATTCACAAAGTTGTAACTTGAGTTTGGTAGACATCAAGTCGCGATTAGGATATAATTGTCTCAGAACATTGAAGGAAGATTTAGTTGAGGACATCACATGTTTGGTAAACCGAAGGTCGGAATCCAGCCAGAGCCCCAAATTTTTGGCATTATGTGTAAATTCTAGATCTGTATCACCTATTTTGATATTAAGTTGATTTACAATTGTTTGTCTCACTTTATTTGGTCCAAATAACATTACTGTCGACTTGCCGGTATTTAGTTTGAGATTGTGAGCTGCAGAAATATCAAAAAGAGCTTCGAGAGCTTCGAGATCTTCGTTGATGAGTTTTTCAAAAGAATCCAAAAGTTCGATATCAGAAGAGAGGTACAACTGCGTATCGTCGGCATAATGATGGACACTACAATTTTTTACAAAAGTATGAAAATCGGCTATGTATAAAGAAAAAAGAAGTGGCCCTAAAATAGAACCCTGTGGTACTCCTTGGATTACAAGCATGTTTTCCGACGCCTGGTTTTCCAAAATAACTCTGTGGCTGCGATTGCTAAGATAGTTCGATATCAGTGAAACTGCATTTCGGGAGAATCCAAAATATTTTAGTTTTTTACAGAGAGTATCGTGATCTAAGGTGTCGAATGCCTTGCTATAATCCAAGAGCGTTAGGCATGATATCTTTCCTAAGTCCGTGGCCTTGAAGATATCGTCAGTGATTGACAGCAGGGCAGTAGTTGTGCTGTAGTGACTGCGGAACCCTGACTGACACGATGTTATGATATTATGTTTATAGACATATTCATTCAATTGTTCTTTGAGGATTAATTCAAATGCCTTGGAAAGAGTTGGAAGGATACTTATTGGTCGGAGATCCGAGAGAGTTTTTGGCTGATCACATTTAGGAAGGGGAAAAACTACAGCATTCTTCCAAGCAGCTGGATATTGAGCAGATGATATTATTTTGTTGAAGATAAAAGTTAGATGTTTAATCAACTTATTTTCAATCAAGAAAAGCATTCTTAGCGAGATATTATCGTTACCGACCGCATTGCTCTTTATCATATGAATAGATTTTCTAACAGATTCTTCGTCGATGGTATTGAAATGAAACTCACTATCGACTAAGTTATGTCCATCGTATCGATCTAGCAATGTCAACTGATTTGCAAATTTTTGGGCAGAAAGGGTAGAGTTGAAATGACGAATGATGTCATTGACATTTTTTAGTTCGAGGGGAGTTTCTGTTCTAGTTTTTTTTCTAAGAACTTCCAAAGACCTTAGTGTATTCCAGGTATTTTTTGAGTTTTTTTGTCTGAGTATGAAATCAAGATAAGCCTTCTTCTCCCTACGAATTGCACCTGTAACATAGTTTCTCATTTCTGTATAACCATCCCAATTCACAGCAGTTCTATTTTTTTTGTATTTTCAAAGGCTTTTTTCCTAAGTGAAATCATTTTCTGTATGTTATATGTGATCCAAGGTGCATGTGGTTTACTTACTTTTTTCTTCACCACAGGGGCATGTGCGGAGAAAAGCAACATTAGACTCTCATTCAAATTTCATCAATGTCATTTAGTGAATATATGAGATCCCAGTTGATATTATTCAAATCGAAATTGAAGTCATCCAAATGAAAATTTGAAAAATCACGATATGTTATGAATTTAACTTTATTTTCTGATACCAATGACTTTATACTACAAGATACTGCTAAGTGATATGATAGTCCACGACCCTTCACATCTACCACTTCTACACAAGACACTTGATCAATATCTGACACAAAGATTATGTCTATTAGAGTTTTACTCCGTGGGGTGAAATGAGTGGGTTCATTAACCACTTGATGAAGACCAAAAGAGTTCAAAAAATTTACGCATAACTCAACGCCTCTATTTGGTGTCAAAAAATCTATATTGATGTCACCTGACAGAATAAGAAAATCACAGGTAGGTAACAGGGCACCGATTGAGTCTTCCAGTTCATTAATAAAACTGGGAATTGAAGAAGAAGGGGGGCGGTATACAACTCCAAAAATGTAGGTTTTTCCTTCCGATTTAGTCGATATCCAGAGCTGTTCAAGATCAGGAGAGGACCGAGAATGAACATGTTTGTATTCAATATGATTGTTTATGTAGAAGGCGACACCACCTCCTCTACCATCTCTATCCGCTCTAATTAATTTATGAGAGTCGATATTAATTATTGTGGAGTCGAAATGAAAGTGTTGTCAATTGTGACAGGAATCACTTAATATAACATTTCCTTTTCAAGTACGATATGGAATTGACAACGTGAATTTAGTTTCAAAGGGGTATTGTAATAAGCAGCAAAAGGAATAATATAGGAATAGATACGCAGTGCGGTGCATAGAGAATATGAAACTCGGATAAATTTTTTTGGAATTAGGTAAGTACGTGAGGCAATTCAGTAGGAAAAATTAGTCTGAAAGAACGATAAATCGACCTAGAAGGAACATAACTTTCCAAGAAATTTCTTGGAAACCAACGAAAAATGAACATGTATTACTTATTTTGGGAAGTTGAGAGGAGGTATAAGCCATATAGTCAATAGGAAAAATGAGGAATATGTGAATAAAAAAAAGAACTTTGTTTTTCCAGAAATACAAAACGATGGGAAAATGAACATTGAAAATGAAATGAGAAGGAAACATTTTGTAAAAAGTTGATAGGAAAAATAAGCAGTATGATCTAGGAAAACAGACGATAGCTTCGGTGAAGAGGAAGAATCAAGTATTTTGCAAAAAATGGACCCTTCAGCTATTGTAGAAATGAAGCAAAAGTGATATGAAGGATTATTGTCGGTTATAACCCCATGAGGAAAAATCGTTGCTGTTGACATTCTGGAACTACCCGGACATGAACAGGTCGAAAAGTATTAGTTTGTATAGAATTTTTGGAACTATTGATCAATTCAACTTTGAAACTCAAGAATATGTCAAGTGTGTTGTGGACAGGTTATCTTCGAAAGTATAACGTTAGCTTTCATGGAGGAAGGAAATTACTTGAATATGGTACTCTACACAATAGAAAGAAATAGGAAGGATGCTGAAAAATTTATGAAATGGGAACCGACCTCATTATACAGTAAAAAGTAAATCGAGAATCTAATTGATTAGTTCGAGAATATTTTTGCTATGGACGTCAAATATATGGAATTTGCAGATATTGTACACAGCCATTCTAAGTATACTTACAAATACTAGTCAAGACGAAAGGGATCATTTTATTTCCATGTTCAGTTTGCTATGAATACAACGCCGCAAAGTACAACAGGGCTCAGTCCATTTTTTCTTGTTTATGCAAAGCCCGTTCTACCAATAAAAGCAAATTTCATGACCCCGGTTTGAAATATGAGAAAGAGTACTGGCAGCAAGAAGCATTGCTGTTCAAAATATCGAAAAAACACAAGCCATGGACAAAAAAAATATGATGAATGCCATCGACATATTGAGTACATTGTGGGAGAGAAAGTTAAAGTATTCACACCCTTGAGAAAAGTTAGTAAAAGTTCGACGTTGCTACTAAAATACCACGGTCCTTACATAGTATTAGAGAAGCTTGAGTCAAGTCACATACAGAGGAAAACTAGGATCTATGAAAAATTAAAAACGAATGTAATTCACGTGAGCCGCATTTTGAAATTTAACGACCCAGGGAGTCCGATTATTGAGGAAGCATAATTATATAACAATGATCATGTTTTATGTTCCAAGTAGATGTTAATAAAAGTGTGCCCACAATCATTTCATCAAGCAATTATAGGACTCTAAGATCGAGAAAGTCGCAGATGAACGACAAGGTCATGGCCTACATGTCGATATGAATTAAAAAGTGAATTATGAAGAAGAAGAAGAACTGTGCACAGTGTTTTAGCGAATGAGTAATGAAAGAGGTTGAATACGAATAAATTAAAATTCGTAAATGAGAAATGCGAGTGTGAAATTGTTTTTGTGATATTCTTTATCTGATCCTAGGCAACAAATATCAGGATATCGCATCATAAAGTGATGGTATGCAATGTGAGAAAAAGTAGTATTTTCAATTGATGTCAATGAGAGAGAATGATAGGGAAGAATAAAAATGTGTCTATTGCTAGAAATACAATGAGAGAATATCATTAGGAAGTAGGATTATATATATTATCAATCGGAATGTGATTTAACTGAAAATTTGGCATTACATGAACTTGTTGTCAGTAGTAATTATATGATGAGATCAAGGTTCAGATGATGAAATATTTTGGGGCACAATATTTGTAATAAAATTATATGATAGAATTTTAAACTCTGAATTTTGTATTATAGGTAATGGTATCCTCTGTAAGGAACGCGGAAGAGAACCCCTAAATGAATCGAGATGAAGTAAGCCACAACAGGGTGGTCAAGCCAGATGTTTCAATTCAGTGAAGTTGGGCCATTACAAACGAAAGAATTTGTTTTGCCGATTCAGGACATAATTGCCAGATTTTATCGAGTCTTTCCACAAGCACTAAGGTAGTGTCAAGCGAAGTCCTACGACACCAAAGCTACGTGATGTCTGGCCATGCCAAGCCTAAGCAAGCGGATCCATGCCAAATCCAGGCAAGCGGATCCATGCCAAATCCAGGCAAGCAGATCGATGACAAATCCAGTAAAGCTGAGCCGTGACTTGTTCAGTATAAACGAATCAATTATTGTTAGCCAGACAATGATAAATCATTCTAGAATGAATCCAGAATGAGCCAATCGAAGATAAAAGATGCAGCAAGGGGTAGAAGAATTCAAATGGAGACATCTTCTGTGGATATTTATTTGTATATTTATATTTGCTCTATGTGAAATTCATGGTGTTTTGTTAACCTATAACGAATCATCAATATAATCAAATATAAATATAATCAAATATAATCGCTTGAGGCGCGCGATTTTAGCCAGGAAGTGTTGTCAACAATGTTTCGAACATATCGTTTTTTATTTATTAAATAGATTCCATCATAATAAAAGTTAGAATTGTACATAGTTGAATAAAGATTATTTTTATATTTATTTTTCGAGTGTTTTCAATCTATAAAGGATCAGAATCTGCCTACATAGTCGTGAAGTACCCCAATTTACCTCAGTATTAAACACAATGAAAGTAAACTCGCTCAATTCCACCATTTTTAAGTTACTATATGCAATAAATGGAAATATTATAAAGAAATAATTGCAAAAACTCCTTGTGCAAATTGATTATTCATAGTATGAAGTACAGATAGTATATTCGCTATTGGTCGATAGAACATCAACCTGACACGACACCAAATGAGTTGTTGTTGCAGAGATTTATTCAGCTTGTCTGCGTTACAATTATTAAAGCTGCGTTTTGTTTGAAGTTGCCTCGGTGATTTGTTTTTGTGTTTTTAATTGCATTATTGATTATTTATTTCAAATATTTGTTTTGGTGTAAAGTTGTGGGTTGGTTTTGGATGACGTTACATTCTATAATTCATTTCACAGGGTTAACAAGTCTAATGCGTCTCTGTTCTAGTTTGGCGTTCATGTGCCTTTGTCGACATCGTCCGTATTTGAAGTGTGAATGCACGATAGACATTCAGTGCTGAATAATTTAAGTTTTAAGGAAGGACGAATTAATTGTTAAAATAGTAGTTTTATCGCTAAACAGTCTAGAAAATTAGTTAACAAGGGTGTATAGTATGGTATTCTGATCGAAAGAATGACAAATTTTGTGTGTTTACAATAACAGAAATTCGAGCTGTCACATGGCGAGTTGGTGAAGTTCCAGAAAGAAGTGGCTCTGTATCTTCAAATATAGTTGTGAAAATTTTCAGAAATTTGGATGCTCACTTTGACGGAAAATTCACCCAACTTTCGGAAAATGTTCATATTTTGTGAAGTTTATTGGCTTCAGACGTTCAACAAAATGAAATGGATATGCCGGATAGTGCAATTACTCTCCGGCATATCTCCTTTTTTGTAGTTTCTTTCAAGTATCGCCAAAAAAGAGCCATAATGGAGTAACTTTATTCTCAGAAGATTTCTTCAATTGATTTTAGTTTAACTTTCATGAATCTGATACTTTCTGTGAGATGACATTCAACGTGGATCTTGGTCCAAAATTTTCTTGTTGACTCGATGTTTCTCGGACACTGATTTTGAATTACAATGAACACATCTTTTTCACAAATCACTTTCATTTAAACTCATTAACTCATTTCAACAATTAGTTATATAATAACAACAAACTTAGTTGAAAACATTATTATAACAAATGAAAATAATATAATAATAATAGAAATATCTGTCACTTTGCTTTTTGATATTTTACTCTTGATAGTTGGGGAACCCACGATGTTAAATGGGGATTTACTCGAGCGTCGTAGACCTATTGGATTTTGCAGATTAGATGGTGGTAAGAAAAAAGAGTTATTTGATGTACACCATTTCACCGGTAGGGGGAGCTTCTACAAGATAATAATAATAATAATAACAATAATAATGGAGTAATGGAATAATAGTGGTGTGAGATACACCCAGAGCATGCCGCTTTTTCCGCCCAAAATCTGAGGGATTATGTATATCATCTTCGGGCACGAGGCTATGTCAGAGCTCCTCCTCAGCCGGTTGATGAAGTGGCGAAAGTGGCAGATATGCCACGTGTCGATCTGGCTGTAGAGGACGCCCGCATCATACCACCTACGGAAGGCATCAGAACCCGCAGGGCGCTTCATAACACCACGTCCCTGAAGCCACAACTGGCACGGGTGGATGCAGAAATTCACAATGTCCTTTCGGAAGAGGCTGATATCTGGCAGATCAACTCTGCCGTGTATGACGCCGCTCAGAGCTTGTCCCAAGCGGGGAGGAGGCAAACCACCCCTCTGATTGGCAGTCATGAGCGACGCATTCACAAGATGGAAGATAAGATCCAGTCGGCGAGACAACACGCGTCTCGTATCCAGTGTGTGGAGGACTATGTGGCGGCCAATAAGCCCTTCACGCCCGCAGTGCGGCGAATTGCCGCAAATTTAAGACGAGCTCACCACACACTAAATCAAGGCGTGCTGTTTACCATCAAACAGCATTGTCTTGAAATGATACGAATGCTGGTGGCTGCAAACAAGTCACTTGTGAGGCGAGCGAGAAGCGTCGCGTAAACATGAAATTCCGCGATAAACCTTCTCGCCTATTCCAAGAGCCTCCACGTGTTGTGGATAACCCGCCGGCGGCTGATTTGGTAGAAATCTTCTGGAAGGGTATTTACGAATTTCCGCAACCACTCAACGTAGATACTCCAGCCCTAGCGCAGTTCGAAGCACTCTGCAGGAGGCTTCGTCAGCCTAAGCTCAATGAACTGCGCAATCCGATAACCCCGGAAGAAGTTCGACGGGCCCTCAAAGGCTCGAAGAACTTTGCTGCTCCAGGTCCTGATGGACTAAATAGCTATCGGTACCCACCACCATCTCTGCCGTACGTAGAAAAAATGCCGTATCTCCAAAAAATATAAATATTGAGATATTAGATTCTGTAGGTGTGAGAACCTATAAATTTTACATTTTACCTAGCCGCAATAATGTATACTCCTGGTTTATAGCCAAAGTTAACAAATCATTTTGCCGTATGGACAAATGTTTGAGAATTTCCTTCGTATGAAGGTCGGATCTACAGAATTCCAGGCAAAATAGCAGATAGCAGATACGGTGTTTTCGCTGAGGACGGCAGATCTAGCAAGAGTTTTTAACTCATGGCTAGATGGGAAGCAACAGATTCCGGATTGGTTTGTCGAGGGGCGAAACGTTCTAATTCCCAAAAACATAGATTTGTCTGATCCGAAGAACTACAGACCGAAAACAAGCTTGAACGCATGCTATAAGATATTTACTCGCATTTTATACATGCGAATAATCTCCGCAGTTGAGCCGGTGTATGAGCGGATATATGAGCAAGGAGGGTCAAAGAAAGGGTTCGCTGGCTGCAAGGAGAACTTGCTGATCGAGAGATGCATCACAAAGGACTCCGTACAGTATAAGCGTAACCTTTCAATGGCCTGGATCGATTATCGCAAGGCATTTGATACAACATCGCTAAGCTCATCATGCATTTGCTTAAATGCCTTGCGGTACCCGATCAAATAGTGAGATGCATTGAACAGCTGATGCCGCTCTGGAGGACGCTTTACCACAACATCTGGTCAAGTCAGAGTCCAAACAGAGCGGGTTATCTACAGAAGAGGCGTGTTTCAGGAAGACTCCCTCAGCCCTCTTCTCTTCTGCATCTCACTACTGCCATTGTCCGTTGCACTATGGAAAACCCGTGGATACATTTGCGGTACCCCCAGCAACCGGATGCATGAGGTCACCCATCTGTTTTACATGGATGACCATGAACTTTATGCCTCTGGAGAAAAGGACCTTAATCAGTCCTTAAGGGTAATGCAAGAGTACACGGATGCTATCGGAATGGAGTTTGGGATCGACAAATGTGCCACGGTTCATCTCAAAAGAGAACGATGCGAGGAATAAGGAGAGGACGTTCAGCTCGTAGACGAAAGCATCCTACATCATTTGGATGCCGGAGAGACGTATACCTCTAGGGGTGGAACAACGCCACACCCAAGAGGTAGCTACTATTAAAAACTCTCTCCGCGGCAAATATCAGCACAAACTCCGACAGATCTGGTCATCAGAACTGTCGGGGAAGAACAAAGTTGCTGCAAATTTGCTTTCTGTTCCGATTCTACTTTACTCCTTTGGAGTAATGAAATGGACTCAAGAAGAGCTGCGACAACTCGACGTAAAAACTTGCAAAATGATGTATCTCCATAGGAGCTTGCATCCTAAATCGTCCGTTCCACGGTTATACTTTCCCAGACAACAGGGAGACCGTGGACTTTTGAGTTTGGAGTTTCAACATAACAGAATGGTACTGGATGGAGCCTGTAAAGTCATCAGGAGTTCACATCCCCTTCTCTGTTTGGTATGTGATCGCGAAAAAGCAGGGATTGGAGCATTTGGGCAGCAACCCGTGCAGCCGATGAACTCGGTCTCCTATTCGACACTGAACGGACGAACCCAAACTCTGTCACCGAGTTGGAAACCTTTCAGCAAAAAGCTCACGTAAAAGCTGCGGAGTGTGTAGGCTCCTACAGCTACATAAGGATAAGCCAATCCATGGGGTCTTCTTCAAGAACATTGAAGACCTTGGCTTATCCAGATACCTGACCTTCGCTTTTCTCTGGTCAAGTGAGCTGAAGTCGGAAACCAAGGGATTCATAATGGCCTGCCAACACCCTTGTCTACCGTAGTCGCGTGATGGGTATAGAGGTCCCTGACACTAGATGCAGAGCGTGTCGTGGGACAGCTGAGACCATAATGCATTTGCTATCAGCTTGTCCAGCTCATGCTAGGGATCGCACGTTAAAAGGTAAGACCTCGTTAATCCTTAGCTCGCACAAGTTTCGACTTCTGAGGGATGTCGTTCGTAGGAGGATGACAGCTGGTTAACGGAAAAAAAAATTTTAACAATTTTATCAAAAAAAATATCCACAGGCATAACGCGGCGCTACGAGTGTTGTACTACCACCTACGATACTCGTACGGTATCAACGAGACATCGGTGTTGCCTTATGCCGTTGTGAAACTATTGGAACTACTCATTCCCAACCCTCAGGCAAATACAAGCCAATAAGCCTGATGTAGTCCTCCTCGACCATCAAAGTAGGACGCTTTTCGTAATAGAGTTATCGGCTCCTGGCTAAACGAACATCGTCCGAAAAGAGGTGGAAAAACGGACAAAATATCGAGATTTACTCTTTGAACTCCGCAGGCTTTACCCAAACCATTATGTTAAAATGGTGGTTCTGATCATAGGAGTCCTTGGTGGAATGATGGACACACTGCTCTCAAACCTGAAAATCACACCGGCTTGCGTTGATATGCCAGAAATCTTAGCCGGACGAATGCAGAAGGCCGCAATTCTTGGTTCACTCCGCCTGCTCAGGGCACATGATTCTCGGACCCAATAGTCACTTACCTCAAGGCGTGGGGAGTGGTTAATGGGATAGATAATCCAGAGCGCCCTCAGGAAGTGTCGGGGCTCTGGAGACAGCGCCTGTCTGGGAAATTCTTAACGGATAAAAAACAATAATAATAATAATAATACTTCCTCATAAACACTCATAGGGTGTACCCAAAGGCATAGCCTTTGCAGGTAGAAGACGGCTATTATTATTATTGACTTTGGCGCTCCGGGGCGACTTGAGAACAAAAATTTGTTTCGAAGGCCGGCATCTAACCGCCTCACTACCGAGCGCCACCTGTCTCTGATATTGGAGGTATGTTAATCTGCCTGTTTGCAAGGTGGGGGTGGCTGTACTAAGAGGGGTAGATAACATGAGAAAAAAAAAATATTCGGGCGTTCAGATGGTGAGTCCGAAAGAAGCTCCCATTCAAAAGACTGACGATTCGGATTTGACGCAAGCTTGTGGCGGTGTTTGAGAAGGCAAAAAAATCTCCATTTTGAAATACTCGAGCGCGTCAGATTATTATACAGGCGGTTCAGCTTGATGTCCTAGTTGTGCTGAACCATAATCTGATGATTATTTGGAGGAATTTTCTTAATCCGACGAATTGAAAACGAAAATTTCAATTAAAAAAAATATTCAAATCACTGAATGTGACAAAAGAAATAAACAAAAAATCTATTTCCAAGCAACTCGTTAGAGATAATGCAAAGCTTTTAACTTCTCAAGAAGACCTTACAAAGCTGAAGCATATATATGATGATCATGTCAGTATACATAGATGTGTCCTTACCGTATTTCAAGGAACTCTGCTCTCACTGTTGGAAAGGTGAATTTACCTTTATTCATATATAAATATAATGATTGTGGTACAATTGTCAGTCATCATGAATAGTCATTTACATGAACAAATATTAAGAGCAAGAAAGGCTTCAAAAGAAAATATGAGACTTTGAAATCTGATATAAATAACAGAATCTCAGTTACATTAAGAAAAAACTCATGAACCAATCACCCACCCTTTGAAAGAACTCTTGAGAGCTGTTCAACAACCTTCAACGACTCGGTTGAAACAAGAATTGTAACGTGAAATTAAATCACCCTATTCAAGTTATCGATCCAAAGCCCAAAAATTGCATCAACCAACACCTAAAAAATTTCACCAGTCTTTACCTCAAGAATTTTATCAAATCATTCCTGATGAGGAGACATTTCAGTATGATTCGACCATTCCAAAGCATACCTCGGCAACAGTTTTGAGGAAAGTATGCGCCCTGAGATGAATCAACAGGATTACAACAGTTTGTGATTCCTTTGCCTGGTGCATAAATAGAACACAAAATTGACGATGCAGTGCGAGAGAGTAAGAGATACAAAAAAGGTAACGGGAAAGAGAGGAGCTGATGTTAGATATGCTGTGGCGGGATGGGCAATACAAGCTTCACTGCAGCTGCACGCCCTAAACTTTAATGAAGATTTGTGCTACTTCGGCTTGTGGAAATCGGCAGATTATATTTTTTCCATTATTCTTGAATATTTTCATTCGAAATAAAAAAAAAATGAGTGCGCTCGAGAATGTCAAGGTGATTTTTTTTGCAAGTTTGTGACCCTCCCACTCCCTTGCGTCACGCTCAAACCGTCAGATTATTGAAATGTACACTTTTTAGCATGTGATTACCTCACCTCACCTTAATCTGACGCGCTTGAGTATTTCGAACAATAAATTTTTTTTACTAATCTGATCGGCTGTCCTAGAAGTGCGATTCTGGCTTATATATGGTGGAGGTACTTATCAGGGTCTAAGGTATCCCCCTTTATGTTAATCTGCCGCGCTCGAATAAATCCGAAAATCCCCTATTGGGCTAACCTACTTTAAATAAATATACTGAAGTTTTATTACTACAGCAAATGTTCCAAGCAGTGCAGTGCAACCTCACTATTAGTTCATATATCTGTGTACAATGTGATGTATTTTTACAGCATTTGAAATTTTTTATTTTCAAGAATTTGTCTAATGTAGTATTTCTGTTCAACAGGTCCGGTTTGAATTTTTTTTCTGATTGTCTGATGGACTCTAATATTATTGGTTGATTGAAAGTCGTTGGTTTTCGATAGGCAGAAATGAATTATGCTTGGAAATGAATTAAGGTAACAGTATCAGCCTTACACTTTTCAATATTCGATGAAACAATTCCAATACATTTTTACCAAATTCATTCTATATTTCCTTCCATTGATATTTGACTCTTTAATTTCATATTAATATATACGTGGGGATAGAACAAGTATTGAGGGGAACTATAAGAGACCTATAATATGTATATTGGATATACCCCTCCAGAAAAAGTACAAACTGTAGATACATATTTTTCACGCTTTTTTGCTTTCGTCTGTATGGTGTAACTAACTGCAGAATGAGCAACACTTGGTTGCAAGCAAAAACAACAAACAACCGGAGTCAGTCACAGGAGACAGCCGATAATTTGCAGTTTCAATCAGCAGTCCCTGAATTCCAGAGCACTAATCAACGTCACCACGGGGGAAGCTATAGCGTGACATCCAGGTACAGGATTACAAAAGTAAGTATGGGGTGTCTGAAGGGGGGTATGAAATATATAAAGTAATGAACAATTGAGGATAATTTAAATTTGAAATATACCTGAAGAACTCAATTAGAAGCAGACACCTCTTCATTGTTTCCATAAGCCTCATTTCCCACAGAAACAATATATCACTTGGCTTGACATGATTGATTCCATTATTAAACTACCCTGACAAAATTGCAATGTCAAGAAATAATAATTTCTCAACATTCATTAAATAATTCGACACGGTTTTCTGCATAAAAATACATAAATCAAAGAACGAACCCAAAATCAAGTTATCATCCTACCGTACCTAAGAGGTATCTCTAAGAAAATCAGGAGGATCGGAAACAAGTACAACATTAAGAGCTACTTTCTATCCGGTAGTACCTTACAGAGCTTCCCCAACAAGACGAATCATGAAAATACAGCAGAATTCAGCATAAACTCCATTTGCGAAGATCCATGTGAAAGTGGAGATTTCTTCATCGGAGAGACCAAGAGACCGTTATCCGTAGGAATAACCAATCAGAAAAAGTGAATTTAACGGGGAGAGAAACTAAATCGGGAATTTCTGATCGTGACTGAACTGAGCACCATCGAATTCTTTGGGACGAGGATAGTGTTATTCATAGGGAAAAACATTGGTTCGGACTCAAATTCATCAAAAACCGCGTATATCGAAGCCAATGGCGCTTTCGGTCAGCCGAGCGTGGAAACTAAAAACGTTTGGAGACTGCTAATACATCGCTTTGAAGGGAAGAAAAAGCGCGAATCTACACGTGGCACTACGCCGCAATAATCACACCACATCAACAGACCTATAAAGACCTCGTAGCATCTCAAATTGTCAGTATTCACCTGAGAGATGAGTTTCGATTGCGGATACAAGCAATCGAAACGTGGAAAAGTGAAAGAAATAACATCTTTCAACCCATTAAGACGATGGACGTCTGAAACCTAAGTAATTAAATTACTACATCGTCTACAACATTCAAACACCCTGTTCTGGTCAGACATCTAGAACACTCAATGATGAATAATTGTTTCAAGAAGCAACAGTAACTGCAACACAGCCGAAAACAATCCTTTGAGAAATGACTATAACTTTGTATAGATTGTATGGCATATGTCGGACAGAAAACAACTACTTTCCTGAATAAGAAGACATATATTGAATTATATCTGTTAGACATATGTGCAAAGATCTTTACTTGAGAGAAACAACTTTGCAAGAACCCCCATAGACAATTACCAGGACGTTACCTGATGCAAACGAGGAACCAACTGCAGACCGGTTTTGGAATATATGTTTCTCATCAGTACAGCCTAGACTTTCACGGTTGTATAAGCGCGAAGTCATGTTACCTCGTCTAACGCGATGAATACTGTAATGGCTCACATGACGAGAGATTTAGAGGCGAGCATTTCGAAGTACGAAACGGTTCGTGCAGAACACTTGTTTCAAGGAGCAATCACTGGAATATTATTTCTAGCTATCTGAATTCATTCAGTTTTCAATTTAAATAAATAAAAAAATAGGAACAAAAAAATATAATAGAATAATGTACTAATAATTTTTTGCTCAAAGTTACCTTCTTTCATTGTGAGAAATAGTTCCTTGCTCTAGTCTATCTGATAACGATGACAACAGCTTACACGCATCATTTGCAAAATCTAGATCTCTGACTTCAACGGGAGAAACAGCTATCAAAGCAAATGCTTCTTTATCTTCCTTCATCACTGCGCATCCCACCTTGGACATTACAGGCTTTTCTTCTTCCCTATCAATCGATTCCGATGTAGAATGTACCCAACTCTTCGTAAATATATGATGTAATCTTACGTAACTTGACTGCGGCACTAGGGAATCTCCTCTGATCAAACTAGTTGCATCTAGCTCAAAAAGGGTAGCAATGTCATAGATATTACCCAATGGTACAAGATGATAGGAGAGCGTTTCGGTTGATTCATTCAGATTTTCTTTATCTTCATCAATTTCATGGTCATTGTCAACATCGGCGGCCAAATACTGTCCGGTCGCTAAATGCTTGAATCGGAATACAGAATCCCAGTGTCCAGCGCCTCCTCGGCATGGATCAAGTTGTACTACTTCAACCTCCCATAGAGCTGAATAAAAAATTAAAACATTGACTTCAACTATACGGAACAAATAAAATATACTTATAAAATAAAAAAAAGAAAGTACGTTCGACTTGCATGATTATGAACTATGTTCGATAACGTATGATAGAGACTATCCTACGACGACGTCGAATTACTTTACTCTCCACATATTCCCATAATGCATCTGGCTAGAAAACATATTGGATCGACATGGTCTCTCTCAATTCGTCTTCAGTCGAAGACTGTCTACCCAGTGCTGATCAAGCACAAAAGGCAGAAACAGCTGCCCCCTGTTAACTTTTGAACGGATTTGTAAGTACCAACAGATTATTTTTTTATTCACTAGGGCTCGTTAATAGCCATATTTTCCAAAGGATCCTCAGTTGAGAGTTCTAACGGTACGTACCATCATTTTGTTTTGGATGATTATTCTTATGGAATTTTGCTGTTGTAAAAAGAATAAAAAATTTACTGAATGAGGTATCGCTCGACCCCCAATAACATTTCGAAAAATCTTTCAAATTGGTAGCGCGACGCCATTTTGAAGATATACAGATATATTTCATTGTAGTCAAAAAGCAGATTATGAACCACCATAATTTCAATTTATTCAAAAGTTAACAGTGGGGTTTACATTATGGACAGACGTATGCCTTCCCGTGGGAACAGCTGAAATAAGTATGGCTGCCTATGTGTTGAATTCAACTTCGGCTCATGGAAATGAAGAACTTTTAAAATAGACATAAACTTCGAGCTATAAACAACTCTTTGTATTATTTGTTGTTGAAGTTTTTGAATAAAATAATAAAAAAAAATTGTTCCGTGATCAAAAAACATAAAGTGGCGCAGTCGTTGTAGGATTTAGAACAGATATTCGTGGTGAATGATCCGTCAATTCCAACTGTTAATTCAAGAAAACCTCCGTTTCTGGATAGTCCCTCTGGGTAGCAGATCAAGAAAACAAGAAGACCAAAGAAGTAAGAAGAAAGAAATGAGAACAGTCATCTCAGTGGTACTAATGTAAGTTGCTTTTTCTTATATCTTGTCTATGTCATTATCCTCTAGTCCTGATTTATCTCCCAAAAACTGTGATTGTGAGTTTATTTTTAGTGAACAAAATTCGCCAAAACATAATTTGATTTTCGAAAATAGTTCTCGAAATTCAATAGAAATACAAGCACTTCTTTCTAAACCATTAATAAGTAAAGATATCAAAATGCCAGTTCCAGAATTTGACGGCAATCCTTTGGACCTTTCATCATTTTTAGATACAGCTAATTCAATTATAACTACATACTGGGATCCAACACCCGAAAATATCAGTTGCGTTCAAAATATCACAATAGTTTATGGGCTACATTCAAAATTGATAGGCGAACTCGCGAAGTTTGTAGCTTGTATTGATGAAGATTGACTGACAGTCAAAAATGCCCTAACTGCACATTTTGGTGATCAGAGAGATGAAAATGGATTATTATTTGATTTAGATCAAATGAGACGAAACTTCAATGAACCATCATTACAATTTTATACTAGGGTTATGTCGAATTCAAGTGCTCTTCATAACTATTTAGATACACATGAAAATGTAGCTGCAACAAAAACGGTGAAGAAAACATTTTACAACACTCATGCTTTCAAAATATTCTTAGCTGGTTTAAAAGAACCATTGGGATAAACTATTCGTGCTAGGAGATCATCAATTATGGCAGAAGCTAGGCAAACAGCGATCAATCAAAAAATAGCCCCCCCTCAAAGACCCAATCACCTAAATCAATCATCTCTTTTTGGCTAATATGCAACTCCTTACCCCAATTTTCACAATTTCAAACCTCAAATGCATAATCCCGTATTTCCACGTTGCCCAATAAGTATTCAGCCGTGACCGGACAAACCCCAAAAATTCTTCACAAATAGTCAAGTTTTTGGCAACCCAAGAAGCCCAACTAACGTTTGGAGACCAAATAATCAAAATAATTTCAATCGCCCCAAACCAACACATATGAGTGGCATTTCACAAGCCACCACTTCTCGTCAACCCAATACTAGACCATATCAAAACCCCCATTTATCAAATTTCTTTGCAGAAGAACACTACAATTTTGATAACCCCCATTATCAGAAAGAATCAATACCTTTCCGAAATGAGTATTACTCCTAAAACGATTTATTTCATCAAAATTAATCCGGTTCCTTCAATGAATTTGATTCTTAAATACACTACGACCAAGTCCAACTGAATATCTCGATAATCAATATCCAATCAGTACCCAAATCGATCGAAGTTCCTCGTAGGAGAAAAATTCTCAGGAAATAGACCATCACGAAAAAAATTCATAGAATTACATTATGTTTACGATCCAAAGGACCTTCTATGCAATCAAATTTCAAATCCACCCTTGAAACTTTTTATTTACACGGGAGCAACCCCAAAAATTATTTCCCAGATTTTATCAGAAAAAACCCGTTAACAATCAGTTCAATATTAAAGATCAGTTCGAAAGATTTCTGCGCTAAATGCCAGCTTTTCAGGAATTCCACACTGGGAAAACTATAAAATTTTACTAATGTGAATTTCATCACTTCTTTGGTGGATTGATTGGTCATGATACATTGAAAAACTCAGATGTTCAATTAGATTTCAAAAATTCGAGTTTAAAAACACCTGATTCAGAGCTTCCTCTGGCACACTATGAAAACAGCTTGCTATAAATTACTCAGTTGGTCTGAAGGACTATCAGTGTATTTATTTCAAAACATATATTCCATTACATGGCATGAAAAATAAATTTTGACTAGCAAACATAACTTGACTTCTTTAATCTATTGAGCGTAATAACAGCTATAATACAATAAATATGTGTATGTTAATGTATGTGGTGAATTTTCCCGGTACAATTTGATATTGAACGATATTTCATTTCAGTTCAGCTTGCGATTAATTGGTCTGAAGGTCTATCTTGGGAAAACGACAGGATCATTTTGATAAAATTCTATATCACTGTGACCCCAAGGAAGAGTTTGCATTCTATGCGGAATGATGAATCATTTATCATCGTGGTATGATAATGCAACTCAGTTTACATGTAATGCAATACACTTCTGAACGAATTCATCTTCCTAAAAATCAAACCACCTTGTTCTAGAATGTTTTTATAATCATCGCATGTCAATTCGTTTTTTGACACCCTTGGCCTTCTTCAATTCGATATCGACTGATTTGAAATGGGCTTTGGTACCAGTACCATAAAAGATGATTATAGTATCATTGGGAAACTCATCTTTGAAATTTCCAAGTACTGATTTTGTGGGCGTACTGAATTGGTTTCCAATTGCGCAAAATTGGATATGTCAAACTTGCTTATATTATCCGAAATGAATTTATAAAAATATTCAGTGTGAATTTAAAAAATAAAGAGAATCAGTATCTGTGTAGAGTGGAGAAGCATTATCACCAAATTTTTCTTGGATGCAACCATAAAAGAAACCATACATCACTGTCTTGGATAGGTCTAGAATACAAAATCCTAAATATAGGGGTTTATCACAATTCACTTCTCATCTGGGTGGCAACGAAATTGTCAGGAAAAAATATAGAACTTCTGAAGTTAGGACGTGCAACCTAAAGCACCAGCGCCCATTTTCTCCTTCACATTTTTCCAATATGTAACAAGTCTGACATCAGTTCTATTGTCCACATTTTACATTGTCTTCCAAAACACAGAATTCACCATAAGCTTATAAAAATCATTTTCGGATTTATTCTTTTATTTATTTCGCATGTCTGTATACACATCTATGTATGGTTTCATATAGTGGTAGTAGTAATCAGTGAATAACGAACGCGATTCGTCAGCTCCTCAGTTCATGAGCAATTACTCGAAATCTAAACGTTAACTAAATATTCAAAATTATTTATGAAACTAGTGAACTATAGTGCCATCATATCCACATCATTAAAATAGTATGTATAAACTCATAACACTATGAAATTTGCATGAAATGCCAATAAGGATTGTATTGATTCAAAACAATTCCGCTACAAAAAAGCAAGCACCCATTTGTTTTTGTTCGAAATATTTTTATCACTTACAAATACGTTAAGACCGTTTTACATTTGAGATAGGGTATTTTAAAATATCACTGGAAGAAAAGTCGATCAAACAGATTTATGATGAAATCCTGAAAAGTCGCAATGAAATAAAAAATTACATAGAAGCAAGTGAAACCCGTCTATTGCTGAAAATAGAAGAGCTGAAGAGTACGGTGGTAAATCTTCAAATAGAAAACTGTCAACTGAAAGACGAAATAGAATATTTGAAAAGAGCACAAATCAAAAAAAAAACATAATTATATTCGGACTCAACAAAAAACGAGAAGAAGTGACTGCTACAAATTTGTGCGATGACCTCAACAGTTTGTTGGGTGTGGACTTATAGGAAAACGATTTAGGAGACTACCCTCTAGGAAAATTTGAAAACTGTCCAATAAAATTAGAATTCTTGTCGAACTTAAAGAAAAGGCATGTGTTACAGAATTGCAGAAAATTGAAAGGAAAAAATATCTTCATAGCTCATGACCTGACCCAGAAACAACGGAATGAAAATAAATTACTAAGAAAGCATTTGAACCTTGCTAGACTGGAAGGAAGAAGTGAAGACTGTTTCATACGAGGCAACAAACTGATCGTGAACGGAAAGGAGTATGGAGTGAATGATTTAACGGACTATCAAGAACAAACAACGAAAAAGCCAAATAGTGCCCCTGCAACTCCAACTATCGAAGTAGAAAAAATACTGCATGGATCGCAAATACCCTTTAGTACCCCGAAGATTCCCATTGTGAAAAATAAAGTTGCTAATAAACAAACAGAGGAGGTGCCGAAGGAAAAACCGTATACCCGCTATGTTAGAAATTAGATCATTAGTCCGGTCAAATTAGACCAAAAAATAAGAGTAAAGTTACCTAAATTCCCACCAAGCTGAAAATCAGTAGGATTGTTTGAAATATCATTAAAAACAAAATTTGAAAGTTCCCCATCTTTCCCCTGTAAGGAAAAAATTTTATTC
This sequence comes from Chrysolina americana, assembly GCA_958502065.1. NCBI lineage: Eukaryota > Metazoa > Arthropoda > Insecta > Coleoptera > Chrysomelidae > Chrysolina > Chrysolina americana. The sequence continues at coordinate 35,121,398 of OY293420.1, forward strand.
AAGGTCAAAAGTAAAAAAAATGAGTTTTTCGCGATTTTCAGCAAAACGGTAAGTTTTATCATAAAAATATTTCAAACAAAAATTGTAGATCATAAAATTATCTACAAAAAATTAATCAATACTTTTTTTTCTACGAGCCACCGTTTTTGAGATATAACGATTCAAAAAGTTGTAAAAGTTGTAATCGTCATAATATGCATGAGTACGCCACGTATATATACATCTCTATAGTTGTAATACATGTTAAAATATTTTTCTATAGGTTATTGTAACTTACATATGATGACATCGGGATGCGTAAAACACAGAAGTCTGCAATTCACGATTGTTTCGAAAAGGTAGACTTTGATATTAACAACACAAATGCGACATACATCATTGACGGAGGATACTTACTACATCGCGTTGTATGGGATAGTGAAGAAACATTCAACGTTATATTAGATAAATACGTACAGTATGTACGTCGACATTTTGGTTCCCGAGTTACTGTCGTATTTGATGGCTATAATGATTGCACGAGAAATACCAGAGCTGCAGAACAGCGTCATCGAACTTTAGCAACATCTTCATCAATTGATATTTTATTTGATGAAAATATGACAGTTCCAACCAGCCAACAAAAATTTCTTTCTAATACTCACAACAAGTCTCGCTTCATTTCAATGTTGAAAGAAAGATTTACTACGGAAAATATATTGGTAAGACAAGCAGCTAATAATGATGCTGATGTATTGATAATTGAAACAGCAATTGAGCAATTCAATTTGACAAATACAACTATTGTTGTTGGTGAAGATATAGACTTACTCGTATTACTGACTGCTCGAACTCCAACTGAAAAAACTCCTTTCTTCTTAAAATCAGGAAAAGCTCAACATCAATCGGAAATGTATTCATCAAAAAGTTTATCTACTTTTTCAAAGTGTCAAAATCATGTACTATTTTTACACGCAATAACTGGCTGTGATACGACATCTGCATTTTACAGGAGGGGTAAAATAACAGTCTTCAAACTATTTGAGAAAAAAAATTTAATTGAATGTGCTGAAGTTTTTAAAAGTAGTAGTTCTACTCGACAAGAAATTATTACTAACGGCATTCGCTTTCTTCTTTTTATGTACGGAGCTCCTAAAAAAACTACCTGCTTAGATAAGTATAGATATGCATGTTCCGTTAAAAACACCAAAAGTAAAAAACAAGTACAATTAGCTTGTCTTCCTCCAACCTCAGGTTGCTGCTCATCAACATCTTTTTAGGGTATATTACCAAGTTCAAGTGTGACTTGGTTATCAGCTAGACCCTGCAGACTGGGGTTGGAAGTTGGTCAACAATTTATTAGAACCAGTGCACACTTTACTTCCACCTGCGCCGGAAAAACTGCTGAACTCGAATTTTTGCAACTGCAAAAAGGGATGCAGTGCTAAATGTGGTTGCAAAAAAGTCGGACTGTTCTGTTCTCCGGCATGTACACATTGTCAAGGCCGGTTGTGCTCTAATATTGAATCACCAACAGTAGAGGATCCATTTGATTCCAACGAGGCAACATGCGATACATCGCTATTAACGCAGTTTACATGCACTCAGGATGAAGATGAAGAAGAACAAGAACAAGAAGAAGATTTTGAAAGTTACGACTCGGACGATTAAATTTCACTACTTTTTTTTAACTTAAATTGCTTTTATCTTTTCAATCTCTGCTAATATCCATTATTTTTCAATAGTTTCAAATTAAACAGGATCAAAACTGACCCGTGGAATAGGCCTACTGGGGAAATCACAAAAAAAACGCGCTAAGTACACTACCTCATAGGTGGCGAGGAAACGTGTGGATAATATGACGATTACAACTTTTAACAACTTTTTGAATCGTTATATCTCAAAAACGGTGGCTCGTAGAAAAAAAAGTATTAATAAATTTTTTGTAGATAATTTTATGACCTACAATTTTTGTTTGAAATATTTTTATGATAAAACTTACCGTTTTGCTGAAAATCGCGAAAAACTCATTTTTTTTTACCTTTGACCTTGAATAAAATTTTTTCCTTACAGGGGAAAGATGGGGAACTTTCAAATTTTGTTTTTAATGATATTTTAAACAATCTTACCGATTTTCAGCCTGGTGGGAATTTAGGTAACTTCGAATGTCTAAATTGACCGGACTACATTGTGATTTCATCAAATTCAATTAATCTTCCCTAACGTTGAATTTTTATTTTATTGGATATAAGCTTGATTATTCGGATATCTTTCATAAGTATCTTTGAAACTGGATAATGAAACATATTTAACATTTTTATTAATATTTTACATTTTTATTTATTGAAAAAGCTGATTTTATTTTTAACTTTAGATAAGTTTTATATTATTTGATTCTGTCGGATTTTGAGAATAGCATATTCATTATATAATGCGAAATGGATGATTACATTAAGCAATTCCAAATAGATACAGTCAGTACTGAAACAGTGAAATGTACAAAAACATGTAAAGTTATCCTCGATAAAAACCAAAATGAGAACTTACATACAAATGAATATCGAAGTATAAATAAAAATATCGCAGAGTTTGAAATTCTATTGCATCAATTGGGGGAGTTTGATTGCATTATTGTCACCGAATGTTGGAGACTAGATGACCCGTTTATTTACAATGTGAAAAACTACGAATTGATATACAATGAGGGAAATATTAACCAGAATGATGGATTAATTGTTTATATTAATGAAAAACTGTCGTATACCCATGAGATAAATAACCTAGGTAACATAAAAGTAATTGCATGCAATATAAAAAAAATTGATTCTAATATAAAAATAACTTCTATTTACAGACCACCATCCACTAGTGATCTATATTTTGTTGTCAACCTGAGAAATTACTTGAATAAGGACACACAAAATAAAATGCATATTCTCGCAGGTGATATAAATATAGACATCATGAAAGACCAAGATATAACAGAAAATTATTTCAATCTATTGGCAGAATATAATTTCACATCCACCATCAATGAATATACAAGAGTAGACAAAGACACAAAAAGCTGTAGACCACATATTTATTAAAAACTTAAAATCGTATCATACAATCACTCCAATCGTTCTACAGGTTCTCATTACTGACCACTATCCAGTAATCCTTAAAGTTAGTTCTCCTGCAAATAAAAAATATGTAACTGAAACACGTTTTAAATACCATATTGATTACAATAAGCTAAACGCTAGATTGAACAGAGAAACATGGCAAGAAATATATTCTAATGAGCACCTTGAAGAAAGTATGGATATTTTCATAACCAAATTGCAAGACCATATTGATTCGTGTGCAGTCAGGTCAAAAATGAGAAGACAGGATTTAAAACGGAAAAGCTGGATTAGTGACGGTTTGGTGAATTCTACCAGAAGGAAAAATTAATTATACCAAATAATGAGAAGGAATTCAACAGTTGAAAATATAAATAATTTTAAAGCTTACAGGCTCAACTCACTGCTGAAAATTACAAAAATAAATTACTACAAAAACGAAATAAACATAAATAAAAATGATGGAAAACATTTATGGAAGTGTGTGAAAGAAATTACTAATAGCCAAACAATTAAAGATGTTCTAAAAGAAATAGAAGGCACAAAAAACAATATTTTGGTAAAAATGAAAAAGATATTGCAAACGCATTCATTCAATATTTTACCAGTATTGGAAAAAACTAGCCGATAAGATAAACATAAACAAGAACCAAATGTAATTAAAAATATCTTTTCAAATTCACTTTACTTATCAGAGGTCGGTGAAAGCGAAGTGGTTAAAACCATTGAAAGTTCAAAAAACCGAAAAGCCCCGGGTCAGGATAAAATCAAATCTGAAACGATAAAAAATATTGAAACTTATAAAAAAAGTCCACTATGTTTCCTAATCAATAAATCATTTGAGACAGGGATATTTCCAAGTTCTTTAAATATTGCTGACATTAAACCAGTTTATAAAAAAAGGTAGCAGAAAGAACATGACTAACTATAGACCAATATCAACAATTGCCAAAATTTTTGAAAAACTTTTAAAATTCAGATCGACTACATTCTTAAATAAATATCAAGTAATTTCAAAAAAACAATTCGGTTTCAAGGCTTCCAAGTCAAAACAGGATGCAATCATAGAATTGACGAAGTAACTTTATCAGGCATTGAATTCGAATAAATCCACCATCTGTATCTTTGTTGACTTGGCCAAATCTTTCGACAGTCAGTCGTGTTCAACTGCTACAAATCTTGGAAAATTCTGTCATAAGAGGTATTCCGCTAAAACTGTTTGAGAGTTACTTAGATAACAGAAAACAATGTGTTCAAATAAATGACACCCTCAGTACATATAGAAAAGTAGAATACGGAGTACCTCAGGGAACAATTCTTGGACCAATTTTGTTCACTTTATACATTAATGATCTCTTTGACAAGATTACAAAGGGAAACATAATAAGTTTCGCAGACGACACTGCAATTATATATGAAGAAGATAGTTGGGAGAAACTGAAGGAAAAGGCTGAAGCATATTTTAAATCAATAATAACCTACTTCAAAAGTAAGTTACTAACCATGAATGTGGAAAAAACAAAATTCATTCCATTCAGTTCATATAAATCTGGACTACCGACCTATAAATCACTAAGTATCGAGAATGCTGGTGATGGCAAGAGTGTTGAGATTGAATCGGTTTATAGTATAAAATATTTAGGCATTCATATTGATAGCCATTAGAAGTATGACAAACAGACAGAATATGTTACAAAAAAAATCAGATGTATCTTTCCCAAGCTTAAATATCTAAAAAAAATTCTTGGCATATGTCAGCTACGAATCATTTACTTCGCATTGGTGGAAAGTCACTTATATTACGGAAATATTGCCTGGGGAGCAGCGTCTTCAACACACCTAAAAAATTTGAGGTTATACAAAAATATGCTCTCAAAATAATTTATAAGAAAAAGTATACTTACCCTTCAGAACAGCTCATGTACTACACCTGAGGAAAATTTATTGCAATACCATTACTATATGGCAATATAATCACCAATCTAAACTTATCGATATAGCACATTCCTATAATACAAGACAAAAACAAAATAAAATCGTAGAATTGCCTAAATCTGAAAAAACTATTTTCCAGAGATCCTTCTCATATTTGGCCCCAAAAATTTATAACGAAATACCAGTTGAACTCAAAAAAATTAAAACCAAACATCTTTTCAAGAAAAAAATAAGACAATGGCTATTCAATACCCCAAACATTCTAATATGTAATTGGATTAATACAAAAAATAATTGAATAGAAATAGATATTGAATTGAATTGATATTTTTATATAAATATGCCACAATATTGTATCATAAATCTAAGGTTTTTAAAGTTAGTATCTTATGATTTTACTATTATGCGTTACAACATATTCTATTTAAAAATGTGAAAATGTGCAAGCTATTTCGTAATGTGCTGTCTTTAATGCGTGGAGAGGAGACAAACGAGCATCTCACGCACAAGGATTAACAAATCCTTTTGTAAGTACTTATTTATTTACCTCCTGCATATTTTTAAGGAAAATACATGTATTGTGATATTTTGTTATTCTAATGGTAAATAAATCAATCAATCAATCAATAAATAAAAAAAAAACAATCAATCCAAGCTGACTGCTTGAACTGCAATACTCTATGTATATGCAATACATTCAAACCGTTCGCAATAGCTTGTTGTAAATTTTTGTGATGAACAACATACTTTGGTTTTCATTCAAATTTGGAATCAAGTTTTTGGATCAGGAATTCGGAGGTACTATACTTTCAACAAGAAATGGAAAATCAGCATGTTTATCATGGGGGAAAAATAAGTATGATTTCGGAAAACGACTTTTAAAAAACAATTTATTTTTTGAAGAGTAAGTTTACAACATATTTATAGTACTGTAACGATTTGCTAAATATAAAGCCGAGTACTCTACTAATCTGTTTATTTCTAACTTCATTATAAACATACAACTACTTCACTGACTAATAAAACACTTAGATCTATACAACTGGCTAAATATTCCTAACACTTATATACTTAAAAAAACTGCTTATCACTTCTTCATAAAAATTTCCTCATCATCCATGTGGATCTTCATTGTTTACATTTAGGCTGGAACCTAGTTCCATTGCCCTTTGATCGAACTCTCTCACCATCCGTGAGAAGGACTGCTGGTGGCCACTTCGAAAGTGGCGGGATGGGTGTGCAGGACAGTAACAGGGCGCTAACAGCCCCCTGCCGCCCTCGCGCGTTGGTTTCCCCATATGACGGGGGGTGTTCGAAATTTTGGTGAAGGTCGCCCTTCACAAAATTCCCTGTCGGAGTGGTGGCGGATTAGGCCACGGATAGGCGTGGCCTTTTGTGACTGGTAGGGTCGTCAATAGTATAATCTACTGCAACCCGTATTAGCGGATTTTCATGCTCTTCCGCACAATCCAATACACGCTGGTTACGCTCACGGATAGACTGCTGAATGGAAGGCAGCCTCAGATCATGGCGGATTCGCACGTTACGCACAAACCACGGAGCATCAACTATCATCCGCAGGTACTTGCTCTGGACCCGTTCCAGAGTTTGTATATGGGTGTGGGCGGCTTGACCCCAGGCGGCTGAGGCATACATCATCACAGGCTTGACCATTAAATTGTATAGAAGCAATTTGTTCCTCAAACTGAGTTTACTCCTCCTGTTAAGGAGCGGGTAAAGTGAACACAATTTGGCGTGCAACTTGGCTTTCAATTCGTCGATATGTGGCTTCCAGGTGAGTCCACGGTCAAACGTCAGGCCAAGATACTTGACCCGCGGTAGCCAGTCAATCTCCCTTCCCGAGATTGTCACCCTCCTTTCTGGGTAGGTTCGTCTCCTTCCCAAGGAGATTAGCTGCGTCTTCGCAGGGTTGACTCGTATTTTCCAGTCCAGGAACCATTGCTCAAGGCCGTCTTTTGCAGATTGCAAGTAGACAACCCCTTGCTCCGGATTCGCTGAACTGGCGAGCAACGCGGTGTCGTCGGCGTACAGAGAAACCTTCACGTGTGCGGTTCTCGGTATATCACTAGTGTATACCGAGTATAGCACCGGAGAAAGCACGGCGCCCTGGGGCACTCCTGCCTCAATGGCCCTCCTCAGAAGCTGGACGCAATTCATCGTCATCGTCCTCTTGAAGGATCCGTCTAGCCCGCCGTTCCACGAAGGTGTCCCGATCGTCATCATCATCCTCGTCGGTGTTCAGCACAAACTGACGTTCCATCGTATCAGCGAAGGCAATGGCCTTGTCGACCGATGCATAACACATCCCGTGCTCACCATGAATGGGCGGTAACTGAGCTCTCCGACCTTTTTGCCGTTTGATAAGTCGCCAAAGCTCCTTATCTCCCGGCTCGAGGCTAGAGAGCGTGTCGTTCCACCTTTCATTCCTGAAATCCAGGATCGCGAGTTTGACTTCAGTAGCCTTACGGCTGGCTTTTACCCTGTCCCCGGGGAACAGAGTCCTCTGAAAAATCCGACGCAAACGGTTACGTTCCCGAATGAGGAGTTTAATCCTCATTGGAAACTCATTGTAGGATTTCAGAGGACTCCGCTCACTGGTTGTGGCGGCCTCAAAAGCGTCATTCATAACGTGCTCGAAATGTACTGCTGCAACGTCCAACTCGGCAGAAGTACGGAGTACCTCAGGCACGACGTGTGCCTCCGCGAGATTTGCCGTGAACGTTTCCCAGTTCGTCGACTTCCGAAGCCAACTTCCCTGGGGAATAGGATCATCGCCTAGCCATAATACGACTGGATTATGATCCGAACTTAACTCAGAAAGGGGGTAAATCTCCCAAGTCCAGGGGACATTCCTGACCAACGCGATATCAAGTACGTCCGGTCTGAAGCGACCGTAGTGTGTGGGCTCACCAGGACTAACCACATGATAGTCATGCCTGTCCATGTGTGCCCAGAGCGCCATCCCATTGCGGTTTGACACCCGGCTCCATGACGTGTGTTTGGCGTTGAATTCGCCTGCGACGATCGTCGGAGTGTTGGATTCCATCAGCAGAGAATCCAGCGTATCATCCTGTATTGGATTGTTCGGTGGGTTATAAGCAGAGATCACTCTAAGGGCGCCCCTACTCGTTTCAACTTCAACACCGACCACTTCCGTGCCGTGGTTTCGGTTACCATTAATGCCGCATTGTGCGACCCGAAGAGAGCGCTTGGCTAGAACAGCCACGCCCCCTCCACGTCGCCCAATACGGTCCTCTCGGAAAACTCGATAGTTTGGGACCGCAATGACCCCATTGTCAAGATGAGTCTCTTGAAGGAGCACGAGGTCAACGTTATGTCGCACCATGAAATCTTCAAGATCCCATTTCTTGTCTTTGAGACCATTGCAGTTCCAAAAGACGATCTTCAAGGAGCTGGGCCTAATATGGTGTACAGCCATTAATTAGTCCTCGAAAGCACGGCCTGATTTGGCACAAACATCTGCTGCAGTGCCGGGAACTTCGTGAAGAGTTGTTTCATCTTTTCGAGGGCGGCGAGAAAGTCGTCCGGCACGCTCGTTTCTGTAGTGGAGGGGCCGGTTTTCGTGGCGCCTGAATAAGAGACTCCTGCACGGACAGTGCCGGAACCTGCAACTATCGCTGCTGGGCGAGAGCCAGTCTTGGTTGCCTTTCCGGCAGCAGAGGGTGCTCCCCTCCCCGTGCCCTTGACAGCGTTGCCGCTTCGGGGCCTGGGGAAGTTAGGGCATCCCCTGTAGCTGGCCGTGTGGGAGCCCCCACAGTTCGCGCACTTGGCCTTTTCAGCGCGTGGTTTTGTGCATTCTTGGCTAAGATGCTTCCCAGCGCACTTCACGCACACAGGAACCGCCATACAATTCCTCTGTGCGTGACCGAACCGTTGACATTTATGGCACTGTCCAACGGCACCTCTTGGTTTCTGTGGCTCTGCCCAAATCTTCACACTCAGAATATCACTGATCTGGTATATATCTCGTTCCGTTTTCGGCACGAGCACCAGAACCAGAGGCATCGGTTTCTTGTTGCGGTTATATAAACGGGCAACGGTTTCGGGATTGAAACCCCTCCCCAACAGGTCTTCCTCGATATCTTTGCTGGAGATAAACTCCGGAACACCCCGAAGGATAACCCTAAGGGGTTTATCTTCAGCAAAGCTATAAGTATGATGCGGCACGATGCCGCTTATCAACAGGTGTGATAAATCACGGTAATCTTGTAGGGTGCCTGGTTGCACCCTGATACCGTCCTGCACATTGACAGCTTTGGTAAAAGAGATATTATTCTGAACGCATTTTCTATTTACTTCAACCCAGCAATCCTTCTTACGGATAGTGATTGGCGGGATTGCTCGACGTGGGGCGGGTCTTGGAGAAGTGCTCCTCCTAACACTTTCCGAACTAGGTCCAGCCTCATTCTCGTCGGCGCCGATGACTGTACGGACATCATCATCATTTTCGGGTACAACGGCGGCTGGCCTCTTCTTGGCCTTGCCTTTGCCCTTACTAGCAGGTGTCGAGTTTGCCTGCTGTACAGCTGCAGAGGTGGGGGCGGTGTTCTGCCCGTTTGTGCCTACGGCACCATCCACTTGCATTTCAACTTCATTTCCACTTGCATCGTTCGCAGATTGCGCGTCGGAGTTGGTATTTCCAGCAACCTCATTGCGGGATTCAGCGCTTGACACTATAGTGTCAGAGGTGACAGATCTGGCACTCGACCCTTTGCGAATGCAAACGCGTTTGGGTCTGATGACAGACCCGGCACCTTCGACCCTAGGGGCCGGAAGACTTGGAAAATCTTCTCCAAGACTTGGTGGATTAAACGAGGAAACCTCGTCATCATCTTTCACAATCTTTGCCACGTCCTCCGGCCCTACGCCGAATCTCACAATGATATGCTTGAGAATTAGGAGTGAATCCGCTTTCGAAGCATTCTCTAACAGTAGACCAATTTGGTCAGACATCGCAGCTTGTAAATGATATTTTCTGAACGTACGCTTTTCACACAACAAGGCCTACTCACCATGTATCTCGTCGCACTAAACAATCCCCAACACCGAGTTGAGGACCCAGAAGGCTTAAGGCCACTCCCTCTTTTTCTCAACGCGTTTGTTAAAATCTTTGCTTTGCCACGTTGGCCAAATTAACCTCAAAGATTATTGAAAATCTGAATAGCGAAATAGCACAGAAGACACGCCCCTTCGCACACGTCAGCTCTTGTCGAATGCTCACACTCGACTACGACCGACCGACGACTGACTCCTCATCATCCGAGTGAAATGTCGCCTTATATACTCGAGCCGTGAGAGCCAGATTTTTCCCGAACAGTACGAAGACTAACGTAGAAAAGTTAAAGAATATGATGTGAACCAATATTTATAAACTTGGGAAGAAGTGTCCTATTCTGCTGGGGCAGCGCTGAGTCGTCTCGAACTGTGGGACTTTCTGTATGGAGCATTCATATAACTCCATTACAAGGTAAATTAATATAGTCCATACACTAATGTTGTTAAAATGTACAACTGCTCCTGGAATGTTGTTAAGTTTTTCAGTTTGAATTTCGAGTGAGTCTTTTAAACGTTTCAGCTCATTCAAATTAAAATTGTACAATTTTGAAGGTGGTTAATCGATTTCGTTCAATGTTTCTGAATTCACTTTTACTACACTACTACACTATAGTTCTAATTCCAATAGATATGTTCCTTGTAGGGGAATATTGTCCGTATTAGTACCGCACTTTTGTTTCGCTAGTGTTCTGTCGGGCGCGATAATTATCAATTTATTGTTCTCGATTTTCTGAATCTTGAGGTCCTTTATCTCGGCTGGAACTGGATGACAACTGGATTAAGATGTGAAATATATCAACATTTGCACTTTACATAGGGCGTCTTATTATTATTTCCTAAAATTCGCATCAACCATTTCGGTTATTAGCGACACGATACAATATACATTTGCTACAGTTTGTTTCTGATATCTATCATGTTAAGAAAACTTGTAACATTGCGAAATATACAATTTGGACCTAAGATTGTTTCCATAGTTCCCTGTATCTTGTTGGCATTTCTCTGTGGAGTGTAGAGTGGACATTCTGCCAGGATATGTTTGATGGTTAATTTCTCGTTACATGTTTCACAGACGGGTTCGTTTTTGTTGTTCAGGAGATAGTCGTGGGTTAGCCGGGTGTGTCCGAGGCGCAAACGGGTAAGGAGCACTTGGTCACTACGCTGTTTAGGTAGGTTTTTCCATGGTTTTACTGAAGTCTTTACTTCACGTAGTTTGGAGGTGGATTGAAGCCATCGATTTTGCCATGCAGTTGTATACTGTCTTTTATCGTGCAGCGAAAATCGTTTGCTACTGTTTGAGATACCGTTTCAGAATTTGTATCGGTTATGTCTTCTTTTGCTCTTCTGTCCGCTTCTTCGTTTTCTGTTATCCCTATATGTGATGGGATCTAGATAAATTTTACGACTTTTTCCTTCTGTTCTGCTAGGAAAAGTTGATTTTTTATCTCTACTGCGCACGGGTGTGAGGGGTACATTTGTTGGAGAGTATCCAGTGAACTAAGCGAGTCGGTCAATATCAGGAATTTCGGATGAGTTAATGAGAGTGGTTGCTCGATAAATGGCATACACCGGTAAAAACGGTACTAGATGGGGGTAATCTAAATTGGAAGGATAAGTTGTTGCCTACTATTGCTGCTCCGGTTCCTTCAGATGTCTTTGAGGCATCGGTGTACAGTAAAATAAAATCCATGTGGTTTTCTAGGATAGCTTTGAGGTTATTTTTGATGATGTGTGGGTTGGTTGATTCTTTAAGATATTTGTTAAGCTCTGTGAGACAAACTGGTTTGGATGAAGTCCATGGGGGGAAGGAGGTGGGGAGTGGAGGAAAACATTCAGGAAGAGTGATATTCAGTTTGTTGGTGCAGACTTTGACCCTCTCATAAAATTGCTTCGAGGTTCTGGGTTTATTATCATATAGGTTGCTGAACTTATTCGTTATGGTATTTACATAGGTGAGATGTTCTGGTTGGGCCTTCAGTTTTGTAGCATACGTTATGCTCAGATATGCTCTTCTGTCCTCCAAAGAAGGTTCGCTGGCTTCACAGTATAAGCTTTCGACTGGTGTTGTACGAAATGCTCCGAGTGCTATGCGTAGAGCTGAGTTATGTATGGTGTCTAGTGTCTTCAGTAAAGATTTATTTGCTGAGGCGTATGCTATTGAGCCATAGTCCAATTTTGACCGGATAAGTGTCCTGTATAGCATGAGAAGTGTTTGCCGGTCTGAGCCCCATTCTTTGTTTGCTAGGGTTTTCAATAAGTTGAGCCTCTGATAACATGAGGAAACAAGGTTTTTAATGTGGACTTTCTAGTCTAGTTTTTGGTCGAAAGTCATACCTAAGAATGATATAGATGTCTCATATTTCAAGTTTTGATTGTTCAGCACCAGAGGGGGTATGTTGTTAGTTTTTTTCTTCGAGAATAAGATGCAACGTGTTTCTGAAGCAGAGAAAGTGAAACCGGATTTGGTTGACCATTGTTCGAGTTCTGAAAGGGTACTTTGTGTCATAGTAAACAAGTTGTCCATATTTTTAGTCTTGCAGCTTATAACGAGGTCATCGGCGTAGATGCGTCCTTTCAAGGGTAGCTGGAGATTTTTCAGTATATCGTTGATGGCAATGATGAAGAGGGTGGGGCTTATAACTGATCCCTGCGGTATTCCATTATCAAGGGTCATTTCGCTTGATGATACTCCATTAGCTTTAACCTTGAAAGTCCTTCGTTTCAGAAAATTTTGTATGAATGATAGACAGTTCCCTTTCATGTTCCAGGCTTGAAGTTTATAGGTTATGCATTCTCTGGAAGCTGTATCGAACGCTCTTTCAATGTCAAAAAATACTGCTAAACAGTTTTGTTTCAGAGCGAATGCTTCATGGATGTCGCTTTCTAGGTCTAGGATATTATCTATCGTTGATCTATGCTGTCTGAATCCGCTTTGCTCTGGGATGATCAAGTTGTGTTTTTCTAAAATCCATAATAATCTCTTGTTGATGATCCTCTCCAGCAGCTTGCACATTGCGCAGGTCAAGGATATGGGCCTATAAGATTTTTCCAGACTTCACTCATAGGTGTTGAGCTATTTATTGTCGATATATATTCTGTCCAAGATTGAAGTTTGGAGTTTTTGACAGTAAGTCTCGATTTAGCCCTTAGTTCAGTGAATTCAAGACGATTTTCTGGGATTCGGTGTCTTTTGTATTTATTAAATGCCCTTTTACATGCTTTAATTGATTGTTCGCACTCTTTGTTCCACCATGGTACCGGCCTGTGATGCTTGATGTTTTGTGTTTTGTTGACTGATAATTCGGCTGCTTTTTTTATAACATTTGAGAAATTATCAAAAGAATCGTCAAAGTTTGGGGTATATTCACAAGAGCTCATTTTTGAGTCTACTATTTGCGTAAATTTTCCCCAGTTTGCAGTTTTTATGTTCCATTTCGATGAGTGGGAGTAAGTATTTGAAGTTGTTTCATTATTGGATATTACTAAAGGGATAGTGATCACTATTATATGTATAATCTAATCGGTCCCATGATAGCTTCGGTAAAGTATTAGGGTCACATAAAGTAAGGTCAAGTGGTGTCGATTCTCCTGATTGAATATTGAATCTTGTTGGTCTGCCATCATTCAAGAGAGACAAATTGTATTGATCTATGATTTCTCCAATTGTTCGGCCTCTCGTGTCAATGTAGGATGATCCCCATGAGTAGTTGAAGGCGTTGAAGTCACCAGTTATGATCCGAGGTTCTGGAATTTGTTCTAGTAGATTTATTAGCTCTTGTTTTTCTATTGTTTCTCCTGGAGGAAGATATATATTGCATATGTTTATAGGAACTTTTCCCTCTACCTTCACTGCTACGGCTTCAATATTACTCTGTATTGGAATCAGATCCGCTTCTATAGAGTTTTTTACCAGAATTGCGACTCCACCGCTTGCTCTTTGACGGTTGTTGCGGTTTTTACAAAAATTTCGGAAGTTCCTTAAGACTGTTTCGTTTTCTTGTTTGAAATTTGTTTCCTGAAGACAGATAATGTCTATTTTTTGTTCTGATATCAAAATTTGAAGCATTGAGAGGTTGTTATAGTAGCCATTGATGTTCCACTGCAGTAATGAGGAAAAGGGGTTGCTTGCACGTAGTTCCGGAATTTGGGATATTTATTTGTTACTTTAATAGGTCGTGTCCTGTGAAGAATCACTTTCTAGATCGGAGTGGTTATCGTCTTGTTGTTCCATCTGAAGATGTGTTAGTAACTTCTTTTTTAGTTTGGTGCATCTGCTTTTTATAGATCTTTCTTTGAGTAGGGGATAAATTTTAGTAAGCATATCAATTAAGGCAGTAAGATCAGTTGTGTAATTTTTTATTATATCAATAGGTTCCGAAGATCCATAGACGTTGGAGGGTGTTTTACATTGTGCTGCGGTATGACCTTGTTTCTTACAAGAAAAGCAGGTGAGATTGTCTTGCGATAAAAATATTCTGTAGGATGTGTCGTCAAAATTTAGGACTAGGGAGTCTGGGATGAAATGTTGTTCTGGGTCGATGAAGACTTGTCGTCTGAAGCTGTATATGTGATTATATTCTGGGTTTGGGGAGCTGATTCGGAGGAAAGTCATTGGGGAAAGGAGTTTGAGACCAAGTCTTTCCAGTTCCTTAGTGAGTATTTCGTTTGGGATTGTAGGACACACGTTCGATAAGACTAACCTTTCAGATGGAGTGATATATCTGCGGACTTTAAGGATCTCACCATTCATAACTATTGTGCCATGTTTTTCGGTCATGAAGTTGTCTACTGCTTGTTTGCTAGACAGGTACATGCTTATTCGGTGGTTAGAGAGTCGCGATGAAAACAAAATGTTTTTTGGGTTAATAATTTCTCCTAACGGTATGAGATAATCCTGCAATCGTGCTCCTTCTACTGAAGAAAATATTATAGCTTGATCTTTGGTTGGGTATTGGTGTTGTGTCAGGGCCGACGAGTACGTTTTATTAGTAATATTTTCATTTTGAGAACTCCTGTAGTCAGAAGTCTCCGGTGCATTTTCTGCCATCCTGGACACTTAGTGTATGAGGGCTGAGTGCGGACCTGTCCTCCTAAAGGTCATATCTTGAACCAGATGGTACGGTGATGTGTTGTTGTTTCGGTTTGGAGGTTATAGCAATCGTACCTTGTATGTTTTATTTACTGAAAAGGTAAATGAAATGGTTTGTACTTACAATATGTGTTAGCACAGATTTTCCGTACCTTCTCAAGCACTTTTTATTGAAGATATTATCGTAAATTTGTTAATTTAATCGCAGACTGATATCAATAGTACTATATCGCACTGTTGTCAGAGCCGGACTCCCATAGGGCGTCTTCTTCTTTTATTTTCGTTGGTGACCTTTCGTGACAAAAAAATTCTTCCGGTATGATTTCTTGGCACTCTGAGTAGAATTGGATATAGTTTTGCTCGTTAAGGATGAGAAATTTTGATTGTGGAATTAATAATGGTTCGGAATTGGGATCCTTGACGTATTGGTAAAGAATAGAGATGGAAATAGTTATAGTTTTCCTTTTCCACAATTGGTTCCGTTGGTGAAGCTCTTGATTTCCATGATTTTTTCAAAAATTTAAATATTTTCTGGTTTTGACTCGGAAGATAATTTATTTTGCGTCATTCAAGAACTGACTGAATTGATTTCTATCAACAATTCACTCGGTTCGATTATTGAGTTGTGAACGACGTTCAGTTTGACAATTGTGATAGCAATTTCGATTTTTTCTAGAATTTATGAAATTTTCTGAAATGACACGATAATTAGATGAATCATCACATGAATGACGAAAAAGTGTTATGTTTCTATATTCTGGATTTCTACTTTTTTGAGAATCTCTTCAATTTGGAAAATTCTAGTTTTGAGGGCTAATTGATTGTGTGTAAGTACTTGAGTACTTTTGTTGAATGATTCAATGGAAATTTAGAGAATTGTGATTCGTTCGTTCACTAAACTTTTGATTTTCAATTGATTGTCAGATAGAGAATTGATAGCTTCATCATACCGTTTAGCAACGTTTTGATCCAGATTTCCAGTAATATTTCTGATAATAGATCCCTCCCTCCCTCTCTCTCCATCTCTCTCATTCTCTCTCCCTCTCTCTTCCTCTCTCTCCCTCTCTCTCCCTCTCTCTCCCTCTCTCTCCCTCTCTCTCCCTCTCTCGGTTGTCTTCTACCAGGAAAACTCCGTCTGTATAAATTTGAAGCAGCCGTAGAATCCCTTCAGACACTAACCGTTAATTAAAAGCATGTATATTTTTTCATTTTGACTAAATTTATCCATGACAAAGTTATAATGATTGAACTGGGATAACTGTTACTCCGTATTGATACTTATTTGACAGCAGATATTCATTTACTTCTTATCCAAGGGCGACTTTGACAAAATTTGGAAATACATTCCTTTATTGATACAGATGAAACACTTTCAGAATCTGTGAAAAATTGTGTAATTTCTGTGTTCCTATCAACCATAATGGGTCATCATGGGAATATAAGTGATTCTTCTTTTTGCTACTAGCAAACCAGAATGTTCATTACATTTTTCTATCTATTACATAGCCATACATCAAATTTGCCAATCATTCTTATTGGTTATGGAAAGTGGAATTTCAAATATGTTATTATTTGGGTTTTCAATAATTAGTCCAGCGGCCACAATACTGTTACGTTTTATTGCTAAATAATAGGCCGAGCACACTACTTAACTGTTTATTTTATAACTTCACTGTAAACAAACATAAATCACTTTACTGACTAATAAAACACTTAGATCTATACAACAATAGGTACAACTAGCTAAATATTCCAAACACTTCTGCTTATTATCACTCAATAAATTCTCTTCATAAAAACTTCTCCTCCCGGTCAAATGTCTCGCTTTTATATAGGTACTCAAGTGTAACCAGAACCTTCGCGATGCGACGGTTTGGTTATCCCGAATATTCATTACCGGCAGTTATCTGCCTTTTTCTCGGAAACCATATCGACGATACGCGTGCAAGTCTATCCAGCGGCGTAGCTAGGGTATTTTTATCAATCGCGTAACATTATCCCCCTCTCAATTTTGATCGTCCCGATAAAACAATGTGTCGTTGTCTCCATTATAACGTTTAAGTCTCTCTAGGTGAACGACCTTAATTTTCGCTCTCGGGCTGCGTTGAATTCTATAGACCACGTCGTTTATTCTTTTCACTATCGTATATGGTCTTTCCCAAGATGGTGTTAATTTGGGAGAAAATCCTTTCTTAAGACGAGGATTGTACATCCACACTCGATCTCCTTCTTTGAATCCACCAGTATTGGCCTTAAGATCGTATCGAGCCTTCATTCTGTCACTAGTTATCTTCAATATTTTTCTTGCAAATTCGTGGATCCCATTCAAGCTATCTCGCAGTTCGTCTGCATAATCCTGTACCTCTTTTTCTTCAGAACTTGGTGATCCGAACACCAAGTCACAGGGCAACCGAAGTTCTCTCCCGAAGATGATGCTGGCTGGAGTGAGCTTTGTGGAATCGTGCACAGAGGCCCTGTAAGCCATCAAGAATAGTGGAATAGGTCGATCCCAGGTCTTTTGGTGCTCCTCTACTACTTTATAAAGATGTTCTTCCATAGTCCTGTTGAATCTTTCAACCATGCCATCAGACTGTGGGTGGAGGGCCGTTGTTCTGGTCTTGCTAATTCCCATCAATTCACTGATTAGGCAAGGCATAAGCTTCAACACATTTGCTAAAGTAATCCATGGCAACGAGGATGTATTTTTTGCCACCATTCGTCATCGGAAACGGTCCTGCTACATCGATGGCGATTCGTTCAAAGGGAGCACCTACATTGTATTGTTTCATCTCTCCTCTCGATCTTGTCTTGGAACCTTTGCTTGCTTCACACTTCAGACATCTTCGGCACCATCTCTCTACATCTTCACGACATTGGACCCAGTAAAATCTCTGCCGTATTCTATCCATGGTCATATTCACTCCAAAATGTCCACCTGATTTGCTGCCATAGATCTCCTCCAAGACTTCACTTGTCCTCGACCTAGGAACAACCAATTGAGAAATCACTTTTCTGCCGTCGGCTGATTCCCAAGTTCTCTTCGATAGACCATTCTCAACAATCAGGGAATCCCATTGTGCCCACAATGCCTTGAAAACTGGTGATCGTAAGGAGATTTCCTTCCAGGTGGGTCTTTTCGCTCCGCTTTCCTTCCATCGTAGAAAATCTGCAACCTTTGGATCACTTTCTTGGTCCTGGCTCATTTTCGTTGTGGTCCAATTGTCATCAACCATATATCTCACTTGGTTGATTCTTTTGCGACGTTCAATTCGCTCACAAGTAATCGAACCAGATTTTCTGGACATGGCATCTGCGATGTTGGGCAATTCATTTGTTCTTAGCTTCTTAATTGGGATAGCCTCGGGGGCTTCATCATTGCTAGTCGGCATGCGCCCTGGCATCAATTCGGTTGTTCTTACCCTCTTTACAGGTATGACCGTGGGAGTTATATCTTTCGCTAGCTGGCATGCGCCCCGATATCAATTCGGTTGTACGTAGCCTCTTAACAGGGATGCTCCTGGGGGTTCCATCATTGCCAACCGGCATGCGCCCCGATATGTTGGCTGATTCTAATTTTCCTGTCGCCAATTTGAGGACTCGCTGGAAGACCTTGTCCTCACAGGTGACTGCGAACGTGGTGGCATTCTTACCCTGCAGTCTCTAATAAGATGTCCCAATTTCCCACATCGATAGCATGCCCTGTTCTTCTGAATACTTATTCTGCTTAACAAAGATTTAATCACATCCAGAACCTTCTCGAATAAACTAGTATCTGCACTTGATCATTGTTCGGGTTCTTCTATCGATACTGCTCGTACTTTCGGACTCAAGGAGTTGAGGACCGCCTCCACTTCTAAAGAACGTACTAAGGCATCGCTACTCCTCTTAAAGTGTGTCAATCGCAGAGTCCTTTGGATTTCGGTGTCTCTGAGTCCATCTATAAATAACTGCACCGCTAACTGTTCTTTGAAATCTCCCGGTGCTTCTGGGTAAGCCAGCCACATCCGATTCAAATTCCTGCAGACTCTCACCTGATTTCTGAGTGCGCGTTTTCATTTGAGCCCGATACAGCTGTTCTCGATGTTCATCGCCATACCGTAACTCTAATGCAGTAATCAGGTATTTATATTTATTTTGCTGTTCGATAGGTATCGTCTGTAACATACCCATAGCTGGCCCTCTCAAAGCTACTATAAGGGCCGTAGCTTTTTCTTCTTCGCCACATCCATTAGCCATTGCTGCAGCTTCAAATTGTCGGCGATACATGGACCAAGAGGACTGTCCATCAAAAGTCGGTGGTTTTACGGAAATTCCTGATGTGGCAACCCTGTCTCGACGATATTGCTTCTTGAGGAGTGCTATCTGATTTTCTTGTCCTTTCATCTCTTCTCGCACCGTATCAAATTTCTTATTAACCTCATCGTCGATTTTCTTTCCTTTAGTTCTTCTTTCAGTTCTTCTTTCAGTTCTTCTTTCACTTCCTCCATTTGTACTTCGGTTTTCTGTAATACATGTTGGAAGAATTTTTCTTGATGTTCTAGAACCTTCTGGAAGTCTGTTTTCCTTTGTTTTTCTATTCGTTCCAATTAATTCTTTTGTTGTTCGAGAATTTTCTGGAGTGTCTCTTCTCGCTCTTTCTTTTCATCCAACCGTCGCATTTCCTCTTCCTGTTTTTCCTTTTCTCGTTCTTTCTTTCTATCCAACCGTCTCATTTCCTCTTCCTGTTTTTCCTTTTCTCGTTCTGTCTTTTCATCCAACCTTCTCATTTCCTCTTCTTGTTTTTCATTTTCTCGCTCTTTTCTCTGTTCTTCGAGAATTTTCTGGAGTGATTTACTCGTTCTTGTTTTTCATCTAATCGTCGCATTTCCTCTTCTCGTTTTTCATCTTCTCGTTCTTTCTTTTTCTCCTGGCGCCTTCTTTCCAAATCCGCAAACTGATTTTGGATAAATTTCACAATGTTCTCCATCGTATCGTACGATGTACTCCTCGTATTCACCATAAATAGTTTATAAATAGGTTGTTTCTGTTTTTCACTAATATCCCGCTTCGGACACCACTGTTACGTATTTGCTAAATAATAGGCCGAGCACACTACTAAACTGTTTATTTTCTAACTTCACTATAAACATACAAACATACAACACTTCACTGGCTAATAAAACACTTAGATCTATACAACAATACAACTAGCTAAATATTCCAAACACTTCTGCTTATTATCACTTAATCAATTCTCTTCATAAAAACTTCTCCTCCCAGTCAAATGTCTCGCGTTTATATAGGTACTCAAGTGTAACCAGAACCTTCGCGATGCGATGGTTCGGTTATCCCGAATATTAATTACCGGCAGTTATCTCGGAAACCATATCGACGATACGCGTGCAAGTCTATCCAGCGGCGTAGCTAAGGGATTTTTATCAATCTTGTAACAATACTTTTTTGTTCATTTTTTATAATAGTGATAAATCTGAAAATAGTTGATAGATATTCAAAATTTTGGTATCAATCGATTCATGTCCTTTGAAACAATCTGACTCGGAGAGATGCCATTATTAAAACGTAAGATAACCGAAAAAAATTAATTTGCCACATTCAAACCCCGGCTGATGGCAAAGTATTCAAATATACAGTGAGTCTGCTTAAGTTGGCTACATATGGGAAACTTTTTTATTATTGATTTTACGAAAAAAAGTTATTCTTCATAAAAAGTTCTGCAGTGAAGCAACCATCATATATTGAATTTTATCAATCTTATACGAGGTATTTAAAAAATTATGAATTTTACCCAAGAGTAAATTAAATTTTTATTTCACAATATCCAAAATTGTTATTATGAAAAGTTGTTCGGAATTATAAACTATGTTTCAATATGCAATTACATGCTTCCAATTGGATTTTTTATATAAGTATCAACTGTTCAATGTTCATTAGATTTTTAATAAATTTTGTTTTATTAAACTTTGCTTATTAATTTCTAAACAGACCGGAGAGGCTAACATGTTTGTAAAAAATTAAAATGATAAATGTTCGGTATTGATAATTTGAGAAAAAATTGTAAATTATTTTTCCAATTAGAAGGATGTAATTGCATATTGAAACATAGTTTTTAATTCCAACTAACTTTTATAATGAAAATTTTCGATGTTATGAAATATAAAGTTACTTTACTATTGAGAAAATTTCATATTTTTTGATTACTCGTATACGATTGATGAAATTTGATATCTGATGATTGCATCTTTGGTTTTAGACTATGCAGAACATTTTATGAAAAATAACTTTTTTTCGTAAAATCAATAATAAAAAAGTTTCCCATATGTAGCCAACTTAACAGCTGGTCAACGGATAAAACAATTTTAAAACAATTTTTTGAGCAGACTCACTGTATATACTGTAACGATTTCGAGACTGGCCCCGAGACCGGCCCTGATCTAATTAATTATGCACCCTCGTTCAACTACGACAGCATATCTGCTGGCCCACGGATCGCCGAGAACAAGCTGGAATAAAATCGATCGCTTCGATACTGTTCGAAGAGCCATCTAGATGAAATGTTCTATACTCCCGAATAATCGAGAGTCGTGAATGGAATCTGCTTGGGAGTATATAAGCTGGATAATTAGAGATAGCCACGGAGAGTTACGAATATAATAGTTCCAGAGTTCACAGATAGAGACTGACACAGTAATAAATAAATTAGTGAAGTAAATGTTTTAGTTGAATAATTGTTTTAAATAGTGTTTTAAATAAATTAGAACAATTAGTTAGTGCAGTTTTACTACATTTGTTGTCAGAAGTCGGATGTTTAAAATAAATAAGTGTTCGTCGCGTTGAAAAACTGATAGACATTTATCGCGCCTAATAGACAGTTAGTGACCCGTTGAACATTTGAGTGTTTGCAAAGTGGACAGTTTTGCGAGTCGCGGGACAATAAACTGAAAACTTTTTGTGTGAAATAAATAATAGACTGATGTTTCGGTTAAAAACAATTAAAGACAAAATGTTTCCGAAGAGAGTTCACCTCGTTGACCTTAAAGTTAGTGAATTGAAGCATGAGTTAGAGGAGCGTGAATTAGAAACAACTGGAAAGAAGGCCGTGCTGCAGAAAAGACTTTCAGATGGACTGATTGAAGAAGGAGAAGACCCCGATACATTTTTATTCGAAGTTTCTGGAATCGACTTCGAATTCGATTATGAATAAACTCGAGGAAACCACGAAATCTTTGGAAGATAAATTTCTCGAAAATTCGAATAGTTTGAAGGAGGAACTTCAACAAAATTCGGTGAGTCTGGAGGATAAATTTCATCAAAATTCTAAAAGCCTGGAAGAAAAGCTTCTAGAAAACTCGGTCAGCTTGAAAAATATGGAAGATACATTTCTGGAAAATTTAAATAACCTAAAAAAAGAACTTCTCGAAAATTCTAATAACCTAAAAAAGGAACTTCAAGAGAATGTGAAGAGCCTGGAAGAAAAACTTCTCGAAAATTTGAGAAACCTAGAAGAGAAGTTCCTAGAAAACTCAGAAGGCTTGAGAAGAGAACTTTGTGGTGTAGCGAATCGAATGGGAACTGTTGAAACAGAGATGGAGAAAATCAAAGATGACAAGGAGGAACAAATAAAAAAAATCAAGGAAAAATTCAGTAAATTGGAAAATCGAATGGATTCTGTGCGCACCCCTGAAATTTCCAACAAAAATTCAATGCCGGATCTGAGTACGAACTTGGAGGAAGATCAAAAAGACGTAAAAGATTTTAAGGTCAGTGGAACCTGGAAAACTCGCATTGAAACCGCCTCAGTTCGACGGAAACACTCCATGGCCAAACTATCGCCGAAAATTCGAAGCTGCTGCCAGAGCAAATGGAAGGAATGCTGGGGAAAAAGCTTTAGCATTGACACTGGCATTGCGTGGCGAAGCAACAAATATTTTACAAACGCTCACCGCCCAACAACAGGAAGACTATGAACAGCTGGTAAAACACTTGGAACTTCGCTATGGCCATGCCCACCTTGAACACGTATATCACTCACAGCTGAAGAACCGATGCCAGAAATGAAACGAATCGTTGCAAGAATTTGAAGCAGATATTGCACGCCTGGTTCGTCTTGCGTACCCAGCTACACCGGAAAATGTAATGGAGCGACTAGCGGTTCAGGCATTTTTGGATGGATTTCGTGACCAGGAAACCCGGCAAGCCCAAACACTAGCTCGCCCCGCACATCTCGTGGATGCATTGGCACGCGCTCTGGAATTCGAAGCAGCAAAGCAATCCTGCAAAAGCCAGAGTAGAGTCCGGATGATTGAGAAAGATCCACAGCTACAGGAGCCCGCTAATATCGAGGCTGTCATGAGAAAATTAATGAAGGAAGTCCTGCCAGAAAGAAGACTGATACGATGCCGAAATTGTACTGCTGGACTGGAGAGTTATAAGGAGCATGTTGGAGACAATATTCAGATCCAGCGGCATCGGCATTCTGGTGTGCTGCAACCATCTTCCTTGACCCAAGTTGAAGACTGTGGAGTGCTTCTTCCATCGAACGTCCAGGTGCAGATATGGAGAATCTTGCAGATACCTTCACACTCCATGAATGACGTTTCGGGGCGAAACGTCTTTAAGACGGGGGCAATGTAACGATTTCGAGACCGGCCCTGATCTAATTGATCATGCACCCTCGTTCAACTACGACAGCATATCTGCTGGCCCACGGATCGCCGAGAACAAGCTGGAATAAAATCGATCGCTTCGATACTGTTCGAAGAGCCATCTAGATGAAATGTTCTATACTCCCGAATAATCGAGAGTCGTGGATGGAATCTGCTTGGGAGTATATAAGCTGGATAATCAGAGATAGCCACGGAGAGTTACGAATATAATAGTTCCAGAGTTCACAGATAGAGACTGACACAGTAATAAATAAATTAGTGAAGTAAATGTTTTAGTTGAATAATTGTTTTAAATAGTGTTTTAAATAAATTAGAAAAATTAGTTAGTGCTGTTTTACTACAATACGTTTATAAAATAATACTAAAAGTGAAATTGTGCATACAGAAACAATAGGGGACAAACCATCAAATTCTTTCACATCCAATAAATGAGATGGTGAAGTTATAACATAGATTAAAAAATTCATCAATATTATAAAAATTATGGTTTAAAAGAAACCTTTAGAGGGTGCTTTTGAAAACTTCGATTCTATTAGTAGTTTTCGATGATTCAGGCAGTTTATCATATAATTTTAAAGTAAGAAGGTAAGTTAGCCGTTGGATTATATTTGTAGGGATGTATGTGGAAATCATTTCGTTTTCTCGTATTTAGTTTATGGTGAAAAGAATTGCGATCATATTTCGACTTAATGGTGTGAATAAATTTGTACATTTCAAAAAGAAAATATACGGAAAAGTCCAAATTTCAAAATGTTTTATATCTGCAGGAGGTACTCTGGTTAACGTAAATTCTCAAAAGATTTGTTTGGGCAATACATTTGACCCTAGTGGGGAGCTTCTCCCAAGGCAAGACCATATCTGATTCGTGACTCTATGTGTGAATAGTAATAGTTTGCTACCTGTTCAGTGATCAAAATCGACTTGAGATGTATCAAATACGAAACAGAACTTAGTTTTGATATCAGTTTACTACAATGACTCTTCCAGTTCAGCTAGTTGGCTAGCGTGAGTCCTAAAAATTTACATTCTTTGCTTAGAGAAATGGTGTTATCATTTTCATTGATTTCGATTTCAACGTTGGAATACATTTTTTGTCTGTGGTGAAACCGTACTAATGAAGTTTCATGGGAGTATGAAGGGAATTAGTGCCACACCAGGAAGCCAACTGATTTGACACCCTTTTACATTTTTCCTTTGAAAAAATTTTCGTCTTTGTGGGAAAAAAGTTTAAAGATGGCGCAGAGTGAATAGCTTCCGTTTGGTGGTTCTCCAAATTTCCTGGCGAAAAAGAAGTTACATACCGGGTGTCCCACATTTTATGTGACGGGCAATATCTGATTTGTCGGAGGAGATATACAAAAATGTTTCATACAAAAGATTTATGAGTTCATGAGAGCTATATTTTGATATAATTTTCAAATATACAGGGTGTTTGGTGTAGGTGCTACAGACCAAAATGCCATTTTTTAAAATAGAACGCACTGTATATCATTACATATTCAGATTCTACGCTTAATTCTGATATCATTCCATGTTTAGTTTTTGAAATTCGGTTACGGCGTTGTTGAGTTATTGCACTTAAAATAAGGTTTAATATAAGGTATCACAAAATCTTTAACGCGTACACGAATCCTGTCTATATCTTTTATTAAATTGAACTAGAATCCTACTGAATAATAGCTATTAATGTAACGAGATTATTATGCGATTTATGATAATCGAGGACGTGCAACTTCCGAGATTTATTCAAATTGCATAATAATCAAGTTACATTCACAGCTTTATCATATCATTGACAACGATGATGTGAAAATAAAAACAAAAACTTTGGTTATTGTCACATTATTGTCATTTTAGCGTGCCATTTGGTATGATTTGATCCAGTTGATGGAAGATATTCCCATAGCAGAACGACAAGAAATTTGGTGACAACAAGATGGTGCTCCTCCTCACAATTCACAGGTTGTTACTGAATATCTGGATAGAATGCACCCAAATAGATGGATTGGTAATAAGGGTCCAATTCGGTGGCCGGCTCGTTACCCAGATTTATCACCGCTTGAAATTTTCCTATGGGGTTATTTGAAAGATATTATTTTCACCACTCCCCCTTTGAAAATTCGACTAGCGTGCAGTGATATTACGCCTTGTTCGAGAAAAGTGATTCGACGTTTCGAAGCCTGCATATCTAATGGGCGTCACTTTGAACATTTTTTATTACATATCTAGGTACTATTCTTATGAAATGATTCATCAAGTTATATTACATTGTTATTGACTATTTGTTCCTGAATACACCTCTTTCAATTTCGCAATTGTTTCATATTCAAAATGATTCCTGACTAAATTCCACAACTCAAAATTGAAACCATTACTACGAACACCCATAACTTTGACTAATTTTCATGTGATCTGATGCAAAGAGAATAGTTATTGTATGAGATATTTTTAAAAATAATAGTCGTTCTCAAGATTTTATATTTTAAGCAATAACTCAACAACGCCGTAACCAAATTTCAAAAACTAAACATGAGATGATATCAGAATTAAGCGTAAAATCTGAATATGTAATGATATACAGTGCGTTCTATTTTTAAAAATGGCATTTTGATCTGTAGCACCTACACCAAACACTCTGTATATTTGAAAATTATATCAAAATATAGATCTCATGAACTCATAAAACTTTTGTATGAAATATTTTTCTATATCTTCTCCGACAAACCAGATATTTCCTGTCACATAAAATGTGGGACACCCGGTATATTTGCAGAAAACGAAAAAACATAGTTTTGAAGTGCTAATCGATCTACATTAAAAACTGTGAGTGATTTCATCTTTCTCCTACAAATTCAGTTGATTGATTATTTCAATAATCAAAAAGCAAGACAAAAAGTGCCAAGCTTATCGGGAATCTAAGCAGGTGTGCGCAACTGTATGCGCGAACAGTTCTCTGGGAGGAGCCGACGACAGCGACAGAGGGGTTTCTAGTTTCCAAGGACAATTCAGTTTAGTGTCAACAAGGGCAATAATCGAAGACAAAGTAGTAATTTTAGTGATCAGCTGTTACACGTAAATAAGGTGGTAATGCCACAGCAATCCAAACCTATCAGTTCATCACAAACAGGTAGGGATATTCGATCTAACACAGGGGACTACAATGGTTGAGGCTCAAATCAAACACATCATCCAACAAGTTTCTAATAATATTAATGGGAAACTGGATGAGAGGTTCGATGCTCTACACTTGAATTTGAACTTCGCACAAGAAAAAATCGAAATCAACACAAAGCAAATCTCTCAAATCAATTATAGAATAGATAGTCTGGAACAATACACTCGGAGATGCAATTTGCGCATCTAAGGGATGGACATCTCTGATCAAAACACACCAATGCAAATAATGACTGATCGATATGTATACATATATTCTAACATCAAATGTACTAATCGGCATATTTCTTTTTCTTTTTTGTTAAACGATTATTTTTTCAGATTAAAAACAGGTAACTTGGAGAAAAAGTGATATGTATTTCACTGTTGCCACACTGAATGTAAGATCGCTGTTTGCCGGATTGGACTGGAATGTGATATTTCGAAATCGTCAATACAACGTATTTTGTCAGAAAACAAATTCCATCCCTACAAAATACATCTGGTTCAAGGACTACAGCCAGGTAAAAATCTTTATGTTTTATTGTTCGTTGCTATAATCTATTCCCATATTTAGGAGATGCTGATAGGAGATTGAACTTCATTGCATGGTTGTCCAACCGTATTCATGATGATGATCAGTTTCTGAACAAAATATTATGGAGTGATGAAAGCCGTTTCCATAACAACGGTATAGTAAACAAACATAATTGTCACTATTGGTCTGACGTGAACCCTCATTGGATTCAAGAAACGAGATATCAGACTGTGTGGGGGATTAATGTTTGGTGTGGATTCATTGATGGTTATTTGATAGGACCTCATTTTTTCGAAGGAATTCTGAATGGAGAGAGGTATTTGCTTTTCCTCCAACATGAATTGCCGAATCTCTTGGAGAATTCACCAATACAAACTCGACTGAATATGTGGTGGCAACAAGATGGGGCACCTCCGCATAATAACAGAATAATTACCCAATATTTGGATGATACTTTCAATGAGAAATGGATTGGAAATAAGGGTCCAACACCATGGCCAGCTCGAAGTCCAGATATGACTCCACTGGATTTTTTTTTGTGGGGATATATCAAAGACTTAGTTTATATGCGACGTCCACAAAATGTAGATGAATTAAAAAATATTATCACAAATGTTTGTGCTTCCATATCGCGAGAGACGCTTTTAGCTGTGACGAATCGAGAAATAATAATATGTGTATACTACGTGAAGGGAGGCAGTTCGAACACTTACTGAAATAATTCATGTTATTACTTTTATTTTTTAGCTATTATCATCATGTTTGTCGATTTTTGGTCCAATTGAAATATATTTTGGTAATTTGAAACATTTATTTTAGTTTGTATTGTCTGCAATTTTACAGAAACACACAACTAGATGAAACTGAACAGGCAACGCAATTATCACTGATAGATCAATTTTATCAAACTCGTGTAAGTGTTTCTTGACACATTCATGGCCCTCTTAATAATATGCAATAAAGTTGCTGTATTTCATCAATATTCAAGGGAAACCATGAGTGTGCTATATGACTGAATTCAGAATTTTATGCAGAATTCAAAAAAGCATTAAAAAGTCTGGGATGCCATTTGAAAAAATTGGCGTCGGTGTCGCGACGCCCTTACGGATGACGCCATGTGATGGATATCTACCTAAATAAGAGGATCCTTTGACATCAACATCATCTGCTTTCACAACATATAGATATCATCTTTCATTTCCCAGATATTTGCCCGCGGAGTTTTATATGGGACACCCTGTATATACAGTGAGGACCAAAAGTCCGTCGCCCCCCCCGTAACTTCTTCATTTTCCATATTACAAAAAAATGTTAAATACATAAGTTGTAGGGTTTCATTCGATCTCTTTAATGGTTTAAGTTTCATTCATACAGAGTGTCTCAAAAAAGCACGGTGACTTAGAAGTTAATTTTTTTAAATGGGACACCCTGTATTTCATTGCATTATTACATTCTACGTTGAATTCTGAACAAGTTTGATAAATGGTTTTCTATCAAAAAAGTTAATAGTTTTGGACTTATGAACACTTGTAAATAATTATTTCGACTACTTTTGCGCCAGTTCAATGAGAAAATCGTAACAAATGGATCACAATGTATTCCACTTTCCTATCCTAACTTTTTGAAAGCTATCCAATGTTGCAAACTGCTGATGGCACCATGTGTAACTTACCTCGTCGTACCATTTTACAATTGTTAGAGTTGTTGAATCTCACGAAAAACTAGTACAAATGAAGTTGAAAAATTTTATTAACAAATAAGGTAGTCCATAAATACAGATCAAGAATCATTAAAAACTGAAGAGATATTTTAATTTATAACTAAAAACGGTGAGTTTTTATCTATTTCAAAAGATGTTCGACATGTCCACCATGCATTTCTTAAAAACTACGGATTTCACATAGCCCCAGAGAAAGAAATCAAGCGGTGAGAGGTCCGGTGAGCGAGCTGGCCACTCTGTTGTACCTCGACGTCCAATCCACCTACCTGGATAACTTTCATCTAAGTAATTTCTCACCTCCCGAAAATAGTGTGGTGGCGCTCCATCTTGCTGAAATGTTACATCCAAGTTAAATTCATGTGGGTTTTGCGCAACGATCTCATCGATACTGGGACTTATTGTGTCTTGCAGCATTTGGAGGTATCTGGGACCATTTAAATTTTCTTCCAAGAATATGGGACCTACAATGTGGTTACCTAAAATACCAGCCCAAACATTCATTTTCTGGGGAAATTGAGTATGCCCCTCGCGGAATTCATGGGGATTCTCATCACTCCAATATCTACAATTCTGGGTATTCACATTTCCATTTAGGTAAAAAGTGCTTTCATCACTAAAGCAGATGTGTTGCAAATAAAGTCGATTTGCAACAATTCTTTCTGCCATGGTCTCGCAAAATTCAAGTCGCCGGTCTGGATCATCTTCAACCAATTGATGCAAAATTTTTATTTTGTAAGGATGGAATTTATTTTGTTTTAAAACCCTCTTTACTGATGTTTTAGAAACATCACATGTCTCAGCTACTTTCTTAGTTGATTGTTGTGGGTTATTTACCATTTCAGCTAGTACTTGAATTTCAACATCTTCCGTAATTATTTTCGGCCTCCCAGATCTCGGAGCATCTTTCACGGTGCCAGTTTGGTTAAATTTTGCCACCAATTTCTGCAGATATTTTCGACACATCGGACGTTCTGGAAACCGTTCATTGAAAATGCGAATAGCAGCGTGGTAATTTCGGTTAGCTTCACCAAATATGATAACGGCTTCAACTTTGTCTGCTACTGAACGAGCCATTTTAATCAACAAGAGAAATTGAAAACCGTTTGAAACAAAGTTTTGAAAACCTACAAAATGTCAATGACATTTGGCAAAAACAGATAAGAGTTTTATTTTTTTTTATATCAAACTTGTTCAGAATTCAACGTAGAATGTAATAATGCAATGAAATACAGGGTATCTCATTTAAAAAATTTAACTTCTAAATCACCGTGCTTTTTTGAGACACTCTGTATGAATGAAACTCAAACCATTAAAGAGATCGAATGAAACCCTACAACTTATGTATTTAACATTTTTTTGTAATATGTAGAATAAAGAAGTTACAGGGGGGGCGACGGACTTTTGGTCCTCACTGTATATATATATGGGCCGCAGTGGTCATGATGGTAGAGCGCTAGTCTATCAATCAGAGGGACGTGGGTTCGATTCCCAGCATGGTCACTGGTCTCGTGCTAGGAATCGCAAGTTAAAAGGTAAGACCTCGTTAACCCTTAGCTCGCAAGTTTCGACTTCTTAGGGCTGTAGTTCATAGGGGAATGACAGCTGGTTAACGGAAAAAACAATTTTAAACAACAAACAAAACAACAATACCTCAGATTTCTGCAAATCTCTTGAACATTTCCAGGTTCAAACATATTCTGATGACACTATCTTGTATTATAATGATGAATTAGAAAACTTAATAGATCAGGAAAACAATCTCAATAAGGACATTAAGAATTCAATGGAAATATCCAAAAATCTCTCTCTCAACATTAATCCATCTAAGTCATCAGCTATAATTTTTGGTAGCACCAAAGACCGTCAGAGGGCCATAGACAATATATCTATACAGACTGATGGACAGTCAATTTTGTTTAGTGACAATTAAATGTTTGGGGTTGCTGATAGATCACAGAATGAAATTTTCTGACTATGTGAATAATATGATTCGACGTTCCTATGTTTGTTACCTCAGCCCGAATCCAAAAAGTTCAAAATTCATGTGTACGACTAGCATGTAGCATTCCATTTAGGGAGTATGTATCACCCTTTATCAAAGAAATTGGTTTGTTAAAAATCTTTAGCAGACGTGAATTGCATCAATTATGTTTTCTGTATAAGGTGCACACCACAAAAACCCCTGACGTATTAGCAAACAAACTAGTACCTCGTCATCAATTACACAATAGAGATCTACGAATGAACAACACACTCACTATACCTAAACCCTCTTCAGTTTTATAAGAGCGATCTTTTTCATATCAGTCAGCATCAAATTTAAATAAATATCAGGAATATATGAAAAAACAGTCAATCATATCATTCAGAAAATTATTGAAGAAGTTCCTACTCGACAAACAGTAATCCAAAATGGCTTTATATGAAATTATATCTAAACTTAATTTCCTTATTATTTATAACTGGAATATTGCTATCAAAAATTGTAATTAGGAACGTAGCCTGGTTGAGTGGAAGAGCAGCTTCAGCTGAACTCCTTCAGTTTAAATAAAGGCAATTTATTTTTTTCCGTTATTACTCTGACACTTCCGGAGGGCGCGCTGGTGTGTCATCAACCCCAGTAAACACTCCCTACGTCCGTAGGGTGAGTGATAACTGGGTCCGAGAGTCATGTGCCCTGAGAAGGCGGAGTGAACCAAGAATTACGGCCGTCTGCATTCTTCCAGCTAAGTTTTCTGCCGCATCATGGCAGGCTGGTATGATCTTGACTGTTGGCTCCCCATGTCTGTCTAGATAATGTCTTGTAAATTGATTCCGTTCTGGCAGTGTTGTTTCAAGTGACGGATATGAGCATCCCATCTCAGTTTCTCGTAGAAGAGTACCCCGAGATATTTGAATTATTTCGCAAATTCCAACTTTTCACCATACAATTCCAGAGTTCAATATGTTGCATGAGGTCGTTTACTGAAGAACATACATTTCGTTTTTGTACTGCAGAAAGTGAATCCAGTCTTGAAAGACCATCCTTTTAAATTTGTGATGGCGTTTTGAAGAAGTTTAGTTGCAGAGGTTAAGTTGTTGCTGCTGATATATAGTACAAGATCATCAGCATACAGACCCCCACTGATCGGCGCCTCAATATCGCTATAAGAAATAACGTTACGCTCAGTATTGATTGACCCTTGTGGAGTACCATTTTGTTGTATCTTTTTTTTGATAACGTATTGTTTGCTCTCACCTGGAAAGATCTGTCGCTCAGAAAAATTGAAACGAAAGCTAGGAAGTTTCTATCTATTCCCCAGAATTTTAGTTTCCTCAGGATATTATATCTCCAGGATGAGTCGTATGCTCTACATATATCGAATAATACTGCGATAACATTACGTTTTTTCGTGAAAGATTCATTAACAGTAGACTCAAGATTAACTATATTATTTGTTGTCGATATGACTGGGGGAAATTAAATACTTGAAGAATATGTTTTACCATTTTTATATTCATACACTCATACATCCCTTCATTATTCAGAAGAAAAAAGTTGTTTCTGACTCCCTCTTTTTCCGGGGCATTTACATTCATATCCCTACTGCGGCTTAGTGATTGTTTTAACGTGGTTTTTATCTAAATGTTGTTACATGCGTTAATGATGAGAAACTTTTTTGCTTATGGACTTTTGGGAAATAACTGCCTAAACAGAATTCTTATAACACTAGAATTGTACTGCATAAACAGAATGTTTCATTTTGAGCATTGCACAGCACTACTTGAACTCATTCCTCAAGTCACTCATATACAATGCACAAGAAAAAATATCGACGTAATTACAATGAAATCTGCATAAGCAGAATCATCATATAATTTGATATTTCTGTATAAACAAACATTCGAATTGAGGCTTTGATCAACACTGTATAAACAGGGTTAACCATTCATAACACTGCATCATTGTTCCTTAGCAGATACATCATATCTGCAGACAGATCGGACTTGAATTTCTGAAAATGTCAACCAGCTGTCGTCCCCCTACGAACGACAGCCCTCAGAAGTCGAAACTTGTGCAAGCCAAGGATTAACGAGACGCGATCTTACCTTTTACCGTGCGATTCCTAGCACTTTCTCAGGCCATCATAAAAATAAATTGAAGTCGCTGGGCTTTGAATCCACCGGCAAGCCAGAATGATTGAAAAGTATTGATTCTAACCAATCGACCAACCTTATTCCAAGTGATTGAAAACCACATATCCAGGGTCCTGCAGCAAGTGCGCGGTTTTCCATATCTCCATTATGGTAATAGATAGATGGATCATTCAAGGAGCAAAATGATACTATTTCCTGAGCTCTACAAATTGAAAATGATGGCAGTCACACAGGGTGTTTAGTTTTTTCTGGGCGGGTATCAACTTTATTTTTTTAAATAGCTACCAGTATTTTTCATCAGTTTTTCGGTTTCTACATGAAAAATAAAAGGTACTTTATATGGATCTTTTTTTAGAAAATATTGAAGGTTTTCGAGATTTTCAGCATGACAGCTTTTTTTTCCTAAAATTCGTCACTCATACCATGTGAAATTATGTTGTGCCAAGTTCTATTGAAATGAGTTTTTGGTCAAATTATGTACATTGATGACTCTCTCGAACGATATATCAAAAATCGACCTGTGATATACAGGGTGCGAAAAATAGCTTGCCAAACTAACTATTGATTTTAACCATAGGAAATATTTTATGAAATTTATAGAGCGCTTCTAATGGATCGATAATATACCGCGTGTTCTATGTGAAATAAGGAGCTCAGGAAATAGTATCATTTTGCTTATTGAATGATCCATCTATCTATTACCATAATGGAGGTATGGAAGACCGCGCCTTTGCTGCAGGACCCTGTATATCGATACATTCGTTTTGTTAGATGACGACTGACGAATTTATGCCAGAAACCCTTGAAAATTTGTACTACCGTAAATACCAATGTTAGAAAAACTTTCCACGCATCTTATAAGTGAAATGACTTACTTGATGAATTTGGAACTGATTCTAGTTTCCTCATCTTCCAGTTGTTCTTCCTATTTGTTCAGATCATGAGATCGTTCAAGCAAATTGAGATATTCATTGAACATACAAAACTCACAAGAATTTAATTATTCGACGTGGCCCGTGTCTCACTGGGAAACGTAATGAGTGCTCAGCCAATATAATGAGCTCAAGCAAGGAATAGGTTAATGGTTGCAACTTAAAAATTGTGATTCGTGTTCCACCAGTGGCGTAACTACATTTAAGTCTAGGAGGACGTGTTATGAAGTTAATTAACAATTCATTACAATTAAAGATCTAATAGAGTTCATAAGCTCATAATTATTCAATCGACTACCAGTACCAAACCGACAATGTCCTATTAAAAAAAAAGTTCTTCGGATCGTCGAATTGACATGTTGGCATTTATTGAAAAGTGATATCAATGTGGTATCAATATACAAATGTAGAAATGTGAATAAAGAAATATCATACCTTTACTGCTAGTAGCAGCTGTTGCACTGGAACGGCCTGTAGTTCTCAAGAATACATGATGTTGTTTCCTATATTCATCCATAGTCAAGAATTTTTCTTGTTCGGCATGGAATAATCTAACCACATCGCCGCCCTTTAAAATTTCCTCCAAATTCTCTTTATGCTCTAAGAACAAAGTAACTTTCCAAGACGTATTTCCATTTACAATATTGACTTCTTTACAAGTCGGATTATCAAGCAATTTATGACTTGAAACATGAAGTACTTGCTGTCCTGGACTAACTGGATTTAAAATAACTTTATCACCAAGTACAATATCATCACCAGTAGCTCTGAGTTTATAAAACGGTAGTATGTAAAACCAAGATCCTTCGTTCCCATTACCGTCTAAGTACACTCTCATGGCATTTTTCTCAAGTAAAGCTGGCAGACGCTTGTTGACTGTTAAGTACTTGTTTGATTTCAAATGCAATAACTGAAAAAAAAGTTAAATATCATGAAGTGGACGTTATCGAAGTTCAAGTTTGAAAACTCAATAATTTAGTACGATTGAATAATATACATTAAAAAGTGAGAATTTATATTTCAGTGATATTTCAAACATCTTTTTCATTGAATATGCCACATCGTAAACGAGAAGTAAGAGTAGATACCTATAACGTTTCGAACTCTTGTGAACCCAGTTATTCGACTACCCATATTGGACGCACAAAAACCCTCAATTTTCACAATATTATCTGAACATACAGGATATTTCAAGTTTCCCATCTGTCTCAACCTGAAGATAAAATGTTTAAGATTGTAAATGCCGTGGATAATATAAATTGAATCGGTTGGATTGTATCGGTGTGATTTGTAACTGTTTGTTAAAAATAATGGGGCCAATGAAGCATATTTGTGGTGAATTTAACACAAAATCAACCAAGCCTGAGATGTTATGGAGACTGAAAAATAGTTTCACAAACAATAGGTCTCAATAATTGAGAATATGAAAAATTCGAGAAAGGCAATGAAAAATGGACATGCAATAGGTACATGCGAATAAGGGATTCACGAAACTAATTCCGATGAGAGAAACGAAAATAAAAACTCACCTAGAGAATACGGAAACAAAAATTAGTGTGCTCCTAGTAACGAGCAAGGGCGTCGATATGGGGAGGTTAATTACCCCCTCAAGGATAATTCCGTCTCATTCCTAGTTATCACACATTTTCTGTATCCACCCTTACACAACATAATTCTATTCCTAAAATAGCCTTTATCCCTCACAAGAAAAAATTAGCGACACCCTTGATAGAGAGAAGTAAAAAGAAGGAAAGAAATAAATCGAACGAGACTGCAGGTACTGATATGACCAACATTGACTAACTGAAATATATTAAAAAAAAAAATTATGGAAGAAATGAAGAAAGCTAATAGATGAAAATAAAGTTGTACACGGGAAAATGATGACATAAAAAACAAGATGATAAAATTGGAACTCGCCTTATTGAATGAAAAGGGGAATAAGGAAAAAATCAGGAAACTAAATAAAAACTCGATATATACGCGACTGATACATTCTGAGACAGTCTCTGACGTTGAATAAGTATTATATAAAAGCAATAATTGCAAAAATTAATACTCAGTCGACGTTATTCTCGATGAGAAGAAATCAAGCAATGAAACTCAAAGTTGTGAAGAAGTGAATAAGGCACCAAATGGTACATTTATGATTCTTCGTGGAGAGAATAGTTATATTAAAAAGTGCATCACCAGAGCCTGATACTATCAAATGAATGAATTTTTGAAACCCTTGGTGTAAAAATAATTCAAGAAATAGAAACTACCCTATACACCAAAAGCAAACGTCAATATCACTCGACGCGCGTTTCGCCAACAAAGTTGGTATCCTCGGGAGCTCAAAAAAGTCAACTTTATTGGGAAAACGTGCGTCGAGTGATATTGACGTTGTTTTGGTGTTCTGGGTAATTTAAATTTTTCGAAACTGATACTACTCGAAAGTTATGTGAAGCTGTCCACGTCAAAATCAAACTAGCATTTTCATACTCTCCCCTCTTGTAACTTTAAAACGGAAATATATACCTGGTAGAGTCAAATGAAGGTAAAAATTAGACATTCTTACTACATTTGAGAGTGAAATGGTTCATGTCAGGCGATGCCAATAGGGCAATATCACATTCATTTATTTTTTCTGGGATGGAGGTCCTGCAAAAATAAAGTGGCGTTGAGTAGATAACAAATAAGGTTTCAACAAAAGGCATCACAAGATCCTTGTTTTCATAACATGCCATCGTGGGATCAGGTGGCGACACACTGGCCATTTTACTCTAAAAATGTCACATATTCACCTACGTTTGACTCGACCTTGATATCTTCTTTAATTCTAAAGTTACAATAGCCTGGTTCACAAGTTCTATTTCGTCAAAAACCTAGGCTGGACCACCGAAAATTATGATTTTGGTCTCATTCGATTCGAAATGGTATCTTGAAAAAAAAATTTGAGAAGGAACATAGCGGTCGAAAAAAATCGTAAAAGTTAAAAACAATAACGTACTATACGATAGAATGGTCTCGGTTTTTGCAAATAGTTAAATTTTTTTCCATTTAATCGTCTTTGTATCTATTACGGTTTAGAATATAGCAATGTTACCACATGATAAAAGAAACGGCCTGTAGTATAAGTATACAACTATGGCACTTTATATTATTTTGTGGATCATTTCTCTGGAGTTATCAAAAATTAAACTTATCAAGTGATTTTTTAATTTATTTTCATTCTTAATATAGTCTGGGAGTGTGTTATACAGTTTAGGGGCTTGATAAGTCGACTCTCCCAACGAACAAAGACGTAACTCAATTTTCATCATATTTCAGGAGAGCCGAAATACTGAATTTTTTTTCAATATTTTAGTCGAAATACAACTTTTTTCAAGTAGATTTCTTCGTAACTACTTGGTCTAGAGATTCGGCTTTTTTATCGTCAGCATCAGTTTTTTAAGCTGAATACGCCTACACCTATAACTGAAAATAGCTGTAATTTTAGATACGGCTTTGTTTGTTGGGGGTATCGAAGTATAACATTTTTGGCCAATGGCTTTATTTTTTTTCATCATTACGTAAGTTTTATTTTTATTTCTTGTATTGTGTTCATGATCGTTATTTTCAAGTTGATGTTTATTTTTATATTGGTAGATGTTTGTGAAATAATAGTATAGTTGACGTATGTCCAATATAGAGCTTTCCTGGAATAGATTATCGTATGGATGAGAAAAATCTTTTTGATACATTACTTTTAGGATTTTTTTGTATCACTTCAATGTTACTTAAAATATTTTCCCAACACCACCCTACGCCACTATACCATATATTAGATGTGGCTGGACAAGTGATATACAGGGTTATGATAAAGTAATGCACAAAATTCATAAAACGATCACTTTTGAAAAAAATGCAAAAACACGTCAAACTGTTTTTTTTATTCCGCATCATTTGACATAAGTTACAAAAATAACACGTCAAAGTTGTCAAAGTTATGACGTCATCAACAATTTTTTTTAATGGGAAGCTAAGAGTTTAATTACATTATGTGATAGAGCTTGTGTTTTTACACAAGGGAAAAATAGTTGCAGTAGGGCTCACATAAGAAAAACAACGAGAAAAGGGATAAAAAACGAAATAACAAAACCAGAGGTCAAACTTAAACTTATCTAGTAAGAACATGTGTTCTTATAAATTTTTTCAATTGTTTTACTAAAACAACGGTTTGTCAATGTCAGTCGTACAATTAGTGTCACCACAGTTTTATTATTATGGCTCGTTTAACCGAAAGAGAAAGGATAGAAATTCTAATGATGGTAGGTTACGGCGATCGCCTTCGAAGTCATGAAGAAGCATGTGCTTTATTTAACGCAACACATTTTGAAAGACCTCCAGTTGCTAGAAGCACAGTAAGCAGAATTGTTGCAAAATTTGATGCAACGGGAAGCGTGAGGGATGCTCCAAAATCTGGACGACCAGGAATAAGCGACGATGTGAAGTTAGATATTTTGCTGTCAGTAGAAGAACACCCTCACGCAACTACAACAGAAATTGCCTTACAAGAAAATGTTAGTCAGTCGTTTTTAGTAAAGATGTTAAAAAAAGAAAAACTACACCCATACAAAGTTCATCTTGTTCACGAACTCTCAGAAGATGATCCGGACAGACGTTTGGAATTTTGTGAAATCTTCATGAGGCATTGTGACGAAAATCCAAATTTTCTTAATAGTGTAGTATTTTCCGATGAGGCAACGTTTTGTCTAAGTGGTTCTGTAAATCGACACAATTCTCGCTACTGGGCTCGGGAAAATCCCCACTGGGTGCAGACAAAACACACCCAGCGTCCCCAAAAAATTAATGTTTGGGTAGGAATCGCCCGGGGAAGATTTATTGGTCCTTATTACTTTCGCGGAAATTTAACAGCTGAACGATATTTGGAACATCTTCGTATGGCAGTGCTTCCGGACCTACTTGCGGCATTTCCAGATCCAAATAATGGGGACAACTTGGATCCCAGTATTTGGTTCCAACAAGATGGGGCACCCCCACATTATGGTCATACTGCTCGAAGGTTTCTGGATAACCAGTTTGAAGGACGGTGGATTGGAAGACGTGGACCAATGGAGTGGCCACCTAGGTCACCTGATTAACCTCCCTTGATTTTTTTCTGTGGGGACATTTGAAAAGTCGGGTCTACATTAACCGGCCAGACAATTAAGAAGACTTAATGGAAAGAATTAGAAACGAAATGACTCGTATAACTCCGCAGATGATCGAAAACTCTATAAATGCGGTCTACCATCGTCTTGGCCTATGTCAGTTAGTAAACGGGACACAGTTTGAACAATTCCTATAAGAAATAGTTTTGGTTTAAGGGACGGTTTAGTTAATTTCGTTTTTCATTCATTTTCTCGTTTTTTTTCTTATGTGAGCCCTACTGCAACTATTTTTCCCTTGTGTACAAACACAAGCTCTATCACATAATGTGATAAAAATCTTAGCTTCCCATTAAAAAAATTTGTTGAT
Source organism: Chrysolina americana (assembly GCA_958502065.1). Lineage (NCBI taxonomy): Eukaryota > Metazoa > Arthropoda > Insecta > Coleoptera > Chrysomelidae > Chrysolina > Chrysolina americana. The sequence goes on from OY293420.1 coordinate 35,161,250, forward strand.
GACGTCATAACTTTGACAACTTTGACGTGTTATTTTTGTAACTTATGTCAAAAGATGCGGAATAAAAAGAACAGTTTGACGTGTTTTTGCATTTTTTTCAAAAGTGATCGTTGTACGTTTTATGAATTTTGTGCATTACTTTATCATAACCCTGTATAAACCGTATGTATATATAGCATCTTAGGATTGAGAATATCTCGTAGAATTGTAAATTTGTATATCAAAAATCTAACTTTTTTTATTAAATATTTGACATGTTTATTCCATTTCAAGTTTGAATCCAAGACTATTTCCAGGTATTTAAATTCAGTGACAGCATTTATATTTACGTTGTTTAGAGTGTTTAATATTTGGAAATTTGTTAATGTTCTACTGTCTATAAATGTGGGAAGGAACGATGTTTTTGTTAAGTTAATGGTTAGTAATTTGCTATTAAACCATTTTTGAATATTGATTAGATCTTTTTCTGCCAGTATTTTGACTTTCTCCCAATTCTCTTCTTCGTAGAAGATGCAAGTATCATCAGCGTATGCTATGATTTCACTGGCCGTAGGTACTGAAAAGAGATTATTCAAATAAATATTGAAAAGAACTGGTCCCAGCACGGATACTTGGGGTACACCAAGGTGACTTCTTTTTGCTCACTTCTGATACTAATAATATTTCAATAAGTTGATATATTTTTGAAAGATACGTTTTGAATAACTGTAGCCCAACGCCTCTGATACCCACATGTTCCAAATATTTTAATAGTTATGAATGGCAAAAAGTGTCAAAGGCTTTTGAAAGGTCTATAAACACACTCAGAGCCATTTTATTGGTATCCATGGTATTATACATTTTAGATGTTAAGTGTAATATGGTATCCTGTGTGGATACACCACATCGAAATCCATATTGTCTATCAGATAGAATGTTATATCTGTCTAGATACGAGCATAGCCTGATTTTAAAAAGTTTATCGATTATCTTGGCAAATGCAGTTATGAGTGAGATTGGTCTGTAATTAATAGCCTCTAGGGGATCAACGGATTTAAAAATTGGTTCTACCAGGGATATTTTAAACAAAGAAGGAAGTGTCCTGTTTCTAAACATCTATTCAATAAATATGCTAGTGGTTCAGAGATATGTTCTACTATACATTTTAAAACTTCACCAGTTATTCCATCTTCGCCCGGAGACTTTTTGTTCTTCAGTTCTTTCACGACTTTGATTATTTCTGAAGACGTACTAGGTGAAAGAAAAAAAAACTCGAGTTTTTATATAATTTTTGGGAGGGTATAGTTTGGATCAACTACAATTGTGTTAGCTAAGCCTGGGACTACTGAAAAGATTATCAATAGTTTTTTCATCGCACTCAATTTGACTATTTTGATTCATTTGTTTAATATGTGTCTTAATTTTTTTGCCGGATGTTATTTCCTGTATTGTGTGCCATATCGCTTTATATTTATTTGCATTTTTTGTTTCTAGAAATCGTTCTTAGTATTTTTTATAATGGAATTTAGCTTGTTTTTATATTAAACATATTTTCTATTCAATTGATTATTGTAGTTTGTCTCTTTCGATTTCATTATTCCATTAGTTATCCAACTTTTGCTACTAGTTTTAATTTATGCAGTGATCAATGATACACTTTTATCTACTGCTATACAGTGTGGTCCAACGAAAACTTAACACCTCGATTTTCCGGCTTTAAAATGAAAATGTGGAAAATCGCTCGGACCCGTCAACTTTTCCGCTGTTTTCATCCCCGTAACTTCAACCCCCTAACGGGGGTGAGCACAACCCCTTGATTTTGAATAGGGATGCGGGGTGTTGCGATACCTCATTTTGAAGATCTCATCGTGTACTATCTGACCGTAAAATTTCACTTCAAAATATCCATCGATAATGAAATAACAGCGAAAATAGTGAAAGAGGCAATATGGAATTTATCTCGAGAATAGTATTCGTATCCGACGCATTTCAAAGGTATTGAGTCGTTAATTTTTTGTCCAAAAAAGTAGACGGACCTTGTTTTTGTATCTTAGTCTATCGTGAATGTTTAAGAACGGTACAAGTGTGTCAAAGCGATTGTAAATTGGTAGTGGAATTAAAATGGTGTATTCCGTAGAAGAAAGGGTGGAATTGATAAAATTATTTTTCCGAAATAACGACTCTGCGCGCACAACAGCGGCTTTATTTAACGAACGACATCCTGGAAAAAATGTATCCGCTGCTTACGTTGTGCAACTGGTTGCCAAATTTGACGCTACTGGTTCAGTTGGAAACAAAAAGAGGGTGCATGAAAGAGACGAAGCGAGGGACGTGGCTGTCTTAGATCATATAGCAATGGATCCGACCGTTAGTACTAGGAAATTGTCCGATGTATCTGGTGTTTCACGCACAACAATCATGAGAATCCTGAAACAACATAAATTCCATCCTTATAAAATACGATTGGTTCAGGAACTGAATGAGGATGATCCCGATCGCCGACTCCAGTTCTGTGAAGTGATCAGTGAAATAATTAACGGCAATCAAAACTAAATGTTTGATATCTGTTTTTCGGACGAGTGTTCATTTTACCTTAACGGCATTGTAAACCGGCATAACTGTCAGTATTGGTCAGATGAAAATCCAAGATTATTTCGTGAGGTGTATACACAGCGCCCCCAAAGATTAAATGTTTGGGCGGGTATATATGGAAATCACATAATCGGCCCTTTTTTTATACCCGGTAATCTCACAGGCCAAATTTATCTCGATCTATTGGAGAACGCTATTTATCCAGCCCTCGTGCAAGTATTGGAGAATGCAGAAGACCATCAAACGATCATTTTCCAACAAGATGGCGCACCACCTCACTTTGTTCAACCGGTGCGTCAGTTCTTAGATGACAATTTTCCTCACGCCTAGATTGGAAGAAGGGGACATATTGAGTGGCCACCCAGATCACCTGATCTGGCTCCACTGGACTTTTTTCTATGGGGTCACCTGAAATCCAAGATTTACGCTACCCAGCCTGAGTCACTGGATGATTTGCGAACTCGGATTATTAATGAATGCCGTCAAATTACACCAGAAATCTTGAGTAATGTACGTGAACGATTTCAGCAAAACTTATATTACTGCATGGAAGTGGATGGTGCCCATTTCGAGCATTTAATAAAGTAATCACAAAAGTACGTACTCTTCCACTACTCTACCTGTCCTTTCATTATCGATGGATATTTTGGAGCGAAATTTTACGGTCAGATAGTACACGATGAGATCTTCAAAATGAGGTATCGCAACACCCCGCATCCCTATTCAAAATCAAGGGGTTGTGCTCACCCCCGTTAGGTGGTTGAAGTTACGGGGATGAAAACAGCGGAAAAGTTGTTCCCCCTCGTATTAGAAATTGACGGGTCCGAGCGATTTTCCACATTTTCATTTTAAAGCCGGAAAATCGAGGTGTTAAGTTTTCGTTGGACCACACTGTATATATATTTGTAATATTATAAATGGAGTCAAAATTATAATTTTTCATATTCATGGATAATCTGTTGTAATCGAGTTTTTTGTATGTGTTTGCCTTGTTTTTTGTGCTGGTAGCTTTTATATTTGGAAAAATGATTTGTAATAGAACGGAATAGTGATCTGTTATTTTAGATTTTATTACAAAAGGCAGCAATAGTGTCAGGATATTATATTACATTCACTATATTTATATTTCTAAATCTAGGATGGATATGATATGTAAAGGTGTTTAGGTTGTCAAAGGGACTTGTACAATTTTCAATGATCAATAAAAGATATTTTTGTAATTTGTATAAATAAATATTTAAGAAATAGTTCTAAATCATGTTTTGTACGGACAAAAATGTGATCTATACAAGATTTTGTAGTTCCAGTAACTCGTGTGTGTTTATTTATTGCAGAAACAAAATTGAATTCGCTTAGTGAATTAATGTATTCCAATCCTCATCAAGCAAGTCAATGTTAAAATCACCTGCTAAAAGTTATTGATGACTTTTATTAAATTTTTCGGTCAGTAGGTAGCTTTTCAAATTTTCTATAAATTCTGCTGGTGGGTTTGATTGAAATCTATAGACTGATAGAATGGTAATCAACTTATTATGAAATGTAACTTCTGTGAGTATCAATCTATTACCGTTATCTAGAGATATAATTTTATAGGTATAGTCTAAGGAAGATTTAATAAAAACCATTGTGTCATCATTTTGATTAAAAGTGCCATAATTGTATATTAAGTTATAACCATCCATATTTAAAATATTTATATACTCTTATCTATCTGCCAAGTTTCAGTTGAAATGATGCAATCTGGTTTGTCTGAGAATAGCATAATAGTTGATTGAGATTCTTGAAAGCGCTCCTAATGTTATTGTGAAATATTCTGAAATTAATATTGTTGTGATTTACATCGAGTACTTCATTGTATTCAGAAAAATGTTCTTGGACAATTGTTTCTATTTCATTTGATTTATAGTTTCTAATATAATCATCCATATTAAAATCCGACAGTTTTTTAAATTGAAGACCAAAATTGTTGGTTGGCTTCTTCGGGGTCGTTACTATTGAATTGAGGCTAGTATGATAACGTTTGCCTTCTTCTTTTACAGTTTCCTTAGCTTTTGTGTTGATGTTTTCTACACTGACTTTTTCTTCACTTGTAGATTGGTCGTTACTCAGGGTATGTGGAGCACTTGAGGTTTTCCTGATATTACGTGGTGAAACAGTTTCTTCTTCTTCTTCAGTCTCTTGAAGCAAGTCTTCTACAGTATATAAGGTTCTTTCTACTTTTAATTTATTGCCTATCATTATAGCTCTTTTTTGTTTACTTCTAGCTTCTTTCATATATTTTATTGATATTTTTCTATCACTTACGTCTTTCGCTATAAAATCTTCAGATATATTATATATGTTGTATGCCAATTTAATGACGACGTTCCCAAGACTATGGGTCACCTTCAAGGAACTGCTGAGTCGCTATCATCCCAGGGCCAGCGCTTCCGATCCAAGAGACGCAATTAATTGTTGATTTCGCTATGATCAGCAGCGTCATTTTTCTAACATTATAAATAGCCCTGCGTGGCAACAATATTTACGAGTTTCATAACTAGTATCATTTGAATTGTTACTTAGTCACTTTACTTTTCCATGTATCAATCTGAATAAAGTTTGTTCAGTGAGAAACACCTATTCTCACATAAAAATAAATCTTTTTTTCAAAACTCATTAATAAAAAGTGAGATATAACAATTGGCGCAGTCGTACGGATTCTTGAACTCCTGCGGAACAAGGAAAACCTAACCGAAGGAAAGAAGAAAGAATCTACACGAAGTCCAGTCACGTACTTCAAGAAACTACACTACCCAACAACGAAGAACATCACAACATCAAAGAACCACGGAAGGACGGTCTTTTCAACGGAAGAAGAACACGCGAACGCTAACTTCCTCCGGAGCAACGCTTGTGAAACCGGATATCATCCTCCGCATGGACATTCTTTGGTAAGCAACTATAAGAATCATCTAGTTATTTTCAATTTTCAATTGATTTTTATTTTGAAAAATCAGTTCTATTATCAAACTAACTATGGCTCAAGCTCAAGCAGAAAATATTCCCTCACCTGAAGTTGAACCTTACAAGTTGAGTGAAATATTTTCAATAATACCGGAATATGATTGCGATCAAACATTCCTCAATACTTTCACCTAAGCGTGTAATACTGCTTACCGCATGGCTAAAGAAGATAAAAAAAATACTAGTAATCTTGCATATCAAAAACAAACTGCTGGAAAAGGAGCAGAATTAATTAGTTCTAGAAATCCCCAAACTTGGGATGAAATTAGATTTCTTTTAAATCAATATTTTGGTGATACATGTGATTTAACCTCATTGATACAAGATCTACAGAAAATTCACCAGTTACCTGGTGAATCACCTCTGACAGTTATAAATAGGTTACAAACACACAATGTAAAAATGCACTCTACAGTGCAGAAACAAAATCTAACCCCAGACCAGAAAAATTCCCAATGTGCACTAATTGAAACAATGACATTAAACACCCTTCTGGCAGGTTAAGATCCACAAATAGGGTTAATTGTTAGGGCAGGTAATCCCGTAGACATGCTCACTGCAACGCAAAGAGTACGTAGGGAAATGCAACTGAATTATTTCCAGCAACACAAACACATACAAACCAACAGAGAAAAGTGAATACAAACCCAAACCAACAGAAATGTTGTTCTTTCTGTAAACGTCAAGGCCATAATTTGAATTAATGTCGAACAAGACAATTTCAGACATTCCCGCATACACAACAAAATTTTCAAAATTTCCAAAGATCCAAATATCCCCAAAACAACACAAACTTTCAGCAAAGTCCAAGATTCAATCAGAATCCAAGACCCAATCAACCAACTATACCGACGAATCAAACTCAACCCCAATTCAGACCACAAATAATTAGACCGAATCCAAATTTCAACCAACAAAGACCCTTAGCCAACCAACAAAGGCTCTTAGCCATTCACCAAAACCCGAATTTCAATAGATTCAACATTCAAAGGACTCATCATCTGAATTCACAAAATTCTGATGATTATACCGCTAATCATCAAGAACTACAATACCCTAATAATGATGATCATACAGGTGATTATCAAGACTACCAAGACCTCAATGCTGATGGTTATACTGCTAACTATCAAGAATACCAAGAGTATACGAATTTTTACGATCATACCGCTGATCCGTACAATTCTGAATACTCGGAGACTCAACCAAATTCCTACGAAAACTTTCAGGGTTTTCCTCTAGGTCCCACATCCTTCGATCCACCGATCAATCAATCGACCGACCCATTTCAGAGCTCCAAGCACAGGTACAAACTCTGAATATATCGGACAATCTCAGCCCGAACTTGAACTTCCCAGAACAGATGTTCCTGTAACACAATCACTCACAATAAATTCAAAAAATTTATATTACATCATGGACGCAACCAATACCGATACAGGTGCTGGTCTGTCCATCTTCAAACCAAAAACAGTTCAAAATTATTTCAACAGAGCACATGAAAACATGTTAATACAAGGAATAACTGATCAAAAAATTGTTATTTCAGAATCAGTAATGATCCCCTTTTCCATAAATAACCCCCACAAAGTGTTCATTTATAATTTGGACATAGATTTGACGGTCTCTTAGGATCCGATTTTTTGGAACATTATCACTGTATAGTGGACTTGAAAAATAAACAAATCATTACTGATTTCAAAACCATTCCCCTAAATAAAGTAACTGACTCTGAAGACCCAATGAAAAATATAATTGATACGTCCATGGATATCAAAAACATTATTACGATTGGACCTCGTACCGAACAGATTTTTTCATTTAAATGCAACCTTCGTAATACTGAAGCTATACTGTTAGCCCAGGTGAAGGAAAGCGTGAGACTAACAAACGCGTTAGTAAAAATAAATCACAAAGGCGAATTTCTCACCTCAGTGATTAATGCTAACGCAATACCAAAAACTGTAAATTTTTCCGAAATAAAACTTGAACCAATTCAAAATTACTCCATCAATAATTTTAACGAAATCGAAAATTTGAACATACAGACAAACAGAAATTTTGAAATTCAAAATCAATACGGTTAGACCATCTGAATGAAGAAGAGGCTGAACTCATAACGGATGTTTGCCTTGAATATTCGGATATATTTTATTTAGAGGGTGACCGACTAACGTTCACCAACGAAATTAAACACTCTATTGACACGAAAGATGCGAAACCAGTTTTCACAAAGTCATATCGATATCCCCAAATTCATAAGGAAGAGGTGAAGAAACAGATGAGCAAAATGCTAGAAAATGGCATTATACGCCCTTCTATTTCCCCGTGGTCGTCTCCTGTGTGGGTCGTCCCGAAAAAAAATCAACGCTTCTGGTAAACAGAAATGGCGAGTCGTCGTCGACTACAGAAAGTTGAATGAACTCACTGTGGACGATAAATACCCGCTACCGATGATCTCTGATCTTCTGGATCAACTCGGCAAGTGTCAATATTTCACCACCCTAGATCTACCTTCTGGCTTCCACCAGATAGAGATCGATACCAAAGACATTTCGAAAACTGCCTTCACAGTTGAAAATGGTCATTACGAATTCATCTGAATGCCATTTGGACTGAATAATGCACCTGCGACCTTCCAGAGAGTGATGGATAACATCCTACTCGGAATCCAGAATGAGCGATGTCTCGTCTACATGGACGACATCATCATTTACTCTCCCACGATACACGAACACATATCCCGACTGAAAGAAGGTTTCAAGAGACTCAAGCATGCAAATTTAAAAATACAGCTCGACAAGTGTGAATTCCTCAGGAAGGAATTAGCATATCATGGTCATCTCATTGCCAAAGATGGTGTGAAACCAAATCCAAGTAAAGTCGACTGGATAATAAATTTTCCGGAACCCAAAAACCAGAAAGAAATTAAATCCTTTCTCGGGTTAGCTGGATACTACAGACGTTTTATTCCAAATTTCGCCAAGATCTCGAAACCACTTACTAAACTACTTCAAAAGGATACCCGTTCATTTTTGGCAATGAATGTCAAACTTCTTTCAAAGAACTGAAAAAAACACTCATTTCGACTCCTATTCTCATATATTCTAATCCTAACCGAAGAGACATTTCTATTGACGACAGATGCAAGTGCTTTTGCCATTGGTGCTGTACTCTCCCAAGGCCCAATTGGTAAAGATTTGCCGATCGCATATGCCTCAAGGACACTGTTCAGCAGAATCCAAATACTCCACGATAGAACGAGAACTTTTGGCCATAGTATGGGCTGTCAAACATTACAGACCTTACCTATTTGGTAGAAAGTTCAAATTAATAACTGACCACCGCCCACTTACGTGGTTATTTTCTATTAAGGACCCTGGAAGCAGATTTGAAGAAGAAGAATATGATTATGAAATCATCTACAAACCAGGGAAGATCAATAAAAACGCTGATGCGCTATCTAGAATCAAAATTGATCCACCCAAAGGATGTTTCATCATAAATTCAAAAATCATTACCCCCGGTACATTGATTTTACCCTCGAACGGAGACCCTGATACAGATAATTTCAGACAGTTACGAAGAACAAAATGAACCAAACCTCGAAGTCAAAGAGAAACCACCTGATTCAGAAAATACTTCTGAAGCAGAAGAAACTCCGGAAAACCAAGAACAATTTTCTATTGATCAAACGGCACAAGAATTCCGAAATTTTATAAACCTATATAAATCAAGATCTCTCATTGACTATTCAAAAGTTGAATATTCAAATTGTCAATTACTCTACAAAGAAAATAAACATATTTTGATTTTTCCCCAACAAAATAATGTCAAAGACGATTTATTCGAACAAAAATATGATTTTCGCAGTCTCAAAATTAACATCTTATCAAGTAAAACAGTCAAAAACCGAAAGTACTATATTATTCCCCTATCATTTGATGTAGAATATGTGGTAGATCATTTGTTTCTATCTTTGTATAGAAATCAAAATGAACTTGACCCCTCACACACATATAGTGTTGAGAATAATTTGGAATTAGCGATTCTTGAGATACTTTGTTTTATTTTCGCAGAAAAGGAAATAAAATTCAAAGTGTGTCAAAATATCATCACCAACCCAAACCCTGACCAAATTCCAATAATAATCGACCAATACCATAATGGAAAAACTAATCTACATAGAGGAATCAACGAAACCATTCGGAGAATAAAAAAAATATATAATTGGCCCGGTTTAACGAAAAATTTCGAAAATTATATCAGAGCGTGTGAAATATGTCAAAAAACCAAAATATGTAGGAAAAACCTCAATAATTCCCTCGTGATAACTGAAACCCCTAGAACTGCATTCGAAAGAATAAATATCGATATAGTAGAAATTCCGACTAGAAATTATGCACTCAGCATACGAGACGAACTGACAAAATTTACGCAAGTATACGCATTAGAAGACAAAACAGGACGTACCGTAGCCAATGCCTTAATTGGATATTTTCAACATTACGGAACACCTTTAAGAATTCACTGCGACTATGGCAGAGAATTTGAAAATGCAATCGTAAAAGATCTTTGTCTTTCCTACGACATAAATCTTACTTATTCCAGTGTCAATCACCCCCAATCTAACGTTTCAGTAGAACGATTCCACGCAACCCTACTTGAAATGATTCGGATACATATGGCCGAACATCCAGACGAACACCCATTAAATATCCTCCCATATGCAGTAATTTGCTACAACAACTCAGTGAATAAAACACATGGATTTACACCCCATGAGTTAGTATTTGGTCACACAGCTAGTACACCCCCTGAAACCCTCTACAATCAAGAACAACTCATTACGAAATATATTAAAGACGTCAACAACAAAATTTCACATTTTTACAGAATTGCTCGCGAACGAACAATGAGACAAGAAGAAAAAGCTAAAGCCCGTTTCGACCGGAATATATTAGGCGAACCCCCGGACTATAAAGTTATGGACAAAGTCTATGTGAAGAAATACCAAATAAAAGACAAACTACAAAACAAATTTAATGGACCCTTCATTATAGAACAAATTCTCAAAAACTCCGCGATTCTTTTAAACCCGAAAACCAACCAAAGATCGAAAGTAAATTTTGACCGTATGAAACCTTACACTAAAACTGAAGATTAATTTATTTTCAGGTTGTTGCTGCTGTTCGGATCAGTAGTGTCTCAATACCAAATAAATCCGATCAATAACACCGTTGGTGTATATTACCATGAAAATTGACATATCATTTTAACTAACGACAAATGGACTTTATTTGTGAACAAAGACATTTCCGTGTTTAAAAATGCATACGAAAACAATCGTAAAATTTCAGAAGCACTAATTCATCTAGTACAATTCACCGGACATAGTATGAACGAATTTCGATCTGAAGGAAAACCTGCTATCAGTCTTCTCACCCAAATTTCAAATTCAATCTATCAAAAACTCGAAGAAATCGTAATAGACACGAAAAAGTATAAAAGAGGCCTAATTGATGGTATAGGTAGTATTATTAAATCAATCACTGGCAATTTGGACGACTCAGATGGTGAATACTACACGAACTGTATCAACAGGTTGAATAACGATGAACACCAATTGGAAGATTTATTGAAAAATCAAATATCAGTGACATCTGTCATTCAAAATTTTAACATTACTATTCGAAAACTACAAGTCGATGAAAAGACTTTCAACGATGACATCAAACTCATAGAAAATACAATAAGTGAACTGAATGATAGAATCAGTCAAGTTGAAGCAAAACTGAAATGTTTTGATATTTGTGAAAAATTAATGGAAAGCTTTCTCTTCCTCGAAGCAAATGTTGATGATATGCTAGATTCAATAACATTTGCGCGTTTGAATATCATTCACTCTTCAATTGTGACACCAGACCATTTAGTCACTGCATTGCAGGAAATATCTCAAAACCTAAGGAGAAACAATCTCCCATTTCAACCAAAACTTTCCAAAATTGCACAATACCTCGAAATCATAGAAACGGAAGCATTTCAAACGGATGCAAACATAGTATTCGTCCTAAAAATCCCACTAACGGAACCTCAAACCTACACCCTGTACCAACTGTATCCAATCCCAATATATGATAACAGAACTGGCCTCCATCACATTCTTTCAATTTCTGAAAAATTCATCGCGAAAGATGATGATTCTTTAATGTTCATACCGGTGACGGACCTAAGTACGTGTGAGCGACTTTTCTATAAAACAGAATTGTGCTCCGACATGTTCGCGTATCCAATAGACTCTAACTCGATTTGTGAAGCCCAAATCTTCAAAAACTTCAAGGACATTCCGCAAAACTGTCAAAGTTCTTTAATTATTAGCCACGGCTTTAATGTTCAAAAACTTGAGAACAATCTTTGGCTTGTGATTCTTTCCGAACCCTTACAAGTGACCGTGAATTGCCCCAATATAAACACAAGAACTGAAATCATTTACAAGAATTCAATTGTAAAACTTCAGACTGAGTGTAGTGCCTTTATTGGAATTACGAAAGTTCAAGCTAATTTCCAAGGATCAAAAATGTCCAACATTACCTTTGGCACTCATCCAGTTGTAATCCCATACGAGTGTTGTGCGGATATTCCCGAAAAATCACAACTTCCGAAACTGAAGCCGCTCCGATTGAACGACTTGAACATTGATGACCTAGACATCGCCAAACACAAGTTATACTCGTATTCCAAAACCCTACATGACTTGATTCAAAGACCCTTTGTCAAGAAAAACATCTCATGGTTTACCTATTTTACAATTTCCCTAATTGTATCCGTTTTGGCCCTTTACCTATTCTGCAAATGTAGAAGAAGGAGAACCAGATTGGCTCTGAGGGGACCAAATGATTCACCGCCTCCACCTGATAGACCTTTCAAGGCGCTGAGAGGATTTTCAAGAATCTTCCCAAGAAGGCCAAGTTTTCGTGAAGAAATGCAAGAAGAACCCTTCGACATGGAAGAAATTCAACTTTAAAAGTAAATGCATGGCACCAACTTTTTCTTTATGGAGGGAGTTGTTATATGCCAATTTAATGACGACGTTCCCAAGACTATGGGTCACCTTCAAGGAACTGCTGAGTCGCTATCATCCCAGGGCCAGCGCTTCCGATCCAAGAGACGCAATTAATTGTTGATTTCGCTATGATCAACAGCGTCATTTTTCTAACATTACAAATAGCCCTGCGTGGCAATATTTACGAGTATCATAACTAGTATCATTTGAATTGTTACTCGGTCACTTTACTTTTCCATGTATCAATCTGAATAAAGTTTGTTCAGTGAGAAACACTTATTCTCACATAAAAATAAATCTTTTTTTTTAAACTCATTAATAACATAATTATAACATATATATATATATATTTTTTGATTATTTTTATTTATTTTTTAGACATTTTTCAATTGATTCTTCAAGAGAAAATTTTCTGTTTCTAGTTTTTCTATTCTACATTTACCAAATGCTTGTTTACAGATATCATAGACGTTTTCAATTCAAAATTTAGGTTATCAATTTTAGTGTATAAATTCTGATAAGTTTTATTTACTAAATCGAACAAATCATCCAGAGTCCTGGCTTTATGTATTTTTGCGCAATACTATTTTTTCAAAAATTATTATGGAAACAACTGTCTTTTTTATGTGGACATTTTTTATATTTTTTATAGAAGTAACTTTAAAACAAAATTTTACTCAAAAGACATACATTTGTTTTCATAATATTTTTTATTATCAAATAAAAATATTGCGCAAAAATTCATTCATTTATTTGTTATAAATGAATGAATTGTTTGCTAAACAAATGAAGTTAATGCATTTTTTTTTTCAGAATATGAAAGAACGTGAAAAATAATTATCCAAAAAAAATGCCTTATAAATCATAATCTGTTCACGAGAAGTGAAACGGCCCTTGGCACGAATCAGAAAACTAAGTTTTTGACAGACAATTTTGGCACATAGTTTTGCATGAAAGAGTATGCACTGCTAATCGAAATACCGAGCATTGAAATGGAGGACAGCATTAGATACTTCTGACATGTTTACGCTCATCACTGTGAGATCGTCCTTCCTGAAAAAAACGTGCTTGAGATATGTTCACATTGAATTCTTGTTACTACAGCTGGTGAAACATTTTGAGTACGTATTTGAACTTGGACATCTGAATGTTCGAGTGAGGACCTGGCTAACGGATAATGAGGCTTAATCAATCCTCCAATTATTTGTAAAGGTAATTTTAATATTTTCAAATTTAATAGATGACGACTTGAAAATGAAAAATCCAGATTACTTAGGTTCTAGAAATAACTAGGCTTTGAGATTTTGGAAGAGTAATATAGACACTTAATGAATAATCTTCCCTCTCTCTCTCTGTGTTTATTGGACCTTGCTTCCTATTGGCGCACTTGTCCAGCACTCTCCCCACTACGTAGGGATCCGCCCTACCCCAGCCTGGTTACCGGCGTGAGTAGTGGGGACTTCGTCAGAGGGTGGAGGGGGAATCTTGCTCAAGGCAATACTTCCACCCAAAAAAAAATTAAAAAAATAATTTTTTGTTGATTGCACGTTTAACCACGGTTAAAAAACTGTGGTGTACGGCAGACGTCACAAACACTTAAAAATCGGGTGATTGCACGTACTAAAGACGGCAGACAACATAACACAAACCACACTACAACAATCACACACATGTACTTGACTTGAGACACGAGAACGCCGTCAGTCCTCCACCATTGCCGGAAGTCGAATCAATTAATAATCTTAAAAAACCAGATTAATTTGATGGAACATAATACCTACCAGGTGATCAAGAATATATTATATAAGTGCGAGTGAACAGCGCTATGTTTAGCTCAAGGTGTGAGAGAGAGCATATATCGGCTGCTCTTCGAAATGGTTGGTACTGCGTGCGACTGGCTATCAGGACACCACATGACTCACAACAATCATGTGTGTGCCACGTGTCATTGTTTGTTTTATTTTTGATTATTTACGAGTGAGGAAGAGTTAGTTTGTGAATTTTTGTTCAAAAACAGCTGGAAAAGAGATTGTTTTAAATGAGAGATTTTTATCTCATCTTCGGAGTCGAGAAAAGCATCACAACCCACAGGGCGCTTCATAACACCAAGCCACTGAAGTCACAACAAATGGAACGGGCGGATGCGGAGATTCAGGATGAGGAGGGATACCTTCCCTCTGATTGGGAGGCATGAGCGATGCATTCACATTAAGTCGGCAAGACAACACGTGTCTCGTATCCAATGTGTGGTGGACTACGTGGCGGCCAATAGGCCTCTCATGTCCACCGTGCGGCAAATTGCCACAAAACTAAGACAAGCTCACCACATATTGAATTAAGGCGTGCCGTTTACTATCAAATAGCACTGTCTTGATGGGATACGAAAACTGGTGGCCGCAATGAAGTCACTAGTGATGCGGGCGAGAAGCATCGCGGAAAACATGAAGTTCCACGATAAACCTTCTCGCTTATTCCAAGAGCCTCAAAGTGTATAAACCGCCGGCGGATGATCGGGTGGAAACCTCCAGGAAGAACTCCAGCCCTAGCGCAGTTTGGAGCTTTCTGCAGGATTCGTCAGCTTAAGCTCAATGAACTGCGCAGTCCAAAAACTTCCGGAGAAGTTCGACGGACCCTGAAAGGCTCGAGGAACTTTGCTGCACCAGGCTCTGATGGGCTAAATAACTATTGAAGGAAAAAACATCCAAGCACCCACCACTATCTTGCAAGAGTATTCAACTCATAGCTAGATTGGAAGACACAGATTCCGGATTGTTTTGTCGAGGGGCGAACCATGCTTATTCACGAAATCTAGAGATTAATTTGTCTGATTCAAAAAAATACACGAAATAATTTTGCAACGAGCATGGCGTGCAAGTTTAGAATTCCATAGTAAACCGCCTGACATGTTCAGTAAACTCAGAAACTGAATAAAATCAATGTTGTAAAAAGATTTTTTTTATTATTATAAATAAAAGTGAATTTAGATTCCTCATTTCTGTTGGTAACATATTATAAAGATTGTAGTCCAAAGAATTCTTCTGGGAAACTGAATATCAGTACTTTGGCAACCTAATCAAAGGACCCCGCACCGCATCAATGGGAAAGTGGCTTTCGGTGAATTTGCTTGATTTTTCTATATGTTATAGAACTCATAATGCTGATCAATTGTTTCCATTGCACTAACGTTCTAAATTCAATAGGTTCTATTATACAAGGTGCTAAAGTTCACTTTTCCAAAATTTCAAATGACCATTGTGACGATACTATTTCGAATATATCAACCAAAACAACTACGCATCGTTTGTTCGATAAGCCAACTCGGATTCACTATAAAGTATATCAATTTCTATAAGGAGTCACGATATATGGGGTGAGTCCAAAGTTATAAAATTTGTAGTGATTTCTAAAAAATTAAACGGTGGAATTTTATTCATTTTTAGATATTTGGTAGGATACCAATATCAATTCCAATTCATGATGTCAGCATCTCCTGAATTAGACTGACAAATTGTATACAAGATGTTCTATTTCTTATGAAACTCTACACCCGTTCCTAATATTGCTTAAAATTCTGGACAACTCGATGAATAACTGGGTTGATCACTATGATTATCTAGATTGCAGATACGAATATTCTAAGTACAGTGAATTGTTCAAAATATTTCAAAAGGTTTGTGTCGAATAGTATATGGTTACGGAAACTCATCTATAATATGAACTTTATGCTGAAAAATATCAGCGAAAGACACAATTTTTGGGATCACCCTGTAATTCAACGAAAATTTGTAAATATTTCACCAAATATCGATAAAATGGTTTAACGAGAAGGCGAATCACCGTAGTAGTCGGCCGTTTCGGTCTGTCTGCCTGAGTTCTCTTTCTTCGAGTGTTCTTTTTTTTGTAGGTTGAAGTTTAGCAAGGAAAGTGATAGATAAAAAAGGATGTTTATGAATGGGTGTTGAGCAGGAAAAACAAGACGAAATTACCGAATTGTAAAGGCATTAATGCGCGAAACTTTAAAAGATTAAATTCTTTTAGAAAATAGCAAGGCCATTTCTATTATGGAAGTGCAACTTACATCACATGCTTAATTTCTCCAGATAAGAAGTTAGTGAACTTCTGCAATAACAAAATATCCATAATAATAATAATAAATATTGAATGCGTAGAAATGAAATATTTATTTTTCCCAAAATCGTTGGGAATGGTAAAATAATGTATTATATAAACTAACATAACAACTGAATAAGCGAGGACGTAGCACATAGCTTCAGTACAAGACAAGCAAAGGACCCCGCACCACATCAATGGGAAATTGGCTCTCGGTGAATTTGCTCGATTTTTTTATATGTTATAGACCTCATGATGCTGATCAAATTTGATGCATTTTCAATTTGAACTTTCATCGTGTGATCGAGTGTTGATCATTAGGATTATAGCAATTACGTCATCCTGTCATGTCCATCTGTTCACCTGTTTTATTCAAAATCGCATTGCTTATTTTAATCATTACATTTACATTACAAAAGAAACTGGGAATAGCACACCCAGGCCGGTGAGTAGTACAGAGGCCCACCCTTGCCTAGCCAGCATAGGGGACTGCCTTTTCACTCACCGAAAAATCTCGGATTGTATATTAGTGCCAGGTGGCGCCTGGAAAAAGGCCCTGATGTACAGTTCGGAGGGCTTCGCCCGCGCCCGCCGTACCACTCGACCGAGAACCCTACCAGGTCTTTCGCGGAGGGACCGATCAAAGGAACTCTCTACTCCCTTGACAAACACCAACACACTACACACCCTTATCTACAAAAATATGGAAGAAGAAAAAACATATGAAACCGTAAACGTGCTGATGGACGTGGAGGCAGAGCTCCCTGGCTCTGAAACTAAAGAGGAAGAACTCCTCCGAAGCTCGGGTCCCGACAGCGGGGCTTCCGACGAGAGATCATCGAGATATCACTCGACGGATAGCTCTGCAATCGAGATCCGCCGGAAGGAGAGGAAGAAGGCCCAGAAGAAAATGCAGAGGGCAAGAAAGAGGCAGAGGGCAAGAAAGAGACAGGAAGAGAAGGAGAGGAGGTTAAGTCAAGCGGAAGGTCTTAACAGACCATCCGAGACCTCCTCATAGACCAATACCGAAGCACCGCAAGCCGGACCAGGAAGTTCCAATAGGGACGTTCAGGCCCGGCGTCGCGGACCGGAGAATTGGTCCAAACAAAGGAGGGGACCTGAAGCCAGAACAAGCAAGAGGCAGGAAAATATTCTTGCGAGGCCTCCAATCGTGCTTCCGACCGCGCCAAGGCCGGCAAGGGGCTTCGGACCAAAACAGGACCCCCTTGAGGGGACTTCGGGGTCTGGACGCGCCGGGCCATCCCAGCGAACGGTGGCACGAAAAAGAGGCCTCGGGAGAGAGAGACTTCCCCAGATCAGCCCACCAAGAGGGGTAAGGAGGGGGGGAGGTCTCGGCCTGCTGGCCAGAAGGCGAACGTCTCACCTCTACTCAGAAGAGGGGCAGCAGCCGCGGGCCAGGGGGCGGGGATCCAAAACACCCGAATGACCTCTTATAGCGCGGCCGTGAAGAGGGAAATGCAGGTGGTCATCAGGAGTGACAGGGAGGACGGCACTGTCCTACCAGAAGAGAGCGAAGCTATCAGGAGTGACCTGATAGAGCAGATGCTCCGGACCATGGAGGGCCCTGAAGGGGGACCCCGAGGCCCGGAACTGCGCTTCAGGAACTCCGGCGTCGTGGAACTAGGATGGTTTCTAATAACCGTCCAGTACCAAACGTCGCTGGAGTGGCTCCTCAGTGGCTGGATCGCACCGACCATAGCGGGCGTCACATTCAGGGCGGTGCCCTCAGCGGACGCCCCGTGGCCGGTAAAGATCGGCTTCTGGTTCAGAGGCCAAGAAGTGGGCCTTCCAAGGCTGACGCGGGTGCTGAGCCTCCAGAACCGTTTCTTGAACGTGGGGAGGTGGAAGCACCTGGATATAACAGGAGAGGCAGGAAGGTGGTTCCTAACCTTTATGGTTAGCCGAGAGACCGCCCAAGCATTGGAGGGGCAGGGCATGACGCTCTATTACGAGCTAGTTACCCTGACGGTACGCAGAGTGCCACCGGGGTATAAGCCAGGCCCCTCCAGGCAAAGCGGTGGTCCCTCAGATAAGACGGGGAAGGGACCATCCACTTCCAAATAAAAGTAATTAATGGCGATACTGAAGGTAGGCCAAATCAATCTGCAGCACAGTATGGATGCAACCGTGGAACTGGAAAGCATCCTAACTGGTAAGTCTGAGATAGTTTTAATACAGGAACCATACGTTTACAGGAAGAGGGTAAGGGGATTAAGAGGAAGCGGATACCATCTACTTGTGGGCAAGGCCGACGATGGAGAGGAAGCACCAAGGACGGCGATCCTGGCGTCTAGAGACCTCGAAGTGGTCCATGTGCCGCAGCTGGGGACCAGCGACGCCACAGTTGCCGTCTTAGAAATCAAGGTAAGAGGAACCAAACATAGGGTGATGGTGGGGAGCGTATATGTACCATACGATGACGCACACTTACCTCCAACGGAGGAATTAATGAAAATAGTAAGGTATTGTAAAGATAGTGGCCTGCGCATGATATTGGGGTGCGACGACAACGCGCATAATACAATGTGGGGCAGCACAAACGTTAACGCTCGTGGCGAAGCACTACTTGAATGTTTGGCGACGACCAGCCTGGAGATATTGAATAGAGGAACGGAACCAACGTTTGTCAACCGCATCCGGCAGGAGGTTATTGACATTACGTTGGCAACGAGAGACATAGTAGGAGGTATAACAAACTGGAGGGTATCGGGAGACATATCGATGTCAGACCACAGAATGATAAGGTTTGATATCTACGCTGAAGCAGGGGATGTTCCCCAACGCCGAAACCCCAGAGCAACCAACTGGAACACCTTCTTAGAAGGTCTCTCAGAGCTCAAAGGGTATCAGGCCGACATTTTCTCGAAGGAACAACTCGACCAGCAAGTAGAAAAATTAGGAAGTACAATGACCAAGGCATTTGAAGATGCATGTCCCTTGAGAGTGGCCCCAAAACACCGGGTCCGTTGGTGGAATCAGTCGTTGAAGGGCCTGAGAAAAACGACCAGGAAGGCTCACAACAAAGCAATCAAGGAGGGCAACAAGGAAGCGTGGGAAACCTACAAAACCGCGAGAAGGGAGTTCAAAAAGGAGTTGAGAAAAATTAAAAGAGCCAGCTGGAGATCTTACTGCGGGGAACTCAACTCCCTCACAGAATCCGCCAGACTCATGAGAATTCTGAGCAAAGAGACAACCTTAAAGAAAGCAGATGGGACATGGACAACATCCTCAGAAGATTCACTCAGACATCTGCTGGAGGTGCACTTCCCAGGAGGTGTCGAAGACGACGAACAGGCCCCGCCAATACAACGAGTCCCTCACGGGGACCGGCGACTGGCAGAGAGGGTTGTTACACCTGACGCCATAGCCTGGGCAGTGAACGAGTTCAACCCATATAAGGCAGCAGGACCCGACGGAATTTTCCCGGGAATGTTACAGAGGGGTCTGAAATTTGTTACCTCAATCTTGGGGAGGATATTCCGGGCCAGCATAGCGCTAGGGTACGTTCCAAAGGCTTGGATGTCAGCAAGAGTAGTTTTCATCCCAAAGTCCTTCGGACCCATCAGTCTAATACCGTTACCGCTTAAAACGCTGGAAAAGGTGGTGGACAGGTTTTTGTTGGAGCGGTCCCTAAGGGTGAGCCCCTTCGACAGAAACCAACATGCATACAGAAGGTCGACAGAATCGGCCTTCCACACTGTAGTGCGGAGGATTGAACTTACATTGAGTTTTAAAGAGGTAACATTAGGACTGTTCTTTGATGTGGAAGGCGCGTTTGACAAGGCAAAAACAGCGACCATACAGACAGCACTTTTGACTAGAGGAACGCCTCACTCGATGGTCAGTTGGGTTGTATCGTCGCTAACAAGGAGGAAGGTCGAAATACCCCCATGGCGACCTCAGACTGAAGCCGAGGTTGGAGGGGGCTGCCCTCAAGGAAGCTGCCTCTCTCCCCATCTATGGTGCTTAGTCATGGACGAACTCCTGGGCAAACTCCTGGGCAAACTCGCAGACGAAGGCTTCGAGGCACATGCATACACGGACGACGGAGTTGTCCTAGTCAGCGGACGATTCATCGGAGTCGTCTGCGACTGCATGCAGGTAGCCTGCAGAATAATCGAAAGATGGTGCGGTGAGGCAGGACTCTCAGTGAATCCGACAAAAACAGAGATGATCCTGTTCACCAAACGAAGGAAAGAAGACGGGTTCAGGCCACCCACCATGTTTGGCAAAGAGCTGGAGCTAGTTTAGCAAGTCAAATACCTGGAGGTGGTCTTGGACTGCAAACTTTCATGGACGCCGCACGTAAATAGGATCATACAAAAGTCGGTAGCAATCCTATGGCAACTGATGAGAATTGTAGGAAGTAACTGGGGTACTAACCCGGAGATTATACGCTGGCTGTACACGGCAGTCGTAAGACCAAAGATCCCATATGGGTCAGCTGTGTGGTGGCCAGGCGCACAGGGCAGCACACTTAGCCGAAGACTTAGTAAGGTGCAGAGGTCTGTTTGGTAATAACGGGCGCAATGAGAACGACTCCAACTGCAGTGTTGGAGGTACTGCTGAGACTACCGCCGCTTCCGGTCTGGATCAAGAAGGAGGCAATGGCAGCTCACTTGAGGATGCGGGACTCGGGAGCCTGGGTAAACGAAGGAGCGATGATAAGTCATGCGAAGATTGCGAAGTGGGCGGAGCAGGAGATCCCTATTTCCGCCCTCAGAGTGAGAAGCGCATAAGATAGACTGCGATGGAATAGGAAGTTCACTCTCACTATTCCGAGCAGAGAACAATGGGAAGATAACACAGTGGAGTTTTGCACGGGAAGCCTAATATGTTATACGGACGGTTCGCGTCTGATTGACAAACTGGCTTCGGGAGCAGGCATCTATCTGGAAGGAAGAGACGTACGAGAAAGCTATGCTCTGGGTAGGCACACAACAGTTTTCCAAGCTGAAGTGTTCACTATCCTAACCGTAGCTATGAGACAAGAGGTGAAAGAAGGGCCCGAAGAGAGAATTTACATCTGTTCGGATAGTCAGGCAGCACTCAGAGCCATCTGTCATCTTAAACCAGCTCAGCACTTGTACAAGAATGCGGAGATGCTCTCGAGAAACTAGGCAAAACGAAGGAAGTTCAGCTAGTATGGGTTCCGGGTCACAGAGGGGTATGTGGAAACGAGGTGGCAGACGAACTTGCCAGAACCGGCTCCGCAACGCCGTTCTGTGGGCCGGAGCCCGTACTAGGCATCGCAAGAGACCAAACCTCTTCAGCCCTCAACGAATGGGCGGAAGAAGAGCTGAACAAACTTTGGTGGGATAACAGCGGCTGTAGGCAGTCGAAAGACTTCGTGGTCGGTTCCAGCAAGTCAAGGACGGCATGGCTTCTAGGCAGAATCCGCCAAGCACTACGCCTCCTCATAGAAATACTAACAGGGAATAACAAGTTAGGCAGGCACCTATCACTAATAGGTATGGAGGACAATCCCACTTGCCGCAAATGTGAAGAGTAGGAAGAAACTTCGTTTCATTTCCTCGACGAGTGTGAGGCGTACGGGAGGCTGAGATTTGAAATATTTGGAGTTGAAAAACTCCAAGAGGAACTCATCAACCTGAAATGGACGGACATACTGACCTTCATCAGGAGGTCACGAAGGTTCGAAAAGGGAGCTTAGGAGGAAGACGTAGATTTGTGGAAAACCGGGGATGGCAAAAAGGATCCATGTGGGCCTACTTGCCTGGCTGCGAAAACGGCCTCTCCCAAATTACTACTACTACTACATTACAAAATAGTTCATCATACAAAAAAGAGGTGAGATTGAGCGAATCAGAATGATCCTATAATTACAGTCGGTTGGTAGATAAATTTTTCCTTAAGGTTTATTACTTAACTAAACATTATTTTGTCCTTCGAGCCGGATATTTGTGATTGCGTAATCTCGGTTCTTACGTACCCTTACGTAATTTGTATGCTGAACTATTGAAATTTACTTTTACAAGATACAAGACCGTTCTTGGTATATATTCCACGTCACTATTAAATATTTTTCTATACTAAATTTTACAAGTGCATTGCATCACATGATTTTCATATTGCTTCCTCAAATCTGAAAACCCATAATTGCCAATTATCTGAACGTGTGTAGATATTCGGTTTCACCGTTTTTTTATTCATTTTCATTTTTTGTGCCAGCTCTGAAATTGGAATTTGCGTATCTGGTAAAAACTTAAATTCCAAACACCAGTTCTGTTCCTTTTGAGGTTCCATAAAAACACTTCAGTTATTGATTGATTGATATTATTGATAGGAAGAGGAAGTATACGGGGGTGCTGTGATAATTCCTCTACGATATTTCACTTAAATAAATTTATTACCTTTTCACAATGGCAACTGTTAACTGTTTTGTCAAAATTTCGCGCGCCAGAGCCTTACGTCAGGCGGTACTAAATAAACTGACAATTCTAGAGTTAACAAATCAAGCTAGAGGGGATCCATACTAGGTTCAAGGTTAATGACAGAAAATTGCCGGACATTATAAAAGGTTTTGAAAAACATCATATTGCATTACTTTCCCTCATTGCCGAAACTGATGCATTGATTGAAGTTGAAAATCAGGTTCAAAAGGGATTTTTAGATAGGTGTGCGGAAATTGAATATCTATATTATGACCTATTCGAGGCAGATGTTGTTAATTCAACTATGAATCAAACTAGTGATAATAATCATTCGGCAGTGGTTTTCGGAGCATGAAATTCCTCTACCAAAAATTAGCATTCCAACTTTCAAAGGAGATATTCATGAGTTTCCTACGTTCATTGAGCTTTATAATGCAATCGTTCATAAACGAAAAAATACTGCTGATATCGAGAAATTAAAATTTTTGCTTACAAGTTTGAGTGGTCCTCCAATAACTTTGATAAAAAATATTAAGTTGGTGGGAGGTAACTACCAAGTTGCGTATGATTCATTAATTTCAAGATACGAGAATTAACGTTAGCGTGCTGTTTCTTATTGGAAATCAATAGAAAATGCTCCCCACCTCTCTAACGACAACGTTAGTGGATTACGAAATTTACTTGATACTTTCGAAGATAATTTATCTTCTTTGAAAAACATGGGCTATAAACCTGAACAATGGTGTTTAATCATATCCAACATGCTGTTGGGTCTTTTGGATCCTGCTACTCGAAAGTTATTCGAACAAACACACGGTTCAAATGAGGTTCCCATCTACAAATCGGTAAAAGATTTCGTTTCCCGACAATGTACCGCTCTTGAATCAGTTGTCTTACACGTTGCACAAAAGCCTAAATTTACGAACATTTCAAAACCCCTCGTAATTTCCCCGAGAAGCGGAATGTCAGTAATTCATTTTTGCCAATAGCCAGTCGTCACAAAAATCGAATTCGTGTTATTTTTGTAAAGGCCCGCATATTATCTACAAATGCCAGACCTTTTTAACCAAATCCGTACAGGAAAGAATTACTTTCATGAAATCAATTAAAGCCTGTCTCAATTGTTTAGCTAATGCACATACAGTATCTCAATGCAACTCGGATAAAAGATGTAGAACATGTGGCCAAAATCATCATACGTTACTTCATTTAAATTTCACAAACCCTCAATTGGCTCAAAACTTAAATATAAACAATGTGCAAACAAATACGTCGAGTTTCCAAAATGCCCTGCAACCGGTTCAAAATGATGCGTGTACTTCGAAAAATGTCATGGTAGGCATGCTGCTAAACGATCATGACGTTTTGTTATCCACAGTTTTGTTACAGATTCAAGATAGTTTTGGAAACTGGCAGATAGTTCGCGCTATTTTGGATTCAGGCTCTCAAAGTACGTTTATGACAAAAAAAAAATGCGCAATTATGCTAGGATTAAATAAATTCAATATTTCTTTGAATGTTCAAGGATTAGAAATGATGATCTCTGCACGATCGGCGGTACACTGTACTATTGCCCCCATTGAGAATAAAACGTGAAATTTACAATTTGGTGCTATACTGGTAGATAAAATTTGCGATACCATGCCAAATACTTCTTTTAATCCAGATTCAATAACCCTGCTTCAAAATTTGAAAATGGCTGATCCCAACTGGCATTCACCAGGCGAGGTACAATTACTTTTAGGAGCCGATATTTACGGAGCTATCATACAAAATGGTCGAATTCCCTCTGGTCCCGATAATCCAACATGTATGAATACTATTTTCGATTGGACGTTAATCGGTAAAATGTCCTTGAATAATTCTACTGTTGCAACAAAAAATATCGCCTCCTATTTTACTACGTGTTCGAATACTGATTTGAATAATACTTTGCAAAAATTCTGGGAAACCGAGGAGGTTCCCACTGTTGTTCAAAAAGCGCCTTCGGATATTTTTCGTGAGAGGTACTTTGCAGATACCATTACTCGCGACTCCGAGGGACGATATATTGTTTCTCTACCCTTTAGAATAAAATCTATAGATTTTGGCGACACCAGAGCCCTGGCGCTTCGCCGGTTCTATTCTCTTGAAAAACGTTTATTGGGCTCGGAAAAATTGTACACTACTTATTCAAATGTTATACGTGAATACGTGGATATGGGCCATTTGCGGGTTGTATCACGCCCCGATACGTACGAACAACAGTATTATTTTTATCTTAGTCACCATGCCGTGATGAAACAAGATTCCAGTACTACTACTCTGCGCGTTGTGTTTGACGCGAGTAGTCACGCCCAAAACAAGCCTAGTCTCAATAAAGTCCTATACCCCGGTCCTAAGTTACAAAGAGACTTGGTTACAATTTTACTTACTTTCCGTTTGCATAAATATACGATGGTTTGCTATATTTTGAAATGCTACAGAATGATCAAAGTGACAGAAGATCATAGAAAATTTCAACGTTTAGTATGGCGGTTTTCTCCAAAAGATCCCGTACAGGATTTCGAGCTAACTGTTTTGACTTTCGGTGTCAATTGCTATCCATATCTATGCATCCGTACGCTCCTGCAATTAGCTGATGATTATGATGAACTTCCCCTAGCCTCTACTATTTTGAAAGAATCGGTCTATATTGATGACTGCGCAGTATCCTGTGCAACTTTTGCTCATGAAGTCATGAATCGAGTTGTTAGGGCGCGGAGGTTTTGAACTTCGGAAATGGATGTCAAATGAGCCCAAACTGTTGGCCAATCTCCCGGCGAGTCACATTCAAACTATAGATTTTTCTCTGGATCTAGAAAACGATACAACAGTGAAAATCCTGGGTCTCAGATGGAATCCTAAAACTGACTTGCACAAAAAGAAATCTTCTTAGTACTTTGGCACAGATTTATGACCTCTTAGGTCTCATTTCTCCAATTACATTTTTTGCTAAAACCCTCATCCAATATTTATGGATGCTTAAATTGGATTGGGATGAACTCGCTCCTCCGGAAATAATTGTCAAATGGAAAAGGTTCAAAAACGAACTTCGCTTGTTTGCTGATTTCCGCATTCCTCGAATTATTGATAACATGAATTCCGTCTTTTGTCAAATATGTGGGTTTTGTGATGCATCAGAACGGGGTACTTGTGCCGTTGTTTATTTTAGGGTAGGATATTCGAATAGTGAGATTAAAACTATCGTGATTTGTGCTAAATCGAAAGTTGCTCCCGTAAAAAGGATAAGCCTGCCTAGGCTCGAGCTTTGTGCAGCCGTATTGCTGGCAAAATTAGTAAACTTCGTACAAAATGTTTTTGCCACTCAAATTCATTTCCAAAATACTCACGCTTTCACAGATAGCACTGTTGCTCTGTCCTGGATTCAGAGTTCGCCTTTTTGTTGGAAAACTTTTGTGTCCAATGGAGTGTCGTATATTCAAGAAAAAATTGCCCCAAATAATTGGTACCACGTACCCTCCGCTGAAAACGCAGCGGATCCAGGATCACGTGGTCTATTTACGTCAGATTTGCTAAATTCCTATATTTGGTGGCAAGGTCCCGATTTTTTATGTAGACCCCAGGAAACTTGGGAGTTTATTCAAATCAAGGTGCAACATCCTCCAGAAGCCCTTGAGGAGGAACGACGCATAACTCTCTCTACCGTCGTAGAAACTTTGTTTTTAAATAATATGCTCAATAAATTTTCTAATTGTACAAACATTAAAAGAATTCAAGCTTATATCTTACGATTTATACACAATCTCAACGCTCGAAAATTGCATACAAAAAAAATAACAACCCCATTGGTGTTTCTCGAACTCGAAAAAGCTCAAATTATTTTAGTGAAATATGTTCAAACTAAATATTTTGAAAAGGAAATCTCTGCTTTGCGAGATGAAAAACAAATGCCTGAGGCTTTCCGAAAACTCAATTCGTTAATTGATAAAAATAATGTTTTACGAGTTGGAGGAGGTTGTCATTCAGATCTCGATTACGACAAAAAATATCCGATCCTTTTGCCTAGTCATTACAATTTTACTGAGTTATTAATTCATGAAATACACGTGAAAAATCTACATTCGGGAATAATTGACTAGTTCTTGCTTTTCCAAAACTTCTGGGTTCTTGCGGGGAAAAAAACTTATCAGAAAAATCATTTCACGTTGTACTATTTGTTGGAGCTCGCGTCCCACTACATTTCAACCCCCGATGGGATCTTTGCACAAATTCCGCGTGTCTCAAGCTAAAGCCTATCAAAATGTCGGCGTAGATCTTACTGGAAGTTTTTCCATAACGATGAATAGAGTTCGCGGAAGCAAACGACTCAGAGCTTATCTATGCTTATTTATTTGCGGTTGTACCAAAGCAATACATTTGGAACTCATCTCAGACTTATCGACTGACGCGTTTTTAGCAGCTTTTCGTCGTTTTATGGCTAGACGCGGAAGAGTTCAAAATGTTTACTCAGACAATGGCACTAATTTTGTGGCAGCGGCAAAGTACCTTAAGATCGGAGTTTCTACACTCTTGATTACCTAAAAACTACAGATAGCAGTGACAGCACCCGATCCACCGCGCCACCAAAATAAAATAGCTATACAACCAGTCCTACAAGTGCGTACACCCCTCTTCATTGATAAAGTCTGCCTCTTAGGGGAGTTCTAGTAATCCTCTGTTTCCGGTGGTCGACTGCGAATAGTGCCAATGCACCGTTGTCAGTCAATCGTTTTCAAAATTCGGAGCCATTAGAAAGCTGCGAGCTGTGATTTCTTCATTCTTGTTTTGTTTGCCTGGTGTCTAGTAGCTACTGTTTTATTGTATTTTCATATGATTTTAGAAACTTTACGATAATTGTGTTTGATTTCTTGATAAGTGTGTGTATTTACGAGAAGGGTAAGTAAAATTAATCTCTAAAATTATTTGTTGCTTCCATGAAATAATCTCGGATATAATAATTGTTTATACCTACCTACATTCTCTATGTTTGGCAAGAACGGTATCGCGCATATTATTATTTTATCGATGAAAACGGGGATTTGCTTCTGCTAATATAAATAGTAGTCCGTAAGTAGGTTTCACTTTTAGGTCTATATTTTTTCATATTCTGATTCTTACCAAAAGGAATATCGATCCACTATTATTGTTCAGAGAATATTGTGGGAACCGAGAGAAAGGAGGTAGGAAATTGGTGTTCTTGAATTTCTGGAGATTGAATCGGCTATGACAATATATACAGGGTGTCCCGAAATCATATTATGGCAGATATCCGACAGCATACAATCATTTTCATGGCTAATGCCACGACGGACAGAGAATTAAAATTGACAAATATCTGTTCAAGTACCTGCTTTACCAAGTAGCAGATATTGTGGCTCAACGTGTTCCGGTCAGGCCTTGTTACTGACTCCATAGAGGATCGTTCCCAGCCCGTTACATGAACCAATAACTAAAAATATGGACAGACAATTTTTGGCCCGGTCTGGAACCGGTCGCCAAGCGAGCGCTTCTCCAATACGCTAATACCCGCTATTAGCTAGGGATTCTAGGGAAGTAGTTTACCATAATATGGAGAAACTTCGGCCTCGAAAGCCTTAACCATTTCATCATTACAATTTTACATAAATCAGTAAAAGACAGGTATAAATTTTTCATAGAGTAATAATTCATATTTATAGGTAACACAGGGAACAGCTCGATTTTATCGAAAAAAACACGAAAAAACAGTTCGACAACGATTTGTACATCACCGAAAGGAATGATCGGCTAACTGCTTCAATTTTGGAAATGTTGTTAAGAGAAAACCGAACACGCCATGTCATAATCTCGTCAAACAAATACTTTACCCCAAAGAAATGTATACTGAATCTATCAACTATGGAAAAGTAATGGAATCGCATGTACGCGAAGAATTGATGGATGTCAGACTTGAGGAAGCAGGCTTATTCATAGATTTAGAGAATGGCTTTTTAGGAGCAACACCTGATGGTATGACGATAAATTTTAATAGCAGTCCTTATTTCAAAAACAATTTTTTTTCAGGTCTGCTGGATAATGACACGATTTTGGAAATAAAATGCCTCCATAAAGTTGTCAAATTGGGCACTTCTTTGGAAGAATCTACAAAAAAATATATGTTTGGAACTTTTTGGGGACCAATTACTTATTACTATCATATTCAGGGACAACTGAACATTTGCAGAAGAAACAAATGCTATTCCGTTGTATTTGTTGATAGTGACAGCATTGTTTGTTGAGACTATTGTAAGAGACGAAAAGTTATGGATCGAGATGATGCTTCCCAAATTTTTCAAAGAACGAATTCTTCAGGAGTTGGTGAGAAGGAGAATTACCTGACGTCTGAGGTGTTATGATCCAGAATACAGATCGACCATTGCTGATCCCAAATAATTGAAATAATTTTGTTTTTTCTACTAGTGTTTCTATTTTTCTAAATTCCATTTCAACTTTTTTTTGTCATTTTCATCAATATCTTCACCCAACCAAACTCGAATGACTGCTACCGATGGTGAAAATATTCTGAAAAGGTTAACTTTCCATATTTTTTATATTTCGGTGTCAGTGTTATTTTAGACGACCCAACCCCAACTACTTCTTTTCAAAATAAACACAGAAAGTCGAAACATCATAACTACATATGTAATTCGGATCTTTACATCAAACTTCATATTTAGATGCAATAAATGGACATCTAGATGCCACTTATGAAAAAACTCTGATAAACCTCTTCTGAAGGATAGTTTACTACTGGAATTGCTTGACATGTTTGACGAAGGTTATCCTGTAACAGATTCAAAAGTTAATTGGTTGGTAGAAATGATAACTTGGTGCGACAAGTTTTTGAATCTGTTACTCACAAAGTTACCAACGTCACACATGTAAAGAAATAACTTTTTCCTCTTCATCTTGAATTGATGAATTTTGACAAAAAAAATCGTATTCGCCGTCCCCAAATACCCCCAAATACCAAATTTGAATAGAATCGGGTCATAGTCACAAAACTCTTTCGCCATCTTGAATTGATGAATTTTGACAAAAAAATCGTATTCGCCGACCCCAAAAACCCCCAAATACCAAATTTGAATAGAATCGGGTCATAGTCACAAAGCTCTTCCGTCATCTTGAATTGATGAATTTTGACAAAAAAATCGTATTCGGCTACCCAAAAAACTCCTAAATACCAAGTTTGGAAAGAATCTGGTCATAATCACAAAACTCTTTCGCCATCTTGAATTCGTGAATTTTTACAAAAAAATCATATTTGCGTACCCGAAAAACCTCCAAATACCATATTTTCATAAAATCGAACCATAATCACAATATAACTCCTCCGCCATCGTGTAGCCGCCATCTTGATTTTAGTAATAATGACAAAAAGAATTTAATCTCAGATTCTGAAAACCCCCACATACCTACCAATTTTGAATAGAATCTGTCCATAACCACAAGAGATAATGAACACGAAACCAACAAAACAAAGTATCTATATAGTGCGACCGATCACCCAGGGGGGTGCTGGAAATTTTTCCTAGTTTTCCTACAGCTGAAAAGTGAATACGCCACCAAAAGTCGCACCGGAGCGCGCCACGGCATATAATAATAATAATATCCGTCTTCTACCTTTGTGTGTTTATGAGTAAGTACTATTATTATTATGTAAAGGTCTGATCTTTTATACAATAGTTTTTACTTTATACATATACCTAATCTGTGCATATACTCCATAATATTACATATATTGATCTGACAAAATGCCCCAAATTGAACTCCAAATAAAAGACTGGGAACGATTTTCTCGTTTATGTCTTCGAGAGGACTGAAAGATATAAAAGTGCCGATGAAAATTATGGAAAATTTGAAGGTCCCCGCGTGGCTTCCATATGGAAAATTCAAGTTTCGTTTTTACAAAATATTTAACCCAACTTTGGCATTCGCAGAACTTATACCATTTTTTTATGAACATTTCATGATGAGAACTTTCATAATATTTTCAATGGGGGTTTCCAGTATTGTAAAATATGCACTTTTTTCACTTGACGTAATAGAGGGCAGTTTATAACATAGTCCTAACCATTTATTCACTCTAAATTTTGAAAATCTGATTTATTATTCAATATTTGAATACGTGATTTCAGTATGCATAAATTCAAACGCTGCTCAGCTGTGACGATATTGTCTTCATGTACGATTGGCTGAAGTTTGGGATTGCGCGGACAAAGCCGGCGAGAGTGACTGAGGGACGCCGCAGTTGCCAAGTCTTTGTAAAATCTAGAAAGTACTTACGTGTAATGACAAATTGAACTTAATTAATTGTTGGTAATTGCTTAGTGGCTATTCTCAAGTTACCGTGAACATGAAAATATTCGAAAATTAGGAAATATCATATAGGTATTCTATCATATTCCAGTCGAGCTTTTTACAACCACATACTCTGTCAGATAATATAGCAGCTATTTTCCAAATTACCAAATATTTTAAAACTTCGAACAGAGGGACAGATAGGTACATAATATACCAATGATATTATTAAGAAAGTGAAATAGTCTATTCTGGTAAATCATATTTTTTGCGATATGGCAACGCTGTCAGGCACATTATTTTATCTGCAAGGCGAACAATCACGAGTATAACCAATCAAAATCTCTCGCGTAAGTACGTCACGTTCCCGCCTCTTCTGGTCGTTTAAATTCGGTGGATAATTTCGGCGTTTTCAATAATTTTTATCTCTATAAATTGATGAAAAAAAAATTCGAAAACTGAACACAAGGTACTTATGAATGCACTATATCGAAATATATTTTTTCTGAAAATGACTGGAAACCCCCATTGGCAGCAACGAGAAAATCACCGGAATATTTTTTTTTTCACAAGTTTACCCCATGTTGATGAATATGGCAGCAACGATAAAATCGTCCCAAAAACACATGTTTTATGGAAATGCGTAAATTGAATTTTCCTTATGAAATCCAGGCGGGGACCGCTCGAATCTTCCATAAATTTCATTCAGCACTTTTATATCTTTCATTCCTCTCAAAGGCATGCATTGTGAGAAATGTCCTTGAGTAAAATTATCAATTGTTACTGAAAAGTTTGGCAACGTTCGTTCTCCTCTTTTCTTGAAGACATTCTCGTATTGTTAGGCGGGATCAAAATTTCATTCATATTTTCGATTTTAGTGAAATCTCCCTCTAGCAGTCCGTAGCTGAACTGAGCCACTCAGAAAATGGGCCAAGATGCTCTGAATCGTATATCAATACCCACGATTACTTTTCCGTAGACAACTCTACAACAAGATTCTTATTCTCAACTTTTTTGTTTTGCTGCATTCTCAATAATAAAGGTGATGTCATTAGCTATCTCATAACTCGAGAATAAATTTATACTGGCATTTATTGTCGACATTGATAACCTCAAAATTAATCAGTTTTGAGAATTTTTTCCAAACTACTCATTTAGTTCTCAGAGTTTCCATGAGTCAAACGACACGTATTGAACCTTCAGTCACCTCTACAGCAAATTTCAATTCAAATACTGCAACGGATCATTGATTGTCTACGAAATACCGAGTCAATGAATACAGTTGAAAATTGTCCGTTGCAATTCCAACCTTAATCAAATATTTTCTGAGGTAGCTTTCCGCGAATCCATCCGATGGCATTTTAATCCACCTTCGGCACCCCATATGGGGGGATTGTGGGAAAGCAATATCAAAAGTGCAAAATCTCATTTACATCGCATCATAGGTGAACAGATAGTCACTTTCGAGGAACTTTCGACGATTATTGTACAAGTGAAGGCAGTACTGAATTCGCGTCCGCTGTGACCCATTAGTATGGATCCCAATGATTTAACGGCCTTACACCGGGTCACTTTCTTACACTGAATCTCCTGACAGCTATCCCGGACTCAGATACTAGCGATATGAAATTGAACCGACTTTCTAGGTAGCAGTTTTTACAAAGATTGCATTCTGATTTCTGGCGTAGGTGGCATAGAGTATCTACACACACTGCAACAATGATCGAAATGGAATCATAGAGATTCTGAAGTAGCGATAAATACGATGGTCTTGACCAAAGATCAGTCATCTCCCTTAAATTGGACAATTGGACGCATAGTGAAGTTACACACAGGAGCAGATCATATTGTTCGAATCGGAACTGTTAAAACAACTGAAGGCTTGGTCAAACGTTCCTTGGTTAAGCTATGTCCTCTGCCTAATGCTTAATTCAGAAACTATCTCCTTATATAGTTTCAGGGGGGCAGGAATGCTCCGTTCTCGCTTATTTAGTTCTTAAGTTAGTTTACATAATACATTAATTTGCCATTCACAACGATTTTGGGAAAAATAATTCTTTCATTTCTACGCATTCAACATTTATTATTATTATTATGGTTATTTTGTTATTGCAGAAGTTCACTAACTTCTTATCTGGGGAAATTAAGCATGTGATGTAAGCTGCACTTCCTTAATAGAAATGGCCTTGCTATTTTCTAAAAGAATTTAATCTTTTGAAGTTTCGCGTATTAATGCCTTGACAATTCGGTAATTTCGTCTTGTTGTTTTTCCTGCTTAAGACCTATACATAAACATCCTTTTTTATCTATCACTTTCCTTGCTAAACTTCAACCTACAAAAAAAAAGAACATTCGAAGAAAGAGAACTCAGGCAGACAGACCGAAACGGCCGACTACTACGGTGACTCGCCTTCTCGTTAAATCATTTTACCGATATTTGGTGAAATATATACAAATTTTCGTTCGACGGATTTGATGCATTTTCAATTTGAATTTTCATTGCGTGATCGAGTGTTGATTATTAGGATTATAGCAATTACGTCATCCTGTGAACCTCATCCTGAAGATTTTGGTAAGTCAATGCATGTCTATCTGTTACCTTTTTTATTCAAAATCGCATTGCTTATTTAAGTCATTACATTTACATTACAAAATATTTCATCATACAAAAAAGAGGTGAGATTGAGCGAATCAGAATTATCCTATAATTACAGTCGGTTGGTTGATACATTTTTCCTTAATGTTTATTATGTAACTAACCACTATGTATGTATGGATGTATGTATGTATTGTGTAATCAACTTACACGTTGGGCATGTTTTTCTCTCAGAGAATGTTCGATATATACTGACGGAAGCGGTGGTATTCTGAATTGAACAAATAGAGGCCGACAAAGTTCTCTGAAACCACAGTTTGCCAAAATTCGCAAAACTTTTTTTTGTTGTCGAAAAATTTGTATGAACTTGGAGGAGTCGCCCCAAATGACAACGCCATATGTTATATGTGCATGAATAATAATAATAATAAAAGTACTTTATTGGTTACCCAATAGGCTACCAACCGGAGTTATGTGCATGAAATAATGCAAACTACGTACTTTTTTTCAGAGTTTCTTGTAGTTACTTTTCAGAGTATTCAATATTGACGTATATTGACGGTTATAATTCAAAATTTGTTGATGTTTGAAAAGGCATAAAATGCATGCCTTCAAACCTAAATTTCTTCACACTTTACACGGCGAAGACGAAAAAAGAATGGAATACTGTTTGTGACTTTGTGGAAACAATACAGTGACAGGAATTTCTTGAAAAATATTTTATTCAGTGATGAGGCGACTTTCACCACTAACGGTGTGGTATCTTCTCAAAATTTGAGATATTGGGCAGACCAATTGTCAAAATCAAATATCCCAAAAAGTGAATGTGTGGTGTGGGATACTGAATGATTAATAGGACCTTTTTTTTATTAAAAAAAATCTGTGAGGAGAATTATTCGTTCATTTTCTGGAGAATGAGTTCTCTGACTTCCTGGAAGAATTGCCTCTGAATATACGGAATAAATTAATTTTTCAGTTAGACGGTTCACCCGTTCACAATTATGGGACAAGCACGGAATGGCTCAACAGAAACCTACCTAGGAAGTGGATTGGACCTAATAGCCCTCTCGTGATGTGGCCCCCACGTTCCCCTGATCCCACCCCCCTAGACTTTTATTTATGGGGAACGTTAAAAAATAAAGTGTATAGGAATAGATTCACTACTACTGAAGATCTCCGCGCGAGAATAATCGAGGAATGCCAGGAAGTTACAACTGGGGAACTAAGAAAAGTGGTTGTAAATAATAGAAAACGAATAAAAAAACTTCGAGGGAGGACTCATAGAAGGAACAATAATTTGAATTTGGTGAATCCGAATCAATACAGAATTTTCAGTTTCCTTATATCCTTTCTTTGTCATAGTTGAAATTAGTGGTACTTTAAATGGGAAACATGAAAACTGTCTTCAATTATTTGCAGTTAGATATATTTTATATTGAATTTTTCTCAACCCTGAAACTTCAATATGTTGAATTGACTTTGAATGGTGCAATTATATTTTCTTAACTTTATAAAATTGTATTATTTTTGTAGTTATGTTCTAATTTCATTGTGTGACTTTCCAAGGAACATTATCATCAATTATTTTTCTGGATAATCAAGTAGACAAATTTTCAATAAAAATCAAATATTTCCGTTTCAAAAGTTAGTGATTATAGAACAAATATATGACAAGTGAAACACAAATATGAACATTATCTTGTTCTTTGTTAAATGTTTCAAAATAATTTCGAAACATGAATGAACATTGGAAAATAGTCGATCGTTAACCGATTCTTAAAATCCTCTTACTATGATGAATGAATTTATGTTTATATACGAAACGTCAAGTAAGAATTAAATTCAATTTCAATAAAAAAATTAGATTTCTGATTGGTGTAGAATTATATTTCAAAGTTTGTAGTCAGCAGTTCCATCGCGAATGGCGGGCAGTGTATATCACTTAGGCCAACACCATTGAGCCGATAGGTGTATTTCCAGCATTTTCATCAGTCCTGCGAGTTTCATAATTTTACCTCGATAATTACGGAAGTTACGGGGGTGCTTCCATGAAAAGTGACACAAATTTGAATTTTTCAGGAGTGAAATTTTTTTAGGAAAAAGGTGTATCTGTAGTAATTTGGGGGTCCTGATCACGAATCTGAAGGAATTCTCAGCCTATTTTGCCCCCTAGTATGATTTACCGTAATAATGGGATGTTCCATCGCGAATGGCGGGCAGTGTATATCACGTAGGCCAACAGCATTGAGCAGGTAGATGCATTTCCATCATTCTCATCAGTCCTGCGAGTTTCATAATTTTACCTCGATAATTACGAAGTTACGGGGGTGCTTC
Source organism: Chrysolina americana (assembly GCA_958502065.1). Lineage (NCBI taxonomy): Eukaryota > Metazoa > Arthropoda > Insecta > Coleoptera > Chrysomelidae > Chrysolina > Chrysolina americana. The sequence goes on from OY293420.1 coordinate 35,197,683, forward strand.
CATAAAAAGTGATACACACTGTATACGTCAGTTGTCATCTGTCGTCCAGTGCACTCCGCAATCTTAGGGAAAAAAGTGAGTTAGAGTGAGAGGGTGGGGATAAGCGTGGTTGTGAGACGGAGAAAGCGTTTCACCGTCATCTGTCAATTACCTCCAGTTGTCATTCGTCACCTATCATCAACTACCTACCTTTCAGCCGTCATCTGTAATTTCTCCTTCTCTAATATGTCTTATTTGTGGTCCTCTACCGGCAACATCCCAACATGGCCGCTACGTCGTCATCTGCCAACATGGTCTCCTAATCAACCGCGCCTTGGTCCGTGACGTCACACACAACGTTCGATAGATATAACAAAAAGGTTATGCTGTGGGTTTGAACGGGAGTATTGTGTGAATGAAGTTCATATATACGTTTGGAAGATACAGAAGGCAGGATTTCTCGTAAAGTATTGTAAAATGAATATATGACTGCTGTGCAATTGAGTTGGGGTGTTAGGTGACATAAACTCAACGTTTAAAAATATATACACATAGAATGATCATCATAGGGCCAGCAACGTGTTAGAGTGGGAAGGATTCAGAGAGGTGCAGCGTTCGCTGGCCGCGTTCCTCGTGAAGTAGCCGAGAGAGATTTATTTGGAGAGATGCCCACAATCGAAGCTTCTCTGAAAAAAGCCGTTACTGCTGAGGAAAAAGCGAAGATGTTTGGCGAATACTTTCGGGACGTCTCAAAGCCAAAACCCGATGTCGACTTGCTGTCATGATCCACCCTGCCCCATAGTGATTATTAGAAAAGATCCGTCATCAAACGACGTCATGCAATTCAATATTCTCGAGTGTCAGTCAATGATATCGAAATAATAAACAATGCTTAATGCACCGCTCTTCTGTTTGAGAGCGGACTGCGCGAATAACCAGTTCACCGCTACCTTTTCCCCGCCACGATCATAATTGACGAATTTCAAGATAATGAATATCTCGAAATATTCCTTCCTACTTTTCAATAGCGCGTCTTTCTTCCGCCCACAGCATAAGATAATATCTATAAATTAAGGTCATAACTCATCTCGCTAAGTAGGATATGCAGTAAATAGCGATATGTCAACTGGACGCTATTAAAAACATGATTAATTATGCAGGTGTCGTATTTTATTGCGTAAGGAAGAATAACGGCGACACGTGTTCCTTTGCGAGGGGTCAATCTTGTATTTAAGCGAGATTTCAAAAGAATAAAAATCAGTTCATCTTTGACCCGGGCCATGATGGTCTAAGGATTATACCAGTGCGTTACCAAGTTCGATTTCATGTATTAGTGCAACTGTTCGCGAAAATGTATGGCTCGGAGTATAGTTTATTCACTGCCGCGAATATCTTCTAGTTACAAGTGCGTTTGGAATAGTGCAGTATGTAGTCTAATCTATCGCGAACACCGGAGTGCCTAGTCAAGGGAGTTTGAAATCACTTCGTCAGTAAAAACCTTAAGATGAAACTATCGTACTATTAAATGTGATCTAGAAACGATCATGAATATAATGTCTGAACAGATATAATGAGTGCGGAAATTTATGTGCCTTCTCGTGGAAATAAGCCGCCTTGAAAGACATCTGCAACCCTGTTTAATTTATTAGAATATTAGGTTATTTTCACCTGTCGAGTGTGTATATGTTTGGTTATTTTAAGAGCTGTCCTTTATTCAGGTAAATGTTTATATCGGGAACCATGAATGGGAACAGCTATCATTTATGAAAGTAATTACTGTTACTTCAATTTTGGTGTATTTTTATAGGTATCATGTAATAGTGTTTTGTGTATTTGCTTGATTTGTGTTTATTACTGTTTGAACTGATTACTCATTTTGATTATGTCTTACATGTCGGATTAATGTTATATTGATTTATTTGCATGATTTTATCGCATGTTACCTGTATAATGTAGTTCAACATGTACTGTTAGTGCACGTTTTGCTTGATATATTTTGTATATTCTGATATTTGATTACTAGGTGTGTTATTGGTATATATTGATTTATTGCGCAAAACAAAGGTATTTAGTAGTGACTATGAGGTTGCTATCTTTGAAAGTATGTTTTTATGTATGTGAACTATTATCCAGAAACATTTATGTGCTTGCTACCATTGTTTATTTAAATGTTTTTAATATACCTCCGACTGTAGCAATAACGGCTAGCAATGTAAGAAATGTCTCGTTGAATATGCGTTTAGAAAGCTTGCTTGTTTTCAAAAGTAATTTAAGTATTTAAGGTGTTGTTCACTCTGCTTTATATTATTAAATTGTGTGTTTGATATATGTTAAAGAGGTCTGACTTGAAATACTTGTATTCAATTCGGAACTAATCTATGTTTATTTAATATACTCATCAAATTAATCCATCTTGTTTTCTTTCTATACTCGAATTTCACTTATAACAGGACGTCACGTACTTTCTAGGACCATCAGGGGTATGACGTAGCCGCTCACGTTATATTCCTTATTGTTGTTAGGTGTCCCGACGTTTTGATACGCCTCGCCCATCATCAGACCAAGCGCTGATGGCGAATGAGACCTTGCGTTAGAAACTCTAGGATATTCGAAGCGGTGTAGAGACTAAGGCCGATATGCCGCTTTATAACATTTCAACAAAAGAGTATCACCATAAAAGCTAAAGAAATCATAAATATGGCAAAAATAACAATAAACCCAGGGACCTTTTTTAAGTACTTGACAAGTTACGATGAAATCACGGAAACAATAAAAAAGATTCAGTCGCATAAGGCATCGGGAATAGACGCATTGGATACGGTTCTGCTTAGGAACCTACCAAATAAGTCCCTCGTCCAAATTATATACTTAATCAACGACATACTGAAGTGGCAGCACTATCCAGTATGTTTGAAGAAGGCACTGATTATACCAAAGCCTGGGAAAAAACCCAACTTGATAGATAGCTACCGCCCAATCTTGCCGTTGAGCGCGATGGCTAAGCTGGCAAAAGGTTACTGAAGCTCAAGAAGAGGCTGAAAATTATACCGGAGCAATTCGAGTTCAGAGCCGGTCACTTAACCACGTCACAGGTCGTCCAAATTGTTCACGTGGTAAAGGAATCCTTCCATCGAGACGATGTATATGCTGGATATGCGTAAAGCATTCGATACGGTTTGGATAGACGGTCTGGTCACCAAACTTTTCAACGTGCACACACCCTTAAGATAATCAAACTAATAAACCCGTACCTGGTGGGTAGGACTCTTAGGGTAAGGATAAATAATAACATTTCAGGAGAATTTCCCTTCGAAGCGGGAGTACCTCAGGGTTCAAGCCTCTCCCCACATTTGTACTCTCTGTATATTTGGAGAACAACAAAATTGATCTCAACGCAGCATAAATCGAGCTGATAAATTTCACTGGAAAGTATTGCGATCGTAAGGTTAAAATCAATAGGAAAGGACCTCGCACGGGATTTTGGTTGATTGCGGAATTCAATGAAACTCGGGTATGTTGTATATCACGATCTGTCGGTAACACTTTAAATGGACCATAATCAAATCGTATGATTAGTTTCGGAGAAATAGGTTGATTTTGAAAGATGTTACGAAAACACAAAATAAAAGTAATTTACACAAACTGAGATTATTTCTGATTTATTAACGTGATCAGTTTTTTACTCTGATTTTCGTTACCTGGGAGACTAGCGATTTTCGTGACAATCAAGTCACCAATTTCATACCCGCTAACTTCTCGCCTCTTTGTGTTGAAAGTTTTGTCTTGTTTCTTCCTGTTCCTTTCCAGTTTTTTACTAGCAATGTCTCTCAGTTTGGTAACGTCTAGTGCTTTGTCATCGTCAGGAATATAGCGGTCACCGTCCATTCTCAAGTCGATCCCGAACATAAGTGCAGCAGGGGAGGCTTTCGTAGTCTTATGTACCATGCTGTTGATACTTTGTTGAATAGCTCCCAAATTGGAATCCCAATTGTCTGTTGTTGTGCTCGATCCCATAGTTGACAGGGAATCCAGAATTGATCGGTTAGCTCTTTCCACCTATCCGTTACCTCTAGGCATACCGACAGCAATGTTGAATAGCTTTATATCTTGTCTTCGCAGAATTTCGAGAATTCCTTGTAAGTGAATGCAGAGCCAGCATCACAAATTATTCGTCTTGGGTTACCAAAAACATTGAATATTTCAGTCAATTCATCGATAACGTTTCTGTTATTGGTACCGCCCTGGAAAAAATGAATTTAGTAAAAGCATCAATTGCCACTAAGACGTATTTGTTTTCAGTTTTCGAACTCACAAACGGTCCCAAGTGATCCACATGAAGCATATGAAATGGTGTGGCATGTTTCGGAATTAAGTGAAGTAATCCTGGCTTTTTACCGCCGACAGATTTGTGATAAAGGCAATGAAGACAGGAGCCGATATATTTTTTTACGAATCGCCTCATTTTTGGGAACCAATATCGCTCACGAATTCTTTCAACTGTTTTCTCTAACGCAGAGTGTCCCGCGTCATCGTGATTCAACTTTACTATTTTCCACCTACATTTCCGTGGCACCACCCATCTTCTTCCTCTATTAGTCATTCTGTAAACTTTATTAGCACGTGGATCATAGGCTTTGAAAATTGCAAGGTTGCCATATCTGTCTCCGGATAGTAGTTTTTCCTTGATTGTCACAATTTCCGCGTCAATTTCTTGGGCTTCGTTCAACCAGATCATGAAAATATCTTGTTCCTTAGCACTGATGTTTGAATTTCTGCTCAAAGCGTCCACGTGTTGTATTTGGGAACCGGGTTCATGTTGAATTTGGAAATTGAATTCCTGCAGGCTGAGCATCCACCTCGCAATTCTCGGAAGAATTATTTTCTTTGACATTGCACGGAAACGTTCTAATGTTTTAACAATCGCCAATAGCTCTAATTCAAATGAGTAATAATTTTGCTCATCTTTGCTTGTTTGTTTACTGTAATATGCAATAGGTTCCTCTCCAGCATTCGTTATTTGCATCAATATTCCGCCTAAACCGTCGCGACATGCGTCGGTATAATCGACACTTTTGAGGCTTGGATGAAAAATTGTTAAGATTGGTTTAGCACAAAATAATTTCTTTCAATTTATTTACTATCATTGTATCCAACCAATCCCAGAAACTGTCCCACTTGGTGAACAAACAGTCTCTGGAATTGGGAATCTTGTTACAGCTTCCGTTTTCTCATCAAATAATTTATTTCTTGCTTGAGAAATTTGGATTTTGACATTTTTATGGTCAGTCCAAAGTCCCTAACAATTTCAAATGTTTTTTTCAAGCAATAATGAACCTTCCTCGATCGAATTGGAAGGTATGATTATGTCATCCAAATATGAGATCACCCCATATGATCGCAAGGGTTCAAATACTTCCGACATCATTTTTTTAATTGCACAGACCAAAGGGCACCCGAAGATATTCATAATGACCTTCGGGTGTGATGAATGCTGTCTTGTGAACTGATTCAGGGCTCTCAGGTATTTGATGATATCCCCAGGCAAAATCTAATGTTGAAAATATTTTAAACCCCTTAAATGAGTCAATTAAATCCTCTATGATGGGTAATGGAAATGAATACTTTTTCGTTATTTTATTCAAGGCTCTATAGTCTACTACCAACCGTTTATAGTTATATTTTTTGTTGACTAGCAGTGCCGGGCTAGCATATCCCGAATTACTTTTTCTGATTATACCAGCTGAAAGAAGCTCATCTATTTGATTTCTCATTGTTGTTTTGTCACTTTCTGATAGCCTGTACGAGCGACAAGATATCGGTGTATTGTTTTTGGTTTCAAGTGTGAGAGCAACTGAGTGTGACTTCATCAACTTTTTCATTGAAACGTACATGCAATTTTCAAATTCTTTGATTAACGCAAATAATTTAGCTTTTTCTGTTTCTGATCTTTCCCCATAGATGATGTTGAATTTACAAGGAGTCACTTCCGTTTCATATTGCAATGACCTGCCTGCCTTTTGAAATGTTAGCCTATTACCTATTCGATTGTAGGAAATGGAATCATTCTCCGTAAAATTGCGCCCAATAATAAAGGACCCCGCACATTTAGTACGTAAAATGGCTTTCGGCTAATTTTGCTCAAATTTTGATATATTGTAGATCTAGGCATCCTCATTACGTAGTCCAATTTACAGATCGATCCTATGACCAGTTTATGCATCGATTTGATTTTTGTGCTCTAATTCGAAATTGAACTGTCTCAGAAATGAACTTAATGTATCAAGTTCTAGCTCATGAGTACCTCCATACGAATGAAAAGTAATATCTAACAAAGGGTGTTGCATTACAGCATGACAAGACAATGTTCATAGAAATAGATAAAAATCAATACCATAATCGTTTTGATTTTCACTCAATCCGTTAAAATTAGAAAACAAACGGCTAGAATTTGACAATTTTTATAAAGTATGGGTCTTGATCAACTACATGAGGATTCATATGATTGCTTGTCCAACAGTATATAGTTTTCCAGGTACAGGGTGACGATTTCAATGCTTCCAAATGCTACAGCTCATGAATAAAATTAAATCATTACGAATTGTCCATAACTGTTACTAGGATATGAAAGATAAACTGACTCATGAAATAATCCTTCCTATCACCCCCCCCCCCCCCTCCCCCATTATAGCCAACCACCATCACCACCTGCATTCCAATACTTTCATCAAACATCAAATCAAACATCAAATATTATTTTTGTGAACACCTCTTCATATGAAAATTAAATGGAAAAAAGCGATTTGCGATTCTGAACCTTAGTGCAGTGTTCATCCAGCATACCAACAGAGGACCACTTAATTAAGGGAACCTCGCACAGCTCCCTCATGAGTCAAATCTCCAAGAGCGACCACCAACACACGGTCAAAGTCTCCTCCACCATTTGCAGGAAGGGCGAGAGCACCCTCTCGTTATCCCACCGTTGGAAGTACTGGCAATGAAGGCGCCACGTCTGGTAGCGACACGGATGGCAGAAGAAGGACGAAAAGGAAACCGAAATATCCCAAAAAATCAACAATGAAACAGTCGAAGAAACATATACAGGTCCAACAAAATGTCATCCTTGAGGACAAGGCCGGCAAAACCCCCTAAGTGAAATGGACACTAATCCCTCCCCCAGTAATAGGACACATATTAACCCCTTGTCTGAAATAGACAGTGATAGTGATAGGAAATCTCCGTGTGTAAATATAACAAAAAGTGATCTAACCTTGCGATATGTACTTCCTCTTCAGAGGTAGGCCAACCGCTGAGAAGGAAACAAAAATGGACTCCAGTGAAGAGCCCTGATTATCGAATCAATCAGGTGAGCAAGTCACCAAAACTAACACGGGAACATTGGGAATACACGAGACGGCCCCCAAACAATTCTCCCTTCAAGCTCCACAAATAATGGGAAGTGTGGTGAAATCACATTCTAGGAAGCGGTCCTGCAGAATTGTAATAATTTTTTAAACTAAAGATGCTTTTAATTCCATATAGAATATAAAAATCACTGTTTTGCAGGTTTTGTAAGTTCATTTATCTGATATATTTTTTATAACTAACTACTTAGAGTATGAAAATACCTATTCAGGTATATAAAATATTGATGATGCGTTTTTTCATTTCATTCCCATACGCAGAGATGATCACCACAAAAATAATATTTAATTAAATGTTTGAATAGGTCAATTTTTACCAGCTATTCAATGAGGTATTACAAGTAGAAATTTCTATTGAAAGTATTGGAATGCAGGTGGTGATGGTGGTTGGCTATAATGGGGGGGGTCATAGGAAGGATCATTTCATGAGTCAGTTTAACTTTCATATCCTAGTAACAGTTATGGACAATTCGTAATGATATAATTTTATTCATGAGCTGTAGCATTTGAAAGCATTCAAATCGTCACCCTGTACCTGGAAAACTAGATACTGTTGGACAAGCAATCATATGAATCCTCATGTAGTTGATCAAGACCCATACTTTATAAAAAAATTATCAAATTCTAGCCGTTTGTTTCCTAATTTTAATGGATTGAGTGAAAATCAAAACGATTATGGTATTGATTTTTATCTATTTCTATGAACATTGTCTTGTCATGCTGTAATGCAACACCCTTTGTCAGATATTATTTTTCATTCGTATGGAGGGACTCATGAGCTACAACTTAGATACATTAAGTTCATTTCTAAGACAGTTCAATTTCGAATTAGAGCACAAAAATCAAATCGATGCATAATACCCAAAATAGCGAAAATCGAATTTTTGACACCCTGTACCTCGAAAACTGGTCATAGGATCGATCTGTAAATTGGACTACGTAATGAGGATGCCAAGATCTACTACATATCAAAATTTGAGCAATATTAGCCGAAAGCCATTTTACGTACTAAATGTGCGGGGTCCTTTGGTATCGTTGAGGATCTCATCAGTAATATAAATTTGACAATTAAGGCAGCATTGGTCTATTGAAACAGTTGTAAAAGTACTATCATATACATTTATTGATTGCCCTGTGAACCCTGACAGTTTGATCACCTCTTCTAATTTTTGAATTTTTAAATACAATTTTAAAGCTAATTTTCTCTCCATAACAGAACAGTCACTACCTAGATCTATGAATGCATTTTATTGGCATACCGTCGAGTAAAACCTCCATATTAAATTTTTTTGCTGACTCTTTCCTTATCATTTTGATATTCTCCAATCTTGGAATGTGTTTTTTTGCAACAGACAGATTCGATATGACCAAGAGTTTTACATAAGTTGCATACTTTATGTCTATGTGGACAATTTTCCTTTTTGTGACCATTTTTACCACAAGAATTACACTTTCTCAAAGACTTATCGTAAGAATTGGATTTATTTCCAGTCTGTTTGTTTGGATTATCATGAGGTTCTACCCAGGCATCCTCAGCCTCAGACGATGATTTGATATTTTGGTAACCTATTGCTCCCAAAATCAAAGATATTTTATCCTCTTCTGAAATGTTGAGTCTCAAGTTATCCATTTACACAAAAAGTTGCCTTCTGTAGGTTTATGATTCATTAAGTCCTGGAATAACGAGAAAATGTCCCGCCTGCATCGGAATGTTTCCACATCTCCCATGTGAACAAAGACCATTCAACGTCATTGGATACGAGACTATTATACCAAATTCGAGCGGTTCCCAGTAATTTACCGGTTGCTTGAAAAACAGTATTTTCAGGAGTCCATTCATAAATTCTGGAACTATGATCTACTATTTCTATCCAACATATAATATCGTCCGTCAAGGGATTGAATTCAGGGATCACAGATAAAACACCTACTAGCAGAATCGATATGCCACTTACCCCTGGAGCTTTTCTAGTATTAAGAGTTTATCTGGTAACTTTCTTTGTCTTATTTTTATTCCTTTTGGACCTACGGCGTCTTCTTTCATCATCGCTTGATGATGAGGAACTACTTGATGAATCAGACGTGGACAAACGTTGTTTTTCATTGTTATCTCATTCTTCTGCTGAGTTCTTCTTCACCACTTCTGATGTTAGGGGTTGCCACTCGGATGGAAGGAAACACTATCATTTCACGAACAAGTATAATCAATTATTCAGTAGTAACAGTTCACTTGAAATCTAGTTATAGACTGACTTCCGAAATCCCTTTTCCTATCTTAATCAATTGTAACCACGATATCATATAACTGTCTGACTAATGCTCCAGTGGTGTATCGAGGTAGGATGATAACATTTGGCTAAGATATTTGGATAAAATATGTCATACCTTTGAAAACGCCATACTAATATGATACAAAACAGTATTTAGCTTACCGGGCGGGGTACTTAGTATTATTGAGATATTTTCTAATTTAATTACGAAATATAGCTGGGTAATGTTTACAATTTGAAAAAGCAATACTATTATGATACAAACACAGTAGTTTACTATATCGGTGTAATCAGAAAAGTACTTGAAAATATCCTATTAGGAAGTTATGTACGTCAATCATTCAACAGAACCCTTACAGAACCCAATGTTTTCAATATGTGAAAACCCTTAAACCATGATATTGTTACGTATTTGCTAAATAATAGGCCGAGCACACTACTAAACTGTTTATTTTCTAACTTCACCATAAACAAACATACAACACTTCACTGACTAATAAAACACTTAGATTTATCTATACAACAATACAACTAGCTAATTATTCCAAACACTTCTGCTTATTATCACTTCCTAATATTCTTAAATAATTTCTCTTCATAAAACTTCCTTCCCAGTCAAACGTCTCCGTTTATATATGTGCTCATCGTGTAGACTGGATTAATCGCGATGATTCGAGAATACTCAAAATGGAGAACTTCTACACATTTCCAGGAATTGAGCGATGACGCGGCAGCTCCGTTATCTAGACTATTCATGCAGTACAGTGTGACGAAGCGTTATTTTGGACTCCGAAGATCTTTTCAAACCCCCCGTATATGGACTGAACGCCGGCATTTTCCACTTATTCGTCGATTCGAAACCCTCGTATATGGATCTGCCTCCTGTGTTCATGTTTATTCATTCCAGTAAACTCTGCTGCCGTATCACGCCAAGAAACTCCGTTTTTGCACTTTTTGTGGTGTGTTAAAAATTTTAACTTTTAAATAGGTTTCCAGCTCCGATTTCTTGCAGCCCCGTTCTTTGGATGGTTAAGAAGTCAGGAAGAATTTTTTTTTGTTTTTCAGGCATTTTGCTACGACCGTCTACGAAGGTGAAACGAACCATATAAATATAGGCCTCACCGACTGGCCGGGGGGTTTTTTTTTGTTTTTTTTTTTCTCTTTGGTGCTCCAGCCATTAGCCGGTATAGATCTGGCAGTGTTGAATTCAACCGTTTATTTGAATAATTCAGCTATCAGCCAAAAAGACTGAGCTAGCAATTTTGATTCCATAGACCGAGTGTGTGCCTAGTGTTTCACCAGCCGAAGTAAAGTAAGACATTTTCCGTAATCTTATCTGTAATTAGGGCTATTTCTTCGAAACCGTTATTTTTATTTTTTTTTGTAATAGAATACTACCAAGTGCATTTAACGCAGGTGTTTTATTTCTTTCCCAAAAGTATTGACAAACTATTTAACGTTCATTCGAACTTCTGAATCGAAACTCGTGCTCCCGTCCGGGGAACTTCTACCAGACTTCCGCGTGTTAAATAAAATTATCCTGTTCGACGACTAGGACACCTTTTTCGGTTGTCGAACGGTGTGCAGTAGTTTTCTTGATGGCACGAGTATTATTCCGTTCAAAGGTGGTAGAAGTTCTCCTCTCTGTACTTCTTCAAACCCGTAAGGAACCCCATTTCCGTTTTATCAACCGAGCCGGAAACGTACGGACTCGATAACTAGGACACCCTTTCGGTTGTCGACTCCGTGCTCACCAGGGAGCTCATAACTGCGTTCCACAGTCAGGACACCCTTTCGGCTGTCGAACGCAGGTTGTCCGCGAAGTTTTGAATCAAATTAGGGATTCCTCAGGGTTCCGTTCGGCACCGGTATACGTGGAAACCGCCGTAGCAAGTTTTAATTTGATTTCTCTGGGTCAAGCTCTGTACCGCGACTTCTAATCCCTGAGGCCTGTACAACAGATCATTCGGGATTAGCCGTATTACATTTAAGAAGAAAAATACTTGCTACGGTTCCCAAAAGTACAGTAGAGCGTGGAAGTTTCGCCGATTTCATTGAGACCGTAGAAGCCGAACACCCGTTGCCCTCAGCCTTGGTTCTATTCACCGCAGCCGCCGCCGCCGAAGCCCTATTACAGGTATTATATGCACCCGTCCGTCCATTTTCGCAAAACCGCCAAATAGCATAGATAGGTTGTCAATACTTGGTTACGGTTGTGTGCTTTCCGCCGTACGGAGTATTCTGTCCGCCGTACATTGTAGAGCGTATTCATAAAGCAGCCGGTATTCCTGATAAACAAGCGATTGCAATTAAAGCCTGCAATCTCTTGAGGAATCGATAGAGTGTCATAAGAACTGACCCCTGGAATACCGTATCTCCATCTGTAGCTGCCCTGGGCCTCCCACCGTGCTCTAGACTGGGAGAGTGGAGCATATCACTTTAAAACAGCTGGCGCCCGAGGATTTGTTGGGTCCTGACAAGTTCCTGGTGTTCGGGAATTGTCGGAGACAACAACCGAGAGCGTCATAGTAACGTCCGCCGCCCGGCTGCACCCAATGCACGTTACAACAGAAAACGATCCATCCAAATGAACACTTCTTGGAATTGATTTATCGATGAGGCGCCCGCGGAATGGACTCAGCGGCGCAGCTAGGGGGCTTTTATCAATCTCGTAACAATATTTATAAAACCACAAGCCACACTTATATTCAAACAATACAATAAAATTGTTCAACTTAAAAGTTTTTTTACTTATTTTATTGGAGAAAGTGCCAAGATACAGTGCCACTGGCAAACATATTTGTAGAGCCCTTGTATTTTTTAAATATAAGTGTGGCTTGCGGTTTTTCAATTATCATGGTTTAAATGTTTTCACATATCAATCAATGTTGAAAGTCGAAAACGTGTTCTGTAAGGATTCTATTGAATGAATGACGTACATAACTTCCTAATATATTTTCAAGTACTTTTCTGATTACCCCGATATAGTAAAATACTGTGTATCTTATTAGTATTGCTTTTTCAAATTGTAAACATTACCCAGCCATATCTCGAATTAAAATTTGAAAATTTCTCAATAATACTAAGTGGGATAAACAACGTCGAAATTGGATGTTTTGAGTTCCCCCGGCAAGCTAAATACTGTTTTGGATCATAATAGTATGGCATTTTCAAAGGAATGACATATTTTTAGCCAAATCACGTGAATGAATCAGAAATAATTTCAATTTGTGTAAATTACTTTTGTTTTGTGTTTTCGTAACATCTTTCAAAATCACCCTGTTTCTCCGAAACTAATCATACAATTTCATTATGGTCCATTTAAAGTGTCTACAACATACCAGAGTTTCATTGAATTCTGCAATCAACCAAAATCCCATGTATTCCGTGCGGGGTCCTTTAAAGTTAGAGACAATGTTGTGGAGAAGTCTGAATAGGTGAAGTGACTCGGCGTACTACTGGACAAGCGTATGATCTTTAACAAACAAGTCAGCTCGGCGATCCAGAGGACGTCAGCCGCTGTAAAGCGGACCTACCCCCCTCATTACACGGGTTTCCAAGCTGTCACAGGAAAAAAATCTTGTTTATAAACAATTTATCAGACCAGCTATGAAATACGTTTGCTCAGTGTTCAACAGTCTGTTCAACTCACAACTAACGAGGTTGGAAAGAATGCAGAATAAAGTACTGCGTATTGTCACTAATACTGACAGATACATCCGATTGGATCAGCTCCGTGACAAGAATAGTCACGTCGATTCAGGTCCACATATGAGATATTGCATAAAATTTCTATAAAATTTGCTCACGAGAAGTGGAGCACATCACAATAATCAGCTCCGCAAGTGTGGGGGACTCATTGATCAAAAATTGGACCTATTCCTTGAACGATAAATACATTAAATTAAACTCCCTAAAATAAACATTTGAAATAAAAAAAATCACTCGAAATGAGAATTTTTTAATATGCCTATCATCAGTGCTAATGTTTTAACTTGTTAAAAATAATGTTTGCGAAATGTCACAGTTGCGTTTAATATCGTTGCAACCAACATGAATTGCCTAAAAAAATCAAAATCCAAGTTAACTTCACAATATGCTTTAATTTGAACGCAGTTATGCGCAATTGGTTTGATGGTGATTGATTAATGAAAGTGTTCAGGGTGAATATAAAAAATTTAAAAATTTAGGAAATTATTGATATTGTTTTCAATAGAAACATTTCTGAGGAGGCCATGTTTTGGTATTCATGCATTTGGTATTAATTGTAAACAATTTTTGTTTATACAATTTTGCTGAATTTACTGAAAAAGGGTACTTTTGTAAAAATTTTATATTTTTTGACCTAGTCTGTATGCTGTTTGACTTTCGGCAATATTTGTATTTTGGTTGTGCAGTTAATAAAAAAAAATCCCTTATGTTGCACACTCAAATGGCCAGACCGTATAAAATAAAACGAGAACAAATGCATCCTCTGACAATAGCGTGATACCTATTTCATATAAGGAACTGATGAACTAGTAAAAATTAATTTCGATAACAATTCTTCATTTTTACAGTTGGATACTTGCATGAATATCCATTTAAATAATTGGTAGCTTCGCTGTCGGTTCAAACGGCAACCTTGAAATTAATCAGTACTGGAACATTCATTCAATTACCAATACTTATAATGATAAATGGATTAGTTAATCTAGTCTCCGCTTCAATCTATATGTTAATGAAAATTCACCAGAGAAGTGAGATGTGTTGCCTATCTATAAGGCGCAAAATCCGATGTTCTCAATTTATGTATGAGAAAAGGTTAGTTGTCCATGTGTGTATGCTGGTTTTTGAACGTGACGAAGTTTTCAAGTATATCGGTGAGAGAAAATGGCCCTTTCGAGTTTTCAGCTATTACGGAGCCGACGTGGGATTTACTACGGGTGAGTAGCCTTTTCTCATCATTTTTCTGCGGTGCGGTGTTTTCCGCTGTTCGTTATTGACGTTCGATTTTTAACACACATAAAAAATTTATTTAAATACAGTCCATTCTCTGTGAATGATCGAGCAACCCCCCTTTAGGGTTGAACACTATACAATAGGTATATTCGTCGGCAGGTCACCAACAAAAAAAAAAACTACTGGCCCCTATGACCGCTGAATTATATATGTTATAGATTATTGGCAAAGTTTCCTACATGAACTACTTTGTAATGCTCCTCAAATATCGTAGCTAAAATTATAATTTCATTCGAATATGGTAACGTCATAAAACAAGTTTCATGTTCCTTGCCGCGTCAACAATGGGTTAAAGCAGAAGACTGGATTATTTATTCAATTTTTCATATTAGTTTAACGTTCTTTCGCCAATTAGTATCAATAATTTTTTTCATGACCGGTACTTATATTAGTTCACCAATTCCATAGCATTACCTGTACAACATTTCCATACTGAACGTTCGATCCCAATAGTTTTTTATTTTCAGAGTCATTTTGTTTCTTCTCCACCTCTGCAGCGTGCTAAAAAAATAATATGAGTTTGTTGAATATTGTCTTCGGAAGAATAGGTTCTTATTCATTTGTTCATTTCTTATGACCCACAACAATCCTGACAGTTCCCCTCCACAAAGTTTTCAAGCAAAATATAGTGTAAGACAAGCTGGGATTCAATACAATCATAAAGTTTTTCAAAATCATTGCGAACGTATTCCAATACTTCTGGAATTAATCTACCGCACTTGTTTACAATTCTACCATGTAGATCCTCTAGTGACTTTGACGGAATGGCCAATACGAGATGTCCACAAAAAAATAATCCAATAGGTTGAGGTCTATTGATCTACCTGGCCACTCAATTGGTCCTCGTCACCCTATCCAATAACTGGTATATCATTCATCCAGAACGTTTCTAACCTCCACTGCATAGCGAGGTGATGAGCCATCTTGTTGAAAATGAAAAATAATTTTCATCGTTTCCGATAAAATCCGTATTATGACATTCTAATGGGACGCGGGGAGTGATAACTGGGGTTAATGACAAATCAGCGCGCCCTCCAATTGTATCGGGGCTCCGGTGACCGGGCCTGAATGGCATATTCCTGACGGGAAAAAACTAATTACACTCCATAAGCAGTGATGCCAACTATCACTCAAGGCCAAATGCACGAGAATGAGGCCCTCACAACCGACCCTCTCGGAATAGGGGTCACAGGCAAGGTGGTGGGGCCCAAAATGATGGATTGCCACTTAATGACAAAGGATGTTTTGAATGGACGGATGAACTAAGAGATTGCTATGAGAGCAGCGAGCCCACCCGGAGAGGATACATAATAATATATTTCCAAATGTCAGTGTATTCAAGAATAAATTAATTCAGGTTATTTCTGTTGAAGAAAGCATACTACTCCGTTGATGAATTTTTCCAAGATTCATAATTTTATGTGATTATTCAAATATATGTATAGAAACTACTGTTTCAAATAACATTTTATTACTTATGTAAGTTTCATTCTTTTGAGTGACTGTCTTTTAATGTTTGTTGTGTCTAATGTTTTTTGACCTGTTGTAGTAGTTAGTATTTTTCAGTTGCTAGGTTTCACTTAATATTATCATTAAAGAAAACAAGTTCAATAAAATTTTGATTGATTTATTGATTGATTGATGGGGAGTGAAAATGCGTTTTGCATTAGGACTTGTTACTCAGATAGCTCATCATAGAGTTCATTAATATGGGCTTCCTACATCAACCTGTAATCAATAATAATACCCAACATATTTACACAGTCAACGAAAAAAATTATCTGTTCATTGGACCAATTTAACCAACAAGTACAAACAAATATCCAGACGGTCTAAAAATCTTGCCTAAGGCTGATATATGGAATAAAGAGAAGTGAAAGAATTTCTTCCAAGATGTGTAACGCTGGATGGTTGAATATGGAAAATAGAAGAGTTCTTTATTCTGGAAAACTGTATCATAAAATCATCCTCACTAAATGATCCTCCTATTTAAATCGAAAAATAATGTTTCGCGCTGACGTTAATACTGTTAAAAAAAGACATAGAGGAATTATTGTCTCCACCCCCATATAAAACAGAACTTTTCAGGAGAACATTTAGTTACCACTGTTACCAGATTTGCAAAATATATAATATCAATCTGCCAAGTTTCAGAACAGGAAGTATCCAAAATTTAAAAAAACGGGCATCTAAAAACGATCCTAGAAAATACTTAGAATCAAATATAATCGTAGCCAACAAAACGACATCATATGGGAAGACTTCTTCTTCCAAGTGTTCCAAAATACTATTAGTGTCGGGATACCACGGAAAGGATCTGATAGAGAAATTAACGGAAAATACTAAACAATATACGTATCTATCTATACGGAAACCAGGGGCCAATGATGAGGAACTGACTCAAACCGCCATCTCCAATGCACAGGATCTGAACGAAAATAACGTATTGATATTTTGGCCAAACAATACAAAAACACAGTTACTTGAAACTCTTATCTCAGGTACAAAAAACACTAATATTATCATCATATCTGAACCTTACAGATATGACAGAAACATCAATCACATCATATATGAGAAGATCCTGCTACTTAAGAAAACGTTATTACTTAAGAAAATAACAACTTCACATTTTTAGAATGCAATAACATAATAAGACGTAGCAACTACGAAAGAGATGGATATACTTTGAAAAGAATCTTAAATAGATACATCTGTTGGGAATTATTTAAAATGATCAGCAACTTAAAATTAGGAGCATTACAGTGCAATGACGGCAATAAACAAACAATTATTCATACTGATTTTTTAGACCAATTGCCTCTCCAAAACATGATCATATAATATCGGCACCAACACTCAATGTACAATCCATACAAAATAAGCTGGATGATCTGTATTTATTCCGTAAAAGTCGAAATTTTCCAAAAATTGTTTCGATTACTGAACACTGGTTAAAAAAAGGGCAACCTATACATATTCCAAATTACTGTGTGGTATCTAGCTTTTGTAGAAGCGAGTTCAGATGTGGTGGCACTTTGATTTTGATTCATAACACTTCATCAGCCCTTAAATTCAGAGATATACGTAAATATGACGATATTATAGAAAAAAAAAACAATTTGAATTTTCATTGGCCTTTTCTGATACAGCTAATCTATTTGTACTGTGTATTTATAGATCACCTAGCTCGGATGAATTCATATTTATTGAAAAATTGGAAATACTTTTGTATAAACTGCCAAATAAGTCAATGGTTATTTTGGCGGGGGATCTCAATATCAACGATGACGATAAGAATTCACTTATGACACAACAATAACAAAATTTACTGAAAATTCACAATTTAACTATGCATACAAAGGAACCAACAAGGATTTCACAATACTCAGAAAGCACAATTGATTATATATGTACTAACCTATCTGAAGAGAATATAGACTGCAAGGTTATCCCAGCAAATATTTCTGATCATGAGGCCGTTCTTTGCAAAGCTAAGATTTTGTTTAATAACAATGAAAGTAAATTCAGAACAGGAAGATTATTCAGTAAAAAAAACTTTGAAATTTTTTATATCAAATGTCTAAATGAGGATTGGAATGCAGTAATAAGCTCAGAAAACCAGTTTTTTTCTTTTTATAACATGTTATCTAATTGTTTTCATTCCTCCTTTACTATTCAGAAAATAAAAAATAAAATAAAAAACAAGAAAGCTTGGCAGACTAAGGGAATTAGAACTTCTGCAACAAATCTGAGAAGCCTACATTATATCAGAAAATATTCAAATGATGTTGCCATCCATGACCTCTATAACAAATATAGAAACGTTGTTAAAATTGCCACAAGTAATTACTTCTACAAAAGGATCTCTAAGAATAATGATACCACAAAAGAAACTTGGCGTGTTGTAAATGTGTTTCGTGGACATAATAACGTCAAATCAAATATTACACCTGACGCCAATGCTCTTAATGAATTTTACTGCACCATATCCGAAAAACTAATAATGCAGGTGGTCATTTCCAACAAAAATGAAGGATTAATATTCAATGGCTTTATAACAAGTAGCACTTGCAATTATTTGTCCGTGAGGAACGTTGCACAATAAGTATATAATAACATTAATAACGTCTTGATATAGTTATATATTCTACATCCGATCTTATGACAACTTTTCGAGATACAGTGCGTTAAATTAGAGAATTGCTGACTTAATAATGTTTTCTTTCTCAAATTAAAAAGCTGGATTGACTCTTTATTGCGATGTTCATGAAAAGATGCAGCTAAAAATATTTGCTGTTACAAGTTACTGGGACAAAACAAACCTACTATCATTCCATTGCAATATACTAGACAGCCCTTTAGGGAATAACATAATATCATCTACATCCTCCAATAAATTTTTAGGTATTCATATTGACAGTGACCTCAACTTCCAAAATCATGTTATCATGCTCAGTAAAAGGCTATCCTCATGATGCTATGCTTTGCGTGGAGTATCGAATGAACTGGGAATGCCAACTGCAAAATTAGTTTACCATGCGCTACACGCTAGGTATGGCATAGCGTTTTGGGGAACTTGCAGTACTCAATATTTCAAGATGATTTTCATTCTACAAAAGCGTGCCGTTCGATATCTCTGCAAAGTTGGGACTAGAGTCTCTTGCAAAGAATTATTTAAAGAGCAAAAATCCTTACACTTTCTTCACTTTTCATTCTCGAAACGGCATGCTTGATACATAAAAATAAGTCATTGTGATACTATTCACGGATCCACCCGCCAAAATAACGACTTGAGGCTTCCTATTTCATCTTCAAATTTAATAAAAAAATCCATGATATATAATGCTGTTTTGATATATAACCATCTTCCTGCATCTATTAAAACCACTGATTCATTAATTTTATTCAGGAAATCACTCAAGCTGTTCCTTATCGAGAGATCATTTTACGATGTAAAAGAATTCCTCACTGAAAAATTAAAGGCTCATTTTGTGATTGTATTTTATCGATTTTATCGATTGTCAAGTCACATATTTTTTATATTCTGATTGATTTTTTATATAATGATGTACATGTATTCTTGTGTTCTTATTTTTTAACAAACTGTGATTGTATTTTGTCTTTTGACAAGTCACATATTTATTATATTTGTACTTTTATCTTTTTTAGCTTTATATTATTATTTATATTATTATACTGTGCACATTTGTTGAAAACTTTGTCCATGAGATGCTATCTTTTGACAATAAAGGATATTTTGATTGATTGATTAAAACTCAACTCATCATCATTATCATCAACTGAAACCAAAAACTGCAGCTATCGCTCAAAACTACTTAGACGACATTTTTAATGTATAATTATTTCATATACTAGTTCAACAATAGGTACACAATGATATTTTTGTGGATAAGTGGAAAAACAACAGAGAATCTGCTGCCGTGTTGAACTTCGCCCTTTATTTTTCGGAAATACATTTTTTAATTGAATGTACTGAAAGAGAAAATAATAAAGACGTTAATATTATATATATTATGAAGAGTGTAGAGCCTGAAATGGAATCCTGTGGTATACCCTCAGCCAAGTGATATTTTTTAATTTTAATATGGCCTATAAAAATGCATTGTTCTCGGTCTTTCAAAAAGGATTCAACAAGTTTTCGAGATAGATTCAATATCAGCAGTTCATGATCAACATATTCAAAAGTACGAAATAAGTCAACAAACAGTTCCCCAGCTTGAGACTTCATTTCAAGGCTATCAGCAATATATTCTGTAGTTTCTGTCTTCATGAATCTGTGTTGACTATCAGCAAAAAAATTATTATTCATGAAGAATTAAACTTAATAATTTATGGTCATCCCAAATGATTTTGAGACACAGGAGGGCAAGCTCACATCTGTGAAAGTTTTTATATTTTTTTTGTGAATTGGTAAATAAATGCTAACTTGAGGAATTCGGGAAAAATACAATTTTCAATTGATAAGTGAATCAAGTATGACAAGACCTGACTGATCTCAAAGCTATAATTTTCAATAAGTTATTGGATATTTCTCATAATATATTGAACAATTTGAATGTTTCAGCTGGCAAATCATATCTTTGACATCATAATTGCTACAGCGACAACTGAATATGCCCTGTTTGGAAACCAGAAGGAAACAGAGAGACCTGACACTACTTTTCAATATCATTAACGGCAATTTCAGTTGTGCTGAACTCCTAGAAAAAATTAATCTCCATGTGCAAAATCGCCCAACTCGACAGCAACAAACATTTTATGTACCATTTTATCGTTTAAACCACACATTTAAAAGCTGCGCTCCAAGAACTTTACGATTAGCCAATAGTAAGTAGGTATCATTGATCTTGAGATTTAACACCTACCTGAATCATTTTAAAACCTAATTACGGAATACTGAGCTTTAATGTTAATATTTTGAGCTTTAATGTTGTGATGTTTAAATGTTTTAGTGTATAGCATACGTTTTATTGAGGCTCATTGCCTTGTGGTTTCTAAATTCTAAATCAACCCGTTTAAATTTAAACTTATTCTTAGTTGTAATTTGTACTTCAGCGCCTTATATATTCTTATATTGTAATTTATACTTCAAATGGGCTTGCCCGTAAATAAATAAATAAGAACTTACAGGGTACATACAGTGCCTTTCAAAAGTATCGGAACAGTCTCATATATCAGAAACGTCCCAGAGAAAATTTATGAAAATTTCAACAGGGTGGTTTTTGATGATGCCCGATTCGATGGTAATATCGGCCATGCTGCCAAATCAACAGTTTTCCAGATATCGAGGGTAACTCAATTTTTTCAAATGGAATACTCCATTTGTTTTCATTGCAATCAATTCAGCGACGCCTTATTACTCAAGTCTCCAAATATCAGATTTTAAATTAATGCAGTTCTCGAAATATGACAACATGGCTTTTCGTTCAAAAGTCTATACGGTTCAAGAAAAATTCGTGAAATTTTATACAAGACGGTTTTTGATGATGCCCAATTTAATGGTGATATCTGCAATGTTGCCAAATCAATAGTTTTTCAGATATTACCCTATTTGTTTTCATTGCAATCAATTCAGCGGCGCCTCATTACTCCAAATATCAGATTTAAATTAATGGAGTTTTTGAGCTTTTCCGTCCAAGAGTTTGGGAACGTTCCAATATTTTCAATACGGTTCAAGAAAAATTTGTGGAATTTTATTTAGGACGGTTTTTGATGATGCCCGATTCAATGGTGATATCGACAATGTTGCCAAATCAACAGTTTTTCAGATATTGAGGTAACTCAATTTTTTTAAATAGAATACCCTATTTGTTTTCATTGCAATTAATTCAGCGACGCCTCATTACTTATGTCTCCAAATATCAGATTTTGAATTGATGTAAATTACGCAACAAGCAAATTTAGAGTTCTTTAAAAACAAAATATGTCAGGCAGCTCTTTTAATCACGCCTTAAATGCTAACTAATACCTTGAGGGAATTTTATGACCGCTTGGGCTATTTTATCTCAGGTATTATTATTCGAAATGTTATCAGATAGACAGGTCAAGTACAAATCTAATATCAAAAGAAAATCTGGAGATTATCCATTAAACAGCAGTTGGGATCATTGTGTTTCATTCAACAAAAAGCCAGGTCTTAGTAAAATTCTCGAGTAAACAGGGTTGCTCTATAAATAATGATGAAATGCTACAAATAGAAACTCAAATCACATTATTAGTTTATGAATTTCATTACTCGATTTTTCAGGTAAAAGAAAAATTTGTGCACCAACATAAGCTTTTTAGCGAAGTTGAGGTGGAGTTTTGAGCAAATGCAACAGCAAAGTGATCAATTACCACCTACCAAAGGCAGTTTGTATTCAGCTCTGCATAGAGCAAGACTACAACTTTTAATTTGGACCAGCTCTTACATATCTAAAATTATGGATGGCAAAGTGATGAGACAGGACGACTGACGCCTATTTTCTCTTTTGAGAATTACGCACCACCAGAAATACCGAACTCAGTTCGATGTGACTGCAGAAAAAATAAATGTAATACAAAATACTGCAAATGCGTAATCAATCAATTGAAATGTACAGAAATGAGTAAGTGCGAAGCTGAAGAGGAGCATTGTGAAAATTAAGAACGACCCAATGTAAATTTAGACGACGACTCTAGTGAAGACGGAGAAATTTAAAATGGAAAACATCCGTGTGAGACCCAGGTAATATCTTATATTATGATGATTTGAAAAAAAAGTAATTGAGTTCTGTGGCGTGTGATTTCTGAATATGTGAATGAGTTACTAACTATTCTTATTCAAATTATTCCACTTTGAACAACTGCAAGTATAGATGTGGCTACAGAAAAATGAATCTTATAGAATGGGAAATATATTCAAACTGATGCATATTTTTTCTAGGACTGTTTATTTTAAAGTTATTTGATAATGTTTGAAAGTTTTTTCAAAATATCTCTCGCTAAATATTCAGTATATATTGTATAAAGTTGTTTATTTTCAAAATCCGAGTTTTTCAGAGTTTGAGCGAACCCATTATCTATAATAGTGAGCGAGATATAGTCATTTGAATATTTCACACTTTGGGGGGTTGTAGGGGGTGAACGACGCGTACTAGTGTGACCAAGAAGTGGTGTGACATCATGAATAATGAGTTTAAACTATTAAAATACGGCATTTGCTTTAATCATCTCAAGCCCACAACTGTCCTTTTTTGAACGTAAGCGTGTCCACTATCAGTTGAACCAGTCTTATATGCATCATATCAAGGTTTGCTAGCTAGAAGAACTTTGAACACTCTTACATTATCCTCAGATATATCCTTAATGTAGATATAGAGTTCATTTTTTTAAATTTTTGTTTAGAATCATTCGTATGTGTATGTGTATTTATGTTTGCTTATGTTTTCTGTCCATAGTTATATACTTTTATTTAAGTTATTCACATAATTTCATCTTTATCTTTGCTTTTTCTACCTTATGATAAGTGTAAACATTGTACATTGTATGTAGTAACACTATAAACTGATTATAACTCATAATAGATATTGACTGTTCTGGATATTCAATGTCCATATTATAAAAAATTGTTTATTAAAATACTGAACACAATGATAACAGAGTAGCATTATAAGAAGAATCAATTGGTGCTCAGTAGTGGCTTGAATGGATATTAATATTATTGATATTTGACATTAATATTATAATATTTTCAAATTGCACGGGCGCCATAATATAATTGTTATTGTCCATTTCTAGAAGTAAGATGTTATTGTTTTAGTTTGAATTTTTAGGTTTGGAATAATATGCCCTTTGATGAAATAAAGAAAGCTGGTGAGTAAAAACATCAATGGAAAAGGTTGCTGTGAAATCAATTTTTGTAAAATAATTTTAATTATATCGATGGTAGATAGAAAAATCTCTTAACTGGATTTTTTAAGCAACCTCTAATTAAGTGTGGGTTACTGATAAACCATGACAATTTCTTCAAAATTTCATATTCCAAACATATGGTTTAATCATTTCTGTATACTTACATGCAGTCTTTTCAGCAATCCAGTATCATTGTTAGAGCCCATGCTTTGTTTTGCTGCTTTCCAAAACTGTTTTTGTGCAGAGTAACGATTCATTGGACATATTTTGAACAAACAATCTCTAAACTTTTTAGGAGGATTTGTCAAGTTTCCTGCATCGGGACACACAACACATCGATCATCTACTAACCTGAGAACCATAAATTATCCAATACATACTAGAGAAATCAACTCAAATTTTCAACTCACCCTAATGTACTCAAGAATCCACTCACATTACCTTCTGCATATAGGGAAACAACATCCCCCAAATGCAGAATACATGAATTTCCCAATTCCATAGTTGTATTCAGTTGAACTTGTAACATGTAGTGGGATACCTAAGATCCATAAGCTAAACGAACAGATTGGTAGACTATCACTATAAATAATATTAAAACAAAATATTTTTCAACTTCAATAACAATAACAAATCAATTCATCCAGTTGACAGTAAGTAGAGTACGACGACGACGACAGACGAGTCAGACGACAGTAAAATGTAAAATGCACGAAATGAGCGCTCTGTGACTGTGACACTAGGTGAGGTCCGTAAATGCAAAAGGAGTAGCCCCGAGTGTTCTTATCCGTTCTTTAATAGGTCGCTGCAAAGATAAGCCGTAGACACAATGGATGTTTTATGTAATAAGTTTTAAGTTTTGAGATTTTGGATGTCAATTTTCAAAATAAAACAAGATGCAAAACAGGGCTGGGATTCCGAACTTTCGATTCGATCACGAACGAACGAACGATCAACGATTCGAACTTCAGACGACAAGAAGTAATCGTCGGGTATTCTCGGTACTTGATGAAAATGGAGGTAACATGATCGTAGATCGTAGAAAATAAGAATAAATGAAAAAATGAAGTAGCATTAACGTATGTAATCGAATTTAAAATCCAGAGTAAGTTTTTGGCATAGCAAACGGAAAGATGAAAATTAGAAGTGAATTAAAAAAATGTGGACAAACCGGGATTCGAACTCAGGACCTCTTGGTTTGATTGGAAATTTCCTGTAAATACCTACCTAAATGACATTCTTGGACGATTCGACTGTAATAATTGATTCCCAATAAAATCGTCGGGTGATTTCGGTACTCGATCAGTCAACACAATAAAATCAACATGGAACGGAAAGATGATGAATTAAACCGCATTAAACATAAAATTCTAAATTGATAATTGACATATTCTCGATATTCTCAATATATTTTATTCAATCTGCTAGTTTTTTGTGATTTTAAATTTACATTATTAGTTGAAGGAGTCCAGAGTATTGATTGAACATTTTATTCTGAGAAGGAAATTCATTTCTTGAATGTTTGTTTTTGCGCTTAATTCTACATTGTGTACTTAAGGCAAAGAATATCTACATATTTCCTTGAATCTAAACAAGAGTAACACGAGGAGAGGTATTGTTCTGAAATTGCAAATGTATTGAATAAGTGCAAGTTTGTTACAACTTTCATATACCTACTCATTTGCGTGAAGTTAGCCACACTTTTCCAGCCACAGTTTCTTTTCTCAGGTGCAATTGAGGAGTGACCGTCTGCGGAGTTGCCACATCAATTATTTTTACAGATATGTTCACTATTAGTTTCTTTTGATATTTGCAGCTGGAAAGGAGGGTAGCATAATTATTCAAGGAAGTATTGATGTGTTAGGAAGAAAAAATTGAACAATTCAAAATATCTCGAGTTAAAAATGGACTAGAAATACTATGTAATAAAAGATTTTCAGAAACGTTTGTACATACAGGGTATCAAAATGAGTGGGTAATTTAAATTTAAAGATAAATACCAATATTTGAACGGTATTTGAAAAGTAGGAATGTACTCTACCAGAAATTTTTAGTGGACTGAAACATGGTTTAAAGATCTTTCGGTCGAGGACATCTGAAATACTATTTACAGGGTGAAGTCAATTAGTTTGCCAGTTAAAGAATTGGAAAACCAATAATTATCATTCCATGGATGTCATTACTACCTTATCCAAAATATTCCCAAAAATGGAAATACTGAACCAGCAATGCGAAAGGATATAAATACAGGTTCAAATTACAAATATTTGACAAAAGTTTTATTTTAGGAGTGGTAAACATCGTGATGGAAGTCCGCGTGCCACATGGAAAAAATACAGTTGGAAAGAGGCTATTCAAATCGATTAGTTATGCTGTCAAAATGACAAAAAAAAAAGTTTTATTCAGGCAGTCAAGCCAGATTCATCGGGGAAAAGCAGAGTTCGCTAAAACGACCCCAGCCACAATTTTTTGTTGAAAGTGTGACATTCACCCTGAAACTCACATATGATTCAATATTCAAATAAAACCTGTTTTGAAATTGTTTCACTTGATATCGAATACAAATAACAAGATGGCGGACGAGATTTGTGATTATGGTCAAATTCTATTAAAAATTTTGTGACGAAGAAAATAGAAAGGAGGTCGGGTGCGCAAAAATACCTGTGGAAAGAACATGAAAAACAGCACGTCAATTTTCTTTGAATGGCGGTCGAAGAGTTGAAAAGAAATTAAAGTATTTTCTCAGGCTTTAAAACTATGTCAAGCATGTACGGTGCTTAAAAACTAAAAGTACCAGTGGAAAGAACATAAAAAACATGACATTTACAATACGACAGATCTTTTTGGATGGCCGTAGAAAGGCTGAAAAAAAATATTTTCTCAGGCTATAAAACTATGTCAAGAAGGTACGGTGCATAAAAAATAAATATACCAGTGGAAAGAACATAAGATAAATGACATTTTCAATACGACAAATCTCTCTGGATGGCCGTAGAAGGGTTAAAAAAAAATAAGATATTTTCTCAGGCTATTAAACTATGTCAAGGAGGTACGGTGCATAAAAACTAAAAATACCAGTAGAAAGAACATAATAAACATGACATTTACAATACAATAAATCTTTTTGGATGGCCGTAGGAGAGTTGAAAATAACTTAAATATTTTCTCAGGCTAAAAACTATGTCAAGTAGGTACGGTGCATAAAAACTAAAAATACCAGTGGAAAGAACATAAAAAACATGACATTTACACTACGACAAATCTTTTTGGATGACCGTAGGAGAGTTGAAAAATAACTAAAATATTTTCTCAGGCTAAAAAACTATGTCAAGGAGGTACGGTGCATAAAAAAATAAATATCCCAGTGGAAAGAACATAAAAAAATTACATTTTCGATATGACAAATTTCTCTGGATGGTCGTAGAAGAGTTGAAAAAAAATAGAATATTTTCTCAGGCCATAAAACTATGTCAAGGAGGTACGGTGCAGAAAAACTAAAAATATCAGTAGAAAGAGCATAAAAAACATGACATATGAAATACGATAAATCATTTTGGATGGCCGTAGGAGAGTTGAAAAATAACAAAAATATTTTCTCATGCAATAAAACTATGTCAAGTAGGTACGGTGCATAAAAAATAAAAATACCAGTGTAAAGAGCATAAAAAATATGACATTTACAATACGATAAATCTTTTTGGATGGCCTTAAATAAGTTTTAAAAAAAAGTAAATATTTTCTCAGGCTATAAAACTATGTCAAGGAGGTACGGTGCATTAAAACTAAAAATACCAGTGGAAAGAGCATAAAAAATATGACATTCACATTACGATAAATCATTTTGGATAGCCGTAGAAGAGTTGAAAAAAAAAATATTTTCTCCGGCTATAAAACTATGTCAAGGAGGTACGGTGTAGAAAAACTAAAAATACCAGTGGGAAGACCATAAGAAGCATGACATTTACAATACGATAAATCTTTTTGAATGGCCGTAGAAGAGTTGGAAAATAACTAAAATATTTTCTCGGGCTATAAAACTATGTCAAGGAGGTGAGGTGCATAAAAACTAAAAATACCAGTGGAAAGAGCATAAAAACATGACATTTCCAATACGATAAATCTTTTTGAATGGCCGTAGGAGAGTTGGAAAATAACTAAAATATTTTCTCAGGCTATAAAACTATGTCAAGGAGGTGAGGTGCATAAAAACTAAAAATACCAGTGGAAAGAGCATAAAAAACGTGACATTTACAATACGACAAATCTTTTCGGATGGCCGTAGGAGAGTTGAAAAATAACTAAAATATTTTCTCAGGCTATAAAACTATTTCGGAGATCTGAAATGATTTCCTTAGGTGAGACACAAAATTTAATTTGCATACATACAATATGCTTATGCGTAAACCATAACTCCAATCAAAAATATGAATTGAACAAAAAGTGTTTATTTTGTTAAATCTTATAAAAATATGTGAAAAATAATTCGAATTATATAATAAAATTATCTGAGGAAAAATATTACAAGTGATTTCACCATGTTATACAATTTTTAAAAAATCAAAAGAGAACTGACCACTCGCAATTCTATCTATCTATTTCATGTCACTTCAATTTAAATTTTGTCTTTTCGTGCACCGTACCTGCCCGAGAAAATTTTTAAATGCAACTTTTCAACGGCCATTCGAAGAGATCTGTCGTATAGGAAATGTCATTGTTATTATGCTCTTTCCTCTGGTATTTTTAGTTTTTCTGCACCGTACCTCCTTGACATAGTTATATAGCCTGAGAAAATATTTTAATTTTTTTGAACTCTTCTACGGCCATCCAATAAGATTTGTCGTATTGTAGATGCCATGTTTTTTATGTTCTTTCCACTGGAATTTTTATTTTTTATGCCCCGTACCTACTTGACATAGTTTTATAGCCTGAGAAAATATTTTAGTTATTTTTCAACTCTCCTACGGTCATCCAAAAAGATTTGTCATACTGTAAATGTCATGTTTTTATGTTCTTTCCACTGGTATTTTAATTTTTCATGCACCGTACCTACTTGACATAGTTTTATAGCATGAGAAAATATTTTAGTTATTTTTCAACTCTCCTACGGTCATCCATAAAGATTTATCGTATTGTAAATGTCATGTTTTTTATGCTCTTTCCACTGGTATTTTTAGTTTTTATGCACCGTACCTCCTTGACAGTTTTATAGCCTGAGAAAATATTTTATTTTTTTTCAACTCTTCTACGGCCATCCAAAAAGATTTATCGTATTGTAAATGTCATGTTTTTTATGCTATTTCCACTGGTATTTTTAGTTTTTCTGCACCGTACCTCCTTGACATAGTTTTATAGCCTGAGAAAATATATTTTTTTTCAACTCTTCTACGGCCATCCAAAAAGATTTATCGTATTGTAAATGTCATGTTTTTTATGCTCTTTACACTGGTGTATTTTTAGTTTTTTTGCACCGTACCTCCTTGACATATTTTTATAGCCTGAGGAAATATTTTAATTTTTTTCAACTCTTCTACGGCCATCCAAAAAGATTTATCGTATTGTAAATGTCATGTTTTTTATGTTCTTTCCACCGGTATTTTTATTTTTTATGCACCGTGCCTACTTGACATAGTTTTACAGCCTAAGAAAATATTTTAGTTATTTTTCAACTCTCCTACGGCCATACAAAAAGATTTGTCGTATTGTAAATGTCATGTTTTTTATATTCTTTCCACTGGTATATTTATTTTTTATGCACCGTACCTACTTGACATAGTTTTATAGCATAAGAAAATATTTTAGTTATTTTTCAACTCTCCTACGGCCATCCAAAAAGATTTGTCGTTTTGGAAATGTCATGTTTTTTATATTCTTTCCACTGGTATTTTTAGTTTTTATGCATCGTACCTCCTTGACATAGTTTTAAGGCCTGAGAAAATATTTTATTTATTTTTCAACTCTCCTAAGGCCATCCAAAAAGATTTGTCGTTTTGGAAATGTCATGTTTTTATGTTCTTTCCACTGGTATTTTAATTTTTCATGCACCGTACCTACTTGACATAGTTTTATAGCATGAGAAAATATTTTAGTTATTTTTCAACTCTCCTACGGTCATCCATAAAGATTTATCGTATTGTAAATGTCATGTTTTTTATGCTCTTTCCACTGGTATTTTTAGTTTTTATGCACCGTACCTCCTTGACAGTTTTATAGCCTGAGAAAATATTTTATTTTTTTTCAACTCTTCTACGGCCATCCAAAAAGATTTATCGTATTGTAAATGTCATGTTTTTATGCTATTTCCACTGGTATTTTTAGTTTTTCTGCACCGTACCTCCTTGACATAGTTTTATAGCCTGAGAAAATATATTTTTTTTCAACTCTTCTACGGCCATCCAAAAAGATTTATCGTATTGTAAATGTCATGTTTTTAATGCTCTTTCCACTGGTGTATTTTTAGTTTTTTTGCACCGTACCTCCTTGACATATTTTTATAGCCTGAGGAAATATTTTAATTTTTTTCAACTCTTCTACGGCCATCCAAAAAGATTTATCGTATTGTAAATGTCATGTTTTTTATGTTCTTTCCACCGGTATTTTTATTTTTGATGCACCGTGCCTACTTGACATAGTTTTACAGCCTAAGAAAATATTTTAGTTATTTTTCAACTCTCCTACGGCCATCCAAAAAGATTTGTCGTATTGTAAATGTCATGTTTTTTATATTCTTTCCACTGGTATATTTATTTTTTATGCACCGTACCTACTTGACATAGTTTTATAGCATAAGAAAATATTTTAGTCATTTTTCAACTCTCCTACGGCCATCCAAAAAGATTTGTCGTTTTGGAAATGTCATGTTTTTTATGTTCTTTCCACTGGTATTTTTAGTTTTTATGCATCGTACCTCCTTGACATAGTTTTAAGGCCTGAGAAAATATTTTATTTATTTTTCAACTCTCCTACGGCCATCCAAAAAGATTTGGCGTATTGTTAATGTCATGTTTTTTATGATATTTCCACTGGT
Organism: Chrysolina americana; assembly: GCA_958502065.1. Classification (NCBI taxonomy): domain Eukaryota; kingdom Metazoa; phylum Arthropoda; class Insecta; order Coleoptera; family Chrysomelidae; genus Chrysolina; species Chrysolina americana. The sequence goes on from OY293420.1 coordinate 35,228,774, forward strand.
ATTTTTAGTTTTTATGCACCGTACCTCCTTGACATAGTTTTATAGCCTGAGAAAATATCTAATTTTTTTTCAACCCTTCTACGGCCATCCAAAGAGATTTGTCCTATTGAAAATGTCATTTTTGTTATGTTCTTTCCACTGGTATATTTATTTTTTATTCACCGTACCTCCTTGACATAGTTTTATAGCCTGAGAAAATATCTTTTTTCAGCTTTTCTACGGCCATCCAAAAAGATCTGGCGTATTGTTAATGTCATGTTTTTTATGTTCTTTCCACTGGTACTTTTAGTTTTTAAGCACCGTACATGCTTGACATAGTGTTAAAGCCTGAGAAAATACTTTAATTTCTTTTCAACTCTTCGACCGCCATTCAAAGAAAATTGACGTGCTGGAAATGCCAAGATTTTCATGTTCTTTCCGCTGGTATTTTTGCGCACCCGACCTCCTTTCTATTTTCTTCGTCACAAAATTTTTAATAGAATTGACCATAATCACAAATCTCGTCCGCCATCTTGTTATTTGTATTCGATATCAAGTGAAACAATTCCAAAACGGGATTTATTTGAATTTTTAATCATATGTGAGTTTCCGGGTGAATGTCACACTTTCAACAAAAAATTGTGGCTGGGATCGTTTTAGCGAACTCTGATTTTCTCCGATAAATCTGGCTTGACTGCCTGAATAAAACTTTTTTTTTCTGTCATTTTGACAGCATAACTAATCGATTTGAATAGCCTCTTTCCAACTGTATTTTTTCCATGTGGTACGCGGACTTCCATCACGATGTTTACCACTCCCAAAATAAAACTTTCGTCAAATATTTGTAATTTGAACCTGTATTTATTATATCCTTCCGCATTGCTGGTTCAGTTTTTCCATTTTCGGTAATATTTTGGATAAGGTAGTAATGACATCCATGGAATGATAATTATTGGTTTTCCAATTCTTTAACTGGCAAACTAATTGACTTCACCCTGTAAATAGTATTTCAGATGTCCTCGACCGAAAGATCTTTAAACCATGTTTCAGTCCACTAAAAATTTCTGGTAGAGTACATTCCTACTTTTCAAATACCGTTCAAATATTGGTATTTATCTTTAAATTTAAATTACCCACTCATTTTGATACCCTGTATGTACGAACGTTTCTGAAAATCTTTTATTACATAGTATTTCTAGTCCATTTTTAACTCGAGATATTTTGAATTTTTCGATTTTCTCTTCCTAACACATATCAATACTTCCTTGAATAATTATGCTACCCTCCTCTCCAGCTGCAAATAACAAAAGGAACTAATAGTGAACATATCTGTAAAAATAATTGATGTGGCAACTCCGCAGACGGTCACTCATCAATTGCACCTAAGAAAATAAACTGTGGCTGGAAAAGTGTGGCTAACTTCACGCAAATTACCTACTCTGCAAGTTTGCTGTAAGAAATTTGTAATCACTGCGCATACCTGTAGGATGCTATAAAGTAAATGTTCTATTAAGAAAACATAAGCAAAAGTTATATTAGGGGCAAGTTTTTCATGATAGGTAGGTGTACCTCTACCAATTCCAATTAACGTTGAAAAGATAATCGTGACCGTTGTTTATTTAAGAAGTCGAAATGCATGTTATATCAAAATAGACAATAGCCCATTGTCCAGTATTACGCCTTAGGAAATGCGTATTTGGATCGCATGACCTATTTCTCCTTGGAGTCAGCTAGAATTCTGGCGCCAACCCCAGTACCCTTGGAATCAGCACCTTTCCAGTCAACAAGTGGAAACCTATAAAAGAAGAGGATCCCGGCATCTCAGTGTTCAGATACACGTTCAGATGCACGTTCATGATCGAGTAACTGTTCCAATATTTAGGTGCATATCAATAAGTCTGACTGACATTGTATGTTACCATTTTAATTTCTGTTTGTCAAATAAATAAAATAAAAGTTTAAAGTCTGTTTTTAAAAAGTCTTTGGTGAATCCAAAGATATAACAGTGGCGCAGTCGTACGGATTTCTTCAACGTAGAAAAACTACGGTGATTTCCAAATCTTCAAAGAACAAAGAACCAACAACAGCAACCCAGTGGACGGACGGTCTCTTCAACATCGAGTTACCCGGTGTAGCAAGGCGAATGAAGTAGGATTTCATCCACCACGCAAGGGAAAGCCACAAGAAACTAGAATAAGAAGAAATAACCCCGTTTTGGAACTCCTGTGGATTAGGAACACCTAGTGAAGCCCCTGGCAGAGAATTTCAAGACAACCCAGCATCAACCCTCATCGTTGGAACCCCTGTGGATAGGAACACCTAGTGAAGCCCCTGGCAGAGTATTTCAACAAATGTAAGTGACTTTGATTTATCATCTTTTGTGTTTTCAAAGTTCTCTTATCCATCCCATTCTCACCCAAACAAACCCAACTAACTAAAGATTTTCATACTGACTGAAAATCGAAACTTGAAAATTTTCATACTGCTGAAAATTTGAGATATATAAATAAAAATGCAAAATCAACCAGAACATCAACCAGAAGATCAACCAGAAATCGAACCATATAAACTTTCAGAATTGTTCTCACTTATCCCTGAATATGATGGTGATAGCATATTACTAAATACTTTCTTGAATGCATGTGTTCAAGCGTTTCAACTTGCAACAGTAGCACAAAAATTCCTTTTAATTACACATTACAAAAAACAAATTAAAAGGAAAAGCAGCAATTTTGGTAAATTCTCAAAACCCAATAACGTAACAATACTGCAATCAAAAATTTACTAAACACTCATTTTGGTGATTCTCGCGATTTGAACTCATTAATTCAAGATTTGCAAAGAATGAAACAAATGCATGGAGAAACAGGTATTACTTTCCATTCTCGCATACAAACACATAACGCAAAAATGGTCGCCTCTATAAATAAATCGTTATTAACAGCTGAACAAAAAGACGCACAAATTACTCTAGTCAACAACATGCCTCTCAATACACTTCTGACAGGATTAGAACCAAGAATAGGACAAATCATTAGAGCAAGTAACCCTATAAATATGGCAGAAGCAGCTCATAGAATTAAACGTGAAATTCAATTATCATATTTTGAATCTCAAAAAAATCAAAGAGTTACTCCAGCTCAAAATCAAAATAATATGTTCCAAAGACAACCTAATTTTCAAAATTACCAACAAAGACCTTTTCAACCAAATTTTCAACATCAACCAAATTCCAAAATCAAACAAGACCAAACTTCCAAAATCAGAATCGTCCTCAAATAAATCAAACAAGTTCTTCCCAACAACAAAAGCCTCTAATGAGACCCAATACTAATTTTCAACAACAACGAAATACTGTAATACAACCAAATCCCAATTATAGACCTAATATTCAGAGAACAAACTTTATGAACTCTGAAAATAACTCACAATACTATGACTTAATTCATAATCGAAAAGACCTAGACATTGATTATACTGATAATCAAGAATATTATGAACCTGTAACCGAATATTATGAACCTGTAACCGAATATTACAACGAATACGATTACTGTCAACCACATGATAACGAGCAAGCATACCATGAAAACAATGAACAATACTCGGATTTTTAAACGGAGCATCTTTCAATCAAGCCTCCTATCAAAGAAGAAATGATTCACAATACGAATATACTAACACACCCTGAATTTGCAGGAATTCGTTTAAACACCGTCAGCTCAAATAATCTCTTTTACATTCTTGATGCAACAAAGACATTTAAATTATTAATTGATACAGGTGCTGGTATTTCCGTTTTCAAACAGAAAACTTGTGAAAAATTACCGATTCGAAATCCAGAAAATATGTCAATCTCAGGTATAACTAGTCAAAAAATAATTATTACTGAATTAACTCTAATACCATTTCAATTAAACAATCCCCAGAAAGTTTATATTTATGACTTAGATATAGAATTTGATGGAATCTTAGGATGTGACTTTCTTGAACACTACGAAGGCATTGTAGATATCAAAAATAGAAAATTGATTTTAAATTACAAAACAGTTCCTTTAATAAAAGTCGAACCAAAAACAGGAAATATTGAAAACAAACCCAAATTTTCACCATTAACATGGCAATTGAATGAAAAAATTTCACAAGAAACTCTGAGCTCACAACCAACGTCAATTGAAAAGCTAGACTATATTTCTGATGATATTTTTGAATACAATCCAAAGAATTATTTCTTTGAAAGCCCAACTGACTACTATCAATATTTACAAGACGAAATCCCTATAGCTAATGAAATTGAAATTCCTGAAACCAATGAAACAATGAACATTATCGAAATTGAACCACGAGTAGAAAAAGTTTTCAAATTAAATTCAAATTTAAAAAACTCAGAAGCAATACTGCTTGCTTCAGAAAAAGAAAAAGTAAGACTTCCAAATGCTATTGTAAAAACAAATGAAAAAGGAGAATTTTTTACAACAATAATTAACGTGAATACCATTAAAAAAAAAATTGATTTTTCAGATTTAATCTTAGAACCAATTCAAAATTTTGAAAATATTTTAAATTTTAATCAAAATGACCAATTTAATGAACAACAACAAATTATTGATAGAAGACATGAAATAAAAAATAAATTAAGGCTCGAACATCTCAACGAAGAAGAAAAAGAAAAAATTGAAAACTTATGTTTTGAATTTTCTGATATATTTTACCTAGAAGGAGATATATTAACTTTTACCAATGCAGTAAAACATAAAATTGACACCAATGACGCTAAACCTATTTTTACAAAATCTTATCGTTACCCCCAAATTCACAAGTTTCGAAAATGTTAGAACAAAATATTATAAGACCTTCAATATCACCCTGGTCATCTCCAGTATGGGTAGTACCAAAAAAACTAGACGCCTCCGGTAAACAAAAATGGAGAGTAGTTATAGACCATAGAAAACTTAACCAAATAACAGTTGATGATAAGTATCCCTTACCAAATATAACAGACATACTTGACCAATTAGGACAATGTACTTATTTCACAACTTTGGACTTAGCCTCAGGTTTTCATCAAATTGAAGTAGATGAAAAAGACATTCAAAAAACAGCTTCCTCTATTGAGAACGGTCATTATGAATACCTCAGAATGCCATTCGGATTAAAAAACAGTCCTAGTACTTTTCAGAGAGTTATGGATAACATACTCTTAGGTATACAGAACGAACGTTGTTTAGTGTATATGGATGACATCATAGTTTACTCAGCAACACTTTATGACCATATTTCTCGACTAACAGAAGTATTTCAAAGACTTAGAAAAGCTAACCTCAAAATTCAACCAGACAAATGTGAATTTTTAAAAAAAGAAGTAGCCTATCTCGGACATATAATTTCTGAAAAAGGTGTTAAACCAAACCCCGACAAAATAAGTTGCATAGTAAATTTCCCAGAACCAAAAAATCAAAAAGACATCAAATCTTTCTTAGGATTAGCAGGTTATTATCGCAGATTTATTCCAAATTTTGCAAAAATATCCAAACCAATGACAAGACTCTTACAGAAGGACATTCCTTTTATTTTTGACGAAGAATGTAAAAAAGCTTTCAAACTACTGAAAGAAATTCTTTCTCAATCTCCTGTACTAATATATCCCAACTTTAATGAACCTTTTATTTTAACCACTGATGCATCATCATTTGCAATCGGATCAGTGTTATCACAAGGACGCATAGGTCAAGATCTACCTATAGCATACGCCTCACGCACACTTTGTCCAGCAGAAACTAGATATAGTACAATTGAACGTGAACTTTTATCTATTATATGGTCAGTAAAGCACTTTAGGCCCTATATTTACGGTAGAAAATTCAAATTATATTGTGATCATAGACCTCTAACTTGGATATTCAGCATACGTGACCCAGGAAGTAGACTCGCAAGATGGCGATTAAAACTCGAAGAATACGATTACGAAATTATCTACAAACCAGGAAAATATAACAAAAATGCAGACGCTCTAAGTCGAATCAAAATTAATCATTTTAAAGACGCTTCTCAATTTCATACCAACGTATTGACAAATAATGAAACTGACAATGAATCTAATGTTTCAGAAAAAACTGAAATATCCCCTGAAACTATGGAACAAGAGTTCGATAATTTTGTAGACATATGTAGGAAAAAATCAATAATTGCTGTATTTAAATCATCAACATTTAATTTATTCAGCTTCAGAGGTTTTAGTTTTGGAAATTTTTCTTTTTCAGGAAGTCCTGCACAACATTTATATGGTATTAAAATTTCGTGAAAAGTATAGGTCACATTTTTCTCGAAATATATTTGTTTTTTCGCATGAATTCTTGTAGTGCCAACAAATGCATTACAATAAACATTCATTTTTAAAATTGAATTTGTTTCAATAATTTTCGTTTTTGTTTCTTTGTTACATGTTAATGTTACAGGCAAAGGGTCTGAAACAATTATAAGCCATGTGTTTAAATCGATTTCATAAACATTATAATTTTTTGCGAAAAGTATACTTGTTTTACAAGCTTGATGTAATTCCATTAAATGTCTAAATATTTGAGCTTCACAAATAGCATTAGTATCAATTGGGTAAGGCAATATTTTTTCACATATTTTCATTCTATAAATCAATGATTTACAATTTTCAAAATTTGGTACAATTATATATGACAGTGAGTCATCATCTTTTCCAATATATTTTATAGTTGTAGGTAAAATATGATGTAATCCAGTTCCATTATCCAATATAGGAATAGGGTAAGGTCGATAAATGGTATAGACTTCGGGTTCAACAAGGGGTATTTTTTAAATATAGACAATTTTTGTGTCTGTTTGAAATGCTGCGAGTTCAATTAACTCGAGGTATTTTGCTACTGATGCAAACTTTGGTTGTAAAGGCAAGTAGTTGTTTTCCAAGGATTGTGATACTTCCAGAAGGGAGTTCACTAAATTTTTTGGTTTTATTATTGAAGTATGAATGATCTTCAATCTAGCAAAAGTGATTGAGGTCAAAATATCATCAAGATATTCTTCTAGAAATACAAAATTTTCCATAAGGGATTCACAAATATCTATAATTTTATATTTCGCTTCAATAAGATGTAAATTGTCTGAAATATCATAGATTGATGGCTCTATGTTTTTTAAATCTTCATTGAAGGTAGCTTCATCAACTTGCAGCTTTTGAATAGTTTCATTAAAATTTTTGATTACTGAAGTAGTGACGAAAATTTGATTTTTTAATAAATTCTCTATTTGGTGTTCATCTTTGTATAATTGGTTTATCGAGTTGGTAAAGTATTCTCCATCTGAAGAATCGAGATTACCAGATATAGCTTTCCATATACTGCCAACTCCATTAATTAATCCACGTTTTGTTCTTTTTGAATAATCTTCAGTATCAATTTTTATTTGATCGTACTTTGATTCGAGGGAATTCGAAATTTGATTTAGCATAGTTATATGTGTTTTTACATCAGCATAAAAATAATTCATTCTTGAATTCGGGGTTTCGAGCATTAGGATCATTTGGTTTAAAATATTTTGATTATGATCTAAAACTGTTCTTACTGAGGTAAGGTATTTGTATACTAACAATGTCCATTTGTCATTGGAAACTTTTGCATATCCTTCTTCATGGTAGTATATGACAATCGTGTTATTCACGGGTTGAAGAATATATTGCGATTGTGAGCGTACAGCACACAGGAGTAAAAGGATGAGTAGAAGCATCTGAAATAAAAACTTCGGATTTACTCATGGTATGGTTTTAATTTATCAAAATTAAATTTGCTTTGTTGTTTTGTTTCAAGATTCTTCAAAAGTGCGGAATTTAAATAAATATCGATTATTTCAAAAGGTTCATTGAATTTATTTTGTAATTTTGAACCTATTTGACTTTCTTTTACGTAAACCTTATCTCCGATTTTATATTCAGGGGTTTCATGTCTCATTCCTTCATCAAAGCGTTTTTTAGATTTTTCTTTACTCTTGATTATTTTTTCTCTAGCTACTTTGTAATAGTATGAGATTCTATTATTTAAATCTCTAATATTTTTACTAATTAATTGTTCTTGGTTATATATTTGTTCGGGTGGTCTACCAGCTGTATGTTATTATAACATATAACTGCGTAAGGTAGTATATTACAAGGGTCATCGTCAGGGCTTTCTGCTACATATGCTCTGATCATTTCTGTCAATGTCGCGTGGAATCTTTCTAGAGATCCATTCGATTGGGGATGGTCAATGCTTGAAAATGTTAATTTCATGTCATATAATTCACAGAGGTCTTTCATTATATGGTTATTAAATTCTTTGCCTGAATCACAGTGGATTCTAAGGGGTGTTCCATAATGTTGGAAGAAAAACATTAAAGTGTGAACTACTGATTTAGCTGATTTATTTGGCATTGGGTATGCTTGTGTAAATTTTGTTAGTTCGTCTCTTATTGTGAGGATATATGCGTCTGATACTTGTAGTATATCAACGTTTATCCTTTCAAAAGGTGTTCTGGGTGTTTCAGTAATTACGAGAGAGTTTTTAAGATTTTTCCTACAGATTTTTGTCTTTTGACAAATTTCACATTTATTAATGAAATTTTCTACGTCTTTCGTAATTCCATACTAGTCATATTTTTCTTTAATTCTTCTAAGGGTTTCATTTATTCCTCTATGGAGATTAGATTTTCCATTATGGTATTGATCAAGAATAATAGGTATAGAGTCTTCATCTGGTGTCGTTGTTATATTTTGACATAGTATTATCTTTATATCTTCCACGTCGGAAAGTATATATGAAAGTAATTCTTGTAAGGGTAAGTCAGGGTTGTTATCAGTATAGTATGTTGTTGATGGTTTAAATTCATGTTGGTCTTTGAAGAGTGATGTAAACATTTCTTCTAGTGCTTCTTGAGGTTCAAATGATGTAATTATTATGAAGTATTTCCTATTTTTTACTGTTTTGCTAGGAAAAATATTTATTTTATTCTTTTCACATTTATGATTGTCTTCGAAAATATCTTCTAAAATTTTCTCACGTAACTGATGGTCTTTATACTGTTGGAAAACTATCAGAATATTTTTATGAGTTTTTTCAATTTTCAAACTCTCAATTATTAGACAAAACTCATAAAAATATTCTGATAGTTTTCCAACAGTATAAAGACCATCAGTTACGTGAGAAAATTTTAGAAGATATTTTCGAAGACAATCATAAATGTGAAAAGAATAAAATAAATATTTTTCCTAGCAAAACAGTAAAAAATAGGAAATACTTCATAATAATTACATCATTTGAACCTCAAGAAGCACTAGAAGAAATGTTTACATCACTCTTCAAAGACCAACATGAATTTAAACCATCAACAACATACTATACTGATAACAACCCTGACTTACCCTTACAAGAATTACTTTCATATATACTTTCCGACGTGGAAGATATAAAGATAATACTATGTCAAAATATAACAACGACACCAGATGAAGACTCTATACCTATTATTCTTGATCAATACCATAATGGAAAATCTAATCTCCATAGAGGAATAAATGAAACCCTTAGAAGAATTAAAGAAAAATATGACTAGTATGGAATTACGAAAGACGTAGAAAATTTCATTAATAAATGTGAAATTTGTCAAAAGACAAAAATCTGTAGGAAAAATCTTAAAAACTCTCTCGTAATTACTGAAACACCCAGAACACCTTTTGAAAGGATAAACGTTGATATACTACAAGTATCAGACGCATATATCCTCACAATAAGAGACGAACTAACAAAATTTACACAAGCATACCCAATGCCAAATAAATCAGCTAAATCAGTAGTTCACACTTTAATGTTTTTCTTCCAACATTATGGAACACCCCTTAGAATCCACTGTGATTCAGGCAAAGAATTTAATAACCATATAATGAAAGACCTCTGTGAATTATATGACATGAAATTAACATTTTCAAGCATTGACCATCCCCAATCGAATGGATCTCTAGAAAGATTCCACGCGACATTGACAGAAATGATCAGAGCATATGTAGCAGAAAGCCCTGACGATGACCCTTGTAATATACTACCTTACGCAGTTATATGTTATAATAACATACAGCTGGTAGACCACCCGAACAAATATATAACCAAGAACAATTAATTAGTAAAAATATTAGAGATTTAAATAATAGAATCTCATACTATTACAAAGTAGCTAGAGAAAAAATAATCAAGAGTAAAGAAAAATCTAAAAAACGCTTTGATGAAGGAATGAGACATGAAACCCCTGAATATAAAATCGGAGATAAGGTTTACGTAAAAGAAAGTCAAATAGGTTCAAAATTACAAAATAAATTCAATGGACCTTTTGAAATAATTGATATTTATTTAAATTCCGCACTTTTGAAGAATCTTGAAACAAAACAACAAAGCAAATTTAATTTTGATAAATTAAAACCATACCATGAGTAAATCCGAAGTTTTTATTTCAGATGCTTCTACTCATCCTTTTACTCCTGTGTGCTGTACGCTCACAATCGCAATATATTCTTCAACCCGTGAATAACACGATTGTCATATACTACCATGAAGAAGGATATGCAAAAGTTTCCAATGACAAATGGACATTGTTAGTATACAAATACCTTACCTCAGTAAGAACAGTTTTAGATCATAATCAAAATATTTTAAACCAAATGATCCTAATGCTCGAAACCCCGAATTCAAGAATGAATTATTTTTATGCTGATGTAAAAACACATATAACTATGCTAAATCAAATTTCGAATTCCCTCGAATCAAAGTACGATCAAATAAAAATTGATACTGAAGATTATTCAAAAAGAACAAAACGTGGATTAATTAATGGAGTTGGCAGTATATGGAAAGCTATATCTGGTAATCTCGATTCTTCAGATGGAGAATACTTTACCAACTCGATAAACCAATTATACAAAGATGAACACCAAATAGAGAATTTATTAAAAAATCAAATTTTCGTCACTACTTCAGTAATCAAAAATTTTAATGAAACTATTCAAAAGCTGCAAGTTGATGAAGCTACCTTCAATGAAGATTTAAAAAACATAGAGCAATCAATCTATGATATTTCAGACAATTTACATCTTATTGAAGCGAAATATAAAATTATAGATATTTGTGAATCCCTTATGGAAAATTTTGTATTTCTAGAAGAATATCTTGATGATATTTTGACCTCAATCACTTTTGCTAGATTGAAGATCATTCATACTTCAATAATAAAACCAAAAAATTTAGTGAACTCCCTTCTGGAAGTATCACAATCCTTGGAAAACAACTACTTGCCTTTACAACCAAAGTTTGCATCAGTAGCAAAATACCTCGAGTTAATTGAACTCGCAGCATTTCAAACAGACACAAAAATTGTCTATATTTAAAAAATACCCCTTGTTGAACCCGAAGTCTATACCATTTATCGACCTTACCCTATTCCTATATTGGATAATGGAACTGGATTACATCATATTTTACCTACAACTATAAAATATATTGGAAAAGATGATGACTCACTGTCATATATAATTGTACCAAATTTTGAAAATTGTAAATCATTGATTTATAGAATGAAAATATGTGAAAAAATATTGCCTTACCCAATTGATACTAATGCTATTTGTGAAGCTCAAATATTTAGACATTTAATGGAATTACATCAAGCTTGTAAAACAAGTATACTTTTCGCAAAAAATTATAATGTTTATGAAATCGATTTAAACACATGGCTTATAATTGTTTCAGACCCTTTGCCTGTAACATTAACATGTAACAAAGAAACAAAAACGAAAATTATTGAAACAAATTCAATTTTAAAAATGAATGTTTATTGTAATGCATTTGTTGGCACTACAAGAATTCATGCGAAAAAACAAATATATTTCGAGAAAAATGTGACCTATACTTTTCACGAAATTTTAATACCATATAAATGTTGTGCAGGACTTCCTGAAAAAGAAAAATTTCCAAAACTAAAACCTCTGAAGCTGAATAAATTAAATGTTGATGATTTAAATACAGCTCAATTCAAATTGAATGAATATTCTGATCAATTAGCTAAACTTATAAATGAACCTTCTGTTTCTAAACATATTTCATGGTTTACTTATTTTACCATTACATTTGTAATTTTTCTTGTAATTTTGTATTGTTTTTGTAAATGCAAAAATCGAAAAAATGTAAAAATTGGTATTATGACATCAAGAAATGATGGACCGCCTGCACCACCAAGAAATCGAAATAAATTTCAAGCCATTGCCAAATTCTTCCCAAGAAGACGACCGAGCTACCAAATAGGCGAACCCGTGGAGGAAGAAAATGAAGAAATTGAACTCAATACAAATTCTTCGAAAACTTTTGTCTAAAAGTTGAATCAAAAGTTGCTGCAACGTATAGCATCAACTTTTTCATAAAATGGGGAGTTGTTATATCAAAATAGACAATAGCCCATTGTCCAGTATTACGCCTTAGGAAATGCGTATTTGGATCGCATGACCTATTTCTCCTTGGAGTCAGCTAGAATCCTGGCGCCAACCCCAGTACCCTTGGAATCAGCACTTTTCCAGTCAACAAGTGGAAACCTATAAAAGAAGAGGATCCCGGCATCTCAGTGTTCAGATACACGTTCAGATGCACGTTCATGATCGAGTAACTGTTCCAATATTTAGGTGCATATCAATAAGTCTGACTGACATTGTATGTTACCATTTCAATTTCTGTTTGTCAAATAAATAAAATAAAAGTTTAAAGTCTGTTTTTAAAAAGTCTTTGGTGAATCCAAAGATATAACATGCATTACAGAAGGTTTGGAAATTTCCGATTGTCTACAATTTCACTGAATTTTTTTAGACAAATTGCCTGACTATTTCTGTAATCATTCATCCGCTGTTTTTGGAGCTTTTAAAAAATAAAGAAATTTGTAATCGCAATAGGTATAGGTAACCTATACCATTGTTTGAATATTATTTAAACAATGCCTATATATACCTCTATATAATACTTTTAAAGTAGCCTCTTCTTTCATTGCAGTGTATAAATTATATTACTGGCATAAAATTTGATATTACAGTAAACGCCGGGATAGGTACCTATACCTAACTGATAGGTATAATACTCTATAATAATATTAATAATTATTATTTTACTGCAGTTATGTACACACTACTCCTATTATTATCATTATAAGATGTATCTTTAATTGTTAATGTATATATTTGTTAGGAATCCATTCTCGCATAGTGTAGGTTCCAGTAATTCTGTTGCTTTTTCTGTTGAAATTTAATTCAAAGGAATACGTACATTTGGTGCATACTTATTTGTATATCATTATACCTAAGTACCTACATCCTAGGTATTCCTTGAACTCGTTAATATTAATATTCCCTAAAAATATTGCAACAGTTGTAATGGTACCTTGAAATAATATAAAAAAAATCGTTAATGTTTCCGTCAACCGGCTGTACCTTTACGAGCACAACACTCAGAAATCTTCGAAAGAATTCCCCATTTTTTTCAACAGGGTAATCTATTCGCCACTTAGCTATGCCCTTTTCCCCATGAAATTCATTATCAACTCCCAGTAAACTTTTAGGTTGCTCTGAAAGCCATTCTAACTAAAAAGTCCTTACTGCAGAAGTATGGATCATAGGTAAATAACGGGATGGAAACAAATACACAAGCAATAATGACCACTAATAAAAAGAGCAACACATATATCAGACCAAGATAGATATACTGACGAAAAGAAAATAGTTATCGTCAACTAATCGTGAAATGTAGGCAATTTGCAACACATTTACGATCGTCATTAAGCCTCGGAATCATCAAAATCGTTTAGACGACACCATTGAGGCCTAATCGTCACTTCGGAATCCACTTTTCGTCAACTAATCGTCAAAATGTAGGCTATTTGCAACACATATACGATCGGCGTATAGGCTCGCAATCGTCAAATTCGTGAAAACGACACGATTCATGCTCGATCGTGACTTCGGAATCCCGGCCCAGTATTGCAAAATTAAGCTTCAACTCTACCAACCGGATTGTTTATGAGGCGTGATCAGAATAATAATGACAATGATGGTTTCGAGTTGAAAAATTATCCAAAATTATGAAAATTAAAACTAAAACCAAAACTTCCATTGTGTTTCAGCCTATAGAGTTACTCGTGAGCAGATTTTTAATTATGACAGGGAGTTAAAAACTCCTTCATGAAGGTTGGAGCGAACCGCGCGAAGTGAGATGTTCGGACTGTTCGGAGTTGCTATTTGGCTTTCGAAGTGTAATCATTGTTTGTTAAAGTAAAATTGTTTGCAAAGGTATTTATAAGGGCGTTATACTAACATTCCCTTTGTTAGACTGACCTTTTTTTTTCCTATATAATCTTTGAATATAAAAGACATACAATCCAGTCAGAATATTAGGTTAGGTTCTCCTCCATCCTGAGCCTGTATGATAAAAATATTATAAACTTATACTCAAGTTCGGATTCCGGTCTTTTTGAAGTTTATGTTCAAGGAAATGTGGGAAATGTGCATATTCTAAGTATTCCTAAGACTATACAGGCCGTTTCTTTTATCATGTGGTAACATTGCTATATTCTAAACCGTAATAGATACAAAGACGATTAAATGGGAAAAAAGGTTAACTATTGAGGTGAGCAGTAAATTGGTCATAGAAAATTTACGGGGATTCTCGCCCTTCCCAACTTATACAGGGAAAACTGAAAATGCTGTTTTCAGTTTTTTACGAATACAATTGTTATTTCAGAAAATATAAAAAAAATGAAAAAGGGAAGTTTTATTGTATTCAAAATGTACTAGAACTACGTAACGATAAATTTTTAATCAAACGTTTTGTGTCAACACCGCCATCATCAACTATTTTTTTCAAATAAGGACCTGTCTATATATTTCATCACAAATATTGATGGAGCGATAAAATCACAATTCAGTGGTATATCACACTCGACATTTTTATAACGTTTCATATAAAATAACTAGCATCATCAGTGACAACAGCATTTTTAGTTTTCCCTGTATAAGTCGGGAAGGGCGAGAGTCCCCGTAGATTTTCTCTGACCAATGAACTGCTCACCACAATAGTTACATTTTTTCCCATTTAATCGTCTTTGTATCTATTACACGGTTTAGAATACAGCAATAATGTTACCACATGATAAAAGAAACGGCCTGTATATTTAATCTAAATCTGAAGTCAATTACCAAGGTTACTCGAAAAGGCAAAAACCGGATAAGAGTAATTTTTTCTGATTTCACGTCAGCAAATACATTTCTTTGCGACAAAAAATAGGAGTCCTTAAATTTAGAGGTTTTTATTCCTTACATCACATCTCTTGCAAGGGCATAATCCGGAATGTTTATAAAGACTTTACGGAAGAGGAAATAAAAAAAATAGTGATACTATGCTTGATTACTGCTCTATATTGCATGTCAAAAGATTGAATAGAAGAGTTGTTGATGAGGGTATAAAGAACCATTCTTTATAAAAACAGAGGTACCATTTGCGTTACATTCTCTGGTAAAGTACTTCCAAAAGATATTCTGATATATGGTTAAGAGTTATCCCCTAAACAAGCCCGGTTTTGATGTGCCAAAAATGTTTATTGTATGGCCATAGTATGACACAGTAGTAGGGTAACAATGAGTTTACGAATCCACCTTGAACTTTGGACTCTCGGTTCGTCGCTGGTCTGCGTTCATCGTGTGACGTAGTCGAGAGAGATCCCTTAGATTGATAACAATTGTCCAGTAGAGCGCGCGCTGCTAAATTTCGGTGCGTCGCTGTGATTGGCGTCGTCGTCGTTCATCGAGTCGCGATAGATCCCTTAGATTGATAACAATTTTCCACTACCGCGCGCTTATAATATATTTAATAAGAATAATAATTGTAGATGACATATTTAGACTCAAAATACAGTATTTAAGAGAAAAAAAAACATGGCGGCTGTAAAATGTTATACCAGGTGGCTCAAAATACAGTATTTGATAGAAAAAAAAAAATGGCGGCTGTCAAATGATATACCGGGTGTCTCAAATAACAATATTTAAGAAAAAAAACATGTCAGCTTAACGGAGGTCGTGAAGTTCAATGTGCGATACCCATTGAACAGTTCAGTCTTCCGTCCGACTGTATTCGTTCACACGTGTCGATTGTCTCGTAATCCGGTATGGATGGACGGCTTCCGCAAAGTTTCGGATTTCTCCGAAACCCTCTTCAGCCACCCACCGCTCTGCTCCAAGTGACCTGGAGGGCAAGGACGTCGTCACCCAGGGATTTTGGGTGGCAACTTCCGTGTCCCAGCCGACACCTGATTCAAGATCTGCCTTTCTAGCTCTTGTTGCTTGTTCTGGCCGTGCATATGGTATCCCTTGGGAGGTACGCTGAACCCGCCCCTGGAGAGATATGGGAATGCGAGCATCCCCAACTCCCTCCGAGAGCCTTCCACCACCCCCTAGTTCATCCACTAGGGCCTCAGCATCACCCGGTTCCCTTAGGGTATGCACATCTATAACCTCTGGCCTCCGCTGTGGTGCGTGGGGCACACCCGATGACCCCGGAGCGCTTCGGCGCATTCCGAGGGGGCGTACCTCACGAGCTTCGCCAGCATGGACTCCTGAGTAGCCCTCCGACCTGCAAACAGATACATTTCTTGTTAATCGGAATTGTTCGAAACGGGCTTCCAAAGGTGGAGTTGTGACAACTCCCGCGGAATCGATAACTAACCCTACCTGAGCCGACGGGGAAGGCTGCCTCCCTCCGTCTAAGCTCGACTCTAAAGTACCTTGGTCTAGCACACTTCTCGGGGACAAGGTAGTTGACATCGTCAACTCACGGTATTCCCCGGTAGTACGTACCTGGGGGACGTCTCCGTCGAGGCGTCGCGACGCTTCGGGGAATAGACGCCTGGCGTCTAAGTCACCCGACGGCGGAGGTGTCCGAGAAAGCCCAGCGCCGGCGAACACGGCTTGGGTATTCTCCTCCGCGAGCATATGAGATCTCAATCTCATATTCGTCATTGCTCTAAAGGACAAACAATTACGGCTGTAATGTATTGTCGGGCTACTTGCGTGTGCAAGTGTGTGGCAAAGGAGAAGTGCACTAAAATCGACCTCGCGTCGACCTAACTCAAGTGTGACGATGGGAAGGGTCACCCTATAGCTAACTAACCTAACACCTAACAAGACCTCGCCGGGAAATGGACGAGGGAGGAAGGATTCACGGTTTAGAAAAACTATCTAAATAAAATTTTCTAACTTCAAAATTGTGTGAAGCACCAAAAAGGAAAAATTAAACTTGAAAAATTTTACTTCAAAAATTTACAACTGGATGTGACAAAAACCAAGACAGAGATTTGGGTAAAAGGATCACGGAGCCTAACCAGACTGTCTCAGGTGGAAAAGCCGAGAGCAGCCGCAGGAAATAGGTATGGGAAGGACGCGAAACCCCTAGGTACCACAGGAAATGTGGCTCGCCAACGACAAAGTCGCAGCTAATGATGTCTTGACAGGCCGAGGAATTTAAGCTCGAACGATACAATCTTCGTGGAACTCTACGATCGAGCCGATTGTATCAGGTGAGATCTCGTTTTGGTGCCTGACCCCTTTTCATACGATGGGGATTTTTCGTCAACGTCGCGTACAGGTATTAAGTCGGGAAATAACTTTGATGAAGTTAAATCCCTAAGTGTCCGTTGCAAAAGATCACTTTACACTGATTATTGCTCGAGAGTTAAACTACCTATCAACGTACTTTCGTAGCGCGAATAAAACACCTGTAAACCGTACAAGTGAGTCTAACCCCTTTTAAGATAGAAACAAAACGTTATGAATCTACTGTGAACTGAATTATTATTAACGAGAACCTGACTCTAACTGCTAGCCAAAACGATGAATTGCAGAGACAAAAGGCAAAGCCAAACAAACGTAAGTTATTTAACGGAAACACGAAATTGATTATTACACTGCAATTCGACAAGAAAGAGTGGCTATCTGCTGCTTCGCTGCTTGCATATTTATGCAATCCTGACTGCTGAATCCGCGACACCCATTGGCCTAGAGGGCCAAAGTTGGCGTCGCCCTTGGCTGAACAAAACCCTAGCTCGCGAAAACGCGCGGGATTTGGGCAAATGACCGTTAAAGTCCCGTTATCTGCGTTTTCTAGGGAGTATTTGACAAAAGTCACTAAATACTCCCCAGATCTAGGGAGATATTGAAAGTCAGAATTTCAGATATCTCGATTCCTAGGGCGGTCCGATATTCGGAGAGCCCCGAGAAAAACCATAAACCAACGTGATTCTTGAACGCCGAAGAAATACACGTATTCCTTCGCCGAGGAATCTATACCCGTTTTCCGATTTGGCCAACCTGATGAGAAATCGAATTGAAATAAAATAATTTGTGAAAACAAATGGAGCCACGGAATCTTTCCACCCAACAAGAGACTAGCGTGTCGAAACCTTGCTCTAAGTGTTCTGTATACCGGGTGCTCGACTGTTTGGGGCCACAAATTAATAAAATTGTAAACTAGTCAGGAATTTCCGGTAAATCGGTAAAACTACGTACAGTGGAGTTCCACTGGGTGGAGATTGGGACTTTACATCATACAGGGTGAGACTAGACTAGTGACCTGAATATAATGCAAAAATCTAATATTGTTCGACTGGCTTCTAGGTGAAAATTGAGAGTTATTAAGTGTAAAAATGGCTCACTAAAGGTGACCATACACAAAAAAAAATCATCGTAGGAGCGCGGCGAGCCTGCCCTGCGACACCCCCCTACTAAAGAGTTTAACTTGGTCGAAGTTATTTCCAAACGAAACAACCGACAAAAGCTAAATTTACGTTAACTCCCTAATAGTCACCTTCCGCACTCTGATGAACCAAGGCTGGAACCACCAAAGTTACTGGAGCGTCATCCTCCATGTCGGAATCGTTCTCAGTACAGTCTTTACTAACTCTAGGAGCTTCGCTGTAGCTCTGGGCTGGTACGGGATCTTCGTCAGACCCGGTCACCGAAACATACTGACGGGCGGAGTCTGTCGGTGGCCGCTGGATCGGAGCCCTGTCGGAGTCCAGCGCCACAGCTCGGCATCTCCTTCGCCGTCCTGTACTCTTACTAGGAATCTCAGTCCTTACTGAGCCTTCCTGTCTCACATTCTCTCCCGGGTCGACCATCAATGATAATGGAGACCCCCCTACTGGAAGTGCTAACTCTCGGATAGCAGCTTCCACTTCCGAATCTGAATCGTACTCTGGACCTTGGTCTGGAACGACCGCTTGACGGGTAAGAGCGTCTACTTCAGTAGTAGCACGCCCCCCTACTGATGAGTTTGCGACGGGGAGTTCAGAATCTCTGATCTCCAAAAGGCCAGAGTTCACCACCGGCAACGGACTCCTACGGGATACTCCTCGCTTCTCCGCGCAGTCTGAGTCGCGTTTCCGTCCTTGTGGATTCCTCCTCAACCTTTTCACTGTCCGCCGGACCGCTTTGTCCTTTGGATCGAAACTGACCGAAATTCCTAACTAAAACGCGGTCGCCGACCCCGTAGGTCCGTGGCGACGGTAGATCTTTATCAGGGAATAAATTCCTCTGATAAACTGCCTGACGTCTGGCTGCTTTTGCAAGACGTTCTTGCCGATCTTCGGGGCTATTATGTACCGGATCTCGGTACATAGGTAGCCTCCAATCTCCTGGACGACCAGGTGTATATCCTAACAATAACTCCGCTGGAGTCTCCCCTGTTGCTCTATTCTTACGGTTCCGTAAGCAATAGAGACTTGCAGCCAGACCTTCTTCCCAAAACCTTTCCGAAGTGGTTTCCAGCATCCTTGCTCTTAGGCACTTCTTCGGTTTCTGGACCCTTCGCTCGACAGGGTTCGCCTGTTGATGAAAAACAGGTGAAAATTTGACCTCGATGTTCTTCGCATCGTAGTATTTTAGCAGATGATTGCTCTGAAACTGCGGGCCGTTGTCAGAAATGACGACTTCTGGACAACCCCAACGAGATAAAATTTCTTCGTCTAGAAAACGAGAAATTACATCCGACGTGCATGTCTTAGTGGCCTTGGCTTCAACCCACTTTGAAAACATATCGACGGCAATTACCACGAACCTGTTTTCCCTCCTTGAGGCTGCATAGGGCCCCAGGACGTCAACAGCCAGCATCTGCCACGGTCGCTTCGGTACACTAGGCCATTGCGGTGCCGCTTCCTGATGCCGTACGGCTTTAACGCACTGGCAGACTAGGCAACCTCTCACGTAGGCCCGGACGTAGTCCTCCATGGTCGGCCACCAATAGTGCCGTTTCAAGGCACGTAAGGTTTCCTCTTGACCAGGATGACCAGCGGTCGGGTGTTCATGGTAATAAGCCGACACTTCCTCACGGAGCCCTCGGGCACATACAATAGCCGTTTACCAGCAGAAGAATCATATACAACACCTTGGACATCTGAAAACTTGTTAATAAAACGAAGATCGTCCCTGGACCTAGGACCCAACTCCTGTATCGTTCTGATACGCGCCCTCAAACCTTGCGTCTCCCTATCTATGGCCTGCCGCCGCACGACCACTTCAGCCGGCGTCTCTACGACGCTCACCACACCTTGGTGTTCAGACAGTTGCACCTTCATAGGTGGCAACCCCATACGCTCTACATCAGCATCCAAGTCTTCACTGTGAGACCCCGAGGGATTACGGGACAAGAAATCAGCTAGCTGATTGTCTCGACCTGCGACGTGCTCCACAGTGAAGGAATACTCCTGTAGAAGTAAGGCCCAACGAGTTAACTTCGCTTTTGCGTCCTTGAACTTGGATAACCAAGTCAACGCTTTGCTGTCCGTTCGAAGAGTGAATGGACGGTCTTCGAGATAATGACGGTATCGCTTGATACCCCAAACAATGGCTAAACATTCAGTCTCGTTCACATGATAGTTTAATTCCGCGCCCTTGAGCTTGGCACTAGCATGTGAAACGATCCTTCTGTCGCCGTGACAATCGACTTGATACAGAACTGCAGCGATGCCTACCCCAGATGCATCGGTCTGCAGGAAAAACGGGAGAGTCATGTCCGGCCTGGCCAAGACCATAGGACGGCCCACGACTTCCTTGATCCTCTCAAACGCCTCCAATGCTTGAGAGTTCCACTTAAGGTCTCGACCTTTCTTCGACTTGAGCATGTCACTTATCGGAGCCTCCAACTCCGCTAAGTTCGGGATGAACTCCCGTAGCCAACCAACGGTGCCCAAGAATCCTCGGACCTGAGAGACATTCTTGAGTAGCGGGAATTGTTGAACCGCTAACACATGACCTGGCATTGGTTCGTTTGACGTTTCCGTCACCACATGCCCCAAGTACTCCAGCCTACGCTGAGCGAAGTTGCACTTCTTTAAACTGCACCACAGGCCATGTGCTCTGAACCTCTCCAGCACAAGGCGGAGATGGTAGAGGTTCTCCCTTTCATCTTCGCTGTAAACGATTATGTCGTCTAGATACACTTTGACGAATTTATCGACATAACCAACCAACACTTCCGTCATAAGAATTTGGAAACTTCCAGGTGCATTCGTTAGACCAACCGGCATTGAGTTAAACTCATAACAAGCTCCATCAGGCGTAGCAAAAGCTGTACACTTTTTACTAGCCTCATCCATGGGTATCTGCCAAAACCCAGACTTCAGATCCAAAGAAGTGAACACTTTCGCTGTTCCGAGCTCTTTGATAGTCTCGTGAATACCTGGCAATACCGACGACTCGGGTATTGTCAGACTATTCAACTTCCTGTAGTCGACACAAAACCGAGCCGTACCGTCCTTCTTCGTGACGATAACGACCGGACTAATGAAGGCAGAATGGGACCTACTTATTACACCTGCAGCGAGCATTTTATCCACCTCCTCTTGGATAAGAGCCCTCTTCTGATCGGAAACTTTATACGGACGGAGCTTGAAGGGTAGCTCCTCCTTCAATCGGATTTTATGGCAAGCAGCCCTCGTCACTGGTTGCCTTGGAGATTCGTAAAAGACGTCTCCAAACTCTCGGATAAGACTCCGAAATTCCTTTCTTGAGAACGCCGGTAGCTGTACGTCCGCTACCTGTGGTTCAGGGAACTTTTCTGGTGGAAGATAGACCTCCTCCGCCCAGAAAATAGTTTGCCTAGGCCCCTTTCCAACGTACATGGTGCGACGTGCAAAGTCGACCATAGCCTCGTTTGATGCCAGCCAGGGACACCCGAGCAGAAGATCCTCGACAAGATCATCCACCACTTGCACGACAACTTCGTGAACAACACCATCTATTAACAGTTCGACTATTGTCTCCCCTAGACTGGTGATGCCACGACCGGCGCATGCAAGCTGCAACGGTGTCACTTGCTTCCTATCCACCCTCCAGGTGACAGGCAACAAACTACGTTTCAGGAGATTTAGCGAACTTCCGCTGTCCACCAAAACCCTAACTCGACGACCCATCAGTTCAGCCTCGATTCGCGGCAACTGATGCAATCGTCCCTCAACATTGTTGTTCGCTAAGCTAGTATCACAGCGACGGTATAGACACAATGGATCCAGCAGATCCACCTCCGACTTCTTCCTAAGCGGGTCGGTCTCAATGAAACTCAGAAGTTCCGACTTGCGATTGACATCAAGTGCTGCAGCACCAACTGCAGCCAACGATGGAACTTGGCGATTGCATCCCTCAGGAACCTCGCCTCCGCCCCGACTAAGACGTGTAACTCTCTCAGATGACATGCCTACCACGCCTCTGGTATCTACCAACGGGGAATGGCGATTCGCACCTGCGATCCCATCTGCTCTGCCCCTCGATACCGTCCTTGAGACTTGGCATGCATCGACCTCGAAACCTGCGTCCTGTGTGGGAGTGAGTGACAGACCACCACCCTCGGTGTCTTCACTACCCCGAAGTGGAACCGAAAAGAGTACATCACTCTCGACGACTTTTTCGTTCCGAAACCTTGATTCGCAATCTTCCCTTGGATACACCTTTTCATCTCGACTTGTGCCTATACCGGACCTGTGCCCAGTTTGCAGTGCCCTAGCACTCTCTTTGACAACAGGCCCCTCCTGGTTCTTCTGTATACCGATCACTAACTCCGAAACCTTGTGTTGTGGCGGATAGAACGACCCACCAACAACGACCTGGGGTACCTCGATGATTTCACAACTCCATGAACCTGAAGATGATTCATAACCCCTTTCATTCGTTCCAAAACTAGAACCTGATTTTTTTGAAATGACTTTCAACCCTCTACGTTTAACGTCTGCCGACGAGTGAACCTTTTTCCGCCTACCACCAGTGGCGCGATCCACACGCTCATCTATCACACTGAAACAAACGGATTCACAATCTGACCGGTCTGCCCAATGTAGTTTGCCTGATGACGGTGGCGTTTCGGCTGAAACGACTCCAGCTTCAACATCCTGGAACTCCTTCTCCTCCTCCTTGTTGGGAATACATGCCGCATAATTTCTATGACAGTCCAACACTGTCACAGAACCGCAAAACGGTGTTGAAGGAGTACCTACTCCGATGGAGCCCCCTGATGGCTCCTGTTGGAGTTTTTTGATTCTTCGCAAACTGTGATTTTGTCTGCGTCCTTAGCTGACGTCTTACGACGCGAGATTTTACTCGCCTGTACGGTATTGACCGTATGTGCCTTACTGGCCTGATCTGACGGTTTTGTTCCCGCACTCTGACGTTTGGGACCGTTCTTGTTGTCATTTTGCTGAGGGCAATCTTTGTTCCAGTGAGCTCCCCCGCAAGTGAAACATCCGCTCGAAGGAACGTTGTTTCCTCCAGAACGATTCGACCGATCAAAATTCTGGAATTTAGTACCATTGTTATTAAAGTTACTGGACCTAACATGATTCGAACCCCTGTTGTCCTGTAGCTGTCCCTGAGGACGTTTGGGTGGCACATCTTCGGCCTGATGAGGACGGTTGGTGTTCGAAACAAGTTTCGGCCCTGACTGTACACTTTGGCTGGTGCTACGAAGTAGCGTCTCGACAGCAACAGCTTTTTGTGTCAGCTCTTCAATAGTTGCAAATCTATGCAATTGCAAATGGACTTTGATATCCGGTCTGATCCGGTTCAATATTAATCGCACAACCCTTCCTTCGTCCATCTCTGGGTAGAGCCTCTGTGAAAGACTCCACTTGTTCAGGATGAAGGAAGTTATTGACTCTCCCTTCGGCTGGTCAGTGCCAAAGAACTCCGCTTCTAAGCTCGAGACCAACAGATCGTTATCGAACCGTTCCTGGAGCCGGTTTGTGAAAAACTGCCAGTTTAGGCGTGAGTTGCGATATGGAGCATACCACTGCTGGGCTGCTCCCTTGAGCCACTGAGCTGCAACGCTCACCCAGACGGTTGGATCAAAGCCCCCTAGATAATCCTCAGAGGATTGGATAAATTGGATTGGATCTTCGTGAGGAAGCCCACTGAAACTGGGATGTGGTTTGTTGTTGATTAAACCCCCATCAACACCGTTTAGGGTTCCCCGACGTCTATCCTCCAGCAAGTCTGCGAGTCGCACGAGCACGTCGTCGACCCCCGTCACTGGTCTTCTGGGATTCTCCTGAATCCGGACTGTGGGCACGGGCCTCCTCGATGGGTACTATCCACTCCTGTGGACATCACCGGGGTTGGAAGCGACGTTTCGAGCAACTCGAGGGACATCCTCAGATTCCCTATAATGCCGATTCCCGGTTGGCAACCGGGTAAACGTGCCATATGGGCGCCAAAGGGTTTCCGGTTCACCCATAACCATTTCACTGACTGGGAGTCTCTCAGGAGAGAGATCCCGAACTCTAAGTCTGTTTGCAGGAGGAAGGCTACACTCGCAGATCCCTGAAGATGGTCTATCTTCAGCAGCCCCACGTTGGGCGCCATGTCTCGTAATCCGGTGTGGATGGACGGCTTCCGCAAAGTTTCGGATTTCTCCGAAACCCTCTTCAGCCACCCACCGCTCTGCTCCAAGTGACCTGGAGGGCAAGGACGTCGTCACCCAGGGATTTTGGGTGGCAACTTCCGTGTCCCAGCCGACACCTGATTCAAGATCTGCCTTTCTAGCTCTTGTTGCTTGTTCTGGCCGTGCATATGGTATCCCTTGGGAGGTACGCTGAACCCGCCCCTGGAGAGATATGGGAATGCGAGCATCCCCAACTCCCTCCGAGAGCCTTCCACCACCCCCTAGTTCATCCACTAGGGCCTCAGCATCACCCGGTTCCCTTAGGGTATGCACATCTATAACCTCTGGCCTCCGCTGTGGTGCGTGGGGCACACCCGATGACCCCGGAGCGCTTCGGCGCATTCCGAGGGGGCGTACCTCACGAGCTTCGCCAGCATGGACTCCTGAGTAGCCCTCCGACCTGCAAACAGATACATTTCTTGTTAATCGGAATTGTTCGAAACGGGCTTCCAAAGGTGGAGTTGTGACAACTCCCGCGGAATCGATAACTAACCCTACCTGAGCCGACGGGGAAGGCTGCCTCCCTCCGTCTAAGCTCGACTCTAAAGTACCTTGGTCTAGCACACTTCTCGGGGACAAGGTAGTTGACATCGTCAACTCACGGTATTCCCCGGTAGTACGTACCTGGGGGACGTCTCCGTCGAGGCGTCGCGACGCTTCGGGGAATAGACGCCTGGCGTCTAAGTCACCCGACGGCGGAGGTGTCCGAGAAAGCCCAGCGCCGGCTAACACGGCTTGGGTATTCTCCTCCGCGAGCATATGAGATCTCAATCTCATATTCGTCATTGCTCTAAAGGACAAACAATTACGGCTGTAATGTATTGTCGGGCTACTTGCGTGTGCAAGTGTGTGGCAAAGGAGAAGTGCACTAAAATCGACCTCGCGTCGACCCAACTCAAGTGTGACGATGAGAAGGGTCACCCTATAGCTAACTAACCTAACACCTAACAAGACCTCGCCGGGAAATGGACGAGGGAGGAAGGATTCACGGTTTAGAAAAACTATCTAAATAAAATTTCCTAACTTCAAAATTGTGTGAAGCACCAAAAAGGAAAAATTAAACTTGAAAAATTTTACTTCAAAAATTTACAACTGGATGTGACAAAAACCAAGACAGAGATTTGGGTAAAAGGATCACGGAGCCTAACCAGACTGTCTCAGGTGGAAAAGCCGAGAGCAGCCGCAGGAAATAGGTATGGGAAGGACGCGAAACCCCTAGGTACCACAGGAAATGTGGCTCGCCAACGACAAAGTCGCAGCTAATGATGTCTTGACAGGCCGAGGAATTTAAGCTCGAACGATACAATCTTCGTGGAACTCTACGATCGAGCCCATTGTATCAGGTGAGATCTCGTTTTGGTGCCTGACCCCTTTTCATACGATGGGGATTTTTCGTCAACGTCGCGTACAGGTATTAAGTCGGGAAATAACTTTGATGAAGTTAAATCCCTAAGTGTCCGTTGCAAAAGATCAATTTACACTGATTATTGCTCGAGAGTCAAACTACCTATCAACGTACTTTCGTAGCGCGAATAAAACACCTGTAAACCGTACAAGTGAGTCTAACCCCTTTTAAGATAGAAACAAAACGTTATGAATCTACTGTGAACTGAATTATTATTAACGAGAACCTGACTCTAACTGCTAGCCAAAACGATGAATTGCAGAGACAAAAGGCAAAGCCAAACAAACGTAAGTTATTTAACGGAAACACGAAATTGATTATTACACTGCAATTCGACAAGAAAGAGTGGCTATCTGCTGCTTCGCTGCTTGCATATTTATGCAATCCTGACTGCTGAATCCGCGACACCCATTGGCCTAGAGGGCCAAAGTGGGCGTCGCCCTTGGCTGAACAAAACCCTAGCTCGCGAAAACGCGCGGGATTTGGGCAAATGACCGTTAAAGTCCCGTTATCTGCGTTTTCTAGGGAGTATTTGACAAAAGTCACTAAATACTCCCCAGATCTAGGGAGATATTGAAAGTCAGAATTTCAGATATCTCGATTCCTAGGGCGGTCCGATATTCGGAGAGCCCCGAGAAAAACCATAAACCAACGTGATTCTTGAACGCCGAAGAAATACACGTATTCCTTCGCCGAGGAATCTATACCCGTTTTCCGATTTGGCCAACCTGATGAGAAATCGAATTGAAATAAAATAATTTGTGAAAACAAATGGAGCCACGGAATCTTTCCACCCAACAAGAGACTAGCGTGTCGAAACCTTGCTCTAAGTGTTCTGTATACCGGGTGCTCGACTGTTTGGGGCCACAAATTAATAAAATTGTAAACTAGTCAGGAATTTCCGGTAAATCGGTAAAACTACGTACAGTGGAGTTCCACTGGGTGGAGATTGGGACTTTACATCATACAGGGTGAGACTAGACTAGTGACCTGAATATAATGCAAAAATCTAATATTATTCGACTGGCTTCTAGGTGAAAATTGAGAGTTATTAAGTGTAAATATGGCTCACTAAAGGTGACCATACACAAAAAAAATCATCGTAGGAGCGCGGCGAGCCTGCCCTGCGACACGATCAACGTTTGATATTTTCGATTCTTGACAGACAGACAGACAGGCAGAGAGTGACAGATATTCAGTTTGATTGAACCAGAACGAACTAATGAACTAACCTTATAAAAAACGTTTTTTGCGGTCGCATTTTTACGTGTTTTAGCGTTTAAAATTTTAGTTGTTTTTTAGAACGCGAAAAACGCTTATTGTAGTCACATTTTTGCGTGTTTAAGCGTTATGAATTTTAGCTGTATTTTCGAACGCGAAAAACGTCTATTTTTAATTGGATATTTGAGGGGAGGCAGACCAACTTAGGTTATAAAGTAAAAATAAAAGAAAACAGTTTGAACACAAATTTATTGAGTATTATTATTTTGGTAACATATCACATAGCCGTTTGTATAGAATATCTACGTTTCGGAGACTGCAATTATAGTGGGGTTGCTTATCAATGTGATGCATACAGGGTGAAAAACCATCATTGTCGCCGAATGTGGGAACCATCCATGACGTATTATCATAGTCCTCCAAATTCACAATACGTGTAGGTAGGTTCAATTGATGAAATTTCTCTGTAAGATAGTCACGTTTTTGCAGTCCTCGAACATAAATGATATCAACATTCTGTAAATTTTTCTTGAGGATGGAATCTAATTGATGATATTCCACAAAGCCAGAGGAATACCTCAATCCATGAACGTTTCGCTCCAAGAAACAGGCAGTACGTTTATCTGCTCTACTCAAAGAGGAAAATGGTATAGTTGGCAGCAGAAGAAAATTACTACATTGAATTCCAATCCTAATGGCAATCTCCTTAGGATGGAATTGTTGCTCGATGGTAAAGCCTTGAATATCTACAACAGATATTTTCATGTTGACTCTGTGATTGATACTGAAGTGACAAGCATATGTTCAGTTTAATTTGTTAATGATTTCGCTGAGTGGGAGGTGCTCAATAACAGTGTCGTGCACAATGATGCAATAGGCTCTAGTATTTTGGGGAAATCCTTCAGATGCCTCGATTTCGAGTTTCACATCAACAGTGGAACTTTTTATGCTCTCATCCCTTCTGGAACAATCGATGACAAAGAGAGTCTTGCCAACAAATTCGGTGGAGCTCAGCAGAGGATTATGTTGATTAGTAATTTTGTAGCTGAGACCGAATTGTGCACAGTTGAAATAGGCTTGCGAAAAATTACCCTTTGCAAAATTCAGATGCATATTTTCTTTCGGGTAATTTTCACCGTTCAGAGTGAGCGTTATATTGGTGATATTCGAATGAGCGAATATTGTTGGATCATTGTTGAATTTGGTGTAATCACGGTCTTTTTGGAATCATACAATCACATAGCGAGGACTTTCGAGAAACGAGGAAGTCTTGACGGCCCATATTTCACTTTTTGCACCTTGTGTGAGAGCAGGCAACATATGAAGTTCCCATTTTCTGACGGCATGAGAATAGGAGTATCAGCTTGGATGGCCTTCAAGAGTTGTAATTTAATTTGATCATGTGGAAAGATTCTCTTAACTTTGAGTTCAATATTTTCAATTTCCAACTTGACTGCTGTTGTACCAGCCGACGATCCAGCGGTCTCCTCTATTTTGAAGCAGTTGCTATCATCTGCAGCTCGTACTAATCGGATGGTATGTTTGCCATAGGAAACACATTGATAATCGTTGAAAATATTCAAAAAATGCCTGATGGGTATGAGCATGTTGAATGTTAGATCAGTGGTGCTGATAACCCCAGCGTTGCTGGGAAAAGTCCAACTTGAATTGGCCAAGTGCTTGATATCTTCGTCAGTGTAGGTGAGAAAGCCTCTGACAGTACTAACAATTCCAACTTCACGGACCGTCTCCAACTCCTTACCGCTTTGTTTATAACTAACAGATTGAAACATGAAAGCACCAGCATTGTTTACGAATGTTACACGACCATCTCCTTTGGTTTTCACAACTTTTCCACTGATGAATAACAGACTATCATACAAAGCATCGTAAGCGTCAGATTGATTGATGTTGATTTCAATGACATCATTGTTGCGAAAGGACATGACGTATGGGTAGTAAGTCCGCCATTCCACCTTTTGTATGGATTCATCGTTTTGTGGTTTTCGGAAAATGTTGAACACTTGATTGGACAACATGATAACCGAGAGATTCCAAAAACAGTTTATTCTCCGGTGATAGTAGTTGACGCACGTTGAAGGTCTTGGTGAAGACTGAAGGGGGGTATGGTGGCGAGTTATTCTTATGAATAGTTAGCACCATACTTTCGCTTCAATTCCAAACGAACGATTATTTCTTCGTTTCGAAAATCAACGAGTTGAGAATGCTGGTCCAGCACTCGCAGCGTAATATTGTTTATTTCGTCTCTATGAGCAATGGGTAGATGAATGAGGTGGTTGGGTGTTTTGTCGATTGCGTAACCAGGATCAACGCCAACAGCAAATTCGTATATCGTATGAGACGGTGCGTCGTTGTAGAATGCTCCGAACGTAATGTTGCTATCTATGTGTATGGTACGTACTTTAATGATATCTACAGGTAGATCTGATGCGTAATGCAAGTTGGGTTTGAGAAGAATAGACGAAAACCCTAAAATGCGAGCCAAACTGTTTTCAGGTCGGAAATCAATTGAGTGTTTAAGGCAGAATATTTCGCTTTTCAGCGTGTTATTATTCGGTTTGAGGTAGAAAAATTCCTGAGGGTTTTCCTTGTACGTTTTGGGTGTGATGTGTTTGCTGATCAAAGCCTCAATATCACCAATTTCGTAAGAGCCAGTAGGGATATCGATACTCAGTTTAGTTTTGCCGCCGTTTTCAAAGTAGTAGAATTTTGTACCTTCTTCAATGTTGGGTATACTGTTGTACGAATGGAAGCTGAGCAAAGCCAAACTGTATTCTGAATCAGAATCCAATTGAATGGGCGGATTGAAATCGATGGAAAGCGTTGAAGAACGACTCGTTAACGTCAATATCATAGACATGACTGATATAGTGTCGGAAGCGACCCGCCTTAAATAATGAACAACAACTTGGATGAAAAATCATTTATTATTACAATAATAACATTGAAATTGTGCACTAACTGGCCCATGATACTCTGCTTCTTTTAGTGATGCCGTTGACAGTCCAAACTCATTTTGATAATGAATGAAACATGGTAGACGAATCTGCAAAGCGAATCGATTTTTGTAGTCCTTTGGTAACCTATGCCATACATCCAGCAACTCCCAAGGTCCTGCGTTCCCAATCAAATATTCGATTGACAAAGCTCGCAGTTGAGTGTCAGTGAAATCTCGCAATGATTTATATTTATGCATTTCAACCAACGATTGATGCATCTCAGCGGTGGACATTATGAAGTAGAAACTTTAGGCAGAGATGTCCGCAATTACTCTGATTGTAATTTTGATATTGACTATTATTATATGTAATTCTTACGCCCCTCCCAAAATATCTTGCCAATTCCAATGGAGGTTTGAGATTGCCAAAACTATCGAAATATTGTGCGACATTGTCGTTTTTATTGTAAGCTACCCAATGAGTGCCTGCATTCAAGTGGGAATCCAAGTTCAATATAGCGCATTCTCGCAGCCAAGGACCACAAGTTGGCAACGTATCACGCACAAAGACTCCACGAAAATGTGGTATTTTCATCTGACGAGCACACTTCTGAATTTCCGAATCGTATAATGCTCTATGGGGTAGCTTATCTAGCAGTTTTTTTGCTTTTTCAGGTAAAGACCGCGTCCTTTGCGTTGATGTTGTTTTTTTCAGGAACAGTCCAAATCCTCGAGGGGTTTTCCGCAGGTACAAACCCGAGCCTAAATGCTCCATGGATTTATTGTGACGTTGATCTTCTTCGAATTTCTTTTTAGCATTTTTTGCGTCTATTACGGTTTTTGCTATGGAGCTCGCTCCACCTGCCAACGCACCCAAAGCCGAAAGTGCAGCAAATATAGGTATAAGTGGTAAAATTCCTCCGGACTTTGCATCGAATGGAATTATTCTAGGCACTCGTATTTTCTTACGTCCTCCAGCTTGACTCAATGCCATTTTAGCAGCTCGCAAAGCCGAAGCACTAGATTTCTTAATATTAGTAGGATTGTGTTTCCAATTTTTAATAATTTTTTGAAGCAAGTTACGGCGAAAGGACACGCCCATACCTAGCTTACGTTTGGCTTTCATGGTGGAAGTAACAAGCCAAGCTGCAGCCCGTTCCCCAAATTTAGCGTCTTTAGATTTAACTCGTTCCCAAGCTCTATTTTCCAACACTTGATCTGCTTTATGACGGTCTTCCAGAGAGTCGGATTGAGAATATGCAATATCGTGCTCTCTGCAGCTTTCGTCCAAAGGATTCACGCCAGTTTCTCCGCGTTGTAATCTCTGCCTCAATTTGGTGCCAGGCCCGCAAAACGAATAACCTGGTAGATGCAATTCGAATGGGAGCTTATTGATGATTGAATTGACAACACCTGCACCAGAGTAAGTCAACATTGATAATGATGAAAGATACCTTCAATGCGTTTATTTATAACCGTGGCGCACTCATGTTTTTACATCACATCATGGAGGTCGTTCAACAAGACAAGACACTGCCTATTGAAAATTTAGATTTTTTGAATGGAGGCCTCGATAGCAGTATGGCTGGGAAGCATGGTAAATTATTACCGAATTCGTTTCGTGCAATTATTTGCGGACCAAGTGGTTGTGGAAAGACAAATGCCATCTCAACACTGTTATTCCACCCGAATGGAGCAAAATTCGATAACATCTACGTATATTCAAAATCTTTGTACCAGCCCAAATATCAGGTGGTTCAAGAAATTTTGGGGAAAGTCAAGGGATTGGGATATTATCCGTTCAGGGAAAATGAGGAAATCATAAGCCCTCACGAGGCCAAATCAAATTCCATATTCATTTTCGATGATGTTGCATGCGATGGTCAACAGAAAATTCGAGAATACTACTCCTTTTGTAGACACCGGAATATTGATGCTGCATATCTTTGTCAGACATATTCAAAAATTCCAAAACAATTGAT
The DNA here is from genome assembly GCA_958502065.1 of Chrysolina americana. Taxonomy (NCBI): domain Eukaryota; kingdom Metazoa; phylum Arthropoda; class Insecta; order Coleoptera; family Chrysomelidae; genus Chrysolina; species Chrysolina americana. The sequence continues at coordinate 35,261,366 of OY293420.1, forward strand.
ACGAGACAATTGTAATATGATTGTGCTTTTCAAGCAGGATGAAATGAATTTGAAACATGTATTCGATGAACACGTTTCCCCAGACATGACGTTCGAAGAATTCAAGGCAATGTGTGCAGAATGTTGGCGGCAACATCGATATGGAACCGTTGTGATTATGAAAGATTTTGATATAAATGCTGGGCGTTATCGTCAAGGATTCGATAAATATATAAGTATACAGAGAGATTGATATATCTCACAGTTATCATCATGAAACCGTTGAGCAAAGAAGTTGATGTTATTCGAAAGACTAAAATCAATGAAATTGCAAAAGCTATTCGAAAAAAATATTTGGCTTTGAAATTGGGTAGATCCGAAGAAGATGAGTCATTGCAAAAATTCTTTAAACCTGTATCTGTCCCATTGAGGAAAATAGTAGCAATGCCGCCACCGACGTCGCAATCTCCAACTTCCCCAATGAAAAGTGAGGTAAAATCTGAACTCAAACAAGAGTGAGTGGAAGAGCGTAAAACGTCTCCATTTGAATCCATCGAAATGATGACTCCATTCCAATCCCTCGAACATGTTGCAAGTACAGACGATAATGATGCTGATGATGAGGATATCTTTAGCGAAGGCACACAAGAGGAACAACATAAGAGCTTTGTGTCAGACATGAATGAAGAAGTTTTACAGGAATATATCGATCAATATCCTATAATGGCTCAACCGTACATTATAAAACATTGGAGTAATGACAAAGAAATAGATAAAGTATACGGTCCTGTATATGATGGTGTATCTTCAAAATGGTTCCTAGGTAACAAAGAAATAGATTTCGACAAACGCAGCGGATACATTAAAATGGGTGGATATCAGTGGAGAGCAACACAAGGTATATATGAACTCATATTTTTAAACACACCTGAAAACTATAATAATGAAGATATGCAGGCATACAAATCAATTGTAGATTTGTCGAATATTCACAAAAACTCCCTAGGCTATCCGAAAGGTAGTTAAAGATACAAATATACTGAAATAATTAAACCGATGTTTCCCCCAGCAAATCAACGTAAAATATCGACACGTACCGGTTTACCTAAAACATCCAACCCTGATGCAAAAGGTAGCGGTTTACCTAAAAATATACCTACTGCAATGACATTCAATACCAAACCTATGGAGTTTGTTTATTGGGATGACCCAAATGAACTATGCGAACGCCTCAAATTATTGATAGCCTCTCGGGATGCTGGAAATACTTCGCATGACAATGAGATTATTGCCATTTTGAGTGAACCTAAAGAGGCAAATATAATTCTATAAGATGACATACATCCATGCATACATTCACATTTTCAAAATGGTTATCGATAAGTTCGGACGTAGCGACAGCAGCACCGCTGGTGGCAGTGGTGATAGAAAGCGAAAATTACCTACACCCTCTGGAGGCGGCGGCTTGCTGCACACTCCAGATGGTAACATCGATTTTGATAATTTGAAATTGAGTAATGTAAAGAGACCCACCAAAAATACTGATGCTGCCAATAAACAATATGTGGATGAAATCGATGAAAAAATTACTGCAACTATACGACACCAAGCTGAACTACACCATTCGGAAATAGCTCAAGTGAATGATGAAATGACAAAGTTGTATCGTGAAATTAAAAATGAATCGAATAAAACAAACAATCAATTGGAAAGGAAAATTCAAACCCTCAATCAGAATATCATTCAAATAATGCAACTGAGTGAGGTACGCTATAATGAAACAAAGTCATTTTTCGAAAAATTCAACCAACAATACAAAACTGATATTGAAAATATTCGTGGAGATTTGTTGAAAAAAATTTCTGAAATAACCGATTCGATTCATGCACACAATTTAAAATGGGATATCAAGCACAAGGAAACGCTGATAACCACAAATGAACTAAACCAGTTTCGAATTGATATTTCACAATATATCTCCAAAATAAATTCAGATATAGCGAGTGTAAAATCTGCTGTCGAGGAGATTACTAAAAGACAAAATGTAGTGTATACATCACCTTAATAAAATAGTAGGTTTCACAGTTTCGTCATCACATATGTGCGTGATGGCTTCCAAAGACAAGATTCAACTTGTCCGTGAACTGCACAAACCAATTAGAAAAAAATATCCTCGACGGCGCACCATTATTAAAGGCTTAGATGATTTATGGCAAATGGACTTGGCCGAAATGAGACCTTACGCCCATCAAAATCGTAATTTCAAACTCATTCTAGTCGTTATAGATTGTTTTTCGAAGTTCGTGTGGACTCGACCGTTGAAAACGAAAACGGGGGAGGAAATTACCAAAACGTTTGCAGATATTTTAACACACACGAAACGATGCCCAAAAAATCTACAAACCGATCAGGGAACGGAATTTTACAACAGTAAATTCCAGAGTTTGATGAAAAAACATGAGATAAATCACTACAATACGTACAGCATCCTCAAAGCCTCTATGGCCGAACGAATTATAAGGACTTTGAAGGAAAGATTGTACAAGTATTTCAGTTTGAATGGCACCTACAAATGGTTGAATATATTACCTGAAATCACAAAATCTTACAATGATACGCGCCATTCAAAGACGGGTATGAAACCTTCGGAAATTGATAAAACCAACGAAAAAGAAATTCTCAAATCAACATACAGCCACTTGAAAATAGCTGGACCGAGAAAATTCAAAGTCGGCGATGTTGTGCGAATTAGTAAGGCAAAGCACGTTTTCGAAAAAGGTTACACACCCAATTGGACTACGGAATTATTCAAAATCATCAAAGTCAATAACACCAACCCTGCTACCTTCATGCTGGAAGATATGCAGGGTGCTCCTATCAAGGGTGCTTTTTATGCAGAGGAATTACAAAAAACTGCAAAAGTTCTGAGGAAGAAAGGCAAAAAAATGTACGTTAAATGGCTCGGTTTGCATAACAAACATAACAGTTGGATCGAAAACGTTGATTTTGTATAGAATCTCATGGGAAACAAACACAAATCATATAATTCCGGGGGGTCTTTCAAATATTTTTTTCATAGTTAACAAACATGCAACAACAATTTTAAAATTGACCACGTGATCTGAAGCTATAAAAGCGTATGCAAGCACAGACGAATATTCAGTTTGAAAACGAAAATGTCTCAAGATAGTGGTTACGTCAGTGAAGTTGAAGTAATGTGCGATAGTGATGGAGAAGATTATAAAGAAACTCTTCTAAATGCCATCGACAGAGCATTGGGGCAATACGAAATGGCAGCTCGGAACGAACATCAGTTGATGTTGATGGTCTTCCCTATGCCATCCTACGAAATTCGATGTGGTATAAGTCCCTCCAGGGATTTTAGCTCATGCATCATTTTGAAGCAGCAGTTCTCCATTCGATCTATCAATTTTGCTTCTTTTGAATGGGCAACCCTCATTGACATCCTGCAAGAAATAAAGGAAAATTTCTTTGAATCACAAATCGATGAGTATGTAGATGAGCATGATCCAATCACAACACGTTGCGGGGATTACATTTACATCACACAGTACATCGAAAGTAATACCAAACAAATTTCCATTTTCAAGGATATCACGAACATGGAGTTGTCTGAACAAGATGTGAACGATATTCTCAATACACACTTGAGGGTGCTGTCTGACCGTATCGCTATGCTGGATGCTATGAACTTTTGTGACTATTATCGAGGTGTTTTTGATATTATTCAATCATGGTTACGTGACAATAAAACTAATTTAAGTTTGGAAGAAATTATAGAAGGTTTTTGTCAAGCTTCATCTTTAGATAGTATGTTGGCTAATGCTTTACGTGAATATTTATTTTATTTTAAGCAAAAAATTGTGTATGATTTATGCAATAAAAATTAAATGGTAATTTGTTTTATTCATTTGAAGATTTGCTTACATTTCCAATCATTTCTGTTTTTCTTGAGACCACAAAACCAACTACACCGGAAATTCGTTCTCGTTATCAGTTTCAATAATTTCCTTCGAGAACGATTTCGTGGTTTTGCAGAATTCGCTGAGGGAGTTGCACTGAATCTTATTTTGGCATATTAGATAAAGTTTATACAATACATATTTTAATAAAAAAAAAAAAAATTGAAAAATATACAATGCATATTTTATTCAAGCTCATTTTATTCAGATATGCATGTAGCAGCAACATCTGAAATAAATGACTTTTTCCAGCATATTCTGGAAATACCTACTTCAAGTAAGGTAAGCTCGGGTGAGTGTGAATTTGGGGCAAGTGTGAGTTTGCTCGCTATCTTCGCTAAACCGGGCGACAGCCCAACGCCTACACTTATAGTGAAATCAAAAATTGTAAACAAAAATTTGTTAATGATTTATGTTATAAATGAGAATAATGAATTCTGTGTGTTTAATTTCAAGTTTAAATTTTTATTACTTTGCAGACACTCAAACATAAAAACATTTTCAACTTACCTTTTTTTGCTCAACACTATACAAAGCCTGGGTTCACTGTCCTCCATAGAAAATACTTCATATTCTAATCTTTCAAAAAAACAAATTTTGAGGCACTTTTTCAATTCTCTATATAAAATGAATCTTTTTGTTTAACGATTATTGAAATAATTTTGAAAAATATACAGTGCATGTTTTATTCATATATGTATGTATGTAGCAGCTTTTTCCAACATATTCTGGAAATACCTACTTCAAATATATGAATTTCAAGCATATGCTGGGAAAAGATACTTATTTCAGATGTTGCAGGTACATGGATATCTAAAATAATTCATTGTAATATTTTAAACGCTGCGCTTTCACGAAAACGAAGCGTAAGTAAGTATTTCCAGCATGTGTTGGAAAAAGTCATTTATTTTAGATGTTGCAGGTATTCCAATCAGAATTTCCAACTTCCACTATGAAATTCTCCATACTTGAAGTAGGTATTTACAGCAAATGCTGGAAATACCTACTTCAAATATAAATAATTTCAGAGTGGAATTTGGAGATTTTGATTGAAAACCTTCCTTTCTAGAATGATTTCTTTTTATGAATGATGTTTAAATAAAAGCATTTTTTTCTTTTTTTATTACACAGAATATATAATTACATGATCATTTTGTTCGTTGAAAGCAGTAGTTATCGTTCATAAATGAAAGCAAATTTCAAAATATATTTTTTATTACATAAAAAATGGCAGTGCGTCAACAGGAAAATGTTTACGGATTTATACATAATTGGAATAAACTTTTGAAATATATTTTTTATTACATATAAATACTCAAATTTTCATCTATACTTTGTACCAGCTACAAATTTGAATTTCAAAAAATTATGCCAATCTGAATCAGTAAAATTGAAATTTTTCCTCATTTGTTTTTTCAGTTCTCTAATACAATTTATATTAAGTAATTCTTTAAATTCTTTTGGAATAATGAAATGGCAAGTACTTGGCATATTTTTGGAATGCCAAATTTCAATATGAAGTTTATTATCAAACGTAACACGATTTTTGGGAGTAAAATGAATTGCAATGGCGTTTGCAGACAATTCTTGTAGACTTGGCGGAGTGGATAGTGTTCCTTCAATTCCTGGTGTAACGCACCTATTAGCCATGTTGAATCTGTAACCTTTTTAGGAAATTTTAGACCTGTTATACAGTTGTAAATATATAATCCAATGGTTGAATTCTCGAAAACTATGCTCGATACCCCCATGGTAAAGTATCGAATGACTGAGGAATCAGTTGACGCTTATCATCATAAGGACTCAGGGCTACTTAAGTCTGCTCGATACTGAAAACGTTGTGAGAAAATGAGCGAATGGTGTTTTGAGTGACGATTTTTTCTTTAAAATTTTCAAGACAATTGACATAATCTTCGAATTGAATTTTATTTTTTTCCACACCGTATTTCACCCTTCGTCATATTGTTGAAATTCTTTCTTCGATATTTTTAAATCATCAACTTTCAACGTGGAAACTAGCTCATCTAAGCTGGCATCCAAAAAACGAAAAGAATCTATGAAACGGAATTTGATTGAGGTATCGGCATCGAATTGAGTAAAAGAAATGTACCTTTCTTTATTTGAAGGAAGTATGCTAACGTTTCCCTTTTTAGCAATATCTTTGATAATGAAATGGCTGTCATAGCCTGAGAGATTGTGGAAAGCAATGGGTACAATAAACAATTTTCGAAAATTCAAGTTACAAGCTTGGTGAGCGAAGTTTCTGAATTTACCTGTAAAATGGTCATGATCACGTACAATGATATCTTCTTTACTGAAGGGTTTTTCGCAAATATTGCACACTCTAGCATTAACAATATCAGGATTGCATGTCATTGGCACAATATTTTTGATTTTTGATTCTACAAATTTGGCAATGTTAGCCATTTCATCTGTGAACCATTGTATGCAATCCTCACCTCGACAGCTTTTGAACTGTGAAAAGCTGTCATTGAAAGAACATTTGAGGTAGTAGCCCGCACTAAATGTTTTATGTTTTTGATATTTTTTCGTCTTTTGAGAAATTTTCTTGTTACATTTTTCCAAAACTGATTCAAAATCCGCGTAAATGATGAAAGGACATTGTTGTTTATAAACATGATTACGGAATTCAACGTAATCGTATGATGGAAAAGAAATTTTACAATTATTTGAATTTTTGCAAAGTGCTTCATGGTCTTTCAATTTCTGCTGGCAATTGAAATAATTGAGGCACCGATCGCACAAAAATTTTTTACGATGAGACTTGCTTACTTGAGTTCCTATCAGTCTAGACATATCTCTTATCCAAACATAATGGTACTTTATATAAATATTTTCATTGTCAACAGGTGGGGCGTCATAGTCGTTTAATTTTGGAAAATATTTATCCTGAATGAGTAATAAATTAACATGTCTTTGTAATTTGTTGTTCGTCAGTCTTGCTGGCACTACTACATAAAATGATTTTTCGTTAATTTTATTCAATTCTAAAGCATAAACGTTTACTGAAATACTGTTTAGTTTTTCAAATTTTGAAATTTGTTGTAACTTCATTGGAGCGTCTAGCCCTACAGTATTCAAAACTGTAGAATAATGTGGATATTTTGACAGCCTTTCTGTATGTTTTGCTACAGGATATAATGCGCTAACAACACTCCAATAGAAGCACATTTCATCATTATTCTGAACGTTAACGCAAGCTTGTTTCTTAGCAATTTGGTTAGGTAGACTAATGAAGGATGTGCCGTTGTTTCCGATTTCGAATTTATTCATTGCTACTTCCAACAATACAACTTCACTTAAAGCCCATCCGCTTTCTTTTTCTTCAAACTCGCTCAATTTATTTAGGATAATAGCTACATTTTTATTATACCAAACAGCTAAGTTAGTACCTTGGTCTATGACGGCATTGGGAGTATTAAAATATTTCCTATCAACTATTTCACCATCATTCGATTTTTTTACAAAATCCCCCAATAATGTTGTATTTACTTCAGACATTTCATTCGCTTCAAAGTTTTAGATATTTTTGATCGGAGTGGAAAAAAAGCATCTTCCAAAAAATTATTCTTTATGCGATAAATTGATAATTACTCCTGTTTCAACTCTACAATCGAAAATAGCCTCAACATTTTGCCATTTCACTCTACTGCTTCGCTTCAATCCTGAACCTATTTTTGAACACCCCATAATTTTGATAAGTGATCTGAATCGTTTTAATTCCCCAATTTTTGAAATAATTTTCATTTTTTCTCCCACAGAAAATTTAATTTTTTTCATCGCTGAATTACACTTCCTAATATGTTGATTAATGAAATTCGAAACTTGTTTGGCAAGAGCACTAGAGTAGTTATCTCTGATAATTTTGATGTATTCGTTAATTTTCGGCAAGTTTTCGAGAAATCAACCATTGTAATATAATATAATACAACAGTATAACTTACAATAGGTCTTTTTTTCCGTGGTCGCTAATTTTCTATGAAGTCGAACTGCTGAGCGAGGTTTGGCTTCCCTAAATCTTGGGACTCTCTGCAAATGATGGAGTATTTTCCCTCGCAGAAATATTGAATGTTAGGCTTGATTACTTCGGTAACACGGGTTGGTAGAAAAATGATACAATCGGCCAACTCTAGGAGCACAGCCTCGCAAAATTTGCTCTTGGTTACTCTAGCTGATGATATTTTTTGAGGAGTGTTTCTTGGGAGGTCAGCTAACTTCTTTATTGGTTTTCTGTTGAGAAGACACACTGAATTAACTTTCGATAGATCTATGTAAAATAAAAAAAAAACATTCTCCATTGTAAAAAAAGTTAAAAAAGAACTCGTTTCAACAGAATTATCAAAACGTTTGCGGAGCAGAAAAATCTTATGAAAAACACAAAATGACTTTTCCAAAAAATATATTAGAGCGTAAGAAAAAATTATGGAATCACACGTAAAAAAGAACTATTTTCAACTAAAATTTTCAAAACGTTTGTGAAGCAGAAAAATCTTACGAAAAACGCTAAACGACTTTTCCAAAAAATCTTATGAAAAACGTTAAATGACTTTCAAAAATTTCAGATAACACAATCAAACCGAAAAGCAAATAAAAAAGTACTTACTTTTCACTTATTTGATGCACGACACAGGTACAACTTTAACTGGTGCTTTCGACGAACAAAATGATACGCAAATTTGTGTGCACTTCGGTTTTATAAAATGCGAGATAAGGACGTATTTTTCATAGAACAATCCAATATAATTCAAGTAACGGAAAAACATTTTAATCGCGGATTTGATAACGAGTGTGAATTTCCGGTGTAGTTGGTATTGTGGCATCGAGATAATCATTATCAGTTCTAACGATTTCCTTCGAATGTGGTTCAGAAACTCTTTATCAGTTTCAACTATTTCCTTTGAATGTGGTATTTATATCTATAATGAAATATTTTTCAACTCTTCGATAAATACAATTTAGAATTCAATTTTACATTTTTTATTTAAAAAAAGTAATGCCATTTCTATTAACCACTACAATTATTTCCTTCACAATTCTGATCAATATACATGCTAATATCGTAGATACTATGATGAGGATTCTGTAAAGATGAAATTCCATTTTGGATTTGTTTTTCTCACGCCCTGCTGGAACAAATTCCTCAGTTTTCGTGTCTATTTCTCGAAGATCGTCAAATATCAGTTTCAGCTTGTACTTGAACGCTATATTCTTCGGAACATGGCTAACAAATACTGCCAATTGTCCTCCATTGACTGATGTTAAATGCATTGTTTTCCATTGAGTTCTATTGCAACCCCGATCGAAATCTTCTTGCTTCACGCATATTGCCATGTATTTCACTCTTTTTGGTACGTTGACGTATAAAACATTATTCAATATTGCTGTCAAAAGTATAAAATTTGTTTTCAATCGCAGAGACATATTCTACAATGCGTGAGGCTGGATTCTTCTTAACGGATATCTCGTTTGCGGCAATTTTCGATTGAACACTTTGTCTTGAATGTCCAAATTATTCAACTGCTTCAAAACGTTCTCCTTTTCTTCGAAAAATTGAATATCTGACTTTAGTTCTTGAATACGTCTACAAAACTGCTCCACCTTCCATCCGTATTCTTTAGATGCCATTTTATTACTGATTATTTCAACTACCCAATGACACACACATACTTTCCAAAAATAATGTTATCTTCCCCCCTCCCACCTGATGATGGTGATGAAAAACGAAAACAATAACGTAAATGGGTATAGCACATTAAATTGTGTACTTAGTAAACATAACTTTGTCTCTGAATACTCCAATGGGTATCGCACATTGAACGTCACGACCTCCGTTAAGCTGACATGTTTTTTCTCTTAAATATTGTTATTTGAGACACCCGGTATATCATTCGACAGCCGCCATTTTTTTTTTCTATTAAATACTGTATTTTGAGCCACCTGGTATAACATTTTACAGCCGCCATGTTTTTTTTTTCTCTTAAATACTGTATTTTGAGTCTAAATATGTCATCCACAATTATTATTCTTATTAAATATATTATAAGCGCGCGGTAGTGGAAAATTGTTATCAATCTAAGGGATCTATCGCGACTCGATGAACGACGACGACGCCAAACACAGCGACGCACCGAAATTTAGCAGCGCGCGCTCTACTGGACAATTGTTATCAATCTAAGGGATCTCTCTCGACTACGTCACACGATGAACGCAGACCAGCGACGAACCGAGAGTCCAAAGTTCAAGGTGGATTCGTAAGCCCATAGTTACCCTACTCACAGTGTAAGGGTAAGGAAAAGTGTCATAAATGTGGAAAAGCTACTCATGATTCAACAGTGGCATGTGCAATATTTTGCATATATTGCAAACGAATCACTATAACAATAACAATTATACCAGGGTGCATGAAATTATGTAAGCAACTGATGATATCGAACATTTTGAAAATGACTCTTGTGATACTAATTCGATAGTTTGGACTATCACTAATCAAACTTACATTAGTGCTATTGAATGGTTTGAAAAAATAGATTTCAGTGGTAAAATTTCAAAACTGAAAATTGACACTGGCAGCCAGGTCAACATTTTAAATTTTTGTGACTTAAAAAAGTTAAACATTAGTGCTTAACCCTGTTGTTCCTACTCGGGTCATCGGATTGATGTATTTGAACTGTAGTTACAAATCGGTTGAATCTGAAATTTTATTTTTTGTGCTAAGTACTGATAAACCGTGATCGATTTTGGGACTCAGAGCAATAAATGATTTGAAAGTATTACATTTTCCCGCAGATTTGGAAAATTTTACCGAGAGTACAAAATAACTTTATGTGACAACGCAATACCTAGCGTGAGTGCACCGCGAAAAATCCTTTTGGTGTTGAAGGAAAAAGTCAGGCAAAAACTTGATCAAATGGTGGTAGAAAATTTAATCGTTCCTGTGAATGAACCTACTGATTGGGTTCGCCCTATCGTTGTGGTTCCGAAACCGAACGGAGACATCCGTATCTGAATGGATCCTCGAAACCTCAACAAGTATATAAAGCGAGAAAGGTTTCAGATACCCACCCATGAAATTCTGTTTTCTCAGTTAGCTGGTGCAAAATATTTCACTCTGTTGAATGCATTGCAAGCATTCTTGCAAATACCCATTTCCTACGAAAGCTCCTTATTATGTACCATGACAACATGTTTCGGGAGATATCGCTATTTGAGGTTACCTTATGGAATTTCATCGGCCCCAGAAATATGCAAAAAGTACATGTACACTATTATAGATGGCGTTAGTGGTGTCATTGGGTATATTGACGATATTTTGATGTTTGGCCGAACAATTGAACACAATTTCAATTTGAACTCGGTCCTCACTAAAGTAAATGAAAGTGGATTGACTTTGAACGAGAAAAGTACAAATTTTGTGTGGGAAAAATAAAATTTTTGGGACACGTGATCAGTGATCAGGGAATATCTGTGGATCCCAAAAAGACATAGGCTATAAGTGAAATGAACCACCCGAAAAACAAAAAGGAACTTCGAAGATTCCTTGGAATGATAACTTATCTAGCAAAATTTCTGCCAAACTTGTCTGAAGAGACGAACCAGATCAGAAAACTACTGAGTGATAAAGTAGAATGGTCCTGGACTGAAAATGAACACAAATGTTTTATAAAACTGAAGCAACTTGTTTCATCAGCCACATCTTTATCATATTTTGATTCTTCAAAAGAAACCACTTTATCTGTGGATGCGAGTCCATATGGCCTTGGAGCTTGCATTTTTCAAAATAATAAACCGATTGAGTTTGCTTCTGTATCATTGACAGATACACAAACTCGTTACAATCATATCGAAAAGGAATTATTGGAATTAGTCTACGGATGCGAGAGATTCCATTATTATTCATTTGGACAAAATTTCAAAATTGAGTCCTATCATAGGCCATTAATTAGTTTACTTAAAAAACCCTTAGATGAACTATCACCTCGTATACAACGACTCACACTCAGACTTCTGAGATATCAGTTCCCCCTAACGTATGTCCCTGGAAAAACATGTATGTAGCAGACAAACTGAGTCGTGAACCCCTGTCGAATGTTATAAATACAGACTATCTAGAAAATAACTCTACAGTTTTTTCGATTTTGGCAACTTCTGCAGAAAATGAACGTCTGCAAAAAGTTACTTCTGAAGATGAAATTGTTCAAAAAATTAAATATGTTTTCTTACGTGGATGGCCTGACCACAAAGGTAAACTACCCAGTGACGTCAAAAAATTCTGGCCTATCAAAAATTACTTTTTTCTACATAATGACATTTTATTCTACAAAATTCGGATAATTGTTCCAGAATGTTTAAAACGGGAACTTCTGAATGTGATAGATACATCAGTACCATCAAGGAATTGTGTCCTGTAAAAAACGGGCACAAGAATCAATTTACTTTCCTGGACTATCAACAGAGAATGAAAAACTAGTTCTAGCTTGTAATATTTGTCAAAAATATTCAAGAAGAAATCAGAGAGAACCCCTAAATCCACATGAAATACCAGAATATCTCTGGTTTAAAGTAGGCATTGATTTCATGACATTGAGAAATTCCAGTTTTTTAGTCTTAGTGGACTATTATAGCAAATTTGCTGTTGTGAATCAGTTGACAAATAAAACTTCAGTAGCCGTAATTTCAACGTTGAAAAATATATTTGCTACACATGGTTTGCCAATCGAAATTTTTTCTGACAATGGACCACCATTTAATGCCCACGAATTTAAAAACATTGCAAAAAAGTATGATACTCAGTTGTCCACATCCAGTCTGTATTATGCCCATTCTAATGGCATGGTGGAAAGGATGATTCAGACAATCAAAGGTCTTCTCAAGAAAAGAATCGTGACTGGAAACCCGGACTTATATTGAACAAATCTGGTCCAAACGACTTCAATGTACTTATCAATGGTACGGAATATCAGAGGAATAGGCAATCTATCAGACAGTCATTGCCGTTGTTGTCAAATAAATCTCCAAACGTTTCGACTGCAACTGCGGCAGTCATCTTCAGTGGCTTTCGAGTTTGCCATGTTATTTATTGTAATGTTTTTTCGTGCACTTTTTGTAATAGCGGGTTTGCGCGCACTTTTCGCGCGATTCGGGTGACATGGCTTCGATTTGGCCTCTTTCAATGCTGTGTGCCAGATATTTGGTAAATATGTTCTCTCTTCTTTTCTGTTGAAGTTTTCTTGGTGTTTGTGTATTTCTATTGCTTCTAAATACATTCTTGTTGAATACGTCGAATCATTATTCAATAAGAATGTATTTAGAAGCAATAGAAATACACAAACACCAAGAGAACTTTGTGGCATATACGCACCCTGTACATTTGTATAATCTTCGGTTTATTCATCTAGTGTGATTACTGGGTTGACATGTAAATATACATGTAAATATACAACTTCATAATTATATTTTGGGAGAATTCTATGAAATATCCCATCCAAACTGAATACAATAAATTAGTACCACTACAAACTTCAACAAAAAAGAAGAGAGAACATATTTACCAAAGATCTGGCACGTAGCATTGAAAGGGTCCAAAACGAAGCCATGACACCCGAATCGTGCGGAAAGTGCGCGAAAAAACATCACTATAAATAACATGGAAAACTCGAAAGCTTCAGTTTCAGTTGATACGTCTAGAAGAGTACTTAGACCACGCCACTGAAAATGACTGCCGCAGTTGCAGTCGAAACGTTTGGAGATTTAAACCAAAGAAGACCACGGCAAAACCCTGAAACCAACCAAAACATTAATAATATTGTTGTTACTAGAACAGCAAACTTCACAGACAAAATAAAATTGTCTAGTGAATTTTTCTATTTAAAATGTTTTTTTTATCTAACCTCACCTGATGATGAAAAACGAAAACGCAAAATGGTGTGCTTTTCTGAAAACGAAGCGTTTTGAAAAAACGAAACGGTGCGCTATTTTGAAAACGCAGCGTTTTGAAAAAACGAAACGGTGTACTTTTAAAAGTCTGATGTAATTCCTTCTCTCTGCATAGGCAAGTAGTTGCTGCATTTTCAGACGACCTGTTGTTTTTTTTCTCTCAAATAATGTCTGAGACGCCCTGTATATACTTCGCTATCCCCATTACCCCAATGACCCATTTTCCACCTGACATTTGACGCATACATGCAGCAGCCATGTTTTTTCTCTCAAATAATGTGTGAGACGTCCTGTATATACTATTGCTGAATACTTCGCTATCCCCAATGACCTATTTTTCATCTGACATTTGACACATACATGCAGCAGCCATGTTTTTTTCATGTTCCTGTATAACCATGTTTATTTGTCTTATATTTTTTTTTCAACGATTACCATTTCGTGTTCCAAAAACAATTAAAATTTGAAACGCCTAAATACGCAAAAATGCAACCACAATAAACATTTTTAGCGTTCTGAAAAACAACCTAAAATTAAACCGAAGAACTGTATGTTTACATGTATTCCTTATGGAGATTTGACATTTCAAAATTGCTTAAAGTACACGTTTTCGCGCTCGAAAAAACAAATGAAATTTGAAAACGCTAAAACACGTAGTAATGCGACCACAATAACCGTTTTTCGCGATCGAAACGCTAAAATATGCAAAAATGCGACTAAAATAGACGTTTTATAAGGTTAGTTCAGTAGTTAGTTCTGCTTCGATCAAACTGACTATCTGTCACTCTGCCTGTCTGTCAATCTGTCTGTCTCCTATCTCCTATCACCGAAAGAGAAACAGAGTCAAACTGGCACATACTTGGTATCTCACGTTAAAAATGACGGACCCCATCACGAAAACATTTGAATCCCAATACCCTCAATGTCGTGTGTTTTCTTTGACAAATGACAAAGGCAAACATGTTTTCTCCCAAATCATGTGTTGGTACACCCGGTATATGGTATTTGATAAGCAGGCTTGGTACACCCGGTATATGGCATTTGATAAGCAGGCGCCATGTTTTTTTCTCTTAAATGATGTCGGTTGTTTTTTCTCTTAATTCATGAGTGCTTTGAGACACCCTGTATACGTCTCCCGTCAGCCTGCAATTTTTCCCACTTTCTCAAACACCATTACTATTATCACATGTTTCTGCGACGAATATTTTCATACATCATTACAATTATTTTTATTTTATATCCATGATTGTCCCAATGACCCATTTCCCGCATGACATTTAACACACACGCAGCAGTTACGTTTATTCTCCCAAATAATATGTTTTCAGGCACCCTGTTGTTTTTTTCTCTCAATTGACACACCCTGTATACCTCAACAACCACCATGCTTTTTTTCTTTCCCTATTTTTCAAAACATCATTATTCTTTTCATAATTCAATCGTGCGCTAGACTGACAAATTCTTATCTTTCAAACGGATCTACTACAGCGATGAACGCGGAGCAGCGATGCTGTGATCGTCCCCCCCCTACTCCAAAAAGTGCAAAAATTGCCAGAATGGACCACCATAGAGAATACATGCGATTTTGATCCTGAATTCTTGTAGCATATATACTCAGGTTATCGGAAGACATATCGATGTCAGACCACCGAGTGATAAGGTTTAATATCTACGCTGAAGTAGAGGTTATTCCCTAACGCCGAAACCCCTGAGCAACTAACTGGGATACCTTCCTAGAAGGTCCCTTAGAGCTCAAAGGGTACCATGCAGAGATTTTCTTGGAGGAACAACTTGACCAGCAAGTAGAAAGATTAGGAAGTACAAGGCATTTGAAGATGCATGTCATTGAAGAGCCTGAGAGAAACGACCAGGAAGGCTCACAACAAGGCCATCAAGAAGGGCAAGGAGGAAGCGTGGGAAACCTACAAAACCGCGAGAAGAGAGTTCAAAAGGGAGTTAAGAAAAAGTGGAAGAGCTAGTTGGAGATCATATTGCGGGGAAATCAACTCCCTGACAGAATCCGCCAGACTCATGAGAATTCTGAGCAATGAGACAGGAGGTTCCATAACAACCTTAAATAAAGGATATGGGACATGGACAAAATCCTCCGAAGATTCACTCAGACATCTGCTGGAGGTACACTTCCCAGGAGGTGTCGAAGACGACGAACAGGCCCCGCCAATACAATAAGTCCCCCACGGGGACTGGCAACTGGCGGAGAGGGTTATTACGCCCGACGCCATTGCCTGGACAGTGAACGAGTTCAACCCATATAAGGCAGCAGGACCCGACGGAATTTTCCCGGAAATGATACAGAGGGGTCTGGAATTTCTTACCCCAATCTTGGGGAGGATATGCACAGCGCTGGGGCACGTTCCAAAGGCTGGGAAGTCAGCAAAAGTAATCTTCATCCCCAAGGTGGGAAAAAGGGACTACACAATTGCAAAGTCCTTCAGACCCATCAGTCTAACACCATTCCCACTTAAAACGCTGGAAAAGGTGGTGGACAGGTTCTTGTTGGAGGGGCCCCTAAGGGTGAGCCCCTTCGCCAGAAACCAACATGCATACAGAAGGGGAAGGTCGACAGAATCGGATCTCCACACTGTAGTGCGAAGGATTGAAAGGACATTGAGTTTCAAAGAGGTAACGTCAGGAGTGTTCTTCGATATGGAGGGCGCGTTTGACAAGGCAAAATCAGCGACCATACAGACAGCACTTTTGACCATAGGAACCCCTCACTCGATGGTCAGTTGGGTTGTATCGTCGCTAACAAGAAGGAAGGTCGAAGTATCCTGGGACGACCTCGGACTTGTTTGTCACTGTTAAAACACATTCCGATAGACTTTTTGCAATAATATTCCATTGAAAACTATACAGTTACGGATATGTGTTACCATAGCATACCTACAACATGAATAATGCCCTATGGGTAATTGCACACACCAGCGGTAGCAAAGTCAGATTCCTACAACTACAGCAATACTTTTCAGTCATAAGTGGGTGCACTCGCTGTCGGTAGCAAAGTTCACCAGCTACTACAAAAATATTGTCAACTAACCATAGGTAAATGCAATAAAAAAGTTCGAGAAACTAAGTTATTCGACAATTTCTATTTATCCCAAGTGAGTTGTAATCAGCAAAGTCGACATCATATCCTCAGGTTATAGCGCGCTTGTCCCCTATGCTATTAAAGTTTTTCGCTAGGGTTATTGAATTTCTAGCTACGGTTAATAACAATTTTACTCATTGAAGGTATGTCATTTCTACAATAATTTTCTAGTAGTGGAAGAATATAATTTTGAAGGAATGAAGAAACAAACATTTGATTTTATGGAAATGTCTTTTGTCAGTTCTGCTAGCTTTGTGAAACCACATAAATTTGAAATGTTTGTTAATGACATACCTCTTCTGATGGAATTGGATTCAGGAGCAGGTATTTCTGATCTTTGTGAAAGTATTTTCGTAAATAATTGATGATTGTTGGTAACATATTATCATTCCCGAAGGAGAAATTCATGTCACTATATATGTTGCGGAGAAACCGGGATCTAGGTTAGCTGGAGGATATTTTGAAGACGACTTGAAGTATCTACAAGAATTTATTTCTCCATTTCAAATATCACAGTGATTTGTTTCCTCAAAACTTCCCTTTTCAGAACTATATTTTAACTTTTAACAAATCAAAGTTTACTTACCTACAAGAATGACCAAACACCAATATACACTTATTGATAAATTAATGTTAGATATTGCATTTATATTTTAGAGCTCATTTATGGAGACAATTTTATCAGTCTACTCTCGGTGAAATATTCTGTATGCCTTCTTTCCAACAACCAGAACATTCCCTGAGAACAAAAAGTATTTAACCCCTTCACCACACAAGTAATTTATTTCCTAGATGCGCATTTCGATAACAAAGTTATCTTCATCAGTAGGAATTACTAAACATTCACAATAAAAAAACATAAGAAATAGGAATTTTTATTGTAGCAAAAAACACTGCGTGCCGGTCACTGAAAAGCTGCTAAATGTTTTACTGGTTGCAGAATTTTTAGTGATCACATACACTCAATCAAAATTCAAAAGAGGCAGCACTCATAGGCAACCATCTATGCATGAAGACTACATACAAGTTGCCATCACTTTCAATTTAATTGCAATGACAACTCGATTTCTATATTCGTAAAATCAAACAAAATAACGAATGTAGAGATTTATTCTGAGTTATTAATAGTGTGTGGAAAACGGCTAATAAATGAAATAAAGAAAT
This sequence comes from Chrysolina americana, assembly GCA_958502065.1. Classification (NCBI taxonomy): domain Eukaryota; kingdom Metazoa; phylum Arthropoda; class Insecta; order Coleoptera; family Chrysomelidae; genus Chrysolina; species Chrysolina americana. Next base: position 35,279,555 of record OY293420.1, read on the forward strand.
ATTGACTTGTTTTACCAACAAGACATTTTAAGAGCTGAGGGTTTCAGCACATCTTGCCCCCAAAGCTCATGGTAAGTGTGTAATTATCAGTTATGATTGTGAAGCCGATTGTTACGAAGAACTGAAGTTTTATGTCACTGGACTTGAGCTGGAACACAACGTGACTACGGTAGACGAGGGTGTTGAGGACAGCATCTCGGCAGGTCATTATAAATCCCTCGGTTTCCGACTTCAGCCCAGTTGACGTGAGAACAGCAAATGTCAGGTTTCGGGATAAGCCAAGGTCTTCAATGTTCTTGAAGAGGACTCAATGCGTTGGCTTATCCTCTCACTCACCGCAGCTTTGACGTGGGCTTTCTGATGAACGGGTTTCAACTCGGTGATAGAGTTTGGGTTCGTCGAATACGAGACCGAGTTCAACGGCTGTACGAGTTGCCGCCTTGAAGAGGAATGCTCCAATCTCTGCTCTTCCATGATTGTATACTAAGCAGAGAAGGGGATTTGAACTCCAGATAACTTTACAGGCAACTTCCAGTACAATTTTGTTATGTAGTTATTCCAAACTCAAAAGTCCACGGCCTCCCCATTGTCTGGGGAAGTATAACCGTGGAACAGATGACTTAGGATGCAAGCTCCTATGGAGATGCATCATTTTGCGAGTTTTACCATCAAGTTTTCTCAGCTCTTCTTGAGTCCATTTCATTACTCCAAAGGAGTGAAGTAGAATTGGAACGGTAAGCATATTAGTTGCAGCAACTTTGTTCTTTCCCGACAGTTCTGATAACCAGCTCTGTTGGAGTTCATGCTGATACATGCCGCGGAGAAAGTTTTTGACAGAAGTTGACACTTGGATGTGGCGTTGTTCCACCCCTAGGTAGGTATACGTCTCTCCGGCATCCAGATGATGTAGGATGCTTCCGTCTACAACCTGAATGTCCTCTCCGTATTTCTTGCATCGTCCTTTTTTTGAGATGAACCATGGCACATTTGTCTGTCCCAGACTCCAGTCCTTCAGCATGCGTATACTCTTGCATCACCCTCAAGGACTGATAAAGGTCCTTTTCTCCGGAGGCATGAAGCTTAAGGTCATCCATGTAAAACAAATGGGTGACCTTATGCCTCCGGTTGCTGGGATGCCACAGTTTAATCCGCGGGTTTTCACGTAGTGCAACTGACAAAAGCAGTTGTGAGACGCAGAAAAGAAGAGGGCTGAAGGAGTCTCCTTGAAATATGCCCCATCTGAAGATAACCTGCTCTGTTTGTACTCGGACTTGACCAAATGTTATGGTGAAGCGAGTCCTCCGCAAGGCATCTGAGCAAATGCATGATGAGCTCATGCGATGTTGTATCAAAAACCTTGCGATAATCGATCCAGGCCTTCAAAAGGTGACTCTTATACTGCACGGAGTCTGCGTGATGCATCTCTCGATCAGTAGGTTCTCTTTGCAGCCAGCGACCCCCTTTTTTGACCCTCTTTGCTCATATATCCGTTCATGCTCCGGCTCAACTGCGGAGAGTATTCCCTTGCCTTCTGCATTCTTCCGGCTAGGTTTTCTGCCGCATCACCGCATGCCGGTATGATTTTCAGATCTGAGGGCAGCGTGTCCATCATTCCACCAAGGACAACTATTATCAGAACCACCATCTTGACAGAATGGTTTGGATAAAGCCTGCGGAGTTCAAAGAGAAGATGTCGATATTTAGTCCGTTTATCCTCTTCTTTTCGGACGATGTTCGTTTCGCCAAGAGCTGAAAACTCAATGACGAAGATCGTCCTACGTTGCTGGTCGAGGAGGACTACATCAGGCTTATTGGCTATTATTTGCCTGAGGGTGGGGAATGAGTAGTTCCAATAGATTCGGCACTTCTCATTCTCCACAACGGACTTAATATCCCCGGAGCATAAGGCAACACCGGTGACTCGTCTACACCGTACCAGTGTCGTAGATAGTAGTACAACACTCGTAAGGTCGCGTTATGCCTGTGGATATAGGCTGAGACCGCACGAGTTGGACAAGCTGACAGCAAATGCATGACCATAATGCTGCCCCACGACACGCTCTGCATCTAGTGTCAGGGACCTCTATACCCATCACGCGACTACGGTAGACCAGAGTGTTGAAGACACCATCCTGACAGGCCATTATGAATCACTCGGTTTCCGACTTCAGCCCACTTGCCCTGAAGAAAGGCAATGTCAGGTTTTTGGATAAGTCTTCAATGTTTTCGAAGAAGACCCCATGCATTGGCTTATCCTTATGTAGCTGTAGGGCCTGTCACACTCCGCAGCTTTGCTGAACGGGATCCAACTCGTTGACAGAGTTTGGGTTCGTCCGTTCAGTGTCGAATACGAGACCGAGTTCATCGGCTGCACGGGTTGCTGCCTTGAAAAGAAATGCTCCAATCCCTGCTTTTTCATGATCGAATACCAAGCAGAGAAGGGGATCTGAACTCCTGATAACTTCACAGGCTCCATCCAGTACCATTCTGTTGTGTAGACACTCCAAACTCAAAAGTCCACGGCCTCTCCGCTGTCTGGGGAAGTATAACCGTGGAACAAACGATTTAGGATGCAAGCTCCTATGAAGGTGCATCATTTTGCGAGTTTTTGCGTCAAGTTGTCGCAGCTCTTCCTGTGTCCATTTCATCACTCCAAATGAGTAAAGTAGAATCGGAACGGCAAGCATATTAGTTGCAGCAACTTTGTTCTTCCCCGACAGTTCTGATGACCAGATCTGTCGGAGTTTGTGCTGATACTTGCCGCGGAAAGAGTTTTTGACAGTAGCTACCTCTTGGGTGTGGCGTTGTTCCACCCCTAGGTACGTATACGTCTCTCCGGCATCCAGATGATGTATTCCGTATTCCTCGCATCGTCCTCTTTTGAAATGGACCGTGGCACATTTGTCGATCCCAAACTCCATTCCGATAGCATGCGTGTACTCTTGCACCACCCTTAAGGACTGATGAAGGTCCTTCTCTCCGGAGGCATAACGTTTAAGGTCATCCATGTAAAACAGATGGGTGACCTTATGCCTCCGGTTGCTGGGGGTGCCGCAGTTGTATCCATGGGTTTTCCGTAGTGCAATGGACAATGGCAGTAGTGAGATGCAGAAGAGAAGAGGACTGAGGGAGTCTTCCTGAAACACGCCCCTTCTAAAGATAACCTTCTCTATTTGGATTTTCACCTGACCAGATGTTATGGTGAAGCGAGTACCCCAGAGCGGCATGAGCTGTTCAATGCACCTGACTATTTGATCGGGTACCGCAAGGCATCTGAGCAAATGCATGATGAGCTCAAATGCCTTGCGAAAATCGATCCGGGCCATTGAAAGGTTACGCTTATACTGCATGGAGTCCTGCGTGATGCATCTGTCGATCAGCAGGTTCTCCTTGCAGCCAGCGAGGGCTTCTTTGGCCTCTTTGCTCATATATCCGTTCATATACTGGCTCAACTGCGGAGAGTATTTGCATGTATAAGATGCGTGTAAACATCTTATAACATGCGTTCAAGCATGTTATCGGTCTGTAGTTTTTCGGATCGGACAAATATCCGTTTTTGGGGATTAGCACGGTTCGCCCCTCGACAAACCAATCTGGAATCTGCTGCTCTTCATCTAGCCATGAGTTGAAAACTCTTGCTAGATGGTGGTGGGTACATGGAAATTTTTTCCACCAATTGTTGTTTAGGCCAACGGGGCCTGGAGCAGCAAAGTTCTTAGAGCCTTTTATTATTATCATTATTATACGAAATATTTGTTATAATAAATTATTGGGTTGGATATATAATATTTTTGATTATGGTGTCATTCATTCGAATTATCTGTTATATATGAACCGCGGTGGCTCGCGGGTTCCGTGCTCGCTCCATGAGCCAAAGAGCATGAGTTCGAATCTCAGCATTGCCACCGGTCTCGTGCATGGCATCACACGTATTAAAAGGTAAGGGCTGCGTCTTCTCCTAGCTCGCAAAAGTCTCTGACTTTTGAGGGTTGCACGTAGGGGTTGACGGATATAACAAAAATTTTAACAATTTATTGGGATTGATACATAATATTTTTGACTATCGTATCCGTGTTTTGTCCAATGGTTCTATATCGCCAGTATCTTTCAACATCTACAAGCAGTAATGATGAGGACAGGACTGTTCATTTACTAAATTTAATGACTTATCTCAACAATTTTAACAATTTTTTACCTGTAAGACATTTAATGTTCATTTTACGAACAGTCATGTCCGAAATTAATACGTTCCTTCCGGAAATGATTTGTCGTTTTCACCCTTAGACGATCTAGTACTCTCAACTACAGTGAATTCCGATAAGAATGGCAATGGCTCATATAAAAGGAAACAGATGTGCCAGTGGCGTGCTGCTTTGTTTTAGACCTCGAGCTGTTGTACGATTCTGTTTCAGTGGCAGAACTACAAGTAGTAATAATTTCGGATTGGACTGTTCGTATATAAACATACAATTTCCTAGAAGTGAGTCATTTGATTATAATATCCATCCCCAATCAATAAATGTGATCATTACTCTATTTTTACCCTCTGTTTTCAATATCGCTTGGATTGTATTGCGAGTTTTTATTATAAATTTATGCCCAAAATCAGTAGTTGAAATCATGTTTATCTTCTGTATTCAAACTGTTCGCTAAATCTATATTTTCCCGACTATCACCCACTTCCATCACTTGAAGAGGTAATTGGTCAAGACATTAATCTATTTTAGCTCGTTTACCATTAACCAAATCAATAAAAGACATATTTGACTGTGCTTTGGAAAGGTTTCTTCTTACTCACACCAGCTGTTTTTAACACTAGATAGGATAAAATATTAACTTTTTTCGAAATTTTGACCTTCAAGTCAATGACATTGTTTAAAAGTTAAAAGTTAAAAGGTAAGACCTCGTTAATCCATAGCACGCACAAGTTTCGACTTCTGAGGGCTGTCGTTATTAGGGGAATGACAGCTGGTTAACGGAAAAAACAATTTTAAAACAATTTTTTTATTAATTAGCTCTTTGAATGTCTCAACTTTTTATTGGTTATATAATTCTCCCCTGTGGTCACCGGGGATTGATTCCCCATTTCAACTATGCAAGCATATAAGTTATCTATCTTCATCTGCTGTGAGAAGCAGTAGGAAAAACATAAAAAATTAAACGAAAAAATCGAATCAGTGTCAAGTAGGTATCAAGTATATTATTTCTTTATTCATATGGAAATCTCTAATAGAAATATAAGACTGGACACCCACTTATTCCAAAGATATATTGTCTTTGGGAGAATAAGGAAATGAGAGAAAACTCTATCAAAACACCAACTTGCTCGCTCGATGATCAATCTTCGAATGAACCACCATTGTAAAAGCCATCGGTCATCTTAGACTTGCGTAACGGCTGAGTCGACTTCTTGGCTCATGAATCAGCCCAATAACCAGCTGAACTGAATCATAAGTGTCGAAATGATTGCTTATTCGTGCAAAATATCTAAAATAATGTTTTGACTTCCTTATAATAGATTTCAACACAAATAGAATTCAAAACGGAGGACTATCTCCAAGAACAAAAATTGTTTCGACTAGTTGGCGGAAGATCATTGAATTAATAATAAAAATAGAGTAGGTTATGCAGTCGAGTTGTCGCAGCTCTTCTTAAGTCCATTTAACTGAACGTCCTCTTCGTATTTCTTGCATCGTCCTCTTTTGAGATGAACCGTGGTACATTTATCGATCCCAAACTCCATTTCAATAGCATGCGTGTACTCTCGCATCATCCTTAAGGACTAATGAAGATTCTCATCTTCGGAGAATATAATTTGAGGTCATCCATATAGAACAGATGGGTGACTTTATGCCTCCGGTTGCTGGGGGTCCCGCAGTTTTATCCGCGAGTTTTCCGTAGTGGAACGGACAATGGCAGTAGTGAGATGCAGAAGAGAAGAGGGTTGAGGGAGTCTCCCTGAAACAAGCCCTTTCTGAAGATGACCTGCTCTGTTTGGACTCTGACTTGACCACATGTTATGGTGAAGCAAGTTCTCTAGAGTGGTATCAGCTGTTCAATGCATCCCACTATTTGATCGGATACCGCAAGGCATCTGAGCAAATGCATGATGAGCTCAGCGATGTTCTATCAAATGCCTTGCGATAATCGATCCAGGCCATAGAGAGGTTATGCTTATACTGCACGGAGTCCTGCGTGATGCATCTGTCGATCACTTGCTATATATTATTATTATTTCAGCTGGAATTATGTTTCTCTTTGATTGGAGAAAACCTTCCATTAACCATGAATGCTACCCATCAGCGAAGGTTGGTTCACCTAATTAAATCAAAAAATCCTTTCCGCTTTCGTTGGGAAATTTCAAGATAAATACTGAAGTATATATATCTAGCGCCATTTCTAGGTTCCAAAAATAGCACTCCGATATAGCGTTCATTTCTTTCGAAGCCAAATATTGACTACTGAATGATAATGAACATATTTGTCGAAATTGTTTGGATAGAACTACAAAAAACTATATCGTTCATATAAACAAATAAATAACCGAAATGAGTAAGATTAGTTTATTTTCAATAAATTATATTATCATGATATAAGTAGGACACTAAGAAAAATTAACTCTTTCTTCAATATCGAATAAATAATTCACATAAAAATAAATAAAAACCACACGAAGATTTATTGATGTAATATCACACCGACCTTCAAAAGAACACATCATGGATACTTTAGCACGCTCAGGCAATTTAAGAATGACTCATTGATTATGAGATTAATGAACATCCAATGCCTTGCGAATTTTCCAGTTTAGAATTGATGCTGTCTTTCATTTCTCAATTATTGAAATACTACAAAACGATATTATAAGGAATTTAATTTGACAAGTTCAAACTAGTTTGAAATCATTGGTAGGTACATTCATAACATTCAGAAAATTCGTATTTGATTCCCACTCACTGAATGTGCCTGAACGTGCCTAAAATAGTTAAGCATCACTAACGATTGAGGAGTTTCACTGGTCTCAGAGAGAGAGAGAGAGAGAGAGCAGTCACTGGTGCAAAAAGTGTATACATATCAAGTTTTTGCACGAAGTCGTTAGTTATAATCACGCAGAGTGCAACAAATACACGGTATTTTTCAGTAATTTCAATTCGGAATTGAAATCAAAACCATTTGCTATGGTGAATGCATTCCACTTATCATCGTTGTAACGAAATAGGTATTCAGATTTAAAATGAACAACTGAAATTCAATTCTAGAAGTTATCATTGTCAAACGTTGACGTCTATGGAACACTATGAATGAAATTAAATTATCACAATTTTTTATGGGAACTGATCATAGACTGATTTCGGGATCAACGGTGCAAATAGTAAAACTATCGGCAGTATGAATAATGTCAAATGTGAAATTTTCCACCATCGTAGAAAAAAATTATTTAATTACCTACTCAATATTGATCATTTTGTAAAAACGGTCAGTTTTCACTCTCATTGAATATCTACATACGAAAAAGAAACAAGAGATTGAGGGTACGCATTATCAGTGCAGACATTTTCATTCTGTTTTTCTGTAATACATTCTTCATTGGCAATGAATGCTTAGACTGAATTGAAACAATGTTATCTATTTCCAAGAATATTATCATATTTGTGATTAGTTTGGGTAAAAATTGGATGATGGATGTGTGCTGCCAATAAGAAAAACTACCATGCTTCGCCTTTACCACACTTTTTCGTACACTGATTTCGCTGTTCAGTGTTTAGACCATCTTCATAAATATAAATATAAGAATATACTGTGGAAACAAATAGGAGTGTTTCATTTAATTTCAAGTGAACATGAATTTCCACAAAATAAATGCGTTATTGAACAGGTAGTTCGATTATTATCATAATCTGTTTATATCTTTTTGTACGAAAATAGGTTTATGTGCTTGGGCTCAGCTTCCGTATCGATACCAAAACTATGTACCTTTCTGAATATTTCTTTTTCATGAGTCAAATTCAACCAATACAAAGTTTCCTCAGCTGAAGGGGTTGAATATAATTTGGGTTTCGGCACGGCTAACTGTAGTCATCACTGGGAACACTGGGAAATGTCCGATGTCACTAGAGTCAGAATACTGGTAAAGACTATCACTGTCTTGCTATATAAGTTACATGCAACCGCAGGTTTCCACTATCATATTGGATAAAAGTTTCATTTTTAATGTTTTATTACTGTGCATATAAACCAGCTGTAATGGTTGAAACTGGGTTGCTGCGCAGCATGGGGTTAGTTCTGGACCAACTTCATGGTGCCTTCTCTGACCATTTATAACTTTCTGTAAAAAAAATAAAAATCAATTGATGATAACAGACCAAGAAACATAAAAACATTAAAGTTTCAACAGATGCCCCTACTCGGCTTTCATTTTAGACTGGTTCTCGCTGCGAGTTCCTTCCATACGCCTATTCCCGAAAGTCCTGATAGCACATTCTCGTATCCCTCTGTAATGTATGATTAGGTGTGTGTTGAGTATCTGGGAAACAAGTGTGTTTTTGACGTCGGTGTACGGAACGCTAGGGCCCACGGGTCGTTATTCTCCTTTGCTACGGCGCCTCAGCTACCCTTGGGGTATATAGCCAGACAACTGTGGAGACTATTCGCATGTATTGAATGAGGGTGAACATGTTATAACATACAATCATAAAATCAGTCTGTACTTTTTTGGATTAGACAAATCTCTGTTTTTATGTATGAGCACGGTTAGCCCAGCCACAAACTCATCCGGAATCTGTTGCTCCCCATCTAGCTATAAAAATTCTCGCCAGATGGTGGTGGGTGCTTAAAATGTTATTCAATTCATCAGAACCTGGAGTAGCGAAGTTCTTCGAACCACTGAGGGCTGAGTTCTGGCCGCATTATCAAGTTGCGCAGTTCTTTGAGGTCAGGCTGACGAAGCCTCCTGAATAAGTTTTCGAACTGCGGTAGTACGTTGAGTAGTTGGTGATACTTTCAGAGAGTTTCCAGTCGATTAGCGGCCGGCATGTTATCCACAACACATAGAGGCTCTTGGAATAAGCACGAAGGTTTATCGCGGAAATGTAACTTATCCGAGAAGTTTCTCACCAGCCTCACTAGTGATTCCTTCGAAGCCATTATCATTCGTTTTCTATCACGCCTTGATTCAATTCATGGTGATTTTGCCTCAATTTGTGACGGTGATCGTGAAAGGTCTATTTGCCGCCACCTAGACCACCACACATTGGACATGGGACGCATTGTCACGCCGATCTGATCCTAGCTTCCATCTTGTATACACGTCGCTCATGCCTCCCAGTAAGATATTATTTCTCTCTGATTTAGACAGAGTCGATTGGCCGGATGTCAGCCTATTCTAAAAAACCTCCATGAAAATTTGCACCCATCTGTTCCAATTGATATGGCTTCAGGGGCTTGATGTTATAAGGCACTCTGCAGATTCTGATACTATCCATTGGTATATTGCAAACCTCTTCTGAAGTCGGACCATCACGTGGCATATCTGCCACTTTTGCCATTTCTACCACTTTTTTAATCGGCTAAGAAGGAGCTCTGGCGTAGCCTGAATGTGTGAAATGGCAATATAATGAAAGAAGAAAGGATTGAGAAATTTGTCAAGAAATTAGATAGAATCTGAAATTGGCATATGGGATTCCTATTGGATCCGATGGGAAAGGACATGTTGATGGCGTTAGTATGGTCTCCCAGACAGGTAGTAGATCATTGTTTGAGGAACAACATTTGCAAGTCGTAACTTACCCCAAGGGTGGCTGAGGCGTTGCAGCCAACGGGAGTAGCGGCTCGTGGGACCTAGCTTACCATGCACCGACGTCAAAAACACATATGTTCCCCCGACACACACTCACACACATTACAGAAGGATGCGAGAACTTGAAAATCTGTCTTCAATGGGAGACGAGGAGGGGCCTCGGATTAGGTGTTGCGGGACTGGTAGCCACTTTGCCCGGTTGAGAACTAGCCCTACCAGATTTTTCACGAGGAGGCGGATCAAATAAACTCGCTGCGGGAACTGTAAAATCTGGTCTTCGGTGGGAGCCAAGGAAGGGCCTTGAATCGGGTGCAGTGGAACTGGTAGCCAGTGAATGAATCGCCCGCGGCCGGCGCACCACCCGATCGAGAACCAGTCCTACCAGGACTTTCACGAGGAGACAGATGGAAGGAACTCGCGGTGAGAACTGGAGGGCTAGTCTCCAATGGAAGCCAAGGAGGGGCCTCGGATCGGATACTGCGGGTCTGATAGCCGGTGATCAAATCATCCACAACCGCCGCACCGCTCGACTAAGAAACAGGCCTACCAGGACTTCCAGGAATAGGCAGATCGAAATAACTCTCTCCCTTGTCAAGCACCCACACACATACACATATATTTAGAATAGGGATTAATTTTGAAGAGAAGAAGGTTGTTTAAAGATAATGTCACGGTTGAGGAGACAAGGGGATGACAGTAGTGGCCACCCCTACTACTACTACTACTACTACTAGTCGTAACTTACTGTAATAAAAGTACCAACTAATAGGTGCCAACGAATTTTTAGATTCAATGTCGTCAATAGATTGCACTGAAAAGAGGAAAGGAAATATCTATTCGAAATCTGAACTTTGGAATGGTGCAAAAAACGGTATAGTTTATTCAATATTCTTCAGCTTGTCAAATATTACTTAACTTAAGGCAGAACTTAAGGCAGGGTCAAGTTAATGATGAATTTTTGGCAGAAAGTGCAGTCTATATTCCCTGAATAATTTTATGTTCTATCTTTTTAAAAAATTAATCGTTCTTGTTTCACTTTGCTTATAAGATCAAGATATCATATGCACATTGAACAGTGTTGCCAATACGCCATTAATCAGATAACAGTTCCTCTATCGGATTTTGCTTTCATCATTGGAAGCGATTTCAGAAATAATACTTGGCAGGTTCATATTAATTATGATATAAACATATAAACTGTTGAGTATCATAGCGAAAAGTGTTATGACTGAATTTGATATTCTGAGTGATGATGGTGAATTCGGACGCACGAATAAACTCATTTATTATATTGACACTGGGAGATACACGCATATATCTTTTTCTTTTTTCTTACTTTTGAAACAAAGTGACGCTCATCAGAACCAATCACATGATTGTCCTCACCTTAGGTCCAGCTCTCTGCTATTTGAGTTAAACCGTGTCTTATAGCCAAGACAAGATTATGATTATGGAGCTCATATTAAATGAAAATAGCGACTAACTCAAATGAACTGTAATATTTTTGTCAAATTCATCGTACCACATCTTTATATGCCAAAATTAAAATTATTATTACCGCTCTAACTTTTCACCTAGCATGTTATATTTCGTAGTCCTAATAATACATAATATAAGTGAGTGAAGATTACATATTGGTTAAAATCATTCATGTTATTTACCTGTAATATGCTGTTATGCTGGGTAGCACTGAGAGTCATGGCAGATGCTGTTAGACAAGAACCTCTACAGAAGTGAGCGTTGTATCCATCAGGTTTTATGATCCAGTCATCCCAGCCAATTTCGAAGAAAGAAATATATAAACTCTCTCTGCAGCATTCATTGACTCCAGGTCCACAGTTAGAAGATCTCTTGTGTCTTCTGTGGAGGAGGGATCGTCTCTGCTGAGTGTGTGTATATATAACTAAAAATGGTTTCGAAGCACTCGTAAATGAAATTGGTGTTTGGGATCTGTCCATTCCACAGGTTTTACAAACAACACTGATTGCATGAATTGCTGAGTTTTGGTATTCCAACCAATTTTTAACAACGTAAGATACATCTACTTTCAACCAACCATCTGTAAAATTAATATACATGATTATTTTCACGTATCAAGCAATAGCTAAATCAAGTCATCACACATGTATTCCTACTGAAGATCAATGAGAAGTTCTCATATCTCTAGCCATTAATTGAACAACTTGTATGGGCCAATAGCTGAATAGTGTTGGTCTTCTTATCATTGTAACAAGAAATGCGTGGGTTCGATCCCCGTTACCATCAAATAGCATAATATATATATATATATATATTATTCAAAACCCATCAAAAATTATTTCAGAAGCTGATTTCAAAAGTGAGGTTCCCGTTACTTCTACATGTGAGTTATTGAAATATTTATGGGATTTTGAAGTATTCAAGAAAACAGTTATGGAAGAACTCACCTACCATTCAAGCTTGTTTCCTGTATAGCAATTGGAGTGGTCTTTTGAAAACTCTTATTACTATCCCAATGGGCGACTTCCGAAATTATGAAAGTTTGGTTATGCTCATCCAATAAATCATTTTTTTTGTGGAACCACAATTCCGCTGTATTTACATCTGTACCATGGATATCATTAGGCATCTGGAAAGGTAGGCACGCCGAAGGAAAACGAACCGTTCTCAAGCAGCGTGCTTCGTCTGAAAAAAATTATTAAATGTTGAATTGATACTGATTTAGGATTATTACCAGTTGAAAGTAAGGGTTGTCAATACAAGTAGTAACGATTACTTCTGTCGATTCAGAAATATTGCATGCATACAAAATGAGCATGAGAAAAATGTGATTTTGAGAACTTTAAAATACTTCTACTCTCGCTAACTTCTGAGATAACTTTTATATAAAGTGACCTTCATTGGCAAAGTAGTTCTAAAATATCTTCAGATGCCTATGAAGTGAAAATTCATACTCAAGCATTTTTTTTACTACTATGCGGTGGGGCTGCCCATCTACCGAAATACAAGTATTTCTGCGTAGAACCTTTCTGCTCCCCGCTGTCAGGTTAATCTCATGCGTGCTTCGGAGTATCTCATGCGTGTTTCGGATTATCTCATGCATGCTTAGGATCTACTGAAGAACTCCTGCATATTTCTTACGAGGTTTATTTGTAGGATGATACCTTCTACACTACAGTGTCAAAAGATATCCATTCTGATGCAAGCCAGGGCTTCGCATTCAAACAATACCTGTGAGGCTGTTTCGTCCTCCTCATCACAAAACTTTCATAGTGTAGAGTCTTGGTGTATCCCCAAAATGTTCAAGTTTTTTCTCAGGTAGCAGAGTCCTACCTATCAGTCCTTCCACCTTCCTGAAGTAGTTCCAGCTCAGTTCAAGGAGATGTCTTGATAGCTGGTCCATTGGCCCCAATCACCATAATTTTTCCGCTTGCTACGGCATCTGCGTTCACATTCCCCTGGATGCCCTTGTGACCTGGTACCCAGATAAGTTTTACCCATACTCGAGTAGCTGAGTATATATATTTTTTGGTTTCATGAGATCAAACCAGTGAGCTGTCAATGATGGACCATTGATTAAGTAGATAATTAGGACTTTAGATATGAATCATTATTGAAAAAGAAGGAGAAATGGTGAATGAATTATTCTGGATAAAATTCCACATAAACCCATACAAATACCTATCAGATATACATATGCTTCTTCGTAACATCAAGTATGGTCAAAAGGTGAGTACCTATGTTTCACGCATTCATACCAAATAAATCAATAACACACTGAGCAATCAACAGATTCTTATATCATTATCCCCAGGGCAAATCGTTCAGCAGTTCGTTTTTCAAGTAGGAAAACTTGCAAAATACTACACGAACATAAAAATATATAACATATTTATATTGTCAAGAATGGCGCCCATCAAATAATGTATTAATTTGATACCAAAATCCTCTTTCCTAATTCTTCATAAGTTGTTATGAGTTGAGCCAGTTCAATGTCAGAAACACATCAAATTCAGTCGATATAATTTCATAACAAAAATAGACGTATGCCATTGGCACGACTAGGAATATTAAAGCATACTTATTCATCAAATGAAAATGCACAAATGAAAATACGAAGGAACTGAATGAATTTGTGGTGACAGGAGACGATGAGGACAGTTGAAACTACCGCGGGTTCAGAACCTAGCGCGGGTTTATGGCCGTAAAGTCTAGATTGCACTGTGGGTAATTTTTGTAAGAATTAGCGTCCCAACATTTTTCTTCGATACGCTCTCCTCAGATAGATGTCCTCTAGCGAGTTGATCATATTTATTTGGTGAACCCTTGTATGTTGTTCATTCTGTTATCTGTTGACTTACCTCTGATGAGAAAATGTATTTCCAGAGTGGGTATTCTGAGAAGAAATCAAGTTTGCCTGTTTCCCTTTCTGACTACACCCAAAGCGATAGGGCTTATAGCTTACCTAGGAATGTTACCCAATCACGCAAAAACTGCTGAACGCATTCGGATAATTTCTGGCATACAGTTGTTCAAAACCTACCTAGATCAATAATACTTTTTATCCAAGCAAGTGACACGGATTAACAACTGTTATCAATGTATGATAGAAGTGTGTCTCATCCAGCCATCACGCCTCGTCAGCCTTCTACAACAGGTGTTCCTTGTACATAGCGATTATATCGTTTCCTTAATGCATTCTACGTGTAGTACTCTTCAGTTCATTGGTAGCGAGGGGTAGAGATCGTGGATTTTCTTAAGAGCTATGACTCATACCGTCGCAGGGAAGAAATTAACGTTTTGGCAGTCGTCTACTAAACGTTGTAAAAACATCTGCATTCGAGACCTACGAGATTGACGTGGCACGCGTCCATACCGATTCAAGATATAGTACAGTGAAATTGCGTTTTACTTTTAACAAAATTGAAAAACGAAAAACGCATTACGGTTAGCGTTGATAGGTGTTTTAGTGAAACCCTTGTGCCAAGTCAAGTTATTGTACCTGATAATGAAAGGGAGAAAATAAATGTATTTATGTTAATGAATGTTGTTGATTCATAACAAAATTAATAGTCTAACTTGAATGCTAATCAATGACCTTAATAGGAGATGCCTGTGGGCACTGCCATGCGTAAAAAGGGCTAATACCGCGACATATATTGAATTATATCTGTCTATTCAAGCACACTAACATTATCGAAACCCATTCTATGGTCAAAACGATTTACATGTTCAGCTAATGCACAGGAATTAACACTTCTTCTACAATCACTTTTATGTGAAGTAATCCTACCTTTCAAGAAAACAACACTTCCAAAAGGACATTTTTAGAAATGTTACAAATTAATGAAGAGAGTAACAGCTCAAACAAGAAAACTGATTTGAATAATTTAAGTAAAATTTACACCTATATTTTAAAACTGAACAGAGATAAATCGAAAAATTTTAGTAATGCTAATACACCTAGTAGAGTCATATGATTTTATAATATCAATTCAAATACATTGACATGTATTTTCAAATTCAAATACTGTCAATGCCAATTTAAATTTTTACTCGAGTTATGTATGTTAGTAGATTCGATATATTTCTCCAATTTTCATTTGTCCTGTTATATTTGTCCTGAGGAAGGAAATAAACTTTTCCGAAAGCTTGACAAGATAACAAAGAGTTTTCTTTAAGACCAACATAAGACTGCAACCTCAAGATGTTTCCAATTCTACAAGTATTGTCAGTCACGATTTACCCAACTTTCATATAGATTCAGATAATTATCGTTTCTTAAGAAAAACTTTTGATCAATGCAAATCTTTTTTAAAACAACATCCTGAAATCTATGTCGTGAGAAGTGACAAAGGGAATGTGACAGTGGTAATGCTCAAAGAAGATTACTTAAACAAAAGTTCTGTTTTACTTAGCTACGTCAAATATTACAGAAAATTGAATAATAATCCAGTTAGTACTTTGCAACAAAAGGCTAACAAAATCGTTTCTAAAATTAACTAATCAATATCCAAAAGAAAGAAAAAATTTCAAGTGTTCCAGATGCGGTAGAAATCACGAAATCGGTAAATGTCCTGCGTATGGGAAAACATGTAGCCATTGTTCAAAAACAAACCACTTTGCAACAATGTCTAGAAATAGGAGAGCTCAAGTAGTATGTTAACTGAATAATGATGAGGTTCAAGAAAAATTTGGGTCCGACTCCTCGGGTTTAGCCTTTTCTGCAAGCACAATTTATACCATAGATGGCTCAAAAGGAAACAAAACCTGGTTCAAAACAATATTGGTTGAAGGTTGTGGAGTAAAATTCAAACTTGATAGTGGAGCTGATATCAATATTTTACCAATAGATTTTGTGAAGCATGTAGGTATGCACAATAATATTATAACTCCTTTGAATGGTGAAATAGTGGCATACGGGGGTTTTCTTATTAAAATTATTGGTCACATTCTCATGAAAATTGAAACTGAAAAAGTCATTGATTCAGTCGTATTTGTTATTTTTCAGGCAATTTTTCACCAATTCTGGGATTAGAATCATGTATAAAGTTGAAATTGATAAAAAGAATAGATTGTACATCAAATTTTGCAAACATAGAAATATTATTAAAAAGAAATCATGATATTTTTAGAGGAATAGGGTGTTTTCCAGATATTTGCAAAATTAAATTGAGATCAGATGCCATTCCACAAATCAGTTCTGCTAGAAGAATACCAATAAAGATAAAGGAGAGATTAAAAACAACACTAGACTCATTGGAAAAAAGGGGCATTATATTACAGGTTAATGAACCTGTTGAATTGGTTTCAAATATTGTAATAGTGGAAGAACCAAATGGTTCTTTGCGAGTTTGTTCAGATCCAGTTCATTTGAATAAATATATTATAAGAGAGAAGTATACAATTCCCACTATTGATGAATCATTTCCAAACTTAGCTCAAAAAAATTTTTTCAGTCTACTCGATCTCAAATATGGATTTTATCAAATCAAACTAGATGATGAATCTAGCAAACTTTGCTCTTTTTCCACGGTCTATGGAACCTATAGATTTTTAAGATCTCCATTTGGGTTATCAAACCTGCCGGAATTATTCCACAAATTGATTTTCAAATATTTTGGGGATATCAAGGGAGTTACAGTATATTTTGATGATATCTGCATAGCAACTGATACTAAAGAAGAAAATGATGAGATAATTCAATTAGTTATAGAAAGGGCTCAAAAATTAGATATTAAATTCAATCCTGATAAGTTTTAGTATTGTTTGAATGAAATTAAATACCTAGGTTATATATTCAATCAAAACGGTATGAATGCTTCCTGATCCATCTAAAGTAGATATTATCATGAAACTCAAAGATCCTCAAAATAAAAGTGAATTACAAAGATTTCTGAGAATGATAAATTTGTTGAGGATGTTTATTCCAAACCTTTCGGGTATCATATCACCTTTACGTGAGTTATTGAAAAAAAATGTAGAATGGATTTGGACTAGCACACATAGCGAGACGTTGAATAAAATAAAAAACATAATTTGCAGTAATAAAGTTCTCGCTCCCTTTGATCCAAATTCTCCAATAGTTATACAATGTGATTTGTCAAAAGATGCTCTGGGTGGTTGTTTACTACAAAATAAACAACCAGTGTGTTTTATTTCTAGAAGTATGAATGATGCTGAATCAGAATATCCACAAGTGGCCAAAGAATTGTTAGCTGTGCAATTTTCATGTTCAAAATTCCACAATTATATATACGGACACGAAAATGTTAAAATCAATTCAGATCATATGCCATTGGTTTCCTTAATGTCTAAACGTTTATCTTAAATTCAAAATAATACGTTGAGAAGGCTAAAACTGAAGCTGGTGTGTTATCGTTTCACTCTTGAATATCTTCCCGGTAGAAAAATGTTCAAGGCAGATTTTCTTTCAAGATGCGGAGTTGTTACTAAAGAACAATTTGATATATCCATGAAAGATGTAGTCCACTGTGTTGGAGCAAAAGAATTGAACATTTCTGAGGAAAAACTTGTGTCTTTCAAAAATGAAACTGCAAAGGATGACTGTTTGGGGCTGATATTAAAATACTGTGAGTCAGGGTGGCCCAAGAAGTTGAATGAAACTCCCAATGAACTCAGTCATTTTTTCAAAATCAGAGATCACATTGAGGTCAGTGAAGACCTATTGTATTTCAATTCAAGACTCATTGTTCCTAAAATTTTGCGAAAATATGTTTTGAAATTTTTTCATGAAACACATATGTATAGGATTTAGTAAAATGAATGGAACTGTTGAAAATTTTTTCTATTGGCCTGCTGTCACTAGTGATTTGAAAATTTTAGTATCGGCTTGTTGCATTTGTAATGAATTCATGAGATCTAAAACAAGGGAGACGTTACTAAACCATGAAATTCCAAATATACAATTTCGAAATTAAAAATTAAAAACAGTTTGACATTAATTTCCAAGTGTAAAAAGATATTTGCTCAATTTGGTATACCTAAAGAATTAATAGCTGATAATGTACTATTCAATAGCTTTGAAGTCAGGCAATTTGCTAATAAGTGAAATTTTACGATCATTACTTCTACTCCACATTATCCTCAGTCGAATGGGTTAGCTGAAAAAGCAGTTGGAATTGTGAAAAATATGCTCAAGAAATGTCACGAGACTGGAAAAGATTTTGAATTGGCATTACTCAACTGTAGGAATGCTCCAGTAGCAAATTTAAAACAATCTCCGGCTCAACTATTGAGTAGCAGAGTTTTGAGATCAAAATTATCTATAAATAATTCAAAACTAAAACACTTGGTATTGAGAAACAAAAAATATATGTAGTGACACTTGTCATAAACAAGTCATTCAATAAAAAATAATAAAGTTGTTCTACTCATAAACAGTGTCATCTATGGTATCTGGGTGAGGTCAGGTGATCTCGCCGGCCAGGGAATCGGCCCACCGCGTCCCATCCATCTATTGGCAAAATTTTGATTGAGAAACTGATTAATTGCCCTGGTGGAATGGGGTCCAGCTCCATCATGTTGAAATCTCATGTCTCTCACATCGACTTCCTCATCTTCCAGAAGAACAGGGAGAACATTTTCCAGAAAATCAAGGTATTCCTGCCCAC
Source organism: Chrysolina americana (assembly GCA_958502065.1). Taxonomy (NCBI): domain Eukaryota; kingdom Metazoa; phylum Arthropoda; class Insecta; order Coleoptera; family Chrysomelidae; genus Chrysolina; species Chrysolina americana. The sequence goes on from OY293420.1 coordinate 35,298,464, forward strand.
TCAAACTATCGCTCAAAAAATAAGGACCCACTAATTTATTACCGATGATACCTGCGCAAACGTTGACAGATAATCTAACTTGAGATCTTGTTTGCTTTATTGCATGTGGATTTTCATGTCTCCAGTTGTGATTATTTCTGGAATTGTTTATGCCGTCTTTCGTGAACTGGGCTTCATCGCAAAACAATATCTGATAAATGTATCTTCTATTCGCAGCGATCCACCTGCATAATCGCCAACGTGGAATATTATCTCCCGGATGCAGTCTCTGCACCAATTGGGGGTGATAGGGATGAAGGAGGTCTTTCTTCAACGTCCTGAAAACTGTGGACTGAGAAATGTGCAAAATGCTGGATATTCGCCGGGTACTTATCTTATCAAAATGATTAACCATTTCTAAAATATCCTCTTTTGTTCTTCACGCTCACCACGTTCTGCAGTACCAGAAGGAAATTTTCCGGTTTCTCGCAGGTGCGTAAAAACGTTGTTAAACGTTTGGTGGTTCGGGACTCTTCTATGTGGGAATCTTCTCCGGTACTCCCTGACTGCTGCTCTGGCATTTCCATTACAATATCCGTATACAAAAATTATATCTGCGTATTCTTCGTAAGTGAACTGATGAGGCATCGTGCTAACTAACCAACTCAAACTGTCAAACTGGACACCCCAGCTTCTGTCAACCATTTTTTCATTTGTTTTTCAAAGCGATTTCAAAGCCTACTTGCACTTGCACTGTTTTCAAAAATAATAGTTTTTTTCTATGTCAAATAGTGTTTTTTCATTTCGGTTAGTATCATCATTATCTTTGACGTGACAAAAAAAAAATTGTTTAACTCGCTTTACAAGGTGTTATTTTTACAGGATCAATAAAAACGTAAAAAAAATGAATACGGCCTGGAATTTCTACGGATAATTAAAAATACTTTATCTCGAGTATTATGAACTTTCCTTATGATTTTTGTTGAAAAATTATGATGTGAATTCATTAAAATTGTACTATTTTTAAAAGCTTAATTTTCTTTAATACTTTAACGTTGATCTTCTTTAATTAATGTTGTTCAAGTACTTAGTATAAGCCATACTCCAAGGTGACACAGTATCGATTTTACTAGACCAATTAAAAAGTAAAAAAAACTAAGTTGTGACCTGTGACATCATCCTTTCAATCGAGTAAGTAATACTTCCCTAACGATTTTATTTTAAATAAATGTTTTTTCCGATGTAGTATTAGCCATAGTAGAAAGACATACATTTGCACTGTTTTCAAAGGTAAAAGTTTTTTTCTATTTCGGTTAGTACCACCTGCTTGCAAATCTGTTCGACCTGCTTTTCAGGGTGTTGTTTTTATAGGATTAATAAAAACGTGAAAAAAATAATAAATACGGCCCTGGAATTTCAACGGTTGATTGATAATACTTTATCTCGAGTAATATAAACTTTCCTTATGATTTTTGTTAAAAAATGATAATGTGCTATCGACGTAGTGCCGCATCAGTCATAAGCAGAATGTGAATCCATTAAAATTATTCTATTTTTGAAAGTTTAATTTTTTTCTGCAGAAAACAGAAACTTCCGCGCTCAATTTTTTCCAACTGTTGCTCAGTATTGTCATTAAGCTTTAAAGTGAGAAAAATAAAAATTGTCTGATCTGGCTTACAGGGTGTTGTTTTTAAGAAAACAATAAAAATTTAAAAAAAACATAGTCTGGACATGAAATTAACTTTTTTCAAAGACTTATTTTATTGAGCTCAGGGAGCGTTCTCAGTGTGCCAAATTTCATATGTCTGAGTTTTTTACTTTTAGAGATATTTATCGTAGAATAATTAACATATTTTCAAATATCGCCCTGTATATCCGTCAAAAACGCAACAAGGCATTTTTCAATACCAGATATGAAATGGCCTTGGTCCATAGTACTTATGGTTGGACTATGTACAATTCGTCGTGAATCACCCTGTATAGGATTTAGTAAAATGAATGGAACTGTTGAAAATTTATTCTATTGGCCTGCTGTCACTAGTGATTTGAAAAATTTAGTATCGGCTTGTTGCATTTGTAATAAATTCATGAGATCTAAAACAAGGGAGACGTTACTAAACCATGAAATTCCAAATATACCATTTCGAAATTGAAAATTAAAAACAGTTTGACATTAATTTCCAAGTGTTAAAAGATATTTGCTTAATTTGATATACCTAAAGAATTAATAGCTGATAATGTACCATTCAATAGCTTTGAAGTCAGGCAATTTGCTAATAACTGAAATTTTACGATCATTACTTCTACTCCACATTATCCTCAGTCGAATGGGTTAGCTGAAAAAGCAGTTGGAATTGTGAAAAATATGCTCAAGAAATGTCACGAGACTGGAAAAGATTTTGAATTGGCATCACTCAACTATAGGAATGCTCCAGTAGCAAATTTAAAACAATCTCCGGCTCAACTATTGAGTAGCAGAGTTTTGAGATCAAAATTACCTATAAATAATTCAAAACTAAAACACTTGGTATTGAGAAACAAAAAATATATGTAGTGACACTTGTCATAAACAAGTCATTCAATAAAAAATAAGAAAGTTGTTCTACTCATAAACAGTATCATCTATGGTATCTGATGGTATTGCAATGATAATATCATCTACATATTTCTTGAGGAAAGGTGGATCGAAAGGGAGAACATGGGTGACCATGTCTAACAAATAATCCATAACATATGCTGCCAATATAGGGCTAATTTTTGCACCCATTGGGGTACCAAAAGTCTGTTTATAAAATTTTTCATTAAAAGCAAAATAAGTATTTTCAAAGATGAAGGTTATTAAATTTAAAAATGTGTCTTTAGTCAAGCTGCGGTAACCACTAATCACGCTCCACTTATTCTCAATAGCTCTCAACACGCCTGTAAGTAAACATTGCTAAATAGAGAGACCAGAACAAAATTATTTGGAAGTTTAAATTTATTAAAAAGTGTAGTGATTTAAAATGAGTCTTTTATATAATAATCATTGTCTAAGTCATATGCTTTGGTTAATATGCCAGTAAGAAAGGATGAAATGGATTCTGTGGGAGCTTCTATTGAGGCCACTATTGGTCGACCAAAGTCGGTTTATGAAATTTAGGGAGTGAGTAAAATTTTGGAGAAACAGATTTATAGGAAGTTAGTTTCTTTTTTTGTAGCTCATCGATTTCGTCGTTCATATGGGCTAGTTTTATTAATTTGTTGCTATTTGTTTGAATAGAAGTTGGATCAGAGCGAAGTTTAATATAACTGTCGTTACCCACTATGAGATCGTTCGACATAGTCATGTATTGATCTTTGTCAGAATTTGTTACTATTAAATTTGGATTATATTCAAAAAATTGTTTAGAATGATTATATAAGCCATGAAAAAAGGAACAGTTATGTTGAGAATTATGAAAACCATTTGTAATGAGATTAGTAGATTTGGAGATTGCAATGTTTTTGTTATGATTGTCTGAAATTGATGAGGTGGCATAGTCTACATCAGCCAATAGACTTTTTAAAGAAATATCTTTCCCTATAACGGGTTCGATGCTAAACTTTGGACCTAGAGATAAAAACTTTAATATATTTTGTGGAATTTCAGTATTCGAGAGGTTTTTGATCCACTTTGTATTTAACTTTTCGTGAAGTTTACTCTCCTGTAATTTTTGCAATTTTGAAATATTATTAATCTTTACCCTATGAAAAATTATTTGAAAAGACCTGCGTTGTCTACTAGAAAATTCTAAACAAATTAATTCATTTGTCAAAGAAATTATGTTTAAATTTTGTTAAAAGAGATTCATATATGTGAATGATTTTGTGATTGAAGTCAATTTCAATATTAAGTAACTTATTACCTACTTGATAATATGAGAACATTGCCTCCCTTTACTGCAAAATAACATTTTTCTTCAGATGGCTTTGGAAATGATGTCAAAGTTTCTAGCAAGGTTTTGTATGTTTGTTACTTCATGTCTATATAAAGTGAAATATGGCGGATAATTTCGCAGTGAGATTTGAAAGTTATGTGTGTAGATAAAATGGAACACCAAGGCAAATGTTACGTTTGGATGAAGAAAGCAGAGGCATTGCCGAACGTCGAAGGAATGAATTAGAATTAGAATTAGAAAAATGTTTAGATTCTTGAAAAGAGAATTGAATTATCTTTGTAACGATGTTTCTTTGCAACACTCCTTGAGCATCAATATAATAATCGGTATTCGTTCGACAAAACCCTATCAAAATGATAGACCACTTATTATTTTCCATGAGTTTCATCATCAACTCATAAAATATGTGTACGAAATTTAAATCGAAAATACTAAGCAATATTTTGTGTCCTATATTTTCATATTTCTGTACTAGAAGAATTTGATCACACTTTTTTTCATGTAAAAAGGCTAAAAAGGATGGTAAGGAATGATACCAAGTAGGTAGAGCTAAGAGAGGCAGTTGCAGTTCCTCATTCACTAACGTATATAGTCTGAGATGAAGCTTATACAGGGTGTTTCGGAATTCAACGGACAAACTAGTATGAGAGGTTCCTCGTTTGAAACAATAATAAATCACATAGAAAACCAATTAATGCCCTAAAGTGAGTAAGTGGTATCAGATATACAGCATTAAAATTATTATTTTTTTTTTTTAATTTGGAAGTTCCGTAGTATGCAAGATTCCTGAATAAATTATTGAAGTCGGGTTTTGGGCCAGAGAGACTTTCTTTTTTTCTGTGGCCTTTTTTAAAGTTACTTTCGTGTCGTACCGGTCAGGCCAAGGTTATTTCTTTCAGATTCTTTGGTTGACTTTTTATAGAAAACGAATAAACTTTGAGTGTGAAGAAGTTGAGCTGAACAGAAATGTGTATTTCGTCTGTTTCTCAAAACCTCACTTCAAATAATTATTCAAGGATTTGAAATGAATTGAGATGTTCAACAAACTTTTAGTTAACTTGCCTTGTTTTCATAAACACGATATCATTAGCTTCTCTTGTAAACCAACAATGTAATTAAATCTTGGAAGTCAGTTTAACCTATTGATAATTGTTCGGATGACAATACTATAATTTGGTATCTTGGAGCTTATCTGCATAATAATAATAATGTGATTCAATAACTTCTCTACTTTCACCTACCTCCAGTCGTCCGAATACTCTGAAATTTGGCACACATATCAAAGACCGTTGAAAATACAACAATTTCATAATGATAATGTGAATCTATAAATTCAATTTTCACCCACTTCCAGTAGCTCGAATAATCTAAACTTGGCACATGTCGAGGACCGATGAAAATACAAGAATTTTTTGATAATAACGTAATAATAATAACTACGATGATGTGAATATTTGAATTAAATTTTCACTCTCTTTCAGTGAATGTGTGAAGGAATGTTTGTTTAATCATGAAGTCGACCAAATAATCTGAAATTCAGCACATATATCAAGGACCGACGTTAATATTATAATAATAATACTGAATATGACGTCAATTTTCAGATTCCATTTTCACCCACTTTCAGCCGTCAGAATACCTTGAAATTTAACACATGTCAAGGACCGAAACGAATCAAAATTTTTATAATAATAATGGATTTCAAACTAACCTTGAACATACTTATTTCAGAACTGGATGACAAGACATACCGTGCTAATAATATAATAACGATAATAAAAATAATAATAAGAAAATAAAGTATTGTTCAAGAAATTAAGAAACACTGAACATAAAAGTAAAAAATAATATTTGATAATTTACTTCAAATTTGAAAAAGCTTGGGTACTTTCTTTTTTTTTTAATAATCACAGCATTCCGAATAGCTATAATAACAATAACGATAATAATAATAATAATAATCTTCAACACCCTCGTCTACCGTAGTCGCGTGATGGGTATAGAGGTCTCTGACACTAGATGCAGAGCATGTCGTGGGGCAGCTGAGACCATAATGCATTTGCTGTCAGCCTGTCCAGCTTATGTAGTCTCAGCCTATATTCACAGGCATAATAACGCGGCCCTTCGAGTGTTGTACTACCATCTACGACACTCGTATGGTGTAGACGAGACACCGGTGTTGCCTTATGCTCTGGGGGATATTGAGTCCGTTGTGGAGAATGAGAAGTGTCGAATCTATTGGAACTACTCATTCCCCACCCTCAGGCGAATACAAGCCAATAAGCCTGATGTAGTCCTCCTCGACCATCAAAATAGGACGATTGCCATCATTGAGTTTTCAACTCCTGGCTAAACGAACATCGACCGGAAAGAAGAGGAAAAACGGACTAAATATCGAGATATTAACTGCTCTCAAATTTATTAGCCATGGCGCTCCGGCGCGACTTACTGATTTTTGGGGGCGTATTCACTTCTTAGCAGTGGAAAAACCCGGAAAACCTACAGCACCATCCCTGGTGGTCGGTGCGCACTCCAAGCAATCACCAGACTTTGGGATTGGCATCAAGACGATTCACATCGCCTATCAACTCCGAAGAAATTGAGAAACATTTTCTCAAATCCAGGATTCGATCATCACGAACACCATGCTTTTTTAACAAGGATGACAATTTTTGAAAAGTAGCTTTTACTAGTTCATGAAAGCGTGTTTCTTTAGATTTTTTGAACTTTCATTCATATTTTCAAGAAGAAATATTGATGATATTACTTGGCAGAACACCATTGAACAGTAATAATAAAAAATAGATCAGGTAATCTAATCGTGCGTTACCTACACAGTAGGTATATTCGCTGGCAAGTCTCCGAAAAAAAACAACTACTGCCCCCTACGACCGTTGAATTTTATCTGTTAGATTCTTGGCAAAGTTTTTTACGAGAACTAATTAGCAATGCTCTCTGAACATCATGACTGAAATAATTTTTCGATTTAAATTGGACAATGGCTACGTACCAATTTCATAGTTCTTGCCACTCATCAGCGAAGGCTAGTTCCCCAACTAAATCGAAAAATAATTCCAGCTTTCGATAGGAGTCCCCATGGTGAACACTGATGTATGTTTAGGAAACTGAGTATAACGCCCAGAGTTCTCATGGCAGCTCGTTCAGTAACGAAAAATACTCAATCTCTTTTTCTTACATATATACCTACACTGTATGCTCATTTTGTCAAAAACCTGTCAGGAAACAACTTATCCCCTACAGATACGTATGCAATGATCCTAACTAAATCATCACATACATTTGCAAGTGTTATCTGTGACCAATTATCAGAATTTTGTTTTGATTCGGACAGGGGAACTAACCTGCAGACAATGCGATATTTATGTTCTAGGGAGCACTCTGACTACAGTATTTATTTCTTTTGAAGCTAAATATTTTCAATCGGTATATAAGCGGAAACCAGATCTTAAAAAAATTGACAAATGTAAGCCGAGTTTCAAACCAAGAGTGAATAACATCAACATGCTTATGAAAACAAGTAACAAGTATAATTCAAGTTATTAAAATAAATCGATATAAATATTATGGGAATACCAAATAAACTCGAAATGAATATTGTCGGTGTAGTCTATCACCCACGATATTTCTAGAACAGATGCTCAAACTGATTCCGACCAAGACTTGGCTTCTATCCCCCATGATAATTCTGGTGGTAATAATATAGCTACTCAGACTGATAGGAGAGATGATTCCATATTTCCATATGTTAACCTTAAAAGAAACGAGAAACGCTTTAAATATTTAACAGGACTACATCCACTTCAATTTGACACCCTTTATAATTTATTGGGCCCTTCTGTGATGGATAAACTGGCTTATTTTCATAAATATAAAACTAAAAGAATTCGATACAACACAAATGAATGCTACTTATCTAACTGTGATAGACTGCTTAACGTTGGTCAGGCTGAGGAGTTATTTTACTTTGGATGATATTTTCTTTTTAACTGGTTCAAGTAGGAGCAATATTTCTGTAATATTTTATACTTGGATACCAGTTTATGTACTGTCAGATGTCAAACATTAGAAATAAAACGTTTTGGGCTGGTAGACATATATGAAGAATAAACCATACGGTTTTAAAAATTTTGAAGGAAACTCTTTAACTTACTGAAATAGCAATGCAAATGCCATCAAACTTCCGTCAACAAGGTAATAATTCTCAAGCTACAAACATTCAACTACAGTGACATTTCTATTGGGGATATACACATCTGGAGCAATAGTATGTCAGTGAGGGGTTTGAGGGGTCAATTTCTGACAAGAGATTTTTGAGAAAAGCGACATTACAAATTTACTAGAGGAAGGAGATGTCATTATGACAGATCGTGGTTTTCTGATTCAAGATTTATGTGATGAGAAGACAATAAAATTATATACACCACCACTACTAATGAAAAGGAAACAATTAACAGCGGAAAAGGAGTTGTAAACAAAAAAAATTGCTAAAGCCAGGATACATATTGAGAGAGCTATAGGTAGAATGAAAGCCTGGAAAATCCTTTTAAAGAAGTGTCCTATTCTTTTGAATCCTATCTTATCCGATTAATCCAGTGTTGTTTCATTCCTGGTTTTGAAAAATGCGTGAAATTTTATACCAGATGGTTTTTGATGATGCCCGATGCAATGGTGATATCGGCAATGTTGCCAAATCAAAACATGGTTCGTTGAAATGTCTGCAAACGGTCCAATATTTTCAAAAGGGCTCGAGAAAATATCATGAAATTTCATACAAAATGGTTTTTGTTAAAACAACTTTTAAATAATTGAATTCATTTTCAATAGAGTTTTGAATAAAAAAAACAGAAACTGAGAACTATCTGATCTAGTGCTCAAAATGTTTGCCATCATTTGCTAAACAATCGCCCAAACGGTCATGAAATTCTCTCAAGGTATCAGTTCGCATTTGATGCGTGATTAAAAGAGCTGCCTGACGTATTTTTTTCTAAGATTTCTAAATTTGCTGGTTGCTCAAACTACAGAAATTGAAAATCTGATATTTGGAGCTTTGATTGATTGATTGTATTGATTGCAATAAAAACAATTAGGGTGTTCCATATGAAAAAATGTATATATCCCAAATACCTGAGAAACTGTTTATTTGACAACATTGCCGATATCACCATTGAATCGGGCATCATCAAAAACCGTCTTGTGTAAAACTTCACGAATTTTTCTTGAACCGTATTGAAACTATTGGAACGTTCCCAGACTTTTGAACGAAAAAGCCATGTTGACATATTTCAAAAATTACATTAATTTGAAATCTGATATTTGAAGATATAAATAATGAGGCGTCGCTGAATTAATTGCAATGAAAACAACTAGGGTATTCCATTTGAAGAAATTGAGTTACCCTCAACATCTGAAAAACTGTTGATTTGGCAACATTGCCGATATCACCATTGAATCGTACATCATTAAAAACCACCCTGTCGAAATTTTTATAAATTTTCTCTGGGTCGTTTCTGAAATATGAGGCCGTTCCAATACTTTTGAAAGACTGTATATAGTAGACCACAACGTTATCCGTCAGATTTGCTTTTTTTACAATCTAAAATTTTAGGCATTCGCCCAAACTATTTTCCCTGAGCAATAACTGAACAATACAACATAAGTTTCTGACCTTTGTTTGACCATAGATACGATACAAGATCCAAAATGGACAAAAATAGATATATTTTCAGAAAGGAAACAATAGGTCAAAGAAGTTTCTGCTACGTATCTTCAGAACTTTTCAATAAAATGCCAGATGAAATGAAAAAGAGAAAAATTATACATTCTTTTGAAAAAGCTACAAAACAATTCCTACTCAGAACACCAAGGATTGATATTCATCTCCTGATCGACCCTTTGGAAATTCCCAATTGAATTATATGCTGCGAATGGTTCTTCTCTTTATACTTCATTATTGTATTTTTTTCTATATTTCATTTTGATGACTGTCACTTTTTAAACTTTCAATACTCTCATATTTATTTATATTCATTTATTCATTCAATTAGTCGTATAATTATGAATTCTCTGTTTCTCTGTGTTTATACTATTTTCACCATTTCTTTATGGAACCAAAATTTGTACAAATTTTAATTTGTTCATATATTTGGAGTTTGCTTGTCAAGATAAATCACTTGTTTATGGAATAAAACATACTCAAAGAGTATTCATAATCAATGCTAACTGAAATTTTTCTCCCATTGAGATAAGAGCTAAAGAATTTAGTGGAATATGGAGAAAAACCTATTGAACGTAGTTTGGCTAGTGCTACATCGAAGTCAATGCTGTCAAACGCTTTGCTGAAGTCTAACAGAACTAGTACAGTGACCTGTTTATTGTCCATTGCCTTACTAATATTGTCAGAAATTTTGGTGAGCGCTGTAGCTGTGTCTTTGACGAAAACCTGATTAAAATGAATTGTGAATAGAGTAAAGGTTCACAAATGAAGTAATTTGACAATGAATAATTTTTTCGAAGAATTTTGATAACACGGGGAGTAATAATGTGGGGCGAAAATCTGAAGGATTAATGGCGTTCATTATTTTTGGTATAGGGATGATTTTAGATTGATTTCATGAGGTGGGAAAAACTCCGAAATCAAGTGAAATGTTGAATATATGGACAAGTACTGGCAGCATTTGGTCTGCTATTGGTTTGATTAATTCTAATGCAATTTCATCGCAACCAACAGCTTTTGAAGCGGACTTTATATCATCTTCACATATCGCACTGAATTCGAATAATGGTCTATCTGGTGGGGTTTCGAATTGAGCAATTCTAAGGTGGATTTCTTGATTTCATCCTTCAGTGCGGTATTAGATGATACAAAATGATTACAGGGAGATTGGATCTACATCTTTGGACGGAAGATTAACCTCTCTTTCAATACCAATAGAACGTACAGTTTGCCATACTTTTTTGTGTGGTACGTTGATGAGGTTCTCATGGAAAATTTTCTTATTCTCACTTCTACATAAATGATTGCATTTATTTCTCATCGTTCGGTAAAGTTCTTTGTTTGCATGTGTTGGATTTATTTATGTAGTGACTTTAACTTATCTCGTTTTTTCATCATTTCTTTAACTTTATCATTAAGCCAGGGGCAGGAGGGATATTTGATTTCAATGTTTTTCAAAGGGCTACTACATACGAAGGCGTAGAAGGGCCACGAGCAATTTTTTTTTCAAATCCTGACTTTAAAGTCGGACTCCCGACTTTAATCTCGGACCCCCGACTTTAAAGTCGGACCCCCGACTTTAATCTCGGGATTGCTCAAATCAATTATGAATAAGTACTTTGAAGGAGGCTTACGTATATGTTATTCCACCCCATGAATGGAGTGATGAAAAACACATTGTAAATTTCCTGTAAATATAACTTTTGAACTCCTCAAAGTTATCTGTAAAACTATAACAAATATAATAATGCATTACTTGAATCTGAATGATTTGCTGTCTAAGAATCAGAATGGGTTCATGATTAACATCTATTGAAATTGCGTCATGTTATCTACTCAGTTATGTTCATCAACAACTTGACAACAATAAAATCTGTAGACAAATTTGATACGGTGTTTTCTGAAATATTAGACATCAAGCTATTTTATGGAATATTCCTCTAGACATTATTGACTGGGATAAATAATGTATGGCAAATCAAAGAATGATAATGAGATTCTACGATGTGAGATCAAATGTATAAGTGATGTGTAATTGGGTGTTCCTCAAGTTTCAGTTCTAGGACACCATCTTTTCATACTCTACGTGAATAATCTAGCTAAATATCTTACAAATGGCCAAAATCGACTAATCTCAACATCTGAATCTGTTGATTTGTTGTATGAGATCAGCATGGGTTCAGCATAAACATCTTTGGAAATTGCATCATGTCATTGGCTCCATTATTTTGATCAACAATTCGACAACAATAATTTTGTGATGTCTTTTCCGTGTATTCTGAAATATAATATTGTTTAAAAAAAATTGTTTAAAATTATTTTTTTCTGTTAACCAGCTGTCATACTCCTACGAACGACAGCCCTCAGAAGTCGAAACTTGTACGAGCTAAGGGTTAATGAGGTCTTACTTTTTAACGTGCGATTCTTAGCACGAGACCAGTGACCATGCTGGGAATCAAACCCACGTCCCTCTGATTGATAGACTAGCGCTATTCCATAAGGACCACTGCGGATATAATCAAGCTATTATCTTATTGGATTCCTATAAACATTGTTGACTGGGAGGAATCATATACAGCAAATCTAAAAATGATAGTGAGTTGCAACGATGTGAGATCCAAGGCATGTACTTCCCCCAAGGATCAGTTCTTGTACCTCGTCGTTTCTAGAATCGCCTATGTGATCATATATGCTTACGATACGACGGTCACAATTTCAGGAGACAATGTAGAAAGGTGTCACCGATATCGTCAAATTCTCAATATGAGATAAAACGATGACCATCAATTTCCATCTGAGAAGAGACATTTTTCAAACAACAACAACCATAAATCCAATAATGGACTAACCCGTTTTTTAGCACTACCGAAAGAGTGAAGTTCTTAGGTTTAGTGGTAACATTTACAGGCAAAGTTATTGTGCATTCTATAGTTGTGGACAGTCCTAAAAGTTTGTGAGGACTCTAAAAACGCCCCGTTACAAAGAATTTTTGCAAATAGCATGTTGTTCAACTCTCGACATGAAATAGGATTTGTTTAGTCTCGAGCAAATAATGTCTATTCGGGAGTCCCAAATTAGTCTTTTATCTCAATGAAGACCTAAGAACTTCACTTCTTCGCTAGGATTATAATTGCTTGGGTTGATGGTTATGTCCCTCCTTAGACGAAAGTTGATGGTCATTGATCTGTCTACATTGAGAATATGTTTCGGGAGCATTAGGTCTTTTACATGGTCTCCTTGAATTGTGATCATCGTATCGCGAGCATATCTTGGTACATGAGCATTTACAACATATTGGGGTGCATCATTCACGTATAGTACAAAAAGAAGGAGTCCAAGAACTGATACTTGGGGTACACCCAAGAGATCAAGGAGTAGGCAGATAGAGACCTTAATACCTCATCAGACCACGACTCGAGGAGTAGGCAGATAGAGTCCTCGAAGTCACTCTCTTGAAAATGGCTCAAAAGCAGGAGCCGAAACGTCGAGTTATAAACTCTCAACGCGGTTCAACCCAGGAACTCAGTAATCTACCAACTGTACATTATATATACATTTGATCTTGAATCGTAGCACCTTACTATATTTTTTTTTATTCGTCATATATGATTTCACCCAGTCAACAATATTAATAGGAATCCCAAGAGGCGATAGCTTGATACCCAATATTTGGAAACACATGGTACGGAAACCATTCAATTGGTCCAATATGAAAGGGATCACAAACTTATTGTTGTCAAGTTGTCGATGGACATAACTGCGCAGATGACATGACTCAGATTGAATAAATATGTTTTTTCTAAACCCATGCTAATGCTTACACAAAAATTCAATCACATTTAAATATTTCATTATTCATCAATAGCTGAGGTATCTGGCAGTGGAGCTTCTGGCTTGCATTGGACAAACGTTCGAGGCCTCAATAAGCGAGAATCTTTTTTCTCAGTAACATAGATCTCTTCAGGCAGCCACATGACTTGTAAAGCAAATTGTGATGTGAGTTGTCTTGGATGCCAACCCACGTATCGTTAAGTCACCCAGAGCGCCATGGCAAATAATAATAATAGCTGTCCTCTACACGCACAGATTATGCCTTTGAGTATACTCAATGAGTGTTTATGAGGGAGTAATATTATTTGCTATAATTTCCACAGATACTTTTAATGATGAGTTCAGAATTGATATTTGCCAGATATTTACAATGTCTTATTCTAACTTTTTTTATGGCGTAAACATTTTTCTAACTATTGATATTTGAGTTATACCGACATAAAGTCGGGATCCCGAGAATAAAGTCGGTATTCCGAGATTAAAGTCGGGGGTCCGAGATTAAAGTCGGGGGTCCGAGATTAAAGTCGGGGGTCCGACTTCAAAGTCGGGGATTCGAGATTAAAGTCGGGGGTCCAAGATTAAAGTCGGGGGGTCCGACTTTAAAGTCGGTGATCCGAGATTAAAGTCGGGGGTCCGAGATTAAAGTCGGGGGTCCGAGATTAAGGTCAGGGGTTCGACTTTAAAGTCGGGGGTCCGAGATTAAATTCGGGAGTCTGACTTTAAAGTCAGGATTCGAAAAAAAAGTTGCTCGTGGCCCTTCTACGCTTTCGTAACTACATCATAAATCTCGATTTTTTTTTATTGAAATACTCAATTTTATCATCTAAACCATGAATATCATATACCGAATTCCAGTTAACCAGCCTAGTGGTTTCAATCAACTTTACATTATTAATTTTTTTCAAGTTACGAATTTGATAATTCATGGTTTTGGTTTTGAACATTCGAAGTTGAAGGCTGCATTAATAAGGTTGTGGTGAGAAAACTGATAGGCGTTGTGATGCCTTTGAAGAGAAATTTTAGTAGGGACTGATGTAATAACTAGATCGAGCAATGTATTAGAATTGGGAAGATGGTGGGTTGGTTTATGATTTATTTTAAGATTATAAGAGATCAATAAATCGCTCATGAGCTTAGAGCGTCAAGTAGTTTGCATCATACAAGTGTTGAAATCTCCCATCATAATAATAGCTGGATAACTCGGTACCATTTCGTCCTTGATAAAATCGAGCCCAGCAAAAAAATTGTGCGAGAGAGGTGAATAAAAAACGCCCACCAGCAAATTTTTCGCGAAAATGAATTTCTAGAATCAGATATTCTAAGGATGGCATTCAGGCATTTGGTCAGAAGTTGACTGTTGTACAATTTTATAAGAAATATGCCCCTTCACATAAACTGCAACTCCGCCTCCTCGGCGATTATCACGAATATTTCTTGTTAGTTTATATCCTGTTGAATTGACAGCTGATTGATAATTTTAACCATGATTCGCTTACAAGTATTAGGTGGTAATCGCTTTGAGAAAAGGTGTTGATCAAGTCGTCGTGATGAGCAATAAGACTTTGAGCATTCATATGACAAAAGAGGAAATTGTTTGGTAGCAATTCCGTCAAATCATGAGGATCACGTTCATCAGCTTGAAAGGTGTAGGTGACAGAGGAAATGAACCAACAAAGAATCACCTACACCTTTCAAAATTTATTGTTTCACAATTCTTAATATTATTGTTCCATGTAGCTTCATCACAGATCTGTACATTAGGTTGTAGTGTCTGTCACTCCCCTTGGGTTAAGATTCCGTGTGGCTCATGTCATATGTTATTTGTCTGGTAAGTCCAGTTCAACATAATTCTCCGGAGCGGTTGTTTGCCTCTTCAAGGACAAAACGTGCTTTTATATTTTTAACAATTTTTTAAATCTATTTCAAAATGTATCATCAGTAATGAGTGTGTATCCACGTTACTCTCTGATGTTTTACTCCCAGTTCTGTCCATATATCATGATTATTTTAAACATATACGCCACATAACCTCAAAACATTGTAAGTTTATTCCAAGGACATTACACACAGGACTGCCCGATGAGACTTCAACCAATCACTGAATTGTGACGTACCTCAGTGGCCCCCTCACCACCATTCCACTTAACAATTTGTTTCTTTCATCCCGACTATTCCGTCTGCACTTTCCTTCCTTTATTATATCTGTTGTTGAAAAGAAATGAATACACATTGAGTTCGATGTTCGATTTTTTTGTTTACCATTGTTACCAAACACAAACGGTCACTTTATCTGTTATCACTTTTTTATTTTACTTTTTGCTTGGTGTCTCGTATATTGAGTTATTGAGTTTTTGATAGATTTATTGTTATATTTGTGTCTAGTCTAGTGCCTGTTTGCCTGTTTCACAGATTGAGGAAACGTTTAGAAACTATTTTATACTCTTTCTGCAGTTGTTACTCTTTGTGAAGTGAAAATATTGAAAGATTTTGCCAGTTCTTAAAGGTTTGGGGTTTCAGTATTGTTGTGGTTGAATATTTGTTTATTCCTGTTCTTTTAGTTGAATGAAATGCCAGGAAAAGCGTGTGCCATCGCCTCTTGCAAGAATAACTCCACCAAAGGCTTGGGTTACATATTTCACAACTTCCCAAAGGATGATGGAATAAGACAAGTTTGGATACGTTTATGCAATAGGAGTGACATATGGAACCCTAGGACTAGTAGCATTTGCTCAGTTCATTTCACTGAAGAGGACTACAAGCGAGACTTGAGAAATGAATTACTAGGTTTTTACTAATTTAATTTTGTTTTCAAAATAATACAAAAAAATCTTTGTTTCAGGATTACCAGTTAAGAAATTTCTTAAACCCAATGTCGTGCCATCCCTTTTCTTGGGACTAGAACCGATATCTCTAGAAGCTTGTTCAAGTCAAAGAAAGGCGAATGAAGAAGATATTCCAGATGAATTGTAACCAGAGGAAACTGAAGTTATTGCTGTTGGGAGTTCCGAAAACATTGATCCTCTGAATGAGACCTATTATCAAAGGAAATATGAAACACTCCTTGCAAGTAATAATAAGGTGCAATTGGAATTTAGAACTCACAAGCAAAAGTGTAAAAGACGGGTAAATTCTTTACAAACACACCTAAATTATTATAAGAAAAAGGTGCAATATAAAGAAAATACTAAAGCTGAGAAAGTTTAGAGTAAATTCTTTTCCAAAAATCAAATTAACCTATTACTTCAGAAAAGAAAAAGGGTTAATTGGACTCAATCAGAACTCTCAATGGCCTTCATATTGCGGTATTACAGCAAAAAGTCATATTTATATTTGAAGAATGTTTTAAAGTTTCCTCTGCCTGGGTTATCATCAAGGAGGAGATAGTTGACGCCATCTCAAGGGCCACAGGAGTACCAAAGGAGGCATGCGATCTCAGCGAAATCAGAAGTCTACAGAGCGATACGGCGGCGGCAGATATTCTCCTCACAAGAGACGAGCTGAGGATTGGTCTGGTGCCAATCAAAATTGAGGAAAGGATAAACCTATCTAGCTGCCCTAAGTGCTGGAGTTACGAACATAAACAAAACGAATGCAATGGCCCGGACAGAAGTAATTGCTGTTTTAGATGCGGAGGGCCAGACCACAGGGCCACAGACTGTAGCGAAAAGGACTTCTGTCCAATATGCGAGGAAGAGGGCCATAGATCTGGCAGCACGAAATGCCCTGCTTTCAAAACGGCTCTCAACGCAGTTAGGTCGGGACGAAAAATGGGATGCACAACAAGGAAATCATCTGGTGCATCAATTGGCGAACAAAGCGAGTTTCTAGATATAGAAATGCAAAGCGACAGGGTAATAAGGGAGAGTACCCCCCTTTATGGCACCGAAGGAAAGACAACCAGGAGCAACTCAATGAAACCCACTCCATTTTGACGCAAATTATATCCGGAGAACTTGAAAGCCCAAGTAATAAAGAGAAGAAACAAGAAGAGCAATCCCGAGCGGCGGCGATGGAAGAGACTACACACCTATTCTAAAATGCCACTCAAAATCCTCCAGATTAACGTGGACAGAGGCAGGGCCGCACAAGACTCTGCTTTCGAGACAGCAATGAGATTAAAATGTGTCATAATCTGTATGCAAGAGCCCAACAAAAACAAAATAAAAAGCGACAGATGGATCGCGGACGAAGAAAAAAACGTGGCAACCTATCTGCTGGACAGAAATATCGGTGTGAAGAAACACGAATGCAAAAAGGGCTATACAAAGATTTATCTAAATGAATGGGTATTATATAACTGCTACGTTTCTCCGAACATTCTTCTACAGAACTTCAAGGAATATATCGATGAGGTAATGGCAAGCGTTGAAAGAGAGAGACAGAAAGTCATCCTGCTCGGAGACCTAAATGCGAAATCCCCGCTTTGGGGCGCAAGCTTTTCAGACCAGAGAGGAGAGTACATTGCTGACTGGCTAGCTACCCTAGACCTTACAGTGGCAAACAAAGGAGACAAACCCACCTTCACGAGAGGAAATAGCGCCTCATTCATAGACATCACCTTCATATCAAATTCACTGGCACACCTCATAACCGACTGGAAAGTCCTGGAGGAAGACTCTCTGAGTTGTCACAACTTCATAGTAGTGGACGTTGTCCATAAGGCAGGAGGAAAAAGACCACAGCTGAAAACCAAAAATTACATAGACAAAGGAATTCTTCGGTCTGCTCTGTCCCTGACTTGCAATCCAGAGGAAAACGTGCCGAAAGAACTGGTTAGACAATTAAAAATAGCGCAAGGAGCCGCTGTCATCCGAAACCTTACCAGCGCGCGCGCGCAGCCCTACTGGTGGAATAACGACACACAAAGAACCAAAGAAACGTGCAACAGGATCAGGAGAAAGCTGACACGAGCCAGGAAAGCGAACTCAATAAATATTGAAACGCTGGAAACCGAATACAACGTTGCCAGGGCGGACTTCAAGAAAGCTATTACAAGGTCAAAAAAGAATTATGGCACCAAACCTGCAAGGATTTAGAAGATGACATATGGGGACAGGGATACCGCCTGGTCACTAGACAGCTTAAAAATCAAGGACTCCCTTACGACCTAGAACCCTCTCATAAACATGAGATAGTGACAAAGCTGTTTCCCGCAAAAGACGATTACTGGCAAAAAGATGAAGGGATTTACGACCCCCCGGAAGTCACACACGAAGAGCTAGCGGCCGCATGTGAAAAACTCAAGTCCGGCAAAGCTCCGGGACCAGACGGCCTGGCGGCCGAAACGATCGAGGAAGCCATGAGGGAGATACCAAACACGCTCCTTGCCGTAGTAAGGCAAATCATGAGTACACAGAACTTCCCGGCAGAATGGAAGAGAGCAGCCGTGATACTGATTCCCAAACAAGGAAATAATAAATATAGAACCATATGCCTCCTGGACGCCCTTGGAAAACTGACGGAGCAAGTCATGAAGTCTCGCCTGGAATCAGAACTACAGGAAAAAAATGGCATCTGCGCGCGCCAGTACGGCTTTAGGAAAGGCCGATCAAGGACGAACGCCGTAAAGCGAGTAATTGAGGAAGCCACAGACAGACAGGCACAATGGGGAGCTGTCATAATGATAGACGTAGCAAATGCCTTCAACACAGCAGGCTGGAGTCTTATCCTGGATAAAATGAGAGACACGGGCATAAGCCCATATCTCATTAAAATCATAGGGAGCTACTTTCAAGAACGTCTCTTAGACATTGATAAAAAAAATCACATAAATATGACACAGGGTGTTCCACAGGAATCCGTTCTGGGTCCGACCCTGTGGAACATACTATACGACCCAGTCCTACGACTGGATCTCCCTCGCGGATGCACGACGGTGGCCTATGCTGACGACTTGGCACTGGTCGTCAGAGCAAAGAATAAGCAGGGACTGATGCAAAAAGCAAACATCAGCCTCCAAAGGATACTAGAATGGATAGAGGGAAACGACTTGGAAATTGCGGAACAAAAGACCGAGGCGATTATTTTAAATGGTCCCAGGAAAAGAGAGGACGTGGTATTCAGGATTCGAAACACCGACATACACCCCAGCAAGTTTGTAAAATACCTGGGAATATGGTTAGACGACAAAGTCATCTTTAACGAGCACATACGCAGAACAACAGAGAAAGCAGAAAAATCGGTGACGGCGCTCTCACGTCTCCTACCAAATTCAAGAAAAATCAGTGCGTCAAGGAAACAAGTTCTATACGGAGTTACCCAATCGATACTGTTGTATGAGGCACCAGTGTGGGAAAGGGTTACAAAGGTAAAAAAGTACAGAAAGATGATGGGAAGCCTGCAACGCCGTATGCTATTAAGAACTATAACAGCGTATAAAACAGTCTCGCTGGAGGCGACCTGCGTCCTGGCAGGGGTACCTCCAATCGAGCTCCTCGTGGAAGAAAGGGCAAGGATCCACCGGAGCGCAGGAGACAGAGAACAAAACAGAACCAGGGAACACCTGGAAACATTAAGACAATGGCAAACAAGATGGAACGGTACCCAAACGGTGGCCCAATGGACAAAGCTCCTTATACCCGACATAAAAACATGGACCTGCTGTAGTTTCAGAGAACTGGATTACTACACCACCCAATTCTTCTCAGGCCACGGGTATTTCCGAGCCTAGACTCTATAGATCAAGAAAACAGAAGACGACTCTTGCATATACTGCGCGCAACGGGACACTGCGGAACACACCATCTTTGGTTGCAACAGATGGCACCGCGAAAGGACCGAGCTCGAAACGCAAATAGGCGAAAACATAAACCCAGGTAACATCGCGGAGATTATGATGAGAAACCAAATCACATGGAAAATCGTGGTAAACACCATACGAAAAATCATGGAGAGAAAAGAAAAAGAAAAAAGACAATCACAGGGCTTAGAATAGACAAAGTACAATGAATCCGATAAGCCGCTCGCACCTGATGGCATGTCTCACGACAATTCCGGGAGCGAGAGAAGGCTAGGGGTGGTTTTAGCCTGTAAAAGTCCGGCACTACTGGCTCGCGATGGATACCGAGCGGCCAGTGCGCATGAGCGTTTCCACCCCCTCACAAAAAAAAGGTTATCATCACTTCGAAAATGGTCCTGCAATGCAAAATCAATATGAAAAAAGGAATTCTAGAAGACGTCTTGAAATTCATGAAATTAGCTGGTGAGGATATGTCAGAACTTGAGAAATGCCTCGTCATTCAATTTGATGAAGTTAAAGTCAAGTCAGTTTTGGAATATGACAAATCTGAAGACCAACTCATTGGACCTCACAATCAAATGCAAGTTATCATGGTTCGAGATTTATTTGCCAAATGGAAACAACCTGTTTACATATCATTTGATTCCAAGATGACTAAAAGCATAATCTTTGATATAATTTACATACTTCATCAAATTAATTATAAAGTTGTTGCAACTGTCAGCGATTGTGGAGGAGGTCAGTTTTTTTTTCATTTTAATTTTGTGAAATAATTATATTATATCTGTTTTTGTAGGTAATGTAGGTCTGTTGAAGGAGATGGGAGTTGACATTCAAAAAACTTATTTTCATCATCCTCAGACCAATGAAAAAATTTATATGTTTGCAGATATACCGCATCTACTCAAATTATTGAGAAATTGGCTCATTGATACAGGTTTTATTCTAGAGGACCAAACTACCATCAATCATAAGCCACTTCTTGATTTGATTGAAATGACAGATAAAAAATTGAATGTATGTTTCAAACTAACAGAGAAACATATAAGATGTGAAAAGACAAAACGTCAAAATGTTCGTTTAGCAGCTGAGTTGCTATCACATTCAACGGCTACAGCTCTTCATCATTATCAACCAGGAACTGATAAAAAATTGGCTACAGATGTAGGAAATTTTATTGAGTTGGTTAATAACTGGTTTGATATAAGCAATAGTTATATACCTTTCAATAACATTCCTCATTAATCTGCTTATGGTATTTACCTGGAAGAGCAAAATAAAGTTCTTGATGACATGCTGCATTCAATTTTGACAATGAGGGCTACTGGGAAAAGAAGTTTACAGATTTTTCAGAAAGGAATCATCATATCAATTAAATCTCTTAGGCAGTTATTTTCCGACTTGAAAAAAGCTTATGGTATTTCCTCATTATGTACCCATAAACTCAATCAAGATTCCTTGGAAAACTTCTTTCAACTGCGGAGTAGAGGAGGCTTGGATGACCATCCTTCACCACTGAATGCTCTATACAGAATTCGCATGGTTATTTTAGGAAAAAATCCTGGTATCCTTGACTCTGCTGTGAATACTGAAGATAGAATGCAAGAAGAGTATTTGATTGCAAACATAATGAAGAAAGTGGGCTTCAATATTGAGCTTGATGAAGATGGTATTTCCATTGAGGAATATGAAAATAAAGAAAATGTGGAAATTCGATTCACCCGTAGCAGTTCTGGTTCATCCGAGGCCAATATTTCAGAAAACGATTATTTACCAGAGATGACCAATGATTCACTGGAATACATTGCTGGATATTTGGCAAAACAATTCAAATAGAAATACCCCTTTTTAGGCATTCATACACACAAATGTTCAAAGGAACATGATTATCAATTACCATCATGGGTTAGTCATTTATCATATGGTGGGTTGATAAAACCAACTGAAGAATGGCTTTCATTAGTGAAGAAATTTATTAAAAGATTTTTGAAATATCATGGTGAGGATCCTTTGGGTTTCAATAAGGAAAAAAATGTCAAAAATATTACTGAAAGAATACAAAACAAACTTAAACAGAAAATTGTTCATTCTGATATCATTGAAGTATTTGTTAGGTTACGAACAATAATCAGAATGAATTATTTCAATAAAAAAATGAGGAATCTAAAACCAAATCTCAGAACTTGAAAAGAAAAAATCTGCTAATGATTCTGATTCCAGAAAGTTGACAAAAAAAATTCAAAAAATTATAAATTGAATTTTTGATCTGGAACTGGACCTTATTTTGCTTATCATAAATTAGGTATTTTATATTAATGCAAATGTAAATGTATGTATGACTATCAGGTGCATGATTTTATTCATTCACTCATCTTGATCTATGAGTAGTCTAATAAAGTAGGTACATCTTTGTATAATCATTTTTGTATTGATACTTTATCATATGAATAAATATATTTCTATTCTACTATTGTGGTGTATCTTTTGAAAATTATTTCAATAAAAAATTTCATGTTGTGAAGGATATTTTCATTTTTCCCTGGCAATCTTTTATTTCAATGTACATGTGTTGTTTTAGGAGTTATATGAATATTACTGTTTAATTTTATTTTCTCTCCCTGTGGCAGCAAGAAATTGTAAATTTGCATATTTTCAAAACCACAGTGCAGTAGGGGAATTACCCTCGAAGAACAAAGAAAGAGTAGGTACGGAGAATACCGAAAAACATTAACTTATTTATAACATTTGTATAATTGTTTTCCCTACGTGGGTAAGTAGGTATTTAATAACCCAGATAATAGCAATATTTTCTCTTTAAATAATTAGGGTCAGACAAAACGATATTAAGTAGGTAGGTTTTTCCTTAACACAACATGCACTAAATTTCTTCCAAAATTAGGACCTCTAATATTCATAAAATAATTCCTCTACATTAGTTCTGAGTGTATTTGCAAAATCAATCGTTAATCTGAATGAAGATGGAAATTTTAACTTTCAGTTTTTTTTTTATTTATGTCTGGTTTTTAATTGAGAATGTTGGCTTTTCAAACAAAACTTCTTGCAGTTTGAATCATCTTTTGATTAATATGAATAATTTACAAGTGAGTAAAATGAGTAAAAACAGTAAATGTGAGTATTACAAAAACGAAATGAGTTTTTGAAAAGTTGATATAATCGCGCTTAAAAATTCAAAAGCTTTATTTTATCTTTCTTCTGCAACAGGGAAAAAACAAACAGGTAAAGACTGTAAACAACTGCGGATAAAGTGGCGGAGGGAGGCCACCGCATTACGTCATTTCAAGGTCATTTCCGATACAAACATGGAAGATAGGAATGGAGCAGTCCTGTGTGTAATGTCCTTGAGTTTATTCCACGTTTTTCTTTGACGAAATCTCATGATTGTCTTTCCATATTGTAGTTTCCCTGAAGATGAGAATATAAAGTTATTGAAAGCTTGGAAAAAGTGTATATATCAGAATACTCTTATTGGACTGCTGCATATCCCAAATATTAAAAAAACTCATTTCTTAACTAGTCAGCAAACAAGATTACCCTTTTCAATATATATATTCTGTTTGCGTTCCTCTCAACGCACGAGAAACTTGATTGAGCCTTGGGTTGGCCTGAACAACGAATTTTGTTGGCTGCCTGTCAATGTTGTAGATAATCATCTACCTTTGGATTCCATGGCTCTTGTCAAATTAAGTTTCAAACTAGTGACTGAAGATGTCACAAGTTACTTTTCATTTATGATGTCTTTACCTTGCGGTACTAATACTGAGACATTCGTTTCAGGTTCGAGAGATCTCATAAAGCCATGCTGATGAGTGGGTTACTACGAAACAGCGCTGTCCAAGGATGATGGGTTCTAGGAATTGATCAAGTTTTCTTTCGAAGTGCAGAAAATGCTTGATTTCAAAACTGCCCAAAATGTTTTAATGATCTTTGATTTAAATAATGATAGGTTATATGGGCTGCAGTTAGATTCAGAACAATAATGAAGGAATTCAAAGTTCATTGGTTGTGAGCTGTCAACCGAAATCATATAGGTCACTACATATTATTCAATTCTTAGTAAGAAATCAAGCTACATAGAAAAAAAACTGATACATTCCACATTCCCCATCTTGCTGCGGTATGCTATAATTCATATTTGAAGATCATAGTTGGTAGAATTTTTTTTCATTGGAAAGTGATAGTTTTAAAATCCTTTTCTGATGTGGGTACCATGGATGAATCATATATGATGGAAATCAAAAATGTCCTGAAAAGATGCATATTGTAGGATGTGTATACCGGGTGGCCCAGGGCTTTTAGGCGAGCAGATATTTCAGTTATTTGTAGAAAAAAAAAAAACAAAAAAATATTTGTGGAAGGAGACCATAAGCTCTTTCACGCACCATCGCAAAATCCACCCTCTAGCAAACAACCCCCGAGAAACCACCCCTTACTCTAGTTCTTTCAATTGCATCCTCATGTTTGTTGTTGTTCAAGTTACAGCCCTATTCATTTCTCATTCGACAATATATCATGAATATGTAGTTATGAAGACAGTTAGTCCAGATAATTCAATGCGTTAGTGGGTTCTATTGATTCGACTAAAAAAATGTTCTTCATTGTAGAGGCAAGAAAAAGTGAAAGCTGAAGAAAAAGAGACACTTGAATGAAATTACTCTTTGCGCTTTGTTTTATTCCTACGTATCTGGATCAAAATGCCTTTTACGTTCACTCCCAACGGATACGTTGATATTCTTTTGATTTTTGGTGAATGTCAAAAAAATTTACGCGCTGCAGAGAGGCTATACGAGCAACGCTTTCCAGATCGTCGACAACCAGGTCGCAACACTGTTTCTTATGTAGAAACTACAATGCGAATGGGATTATTTCTAGGGAAAGAACATGAAGTACATCCCATTCATGTGATAACTGAGGAAAATTGTATGGCACATCCTCATATTTCGGTTCGTGCATTGGTGGTGAAGATTGGAATCAATGAGTCGTCGGTGCAAAGAATTCTTAAATAGTACAGGCATCATCCTTCCAAAATACATTCACACCAAGTTCTCAGACCTACAGATTTCAAAAGACAACCGGCATTTAATGCTCATATTCAAGTTTTGGCAAATGACAATCCCAACTTCCTCAATCAAATTCCGCTTCCGTGATAAGGGCACTGTTAATCGACATAAAGTGCACCACCACTTAATGGATAAGATATACTAATTTACAAATGATGTGGGAATTGAACGTGTGGTGTGGTTAACATAATGGACGTCTCATCAACCCTCATTTTTTCCAGGACGCTTTGACGGGCCATCAATATCTAAATTTCTTGAAAAATTGTATTCTTGCACTACTGGAACATAAATGTGGTAGCAAAAAGATGGTGCTTTCTCACATAACCATAATATAGTTACTAATTTCCTCAATAATTCGTGTCAAGACTGTTTAGAGGACCTTTTCGTTGACCTGCACGTTCTCCAGATGTCACGCTATTAGACTCTTTTTTTTATGGGGATATTTGAAACGAGTTGTTTTCAAAACTTAACCGATAAGTACTGAAAATTCAACCCAGAAAACTTTAGAGGCTTGTAATACTGTTACTCCGGAAATTATTAAAGCTTCCTGTACTCAAGCGTTGATTCGGCGACTTGAAGCTTGTCTGGCAAGTACTGACCATCGTTTCGAACCATTTATGTAGTGTAATGTATCATTCTAAACGCAGATGAGTTTATAAATTAAAATCTCATTTGTCTTTTTATTTGCCATACTCTGCATGTCATTCTAGCTACTATGATATATAATTGAATGAGAAATAAAAAGGACTGTAAGTTGAACAAAAACAAACATGAGGGTGCAATTTGAAAAACTAAGGTCAGGAGTGGTTTCTCAGGGGTTGTTTGCCAGGGGGTGCATGAAAGAGCTTATGGTCTCCTACCACAAATATTTTTTTTTATTATTTATTTTCTACAAGTGAAATATCTGCTGGCCTAAAAGCCCTGGGACACCCGATATACTCATCCGGTACATTGCAAACATTTGGTGCAATGCTTTCTTAAAAATAACAACGGTTCTTCACGGATGGCTCGAAAAGAATGAATAAAAAAACTTTCTTCGTTCGAGCAGGTTCCACCTGAAACGAGAGTGACAAGTAAAAAGCTGTACATTGCAAAAGTTTGATTTCGTCCTGCGAATACGCTATTTTCCATTGTTATGTTCCACTCAAACCCGTTTTTATAAACTTTATTCATTTTACAATACAATAAAGTATTTGAATACAATTATTGTAACATGAACTTGCATTGACTAAAGCTTGAAGCAGTCATAGTGCTGCGTCGTTCTTGGAGGCTTCATTTAAACCGCTCGTACATTTCAGCCTTTTGCTAGCAATTCCATTGCCAGCTTTCTTCTTATGAGCAAAGCGCATGTTCTTCAGCCTTTTGACTGCAATAAAAAGGCTGACAAAATTATAGGAACAATTCTATATTCCAAGGTAAAATCCGCACAATTTGGTTATATTTGAAGGATTTTTTAGCCAAAACCGTAAAATTTAAGTTGTTAGCGGTGCATTTGTGAATGTGTATCACTTGTTCACGTTCAATCCTTCTTTTAATATATGTCGCCAGAGCAGCAGTCAAAGTTATTATTATTACAGCCTCAGTTTTCATCAAATCCATTTTGTAATAATTTTAAAAATACAATATATCAAACTTTAATCTCACAAATGTCAAAACCAAGCTTGTCATTAATTGAGACATTATTGTGACAATGTACGAAGTATGATGAAAACTTTTGCTAGAAATTCGAGTTGCTAACAAAATACTTGCAGTGCAAAGGCTGAAATGTACTAGCGGTTTGATACTCTTGAACTGGGCGTCTTCGGGCTTCTACGTCTACAATAAACAACTAGAATTGCGCTACAGAATAATTTTGATAGTCGGCTACTTCCTGGCACCATTGGGATTAACTGCGTAGATACCTGAGCAATTTGGAATTAAGGTCCATTGTATTTTTTCATGTAACAGCTCCCCTCATTTTGAAAAAGTTGATGCTTTGATGCAGCAACTTTTAGGCAAGAGTTTTGTTGCTCGAATTTGGGTTCAGCTGGAGTTTCTCTTCTTCGATATCTTCTCCAATGTGGATATTTGGTCGCTTCCTCAAAGGGTTGAATCTTGATAGGGTTCTAAAACGTTCCTCGTCCTGGAGGTCTTGGGGGTAGATCATCATTTGTTGATGTCAGTATTCCAAGTTTTACAGTACGATTTTTCTTGCAATTACAAAAAATATTTAGAATTATAAAAATACAAATTATCACAATTATGAAGTATAGGTAAACCAAGAAATATGTTTCGTTATAAAAGGTTCATTAATTAAGTATCCTATAAAGTTCTTCTGAATTTCGATCCAACTTATGTTGCGCTATATTCAAATGATCGATATTTAATTTACTTAGTTTCATTGGCTTTAAATTTGGAAGATTTTTCTTTTCTGGTAAATGATTAAGTACAACATTTATATGGAATTGAAATAGTATGGCTGTTATATGTAACATTCCTTTCAAAATTCAAAAGTGTTTTTGAATATACTCTCGTGATACCAATACATGCATTACATTTTGGTTGCAACTTGCAACAAAATTGAATTGTTTCCATTATTGTCGATATTGGTTCAAATTCTGAACATTTCATTGTAATTGGAATGGGATCTGATAAAGTTATAAGCCATATATCTGGAACTGAGTTGAAGATAATATAATCTTTAGCAAATATTGAACATGTTTCACAATGGGCCTTTCTCATGAAACGGCGATTTGTTATTTGATTAACGAACAGTAAAATAGATTTTTTACAGTCTCCAATACTAAATTTGTTTTGAATTTTCGGCTAGTACCTAATTTACTGAAAAAATCAAAGTTTGAAATTTTCAATTTATTGATTGGTTAGTCGACTGACTTGTCATCATTCGACTTGCCAATCAAAGAACTGGTAAACTGGCAACCTTGGTAAAAATACATCAACATATTGAACTACTCGAATGAACTACCGATCTGAATAGGTCTGTTCTTTCTTTTACACCATTATTACACCGTAACACCACAGAATAATGCTGTTCTTTAGCATCATTCTGTGGTAACACTATCTGACGCAACATTTCAATTCCCTATGGAACAAACAGAGAACGCATGTAATATTGTAAAATATGAAGGCTGTTGGTGGATTGATAGAACTAAGATGTCTAAAAACCCTGGGTCGACTGATTAGATTTTGTTTAGAATTTTTTGAAGACAAAACAAATGAAATCATGGTCTGTTTCTGTAATCGGATCCAGAGATGGCACCTGGTCAATATTCCAGGGACATATTGATTGTGATTTGTTAATAGGATTTTACGGAATGTCATTTTTAAATATCATTCTAAATTATACTCGAAGTATAAAACCAAATTATTTGGAAAAATAATATTTATTTTTCTGAATTGATTTAAATGCCGTTTGAAAGTCAAAATAGTTGTGGCAGAATAAAAAATTTCATAGTGCAATATTATAGACTATTAATATGAACAATTCGACCATAATTCGTTTTTGTGTGGATAAAATCCTGAAAGATGAACACAATAATTCATTTATATCTAGTTCCGAAAGTGAGTACCACTTAGAACTTACATTTTATTTCTAAATTCACCTTAATCTAATTAACAATACTTCATGGCAAACATTTTTTCGAATAAATCATCTGGGTGCCTGTTGTTATACCCTACTGTTTCTTTAAATCTTCCATAAGTTCAACTTGTGAAAGTCCGTGATAAAGTAAATAAAAATCATCACTACTACTGAAATCTATCAATTTTGCATATATCATTAAGCTTGTTAAGGTTTTGATTATTTTTCCATTCGTTTTCGTAAAATCTTTTCAGTGTCGTTAGATCATCCAAAAAATATAAATTTCCTGTCTAAAAAAATTGCACAAAAAAAATCTTTTCACTATTACATAACATCAACCGTTTTCAAAATAATGCAAGAACATTGTAACACACAACTCATCACACATATCTCTTCTGAAAAGCAAAGCTAAATTAAAAGAAAGCGACAAAATTATTACTTAGAGAATTAAAAAAAATTGGATACAGTTGCGTAGATACTTGCGCATGCGCATGCTTGGGCAGATATCAGATGGGCACAAGATTGACAGGTTCTAATAGTGAATTTCCATGCAGCTGAATTTCAATTCTTTTATGTGAAATATGTTATTATTATCAAATACCGTTTGAAAGTCAAAATAGTTGTGGCAGAATAAAAAATTTCATAGTGCAATATTATAGACTATTAATATGAACAATTCGACCATAATTTGTTTTTGTGTGGATAAAATCCTGAAAGATGAACACAATAATTCATTTATATCTAGTTCCGAAAGTGAGTAACACTTAGAACATACCTACTTAGAAACCAATTTGAAACTTACATTTTATTTCTAAATTCACCTTAATCTGATTAACAATACTTCATGGCAAACATTTTTTCGAATAAATCAACTGGGTGCCTGTTGTTATACCCTACTGTTTCTTTAAATCTTCCATAAGTTCAACTTGTGAAAGTCCGTGATAAAGTAAATAAAAATCATCACTACTACTGAAATATATCAATTTTGCATATATCATTAAGCTTGTTAAGGTTTTGATTATTTTTCCATTCGTTTTCGTAAAATATAAAATATAAATTTCCTGTCTAAAAAAATTGCAAAAAAAAATCTTTTCACTATTACATAACATTAACCGTTTTCAAAATGATGCAAGAACATTGTAACACACAACTCATCACACATATCTCTTCTGAAAAGCAAAGCTAAATTAAAAGAAAGCGACAAAATTGGATACAGTTGCGTAGATACTTGCGCATGCGCATGCTTGGGCAGATATCAGATGGGCACAAGATTGACAGGTTCTAATAGTGAATTTCCATGCAGCTGAATTTCAATTCTTTTATGTGACATATGTTATTATTATTTATTCCAGTAAAATGCATTTCAGCCAATCAAAAATAATATAATAAGTCGAAAATGTAAAGAATAAAACTGCTTGCAGACAGTGATTCCTTAAATTTGAATGATTATGTTGCTTTATCCATTTCATGCTCCTGCGCAATACTTGGAACATCAGTTCATAAAAATGTACCTTAACAACAAAACCGACGGTGGCGGTTCACGCAAGTATCGAGGGATATTTGGAAAACAGACCACGATTTCATTTGTTTTCTCATAATCAAGCTAGCGAATGTCCAGCGTTTTTGTTGACAGTTTTACAGGTATGAGTCGGCACACCAGGTTTTTTTTGGCATCTTAGATGGAACGAACGTCAGATGAATAAGAACGGGCCTAATTCTGAACATAACCAAAAATAAAAACGCCTAAAGTAATCATATATCATATTATTCTTATTCAAAGTATTGAAGTATTCACTAAACAATCTTTGTGCATTTTAATTTGTATGTCAAGAAGAACTAACGCAAGTTACGTCGCTGATAAAGTCGACTCCAGCATCCTGTCCACAGTTCCGCTGATGAAGCTTTTCTACTCAACGCTCGGCACAACAATCATCGGAGAGGCAGTCTGACTTTATAATTCAATCAGTACAGTTGTATTATATTTTTATTAAAATTGTGAAATAAATATTATTTACTGTTCTCCAAGTTCTTACATTCGTAACTCGCATAACAGGCATTGAAAGCTAATTTAAAGGTTGGCAATAAACATCTAGCGTTTTCTCAATATTCCAGGCATATTATAGTATTCTAATTAACTGTCTGGTACAATGGCATGTATTCTGGCAAGCTTAACGTAGATGGCGCAATTGTTAGTGGAGGTCAGATTGGAGTAATTGATAAGTGCATAACGGACATGAAAAGTTTATTCCTATCATAATCAAGTAATCTGAAAGAATAAGATTTATAGCCAGTGAATAAATTTCACCAAATATAGACAAGTTAACCTACAAACTGACGTTTATGCACCGATTCCATCCACTCATTTTCGTATCAACTGTTCTTTACGGCTGGAAGTTTTTGCTTTTCCTTTTTTCAATTCATAAATGAGGCTTTTTACACTTATAGGGCCGTATTTCTCCATAACAGCAACTAATTAAAGTGTTATTGTATAATATTACTTGTTATTACTGTTACTCATGACCTCACCTCACACTAGCGTTCTCTGGCAGGAGCGATATCGTCCATGCCTGCCATTTCACATCAACGACATTCTTGAGGATTTTTCCAAATGAAGCATTGCTTTATGCCGAATTGTGTGAATAGTGATGAAAACACTAACGAATATTTTGTTACGATGCCTGTTGATGCAAAAACTAGGAAACTTTGGAGGCAAGCTGCAGGATTTCCTCTAAGTTCGTTTAAAAGAAAAAATCAAAAAGGCTACATTGCTGCCAAGATCATTTCAAGGTATTTTTTTTTCAATAACTTTGTAACTTTGTAGTGTAGCATGATAAAACTAGAAAAAATAAGTTTGATGTCATATAAATTGCAAAAATCTTTCATTAAATGATTATTAAATTATTTTCCACTATCGCAGTGTATTCTTTGAGTTAATAATAATAATAATAATACTCCCTCATAAACACTCGTTGAGTGTACCCAAAGGCATAGCCTGTGCGGGTAGAGGACGGCCATTATTATTATTTGCCGTGGCGCTGTTGTTCCATAGTGTTGAAAATAGATTAACAGTGAGTATATTACGGATTTTGCAGAATTATCTTCAAGGAGATAGGATTGTACAAATTTTGTTGATTCATCAGATATGGTTAGTGCATACATTTTTGTTGGGATTTCTATAATATCTACATTTATTCTTTCGAACGGAACTGTTAGAGTTTCAGTTACTATCCTTGGATTATCTAAATTATTTCAAAAAAATGTTTGTTTTATGGCACTTATATAAGGGGGATTCTAGGTTTCGATAGAATTTGCTGAAATTTTAGTATGTTACACCAAATGCATATTAGATTGATAACAACCGCGATAACAATTGCATTAGTAGATATACAGAGTGTAAAAGAAAATATAAGGGGGTTTCTACGTATCGGTAGAATTTGCTGAAATTTCAGAATGTTACACCGATGGTATATTCGATTGATAATTGCATGCTATACTACCCCGGTAACAATTGCATTAGTTGATATACAGAGTGTATAATAGGAAATTGAAGGGGGTTTCTGGGTATCGAAAGAATCTGCTGAAATCTTAGTATGTTAAACCTGAGTAATATATGCATTCTACGCGAACACGATAGCAATTAGTTGATATACAGAGTGTAATAGAGAGTGTAAGAAGATTTCAAGGTATCAATAGAATTTACTGATTTCAGTATGTTACACCTGACGTATAGATTCACTTTTGCCTACTACGCGAGCACGATGGCAACTGCATTCTTTGATATACAGGGTTTAATTACTTTTATATTATATTATTGAGATTTATATTAATTCGAACGGCCATTGTCACATTTGAATTTTTGTTCCTATATATACTGCTTTGGCATTGAGGCAACTTTGGTGATATCAACGATCATAACTGGAGAATAAAATCATTTGGTACACAACCTATGCAACAATGTGAAAAAGTACTCTCATCCTAGTTTATATTCTCTCAAAGAAAGTTGATTCCCATATTTAAGTTCATATCTATTAACAAAACCCGATTTGAAATCATACTTCACTAATTCATCGAAACTGGGGGCTGAATTGTGTTTTTCCTATAATGATCGTTCAATTAATATGCTGTCCAATTATTTTCTACTATTTCAATAAAATAGTTTTCGTTCATTGTTGTTGTTGTTATTTCCGTCAACCAGCTGCACACTCTGAAGGGTACAACCTTCGAAAGTCTTCGAAAGACTTGTCCGAGCTGGGGAAGATGCAGCCCTTACCTTTCAACGTGTGATGCCATGCACGAGACCGATGACCATGCTGGGAATCGAACCCATGACCCTTAGGTTAAGAGACAAGCGCTCTATCTACCATCATGACCATCACGGCTCACGATGCATGAGGAAACAAAATATTTTAACTTTATTTGCATTTGACAACTGTCATTGCTAATCAAGTATGTGAGACTAATACAGTATTTTGTAAAAGTACCGTTTGAATACAATAATGGTGAACTGTTACATATACACGAGGAGTCATGATTTTCATAAAGTAGATGCTATTAATCTGGAAAAGAATATAAACCTTCGAAGAAATGAGCTAGCCTTATTATACAGACTACGATTAGCATTGAATGATGCAGCATTTACTCCAGATTCCAGAATATATTTGGCCTGTAACAATAGATTAATGCAAGTAATGGAAACGGAAGGTAATATAGCTGCAATTTCTATAGAGTTACTAGTACAAAGATTAGGGAAATGTTTTATATGTGCCCGTAACTGTAGAATTGGATAAGAATTGAAGGCTCCAATAGATTTTTATGTAAAGACACAAACTACTATTCCTCGAGACACCAATTCTTGTATTGGGCATTTGAGTCGCAAAGGTT
The DNA here is from genome assembly GCA_958502065.1 of Chrysolina americana. NCBI lineage: Eukaryota > Metazoa > Arthropoda > Insecta > Coleoptera > Chrysomelidae > Chrysolina > Chrysolina americana. The sequence continues at coordinate 35,332,203 of OY293420.1, forward strand.
GTGTTAACCTCCAACATATGGAAAACAATGTTTCTATTTCCAGAGGGCTGACTATGAGTGGAACTAAAATTGCTTCATGGTTTAAAACTCTCCGAAAAATATGACGATGAGGAATATTTTGACTAGACAGATTTCCAAAGTTTGACTAAAGGGTTCATTAAACCCTGTATATCAACGAAGGCAGTTACCGTTGTGTTCGCGTAGAATGCCTTTTTAGGTCAAATATACGTCAGGTGTAACTTACTGAAATCAGCAAATTCTATCGATACCTAGAAATCTCCTTAAATTCTCTATTACACACTGTATATCAACTAATTGCTGTCGTGTTGGCGTAGAATGCATTTATTACCCTCATTCACCTCAAGTATAACATACTAAGATTTCAGCAGATTCTTCGATACCCAGAAAACCCATTCTATTTCCTGTTACTCCCTGTATATCTAAGAATGCAATTGTTATAGTGTTCGCGTAGCATGCATTCATTACTCTCATTTACTTAAGGTATGAAATACTGGAATTTCAGCAGATTCTTTCGGTACCCAGAAACCCCCTTCAATTTCCTATTACACTCTGTATATCAACTAATGCAATTGTTATCGGGGTCACGTAGCATGCAATTATCAATCAAATATACCTTCGGTATGACATACTAAAATTTCAGCAAATTCTACCGATACCTACAAACCCCCATCAATTTCCTATTACACTCTATATATCAACTAATGCAATTGTTATGGGTGTCGCGTAGCATGCAATTATTAATCGAATATACCTTTGGTGTAACATACTGAAATTTCGGCAAATTCTATCGATACCTAGAATCCCCCTTATATGTGTTCCTAATGCTTCCACATTCTTTAATATATTTTTTAACATCTTTTATTAATCCTTGCCAATAGACCTTTCCAGAATTACCTGTGCAGATGAAAGTTGCGCGCGTCACTTGTGGGCTAAGAATGCATTTTATTGGTCGACAAAATTCCCCGCCTTGAATCATTGACAATGTGACAATTGACAGATGCTATTTTTATTTGTTTATTGAGAATGAAATTTATAAATATGCCTCAATAATGTTGTGTTTCCAATTGCTGGTCACGGTATGACAAAACCAGAGGGATCTCATTTCATTACTTCCCTAAACAAGAAACCATAATGCGGAAAAAAATGGTTGATGGCGATTCGGCTTGAAACAAAAGGAACTGGGACGCAAAACCACGGGTAAATGATAGAGTACATTCATCTATCCATCCATAATTAATCAATGAAACCACTTTTGTCATAGGTTTGTTTGCACCACTTCACAAATGACGAGTTTATTATAGGGGGCAATATTAGAAAATTTAAGAAGTGTGCTATCCCAAATACTTCAAGATTAGAGCCTGTTTGCATCGACACGTAAGATTTGCCAACTGTATCATCTACGGTAACATTAGATCTTTGCTCTGGTTAAATTGATTGCAATAACATAATTTTGTTTTAGACTGCCATCAACACATACGAGCAAATGGAACATGTTCCATATCAACAAGCAGTTGAAACTCTTTCTAGAAGCACCAAACATTCAAGATTTACGGTAAGTATTTATTTGAAATAATCTGGAATGTTCCATATGGCTTTGGAGTATTGGGTTGTGTATATTTTTCTTGGCTTTCGACGTTTTTCCAACAAGAGCAGTCGGCTTCTGCAGGAGTTTCGAGTGTAAATACTATGCTAACACTGGGCTGGTACTCTAGATCTCAAGTTTATCAATCATAACATGAGATCTAGAGTACCAACCGCTCATTTTGGCGAAACGTCAAGATCCAATAATAATGGATATATGACCGAATACCCCAAAGCCACATAGAATATTGAGCAAGGGTAGTGAAAGCCATGGTCATTAAATGATCTGGAATGTTTTAATAATAGTGTATTATTGTTGTAGGATCCTTCAACAGAAGTGTCGATGTCATGGTCTAACCGAAATGGGAATAGAAATGAAGTCAATACTAAGGTGAATGCTTTGACTCCTCTATGTAGCAATTTATCTAAAGAGCAAAATCATGCTGAAGATCAGTTGAATAATTTCACTTCTACACCAAAAAAGGGAGCTATACTTTCTTCAATAATACAATTTTTCTTGATGAAATGTTTTTATTGTTTTCTTCAGGTATTCACAAATGAAACCATGAAAGCAGCCAACCATTTATCAATGAACATGAATTGGAAATCAAAAGAGAATACCAAAGCTAAGGAGGAATTGACAATATCACCATCAAGATGCAGCCACCTCCACTCTTGCAAAAGTCGTCGTCACATGAAAATTTTCTTAGAAATTAAACGAGTAGTAACAACATGGAATCAGATTCCTGCAAAAGCTCCTGTTCAAAAATCATTGATATATTAGGAAACGAAATTACATATCTCAATCAAGAAATCAAGAACTTACAAGAATCAGTACAGCCAAAGGCTTCGTTCAATTTGGAGAAATTTTCAAGCAATGACAAGAAAATTACACCTTTCAATAGAATGGTCACGTATGGGAGGGAACAAGAACAGTGATCAGATACTTGTTCGGTTGTTCTTTTTCATCCTCGAAACAAGGAAGTTATGTTGAGAGTTGTTTGATTCTTGTGAAATTTCAAATGGGTTATTTTGGTTGTGTTTTACTTGTAAACTGAATACTGGTCTGTGCTGTTGTTTATTATGTTTATTCAGTTTATTGTACATAAGAAAAAACTCTTGTACTATCATAATTCTTAGTGTAATTTCAATTGTCATGATCACTATGCATCAAATATTTATATTTTTGAATTTTCAACCATTGTTGTTAGGTTTAGGAAACTAACGTGTCTGTAAAATGCTTATTTTCTTGAGATAAATAAATATTGTATTATTTATTTATTGATTATTCACACTAACTTGATCATAAATGCCGTAGAATACTAGGTCGGTTATTTATGAAGATTTTTCAAAGGCCTTTGACTGACCGATATCAAGATGTAAAATATAGCAATTATATAAAATACTTTTCAACAAATTTTCTGAATTTTTGGTTGTGCTTACGGAAAATCTGATTCAGTTGTTTATCAGTTTAACCTTAAAAATCAAAATTGATTATCAATATAACAAATAGAAGATCTAGGGATTATTTTTGACACTAAATTACTCGAATCAACCCAGTTGTTGATAAATCACTGAAATTGTTGTGATATGTATAAACTAATAACTCCTGTATCATTCATGATAACATTTAATATTTATATGCAAAATGTGAAATCATATTCATAACAAAGGTCAAACATCATCTGGTAACTGACAATACTGACATTGTAATGACAGAATCAGATATAAAAAAAAGACGTTTATTGTCCAAACAGGGTCAAGCCCCAATTATAGAACAGAACTAATGAATAATCTATCTTGAATTACTCTGAATGTGTAGTCAGTTTTAAATTATTATTATTCACAGTAAAGACTTATAATATAGAAAATATATTAACATTAGAATAGTATACCGGGTGGCTACGGAAGTATTGCCTACGGAATATCTCAGTTATTGTATGAAGTAGGTTTGTGAAATTTGGAGCGTCGATATAATGACATAAGAGCTAGAATTTGAGCATATTGACATGTCGAAGTTAACTTCCGGTCTGACCGGAAGTAACATCAACTTTCGTATTTTAAATGGAAACCCTATTTTTTTTTCTTTTCGCTTTATTCAGCATTCAATTCCCTTTCTAATGACATATCACAAGTTGGTATCTAACCAGAAACTAGATCAGAAAAAAATTATTATTGAAATTCACCGAGTAGGCCGTGGAAGCAAAATGAAAGCCAAAAATTGAAAAGTTGGCTATGGAAACCATACGTCACTTGATAACAGTTGCTACTACTGTGATATTTTATTTTCATTCGTCGGCGTTATAAAAAGCCGCCAAAAAAAATATTGGAAAAATTGGGAAAAAACAATACTCTGTAGGTCCATAACTTAAATAGGAACATACAACTTTTTCTTGCCTGTACTATTCAGCATAACCATTCCTTTCTAATGATATAATGGAAAGTAATTTTTTGAAATGAAATACCAAAAAATCCAATTAATATTCTTCAAATAACAAAACAGATTATCGCCATACGCAAAAATAACATTAAAAATAATGTGGAATGATAAATTATATCCTGTAGGTTCTAGGTTAAATAGGAACATAAACGTACTTGGTCTGTGCCATCGTCCATAGATATTCTAATATCTACCTATGGACGATGTTTGTGCTATTCAGAATAATCATTCCATTGCAATAATCATTCGAACCAAAATATTAACAAGTAGGCTGATTAAGATGTATCTTGGAATGAAACAAAAAAGAAACGAGAGCTCTCACGAACGCTGCTATCCATATTATTATGACGTTCGAAGTAGTGTTTTTGATTCTGCCATTTTAAAAGGGTTTAGAAATCGAAATCAGTTAGTGGAATATTCAAAAAATGCCCCGTTATTCACGAACCGAACAAATTGACATGATTCTCATTTATGGTGAATGTTTAAAAAATTCTTATGCCGCTGAACGATTGTATTTAGAGCGATATCCAGGAAGGCAGCAACCGTCAAAAAGGTATTTCCAGTGGCTTGAAGAAAAATTAAGAACTGAGCCTGATGTTCACGAAGGCCAAGAAGCATTTGTAATTAATGAGGAAACTGAAATTAATGTATTAGCTTTAGTACAACATGATAGCACAATTTCCTCAAGGCAGATTGGCGCCGAATTAGCTATAAGTAAGGACTCTGCTAGGAAAATTTTGAAAAAACATCGATTTAAATCCTTCAAGAATCAGTTGCATCAACATTTGTATGAAAATGACGGTGAAAGGCGCCTGGAATATTGTAATTGGTTTCTTCGACAAAATGCTGAGAATCACCTATTTAACTATTATATCTTGTTTACGGACGAGTCAAGATTTACCAACAATGGATTATTTAACAGGAATAATACAAGGTAGGTAGTGTACTTTATTTGGATTATTGTCGATAGTCGAAGTGTAAAGTGCTAAAAGTGTGAACGGTCTTTTGTTTCAGGTACTGGGCGATAGAAAACGAGCACCGGTTTCGACAAGGTGGCTTCCAGGAGAGATTTGGTGTGAATGTTTGGGCAGGAATAGTTGGAACTCATATTGTTGGCCCCATTCTTTTTCAAGGCCAACTAACCGGAGAGAGATACTTTAATTTTTTAACGAATGAAATTTCGTAATTCATTAACAACCTACCAGCGGAAATAACTGAGAGAATGTACTTCTAGCAAGATGGCGCCCCTCCGCATAATTCAAGAATAGCGAGAAATTATCTTCAAAATCGCTTTCAAGAGAGACTTATAACAACCCATGGTCCAGTAAGGTGGCCACCAAGGTCACCTGATCTTACTCCGTGCGACTTTTTTCTATGGGGGCATCTTAAAAATAGGGTGTATTCCACACAGCCTACAACTCTACATGAGCTAGAAATAAAAATTCGTAGAGCTTTCCAAGATATCACGCCCCAAATGTTGAGAAACGTTTTACATGAAAATATCACCAGAGTCAATAAATGTATTGACGCTGAGGGAATGCATTTCGAACATTTGTTTTGAATTTATTTTATCTTTAATCCTATCAATTTGAATTTTTTTTTTCGATAAATTTGTTTTTTTGTTATTTGAATAATAATAATTGGATTTTTTGGTATTTCATTTCAAAAAATTACTTTCTATTATATCATTAGAAAGGAATGGTTATGCTGAATAGTACAGGCAAGAAAAAGTTGTATGTTCCTCTTTAAGTTATGGACCTACAGAGTATTGTTTTTTTCCCAATTTTTCCAATATTTTTTTGGCGGTTTTTTATAACGCTGACGAATGAAAATAAAATATCACAGTAGTAGCAACTGTTATCAAGTGACGTATGGTTTCCATAGCCAACTTTTCAATTTTTGGCTTTCATTTTGCTTCCACGGCCTACTCGGTGAATTTCAATAATAATTTTTTTCTGATCTAGTTTCTGGTTAGATACCAACTTGTGATATGTCATTAGAAAGGGAATTGAATGCTTAATAAAGCGAAAAGTAAAAAAATACGGTTTCCATTTAAAATAAGAAAATTGATGTTACTTCCGGTCAGACCGGAAGTTAACTTCGACATGTCAATATGCTCAAATTCTAGCTCTTATGTCATTATATCGACGCTCCAAATTTCACAAACCTACTTCATACAATAACTGAGATATTCCGTAGGCAATACTTCCGTAGCCACCCGGTAGGTATTCTTCACACATTTTTGTTTTTGTTATAAAGGATTTGTTTGATCTGTGTTTTGAAAGGATTTATAGGTTGGTTGAATACATCGACTTTGTCACTAAGCTTGTTGAATTTGTTGCACATTGCATATACCGGTTATTTGGCAAAGACATTTTTTCGAGGTATAGGAAGGTAGGAACAGTTTGTATTTCTGCTATATATACGAGGCACGTGGAAATTTAATATTGATAATAACTCGGGAGAGTCTATTTGATAGTTGATAAGTTTGTAAATAAATATACATGAGTGATATATTCTACGATCATTGAGTGATAAAAGGTTGAATCGGTCGAGTAAAAAATCATTGTCTATACCTTGTTCAGGTTGTAGGCCATCCAATTTGTAAGCCATATACTTCATGAAAGCACGCTGCACAGATTCCAGTTGTTGTGATGGTGATTCGTAGTATGGAGACCAAATTATCCAGCCGTATTCGAGTCGTGTTCGTACATAAGTCGTGTATAAAGAGAGGTAGCATTGTTTATTGGTGAAGTCTTTGCAGTTCCTATAGATGAATCCGAGCATTTTTTTGCCGAAAATGTAATTTTGTTGATGTGTGGACTGAAGTTAAGTTTGGTGTCAAATTCAATTCCAAGATCCTTTATTTGATATTTGCGCTCTAGGTGAATATGATTTATTGAGTAATTGAAGTTGATTTGATTATTTTTAAGTGTGTATACGTTGTGTATTTGCATTTTAGTATATTGAGATGAAGCTTAATGTCTCGCACCATCTATGCAGGGAATCAATATCGCTTTGAAGGAGTGTACAGTCTTCAGGGTATTTGATTACTTTAAACAATTTAAGATCGTCCGCAAAGAGGAGTATGCTGCTGTTTATGTTTTCACATATATCGTTAATAAAGAGTGAAAATAGAAGGGGTGCAAGATTGCTTCCCTGTGGGGCTCCACTGGTGGCTATAAATTGATATGATTTGTAGCCCCTGTATTGTACGACTTGTAAACGGCTGGTTAAATAGGATTTCAGTAGGTCTAGCAGGTTCATATCAAATCCAAATTGGTTAAGTTTTGCTATGAGAATAGTATGGTCTATTTTGTCGAAAGCTTTCGAAAAGTCTGTGTATATGTTATCGACTTGTAGTTGTTGATCGATTGCATTGCTTATTGTCTGTGTGAAGCATATTAAATTCGTGACTGTTGATCTTTTTGTTATGAAACCATGCTGTTCAGTTCGTAAAATATTTTTGACAAGTGGAAATATTTGATTATTTATACATATTTCGAAAGCTTTCGCAAAGTTGGGTATTAATGATATAGGCCTATAGTTGGAAATATTATTTATCAAACCTGATTTGAAGATTGGGCAAATAATAGATAGTTTCCATAAATCTGGGAATGAATTGGATTTGATAGCCTGATTGAAAATGGTTTGGAGTGGCTTGCACAGTCCCTAACCAAGTAACTGGGAATTTTATCAATACCACTCGTTTGTTTCAGTTTTAATTTCTTCAGTGCAGTTAACATTTCAGTTTCATCAAGTTTTTTTAAGGAAATTTGAGGGTTATTTGTGTAGGACTGCGTAGGGTTGCAATTATTAGTGGGTGGTGTATATACACTTTTATTAAAAGTCTGCGAATCCATTTACTATGGTTTGTGGGGTACTGAGTTCAATGTCGTTGTAATACAATAGTCCTGGTATTCTAGAGGTGCCTTTAAGCGATATTAAAATTGGTTTTGATATTTTTTCTTAAATTTTTGAAAAGTTGCTGATCATACTCTGCATTTGACTTCTTTAGTCTCTCAAATACTCGTTTTTTTTGTTTTATTTGGTTGATAATACTTTTCGTGAACCATGGGGGCTATTTTCGATTGAAATTGAGTTTGGTGGGTACATAAAGATCAAAAACAAAGTGGAGAATCCTGGTGTGCTCTCTCTCTTTCCTTTCTCTGTCGCACTAACGTTTGCGCATCTTTTAAATCTGCCCACATGCTTCGCATGAAATATACCTGTTTCTCTCTCATACTGGCTCGGTTCATATCTTTCATCTCTATTCTACGTATTCTGTAAAGGTCTATTACATCTTTGTTTTATTCTTCTTGTAGTTTCATTTATACCTCTATGCATATGGCTTTTCCATTGTGTTATTGTACAAGTATCATTGGAATTTGATCCTTATCTGGGGTTTTAACTTTATCTTGGCAAATTTGAAATGTAATTTCGTCAAATCGGCTAATACATAGGAAAGCATTTCTAGAATTGGAAGATCTGGATTATTTTCGACATGGTAAGATTTTAATGGTTCGAATAAAGTTTTGTCTCCACAGAGTGATGTAAACATATATTCAATAGCTTCGGTAGGATCGAAAGGTACTGGAATAATGTAATATTTTCTGATTTTTACCAATCAACTGTTGAGAACATTAATTTTGTTATAGGAAAATAAATCATGTTCTTCCTCTAATCTTCTGAAATTTTTTCATGTAGCCAGTTGCTTTATGTTCTTGTGGAAAAATTATAATGTTTTCATGTTTTTTATCCAATAATTGAGCATTTCAATATTCAAATATAAAATAGTCAATAGTCGTGCTAGGAATCGCACGTTACAAGGTAAGACCTCGTTAATCCTTAGCTCGCACAAGTTTCGACTTCTGAGGGCTGTCGTTCGTAGGGGTATGACAGCTGGTTTCAAAACAAATTCAAACAACAAACTGTGGTAGAAGTCCATCGTGTCTCGAAGTGGAGTGGTATAGATTCACGATAAAGAAAAACTCAAAATCATCTCCACAAATTTAATATAACCACCAAATGTTAGTGATGTTAGAACGATGAAAGACTATCGATCAGTTCAATGGTTTCATAGTAGTACATGTTTCGAACCTATACAGGTTCATCATCAGCTGAATTTGAAATTCTATAATAAAAAGAAGAACAGTGTAACTATCTGTAATCTAATACAATATGATATAACTTACATGGACAAAAAATTATGTAGAACTTTTAATGAAATCAAAAGAGTGTCACCACATGTCAATTAAAGATTTTGTTTTGTATAGCTTAACAAAATTTTTGAGTTCTTCTAAAACTGTTTCGGGTGCAACTACTGTTTCTGTGTCTGTTATTTCTTCTTGATCTTCATTAGTCATATGTATTTTCGAATGAAATTTTGTGCATTCATTGAAATGATTTACTTCAATTCGTGATAAAGCATCGGCATTTTTTTATTTTTCCAGGTTTGTGAATAATTTCATGGGAATATTCTTCAAATTTGAGCCGTCATCAAGCAAGGGATATTTTATTGAGAATAGCCGTGTTAATGGTCTATGGCCAGTTACTTAAATAAATTTTCTTCCAAATAAGTACGGTTGAGAATGTTTTACCGCCCATACGATTGCTAAGTTCTCGTTGAATGGTAGAATATCGTGTTTCTGCCGGACAAAAGGTTCTTGAGGCATACGCTATTGGAAGGTCTTTTCCGATGGTTCCTTGAGAAGTATTGCTTCTATAGGCGAAAAAAGAAAACCGCTAGATGTCGCTAAAAAACCAATATGTCTACCGATGAGGGTGAACAATGAACTATTTAACGCATTGAAATTTAAATAAACGGTGTTTTTATAATAAATTTTTGAATTTGGTGGATTTTGTAGCATTGAGATTATTGTTTATTTAAATTATTAGTATTATTGAAATAATCCCTGGCTTGATTACTTTTATGAGGTATGGAATTATGAGACACTATTGTGTTTATGAAAGGACTTCTTTAATTTTGGGTGAAAAATGTAAAGATGCCACTAGTACAAGTGGACCTAAGTAATATCCTTCTTCTTTTTTCACCCTAAAATCTCAGATAAAACTACAATCACATTTTTATGAATATTTAATAAGGTCTTTTGAGTAAGCAAAGTAATGTTTTCAAAGAACAAGGCAAACAAATACCATAATCTCAAAAATGTTTTGAACGTACAAGAAACCTAAACCTTATTTTCATGTTGCAAATAATTTATTGACATTAGAAATATCTTCAACCTATTTTACCACTTTCTTCAACTCCTATTAACATTCGGCTGAGTCTTTCGATATTTCGATAATAGAATGAATAAAACAATAGTTCTGTTCTTGGAAGTGGAGACTGCAAACATTCATATTTTTTGTGATAGATTTTCTGATATTAAGGACTGTCTTCCATTTGAGACACAGCTTTTTATCACCAAGAGAAAATTGTGCAATAAGAGGAACACTGGGGTACAGAACAAAATTTCCGCGATTTGGAAGGTGCAGTTTTATGGATATTCTGCATGTTAATATTCACCAACACCAAACAGCCAAACACTATAGTTCACAAATAGTCTATTTTAATCACTTTTAGTTATTCATCTGCTCATAAATAGTAAAAAACTGAGAAATATAAACAAGTCGTTACACAGCAAACAATGGTCAATTATTTGTTGTTCACCATCACAGTAGTTCCTGGAAAAATTATTAGATGGCATACACTTCGCTATTTTCGCCTATAGCAAAACTACTAGAGTTCGCTGTCAAAATAAATAGGGCTTTATGTTAAGTAGTATTTCGAAGTTTCAAATGCTGTCTTGGATTCTTTGTTGAAATTAAACTCATTCTTTTGTTATCAAATTTCCAAGATATGCGACTTCTTATCTGAGAAATTCATATTTATCGGGTTGAATTTTAAGGTTGGCTTTTTGTTATCTCTGAAAAAATTCAGTTGGTCTTGAACTATGTTCGTGAATGGTTGCTGAATAAAATATTATGTCGTCCATGTAGACTAGACATCTTTCATTTTGAATTCCTAATAAAATATTGTCCATGACACGTTGGAAAATATTTGGAGCGTTCTTCAAGCTAAATAGCATACGACTATACTCGTATTTCTACTGAAAATGCAGTTTCCGAAATGTCTTCAAAATCAGTTTATATCTGGTGAAAACCTGAAGCTAAATCAAGTGTCGTAAAATATTGATATTGTCCTAACTGGTCAAGTAAGTCACTGATGTTTAGTAAAGGGCATTTATTGTCATGGTTACTTCATTAAGTTTTCTGTAATCAATCACTAGTCTTCATAATAAAAAACGATCTTACAGCATATTCATCCTTAAACAAAAACTAGACATAGAGCAATTCTGTATTTGATGCATAGGTTCATTTTACGTATATTTTTTCCAAAAAATGAAAAAAAAAAACAGCGAATATAACGGAGAAACATATGCAATCAATCCCCTCTGTATATAAAATGAATTATCATATGAGTTCAGCCATTCTTATCAAATATATCTAACACAAAAACATCAATTTTGATACGGACTGGTAATATTTCAATAGATTCGAATAAAGTCTAGTGGTATTTGAAACATAAATTGGAAGGTGATATTGTTTTTTTTTATATTAAAAGAAAATAAGACATAAAACTCTGTATTTCCTACAGAAGCTCATACGATATATCCTCTGTAATATGAGAAGAAATTAGGGAAATTAACCGATCCGATTTCTTTATACAGGGTATTTCTGTAATTTTTCCTAATATAGGTCTCGTGTAAACTTGAGTCACAGTGTATAAAATTCATAATTTACGTTCTGTGAAGTGGCCTCATGGGACATACCTATAACTGGTGTACTGAATTCATCAAATCACGTAATTCAAAGAATATAATCACAGGGACACTTATACTTTCAGTGTCCTCTGTATATGTAAAAAATTCGATGTTTTTTGAATTCAGCCTATTTCATCGGAAATATCCAACACAGAAACTTCAATTTTCGTACGATTCGACTTATGACATTGATGCTTCATTCTGAAATAATTTTCATTTTCTGCAACTCGCAAACAGTTATGCTGGACAAGTGTTATAATTTACTGTAGATGAAAAACCTACTGATAATTTTGTGATATTACCACTCATAATGATGACCTGAAAGCGTCATTTTACAACTTAAACACTCTGTATCTCGTAAACTATACATTGAATTTTTGTGTGCCCACGGTAACTTCTATTTAGAAGCCCGAGTTCAAAAACATTTTGAAATGTTTCGGTTAGTTTCCGGGTTTTGCCGTGGTCTTCTTTGGTTTAAATCTTTGGTTTAAACCAAAGAAGACCACGGCAAAACCCGGAAACCAACCAAAACATTGACACCAGCCGTGAAAGCCTACACTCCTACATATTGAAATTTGACCGAAAGTCTTTTTGCATAAAATGTGTGCGTAATCCTTTCTTCGTTCCTAATTCTTCCGGTCAAGTGGCACGCTGGATTGAGAGGCTCCAGGAATTCGACTTTGAGATCGAACATCGGGCGGGGACCAGCCATAAGAATGCGGAGGCCCTATCGCGAAGACCATGTCCAGGCAACTGTTCGCACTGCCGACGAACAGAGGAAAAGGAGTCGACACTCTGCAGAACCACGGCGGTCGATGATAACTGGAATGACCACAAGATCCAAAAAGACCAAGAGAAAGATCCAGATCTTGGTTTAGTCATCGGCTGGAAGAAGAGTGAGCGAAGACTGTCGTGGCAGGAAAAAGCAAATTGTTCTCCAGTAGTTAAAACTTACTGGGCCCAATGGAACTCTTTCACCTCAGACAATGGAGTCTTGAAGCGTGTGTTGGAGTCAAAGGATGGCGGGGAAGAAAGACGTCAGGTAGTAGTTCCCAGGAGCAGAAGACAGGAAGTGCTCCGAGAAATCCATGATGGGGTCACCAGAGGACATCTGGAGTGACGAAGACCCTCCAGAAAGTTAGGCAACGGTTCTACTGGGCCAATTGTCAAGCTGACGTCAAGACTGGTGCAGAAAATGTGCTGTATGCGCTGCCAGTAATGGGCCTCGAACAAGACCAAAGGCCCCGATACGCCAGTATAATATGGGCAGCCCATTCGAAAGGATCGTCATTGACATCGCTGGCCCGTTCCCACAATCTGAACACGGGAACAAGTACATCCTTGTGGCGATGGATTACTTCAGCAAGTGGGCCGAAGCCAATGCCCTGCCCAACCAAGAAGCCATCACCGTTGCCGACGTCTTGGTGAAGGAGTGGATTTGTCGATTCCGTGTCCTGTAAGAGCTGCATTCGGATCAAGGCAGGAATTTCGAGTCAAACCTGTTCCAGGAGATGTGTCAGATGCTGAACATCCGGAAAACGAGGACCACAGCTCTACATCCACAGTCCGATGGAATGGTGGAGCGGATGAATAAGACGATAAACCGCCACCTGTCCAAGGTAGTCTCTGACCACTAGAAGGATTGGGACCGGTACCTCCATCTGTTCCTGATGGCGTATTGTTCCGCAGTTCATGAGTCAACCGGCCAAACCCCTGCTAGTGTAATTATGGGCCGAGAGCTGCGACTTCCATGTGACCTGAAGTTTGGGACGCCATAAGGACAAGACACTGCGGGAGATGACTACGTCAGCAAACTGCGACAGAGAATGGGCGACATCCATGAACGGGTCCGTTTGAACATCCAGAGTGCCAGCGACAGAATGGAGGAGACCTACGACATCAAAGCGAATGCTGGGGGATATCAGACAGGTGACCTTGTCTGGCTATACAATCCTAAACGTCGCCGCTGACTATCACCGAAGCTTCGGAACTCGTGGGAAGGTCCATATAAGATCATGAAAAGGATAAACGACCTCGTCTACCGCATATATAAGCCACCACGAGGAAAACCTAGGGTAGTCCACTTCAATAGGTTGTCCCCTTACGCCGGAAACCACGATCAAGTCCGCTCCATCAGGTCACCGGAGGACGAAATGACGTTTCAGAGGTTCATGTCCCTGTACTCGAACGGACAGAAAGTTCAATATGGGGTAACCCGAGAGGAGTCACGAGATCTTTTCAAGGTGCCTGCTGATTACGCGTTAGCTCACTGTGTGGCAGAAGATCTCCAAATGTCCAGAGGCATTGCAGTAGTTTTTTCCAAGAAGTGCGGTCGAATCCAGGAACTGAGAGAACAGATCCCGGAAGTTGGAGGGGTGTTACAGCTGAGAAAAGGCCAGAGAAACATCTACTATCTGGTTCCCAAGAAGCGTTCTCGAGATAAGCCGTCTTATGAAGATGTTTGGAAGAGCCTTACGAGATTGAGAGACACGATGCTGGACCAGAATATTGTAGACCTGGCAATCCCAAAATTGGCCTGTGGGCTTGATGGGCTGGACTGGAGAGTTATAAGAAGTATGTTGGAGACAATATTCAGATCCAGCGGCATCAACATTCTGGTGTGCTGCAACCATCTTCCTCGACCCAACTTGAAGACTGTGGAGTGCTACTTCCATCGAACGTCTAGGTGCAGATATGGAGAATCTTGCAGATATCTTCACGCTCCAAGAATGACGTTTCGGGGCGAAACGTCTTTAAGAAGGGGGCAATGTAACGATTTCGAGACCGGCCCCGAGACCGGCCCTGATCTAATTAATTATGCACCCTCGATCAACTACAACAGCATATCTGCTGGCCTATCGCCGAGAACAAGCTGGAATAAAATCGATCAATTCGATACTGTTCGAAGAGCCATCTAGATGAAATGTTCTATACTCCAGAATAATCGAGAGAGAGCCGTGGATGGAATCTGCTTGCGACTACACCGGGTGGCTACGGAAGTATTGCCTACGGAATATCTCAGTTATTGTATGAAGTAGGTTTGTGAAATTTGGAGCGTCGATATAATGATATAAGAGCTAGAATTTGAGCATATTGACATGTCGAAGTTAACTTCCGGTCTGACCGGAAGTAACATCAACTTTCTTATTTTAAATAGAAACCCTATTTTTTTTTCTTTTCGCTTTATTCAGCATTCAATTCCCTTTCTAATGACATATCACAAGTTGGTATCTAACCAGAAACTAGATCAGAAAAAAAATTATTATTGAAATTCACCGAGTAGGCCGTGGAAGCAAAATGAAAGCCAAAAATTGAAAAGTTGGCTATGGAAACCATACGTCACTTGATAACAGTTGCTACTACTGTGATATTTTATTTTCATTCGTCGGCGTTATAAAAAGCCGCAAAAAAAAATATTGGAAAAATTGAGACAAAAACAATACTCTGTAGGTCCATAACTTAAATAGGAACATACAACTTTTTCTTGCCTGTACTATTCAGCATAACCATTCCTTTCTAATGATATAATAGAAAGTAATTTTTTGAAATGAAATACCAAAAAATCCAATTATTATTATTCAAATAACAAAAAAACAGATTTATCGAAAAAAAAAAATTCAAATTGATAGGATTAAAGATAAAATAAATTCAAAACAAATATTCGAAATGCATTCCCTCAGCGTCAATACATTTATTGACTCTGGTGATATTTTCATGTAAAACGTTTCTCAACATTTGGGGCGTGATATCTTGGAAAGCTCTACGAATTTTTACTTCTAGCTCATGTAGAGTTGTAGGCTGTGTGGAATACACCCTATTTTTAAGATGCCCCCATAGAAAAAAGTCGCACGGAGTAAGATCAGGTGACCTAGGTGGCCACCTAACTGGACCATGGGTTGTTATAAGTCTCTCTTGAAAGCGATTTTGAAGATAATTTCTCGCTATTCTTGAATTATGCGGAGGGGCGCCATCTTGCTGGAAGTACATTCTCTCAGTTATTTCCGCTGGCAGGTTGTTAATGAATTCCGAAATTTCATTCGTTAAAAAATTAAAGTATCTCTCTCCGGTTAGTTGGCCTTGAAAAAGAATGGGGCCAACAATATGAGTTCCAACTATTCCTGCCCAAACATTCACACTAAATCTCTCCTGGAAGCCACCTTGTCGAAACCGGTGCAAAATGAAAGCCAAAAATTGAAAAGTTGGCTATGGAAACCATACGTCACTTGATAACAGTTGCTACTACTGTGATATTTTATTTTCATTCGTCGGCGTTATAAAAAGCCGCCAAAAAAAATTTTGGAAAAATTGAGACAAAAACAATACTCTGTAGGTCCATAACTTAAATAGGAACATACAACTTTTTCTTGCCTGTACTATTCAGCATAACCATTCCTTTCTAATGATATAATAGAAAGTAATTTTTTGAAATGAAATACCAAAAAATCCAATTATTATTGTTCAAATAACAAAACAGATTATCGCCATACGCAAAAATAACATTAAAAATAATGTGGAATGATAAATTATATCCTGTAGGTTCTAGGTTAAATAGGAACATAAACGTACTTGGTCTGTGCCATCGTCCATAGATATTCTAATATCTACCTATGGACGATGTTTGTGCTATTCAGAATAATCATTCCATTGCAATAATCATTCGAACCAAAATATTAACAAGTAGGCTGATTAAGATGTATTTTGGAATGAAACAAAAAAGAAACGAGAGCTCTCACGAACGCTGCTATCTATATTATTTTGACGTTTGAAGTAGTGTTTTTGATTCTGCCATTTTAAAAGGGTTTGGAAATCGAAATCAGTTAGTGAAATATTCAAAAAATGCCCCGTTATTCACGAACCGAACAAATTGACATGCTTCTCATTTATGGTGAATGTTTAAAAAATTCTTATGCCGCTGAACTATTGTATTTAGAGCGATATCCAGGGAGGCAGCAACCGTCAAGAAGGTATTTCCAGTGGCTTGAAGAAAAATTAAGAACTGAGCCTGATGTTCACGAAGACCAAGAACCATTTGTTATTAATGGGATAACTGAAATTAATGTATTAGCTTTAGTACAATATGATAGCACAATTTCCTCAAGGCAGATTGGCGCCGAATTAGCTATAAGTAAGGACTCTGCTAGGAAAATTTTGAAAAAACATCGATTCAAATCCTTCAAGTATCAGTTGCATCAACATTTGTATGAAAATGACGGTGAAAGGTTTCTTCGACAAAATGCTGAGAATCACCTATTTAACTATTATATCTTGTTTACGGACGAGTCAAGATTTACCAACATTGGATTATTTAACAGGAATAATACAAGGTAGGTACTGTACTTTATTTGGATTATTGTCGATAGTCGAAGTGTAAAGTGCTAAAAGTGTGAACGGTCTTTTGTTTCAGGTACTGGGCGATAGAAAACGAGCACCGGTTTCGACAAGGTGGCTTCCAGGAGAGATTTGGTGTGAATGTTTGGGCAGGAATAGTTGGAACTCATATTGTTGGCCCCATTCTTTTTCAAGGCCAACTAACCGGAGAGAGATACTTTAATTTTTTAACGAATGAAATTTCGGAATTCATTAACAACCTGCCAGCGGAAATAACTGAGAGAATGTACTTCCAGCAAGATGGCGCCCCTCCGCATAATTCAAGAATAGCGAGAAATTATCTTCAAAATCGCTTTCAAGAGAGACTTATAACAACCCATGGTCCAGTTAGGTGGCCACCAAGGTCACCTGATCTTACTCCGTGCGACTTTTTTCTATGGGGGCATCTTAAAAATAGGGTGTATTCCACACAGCCTACAACTCTACATGAGCTAGAAGTAAAAATTCGTAGAGCTTTCCAAGATATCACGCCCCTAATGTTGAGAAACGTTTTACATGAAAATATCACCAGAGTCAATAAATGTATTGACGCTTCCCTCAGCGTCGAACATTTGTTTTGAATTTATTTTATCTTGAATCCTATCAATTTGAATTTTTTTTTTTCGATAAATTTGTTTTTTTGTTATTTGAATAATAATAATTGGATTTTTTGGTATTTCATTTCAAAAAATTACTTTCTATTATATCATTAGAAAGGAATGGTTATGCTGAATAGTACAGGCAAGAAAAAGTTGAATGTTCCTATTTAAGTTATGGACCTACGAGTATTATTTTTTTCCCAATTTTTCCAATATTTTTTTTGGCGGCTTTTTATAACGCCGACGAATGAAAATAAAATATCACAGTAGTAGCAACTGTTATCAAGTGACGTATGGTTTCCATAGCCAACTTTTCAATTTTTGGCTTTCAATTTGCTTCCACGGCCTACTCGGTGAATTTCAATAATAATTTTTTTCTGATCTAGTTTCTGGTTAGATACCAACTTGTGATATGTCATTAGAAAGGGAATTGAATGCTGAATAAAGCGAAAAGAAAAAAAAATAGGGTTTCCATTTAAAATAAGAAAGTTGATGTTACTTCCGGTCAGACCGGAAGTTAACTTCGACATGTCAATATGCTCAAATTCTAGCTCTTATGTCATTATATCGACGCTCCAAATTTCACAAACCTACTTCATACAATAACTGAGATATTCCGTAGGCAATACTTCCGTAGCCACCCGGTATAACCGCTGGAGGACAGTCAGAGTAGAGAGTTAGTTAGTTACAGTTCCAGAGTTCGCTGATAGATAGCCACAGTAGCAATAAATTGAAATAGTTACTGAAGTAAATGTTTTAGTGAATAATTGTTGTAAATAGTGTTTTTAAATAAATTAGGAAAATTGTTAGTGCAGTTTTACTACAATATGTAATATTTACATTGCTCCAAATGCTGAAATCGACGAAAAAGACCTCAACAACATTTAAGAACAAATTCCAAAACCACGTATTATACTAGGGGATTTCAACTGCCATAATGAGGTATGGGGAAGTGCCTATAGCAGTAGGAAAGAAAAAACTCTAGAGAACGCCATAAACTCCGCAAATCAACTTTTTCTCTGGAAAACACTCAGTTCTTGATGTGACACTATGTGAATCAACTTTGCTGACAATACTCTCATGGGACACTCTACCGGACCTCTATGATAGCGATTACTTTCCTATATACATTCAAAATGATGAACTCTCAAATGTCATCGAAAACCCTCCACAAAAGTGGAAACTGAACTCTGCGAATTAGACACACTATGCGGAATTGATTGAGGAAAAATTAACACACCATGTTGAGCATGAAGGAGAAATAAATACTACTGTTAAACTCTTCAGCCAGTTAATGATTGATGCAGCCTCAGAATCCGTCGGTAAGACTAATTCACTTCTTAGGCAGCACCCAGTTCCGTGGTGGAACAAAGATTGTGAAGAAAGTACCAAGAAAATCTATTGGAATATAAGAGTCTCAGAGCTCACTCCAGATACATCCTGATAAAAAGCAAAAAGGAATCCTTGCAGAACTACGTCTCCTCAATCAATAGTCCCACCAATATGACCGAAGTTAGGAAAAAAATTCGAATGATAAAGGGTACATTTCTACACCTGAAAATAACTTCTTTGAACTATGAAGGAAACATTCGATATTTCAAACACTCTGGGTGACACTTTTCAGGACTTCTCTAGTGACAGAAATTACAAACGGAAATTCATTAAACGCAAAGCCTCAATAGAAAAAGAACCCATACACGTATCAGATGACTGTAACAATCCCCTAAATACGGTGATAACCATGGCTGAACTGGAAGACGCACTGAACTCGGTTAAAGATTCCAACCCAGGACCGGACGATATACCATATGTTTTTCTCGCAAACCTACCTATAGTTGCAAAACTTTACTTATTGAAAATCTCCAACCAGATATTTATCACCCGAACATTCCCCAACAACTGGAAAATTGCCACAATCATTCCCATACTCTAACAGAACAAACTCAGAACGGATCCAGAATCATATAGACCCTTATCACTCACATGCACCATGTGCATACTACTTGAGAGAATACTCAACCAAAGACTGCAGTTTTACCTGGAAGTGAATAATTTAATAATACCACAACAAAGTGGTTTTCGGAAACACTGTTCAACTATGGACAATATTATAAACATTGAGTCCACTATCCACGAAGCTTTTGCATCAAAACGCAAAGTCATCGCAGTCTTTTTCGGTATTTGCAGAGCTTTTGAGTCAGCGTGGAGATATAACATCTTGAAAAAACTCAAGTCATGGGGAATAGATGGAAATCTGTTAGCTTTCATTACAAATTTTCTTACTAACCGGTCCTTTCGTCTGATGGTTAACAACACCCCCTCAACAGAAAAAATTCAAGAAAACGGCACCCCGCAAGAATCAATCCTAAGCACCACATTATTCCTTGTGGCGATCAATGATATTTCTAAAATCATTGAGTCACCAATCAAAACCGGACTTTATGCTGATGATCTTGTTCTTTTTCTGAGTAGAAGTAATATCTCATCCGCTCATCCGCAACCAAACTCTTACAGAAAACCATAGCGAAGCTGGAGGAATGGAGTTTAGAAACTGGATTTCAGTTCTCCACTAAGAAAACCAAGTGCATGCTGTTTAGCAATCGATCCAATCCAACATACCTAATTCTGAAATTGGATGGCGCGCTAAAATTGAGTTCGTTAAAGAAATCAACTTTTTAGGAATGTTTTTCGATGAGAAATTACGATGGGATGCTCATATTCGCCACCTCAAACAGTTTTGCAGGAAAGAACTGAACCTAATGAAAACGTTATCAATTCATGATTGGGAAGCAGACTACCTTGATGACAATATATAGACATTTGATAAATGCAAAAGTCGATTATGGTTCTGTAGGATATTTCACTGCAATGAAGTCACTACTGAAACAATTAGATACCGTACATAATAAAGCCATCAAATATGCGTTAGGTGCATTCCGTTGAGAGTCTTTATGTAGAAGCTGATGAACCACCCCTGGAAGTCAGAAGACAATCATTGATCCTATCATATGCAGCAAGAATATCTGCAAACAAAAAAAACCCACTCTATGATTACATCTTTTCAACCCATCACGCCACCGAAGGAAAACACCAACATACCTTACCCATTCAGCATAAGAATAAAGAAACATAAATTTAATTTCGATGCAACCTCACCTGTTTTCAATTTGACACAACCACCCTGGTTGACGGACATCCCGCCCTGCAATACATCCCTAAATCATTTTCCAAAAACCACAACCTCAACCATGAAAATCCTAGAAAAATTCAACGAAATAGAAACAGCTGTTATTTTGAAGAATGAGACACACAGTTTACCTATAGTTTACCTCCAAACTGCAATATTTACACAGCAGAATTGTTCGCCATAGCAGAAGCCGTCGAATTATTGAAAAGTCTCGACGCTAAAGAAACAGTGATTTTTACTGATTCTTTGAACTCTATTCAGGGTCTCAAACAACTATACCCCAAACATCCCGTACTGCAATCGATCAAAGATAAATTACACCAACTGAAAACCCGAGGAAAGACTATAGAATTAGTGTGGATCCCATCCCATATAGGAATACCCGGAAATGAGAAAACCGACACAACCGCAAAGAATGCTACGCAGATCAGACAGCTCAGTAAATTCTATCCCGAACGATAACATGAAAGCCGATTTCAAACAACACACGAAAGCCCTATGGCGGAATAGATGGCAAACAACCTCAACAGACAGCAAGCTATTCGAACTGAACCCCAATTTTGATCCCATTCAGCACGCAGGACTGAGCAGAAATCATCAGGTCATTCTTTCGCGGCTCCGAATTGGCCACACAAGATTAACCTACCAATACCTGATACAACAGAGTGACCCAGAGATGTGTATTATTTGTGACAGTGTCCTCAGCGTGAAACATCTTCTAGAGTGTCCATTGTATCATTAACAAAGAGCTACTGCCAATCTGAAAAGAACACACATGTACAATAAAATTTAAAATGTATTGTTGATATATTGTACCCCGCTAATAACCGTTACGGTTGAAGCGAAAAATTTGAATAAAAAAAATTTAAAATACATGATTCGATCAGAGAGTCTAAGTTAGAAGTACAGATGTTGATTAATGGCTCGTCTTTATTGTAGGAATAGTTTTTTTCATATTAATTCATTCAAAAATTAACAACGACGGAAATCATTTCGATCATTATTAAATTCGGAATTGTACATAGTTGAATAAATGTTTAATTTTTTTTTTCCAGAGTGTATTCAATCTGTAAAAGATTAGAATCTGCCTAGTTAGTCGTGACCAACCCCAATTGACGACAAGTGGTGGAGGCTGCCGTGGTTTATTTGTGGATCCATTCTTCATAATAGGACAATTTCATTATTTCGATATTTATTTGAAAATATAGTGGTTCAATCAACTTAACTTCATATCAATTTTGATCTTGAACTAGATTCCGGTCAGCTAGGTAGAATTTGCTGATCCATATGTTTTGTCGTCAATGAATCTCTCTCAAGTATGTTCATTAATAGCATTTCTGAATAATTACTTTAACAAAGGTACCACATATCGTACAGTAAACTCAAGAGAATTTCAGCAAGATGAAATATTGCTATTGAGGAAATGGTTCGAATGATTTATTTTCAGGAAAGTTTTTCAATGTTGTTGTTTCTCCCTATTTTTTTTTAATTAATAATTTTTTCAAAGTTGTGATATCTAAGGGAATATGGTTCATGGAAGCAACTAAGTGTAGGTACTTATTTAATAATACTCTTTACGGAAACTTTCCCTTCACCGCACTCAAAATGAATGCCACTTTGAATGAAGCAAGAAAGAAAAGGGACGCCCGCTTTCCTTCGAGAATTCGATGCACTACAGAATTTTGATCCCAGGAAAAATTGTCTTCACAAGTTTCTGGAGCCTTACGATAAATGTTCTCCAGTGAGATGAAACTCGTGTGGGATCTGCTGGTTCTCTATCCGAAATGAAACACCGAGATGTTCTGAAGGACCAAGTTTAATGAAAAATACGTGCTGGTCGCTTAACACCTTGTGAAAGATCGCTATCTTGCAGCTAAAAGAATGTTTTATTCTGAATACATACCTCACAATATTGAATCTCTAACTTTCTTACCTAAAAGAATGTTCGAATCCCAAACCAATAAATCATCTGTGAAAAAATACTTTGATTATGGAAAAATATTCAGATTTCATCTACTCTTAACTACAAAGATGCTCTCAATCGCCTGTTCTGACCGAGGTTCACAGCCAAAAAGCACCGTAAAAAACGTGAAATATTGATTTCAGTCATTCAAAAAAAAGTTAATAAAAAAGATATAGGATTGCCGTATTTGAATAGTGTAACGTGGTATACAACCATTTATACAGGCGCTTATTAAGCTGATTGCATAAACATATATTGTTCAAAAATCAAAACAAATGGTCATCATGACGTCACACGTGACGATGAATAATTTATAATGACAAGATGGAGGTTGGAGAGGTTAATAATGAAAAAACAAGTTTTAAGAATAATAATGATGGAGTGAATGAAACTACCGTTTCAGCACACCAGCGAATGCATGAACAGATGCTTTGCGAATCTATATTATTTAGAAGTTTACCCAATAGTTTCCAGATATTAATGCCTCAAGTCGGAAATAGGGAAATTTGTTGGAATTATGGTGTGACTTAAAAAAATTATTTTCTGGAGGAATTTGGCAATGGAAATTATTCGGAAACACAAGAACGGAAACTGTATAATACAAGACAATACGAAAATGATGATCTCAGTGAGTTAGTTTATGATTTGAACCCAGACAAATGCAGAGACATTTCTGAGTCATTTCGAACGAAGACTCCTTAGACTCAACCCTCCTTATCAACTCAGGAAAAATACGATGACAAACATAGATGATTTGAAGTAAATATTTTTCAAAATTAAGGACAGAGAAATATAACGGGGTAGGAAATTTTGGGTATCATTTAAATTAGGATTAATTTCTTTTTTGGCAGAAAAAGAACTATTCTTCATAAGATATGTGGCAAATATGGCCATTTCTCTTTCGTTTGTTGGTACAAACCAGACGTTCGGAAAAAAATTACGTGTGGGTAAACGTTGAGTCAAATTCCCTCGGAAATAATGAAATGAGACTCCTTGATGATAAGATAGTAACCATAGTCCTTGATATGAGGGCAGATCATAATGTACTGTCATGTAAATTCGATACAAATTTTGAAAAATTACAGTACTTACTTACAACGCATGAACACACATCAGGTGGTTTTAGGGTACCAGTTTTGAAAACCACAAATATCAATTCAAGATTAGGGGAAATGAAAACGTACTGTGAAGCTTCAGTAAAAGAAAATGTACCGTGTGATATAAATCGAGGCATCGAATTTTTGAGGCGACACAAATCTGTTATAAGTAAATATAAATGCAAGTGTTGTAGATTTGAAACAGGGATCACTTAATAAAACAATTTCTTTTCAAATACGATAAGGAAAATGACAACGCTAATTCGTTTTTGAAGGGGTGCTGTAATAAGCAGCAAATTAGCTCTAACAAAAGCAATATATAGGAATTAATAAATACGCAGTGCATAGAGAATCTGAATCTCAGAAAAATTATTTTGGAAATGGGTACGTGAGGCAATTCAATTGGAAAAATGAGGCTAGAAAAAACAAAACATCCAAAAACACAGAATAATACTTTCCAAGAAATAGAAATAATCCAACAAAAACTAAACATGAATTATTTTGTTAAATTTAGAGAAGGTGTAATAGGAAAAACGAGGAATATGTGAATCAAACAAAGGACTTAGTTTTTCCAGAAATACAAAACCATCGGAAAATGACCATTGAAAATTGATTAAAAGGAGGAATTACGAAAAATTGAAAGATAGTGTAAGCCAAAAAGTTGATATGGGAAAAATGAGGAGTATCAATCTGAAAATACGGACGATAGCTTTGGTAAAGAAGTTTTCTGCAATAAATTGACCTGTACTGTACTGAAGGATCATTGTCGATTTAAACCCCGAAAGAACAGAATCGCTAGTGTCGACATTCAGTAGATACCCGGACTTGAACAGAACGAATTATTTTTCAAACCCAAAGAACAATTTCTGACTAAAAACGGATTAGTTTGTATGGAGTTTTCGGGAATACTGGAAAATTCAACTCCGAAACTCAAGGATATGTCAAGTGTTGGACAAGTTATCTTCGAAGGTACAACGTTAGGTTTCATGCAAGAAGGAAATATATAGCCGTATCCAGAAAAATTATTGGCAATTTCTGAATTCCCCAGTCTAGAAAGTAAAAGACATACACATAGTTTCCTAGGACTTGCATATTACAACAGAAAATTCATAAAAAAATATCAATTATTGCACGAACTCTCTATGAAAGAACAAAGATGAGCCGGGATCTCAAATATCTGGAGAGAGTATGTTCAATACTGAAGAAAATACTCCAAAAAGCTCTAGTACTGGCGCATTTTAACCCAGACGTTGGATGCGTGTTGAGATTGGATGCACGGAAAAGAGTTTTAGAATTCAAACTCCCACAATAATTCCAACTATTGCTTATGAAAGTCACACATTAACAAAAAGTGAGAAAAACTACATGATTTGGAAAGCTTTGGCAAATTTGAGGTTGACCTATTTTCGACATTTCATTTATGGAAAAACTATGGAGATTACAATCAACCACCACACTTTGTGTTTTTTGAAGAATTCAGAGCAGGCCAAAGAAAGGTTAGTTAGCCAGATGAGCCATTAAGCTAAACGAGTTTGAGCACAAGGTGATTTATAAAAGCGGGACTTCTCATAAAGATGCCGATTGTTTGTCCAGAAATGCAGTTTTAGCACAAAAATTGGAAAAAGAAAATGTATCCTTTGATATATCTACTTTCCTCACTACGAATGAAGATATAGCAGAGGAACAGAGGGAAGATACACTGAGGAAAACTGTGCTATTAGAGTTTCGGCTACGATATTTCTTGGTATCATAATAAGAAATACTATAAGTATAACAAATTTTCGGATAAAAGTAGCACATCGAAATCCTACGGTAGCGTAAACTATTCTGCCGAAGGTGATTTTTCTGCCACAGAAAGGTATACTGCTGTCGCTATTAGGCAGTCAGTCTGAGACAGTGAGTTTTTCTATTACAAAATTATGATTTTATTGCTGAATAATCACTAACGGATTACATTCATGTGGATGTAAAGTTTTTGCTTACTATAAGGTAATAATCGCATAAAAGTTCACCCACTCATGGTAATACAGTTATCAAGCCGCGACTGAAATATTACTTGATGAACGCACTTATCATTATTCTGTGCCTTGCTGTGGTTATCTGATATTTTGCAACAAAAATATCCCATTAACGACTAGCCTTTAGTCTTGAACTAACGCTTCTCTTACAGGCTTACTATGGTGACGATGTTTAATTTAACGGGTTGTTGAGTTAACAATTATTTTAACAACTGTTCTAACAACATTGTTAACCAGTAACGATATTTTACACTATTGTGATCACCTTGTTACAAACAATTTAAAACTTTCAACTCAACAACTATCGAACCTAATTTTGATTCGATAGTCGTGTTGCTTATCTGATTTTTGTGTTCTATGATGAAATAGAAACCTAACCTGCAACTCGAACATTGTTGAACCACAGAATTCTATCTATGATTTATATTTATTTCAGTATTTCTTCTATTTGGAATAATTTGAATGTTTGAACATGAATGCTAATGAAAATAAGAGGAAGGCGAAAAGAGGCCCCAGAACCACTCAAAAACAGTTTGAAATTTACTTGGATTTTTTAAGAAAACCCTTGGAAGTTCTTTTCGGGCAAACTTAATGGATTACCAACATCTCTTAGTAATTTTCTACTCCTCAGCTCATTTCTGAAAGGAATACAAATTTTCAAATCACAACATATTTCCAAATTCCACACCTTTCTTCATCGTTTTCCATTGACTGAATTATAAATATAAAGTTAGGGTCCACCATTTTTCTGATGTCATTCCTAACAAATCACGAATTTTTAACGAGTGAAAATCAACAACATCGTCCTAACAATTATCTTCAAATTAACAACACATAAATGACACCATATTAGAACAATGTTATTAATCACTAAAGTCTTTCAATCAACGAGGTGTTTAACTTAACAATGACACCATTGTAAGCCTGTTCGATAGTTTATTGTTTTGTGCTGATGTTTATAAATTTGTCATCTCAATATGGACTTCAAATTAGTGTGAGTAGTGTTTTTTTCATTTTTTGTAATAAAAATTATTAATTTATAAATTAGATTCAATGGTTAATTGATGTAGTTATTTATTAGTGACCATTCAAAAACTTGAAAATGAATATAGTGTTAGAAACTATTTGCGTCTGGTGCCGGGACGTTAGGCACTGCCACATTCAAACCGCTGACGGATAGCCAACTGATTCATTCTCTTGCTGCTAACCGTATCGCGAACAGCCGTTTGGAGTGATATTCGTGAATTCATTGTTTTGTTTGCAGTTATTAGTTTCCTGGGTTGTTTATTACAATTTCTTCATATTGTTGTGTTTTTATTTTAAAATTTATAACATCAGAAGAAGGACTGGATCCATCGTCGCATCGTCAACAACTTCAACTGTGAGTACTTTCTAGAAGCTTTATGAGCTACCTTTTGCTTTGAAGAATGCTTGTTTCCTTATGATGAGATGAATTTAATCAGTGGGAATATCGCACATTTACATTCCTTTTAGAAAAATTCCTAAATGTTTGAATCATTTGACGAGTTTATTCAATTTATGACAAAGTGATTCACTGGATTTGAATGATTCAGCTATTTGACTTTTTACCGAGACCTGATCATTTTTCATTCACTCGAATAGTGAAAACACAGAAATCACGAAGAATGTGATTACAGTTTTATGTCAAATTTTGTTTTTCTCCCTCTGTGTTTCGAATCGAATTATTATACCGATTCACATTTCACATCGGTGTTGCTACTCCAGAATTTCTGTTCGTACTAGATCGTCTAATTTTAGTTTTGTACTAGATATGAATTGTAATGAATGTGGATGAAATGTACTAAAAATGTACAATTGTACTAGAAACGGCAAACCAGATTCACATAACCACTTACCATGACATACTATTCAGGAGTTACGTGCAGCAGGGTTTGTTGCGTTTATGGCAACAGTTACAATTTTTCCGTACAAGTAATTTTCTTGGAAATCTATAATGAGTGAGCGACTGTGAAATATTGCTTGTTCTAACTTATTCAGTGATAAGCAAAATGGAAATTTGTTGTTTTGATAATGAGCTTTTGCAATGTTATCAGTATCTAATAATATATTGATAATGAAAAATTGACATTGTACTAGTGCTACTTTTTTTTTTATTTTTTTTTTCAAATCTCATTGTACATCCACGTTTCTGAATGGCCTCCAATACGATGTTCGTTTTACAGTTCAAGATGGAAAACTTACTGACTGATCTAGTGAAAGCTCTCAAGTCATCTCGTAACGCTCCCGAACAAATAGATCTACCAATTTTTCGTCCTGATCTGAGTAATGCAAAAAATGGTTAAGTGAAGTCGTCGACATAAAAAATGAATTCGACTGGTCCGACCAACAAGTCATTACTAGACTGGATCGATTTTTAACCGGAGTATCAAAAACTTGGTTCGATACCTGGTCGCCTGATATCAAAACTTGGGATACTTTTCAGAGAGATTTTCTAGAGGCATTTCCCCCAATGAAAATTCTTGGTCAATTTTGATAGCGACCGAAGCAAAACATACGATCTTGTGGATATCGTTATACACTGTATCAAGGAGCGTGATGTACGCACAACAGCAAGCAACCAGAATTTCAGAAAATTATCTGAACTCATTTCGTTTTTGGGATCTGTACCTAAGCGAAAGACTGACCAACGTCTTGATCATAGAACAGATTTCAAGGAACCGCCAAGGAAACGTCAATGGGAGGAACGTGTCGATAGTAACAACAGGCGCAGACCTCTTAGATGCTTTAAATGCGGACGGGAGGGCCACATTCAAGTGAACTGCCTGGAGAATAAAAGTGAAATGATGGTACTTCTAATAAATCGGTTCCTGATAAACCTTCTTCATCAACTTCATTCAAAATGATTTGTGCTTTTTGCGCAAAAACTGGTCATAATTCTGATAATTGCTTTGTTGAAAATATTGCGAAGCGCAAAAGTGTTAAGCTGTAACAGCGGTAAACTGGATTCTTTTGTTCGAATGAAAATAGATGGTATAGAATATAATGACATCATTGATTCGTGGGATAATGTATCATTTATAGCTGAGAGACACATTCCCAACTTCAGACATAAAATAAAATCGTGCTAAATCACCATTACAGGAATACTTCCTGGAAGTTTTATTGCTAATCAAGCTTTAGAAGGCACATTTGAGATGTCAGGAGTCATTTTAAATTTAAACGGATGCAAATTGTAAATAAAAATACTGCACGTGTATTATCTTCACTACAGAGCGCAAATGATATCATTAATTGTCCGAAAAAATATAAAACTCAACTTATGGATCTGCTTTCTCGTTTTCCTGATATACAAGCTTCTGGAAATGCAGTTCCCCAGTAAATATTGCTACCATGTCCATAAAGTTGCGGGATGATTTCGTAGTTACCAGAAACCCTTATCGCCTGTCCATAGACGAGAGAAAAATTGTCCAAAATATTTATTGACGATCTCATGGTTGATAAAATAATACAGGACAGCGAATCACCGTTCGCCAGACCAATTATTTTAGTTAAAAAGAAAGATGGGTCACTTAGCATGTGTGTTGTACAGGGAATTGAATACTCATACAATCAAAGATCGATATCCCATACCACTGATTGATGACCAACTGGACAGACTTGGAAAAGGGAAAGTATTCATGACCTTAGATATTTCGTCTGGATTTCATCAAATACCAATTGATTCAGAATCCATTCACAAAACCGCTTTTGATACACCCTATGGCCACTTTGAATACCTTCGAATGCCGTTCGGCTTAGCAAATGCTCCAGTGGTATTCCAAAGGGCTATAAACAAAGCATTGGCCGAACTTCGGAATACAGTTGCACTATGGATGACGTTTCATTACCTTCTGGAACGTTCGAAGAAAACTTGCATGCTCTTGATACCGTCTTGAGGGCATTACAGAAAGCTGGTTTTTCTTTAAATTTGAAGAAACGCCATTTTTTCCAAGACAAAATTGAGTATTTTGGCCGTGAAATATTTGGAGAAGGTATACGTCCAGGAAT
Source organism: Chrysolina americana (assembly GCA_958502065.1). NCBI lineage: Eukaryota > Metazoa > Arthropoda > Insecta > Coleoptera > Chrysomelidae > Chrysolina > Chrysolina americana. The sequence continues at coordinate 35,362,331 of OY293420.1, forward strand.
GCGAAAGGTGGATGCCCTTTTGAAATCACCCGTACCTAACACTATAAAACAGGTTCGTCAGTTGATGGGCTTAGCAGGATACTTTCGCAAATTTATTCCTGAATTCGCATGTCACACCGCTTGAATCACAAAGCTTACACGTAACAACGAACCCTTTGTCTGGGGCGAGGAACAAGATGCTGCCAGAAAGTACATCTTTGAAAAATTAACATCAAAACCCTTGCTGAATGTATTTGACCCTGAATTACCTACAGAACTCTACTCTGATGCCAGCTGAATTGGAAATGGGACAGTATTAATGCAGAAGTTGGAAGAAAATATCAAAATTATTGGATATTTTAGTAAGCGAACTACTAAAATTGAAGAAAAATATCATTCCTATGAACTGGAGACATTGGCGGTAGGTAGTTCTCTGAAGCATTTTCGTGTATATCTACTGGAAATTGAATTCACGCTGGTAACTGATTGCAATGCTATCAAGTCAACTTTAACAAAAAAAGACATTTTACCCCGAATAGCCCGCTGGTGGGCCTACATGCAGGATTTCAATTTTAATATCACTTATCTTGAGGGTAGCTCAATGCCGCACGTTGATTTCTTGAGTAGAAACCCAGTAGTTGTCCGACGCTTGAAAGCACATGAGAACTGGCTTCATGTGAAACAAAGGAACGAAGGGGTGACGGCGAAATTAATAAAATAATAAGTGACGCCAAAGACGGTCATTTGGACAAATCTTGCTACGTTGTCAAGAAAGGAATTCTTCACTATGTAATCAAAACGCCAGATGGAATATCAACTTCAAAACCATTCACGACAAAGCTGATTAGGATTATTGAGAATATTCCATGATGGGCAATGCCATGTAGGAATTGATAAGACGATCGAAACTATCCAGAGACATTTTCGACAAAAAGTGCAAAAACTTTTCTCCCAGGCAGCCGGAGATGATTGCTTATTACTGAGTAAAGAATAAAAATATTATCTTCTGTTCCTCTTTGTTTATGAAAGCCAGCTTGACATTCTGGTAGCGCTCCAATGGATTTAGTGAATGTTTGTAACCTCTGATTTATTAGTTTTATGGTTTAGTAAGGCAATGCCTTGGTAATTTAGTGGATCATTTTCAGGGCCTTTTTATCGAAGTGGATCATGTTGATATTTGTCCAATTGTATGAAAGATGCTCTTCCATGTTTATTTTATTGAATAATTCTTTCAAGTTTATGATCCAGTCAATAGGTACATTTTTATAAAACTCATTTAATATTTTGTCATCACCTACCGCCATATTATTTTTTGATATTGTTAATACTTTATATTTCTCTTGAATTGTAAAGGGTGTATCTAAATAGAGATGTCTGGCATAGATGTCTGGCATAGATTAGATTACAGACCTTACCTATTTGGTAGAAAGTTCAAATTGATAACTGACCACCGCCCACTCACGTGGTTATTTTCTATCAAGGACCCTGGAAGCAGACTTGCCAAGTGGTGCCTTAAATTAGAGGAGTATGATTATGAAATCATTTACAAACCAGGGAAGATCAACAAAAACGCTGATGCGCTATCCAGAATCAAAATTGATCCACTTTGGGTGATGATTTTAGCAGTCTCAAAATTAACATCTTTTCAAGTAAAACAGTCAGAAACCGAAAGTACTATATTGTGCCTCTAACATTTGATGTATAATCTGTGGTAAAACATTTGTTTCTATCTTTGTATAGAAATCAAAATGAACTTGACCCCTCACACACTTATAATGTTGAGAATAATTTGGAATTGCCGATTCTTGAGATACTTTGTTTTATTTACGCAGAAAAAGAAATAAAATTTAAAGTTTGTCAAAATATCATTACCAACCCAAGTCCTGACCAAATTCCAATAATAATCGACCAATACCATAATAGAAAAACTAATCTACATAGAGGAATCAACGAAACCATTCGGAGAATTAAAGAAAAATTCAATTGGCCTGGTTTAACGAAAAATGTCGAAAATTATATCAGAGCGTGTGAAATTTTCAAAAAACCAAAATATGTACAAAAAATCTCAATATTCCCCTCGTAATAACTGAAACCCCTAGAACTGCATTCGAAAGAATAAATATCGATATAGTGGAAATTCCGACAAGAAATTATGCACTCAGCATACGAGACGAACTGACAAAATTCACGAAATTATAGGCATTAGAAGACAAAACAGGACGTATCGTAGCCAATGCCTTAATTGGACATTTTCAACATTACGGAACACCTTTAAGAATTCACTGCGACTATGGCACAGATTTTGACAATGCAGTCGTAAAAGATCTTTGTCTTTCCTATGACATTAAACTTACTTATTCCAGTGTGAATCACCCCCAATCGAATGGTTCAGTAGAACGATTCCACGCAACCCTACTCGTAATGATTCGGATACATATGGCCGAACACCCAGACGAATACCCATTCAATATGATCCCATGCGCAGTAATGTGCTACAACAAGTATGTAAATAAAACACATGGCTTTACTCCCCATGAACTAGTTTTTGGTCATACAGCTAGTAGACCCCCTGAAACTCTTTACAATCAAGAATAACTCCTTACGAAATATATCAAAGACCTCAACAACAAAATTTCTCATTTTTACAGAATTGCTTGTGAACGTTCAATGGTACAAAAAGAAAGAGCTAAAGCCCGTTTCGACCGAAATATATCAGGCGAACCCCCGGACTATAAAGTTATGGACAAAGTCTATGTGAAGGAATCCCAAATAAAAGACAAATTACAAAACAAATTCAAAGGAACCTTCATTATAGAACAAATTCTTAAAAACTCCGCGATTCTTTTAAACTACAAAACCAACCAAAGATCGAAAGTAAACTTTGACCGTATGAAACCTTACACTGACACTAAAGATGAATTTCTTTTCAAGTTGTTGCTGCTGTTCGGATCAGTAGTGTCTCTATACCAAATAAATCCGATCAATAACACCGTTGGTGTATATTACCATGAAAATGGAAATATCATTCTAACTAATGACAAATGGACTTTACTTTTGAACAAAGACAAAGATCAGGTGTTTAAAAATGCCTACGAAAATAACCGTAAAATTTTAGAAGCACTTATTGATACAGTACAATTCACCGGACGTAGTATGAACGAATTTTGATCTGATGTAAAAACTCATATCGGTCTTCTCACCCAAATTTCATATACAATAGATCAAAAACTCGAAAAAATTGTAATAGACACTGAAAGATATAAAAGAGGTCTTATTGATGGTATAGGTAGTATTTTTAAATCAATCACTGGTAATTTGAACGGCTCGGATGGTGAATACTATACGAACTGTATCAACAGATTGAATAACGATAGTAGATAGACAATACAACTATCAACATCAAAAAAGTGACATAACCTCACTTTCGACTCCCGCCGACTGGCCGTGCTTTTGTGGGGCCCCCATTGAGTTCTCGGCGCCGGAGCTGGTGCTGCAGGACGGGGGGCCCATCGAGGAATGTCCCCACAGAAGAGGGGGCGCGCTAGAGGCCAAGGGGGCCGAGTTTTCGTCAATTTAAGTTCTTGATGGTGATGGTTGTATAGAATTGGGTAACTGGGATCGGCTGGGAAAAAGTGCGGGGGGCTGGGGGCGTGGGCGAAGAACGTCCAGAGAAGATGGGGTGCGCTGGAGCGCTGGGGGCCGACATAGTTCGATTTTTATTTATTTTTAATTTTCGTTGATTTTATAGTTGTTGACGCTGGCACTGGTGGTACGCCGCCACTGGAGCGGCTCGCTGACGACAGTCGGTGGCACGTCAAAGGAAGGTTGTTTACGCATAGAGGCTGTGACGTTACATTCTAAGAATTCAGTGAGTGTTTTCTATCAAGACTCAGTGTGTTGTGTCGGAAATAAGACATGAGTGGCATCTCACTTTACCTAATCGGGTATTTTCTGTTTTTGTCTTTGAGAATTACGCGGTTAGCTGTGGGCTGTGTGCTACGGGCGGGTGGTCGGGAGAGGGGGGAATTCGGACGCTAGATATTGAATAAACAAACAAATTCGAGAAATTGAATATTGATTTGTTCGTGTTGAGAGACTTGAAATAAAATGCAAAAATACAGCGAAAAATCATTAATTTTTTGCTTGAAAATTACACTTCAGAGCCATGGTAATATTCACCATCTTCTTTCGAATCATTGAATATGTATCTTTGTCGAATTGATTGCAACAGCTTGTACAATGATTCGCCTAGTTGACATATGAGTGCTAAAGATACAAAAAACATGAATCCATCGTGGGCGTCTGCAGGGCATCTTGACGTCGGCGTCGTTACTCGGGACACTCTCGGCGGATTCGGCAAAATCGATGCACCCGGCCGAATAGGACACTCCGTGGAAATTTTTTTCTATGTATCTTACTTGTTTTTTGTCTGCCGCACTCAGAGCGCGGAACGGCACAACTGGTTTAAATATAAAATGATTGGTGCTCTGCCCGTCGGTGATTGCGAGTTCTTTCGGTTGAAATTCACCACGCACGCTAGGATTTTCATCTTGTAGGAATTCTGACTGCGAACTGACGCTCTCGACCTGTCGAAGCCTGCATTTCACACAACAGACGACGTACAATCTCGCTCAAGGGCAAGTGTTCCATGATACAGTCGTGTATGACGATGCAATAGGCTCGAGTATTGGCAGGAAATCCAACTCTAGCCTCGATCTCAAGCTTAACATCGACTGTGGACGATTTTAAAAATTCCGCTCTGCGGGAACAGTCTATTACGAAAATGGCGGCGCGATCCTTGAATGCCATGTAATCCAGCAGAGGGCGCTTCATCGAACAATTTGCAAACTTGGATAAAATTCCGTATAGGCGCGATGAGCTTCCACAAAGTTGTTTCTGTCAAATTCTAATCGCATGCGTTCATGTGGGTAATTGTCACTGTTCAAAGTCAGACGTATGTCTCTGATGTCGACGTGGTAGAAGTATGTTGCATCTCGAGCCAAGTTATTTATTCTATCTGTTTGAAATGCGATAATGACGAATCGAGGACTCTCCAATGCCGTACAAGTTTTGACAGCCCAAATTTCTTTGGTGGAACCTGGCGTGAGTGCAGGCAGTTCGTGCATTTCCCACTTGCGATAAGAAATGACCACAGGAGCGTCATTTTTTATGGATTGCAGTATCTGCAAGCGAATATCATTATTGGGTACGACGTGTTTCACTTTGAGCACGCTGCTGTTGATCGTCAATGCGGCTGTGGTCGCCACCTGCGGATTCGCGATTTCCTCTATCACCATGCAGTTGTCATCGTTTCTGCTTCTAACCAGACGAATGCACTGTCTTCCGATTGTGGCATATCTGTAGTCATGGAATATGCCAAACAGATGCTTAAGCGGAATCCACATGGCGAACGCTCCATCGTTTGCGTTGCGAATAGCTCCGGCGGGATACGTCCATCCAGCAGTGGCCAAGTGTCGAGTGTCAGCATCTGCATAACAGGTATAGCCTCGTAAGGTGTTTACTATACCTGGCAAGCGAACAGAGTCCACCTCTTTGCCATTGATTTCATAGTAGATGGAATCAAAGAAGAATGCGCCGGCATTATTGACAAATCGAACATTACCTTCTCCTGCACTTCTGGTTAGAGTGCCCTCTATGCATATCATGGCGTCGTTCATCAGTACCCATGTGTCACTCTGCTGAATGACAATTTCAACAATGTCATTATTTTGGAAGGACTTGACATATGGGTGGTGCGTTCGTGTTTCCACCCTTTGGATGGATTCATCAAACTTTGGATGATTGTACACGTCGAACACTTGTTTTGACAACATGATGTCCTTGAGATTTGAGGAACTGTAAACTTGACAAAAGAAGAGTATGATTATGAAGATTGTGGTGTGCTCTCGATGACTGCGTCTGCGTGACTGAACTGACGCCACTGTTCTCGCCACTTCTATGCTCGTGATCTTGATCCTGATCAAATACCAACCCCATTTGACAGCTTGCGAAACACCAGTCTTATGATGATGGTTTCTCCGCGGAAATTCACGCTGCAGAAGTCCTGATCGAAAATATTCAAGGTTATGTTGTGTATTTCGCTCTTGTTCACAGACAGGTGAATCAAATTTGGTGGAGTTTCGTCGATGGCAAAGCCGGGGTCCTCCCTAACGGCGAACTCGTATATGGTGTGAGATGGACGATTGTTGAAGAAGGCACCCGATGTGACGTTACTGTCAATATGAACTGTTTGAACTTTGACTATGTTGACAGGCAGGTCAGACACGTGAACGATTCCAGCTTCCAGTACTCTAGGCAAGAAACCTAATAGCCTTCCGATGGAATCCTCAGGACGAAAGTCTATGCTATAGGACTTGCTGTAAATTTGGCACTGTAGCGTATTGGTATTGGATTTGAGAGAGAACACTGCCTCTTCGATGGTGTTGTTGTCTCCCTCTACGTTCACCTCTCTTTCATATTTCTTCTTCTCTCTCGGTTTATCGATGTGCTTGTGAATAAACTTGGCAATGTCGGAGATTTCGTAGCAGCCTGTCGGTATATGGATGATGCTAAAAGATGGCGCTCCGTTGGCAAAATAATAGAATTTTCCACCACTTATGTTCGGTATACTGTTGTACAAATGTTAACCAATCAAAGCCAAGCCGTAAGTGCTGTCTTCGTCCAATTGAATTGGCGGAGCAAAGTCTGCAGTCAGCGTAGAAGTGTGACCTGTCAGGGTGAACAGCAAAGACATGACTGACACTGGAGAGGTTATGCACTTTCATATAAAGACTTCCACACTCACCTCCTGTGTTCCAAATCCAAAATGGGGTCAATTATGCATGCAAGTTTGGAGATTCGTCTGGCGAAACGAATCCTGTCAATGGCCATACGTTCCCAATCGGATTTGCGTGAAGCGTTGTATGCAAATCGCCACACGACCATATGATGAACCGTATTACACTCTTCATTGAAGGTCACCATTTTTTTATAACTAGTATTTCTCATTTTTGACGTGTTTGGTCGTAGAGAAATCTTAAACATAAATGACCGCAATTGGCCTGATCGAATGTCTGATAGCGATCGTTATTGTAGTGGATTTTCACCTTTCCACCACTACTACTACTACTACTACTGCTACCAGCACTCAAGTATCGCACCAGTTCCACAGACGGCTTCAAGTTACCGAAACTGTCAAAATATGTTACTGTTTTCCCACTCTTCACGTAAGCTACCCAATGCATTCCACGATTTTTTATCGAGTCCAGATTGACAATGGCGCACTCTTTGTACATGGGCGTAGATTGAGGTAGGTTGTCGCGCATGAAAACCCCAATGAAATGAGGTATTTTCAGGCGTTTGGCATACTTGACCAAGTCCACATCGTACAAAGGTCGCTTGCTATTTGGCAGCTTCACTGGGAGTTTTTTGCAAACTTCTTGAGGAAAAGACCATAGCCTCCGCGACTTGTTTTGCGCATAAACAGGCCAGATCCCTGCTTTCCGATGTTCTCCATCGCAGTATTGTGGCGCTTCTCTTCATCTAATTTTTTCTGAGCGTTTTTCGAGGAGATGATGGTCCTGGCTATGGTGCTGGCACCACCAGCTAACGATCCCAGTGCTCCCAAAGCTGCGAAGATGGGAAGCAAAGGCAGCAAACCGACACTCTTTGCTTCGAAAGGTATTATTCGAGGTACTTTGATGTTTTTGCGACCACCCAATTTTTTTACTTGGACTCGGGCTGCACGCAGTGCTATCAACGAAGATTTTCGCAGAGCCTTTGCACCCAAGTCTTTCAGTTGGTCAGGCTTCAGTGTCTTCCGCAGATGATTGGCGATTTTTGAGACCACATCCTTCTTGACGTTTTGCACCAGAAGCCTTCATGCCCATGCCCAAATTACGCTTCGCCTTCATAGTTGTGGTGACTAGCCAAGCTGCAGCTTTCTCGCCGACTTTCGCGTCTTTGGACTTGACACGTTCCCAAGCTCGATTTTCCAGCACCCAATCAGCCTTGTGTCTGTCCTTTAGAGAGCTGCTTTGCGAATATGCGATATCGTGGAATCTGCAAGCAGCGTCTAGGGGGTTCACACCAGCGTCTCCATGTGCTAATCTTTTCTGCAGTTTGGTACACGGTCCGCAGTATTGGTATCCAGGCAGATGCAGCTCCAACGGTAGATGATTGATCAGAGAGTTCACCACTCTACGACCTTCGTGTTCGACTGTCAGCATGACACTGACGCGAATGATATTGCATACCTGTACATAGCTGTACTCCACTTCAAGTGTCATTCGAATGTCAGATGTGGGCGTGGTCACATGTAACACATAGCTAAAAAATGAAAGTGGTGCAACAAGAGCCGGCTCTGGGAATAGTCAATTTGGATTTCGTTGGTGGAAACGGCTTCAATGGTGTAATAGGCAAACACGGTCCCCTGCTACCCAATTCGTTTCAAGCGATATTTTGTGGCCCCAGCGGATATGGCAAGACCAACGCTGTACTCAGTCTGCTATTCAGCCCGAACGGAGCACGCTTCGAGAATGTTTACGTTTATTCAAAGTCGCTGTACCAACCTAAATATCAGCTACTGCACGATGTACTCAAACAAGTCAAGGGCGTAAGTTATTTTCCATACAGGGACAACGACGAGGTAATCGATCTGTCAAAAGCGAAAGAAAACTCAATTTTCATATTTGACGATGTGGCGTGTGACAAACAGAACAAAATTAGAGAGTTCTATGCAATGGCACGTCACAAAAGGATTGACACAGCCTACTTATGTCAAACCTACTCAAAAATACCCAAACAGCTGATCAGGGACAATTGCAATATTATAGTACTATTTCGGCAAGATGATATGAATTTAAAGCACGCTTTCGAAGAGCACGTATCCCCGGATTACACCTTTTGAGGAATTTCGCCGCATGTGTGCCACCTGTTGGAAGGAAAAATTCGGATCTTTGGTGATTGTCAAAGACTTCGATGTGAACAAAGGGCGCTACCGTCTGGGTTTTGACAGATATATTCAAGTGTAATGCTTTGAGTACGTCATTCTGTCCGGAGCAATGGCTCCGACTACATCACATATCGACACTGCAATTGCGAAAGCTGAACGAAAACGTCAAGTCAATCAGTTGTCAAAAATTGTTCGAAAAAAGTATCTGACTCTGAAACTCGGAAAATCCGAACAGGATGAAGCACTGAGTAAAATATTATAGTGCCGCCACTCATCAAGCGATCACGGCTGACAGTGAAAAAAGAAGAGAATCAGGAGCCGCCATCAACTCCAGACATGAAGAAGGAAGAAGATAAAGAAAGATGATGGTGATGGTGATGATTATGATGATGATGATGAGGATGACTACTTGGAAGTTTATCCCGAAGTAACAACTGAATTCGTTAATGAACATCGCGGCAAATCCGGCAAAATAGATGTGAATTACGGCCCCATTTACGACAAACCAAGAGCGCAATTGTTGCTCGGTAGAATGCTGATGGACTTCGACAAAGATACGGGGGACATTCGCATTGATGGTGTAACATACGAGGGTACTCCGGGACTATATAGTTTGATTTTCTACAAAAATCTCAAATACGCTAGAGCCGACTTGATGGCATACAAGCAAATTTTGACAGCTACAGGTGCGCATGTAAATGCGCGAGGCAGGTTGAATATATCTCAGACTGCCAAATACGAAAATTTAATTCGACCAATGTTCAAAGACCCTCAGTCAAAAATAGGTGGTGGAGGTGGTCGAGGTCGAGGTCGTGGTCATAGTCATGTCGGCGGCAATGATATCCCACATCAGTTGACATACAACACGAAACCTGTAGAAAACGTATACTGGGATGACGTCAACGAGCTAGTTGACAGATATAGGTTACTGGTTGCCGCCAAAACTGCTGGCAGCACCTCTACCGACAACGAGATCGTGGCCATCGTCAATGAGCTCAGAGAAGCAGGCTTTATTCGATAAATACAAGCGCAGACGTTTTGTATGCCACAGTACCATCATGAGCATCAACAAGTTCCGTCAAACTTCGTCAGCTCGCCGTGCACAGCAGCAGCAGCCCTACCAATTTCCTGGCGCCTTTCTCAACTATACAGCCAATTGGGACATTGATGCTGCACATGTGAAAATTTCCAATGTTGAAACGCCAAATGCACTCAATGATGTTGCCAACAAAAAATACGTTGATGACCGTCATACAGAAGCTCAAAGATGACGTCATACACAAGCTCAAAGACGAGCTAGACTCCACCAAAAACAATCTAACAGCCTTGGATATTCGAGTGATAAAATTCATGTCACTTTCGATGAAAAAGCACGAAAGTACCAAGAAACGCTTGGATAAATTGGCACTGGATATTGTTGAAATTCCAGCCTCTTAAGTAGAAGGTGTAACGTCCAGTGCAGTTAGTGTATTGGCTCCGCCATTAGCGAAATGACGTCATCATATGAGAAAAAACTATTGGTTAATTAACTCCATGCTCCAGCCAGAAGAAATTTTCCTCGCAGACGTACCATCATCAAAGGACTCGACGATTTTTCAAGTACCTGTGGGTGCGACCTTTGAAGACCAAAACTGGTCGAGACGTCACCGAAGCGATGAGTGACATATTTTCGAAAGTGAAAAGATGTCCCAAGCTCCTCCAATCAGATCTCGGAACTGAATTTTACAATTCCAGCTTCCAGGCTCTCCTGAAAAAGTACAACATCAAACACTACAGCACGTATACCGTGAAGAAAGCCGCGATCGTGGAGAGGGTTATACGTACTCTTAAGGAGAATATATTCAAGTATTTCAGTTTGAATGGCACCTACAAATGGCTGGACATTTTGCCGGACATTGCCAAAAACTACAATCAGCGCAAACATCGTACGATCGGCATGAAACCTTGTGACGTCACCAAAAACAATGAAGAAAAGGTGTACAAGTTTGCGTATGATTATGCGGGACGTGCTGGCCGAAAAAAGTTCAAAATTGGGGACCTTGTGCGAATTAGCAAGGCCAAACATGTGTTCTAGAAGGGGTATACACCCAATTGGACAACGGAACTTTTCAAAGTTGTCAAAGTGAAAATCACCCAACCAATCACGTACTTGCTGGAGGATTTGGAAGGGCGACCAATCAGCGGCGCTTTCTACGAACAGGAACTACAAATGCAAAAAAATCCCGAAGTCTATCTAGTGGAAAAAATCATCAGACGTAAGGGGCGTAAGGTTCTAGTGAAATGGCTTGGGTTTGACAATACACACAACAGTTGGATCGATGCCGAAAATCGCTTGTAATTCAATGGAAAAATGACACAGCTGCCACTGGAATGGGGGGGGGGGCTTTTTCACACTCTTCGTCAGAGTGAAGAATCCGCGTGCGCCACTGTGAATATTTCAACGGAAAATCTCTGCGTTGGTGCGTCAGTCTGTTGCTATGCCTGGTGGAATGCAGTTCGAATCTGAGGAGCCAACGTATGATTACGAGTCAATATCTTCATCACTAGTGTCCGTGGAATACGATTCCTCATCATCTGCATCATCATCATCAGAGTGGGCAGAACGTACTGCTGAATTTGATCGAGCTTGTGACATGAACAAAGAAGCCAACAAAACTGAACGTTTTTATGTGTGCAACGCCACGTACGAGTTCCGAAACACTGACATTCTCATTGTTCAATGCGGAATAAGTTTTGCTCGGAGTTTCGTACCTGCAGTGAAACTCGTGTGCAAGGTCCACACCATATGCTCCAGCGTGTCTTTCAGCATGTTTGAATGGGGCACCTTCGTGGGGGCCATTAATCGTCTGTACAATAGCCGAACTGACCCGAATGCAGCCAACAGCACCCGAATCAAACTCGACTGGGACGATGTCATGGATTTGGAATTAAACACTTATGAAGAGACAACAAAAATGCGAGTTTCCAAGGATGGCACCTACTTCTACCTAACGGAGTTCGAAATTCAGGAAATCTTGCATCTGGATGTGACAGTGTTGGCGGGAAGATTTGAATATTTACTTAATATGAACTTTTGTCAATTTTATCATGATATATTAGCTAGTGACAAAGATCTTGCTAGAAACAATGATTTGACATTTGACGAGGCTATAAACTTGTGCACTATGTTATCAAAAGATGATAAACATTTATGTTTCCGCGAATGTTTATTTTATTTAAGGGACAAAGTATTGTTTGATTATGAAATGAAATAAACATATATTGGACAGAGGTAGCGTTTCAATTCAGTATGCAGTGTGCAGCGTGTCTGTGTGTTTGCAGAGAGAGAGAGAGAGAGATGCAGTACCAAACAAGACTCGACTCGTTTCGATGCTGGACTTCAGCCTTTCCTGCAAGTAAGTTAGCCAAAGCTGGTTTTACGTATACTGGTTCGGAAGATATAGTTGCATGTCTTTCGTGCCAAGTAGATGGGTTCAGATGGCAGCCTAATGACGATTCTATGGCTGATCATCGTGAATGGAGCCCCCATTGTGATTTCGTCCGTAATTACTATGAGCACAATCAGGTGATCAGGCACAGACCGACGACAGATGGCGCTGATGTCCCTCCAGAACCAAGAGCGTCAGATGTCATTAGCAGAGTGACAGATGACACATGGATGACATCACCAGTGACAGATGACACACCTCCTCAAAATGGCGCTGTTGATCTTCCTCCAGTAGTGACACTTGACAGTCGACCACCGATGACAGATAGCGGCGTCGCAGACTCACAGAACACTTTGATTTGTCGTGTGTGTCTTGTGAATGGCTCTGTGTATTGTTTAGACACTTGGTGTGCTGCTCACGATGTGCCGCTCTGTGCGACACATGCGTAGTTTGTAGAGCACCCATTACGACACTTCTCAAAATATATGTATCTTAGCTAATTTTTATTTTATTTTCTGTTCGAATAAAAATCAATCTTTTCAGCCTCAAGAATGGATCGTTTTTGATCGTAAAAAAGTACTAATTTTTAGGCTCAAAATCGATGCTCTTTTTGAGTGAAAAAACACACACCAAAATCGACATGGTGGTGATGCTTTTTTTCAGTGGCTGAGTCGTTGAGTCTCAGTTGAGTGCCACTGAATTCATTTACTCAGCTTTCACTGAACTTTCACTGAATTTTCAGGCCCCATAAGAAAAGCATGGGAAATTTCAGTTGAGTTGAGTTGAGTCTCACTGAATTCAGTGACAGAACTTTGACTGAATTTCACTGAACTTTTTACTCGGTTCGACCACCATGTCAAATTTGGAGTCTCTTTTTGATTAAAAAATTTCCAGTTTTTTTTTAAAAAAATGGGCGTTTTTTTTATAAAAAAGTGCTGTTTTTACTAAAAAATAAGTACTTTTTTTTATCGAAAAACGTGCTGATTTTTAAGCTAAAAATAGGTACTTTTTTATCGAAAAAGCACTCATTTTTACTATCAAAAACGATACATTTTTTTTGGTGAAAAATTAACACACTCTCATTCGTCCAACAAAAGAAAAATCGAGATAATTTATTTTATACGTCTATTGATACAATAATAATAATAATCACAATATAATAATAATACATTTATAGTTTTCCACAATTCCACCATTCATTTTTCGCATATTTTTGTGTATTTTTGCATTTATTCAATCGAGATCAGAATCCTCATCGCCAGAGCCAATGACGCGGTTATATGGAGGAGGCGTTTCGAAACGATGACCTTTGTAATCGTATGAATGTAAGTCATAATGACAGGAATCGCTTGTTTTCAGCGTGAATGGTAGCTCGTCAAATCTGTTGTGACACCATGATGAAGGATTTCGATACAATTCACTCAAGTTATTCGAATTGTATACGATGTGTTTATGGTCTCTGATACTGTGAAATGTATGGTGTTGCATGGCCTTTCTGAATGCTTTGAAACAGGTATAACACAGGCGTAATCCGTAGTTCGGAATATAGTACTGGATCAACCATACGCAATAGACATCTTCAGTGAAATGTATAGACCAGTCTTCGGTGGCGAGTGCGTCTTTTCTATCTGTGGCATCAAGTTCTCGTGTGTACTTCAAGTGCGCCAAACTGTATAAAGGTCGATCGCCCCAAGCCTGGTCTACTGATTCTCCCCATTTTTCGGTGGACCACATTTTGACAATATTCTCCGTGATGGACCACGGCAAAGGTGAAGTCTCAATAAATTGTGATAGTGATGATGCGGCTCTGATGATTTCTTGATAAAACAAATTTTGCATAGAGTGTGCCATGGTGGGGGGCCTGAAACAATTTTACATATTCATAAAACTGTAATGCCCCCATGGCAGAGTATCATGAGAGCCGGCAATCAAATACCGTTTGTCGTCATGTGGACTAAGAGCGATTTTTGTTTGCTCAACACTAAAAACGTTGTGCGCAAAAGAGCGAATACAGCGTTGAGATGTGACTTTCTCACGCTGATTTTTCAAACATTCTACATAGTCGTCAAAAGTGATTTTATTTTGGACAACGCTGTATTTCACTCCTTTGGATTTTTTAACGCATTTTCCACCCTGTATCTTATAGGTGTACAGTTTTGAACGGAGTCCCACGAAATCTGTCATAATTTGACCATTCGCTTCGTCTTTCATCAAGCCGGGGACTTTTTTTTGTTTGCAAGGGGTAATCACTTGTATCGAATTTTTCAATGTCTAATTTCAATAAATTTTGATAAATATTATCGGATTTAATCTAATAAATCAGCGAATCAGTATCCGTGTACATCAACTTGCACTAATCGCTCGTGTATTTTTTCATCATGAAGCCGTGATGGAAATCATACACACACACCTTGGAAATGTCAAGTATTGCCATTCCGATGTATACAGGCTTATTGAACAACAGATCCGTCTTTGCCTTCTCGATAGCGACGAGGTCCTCATCGAAAATAGTGCGATTCTTGAAATTCGGACTGGAAGTTTAATATTTCGTGCCATATCGCCCCTCCCATTTTGAGACCATTTTCACTATACGATGTTTCCGTATGTTCTGCATCGTTTTCCCGAATACTGCGTTATTGGCTAATTTGTAGTTATTTTTGCCGAAATTGGTTTTTGCTTCTGCGCGTAATTTCGTATTCAATTCAACGTATGGTTTGAGCCAGGCTGATTGTTCGAATTGCAGAACTCTGTGAATTTTTCTAATTACAAGTCCGTGCGTCAGTGCTTGTTTCAACACCCTGTAGTGTACAACATAGTTTTCCTTGTTATACAGGGTGGTCATTAATTTGGGTAATTTTGAGCCTGGCGGAGTACGGTGTTCGGCGCACAATGGAAAATCTTTGTGTTTGTCATGTAAGTGTTCGGGGTACTTCAAATCGACTTCGAGAATATAGCCAATTGGCAAAGTGTCTGACACCTCGAGCACATTCAAATCGGCAGCATCCTCGAGCCATTTGAATCCCCCGTACGGAAGATATTCCATATCATGGCCCACCCATATAAATTATTTACATCGAGATATAGCAAATAAGTGGAGGGCTGAGTGACGTCATAACTGTCACCCATGTTTTTATTATTTGCGTGGAGCGCCTGATGCAGCACTGACTGATGCCCCCGCGAATTCCTCGCTAGATGAACATGAGCATGGCGACGTCCTTCAAAATCTGCAACTTGCACTGGGTGTACTTCAACATGCACGACCACGTATAGCCGGGTAAGGTGTAATTCCACGCGGGGTCCAGGCTATATGTGTCGTGACCGATATTTCGAAAATTCTCAAATATATCAGCCAAGAGCAATATGTCCGTTTTCATGTACAAGTCGGAGTACTTGCCCAGTGTTTTCAAGTTGAACGTTTGCCACACGTTCTGCGCATGTTCGTATTCTGTCTTGCTAATGTGCCAATCGTTCAACTTGTTGTAGAAATGATGGAGCGCCGGCAAACATTCAACTTCCAACTTTTCCATCGAATCAACGAAATCGTATGGGAATACGCCCTTTCGAGTGAGTAATTCGTACTGCGAGGCTGTCAGATGTGCAAATATCCAAAGTTTTGGCTTCGATAATTTTGGCTATGTCCCCCATTCGCTGCGCAAACCAATCCATCGAATCTAAACCTCGATGGCTATCGTAAAATGACAAAGTGTCATCTAACGCACACTTGAAGTAAAATCCGGCACTGAACGGAATATGTTTTTGGTACTTCACCGTTTGAGAAGTGCACCCGGCATCTTCGAACGGTTCCAGAATCGACTCGAAATCCGCATATATTACAAAGGGTACCTTTTCTTTATGTACAAAGTCCAGAAATTCCACGTAATCGTAGTGGGGGAACGAAATTTTACATGTGTTTGTTTTTTGGCAATCAACCGTATGACTGTCCAATTTTTCTTCACTTCTGAAATAATTCAAACACCTGTCGCAAATGTATTTTTTATACTTATCCTTACCAAGTTATGTATTGAGTAGCCGAGATAAATCCTTAATCCAACAAAAATGATAGCGTATGTCACTTTCGTCGTCTATATCTGGTACCGCTTCATGATCGTTCAATTTTGGGTGATATTCATTTTGGATTAGGAGTAAATTGACGTGTCGATCTAATTTTTGTTTAGTGAGTCGACTCGGAACTGTCACGAAAAATGCCTCTTTATCCGGCTTAGGCTGGATTAATTCCAAAGTGTACACATTCACAGAAATGTTGTTTAATTTCTCGAATTTGGCAATTTGCCTCAATGTCATCGGAAATTCGATACCTGTCAAATTTAGAATACTTGAATAGTGGGGATAAGATGACGTTCTATCTATATTTATTTGTGTCGGATACAATGCCGAAACTATGGCCCAAGCAAATCATGCATCATTATCATTTTTGATGTTGATGCAAGCTCTTTTTTTGGCAATGTATTTTGGCAACTCGATGTAAGACGAACCGTTCCCGATGCCGGATTTGTTGGTATTTATTTCCAAACTGACGATTTTTTGGAGACTCCAACCGCTCTCCTTTTCGGCGAATTCGGATAATTTGTTTTGCCCCTGATCTACAACGTTTTTGAGGAACTACCCTTTCAAATCAGTACTCCTATCAATCACAGCGTTTTTGGTGTTGAAATATTTATATTCAGTTTTATGCTACTCGTTCAAATTATTTTTGACAAATTCCCCGCAAAATGTCGCAATAACTTTAATCATATCCTGTTTTTTCAATAAATTTTGTACTCGTCGTTTGAATAAGCTATAAGCATCTCGGAAAAATTGCCCAATATCTTTATGTACCAAATTTATGATTATACCTGTACGCAAACGAGAAGCAAATGCAGACTTCAAATCCTCCCACCTGACTCGTGACGATAATTTTGATTTAACCCCTTCGCCCACATGACGACCAAATTTTTGATGGAATTACGAATGATTTTCAAATGGCCCGCTAATGTTTGGAGTCTGCGTAGAGTCCCAATCGAGTCCTCAGCAGACATGGCACCAGTCAAAAGACGAGCAGTTTTTTTGCAATGTGCCAGCCATGTTTTTTGTTCATCGGCGGTGAATTTTTCTAACAAAATTTTTTCCACCTTCCTCAAAGTTTTTATCATATCAGCGGCCAAATTGGCAATAGCATCAGAATTCATCTTTATTAAAAAAATACCCAACAATACACAAAAATATGCGAAAAATTAATGAAAAATCGAGAAAACTCACTTTGTGTGCGTGGAAAAGGAACACTACGCCTTGGCTATCTCGAACAGCTGCTGCGGGTGCTGATGCAGGCTGGACTTGTGTTCGCCCCTGTAGATGAGTACGTGCTGAAACTCTGTCAATTTCTTCAAGTTGCTCTTGAGGGCAGCGGTTGCTCTGTTTGGTAGGAATACTTTGAAATCTGCCAACTCGACGAGGATTGCCTCTCCGAATCTAGTCGTTTTTACCTCCGCGTCAAATATCAATTGGGGCTTGTCCAACGGTAGCTCGGCCAACTTCTTCAACTCCTTCCTGCAGGCCAAACCAACCATGTTAGTTTCGTCAATGTGAGACATCTGCGAAAGAGCGACATACTTCACTCAAATAACAACAATATATTTATGTTCATTCACACTGTATATGAAATGGAAAATTTGATACGCACTGTATATGAAATGGAAAATTTTATACGCACTATATATATATGTTTTTTCCATACACGCTCTATATATGGACGCAACACTTTGCAAAAAAATTAATAGAAAAAAATTCACAAGGCGAAATGAACAGTATCAAAACGCTCAAACGATTTCTATTGACATGCATACAATTACATGTACAGACAAAAACTCACCTTTGCAATTAAACCGGCAAAATCACAAGTACAGTTTCACTGAGCACCAGCAGGTACGTCTGAACTCCAAGCGCGCGTTCTTCAAAATGACGTATGCAGCGCGTTCTCTCCAACAACTAGCGTCCGAATTCCCCCCTCTTCCCACCACCCCACCCGTAGCACCCAGCCCACAGCTAACCGCGTAATTCTCAAAGACAAAAACAGAAAAAAACCCGATTAGTTAAAGTGAGATGCCAATCATGTCTTATTTCCGACACAACACACTGAGTCTTGATGGAAAACACTCACCGAAGTCTTAGAATGTGACGTCACAGCCTCTATGCGTAGACAACCTTCCTTTGACGTGCCGCCGACTGTCGTCAGCGAGCCGCTCCAACAACTATAAAATCAACGAAAATTAAAAATAAATAAAAATAGAAATATCTCGGCCCCCGGCGCTCCAGCGCACCCCATCTTCTGTGGGGACGTTCTTCGCCCACGCACTTTTTCCCAGCCGATCCCAGTTACCCAATTCTATACAACCATCACCATCAAGAACTTAAATTGACGAAAACTCGGCCCCCTTGGCCTCTAGCGTGCCCCCAAATCTGTGGGGACGTTCTTCGATGGGGCCCCCATCCTGCAGCACCAGCTCCGGCGCCGAGAACTCAATGGGGGCTCCACAAAAGCACGGCCAGTCGGCGGGAGTCGAAATTGAGGTTATGTCACTTTTTTGATGTTGATAGTTGTATTGTCTATCTGCTAACGATGAACACCAATTGGAAAATTTATCGAAAAATCAAATATTAGTGACAACCTCTGTCCTTCAGAATTTCAATAGTACTATTCGAAAACTACAAGTCGATGAAAATACTTTCAACGACGACATCAAACTCATAGAAAATAAGATAAGTGAACTTAATGATAGAATTTGTCAAGTTGAAGCAAAACTGAAATTTTTTTATATTTGTGAAAAATTAATGGAAAGCTTTCTCTTCCTCGAAGAAAACGTTGATGATATGCTAAATTCAATAACATTCGCGCATTTGAATATCATTCACTCTTCAATTGTTACACCAGACCATTTGGTCACTGCATTGCAGGAAATATTTCAGAACTTACGGTACATATCCAGATCAAATGAAGTTAGCTTCAGTTATACCCACCCATACGGAAAAAAAAATTAATAGTAGCGAGTAAAATTTACATACCACCAAGTAAAAATTTGCATACTATATGGGACAAGTGATAAAGCGCATTATCAGCCACAAGAAGAATGAGATTCCTGAATTTGATCACTTGCTGTTATTATTGTAATTTGATGAACATAATGTAACCTATCGGTATTAAAAGCTTTATTAGAAGCAGACTTTTCGTTTTATTGGCCTCAATGAACTTTCTATTTGCGGTGGGTGCTCAGTTTGATAACTACAAATAACTAGTACATTTACCATTACTGAAGAATAATTAATTCTCAAAAAACTCATATACTAAAATCTACTAAACAAGATATTAGTAGTTGTAATACAGTATTGTACTGTAGCAACATTTTTTGATCATTACAGAAATGTTGGTTTACGTGGTCTTATTGAATGACTCACTTCTGGGTGGTTTTTATTGTCTTACCTTCAATATAGCTTTCATTCTATCTTTGGTATCATAATTCACCTGACTCAAATAAAATATTCACCTGCCCTCAGGAAAGAACCATTTGTATTTTTTAATGCCTTATTTTCAATGCATACATTTTTGTCTCAAATTCACAATAAAATGGATGGTTCGGTTGCACCAAGGAACCACTGATATCATGCCTACACTCTAAAAAAGTGTCTTGCAGAGTGCGGCTATATATCAAAATACACCATTCGAGAAAAACTGAAGATAGAGATCACATTTTTTAGGAGAATCTTTTTTCTCTATTTGTTGATATGGAACATCGCCACTGGAAACTATTATTAATTATTATATGTATATTAACTGATAACAGTGATCAGTAAAACACCGCAAAATCAGCGGTAAAGTTGACTACGATGCCTAGCAGACGCATCCACACAGCTCTCAATTGTTGAAATGACGCCGGTTTGGCGGAAAACCGTTAGTCGAAAATAAACTAGTAAGTGAACACGTTAGATTATTGTAGGAAAACCAAGTTCTGCTGCAAATGAATTGTTGTATTAGGCCAGTAGTGATACACTTTTCAGAAACCCAAAGTTAATGAATATGGAAATACACTTTTCAAGCGCTAGTAAAGTGTTGACCTGGCATTATACAAAGTGAATTACTTAGTGATCGAATTATTTGCTGTCGATAAACAATATTATAGCTACAAACTCTTGCGTTCAGAATACAATTTTTTTTTTAGGCTTTTTTATTTAATATAGGTATTAATTTTCTTATCACAATCTAAAAAAAGTCGGGAAAACGTTTTATTTGAACAATTTTTTTCCGTGCATGCACAAAAAAGGCGAAAAAAAAATGATATGATTAACTACAGACCAATAAGTCTGTTGTCAGCTCTTTCTAAGTTATTAGAAATAATTATATCTATGAGAATCATGACTTTTTCCGAAACATAAGGAAAAAGTACTACAACAGCTTTGTTTAAGTTTATAGATGAAATTCAACAGTTAATCGAACAAGACTCTTGCGCATGTGGTATTTTTCTCGATCTCAGTAAAGCGTTTGACTTTGTTGATCACGCCATTTTACTTCTAAAGCTGTTCAATTATTGAATTAGAGGAAATGCCTTGAATCTCTTTAAATCCTACTTGAGTAACAGGAAACAAAAAGTATGTATTAGGCAACAAAATACTGAGTTCTCAGGTTTTACTGAGATCGAAAAAGGCGTACCACAGGGAAGTGTTCAGGGTCCTTTACTATTCATGGTATATGTTAATGATTTCTCAGAAATTTTTAAACAATCGAGTACCACAGTTGTGAGTTATGCAGATGATTCCAATATCATTTTACCCATCAACAGGGAACTTAATCTGGAACACTCGATTTCAAACTCCATTTCAACAGTATCTACGTACTTTAGTACCAACAAATTATTATTAAACACCTCTAAAACATACTGTATATTATTTAAAACTGTCCACAAAAATATTGCAATTCCGGACTATGTTCAGATAGAAAGCGATAGATTATCTTTTTCAACAAGTACAAAACTGTTGGGAATCTATATAGATGATAAACTAAATTATGAGATACATAATCCCAATATATGATAACAGAACTGGCCTCCATCACATTCCTTCAATTTCTGGAAAATTCATCGCGAAAGATGATGATACTTTAATGTTCATACCGGTGACGGACTTAAGTACGTGTAAGCCACTTTTCTATAAAACAATTGTGCTCCGACATGTTCGCGTATCCAATAGACTCTGACTCGATTTCTGAAGCCCAAATTTTCAAAAACTTCAAGGACATTCCACAAAACTGTCAAAGTTCTTTAATTTTTAGCCAAGGTTATAATGTTCAAAAACTTGAGAACAATCTTTTGCTAGTGATTCTTTCCGAACCCTTACAGTGACCGTGAATTGCCCCAATATAAACACAAGATCTGAAATCATCAACAAGAACTCAGTTGTGAAACTCCAAACTGAGTGTATTGCCTTTATTAGAATTACGAAAGTTCAAGCTAACTTCCAAGGATCAAAAATGTCCAACATTACCTTTGGCACTCATCCAGTTGTAATCCCATACGAGTGTTGTGCGGATATTCCCGAAAAATCACAACTTCCGAAACTGAAGCCGCTCAGATTGAGCGACTTGAAAATTGATGACCTAGACATCGCCAAACATAAGTTGGACTCGTATTCCAAAACCCTAGATGACTTGATTCAACAACCCTTTGTCAAGAAAAACATCTCAAGGTTTACCTATTTTACTATTTCCCTAATTGTATCCCTTTTGGCCCTTTACCTATTCAGCAAATGTAGAAGAAGAAACAGATTGGTTCTGACGGGACCAAATGATTCAAGAATCTTCCCAAGAAGAAGGCCAAGTCTTCGTGAAGAAATGCAAGAAGAACCCATCGACATGGGTTATATGCCAATTTTATGACGACGTTCCCAAGACTATGGGTCACCTTCAAGGAACTATCATCCCAGGGCCAGCGCTTCCGATCTAGGAGAAGCAATTAATAGACGAGGAAAGTGTATAGTCACAAATGTCATTCTTGTCAAAAACTGACTCCAAACAAAGAATTTGAAGTTACGTTATCTATTGTTGATGCTTTGCAGTTTGCAGCTTTGTTTATTACTTTTGTGTTTGGTTGTGTAGATTTTTGTCAGGCAAAAGAAGTTTAGTTTTGTATTCAAATTGTTTCTTAATATGGCAGGAGCTGCTGCGATAAACATATCATCAAATTGGGGGATATTGTGAAGTTTTTCAAAGATGAAGAGAAACTGATTTCTCGAGGAGTGAATGCACTTGAATTGGGGAACAGAGTTACCATGATATACGATAGAGAATTGAAAGCTAGTAAGGGCAAAATAATGCTAGTATGAAGGATAGATGCTATGATGTAGAAGTGAGTAGATATAGATAATATACTAGATAGTTTATTCGGTATGTATATATGTTTACTCATTATTTCGTTATTGCAGGTCTACTTCAATTCAAATTGGGCAATAACTTCTGCACGTTGTAGCTGTCCAAGGGGCCAATTGATATGTCATCACATGGCATGCCTTCTACTTTTTGCAAGAGAAAATATTTCCATAACTGATGAATATTGTAGGTGGAATGTTCCGACGTCAAAAGATAACCCTGTGACAAGGATTCGCGACATTTTTCCAAAAAAAGAACATCGAGCCACAGAAAGTTTAACAGGAATTAGAAGAGTTCCGAAAAAAACTGAGTATTTTTGATGGAGCTGTTGGGTTTTCCTGGTTGCTATCACCGGAATGTGAAGCAAGTGATAATAATTTTGTGATAGATATAGAGGAACTACTTTTCAGTGAATTGTATAATCATTCAACCAATAAGGTTCTATGTTTGGCTGAAACCATGAAAATTGCTGATGAGGATATTGAACATATTGCCAAAGAAACTGTGGGACAAGCAAGCAATTCAAAATGGCTTATTGCGAGAAAAAACAGGTTAACTGCCAGTAACTTTTGCATTGTTCTTGCAGCATGTAGAAGGAACAGGTATCCACCAAGTCTCTTCAAAAGAATTCTAGGTAAAATAGGAAATGATATTCTAGTGAAATCTCTTTTCATATATTTAATATATTTTAGCTACATATGACCTCAGACACATTAAAGGAATACAGTGGGGAAGAGAGCATGAAATCAGTGATATCAAGGCTGCAGAAGAATCTCTTAACGTGAAAGTCCTCCCAACGGCATTTTGGCTGCATTCATGTGGATTTATAGGAGGCAGCCCTGATGGTTCAATTTGAGATGATGCTATTATAGAAGTGAAATGTCCCTTCAAATATAAAGACAGTTCTTTCCTTAGAGAATATAACAACTGATCATAACTATATTGTTATTGCTGATAGTATTGGCATTATTACCGTGAATAGAAATCATGAATATTTTCAACAGATTCAGGGCCAATTATTTTTTTTTTTGTAACGAATATTCCAGGTTTGCAGACAGAGAAACCCCTCAGAAGCTCATAAGAGCTTGTGCGAGCAAGGAAAAGATCCGGGACCGATGGCCGTGCTGGACGACCTTATGCTTATAAGGCGAGCGCTCTACCACACGACCATCACGGCCCATAATCAATTGTTTCTAACAAAGAGAAGAATTAGTTATTTGGACACCAAAAGAATTTGTAATCGTTAATATACCTGCCAAACATTTTTCTACAAATTTTGAAATATTGATTTTTTTTTATTTAAATCATTGTCAGGTTCTTACAGGGGAAACATATGTCACTCAATAACTGTGTGATCTGAGATAAATCTTGTAATATTGTTTTCTAATCATATGTATTGTTTTGTACCATGTCGTTTCAGATTGATCTTAAATATCTTATAATTTTCTGTATTAATTATTGACAAGAATGACATATGTGACGTCACGACTTTCCTCGTCTATTGTTGATTTCGCTATTATCAGCAGCGTCATTTTTCTAATATTATAAATAGCCCTGCATGGCAACAATAATAACTAGTATCATTTGTGAATTGTTACTCAGTCACTTTACTTTTTCATGTATTAATCTGAATAAAGTTTGTTCAGTGGGAAACACCTATTCTCACAAAAAAATTGTTCTTTTTTTAAAAACCCATTAATAAAAAATGAGATTTAACATTTATCTTGGTATTAGAATTCCCTTGCAAAAAGTTTTTTTTTTTCTTGTTTGTATTCATCTGTTTTTGTGCTTTCACCCTATCATCATATTGGGGTTTTTCATTCAGAATAGGTTTTTTGTTAATTTTTTTAAATTTTGTATTAGATTGGCATTTATTTGCAACAATTTGGTATTATCAAGTAACAAATTAAACTTATCTTCTTTTTCTTTTAAAATTTGTTTCAGCATATTGTTTTCCATCCTTAGTTTTTCTATTTAACTGGAATTGTTGAGGGCACTATGCTTTAAATCACAACAGTTTATTCTGCTGTCACATATTTTTATGCATTTCAGCTTGTTGTATTTTCAATTGATATCAATGAAAGAGAGCGATAGGAAAGAATGAAAAATGTGCCTAGGTATTGCTAGAAATGGATTGAGAGAATATCATTGGGAACTAACATTATATTATCATTTGGAACATGATGTAACCAAGAGTTTGGCATGAAATAAACCTAAAAAAAATTGTAGTTGTGGCATATGCAACTACACATTTTTTAATGGTGCATTGGTATTCTCTGTGAGGAACGCGAGACACGTCAACCTTGTACCACTCTAAGAGAACCTCTGAATGAATCGAAATGAAATAATAATAATAATGTTACATATAAGTACATGAATTCATAATAAAACTGTAGTGGTATGGGAAGCTGAAAATAAATGATGCTGTAGGGAAAAAATATGAACAAACAACGTACCCACTAAGGCATTGCCAGAGCGTGAGTGTTTTCTGCTTTTCGATTTTTCTAATTTACAGCCATGGTGATGAAATGATGTGGACATGTGTAGATATAAAATATGATTAATATAACATGAAGAAATTGTGAAAAAATATTTAGAATGAAACGTTAAACTTGTAAAGTTTCAAAATGTAAAATACATAGATATCAGTATAATAGGGAATTGATATAAAATGCATTTTATTTCTGAGAATATCGAATACTATTGTTATATAAGTGAAATAATAACATTTTCATTTTTTTTCAATTTTTAAAGAATGCTAAAGAAATAAAGCGAAATACATTAAACAGTGTATAATGCAGTAATATCTATATGTGCTTATATCAACATAAACATATAAAATGAAAATTATATGATGATGTTTGCGGTAGGTAATATAGTGAAAATTGAATTTATTGGCATGAGGGATTTATTAATCGATTTATGGTGAGCCAATCATCCATATCTGTAATGAGAAATTTCACCTGTTTTTTGAATAAAAATATGGTCGGTGCATTTATGACTTTGATGGGTGAATAGTTGTAGAGCCGATTTGCTAGGTAACTTTGTACGTTCTCTTGACTAATGTTTTTGTAGGGAGCATTGTACGGACAGATTCATTTGCCTTATGCCTTGTGTTGCGTGCTATTTCATCTGTGATTTTTAGTGTAAGAGAGTAGTGAGTAGAACGTTTCTTCATAATTCATGGAGAGTATTTTCTGATTGAAACCATAAAAAAAATTATTTTCTCCTTTCGCTTTGATTTTCAGTTCATCCCAATTTTTAGCACTATACAATATGGCAGTATCATCAGCAAAACAAACGGGAAATTCGGTATATGCAAGATTACAGTTGATACAGATCGTGGAAAGTATTGGTCCCAGAACTGTACCTTGGTATACTCCGCATTCGACAAGCCGTTTTTTACTTGAGATATTATCAATTTCAATGTACTGTTCTCTGTCATTTAGATAGCTTTTCATAAGTTTCAGTGCGTTTCCCCTAATACCGATATCTTGCAAGACTTCTAGCACTTGTAAGTGGTTCACAGTGTTGAAAGCCTTGGCGAGATCTAAAAATACACATAAAGATGGTCTGCTCTTTTCAAGATTTTCAGATATTTTTGCTGTAAGGAAACAGATAGCATATTGGGTGGATACTCCTTTAAATCTGAATTGATAACTAGAAATGAATATATGTTTATTCGGGTAATTAACTATCCTTATTTTTATAATTTTTCCTAGTGTTTTTGCTATATTTGAGATTAGGGTTATTGGCCTGAAGTTTGAGACTTCATGCTTACCAACTTCCTTTTTTGAAAACCGGTTTGATGACACCTACTTCAGCCTTTATCTCTTAATGATTCAGCTCTAATTCCGGAGAGCATTTGCAGGTCACTGAATTTTCCTCGCAAGGTTTTCGCCCAACAGACAAAAAGTGGTTGTTAAATGAACTCGCATTTTTTTTTATTGTAGGCGAGACCGGTACTATTACTTTTTATTCGCTTAATTTTTTTTCTTTTTTGTTTCCAAAAATATCCTCAACAGTCTTCCATTGAGAGTTGGTGTCGTTCATTCATTTATTCACAGGGTGAACTAGATAGATTGGAATAAGCAGGCATTATTTCACAAGTTGAGACTAGTGAATGGGGCACGCCATTGATGAAGATGGAAGTTTAAAATTGGCAGGTGATTTGACTGTAGTCAATAAATTTTTGGTGGATGTTAATTATTCAATTCCTAAAATTGATAAAAAAAATCTCAGTTAAATGGTGGGGAAAGATTTTCCAAAATTGACTTGAGTAATAATAATAATAATAATAATGAACTTTATTCATAAAAATTTTAAGATCGATACAACACTACAGCATGAATAAAGATAAAGAGCGATAAGTGCTATTGCACTTGTTTCGCAGAGAAAACAATCAGAACAGATAAAAAATTTATATAAAGCATTAGATAACAATGTCTCAGATAATGATAAAAATTAGTAAACAAACTTGGTAAAAATTTATAAAAAAAAGATAAAATAATGCTTAAGAATATAGGTAAAACTTATGGAAACACAAAAAAATTATAAAATACAATCATTAATACAAAATGTATAATATAATTTTTTTTTATAGAAGATGTATGAGAATATATATAAAAATGTATAAACACGTATAAAAAGTACAACAAATATCAATAAACATATTCAATACAGATAAAAACGTATGGAAACATTCGAGTGTATAAAAATATAAATGAAATATAACAAAAATGTATGTAATACCGATATATCAAAAGTCAACTTTAATAAAAAAAAATTTCAACAAAATACAATGAGAATCAATGTGAACCAGGTTGAACTTTCAATACACTAACGGAATATTCATTCAAGTAAATCTATTATAAATTGCCTTTCCTTATCAAAGAGAAATAGTTTCAATTTATTTTTGAACATTGGTTTCGAAGTTATGTTTTTCATATTGTGAGGTAGTGTGTTATAGAGCTTAACTGCAGAGAAGGAATATGCTCTCTGAGAGATAGACTTTTTTAAAATAATGGGATACGTAAGTTGCGTATGGTGGCGTGTGTTGTATTGATGGTTCCTAGACTTCGCTTTGTTTTCACTGAAATGGTATTTTACGTTTATACAAAAATAATATAGTTGTCTGAGATCCATTATTCGACTTTCTTTATATAAACTATCAGACGAGAATCGCGAAGATTTTGATAAAATTAATTTCAGAAACCTTCTTTGAAGTACTTCTAAAGGGTTTAGATGTGTACGTAAAGCTGCACCCCAAGCAGTGATGCCATATCTCAAATGGCTTTCAACGAGAGCGAAATATAGGAGTTTCAATTCTCTAAGTGGCAAGCACTTTTTCAGGCAACGGAATCTATAGAGGACCATTTGGAGCTTTTTCATAGTGTAACGAATGTGGGAATCCCATTTCATGTTACTATCTATATATATACCAAGATATTTCATTTCTGTCACAGAACGGATAGTCAATGTGTTTCCTTGCATACCGACATCAAGTTTTTCGAACGGACAGACACCGGATATATTACAGCTGAATGGTAGGAAGTTTGTTTTTGACAAGTTAACTGTTAGGAGCTTGTAGTCAAACCACTGCTTCAGTACTTGAAAATCTGTCTCTACTTTGTTTTTGAGTGCGGTCCAAGTTTTCGCTTCATAAAATATTGCAGTATCGTCTGCAAATCCAATTATGCTCCCAACACTGTTCAGTTTGAATAAATCATTGATATACATATTGAATAATATCGGACCTAATACTGTGCCTTGAGGAACACCACATTGAATTTGTTTTTGATCACTTGTGACACCAGCTACTTTTACTACTTGTTGTCTGTTCTCTAGATAGCTTTCAAAAATGTTCAAGCAATTTCCTCTGATTCCATTATTTTCTAGGGTGTTCAATAGCAACCGATGGTCAACAGTATCAAAAGCCTTCGTCAGGTCTATAAACAGGCATAATGAGGGTCTACCTTTTTCCAGTGACTTGTGAATTTGTTCAGTTAGTTCCAGAATAGCATCTTCAGTGGAGGTTTTTTCTTTGAATCCAAACTGTTTTTGTGAAATGAGTTCATATTTGTTTGCAAATGAGGTTAGTCTATTTTTCAATAATTTTTCAAATACTTTTGAGAGATGGGTGATTAGGGAAATGGGTCTGTAGTTATTGGTATCTGTTTTATCTCCTTTCTTATGTATCGGGGTAACTATGGTAACTTTGAAACAGTTGGGCCAAATACCTAGCGATAGGAATTTATTTATGATGACTACTAGAGGGTCCAGTATGTGGGTTGAGATGGACTTTAATACTTCTGCTCTGATTTCATCAATTCCAACAGATTTATTATTTTTTAATTCACTAATCAGGGAGCTGACTTCTTTTTTATCTGTAGGAGTTAAGACTAATGAATTGGGTATGCTCTGTTTTGTTGGAGTGTAATTGAGATTTTTTTTTATTTTACTCGCCAAGTATTTCCCAAAACCTATGAATTTGTTATTGAATTCATTGGCTATGTCTTTTTTATTCTTCAATATTTTTCCACAATCAGTTTTAATAGATTCAATATTATTAGATGTTGAATTTCTACCAGTGAGTTCTTGCACTATTTCCCATAGTTGCTTGGTGTTTTGTGTGTTATTTTTAATTTTGTTTTTATAATAATTGTATTTTGTTTTTTCTACCTGATTCGTAACTGTATTTTTATATTGTTTGTACTGATTTTTCAAAATAATATTATCAGGGTATTTGAGTAGAGTTTGGAACATGCCATTCTTTTTATTAATCATACTCAACAGAGAGTTAGTTAACCACGGTGCAATTTTTGTGTTTTTCCTATGGGACTTTTTCAGTTCGGTGCATTCATTCAGTGTGGTTATGATGATGGCTAAAAAATCGTTCAGTGCTGTATTTGGATCCACTGCGGTATAAATCGACTGCCAGGATATTTCTCGTAACTTAGCATGCATTTTGTTATAGTTGTGGTATTTGATGTGTTTGCTACTGGATGTTATTTTATTTTTTGAATCATCTGTTATGATTTGTAATATCGTCGTTGAATGGTCCGTTATGTTGGTTTCCACAATGAGAGGTATAATCGTGTCAACAATATTATTTAACTTTGATTTGATGAAAATATGATCTAGGCATGAATCGAGCCTAGTGGAGTTGTTGATGGTGGAAATGTAGCCATATTCATTCAAGATATTCATATATTCCATTTTGTTGTCATCATCTTTCAATAAGTTTATATTTAAGTCACCAATAAATAAGCAATAGTCATTCAATTCAGTTTGATAATTTTCGAAGTATGTTTGGAGAGTAACCAAGAAGTTGTTTTTATCAGAAGAGGGTGACCTATAGCAGGCTGTTACAAAAATTGATTTGTTTCTGTATTGAATTATTGTTTTCAAAAATTTCATTTGTCCAATTTCAATAGTATCATGTTCAAATTCATATTCATTTTTTATGTAGATTACGGTCCCATCATTTTGATTATAGTCACCTTGATTATAAATCAATGAATATCCCGGAATTTTATATAGATTTTCGTCATGTATTTTTCTAGTTTCCGTTAATACCAAACAATCGAATTCAATGTGAACATCATCACAAGAAAAATCTTCAATTCATCAATATTTTTATCGATACTTCGTATATTGTTGTGCAGTATTTTGAAGCTATGTTCACTATTTACTCTCAATATATCTGTACATTCTTGAACATTTTCAAGTGTGAAGGTTTCAACCAGATTCACTTCAAAATCCCTGATATACTGATCCATTGTTTATCATTGGGGAAAAAAGAGAAGAATAATTTTATAAACACACAAAAAAGAAAATAAACAGAAGGTTTGTGAAAAGAACTAGCTATAAATCAGATATGATAGTACATGAGCCTACAAATATATTTTATTTATTGTTGACACTGTCAGAGGTAGAATTTAATCTAGTTAACCTAGACCTTTCTCTTGTTGGTTGGACGATTATAGGTTTTTTGGACTTATTAACCTTGAATTCCTGTGTAATGCTTACAATCAGTTGAAATTAGACGAAGAATCTAGTATGATTTTATGTTGGTCAACTCATAAAGGTCTATTCAGATTGAATAGAATTCCGTATGGTATCAAAGTAGCGCCGGCCATTTTTGAAAGAACTTTAGAGCAACTTTTGAAGGGATTGAAGTGTGTAGCAGATTTTTAGACGATATCATTTTCACGGGAAAGAATAGAGTTGAACATGATTACAATATCAGACAAGTTTTTTCTAGGTTAAGGGAGGCAGGTTTTGAAATAAAATGGTCGAAATGTGTGTTTTTTGCACAGAAAGATACTTACCTGGGATACACGATTACTAGAGAAGGATTTAAAAAAAATCGACAAAGTTGAAGTAATTTTGAATGCTTCCGAGCCTCGTGATGTGACTCAATTGAAAAGTTTTGCCGGATTGGTTAATTATTATTCGAAATTCGTTTCAAAACTGTCAATAATAATGAAACCTATATACAAGTTGTTATTTAAGTACGTGGACAAACTTGAAGGAGTGATTCTTTGAATGATTCTAAGACTGAAAGTTCATATAAACATAGGTCCGATAATGCCTCGTTTTCAAGATACAGGGTGTCAAAATTTTAAAATGAAAATTTTTTGGAATAATTTTCTGCATAATCTAAACTGTTTCATAGCACCAAACACACTTCTCTAATGAATTGTAGCAGATGCTTGTTAATTGAACTTCCTGTCTGTCTTTGAGAGAAGGGGGCATATATGAACATCAATATACTTTTGATTATATGTCATAATGGCATCTGCATATTCAAGTAAATAAATATCTCTCTATCACTAATGGATCCTTCAACGGCTTTATACACAAAGCAGATACCTCCTATAGGTATAATTCCCCAGATAAACTTAGAAGTTGAATGTTCATTGTAACTGAAGTACATATTTCCTTGCTCACGATAATCTTGAGGTTTTATCGTATTTACTTCAAGACCATACCTTGGCTCACATTGAAGCGGTATGCCAAGTTTTGCTCTAGAAATCCTCATCTGAGGCTTATTAGGCAAATCAACAGTTGGTCTTTCGGTAATGACACTCCCCTTTTTCTATTTTTTCCACACCAAACTTTCAAACATTTATCTAAAAATTTCCACAGAACTTCAAACTGCTGCAAAAAGTCCAGTATAAAATTGTTTTTTCTTATTTGTGGCAATACTTGAAAATCTGACCTTAGCAACTATTGAATTATCTTTGAGACTTGCTATTCCAACTTGCATTTTTCAAATGAAAGGACTTTCCACTTCATAATATACTTTTTTCTATATTATTATGATAAATATTTCAATGCACTATACAGGTCACATGGTTCATCTTGAATTTCAAATGACTTTTATTCGCTCCTGCTGACATTTCAACTTCTCGGGTATTTCGAACATGATGGTTCGAAAGTTTCATTGGTGCTAATGGCTGTCGTCTTTTCTTCAGTGATGATTTCTCAAAAGACTCTTCAGACTTCTGACATTCAAAGGTTTATAATAGAATAATGAATCAAAATGAATCAGTGACTTACTTTTGAAACAGGATCCGGATTTTCAACAGTTGGTCCATTTCCTCCTATAAAATGAAGGGAACAAATATATGTACTAGGTACTTATTATCCATATTCTTCACTCCGAAATTTTGCCTCCTACAGGATGAAAGCCATCGCTTGCATTTTGGCAAATCAATCCACGGCTTTGGAAATCGAATAAAGAATATACCATCTTCGGGATATCTGCTGTCTGACGAACACAATCCATGTGAACGATGTTTCACCATTTTGACAAAAATAAAAATTATAACTGGACTCAACGATGCTTAACTGAATGAGATGAGATTGTACACTCTCATTATGGTTGCTCATCAATCTCGTATCCAATATAATCTATCAAAGTAACCATAATATCAAATACACATAGTGCAAAACAAACACTTCTGCTATGATCAAATCTGTAAAACTTTCAACTTTTGCCAGTGTTCTCAAGTTAATATTCCGTCCATCTATGTACGGATGTCATTCCAGTTACCAGCATTAATTTTTGTTATTCATTTTCACATGAATAATTTTTTATTTGATGATTCCATCGATTTCATGATTATTTGGCATGTCAAAAATTGTGAGAATATGTTAAATATCGTCCAAAATATCATGACTATTCGCATCAATGTATAGTAAAAATGAGAAGATTCTGAAAATATTACGACTTTTGAGTAGTCTATAATCACGGGTTGTTCGGGTTATTTTTTATTGTATTCATATGCCTATATATATTGTTCATGGTGTGGAATTCGATACTTTCTGGATATCTGCGTATTCATAATATAATTTAAAATTTAGTGCTTGAATGTTTACATGTTGTGCTAATGAGAATTATATTCCCGACATTTAAATATCCTTACCATCTAGTGGCAATCT
Organism: Chrysolina americana; assembly: GCA_958502065.1. Classification (NCBI taxonomy): domain Eukaryota; kingdom Metazoa; phylum Arthropoda; class Insecta; order Coleoptera; family Chrysomelidae; genus Chrysolina; species Chrysolina americana. The sequence goes on from OY293420.1 coordinate 35,395,548, forward strand.
TTTGTACTTCCTAGTAGTATCAAACCCAATTGACTTCAAGTGAATCGTTTATCACTTCGAGAGTTTTTTTTAATCCATTAGGCTCACATTCATCTATACCATATACTATTAAATTATATTTTTTCAGTTTTTTTCTCGAGATTCAGAATTTTGATGTATTATTTTTATTTTCTATTTTCAGTTTATCAATTTTGGAAGTTAGGGTACTTATTTCATCTTTGAGTTCACTGCGAAGTTCTCTGATTTCACTTTTTCAATCTTTGTTTCGTTCCCTGATAGCACTGTATAAATCGTCTAGTGTAAGTTGAGACATTCCGCTGTTCAATACGTGGAGTATCAAACAACCCTACGTTTACTGAACAAAGTGATAAGGTCAATGCAAATTGCTATCTAGCCCCCCCTCACAGAATAATTCTTATCAGTTGAAATGATTTTAGCATCTGAGCAGTGAGCCACATAAGGTGACCAAGCTAGATGTTCTAATTCTAGTAAAGGACACAGTTACCACAGCCAAGTTTTGTCGATTCCGGACACGATTACCACAGAGAGGTTTTGTCGAGTCTTTTCACAAGCAATAAGGTAGAGTCAAATGAAGTCCTACCAAGCCAAAGCTCTGCGATGTCTTATCAGACTGAACCAAAATGGAGTCCAACTAAGCCATGTCATACCAAGTCCAATCATATTCATGGCAAATCTAGATAAACAGATTAATGATAAATCCAGTAAAGCTGAGCCGTGACATATTCAGTATAAACGAGTCATGCCAAGTTTTGTGGAAGCGAGTCATGCCAAGTTTTGTGAAAGCGAGTCATGCCAAGTTCAATGAAAGTAAGCCTTTGCCAAGTCCAGTATATTTGGGCCAAACGATACTCGGTCCAGAAAAGCCAACCCAAGCCGAAGTGAACCAGCAAAGTCAGGCAATGATGAATGACGCTAGAATGAATTCAAAATGAGCCAATCGAAGATAGAAGATGCAGTAAGGGGTAGCATAATTCAAATGGAGGTGGTGCAAGCCGGTGCAAGCAGACGTCTTCAGCAAATATTTATTCGTATATTTATATTTGCTACATATGAAATTTATGATATTTCGTTAACCTGTATCGATTCATCAGTCGAGCTAAAATATAATAATGGCGCGAATCGCGCGATTCTGTCAAAAATGTTTCGAACGTATATTAATTATTATTCAGTAAGTGGCAAAGTTTTCTACAAGAACCACTTTGCAATGCATTTCAAATATCATATGATATTATTCAAATATCCAAGTATTAAACAAATATAATTCAATGGTCGTAGGGGGCAGTAGTTGTTTTTTGTTGAATACTTGCCGACGACCATACCTATTTTATAGGTTTTTTTGCGGAAGATTGGATTACGTAATCCACCATATTTCATTATTAGTTTTATGGTCTTCCGTCAAGTGGTGTCGCCCCTCTTTCATGAATATTCTTCTTAACTATGAAGAGGACTAACATATCTGCTGACCAGATACTAGGCATCGCATGAATCAAAACATCTTCAGCTCTTGACGATTGGATGGAAAATGAACTGAACAATCTTTGGAGCGATACTGCCAGCTGCAGGAAGTCGAAGGACTTTTTGACCGGCTCCAGCCAGTCAAGGACGGCGTGGGATTGAGGCAGAATAGGAATATGACAGGGCCTAACAAGTTAGGTAGACAACTATTACCGATAGTTATAGAAGATAGCCCCACCTACTGCAAATGTGAGAAAGATGAAAAAAATTCATCTCACTTCCTACGCAAGTGCGAGGTCTATGGGATGTTGAGAATCGAAAACTCTAAAAAGAAGAATTCATTGACTGAGTCGACGAACACACTGACTTTCATCGGAGGATTCCATCAGGAAGAATAGGAGAAGTAAAATAGATATGTGGAGAATAGTGGATGGCAAAATTGGTCCATGGTGGCCTACTTGCCTGGCTGCGGCAGCAGCCTCCCTACACTTACTACTACTACTAGCAGATCTGCTATTTTTATCCTCACTGTATGTATCTTCTTTGCGGATATGAGCAATTTTTCTTCCAATTTCCAATGTATCGCTGATGATGGGTAAGAATTAGTACCTACGCTAGATCCAGTTTCTTGATTTTAGGAGAGCCGCTAAAACAACACCTCTTCAAAACGAATCACCAAATTTCAAAATATCCAGTCAACCGTTGAGACGAAAAGTTCTTGTTAAATACGCGGAATTCCAGATTCCATAATGTCGACCGCGAGTTAAAAATCCCACTGGAGACAGCCCTGAACATATCCAGAAGACTGCATGAAGATGAAGATCATATTACATTTTTATCTATTGCATTCAAAATAGGTGTCTTGGGTAGGATTGTCATTATGTTGTTATCTAGCAGATTCATTTTAGTATTTTATTGTAAATCTAAATAGTATAAATTAAGCGTTTCGCAAAAGAGTAGTAAGTATATAACTGGTGTCGTTCACGAAACTCACATGTTAAATAAATAAATAAAGTGTTGGGGTCACATAATCTCGTGTGGGCACGATATAACTGGTGCAGTCGATAGAATTGGTGAAATTGCGACTTCAACTTCGAAGAGTGCAGCCCTTTTCCACTTTTGGAGACAACTGCTTCAAGGATCATCCAAGCGAATATTATGCATGAACCCGGACAAGAATTCAACCCACCAAAGTAGAGACTGGTCCACTTCCACCAAGGATGAGCTGGATAGTCTCAATTCTACTGGGCATGTAAGTCGAAACGATTCCTTCCTATATATTACCCCTGTCCTGCTAAACGCATATTAGCACCCAATTCATTTATTGAGACCTTCAGTCAATCAATATCTATTGCAATTTATTGTTTGAGTGAATATCAGTAGAGTATTTGCATTAATTTTCCACAACGTATATTGATGAGAAAAATAGGATCAGTTAAAAAATAAGTATTTCATTCAACATTTTGATAATTTTAGTAGTTTGTAATCTTTCTTCAGAGATATCAAATCAAATTCTTCAAAGTGTTTCTTAAAGCAAATCGAAATGGCCGTTGCTGTTCCTGTGAATGATTGGAGACTAAAATCGGCAATTGATACTATTGCACCTTTTACCGGCAATCTGAATCAGATAAATTTAATTTTGAATCAATGTGACTCTCTCATAGAAACTTTTCAAAGACCCAACGAACCCATTTTCATTTATTTTCGATAATTAAAGGAAAATTTCAAGGTAGAGCACAAAAACTCATAAATTGTAGAAATGAGTTGAATACTTGGGCACTATTGAGAAACTCTTTATATTGTTACGAGATTGATAAAAGCCCCCTAGCTGCGCCGCTGAGTCCATTCCTCGATACATCAATTCCAAGAAGTGTTTATTTGGATGGATTGTTTTCTAACGGAGCCGCCGCGTCATCGCTCAATTCCTGGAAATGTGTAGAAGTTCTCCGTTTTGAGTATTCTCGAATCTTCGCGTTTAATCCATTCCACATGATGAGCGCCTATATAAACAGAGACGTTTGACTGGGAGGAGTTTTTATGAAGAGAATTATTTAAGAAGATTAGAAAGTGATAATAAGCAGAAGTGTTTGGAATATTTAGCTAGTTGTATTGTTGTATAGATAGATCTAAGTGTTTTATTAGTCAGTGAAGTGTTGTATGTTTGTTTATAGTGAAGCTAGAAAATAAAGAGTTTAGTAGTGTGCTCGGCCTATTATTTAGCAAAACGTAACAGTGGTGTCCGAAGCGGGATATAAGTGAAAAACAGAAACTATTTATTAACTATTTATGGTGAATACAAGGAGTACATCGTACGATACGATGGAGGACATTGTGAAATTTATCCAAAATCAGTTTGCGGATTTGGAAAGAAGGCGCCAGGAGGAAAAGAAAGAACGAGAAGATGAAAAACGAGAAGAGGAAATGCGACGGTTAGATGAAAAACAAGAACGAGAAAAAGCACTCCAGAAAATTCTCGAAGAACAGAGAAAAGAGAGAGAAGATGGAAAACAAGAACGAGAAAAAGAAAAACAAGAACGAGAAGAAGCACTCCAGAAAATTCTCGAACAACAAAAGAATGAATTGGAACGAATAGAAAAACAAAGGAAAACAGACTTCCAGAATGTTCTAGAACATCAAGATACGTTCTTTCAACACGTTATACAGAAAACCGAAGTACAAATGGAGGAACTGAAAGGAAAAATAGAGGAAGACGTCAAGAAAATCGACGATGAGCTTAATAAGAAAGTGGATACAGTGCGAGAGAAAGTGAAAGGACTCGAAAATCAGATAGCACTCCTCAAGAACCAAGATCGGCGAGACAGGGTTGCCACATCAGGAATTTCCGTAAAACCACCGACTTTTGATGGACAGTCCTCTTGGTCCATGTATCGCCGACAATTTGAAGCTGCAGCAGTGGCAAATGGATGGGGCGAAGAAGAAAAAGCTACGGCCCTTATAGTAGCTTTGAGAGGGCCAGCTTTGGGTATGTTACAGACAATACCTATCGAACAGCAAAATAAATATAAAGACCTGATTACTGCATTAGAGTTACTGTATGGCGATCAACATCGAGAACAGCTGTATCGGGCTCAAATGAAAACGCGCACCCAGAAATCAGGTGAGAGTCTGCAGGAATTTGAATCGGATGTGAGACGCCTAATTCAGCTGGCTTACTCAGAAGCACCGGGAGAATTCAAGGAACAGCTGGCGGTGCAGTTATTTATAGATGGACTCAGAGACACCGAAATCCAAAGGACTCTGCGATTGAAACACTTTAAGAGGAGTAGCGATGCCTTGGTACGTTCCTTAGAAGTGGAGGCGGCCCTTAACTCCTTGAGTCCGAAAGTACGAGCAGTATCGATAGGAGAACCCGAACAACGATCTAGGGCAGATACTAGTTTATTCGAGAAGGTTCTGGATGAGATTAAATCTTTGTTAAGCAGAATAAGTATTCAGAAGAACAGGGCTTGCTATCGATGTGGAAAATTGGGACATTTTATTAGAGACTGCAGGGTAAGAATGCCACAACGTTCGCTATCAACTGTGTGGACAAGGTCTTCCAGCGAATCCTCAAATTGGCGGCAGGAAAAATTTGAATCAGACAACATTTTGGGGCGCATACCGGCTAGCAAAGATGGAGCCCCCCAGGATCATCCCTGTTAAGAGGCTACAAACAACCGAATTGATATCGGGACGCACACCGGCTAACAATGATATAGCCCCCAGGGTCATACCAGTGAAGAGAATGAGAACCGAATTGATATCGGGGCACATGCCGACTAACAATGATGAAGCCCCCGAGGCCATCCCAGATAAGAGGCTAAGAATAACTGAATTGCCCAACAACACAGATACCTTGTCCAGAAGACCTGATTCGGATAATTGTGAGCGAATTGTACGTCGCAAAGGGATCAACCAGGCGAAATTAATGGTTGATGACAATTGGACCACAGCGAAAATGAGGAAGGACCAAGAAGGTGATTCAAATATTGCAGATTTTCTACGATGGAAGGAAAGCGGAGCAGAAAGACCCACCTGGAAGGAAATCTCCTTACGATCACCAGGTTTCAAGGCATTGTGGGCACAATGGGATTCCCTTATTGTTGAGAATGGTCTATTGAAGACAGCTTGGGAATCGGCCAACGGCAGAAAAGTGATTTCTCAATTGGTTGTGCCTAGGTCGAGGATAAGTGATGTCTTGGAGGAGATCCATGGCAGCAAATCAGGTGGACATTTTGGAGTGAATAAGACCATGGATAAAATACGGCAGAGATTTTACTGGGTCCAATGTCGTGAAGATGTAGAGAGATGGTGCCGAAGATGTCTGAAGTGTGAAGCAAGCAAAGGTCCCAAGACAAGATCGAGAGGAGAAATGAAACAATACAATGTAGGTGCTCCCTTCGAACGAATCGCCATCGATGTAGCAGGACCGTTTCCGATGACGAATGATGGCAACAAATACATCCTCGTTGCCATGGATTACTTTAGCAAATGGGTTGAAGCTTATGCCTTGCCTAATCAAGAAGCATCCACAGTTGCAAGAGCTCTGGTGGATAACATGTTTTCAAGGTTTGGAGTCCCAATGGAGCTACATTCCGATCAAGGAAGAAATTTTGAATCAAATTTATTCAAGGAAGTTTGTGAATTGATGGGAATTAGCAAGACCAGAACAATGGCTCTCCACCCACATTCTGATGGCATGGTTGAAAGGTTCAACAGGACTATGGAAGAACATCTTTCCAAAGTAGTAGAGGAGCACCAAAAGACATGGGATCGACATCTTCCACTATTCTTGATGGCTTACAGGGCCTCTGTGCACGATTCCACAAAGCTCTCTCCAGCCAGCATCATCTTCGGGAGAGAACTTCGGTTGCCCTGTGACTTGGTGTTCGGAACACCAAGTTCTGAAGAAAAAGAGGTACAGGATTATGCAGACGAACTGCGAGATAGCTTGAATGGGATCCACGAATTTGCAAGAAAAAGATTGAAGATAACTAGTGACAGAATGAAGGCTCGATACGATCTTAAGGCCAATACTGGTGGATTCAAAGAAGGAGATCGAGTGTGGCTGTACAATCTTCGTCGTAAGAAAGGATTTTCTCCTAAATTAACACCATCTTGGGAAGGACCATATACGATAGTGAAAAGAATAAACGACGTGGTCTATAGAATTCAACGCAGCCCGAGAGCGAAAATGAAGGTCGTTCACCTAGAGAGACTCAAACGATATAATGGAGACAACGACACATTGTTTGATCGGGACGATCAAAATTGAGAGGGGGATAATGTTACGAGATTGATAAAAGCCCCCTAGCTGCGCCGCTGAGTCCATTCCTCGATACATCAATTCCAAGAAGTGTTTATTTGGATGGATTGTTTTCTAACGGAGCCGCCGCGTCATCGCTCAATTCCTGGAAATGTGTAGAAGTTCTCCGTTTTGAGTATTCTCGAATCTTCGCGTTTAATCCATTCCACATGATGAGCGCCTATATAAACAGAGACGTTTGACTGGGAGGAGTTTTTATGAAGAGAATTATTTAAGAAGATTAGAAAGTGATAATAAGCAGAAGTGTTTGGAATATTTAGCTAGTTGTATTGTTGTATAGATAGATCTAAGTGTTTTATTAGTCAGTGAAGTGTTGTATGTTTGTTTATAGTGAAGTTAGAAAATAAAGAGTTTAGTAGTGTGCTCGGCCTATTATTTAGCAAAACGTAACAATATCAAAGTTTTGCTGATTTGCGCACTGTTCCAGTACTTGCAGCTGAGCTACACAATATGAGAATTGAAGGTAGAGAACATTCAGATTTAGCTGAAAGAATTGATTCGGACGGAGTACAGATGGCTGCAGAACTGTTTAACCTACCTTTGCATTGATGAGAGGCAAAACCTCGAAACTACTTTGCAGGTTGTCCCGTGTCCAAATTCAAACAAATTTCTGCTAGTTGGTTACAGGTAAAACTTGCAATTTCATTACCTGATATAGCATGGATCATTGCACAAGTATCTTATGGATATAATTCAATTCCCTTCGTGGTCTTATCCAGGGAAGGAGTTGTTTTATGACAAGTATTTGCCACATTCAACCTACGATGTAGGCATATATGGGAGAAAAAGACTCACTTGATCACTTGGGACAATGTACTACTTTTAGAATATTGGATTTAGCATTAGCTTTCCATCAAATCAAAACTGACAAAGAATACATTGACAACACTGCATTCTCTATCGAGACTGGTTGCCTTGAATACTGTTACGATTTGCTAAACAATAAGCCGAGCACAATACTAAACTGTTAATTTATAACGTCACTAAAAACATGCAACTACTTCACTGACTAATAAAACACTCAGATCTATACAACTAGCTAAATATTCCAAACACATAAAAACTTCTTTCCATAAAACTTCCAAATCTCCCAGTGAAATGTTTCCCTTTATATACTCAAGCCCTGCAGCCAGATCCTTCCGGATTCCGCTCTAGATTACTCACGACAGAATTCCACCCAAATACTTTTCTTGAAAATAATAATCGACAAAGCGCCCCTGGGATCGACTCAGTGGCGCAGCTAGGGGGCTTTTGTCAATCTCGTAACAATGCCTTAGAATGCATTTTGGATTGAAGAACTGTCCTAGTATACCTACAAACATGGACAACGTACTCTTTGGTATCTTGAACTAACGATGTCTAGTTTACATGGTCTGCATTCATAGTTCACCCAGCAACCATAGACGACAATTTTTCCCTACTAACAGACGAATTTCAAGGACTACGAGAAGCTAACCTCAGACAAATGCAGATATTTACATAATGACCAGGGACATATAATTTCAGAAGAAGTCGTGAAAATTATTCTTGTAATTAACTTCACAGAACCTGAAAACTATATAACTGGTCACTTTTGTGACTGGCAGATTATAACTGCCAATTTATCACCAACTAGCAGCGAAAGCCGGCGTTGCTCGGGTTAAGATACCTAGCATGTTTAATGGTTCTAGATCATTCTAGAAATTTCTAGAACTTCCTCGAACATTTGAAATCGCTTATAATAAATTTCACTCGTTTTAGAATTTTCTAGAACTTTCTCGAACATTCTAAATCAATTATAATCAATTGCACTCATTTTGGAACTTTCCAGATCATTCGAAAAATTTCTAAAACCCTCCCAATCATCCTTAACCAATCATAATAAATTGCACTCACTTTTGAACTTTCCAGATCATTCGGGAAATTTCTAGAACTTTCTCGAACATTTTAACTCGATAATAAGAGTTTTGGACATTGCACATGAACCCAGAAATTTGTAGAACTTTCTGAAACATGCTGAAACATGCTTATCTATTATATCGATTATAATAATAATATATATATAATAAAATTCTAGAATTTTCTATATCATTCAATGCGTCATGAAAGGGCACCCTCAACCACCAAACTTCCCTACTACCACCTGGAGACCAAGGGGTATTTACCACCCCAACGGGAAGTTGATTGGGGTTGGTGGTGATTGAGAAAATTGTGTAATTACGTACTAACAAAGCATTTTATATACAGGGCTATTTATTCATATTCGTTTCTGTACATGGGGATCTCGTAAACGATAAGAGATAGAGTGTCGGTTGAATCGTGGTAAAGTTGCGTATTTTAGAGACCTATTCAATGATGTGAAAAAATCGAATTCAGCTTTTTGGATTCTGGAGATATACAGGAAAAACCAAAAAATCCCAAATTTTCTTTTCCTGTATCTTCTTTATTCGCAGACATATTGAAAATCTGTCCACATTTTGCTATCGGCACTTGATGTGGGATCTCAGAATATGTCCATGATTCTTTTATACAGGGTGTCATATGACTTGGGACACCCCATCTTTGAATTCTTAAATACGGACCTGTATTTTTTGGATCGTCGAAACATAATAAGGAATTGTAGTGCATTTGAAGCATTAATTTTACATATCAATATATATAACATTATATTTACTTTTTGCTGTGTTCTCTGGATGTATATGAATCTTGTATGTTTTTTATGCATCACTTATTCCTAATGTTAATCAATCATTTATCTTTGGGGCTTCAATTTACCTGAGATCTGAGGAATTAATACACAATTCAATAATGCAAATCAGAAAATGAATATTATAGATGAATTCATGATTTTCAATTCCTATGCACTTTACAATGATATAAAAAAACTTTCAAGATAAAACACTAGATTTAGTAATAGGACCTACAGAATATTTTTCCATAACAGTTAAAAAAGAAGAAATTACACTTATCAGGGAGGACATATTTCATCCATCTTTGGAAATAATTATTGATAACCTAAATGTTGATAATAAAATAGATACTGTAACGATTTCGAGACCGGCTCCGAGACCGGCCCTGAACTAATATAATTATGCACCCTCGTTCAACTACAACTGCATATCTGCTGGCGTACGGATCGCCGAGAACAAGCTGGAATAAATCGATTGTTCGATAATATTCGAAGAGCCATCTAGATGAAATGTTCTATACTCCTGAATAATTGAGAGTCGTGCATGGAACCTGCTTGCGACTATATAACCGCTGGGGAACAGTCAGAATTCAGAGTTAGTTACAGTTCCAGAGTTCGCGGATAGATAGCCACAGTAGAAATAAATTGAAATAGTTATTGAAGTCAATGTTTTAGTGAATAATTGTTGTAAATAGTGTTTCAAATAAATTAGGAAAATTAGTTAGTGCAGTTTTACTACATTTGTTGTCAGAAGTCGGATGTTTAAAATAAATAAGTGTTAAAGTGTTCGCCGTTTAAAAACTGATACGTTCATTGCGCCTAATAGACAGTTAAGTGACCCGTTGAACATTTGAGTGTTTGCAAAGTGGACAGTTTTGCGCGTCGCGGGACAATAAACTGAAAACTTTTTGTGTAAAATAAATAATAGACTTAATAATAGATCTTGGTGAAAAAGACACTGAACAACAAAATGGAAGAAACGAGGTTGCCGAGTTCTGAAATACGGAAGTTTTACGTGAAGCCGCCCCAGTTCGACGGAGAAATTCCTTGGGAAAATTACCACCGACAGTTTGAAACAGCGTTCAAAGTAAATGGTTGGAATGCAGGGGATAAAGCTGTTGCACTAATACTGGCATTACGTGGTGAAGCAGCGAATATCTTACAAACCCTCACAGAGCGAGAACTAGAGGACTATAATAAGCTGGTGAAACATCTGGAATTACGGTATGGCCAGATTCGAATCCTTACAGGAATTCGAAGCTGATATTACACGCTTAGTTCGCCTGGCATACCCAGCCACACCGAATAACGATTAGCGGTTTATGCATTCTTGGATGGACTTCGCGATCAAGAAATCAGGCAAGCATTGATATTAGCACGTCCAATTGATCTCGTAGACGCACTGACACGCGCTTTGGAATTTGAGGGTGCGAAACAATACTGCAAAAGCCAGAACAATATCCGAATGGCTGAGGAAGACCGACAGGAGCCTACTAATATGGAAGCTGTGATGCGAAAAGTGCTGAAGGAAGTTGTGCCTGAGAGAAGACTAATACGATGCCGAAATTGTAGAGAACTTGGGCACGTGCGTAGCAAATGTCCAACATTGAAAAAATCGACATCAACGATGAAGGTCAAGAAGGAGCAATCGTCAGCCCGTATCCAACAAGCCCCAGTTAACAATGCATATGTCGCTGTACTTCAAAGACAAGACAAATGGGTCTTCGTAGACGGTCTCATTAACAACGAGCCTCGCACCATGCTCCTTGATACGGGTGCGACTAGGACAATCCTTGGACCTACTTTTGCTAAAACACCGGCAAGAATCGAATCGTCAAATTGGAAGCTACGCACAGCAACAGGAGAGCCGGCAACTGTGTATGGTGAACTTCCAATTGAACTGACTTTGGGCAGCACTACAGTGAAACACCGGGCTCTGGTAGCGGATATCGAGAACGAGATAATAATTGGAATGAACATCATGAATTCTAGAGGATTCGAGCTGAATTTTAAAGACGGCGTCCTTCGTGTGAACGGAGAAGAGCTGGTACTTCATGGGAGAAATGAAGAAATGGTTCGAGTTCTGCTGGCTGAAGACGTGAGCATACCGGAGAGTGCTGAAACCATTTTGGAGGCTCGCCTGGATGGAGGTGCGAGCAATGGAAACGTGGTGATGTTCGAGCCCAAGCTCCATGATGAGAAAATTGGTCGAGGAATCGCACTAGGTAAGACCTTGTTGCGAGTTGATAAATTTGTGCCGGTAAGGGTAATGAATGTCAATTATTACCCTGTGACTTTGAAGAAAGGAACAATTCTGGGGCACTGCTCGTCAATTTCCTCTGTGATAAGGAGTGTACGCGGCACTGTTAGTCAAGCCAGTAACATGCCAGCAGAATTGGAGAAGTTGGTTGCTATCACGTCCAAGGACATGGGGCCAGCACAGAAGCCTAAACTGAGAGAACTAGTCAGGAAGTATCAGGACATCTTCGATACCGGAGTAGGCAGAGGCGGTAGAACAAAGGTGGTTCAGCACAAGATAGATACTGGAAATGCCCGACCAATCAGGCAATCAGCCAGAAGATTTCCTCTCGCCAAAAAGGAGGAGGCTGACTAAAGAGTCTGCGACATGGAGAAAGACGGAGTCATCGAGCCATCCGACAGTCCCTTGTCCTCTCCAGTCGTGTTGGTGAAGAAGAAAGATGGATCAACACGGTTTTGCGTAGACTACCGTCAACTAAACAACGTGACGAAAAAGGACAGCTACCCTCTCCCAAGGATAGACGACACGCTAGACACGCTGGCAGGATCTACGATTTTCTCGACCTTAGATTTGAAGAGCGGATACTGGCAGGTAGAACTGGCCCAGGAAGATCGAGAAAAGACAGCTTTTACCATCGGCTACAGATTATGGCAGTTTACAGTTATGCCATTCGGCCTCTGCAATGCTCCAGCCACGTTCGAAAGATTGATGGAGACGGTTTTGAAAGGACTATCATGGAAGACGTGTCTGGTGTATCTCGACGACATTATTGTGGATGGCAGATCGTTCGAGGACCATGTAAAAAACTTGGAAGAGGTATTTCAGCGACTGAGAAGCTCCGGACTGAAACTGAGCCCTAAGAAATGTCATCTGTTTCAAAAAGAAGTACGTTATCTCGGCCACGTTGTCTCTGGGAAAGGAGTGGCAGTAGATGAGCAGAAGAACGAAAGAAAGACATTCACCAGCTTCGCAGTTTTCTTGGCTTGTGCACTTACTATCGCCTATACGTGCTGGGATTTGCTAACATCGCAAAACCACTGACCAGGCTCACGGAAGGACAAACAAAGTTCCAGTGGTCAGATGAATGCCAAGATTCATTCAGGAAGTTTAAAGGAGCTTTGATCAACGCACCAATCCTGAGCTACCCCCTTCCAGACATGAAATTCATTTTGGACACGGACGCCAGTAACGTGGGACTTGGAGCTGTCCTGTCTCAGATCCAAGAAGGACAAGAAAAGGTCATCGGTTACATCAGCAAGACCCTCAGTAAACCGGAGCGGAATTACTGTGTCACCAGGCGGGAACTGTTGGCTGTTGTCAAGGGAGTTGAGCACTTCTATAAGTACGTGTATGGACGAAGATTCCTACTGAGAACTGACCATGCAGCTCTCAAATGGCTCCTACAGTTTAAGAATCCCGAGGGTCAAGTGGCACGCTGGATTGAGAGGCTCCAGGAATTCGACTTTGAGATCGAACATCGGGCGGGGACCAGTCATAAAAATGCGGATGCCCCATCGCGAAGACCATGCCCAGACGACTGTTCGCACTGCCGATGAACAGAGGAAAAGAAGTCGACAATTTGCAGAACCACGGCGGTCGATGATAACTGGAATGACCACAAGATATACATACACATACACAAGACCAAGAGAAAGATCCAGATCTTGGTTTAGTCATAGGCTGGAAGAAGAGTGAGCAAAGACCGTCGTGGCAGGAAATAGCCAGTTGTTCTCCAGTCATTAAAACTTACTGGGCCCAATGGAACTCTTTCACCTTAGACAATGGAGTCTTAAAGCGTGTGTTGGAGTCGGAGGATGGCGGGGAAGAAAGACGTCAGGTAGTAGTTCTTAGGAGCAGAAGACAGGAAGTGCTCCAAAAATTCCATGATGGGGTCACCGGAGGACATCTGGGAGTGACGAAGATCCTCCAGAAAGTTAGGCAACGGTTCTACTGGGCCAATTGTCAAGCTGACATCAAGGACTGGTGCAGAAAATGTGCTGTATGCGCTGCCAGTAATGGGCCTCGAACAAGACCTAAGGCCCCGATGCGCCAGTACAATGTGGGCAGCCCATTCGAAAGGATCGCCATTGACATCGCTGGTCCGTTTCCACAATCTGAACACGGGAACAAGTACATCCTTGTGGCGATGGATTACTTCAGCAAGTGGGCCGAAGGCTATGCCCTGCCCAACCAAGAAGCCATCACCGTGGCCGACGTCTTGGTGAAGGAGTGGATTTGTCGATTCGGTGTCCCGTTAGAGCTGCATTCGGATCAAGGCAGGAATTTCGAGTCAAACCTGTTCCAGGAGATGTGTCAGATGCTGAACATCCGGAAAACGAGGACAACAGCTCTACATCCGCAGTCCGATGGAATGGTGGAGCGGATGAATAAGACAATAAACCGCCACCTGTCCAAGGTAGTCTCTGACCACCAGAAGGATTGGGACCAGTACCTCCATCTGTTCCTGATGGCGTATCGTTCCGCAGTTCATGAGTCAACCGGCCAAACCCCTGCTAGTGTTATTATGGGCCGAGAGCTGCGACTTTCATGTGACCTGAAGTTTGGGACGCCACCAGGACAAGACACTGCGGGAGATGACTACGTCAGCAAACTGCGACAGAGAATGGACGACATCCATGAACGGGTCCGTTTGAACATCCAGAGTGCCTGCGACAGAATGAAGGAGACCTACGACATCAAGGCGGATGCTGGTGGATATCAGACAGGTGACCTTGTCTGGCTATACAACCCTAAACGTCGCCGTGGACTATCACCGAAACTTCGGAACCCGAGGGAAGGTCCATATAAGATCATGAAAAGGATGAACGACCTCGTCTACCGCATATATAAGCCACCACGAGGAAAACCTAGGGTAGTCCACTTCAATAGGTTGTCCCCTTACGCCGGAAACCACGATCAAGTCCGCACCGTCAGATCACCGGAGGACGAAATGACATTTCTGAGGTTCATGTCCCTGTACTCGAACGGACAGAAAGTTCAATATGGGGTAACCCGAGAGGAGTCACGAGATCTTTCCAAGGTGCCTGCCAATTACGCGTTAGCTCACTGTGTGGCAGAAGATCTCCAAATGTCCAGAGGCATTGCAGTAGTTTTCTCCAAGAAGTTCGGTCGAATCCAGGAACTGAGAGAACAGAACCCGGAAGTTCGAGGGGTGTTACAGCTGAGGAAAGGCCAGAGAAACATCTACTATCTGGTTACCAAGAAGCGTTCTCGAGATAAGCCGTCTTATGAAGATGTTTGGAAGAGCCTTACGAGATTGAGAGACACGATGCTGGACCAGAATATTGTAGACCTGGCAATCCCAAAATTGGCCTGTGGGCTTGATGGGCTGGACTGGAGAGTTATAAGAAGCATGTTGGAGACAATATTCAGATCCAGCGGCATCAACATTCTGGTGTGCTGCAACCATCTTCCTCGACCCAACTTGAAGACTGTGGAGTGCTACTTCCATCGAACGTCCAAGTGCAGACATGGAGAATCTTGCAGATATCTTCACACTCCAAGAATGACGTTTCAGGGCGAAACGTCTTTAAGAAGGGGGCAATGTAACGATTTTGAGACCGGCCCTGATCTAATTAATTATGCACCCTCGTTCAACTACAACTGCATATCTGCTGGCGTACGGATCGCAAGCTGGAATAAATCGATTGTTCGATACTATTCGAAGAGCCATCTAGATGAAATGTTCTATACTCCTGAATAATTGAGAGTCGTGCATGGAACCTGCTTGCGACTATATAACCGCTGGGGAACAGTCAGAATGCAGAGTTAGTTACAGTTCCAGAGTTCGCGGATAGATAGCCACAGTAGAAATAAATTGAAATAGTTATTGAAGTCAATGTTTTAGTGAATAATTGTTGTAAATAGTGTTTCAAATAAATTAGGAAAATTAGTTAGTGCAGTTTTACTACAATACAAAACTGATTGAATCAAAATATCATTTCAAGAAGGCAAATTTTTTAGAGATTAGTTTAAGCTTGCAGAGTACTGAAGGGAAAAATGTTATTGAAAATGTAAATGTAAATACAGCCTTAGATGAATTCTATTAAATTTTGAATGGTATCATACTCTCAATATATATAGCCGAGAGAATACGTATTAAATTTGCTCTTTGTATAAAAGTGAATGAAAGTGGTTCAAAGTGAAGATAAAAGTTTATATTTTTGACTGTACGGAGTCACAGATATTTCTCAAAAACCTTGTGAATTCAGGGTATGTTTCAATGCATTCTACCTATGATTCTGAGTGATATTCAGGTATCAAACTGATTAGAAGTAAGTTTAGAGATAACATAAAAATAACCACACTACGGTAAAAACTCAGCTGAAACAATCAACCGATAAAAAACCACACTACGGTAAAAACTCAGCTGGAACAATCAACCGATAAAAAATTCAGCTCAGGCAGAATTTATCAATTACTATTATTCATTTTCAATAATATTTCAATACGAACGAAACACTTATCTGATTTAGTGGCAGATCGAACATGGCACAAACATCCGGGCAAATATCGAACAATGAACTCTTAGACCGTTTAATTAAATTAAACGAAACCCAACCGAAGAATTGAAAAAAGATTTTCGTGTAAGTTTGGATAATATCACTAAGAAACTGAATGAGGCAAACGAAGAAATTGAACAGCTGAAGAAAAAATGCCTTTGGTTGGAAACAAAAAGCCTAAGAAACAACATTGTCGTATTTGGTCTGGATATAAATAAAGAAACCCTGTTAGATGACACCATTAGCAGACTGAACACTACTTTGGAAACCAATATATCCGAGAACGATTTAAACAATATTTACTCTATTGGCAGTAATCTAACCAAACCAAACCACCTATAATATTAGAGTTTGTAAGTTTAAAAAAAAAAAAAATGATCTTCAAAAATTTAAGAAAGCTTAAAGGAACAGGAATAGCAATTAGTAGTAACGATCTATCTAAAGAACAGAGAGAAAGGCAGAAAATATTGAGAAAGCATAAGAAACTAGCAAGAGAACAGAAACTAGACACGAAAATTATTGGGAATAAACTACTCATTGAAAAAAATACATATACAGCAGATGAACTGAAGGCGTTAGAAGAAAAAAAAGACAGATCTAACAACTCAGAAGAAGATATTCAAGAAGAGGAGAAGAGGAGACTTAAACGGAGATACGAGAAAGAAACGAATAAAACATCGACAAGCTCAAACACGGAAACAGGTAAAAAAAGCAGATAATACAATACAGTCCGAAACAACAGACCAGAAGGACAACTAGGAAGCAAACTGGAAACTGAATTTATATTATAGTTGTCTTATATCCCATATTTTTATAGTATAATTGTATTTGCACTAACTTGATTATTATATTTTTTTTTTCCATTCAAATTCTCATACAAAAGAAAAATTGCCGAAAAACGGAAGATGGATAATTATGCTAGAAATTTTCATTTATCTGAAATTTATGCAGAAGAACTTAATTTGGAAGAAACAAAAAACACATTCATACTTAATAATAATTCTCTGAACATATTTCATTCTAATATAAGAAGTTTAGCAAAGAATTTTGCGGAATTAGAAGTTACTCTTAAAGCATTAAATAACGACGTTGACATAATAGTTTTGACAGAAACATGGCAACTGCATAATACTAACATATTTTCTTTAAAAGAATACAATAAAATTTATAACGAGTGAACAATTAATCAAAATTATGGAACGGTAATATATGTGAGGAAACGTTTCAACTATCAATACACCATACACAACATTGTTGGAGCAAAATGTGTTAGAGTTACTATTAAAAATAAGAAAAATGTATCTATTACCGCTGTCTACAAACCGCACCCAGTAGACACCTCTGAATTTCTAACTGAATTTGAAGAATACATCAATGCAATGGCAAAAAGTGACACGGAAATTATTTTAGGTGATTTCAATATTAACATACTAGAACATACAGAAAAACCACATGAATATTTGAATATTATGTACACATATGGATTCACCTCCTTTATCAATACTTACACTAGAATAGAAAAGGAATGCAAGTCATGCATTGATCATATTTTTTTCAAAAGCAATTCATACGACATAAAAACATTAATTCCTATTATTCTCCAATCTAAAATAACCGATCACTTCCCAATCGTTCTGGCAAATTTTAAAATCTTTGACATGAACGGATCTATTAAAAAGGGTACAACAGAAAAACAAATCATTGATAACAAAAAACTGAAAAGACTTATGAATGATGAAAAATTTGCAGATTTGTTTCAGGAAGGTAATCCACAATTAGCGACAACTAACTTCATTAAAATTTTACAAAAAATATACAATCTTCTAAAAGAATAATACATTCTACTCCGGCAAATAAAAAGAAGGTATGGATAATAAGTGAAGGTTTAATAAATTCTATGAAAACACGAGATAAATTACTCAGAGATTACAAGAAAAATAAAAACATGGAAGTATATCAAAAATATAAACTCTACAGGAATAAAATTACTAATCTGATAAACAAACAAAAAAACAACTGGTACAAACGTCTTATAAAAAAAATTAAAATAATCCAAAAAAGATATGGGAAACTTTAAACGAATATGTTTCAGCAAAAACAAAATGTAGCGACATGAAAGAAATTATCAAATCCGACGGAAGTACAACCACGAATCCCAAAGAAATATCCAATATTTTCAACGACCACTACGCGACAATCGGTGAAAAAATGCCCAATGAAATTATAAAAAATGTTGATGAGGATTTTGAGACGGAACAGAATGTAACATTATCAAAAGACTCTTTATTTTTCAAACCAACAAACAAAAAAGGAATCGAAGAAGTAATTGCTCATTTCAAAAGCTCGGCCACACCCGGTTTTGATAATATCTCGGTCCATACTCTGAAATAATCGAGCAGTGAAATCAGTGAACCTCTATCTTATATCATTAACCTTATTCTCAGCACTGGTGAATGTCCAAAGGAATTTAAGGAAGCAGTTATTAAACCTATTTTCAAAACAGGTTCTAATGTCGTTGAAACCTACAGACCAATCAGTCCAATTCTTCCTAAACCCAAATTGAATATTATGGAGTAGGTTGAATTTCTCGAAGTATTTGGATAGTGATTTTTTGACTATTGCTTCCACAATTTTGACTTTTGTTTCCACAATTTTGACTACTGTGTGGATAATGGAGATAGGGCGATGGTTTTCAGGAAGATTTACATTGCCTTTCTTGAAAATCGGGATCAGCTTACTCACTTTCAAATTACTTGGGAATATACCCTGACTAAAGCACAGGTTTACCAGACATGCGAGTGGTTCTGCAAGAATATCTCCCACATGTTTCATCATCTGGGTGTTCAAATCGTAGATATCATAGGAGTAACTATTTTTGAGTTCATTTATAGCAATGATGATATCTTCTGGTGATACGGGAATAAGAAAAAATGAATCCTTCGGTTTAGGTTTGGATTTCAAGAAATCAGAGGCAGCTACATTCGTAAGGGGAAGTTCATTTAGTATATTTTCAGCTACTTTTGAGTAGTAACCACTGAATTCGTCCGGCGTCAAGTCACAGTGGGTGTTAATATTCTGACAACTGTTACGTTCATAATTGATCAATCGCCAAGAATCTCTACTGATATTGGTAGATTTTTTATATAATCATCATATGCCTTCCTTTTTGTACATTTTAGTGAAGAGTTGTAGTGCTTTCGGTAGGACTTAAAAATGTCTATATGTTGTGGGTTCCTTGTTGAGGCTCGTATTTTGCACGTATTTTGTGTTTTCGATGTGAAAAATCAGAATATTGATCACTTCCTGACTAGTTTGAATTCAGTATTTGAACAAATTAAATTCACGGTGGAGATGGAAGTAGACGGACAGTTGCCATTTTTGGACACACTGGTAATCAGGAATGGGGAACGTGTAGAAATAGATATTTACAGAAAGCCAACCAACACTAACAGATTTATACCCGTTGATTCCAACCACCACATTCAGCACAACATGGCGAGTTTCAATTTCCTTGTTCACAGGGCGTTGAGCTTTCCACTTAGTGTTGAACGGTTTCAACGTGAAATAAAGACCATTGGTATTGGTTATTCCCCGAAAATGGTAGATAATTTGTTGATAAAGAAAAAGTTCAGAACGTCCTTAAGACAAATAACCACACTAGAGACAAAAAAAAGTTTATTAAAATTACACACGATACTCGGCTTACAAGGGGTCTAAACTCTATTTTCCGAGAAGCAAATCTTCAGCTAGTACATAGTAGTACGAACAATCTCCAAATGTTGTTAGGTAATCCGAAAGATAAAATTCCAACTTTGGAGAGATCAGGAATCTATGAAATTAGCTGTCAAAACTGCGATAGTGTATATTATGGCCAAACCAAAAGATCTACGAAAGTTCGTTTCCGCGAACATTTGGCACATGCTAATTATATCACCCATTCCCGTGTGAACCGCTGACTATGCTGAGGCACAATCTCGCTATTCCAGGAAACTGATGCGCAAGCATTTTCATCTTTACAAGAACATTTAATTTATTAGTCAGTCATAATTTAGGTCTTGTACTCAATACTCGAGGATTTTTGAAAACCCCTCCAAAAATGAAAATGTTGTATGCAATTTTGGCATACAACCATTCCATACATTCGGTCACAAAGTTCAAACCAAGTGATATCATTAGTGGTCACATTTCAACCAATGACGTTTTCAATATCGAAATTGATCGAAAATTACTATATGATTACACTAACGATCATAAAGAACGATCTAAACTCCTCTATTCGAAGATCAACTCAGACCTAATTAAGCAAAAAGAAAAGATAGTGGAACAGGAAAATAAAAAACGCGATGACCCCATTGTATTCAAAATAAAACAAAAAGCTTGAGTGAAAAAACATATAAGGAAGAAAGATGCGAATAAATTTCAAAAACCAACTCAAATCAAAACGGTTGATCGTACAATGAAAACGATATCTACGGAAAACCAGCAAAAAATTCACATGGACAATTTAAAACGCCCTCTCAAGAAATACCCATCTCCCATTAAAAATTAATTAATTTTTCAGATTATCTGGAACACTCGGACTCCAAGAAAAAATATCTAAACAAAACCTTAAGAACAACCCAGGACTTATTCCACTCAAACTTGGAACAGCCAAGGTAGAAACACACGCGTATTCACTTATTCATTATTACGACTTGAATCCAATAATTACTGAGGTGAATAAATTAAAATTCCACTCTTAAAACGTGAGGACACTTGTAGGCGGTCACAAAGACTACTCATGGGATACATCAAACTATTTGAAAATATTACAATTTTCAGAAGAAAGAGTGACTGACAGACTGACCAACATTTTACCACATCCGCTCAGAACAAAACGTGGTCTCATAAATGGCATTGGATCAATTTTCAAATCAATCACAGGAAATTTAGATTCCAGTGACGGAGAAAAATACGATCGTCTGATAAATGAATTACGAAATAATCAAAGTGATCTAGTAACAAACATCAAAAGGCAAAATTCACTTTCAATCTCATTAATTATAATAATAATAATAATAATAATACTCCCTCATAAACACTCGTTGAGTGTACCCAAAGGCATAGCCTGTGCGGGTAGAGGACGGCTATTATTATTATTTGCCGTGGCGCTCCGGGGCGACTTACTGATGTTTTAGGTGATGTATTCACTTTTCAGCTGTAGGAAAACCCGGAAAACCTACAGCACCACCTCGGGTGGTCGGTGTGCACTCCAAGCTAGCACTAGACGAGATTGGCATCTAGACAACTCACAATACACTTGCTTTTCAACAAGGCATGTGGCCGCCTATCGAATCCGATATAAAGTAGTTGAGAAAAATTCTCGTACCTACATCGGATTCGAACCGACTATCTCTATGCTGGAGTTTCGAACGGCCTGTGCATTAGACCGCTGATCCACCGACAACCATGTCATTGATCAGTTCAATAGTATAGTTCAGCAAGTGAAACATAACGAACAGCTTTTAGAGTCAAAAATAAATCAAATTACCAAAATTGTTGAAAATCAAACGTATAGAGAAAATTCTATGTTCATCAAAGATAATCAACACATATGAAATTACAAATTCAATTTTACAGGATGTCGAAAACTCGATACAATTTTCCAGATTGAACGTTCTTCATCCCAGTATTATAAAAACGAGAGATTTGTTCCATGAACTGCAAAAGTTGAAGAAAATTATCAACAAAGACCAACTACCAATTGAAATAAGTTTCGAGAATACTTTGCTATTCGAAAGAATCATAACTCTCGAAAGTTATATATCAAATTTCAGAATAACCTATATTTTACATATTCCAAATACCCATTCTTCAAAATTTGATTATTATCGTCTTTTTTCTATTCCAACCTCAACTATGGGTCAGTTTAAGGCTGTTGTACCTCAAAATAAGTACTTGACTAAAAATGAGAAATTGTATGCATTCTTGAGTAATCATTGCATGGAGATCTCCCACCAAACGTATATCTGCCCGTCCACTAACATCAGGGAGCTGACAGAAGATAATCCATGCGATATCCAGTTGCTCAATGTCCAAAACATCTCCACTTGCAAGAAAACAACCATCCATCTATCAAGACCAGCCATCAGACAACTAGACAACTCAAACAAATGGGTTGTCCTCCTACCGTCTCAACAAACGACCAAACTTAGGTGCCAAATTCAAAATGAAATTGAAAACCTGCTAACTGGAAGTTACCTATTTGACATTCCAATTGGATGCCAATTATCCTGTGGTGACCAAATTATAATAAACGATCACCAAGTCACCAATAGTGAACCAATCATCCTACCAGACTTAGACGAGAGGAAATCAGAGCCCTCCAAACCATGCATAGAAATCCAAGTTGATGACTTGAACCTGGACGAACTCCACTCAATAAAAACAGCAATAATGGAGAACGATCCGACGATATCCTTCAAAGACGTAGCACACATTACAAGTTTTTGGACGATGTTCGTCTACCTGGTCATAGCATCGATTTGTGTATACATGGTGCACAAAAAGATTGACTTCAAAGGCTGCAGAACCAAGGGACCAAACGAACAACCACAAGAAATCGAGATGTCTAGGGTTCAACTTCCTCCCTAACCTCCTACGTTGAATCTTCAGAGGGAGGAATTATATCACCCATTCCAGTGTGAACCGCTGACTAAGCTGAGGCACAATCTCGCGATTCCAGGAAACTGATGCGCAAGCATTTTCATCTTTATAGGAACATTTAATTAACTAGGTCATAATTTAGGTCTTGTACTGTTCAGACGTATTTTTGTCAATAAAGTTAGTTTTTAAAAAGGGACTTCGACTTCCAAAAGTTATATTTTCCTAATATTCGCGAGAAAATAAATCGAGTACTGCGGATCATTTATCACAAACTCATCACAAAATTAATATCCAAAATTTAAAATTAATAATAACTGTTGACGATTACAGAAAATTAGATTGTTATTAGAAAAAGAGGCTCGAAACCCTTGCTCAATAATGATAACGGTCCATTAAATTCCAAATTATTCGACTTGATACCTGTAAAAGAATAATTAAGTGCCTTTGTTGTATTGTTTATTGGAGTTGTACCTGCCCATTAGGAGGGTCACTTCCTAGTACACAGATTAACCCATGGTAATTAATTATTTGATATAAATAAGACTGGTATGCCGATTTACAGTTAGTTTAGTAATTCCTACTGATGAAGATAACTTTGTTATCGAAATGCGCATCTAGGAAATAAATTACTTGTGTGATGAAGGGGTTAAATACTTTTTGTTCTCATTGGGTGACACCACAGGCGTCCAATATCCCATTTTCGATACTTTTCCGTAGTCAAAAATGATCCATCAATTCTTATCAGTATAGAGGGTATAATCCTAAATTTTAAATATTCATATTTCAAACAGAGAAATTCGTCAAAAAACAACCTAACCTAACCTAGAATAGATGAAACTATGATGTCTTACCAAAACACAACTTGTTGGTTCTAGAATAGTTAATCGATTACTTTGACAATGCCCCTTATACACCCCATGTACTATCATTAATAAGATTATAATTGGACGTGTATATGAGAATTTGTCCTATTTCGACTAACAAAATAGTATTTTTCTTTGTCAATATTACCCAACTGCGGCGTTTTTACGAACTTTGGCCGCTTATATCTTAGAAGCCGCACATACACTACAACATTATAACATTTCAGCCAGCCAATTTGACCAAGAGACAATTTTTTTTGTTTTCGTTTGGCGTCCTTTATCCCTTGAACATTTTCAATATTTTTATCAATTTATCAAAAGTTACTGAATATGAATAATTTTCTCAGTCACTGTATACTTTTTTTCAGCGGAAGTGAGAGTTCTGCTAGAATAAGCCACAACTACTTCCTGACTTTGGTCATTTGTCTGGGTTAAAATACATCCAACCCCTACATCCGAAGCGTCGCATTGGATGCTAAATGACTTGAAAAAATTTGGAGTTGCCAGAATAGGAGCTGATACTAATGATTCCTTCAATTTGTTGAACGCACTTTCAGCTTCTTCGTTCCACTCTAGCTTTTGAGACTTTCGTTTACCTTTTGTCATAGCTGTCATTGGAGCTGACAATGCTGAATAAAAGGGCACGAATCGTCTATACCATCCACATATACCTAAAAATCTTTTCAACTCAGTCACAGTACTGGGTCGAGGATAATTGAGCATCGCAGACACCTTTTGAGGATCAGTCCTCAAACCTTCTGAGTCCACTAGAAAACCCAAATATGTCAAGGAGGGCCTACAAAACTCACACTTGTCCATATTTATCGTTAGATTGGCATTGGGGGTGGTATGCATCTTTCTTCGTCAGAGTATTAAGCTTCCTTCCATCGAAACAAAATCGCATCTCACCGCTACGTTTTTGACCAGCAGAACTGGTGATGCCCAGGGACTGCTAGATTCCCGAACAATACCTAGATCCAACATGTTATCTAATTCTTTACAAAGAATATCTAACATATAAGGGGATAAATTATGATGTCGCTGCTTCACCGGTTCCGCCTCGCCTGTATCGATCTTGTGCTGAATCATATTGGTCCTTCCCAACTTAGTGCCTGAAATCCAAGAAAGTTCTGACTGCCTATTGACAGCACTGTTCAACTCGAGCCGCTGTTGCATATTTAACTGCTCCCATGACTGAACAACATTTGATGAATATACTTCATTTATGTCTGGATTGTTAGGCGCACGCTCTAGCTTTGTACCATTCTCATCAACAAAATAGGATTCACTAGCATAGTCAATCATAATCCCAAATAAGGAACAGAAATCGCTACCTAAAATGAAACTATTGGACAACGAGGGTACGATAAGAACTTTAAGCATCTTTAACATACCACCTACTTGCACGGGCATATTTACGAATCCAATAATTTTTTGAGAAGTACCATCAGCTGTGCTGATACTCAGTTCATCACAAGCTTGAACTGAAAGAAAGAACCTGTCAATTAAATACAATCCTTTCGAACCTATCACACAGTGACTCGCACCCGTGTCTAATAAGGCTGTAACTTCCGTACTCAATATTGAAATAATGATATATGGTCTATTATTTGCCTTTTTATTTATTAACAACATATTTGACTCCATTGTTACATCACTATTGAAATTTGTATAATTAGTTTCTTCAAGGTTGCACCTAGCTTCTGTTTTTCCGGTTTTCTCGAATAACTCGCCTGATAAAATTCTCTTACGATGTTCTTCCATGCCTTCCACTCAGGTGAAGAAAAATTTGAGGTGCTGATCGTTGCTGAATTCCTAGGAATAACTATGGGACTGTCAGCACTAGAGTAGGCTTTTGGTAGAATAGAGGGACGTCGGCCTACTTCGGGCTCCCTCCAGCTGAGTTTTTTGAACAATCTGAACAGTTCGGACGAATTACTACTACTTTACCACATCCATAACATGTGGGCTGTTTTCTTTTTGGTCTGCTCTCAGGACACTCGCGTTTGATGTGACCCATCTGCTTGCATCCATAGCAACGCAAAGATGCCACCGAGTTTCTTGAATACCTTGGAGCGCCACTATAATTTGTAGAATCTCGAAATGATTGTGGTCTATACTCCAAGTCAGGTTCTATAGCAGCAATATTTTTTCTAGTGGTTTGGACTTGTCTCTTTCTTTTTATGGTATTGGCATCCTCCAAATTTCGACAAATATCACTGAGCTGTTCGATAGTCTGAACGGATTGTAGTGCCAAGGGCATATGACAGTCAGGCGAAAGATTTTCCTCGATTATCTCTAACTTCTCATCTTCAGGAACATCTTTCACCAAGCGTGCAAATAAGTTCTCCATTGCAGCGATATAGATAACAACTGGTTCGTCCTCTCCTTGTTTCCGATGATCTATTTGTTGCTTCAAATCTTTGTCATGTCTAGACGACAGAAAATCTTTTTTTAATAATCTTACTCCACGATTGGACTTTCTTTATCGCGTGTCTATACCAAACCAGAGCCTGTCCACTGAATAACTCCACTGAAGAACGAAACAGTTCATCTTCAGATACGCCGCGAGCTCGGCTAAGTTCGTTGATTTGTTCCAAAAACGAACTAACAGATATTTGCGATGAGGTTCCGTCAAACTTTAAGGACCATTTGTGCAATGGATATGACTTGTTGACAACAGTATTTGATACGACAGGTGGTGGATTCATGACGGCACCTCCATTCAACATTTTTTCATGTACGTCATTGACTTCTTCATCCAGATTTGTCACTGAAATCAAGACACTACCTCGGTAATTAGTTTGTTCGTCACTACCGTCTGGTATACGAAGAGCTCGGCCGTAGATATGAGCCACCCTACTATTGATTCTTTTGTACACTTCACTGTTAATTCCACTATACTTGTCCACCAACTCAATGAATGATTTCATACTATCGTCAATTTCCGATCGTTCAGTTTCAAAAGAAATATCTTGCACTTCATATACCACATCAGGTCTGGCGGCATCTTCCTTAAGTTTCCTTCTGAGATATTTTCTTTTCTGAGAAATATCAGCTGTTGTTGAGACAGTTCCCCTCAGCTTCAGCTCATAATTCAACTCATGTGTTCTCAGGTTGTTCGGATCAATATCGTAACAGAAAGCCATTGCAAAACTGATTCACCTCGTATTGAATGTGTCACTTATTTTAACCACTATTGCAAGATAATAATACAACTGAAGAAGTTTATTGTATCACTCTATAAACAACACCAAAATTATCAGTTGAAAATTACTTCAACTTATTTTCACCAACTATGGTATTTGCGATGACACGCCACAATACTACACACTGTATACCAATACTGCATATGAAAACAATAAGATATCCTTTTTTTTTAAACTATGTACATCATAGGTTTTCAAAATAATAATTAAAATATATAATTATATGCATCAAATCAACATCGAACATTAGCAACAGTTACCTATGCCACCCTGTAAATAAATAATGGAACACCATTCGAATTCTTATTTTACAAAGAGAAATAAAACACCACAGGTCAGTTTTTTTTTCTGGTTGCAATAAAAACCTGTAAATAAGGCAACCGACGGAATCGATTAAATTGACACCAAAAAAATCTTATCTTTCAAGGAATAGAAAAACGCATATACCTATCGTGAATAAAATGGAAATAGAACTTCGTAATGAAATCTCAAATTGATTTTGCATGAACAAGACGTTGTTTATATTTCAAATTCTTTTGCTGTTCTGTTATCTGAGGAATTTGGAAGGGTGAGGGTGAAATAAAAAGTAGCTTGCTGATTTATTTTAATTCAATTGAAGATTTAATTTAATGAAGGAGTGCAAAAAATAACGCCCCACGTTGGGCGCCACTTTGTGACGTTGGTCTGGATCTCAATTGCTCCAAAGCAAAAAAAACGTCTGCCTGGCAACTCTTACCTTTGTTGGGAGAGCTGGGTCGTGATCGAATCCTTCTTATATAATTCTGTAGTCAGATTTCGGGGACGCAAGCTACACCTGGGCGCCAGCCAAAAAGAAGATTTTGACGAGGAGGGGAAAACAGAACACAGAACAGCGTGGAATTGAAAAAAATTGTATAATAAAAAATATATATTCATAAAATATCTTTCCTCAGAGGTAAGATATATATAGAAAATAGAACAATTAAACAAATATGATGAAGTTTCACTTTCGTACGCAATAAAAAAAATAATAATAATAATACTAATATTACCCCAGTTATTCTGAACATGGGGGTATGATAACAATATGGGGATTTGAACAAAACTTCGACACTGTCAAAGAGGGGACGTTACTTATATTGGAAAATATAACCAGAACTTAACTAGTTCCGCAAACAGCTGTTTGAAGATTACAAAAGGGTGCAATTTTCAAAAAAAAATTAAATAAACATGTATGACTAAAAGGGACATTAACTATTATCTGGGTTATTATTCAACTCAAAATTGGTATCTAATCCAAATTAACTTATCTTACTACCGGTGCGTGAAAGCATGACACGGTATCCTTGGACGGGTTACGGAAACCACTTTTCCAAAAAAACGCTTTCGTTTCTGCAGGTAAAGCTTCGATAGCGTAACACTGCTATTGCCAAAGTTCAGGCCACATTTGCCTAACGCTTTTCTATTCCTCGACTGGGGAAAAGCTTGGAAAATCGATTTTGTGGGTATCCGCTATGTTATAGTCGCCTTGCAACCAATAAAAACAGGAGTACTTCCAGGGATTGCTGGATTTGAGTACGTATACTTCGCTGTCGATTCGATACCGCTAGCCTTGCGGTATTTTACTGTGATAATATCGTTTCACGAAGCCCATAAGAACACCTCATTAGGCAATAAAAAAAAAACCTATAGAAACATATGTTAGCCGATTGCATATGAAAGAAACTTTGAAATTACTGACCTTAGTTGTTATTAGGTTTTTATTTTTCTGTGCACTACGACAAGTCTGTCTTCTTGCTACACACATCAGTGCTCTTTGTCAAACTCATAAAATCAGACCGACTCCCCCAATACTCTCCTTCGTTGAGGTATTCGTATGCTCGTTTTTAAACTGCCCAGAGCTGTTTTTATTTCCTCACGGCCCATCGATAGGCCACTCTTTCAAAGTGCTCAGGCTTCGACAAATATTTAAAGGGAGTATAGACTGAAGAGTTACAATATATATATATACACAGATTTAATTCCATCATCGATCTGTAGGGGGCGCTTCTGTGGATCGTGTATATGGTATATAATGCATTGCATTTTACCGACTAATAACAACCCAAGATTTGGCAACTACGCCGTTTGAGTAGTAAGGGAGTTTTAGCGTCGAATTTGAACCTTACTATCGAAGTATTGTGATTTTATATTTTTTGGGGATATCTATCATAGATCCATGGAAATATGTAGAAGCAGCAGATTGTTAGATTTTGCCCAATTCATTCAGAAATATGTTTCTACTAATACAAGTCAAACAATGAACTATTATCAAAAAGTTCAGTTCATTTATTTTGGAATTAAAAGGATATGATTCGAACAATTTTCAGTTTATGTATTTTGGAATTAATAGATTCGAACGAATACTGGTATTTGAGGAAACATTCTTAAAAGTTTATTACTTTTATGCAACAATCAGCAGATACAGAAATCCATTTCTCATGTCAGTAAGTTATTAGATACTTGATGAAATACTGTAAAACTCTGAAAAGTAATCCATGGAAATTTTTCACTGAGATCACTCGATACACAACAAAACTCAAATATTGATATGTGTGTCAAACAAGTGATTTTCAAATTATAAGGTAACTTTCAGTATGTACAAAACATTTGTATTTTTTTTATTATAAAATGGTAAAAAGAAGGTCTTCGGGCCCAGTAATACAATCATTTATGAGCAAAGAATACTAGATTCCCATTGGTTAATAAAAATCCCAGCACTCAAGCAAAAGAATAAACTACACTTCTAATGAAATCACATGGATAATGATTATTGAAAACTTCAAGAATAACATAGTCAAAAAGGGTGATGACCCGCAGGAAATTATTTAAAAGGAAGTGGATGATGATATGCAACATACTTTTTCGAGTATATGCAAAAATCAAGTTGGAAGAGAAGAATCTAATGAATCTACAACTTTTATTGATGTTCTCCAGGGATCTGTTTTGGGCGACTTAATCTTTCTCCTTCTCGTAAAATTTTGCTTTGAAGAAGATTATGTACTTGCACTACAATGTTGGGAACTTTTGCTGTAGTAATATATGAAACCGCCATTTTTACTACTTGACGCGTGTTTTGGTTTGAATATTTTCCACCGGAAGACGCTCACTTGGTGACTGAAACACGTGTCGAGGTTATGAGATAGCAGTTTGGTAATAGAATAAAGCTCCAGTACATTTATTGAAGGAGATGTGAAATGGCATACTCCGACGGGGTCACGTGACTTGAGCAATCTCTCGAAAACAATTTCAAAAATTATTAAAGAGAGTTATTTGTATTTAGAATCAACATACGTCCTGAATTCGAATGTTCTATTAGTTTTTCACGTTTATTTAATATCAACGAAGCTTCTGTTAAATAAAAAATGTAACTTGGAGAAAAGCGTTTCGTTCCACTAATAACTTCATCATGCTACTAACTTTCAATTACTGAGTAATGAAAAGGTACAAAATTAATGTATCGTTAAGCATTTAGTATAGAAATTTATTTCAATTCATTTTCGTCAGTACTGTAATGATGCCAAAAACTCATTGGACAAAAAATCATTGAACACCTGTATATAACCAAACTTCTTGAATTTTTTAAATAACAAATTTCAAACGGTTATTCAAACAAAAAATTATTTTCGACGAAGTGAAAGTCACATCATCTAGTCCGAGCAATACATTTTTCATATTTTTTAAAGCTACAAAATCTAAGTCCGATTTGGGTATATATTATGATTGAAACTTTTTTCCATATTTCTAAATGATAATACTCCCTCATTAACAGTCGTAGAATGTACCCAAAAGAACCTGTGTAGGTAGATGACGGCTATCATTATTATTCGACGTGGCGCTCCCGTCAATTTTTGGTGGCGTATTCATTTTCAGCTATAATGTTCAGAGAACATCGTGAGAGCCAAGGGAAAGAAGATAGGATTTGGTATTCTTCTTAAACTTCTGCAGGATGTAAGCCCCAGGCAACATCTCCAGAGGCTGAGTTTCAGAGCTTTGTCGTCCGCTGGAAAAACGAGCACTGGGAAAGAAATGTTTTGCATGTCTCTGAAGTGACGAAAAAGGGATGTGAATACTGAATTAGAAGGGTCAGTGTCTATGAGAAGGCCAGCGGTGGAACGATTAATGCTAGTTCAGAAGAGCATCGTCTCCATGAAAATATCAGAACCAGAGACAGGTCGCCATCCTTTCCGAAGTGTTCCAGAAAAACAAGCGAGCTGGTGGAAAAAACATTACCGAAAAGACGAATGTTTTTTTTTTGGACTGAATCTAAAAGTTTCATTGTGATTGAGGGCTGCACTCCATACGAGATTTTGAGAGTGGGTTTTTCAAGGTCAAAATGAGACTTTACGGTTAACATGTATCCACAAACAATTCGTTATCGATCTACAGGGCGTTGAAATTTCAGGGTTTTTTTATTTTATTTCAATAGCTCTCTCAGTTTTTAAGAGATTGAGATCAAATTTTAAACAAAGATTACGTTTGACGGCTTGCATCATCCAACATGCCGAGTAATTGTGACAATCTACACGGAGATATCTTTTCAGGGGTCAAGCGTTTTCGTGATGCGTCACTGGTGGATTCTAATACATGAAATTAATTATTTGTTTCCTTTGGACATTTTTTTGTTTATGTCAATTTTACGCATCTACGGCCATTACCGAGAAAAAAATTAAAATTACTTTTTGTCATACGTTGGATTTTATTGATATTTCTCAACGAATCAATAAAACAAAGATTTAGTGGGCTTTGACTGCTATTTTCATTTTGATGTTGAGATTATTTTGAAGTATTTGACATTATTTGAAAGTTGGTTTGTGTCTGATAGTGTATTTCTTTGTTTTATTCAATTCGTTCAACATTGAAATGGAAAATGAAGCATATTCATTTGAAAATGTGGCTGATATCCATTTTGCTTATTGTCTGGCTAATGGTAACGGACTTGAAGCTCAGAGGTTGTACGCGCTAAAATTTCCTAATCGGCGCCGGCTTTCCAACTATAGAACTCTCATAAATTTCCATCATCACGTTCGGGAATACGACAAATTTCAGACTCCAAGACACAATGCTGGCAGATTGCCATAAACATGTAACACAGTAAAAGATGAAGAGATTTTAAATGTTATCAAAAAATCCTGGTATGACTACTGGACATATTGGGATTTGGATGTTTCCCCTTAAACTGTCTGGAAATATGTTATACTCATATCATATCCAGAGAGTCCAAGGTTTGCTTTCTAGAGATTTTATACGACGTTTGCAGTTCTCCGAATGGATACTACGCAAAGGACCCCGCACACCTTATATGGGAAAATGGCTCTCCGTCAAATTTCTTGAATTTTTGATATGTTGTAGAATTGATCATTCCGATGGAATGTTTCAACGGGCGCAACACGATCCTATGACTAGTTTTCGAGATACAGGGTGAATATGAGAAACATCCACTTTTCATCACTCTGTATCTGCCAAGTTACGATTTAGTTCGGATTTATCTTTTGTGGGATCATCATCACATCCGTGTATGATGAATTCATGAGAAATTCATTTCTAAATCTTTTCGTAGTACAGGGTGATTTCACTTGAAAACAATGCTATTTTGAGACTTTCATAATTTAGTTGTTTTATAAAGAGAAAATGCGAGAAAAGGTAGAATTATCACATAATATTATAAATTCATTTCATCTAGCATCACAGTTGATACAATTCATACAAGGTGATTCACAAATATGGAAACATAACGAATTTGATTTTTTGGGACACCTTGTAGTAATAATCCAACCTAAAATGACAAAATTCACTTGAAGAATGTTAAATGATATGTTCCATCGTATACAGAGTCGAATGATATCAATTTGAAAAATTAGTTATACTTTAATAAATAAAAACCTTGATTTTTTAAATCACCCTATATCTCATAAGGGAGTCCGAAAAGATAGCGATATTTTTTCATGGGAGAACTCGAAATACTTTCATCCATATTGTACAAAATTTTCAGCTGAATCCTATGACGGGTTTTTCATATACAAGGCGAAAAATGTATTTTCACTCCAGTTTTCGGCGGGTTTGCTGTAGTTCTTCCTCGTCCGGCCGCTTTTACTCGAAATAAAAATATTTCAATAAAATAGTAATCAGTTATTATACCGTACAATAGCGTACCGTATCCCTCGAAAAAAAGCCATAACTCGAATTATTATCTGCATCAGCATCGTCTAGTAGGCGATTCAATGGAAAAGTTATTTTTTCATGCTTAGTGTTTCTCAGAAGTTATATTATACTTATTACATCCGCAGAAGTTCGTTTTTTCGAATTTTCACTCTATAAAACAATAAAATAGTGAAAGTCTCAAAATAGCATTATTATCAAAGGAAATCGCCCTGTACTACAAAAAGATTTGGACATGAATATCTCATGAATTTGTCACATAACGAAAATACCACATAGGATAAATCAGAAAAAAATCATAATTTGTATGTAATTATTTCTATCGGCTTATATAGATATATATTAAATCAAATTCTCGGCATATTTTTACACCAAATTAACGTTTTATGTTTCAATTATGTTCTTGTATCTTCGAATCGTATATATGTTTGTATATAGTATATACCCCCTTTCAGAGAACGTTTCTCTTTCTTTTTCTTGTATTTGAAACATCATCTGAATCATCTTCGAATACCTACTTATTAATATATTCCTCTTATTTCGTAGTAGGGATGGAGAACAATTCAAAGAGGATAAAATCAACAAAATTCTTATGTCAATAGTCGTTTTTTTGTTGTCATAAAACCCGAGAACTCTTTTTGGGTTATTGGACTAATTGAAGTTTCTTTTTTACTGTTCAAGTTTATGTGATTTTCAGTGTTTGTTGAACTTTGCTGAACAATATGGCCTTCGCAAATAGAGTGAGTTGTTATGTTTGTGACCGAATGTTTGTGACCGAAATGTTATTCCTAGAAATCCACCTATTGATATTCAGGATGATACAAAAATATGTTTAAATTGTAACAACACAGTAATGAATGACATTATTGCTATGGAAAATAACCCGAATTGCCTTCGTCTCAATGTGTTGTCCCGCGTATCAAGTCGTGCGTGCATTATTTGTAATGCTCGTCAAAATATTCAAAGACTTTCTTTAGAATGTAGAGTGGATATTTTTGTTGCTTCTGATATCTATGTCCCAGATTTCTTGAGAATTTGTGGTCACCATCTTGATCATCAAGGTTTCCTTCCAAATTACTTGCATGGAGGTTTGAATTTTGTGAATAAACCATACATAATTTCCAATCTTCAACATTTTCTTCAAAGAATGAGGACATTTGCTAATAGAAACAGGCCACTCCGTAACTGGGAGGATATCAGTTGTTTCACTGAAGACGAATTTAAGTATCTGACATCAATCTCAAAAAATCATTTTCGACAATTACTAGAATTTTGTGATATTGTTGAACAAGGTGGCAAGAGAAGAAATGTCGAAAGAAAACATTTGCTGACATTTTTGATCAAAATGAAACATGGAGTTTCAGATGAGTTTTTGAAAATATTGTTCAGTTATCCTTCTCGACAAACAGCAAGCTTCATTATTTCTAATGTGAGATTATCTCTTTTACAAAGGTTCGTACCGAACAATATTGGATTCAATTCAATAACAAGAGAAAATTATATTAACAGTCATGTATCCCCTTATACGAATCAACTGTACAATCCCACACCAGATATTCCCAAAGCAATAGTTTATATAGATTGTACCTACAATAAAATAGAAGAGAGCAGTAACTTCCGGGTATTGAGGCAATCATACTGTTTCCACAAGAATGAATACTTGGTCAAACCAGAGATCATAGTTGCCCCCGATGGATATATCTTAGCAATCAGCGGGCCGTACTTCGCAGATGCTAGGAATAATGATGCAAGTGTTCTAAATCACGAATTACAAGTTGATTTGAATGGAATGAAAACATGGTTTCAAGAACGAGATATTGTGATAGTCGATAGAGGCTATAGAGATTCAATCAATAGTCTACAAGAACTTGGCTTGCATTACTATATGCCACCATTTCTACCGCCGAATCAAAGGCAATTAACGACAAATGAAGCCAATCAGGCACGTTTAATAACCACTACTAGATGGATTGTTGAAGCTAGAAATGGACATTTTAAGTCAATTTTCAAATTTTTTCGTCAACCCATATCAGCAATACATGCTGCGAAGCTACATGACTATTGCCTGATTGCTGGTGCTCTTATAAATAAATTCCATCCATTGATAAATATGCCTGGAACGTTGGATACGGCCACACAAATGTTGGTTGATTCCGATGATGTCAACATTGTTCAGGCACGAGTTGAAGCTGAAAACCTCCGAACTAGGAATGGTCGATGGATTCGTTTAAATCAATAGCATATACAATCGTTTCCTCGCCTTGATATTGAATATTTAAAATTACTTACTGGAACATATCATTTACACTTGGCTGCGTCATATATCCAAGATACAACTCGTAGAGATGGTGAAGTAGACAACATTTTAGAAGTCGATGAGTTACATGGGGAACCCAATTTCCTAAGATTCAGAATATTTTCTCGGTTCAGGAATGCTGCTAAACACATGCTTTGGGTTGTTTTCACTGAAAGAGGTGACGAAAATCTAGAAGATCCTGCTCTCCCCATTACGGGGTATTATTGTACTTGTAAGTCCGGTGCTAGGACTTTAGGAACTTGTGCGCATGTTGCTAGCGTGATATGGTTTTTGGGGTACGCTAGATATCAAGAAAACATACATTTTCCATCCAATCGTCTTTTAGATTCCATAGGAGATGCTGCAAATAGAATGCTTCCAGAGGACATGGATATCGGTCCAGAAATAGTTTAATTTTATTGGTTATTGGTAAGAATCTCCTTCTAATTCGTATTTGATAATGTTTTTTGATTAGGGAAAAATTCAGTTATCCATCATGTATTTTCCTTGTTGTATTGTCATGCACATGCTCGTGCCAACCCAATATCCGAAAGATATATCACATCCCGTTGAACTTCTATCAATTTATGTATAGATTATATATATATATATATATATATGTATATATATATATATATATATATATATATATATATATATATATATATATATATATATATATATATATATATATATATATATATATATCTAGCGCCAATTCAGTTCCCGCCCATAGTTCACCTCGCGCCAATACATTGCACACGGCCATTACAGCCACGTCCACTATAAATACAGTTCCTCAACCCACAATTCCTCAGTTCTCTCGAAGGAGTAGGCAGATTGAGACCTTAGAGAGAACCAGTGACGAGACATGGGGAGTAGGCAGATTGAGACCCCGACGTCAAGTCACAAAAACCTAACGTAATTATACCTGAGGAGTAGGCAGATTGAGACCTCAGCGTAGAATTACGTTTTAACCTTTCATTAATTTTCTTTCTATTTCAGTTCTTGAAAATGGCTCCAAAATCGGAGCCGAAACGTCGAATTTCAAACAAATTCAAGACGCGGTTCAACCCGAACTTTTAGTTTTCATATATATATATATATATATATATATATATATATATATATATATATATATATATATATATATATATATATATATGTATATATATATATATATATGTGAGGACCAAAAGTCCGTCGCCCCCCCTGTAACTTCTTTATTCTACATATTACAAAAAAATGTTAAATACATAAGTTGTAGGGTTTCATTCGATCTCTTTAATGGTTCAAGTTTCATTCATACAGAGTGTCTCAAAAAAGCACGGTGATTTAGAAGTTAATTTTTTTAAATGGAATACCCTGTATTTCATTGCATTATTACATTCTACGTTGAATTCTGAACAAGTTTGATAAATGGTTTTCTATAAAAAAAGTTGATAGTTTTGGACTTATGAACACTTGTAAATAATTATTTCGAATACTTTTGCACCAGTTCACGAATAAATTAATGAGGTAGGCTATGCACGCTAGGCGCGTTTATTTTATCCATGACAACGAAAAAAAACTCTTATCTGTTTTTGCCAAATGTCATTGACATTTTGTAGGTTTTCAAAACTTTGTTTCAAACGGTTTTCAATTTCTCTTGTTGATTAATATGGCTCATAATAACACAACAGAGTGGCCAGCTCGCTCACCGCTTGATTTCTTTCTCTGGGACTATGTGAAATCCGTAGTTTTTAAGACAGTTTGTGGGTCGTTAGATGAACTGCGCCGTCGAATTATTGAAGTGTGTTCAGAAATAACACCTCAAACCTTGATTAATGTTAGGGAAGAGTTTACAACCCGACTTATGTGTCAAGAAATGCATGGTGGACATGTCGAACATCTTTTGAAATAGATAAAAACTCACCGTTTTTAGTTATAAATTAAAATATCTCTTCAGTTTTTAATGATTATTTGTTAATAAAATGTTTCAACTTCATTTGTACTAGTTTTTCGTGAGATTCAACAACTCTAACAATTGTAAAATGGTACGACAAGGTAAGTTACACATGGTGCCATCAGCAGTTTGCAACATTGGATAGCTTTCAAAAAGTTAGGATAGGAAAGTGGAATACATTGTGATCCATTTGTTACGATTTTCTCATTGAACTGGCGCAAAAGTAGTCGAAATAATTATTTACAAGTGTTCATAAGTCCAAAACTATTAACTTTTTTGATAGAAAACCATTTAGCAAACTTGTTCAGAATTCAACGTAGAATGTAATAATGCAATGAAATACAGGGTGTCCCATTTAAAAAAATTAACTTCTAAGTCACCGTGCTTTTTTGAGACACTCTGTATGAATGAAACTTAAACCATTAAAGAGATCGAATGAAACCCTACAACTTATGTATTTATCATTTTTTTGTAATTTGGAAAGTGAATAAGTTACGGGGGGGGCGAGGGACTTTTGGTCCTCACTGTATATATAGTGAATAGAGTATTTTCGTTTCAACTCCGAGAGCTCACGATCCGTGGACAGCGCTGTTTCGTTGTTACCAACTCATCAGCACGGCTTTATGAGGTCTCTCGAAGTTGAAACGAATGCACTCTGATTTAGTACCATAAGGCAAAGAGAGTATAAATGAATAGTAACTTGTGACATCTACAGTCACTAGAAACGAGAAACGAGAAACTTGATTGAGTCTTGGGTTGGACAGAACAAATAAACGTTTGTCTGCCTGTCAATGTTGTAGGTAAACATCTACCTTTGGATTCCATGGCTCGTGTCGAATTAAGTTTCAAACTAGTGACTGTAGATCTTTTATACTCAAAAACCAAAACTCCTCTTTCTAAATTTGAACAAACTAATGTAATTTATCAATTATCTTGTGTCAATTGTGACAAAATATATATTGGACAGACAGGTAGAAATCTCTCCGGACGTATTGCTTCACATAAGAGTGACTGCAAATTAAAAAAAACCCAGCTGTGCACTTGCAGAACACAGCATTTCAACTTTTCACAATATTAATTTCAATGAACCCACAATTTTAGCAATTGAAGAAAATTATTCCAAGAGAAATTTTCTAGAGATGGTTTACGTTAGTAAAGAACCTAATAGTATGAATAAGCGGTCTGATATAGCCAATCTTAGTATAATTTATAATTATATTCTTTCTTTCCACAAAAATAACGTTGCAAATTCAAATAACTTTAATAATAGTTCTCACAATCCCCCATAGAGGGCATAACTCAGCACAGAGCTGAAGCGTGTTTCATGGAACATACAAGGTTGACTGTTGACATTTGACGTGTTTGACGTTGAAATCTGTCAATACTCTCTTCTTTTTCTTGACATATTTTTACCGCCCTTGTGCGTCCCTTGAACCACGTGCGGTCTCAAAGGCGAGTTTTAAAATGATTAACATTTTTCCAAATTTTAATTAAAAGTTTTCCTTCATAACTCATAAAATCATAATGTTTTTTAATCGTGTTCATGTACATGACATAGTTTTATTATTGTTGTTTCATGTCGTTTTGTGTTGTGACATAACCTTACATACATAAGGAATGACCAAGAAGTTTCTCTGCTGTTTTCACAAAATTAATCTCACGTTAGTAAGTTGTTTTACATCATATTAAGAGTGTTCTGTTTGTTCACACGATTAATATTTTCAGATGTCTTGAAAATGAAAATAAATATTTTCGAAAGCTCGACAATTTAACAAAGAGTTGTTCTTTACCAGGCCACTTTTTCTGACTGCAACCCCAAGGGATATTTTCACTGAGAATATTCTTAGATAAATTGGTTTTTTTCAACTAGTCCAGTCAAGAGACTACCTCTCTCTCTATATATATATAGAAGTAAATAGAGTGATTTATGTTTTGATTCCGAGAGCCACCATCATCTGTCGACAGCTGTTTCGTGGTTTCCCACTCATCAGGACAGCTTTATGGTTGCTCTGTGCTATTGTTGTAGAAATGCTCAAAATGTCAAAATCATAGTCAACCTCATTTTCACGTAAGTATAGATTCAAAACCCGACACCAGAGGGAGTATCCCTTATCTTGAATTCCCAATAGCCATGGAATACATATTATGTGTGCCATCTGGCAAGGCCGTACAAGTTGTTATGAGTTGAAATGATGTTGATATCATTTCACTGAATTCCTTACTTTTACGTTTTGAATAAATATCAAATAAGTATCTTCTCAATCACATCAGGAGACTTCAAAGGATAGGTAGAGTGGTCATTTATTAGCGTAAAATAGTGAAATATATGGACTTTTTCACAAATTGTTCGCCTTGTATATAGAAAACCTGTCATAGGAATTTGATGAAAATTTTGTACGATATGAATGAAAGTATTTCGAGTTCTCCCGTGAAAAAATATCGCTATCTTTTCGGACTCCCTTATGAGATATAGGGTGATTTAAAAAATCAAGGTTTTTATTTATTAAAGTATAACTAATTTTTCAAATTGATATCATTCGACTCTGTATACGATGGAACATATCATTTAACATTCTTCAAGTGAATTTTGTCATTTTAGGTTGGTTTATTACTACAAGGTGTCCCAAAAAACAAAATTCGTTATGTTTCCATATTTGTGAATCACCTTGTATGAATTGTATCAACTGTGATACTAGATGAAATGAATTTATAATATTATGTGATAATTCTACCTTTTATCGCATTTTCTCTTTATAAAACAACTAAATTATGAAAGTCTCAAAATAGCATTGTTTTCAAGTGAAATCGCCCTGCACTACGAAAAGATTTGGAAATGAATTTCTCATGAATTCATCATACACGGATGTGATGATGATCCCACAAAAGATAAATCCGAACTAAATCGTAACTTGGCAGATACAGAGTGATTAAAAGTGAATGTTTCTCATATTCAACACCCTGTATCTCGAAAACTAGTCATAGGATCGTGTTGCGCCCGTTGAAACATTTCATCGGAATGATCAATTCTACAACATATCAAAAATTCAAGAAATTTGACGGAGAGCCATTTTCCCATATAAGGTGTGCGGGGTCCTTTAGTAGGGTTCCTGAATTGTTATCCTGTATCATTTTTACAGACTACGCTCAATTTACACGCGACGGAGTAGTAGATTGCCACAACATTAATATTTGGGCACTAGAAAACCCACACATCACCAGATAATCTTGACACCAAGAACACTTCAGCGTAATCATATGGACAGGAATAGTGGGAGATACCTGAAGATTTTACCGCGAATTTTAAATGGTGACACATATTTAAACTTTTTACAGTACGAATTGCTTGTCCCTCATTTTCGAGTCACCGTCCGCTATTATTCGAATAAAGTGTTTCCCAATCGGCGGATTGGCAGAGCAGGTCCAATTGCTTGCCCCTCACGGTCCCCACATTTCAACCCGCTGGACTTTTTTATGGGGACATGTAATGGGCCTAGTTTATGGCTCAGAACCAGTTCTTCCATCGAAGTTCTTACTAAACGATTCATGTGTGCCTTCCAAACCGTAAAAAACACTCTCGGAAATTCAGAACGCGTGCGGCAGTCTATGAGAAGAGAGAAAAATAGATAGAAAAGTCAAGGTTCGTTAGGTTTTTTATTTTTTGGTATTGTTGAAGAAAACTTGTAATTTAGATTTTTATTTTAATTTTGATATGATAATAATAGCTTTAGATAAGCGCAATCAGAAAGTGAAAATAGGTGATTTCATCTCTGAAACATTAAAGGTTACCTCTTGAGTTCCCCAGGGAACCCACATCGGTCCCATTCTTTTTTTATGCTTCATCAATGATGTTTTCAATACTTTAAAAAATTGTAAGGTTTTACTTTATGCAGATGATCTAAGTTGTATCATCTGAAGACGACTGTCATTTGATTCAAAATGACTCAATCAATTTAACCATTTACTGCAAATGAAATGTTTTGAGAATCAATACTGATAAGTGTAAAATTGTGCGTTTTTATAGGATACTCAATCCAACTAATTATAATTATGCTATAGATGAAGTTGATTTGCAAGCTGTAACTAGTATCAGTGATTTGGGGATAGTATTTGATAAAGAACTCAATTTCACGACCATATTAACAGTATCTGCATAAATCTCTCAGAATGGTGGGTTTTATAGAGGCAAATATTTCACTTGTTCGGAGTATTCTCGAATAGAATAGTATAATCTGCACTGGGACTCCGATGATTAGGAATGTTTCATAGCGTGGAAACGTGTCGAGAATGTGACGTCATATTCGAACGTTAGAAATGGGAAGCATAGTATCGATATTTCGAATATGACGTCACATTTCGATTCTATTAAACATTCCTAATCATCGGAGTCCTGGGGCTGGTCACCAACTTTCAATTGTCAGAAGGACCGTTTAGAGAGAGTACAAGGACGGTTCACTAATTTTCTTGTCTGGAAACTTGGACTATCCTTCCACAGACTAGACTTTCTAACAACAGTTTCATTGTTGAATCTTGAAACTTTAAAAAATAGACAAAATTCGGCTGTCGTATTTTTTATTCAAAATTGTAAATGGCATCATAAATTGCTAAGAGATATTAGAAAAATTTTCATTTCATGCCAACTCTAGAACTACCAGAACTTGTCACACTTTCTATGTGCAAACCCATTGTACCAATTATGGTCGCACTGCTTTTTGTTGTAGGCTTCAAGAAAACTTCAACAGTCATCATACATTAATAAATATATTCAATGTTCCTTTTAACCTAATTAAGGATCAACTGAAGTCCCTCGTCAATGATTCTACATGATGTTTTGTTTAAAGTATTCAATTCAATGTAATTTTGTATTTTGTCCGTTTTATCTATATTTTTTCGTTTGTATCGACTTTTTATATAAACACATTTTTGTTGTTTTGTTTCTGTAGGTTAGTTAGATTAGTTGTACCATTTGGAATTTGTATCGAATTCTGTAGTGTACTTGAGTGAATAAATAAATAAATGAATAAATAAATTACCACCTGGAGACCAAGGGGTATTTACCACCCCAACGGGAAAAAACTGTGTATTTACGTAATAACAAAGCATTATATATGTTATATTGTAATTATGCCTCAATCTACGCAGTACCCTTATCGGGTCACCTTGCTATAATGACTTCCCATTAATCCGAGACGCGGAATCAGCACAATAGGTACTTTTGTTTACTTCAAGTCTACTGCTGATGAAGCTACTAGGAATATATAAATAGGCCCTGCGAGGTCAAATATAGTTAGTTGATTTAGAAGTTTCAACCAAGTAATTGTGATTTTATTGTAATAAAGTTATTGAAAGTAATTGTGTTTTTTAATAAGTTAATTTTGGAAGTTCGAATATAACAATTGGTGCTGTCGGTAGGATCTGAAAAACGTTGTTAGAACACGGAAACACCCCAACTAGTAGCGGCGGATCCTAATCCCTCAACAGAAGATGAACCGAAACCCCAAGAGGAGTCAACACTCGAAGAGCAGCGAAAGGAACACCTGGTGAAACCCCTAGCTGGATGACTTCGAGAACAAGACGAATCGGAATGAGCATCATACTATTGTAAGACAATTTTGAATCAATTCGATCATATTTTGTTCACAATTAACAAATAACCATACTGCTTGATTATCCCCAGTTAAACAATATTGGTAATTGTACAGCCAATTACCGTATTGAATAAGTCGTACTGTTCGACTATTTTAAAGTTTGATTTACCTGTATTCAATAAATTCTTTTCGATATGGCTGAAAATAAGCAGCCTAGAGCTGAAGCTGAAAATGAAGCTGAAGCAATTGAACCGTACAAATTATCCGAAGTGTTTTCTTCAGTGCCTGAGTTTGAAGGAGACCAAATTTTCTTGAATACATTTTTGAATGCATGTGACTGTGCGTATCGCATGGCCACAGTGGAACAACGAATTCTATTAGTGATTCACATAAAAAACAAACTCAGAGGTAAAGCTGCACAATTGATAAGTTCTAGGAACCCTGTAACTATCATGAAATTGGACATTTACTCACTTTATATTTCGGCGATTCTAGTGATCTTACTTCATTAATTCACGACCTGCAGCGTATCAAAAAATTACCTAATGAATATCCCTTGACATTTTTCAACCGTCTACAAGTTCATAATGCTACAATGCATTCGTGAATTCAAAAATCTGGTCTTACTGTAGAACAGAAAACTGCACGATGTGGACTCATAGAAACTATGGCATTAAATATACTCTTAACCGGACTCGAACCACGGATAGGTCAAATAATACGCGCTTCTAACCCTGCAGACCTTCTTGAAGCCCATATCAGAGTTAGGAGAGAAATGCAACTTTCCTATTTTGAAAATCAAAAATCCGAAAACCCAATCAACCACGTCCCCAACAAATAGTAAGGAGAAATCAGCAACCTGCATTCCAAAGAACTTACCACTCGTGCGGCCGTCTACGTCATATTTCCACTGAATGTCGAGTCAGAATTTCACGAGACAACAGAATTCTCAACCCAACCAACAATACAACAAACCCCAAATGAACCAAACGCAGTTTCAACCCCAATCTAGACCCCAATTCCAAAACAACCAAAATCAATATCGACCATCAGTAAAACAACGGAATACAAACTTTTCGGAACGCCCTACCCAACAAAGAGCTCACTTCATGACATACGAAACCCAGGATTATCATACTGATGATAATCAGGATAATGTGATACTGCTGATTATCCTTAAACTAATGACTATTATCCTAGTGGGTATGAGTATGATTACTATACAGATAGTAATCAATATTACCAAAACGATACAATGGAACAACCACAGCCCCTCTAAGACCATTCAACATACCAGGATTTTCTGTCACTTCCGAATACCAATCACCCACCGAATCAGTTTCAGACGAGCAGTAACCAATCAGCCGACCCCATATCACAAATTCAAAGCCAAATCCAGTCATTGGACATTCAGAACTACCATCCGGACCTGAACTTCCCAGAACAGAGTTTCATATGAGTTCCCTGTTCTCCGTAAATTCGAAGAACCTTTACTATATCAAAGATGCTTCGAATACGTTCAGAATTCTCATCGACACTGGTGCAGGAATATCAATTTTCAAACCCAAAACATGTGAAAAATATCTCCACAGATTCCATGAAAATGTCATTATACAAGGCATTACTGATCAGAAAATAATTGTTAATGAATCCACCTTGATTGAT
This sequence comes from Chrysolina americana, assembly GCA_958502065.1. NCBI lineage: Eukaryota > Metazoa > Arthropoda > Insecta > Coleoptera > Chrysomelidae > Chrysolina > Chrysolina americana. The sequence goes on from OY293420.1 coordinate 35,440,186, forward strand.
TTCAAGCAAAAAGACCCACACAAGGTCTACATTTATAATTTAGATATTGATTTTGATGGTCTGCTTGGATCTGACCTTTTAGAACATTATAACTGCATAATAGATTTAAAAAACAAACAATTGGTAACAAATTTCAAAACGGTTCCATTGTTCAAAGTTCCGGAAGAAAATCAATTAAATCATATTAAAAAACCAAACCAAATAAAAATTGAACCCCGTATGGAACGAATTTTCAAATTGAGTTGTGATCTCAAAAACGCTGACGCTATGCTGTTAGCGGATTAAAAGGAAAAAGTTAGACTTCCTAACGACTTGGTAAAAATTAACGAAAATGGTACATTCTATACTTCAATTATAAATACAAATGCTATACCCAAATTGATCGATTTTTCGGAAATAAAATTAGAACCCATTCCATCCAAAGAAACAATTTTAAATATCAACCTAACACATCCCCAAAACACGTTCCCGGTAGATCGAATCCAAAAGATTAAACATCAGCTGAGAACAAACCATTTAAATGAGGAAGAGGATCAGTTGATAACTGATTTATGTCTTCAGTATGAAGATATTTTTTATTTAGAAGGAGATAATCTCACATTTACCAACGAGATAAAACATAGTATCGAAACAAAGGATGCTAGACCAGTTTTTACTAAATCTTATAGGTACCCACAGGTACACAAAGAGGAAGTTAAAACTCAAATCTCCAAAATGTTAAATCAGGGCATTATTCAGCCAACGATTTCACCTTGGTCGTCACCTGTTTGGGTTGTACCCAAAAAACTAGACGCCTCGGGAAAGGAAAAGTGGAGAGTGGTCATCGACTACAGAAAACTGAATGAGTTGACTGTAGACGATAAATATCCATTGCCAAATATTTCGGACCTCTTAGATCAGCTTGGAAAGTGCCAATACTTTACCACGCTCGATCTGGCGTCGGGATTTTTATCAGATTGGAATTCAACCAACAGACGTCCAAAAAACAGCATTTTCCGTAGACAATGGCCACTATGAATTTGTTCGTATGCCATTTGGATTGAAAAATGCTCCATCGACATTCCAACGAGTAATGGATAACATTCTCCTGGGCATACAAAACGAACGATGTCTTGTCTACATGGATGACATCATAGTGTATTCCCCCACTATTCATGAACACATAGCGAGACTCACCGAAGTGTTCAAAAGACTCCGAAAGGCAAACTTAAAGATTCAGCCGGATAAGTGCGAATTCCTGAGAAAGGAAGTTGCCTATCTTGGACATGTAATCACCCAGGAAGGAGTGAGACCAAACCCTTCAAAGATAGAATGCATTCAAAACTTCCCTGAACCACGAACACAAAAAGAAATAAAATCCTTTTTAGGCTTAGCAAGTTACTACCGACGGTTCATATATAATTTTGCCAAAACATCAAAACCCCTAACAAGGTTATTACAAAAAGACACCCCTTTCAACTTTGACACAGAATGTAAACGATCATTCGATGAATTGAGAAACGCACTTACATCCAGTCCAATTCTCATTTACCCAAACTTCGAGGAACCATTCCTATTAACCACAGATGCAAGTGCCTTTGCCATTGGTGCCATATTGTCACAAGGACCTATTGGCAAAGATCTCCCAATAGCCTATGCGTCCAGAACCCTCTGTAACGCCGAATCGAAGTACTCTACAATTGAAAGAGAATTTCTTGCTATTGTTTGGGCAGTAAAACATTTTCGCCCGTACCTTTTTGGAAGGAAGTTTAAATTAGTTACTGATCATAGACCTCTTACCTGGCTCTTTTCAATAAAAGCCCCCGGAAGTAGATTGGCACGTTGGCGACTTAAACTTGAAGAGTATGACTACGAGATAGAAAACAAGCATGGAAAAATGAATCAAAATGCCGATGCTCTATCCCGTATTAAAGTCAACCACTTTAAGGAATGTGCGAATTTCCAGAGGAAAATCTCTATTCTCACATCTAACACGGACGAAAATGAAGAACTGGAGAATCCTGATGAAACTGAAAGCGAATCCGAAGTAAAACAAGTCGAAAATCAAGAAGAACACCAAGAAGAAGAACAAGAAGATAACCCCGGAGAAAAACCCGAGATTCCTATAGAAACCATTCAACAAGAATACGAGACCTTCATGAATCTTTACAAAACCAAATCGTTGATCGATTATTCTAAAGTACAATTCGATAATTCTCAACTTCTCGATAAACATCACAAAAATATTGTTAGTTTTTTTTGGCAAAATAAACTAGACGCGTTGCATTATGAAATTATCGAAGATTTTTTCGAAGAACATCCCGATTTTCCTCACAACAAAATCAATATACTTGCTAGTAAATCAGTCAAGAATAGGAAATACTTCATCATTCCTCTCCCTTACGACTCTACAACGGTAGTACAAACTCTGTTTTACATGATTTACTCATCCCAAGATGAATTCAACCCACAGGAAGTGTATTTAATTGAGAATAATCTGGAACTACCCATTTTGGAAATATTCTCATTCATATTTGCAGATAAAGACATAAAACTGAAAGTATGTCAAAACATAACAACAACCCTCGATGCAGAACAAATTCCTATAATCTTAGACCAATGTCATCTAGGAAAAACTAACTTACACCGTGGCATCAACGAAACGGTAAGACGAGTTAGAGAAAAATATAATTGGCAAGGTCTTGTAAAAGATGTTGAAAATTTCGTTAAGAAATGCGAAATTTGTCAAAGAGTCAAAATTTGCCGAAAAACCTTAGTACACCCCTTGTCATTACCAAAACACCAAAAACTTGCTTCGAGCGTATTAATGTTGACATATTTGAAGTTCCAACTAAATATTATCTACTAACAATAAGAGATGAGTTAACAAAATTCACCCAAGCCTATGCACTCGAGGATAAAACCTCAAGGTCAGTTGTTAACACCATCCTTCTTTATTTCCAACATTTTGGAACACCTTTGAAAATCCATTGCGACTATGGTCGAGAATTTACTAGTCAAATCATGAAGGACCTTTGTACCCTATATGATATCAAAATAACATATTCCAGTGTTAACCACCCCCAATCCAATGGATCTATTGAACGATTCTACGCCGAAATGATGCGTGCCCATAAAGCGGAAAACCCTGAGGAACATCCACTGAATGTCTTACCCTACGCTGTCATATGTTACAATAACACAAAAAATAAGGCACACGGTTTTACCCCACAAGAATTGGTATTTGGACATACAGCTAGCAGACCTGCAGAAACGGTCTACAATCAAAAAGATCTCATTTCCAAATATGTTAGGGACTTAAATAATAAAATGTAATTGTATTACAAGGCTGCTAGAGCCAAGAAAGACAGACAGAAAGAGAAAGTAAAAATTAGATTCTATCGAACAGTGTCCGATACTATCCCCGATTATAAAGTAGGAGATAAAGTATATGTGTATTATAAAACTGAGAGCATTTATATCCGAAAATTATCGCTAACACCAATTAGCTATCTGGGTTCAATCCTCTGTACCTGGTACACTGTACCTGGTACACTGTACCTGGTACACTGTACCTGGTACACTGTACCTGGTACACTGTACCTGGTACAAATGTCACAACAACAAACATTGACCCTATTTTAATGTAGGCATATCTATTTCGTATTTCCATACAGCCTATTATTTGTAGGTACGAAACAATATTCATCGAAGTTTATCGAAAACACGAAATTGAAAACAGAATTGTGGGACAAGTAGAGTACTAGAGTTCTCGTCTCGAAGACATGTAAGATATAAAAAAGAACAAAAATATAATGCTCTCAATTTCACAAATCATACTCACCGAAAAACGTAAACAGTGGACAGCTGTTTCAAACTTCTTGGTTATCATCGGCACTGTGCATACAAATTAACAATGAATAAAAATTATAAAACTGAGAGCATTTATATCGGAAAATTATCGCTAACACCAATTAGATATCTGGGTTCAATCCTCTGTACCTGGTACACTGTACCTGGTACAAATGTCACAACAACAAACATTGACCTGATTTTAATGTAGGCATATCTATTTGATATTTCCATACAGCCTATTATTTGTAGGTACGAAACAATATTCATCGAAGTTTATCGAAAACACGAAATTGAAAACAGAATCACTTAGATACAGGGTGCGTTACCTTTCTTTTTAGGCCATTTGCAATGATTTAATTGAATATCTCAAAAACTGTTCCAATAACTCAGAACTAATTTCACTCACACTATTTTGAAAATTCTGATTATTATACAGGCCGTTTCTTTTATCATTTGGTAACATTGCTATATTCTAAACCGTAATAGATACAAAGACGATTAAATGGGAAAATAGGTAACTATTGTGGTGAGCAGTAAATTGGTCATAGAAAATTTACGGGGATTCTCGCCCTTCCCAACTTACACAGGGAAAACTGAAAATGCTGTTTTAGTTTTTACGAATAGAATTGTTATTTCAGAAAATATAAAAAAATAAAAAAGGAAAGTTTTATTGAATTCAAAATGTAATAGAACTACGTAACGATAAATTTTTAATGAAACGTTTCGTGTCAACACTGCCATCATCAAATATTTTTTTTCAAATACGGACCTGTCTATTACATCACAAATATTGATAGAGCGATAAAATCACAATTCAGTGGAATATCACACTCGACATTTTATAACGTTTCATATAAAATAACTAGCATCATCAGTGACAACAATTTTTAATTACGGTCCAAAAAAGGAAAGTTTTATTGAATTCAAAATGTAATAGAACTACGTAACGATAAATTTTTAATGAAACGTTTCGTGTCAACACTGCCATCATCAAATATTTTTTTTCAAATACGGACCTGTCTATTACATCACAAATATTGATAGAGCGATAAAATCACAATTCAGTGGAATATCACACTCGACATTTTTATAACGTTTCATATAAAATAACTAGCATCATCAGTGACAACAATTTTTAATTACGGTCCTGTCGTTAGTTTGTTTATGAATTCCACAGAATCTAAGGCTTTGATATAAAAATTATCAGTGACGTTTTGAAAATTGTATTTATACTATAAAAATTCATAAAATATTTCTGCAGTTTCAGAGACGAACGATAGCAATTTACCCCAGAAATAAACTTACTTAAGAGGAGAAGAAATCAAACAAACAGAAAAACAATTTATTTCATAATGAATTTGTGGAAGAAAATAAAACCAATACAGAAAAATAATTCTACATAAAATGCTCGAATTGACGACCTCTTTGTTAAATGCACATAAGTTGTCTGTCCATACAATTTCTGTGGCAATTTTCTAGCATGATGGTTGTAATGGTATTACATGCATCTCTTATTTTTGTTTGAGATGGTCGATATCAGTACAAGGTGTCGAAAAAACTTTATCCTTTATGTATCCCAGACAAAAAATCCAAAGGAGTAAGGTCTGGGGATCGAGCTGGCCGGGCAATTGGTCCATTGTTTCCAATCCACTTTGTTGGGAATATTGCATCTAAATGTTTCCTTACTATTGCTGCATTATGGGGAGGGGCACTGTCTTGTTGAAAATATTGTATTTCACGGCGGGTGCTTAATGGCAATTCATCTAAGTAGCCATCAAACTCATTGGATAAAAAATTTAAATACATTTCACCATTCAAATGCTCATCGTAAAAGAAAGGACCTAGTATGTTTGTTCCCAAAATTCCCAACCAAACATTTATCCCGAACCTCTCCTGGAAATGGGTTTCTCTATGTAAATGTTCATTCGTATTATTCCACCTATAATGGATGTTTCTGTTGAACCAACCATTGTTGGTGAATTTTGATTCGTCCGTCCATATTATTTTTTTACAAATATTTCGAACTTCCCTATTTCTACGTCTTAACCATTTCGCAAATCGTTCTCTTCTTCCGTAATCCCTTTCATTAAGGTGATGAACTTTGCGTATCCTGTAGCATTTGTATTTGTTCTTTTTCAAAATATTTCTGGTAGATTTTACAGATATCCCAAGTTCGTGGGCAATTTCTCGTAAAAAACAATCTTGATTAGAAATATTTTTGTAACTGACCAATCCTAGATTTAAAAAAAAAATACGTTATTTTCACTTATTAGTATTTATAAGGTAATATTTGCTTACCCAAAACATTTATTTGGTTCCTTATACTTCCAGTAACAACACATTTTCTAGTTTTATTTCTGTCAAATTCACCACAGTCTCTCAAATTTCTTTCTAATCGTCTAAACATTTGAATGTTTGGAATGCGATGATTCGGGTATAGCTCACCATACATATTTCTTGCCAAAAGAGGATTTCTATTTGATTTTGCATAAGTAAATAGCGTATCAGTCCTTTCGTCATTCGAATACATCTTTAATATGTAACCGAGTGCTTAAATGTCTGACAGTTCTTAACAGATATCAACAACTCATTTATTTTTCCTACCATAGAAATCAAGCAAAGCCTACGTGTTTAAATATGGTAAAAGAAGTGAGATGCTATTTAATTGTACCAAATTAGACAACACTTGTATTTTGATCAAAAACTGATATTTTCATTACTTTCAGGATTGAGAATTATGAAAATAATCCGTGTAAAAATTGATACAGGAGAAATCAGCCTTGAATCAAAGATTACTGTAATACAAAAATCCCCAAAAAGGAAAAATACGAATGTTCGTTGTGTTGGGGTATCTTCCTATCGAAAGAATTGGGTAATGACTGAAAGATAGTTGAATGAGTTTTGAAGAAATCAAAGCAATTTACAGAAGAAGTATCGACAGGACCGTAATTAAAAATTATTGTCACTGATGATGCCAGTTATTTTATATGAAACGCTATAAAAATGTCAAGTGTGATTTCATCGCTTTATCAATATTTGTGATGAAATAGACAGGTCCGTATTTGAAAAAAATAGTTGATGGTGGCCGTGTTGACACGAAACGTTTAATTAAAAATGTATCATTACGAAGTTCTAGTAAATTTTGAATACAATAAAACTTTGCTTTTTAATTTTTTTATATTTTCTGAAATAACCATTCTATTCGTAAAAAAACGAAAACAGCATATTTAGTTTTCCTTGTATGAGTCGGGAAGGGCGAGAGTCCTCGTAGATTTTCTCTGATCAATACACTGCTCACCACAATAGTTTTTTTCATTTAATCGTCTTTGTATCTTTTACGGTTTAGAATATAGCAATGTTACCACATGATAAAAGAATCGGCCTATATATGAAAGTTTTGACAATTTTGTGTGTAGCGTTTCGAAAAGATGTATTTTTAAAGTTTACGGTATTACGATATTATTTGTTCTTGAGTTTTCGTGTGTTGTTGATTTCAATATTCTTGTTGAGTGAAGTTTGTGTTATTTATGGTTTCAAAAATTTATTTCGAAAAGTTGTGTAACAAAATTTAATTTATCAAAAGATTTCCACAAGTATGGTTTTGTTTTAACAACCCTATGTATCGTAATACTGTTCAGTTTAAAAATGCATTTCTTATAGTAATGCAACATACAAAGTTGTCAAAACTGTAACATGTAATAATCAACAATTTCATAATTGTGTGAATAAAATTAGGTCCAAATGAACGTAATAGTTTTTAAGATTTTGAAAACAGTGTAAATTACCTAAAAAGTTAATGTAACGCCCCCTGTATCTAAATCAAAGGTAACTGAATTCGTCAAAAGTTACCTTATTATAATTATTTGTTCAATCAACAGTACCAATACTTTGTGTTTTATATTCAAAAACGGTTTGTCTATTATTTTCAGTATAGGGGTATGAATCAAAATTTTCATCAAAAAACAAAACGCGTTTTTGTCCTCTAAATTAAATGAAACTATGACGTCTTATCGGAACATAACTTATTGGATTTGGAATAGGTAGTGCTACAAAAATGAATCCTGAAAAAAGATTTTATTGGCTAATATGACCCGTTATACACCCTAATGTAATATCATTAATGAGATTAGAACTAAACGTGTTAAAGAGTTCTGATAAATACATTTTCATCCTGAATTTGTCTTGTTACGACTAATAAATTGGTGTTTTTCCTTGTCAATCCTACTGAACTACGTTTTTACGAACTTTGGCCGCATATCTCAGAAACGACATCTATACAAAATCATTCAGAAATTCTGACCGCCAAAAGACCACTGCAAAAAATAAGGGATTCACATAAGCGGTAGGATAAGCGTCGGTGGATAATATTATACGTATAATGATTCATGGGTTTGGAAAGTCGGTTCAGCAGCCTTGGATTGTTAACGGATATTGATTGTATGGAAATTTTCATATATTATATTTTTCTACACCTCAATGGTTGCTCTGTTTATTATGCTAATTATATATAAGATATATAAATATATATTATATATATATATATATATATATATATATATATATATATATATATATATCTCTCGTGACTGTGAAATAATATCTCAAGAATTATTTGGGTAGCAGTCAGTTGACCAGTGGAGTTATTTAATCTTCGTTTTTTTAAGTCAAGCTTTCGAAAATCTTTATTTTCTTTCTCAAGACTATAACTACAAAAAGGTGGATGAACATATAGTAATTGAAAGTTGAGTAATACTTACTAACGTGAAATTAAAAGAAATTTACATCAATGACGAACATAAAGACAATTTCAAATAAATACAGACAGTGACAGAAAAATGTGACAGAAGGATGAATTGTATATATAGAGGATGAGAAAAAAATCATAAAAATCATTTTATTAAAAGAAATAGAATCACAAAATATAAATTCAAGGAGGACGACTGTTAGAGGAAATCTGTTTGTTTTTATGTATAAATAGAGCTTAATTCCCTTATGTCAGTTCTTTTATTAAATGTATTATTTGCATTATTGATGTGAACCATTTCCAAAAATAACCTTTTTCTCAAATTTCTCTCAACATCAAGAACTCTCGCATTATCATAGTCAATACGATGATCTTTATCAATTGTATGTTCTGATAAAGCACAAGACCTTATATTCCTTTTGGAATCACTCTTATGTGAGGTAATGCGATCTTTAAGCATTCGTTTAGATTGACCAATATAAACTTGTTCACAGTCTCTACAAGGAATTTCATAAACGATATTAGATTTGAACATGGTGGGTATTGGAGTTTTTAATTTTGAATGTAAATTCGAGATAGTAGTAACATTTGTTTTTGCAATCTTCACTTCTTCATTTCTAAGAACATTTATTAATTTTGGAGTCAAGTACTACACTATCACTAGAAATAAAAACAACTTGCAACACTATCTCAAGGCTAAATAAAATCATTCACGAATTAAAAACTGAACTCAACAAAATACTTCCAAAAAACATCTTCAATGAATTCTCCCAAAAACAACAAAAAACTTATGAATACATCCTCAATAAAACAAAAGGAATTAACATAGCCAAACTAAACAAATTAACTAACTCAATAAATTCCCGTCACAACAATACTCCAGTTTGCAACACAAATTGGTTCAGGAATATTTCAAACACTGATATACCCAATGACATATCAGATTTCTCTCTCGGACCTAAATTTGCAATCCCAGACTCCAATCATACCACAAGACTCAGTCATTTACTAGCAGATGTAGAGAATATCATTGACGATGTACCAAATAACTCCAAAGACATATTGAGAGCCAGAGCAACTAATGTAATCACTAACTTCATGCATTCCTCACACACAAACAAACCCACTTATACCAACAAAATGTTCAATAAAACTAAACACTTCCTAAAAGATCACCCAGACCTCTATATTCTTCAATCTGATCAGGGAAACTGTACCGTTGCAATAGATAAAAATGAATACATAGAAAAAACTGTTATCCTCCTCCAGGATAACTTTAACCTACAATGAACTAAAACGAGATCCAACTATGACCATTCAAAACAAGCACAACAATTTAATCAAAAAACTAAAAAACAACAACGAAATAACCGAAAAGGATGCAAAACATCTTGCAATATATAATTCAGCTTTCCCTAAACTTTATTGCCTACCTAAAATACACAAACCCAACGTACCACTACGCCCAATAGTTAGCTCGATCAATGCCCCCACTTACAATATATCAAAATATCTAGCCAACATCCTCAAATCCGTCTTCGAAGACAACTCTGAATATAACATAAAAGATACCGTCACTTTCGTCAATCAGATTTCAAACTTTATTTTACCAAAAAACTATACATTAATTTCTCTAGACGTAATATCCCTCTTCACTAATATCCCTTTAGAATTAACAGTGATGATTCTGAAACAAAAATGGCAAAAAATCAAAGAACATACCACCATCTCACAAGACAACTTCATTACTCTAATAAACTTCATTTTTGAAAGCACATATTTCAGCTTCAACAACAAATTCTACAAACAAATATTTGGAACCCCCATGGGTTCACCAATCAGCCCCATCTTAGCACAAATAGTCCTAGACCACCTTTTGGATACCGTTATTCCAAAATTACCTTTCAAACTTCCATTTCTATTCAAATACGTTGACGATATTATTTGTGCAGTGCCGTCCGACAGTGTAGGAATAACATTAGACACGTTCAATTCTTTCAACAGCCACTTGCAATTCACAGTTGAACAGGAAAAAGAGAACAGCGTCCCTTTCTTAGATACCAGATTAATAAAAACTGATGACAATCAGATAATTTTGGACTGGTACCAAAAAGAAACGGCATCCGGTAGGTTCATCAATTCCTCATCTAATCACCCCAAAAACCAAAAGTATAACACCGTCATTGCCATGAAAAACAGAATCACTCACATTTGCCATGAAACTCTTTTACAAAAGAATCTAAACAAACTCTTTGATATCTTCACTATGAACGGTTACCCCAGGCACATTTTAAAAAAACTAATATACAACTCTAATTTCTATGACGGTCCCACTGAAGAATGCAACATACAGTTTAAGTACAAATCAATTCCTTTTGTTGACAAATTATCCTACCAAATTACTAATATTTTCAAGGTGTTCCCAAAGATAAAAATAGCTAAATATAATATCACAAAAATTGCAAATATTTTTTCAAAAGTCAAGGATAGGACTCCAACTTCGCTTAACAGCAACGTAATATACGAAATTCCGTGTGGTGCATGTGATCAGTGTTATGTGGGTCAGACTTCGCAATGGCTGAAACAGAGAATAGCTTTACACAAGAGCGATGTCCGGTTAGGCAAAAACTCGTGTGCAGCTGTTGATCACTCACAAAAAACCGGCCACCAATTTGACTACTCTAATGTCAAAATCCTGGAAAAAATTAACAATAAAAAAACTAGACTCTTCCTTGAGATGTACCATATAAACAAAAAACCCAACACAGTAAATTACAAGACCGACACGAATCAGTTAAACAACATATACAGTAACATTTAAAACACAATTTAATTTTTGTTATTGGTTATATAAGCCGGTGCCCCAGAGCTAAAGTTTCAGTTAGTAATGGATATTACCTAGTTGGTGTTGATGAATATTTCGCAGCTCCCCAGAACACTAATGAACACAATAGGATTACCGACTCTATGATTGTAAGTGGAACAGTTGTATAATTTTTGGTTTGATTTTTCAAAATTCCTAGCATGTTTTTGCAGCTTTTCTCTCCTGAAGAAGCTAATAAAGATTAGCGAAATATTGAGATATAGAACGAATGAGTTTTATTGGTAAACAGACCGCAAACCCGAGAAGTCCCCAGCTGATTTTATATATATATATATATATATATATATATATATATATATATATATATATATATATATATATATATGTGTTCAGATAGGTTTCCGCGGTCAGCTATTTGAAAACTAAAAGTTCTGTTTCTTTTTCGACAGTAAACTGTAAATGTTTATTGAACGAATTGAAAGTATCAAGCGTCATCTGTATAGTGTCCGCCGGTACTGCACAAATGATGTCATCTACATATTTGTAGATGAAGGGCAATTGGAAGGGTAATAATGGAATAACGGAGTCAAGTATGTGGTCTAATACAATCTCTGCTAAAATTGGACTTATTGGTGAACCCATAGGAGTGCCGAAAATTTGCTTGTAAAATTTTCCATCGAAACGGAAGTAGGTATTGTCGAAAATGAAGTTAATGAGGCTCAAAAAATGATTTTTTGAGATAGAAGTGTGATTTTGCACTACGTGCCATTTTTGTTCTAGAATAGTGCTGATAAGTTCTACGGGGATATTAGTGAAAAGTGAAACTACATCTAAAGAAATGAGTACATAGCCTTCGGGTATTTTGCCATTGGATAAATTTAATCTCCAATTTTGTAAGTTATCATTTTATTTTCATGTAGTCCTTCAACAACTTATATTCCTTTTTAATTGTAGCTCTTCCTGAAGAATTCAATAAAGGTTGACGAAATATTGAAGATTTAAATCAATGATGATGATGAAAATTCTGTGATACCTCAAGAGTCTAGGAGATCTGAGCTCAAGTTAGATATAGTGTATTCAGGGACCTCCTTATGGTTGACCTGATGTGAGGAATACATATGTCTGAGTATCCGTGCATGGCATCACACGTTAAAAAACGAGGGGTATGTCTTCCCGATTTATCGCACAAGTCTGACTTCTGATGGTTGGCCGTAAGGGTGCAGCCAGTTGACGGATATAACAATTTTAACAACAGAATCCGCTTCTGATACTACTAAAAAAACTAATGAAGTACGGAGCACAAAAAGGGCTTATACTCTGCATGGTAGGTATATAGTATAAAGGATCAACCATCTGGAATGTATATTACTGTCTTCAGGAATTAGTGTTAGATAGGTAGGTATGCTGTATTTGAAAATTCAACTTGAAGTTTTGTGGTGTTTGATGCACTCTTCTGCGGCACGTTCTTTATCCCAGTTTCATTTTTAGCAATAGGTGGAATCTAGATGAGAAAACAGGGTATTATTTATTGTGTTTTCGAATAAGGATCAAAAACTCATTTTTATTTCTACAGTATTTATTATTAGGTATTGAGTACATGAAAATTGTACTCAAATCTTTGTTGCTTTTACCTATAGTTATTATTGAGCAAATCCATAAAATGTTTTAATTTCCTACAGGAATTTGAAAAACTAAAATTACTTAAATGAATTTTGGAAAGTTATTCATAAGGAGTGCAACCAACTTTAGTTGGATATCTTCCCCCATATAAGTCATTGGTAAATATTTCAAATGTTCTTTTTTGAAATGAAATAAAATAAAACCATATTATTATTAACATTTTGTTTTAGATATTTATGACTTTGATATATTTCTTGAAACATCCATAGTATATCATTTATATACCACTAACTTTTCTCCAAAATACCTATATCAGTTCAATTCAAATTCAAGTAGATTGGATATGTCGTTTCAAACATTCGATAATGCCATCTAGTTTTTTATTATATCTTCTTTATGCTATATAACTACTTCATAGAACAAGATGTTTTCTATTTTAAATTAAAATACCTATTCTACCGAAGTAAAAGTACCAAGACAGCATCGCCAAACAGTCGGATTGCGCTACCCTTCGATATAGTCATGCTCGGTATCGCGGCAGCGTAAACGGAATTCTTTTAATCACGTTTGTCTCCATCAGTGTTGGTGAAATATTTTTATATGAACTTTCTGGGCAGATGAAAACCTATGTGTTTCGTCCCCATTGCCCTCCGTAATAATTAAATTACCATAGCCAAACTATACGTGTCACGGTATGTTCAAATCAATTGTTTGCCCTCCCTGTACTGGGATATTTCATGGCTATCGAGACACAGAACAATCGTACCTACCTACAATATAACACCTAGTTATATAGTGATTATCATAGTTTTCAATCAAAATAGAAAAACAAAACAAAAGTGCAGTGACGGTCATCTCAATCCGCCGGCCGGCGCAACATCAGCATATCGTTCCAGGAGCCAGACTTCCATACAGACGACCGCTTGCCAGATCTTGTATTTTTTTTGTTAAGACGTAACTCTCGTTTATTCCATACAGTTCCTTCAATTTGTATTGATAGTAAAAACTCTTATCATATCTGGTAATGTCAGATTCTTTTATATTTATCATTCCAAGTAAAATACTAGGAAAATTATCGTTTTTGTGTAAAAAAATAAAAGAGTGTGCTACCTGAAATCGAATTTGAATCATTGATCTATATACAGGGCGAGAGCAGTGAAGTCGAGCATTTGATATTCAATATTTTGTTTTATTAGATTGCACCTTAGAAATAAGTTATTTCGTAAACAATTCTCAAGAAGCTTCCAATATTTACTATGTTGGTTTTATGAGTCGCACCTTCGAAATTAATTATTTCATAAAAAAAATAGATCTTGAGAAACTTACGTGATAATGGCCGACAAGTTGAAAAAGGCCGAAGCTCATAGACAAACAATCATTAATCGGTTGAAAGAGGTAATGGATGCGGCTCTCAAGGCTCAAACTGATACCAACGCTCATACAATCTTCAGATTAAGGCATGAAGGGATCGAAAGAATAAGAGACGATTTTTTTGAACAGCAAAATGTCATCATTGAGTTCCGCGGACGATGCAAAATTTGAAGTGGAGGACGGTATACGAAAGGGATTTGAAAGTTTGTATTTTTCTGTGAAGACCATTTATTATAGTTTATTTGAAGTACCTGTAGTTCATGCTAATACAACTAACCCTAGCGGACATAGTAATATTAGTTTACCAAAAATCCAATTATCGACTTTCACGGGAGACATTTTCCTTCTTATATCGACATGTTTGATGCCGTTATTCATAATAACAACATTTTGACCGATATAGAAAAATTTAATGATCTCATTTCATCTTTGAGGGGCGCTTCATTATCACTCACTCAAAAGTTACCGATGACTAGCAGTAATTAACAGGTAGCCTATGACACATTGGTGAAGCGCTACAAAAACGAAAGACTCATTGCAGGAGCGCATTGGGCCGCTATAGATAAAACACCATGACAGCTCCAAACTTCCGACTTATGATGAGCTGACAAATTTCTTGATTAAACACTGTAGTGCCACGGATAACATTTCCTTCACTAGAAATATTAGGCAAGGTCGTCCAAGAGATGCGCCTAAATCAAGCTCACCTTCGCTTTCTCGGAGCTTTACGTCATTATTAGGAAATGTATCCAGCTTACCTCCTTCTACTACCACACCTTCTACTTCCATCACTCTTTCTTGTATTATATGCAAGAAAAACCATTCTTTAACTAAGTGTCCTGAATTTTTAGGGAAAACCGATCTGAACGATATCGTATCGCAAAAGACAATCGCTTCCGTTTGAACTGTTTCAGTAGCTCCCACAATATCAAACAATGTCGATCATCCATACTTTGCTACAAATGTCAACAAAAGCATCATACTTCACTAAATTTCGACCAAACGTTGGCTGGATCATCTTCTGCCAACCACAAAGCTCAATCGCCCATAGACTCTAGTACCAATAGCTCTTCATCTACACCTATCAATCTGACCACTCAATCACTTACTAGTTTTGCACCACGCCGTGCCGATGTTTTATTGCCAACGGCTCTAGTAGATGTCTTAGATAGTGGAGGCACCGCCCAGAAAGTTCGCGTTCTTCTAGACTGTGGATACCAAAGCAATTTTAACTCTCAGAAATGTGTCAATGGTCTCGGGCTTTCATCGTACAAACTGAACTTTTCTGTTCAAGGAATTGGACAATTACAAAGTCTTCGCAGTTCGGATGGCATATTTTGCCGTATTTCCCCCAGAGGAAAACCATCACCTGCTTTCGAATTAGATGCTATAGTTTTCCTAAAAATAAAATTTGTGGTGTGTTACTCACTTCCCCTTTATCTGCATCATCCAGGTCCCATTTAGATAATTTATTTTTAGCCGACCCTCATTTCGATCAACCAAACAGTATAGATATATCATTGGGAGCCGTCTTGTTCCCACATATTCTTCTTCCTGGCCGTATAGCTGGTAATCTAGATGAACCTGTAGCCCTCAATACTATCTTTGGATTTGTATTGATGGGAAAGACTAATACTCCTCCCTTCACGAACGTTATTCAGTTGTTTTTATGTTGTGATACATCTTTAGAAAATACAATTCAAAAGTTTTGGGAAGTAAAAGACGTTCCTCGAGTTGTATCTTTACCTCCCGAAAATCAATTATGTGAAAAAATATTTTTTGACACTTATCACAAACAGGAAGATGGCCGATTTGTGGTATCCTTGCCATTTCGCATTGACGGGCCCCTAATTCCTGGTAGTCGAAATTTAGCTCTTTCCCGTTTTTTAACTTTAGAGAGAAAACTTCCCAAAAACCCCACCCTATATCAGGATTATTCAGCATTTATGAAAGAATATCTCGATTTAAATCACATGGAAATGATTGTAGAGGATTCAGTTCCCGAAAAATGCCATTACATACCTCACCACTGTGTTTTGAAACCTTCTAGTACCACTACTAAACTAAGAGTAGTCTTTAACGCGTCATCGAAATCTTCGGGACAAAAATCTCTTAATGATTGTTTGTCAGTTGGTCCGAAACTTCAGCAAGACCTGGTGGTGATTTTATTGAACTTCAGGCTTCACCGGTATGTTATCACCAGTGACGTTTGTAAAATGTATCGTCAGATCTTGATAAACCCTCACCATACCGACTACCAACGGAAATTATGGCGTTCCTTCCCCTCGGAATCCATACAAGATTTTCGCCTTCTTACTATAACTTATGTTTTTTCATGTGCCCCCTACCTCGCTATGAAAAGCATCCTTACCCTATCTGAAGAAGAGAAAAGAAGTTTTCCATTTGCTTCAGAAGTTATTCACTCACATACTTATGTGGATGATATAGTTACAGGGGCATCCACGATCAAAAATACCCAAAACCTCATCAAGGACTTGATCGCTTTACTTCGTAAAGGAGGCTTTGAGTTGAGAAAATGGGCTAGCAATGAACCCAGTTTGCTTGCAAATCTTCCTAGTTGAAGGCGATGGTCCTTTAAAAGTTCTAGGACTGCACTGGCACTCGGCAAGTGATACTTTTTCATTTTCTATTCATCCCATCCCAGAAACTTGAACGAAACGAAACCTTTTATCCAACCTCGCTCGAATCTTCGACCCTTTGGGTTTTTTATCACCTGTCACATTTTTCGTAAAACATTTGATTAAAAAAATTTAGAGTTTACACTTGGACTGGGACGAAACTCCTCCCATTGAAATAAAAAATATTTGGAGACAATATATGTCTAACATCTCCTCCGTAGCTCATTGGACACTGCCGCGATGGCTTTGTCCCGAACAGTTCGATATTTGCGAACTCCCTGGTTTTTGTGATAGTTCGGAAAAAGGTTACTGTGCAGTTATTTATTTAGAATGCGTTTCTGAAACAGGTGATGCAACCTCTCGTTTTGTTTGTACCAAATCAAAAGTAGCCCCATTCAAAGTCAAATCTATTCCTAAGTTAGAATTGTGTGCAGCAGTTCTACGTTCTACTAGCCCGTTTGTATTCCGTTGTCCACGATAGTTTTGGGTCTCATATAATGATTAACAGAATGTATGCCTGGTCAGATTCGACCATTGTTTTCTACTGGTTATCTTCTTCACCTCATAGATGGAAAACCTTTGTTGGAAATAGGGTATCATACATTCAGGAAAAACTACCAACGGTCCCCTGTTCATATGTTTCCACCAATGAAAACTCAGCTGATATTAGTTCTCGTGGACTGCTCCCATCTGAGTTGATCGACAACGCTCTCTTGTGGGCGGGTCCTTCCTTAATAAAATCACAATTTCGTGATTTCTCTAGTTTTTCTGTGAACCATCATAATTTTTCCTCTCATGCTGCTCTTGAAGAGGAACGTAAATTAGTTTTAACCACCCTTACCAGTCCTTCTCTCTTAGATCAACTTCTTGAAAAATATTCATCCCTTGAAACTCTGACACGTATCATTGCATACATTTATTGTTTTATCCGCAATAGTAGGGAGGGAAATCAATCTCGTTGGCTTCTTTCTAAGGAACTTCAACAAGCAATTTCAATTCTTGTCAAGTACGTTCAGTCCCTTTTCTGAAGAGATAGAAATGATCCAAGCAGGAAACACCCTTCCAAAATCATTCAAAAAATTAACTCCGTTATCAAGTCAAAATCGTCTAACTACTTTGATCATTGAACAGATACATGGAAAGTATTTTCATGCTAGTATTCATCAAGTTCAATATTTAATCACCCAACAATTTTGGATATTATCCTCTAAACGGGTCATCCAAAGTGTTATTTCCAGATGTGTCACTTGCTGGAAAACTAAACCCATACCCCTTCAGCCTCCTATGGGCATCCTTCCATCTTCTCGATTGTCCCAAGTCAAACCATTTTTGCATGTAGGAGTTGACTATGCCGGTCCCTTCAAAATAATTATGACTCGACATCGCGGAGCAAAAACCACTGAAGCATATTTGTGTCTGTGTGCTTTGTCATAAAAACCGTTCATGTTGAACTAGCCTCAGACCTATCTGCAGATGCATTTTTAGCTGCATTACGTCGTTTCATAGCTCGTCGCGGTCGATGTCAATTCATTTATAGTGATAACGGTACAAACTTTATTAGCGCTCATAAACAACTCAACAACTGTATGAAATCTGCTGTTTCTGAAGAATCAATTTCTTGGAGTTTCAACCCTCCTGCCGCTGCTCATTTCGGTGGCCTGTGGGAGGCTGGTGTCACATCAGTAAAAACTCATTTGAATCGCGTTGTTGGCAGTCAGGTTTTAACCTATGAAGAGCTCAATACTGTTCTTATTCAAACTGAAGCCATACTCAATTCAAGGTCATTGACACCATTTAGTAATGATCCCAATGATTTCACTGCTCTCACTCCAGGCCACTTCCTGACATTGGAGCCGCGGACACGTCCACCCGAACCTGATCTCACTGAATTACCTCTAAATCGCCTCGGTCGCTGGCAATTGTTGCAGCGTATGCAACAAGACTATTGGTCCAGGTGGTCAAAAGAATACCTACATACGCTTCATCAACGCAGCAAATGGCATTCAAATTCCTTATTGATTAATCCGGGGAAAAGACGGAACTACTCGGGTGGCAACTGTTCGTATAGCAACTTGAACATTCAAGCGTCCCCTTGTTAAACTTTGTCCCCTTCCCATAGAAATATAGAAACATAGAAATTTAGAAAATGTATACGCATTTTGGTGGGCGACATTATGTTTCGTCCCCATTGCCCTCCGTAATAATTAAATTACCATAGCCAAACTATACGTGTCACGGTATGTTCAAATCAATTGTTTGTCTTCCCTGTATTGGGATATTTCGTGGCTATCCGAGGTTTACGTCGCGCCAGGCGCATCTCGTATTAAACCTCCCCTCCCTGTGAGGAAAAAGGACGCAACAAAAAGGTAGTATCGAGACACAGAACAATCGTACCTACCTACAATATAGCACCTAGTTATATAGTGATTATCATAGTTTTCAATCAAAATAGAAAAACATTACAAAAGTGCAGTGACGGTCATCTCAATCCGCCGGCCGGCGCAACACCAACATATCGTTCCAGGAGCCATACTTCCATACAGACGACCGCTTGCCAGATCCTGTATTTTTTTGGTAAGGCGTAACCTCTCGTTTATTTCATACAGTTCCTTCAATTTGTATTGAACCTTTGACTCGTTTAACGATAGGAAAAGGGTGTTCGTACGAAACACTATGTGATAATGATATATCCTAATATTATTTCCCTGTGAAAAAAAAATCCGTTAGATGATGATAGAAGCCATAAATATTTTTTTCATAATTTCTAGAGGGGCGGAAGGTCATATGAATGCTACAAGATAAAATTCTCGAAATATTCATAAGCGATACCAAAACCATGGTTCATGTTTTTCATTAGTTTGACTAAGAGATACAGTATTCTCTATGGATACTGATCATAGTGTTTTGAAGGGGTTCTCATCTCCCTAGCAAGATCATATTAAAATATTTCGACAATTCGGTCGAAAATAAACGTGATAACATGAATACCCTTACTCTACCGCGATACTGTAATAATACCGAGTACGACTTAATCAAAGGTTTGCCCTGTCTGTTTTGCTGGCAATGCCGCCTAGAAATATATATTATATACTTTCTATGGTTTCACTCCGGTACATATGCTCGATTCTTCAAATTGAAACAAACAAATTTTACTCACCTATGATTGTTATGGCACATTCTTTGAAATTATTTCTACATTGTATTGGGCTTTGTGTTTAATTTTTTCTCTTCACTCCACCTTTCATCAGAACACAATTCACACTGCATTACCTTCGTAGGTTTAAAGAGTAGAACTAAATGTATAACCAAGATTTTAAAATTGTTCAAAGAAGGTTGAAAGTTATTCCTATTCCTATATTTTTAGTATTTTCAGTTTTTTTGAATTCAAGAGAGTTTTCCTCGCAACTCATGTCATGATATAAAAAGCTAATTGAATAATCACCCTGAACTGAACTGTAGTTAAGACACTCATCATCTTTCGAAACGATATCTACTCGTCACTATACCTATTGAGCCTTTTATCTTTTGCTTCATAGCATCAATGAATTATTTAGAAACGTTTTTTCCGTTAAGAAGGTAAACAAGAGCCTTATAAATTTATATAATACTAAATAAATAATGTTTCGAAACAGCTGGTTAACGGAAAAAACAAAACAATTCATGTAGAGTTCGGTATAGAATAATTTGAATATAACTGGGAATTATTTTAATAATGTAATGAAACTACCTACTTACCTTCTGCTCATATTGAGATGACTCTTGATTTTTGAACCAACAACATCTTATTTAACATCTCCAAAATATTATTGATTCATCCGTAATTTGCTATTCGATCTTAATGATCAGAATGTATCGTGTTAAACGATTTGGAACTTTAACAAAAGTATAAGAGAAAAATCAATTATTCTGAAATTAATTTTCGATAACCTACAAACAAATGACAGATCGGATTCAGCCTAGTTTTCAAGTAGTTCTGTGATGTGAACGGGACTCCTAGGCAGCCAACCGTATTAAAATTTTAGTTAACATTATAATATAGAATTATGAAAAATTAATAACAATGAAAGAATACGTTAATTATTCAATGTCAATTCAAGCTTCCCAAATATCATATATCTCCAATGAGTATAAAACTTCCACTACCGTCATTCTTCCCATATAGTGTAAGCAAGCGCATGGACTATAGGATTATGAAAAATTACTTTATGAAACTTTACGTTGTGATACAATACGTCATGAAGAAGTACGTTATGATGCGTTAAGAATTCTACCGAATACGATTATGATCGTTTGATGTTATGATGCGTTGCTAGTGTGATAGGATGATATTATGATTTTTTGAGTTTATGATGCAGTGATTATATGATGCTTAGTTGTTATGACGGAGTAGTTGTTAAATAGTACGTTATGATGGTGTATATTGTGATGGATTACTTTATGAAACTTTATATCATGCTGCTGTAAATTTCTGTCTTGTATATTATGAACCAGTGCGATTTCTGTCGTTTGATCATATGATGGTGTACGTTTCTGTGTAATACGATTTCTGTTCTGTATATTATAATGCAAAAGGTGTTCCAGACTATGGAACAAGTATTCCATAATTTTGTTGACATATGTAGAAGAAAATCGATAATTTTCCCAACCACTTGATAGAACTTAACAATATTATTATAGTAATGCACCAATATAAAAATAATCAGTTAGAACTTACTATATAGTTAAAAAATTAATAGATATTTTTGAATACCGCCGCAAATGTGAACAAAATTAATATATTATTCTTTCTGATGAAATTGTGAAGAATACAAAATATTTCATCATAATTGTATCCTTTGATCCACAAAAGACACTAGAGCAAATGTTAACTACACTTTTCACTGACCAACACGAATTTAAACCAACAAAAACTTACTACCTCAAAAAAAAAAACGATTTACCCTCAAAAGAAATATTTTTTCGTATACTTTCCGACGTGGATGCAATAAAATCAATGATATGTCAGAATATAGTGACAATACCTGATCGTGACACTATATCAATCATACTAGACTAACCAAAGAAAAATATGACTAGCAAGAGAGAAAATTGTTCAAAACTAAAAATGAAATCTAACGGATCATTCGAAATAATCGACATATATTCAAATTCCACTTACCTGGAGAAATTTTGGAATGGACAGAATAAATTCAACTTCGATAAATTGAAACCATATCATGTGTGAATCAGATGTAATGGATATTGTTGGTGTACGAAGAGTTTAATCCAGTAAATAAAAGGTTTAGATCTTGAGAATTAAATTATTCTAATGTTTGGAACCCTTAATTCAAAAATGAAATATTAAAGTATCGACAATATGCAAGAAGTAAGACGCCATAGAATAGAAGTGTCACTTAACATGAATTAGTTCAACAACATACCCTAACAAAATATTTATTTGAAAGAAATATCAATGGGTTTGATTTCTAGATTTGAATCTATTTTGAATTTGCCGATTAAATTATTTCAACGTGTAAAAAACATCTGATATTCTATTTGAACTGGACTGTTGATGGTCGTCCTATACGTAGCGGAGCCGCAACACCCAGTATTTTGCTTTTTTGTATTTTATTGTTGTCTATATTTGTATTTCCGGTCGAGCTTTTTAAATTAGCTAAACTAAACGACATATTGTCTACTCGAACGCCACAATGAAAGACAAACATGTTGAATGAAATCTCAAACTCCCTCGAAACGAACTATTATGAAATAAAAATGGATAGTGAAGATTATTCCATTAGCAACTATTTTGAGTTCACTGAACTCCCAGCTTTTCAAACAAGTATTTCAGTATAAGTAACAGAATATTGCACCTCTTGATTTTGCTAATTTTGGTGTTCAAATTTCCTTTAAATAGTTCAAAATTGGTATAAAATTCTGCAAAAGAATTTGATACATTTATTTATATTCAACACTCTGAGGCTGGACGTGTCCTTATAACAGAAAGTGCAACAATTGCAATAAATTAAACATGAGACCCAAACGTGTGCAGTGAACCACTAAAAAAACAATAAAAACATTCTGAATATTAATAAAGGCCTTATCTACACCAGTGACCAGTAGCGCAGAAAGGTAGTTCTACCCAATAAGCTGTAAATATGGATACGTGTGTGGTGCAATAAAAACTTTGATTCTAGCCAATTATTTGCATGTGATAGTTGTAAATCACTAATGTGTACTGAATGCGGAAACTTAACAGGATTCGAAGTGAAATTTATGCAGTCGAAACCAGGAGAAATTTTTTTGTGTGCAGTGTGAGGATGGTTTTTATAAAGTGCCAGCTCTAATCAAGGAAGTATCAGAACTGAAAGAACTTGTTATAAAACATACAACTATATAAGGAATCTACCTCACAAGTACCATATGAAACAAATATGTGCCAGGCACCAGACATGGAATAAATTATTTTAGAAATGCTAGACAGGCAAAATAGAGCTTCAAATATCATAGTTTATAATATAGATGAATCCCAGAAATTATAAAATGAACGGAATTCAGAAGACAAACAAGCAGTACAAAACATTTTGTTAAATTATAATATCAACAAAAACAATTTAAACTTTTAGGCTTGGAAAATTTAATGTTGCAAAAGACACTATTTTCGGAATCATCCCGTAATTCAACGTATCTGCAGACTAGATATTCATAGGAGACAATCCAGGTATTGATCGAGTTGTCAAGAATTTTAAACAATAACAGGAACGGGTGCAATGTTTCATGAGAAATAAAACATCTTGTTTATAATATGTCAATCTGATTCAGGAGATGTTGACATCATGAGTTGGAATTGATATCAGTGTCCTACAAAATATCTAAAAATTTCAAAAATTCCACGGCTCAATTTTTCAGAAATTACTACAAAACTAGCTAACTTTGGACTCACCCTGTATATCGTGAGTCCATGAGGGAATTGATTTACTTTATAGAGGATCTGAGTCGGCCTATCGAACAAACGATGCGTAGTTGATTCGGTTGATATACTCGAAATAGTTTCCTCACAATGTTCATTTGAAATTTTGGAAAAGCGAACTTCAGCACCCTGTATAATCGAACCTATTGAATTTAGAACGTTGGTGCAATGGAGACATTTGATCAGCATTATGAGGTCTATAACATATAAAAAAGTTAGGCAAATTCACCGGAGGCCAATTTCCCATTGATGCGGTGCGGGGTCCATTTGGACAAAATTAAACTAGATTTAATTTCATGTAATTGGAATTTAAATTCAACAGATACTGATGTTATACGGATCATGGTGAGAAGACAGTATTTAAAAATCGACTAATTTAGGTTTACCCAAACTATGTTCGTTCATTTCACTTTTGTTCAATATCTCTCTCTGGGAGATCAGTAGTGGATAATAAAATTTTGGGCTACAGTAAAAATGTCATTTCTTAGAAAATGCCAGACATTTTTTTCTGTGGATATTTCTTCGGTAGTATTTCTAGAATAGTATTTTGTATTGTTGAAATTATTTCCTTATATAATAATGATTCTACTAATTCATAGTAAAGTAAACCAGTAGTACATTTGTTTTTCATGCAATATATCTATACAAATTGATTATAAATATAAGTCTTCATGAAACCTGTTCATCCCATCTCACATGATAGTCTATCATAACTCCCAAATATTTCAAAGAATGTGCTTTTTTCTACAACCCTTTGCAAGAAGACGCCTTTTTCTGATAGAATACCTTCAGCGAAAGCGTAATTTCCGTTGCGAGAGAAATTCTCATAACGCTATCTTTCATTTCTAGTGACAAATATTAAATTCATATTTTCAATCATTTCCCGCCCTCGAGTATAATGTTTTGACGACTTCAAATGATTAATGAACAGAGACAGGAATCATTTCTATAAAAAGGATGCATTTTTTACTTATGTTTTATTGAAAAGCAAAATAGAATCGTAAAAATACCGTTAGATTTGTAAACCATTTATATCTAGTTGATATAGAAAAGAGACGGGATCGATTTTATCTTCACGAACTTTATTTCAAGTTCGAAAAGTGTGAATATGGAGAGGATTGAATAAACGAAAAGAAATAATTCCGAATTTGGAAAAATGAGGCAAATATCTGACAGAAAACAACTGATTTCCTAGTTACGCCGCTGAGCGCTGGTTATAAAAAACGTAACCCATTTGCATAACAAATGAGCTGACGCCGCAGGTATTCATTTCATCGATCACTTTCAAGAAGTGTTTATTTGGATAGTCTTTAGTCACAAGTAACCCAGAGAACGGAATCCAAAAGAATCTAGTCTAGATGAATTGAGTATATAAGGCGATACATTTCACTCGGAAGGGAAGTTTTATGAAGAAGTGAAAAAAAGTTTTTGAAGAAGTTAATAAGTGTTTGGAATATTTAGCTAGTTGAATAGATCTTTTATATACTTTTATAATATTGTTAAGCTCTAACATGCTTGGTTGAGTGGAAGAATAGCTATAAGCTAAACTCCGCCAAGGAAAATAAAGACCATTCATTATTTTTTTTTTTTTTTTTTTTTTTTTTTTTTTTTTTTTTGTTAGGAATTACCCAGTCAGGCCCTGTCTCCGGAGCTCCGACACTTCCGGAGGGCGCGCTGGCGTGTCATTAACCCCAGTAAACACTCCCCACGTCCATGGGGTAAGTGATTACTGGGTCCGAGAATCATGTGCCCTGAGTAGGCGGAGTGAACCAAGAATTACGGCCTTCTGCATTCGCCCGGCTAGGATTTCTGCCATGTCACGGCAAGCCGGTATGATTTTTAGGTTTGAGAGTAGTGTGTCCATCATTCCACCAAGGACCCCTATTATCAGAACCACCATCTTGACAGAATGGTTTGGGTAAAGCCTGCGGAGTTCAAAGAGAAGATCTCGATATTTAGTCCGTTTTTCCTCCTCTTTTCGGACGATGTTCGTTTCGCCAGGAGCTGAAAACTCAATGACGAAAATCGTCCTACTTTGATGGTCGAGGAGTACTACATCAGGCTTATTGGCTTGTATTTGCCTGAGGGTGGGGAATGAATAGTTCCAATAGATTCGGCACTTCTCATTCACCACCACGGACTCAATATCCCCCGGAGCATAAGGCAACACTGGTGTCTCGTCTACACCGTACGAGTGTCGTAGATGGTAGTACAACACTCGTAGGGCCGCGTTATGTCTGTGGATATAGGCTGAGACCGCATAAGCTGGACAAGCTGACAGCAAATGCATTATGGTCTCAGCTGCCCCACGACACGCTCTGCATCTAGTGTCAGGGACCTCTATACCCATCACGCGACTGCGGTAGACGAGAGTGTTGAAGACACCAGGCCATTATGAATCCCTCGGTCTCCGACTTCAGCCCACTTGACCTGAGAAACGAGAAGGTCAGGTCTCTGGATAAGCCTAGGTCTTCAATGTTCTTGAAGAAGACCCCATGCATCGGCTTATCCTTATGTAGCTGCAGGAGCCTCTCACACTCCGCAGCTTTTACGTGGGCTTTTTGCTGAACGGGTTCATTATTATTATTATTATTATTTTTTTTTTTTTTTTTTTTTTTTTTTTTTTTTTTTTTCGTTAGGAATTACCCAGTCAGGCCCTGTCTCCGGAGCTCCGACACTTCCGGAGGGCGCGCTGGCGTGTCATTAACCCCAGTAAACACTCCCCACGTCCATGGGGTAAGTGATTACTGGGTCCGAGAATCATGTGCCCTGAGTAGGCGGAGTGAACCAAGAATTACGGCCTTCTGCATTCGCCCGGCTAGGATTTCTGCCATGTCACGGCAAGCCGGTATGATTTTTAGGTTTGAGAGTAGTGTGTCCATCATTCCACCAAGGACCCCTATTATTATTATTATTATTATTATTATTATTATTATTATTATTATTATTATTATTATCTAAGTGTTTTATTAGTAAGTGAAGTAATTGTATGTTTATAACTAAAAAGTACACAGACTTGCCGTCATATAGTAGAAATCTTAGCCGGACGTATGCAGAATACCATCATCCTTGGTTTACTCCGGCTGTTCAGGGTACATGATTATTGTTCGGACCCGAGTTCGGACCCAATATTCAATTACCCTATACGGCAGTGAAGGCTGGTAATTGAGGTAAATGATACTGGCGTGCCAAATATGAGGTAATGCATAGTTCATATAAATGATAATAAAACTCCAGTCAATTTTATAGAAGAATTGACACTTTCGATATAGGGGAATGTTACAATGAAAGTTTGATTTTATGGAAAAAATTTGTTTCTTGGCATGGTTTTCATTAGATTGTAAATGTAGATTGGGAAAATATTGAACTTTCCTCTGCTTCTACAAATCACGGCACTACACATAATTGCTCCGGAGTATGGCGAATCTGGAGAAGATGTCAGCTCTTTGTCGAAATAATTAAGTAAGTTGTGTGAATAAAAGTTCAATTATTTCAAAGGTTTCACTTATTTGTTTCTGATACACTCATATTCTGAAATGTTTAGATTCAAATTCCGATTACCTTTAACCTAAAAAAAATATTTGTTTGCATTCTTCATTTTGGTCAGATAATTTTGGATGGATTGTTTTGGAACTCCGAGAGTTGATAACAATATACAGTCTATCCATAAAGTGACCCCACTCCCCTGTTGAATTTTGGACGTTTGACATTATTTTTTAATTTTTCTTTGGTTAAATGGTAGTTCATAAGGTGCCTCGGGGAACAATAAAAAATGTTTAGCTTTCAAAACGGCGTCGCGACCACATTTTGAGGAAGCTATTCGAATGGCATTGGGGTCGAGTTACACCTCATTCGAAACATCTTTTAATTCTCTAGTTCCTCTTGAATTCACTAGAAAATTGATAGCCATCTTCTTATGAAAGTTTTAACATTATGTACCGCCATTTATTTTTAGGTTAAAATTTTTGTCTGAAAATTTGCTGCTGTACATTAGGGAATTGAAAAACGTTTCGAATGAGGTAACACTCGACCCATAATGCCGTTAAAAAATCTTTCAAATGGTTGAAAAGCAGGTTATGAAAAAAACAAAGAAAAATGTCGATCCATTCCAAAGTTAACAGGGGGGGGTACTTTATGGACAGACTGTATATATTCTTCAGCGCTACATCTGGCAGCTAGTAACATACCGGATGTAACAGAATCATAGTACACTCCCCGTATCTCCTTAAGTTTTGAACGAAATTGATTGAAATTTGGGATATTCCATACACATAATAAGTGACACTTCCTGACCTACGAATGATTTTTTTTTCACTTCTGGTTTCGCCGGAAGGGATACCAACTTTCGATTATATATATTGTAGGAATGTAGGATTTCACGGCTGGCGTCAATGTTTTGGTTGGTTTCCGGGTTTTGCCGTGGTCTTCTTTGGTTTAAATCTCCAAACGTTTCGACTGCAACTGCGGCAGTCATCTTCAGTGGCGTGGTCGAAGTACTCTTATAGACGTATCAGCAAAACCCGGAAACCAACCAAAACACTATGTATATTATTACATTTCTGAAATTTGCATAATTTTCTGAATCGAATGATACCACATGAGTGACATTTCAAAAGTTAAAATTTTTGATTATTTAAGTTTTAGTTTTCCATTTAAGTGTACCATGATAGTTCCGATTTATTCCAATTGACCCGTCTAATGCTAGAAAAATCGAAATCTCCTCAAAAATACTAAATTGCGTTTTTTATGAGCAAATAAAGTTCATCGCAATCGATTTTTGGGTAAAACTCATTTTTTCAAATGATACCATACTTATACTACTACTTACTACTATTCATTAGTACTATTAATAAGGAATTTATTCATACCTGGTAGTAAAACGTGCGATGAATACAATCAATATTACAGCTAAAAGAAAATAAGAAAATGCAATTATTTTGATTTAATTCAGTGTTTAGGCGTTGAAGACAATGAAATATTCCTTCAGATTGTCAAATAAATCGACACTCCCAACGAACAAAGACGTAACTCATTTTTTATCATATTTCAGGAGAGCCGGTATAGTGAAATTTTTTTTTCAATATTTAAGTCGAAATACAACTTTTTTCAAGTAGATTCCTTCGTAACTACTTGGTCTAGAGATACGGCTTTTTTATCGTCAGCATCCGTTTTTTGAGCTGAATACGCCTACACCTATTACTGAAAATAGCTGTAATTTTAGTTACGGCTTTGTTCGTTGGGGGTATCGAAATATTTGTTGGTTTATCGGTGTTTTAATCGTGTATTGGAAAAGTCTTCACATTCGTTGCTATCTTTGTTCAAAATGCCGCACAGTCATACAAAGGATGAAAATTGGACTGTTAATTGTTTATGAGGAATGCCGAAAAAATGCCGATGCTGTTAGAAATCTTTATGCCGACCGATATCCTGATGGACAATGTCCAGTGATAAATTATTATTTGATAATAGATAGATAATACTGTTTCTTCAAGGCAAATTTTGTTTTGAAAATTAGTCACCAAACGGTAAGCCGAATCTTGCATGAACATAATTGTGAATCATTTAAATATCAATTGCACCAGCACCTGTACGAAAATGATTATGAACGTAGGATGGAATATTGCAATTGGATTTTGCAGAATAATATGCAGCCAAACAATGCTTTTTTGGGAAGGATTTTATTCTCGGAGTCTTGGTTTACAAATATGGGATTATTTAACCGACAAAATACAAGGTATTGGTCACAAGAAAATTAAAATTTATTGCGGGAGTCTAATTTCCAAGTGCGGTTCGGTTTCAACATTTGGCTTGGAATACCGGTCGTAGAATCATTGGTACAATAAAATTTGAAAGGCCTACGGTACCAATATGGTTGTTTCCATTTGAAAAAATTGAGTTTTTCCCCAAAATCGATTACGATGAACTATTTGTTAATAAAAAACGCAATTCAGAATTTTTTACGGAATTCCGATTTTTTTAGCATCAGGGGGAAATTGGAATAAATTGGAACCATCATGGCACACATGAATGGAAAACTGGAAATTAACTTACCAAAAATTTTGGGAGACATCCCATTTCAGGTTGAGACTGAATTTGGATGATTGGCATCCAAAACTAGAATGACAAATAATCTTCCTCAGTTATAGTAGGCACCGCCATTCCTTTGTAATACTCGCCATAACCAAGGAGTACAATATCCAAATTCAACTTAATTGAGCCTTGTGCTCGGTGCTGCCAATAGAATTAAGGAAATGAATTCCACCTAATAATGATGAATGGATCTGGTAGTGTCCATCAACCAATGATCAAGTATTCAGATAGCAGTTGGAATGGCGCCATAATCTAGATTAGTTCTTTGTCGGTCGGTGGCTCAGTGGCTATAAGATCTCTAGCAGTGGAACTTCTAGCTCGCATCAGACAGACGTTCAATGCTCGGGTACGGAGTCTTTTTTCTCAAGTACACGGGCCTCTTTAGGTGGCCACATGCCTTGTTGTGAATCAAGTGTGATGTGAGTGGCCTAGATGCCAATCCCGACGTCTGGTGCTAGCTTGAAGTGCGCACCGACCAACCGGGGTGGTGCTGTAGGTTTTCCGAGTTTTCCTACAGCTGAAAAGTGAATACACCACCGACAATATCAGTAAGTCGCCCCGGAGTGCCACGGCAAATAATAATAATAGCCGTCCTCTACCCGCACAGGCTATGCCTTTGGGTACACTCTACGAGTGTTTATGAGGGAGTATTATTATTATATGAGGTGGTCGGTGGACCAGTGGCTAAGGTATCTAGCAGCAGAACTGCTGGCTCGCATCAGACAGACGTACGAAGCTTCGGTACGCGAGAATCTTTTTTCTCAAGTACATGGGTCTATTATTGATTCTTTGTTTGAGAAGAAAACAGTTTTCCACACATGATTTGAGTTCCTTACAATCAATGACCTCCTGATTTTGTAACTGATTCACACATGCCCTGTTGTGAATCAAGTGTGATGTGAGTTGCCTAGATGCCAATCCCGACGTCTGGTGCTAGCTTACAGTGCGCACCGATCACCCGGGGTGGATCTGTAGCTTTTCCGGGTTTTCCTACAGCTGAAAGGTGAGTACACCCCCAAAAACATCAGTAAGTCACCCCGGAGCGCCACGGCAAATAATAATAATAGCCGTCCTCTACCCGTACATGCTATACCTTTGGGTACATTCTATGAGTGTTTATGATGGAGTATTATTATTTTTTTTATTATTTTGTCAAGATCATTCATGAGTATGATAAGTTCGTTCTGACAGTAATTTTTGTTTTGAACAAATGATTCATTCTATCCTTCCCTAGCTCGCACAAGTCTTTCGATTACTTCTGAGGGTTGTGTTCGTAAAAGTGCAGCCGGTTGACGAAAATAACAATTTTAACAAATTGATCTAATTCGAGATATTTCAAATGATGTGTCGTAATTGCTTGGGTGAATAATAATTTTTATTGTTTCATCGTTATTGTTGTATTGTCAATGCTGTTTCTCTAACTATTATAGTGTTTGATTAATTCACTAAATGTGTAAATTTGCATGGAACTGAATAAAAAAATATAGAACTCCAAGAAGTCAGGGGTAAATATCGAAAGTTCCATTTATAGTTTGCTCAACATCCAAACTTCCCTATTCATATATCAACTGAAAATTTAGTATATCAATAGTGATCTCTGAAAATATATAATTATGATTTTCCTGTTTTACTCCCATTAGAGTTCACTGAGGCTCGTTAGGAACGTTTTGAGTACATATTCGATATTATTGGACATCAGGAATATTCAGAATTGTTTCGTTCTTCGATAAAAATATGCCCAAAATATTACCTCGGTCATGTTAGCTCCCGGCCGGCCAGCTCCAAGCTGACTAAATCGATTAATTTCACCACGGTCTCACGGATAGCAAGCTTCTGTGAATCCTTTCCTCTTTTCTAGCAAATGGTGTCACTGTTGATTGTGTTTGAAATGGATTATCTTCACGAAATTGAATTTTTTTAATAAATGAAAAACTGCATTGTTGTTCAACCCCAATATCTGAGAAAGTGCCAGCTTGGAAAGTAGCAGTTCGAAGGAAATTCTCGTGATTTTCTTCACAACGTTGTGAATATTTTCCCAATCTTCTCTCCTCCAGGATCTGCTCGAGTCCAACCGAAACTGTTCGAAGTTGTAGGTACATTTGATCATTCTCCACGACTACATGACTTTTGGTTGTCACCGGCATTGACCGGCAATTGTTCAAAGTTTTTCAAAAATCACTTTTTGTTTGACCCCAAAAAAGAAAACGTGCCAGTTTCAAGAATATTGAGTAGCAGTGCATATCAAATCTCATTATATGTTTACCAAGATTTTTGATGATTTATTCAACGAGCAGAAATGGTTTTCGATTTTTACATCCCGCAGAAGTCACCGGCATCGACCGGCAGTTATTTTTGAATGTGAATTAGTCAATTAATAATGCAAAAATCTTTTTTTGATCGACTTCAATACGAAAAAAAGGGCCAGCTCCAAGGATATTAAGTAGCATTGCATACAAATCTGCATAATTCAAATCAAAACATTCGATTAATTATACGAGCAGAAGTGGCCGGCTTTGACCGGCAATTATCTTGGGATGTGAATTATGCGATTATTAATGCAAAAACCATCTTTTGATAGACTTCAACAGAGGAAAAAGTGCCAGCTCCAAGGATATTGTGTAGTGATGCATATACAATCTCACAATATGTTCACAAAGATTTTCGATAATTTATTCATCAAGCAGAAATCGCCGGCTTCAACTGGCAATCATCTTCGGATGTGAATAAGTCAATTGTTAATGCAGTAATTACTTTTTAGTCGACTCCAATCGGAAATAAAGTACCAGCACCAATCACGTTAAGCAGCAATGCATGTAAAATCTCACAATTTTTATAAAGATTTTCGACTTTTTACAACCCGCAGAAGTGGCCGGCTTTGACCGACAATTATTTTGGGATGTGAATTAGTCAATTATGAATGCAAAAATTATTTTTTGATCGACTCCAAACATTCGATTATTTATACAACGAGCAGAAGTGGCCGGCTTTGACTGGCAATTATCTTGGGATGTGAATTATGCAATTATTAATGCAAAAACCATCTTTTGATAGATTTCAACAGAGGGTAAAGTGTCAAACTCCAAGGATATTGTGTAGTGGGCTTTGAATGGCAATTATTTTGTGATGTGAACTAGTCGTTTAATAATGAAAAATGAATTTTTTGATCGACTCCAATTAGAGTAAAAGATATTAACTAGCATTGCATATGAAATCTGCAAAATGTAAATCATAATATTCGATTATTTATACGACGAGTAGAATAGCCGGCTTTGACCGGCAATTATTTTGGGATGTGGAATAGACAATTATTATTGCAAAAATCATTTTCTGATCGACTAAAGAAGAGGAAAAGTGCCAGCTCCAAGCATGTTGAGCTTAAATATCGCAATAATTTTATCAATATTTTAGATTTATTACAACCCGCAGAAGTGGGCGGCTTTGACCGGCAATTATTTTGTGATGTGAATTAGTCAATTATTAGTGCAAAAATTATTTTTTTATTGACTTCAATAGTGGAAAAAGTGCCAGCTCCAAGAATGTTGAGCAGAAGTGCATGTAAAATATCGCAATATTTTTATCAAGATTTTCGATTTTTTACAACCCGCAGAAGTGTCCAGCTTTGACCGGCAATTATTTTGGGATGTGGAGTAGTCAATTGTTAGTGCAAAAATCATTTTTCGATCCACTACAAAAGAGGAAAAAGTGCCAGCTCCAAGCATGTTGAGCAGCAGTGCATGAAAATTATCGTAATATTTTTATCGAGATTTTCGATTTTTTACAACCCGCAAAAGTGAGAGGTTCGAACGACAATTATATTGGGATGTGAACTAGTCATTTAATAATGCAGAATAAATTTTTTGATCGACTCCAATGAAAGAAAAAGGGCCAGCTCCAAGGATATCAAGTAGCATTGCATATCAAATCTGCAAAATGTAAAGCAAAACATTCGATTATTTATACAATGAGCAGAAGTGGCCGGCGATGACCGGCAATCATTTTGGGATGTGAATTAGTCGATTATTGATAAAAAAATTGTTTTTAAATCGAATTCAATAGAGGAAAATGTGCCTAAGCATGTTGAGCAGCAGTGCATGTAAAGTATCGCAATATTTTTATCAAGATTTTCGATTTTTCACAACCCGCAGAAATGGCCGTCTTTGACCGGCAATTATTTTGGGGTGTGAATTAGTCAATTAATATTGCAAAAATCATTTTTTGATCGACTCTAATTGAAGAAAAGGGGCTAGCTCCAAGGATATTAAGTAGCATTGCTTATCAAATCTGCAAAATATAAATCAAAACATACATTTATTTATACAACGAGCAGAAGTGGCCGGCTTTGACCGGCAATTATTTTGGGAGGTGTATTAAACAATTATTAATGCAAAAATAATTTTTTGATCGACTACAATGGAGGAAAAAGGTCCAGCTCCAAGCATGTTAAGCAGCAATGCATGTAAAATATCGCAATATCTTTACCAAGATTTTCGATCATTTACTGCCCCTACAAATGGCCGGCTTCGACAGTCAATTGTTTCAGGATGTGAGTTAGTCAATTGTTAATGCAAAAATCACTTTTTGCTAGACTCCATTAAAAGAAAAGGTGCCAGCTCCGAGGAAGTTAAGTAGCAGTGCATGTCACCACGCAACATTTTCTTAAATAATTTCGACTATTTTCAACCGGCAAAAGTAGCCGGCTTCGACCGGCAATTGTTTCAGGATGTGAGTTAGTCAATTGTTTATGCAAAAATCACTTTTTGCTAGACTCCAATGAAAGAAAAAGTGCCAGCTCCAAGGAAGTTAAGTAGCAGTGCATGTCAAACCACGCGACATTTTCTTTAATATTTTCGACTATTTTCAACCTGCAGAAGTAACCGGCTTCGATCGGCAGCTGTTTCAAGTTTTGATTGAGCCAATAGTTGATTCAAAAAAAAAAATTTACTCGACTTCAATGAAAGAAAAAGTACCAGCTCCAAGCATATTATGCAGCCGTGCATGTCAAATAACGCAATATTTTTATTAAGATTTTCGATCATTTACTGCCCCTACAAATGGCCGGCTTCGACAGTCAATTGTTTCAGGATGTGAGTTAGTCAATTGTTAATGCAAAAATCACTTTTTGCTAGACTCCATTAAAAGAAAAGGTGCCAGCTCCGAGGAAGTTAAGTAGCAGTGCATGTCACCACGCAACATTTTCTTAAATATTTTCGACTATTTTCAACCGGCAAAAGTAGCCGGCTTCGACCGGCAATTGTTTCAGGATGTGAGTTAGTCAATTGTTTATGCAAAAATCACTTTTTGCTAGACTCCAATGAAAGAAAAAGTGCCAGCTCCAAGGAAGTTAAGTAGCAGTGCATGTCAAACCACGCGACATTTTCTTTAATATTTTCGACTATTTTCAACCTGCAGAAGTAACCGGTTTCGATCGGCAGCTGTTTCAAGATTTTATTGAGCCAATAGTTGATTCAAAAAAAAAAAAATTTACTCGACTTCAATGAAAGAAAAAGTACCAGCTCCAAGCATATTATGCAGCCGTGCATGTCAAATAACGCAATATTTTTATTAAGATTTTCGATCATTTACTGCCCCTACAAATGGCCGGCTTCGACAGTCAATTGTTTCAGGATGTGAGTTAGTCAATTGTTAATGCAAAAAACTTTTTGCTAGACTCCATTAAAAGAAAAGGTGCCAGCTCCGAGGAAGTTAAGTAGCAGTGCATGTCACCACGCAACATTTTCTTAAATATTTTCGACTATTTTCAACCGGCAAAAGTAGCCGGCTTCGACCGGCAATTGTTTCAGGATGTGAGTTAGTCAATTGTTTATGCAAAAATCACTTTTTGCTAGACTCCAATGAAAGAAAAAGTGCCAGCTCCAAGGAAGTTAAGTAGCAGTGCATGTCAAACCACGCGACATTTTCTTTAATATTTTCGACTATTTTCAACCTGCAGAAGTAACCGGCTTCGATCGGCAGCTGTTTCAAGATTTGATTGAGCCAATAGTTGATTCAAAAAAAAAAAATTACTCGACTTCAATGAAAGAAAAAGTACCAGCTCCAAGCATATTATGCAGCCGTGCATGTCAAATAACGCAATATTTTTATTAAGATTTTCGATCATTTACAACCCCTACAAATGGCCGGCTTCGACCTGCAATTATTTTAGTATGTGAATTAGTCAATTGTTAATGCAAAAATCACTCATGGCTCGACTCCAATAAAAGACAAGTAGCAGTACATGTCAAATCACGCGACATTTTTTTTAATATTTTCGATTATTTCTTTCGTCTATTGAATATCAGTCATCAACCAATCATACGTTTGTTTCCTATGTAACAGGATCAATCAACATGCTCTATTAGCGACTATATATCAAGGAACCTGTGCATCTGACAGTACTCTAACTAAATACATCTTAAACGCGAAATAGAATCAATCGTGTTAAAGCTGTATAAGTATCAGAAAATGAATCGGTTTCGAGAAACCAAAAACGAAGAGATAGGGTAATCGGGGCTACAATCCCTGACAATACAGTGTTATTCATATGACTGAAATAAAGAATTGCATTCAAGAAATGATCATTATAAATAATATAACACGACCTCGATTAATTGTGGACAATTTTATTGCTGCTAAATTTCTCTTGGATTTATTAATTTTACTCGACATTATTTTGGCATTAATAATCTGATGAAAACCCGAGAGTGAAGCTCGAGGGCTTTCATCTTTCGTTAAATTAATATAAAATATAGTTGAAATTTAGATGCAATAAAAATGGTCGACTGTTTGTCAAGGTCTTGTTATATTACCCTTGACTATTTGCATGGTACACAATAGTTGCCGACTATTTGACATGCACTGCTACTTAACTTCCTTGGAGCTGGCACTTTTTCTTTTATTGAAGTCTAGCAAAGAGTGATTTTTGCATAAACAATTGACTAATTCCCATCCTGAAACAAATGCCGGTCGAAGTCGGCTAATTCTGCGGGTTGAAAATAGTCGAAAATAATTATGAAAATGTTGCGGTCGAAGCCGGTCATTTGTAGGGGTAGTAAATGATCGAAAATCTTGGTAAAAATATTGCGATATTTTACATACATTGCTGCTCAACATGCTTGGAGCTGGTACTTTTTTTCCTATTGGAGTTGACCAAAAAGTGATTTTTGCATTAACAGTTAACTTATTCACATCCTAAGATAATTGCCGGTTGAAGCCGGCGATTTCTGCTCGTTGAATGAATTATCGAAAATCTTTGTAAACATATTATAAGATTTGATATGCACTGCTACTCAATATTCTTGGAACTGGCACGTTTTCTTTTTTGGCAGCGAACAAAAAGTGATTTTTGTACAAATTTGAACAATTGCCGGTCAATGCCGGGGACAACGAAAAGTCATGTGGTCGTGGAGAATAATCAAATGTACCTACAACTTCAAATAGTTTCAGCTGGACGCTAGCTACTTCTGAAGGAGAGAAGAATGGGAAAATATTCATAATGTTGTGGAGAAAATCACGAGAATTTGCTTCGAACTGCTACTTTTCAAGTAAGCAAGTTTTCAGTGATTGGGGTCGAACAACAATACAGTTTTTCAACTTGTGAAAAAATTCAATTTCGAAAAGATAATTCATTTGTTAGCCACCTATCGGACACATTCAACACAATCAACATTTGCTAGAGAAGAGAAAAGAAATTTACAGAGGCTTGCTATCCGTAAGACCGTGGTGGAATTAATCGAGTGTGTCGGCTTGGAGCTGGCCGCCCGGGAGCTAACATGACCGAGGTCAAAATATGTCGTTTTCTGAAAATATAAAAATACTAGCAGCGAAACCTGGTGTTGGTCGGGTTAAGATACATCGCATGTTTAATGGTATACATTTATAGATCATTCTAGAAATATTTAGAACTTTGTCGAACATTTTAAATCGTTTATAATTAATTGCACTCATTTTAGAATTTTTTAGATCATTCTAGAAATTTATAGAACTTTCTCGAACATTTGAAATCGCTTATAATAAATTGCACTCATTTTAGAATTTTCTAGAACTTTCTCGAACATTCTAAATTGATCATAATCAATTGCACTCATTTTGGAACTTTACAGATCATTCGGAAAATTTCTAGAACTTTCTCGATCATTCTAAATCGATCATAATAAATTGCACTCATGTTGGAACTTTCCAGATCATTCGGGAAATTCCTAGAACGTTCTCGAACATTCTCACTCGATAATAACAGTTTAAGTCATTTTGGAACTTTCTAGATGATGCCAAAAATTTGTGGAACTTTCTCAAATATTCTATATCGAATATAATAGTTTGCACTCTTTCTATAATTTTCTAGATCGTTCCAGATATTTCTACAACTTTCTAGAATATTGCAGATCAATGTTTAACACATTTTGAAACTTTCTAGATCATTCAAAAAAATTTGAGATCTTTTCAGAACTCCTCATGCATTAGAAAAGGACAGAAATATATATTTTAACATTTTCGCCACCCATGCACAACCACTCACCGCGACCAAACTCCCTTACTACCACCTGGAGACCAAGGGGTATTTACCACCACAATTGATTGGGGTTGGTGGTGATTGAGAAAACTGTGTATTTACATACTAACAAAGCATTTCATATCTATATATATATATATATATATATATATATATATATATATATATATATATATATATTTAGATTGTAGGGTAATTCCGTAGCATGTATAGATGTATGAAAAATCTTGGAAATTCTACCTCATTTCATGGCCAGTGTGGAGCAGTGCACAAAAATCATCGATGGAGATGCCTAATATGACTGAGAAAAATTATTTGTTGGTCTGGTTTTGGATGGCAATCATGTACCGCAAAAATGGAAAAAATCTACTTTCAAAGGTCCATATCTCGAAAACTGTCAATTTCTGAGCTTTGTGACTACAGACATTTTTGATCAGCACTTCAGGAACTATAACATATCAAACTTCAGCATAATTCACGGTAAGCCATTTCACATTAATAATGTCCAGGTCCATTCCGCATAGACCATTTCTATAAAATATTTGAAATAGAACACTCACATAGTTTTGTATATTCGCATCATAATTAAATGTGACCCACCTTCAGAATTATTTTAATTGGTACACTTATAGATATAGTGCACATCTGAAATATTTCATACTTACTATGTGAGCACTTGGTGCCTAGTACACATGAATTTTCTCCATTCAAGAAATATAAACTACCCAAAACACCAAAACAACGTCAATATCACTCCAACAAAGGACCAGGCAGCCGGCTTATGGAGAAATGGGCTTCGGTGAAGTTTCATGAATTATTAGTATTGTAGTAAAACTACCCGCACAACTCGTATGCCATGTTACATATCAACAATTCAGGAGACAATCTTTATATTACAACAAATTTTGTGCTGATTAAAATCACGGAATGTTAATCCATACATGTTCAAAATGTTTGCAGAGTTAACAGTACTTAGGCATACGCATTCAGTATGCCATCTTTTTTTAGGCAGTTTCAGAACAATAACTTGTATACTAATCAGTGGCAGCCTGTTTAAAAACACGGAAATTTCCTTATTCTCATACAAATTCACGTGACCATACCAACCCTTCGGACCCGCCCTAACGGTATGCCAATGGTTTTCTGAGTATTTTATTTTCGTTATTTCATTACAAAACACATAGCAGCCTAATTAAAATCGTAGCTAAACACATATTTTTCGAACAAATGATTGATAATTTTTTTTAGGAAGAACCCTGCCTTATTATTATGAGGAAAGACAGACAATACTGTCCTCCAAAAGGCATACTGAGTAAAATCGTGTCTCAAAATCTGTCACCATCCCCCGGTCATAAGCCTTTTTTATAATTTTTTCGATGTGATCATTGAAGCTCAGGTCATTTGTAAAAATAACTCCTAAATCTGTATGCCTCTCAACTTGTTCCAGTGGATTGTCCTCAATGCAGTAGTTATCATCAATTTTATTCGTTTTTAGAGAATATGTCATAGAAAAACACTTTTTTATATTTAAAGAAAGTTTATTAATACGACTCCATTGGTTGATTTTATTGATATCAGATTGTAGTAGTACGCCATCTTTTTATAAATTTTCATATCATCCGCCAATAACAGACATTCTGAGAATTCAATAGAGTCGGCAATATCATTAACAAATAGAAGAAAAAATAGTGGACCCAAATTGCTACCTTGTGGTACGCCCGACGTCGCCAAAAAAGGATGAGACAGGGGATGTTCATGAATCTAACTTGTTGAGATCTGTTCCGCAAATATGATGTTATGAAAATTAAAAGAGATTCACTGAAGCCCAAATGGTATACCTTTTTAAGCAATACATCATGATCCACCCTGTCGAACGCCTTGGCAAAGTCAGTATATATCACGTCAACTTGTTTATGTTCATCTAGGGCTAAACTCACTTCATCTGTGAATATCACGAGATTGATTACCAGGGATCTTCGAGGAATAAACCCATGCTGGCAATCAGTCAATTTATTTCTAGTTTGAATATTTTGGTATATATTATTTGTTCGAACACCAGTGCCGAGAGTACAGATATTGGTCGGTAATTTGTGACATTTTCGTAAGACCCTGATTTGTGTATAGGGGTTACTAGTAATTTTTTCCACAATGTGGGGAATTTTTTGTTTTGAATTGATTTGTTGAATATAATCAGAAGAGGATATTCTAATAACTCGCTACATCCTTTAATTATGTACTGAGGTATCTGATCAAGACCTGCAGATCTCTTGGATTTCAATTTTTTGAACGAGGCTTTTACCTCTTTAAGCAAAATTCTATCGAAACCCACTTCATTATACAGGGTGTCCCAAACTCGATGGCCCATTAGACGTTTCTGGAAAAAGGGACGTAGGATTATTCTGAAAATTTGGTTTCTTGGATAATCAGATCTGCTTTATCGATTTCAAATATTTGTCGCTTCTATCGAAAAGTAGCAACAACTTTGTTATTTTAAATAGGATACCCTGTATATTATTAAATTTTTCGCTTTGCTAGTGCTTTTAGATCATTTTCATATGATACTTCCCTATACCTATCTCCAGTGGTTTTCGAGAAATTCATTAATTTCCTTATTTTTTGTAGGAAACATAGCTTCAATTGAATGTTTAATACTGCATTATTTGACTACGTAGAAAGCTGGGTTTTTGAATGTAGTTTGACAATGTCCTGTCTTTTAGTTATAACGAAGGGAATTTGGACTTCATTATACAGGGTAGTTGAAAATTTGTAATTTTACCGATACATACTGAAGTGGTAAAAAGTGCATTTTTTCTAATGGAACACCCTGTATATTATCAAATATCCTGAAAGATAATTGAATTTTCTTTCAAATGATGTATCATGTTCCTATACCTAGAGAGGCAGGTTTCCGAAATAAAAGCAAGTTTTCTATAAAAATTGAATTATTTTGCCATACTTTGTATTGGGTAAATATGAAACGTCATGAAACAAGTCATTACGATAATTCGAAAATTAGTACATTAATAATAAAACGTTTGCGCATTCAGTAACGTGAATTTCATTAGAAAAGAATCAAAGTGAAAGACAATAATTATTCAAATGAAAATCTGAATAATTATTGAGGAATTTGTCCCATATTCTTAACTGTTCGTTGGATATTGATACTTTAAATTTTTTTCTATAGAGTCTTTGCCAAAACCAAAACTTGGCAAAAACTAATATTGCATGAGCAGAAAAAAACAGTAAGTTGCATTCAGGGTATCTGAAAACCCTGTGTCTGCGTTGAGAAATCGTAATTCACCTTAAGTAGAACTCAATTTTTATTCCAATCAATAAGCAAATGAAAGTCAAATTGATCGCTTTTTCATGTGTTCGAAGTGCTGACCATATGCACGCAAACATTCGTGAATCGAAGTCATTACATGATTGGTGGTTGCTCTTTGAACCTCTTCTGGTCGAATTTCCTCGAAAGCACGAATTATCCTCTGTTTCAATTCGTTTCTCGAATTC
Source organism: Chrysolina americana (assembly GCA_958502065.1). Classification (NCBI taxonomy): domain Eukaryota; kingdom Metazoa; phylum Arthropoda; class Insecta; order Coleoptera; family Chrysomelidae; genus Chrysolina; species Chrysolina americana. The sequence goes on from OY293420.1 coordinate 35,482,273, forward strand.
ACTGGTGTTTCATATATAATCTGTTTGTTTCTTCCCCAGAGGTAAAAATCTAGAGGAGTTAGATCCGGGGATCGCGGTGGCCAAGGCTGTGGACCCAAGCGTCTTATCCACTGATCTTGAAAGGTTGTGGTCAGTTCTCTGCCCAATTCTTGTGTACAGTGAGGGGGGTACCGTCCAACTGATACCAACAACTTCGATATTCATGAAGCGGAAAATTGTACAAAAAGTCACTAACTATTGTTCTCAATATATTCAAATATATTCAAATATTTTCTTGAATTCAAGTTTTCTTCATAAATACTATACGATAATTTATTGTTCATCAGCAAACAAAATACATTAAAACTAAATTTTTCTTGAAATCCCCTTTCTTTTATAAAATGAGGATTTTCTGTAGCCCAAAAATTATTGTTTTTGCGATTAAATATTCCCTCTCTTGAAAGTTTAGATTCATCTGTCCACATAATTTTCTGAAGGAAATTTGGGTCTTCATAAGTCCATGTTAAAATCCATTCACAGAAATCAACACGTTTTGGAGGATCATCTCTATGTAGGGCATGAGCTTTTATGAATGTATAATCATGCATTTTATGTTTCTTCAAAATTCTCCATATCGAAGTGCGAATCATACCTAAATCTACAGTAGCTCTTCTTAATAATACATGAGGATGGGCATGGAAATACCCCAAGACATTAATTTGATTTAATTCATCTCCAGTTATCGGCTTGATTTGATTTATTGGCGCTTCAACATTCCCGTTGAATATGCATTATAACCATTTTTTATTCTTCTTTCTGACAGAAACACAATTAAATTCACTGTTTATCAAACCAACAGATTGTTTTGCTCTTTTCTGGTCACGGCACACTACAGATTGTTTCAAATGGGAAATATCACCTATTTCGAATCGTTATACTGGAAATTGAAAATGATAGTAGTGTGCCGTGAATAAAATTTACGTTAGTGAACGCGCAAACGTTTTATTATCAATGCACTAATTTTCGAATTATCGTATTGACATGTTCCATGACATTTCATATTTATCCAATATGAAATATGGCAAAATAATCCAATTTTTATAGAAAACTTGCTTTTATTTCGGAAACTTGACTATCTATGTATAGGAACATGATACATCATTTGAAAGAAAATTCAATTGTCTTTCAGGATATTTGATAATATACAGGGTGTTCCATTTGAAATAATGCCCTTTTCATAGTATGTATCGGTAAGATCACAAATTTTCAACGACCCTGTATAATGAAGACCGAATATAACCAAGGGAAGACAGGAAATTATCAAACTACATTCAAAATCTCAGCTTTCTACGTAGTCAAATAATGCAGTAATAAACATTTAATTGAAGCTATGTTTCGTACAAAAAATAAGGAAATTAATGAATTTTTCGAAAACCACTAGAGATAGGTATAGGGACGTATCATATGAAAATAATCGAAAAGCAATAGCAAAGCGAAAAAATTTATAATATACAGGGTATTCCATTTAAAATAACAAAGTTATTGCTACTTTTCGATGGAAGCGACAACGCCGCAGTGTTGAAAATATTTAAGATCGATGAAGCAGATCAGATTATCCAAGAAACCAAATTTTCAGAATAATCCTACGTCCCTTTTTCCAGAAACGTTTAATAGGCCATCGAGTTTGGGACACCCTGTATAATGAAGTGAGTTTCAATAGAATTTTGCTTGAAGAGGTAAAAGCCTCGTTCAAAAAATTGAAATCCAAGAGATCTGCAGGTCTTGATCAGATACCTCAGTACATAATTAAAGGATGTAGCGAGTTATTAGATTAACCTCTTCTGATTATATTCAACAAATCAATTCAAAACAAAAAATTCCCCACATTGTGGAAAAAATTACTAGTAACCCCTATACACAAATCAGGGTCTTACGAAAATGTCACAAATTACCGACCATTATCTGTACTCTCGGCACTGGCTAAAGTGTTCGAACAAATAATATATACCAAAATATTCAATCAAACTAGAAATAAAATGACTGATTGCCAGCATGGGTTTATTCCTCGATGATCCCTGGTAATCAATCTCGCGATATTCACAGATGAAGTGAGTTTAGCCCTAGATGAACATAAACAAGTTGACGTGATATATAGTGACTTTGCCAAGGCGTTCGACAGGGTGGATCATGATGTATTGCTTAAAAAGTTATACCATTTGGGCTTCAGTGAATCTTTTTTAATTTTCATAACATCATATTTGCGGAACAGATCTCAACAAGTTAGATTCATGAACACCCTGTCTCATCCTTTTTTGGCGACGTCGGGCGTACCACAATGTAGCAATTTGGGTCCACTATTTTTTCTTCTATTTGTTAATGATATTGCCGACTCTATTGAATTCTCAGAATGTCTGTTATTGGCGGATGATATGAAAATTTATAAAAAGATAGCGGACCCAAATGATACACGACTACTCCAGTCTGATATGAATAAAATCAACCAATGGAGTCGTATTAATAAACTTCCTTTAAATATAAAAAAGTGTTTTTTTATGACATATTCTCTAAAAACGAATAAAATTGATTATAACTCCTGCATTGAGGACAATCCACTGGAACAAGTTGAGAGACATACAGATTTAGGAGTTATTTTCACAAATGACCTGAGCTTCAATGATCACATCTAAAAATTGATAAACAAGGCGTATATAGAATTCAACTGTGATGTAGTGAAGTATTTATTTAATTGCTTGGTGAGATTCAAGTTGGAATTCGCTTCACAAATATGGGATCCAGGTACCGCAGTAGCGTCACAGGCAATCGAAACAGTCCAGAATAAATTTTTAGGGTTCTTGTATCGAAAAAAATTTAATGAATATCCTCAGTACGATCAATTTTGTTCAGTGAGGAAAGAATTCGAAATAGTAAAGTTATCCTTTAGGAGAACCTACAACAATATACTGTTTGTAGCCAAGATTATTAACGGCTTTATTTGTGCACCTAATGTTTTACGCAAATTTAATTTTTCAATCATATACCGGGTGGCTACGGAAGTATTGCCTACGGAATATCTCAGTTATTGTATGAAGTAGGTTTGTGAAATTTGGAGCGTCGATATAATGACATAAGAGCTAGAATTTGAGCATATTGACATGTCGAAGTTAACTTCCGGTCTGACCGGAAGTAACATCAACTTTCTTATTTTAAATGGAAACCCTATTTTTTTTCGCTTTATTCAACATTCAATTCCCTTTCTAATGACATATCACAAGTTGGTATCTAACCAGAAACTAGATCAGAAAAAAATTATTATTGAAATTCACCGAGTAGGCCATGGAAGCAAAATGAAAGCCAAAAATTGAAAAGTTGGCTATGGAAACCATACGTCACTTGATAACAGTTGCTACTACTGTGATATTTTATTTTCATTCGTCGGCGTTATAAAAAGCCGCCAAAAAAATATTGGAAAAATTGGGAAAAAAACAATACTCTGTAGGTCCATAACTTAAATAGGAACATACAACTTTTTCTTGCCTGTACTATTCAGCATAACCATTCCTTTCTAATGATATAATAGAGAGTAATTTTTTGAAATGAAATACCAAAAAATCCAATTATTATTATTCAAATAACAGAAAAACAGATTAATCGAAAAAAAAAAAACGTTTTACATGAAAATATCACCAGAGTCAATAAATGTATTGACGCTGAGGGAATGCATTTCAAACATTTGTTTTGAATTTATTTTATCTTTATTCCTATCAATTTGATTTTTTTTTTTTTCGATAAATCTGTTTATTTGTTATTTGAATAATAATAATTGGATTTTTTGGTATTTCATTTAAAAAAATTACTTTCTATTATATCATTAGAAAGGAATGGTTATGCTGAATAGTACAGGCAAGAAAAAGTTGTATGGTCCTATTTAAGTTATGGACCTACAGAGTATTGTTTTTTTCCCAATTTTTCCAATATTTTTTTTGGCGGCTTTTTATAACGCCGACGAATGAAAATAAAATATCACAGTAGTAGCAACTGTTATCAAGTGACGTATGGTTTCCATAGCCAACTTTTCAATTTTTGGCTTTCATTTTGCTTCCACGGCCTACTCGGTGAATTTCAATAATAATTTTTTTCTGATCTAGTTTCTGGTTAGATACCAACTTGTGATATGTCATTAGAAAGGGAATTGAATGCTGAATAAAGCGAAAAGAAAAAAAATAGGGTTTCCATTTAAAATAAGAAAGTTGATGTTACTTCCGGTCAGACCGGAAGTTAACTTCGACATGTCAATATGCTCAAATTATAGCTCTTATGTCATTATATCGACGCTCCAAATTTCACAAACCTACTTCATACAATAACTGAGATATTCCGTAGGCAATACTTCCGTAGCCACCCGGTATAGAGGTAGTAGGCCCAAACAGATTTTATTTCATTTGAACTATAGAACCAACCTGAGGAAGTACTCACCTATTTAGAGAATGTGCAACTGTGTGAACTCTGTTTGTTCGGGTTCTGACCTGAACCTATTTGAAGGGTCGCTTAACAAACTTAAAAACAATTGCTTCAAATCAGTTAGGTACCAAATGAAAAAAAAAAATGAAAAAACTCAGAATAACTTACACAATAAGCCTGCTTGTATTCAATTCACTTATTATAGTAATACATATCTGTTAATATATTTTTTCTTTTATCATGTGGTAACATTGCTATATTCTAAACCGTAATAGATACAAAGACGATTAAAAGGGAAAAAATGTAACTATTGTGGTGAGCAGTACATTGGTCAGAGAAAATTATGGGGACTCTTGCCCTTCCCGACTTATACAAAAATGCTGTTTTCGATTTTTTACGAATAGAATGGTTATGAAACGTTATAAAAATGTCGATTGTGATATACCACTGAATTGTGATTTTATCTCTCTTTCAAAATTTGTGATAAAATAGAAATAGAGGTCCATATTTGAAAAAAATAGTTGATGATGGCGGTGTTGACACGGAACGTTTGATTAAAAATTTATCGTTACATAGTTCTAGTACATTTTGAATACAATGAAACTTTCATTTTTCATTTTTTTATATTTTCTGAAATAACAATTCTATTCGTAAAAATCCGAAAACAGCATTTTCAGTTTTCCCTGTATAAGTTGGAAAGGGCGAGAATCCCCGTAAATTTTCTATGACCAATTTACTGCTCACCACAATAGTTACCTTTTTTCCCATTTAATTGTCTTTGTATCTATTACGGTTTAGAATAGAGCAATGTTACCACATGATAAAAGAAACGGCCTGTATATAAAAGATTTAGTTAGCTGATCATTCATATCTATGTATAGCTTCAGTAAATACCATGATGTAATTATAAATTTAGGCAAATATTGCCTGTATTACGACAATAAAATAAATAAATAAATAATTACTCCGTTCGAAAGACTCCTACTGTCAAACTTGAACCCAACCATCCCGCATGAAACCCTCACTGATATTCTCCAGAGAACGGGACTGAAACTCATGTCTCTAATGATGACAGGGATGACCCTGAGAATAGGTGCTACCGATCCAGCATACAGTCACATCCTCAGTTTCAGAAGACAAATATACATTTCTCCACCTGAAAACACTCGAATACCAGTATACATAGACTTGGAACATGAAGAAATATCATACAGAATATTCATCTCACGAGGAAACCACGTGTGTTTCAAATGCAAACAAGCTGGGCACAATGCATCACAATGTGTCATTCCTACTCAAACTCCATTCATTCAATCCACAAACTCGCAGCTCTTCTTCCCCCCATTTTCGCAACTGTCGTCATCTCATCCCCAATATACTGCTCCTAATTTCACAGCCCCTGATAATAATGTTGTCCTAACTACAGGTATAAATACTCTCACCCCAACTTCTCAATAAGCTTCTTCAGCTAAACCAACCGAACTATCAACAACCATCGCTGAGCACCTACCTCTTATAGAAAGTATTATTCCAGAGCCACCCCAACAAGATACTTCATCTAACAAACGAAACGATTCGGACATATTGACACCCACCTCAGAAGTACTCGATGCGAACTTTGCAATACCATCAAACTATCACGTCGAAAAATATAAACACGAGAACAGCAAAACAGACCTCAGCATTAATTTTACCGCCAGAGTTAAACAGTTCTTAGATAATCATGTCCCAAAATATACCCTGAACAGTCAGCAACTTCAAAGTTCCTTAGAAAATTCCCGAGGATCAAAATACTTATTGGCTACCTCCAAAGATTACACCAATGAACCCTCATCAATTGTCACAATGCTAGAAGAGATTCATCCTCAATTAATGGAGAGGAAAATTAAAACTAGATTTACCAAACTGAGAACTAGATTATCCAAACAAATTACTTCAGGAAACGTTGACACCGAAAGCGACTCATCTACCTACTGATCCCTGTTTCCTTTCTTTAAATAATAAAATAAAACTGAGTTACGTACGATGTATGGAAAAATAATGCAATGGAATATCAGTGGATTTCGAGCTCGTCTCCCTATGCTTCAGACTCTGATTAATCAATACTCACCAGATGTTATATGCCTACAAGAAACAAATTTCAAAAACTCCTTTTATCACAATATGAAATCATATAATGCATACTACAAAAATCGAACGAGTAGAGATCACGCCTTAAGGGGGGTTGTGATCTACATAAATCATAATATGATATCAAAACAAATTTTTCTCAATACAAACTTAGAAGCCGTCGCAATAGAAATTGGCTATACATGAAAAATCTATGTGTGCAGTATTCACATCCCACCAAATTACTATTTAGAAAAAAAAGAACTTCAAAACTTAATAGAACAAATTCCATCACCCAAACTGATCCTAGGAGATTTCAAAGGTCACAATGTTATATGGGGCTCACAAAGAACCACAACTGAGGGGAAAATGATTGCTAATGTTATTAATAATACAAACCTTGCAATTCTCAATGACGGATCCAACACTCATTTCAACTTGGCCTCAGGAAGCTCCTCGGCCATTGATCTATACCTTTGTAGTCCATCTTTATTAGTTGATCACACATGGAATGTTTGCGATGATCTATGGGGTAGTGATCATTACCCAATCTTACTAACAAATAATACTAGCAACAGATGTTCACACATACCTGAATCGAAATGGAAACTAGAAACTGCAAACTGGGAACTCTTCCAGCAGTTGATTGAAAGAGATATATCAAAAATGTCAATGAATAATTGCATTAATAACATTCCACAGTTCAATGATAGTTTAATTGAATCAGCATCAAAAACAATAAAGAAGACAACATATATAGACAGAGAGAAAATAGTACCATGGTGGGATCCAGAATGCGATAGAGCGATAAAACAAAGTGAGAAAGCATTAAATATCTACAAACGACACAATACTACAGATAACCTAATTGACCTGAAGAAGAAAAGGGCAGTTGCTAAACAAGTAACTAACAAAGCCAAAAAAGATTTTTGGAGGCGGTATGTCGAAAGTATAAACGCCAACACATCACTGACTAATGTTTGGAAAAAAATTAAGAAAATAACCGGATCTAGTACCCATAATAGCATTCCAGAATTAGAAGTACAAGGAAAAACAGTTAAAAATCACTATGACATATCTGAAGAACTAGCCAACAACTTCAGTAAAATGTCAGCTGACTGCAACTTTGACCGCGAATTCTTAACGCACAAGGAAATAGAGGAGAAGAATCCAATTTCAATACTCCCAAATACTGATTCCATCAATTTCCCGAACTCAGAAACCGAATTGCTTGAAGCTCTTGATACACTCAAAGATTCATCCGCTGGACCTGATGAGATTCCTGACTCCTTTTTGAAACACCTTCCAGAAGAAGCTTCCAACTTTTTACTTATTTCTTTCAACACTATCTGGACGGAACACAGGTTTCCGAAACTATGGAAATTATCCTACATAGTTCCAATATTGAAAACTGATAAACTTCCGAACATGGCAGACTCCTATTGACCAATAGCTCTTACAGGTGTTTTATGCAAACTAATGAAGAAAATCATCAACAAACGTCTCATATGGAGCTTGGAAAAGAACAACAAATTAATCATGGAACAAGCAGGCTTTCGTTCCATGAAGTCCAGAACAGACAATCTCGTAGACCTCGAAACCAATATCAATGAAACTTTTTCGAATGATCAAAAATGTATGGCAATCTACCGACCTGTGTAAAGTTTTGACATAGCGTGGCATTATAAAATAATGCAGACACTAGAGTCCTGGGGTTGTCAGGGCAATATTCTGGCATTCATTCAGAATTTTCTCTAGGAAAGATGTTTCCAAGTGGAGGCAAATGGATCTCTGTCATCCCCCAAGTATCAACTAAACGATACACCACCAGGATCTGTCATAAGCCCCATTCTCTTTCTCGTAGGAATCAACGACATTCTTCAAACTCTACAAAAACCAGTTCAAGCCAGACTATTTGACAATGATCTTATTAAATCCACAAAAGGTAAAAATATCCACAGCATGGCTCATTTACTACAAGATGAACTGACTAAGTTGGATTCATGGTCTACAGAAAGTGGCTTCAGATTCTCGCCTGAAAAAACAAAATGTATAGTTTTCTCAAAAAGACCAAAACAACTCCAGAATCTTCCTACTTTGAAATTCAAGGATAAATTACTCTCTCACAGCACCGAAATGAAGTACTTGGGACTGATCTTCGACCAATCTCTAACCTACAAATCCCATATTCAATTTTAATCTGTATCATGTCGAAAAAGATTGAACCTCCTAAAGTGTCTCATGAACAAACAATGGGGAGCAGATGGAAAAACTCTACTGACACTATAAAGAACACTAATCCGCTCAAAGCTTGACTATGGCTGCATATCTTACTCTAGAGCATCCGTCATACAATCCAAAATAACGCACTTCGTATTATCTCCGGTGCTTTCTGTTATAGTATTATACATATCCCTCTAGATATGAAGGGACAGTAGTTGTCATTATATTATGATAGATGTTGAATGAAATACATGTTTTCATAAACCTACAATTTGCAACATTATTCTCAATATAGCTCCTTGCTAGAGGCTACCTACAGTATCTTTAACATGGTGTCAGGTTATATATAACGAAAGTAAAAATTAGTTTTACAATTAGATATACTAGTAGAAAATATCAGAATGGCGAGCGTAGACGAGAAAAGCAAACAATTAGAAATGAAACTGATGAAATATGAAGAAAATGGACCAATACAAGTGGAGAATACAAATTTAAGCATACCTTTACGAAGAGCAATTATGGTAGAAGGAGACATTACAGAAAATTTGGAATTATTCGAGTGATCTTGGAACAACTATATTATTGCAAGTGGCCTAATCAAAAGATGAGGTAAGATACAGCTGAAAATGGATCTTCTCAAGTAATTGCAGCAACCGTATTTTCTAACAATTATCAAAAATTTTCTCAAAGCGGAGTAGTATCTATAAAGAAATGCTCACAACTGCCATTTCGAAAATGGCAACATGCTCTTTTCACATTGTCGTATTGAAAAATGATGAATTATCAGATTAATCGAATGAAAAGAATTTTTTCCTTAGCTCTCGTAGGTTCAAGCCGCTTCTGTTTGAGAATATCCAATTTTGAGAACACTCTCAATGGAACATCCCGTATCTTTGATTCCTCTAAGAATCTCCGAAACTTTTAACACGATTATTTGGATAATTCATAACTTCTCAATACGACAATATGAAAAGAGTATGTTGCCATTGAAGAAATGGCAGTTGTGAGCATTTCTTTATGGGTACTACTTCGTTTTGAGGAAATTTTTGAAAATTGTATCGATGAAACAGGAATTGAAAGTGATGTTAGAAAAGTTAGTAAATGATCAGATAATTATCAAAGAAAACGAATATACAGACTGGTCTAGCAATATTGTTCTAGTACGAAAAAGTAACAACAAACTCCGATTATGCATTGATCCTTTAGAGTAAATCAAGCTCTGAAAAGTTTCAAATTCCAAATCCCGACTCTAGAAGAATGTATTCCAGAATTAGCAAATGCGAGGATATTTACTACCTTAGATGTAAAAAATGGTTTTTGGCAGGTTGACCTAGACAGAAATAGTAGTAAACTAACATCATTTTGGACTCCATTTGGAAAATACAGGTGGTTGCGATTACCATTTGGTTTGAGCCCATCCATGGAGATTTTTCAACTAAAACTTCATGAGGTTATACAAGGAAATGATGGAGTAGTATGCATTGCAGATGATCTACTTGTTTATGGTTGTGGAGAAACTGATGAAGAAGCATTATGCGATCATAATAAAAAATTGAAAATTCTCCTGGAAAGACCAAAACAAAGGAATGTCAGACAGAATAAGGATAAGATGAAATTGTGCCAACATGAAGTAAAATTTTTTGGACATATTCTTACCAGCAATGGAGTCAAACCTGATGATGAAGAAGTTGAGGCAATAAGGAATATGGCCATTACAAAAACCAAAACTGAAGTGATGAAATGCCAACATGAAGTAAAATTTTTTGGACATTCTTACCAGCAATGGAGTCAAACCTGATGATGAAGAAGTTGAGGCAATAAGGAATATGGCCATTACAAAAACCAAAACTGAAGTGATGAAATTTCTATGTATGGTCAACTATCTTGATAAATATACCGGGTGACCACGAGGTGAGGTACGCCCCCAATTTTCCTATAGTTTCAAAGATACAGGTTTCAAATTTGGTACGTCGATATATTACTCGAATACGCATATTTGGACTACATTAAAATGTACAGGGTGTCAAAAAAAAAAAATTGGGATCACTTCCGGTTAAACCGGAAGTGGTGAATTTTCAGGAATGGGATCAAAATATGCGTATTTGAGTATTATATCAACATAGCAAATTTCAAACCTGTATATTTAAAACTATAGAAAAATTGGGGGGCGTACCTCACCTCGTGGCCACCCGGTATATCCAAGCTAGCGTATGTGGCAGAACCTTTAAGAAATTTGACACACTTGAAAGAACAATTCAAATGGCAAAATAAACATCAAACTGCTTTCGATGAAATAAAACACATTATTCAGAGTGAGACAATTTTGAAATACTTCGATACAATGAAAGAAGTCACAATACAGACTGATAGTTCTTCATTCGCCATTGGATGTTCACTATTGCAAGATGGCAAACCAGTTGTATTTGCATCCAAATGCTAACTCTTTCACAACCTAAATATTGTCAGTTAGAAAAAGAAATGCTTGCTATAGTATATGCATGTAGAAAATTTTATTAGTATATTTTCGGTAAAAATGATGTAACTATTCAAACGGACCATCTACCGATTATTAGTATTCTGAAGAAATCATTGATAGAAGCTCCAAAACGCCTTCAAAGTATGATTTTACAATTGCATCGATATAATTTGACAGTAAAGTACATAAAAGGTTCAGAGATGTATCTTGCTGATTTACTGTCAAGACTTCCAAAGGGCAATGAAGAAAACATCGATAATTTTGATGTATACAAAATTCAAGAAATAATGCAAGACATACAAAATGTGAATGCTTTAGAAATCATCTCCATACCGGATTCAGATATATACGAGAAGAAACAACGAAAGATGAAGTAACGAAAGAACTGTTGGCCACAATCAAATAACAAGATACCTTTATGTTTGCGTCCCTATTGGCAGTACAGACAAGATCTTCATACACAACATGGACTAATTTTCAAACGTGATAGAATTCTTATACCACAAAAAATGCGGAAAATAATGTTGGATAAATTACATTACAATCATCGAGGCATAGAATATACTACAAATTTGGCGAGAGAGAGGATATTTTGGACAATGATAACAGCACAGATAAAAGATAAAATTCAAAGTGGCGACATTTTCATGAAATTTTCGACAAACCAACAGAATCCACCAATGTTATCATGTGATATCCCAGAACTTCCATTCGAGATAGTAAGTATGGATGTTTTAAGAAAAGAATTTTGATAGTTGTTGGATCACTATTATGATTTATTTGAAATTGAAGAACTCAAAGATCTGTCAGCAAAAACAACAATTCCGATGTGTTAAAAATATTTGGTAGACATGGGATACCAAGAAAGGGTATAAGTGACAATGGGTCAAATTTTGTAAACCAGGACTTCAAAAAATTTCAGAATGACTGGAATTTTGAACACTAAACTTCTAGTCCATATCATTCCCAAGGAAACGGAAAAACCAAAGCGGCAGTAAAAACAGCAAAGCAACTAATTGAAAATAGTTTCGAGAGTAAGAATGATTTATACGAAATGCTTCTTCTCGAAACGGATACACCAAATAAGATCGGTAGTAGTCCAGCGCAGAGATTACTTTCGAGAAATTTAAGATGTACTATACCTATCAAAGAAACGAAGTTGAAACCAAAAATTATACGAAATGTTGATGTATCTATAGAAAATCAGAACAAGGAATCAAAGTATTAGTATGACAGAAAATCACGAAATTTAGAGAGCCCACTAATTGATGAAGAAGTAATATTCAAGAAAAATAAAGATGAAAAAATTTGGACGAAAGGAAATATAGAAAAAATACCAACTTCTAGATCATTTGAAATCAGAACCGACGATGGGAATATGCTTCGAAGAAATGTAAAGAAGGTTTCCAGAACAGGCACCAATCGCGAGTAGGAATGATATTCAAACAAACAGCATTAATAATGAAGATATAGAACATGAACCTGGTCCATCCTACAGATCCACTGTGAGAAGGGATAAGAAGATTCCTTCAAGATTCGCAGATTTTCAATTGAACAAAATTGTTACGTTTGTTTAAATTTGATATTTTCACATTTTCATTTAAATTGAAAAGTTTTGAAAATTTTTCAGATTTGTCAATTTCATTTAAGGGGGCATGTTATAGTATTATGCATATCTCTGTAGATATGAAGGGACAGTAGTTGTCATTATATTATGATAGATGTTGAATGAAATACATGTTTTCATAAACCTACAATTTGCAACATTATTCTCAATAAAGCTCCTTGCTAGAGGTTACCTACAGTATCTTTAACACTTTCAGAAGGACTCCTATAGATAGCCTACTCTACGAACTCGGTGAGCTACCATTAAACTTGAGAAGACAAGAGTTGAGTCTTGCATAAGCTGGAAAACTCCAAACACAAAATGTTTGTCTAACAATCCAACCCCTCTTTCAACAATATTCAAAATTACATCGTCCTTTCTACGAAAGAAATAAACGTTCCCTCGCTATGATTAATCTTCAGCAAATATCCCCAACTCTATCGAATAATATTTACAAAACCTCACCATGGCTCATTCCCCCACCCTGCATACATGTTCAGCTACACTCTCTGAACAAAACCGATACGAATCCCAAATTATTTTAAATAGGCTACCAAGCCATATTATCCCAGTATTTTACACATGAACAAATTTTCACAGACGCATCAAAGACACACAGTGGTGTAGCTTGCGTATTTGTTACGAAAAATGAGGTATAAAAATTTAGAATCTCTGAAACTGCTACCATTCTCACTGGGAAGCTGTTTGCTATATCTAAGGCACTTTGTTACATAGAAACATTGTCAGCACAAAACTATCTGATTGTAACGGACTCTATCAACTCTCTACATATCATTTCCAGAACATATACACAACACATACTAGCTTAGTTGATCAAAGAAGAGCTGAAAATACTAGACACCAAAACTATAGTTTTTATCTGGATTCCCTCACACACCGGGATAAACGGAAATGAACTAGGTGATACATATGCCAAAGAAGCTTTTGAAGACCCAGCTGTTAGTTCTTGCTTTAAAGCCTAAGCAACAGATTTGAAATATTTTTTCCACTCAGGATTATTGAAACATGGAACCGAACATGGCAATCGAAAGATTCAAAACTTGAAGAAATCAAATCAGCATTCCACCTATGGTCATATTTACCAACCAGTCGTTTTCACCAGGTAGTCATTACTCGTCTTCGCCTAGGCCACACACGTCTTACTCACGAACATTTACTGGCAAAGCTACCCCAACCGGAATGTTTGATATGTGACGTGCCATTATCCACAAAACACATTCTAGTGGAATGTCCACTTTTCGATATCGAAAGACGAAAAAATAAAATTCCAAATGATTTACGTGAAATCTTCATGAGTTGTGCCGTAGACTGCATCATTTCTTTTCTTCAGGAAACAAATACTCTTTATAAAATATAATTATGTTCTACAAAATTGTAATGTATCTAATGTAATATAGATATACACATTATCGATAATAGCCGATTGGCTGATGCGGTTTTTCATTAAATAAAAAAAATAGTATGAATGCGGATAAGGGCCTAAAACCATACAGCCCCTTGTTCAAGTTCATATTACAGAATAGAAATAATCATTCATTCAAAATTTTTCAATAATCCATTCATTAGCCATTAAACAACAAGAATGTTGTCATTGAATCCAAAACAAATGGATTGAAATAGATTATAACAGGTAAATTATAGAGAAAATATTCAGTAAATAATTTTGTAGTAGGTACAGAAAAATTTAATGTAGTCAGGTATATTTCTAGGTGATGGGGGCAAATAGCCACTTAGATGCATGGTATAAATGAGATTACGATAGTGTTACTAGCTGATACATTTTTTTGAGCTCCCGAGGATGCCAACTTCGTTGACGAAACGCGCGTCGAATGATATTGACATTGTTTTGGTGTTTTGGGTAGGTTTCATTTCTTGAATTTCTGGGAAAGTGATATGAAGAAAAAAATTGAATACTCAACCAACTTTTGGAGACCAAATAACCAAAATTACTTCAATCGCCCCAAACCAACACCTATGAGTGGTATTTCACAAGCCACCACACCACAACCTAATACTAGACCATATCAAAACCCCAATCGACCAAATTTCATTGCAGAAGAACTTTACAATTTTGATAACCCCCATTATCAGGAAGAATCAATACCCTTTCAAAATGATTTATTTTACCAAATTCAACCCTGTTCCTCCAATGAATTCGAGTTTTACGAAAATATGAACTATGACCAAATCCAACCTGAATATGTCGATAATTTCAATCGATACCCAAATCGATCAAAGTTTCTCACGGTACCAAAATTTTCAGGAAATCGACCATTACGAAAAAATTTCATAAAAATACATTCTATTTACGATCGAAACGACCTCCCATACATTCACATTTCAAATCCACCGCTGAAACTTTTGATTGACACGGGAGCAACTAAAAGCTTTTCGAATCCCGAAATTGCCACAAACTATTTCCCCGATTTCATCAGAAAAGAACCGTTTACAATCAGCTCAATATTTCAGACCACTTTGCGCTGAAATACCAGCCTTTTAGGAATTCCACACTATAAAATTTTACTTGTTTAAATTTCATAATTTCTTTGATGGATTGATTGGTTATGATACATTGATTGATTTACAATCGAATCAATCAAAATTCCTATAACAATACCCAACGGTGAAATCACGATTATCGAAACAAAATTATTTGAATGTCAAATTCGCGAAAGTTTGACAACCTCTCGAAACAGCTATGCCCCTGTCGAAATTCGGAATAATATAGGTAGTGAAATACAAGAGATTTACCTTTATGAACCTGTCCCTGTAAAAACTTGTCATCCCGACCAATTCGAATTATACCATGCTTCAATCGATCATAACACCCCTTCGAATATATTCAAATCAGATATCACAAATATATACGAACTCAACAACACATGAATTCTAAAGAAAGACACCACATCGAGAAATTTTGCTTATCATTTTCAGATATATTTCACCGCAAAAATTCGAAGCTGACTTTCACGAACCAGGTGAAATACAAAATTAGGACCACCAATGAAGTCCCAATTTTCACAAAATCTTATCGCTATCCGTTTATTCATAAACTGGAAGTCAAAAAACAAATTGACGATATGCTTCGTCAAGGCATTATTCGACCAAGCGATTCACCTTGGTCTTCGCCAATTTGGATAGTCCTAAAGAAGGCGGATGCCTCTGGCAAAAAGAAATGGCGTATGGTAGTGGACTACAGAAAAATCAACGAGAAACCAGTGACGATACCCAATTCGAAATATGTCGGACATCCTTGAAAAATTGGGTAGATGTATATACTTTTCTACCATTGATTTGGCCAGTGGGTTTCATCAGATCGAGATGTACCCTGATGATTTAAAGAAAACCGCTTTCAACGTAGAGAACGGCCACTACGAGTACTCCAACTACCTTTCAGAGATCAATGGACAACGTTCTGAAAGACCTACAAAACAAAATCTGTTTCGTCTACATGGACGACATCATCGTTTCTTTCACT
The DNA here is from genome assembly GCA_958502065.1 of Chrysolina americana. Lineage (NCBI taxonomy): Eukaryota > Metazoa > Arthropoda > Insecta > Coleoptera > Chrysomelidae > Chrysolina > Chrysolina americana. The sequence continues at coordinate 35,498,623 of OY293420.1, forward strand.
TCGCTACAGGAGCACATGGTCAACCTTAAAAGAGTATTTCAGAAACTGCGCGAGAGCAATCTGAAAGTCCGACTCAACAAATCAGAATTCTTGAAAAAGGAAGTTTCCTTTCTGGTACATCTGATAACAACAGAGGGAATAAAACCAAATCCCGATAAGGTTAAAGCCATCATGAATTATCCGATATCCAAGACGACAAAAGAAATTCTTCCAAAATTTCTGAACCCTTTACAAGTCGCCTAAAGAAAGGAGCAAAAATCGATATTACTGACCCCACCTACATCAAGACATTTGAGGACTGCAAAACCATACTATCGAACGACCCGATATTGCAGTACCCTGATTTTACAAAGAGTTCAATTTGATCACGGACGCCAGTAATGTAGCGTTAGGTGCTATATTGTCCCAGGGCCCCCCAGACACGATAAATCAATCGCCTGCGCATCAAGATCCCTCTCCAATGACGAACAAAATTATTTGACTATCGAGAAGGAGCTTTTTGCAATAGTCTGGGCAACCAATTATTTTAGGCCCTATGTTTTCGGCCGAAAATTCAAAATTTCATGGATCACAAACCCCTTCAGTGGTTGATGTCTTTGAAAGAACCCAATTTACGATTGGTTCGCTGGAGACTGAAACTTGAAGAGTTTGATTTTCAAATTATTTACAAAAAAGGAAAAGTCAATACAAACGCTAAACTCTATCCAAATGAAACTGTCAAATAGACTGATGAACTTCCCATATTGAGACATATGCAGGAATTTAACGAAAAATCTGCCCTAGACAATGAAAAGCCATTCACAAGTAGAGACCCCGAAAATAAAACACCTAAAAATATCAAAATCAGGAAAACGAATCGAACGCAGTACAAATTGACCCCAATGACAACGACTAAAATGAAACTGTTCACACAAGTGCAGAAGATCCAATATTGAACATCCACATCACAGACAAACCAATCAATAACTTTTTGTGCCAACTAATGATAATTAAAGTTGATCGAAACCCTCGGATGGAAACCAGAAAATTATTTAGAAATTCAGTATGTCGAACCCGATAGTATCTATATGTTACCAATGAATCATTTCGAACCCAAATTATTGAACATATGGAAGAATTTGGTGTTCCAAAACGCAACTACGTCTTTTACTTCCAAAATGATACCGAAGACGTACTCTATAAAATATATGTGTAGGTTCATACCACAAACATTCAAAAATTTCTCCTTCAAGCTCTTCAAATCCAATAAACTCCTCTTCGATGTGACGAACGAAGATTGCCAACAGAATCTCATCAAATTTAAACATGAAAGTGTAACCAACCATCGAGGCATTCACGAAACCATTGCCGAACTCAAAACCAAATGTTATCGGCCCAAGTTATACGATGACGTAAGAACATTTAGCAATAATTGTCCAATATGTCAACAATGTAAATACGAACGTCACCCACTTTTGATCAAACTACAATTAACGCCCACTCCCAAAAAACCATTTAAAACTATACACGTTGATACCTTAAAATTTGGCAGTACTATACCTTTAACAATCTGTGACAGCTTTACCAGATTTGAACAAGCATACGTCATTCCTAGTCTTTCCGCACTTCACCTATATCAATCACTGCAGTTTATTTCAACTTTCAAAATCCCCAAAAATATCGTCTTTGATAATGGTACCGAATTCTCCCAAAACGTTCTAAAATAATTCGCGAAACTGCATAGAATCAATTGGCACTGTACACTCCCATATAACCCAAATTCCAATGCCATTGTAGAAAGGTTCCACTCCACTCTCATTGAAGACATAGGAACACTCAACCTCTCGAAACCAAATCTGAACCTCTTCGAAAAATTGACTTTCGCCGTCCTTGCATACAATAATAGTCTTCATTCAACAACAAAATTAAAACCAATAGATTTAGTGTTTGGACACCTAGAACTAAAAGATCCAATCGAAATTGATTCCGAATTCGAACCAATCAATACCAAATTGACCGAACACAAAGAATCTATTTTCCAAATATATAGAAAAATTCACGAAGACACGTCAAAACAAAAATCAACAATGATTTCAAAACGTAATGAAAATCGAGAAGACCCTCCAAATTTTGAACCCGGAACCATTGGATATATGAAAACACCTGAAAGACAGTCGGCTCCCCTCTACAAACCCGAATATATTCTCAAAACGACTGTTCTAACTGTGACAGTCCCACAAAATACATACCACAAACAATCATTCAAACCACTAAGAAAAATGACGGACCAAAATCTATTACAGGTCGATGATACTTCATCAGACAGCGACTCGGAAGGTTTGAATCCAGAACCTCCAGACGAATCCAGGGATCCCTTTAAAATGAGGACCACACGAATTAAAGTAGCTTCCCTTACTTTCCCACATTATATTCTAGTCCATTAGAAAACCAAATAAACTCAATAACCAATCAATATAAGTATTAGAAGCCACAATAAATAATACAACCCCTTTCAATAGATTTTTTTTTTCATTATATCGTTTCAATAATAAAAATACAATAATAATATTCATAAAATAAAACTCGGTATAATTTCGAACATGTGATGAAGTGTCCTCCTGCTCGTAGAAGAGTATATATGCTTTTCCGCTCACAAGGGAATTCGAATGAATCAGTGAAACTAGGGAATCGTTGTACTCGTGCCATGTGCCTGTATATGGATGCCTACAGTAAGCAGTGTAGTGCCCGCTATTGGTAGTCCAGCTGTGATTCGTCAATGTGTACAAGTTATAGCGACAAGGGGCTACATTTTCTGCACTGTAGTTGCTCAAATCTGAAACTTCCAGAGGAAAATCAATAGTTAAATTCAATTTTCCTCTAAATCTTCCTGTTTGACACAATCTTTTTAAATGGATTACTAAAATTTTGGGAAATTTCTGAATCAATAGGGACTTTGTGAAATTCCTTTTTCTTTTGCAATTCAAACATGTGGGTTTTTCATCACCATCCATAGTTTCTTCCCTAGTGAATGAATCTAAACATTGCGAGAGTTTAAGTTGGCCTATTCTTTTTGACATAGGAAGAGAAAGGTCCCAAAATGTATCGAAAGTGACTGAAATAAGTACATTTCAATGTTGATTTCAGCTGTCCAACAAAGTTTTCTACTATCTTGAAGTTGTCCATTCCCAAGTATCTCGACCATTACCCTATTCAACGCGTATAAACACCTCGAATACGAAGTCGAAAATGTAAACCACATATTCAGATCTTTGTCTCCCCATAAACGCACAAAAAGAGCCCGTCATTGCTCCTCTTGGCTCCCTCGTAAAATGTATAAGCGAAAATCTAGACGAGCAAGATGCGAAAGAAATCTATCACAGCCTAGCCGAACTCGAATCAAACCAAAATCGAATCATCAAAACAACCAATAAACAACTTTCACTTGATGGAAATTGATGGAAAATATTAACGAAACAATGACTTCAGTTTCAGATAATCAAAAACTGATAGGAGATAAAGTCAATGAGTTGAGAAGTGCACTTAACGAGACAAAATTCAATTATGCACATTTTTTGTAAATTCATGAAATACTGAATCAAATAAAAATCAATCTCGATTCTCTACTAGATTTTCTAACAGAAACAAAAAATGCAACGGGATTTGCGAACTTGAAAACATTACATCGCAGTATCGCCTCTCCAAACGATCTAAAAACAATAATAGATGAACTCTACTCATCACATAGTCATTCTCAATTAATATTTGATAATGAGGAATACCTCAAATATTATGGTGTTGTTGAAACCAAAGTTTTCACCGTCGAAGACGAAATTATATTTTCATTAGATTTTCCATTAGTTCACACTGAAACTTTCGACCACTATCACCTTTATTCAGTTCCAAATCAGAACCAATCAATTATCATCTCACCTGCCTCCTACCTCACCCTAAGCAACGAAATGTACCAGTACCAGAACGAAGAGTGCGTTGACCTACAACCAAATTTCCTGTGTGAGAAGTAACACCTTCTGCCCATCCAGGACAACCCAGATTGTGTGACGTCACTACTTTCCTCCAATGCCTTTGCCGATAAATGCCATCAAATTCCAATCAGAATCAATCAGGAAATAATCGAAGGAATCAATGATGCCCACTACATAGGCATCTTTCCGGAGAAGAGAAAATTCCAAACAAACTGTGTGGAAAACGATGTCGCTGTGCTGAAAGGAGTATATCTCTTTGTTGTTCCACCAAAATTCTCCCTGAGAACTTCCAAATACACCTATCGGAATGAAAAACGATCAACTAACTATAGAACACCCCCTACATTGGAAGAAATCAGACATTCATATTCTAATCCTGCAAGTCGAGAAACTTAACTTGAAAGTTTCCCTTGACAAACTGCACCAGCTCCAACTAGACGAAATTTGGGAAGACCCATTGGACCTCATCAATCTTCGCCCGGATTACTCCAGATGGTCCCTATGGAGCGTCGCGCCTTCGTCGTGGTATATCTTGTGGTGACCCGGAAACAAGATATCCTTCGCCTGCTCAAACCCAAAAAACCATCAACCAACCAGGCCATCAACGAAACTCAAGTGGTTCCACCCTTGAGTTCCTTCTACGGGATGGAGGAGTTATGTATGCCTTCCTGTGGGAATAGCTGAACTATGCATTGCTGCCTATGCAGATTTTCAGGAACACGTCGAGAGGGTGTTGAATTCAACTTCGGTTCATGGGAACGAAGAAACCTCTAGAATAGACATAGACTTCGAGCAAGAAACATCTCTTTGTATTATTTGTTGTAAATTAAAGTTTTCGAGTAAAATAATTTTTTTCAAAAACTGAGTTCATTTATTGAAGAACATTAAATATATTCGTGACAATTTGAGAAGATTTGAAATAAGGCCAATAGAATGAAATCGAAAGAAACCGTTTGGGGAATCAATTTTCAGCAAATAATTTTAATAACTCTGTTCAGTCTTTAATGCGTGTAATCTGATTTTGCACCGTCCCAGGTGGTGAGCTCAACTTCTGGTAGCTAAATTTTTGCACGTTATTCAGTTTTTTGCTTTTAGCTATAAAACGGAAAATTCTATCTAATTCAATAATACAGAAGACTAAATTCTGCGTTGAATGATATCTGAAAACATCAAATTCGGTTAAGTGCTGTCGCCAAAATCGAATGTTAAAAACAACAAGAAAATTTCGTAGTTTGGTGCAAACTTACATTTTACGGCTTTCCAATACGACATATCTTGACAACAGAAATTCCTATCAAAAAATTTATAGAGAATTAAATATCATGTAAAATAGATACCTTGGTATTAGAATTCAGTCTTTTGAAATTTGAAGTTTCGGATCAATTCAAAATCGTTTTTTTTTTCGGCGTTTTAAGCACTTCTAATTGATTTTCTAGTTGAAGGAATATGCACAACCTGAGTAGAGATCCGAGTCCTACAAATAAAAGTTATTAAGTATGTCGAAGTTCTGTATTACCATTGAATCTTTAATAAGTATTATTTTTATTCATTTATTGATGAGTAAATTAATAATCATAGCTCCTGATAGTTTAGATGCAATGAAGTATCAAAAACACTTTATTGGTAATAGTTTATTGGTATTCATGTTCGCATTTTCTTTGGTGTCGATGTCCCTTCATTTGAGGAGCTCGGAAGGCGCAGTTGCTTATCGTGGTCCTCTTCATCTGTATCATCTTCAAAGGGACTATACTCACCTATTTCTGCTTCTACGGCAATGAAAGTCTCATCCTCATCCTCGAAGGGTGCTGAATTCGAGCATGACTAGCCGTTGCAGTTGAGGCAAATTGTTGAACATTTCATGTCTACTTTTCGGCAGCTGCACTTCCCTGTACACTCCTTCGTACATTTGCAAGACACCGTGTTGAGAAGGTCAGGTGTTGCTGGTTCTTTGGTGTTTATGATGGGGAGAAAGCCAAGGTCCGTCCTCCTCCAACCCCAGTTCGGAGGATCATTTGGTTTATCATACCAGCCCTGGATTTTAAGCTACACCCGCAGAATGTGTTGGGTTGGTGGCTCCATTTGTTGGAAGTAGAGAAGCCAGCTCGAAAGTTGGCTTTGGTGGGCATTTGAAAATATCTCGTAGCTGATTTGGTCCAAAGATGTCTTATCCGCCTTAGATGAATGGAGGGCTGCCAAGAACAGTTGAGGAGCAGACTTCCAAAATGAGTTTTGTCCATTATGGGCGCATTTAGGATCATTCATTCTCAAAATCCCTGGATTGGCTATCAGAAGGAGATTTTTGACAAGGCAATAATTAGGGACATATTCTTGCAATTTATCCAGTTTCTTAAAATTCACCGAAACGTATTCAATTCTTCATAGTAAACTTTCTCATTTCCTGAAAATTATGCAATTTGGACAAAACGCATTTTGGTAGTCTGCTCCTCAGTTGACCTGCTGAAATAAGAAACTTAGGATCTGCATCTTCATGATGAAAAATATTGACAGTCTCTTGTAATATCGTGTTTCCTTTTCAAGGAGTTTGACAAAGTTCAACTTCCCACTTCCCTTGGCGATAGAATGCAGAAGTTTTATCACATTCACTGATTGCAGTTAAGCTCACTTCCTGGTATGTTGCAAACGTAGATTACACGCGTTTAGGACCGAATAAAGATATTAAAATGATTTTCAGCTTGCTGGAAATTAATTCCTTGAAATATATCAATTTTATTGGCCTTAATATACTAGGCTGGTTAGAGTTTATGGTAAGTCAAAATTCCGTATTATCTGTTCTTGTTTATCCTCGAATACATTTCTATAGTGTTTTCATATTTCAAATAGGCTCCATGTAAACAATGATCAATGCGTGCTTGTAGCATGTCCACCTCGTGATCGCCAATTCTCTCAACGCTTTTGATCGATAGAACATCAACCTGTCACGACACCAAACGGAATGTTTTTGCAGAGATGTATTCAGCTTGGATGTGTTACAATTATTAAAGCTACGTTTTTTTTTGAGGTTGCAGCGGTGATTTATTTTTGTGGATTTATAACATTATTGATTATTTATTTAAAATATTTGTATTGGTGTATTGGATAATGTTACATTTTCAAATTCATTTCACTGGGTTAACAAGCTTAATGCGTCTCTGATCTAATTTGACGTACACGTTCTTTTTGTTGACATCTTCCGTATTCGAAATATTATGAATACACTATAGTAGATCCCTTGTAAACATAATTTGATTTTTCTACAGAATTTTGAGAAAAAGTATTATCCCCATATCCATAAAATGTTGTGTATTCTGGCCACTGCATAGCCGAATTCGTATGGAAAAAACCATAGAGCAATTATTGAATCGTATTTGAATCATGATCACTGAGAGTGAATTTGTTTTAGTATTTTGATTAGGTTAATCGAATCTTCCTGGAATTGTGACACTTCCATGCACTATATGTTCTTATAATTTTCATATCACATGATATTATCCATGAGTGAAAGAGCTGAAGGAAGCTACATTAAACTTCGAGGCACAAGGCTCTCCTCGGACTGTGAGGACGTAAGCAATGGCTCATGTTGGCCACGCCATGTCAAAAATCAATGTGCTAGACGCGGTAAAGAGGTGTCATTAGGCGCTTTCCAGCTGCCACAGGAATTAACTCTGAGAAGCACCTGAAGTGATCTGACAAACCACGAAAATTGATTTTCCAATTGAACCCATTTCAAGTCAGGTGAAGTTCACTTCAGAGGCAACGTACAGGGTGCTGCTCCCTTTGGCAATTAGAAACTTTTGTGACCTCCGAAAATTTAGCAAAAATATTGGAAGCGGTAACGGTGGCAGCGTTTCTGCTCATATACAGTGAGGGGCAATATTATGGAATAAATTCAGTTTTACGAGAATAGGCAACTTTTGAGACAAATCCCGAAACACGTCGATTTTTATTTCCAAATTATGATTTTGTGGCAGATATGTCATACTAGTGACGTCATCCATCTTTGCGTGATGACGTAATCGATGATTTTTTTAAATGAGAATAGGGGTCGTGTGATAGCTCATTTAAAAGGTTATTCAATTCTCTTTTCAGTGATATGAACATCAACATAATTATTTATACAGGGTGGCCAAAAAAATATTTAATTTGTAAATGAAATTAATTGTCACAAAAAGAAGTATTATCATTTATTAAATACAAAATTACATTGTACTACTGTCGGAAAACAGAAAAAAAAATTATTTGACAAATAAAAATTGCTTTTCGCTTAAATTAAATGTTCAAATTGCCACCCACCGGCCTCTTGGCAGTAATGGAACCGACGAATACATTCTTCTTGAACATTGTGGATCATTTCTGGAGGTATATTACGAATTTCCAATCTAATTCTATTTCTTAAATCTTGTAAATTCTGTGGTCTATCGATGTAAACTTTTGATTTTAAGTAACCCCATAGGAAAAAATCAAGTGGTGTAAGATCTGGAGATCTTGCGGGCCACTCTATTGTTCCTCGTCGACCAATCCATCTCCTAGGGAAACATCTGTTTAAAAAATCACGAACAGGACGTGCAAAGTGCGGAGGTGCACCGTCTTGCTGAAACCATATGTTTTCATTTGGCGAATTACGATCATTTTCATTTGGAAACATGTCTGTAAGGGCGGGTATAAGTTCATTTTGTAAAAAATCAAGATATATTTGCCCCGTAAGAGACCCATCGAAGAAAAAAGGACCTATAATTCTATCCTCGACTATCCCTGCCCACACGTTTAGTTTTTGAGGGTGCTGAGTGTGTACCGCAGTCATCCAATGGGGATTATCTTGACTCCAATATCTGCAGTTTTGCCGATTCACTGTTCCATTTAAACAGAAGGTTGCTTCATCAGAAAAAAGGATTTCACGAATGAAGCGTGGATTTTGATTACATAAATCTTGCATTACTTCACAAAACTGCATTCGGCGATCTGGATCATCCTCATTGATTTCGTGGACATTATGAATTTTATACGGATGATATTTCTCTTTTTTCAGCACACGTAAAACAGACCTTTTAGAAATGTTTGTATCAGCTGCAATTTGCCTAGAATTAATTTGAGGATTCTCTGCCACACTTAATAATACAGACAGTTTCACATCCTCATTCATTGGTGGATGACCAGCATTTGCAACATGTTTCACGTGTCCAGTTTCTCTAAATTTCTTCTCAATTTTACTAACAGTGGATTGTGTGATAGGCGTATTAGGATATTTTATGGTAAATAAATTACATACTTCTTGTTGTGTTCTGGTTCTATCTCCACATCCAACCATAATTAATACTTCGATTCTTTGTGTTTCAGTTAATGGGGCCATTATTTATTTATTTCATGAAATAAACTAGTCCTTATGAGAAAATGTCAAGAACTGACTTACATTTGACCCAAGCCAACTCGATTTGTAAAAACTATACTTTTTGCTATCTTTTTAGTTCTCATTATTTATTTGCCTAATAAACTGTTTCAAGTGTTTCAATAGTAGACAAAATCAATGAGGATGATCCAGATCGCCGATAGACCACACATTTCCAAGATATGACAAATAGCATTACATTGGAAATTCGTAATTCAACTCCAGAAATGATCCACAATGTTCAAGAAGAATGTATTCGTCCGTTCAATTACTGCCAAGAGGCAGGTGGGTGGCAATTTGAACATTTAATTTAAGCGAAAAGCAATTTTTATTTGTCAACTAATTTGTTTTTCTGTTTTCCGACAGTAGTACAATGTAATTTTGTATTAAATAAATGATAATACTTCTTTTTGTGACAATTAATTTCATTCACAAATTAAATATTTTTTTGGCCACCCTGTATAAATAATTATGTTAATGTTCATATCACTGCATAGAGAATTGAATAACCTTTCAAATGAGCTATCACACGACCCCTATTCTTATTTAAAAAAATCATCGATTACGTCATCACGCAAAGATGGATGACGTCACTAGTATGACATATCTGCCACAAAATCATAATTTGGAAATAAAAATCGACGTGTTTCGGGATTTGTCTCAAAAGTTGCCTATTCTCGTAAAAATGAATTTATTCCATAATATTGCCCCTCACTGTATAAGAATATAGGAGATCAATGTTACACCCTGACAGATAGACATGAAGGCTAGATTGAAATGTTTATGTACCGGAGTTGACAATGTAACACGCATCGATATACTGAGTGTCCGCACAAGGTGTTTTTTCGAATAATGAAATGAAATTCAGAGGATCTCTATATGACATAAAACTGCATTTTTTGACAACTTCCGATTCTAACGGAAATGATAAGAATTTTTAAATTTCGAATAGGATACCTGGTATATTATTTTTTTTCTGCACTTGGCATTCTGGGTAAAATAATTTTTTTTTGTGAAATTAATTTTTAATATAGAGGGCTCTTGATAGGTTCAAATCACTTATTTTTCTTCTTAAATTTTGTGAAGAACACAACTCCATTTTTTTCATCAAAATATATCTGTTTTGTAGAATTAAATTTTTAATCAGTAGGTATAATTGATTTTCAATGAGTAGGAACATGGTGTCTCGTTGGATCAGAACAAAAAAGCATTTCGTTACGATTATTTTGAAACCGCACACCAATTTTCGTTAACAAACCTAAAAATAATACCTCTGATTTTTACTATAATGAAGCATCCTTTGAGAATGGAGGGAGATTTAAATGCATCAAGTAACTTGTGACCAGCACAACTGATGAAACATAATGATCAATGCAAAAACTATCATCATTATTTCCTTCTCGAAATAATTTTTTTAACATTTTCAAGATACCATAATGATTTCTTTCATGTGTTGTTCTCTGGTTACTCGATGCTTTCAAATCTTATTTTGACTTCAAAAAATACTTGATTTCATGAAAGATCTAAAGTGATATTTTTAATTATTTTAAATAAAATTTGGTTGAAACCCAATAGTGTTTAGTATCAAATTATTTGTGATTCAATGCTCTCTTGTTCTGAACTGACAAGCCATCATGTTGAAGTTTGGAAAAAATTAGAATACCAATTCAATAATTTTATTTCACATAGGACATATTATATTTTTACAAAAAACAGTTCTGTTATTTTATTACCAAAATTCTAGGACTAAAATTAGTGATTTGAAAAAATAATTAGTTAAGTGATAGCTGTAGCCAGGATGTCATTAAGAAGTTGAAACATACCAGATTCCTATTTAACAGGGGCCCGAGTCGCAATAATGCATTTTAATGTCGTATACAGATCCTCTAAATGTAGCGAAACGCATATCCACTGAAATTGACGTTATTTTGGTGTTGGCATGGCATCAAACGTTAAAAGGTTAGGGTTACGTCTTCGATACCTCGCACCAAGTCTCTCTGAATACTTCTTAGGGAAGCTCGTAAGGGTAAAGCTGGGTGACGAAAATAACAATTGAATTTTTTTGGGTTGTTTCTTTTTCATGAATTTAAAACTGATAACATAAAATGACAGATGGGAGATGATTTCCCTAGTCCTACTGAGATTCCTAAAAACAAGTAATCACTCTACCTGCCACGTTATTTGAATTTCTTTCGAAGATCACACCCATTTTACTACAGCTCCAAAGGATCGTCATATGAGAGTTCTAACATTATGTACCACCATTTTGTTTTGGATGAATATTTTTGTCAGAAGAAAATTTGTATCCATTCAAAAGTTAACAGGGGGGTGTTACTTTACATACAAACTGTATATATTGCAGTATTCGTTTGTCCTAGGAATTCCTTTCCTACGCCTGACGTATTTTTCGTTTCGATTGGGTGAGCTAATCTATACTGATGATTGGCAATGAGCATGGAACCGGTATGTAGATGTTCTCCCGTTTTAATTCAAAACATAAGTATGGCCATGAGATTTATGGAGAAACGCGATGTAATTATTTTAAAATTCTTTCCGCAAGTTATACAAGTATAATATAACGGTATAGATGGTAGTATATGTTCTTTGATGGATACTTGCCGAAGAAAATACTCGTATTGTATAAGTTTATGCGGAAGTCCGGTCTGTTTATAAATAATTTATCATCACCACCAGTCTATTTCTACTACAGGAGCCATTCACACTGTTTCATTATCATTACACTCATTTCATTGTGTTTTTGAAATATTCATTTTCTTGTCAAAACAGAAGTGCCTATAGGTACATAGACTTAAAATCTATAAAGTTAGTAAATTTACCTTCATAGGGGAATATGATAGCTTGAGTAGTTTTTCCATAAAAATCATCAGAATAGCTGCTCTGGATACTCGTGTCTTGTATTGGAAAGAGATGTTCATATTCTTTGACTGGTTGTGGCAGATCAGATACAGAAATAATTGGTTTTTCTTTGAGTCTCAACTTTTTCAAAATTTGATTCTTGATATACTCGATTCGAAGCTTGGTGAACTCATTTTCTCTTATAGAGAAATCTGTTTTAGCATCCACATTGTTTTCCAGTATATCGTTTTTATTTAAATTCGGAAAGAACACTTGAAAAGCCGCTGGAGCATTAGCGGTGCAAATGTGTGCAAAGACCATTATCACTGATACCACTGAGTAAAACCCGAAAAACTTCATCGCGAATTCTCTTAATGTTCTCTGTTCGATTTATACTCACACCCAACTTGTTTACAAATTGCTGATGATTGATTCCGGCAAAAACATTTACTTATTCACCCCACTATTTTTAATTAACATTTCTGTAATGAATGATACGCCTGAACTTTGAACCCAGATGGAAGTGGTGGATTTTAACAAATATATATATATATATATATATATATATATATATATATATATATATATATATATATATATATATACATATAATTTATGTCTCGATTATATGAGCACGTTATTAACGCGTGCCTTCAAAAAACTGATTAAAAAATAGATACCCTCAATATCTCTACTTTTGGTATTAATAAAAGATACTGAAAGATGACTAGCATTCTAACACATTTCAATCATATTATCATTGAGTTTTCAAATAGGAAATTTTTCCACCAATCGCACAAATCGAAATTTATATAAACAAGGATGTGAAATAATCAATATCTTGCTTATCATACTACAGCACTATTCACTCCAATATAATTCAAGTTACTAATGGTGAAATGGTGATATTGTTTGAATATCATGAATTCATTAGAGAAGTGGAAGCGGACGGATGACATATATGAAGCTGTGGAAGAAATCCGAATATATAGAACACCTGTTACTTCATATTTGTCGGCATTTGTGTGGATAATTACCCAAAGATAGGGTATTTTCGTGCTTTGTGAGTATTCTTGTAGGTGTTCAAATTCATCGAGTAAAATCACAATGTTTAGCCTATGTCAGTTGTTCAACGTTTTCATTTTTCGTGAAACTGAGGCTTCTACCATGGAATAACGGAACACTGAGGTATGAACCCAAATTACAACTAACGGCTCAATCGATTTTTCCATTTCTGTTCATAGGGTCTGTTAGTTGTGAACTGAATTCGAATTGGCAAATTTCTGATTTTTGTATCGTCATTGTCAATAATGTAAAATGGTAATAACTCATATTGTCAAAATCCATTGTCCATAAGACGTGTTCGGTTAATGCATATCTGATATATATCTGATGCATATCAGTCTCTGTGCTCCGTTCATCTTTACTTGGCGTTCGGAAAATTGCAGCCTGAAGCAGGTGGAGACCATTCCCATCCTCAAGCCGGGAAAGCAGGATACGAGGATCGGCAGCTACCGCCTTATCTCGCTACTCAGTGCGGTGGCCAAGGTGGTGGAAAGGATTCTACTGAAGAGACTCAGTGCCCTCGAAGAAGAGCTGGAACTCATCCCTGCGAAGCAGTTCGACTTCAGGAGGCACCATTCAACGATCTCTCAAGTTGCGCGGATTGTTCATGTGGTTTAGGAAGATTTCAGTCTGGGGCATAATACGGTAATGTTCCTGTTGGACATCTAAAAGGCATTTGACACAGTCTGGCTCGAGGGCATCATCATGAAGATGCTACCGGCAGGTATGCCAAGTCATATGGTAACATTATTGGACTCATACCTGGTCGACAGAACCTTCGGGATTAGACTGAATGGAACCATAGCTCTATGCTGAGGAAGACCGAAGCAGGAGTCCCACAGGGCTCGTGCGGTCGCCACTGTTATATTCGCTATATTCATAAGACTTTTCAATGCATGAAGGCACACAAACCGCCTGAAGGCACGCAAACCGCCATCTACGCAAACGACACTGCAAGCGTATTTAACGAAGCCGCCGCGCTAGGACCATCTGTAGAGGGAAGTCGTGCCGCATATGGCGAAAAACAAGATAGTGATAAAGTCGGCCAAGACAGCTCATGAATTTCACCAAGAAAAGGAAGCGGGAATAGCGGAATTTTCAGGTAGATTCACGGCTCTGGAGGTTGAGATTACCCAGGCCGAGTCAGTGCGGTACCTGAGGGTACAGCTGGACAAATGTTGACTTTTGGTAGACATGTTAGCTTGGCGTTACAACGCGCAGGGGCGGCAATCAAAAAACATTCCTGCTCATAGCGAGAGACACCAAGCTGGCTATGGACACCAAAGTGTTGATCCATAAACAAGTCAAAAAAAGACCAACGATGAGATATGCATGTCCAGTGTTCTGCTATGTTGTATTTGGAATGGATACAGAACAAGATAGTCCGTATTGACAGGAATAGTGACATACACATTCGGATAGACTCACTGAGGGAGCTAGCCGATATTCCAATAATTCCAAAATTATTCAAGCACTTCATCTTCAGGAGTCGGTCGGCCAGAGATATGACGATAACTGGAACCCAAGAAAACACACGTCTGAGACAGTGGCTCATCTACCTGTCGAGGGATATTCTCCATGAAGAGCCAGAAGAAGAGTATCTATTCATAACACAATGAATGTCAAAACCCGGTATTTTTTTTTTAAGAGCGTAAGGATAACCCGACAAGGAAATGGCCCGATAGCCCGATATTTTACACATAAGTCAACAACATAACCTAGAGAAGGCAGGGTAGTTAACCTCAGGCAGAAACACGCACTCGTAGCATCTTGTGGCCTGCACAACACCGAAGGGCTCACCTAAGCTTAGGCAGGCGACAGAAAGTTTTACCCGTCTGCAGTAGACCACAGAAGGGCAGGGTGGAAAACTCCATTTCCCACCTACAAACCCGACAAAATTCCCTCCTAACCCCCTGTGGCTTAATGAAGATTTTAAGCGGTTTCATTTATCAGATGTCTGTGTATTGCTAATATTCAAAGATTTTAAATTTAAAATTGTTTTTTTTGCATTTTTTCTCTTTTTTTTTTTCGCTCCAAATCCAGACGTCAAGTGAACAAATATGACATATTATTGTAGTCCTTAGCTTAGACCATTGACAGATTATGTATCTAACCTAGCTCTTTCGATCCTGGCGTGCACTCATGTGGACAGCATTTGATGATATATAAAAATGGTCTGAAATTCAATTTTGACCGCTGCAACCAACTTAACACGTTTGCTTCCATGTTTTATCATAAATTCCGCAAATATTTTGCCATCTATAAGTGAAAAGATGAACACACTAAGCAGTTCTTGTTCTGACGAGAATGTAATTTACTGAATGTCGCGCATCTGTTTGTTCACAGTCGATTTCTAGAATTCTACCGAGTAGTGTAGTGTTAAAAAATTATAAATTGTTTGAAAATAGTAAGTAATTGATATAATTACTAGAGATTATTTCGATTTTCAAAATACTTTGATATTTTGGACGCATTTAACTTTGTGTACTATAGTACACATCAGGCGGAGTAAGAATTATGTAAATATAAATTTAAGAAAAATATTGAAAATGATTTTTGCATAAAATATGAGTAGAAAAGGGTAACACTATGACCAGTTATTACAATATTGTAAAAATGATGATTCTGACATTGACATTCTCAGCGACGAAAATGACGGATGGGACGAACATTTGCAGCAACAGTGGGATATTGGTAAAATTTCGGTAAAGTATATTTGTTGTTTGTAGGCTATCAGTGCAATTTTTTTTTGTTCAGACATGTTCGATGTAACAGATGAATCCGAAAACGAGGGTTCAGACGATGTTGGAGATCCGTTACAGAATCATATTCCTAAGGTTCTCACTGAGAATGCGGATAAACTACAAAGTACCCAACGGGTTCATCTATGCATTTGCAATAAACAAAATTGTTTTCATAAATATCACACTGTTAAATGAAAGTTGTAATATTACTTTGTTTTCTACTTAGGTATTGCCCCAAAAAAAAAAATAAATACTAATTACCCGAAATGTAGCAATCATTATACCCGCAAGTCCCCGTGTCCACTGTAGAGCACATATCATAAGTCAAAAACGGAAAAATTTAGGATCATCAATCAAGTACCAAAAATCTTTAAAAAAAATTTGATAACCTAATGACAAACTATAAATTTTTTTCTTCTGTATACAAAAAGTCGGGTCTAAAAGGGCTAGGGCGCGTTATCAATCACCTCAGTTAGCTCCGTGATCAGGTGATACTCACTTGGTGATTATTTTTTTCATTAATTCATACTCGGAGAACCTCCATTATATGATATGATAACTTACAAAATTATGGATAATAATTAATCTACTTTTTATACTTATCGACTAAATATAAATACATACATAATTCAATTCAGAGACAACAAATGGAACGTATACTTTTCTGATAGAATCTTGTGAAAATTCAGAGCAAGTACGAATAATCATTTACAAAATTTCTGATTTTACACGAATCATATTTGTGTGATCCACAAATCTACATCGAAGAATACTCCTAAATCTGTAACAGTTGAGACGTAGCTCAGGGGACTAATGTTGATAGCATATGAAGTATCAATTGTTTATTACTTTCAAAAAACTTATGAAGCAGCATTTGTTGATATTTTAATACAGATAATTTTTCATGCTCTATTTATACAATCCATTCAAGTCTGCTTGTGAAACATTTGATGTGATTCTGACTTTACTTTCGCCACTTTCAAAACTGCTATTGATATCATTCACGAAAATGTTGAATAAAATGGGTACTCCTGATGAAAGTTGAAAGTAAAAAAAAATATGAGCAGCTCTTATTTTTTTTCTAAAACGAACCATAATATTTCTTAATTTGATTTTTATGTACTTCAACAACATGATTGTTTTCTAAATCTTATTTTACATTTGGTGACTTATTTTCTACAATCGTAAAAGGACCTTTGAAAACAGCGTCAAACTTACTTACATCATTACATTTCAATATTACTTTATCTCCCACTTGATAACTGAATGTTTTGATTTCATATTATACCTATTTTTTCTTTTAGCTTTTGATTCCACTAGATTTTAGGCATCATTACATGTGTTCGTAGTCTTATATTTTAATTCCAATGGATAATTTTCGAAATTGTAAAGAGGATCAATTGTATCGATTAAGTTTGATGGTAATCGTACAGGTTATCCGAAAATAAGTTCATATGGTGTATATTTGGTTTCAGTGTGTACTGTATTATTGTATGCAAAACACCAATACTGAACCCATGAACTCCATAAATTTGGGTGGTTTGAAACCTGAATTCTCAAATAATTTCCCAAACCCATATGCGTATTTTCAAGCGAACCTATAGTTTCGTGATGATAAGCTGTTGAATTCAATTGTTTGATATTCAAATGTTTACAAGTCTCAGATATAGTAGAATTCAGAAATTTATATCCCTTGTCTGTAACGAATTCTTTCGGAATACCATATCGCCAAATGAAATTATCAACAAAAGATGTCGCAACAGTTAATGCCTCTTTATTAGGAATTGGGTAAGCTTCTACAAACTTCGTCAGCTCACACTGTCAGCTCACAAAGTGAGGACATATCGGTTATTGTCAGAATCTTCTGGTAATGGACCAACAAGATCTAAAAATATTTTTTGAAAACCGGAAGAAGCTGTTGTTGTTATTGTCATTGGTTCTGTGTTAGGTTTGGAGTGTTTGTAACGCTGACAATCGTCACACTTTTTAACAAAGTCTTCTACATTTTTACGTAACCCTGACCAAAAGTAGTTTTTCTTTCTGTTATTGTACATTCGGTTTATCCCTGCATGTCCTCCAGTCGGTAGTATATAGTCATTAAGAATAAGTTGTTATTAGTTATATGTTTTACATCCTTCACTATCGATATTTTGACTCCTGAATTTTGTACTTTTTTGCGATATTTCAATCCTTCCATTGAAATTTGTGTGCACTTTTCATTTTTCAAATTTATAATTTCCGGAATATCATATTCTTTACAAATAATGTTAAGATCTCTCAACGTTGTACCTAAGTCAATCGTCGATCGAGTATCCTGACACAAGTAGGTAAATGATTCGTGAATCAAAATTACATATCAATTTTCTAACAACGAAGTACTTTTCATTCCTATCAATTTCATTGAAATCGATAGTAGAAACGGGACAGCTGATACGAGTCTCTGGGACGTTTTAGTAATTCTATAACTCCAGGGCGATCAATCCTTTCGTCAGAATTAATAATACTCCTCGAGATATTATTGTGTCAACTGTTTTCTTTGCTTGAGCTCTCGTTATGACGTACATTGTATTTACTACATTACTTTGCATATTTTTCAATTCATCAGAAGAGATTACAACTCTTGATAACGCGTCCGCAACTATGTTGTCTCTTCCTCTGATATATCAAAATCATATTCTTCGAGAATAAGTCTGAATTTTGTTATTCTGCTTGATGGGTCCATCATACCAAATAAATATATTAATGGCCTGCAGTCCGTGAAAATGACAAATTTTCTCGAAAACAAATAAGGTCTGAAATGTTTTACGGCCCAAACTATAAATGAAATTTCTCGATGTATGGAAGGATAATTTGTTTCTGCCTCATTGAGAGATCTGCTCGCATATGCAATGGGTTTTTCATCCCCATTTGAAAGAACAACCCCCTATTGCATACCCCGAAGCATCACGCCTAAGAGTGAAAATATTATCTGGAGAAAAATTTGGATATTGCAGTATAGGAGGACTTTTCAGTGATAATTTCAATGTTTCATAAGCTTTTTGGCATTCGTCCGTCCAATTAAATGTTACAACTTTCCTTGTTTAATGATTCAAAGGAGCCGCAATATCAGCAAAATTTCTAATAAATCTCCTATAATAATTTGCAAAAGCTACGAATCTTTTTGTATCGCTACAATCTTTAGGAGCGGGATAATTTTCGTTAGCTTCAATTTTAGATGGATCCGGAGAGACTCCTTCTTGAGAAATATTATGTCCTAGGTAAAGAATTTCTTTTTAAAAAATTTAAATTTTTTCGGATTTAATTTGAGCTTCACTTTTCGTAATCTGTGAAATATTTTCGATAGATTTTTGTTATGGTTCCATAAATTATTTCCAAAAACAATCAAATCGTCCAAATATACAAAACAACTGTCGTAATTTTAACCTGCCATAGCGACTGTCATGGCGCGAGAAAAAGAATTTGGTGAAACCTTCATTCCTTGTGGTAGTCTTGTCATTTGATACTGTCCTCGATCAGTAGTGAAAGCTGTGCAGGGTCTCCAAGATGGTTCCAATTCGATTTGATAATACCCTTGAGATAAATCAAGATGAGAAAAGTACATTGCACCAGAGAGTGAATCTAAAATTTTAGTAATATTAAGTAAAGGAAATCTATCATCTTCAAGTTGTTTATTCAAAAGCTTATAATCTATCACAACTCGCCATTTTTTATTTCCGTTTTCATCGGGTTTCTTAGGGACAATAAGCAGTGGTGCTGACCACTGAGGTTTAGTCTCTTCTATTATATCATCCAATAACATTTGATAGATTTGTCTATGAATTTCTTCCTTTTGAGCATGCGGTAAACAATAAGGTTTGACATAAGCAGGTTTCGAAGAATTTTTCAAATGTATCTTTTGTTTATAAATATTAGTGATCGTTAAACGATCATTGTTTAGGTGAAAAATATTAGTATTGATTAATTTCAATAGATGATCAACTCGATTAACCGAATTGGTTTTAGTATCATTGTTTTCCAAGAATGAAAATAAAAATTTCTCGTAGTTAATTATTGCGCTGTGTTTATGAAAAAAATCTGAATACCATATATGCCAGTTATTAGAATTTTTTTTGAATGGTCAATAACTTCACTTTTGTTTACATATTTTTTAAAGATTATGCTGACAGATGCACCTGTATCAACTGGAAATGTTAGTAACGAATCCCTATAAGCTAATTTTACAAAATTAATGCCATTTACATTAAAACTGACTTTATTTTCTAAATTCAATTTAGGGACGAAAAAATGGTTCGGATGACGAAGATGGAAGTTGAGAATTATCAGGAACAGTTTCACGGTTGTTAATAGGTATATTTTCAATAGAATTTTTCGAATAATATGCCCTATGTGGATGGTTTCTCACTGTATTACGTACATATCGTGAAGAATTTTGACCTCTATTGCCTGAAAAATTACCTCTGTTTTGTTGAGAAAAATGTGAATTCCTGAAAAATCTATTGTTTTCAGTATTACGTCTAAAATTTTTACGTCCTCGCATGTGAAAAAGTTAAGCATTTTGCTTAGATATCTCCTCATCTTTGGATCTCTGAATTGCATCACATGATTTTGAATAGTTTCTTGATTCAATAATAGTTCACAATTCTGCATTTTGAAAGCCGTTGGCGAATGCATTGATTGCTATTTTTCCATTCACGCCCCTTGAAACCTGAATAGCATTTTGATCTCCTTCAGCTTGTGTGATAGTAAGATCAACTAAAAGTTCTTCTATTGATTTGCCGAAATCATCAATCGAATAGTTTCTTTGTTCAGCATTGTTCATTTGAAATGATAGAGCTGAGATAGATTTCTTAGTAAAAAAATGCGTCTTTAAATCCAAAATTATTTGTGCATTATTGACATATGTACTATTCATTCTAATTACCGCAATTTGAGACAATCGCGTTTTTAAAATATATGTGGTTAGTAATTTTTTACCTGCATGATCTAATAACGCATCGTAAAATTCAATGGAATCAATAAGCTGTTTCGTTACGTTCTCTGTACCGTCCATAACGGGCAGTAGGCCTGCAGCTGTTCTTAAATCAAACTTTTCTGTCATGTTGTCTGTTTCATTTGAGTCAGAACAGGAACATATAATGACTTTGATATTGAAGGGAAGAGTAATGGATTATATATATTATTCTTCAACAAGGTACTTGAATTCATTCGGGTTAGACATAACTTCCTACAGTAAGTGGATTCCATTGTTCGATAGGCTTTCATCTGAGTATAACGTATATTTTAGACAATTCCTCAACTAATTACCTCCAATTCGCATCGTTTTTTCCAATATCCAATTTCCAATATGACCAACGTTTCCAATATTGATAAGTTTCCTCTGCATTTGTCTTGCCATCCCTTTTTCCAGCTTGGTTGATAATATGTTTACTTTCAATTTCATAAATTCCATTTTTGTGTAAAACAATTCAGCTCGATGAAAATTATATTTTCATTTGGTTCTAAGGCAGGATCGCCATGTGATAAACTTGGTATTACTTCAATTTGTATCTTTGAATAATACACATGTGTTCGGTTTTGATGTTTAATTATGAATGAATCGATATTGTTTACAATAAATAATAATAAGGTCAATTGTTAGGGTTATTCAACTTAATAACATGAATTCCTAGCTATATTGAAAATGCTTATTCTATAATAATATATACCATCACACCATGCTGACTATTGATCAGTAACTCTTTACAGGAGTAATCGAGCTAATCAGCAATCAAATTATCGGAATGATAGAACGGTTACACACTCCATAATAATTTCTAATATTTTTTTATCCTGATTTAATAACTGGAAAATGTAAGTATTTTCCATGCGTCCGGGAACACTTCTGAATCAAGTGAGAATTTTAATAGTACAGAGTTCCATCTGGACCTGTACTCAATTCACTTAGCAACTCCAAAATTTTCTCATAAATAGTGTAACTGTTCATAACTTGATAACGAATGCTATAATTATTGAATTGTTCAAAACCTTCACAGTTTGTATTTATTGGTTGTGCATAAACCTTTGAAAAGTACTCGAATTGTATCCGATTTTTTTTTTCTATCGTATTACCAAAAATTTATAGGATCAGTACTCAATAAACCAACATTGTGAAGGGTAAAATGATTATAACAAATTTAATATAAAACCCGAGGTGATGCTGTAGGTTTTCCTACAGCTGAAAAGTGAATACGCCACCAAAAATCAGTTATTCGCCCCGGAGCGCCACGGCAAATAATAATAATAGCCGTCCTCTACCCGCACAGGCTATGCCTTTGGGTACACTCAATGAGTGTTTATGAAGGAGTATCATTATTATTATTAGTATGAACTTGGAGGAAGTTCAGAAGGAATTTCAAGGTCAGTACTGAACCTGGAAAACTTACATCGAAATCGCCTCAGTTTGATGGAAATAATCCATGGGCAACTACCGCCGAAAATTCGAGGCTGCTGCCAAAGCAAATGGAATGCTGGGGAAAAGGCTATAGCATTGACTATGACATTACATGGCGAACCTATAAACATTTCACAGACCCTCACCGCTCAAAAACAGGAGGATTATGAACAGCTTATAAGACATCTAGAACTACGGTATGGTCTGGCCAATCTAGAATACGTGTACCATTCACAGCTGAAGAATCGATGCCAGAAATCAAGCAAATCCTTGCAAAAATTTGAAGCCGATATTGCACGCTTGGTTCGTCTTGTGTACCCAGCTACACCGGAAAACCAAAAGGAGAGACTAGCAGTTCAGGCATTTTTGGATGGGCTTCTCGACCAAGAAACGAGTCAAGCCTTAACACTAGCTCGCCCCGCACATCTCGTAGATGCATTAGCACACGCTCTGGGATTCGAAGCAGCAAAGCAATCCTGCAAAAGCCAGAGTAGAGTCCAGATGATCGAGGAAGACCCACAGGAGCCTACTAATATGGAAGTTGTCATACGAACAGTGATAAAGGAAGTTATGGCTGAGAGAAGACTGATACGATGCCGAAATTGTGAGGAACTTGGGCACGTGCGTAGCCAACATTCAAAAAATCGACACCAACGAAGGTCATGAAGGAGCGATCGTTAGCCCATATCCAAAAAACCCTGGTTAACAACGTATATGTTTATGTCCTTCAAAGACAAGACAAAGGGGTCTTCGTAGACGGTCTCATTAATAACGAGCCTCGCACTTTGCTTCTTGATACGGGTGTGACTAGGACGATTCTTGGGCCTACATTTTCCAAAACACCGGCAAGAATTGAATCATCGAATTAGAAGCTACGCACAGCACTTGTGTATGGTGAACTTCCAATTGAACTGACTTTTGGCAGCACTATAGTAAAACACTGGGATCTAGTAGCAGATATCGAAGACGAGGCGATCATTGGAATTTACATAATTAATTACAGAGGTTTCGAGCTGAATTTTAAAGACGGCGTCCTTCGTGTGAACGGGGAAGAGCTGGTACTTCATGGGAGAAGTGAAGAAATAGTTCGTGTCTTATTGGCTGAACAAGAGAGCTTACCTGAGAGGGCTGAAACCATACTGGAGGCTCGCCTGGATGGGGGTGCGAGCAGTGGAAACATTGTGATGTTCGAGCCCAAGCTCCATGATGATGGAATTGGACGAGGAATTGCACTAGGAAACACCTTGTTGCGTGTTAATACATTTGTGCCAGTAAGGGTAATGAATGCCAATTATTACCTGGTGACCTTGAAGAAGGTAACATGCCAGCAGAATTGGAGAAGTTGGTTGCTATCTCGTCCAAGGACATGGGGTCAGCACAAAAGCTCAAACTGAGGGAACTAGTCAGGAAGTATCAGGATATCTTCGATACCGGAGTAGGCAGAGGCGGTAGAAAATAGGTAGTTCAGCACAAGATAGACACTGAGAATGCTCGACCTATTTGCCAATCAGCTAGGAGACTTCCACTTGCCAAGAAGGAAAAGGCTGATAAAATGGTCTGCGATATGGAAAAAGAAGGTGTTATTGGGTCCTCTCCAGTCGTGCTGGTGAAGAAGAAAGATGTATCAACGCAATTTTGCGTTGACTCAACAACGTGACGAAAAAGGACAGTTACCGTTTACCAAGAATAGACGACACGACCGACACGTTGGCAGTATCTACGATTTTCTCGACCCTAGATTTGAAGAAAGGATACTGGCAGGTAGAACTGGCCTAGGAAGATCGAGAAAAGACAGTCTTCACCATCGGCTCAGGATTGTGGCAGTTTACAGTTATGCCATTCGGCCTCTGCAATGCTCCAGCTACGTACGAAAGATTGATAAAGACGGTTTTGAAAAGACTATCATGGAAGACCTGTCTGGTGTATCTCGACGACTTTATTGTGGTCGGCAGATCGTTTAATGACCACGTGAAAAACTTGGAGGAGGTCTTCCAATGACAGAACCTCCGGACTGAAATTGAGCCCCAAGAAATGTTACGTGATGCAGAAAGAAGTAAGTTATCTGAGTCACGTTGTCTCTGGAAAAGGAGTGGCAGCAGATGAGCAGAAAATCAAAGCTGTAAAGGAATGGCCCATTCCAAAAGACATTCACCAACTTCGAAGTTTTCTTGGCCTGTGCACTTACTATCGCCGATATGTGCTGGGGTTCGCCAACATCGCTAAACCGTTGACCAGGCTAACAGAAGGGCAAACAAAGTTCCAGTGGTCTGGAGAATGCCAAGACTCGTTCCGGAAGCTGAGCTATCCACTTCTGGACGGGAAATTCATTTTGGACATGGACGCCAGTAACTTAAGACGTGGAGCTGTCCTGTCTCAGATCCAAGAAGGACATGAGAAGGTCATCAGTTACTTCAGCAAGACCCTCAGTAAACCGGAGCGGAATTACTGTGTCACCAGGCGGGAGCTGTTAGCTATTGTCAAAAGAGTAGAACACTTCTACAAGTACGTGTGTGGGAAAAAATTCTTACTGAGAACTGACCATGCAGCTCTCAAATGGCTCCTACAGTTCAAAAATCCCGAAGGTCAAGTGGCACGCTGGATTGAAAGGCTCCAGGAATTCGACTTTGAGATCGAACATCGAGTGGGGACCAGCCATAAGAATGCAGATGCCCTATGAAGAAGACCATGCCCAGATGACTATTCACACTGCCGACGAACAGGGGTGAACGAGTCGACACTCTGCAGAACTACGGCGGTGGATGATAACTGAAAAGACAACAAGATCCAGAAAGACCAAGAGAAAGATCCAGATCTTGGTTTAGTCATCGGTTGGAAGAAGAGTAATCGAAGACCGTCGTGGCTGGAAATATCCAGTTGTTCTCCAGTCGTTAAATCTTACTGGCGATTGCCCAATGAAACTTTCTCACCCTGGACAATGAAGTCCTGAAGCGGGTGTCGGAGTCGGAGGATGGCAGGAAAGAAAGACGTCAGAGAGTAGTTCCCAGGAGCAGAAGACAGGAAGTGCTCCAAAAAATCCATGATGGGGTCACCGGAGGACATCTGGGAATGACGAAGGCCCTCCAGAAAGTGAGGCAAAGTTTTACTGGGCCAATTGTCAAGGACTGGTGCAGAAAATGTGCTGTATGCGCTGCCTGCAATGGACCTCGAACAAGACCTAAGGCCCCGATGCGCCAGTACAATGTGGACAGCCCATTTGAAAGGATCCCCATTCACATCGCTGGCCTGTTTCCACAATCTGACCACGGGAATAAGTACATTATTGTGGCGATGGACTACTTCAGCAAGTGGGCCGAAGTATATGCCCTGCCGAATCAAGAAGCCATCATTGTTGCCAACGTCTTGGTAAAGGAATGGATTTGTCGATTTGGTGTTCCATTGGAGCTGCATTCGGATCAAGGCAGAAATTTTGAGTCAAACCTGTTCCAGGAAATGTGTCAGATGCTGAACATCCGAAAGAGAATCACAGCTCTACATCCGCAGTCAGATGGAATGGTAAATTGGATGAATAAGATGATAAATCGCCACCTGTCCAAGGAAGTCTTTGACCACCAGAAATATTGGGACCAGTCCTTTCCTCTGTTTCTGATGGCGTATCGTTCCGCAGTACATGAGTCAACCAGCCAAACCCCTGCTAGTGTTACTATGGGCCGAGAGCTGCGACTTCCATGTGACCTGAAGTTTGGGACACCACCAGGACAAGACACTGCGGGAGATGACTACGTCAGTAAACTACGACAGAGAATGGACGACATTCATGAACGAGTTCGTTTGAAGATCTAAAGTGCTGTTATGTAATTATTTGAGTAATTCAACAAGGGGAATGTCATATGAATATAATTATGAGTCCGGTCCTGGTGACTGAATGTACTGGTTTTTGTGCCAGATTGAAATACTACTGAACGCCGATATTGTTGAGGAAATAAATCAGTTTATGGTGAACCGAGCATTATTTCACATGGCAGTGCGAATATTTTTGGAAAATAATTAATAATTAATCAGTACGTCAAAAACAAATCTTGATACGTTATGTCCGAACCAAGTGGTATTGCACCGTTGGACACAACCGGTGGTAATATCGCTGAAAAATGGAACTTTTGGATACAGAAATTCAAGAACTATTTGAAAGCGACGGAATACGACAAAGAAGATGAAGATGTTCAGTGTGCTCTGTTGTTACAATTTATAGGTGATGAAGGAATACGTATCTTCAGCACTTTCAAATTCAAAAAGGAGGAACACAATGAGATTAAACCTCTCATAAGAGAGTTTGATAAAAAAAATTATCCTAAAACTATTCTAGTGCATGAAAGTCACAAGTTTTTTACAAGAAAGCAGTTAGAAGGAGAAAATTTGCAACAATTTATTACCGATCTGAAAAATAAGGCAATAAATTGTGCTTTTGGCGATTTGGAGGAATCGTTCGTTTGCAGTGTTCTTATCATTGGTCTTATGAGTGATCAACTGAGAGAAAGACTCCTGGAGGATACCGATTTGAATTTGCAGAAGGCCGAAAGTGCCTGTTTAGCAGTACTGGAATCAAGAAAACATGGACAGGAGATGGCTAGTGAAGTGAGAGAGTTATGTTTAGTGCGGGCAAATCAAAGTATACAAAGTAGTCGTGTACAGCCAAGTATGAGTGCAGAATTCACAAGTCGTTCATCTCAATACCATCAGAGAAATCCCAGGAACAGGTTCAGTCAAAATACTAGTAATTTTCAACAACCAGTACATCAGATAAATTGCTACAAATATGGAATGACACATCCAATACGAAAATGTCCAGCATTTGGTTAGCGATGTGAAGCATGTGGTACTTTCAATCATTTTAAAAAGATGTGTCGTGATAAAAGTGTTCATTCGAAATAAAACAGAATATAATTTTGGGATTACTGAGTCACCTGATGACCATACCTCTGATGAGAACTTTGTTTCTATAGGGATGGTAAACAATATTTGTTTGAAATGTTGGTCAATGGAATGAAAAATATTGTATTTAAACTGGACACAGGGGCTATGACAAATGTAATTAATATGAAAACTTTACGTGATTTAGATGTTGGTAACAAAAATGTTAGAAAATCGAATGTAACGCTCACAAATCACTCAAATGATGTAATACCTGTGGTTGGAGATGCCGTTTAATTTGTATTCATAAAAATAATGCTCATTGGTTGAACTTTGTTGTGGTTGATGCTGATTCTTCTCCTATTTTAGGATTAGATAGCTGCATTGAATTGAATATAATAAAAAAAATTGATTCTGTAAATGATATCGATGTCACCAAAATATATACGCATGTTTTTGAAAGAATTGGCTGTTTCAAAAAACCGTTCCATATCCAGTTGAAAAACGATGCCAAACCAAAAATTCATTCTGCGCGAAAAATACCAATTCCGTTATTCAAAAAATTCAAAACGTGTCTTCGAGACATGGAAATCCAAGGAATCATCAGTAAGGTAGATTATCCTACTGATTGGGCAAACCCGATAGTACCTATTATTTGCGAAAAAATATGGTTCTTTGAGAATTTGCTTGGACCCAGGAGAGCTCAATAAAAACATATGTAGAGAACATTTTCCTCTACCAACATTTGATGAAATCAGTGTTTAATTGAAAAATGCAAAGTATTTCACACTAGATGCCATGTCAGGATTTTGGCAGATCCTCTTAAGCTGGGATCCAACGGCGCGTGGAATGGGAAGCATGGATTGAGGGTTGAACGTCGAGGTTGGCACAACGAAATATTGTCGGGCCGTTGCCACGGCGCATGTAGGATTGCGGTTTCGGAAGTGGACACGCCGGGGTTTCAGTCATTTGTACGCAGGCAGTGTTGGCCGTAAAAAGTAAAATATGTGGTTTCTTAATTTCATAATTTGATTTAATTTCACGAAAGGATGAACCGTGATAGGAGGCATATCGTTACTGCCGCAGCGTATTATTTATTATTAGGAGCTTACGGGAGGTACGAGAACAAATAAAACGAGAACGAAGAAGATGGTGGAGAGTGTCTTTGTACAGAAATCGAGATAGGTAAGTACATCAAATTGTTTTCAGGCTTGCTATAAGTAATTTGATATACTTTTAATTATTTGTAGGTACAGTGCCACAAACATGTTGGAAGATTTTTGCCAAGAACCCTTTAATTGAATTCCTGTTTTTGTGGTTTGGATTCCGTGGGTTCCAAATAATCGATTCTGCTTCATAGAGGGATAAAAATTGTAACACCACTTCGTTCACTGACAGTACCACGTGCCTAGCCACGTCATTGGAGTGGTATACGCGTCGCAAGCGTCATCGTCCGCGCTCCTTTGAACCGTGTTCATTTACCGACAGTTGACGGGACTCGCCGCGCCGACCAAATATCACCACGCCTGCCCTATCCGACGGCGCGAGAACTGCCAAGTTTGGCGCGAGGATTGCCACTCCACACGCCGTTGGATCCTGGCTTTAAGACAGGGACAGTTCAAATTTATGCACCTTTGCAACTCCTTTTGAGCGGTACCGTTTCCTCCGATTACCGTTTGGGATAAACTGTACTCCTGAGGTCTTTCACAAGAGGATTCGGGAAATATTCAATATGCCAGGGGTTGTGATCTATGTTGATGATATTCTGATTTGGGGTAGCACCAAAGAGGAACATGATGAGGATTAGAAACAGTTCTAGCGATTGCAAATGATAATAATGTAAAGTTTAACAAAAGCAAATGCAGGATAGGGCTTACGGAAATTGCATATATGGGTCATAAAATATCCCAGCCTTTTTATGGACCAGATGATTCTGAAAGAAAAGCAACAATAGACATGCCAAATCCTAAAAATAAGGTTGATCTACAAAGATTTTTAGGTATGATCACCTGCGTGGGTAAATTTATAAAAAAATTATCAAGCATTACAGCACCATTGAGAAAGCTATTATAAAGAGATATTGCATGGTCATGGGAGAAAACTCAATTCAATGCAATTGAAATATTGAAACAAAAATTGATTAGTGAACCAGTGTTGCAGATCTATGATTCTGAAATACCGATTACAATGTCAGCGGATTCTTCTAAAGATGGGGTTTTAATGCAAAACGAGTTACCCAGTATGTATACCTCTGAGTCGTCAACCGAATCCCAGAAAAACTACGCCCAGGTCGAAAAATAATTGTACGCTTTACTTTCTGCTTGTGAGCGATTCCATCAATATATTTTTGGTAAAACAGTAACGATGGAAACATATCATAAAGCACTCGTACAAATTTTCAACAAACCTTTGCACAGTTGCCCGCCTCGTTTGCAGAGGATGTTCATGATGCTTCAGAGGTATGATATCAATTTAATTTATTAACCAGGAAAGGATCTTTTTATAGCAGACACATTATCAAGGGCTTATATTATGGACTCACAAGAATCGGATAGCGACGATGATAATGATCATCAAATTTGTTTGCAGATCAAATATCAATGCTTCTGATAAAAAAATCTGAATGACCCAGAAATGCAAATTTTACTACAATACATCAGTAATAGTTGGCCAAAAACAATCAAACAAACAGATCCCTTGGTAAAAATTTTCTTTTAATTCAAAGATGAAATAACTGAATCGGGCAGCTTGTTGTATAAAGGTAAAAAATTGATATTACTAAACCAAATGCATAAACAGATTTTGAGTAAAATACATTAGGGTCGTATGGGTATTGTCAAGTGTAAAAATAGAGCTAGGGAATGTTTTTATTGACCAAACATGTCCAAGCAAACAGAAGATTTGGTAGCAAATTGTATTACTTGTAGAACTTTTGAGAGGAACAAGTTGAAGCAACCAATGATTTGCCATAATGTGTCTGAACTACCATGGCAGAAAATTGGATGTGACCTTTTCTATTTTGACAATGAAGTATTTTTATTAGTAGTGGATTACTTTTCGAAATATATTGAACTTGCCAAATTAGTGGATTCAATAACATCTGAAGAAACATTAACTCATTTGAAATCAATATTCGCCCGTCATGGAATACCGTGTACATTAATCAGTGACGGGGGTCCACAATTCAGCAGTTTATTATTTAAAAACCTGGCAGTTCACGCACATCACATCTAGCCCCCTATATCCTCAGTCGAAAGAAATAGTGGAAAGACATGTGGGTACCTTAAAAAACATGCTTCGTAAAGCAGAATTTGATGGTAAAGATTTATATTTGGCATTACTGAGGGACCGAAATACCCCAATACATTGTGATTTGGAATCAACTGCAATAATTCTTATGTCTAGACAACTTAGACATATTTTGCCTGTTGTGAATTCGTCCTTGAAACCCAAGAAAAATAACTTTCAGGAAATAAAACAGAAATTACAAAAGAGACAAAATTTACAAAAGCGGTACTACGATAGGAATGCCAAAAATTATTATCATATGTTCAACAAGAATGAAACTGTATTAGTGAAGATAAAATTAAATGATAAGAAATGGGTTGAGGGTGTAATCATATCAAAATCTTGTCTAGGAATAGTCAGTTTATAAATAGATATCCTATGAGCTATGTTAATGCAGAGCAGAAAAGAAAACTAGATAATTCTAAGGAGAATGATCAAAGTTCACAATTAAGGGAAATAGATGATAATTCTGAAGAAAATATTGTTTTTGTACCTAACACCACAAGAACCGGTAGATAAGTAAAAATCTCTGAAAGACTGCGTTATGATAGTTGATACTGTTGCGTACATGTTCATGAAAGCTCCCTGTTTACATTTAGAAGTATTTTTTTGATAATAATTTGTAGGTTATTTAGTGTTTCTGAAAGAAAAATGTTATGTAATTATTTGAGTAATTCAACAAGAGGAATGTCATATGGATATAATTATGAGTCCGGTCCTGGCGACTGAATGTACTGGTTTTTGTGCCAGATTGAAATACTACTGAACGCCGATATTGTTAAGGAAATGAATCAGTTTACGGTGAACCGAGTATTATTTCACAAGTGCCAGCGACAGAATGAAGGAGACCTACGACATCAAGGCCGATGCTGGCGGATATCAGATGGGTGACCTTGTCTGGCTGTACAACCCTAAACGTCGCCGTGGGCTATCACCGAAGCTTCGGAACTGATGAAAAGGTCCATATAAGATCATGAAAAGGATAAACGACCTCGTTTACCGAATACATAATAAACCACGTAGAAACTAGGGTAGATCTTTTCAATAGGTTGTTCCCTAACGCCGGAAACCACGACAAAGTCCGCACCGTCAGACCACCGGAGGATGAAATGACGTTTCAGAGGTTTCATGTCCCTGTACTCAAACGAACAGAAAGTTCAACATGGGGTAACCCGAGAGGAGCCATGAGACATTTTCAAGGTGCCTGCCGACTACGCGTTAGCTCACTGTGTGGCAGAAGATCTTCAAATGTCCAGAGGCATTGCCGTAGTATTCTCCAAGAAGTTCGGTCGACTTCAGAAACTGCGGGAACAGAATCCGGAAGTTGGAGGGGTGTTACAGCTGAGGAACGGCCAGAGAAACATCTACTCTCTGGTCGCCAAAAAGCATTCCCGAAATAAACCGTCTTATGAAGATGTCTGGAAGAGCTTTACCAGATTAAGAGACACGATGCTGGACCAGAACCTTGTGGACCTGACAATCCCAAAAGTGGCCTGTGGGATTGATGGGCTGGACTGGAGAGTTCTAAGAAGCATGTTGGAGACAATATTCAGATCCAGCGGAGTCAAGATTTTGGTGTGCTGCAACCATCTTCCTCGACCCAACATGAAGACTGTGCAGATATGGAGAATCTTGCAGATATCTCCACACTCCAAGAATGACATTTCGGGACGAAACGTCTTCAAGAAGGGGGCAATGTAACGATTTCTAGTCCGGCCTCGAGACTGGCCCTGATCTCCTCATTAGTTATGCACCCTCGGTTAACAACGTCCGCGGTACGGAATCTTTTTTCTTAAGTACACGGTTTTCTTTAGTTAGCCACATGCCTTGTTGTGAATCAAGTGTAAAGTGAGTTGTTTGGATGCCCATCCCGACGTCTAGTGCTAGCTTGAAGTGCGCACCGACCACCCGGGTTGGTGCTGTAGGTTTTCCGGGTTTTCCTACAGCTGAAAAGTTAATACACCACCAAAAATATCAGTTATTCGCCCCGGAGCGCCACAGCAAATAATAATAATAGTCGTTCTCTACCCGCACAGGCTATGCCTTTGGGTACACTCTATGTGTGTGTATGAGGGAGTATTATTATTATTATATTATTATCAGTATTATAACTGCTGGCCAACGGATCAACAACTATGACTCATCGCTGAGAACAAGCTCGAATAAAATCGTTCGCTTCTACCCGCTTCTCGAGCCATCTCTGTATGAGTCGTTCTATAGTCCTGATGAATCGAGATCTATTAATAGAATCTGCTTGCGGGTATATAAGGCGTTCGACAGCAGAGGGCGGGGATAGTCGCAGAGAGTTGCAGATATAGTTCCAGAGGTAGCAGATAGATAGCGACAGTAAAAATAAATTGAAATAGTGAAGTCGATGTTTTAGTGGAATAACTGTTTAAGTAGTGTTTTAAATAAATTATCAAAATAATTTTAGTGCATTTTTACTACAATAGTTTACCAGCGATTCTTGATGTACCTTTCTTGTTTTGAATGTAGGCCCAAAAGTTGATTGAATCTTATTTGAAGAAAAAAGTTCAAGTACAAAACTTTTTTCTGTATTTCTTTGTGTTCTTATTCTAAGGTAATATTCACACTAATTGTTCCTAATTCAAGAATTAACCTATTCATAAAAATAACTCAAGACTTAAGGTTTCAGTTTCTTCTTCATCGGTTTGAAACTGGTTGTCTATAAGTTATTTGTTTCATTTATTTTATTTTCTCTGAAGTTTTGAATAAGTTTTAAGCCACTTGTTATTGAATGGCAAGTTTCATAAAATGACCCCATGCATGTGTGCTCCGTTAAAAAGTGTTTTTTGTATTGGAATAAATAGTTATTGAAATTCGAAATTTTCCAGGCATATAGTAAAAGTTGTGCTACATTGTTTAGAAAAGTTTTACAATAGAATTGAAGAAGCTGAACAAGAATTTTAGTAAAATACTGAAATGTCTCCCAGAACCATAACTGTAGAGGACGACAAAAAGGCTAAACAAAGACGTAGCAAAAAAGAATAATTGAAATATATGTTATAGTCCAGCAAAAATATTCCAAATATTGCCTTGTAAAGGATATTACTACAATATGGAAAATAGTTTCAAATGTTGCAAAAAAGACTTCAAGAACAAATGCTGCATTGGATGTATGAGTATATTTCATTCCAGTTGTTTGGATCAATAAAAGGTGTAATAATGGTGAGTGGTCATATGATATATTGCTCAGAAAAATGCAAGAGAAAGGTCATTGATGAAAACAATAGGTTTGAAAAGCTATTAGAGGAGATAAATGAGACAGAGAAACAACTGAAATTCAAGAGCAATGAGAATGAGGACTTTCAAATAAAATATACAGAAGAAATACAGGGAATGGAAAATGGAATTGATGAATTGCAAAAAGAAATTAAAGAAAAAGATAGATTTGTAAGTCGCTTACAGAGAAGAACTAAAGATTTTGAAGATGAAGTGATGGAAGAACAAACTAACAATATCACATTACTAATGCGATGCTACAGGAAATGAAAGCAATAAACTCAAACATGATTGAAGCAATAAAGATGTTAGAAAATTAAAAACAAACTTTCGAAAATTACTCATTTGAACTACGTCGAAAATTTGAAATGAATGAAAATAGAGAAAGAAATAAAGAAAGAAAACCTAAAGAACGAGAGAATAAAGCGACCTGGCAAATAAATGACGATAGATTAATGACAATTAAACTGACAAATAATAAATTATTTCATTCAAGTGCATCAAAAGAGAATGGCAAAATTTTGATCTATGGGGTTGGTAGTGGTAAAGGACTGGCAGCTATAATGACATATGTCATTGATACAAATGTTTATAACGTGACAAGCATCGTTAAACCAGGTGCAAATATGGAAACGATTTAAAAAACTGTTTACAACTCAGTAAATAACTATTGTGGTAACGACTATGTAATTATAACACTGAATTTGAACTTTGTTAAGGAAATTAATGTATTCTCATTAGGAATTTTAGCATCTCTCTGTAAATTCTCTAACCTAGTTATATGTATTAAGAGTGTACATCACACTGACGCCCTAAATGAAATAAATAGTTATTTCAGAAAATACATGGAAGATAATGATGCTGATATAACAATGATTTTGAACTGCAAATTCAAGTCTAAGTATGAATATAGTAAATTTTCCCTTTGCAAATATACTCTAAGATTCTTAGTTGAAGAGAAACTAACACATCAGCTACTATTCAGAAAACAGCTATTCAGAAGGAAAACTCAGGTAATGCGAATGATTATAAGTCTTTTTTAGGCAAGTCAAATCAAATGATTGTACAGAAAGGAAAATAGAGAATTCACTAGTGTATATGAACGCACGGAGCTTGCCAGCACATTTTGATGAAATTTATTAGTTTATTGTTAGTAAAGAGCCTTTTTTGATTTGTTTGTTTATTAAAAGTGACGAACTACATCATCCACTCTATATTCTATTTTATGATATTTAATAATTCAGATTATATTGAAATAGTACTCAAACAGGGGTTATTGTTTACACAGAAGAACTTGTATAGCACAGTATCCCATTTCATTCTTCAAACAGGTTTGACAGTGTGACACTCTGCTTATTATATTACCAATAAACTATTTATTTTCCAGCGTCATTGACCAATCTCGAAAATATTGGTTATTGGACTTTCGCGAGTTATGAATGCAAGAAGTTGGAGACCAGGTTAAAATATTTATTTTATAATTTCAAGTAAAAATTATAACAACTTGATTGTTTGAAATATAAAGTCAGACTGTCTATTCTGCGTGTCCTTGTAAGGAAGCTTCGTCAGCGGAACTATGGACAGAATGCCGGAGTCGCATTTGTCAGTGGCGTAACTCCTCCCCTCGAAGATGGAAAATTATTTTTCATTTGGAAAAATTGATTTTCTTTCCATTGGTATGGCACTGGTTGCTGATTCAGGTTGCGGTGGAGATTTCCTGTTCCATATTGAGTGTTTGTATTTGTATATTATGAATACACATATGGACAATATAACTATAACATACAGGGGGATGGTCCAGGCATGGACCATGGGTGTATTTACAGCCTGTAGTGGTGTAATTCGATTTGCGTCCTCTTGAAGTCTATGCAGTTGGTCCAAGGGGATGTCTTGGATTTTTATAGGTGGCAACGGCTCGATTTCGGCAAATTTCGGCACTGCCAAATCTGGTAGTAGTAGAGGCTGTTGCTGTGTTTCACTAGCTTCATTTCGGTAGGCGTTCGTTGGTGTTGGCGGCTCCAAGGAGAAGGTCGTTGGATTGACAGTAATAGGTCTCGTGGACATCCATACATGGCGTGGAAGAATATTGGAAGTATACCTCATTCATAGTCAGATAGGGTGCCGGTGGAATAAGGGTAGTTTGTTCAGAGGTTGGGATAGAGTAAAGATTGTAATGAGTATATCTATTTGGACATACTAACGGGAACTTTATAACAAATACTATTTTGCTCTCTTTTTGATAAGTGTCCACGTCCAAAATATCATAGTATTTATGGATATTATTGGATTCAGTGCCAAATACTAAATTTTCAGAATGGTATTGTCGTTTTAGAATTTTAATAAGAATTTCTAATTCGTTGATATTTATTATGCTTGGGTGAGCTATATTCATTTTCGAGAATGTAATAGCATTCTCCAAATCTACTAGTAACTGGGATATAATAAGTAAAGACGAGCAGATTTGATCAAAAGCTAATTTCGTTTCTAAGAAGTGTGTAAAGTTATATACAAATGTCGATAGGTTAGAAGATATCTTATTTATTCTATCTGTCATGACATTTTCATTTTGTTTAAGTAATTTGATTGTTTCAATGAAAGTTCCTATAATATGCTTAGAGAGAGAAATTTGATCATTGACTTTTACAATAACATTTTTCTGATTGGTTTGTAGCTCTGAAATGGCTTTTTCATATTTTTCAGCATCTGTCGAATCTAATTTTCCTGAAATACTTTTTATTATACTACCTAAACCATTAATCAAGCCTCTTTTTATTCTTTCATTTGGCGTGATTGAATTGTACTTTTCAACAGCTAAGTATAATTGAATGATTATTGATTGATTTATTGCCGATAGTTCATTAAAATATGGATTAGATAGTCCGCGATTCACAGCGTCAGAAAGAAGTGAGTATTGATAAGATATTTTTTGTATTTCATCGGATATAGGTTTTAGGTCAAAATAGTGTATGAAAGTGTGAGATTTTTCCCTAATTCTCGCAGTTCCTAGCTTGAAGGGTAATATGCCTGGGTTTTTGTCAAAGGGTATAACTTGAATTTCCTGGCTGAGTGTCATCGACAGGAAGGATCTGAAATAAGGGACGTTTTAAGTTTGATTTGTGTATCTTTTTACCGTCTGCTGTATCAATTTTAGTATTTTCATTAGATCTTATTCTGACGATTTTGAACTTAGGGAGACTTTTATTACGAGGAGTTGTTCCCTTATAAGAAATATCACCAGATTGATAACCTAAGGGTTCTTCGCGATTTTTATTTAGATTTCCAATATTTTTCTCCTTTTGTTTTGTAAGTCTTTCGTTAAGGGCTTTGTACATTAATTTGGTTTTTTCTTTGTGATTTGCTACATATGCGCTTTGAATTCGATACTCCAGATCTATATTGAAAGGATCTGAGTTTGAAATGTGACCTGTAGTAACATCGATAGGTTTCATTTTTGTAGCTGAGTGAATGGAGTTATTATAACCTAAAATAGCATGGATCATTAACTTTGTTATGTCTTTTTCTTTATGAGTGCCTTGCAGCAACGTCTTTTAACATTTTTGTACAACGAATAAATTTATATGAAGGAGTTTTGAATGTTTTTTGTACTACCTCGCAAAATTTAGGCATGATACTATCGTTTTCTATATACAGGGCGTATCGGAATTTTGGGTCTAGATATTCCTTGATTAATGAAATGATATTTTGTTCTGAATTATTTATAGATGTCTGGGCAATAATTCTCCTTCTTATAGGAATATTTGTACAAATTTTGGTAAGGCTGGGGAATTAAATACAGTTATGACTTGTAGTTGGTTGTCATAACTATTTAGCGGGTTTTCAGAAATATGAATAGTCAGGACAGGGTTTTCTTCACTAGTATGGACGGTATTGACATCGTCTAGTTCTAGTAAATTCACCAATTTGTCCGATAATCGACTCTATTTCTTCATTTCTATGAGTGGGATTTTCGTTTCCACTACTAAGGTCAACAGATAGTTGGAGTTCTCTGTCGATGGTTTCCTCAGATTCATTCGCGTGAATTTCGACTCTCGATAGAGCATCTGCATTGGTATTTAATTTACCACGCTTACAAATTAATTCGTAGTCAAACTCCTCGAGTCTGAGCCTCCATCTGACTAAACGGGAGTTTGGTTCCTTCAAGGACATGATCCACTGGGGGGGTTTGTGGTCCGTTAATATTTTGAACTTACGGCCGAAAAGATAGGGCCTGAAATATTTGGTGGCCCAAACAATCGACAATAAATCCTTCTCTATTGTGGAGTAATTTTGCTCTGAGTCATTTAGCGTTCGTGATGCAAATGCTACTGGCTTATCTGATCCAATGGAACCTTGCGAAAGAATTGCTCCAAGGGCAAAATTACTTGCATCGGTGGTAAGTACAAAGGGTTTTTCGAAATCGGGATATATCAAAATAGGCTCATTCATCAGGAGTGTTTTGCAGTGTTCGAAACAATTAATAAAAGTAGGGTCATGAATAATTTTGGCGTCCTTTTTTAAGCAAAGAGTTAACGGTTTGGTGAGTTTGGCAAAATCCTTTATAAATCTTCTATAGTAATCTAGAAGTCCTAGGATTCCTTTAATCTGTTTAGTAGTCTTGGGAATAGGAAAATTTTGTATAGCCTTGATCTTATCGGGATTCGGTTTGATACCGTTCGTTGTTATCACATGACCTAGGTAGGCTGTTTCACGTTTCAGAAATTCAGACTTATCCATTTGAATTTTGAAATTGGCTTCTCTTAATTTTTGGAAAATCTTACTTAAACTATCGATATGTTCTTGTAGTGATGTCGAATAAATCAAAATATCATCTAGATATATTAGGCATATCTTGTTAATATACTCTTTCAGTATGTTATCAAGACATCTCTGGAAAGTGGAGGGGGAATTTTTCAAACCTATGGGCATACGGAGAAATTCGTAATGCCCTCCTTCAACATTGAAAGCTGTTTTCTCAATGTCTGCTGGATTCATCTGGATTTGGTAAAATCCAGACGCTAGGTCCAGAGTTGTGAAATATTGGCAGCGGCCAATTTTGTCTAGAACGTCGGTGATGTTCGGGATAGGATACTTATCGTCTACTGTCTTCTCATTCAGTTTACGATAGTCAATCACTATCCTCCATTTCCTTTTGCCCGAAGCATCAACCTTCTTTGGCACAATCCAAATAGGCGATGACCATGGTGACTTACTGGGACGTATAATATTCTGTTGCAGCATTTTGTTTATTTGTGAAGTCACCTCTTGTTTATGAACAAATGGGTAACGGTACGATTTAGTGTACACCGGGATTTCATCCTTCAATTTAATTTCGTGTTTCACTCCGGTTGTAGACGTTAGTGGTTCACCCTCTACATAAAAAATATCCGAATAATGCCTACACAATTTTAAAATGATTTCTTTTTCCTCCTCATTCATATGATTGGTTCTAATTAATTCGGTGATATTAGATCGGTCAAGTTTTTGCAAATTTTCTGTGAAGAACACTTCAAAATGTTCATTGAAATCATTATCATTTATACGTGGAAATATTTCAAGAAAATTAGTTTCATTGTTTCTTAAAGGCGTAATATTTCCTGTCCATGAATAATAACATCACCGTCATTACAATCAACTGGAATTTCTGCTGAGATTCGGCTTCATTTCGGAATAATTTTTTCAAATAAAATATTAGGGTTAAACTGAAAATATTGGATTTCAATTTTTGAATTTGTCGTGTTGACTTCATTATTGACGAGATCTAAATTGGATTTCAATAGCTTTAGGTTGTCTACACCGATTAATCCGTCGAAAACATTATGAAATTTATGCAGGAAGAATTTGAGTTTTTTATTACTTTTGAATTCTTCGAAAGCAGGGATGTTCATGGCAAATTTATGCCGGGATGAATTGAAACAAGTGGATACTGTGAATGGCTCTTCGAATATAAATGAACTGAAATTTTTTTCGGCTAAATTTGGATCTAGAAATGATCTAGTCGAACCTGTATCGACCAAAAGTTTCAATGGTGGATTTTTTATTTGAATGAAAGGCAATATTCTTTCATTAGTATTATGTGACTCATATACTATGTTTGATCTTGAAATTCTGTAATTTGGGGAAAATTTTCATGTTCGTCTTGATCTTCAAATAAGTTTTCTATATCATAACTTACAGCACCTTCTTCAGAATTATCGAAAGTACCGGGATTGTCTTCTGGGTAATCAATTTCGGAGCACGGATTTTGTTCGGCATTAAATAATTCTTGTGAAGTGAAATTTCGGGTTTGTCCATTATTTCGGAAATGGTTATAACGTGGTTGATGTGGTGGGTGTTGTTGTGGTTTTAGTGAACCGTAAGAAATTCCGCTCATTGGGGTTTGTCGGTAATTATTCGGTTGTCTGTTTGGTGGATTTTTCCAGACATTTTGCGGACGACCAAATACTTGAGTGTTTGTAGGGAATTTTTGAGGTGGACGGGTGATTGGCTGTATTGGTATAGGTGCACTGGGAAAATTTGTAAATTGGGAACGTTTCGATTGAAATTGGGGTTGAAGTTTGGATTGAACTTGGATTGAACTGATTGGGTTTCGAATAATTTTGTTGTACTGGGCGTTGCAATAATTTTGGACGATTGTTATGAATATTTTGAAATTTGGCAAGTGCATTTCTGGGGTTTTGGAGATTGGATATATTGATTTCATCATTCATAATTGTTAAGGCTTGTGGTAAAGTAATGGGGTTTCGAGCTCTAACTCTAGCACTAAGTGGGTCTCTCAAACCAGTGAGAAATACTCTCAAAGTTTGATCGGTGAATAGATTTCTATGACTTATTCTTTCGATTTCTGTTGGGACGTGTAAATCAATGTGATTGCAATTTGTATTCAGCATGTGAATGCAATTAGAATAGAATTGATATGGGGTATCTTGTTCTTGTCTCAATGCCATTAAATTCTGTATCAATGTATTGAGATCTCTTTGATCACCAAAATTTTGAAGTAAGGTAGCTCTTATTTCCACCCAATTAGAAGCATTATAAATATTAACAGTTTCTTGAGCTGGACCTTTTAATTTTGAAAATATAGTATTTGTTATCAAAATATTTTGTGAACAATTAACGTTAACTTCATCGTAATAAGTATCAACGATTTGTGAAACTATTTTA
Source organism: Chrysolina americana (assembly GCA_958502065.1). NCBI lineage: Eukaryota > Metazoa > Arthropoda > Insecta > Coleoptera > Chrysomelidae > Chrysolina > Chrysolina americana. Next base: position 35,539,618 of record OY293420.1, read on the forward strand.
ATAAACCTAGATAAACCAGTTGAATTACCGTCGTATTCTGTGACAGTTTTCAACAGGTCAGAATTAATAACTGGAATTTGCACTGGGGGCATTTTGAATTCTAGTAAATTACACTTTATGTAAATATATGTTATACCTATGTGTTTGATTAACTATTTCTATCTTGATTTGTGAGTGAAATATTTTCAGGGAAGAGAACTCTGGGGATTCAGAGGAGTCTGACAATGAATGAAAATATACTCAAAATAAAATAACCAATACCATGCTGGTTGTAGTTGTAGCTTCCTGGTCTGCTTCTCGGTTCTCTTCTTAACTATGAACCTCTTGATCCTCGATGGAACGATGGTTCGCAATTCTCAATTAACAGTAGATACTGCAGAAGTGAATTTTCGATAAATCCACGACTTTCAGAATCCTACCCGACTGCGCCAGTTATGAATGCAAGAAGTTGGAGACCAGGTTAAAATATTTATTTTATAATTTCAAGTAAAAATTATAACAACTTGATTGTTTGAAATATAAAGTCAGACTGTCTATTCTGCGTGTCGTTGTAAGGAAGCTTCGTCAGCGGAACTATGGACAGAATGCCGGTGTCGCATTTGTCAGTGGCGTAACTCGCGACAGGGTCGTGTGTACCTTCGTTAATTTTTATCTAATCCAGTTTAAACTCAGTTTTTGATTCACTTGATATTCAATATTATATTATCTATATTATCATTCTCATATAGATAGTACTGAGACAAATCACTTTTCATCAACATTTAATTCCAAATAGTCAAGTGAAAGATGTAATTCATCCTGTACATCGGATCATCAATCATCACTTGTTAAAGGAGCCCCGTACGCTAACGAATTCTTTCCCAAATCGGGTGCGTTTACTAGTTTTTACTTTTAGAATAAAAAGCCCTGAGAAAAAGACGTTAGTTGAAGACTACGCTCGTCAGGTCAACTTGTATAAAACTGTTGATGGGGGAGCAATTAGCCTAAGAGATACAGATTCTTTATTTTTCTATAATGCTGATAAGTGGGTGGGTTTGTGAACTAGGTATCATGAGACGAATTGTTCTTTTTTTGGACAGAACCCCCAAACAGAAATGGTGAGATCTGAGCCTTATAGATAATAGACAGCTGAAGGGAAGAGAAATAGCTCTTGGCACGAATCAGGCACTTGGATCTCATATGGTAACCAAGTGATGAGTATCGAAATGGATAGCTTCCGCCGAAGACTGTGATAGAGGCTCTTATGAAGAAAATACATGGTTATTGTTCACTTCAAAGTCTATCCAAGTTATTTATCCTTATTCTAGAATTTTGGTTAAGTTCATATTCATATCTTTCACATTCCCACTCGGTTTGTTTTTAGTTTTACGAGCTGATATCGCTTCTCTGGAAAAGATAGCGACATGCATGGTACTGCCATCGGCGACGCATTGTACTGGACATGAGATTGTTTTCAACAGATCAATAATCTAATGAATTTATAGTGTTGGTCTTACTAGCGTGTACAGGTAGATTGTCAGATGAATCTCCATCGACCACTACTTGCAAGTATCTGTCAAAGAGGAAGCTAGATAGCAAATCTCACAACTGAGGGGACAAAACTTTGCTCATATTTGGAAAATTATTCCTAGTGAGAAAGCCATCGTTGTTTGAATTCAGTGGTGCAGTTATTTTATGTTCGAAGTCATCCATCCCATAGTATGGTATAATTGCTCAAGGGGAGCGTATACACTCACTTACTTCAAATCCATTCTTGTGCATGTCGAAAGATATGTTCTGAAAATGATGTTTTCCTACTGTTACGTTTTTGAGTTCTTGAGTAAATGATGAATACACTAATTGGGTATATCTGCTCTTATTGGCTCAAGCTAAGAATCTGCAAAACAATCCTAGTGTCGTAAAGGCGGTATATAGTTATAGGAAAGATTTTGGAAAATTTCTCCTGTTAAACTCCGGCTAGCTCTGGGTCCGGTTAACTCTCCGCCGATACGCTCCTGCTCCGGATGTGAAAATCGAGTTAGATTATCAGGTTCGGAGATAGTAGGGTGGTTGCCGTCCATGTCGAAATCTCAGAGTAAATTTATTAGATCTGAAATTTCCCTATAACCTGCAGTATACGTAGTATACGTGGCTGCACCTAAATATATTAACTTTCGCAAATATATGGCAATGTGAAGGAAGTAAATTTCCTTAGAAATACACAATTGAAATCACCAATGCGAAACAAAATTATGTAAAATGTTTCCACTCGGTCTGAGGATCTTTGATAGATCAGAGTGAACAATAATACAACTAATAAAAATAAATAATTTCACTAAAAGTGTCTCAAAGAATCACTACTTTCGAATCTCACTCTAACTAGTATGAGTGTTCAAAATATTTCAAGAAAATAATAGTTTTTGAAGTTAGCTTATTGAACTGTGTTCACGAAGAAAAGTTTTTCTAGTTTTGAAAATAAAAGTTAGTCAAAAATATTTGTTCTACTTTTCACTTTAGCACTGTAAGTAGCATTAACAGGATTATGCTGATTTCCACTCGTGGAACTGATGACAAAGATTTTCGGCTTACCCTGTGGCCTCTTTCTTCTTCAGTTTCCGGAACCAGCTGCCAGCTTCCAGCTACAGGTAAGGATAATTCTCTTCTCCAAATAATAGTCGTGAGTTGAAATTTCACAACTCCAATTATACCCAAAATGTTCGACTTTGACGGCCGAAGATTCCTCCAGGTTAGATTTCGAAACAATTTGTTGGCTAAACAGCCTCTGCCTATCGTGCAGGAATGATTAATCGATTTAACGTCGATTAATCTGGAGTTTTCCAGCATTCGAATTGCTGAATACAGGTTTAATTTGGTAGAGACCAGTAAAAGCACTTTTACTGGCACTAATATTCGCAGTGTCAACTTGTATTGACTGAGATTATTCGTTATTAGAATAATCTAAATAAACTTTGAATGTCTCTGAGACTAACTTTCAGACTAAGCTTTTCACGTAGAATGCCGCTTCAGACTGAACTGAATAGGCTGAATATCGCGTATATTTATAGTGTCCGCTTTGCGGGTCACCTCCTTAAAACGCCGTCTAGGCCAATCGCCGGCCGCGCGGGGCGTGGCTTGTGAACAAAACTCCGATGCAGAGAAATCTCGATATTTCTCTGCATTTCGCACTTTCCAATTTCAATTTCTGAATTGTTTCGAATGGAATACTCTGCCTATTTTCAAGCCGAGTATAACACGCCCCCCCTTTAAGGAATCGCTGTCAAAGTGAGCACCATCTTGTGGGCACGACTGGAGCCAACAATCTGTTGCTTTATTTTGAACTCAATCAGAAATATTACCTACAATAACATAACATATCTCACCCTGTACAATTGGGTGTCTTACGACTAGAATGCTTAACATAACAACGTAACGACAATGTAAAGGAACCTAACTATGCTCTTAATCCTAGTAACAACTATTTGGCTTTAAATATATATACACCTGTACACTACTTATCTAACCTAAAGGCACTCTTACACCTAAATATGTACATATGAGTTCTTCCTCTTTCTTTATGGCCATATGTTTGCGACAATAAAGGTTTGAGAAAGAAATTTATAGCAGGCTATAGGGGAGGAATGAAAAATAAGGAGTTGTTTGACACGTTTGGTGCCACCGCGTTTCGCGAACTAATCCTCATCATCATCCGGAGGAGGAGGTCGAGGGTCTAGGTTATCCTGACCTCGCCTGGGGTCTGGGGCTAGCCTTAAGTCGTCGGTGTGAACGTTTTGCTCGAAACCGGCTTTGTTGACCACAAAACAGTTTGGCCCGGCTACCCGTTCTACTTGGTAAGGGCCTACCCAAGTGGGTCCAAAATTCTTCCTAAATCTTTCGCCGTTACGGCACAGTACCCACTGGCCGGGCTGAAATGTGATCGGTTGGTGATCTGGGTTAGGGAAATGTTTATTTCTGTATGTATTAGATGCTGCCGCCGCGGCGGCTACTCGCGCGTCCCTATCATTATTTCGGCGTCGTCTCCGTCGGCCCTGGGCGGGAGTAGCCCATTCTCCTGGCCGGGGAAGATCATAACCTAGTAGCAAGGTACTCGGGGTAGTGCCAATGGCGGCATTGAAGCGTGTCCTTAAGTTAAAGACTATGTCCGAGATCTGCCCTTCCCAGAGGTTTTCCTCCTTGTTCACAAGGGCGGCCCGTAACATTTTCTTTATTTCTTGAATGCGGCGTTCCACCGGGTTCGCCTGTTGGTGGTACACTGGAGACCATCACAATTCCATCTGATGCCTCGCAGCGAAGGCCTCAAACACCCGCCCTTTAAATTGGCCAGAGCTGTCCGAGATGAGCATCCTCGGGTAGCCCCAACGATTACATACATCTTCCTGCCGAAACTTTACCACTACAGTGGCATCGACTTTTGGGACAATTTTTGTTTCCACCCACTTGCTGAAGCAGTCGGTGGCAACTATTAAGTATTTGTTTCCGTTCACGGATGCGGGATAGGCTCCCATAACATCTACGGAAACAATCTCCCATGGACGTTCAGGGGTATTGGGTCTCAGGTTCGAGGCTGGTTGAGGCTTCGAGCGCTTGGTGGTGGCACATATTAAGCACCTCGTCACGTACTCGTGGACGCGGTCTTTCAAAGGGGATAGGTAATAGTATTTGGACACCTGGCGGTAAGTCTCGTCGACTCCCGGGTGCCCAATATTTTCATGGTACCTTTTCATGACTTCGTGGAAATTACCTTTGGGTATTACCAGGCGTTTTTCTGTCTGGTCTGGGCCCACGAAATATAAAACTCCCTCCTCTAAGAGGAATTGCGCTGCTATTCTTCGCTCGTAGTCATTCGGAGCAGCAGCCTGTTTGGCACGGATTATGCGCTCCACGAATCTTTGCAACCCATGACAATTCGCTTGTGCTTGTAGCACTTTGTCATAAAAGGTTTCGATTTGCGTTAGCGCTTCCCTAGGAGTTACGTCGGCTTCGGACACTTGTAGACTCTCCCACTCCTTTTGGGATATCGGTTTGGGTCCTACAATGGGGAAAAACATTCTTTCCGTATCTGTCGTGATGTCGTGGCCGGTCTCCTCCTCCGCGGGGTTTCGCGATAGGAAGTCCGGCAATTGGTTTAATCGGCCAGGAATATGAATGACTTCGAAATCATATTCCGATAGGAGCAGTGACCAACGGGTCAGCTTTGCTCTTTCGTCCTTGGTTTTGTGTAACCACAAAAGAGCGGAACTATCTGTATATAATTTGAATTTCCTATCTTGTAGGAAATGTTTGTACTTTTTGATGGCCCAGACAGAAGCAAGACATTCGGTTTCGTTCACGTGGTATCGTTGCTCTGCTTTCTTGAGCTTCGCGCTCGCATAAGCAACGATATCCCTTTGGCCGTCACTTCTCTCCTGAAACAATACAGCTCCTATCCCTACCGTGCTGCCATCCGTTTGGAGGCAGTAGGGACGAGTAGAGTCTGGCCTTGCCAGCTCAAGGGGGTTTAACACTAATGCCTTCACTTTCTGGAACGCTTCCTCTGTCTTATCGGTCCACTCAAACCTCTTCTCCTTGTCAATGAGATCAGACAAAGGAGCCGTTACTTCCGCGAATCTAGGGATGTATTCGCGAAGCCAACCTGCGGTGCCAAGGAAGGCGCGCACTTGTCTGATAGTTTTGGGAGTGGGGAAATTACTCACATTCAATATATGAGTTTCCTGGGGTCGATTGCCTTTCTCTGAAACAACCCTACCCAAGTACTTCAGCTCGTTAGAGCCGAAACGGCACTTTCCGGGGGACAGCCATAGCCCGTGTGACCGTAGCCTCTCTAGGATCCTCCTTAGGTGGTCGCAATGTTCCTCTATGCTGTGGGAGTACACGATTATATCGTCGAGGTACACTTTGCAGAAGACGTCCGTGTACCCCACGAGCACGGAGGACATTAGTTTTTGAAACACGGCAGGTCCATTCTTCAGTCCGAAGCTCAGCACTTTGAACTGATAGACCTGCCCGTCGGGTGCTCCAAAAGCCGTATACTTTTGCGACTCAGGCGTAAGAGGGGCCTGCCAAAAGCCATTCCTTAGATCGAGAGTGGTAAACACACTGGCTGCTCCCACCTCTCGCACCGTCTCCTGAATGGGTGGGAGGTTAGGGGCTTCTGATATGATAAGTTTGTTCATTTCCCTATAGTCCACGCAGAACCTAAGCTTCCCATCCTTTTTAGGGACGAGGACTACGGGTGAACAGTAGGGGGAGTTGCTTTGAGTAATTACTCCTGCCTCTGATAATTTTCTAATCTCCTCGTGTACCAGGGCCTTCCGTTCTTCCGACATCCGGCCGTAACGCGAACGGCGAAACGGCCTTTCCTGATGCACCCGGATTTCATGAACAGCCGCCTTGGTAATGGGTTGTCTTATGGATTCCTCGAATACATCGGGAAAATCCATGATTACGGTCATAATCATTTCCCGTGTATCGGGACAAAATTGTTCTTCGGAGAACTCCGGCATCGTGATGTCACACAGCCGTCGCTCTGCCACTTCGTTCCAAAATAGTGTTTGCCTGGGACTAATAATACATATATGCACTTTCTCTTGATATCAAGTATAGCTTCTTGACTCATCAAGAAAGGTATTCCCAGAATAAGGGGCTCGTTCAAGTCGGCCAGCACTACTACTGAGATGTCGTAGCAGCTGCCGTCTATTTCAATTGAAACATCTGTTTGGCCCAGGCTGTTGGTTATGCTTTCCCTACAGCCGAGCTGGATGGGTATGGAGTCCTCTGCATCGAAGAAGTTCGACTGCGGAAGCATTTCAGCACGTATGAAATTACTGCTGGCTCCGGTGTCGATCAGTGCGGTCACCTGCTGGTTGTTGACTACCACAAGGATCCGGGGAAGGTTTCGGCTTGGCCGTCGGCCATCATCAAGGCTTATAAGGGCTTGGGCATCAAAGGAATTTTCCTTGTATGCCGGAAATTTTTGAAGAGGCGGCAACACCGCCAGGGTTTCGTCACTAGTAGCTAAAGAGTATTTATGTACACGCGGAGAGAAGGGGCCTGAATGCCACTGGCGGCTTATCGTTGGCTCGGAGGGGCCGCCGCCGCTGATGCCGCCCCCTCCAAGTAGTTTCCCGAGTAGTCGTCATCTTCGTCGACGCTCGTTACTTGATTCAAGTTGCGAGCATCGTTCGAGGAGTACTGGGGATTTGTAGGGTTTCGGTGTATTGGGCTTCCGCCGCCTCGGCCGCCACCTCGGCCTCTGGCTGCGGAGTAGCTTCCTCTTTGGTAGTACGTATCACTTGGTTGGTTGTTCCTCCAAGAGGAATTATTTGGGGGCTGGCTTTGACTCAGGCGGTTGCTGTTGTCAACTGCCCTAGGCTGCAATGCCTGGCTGGGTGCTGGCCCGGAAGCATTTGCCTTCTGAACCAGCTTATTATAGCTGTTCACTGGGGGCACACTTGCTCCTGCCACCCCAAGGTCCTCTTCTAGGCTGTTGCATAGTGCCTTAAATTCTTCTATGTCATGAAAGACTTTGCCTCGCAAATATGCCCTGATTCTCGGAGTGATTAGCTGAGTGATCAATCGGATCACTTCTGTCTCCGTGATTGTTGGGATCAAGCGTTGGGCTAAGGCCTTCTTCTTTTCTATGAAAATGTCGACCTTCTCCTCAGCTTGGTGTTGTCCGTAAAGGCTGGACATCAAACGTGAGACCAGCTCTGGACTGTCAAATTTGCCGAAAAATTTATACAGGAAGGATGTCCAAGACATCTCTATCCCTGAGTAACTGTTGATCCAGCCTTGGGCGTCGCCCTTCAGCTGTCCCTTTGTGATTACTACCCAATCCTGGGCCTCAACCTTGGCACGATTAAACTCGGCTATCATCCGAGCAATGAAAGCCTTAGGATCCTCTTCCCCTCCTGAAAAGATGGGGAGGCGGGACCTGTCCAACTTCTTTCCTCCTTGCAGCTGGTTTACAATCTCTTTCATGATCGTTGCCAACTGCAACATCGAATTCCCCCGCTGGGAGTTATTTGTTCCAGCAGTGCCTTGCTGGTTTCCTAAGTCTGCTTCGAAGGTCACCTTCGAAGCCTTTGTCGATTCTGGGCGCCACTCATTCATATTTTTAGTGTCCTGAATGAGAGGGGACATGAGAAGTTTAAAGGGGTTATTGGGGGAGCCTCCAAGACCATTCTGACTCTGAAGGGTTTCAGTAGTCCGATTGTCCAGTGAGGAAATCGTCCTCCAATTATCGTCTCCCATAATGTCCTGGATCCGTGCATCTCCCTCTAGGAGGGCACTGTGATAAACCGGACTTGATTGATCCATTTCCTTGAGAGAGTTCCCCAAGGTGCCATCGAGCAACAGTGGAGTCCTCGCCTCGTCTAGGCTGCAAAGTCCTGCATGCCTTACAGGTGATGAATTTGTGAACGACAATTCACTCCTAATGTTTCTCGCAGACTGCCGAGAAATTCCTTCCTCATTCAGAGGAACAGTGTTAGGGCTCTCATCTTCACCAAATGAAACGCTAGCAACCGCGCGATCTCCTTGAAATCGGAGCGGTCTGCGCGCCGTGTATGAACCGGCCCTAACGTTGGCCCCACGGTGGCCAGCGCCATGTCGTAAAGGCAGTATATAGTTATAGGAAAAATTTTGGAAAATTTCTCCTGTTAAACTCCGGCTAGCTCTGGGTCCGGTTAACTCTCCGCCGATACGCTCCTGCTCCGGATGTGAAAATCGAGTTAGATTATCAGGTTCGGAGATAGTAGGGTGGTTGCCGTCCATTTCGAAATCTCAGAGTGAATTTATTAGATCTGAAATTTCACCTAAATATATTAACCTTCGCAAATATATGGCAATGTGAAGGAAGTAAATTTCCTTAGAAATACACAATTGAAATCACCAATGCGAAACAAAATTATGTAAAATGTTTCCACTCGGTCTGAGGATCTTTGATAGATCAGAGTGAACAATAATACAACTAATAAAAATAAATAATTTCACTAAAAGTGTCTCAAAGAATCACTACTTTCGAATCTCACTCTAACTAGTATGAGTGTTCAAAATATTTCAAGAAAATAATAGTTTTTGAAGTTAGCTTATTGAACTGTGTTCACGAAGAAAAGTTTTTCTAGTTTTGAAAATAAAAGTTAGTCAAAAATATTTGTTCTACTTTTCATTTTAGCACTGTAAGTAGCATAAACAGGATTATGCTGATTTCCACTCGTGGAACTGATGACAAAGATTTTCGGCTTACCCTGTGGCCTCTTTCTTCTTCAGTTTCCGGAACCAGCTGCCAGCTTCCAGCTACAGGTAAGGATAATTCTCTTCTCCAAATAATAGTCGTGAGTTGAAATTTCACAACTCCAATTATACCCAAAATGTTCGACTTTGACGGCCGAAGATTCCTCCAGGTTAGATTTCGAAACAATTTGTTGGCTAAACAGCCTCTGCCTATCGTGCAGGAATGATTAATCGATTTAACGTCGATTAATCTGGAGTTTTCCAGCATTCGAATTGCTGAATGCAGGTTTAATTTGGTAGAGACCAGTAAAAGCACTTTTACTGGCACTAATGTTCGCAGTGTCAACTTGTATTGACTGAGATTATTCGTTATTAGAATAATCTAAATAAACTTTGAATGTCTCTGAGACTAACTTTCAGACTAAGCTTTTCACGTAGAATGCCGCTTCAGACTGAACTGAATAGGCTGAATATCGCGTATATTTATAGTGTCCGCTTTGCGGGTCACCTCCTTAAAACGCCGTCTAGGCCAATCGCTGGCCGCGCGGGGCGTGGCTTGTGAACAAAACTCCGATGCTGTCTCGTAATCCGGTGTGGATGGGCGGCTTCCGCAAAGTTTCGGATTTCTCCGAAACCATCCTCAGCCGCCCACCGCTCTGCTCCAAGTGACCTGGAGGGCAAGGACGTCGTCACCCAGGGATTTCGGGTGGCAACTTCCGTGTCCCAGCCGACACCTGACTCGAAATCTGCCTTCGTAGCTCTATTTGCTTGAATTGGCTGTGCATAATGTGTGTATGCACATCTATATCCGGCCTCCGCTGTGGTGCGTGGGGCACACCCGATGACCCCGGAGCGCTTCGGCGCATTCCGAGGGGGCGTACCTCACGAGCTTCGCCAGCATGGACTCCTGAGTAGCCCTCCGACCTACAAACAGAAACATTTCTCGTTAAACGGAATTGCTCAAAACGGGCTTCCAAAGGTGGAGTTGTGACAACTCCCGCGGAATCGATTACTAACCCTACCTGAGCCGACGGGGAAGGCTGCCTCCCTCCGTCTAAGCTCGACTCTAAAGTACCTTGGTCCAGCACACTTCTCGGAGACAAGGTAGTTGACATCGTCAACTCACGATTTTCCCCGGTAGTACGTACCTGGGGGACGTCTCCGTCGAGGCGTCGCGACGCTTCGGGGAATAGACGCCTGGCGTCTAAGTCACCCGACGGCGGAGGTGTCCGAGAAAGCCCAACGCCGGCGAACACGGCTTGGGTATTCTCCTCCGCGAGCATATGAGATCTCAATCTCATATTCGTCATTGCTCTAAAGGACAACAATTACGGCTGTAATGTATTGTCGGGCTACTTGCGTGTGCAAGTGTGTGGCAAAGGAGAAGTGCACTAAAATCGACCTCGCGTCGACCCAACTCAAGTGTGACGATGAGAAGGGTCACCCTATAGCTAACTAACCTAACACCTAACAAGACCTCGCCGGGAAATGGACGAGGGAGGAAGGATTCACGGTTTAGAAAAACTATCTAAATAAAATTTCCTAACTTCAAAATTGTGTGAAGCACCAAAAAGGAAAAATTGAACTTGAAAAATTTTACTTCAAAAATTTACAACTGGATGTGACAAAAACCAAGACAGAGATTTGGGTAAAAGGATCACGGAGCCTAACCAGACTGTCTCAGGTGGAAAAGCCGAGAACAGCCGCAGGAAATAGGTATGGGAAGGACGCGAAACCCCTAGGTACCACAGGAAATGTGGCTCGCCAACGACAAAGTCGCAGCTAATGATGTCTTGACAGGCCGAGGAATTTAAGCTCGAACGATACAATCTTCGTGGAACTCTACGATCGAGCCGATTGTATCAGGTGAGATCTCGTTTTGGTGCCTGACCCCTTTTCATACGATGGGGATTTTTCGTCAACGTCGCGTACAGGTATTAAGTCGGGAAATAACTTTGATGAAGTTAAATCCCTAAGTGTCCGTTGCAAAAGATCACTTTACACTGATTATTGCTCGAGAGTTAAACTACCTATCAACGTACTTTCGTAGCGCGAATAAAACACCTGTAAACCGTACAAGTGAGTCTAACCCCCTTTAAGATAGAAACAAAACGTTATGAATCTACTGTGAACTGAATTATTATTACCGAGAACCTGACTCTAACTGCTAGCCAAAACGATGAATTGCAGAGACAAAAGGCAAAGCCAAACAAACGTAAGTTATTTAACGGAAACACGAAATTGATTATTACACTGCAATTCGACAAGAAAGAGTGGCTGTCTGCTGCTTCGCTGCTTGCATATTTATGCAATCCTGACTGCTGAATCCGCGACACCCATTGGCCTAGAGGGCCAAAGTGGGCGTCGCCCTTGGCTGAACAAAACCCTAGCTCGCGAAAACGCGCGGGATTTGGGCAAATGACCGTTAAAGTCCCGTTACCTGCGTTTTCTAGGGAGTATTTGACAAAAGTCACTAAATACTCCCCAGATCTAGGGAGATATTGAAAGTCAGAATTTCAGATATCTCGATTCCTAGGGCGGTCCGATATTCGGAGAGCCCCGAGAAAAACCATAAACCAACGTGATTCTTGAACGCCGAAGAATTACACGTATTCCTTCGCCGAGGAATCTATACCCGTTTTCCGATTTGGCCAACCTGATGAGAAATCGAATTGAAATAAAATAATTTGTGAAAACAAATGGAGCCACGGAATCTTTCCACCCAACAAGAGACTAGCGTGTCGAAACCTTGCTCTAAGTGTTCTGTATACCGGGTGCTCGACTGTTTGGGGCCACAAATTAATAAAATTGAAAGCTAGTCAGGAATTTCCGGTATATCGGTAAAACTACGTACAGTGGAGTTCCACTGGGTGGAGATTGGGACTTTACATCATACAGGGTGAGACTAGACTAGTGACCTGAATATAATGCAAAAATCTAATATTATTCGACTGGCTTCTAGGTGAAAATTGAGAGTTATTAAGTGTAAAAATGGCTCACTAAAGGTGACCATACACAAAAAAAATCATCGTAGGAGCGCGGCGAGCCTGCCCTGCGACAAAAGAGTGGCTGTCTGCTGCTTCGCTGCTTGCATATTTATGCAATCCTGACTGCTGAATCCGCGACACCCATTGGCCTAGAGGGCCAAAGTGGGCGTCGCCCTTGGCTGAACGAAACCCTAGCTCGCGAAAACGCGCGGGATTTGGGCAAATGACCGTTAAAGTCCCGTTACCTGCGTTTTCTAGGGAGTATTTGACAAAAGTCACTAAATACTCCCCAGATCTAGAGAGATATTGAAAGTCAGAATTTCAGATATCTCGATTCCTAGGGCGGTCCGATATTCGGAGAGCCCCAAGAAAAACCATAAACCAACGTGATTCTTGAACGCCGAAGAAATACACGTATTCCTTCGCCGAGGAATCTATACCCGTTTTCCGATTTGGCCAACCTGATGAGAAATCGAATTGAAATAAAATAATTTGTGAAAACAAATGGAGCCACGGAATCTTTCCACCCAACAAGAGACTAGCGTGTCGAAACCTTGCTCTAAGTGTTCTGTATACCGGGTGCTCGACTGTTTGGGGCCACAAATTAATAAAATTGAAAACTAGTCAGGAATTTCCGGTAAATCGGTAAAGCTACGTACAGTGGAGTTCCACTGGGTGGAGATTGGGACTTTACATCATACAGGGTGAGACTAGACTAGTGACCTGAATATAAAGCAAAAATCTAATATTATTCGACTGGCTTCTAGGTGAAAATTGAGAGTTATTAAGTGCAAAAATGGCTCACTAAAGGTGACCATACACAAAAAAAAATCATCGTAGGAGCGCGGCGAGCCTGCCCTGCGACAATGCAGAGAAATCTCGATATTTCTCTGCATTTCGCACTTTCCAATTTCAATTTCTGAATTGTTTCGAATGAAATACTCTGCCTATTTTCAGGCCGAGTATAACACTAGCTGCACAAAAAACACGCATGACCCTTGAAAAACAATTTTGAATATATATAAACCTAATTTCGATTGTTCAAACAATAGACAATGTTTCAAATATTTATCTATTCGATATCAGATGATGTTAATTATACAGGGTGAGTCAACAAGATTCCCGTGGTCGATTGCTCCGTTGTGGATCACTATTTCGATTTCTTATATATATATATATATATATATATATATATATATATATATATATATATATATATATATATATATATATATATATATATATATATATATATATATATATATATATATTTTTTTTTGCCAAACGGACCATTTAAGACTATCTTCCAAAATTATTCTTATTCATACAGAGTGTATCATTGAAGCGTGGCTGACCAAAGTTGGTCTTTTTCAAATGGAACACCCAGTATATTTTCATATATTTCGATCCGCTGTTTCATTGGCTGGAATATGGTGAATATTGTATAAATTATACAGAAGGTTCGGTACAACACTACAAACTTGGCCATTTTCAAACATCAATATTCTGATTTTTTCAAATGAAATATTACGGTATATTATCATTCATATCAACTCCTTTCAAATAATTCTTCAACTTTTATTCTTAATGTAATGTGCCTAAATGTAAGAAATCGAAATAGTGATTCACAACGGAGCAATCGACCACGGGAATTTTGTTGGCTCACCCAGTATAGTGAAATATAAGTTCTAGAACAACCAAGTCATTCCAGTCTCCAATGAAATAATTTAAGATTAGGAAGAACAATAACGACTATTTTTAGATACTTTTGCAGAATTCTTAGAAACAATTGTTTCCATTACGACTTTGGGTTTACTTCCCAAGGTGAGCTGGATGTTGGTATACCACTTTGTTGATTTTTTATGATGACACATGTGTTTATCCAATTTCTCTGTAACTTGTGGCATATTTCTTTCCGGCATCACCTGGCCTAAAAATAGCTCCTATAGAGTGAAATATCAGTTCATAGATCATCTGATTGAATATCGAGATATTTTCTTTGAACTCCGCAGAATTCACACAAACCATTCTGTTGGAATGGTGGTTATAATCATAGGAGTCCTTGATGGAATGATGAAAAAACTGCTTTCGAATATAAAAATCATACCGGCTTGTCGTGATAGGGCAGAAATCTTAACATGACAATTGCAGAAGGCCCTCATCCTTGGTTCACTCCATACAGATACGGGGAGTGGTTATGGTAAATGACAACAGCACACCCTCTGGATGTATTCGAGTTTCGCAGACAGAGCCCAACTGTGATATTCCTGACAGAAAAAAATCGTATTCCACTCACAAAATAATAATGAAACGAATCTCACTACTGCCATTTTTCGTTGAACTACGGAAAACCCGCGGCACCCCCAGCAACCGGAGGCATAAGGTCACCCATTTGTTTTACATGGATGACCTTGAACTTTATGCAGACGGACAGACGGACAGACGGACAGACGGACAGACGGACAGACGGACAGACGGACAGACGGACAGACGGACAGACGGACAGACGGACAGACGGACAGACGGACAGACGGACAGACGGACAGACGGACAGACGGACAGACGGACAGACGGACAGACGGACAGACGGACAGACGGACAGACGGACAGACGGACAGACGGACAGACGGACAGACGGACAGACGGACAGACGGACAGACGGACAGACGGACAGACGGACAGACGGACAGACGGACAGACGGACAGACGGACAGACGGACAGACGGACAGACGGACAGACGGACAGACGGACAGACGGACAGACGGACAGACGGACAGACGGACAGACGGACAGACGGACAGACGGACAGACGGACAGACGGACAGACGGACAGACGGACAGACGGACAGACGGACAGACGGACAGACGGACAGACGGACAGACGGACAGACGGACAGACGGACAGACGGACAGACGGACAGACGGACAGACGGACAGACGGACAGACGGACAGACGGACAGACGGACAGACGGACAGACGGACAGACGGACAGACGGACAGACGGACAGACGGACAGACGGACAGACGGACAGACGGACAGACGGACAGACGGACAGACGGACAGACGGACAGACGGACAGACGGACAGACGGACAGACGGACAGACGGACAGACGGACAGACGGACAGACGGACAGACGGACAGACGGACAGACGGACAGACGGACAGACGGACAGACGGACAGACGGACAGACGGACAGACGGACAGACGGACAGACGGACAGACGGACAGACGGACAGACGGACAGACGGACAGACGGACAGACGGACAGACGGACAGACGGACAGACGGACAGACGGACAGACGGACAGACGGACAGACGGACAGACGGACAGACGGACAGACGGACAGACGGACAGACGGACAGACGGACAGACGGACAGACGGACAAAGAGATAGATAGATGTTTAGTCTAAGACGCGAAAGTCTCAAGTGATTTTCTCCACGAGTCTGATGATTATGAAAATCAGAGTTGGCGAAAAATGCGCGTTTGTTCTTATGTATCTCTAACAATGTGGCATATATAAATAGAGAAGGAACGGGCATAATGGACAGATCTCTGTAAATAGGTTGACAGTGATCTCTGTAACCAGCATTAGTAATAACTCTTACTGCTCTTTTCTGCATTTTGAAAACCCTAATAGCGTGACAAGAGTTACCCCATATGGGAGTGAAAAATTGAATAGTATCACGTTCGAACTGTATGGGGGCAAATATGTTCTTCATGTTACGCAACAAATATATGGAACTGGATAATTTAAGGCATAACTGATCTACATGAGACGACCAAGACAGTCTGTCATCTATAACCACCCCAAGAAGTTTAATGCACTTGCCATTTCCTGCATTTTTATTAGAAAAAATGTTTTCCTGGGTTTTATCGCTATTCAGTTTGAGGTTGTTGGCACTGAACCAATTTTGTGCTTCATTGAGAGAATCTGCCATTGTGGTGTAAAGATTTTCCACATCCGAAGCAGTATTTACCAAAGTTGAGTTACCAGCATAAGCCACACATTTATTGGGAATTAGAAAATGGAAGATATCGTTCACATAAATAATGAATAATAAAGGCCCCAGAATGGATCTCTGAGGTATTCCATGTGAAATGTTTTGGAAGTGAGAATTTGTTTCATTTATGTATACTGCTTGTTTTCTGTTGCATAAGTAGGACTGGATCAGGTCGAGTGGTATGCCTCTTACACCCTAATAGCGCAACTTTTTGATTAAAGCCGTATGAGAGACGCAGTCGAAGGCTCTCGAGAGGTCACATAATGTAATACCAACATCCATGCCTTCTTCAAGTCCTCCGACAATATCAGTAAGAATAACTTCAAGGGGGTGGAGCAGGCAACCCCATGGAGACTTAGTACCTACAGCATTTGAATGTATACATAACAAGGCGGTAGAGACTGCTGCTTTTTCCCGTCCACTGAACACCACACAGGGCAGGACGAAAAAAAAACATTACTTCACAATGCAATATTACTCCCTCCTACCACCTCTGTGGCATACTAATAGTTTAGAGGTATTTCATATAAATTTTGTGTGAACTATATATACAGTGTCTTTCAAAAGTATCGGAACAGTCTCATATTTCAGAAACGGCCCTGAGAAAATTTACAAAAATTTTGACATGGCGGTTTATGGTGATGCCTGATTCAACGGTGATATCGGCAATGTTTTCAATTCAACAGTTTTTCAGATATTGAGGGTAATTCAATTTTTACAAATGGAACACCCTATTTATTTTCATTGAAATCAATTCAGCGATGCCTCATATTTATGATTCCAAATATCAGATTTTAAATTAATGCTGTTTTCGAAATATGACAACATGGCATTTTCGTTCAAAAGTCAGGAAACGTTCCAATATTTTCAATACGTTTCAAGAAAAATTTGTGAAATTGTATACATGACGGTTTTTGATAATGCCCTATTCAATGGTGATATCGGCAATATTGCCAAATCAACAGTTTTTCAGATATTGAGGGTAACTCAATTTTTTCAAATGGAAAACCATATTTATTTTCATTGCAATCAGTTCAGCGCACCATCGTCACTTATGTCTCCAAATATCAGATTATGAATTAATGTGGTGTTTGAAATACGACAACATGGCATTTTCGTTCAAAGGTCTGGGAACGGTCCAATATTTTCAATACGGTCAAAAAAAATTCGCGAAATTTTATACATGCTGGTTTTTGATGATGCCCGATTCAATGGTGATATCGGCAATGTTTGCCAAATCAAAAAAAAAAATCAGATATTGAGGGTAACCCAATTATTTTCATTGCAATTAATTCAGCGCCCCGTCGTTACTAATACTCCAAATACCAGATTGTGAATTAATGTGGTTTTTGAAATATGAGAAAATGGTTCGTTGAAATGTCTACGAACGGTCCATTATTTTCAAAAAGGCTCGAGAAAATATGATGAAATTTCACACAAAATGGTTGTTGTTAAAACAACTTATTGATAATTGAATTATTTTCCAATGGAGTTTTGAATCAAAACTATCTGATCAAGTGCTCGAAATATTCGCCATCATTCGCTAAACAATAGCCCAAGCGGTCATAAAATTCTCTCAAGGTATCAGTTAGCATTTGGGGTGTGATTAAAAGAGCTGCCTGACATATCTTATTTTTTAAGATTTCAGAATTTGCTGGTTGCCCAAACTATATCAATTTAAAATCTGATATTTGGATACATAAGTACAAATAAAGAGGGGAGTCAAGTATCTTGGAGTAATACTAGACTCCAAGCTGACCTGGAACCAGCATATCGAAAAAGTATCCAAAAAAGCGGTTACTTCACTAGTGATAGCCAGACGTACTTTTGGAAAGAAATGGGGACTTAAACCACATATGCTGCACTAGTTGTATAGCACGGTGGTCATGCCCTTCATTAAATATGCTTCTTTGGTGTGTTGGCCCAAGACACAACAAAGAGGAGCCGCAACGAGACTAAGCAAGGTGCAAAGACTTTGGAATCACAGGGGCCATCAAATCAACACCAACTGCAGCGATGGAGACACTCCTGGGACTGCCACCTCTCCACCTTGTGGTTCAGGGTGAGGCAAGGCTTGGTGCTTCCAGACTGCAGATCGTACCAAACCTGAACGTTGGAACGGGACACATGAGAATCGTTGGAATTGTGATCGGGGACGCGCTAGAAACGAGAACGGACCACATTCCGAAACGGTACTCTTTCAACAACCAATTAAGAGTGCTGGTGTCAAACAGAACTGAATGGAGTGGGTCACAGCTCACAGGTCACAGAAAATCTGGTACACAGATGGACCCAAGACTGAGAATGAAGCGGGCTGAAGAGTGTTCTCCAGGAATCCGAGTGTTGGCATCAGCTACTCGCTGGGTACCCATGCCTCTGTCTTTCAAGCAGAAGTGTACGCCATCCTTCAATGCGCGAAGGAAAATAATAGGAGAAACGTTGAAAACGTGCATATCAACATCATATCAGACAGTCAAGTGGCACTGAAGGCCTTGTGTAGCAAGAAAGTGACGTCCTAACTAGTATGGAACTGCAAAGAAGAACTGAAAACTCTGTCAGACCGGAATCAAGTCAAATTGATATGGGTCCCAGGTCATCAGGGAATCGCAGGTAATGGGAAAGCAGACGAACTCGCACGAAGAGGATCGGAAATGCTCCCAAACCAAGGGCAGATGCTAGGGGTACCGAAATGTTCGATAAGAGCGTCTGTAAAAGACTGGATTAGGGACAAGCACAAAAATTACTGGGACAATGTCCCAGGAAACACACACGGGAAAGAATATATATCAAAGGACCGTGTGACAAAAGAACGACAGACCTGTTAACGATGAACAGGAGCCAGTTGAGAACCGTTACAGGACTCCTGACTGGACACGCACCAGAGAAGAAGCACCTCAAAAAATGGGGCAATACGATGGAGACCTGACCTGCAGACTATGCGGTAAGGATACAAAAAACGTGAAACACATACTGTGCTATTGCGAAGCTCTAGACCGCAAAAGACAGTCAATTTTTGGGCAGCCATCTGGCGAACCAGAACTATACAGTTCCCACCCAATACGGAACTTGTACAAACTCGTGCAAGGCACGAAGGTATTGGATTGGGTACTGTGACATTACAACATAGGTAAGATACAATGGGCCATAAGCCTAAGTGTCACCGGAGGCAATAGCCTGAACAGACCTACACAGAGTTGGAGGTTTTAGTGAGTATGCCTAATAAGGAGAATCTCACAGTATTCATTGAGTTTGGAGACTCAATATTTCTCTATAAAAAAATTTCCTCCACCTCCCAAAAAAAATAAAAAATTAGGCGTCGCTGAATTGATTGCAATGAAAACAAATAGGGTGTTCCTATCGAGTTATACCCAGTATATGAAATGAAAAACTGTTGATTGCAACATTGCCAATATCACCATTCAATCGGGTATCATCAAAAACCAGCATGTATAAAATTTCACGAGTTTTTCTTGAACCGTATTGAAAATATTGGAACATTCCCAGACTTTTGAACGAAAGAGCCATGTTGTCATATTTCAAAAACTGCATTAATTTAAAATCTGATATTTGGAGACATAAGTTATGGGGCGTCGCTGAATTATATGCAATGAAAAAAAATAGGGTATTCCAATTGAAAAAACTGAGTTGACCTCAATATCTGAAAAACTGTTGATTTGGCAACATTGCCGATATCACCATTGAATCAGGCATCATCATAAACAGTCTTTTATAAAATTTCACGAATTTTTCTTGAACCGTATTGGGAATATTGGAACGTTCCCAGACTTTTGAACGAAAAAGTCATGTTGTTATATTTCAAAAACTACAATAATTTAAAATCTGATATTTGGAGACATGAGACATTGCTGAATTGGTTGCAATGAAAATAAATAGGGTGTTCTATTTGAAAAAATTGAGTTACCCCCAATATCTGAAACACTGTTGATTTGGCAACATTGCCGATATCACCATTTTTATAAATTTTCTCAGGGCCTTTTCTGAAATATGAGACCGCTCCGATACTTTTGAAACAAACTGTATGAAGGGTCCACTGCAATAATGATAAATGTCCTTTTTTCGTTGTTTTGAGAAAATAGGGTTTCAATTTCATAAACGATGATGGACATTTTTCAATATTGCCGTAAATACCTGTGACGCTGAGCGGTATAGCTCTGTATCCAATTGTTGAAAACGTATTTATCTCGGGACTGTAAGCAATACTGCTGAGTTTGTAAACGATATTACTAACTGCATATATCATGTGCTCGAATGACGTACTTACTTAGAAACAATATAATTGTGGACAATCATCATTATTGCAGTGGACCCTTCGTATATTGTATTAATCCGAACGATGTTCGAAAATATGTGCTGGAGATTATCACGATAATGAAACGAATAAAATCGACAAAGTCGAAGTACCCTTTCTCTCCACACGTTTCCACCATTTGAAAAAATGAGGCAAACATCTGTCAGAAAACAACTACTCTCCTGGCTAATACCACGACGAACATTGAACTACATCTGACAGATATTTGTGCAACGTTCTTCCTAGAAGACTCAATTGCAGGTACGTATCTTGTAATTAAACAATAGATTATTCTTCATTTTGCTAGGAATGACCACCTGCAGACATGCATGTTTCGAGGTATTGCCCCTCTCATCAGTACCAGGGTAGGTCGAACAACATTATAATTTTCTTGTCAGTTCCAAATCGTCTCACAGTGCTCAGTATCAAAATTTGCTATGAAAATATCCAGCAACGAGAAACATTGAGTAAACCCTTTGATTAATTTTTTTCAGATGCTTCTGTGGAATCCTAGAAGTTTTGTGAATGTTTGACGACGATTCCAGATTTTACGATGTTTCGATTAACTCTAACAAATGATTTCAACAATGACACCCTTCTCTCCGCATATTCCCACAAAGTGAAAAGTATGAGGCCAATATCTGACAGAAAACAACTACTCCTCCTTACGGACTGTTCCTCGCGGAGGACACTATTACAAGTACTAATTGTATTTATTGAATGCCAAAATATTTGAAAGGACTCTTGCACCATACTTAACGCAACAGTTTTCACTTTCACTGTTCGTTATCCGACTTTTTTGCATATTGTAGTAAAACTGCACTAACTAATTTTCCTATTTTATTTAAAACACTATTTACAATAATTATTCACTAAAACATTTACTTCACTATTTTATTTCTACGGTGTCAGTCTCAATCTGCGAACTCTGGAACTGTAACTAACTCTCTGAATTCTGACTGTCCTCCAGCGGTTATATAGTCGCAAGCAGATTCCATCCACGGCTCTCTCGATTATTCTGGAGTATAGAACATTTCATCTAGATGGCTCTTCGAACAGTATCGAATTGATCGATTTTATTCCAGCTTGTTCTCGGCGATAGGCCAGCAGATATGCTGTTGTAGTTGAACGAGGGTGCATAATTAATTAGATCTGGGCCGGTCTCGGGGCCGATCTCGAGTAAAGTAAAGTAAATAAGTAAAGTTAAGTATTTCTGCAAAATTGTCTTCGCTTATATAATATATTGAAACCCCAGTAGGAGACACCTAATGCATCATAATATACAGTACAGAAATCGTATCACACAGAAATATACACCATCATTCAGTCAAACGACAGAAATCGCACTGGTTCATATATTACAAGACAGAAATTTACAGCAGCATAATATAAAGTTTCATAACGTAATCCATCACAATATACACCATCATAACGTACTATTTCAAAATGTACTCCGTCATAACAACAAAGCATCATATAATCAATGCATCATAAACTCAAAAAATCATAATATCATTCTATCATAATAGCAACGAATCATAACATCAAACGATCATAACCGTATTCGGTAGAATTCGTAACGCATCATAACGTACTTCTTCAGAACGTATTAAATCACAACGTAATGTTTCATAACGTACTTTTTCATAATCCTATAGTCCATGCGCTTGCTTACACTATGTGGTAAGAATGACGGTAGTGGAAGTTTTATACTCATTGGAGACCTAGATGAGATATATGATATTGGGAAGCTTGAATTGTCATTGAATAATTATAACGTATTCATTCATTGTTATTAATTTTTCATAATTCTTCATTATAATGTTAACTGAAATTTTAATACGGTTGGCTGCCTTGGAGTCCCGTTCACACCACAGAACTACTTGCAAACTAGGCTGAATCCGATCTGCCATTTGTTTTTAGGTTATCGAAAATTAATTTCAGAATAACTAATTTTTCACTATACTTTTGTTAAAGTTCTAAATCGTTTAACACGATACATTCTGATCATTAGGATCGAATAGTAATTGTGATGAAGAATTATTTTGTGTAACGAAAAGTGATAATATAGCAAATTACGGATCAATCAATAATATTTTGGAGATGGTAAATAAGATGTTTGGTTCCAAAATCAAGAGTCACAATATAGGCAGAATGTAAGTAGTTTCATTATATTATTAAAATAATTCCCACTTATATTCAAATAATTATTCTATACCGAACTCTACATGAATAGTTTTATTTTTTTCCTTAACCAGCTGTTTTGAAACATAATTTATTTCGTATTTTATATAAATTCATATGGCTCTTGTTTAACTTCCTAATGGGACAAAACGTTTCTAAATAATTCATTGATTGAAGCAAAAGAGATAAAAGGTCAATAGCACAGGTAGTGAGTAGATGTCGTTTCAAAAGAAAATTTCAATTCCTAAATCGATGAGTTTTGATTAGTGTCTAAACTACACACAGTAAACAGTTCAGGGTGACTATTCAATTAGCTTTTTATATCATGACATGACTCGCAAGAAAAACTGTCTTGAATAAAAAAAAAAAAATCTTAACAACCACCAAATTCAACTTTTTGATGCTCGCAATCACATACATAAAACTCCATCCAGCATATCTGCTAAATAATACTAAAAATGTAGGTATAAGAATAACTTTCAAACTTCTTTGGACAATTTTAAAATCTTGGTTATACTTTTTAGTTCTGCTCCTAAAACCTACCAAGGTAAAATGCAGTGTGGATTGTGTTCTGACGAAAGGTTGATTGAAGAGGAAAAATTACACACAAAGCCTAATAGAATATAGAAATATTTTCAAAAAATGTGCCACAACAGTCATATGTGAGTAAAATTCGTTTGTTTCAATTTGAACAATCGAGCATATGTACCGGAGTGAATAACTAGTAAGGCGGCATTGCCAGCAAAACGGACAGGGCAAAACACTTTGATGAAGTCGTACTCGGCAGCGTAGGGGTATTCATGTGATCACGTTTATTTTCGACCGTGTTGTTGAAATATTTTTATATGAACTTGCTAGGGAGATGAGAACCCCTTCAAAGTATTATGATCAATAACCATAGAGAAGACTGTATCTTTTCGTCAAACTAATAAAAAACATGAATCATGGTTTTGGTATCGCTTATAAATATTTTGAGCCTTTTAAAATTTTATCTGTAGTATTCATTTCACCTTCCGCCCCTCTAGAAATTATGGAAAACATATTTCTGGCTTCTATTATCATCTAACTGAAAATTTTATCACAGAGAAATATTTTCTATATTCTTCGTCGAAAAAATCCTGACAAGGGTATATATCATTATCACCGGAATCATTTTTTCAATTATTTCTTAAGGGGTGGAAAGAGGTTTAAATAAATAGTTTTAGGTTAACTTTTATATTCAACGAATTCAACACCTCATATGTCAATATTATACTTGAAAAATATCCTAACAAAATGATAATCAAAACTGGAAATACATTTTTTATTATTTCTAGAGGGGTAGATAAGGGGACCAAATAAATGCTACAAAGTCAACTTTCACATCCAACGTGTTCAATGCTCAATTTTTTATTACTCGTTTTGGCAGAAACCCGACTAAACGGCTTTAGAAAAATTCTGAACAGATTTATTACATCCATAAGAACACCGCAATATCTATTTGAGTCGTGGTCTTGACGAATATTATTTGTATTTGGGATGTTTATATGAAATATTTGTTTAGTGTTGCAATGACCGTAGGGTGGGAAATATAGTGTTCTTAAGGTTACATAGGTTTTCATCTCTCTAGGAAGTTCACATAGAAATATTTCACCAACATTGATGGAGACAAACGTGATTAAATGAATTCCGTTTACGCTGCCGCGATACCGAGCATGACTTTATCGAAGGGTAGCGCTATCAATCTGTTTGTCAATGCCTCTTGCTACTTTCACTCTGGTAACAGGTAGCATAGGTATGTTAATTTAAAATAGAAAACATCTTGTTCTATGAAGTAGTTGTATAGCATAAAGAAGATATAATAAACAACTAGATATCATTATGGAATCACTTGTTTGAAACAACACATATATCCAATCTACTTGAATTTGAATTGAACTGATATAGGTATTTTAGAGAAAAGTTACTGGTATCTATATACATGTTATACTTGGATGTTTCAAGAAATATATCACTCTAAGTCATTTCAAAAAAGAATATTATTTGAATTATTTACCATTGACTTATATGGGGGAAGATATCCAACTAAAGTTGGTTACACTCCTTACTAATAACTTTCCAATATTCATTTTAGTAATTTCAGTTTTTCAAATTTCTGTAGGAAATTAAAACATCATGGATTTGCTCAATATAATCTACTGAATTTTTTTCAACAAATATTTCAGTATATCTTTCATGTATCTAATACTTAATAATAAATACTGTAGAAATAAAAATAAGTTTTTGATCCTAATTCAAAAACACAATAAATAATACTCTGTTTTTCGTATCTAGATTCCACCTATTGCTAAAAATATGGAACTGGAATAAAGAACGTGCCGCAGAAGAATGCATCAAACACTACAAAACTCCGAGTTGAATTGTCCAATGCAGCATACCTACCTATTTAACACATAGGGAAGACGTAGCCCTCACCTTTTAACGTGTGATGCCATGCACGGATACCCAGACATACGTATTCCTCACATCAGGTCAACCAAAAAGAGGCCCCTGAATACACTCTATCTAACTTGATCTCAGATCTCCTTGACTCTTGAGGTATCATAGAGTTTTCTAGGGGACTGTGTTACTACTTCCGCAGGTGGTTCAGGCGCCGCCTGTTCTTGAGATTTGCCTATTGCCGAATATTGTGGCACAATGATACTATTCGCTTCATTAGTTATTAGTTTACTAGAAGAATGTTTGTTAAAAAGATATAAAAAGTTTTAGTGTCTTGAAAAAGTTTTTGCTATTCATCCATGAAATATTCATTTGAAATGTAAACTTCCTAGAAATTGTTGAACTTTCAACTTCAAATGTTTATCTAAGAAAAACAAAAAATACTGAAGTCTTTGAGGTTCCTTCGACTAACTACGGCCAAAGTGAATCTGTTGGTAGAATACCCAACATCTATGTTACATACATATACATCAAATTAATGTAGTTATTTTCAGATATATCAGAATTAGTAAAACTAATATTTTGGAGCCATCTTCAAGAAAAAAGAATAAAAAAGGATAAAATGATCGAAAAAGGGGTGATGGTAGATTCTACACTGAGGTCTCAATCAGCCTACTCCTCAGTTATCATCAGGATTTTGTGACTTGACATCGGGGTCTCAATCTGCCTACTCCCCAGGTCTCGCCACTTGTTCTCTCTAAGGTCTCAATCTGCCTACTCCGTCGAGAGAACTGTTCTCTCGACATAGTCATTTTATAAATAATTGTTTTTGGTAAAAAGACAAATGTAAAATAGTTTTCAATCATAAATATGATATCAAGTGGTATAATGGGTGGAAAGTGTTTTGACATTTGTATGACAAATCATATCTTGATCCTGTACAATGATGATAGAATTGGAATAAAACACGTTTATTAAAGAAAAAACCTTTATTTTATTAAAATATGAGGAGGAGAAAATGTGGCCACCAACTCCATATTTAAATTAAATACATTTTCAGCAAGTATGGCAGAGGTAATTGAACATACAATTTCAATACAGTTATAGTTTAGATTCAGCTTGTATTTTAATACATTCATATAATGTGTTACTGTGTACATTGTATTAAAGATGGTTTTTGATCTTCCACAGCCCTCTTATACGTGTAGTTTAAATATTATAATTTTGTATTAAATGTGTACAATACAAATACATACTTAACAGTTAATGTTTTGAATTATATGCTAATAACATAATAGGCTGAATCACACTCTATAAGTAATGTAAATGATTTGAGTATGTAGATGGTTACTTAAATTTCAACCTAGACTTGATGAAAAAAATGAAAAAGTAGTTGCAAATTTATTTGCGAACTGGAAATATATTACTATTGTAGCATCCAAATAGATCAATTTATTCTATTTCTATTAAAGAATAGGTTATAATGATGTTCTCAAATTGAACGAGACAAGGAGAGGATATTAAAATAAGACCAACTGATAATAATTAATGTCCAGAGATGAGCCAATGGCTGGTAACAGAATTTGTGACGTATTTTGAGCAGTCAAATGTAAATATTTCTGGATATTATGCCAGGGGTTATTCATTAAGAGGGAGTTGGGCAGTAGTTAATTGGCCTTATTCCTTAGAGCACCATCGCACACAATTGTGACGCCTTATTCAAAGTATCATTAAGGTTCAGGTTACATTTTGTATCGGCCTGATACTGCTTCACACGATTGTGAATTATATAAACAAAACGTCTGTATCAAATTGGCACGGAATATTCGTCTCAGTGGAGTTTTATATGGCAATAGGTGGAGGAGTGTGATGACATCAATGGGTTCCAGAAGTAAATTCACGTTTTTTTGATTCTAAAAACCAAAAAATCTCTCATTTGATGCATGCAATTCATTGATGAGTGATCATAATAGAGTTTTTCAGTAGAAATAGTAATAAATTTCAGTATCGCAGAATCAGAGAATACAATTAAATTCATCTTGCACAATTGTTAGTGTCGGTTCTCAACACCGACAGAATGTAGAAAAACTTTCTGAGATCTCCTCTTATTTTTATGGACAAATTATATCTGGATCATCTGCAGAAAAATCCAGATGCAAGATTCGATTCATTAGATAAAATTGGATCAGACTTAGAAATTGAGGGAGAAGAGAACATATATGAAACTTATGGTCCAGCACAACTTGGAACTCAGAATGAAAATACCAAATGATAGTTCAGAAGGATCGGAGGATGAGGAAGGCAATGTTCCTTTGTCAACCTTTGAGAAACTACACTGGAGAATAGGCAGTTTTGTCAGCAAGGGAGACCCAGAAAAATATAGTTGAATTTATTGAGTTTCTTGTATCTGAATTTGTTATTTCATTTACTTTCATATTTTTGTGAAGAATATATTTCAATTTTACGATTTTATCCTAACTTCACTCCTGAAACCCTTATGATTGTACTTTATCGTCACAGCATACCGTTACTCATAAGTGTGAATTTTCACGATTATGGCTAGACATTGTTGAATACCGTAGTACTCAATTGTGAATCTTCACAATTGTGACTCTGCATTGTTGGATACCACGGCACACAATTGTGAAGGTCACCAATGACCCCAAAGGACATATCGATGTGACAGAAAACACCAGAATGTAAAGTAGCAAAATATTGTCCATATGCTGCATCCATGTTTAATACCCAATTTTTGAATTTTATCTCTTGGTTCTGAAAGGGTTATTTGGTATTGGTTTAACATATAATACAACAGAGTAAAATGTATGCTATTTTCTACGCCACTAAAATGAGTTCTTCCATACAACTCAAATTAAAGGCATTCGTATTGACAGTGTATGTATGTGAGTTGTTATTCTGGTCTAAAAAGATGAAGTAAAGTACCCCATCTATTAGGAAAATCTGTACAAAAATCAGTTTAAAACTGAAAACTTCAAAGAATGTTTACTAAGTACATGAAATTAGTTATTGAGCAACATATTAAGAGATTACTCATTCTGAGAAGCATGATTTAAATTTTAAACCAAGTGAAAGCAAAACAACTGATGATAAACCAACTACTATTAATTTCTATGATCGACAATAACTGTATTCTGACAATTTTCATAGGCCAATTATGGTTCTCAAGCAAATTTCAGATGTTTTTTAAGATATTCAGAATTTAATAAACAATATGTGTTTGCTTGTATCATCTTTCTTTAGTTGATAGTAATTGATCTATTGATGGTCCAGTACTGCACATCATTATAATGTTGGAGTCTGCTACCTCTGGTGGATTGGATCCCTCGTTTGACTTTGGCTAGCTTGCTTACAGATATATCCAAAGTGTGTATTTAGACGTGCCCTTCAAAAATTTCATTTAAACGATATTTAGATCTCTCTATTTCTCCATGTCTACATTCTACATGTTCAGACCATTGGCCTTCAGACTCTCAACATATATTCAGATCCAGATGCTTGAGTTTCCAATGTTTCTGAAAGAGAAATAGTGATCAAAGTAGTAGATATTAGTGAAACGATCCGCAACCACTATATAGTATTTATTGGGAATATTGACATCACATGTCAAGTCCATGTCTGATAGGAGTATTTTTAGATAATGAAGTTAATCCATTGATTCATAGGACTATTGTCATTAAAGAATGCTCTGAAATAAGATGCATATTTTTGTAGAAACCATATATTTTGAGAAATTCTTGAAGGTATATCCTGTTGTAAACTTTTCATATTTTTTATAGACAGAAACAAACTTTTAAAAATCATTGCTTAAGGCTGAACATAACAGAATATGAGATATCTGCTAAGTACAGTGCATTCTTCAGACTCAATTATAAAATCTTGAAAAAAGTGAATTTATCGGAATATTCAAATTTTTTTATGGCCTTATTTATAATTGGTTGGAAACTAAATTCCTTCCTTTTTGCAAAAACCAAGTGAGGTTGGTGAGTATTTTGATTAATTCACATAAGTAACAGGAATGTTTCCAAAAATGAAAAGTCTTTGTGATTGAACCAATAGTAGTAAAGGAGCTACAAGAGTTCGACAATCAATTTGATCATTTTTACATGTTAATTGCCATAAGGATTTTTAAGATCCATTCTGGCAATTTTGGTTCCTTTCAAGGTCACGCGTCACTGCTTCGCGTTCATCGTGTGACGTAGTCGAGAGAGATCCAGTTGATTGATAACATTTTGCCAATAGAGCGCGGCGCACACATATTTTGAATTGGATTTTAAAGAAAAAAAGATTTCCGAGAACGAGGTTTGAACCAGCGGTTTAAGTTTGGTAGCGAGTGACGCTAGCCTTGTCTCCACGGAGACTTCGTACAAGTTGATGTACAAATGTGGGATATATATTTCTGCAGACGCTGTTAAATAATATACGAAAAATAATGATTGTGAGTATGATAATAATAATGATGTTTGGAATAAATATGAAAAAATTGTGGTTCAACGGTGGTCTAGCGTTTCAACAAGCTATGTGTATAGGGTGTCTCAAAACATATCATTTAAGAGAGAAAAATATGGCGGCTGCTCGTTTGATTTAGTATACCTGGTGTACCAACATATTATTTAAGAGAAAATAACATGGTGGGTGCTTGTCTTATTTAGTATACAGGGTGTATCAAAACATATAATTTAAGAGAAAAAAAAAATGGCGGCTGATCGTTTGATTTAGTATACAGGGTGTCTCAAAACTTATCATTTAAGAGAAAAAAAACATGGCTGCTCGTTAGATTTAGTATACCTGGTGAACCAACATATTATTTAAGAGAAAATAACATGGTGGGTGCTTGTCTTATTTAGTATACAGGGTGTCTCAAAACGTATAATTTTAAAAGAAAAAAAAAAGGCGGCTGCTCGTTAGATTTAGTATACCTGGTGTACCAACATATTATTTAAGAGAAAATAACATGGTGGGTGCTTGTCTTATTTAGTATACAGGGTGTCTCAAAACGTATAATTTAAGAGAAAAAAATGGCGGCTGCTCGTTAGATTTAGTATACAGGGTGTCTCAAAACGCAAAGTTTATGAAAAATCATATAATTTGAGAGAAAAAAAACATGGCTGCTTAGGGCAGAGAAAAAGGTATCATTGGGGACATGGGGATTTAAAATACGAATCATCAAAAAATAAGCACTTCCGATTTGAAAATATTGAGGTAGAAGAAAAGTAATAGTGAATTCGGATTATCCACATCGAGGAGAGTTTAAATATGCAATAAAATGGTCACTTCCGGTTTTCACTTCCGGTTGTCCGATTTCGATGATTTTGGCCTCAATGGATTCGTTTCGATGTCCTTATTATTACCTTATTATTGATTAATTTGTCACTGCTTCAGCGAGTTGCATTTTTCTATGCAAGCATATCGATGTAGTGAGTATCAAATACCACTTTTTAATTCAAGAGTTGGCCCTGAATTAATCCGTGGTAAACATTATCAAATGGGCTGATCTCGGATTTTTCGTACCTTCTCAAACCTGGCCACAACGTTTTGGTTTAACTGAAACAAAAAATACCTACATGCTTATTCAATAATTTTTGGGAAAATTTAAAAAGCGGTTGTAAACATATAAATATATACTTACGTTGAAAGAGTGTAGTCAGGGAACAAGCGAAAAATTGTGCTCCTCATTTCATCGGAATTCATAACCACCTAAAAGACTCGATACCTACTTTTGAAATAAAATAACCGGAGTTTGGTGGTTGGCCGCATTGTTTCAACAGAGTGGCTCAATCTTACTTATTATTATTGAAAAATTAAATAAAGCAATATTTTTTATATTCGGCTTTTTATCTAACTAATCACAAATCAAATCTGATTTAAATGGAAATTGAAACTGTTCATGTTCTATGCTGTGATAATCGAGACCTCTGCGCAAAGGGTGTGACCCCTATAATTATTTCGTTGAACTGATGCAATGTTGCAAGATCTTATTTTGCCATAAGAGCTAGTGTATCTATTTTCTCATAATTAATCGAGTTATGGACATTAAAATTGAGTTTGGTGATATTCTTTCATGTTCATAGTTTCAGAATATAATAACCGAAATAGCAGAATTAAGCAATCCAAACAATAGGCGTATTTGCTCAGTGCCCCAATGCTATGCATCATCAAAATAGTACCAAACAAAAAGATTCTTTACATAATTTTTCCATTAAAAACATAGGATTAGGCAAAAAGTGGCAATAACTACGTGCATGGAAATGTCTGATTAGCATATTTCAAATATCGACATGTTTAGAAATGTATTCAAATTTGATTGAGAATAAAATGAAACACTATGGCCTCTTATGGAATTTGCAGGCTCATCACCATTACACAGTTTCGCGGCTAAATTCTGAGCGCCATCTAGTGGGAACGCATTTCGCGAATAAACTCAAAGAGCGTAGATGACATATTCTGGTTCATTGGGTGGCCACGAGTGATGGGCCGTTCAGCCAGGATCGACTCGTGTGAACAAAAAATGTTCTCGAGTATTTACTGAAAGTTCCCTTTGGTAGACGAATTTTTTTTCTTGACTTGGTAGAAACTCTGTATTCGAAGATGATATATCAATCTTTGACAATGTCAAATGAAATCTTAAAGGGGTTCAACAGTGGTGAGAAACCATAAGTTTATGCGATCTGCTCTTGTAAGAATGTCTTTGTATTTTATTAGTTTTCGATACATCTTTATCTTTTTTCTACATTCATCCAAAAAGCAAAACTTTATTGAACTATATTCAGTGGAAAAAGAAGCTCTTTATTGCACTAGAGTGCAATGAAGTTTTTATTGCACTCATCTGTCATTCTACTTCAACGTGCTGTCATCATGATAAACATAAACGTTCAAACCCACTACATATTTAGCAGATATTCTGTGAAATTGGCCATACGTTTTAAACAGCTACAATTTTATATTATTTTGTATTTTAATGTTAGCAGTCAGAGTTGAACAAACAATGCCTTCCCGAGAATAACTCCATAATCAAAACCAATCTACTATGTTCTAAACCATCTTCCTACATAGAGCAAACTGTCTGTACTATAACCACACCTCGTGATAACATACGCGCTCATGGCTACTATGATTTTGATTTTTATAATGCAACTGTGGTTATATAAATGTCAGTCAAAATTTCAATCCAATTTTGAGAAATGCGATGGATATATTTTGTCGCATGCGGGCCCCATAACTCATAATTATAATAATTATGTGTTCTGTGGTTGTCGGTTGTCGTTGTTTACTACTTTCAGTCTTTTTTTCCGAGAAAAATAGCAGCTCTTCTAGCAAGTACAAGAAAAGGCTTCGTGACTCAAAGTAAATGATCTGTCATATATAATTTTCGATCCTCTATGCAACCATCATAAAATTATTGGAATTGGAGAGGCAGACCTTTTTGACGAATTTTTTAAGTTGGCAACTTGTGCGGAACTTTCCTATTGCACTTTGATTTCAACACGATTTGACCTTGAGGTCGAATAACTTCCCCCAAACACTAGCGCTCCTTGTGGTTGTTTCCGGAATGATGAGTAATTTTGACAAGTTTACACAACTTTTAAGGGCCCTCAAATGGTGAAAGTTTGAACCGTGTGAAGTAACGATACATACATCCGCCAAGAGTAGTACATTTTCAAATGGAATGAAAAACATAAAGTTTTAAATTCTGAGTAATGTCACTTAGCTTCTCGGACAATAAAGTTCATGTGCAAATAAAAATATTTCAGAACGGGGAAACATATGCCTGTTCCCTGAATACGTTTCCGCTCGTGACCAACCGATCGGTGGGTAAGGATCGTAAAAGTTGAGAATCCAGCTGCTGAAGTGAACAGCACGAGGGTCTATAAATGGGGTTCAATTCGAACATTGGAAAGAAACCCTATAAATTAGTACGGCCTAATTAAGCAAATCAGTTCATTAATAGGTGTTGAAATGATTACATAATTTCACAAGTTACAATTTCCCACGGCAATGATGAAGACCAGATCAGAGTAATACCAATTCTGTGATTTTAAGTAGAAATGTTATTTTAGATTTGATTTTGTCTAATTCTTTCTTTTATTATGTAGCTTTCTCTCCTGATGAAGCTAATAAAGATTAGCGAAATATTGAGATCAAGAACAAATGAGTTTCATTGGTAAACAGACCGCAAACCTGAGCAAGTTGAGTTTGTTTATATACCTATAATATATAATATATATATTATTTACTGGTTTTGTAATGGTTAATTTTGATTCATTTTTTGTATTGCCTGAGATTATTTATGTTGTTCAAAACCTACAACATACAAATTTTTCTTTTTTTTCATTGCAAATTGCAATGTTGTAAATAAAATGTCGTTTCATCTTCTTTTTAATTACCTATCCCAAATTAGTTAGTACCTACCTAATGATTACAAATAATAACTTTAAGTAACATCAATATGAATTCAAATTCAATGAAGAAGTTGAAAAAGAGAATTTGAACTTTTTATTAGAGTGCTATAATTTGTGATTGTGTGAAATAACTAACTTGTGAAATTATGCAACATCCCAATCTAGTTATTAATAATAAATTAAAGTATCCGCTTCACCTCACATCAACACCGATATGCACATTTTGTTATCTAAGTGCATAGGTATACCTATTTGTGTTAAAATGTTGCAAAAGGGTTACTTGTGAAATTTATTATTGTGACACCACAGTACATCCACTCATCTTGATTTATTTTGGAATAAAAAGAACTATTTTTTGAAAATTATTTTAAATCATTTATTACCAATACAAAATAAATGTTACTCTACCCAATATATGAAATAATTCGATTAACAGTCCAGGTTTTCATTATCATGTATCAAATAATAATAATAGCTTCATTGTCCAACACTAGAACCATTTAAAGGACAATTTATGCAGATAGTTACAATAATGTGCAGACAGTTTTAAGTAACAATATAAATCATTTTTATAGGCAAACCTTGGCTACCCTAAAAAGTTCATTAATTTTGTTTATAATTATGTCACAGTTCACAAATCTTACTATAGTTGTTACACATTACATAGATTAGGGATTTATTTAAAATACCTATTGGTTCTAGCTCTCTGCTCAGTAAAAACTTTCAAATAATGAAGCAAAACCATTTACAATATAACTAGGATCACTAAAAACTGTGTCAGCGAAAAGTATGGTTGCATTTCGATATTGTCACGAGCCATGGTGGCATGCACGTTAAACATTCGCTTCTCAATCCAATCATCGATAGGTGTATGGGTTCGAACCTCAGCGGAGTCATTGGTTTTGTGCATGGCACCACGTTCAAGAAGGTGAGAGATAGGTCTCTGAGAGTTCTGAGTGTTGCTTGGAGATTATCTGGAAAATCTGATTTAAGAATATTTTCAAATTTTTCTAGAGTTTTCACAATATTTCTCTAGATAACAGTACAATACATCATATTAATGTCTGATTGGAGATTAGCACTGAGATTGTATAAACGAATATGATGTTCAAACCGATTTGTCTGTAAATTCATCTAATTCAATGGTAAGTGGTTCGATGTTACTGCCATACTGCTGTATCT
Source organism: Chrysolina americana (assembly GCA_958502065.1). NCBI lineage: Eukaryota > Metazoa > Arthropoda > Insecta > Coleoptera > Chrysomelidae > Chrysolina > Chrysolina americana. The sequence goes on from OY293420.1 coordinate 35,574,357, forward strand.
GTTCCGAGACTGAAAGTGAACTGGCTACATCCAATGAAAGCACTGAACTGATGAAAAATTTCCAAATCCTGTAACTTCTGCACCATCGACAGCGTCTAACCTTGAAAAGTATTGAAATCTTTAAACAATTACTGTTAGAAAATCCTGCTACAATTTTCTTCCAGATCGGTTAACATTTCGTTGCTTTGATGAACTAGTTTTTGAAAGTTTTTGAGATGGATGACCCCTTTCATCAATCGTTTAAATGTTTTGCTTCTTGTGTCTAGAAAATAACTGGTTAGATTCACGCCAATTATTAAAAACAAAATATATCCACTAGTTATGAAATCTTCCAAAATAAAGTATTCGCTGCAAACACACATATTTCAATGGAATTCCCTATGCTTTAAGTAATTTCTGGCACTTTTCGTTTCTGGGAAAAGAGTGCACGGACACATTCGCAGATGAATAATTCTTGCACTGCGGCACTGAACAACACATTTTTGACCTAGTCATATCAAAGCTATGCTTTCTGCATTGAATAAAAAAAATCGAACCAAATATAGACAAAGAAATAATCAACAATTTGTTAACATGAGATCTTATTGCACAATGCAGAATGTTTGTTTGACGTACACATTTCAAAATGTAGATGTTGCCCACTTCGTGGCGACCCCGAAAAATGCGATCGCGATCTAGCGTTCTTAGTTGAAAATTAAGAGGAACTATTAAAAAACTGTAGAAGGTTCCTACTTTATACAAAATATTTCATGAAGTTTTCACTACCAAATATAATTTGTATTGTATAAACTACCCCGTTTTCTGCAACAGTCCAAAAAACAGATATTTTCTTTCCCTTTTCCAGTATTAGCTATATACGGTATCGAATCTAAAATTTAATCGCCACTTATTAGTTAGTAGTTTCAACACATCAAGTTGCTACTAACGAATATTGTTACTCAAACAATGATCTACGACCTGACTGGAAGACAAAGTCGTCTCCCATCGGATACAATCGTTATTCCATAAGATTATCATAAGGCGGATTTAGCGGATGCATAAACATAATTTATTCACTAATGTACAATTCATTAATATTTGAACTTTATCAATGCATAAGAGATTAGAAAAATATGATTTACTACTTCTTCAATGCATAAGTACTTGACAAGTGACAGTTTACAATTTCTCAACACAAGGAAAACTCGAATTCTTTGATGAAAAAACCATTCTACATACTCATTCTCAAAATAAAACACCGACAAAATAACACTTTGGCTCTAGACCACGGGATTAATTAGTGCATAAAGTTAAAAGTTGGAAACTTCATAGTTATGCATTATGGAATGTGAATATCAATTATAAATTATGAAATGAATAAATCATTTAATTTGAGTCCGTGTATTGAAATTTTATGAATTTTGCAATAAAATTATGCATATGCAATAAATACTGCATTATGAATCCGATAAATCCGCCTTTACTATCTTATAACTCTTTAAACTATGATTTGGTGATAATATTCATGTTCATAGTTTCAGTGTTTCAATAAAAGTTGACAGATGTCAGATGTACTTTTACAGCCGTATTTGGTGATCGAATAGTATCACAAACAGAGATTCTTTGCATTATTTCTGTGGCTTGGTGCTAAAAGGGCCTATGTCAAAATCTTGCCGTTTTGAGTTACGCATTGCATGAAGTTACTATCATTGATATCTTTGATGTGCTAAAGCGGCCAATATCTAGGCCCAACAATAATTGAACTGTGCTTGTTTCAACGGTCAATGTTGCTGCAAATGCACAAAAACTCAATAATAGCTAAAAGGGCCAATATGTACTTTGGCCCTTTTAGCACCAAGCCATAGATTTATAAAAGGAATTCATTCAAATTTGAATTAGAATAAAAATTAACACTACAGTTTTTTATGGAATTTGAAAGATGATCACCACAATACTGTTTCGCGCCTACTTGGGTTTACTAACAAATTTAAAATCCAAAAAGGCTAGCGCCTGAATTATGAGCGTCATCTAGTGGGGGCGCATTTCGTGAAAGCGCACAAAATAGTTATAATAAGCCCGTGGCTCACAATTAGATAGCTTGATCATATTGCCTTGAAGTAACGGCATTTCTAGTAATTCGTTTCTCACAATTTGAGTGAGAGAATGTCACTTAAAAGCAATTTAATCAATCTATTTGACCGTGAGCCATAGACTTCAAAAAAATAATAAAAAGTAGTAACAGTTCTGGTCGATCCACTTCTAAATGAATTAACAACGCTTTCGAGCCTCTGAAACCCTATGATAAAAAACAGGTTACCATAGAACGTAAACCAAAGACATACAAGTTGTCAGTATAAGACCTAACTCAAAATATAAGGCCGGTTATTGCAATCAATCGACATTCATTTATAATATACTACGTTACATTTATGATGGCATCAGGAATCCATTTTTCAAATGCGTCGATGAAAGCTCCACAGACTTCAACTATCACTCGTTTATCCAAATGCAAGATTGAATAGCACCGAATAATAGTGTGAAACATTAATTAAATACATATGATTTTACGATTTCCAAACATAGAAACGCTGGTGCTTTTTAGTTGGAGAAATAATTAGGAATTATTATTATTATTATGATTATTGTATTCTATACTAAATGCTGTAATATTAAATATGATTAACAGTAATAGCATTCACTGATTGCAGCCGAATAGATAGGGCTTATGAAAGCTTGCAATTTTTATCGCGATTTCTGTTGATTCCGAGTTGAAACATCTTTCTCAATTTGATATAGAAGTATGCTCAACTTCCGCCAAGTACATACTCTACTAGTAGTTATTCCGATTCGAAAATATTTGTTCAGCGCATCGACTATAATACCGGTAAGCTTTTGTGAGACAGCCTTGATGCGCGCGCATCCAAATTATGAAACTTTACGTTCTGAAATAATACATATTCTACTCATTACGGATATGATCGAGTACGTATTCTGTTCAATACGATTTCTGTCCTGTAGCATTATGATACGTTGACTTTGTGATACAATGCGATTGTGATGCTTTACGAATATTATCTGATATCGTTTCTATACAGTACGTTATGAACTTTTACGTTATGAAAAAGTACGTAATGAACATTTATGATATGAAAAAGTACGTTAAGATGTTTTACGATGTGAATTAATACGTATTCTGTATGTTACGATTATGATCCTGTAGCATTATGATGCTTTGAAATTTCTCTCCATTGATGTTATGATGGGATACTTTATGATGAATTGAATGGACCCACTCCAGTATACCAAATGATATTTAATAATATATCAATATTATATATTGCTACTCCCTGTGGCAATTGGAAAGCGGCTTTAGTTCCGATTGATAGGTATACTATATGGTTTTTAGTATGTGCACAGAAAACATTTCTAAAATGTGTTATACAAAAACAACCAAACCATAGCTGCGTTTTATTGGACCTCATTCCGATACCGGTTTGATGGAATCAATTGACATATGACACGAATGCAATGATAAAATCAGAATGGCACCGATAAAACGCAGCTCATAACAGTACAAAAAAGAACAAAGGAAAGAAGGTAGAATTGAACTTCACTTGCCTAAATGAATGGGTTTTAATTGGAACATGTTTTTTTTATGTCAAGTCACTTCAGGAGCTCCCGGGACTTTCTCGGTGCTACGTGCTACTCGCCCAGTGGCAATTGGAAAGCGGCTTAAGGAAGATAGATTACGATTTACATGCAGCTTGTAAGGTTCCGTGAAGAGGTATAACCAAATAAAGGCTGAGCACAATGGAAGTTTTAGCTTATAATTTTAAAATTTGAGATTTTATTTTAACACGAAACTATCATTGCGATTATAATTCTGATCACACTCTTCAAACAATTTTGTTTAATGCAACCTTTATTGTTCAATTCTGGTTTTTATCCTGTTTTATTTAAAAAATTGATATCCTGAATCGCAACAATTGAAACTTATTACATAAAACTTCCATTGTGTCTACATCTTAACTCTTTCCATGGTCTACATTCTTGTATATGGCACAGAACTTTTTGGATGGTCTGTGTTTATGGTGATCTGTGAAGGAAGCGGAAGGGCGTGTATTTCGTGTATGTGTGTGGTTTTTATACTGTCTGCGAATTATAACATGAAAAAAATGGATTGAGAAAATTTGATTAAAATATAATTAACTGTGAACATATATAATGTAATGAATGTAGACATTATTCGCATATTCCTACTTCTGCTAATTATCTTTAAATTTGCATTGATAAACTATACTGTTCAATGTAGGTATTTGTTAGTTTATCCTATAGCTTTTCATATTTTTACTTTTTCGAAAGGTCCTTTCAGTTTCTTTGTAAGTATAAGAGCCATCTGCACACTGTACGTGTTGTACTCAATAGAAATTAGGTGAAGTTTATTTATAAGTAAAGTATAGTTTCATATTTGAATTCAAACTATAAAGTTCATGAATATACTGGAGTTTATCCCAATAGCTCAACCTTTCCTCCAGAAGATGATCACTTGGTAACTGAAACACTTGTCGAGGTATTAAAAATAGCGATTTGGTGTTGGGATAAATCTCCAGTTGGTATATTCATTTTATTTACAACCATATACGTGATGCTGTCATTACTAACTTCATTGAAGTTTGGGAAGTTTCACATTACATACCTCTTCTTCCCGACCTCACTTCCCGCCCTCACTTCCCGCCCTCATTTCCCGATCTCAATTCCTGCCCTCACTTCCCGCCCTCACTTTCCACCCTCAATTCATCTATTCTATCTATTATTTTCTTTGGCACCAAGCCCTGGACTGCTGCGTGAGCAGCCTGTGTCGTATTTCTGGTTGGGTACAATCCATAAATTCTTCATCCGAAAACATGTTTTTCAATTTATTATTCGCGAATTTAATATCCGACTTCATCGACATTTATTTATATTGGTGACAATTGTATCCGTAGTCACGGTAACAATATATCTACTTGATTATTCTGAGAAAACCGCGTTGTTGGTAATTTGTCGTTGAATGTAATATTTTAGGTATGTTCAGAACGAAACAGAGATTTGATCGAAATATGATGGTTGTAAATAAAATAGTATACAAACCTCGGTAGGAAGTTTCATTTCTGTCTTGAGATCGACGTTTTGCGTCTCGGCTAACTAATCTCACGACAGGAATGAATCTCTTCTCACCTCGGTGTGTAATATACACCAAAGGGTCCAAACAGTGCAGTGCAAGTATACAGTTAATGAGAGTCTAAGAAGTAGTAAGCACTGACGGATCTAGGGAGTTTTTCAGGGGGGGCATGTGTTGATATATTTTTTCAACCAAACAGGTGCGTATAACGGTTTTTTCCATGGAGGGGGGGGGTAATTCGTGACGCGAAAGTGGCAGAAAATAGAAAAGCGCCACAAACGAAATTTTTATTGTTCAAGGTCAAATGCCTTTCAATTATTGATAGTTGGATTTGTCAGCGGGGTATTATAAAGTTTGTTTTATTTACTATGAAAAAAGAAAAATAATTCAACGATATTAACAGATGCATTCTGAAACTAAATGCATTCTACTTTAACATATACAGGGTGTTCCAAATTAAGTCGGCACCATTGTCAACTCCGTTATTATTGATGCTACGAATTCGGTTAAATGGGCAAAACTAGTAGCATTTTTAATAGCCTTCTCGAAAACAAAAAAAATTGACAGTCGCGTTTTCAGAATATTTCATAAAATGATATTTCTTTCAGTGGAACACCCTATATTTTTTCATGCATTTCGATTCGTAATAACATTCTCAATAACAAATCTCATTTGACTTTTTTTCGTAAAGGTGAAAATAAGACAGTTTTATCAATAGGAAACATTCATAACAAACGGATTTGATGAAGCGCTATAAAATATCGAGTAAATGTTCAAAAACACCGCCTTCTTTTTGAACACATATTTGGGCCCTTCTATTGACACTACCCAGCGAGCACAAACACCCCATTTTGTTTCTCGCAAAAGTAATAAGTAGTGTTTTTAGAGTGAAGTGGAAGAGTTAAGTTAAGACAATATGTTAGATTCAATAACCATCAAGTTGATTACGGACCTCAAAGTAAGTATTGAATGGTCGTCATTCCGAAATATATAACCTGAAAAACTTATACCGATAATCTTATTCATAATCATATTTATAATTTATGTAAATGTAGAAAAAGCAGTATATTACTTAGGGTGTATCAGTAAAAAAGTTTTATTTAAATTCAGTTGAACCAGACAATGCTTCAGACTGATCTCATTCACACCTGTTACCTGTGATGAAATTTCATTCGATTTACCAGTTCCATCTCATGTTGAACTATTCAAAAATCAAATTTGAATTCTACTGAAAATTTACCTTGCTCGTCTTCTGATGATGACTCACAATATAATTAGTCTGCTGGTTTAAATGCAAATTCGGAATTACTTTTGAAAACAAAGCAAAGTGAATTTTCACAAAGATTAAAATTTGTTTTTTCTGAAGATTGTTCTTTTCATAGAAAATACATGACTGATATTTTTGTAAATGGAGTAGAATATCAATATGTCTTTTTTTTTCAATAGTAGATTTGCTATAGCACATTATCAATTTGTTGTAGATGCTGTAATTCTACTCTTTAGCAGTGAGTAGAAAATCAAGCTTAGAGAAGAGAAGACAGCCGGAAATGAAGACCAGATAAAATATAATTAACTTTTTAGGCAGAATATATTTCTAGTTTGACTTTTATGTTTTCAGATAGTTTATTCTTTGTGATACAGGGTGATTCTTGATGAGGGCTAATTAGATATATTTCCAAAGATTATAATTCGATCTTTTAATGCAATAATTTTTTGTATACGGAATATATTTTAAGTTTAGTTTTTGTATTTTTACCTAGGGTGTGTGTATGTGATATTTATATTTTTGAAAAATTATTCATTTTATATTTGCAGAAAATAATTTGGGTTTGATTTGTATGTGTATCCCTCAGTGATTTTTTGAGTTACTATTAAAATAAGTTTATGTCTGCATTATTATATTATTTTTAATAAGCGGCTTGAAAAAAAAACGAGAAGAAATTGCATTTTGTGATGTCCCAGGGACATCTTTGGAAATGTTTTATATACAGTGATGTAATGCTTTGAAAATGTTATCGCGAGTCTTTGAAAAGGCTTTGAAAAGAGCGGGAAAAAAATGCTTTTTGTGATGTCGCAGTGGAGGTTTGATGTCCTAAAAACTCGTACTTTTAACATCTCTGGGATGTTTTTGTGTTCGCTAGGTACGTGTCGCATTCAGCACAGTTCGGCCATCAATTCCATTAATTATAGTTTCAATATAATTTTTCAGTTCATCTACATTATTGTTTCATTTTGTATACCTCATTTTTCAGAAATCCCCAATAATAAAAATCCAGAGGTGTCATGTCTGGTGAACGAGGGGGTCACTTAACAGGAACATTTGTAGCAATCCATCTGTTTCCAAAACAGCCTCGCAGCATTCTTTTTACGCCACTGACATTATGTGCTGGTGCTCCATCCTGCTGAAAATAGATCATCTGACGAGCCTCCAGATCAAGATCATCGAAAAGCTATTCCAATACTCTTGTTAATGAACTAATGTAACGGGGTCCGTTCAAAGAACCATGGTAGAAAAATGGACCGATAATTCTGCCTCTAAATAGACCACACCAAATATTAATACTGAATCGTCTTTGCGGATTGTGGGGATGGACTAGAAATGGATCCAATAATGAAAATTCTTTCTATTATACATTACACGATTTGAAAAATTAGCCTCATCGCTCCATACAATATTTCTGTAGAAGTTTGGATCTTGTCTGCATTTATTCATAAACCACCGACAAAACCCCAATCGTCTCTCAGAATCACCAGGATCTAGTGTTTGCACTGGTCTTAACTTATGAGGAGAAATCTTATGTTTCTTCAGAATTCGTTGAATACCGGACAGTGGAACAACTATTTCTCTAGATAAATCTCTGATGGAATTATTGGGATATACCTCAAAGTAGGATAAATCGTCAATATCTTCAGATATCACAAAACGTATTTTAGTTCTCCTCTTCTCAAAAACTTTTCTACTTTTCCTGAATCGACAATAAAGCACAGCAAAAAAACGACGATTGGGTAATTTACGATCGGGAAACGAATTGCTGTAGTTTTGGGTGTTGGAGTGCTCTTACGCAATTTTTCTGGCAAACCAAGTATAATTCTAACATATCACATTTTTCTTGATGGGAAAACGGCATTTCGAAAATTATTCAACAGTATTTGACAGATATACTTGAGAGTATTTGACAAATAGTATTTCAACAAAGTTTCAAGGCAACTTGATTGCTCATAACAATTATGTTCATCGAATCAAACAGATTTTTTCCGACCACAATCATATGACCCTCCGGTACTTTCTTTTCTGTACAAAAACGGCTTCAAAGTTATCATTACAGCAGACATATTTGGACTCACAAAATAAATGCGGCTAGCGGAATGGCTTTAAGATGGAAGTAAGAGATTTGAGCCGGTTCTGGGCCTCCCCCACTTCTTTGACGTCATCAGTGACCTTGGGATGACCTTCAGGGATGACCTTGGTGCATAGGTGCCTGTGTGGGTCTATGACCTTGGGATGTCCTTGAAACGATTTCTAAATTTTGTAATTTTTGATCTTGATGTAGGGTTTGATGAGGTGTTCAAGGTTTTTGTTTGATCTTGAGATGACATTTGGGTGACAGAGATTTTTTTCATACACGGACAAATACTTTTTCCAAGTACTTATATATTTTTTTTTACCTCCAAGACTAAAAACATTTATGTGTACACTTGCTACTATGTATGACTTTCATATTATGTACTAACACAAGAAAATCTAGAAAAGGCACACGTCCACACACCACGGAGATCCAGTCAGATATGTGAACTCTGATTCCTCTCCGATGCTTACCTTGTAGTGGTGGTGGTAGTTAGCGTGTGTGACGTCATCTGACTATGAGGAGTGCATCTGAAGTAGCCCACGCTCGACGCTTATGATATATACGGACAAGTACTTTTTCCAAGTACTTATATTTTTTTTTACCTCCTTGACTACTATTATCTTCATGTGTACACTTGTTACTGTGCATGACTTTCATGTGTACCAACACATGAAAATCTAGAGAAGGCACACGTCCGCACACCACGGAGGTCCAGTCAGATATGTGAACTCTGATTTCTCTCCGCCAGTATATACCTTGCAGTGGTGGTGGGAGGAAGCGTGTGTGACGTGATCCAACTATGAGGAGTGCATCCGAACATGATTCAGTCAGAAGCAACCCAAGCTCGACGCTCTGGGGATTGTTTGTGACATGATATCTGCGATAGCATCTTATACAAGTCGGTGGTGGGGGAGTGGTTCACTATCCATTATAAAAGAAGTGGGTATTGTGATACAAAATCAGAAGTTATATACCTAGCAGTCGAATAGCCAGCAAGAGTAGTGAAGTTATTCAGTGCATTTAGAGACAGGGATATCAGTGAGTGTGATTTTCTATCGAAAATTATTTATATTTTCCTTATATATTTTCATTATGTCAGTTCCAAAGGTAGATTTACAAAAAATCAATTCTATAATTAAAGAAGAGATAGATGTTTTAGTACAAAGAGTAATATCATCCTTGCCACTGAATGAAGCTTATCCAATAAAGAATATGTCAATTTGTTCAACTCGTTTTGGTAAATCCATTTTGTTAACATTACTCGATGTGAGCAATAACACATTGTTCAGGCTACTAAAACGTGTTTTAGAGCAATTTAGTGAGGATGATGTTACTTGCATCAATTCGTCTGATGGTAAATATACCGTAACATATTTGGGCCAGACTCAACAAAGCTTTGCTGGTATGAAACACGATCGTTGGTTAAATTCGATCTCATTGAATAATAGTTAATTTTCACATATCATAGGCTAAGTCTAATTACATTATAGGTGTTAATTGTAAGGAAAATATAAAAATTTTTCATTCATTGTTAAATACACTCTTTGGCGGTTGGCATCATCGAAAGTATATGTGAGTTTTATTGATAAATTCTATTATAGCATACTTATTTCAATAATATTTCTTTGATTTCAGTTTCATTTTCGAGAAAGATGTGGATGCTGTATGCTAGCCAAAACTGGACCGAAGCTGTAGACATCTCTTCAGCTGTTGAACGATTGACTTCTGAATTGGATGTTTCGAGTGATGATGCTCACCATGCCACCAACTATGACCTGAGCGTGTGTTTTGATGAAGAGCAGATCCAGTTATATTTGCGTGACGCTGAGAACTATCAGAAAGGTGTGGATCTTTGTGAGAAATACAGATGGTTCTTTGGATCTAGATCAACTTGCGATGCAATGGTTGAATGTGAGCTGAGGAGATTGCTCTACCGTCTCTTGCCATACCTACCTAATGGAATCATCCAAAAGTACCAACTGGATGGCGATGGTAGTAAAATCGAAAATGGCCAAGAAAATCATGACGATGAAGAAGAAGTTATATTAGATTGTTTGTATATACCTAAGACTAATTGAATTTTAAGCTAGTGATATCTGAATAAAAAACATAAAATAGTTCATACATGTTTCATTTACCTATTCCTCTTTTCCAAGAATAAAGAAAGCAAAAATCAATACAAAATAATGAAAAATGTGTGTCTTCAATATCTGCTGTGAACTGATCCGTCCAATGCATTGTATGTCAAAAATGTATCATGTAGAATGAGTGCATATACTTTGGTGTCGGCTGGGAAGTTGACTTTCCTAGTTTCAAACTCGAGCTTAATATCAATAGTTGATGATTTTGTGGCATTCGTCTGATGTCAACAATCGATGATGAATAGTGGATTTTGTCGAAATTCCCCAATGTCCATGAGAGGTTCACTCATATCTTTATCATAATAACTTTTTTGAAAGTTCTCATAGGCATAATATGCTGAAGTATCAAGTTTATTATCAAAATCCAAATTCCAACGTTCATATGGGTTTGCTTCAGAGTTCAAGTACACACGAATGTTATTGATATCAGCAGTTGTGAATTTAGTGATGTCCTTTGTCCTGTCTTCAGACGTGGTAGTGATTTGGAATCCAATGATGATATAACGAGGTGTTTCAAGGGCGTTGGTTGTCTTGATAGCCCATATGTCTGAAGATGTGCCACGTAGTGATGGAAGTTCATAGAGATCCCACATGTGATAAGCCAACTTGATTTTAGCACTCAAACCACTTTTATTGATTATATTCAAAAGTTTGAGCTTATGCTTATCTTCTGGCACTATGTGTCTTATTTCCCACTCAATTTTATTAATTTTCAAATCAGCATCAACCTCACCAATATATGAGTTCTTGAAAGATCGAGCGATTATTAAGATCATTTCTTGTTTGGCATTCAAGATACTTTTGTTGTTATCTTCAGCGAAACCCATCAAATATTTTAGTGGTAATTTGCCACTGAATATATGACTGGTTGTATCCAAGATATCCTGTTTAGTTTCCGAAAGTCCCCATCCAGTGGTTAATAATATATTAGCATGTGTTAGATGTTATCCCCGGCTTCCTGACGACAGCAACTTGTTCATCACCCATTTCGTAGCGAATTTCATCAAAAAGGAAGGATTTTGCCAATATTACTAAACCTTTGACATCTTGTTCGAAACGGAATGCAAAAATAGCTCATGATCAAATTTTTTTCCAAAGTTTCGAAACTTGTAAGAAAATGTTGTGCAATAACCCCATACTCCAATACCCCCACTTCCAGAAGGAATTCATACTATCCACGAATGCTTCAAATGTTGCCCTTGGTGCCGTCCTATATCCCAAGGTACAATAGGTTAAGACAAACCTATCACCAATGCCTCGCACACTTCTTTTGATTGTTTGGGCTTGCAAGTAGTTCAGGACATATCTTTATAGACGGCCCTTCACAATTGTATGTGACCATCGCCCACTCACTTGGCTTTTCAACATCCAAGAACCTAATTCTAAACTATTTTGTTGGCGTTTGAAACTGGAGGAATATGATTACAAAATCATTTATAAAAAGAGACAATTGAATTCCAATGCAGATGCACTCTCTCGCATACAACTGAATATGCACGAAACTGATTCAATAATTAACAACCCAGGTAATGTTAATGAAGAAACGTTGGAATTTCTGAGGGACCTCGCAGAAAATTCAATCGACCAACAAATGCCAAGCACAAGTGGAAATAACGTTAAAAAATCCAAAGTCAACGTACTTTCTGATGTCCAAATAAAACCCCCTAATCACCCAAAAACCCCAATCGATCAAATTAACCCTCTTCATTCTGACGAAACGGCCCATTCTTCATCAAACGAAATAATAAATGACGGAATCCCGATTCGAGACGATATTATTAATAACAAAATATATCGAATTCACGTATTCAAAAACAAACAAAATAAAGCCTCAATTGAACAAGATACATACGTAATCCACAAAATAATAACTCTCAAAGTACCCTTAGAACAAAATGAACCCCTTATTTTTGATTTCATGAAAGATTGATTACCTGAAACCGAATATTAATTACTTTATTCACTTTGAAAATACACAGTTAATCAATAATTTCACGAATGTTTATTCAGAAAATTTCAGTGAACAAACTTCAAAATTATTCAGATGTACAAAACGAGTTAATACAATTGAAGACTTAGAAGAACAGATCTTGATAATGAAAAATCATCACGAAGAAAAAACAAACCATCGTGGCATTGAAGAAACCCTGCAATACATTTAACAAAATTATTTAATTATTATTGGATTAATATGAAAAAATCAATTACAAATTATATAAATGCCTGTGATACTTGTAACAGAGCTAAATATTCTCGAAAGAATCCATACGCCCCATTAGTTTTAAATGAAACCCCATCCAAACCTTTTCAGTTGATTCACATTGACTTATTTTTCTTTGATTCAAAAATATACTTGACTATCATCGATTCTTTATCAAAATTTGCACAACCAATACCAATTGCCGGGAAATCAGCCATTAACTTTTGCGATGCTTTAGTGTAATATTTTGCTTCCTTTGGTACCCCCCAAAATATAACTGCCGCTAGCGGTAGTGAGTTCAACAATGGAATGGTAAATTTCACAATCCCCGGACACCACGAGTCTAATAGTCCTGTAGAAAGACTTCACTCTACCAGTAGATATACAATGCCGAAGCTGCCTCACTTGCATGAGGGAGAATCGGCATTGCTCCACACGGTGAATCTCTTGATGGCCGCGTCCATCGAGTTCTTGCCGTTGGTGGAGGGTTGGTGCTGAAGAAGATGACGTGTTCGCCGAAGAGTTTCGGGGTGGGGGGCTTCAAACCGTTTCACCCTAAGTGGCGCGCGTCTTTTCTGCAAAAAAACATGGCGGCGATGCAGCGGAAGGCAAAAAAACATGGCGGCGATGCAGCGGAAGGCAAAAAAACATGGCGGTGATGGAGCGGAAGGGGCGGCGATGGAGCGGAAGGCAAAAAACATGGCGGCGATGAAGCGGAACGCAAAAAACATGGCGGCGATGGAGCGGAAGGCAAAAAAACATGGCGCGATGGAGCGGAACGCAAAAAACATGGCGGCGATGGAGCGGAAGGCCAAAAAACATGGCGCGATGGCGGAAGTTATGAAAAAACTTCTTTCCCTCGCGTGATTCGCTGAGAACAATTGGCTGGAAGAGAAAAAAACATGGCCGCCGCCGCCGCCGCCACCTTAATTGACAAAACAAAAAAATTAAATATGAAAAATGTCTCTACCGTCTTAGAACACACACACACAACAGAAAATTATGATGGACGACTTATTATTAATTTACTCGCTCTCGAATGAAAATACAAAAGGAAAAAAAATACGTCTCCGCGCGCTGTAGTCGTAAACAGCGATAAGAGCCACATCTGGTGTTTACTCTCTCTCCAATGAAATTCTAAGAAATACGATTTGGCCTTGGGCTTGTTTACTGTCTACTCTCTCAAGTTGAACGAAATTCTCAGTAAACACGACGATGATCCATTTTCGACCTTGAATTTGTTTTTCAGATTTAATCGCACATCCGGTATCTGTTTACGCTGCTCGAGCTAAATTGACCTTGAAGTTGTTTACTGTTATTGCGCAATTTGGGTTTTCCCCAGATCGACCGTTGCATACATTTGCAGCGTGGGTTACGCGAACTCGGCGTGGAGGTGGACGGCGTGGGTCACGTGACACAGAGAGTTAATACGTACGTTCACAGCGAGCCTGCGTCATTTCAATATCTGCGTTCGAAGCAACAACAAGTGCCTCTCTGCTGCTCATCTGTCTCTCGCTTTTTTTCTATACAAGTGCATTGTTTTTTAATATGAGTGCCATTTAATTCGTGATTTGCCAAGGTCAGTAGTAGTAGTAGTTATTCTTTTTTATTTTTAGCGATTGTTTCAAGTGTGCCTATTTCTTTCGATTTACTTTTTGTAGTGTTTCTTTTTCAAAAAAAAATCAGAAAAGTTCATTTGTCATATTTGTTTTTCGTCTCATACAGAGTGTCTCTCTCATGAAACGTCATATTTTTTTTGTTTTTCATACAGTGTGTCTGGATTGCATTTTTATCATAATTTCTTCTCATACAGGGTGTCTCTTACAAAGTTCCATTTGGTATATACAGTGTGATTGGAATATTTTATTTTTATCATATTTATTTCTCATACACGGGGTGAATCATAAAAATCATTTTTCATTTTGAGTGAGTGAGTGAGAGTTATAATACAGCGTGTATGAATTTTTTTTCATTTTTCAAATGATTTCGCAGATGTCTCATCTTCTAGACGAAATTAACAAGATTTCGTTGGCTTGCAGGAAGAACCTGAGGAAGTTGTCTGAGCTACCGAAGGACGAACCCCATCTGATCCTCGGCGCTGAAGCGAAAACAACCAAATTTGGAGAGTCCATCCTAGTGGAGTTGGAGGAGTGTAAAGTATTCCTGCCAAATCGAGTGACTGGTGCATTCAAACCCATCCTCGACAAATTAACCGAGTCCCAGCATATGCCCATCTACAGGGGCGAGCAGAAAATTGCCAATCAAAATCATCCGCAGCAGCTGTTTGAGATCGCTATAGCCTGAAGACGCTGACGACGCCGCCGCCGCCGTTGGAAACAAAGAGTGAGTTTCTTGTATTTTCATTTGACATTTTCTT
The DNA here is from genome assembly GCA_958502065.1 of Chrysolina americana. Taxonomy (NCBI): domain Eukaryota; kingdom Metazoa; phylum Arthropoda; class Insecta; order Coleoptera; family Chrysomelidae; genus Chrysolina; species Chrysolina americana. The sequence continues at coordinate 35,589,562 of OY293420.1, forward strand.
GAAATTTTGTGTGTCTGTTGAATAATCATCATCATGTCATCTGACGCTATTTTTGCACACAGTATGGAGATGGTAGCCAAGTTGCGTAAGGTCAAAAAAATCCTCAAGAAGGGTTGTACTGATGAAGAACGCAAACATTGGCTGGCCCATTGCAAGTACACCGCCCGCCTGATCAATAGTGCGATCGCGGCAGTGGATTGAGAAAATTACAAACTTTATGCGGACACTTGAAAATTATACGAAATTCAATCAAAAAGTCAGGTCAACAACAGCCAGGCGTCGACGTGGTGGTGGGAGAGGGAGTCAAATCAAAATTAACATCTCGAGTAAAGTGGGAGGACTTGAAATCGGCATTTTCTTCGCGTTTACGCACCAGTATAATTATAAATTTGAAACATAAAGATATTGGACAATTTTTTGGTGATGCACTCATTCTATTCAAAAGCAGAATTCAAAATTTATTGAAAAAACATCCAAGCATCAAAGTCAATGCGACATTTTGTGGTAAATTCGTGAAAAATTCCTTGAATCAAGAACAAATAATAAGCGACTATAAATATTTCAACACTAAAAACGTTGTTATCGATAGGGGTACAACTTTGAAAGAGTGGTTCCTAGAAAATGTCGATCAAATTCAAAACAAACTGTCGGAATTCGCGGACAAAGAAAGTGGCTGGAGTCTTCAGAAAATTGTTAGTTTGGAAATCAATACGAATAAATCGGACGTGGGAAACGGTTCGTCTTTCATCGAGCTGCCAAAATCTATTGCGAATAAAAAAGCTTGCATTAATTTGAAAAATGAAGATGATGCGTGTTTCGCTTGGGCCGTCGTTTCGGCCTTGTACCCTGTTGAATCGGGTAAATATACAGATAGAATTTCATCATACCCTCACTATTCAAATGTACTGAACTTGGATGGAATCGACTTCCCTATGAAATTAAAACAAATTACCAAATTTGAGCGATTGAACAACATATCTGTGAATGTGTACACCTTGGAATTGATTTAGCCGCAGGCGAACAAGGAGGCATTTTTCGTTACTGTTCCGAGCCGACTCACGAAACAAAAATTAGACAAACGTCAATCTTCTCCTCATTCAAAATGAATATCACCCGAAATTGAATGATTACGAGGCACCACCACTGGAAATCGCCGACGCCGATGATGCCGTCGGCGATGACATAAAATTCCATTATGTTTGGATAAAGGATTTATCTCACCTACTCAGTCGCCAACTCAGTAAAAATGGACATGAAACATTCATTTTCGACAGGTGTTTAAATTATTTTACGAGTGAGGAGAAACTCGACAGTCATACTGTTGATTGTCAAAAATTAAACGAGAGCAAAATTTCATTTCCTTCGTATGATCATGTAGAATTTCGGGATTTTGTACTAAAAGAAATAGTGCCCTTTGTAATTTACGCGGATTTTGAATCGATTTAGGAACATTTTAATGACGAAGAATGCACCTCACATACGACAGTACCAAAAACACATTCCTTTCAGCGCTGGATTTTATTTCAAGTGTGCAAATGATAATACTTTGTCATTTTATGATAGTCATCGGGGCCTCGACTCGATGGATTGGTTTGCGGAGAGAATGGGGGCCATAGCCAAATTTGTGGAAGCCAAAACTTTGGATATTGTCCCCATGATCGTCTCACCTCCAGATAGAGCGACAGCGCCATGTTGCCACATCTGCGAAAAACCTTGGAAAACTGACGACAAAATTGTAATAGATCATAATCACTACACGGGAGCGTTCCGTGGATATGCGCATGCGCATTGCAATTTGAACTACAAAAAGTCGTTCGTTGTGCTAATCATTTTCCACAATTTATCCGGATACGACAGTCATTTTATTATTCGAGATATAGCAAAAAGGGGTCGAGTCAGCCTGTTGCCTGTCAACAAAGAAAAATACATTTCTTTCACCCAGTACGACGGCAACACTGACATTAAATTTCGATTCATTGACTCTTTTCGTTTCATGGGCATGAGCTTGGAGCATTTGGTGCAAACACTGACCATCCATGACTTGAAGATTTCAAGGCGCGAATTTGCCCATTTCGATGCCGACCGGTACGAGTTACTCACTCGAAAAGGGGCATTCCCATACGATTTCATGGATTCGATGGAGAAATTGGAATGTCCAAGTTTGCCGGCGCGCGATCAGTTCTACAAGTTGAACGATTGTGGCATCACCGATGCCGAATACGAGCATGCGCAGAACGTGTGGCGGTCGTTCAACTTGACAACGCTGGGCGAGTACTCTGACCTATACATGAAAACCGACATATTGCTCTTGGCGGATATTTTCGAAAATTTCCGAAATATCGGCCACGAGACGTATGGGCTGGATCCTGCGTGGTATTACACCCTCCCGGGATATACGTGGTCCTGTATGTTGAAGTACACCCAGTGCAAATTGCAGATACTGAAAGACGTCGACATGCTTCTCTTTGTCGAGCGAGGAATTCGTGGCAGCATCAGTCAGTGCTGCAACAGATTATCCTCGGCCAATAACAAGCACATGGGCAAAAGGTATGACGCCTCCAAACCGTCGACCTATTTGCTATATCTCGACGTGAATAATCTGTACGGTTGGGCCATGATGGAATATCTTCCGTACGATGGCTTTAAATGGCTCGAAAATGCAGCCGATTTTGATGTGTCGGAAGTGTCAGTCACCTCGCCCATCGGCTACATTTTCGAAATCGATTTGGAGTACCCCGAACATCTGCATGACAAACACAAAGATTTACCCTTGTGTGCCGAGCACCGTACACCGCCAGGCTCGAAATTATCAAAATTGATGACCACGCTGTACAACAAGGAAAAATATGTTGTGCACTACAGGGTGTTGAAACAAGCACTCAAACACGGCCTTGTAATCAGGAAAATCCACAAGGTGTTGCAATTCAATCTGTCGGCTGCGTCCCTACATTGAATTAAATACGAAATTACGCTCTCAAGCAAAAACTACTTTTGGTAAAAATAACTACAAACTAGCCAATAACGCAGTGTTCGGGAAAACCATGGAAAACATATGGAAGCACCGTGTGGTGAAAATGGTCTCCAAGTGGGGGGGACGATATAGCGCAAAAAATCTGATTGCCAGTCCGAATTTCAGGAGTCGCACCATTTTCGACGAGAGCCTCGTCGCTATCGAGATGGCAAAGACGGATTTGCTATTCAATAAGCCTTTGTACATAGGAATGTCGATTCTCGATATTTCCAAGGTATGCGTGTACGATTTCCATTACGGCTTCATGATGGAAAAGTACACGCACGATCAGTGCAAATTGATGTATACGGATACTGATTCACTCATTTATGAAATTAAGTGCGATGATATTTATCGGGATTTGATTAGCTGTCACATTGAAAAATTCGATACGAGCGACTACCCAAGCGACAACCCATTTGACATCCCCCTCGAAAATAAAAAAGTACCCGGCTTGATGAAGGACGAAGCCAATGGTCGTATCATGACAGATTTCGTGGGGCTTCGATCAAAGTTGTACACCTATAAGATACAAGGTGAAAAAACCGTAAAAACATCCAAAGGGGTCAAATACAGCGTTGTCGAAAATCACATCACTTTTGAAGATTATGTGGAATGTCTGAAAAACGATGTGGAAAAAATAACTTTGCAACACTGTATTCGATCCTTTTCACACAAAGTTTTTAGTGTAGAGCAAACAAAGATCGCTCTCAACCCCCAAGACGACAAGCGCTGTTTGATTGTCGGCTCTCATGACACTCTGCCGTGGGGTCATTACAGTCAGTTAGATATTTAATAGAATTTAAATATTTTTTCAGAGAGCACGCACACACACACACACACACCACCACCATGGTAGACACTTATGCTGTCTGCAAGTAGTCAGATGTACATCATCAATAGTTGAATTCATCGAGGCCTCACATCTACCATGGACGCTCACTGGTCGAATTTTGAAAATGTTTGCCGATGAAATATGGATACAAATCTATAAGCAGGCTCAGAGCGTCAAACGAAATTTCAATGATTTGAGTCACATAGAGTACACGAGAGAAATCAGCTTTGAAGATAGGTGTGAAGCTCTCAAAAATCAAGACTGGGAGGGTCATTTGCACGAAGACCAATACTGTGTGTGGGCGAATGCATATCGTATTCCAAAATATAATTTACGATTTTACCGCACTTGCTATAAAGCATTCAGAAGGGCTATGCAAAACCATCCGGTTCACAGCATCAGAGACCATCAACATATGGTGTTCGGTGTAAAGCACATGGACAATATATATCAATGTGACAAATTTTGGTGTCACAACAGATTTGATGAAGTACTGTTCACTTTGAAAACGAGCAGCCAATGCTACTGTGACCTACATCTGCGTGGTGGTGGTGAGCCCTACGGATTAGATCTCACATATAAACGCTTCATAGGCTCAGGGGATGAGGATTCAGAATTCGATGAACGAGATTGCCAAACGCACACAAACACAAAATTTCAAGAAAAATGTTAAAAGAAAATGCAAGATATTGTGCTCTTGTTTGTTTCTTTCCACACACACACACACACTACATTATATATTATTAATCAACTAATAGCCGATTATGTTTTATATTTATGATTGAATAAAATCAATATGTAATCCGTGTCTGGATATCATTATATTTTGTTTCACCCTTCCAATCTCCCATTCAAAATCCCACATATTTTTAGAGATCACTTTTGCATCAAAAAAGGGTTACTTTTTTGCGCAAAAAAGTATCATTTTTTTATACGAAAAAGTGTTACTTTTTTCATGCAAAAAGTGTCACTTTTTCATGCAAAAAAGGAACACTTTTATTGACATGGTGGAAAAAGCTGAGTGAAAGCTGAGTGATTCACTCAGCCACTCAGCTTTCACTGAAAATGCTTCACTCAGCTTTTACCACCATGTCAATAAAGGTGTCACTTTTTTTCATTCAAAAATACATGTATTCTTATGGGAAAATGGCTATTTTTTTTATAAAAAAAATGACCGAAAATTGACATGGTGGAAAAAGCTGAGTGAATGCTGAGTGAAAGCTGAGTGAAAGCTGAGTAAATGCTGAGTGACTCAAAATTCACTGAAAATGCTTCACTGAAATCCTTCCACCATGTCAATTTTGGGTGTTTTTTTTATCGAAAAAAGTGTCACTTTTTGCATCAAAAAAGAGCACGTTTTTGCACCAAAATTGGAAGAATAATTCAATCAAAAATGTGATACTTTTTTACATAAAAATTGGCATGTTTTTTTAAGCAAAAAAAATGGGGAAGGGTATTTTCGAGTAGCAAAATTAAAAAATCAAAAATATTCTAAGATATATATATTTTCATAAATGTATTGATGGGTGATCTACAAACTACGCATGTGTCGCACCTGATGGCGCACTGTGAGCAGCACGCCAAGTGTCTACATGGCATAAACAATACATTAAGTTCATTCACAAGACATACACGACACATCATCACCGTGTTCTGTGAGTCTATGTTTATGACATCTGTGGTCACTTTGCTGCTCATGTCACCTTTCACTTGTCGTTCTTCTCGAGCAACATCAGCGCCATCTGTCGGTGGTGGTGGCGGTGTCATCCATGTGTCATCTGTCACTCTGCTAATGACATCTGACACTCTTGGTTCTGGAGGGACATCAGCGCCATCTGTCGTCGGTCTGTGTCTGTGCTCAGAGTAATAACTACGAACGAAATCACAATGGGGGCTTCATCGACGATGGTCAGCCATAGGATCGTCATTGGGCAGCCATCTGAACCCTTCTACTTGACACGAAAGACATGCAACTACATCTTCCGAACCGGTATACGTAAAGCCTGCCTCGGCTAACTTACTTGCAGGAAATGTCGAAGTCCAGCTTCGATACGAGTCGAGTATTGTTTCGTACTGCTGCATCTTTCTCTCGGCATACACACAGACACACTGCACACTGCATACTGAATTAAAACGTCAACTCTGCTCTCAATATATACATTTATTTCGTTTCGTAATCAAACATTACTTTATCCGGCAAATAGCATAGGTATTCACGAAAACATAGATGTTTATCATCTTTTGATGATATAGTACACAAGTTTATAGCCTCATCAAATGACAAACCATTGTTTTCAGCTAGAGTTTTTGCACTGCTTAATAAATCGTGATAATATTGACTAAAGTTCATATTCAATAGATATTCAAATCTTGTCGCCATCACAGTAGCATCTAGATGTAGGATTTCTTGAACATCCGCTTCCGTCAGGTAGAAGTAGGTGTCATTCTTGGAAACTCGCACTTGTTGACTCTCTGCATACGTGTGTAATTCCAAATCCATAACATCGTCCCAGTCGAGTTTGATTCCAATAGTCTTGGCTGCTGGTGCTGCTGCTGCTGCATTCGAGCCATTTCGGCTAGTGTAACGCAACTGATTAATGGCCCCCACGAATTGGCCCCATTCAAACATGCTGAAGGACAGGCTGGAGCCTATGGTGTATTGGACCTTGCACACGAGTTTCACTGTAGGCACGAAACTCCGAGCAAAACTTATGCCGCATTGCAAGCTCAAAACGTCGGTGTTGCGAAACTCGTAGGTGGCGTTGCACGCGAAGAAACGTTCCGCTCTGATGGCCTCCTTGTACATGTCACATATTCGATCTAAATCTGCCATTCGATCTGCCCACTCTCGGTCCGATGATGATGATGATAATGATGATGATGAAGCTGACGCCGCCGACGCCACCGACGCCGACTCGTAACCAGAGGACTCTTCAGAAGACTCGACAACGACGTTGTTCACTGCACCAAACATGTTGACTGACTAATCTCTCTGCACCGTTTGGCATCGGTTTATTTCTCCGCTGCCGCCGCCGCCATCACCCCCCACCCTCCCCCCATACACCGGCTCGAGTTTCTACGTCGTCGAGAGCTGAGAGACGACGACGATGAAAGGTCCCCTCTTCCAGTTGAGATTGTGCCAATTTTCCATTGAATTACATGTGATTTGTCGCATCAATCCAACTATTGTGCGTACTATCAAACCCCAGCCATTTCACAAGTACTTTACGACCCTTACGTCTGATGATTTTTTCCACTAGATAGACTTCGGGATTTTTTGTTTTTTGTAGTTTTTGTTCGTAGAAAGCGCCGCTGATTGGTCGCCCTTCCAAGTCCTCCAGCAAATACGTGATTGGATGGGTGATTTTCACTTTGACAACTTTGAATAGTTCCGTAGTCCAATTAGGCGTATACCCTTTTTCGAAAACATGCTTGGCCTTGCTAATTCTCACGAAATCGCCAATTTTGAATTTTTTTCGACCAGCACGTTCGGCATAATCATACGTTGACTTATACACCTGTTGTTCATTGTCTTTGGTGACGTCACACGGTTTCATGCCGATCGTTCGATGTTTGCGCTGGTTGTAGTTTTTGGAAATGTCCGGCAAAATGTCCAGCCATTTGTAGGTACCGTTCAAACTGAAATACTTGAAGAGATTCTCCTTGAGAGTACGTATAACCCTCTCTGCGATCGCGGCTTTTTTCACGGTATACGTGCTGTAGTGTTTGATGTTGTACTTTTTCAGGAGAGTCTGAAAGCTGGAATTGTGAAATTCAGTTCCGAGATCTGATTGAAGGAGCTTGGGACATCTTTTTGCTTTCGATAATATGTCACTCATCGCTTCGGTGAAGTCTCGACCAGTTTTGGTCTTCAGGGGGCGCACCCATAGGTACTTGGAAAAGGTGTCAATCACCACCAGAATATAATTGAAGTTTTTATTGGCTTTGGAGTATTTCTGAAGATCAGCCAAGTCCATCTGCCACAGATCGTCGAGTCCTTTGATGATGGTACGTCTGCGAGGAAAATTCCTTCTGGCTGGAGCATGGAGCTCATCAACCAATTGTTTTTTCTCAGATGATGATGATGCTGATGACGTCATTTCGCTAATGGCGGAGTCAATACACTAACTGCACTGGGCGTTACACCTTCTACTTAAGATGCTGGAATATCAACAATATCCAGTGCCAATTTATCCAAGCGTTTCTTGGTATTTTCATGCTTTTTCATCGAAAGTGACATGAATTTCATCACTCGAATATCCAAGGCTGTTAGATTGTTTTTGGTGGTGTCCAGCTCGTCTTTGAGTTTGTGTATGACGTCATCTTTGAGCTTCTGTATGACGTCATCAACGTATTTTTTGTTGGCAACATCATTGAGTGCACTTGGCGTTTCCACATTACATATTTTCACATGTTCAGCATCAATGTCCCCATTTGTCGTATAGTTGAGTATAACACCAGGAAAATGATAGGGCTGCTGCTGCTGCTGCCGTGCACGGCGAGCTGACGAAGTTTGACCGAACTTGTTGATGCTCATGATGCGACTGTGGCATGCAAAAAAACGTCTACGCTTTTATTTATCGAATATAGCCTGTTTCTCTCAATTCATTGATGATGGCCACGATCTCGTTGTCGGTAGAGGTGCTGCCGGCATTTTTGGCGGCTATCAGAAGCCTATACCTGTCAACGAGCTCGTTCACATCGTCCCAGTACACGTATTCTATGGGTTTCGTGTTGTATGTTAACTGATCTGGGATACCACTGCCGTCGGTGAAACGACCTCGACCTCCACCACCACCTCCACCTATTTTTGACTGAGGATCTTTGAACATTGGTCGAATCAACTGTTCGTATTTGGCAGTCTGAGATGGATTCAACCTACCTCGCGCATCTACATGCGCACCTGTAGCTGTCAAAATTTGCTTGTATGCCGCCAAATCGGCTTTAGCGTATTTGGGATTTTTGCTATCAGACATTCAACCAAGTTAATTGCGGTCATTTGTGTTTGAATTTTCTATACGAGAACACACTCTGAGTGTGTGTGTGTGTGTGCGCGCGCGAAAATGAATAGAAAAGTGGTGACCTTTAATGATGAGCGCAATGAGGTTCATTATATGGTGACGTGGCGTTTTGCATACAAAACTTCGCGCAAATCGTATTGGATGCAAGTGGCCATGGACAGGATACGTTTCGCTAGACGAATAGCGCGAGCCTCACGCGTCTTGAATCCCATACTAGACTCTGAGCACAGAGCGCGCATATGGAATGGTTTAAATAGAAGTACATAACCCCATCCAGTGTCAGTCATGTCTTTGCTGTTGACAGTGACAGGTCAAACGTCGACGCTAACCGCAGACTTTTCTCCGCAGCTCCAATTGGACGAAGATAGCACTTACGGCTTGGCATTGATTGGTTTCCATTCATACAACAGCATACCGAACATATCGAGTGGTCGATTCTATTATTCTGTCAAAGGAGCGCCATCTGTTAGCATCATCCAAATACCGACTGGGTGTTACGAACTAAGCGACATTGCCAAGTTTATACATAAACACATCGAGAGGCCGAAAGAAGCAAAGAAGAAGAAGAGAGCCGTAGTGTATAGTGACGTTGGCAACGTCGACGACAACGGTACCAACAAAAGCAAGGCTTTGTTCTCTCTCAAACACAACACCAATACGCTGCAGTGTGAGATATACAGCAAGCTCTATAACATCGATTTTTGTCCCAAGGATTCCATAGGACGATTACTGGGTTTTTCCCCGAGACTATTGGAGGCTGGAAGCGTTCACTCATCCGACCTACCTGTGAACATTATCAAAGTTCGAACTGTTCACATCGATAGTAACAGCACATCGGGTGCCTTCTTCAACAATCGTCCGGCTCACACCATATACGAGTTTGCCGTTCGAGAAGACCCCGGCTTTGCCATCGACGAAACGCCCTCGAATTTGATTTACCCGCCTGTGAACAAGACGGAAATACACAACATAACCTTGAATATTCTCGACCAGGACTGTTGCAGTGTGAATTTCCGTGGAGAGACCATCATTATACGACTTGTGCTGCGCAAGCTGTCATTAAAATGGGGTTGGTATTTGATCAGAATGATGATCATGATGCCTTTTGGCATAAAAGTGCAGAGGGTGCTAGCATCAATTCAGTCGCGCAGACGCAGTCGAAGAGAGCAGACGCACACACTCTGTCTCACTCCAGCATACACTTTCTCCAATCGCAAGGACATCATGTTATCAAGACAAGTGTTCGACGTGTACAATCATCCAAAGTTCGACGAATCCATCAACAGAGTTGAGACTCGAACGCACCACCCGTACGTCAAGTCCTTTCAAAATAATGACATCATCGAAATTGTCATTCAGCAGAGCGATGTGTGGATACTGATGAACGATGCCCTTGTGTGCATAGAGGGCTCTCTGACTCGTACCGCAGGAACGGGAAATGTTAGATTTATCAATAATGCCGGCGCATACCTTTTCGAGGCCATCTACTATGAAATCAATGGCAAAGAGGTGGACTCTGTTCGATCGCCGGGTATAGTGAGCACCCTTTGCGGCTATACTTGTTACGAGGAAAATGATGTGCGACACTTGAGCACAGCCGGCTGGACCTATCCTGGCGGAACGGTTCACAACGCCCCCGACGGTTCGTTCGCCATGTGGATCCCGCTTAAGCATTTGTTGGGCATATTCCATGACTATAGATATGCCACCATTGGACGACAGTGCATTCGCTTGGTCAGAAGTAGAAATGATAATTGCATGCTGATAGAGGAGGTGGCGAATCCAGTAGTCGAAGCCACCACAGCCACACTGACGATCACGAGCGTTGCACTCAGAGTCAAACATGTGGTGCCCAATGACGACATTCGTCTGAAATTGCTGCAGTCCATCAAAACAGACGCTCCTGTAGTGATTTCGTATCGCAAGTGGGACATACACGAGTTGCCTGCACTCACTCAGGGTTCCACCAAGGAAGTTTGGGCTGTGAAAACTTGCACGGCCATGGAGAGTCCCCGATTCGTCATTGTGGCCTTCCAAACAAATCGGATTGGCAATGCGGCTCGAGATGCGTCCTATTTCGATCACATCGACATCAGCGACATACGCTTAACCATGAACAGCGATACTTACCCGCATGAACGTATGCACTTGGAATTCAACAGAAACAACTTTGTCGAAGTCCATCGAGCCTACACTGAATTCTATCCGAGCTATGCCAATTGTCCGAAGAAGCGCCCTCTACTCGATTACGGAGCATTCAAAAGCAGAGCGACCGTTTTCGTAATAGATTGTTCCCGCAGAGCGGAATTCATGAAATCCTCCACTGTCGATGTCAAACTTGACATCGAGGCCAGAGTCGGATTTCCCGCCAATACTCGAGCCTATTGCATCATCATTCACGACTGTATGCTGGAACACTTGCCCTTGAGCGAGATTGTACGCCGTCTGTCATAAAAAAAAATTGTGACATACAGTAGTAACAGTAAGTAGTGGGGGAATCCACTCTTTGTTTGTGTGTATGCATGTAATGCAGGCATCGACAGGTCGAGAGCGTCAGTTGTGAGCCAAACGTTCAGTTGTTCAGTCGGTGTTTATTAATCTCGCTCCCCCTCTCTCCGAGTGTGTGTCTCTCAGTTAATCAAAGCAGTGAATCAGTTCAACAATCATCAAACAAACAAAAACGCAACAAGATGAAACTCGTAGCCTGCGACATTCAGGGTTTTACTGTGGGCGGTGAATTCCAACCCAAAGAGCTTGCCATCACCGACGGGCATCGCACAAACCACTTTTTATTCAAAGCCTTAGTGCCATTCCATGACCTGAGCGAAGCAGATAAACGGCAAGTACGATATTTGGAGAGAAATATCCACGGCATTCCATGCTCTGATGGCTATGTCGAATTCAACGAGATCCAGGAAGTGCTGCGCCCCATCATCGAGGCTGATGTGGTTTACGTGAAGGGTAATCAAAAATTCGATTTTTTGCTGAAGTGTGTGCTCGATCTGCCTAAAAGACCACACATCGTCGATATTGCGGCTACTACAAGTACAGTCGTCACAACGCCTTCACCGACACTCGAGAAGCAAAGCCCGCTCTGTTTGAATCATATAGCATCTGGAGAAATAGAAGTGCATTGTTCCGTGAGACACTGTTTCGATATCTGGCAATGGATATCGTCACACCTGATATGGTGAAGCCCTACGGCGATCACGACGACGACGACGACCACGACACTCCTATCAATCGGCACTTGCAAAATTTGCGCGAGCTCAAGGCGCACATAGCAGAGTACGAGCACAAGCTGTGTATTTTCAAACGCTTTCAAAATATGCGAATTAACGATGGTAAATGGATGGGGCAGCAGCAGCGTTATGCGTGCTGACTGGGATGGCGCCTCTATACATAGAGGCAGCAACGAGGTATGAAGAATGGAAGGCGCACGGAAAAGAAAAAGTAAGAGGACGGATAAACGGGTGCGACAGAATATACCCATGGATGATCGGAACAATTCTGGAGAACCGAGAAGGGCTAAAAGAGGTATTTGTGGACGCGGTTAAGAGAGAGGATGAACGAGTGGGTATAGGATGGGCGCATAAGGAGGGGGGCGAGTGGAGAATGGGTCGGGAAAGAATCAGTGAGCTGGGAAGCGTACAGGAAGCCGAAATGGTGGCTATAGGTAAAGGGGTACTGATGGGTGGAGAGATGGACATAAGAATAATAAGTGACTCGCCTGGAGCAGTGGAGACCATTAGGAATGCGAGGACGAAGAGCAAAAGGGCAGCTCGTATTAGGAGAATGCTTGAAAACAGAAGGGTAGCGGGATTGGTGACGGAAATTGAGTGGAGGAAAGGGCATGTTAGGGAGAATGAGGGTAACAGAAGAGCAGATGAAGAGAGTAGAAGAGGTGCGGAACTGCAAGAGATCACATGGCAAATAGACTTGGGACATAGCAGAATGGAGGAGAGGGAAAGGATTAGGAGAATGGTGATGGAAAAATGGCAGGGTGAATGGGACAGCGGCATGACCGGCAGAAGCGTACATGGTATGTGCAACAGGGTAGGGATGGGGTGTATACCATTAGCAAGGAAGGCAGTGCAACTGGTCACAGGGCATGGGAACTTTCGGGGTTACCTGGCAAGGTTCGGAATTGCACAAGAGACCCCATGCCAGTGTGGAACTGGCGGGACTGACACGGCGGAGCACATCAGGAACGATTGCATGCGGAGAGAAAGGGTAGAATGGAGAAGGAGGATCGAGGAAGAGGAGGATAGACTTGGAGCGTTACAGCTAAGGGATACGAATGGTGTGAAGGATGAATGGGTAAGGATATTGAATGAATGGGCGGGGGCTGTGGTCGAGGATGAAGAAGTATGAGAACCAACATAGTGTCAATGCGACGGTAATAGTGGCCTGGCTTCGGGATAAACGAGCGACGAAAGTAAATCGGGAGAGCAGGCGCTCGGATAGAATAAGACTGCCGACCAGGGAGGGCGCTGTTTGAATGTGGAGGATGAGCGGAATAAAGAAGGAAGGATCTTCCCCGCTGATTGCCCGCCCGGTATTCGGTGGGTCACGACCCAACGGTGGTGGGGGGGGTGTGGCGGGGCGGAGGAGCGAGGGATATCGTGACGTGGACGTTGGAATGGGATGTAGGTGCAGCTTTATGGCCTAACGGCTTGGCAAGTGCAGCACACCTGGGGTGGTTTTAGTCAGTAAGAGTCTGACACTACTGATACGCGATGGACACCGAGCGATCAGAGTCCATGAGGATTTCCACCACACTGAAAAAAAAAAAAAAAAAAAAAGCAGCAGCAGCAGCAGCATTCACCGATCCACCACGTTCCGCCGCCTTCGCCGCCAGTACCAAGTCCATGACGTCAGCCACACCAAGACTAGCCGAAAAACACACACGAAATATTATTATTCATATTGTATTATTATTCATATTGTATTATTATTATTATTATGTATTAATAGATGTATAAAACCAATTTTTCTCGATTTATTTTGCGGATCGAATGAATGAGAGAGAGAGAGAGAGAGAGAGAGAGAGACTGAAAGTAATACGAGTAATGTACATTGAGCAATGGTGTATGTGTGTGTGTTCCTCTCAGTGTATATATTTGAGTGACATATACGCTGTTTCTCAGTGTACATTGAGTTGTCGTCACGATGACATCAAATTATATAATTCTAGCAGCCGTTCTGTCGAACGTACTGTATATTAGCCCGCCATATGAGTACGGTGAGGTATTAGTATCGTATTTGCACGACGATGATTCGAGTACTTCGAATTGGACGAAATTGACTCAGGCGCTAGCCAATGATGGATATTTGCCTGTGTTGAGAGCCGAAATCCCGATGAACACCTCATCGTACAGACTGCGGAAGATTTATACAAATCTCACCTATAGCGATACGCAGTAGTTTCCGCTGAAGATGTCTTGCCCCTCTAGCAGCAGCACTTCGGGACCATCGTCGTCTTCGTCGACGCCCCACCCAACTACTCAACCCGTGGACGTCAAGATGCAAGCCCCTGCTGCTGCTGCTGATCGAGAAAGTAAGGATTCCAAATGTGAGCTGCCGCCGCCACCACACTGCACGATTGGTTTATGTTTTTCGTGTCAATGGTTCTGAGTGTTCAAATATCCGAATCCATATATAGATTTATTAAATCCATGCATCAAAAATATTTTTTAATCGATAATGATAATGTATCTTCATACTACGCCACTGGCACTGAAGTGTAATTTTTTATGTTAAAAATAAATGTATTTTTCTCGAACAGACGTTATTCATTTCAATAAATGCAAACAGAGACAAAGACAAACATACAATGCCATGGGTTAGAGTGAGACATTTAAAATGCCTTGAATCGATCAATTTGGCTTCAAACTCGACTCTCTTATCTCTTCCTGGAAAACAAACATCTGAGACAGTAAACAGATACCGGATGTGTGAGATAAATCTGAAAAACAAATTCAAGGTCGAAAATGGATCATCGTCGTGTTTACTGAGAATTTCGTTCAACTTGAGAGAGTAGACAGTAAACAAGTCCAAGGCCAAATCGTATTTCTTAGAATTTCATTGGAGAGAGAGTAAACACCAGATGTGGCTCTTATCGCTGTTTACGACTACAGCGCGCGGAGACGTATTTTTTTTTTCTTTTGGAATTTCATTCGAGAGCGAGTGAATTAATAATAAGTCGTCAATCATAATTTTCTCTTGTGTGTGTGTGTGTTCTAAGACAGTAGAGACATTTTTCATATTTAATTTTTTTGTCAATTAAGGTGGCGGCGGCGGCGGCGGCCATGTTTTTTTCTCTTCCAGCCAATTGCTCTCAGCGAATCACGTGAGGGAAAGAAGTTTTTTCATAACTTCCGCCATCGCGCCATGTTTTTTTGCCTTGAAAGAAAATTACCCTAACGAAACAGATCTAATGAATTATGCCATATTAGCTTACAATAGTTCTATTCACAGTTCAACCGATTTCACCCCATTCGAATTAGTATTTGGTCACCCCAACTCAAGAAACCCAGAAGAAATGTTCACCCCGAAAGAAGTATTTACGGCGTACGTAAGAACACAAACAAAAACTAACCCCGTTTATGAAAAAATCAAAAGAAAATTAGAAGCTCGAAAAGAGAAAGTATTAGCAAAAACAAACAAAGAAGCTAACGTAAATGATGAATTTAAAATAAATCAAAAAGCTTTCAAGAAAAACCCCACAAACAGAAATAAAAAGAACAATAATTTTTTAGGCCCATATACTATAGTGAAAATGCTAGAACATAATAAGGTACGAATGAAAAATAATAAAAACAAAGTAGAAACAATCCGTATTAGTGAATTAAGAAATCCTCCTTTGTTACAGGCTCAAAATGAGGAAACTGAAAATCCCGAACCTCCTAATGATAATAATGGCATTAATCCAGGCCAATCCAGAAATTGAATTTAATTCCATAAACCCCTCCCCAGGAATCCTTCCATTCAAATTTGGAACTGCAAAAATTGTAACCAGTAAACACATTTTCTTGAATGACATTGACTGACAGTGCCATATTTAAAATTTTAAATCGCCATTAAACTTTCTACCAGCGTAAGGTCTGTATCCATCATATTCACCAAGTGACCTCACGTAGTACGCTGATCATGAGTTTAACTTTGAAGGACTTATATGAACTCATCAAAATGGGTAACAGCGAGATTAAACAGGAAATTTCTGAATTAAAAAATTCATTCAGTACCGACATTGCAGCTCTGAAAACAAAAAATAATGAACTTCTACAGGAAAATGCGCTACTCAATCAGCGAATTCTAAATATCGAACGTCGATCAAAAAAATATAATTTCATTGTGTATGGTCTACAGGGTACGGAGGAAAATACTAACACTGAACTCTTGAACACCATAAATAATTGCTTGGGAATCCAATGTGCTGTCAGTGACTTTCGCGACATTTACAGACTTGGTACCAAATCTGTGGGTGCTATTCACCCAGTTGTCGCAGAAGTAGTGTGCCACAGCTTAAAAACTGCTATTCTCAATAAATCTCGTTCTTCGGCCAATGAACTTAGAAAACTGAAAATTATATTCTCGCAAGACTACTCCCGAGAGGATTATTTGAAACGAAAATTCATGAATCAGCAGCTAAAACTAGCCTAAATATCTCACCCTACTGCCGTTATGAAAAATAACTCCCTTGTGGTGGATGACATATCCTTCAGCTACTAGGAATTAAAGGAAAAAGAGTTTCAGAAAAATAGCTCTCCTGAAGTCCCGCCCATTGAGCCGATTATTTCTGTGAACGGGGGTAACGACAAACAAAAGAAAACTGGAGGTTTTACATTTGCCACCGATACGAACCTGGAATCAAAACTTAGGTCCTTTTCCAAATCCACCTGATTTGCTTCTGGTTTTGTTAGTACTCTTCATAGTCTTATATACATTTTGTTACTATTGAATTTTATTTTCTGTCAATATTCCTACTACGTTATTATATACTTATATATTTGTTTTGTTTTTTCGTTTTACATACAGAATGAACCATGAAGTTAAATTTGCACACCTGAATATTAGGTCTTTGGTTCCTCATTATCAGGAGTTTAGAGATCTGGTGCTGGATAAATATGAAATCATTGCGTTATCAGAAACGTGGCTCTCTGACAATATTGCCAATGTTGATTCTATTCAGGGCTACAATACCTTTAGAAAGGACAGGGAGGCTGGCCGAGGTGGTGGCGTGGTACTTTATATAAAGAATGGGTATAGAGCCAGACTGTTGAATATTCCCCGAATTTATACCGAACAACTTTGGATATCGAATTGTCTAAAAAGAATTATGCTATTGGTGTTTTTTACCGACCACCCTCTTCTCCTATAGAAGTGTTCCTAGCCGACTTCGAGTCTTCTGTTAGCGTGATTGCACCAGATTTTGATGAAATTCTGATTGCGGGAGACATGAATATAGATATGCTAGCCACTGAAAATTACTACTCCAAAAGACTCGGAGATGTCCTGATCGCACACTCTCTCGAACAGATTATTTCTGAACCCACCCGTTGTGGTCCATCCACTGCTAAAATCATCGACCTCATAATGTCATCGGAAACAATTCCAGTCGAAAACACATCTGTTGTAGATGTGTCACATGTTTTGGACCACTGTATGGTAACTTGCTCTTTCGGGCCTCCCAACATTTCGAAGAAGCCCGCATTACACACATATCGTGACTTTAAAACCTTTGACAGAAATAACTTCTTGGGTGACTTACAAAATAGTGATTTTTCTCCTATATTTCTTTTCGATAACATAGATTCCGAAGTTGAATTAATCAATGAAATTCTACTTGTGATTTTTTATGTCCATGCTCCAAAGAGAACTGTAAGAATAAGCAGGCCGCATGCCCCGTGGATTACTGAGTTGAATGAACACGATGGAATCATAAAGCAACTTATGAAGAAAACTGAGAAACAGGACAACTTTTGGAGACGTAAAAATGTAAGAATTTATGGAATTACAGAAAAAAAGAATGAAGATTGTTTTATAACCGCAAAAGATATTTTCAAGACAAAAATGAATATCAAAATGGATGTAACTTTGAAGGCTGTTGTATGGGAAGTACCATGAAAGTAAGAATAGACCAATTATTGTTGAGTTTGGTACATACTTTTCCAAAAAAATGGTATGTGGTAAAAAGAAAATGCTTAAAGGCTCAGGTATAGTGATATGGGAAGACTTAACTCCAACCCAATTCAAGCTTTTGAAAGCTACCATCACGAAGGTAGGTCAAAATGGAGAGGTATGGTCAAGTTATAGAAATATTTTCATAAAGCGTGATGTAGATGAGCATGCCATCAGGATCAACAATTTTGAAGACCTAGAAAAATGAACAATCTTTTTTAACTACTCTCTCTGAACATTCCGTCGTATATGCTGAAATAAAGTTGGAACAGATTATATAGACATCATTTAGGGCAATTGAGGTGTACATTCCTGGGAATATTACTTTTTTTTGGAAAAACTACTATACTTTTTTTATCTTTTTTTTTTTCACACAAAGTATAATTTTATTGGTGATATCTTCTATATTTATTTTATTTGTGGGATCAGTTCCAGTGGAGTTGAAAATGTCACAGAGTCAGTTGAATAATGGCAGTTTGAATATCAGATCATTAATACCATTATTGTCGGAATTTAAACTAATAATCTTGGATCATTCTTTTGATGTTTTTTCATTATGTGAAACGTGGCTGTCAAATGATATATCCGATGAAATAATCAGTGTGGACGGATATGATTTATTTAGGAGGGATCGAGGTTTCAGAGGGGGTGGTTTGTGCGCTTATGTTAAAAAGTCGTTGCGTGGTTCTCTAAACAATGATTATATTACTGAAGAGACAGAACAATTATGGATTAGAATAAAATTGGAAAAGATGTGTATAGCATTCTCTGTCTGTTATAGACCACCATTACAAAATTTGAAATTATTCCTGAATGAGTTGGAGTCTAATCTAGACATAGTGTGTCCCCAGGTCGATGAAATTATAAGCACAGGTGATTTTAATGTCAACATGCTTGAATGTTCTAGTTATATCGACTCACTATCCTCGGCCTTAGACACTTTCAATTTATATAACATTATCCCACTAGAATCACTGAAAAATCTGTTACCTTAATAGACTTGATACTAATTGGAAGGGATCTCGAGGTAGCGGAGGTGGGTGTCATAGATGTAGGTGACGTTTCAGATCACCTCTTGGTACAGTGTAAGTTAAACATATTCACTAGGACAAATGACAGGACCAAAATATGTACCTATAGAAACTTCAAACAGTTTAACGATGATCTATTCAAAGAGGACTTCCTGAACGCGGATTTTTTTAGATTATATGATCAGAACAATGTAGATGAAAAAATTTCATATTTAGTCAATATCCTGAATAATTTGTTTGATCGACGTACCCCAATAGTTGAGCGTAGAGTAACAAAACCCCAGGCGCCCTGGCTGACAGGCACTCTCAAGGATATGATGTCTACCAGAGACAAAGCTATGACAAAATAAAAAAAAAAGCAAGAAACACATTTACAATTTTATAAAGATATGAGGAATTACATCAACAAAGCAGTAAAGCGAGACAAAATTGCATTTTTTTCTTATCAATTAAGAGTGCCCAAAACTTCGAGGGATACGTGGAAATTTTTGAGAAGTAATCAAATCATTCACCAGAAAATCAAGACTATTCCTTCCGATATGATTGATGTAGACCAAATCAATAACTTTTTCATTAGTTCAATACCCAAAACTAACCCACCACAACACTTATTAGAGTTTTATAGACATAACAAAATCTCAAACAGCATTCTGGAATTCACTGAGGTAAATGATTCACATGTATACACGATTATCTCGGAAATGACATCGAATGCAACTGGCAGTGATGGAATGAACTTTTTAATGATAAAATTATGTTGTCCTCACATAATCTCATATTTAACACACATTATAAATTATTGCATTTTCCCCAAGGCATGGAAAAGTGCGGTTGTGAGACCACTCCCCAAAATATCAAATCCCAAAGAAATGAAGGACTTACGAGCATTAAGCGTCTTGCCTGTTTTGTCGAAGGTATTGGAAAGGGTTCTGGAAGTTCAACTCAAAACATTTTTATCAAACCATTCTCTGATTCCTTCAGTTCAGTCTGGGTTCCGTCAAGGATATAGCTCTACCACCGCACTTTTACATATTTCTGATGACATACTGAAAGCAACAGATCGAGGCCTTTGTACAATATCAATCTTATCAGATTTCAGCAGAGCATTTGACACGCTGAATCATGAGCTATTGATTGCCATCCTAAATTATCTGGGTTTATCAGAAACTGCTTGTAGTTTGTTGGGACACTATCTTAAGGAAAGATGTCAAAAAGTGCACCTTGAAGAAAAAATCTCCAATCATGGATATATGTCAGCTGGTGTGCCTCAAGAATCTATTTTGGGCCACTCTTATTCAGTTTATATACATCTAATATGATAAAAAGTTTAATTCAATGTCGAGTCCACCTATATGCTGATGACACCCAACTCTACAGCGAACTGAATTCCTTCATAACATCATCTGAGGAACACTGTCTAATTATTAATGCAAATAAATCTAAAGTGATTCTATTTCGTCCGAAAATGAAACGAGTGCTCGTTACCCCCAGTATTGATATTCAAATAGATAACGTATCCCTTGACTTAGTTGATGAAGTGAAAAACCTTGGTGTCATCATAGATAGTGAAATGAGATTCCACAAACACGTGAACCGACTCATTCAACGAGCATACATTAATTTGAAAGTAATTAATGGAAACCGTCATCTCTTACCAAAGAATGTTAAAATCACACTAGGTGAACAATTGATTCTGTCGATATTTAATTACGCTGACTGAATACGCTGAATATGGTCCAAATTCAACCCTTCAATATCAAAATAAAATACAAAAAGTTCAAAATTCTTGTTTGAGATTGATCCATGGCGTGAGACGGCGACAACAAATTTCACATAAATTAAAGGAAACAAAATGGCTCAATATGACTAATAGAAGGTTACACCATGCTTCCTGTCTTTTTCATAAAATAATATTATTTAGAACACCCCCATATCTATATAATAAGGTAACATTCAGAACTGATGTTCATAATATTAATATTAGGTACAAAGGTACATTGACACCCCCACCTTTCCGAACTGAACTTTTCAAACGACCGTTTTCATACCAAATCTGCAATGTTTATAATGACCTACCCGCTGATCTCAAACTGCTAAATATTAACAACTTGAAAAAAACTGAAAGCCTATCTCTTGGAATTATAATTTATTTTCTGATAGCACATCACCTGCTGATAGTTATGTTAAGAATCGAGTCAATATTTTTTAAGGTTAAGAGGAAGAACAATATTTGATAGGTCTCCTGTCAATTATTGAACTTCGCCTTTTGTCATCAAATTATTTTATTTTATCTTGATATGTTTGTATTATTATATGATGATAATAAAGACGTTTATTATTATTATTGAAAAAATGATGTCGCTCAGAGATAAATCACTCAGTAGATATTAGGGCATAAGGCGCATTGAACACTGGAATTATTACAAAGTCTTGAGAAATGAAACTAAATATGTTATGTTTCGCGAGAACAAAGTTTACTTTCAGTTCAGAGTCAACAACAACAGAAACAACCAGCAGTTCTGGAAGGAACTCAAAAATCTTGGTATCCATAACAAAAACGCTTCTCATGATCTTCCCGATAACCTAAAGAATGTTTCCATCATCAACTCTCATTTCGTGAATTCCTCCCGTAGTGATCTTCCTCTTGACCTCAATACTTTAAATTATTATTCAAACCGAATACGACTAGGCGTTGGTAACTTCTCTTTTTCTCTTACAACAGAATCTGAAATATTCTAAACACTTCTGTCAATTAGGTCAAATGCCACTGGTGTCGATCAAATGAATATAGCAATGTTATTGCATTGCTGTCCTGTTATTCTTTTAGTTATTTACCACATCTTCAACTTCTGTATAGTTAAAAATGTATTTCCTTCAATATGAAAGAAATCATTCATTCTCGCACTACCCAAAGTACCTAATCCTGATGAATTGAAATCTCTTCGATCGATAAGGCATTTGAAAGAAACATATTTCTCCAATCCGGTTTTAGGCCTCAGCATAGCTGTGTGACCGCTATTCTCAAAGTTACAGATGACATCCTCTCCGCTTTCGACCGAAACCAATTGACGGCACTGGTTATGCTTGATTATACAAAAGCGTTCGACAGAATCAAACATCAGCTTTTATTTGCTATTTTACATTTCATCGGATTTTCTACTATCATTACTTCAGTCCCATTTATCTAATAGAATGCAAGCGGTTATGTTGGAAAGGGGTGTCTCTGAGTTTTTGACTGTGGAGAATGGGGTTCCACAGGGATCGATTTTGGGGCCGCTACTTTTCATTATTTATACTCATGAATTCCGCAATCATATACATTTCAGTAAGTGTCACTTTTATGCCGACGACACGCAAATTTATCAGTCATTTCCAAAGACTGGTCTAATGGAAGCAAATACTCAACTGAACGCAGATTTGGAGTCAATCATATCAATTTCTGAGAAATTTTGTCTCTCAATAAATCCATAAAGATCAAAATCAAGGATATGTCAATTTCTCCCCTGACACTGCTAAAAACCTAGGAATCATGTTGGATTCCTCTTTGAATTTCACTAATCATGTCAACTTCGTGATAAGACGAGCATTTTGCAATTTAAAATTGATCTACGCCAACAGAAAAGTTCTCGATAAACGTGCTAAAATATCCTTATGCAAATCCCTGGTTCTTTCGCACTTGAATTATGGCGATATAGTCTATGGATCTGCTATTACGAAAAGAGACTCGCAACGAATCCAGCTAGTTCAGACCTCCTGTGTTCGTCTGATCTGTGGATTAGGCAGGTGAGATTGAATATTGAGAAAAGAAGGATTCTGTATGCCTTTACCTTATTTCATAAGATAGTCACGACCCAAAAACCACCCTATCTATACCGAAATATCACTTTTCGAACCGATGTCCACAATGTCAATGTACGTTTTAAATCTCGGCTCCCGCCTCCCATTCACACCTCAGCTCAATATCGGTCCTCTTTCTCATACACTATCACTAAGCTTACAACTGGATTCAGGAAGCCCTGAAAGGAATGAATATACTGAGTTTCAAAAATCATTTGAAAAATATCCTTCGTACTTGTGATATGAATTTCTGACGGGTATTCTCCTGATATGAGCTAGCCTAAAAAAATATTAGTTTTTTATTATTACTATCTCAGGCTTAATTATTGAATGTTATCAGTCTATCATTGTATTTTCTTTGTGTTGTTTTGTTTATTTTTTTTCTTTCAAGGTTGAGTGGAAAGCTAACTCTGCCTTTTGGTAGATTTGTATATTGCAATGTAAATGTTTGTTTCTCTGTTTCTACCAATAAAAGTGTTTATTATTATTATTATTACTATTAAAAGATATACCAAACGACGAACCCATCTATTTCAGAAGTTTAGCAAATAAATATGAGCATTTGAAACCACTGATATCAGAAATTTCACATAAACGACAACATTCGAAACCACCCGAAAATTAGACAAAAACGAGGTTTAATAAATATTGGAGGAACAGTCCAGAAATGGCTTTTTGGTACCTTAGATTCTTCAGATGGAGAACAATATAATAAAGCAATTGAAATTTTGAAAAAAAAATCAACAGCAAATTGTGAAACAAGTTAATTCCCAAATTTCAATATCCAAACAAATAATCGATAAAGTTTCAAAACATTGAATCAATGATCAAAAATCAAAAGGAAATGTCCAAGTATATCAAAAACTATAAACCAAATCTCATTAATGTAACAGTCAAACGAATACGAATACCAATAAACTGTAGTCTCGAATACAAACATTACAAATTCGATAACCACCAAACAACAAACCGTGGAAGGACACTCATCTTGCCAAAAATCAACAATGAAGTTTTGGAAATGGAAACACTGCCAAGAAAACCACTACAAATCGAAAATATCCCATTAGGAGATATCCACCAGCTCCAAAAACACATCGACGCAACCAATCAATTATCGATAAATGATATCGATAATTTCCAATCAAATAACTGGACATTATGGTTAATAATATGTATTGCTGTTATTGTTGTAGTATATTTCAGCACCCGAAAAATGTACTGCACAAAAAAGGGACCCAATTCCAAAATTGAAATTAAACTCGAAGAAAAGGGAAGTTCGCCTTCAGCCCTGTTCCAGCCCGAAGCCGAAATTCAAAGAGGGAGGAGTTAGTTATATCAAGATATCATACGAGGTATAACATTACGGATGCATGTTCCCAGGTCGTTCCCAGTCCGCCGACTCAGCACAACGTCACTTTGAACCGATGTTATTTATATACCTCAAATGTAATTACTCACCATTCATTTTCTGTCTTTTGTCAGCTTAGTACAAATAATTTTTTTTATGTCCTTCGTCCAATCGTTAGAAATAATTCACTACAAGAGCATTTGTTTTGATGGCAATTTCAGACGAATGCCGTCGTTGGGCACCACATGTTTGACTCTGAGTACAACGCTCGTGATCGTCAGTACGGCTGGGGTCGCTTCGACTACTGGATTTGCAACCTCCTCTATCAGCATGCAATTGATATAATTTCTACTTCTGACCAAGCGAATGCACTGTCGACCAATGGTGGCATATCTATAGTCATGGAATATGCCCAACAGATGTTTAAGCGGGATCCACATGGCGAACGAGCCGTCGGGGGTGTTGTGAACAGCTCCGCCAGGTTCGGTCCAGCCGGCTGTGCTCAAGTGTCGCACATCATTTTCCTCGTAACAAGTATAGCCGCAAAGGATGCTCACTATACCCGGCGATCGAACAGAGTCCACCTCTTTGCTATTGGTTTCATAGTAGATGGTCTCGAAAAGGTATGCGCCGGCATTATTGATAAATCTAACATTGCCGGTTCCTGCGGTACGAGTCAGAGTGCCCTCTATGCACACAAGGGCCATCGTTCATCAGTATCCACACATCGCTCTGCTGAATGACAATTTCAATGATGTAATTATTCTGGAACGACTTGACGTACGGGTGGTGCGTTCGAGTCTCAACTCTGTTGATGGATTCGTCGAAGTTTGGATGATTGTACACGTCGAACACTTGTCTCGATATCATGATGTCCTTGCAATTTGAGAAAGTGTATGCTGGAGTGAGATAGAGTGTGTGAGTCTGCTCTCTTCGACTGCGTCAACGTGACTGAATTGATACCAGCACCCTCTGCACTTTTATGCCCAAAGGCATCATCAGCATCATACTGATCAAATACCAACCCCATTTATGACAGCTTGCGCAGCACAAGTCGTATAATGATGGTCTCTCCACGGAAATTGACACTGCAAAAGTTCTGATCGAGAATATTCAAGGTTATGTTATGTATTTCCGTCTTGTTCACAGGCAGGTTAATCAAATTCGAGGGCGTTTCGTAGATGGCAAGCCAGGGTCTTCTCGAATGGCAAACTCGTATATGGTGTGAGCCGGGCGATTGTTGAAGAAGGCATCCGATGTGATGTTACTATCGATGTGAACAGTTCGAACTTTGATAATTTTCTCAGGTAGGTCGGACGAGTGAACGCGTCCAGCCTCCAATAGTCTCGGGGAGAAACCCAGTAATCGTCCTATGGAGTCCTTGGGACGAAAATCGAGTGACAGCTGATGGCAAATAGCTGAACTTGTTTAAGGGTAAATTTTATTTGTAGACAGACACATCTGATGCCATCTGGGTTGATAACGTTGGGTTCATATAGATGTCACTGACATGATGTTGGAAATTCAGTTCGAGAATTGGAGAAGTAGGATAATTCTCTTTTTAGTTTGGCTGTCGAGGTGTGAACAACTCGCTTGATGGTGTGAATCAGGTCACGGTAATAAATCTAAATCCACATGGATTGATGCCATCATAAATATTTTCGAATAAAGCTCAAGTGAATAATACTGGGAATTAATTTGTCAATCAACTCCAATCCAGAAGGAAGTGCAAATTGCAACGGAATTTATGATCTAATAACCTGTTGATCAACCATCGATGATGGCCTTCTAGTTAATTGGATCGAGTGTTGCGATGATAAGCAGCTATAAATCACCTAGAGCAAATTCTGAGGTGTGATCACGTGGAAAAGAATTTACCAAGAAACCTGAAAGTGTCAAATGAAATATTTATTTGTCGATGCTGTATGACGGGAAGCGACACCATTTTGTTAAGCTGACAACTCTGTAATTTGGTTTACCTTGGCCGTAAAGTTAAACATTTCATCAAGTATAACATACATATCAGAGTGCAAACCTCAAGAAGTCAATTTTGGTTTTCGGGACAACCACCGTAGAATCCGTAGATAAGTGAACTGGAACAACTTACCTCCAAACCTGTGAACTTTAAAGGTCATTGACATTTATTGATTTCTATTTGTATTTGTATTCACATACATATCACATTTTCAGTAATGATTTCAAGTAAGTTTTTCATGGTGCACTATTTATATACTGTTGTTAAGATTATTGTAGATCTAAGTACTCATACATCTCAACTCCTGTGTTGAGGAGTACATCATTTAATCAAATTGTAATCAAGTTTCACGTAAAATTATCTCACATATTCAGTGAGGTATCATAAAAAAACGCCTTTAGGTTGTACTAATTTCCTCCCTAATGTTCCCTCGTACAAAGGGGTCGAGTTCATGAAAAACGTTTGATAGATATTACTTTTACCACAGATTAGAATATCAACATTATATGATACCTCACTGAATATGTGATATAATTTTACGTGAAACTTGTTAACAATTTAATGAAATGATGTACTCCTCAACACACGAGTTGAAATGTATGAGTACTTAGATCTACAATAATCTTAACAAGGGTATATAAATGGTGCACCATGAAAAACTTACTTGAAATCATTACTGAAAATGTGATATATACGTGAATACAAATATAAATAGAAAACAATAAATGTCAATTATCTTTAAAGTTCACAGGAATTATATCGCCCATTCCCGTGTGAACCGCTGACTATGCTGAGGCAGAATCTCGCGATTCCAGGAAACCGATGCGCAAGCATCTTTATCATTATGAGAACATTTATTTTATTATTCAGTCATAATTTAGCTCTTGTACTGTTCAGACGTATTTTTGACTTCCGAAAGTTATATTTGGCGCAGTCGGTAGGATACTCGAAATTGTAACGTATCCAACGTGCTATTTTTGTTTCAATGAAAAATCGGGTATCGAACTTGTTGTTTTGTCCTGTGGGGGTGTTTGTGAAGGAGCGGCTCTTCAAACTTCAAGAAACCCAGTCCATCGAGGACCTCTAGCTACCCTCACTAGGCAGATCATCGGAGAGTGGAACAGAATCGTCCAGTCTCGCAAGGAAATCTTTCTGGAAATCGAAAATCGAGGAACCAGTCGTCTACCTTATAAAATCATGCTCAAAGTTCTTACAATTTTAATTTAAGTTATTATTTTCAAATGAACATTGATAGTTTATCACAAATTCTTGGGAATTTAAATTTGAATATCGAAAACCCTTCAGCTGACTCTATAGTTTCTTTGTCTAGTACTAGTAATTCAAATAATAAAACGATTAATTAATTCAATTCAGAATACCTAAGATGTGTGCCAGAATTTGATGGCAATCCTAATGATCTCAATAGATATTTGTCAGTTTGTGACTCAATTATTACAAGTTTTTATAATGCGGCTGAGCCGACATGCTTTCAAAATGTTTACTTATTTCTCATTTCGAAGTTATCAGGAAACGCTAAAATAGTAGCTAAGATTCAAAATATTTCAAATTAGCAAGAAGTTAAAGATACATTAACAAGAAACTTTGCTGATCAGAGGGATGAAACATGCTTGAACAGAGATATGGTTATGCTCAGGCAAGCCCCTAATGAAAAACCTCAACAGTTTAATGATAGATGTCTGAATATATTGAACCTTTTGTGCAATTATATTGACGTACTTGAAATAACTGCAGAATCTAAAACGTGTTAAAGAAAGCTATATAGTGATTTGGCATTGAAAACCTTTCTTTTTGGTTGAAGGAACCTTTGGGTACTACCATACGTTGTATGAAACCCAGATCTTTAAGTGAAGCATTACAGTTCGTCTTACAAGAAGACAATGTACATTATTTCCAAAATTTTTCAAACAAAAATACCTTTAGACAAAAATTTTCATAACCTAGACCTCCAATTCAAATCAGACAGCCAAGTTCTTCTCCAGTAAACCACTTCAGTACACCAAATAACTTCTTCAGACAACAAAATCAATTTCCGTCGCAACCAATACCAATTCAACCTAAGACACCAAGCCAACCCCAAAAATTATTTACTAATGCACAAGTTTTCAGGCAACCATTTCAAAATAGAAACGTTTTTAGACCAAATCAAAATCAAAACCAAAACTTTTCAAAACCTACACCCACGAGTGTATCCACTAGGAACACGAACCAATACAAACCAATAACAATGAGTGTTTTAACAAGAAACATCCCTAATTATCGACCAGGCCCCTCGAATTCATTTCAAAGTCAACCTCAGAAAAATTTTATTTCCGAAGAATTATTTAATACAGTAGTTAGTGACACCCAAAATGTACCCAACTATACCGACCAAGAATATTATTCTGAAGAAGACTATACGGAACATTTTGACGATTTTCAATATTACGAAAACGAAAATCAGAATACTAACTTTGATCATTACGAGGAAAATTTTCAGGAAATGTCAACGAAAAACCAAACCTAGTTCCGCAAATAATATCTTTCAATAATTCTAGTTCTAGTGAATTATCATACATAACCTTTCCGGAATATGATGCTAAATTTCTCATTGACTCAGGCTCTACAAAATCTTTCATCGATCCAGAAATTACTCAAAAACTCTTTCCAAATTTAATTAAATACGACCCGTTCATTGTTCCAACAGTCTTTCAGAAATCAGCTCATAAAAATATAGTGCGTCTATGCCAGCATCGAAATTATTCAATCTACCACAACAAAAATATTTGAAATTTTTCCTTTTCAAATTCCACAATATTTTCAAAGGACTGATTGGTCATGACAATTTAAAAATTTTACAAGCTAACCTAGATTTTGGTAACGGATATCTTGATACCTCTTATGCGAAGATAAAACTAAAATTTCAGAAAACAAAAAATGACCTCAATTTAATTACAATTGTTCCAAGATCTGAGCAAGTAATACAAGTGAAAACATCAATCCAGAACAGTGACATTATAATACCTCACCAACGTTTTCATAACTGTGAAGTGCCAGAGTGTCTGACTATCGCGAACAAAGGCAAAGCCACAAATACCACAAAACCTGTTACTTTGAATTTTTAAGAACTGATTACGGTTGAGAGATTTGATATGAATGAAATTCAAAAATTAGATTTTCATAATTTTGATGAATCACCAAAACAAAATTTAGATTTTTCAAAAATTCGTTATGACGGGGAAAAATCCAAGATACTTTCGTTATGCAAGGAATATTCTGATATATTTTACTACAAAAATACCCCGCTGAGGAGTTCAAACTTCAAAATTCAGTTGGATAAACCGGAATTCTTACGAAAAGAAGAAGCCTACTTAGGTCACGTTGTGACTCCTGAAGGTGTAAAACCAAATCCGGATGGAATCGTAGCCATGAAAAACTTCCCTATCCCAAAAACCACCAAACAGATCAAAGGATTCCTGGATCTGTTTTTTTTTTTTTGGTAACGCATCTTCCAGGTTTTCCAGAGAAGCTCCTAGGAGCATGTGCGAGCAAGGAAAAGACCGATGGCCGTGCTGGGCTTTGAACCCACGACCTTATGCTTGTAAGGCGAACGCTCTACCACACGACCATCACGGCCCATCGACGATTTATAAATAACTTCGCTAGACTGACAAAACCATTAACGAAATGCCTGAAGAAGGGTGCAAAAATCGAACACAACACAGAGTTATTGGAATATTTCAATACATGCAAGAACCTGTTGATCAACGACCCAATTCTGCAATACCCCGACTTTTCGAAACCTTTTAATCTCACGACGGATGCAAGTAAATTTGCCCTAGAAGCTGTCCTTTCTCAGGGCCCTATTGGCCAAGATTTGCCAGTTGCATACGCATCTCGAACGATTCTGAGCAAAATTACTCAGTCATCGAGAAAGACCTTCTCGCGATCGTATGGGCTACCAAATACTTCCGCCCCTATCTTTTTGGAAGAAAGTTTAGTATCGTCACCGCTCATAAATCACTTCAGTGGCTTTTCTCCCTGAAGGACCCCAACTCAAAATTGTTGAGATGGCGGATAAAACTGGACGAATACGACTATAACATACTCTACAAAAAAGGCAAATTGTACACCAATGCTGATGCTTTATCCCGTGTTGAAATGCATACTAAGGATACAAAAACCTTTTGGGAAGAATTGGATGATATATTAGATGAATCAACACGCCTAACAAATCAATGTGTTACTTTTGGTGGTCAAGGAAACCCAGTAAATCGTTGCCTTGAAACCCCAGAATATCAACCCTCTTCTGATATTCAGATCATTGGAGAACCCAATCAAGATGCTGAATATACTCCTATCATGATACCTCCCAACGAGGTGCAAGAAAACCCAATGGAAGACAATGAGATACCTACTACAAGTGATGAAGAAAATGACAACCTTTCTTCACAAGTACAACCTGATACCGATTGTACAGGAGATGAACCCCTACCAACGGAGGACATTGAGTTCCACAAATAATGAACCCCCACGAGAACCCCAAAAACCACGACGATGACACCATTCATTCGAATGCTGAATAGAACCCTGTTGTAGCAATTTCGATAGCGCAATGTGCCGTAAACTTCAGTTGATTATAAGCTCGGTTCTCCATTCTCCGGCCAAACCCAAAACTACCATTTTATTCGAGAAAAAATTAAGAATTAATATTCAAATATCGCAAAATGATACAGAAAACGATATTCTGAATTTTATCAAAGAATATGAACCATTATGAAGCATTTTCTGCAACAATTCAAAAATATTTCAAGTGGCCCTCTATCAAATTTAAGAGGTGTACCAAAAAGGTTCTGAACGTTACAAAAAAAGATGACATTCGGGAAGTTATCCAAAACCATCATGAAGATAAATCAAACCACCGGGGTGTTGACGAAACTTTTGCAAGAATAAAAGAAAAATATTATTGGCCGAACATAAAAGAATGTATTCAAACATTTATTAATCAATGCGTTACATGCCAACAAAGTGAATACGAGCGAAATCCCATCAAAATGAAGCTCAACATCACTCCCACAGCAACAAAACCTTTCTAGATTGTACATCTAGATACATTCATTATTGAAAACACAAATTTTCTTTCAATCATAGATAGCTTTTCAAAGTACGCGCAGGCATACCTTGTTTATGCATTGACAGGTACAGAAATAGCTGATAATCTCATTCAATTTTTTTATCATCATGGTATCCCCAAGCGAATTATCGTTGATAATGGTACCGAATTCAATAACTTCCTTATTTCGGAACTCCTGGTTTCACACAAAATAGAAGTTCATTTCATATCACCACATCACCCGCAGTCCAACGGAATGATAGAACAATTCCATTCTACTATTTCAGAATACATTTGCCTACTCAATACTCGAGAATTTTTGAAACCCTCTCCAAAATGAAAATGTTGTATGCTGTGACGAACGTCATCTTTGTATAATTTTAATTAAACGTAGTTGAAACGAAAATCACTATTTGAGCCAGACTCCGCGTCCTGCGAAATGCGGCCCAATAATTAAATAGCAGACCGTGAAATAAACTCAATTAGGATGAGTCGTCGGCGACAAAAACCAATGATTTATTGTTTCTATTGAATAATGCATCCTTAAAAATACCCAATCTGCTATGGAATGACCCATCATCACAAAGGGTCATTAAATGAATCGCGACAACTCATCAAATGCACGTGCTTGTCGGCAAATCGACTTCAAAGAGATATAATGACTTTTGGCGAAACGTATATAAGCCAAAATCCGAATTATTCAACAAGTTCAAATGTACTCTCCGTGCTCCGATGTATTAATGGTTTGGTCCACGAGTGGACACGTCGAGATCGAGAAAATAGATAAAGTGTAATTATTTGTGATATACATAAGTCGTGGTAAAAAGTATGGTTTTCGATAACAACTGCAGCTTATTATGCCGATAGTGACGAAAAAGCCACGAACAAAGAACCCGCCATTCTGCTACAGATATCCTTCCGCGAGAAAATATTTATTTTGCGACAACCATCATTCGAGAATTACGGAAATCTCCTAATTTCGAACACTCGTTTCCCGGTCTATTTAAATGAAGACAGATAAGGCAGAAGATGCATTTCGCATTCAGTAAGTGGATTATATTTAATATCCTCCGAACATTCAACCTCGTTTAAGCGGTGTTATCTGTAAATGGAGAATAATTTATTAACTAGAAAATATGCGCTGTTCTGATATCGGTCATTGAGTGGCGATTGTTTCGGATAATCGATATTTGATATTTTTCTGTTTTATGAACAAGATGGTCTAGGTTAGTAGAATATGTGAGGTATTTACTGTTTATTTCCTGAAATGTTTGAAGGATACATGCAGTTGATGGTTATGCACCATTCAACATTGTTGATGTTAACCTGATTTGTGTAAACTTTAACGATCTAATGTAGGTTCTGTCTAGAGTGTATATATATAACTTTCGTGTATTGCTTTAAATAATGGAGTTTATTGTGGTATGATTTATTTGTGCATGCTTAGGTAAGGTATATTCCGGTGTGTCGTTGACCTCGCCGTGCGTGACCCAAATGTCCAGAAACGTCTAATTCCCTTTGAAATAATGGTTGCTCATACTTTGATTTGTTTTTGAACAGGCTTATGTCTCAAGTTGTTGATATGTGTTTGACCCTCTCTATAATATAATGACTTGATCGGATCCTACTAGATAATAAGTGTAATTTACCTTTGGATGTCTTTGCCGAACCGAGTATTTGCTTGTAACGTTTGTACGTTTAGTAAATAAGCGCCTCATACAACGTTACCACAGGGTTCATGTTTGAGCCCCTTTTCATGTGCTAGGTTGTAAATCGCGCTGAATGTTTTACTATATAAGTGTAGCATTTTGTTAAGGCTTATAATCTAATATATTGTATGTTATTTCAACTACTTCACGAGTGTTTCCGTTCACACCAAACCCTGACTAAACTTAGTCGAGCCCTATCAAACGGACCCACACTACGGGCTGAGACAGCCGCTCGACGAAGCCCCGCCTTCGCCAGTCGGTGTTGATTCACCGATGCCAAGGAGTCCCAGTACGTTACATTGGTGTCAGGTGTAGGGTTGGTGCCTTTTGATAGTGGAAAACATTTGGGACAAACGTTGCCATAAGGGGAGCGCATTTTTATCAATAGGACCCACTTGCCTCGAACGGTTGTGTCAGGTCAGTTTGGTAAATACGCTGCTAGAAGGGTGGCTACTCTACCCCCAACTCCTCCCCTGGTACCACAACGCCCCGGCGCCATCGACGTTAGTGCCCCGTTGAACCTAACCCTTGAGAATCTGCCCATTTTTAATGGAAACACAAATATTCGGGACTTCGTTAATATAATCGAAAACACGGTTGCTCTAGCAGGTTGGGCAGAGAACCGTGGTATCCTTGGTTCGCCTCCGGCTCAGAGGAATTGCAAAACAGCTAATCGAAGCCGACGAACAGTTGCGGACAACAGCGGATTGGAACATACTCAGGAAAGGGTTGGTTGACCAGTTTGGTACATTAAAAATACCGAGTCAGGACCAAAGAAGATTTGCGGAGTGCCGACAACAAAAGAACGAGTGTTGTCGCCAATACTTGGCGAGGTTGAAAGTGCTTGCCGCCAAAATTGCGTACTTTTCAGGAGATGACGCCATAGATGCTGTGATTATGCAGAAACAGGAAGCCGAGACGATTGCGCAGTTTTCTATAGGAGGAGTGTACTATCCGCCGGTCCCACGAAGATACAGCGGGCCGTGGAGCTGGCAGAGAAGCAGGAAGTCATCGAGAGCATCGTAGGTCCCATCCGGCAGAACCAGGAGTTCGTCAGGAACTCACGAACCGTAGCAAGGTGCCAAATTTGTTAGCGCACCGGGCACGAAAAGGAACACTGCCGGAGCGCCAGGCAAATTAGCGGCGCCTTGGAATGCGAATATTGTAGGAGAAGAGGACATTCCATCAGAGACTGCTACCGGAAGCAGGAACTATGCTTCGGCTGCGGACTTCCGGTTCATCTGAGGAAAGATTGCTCTGTAAACCAGAGGTGGCCTCGAAACGAGGGTACCAGTACTAGAGGACATACTTTAAACCAGGAATCGGCTTCTCGCTCAGCCCCAGCAGAAGTCGTCAACGAAATGGAAAACTACGTACCGAGGGGACGACCCTAGTACTTACGTGTTCTGGAGAGAGTGCCCAGCGCAACACGATAGTATAATAATAATAATAATAATAATACTCCCTCATAAACACTCGTTGAGTGTACCCAAAGGCATAGCCTGTGCGGGTAGATTACGGCAATTATTATTATTTGCCGTGGCGCTCCGGGGCGACTTACTGATGTTTCAGGTGATGTATTCACTTTTCAGCTGTAGGAAAACCCGTAAAACCTACAGCACCAACTCGGGTGGTCGGTGTGCACTCCAAGCTAGCACTAGACGAGATTGGCATCTAGACAACTCACAATACACTTGCTTTTCAACAAGGCATGCGGCCGCCTATCGAATCCGATATAAAGTAGTTGAGAAAAATTCTCGTACCTATATCGGATTCGAACCGACTATCGCTATGCTGGAGTTTCGAACGGCCTGTGCATTAGAACGCTGATCCACCGACCACCTTTAACTAAGAGTCAACGGCGTAGAGCGCCATATGTTTTTGGATTCAGGTGCCAGCGTTTCTAAGGCACGTTTGGACGTCGTAAGAGGCGAAGGGATTTTTATAAATAGGCAATATTTGTTAAGAGATGTACAAGGAAAGGTTATTCCTTATAAGGGATCTCTAATGTTAGATTTAGAGATTGGAAATGGACAAACAGCCCGGTTTGAGTTTTTAGTGATAGATTCTATTGATTTTGCGAACCAGTTTATTTTCGGCACGGATTTCATGCAGAAATTTCAAGTCCGTTTGGACTGGCGAATGAACAAGGACTGCATTTTAGACGAAGAAATAGATTTAGAATACGAACCTCGGTATAGTTTGAGGACCAAGTGTGAAAAGCTTGAGGACAATAGAGTCGAGAAGCTAGAGGAAGGTATGCGAGAAGTCAGGGATGTTGTTGATTCATAGGATAGGAAGTTGAGTGAGGGTTTTTCTGTAGGTTCAGCGCCGTCACTGCCGAGCTTACAAGAGATGAAAAGGAGTGACGGCCTTTTGATTCCGAGACCAAGGGAACCCCCACCGACTGAGCGATCCAAGAATCGGAATGGGTTAGATTAAAACGGAGAGAGTGATAGCAGGGCAGACGTGTCCTCGAGGTCGTGGTCGCACCCCGAAGCGTGTAAGGGGGCGAGTATCAGTGAGAAATGGACAAAAGCGCCTTCTACTGATTTTGGAAACTTCGAGGGAGAAGTTCCGTTTTCTGATAATATCAGTGAGAAATGGACAAAAGCGCCTTCTACTGATTTTGGGAACTTCGAGGGAGAAGTTCCGTTTTCTGATAATATCAGTGAGAAATGGACAAAAGCGCATTCTACTGATTTTGGGAACTTCGAGGGAGAAGTTCCGTTTTCTGATAATATCAGTGAGAAATGGACAAAAGCGCCTTCTACTGATTTTGGGAACTTCGAGGGAGAGGTTCCATGTTCTCATGATTTGAATTTGCAGGATGCTTGGAAAGGAAAATTAACATCCTTGCATGGGAATTGCGAAAAAAACATTTCACTTGTTAGGCATTCGAGAAACGCTCATAGTGGAAAATCAGCATTGTTAGCTGGGAATATTGAAGAGGCAGTACCATTGATGAGAAATTCGTCTTCTAGTGATGGACGGACAGGAAAGCTGTCGTCAGTTTCTGGACGCTCCACGGAGATACCGAATGATAGAAGGACGAATAGTTCGGGCGGATGGTCAAGGGGACCCCCGCCAATATCTGGGAACTTCAGGTTAGAAGTTGCATCCGTTAAGGATGGTATGATCCGAAATTCAAGGGTGGAAAATTATCGGCCATTTTGTAAGTATCTTGGCAGAAGCCCTTAATTTGCAAGTAATGTGGCAACTAGCGAGACTTTTAGTAGAAATGGAAATCCAGGAGAGCTTTCGCCAATTTGTGAAAACTATGTAAACATAAGGACAGCGACGGTAGAAAAGTCCTCACAAACTTGTTTGGAGCCCAAATATGTCGGAGAATGTGGCAAAGGAAGTGACGCAGAAGCCAAGAGTATATAATACGCTTGATGCTAGTTCGCAAACAAGCCCCGTCGTTTTTGAAGGAAAAAGAAGCCCGGTGGAACGAGATATCCGGTTCACGTCGAAACAATGGACCGGACCGACAGGCACAGATGATGCCAGGATAGCAGATGATTCGAGGAGTGAAGGAATATGGTTACCAATGGATTTAATTTCACCATCCCGAACGAAAGTAATTTGCATGGCGACGGCCAGAAAAATGGTGAAATCGTGAGTATGTCAGGTATAATGATAGCCCGTTCTGTAAGCAAAAATAAACAAGAAATACCGATTCAAATAATTAACATTTTGGAAAAAGAAATGTTGATACCAAGGAAGCAGGTAATTGCGAGAATTTTTGAGGCAGATACAGAAGAGGACGTGAGCGAAAATGGACAAAGGTGCGCCATACGGCAGGTACACGTTATAAAGAAGGAAGAAATTTTGCACATATTGGATTTGGAACAGCCCGAAACTCCAGAAAGGGAAAAATTAGCTACGCTGGTGAGAGAGTATATTGATGTATTTCATGCTCCGTCTCAGAAACTGACATGTACTAATTTAGTTACGCATCGGATTATCACCGAAAATGTGCCCCCATTTCTAAAAGACTTTATCGGATACAATACTAGAGAAAACCGATAATGGAGAAGGAAATCGCCATTTTGTTAGATAACGGAATTATAAGGGATTCTCAGAGTCCATGGAGTGCTCCTGCGATCCTGATCGAGAAAAAGAGACAGCCAGGACAAGAAGCGCCATATCGTTTATGCGTGGATTTCAGAGCACTGAAGTCACGAAAACCGATTTTTATCCTCTACCCCATCTACAGGACACGTTGGATCAATTGAATGTTTCTAGCTGATACAGCGTGATGGACCTAGCCAAAGGATATTATCAAATAGCAATGCATCCCGAAGACATAGAAAAAACGGCATTTTCGACCCCGTCAGGACACTATGAATTTACTGGGATGGTAATGGGACAGAAAAATTCGTCATCCACGTGGTTTAGACTTATGAATGCCATATTAACGGGTCTCACCGGAAAAGAATGCTTGGTGTACCTCGATGACATAATCATATTTAGCAGAGATGACGTAGATGAGCATTTGAGTCGACTACGGCATGTGTTCGAGAGAATGAGAACAAGCAATTTGAAATTTAAACCATCCAAATGTAAGTTTTTAGAAAAGGAAGTAAAATATCTAGAAAACATTATATCAGCCAGAGGGTGCGAAGCTGATCCAGTGAAGACCGAGGTTATTGAAAAATATCCCCGACCCGAGTGTGTCAAGGAAATCCGATCGTTCTTAGGACTATGCGGATTCTACAGAAAATTCGTACCAGAATATGCACGCATTGCCCAGCCAATGACATATTTAACTAAGATGTCAAGTTTAAGTGGGGAAAGCGAGGTTAAGAGATTACCTCCTTGGAACTAGGGTAGATTTACGAGCCCCGCCTGTTACTAGAGCCAACGGAAAACTAGCACGCAAACTGGTGCCAAAATGGAATGGTCCATACCGAGTGTTGAGAAGGACATCGCCTGTAAATTATGAATTCCAGCAGAAAGGAAAATAAAGCAGATTGTGCATGTCAGGCGAGTTTTTAGAGGGCACCCGACCCTGGCGGATGATTTAGAAGGTCAGGACGACCTTGTCGAGACGGATGTAGCGTCTGACAATGACAGACAGGAGGAAAAGGACGAAACGGTGATTACGAATGAAGAATTCGTCGATCAGATTCCTTTAATTCTGAGAGGCCCGAGAGGAAAAGAAACTAGGCCGACCATCCCGGAAGAAAGGATAGGGGACGTGGAAAACCTGGAAAATCCGGATGTTGAACCGGAAGGCTCAGACCACGGTGAAAGAGAGGCAGAGAACCTCAGCGAAAAGGAGAATAATGTTAAAAAAATCAGAGAATTAGTGGCAACGAACGCGCATCGTTACCACACTAGGGAGAAAGGTCCTGTGTAAGACTTACCCTGGATTTTACCTAAAATATAAATATGCTGAAATGTAAGAACCTTGAACTTGTATATTTAGAGTTGTAATAAAAAAGAAAGAGAAAGTTTTTTGTTGCTGTAGCGTGTGGTTCAATAAGGGTACAGCGAAGGTAAGTTTGTAGGTTGTAATTTGGTGCATATTTCATTTATAGAAATGGTTCATTATATTTAGGACTGTAAGTTCGAGTTAGGTTGAGATAAAGAATATAAATGAATATGCTGTGAACGCCTATCAAGGTTGAATGAGCGCCCAGAAGAAGGAAAAGAATTCCGGGAGTAAACTAAGAGAATTAGAAAAAAAAGAACACGCAGAATGTGTCCCCTGTATATTGACAAGAAAATCTAAATGAAAATCGATGAGAAACTAGTCGAAGTATTGTTACG
Source organism: Chrysolina americana (assembly GCA_958502065.1). Lineage (NCBI taxonomy): Eukaryota > Metazoa > Arthropoda > Insecta > Coleoptera > Chrysomelidae > Chrysolina > Chrysolina americana. Next base: position 35,628,402 of record OY293420.1, read on the forward strand.
GTTAGATGTTGAATCATAGCTAGAAACTAGATGGATACCCAGTAAGTTAACAAGTCGTAGGGAAGGGATAAGTAATAACTGAACAAAATTGGATACTGTTGATACGTTAAACCCGCTGTTAAAGGTATTGGGAGATCGAACGTCACCGCATTACGAATTGCAAAATGGAATATTGTTTATAATTATCATGATTGAAAACAGGACAGCCTCGTGTATTTGTATTGAAAATGACCTTCAAGTATTTGTATTTGTCGTAATATTGAAGTCATATTTGTTGTTGCAGAATTTAAAATATGAGAGCCGATTCAGTGCTTCGGAGATGTCTTGTTGGAAACAAATTGTGAAAATAGATTATTGTTTGATTTATTTCTACAAAGGAAATATGGTTCTGAATATTTGGAAAAATGAATATATAATTATTTTTTGTGTTTTATACATTATTGTGAAATGTATGTAAGGTTTATATAAGTATTTGCATGTAGTTATGGAAGTAAATCATATTTCGTGTAACCAGTTAATAGAGTCTAGATTAAAAGGATATTCATCACTACCCCAGTGCGGATGCAAAACTCGATTAAAATTTTTATACTATAAAATACTTGTGCGCGAAAACTTAATTGTGCAAAGTCAATGAATTTGCTAGGAAGTCTGTATGTAATGAATGACTCGCAGTGCCGTAGAAACGTAATTAGAACGGTGCGCGAATAATTAGTGCGGGAGGTGGATTACGTGCCGGGAGGAGCCGCCCTCAGGGAGGATGTTACCATGCGACGTGGGTGGATGATATCCAACGTCATAGCGTATCACCTGGTGTATACCCGCACCATAATGGAGCTTGGTCTTCCTCGATGCGACTGCGAATGGTGCATGCCAACCCGAACGACGCCTGCTTTTCCCCCGGCGTCAATCTTTGCGACGCCCGGAGAGAGATACACGCCTGCATCGATGCCGGTGCCTGTCTCGGAGCCGAGAGAGCAGCCCTACCAGCCAGCCACGAGGTACTGCTACCTAACGGTGGGAGCCTCCTACCAATCGGGCCCACCCGAGGTGGAGTCACTGGCCGTAGCCCGGAGTAATGGATACCTGCCCGAACGGATGGACGCGGAGAGGGATCAGACGGTTCCGAGAGCTGGCCCGTTCGCCCCGTCCTCTCGAAGTCTTCGCCCGAGGCAATATGTGCCGCTACCAACTTCAGAGTCGGTCTCGTCAGACCCGGAGCAGGAGCACACGTCGCCCCGACGCGTCGCCTATGCAGAGGAGCATAGAGCCCTCCGCGGACCCCGAGGGAAATTAATGGTCGTGCGCAAGCGATCGATAAATTGTTAAAAGTAAGTGTGTATCGATAGATAGCAAGGAACGTATGTATTCAATTTTGTTTATTTTGAAGATAAATAGGTTAGTAAGATAAAAGGTTAGACAATTCTGGCATTTGTAGGAAAAACTACGCGCTTATAAATTAGATTAGCCAATATCAGTCCAAATGAACGATGTTAGAGCACTAGCGATTTTAGTACAGTCGACAGAATCACCCGTGACGCATTTAGCGACACCGTTGATAGTTTGAGAAGGGAGGAATGTGACGAACGTCATCTTTGTATAATTTTAATTAAACGTAATTGAAACGAAAATCACTAATTGAGCCAGACTCCGCGCCCTGCGAAATCCGGCCCAATAATTAAATAGCAGACCGTGAAATAAGTAAAGATAAACTCAATTAGGATGAGTCGTCGGCGACAAAAACCAATGATTTATTGTTTCTATTGAATAATGCCGCCTTAAAAATACCCGAACTGCTATGGAATGACCCATTATCACAAAGGGTCGTTAAATGAATCGCGACAACTCATAAAATGCACGTGCTTGTCGGAAAATCGACTTCAAAGAGATTAATGACTTTTGCGAAACGTATATAAGCCGAAATCCGAATTATTCAACAAGTTCAAATGTACTCTCCGTGCAATCAAGTGCTCCGACGAAACTTTTGCAAGAATAAAAGAAAAATATTATTGGCCGAACATAAAAGAATCTATTCAAACATTTATTAATCAATGCGTTACATGCCAACAAAGTGAATACGAGCGAAATCCCATCAAAATGAAGCTCAACATCACTCCCACAGCAACAAAACCTTTCTAGATTGTACATCTAGATACATTCATTATTGAAAACACAAATTTTCTTTCAATCATAGATAGCTTTTCAAAGTACGCGCAGGCATACCTTGTTTATGCATTGACAGGTACAGAAATAGCTGATAATCTCATTCAATTTTTTTATCATCATGGTATCCCCAAGCGAATTATCGTTGATAATGGTACCGAATTCAATAACTTCCTTATTTCGGAACTCCTGGTTTCACACAAAATAGAAGTCCATTTCATATCACCACATCACCCGCAGTCCAACGGAATGATAGAACAATTCCATTCTACTATTTCAGAATACATTTGCCTACTCAATACTCGAGAATTTTTGAAAACCTCTCCAAAATGAAAATGTTGTATGCTGTGACGAACGTCATCTTTGTATAATTTTAATTAAACGTAGTTGAAACGAAAATCACTATTTGAGTCAGACTCCGCGTCCTGCGAAATGCGGCCCAATAATTAAATAGCAGACCGTGAAATAAACTCACTTAGGATGAGTCGTCGGCGACAAACACCAATGATTTATTGTTTCTATTGAATAATGCCGCCTTAAAAATACCCAATCTGCTATGGAATGACCCATTATCACAAAGGGTCATTAAATGAATCGCGACAACTCATCAAATGCACGTGCTTGTCGGCAAATCGACTTCAAAGAGATATAATGACTTTTGGCGAAACGTATATAAGCCAAAATCCGAATTATTCAACAAGTTCAAATGTACTCTCCGTGCTCCGATGTATTAATGGTTTGGTCCACGAGTGGACACGTCGAGATCGAGAAAATAGATAAAGTGTAATTATTTGTGATATACATAAGTCGTGGTAAAAAGTATGGTTTTCGATAACAACTGCAGCTTATTATGCCGATAGTGACGAAAAAGCCACGAACAAAGAACCCGCCATTCTGCTACAGATATCCTTCCGCGAGAAAATATTTATTTTGCGACAACCATCATTCGAGAATTACGGAAATCTCCTAATTTCGAACACTCGTTTCCCGGTCTATTTAAATGAAGACAGTGGATTATATTTAATATCCTCCGAACATTCAACCTCGTTTAAGCGGTGTTATCTGTAAATGGAGAATAATTTATTAACTAGAAAATATGCGCTGTTCTGATATCGGTCATTGAGTGGCGATTGTTTCGGATAATCGATATTTGATATTTTTCTGTTTTATGAACAAGATGGTCTAGGTTAGTAGAATATGTGAGGTATTTACTGTTTATTTCCTGAAATGTTTGAAGGATACATGCAGTTGATGGTTATGCACCATTCAACATTGTTGATGTTAACCTGATTTGTGTAAACTTTAACGATCTAATGTAGGTTCTGTCTAGAGTGTATATATATAACTTTCGTGTATTGCTTTAAATAATGGAGTTTATTGTGGTATGATTTATTTGTGCATGCTTAGGTAAGGTATATTCCGGTGTGTCGTTGACCCATTATCACAAAGGGTCATTAAATGAATCGCGACAACTCATAAAATGCACGTGCTTGTCGGAAAATCGACTTCAAAGAGATTAATGACTTTTGCGAAACGTATATAAGCCGAAATCCGAATTATTCAACAAGTTCAAATGTACTCTCCGTGCAATCAAGTGCTCCGATGTAGTAATGGTTTGGTCCACGAGTGGACATGTCGAGATCGAGAAAATAGATAAAGTGTAATTATTTGTGAAATACATAAGTCGTGGTAAAGTATGGTTTTCGATAACAACTGCAGCTTATTATGCCGATAGTGACGAAAAAGCCACGAACAAACAACCCGCCATTCTGCTACAGATATCCTTCCGCGAGAAAATATTCACTTTGCGACAACCATCATTCGAGAAATATGGAAATCTCCTAATTTCGAACACTCGTTTCCCGGTCTATTTAAATGAAGACAGATAAGGCAGAAGATGCATTTCGCATTCAGTAAGTGGATTATATTTAATATCCTCCGAACATTCAACCTCGTTTAAGCGGTGTTATCTATGAATGGAGAATAATTTATTTACTAGAAAATATGCGCTGTTCTGATATCGGTAATTGAGTGGCGATTGTTTCGGATAATCGATATTTGATATTTTTCCGTTTTATGAACAAGATGGTCTAGGTTAGTAGAATATGTGTGGTATTTACTGTTTATTTGCTGAAATGTTTGAAGGTTAAATGCAGTTGATGGTTATGCACCATTCAACATTGTTGATGGTAACCTGATTTGTGTAAACTTTAACGATCTGATGTAGGTTCTGTCTAGAGTGTATATATATATTTCATGTATTGATTTAAATAATGGAGTTTATTGTGGTATGATTCATTTGTGCATGCTTAGGTAAGGTATATTCCGGTGTGTCGTTGACCTCGCCGTGCGTGACCCAAGTGTCCAGAAGCGTCTAACCCCATTTGAAATAATGATTGCTCATACTTTGATTTGTTTTTGAACAGGCTAATGTCTCAAGTTGTTGATATGTGTTTGACCCTCTCTATAATATAATGACTGGATCGAATCCTACTAAATAATAAGTGTAATTTATCTTTGGATGTCTATGCCGAACCGAGTATTTGATTGTAACGTTTGTACGTTTAGAGGATAAGCGCCTCATACAACGTTACCACAGGGTTCATGTTTGAGCCCCTTTTCATGTGCTAGGTTGTAAATCGAGCTGAGTGTTTTACTATATATGTGTAGCATTTTGTTAAGGCTTATAATCTAATATATTGTATAATTTTTCAACTACTCCATGAGTGTTTCCGTTCACACCAAACCCTGACTAAACTTAGTCGAGCCCTATCAAACGGACCCACACTAGGGGCTGAGGCAGCCGCTCGACGAATCCCCGCCTTTGGTGGTCGGTGTTGATTCACCGATGCCAAGGAGTCCCAGTTCGTTACAATGCAATATTGGCATAAAACCATTCCATACATTCGGTCACAAAGTTCAAACCAATTGATATCATTAGTGGTCACATTTCAACCAATGACCCTTTCAATATCGAAATTGATCGAACATTACTAAATGATTATACTAACGATCATAAAGTACGATCTAAACTCCTCTATTCGAAGATCAATTCAGACCTAATTAGGCAAAAAGAAAAGATAGTGGAACGGGAAAATAAAAAACGCGACGATCCCATTGTATTCAAAGCAAAACAAAAAGCTTATGTAAAAAACATATAAGGAAGAATGATGCGAATAAATTTCAAAATCCAACTCAAATCAAAACGGTTGATCGTACAATGAAAACGGTATCTACGGAAAACCAGCAAAAAATTCACATGGACAATTTAAAACGCCTCCTCAAAAAATACCGATCTCCCATTAAAAATTAATAAATTTTTCAGATTACATGGAACTCTCGGACTCCAAGAAAAAATATCTTAATAAAACCTGAAGAACAACCCAGGACTTATTCCACTCAAACTTGGAACAGCCAAGGTAGAAACACACGCGTATTCATTTATTCATTATTACGACTTGAATCCAATAATTACTGAGGTGAATAAATTTAAATTCCACTCTAAAAACTTATGGACACTTGTAGGCGGTCACAAAGACTACTCATGGGATACATCAAACTATTTGAAAATATTACGATTTTCAGAAGAAAGGGAGACTGACAGACTTACCAACATTTTACCACATCCACTCAGAACAAAACGCGGTCTCATAAATGGTATTGGATCAATTTTTAAATCAATCACAGGAAACTTAGATACCAGTGACGGAGAAAAATACGATCGTCTGATAAATGAATTACAGAATAATCAAAATGATCTAGTAAAAAACATCAAAAGTCAAAATTCACTTTCAATCTCATCAATTGATCAGTTCAATAGTACAGTTCAGCAAGTGAAACATAACGAACAGCTTTTATAGCCAAAAATAAATCAAATTGTCAAAATTGTTGAAAATCAAACGTTAGAGAAAATTCTATGTTCATCAAAGATATCATGAACCAGATAATCAACACATATGAAATCATAAATTAAATTTTACAGGATATTGAAAACTCGATACAATTTTCCAGGGTGAACGTTCTTCATCCCAGTATTATAAAAAAGAGAGATTTGTTCCATGAACTGCAAAAGTTGGAGAAAATTATCAACAAAAACCAACTACCAATTGAAATAAGTTTCGAGAATACTTTGCTATTCGAAAGAATCGTAACTCTCGAAAGTTATATATCAAATTTCAGAATAACCTATATTTTACATATTCCAATTACCCATTCTTCAAAATTTGATTATTATCATCTATTTTCTATTCCAACGTTAACTAAGGGTCAGTTTGAGGCTGTTGTACCTCAAAATAAGTATTTGACAAAAAATGAGAAATGGTATGCATTCTTGAGTAATCCTTGTTTGGAGATCTCCCACCAAACGTATATCTGCCCGTCCACTAACATCAGGGAGCTGACAGATGATAATCCATACGAAATCCAGTTGCTCAATGTCCAAAACACCTCCACTTGCAAGAAAACAACCATCCATCTATCAAGCCTAGCCATCAGACAACTAGACAACTCAAACAAATGGGTGGTCCTCCTACCGTCTTAACAAACGACCAAACTCAGGTGCCAAAATCAAAATGAAATTGAAAACCTGCTACCTGGAAGTTACCTATTTGACATTTCAATTGGATGCCAATTATCCTGTGGTGATCAAATTATAATAAACGATCACCAAGTCACCAATAGTGAACCAATCATCCTACCAGACTTAGACGAGAGGAAATCAGAGCCACCCAAACCATGCATAGAAATTCAACTTGATGACTTGAAACTGGACGAACTCCATTCAATAAAAGCAGCAATAATGGAGAACGAACCGACGATATCCTTCAAAGACGTAGCACACATTCCAAGTTTTTGGACGATGTTATGACCTGGTCATAGCATCGATTTGTGTATACATGGTGCACAAAAAGATTGACTTCAAAGGCTGCAGAACCAAGGGAACAAACGAACAACCACAAGAAATCGAGATGTCTAGGGTTCAACTTCCTCGCTAACCCTCCTACGTTGAATCTTCAGGGAGAGGAATTATATTGCCCATTCCCGTGTAAACCGCTGACTATGCTGAGGCAGATCTCGCGATTCCAGGAAACTGATGCGCAAGCATCTTCATCTTTATGAGAACATTTATTTTATTATTCAGTCATAATTTAGCTCTTGTACTGTTCAGACGTATTTTTGTCAATAAAATTAGTTTTTAAAAGAGGACGTTGACTTCCGAAAGTTATATTTCAGGTTTGGAGGTAAGTTGTTCCAGTTTACTTATCTACGGATTCTACGGTGGTTGTCCCGAAAATCAAAATTGACGTCTTGAGGTTGGCACTTTGATATGTATGTTATACTTGATGAAATTTTTAACTTGACGGCAAAGGTAAACTGAATTACAGAGTTGTCAGCTTATCAAAATTGTGTCGCTTCCCGTCAACAGCATCGACAAATAAATATTTTATTTGATACTTTCAGGTTTTTTGGTAAATTCTTTTCCACGTGATCACACCTCAGTATTTGCCCTAAGTGATTTATAGCTGCTTATCATCGCAACACTTGATCCAATTAACTAGAAGACCATCATCGATGGTTGATCAACAGGTTATTAGATCATAAATTTCGTTGCAATTGGCACTTCCTTCTGGATTGGAGTTGATTGACGATCTATTTCCCAGTATTATTCACTTGAGCTTCATTCGAAAATATTTATGATGGCATCAATACATGTGGATTTAGATTTATTACCGTGACCTGATTCACATCATCAAGCGAGTTGTTCACACCTCGACAGCCAAACTAAAAAGAGACCAATCCCACTTCTCCAATTCTTGAAATGAATTTCCGACATCATGTCAGTGACATCTATATGAACCCAACGTTATCAGATGGGTCTGTCTACAAATGAAATTTACCCTTAAGCTATTTGCCATCAGCTGTCACTGGACGTCTTAGCTAGTGAGAGAATTCTGTTGTCTACTCTTTAGCAAAGTTTAAATAGAATAGAATACGTAAACTGGGGCGATGTTAACGAGCTCGTTGACAGGTATAGGCTTCTGGTAGCTGCCAAAAATGCCGGCAGCACCTACCGACAACGAGATCGTGGCCATCATCAATGAGCTGAGAGAAGCAGGCTATATTCGTGTACGGCAGCAGCCCTACCATTTCCCTGGCGTCATACTCAACTATACGATAAATGGGGATATTGATGCTGAACATGTGAAAATATGTAATGTGGAAACGTTGATGACGTCATATAGAAGCTCAAAGATGACGTTATACACAAGCTCAAAAACGAGCTGGACACCACCAAAGACAATCTAACAGCCTTAGTTATTCGAGTGATGAAATTCATGTCACTTTCGATGAAAAAGCATGAAAATGCCAAGAAACACTTGGATAAATTGGCACTGGATATTGTTGATATTCCAGCCTCTTAAGTAGAAGGTGTAACGTCATTAGCGAAATGACGTCATCATCAACTGAGAAAAAACAATTGGTTAATGAGCTCCATGCTTCAGCCAGAAGGAATTTTCCTCGCAGACGTACCATCATCAAAGGACTCTGTGGCAGATTGACTTGGCTGATCTTCAAAAATACCCCAAAGTCAATAAAAACTATAATTATATCTTCGTGGTGATTCATACCTTTTCCAAGTACCTGTGAGTGCGACCTTCGAAGACAAAAACTGGTCGAGACGTCACCGAAGCGATGAGTGACATATTGTCGAAAGCGAAAAGATGTCCCAAGCTCCTCTAATCAGATCTCGAAACTGAATTTCACAATTCTAGCTTTCAGGCTCTTCTGAAAAAGTACAACATCAAACACTACAGCACGTATACCGTGAAGAAAGCCGTGATCGCGGAGAGGGTTATACGTACTCTCAAAAAGAATCTCTTCAAGTATTTCAGTTTGAACGGTACCTACAAATGGCTGAACATTTTGCCGGACATTGGCAAAAACTACAACCAGCGCAAACATCGAACGATCGGCATGAATCCGTGTGACGTCACCAAAGACAATTGGTGATTTCGTGAGAATTAGCAAGGCCAAGCATGTTCTCCAAAAAGGGTCTACGCCTAATTGGACTACGGAAATAGTCAAAGTCGTCAAAGTGAAAATCACCCAACCAATTACGTATTTGCTGGAAGACTTGGAAGGGCGACCAATCAGCGCCGCTTTCTACGAACAAGAACTACGAAAAACAATTCTAGTGGAAAAAATCATCAGGCGTGAAAATCGTGAAGTACTTGTGAAATGTCTGTGGATCGATAGTACGCATGATAGTTGAATTGATGCGACAAATCGCATGTAATTCAATGGAAAATTGACAAAATCTCAACTGGAAGAGGGAACCTTTCATCATCATCATCGTCTACATCTCAGATCTCGACGACGTAGAAACTCGAGACTGTGCATGGGAGAGTGGGGGATTGCGGTGGCAGCGGAAAAATAAACACGCCAAACTGCGCAGATATTAGTCAGTCAATCACATTCAACAAAAACAGTGAGTCTGTCAACATGTTTGGTGCCGTGAACGTTATCGTCAAGTCTCCTGAAGAGTCCTCCGGTGACGAGTCGGCGTCGGCGGCGTCAGCGGCTTCAGCAGCGTCAGCTTCATTATCATCATTATCATCATCATTATCATCATCATCATCATCATCATCATCATCATCATTATCATCATCATCGTCCAGAGAGTGGGCAGATCCAATGACCAATTTAGATCGAATATGCGACATGTACAAGGAGGCCATCAAAGCGGAACGTTTCTTTGCGGGCAACGCCACCTACGAGTTTCGCAACACCGACGTTTTGAGCTTGCAATTGCAGCATAAGTTTCGCTCGGGGTTTCGTACCTGCAGTGAAACTCGTGTGCAAGGTCCACACCATATGCTCCAGCCTGTCCTTAAGCATGTTTGAATGGGGCCAATTCGTGGAAGCCATTAATCAGCTTTACACTAGCCGAGATGACCCGAATGCAGCCCAGATTGGGACAATGTCATTGATTTGGAATTACACACTTATGCAGAGAGTCTTCAAGTGCGAGTTTCAAAGTGACACACACTTCTACCTGACGGAAGCGGATGTTCAAGAAATCCTACATCTAGATGCTACTGTGATGGCGGCAAGATTTAAATATTTATTGAATATGAACTTCTGTCAATATTATCACGATTTATTGCAGTGCAAAAACTCTAACTAAAAACAACGGTTTGTCAATTGATGAGGCTATAAACTTGTGGACTATAACATCAAAAGATGGTAAACATCTATGTTTCTGTGGATACCTATGCTATTTGCCGGACAAAGTACTGTTCGATTACGAAACGGAATAAATGTATATATTGGGAGCAGAGTTGGCGTTTTAATTCAGTATGCAGTGTGTCTGTGTGTATGCAGAGAGAGAGGACGGAGAGATGCAGTACGAAACAAGACTCGACTCGTTTCGAAGTTGGACTCCGGCATTTCCTGCAAGTAAGTTAGCCGAAGCAGGCTTACGTATACTGGTTTGGAAGATATAGTTGCATGTCTTTCGTGCCAAGTAGAAGGGTTCGGATGGCAGCCCAATGACGATCCTATGGCTGACCATCGTCGATGGAGACCCCATTGTGATCTCGTCCGTAGTTATTACTCTGAGCGGCACAGACCGACGACAGACGGCGCTGATGTCCCTCCAGAACCAAGAGTGTCAGAAGTCATTAGCAGAGTGACAGATGATACATAGATGACACCACCACCACCAACAGATGGCGCTGATGTTGCTCCAGAAGAACGACAAGTGAAAGGTGACATGAGCAGCAAAATGACTGATGTCATAGACATAGACTCACAGAACACAGTGATGACTTGTCGTGTGTGTCTTGTGAATGAACTAAATGTATTGTTTATACCATGTAGACACTTGGTGTGCTGCTCACAGTGCGCCAGCAGGTGCGACACATGCATAGTTTGTAGATCACCCATCAATACGTTAATGAAAATATATATTTATATATATATATATATATATTAGATTTTTTTTAATTTTAATTTTGTGACTCGAAAATACCTTCCCCCATTTTTTGCTTCAAAGAACATGATAATTTTTTATTACATTTACATTTTTGATTGAATTATTCATCATATTTTGCTTAAAAAAACATGATAATTTTTTTTGCAAAAATGAGCACATTTCTGATTGAATTATTCATCATATTTCGGTGCAAAACGTGCTCTTTTTTCATGCAAAAAAGCGAAACATTTTTCGATTAAATAAAAACACCCAAAATTGACATGGTGGATGGATTGCAGTGAAGCATGTTCAGTGATTTTTGAGTCACTCAGCAAAGACTCAGCATTCACTCAGATTTTTCTACCATGTCAATTTTCGGCCATTTCTTTGAAAAAAAAAAATACTATTTTCCCATAAGAGTACATGTATTTTTGGATGAAAAAAAGTGACACCTATATTGACATGGTGGTACGATTCCAGTGAAGCATTTGCAGTGAAAGCTGAGTGGCTGAGTGAAACACTGAAATTTCACTCAGCCTTTTCCATGTCAATAAAACTATCACTTTAAAAATCGATACTCTTTTGCATCAAAATGTGCCACTTTTGAGGCAAAAGAGAGACACTTTTTTCGATATTAAAAAACACCCAAAATTGACATGGACATTGACAAGGATTTCAGTTAAGCATTTTCAGTGAAAGTTGAGTGGCTGAGTGAAACACTGAAATTTCACTCAGCTTTTTCCATCATGTCAATGAAAGTGTAACTTTTTAGTGCAATAAAACAGACACTTTTTTTCATAAAAAAGTTACCGTTTTTGCATTAAAAAAGTAACAGTTTTTTTCACAAAAAGTTACACTTGACTAAAAAAGTGACACTTGCATAAAATAAGTTACACTTTCATGAAAAAGTGACACTTGCATAAAAAATTGACAGTTACATAAAAAAGTTACACTTTTTTTATGCAAAAATGGCCTCCAAAAATATGTGGGATTTTGAATGGGAGGCTGGGAGGGTTAAACGAAATAATAATAATATCCAGACACAGATTAAATATTGATTTTATTAAATATAAAACATAATCGAATATTTGACTAAATATATGTAGTGTGGAAAGAAACAAACAAGAGCACAATTTCCTCATTTTCACGCACCATTTTCTTGAAATTTTGTATGTGTGTTTGGCAATCTCATTCATCGAATTATGAATCCTGGACAGCTGTTTCAACTTCTTGGTTATCATCGGCACTGTGCATACAAATTCACAATTAATAAAAATTATGAAACTGAGAGCATTTATATCGAAAAATGATCGCTAACACCAATGAGCTATCTGGGTTCAATCATCTGTACCTGGTACAAATGTCACAACAACAAACATTGACTCGATTTTGATGTAGGCATATCTATTCGATATTTCAATACAGCCTATTATTTGTAGGTACGAAACAATATTCATCGAAGTTTATCGAAAACACGAAATTGAAAACAGAATTGTGGGACGAGTAGAGTACTAGAGTTCTCGTCTCGAAGACGTGTAAGATATGAGAAAAAAAATATATATAATGCTCTCAATCTCACAAACCATACTCACCGAAAAACGTAAACAGTGGACAGCTGTTTCAAACTTCTTGGTTATCATCGGCACTGTGCATACAAATTCACAATGAATAAAAATTATGAAACAGTATTGACATTAATTATTTTTTAATAGTTTTTTTCACAATTCTCACCGATCATTTGTATATTGAAGTCTCCCGTTATGAAATTAGTAGCATTCTCGTTGACAATATTATTTAAGATCCGGAAAAGATTTTCAAACATTACATTTTTATCTCCGTTGCCAGGTCTATAAACCGTGATACAAATTATTTTTTTGCTCATAAGTTTTGTTTCCACAGCAACACATTCAAAATTTCTACTTACTGCATACTTGTTAATGTCCAGTCTTCCCCTATAATTTAGATTTTCTTTCAGATAAATTGCAAATATCATCGCAGATTTTTCCATAAATGAGCGAATCAGTATTAGTATACATCAATTAGCATTGATCGTTCGTGTACTTTTCCATCATGAAGCCGTTATGGAAATCGTACACGCACACCTTGGAAATATCGAAAATCGACATTCCTATGTACAAGGCCTTGTTGAATAACAAATCCGTCTTTGCCATCCCGATAGCGACAAGACTCTCATCAAAAATAGTGCGACTCCTGAAATTTGGACTGGCAATCAGATTTTTTGCGCCATATCGCCCCTCCCACTAGAGACAATTTTCACCACACGGTACTTCCGTATGATTTCCATGGTTTTCCCGATCACTGCGTTATTGGCTAGTTTGTAGTTATTTTCGCCAAAAGTAGTTTTAGCTTGAGAGTGTAATTTCGTATTTAATTCAATGTAGGGACGCAGCCACGCCGACTGATTGAATTGCAGCTCCTTGTGGATTTTCCTGAGTACAAGGCCGTGTTTGAGTGCTTGTTTTAACACCCTGTAATGCACAACATATATTTCCTTGTTGTACAACGTGGTCATTAATGTTGGTAATTTTGAGCCTGGCGGTGTACGGTGCTCGGCACACAATGGCAAATCTTTGTGTTTGTCATGCAGATGTTCGGGGTACTCCAAATCGTGTTTTTTAAGCAATTTTGAAATGTCAAATCTCCATAAGAAATACATGTAATCATACAGGTTTTTTCGGTTTAATTTTAGACTGTTTTTTAGAACGCGAGTGGCTGTATTTTTGCGTGTTTAAGCGTTTAAAATTTTAGTTGTTTTTCGGAACGCAAAAAACGTCTATTTTGATCACATTCTTGCAGGGAATCGCCGCCGCAGTACGATTCGTTTCTTGTCAGTTTGACTATTTTTTTTTTTGTATTCACTATCAGGTGGGTGGGGAAAGGGTTAGGAAACTTTATTTTTGGAAAGTATGTTATTGCCATTGAACAGTTCAAATAATCAGTGACAGAATGGCATCTGAAGAATACAGACAGAAGTTTGAAGATTTTTCTAGACGTGTCCAAGAGTTAAAGGAAGATATTCAATTTTACGAAGAAAAGGAGAATGTGGTGAAGCAGTTGACTGATTACCGCAAACGAGATATCCGTTAAGAAGAATCCAGCCTCAAGCATTGTAGAATATGTCTCCTCAACTGAAAACAAATTTTATTCTTCTGACTGCAATATTGAATAATGTTTTATACGTGAACGTGCCGAAAAGAGTGAAATTCATGGCAATATGCGTGAAGGTAAATGATTTCAATCATGGTTGTAATAGAACACAATGGAAAACAATGCGTTTAACTCGGGTCAATGAGGAGCAGTTAGCAGTATTTGATAGTGATATTCCAAAGAATACAGCATTTAAGTATAAGCTAAAGCTGATATTTCAAGATCTTCGAGAAATAGACACAAAAACTAATATTTCTTTCCTGCAGGGCAGGAGAAAAACACCTCAAAAATGGAATTTCAAATTTACAGAATCCTCATCATAGTATCTACGATATTAGCATGTATAGTAATGAGAATAGTCTTTTTCAGTAAAATTGAAATAAATGTTTTCATGTTCGGATTTTTAGTGTTTTTAGTTTGGGCTTTTCAGATGAATTCAATCAAATGTTTTTAGATGAAGTTCTTTTCACGTTTTTAAGTTTGGTTTTTTGCATTTTCGTTTTTCGTTTAATTTGTAATTCATGCGATTTAATTGTTTTCGAATTACAAAAACATTTTTCAAAATTTTTACGTGTCTTTATTATAGCAAAAGCTCTTAGTTTTGTTTTTCTCTTCAGATGGATTTACAGAAAGTGAACGCGACTTCAGTTGTGGCCAGGAAACCCATCACGAAATTGAGTGATTTGCCTGGGGCGCCGCAGATAATATTCTCAGCGAAAATCGTTAGAGGAAAATTTGGCGAGGTGGTGTTGGTGGATTTGGGGGAGAAAGTCACCTTCCCATTTCAGCAGGTGACGGACGGATATCGTCCTTACATGGGAGAATTTTCGAGAAGAAAATATTCAATAATTTTCAAAGGTTTGGTGGATACTGGAAAAGCGAATGCCGCTGCGTCATTCGAGATTGTAGAAAATGAAGGTTAGTAGTGTTTTTCATTTGTCACAGTATTTTTTTTTGCATGTGGTTAAAATTCATTTGAATTTTTTTTTTCTTTATTTCCAGATACTTATATACCTTCCCTTATCACAACAGCGTCACTTTTTTTCGAGTTTCCCTTTGAGCTTCATCTACGTTCATCAGTTCATCTATCGCACTACTTCAAGTTATCGTTTGCAGCGTTCCTGCAGTTCCAGCAAGCATCCATTTTCGGATCTGCTGCCCAATAAACATTAGTTAAAAATGGTGTTTTCAAAAACTTTATCGCAAATTGATACATTACTTAAGGTAATCAAACAAAATACTCAAGTTCCATTGCAGGAACATCTTAAAATTTGATTAGTAAACATATTAGAAAATGCGACTTAGCAATGAAAAAAAAATTCGGTTGGGGAAAAATGAAAATCGTTAGTAAAATTGGGAAATTGAAACGTTTTAGATGCATAATAAACGTTATGAATAATGATAAATATATTTGATCGGGGTTGAAACGAAGCAGTAGAGTTAAATGGAAAAATGATAATGCAAATTTCAATGATAGAGTGAGGAAGGGTGTAATTATAAATTTGAAGCACAAAGAAGTACGAAAATTTTTGAGTGATGCATATTTTCTTTTTAAATCAAGAATTTCCAAAATTTTGAAGGACATGCAGTGCCTCAAAGTGAACATGACGTTGTTGGGGGATTTCATCAAAAAGTCAAATAACGGCGAAATAGTTGATCGAAAATTTTTCAATACTCCTAATGCAATCATTGATATGGGTACGTATTTAGTTGATTGGTATAATGAGCATGGTGTGGATGTTATTTTGAATAAACTCGAAGAATTTCAGGACGTGGCTCTGGTTGGGCGTTGAGTAAAATTCTTTTGCTTGAAATAGCAATCAACAAAGTTGAAATAGGCAACGTTTCAAAATTCATATCGTTACCTTATGAAATTCAAAACAAACATGCATGCATCAATCTTGATAATCAAGATAATTTTTTTTTTAGAGCAATCGTGAGTGCTTTATACCCTCCCGAAGGGAACGTTTCACGTGCATCTTCATATCCAAATTATGCCACAGTTTTGAATACAGAGGGTTTGGAAATTCCTATGAAAATTACTCAGATTACAAAATTTGACAACACAAAATAATATTTCAGTTAATGTGTATAGTTTAAAAATGAATGTTATCAAAGAAAAGACATTTTATGAAGTAGTACCTGCACGATTACCCAAAAATAAAATGAATAAACACGTTAATTTGTTATTAGTTCAAGGTAAATATTTCCCTAAATTGAACAAATACGACGCTTTACCTTTGGATACAGAAATTAAATATCATTATTGCTGGATTAGGAATATGTCTAGATTGCTGTCAAGTCAGTTGAGCAAGTATAATGGTAAAACATTATTTTGTGATAGATATTTGAATTATTTCCTCAGCGAACAAAAATTGAATAAACATATTGTCTTGTGTGAGAATATTAACGAGTGTAAAATTTCATTTCCAAAATTTGATAATGTAGAATTCCTAAATTATGTATATAAACAAAAATGTCCATTTGTTTTATATGCTGATTTTGAATCGGCTCTCGAAAATTGCAACGTGAAAATTTCGGATGAATCAAGAAAATATCAAAAGCAAAAAGCATTCAGTGCAAGCTACTACTTGAAATGCTCTTATGATGACAGTTTGTCCAAGTTCAATAGCCATCGGGGTGACGATTGCACGCAATGGTTTACAGATGAAATGGCTAGAATGGCCAAATTTGTTGAATCCAAAATTAAAAATATTGTACCAATGATATGTAATCCTGATATTGTTAAAGCCAGGATATGTCATATTTGTGAGAAACCTTTTGTAAAGAAGGACATCATTGTTAGGGACCATTGTCACTTTTCGGGGTTGTTTAGGGGTTGGAGTCATCAGGGTTGCAACCTTGCCTTCAAAAAGCTTTTCATGGTACCCATTAAATTCAACAATCTTTCCGGGTATGACTGTCATTTCATTATACGGGATGTAGCAAAAAGAGGACGTGTGAGCATACTTCCCATCAACAAAGAGAAATACATTTCATTCACTCAATACGATAGTGAAACTAGCATTAAATTCAGATCCATAGATTCATATCATTTTATGGGAGCCAGTTTCACTGAGTTGGTTTCCACAATGGATGCAAAAAAATTAAAAATTTTGAAAAAAGAATTTGCACAATTAGATAAGGAAAAATTCCAGCTTCTCACTAGGAAATGTGTATTTCCCTACGATTATGTCGATAATATAGAAAAACTCCTCGACACTGACCTACCCTTCAAAAAACATTTTTACAAAACCGAAATTGATGATTCGAAGTATGCTCACGTTCAAAATGTTTGACAACACTTTGATATCAAAACTTAGGAGGAATACAGTGATTTATACATTCGAACAGATATATTGCTTTTGGCAGACGTTTTCGAAAATTTTCGTGAAATTGACTTGAAAACTTATGGGTTGGAACCCAGCTGGTACTATACTATGCCGGGATACACGTGGGAGTGTATGCTTAAATATACAAAGTGTAAATTACAAATATTGAAAGACGTTGATATGGCCATGTTTGTGGAAAAGGGCATACGGGGTGGTATTTCAGTTTGTTGTAATAGATATTTGGAAGCTAATAACAAGTATACGCCCACATGCAATCCCACGCAGCCGTCCAAATTTATCATGTATTTCGATGTAAATAATCTTCATGGGTGGACGATGTCAGAATGTTTAACATATGGAGGCTTCGAATGGGTTGATAAAAATTTTGCCCCGAACACCGCGCACCATCAAATTCCAAGTTGAAAAAATTAATGCAAACTCTCCATAACAAAACAGAGTATACGTTACACTATAGAAATTTGAAACAGGCTCTTGAAAAATTCAAACAGTCTGCAGGGTTGCGTCCTAATATCAAGCTGAATACTTGATTGAGGACTACAGCCACTAATTCTTTTGAAAAAATCAATTCAAGTTAGCTAGTAATGCTATTTTTGGTAAAACAATGGAGAACATCCGGTTGCACCGAATTGTGAAATTAGTGTCTTCCTATGAAGGTAGATATGGTGCCAAAAATCTCATTTCCAGCCCTCGATTTCATAATCATACAATTTTCGATTCAAACTTGATGGCTATTGAATTGAAAAAAGCTGGACTTATATTCAATAAACCAATGTATGTAGGGATGGCTATTTTGGATTTGTCAAAAACATGCAAATTAAGCTTTCGGGCCACGAGAAACTAATTTTAAAAAGCAAAATCGAATTTACAAAGTACAAATTTATTTGTGAAGACAGAGATGTGTCTCGTACAACGTCGCTAACAGAACTGAACTAACTATAAAGCACGGTTAATCATATTTTCATAAACCTTAGTCAGCACTACATGGAAGTTACAAGTTAAGGGTTTCTTAGGGGTTTGTATATATAACTTCTCCATCCCTAAGACGAAAATAATACGGTAGTATTATTTTCGGAATTCAAGTCCTTAGGTTTTGTCTTGACACATTTGAAATGTTTTAAAATATCATTCTTACATTTAATAGAGGAATTGTAAAAGATGACAATAACAATAATTATGCTCAGAATAATACAAATATAAAAAGAAATATACGGGGTGTTGTTTTCTTCCAAGGCTTGGAGTCGGTGGAGTTGAGTTTTCTCGGCTAGTTTCTGGAGCCTTGTCAGCTCGTCTAGGTTAATCTTATCCAGGACCTTCAGGGGGTGGTCTTCATGGTTAGGTTCGATGATTTCTATTCTGGGCAATTGTAGAGGGGTCTCCCGTATCGGGGAAACGTTGTTGCTGTATTTTTCCCCATTAATGATGAGGCTACATTTCTGGGGTATGTGGATCAGCTGTGGTTTGTGGATTTCTTCATATCCGCTTTCTTTGCACTTTTTTTCAATAGCCATTTGTCTGGCGGGAATGACAATGACATAGGCGTCGTTGACTGGTTCTACTACATCTTGTTCTAGATGGACCTGGAGTGATTGGCATGGCTGTCTGCTCTTTCCTTTCAGTACTTCAGGTAGACAGTCCTCCTTGGATATTTGATTTTCCAGGCGGAAAATACAGGTTGTCTCGATTTCGTGGCACGGGCTGTCCTCGTAGTGGTGATAAGTCGAGTTCAGGATAATGTATGGTTTCAAGGGAATTATGGCATTATTGGAAATCGGAATGGGAAATAAATGATAATAATCGTAAAGATTTTCTCTAAGTATCGGGACATGAATCGTGAATAGAATAAGATCATTTTTATATCGTGTTTCAATTTTTAAAAGTTTATAATATGATTGAATGTTATCGAAATATGGTAGACTTCCTTTGTACATGTTAAGCATTATTTCAATTAGTTCTTTGAGCTCGGAAGTTGGTAATATTGAGTTATGAATAATATTCAGTTCACCGAATAATATCGATTCTTCAATATTGTTCAGTGTTGACAGTACATTTTGACAGTCGATTATCATTGTATCGAGAGAGTTTTGGAGCCGTAAGAATAGCGTGTATTTATTCAGACTGTCGACAATACTCTCTATCTGTTTGCCGATCAGTTGTTGATTTTTTACAATGTGTTGCAAGTTATTTGACGTTTCGTTCAAGAATCTTTTTGTGATAGTTAAGTAATTTTTCAAATCATGGTGTAGGATTTTTTGATTATTATTTAGTGTAGAAATAGCTTGGTCATATTTTTCTTCATCTTCGTCATCTAATGTCCCAAAGAGCCATTTGTTAGTTCTGCCCACAAAATTTATTAGGCCTCTTTTTGATCGGCTGAATTTTTGAGGCTTGATGTTTATTAATTTCACAGAAATTTGTTTGAGAAGTTGTAACAAATGGTTATGCATATGATGTAATTGTGGATACAGTACATCTTTCATCGAAATAAGGTCGGTTATGTAATTTGAGTTATTGGCTATGCTCTTTATTGGGTCATCAAATTGTTTCAAGTCGATTGGTTTCAGAAATGTATGTTTTTGGGTAGTGATTCTCGCTTTTCCAAGAGAGAAAGGAAGGATGGGGTTGGGTATTTCTGTCATGGTTATCTGTTGTCCATTAGTGGTAAGGATCCCGAGAAGTAGAAGGAACAGCGTTGTCATCTGGAAAAATTCGTTTCTGAGATTGTTTTCTTTGAGGTTTCAGTTTACTCTTATGATATTTAGAATTTTTCGTTTTTACTTTGATGCCACAATCCTTGATAGGTTGGATTTGCTTATAAAGTGGCGATAATTTATTTCGGGGCGATTCTTTCAGAAACACGTTTTCATTGATTTTTATCGCTGGTGGATCATCTCTTTTGGAATTAACTTCAGTAAGGTTCTTAGATTTTTCATTATTTTCTTTGATTATTTCGTTTATTATTTTTTGATTTCTCGCGTGTTTTTCAATGTAGTCAGAAGTTATTTTCGAAAATGTTATATCAAACGGATTTTGGTGTTCAATGTTTCCTTTAATAATTTGAAAAGGGGTGAATTTGGTCGCGGAGTGGATGGTGTTGTTATATCCTAATATAGCGTATATCATTTGTGTAGTTATTAGTCTATCAGGATGTTCGAGTTTCAGGGTTCTGATTTCTTCAATGAGTGTAGAATGTAGGCGTTCTACAGGACTGTTGCTATTGGCATTTTTGGGAGTTATGTAATGTAGAGTTATTTTGTGCAAGTTACAGAAATCTTGAATTAGACTATTTTTGAACTCTGTTCCAGAGTCGCAAGTAATTTTATTCGGAATACCGTAATGGGAAATGAATTTCAATAAACCATCTAATATGCTGGGTGCATTCAAATGAATCGGGTATGCTTGGGCAAAACGCGAGAAGCTATCAATAATTGTCAAAAATTTCGTTTTATCTGCCGAAAATGCATCGATATAAATATGCTCGAATGGGTATTCTCCTATAGGAGTAGGGTTGAATTTGATAATGTTGGGGTGACGTTCATATTTTGTCTTTTGGCAAGTGACACAAGTGTTTATATAATTTGTCACGTCTTGAATCATGTTTGGCCAATAATATGTTCTACATAGGGAGTCTTTCGTTTCATTTATCCCCCTATGAGTGGTTTTTGTTTCGTGATGATGCTGGATTTTTAGTTTCTGTTCGTCTTTGTCTGTGATATCGGTTAAAAGGACATTACTCTGGACTAGTTTGAAGGCTGAATGTTTAAAGTGTTTTTGAATCAATGGAATTACTTTATTTTTCAAACGTTCTTCAAAAAGTATGCCATGTACTATTTTCGGTTTAAGATATTCTAAGAAGATTCTCACAAGATCATTTTCGATATTTTTACTTGGTAGTACTATTTTTAGACGAGTTTTATCAAAAGGTTTCGTTACCCTTACCCGAGGGGAAAGAGTGTCTACACTTTCGGAAAGTATAATTTGGTTTTTGAATTTATTCAACGGTTGTTCAGAAATTGGGATTTCAAGAATTGGATTTTCATGGGAAGAGTGCTGAGTTTCATTGCTGTCGTCGGGTTCCTGCGGCTCCTGTACTGCTGGAACTAAGACTACGTTTGATAAGACGTTTACTTTTTTCTTTTCTGGTGGTTTTTCTTTTTCTTCTTCTGTTGGTTTCTTGCCAGTTCGAAGTTTTCGAATTTCATCGTTTAGGCGATTGTCAAGGTCTTGAAGGTCTTCGTCGGAAATTTCTGGGATTTCTTCTTTGTTTGCCAAGTCCGCGAAGATTTCGGGAAAGTCCTCTTCAAATCGGTTGTCTGATAAATCGGTATTGGCTATCATTGATTGGTTTTCCAGTGGGTGGAGTTCTATTCTGGAAACGGCATCTGCGACGGAGTTGTTTTTACCTTTTCTGTATACAATGTTGTAATCGTACTCTTCCAGCTTCAAGCGCCATCTTACCAATCTTGAGCTGGGGTCCTTGAGGTTGAAAAGCCATTGCAAAGGTTTATGATCGGTTACGATCGTAAATTGATTTCCGAATAAATATGGCCTAAAATATTTGGTGAAATTCACTATCGATAAAAGTTCTTTTTCTATCGTGGAATAATTTTGATCGGATGGGTTTAATGTCCTCGAAGCGTACGCGATAGGTTTATCTTTTCCTATGGCACCCTGCGATAAAACGGCACCAATGGCCACGTTAGACGCGTCAGTAGTCAGTATAAAGGGTTTCTTAAAATCAGGATACTGGAGTAGGGGTTCATTTGTGAGTACTTGTTTGCATGTTTCGAAAGTTTCCAAAAATTCCGAGGTATGAGTTATTTTTTCGCCTTTTTTCAGACACCGCGTAAATGGTTTGGTGAGATGGGCAAAATCTTTTATAAACTTCCGATAATACCCTAATAAGCCAAGAAAAGATTTGATTTCCCTAGCAGTAGTTGGTATGGGGAAATTTTGAATTGCCCTTATTTTATTAGGGTTAGGTTTGATGCCATCGGGCGTGACAACATGACCTAGAAATTCGACATTTTGTTTCATGAACTCACATTTATCTAGTTGTATTTTCAATTTAGCTTCGCGTAAAGTTTTAAAGACTTGTTTTAAATTGGCTATGTGTTCTTGCAAGGAAGTTGAAAACACGATAATATCGTCCATGTACACTAGACAGATTTTGTTCCGTAAATCTTTAAGGATATGATCCATTACTCGTTGGAAGCTTGCGGGTGCATTCTTCAACCCGAATGGCATGCGAACGTATTCGTAATGCCCATGCTCCACGTTGAAGGCAGTTTTTTCGATGGATTCTTCTTCCATTTCGATCTGGTGGAATCCAGATGCTAGGTCGAGGGTGGTAAAGTAATTGCATTTTCCCAATTTGTCCAGGATATCGTCTATATTCGGAATCGGGTATCGGTCGTCGATTGTTTTTTCATTCAACTTCCTATAATCTACCACGATGCGCCATTTCTTCTTTCCTGATGCGTCGGTCTTCTTTGGCACAATCCATATTGGGCTACTCCAAGCGGAGGATGATGGTCGAATGATTCCATCGGTGAGCATCTTCTGAATTTGCGTTTGGACTTCCTCCTTATGGCAATGAGGAAAGCGATAAGATTTCGTATGTATTGGTATCTCGTCTTTGGTCTTTATTTCGTGTTTGATTTTATTGGTAAATGAGAGTTTATCATGTTCATAATGGAATATGTCTGCAAATTCTTTATAGAGTTTTAGAATGGCTCGTTTTTCTTCTGGATTCATGTGGTCTGTCCTAATTTTGTCAGAAATGTCTGTTGTCAAATCGTAATATTGAATGTCGGGTAGAGCGCTCTCGATATGATAAAATTCGAAATGTTCTTTTTCAATTCGGATAGCTTTAAAGGGTTCGTGCATTGTGACAGAAATTGTCCTATCTGTATTATTGAAAATTTCGAAAGTAGCGCGATAGTTCGAAGCACAAGTCAAAGTTTCCGGTATATACAATCCATTGAAATTTTTATTAGTAATTATGATCTCCCCTTCGTTAATATCGACGGGATATTTCCGGACCAAACTTTCGAAAGGCGGTATTTCGAAAGTGAAGGAAGTTTCGTGAGGTTGTCTATAAAAGAACGGTATTTGCACCAGGTCATTGCGTAGTAGCTGATTGTTAAAATCGATATTCAATCCTAATTTTTTTTAATTCTTTCAATCCTATAATACCATCAAAAAATTCATGGAATTGAAATAAAATATACTCGGTCTCGTAACAACACTGGAATTCTTCAAAGGCGGGTATAAGAGCTCTAAACTGAATTTCTTTTTCTCCTAGAGAAGTTTTCAATTGGGAAGGTTGTCTAAAAATTCTGTCAGG
The DNA here is from genome assembly GCA_958502065.1 of Chrysolina americana. Classification (NCBI taxonomy): domain Eukaryota; kingdom Metazoa; phylum Arthropoda; class Insecta; order Coleoptera; family Chrysomelidae; genus Chrysolina; species Chrysolina americana. The sequence continues at coordinate 35,652,406 of OY293420.1, forward strand.
GAAATATTTTTCGACAATCGAAGGTTTCAGTATTGAGGTGTGACATCCTGTATCAATTAGTAATTTTATCGGAGGGTTACGAATTTTTATATATGGGAGTCCATTGACCGTGGCAGAGTGAAGTTCTATCATGCTGTCTCGTTCTTTGGAGGCGATTCGTAAAAATTTTCGCCCTCAGACTCGTGAATGTCGTTGCTCCGTTCATCTGATGGTTCGTGGGGAGGACAATATTCGTCGGGGTAATGGTCAGTATAAGTATTATCTTGAAAATGTTCAGGTTGAAATTCTTGTGTAGTGTTAATTTGGTCATAGGAGTGATAGTCGTATCGGTAGTTATTCGGATAGTAGTTATAAGCAACGTCAGACTGGTCGTAACCATGATTGTACATTTCCTCATTCATGGGTGTCCATCTTTGAGGTTGCGATTGGGCCGGATTGGTGAATGAATGGGGCATGGGTCTATGAACCGTAGAGTTCCTAGATGTAGTGGACATCGGTTCGAAAGTCCTTGTGTCGGGTTTACCTGTTGGTTTAAAAACGTTTCGTGGCGGACCAAACACTTGTCTGTTAGTTAAAAATGTTTGTCTTACTGGTCTGGGTTGGACATGTATTGGTTGACTGGGAAATGGGGGCCTAAAGTTATTCTGGCTGTGATTTGGATATTGAGATTGTGTTCTAATGATATTGGAAGGTTGATTTCGGAAGTCTGATGCCTGATTTTGGTTCCTCATTGTTTGAATTGGAGCCATTTGTTGTGAATTTAAAGGACTATAATTTAAATGAAGGCTATTATGATTTTGTCCAATTTGTCTATTAGGTTGTTTGGGTGAATTAACGTTCGGACGATTTTGGAAAACTAGATTTTGGGTGTGTCTGAAATTCTCATCCTCCTGGACAAGGTTCATTGCTGCTTCTAGGGAATTCGGATTTTGGACGATAGTTTTGTCCTGTAGTCGGATATTCAGGTTCCTCAAGAATACTTTGAGAGATTGAGATTCGTATTGTCGAATATGTATTAGTTTAGTAGCTTGGTCCATGTTGGCGTCGGAGTTTATTTTGAAAGCTAATTTACTGCGTAATAATTGGATTCTTTTTGCGAAATCCAGGGGATGTTCGCCTCTATTTGGTGTAAGAGTAAACAATTGTTGTTCGAGGTTATCGAGGCTTTGTCGATCGCCAAAAGTGTTTCTCAATTCTAGTTTTACTTGAGTCCATGTCTTCAGTTCGGACCTTGCTCCGATTAATAACTGGGCTCTATCTTTCAACTTACTCAATAAAATACTCAAGATGCACTGATTTAATGTGGCGTCGGCACCATGATATTTTTTATGAAATTGCTCGGCGGCGTTAATAAATATTTCGAGGGTCTCTGACGACCCATCGTATGTTGGAATAGTATCGGAATAAATCTTGAATAGTGTATAATTGATTTCTGTTGCCATATTTGAAACTCGCAATGAGCTTAAATTATTTGTCAAACTTTCAATTATGGGGTCAGTCATCAAATGCTATTTCGTACGTTTATATACGCTTAATTGTAAAAATATAAGTGATGAATATTTAGACCTTATTGAATTTATATTGAAATACCTCACAAAATAATTCTTAGAAACGATAAAATTATTTCTTTTAGGAATTTGAAGATAACAGTGTACAATACAAGCTATTCTTTCTTTCCTCACAGTCAGTTTTCAAACCGTGTAATATTTCACGAGAACAAGTGTCGTTGTCTTTGAGATAACGAGCGGCGAACTCTGAGTATCAGGTTTCGAAATGCAATTACGTGTATTTAATGTAGTTATTACTAGATTCAGGTAAATTATAAAATGATTTGAATGTGATCAATAATCGCTAATCTATAGTCAGTCCACCGATTTCGATTACGATAAAAGAAAAAATGATGGATTTACTGAATGGGTTTGAAAATCAATATTCAAAAATTTCGAACAAAAATCTTTACGATAAAGTTTTGAAGGAAAAAATTTGAAAGCAGAAAGGAATTCTCGACTTACCACGATGGTGAACCAGGACGTCCCCTTCTGGAGTCTGCAGCAACTGGGTATGCCGGTTTCTGGGTGGTCTATCGAAGCTGTTTTTTCGATAACGGATTAACAGTTAAAACTGACGAATTTCACGATCGATATTCTTCCGTTATCCTACCGACTGCGCCAATTAAGCTTTCGGGCCACGAGAAACTATTTTTAAAAAGCAAAATCGAATTTACAAAGTACAAATTTATTTGTGAAGACAGAGATGTGTCTCGTACAACGTCGCTAACAGAACTGAACTAACTATAAAGCACGGTTAATCATATTTTCATAAACCTTAGTCAGCACTACATGGAAGTTACAAGTTAAGGGTTTCTTAGGGGTTTGTATATATAACTTGCATGTTCCAATTTCATTACGAATTTATGCTACCCACTATGGTTGTGGAAAAATGCAAGTTACTGTCTACCGATACAGATAGTTTCATTTATGAACTAACGTATGACGACGGATAGGATGAAATTATCAAAAAACACATTTCCAAATTCGATACGTCTCATTATTTGAAAGATAACGTGTACAGCACACCACTTGTGAATAAAAAGGTACCTGGGTTAATGAAAGATGAAGCAAATGGCAAAATTATCACACACTTTGCAGGGTTGCGTTCGAAAATGTACACTTATAAAGTGCAAGGAGGTAAAGTATGTAAAAAAGCAAAAGGAGTTAAATATAATGTTGTGAAAATTAACTTAACCTTTGAGGATTACGTGGATTGTCTGAAAAATTCCAAGCAAAAGAATATTACACAAAGCACAATCAGATCATTTGCTCATAACGTTTTCAGTATAGAGCAGGCAATAGTGGCCCTTTGTCCGTATTACGATAAACGTCATCTTATCCCCAAATCATTTGATACATTACCGTAGTCTATATTAATTTTTTTATCAATTTTTTTTTCTAAAATTTTCTCTCGTTCACAGGTGGTACAATGAATTTACAACAATTGTCTACAGGAAGGTTCCTCATCCACTCACCTTTACCTCAATCATTAACAAAAGGAATTATTCAAAATTATTCGTTTATAATAAAATAAATATTCACGTAAAGCATTAGCCAACATACTTACTATCTAAACATGAGGCTAGACAAAAACCCCCTATAATTTCTTCCAAACTTATATTAGTTTTATTATCACGTAACCATGATTGAATAATATCGAAAACACCTCGATAATAGTCACAAAAGTTCATAGCATCTAGCATAGCGATACGGACAGACAGCACCCCCTAAGTGTGTATGTAGAATGTCGTTTACATTTTGTTGAGACAGCTCCATGCTCGTAATATCCTTGGAAATGGAAATTTGTTTGGTATTACTTTCGATGTACTGTATGATGTAAATATAATCCCCGAAACGTGTTGTGTGAATTGGATCATACTCTTTTACATACTCGTCGATTTGTGATTCAAAGAAAATTTCCTCTATTTCTTGCAGGATGTCAAATCAATTCAAAAGAAGCAAAATTGATGGAGCGAATGGAGAACTGCTGCTTCAAAATGATGCATGAGCTAAAATCCCTGGAGGGACTTATGCCACATCGAATTTCGTAGGATGGCATAGGGAAGACCATCAACATCAACTGATGTTCGTTTTGAGCAGCCATTTCATATTGTCCCAATGCTCTGTCGATAGAATTTAGAGTTTCGTTGTAGTCTTCTTAATCACCACCACACATTACTTCAACTTCGCTGACGTAACCACTATCTTGAGACATTTTCGTTTTCAAACTGAATATTCGTATGTGCTTGCATACGCTTTTATAGCTTCAGATCACCTGGCCAATTTTAAAATTGTTGTTGCATGTTTGTTGACTGTGAAAAAATATTTGAAAGACCTCTCGGAATTATATGATTAGTGTTTCTTTCCCATAAGATTCTATAAAAAATCAACGTTTCCGATCCAACTGTTATGTTTGTTATCGAAATCGAGCCATTTAACGTACACATTTTGCCTTTCTTCCTCAGAACTTTTTCCACCAGATATATATCTGGATTTGCAGTTTTTTGTTATTCCTCCCCATAGAAAGCACCCTTGATAGGAGCACCCTGCATATCTTTCAGCATGAAGGTGGCGGGGTTGGTAATATTGACATTGATGATTTTGAATAATTCCGTAGTCCAATTGGGCGTGTAACTTTCTCAAAAACATGCTTTGCCTTACTAATTCGCACAACATCGCCAACTTTGAATTTTCTCGGTCCAACTATTTTCAAGTGGCTGTATGTTGATTTGAGAATTTCTTTTTCATTGGTTTTATCAATTTCCGAAGGTTCCATACCAGTCTTTGAATGACGTTTATCATTCTAAAATTTTGTGATTTCAGATAATATATTGAGCCATTTGTAGGTGCCATTCAAACTGAAATACTTGTACAGTCTTTCCTTCAAAGTCCTTATAATCCGTTCGGCCATAGAGGCTTTGAGAATACTGTACGTATTGTAGTTATTTATATCTGAAATTTACTATTGTAAAATTCCGTTTCCTGGTCGGTTTGTAGATTTTTTGGGCATCGTTTCGTGTATGCCAAAATATCTGCAAACGTTTCAGTAATTTCCTCATCAGTTTTCGTTTTCAGCGAACGAGTCCACACGAATTTCGAGAAACAATCTACAACGACTAGAATGAGTTTGAAATTACGATTTAGATGGGCGTACGGTCTCATCTCAGCCAAGTCCATTTGCCATAAATCATCTGAGCCTTTAATGATGGAGCGACGTCGAGGATAATTTTTTCTAATAGGTTAATGCAGTTCACGGACGAGTTGAATCTAGTCTTTGGAAGCCATCACACATATGTGATGGCGAAACTGTGAAGCCAACTATTTTATTATGGTGATGCATACACAATGTTTTGTCTTTTAGTAATCTCCTCGACAGCAGATTTTACACTTGCTATATCTGAATTTATTTTGGTGATTTGTTGTGAGATCATTTTTTGCCAACGTTTTATTTTGCTTCAAAGTGTTGTTGTACGAACGAATCAGATCGGTTATTTCCGAGATTTTTTTCAAGTCCTCGTTATAAACAGATTTTACATTCGCTATATCTGATTTTATTTTGGTAATTTGCTCCGAGATATCGGTTCGAAAATGAGTCACTTCATTTTTTACCACCGTTTCATTTTGCTTCAAAGTGTTGATGTGTGAACGAATCATATCGGTTATTTCCGAGATTTTTTCAACAAATCTCCTTGAATATTTTCAATATCAGTTTTATATTGTTCAGTGAATTTTTTGTAAAACAAAACCCCCTCGTTATAACGTTCCACATTTCATTGCGACATTTCAATAAAATTAGTATCTAGCGTTTGAAGTTTTTTCAAACTGATTCCTCATTCCACCCACTTCCCTATTCGTCTTCATCAGTGCCTCAACCAATATTTTCAATGCATCGGTGTTCTCATCTAAACTAGTACCCATTTTATCCGTAATTTCATCCAAATATTGTTTATTGGCAGCATCAGTATTATTGGTGGGCCTCTTTACATCACTTAATTTCAAATTATCAAATTCGATGTTACCATCGGGAGTGTGCAGCAAGCTGACGCCTCCAGAGGGCGTAGGTAATTTTTGCTTTCTATCACCACTGCCACCAGCGGTGCTGTCGCTACGTCCAAACTTATCGATAACCATTTTGAAAAGGTGAATGTATGAGTTCACTCAAAATGGCAATAATCTCATTGTCATGCGAAGTATTTCCGGTATCCCGAGAGGCTATCAATAATTTGAGGCGTTCGCATAGTTCGTTAGGGTCATCCCAATAAACAAACTCCATAGGCTTGGTATTGAATGTCATTGCAATAGGTATGTTTTTAGGTAAACCGCTACCTTTTGCTGCAGGGTTGGATGTTTTAGGTAAACCGGTACGTGTCGATATTTTACGTTGATTTCGTTTAGGAAACATCGGTTTAATTATGTCGGTATACTTGTATCTTTTACTACCTTTCGGATAACCTAGAGAGTTTTTGTAAATGTTCGATAAATCTACAATTGATTTGTTTGCCTGCATAACTTCATTATTGAGTTTTCAGGTGTGTTGAGGAATATCAGTTCATATATACCGGGTGTTGCTTTCCACCGATATCCATCCATTTTAATGTATCCGCTACGTTTGTCGAAATATATTTCATTGTTAACTAGGAACCATTTTGAAGATACACTATCATATACAGGACCGTATACTTTATCTATTACTTTGTCATTGCTCCAATGTTTTATAATGTATGGTTGAGCCATTATAGGATATTGATCGATATATTCCTGTAAAACTTCATGTCTGACGCAAAGCTCTTATCTTGTTCCTCTTGTATGCCTACCCTAAAAATATCTTCATCATCACCATCATTATCATCTGTACCTGCAACATGTTCTAGGAATTGGAATGGAGTCGTTTCGATGAATTCGAATGGAGACGTTTCACGCTCTTCCACTTTCTCTTGCTTGAGTTCAGATTTTGCCTTACTTTTCATTGGGGTAGTAGGAGATTGCGGCGGCATTGCTGCTATTTTCCTCAATGGGACAGATACAGGTTTGAAGAATTTTTGAAAAGACTCATCTTCTTCGGATCTACCCAATTTCAAAGCCAAATATATATTTCGAATAGCTTTTGAAATTTCATTGATTTTAGTCTTTCGAATAACATCAACTTCTTTGCTCAACGGTTTCATGATGATAACTGTGGGATACATCAATCCCACTGTATACTTGAATATTTGTCGAATCCTTGACGATAACGTCCAGCATTCACATCAAAATCTTTCATAATCACAACGGTTCCATATCGATGCTGTCGCCAGCATTCTGCACACATTGCCATGAATTCATCGAACGTCATGTCTGGGGAAATGTGTTCATCGAATACATATTTCAAATATAATTCATCCTGCTTGAAAAGCACAATCATATTACAATTGTCCCGTATCAATTGTTTGGGAATTTTTGAATATGTCTGACAAAGGTATGTATCAATATTTCGGTGTCTGCAAAAAAGAGTAATATTCTCGAATTTTCTGTTGACCATCGCATGCAACATCATCGAAAATGAATATGGAATTTGATTTGGCCTCGTGAGGGCTTATGATTTCCTCATTTTCCCTGAACGGATAATATCGCAATCCCTTGACTTTTCCCAAAATTTCTTGAACCACCTGATATTTGGGTTGGTACAAAGATTTTGAATATACGTAGATGTTTTCGAATTCTGCTCCATTGGGGTGGAATAACAGTGTTAAGATAGCATTTGTCTTTCCACAACTACTTGGCCCACAAACAATTGCACGAAACGAATTCGATAATAATTTACCATGCTTCCCAACCATACTACTATTGAGGCTTCCATTCAAAAAAATCAAAATTTTCAATAGGCAGTGTCTTGATGAACGACTTCCATGATGTGATGAAAAAACATGAGCACGCCACTGTTATAAATAAACGCATTGAAGGTATCTTTCATCATTATCAATGTTGACTTACTCTGGTGAAGGTGTTGTCAATTCAATCATCAATAAGCTCATATTCGAATTGCATATCTACCAGGTTATTCGTTTTGCGGACCTGGTACCAAATTGAGACAGAGATTTCAACGCATATAAACTGGTGTGAATCCTTTGGACGAAAGCTGCAAAGACCACGATATTGCATACTCTCAATCCGACTTCCTAGAAGACCGTCATAAAGCAGATCAAGTGTTGGAAAATAGAGCTTGGGAACGAGTTAAATCTAAAGACGCTAAATTTTGAGAACGGGCTGCAGCTTGGCTTGTTACTTCCACCATGAAAGCGAAACGTAAGCTAGGTATATGCGTGTCCTTTCGACGAAACTTGCTTCAAAAAATTATTAAGAATTGAAAACAAAATCCTACTTATATAAAGAAATCTAGTGCTTCGGCTTTGCAATCTGCTAAAATGGCATTGAGTCAAGCTGGAGGACGTAAGAAAATATGAGTGCCTAGAATAATTCCATTCGATGCAAAATCTGGAGGAATCCCACCCCTCATACCTATATTTGCTGCACTTTCGGCTTAGGGTGCGTTGGCAGGTGGAGCGAATTCCATAGCAAAAACCGTGATAGACGCAAAATATGCTAAAAAGAAACTCGGAGAAGACCAACGTCACAATAAATCCATGGAACATTTTGGTTCGGGTTTGTACCTGCGCAAAACCCCTCGAGGATTTGGACTGTTCCTGAAAAAACAACATCAACGCAAAGGACGAGGTCTTTACCTGAAAAAGCAAAAAACTGCTAGATAAGCTATCCCATAGGGCATTATACGATTCGGAAATTCAGGAGTGTGCTCGTCAGATAAAAATGCCACATTATCGTGGAGTCTTTATGCGTGATACGTTGCCAACTTGTGGTCCTTGGCTGCGAGAATGCGCTGTATTGAACTTGGATTCCCACTTGAATGCGGGCACTCATTGAGTAGCTTACAATAAGAACGGCAAAGTCGCACAATATTTCGATAGTTTCGGCAATCACAAACCTCCAATGGAATTGGCAAGATATTTTGGGAGGGGTGTAAGAATGACATATAATAATAGTCAATATCAAAATTACAATCAAAGTAACTGCGGACATCTCTGCCAAAAGTTTCTACTTCATAATGTCCACCGCTAAGATGCATAAATCGTTGGCTGAAATGCATAAATATAAATCATTGCGAGATTTCACTGATACTCAACTGCGAGCTTTGTCAATCGAATTGATTGGGAACGCAGGACCTTGGGAGTTCCTGGATGTATGGCATAGGTTACCAAAGGACTACAAAAATCGACTCGCTTTGCAGATTCATCTACCATGTTTCATTCATTATCAAAATGAGTTTGGACTGTCAACGGCATCACTAAAAGAAGCAGAGTATCATAGACCAGTTAGCGCACAATTTCAATGTTATTATTGTAATAATAAATAAATGATTTTTCATCCAGGTTGTTGTTTATTATTCAAGGTGGGTCGCTTTCGACACTATATCAGTCATGTTTATGATATTGACGTTAACGAGTCGTTCTTCAAAGCTTTCTATCGATTTCAATCCGCCCATTTAATTGGATTCTGATTCAGAATACAGTTTGGCTTTGCTCAGCTTCCATTCGTACAACAGTATACCCAACATTGAAGAAGGTACAAAATTCTACTACGGCGGCAAAACTAAACAGAGTATCGATATCCCTACTGGATCTTACGAAATTGGTGATATTGAGGCTTTGATCAGCAAACACATCACACCTAAAACGTACAAGGAAAACCCCGAGGAATTTTTTTACCACAAACCGAATAATACTACGCTGACAAGCGAAATATTATGCCTTAATCACTCAATTGATTTCTGACCTGCAAACAGTTTGGCCAGCATTTTAGGGTTTTGGTCTACTCTTCTCAAACCCAACTTGCATTACGCATCAGATCTACCTGTAGATATCATTAAAGTACGTACCAAACACATAGATAGCAACATTACGTTCGGAGCATTCTATAACGATGCACCGTCTCATACGAAATACGAATTTGCTGTTGGTGTTGATCCTGGTTACGCAATTGACGAAACGCCCAACCACCTCATTTATCTACCCATTCCTCATAGAGACGAAATAAACGATATTACGCTTCGAGTGCTGGACCAGCATTCTCAACTCGATGATTTTCGAAACGAAGAAATAATTGTTCGTTTGGAATTGAAGCGAAAGTATGGTGTTAACTATTCATAAAAATAACTCGCCACCATACCACACCTCAGTCTTCACCAAGACCTTCATCGTGCGTCAACTACTGTCACCGGAGAATAAACTGTTTTTGGAATATCTTGGTTATCATGTTGTCCAATCAAGTGTTCAACATTTTTCGAAAACCACACAACGATGAATCCAGACAAAAGGTGGATTGGCGGACTTACTACCCATATGTCAAGTCCTTTCGCAACATTGATGTCATTGAAATCAACATCAATCAATCTGAGGCTTACGATGCTTTGTATGATAGCCTGCTATTCTTCAGTAAAAAAGTTGTGAAAACCAAAGGAGATGGTCGTGTAACATTCGTAAACAATGCTGGCGCTTTCACGTTTCAATCTGCTAGTTATGAATAAAGCGGTAAGGAATTGGAGACGGTTCGTGAATTTGGAATTGTTAGTACCGCCAGAGGCTTCCTCACCTACACCGACGAAGATATCAAGCACTTGGCCAATTCAAGTTGGACTTTCCCCAGCAATGCTGGGGTTATCAACACCACTGATCTATCATTCAACATGCTCATACCCATCAAACATTGCTTGAATATTTTCAAACATAACATCCGATTAGTACGAGCTGCAGATGATAGCAACTGCTTCAAAATAGAGGAGACCGCTGGATCGCCGGCTGGTACAACAGCGGTCAAGTTGGAAATTGACAATATTGAAGTCAAAGTAAAGCGAATCTTTCCGCATGATCAAATTAAATTGCAACTCTTGAAGGCCATCCAAGCTGATACTTCTATTCTCATGCCGTTCAGAAAATGGGAACTTCATATGTTGCCAGCTCGCACACAAGGTGCAAAAAGTGAAATATGGGCCGTCAAGACTTCATCGTTTCTCGAAAGCCCTCGCTATGTGATTGTATGTTTCCAAAAAGATCGTGATTACTCCAAATTCAACAATGATCCAACAATATTCGCTCATTCGAATATCACCAATATAACGCTCACTCTGAACGGTGAGAATTATCCCAAAGAGAATATGCATCTGAAGAAAAATATTTTGCAAGCCTATTTTAACTATGCACATATCGGTCTCAGCTACAAAATTAGTAATCAACATAATTCTCTGCAGAGCTCCACCGAATTTGTTGGCAAGACTCTCTTTGTCATCGTTTGTTCCAGAAAGGACGAGAGCATAAAAAGTTCCACTGTTGATGTGAAACTCGAAATCGAGGCATCTGAAGGATTTTCCCGAAATACTAGAGCCTATCGCATCATTGTGCACGACACTGTTATTGAGCACCTCCCACTCAGCGAAATCATATGCTTTCCACATCAGTATCATTCACAGAGTCAACATGAGAATAGCTGTTGTAGATATTCAAGGCTTTACCATCGAGCAACAATTCCATCCTTAGGAGATTGCCATTGGGATTGGAATTCAATGTAGTAATTCTCTGCTGCTGCCAACCATACCATTTTCCTCTTTGAGTAGAGCAGATAAACGTACTATGTTTCTTGGAGCAAAACGTTCATGGATTGAGGTATTCCTCTGGCATTGTGGAATATCATCAATTAGATTCCATCCCCAAGAAATATTTACAAAATGTTAATATCATTTATGTACGAGGACTTCGAAAACGTGACTATCTTACTGAGAAATTTCATCAATTGGACCTACCTACACGTGTTGTGAATTTGGAGGACTATGATGATACGTCATGGATGATTCCAGCATTCGGAAACAACGATGGTATCTCACCTTGTATGCATCACATTGATAATCAACCCCACTATAATTGCAATCTCTGAAACGTAGATATTCTATATAAATGGCTTCGTGATATGTTACCAAAATAAAACTGAATAATAAATTTTCCTATTTAAATTGGTTTTTTATCTAACGTCACCTGATGATGACAAACGAAAACGCAACGTTCTGAAAACGCAGCGTTTTGAAAAATTTCCACCTCATACCCTCAATGATGTGTTTTTTCTTCAACCTCCATGTTTCTCCTCTTAAATGATATGTTGGTACACCTGGTATACTAAATTTGACAAGCAGTCGCCTTGTTTTTTCTCTTAAATAATATGTAAGACGTCCTATACATATCTTTTCTGAATATTTTGCTACCCCCATTGCCCCAATGACCTATTTCCCACATGACATTTGGCACACACGCAGCAGTCACGTTCATTTCTCTTAAATTATACATTTCGAAACATCCTGTATACTTTCCTCATTGAAATCGCACCTTCAAACGTTATACCCTTCTTACCTCGCAATTTTTCACATTTAATCCAAACATCATTATTATTATCAGACTTTCATTCCATTCACAATCATAATTTTTTTTAATATTCAAACAGCGTGCTCTGGTAGCTGGAGAAATATATACTCCACATTTGTACATCAACTTGTACGAAATCTCCGTGGAAGCAAGGCTAGCGTCTCTCGCTACCAAACATAAACCTATGCTGCTGAAATCTTTTTTCTTTTTAAATTCAATTCAATTAATTCAAAATATGTATGTGCCGCGCTCTATTGGCAAAATGTTGTCAATCTAAGAGATCTACTCGACTACGTCACACGATGAACGGGAAGCAGCGACGGCCGACTCCCTAGCGTTTGGCATGCTTGACCATACTGCGCATGTGGTCCCAAATCTCTCTTTGTACCTCTGCGACCACGTGTATCCCGGAAGGGTGTAATACTACGCATCCAACCCATATGTCTCGTGACTGATATTTCAAAAATATTCGTAAATATCCCCCAAGAGCAATATGTCTGTTTCCATATACAGGTCAGAGTACTCGCCCAGTGCTGTCAAGTTGAACGACCGCCACACGTTCTGCGCATGCTCGTATTCGGCAATCATTCAACTTGTAGAACTGATCGCACGCCGGCAAGCTTGGGCATTCCAATTTCTCCATCGAATCGATGGAATCGTATGGGAATACCTCTTTTCGAGTGAGTAACTCGTACCGGTCGGCATCGAAATGTGCAAATTCGCGGCTTGAAATCTTCAAGTCATGGATGGTTAGTGTTTGCACTAAATGCTCCAAGCTCATGCCCATGAAGCGATAAGAGTCGATGAATCAAAATTTAATGTCAGTGTTGCCGTCGTACTGGGTGAAAGATATGTAGTTTTCGTTGTTGGCAGGCAACAGGCTGACTCGACCCCTTTTTGCTATATCTCGAATAATAAAATGGCTGTCGTATCCGGATAAATTGTGGAAAACGATTGGCACAACCAACGACTTTTTGCAGGTTCAAGTTGCAGTGCGCATGCGCATTTCCAGTTGCAATGCGCATGCGCATATCCAGTTGCAATGCGCATGCGCATATCCACGGAATGCTCCCGTGTAGTTATTGATATTTTAAAATTTTGTCGTTAGTTTTCCAAGGTTTTTCGCGGATGTGGCAACATGACGCTGTCGCTCCATCTGGAGGTGAGACGATCATGGGGACAATATCCAAAGTTTTGGCTGCCACAAATTCGGCTATGGCAAACCAATCCATCGAGTCGAGCCCCCGATGGCTAACATGAAATGACAAAGTATCGTCATATGCACACTTAAAATAAAATCCTGCACTGAAAGGAATGTGTTTTTGCCGTATTTAAGGTGCATTCATCGTCATTGAACTGTTCCAAAATCGATTCAAAATCAGCGTAAATTACAAAGGGTACTATTTCTGTACAAAATCCCGAAATTCTACATGATTTCACGAGGGAAAAAAAGTTTTACATGTGTTTGTTTTTTAACAATCAACAGTATGACTGTCGAGTTTCTCCTCACTGTTGAAATAATTTAAACACCCATCGCAAATGAATTTTTTATAAAAGTCTTTACCGGGTTGGCGATCGAGTAGGCGAGATAAATCCTTTATCCAAACATAATGGAATTTTATGTCACCGCCGGCGGCGTCATCGTCGTCGTCGGCGATCTCCAGTGGTGGTGCCTTGTAATAATTTAATTTCGTGAGTCAGCTCGGAACAGTAAGGAAAAATGCCTCCTTGTTCGCTTGCGGCTAAATCAATTCGATATGTTGTTCAATCGCTCAAATTTGGTAATTTGAATTTCATGGGAAAGTCGATTCCATCCATGTTCAGTACATTTGAATAGTGGGGGTATGATTCTGTCTGTATTTTCACCCGATTCAACAGGGTACAGAGCTGAGACGACGGCTCAAGCGAAACACGCATCATCTTTATTTTTCACATTGATGCAAGCTTGCTTTTTGGCAATGGATTTTGGTAGCTCGATGAAAGACGAACCGTTTCCCACGCCCGATTTGTTCGTATTGATTTCCAAACTAACAATTTTCTGAAGACTTCTTCCACTTCCTTCGTCGGCGAATTCTAAAAGTTTGTTTTGAATTTGATCGATGACATTTTCTAGGAACCACTCTTTCAAAGTTTTACCCCTATCGATCACAACGTTTTAATTGCAGAAATATTTAAAGTCGCTTCTTTGTTTTCGATTCAAGGAATTTTTCGCCAATTTATCACAAAATGTGGCATTGGCTTTGATGATTGGATGTTTTTTCAATAAATTTTGAATTCTGCTTTTGAATAGAATGAGTGCTTCGCCAAAAAATTGTCCAATGTCTTCAAATTTATAATTATACCGGTGCGTAAACGCGAAGAAAATGCCGATTTCAAGTCTTAACTCGAGATGTTAATTTTGATTTGACTCCCTCTCCCACCACCACGTCTACGCCTGGCTGTTGACCTGCATTTTTGATTGAATTTCGTATAATTTTCGAGTGTCCGCATGAAGTAATTTTCTCAGAAAGCCTATGCAATCCACTGCCGCGATCGCACTATTGATCAGGCGGGTGGTGTACTTGCAATGGGCCGCTAATGTTTGCGCTCTTCATCAGTACAATTCTTTTTGAGGATCTTTTTTGGCTTACGCAACTTGGCTACCATCTCCATACTGTGTGAAACAATGGCGTCAGATAACATGATGATGATGATGATTCAACAGACACACAAAGTTTCAAGAAAATGTCAAATGAAAATACAAGAAACTCAATCTCTGTTTCCAACGGCGGCGGCCTCAGCGATCTCAAACAGCTGCTGCGGATGATTTTGATTGGCAATTTTCTGCTCGCCCCTATAGATGAGCATATGCTGGGACTCGATTAATTTGTCGAGGATGGGTTTGGATGCACCAGTCACTCGATTTGGCTGGAATACTTCACACTCCTCCAACTCCACTAGGATGAACTCTCCAAATTCGGTTGATTTAGCTTGAGCGTCGAGGATCAGTTGGGGTTCGTCCTTCGGTAGCTCAGACAACTTCCGCAGGTCCTTTCTGCAAGTCAACGGAATCTTGTTAATTTCGTCGAGAAGATGAGACATCTGCGAAATCATTTGAAAAATTAAAAAAAATTATACACGCTGTATAATTTCACTCACTCAAAATGAAAAAAAAAGCTGTTTATGATTCACCCCGTGTATGAGAAATATTTTTTACAATAGAATCATATAAATCACTTTCAGTGATGCTTTTGAACATTCAATCAGTGCGTAACAAAAGTGACGAACTTTACATTTACTTGGAAAGTAATGACTTTCCGGATTTATTGATATCGACAGAGCACTGGTTGAAGAAGAACCTTTGTTCATACCACATTACGTAATTTTGACCAAATTTTGTAGACGTTTTTTTATTCATGGTGGAACTATGATCTTAGCCAAGGAAACAACTCTTGATAAATTTTGTTTCAAGGCAATTGATAAGTTCAATCACTTAATTGATGAGAATTGTTTTTGTTCATTGCAAAAAAAATGAGTTATATATCTTATGTGTGTATCGTCCACCGCAAAGTAACGAAAATATTATTCTGGAACGGCTAGAAAGTATTCTTTCTCAGTTTTCTCCAAATTTGAATATCATGTTGACAGGTAACTTTAACATTGACTTTGATAGTAAAAATCCAAGAGCTTGTCTAATCCAGAACTTACTTCAATCGTTCAACCTCACAATGAATGTGGAATCACCGACACGGTTTTCGAAGTACTCCTCATCCATCTTAGATTATATATGTACCAATATTTCCTGTATATCTTGTCAGGTCACTAATAGTGGTCTGTCTGATCATGAAGCTGTCATTTGTAAAATACAAACCAATTACAGCAAGCCAAAATGTTATGAACATTTCCGACGCATATTTAGTACAAAGAATTTTGAAACATTTGAACAGATGAGTTTAGCTATATGCTGGGAAGAAGCACTAAAGAATAAAGATCCTCTGACCGATTTTCACACTCAACTCTGTGATATATTCAATACTGCATTCCCCTTGATCAAATCAATAACTTAAGTCAGAAAACAGTGTGTGATAACAAAGGGTATACGAGTTGTATGTAAAAACTTGCGTTCCCTTCATTACATAAGAAAATATTCGCTAAAAATTGAAGCTTTTATGTTGTATTTTAATAATTATAGAAAAATGCAGCAAAACAACAATATTTTGGAAAAAGAATAAGTGAGTCCAACAATATGTGAAAAAAAAGTTGGGCAATTACTAATGATCTTAGAGGGAAAAATAGTAAACCACCCCTAAATACTATTATATCCGCCGATGAAATCAATAATTATTACTGCACTATTGCGGAAACTCTATCTAGGGATATTAAAACACAAGACAATCCAGTAACCTATTTAAAGGATATATCTGTGAAAGATTCCTTTTTTCTATCACCCACTAGTCCACAGGAATTGAAAGAATTGTTAAAAGATATAAAAAATAAACACTCTTCTGGATGGGATGAGATCTCTGCTAATGCTTTACTTCACCTAACACATAATGCTATGTTTACTTTAGCAGAGGCAATCAATAGATCATTTTTGGATGGGACATTCCCGAAATGTCTTAAGATAGCGGTAGTAAATTCTTTGATCAAAGGAGGAGATTGTGACATAATATCTAATTTAAGGCCCATTTCACTATTGCCAACTTTGGCCAAGTTAGTTGAAAGTTTTCAAGCACAGAAAAGCACAAATGATGCCATGTTTGCTTTACTGGAGGATATATATCTCAAAATAAAGCTTTTGACTGTGTTGATCTTCAAAAATTAGAATTTTATGGTTTCAGAGATGTAGCGTTTAGATGGTTTGAATCATACTTAACGGAACGCACACAAATGGTCTCGCTTAACGGAGAAAGTTCGAAATTTCAATTGGTGAGTTGTGGAGTACCACAAGGATCAGTGCCTGATCCCCTTTTGTTCTTGGTGTACATTAATGATCTGGCAAGCATCATTATCAAGGGTAAATTCACTATGTTCGCAGATGATACTACAATTCTGTGGCACGGCAACAACAGTGATGAACTGAATAAACACATAGCTACAGACATATCCTTGGTGGAAAACTGGTGCGATGCCATTAAGTTATCCTTTCATGTCTCAAAAACATGCATTGTAACCTTCAGATGTACTCTGAATGAGATATTCTTAGGAAACTTGATAATAAGTACTGAACCATCAGCTAAGTTCTTGGGACTCCATGTAGATAACAGTCTGTCTTTCAATACTCATAGCAGTACTTTATGCAAAAAATTGTCATCAGGTTGCTTTGCAGTAAGGGTCATCTCATCAGTATTAAATACATCTGTAGCGAGAGCAACATATTTTGCTCTAATTGACTCACTATTGAGATATGGAATTTGTTTTTGGGGGAATAGCTCTCAGTTTCTATTAAACTCGGTGTTCGTATTACAAAAGAGGGCTGTAAGATACCTTTGTAAGGCGAAACCTAGAGATTCATGCAAACCCCTGTTTATTGCTCAAAAAATATTAACATTGACATGTATCTTTATTATGGAAAGTGTATGTTTAATCCAGAAAAAATATATCGATAATATTCGTTCTCTGTCAACTTATAGGACGAGAAGAGATAACTTCACGGTTTCCCTACCAATTCCCAGAAGCTCCTTGATAAAGGGGTCGACAATTTATAATGGTAAAGAAATGTTTAACCATCTGCTTTCACATATTAGATCATTGGTGGCACATAATACATTCAGGAAGGCTGTCAAGGAGCTACTGCTAGATAGGGCATATTATAATCTGACAGAATTTTATGACAATGTATTTTAAATATCTAAGTTTTGATATGGATTTATAATTTTAATTGTGCTTTAAATGTGTGTCTGTTTACACTGTGTATGACGTTGTATAAGTTATATACAAATTTTTATAATGTGATTAGGATTATTTTATTTTTATTGATCTTGACCTAATTGTGACTTTTATATGTGTATATGTGTTTAGATGGGTTTTTTATGTTTATACAACTTTTACTTTTTTGTATTCTAAATGTCTACAACTATTTTATAATTACCTTCTTTTCGCTTTGTCAATGAGAATTCAGATCTTTCGATAATAAAGCATATTTGATTTGATTTCATGATGAAAAAAAATTAGAATCACATTGTATACAACAAATGGAACTTAGTGAGAGACACCCTGTATGAGAAGGAATTATGACGAAAAAAAAGCGAGAGACAGATGAGCGGCAGAGAGGCACTTTTTGTTGCTTCGAACGCAGACAATGAAATGACGCTGGCTCGCTGTGAACGTATGTATTAACTCTCTGTGTCACGTGACCCACACCGTCTACCTCCACGCCGAGGTCACGTAACCCATGCTGCAAATGTATGCAACGGTCGACCTGGGGTAAACCCAAATTGCGCAATATCAAAAAACAACTCCAAGGTCAAATCGTGTTTTCTTGAAATTTCATCCAACTCGAGACAAACCGTAAACAAACACCGCATGTGAGATAAATCTATTTGCGACTGACTCTGAAAAACAAATTCAAGGTCAAATCGTGTTTCTGAGAATTTCATTCAGCTCGAGACAAAGCGTAAACTAATACCGGATGTGCCTAATCGCTATTGATGGCGGAGACGTATTTTTCTTAGAATTTCATTCGAGATAGTAAATTAATAATTCCATCATAATTTTCGGTTGTTCTAAGACAGACATTTTTCATGTTGGTTTTGTCAATTTGGCGGCGGCCATTTTTTTTACACAGCAAATCACGTGACGTTTTTTTCTCTTTCAGCCAATTGCTCTTAGCGAATCACGTGACGGTTTTTAGTCCCCCAGCCAATTGCTCCCAAATTTTTCATAATTTCCGCCATCGCCGCCATGTTTTTTTGCCTCCCGCCCTTGCCACCATGTTTTTCTGCAGAAAAGACGCGCGCCACACACCCCCGAAACTCTTCGGCGAACACGTCATCTTCTTCAGCAACCCTCCACCAACGGCGAGAACTAGATAGACGCGGCCATCGAGAGATAAATCACACCGTCGCGTCAGGAGCAACACGAATACGGCCTCATTAAAAGTGAGGCCGTATTTGTATTATCTATCGACTTCCGTTCTTGTTATTCTTCAACTAATTTAATTTCTTCGAGTGAATATTCCCGACTCTCAAAAATCATGTAGATTTGAATTAGATGTGCCTTTTTTTATATTTCCTTTGCTTTCTTCAAAAAAGGCTAAGTTGCCTCCTTTCTTCTTGAATCTTTTTTTAATAATTTTCTGATATGACGAAAGTAGTTACCTGGAGATCTCTAGCATTTTATATGATTTTTCGTTTTTTCATGGAGTTCAGTTTTACTATTTTTGGACGATTTCTCAAATTATTTCTCTGGCCTAGTCGGAAAACATACTGTATATTATATTCTTCTAATTTGACGTTCATAGTTTTAGAAGTTAATATCGTGATTGTGTCGATTATGATTTGCGTGTCTTCCAGTTCTTCTTCATGCAATCCATAAAAAACTAGTCCAGACAATCTATTTTATATTCTAAAGAGGTGACCTTTTTCTTCAAATTACTATTTTCAGAGCTGATTTGATCCATAGATATTTTTAATTAATGAATATCGTTTTTCAGTTCGATGACAGTTTTTATTAGATCTATTTTTTGTTCCATTTTATTAATTTGTTCAGTATGTATTGTACGAGTGAAGATTGGAAACAACAATATTCAGTAATTTGCTAATGATGTATTGTTTCAAAATAGTGATTACTCACTGATGCAGAATGAGTTTTAGATCCGTTCAATATAAAGCACTTGATTCTTTAATCTGTAGTTATCCCAAAATTTTGAATTGAATGAGGTCACTTTTCACACGTGTATTCGTATCAACGTTCGCACACAGAACACAGTTATGAACAGAAGACAAAAAGTCTTCAAGAAATTTAGGACTGAAATTAGTAATTAATTATACTTAATAAGCATATGGGATTCGTGGACAAATTTGATATGCTGAAGTGGCTATATGAAATCGATAGAAAGTCTAAAAAGTGGTGGCACCGTATTTTTTTGATATTTGCTGGATGCAACGGTGGTCAATGCTTTTGTAATATATCGAGAGAAAGCAAAATCTAACTAAGTCAATACCACTGAAAATATTTCAACTTTCAGTTATATTTGGCATTGTCGGCAGCGAAAGTTCTTGCCCGAAAAAAGGTAGACAGCCTTTGACAACAAATTTCAAAAGTACAGTGCCTCCAGAAATGAGATATGATTCATGTGCTCACATGTCATTGCACGAATATCCAAGAAGATGTGCAGTTTGTCTCCAAGGAGCATCCTCGCCGTACAAGGTGGATGTGCTCAAGATGTTACGTTGGATTATGTTTATCCGACAAAAATAACATTGTTTTGCCATGTGTCATAAGAAGTAAATCAAAAGGTACTGTTGCCTACTGAAGTATCTGTGAAACCACTTGTTCCTGTCAATATCAATCAATATATTTGATTCTGTCAATCATAACTTCATGTCGAATACAATAAATATCAGTTTTCATCATATGATAACATTATTTGTTGAATTTGTGGAATTCAGTCAACAAAGAGTTGATGTTTGTACTGTATTATACACAAAACAAGTTTTGAATTTTGGGGCCAATCCATGTTTATTTTAAATGTTATATTTTATTAAAGTATTCACTGTTAACTTTTTTGAACGAATAATAAACAATTCATTCATTCATTCATTCATAATGCATTTACTGTTAGTTTGTCAATCCTATGCGATCACAGCCTATATCCAAAGGCATACAGAAGTTACCGGGGTGGTTCCATGAGAAGTGGGATGAATTTTGATTTTTTGTGGCGGAATTTTCCCTAGGAAAGAAGATAATAACTAGTATAATGATCATTCTAATATCAAATCTGAAGGCATTTCCAACTCTATTTGCCTCCTAATTTGACTTTCCGCAAATTTCGGCGATTTCATCGCTGCTGGCGTGAAGTGTATATGACGTGAAATATTCTCTTTGACGTTACTTTCTTCATTTGTGGTACACAGTGTGTTTCACTCCTCATGGAAACACCCTCGAATCTTCTGCAATATTAGACGAAAAATCATGAAATTTTCAGGATCGATAGATACACCAGAGAAGAATTATCTGCACGAAAGGGGTTATTCTACGTGATATACACTGCACGCCAGCAGCGATAAAACCACGCATTTTCCGGAAAGTTATATGAGGGGGCAACATTAGTCCAAAATTCCTTCGGATTCGTGTTCAGAATCCCCAAATTTCTACCAATACACCTGTCTCCTGAAAAATTTTTGATTCTGAAAAATTCCAATTTGTTTCACTTCCCATGGAAACGCTCCTATATATATCACGTATGATGACTACTTTTGTGCAGTTAGTTAATTTTTAGTGTATCTATTTATCCTGAAAATTTCATGGTTCTACGTCAAAAATTACGGAAGATACGGGGGCGTCTCCATGAGAAGTGAAACAAATTAGAAATTTTCAGAACAGAAAATTTTTCAGGAGACAGGTGTATTAGTAGTAATTTGGGGATCCTGAACACGAATCCGAAGGAATTTCGGTCCAATTTTGCCCCTAATATAACTTTCCGGAAAAATGGGTAATTCCATCGCTGTTGGCGTGCAGTGTATATCACGTAGTATGACACCTTTTTGTGCAGTAAGTTCATTTCTAGTGTACCTATTGATCATGAAAATTTCGGTCCAATTTTGCCTATAATATAACTTTCCGGAAAAATGGGTAGTTTCATCGCTGTTGGCGTGCAGTGTATATCACGTAGTATGACACCTTTTTGTGCAGAAATTTCATTTCTAGTGTACCTATTGATCATGAAAATTTCATGGTTCTACATTGAAAATAACGGAAGATACGGGGGTGTTTTCATGAGAAGTGAAATTCCACGAATTTCAGTATCGTATGGACAAAATCACGGAATTTATGTACGTGTTTCCATAAAAAGTGAGACACACTGTGTATATACATAGATATGAAATGATTATTGACGTATTCTTATTGTGATATTGTGTCGAGTTCGGTGTGGTTTAAAAATTCAGTGGTTTCATTTATTTTAATGTTTATATCTGAAGATAACAAAAACCATATCAAAACGTCTTGAAGCATGATTAAAAAAACTGACTCAATCATCCCTTTATTATTTTCTATCTATCGAGAAAATGATTCTCAGAATGATCCTAGAACAATCGATCACCTTGTGAACTTCGAAATAGCTTAGCACTCTGATCATCACTAGCCACGGTATTCGAATGGTTCGAATCTTTCACGGTGTTACAAATAAGTTGGGAAAAGTTTGTCTACAAACCTTTGGAGTTGTGGTATTTAGAAGAAGTAGTTTTGGTTGAGAAATAAAGATCATCATTATACCGAAAAATAGGTAGGTTTCAATACCTCTCCGCATTTTCACTCCAGTGTATAAATAAAAGTAAAATGCCAGTTACATTTTTTCTATGAAGATAAACTATCATATTGTGTGTTCTTGGGGTTACTCGGCCATTAATCTTCGTGAGATAAACTATGACCTGAAGGAATGCGTCAACCTAGTATTCAGTGTCATATTTAAATTAGAACGATATGGAAGTCTTCAAGTGAAAAATGAAATATTCTTTGATTTATTTCTTTGTTACAATATCATCATTTTTATTAGGTGATCCAATCACTATTGAAATTGATAATCCAAGTTCACTTACAGAAGTTACCACGAAAAATGTGACAGCTGGCAGAAGTAAATCTATGGAAATTTCATATAAGTTTTATCATTACAATTTGCTATTTCAGTTGAGATGAAAATATTGAATGAACCTCATCATCTTTTTATTGGAAGATGTTCCCAAAAATATTCCATTCTACACCAAGAAAATATTATTCTTACTAATGATGGTAAAAGCCATGTGTCCGCTAATATTAGGGTAAGTAACATGAATTTCTCACTCATTTATCGGAAAAACATATTTCCCTTTCCACTTTTTGATTATTCCAATCTAATTCAATTTGTGTGACTTCTACAAACAGGTGATACTTCTTTTGTTCTCGACGTTTAACTTCACCTGGTTAATTGGGAGGTTTCTGTGAGTACGAGCACCAAGTAATAAAAACAGTGCCTTTCCTGCGTTAATCTTCAACGAGTGGTTTTTCGACGTAGTTATGAGAGAAGATAGATTTTCAATAAATAATTTATGTTGTATCATCAATATCGTTAGGGAAAAAAGATATATGAAGCTGCGCGTCATCCGCATATAAATTGATGATACAATGCTATATCGAATTTTTGAAGTCGCAAGTATACAACGCAAACAGAAGAGGCCCTATAATAGATCCCTGTGAGATACCTCTAGATACTATCAGTGGGGATGGAAAAAGGATAGTGTTTCATCACTTACACTTACAACAACGAATTCCAGTTTATTCTACACTAAAGTGTAGTCTAGCGCGTCAAAGGCCTCAGAGAAGTCTAATAGTATTGTCAAGAATGGCGCTAATATAAGCGATAGGGCTCATAGCTTCCCTAAGGCCCTAGTCGCAACAGTAACCATTTTATTATTACTGCCTCTCAACTTATCCTGAGTAATATTCACTAAAGAAGTTTCACAACTGGTTTCCTTCCATTGGAAATCCACATTGGCTGAAAGATAATTTGTTGAACTCTGAAATAAATTCACTCAACTGCATATCTACCTCCTTCTATAAATATATGCATTGGCCGAAGGTCTTTCAATTCACTTATAGTATTCATTTAGTGGTGCTGGAGGTTTTCCGGGTTTTCCTACAGCTGAAAAGTGAATACACCACCGAAAATATCAGTAAGTCGCTCCGGAGCGCCACGGCAAATAATTATAATAGCCGTCCTCTACCCGAACAGTCTATGCCTTTGGGTACACTCTATGAGTGTTTATGAGGGAGTATTATTATTATTATTTGTGGTGAAGGTTGCACAAGTGATTTCTTCAACATCTTTGGAAATACATTAGGGTTCAGGCATATATTGTTGACCTGATTAATGATGAGCAATAGGAGTGGACAACCTTTGACTCATATTTTGATGTTTAAGTATAGACCAAGTACAGTAGAAAGTTAATCAAGAATTCTGTTAGCTCAGTTCAAAAGTCAAGTTTTACGAAGGAGATAATGCGATAATAGTGTTACTACCAAACTGTTAAAATGAAAAGGCAAAATGGAGATTTAACTGAAACTTCAGAAATAATTGATAACGACTTCAATACCTACTTTTCGACAATTGGACAAGTTTGGCAAATGACATATTGAAAACTCATAACATTTCACCTGACGTTCAACAAAATAGAATGCCCAATACATTTGTTCTTTGGGATACCAACGAAAAAGAAATCATGGATATCATATTCAGCTTGAAAAATAACAAAGCACCGGGTACAGATGGCCTCACATCGGAAATCCTGAAAAAGATCAACAAATACATATCCAAGCCATCGACATATCTTATAAATTCATGTTTCAGAATAGCAGTAATAAAGCCCCTGTACAAAAGTGGGGACCGCATGGATACTAGTAACTACAAACCAATCTCACTTCTTTCTAATATCGCAAAAATATTCGAAAAAATCTTGAAAAAAAGGATCATTAGTTTTTTAAACAAATATAAGATTTTATCGAACAAACAATATGGTTTCAAAGAAAATAAATCGACAGAAGATTCCATCGCCAACGTTACTGCAGGTTAAGTGGTAGACCATCTCGTGCTTTCGTAGCAACAGATGAACTTCGCCTTTTCAGCAAATCTTGACATACTGAACTGGAAAATGTATATTTCGCTGAATAAAGATTATTATTATTATTATTATTATTACTGATAAAATAAATGAATCTGTTGATGAAAATATCCCAATACTTGGCATATTTGTTGATCTTAAGGCATTTGATACAGTCTGCCACGAGAAATTGATGAATGTGTTGGAGAGCATTGGATTCAGAGGATTATCATATAATCTATTGAAAAGTTACCTGACAAAAAGAAAGCAATACGTGAAAATTGGCAATAGCGTTAGTACAGAAAAATTGGTTAGATACGGAGTTCCCCAAGGAACAGTACTCGGACCAATGCTCTTCAACATATACCTCAATGACCTATTCGAAATCGATACAGAAGGACACGTAGTGAGTTTTGCTGATGATACAGTTATATTATATGAAGCAGCGGACTGGTGTGAACTGATAAAGAAAGCTGAGAGAGACTTTGCCAAAATAATAAGTTGGTTTAATAACCGTCTGCTCACTATAAACTTTAGCAAAACATACTTTATACCATTCTGGTCTTATCCTAAATACCTGCCATCATATGAGACGCTAAATATCATAGGACAAAATACATCGTTCAAAATATCATCAAAATCACATATAAAGTATCTTGGCGTTTTTCTTGACAGCAACTCAAGATGGGATATACAAATAAATAAACTAGTAAAAAAACTGAGATTTACTCTATATAAATTCAAATATCTAAATAAAATACTTTATCAACAACAAATGAGAATACTTTACTATGCTCTTGCTGAAAGTCATCTACGTCATGGAATATTAGCGTGGAGGTCCGCCACTAACAAATATATAAACCCTTTAGAGAGAATACAAAACCGACTACTAAAAATAACATACTCCCTTCCCATTACATTCTCGACAGATCAACTATATACAATAACAGGCCACTTCGATGTAAGGCAACTATACTTTTTGAAAACTGTTGCTAGACAACACGTCCATAGAACTGAACTTAGGCTCCCAGACCATTTCTACAATACTAGAACCAAACAAAACTCCTACGTTATACCTCGGCCACACAAAAATACCTTAAAACCTAGTCTTGTTTACTTGGGACCAAAATTGTACAGCCACATTCCAACCGAACTAAAACTGATCACTTCCCAAATTGTCTTTACCTCCGAGTTGAAGAAGTGGGTTAAACAAATCCCAAGACTGAGAATCCATCAATTTGTTGATGTTACAAATATGTATTATTGAAAAATCCAACTTATACAATTGACGTGTCATTGGTGAGTTTTCTTCTGAACGAAAAACTTTATTGTATATCCCATTGTATATTCATTGTATTGTTGTTATTTTGATAAATTTTTCTATTCATGACTCCTTGTTACGTTTGATATATTTATATTTATAATTGTGTATTGTTTGATATGTGTATAAGTATATTTATAATCTTACCCATTGTGATGCACTATGTTTTTAATTTCACCTATTTTAATTTATGTGCGAAAATTTGAAACTTCTTGTTTATTTACATGTATTCGCTAGTGTATGTATGATGAGCCAAACGAACATTCAAATATCAAAAACCTGTAAAAACAAATAGATAGTGGAAAGTTAGGTACTTATATTAAATTGGCAGAGAAATACTACACCACTTTCAAGGATCTTCCTTTAGTGGTTGCAACAATTTATTTACCATTTTTATATAACTATACTGTTTTTATTAACTTTTTAAATTTATTGTGTAACACATTTTTTATAAGGCAAATAAATTATTATTATTATTATTATTTATCGGTGATATAAACATCAATTTACTCAAAGAAGACAAAAACAATATGGAATACCTAAATGTCTTGAATGAATACGGTTACATCTCCACCATCAATAATCCCACTAGAGTAAACTCATGCCTTGATCATATCTTCATAAAATCAAAGTCAAACAATATTACGCCTTAGGAAATGCGTATTTGGGTCGCATGACCTATTTCTCCTTGGAGTCAGCTAGAATCCTGGCGCCAACCCCAGTACCCTTGGAATCAGCAGTTTTCCAGTCAACAAGTGGAAACTTATAAAAGAAGAGGATCCCGGCATCTCAGTGTTCAGATGCACGTTCATGATCGAGTAACTGTTCCAATATTTAGGTGCATATCAATAAGTC
This sequence comes from Chrysolina americana, assembly GCA_958502065.1. Lineage (NCBI taxonomy): Eukaryota > Metazoa > Arthropoda > Insecta > Coleoptera > Chrysomelidae > Chrysolina > Chrysolina americana. Next base: position 35,679,362 of record OY293420.1, read on the forward strand.
TGACTGACATTGTATGTTACCATTTTAATTTCTGTTTGTCAAATAAACAAAATAAAAGTTTAAAGTCTGTTTTTAAAAAGTCTTTGGTGAATCCAGAGATATAACAGTGGCGCAGTCGTACGGATTTCTTCAACGTAGAAAAACTACGGAGATTTCCAAATCTTCAAAGAACAAAGAACCAACAACAGCAACCCAGTGGACGGACGGTTTCTTTAACATCGAGTAACCCGGTGTAGCAAGGCGAATGAAGTAGGATTTCATCCACCACGCAAGAAAAAGCCACAAGAAACAAGAATAAGAAGAAATAACCCCGTTTTGGAACTCCTGTGGATACGGAACACCTAGTGAAGCTCTTGGCAGAGAATTTCAAGACAACCCCGCATCAACCCTCATCGTTGGAACCCCTGTGGATAGGAACACCTAGTGAAGCCCCTGGCAGAGAATTTCAAGACAACCCCGCATCAACCCTCATCGTTGGAACCCCTGTGGATAGGAACACCTAGTGAAGCCCCTGGCAGAGTATTTCAACAAATGTAAGTGACTTTGATTTATCATCTTTTGTGTTTTCAAAGTTCTCTTATCCATCCCATTCTTACCCAAACAAACCCAACTAACTAAAGATTTTCATACTGACTGAAAATCGAAACTTGAAAGTTTTCATACTGCTGAAAATTTGAGATAAATAAATAAAAATGCAAAATCAACCAGAAGATCAAGCAGAAATCGAACCATACAAACTTTCAGAATTATTCTCACTTATCCCTGAATATGATGGTGATAGCATATTACTAAATACTTTCTTGAATGCATGTGATCAAGCGTTTCAACTTGCAACAGTAGCACAAAAATGCCTTTTAATTACACATTACAAAAACAAATTAAAAGGAAAAGCAGCAATTTTGGTAAATTCTCAAAACCCAATAACGTAACAATACTGCAATCAAAAATTTACTAAACACTCATTTTGGTGATTCTCGCGATTTGAACTCATTAATTCAAGATTTGCAAGAAATGAAACAAATGCATGGAGAAACAGGTATTACTTTCCATTCTCGCATACAAACACAACGCAAAAATGGTCGCCTCTATAAACAAATCATTATTAACAGCTGAACAAAAAGACGCACAAATTACTCTAGTCAACAACATGTCTCTCAATACACTTCTGACAGGATTAGAACCAAGAATAGGACAAATAATTAGAGCAAGTAACCCTATAAATATGGCAGAAGCAGCTCATAGAATTAAACGTGAAATTCAATTATCATATTTTGAATTTCAAAAAAATCAAAGAGTTACTCCAGCTGAAAATCAAAAACCAAGGCAAAATCAAAATAATATGTTCCAAAGACAACCTTATTTTCAAAATTACCAACAAAGACCTTTTCAACCAAATTTTCAACATCAACCAAATTCTCAAAATCGTCAAACAAAACAACAAAAGCCTCTAATGAGACCCAATACTAATTTTCAACAACAACGAAATACTGTAATACAACCAAATCCCAATTATAGACCTAATATTCAGACACTGTATGAACTCTGAAAATAACTCACAATACTATGACTTAACTCATAATCGAGAAGACCTAGACATTGATTATACTGATAATCAAGAATATTATGAACCTGAAACCGAATATTACAACGAATACGATTATTGTCAACCACAAGATAACGGGCAAGCATACCATGAAAACAATGAACAATATTCGGATTTTCAAACGGAGCATCTTTCAATCAAGCCTCCTATCAAAGAGGAAATGATTCACAACACGAATATACTAACACAGCAACTTGACACCCTGAATTTGCAGGAATTCGTTTAAACACCGTCAGCTCAAATAATCTCTTTTACATTCTTGATGCAACGAAGACATTTAAATTATTAATTGATACAGGTGCTGGTATTTCCGTTTTCAAACAGAAAACTTGTGAAAAATTACCGATTCGAAATCCAGAAAATATGTCAATCTCAGGTATAACTGGTCAAAAAATAATTATTACTGAATCAACTCTAATACCATTTCAATTAAACAATCCCCACAAAGTTTATATTTATGACTTAGATATAGAATTTGATGGAATCTTAGGATGTGACTTTCTTGAACACTACGAAGGCATTGTAGATATCAAAAATAGAAAATTTATTTTAAATTACAAAACAGTTCCTCTAATAAAAGTCGAACCAAAAACAGGAAATATTGAAAACAAACCCAATTGAATGAAAAAATTTCACAAGAAACTCTCAGTTAACAACCAACGTCAAATGAAAAACTAGACCATATTTCTGATGATATTTTTGAATACAATCCAAAGAATTATTTATTTGAAAGCCCAACTGACTACTACCAATATTTACAAGACAAAATCCCTATAGCTAATGAAATTGAAATTCCTGAAACCAATGAAACAGTGAACATTATCGAAATTGAACCACGAGTAGAAAAAGTTTTCAAATTAAATTCAAATTTAAAAAATTCAGAAGCAATACTGCTTGCTTCAGAAAAAGAAAAAGTAAGACTTCCAAATGCTATTGTAAAAACAAATGAAAAAGGAGAATTTTTTACAACAATAATTAACGTAAAACCCATAAAAAAAATTGATTTTTCAGATTTAATCTTAGAACCAATTCAAAATTTTGAAAATATTTTAAATTTTAATCAAAGTGACCAATTTAATGAACAACAACAAATTATTGATAGAAGACATGAAATAAAAAATAACTTAATGCTCGAACATCTCAACGAAGAAGAAAACGAAACAATTGAAAACTTATGTTTTGAATTTTCTGATATATTTTACCTAGAAGGAGATGTATTAACTTTTACCAATGCAGTAAAACATAAAATTGACACCAATGACGCTAAACCTATTTTTACAAAATCTTATCGTTACCCCCAAATTCACAAAGAAGAAGTGAAGTCCCAAATTTCGAAAATGTTAGAACAAAATATTATAAGACCTTCAATATCACCCTGGTCATCTCCAGCATGGGTAGTACCAAAAAAACTAGTCGCCTCCGGTAAAAAAAAATGGAGAGTAGTTATAGACTATAGAAAACTTAACCAAATAACAGTTGATGATAAGTATCCCTTACCAAATATAACAGACATACTTGACCAATTAGGACAATGTACTTATTCCACAACTTTGGACTTAGCCTCAGGTTTTCATCAAATTGAAGTAGATGAAAAAGACATTCAAAAAACAACTTTCTTTATTGAGAACGGTCCTTATGAATACCTCAGAATGCCATTCGGATTAAAAAACAGCCATAGTACTTTTCAGAGAGTTATGGATAACATACTCTTAGGTATACAGAACGAACGTTGTTTAGTGTATATGGACGACATCATAGTTTACTCAGCAACACTTTATGACCATATTTCTCGACTAACAGAAGTATTTCAAAGACTCAGAAAAGCTAACCTCAAAATTCAACCAGACAAATGTGAATTTTTAAAATATGAAGTACCTTATCTCGGACATATAATTTCTGAAAAAGGTGTTAAACCAAACTCCGACAAAATAAGTTGCATAGTAAATTTCCCAGAACCAAAAAATCAAAAAGACATCAAATCTTTCTTAGGATTAGCAGGTTATTATCGCAGATATATTCCAAATTTTGCAAAAATATCTAAACCAATGACAAGACTCTTACAGAAGGACATTCCTTTTATTTTTGACGAAGAATGTAAAAAAGCTTTCAAACAACTGAAAGAAATTTTTTGTCAATCTCCTGTACTAATATATCCCAACTTTAATGAACCTTTTATTTTAACCACTGATGCATCATCATTTGCAATCGGATCAGTGTTATCACAAGGACGCATAGGTCAAGATCTACCTATAGCATACGCCTCACACACACTTTGTCCAGCAGAAACTAAATATAGTACAATTGAACGTGAACTTTTATCTATTATATGGTCAGTAAAGCAGTTTAGGCCCTATATTTACGGTAGAAAATTCAAATTATATTGTGATCATAGACCTCTAACTTGTATATTCAGCATACGTGACCCAGGAAGTAGACTCGCAAGATGGAGATTAAAACTCGAAGAATACAATTACGAAATTATCTACAAACCAGGAAAATATAACAGAAATGTAGACGCTCTAAGTCGAATCAAAATTAATCATTTTAAAGACGCTTCTCAATTTCATACCAAAGTATTGACAAATAATGAAACTGACAATGAATCTAATGTTTCAGAAAAAACTGAAATATCCCCTGAAACTATGGAACAAGAGTTCGATAATTTTGTAGGCATATGTAGAAAAAAATCAATAACTGATTATTCAAAAATTCAATTTTCAAACTCTCAATTATTAGACAAAACTCATAAAAATATTCTGATAGTTTTCCAACAGTATAATACCATCAGTTACGTAAGAAAATTTTAGACGATATTTTTGAAGACAATCATAAATGTGAAAAGAATAAAATAAATAATTTTCCTAGCAAAACAGTAAAAAATAGGAAATATTTCAGAATAACTACATCATTTGAACCTCAAGAAGCAATAAAAGAAATGTATATATATCACTCTTCAAAGACCAACATGAATTTAAATCATCAGCAACATACTATACTGATAACAACCCTGACTTACCCTTTCAAGAATTACTTTCATATATACTTTCTGACGTGGACGATATAAAGATAATACTATGTCAAAATATAACAACGACACAGATGAAGACTCTATATCTATTATTCATGATCAATACCATAATGGAAAATCTAATCTTCATAGAGGAATAAATTAAACCCTTAGAAGAATTATAGAAAGATATGACTGACATGGAATTACAAAAGACGTAGAAAATTTCATTAATAAATGTGAAATTTGTCAAAAGACAAAAATCTGTAGGAAAAATCTTAAAAACTCTCTCGTAATTACTGAAACACCCAGAACACCTTTTGAAAGAATAAACGTTGATATTCTACAAGTATCAGACGCATATATCCTCGCAATAAGAGATGAACTAACAAAACTTACACAACTGTAGTAAAACTACACTAACTAATTTTCCTAATTTATTAAAAACACTATTTACAACAATTATTCACTAAAACATTTTCTTCGATAACTATTTCAATTTATTTCTACTGTGGCTATCTATCAGCGAACTCTGGAACTGTAACTAACTCTCTATTCTGACTGTCCCGCTTATATACTCCCAAGCAGTTTCCATTCATGACTCTCGATTATTCAGGAGTATAGAACATTTCATCTAGATGGCTCTTCGAATAGTATCGAATTGATCGATTTATTCCAGCTTGTTCTCGGCGATCCGTATGCCATCAGATATGCTGTTGTAGTTGAACGAGGGTGCATAATTAATTAGATCAGGGCCGGTCTCGGGGCCGGACTCGAAATCGTTACATTGCCCCCTTCTTAAAGACGTTTCGCCCCGAAACGTCATTCTTGGAGTGTGGGGATATCTGCAAGATTCTCCATATCTGCACCTGAACGTTCGATGGAAGTAGCACTCCACAGTCTTCAATTTGGGTCGAGGAAGATGGTTGCAGCACACCAGAATGTTGATGCCGCGGGATCTGAATATTGTCTCCAACATGCTTCTCATAACTCTCCAGTCCAGCCCATTAAGCCCACAGGCCAATTTTGGGATTGCCAGGTCTACAATATTCTGGTCCAGCATCGTGTCTCTCAATCTCGTAAGACTGTTCCAAACATCTTCATAAGACGGCTTATCTCGAGAACGCTTCTTGGTGACCAGATAGTAGATGTTTCTCTGGCCTTTCCTCAGCTGTAACACCCCTCCAACTTCCGGGTTCTGTTCTCTCAGTTCCTGGATTCGACCGAACTTCTTGGAGAAAACTACTGCAATGCCTCTGGACATTTGGAGATCTTCTGCCACACAGTGAGCTAACGCGTAATCAGCAGGCACCTTGAAAAGATCTCGTGACTCCTCTCGGGTTACCCCATATTGAACTTTCTGTCCGTTCGAGTACAGGGACATGAACCTCTGAAACGTCATTTCGTCCTCCGGTGATCTGACTGTGCGGACTTGATAGTGGTTTCCGGCGTAAGGGGAGAACCTATTGAAGTGGACTACCCTAGGTTTTCCTCGTGGTGGCTTATATATGCGGTAGACGAGGTCGCTTATCCTTTTCATGATCTTATATGGACCTTCCCACGAGTTCCGAAGTTTCGGTGATAGTCCACGGCGACGTTTAGGGTTGTATAGCCGGACAAGGTCACCTGTCTGATATCCACCAGCATCCGCCTTGATATCGTAGGTCTCCTTCATTCTGTCGCTGGCACTCTGGATGTTTAAATGGACCCGTTCATGGATGTCGTCCATTCTCCGTCGCAGTTTGCTGACGTAGTCATCTCCCGCAGTGTCTTGTCCTGGTGGCTTCCCAAACTTCAGGTCACATGGTCGCAGCTCTCGGCCCATAATAACACTAGCAGGGGTTTGGCCGGTTGACTCATGAACTGCGGAACGATACGCCATCAGGAACAGATGGAGGTACTGGTCCCAATCCTTCTGGTGATCAGAGACTACCTTGGACAGGTGGCAGTTTATCGTCTTATTCATCCGCTCCACCATTCCATCGGACTGCGGATGTAGAGCTGTGGTCTTCGTTTTCCGGATGTTCAGCATCTGACACATCTCCTGGAACAGGTTTGACTCGAAATTCCTGCCTTGATCCGAATGCAGCTCTAACGGGACACCGAATCGACAAATCCACTCCTTCATCAAGACGTCGGCAACGGTGATGGCTTCTTGGTTGGGAAGGGCATAGGCTTCGGCCCACTTGCTGAAGTAATCCATCGCTACAAGGATGTACTTGTTCCCGTGTTCAGATTGTGGGAACGGAACAGCGATATCAATGGCGATCCTTTCGAATGGGCTGCCCACATTGTACTGGCGCATCGGGGCCTTAGGTCTTGTTCGAGGCCCATTACTGGCAGCGCATGCACATTTTCTGCACCAGTCCTTGACGTCAGCTTGACAATTGGCACAGTAGAACCGTTGCCTAACTTTCTGGAGGGTCTCCGTCACTCCCAGATGTCCTCCGGTGACCCCATCGTGGATTTCTCGGAGCACTTCCTGTCTTCTGCTCCTGGGAACTACTACCTGACGTATTTCTTCCCCGCCATCCTCCGACTCCAACACATGCTTCAAGACTCCATTGTCTAAGGTGAAAGAGTTCCATTGGGCCCAGTAAGTTTTAACGACTAGAGAACAACTGGCTATTTCCTGCCACGACGGTCTTCGCTCACTATTCTTCCAGCCGATGACTAAACCAAGATCTGGATTTTTCTCTTGGTCTTTCTGGATCTTGTGGTCATTCCAGTTATCATCGACCGCCGTGGTTCTGCAGAGTGTCGACTCCTTTTCCTCTGTTCGTCGGCAGTGCGAACAGTCGTCTGGACATGGTCTTCGCGATAGGGCATCCGTGTTCTTATGGCTGGTCCCAGCCCGATGTTCGATCTCAAAGTCGAATTCCTGGAGCCTCTTAATCCAGCGTGCCACTTGACCCTCGGGATTCTTAAACTGTAGGAGCCATTTGAGAGCTGCATGGTCAGTTCTCAGTAGGAATCTTCGTCCATACACGTACTTGTAGAAGTGCTCAACTCCCTTGACAACAGCCAACAGTTCCCGCCTGGTGACACAGTAATTCCGCTCCGGTTTACTGAGGGTCTTGCTGAAGTAACCAATGACCTTCTCTTGTCCTTCTTGGATCTGAGACAGGACAGCTCCAAGTCCCACGTTACTGGCGTCCGTGTCCAAAATGAATTTCCCGTCTGGAAGGGGGTAGCTCAGGATTGGTGCGTTGATCAAAGCTCCTTTCAACTTCCTGAATGAATCTTGGCATTCATCTGACCACTGGAACTTTGTTTGTCCTTCCGTGAGCCTGGTCAGTGGTTTTGCGATGTTAGCAAATCCCAGCACGTATCGGCGATAGTAAGTGCACAAGCCAAGAAAACTTCGAAGCTGGTGAATGTCTTTCGGAACGGGCCATTCAGCTTTGATCTTCTGCGCATCTACTGCCACTCCTTTCCCAGAGACAATATGGAAGAGGTAACGTACTTCTTTTTGAAACAGATGTCATTTCTTAGGGCTCAGTTTCAGTCCGGAGCTTCTCAGTCGCTGCAATACCTCTTCCAAGTTTTTAACATGGTCCTCGAACGATCTGCCAACCACAATAATGTCGTCGAGATACACCAGACACGTCTTCCATGATAGTCCTTTCAAAACCGTCTCCATCAATCTTTCGAACGTGGCTGGAGCATTGCAGAGGCCGATTGGCATAACTGTAAACTGCCATAATCCGGAGCCGATGGTAAAAGCTGTCTTTTCTCGATCTTCCTGGGCCAGTTCTACCTGCCAGTATCCGCTCTTCAAATCTAAGGTCGAGAAAATCGTAGATCCAGCCAGCGTGTCTAGCATGTCGTCTATCCTTGGGAGAGGGTAGCTGTCCTTTTTCGTCACGTTGTTTAGTTGACGGTAGTCTACGCAAAATCGTGTTGATCCATCTTTTTTCTTCACCAGCACGACTGGAGATGACCAGGGACTGTCGAATGGCCCGATGACTCCGTCTTTCTCCATGTCGCAGACTATTTTGTCAGCCTCCTCCTTTTTGGCGAGAGGAAGTCTTCTGGCTGATTGCCTGATTGGTCGGGCATTTCCAGTATCTATCTTGTGCTGAACCACCTTTGTTCTACCGCCTCTGCCTACTCTGGTATCGAAGATGTCCTGATACTTCCTGACTAGTTCTCTCAGTTTAGGCTTCTGTGCTGGCCCCATGTCCTTGGACGAGATAGGAACCAACTTCTCCAATTCTGCTGGCATGTTACTGGCTCGACTAACAGTGACGCGTACACTCCTTATCACAGAGGAAATTGACGAGCAGTGCCCCAGAATTGTTCCTTTCTTCAAAGTCACAGGGTGATAATTGACATTCATTACCCTTACCGGCCCAAATTTATCAACTCGCAACAAGGTTTTCCCTAGTACTATTCCTCGACCTATTTTCTCATCATGGAGCTTGGGCTCGAACATCACCACGTTTCCATTGCTCGCACCCCCATCCAGGCGAGCCTCCAAAATGGTTTCAGCCCTCTCCGCTACGCTCACGTCTTCAGCCAGCAGAACTCGAACCATTTCTTCATTCCTATCATGAAGTACCAGCTCTTCTTCGTTCACACGAAGGACGACGTCTTTAAAATTCAGCTCGAATCCTCTAGAATTCATGATGTCCATTCCAATTATTACCTCGTCCTCGATATCCGCTACTAGAGCCCGGTGTTTCACCGTAGTGCTGGCCAAAGTCAGTTCAATTGAAAGTTCACCATACACAGTTGCCGGCTCTCCTGTTGCTGTGCGTAGCTTCCAATTCGACGATTCGATTCTTACCGGTGTTTTGGCAAAAGTAGGTCCAAGGATTGTCCTAGTCGCACCCGTATCAAGGAGCATGGTGCGAGGCTCGTTGTTAATGAGACCGTCTACGAAGACCCCTTTGTCTTGTCTTTGAATTACAGCGACATATGCATTGTTAACTGGGGCTCGTTGGATACGGGCTGACGATTGCTCCTTCTTGAACTTCATCGTTGATGTTGATTTCTTCAGTGTGTGACATTTGCTACGCACGTGCCCAAGTTCTCTACAATTTCGGCATCGTATCAGTCTTCTCTCAGGCACAACTTCCTTCAGCACTTTTCGCATCACAGCTTCTATATTAGTAGGCTCCTGTCGGTCTTCCTCGATCATCCGGACTCTACTCTGGCTTTTGCAGGATTGTTTTGCAGCCTCAAATTCCAAAGCCCGCGCCAATGCGTCTACAAGATGTAAAGGACGAGCTAATGTTAATGCTTGCCGGGTTTCCTGGTCACGAAGTCCATCCAAAAATACCTGGACTGCTAGTCGCTCCATTACATTTTCCGGTGTAGCTGGGTTCGCAAGACGCACCAAGCGTGCAATATCTGCTTCAAATTCATGCAACGCTTGATTTTTGGCATCGGTTCTTTAGCTGTGAATGATATACGTGTTCAAGGTGGGCTTGGCCATAGCGAAGTTCCAAGTGTTTTACCAGCTGTTCACAGTATTCCTGTTGTTGGGCGGTGAGCGTTTGTAAAATATTTGTTGCTTCGCCACGCAATGCCAGTGTCAATGCTGAAGCTTTTTCCCCAGCATTCCATCCATTTGCTTTGGCAGCAGCTTCGAATTGTCGGTGGTAGTTTGACCATGGAGTATTTCCGTCGAACTGAGGCGGTTTCAATGAGAGCTTTCGAGGTTCCGTACTGACCTTGAAATCTTTTACGTCTTTTTGAACTTCCTCCAGGTTCATACTCAGGTCCAGCATTGGATTTCTGTTGGAAATTTCAGGAATGTGCACAGAATCCATTTGCTTTTCTAGCTCACTAAATTTTTCCTTTATTTCATTGTGGAGCGTTTCCTTAATTTTTTTCATTTCTTCTTCCATTTCATCTTTGATTTTCTCCATCTCTGTTTCAACAGTTCCCATTCTTTCTTCCAACCGATTGGCCACACTGCAAACTTCTTCTTTCAAGCTTCTCGAATTTTCTGGAAGCTCTTCTCTCAAATTCTCCGAGTTTTCTAGAAGCTTCACTTCTAAATTTTTCGAATTTTCGTGAAGCTTTTCTTCCAGGCTCTTCACATTTTCTTGAAGTTCCTCTTTTAGACAATTCGAATTTTCTTGAAGCTTTTCTTCTAGATTTTTCGAAAGTTCTTCTTTCAGAGTATTCGAATTTTCAATAAGTTTTTCTTCCAGGCTCTTCGAATTTTGAAGAAATTTATCTTCAAGACTCACCGAATTTTGTTGGAGCTTATCTTCCAGACTCTTTGAATTTTGTAGAAATGTATCTTCAAGACTCACCGAATTCTGTTGAGGTTTCTCCTCCAATGATTTCGTGTTTTCGTCGAGTTTGTTCATTATAGAGCTCAAATCTATTCCAGAAACTTCGAATAAGAACGTTTCGGGGTCTTCTCCTTCTTCAATCAGTCCATCTGCGAGTCTTTTCTAGAGTACGGCCTTCTTTCCAGTTGTTTCTAACTCACGCTCCTCTAACTCTTGCTTTAATTCACTAACTTTAAGGTCAACTAGGTGAACTCTTCTCGGAAACATTTTGTCTCTTATTGTCTTTACCGAGATATCAGTCTATTATTTATTTCACACACAGTTTTCAGTTTATTGTCCCGTGACGCGCAAAACTGTCCACTTCGCACTCAAATGTTCAACGGGTCACTAAAACTGTCTATTAGGCGCGATAAACGTCTCAGTTTTTAAACGGTGAACACTTTGACACTTATTTATTTTAAACATCCGACTTCTGACAACAAATGTAGTAAAACTGCACTAACAAATATTTCTAATTTATTTAAAACACTATTTACAACAATTATTCACTAAAACATTTACTTCGATAACTATTTCAATTTATTTCTACTGTGGCTATCTATCAGCGAACTCTGGAACTGTAACTAACTCTCTATTCTGACTGTCCCGCTTATATACTCCCAAGCAGTTTCCATTCATGACTCTCGATTATTCAGGAGTATAGAACATTTCATCTAGATGGCTCTTCGAATAGTATCGAATTGATCGATTTATTCCAGCTTGTTCTCGGCGATCCGTACGCCATCAGATATGCTGTTGTAGTTGAACGAGGGTGCATAATTAATTAGATCAGGGCCGGTCTCGGGGCCGGACTCGGAATTGTTACACAAGCATACCCAATGCCAAATAAATCAGCTAAATCAGTAGTTCACACTTTAATGTTTTTCTTCCAACATTATGGAACACCCCTTAGAATCCACTGTGATTCAGGCAAAGAATTTAATAATCATATAATGAAAGACGTCTGTGAACTATATGACATGAAATTATCATTTTCAAGCATTGACCATCCCCAATCGAATGGATCTCTAGAAAGATTCCACGCGACATTGACAGAAATGATCAGAGCATATGTAGCAGAAAGCCCTGACGATGACTCTTGTAATATACTACCTTACGCAGTTATATGTTATAATAACTCAGAAAATAAATCACATGGTTTCACACCATATGAACTTATATTTGGTCATACAGCTGGTAGACAACCCGTGAATAACCCGATTGGCATATACTACCATTTCGAATTCCCTCAAAGTACGATCAAATAAAAATTGATACTGGAGATTATTCAAAAAGAACAAAACGTGGATTAATTAATGGAGTTGGCAGTATATGGAAAGCTATATCAGGTAATCTCGATTCTTCAGATGGAGAATACTTTACCAACTCGATAAACCAATTATACAAAGATGAACACCAAATAGAGAATTTATTAAAAAATCAAATTTCCGTCACTACTTCAGTAATCAAAAATTTTAATGAAACTATTCAAAAGCTGCAAGTTGATGAAGCTACCTTCAATGAAGATTTAAAAAACATAGAGCAATCAATCTATGATATTTCAGACAATTTACATCTTATTGAAGCGAAATATAAAATTATAGATATTTGTGAATCCCTTATGGAAAACTTTGTATTTCTAGAAGAATATCTTGATGATATTTTGACCTCAATCACTTTTGCTAGATTGAAGATCATTCATACTTCAATAATAAAACAAAAGATTTAGTGAACTCCCTTCTGGAAGTATCACAATCCTTGGAAAAAAACTACTTGCCTTTACAACCAAAGTTTGCATCAGTAGCAAAATACCTCGAGTTAATTGAACTCGCAGCATTTCAAACAGACACAAAAATTGTCTATATTTAAAAAATACCCCTTGTTGAACCCGAAGTCTATACCATTTATCGACCTTACCCTATTCCTATATTGGATAATGGAACTGGATTACATCATATTTTACCTACAACTATAAAATATATTGGAAAAGATGATGACTCACTGTCATATATAATTGTACCAAATTTTGAAAATTGTAAATCATTGATTTATAGAATGAAAATATGTGAAAAAATATTGCCTTACCCAATTGATACTAATGCTATTTGTGAAGCTCAAATATTTAGACATTTAATGGAATTACATCAAGCTTGTAAAACAAGTATACTTTTCGCAAAAAATTATAATGTTTATGAAATCGATTTAAACACATGGCTTATAATTGTTTCAGACCCTTTGCCTGTAACAAAGAAACAAAAACGAAAATTATTGAAACAAATTCAATCTTTAAAATGAATGTTTATTGTAATGCATTTGTTGGCACTACAAGAATTCATGCGAAAAAACAAATATACTTCGAGAAAAATGTAACCTATACTTTTCACGAAATTTTAATACCATATAAATGTTGTGCAGGACTTCCTGAAAAAGAAAAATTTCCAAAACTAAAACCTCTGAAGCTGAATGAATTAAATGTTGATGATTTAAATACAGCTCAATTAAAATTGAATGAATATTCTGATCAATTAGATAAACTTATAAATGAACCTTTTGTTTCTAAACATATTTCATGGTTTACTTAATTTACCATTACACTTGTAATTTCTCTTGTAATTTTGTATTGTTTTTGTAAATGCAAAAATCGAAAAAATGTAAATATTGGTATTATGACATCAAGAAATGATGGACCGCCTGCACCACCAAGAAACCGAAATAAATTTCAAGCCATTGCCAAATTCTTCCCAAGAAGACGACCGAGCTACCAAATAGGCGAACCCGTGGAGGAAGAAAATGAAGAAATTGAACTCAATACAAATTCTTCGAAAACTTTTGTCTAAAAGTTGAATAAAAAGTTGCTGCAACGTATAGCATCAACTTTTTCATAAAATGGGGAGTTGTTATATCAAAATAGACAATAGCCCTTTGTCCAGTATTACGCCTTAGGAAACGCGTATTTGGGTCGCATGACCTATTTCTCCTTGGAGTCAGCTAGAATCCTGGCGCCAACCCCAGTACCCTTGGAATCAGCACTTTTCCAGTCAACAAGTGAAAACTTATAAAAGAAGAGGATTCCGGCATCTCAGTGTTCAGATGCACGTTCATGATCGAGTAACTGTTCCAATATTTAGGTGCATATCAATAAGTCTGACTGACATTGTATGATACCATTTCAATTTCTGTTTGTCAAATAAACAAAATGAAAGTTTAAAGTCTGTTTTTAAAAAGTCTTTGGTGAATCCAAAGATATAACAGACATGATCATACCTCTAATAGTAAACACTAACATTACAGACCACTCGACTACGATACTACAACTAGTTACTAAAGAAGGAAAAAATAAGCCAGTAAATATCAAACACATTAAATATCTGAACTAACATAAAATACACAAAAAAATGCAGAACACAACCTGGGAGTCAGTTTATACCGAAAATAATCCAAATACCACAATGAACAATTTCTTAACCATCATCCTAAATATAATAAATGAGAACACCGAGTTGAAAAAGACATCTAGAAAGAAAACAAAATTGCACCAAGGTTAACTAACCCTTTATTAGATAAAATCAACATAAAAAATCGCATGTTACAGACCTGTCTACAATATCCTGACAATAATATTCTGAAAGACAGGTATAAAGAATTCCAAAATATGGTGACTATCTTGTACAAAAAACAAAAAACAAATAATACCGATAAAAAATTGAACACAACAAACAAAATACAAAACAACTATGGAATATAGTACAAGAACTAACCGGTAAAAAACATTATCCAAATATCGAATCTATCAAAACATCCGCGGAGAATTACTAACAAATAATAAAGATATTACTGACGAATCAACAAAAAATTGGTCGAGGTAGGTAAAAACTTGGCTAAAAAATAAAAAAGAATCCCAATTACTTACTTCCCAAACGAAAATATTTTGGCCAATTCACTAGTTTTAACCCCAACAGATGAAAAAGAAATCAATTGCCTGATTAAAGAATTGAAGAGTAAAAAATCAGCCGGAATAGATGAAATTAGGGCTGATCTACTGAAATCCATTTCAAAATATATTCTAAATCCTTTGGTAAATATTATAAACAAATAATGTCTGACGCTCGGTATCTGGCCCGACTGTTTCAAAATGGCAATAGTAACCCCGGTAAATAAAAGAGGAGATAAAACTGACGTCAATAATTATAGACCTTTTTCGTGAATTACACATATTTCTAAAATATTCGAAAAATTACTTAAAAATAGACTCAATTCCTTTGTAATGGGCCGTGATGGTCATGATGGTAGAGTGCTTGTCTCTTAACCTAAGGGTCATGGGTTCGATTCCCAGCATGGTCATCGGTCTCGTGCATGGCATCACACGTTAAAAGGTAAGGGCTGCGTCTTCCCTAGCTGGGACAAGTCTTTCGAAGACTTTTAAGGGTTGTACTCTTAAGGGTATGCAGCTGGTTGACGGAAATAACAACAACAAAAAAAAACAAATATGAACTCATTTCAAAAAAACAATTTGTTTTCAAAGAAGAAACGTCCACAGAGGATGCAATACTTGAACTCACGGAACTAATACACAAATCTTTAGAAACTGGCAAACCTTCCTTATGTCTATTCATTGACTTGTCAAAGGCTTTTGATACTGTTGATCACCGATTACTTTTACAGACCCTAGAAAATGACGGTATCAGAGGAATTTGTTTGAAAATCTTTGAAAACTATCTGCAAAATAGAGAACAGGTCGTAATAGTGGATAATAAAAAAAGTTGTCCCAAAAAAATTGAATGTGGTGTGCCCCAAGGCACGGTGTTGGGTCCAATTTTGTTTAATTTGTACCTAAACAATTTATTTTGATTGAACACCGTCAGCAACATAATAGGTTATGCTGACGATACTGTTATCTTTTACGAAGCAGAAACATGAAATGAGCTTAGAAATAAAGTAGAGACAGATTTTGTTCAATTCAAACAGTGGTTTGATCATAGACTCTTGACAATTAATATGGCCAAAACAAACTTTCTCCCCTTCAGTTGCAACATATCTAACGTCTACCCAATTGAAAACATCAACTTGACTACACAAGGAAATAATTTTAACATCCATTCCGTGAGAGAGATCAAGTACTTAGGTGTATATATATATATTTATATATATATATATATATATATATATGTATAGATAGCAACTTGAAATGGGATTACCATATACGATATACTATTAAAAAACTGCAAACAGTCCGTTACAAATTTCTTTGTCTAAAAAAGTGTTTGCCAGCCAAAGAACTGAAATTTCTGTACTTTGCCCTTGTTGAAAGCCAGTTAAGATACGGCATAATTACCTGGGGCTCAGCTACACGAGTACATATAACTCCTTTAGAGATACTGCAGAAAACATTCCTCAAACTAATACTGTCAAAGAACTCGAGGTTCTCGACTGATCGTTTGTATGAAGAATGCCAAATAATGGACGCCAGACAATTATACTTCTTTTGTACAAACGTGAAGTATCAATTCTGTGGTAATAAAGCAAGCTCTAGAAATCACCAACATAACACAAGATATCGCGCACAACTCGCTTACCCCACTATCGTGAAAAAATCAATTTCACAAAGAGCATATTCCTTTTGTGTAAAAAAACTGTATAACACATTACCAAAAAATATAAAAGATATAACATTGAAACCACTGTTCAAAAAAAACCTAAAATTCCAAAGAGACGGGCAATTTGTTAGGAATCTTATCGAAAAATAATTTACAAAATTTTAAACTTCTACAAATATGAAAATACCGATCTTCTCATATATGGGTGCATATGTATTTGTGTATAAGTGTATAAGTGGAAATACATTTTTTTTCCTTTCAAAGTATTCTTGTCAATTTTGTTATTTGCGCCTTTCTTTTTGCATTAAACAGTGAGGGATATCTGGACAAATTTTATAATTTTATCACTTTCCTGCATTTCTCTGCATTTTAATTTTAATATTGTATTGCATTTTATCCTACGACACTTATCATCTTTTATATTAATAAATAAACCAATGTCGTGTGTGTGAGTCCATCAAATATAAATATTATTTCCCCAATAAAATATATACACATTATTGTCTAATTCTCTTCATTGTACCTATTTATTATTTGTTATGATGTACAAATCATGTAATTTTAATATTTTCGTAGAAATCCTTTTTAACCATGTGTTGTATCTCATCAAATTTACTGTTTTCTCAGAAGTATAAATTTTTTAGACCTAGTATCACCTGTTATATCTTTTAGCCGTTTTTTTTTTGCGAAACAAGTGCAGCACCACTTATCGCACACTAAACTTTATTCATTACTTTTCTCAGTGTAAATTGTATTTTGTATAAACCCTGAATAAAGTCTTATTATTATTATTATTATTAAACTATCTGACCCTAGAGTATTCGATTTCAGATAATATAATGTTTTTTGAGTTTTATCTACTGAAATAGACTGAAATCAAAATTGTGCAGCATTTTGCATACCTACCTACCATCAAAATAGAATTCAATTGAGTGTTGATCGGCAGGATCGGCAGGTATTACTACTACTACTTAACAAAGTATTCATTCAAGTCATTAACATTTGTCAGATGCTCAGATAGATTTGGAGCCGTTAATGTATTCCCGAATGATGGAGGTCTTTCTATATTTTCCCACCCCTTATGTTGTTACAAAATATACTTTTTTTCACTCCTACAGGCCACAGTTCTGAATTTTCTTAATGTTTATATTCATGGTGGGTCAGACGAGCACAATCCTCAGAAGTCTCTGAGAGACTTGTGCGAGCTAGGGAAGACATAGCCCTTACCTTTTCGAACGAGTGATGCCATGCACGAGACCGGTAATCGTGCTGATTATAGCCCATGCATCAATGGGTGATTGGATTGAGAAGCAAGCGCTTAACCCTCATGCCACCACTGCCCAAAGATTGAATGAACAGATACCCTAGTTGGCCTGACCTGTCTATAAGTTGAGCAAGTCCTAACCTATCAAGCATATAAGTCAATCTAATGTTGTTTGGAGAACCATATTTCAGCATGTTGATATTGAAGTCGCCCTAAATGAATATATGGTCATATTAGGAATTAATACAGAAACATCGTTATCTCTGATGTATAAAGGAATTACATATCAGAATAGACGGGGGGCTAATAGACAACTTCCACACCAATATTTTTTTTTGAGATTTGCTCAAAGTCACTTTTCATTTAAATATAATTGAATGATGATCTATTCCTAACAAACGTATCCATTTTTCCTCTTCTACCTCTTTGACGATCCCTTCTCAAAAAAAAAAATATCTGCCAATAAAACATATCGACTGCCTAGTTCTAATAAGAAGTAACCCACAAAATACGTGAAATTGATTTATTGGTGGATATCGATAAAGAGCGCCATTTCCTATCATGTGATAATATGTCGTAAGAAACATCCCAAAATTACTTCAATTTGTCGACCTGTTCTAACATGTCGTATCAGAGTCGGCTGATATTTTTAGTTCCAATATGACGTATCCCACAGTATGCCGCCGTTTACTTGCCGCGTGCAATGCCTTGTAGTTTCTGTGTTTAAAAGTGAGTGAATTAACGAAATTTTTTTATTTTTCCATACATATGATATTGTCAAAGTAATTATTTACAAAAAATAAACTTCTATCGCCCAGCTGAGCAATTATTTAGTTTGCTATTATCATAAAGAATTAATTCAAAATAATAATGGGATACGATCTATTGGATCTTATTGGGGACTATGTGGATTAAGACAAATTAGAATTAATGTTTAGTGAAAATCTTAACAGGATGTCAATCAATCATTTATTTAGAAACAATTCAACTTTCAAGATTTATCTTATGATTATGAATAAAAAATATTTTTTTAGATGTACGGTAGAGGAACAAAACTACTTGCTTTAGCACAGGAGGGCAACAATAAGACAGAGTTATCTGCAGCTAATATCAATGATCTTGTACCCTTTGTTACCTATAACTTCGAAGTGAACAATAGAAATAATAAAAACATTGATGGTCAACCTTGTACTTCTTTACGTGAAAATGAAGTTGAACTTTATTCACCACAACAGGCCCTAAATTCGTTTCCAACATCACCAACTCTGATCGAAAATCAAAATTTTCTGGAAACAGGAACTAATGACACAATATTAATTTCTTACGTAGAACAAAATAACCATGATGAGCTGATATTAACTGATAATAATAATGATATTATGTTATGGCCGGAAAAATTGACCGAAATATTAGAACAGTTCTTACGTGAAACCCCATTGCCTAATAGTGATGACAACATGAATTATAATGGTCATATTGATGAGTCTGCCAATGATTTGCAAATAAACCAGATTGAAACTGATGTGGAGATTTCCGACTTTAACGACCCAGATTATGTACCCTTGCCAGATGAGAAAGAAAATGACATTGAACAAATTCCCAAAAGAAAAAGGAAAAAATCAGCTAACAGAAACTGTTGGGATGAGTATGTGAATCAGAGAAAGAGAATGTATGGAAAGGAATACACAGGATATACTCGGAAAAATGGAATAGTAAAACATAGTACCTATTAAAAGAAATGAGACAAATGGGCCTCAAATCTGTTTACCAAGAGCATATTAAAGCAAAGGAAGCAGCACGAATTGAAAATGGCGTTGACAAAGAAAATGCAGAAGCAGATCTAATTAACTGTTTCACTATGGATGTGCAGGCTGTGAAGTTGTGCCCAAAGCTAGAAGTAAGCACTGCTTATCATAAAACGAAGTTGCAAGTGCACAACTTCACCATCTACAATTTGAGAACACATCAGAGTACAAACTTTGTGTGGAACGAGACTGAAGGAGGACTGTGTTCTTCGGTTTTTGCAACTTGCATTATTAAACATTTAGAATAATTCTTGAATAATGAAGTTAGACCCTATGGTCGGATAGCTGCGGATACCAGAACAAAAATAGTATTCTGTCAAATGCCTTGTCTTGACTACTAAGTACAGCGTAACTATCGAGCAAAAATATGTTGAGAAGGCCACACTCAAATGGAGTGTGACTCTACTCATAGTTTTATTGAGAGGTGCCTTAAAGGAAAGTACATATTTTTACCCATTGATTACATGAACGTTATTAAAGAAGCAATGAAAAAACCGTTTCCATTGGATGTAGAATATCTGAATCATTCGTATTTTCTTAACTTCGAAGATCCCAACTGTAAGAGATATAATTCCATACGCCCTGGAACTAGGAAGTTTGACTTAAAAGTCAATGATGTAAGATGTTTGAAATATGAACCCAACGGAGAGATTTATTATAAATGCACATTCACAGATAGTTACAAGCTGTTACCCCAACGGCAAAAAGCTGTTGAAATCAATTATGTACCGAAACCCTTGTTCCAAGAAAGACTGAAGATTAAAAAAGTGATATGGACTCACTTGCAGGAGTTCAAAAGTGTATTGCCTAAAGATGTACATTTTTTCTATGATGCAATGCAATATGAAGAAAAGGAAAAAGATAAAGAGAGTGAAAAATCAAAAAACGGAGAAGATCAAAATAAAATAGTTGACAGCAAAATAACCAAAGTGGAACGAAACACAACACAAAGGTATGAGTAATTTTTTTCTGATAGAGGTATTTCCTATTTAAAGATACCAATGCATTTTTAGTCTAACTGAAAAAAACGAGGAAGCTGTTAATGCTAGGATGGAACAGGCTACGGAGCCTAAACGCAAGAATTCGTATACAAAAAAAAATCAAACGTATAAGAAAAACAATGAAAAGTAAGTTAGACGATTATGTAGTTTTCAACAAGCTATTCAATGTTAATATTTTTTCAGGAAACCAGAGGAATGCAAAAAAACGAATGTCTAATGGACTTTTCATCGGAATAATTCGTAATATGATACTTTTGTTCCTTAAATTTTTTATTTTTGTATCGTAATAAACATTTTTCGACGACTTAATACGTTAATTTCTCCTTTGTATATCATGCTGTTTTCTGCCGTGCTTAGCTAAAATGCCGTATCTACAACAAATATAAATATTGAGATATTGGATTCTTTAGGTTTGAAAATTTTGCGTTTTACCAAGCAAAAATTATGTATACTCCAGGTTTATAGCCAAAATTAATAAATCATTTTACCGATGTACAAAAGTTTGAAAATTTCCTTCGTACGAAGGTCGGATTTACAGAATTGTAAGCAAAAGTGCGGATGCAGATACGGCGTTTTTGCTTAGGAAGGCAGTTTTAACAACACAGAAAACCGATTTTTTTGCCCATCCTGTAATACTATCCCCTATTCTATAAGTCCTATCTTGAATACTTTTTCTCAAATGAATAAGACTTATCCAACATTTTAAGCACAAAATGCCGTATCCCACATTACTCTGAAATTACAATTGGTTTTATACAACAAACGGCTGAGATCCTTTTGATTTCATTTGTTGAAATTCATATGAAACAATTATAATTAACCTCATACATGATGTTTTGACAGCCAAAACCTCAAAATATAAATCGCATCCAAAATAAACAGTTTTCTTCATCTACTGTAAAATTTACTTTTTGTGGGATACACCATATCAGAACTAGGCAAACGATATATCATTATCGATGAGATCAGTTGAACAAGTCTTACTCAGACAAATAATTTAAAATTTCTATCTGGGTTACTTTCTGTCAAAACATTTAACCAATTTAAATATTCTCAACGAATAGTTTGAGTTTGTTATTGTCAATAGTTTTTTTTTGCGGTTCAGCATCTGGTTGACTATTAGAATGTATGGCTTGATTTTTTGTAAAGCTATTACTGGGAAATAATCAGTGATGTGTGTTTCGATCATTGCAGATTTCACAAGATGTGCAATGGAATTTTAGCAAAAATATGATCACTACACGTCGGACTGTGGTCGGTTACTCTTGTTGGATAATTCACCAATGATGTCAAATAGTTTTTTGCGAGAAGATAGCTTTCAAGAATATTCAAATTGATATCTTCAATCAGATACCGATAACTCAAAGTTAGCGTTACAAGAATATTTTGAATTTCTGCAATGAAATTATTAATATTATTGTTAGAACTTTTATAAGTAGCGATTATATTTTGTTCGTCATATTTAGCCTGAATAGAAATTTTACCAGCAGTGAAAGTAATGCGTCGGCTATTTTTTGTACGTGATAATTAAGGTTGTGTTCGACAAATATAACAATTACATCGCATTTATTCGTAGTCGTTGGTATAATGTGGGTGTTATAACCATCAATGGTGAATCCACCTGAATATGAATTCAACTAGGATTATGTAGAGATAATGACTTTGAATCTAAATTTTAAATCGTTAAGAAAGAAAACTAATTCATCGACATGTTTTTTCAAACTTTTGATATTTATGTGAAAGAGAGAAATTTCATCATTTACATTGGTACTTCCATCTCGTCAACAAAATCAGTAAGTGGGTTGAAGCATTGGAAGTCTGGCTCATTCAGATTATCAATATCATCTAGGATATTCAAGACCATGTTTCTTAGATCCTGTGAGTGATGGTAGTGAAAAATTTGGTGGTTACTATAGGGAGGGAAGCTAAATGAGTGGGCTGTTGATACAATAGAAAAAGAGTGGAGAGGAAGTGATGGCTGCAGGCAGTCCTAGCGGATGATATCGGGACCCGACAGGGCAAGGACGGCCAAGATACTGAAGCTATGCCGCAAAGAACTCCGACTCTTGGTAGGAGTTCTAACCGGCCACTGCGGCTTCAGGAGGCATTTGACTCTTATCAGAGTTGAGGCAGACCCACTATGCACGGAATGTGGTGAGGAGGACTCCTTCCACTTCCTGTGCGAATGTGGAATATACGACAGGCTCAGACAAAATGTCTTCGGAGCTGCCACTATTGAGGAAGAAGAATTGCACTCCTTGCAATGGAAGGATATTTCGACCTTCATAAGAAGGTCCAAGAGGTTTGAACAGGTATCTGCCATGGGATGAGTGAAGATGCCAGGGTTTGCGAAAAGGGTCCACTGGGGCCTAGTCGCTGACGCTTGCGCCCCCCACCCAGTACCATTACCATTACTATTACCATAGGGAGGGAAGGAACAATGTGATCTAAGGCTGAAATATTTAGACATATATCAAAAATATAAATAACTGGCATCCCTCATGTAGCTTCTAGTAAACTTCCTGGAATACTGTTCAGCAGAACTTTGGAGATATTTTCTCTAAGTTGACAAACTTGGAGTTGGAATTTTTTTACTGAGTATGGCGACCGAGTTGGCCTTTTCTAGATCTCTGGATGTGCGTTTCTGATATTATTTATAATGACTTAATTTTTTTAGAAAAGCGGCACTATGATTTTTTTCTCTTGCTTCTATGTAGTATCTAGTAAGCAATTTTTTCTGTCTTCTTTCTTGAACAGTTAGGTCATGGAATACTATAGGTTAGATTTTTACACTGTTTAAATATAGTTTGTTTTGTTATGTTCCTCGTTAGTTTCAATAAGAATAAGATAATATGAAAAATTACAAACCTTGTCTTATAATGAAGTCGGCATACAGGGTGCTACTAACTTCGAGGATAGATAGTACCTACTTGTCATAATAATTAAAAAAAATCCCATCAACATGGGTCTATTGATGCTTAGTTTTCGAAATACAAGGTAAAATTTTTATCCATATTTTCCACTTTCTCTAAAATTATTTTCAGAAGCAATGTGAAAATTTGGATCGATGATAAAGTCCATGTGCTTATACTGGAGATAAGCCCGTTTGACGGTTAATTTGATATCTATGGGTTATAGGTGGTCGAATCAAATTCACCTTTTTTGTGTTTACCGAATTTTTAAAGTTTTTATTGAAAATTTTGATAGCATATAAGGCTTTTTTATGAAAATTGTATACTAGTGTCATTTTGATTTTCTCCATATTGAGATAAAAAATCTCAAAAAGGTATTTTATAGTGACAATTTTAATGGAAACATATCAGCTTCCGTTCCTGAGTGTTTTTGTGTGAAAGTTCCTGAGTTATCAAATTTTATTTCAAAAGTATACCATCTCTTGAAAATATGGGATGCAACAAAATTCTTAAAATAATATTTGAGTTCAAACAGGACCATTTTCAAACTTACCTGGAGAATTGAGAAAATTAAAATATCCATCTACATAAGCTGCTGCAGATACCTCACAACAATAGGAACAAGGTATTTGTTGTTATTTGAACATTCCTACTGTATATAAATCATAAACAATACCAAATGTGCACTTACATCTATTTCATAGACAACCGTCATTTTTAACCTCACAATAACCACAGTATCTGGGAATAAAATAATCATAACCGGACATTTAAAAAACCACAGTTTATAGACTAATGAACTTGACATGCGCAATGGTATTTTTTTTAACTTTTTGGGTTTTAATTGTATTCGTCGCACTGACTACAATTATGGCAAGTTAATGTTGATGCATACCACTAAAATGTATGGAAGAATATCTTATCATATACATTTTTGCAGATACTGAAAAAAATGCTTGATCACTTCTAATTGATTGTTCCTAACAGAAAAAAAAAATCGCCATTTGGCATACCTACCTATTGTAGGTTTGTATTGAATAACACATAGCTTATTTTTCAGTGGGGCTCTCAGATAATTCGAGGAAAACAGTTTATAAATGAGTATTTACTTGCTCAAAGATAAAACAATATGGTAAAAGACATTAAATATATACCGGGTGTCCCAGAGCTTTAAGGCCAGTTATTTGAAGGAAAAAAAAATAAAATTTTTGCTAGGAGACCATAAACTCATAAACGCACCATCGCAAAATCCACCCCCTGGCAAACAAACCCCGGGAAACCACCCCTTGCTTTATTTTTTTTCAATAGCACCCCCATGTTTGTTGTTGTTCAAGTTACAGCCCTATTCATTTCTCAATCAACGATATATCATAATTTGTAGTTATGAAGACAGTTAGTCCAGATAATTGAATGCGTTGGGTTCCATTGATTCAACTGAAATAATTGTGTCACGTAGTAGAGACAAGACAAAGTGGATGGTAATGAAAAAAGATACAGTTGAATGTATTAACTTTTTGTTCTGGATCACAAATTGCAATCATTCGTGATACCGTTATTAAATATCAAAATGCCTTTTACCTTCACTCCCAACGGATACGATGATATGCTTTTAATTTTTGGTGAATGCCAAAAAAATTAACGTACTGCAGAGAAGCTATACGACTAACGCTTGGAATTGGTGGTGAAGATTGAAACCAGTAAGTCGTCTGTGCAAAGAATTCTCAAACAGTACATGTATTATCCTTTTGAAATACATTTACACCAAGTTCTCCAACGTATCGATTTCAAAAGACGAGTGGCATTTATTACTCACATTTAAGTTTTAGTAAATAACAATCCCAACTTCATCAACGTATTTTTGAGTAGGGACGAATCCCGCTTCCACAGTGAGGGGTTTACCGACATAAAATGGCCTATTGGGCCTTACTGGATGAGAGAAACTGATTTCCAAACGATGTAGGGAGTGAACGTGTGGTTTACACAATGTACGTCTCATCGACCCCCATTTTTCCAATACACTTCGATATCTAAATTTCTTGAAAAATTGTATTTCTGCACTACTAGAAGATATTCCTATCCAGAAAAGACAACAGATGTGGTAGCAACAAGATGGTGCTCCCACACATAACCATAATATAGTTAGAGCCACTCTTCGTGACCTTCACGTTCTCCAGATCTCACGCCATTAAACTTTTTTTTATGGGAATATTTCTCAAAAACTCAACCGATAAGTATTGAAAATTCAACCCAGAAAACTTCAGAGGCTTGTAAAACCGTTACTCCTGAAATCATTAGAGCTTCATGTGCTCAAGCTCTCATTCGGCGACTTGAAGCATGTATGACAAGTGCTGACCAACGTTTTGAACCATTTTTGTAGTGTAATGTATCATTTAAAACGCAGATGAATTTATAAATCAATGTTTGTTTGAAGGTGGTTGACAATGTGTTTCTTTGTATAGAATTGTTCAGGGCTTTCATTGTCTAAAGAAAAACAAAGAAAATAAATCCTCTGAATGTATTTTATGATCCACAACGTTTCGGCAATTGAAAATCTATTACTGTTTTCAAGTGTATGAACAGCGACATAAACCCGGGATATGGTTTATATATAATTGTGTCATTAAGGTGCATAGGTATCTGTTATGTTAATTACCTACAGGTAGTTCGGTAAATGAGTAATTTTATGTTGTGATGGTTCGTCCAAACATGCTCCGCTATCCCCGACTTTGATGTTTCCTCTCGTTGGGTGCTTTTTTTGTGTTCACTAATTCTAACCTTGAGTGGCCTCTTCGTTTCTCCAATATAATCCTTCCCTCATTCACACGGAACCCGGTAAATGTAATTTTTCGAGTCACTATGCTCGTGAGGAGGTCTCGTCTTCGTGAGTTGGCTGCGGATGCTGTTACTAGACCTAAAGTATGTTTGGATATTGTACCCCGATCCAATTCGATTTATCTTCTCATATAACCCGCTCACGACTTTACTCTTCCCTACGTGAGTCAATATTCCATTTGCCTTTTTATTTGCCTCAAGTAAGATGTAAGTACTCATAATTTTAAATTTACAATTCTTATATGACATTTTCCATTTGTAGTCTCCCTGATGATGGAATAAAATATTTCCAAACGCTTGGAAAAACTTGAAATAGTTTCGTTTTACATTGCTGCCGACCCTACGAATAGTTATACTTAATAGTTGTTCCTGTGAATTATCTTGTGGTTTCTATATTATATTGTGTATTAGATCACGCTGAGTATTTTTGTTTCGAAGGCACGATGTTGTTAGTGTGAAGAGTGGTTTCATATGAATTCTCAAAAGTTAGTTAAATGTTTTTACTTACTTCTATACATCGTCCTGAAAGAGAGGAAAAAATTACAAATTATCGACATTTACTTTCCAACTCCACAGGCGTCACCCATACTGTTCTGAAAAAATGGTTAATCTGGTTAAAGTGTCTCTTGGCGCCGTGATGCATTCACTTCTTTCGAACCAGAAAATTACATCGGAATGGCACAGCCGGACGAATGCAGAACGATGCCATTCTCGGTTCTTTGCGTTTGCTCATGGCACACGATTCCTGAAACCATCATTAGCTACTCACCCCATTGTATGGGATGTCGTTCTTAAAGCCAGCGCCTCCTGGAATGTATCGAATTTCAAGGGAAAGGGCACGACTAATAATTTCAATTCACGAACATCATTCAAATTCATCCAAATGCATTTCAATTAATGATTCTAATAAAAATGTTTTCAAATCTAAAAATAATACCGATTTGCCGTAAGACGACAGAATTTTTCAGCCAGACGTCTACTCAGGGCACATGATAAACACAAGCCAATGAGCCTGATGTAGCCTTTCTCTACCATCAAAGTAAGAAGATTTTTGTCATAGAGTTTTTAGCTCCTGGCGAAACGAGCATAGTGTGGAAAGAGGAGAAGAAACGGACCAAATATCAAGATTTACTCTATGAACTCGGCAGGCTTTATCCAAAACACTGTGTTAAAATGGTGGATCTGATCATTGGCGTACTTAGTGGAATGATGGACACCCTGCTCTCGAAACTGAAAGTCATACTGGCTTGTCGTGATGAAGCAGAACTGTTTGCCGGAAGAATATAGAAGAAGGTAATTGTTGGGTCGTTTTGTCCACTTAAGGCACCAAACGGTGGTTGAGAGGGACTTTACAGGTAATTAACACACCAGCATGCAACCCGGATTTATCGGGGATCCAGAGACAAGGCCTAACTGGAAAAAAATGAGTCCCAAATCTACAAATTATAACTTTTTGCCATAAGAAGGGTTAAGTGTAAGAA
This sequence comes from Chrysolina americana, assembly GCA_958502065.1. Classification (NCBI taxonomy): domain Eukaryota; kingdom Metazoa; phylum Arthropoda; class Insecta; order Coleoptera; family Chrysomelidae; genus Chrysolina; species Chrysolina americana. The sequence continues at coordinate 35,707,154 of OY293420.1, forward strand.
TAGTTGTGAAACTAGACTTCGTCCAATAAAAGACGAATAATTATTTTCATATAATATGGCAGAAATTTCAGCCGAATGAATTCAGAAGGCCTTGGGTAAATTCGTTTCCTCGGAGCACATGGTCGGGTATGTGGGTAAGACTGTTGGGTAATTGGTACCAGTGCGCCCTCCGAATTGGAGGTTTAGACAAAAAGTCTGACTGAAATATTTTTCACAAAAAATTTTATTAACACCCACATGAGAATGACCAGTAACATTGCCTGTGCGGGCCATGGGTTACTATCATTTTTATTATTTACCGTAGTGCTCAGGGGGAATGTTAGTGGTTTACATTATAAACAGTTGAAATTACACTCAAAACTTGAAGGAATTCAAACGTACGATATAACTCAAGAACTAATAATAAATAACGACATTATTAATATTGTAACATAATTGTTCTAAACTGAAGTCAATTAACGTTATAAAGAACATAACAGGTACAATTTACAACAAAAAAAGAACTCTCAAGAAACAACAATAACTAACGACTTCACAGCTGAAACTCAATCGATATGAATGTTATGCTTGGTGAGTCTATTTGCGCTATCTTAACCATTGCCTGATAGTTAGTACGATGGGTACTTTGTTATTTCTGTATCCTGAGGTAAAACACCTGGGGTTGGGTGGAGCAGTAGTAATCCCTCTTATCACATACAGGATTTGACGGAACTGGCAAGTAGCTTCATAGCAAACAAGTGTGACGCGAAAACGCAATACAAACTCTGGGGGAGTAGCGACATTAACGAGGTGAATTACTTCAAAAACTCGAGCAAATAACTTTGGTAACGAATAAAGTTAATAGCTTTTCCTTCTTGAATTCATGAAAGAAGAAAATACTGAACTTAAAAATGCTAGGACATAAATATATTGAATAAATGAATATTTGGAAACTTCGGTGTGAATGAAATGCAAGAAAAAGTTCAAGACACCAAAACAACTTCAATTTCACTTGACGCAGTGACACAAGTTTGAAAATATTAGACAAAGTTCATGGCCATAGACTTTTCAATGCATTCGAGAGTCTGGATATTGCAAAATGTGAGAATAGTATGAACGCAGATAAGGGCCCAATACCATACAAGTTCATAGTACGGTAAGGACTTCTCCTCTTCATAAGGAAGTCAATAGTCATAAAGTTTCAAGAGCGTTTGTTGTTGAATCCAAAACAAAGTAGGTAGAAGATCGATTATAACCAGGTAGATTCTGAAATGAAGTGAATAATTAGAGTCAATTCAATGAAGACATATAATGTAGGGGGTACAGTAGGTCAAAATATAATGAGTGTAATTAGCCACTCAGATGAGACGTAAAAATAGGATAAGAATATCATTAGTAGTTCAGTAAGCTATGAACTCCTGAGTATGTCAACATTGTTGACAAAACGCGTGTCGAATGAAATTGGTCTTGTTTTGGTTTTTAGGAAAATTGTCCAGTGCAAAATATTCTCGCTAACCATAATTTTCGCAAATAGCATGTAAATTGTTCAACTCGCCAGGAAGAATGGAAATACAAAGTCCAAATGAGCAGGTAACCATTTTTCCTCGCCATTGGGCCTGAGGTCTGTTTCAAATCAATGAAAAGAAAAAATAGAAAATGACCTTGAAGTCGATATATATTGTGAGATAAATTTTCTGCCCCAGCCAGTACAATTTGTGTTTCTATTGTAATAGTTATTATCCTCACAAGTACGGAAAGAGTACCATGACGCAAAGCGGAGTTCGGGTAAGAGTACCTTTCCGTATGAGTTAGGATCAATATTTTTTCTACAAGCGAGTTAAATAAAAAATATGTAGTACTCTTGAACAAACTTTCGCGTGCGGGAAAAATTAAACTCGCACTAGTGCGGGAATAACTCACTTGAAGTGACTTAAGCGTGCAGAAAAATCACTCACGATTGTAAGAAAAATATATTGTTGCTGTTATTTGTTGGATATTATGATTCGTGATTTAATCGTGGATTTTGAACCTATACATTGACCTCTACTTGCAAATGACTAAATAAACACCACTGAAGTTGTGTGAAAAATAAACACTAGTTAATGTGCTGCACTCAACAATAATAATGAAAAATTTCATATCATCGAGATTTTGACTGCTTTTGAGGTCGAAAAAAGTACATCTATTATTCGTAATAGGAATATAAGCAATCATTTTATCAGTTTATTCCTGTTTTATATTTTCTATTATTGAAAGAAATTATGTGAGTGCAGGTAATTTTGGTTTATATTAAAGTTGTTTATAGGTAGCTGATGTGTATTATATTTAATATGTTTTATTATTATAAATATTGCGTTGGATGGCCAGTTAGATCAGCGGTAAGGTTGAAGTCTCAGCTAGAGGTGAGAGATTTTTTCCGGATGTATTGGAATCGATAGACGCTCACATGCCTTGTTGGAATGCACATGTGATATGAGTTGTCTAGATGCCTATACTGACAATCTAAAACTTGCTTAGAATGCGCAACAACCAAACGGGGTGGTGCTAATCTTTTATTGGTTTTCTATACACCACAAAATATCATCGGTGAGTCGCCCAGAGCATCACAGCTAATAAAAAGAGTTGTCCTCTACCCGCACAGGATATGCCTTTGGGTACACTTTACGAGTTTCAACTTCCAACAAGACCAAGTTTATCAGTTGCACAGGTAGCTGCCTTCAAAAGAAATTCTCCGTTTTCTACTACTTCACGGTCGCAGAAAAAAGGAGAGTTTTCAACTGTATATACCCCTTGGAAGTGGGGTTACACTAGTTAATGTGCTGCACTCAACAATAATAATGAAAAATTTCATATCATCGAGATTTTGACTGCTTTTGAGGTCGAAAAAAGTACATCTATTATTCGTAATAGGAATATAAGCAATCATTTTATCAGTTTATTCCTGTTTTATATTTTCTATTATTGAAAGAAATTATGTGAGTGCAGGTAATTTTGGTTTATATTAAAATTGTTTATAGGTAGCTGATGTGTATTATATTTAATATGTATTATTATTATAAATATTGCGTTGGATGGCCAGTTAGATAAGCGGTAAGGTTGAAGTCTCAGCTAGAGGTGAGAGATTTTTTCCGGATGTATTGGAATCGATAGACGCTCACATGCCTTGTTGGAATGCACATGTGATATGAGTTGTCTAGATGCCTTTACTGACAATCTAAAACTTGCCTAGAATGCGCAACAACCAAACGGGGTAGTGCTAATCTTTTATGGGTTTTCTATACACCACAAAATATCATCGGTGAGTCGCCCAGAGCATCACAGCTAATAAAAAGAGTTGTCCTCTACCCGCACAGGATATGCCTTTGGGTACACTTTACGAGTTTCAACTTCCAACAAGACCAAGTTTATCAGTTGCACAGGTAGCTGCCTTCAAAAGAAATTCTCCGTTTTCTACTACTTCACGGTCGCAGAAAAAAGGAGAGTTTTCAACTGTATATACCCCTTGGAAGTGGCGTTATTCCGGTATGTATACGTTTCTGCGATATCGAGATGATGTAGGATGCTTCCGTTTATGAGCTGGACATCATGCCAAACTCTGTTTTTTCACTCTCTGTTCCTTTCTTCTACCCTCAAAAACGAATGCAGATTCCTCTCATCCGAAGCATACAGATTGAAAGTAATCTGAGAGAACTATTGCTTCTGGTTACTGGTGCCGCAGTTGTATCCACAGGTTCTTCTCAGTGCAACGGACAGTGGCAATAGTGAGATGCAAAAAACAAGAGGGCTGGGGGAGTCTTCCTGAAAAAGGCCCCTTCTGAACGGCATCAGTTGTCCAATGCATCTCGCTATCTGATCGAGTACCGCAAGGCATATGAGCAAATGTATAATGAGCATAGTCGATCGAGGGCATCAAAAGGTTACGCTTATACTGCACGGTTCTGTGTACTTTGATCCTCTCTGCTCATATATCCGTTCATACACCAAATCAAGTGTGGAAAGTATTCACATGTATGAAATGCGGAAAGTATTCGCATATATAAGATGCGGTAAATATCATAGCATGCAAGTACATTATTCTGTAGTTATTTGTATCAGGAATGTGTGCATTTTTGGAAATGAACACGATTCTCCCATTGACAAACCAATCCGGAATCTGCTGCTCCCAATAGTTATTGAATCAATCAAGGCCTGCAGCAACAAAGTTCTTCAAGTCTTCAAGATTCTGTCGAACTTCTGGGATATTCAGTTTGTGCAGAGTATTGTGCTCAGACTGACGAGGGCTTTGATTTACGCTAGGGTTGGAGTACACACGTTGAGTGGTTGCGGATATCCATATATGTTTTAATGTGCAAGGAGGTTCATCCTTTCATTTATTCAATAATCTATACTATTATTATTCGAAATTATGATGTCCTGGAAGTAGATATACAACCTGTGTTCTACGCCACTTCGGTGGCGTAGGAAACAGGTTGCTCCACACGGTGTATCTCTCGATGGCCATGTCCATCGAGTTCTTGCCGTTGGTGAAGGGTTGGGGATGAAGAAGATGACTTGTTCACCAAAGAGTTTTGGGGGTGAGGGGTTCAAAACGTTTCACACTAAGTGGCGCGCGTCTTTTCTGCAAAAAATATGGCGGCGATGGAGCGGAAGGCGAAAAAACATGGCGGCGATGGCAAAAGTTATGAAAAAACCCTCCCTCACGTGATTCGCTGAGAGCAATTGGCTGGAAGAGAAAAAACGTCACGTGATTCGCTGAGAGCAATTGGCTAGAAGAGAAAAAAAAAAAACGTCACGTGATTCGTTCTGTAAAAAAAATGGACGCCGCCTTAATTGACAAAACGAAAAAATTAAATATGAAAAATGTCTACTGTCTTCGAGCACACACACACACAACAGGAAAATTATGATGGACTTATTATCAATTCACTCGCTCTGGAATGAAATTCCAAAAGAAAAAAATACGTCTGCGCCGCCTTTAAATAGCGATAAGGCACGTTCCGTGCATGTTTACCGTGTGCTCCAGTTGAATGAAATTCTCAGAAAACACAATGATCCATTATTGACCTTGAATTTGTTTTTCAGATTTAATCGCAGAGTTTTATCTCACACATCCGGTGTTTTGTTTACGCTGCTCGAGCTAAATTGACCTTGGAGTTGTTTTTTGTTATTGCGCAATTTGGGTTTTCCCCAGATCGACCGTTGCATATATTTGCAGCGTGGGTTACGCGAACTCGGCGTGGAGGTGGATGGTGTGGGTCACGTGACACAGAGAGTTAATACGTACGTTCACAGCTACCCAGCGTTATTTCATTGCCTGCGTTCGAAGCAACAACAAGTGCCTCACTGCCGCTCATCTGTCTCTCGCTTTTTTTCTATACAAGTGCATTGTTTTTTATTGTGAGTGCCATTTAATTCGTGATTTGCAAAGGTTACTAGTAGTAGTTATTTATTTTTCGCGAGTGTTTCAAGTGTGCCTATTTCTTTCGATTCACTTGTTGTCGTTTCAAAAAAAAATCAGAAAAGTTCATTTGTCATATTTGTTTTTTGTCTCATACAGAGTGTCTCTCTCACAAAACGTATTTTTTTTGTTTTTCATACAGTGTGTATGTGTGTGGATTGCATTTTATATCATAATTTCTTTTCATACAAGGGTGTCTTTCACAAAGTTCCATTTGATATATACAGTGTGATTCGAATATTTTATTTGCATCATATTTATTTTTCATACACGGGGTGAATCATAAACAAAATTTTTTTTTTTCATTTTGAGTGAGTGAGTGAGAGTTATACAGCGTGTATGAATTTTTTTTCATTTTTCAAATGATTTCGCAGATGTCTCATCTTCTCGACGAAATTAACAAGATTTCGTTGGCTTGCAGAAAGAACCTGCGGAATTTGTCTGAGCTACCGAAGGACGAACCCCATCTGATCCTCGGCGTTCAAGCGAAAACAACATTTCCTTGAAATTTTGTGTGTCTGTTGAATAATCATCATCATGTCATCTGACGCTATTATTGCACACAGTATGGAGATTGTAGCCAAGTTGCGTAAGGCCAAAAAATCCTCAAAAAGGGTTGTACTGATGAAGAGCGCAAACATTGGCTGGCCCATTGCAAGTACACCGCCCGCCTGTTCAATAGTGCGATCGCGGCAGTGGATTGCAAAGGCTCTCTGAGAAAATTACAAACTTTATGCGGACACTTGAAAATTATCCGAAATTCAATCAAAAAGTCAGGTCAACAACAGCCAGACGTCGACGTGGTGGTGGGAGAGGGAGTCAAATCAAAATTAACATCTCGAGTAAAGTGGGAGGACTTGAAATCGGCATTTTCTTCGCGTTTGCGAACCGGTACAATTATAAATTTGAAACATAAAGATATTGGGCAATTTTTTGGTGATGCATTCATTTTATTTAAAAGCAGAATTAAAGATGTATTGAAAAAACATCCAATCATCAAAGTCAATACGACATTTTGTGGTGAATTCGTGAAAAATTCATTGAATCAAAAACAAATAATAAGCGACTTTAAATATTTCAACTATAAAAACGTTGTTATCGATAGGGGTACAACCTCGAAAGAGTGGTTCCTAGAAAATGTCATCGATCAAATTCAAAACAAACTTTCAGAATTCGCGGACAAAGAAAGTGGCTGGAGTCTTCAGAAAATTGTTAGTTTGGAAATCAATACGAATAAATCGGACGTGGGAAATGGTTCGTCTTTCATCGAGGTACCAAAATCCATTGTAAAAAGAATAAAAAAGCTTGCATCAATGTGAAAAATTAAGATAATGCGTGTTTCGCTTGGGCCGTCGTTTCGGCTTTGTATCCGGTACATTTCCATAATCATCCAGACAGAATTTCATCTTACCCTCACTATTCAAATATACTGAACTTGGATGGAATCGACTTTCCCATGAAATTTAAACAAATTACCAAATTTGAGCGATTGAATAACATATCGATCAATGTGTACACCTTGGAATTGATTCAGCCGTAGGCGAACAAGGAGGCATTTTTCGTTTCTGTTCCGAGCCGACTCACGAAACAAAAATTAAGCAAACATGTCAATCTTCTTCTCATTCAAAATGAATATCACCCGAAATTAAATGATTACGAGGCACCACCACTAGAAATCGCCGACGACGATGACGCCGTCGGCGATGACATAAAATTCCATTACGTTTGGATAAAGAATTTATCTCGCCTGCTCATTCGCCAACTCATTAAAGACACATTTGAAAAATTCATATGCGATCGCTGTTTAAATTATTTTGCTAGTGGAGAGAAACTCGACAGTCATACTGTTGATTGTCAAAAATTAAACGAGAGCAAAATTTCAATTCCTTCATATGATCATGTAGAATTTCGGGATTTTGTACATAAAGAAATAGTACCCTTTGTAATTTATGCGGATTTTGAGTCGATTTTGGAACAGTTTAATGACGAAGAATGCACCTCATATACGGCAAAGTACCAAAAACACATTCCTTTCAGCGCTGGATTTTATTTCAAGTGTGCAAATGATAATACTTTGTCATTTTATGATAGTCATCGGGGCCTCGAATCGATGGATTGGTTTGCGGAGAGAATGGGGGCCATAGCCAAATTTGTGGAAGCCAAAACTTTGGATATTGTCTCCATGATCGTCTCACCTCCAGATAGAGCGACAGCGCCATGTTGCCACATCTGCGAAAAACTTTGGAAAACTGACGACAAAATTGTAAAAGATCATAATCACTACACGGGAGCGTTCCGTGGATATGCGCATTGCAACTTGAACTACAAAAAGTAGTTCGTTGTGCCAATCATTTTTCACAATTTATCCGAATATGACAGCCATTTTATTATTCGAGATATAGCAAAAAGGGGTCGAGTTAGCCTGCTGCCTGTCAACAAAGAAAAATACATATCTTTCACCCAGTACGACGGCAACACTGACATTAAATTTCGATTCATTGACTATTTTCGCTTTATGGGCATGAGCTTGGAGCATTTGGTGCAAACACTGACCATCCATGACTTGAAGATGTCAAGGCGCGAATTCGCCCATTTTGACGCCGACCGGTACGAGTTACTCACTCGAAAAGGGGTATTCCCATACGATTTCATCGATTCGATGGAAAATTGGAATGCCCAAGTTTGCCGGCGCGCGATCAGTTCTACAACAAGTTGAACGATTGTGGCATCACCGATGCCGATTACGAGCATGTGCAGAACGTGTTGCGGTCGTTCAACTTGACAACACTGGGCGAGTACTCTGTCTTATACATGAAAACCGACATATTGCATCAGTCAGTGCTGCAACAGATTCTCCTCGGCCAATAACAAGCACATGGGCAAAAGGTATGACGCCTCCAAACCGTCGACCTATTTGCTATATCTCGACGTGAATAGTCTGTACGGTTGGGCCGTTATGGAATATCTTTCGTACGATGGCTTTAAATGGCTCGAAAATGCAGCTGATTTCGATGTGTCGGAAGTGTCGGACACCTCGCCCATCGGCTACATTCTCGAAGTCGATTTGGAGTACCCCGAACATCTGCATGACAAACACAAAGATTTGCCCTTGTGTGCCGAGCACCGTACACCACCAGGCTCGAAATTACCAAAATTGATGACCACGCTGTACAACAAGGAAAAATATGTTGTGCACTACAGGGTGTTGAATCAAGCACTCAAACACGGCCTTGTACTCAGGAAAATCCACAAGGTGTTGCAATTCAATCAGTCAGCGTGGCAGCGTCCCTACATTGAATTAAATACAAAATTACGCTCTCAAGCAAAAACTACTTTTGGCAAAAATAACTGCAAACTAGCCAATAACGCAGTGTTCGGGAAAACCATGGAAAACATACGGAAGCACCGTGTGGTGAAAATGGTCTCCAAGTGGGAGGGGCGATATGGCGCAAAAAATCTGAATGCCAGTCCAAATTTCACAAGTCGCACCATTTTTGACGAGAGCCTCGTCGCTATCGAGATGGCAAATACGGATGTGTTATTAAATAAGCCCTCGTACATAGGAATGTCGATTCTCGATATTTCCAAGGTGTGCGTGTACGATTTCCATTACGGCTTCATGATAGAAAAGTACACAAACGATCAGTGCAAATTGATGTATACGGATACTGATTCGCTCATTTATGAAATTAAGTGCGATAATATTTATTCGGATTTGATAAGCATTCACATTGAAAAATTCGATACGAGCGACTACCCAAGCGACTACCCCTTTGACATTCCCCTCGAACATAAAAAAGTACCCGGTTTGATGAAGGACGAAGCCAATGGTCGTATCATGACAGATTTCGTGGGGCTTCGATCAAAGTTGTACACCTATACGATACAAGGTGGAAAAACCGTAAAATAATCCAAAGGGGTCAAATACAGCGTTGTCGAAAATCACATCACTTTTGAAGATTATGTGGAATGGCAACGCTGTATTCGATCCTTTTCTCACAACGTTTATAGTGTAGAGCAAACAAAGATTGCTCTCAACCCTCACGACGACAAGCGCTGTTTGATTGTCGGCTCTGATGACACTCTGTCGTGGGGCCATTACAGTCAGTTAGATATCTAATAGAATTTAAATATTTTTTCAGAGAGCACATACCCACACACACACTACCACCATGGTAGACACTTTGAAAAATGTATGCTGTCTTCAAGTAGTCAGATGTACATCATCAATAGTTGAATTCATCGAGGCCTCACCTCTACCATGGACGCTCACTGATCGAATTTTGAAAATGTTTCCCGATGAAAAATGGGGATTAGATCTCACATATTAACGCTTCATAGGCTCAGGAGATGAGGATTCAGAATTTGATGAATGAGATTGCCAAACACACACACAAAATATCAAGAAAATGTCAAATGAAAATGCAAGAAATTGTGCTGTTGTTTGTTTCTTTCCGCACACTACATATATTTAATCGAATATTAGTCGAATATGTTTCATATTTATGATTGAATAAAATCAATATGTAATCCGTGTCTGGATATTATTATTATCTTGTTTTACCTTCCCAACCTCCCATTCAAAATCCCACATATTTTTAGAGGTCATTTTTGCATCAAAAAAGTGTCAATTTTTTTGCGCAAAAAAGTATCATTTTTTATGCAAAAAAGTTTTTTTTTTTACAAAAAAGTGCCTGTTTTTTTCCTTAAAAAGTAACACTTTTATTGACATGGTGGAAAAAGCTGAGTGAAAGCTGAGTGATTCACTCAGCCACTCAGCTTTCACTGAAAATGCTTCACTCAGCTTTTACCACCATGTCAATAAAAGTGTCACTTTTTTCATTCGAAAATACATGTATTCAAATGAGAAAATGATAATTTTTTCATAAAAAAAAATGACCGAAAAGTGACATGGTGGAAAAAGCTGAGTGAATGCTGAGTGAAAGCTGAGTGAATACTGAGTGAAAGCTGAGTGAATGCTTAGTGAAAGCTGAGTGAATGCTGAGTGACTCTAAATTCACTAAAAATGCTTCACTGAAATCCTTCCACCATGTCAAATCCTTCCACCATGTGTTTTTAATCGAAAAAAGTGCCTCTTTTTTGCCTCAAAAGTTGCACTTTATGCATCAAAAACGTGAAAATGCAATTTTTGATGCAAAAAAGTATCGTTTTTGAGCCAAAAAAATGCCTGATTTTTGCCTTAAAAAGTAACACTTTTATTGACATGGTGGAAAAAGCTGAGTGATTCACTCAGTCACTCAGCTTTTACTGAAAATGCTTCACTCAGCTTTTCCCACCATGTCAATAAAAGTGTAATTTTTTTTCATTCAAAAATACATGTATTCTTATGGAATAATGGTAATTTTTTTATAAAAAAATTACCGAAAATTGACAAGGTGGAAAAAGCTGAGTGAATGCTGAGTGACTCAAAATTCACTGAAAAAGCTTCACTGAAATCCTTCCACCATGTCAATTTTGGATGTTTTTTTATCGAAAAAAGTGCCACTTTTTTGCATAAAAAAGAATACGTTTTTGCATCAAAATTGGAAGAATGACTCAATAAAAAATGTGCGACTTTTTTGCATAAAAAATTGGTAAGTTTTTTGATGCAAAAAAATGGGGAAGGGTATTTTCGAGTAAAAAAATTAAAATCAAATATATTCCAAGATATATATTTTCATAAACGTATTGATGAGTGATCTACAAACTACGCATGTGTCGCACCTGATGGCGCACTGTGAGCAGCACGCCAAGTGTCTACATGGCATAAACAATACATTTAGTTCATTCACAAGACATACACGACACATCATCACCGTGTTCTGTGAGTCTATGTTCATGACATCTGTGGTCACTTTGATGCTCATGTCACCTTTCACTTGTCGTTCTTCTGGAGCAATCTGTCGGTAGTGGTGGTAGTTGTGGTGGTGACGGTGTCATCCATGTTTCATCTGTCACTCTGCTAATGACATCTGACACTCTTGGTTCTAGAGGGACATCAGCGCCATCTGTCGTCGGTCTGTGTCTGTGCCGCTCAGAGTAATAACTACGAACGAAATCACAATGAGGGCTCCATCGACGATGGTCAGCCATAGGATCGTCATTGGGCAGCCATCTAAACCCTTCTACTTAGCACGATAGACATGCAACTACATCTTCCGAACCGGTATACGTAAAGCCTGCTTCGGCTAACTTACTTGCAGGAAATGTCGAAGTCCAACTTCGATACGAGTCGAGTCTTGTTTCGTACTGCTGCATCACTCTCTCTCTCTCTCTCTCTCTCTCTCTCTCTCTCTCGGCATACACACAGACACACTGCACACTGCATACTGAATTAAAACACCAATTCTGCTCTCAATATATACATTTATTTCGTTTCGTAATCAAACATTAATTTATCCGGCAAATAACATAGGTATTCACGAAAACATAGATGTTAATCATCTTTTGATGATATAATACACAAGTTTATAGCCTCATCAAATGACAAACCATTGTTTTAAGCTAGAGTTTTTGCACTGCTTAATAAATCTTGATAATATTGACTAAAGTTCATATTCAATAGATATTCAAATCTTGTCGCCATCACAGTAGTATCTAGATGTAGGATTTCTTGAACATCCGCTTCCGTCAGGTAGAAGAAGGTGTCACTCTTGGAAACTCGCACTTGTTGACTCTCTGCATATGTGTGTAATTCCAAATCCATAACATCGTCCCAAGCGAGTTTGATTCGGCTAGTCTTGGCTGCTGCTGCTGCATTCGGGTCATCTCGGGTAGTGTAAACAGCTGATTGATGGCCCCCACGAATTGGCCCCATTCAAACATGTTGAAGGACAGGCTTGCACACGAGATTCACTGCAGGCACGAAACTTCGAGCAAAACTTATGCCGCATTGCAAGCTCAAAACGTCGGTGTTGCGAAACTCGTAGGTGGCGTGGCACGCAAAGAAACGTTCCGCTTTGATGGATTCCTCGTACATGTCACATATTTGATCCAAATCTGCCATTCGATCTGCCCACTCTCGGTCCGATGATGATGATAATAATGAAGCTGACGCCGCCGACGCTACCGACGCCGACTAGTAACCAGAGGACTCTTCAGAAGACTCGACAACTACGTTGTTCGCTGCACCAAACATGTTAACTGACTAATCTCTGCATCGTTTGGCATCGGTTCATTTCTCCGCTGCCGCCGCCGCCATCACCCCCCACCCTCACCCCATAAACCGGCTCGAGTTTCTACGTCGTCGAGAGCTGAGAGACGACGATGATGATGAAAGGCCCCCTCTTCCAGTTGAGATTGTGTCAATTTTCCATTGAATTACATGCGATTTGTCTCATCAATCCAACTATTGTGTATACTATCGAACCCCAGCCATTTCACAAGTACTTTACGACCCCTACGCCTGATGATTTTTTTCACTAGATAGACTTCGGGATTTTTTGTTTTTTGTAGTTCTTGTTTGTAGAAAGCGCCACTGATTGGTCGCCCTTCCAAGTCCTCCAGCAAATACGTGCTTGGCCTTGCTAATTTTCACGAAATCGCCAATTTTGAATTTTTTTCAACCAGCACGTTCGGCATAATCATACGTTTACTTATACACCTGTTTTTCATTGTCTTTGGTGACGTCACACGTTTTCATGCCGACCGTTGGATGTTTGCGCTGGTTGTAGTTTTTGGCAAGGTCCGGCAAAATGTCCAGCCATTTGTAGGTACCGTTCAAACTGAAATACTTGAAGAGATTCTCCTTAAGAGTCCTTTGATGATGGTACGTCTGCGAGGATAATTCTTTCTGGTTGGAGCATGGAGTTCATCAACCAATTGTTTTTTCTCAGATGATGAAGTCATTTCGCTATTAGCGGAGCCAAAACACTAACTGCTCTGTACGTTGTTACACCTTCTACTTAAGAGGCTGGAATACCAACAATATCCAGTGGTGGTGTCAATTTATTCAAGTGTTTCTTGGTATTTTCATGCTTTTTCATCGAAAGTGACATGAATTTCATCACTCGAATATCCAAGGCTGTTAGATTGTTTTTGGTGGTGTCCAGCTCGTCTTTGAGATTGTGTATGACGTCATATTTGAGCTTCTGTATGACACCATCAACGTATCTTTTGTTTGCAACATCATTGAGTGTACTTGGCGTTTCCACATTACATATTTTCACATGTTCAGCATCAATGTCCCCATTGGCCGTATAGTTGAGTAAAACGCCAGGGAAATGGTAGGGCTGCTGCTGCTGCCGTGCACGGGAAGCTGACGAAGTTTGACCGAACTTGTTGATGCTCATGATGCGACTGTGGCATGCAAAAAAACGTCTACGATTTTATTTATCGAATATAGCCTGCTTCTCTCAGTTCATTGATGATGGCCACGATCTTGTTGTCGGTAGAGGTGCTGCTGGCATTTTTGGCGGCTACCAGAAGCCTATACCTGCCAACGAGCTCGTTCGCATCGTCCCAGTACACGTATTCTATGGTTTTCGTGTTGAATGTCAACTGATCTGGGATACCACTGCCGTCGGTGAAACGAGCTCGACCTCCACCACTACCACCACCAATTTTTGATTGAGGATCTTTGAACATTGGTCGAATCAACTGTTCGTATTTGGCAGTCTGAGATGGATTCAACCTACCTCGCGCATCTACATGCGCACCTGTAGCTGTCAAAATTTGCTTGTATGCAACCAAACGGCTTTAGCGTATTTTGGATTTTTGTAGAAAATCAAACTATATAGTCCCGGAGTGCCCTCGTATGTTACACCATCAATGCGAATGTCCCCCGTATCTTTGTCGAAGTCCATCAGCTTTCTATCGAGCAACCATTGCGCTCTTGGTTTGTCGTGAATGGGGCCGTAATTCACATCTATTTTGCTGGATTTGGCGCGATGTTCATTCACGAATTCAGTTGCTACTTCGGGATAAACTTCCCAGTAGTCATCCTCATCATCATCATAATCACCATCATCTGTGTGGTAGCTTTCTTCGTCTTCTTCCTTTTTCATAAAGTCTGGAGTCGATGCCGGTTCCTGTTTCTCTTCTTTTTTCACTGTCAGTCGTGATCGCTTGGTGAGTGGCGGCACTGCCGCACTCAATATTTTCAGCGGTACCGTAATGGGTTTGAGTAATTTACTCAGTGCTTCATCATGCTCGGATTTTCCGAGTTTTTGACTCAGATACTTTTTTCGTACAATTTTCGACAACTGATTGATTTGACGTTTGCATTCAGCTTTAGCAATCTCCGTTTCGACGCGGGGTGATGTGGTCGGCGCCAAGGCTACAATACGAATGCCGTGCCACCTAGCATCACATTTGTATATATTTGTCAAAGCCCATGTGGTAGCGCCCTTTGTTCACATCAAAGTCTTTGACAATGACCAAAGATCCGAATTTTTTCTTCCAACAGATGGCGCACATGCAGCGAAATTCCTCAAAGGTGTAATCCGGAGAGACGTGCTCGTCGAAGGCGTGCTTCAAATTCATATCGTCTTGCCGAAAAATCACTATAATGTTGCAATTGTCCCTGATCAGCTGTTTGAGTATTTTCTAGTAGGTGTGACACAAGTACGTCGGTCAATACCCTTGTGGCGTGCCATGGCATAGAACTCTCTGATTTTATTCTGTTTGTCACACGCCACATCGTCAAATATGAAAATTGTGTGTTCTTTCGCCTTTGACAGATCGATTACCTCATCGTTGTCCCTGTATGGAAAAAAACCTACGCCCTTGACTTGTTTGAGTACATCGTGCAGTAGCTGATATTCAGGTTGGTACAGCGACTTTGAATAAACGTAAACATTCTCGAAGCGTGCTCCGTTCGGGCTGAACAGCAGACTGAGTACAGCGTTGGTCTTGCCACATCCGCTGGGGCCACAAAATATCGATCGGAATGAATTCGGTAGCAGGGGACCGTGTTTACGTATACCGTCATCGTCACCGCCAATACCTCCTCCACCTATGATATCCAAATTGACGATTTCCAGAGCCAGCTCTTGTTGCACCACTTTCATGTTTGAGTTGATTGAATGTGTGTGTTTGTTTGTATCACTATATTTGTAGCAACTTATGTATGAATATTCCTGAACTGTGACGTCAGCTAAAATTGTGGCAACTTACACGCGTTGTCACAAATTCATAATCCAATAGATACTCGTATTTTCATTATTTTCAGACTAATCTAATTCATATATATCCCCCTCTTGCGATATAATGTTTATAGCATCTGAGAACCTTCACTGAAAATCAACGGCGGGAAATATTTCGGAAATTATCGTAGAATGTGTGAAATGACACAATTCACTTTTATTCACATTTCACGTACACACAGTACTGTGACTGCAATAATTATGTCGACTGAGGCGCCCTCTGTCATATAAGTTCACAAAGGAAGCAGTGTTGTCGAACAAAACATTTGCGCCTTTTCATTGTGCTCCACAATTTGGTAGGCCGTCATCCTTGGTTCACTACGGCTACTCAGGGCACATGATTTTCGGACCCAGTAATCACTCACCCCACGGACGTTAGGAGTGTTTATCTCGGTAAATGATTCAGCGCGCCCTCCGTAAGTATCGGAGGTTCGGAGACAGGGCCTGAATGGAATATCCTTTTAGAGGAAAAGATAATAATAATAATAATAACAATAGTGTGACAGGCTCCTACAGCTACATAGGGATAAGCCAATGCATGGGGTCTTCTTCGAGAATATTGAAGACATTGGCTTATTCAGAAACCTGACCTTCGCTTTTCTCAGGTCAAGTGGTCTGAAGTCGGAAACCGAGGGATTCCTAATGGCCTACCAGGATGGTGTCTTCAACACCCCCGTCTACCGTAGTCGAGTGATGGGTATAGAGGTCCCTGACACTAGATGCAGAGCGTGTCGTGGGGCAGCTGAGACCATAATGCATTTGCTGTCAGCTTGTCCAGCTTATGCAGTCTCAGCATATATCCACAGGCATAACACGGCCCTGCGAGTTTTGTACTACCATCTACGACACTCGTACGGTGTCGACGAGAAACCGGTGTTGCCTTATACTCCGGGGGATATTGAGTCCGTTGTGGAGAATGAGAAGTGCCGAATATATTGGAACTACTCAGTCCCCACCCTCAGGCAAATACATGCCAATAAGCCTGATGTAGTCCTCCTCGACCATCAAAGTAGGACGATTTTCGTCATTGAGTTTTCGGCTCCTGGCGAAACGAACATCGTCCGAAAAGAGTAGGAAAAACGGACTAAATATCGTGAGATCTTCTCTTTGAACTCCGCAGGCTTTATCCAAACCATTCTGTCAAGATGGTGGTTCTGATAATAGGGGTCCTTGGTGGAATGATGGACACACTGCTCTCAAACTTGAAAATCATATTGGCTTGCCATGATGCGGCAGAAAACTTGGCCGGAAGAATGCAGAAGGCCGTAATTCTTGGTTCACTCCGTCTTCTCAGGGCACATGACACTCGGACCCAGTTATAACTCACCCCACGGACGTGGGGAGTGTTCACTGGGGTTAATGATACACCAGCGCGCCCTCCGGAAGTGTCGGGGCTCCGGAGACAGGGCCTGTCTGGGTAATTCCTAAAGGATAAAAAAAAAATAATAACGTGGGGATTCTTTATATGGGTAAATGATCCAGCGCGCTCTCCGTAAGTATCGGAGCTACGGAGACAGGGCCTGGCTGGAATATTCTTTTAGAATAATAATAATAATAATGATATTCTTAGCCGGACGAATACAGAAGGCCGTCATCCTTGGTTTACTACGGCTACTCAGAGCACATGATTCTCGGACTCAGTAATCACTTACTCCACGGACGTAGGGAGTGGTTATCTGGCTAAATGACCCAGCACGCCCTCTGGAAGTATCGGGGCTCCGGAGACAGGATGTGACCGGAAGATCCTTAGGGAAAAATAATAATAATAAAATCTTTATTGCAGCCAATACTATACCATCGCGTTTATCATTATATTATTTATATTATATATAAAAAAACATTATTATTTTAATAAAAAATGGCCTGGACCACATTTTGATAGGCAAGCCATTTTAGGCGTATTCGACTATTTATGAAATTTCATAAAAAGTTTGTTTCATCTGATTGACAGATGGTTGAAGATTGACCGCTCTTCGTCTATTGTACTAATACGTGAAAGCTACTGTGATAAAATAGTGTTCACAGTATTATAAGACGAATTTTTTAAAATTAATGAATATTTGGAACTTTTGGTACGGATACAATTCAAGAAATAGAAACTTCCCAAACACTAAAACAACGGTAATTTCACTCGACGCGTGTTTCGCCAAGAAGAGCTTATAAATATTCAATACTCACTTATCAGCTCCTGAAAATGCTAACTTTGTTGGCGAAACGCGTGTCGAGTGAAATTGGCGTTGTTTTAGTGTTTGGATAGTTTCTGTTCTCTGAAAAACTCATAATACGGAAGTTTTCAAGGTCGCAAAATACTGAATTTGAGTTGAAATTCACATGTTAAAAATTGCTGCTCCAAAATGGTGAACAAATTATTTTATTTATATTCCGATTCATCTAAAAATCGAAATCTGGAAGTTTTCGAAGTCGCATAATATATAAACCTCTGGTTGAAATTTCGAAACTCAATTATCCTATTACAAGCTTTTCTTTAACTTAATCTGTTCATATGTCAATTTTTCAAGCACTTGCTGACATCAGATTGGGTTGATATTTTGCACCCCCTTGCCCCTCTAAAGGCGGGATAGGGAACGCGAACAAAGTCCTGAAAATTTCTGACGGTTTCGTATATGGAAAATTAAGGCGAAAAAATGTCGGTCGGATGGTGTCTTGAAGGAAGTTGCTTAACTTCCGCAAGAATAATAAAAAACACTTGACGGTCGAATAATTTGGTTTAGTACAATGCTACTCCTTGAAGGCTAGATTGAGAACGCGTAGGAACTTTGGTCTTCAACCCCTTTCTTCTGAAAAAAAAATTGTGAAGTCTTGAGAAAATAAAATCGGAAAAATCCGTGAAAATAGTGAAAAACATGGGATTATCGAATAATGAAAGCCAGATACAGAACAAGTAGGAATTCGGAAAAATTCTCGATGATTTCTTGAAAAAAATTGCGAAAACTCTCGAAAATAAAATACGAAACATCCGTAAAAATAGCGAAAAACATCCAACCATCGAATAACGTGATTTAAAAAAAAAAACCTTTCCCCCCTGAAAGCAAGAAAAAGAATGAGTTGGAATGCCGACAAAATTTTCGGTGGTTGAAAGTAAAAAAAAAACGAAAAAAACTTGCGAAAGTTCTCTTGAATAAAATCGAAAAAATCCATAAAAATTTTGAAAAACATGTGACTAACGCATGATTAAAGAAAAGATACCTTCTTGTCCCCCTGACATCCAGAAAGAGAAAGTGTAGAATTTCGGAAAAATGTTTGACTTTTTCGAAAGTGGAAAAGTACGAAAAAAATCGGTTGGAGAGGTCCCGGAGAGCACGAAAATAAAATCGTAAGTTTGTTTCCATTTCCAGTAGTCATATTTTTTTCTTTAATTCTCAATTGGGAATGTTACCCTTTTCAACAAAAAATGGAAAAATTCGTATAAAAACATCGGAACTTCAAAAAATTTCATTTCGAAAAATGTTACCGTCATACCTCCCAAAAGGCTAAATAGGGAACGGTAGGAATTCGGAAACATTTCAATTGCAAAATTCCGTAAAAATTATGAAAAACATCGGACAGTCGAATGATTTTCGTAGCTCGTCCTGTATGTGTCCAATAAGAAAGGATATCTGAAAAGTTCAAAATCCAATAGTACCATACATGTAGCCTGTCTTTCATCTATACCTTCATTAATTCCTATACTAACTAGAGCACTACTGGTACTGTGGTTCCTTCTAAAGCCCGACTGCCGATCATTATTCAAATTGTTTGCACTCAGGTACTCATTCACTACCGTGTGAACATGTCCTTCAATAACTTTTGAAATGGCTGGAAGAATACTGATGGGTCTTACCTCAATCAAACTAGCTGGTTTGGCTACTTTGGATATTGGTTCTATTATAGAATGTTTCCATATGTTTGGAAATGAACTTTTTTCTAAGTAAAAATCAATTATGTGTTTCATGGCATCCTGGCAATATGGTAAGCATAATTTTATAGCCCTTATTGAGTATCCGTCATTCCCAACAGCTCCTGTTTTTATTTTATTGATATATTTTGCAATATCGCGCGTTTCAATAGGAGCAATGTCAAGTCATAAGTTTTCTTTCACGTTATCATGAGTCCTTCTAGTGTAGTGATTGAGAATTAAGTTTTTCTATAAGTTATTTTCAGTGGCTGATAAAAGGAAGTGATTGTTCAGTTTCTCCGCATCAAGTAGATCCTCAGAAATTTGATAGTTTTGGGTTTCTTTGTAAATTTTAGTTTTTTCATGTTTTGCCAAAATGAATCACGATTTTCAGGCCTAGCTATGAAATCAAAGTATGCCCGCTTTTCTCTTTTTATAGCATCATTAATTGAATTTCTCAACTGCTTATAATATTCTCTAATGGGATCTGTGGGGTGTTTTTTATATTTCAATTGAGCTTGGTCACGATATTTCATCATTATTCTTATGACGTATGTGATCCACGGCGCGAATGGTCTTTCAATTACTTTAATCGACTTCTCAGGAGCATTCAGTAGATGTAAGACTATCGTATTGAAAAAATTAATCATTTTATCATCGATTGTCTTCTGATTGCTTACTTTGTCCCAGTTAGCATTTCGGCAATCATTTTCAAAGTTTCGATATACGTTTGGAATGTTTCATGTTCTTCTCTTGCATTATTGAGGAAAGAGTTAAGCTATGATCTGTGACATCTCTTGGCATAAGCACACATTTAAAAAAAGTGAGATTCAGTTTTTTATTCAATATCCTCTGAAATGGAAGTTTGCCAACACTGTATTAACACTTTTTCTCTTAGTGCCTAATTGTGACAACTAGCACACACTTTTTTTTTTCGTTCAATACTTGTGACAACCCTTACACATTTTTCTTTTAGAAATATAATTGTGGCGCTAGTCGCCACAAATATGTTCAGTCATAACTCCTCACCAAAGGAGTGTAAGAAGGTGATTTTAATACCAATATATTCCCATTGGGATCTTCACTACTGGTTCGAGTTGGAGCCTGGCTCC
Source organism: Chrysolina americana (assembly GCA_958502065.1). NCBI lineage: Eukaryota > Metazoa > Arthropoda > Insecta > Coleoptera > Chrysomelidae > Chrysolina > Chrysolina americana. Next base: position 35,727,743 of record OY293420.1, read on the forward strand.
CTTACTCTTTCACCTCGCTTTTCGCCATCTGCGAAAGGATTGTTAGGTCGTAATTTGATGGTGTGAGTTCAGGACGGTATCAGAGCACTTAGTGCCCCGGGCCGCCTTCGTGCGGTGTTTCCCCTTTGGTGACTGGGGGTGCGATTTACGATGAAAAGAGACTTTTCACGCAATTTCGTCGGAGAGTTGGTGGATTAGACCACGGATAGACGTGGTCGTTTATGACGGGTAGGGTCGTCAATAGTGTAATCTACTGCTGCCCTGACAAGCGGATTTTCATGTACTTCCGCACAATCCAATACACGCTGATTACGCTCTTGGATGGACTGCTTAATGGAAGGCAGCCCCAGATCGTCACGGATTCGCACGTTACGCACGAACCACGGAGCATCGGTTATCATCCGCAGATATTTGCTCTGGACCCGTTCCAGAGCAGCTATATGGGTAGGGGCGGCTTGACCCCAGGCGGCTGAAGCGTACATTATGACGGACTTAACCATCGAGTTATAAAGAAGCACTTTGTTCTTCAGACTGAGTTTACTCCTCCTGTTAAGGAGCGGGTAAAGTACACCCATCCTGGAGTGCAATTTTGCTCTCAACTCAGTTATGTGTGAACTCCAGGTGAGTCCACGGTCGAATGTAAGGCCGAGGTACTTGACCCGCGGTGACCAGTCAATCTCCCTTCCTGAGATTGTCACTCTCCCTTCCGGATAGGTCCGTCTCCTCCCCAAGGAGATTAGCTGCGTCTTCGCTGGGTTGACTCATATTTTCCAATCCAGGAACCATTGCTCAAGACCGTCCACTGCAGACTGCAGATAGACGATCCCTTGCTCCGGATTCACTGAACTGGCGAGCAACGCGGTATCGTCAGCGTACAAGGATGCTTTCACGTGTGCTGTTCTCGGCAGGTCACTTGTGTATACCGAATAGAGCACCGGAGACAACACGGCGCCCTGAGGAACTCCGGCTTCAATGGCCCTCGTGTCCGAGAGCTCATTTTCCGCCTTAACCTGAAATGTTCTCCCTTTTAGAAAGGAGCCAATCCATCTCACCAGCCCCCGAGGAAAGCCCAGGAGAGCCATCTTATAGAGAAGACCTTCGTGCCATACTCGGTCGAAGGCCCTCGCTACATCGAGGAGAAGCAGAAAGACAAAATGTCTTCTGTTCAACTCAGTGATGGTCTCCTCGACCATCCTCAGAGCCTGGAGCTCCGTACTGTGACCCGGTCGGAATCCGAATTGTTCGTTAGGGAGAACATTCCGGTCAACGATTTCATCTTGGAGTCTTTCCAACACAACGCGTTCCGCCAGTTTAGCTACCGAACTAAGGAGGCTGATGGGCCGATGGTTCTGCGGGAACATCGGGTTTTGACGTGCCTTCGGGATCATGACCACGATGGCATGTTTCCACCTGCTGGGGAAGTGCCTAAGACGCAGAGAATTGTTGATCACATTCCGCAAGGAAATGATCTGGCTGTCCGGGAGTTTTTTCAGCATCACGTTAGTGATCGAATCCGCTCCCGGAGTCTTTCTCTTCGGGAGACCCCGAATTTGCGCCTTAAGCTCCTCCTCAGAAGCTGGCCTAATGTCATCGTTATCGTCCTCATGAAGTATCTGTCTGGCCCTCCGTTCCACGAAGATGTCCCGATCGTCGTCATCATCCTCGTCGATGTTTAGCTCAAACTGACGTTCCATTGTGTCGGCAAAGGCCATGGCTTTGTCGATCGACGAATAGCACATTCCGCGCGCACCATGAAGGGGCGGTAGCTCCGCCTTCCGATCTTTTCGCCTTTTGACAATTCGCCAAAGCTCCTTGTCTCCAGGTTCAAGAGCGGAAAGCGTTTCGCTCCACCTCTCATTCCTATAATCTAGGATCGCGTTTTTAACTTCATTAGCCTTATGGCTGGCTCTTACCCGATCACCAGGGAACAGTGTCCTCTGAGAGATTCGTCTTAACCGATTCCGTTCGCGGATGAGGATTTTAATCCTCTCTGGAAACTCGTTATAAGATCTCAGAGGACCCCGCTCACTGGTGGTGGCGGCCTCAAGTGCGTCCTTCATAGTGCGCTCGAAGTGCGCTACTGCATCTTCCAACTCAGCTGAATCTTGGAGTACCTCAGGCACGACGTGTGCGTCCGCGAGATTCGCCGTGAAAGCATCCCAGTTCACCGACTCACGAAGCCAACTTCCCTGGGGAATAGGATCATCGCCCAGCCATAGAACGACTGGATTATGATCCGAACTTAACTCGGAAAGGGGATAGACTTCCCATGTCCAGGGGATATTCCTGATCAGCGCGATGTCCAGCACATCAGGTCTGAAATGACCGTAGTGTGTGGGCTCACCTGGACCCACGACATGATAGTCATGTTGGTCCATGTGTCTCCAGAGCGCCATCCCATTGCGGTTAGACACCCGGCTCCACGACACGTGCTTGGCGTTAAAATCGCCTGCGACGATCGTCGGAGTATTGTCTTCCATTAAGAGAGAATCCAGCGTATCATCTTGTATTGGATTGTTTGGAGGGTTGTAAGCAGAGATTACCCTAAGAACGCCCCTGCTCGTCTCAACCTCGACACCAACCACTTCCGTGCCGTGGTTTCTTTGGCCGTCAATGCCGAATTGTGCGACGGGGAGTGCACGTTTGGCTAGAACAGCCACGCCCCCTCCACGTCGACCAATACGGTCCTCTCTGAAAACTCGATAATTGGGAATCGCAATAGGTTCATTGTCAAGATGGGTCTCTTGAAGGAGCACGAGGTCGACATTGTGTCGCACCATGAAATCTTCAAGATCCCATTTCTTGTCTTTGAAACCATTACAGTTCCAAAATATGATCTTCAAGGAACTGGGCCTCCTGAGATGTACAGCCATTAACGGGCCTTAGAAAGCACGGCTTGGTTCGGCACAAACATGGTCTGTAAGGCCGGAAACTGCATGAAGAGTTCTTTCATCTTCTCAAGGGCGGCGAAAAAGTCGTCCGGACCACTTGGCTTAGTCGAAGAGGGGCCGGCTTTCGTGGCACCCGAGTAGGAGACTCCCGCACGGACAGTGCCGGAACCTGCAGCGATCGCGGCTGGGCTAGAGCCAGCTTTGGCTGCCTTTCCGGCAGCAGAGGGTGCTCCCCTCCCTCTGCCCTTGGCGTTTCCGCTTCGGGGCCTAGGGAAGTTGGGGCAACCCCTATAACTGGCCGTGTGGGACCCTCCACAGTTGGCACATTTTGCCTTTTCGGCTCTAGGCTTTGTGCACTCCTGACTTAGGTGCTTTCCGGCACACTTGACACACACAGGAACTGCCATGCAGTTCCTCTGTGCGTGCCCGAAGCGCTGGCACTTGTGGCACTTTTTTTTTTTTTTTTTTTTTTTTTTTTTTTTTTTTTTTTTTTTTTTTTTTTTTTTTTTTCAGTGGGGTGGAAATCCTCATGGACTCTGATCGCTCGGTGTCCATCGCGTATCAGTAGTGTCAGACTCTTACTGACTAAATCCACCCCAGGTGTGCTGCACTTGCCAAGCCGTTAGGCCAAAGCTGCACCTACATCCCATTCCAACGTCCACGTCACGATATCCCTCGCTCCTCCGCCCCGCCACACCCCCCCACCACCGTTGGGTCGTGACCCACCGAATACCGGGCGGGCAATCAGCGGGGAAGATCCTTCCTTCTTTATTCCGCTCATCCTCCACATTCAAACAGCGCCCTCCCTGGTCGGCAGTCTTATTCTATCCGAGCGCCTGCTCTCCCGATTTACTTTCGTCGCTCGTTTATCCCGAAGCCAGGCCACTATTACCGTCGCATTGACACTATGTTGGTTCTCATACTTCTTCATCCTCGACCACAGCCCCCGCCCATTCATTCAATATCCTTACCCATTCATCCTTCACACCATTCGTATTAGCTGTAACGCTCCAAGTCTATCCTCCTCTTCCTCGATCCTCCTTCTCCATTCTACCCTTTCTCTCCGCATGCAATCGTTCCTGATGTGCTCCGCCGTGTCAGTCCCGCCAGTTCCACACTGGCATGGGGTCTCTTGTGCAATTCCGAACCTTGCCAGGTAACCCCGAAAGTTCCCATGCCCTGTGACCAGTTGCACTGCCTTCCTTGCTAATGGTATACACCCCATCCCTACCCTGTTGCACATACCATGTACGCTTCTGCCGGTCCTGCCGCTGTCCCATTCACCCTGCCATTTTTCCATCACCATTCTCCTAATCCTTTCCCTCTCCTCCATTCTGCTATGTCCCAAGTCTATTTGCCATGTGATCTCTTGCAGTTCCGCAAGTTATATATACAAACCCCTAAGAAACCCTTAACTTGTAACTTCCATGTAGTGCTGACTAAGGTTTATGAAAATATGATTAACCGTGCTTTATAGTTAGTTCAGTTCTGTTAGCGACGTTGTACGAGACACATCTCTGTCTTCACAAATAAATTTGTACTTTGTAAATTCGATTTTGCTTTTTAAAAATAGTTTCTCGTGGCCCGAAAGCTTAATTGGCGCAGTCGGTAGGATAACGGAAGAATATCGATCGTGAAATTCGTCAGTTTTAACTGTTAATCCGTTATCGAAAGAACAGCTTCGATAGACCACCCAGAAACCGGCATACCCAGTTGCTGCAGACTCCAGAAGGGGACGTCCTGGTTCACCATCGTGGTAAGTCGAGAATTCCTTTCTGCTTTCAAATTTTTTCCTTCAAAACTTTATCGTAAAGATTTTTGTTCGAAATTTTTGAATATTGATTTTCAAACCCATTCAGTAAATCCATCATTTTTTCTTTTATCGTAATCGAAATCGGTGGACTGACTATAGATTAGCGATTATTGATCACATTCAAATCATTTTATAATTTACCTGAATTTAGTAATAACTACATTAAATACACGTAATTGCATTTCGAAACCTGATACTCAGAGTTCGCCGCTCGTTATCTCAAAGACAACGACACTTGTTCTCGTGAAATATTACACAGTTTGAAAACTGACTGTGAGGAAAGAAAGAATAGCTTGTATTGTACACTGTTATCTTCAAATTCCTAAAAGAAATAATTTTATCGTTTCTAAGAATTATTTTGTGAGGTATTTCAATATAAATTCAATAAGGTCTAAATATTCTTCAGTTATATTTTTACAATTAAGCGTATATAAACGTACGAAATAGCATTTGATGACTGACCCCATAATTGAAAGTGACAAATAATTTAAGCTCATTGCGAGTTTCAAATATGGCAACAGAAATCAATTATACACTATTCAAGATTTATTCCGATACTATTCCAACATACGATGGGTCGTCAGAGACCCTCGAAATATTTATTAACGCCGCCGAGCAATTTCATAAAAAATATCATGGTGCCGACGCCACATTAAATCAGTGCATCTTGAGTATTTTATTGAGTAAGTTGAAAGATAGAGCCCAGTTATTAATCCGGAGCAAGGTCCGAACTGAAGACATGGACTCAAGTAAAACTAGAATTGAGAAACACTTTTGGCGATCGACAAAGCCTCGATAACCTCGAACAACAATTGTTTACTCTTACACCAAATAGAGGCGAACATCCCCTGGATTTCGCAAAAAGAATCCAATTATTACGCAGTAAATTAGCTTTCAAAATAAACTCCGACGCCAACATGGACCAAGCTACTAAACTAATACATATTCGACAATACGAATCTCAATCTCTCAAAGTATTCTTGAGGAACCTGAATATCCGACTACAGGACAAAACTATCGTCCAAAATCCGAATTCCCTAGAAGCAGCAATGAACCTTGTCCAGGAGGATGAGAATTTCAGACACACCCAAAATCTAGTTTTCCAAAATCGTCCGAACGTTAATTCACCCAAACAACCTAATAGACAAATTGGACAAAATCATAATAGCCTTCATTTAAATTATAGTCCTTTAAATTCACAACAAATGGCTCCAATTCAAACAATCAGGAACCAAAATCAGGCATCAGACTTCCGAAATCAATCTTCCAATATCATTAGAACACAATCTCAATATCCAAATCACAGCCAGAATAACTTTAGGCCCCCATTTCCCAGTCAACCAATACATGTCCAACCCATACCAGTAAGACAAACATTTTTAACTAACAGACAAGTGTTTGGTCCGCCACGAAACGTTTTTAAACCAACAGGTAAACCCGACACAAGGACTTTCGAACCGATGTCCACTACATCTAGGAACTCTACGGTTCATAGACCCATGCCCCATTCATTCACCAATCCGGCCCAATCGCAACCTCAAAGATGGACACCCATGAATGAGGAAATGTACAATCATGGTTACGACCAGTCTGACGTTGCTTATAACTACTATCCGAATAACTACCGATACGACTATCACTCCTATGACCAAATTAACACTACACAAGAATTTCAACCTGAACATTTTCAAGATAATACTTATACTGACCATTACCCCGACGAATATTGTCCTCCCCACGAACCATCAGATGAACGGAGCAACGACATTCACGAGTCTGAGGGCGAAAATTTTTACGAATCGCCTCCAAAGAACGAGACAGCATGATAGAACTTCACTCTGCCACGGTCAATGGACTCCCATATATAAAAATTCGTAACCCTCCGATAAAATTACTAATTGATACAGGATGTCACACCTCAATACTGAAACGTTCGATTGTCGAAAAATATTTCCCTGACAGAATTTTTAGACAACCTTCCCAATTGAAAACTTCTCTAGGAGAAAAAGAAATTCAGTTTAGAGCTCTTATACCCGCCTTTGAAGAATTCCAGTGTTGTTACGAGACCGAGTATATTTTATTTCAATTCCATGAATTTTTTGATGGTATTATAGGATTGAAAGAATTAAAAAAAATTAGGATTGAATATCGATTTTAACAATCAGCTACTACGCAATGACCTGGTGCAAATACCGTTCTTTTATAGACAACCTCACGAAACTTCCTTCACTTTCGAAATACCGCCTTTCGAAAGTTTGGTCCGGAAATATCCCGTCGATATTAACGAAGGGGAGATCATAATTACTAATAAAAATTTCAATGGATTGTATATACCGGAAACTTTGACTTGTGCTTCGAACTATCGCGCTACTTTCGAAATTTTCAATAATACAGATAGGACAATTTCTGTCACAATGCACGAACCCTTTAAAGCTATCCGAATTGAAAAAGAACATTTCGAATTTTATCATATCGAGAGCGCTCTACCCGACATTCAATATTACGATTTGACGAAAGACATTTCTGACAAAATTAGGACAGACCACATGAATCCAGAAGAAAAACGAGCCATTCTAAAACTCTATAAAGAATTTGCAGACATATTCCATAATGAACATGATAAACTCTCATTTACCAATAAAATCAAACACGAAATAAAGACCAAAGACGAGATACCAATACATACGAAATCTTATCGCTTTCCTCATTGCCATAAGGAGGAAGTCCAAACGCAAATTCAGAAGATGCTCTCCGATGGAATCATTCGACCATCATCCTCCGCTTGGAGTAGCCCAATATGGATTGTGCCGAAGAAGACCGACGCATCAGGAAAGAAGAAATGGCGCATCGTGGTAGATTATAGGAAGTTGAATGAAAAAACAATCGACGACCGATACCCGATTCCGAATATAGACGATATCCTGGACAAATTGGGAAAATGCAATTACTTTACCACCCTCGACCTAGCATCTGGATTCCACCGGATCGAAATGGAAGAAGAATCCATCGAAAAAACTGCCTTCAACGTGGAGCATGGGCATTACTAATACGTTCGCATGCCATTCGGGTTGAAGAATGCACCCGCAAGCTTCCAACGAGTAATGGATCATATCCTTAAAGATTTACGGAACAAAATCTGTCTAGTGTACATGGATGATATTATCGTGTTTTCGACTTCCTTGCAAGAACACATAGCCAATTTAAAACAAGTCTTTAAAACTTTACGCGAAGCTAAATTGAAAATACAACTAGATAAATGTGAGTTCATGAAACAAAATGTCGAATTTCTAGGTCATGTTGTCACGCCCGATGGCATCAAACCTAACCCTAATAAAATAAGGGCAATTCAAAATTTCCCCATACCAACTACTGCTAGGGAAATCAAATCTTTTCTTGGATTATTAGGGTATTATCGGAAGTTTATAAAAGATTTTGCCCATCTCACCAAACCATTTACGCGGTGTCTGAAAAAAGGCGAAAAAATAACTCATACCTCGGAATTTTTGGAAACTTTCGAAACATGCAAACAAGTACTCACAAATGAACCCCTACTCCAGTATCCTGATTTTAAGAAACCCTTTATACTGACTACTGACGCGTCTAACGTGGCCATTGGTGCCGTTTTATCGCAGGGTGCCATAGGAAAAGATAAACCTATCGCGTACGCTTCGAGGACATTAAACCCATCCGAACAAAATTATTCCACGATAGAAAAAGAACTTTTATCGATAGTGAATTTCACCAAATATTTTAGGCCATATTTATTCGGAAATCAATTTACGATCGTAACCGATCATAAACCTTTGCAATGGCTTTTCAACCTCAAGGACCCCAGCTCAAGATTGGTAAGATGGCGCTTGAAGCTGGAAGAGTACGATTACAACATTGTATACAGAAAAGGTAAAAACAACTCCGTCGCAGATGCCCTTTCCAGAATAGAACTCCACCCACTGGAAAACCAATCAATGATAGCCAATACCGATTTATCAGACAACCGATTTGAAGAGGACTTTCCCGAAATCTTCGCGGACTTGGCAAACAAAGAAGAAATCCCAGAAATTTCCGACGAAGACCTTCAAGACCTTGACAATCGCCTAAACGATGAAATTCGAAAACTTCGAACTGGCAAGAAACCAACAGAAGAAGAAAAAGAAAAACCACCAGAAAAGAAAAAAGTAAACGTCTTATCAAACGTAGTCTTAGTTCCAGCAGTACAGGAGCCGCAGGAACCCGACGACAGCAATGAAACTCAGCACTCTTCCCATGAAAATCCAATTCTTGAAATCCCAATTTCTGAACAACCGTTGAATAAATTCAAAAACCAAATTATACTTTCCGAAAGTGTAGACACTCTTTCCCCTCGGGTGAGGGTAACGAAACCTTTTGATAAAACTCGTCTAAAAATAGTACTACCAAGTAAAAATATCGAAAATGATCTTGTGAGAATCTTCTTAGAATATCTTAAACCGAAAATAGTACATGGCATACTTTTTGAAGAACGTTTGAAAAATAAAGTAATTCCATTGATTCAAAAACACTTTAAACATTCAGCCTTCAAACTAGTCCAGAGTAATGTCCTTTTAACCGATATCACAGACAAAGACGAACAGAAACTAAAAATCCAGCATCATCACGAAACAAAAACCACTCATAGGGGGATAAATGAAACGAAAGACTCCCTATGTAGAACATATTATTGGCCAAACATGATTCAAGACGTGACAAATTATATAAACACTTGTGTCACTTGCCAAAAGACAAAATATGAACGTCACCCCAACATTATCAAATTCAACCCTACTCCTATAGGAGAATACCCATTCGAGCATATTTATATCGATGCATTTTCGGCAGATAAAACTAAATTTTTGACAATTATTGATAGCTTCTCGCGTTTTGCCCAAGCATACCCGATTCATTTGAATGCACCCAGCATATTAGATGGTTTATTGAAATTCATTTCCCATTACGGTATTCCGAATAAAATTACTTGCGACTCTGGAACAGAGTTCAAAAATAGTCTAATTCAAGATTTCTGTAACTTGCACAAAATAACTCTACATTACATAACTCCCAAAAATGCCAATAGCAACAGTCCTGTAGAACGCCTACATTCTACGCTCATTGAAGAAATCAGAACCCTGAAACTCGAACATCCTGATAGACTAATAACTACACAAATGATATACGCTATATTAGGATATAACAACACCATCCACTCCGCGACCAAATTCACCCCTTTTCAAATTATTAAAGGAAACATTGAACACCAAAATCCGTTTGATATAACATTTTCGAAAATAACTTCTGACTACATTGAAAAACACGCGAGAAATCAAAAAATAATAAACGAAATAATCAAAGAAAATAATGAAAAATCTAAGAACCTTACTGAAGTTAATTCCAAAAGAGATGATCCACCAGCGATAAAAATCAATGAAAACGTGTTTCTGAAAGAATCGCCCCGAAATAAATTACCGCCACTTTATAAGCAAATCCAACCTATCAAGGATTGTGGCATCAAAGTAAAAACGAAAAATTCTAAATATCATAAGAGTAACCTGAAACCTCAAAGAAAACAATCTCAGAAACGAATTTTTCCAGATGACAACGCTGTTCCTTCTACTTCTCGGGATCCTTACCACTAATGGACAACAGATAACCATGACAGAAATACCCAACCCCATCCTTCCTTTCTCTCTTGGAAAAGCGAGAATCACTACCCAAAAACATACATTTCTGAAACCAATCGACTTGAAACAATTTGATGACCCAATAAAGAGCATAGCCAATAACTCAAATTACATAACCGACCTTATTTCAATGAAAGATGTACTGTATCCACAATTACATCATATGCATAACCATTTGTTACAACTTCTCAAACAAATTTCTGTGAAATTAATAAACATCAAGCCTCAAAAATTCAGCCGATCAAAAAGAGGCCTAATAAATTTTGTGGGCAGAACTAACAAATGGCTCTTTGGGACATTAGATGACGAAGATGAAGAAAAATATGACCAAGCTATTTCTACACTAAATAATAATCAAAAAATCCTACACCATGATTTGAAAAATTACTTAACTATCACAAAAAGATTCTTGAACGAAACGTCAAATAACTTGCAACACATTGTAAAAAATCAACAACTGATCGGCAAACAGATAGAGAGTATTGTCGACAGTCTGAACAAATACACGCTATTCTTACGGCTCCAAAACTCTCTCGATACAATGATAATCGACTGTCAAAATGTACTGTCAACACTGAACAATATTGAAGAATCGATATTATTCGGTGAACTGAATATTATTCATAACACAATATTACCAACTTCCGAGCTCAAAGAACTAATTGAAATAATGCTTAATATGTACAAAGGAAGTCTACCATATTTCAATAACATTCAATCATATTATAAACTTTTAAAAATTGAAACACGATATAAAAATGATCTTATTCTATTCACGATTCATGTCCCGATACTTAGAGAAAATCTTTACGATTATTATCATTTATTTCCCATTCCGATTTCCAATAATGCCATAATTCCCTTGAAACCATACATTATCCTGAACTCGACTTATCACCACTACGAGGACAGCCCGTGCCACGAAATCGAGACAACCTGTATTTTCCGCCTGGAAAATCAAATATCCAAGGAGGACTGTCTACCTGAAGTACTGAAAGGAAAGAGCAGACAGCCATGCCAATCACTCCAAGTCCATCTAGAACAAGATGTAGTAGAACCAGTCAACGACGCCTATGTCATTGTCATTCCCGCCAGACAAATGGCTATCGAAAAAAAGTGTAAAGAAAGCGGATATGAAGATATCCACAAACCACAGCTGATCCACATACCCCAGAAATGTAGCCTCATCATTAATGGGGAAGAATACAGCAACAACGTTTCCCCGATACGGGAGACCCCTCTACAATTGCCCAGAATAGAAATCATCGAACCTAACCATGAAGACCACCCCCTGAAGGTCCTGGATAAGATTAACCTAGACGAGCTGACAAGGCTCCAGAAACTAGCCGAGAAAACTCAACTCCACCGACTCCAAGCCTTGGAAGAAAACAACACCCCGTATATTTCTTTTTATATTTGTATTATTCTGAGCATAATTATTGTTATTGTCATCTTTTACAATTCCTCTATAAAATGTAAGAATGATATTTTAAAACATTTCAAATGTGTCAAGACAAAACCTAAGGACTTGAATTCCGAAAATAATACTACCGTATTATTTTCGTCTTAGGGATGGAGAAGTTATATATACAAACCCCTAAGAAACCCTTAACTTGTAACTTCCATGTAGTGCTGACTAAGGTTTATGAAAATATGATTAACCGTGCTTTATAGTTAGTTCAGTTCTGTTAGCGACGTTGTACGAGACACATCTCTGTCTTCACAAATAAATTTGTACTTTGTAAATTCGATTTTGCTTTTTAAAAATAGTTTCTCGTGGCCCGAAAGCTTAATTCGCACCTCTTCTACTCTCTTCATCTGCTCTTCTGTTACCCTCATTCTCCCTAACATGCCCTTTCCTCCACTCAATTTCCGTCACCAATCCCGCTACCCTTCTGTTTTCAAGCATTCTCCTAATACGAGCTGCCCTTTTGCTCTTCGTCCTCGCATTCCTAATGGTCTCCACTGCTCCAGGCGAGTCACTTATTATTCTTATGTCCATCTCTCCACCCATCAGTACCCCTTTACCTATAGCCACCATTTCGGCTTCCTGTACGCTTCCCAGCTCACTGATTCTTTCCCGACCCATTCTCCACTCGCTCCCCTCCTTATGCGCCCATCCTATACCCACTCGTCCATCCTCTCTCTTAACCGCGTCCACAAATACCTCTTTTAGCCCTTCTCGGTTCTCCAGAATTGTTCCGATCATCCATGGGTATATTCTGTCGCACCCGTTTATCCGTCCTCTTACTTTTTCTTTTCCGTGCGCCTTCCATTCTTCATACCTCGTTGCTGCCTCTATGTATAGAGGCGCTATCCCAGTCAGCACGCATAACGCGGCTGACGGCGCCGTTCTATATGCCCCGCTGGCCGATAGCGTAAACGGTCTCTGTATCGCCCCCAATTGTCTGATCACCCTAGAGTCCTTCGCTCTTGCTCCCCACACTTGGACGCCATACATCACCGCCGGCTTAACCACTCTTTCGAAAATCAGTCTGACACATCCTCTCCTTAGCCTTACGTCACGGCCCGTCCATCTTCTTAGTTTTCCTGCAACTATAGCCGTTCTCCTTCTTACCTCCTTAAGATGATCAATGTACAGTAGGCCCTTGTCTACTATCATGCCCAAGTATGTGATGTTACCGCCGCACTCAATCCGTTGCTCTCTCACCCTAACCACCGGTTCCTTGTCCAGTTTCCTGGCCGAGACAAACATGCATTCGGTCTTGTTTTCGTTATACCTCAGCCACATTTCATCCTCCCATTCTTGACATTCTTTCCACACCTCCTTCCACATCCTTTCTATTTTCTTTACCGACGGGCCAACCACCACTATCAGTTGGTCGTCGGCGTAGGCCTGGGCCCACACCTTCGTCCCACCACTTACTCTGTGCGCTGCTGGCACCCCTTCATTTATCCTGTCATATTCCTTTTCGTTTACTGCCCTCATCCTCTCGAACCACGCTTCCATGACAATAAGCCATAGCGTGGGTCCCAGGCTGGATCCCTGCGGGCACCCCCTGTCCACGATCGCTTCCACGCCTCCACTCTTGACTCTTCTTTCGCCTACAAATTCCATGCACACCTTGCCAATGTTCTCCGGTAGCCCCATCTTCCTCATATTCCATCCTATCGCAGGTCCCCATGCCGTGTTGAAAGCGTTCGACAAATCCAGCGCCATCACCATGCTATGCATACCCTCGTTCTTACTTCTCTTTATTCTCTCCACCATATTCTCAACAGCAGTCGATGTGTCCAATCCCGCCCTGAAGCCAAATTGGCAGGGCGAGAACTTCTGTCCTCTTTCACACCACACCTGTACTCTTCCGCTGAGAAGCCGGTCGAAAGTTCGCCCTAACGCGGTCAGCAAGCTGATCGGCCTTAGGCTACTATCCTTCTTAGGAATCCACACAACCTTCATCACCTTCCATACTGCAGGGAAATACCTCAGCCTAAGGCATGCGTTGAGTATATCCGTAAGGTCTTCGCTTATTAGGTTCGCCACGTGTTTCATCACCTCATTAGGTATGCCGTCTGTTCCCGTCGCTTTGTTGTCTTTTAATCCTTCCATTACCTCTTGTACCTCCCTCACCGTGAAGTTGGGCTGCTCCGGTCCCCATCCTTCATCTCCGTCCTCCCTAATGCAGCGTCTACCCATGGTGTCTTTTCCCCTGTCATCGTTCGGGAAGTACTTGTCCAGCAGGTATCTGCTGGTTTCGTGCTTTCCCTCGGTGTATGTGCCATCCTCCCTCTTAGCCGTGCCCGGTATTTCCTCTGCCCTTTCTTTCCTCAGGAGCCCAAACACTCTGTTCCACGGTTTCTCCGATTGCAACCTCTCGACCCTTTCTTTCAGCCACTCGATTCTTGCCCTTGCAATCCCCCTCTTGTACTCATTCCTCTCTCTCCTAAATATCCCCTGTTTTCTGATTCTTTCATCCTCTATTCTTTCTTCCTGGTACTCCCTCCTGAGTTTCCTCACTCTTCTTCTCATCCTACCCAACTCATCATTCCACCATTCTCTCTCCTCTTGCTCCTCTTTTGTACTCCTGGGTATTGCCTTGCGACACGCCCGAACAATCAAGGACTGGAGTTTCCCCCTCTTCTGCTTCTACCTCCTCACTGCTATCTATTTTCCCCATATCATATGTCGAGACTATCTCCTCCACCACGGCCCAATTTGTCCTTCCCACATTCAAAAAGGTCCTTTTTCGCGTTGTCGGCTCTCCGGCTATTAGGAAACGTATCACTCGATGATCGCTCAGTGACTCATCCTCGCTTACCTCCCAGTCTCTCACCCAGCTCTTGCTGCAAATGGTTAGGTCAATCCAGCTCTCGCCTCTTCCACTAGAGAACGTCGCCAGGCTGTTCGCATCATTCTCAATCTGATGACCCTTCTCCACTATCCAGTCCAGTATATCCTCTCCTCTTTCATCCGTCACCATTCCTCCCCATGCGACATGCTTGGCGTTGAAGTCCCCTAGGATGATCTTCCCGCCTGCCCATTTATCAAAATTCCTTCTCACCTTTTTCCATTCATCATTCCTCCTCCTTCCAGGTTCCTCATACACATTCATTATCTTGACATCCTGCCCATCTTGCATCCTTAATATCACTCCGACCCCATTTATGCTCCTCACTGTCATGAGGGCAGAGCTGTCTATCTTTGTCCTTATCCATGTTCTGACCTTGGTACCTTTACCCCCGTCATGTTTATGCCACCCTTCCCAGTTCCCCTCTCTCTGCCACGGTTCCTGTAAACATACTATATCCGCCCCTTTTTCCTCTGCCATACCTTTTATGAGGTGTGTGGCCTCCCTGCCCCGTCCTGCGTTGAATTGCAGGACTTTAATACTCTGTCCGCCTTCTGCTGAGCTCTACCCTCCTCATATATACCGGGCATTTCGGGTCTATCGCCGGATGTCTTCTTTCACTTACCCCCGCCCTTTTGCAGTTTATGCAGTCAAGTGGCCGGATACCCAAGCACTCCTTGCCTTCGTGTCTACCTCCACATTTATTACATACCGCCGTCTCCGTGCAGTGTTTAGCAGTATGTCCATAATGGCAGCATTTGTAGCATACTGCTACACTCGCATGTTCTTCCACAAATATTCTCGTTAAATCAATAAATATAACTCCCACAGTCATCATCTTCCTAAACAGTTTCGCTCCTACTTCCACCACTATGTTCTCCTTCCAACTATTCGTCCTACATTCTCTCCTGCTTCTCACAATCATCCCCTCCCAGTCCTCATCATTCGTCTCATTATTCAAATCCAAGTTTTGTTCCCTTATCAGCCTCGGTAGCTCTTCATCCTTATATCCCTTTTCCACCCCTGTAAGAAGTAGCGACGGTTTCCTTCCCTTAATTTCCTTAACTCTCACCCTGTCATCATTTTCTATCGCCCTTTTCACTCTCTCCCTTTCTTCCACGCCCTTACTTTCCAAATATAGCGTACCTCCCTTCACTTTCGTCAGGCCCAGCACGTCATCCGCACATCCTTCCTTCTCCAGACATTCCTTGATGATCCTAGCGGCCGTCCTCTTCGCTTCCTCGGTCACACCCTCTACCTTGATTTCTTGTATCCGCGTTGGCGTTGTCCATCCTTCACTTGGTTTTGGCCTCTCTCCTCGCATGGGTATGCTGGTCATATCAGCGTAGGTTCTAGGTCCATTGTCGCCCCTTCCCCTCCTTTTTCTACGCCTAGTCTGCTGGAACTGTCCTCCCTGTTCAGAATCAGTTTCCATCTCCGTATCGAAACCCTCCTCGTTAGCCGTCGACACTGGTGCCTCCATTTCCTTTCTTCCTTCCCTCACTCGGCTCCCAGTCGACTCGCCCCCTCTTCTAATTACCTCCGCTTTCTTCCTGTTAGTAATCATTGCCCTACCCATGTCTTCGATGGTAACATTCATTCTTCTAGTTTCCTCAACCAACCCCTCGATCACTACTTTCATCCCATCCATCTCGTTTAGTTTGTCCTCACATTCCTCTACTCTTCTTTCCATCACTCTCATTTTAACTCCATCACCTTTCATCCTTCCAACTTCCAACATAATGTATCCAATCCCTAGTGCCATTTCCTGCAATTTCTGAGCAACGATCGTCTGTTCATCTTTATTGAACTGAATTTTACCGCCCGCGTATCTAGTGGTGGCCTGCCTCACGGCGTTCATGCACTCCTTGATTCTCTCCCATCTCGAGCTAATTATGTCCTCTTCTGCTTCTTGTTGTTCGCCTCCTTGTCCTCCGTTATCCTCTTCCTCACTGAATTCCAGATCCCGTTCTCCCTCTTTCCCAGTTCCCTCCCCTTCATCATGCATGGTAGATGATAGCTGGTTTGCTACTATCTCTTGTAGCTTTTCCACCGACTTGTTCATGATGTCAGTCATAGCGTTCTGCATTGCTCCGGCTGCCTGATTTACGAGTTCTCCCAGTACCTTTTCTGTTCGTTGCATCTTGTCCCTTTCTCTCTCCGCCTCTGGTGATTTCAGCTCCCCGGCTTTCGGGAACCTACCGTGCTCCCGGTAGAATTCGTCGATCCGTACTTCCGACCTCGTTCGCTTCCTCGTACTTGCACCGTGATACATAGCACCGTGATCCATTTTAAAATTTTTAATACTTTGTTCCATATTTCATCCCACGAGTAGCTAGGGAAATAAAAGTTCACCCCCGCAGAGCCCCGCATACAGGGGTGAGGGCAGGTTTTCAGTAGGATGTTGCCCATGTATCCCACAGGTATCGTTATAAGCACTGTGACCCCAGTGCCATTCATGCCGTAGACACGATGACTCACGCCGTAGCATTGGGGATTTATTATCGAGGTTTACTCCTCTACTTGTGGCACTGGCCCACCGCGCCCCTAGGTTTCTGAGGCTCAGTCGTAATCTTCACAGAGAGGATATCAGTAACTTGATATATTTCTCGTTCCGACTTAGGAACGAGCACCAGGACTAGGGGCATCGGCTTCCGGTTACGGTTGTAAAGCCGTGCCACCACTTCGGGGTTGAAGCCCCTCCTCAATAAGTCTTCCTCTATATCTTCGCAGAGGACAAACTCAGGTACACCTCGGAGGATAACCCTGAGGGGTTTGTCCTCGGCGAAGTTGTAAGTATGATGGGGAACCTTGCCCTCTATCAGCACGTGCGATAGCTTCCGATAATCGGCTACGGTAGCAGGTTGTACCCTGATACCGTCCTGAACATTAACGGCTTTTGTGAACTCAATTTTCTTCGCTTTCATCTGCTTATTAACCTCGACCCAACAATCCTTTTGCCGAATAGTGATCGGCGGTATGGATTTTCGGGGAGCCGCAGGCACGATGTTGGAGCCCCTCCTCGCTCCAGCAGTGCTTGGCCCAGCTTGTGCTGAGTCTGCTTCTACGACGGTCTGTGCGTCGTCTTCGTCTTCGTTAGGTACGGCAGCGGGCCTCTTACGTGCCTTGCCTTTCTTCGTCGCAGGTACCGGGTTTTCCTGGACGGTTTCAGCAGGGGTGGGGGCGATGGTCTGCCCTGTGGCGCCTACGGCACCATCCACCTGCATTTCGTCGTCGTTGTTTTGAACTCGAACCTCTGCTTCGACGTTCGAACTTCGTACAGATTCACTAGAGTTGCTAGTGTTAGTACTCTCAACCGCATCACTGCACGATTCCGCGCTTGTCACGGTAGTGTCGGAGGTGACCGATCTGGCACCTGACCCTCTACGAATGCAAACTCGTTTGGGTCTGATAACAGACCCGGCACCCTCGACCCTTGGGGCCGGAAGACTTGGGTAGTCGTCCCCTAGACTAGGGTTAAACGATGACACGTCATCGTCGTCTTTCACAATTTTTGCCACGTCTTGCGGCCCGACGCCGAATCGCACAATGATGTGCTTGAGAATAAGCAACAATTCGCTCTTGGAAGCATTTTCCAACATTTGACCTATCTGGTCAGACATGTTCGCTTTGTAAATGATACCTCGAAACGCAAATCACACAAAAAGGCCTACTCACCCTGATTCACCACACTAAAAGATCCCCAGTTCCGAACTGAGGAAATTCCCGGCTTAAGGCCACTCCCCCTTTTCTAAATCGCAGTCGTAAGATTTTGAGTTGCCACTTTGGCCAAAAATAACCTCAAAATACACCCTGAAGCTATGCAGCGAATTGCACGTTAAGTCACGCCCCTTCAGAACACGTCAGCTCTCGTCGACGTCTAACAATCGACACTGACCCGACTCTGACTGACTAATATATTCCCCAAAGATGTCACCACCTATATATGATTTATTTAAAGATTTGCTACAATTTGGGAATATCCATGGGTTGTCACAATTGTTCTGATACGGGTAAGGGTGTGTGTGGGTGGGTGTGGGTGTGACCACGCCCACATCTGACATTTGAATGACATTTCGAGTGGGGTACAGCTATGTAAGTAGGTGCGCAACATCATTCGCGTCAATGTCATGCTGACTGTCGAGCACGAAGGTCGTGGAGTGGTGAACTCTCTGATTAATCATAATAATAATAATAATAATTAATCTTCATTGCCCGTCGACAGTTACATGTATGAGAATTGTCAGTACCTAAATCTAGACCTATTTAAAAAACAGATGAAAATATATATACACATATAAACATATATGTTATATCCGATTCCTGAATGAGCCCTTTGTCCCGGAATTGCGTCATACACTATAAACATTGCATCATCTACTACGCAGAAGATAGAGGATATTCCTCAGCACATTTGAAGGTCTTCGTGGAATAATAGAAACTACGCAGTATCCAGTCAGCATTCCCGAACCTATAAATGTCGAGGAGACCGGATTCAAGTCGTTCAAGTCTTCCCAGTCTTCAAACCAAGTAGTTTAGTAGATTTGAATCAAAACGAGTTTTAAACCATTATTATTTCGCATGTAAAGTTCAATATTTCCATATTGTAATAAATGTGAATAAAGTCTGTTTTTAAAAACTCAAACCAAAGAAGACTGATTCAACAAATTGGCGCAGTCGTGCGGATCTCGAAAACGCTGTGATCCAACGAAGAAACAGCGGTAGTCTCCAGACTTCCAACGAGTCCAAGAACCGCAAAGCAGAACCCAGTGGACAAGACGGTCTCTTCAACAACAAGAAACCCGCATAAGTCGTCGAACGTTGCTCACCTCGTCGTGAAGAAATCACCTCTTGGAACCCGCGTAAGTCGTCGAACGCTGCTCATCCTGTTGGAGCTAGAGCTTTATGAAGTAGGACTTCATCTTTCCACAACCCCCGGAGACAACAAGAAAACGAAGAAAGAAACAAGAAGAAAGAAGAAGCAAGCCACCCAGAGCTTAGGAAGCTCAACCAACCAGCATTAGACGTAGGAAACTCATTGTATGTACCACATCGAATCATTAATCATTTTGTTGTATTTTGATATTTTTCTAAATTTGATTTAACCTTGTTATCCCAAAATTTACCCAAAATGTCACATCATAGTTCAAATGAAAGCTTACATAATGAACGCGAAGTACCATTAGAACCGTATAAACTTTCCGAAATATTCTCGATAATTCCAGAATATGATGGTGATTCAATTTCGCTTGGAAATTTTCTTAACGCCTGTGACCATACGCAAGCTATGGCAGTAGACCAACAAAAATTGCTTTTAACTATTCACATTAGAAACAAACTCAGAGGAAAAGCTGCTCAATTGATAAATTCCAGAAATCCAGAAAATTATCAAGAGATCAAAATTTTATTAAATTCTCACTTTGGTGATTCCCGTGACTTAACATCTTTGATACAGGATTTACAAAGAATAAGGCAAGCAAATGGAGAAAATGCACTGACGTTTTTCTCAAGACTTCAAAGTCATAGCGCGAAAATGTATTCGTGTATACAAAGATCTATGTTAACAAACGCACAGAAAAACGCACAGTCTCAACTAATTGAAAATATGGTTTTAAATACCTTATTAACAGGCCTCGAACTCAAAATCGGTCAAATTATTCGAGCTAGCAATCCAAACAGTATGCTAGAAGCTTCAGTTAGAATAAAGCGTGAGATACAGCTCTCATACTTTGAAAATCAAAAATCAATCAATCGTTCATCACAACCTCAAAGTTCAAGAACAAATCATAATACAAGACCACAAATAAATCGACCAAATAATTTCCAAAGGAATTATTTCCAACCCCAAATGAATCAACCCCAAATGTATCAACCTCAAACGAGTCAACCCCAAATGAGTCAACCTCAAATGAGACCAAATGTGTTCCAAAATCAAAATCCAAATCGAAATTTCCGAAATCAAAATTTTCAAAGACAAGCATCCTCAAATGCAACAACACGGACAATATTTTCAAACAAATAGACCCACAGTAATCAAGAATAACCCTCAATGGAATTTAAATGCGAATAAAACCCATTTATTAGATCATGAGTACGATTCATTATGCTCAAATACAGATTTTGAGTATCAAAACGAAAATATTTATGAATATTCAGACCAAGGAAACGAGTCATTCTATTATGAGAAAGATTATTTCCGGGAACAACAAGATTTTGAACAACAGCAATATGAACAAATACCAAATGAAAATTTTGACTATGAAGTAGAACAACTTCAAACGGATTTTCACAATTTTCTGTCACTAGACAACCCACCTATCAGTACAACTACCAATCCATGTACGACACAATTAATGAATACCAATCCCCAATCTCGACAAACCCTATATGCAGACAATCTAATTATAGAACAACAATGTCCAACTCAACAGATTCCTCCTGCAATCGAAATGAAAGCGAATCTCGCAGCGCTAATCAAAACTCGCGAATTCAAGCCAGAGAAAACAATACCCACTATGAATGACCTCAAGACAGATCAGCAATTTCTATGACATCCAATTGTAGCGATTTGTATTATTTAATCAGCCCAGCTAATTTTAAAATATTAATTGACACAGCTGCAGGTTTTTTAAAAGGAAAACAGCTGAAAATTATACAAAAAGATTTACAGAAAATATACCAGTTACAGGAGTTACAGATGGAAAAGTAATGGTAAAAGAGTCAGTTTTAATACCATTTGGCACAAAAGAAAAACCAGTTTGGCATAAAGTTTATGTACACGATTTAGATATAGAATTTGACGGAATTTTAGGTACCGATTTTTTGAAAAGATTTGATGGAGTAATAGATATTGGTAATCATGTTTTAATTTTGAATTATTAAACCTTCCCTTTATATTCAGCCCGGAAAACACTTGCTGGAACATCAGTAAAAATAAATAATGAACAAAAAATTCAAGGAAACTTACAGGAAAAGTTCAGTACACAAAATCTCGAAAATAAAATAACAAGCGAACCAAGAGTTGAAAAAGTTTTTAAATTAAAATCCAAATTAAGAAATACAGAAGCTATACTGTTAGCTACTGAAAAAGAGAAAGTTAAACTTCCAAATGCCCTAGTCAAAATTAACGTAAAAGGAGAATTTTTAGTAACCGTTGTAAATGTAAATTAAATTGAAAAATCTATTGATTTTAATGACTTACAATTTGAAGAATATTATGGAAATGAAGTTGACATTGACATTGAAACAGAAAACATACAAACAAGTCGTCCAGAGAAAATAAAAGAATTTACTTCGTCTAAAACATCTTAATGAAGAAGAGAAAGAACTAATTGAGACCTTATGTTTAGAATTCACAGATATATTTTATTTAGAAGGTGATCCTTTAACTTTCACAAGTGAAATTAAACATACAGTGAAACTGAAAGATGGTGCACAACCCGTTTCAACAAAATCTTATAGATATCCACACGTACATAAAGAAGAAGTGAAGTCACAAATTTCAAAATTATTAGAACAAAATATAATTAGACCCTCAATTTCACCATGGTCAGCCCCAGTTTGGGTCGTACCAAAAAAACTTGACGCATCAGGAAAACAAAAATGGCGTGTAGTAATTGACTATCGGAAATTAAATGAACTAACTATTGATGATAAATATCCTTTGCCCAATATATCAGATTTATTAGACCAACTCGGAAAATGTCAATATTTTACCACCCGTGATCTAGCCTCAGGTTTTGATCAAATTGAAATGCATCCTAACGACATAGAAAAACCGCTTTTTCTGTTGAAAATGGTTTATACGAATTTCTCAGAATGCCTTTCGGAATGAAAAACTCTCCTAGTACTCTCCAAAGAATTTTAGATCATATTCTAACCGGACTTAGAAACGAGAGATGTTTGGTATATATGGATGATATAATTATTTATTCCCCGACTATAGATGAACACATATTTAACTTAAAACTTGTTTTTAAGAGATTAAGAAGTGCAAATTTGAAAATACAACCTGACAAATGTGAATTTTTGAGACAAGAAGTCGCCTATCTAGGACATGTTATTACTAAAGATGGAGTTAAACCAAACCCAGCAAAAGTTGATTGTATCATTAATTTCCCAGAACCAGCCAACCCAAAAGAAATTAAACAATTTCTAGGACTTGCAGGTTATTATAGAAAATTTATTCTAAATTTTTCAAAAATTTCAAAACCCATTACAAGATTATTACAGAAAGATGTATCTTTCCATTTTGAAGAAGAATGCAAAAAATCCTTCCAAGAATTGAAAAAAGCCTTGACTTCAACCCCTATTTGATCTATCCAAATTTTGATGAACCTTTTATTTTGACAACTGATGCAAGCTCATTTGCAATTGGATCCGTATTATCCCAAGGACCAATAGAAAAAGACTTACCTATTGCCTATGCATCTAGAACATTGTGTCCCGCTGAAACAAAATATTCAACTATTGAACGAGAACTTTTATCCATGGTATGGTCAGTAAAACATTTTAGACCCTGTCTTTATGGTAGAAAATTTAAATTTATAGTAGACCATCGACCACTAACATGGATATTTTCAATAAAAGACCCTGGCAGTAGATTAGCCAGATGGCGTTTGAAATTAGAGGAATACCAATTCGAAGTTATTTATCGACCCGGAAAAATTCATAAGAACGCAGACGCTTTATCTAGAATCAGAATGAATCATTTTGATGATTGTAGCAAAGTCTTATCAAATATTTTAATGGCAAATGATAATCTTGAAGAACATGATATTTCAGATACAGAGACTGAAGTAGCTCAAGAAACTGTATTAGAAGAATTAACAAACTTTTCTAGACTTTTTAAAATCAAATCATTAATTGATTACTCAAAATTTAAATTCATCAATGATCAATTACTAGACAAAAGTCATAAAGGCATTGTTATTTTTCCACAACACAGAAAATTAACACCATTACATGATAAAATACTTGATATATTTGAAGAAGATATAGATTTTTATCCAAATAAAATTAATATTGTTTCCAGTAGAACTGTAAAAGATCGGAAATATTATTTGATATTAGTACCTTTTGAACCTGAAGACGCAATTGAATACATGTTCAGTTCCTTATATCGATGCCAAGACACATTTCAACCCTCAAAAACGTATTATGTCGAAAATAATGTCGATCTACCTATTCGAGAAATGCTTTCATATATCTTAGCAGATAAAGATAATATTAAATTCGAAATATGTCAAGACGTAGTTCGAATCCCCAACGAAAATGAAATACCAATAATATTAGATCAATACCACAATGGTAAAAAGAATTCGCATCGTGGAATAAATGAAAATTTGAGAAGAATAAGAGAAAAATATAATTGGACAGGCATCACAAAAGATGTTGAAAATTTCATAAAAGCTTGTGAAATTTGTCAAAAAGCAAAAATATGTCGACAAAATTTACAGAATCCTCTTGTTATAACAGAAACTCCCAAAATAGCTTTTGAAAGAGTAAATGTTGATATTTTAGAAATTCCAGTACAAAATTATATTCTCACACTGAGATGCGAATTAACTAAATTCACCCTAGCATATCCTATACCTGACAAAACCGCAAAATCAGTCGCTAGTACTTTACTTGTATTTTTCCAACATTATGGAACTCCACTCAGAATCCACGTAGATTCAGGTAAAGAGTTTAATAATCACATCGTAAAAGACCTTTGTACACTATACGACATAAAGATTACAATTCCTAGTGTAGACCATCCACAATCAAATGGTTCTCTAGAGAGATTTCATGCCACCCTTGTCGAAATGTTACGAGTTCATAAGATAGAAAATCCTAATGAACATCCCTTGTCAATCTTACCCCTTGCTGTTATTGCTTATAACAACAGTAAAAATAAAACTCATGGATTCAGTCCTTATGAGTTGATATTTGGACACACTTCAGGTAGACCCCCTGAAACTACATATAATCAAAAAGATCTTTTAACCAAATATATAAGAGATCTTAATAATAGAATGGAATATTATTATAAAGTAGCTCGTGAAAATACTGAAAGGAGAAAACAAAATGCGAAAAAACGATTTGACGAAAATATCCATCACGAAACTCGATCTTTTAAAATTGGAGATAAAGTCTTTGTTAAAGAATCTCAAATAAAGAATAAATTGGAAAATAAATTTAATGGACCTTTCGAAATTATCGAAGTGTTTCAAAATTCAGCCATGCTTAAGAATCCTGAAACAAATCAAAATTCAAAAGTAAAGGACCCCGCACACCTTATATGGGAAAATGGCTCTCCGTCAAATTTCTTGAATTTTTGATATGTTGTAGAATTGATCATTCCGATGAAATGTTTCAACGGGCGCAACACGATCCTATGACTAGTTTTCGAGATACAGGGTGTTGAATATGAGAAACATTCACTTTTCATCACTCTGTATCTGCCAAGTTACGATTTATTTCGGATTTATCTTTTGTGGGATCATCATCACATCCGTGTATGATGAATTCATGAGAAATTCATTTCCAAATCTTTTCGTAGTACAGGGCGATTTCACTTGAAAACAATGCTATTTTGAGACTTTCATAATTTAGTTGTTTTATAAAGAGAAAATGCGAGAAAAGGTAGAATTATCACATAATATTATAAATTCATTTCATCTAGCATCACAGTTGATACAATTCATACAAGGTGATTCACAAATATGGAAACATAACGAATTTTGTTTTTTGGGACACCTTGTAGTAATAAACCAACCTAAAATGACAAAATTTACTTGAAGAATGTTAAATGATATGTTCCATCGTATACAGAGTCGAATGATATCAATTTGAAAAATTAGTTATACTTTAATAAATAAAAACCTTGATTTTTTAAATCACCCTATATCTCATAAGGGAGTCCGAAAAGATAGCGATATTTTTTCATGGGAGAACTCGAAATACTTTCATCCATATTGTACAAAATTTTCAGCGGAATCCTATGACGGGTTTTTCATATACAAGGCGAAAAATGTATTTTCACTCCACTTTTCGGCGGGTTTGCTGTAGAAATAAAAATATTTCAATAAAATAGTGATCAGTTATTATACCGTACAATAGCGTACCGTATCCCTCGAAAAAAAGCCATAACTCGAATTATTATCTGCATCAGCATCGTCTAGTAGGCGATTCAATGGAAAAGTTATTTTTTCATGCTTAGTGTTTCTCAGAAGTTATATTATACTTATTACATCCGCAGAAGTTCGTTTTTTCGAATTTTCACTCTATAAAACAATAAAATAGTGAAAGTCTCAAAATAGCATTATTATCGCCCTGTACTACAAAAAGATTTGGACATGAATATCTCATGAATTTGTCACATAACGAAAATACCACATAGGATAAAAAAGAAAAAATCATAATTTGTATGTAATTATTTCTATCGGCTTATATAGACATATATTAAATCAAATTCTCGGCATATTTTTACACCAAATTAACGTTTTATGTTTCAATTATGTTCTTGTATCTTCGAATCGTATATATGTTTGTATATAGTATATACCCCCTTTCAGGGAACGTTTCTCTTTCTTTTTCTTGTATTTGAAACATCATCTGAATCATCTTCGAATACCTACTTATTAATATATTCCTCTTATTTCGTAGTAGGCATGGAGAACAATTCAAAGAGGATAAAATCAACAAAATTCTTATGTCAATAGTCGTTTTCTTGTTGTCATAAAGCCCGAGAACTCTTTTTGGGTTATTGGACTAATTGAAGTTTCTTTTTTACTGTTCAAGTTTATGTGATTTTCAGTGTTTGTTGAACTTTGCTGAACAATATGGCCTTCGCAAATAGAGTGAGTTGTTACGTTTGTGCCCGAAATGTTATTCCTAGACTCTCAATGCGTTTGAATAGAGGAATAATATTGATGTTTTGCAAATTGCAACATATCGAAGACAAACTGCGGGAAATCCACCTATTGATATTCAGGATGATACAAAAATATGTTTCAATTGTAATAACACAGTAATGAATGACATTATTGCTATGGAAAATAACCCGAATTGCCTTCGTCTCAATGTGTTGTCCCGCGAAATACGTATTTCAAATAACGAATAACGTTTTTAAAAACACGAAAATTATTTATTTAGACAAGTTTGTACTTCAAAGATTACATCAAGACTGAATAAAATTCCATTTCGCATTTTGAATGTAAAAATATAAAATAAGCAATTCTGGAATTGTAAGATATATGATTCTGCTGAGTCAGCGCTTCCTGGATGGGTGAATGTACGGAGCGGACGGCGACCGGTACGTAACTCCTCTCTCCTAAGATGAAGTTTTGGTTGGGACAAACAAAACTTCTGAAGACGGCAAGGGTTGTGTGGCTTCTTTGGTCCTTCCCTTGGATTTCCTGAACTTATTCAGGCTGAATATTACGACTCCTAGGATGATGATTATGTATAAAGGAATCGTCCAAGGATGATGGCTGGAATACCTCGGGGATTCAATCTGCAATGGTTGAAGTCGGTTCCCTTGTACTTGCAAATCGTGTAGTTGGTCTAGTGAAATATCATCTAGTTGAAGTTGGCTTTTTTTCGTGATCCGCTTGAGTATTTTGACTTCGGGGAGGAACAGTGGCTCCCCTTTGGCATCGCCTTTTTCGTTGGTGTATCCCTGTCCAGAGGTTAGGATGCTGCACTGGTATGGGATTTCGATGAGAAATGATCCGTTGAGCATCACAAAGTCAGTTTCGTCACATCGGGTTTGGACTTTCTCTTCGTGAGGGAAAATTGCGATATAACTGGATTCACTAACTTCCTCAATTAGGGGCTTATTTACAACTATATTAGCCATTTTGCATTCGGCTTTGTTGTATTTTACTTGAAGGATTGAGAAAATGCAATCGCTCTCTTGGGTACCATCAAGCAGGTAGTTATTCTGACATAGGTAGTTTGGATTCAGGTAAAAACATGGCCTGGCGTCATATTGAAATAGTTCGTTACTCATTGTGAAAAAGGTATTTTTGGGAATAATTGTGTGTGGGTATTGAGTAGAGGTGGTAATGGGTGAAGACATCAGGGTGGACTAAGGGGATATGCAGCGCAAAAACTAGTTTGGTATTTGAAAAATATGCATCAACTGGGGTTATATCAAATTGTTTATACGTGTCTTTAGTATCTGAGTAAACTAACTGATCTCTGGAATGATGTTCGAGAAGAGAATTGAATATTGATTTCATGTCATCGATAGATATTATGCTATGATGTAAAGTACCAAGCTTAGCAAATGATATAGCATTTTCAATACTTGTGAGAATTGAAAGCAGTGTATCCAAATTGAATTTTATTTGGGTGTACGTTTCTACAAGTGACAGGAAATATGTGCTGTTGTTATTCAGTTGTTCTATACTTTTCCTGATTACATTTTGGTAATGAACCATTAATGAAAATGTTTCATTATTATTCTTTAAAATTTTGTGGGTCAACGATATTTGCTGATTTAGAGAGTTGACAATTTGTTCTTGATTGTTTTGCAATTTTTCGATTGCGGCATCATAGCGTTCGGCATCTTCTTGATATAAGTTGCCAGAAATAGATTTAATGATATTCCCTAAACCATTGATTAGTCCTCTTTTTTGTCTGTTCGTTAAAGGATAGAATGATCGAAATTTTTCCTTTACCGATTTCATCTGATAATCAATGTGTTGTTCAGTATATTCGTGTAGAGATGTTAAATATTTAGAATTGAGGTTATAGTTCGCAAGAGATGATTTTAGTACATTATAATTTTGAGCTAATATTTCGATTTCATCTGATATTGGTTTGAAATCGATGTAGTGTAAAAACGTATGGGTGGCTACTTTGATTTTTGCTGTCCCCATCCCAAAGGGCAAGATTCCTGGGTTGTTCTTCAAATTAGTTATTTGTACTTTCTTGGGGATCGTCAGATGAACTATCGTCAGGAGTAGGAGGGTCCTGTAACAAATTTGGTTTTGTTACTGAGGCTCGAGGTTTCTTGAAAATGTTTTTGTGATAGGTATTACGATTGGTTTTCAGTTTCAGTCCTTGATCAGTTTCTTTAATAAATGGGGGGTTTAATTTTTTTCCACGTGTTTTGACATCGTGTCGATAAACTTCGTCATTTTTAGAGTAATTTGCTGGTTCTTCCCGAGTTAGATTTTGTTTTTCAATATTTTTTTCTTTCTGTTTTTGAGAAATGTCGTGTATGTGGTCGAAAATCTGAAGTGTTTTTTGTTTATGTTCTTGTATATAATTGTTTAAAATTTCGTATTGTATGTCTAAGTCGAAGGGGTCTTTTGTGTCGAGGTGTCCTCCCACAATATCGATTGGCTTTTGTTTGGTGACAGAGTGTATGGAGTGGTTGCACCCAAAAATAGCATAGGGCATTAGACTCGTTACTTCTGCACGGGGGTTTTCAAGTTTTAAAACCCTAAAATGCTCGAGTAAAATTGAATGAAGCCGTTCTACGGGGGCATTGCTAGTGGAATTTTTTGGGGTTACAAGGTGATGGTCAATTTTGTGAAGTTTTGTGAAGTCCATTAGCATCGAATTTTTGAATTCTGTTCCGCTGTCGGCTACAATTTTGAGGGGTAATCCATGAAATGACATGAATATGATAAGATTCTCCACGATAGAGACTGCATTTGCCGCTGTTAGAGGAAGAGCTTGAGCGTATTTTGAAAAGGTGTCTATGATAGTTAAAAACTTTTGGCTATTGGCCTGGAAAACATCAATATGTACTACTTCAAAGGGTTTCCTAGGTGTTGGTGTAATTTGAAAATTGATTTTCGGTGGGCTTCTGTCATATTTTGTTCTTTGGCAGATATCACATTTATTTATATAGTTTCTAACATCGTTAGCACAATTTGGCCAATAGTATTTTCTTTTTATTTGTTGTAAGGTTTCTTGAATACCACGGTGATTTGTTTTAGTCTCATGATTGTATACTAAAAGTTCTTTTTGTCTGTATAGTTCTGTGATGTTTTCAAGTTTAGTGTTGCATTTTATCAAATTGAATGTCGAATTTTTGAAAGTTTGCATCATAAGGTTACTGATACTTTCGTACAGTTTGTTCGAATCATCGTCATTGAAATAAAAAGCGTACGTCTTTTTAGGCTGTCCAAAGTCTTTGAAAAATGTGATAATTGGGGAAAGGTCATTGTCCACTATATAAATGTTCCATAAATTCTTCTTGTTTGGTTCCCATAAACATTTTTTAGTAGTCCTTCTGGGCAATACCGATTTAGAAATATGGATTTGATTTTGAAATACGTTAATCGGTGATTCACTTGCATTTATTTCTTGTACAGGGTCCTCGGCATTCGTGTGGACTGTTTCATTATTTTCTTCGTTTGGGATTGGGGTGATTTCTTGGAATGGTTCTTCCTCGCTTGAAGTTGAAGTTTCAGTTTCCACTTCGATTTCGTTTTCGTCTGGGGTTTCGTCGAGGTTATTGACTAGGGATGAGGTGTCCGGGTCCCGTGTACGAGTTTGCTCTACGTTGAACTTTTTCATATATTGGAGGAATGGAGATGTTTCATCTATGTCTTCCGTTCTGGTCTTCGAAGTGTTTGGTTGTGGTTCTACTTCGTTGGCATGGATTTCAATTCTCGATAGGGCATCTGCATTGGTGTTTTTTTTTCCTTTTTTATATCGAATCTCGCAGTCGAATTTTTCTAACTTCAGTTTACATCGGATTAGTCTCGAGTCTGTCTCCTTCAGCGACATCAGCCATTGTAGTGGTTTGTGGTCTGTTAAAATAACGAATTTTCTACCGAAAAGATACGGTCGAAAATATTTTGATGCCCATACAATCGCTAAAAGTTCCTTTTCAATGGTGCTATAGTTTTGTTCAGCATCGTTAAGCGTCCTTGATGCGTAGGCAACAGGGCGGTCAGACCCAACAGGACCTTATGATAAAATAGATCCAATGGCCGAATTTGAAGCGTCTGTGGTTAGGTTGAAGGGTTTGTCGAAGTCTGGGTATTGTAGTATGGGGTCATTTGTCAGTAAGGTTTTGCAATGGTCAAAAGCTTTAAGGAAGGTGGCGTCGTGTTTTATTTCAGCGCCTTTTTTCAGACAGTTTGTGAATGGTCTTGTGATTTTTGCAAAGTCCTTGATAAATTTACGGTAATACCCTAAAAGTCCCAAAAATCCCTTTATCTGTCTTGTAGTTTTTGGAATAGGATAGTGCATTATTGCTCTAATTTTATCTGGGTTTGGTTTTACGCCCTGTGGTGTTACAATGTGTCCGAGAAAAGCAACTTCCTTCTTGAGAAATTCTGATTTATCATTCTGAATTTTCAAGTTCGTATCACGTAGCCTTTGAAACACTCTTTTTAAATTAATCATGTGTTCCTGCAAAGATGTTGAGTATACAATGATGTCATCCATGTATACCAGGCATATTTCGTTTTGCAGCCCTTTCAAGACGTCATCCATCACCCTACTCAGAGTAGCTGGGGCATTCTTCAAGCCAAAGGGGACCCTCAGGTACTCGTAGTGACCGTTCTCGACATTGAATGCGGTCTTTTGAACGTCTTCCGGAGCCATCTCTATTTGATGAAATGCGCTCGCCAAATCTAGGGTGGAGAAATATTGGCACCTTCCTAGCTTATCTAGGATGTCACTGATGTTTGGCAGGGGGTAGCGATCGTCGATGGTCTTTTCATTTACCTTACGGTAATCGACCACGATTCTCCACTTTTTCTTCCCACTAGCGTCTGCTTTTTTTGGTACCACCCATATAGGTGATGACCAGGGCGAGTTACTGGGGCGGATGATATTTTGTTCGAGCATGGAATTTATTTGTTTGGCTACTTCCGCTTTGTGAATGAAGGGATACCTATACGACTTGGAATAAACGGGAATTTCGTCTTTTGTCTTGATTCTATGTTTAACCTGATTAGTAAATGTCAGTTTTTCCCCTTCATAATGAAAAATATCCGAGTATTTGCCGCATAAGTTTTTTATGCGTGTCTGTTCTTCTTGATTCATATGTTCTGTACGAATGAGGTTACGAATGTCGTTTTCGTCTGTGTGAAAGGTGTTTATGTCCGCATGATAAAGTTCAAAGTTTTGAGGTGAAAATGGATGAGTACTGAGTGGCTCAAATAGTTGAATTTCGCAATTATAGTCATTTCCATTTTCTAACTCGACCCATGCGTATCCGTTATTAGCTGTAGTTAGTGTTTCTCTTATCAAACATTCGTTTATTTTTGTTGGAGGGACGAAGATATCGCCCGTGGATTGACTTACAGGCACTTTAATTTTGGTTCCCGTATTGGGTTCTATTTCGACAAAAAATAATAACCTTTTCTTTGTTTCATAGTACTGAATGTAATTTTGCGAAGATGGAGTATACACTATTGAGTTTGAAAAATCAATTTGAGCGTTCAGTTGCTTAAGTATATCAAGTCCTATCAGTCCATCAAAGTATTGGTGAAATTTGAATAAATGGAATTTCAGCATTTGTTGATGGTTAAATTCATCGAAAGAAGGGATGCTTGCACAGTGATCACGTTTTGATTGTTGAAAAACTGATGTGACTGTAAATGGCTCTTTGAAAATATTTTCAGGGTAAAATTTGTTTGCAATATCGGGGTTCATGAATGATTTAGTTGCTCCTGTATCTATTAAAAGTTTAATAGGTGGGTTTTTGATTTGTATGTAAGGGAGTTCTGTTTTGTCGTATATAGTATTCAGTTCAATTATGTTTCGTCCCTGTTGGACCTCATCTCGTGAAAATTTTTGTTGTGTTTCGTCATAGTAATCGAATTGTTCTGTCTCTTCTGCGTAAGGTTCGTTCGGGTAATACTCTTGTGGGTGGAATTCGTCGGGTGTTTCGTAATTTTGGTCATATTCAAAATTATGGAGTTCTTCAGAAACGAAGTTACGTCTCTGATGTGAGTTTGATTGGAAATAGTTTCGAGAATGTTGTTGATAGGGGGGTCTGTAGGAATTGTTTTGAAGATTTTGTGTTCTAGTTACAATACTCTTAGGGGTAGGTTTGGAAGTGGATGGTCCATTATGGGGTTTCCACACGTTTCGGGGTGCACCGAATACTTCCTTGTTACTGAAATATCTTTGGGGTGTACCACTTTGGCGTGGTTGTATCTGAATTGGTCCCCTAGGGAATTGAGGCTGACTTGAGAAGTTTTGATGATTTTTAAATTGTCGGGGAATATTTTGGTGCAATTGGGGTCTATCAGAGTGGTAGTTTTGGGTGTATCGTTGTCCAAAATTTTCAATCTGTGGTCTTATAGTAGTTGGAAATTTATGAAAATTATTTACTTGAGATTTTTGAAGGTATCTAATATTGTTGTCTTCAATTATATATTTTTGGGCTTCAGCCAAATTATTTGGTTTCATTGACCTTACCATAGAACTTTGAGGTTCTCTTAAACCAACAAATAATGTGTGTAGTGCGTGTGAATCATAGAGTAATTTTTTGCTCACTTTAATTTGATCATTAATTTCATGTAAATTGACAAAATTATGGAGTAAGTTGAGTGTAGACACTACCCTTGAAAAAAAATTCAATGAATTTTCACTGGGACTTTGTCTCAATGAACCTAGATCTGATAATAAACTGCTTTCATTTCTTTGATCACCAAAATGATTAATTAATAAATTTTTAATGGTATTGAAATCATTGCTACCACTACGCGAAAATACTTCTTCAGCTGGTCCAGTTAGCTTGGAAAATATTCCATTCAGTAACAATTTATTCTGAGCACAATTTACGTTTGCCAGGGTAGCGTCCCAATATGTATTCAATAGATCGGTAGATGTTGAAATAAATCTGTATAACCTGCACGGGTTACCGTCAAATTCCGGTACAATTTGCTAATGTTTTATATCAAATACTGGTGTTGCCATTATTATTGATTCAACAATTTTTTCTAATTCTTTTGTTTTATTACTATTTAAGCTGAGAGCTTCTAATGATTCAACTAAATCTATCTCAACTTTTGCGCCAATATCACTCAAGGAATTTGGAAAAGTTGAGGAGTCTGACATATGAAACGAAAAAGGGATCAATGAGTAACTCACAAAATAGCCTTTTTCATCCTCTGGTGGTGGTGTCTCCGGAGCTGAAGTTCTGCAACCTGCCCTCGAACTGCGGCTAATCCAATAATGGTACTTTCACAGATTTACCTATGTTTTTCTCGTTCCCGAACTTTTTCTGCCGGTTCTTCTCGATGAAGAGTTGAGACTCAAGGATATCTAAGCGGTAGATGCCTTCGAGATCCTACAACGACTGCGCCAAATACGTATTTCAAATAACGAATAACGTTTTTAAAATCACGAAAATTATTTATTTAGACAAGTTTGTACTTCAAAGATTACATCAAGACTTAATAAAAAATTCCATTTCGCATTTTGAATGTAAAAATATAAAATTAGCAATTCTGGAATTGTAAGATATATGATTCTGCTGAGTCAGCGCTTCCTGGATGGGTGAATGTACGGAGCGGACGGTGACCGGTACGTAACTCGCGTATCAAGTCGTGCGTGCATATTCAAAGACTTTCTTTAGAATGTAGAGTGGATATTTTTGTTGCTTCTGATATCTATGTCCCAGATTTCTTGAGAATT
Source organism: Chrysolina americana (assembly GCA_958502065.1). Lineage (NCBI taxonomy): Eukaryota > Metazoa > Arthropoda > Insecta > Coleoptera > Chrysomelidae > Chrysolina > Chrysolina americana. The sequence continues at coordinate 35,762,064 of OY293420.1, forward strand.
TGTGGTCACCATCTTGATCATCAAGGTTTCCTTCCAAATTACTTGCATGGAGGTTTGAATTTTGTGAATAAACCATACATAATTTCCAATCTTCAACATTTTCTTCAAAGAATGAGGACATTTGCTAATAGAAACAGGCCACTCCGTAACTGGGAGGATATCAATTGTTTCACTGAAGACGAATTTAAGTATCTGACATCAATCTCAAAAAATCATTTTCGACAATTACTAGAATTTTGTGATATTGTTGAACAAGGTGGCAAGAGAAGAAAGGTCGAAAGAAAACATTTGCTGACATTTTTGATCAAAATGAAACATGGAGTTTCAGATGAGTTTTTGAAAATATTGTTCAGTTATCCTTCTCGACAAACAGCAAGCTTCATTATTTCTAATGTGAGATTATCTCTTTTACAAAGGTTCGTACCGAACAATATTGGATTTAATTCAATAACAAGAAAAAATTATATTAACAGTCATGTATCCCCTTATACGAATCAACTGTACAATCCCACACCAGATATTCCCAAAGCAATAGTTTATATAGATTGTACCTACAATAAAATAGAAAAGAGCAGTAACTTCCGGGTATTGAGGCAATCATACTGTTTCCACAAGAATGAACACTTGGTCAAACCAGAGATCATGGTTGCCCCCGATGTATATGTCTTAGCAATCAACGGGCCGTACTTCGCAGATGCTAGGAATAATGATGCAAGTGTTCTAAATCACGAATTACAAGTTGATTTGAATGGAATTAAAACATGGTTTCAAGAAGGAGATATTGTGAAAGTCGATAGAGGCTATAGAGATTCAATCAATAGTCTACAATAACTTGGCTTGCATTACTATATGCCACCATTTCTACCGCCGAATCAAAGGCAATTAACGAAAAATGAAGCCTATCAGGCACGTTTAATAACCACTACTAGATGGATTGTAGAAGCTAGAAATGGACATTTTAAGTCAATTTTCAAATTTTTTCGTCAACCCATAACAGCAAGACATGCTGCGAAGCTACATGGCTATTACCTGATTGCTGGTGCATACGGCCACACAAATGTTGGTTGATTCCGATGATGTCAACATTGTTCAGGCACGAGTTGAAGCTGAGAACCTCCGAACTAGGAATGGTCGATGGATTCGTTTAAATCAATATCATATACAATCGTTTCCTCGCCTTGATATTGAATATTTAAAATTACTTACTGGAACATATCATTTACACTTGGCTGCGTCATATATCCAAGATACAACTCGTAGAGATGGTGAAGTAGACAACATTTTAGAAGTCCATGAGTTACATGGGGAACCCAATTTCCTAAGATTCAGAATATTTTCTCGGTTCAGGAATGCTGCTAAACACATGCTTTGGGTTGTTTTCACTGAAAGAGGTGACGAAAATCTAGAAGATCCTGCTCTCCCCATTACGGGGTATTATTGTACTTGTAAGTCCGGTGCTAGGACTTTAGGAACTTGTGCGCATGTTGCTAGCATGATATGGTTTTTGGGGTACGCTAGATATCAAGAAAACATACATTGTCCATCCAATCGTCTTTTAGATTCCATAGGAGATGCTGCAAATAGATTGCTTCCAGAAGACATGAATATCGGTCCAGAAATAGTTTAATTTTATTGGTTATTGGTAAGAATCTCCTCCTAATTCGTATTTGATAACGTTTTTTGATTAGGGAAAAATTCAGTTATCCATCATGTATTTTCCTTGTTGTATTGTCATGCACATGCTCGTGCCAACCCAATATCCGAAAGATATATCACATCCCGTTGAACTTCTATCAATTTATGTATAGATTATATATATATATATATATATATATATATATATATATATATATATATATAGAAGTAAATAGAGTGATTTATGTTTTGATTCCGAGAGCCACCATCATCTGTCGACAGCTGTTTCGTGGTTTCCCACTCATCAGGACAGCTTTATGGTTGCTCTGTGCTATTGTTGTAGAAATGCTCAAAATGTCAAAATCATAGTCAACCTCATTTTCTCGTAAGTATAGATTCAAAACCCGACACCAGAGGGAGTATCCCTTATCTTGAATTCCCAATAGCCATGGGATACATATTATGTGTGCCATCTGGCAAGGCCGTACAAGTTGTTATGAGTTGAAATAATGTTGATTTCACTTCACTGAATTCCTTACTTTTACGTTTTGAATAAATATCAAATAAGTATCTTCTCAATCACATCAGGAAACTTCAATGGATAGGTAGAGTGGTCATTTATTAGCGTAAAATAGTGAAATATATGGACTTTTTCACAAATTGTTCGCCTTGTATATAAAAAACCTGTCATAGGAATTTGATGAAAATTTTGTACGATATGAATGAAAGTATTTTGAGTTCTCCCGTGAAAAAATATCGCTATCTTTTCGGACTCCCTTATGAGATATAGGGTGATTTAAAAAATCAAGGTTTTTATTTATTAAAGTATAACTAATCTTTTATTTTTTTTTTTAAATTGATATCATTCGACTCTGTATACGATGAAACATATCATTTAACATTCTTCAAGTGAATTTTGTCATTTTAGTTTGGTTTATTACTACAAGGTGTCCCAAAAACCAAAATTCGTTTTGTTTCCATATTTGTGAATCACCTTGTATGAATTGTATCAACTGTGATGCTAGATGAAATGAATTTATAATATTATGTGATAATTCTACCTTTTCTCGCATTTTCTCTTTATAAAACAACTAAATTATGAAAGTCTCAAAATAGCATTGTTTTCAAGTGAAATCGCCCTGTACTACGAAAAGATTTGGAAATGAATTTCTCATGAATTCATCATACACGGATGTGATGATGATCCCACAAAAGATAAATCCGAACTAAATCGTAACTTGGCAGATACAGAGTGATAAAAAGTGGATGTTTCTCATATTCAACACCCTGTATCTCGAAAACTAGTCATAGGATCGTGTTGCGCCCGTTGAAACATTTCATCGGAATGATCAATTCTACAACATATCAAAAATTCAAGAAATTTGACGGAGAGCCATTTTCCCATATAAGGTGTGCGGGGTCCTTTTGATAGACTGAAACCATGTTTTGTTTCAGATCAGGAAAATCTAGAAAAAGAAAATTCAGATCAACAATGATTCTTCTCCTGTTAGCAGTCATCCACATTGTTAACGCTCAGTATAAGTTAACACCTAATAATAACTCAGTAGGAGTATATTACCACGAACAAGGTGATATTAAAATTTCAAATGAAAATGGACTTTATTAGTAGTAAAAGATATGGCACATGTAAAAGAAGCTATTGATCATAATGCAAAAATATTAAATGACTTGATTGAACTTATAGAACCCAACAACCCTAGAATGAAATATTTTAATGGAGAAATCAGTACGCATATTAGTCTGTTGAATAAAATTGCTTACCAAGTAGAGGAAAAGTATTACGAATCTCAAGCTGATTCGAATGATTATAACAAAAGATATAAAAGAGGTTTAATAAATGGCGCTGGTTCAATTTGGAAAGCCCTTACCGGAAATTTAGATGCCAGTGACGGTGAATACTTTAACAATTGTATTAACAAAATATACAGGGATGAACACCAAATTGAAAATTTACTCAAAAACCAAATTTCAGTTACAACTTCTGTAATAAAAGAATTTAATAGTACCATTCAACAATTGCAAGTAGATGAAGAAACATTTAATGAAGATATAAATCAAATTGAAACTTCAATTTATGATCTTTCAGACCATTTAGCAATGGTTGATGCAAAGTTGAAAACCATCGAAATCTGTGAACAACTATTGGAAAGTTATACATTTTTGGAAAATTATTTGAATGACATTCTCAATGCAAATACGTTTGCTAGACTACATATTATCCATACTTCAATAATTAAACCCAATGACTTAGTATCATCTCTTCAAGAAATAACACAAACAATTCAAAAGAATTATTTACCTTTACCCGCGAAACTTTCATCAGTATCTAAATACTTAGATATTATTGAATTACAAGCTTTTCAAGCAGATTCAAGGATAATTTTTGTATTGGAAATTCCCTTAGTTGAACCTGAAATCTATACTGCTTACCGATTGTACCCCATTCCTATCCTAGATAACAGAACAGGGTTACATCAGATTTTACCAACAAATAAAAATTAGATTGCAAAAGATGATGATTCTATGATGTACACTGCTTTTCAAAATTTAGATCAGTGTAAGTTACTTTTTTATAATTTTCATATATGTGAAAATGTTATTTCTTATCCAATTGATAGCAATGCAATTTGTGAAGCTCAAATTTTGAGAACATTACTAGAATTTCCTAGAATGTGTTCAACTTCCTTACTTTTTGCAAAAGATTATAATGATTTTGAAATTCAACAGAATACTTGGTTAATAACTGTATCAGATCCTTTGGCTGTTACAATTAATTGTCAAAAACAAGATATTGTCACAAAAATAATTAAAACGAATTCAATTTTGAAACTGGAACCTAATTGTAATTCATTTATTGGAAATACAAGAGTATATGCAAAATACTTTGTTACTCAAGAAAAGAATATTACTTATAAAAGTTATCTAATTTTGATTCCATATCAATGTTGCAGTGATGTACCAAATAAAGAAATTCTTCCAAAATTAAAGCCTTTGAAATTGAGCAAATTAAGTGTTGATAATTTAAACATTGCTCACCATAAATTAAATCAATATTCTGCTCAACTTGATCAAATTATTAATGAACCCTTTGTGAGGAAACATGTTTCATGGTTTACGATTCTCACAATTGTAATAATTGTCTTTGTAATTTTACTTTACATATTTTTTAAATGCAAAAATAGACGTTCAGTGAAAATTGGAATTATGACATCAAGAAATGATCCACCTCCACCACCTCCAAGAACAGGAAGAACTTTTGCATCCCTTCGAAGATTGTTACCTTCAAAAAGAAGACCAAGTATCCACTTAGATGAAAGAGAAGAAGAAAGTATAGAATTGAACTCCAATAAATCATTAGCTTGATGTGAAATTTGCAGCACCGCATCAACTTTCTTTTCAAGGGGGGAGTTGTTATATCCGATTCCTGAATGAGCCCTTTGTCCCGGAATTGCGTCATACACTATAAACATTGCATCATCTACTACGCAGAAGATAGAGGATATTCCTCAGCACATTTGAAGGTCTTTGTGGAATAATAGAAACTACGCAGTATCCAGTCAGCATTCCCGAACCTATAAAAGTCGAGGAGACCGGATTCAAGTCGTTCAAGTCTTCCCAGTCTTCAAACCAAGTAGTTTAGTAGATTTGAATCAAAACGAGTTTTAAACCATTATAATTTCGCATGTAAAGTTCAATATTTCCATATTGTAATAAATGTGAATAAAGTCTGTTTTTAAAAACTCAAACCAAAGAAGACTGATTTAACATATATATATATAAGTACAAATATAAACACACACATAAATATATAACATATATAGAAGAATTGATATTTACATTAAAAATTCAGATAGTGAATAAAAACATTCATCCAACAAATAGTTTTTCAGGTCTTTTTTAAATAACAAATTATTCGTGTGGTGCTTTATATGCTCTGGTAATTTATTCTAAATTCGAGGTCCCATATAGTTTGGAGCAGTATATGCTGTGTTCACTTTCGCGAATGGAATATGGTAAGATTGCTTTTTTCTTGTATTATAGCCATGAATGTCTTCATTCAAGTGAAATGATGACTTGTTATTGAAAATATACAAGGATATTTCTTAGATATATAAACAAGGGAGAGGTAAAATACTGAACATTTTGAACAACGGTTTACATGATTCTCTACATGATACATGCCCCAGAGTACGCAGTATACGCTTCTGGCTGATAAATACGTCCGATGCTGAGGAAGAGCTTCCCCAGAAAGAAACCCCATACCTAAGTCTTGAATCAGTCTGTGCATAGTACATTGCCAGTAACTGCTCCTGATTAAGGAGATCTCTGAGATTGAGGAAAAGAAAATTCAACGAATTCAGTTTGTTTGCTAACTTGTTACAATGTGTCTTCCAGTTAAGAAATTCATCGAGGAACACTCCCAGAAATCCAGCACTTTCATGAGTATTTATCAGGATTGATTAATTCACTGTAATATCCAAATTTTCAGTTATATTCTGCCTACTATGAATTCTCAGCATCTCGGTTTTTTTGTATTGAAGAATAAATCACGACTATTGAAAAATTCTGACACTTCAGTCATCAATTCGGAGCAACTGGCTTTAAGTAAATCAGTATCAGAGGCGGATACAACCAGTGATAAATCATCTGCATAGGCTGAGTGATGATAACTCGTTATGACAGAATCAATCTGATTTATGTATAATATAAATAATACCGGTCCCAAGATAGATCCTTGTGGAACACCCATGTTAACGTCCGAGCAATTTGACGTTTTGTTATATGTCTTGTCAGCGGATTTCATCTGGATTGAAACGTATTGTTTCCTTCCCTCGAGAAATGACTGAACCCATTTTAATGGAATTCCTCTCAAACCATACTTTTCTATAATTCCTAATAATTTGTTATGATTAACGCAGTCGAATGCTCGGCTCAAGTCACAAAAAATGGCAACCGGACATTCTTCTGCTACAATGTATTCTATGATTTGATTATCAAGAGAGAACATAGTCGTTGAAGTTGATTTACCGTTTTGAAATCCATGCTGATTAACTGATACAATTTCGTGTTTTTCTAAGAAGGACGATAGGCGATCGAGAAAGGCATATTCAAATATTTTTGAAAAAGTCGATGGAACTGTAACAGGTCTGTAATTTTCCAACAATTTGGACTCGTTTTTTTTAAAGATTGGTAAGACTTTTCCAATTTTAATGGCGTTCGGGAAGGTACCCTCTGAGAATGATAGGTTTATCAGGTGAGTCAATGGGGCGATTATAGCCTCCAGAACTTCCTTTAATACAAATCCTGGGATTTCATCAAATCCTGCAGAATTTTTATTTTTCATTATTCTTTTTATTAGTGAATAAAGTTCTTTTTCTGTGAAAGGTTGCAAATACATGCTTTTTGTATCAAAATTCATTGAAATGCAAGTGGTTGTCAGTTCTAGGTATATTATTTACTAGATTAACAGGAGTGTTGATAAAGAAATCATTGAAGAGGAATGCTATTACCTTTCCATCTTCTACCAGATTACCATTATTATTGATAACAATATTAGTAGTTTTTTATTCTTATTTGAAAGTTCTGAAATAATAGCCCATGATGTACGAATACTATTTGCAGAACTGAATATGCGTTTCTGATAGTACTGTTTTTGCTTATATTTTAGCAAAGCAGAATGTTTACGTTTTGCTTCGTTATAGGCCGGTATGATATTCGGATGTGTTTTTTTGAGAGTAAATAATTCTTTCAAATTGGTGCTGGAACTAACCACTGACTCATCTACCCATTTTTTGCTTTTATCTTTGTGATAGTAGGTGCGTTTTGGAAATAATGTATCGAAATGATACAGGAAAATTTGATAAAAATGAAGGAATGCCTCATTCAAGTCTTGAATATGTTTTGTTTGGTTCCAATTTTCTTTTTTTAGTGCAATACGAAAGTCATTTATACTTTTTTCATCAAAACTTCTCTTGATCTCAGTAGTTAGATAGATGATTTCATTTTTGAAAATATGTCCAATTCAAGGAAGACTGTCCTGTGGTCGGAAATATCATTGTCAAAAACGCAGCATGAGCCTTCATTGTCAAAATTTATGAAAATTTGGTCAATAATTGTACTTGAGGTATATGTTACCCGTGTCGGCCACCTCACCATCGGACGTAAACCAAAACATGACAAAATGTCAGATAACGAATTAAAATGTATGCACTTATTCATATCAAAATTGAAATCTTCACAAACGATAAAATTTGAATTGGGTTTATGTAAATGATTCAGTACTTCATAGGTACTTTTGAGAAATAATTGAATATCACCGCTAGGTGATCTGTAGCAGTTTAAAATAATGTTCATTCTAGTTTTCATTTTGAAATATGCAGTACATATTTCAAAATCTTGTTCCTTACAAAATTCAGATAAATCTTTTGAATGCATTTGAAAATGTTTCCTAGACCATATGGCCACACTCCCACATTGTTTCGTAGGTCTGCAGTAAGAACTAATTAAATCAAAGTCTTCTATATGAATGGATTTAATCAAAGCTTCTTTCAGTCCAATTTCAGTTAAACATAAGAATTTTAATTGCTTCAATTCACTTATATCACCATAGAGATGAATAATTTTGTCTTTTGACAGTGTATTCACGTTTAACATAAGAAGATTGGGCTTGATGATTACTGAGTTGGATGGTTGACCTTGCGCTTCTCTAAAAACGACTCACACAGGCACCGTAGGGCCATTCTTCAGGATTCCTTGCTTTTTTTAAATTATGTTCATGTATGGTTACCTTGAACGACGCGTAGATAGCTGGGAATTTTGAGTTGAGGGCCTCGCATTTCACCTCCGTGAATCTTCCAACAAGTAATTGGTGCAACTCTTTATCTGTTGTTCCAGGGTCCAGTCTGTAGACGTGCAATGAAACGTATTTTGGGACACCTTTGACAGACCCTGCTTCCTTATATTTTCCAATGACAAGCGATCGTTTTCGTTTTCTTCCAGTGACTTTCCAGTCACCTTGAGATTGGGATTTAGAATTTTCACCTTCATTGCTAAGATGAGTGTAATCATTCATCATTACTTCCGTTTCTGCCTGGGCTATGGCCTTTGATACGTCAGCCACAGTTATTTTAGATGTATCCTTTCGAGGTTCAATTTTCTTTTCTTTTGAGTATTGTGACACAGCGGTTTTTTGCTCACTGCCAACGTTTTTACTTATTTGCACTGTTTCCTTGTCAACAGAAGGTTTTGTATGTTTTGCATGTTTTTGTCCATACCCAGCTGTTTCGGCCGGAATGGAATTTATATTTCTTTGGTTCTGGTTTAATAGATCTATTTGCTTATTCAAGATATTCATCTTATCTCGAAGATCTCCATTGATGATGTCTTTTTGCTTAATACTATATTTGAATAAGTGAATGTCTACCTTTTTTTCTGCACCGGCAATACTGTCGATAGCGTCGAAGAAGTCATTGTCACATTCACTCACTATACTATCTTTTTCACAACAAATCATTTGAGAATCATCGATTATTTTGGCATTGCGATATTTTGCACAACTAATATGATACGAACTATCACAAATTATACATTTATAACCCGTAACTACTTTTGATTTGCACTTCTTACACAGAGCGCTAGCGGACGAGTTGCTACTTCCACTAGCCATGTCTACGACACTACCTGCCATTCGAGCTTCATTTGCCTGGATACCAGTACTGTGGACCGGGTACCAAACTACAGAAGAGATTGGCACGTGGACACCCTGGTGTGAACCCTTTGGATTAGGCTTGTAAGACTCACGATATTGCATACTCGCAAAACAAGTCTTTGAAGGAGAGACACAAGGCCGACTGGGCGCTGGAAAATCGAGCTTGGGAACTTGTCAAATCAAAAGACGCCAAATTTGGTGAGAAAACTGCTGCTTGGCTGGTCATCACAACCATGAAGGCAAAACGTAATTTGGGAATGCGTCTAAAGAAGAAGACTGCTGCAAAGCCAAAGTCTTTCCGTCGAGATGTTGTTAGGAAAATCACCAAGACTCTGCGAAAAATTCTGAAACCTGATCATCTGAAAGTTTTGATTGCGAAGGATCTGCGAAAATCCTCCTTGGTGGCACTACATCCTGCCCGTGCTCAAATGAAAAAATTGGGTGGCCACAAAAAAATCAGAGTACCCCGAATAATACCGTTTGAGGCGAAGAGCGGTGGTGTGCTGCCTCTGTTTCCGATATTCGCCGCTCTGGGGGCGCTGGGCTCGTTGGCAGCACCATTGCCAGGACCATCATCTCCTCGGCCAATGCCAAAATGAAATTGGAGGAAAACAAGCGTCATAATATCGCAATGGAGAGCATTGGTGGTGACAACAAACATGTAGGAGGTTCCGGTTTGTTTCTGCGCAAGACCGCTAAAGGCGGTTACGGTTTGTTTCTCAAGAAGAAATTTTTAAAAAACTTCCGTTGAAGCTGCCCAATAGAGCGTTGTACGATGAGGAATTGCTTAAATATGTGAAACGTCTGAAAATACCTCATTTCATTGGTGTTTTCATTCGAGACAACTTACCTTGATCCTCATCATCGAAACTTCCCAAGTTCAGAGAATGCGCCATCATCAATATGGACTCGAGCAGGAATCGCGGAACGCATTGGGTAGCTTACGTGAAACACGGACATGTGGTGAAATACTTTGATAGTTTCGGCAATTTGAAGCCGCCGATGGAATTGGTGCGATATCTGGGTAAAAAAGAAAAAATCTTCTACAACAACGATTGCAATCAGACGTTCAACTAAGTTAATTGCGGTCATTTGTGTTCGAATTTTCTATACGAGAACACACTCTGAGTGTGCGCGCGTGCGTGAAAATGAATAGAAAAGTGGTGACCTTTAATGACGAGCGCAGTGTGGTTCATTATATGGTGACGTGGCGTTTTTCATACAAAACTTCGCGCAAATAGTATTGGTTGCAAGTGGCCATGGACAGGATACGTTACGCTAGACGAATAGCGCGAGCCTCACGCGTCTTGAACCCCATACTAGACTCTGAGCACAGAGCGCGCAAATGGAATGGTTTAAATAAGAGTACATAACCCAATCTAGTGTCAGTCATGTCTTTGCTGTTGACAGTGACAGGTCAAACGTCGACGCTAAGCGCAGACTTTTCTCCGCTGCTCCAATTGGACGAAGATAGCACTTACGGCTTGGCATTGACTGGTTTCCATTCATACAACAGCATACCAAACATATCGAGTGGTTGATTCTATTATTCTGTCAAAGGAGCGCCATCTGTTAGCATCATTCAAATACCGACTGGGTGTTACGAAATAAGCGACATTGCCAAGTTTATACACAAACACATCGAGAGGCCGAAATAAGCAAAGAAGAAGAAGAAGAGAGCCGTAGTGTCTAGTGACGTTGGCGACGTCGACGACGACGACGACGGCACCAAAAAAAGCAAGGCTTTGTTCCCTCTCAAACACAACACCAATACGCTGCAGTGTGAGATATACAGCAAGCTCTATAACATCGATTTTCGTCCAAAGGATTCCCAAAGTTCGAACGGTTCACATCGATAGTAACATCACATCGGGTGCCTTCTTCAACAATCGCCCGGCTCACACCTTATACGAGTTTGCCGTTCGATAAGACCCCGGCTTTGCCATCGACGAAACGCCCTCGAATTTGATTTACCTGCCTGTGAACAAGACGGAAATACACAACATAACCTTGAATATTCTTGATCCGGACTGTTGCAGTGTGCCTTTCCGTGGAGAGACCATCATTATAGGACTTGTGCTGCGCAAGCTGTCATAAAAATGGGGTTGGTATTTGATCAGAATGATGATGATGACTTTGGGCATAAAAGTGCAGAGGGTGCTGGCATCAATTCAGTCGCGCAGACGCAGTCGAAGAGAGCAGACGCACACAATCTGTCTCACTTCAGCATACACTTTCTCAAATCGCAAGGACATTATGTTATCAAGACAAGTGTTCAACGTGTATAATAATCCAAAGTTCGACGAATCCATCAACAGAGTTGAGACTCAAACGCACCACCCGTACGTCAGGTCCTTTCAGAATAATGACATCATCGAAATTGTCATTCAGCAGGGCGATGTGTGGATACCAATGAACGATGCCCTTGTGTGTATAGAGGGCTCTATGATTCGTACCGCAGGAACGGGCAATGTTAGATTTATCAGTAATGCCGGCGTATACCTTTTCGAGGCCATCTACTATGAAATCAATGGCAAAGAGGTGGACTCTGTTCGATCGCCGGGTATAATGAGCACCCTTCGCGGCTATACTTGTTACATGGTGAGAAAAGCTGAGTGAAAGCTGAGTGAAAGATGAGTGAATGCTGAGTGACTCAAAATTCACTGAAAATGCTTCACTGAAATCCTTCCACCATGTCAATTTTGGTTGTTTTTTTTTTATCGAAAAAGTTCCTCTTTTTTTGCCTCAAAAGTGGCACTTTTTGCATCAAAAACGTGAAAATGCAGTTTTTGATACAAAAAATTATCGTTTTTGAGCCAAAAAAGTTACTGTTTTTTGCCCAAAAAAGTGACACTTTTATTGACATGGTGGAAAAAGCTGAGTGAAAGCTGAGTGATTCACTCAGCCACTCAGCTTTCACTGAAAATGCTTCACTCAGCTTTTACCACCATGTCAATAAAGTTGTCACTTTTTTTAATTAAAAAATACATGTATTCTTATGGGAAAATGGCAATTTTTTTGATAAAAAAAATTACCGAAAATTGACATGGTGGAAAAAGCTGAGTGAATGCTGAGTGAATGCTGAGTGAATGCTGAGTGACTCAAAATTCACTGAAAATGCTTCACTGAAATCCTTCCACCATGTCAATTTTGGGTGTTTTTTTTTTTATCGAAAAAAGTGTCACTTTTTTGCATCAAAAAAAGAGCACATTTTTGCACCAAAGTTGGAAGAATGACTAAATCAAAAATCTGCTGCTTTTTTGCATAAAAAATGAGCATGTTTTTTTGAAGCAAAATATGATGAATAATTCAATCAAAAATGTGATACTTTTTGCATAAAAATTGACATGTTTTTTGAAGCAAAAAAAATGGGGAAGGGTATTTTCGAGTAACAAAATTAAAATCAAAAATATTCTAAGATATATATATTTTCATGAACGTATTGATGGGTGATCTACAAACTACGCATGTGTCGCACCTGATGGCGCACTGTGAGCAGCACGCCAAGTGTCTACATGGCATAAACAATACATTTAGTTCATTCACAAGACATACACGACACATCATCACCGTGTTCTGTGAATCTATGATTATGACATCTGTGGTCACTTTGTTGCTCATGTCACCTTTCACTTGTCGTTCTTCTGGAGAAACATCAGCGCCATCTGTCGGTGGTGGTGGTGGTGTTGGTGTCATTTATGTGTCATCTGTCACTCTGCTAATGACATCTGACACTCTTGGTTCTGGAGGGACACCAGCGCCATCTGTCGCCCGTCTGTGTCTGTGCTCAGAGTAATAACTACGAACGAAATCACAATGGGGGCTCCATCGACGATGGTCAGCCATAGGATCGTCATTGGGCAGCCATCTGAACCCTTCTACTTGGCACGGAAGACATGTAACTACATCTTCCGAACCGGTATACGTAAAGCCTGCTTCGGCTAACTTACTTGCAGGAAATGTCGAAGTCCAGGTTCGAATCGAGTCGAGTCTTATTTCGTACTGCTGCATCTCTCTCTCTCTCTCTCGGCATACACATAGACACACTGCACACTGCATACTAAATTAAAACGCCAACTCTGCTCTCAATATATACTTTTATTTCGTTTCGTGATCAAACATTACTTTGTCCGGCAAATAGCATAGGTATTCACGAAAACATGGATGTTTATCATCTTTTGATGATATAGTACACAAGTTTATAGCCTCAGCAAATGATAAACCATTGATTTTAGCTAGAATTTTTGCACTGCTTAATAAATCGTGATAATATTGACTTAAGTTCATATTCAATAGATATTCAAATCTTGTTGCCATCACAGTAGCATCTAGATGTAGAATTTCTTGAACATCCGCTTCCGTCAGGTAGAAGTAGGTGTCATTCTTGGAAACTCGCACTTGTTGACTCTCTGCATAAGTGTGTAATTCCAAATCAATAACATCGTCCCAGTCGAGTTTGATTCGGCTAGTCTTGGCTGCTGCATTCGGGTCATTTCGGCTAGTGTAAAGCAGCTGATTATTGGCCCCCCATGAATTGGCCCCATTCAAACATGCTGAAGGACAGGCTGGAGCATATGGTGTGTTGGACCTTGCACACGAGTTTCACTGCAGGCACGAAACTCCGAGCAAAACTTATGCCGCATTGCAAGCTCAAAACGTCGGTGTTTGCGAAACTCGTAGGTGGCGTTGCACGCGAAGAAACGTTCCGCTTTGATGGCCTCCTTGTACATGTCACATATTCGATCTAAATCTGTCCACTCTCGGTCCGATGATGATGATGATGATGATGAAGCTGACGCCGCCGACTCGTAACCAGACGCAGAAGACTCGACAACGACGTTGTTCACTGCACCAAACATGTTTACTGACTAATCTCTCTGCACCGTTCGGCATCGGTTTATTTCTCCGCTGCCACCGCCGCCATCACCCCCCACCCTTCCCCCATACACCGGCTCGAGTTTCAACGTCGTCGATAGCTGAGAGACGACGACGATGAAAGGCCCCCTCTTCCAGTTGAGATTGTGCCAATTTTTCATTGAATTACATGCGATTTGTCGCATCAATCCAACTATTGTGCTTACTATCGTACCCCAGCCATTTCACAAGTACTTTACGACCCTTACGCCTGATGATTTTTTCCACTAGATAGACTTCGGCATTTTTTGTTTTTTGTAGTTCTTGTTCGTAGAAAGCGCCGCTGATTGGTCGCCCTTCGAAGTCCTCCAGTAAATACGTGATTGGTTGGGTGATTTTCACTTTGACAACTTTGAATAGTTCCGTAGTCCAATTAGGCGTATACCCTTTTTCGAAAACATGCTTGGCCTTGCTAATTCTCATGAAATCACCAATTTTGAATTTTTTTCGACCTGCACGGTCGGCATATTCATACGTTGACTTATACACCTGTTTTTCATTGTCTTTGGTGACGTCACACGGTTTCATGCCGATCGTTCGATGTTTGCGCTGGTTGTAGTTTTTGGCAATGTCTGGCAAAATGTCCAGCCATTTGTAGGTACCGTTCAAACTGAACTACTTGAAGAGATTCTCCTTGAGAGTACGTATACCCTCTCTGCGATCGCGGCTTTTTTCACGGTATACGTGCTGTAGTGTTTGATGTTGTACTTTTTCAGGAGAGTTTGAAAGCTGGAATTGTAAAATTCAGTTCCGAGATCTGATTGGAGGAGCTTGGGACATCTTTTCGCTTTCGACAATGTCACTCATCGCTTCGGTGACGTCTCGACCAGTTTTGGTCTTCAAGGGGCGCACCCATAGGTACTTGGAAAAAGTGTCAATCACCACGAGAATATAATTGAAGTTTTTATTGGCTTTGGAGTATTTTTGAAGATCAGCCAAGTCCATCTGCCACAGATCGTCGAGTCCTTTGATGATGGTACGTCTGCGAGAAAAATTCCTTCTGACTGGAGCATGGAGCTCATCAACCAATTGTTTTTTCTCAGATGATGATGACGTCATTTCGCTAATGGCGGAGCCAATACACTAACTGCACTGGGCGTTACACCTTCTACTTAAGAGGCTGGAATATCAACAATATCCAGTGCCAATTTATCCAAGCGGTTCTTGGTATTTTCATGCTTTTTCATCGAAAGTGACATGAATTTCATCACTCGAATATCAAAGGCTGTTAGATTGATTTGGGTGGTATACAGCTCGTCTTTGTGTACGACGTCATCTTTGAGGTTCTGTATGACGTCATCAACGTATTTTTTGTTGGCAACATCATTGAGTGCACTTGGCGTTTCCACATTACATATTTTCACATGTTCAGCATCAATGTCCCCATTTGTCGTATAGTTGAGTATAACACCAGGAAAATGATAGGGCTGCTGCTGCTGCTGCCGTGCACGGCGAGCTGACGAAGTTTGACCGAACTTGTTGATGCTCATGATGCGACTGTGGCATGCAAAAAAACGTCTACGCTTTTATTTATCGAATATAGCCTGCTTCTCTCAATTCATTGATGATGGCCACGATCTCGTTGTCGGTAGAGGTGCTGCCGGATCTTTGGCGGCTACCAGAAGCCTATACCTGTCAACGAGCTCTTTCACATCGTCCCAGTACACGTATTCTATGGGTTTCGTGTTGTATGCCAACTGATCTGGGATACCACTGCCGTCGGTGAAACGACCTCGACCTCCACCACTACCTATTTTTGATTGAGGATCTTTAAACATTGGTCGAATCAACTGTTCGTATTTGGCAGTCTGAGATGGATTCAACCTACCTCGCGCATATACATGCGCACCTGTAGCTGTCAAAATTTGCTTGTATGCCACCAAATCGGCTTTAGCGTATTTGGGATTTTTGTAGAAAATCAAACTTCATAGTCCCGGAGTGCCCTCGTATGCTACACCATCAATGCGAATGTCCCCCGTATCTTTGTTGAAGTCCATCAGCTTTCTACCGATCAACCATTGCGCTCTTGGTTTGTCGTAAATGGGGCCGTAATTAACATCTATTTTGCCGGATTTGGCGCGATGTTCATTCACGAATTCAGTTGCTACTTCGTGATAAACTTCCCAGTAGTCATCCTCATCATCATCATAATCACCATCATCTTTGTGGTAGCTTTCTTCGTCTTCTTCCTTTTTCATAAAGTCTGGAGTCGATGCCGGTTCCTGTTTCTCTTCTTTTTTCACTGTCAGTCGTGATCGCTTGGTGAGTGGCGGCACTGCCGCACTCAATCTTTTCAGCGGTACCGTAATAGGTTTGAGTAATTTACTCAGTGCTTCATCATGCTCGGATTTTCCGAGTTTCAGACACAAATACTTTTTCGCACAACTTTCGACAACTGATTGACTTGACGTTTGCGTTCAGCTTTAGCAATCTCCGTCTCGATGCGGGGTGATGTAATTGGCGCCATGGCTTCAATACGAATGCCGTGCCACCTCGCATCACATTTGTATATATTTGTCAAAGCCCAGGCGGTAGCACCCTTTGTTCACATCAAAGTCTTTGACGAAAACCAAAGATCCGAATTTTTCCTTCCAACAGGTGGCGCACATACGGCGAAATTTCTCAAAGGTGTAATCCGGAGAGACGTGCTCGTCGAAGGCGTGCTTCAAATTCATATCGTCTTGCCGAAAAAGCACTATAATGTTGCAATTGTCCCTAATCAGCTGTTTGGTTATTTTCGAGTAGGTTTGACACAAGTAGGTTGGGTCAATACCCTTGTGGCGTGCCATGGCATAGAACTCTCTGATTTTATTCTGTTTGTCACACGCCACATCGTCAAATATGAAAATTGAGATTTCTTTCGCCTTTGACAGATCGATTACCTCGTCCTTGTCCCTGTATGGAAAATAACCTACGCCCTTGACTTGTTTGAGTACATCGTGCAGTAGCTGATATTAAGGTTGGTACAGCGACTTTGAATAAACGTAAACATTCTCGAAGCGTGCTCCGTTCGGGCTGAACAGCAGACTGAGTACAGCGTTGGTCTTGCCACATCCGCTGGGGCCACAAAATATCGCTCGGAATGAATTCGGTAGCAGGGAGCCGTGTTTACGTATACCGTCATCGTCACCGCCAATACCTCCTCCACCCATGGTATCCAAATTGACTATTTCCAGAGCCGGCTCTTGTTGCACCACTTTCATGTTTGAGTTGATTGTTTCTGCTGAAGTGTGTGTGTGACCACGCCCACATCTGACATTCGAATGACATTTTGAGTAGAGTACAGATATGTAAGTAGGTGCGCAACATCATTCGCATCAGTGTCATGCTGACTGTCGAGCACGAAGGTCGTGGAGTGGTGAACTCTCTTATTAATCTTCTGCCATTCGAGCTTCATTTGCCTGGATACCAATACTGTGAACCGGGTACCAAACTACAGAAGAGATTGACACGTGGAGACCCTGGTGTGAACCCTTTGGATTCGTCTTGTAAGACTCACGATATTGCATACTCGCAAAAAAAGTCTTTGAAGGAGAGATACAAGGCCGACTGGGCGCTGGAAAATTGAGCTTGGGAACGTGTCAAATCAAAAGACCCCAAATTTGGTGAGAAAGCTGCTGCTTGGCTGGTCACCACAACCATGAAGGCAAAATGTAATTTGGAAATGGGTCTGAAGAAGAAGACTGCTGCTGCTGCTGTTGCCGCTGCTGCTGCTGCTGCTGCAAAGCCAAAGTCTTTCCGTCGAGATGTGGTTAAGAAAATTAAGAAGACTCTGCGAAAAACTCTGAAACCTGATCGGCTGAAAGATTTGAGTGCGAAGGCTCTGCGAAAATCCTCCTTGGTGGCACTGCGTGCCGCCCGTGCTCAAGTGAAAAAATTGGGTGGCCGCAAGAAAATCAGAGTACCCCGAATAATACCGTTCAAAGCAAAGAGCGGCGGTGTGCTGCCTCTGCTTCCGATATTCGCCGCTCTGGTAGCGCTGGGCTCGTTGGCAGGCGGTACCAGCACCATAGCCAGGACCATCATCTCCTCGGCCAATGCCAAAAAGAAATTGGAGGAAGACAAGCGTCATAATACCGCAATGGAGAGCATTGGCGGCGGTGGTGACAATAAAAATGTAGGAGGTTCCGGTTTGTTTCTGCGCAAGACCTCTAAAGGCGGCCGCGGTTTGTTTCTCAAGAAGGAATTTTCAAAAAACTCCCGCTGAAGCTGCCCAATAGAGCGTTGTACGATGAGGAATTACTTAAATATGTGAAACGTCTGAAAATACCTCATTCCATTGGTGTTTTCATTCGAGACAACTTACCTTGATCCTCATCATCGAAACTTCTCAAGTACAGAGAATGCGCAATCATCAATCTGGACTCGAGCAGGAATCGCGGAACGTATTGGGTAGCTTACGTGAAACGCGGACATGTGGTGAAATACTTTGACAGTTTCGGCAATTTGAAGCCGCCGGTGGAATTGGTGCGATATCTGGGTAAAGAAGTGAAAATCTTCTAAAACAACTATCGCTATCAGACATTCAACCAAGTTAATTGCGGTCATTTGTATTCGAATTTTCTATACGAGAACACACTCTGAGTGTGCGCGCGCGCGCGAAAATGAATAGAAAAGTGGTGACCTTTAATGACGAGCGCAATGAGGTTCATTATATGGTGACGTGGCGTTTTTCATACAAAACTTCGCGCAAATAGTATTGAATGCAAGTGGCCATGGACAGGATACGTTTCGCTAGACGAATAGCGCGAGCCTGACGCGTCTTGAATCCCATACTAGACTCTGAGCACAGAGCGCACATGTGGAATGGTATAAATAGAAGTACATAACCCCATCCAGTGTCAGTCATTTGTTTGCTGTTGACAGTGACAGGTCAAACGTCGACGCTAACCGCAGACTTTTCTCCGCCGCTCCGATTGGACGAAGATAGCACTTACGGCCTGGCATTTATTGGTTTCCATTCATACAACAGCATACCGAACATATCGAGTGGTCGATTCTATCATTCTGTCAAACGAGCGCCATCTGTTAGCATCATTCAAATACCGACTGAGTGTTACGAAATAAGCGACATTGCCAAGTTTATACACAAACACATCGAGAGGCCGAAAGAAGCGAAGAAGAAGAAGAAGAGAGCCGTAGTGTCTAGTGGCGTTGGCAACGTCGACGACGACGACGACGACGACGGTACCAACAAAAGCAAGGCTTTGTTTTCTCTCAAACCCAACACCAATATGCTGCAGTGTGAGATATACAGCAAACTCTATAACATCGATTTTCGTCCCAAGGATTCAATAGGACGAATACTGGGTTTTTTCCCGAGACTATTGGAGGCTGGAAGCGTTCACTCATCCGACCTACCTGTGAACATTATCAAAGTTCGAACTGTTCACATCGATAGTAACATCACATCGGGTGCCTTCTTCAACAATCGCCCGGCTCACACCATATATGAGTTTGCCGTTCGAGAAGACCCCGGCTTTGCCATCGACGAAACGCCCTCGAAGTTGATTAACCTGCCTGTGAACAAGACGGAAATACACAACATAACCTTGAATATTCTCGATCAGGACTGTTGCAGTGTGAATTTCCGTGGAAAGACCATCATTATACGACTTGTGCTGCGCAAGCTGTCATAAAAATGGGGTTGGCATCATGATCAGAATGATGATCATGATGCCTTCGGGCATAAAAGTGCAGAGGGTGCTGGTATCAATTCAGTCGCGCATACGCAGTCGAAGAAAGCAGACGCACACACTCTGTCTCACTCCAGCAAACACATTCTCCAATCGCAAGGACATCATCTTATCAAGACAAGTGTTCGACGTGTACAATCATCCAAATTTCGACGAATCCATCAACAGAGTTGAGACTCGAACGCACTACCCGTACGTCAAGTCCTTTCAAAATAATGATATCATCAAAATTGTCAATCAGCAGAGCGATGTGTGGATATTGATGAACGATGCCTTTGTGTGCATAGAGGGCTCTCTGACTCGTACCGCAGGAACGGGCAATGTTAGATTTATCAATAATGCCGGCGCATACCTTTTCGAGGCCATCTACTATGAAATCAATGGCAAAGAGGTGGACTCTGTTCGATCGCCGGGTATAGTGAGCACCCTTCGCGGCTATACTTGTTACGAGGAAAATGATGTGCGACACTTGAGCACAGCCGGCTGGATCTATCCTGGCGGAACGGTTCACAACGCCCCTGATGGTTCGTTCGCCATGTGGATCTCGCTTAAGCATTCGTTGGGCATATTCCATGTTTATAGATATGCCACCATTGGACGACAGTTCATTCGCTTGGTCAGAAGTAGAAATGATAACAATTGCATGCTGATAGAGGAGGTGGCGAATCCACTAGTCGAAGCCACCACAGCCACCCTGACGATCACGAGCGTTGTACTCAGAGTCAAACATGTGGTGCCCAATGACGACATTTGTCTAAAATTGCTGCAGTCTATCAAAACAGACGCTCCTGTAGTGATTTCGTATCGCAAGTGGGACATACACGAGTTGCCTGCACTCACTCAGGGTTCCACCAAGGAAGTTTGGGCTGTGAAAACTTGCACGGCCATGGAGAGTCCCCGATTCGTCATTGTGGCCTTCCAAACAAATCGGATTGGCAATGCGGCTCGAGATGCGTCCTATTTCGATCACATCGACATCAGCGACATACGCCTAACCATGAACAGCGATACTTACCCGCATGAACGTATGCACTTGGAATTCAACAGAAACAACTTTGTCAAAGCCCATCGAGCCTACACTGAATTCTATCCGAGTTATGCCAATTGTCCGAAGAAGCGCCCTCTACTCGATTACAGAGCATTCAAAAGCAGAGCGACCGTGTTCGTAATAGACTGTTCCCGCAGAGCGGAATTCATGAAATCCTCCACTGTCGATGTCAAACTTGACATCGAGGCCAGAGTCAGATTTCCCGCCAATATTCGAACCTATTGCATGATCATTCACGACTTTATGCTGGAACACTTGCCCTTGAGCGAGATTGTACGCCGTCTGTCATAAAAAAAAATGTGACATACAGTAGTAGCAGTAAGTAGTGGGGGAATCCACTCTTTATTTGTGTGTATGTAATGCAGGCATCGACAGGTCGAGAGCGTCAGTTGTATGCCAAACGTTCAGTTGTTCAGTCGGTGTTTGATCTCGCTCTATCTCTGTGTGTGTGTCTCTCAGTTAATCAAAGCAGTGAATCAGTTCAACAATAATCAAACAAACAAAAACAACAAGATGAAGCTCGTAGCCTTTGACATTCAGGGTTTCACTGTGGGCGGTGAATTCCAAATCAAAGAGCTTGCCTTCACCGACGGGCATCGCACAAACCACTTTTTATTCAAAGCCGTAGTGCCATTCCATGACCTGAGCGAAGCAGATAAACAGCAAGTACGATATTTGGAGAGAAATATCTACGGCATTCCATACTCTGATGGCTATGTCGAATTCAACAAGATCCAGGAAGTGCTGCGCCCCATCATCGAGGCTGATGTGGTATACGTGAAGGGTAATCAAAAATTCGATTTTTTGCTGAAGTGTGTGCCCGATCTGCCTAAGAGACCACACATCGTCGATATTGCGGCTACTACAAGTACAGTCGTCACAACGCCTCCACCGACACTCGAGATGCAAAGCCCGCTCTGTTTGAATCATATAGCATCCGGAGAAATAGAAGTGCATTGTGCCGTGAGACACTGTTTCGAAATCTGGCAATGGATATCGTCACACCTGATATGGTGAGGCCCCACGGCGATCACGACGACGACACTCCTATCAATCGGCATTTGCAAAATTTGCGCGAGCTCAAGGCGCACATAGCAGAGTACTAGCACAAGCTGTGTATTTTCAAACGCTTCCAAAATATGCAAATTAACGATGGTAAATGGATTGGGCAGCAGCAGCAGTATTCACCGATACACCACGTTCCGCCGCCGTCGCCGCCAGTACCAAGTCCATGACGTCAGACACACCAAGACTAGCCGAAAACACACGAAATATTATTATTCATATTGTATTATTATTATTATTATTATGTATTAATAGATGTATAAAACCAATTTTTCTCGATTTATTTTGCGGATCGAATGAATGAGAGAGAGAGAGAGACTGAAAGAAATACGAGTCATGTACATTAAGCAATGGTGTATGTGTGTGTTCCTCTCAGTTTATATATTTGAGTGACATATACGCTGTTTCTCAGTGTACATTGAGCTGTCGTCACGATGACAACAAATTATATAATTCTAGCAGCCGTTCTGTCGAACGTACTGTATATTAGCACGCCATATGAGTACGGCGAGGTATTGGTATCGTATTTGCACGACGATGATTCGAGTACTTTGAATTGGACGAAAATGACTCAGGCGCTAGCCAATGATGGAAATTTGCCTGTGTTGAGAGCCGAAATCCCGATGAACACCTCATCGTACAGACTGCGGAAGATTTATACAAATCACACCTATAGCGATACGCAGTGGTTTCCGCTGAAGATGTCTTGCCCCTCTAGCAGCAGCACTTCAAGATCATCGTCGTCATCGTCGTCGACGTCCCACCCAACTACCCAACCCGTGGACGTCAAGATGCAAGCCCCTAAGTATTCCAAATACGAGCTGCCGCCGACACTGCACGATTAGTTTATGTTTTTCGTGTCAATGGTTCTGAGTATTCAAATATCCGAATCCATATATAGGTTTATTAAATCCATGCATCAAAAATATTTTTTAATCGATAATGATAATGTATCTTCATACTACGCCACTGGCACTGAAGTGTAATTTTTTTATGTGAAAAATAAATGTATTTGTCACGAACTGACGTTATTCATTTCAATAAATGCAAACAGACAAAGACAGACATACAATGCCATGGGTTAGAGTGAGACACTTAAAATGCCTTGAATCGATCAATTTGGCTTCAAACTCGACTCTCTTATCTCTGCTGACTTATCATTTTCCTGGAAAACAAACATCTGAGACAGTAAAAAACTCCAAGGTCAATTTACCTCGAGCAGCGTAAACAAGCACCGGATGTGTGATATAAAACTCTGCGATTAAATCTGAAAAACAAATTCAAGGTCAAAAATGGATCATTGTGTTTACTGAGAATTTCGTTCAACTTAAGAGCATACAGTAAACATGCAAGAAACGTGCCTTATCGCTATTTCACGGCGGCGAAGACGTATTTTTTTTCTTTTGGAATTTCATTCGAGAGCGAGTGAATCAATAATAAGTCCGTCATAATTTTCTGTTGTGTCTATGTGTTCTAAGACATTAGACATTTTTCATATTTAATTTTTTCGTTTTGTCAATTAAGGTGGCGGCCAATTCCAGCCAATTGCTCTCAACGAATCACGTGACGTCTTTTTCTCTTCCAGCCTATTGCTCTCAGCGAATCACGTGAGGGAAGGTTTTTTCATAACTTCCGCCATCGCCGCCAAGTTTTTTTTGCGGGGACGTTTTTTTTTCATAACTTCCGCCATCGCCGCCATGTTTTTTTGCCTTCCGCTCCATCGCCGCCATGTTTTTTGCGGGAACGTTTTTTTTCATAGCTTCCACCATCGCCGCCATGTTTTTTGCCTTTCGCTCCATCGCCGCCATGTTTTTTTGCAGAAAAGACGCGCGCCACTTAGGGTGAACGTTTTGAACCTCCCACCCCGAAACTCTTCGGTGAACACGTCATCTTCTTCAGCACCAACCCTCCATCAACGGCAAGAACTCGATGGACGCGGCCATCGAGAGATTCACCGTGTGGAGCAAAGTTACTTCTGGGACACTGTTCGGTCCCAGAATTAACCTTGTTTATCTACTGTCCTTGGTCATGCCACGCAATCCACTGATACTTGAAATGATTCTCTGAAGTGGATGCGAAGTCTCGTAAGGCGAAAGTCGCAGCGCCACCTCTAGAAAACCTCAGAAAGCACTCCAAAGTAACTCGGGGTAGAGCTTGTTTGAAAATATCAGACAAAGTCTGATGGCTTCAGAAGAGAGACTTCAGTAGAATCCCCTTATGCTCTCCTCAATTTAGGCAGATATCTGACAGGAAACAACTACTTCCCTGGCTAATACCACGACGGACGTTGAATTAAATCTGACAGATATCTGTGCAGCGTTCTCCCTAGAATCTGGGAGATAGCCACAAATGCTTTCTGTATCAAGTAGCAGAATCCTGCCCGACATGATCAAGGACTTGACTACTTACATACCGGTTTCGAGCTGTATTACCTCTCTTCAGTGCAAGGTACGTCCGACAACATTTACAGTCGTAGACGTCCTTGGTCACGCCACGCAATCCACTGATACTTGAAATGATTCTCTGGAGTGGATGAGGAGTCTTGTAAGGAGACAGTCGCAGCGCCACCTCTAGAAAACCTCAGAAAGCACTCCAAAGTAACTCGGGATAGAGCTTGTTTGAAAATATCAGACAAAGTCTGATGGCTTCAGAAGAGAGACAGAACTTCAGTAGAAACCCCTTATGCTCTCCTCAATTTAGGCAGATATCTGACAGAAAACAACTACTTCCCTGGCTAATACCACGATGGACGTTGAATTAAATCTGACAGATATCTGTGCAGCGTTCTCCCTAGAATCTGGGGGATCTCACTACTGCCATTGTCCATTGCACTACGGAAAACCCGCGGATACAACTGCGGCACTTCCAGCAACTGGAGGCATGACGTCACCTATCTGTTTTACATGGTTGACCTTAAACTTTATGCCTCTGGAGAAAAGGATCTTCATCAGTCCTCAAGGATGGTGCAAGAGTATACGCATGCTATCGGAATGGAGTTTGGGATCGACAAATGTGCCACGGTTCATCTGAAAAGAGGATGACGCAAGGAATACGGAGGGGACGTTCAGCTCGTAGACGTATACCCACCTAGAGGTGGAACAACGCCACACCCAAGAAAAAGCTACTGTTAAAAACTCTGTCCGCGGCAAGTATCAGCACAGACTCCGACAGATCTGGTCGTCAGAACTGTCGAGGAAGAACGAAGTTGCTGCAAATAATATGCTTGCCGTTCCGATTCTACTTTACTCCTTTGGAGTAATAAAATGGACTCAGGAAGAGCTGCGACAACTCGACTTGAAAACTCGCAAGATGATGCATCTTAATAGGAGCTTGCATCCTAATTCGTCCGTTCCACGGTTATACTTCCCCAGAAAACGGAGAGACCGTTGACTTTTGAGTTTGGTGTGTCTATACAACAGAATGGTACTGGATGGAGCCATTACAGTCATCAGGAGTTCAGATCACCTTCACTGCTTGGTATGCGATCACGAAAAAGCAGGGATTGGAGTATTTCTTTTGAAGGCAGCAACACGTGCAGCCGATGAACTCGTTCTCGTATTCGATACTGAACGGACGAACCCAAACTCTGTCACCGAATTGGAACCCGTTCGGCAAAAAGCCCACGTGAAAGCTGCGGAGTGTACGAGGCTCCTACAGCTACATAAGGATAAGCCAAGAACATTGAAGACCTGGGCTTATCTAGAAACCTGACCTTCGCTTTTCTCAGGTCAAGTGGGCTGAAGTCGGAAACCGACCTTATAGAGGTCCCTGACACAAGATGCAGAGCGTGCCGTGGGGCAGCTAAAACCATAATGCATTTGCTGTCAGCTTGTCCAGCTTATGCGGTCACAGCCTATATCCACAGGCATAACGCGGCCCTACGAGTGTTGAACTACCACCAACGACATTCCTACGGTATGGACGAGACACCGGTGTTGCCTTATGCTCAGGGGGATATTGAGTCCATTGTGGAGAATAAGAAGTGCCAAATCTATTGGAACTGCTCATTTCCCACCCTCAGGCAAATACCAGCCAATAAGCCTGATTTAGTCCTCCTCGACCATCAAAATAGGACGATTTTTGTCATAGAGTTCTCGGCTCCTCGCGAAACTAACATCGTCCGAAAAGAGGAGAAAAAATGGACAAAATATCGAGATTCACTCTTTGAACTCCGCAGGCTTTACTCAAACCATTCTGTCAAAATGGAGGTTCTGATCATAGGAGTACGCGGTGGAATGATGGACACGCTGCTCTCGAATCTAAAAATCATACCGGCTTGCCGTGATGCGGCAGATAACCTAGCCGGAAGAATGCAGAAGGCCGTTATTCTTGGTTCACTCCGTTTACTCAGGGCACATGATTCTCGGACCCAGTAATCACACACCCCACGGACGTGGGGAGTGTTTGCTGGGGTTGATGACTCACCAGCGTGCCCTCCGGTACTATCGAAGCTCCGGGGACAGGGCCTGTCTGGTACATTTCTTTGGAAAAATAATAATAATATTAATAACTGAACGGACGAACCCAAACTCTGTCACCGAGTTGAAACCCGTTCAGCAAAAAGCCCACATGAAAGCTGCGGAGTGCGAGAGGCTCCTACAGCTACATAAGGATGAGCCAATGTATGGGGTCTTCTTCGAAAACATTAAAGACCTTGGCTTATCCAGAAACCTGACCTTCGCTTTTCTCAGGTCAAGTGGGCTGAAGTCGGAAACCGAGGGATTCATAATGGCCTACCGAGATGGTGTCTTCAACATCTTTGTCTACTGTAGTCGCGTGATGGGTATCGAGGTCCGTGACACTAGATGCAGAGCATGTCGTGGGGCAGCTGAGACCATAATTCATTTGCTGTCAGCTTGTCCAGCTTATGCGGTCTCAGCCTATATCCACAGGAATAACGCGGCCCTACGAGTATTGTACTACCACCTACGACTCTCGTACGGTATAGACGAGACACCGGAGTTGCCTTATGCTCCGGGGGATATTGAGTCCGTTGTGGGAAATGAGAAGTGCCGAATACATTGTTGTTTTTTTTTGTTTTGTTTTTTCCGTTAACAAGCTGTCATCCCCGTACGAACGACAGCCCTCAGAAGTCGAAACTTGTGCGAGCTAAGGATTAACGAGGTCTTACCTTTTAACGTGCGATTCCTTTTGGAACTACTCATTCCCCACTCTCAGGCAAATACAAGCCAATAAGCCTGATGTAGTCCTCCTCGACCATCAAAGTAGGACTTTTTTCGTCATAGAGTTTTTGGCTCCTGGCGAAACGAACATCGTCCGAAAGGAGGAGAAAAAACGGACAAAATATCGAGATCTACTCTTTGAACTCCGCAGGCTTTATCCAAACCATTCTGTCAAGATGGTGGTTCTGATAATAGGGGTCCTTGGTGGAATGATGGACACACTGCTCTGGAACTTGAAAATCATACCGGCTTGCCATGATGCGACAGAAAACTTGGTTCACTCCGCCTTCCCAGGGCACAATACTCTCGGACCCAGTAATCGATCACTCACCCCACGGACGTGGAGAGTGTTTACTGGGGTTAATGACACACCAGCGCGCTCTCCGGAAGTGTCGGGGCTCCGGAGATAGGGCCTGTCTGGGTAATTCCTAACGGAAAAACAAAAAAATGCGTTTAGTGTTCATTTTCACTGATTTACATTTACATATAAATAAATATATATAATTAAAACTAGCTGATTTCTTGAAAACGAATACATGGCTACTTGGTTCAGACTTCTGAGGGCTTAACCTCAGAATCTGTTCTCCCCCCAGTGCCACATTATTTCAGTAACCTATAAAAGAAATGGCAACAAGCATGGAAAAAAGAGAAAAGAAAAATATAAACAACTGAAAGAGAGCAGAGATAGTGAAAAAAAGGAGAAAAAAGAGAGAGAGCAAGGGAAATTTCTTCCCGATGAGAGGGCATAGGGAGTAGATGCCTACGGCGGATATTCAAGTTGAGAACACCTGTCCTATATTCAAGTTCTCTATGTAAATAACATGGCAATTTTTCTTCAAGAATTTTGAAGAAGAAACATTCTATGTGCAATAATTGCCTTCGATTGTACATATTGAGCCAATTATAATCTTTGAGTTTATGAGAAATTATTTGACTGCGCTGAATTCCATAGATCAATCGCAAATATGAATTTTGTACTTTCTATAAACGCTTTTTTTTATGATTATCAATACAAGGGCCGTATGTATTTTTTTGTGACATGATTTTTGAATCTAAGTTTACTGTCCAAGATTAGACCAAGACTTATTCCATGATTAATAAAAGGTATACTATCATCACCAATTTTAAAATTTATCCATTCTAGCGTTCTTTGTCGAACAGATTCTTTACAAATTAATATTGTATTCGACTTTTGTAGGTTTATTTTAAGCAAATGATCACAGGATATTTTGTATAGTTCATTAAGATCTTGATTGATCAGATCAACAGACTCAGCTGAATTTCCATAATGAAATGTAGAATAAATTTGCGTGTCATCGACGTATATGTGATATTTGCAATGATTCAAATAATCGAATAGTTTGGTTTTGTACATAGCATACAGTAATGGTCCTAAAATGCTTCCATGAGGTACGCCTGAAGTTATTCATATTTCCGATGATATTTTCTCTCCAATTTGCACTTGCTGACGTCTGTTAGGAAAGACACCAAAAAGTTAATCGCGCGACGATTGAAACCTGAATAATTCAAAAGAGAGAGGAGAATATCATGATTAATAGTATTGAATGTTTTGTGTAGTCTAAAAAGTATTCTGACTGTTTTGAAGGCAGGAGATTGTGAATTTTCAAATGTTCTCTAATTTGTATGTCCATAATTATTTCAAGAATCTTGGATAAGGTGGGTAGTAAACTTATGGATCTCAAATGACTAAATGCTGTAGGTTGACTAATTTTTGGTAACGGTATAACTTAAGCAAATTTACAAGCTTTCGGAAAATATAACGTTGAGATACTTTCCTTTATGATGTGTGTAATAATGGGTAGGTATTATGTAAGCACAGAATAACTGTATGATTTTTATATTCAGACCATCCGTACCACATGCTGTCGGTTTAATATTTGTAATAATATTTGAAACAGTTTCTTGTGATGTAGTTGAGAAATCAAATGACGTGTTCATGTTATTTTCAATATCAAAAAACATTGGGGTTGGGTAAGATTCCAAGTATGTGATTTCATGGTTGTGTTCATTTTCACAATATATATAAAAACTTTGACTACTGGGATGATTCACTAGGACCTCTAAATTTTTTTTCGAGGTATCACATCATTTCGCATATAAACTCTGGATCCAATGAGTTTATTCCATCCAATTCAACATGGTGTACAGTAAACTGGACGACAAAATTGAAGGTCTCAATAATCAAATCACAGTGTTAACAACTTGAGTGAATTCCATAAAAAAGATCAACTGTGCCCTGGAATCCAAAGTCAATTTCTTGGAGCAAAAATCCAAAATGTGCCACCTCAAATTATTCGGACTCAAAGAAAAAAGGGGTGAAAACTTCAACGATACTGTATTAAAACTCTTTGATGAAAGAAATATCGTTACTCGAGATGAAATGTCCTCTCAGATAACCTGTCATCGTCTAGGTGCATTTTCATCCGGTTTCAATAAACCCAGAGGTGTTTGATACATTCAACAACCGCTTATCTACGTAATAAAGCGTTCATGAATGAAAAACAGCTGAAAGGTTCTAAAATGGTTCTAGTAAAAGATCTAACCAAACTGAGATATATCCTGATGACCAAGGCCAAAGAAAAATTTGGAAAGGAAAATATTTGGTCACAAGGAGGAAACATTTTCAAAATTGGTGGAAACAAACATTTTCTGAAGCATGAAGAGGATCTTGAAAAACTATCGTGAGGTCAGAAGCAGCCCGTAAGTCCATCTATGACATTATCCAGATTCACTCAGCAGTAGCATTGTAACTACTTTTATAATCACTTCGTATTAATTGTACCTATCTATTATCTATCAGTATACATTTGAACCAACACAAAAAATTTTCCTATATTCTGCTCTCTCTCTCTGCTAGTAAGACAAACTCAGTCGTTTTTTACGTTTCATTGAAATAAACACCAAACTAGTTAGGTATGTTTTCATATTCGTGTTATTTTTTTGTTTACGAATGAATTTTGTTTATTTCTGCCATTTGAATGTGAGATTTTTGTTATCATCCTTTCAGGAATTTAAAAATGTTGTTCAGTCCTATGACATCGTGGCAATATCTGGAACATGGCTTACTAATGATTTAAGGGATGATACTGTATCTATGGCTGACTATAATCTTTTCAGATCCGACAGAACAAGATCTCACGGTGGGGGTGTTGCATTTTATGCCAACAAGAATATTTCATGTTCTAGATATGATTTTTCCATCATTTTTGATGAGAATATCGAACAAATTTGGATTCAGATCAAAGTGAACAATCGTAAAACAGCCATAGGTAATATATATATGCCACCTTCTGGGAACCTCAATCATTTTATAAATGATGTTGAGGAGTCGCTTTCTCAAATTTTACCCACTGTAGACGAAATGATTTGTATAGGCGATATGAACGTTGATCTTCTCAAACCCGAAAATGTTCTCAGTGAATGTTTTCATGCCTACGACTTTGAACAAATAATATATGTGCCCACTAGAGTGAGCAATACATCGTGTTCATTGTTGGACGCTATTTTTCTATCAAATCCCAGTCTGGTAAGCACCTTTGGCGTTCTAGATGCTAGTACTATATCAGACCATAACCTTGTATTCGGCACAATAAAAATTGAAAACCTCCAACGTTACGCTAAATTCATTACCTTTAGGGATTTTAAGAACTTTCACCTCAGCAGCTTCCTTAAGGATTTGGCGAACGCACCAATTAACGATATTTTCAATATCAACGATGTAGAAGAAAAAGTTGATTTCTTCAATAACGTTCTACTCACTTTATTTGATAAACATGCCCTAATTAGAACAGTACGGGTAAACAAACCCAAAGCACCACGGCTAACTTATCCCCTGAAAGTTATGATGAAAGAATGGGATGATGCGTTAGCCAAATACAAAAGGACCAAATACTTACCCGATTGGGAGCGTTATAAAGAAATCAGGAATTTTACTTTAGCCGCAATTCGCCGCGAGAAAAAAGCATTCCGTGATCGAGTACTCAGTACTAATAACTCCAAATATCTTTGGAAAGAACTCAACCATCACATCTTGAATAAAACACCAGTCGTGATCCCTAGTCATCTCCAGAATCCAGACGAAATCAACGTCTACTTCTGCTCTGTATTCGTCGATAAGGCGCCAGATGGTGGTCTACTCGATTTCTATAGTAATAATCGCTTCAATAATAATACTGCTAACAATTTTAATTTTAAACTTCTCACGATTTCTGAAGTTAATGATATTCTTAATAGCCTGAAATTGAATTCATGTGAATCAGACTGTATCACCTTATGTATGCTTAAGTACTGCAGCCTCTTTATTGATTCCTACTGAATACATATCATAAATAACTGCCTAGAAAAAGCCTGTTTTCCCAAACTGTGGAAGAAAGCCATTGTTAAACCTCTACCTAAATTGAAACATCTACTTACTTTCTCTGACTTACGTCTAATAAGTCTCTTACCTGCCTTTTCTAAAATTCTTGAAAGAGCTATTCATGTTCAACTAACATCTTTTATTATATCCGAAAACATTCTTCCCGACTACCAGGCAGGGTTTCGAAAGGGGTACAGTACTATTACGGCTTTACTAAATGTTAGTGATAGCATTGTAGCCAATATCGATAGAAAAAATGTCACTGCTCTAGTACTACTGGATTTTTCTAAGGCATTCGACACCATTAGCCATAAACTTCTTCTCTCCAAACTCAAATATTATAGATGCTCAACCAAAGTCATGAGTCATTTTGATTCTCATTTGGATGGCCGATATCAAAGAGTTCTTCCCTTAAAAGTGTTAGATCAGTACCTCAAGGCTCAATTCTTGGTCCTCTCCTGTTTTTGTTATACACTGCCGATATTTTTTCCCAAGTTAAACATTGCCAAGTACAAGCATTTGCTGATGATACACAATTATATCATTGTATTGGAACTAATAATATTATAGGATCCCAAAAACAAATAAATGATGACCTTAAAATTATAAACACTCTCTCTGACAAACACAACTTGAAACTAAATCCTGGTAAATGCCATGTCATATTCTTTGGTTATAACAACCAAAGGCAATATGTCAAAGATCATATTAAACTGAACATTGGAGACCAAATAGTCGAATCGGTTAACTCTACAAAAAACTTTGGCATCACTTTCCACGAAGATCTCAAATTCAATGCGCACATAAAACAGCTTGTGAAAAAATCCTATGCCAGACTCAAAATTCTCTATCCACATAGAGTTCTTAGTACAAAGAAGCTTCTTTTCCAATCGCCTAAACTATCCATCTTTAATTATGGTGACCCTGTCGGCTACTCATTCCAAAATACAACTAGTACAAAATTCTTGTGTTCGCTTCATCTCAGGGATACGAAAATTTGAACACATTTCCCAAACTCGTGCCAGCTTCGGCTGGGTGCCAATGTCTGTTCTCAGGGAAAATAATTATTGCAATATCACGTATTCAGTTTTGAAATCGAAAATACCTGTTTCTCTATTCAATAAATTGATTAGAACTGCATTCTCTTAACCTTCGAACTAACCAAAATCTACACATTCCTCTTCATTTGTCAGCCATGTTCAGAAAATCCTTTTCTTACTTAGCTGTATTTTGTCACAACACGATTTTCAAAGACCTCATGCAATTCTCTAAATCCACATTCAAAAACAAACTGAAAGCAAAATTCAATATGTGATCAGAATAATTTAATTCTGTTTGAGATATGTTGCATGCAAATGTATACTACATTCAATTTCTGTTCTCATTACACAATGTATTTATTGTTCAGTTACACTTTTTTCTTGTAATGCGTAATAGGTTAAGAGTAAGAGTAGCTTTAGCTAAACTTTGCCTATTATGTAATATTAAAATACTAAATAAAAGTCGATTATTATTATTATTATAACATATCAAATTCAAGCTAGAACAAATAATATTCATTCATGTAACTAGGCACTATATTATTGATAAAAAAGTAGGCTACAACTGGTATGCAAAACATGTTACTTACGTCAAAATGATCTTCACAGCATTACAAATGTTTGATGTTTGTATATGGTCTATATCAACGCACCATTTCATTCTAATCTCTTTCTTGATAGGTACCATAATAAAGCTCCGGGGACAGGGCCTGTCTGGTACATTTCTTTGGAAAAATAATAATAATATTAATAACTGAACGGACGAACCCAAACTCTGTCACCGAGTTGAAACCCGTTCAGCAAAAAGCCCACATGAAAGCTGCGGAGTGCGAGAGGCTCCTACAGCTACATAAGGATGAGCCAATGTATGGGGTCTTCTTCGAAAACATTAAAGACCTTGGCTTATCCAGAAATCTGACCTTCGCTTTTCTCAGGTCAAGTGGGCTGAAGTCGGAAACCGAGGGATTCATAATGGCCTACCGAGATGGTGTCTTCAACATCTTTGTCTACTGTAGTCGCGTGATGGGTATCGAGGTCCGTGACACTAGATGCAGAGCATGTCGTGGGGCAGCTGAGACCATAATTCATTTGCTGTCAGCTTGTCCAGCTTATGCGGTCTCAGCCTATATCCACAGGAATAACGCGGCCCTACGAGTATTGTACTACCACCTACGACTCTCGTACGGTATAGACGAGACACCTGAGTTGCCTTATGCTCCGGGGGATATTGAGTCCGTTGTGGGAAATGAGAAGTGCCGAATACATTGTTGTTTTTTTTTTGTTTTGTTTTTTCCGTTAACAAGCTGTCATCCCCGTACGAACGACAGCCCTCAGAAGTCGAAACTTGTGCGAGCTAAGGATTAACGAGGTCTTACCTTTTAACGTGCGATTCCTTTTGGAACTACTCATTCCCCACTCTCAGGCAAATACAAGCCAATAAGCCTGATGTAGTCCTCCTCGACCATCAAAGTAGGACTTTTTTCGTCATAGAGTTTTTGGCTCCTGGCGAAACGAACATCGTCCGAAAGGAGGAGAAAAAACGGACAAAATATCGAGATCTACTCTTTGAACTCCGCAGGCTTTATCCAAACCATTCTGTCAAGATGGTGGTTCTGATAATAGGGGTCCTTGGTGGAATGATGGACACACTGCTCTGGAACTTGAAAATCATACCGGCTTGCCATGATGCGACAGAAAACTTGGTTCACTCCGCCTTCCCAGGGCACAATACTCTCGGACCCAGTAATCAATCACTCACCCCACGGACGTGGAGAGTGTTTACTGGGGTTAATGACACACCAGCGCGCTCTCCGGAAGTGTCGGGGCTCCGGAGATAGGGCCTGTCTGGGTAATTCCTAACGGAAAAACAAAAAAATGCGTTTAGTGTTCATTTTCACTGATTTACATTTACATATAAATAAATATATATAATTAAAACTAGCTGATTTCTTGAAAACGAATACATGGCTACTTGGTTCAGACTTCTGAGGGCTTAACCTCAGAATCTGTTCTCCCCCCAGTGCCACATTATTTCAGTAACCTATAAAAGAAATGGCAACAAGCATGGAAAAAAGAGAAAAGAAAAATATAAACAACTGAAAGAGAGCAGAGATAGTGAAAAAAAGGAGAAAAAAGAGAGAGAGCAAGGGAAATTTCTTCCCGATGAGAGGGCATAGGGAGTAGATGCCTACGGCGGATATTCAAGTTGAGAACACCTGTCCTATATTCAAGTTCTCTATGTAAATAACATGGCAATTTTTCTTCAAGAATTTTGAAGAAGAAACATTCTATGTGCAATAATTGCCTTCGATTGTACATATTGAGCCAATTATAATCTTTGAGTTTATGAGAAATTATTTGACTGCGCTGAATTCCATAGATCAATCGCAAATATGAATTTTGTACTTTCTATAAACGCTTTTTTTTATGATTATCAATACAAGGGCCGTATGTATTTTTTTGTGACATGATTTTTGAATCTAAGTTTACTGTCCAAGATTAGACCAAGACTTATTCCATGATTAATAAAAGGTATACTATCATCACCAATTTTAAAATTTATCCATTCTAGCGTTCTTTGTCGAACAGATTCTTTACAAATTAATATTGTATTCGACTTTTGTAGGTTTATTTTAAGCAAATGATCACAGGATATTTTGTATAGTTCATTAAGATCTTGATTGATCAGATCAACAGACTCAGCTGAATTTCCATAATGAAATGTAGAATAAATTTGCGTGTCATCGACGTATATGTGATATTTGCAATGATTCAAATAATCGAATAGTTTGGTTTTGTACATAGCATACAGTAATGGTCCTAAAATACTTCCATGAGGTACGCCTGAAGTTATTGATATTTCCGATGATATTTTCTCTCCAATTTGCACTTGCTGACGTCTGTTAGGAAAGACACCAAAAAGTTAATCGCGCGACGATTGAAACCTGAATAATTCAAAAGAGAGAGAAGAATATCATGATTAATGGTATTGAATGTTTTGTGTAGTCTAAAAAGTATTCTGACTGTTTTGAAGGCAGGAGATTGTGAATTTTCAAATGTTCTCTAATTTGTATGTCCATAATTATTTCAAGAATCTTGGATAAGGTGGGTAGTAAATTTATGGATCTCAAATGACTAAATGCTGTAGGTTGACTAATTTTTGGTAACGGTATAACTTAAGCAAATTTACAAGCTTTCGGAAAATATAACGTTGAGATACTTTCCTTTATGATGTGTGTAATAATGGGTAGGTATTATGTAAGGACAGAATAACTGTATGATTTTTATATTCAGACCATCCGTACCACATGCTGTCGGTTTAATATTTGTAATAATATTTGAAACAGTTTCTTGTGATGTAGTTGAGAAATCAAATGACGTGTTCATGTTATTTTCAATATCAAAAAACATTGGGGTTGGGTAAGATTCCAAGTATGTGATTTCATGGTTGTGTTCATTTTCACAATATATATAAAAACTTTGACTACTGGGATGATTCACTAGGACCTCTAAATTTTTTTTCGAGGTATCACATCATTTCGCATATAAACTCTGGATCCAATGAGTTTATTCCATCCAATTCAACATGGTGTACAGTAAACTGGACGACAAAATTGAAGGTCTCAATAATCAAATCACAGTGTTAACAACTTGAGTGAATTCCATAAAAAAGATCAACTGTGCCCTGGAATCCAAAGTCAATTTCTTGGAGCAAAAATCCAAAATGTGCCACCTCAAATTATTCGGACTCAAAGAAAAAAGGGGTGAAAACTTCAACGATACTGTATTAAAACTCTTTGATGAAAGAAATATCGTTACTCGAGATGAAATGTCCTCTCAGATAACCTGTCATCGTCTAGGTGCATTTTCATCCGGTTTCAATAAACCCAGAGGTGTTTGATACATTCAACAACCGCTTATCTACGTAATAAAGCGTTCATGAATGAAAAACAGCTGAAAGGTTCTAAAATGGTTCTAGTAAAAGATCTAACCAAACTGAGATATATCCTGATGACCAAGGCCAAAGAAAAATTTGAAAAGGAAAATATTTGGTCACAAGGAGGAAACATTTTCAAAATTGGTGGAAACAAACATTTTCTGAAGCATGAAGAGGATCTTGAAAAACTATCGTGAGGTCAGAAGCAGCCCGTAAGTCCATCTATGACATTATCCAGATTCACTCAGCAGTAGCATTGTAACTACTTTTATAATCACTTCGTATTAATTGTACCTATCTATTATCTATCAGTATACATTTGAACCAACACAAAAAATTTTCCTATATTCTGCTCTCTCTCTCTGCTAGTAAGACAAACTCAGTCGTTTTTTACGTTTCATTGAAATAAACACCAAACTAGTTAGGTATGTTTTCATATTCGTGTTATTTTTTTGTTTACGAATGAATTTTGTTTATTTCTGCCATTTGAATGTGAGATTTTTGTTATCATCCTTTCAGGAATTTAAAAATGTTGTTCAGTCCTATGACATCGTGGCAATATCTGGAACATGGCTTACTAATGATTTAAGGGATGATACTGTATCTATGGCTGACTATAATCTTTTCAGATCCGACAGAACAAGATCTCACGGTGGGGGTGTTGCATTTTATGCCAACAAGAATATTTCATGTTCTAGATATGATTTTTCCATCATTTTTGATGAGAATATCGAACAAATTTGGATTCAGATCAAAGTGAACAATCGTAAAACAGCCATAGGTAATATATATATGCCACCTTCTGGGAACCTCAATCATTTTATAAATGATGTTGAGGAGTCGCTTTCTCAAATTTTACCCACTGTAGATGAAATGATTTGTATAGGCGATATGAACGTTGATCTTCTCAAACCCGAAAATGTTCTCAGTGAATGTTTTCATGCCTACGACTTTGAACAAATAATATATGTGCCCACTAGAGTGAGCAATACATCGTGTTCATTGTTGGACGCTATTTTTCTATCAAATCCCAGTCTGGTAAGCACCTTTGGCGTTCTAGATGCTAGTACTATATCAGACCATAACCTTGTATTCGGCACAATAAAAATTGAAAACCTCCAACGTTACGCTAAATTCATTACCTTTAGGGATTTTAAGAACTTTCACCTCAGCAGCTTCCTTAAGGATTTGGCGAACGCACCAATTAACGATATTTTCAATATCAACGATGTAGAAGAAAAAGTTGATTTCTTCAATAACGTTCTACTCACTTTATTTGATAAACATGCCCTAATTAGAACAGTACGGGTAAACAAACCCAAAGCACCACGGCTAACTTATCCCCTGAAAGTTATGATGAAAGAATGGGATGATGCGTTAGCCAAATACAAAAGGACCAAATACTTACCCGATTGGGAGCGTTATAAAGAAATCAGGAATTTTACTTTAGCCGCAATTCGCCGCGAGAAAAAAGCATTCCGTGATCGAGTACTCAGTACTAATAACTCCAAATATCTTTGGAAAGAACTCAACCATCACATCTTGAATAAAACACCAGTCGTGATCCCTAGTCATCTCCAGAATCCAGACGAAATCAACGTCTACTTCTGCTCTGTATTCGTCGATAAGGCGCCAGATGGTGGTCTACTCGATTTCTATAGTAATAATCGCTTCAATAATAATACTGCTAACAATTTTAATTTTAAACTTCTCACGATTTCTGAAGTTAATGATATTCTTAATAGCCTGAAATTGAATTCATGTGAATCAGACTGTATCACCTTATGTATGCTTAAGTACTGCAGCCTCTTTATTGATTCCTACTGAATACATATCATAAATAACTGCCTAGAAAAAGCCTGTTTTCCCAAACTGTGGAAGAAAGCCATTG
Source organism: Chrysolina americana (assembly GCA_958502065.1). NCBI lineage: Eukaryota > Metazoa > Arthropoda > Insecta > Coleoptera > Chrysomelidae > Chrysolina > Chrysolina americana. Next base: position 35,800,580 of record OY293420.1, read on the forward strand.
TTAAACCTCTACCTAAATTGAAACATCTACTTACTTTCTCTGACTTACGTCTAATAAGTCTCTTACCTGCCTTTTCTAAAATTCTTGAAAGAGCTATTCATGTTCAACTAACATCTTTTATTATATCCGAAAACATTCTTCCCGACTACCAGGCAGGGTTTCGAAAGGGGTACAGTACTATTACGGCTTTACTAAATGTTAGTGATAGCATTGTAGCCAATATCGATAGAAAAAATGTCACTGCTCTAGTACTACTGGATTTTTCTAAGGCATTCGACACCATTAGCCATAAACTTCTTCTCTCCAAACTCAAATATTATAGATGCTCAACCAAAGTCATGAGTCATTTTGATTCTCATTTGGATGGCCGATATCAAAGAGTTCTTCCCTTAAAAGTGTTAGATCAGTACCTCAAGGCTCAATTCTTGGTCCTCTCCTGTTTTTGTTATACACTGCCGATATTTTTTCCCAAGTTAAACATTGCCAAGTACAAGCATTTGCTGATGATACACAATTATATCATTGTATTGGAACTAATAATATTATAGGATCCCAAAAACAAATAAATGATGACCTTAAAATTATAAACACTCTCTCTGACAAACACAACTTGAAACTAAATCCTGGTAAATGCCATGTCATATTCTTTGGTTATAACAACCAAAGGCAATATGTCAAAGATCATATTAAACTGAACATTGGAGACCAAATAGTCGAATCGGTTAACTCTACAAAAAACTTTGGCATCACTTTCCACGAAGATCTCAAATTCAATGCACACATAAAACAGCTTGTGAAAAAATCCTATGCCAGACTCAAAATTCTCTATCCACATAGAGTTCTTAGTACAAAGAAGCTTCTTTTCCAATCGCCTAAACTATCCATCTTTAATTATGGTGACCCTGTCGGCTACTCATTCCAAAATACAACTAGTACAAAATTCTTGTGTTCGCTTCATCTCAGGGATACGAAAATTTGAACACATTTCCCAAACTCGTGCCAACTTCGGCTGGGTGCCAATGTCTGTTCTCAGGGAAAATAATTATTGCAATATCACGTATTCAGTTTTGAAATCGAAAATACCTGTTTCTCTATTCAATAAATTGATTAGAACTGCATTCTCTTAACCTTCGAACTAACCAAAATCTACACATTCCTCTTCATTTGTCAGCCATGTTCAGAAAATCCTTTTCTTACTTAGCTGTATTTTGTCACAACACGATTTTCAAAGACCTCATGCAATTCTCTAAATCCACATTCAAAAACAAACTGAAAGCAAAATTCAATATGTGATCAGAATAATTTAATTCTGTTTGAGATATGTTGCATGCAAATGTATACTACATTCAATTTCTGTTCTCATTACACAATGTATTTATTGTTCAGTTACACTTTTTTCTTGTAATGCGTAATAGGTTAAGAGTAAGAGTAGCTTTAGCTAAACTTTGCCTATTATGTAATATTAAAATACTAAATAAAAGTCGATTATTATTATTATTATAACATATCAAATTCAAGCTAGAACAAATAATATTCATTCATGTAACTAGGCACTATATTATTGATAAAAAAGTAGGCTACAACTGGTATGCAAAACATGTTACTTACGTCAAAATGATCTTCACAACATTACAAATGTTTGATGTTTGTATATGGTCTATATCAACGCACCATTTCATTCTAATCTCTTTCTTGATAGGTACCATAATAAAGCTCCGGGGACAGGGCCTGTCTGGTACATTTCTTTGGAAAAATAATAATAATATTAATAACTGAACGGACGAACCCAAACTCTGTCACCGAGTTGAAACCCGTTCAGCAAAAAGCCCACATGAAAGCTGCGGAGTGCGAGAGGCTCCTACAGCTACATAAGGATGAGCCAATGTATGGGGTCTTCTTCGAAAACATTAAAGACCTTGGCTTATCCAGAAACCTGACCTTCGCTTTTCTCAGGTCAAGTGGGCTGAAGTCGGAAACCGAGGGATTCATAATGGCCTACCGAGATGGTGTCTTCAACATCTTTGTCTACTGTAGTCGCGTGATGGGTATCGAGGTCCGTGACACTAGATGCAGAGCATGTCGTGGGGCAGCTGAGACCATAATTCATTTGCTGTCAGCTTGTCCAGCTTATGCGGTCTCAGCCTATATCCACAGGAATAACGCGGCCCTACGAGTATTGTACTACCACCTACGACTCTCGTACGGTATAGACGAGACACCTGAGTTGCCTTATGCTCCGGGGGATATTGAGTCCGTTGTGGGAAATGAGAAGTGCCGAATACATTGTTGTTTTTTTTTGTTTTGTTTTTTCCGTTAACAAGCTGTCATCCCCGTACGAACGACAGCCCTCAGAAGTCGAAACTTGTGCGAGCTAAGGATTAACGAGGTCTTACCTTTTAACGTGCGATTCCTTTTGGAACTACTCATTCCCCACTCTCAGGCAAATACAAGCCAATAAGCCTGATGTAGTCCTCCTCGACCATCAAAGTAGGACTTTTTTCGTCATAGAGTTTTTGGCTCCTGGCGAAACGAACATCGTCCGAAAGGAGGAGAAAAAACGGACAAAATATCGAGATCTACTCTTTGAACTCCGCAGGCTTTATCCAAACCATTCTGTCAAGATGGTGGTTCTGATAATAGGGGTCCTTGGTGGAATGATGGACACACTGCTCTGGAACTTGAAAATCATACCGGCTTGCCATGATGCGACAGAAAACTTGGTTCACTCCGCCTTCCCAGGGCACAATACTCTCGGACCCAGTAATCAATCACTCACCCCACGGACGTGGAGAGTGTTTACTGGGGTTAATGACACACCAGCGCGCTCTCCGGAAGTGTCGGGGCTCCGGAGATAGGGCCTGTCTGGGTAATTCCTAACGGAAAAACAAAAAAATGCGTTTAGTGTTCATTTTCACTGATTTACATTTACATATAAATAAATATATATAATTAAAACTAGCTGATTTCTTGAAAACGAATACATGGCTACTTGGTTCAGACTTCTGAGGGCTTAACCTCAGAATCTGTTCTCCCCCCAGTGCCACATTATTTCAGTAACCTATAAAAGAAATGGCAACAAGCATGGAAAAAAGAGAAAAGAAAAATATAAACAACTGAAAGAGAGCAGAGATAGTGAAAAAAAGGAGAAAAAAGAGAGAGAGCAAGGGAAATTTCTTCCCGATGAGAGGGCATAGGGAGTAGATGCCTACGGCGGATATTCAAGTTGAGAACACCTGTCCTATATTCAAGTTCTCTATGTAAATAACATGGCAATTTTTCTTCAAGAATTTTGAAGAAGAAACATTCTATGTGCAATAATTGCCTTCGATTGTACATATTGAGCCAATTATAATCTTTGAGTTTATGAGAAATTATTTGACTGCGCTGAATTCCATAGATCAATCGCAAATATGAATTTTGTACTTTCTATAAACGCTTTTTTTTATGATTATCAATACAAGGGCCGTATGTATTTTTTTGTGACATGATTTTTGAATCTAAGTTTACTGTCCAAGATTAGACCAAGACTTATTCCATGATTAATAAAAGGTATACTATCATCACCAATTTTAAAATTTATCCATTCTAGCGTTCTTTGTCGAACAGATTCTTTACAAATTAATATTGTATTCGACTTTTGTAGGTTTATTTTAAGCAAATGATCACAGGATATTTTGTATAGTTCATTAAGATCTTGATTGATCAGATCAACAGACTCAGCTGAATTTCCATAATGAAATGTAGAATAAATTTGCGTGTCATCGACGTATATGTGATATTTGCAATGATTCAAATAATCGAATAGTTTGGTTTTGTACATAGCATACAGTAATGGTCCTAAAATACTTCCATGAGGTACGCCTGAAGTTATTCATATTTCCGATGATATTTTCTCTCCAATTTGCACTTGCTGACGTCTGTTAGGAAAGACACCAAAAAGTTAATCGCGCGACGATTGAAACCTGAATAATTCAAAAGAGAGAGGAGAATATCATGATTAATAGTATTGAATGTTTTGTGTAGTCTAAAAAGTATTCTGACTGTTTTGAAGGCAGGAGATTGTGAATTTTCAAATGTTCTCTAATTTGTATGTCCATAATTATTTCAAGAATCTTGGATAAGGTGGGTAGTAAACTTATGGATCTCAAATGACTAAATGCTGTAGGTTGACTAATTTTTGGTAACGGTATAACTTAAGCAAATTTACAAGCTTTCGGAAAATATAACGTTGAGATACTTTCCTTTATGATGTGTGTAATAATGGGTAGGTATTATGTAAGGACAGAATAACTGTATGATTTTTATATTCAGACCATCCGTACCACATGCTGTCGGTTTAATATTTGTAATAATATTTGAAACAGTTTCTTGTGATGTAGTTGAGAAATCAAATGACGTGTTCATGTTATTTTCAATATCAAAAAACATTGGGGTTGGGTAAGATTCCAAGTATGTGATTTCATGGTTGTGTTCATTTTCACAATCTATATAAAAACTTTGACTACTGGGATGATTCACTAGGACCTCTAAATTTTTTTTCGAGGTATCACATCATTTCGCATATAAACTCTGGATCCAATGAGTTTATTCCATCCAATTCAACATGGTGTACAGTAAACTGGACGACAAAATTGAAGGTCTCAATAATCAAATCACAGTGTTAACAACTTGAGTGAATTCCATAAAAAAGTTCAACTGTGCCCTGGAATCCAAAGTCAATTTCTTGGAGCAAAAATCCAAAATGTGCCACCGTCAAATTATTCGGACTCAAAGAAAAAAAGGGGTGAAAACTTCAACGATACCTGTATTAAAACTCTTTGATGAAAGAAATATCGTTACTCGAGATGGAAATGTCCTCTCAGATAACCTGTCATCGTCTAGGTGCATTTTCATCCGGTTTCAATAAACCCAGAGGTGTTGATACATTCAACAACCGCTTATCTACGTAATTAAAGCGTTCATGAATGAAAAACAGCTGAAAGGTTCTAAAGATGGTTCTAGTAAAGATCTAACCAAACTGAGATATATCCTGATGACCAAGGGAAAAGAAAATTTGGAAAGGAAAATATTTGGTCACAAGGAGGAAACATTTTCAAAATTGGTGGAAACAAACATTTCTGAAGCATGAAGAGGATCTTGAAAAACTATCGTGAGGTCAGAAGCAGCCCGTAAGTCCATCTATGACATTATCCCAGATTCACTCAGCAGTAGCATTGTAACTACTTTTATAATCACTTCGTATTAATTGTACCTATCTTATCTATCAGTATACATTTGAACCAACACAAAAAATTTTCCTATATCTGCTCTCTCTCTCTGCTAGTAAGACAAACTCAGTCGTTTTTTACGTTTCATTGAAATAACACCAAACTAGTTAGGTATGTTTTCATATTCGTGTTATTTTTTTGTTTACGAATGAATTTTGTTTATTTCTGCCATTTGAATGTGAGATTTTTGTTATCATCCTTTCAGGAATTTAAAAATGTTGTTCAGTCCTATGACATCGTGGCAATATCTGGAACATGGCTTACTAATGATTTAAGGGATGATACTGTATCTATGGCTGACTATAATCTTTTCAGATCCGACAGAACAAGATCTCACGGTGGGGGTGTTGCATTTTATGCCAACAAGAATATTTCATGTTCTAGATATGATTTTCCATCATTTTTGATGAGAATATCCGAACAATTTGGATTCAGATCAAAGCTGAACAATCGTAAAACAGCCATAGGTAATATATATATGCCACCTTCTGGGAACCTCAATCATTTTATAAATGATGTTGGAGGAGTCGCTTTCTCAAATTTTACCCACTGTAGACGAAATGATTTGTATAGGCGATATGAACTTGATCTTCTCAAACCCGAAAATGTTCTCAGTGAATGTTTTCATGCCTACGACTTTGAACAAATAATATATGTGCCCACTAGAGTGAGCAATACATCGTGTTCATTGTTGGACGCTATTTTTCTATCAAATCCCAGTCTGGTAAGCACCTTTGGCGTTCTAGATGCTAGTACTATATCAGACCATAACCTTGTATTCGGCACAATAAAAATTGAAAACCTCCAACGTTACGCTAAATTCATTACCTTTAGGGATTTTAAGAACTTTCACCTCAGCAGCTTCCTTAAGGATTTGGCGAACGCACCAATTAACGATATTTTCAATATCAACGATGTAGAAGAAAAAGTTGATTTCTTCAATAACGTTCTACTCACTTTATTTGATAAACATGCCCTAATTAGAACAGTACGGGTAAACAAACCCAAAGCACCACGGCTAACTTATCCCCTGAAAGTTATGATGAAAGAATGGGATGATGCGTTAGCCAAATACAAAAGGACCAAATACTTACCCGATTGGGAGCGTTATAAAGAAATCAGGAATTTTACTTTAGCCGCAATTCGCCGCGAGAAAAAAGCATTCCGTGATCGAGTACTCAGTACTAATAACTCCAAATATCTTTGGAAAGAACTCAACCATCACATCTTGAATAAAACACCAGTCGTGATCCCTAGTCATCTCCAGAATCCAGACGAAATCAACGTCTACTTCTGCTCTGTATTCGTCGATAAGGCGCCAGATGGTGGTCTACTCGATTTCTATAGTAATAATCGCTTCAATAATAATACTGCTAACAATTTTAATTTTAAACTTCTCACGATTTCTGAAGTTAATGATATTCTTAATAGCCTGAAATTGAATTCATGTGAATCAGACTGTATCACCTTATGTATGCTTAAGTACTGCAGCCTCTTTATTGATTCCTACTGAATACATATCATAAATAACTGCCTAGAAAAAGCCTGTTTTCCCAAACTGTGGAAGAAAGCCATTGTTAAACCTCTACCTAAATTGAAACATCTACTTACTTTCTCTGACTTACGTCTAATAAGTCTCTTACCTGCCTTTTCTAAAATTCTTGAAAGAGCTATTCATGTTCAACTAACATCTTTTATTATATCCGAAAACATTCTTCCCGACTACCAGGCAGGGTTTCGAAAGGGGTACAGTACTATTACGGCTTTACTAAATGTTAGTGATAGCATTGTAGCCAATATCGATAGAAAAAATGTCACTGCTCTAGTACTACTGGATTTTTCTAAGGCATTCGACACCATTAGCCATAAACTTCTTCTCTCCAAACTCAAATATTATAGATGCTCAACCAAAGTCATGAGTCATTTTGATTCTCATTTGGATGGCCGATATCAAAGAGTTCTTCCCTTAAAAGTGTTAGATCAGTACCTCAAGGCTCAATTCTTGGTCCTCTCCTGTTTTTGTTATACACTGCCGATATTTTTTCCCAAGTTAAACATTGCCAAGTACAAGCATTTGCTGATGATACACAATTATATCATTGTATTGGAACTAATAATATTATAGGATCCCAAAAACAAATAAATGATGACCTTAAAATTATAAACACTCTCTCTGACAAACACAACTTGAAACTAAATCCTGGTAAATGCCATGTCATATTCTTTGGTTATAACAACCAAAGGCAATATGTCAAAGATCATATTAAACTGAACATTGGAGACCAAATAGTCGAATCGGTTAACTCTACAAAAAACTTTGGCATCACTTTCCACGAAGATCTCAAATTCAATGCACACATAAAACAGCTTGTGAAAAAATCCTATGCCAGACTCAAAATTCTCTATCCACATAGAGTTCTTAGTACAAAGAAGCTTCTTTTCCAATCGCCTAAACTATCCATCTTTAATTATGGTGACCCTGTCGGCTACTCATTCCAAAATACAACTAGTACAAAATTCTTGTGTTCGCTTCATCTCAGGGATACGAAAATTTGAACACATTTCCCAAACTCGTGCCAACTTCGGCTGGGTGCCAATGTCTGTTCTCAGGGAAAATAATTATTGCAATATCACGTATTCAGTTTTGAAATCGAAAATACCTGTTTCTCTATTCAATAAATTGATTAGAACTGCATTCTCTTAACCTTCGAACTAACCAAAATCTACACATTCCTCTTCATTTGTCAGCCATGTTCAGAAAATCCTTTTCTTACTTAGCTGTATTTTGTCACAACACGATTTTCAAAGACCTCATGCAATTCTCTAAATCCACATTCAAAAACAAACTGAAAGCAAAATTCAATATGTGATCAGAATAATTTAATTCTGTTTGAGATATGTTGCATGCAAATGTATACTACATTCAATTTCTGTTCTCATTACACAATGTATTTATTGTTCAGTTACACTTTTTTCTTGTAATGCGTAATAGGTTAAGAGTAAGAGTAGCTTTAGCTAAACTTTGCCTATTATGTAATATTAAAATACTAAATAAAAGTCGATTATTATTATTATTATAACATATCAAATTCAAGCTAGAACAAATAATATTCATTCATGTAACTAGGCACTATATTATTGATAAAAAAGTAGGCTACAACTGGTATGCAAAACATGTTACTTACGTCAAAATGATCTTCACAGCATTACAAATGTTTGATGTTTGTATATGGTCTATATCAACGCACCATTTCATTCTAATCTCTTTCTTGATAGGTACCATAATAAACAGTTTGTTCATACTTTGTTCACTATTATTCAAGCATGATGGAACAAAACACGTCTTAACATCTATTGTTTCTCGAAAATGGTCGTCAATCGCATAATAATAATAATCGCAGGTTACAACAGTGCAGCCGTTCAAAAATATCAGAACGTACCACCCAGATATAAGAACATAACAAACAACAAATGGAATAAATAAAGCAATCCCAAATTACAGTAGTGTCTACTGTCAAGTCAACTGTTCGTCATCCGCGTCATCGTGAAATAAATCGGTGGTGTCAGATCACTTTAGATTGAAAACCCTGAAGTTGCGTCAAACTGATTTTAATATATCTCTTCGTATAAGATGACTCAACTTCCTATATCGTTAAGTTGCTTTTCATAAATGTTATGTATATCATGAGAAAATCAATAGTTTATCATCAAACTGACTTTTTATATTCATTTTCTGATATACGCATAATTACTGTCGACGTCACATCTGTCATTTTGTTGAGAAATGTCATAGCACTGAATCCAAACAAAGAAATCGTATATGGCGTTTTGCATTGGTATTATTTTGGAGTGGTGTTTTCTTATATTCCCCTCAGTTCTTGATACCCTGTTGGTCTGGACATTATTGTTTTCATCTCTAGCAGTGGATTGTCCACAATGGGAATTATATAATGGTCGAATACAGGTACATATCAATTAAAAAGGCATACAACCTACAAAGATTTATTATTTCTGAAGCATATATGAGTTTGATTTTCGAGTTACGATATTTTCAGAATGGATGTCCACCAAAACTCACTCGGCACAGTGCAAAACTACATAAGAAACAAATGTTTGGATTCAGTTTCGTGACCTACCCCCAACTCTGACGTCACAGCGTAATCAATTGTGTGGTGTTTACCGGTGAATTAATTGAGATGGCAACGTTATCTACGGCACCTTCTTTTGTCTTCGAGCGTTTTAAATGATTGGCCAAATACTTCTGACATACATTCCAAGGCTTTTTTCATCGTGTTCAAATTGAAGCATTTCTTTGTTATTTTTAATGTTTTTTTGATAAAGTACTTCGAATAAAAAATCAAAAAATATGTTTTGCGGCTCTATTCATCGTACTAAGGTCGTGGTATATTTTTCAAAAATTCGTGTTCTCCCCTATTCAACAAATATATCGATTTCATATTCTTCCATTATTTTTATATTTCAGATGAATCTGGATACTCCTGTATATATCAGCTGTGTGAAAGTATATGATGAAATACCAAATGGAGAGGGTGGATACCCAAGCTTTGCTGCCGGTGGAGTGGGGTATAATTTCGTAGAATTCAATGTTTGGACAATGTATGGAAAAGGTTTTCATTTCTTTGTTCAAATCCATGGATATTCTATAACACCGGATGCTGAAAAAAATCTGCGTTAATCAGTTGATTGACTATTCTTGGAGAAGCTATAGAAATAATTCAACAACTTTTTTCTACATTTCCGAACAATTCCAAGAAGAATATTGTGTATGATGCTCAGAAACGTATGATGGCCAAATTCCGCTGAATTCAATACATTTTTCGAAGCACTTTCACAAAGTACACACAAGCACTTATCATACGTACTGGACCAAAAAACCTAAAATATTCAGTATTGTATTTAAATTTATTGAAAATACCAATCCTACCATTCACTGTCTACTCGGATAAAGACTTTGGTAATTTTTTTGACATTATTTCTAATAATCACCTTCCATACCTGACAAGACTTTTCTGTTGGATCTGAATACGGTATGAGTAAAAATTAATAATAATCGTGGGATATTCTTAACTCTATATTCTCAAAGTGCAGCCAATATTTAATCGGCAAACAGAAAGTATGACAACAACTATTTCCACAATTTCTTCATAAAGAAAAAACTTTAAAATCGATGGGCTGCGTATTTGTCACACCAAAAGGGAAAGTTGAATAATGAAATAGGATTATAGATGTTATCTCGAAAATTATGTGACAGATTTTCAAAAAATTATACGAGGTGGTTTGTACCACCGTAAAAAATAGTAGTTGACGTAAGGATGAGCTTTAACTAACTCTTTGGAATGGTCTTCCGCCTCTTCATAAGTTTACAAAGTGTTGAATCAGCATTGGCATTCTGCGAACGACAATCTGTGGCAAAAGGATAACTCCAATGTCATTCTCTCTCTCTCTCTCACACACACACACACACCCACCCTTCCACACTCACCCACCCACACACATGTATACCTACTTTTGCTACGCAACGAGGACATCCGAACTTGTTATACTTTGTGGGGACTCTATGAAGGAGAAGTGCTAGAAATGATTGCACATAATCTTTCACATCGTATCACATCAAAGAATCATTTGGTCATCTTCGTTTCGTTAAACACTCCATATTTGAAATGTTTGTGTTTCACCTCAAGACCCAGTGAGGACCACGTACATGCAATGCGATGCAAGGACTACTTTATGAGGACGCATGTCGCTGTGCGGACTACTACTGTATCGCTGCGAGGACTACTCTATGAGGACATGTATTTGAATCTATCGCTGTGAGGACCGGTACAGTCTTTCGAGTAATTTCTATTTGAGACTACTTACTAAAAGGGCTCGTACATTTCAGCCTTTTTACTGCAAATGAATTGCTAGCAACATCAATTGCCAGCAAAGGTCTACATCGTACTTCGTACATTGTCGCAACTGATGCCAAGCTTGTTGACAGTATTTCTGCACCTTCTCGACATTTTGACGTACACAGTCACAGACAGAACTCGTGAACAATAAATATTGTGACTACTAACATTAATCTAATGGTTTCAACTATAAACTCTTTATAATATTAACCAAATTGCGCGGGGTTGACCTTGAAATATAGAATTGTTCATATAATTTTGTCAGCCTTTTTGTTGCAGTCAAAAGCCTGAATAGCATGCGCAGTGCTCACAAGAAAAAGCTGGAAATAGAATTGCTAGCAAAAGGCTGAAATGTACGAGCGGTTTTACTAGCAATGTCTTGCGGGGACAATATTACGCCATTACTGGTAGATACATCAGCTTTCATTTCGGCATTCGCAGTCCAATAGATTGCACTGATTTTTCTCATAATAATGTCATTGTGATTATATCTACCTTTCGAGGACGAGTTTCAGATTTCTGACAATAACTAAAGATATTTTGGTTGGTTTCCGGGTATTGCCGTGGTCTTCTTTGGTTTAAATCTCCAAACGTTTCGATTGCAACTGCGGCAGTCATCTTCAGTGGCGTGGTCGAAGTACTCTTCTAGACGTATCAACTGAGCTGTTACAGTAATACTATTCTATTCATCTAACTTGATTATCAACCTGAGAAATATTATATTATTGATTTTACTCAATGTATAAGTGAAATCTAAGTTCAATTTGACGTATACTACAACTCCATCATTCTGGTAGGCTTTGCTTCCATTGTAAATCATTTCATAGCCATTTATATTGTACAAACTAGGGTCTTGCAATATCCATGTTTCTGTTAGAACAACGCAGTCTATATCTGTGTTCAGCTTTTCCAAAAGAATTTTAAACTCATCTAAATTCTCATTGAGACTTCGAACATTATTTTGGATCACTTAGAAAGTGTTATTAGAGTTTATTCCTAAGATATCGTTGCACTCTTGTAAGTTTTTCAAGGTGAATGTTTCTATTGCATTCAGATCAAAATCTCTAATATATTGATTCATGTTCCAGTAATAATCATCTGATCGTATGATCGTATACTATTATTGCGATTTTATCTGAATGTAAATATAAAAGAGATATTGAAACTACGTAAAATATCATTAGTGGAATTCAATAAAATGTGTCATAATTTTCAATGTATGTATGAATAATATAAACTAATGCTTTTGAAGATATACATAAACTATTTTGACTAACCTACTTAAAATTTTTTTGGGACCTTGTTTGTATTTCTTTATGTGCATAACATTGACATTGAATTTGATGGTTTACTTGGATCCGATTTTTGCGAACACTACAATTGTATTATTGATTTGAAAAACAACGAACTAAAAACAAATTTCAAAACTGTTCCATTATTCAAAGTAACTGATGAAGAAATTTTGAGAACACCCAAATTAAATCAAATTACAATTGAACCCCGAACTGAACAAATTTTTAAATTAAAGTGTAGCTTCACCAATACTGATGCTATAATGTTAGCACATGAAAAGGATAAAGTTAGGCTACCAAGAAGAAGGGCACTTTCTAACTTCAATCATAAATGCAAATGCCATTCTAAAAACTATTGATTTTTCAGACTTGAAACTTGAACCAATTTCAAAATTCGAATCAGTCTTCAACATCAACACATTTGATGATCAAAATTTTGAAAATAAATTCGATAGGACTCAAGAAATTCAAAATCAATTACGAATTGATCATTTGAAAGACGAAGAAAGCCAATTGATAACTGACGTATGTATGGAATTTTTGGACATTTTTTATTTAGAAGGTGATGATCTTACTTTCACAAACGAAATTAGACACACAATTGAAATCAATATTGCCAAACCTGTATTCACAAAATCGTATAGGTATCCCCAAGTCCACAAAGAAGAAGTTAAAACCCAAATTTATAAAATGTTGAAACAAGGAAAAATCTGAGTAACCCTCTAGTAATAACAGAGACACCCAAAACACCATTCGAAAGAATCAACATCAATATTCTTGAAGTCCCTACAACAAATTTAGTTCTCACCATCAGAGATGAATTGACTAAATTCACACAGGCATGCCCGATATATGACAAATCCGCAAAATCAGTTGTCAATACTTTATTGCTATTCTTTCAGCACTATGGTATCCCATTAAGAATTAATTGCGACTCTGGTCGTGAATTCCAAAATACATTATTGAATGACTTGTGCACACTTTATGACATTAAACTATCATTTTCAAGTGTCCACCACCCGCAATCAAATGGCTCTTTGGAACGTTTCCATGCAACACTCATGGAAATGATAAGGTCAAGTGTAACCGAAAATCCAAATGACCATCCCCTTACATGTCTACCCTATGCTATTATTTGCTACAATAATAGTAAAAATAAAACACATGGTTTCAAGCCCTATGAACTTTTATTCGGACACATCCAACTAAAGCATTTGGTAGTCTATCTTTCTCCTTTTCCTGTGCTAACAGTATAGCATCAGTATTGGTGAAGCTACACTTTAATTTAAAAATTTGTTCAGTTCGGGGTTCAATTGTAATTTGATTTAATTTGGGTGTTCTCAAAATTTCTTCATCAGTTACTTTGAATAATGGAACAGTTTTGAAATTTGTTATTAGTTCGTTGTTTTTCAAATCAATAATACAATTGTAGTGTTCGAAAAAATCGGATCCAAGTAAACCATCAAATTCAGTGTCAATGTTATGCACATAAAGAAATCCAAACAAGGTCCAAAAAAAATTTTAAGTAGGTTAGTCAAAATAGTTCATGTATATCTTCAAAACCATTAGTTTATATTATTCATACATACATTGAAAACTATGACACATTTTATTGAATTCCACTAATGATGTTTTACGTAGTTTCAATATCTCTTGTATATTTACATTTAGATAAAATCGCAATAATAGTATACGATCAGACGATTATTACTGGATCAACTTTGAACATGAATCAATATATTAGAGATTTTGATCTGAATCCAATAGAAACATTCACCTTGAAAAACTTACAAGAGTGCAACGATATCTTAGGAATAAACTCTAATAACACTTTCAAAGTGATCCAAAATAATATACGAAGTCTCAATAAGAATTTAGATGAGTTTAAAATTGGTTTGAAAAAGCTGAACACAGATATAGACTGCGTTGTTCTAACAGAAACATGGATATTGCAAGACCCTAGTTTGTACAATAGAAATGGCTATGAAATGATTTACAATGGAAGCAAAGCCAACCAGAATGATGGAGTTGTAGTATACGTCGAATCGAACTTAGATTTCACTTATACATTGGGTAAAATCAATAATATAATATTCCTCAGGTTGATTATCAAGTTAGATGAAAAGAATAGTATTACTGTAACAGCCGTTTATAGGTCACCATCTTCAAATATTGACGAATTCATAGTAAATCTCAGTAATTATTTAAAAAAATATGAAAATCATAGAGAAAACTACAGTATATTCGTTGGCGATATAAATATAGACCTCCTAGACGACAAAGATCAGACTGTCGACTACACGAATGTAATGAATGAACATGGTTATCAGTCAACAATCAATTCAGTTACCCGAAATCAACCTCATCAAAAACAGTCATGTATCGATCACATATTCATCAAAACCATAAAGAATGAACACATCGAAAACATATTGCCTTTAATAATAGAAACAGACATAACAGATCATTACACAACAGTAGTACAATTAATGTTAGACAGTCTACTAATATTTTTGTTAGCATACTTTCCCACGCGATCGACAGATGCACTGAAACAAAAGAAATACGAAAGAAAAAATTTAAAATAGCACCATGGATAACTAACGCTTTAATTAAGTCAATAGGCACGAGGAACAAAATGTACCAAAACGTTCTCAAACATCCAAACAATCCTGAAATATAGAAATAAACTGTCATCGTTATTATCTAAAACTAAGTATGACTACTATAAAAAACAAATAGAGTCTAATTCAAATAACACAAAACATTCGTGAAGTATAGTTAAAGAAATCAGTCAAACCGCAACTAAAAAAAACAACAAAATAAGTAAAGGAAAAAATGAATTAGGAAGGGACTTAACAAATGAGGAGGATATTGCAAATGAGTTCAATGATGAATTTACTACGATAGGAAGAATATTAGCCAACAATATTAAAAAAGATCAAAATTTCGTCATGAACAGGATAACCCAAGTAAATTCTTGGATTTGATGGTATTAAAACAGAAATTCTTCAATTACTGGTTAACCACATTGTTGAACCACTTGTATATATTTTCAATCAATGCATGAATGTCGGTTTATGACCAACTGCATTCAAAGATTCTGTTGTAATACACTATTCAAAAAGGGTGATAAAACGATAACAAGTCACATATCCAAGATATTCGAAAGAATAATCAAAACTAGGTTGAATTTTTATGAGCAAATACAAGATCTTGTCAGATAAACAATTTGGTTTTAGAGAGAAAGTATCCACCCAGGATGCCATCCTGAGTTTGACAAATTACGTGAATACTGCCTTGAATGAAAGCAAGCCATGTTTATGCATTTTTATAGATCTGTCAAAAGCATTTGATACCATCAGTCATCAGCTTCTATTGCAATCCTTAGAAGATATTGGTATACGTAATAATTGTCTAGATCTATTTAGGAGTTATCTCACTGCTAGATATCAGGTGGTGAAAGTGAACGACGTGTTGAGTGAAACCAGAGAAATAGATTATGGAGTCCCACAGGGAACTGTTCTCGGTCTCATTCTATTTAACATATATATTAATGGGCTGTTTTCCCAATGGAGCAGTGGCGAAATCATTGGGTTTGCTGATGACACTGCGATCTTATACAAAGCAGAAGACTGGAACGATCTGAAAACGAAAGCTGAAACGGATTTCACCATAATAAAAAATTGGCTAGATCATAGATTACTCACACTCAATCTAGAAAAAACTAGTTATTTACCATTCAGTTGTAACAAGTCCAATATTCCTTCATTTGACTGTTTGAAATTCAATATACACGGCGAACAAGTAATCATAAAATCTGAAATCAAAATGAAATACTTAGGAATCTATATTGATGTACACTTGAGATGGGACCATCACACAATATACGTAAACAAAAAACTGCAAACATTGCTATACAAATTCAAACACCTCAAAAAAATCCTAGCTGTGCCCCAACTTAAAACTCTATACTCTGCCTTAGTTGAAAGCCACCTGCGTTATGGCCTACTAGGTTGGGGCGACACAGCTGATACTCACCTGAACTCTCTAGAAGTAGTACAGAGAAGGCTCCTAAGAATCATTTTCTCAAAAGATCAAACATATTCAAGTGATGAACTGTATTTGGAAGCCAAAATATTCGACATTCGACAGTTATACTACTTTGCGGCTAACTTGAAATATCATCAAAGCAAACACATAGCACAAGTTCCATCACATGACTATAACACAAAACAGCGACATCACTTCATTGTGCCACAAATGACCAAAACCCTTTTTCAACGAACATATTCATATATTGCTCCAAATATATATAACTCTTTGCCTGAATATATAAAAAGTAGCAATTCCGTTGCAAATTTTAAACACCAATTGAAAACTTTCATAACCAGCAATCCTAGAAAGAAGGTGACTTCTCAAATGCAATGAAAGATGGTCTTGCAATAGCCAAAGTTTCCTGAATAAGTATATACCTACCTAGAATATGCCCATTGGAAATAAAAATATATAAAAAAACTAATACCTACTAATGTTT
Organism: Chrysolina americana; assembly: GCA_958502065.1. Taxonomy (NCBI): domain Eukaryota; kingdom Metazoa; phylum Arthropoda; class Insecta; order Coleoptera; family Chrysomelidae; genus Chrysolina; species Chrysolina americana. Next base: position 35,817,588 of record OY293420.1, read on the forward strand.
CCCAAAATTGACGTACCTATTTGTACTTTTTATTTCATCGACACTATGAATTTAAATTTTACGATCATTGAGATCTGTTACAGATGTTATTTTTTTTTATGTATTTTTATGATTTATATGTGTGATTTTCATAACGTATGTTTTTAAAACTCACGTATATGTACTTATATTTTTACTACTCTAACAATACTATCTCTAAGTTTTATATCTATATATATATATATATACATTTATTAAATTAATATTTACCTTTTTTTGTCTCAAAACAAGTGTTAAATCACTTATTGAGTACACACATTTATTCATCGACATTACTTATTTATCCAATGTATGAGTTTCTTGTTTATTCTTGAATAAATGTTATTTGATTTGATTTGACTTGATTTGATTTGAAACTTTATGTGGATCATTTATGAAGGTAGATTCAGTGTTTAAAATTTTTTTGTCCATGATTCCCTGGACTATAACATTTTCAGGAAATCGGTGTAAATATTTCTCGCAAATTTTTGGTTTAAATATCGATATCGAAATATCCGGTGTCGATAAGTATTTTGAAAGAGTTTGTCAAGTCTTGTATGTAATAAACATTTTTTGAGTTCATGGAGTAAAGCGAACTTACAAGAAGCGTTGCTCTGGAAAGTTTAGATCGGGGTGGAACTCGTTCAGGTTCATTGCTTGTATTTGAGCCTGAATTTCTGATGTTGGGTCGTGTGTTTGATTGAAATCTGGCGGATGATCTGGGGTTGGTAGTGCGAGAAAATCCTGATAGTTGACTTCATCAAACTGATCATATTGATTTTGTTGGTCAAATTCATTGTACTGATCGTATTGACTATTATCAGTATAATAGTTTTCACTTTCTTGGCTACTAGCCGTATAGTAGTCATTGTAATCATCTTGATATTGTGAATCTTGGGAGTATTGATTATCTTGAAAATTCACACAGAATGTTCTTTGCTGATTGAAATTTGGGTTTCGTTGAATAACCGTGGGGCGGTTATTTTGTTGGTTCTGATTTTGTGATGTTGGTCTTGACTGATTGTTCTGAAATTGAGGTCTTGGCTGGTTATTTTGAAATTGGTGTCTCTGTTGGGTGTTTTGAGGTTGCGGTCTTTGTTGGGTATTTTGGAAATTATTTGGGGGTCGATTTGGCTGAAATCCAATTAGTATTTGGATTTCGGCCAAAATTCGAGAAGTTCGGCTGGGTTTTTTGTTTCTGGCGACATTCATTGAACGAATGGCCAAGACGATTACAAAATGTGCATTTTGGGGTTTGGTTAGGTAGAGGTTTTTTGGCATATTATTTTTATTTTGGTTTTGTCTGTCATGTTTTTGATTTTCGAAATACGAGAGTTGAAGTTCTCTTCTTATTCTCAACTGTGCTTCGAGCATGTCTCTGGGATTTCCGTCAGTAGGGTGTTCAAAGTCATTGTTTCAATGAGTCTTGATTGTGCGTGCTTTTGCTCTGCAGTAAGAGCCGTTTTTTGAATACATGCCTGCATTTTGGCATTATGCACTTACAAACCGTTGACAGTTGACAGTTGTTTCAATCTTTGTAGGTCTTGTATAAGGGAAGTAAGGTCTAGAGTATCACCAAAATTGATTGAAAGGAAATTTCTAATTTCGAGGTAAGTGTTGGGGTTCCTAGAACTTATGAGCTGTGCAGCTCTGCCTCGAAGTTTATTTTTGATGTGAATAGTTAACAAATTTCTTTGATCACGCGTTGCCATTTGATATGCGCAATCACAAGCATTCAAGAAAGTAGTCAGAAATATTTGATCACCTTCATATTCGGGAACAATTGAGAACACTTCTGATAATTTATATGGTTCGATTTCAGGAACAGGATCCTGATTTTTGGCATTGTTATCAACATTATTTGCAGGGTATTCCATATTGCTCAATAATCGATTCAACAAATTGTACCTTCTGAGAATAATCGAAGAGTGCGACTATTTTGCGGATAATTGAACAGTACAATTACCGAAAATAATTTCTGTGTAAAAATAATAACTCAGTATGATTATTTGAAAATAAAAGTATTTGTAAGTATCGAGATGATTCTTTGTCACTTACAGTAATAGTTTCATGGGTGATTCGTCTTGTTCTTGAAGATGGTCCACCAGAGACTTCACTCGGTGTTCCTTCCGTGGTCTTCAAGTGATGACTCCTCAGCAAGTTCGTTGATTCCTTGAAGGATTAGGATTCACTGCTACCAGTTACTTTCTTTTTGCTCTAGCAGCGTTTAGGAATCCTAGCGACTGCGCCAGTTGTTATATCAGTATTTTACTGATACACTTTTTAAAAAAGTATACAGGGGTGGTACGTATCACCGTTATACTTTGTACAAATTTATTGATATTAAAACGAATATAAAATACAGACTGACTTCAATCGACTTCCAGGTCGTATTTATAAAGTTAATTATTCACTGTCAGCATTTCCTTCCAGTGCAGGTGGTCTCTCGCTGACGTCGTTAAATCAGCAAGTGCTTATCTCCTGACATTGTGATTTGTTCGAGACGCAATTCCAGCATATAACAGCCTATTTTCACTATATAACCTACTTATGGATAGGCCATGATTTAATCAAATGGAGATGAATTCATGAATAATAGTTGCGAATTGCTGGTTTTATTACTGTGAATATATTTAGGTTTCATTCGGCAGGTTACAACACCCCTTAAGTCCTCGGAAGGACGGGCGGACGGACGGACGGACGGACGGACGGACGGACGGACGGACGGACGGACGGACGGACGGACGAACGAACGAACGAACGAACGACCGAACGAACGAACGAACGAACGAACGAACGAACGAACGATGAGTTCATGCAAAATCTCATCAAATTTTAATGAGCTTGGAGTTTACCGAATCCGAGCAGAGTTTAAAATAAGTTGCTAATGCTCTTTTGGGCTCATTTTTCTTTCCAACTATTGAAATCTCAATAAACCAGGAAAAACTACAATGTCTCTGGTCTTCATCCATTTTTAAATTGGTTCCCGACCACCACCAAACAAATAGATTTTTCAGGGAAAGAAATGATGAAACAGGCATTTTTTGCTTTGGAGGACTTCTATAAAAATTGCAATACTACTTTAATTTTATTTTCTGACAAAAGAACTTGATGTTAATTCATCCTATGCCTTACTTCCCTATAGTTATGTTCCCTTCGACACTTTTCCAATAAATGCTGATATTTCCCAGGGATCTATTTTAACACCAACACTATTTATTCCTCACAGTGTACAGCACTTATATCACTTTCTCTTCAAAAGCTCAGATATAAGCTCATGAAACTGTAACGGAAATACCGTTATATTTAGATTTTAATTCCAACTCCATACTAGAAGCGACACTTAATAACGAACATGTATACTTGTCTAAAGAGTAAACAGAATTCTTTCACCAGCTAAGACGTCCAGTGACAGCTGATGGCAAATAGCTGAATTTGTAAGGGTGAATTTCATTTGTAGACAGACCCATCTGGGTTAATAACGCTGGGTTCATATAGATGTCACTGACATAATGTCGGATATTCAGTTCGAGAATTGAAGAAGTGGGATGAGCCCCTTCTTAGTTTGGCGGTCGAGGTGTGAGGAGGTCGCTTAAAGGTGTGACGGTAAAGGTGACGGTAATAAATTTAAATCCATATGAATTTATGCGATCATAAGTATATTTGAATGAACCAATAAGTATAAGGTTTGAGCCGGTACTCTGCTCCTTCGTTCACCTTCCCGCACCCCCCTGGCCTACAAGTGGCTTGCGGGTACTTGCGGGTACTTGCAAGGGGGGTATGTGCGAGCATATGGTGCAATTACATTAGGCAGACATTGAGACAATGATCGTTTGACTTGTAGCTGTAACGAGACTTGCTTACGCGGTAATGACACATTGCAATTGGATTGATGATTGTCTCTGCTATGTATAAAGTTAATGAGAGAGTACCTACTCCTCAACAAACTTATTGTAATGGATTGTTTATATGCGGTAATGACACATTGCAATTGGATTCATGATTGTCTGTGCCATGTACAAAGTTAATGAGAGAGTACCTACTCCTCAACAAACTTATTGTAATGGATTGTTTATATGCGGTAATGACACATTGCAATTGGATTCATGATTGTCTATGCCATGTACAAAGTTAATGAGAGAGTATCTACTCCTCAACAAACTTATTGTAATGAATAGTTCATATGCGGTAATGACACATTGCAATTGGATTCACGACTGTCTGTGCCATGTACAAAGTTAATGAGAGAGTACCTACTCCTCAACAAACTTATTGTAATGGATTATTTGTAAAGAGTACATCCAAACATTTCAGAGATCCATCGAGTTATGAGAACAAGCATCTCCGTACAATGCATGTATAATATATATTGGGAGGGGGACTTCCTCCACTCTCCAATTAACATATAAAAGACTATCGAGAATCTCACCCCTTCAGTTTCTCATCTATAACGAACCACAACCTACAAGTTTTAATTAATTCACACACAAAAAAGTTCGAAAAAGTGATATTAGTGATTTTCAAAATAAGTCAGTGAGTGTTTTTTTTTGTTTTCTAATCAATATTTTCTCAAGTGTCTTACTATGTCTCAAGTAGATTTGGAAAAAATCAACGCCGTGATCAATAAACCAATTGAAGTGTTTGAGCAGAGGGTCATATCAACACTCCCAATTGCCAAACCTTTTCCAATAAGTAATATGTTGGTTCGCACAACTCGATTTGGCAGATCTATATTGCTAACATTATATAATGAAAGTGAAAATGAATTTTTCAAATCATGGCTACCAAAATACATTGCCGATCAATTTAGTGACAATGATGTTAACTCTATTAATCATTCAAGTGGTAAATATACTCTTACCTATATAGGACAGGGTGGACCAGTTTCAGCGGGTACAAGAACGCGAACTCTTGTAAAATTCGACTTTATCGAATAAAATTCAATTGAAATGTTCAGTAATTTTTATTCACTATAGTCTATAGATATATTGAAGTAATCTTAATGTAAAATATTAGATTTGAAAACAAAAAATTCACTCAAAATTTAAGACATCACCGAATTGAAATCTCGTGTTTATGTATGTATCCTCCAGCTAATACACATGGAATAGGTATGTTAATATTTTTTATCTTGTGTTTCAGAGTGATAATGTGGATGTTGTATTCGGCTGAAAATTGGACCGAAGCCACAAACCTCAAGACAGCAGTCGAAAGACTTCAGTCATATTTGAGTGCTTTGAGTTGGGACATCCTTCATGCAATGAACTATGATCTCAGCATTTGCTATGACGAAAATGAATTCGAAAGGTGTAAACAAGAGCAGAAGAGGTACAACGCTGGTGATGAACTCTGTGAAAAATTCATGGAAGGGGCCTTGGAGATATCCGATTTCTGCGAAGAGATGTTGAAATGTGATTTGAAGAGATTTCTATGCAACCTAACCCCATTCCTACCAAATGACATCATTGAGAAATACCAAATATATGATGATGAGAGTGAAGAGGAAAATATTGTTGATACCCCTAATTGAATAATAGAAATAAAATAAAATTAAGAATATGTTTTATATATTAATTGGACTATGTAATTACTACATAAGCAGATAGCTGAAGCCATAGTATTACTTGACACAAAAATGTATATGGATTGAATTTATTGAAAATATATTCATTAATTATAAAAGTTTTTTCTTTCACGATCCCATAATAATACATATGTAGGTTGGGTAGATGATACCCCGAAACCAAAAGAAATACAGCAACAATTTTCCACCCCTCCAATTATTTCTAAAGTAAACACACTCCAAAAATATGAATTATTTGATTAATATTATTATAGTAAATTCCTTTCGAAATAGAAGAGTAATTGGAAACAATAATTGATAAATTTATATTCGATTCTCTAATAATAATATAACATGCAACTCGGCTATTTTTTAATTAGTTCATGTTTGGTAGTCGTATTGTAATGATGAGCAGTGTACTGGATAAATTTGGGCGTAAGCGAAAGTGTGGGAATGGTTCAATTCTACAACCCCGACTAGTATATGTTAGTTTCAAGAAAACCAAAGATGGCCAATACGATATTGAACAAAGACAATTGAAAAATGTCGGACAGCCAGTTGATTCAGCTGATTGTGTTACAAAAGAGTTTCTTGAAGATACAATTAATGAAACTAAAAAAATAGTTCTATCAGCTGTTCATGCTTCAGTGCAATTAGCGATGGAAGAATTATCTCGTGAAGTGGAAAGGAGAAACGTATCTATGAACGCTCACATAGATTCGATAGTTGGCGATGTGTCTCGTCAAGCTAGAACAGCATTCAATGAGAAGATATCTGAAGCTAGGGTATTACTTCATAGAAAATATGAAAAATTGGATCATAGACTTATGGATTTAGAACAAGAGAAAATTCGTTTATCTGAATAAGCATTATTATTATAATATTAAACGAAAATGTGCACTTGCTGAATTTATTGAAAATATATTAATTATTTATAAAAGTTTTTATTATTTTCACGAAACTACTATAATAATACCCAAACCCCAATGCATAAACGAATTCCTAATCTCCTCTCACCACACCACATGAATAATTATCGAATAACCCGAGGCCATTGCATGATGCGCCCTAACGAAAATCGCCCCTTCCCAGTCAGGTAGGTAGGTGGTAGGTATTACGTAACGCCGGGGAGAGTGTATTTAACAAAGTGGTTCACAGTGTTGCATTCATTCTCTAACGGAATCAACTGAGAGAATGACGTTGTGTCATTGTACCTAGACACAAGTATAATATGATGCTCCGGTAATCTACCTGACTTTATGGGGCATCATACCCTTCCGGGCAAATAAAGAAATATCATTTTTGATATGGAAACTTTTTATCGATGATAGGTACATATTAATTATTTAATTGAAATTTCAAAATTTAAGTATGTTTTTCGAAAGGAAACAAGAAAAATTATAAAAATGTAATTTTTTCGATATGGCAACTTTTTGTTGATGATGATACATATTAATTATTTGATTGAAATTTCCAAATTTAAATATTTTTTTTTTGCGAAAGGAAACAAGAAAAATTATATTATAAAAGTTTATTTTGAAAATAATAAATACAATAAAATTGAACTATGGTGCTGAAGATTCAGTGATTGTTGTATTTGTCGTTGGTTTTCGCCCTGGATACATGTCACATCTCCGCTTTTGTTCTTCATGGGAAAGGCACCAACATTCCCTGAAATGGATTTCTTCATTAGGCCATAAATATCCTACTCGATCACACAACATGACATCGCTGCGACATCTTGCACACCAGTAGTTCCAACAGGTCTCGGAGAATATATCACATCTAATGCAACGAGGAATCATCTCCGAAGTTGTTTGTTTTCTTGCACACACGAAACATAGACTGGTACCTGCCATCATATGACTTCTGTCCCAACCACCTTGGCAATTATAACATATCAATGTGTCCCGTATTCTGTATGGATACACATAAATCTTAGCTTTTGAATCCCATGCTGCTGTTAACACCATAGCTACAAATGTCCATATACACGACTCTATGGGAGTGAAGTCTTGAGTAGGAACTGATTTCACTGTTGAATTTTCTGCAAATATATAGTTTTTCAAGTCTTGTGGTAGAGGGGTGTTAATCCCACTTTTGGAAAACATGTAAAATTCTAGTCTTGGAGTAGAAAATGACATCCCTCCTCCCGAAAAAAACATTTAAAAAGACATCATTGACTCAATAGAATTCAGTATTCATCTTTATTTCAACTGAAATAGTAGTTGTGTGTAATAGAGTACAGTAGTTGTATAATAGAATAATGGAAGCCAAAATGGAGATAATCGACCAACTCATTGCAGTTGATGTCAATCAATTTGATGATGAGGAGGAAGCAGATAGCGGATCTGACAGCGGTATTGAAGAAGAATTCGAAGCTTCAGATGAGATCGAGCAAGTCAGCAGAAGATTCGCCGATATGACGATAAACGAAACAATAAGTGAGGATTGTGTTTATTGTCACCTTACATTATTTACCGCCATACAGACAGTTGATGGTGAATTGTCGAAGTTGTGTGGGCCTTGCTATAGGCTATATAGTATAAGATATGATAACCAGGTCGCCAGATATAGGCATATAGACACACATGTGTCTAGCTTATATGGCCAAATAGGGAGGCATTATTGTACAGTGTGTACAGACTCCCTAATCCTAATAACATGTCAGAGGGCATGTAGGGTGTGTAATGTTTAGTTTTTTTTTCGTGTACTTTTTGCATATTGTACATATTTATATAATTTAATAAAACATGTTATAAAACAATATTTGTTTCAGAGTCGAAAAAATTATTTCGAATTTGTATCCACAACAAATCCCTCTCCTAAAAAGTCCCCAGACATCTTCATTCATTAACAAAATGTATATAAATTGAAAGGATCAGTATATTGCTATCATTCCATTCGAAATGTCTCAAGCTGACTCTACAAGTGAATTAGGCCGTTGTAGTCCATCAGAAACATCTTCTTCTAACTTACCAATTCAAGTAAATGAAATATCGTCTAGTACAGATAGAAGTTTCGATGATGAATTTTACGAATCGTTTATTGACTTCGTTCAAAATCCGGAACAATTGTGGGAATATGAGCCTAGCGATAACGATAATTCGGATGATGAAGAATTAATCGAGTCTGAAAATGAAGAAGAAGAAGCAATTGAAATATCAGATGACGAGAGTGATAATGAGTCAATGATATTTGAAATTCTGTGATTGGTAGTAACAGATCTTTTGGGAATGCATAGTATATGAAAATGGAGATGCATACTGGAGGGGGCGTGTGTTGGGGCCCCCTCTGTTCTGTTATTAACATAAGATTTTGAAAATTTTAAATTAAGATTTGTAATTGTTCTTAGATGAAACTCTCTTGGGAAAAATCAAGAATAGATTTTCAGACTCAAAAGAAATAACATAAAAAACAAAATAAAACGAATAAAAAAAAAATCCTTTCCTGCATACATTTATAATTGTTCTGAGAAAAAAATCATTCTTTGTGACGAAAATACAGAGTCTCAAAATTTATTTCTTTTGGAAGGGTCTCTTCTAACAATAAAATCAAATAATCCCGCTGGGATAGATTTCGATATTCCGACTTCTTTCCGTCAAAATGTATTTGTTAAATCATACTCTATAAAAAAGGGTCTCCTATCGCAATAAAAACAGGTATACGTTGAGGTACATTTCGATATTCCGAAGGTTTGGAGACCATACACATTTCATTTGTAAACCAGAGCTCCTCGAGTTTGGTTGTGTTCAAATTAAAATTTTTCATAATTCATTTTGTGATTTTATGGATATATCAAGACGCAAAGTAACGTCAACGGAATTAGAACGTGCTATAAAATACATTTCGATGGAGAACAATACCAGGGAATTAGGAACAATCGCCGAATTACCGAGCGTTATGGAGAACAATACCGGGGAATTAGGAACAATCGCCAAATTACCGACCGTTATACAAACCACGCCATTCAACAAAAAAAGAACTAGGCCGCAGAGACTACCCTCTTACAGGCGCAGAAAACAACAACAAGAAAGTCCCAAAGCGTTACGGAAACAGAAGAAGAGAAAAAATCGCAACTGTGCAAAACTAATGATGGCGGCGAAAAAATACAACCCGATGGTCACCGCTCCCTGGCCTAAGAGCAAGAAGAATTCTACGAATAGTAATGAACTCACCAAAACAATTGAAAAAAATATTTCGTCCGCCGTCCCCACGTCTGAGCAGAATAATGTGGAACCGGATTCAGAAGAAGCACATGGAAAAAACACAATAATTGACACGCTGAATTCCACAGGTATGGAGGAAGTAGAAAAAAATTCCACATCATCCTCGTCAATTTCTACAATTATGGATGAAGATATCCCACAGCCTAACAACATCGTTTCGCCCATCAGGTCTCCTCCAATTCGAAGAGCCCCCTCAAGTATGAGTTCTGAAGATTCATGTGCTATGAGAACAGATATAGGATTCGACAATAGATTTCTCGCAATGATTACGAACTTGAACACACTTGAGGGGGAACTATGTCAAGAAATGAATGAAATGCAGAAAGAACGGATGGCGTTGGAAAAAAAATATTCGGGAAAAATGGAAGAGTTCGAGAAAATAAAAAAATACAAGAGACAACTTTATTTGGGGGTGGAAAAGTTTCTGAAGATTTGGACACTAGAACATCGACCAACTTGATGGAAACTCATAGCATTTTTATGTTTTTCAGCCCTCTACAGGAAATTTATGTTTTTCAGTTTTTTCATTTCAGCTCACCTAACTAAAAAATCTACGAAAGTTCTCCATGGAGTATATGATATTATTTCGGAGATATACACAGGTATAGGTGGGGTTTTGGGGCCTATATCGGACTTTTGTAGGTTTTTTAATTGAAAGAAAAAAAAAATCCCCAAAAGTTCAACTCAAATAATCTAATTAAAATTCTCTTTATCATGTGAATACAAATTCCAATGAATCAGCCATCATAATAACTATTCTTTCTTTATTTTCTCAAGAAATTATTTTTCATACAGATAATAATCCAAAAAAAAAAATACATTTTCCATACATTTCACATAAAGAATAATGTTAGTTGATAAAATTCAATTATTCATTCAAGCAATAATATATAACAGTTCAACTCAGTAATTATCAGTAATGATTTTCTCGGGGCATATGCAGTGCCTGACTTATGAATTTTGAAACACGGGCTCCAGAATTCAGTAGCGTACTCAGATTATTTTATTTTTTTTTGTTGGTTCTGAAAAGAACCTTTTGGTTTTGTTGCGCGGATTTAATCGGCTCATGAATACTTTATAGATTCAAATCTACAGTAGCGTCAGAATCATAATCTATTTCCTCCGATGCAGGTTCTTGAGTAACTGGACTCCATTCTCTGATTGTTGGATTCCATATAAAATGCGAGTGAATTACTATATTACTTGTTGATGTAATTATGTCAACTTGTAAAGGTAAGTTCACATCGATAGGTGTATCAGACAGATTTGTGTCCGAAGGATCATTAGAGGTTGAATCAGCATTATATGTAGATGTTGTTGCCATTGTATGAGATATGAAGAATTCTATAAGGTTTTTCAGCTTTAAATGCTTTGTCACAATGGTGGGAGATACATTTCCCACTCCATGTTGCATATGTGGTGGGGTTGTGGTAGTTCGTCTATAAATATGATATTTCAAAATGGGAGAAGCTATAACAGTTTTTGACTTGAAATAATTCTCGTAAGACTCGTAAGAATAATTATAATGAGTTTATTACCGAACAGTGAAAATGTGGAAAATTTATTGAGCAGTAGAAATCCCGCTGATTTAATTGTCGAAGAACTATCGAATTTCGATGCTGATGATTTGTTGAAGATGGGCGTGCAATCCCAATTTATTATAGTGCAGGAGCAGACGGAAGAACCGCCGGTGCTACATATTTCTGATAACGAGCTATCACAATGCAACACTATCCCGGATCAAGCTCAGGTGCAAGAACCTCAGACACAGGCTCTGCATATGCCTGATATTTCATATAAGCAGCCAAGTAAACGCGCTCCGAAACGTTGTGCCACAATCGAAGTTCCCAACACTGCTGCATCAACCTCAACAGGGCCAAGGTCTTCAAAGAACAAGAAAGGACGTAGTGTTTCGAAGAAAGGTATGTGTTCCTCATCTTCAGTGAGAGAAACACCAAATAAAATTGAATGCATTCCACTAGCATCTCTGTTGCCCTTACAGATGTATACGGAAATGCTGAACGAGACTAGGCGAGCGAGCACAAATGCTAAAAGCACATTCCTAAAATGCGATGAGGTTGATCGACAATTAGATGAAAAAATGACAAAAGATCATGAAATTGAAGAACAAATTGCAGTGAAGGAAGCCGAAATTGTAAAATTGCGAAAGCAAAGAGAGGGGGTGATGACAGAAGTTAGTAGGGAGAGGCTCAATAACCAAGATCTTCGGAAACAGGCAGAAATAGATTTGAAAAAATCCAAACAGTTACATGAAACGGTCTCTGCTGTTTACGAAAGATGGCGTCAGGAGCTAGATGCGGCTTTTCAAATAAATATTGATTGATTAGTAGTATATGTTTTTAAATATATATTTTTTTTTAATATATGTAAAAGAATCAAACAATAAAGTTGTAATGAAAAAGTATATTTTTGATTTTTTTTATAATTTTTCAATGAGATCTATCAAACAATTGCATTTTTGTCAATCCAGGAATTATGCTTATTGGAGAATCCTAACCCTTTCACACGAACTCTGCTACCACTCTTTTTCAATATCTTCTCGACAAGGTATACGTCTGGGTTTTTAGTTTTCTGTATCTCTGCTTCATAAAAACATCCTTTAATTGGATTTTTATCCATATCTTCAAGCATATAAGTTGGGGGGTAGGTACTATTGATTTTTGTAATCCTAAATAATTCCGTTGTAAAATTTGCTGTATATCCCTTCTCAAAAACGTGCTTGTATTTAGATATTCGAACGATGTCATTAATGCGATACTTGGGTATGAATTTTTTTTTAATCTTTTTCTTCTCTCTTTTTGGAATGTTCAATTTTGTAGTAGACTTCACATCTTTCGGTTTCATTCCAATAGTTTGGTGCACTCTATGATTATATCTCTTTGTTATAATTGGGAGAATGTCTAACCATTTATAATTCCCATTTATCGAAAACTCTTTGTATAACCATGATTTAATCGTACGTATAACTCGTTCACATATAGCGGCCTTCATAACGCTAAAAGTAGAGTAATGGTTTATTCCATACTGCTCCATCAACGAAAAAAAGTGTGAGTTATGGAATTCTTTCCCGAAATCGGATTGTATATGTGTTGGGGAGTAATTGGCCTGTTGTAGAATTGTTCTCATAGCTCCAGCTATGACTAATCCAGTCTTGTTCCGAACAGCCTTTGTCCATAGAAATTTTGAATAACAGTCAATGACTACCAGAACGTATCGATAATTTTTGTTAAATCTGGAATACGCCTGAAAATCAGCAAGATCAATTTGCCATAGATCGCCGACGCCTTTCAGTACTGTAGATCTCCTCTGGAAGTTGCGTCTAGCCGGCTTATGTAATTCATCAACCACCTGTCTCTTGATATCACTAGCCATAGCGGTATTTGCAATGTGTGCTATTCGGGTGATGGTATGGTTCTGAACTGTAATATCTGATTGTATCTAATATATTATTCCTTCTTCGCGTAGTTCCTCTAACAAAGATACAATTTCGTTTTGATGCATAGTGTTCCCGCTTAATTTAGAACCAATTAACAATCGTAAGCGACTCACCAATTCTTTAGGCTTATTCCAATATACATAGTTCTTCGACTTCGTTGTGAACACTTTCTTTAATTTTGTTATATTGAGTCCTTTGCCAGTCAGATTCAAAGTTCTAGTAGGGTTTTTGAGTGTTTTCATTAGAGGTCTGATGATGTTCTCATATTTATGGGACTTTTTGAACTTTATACCATTTTTTACTTGATTTTTTTTATATATGACCCTTGTCAAAGTCAATATCTCAATATAAGTACGATGAATTCTCGAGTCTGCAACTACCGGAGGTTCCTTGAGGAATATTAGATTATACAGATCCCTGCTACCGACAGCTTGATATTTTTGTACAATGCCATCAAGAAATGTTATATTTCCATTGTTGAAACGTACTTGCAAATTTCCCATTTTCAACAAATATGTTAAAGGATCTATGCGAATACCATATTTTAAATCATATGCGCTGTCGCCATTCTTGAGATTTTCTAAATGTTTTTTCAATTCCATTTCTATATTTTGTTTGGTGACATTGCTCGTTTCCAACTCTGAAGTATTCGATAGTGATGAAGGTGTTTCAAATAGAGTGGACGGCCCCATTTCATCATTATCCATATCTGTTATTGTTTCATTTGCAATATTAGAAAATGAAGAATCACTCGAATTGAAGGAATTATTTTTCTTTATAGGCGTACTTCTTGATATAACTCTCGTCATTGTGGGAGTTGTAGACGGCATCGCATTAGTTCCAGAAGAAAGGGCATTTAGTGGTTTTGTAATAGGATCATATAGTTTCTCGAGCATAATTTTTTCTTCCACATTCCCACTCTTTATATTGTTGAATTTTTTTCGTACAGCTTCTGTCGCTTCAACTAGTTGTCGTTTCATATCGATTTCGGCTCTTGCACATTCATTTCTCATTGTATTCATCATTATAGGAAGTAATGATGTATATGTGATCTCGCTAAAGTTCACCGAACGAATAATCATTTTTTGAGTTGTCATGGATATATGAAAGTATCGAATCCCATGCGATATCGTCCATCGTGTACCATTCTATCTTTGTCTATAACAAGAAAACCAAATTGTTTATTCCAACATTTCAGACACATAATCTGAAACTCTTTGAATGTAACATCAGGTGATACATGATCTGAGAATATATGATGTAGATTCGTTTCGTCCTGCTTGAACATTATTATGAAGTTGGCGTTATCACGTATCAATTGTTTGGGTACTCGAGAATACGTCTGTGCAAGATAAAAACTGTCCACTGAAGAGTGTCTCCCTCTGGAAAAGTACGATCGAACGATGCTCTGATTTTCACAAATTATATCATCGAATATAAATACAGAATTTGGTTTGGCATGGGCGGGTTCTACTATACTTTCATTATCACTGAAAGTGTAAAAACCCAAGCCTTTAATTGGTTTCAGCACATTGCGTAAATATTCATATTTCGGTTGATTCAGTGACTTTGAATACAGATACACATTTTCGAAACGTAATCCGTGCGCATGCGTTAGAAGGGCAATCATTGCATTTGTTTTTCCACAATTTGATGGTCCAATTAATAATGCTCTAAGGGATGAAGGCAATAGTGGACCATGTCGATTCGACTTATTTCCGTCCAATCCACTTCCCGCGATTCTTTCGTCTAAATTATCAACTCTGAAGTTTACCTGCTGTTGAACAACACGCATCGTGAACGACCAAACTCGTAATAAAGATAAATATATGGAATATATCCCATTTAAATGTCTACCGTCGTACGGAACAGACGTAAGAACTACGTTTCGAGTAGAAAAGGTCGAGGAATTGTGAATTCGTTAATAAATAAATTACCGTTTGAAGTTCATATACCCGGTTATCAATTTTGCGGACCTGGCACTAAATTGGAAAAAAGATTAGCTGCCAATCAGAGAGGAATCAATCCATTGGATTCTGCGTGTCTTTCACACGATTTGCAATATTCAAAAAATCCAGACAATCTCACAGCAAGGCATATAGCCGATAAACAACTCGAATACGCAGCTTGGGAAATATTTAAATCGAATAAATCATCAGTAGCTGAGAAGGCTGCAGCTCTTCTAATTACCAATATTATGAAAACCAAGAGACGTTTCGGAATGGGATGCGATGCGAACATTACCTCGAAAAAAAAGAAAAAGCGAACAATAAAAAGAAAACAGAAGTCGAATAATAACGGAAAGATTGCATTTGGGGCGGGTGTTGTTAGAAAAGCGCGAGATGTACTGCGAAAGGCTGGCGGTGACCGATTTATCGCAAAAGACGTTAAGAAAGCTAATGTGCTAGCATTGCATGCAGCACGTAAGTATTTGAAAGCAGCAGGTGGAAAAAAACAGATACGTACACCACGTATCATACCCATACCAAAAGTGGGGGGAATATTGCCATTGATACCAATTTTCGCTGGATTGTCTGCATTGGGTACTTTGAGCGGAGCAGCTGCAGGTATCGCAAGAGCAATCAATTCGGTGAGGGAAAGTAGGGAGGGTCTTAAAGAAGTTCAACATCATAATAGAAAGATGGAAGCTATAGCTTTGGGAAAAAGAGGTAGTGGAATATATCTGAAACCATATCGCAAAGGACTCGGTATCTATCTGAAACCGCAAAGTTCAAAAAACTAATTGATGCCCTACCTCTTAAGCCTCTCACCGATATTGAACTTAATTATTATGCCACACAGATGAAGATTCCATTCTTTCGGGGAGTATTCATGCGAGATAACTTACCTACATCAGGACCGCATGTCCATGAAACAGCAATCATGAATTTGGATAGAAGTATCGGTCGGGGAACACATTGGGTGGCATACAAGAAAAATGGACGAAATGTTACATATTTTGATAGTTTTGGAGATTTATCGCCGCCCCCGGAGCTAGTTCATTACTTGCGAAAAAAATCGAGAACACCCATCAAAATTGTATATAACTATGAACGCCAACAAAAATACAATACAGTTGTGTGTGGGCATTTATGCCTGAAGTTTCTCTCACAACCATCTACAGATATTTAAAATGGAATATACTCCGGAAAAAGATCGAGAGGCAATTAAGAGAATGGGCCATTCTTTGATAGCGTATTCAAGGCTGCGTAGTTTGTTGAAAATGAGTAAAGGGCAACTTGCTGATATGCCCAAGGAGGTGATGATTTCTTGTGCGGCTCATGAAATCGCCCATGTTTGGGAAAAGCTCCCAAAACATCTTCAAGACGATATTGATATTTCAAAATATCAGTTTTGTCATGAACATAATTCTGACGGTGCTAGCACATCAAACGACGTCAATGATGGACCCACACCGAGAAAAATATATTGTTGTTATTGCAGCATTGAAGATTGTAATATAGCAAGAAACGCAAATTATATCATTTATGTTGTATACCACAATAAATTGGTGTGATGTCGGAGATAATGCATCAGTCATGTCACGCAAGTTTGAGTTACAAGTTGTGGGAAAAAGTGTCCTTAGCGCGGATTTTTACCCGCCCATTGAATTGGACAGGAATGCTCGTTATGGCTTGGGGCTATTAGGATTCTATGGATGCAATACTATTCACAATATCACTGACAAAAACAATACAGTCGGTTTTGAGATCCCCGCAGATGACTCATATGATGTTCCAAGATATTTTACTATGAAAATACCATCTGGAGCATATGAGATTGAGGAAATAAATGATTATCTACAAAAGAAACTTGCATCTCGCTTATTTCCGAATGAAATACTCGATAGCATGTCAATGGATGAAATGTTCAGTCTTCAAGCGAACAATAATATATTCAAATGTATATTGCAATCAAAATATAATGTGGATTTCCGATACGAGAACTCAATAGGTCCAATGCTGGGATTCAAGAAACAGATGCTCAACAGTAATAAACCACATCAATCTACATTTCCTGTTAATATTGTACCTGTGAGACTCATTCGTTTGGAATGTAATATAATTTCCGGATCATATATAAATAATGAAGAGAATCATATTCTATTTTCATTTGATTTAGACGTCGAACGCGGTTATAATCTCACAAAGGAACCCCGGAACATCATTTATATGCCCATTAGTCCAGAAGGACGTCAGTTCATTGACAACATCACTGTGCGCATATTGGATCAAAAAAATAATCTAATCGATTTCGGAAGTGAGGAATCCATAGTTGTTATTCTGGAACTGAAAAAGTTATAAGAGCGAGTGTTATGGGTTTTTGCTACAACAATGAACGTGTGCGCGAGAGCAGTGGAAGAAGTCCACCAGCATCAGATAATAAAAAGAAAGTAACGTCTATGGAAAAGATCATTACTAAAGTGAGTGCGAAACAGCAAAGACGTAAATTGTCCACGAGAGATCTAAATTTTCTGAAATCAATTGGGCTTAGAATACGAGAATAAAAATGGTGTTGGAGGCTAACAATGAGAAGTTTGATATTTTCAACGAGCCAGTTGTTGATCACAGCCTTATAAGTTTTCATGAGCATACATACAAACCCTATGGATCACCACTGTTCAAGAACTCTGATGAAATCCGCATCATGATCAATAACCAAGATGCAATTCTTGACATTGCCGATAGTTTCATTTACATAGAAGGAAAATTCACACCAAAAGAAGTAAATAAAGTCTGTTACATGTCCAATAATGCTTTGGCATTTCTCTTCGATGAAATTCGTTATGAAATGGGTGGTGAACATGTTGCGGTACTTCGAAAGCCAGGTATAACTTCCACAATGAAGAATATGATTTCATTTGGTCAGACACATTCTCATTCACTTCTCACTAGTGGATGGGGTCTTTCCGATACGAAACAATGTATTCTCGATGAAAGTAGTCATGTATTCAGCGGAAAACTCCCACTTAAATATCTGATGGGTTTTGCTGAAGATTATAAAAAATGCATTCTTAATGCTAAACAAGAACTCATTTTGATAATAGCCCGCTCATTCAAGAATTCATACATTGGGGAGATAGAAGCTACATTGGAAATCTCAAAGATTGAGTGGAAGATAAGACACGTTGTGGCTGAGGACAAACAAAAACTCAAATTATTCAATAGAATTAATAAGAGTGGGCTGAATGCAAAAGTAAAATTAGCTTATCGTATGTGGGATCTTTATGAATTACCATCATTACGTGCAACATCTTCCGACGTTTGGGCGATAAAAACTACAAATATTTTGGAAACGCCCCAATTCATCATAATAGGATTTCAAAACACCAACGCATCCGAAAATGAGGCAGTGGATGTCACAAAATTTCTGAGTGCTGATGTGAATAACATTCGAGTTTACTTGAATTCTGAAGTGTATCCATATGAGCGTTGGAATCTAGACTTTGATAGAAAATTGTACTCGCATGCATACTATGCATATGAAAACTTCCAGCGTAGTTACTATGACAGAGATCTGAGTGAGCCACTCATGGATATTGCACAATTCAAAGACAATCCATTATTCATCATTGATTGTTCACATCAACCGAATGCTACAAAATCGTCTACTGTGGATATCAAATTGGAGTTTGAAACACGAAAAGCGAAATTCCCAAACAACACCAAAGTATACGCACTGATTCTACATGATGCAATTTTGACATATAATGCACTGGATGGATCTGTTCGTAATTCATTTTGACGAAAATGTATTAAGTGATTTTTTGTTTGTATCCATTTATATTTAGTAGCTTATTCTCAAGTGTAGTAGTGCTAGTACTAGATATATACAATAAATAAAACATATTCTTGAAAGTTTTTTTTTTATTTTCTATAAATCAATTCCTTCCATCCACTCACAGAAATCAGATATATGCAATAAATAATAATAATCTTCAGTTTGTTTGAGAAAAACATCATACACTATCAAAAATGAATTGCATTATATTGGAACAGAATCAAATAAGAATTTTCCAGTTATTGCTTCAATTACGGAATATAATAAAGAATTATAGTTTGAATGATATTCATGTTTATCTATATTTCAGCGTTTAGTAATGTAATAAGATGATTCAATCTATCCTCTTCATTCATATTATATTCTTGGGTTAAATATCCAACCAACCTATTACATATACGAACATTTTCCATAGGATCATTTTGATAGAATTCAATATCACTATGCCCCCAAGGGAGCGTTTGAGTTGTATTAGGAATAATGAAACGTTTATCATCGTTGAAAGATAGCGCTACCTTATTTCTTAATTCGGTGAACATATCATGTGAAATGCTCCTAAACGAATTCATTTTACGTAATATAAATCCCCCATTCTCAATAATTTTTTTATAATCATCGGATGTCAGCTGAGTTTTTATTACAGATTTTTTCACTCCCTTGGCTCTTTTTATTTCAGTTTCCAACGATTGTACATAATAAGCTTTTGCACCCGTTCCATAAAAACTAATTATTGGATCGTTGGGGAATTCATCTTTGAAATTACCCAAGACTGAAGGTGTAACTGGTAAATTGAATTTATTTTGTTCTATGTAATTTGATGTATCAAATTTGTCTATATTATTTCTGATGTAATCATAGAAATTTTCTGTCTGCACTTTCAGGATAAGAGAGTCTGTATCGGTATATAGAAGTGATGCATTGCGCCCAAATTCTCTTTTTATACATCCATAGTAAAAATCATACATGACAACCTTGGATAATTCCAAAACGCAGAATCCCAAGTATAGCGGCTTATCATAATGTATCTTTACCTTAGCCATCTGAATCGCAACGAAGTTCTCAGAGAAAATTGTACAATTTTTGAAATTCGGACGAGCAATTAAGATTCCGGCTCCCAATTTTCGCTGAATATTCTGCCAATGTGTTATCAGTTTCACATCCACTCTATTATCCACGTTTTCCATTGTCTTTCCATAGCAACTGTTGTTCATCAGCTTGTAGAAATCTTTCTCAGACTTATTACGCGATCTATTACGCATTCGAGTATTGAGATCGATATATGGCTTCATCCAACAAGACTGCCTGAATCTCAATATTCTATGGGTATGCATAACGATTAGTCCATTATTCATGGCCTGTTTCAGGTTTTTGGCGTGTACTATATACCTACGTTTATCATTCAAATTTGGTATCAATTTAGGGACTTTAGATTTTGAATTTGGGGGGATAATTTTTTCCACCAGAAAAGGTAGATCGCTGTGAACGTCGTGCAATTCTTGAGGATAGTGTATATCGACTTCAAGAACATATCCGAATGAATCATTATCTGTCACACTCATTATATCTAAATTTGAAATTTCCTCACGGGTTAACCATTTGAAATCACCAGTAGGCAATGCTTGCGACATACTATGACCATATAAATTTGTTGCATCTAAATATGAGATGAAAGACGTGGGTTCATTGGGATTGTAATCGGGAAGAAATTTATTATTTGCCACGTGTTTTCTCTCACTGCATTGACTTATCCCTCCACGAATTCCTTTTTTGAAAAAATTGATCATATCGATATCGGTAAGAAGCTCTAACTCGATATCTGTGTATTTCAACATTGCATCCCAACTGAGAGCGGGTGCAGTATAATAGTGTAAGGGGTCCAACTTATACGCATTTAAACATATTCGTCTGAAATTTTCGAATACATCGCATAGCAGTAATACATCAGATTTCAGATATAAATCCGAATATTCCCCCAAACTTTTACATTCAAACAGATTCCAAACAAGTTCAGCTCTCTGATAATCCTCGTCGGATATGTGCATCTCATTTAAGTTATCATAAAACTGATTTTTTGTTGGTATAGTAGGAACATTCAACTTATTGATGTCATCCACAAAGCTATATGGAAAAACACCCTTCTGCCTCATTAAATTGAATTTATTCGAATCAGGAAAATGTTTCGACATCTGTACACACTGCTCGTCACACAAATTGGCAGCTAATTTCTCCAGAGAACTGGACATGAATTTGAAACTATCTATGAATCTCATTTTGAGATAATTTTTCTTTGTTTTACCCTTTTTATCGAGATAGCTATGTGTATAGAGGTGTTTCGTAAAAGAAATGTATTTTTCCTTTGTTTGAGGGATAACATCAACCCTGTCTTTTTCTGCATATAATTCTTTAATGAACATATGACAATCATATCCACTCATGTTATGACATACAATCGGAATGAACTTTGGAATTTTAAAGTTGAGATTGCAGACAGAATGAGTTGCTGGAAATCTTTTTTTTCCAGTGGCATGACAATGGTCCCTGGCCTTAACATCACCATCCGTGAATGGTTTTTCACATATACCACATGTGGTTGCATTATTAAAGTCTTGTTCCTCTTCCACAGTTTGCTTATCCATTGGCTTTATATATTTCAAATGTGTGTTGTATATATTTTTCAAATCTTCTTCTATTCGCATTACAAATACTTTAGAAGCGTCAACGCCTCTGTATGTAACGAATTTTGATAACTTATCATCAAAAGAACATTTGATCATGTATGCGAAAGAGTATGCCTCATGCTTGAATGTTCTATTCATGTATGAGAATTCTGGGTTTGGTTCATTACCTTGAATCGGTTTCAATACAGATTCAAAATCTACATAGACTACAAATGGCAACTCCAACTGCCTTTCAAAATTTTCAAATTTTAATTTATTTCCAGCCACCATCTCCCCATATTTATTTACTTTCAAATCATTACGAGGTACTGTAGTACAAATATGATTACAATCATGCGTCTGATGACGTAATAGTTGTCGCTCATTTGAAAAATACAATAAACACCCATCACAAAAAAACTTTTTATGTTGGTGGGCTGAAATTTGACTCGATAGCAATCTTGAAAGATCCCGAATCCAACAGTAATGAGTATTTCCCGCATTATCTGCAAGAAGCAGTAAATTGATATGTCTTGTGAGTTTTTTCTGAGAATATCGCAATGGCCCTACCACATCATATTTCATTTTTTTGTTTTCTATTTTCGATTCTAAACCATAAACATTGACTGAAATATCATTCAAACGCTCAAACAATTTTATATCCCGTAATTTCATTGGAAAATTCATACCTGTCACATTCAAAACATCTGCATAGTGGGGGTATGATGACGGCATTGATACATTATTATTCGTTGGAAATAATGCTGATGTAATAGCCCACGCGAAACAGTGTTGATCTTCATTCTTCACGTTGACTATTGCCGTCTTGCGCTCGATGAATGCTGGAAGTGCGATGTAAGAAGACCCTCCGAACGGACTATATTTGTTTAAATTCACTTCGAGGAATAGGACTTTCTCACAACTCCAACCTGAAAAACAAAATACATATCTATGTATATTACTTGATTATCAACATTTGAAAATTGCTTCTTACTACTAACCTGAATCACGCTCCTCAAATTCAGTTGTCTGGGCAATGATGTTGTCTCGGAATGTGTTGAATAATGCATTCAAATCAGTGGATCGATCGGCAATTCGATTTATTGAATTAAATGATTTTATGTCTGTCAATTCCTGTGTTTGGATAATATAGCTTCCAAATACTTCCATATTGACTTTGGTGGAATTGTGTAGTTCTATAGCTTTTTGCTTGATCTCATTGAAGAATGGTGCATATTCAGAATAATTATTCGTGCTACTCACTCTGTAGCTAGCTATCCGACACTTGAATGCAGATTTCATCGTCTGTACACCGGATCCATAATGAACACATGATTTTGTTCTATGTGCAAGCGTTCTAATATGCGAATTGTATTGGGATTGAGGAATTGTTACTTCACAACATTCACACGTATACATTGATACAGGGAGTGCATCATTACCAACACCATTATTCAATTTCATTCGTTTAGTTGAGGAAGGACCTCCCATCTGACAACTCTCACGTTGATGACGCTGTAAATTGGCACGTCGAGTGAACAATTTTCCACATTCACATAAATTCATCTTTTCAGAATTTTTATATCTAACTCAAAAGACAAACTGAGGAGAATAGGTTCTCGCTATTTCTTTTATATGTTAATTGGAGAGTGGAGGAAGTCCCCCTCCCACTATATATTATACAGGCATTGTACGGAGATGCTTGTTCTCATAACTCGATGGATCTCTGAAATGTTTGGATGTACTCTTTACAAATAATCCATTACAATAAGTTTGTTGAGGAGTAGGTACTCTCTCATTAACTTTGTACATGGCACAGACAATCATGAATCCAATTGCAATGTGTCATTACCGCATATAAACTATTCATTACAATAAGTTTGTTGAGGAGTAGGTACTCTCTCATTAACTTTGTACATGGCATAGACAATCATGAATCCAATTGCAATGTGCCATTACCGCATATAAATAATCCATTACAATAAGTTTGTTGAGGAGTAGGTACTCTCTCATTAACTTTATACATAGCAGAGACAATCATCAATCCAATTGCAATGTGTCATTACCGCGTATGCAAGTCTCGTTACAGCTACAAGTCAAACGATCATTGTCTCAATGTCTGCCTAATGTAATTGCACCATATGCTCGCACATACCCCCCTTGCAAGTACCCGCAAGTACCCGCAAGCCACTTGTAGGCCAGGGGGGTGCGGGAAGGTGAACGAAGGAGCAGAGTACCGGCTCAAACCTTATACTCCAATAATACTGGGAATTAGATTTTTGATCAACTCCAATCCAGAAGGAAGTGCCAATTGCAACGGAATTCATGATCTAATAACCTGTTGATCAACCATCGATGATGGCCTTCTAGTTGGATCCAGTGTTGCGATGATAATCAGTTATTAATCAGCTAGGGCAAATCCTGAGGTATGATCACGTGGAAAATAATTACTAAGAAACCTGTAAGTGTCCAATAAAATATTTATTTGTCGATGCATGTTGCATACCAGAAAGCGACACCATTTTGTCAAGCTGACAATCCTATCTTTTCGTGTACCGTCAAGTTTCAAGTTGAACATTTTCAAATTTGACATACATATCGGAGTGCTAACCTCAAAACGTCAATTTTGATTTTCGGAACAACTAACCTCAAATTTTGTGGACTTTGAATATTGACATTTATTAATCTTCATTTCTTTTTTCTATTTGTATTCACATATATATCACATTTTAATTAATGATTTCAAGTAAAGTTTTTCATGGTGCACCATTAATATTCTGCTGTTAGGTTTATCCTAGATCTAAGTACTTATACAACTCCTGTGTTGAAGAGTACATCATTTCAATAACGTGTAATATTATGTCACATATTCAGTGAGGAGGGTATCGTATAATGTTGAGTTTCAAATCTGTGATAAACTAACATCTATCAAACCTTTTCATGAATTCGACCCCTATCTACGATGGGAACACAAGGAACTAGTATAACCTGGAGGCATAGTTCATACCAGACGATTAGCAGAACAATAACTAAGACGTTCCTGTCAGAATCTCAACACTGTATGAATGAACTACGGTAACCTGTGTCGCTGAAGCAAATTCAGTAATAATATTGTTTGAATATCAACGTGTTACTTTGACACTACATTTTGTTAAATTTATTAATATATATTTGTTTTGAAATATTGTTTTATTGTTGGTCTGGTTACAGAAGGAAGTCAATTTATCTTATTTCAATTTTCATTCATTAGGTTTGTACTTTTTATTCCTGTTAAATTAAAAATTACTAGCGTCCAAGCCAGTCAAATTCTTGAAGTTCAAAATTTAAAACACTTGCCTGCCACACATAAAAATCCGAAACTGGCAATCTAGTCCAAAGAACGTACGCCGTTCTCTGCTGAGCAGTCGAGCAATCAAAGTAACTCCGGTAACGTTACAAAACCAGAAAAGACCGGCGGAAAAACGTAATAGACTTAAATATGGAGAACTTGGTGGAATTCACTGTAAAGGCCGATATCACAGTGGCTAGCGTAATTATGTCAGGAGTATCCAAACCAATGAAGTCCTTCATTTCAATGCTTGGTATTACCATCAGCAGTACCCTCTCATGGGAAAAACCATTACCAAAAGTGCATTACAATAATTTTATTTTCTGTTTCTGATTCATAAAGCACAGATCCGGCATATCCTGGGATACTGTTAGTAGATAGACAAAGGAGTTCTGGCTCACTTTCACACCAGATTTGTAACTGGATTTTTTTCTTTTCAAAGTTGGTACTTAAGTTGGCACACCTTTCACATCAGATTTGTCACTAGATTTAATGACGTCATAGGGCGTGTTCATCCGGAAACCAAGATGTTTATGTCATGGGGCGTGGTCATCTCAGCACTGGCCAATCACGTGGCCACGTCAAAGCATGTCATAGACATGGTCATCCCAGCCTCCCCACTGGCCAATCACGTGGCTAAGTCAGAGCTTGCCATAGGGTGTGGTCATGCCAGCACTGGCCAATCACGTGCACGTACAGTATCGCTGAGTCATCGATCGTATGTTTGAATATCTTATCTTTTTTACCCAGACATCCGGTGTTTATGTTATCTGCCAGCTCGTGATCTCGTTAAAGCCACGTGCTGCTGAGTCATCAATAGTATGTTTATATTAACTCGTCCTAATTACCCAGACTTTTGGTGTTTATGCTATCTGCCAGCTCGTAGGTCATTATATTTAAATTAAAAAATAAAGATTTCTTTTAGAGGAGAGTCGACCACGGGACGTTCGCGTGGAAACAAAACACCATTACCACTAAACCACCAGAGCTTATGAAAATATATGGTGAAAAGTTGTATGTAAGCACCGACAATTGGGGGCCCTGATTGTCAGTTGAATAAACAAAGCGTTTCGCCGCCGTCTCAATCAATAATGATAATAATAATAATAATACTCCCTCATAAACACTCGTTGAGTGTACCCAAAGGCATAGCCTGTGCGAGTAGAGGACGGCTATTATTATTATTTGCCGTGGCGCTCCGGAGCGACTTACTGATGTTTCAGGTGATGTATTCACTTTTCAGCTGTAGGAAAACCCGGAAAACCTACAGCACCACCTCGGGTGGTCGGTGAGCACTCCAAGCTAGCACCAGACGAGATTGGCATCTAGATAACTCACAATACACTTGCTTTTCAACAAGGCATGCGGCCGCCTATCGAATCCGATATAAAGTAGTTGAGAAAAATTCTCGTACCTACATGGGATTCGAACCGACTATCGCTATGCTAGAGTTTCGAACGGCCTGTGCATTAGACCGCTGATCCACCGACCACCTTACCCAAAGTGTTTATGTTATCCAGCAAGATGAACACGTGCAGCATTGCTGACTTGCAAAAATCCCTGTCTAGACTTGTCTGTGAGAAGCGAGGTCACGTCTCGATCAGTGTGGTGTTGGCGGGGATCATGTGAACTGCGGGGAGAGGAGTGGGGAGGTGAGGGGGAAGCCGGCGTAGCTTCGATTGGACGAGCCCAGCATCATTCACTGTCTAACTCTGCTCGAGATTACTCTCGCTCAAAATACATTGCGTCTAGTGTGGATAACATCTAAGTGAAAAAAAAAGTGATTACACAATTACTTATTGCATGATATTTTGGTAAAGTGTTTGAACGTTTAATAAAAGCATGGGTAGGAGTCAAGTATTCAAATACCAAGCGTACAGTGTTTTCGGCGTCAAATCTAAATCGGAGTCAGAAAAAGCGTGAGTTATTGTATATTAGAAGTGAAATATTATGATTTTGTGAAATTTGGTTTGTTTTGCGATTCTGGTAATTCATGATACCGGGTGTCCCCCTCACATGTGTTCAGCAGTCATTTTTGTGCCATAGTGGATAAAAAAAACGTCACGTGTATTGAAAAAAAATTATTTCATCTTTTTCCACAAAAACTCTTTCAACTCAACTGTTTCCACAAAAATTTTCTCAACGCAACTTTTTTCACTAAATTTTTCTCAACAAAACTTTTTTCACAAACATTTTCTCAACTCAATTTTTTCCACAAAAACTTTCTCAACTCATCTTTTTTCACAAAGTTTTTCTCAACTCAACTTTTTTACAGAATTTTCTCATCTCAACTTTTTTCAAAAAAAGTTCTCAACCAAACTTGTTTCACAATTTTTTTTCCCAACTTTTCTCACACATTTTTTTTTCAACTTTTTTCACCAATTTTTTCATTCAAATTTTTTTTCACAATTTTTTTTCAACCTTTTTGACAGATTTTTTTCCTCAACTTTTTTCAGATTTGTTTTTCAACTTTTTTTCACAATTTTTTTTTGAAACGTGTACGTTTTCACAGATGGCCACTCTGGACGAAATTAACAAGATTATTTTGACCGGCAGGAAGGAGCTGAAAAAATTGCAGGAAATCCAGCAGGACGAGCTGATCCTCGACGCCACTGCGAAAACAACAAGATTTGGCGGGGCTATCCTGATTGAATTGGAAGAGTGCAAGATGTTCTTGCCCAATCGTGCGACAGCTGCTCTGAAGCCAATATCGGCCAACCTCACCGAGTCTCAGCATCAACTGATCTACCGAGGGTACTCCAGCGGTCAACGTCATCCCCAGCAGCTCTTCGAGATTGTGACGGCTTGATCCTCTGGCAGTAAGTCATCCTCGTTCAGCAGGGAAAGAGTAAGATATTTTTGCTGCATTTCATTCTGTATTCTTGTGTGTGTTTGTATCTGTTTCACTGATAATGTCTAATTCGGATGCCATTGCTGTGCAGGGCGCAAATACGATTACTAATCTGCGCAAGGTATTGAAAATTCTTGAAAAGGGTTATTCCACCAGCGAGCGTGCTCATTGGCTGAGTCAAACTACTGCGCGCCTGTTCAACATCACGATGTCGTTAGATGACCAGCCAATGGGTACTTTACGCAAACTGCAAACTTTGTCTGGGCATTTGAAAATTATCTGAAACTCTATAAAAAATGCAAGGCCGCCAGCAGCTGTTGTGGGGCGGGGGGTGTCTAAAATTAACGTCGCGGGTAAAGTTGTAAAGTTAAATCAGCCTTTTCTTCACGTCTTCGCACAGGGATAATCATCAATTTGATACATAAAGATATTGGGCAGTTTTTCGGGGATGCATTCACAATGTTCAAAAGTAGAATTCAAAATTTACTAAAAAAACATTTAATTAAAGTCAATGCGACATTTTGTGGGGAATTTGTCAAAAATAGTATTAATCAGGAAGATCAAATAATCGTACATAAATATTTCGGCACTAAAAATGCTGTCATCGATAGTGGTACAGCTGTGAAGGACTGGTTTCTGGAAAACATCATAGATAAAATTCAAAATAAATTATCATAATTTGCCGAAAAAGAGAGCAGTTGGACTCTGCAAAACATCGTCGGTTAGAAAATCAATACGAACAAATCAGGCATGGGAAATGGCTCGTCTTTCATCGAGCTGCCAAAATACATTACTAATAAAAAAGCTTGTATTATTGTTAAAACTCAGGATGATGCGTGTTTCGTTTGGGCAATCATATCAGCTTTGTACCCTACTCAAATGAATAGTGGTAGAACATCGTTATATCCGCATTACTCTACTACACTGAACTTGGACGGAATCGACTTTCCCACGAAACTCACACAAATTACCAAATTCGAGAAATTGAAAAGTATTTCCGTGAATGTATACACTTTGGAATTGATCCAGCCTAAACCGGATATGGAGGCATTTTTCGTGACGGTCCCAAGTCGATTCACGAGACAAAAACTTCAACGTCACGTCAATCTTCTTCCCATACAAAATCGAATGATTACGAAGCAGCGCCGGAGATAGACGATGATGCAACAATAAAATATAATTATTGTTGGATCAAAGATTTTTCCCGGCTGGTCAGTAAACACGAACATAAAGCATTCATTTGCGACCGTTGTTTAAACTATTTTGCGAATGAAGAAAAACTCGACAGTCATACAATTAATTGTCAAAATCATATAGAATTTCGAGACTTTTTACACAAAGAACGGGTGCCTTTTGTGATTTTCGCGGATTTTCAATCGGTTTGGGAACCGCCCACAGACGAAGAATGTGCCTCACATACGGCAAAGTATCAAAAACATATTTCTTTTAGCGCTGGATTTTATTTCAAATGTGCATGTGATGACACTTTGTCATTTTACGATAGTCATCGGGGACTCGACTCGATGGATTGGTTTGCGAAGAGAATGGGCGCCATTGACAAAGTTGTGGAAGCCAAAACTTTGGACATTGTCCCCATGATCGTCTCACCTCCAGATAGAGCGACAGCGCCATGTTGCCACATTTGCGAAAAACCATTCGCAGATGATGCCAATGTTGTCCGTGACCATAATCACTACACGGGGGCGTTCCGTAAATATGCCCATGCGCATTGCAATTCAAACTACAAAATGTCTTTTGTTGTACCCATTATTTTCCATAATTTATCCGGATACGACAGCCACTTCATCATTCGAGATATAGCACAAAGGGGTCGAGTCAGTGTTTTGCCAATAAATAAGGAAAATTATATATTTCACCCAGTATGACGGCGACACTGACATTCGATTTCGATTCATCGACTCTTTTCGATTCATGGGCATGAGCTTGGACAATCTGGTGCAAACACTGACCATTCATTATTTGAAGATTTCAAGGTGCGAATTTGCCCATTCGGATGCCGACCGGTACGAGTTGCTAATTCGAAAATGGGTATTCCCATACAATTTCATAGATTCGATGGAGAAATTGGAATGCCCAAGTTTGCTGGCGCGCGATCAATTCTACAACAAGTTAAACGATTGTGACATCACCGATGCCAAATACGAGCATGCGCAGAACGTGTGGCGATCGTTCAACTTGACAACACTGGGTGAGTATTCCGATATGTACATGAAAACCGCCATATTACTCTTGGCTAATATTTTCGAAAATTTTCGAAATATCAGTCACGAGACGTATGGGTTGGATCCTGTGTGGTTCTACACCATGCCAGGGTACACGTGTTCGTGCATGTTGAAGTTCACCCGGTGTAAATTGCAGATACTGAAAGACATCGACATGCTTCTCTTTGTTGAGCGAGGAATTCGTGGCGGCATAAGTCAGTGCTGCAACAGATTCTCTTCGGCTAATAACAAGCACATGGGCGAAGAGTATGACCGTCAACTTATTTGCTATATCTAGATGTGAATAATCTGTACGGTTGTGCCATGATGGAATATCTTCCGTACGATGGCTTCAAATGGCTCGAAAATGTAAACGATTTCGATGTACTCGAAGTGTCGGATACCTCGCCCATCGGCTACATTCTTAGTCGATTTGGAGTACCTCGAACATCTGCATGACAAGCATAATGATTTTCGATTGTGCACCGAACACCGTACACCGCTAGGCTCGAAATTACCAAAATTGATGACCACCCTGTACAACAAAGGACATCATGTTGTACATAACCGGGTGTTAAAACAAGCACTGACACACGTACATAGACTGACGAACATTCATAAAATACTAAAATTCTATCAATCAGCCTGGCTTCGGCCCTACATTGAATTGAACACAAAATTACGCGCTCAAGCTAAAACAACTTTCGGTAAGAACAACTACAAGTTCGCCAATGATTCAGTATTCGGGAAAACTATGGAAAACATCCGGAAACACCATGTAGTGAAATTGGTTTTGAAATGGGCGGGACGATATGGCGCAAAAAATTTGATTTCAAGTCCTAATTTTCGAAGTCGCACCATTTTCGATGAGACCCTCGTCGCTATCGAGATGGCAAAGACAGATCTGCTATTCAATAAGCCTCTGTATATCGGAATATCGATTCTCGATATTTTCAAGGTGTGCGTGTACGATTTCCATCACGGCTTCATGATGGAAAAGTACACGAACGATCAGTGCAAGTTGATGTACACAGCAGACATTTTCAAATTTGACACGAGTGGATACCCAAGCGACAATCCGTATGGCATTTCCCTCGAAAATAAAAAAGTGCCCGGTTTGATGAAAGACGAAGCCAACGGTAAGATCATGACGGATTTCGTAGGGTTGCGTTCAAAGCTGTACACCTATAAGATTGAAAAACTGTGAAAATATCTAAAGGGGTAAAATACAGCGTTGTAGAAAACCGCATCACTTTCGAGGACTATGTTGAATGTCTGAAGAATGATGCGGAAAAAATGGTATCGTAACGCTGTATTCGGTCCTACGCGCACAGTGTTTTCAGTGTTGAACAGACAAAGATTGCACTGAGCCTGCATGACGATGAACGCCGCCTAATTCAAGGTACTCATGATACTCTGCCATGGGAGCATTATTCCTTTATGACCAATGAGTGAAACAGATACAAAAACACGCACACACATGATTCCAGAAAAAAAATTTAACAAAAATATCTTATACTCATTTTTCCTCTCAATTATTATCAATGAGTACGATGCAAATGTATGGAATGAATTCGATATTTAAAAAATAGACGTCTTTTGGAAAAAATCCAAAAACACGTAAATTTTAAATTTTGACGTCCCATCTCATGATATACATGTGAGAGACGTTAGACCACCCGTGTTGGCGTTATAACGTAATTGACAATTTTTTTTATTGCAAACAAGGGTCATGTGGCACCTTATTCAAAACTTCTACTAATCGTCTATTCAACTGTATAATTATTCCAATATTTATTTATACAGGGTAAACCAAAACTTTTTATTTATTAAAATACAATAAAATTATAATAAATGTTCAATTTGATGACCTTCAGCAATGATGCAATGTGAAAGTCAGGCAGTGAATTCCCTTTTAACCTTTTCGACAACTTCGGGGGTTATTTGTACAATCTCCGTTCTGATGCGTTCCTTCAACTCTTCTTAATCATTTGGTCGATTTTGGTAGACTTTGCGCTTTAAGTATCCCCACAAAAAAAAATTTCACGGCGTCAAATCCGGAGACCTTGGTGGCCATTCGATCGGTCCTCTTCTTCCTATCCACTTACCTCGGAAAACAGTATTCAGGTAGGTTCGTACATCAACGACGTAGTATGGGGGCGCCCCATTCTGCTGGAACCACAAATCATTTCTATTTGGAAGTAGCTGATTCAGTTGTGGCACCAGATAACCCCAAAGGAAGTATAGATACCGAGCACCAGTTACGCTTTCTTCAAAAAAGTATGGCCCTGTTACCTGGTTGTTTAAAATTCCAAGCGTTCACTTTTTGTGGATATTGTGTGCTATGCTTCTCCATTCAATGTGAATTTTCTCTTGCCCAGTATCGATACGTCTGACGGTTTACGTGACCATTGAGCATAAAAGTAGCTTTATCTGAAAATAGTACATTTTGTATGAAACTCCGATCTCTATTACAGCGTTCCATCATGATTTCGCGGAATTCGACTCTTCTATCAAAGTCATCTTCTAACAGTTCTTGGACCAGATGAATTTTATACGGATGCCACTTTTCTTTTTTCAACACTCTAACAACAGTCGACTGGTGTAAATTATTATCTAGTGCGACTTGTCTCGAGCTGGTATGGGGGTTTTCTTGGAACGCAAGTACCACGTCTAGTTTTTGGGCTTCTGAAATTGATTTCCTAACACTTTTAGGGAGATCTTTAACGTGGCACGTTTCTCGAAAATTTCTCTCAATATTACTAATTGTTGATTGAGAAACGGGTTCTAGGTTGGGTATTTAGTATTGAATAAATCACGAACTTCTGCTTGAGTCCTTAGTTTATCTCCACAGCCAATCATAAATAAAATTTCGATTCGTTCGGTTTCTGTAAGTCTCATTGCCAGATTATAAGTGATTTAAATATTTTTATAGAAATAGTGTCAAACACTTCAATGACACTTCACTTCAATGATATCGACTGATTTCAAACTAGAGTGTAGAACTTTTATCAATCAATGTATTTCTTTTTCCAAATCAACAAAAACAATAGAAGACACTACGACGTTATATTCTCAGTGGCGGACCTTAGCATAATTTAGTTCAACGAATGAGCATTTATTGTAATTTCATTCTTCTAATTACATAATTTTGGTTGAACCTGTATAAATACATATTGAAATTATTATACCGTTGAATTGACGATTAGTAGACCTTCTGAATTAGGTGCCACATGACCCTTGTTTGCTTAAAAATAACGTTGATTACGTCACCACACCATCACCAGTGACGTAACGTCTCTCACATGTATATCATGAGATGGACCGTCAAAAATTATAATTGATGTTTCTAAGGATTCCAAAAAAGACGCCTACTTTTTAAATATCGAATTTATTCCATACATTTGCATCGTACTGTATACTCAATATAATATATTATCCATGTCGGAGTTTCTTTCTTCCCCCTTATCACACACTTGTCAAATTTTTCAACCAATAAGCTCATCTCTGTTGCAATATTTCAGCTGAAAAATGTGACGTCCTCATTGAGAATTTATCACATTTCTCAATTACATTATTCGCATCATTTCGAATGCGAAATAAGACACTTTTTTCTATCAAAAATATATTGTTGAATATACATGGTACTTATCTAAAACTATACATGGTACACTTTTCGAAAAAGACACAGTTCACTCAGGTGTCACTCGAGTGACACTTGAGTGGAAGCTATTTCACCTGAGTGACACTTGAGTGAAAGCCATTCCACTCAGAAACACTCGAGTGACCCCTGAGTGAACTGTGTCTTTTTCGAAAAGTGTACCATGTATACTGAAAGCCATTCCACTCAAGTAACACTCGAGTGACAGCTGAGTGGCACATGAACTTTCAATATCCCATTAGAAAAGCATTAGGGCACGTACGTGTCACTCAGCTGTTACTTAAGTGTCACTCCAGTGACACTTAAGTGACAAGACCTTTTACTCTAGTGAGACTCAAGTGACAAGCAAGTGACAGCTGAGTGATGACCCACCATGTCAATTTTTCACAACCTAACATGTCAATTTTTGTGTCGATTTTGAAGCAATAAAAGTGCTTTTTTAACTTTTTTTTTCAACTTTCTTTACGAAATTTGCTCAACTAACTGACAAATACTTTGAGAAAGTCTGAGATTGGTACTCTGCATACTGCGCATGTGTCAAACCTGTTGCCACGTTGCGCACAGCACACGAAGTGTTTACATGGTATAAACACTACACCGAGTTCGTTCACGAAACAAATTCTACAAGTCATGTTCTTTGATTCTGCGTCAGTAGGTATCACTGAAGTGTCATATATCACAATTTGTTCTGGATAACCGTCAGGAGCGCCATCTGACGTCGGGATTGATGGGGTAAGTGTCACTGTTGGTTCGGCATAGATGTATGTTATCTGTCAGCCTTCGTTCAGGAGGAATGTCAGGCGATGGTTCAGTTCCATCTGTCACAAAGGCACATGTCGGGCTCCATTCACGATATTCCGCCATGGAATGTCATTCGACTGCCATCGGAAGCCTTCGACACCACACACACAGCACAAGACAACGTCATCTGCACCGGTGTACGTGAAACCAGCTTTGGCCAACACACTTGGCGAAAATGACGAAGTCCAGCCTCGAAATGTTTCGAGTCTCGCTTAGTACTGCTGCATCTCTCATACTGAAATGAAAATGCCAACTCTTTTCAATATATTCACATTTATTTCGAATTAAAATCGAACATTATTTCCTCCTTCAAATAAAATAAACATTCCAAGAAACATAAACTATTATTGTCTTTTGTCATTGTACACAAACGAACAGCCTCGTCAAATGACAAGTTATTTCTCGATGCTAAGTCTTTGGCACTGCTCAGTACATCATGATAGAATTCTCCAAATTCCATTTCCGTGAAATGCTCGACCCTGCGTGAAATCAATGCTGAGTCAATATGAAAGAGCTCTTGAACATCGAGGTCAGTCAGATAGAAAGATGTTGTATCCTTGGAGATGCGCACTTTCGTACTCCCTTCATACTGCACCAACTCAATGCTCATGACATCGTCCCAGTCTAGGGTGATTCGTTCAGTGTTTTAGACATGAATTCGATTAATGGCTGCGATGAAGGTGTCCCATTCGTACATGCTGAACAGTAGACTTTTGGTAATGGTGTCTGCCTTGCATACGAGTGTCACTGCCGCCACATAACTTCGAGCCGGACTTACGCCACATTGAAGAGCGAATATGGAAGTGTTTCTAAACTCGTAGGTGGTGTTGAACACGAAGAAACACTCCACTTTGATGGCTTCTCTATACCTGTCACACACTCAATTGAAATTGTATTCTTGATGAGACCACGTCGATGACAACGATGCCGATGACTCATAATCGGACGTTGGATCGTCAGACAAGAAGTGTGCTTCACCGAGCATGATGATAGACTACTGACTGAGAGAGCACGTCACCACACATGTCTCGACTTGAAACCCCCCTCCACTTCCTCTCGTAACTGTGTCATTTCACAAATGATTTGATACGTCAATCCAACTGTTGTGTGTGCTGTCAAAACGAAGCCATTTCACTAGTACTTTACTGTCCTTACGCCTAATTACATTTTTCACTAGATGAACATCGGGAGATTTTGTTTTTTGCAACTCTTGCTCGTAGAAGGCGCCGCTGATTGGTCGCCCCTCCAAGTCTTCCAGTAGATACGTCACGGGGTGGGACGACTTTAAATAATTCTGTTGTCCAATTGGGTGTATAACCTTTTTCTAAATGTGTTTGGCTTTGCTGATTCGCACCATGTCTTCAATTTTGAATTTTTCACGTCCAGCGCGCAAGGTATAATCATACGTCGACTCATACACTTGTTTTTCGTTCTGCTCGGCGACATCACACGGTTTCATGCCAACCATTCGATGTTTGATCCGATTGTAGTTTTCGGCTATCTTCGGTAAAATATCCAGCCACTTGTAGGTGCCATTCAAACTGAAATATTTGAAGAGTTTCTCCTTCAACGTTCGAATGACTCGTTCGGCGATGGCGGCTGTCATCTTCATGTAGATGCTGTAGTGTTTGATGTTGTACTTCTTCAGAAGAGCTTGAAACGTAGCATTGTAGACCTCAGATCCGAAATCTGATTGCAGGAGCACAGGATGTCTATCCGACTTGGATAGTATGTCACTCATTGCTCCGGTGAGGTCTACGGCATTTTTTGTTTTGAGTGGTCGCACCCACAAATACTTTGAAAATGTGTCAATCACCACGAGAATATAATTGTACTGTAGTTAAACTGCACTTACTAATTCTTTAAATTTCTTCTTGAAGACGTTTCGTCCCGAAATGTCATTTTTGGAGTGTGGAGATATCTGCAAGATTCTCCATATCTGCACCTGGACGTTCGATGGAAGTAACACTCCACAGTCTTCGAGATGGGTCGAGGAAGATGGTTGCAGCACACCAAAATCTTAACGCAGCTGCATCTGAATATTGTCTCCAACATGCTCCTTATAACTCTCCAGTCCAGCCCATCAATCCCACATGCCAATATTGGGATTGCCAGGTCCACAAGATTCTGGTCCAGCATCGTGTCTCTCAATCTGGTGAGACTCTTACAGATCTTCATAAGACGGTTTATCTCGGGAATGCTTCTTGGTAACCAGATAGTAGATGTTTCTCTGGCCCTTTCTCAGCTGTAGCACCCGTTCAACTTCCGAGTTCTGTTCTCGCAGTTCCTAGAGTAAACCAAACTTCTTGGGGGAAAACTACGGCAGTGCCTCTAGACATTTGGAGAACTTCTGCTACACGGTGAGCTAACGCGTAATCGGCGGGCACCTTGAAAAGATCTCGTGGCTCCTCTCTGGTTACCCCATGTTGAACTTTCTGTCCGTTTGAGTACAGGGACATAAACCTTTGAAACGTCATTTCATCCTCCGGTGGTCTGACGGTGCGGACTTGGTCGTAGTTTTCGGCGTGAGGAGACAACCTATTGAAATGGACTACCCTAGGTTTCCCTCGTGGTGGCATATGTATTCGATAGACAAGGTCGTTTATCCTTTCCATGATCTTATATGGACCTTCCCACGAGTTCCAAAGTTTCGGTGATAGTCCACGGCGACGTTTAGGGTTGTACAGCCAGACAAGATCTCCTATCTGATAAACAACAGCATCGGCCTTGATGTCGTAGGTCTCCTTCATTCTGTCGCTGGCACTCTGGATGTTCAAACGGACCCGTTCATGGATGTCGTCCATTCATTGTCGTAGTTTACTGACCTAGTCATCTCCAGCAGTGTCTTGTCCTGGTGGCGTCCCAAACTTCAGGTCACAAGGAAGTCGCAGCTCTCGGCCCATAATAACATCAGCAAGGGTTTGGCCGGTCGACTCATGCACTGCGGAACGATATGCCATCAGGAACAGATAAAGGTACTGGTCCCAATCTTTGTGGTGGTCAGAGACTACCTTGGACAGGTGGCGGTTTATCGTCTTATTCATCCGCTCCACTATTCCATCTGACTGCGAATGTAGATCTGTGGTTCTCGTCTTCCGGATGTTTAGCATCTGGCACATCTCCTGGAACAGGTTTGACTCAAAATCCCTGCCTTGATCCGAATGCAGCTCCAACGGAACATCAAATCGACAAATCCACTCCTTTACCAAGACGTCGGCAAAGGTGATGGCTTCTTGGTTGGGCAGGGCATAGGCTTCGGCCCAGTTGCTGAAGTAGTCCATCGCCACAAGTATGTACTTATTCCCGTGATCAGATTGTGGGAACGGGCCAGCGATATCAATGGCGATCCTTTCGAATGGGCTGCCCACATTGTACTGGCGCATCGGGGCCTCAGATCCCGTTCGAGGCCCATTGCTGGTAGCGCATACAGCACATTTTTTTCACCAGTCTTTGACGTCAGTTTTGCAATTGACCCAGTAAAACCGTTGCCTCAGTTTCTGGAGGGACTTCGTCACTCCCAGATGTCCTCCGCTGACCCCATCATGAATTTCTCGGAGAACTTCCTGTCTCCTGCTCTTGGGAACTACTATCTGCCGTCTGTCTTCTCCACCATCCTCAGTCTCCAACACAAGTTTCAGGACTCTATTGTCGAGGGTAAAGGAGCTCCATTGGGCCCAGTAACATTTAACGACTGGAGAGCAACTGGCTATTTCCTGCCACGACGGTCTTCGGTTGCTTTTCTTCCAGCCGATGACTAAACCAAGATCTGAATCTTTCTGGATCTTGTTGTCATCCCAATTATCATCTACTGCCGTAGTTCTGCAGAGTGTCGACTCTTTTTCCTCTGCTCGTCGGCAGTGCGAACAGTCATCTGGGCATGGTCTTCGCGATGAAGCATCCGCATTCTTACGGCTGGTCCCCGCTCGATGTTCGATCTCGAAGTCGAATTCCTGGAGCCTCTCAATCCAGCGTGCCACTTGAACCTCGGGATTCTTAAACTGTAGGAGTGATTTGAGAGCTGCATGGTCAGTTCTCGGTAGGAATCTTCGTCCATACACGTACTTGTAGAAGTGCGCAACTACCTTGACAACAGCCAACAGCTCCCACCTGGTGACACAGTAATTCCTCTCCAGTCTACTGAGGGTCTTGCTGAAGTATCCGATGACTTTCTCTTGTCTTTCTTGGATCTGAGACAGGACAGCTGTGAGTCCCACGTTACTGGCGTCTGTGTCCAAAATGAATTTCCTGTCTGGAAGGGGGTAGCTCAGGATTGGTGCGTTGATTAATGCTCCTTTCAGCATCCTGAACGAGTCTTGGCATTCTTGAGACCACTGGAATTTTGTTTGCCCTTCTGTAAGCCTGGTCAGTGGTTTAGCGATGTTAGCAAATCCCAGCACGTATCGGCGATAGTAAGTACACAGGCCAAGAAAATTTCGAAGCTGGTGTGTCTTTCGAAACGGGCCATTCCTTAACAGCTTTGATCTTCTGCTCATCTACTGCCACACCTTTCCCAGAGACAACGTGGCCGAGATAACGTACTTCTTTTTGAAACAGATGACATTTCTTAGGGCTCAGTTTCAGTCCGGAGCTTCTCAGTCACTGAAATACATCTTCCAAGTTTTTTACATGGTCCTCGACCGATCTGCCAACCACAATAATGTCGTCGAGATACACCAGACACGTCTTCCATGATAGTCCTTTCGAAATCGTCTCCATCAATCTTTCGAACGTGGCTGGAGCATTGCAGAGGCCGAATGGCATAACTATAAACTGCCACAATCCGGAGCCGACGGTAAATGCTGTCTTTTCTCGATATTCCTGGGCCAGTTCTACTTGCCAGTATCCACTCTTCAGATCTAAGGTCGAGAAAATTGTTGAACCGGCTAACGTGTCTAGGGTGTCGTCTATCCTTGGGAGAGGGTTGCTGTCCTTTTTCGTTACGTTGTTCAGTTGATGGTAGTCTACGCAAAAGCGTGTTGATCCATCTTTCTTTTTCACCAACATGACTGGAGAGGACCAGGGACTGTCGGATGGCTCGATGACTCCAGCTTTCTCCATGTCGCAGACTATTTTGCCAGCTTCCTCCTCTTTGGCGAGAGGAAGTCTTCTGGCTGATTGCCTGATTGGTCGGGCATTTCCAGTATTTATCTTGTGCTGAACTACCTTTGTTCTACCGCCTCTGCCTACTCCGGTATCGAAGATATCCTGATACTTCCTGACTAGTTCTCTCAGTTCGGGCTTCTGTGCTGGCCTCATATCCTTAGACGAGATATTAACCAACTTCTCCAATTCTGCTGGCATGTTACTGGCTTGGCTAACAGTGCCGCTTACACTCCTTATCACAGAGGAAATTGACGAGCAGTGCCCCAAAATCGTTCCCTTCTTCAAGGTCACCGGGTAATAATTGACATTCATTACCCTTTCACACATCTTCAGCCAACGGGACACGAATAATTTCTTCACTTCTTCCATGACGTTCACACGTAGGACGATGTCTTTAAAATTAAAATCGAAAACTCTAGAATTCATGATGTCCATTTCAATTATAACATCGTCCTCGATGTCTGCTACTAGAGCCCGGTGTTTCAATCTGGTGCTGCCTAAGGTCAGCTCAATTGGGAGTTCACCTTACACAGTTGCCGGCTCTCCTGTTGCTGTGCGGCATCCATTTTGACGATTCAATTCTTGCCGATGTTTTGGCAAAAGTAGGCCCAAGGATTGTCCTAGTCACATCTGTATCTAGCAGCATGGTGTGAGGCTCGTTATTGATGAGACCGTCTACAAAAACACCTTTGTTCTGTCGTTGCAGGACAGTGACATATGCATTGTTTTTTGGGGCTTGCTGGATACAGGCCGACGACTGCCCCTCCTCATCGACCTTCTTTAGTTTTCCTGCGTCGATTCTTTGAATGTTGGGCAACTTCCTTCATCAGTTTTCGCATAACAGCTTCCATATTAGCAGGCTCCTGTGGGCCTTTCTCGGTCATCCTGAATCTACTCTGGCTTTTGCAGGATTGCCTTGCTGCTTCGAATTCCAGAGCGCGTGCCAATGCATCTACGAGATGTGCGGGGCGAGCTAATGTTAGGGCTTGTCGGGTTTCTTGGTCACGGAGTCCATCCAAAAATGCCTGAACCGCTAGTCGCTCCTTAACATTTTCCGGTGTAGCTGGGTACGCAAGACGAACCAAGCGTGCAATGTCGTCTTCAAATTCTTGCAAGGATTCGCTTGATTTCTGGCATCGATTCTTCAGCTGTGAATGGTACACGTGTTCCAGGTGGGCCTGACCACACCGTAGTTCTAGATGTTCATAGTCCTCCTGTTGTTGGGTGGTGAGGGTCTGTAAAATGTTTGTGTCATCGCCACGCAATACCAGTATCAATGCTAAGCTTTTTCCCCAGCATTCCATCCATTTGCTTTGGCAGCAGCTTCGAATTGTCGGCGGTAGTTTGCCCATGGAGTATTTCCGTCGAACTGAGGTGGTTTCAATGCGAGATTTCCAGGTTCAGCACTGACTTCCAAAATGTCCTTCTGAACTTCATCAAATTTTTTACTCAGGTCCAGCAATGGGTTT
Source organism: Chrysolina americana (assembly GCA_958502065.1). Taxonomy (NCBI): domain Eukaryota; kingdom Metazoa; phylum Arthropoda; class Insecta; order Coleoptera; family Chrysomelidae; genus Chrysolina; species Chrysolina americana. The sequence goes on from OY293420.1 coordinate 35,858,728, forward strand.
TTGTTGGAAGTTTCCGGGGTGTGCGCAGAATCCATTTGCTTGTCTAATTCACTGAATTTTTCCTTTATTCTGCTGATTTCTGTCTCCATCTAATCTTTGATTTTCTCCATCTCTGTTTCAACAGTTCAGATTCTTTCTTCCAACCGATTCGCCACACCACAAAGTTCTTTTAAGTTCTTCGAATTTTCTAGAAGCCCTTCCATCAAATTCTCCGAGATTTCCAGAAGCTTCACTTCTAAATTTTTCAAATTTTCTTTAAGCTTCCCTTCTAGATTTTTCGAGTTTTCAAGAAGATCTTCTTTCAAGCTAACCAAATTTTCTAGAAGTTTCTCCTCCAGACTCTTTGAATTTTGTAGAAATTTATCTTCCAGACTCACCGAATTTTGTTGGAGCTCGTCTTTCAGAGACTTAGTTGTTTCGTCGAGTTTATTCATAATCGAATTCAAGTCGATTCCTGAAACTTCGAATAAAAACGTTTCCGGGTCTTCTCCTTCTTCAATGAGCCCATCTGAAAGTCTTTTCTGTAGTACGGCCTCTTTTCCGGTTGATTCTAACTCACGCTCCTCTAGCTCTTGCTTTAATTCACTAACTTTAAGGTCAACTAGGTGAACTCTCCTCGGAAACATTTTGTCTCTTATTGTCTTCACCGAGATGTTAGTCTATTATTTATTTTACACAATAAGTTTTCAGTTTATTCCCGCGACGCGTAAAACTGTCCTGCAAACACTCAACTGTTCAACGGGTCACTAGTCTATTAGGCGCGATAAATGTTTATCAGTTTTTCAACGCGGCGAACACTTTAACACTGATTTATTTCAAACATCCACACTTCTGACGCCAAATGTAGTAAAACTGCACTTACAAATTTTTCTAATTTATTTAAAACACAACTTAAAACAATTATTCAATAAAACATTTACTTCACTATTTTATTTCTACTGTGTCAGTCTCTATCCGCGAACTCTGGAACTATATTGGTTACTCTCTGTGACTGTCCCTGTCGCCCTCGGCTATCCAGCTTATATACTCCCAAGCAGATTCCATCCACGGCTCTCGATTATTCGGGAGTATAGGAGCATTCATCTAAATGGCTCTTAGAACCGTATCGAAGCGATCGATTTTATTCGACATTGTTCTCGAAATCGTTACAGTACTTTCGATTGACTTGAGCGTATTTCTGCAAATCGGCCAAGTCTGTCTGCCACAGATCGTCGAGTCCTTCAATGATGGTACGCCTACGCGGGAAATTGCGTTTTGCGGGAGCATGGAGCTCTTTAACCAATTGTTTCTTAGCTGCGGACGATGCCATCTCCTTTTTACGATTGCGCAATGTTACTTCGCAACTCGTGTATTATACTTTGGATCCAATATCGTTGACATTTTTTATAATTTTTCAACCTATTTCTTCAGTCTCACGGTTTTTCATCGAGGTTGTCATGTATTCCGACTCTCGAACATCCAAGGCTGTTATGGAGTCTATGACAGTGCTCAAGTCAACTCTGAGTTTTCTGGTGATGTCATCAACGTATTTTTTGTTGACAGCTTCATTCGGTGCACTTGGAATTCTGACGTTGCATGTTTTCACATTTTCAAAATCAATGTCACCGTTTGCCGTATAATGGAGTATGGCGCCGGCATAATGGTAGGGCTGCTGCGTACGGCGAGTAGACAAAGTATGACCAAACTTGTTGATGCTCATGATGCTACTGTGGAGGACTCAACGTTGGTGCTCTTATTATATTGAATGTATCCGGCCTCTCTCAGCTCATTGATGATGGCTACGATTTCGTTGCCGGTGGACGTGCTGCCTGTATTCTTGGCTGCTTCGAGTAATTCATATCTGGCAACGAACTCGTTGACATCGTCCCAGTACACGTACCCAACGGGTTCCCTATTGTATGTCAGCTGCATACCACCACCTTTGCTTTTGAACAGTGGTCTGATAATAATTTCGTATTTGGAGGTGTGACTTGGATTCAATCTGCCTCGCGAATCCAGATGAGCGCCAGTCACCTGCAGAATTTTCTTGTATGCGTCCAAGTCGGGTCTTTCGTAATGTGATTATTTGTAGAAAATCAAATTGTATAGACCTGGGGTGCCCTTGTAGGTATCATCACCGTCAATGCGGATGTCACCCGTCTCTTTGTCGAAATCAATCACCTTGTGTCCGAGCAGCAATTGCGCTCTGTGTTTATCATATATCAGACCATAATTACGATCTATATTCTTAGCTCTTCGTCGGTGGTCTTCCACAAATTCATACGATACTTCAGGATGCACTTCGAGATAGCTATCGTCACTGTCATCACTATCGAAGTCATCTGTATGGAAGCTTTCATCGTCATCATCTTCTTCGAGTTTCGGATACTCTGGCGGTGGTTCCATTTCCTCTTTCTTCTTCACTTTTCTCAGTGGATTGGTAGTAGAAAGTGCAGCCACCGACACAGTTGTCAGACGTTTCAGTGGCACCGTAATGTGAACAGTTTCTGCAAAACTTCGTCAAGCTCGGACTTGCCCAATTTCAGACTCAGATACTGTTTTCGAACGATTTTGGCCAGCTGATTTACTTTGCGTTTTCGTTCAACGATCGCAATTTCTTCATCCACACGTGATATCGGCGCCATTGCTGAGGTGGGAATGATATGCTGCGTCACATACGTATATACTCGTCGAAACCCATACGGTAGCAACCATTGGATATTTCGAAATCCTTGACTATGACCATAGAGCCAAATTTTTCCTTCCAACAGGTGGCACACATGCGTCGAAATTTCTCAAATGTGTAATCCGGGGAGACGTGTTCATCGAAAGCATGTTTCAAATTCACATCGTCCTGCCGAAATAGCACAATAATGTTGCAATTGTCTTTGATCAGCTGTTTGGTTATTTTGGACATCGATGGACTTGTGACGACCCATGGCATAGTACTCTCTGATTTTTATATGCTGATTGTCACACGCCACATCGTCGAATATAAAAATTGAGTTTCCTTTCGCCTTGGACGGCTCGATTATCTCGTCATTTCCCCTATAGTGGAAGTATCCCAAGCCGTTGACTTGTTCCAGTACATCTTGCAACAACTGATATTTAGGTAGATACAGCGATTTTGAGTAAACGTAAACATTCTCGAAGTGAGCTCCGTTTGGGCTGATTAGCAAAGTGAGTACAGTGTTGGTCTTGCCACATCTGCTCGGGCCACAAAATATTGCTCGAAATGATTCCCTAAGCAGGACTCCGTGTTTGCGCACACCGCCACAGTCAACACCGCCGCCGCTTTTCAAATCCAAATTGATGATTTCCAGAGCCGGCTCTTGTTGAATAACTTTCATTACGTGGCCACACCCACATCTGACGTTCAAATGATTGTTTTGAGTGGAGTACACACAGCTATATAGGCATGAGTGCAACGATATTCGCATCATTGTTATGTTGACGCTCGAACACGAAGGTCGTGGAGTAGTGAACACTCTGATTAATCATCTGCCATTCGAGATTCATCTGCCTGGATACCAGTATTGTGGACCTGATACCAAATTGAAGAAGAGGTTGGCACGTGGAGACCCTGGTGTGAACTCTTTGGATACGGCTTGTAAGTCCCACGACATCGTATATTCGCAAAGTACCTCTTTGAAGGATTGACACAAAGTCGATTGGGAGCTGGAGAATCGAGCGTGGGAACGAGTCAAATCAAAAGACTTCAAATTCGGTTAGAAAGCTGCTACTTGGCTAGTTACCACAACCATGAAAGCAAAACGTAACATGGGTATGGGCTTGAAATCCGGTGCTGCTACAAATCCAAAGTCCTTTCGCAGAGATGTGGTCAAGAAAGTAGCCAAGAAGCTGAAGAAGACACTGACGCCATCTGCACTGAAAGATATGGGATTGAAGGCTCTGCAAAAATCATCGTTAGTAGTTTTGCGTGCTGCTTGTGCTCAAGTGAAAAAATTGGATGGTCGCAAACACATCAAAGTTCCCAGAATTATACCATTCAACGCAAAGAGTGGGGGTCTGCTGCCTCTGCTTCCGATATTCGCTGCTCTAGGAGACCTAGGCTCAATGGCTGGAGGTGCCAGCACCATAGCCAGGACCATCATATCATCCAAAAATTACCAGAAAAATTTGATGGGGACAAGCGCCACAATGCTGCGATGGAAAGCATCGGCAAACAGGGATCTGGACAGTTTCTGCGCAAGACCTCTCGTGGAGGCTACGGTCTGTTCCCCAAGAATTTTACCAAAAACTCCCAGTTAAGCTGCCCAATAGACCGTTGTACTATGTGGAATTGGTCAAGTATGCCAAAGTCTGAAATACCACATTTCATTGGAGTTTTAATGCGAGATGACCTATCACATTCTACACCAAAGTACAAAGAGTGCGCCATCATTGACAATTATCGCTACCAGACATTTGACCAACTTAATTGCGGTCAGTTGTGTTCAAAGTTTCTCCACGACAATATACATAATGCGGAAAGTGACCTTTAATGAAGAGTGCAATACGGTTCACTATATGGTGGTGTGGTCATTTGCGTACAACACTTCGCGCAAATCATGCTGGGTGGCGATGGCCATGGATCGCATTCGTTTTACCAGACGAATTGCTCGACTATCCCACATCATGTCCCCAATTCTGAAATCTGAGTATAGCGTGTATATGGATCTCTTCAAATGAGGGTACATAACCTCCAAAGTGTCAGTCATGTCTTTGCTCTTCACTATGACAGGCAACACTTCTACGCTCTAGGCAGACTTTGCTCCACCAATTCAGTTGGACGCAGATAGTGCCTACGGGCTGGCCTTGCTTGAATTCCATTCGTATAACAGTATACCGAACATATCGAGTGATCGATCATATTATTTCTCAAACGAAGCGCCATCTATTGGGATCATCAACATACCCACTGGTTGTTACGAGATCACCGACATTGCCGATAAATAGAGAGAGTTGAAGAATAAGAGAGAGGCGGTGAACGTGGAAGCTAACAATAAGGCATCAGTGTTCTCTCTCGAACCCAATACAAATACGCTACAGTGTGAGATTTACAGCAAGTTCCATAGCATAGACTTTCGTCTACAAGATTCCATCGGGCACCTATTGGGTTTCTCACCAAGATTTCTCAAATCTGGACTAGTTTACCTGTCTGACCTGCCTGTCAACATTGTCAAAGTGCAAACAGTTCATATAGACGGTAACATAACATCGGGTGCGTTCTTCAACAGTCGGCCATCCCATATGATATAAATAAATGAATAAATAAAAATCTATTTTGTACAATTTTGCTAACATTTCCACAAGTATCTACAAATCATTACATGTTCATGCCCTTCTTTCTTCGCCTCACATAGGCTGGGACGTCGGGGAATGAGACATGGACGCACAGAAAGCCGCCTCCCCCTCCACCCCATTGCTGGGGAGGAGGGCGAGCGCTTGTGCCAAGTGGTGCCTAGGGCCCCCGATCAGGGGGCGCTGACAGCCGCCTTCGCTGGTGTTGGCGGTTGGTCGAGCTGTAGAGCCTAGATGGGTCGTAAGTGACATGATAAACACGCCTCCTGCGAAGCTTATGCGTGTCGTTCATTGCATTCCATTGGATACTGCTATTGTCTATGTTCGTGTGAGGATGGTTATTGCGAGCTTACCCCGGAAAAGGCTATAAGCAAAAAACCGGGTCATAAAAATGGACGTGTACTACGTATTTCGGTACCTTACGGCACCGGTTCCTCCCATCTTTCCTCGAAGATGTCCAACGCTTGATAAATGAGCCCGCCGTGTTTGCGGGGCTCATTATCAAAACTTCTCAGTCTGGTGAGATCTCTAGTTAGAGAACTTTTGGGGAGGTGATACTTGTAAAACTTGTACGACAAGCTCTTTACATATGTCGGGACCGAGTCGACGCCTGCAAGGGCACGCAGCGCATCCAAGCGAATGTATCGATCACTGTTTGTGATGTTACGAAGCACCTTGTTCTGCATCCTGTCCAGCCTCATAAAAGGAGTCTTGGGCAGGCTGCAGAACGCTGGGCAAGCGTACAACATCGCTGGCCGAATTATTTGTTTATATATTGCCATTTTCGATTCGAGTTTCATTCTTGAACCTCTGGCTATCTGGGGGTACACGCGTTTTACCGCAGCTGCGGCCCTCTGGATAGCCAGGTTCAGATGTTTGTGCCATGTTGTACGCTTGTCCAACTGCACTCCCAGGTACCTCACATTGGTTTTCACCTCCACAGCTTTGCCTTTGACCCTCAACTTCTGTGGGATTTTCGTGAATTTGAATTTCTTCGAGAAGTTGATGGCCTCAGACTTAGCCGGGTTCACCACGATCTTATTATCCTCTAAATACGGTATGATCCTCCTGTCCAGACGGGTCTGGACCTGCATAGCAGCTGCAACGCTTGAGAACGATTGGGCGTATATAGCGGTGTCATCCGCATATATAGCCGTTTTCGTTCTCTCGCACATAGGAAAATCATGCGTATGTAGAGAATACAAGTGTGGGGATAGGCTCGACCCCTGTGGAACACCTGCTTCGATTGCATACTCTGCGGACCTTGTGTTGTTCACTCTCACCGCAAAAGTTCTGTCGACCAGGAATGAGTTCATAAGTCTCACCATGTATAAAGGCATGCGTGCTTGGAGCATTTTGCAGATAAGACCCTCAACCCATACCGAGTCGAAGGCTTTTTGCATGTCAAGCAAGACCATGACTGTATTCATCCCTCGATGAGCTGCCTCTTTCACCTCGTGAACAACTCGGACTATTTGTGAGGTCGTACTATGACCTGCACGGAATCCGAATTGCTCAGCGGGGATCATTTTGAGTTTCTCCTCGAGGGATAATAACCGCTTAAGAAGAATCTTTTCCACTGCCTTGGCAACGACACTCAGGAGCGAAATCGGGCGGTAACTATCGAGTTGATGGCCATCCTTGCCCGGCTTCAGTATAGGTATCACCAGCGCCTTCTTGAGGCAATCCGGGTACCACTGCCACTTGATGATGGCGTTCACGATGTGCAAGAATTGCACGAGGGACTTGCTCGGCAGGTTCTTGAGTAGAATGGCGTCCAAGCCATCCGGCCCAGGCGCCTTATTCGTCGGAAGTCGCTTAATGACTTCCGTCAGTTCCTCATAGGTTGCCATTAATTTGGCAAACCTATTAGGACCGATAGGGACGGGCATAGTTTGTCTAAAGTCCTCGGTTATCTTAGACTGCTCTATGACCGTCACTAACGTCCGGCGCCCTCTTGTGGACATTGTCGAAATGCTCGCCGAATAGCTCCGCCTTCTGAGGGTCTGTCACTGCACGTTCGTTACCGCCCCCTATGGCCGGCACGGGTTCGAAGCGCCTTGATATGCGCTTCGTCATCCGCCACAGCGAGTTGTCTCGAACGTCCAGCTTCTCCAGTTTATTCTTCCACCGGGTGTCGTTATGGTCGTTGATCAGCTCCGAAATCTCTCTACCAAGCCGAAACATGTCGGCTCAATGCTCCGGATTACGGGTGGCTTGCCACCGCTTCCGGAGGGAGTTTTTCAGAGTGATCAACTGCCTAACTTCCGGCGGAAGAACATTCTGGTTCCTCTTGACCACTATCTTCTTGATAGCGCGGTCGCGTGCGGCCTGAATGTCACGGATAAGAGTGCGAGTTGCCTCCTCAATGCCATCTCGAGCAATGCCAGGCGTGATGGTCGTCCTGGCATTGATGACTCTTCGGGACTCGGCCCAGTCACCGCTTCGGTAGTCATACAATGTTCTAGGAGGTATATCCTCCCCATTGTATTGAAGACTAAACAGAACTGGGTCGTGATCCGAGGTCATCTCATGGATGGCCTTGAGTTCACTCATATTCGTTACATTCTTGTTCACTACCAAGTCGATAATGGTTGGAGTAGACCCATTCCAAGGGTAATGCGTCGGCTCGTCAGAGTGGACGATTACCGCGTCACTACACAGCGAGTACTCCCACAATGTCTTCCCGTTGGCGTTTGACTGTGAAGCCCCACTCCACTCAGGTCGCCTGGCGTTGAAGTCCCCTACCAATAGCACCTTGTGGCCCGAGTTACACAGATTGTCCAAGTCGGACTGTGTGAACCTATCCCTGGGCTGGTTATAGACTGCGAACACGCAAGTCCCATCCGCTAGCTTGATACCAACGTGCTCTATCGAGCTCTGTTGGGCTGGGAGCTGCGTGTACGCAATGCCATCCTTGACAAGGATGGCCACCCCCCCCCCCTCACTGCCCGAGGGCGGTCTGCCCTGACCCCTGACAGTGGAGAAGCCCTTCAATCAGAATCTATGGTCCGGCCTGAGCCAGGTCTCCGATATGTACATTAGGTCTATCTGATGCCTGCCGATAAAGTCAATAATAAGCGGGAGCTTATTATTGACTGAACCGGCGTTAAACATGCATGCCTTTATACGACCTTTAAAAGTTGTAGCATTGGCTATCCCCGAGGACTTCAAGGGCAGCCATAGCCTTTTCCAGGGGCGTCTTGGCCTGTGCGAGCCGGGCGATTAAATCGTCCATGGCTCTGCACAGCTCCGAGATATTAAGCATCGCACTAACCTGCTTTATTTTGTCTCCTAGACCCATCATCTGCTGCAGGTCAGAGGCCCCTGATCGGGGGTTCCTATGCACCGGCGACTGTGGTGGAGGGGTAAATGGGATCTCGGGCGCTTGGGGTGCTCCCTGGATCCTGTTCGGCATTGTAGAACTTCTCCCCGCTTCTTGGGAAGGTGCGGGGGGAGCGCTTTGCTCCTGGGCTCCTCTGTTCCACGGGTTGGTCTTCGGGATTGGCGCTGGTACATATCTTGGCTGAACGGGCTTCCGCTGGTTTTCCCTGTCCTCCAGAAACTGTATCCGGCTTTGGTAAACCGGGCACCCTACGCTATTCGCGGGGTGGGGCCCACTGCAGTTGGCGCAGGTGGCTGGCACGTCCGGCGACTTTTTGCATGTGCTGGTAGGGTGTGTCGCCGCGCATTTCAGGCACCTGGCCTCCCGCTGGCAGTTCGACGTTGCGTGGCCCCACCGCTGGCAACGGTGACACTGGACTATTGCTCGCTCGTTCTTCCTGAGCTCCCAAGAAATTCTGATGTGCTGCAAGACTCTGACTTGCTTTTGCAACTGTCCAAGTGTCACGTTGCGAGGGGTTGTGATGAGGTACAACAGGCGTCGTTTCGTTGTCATCCTCATCATTTTCTCGACCAGAATGCCATATTTGTCAGCCATTTCGTTGATGATATCGTCCTGACAGACATCCGAGTCGAGTCCCCTCAACACGAATGCGTGCGTCCTGTTCTGCGGCAGGGTGTAAGTGTGAAACTCCGTCCCTGTGCTTTTGAGGAGGTCAATCATCGTTTGACGATCTCCCACGTTGTCGGTAAACACCTGGGTTTCTCTCCCAGTATGTTTAACGTTGAAGTCCCCCTTCAATTCCGACTTCATCTGTGCTGTGAGAGATCTATCAAGATTGAGCCTCCCCTGTATCACTATCGGAGGCAGCATTCTTGGTTTTGCGGGCTGTTGCGGTTTCTTGGATGTTGCCTTCGCTTTGTTCGTAGTGTTCTTGTGCTTCTGTTTGCTGGGTCCTTGTTGTTGGCCGTCCTCCGATAGTGATTCGTCCTTGTTGAGTGAATCGAACTGATTCGCTACAGGGACGGGTTCTTTTTCGGCAGTTCTCCTCGGTTTACCTACCGTCTTTGGTTTTTTAAAGCCTTCTGGGTCTTCAGTTTCGGAGAAAGGGTCCTTCGAGAGAGGGGGAAATTCGTCCCTTACTCTAATTCTATTCGGGGACCTCAGGAGTCTCCTCGTGTGGATGAGCTTTTCGATCTCCTGATGATGCTCTTGCTCGAATTTCTTCCTGTAAAAGTCTCGGACCTTGGCCGACATGGCTTCCCTCAGGAGCCGCTCCGGCATATCCGAGCAATCTGCGGGCTTATTGATCGAAAGCTTTTCGTGCGCTAGCACTTTAGCTTGCACTTTGCTTTCGATCAATTTTTTGAGACCCGCTATTCTCTCGTCGATGGCGACGGTTGAGTTTAGCAGGGCCTCTTCTTTCGATTTCCTTCTCCTGAGGAGCCTTTGTCGGTTGTCGACCTCAGAGTCCGAGTCTGAGGAGCTAAATGTGACTTTGCGAGGAGACTCCCTCGCTCTGGCTTCCAAAAGCCGTTTGTTTTCGTTGATCTGCTGTTGTTTCCTTTCTTCCTGCAGCTTTTTGTCTTCGAGTTCTTGTTGTCGCTTTTTCTCCTTCTCTCTCCGGTTCTCCTCCTGGAGAGCCCGTTCAGCCTCTTTCTTCTTCCTTTCTTCTTCCTTTTTCTTATTCATTCTTGTGATGGCAATCTGGAACCCGACCAGTTGCGGCGGATTTCCCTTGAGTACGGCGGTGCTAGACGTCTCCATCTCGCTCACCCCCCTGTTAGTCGGTGTTGTTGACTTTGTTGGTTTAGAAGTTGATGCAAAGGGTCCACTCTCCGCGCTCTTGATCTGGTCCATGGCCCTCTGCATCTCTTTCCTCATCTCGGCCGGATCTGCCACCCTACCGAAAATAGTTGTGGGTCGTTAACCGTCGCGACAGTTTCCAATTGTGTTTGATGTATGTTGTCGTTCACCAGACTTTCCGTTCGGTTCCCGACACTTTCCAACATTTTCACCACACTTTCCGTTGTCCTTAGTGAATTTTTGCCTTTCCCGACACTTTCAGTTATACTTGGGAAATTTTTGTCTTTCCCGACACTTTCCGTTGTACTTGGCAAATTTTTGTCTTTCACGACACTTTCAGTTATACTTAAGAAATTTTTGTCTTTCCCGACACTTTCCGTTGTACTTGGTGAATTTTTGTCTTTCACGACACTTTCCATTTTCCCTTCGTTCTCTACAGTTTCCAATATAGCGTTCAGGACAGTTTCCAATTCCTTCCCTACACTTTCCAATTGTGATGTAAAAGTTTCTGTGTTTTCTTGGTTCGCTACACTTTCCGATTCGTTCACCGTACTTTCCGAAACTGTTGTGAGAATTTTTGGATTTTTCGGCGCATTCGCCACACTTTCCAATTTTGTACCCCATGTTTTTGGGGTAGTTTGACGTGCCACCGCGCCCCGGCTCTGGTTGTGGGCATTTTGGCTTACTTCCTCCTCCATGAGTGAAATCCAGGATGTGGTTGGAAACGGGTCCGAATCAGTTCCCCTATTATATATAGGTACTGTACTCAGATCCCGTTTCCTGCGATTTTCTATCTCCGGGCTGTGGACCAGCGCCTCGATGGTGATGGGCCCTGCGGCCGTGTAGAGTTGAGCCGGCACGTCCTGGCTGCTATCGGTGGACGGGCCCCTTGTCAGGGTTCGATCCACCTCGGCGAAACGGAGGGCGTTGCAGACCCTACTCGATCCAAGCCTGTTTCCGTCCTCCGCTGCTTCGGCGTCGATCTGACGTGTTGTAGGGTCGCCCATCCACTTGTCCCAAGTACTTTGGGAAGTGTGGCGAAGGGTGGTAGGTCTTTCCACTGCTCTATTGAAGTTCACGGCTCCCGAAGTGTATTCGGAAGTGTAGTGAACAGACTTTGACGAATTTTCCCAAGTGTTTTGGAAAGTGTAGGGAATCTGCCGTTTCAAAAAATCGGAGAATCCCTCACTTTTCGAAGTCGATTGGGAAGTGTCGAGAACCGACCTTCCCAGATCGACTTCACGTTCTTCTTCATCGCTCGAAGTCTTATGGAAACTGTAGGGAACGTACTCAGCTTCCATTCCTCCCAAATTGCAAGTATTATGGGAAGTGTGGTGAACGGTTAATTTATTGATGTCAGAGTTTCCTGCAGATTCCAAGTCGCTTAGGGTGGTTGGGTGGGGGTAGGGTGGACGGCCTTCCTCCAAATTTAAGTGGTGGGGGGGGGGGTTGGTGTACCCGCCCGGCCTCTTCCAATGTTGATGGGTGGGGGGGGGTGAGAAGCTATTCAATGTAAAACCTTCCTCACCTGGGGGATCTTCAGCAGCAGGCGTCGGGAGTGCTGCCGCCTCGTCTTGGAGAATGGGCGACGCACTGTTTCGTCCGATGGGCGTGGCCGGGTGCTGGGGTGTGCTACTCTTGACGGTTGGCTCTTGGGAGTCTTGGGCACCATCTCCGTCGTTACTCGGGAATTTCACTCCTTGGGGGGTAGCGTCCCAGATGAGGAAGGGGGGTTCTGTATCGGCTACGGATGTTGGGGTGGATGTCGTTGCTACCATCCTCGCCGACCGCCGTGTACGTACGATGCCGGCTTTTGGTGTTGGAGGCTTGATGTGTGAGGCCTCCTCGTCGGTGGCATCCATTTCATTTTCGGCATTTGTCGCTGGAGTTGTCTCTTCGGGTGATTTCTGCCGGGGTGCCGGATTGTCCTTTGCTAGAGGTTGGCTCTCCTCGGTGTCCACCGGGGTGACTGCATTTGGTGGAGGGGGTTGAACTTTCCCGTCCTCCACGTCGTTTCCAGGCTTGGTGATGTCGAGGATTCTCACTTTCTTGTCCGGCGGCGAGCTACCGGACGAAGAAGAGACGCTCGAGGCCACTTGTGAGGAGGTGGTGTTCGCGTTCGCGTTCGCGGTTACTGTGTCTTTGCACTTGGAGGGCTTAGTGTCACTATCACTGGGGTGGGTCTAGCGTCACTATCACTTTGGGCACTACTAGGTGGGGCACTTTTGTCTTTATCACTTTGTGTCTGTGGCCTGGAGACGACGACTTTCTGGGTTTTGGCGGGCTTCGCCGGAGTTTTTCTCTTCATTGCACGTCTTTCTGTGTCACTCCCGGACGTGGCATCCGTTCCGGAGCCGATGCCCGAAAGACGGCGTTGAGATCTGGCTCCGCCCACGCATGGGGGAGCCGGAGACTTCGGGTTGAGGAATCCTCCCCCCGAGCTATTGCTCATGAGGGAGTAACCGAATATCTCTAGAGAGAACCTTCGGGCTCGATGGCGTTGTCCCTTAGGTCTATTTTCGCAAAAATACACTTGGATACGATTTGGATATGCGCACAAGTACTCTCGGATAGAAGCACGTCCGTACCTAACGGTGGTTCGGACGGTACTGCCCATATGATATACGAGTTTGCAGTTCGAGAAGACCCCGGCTTTGCCATCGACGAAACACCCTCGAATTTTATTTGCTTGCATGTGAACAAGACGGAAATATATAATATAACCTTGAATATTATCGATCAAGATTTCAAAGAACAACATAAGAGTGTAGAGGGCGCAGGCATCAGTTCAGACGCGGTCGAAGAGAACAGACGCACATACAGCATAGACTTTCTTGAATCGCAAGGACATCATGTTATCAAGACAAGTGTTCGACGTGAACAATCATCCAAAGTTCGATGAATCCATCTTGAGAGTGGATACTCGAACGCACCACTCGTATGTCAAGTCCTTTCAAAATAATGACATTGTCGAAATTGTCATTCAGCAGAGTGATACATGGATACTGATGAACGATGCCATGATCTGCATAGAGGGCACTCTCACCGCAGGAGATGGTAATATTAGACTCGTTACTAATGCCAGCGCATACTTCTTCGAATTCATCTATTATGAAATCAACTGCAATAAGGTGGACTATGTTCGCTTGCCGGGTGTAGTGAGCACCCTCCGAAGATACACCTGTTATGTAGACTCCGATACTTGACACTTGTCCACAGCTGGATGGACGTATCCCGCCGGAGCTATTCGCAACGCCAACGACAGCTCGTTCTCCTTGTGGATTCCGCTTGAGTATCTGTTTGGCATATACAAGTAGCGACCACGGCCACCCTAACGATCAACAGCATTGTGCTAAGAGTCAAACACATCGTACCCAATGATGACATTCGCTTGCAGTTGCTGCAGTCCATCAAAACTGACACGTCTGTTATCATATCATACCGCAAGTGGGACATCCACGAACTACCCGCGCTCACTCAAGGTTCCACCAAAAAGATCTGGTCCGTGAAGACATGCACGGTCGTGGAAAGTCCCAGATTCGTCATTATCGCCTTCCAAACAGACCGAATGGATAATTAGGACCAAGATGCTACCTACTTTGACCATATCGACATCAGAGACATACGCTTGACCTTGAACAGTGACAATTACCCCCACGAACGCATGCGCTTGGAATTCAACAGAAACAATTGTGTGGAAGCTCACCACGCCTATACGGAATCCTACCTAAGCTTTGCAAAATGTACGAAGATGCGCCCTCTAATGGAATACGAGTCGTACAGGGATCGCGCCGTCGTTATTGTAATAGACTGTTCTCAAAGAGCGGAATTTTTGAAATCCAGTACAGTCGATGTCAAATTTGACTTTGAAGCCAGAGTTGGATTTCCCGCCAATACTCGAGCCTATTGTATCATAGTTTATGACTATATCTTGGAATATCTGCCCTTGAGCGAGATTGTATATCGTCTGTCTTGAGGAGTGTAAGGGGATGTAGAATATCAGTCTAGCAGCAGTCCGACGCTCAATCAGTTAAAAGCTAGACGCAAATGATGAAACTTGTAGCATGTGACATTCAAGGCTTCTCTGTGAGTGGCAAGTTTCAACCAAAAGAAATTGCCATCACCGACGGGCAGTGCACCAATCATTACGTGATCAATCCATACAGGCCGTTCAACGAGCTGAAATCTGCAGACAAGCAGCAAGTGAGATACTTTGAGAGAAATATTCACGGCGTTCCATACTCTGCTAGCCTATTGCCGATGCTGATCTGGTGTATCTGAAGGGGCACCAGAAATACGACTTTTTGATGAGGTATGTGGAGGATTATTTGACCACATTATCAAAGCCACATATTGTTGATATTGCTTTTTCTGCCAACGCTCCAACGCTGCCAGTTTTCGAGAAAGAGTCTCCGCTCTGCCTGAATCATACCACCGCTGCTGCTGGAGCATAGAGTACCACCTGGAACAATTGCGAGTACTGAAATCGCAAGTGTCAAAGTACGAGTAAAAGCTGCACATGTTCAAATGTTTCGAGAATGTGCACATCGAAGATGGTAAATGATCTGCAATATTCACCGATCCGAAACGCTTCAGCACCAGCATTTTCTCCAAGCCGCCAAGAAGAATTTTTATTATTACTATTATTATTATTATTAGTTGTATCAATATATGTATGAAATAAATTCCGACTTTTTGACAGCGAGAGAGAGAGACTCGATACTATTTCACTTTGAAAAGAATTGCGTAGAAATTGAAAATTTCTCTTACGAAATACCTTTTCAAACCAAAATAGTCTCGAGTGTGAGACTCGAAACCATTTCCTGTTTGAATAATTTGTGCCAATACAAAATTGATTTTTTGAGAGGGTGTGTCATGAGTTGAGTAGTATATATTCATGCAGCATATGTACTGTTGATCAGTGTATATTGAGCCATGTAATTCTCTTGGCAGTTCTATTGAACATGTTGTACATCAACCCGTCATACGAAATCGGTGAAGTACTCATTACTTTCACAAGTCATCCTTTCAATTGGACGAAAATGACCCAGGCTCTGGTCGATGATGTATATCTACCTGTACTGGAAGCTGTCATTCCGCAGAATTCCTCGGCTCATAAATTGCAAAAAATCTAACTCAATCGCATATTTGACGATACAGACTGGTTCACGATGATGACGATGCCTCCGACGCCGAAGACGTCTCCTACGTCCACCTGTGAACTCTGTGACAATTTTATGTGTTTCATCGCCATGGCAGCCATTGCCCAGCTAATATGTTGGTGCACCTGGAGTACTAGATTCGACAAACATCCGTCATGTTGTTTTTTCTACTCATGAATATTTTTTTTGACACACCCTGTATACTCCACTGAATATCCATTGCGTCTATTATCGCTATCATATTTATATCGATCAGAGTTAGTGAATGATGCTGGGCTCGTCCTATCGAAGCTACGCCGGCTTCCCCACCTTACCTCTCCACTCCTCTCCCCGCAGATCACATGATTCCCGCAAACGTCAAACTGATCGAGACGTGACCTCGCTTTTCACAGACAAGTCTAGACAGGAATTTTTGCAAGTCAGCAATGCTGCAGGTGTTCATCTTGCTGGATAACATAAACACTTTCGGTAATTGAGACGGCGGCAAAACGCTTTGTTTATTCAACTGACACTCAGGGCCCCCAATTGTCGGTGCTTATATACAACTTTTCACCATATATTTTCATAAGCTCTGATGGTTTAGTGGTAAGGGTGTTTTGTTTCCACGTGAACGTCCCGTGTTCGATTCTCCTCTAAAAGAAATCTTTATTTTTTAATTTAAATAATGAACTACGAGCTGGCAGATAACATGAACACCAGATGTCTGGGTAATTGAGACGAGTTAATATGAGCATACTATCGATGACTCAGCAGCACGTGGCTTTAACGAGGTCACGAGCTGGCAGATAACATAAACACCGGATGTCTGGATAACGAAGATAAGTTATTATAAACATATACGATCGATGACTCAGCGATACTGCACGTGCACGTGATTGGTCAGTGCTGGCATGACCACACCCTATGGCAAGCTTTGACGTAGCCACGTGATTGGCCAGTGGGGAGGCTGGGATGACCACGCCCTATGACAAGCTTTGACGTGGCCACGTGATTGGCCAGTGCTGGGATGACCACGCCCCATGAAATAATATGAAGGCGGCCATCTTGGATTCCGGATGACCACGCCATATGACGTCACTAAATCTAGTGACAAATCTGATGTGAAAGGTGTGCCAACTTGAGTACCAACTTTGAAAAAAAAAATCTAGTTACAAAGCTGGTGTAAAAGTGAGTAAGAACCGCCTTTGTCTATCTACTACTATTTTCATATATGGAGTGCAGCCCTTAAACTTATACTAACTTGATAGTCTACCCAAAAAAGAGCCATTCGTATGGTTGATAATGCCCCGCTTACAAGCTCGCTCACTCATCTGAAGCACCGCAAAAAGGTTGGCGGTCTGTCTCTGTTTTATAGATATTCTCATATAAGCGGTTCTAGCGAGACTGAATCGTCGAGCTCAGTTTCAACATCGCTCCATCAGCACTCGTTATTTGGAAAATCTTTTGAACTCACTGACTCGGAAGGTGATCACTGAGGCGTACAGCTTGGAGAAATACAAGAAAAATACTAGAATCCTACTCTTCCTTGGCACCTGAATATCACGGGATTCTCGTTTCGTGGGAACCAGAACATTAAAAAATCTTCCTTTTGTTTGTTCTTTGTTGTCTGTATGTCAGATAAAAAATTCTTGAATTAGGAAAGTGTTTTTCACTGAGAGCTCAAAAATATGAAATGGTCGAAAACCAAAAATTATCTCAAACTGGTTCTCGACCACTAGTGATCGGGAACTGAAAATGATCAAATTAGTTTTTGACAATTAATAAATTAAATGAAAGTACGAATATTATTTAAGCATAACTTCATGGTCAAAAACTTATATTTAGAAGATGCAAATGAATCCGCACATAGAAGAAAAAAATCAGGAAGTTCTCAAAGAAAACATGTTAATAAAATTGTTTCAATTACAGATTTGTTCTCTTCCACTTTGGTGGAGAAATAATAGTGGCCAAGTTTTGTCATACGGGTTCGCAACCACCAAAAATTGGAGAAAAATGTTTGTCTGTTTTTTCTTAAAACGCCCAAAAAACTTTATCTTAAAATAATGATAATGCATTCGCTATCGGTTTGTCCAGCTTATGCGGTCTCATCCTATATCCACAGGTACAACACGGTGCTACAATATACGTACGGTATAGATGAGATACCGGTGTCGCCTAAGCTCTAGGGGATGTTGAATCAATTGTAGAGAATTAGAGGTGCCAAATATATTAGAACTACTCATTTCCCATTTCCAGGCAAATACAATCCGATAAGCCTGATGTAGTCCTCCTCAAGATTTTCGTCATTGAGTTTTCTGCTACTGGTGAAACGAAAATCATCCGAAGATTCCCGCTGAACCTATTACGTAAAATGGCAGAATTATTAGCCAGGTTCACTCCGCCAGCCGAGACACATGATTCTCGGATACTATACTCACTCCACCCACGGCTTGGGTTGTGGTTATTGGGGCAAATAATCCAGCACACCCTCCAGAAGTATCGAAGCTCCGGAGACAGGACATGACTGAGTAACTCCTAACGGAAAATAATTGTAATGATTAATTGATTTATTGTCAAACTAGACAAATAAGAACAGACAATTGAGTCATTAAGGTCAATATAAGTCTATTAAGTAACCCCCGCTGTTAACTATTGATCGGATTGAAATTATCGGATAAAGATTTTTTTGGTGAAATTGCAGTTCATTAGCTACTTATACTTATATTTATCTTCCAAAAGGGCGACCCGACGTCATTTAGAAATAATTTTTTATTGGCATGGGGGTCGAAACGTCTTTCAATTCTCTAAAACAGCATAATTTCAAACGGAAATAATGATCTAGAATATAATGGCGGTGCATAATGTTAGAACGATCATAAAGTAATCTCACCCCTGTTAACTTTTGAACGAATTGGATTTTTTTCTTTCAATTTTTTTGGTGAAATGGGAGTTCATAAGCTTCGTTTTGACAACAAAAAAAAACAATTTTTTCAAAATATCGTCGGTCCGCCATTTTGATTTTTTTTTATGGATATTAGGGTTGAGTGATTCATCGTTTGAATTGTATTTCAATTTCCTACCCGACAACATTTTTCGATATATGGATCGGTAGGAGGGGTCCTATTGAATGGCCAGCTCGCTCGCCTGATTTGACGCCCTTGGATTTTTTCTGTGGGGATATCTCAAATCTCAAGTGTACAGAACCGCCCCAGAAACTATTAATGGATTGATGAAACGCATAAGAAACGTATGCAGGAATCGTACACCACAAATGTTTGGAAATGTAAGAGGTGAATTTCAGAATCGTTTCCTCAGGCGCAAGTCAATGGCGAATATTTCGAACATTTGATTCGATTATTTTCTCAATTGCTCAGATATTTATGTAAATTAAACATGTTTATTCTTATGATTTTCTTGAATTTTCTGAAATTCAATAAAACAATCACCTGCTTTGTCACTTAAATTTCATTTGAAGATGGCACTCTTTTACAAACAAAACTTTCATTTAATGATGCCAAAAAAAATTTGATGATTTTATTAGGGCTCATAATAGCCATCGAAAAGATCCTCATATGGCAGAGCTCTAACATAGATGATGATAATTGAAAATGAACCAAGCGACTTTCATTATATTCTATGAACGGTATCAAAATTTTTTTCTACAATAGAAAAGTTCTTTCTTCTTCAAAGTCGCTTGGATCATAAGTAAATAGATGTCGTCAGAATTTTATTATGCGTTCAATAGTTTTACACAAATAAATAAATGTCAAGCTGTCGGACGGAACCTTTATCTCAGTTTTTGCAATTTGGCGCTTGGTTCCATTTTAATTATCATCATTCACATTATGTACCGCCATTTTGTTCTGGAAAAATATTTCCGTTTGAAAATTTGTAGACGTATAGAGAATTGTAAGACATTTCAAATGAGGTTCACTCGAACCCCCATACTATTTAAATGGCATCGAGCAGCCATTTTGAAAGAAATACAATATTTTTGGTCGAAAAGTAGCTTATTAAAATTAAAAACAAAATTCTAACCCGTTCAAAAGTTAGGAAGGGTGGGTTTACTTTATGGGCAGACTGTATAAAGAAATATGTATGCATATTGCATCTGAAATAAAAATTATTTACTATTTTCTATCCGGTACAAGTCTGCACTTTTCAAAGCTCAAGTAGAAACGTAGCTCTTTCTTGTGATAGGAGGTAATTGACTGATTATAGGTGCGAATATTTCGACTTCTACCCCTATTCTACAAGCTATTTTGAATGAGTGGAAGTGGTTTGAACACGGATAATGGAATTTTCAAGGAATATTTTTATCATCATTTTGCCTTAAATCACAGAATAGTCGTGAACCCGTGCCGGTCGGTTAACTGGTGCATTTATCCCAATTGAGATGATCTATCAATTTTTATATAACAATATTCAAGAGGTATGGTTGAAAATGACTGTAAAACAATTCTTGTATCGTAAATACATATCGTGATGCGTATTAATTTTAGAAAATTTTTCTCAAAAATGCTCTCATTTCTATTGAGACAAGCTACCGTCTTGGATGAGCTTGTTGATATGTCTGAAATAGTATATTGTTTTACGAGTGACGAAAGTAACATTTTTTTGAGCAAGAGAACAGTTTACCAGCCTAGGCTGGTAATGTTTACGAGCTTAACACTATACTTCTTCTACAACCTCGATTATATCATTACTATAGGCTAAAAAATAACAATAGACAAATATTTTATTTTAAATTAAAAATAACAGAATTTATTTGAACATTATTTATAATTCAATTATTGGTTAGTTGTTACATTCGAACAATTATTCAAAATTATAGTAGTATTACCACCGTGCATGGTATCACACGTTGAAAGGTAAGGGCTACGCCTTCCCTAACTAGCACAAGTCTCTGACTTCTGAGGTTTCCTCGTAAGGGTGCAGCCGTTTGACGAATATAACAATTTTAACGAATTTTTTATTCGTAGATTAGTAAACAGAAGTAAATTCACTCGCGCCGCTTTATTTGCGTCGAAATCCCTACCTTGAAAATTGCGTTTGGAGCAACCAAAATGAATCCGAGATTGAACGCCGTACGTGAGACCAAGTGAGACCGGTCAACTTTCAGCCGACCCCTCTTACCCCACCGTATGCAAGAAAAGAATTAAGTCTAAACTCAATACATCAAAGGGGCCGACTATGAGTGAACCTACTTCTGTTTACTTATCTACGGTGGTATCACAATTAAGAATTTTGTATTTTGAGGCAGACGATGGCACATCTGTTATGGTGATAACTGACGTCACTCCAGATGAAGATGCGCCGTAGTCGGAAATTTTTATTTGTACTAACTATACTAACTGATTGATCAACATATACTCCCTCAGCCTCCATGCATTTTCAATTGCATTGTATTCAAGTACAAAATTTGCCAATTCAACACTAACAATAATTATGATTATGATTGAAATAAATTCAAAAAATTGTTAAAATAACGAAAAAAAAAATTTTCTACAAGCGTGCGTGATTCACCCTATACCCGCACGCAATTTAGTTTGAAAAGTGTCATTTTCCCGCACGCTTAAGTCACTTCAAGTGAGTTATTCCCGCACTAGTGCTGGTAAAATTTTTCATGCACGCGAAAGTTTGTTCAAGTGTGTTACATAATATTTTTTAATTCGCTTCAAGAAAAAATTTATCCTAACTCATACGGAAACGTACTCTCCCGCACTCGACTGCTTACCCGAAGTCCGCTTTGCGTCGTTCGGGTAACGGCAGTCGCATGCGGGAAAGGTACTCTTTCTGTACTTGTTGGGATAATAACTATTTCAAGTGGTTAGAAAAATATTCTGCATAACTCAGTAATCAAGTGTAATTGTCTATGTCAAATTGACTTCATTATTTCAGAAGATTTTGATTTATCTTCCTGTCATGATTACTTTCAGTACCCTAATCTTAGCCAATTGAAATTCTTCTTCAGACTGTACGTGACGTCCTCTCAGCGATCAACTATTCATGAAACACTTTCATATTCGAATCGATATTTATACACAAAATGTGTTTCCGATATGTCCTCGGAATTACCGTGAGCATTTTACGTGTGTATAAGGATTATCTTTCGAAAATTTCGGTGAGTGCCCTCTGTGAAAATATTGGCTGAAATCACTGAAATACGAATCCGCACAAGCCATTAAAGAAATTTGAAAAGTCGGTACAGATATGATCGCCAAATGAAAATACACGTCGTTATTAGGACGAAACGCTCCGAGGACTGAGATGAAGTCCTTGCAACGAAATATGCCCTCACAAGCCCGCTCAGCTACAGGCTATTGTCCCCACATCGTATCAAGAATCCACAAATAAGTCTGCGAACGCTGTTAACAAAGATCAGCTTTTTCAAAAGAATTGTTATCGCATGTAACCTGATACTTATGAGAAGGTCATAGTGCCATAATATCGCATATAACAACTCCCCCTTATAATGAAAAGTTGGTGCAAACGCGACAACTTTTGAAAATGAAAAGAAAATTTAAATATTGAAAATATTGAATTTTGAACTTAGAATCCTTTGTTATTGGATGGAGTCAGTTCTAGTTGTTCTTTTTTTATTGGTTCTTCGATATGGACGATTGGACATCTTCATGGAAAAATTCTGCTTAGGGGACTTCAGTAGATCACCTATGAGAAAACCGAGGGCGGAAGTGGCAAAAAGGCATTCGCGTGTGTTCATCGTGTGACGTAGTCGACGCTGCTTCGCGTTCATCGTGTGACGTAGTCGAGAGAGATCCCTTAGATTGATAACATTTTGCCAATAAATAAATAAATAAATGTTTATTGTTACAATGTTTTCAATCTCTCTACACATCATTTGATATACGAAACTCCGTCCTAGCTCAACTCTTCGCCCAAGAGGGACCAGGGGAGAGGAAGGGTCGGGAGGACGCACTGAGAGCCGCCTCCCTTCCTCCACAGACATTGCTGGCTGCAGAGCAAGGGAGCGCTTGTGCCAGGCGGCACATAGGGTCCCGGTCAGAGACGCTTGTGTCCATCCCCGCTGGTGTTAGCGGTTAGCCGAGTATTCCAAACGATAGTGGTTGCAGTACGTATGATACATGCCTCCTGCAAAGCTTATGCATGTCGTCGGTCGGTAGCATTCAATGTAGATACTGCATTGTCGTCTAGTTTGATCAGAGGTGGTTGTTTCGTGCTACCCCGGAAAAGGCTGATGCAAAAAACCGGGTCAACATTTTGCCAATAGAGAGCGCACACTTTGAAAATTTTGAATTAATTGAATTGAATTTATAAAGAAAAAAGATTTCAGCAGCAGAGAATTAAACCACCGTCCTTTTGCTTGATAGCGAGCGACGCTAGCCTTGTCTCCACGGAGACTTCGTACAAGTTAATGTACAAATGTGGGATATATATTTCTCCAGCTACCAGAGCACGCTGTTTGAATATTTAAAAAAATATAATGATTCTGATAATAATAATGATGTTTGGAATAAATGTGAAAAATTGCGAGGTAACGAGAGTGTAACGTTTGAAGGTGTGATTCCAATGAGGAAAGTATACAAGGTGTTTCAAAATGTATAATTTAAGAGAAATGAAAGTGACGTTCATTGAACGTGACTGCTGCCTGTGTGTGTCAAATATCATGTGGGAAATGGGTTAGGTAACTTTATTTTTGAATGGATCCATTGACGAAACTCTTGGGCTTTGGGCATCTTGCGAGCGGTAATCAACTCAAAAATCCTAGCAACATTAATGAATTTTGAGTTAGATTGCACACATTTTGAAGTCGCACCACTTTGGTGCCACTTTATGTCCTCATACAAACGACTATTATTATTTGAAACATGATTTGAAAAAAAATATGAAGAGAACAAATCAATCACTGATGGGGTCCGTCATTTTTAACGTGCGATACCCAGTATGTGTCAGTTTGATTCTTTTTCTTTTTCGGTGATAGGAGATAGGAGACAGACAGATTGACAGACAATCAGAAAGTCAGTTTGATCGATGCAGAACGAACTACTAAACTAACCTTATAAAACGTCTATTTTAGTCGCATTCTTGGATGTTTTAGCGTTTCAAATTTTAGCTGTTTTTTAGAACGCAAAAACGTTTATTGTGGCTGCATTTTTGCGTGTTTGAGCGTTTCAATTTTCAGTTGTTTTTTGGAACGCTAAAAACGTCCATTTTGATCACATTTTTACAGAGAATCGCCGCCGCAGTGAAGTCACCCCAACTATGGCTGGAAAATATTTACAATGCGTTTCAAGTGTAATTATCAAAGAAAAAAACTTACCGAGTGTTTCGAAAAAATATCACCGGTAATAGAAAAAAGACGGTTAGTTGTTTAGAGAGAGAGAAAAAGAAGTCACAAGTTGAATTTAATCTTTATAGAATTCTTGTTATAGTGTCCACAATATCAGCATGTATATTGATGAGAGTTGTACTGGAAATAATTGTAGAGGCTAATAGAAGATGGATTATTTGTTTAAAAGCTTGTTACAAAAATTGAATTTTATTTTTATTATTACCATACAATCATTCTGCTATCAACTTACGTCATTCGTTTCATTATCAGTTGGCATTGAAGCGTGGTGTCCGAGCCAGCGTTATCGGTAATAGAAAAACGAGCAGATTGATATGGAGTGTTGCCGGTTGTAAAATTAAACATTGGGTTTGGGGATAGGGCGTTGCCAGTTGTAAAATTAACCTTCACTTCACTCAAAAAATATGCCAATGTGCCATCAGCATTTTGAAGTTATTAGTCTCGTTGGTTAGTCACGAACTTGCTCACTTTTCTCGACATAAGACTTGTTTAATTGAAACCTGAATTTGCCAGAGTTATGGCTGTCTGAGAGTGCTTTTTCAAGTTCTTCATAGGTGACGCAGCGAGCGATTTACTATTGGTCGCTACTTCATCTGTGAGGAATTGTTAGTTAAATGATGAATTACGATTACAGTCATTTGTGTACAACAAACCAATCATGAGGTTGATCATAATCGTGCTGGCTGCTTTCTTACCATTACTAGCAGCAAATTCAACTTTTCTACAACACTATTTGGAAACATATGGGTATATTAATAATAGTTCGCTGACAGATTTATCAATAGCTGTTAGTAATTTCCAAGAACGTTATAATTTACCTGTAAATGGAACTTTGAATAATGAAACAATGGAGCTTATTACGAGACCCAGATGTCAACATGGCGAAACCGAGTATACAGTTTCAACAAAATGGAAAAAACCTCATCTGCGGTGGTACCTATCTCGCTATCCATTCAACAAAAATTATAATGAATACCTTGCAGTATTAAAAAAAGCTTTTGAAATGTGGCAGAATGTATTCATTTTAATATTTGAGATGGTAACGAAACCTAATTCAGATATCACGATAATATTCCTTAAAAGTTATCATCAATATCGTAGGAATTGTATGGGTAATTCATATTGTCCTTCGACTTTTGATGGTCCTGGCAAAGTCTTAGGTCATGCTTTCTTTCCAGAAGCACGTAAGAACTCTTGTATAGAAATTCATTTTGACGATGAAGAAAAATGGTATACAGGATATAATGAAACGCCTTACGGATATTCGAATTTATTGATGGCAGCCGTTCATGGAATTGGACATTCTTTAGGTTTAGGTCATTGCGATACGGAGGACGCAATCATGTATCCATGGTATCAACAAAAAATGTGCCCCATCCATCAAGATGACATTAATGGACTTGAGGTACTTTATGGTCGAAAGTACCGATTTGTTGCTATACCTGAGTATATACCACCAGATACAACTACTACTTCCCTCAAAACTACGCTCTCACTCCATACTACAAGCAAACAACACCTTCCTCATCTACCTAAATTCAATAAAAATTTATGTGAAGTTAAAGCTCCACCAGATATAATGTTTTTGGCGTACGCTCCAGGCTTTCCAGGCTATCGATTGTATGTTATTGTGAAGGATATGATATGGAAGTTTGATATTAGCGATAAAAAGAAGAAAATTACTGAACCTGAAAAGCTACAGAATTATCTAACGAAGGAATTAAGACCCTATGGCGTAGATTACGTTTTCCAAACTGCTAATGGTAATTTATTGGTTGCCAGCAAAAATAAAGTATATTCAAGTTTATTTCCGACCTTACAAATCGATAAAGATGTAGAAATTTCTCTTCTACCTCCAAACGCTAAAATAAATGCACTTTTTCAAACACAGGCAGGAAAATATTTTATCTTTTATGATAATACTTCCTTCATTTAATTTGATGGAATGAATATTAATGCAGCGGAAATTATCACTAGGGGTCGTATTGAAGATGCTTTCCCAGAAATCCCCAATGAAATCACTTCAGCGTTTCGCTATATAGATGGCCATATGTATTTTTTCAAGGGAAATACGTACTTCAAGTACAATGAGTTCCAAAGAAGACTTATTGAAGTAGGAGACTTCAATTGGAACATGTTTGATATTGCATGCCCCAACAATAAGCTTTTGGATGATCTTAGACATTTATTGATGAAACTGACATCTTTTTATGAATAATTTGATAAAATATGCCGACGCTATAACACCCTTACTTTAGAATAACACAAAATATGCTGAATAAATTATGAAAATATGTCTCACTTTTATTATAACCTATCTGAATTTGATTTCCAATGTTATAATTTAGTATTAAAGAACGTGAGAAGGGAGTCTGCAACATTCCGTTGTAGTTGTTAATTAATGTGTATGCATACATGACATCGGGATTTGCAAGCAAGAGTACACACCCTCAAAAGCACACCCAACGGTCAGCTAAGTGAAATTATTAATCAAAATTTCCATATTTTTTCGCATCCATAACCCATGAATTTTTGCAATGCTTTCTCATATACCGTAACATTTTTGAAACATACTTCCTATGTTAACATGACACCTACAATTCAGACTTTTTTCTTGAAATTTTTTGCATCCATAACACATATTTGTTATAATGTTTCCTCATAGACTGTACCATTCAAATATTACCCTTTTATGAACTCAACAGTATTGTACGTTGAAACGCTAACTCTCCAATTACTATGATTTTCATTTGCAGAATTTACTCATCGCACGTTAAAATGAGGGGGCTTCGTCTTTTTCGACTGTTGATGGAACGTATGGAATCGTATGTTGAAACTTCAGACCTCCGTTAAACTGTCATGTTTATTTTTTCGCAAATGATGTATTTTGAGATACCTAGTGTAAGTTCCTTATTGGGATCGCACGTGGAAACGTTAGACCTCTGTTAAACTGACATGTTTTTTTTCGCAAATGATGTATTTTGAGATACTTAGTATAAGTTCCTCATTGGGATCGCACGTGGAAACGTTAGACCCCGTTAGACTGACACGTTTTTTCTCAAACGATATATTTTGAGGCAGCCTTTAAACGTTTATCATTGGGATCGCATGTTGAAGTGCTAGACTCCCGTCGAACCGGCATATCTTTTTCTCATACGCTGAATTTTGTAACACCCTGTAGCCCATTGAGATCACACGTTAAAATGCTATGACCCCGTCGCATCCATAACCCATGAATTTTTGCAATGTTTTCTCATATACCGTAAAATTCAGACTTTTTTCTTGACATGTTTTGCATCCATAACACATATTTGCTATAATGTTTCCTCATAGACTGTACCATTCAAATATTTCCCATTTATGAACTTGACACTATTGTACGTTGAAACGCTAACGCCCTGTTACTCTCCAATTACTATGTTTTTCATTTGCAGTATTTATTCATCGCACGTTAAAATGAGAGGGCTACGTCTTTTTCGACTGTTGATAGAATGTATGGAATCGTATGTTGAAACTTCAGACCTCCGTTAAACTGACATGTTTTTTTCGCAAATGGTGTATTTTGAGATACCTATTATAAGTTCCTCATTGGGATCACACGTGGAAACGTTAGACCCCGTTAAACTGACACATTATTTCTCAAACGATATATTTTGAGGCACCCTTTAAACGTTTATCATTGGGAACGCATGTTGAAGTGCTAGACTCCCGTCGAACTTGCATATTATTTTCTTATACGCTGAATTTTGGAACACCCCGTAGCCCATTGAGATCACACGTTAAAATGCTATGACCCCGTCGCATCCATAACCCATGAATTTTTGCAATGCTTTCTGATATACCGTAAAATTCAGACATTTTTCTTGACATTTTTTGCATCCATAACACATATTTGTTATAATGTTTCCTCATAGACTGTACCATTCAAATATTTCCCATTTATGAACTTAACACTATTGTACGTTGAAACGCTAACGCCTGGTTACTCTCCAATTACTATGTTTTTCATTTGCAGTATTTACTCATCGCACGTTGAAATGAGAGGGCTACGTCTCTTTCGACTGTTGATGGAATGTATGGAATCGTATGTTGAAACTTCCGACCTCCGTTAAACTGACATGTTTTTTTCGCAAATGATGTATTTTGAGATACCTAGTATAAGTTCCTCATTGGGATCGCACGTGGAAACGTTAGACCCCGTTAAACTGACACGTTTTTTCTCAAACGATATATTTTGAGGTACCCTATATACGTTTATCATTGGGATCGCATGTTGAAGTGCTAGACTCCCGTCGAACCGACATGTTTTTTTTTCTTATACGCTGAATTTTGGAACACCCCGTAGCCCATTCACACGTTAAAATGCTATGACCCCGTTGAACCGCCACGTTTTTTTTCTATATTATATATATATATTGTTGAAATTCGACGTTTCGGCTTCGATTTTGGAGCCATTTTCAAGAACTGAAAAAGAAAGAAAATTAATAAATGGTTGAAACGTAATTCTACGCTGAGATCTCAATCTGCCTACTCTCAGCGTAGAATTACGTTTCAACCATTTATTAATTTTCTTTCTTTTTCAGTTCTTGAAAATGGCTCCAAAATCGGAGCCGAAACGTCGAATTTCAACAAATTCTAGACGCGGTTCAACCCGAACTTTTAGTTTTCAAATATCTGACCGCGGAAACCTATCTGAACACATATATATATATATATATATATATATATATATATATATATATATATATATATATATATATATATATATATATATATATATATATATATATATATATATATATATATATATATATATATATATATATATATGAAAGTTGGGTAAATCGTGACTGACAATACGTGGAGAATTGGAAAAATCTTGGGGTTGCAGTCTTATGTTGGTCTTAAAGAAAACTCTTTGTTATCTTGTCAAGCTTTCGGAAAAGTTTATTTCCTTCCTCAGGACAACTATAACAGGACAAAATTAAAAATGGAGAAATATATCGAATCTACTAACATACATAACTTGAGTAAAAATTTAAATTAGCATCAGTAAAGTAAAAAATATTGTATAAAAATTAAAATGCGGACTGACAGTATATGAATTTGAAAATAAATGTCAATGTATTTGAATTGATATTATAAAATCAAGTGACTCTACTAGGTGTATTAGCATTACTATAATTTTTCGATTTATCTCTGTTCAGTTTTAAAATATAGGTGTAAATTTTACTTAAATTATTCAACTCAGTTTTCTTGTTTAAGCTGTTACTCTCTTCATTAATTTGTAACATTTCTAAAAATGTCCTTTTGAAAATGTTGTTTTCTATTTCAAGCACACTAACATTATCGAAACCCATTCTATGGTCAAAACGATTTACATGTTCAGCTAATGCACAGGAATTAACATTTCTTCTACAATCACTTTTATGCGAAGTAATCCAACCTTTCAAGAGACCAGAAGTTTGCCCGATGTATACTTTATTACAATCGTTGCAAGGAATTTTGTAAACAACATATTCTTATACAATATTTTTTACTTTACTGATGCTAATTTAAATTTTTACTCAAGTTATGTATGTTAGTACATTCGATATATTTCTCCATTTTTAATTTTGTCCTGTTATAGTTGTCCTGAGGAAGGAAATAAACTTTTCCGAAAGCTTGACAATATATATATATATATATATATATATATATATATATATATATATATATATATATATATATATATATATATATATTGGTTTCGGAATATCGTACCTCATCAGTGCAGTCAAGGTTATCACGGTTGTATACACGCGAGGTCCCGATGTTCGTCATCGTCCTCCGAGAGGAATACTGCAATTGCTCACAGGATCCACCTCGGTGACAGATTAGAGAGCACCCCAGAAAGACATTTCGGATACGAAATGGTATATGTGATATACTTGTTTCAAGGAGCAAATAATGTTCCAGTGACTGTGAAACAGTCGATAACAATCCTTTAAGAGGTGACTATAACTTTGTATAGTATGTATGGCATATGTCCAACAGAAAACAACTACTTCTCTGGCTGATACCTCGACAGATATTGAATTATATCTGTCAGACATATGTGCAAAGATCCTTACTTTGAAGGAACAACTTTGCAAGAGCTCTCTGAAACAAACAGCAGGGCTCTGCCTGATTCAAACGGAAAGCCAACTACAGACCGGTTTCGGAATATCGTACCTCATCAGTGCAGTCAAGGTTATCACGGTTGTATACACGCGAGGTCCCGATGTTCGTCATCGTCCTCCGAGAGGAATACTGCAATTGCTCACAGGATCCACCTAGGTGACAGATTAGAGAGCACCCCAGAAAGACATTTCGGATACGAAATGGTATATGTGATATACTTGTTTCAAGGAGCAAATAATGTTCCAGTGACTGTGAAACAGTCGATAACCATCCTTTATGAGGTGACTATAACTTTGTATAGTATGTATGGCATATGTCCAACAGAAAACAACTACTTCTCTGGCTGATACCTCGACAGATATTGAATTATATCTGTCAGACATATGACCGGAAGTAACATCAACTTTCTTATTTTAAATGGAAACCCTATTTTTTTTTCTTTTCGCTTTATTCAGCATTAAATTCCCTTTCTAATGACATATCACAAGTTGGTATCTAACCAGAAACTAGATCAGAAAAAAATTATTATTGAAATTCACCGAGTAGGCCGTGTAAGCAAAATGAAAGCCAAAAATTGAAAAGTTGGCTATGGAAACCATACGTCACTTGATAACAGTTGCTACTACTGTGATATTTTATTTTCATTCGTCGGCGTTATAAAAAGCCGCCAAAAAAAATATTGGAAAAATTGGGAAAAAACAATACTCTGTAGGTCCATAACTTAAATAGGAACATACAACTTTTTCTTGCCTGTACTATTCAGCATAATCATTCCTTTCTAATGATATAATAGAAAGTAATTTTTTGAAATGAAATACCAAAACATCCAATTATTATTATTCAAATAACAAAATAACAGATTTATCGAAAAAAATAATTCAAATTGATAGGATTAAAGATAAAATAAATTTAAAAAAAATGTTCGAAATGCATTCCCTCAGCGTCAATACATTTATTGACTCTGGTGATATTTTCATGTAAAACGTTTCTCAACATTTGGGGCGTGATATCTTGGAAAGCTCTACGAATTTTTACTTCTAGCTCATGTAAAGTTGTAGGCTGTGTGGAATACACCCTATTTTTAAGATGCTCCCATAGAAAAAAGTCGCACGGAGTAAGATCAGGTGACCTTGGTGGCCACCTGACTGGACCATGGGTTGTTATAAGTCTCTCTTGAAAGTGATTTTGAGGATAATTCCGCATAATTCAAGAATAGCGAGAAATTATCTTCAAAATCAATACAATAACTGAGATATTCCATAGGCAATACTTCCGTAGCCACCCGGTATATATATATATATACATGAGAACCAGTGACGAGACATGGGGAGTAGGCAGATTGAGAACCCGACGTCAAGTCACAAAAACCTAACGTAATTATACCTGTGGAGTAGGCAGATTGAGACCTCAGCGTAGAATTACGTTTCAACCATTTATTAATTTTCTTTCTTTTTCAGTTCTTGAAAATGGCTCCAATATCGGAGCCGAAACGTCGAATTTCAACAAATTCTAGACGCGGTTCAACCCGAACTTTTAGTTTTCATATATATATATATATATATATATATATATATATATATATATATATATCTATCAAAATCAACTATACCTCATAAACACTTATGGAGTGTTCTCAAAGGGGTAGCCTGTGCGAGTAGAGAACGGCGATTAT
The DNA here is from genome assembly GCA_958502065.1 of Chrysolina americana. NCBI lineage: Eukaryota > Metazoa > Arthropoda > Insecta > Coleoptera > Chrysomelidae > Chrysolina > Chrysolina americana. The sequence continues at coordinate 35,890,467 of OY293420.1, forward strand.
TATGATTTTTTCTTGAGGGTGCAGCCATGTTTTTTCTCTAAACTGACAACCGTCGTTTTTTCAATCATCATTATTATAATTATTATATCACCTTTAGCTCTGAATATTTTATCTACTTATTAAATTGCGTACTGGCACTTGGACTTGGAAAACTTTCCTGTATTTCTTTTTTTTTTGTTGCATCGCTAGCACCTACTTTTCATAATTTTTCCTCATAGACTGAATTATTCAAAACATTTTTCAATAATAAACTTGCTATCAACTTTCAATACTAACAAAAATATGATTTTTAATTCACACTTTAAATTTTTTCCTGGACATTTTTCTTTTTCATAACCCATGATTTCTCACAATACTTTCTTATATTCCGCAACATTTGAAAATTATTTCATATATATTTACTCGACGCCTATTTTTTATACTCACGATTTCTCATTTGGATTTGGAAATTTTCCTGCATTTTTGATTTGCATCCATAACACATGATTCTCATACACTTTATAGTTTGAAACATATTTCATATAATAACTTGACACCTCTTTTGAATACTAAAGAATATATGAATTTTTACTTGTCCTTTGAAATTCATCCCGAGTGTTGGCGTGAGAAGTATAATTTAACAAAATTTTCACAATTTTCGTCACGACTTGCAATGCTGTAATAAAACTTACTTATCTCAAAATCCTCTGAACTTCCAATTATAGAATTAATTTTATTGAGCCACAAAACTACACACAACACCAATGTTTCTTGGTACCTCGGCATCGGCGATACTTTAGATAAACTTATTTTCGATCCCACAATGAACAGGACGTGCGATAAGACGTTGGTTGCAATAAGAAATACACCTCTCATATCTGAAAATGTTATTTCAAGTCTGTAGTATGCCCCAAAGATCCATTACATAGGCATTTTCTCTTTATAGCTTTAATGAAAATTAAACACGTAAACTCAAACTTCTTTTGGTGTTCGTTTGATAAAAATAGTTGTTGCCGGGTATTTGAAACGTGAAAAGTAAACCTTAGCATAAAATGAAAAACTCAATCATTACAGCAATAGAATTATTTGTAATGGTAGAATTAGAGAAACTGAATGAATGTACAGAAAAAGACTATCTGTACACGGCTGGAGACATAAATAGCTGTCATTATATTGTGACAACTTGTCATTAATACATGACTTTTCAAAATCAACCATACCTCATAAACACTTATGGAGTGTTCTCAAAGGCGTAGCCTGTGCGAGTAGAGAACGGCGATTATTATTATTTGCCGTGGCACTCTGGGGTGACTTACTAATTTCTGTTGGCGTATTCGCTTACAGTTTCAAGCTGAAACGCTGCAGTTTTACGCATGGGTATCGCACGTTCAAAATGACGGCCCCCCCATCATGACATCCAATGAGACAACCTTTTTACGCAAAACGAAAACTTTTGAATCCCTATGCATTTTTTCTTCGACCCATTTTCCCACCCAACATTTGACAAGCAGCAGTGATCTTTTTTTTTCTTGAATGACATGTTATTGGTGCACTCGGTATTACATTCAATGAGCAGCCGCCATGTTTTTCCTCTTAAATGATACTTTTTGAGACACCCTGTTGTTTTTTCTCTCAAATGATGTGTTGTTACACCCGATATAGCATTTAACAAGCAGCCGTCATGTTTTTTCCTCTTAAATTATTCCTTTTGAGACACTCTGTTGTTTTTTTCTTAAATGATACATCCCCAACCTCAATGGTTAATTTTACAACCGGCAACGCCCTATCCCCAAACCCAATGTTTAATTTTACAACCGGCAACACTCCATATCAATCTGCTCGTTTTTCTATTACCGATAACGCTGGCTCGGAGACCACGCTTCAATGCCAACTGATAATGAAACGAATAACGTAAGTTGATAGCAGAATGATTGTATGGTAATAATAAAAATAAAATTCAATTTTTGTAACAAGCCTTTAAACAAATAATATATCTTCTGTTAGCCTCTACAATTATTTCCAGTACAACTCTCATCAATATACATGCTGATATTGTGGACACTATAACAAGAATTCTATAAAGATTAAATTCAACTTGTGACTTCTTTTTCTCTCTCTCTCTAAACAACTAACCGTCTTTATTCTATTACCGGTGATATTTTTCGAAACAGTCGGTATGTTTTTTTCTTTGATAATTACACTTGAAACGCTCTCTAAATATTTTCCAGCCATAGTTGGGGTGACTTCACTGCAGCGGCGATTCTCTGTAAAAATGTGATCAAAATGTACGTTTTTCGCGTTCCAAAAAACAACTGAAAATTGAAACGCTCAAACACGCAAAAATGCAGCCACAATAAAGGTTTTCGCGTTCTAAAATTAAACAGAAAAAAAATGTCTGATTACATGCATTTCTTATGGAGATTTGACATTTCAAAATTGCTGAAAATACACAATTTGGCATTCGAAAAAACAACTGAAATTTGAGTACGCTCAAACACGTAAAAATGTGACTACAATAACCGTTTTTTTGCGTTCGAAAAAACAGCTAGAATTTGAAACGGTAACACATGCAAGAATGCGACTAAAATAGACGTTATATAAGGTCAGTTTATTTCTTCTCTTCATATTTTTAGATGATATACTTCAATATGTCCTACAATAGCACTATGATGTGTTTTTTCTTCAACCTCCATGTTTCTCCTCTTAAATGATATATTGGTTCACCTGGTATACTAAATTTGACAAGCAGTCGCCATGTTTTTCTCTTAAATAATATATAAGACATCCTATATATATCTTTGCTGAATACTTTGCTACCCTCCATTGCCCGAATGACCCATTTCCCACATGATATATTACACACACACAAGCAGCAATGAACGTCACTTTCATTTCTCTTAAATTATACATTTTGAAACACCTTGCATACTTTCCTCATTGGAATCACACCTTCAAACGTTACACCCTCGTCACCCCGCAATTTTTCATATTTATTCCAAACATCATTATTATTATCAGAATCACAATCATTATATTTTTTTTAAATATTCAGAGTGCTCTGGTAGCTGGAGAAATATATCCCACATTTGTACATCCACTTGTACGAAGTCTCCGTGGAGACAAGGCTAGCGTCGCTCACTACCAAGCAACCCGGTTTTTTGCATCAGCCTTTTCCGGGGTAGCACGAAACAACCTCTGATCAAACTAGACGACAATGCAGTATCTACATTGAATGCTACCGATCGACGACATGCATAAACTTTGCAGGAGGCATGTATCATACGTACTGCAACCACTATTATTTGGAATACTCGGCCATCCGCTAACACCAGCGGAGATGGACACTAGCGTCTTTGACCGGGACCCTATGTGCCTCTTGGCACAAGCGCTCCCTTGCTCTGCAGCCAGCAATGTCTGTGGAGGAAGGGAGGCGGCTCTCAGTGCGTCCTCCCGACCCTTCCTCTCTCCTGGCCCCTCTTGGGCGGAGAGTTGAGCTTAGGACGGAGTTTCTGTATACCAAATGATGTGTAGACATATTACCAACTATGTAACAATAAACATTTATTTATTTATTTACTACCAAGCAAAAGGACGATGGTTCAAATTTCTGCTGCTGAAATCTTTTTTCTTTATAAATTCAATTCAATTAATTCAAAATATTTAAAGTGTACGCACTCTTCTGGCAAAATGTTATCAATCAACTGGATCTCTATCGACTACGTCACACGATGAACGCGAAGCAGCGTCGACTACGTCACACGATGAACACACGAGAATGCCTTTTTTCCACTTCCGCCCCCGTTCTCTCATAGGTGATCTACTCTCATATTCTTCAGATCTACCCAATTTCAAAGCCAAATATTTTTTTCGGATAGCTTTTGCAATTTCATTGATTTTAGTCTTTCGAATAACATCAACTTCTTTGCTCAACGGTTTCATGATGATAACTGTGAGATACATCAATCCCTCTGTATACTTATATATTTATCGAATCCTTGACGATAACATCCAGCATTTATATCAAAATCTTTCATTATCACAACGGTTCCATACCGATGCTGTCGCTAGCATTCTGTACACATTGCCTTGAATTCATCGAACGACATGTCTGGGGAAACGTGTTCATCGAATACATGTTTCAAATTCATTTAATCCTGCTTGAAAAGCACAATCATATTACAATTGTCTCGTATTAATTGTTTGGGAATTTTTGAATATGTCTGACAAAGGTATGCAGCATCAATATTTCGGTGTCTGCAAAAGGAGTAATATTCTCGAATTTTCTGTTGACCATCGCATGCAACATCATCGAAAATGAATATGGAATTTGATTTGGCCTCGTGAGGGCTTATGATTTCCTCATTTTCCCTGAACGGATAATATCCCAATCCCTTGACTTTCCCCAAAATTTCTTGAACCACCTAATATTTGGGTTGGTACAAAGATTTTGAATATACGTAGATGTTTTCGAATTTTGTTCCGTTCAGGTGGAATAACAGTGTTAAAATAGCATTTGTCTTTCCACAACCACTTGGCCCACAAATAATTGCACGAAACAAATTCGGTAATAATTCACCATGCTTCCCAACCATACTGCTATTGACGCTTCCATTCAAAAAATCAAAGTTTTCAATAGGCATTGTCTTGTCTTGTTAAACGACTTCCATTATGTGATGAAAAAACATGAGCGCGCCATGGTTATAAATAAACGCATCTTTCATCATTATCAATGTTGACTTACTCTGGTGCAGGTGATGCCAATTCAATCATCAATAAGCTCCCGTTCGAATTGCATCTACCAGGTTATTCGTGTTGCGAACCTGGCACCAAATTGAGACAGAGATTACAACGCGAAGAAACTGGCGTGATCCTTTGAACGAAAGCTGCAAAGACCACGATATTGCATAAGACTCTCAATCCGACTCTCTAGAAGACCATCATAAAGCAGATCAAGTGTTGGAAAATAGAGCTTGAGAACGAGTTGAATCTAAAGACGCTAATTTGGGGAACGGGCTGCAGCTTGGCTTGTTACTTCCACCATGAAAGCCAAACGTAAGCTAGGTATGGGCGTGTCCTTTCGAAGTAACTTGCTTAAAAAAAATTATTAAAAATTGGAAACACAATCCTACTAATATTAAGAAATCTAGTGCTTCGGCTTTGCGAGTAGCAAAAATGGCATTAAGTCAAGCTGGAGGACGTGAGAAAATACGAGTGCCTAGAATAATTCCATTCGATGCAAAATCTGGAGGAATCCTACCCCTCATACCTATATTTGCTGCACTTTCGGCTTTGGGTGCCTTGGCAGATTGAGCAAGCTCCATAGCAAAAACCGTAATAGGCGCAAAAAATGCTAAAAAGAAACTTGAAGAAGATCATTTGGGTTCAGGTTTATGCCTGCGGAAAACCCCGCAAGGATTTGGACTGTTCCTGAAAAAACAACATCAACGGAAAGGACGAGGTCTTTACCTAAAAAAGCAAAAAAACTGCTAGATAAGCTACCCCATAGAGCATTATACGATTCGGAAGTTCAGGAGTGTGCTCGTCAGATGAAAATAAATACCACATTTTCGTGGAGTCTTTATGCGTGATACGTTGCCAACTTGTGGTCCTTGGCTGCGAGAATGCGCTATATTGAACTTGGATTCCCACTTGAATACAGGCACTCATATTTCGATAGTTTCGGCAATCACAAACCTCCAATGGAATTGGCAAGATATTTTGGGAGGGGTGTAAGAATTACATATAATAATAGTCAATATCAAAATTACGATCATAGTAACTGCGGACATCTCTGCCTAAAGTTTCTACTTCATAATGTCCACCGCTGAGATGCATAAATCGTTGGCTGAAATACATGAATATGAATCATTGCGAGATTTCACTGATACTCAACTGCGAGCTTTGTCAATCGAATATTTGATTGGGAACGCAGGACCTTGGGAGTTGCTGGATGTATGGCATAGGTTACCAAAGGACAACAAAAATCGATTCGCTTTGCAGATTCGTTTACCATGTTTCATTATCAAAATGAGTTTGGACTGTCAACGACATCACTAAAAGAAACAGAGTATCATGGACCAGTTAGCGCACAATTTCAATGTTATTATTGTAATAATAAATAAATGATTTTTCATCCAGGTTGTTGTTCATTATTTAAGGTGGTTCGCTTCCGACACTATATCATTCATGTCTATGATATTGACGTTAACAAGTCGTTCTTCAACGCCTTCCATCGATTTCAATCCGCCCATTTAATTGGATTCTGATTCAGAATACAGTTTGGCTTTGCTCAGCTTCCATTCGTACAACAGTATACCCAACATTGAAGAAGGTACAAAATTCTACTACTTTGAAAACGGGGGCAAAACTAAACAGAGTATCGATATCCCTACTGGCTCTTACGAAATTGGTGATATTGAGGCTTTGATCAGCAAACACATCACACCCAAAACGTACAAGGAAAACCTCGAGGAATTTTTCTACCTCAAACCGAATGATAATACGCTGAAAAGCGAAATATTCTGCCTTAAACACTCAATTGATTTCCGACCTGCAAACAGTTTGGCCCGCATTTTAGGGTTTTCGTCTGCTCTTCCCAAACCCAACTTGCATTACGCATCAGATCTACCTGTAGATATCATTAAAGTACGTACCATACACATATATAGCAACATTACGTTCGGAGCATTCTACAACGACGCACCGTCTCATACGATATACGAATTTGCTGTTGGTGTTGATCCTGGTTACGCAATCGACGAAACACCCAACCACCTCATTTATCTACCCATTGCTCATAGAGACAAAATAAAGAATATTACGCTGCGAGTGCTTGACCAGCATTCTCAACTCGTTGATTTTCGAAACGAAGAATTAATCGTTAGTTTGGAATTGAAGCGAAAGTATGGTGCTAACTATTCACAAGAATAACTTTCCACCATACCCCACCTCAGTCTTCACCAAGACCTTCAACGTGCGTCAACTACTGTCACCGGAGAATATACTGTTTTTGTAATCTCTTGGTTATCATGTTGTCCAATCAAGTGTTCAACATTTTCCGAAAACCACACAACGATGAATCCATACAAAAGGTGGAATGGCGGACTTACCCATATGCCATGCCCTTTCGCAACAATGATGTCATTGAAATTAACATCAATCAATCTGACGCTCACGATGCTTTGTATGATAGTCTGTTATTCATCAGTGGAAAAGTTGTGAAAACCAAAGGAGATGGTCGTGTAACATTCGTAAACAATGCTGGCACTTTCATGTTTCAATCTGCTAGTTATGAACAAAGCGGTAAGGAATTGGAGGCGGTTCGTGAAGTTGGAATTGTTAGTACTGTCAGAGGCTTTCTCACCTACACCGACGAAGATATCAAGCACTTGGCCAATTCAAGTTGGACTTTCCCCAGCAACTCTGTGGTTATCAACACCACTGATCTATCGTTCAACATGCTCATACCCATCAAATTTTTTTTGAATATTTTCAACGATTATCAATGTGTTTCCTATGGCAAACATACCATCAGATTAGTACGAGCTGCAGATGATAGCAACTGCTTCAAAATAGAGGAGACCGCTGGAGCACTAACGCCAAAGACGGAAGTTACGTTGGACATTGCAAATATCGAACTCAAAGTTAAACGAATTTATCCGCATGATCAAATTAAACTGCAACTCTTGAAGGCCATCCACGCTGATACTCCTATTCTCATGCCGTTCAGAAAATGGGAACTTCATATGTTGCCTGCTCTCACACAAGGTGCAAAAAATGAAATATGGGCCGTCAAGACTTTATCATTTCTCGAAAGTCCTCGCTATGTGATCATATGTTTCCAAAGAGATCGTGATTACACAAAATTCAACAATGATCCAAGTATATTCGCTCATTCAAATATTACCAATATAACACTCACTCTGAACGGTGAGAATTATCCCAAAGAGAATATACATCTGAATTTTGCAAAGGGAAATTTTTTGCAAGCCTATTTCAACTATGCACAATTCGGTCTCAGCTACAAAATTACTAATCAACATAATCCTCTGCTGAGCTCCACCGAATTTGTTGGCAAGACTCTCTTTGTCATCGATTGTTCCAGAAGGGATGAGAGCATAGAAAGTTCCACTGTTGATGTGAAACTCGAAATCGAGGCATCTGAAGGATTTCCCAAAAATACTAGAGCCTATTGCATCATTGAGCACGACACTGTTATTGAGTACCTCCCACTCAGCGAAATCATTAACAAATTAAACTGAACATATGCTTTTCACTTCAGTATCAATCACAGAGTCAACATGAGAATAGCTGTTGTAGATATTCAAGGCTTTACCATCGAGCAACAATTCCATCCTAAGGAGATTGCCATTTGGATTGGAATTCAATGTAGTAAGTTTCTGCTGCTGCCAACTATATCATTTTCCTCTTTGAGTAGAGCAGATAAACGTACTGCCTGTTTCTTGGAGCGAAACTTTCATGGATTGAGGTATTCCTCTGGCTTTGTGGAATATCATCAATTAGATTCCATCCTCAAGAAAAATTTACACAATGTTGATATCATTTTTACGTTACTATCTTAGTGAGAAATTCTATCAATTGGACCTACCTACACGTGTTGTGAATTTGGAGGACTGTGATAATACGTCATGGATGGTTCCAGCATTCGGAAACAACGATGGTATCTCACCTTGTATGCATCACATTGATAATCAACCCCACTATAATTGCAGTCTCCGAAACGTAGATATTCTATACAAATGGCTTTGTGATATGTTACCAAAATAAAACTGTATAATAAATTTTTCTATTTAAAATATTTTTTTTATCCAACCTCACCTGTTGATGAAAACGTAGCGTTTTGAAAAAACGAAACGGTGAGCTATTTTGGAAACGAAGCGTAATTCCTTCTCTCTGCATAGGCAAGTAGTTGCTGCATTTTCAGACGACCTGTTGTTTTTTTTTTCTCACAAATAATGTGTGAGACGTCCTGTATATACTATTGCTGAATACTTCGCTATCCCCAATGACCCATTTTCCATCTTCCATGTTTTTTTATGTTCCTGTGCAACAATGTTTATTTATTTGTCTTTTATTTTTTGTTCAACGATATTACCATTTCGCGTCCCAAAAAACAACTAAAATTTGAACGCTTAAACACGCAAAAATGCGACCACAATAACCGTTTTTTGCGTTCGAAAAAACAGCTAAAATTCGAAACGCTAAAATACGTAAAAATGCGACGGCAATAACCGTTTTTTGCGTTCGGAAAAACAGCTAAAATTTGAATCGCTAAAACATGCAAAAAATGTGACTCAAATAGACGTTTTATAAGGTTAGTTCGTACTGCTTCGATCAAACTGACATACATCATTAATATTATCAGACTCACAATCATTATTTTTTTCAAATATTCAAACAGCGTGCTCTGGTAGCTGGAGAAATATTTATCCCTCATTTGTACATCAACTTAAACGAAGTCTCCGTGGAGACAAGGCTAGCGTCACTCGCTACCAAGCAAAAGGACGATGGTTCAAACCTCTGCAGTTGAAAAATCTTTTTTCTTTATAAATTCAATTCATAATGTGTGCGCCGCGCTCTATTGGCAAAATGTTATCAATCCAAGGGATCTACTCGATTACGTCACATGATGAACGCGAAGCAGTGACGCGTGACCTTGAAAGGAACCAAAATTTGCAGAACGGATCTTAAAAATCCTTACGGCAATTAACATGTAAAAATTATCAAATTGATTGTAGAAGCCCCCTAGCACATATACTCCTTCAGATGGATATTTCGAGAAAACCGGATAGTTCAGCAAAATGTTTAAACCTTTGATTGGAATCGTTTTCCGTAAGTGCATAAGTCGACATGCAACGAATATTTAAAAATTAAAAGATCAAACAAACTTACCTTAAGTGATGTTCGATCTTGATTATGTGGAGGGCTCATCGAAATAAATAAACTTGTAGTATCTCCCTGTATCTGTGGAATCACACACATTTCTCCAGCTAAAACAAAATCCGCTCTTCTCCGATACCTACTTGCCTTCCTCAATGCCACTCGGTCGTCATTTCTTTACAGCCTATTGTTGCATCCAGGGGCGAGAGTCTTCTATCTCGTTTTGGGTTGGGAGGGTGTTATTTATTTCGATGAGCCCTCCACATAATCAAGATCGAACATCACTTAAGGTAAGTTCGTTTGATCTTTTAATTATGTGAAGGGCTCATCTCATAAATAACCTTGTAGTTGTTCAAAGGACCAACAAGGATGCAACAAACAATAGAATTTTTATATATTTTCTGAGAACATTGGTTAAGTTATATAAACTTAGGGTAGAAACTAAACACTAAATTAATTTTCATTCATTTGAAAATACGGCTTGCAAAAAAGTATTCCTTTGCATCAGAGGTCTGTTGTAGAAATTCGCGAATGACTTTGATTTTTCAGACCACCCTGCTGTCAGTCTTATAACATCCATATTTACCCCTTTTCTGGCAGCAGCCGAGGTTGAAGCGTGTCTGGTGCTATGAGGGGTAAATGTAGCTGTGTCTAGCACGCATTTTTGTAAAGTAACTTTTACCCATCTGCTCAGTGTTTGACTGGTTGCTGCGTGAAAAGGTTTTTTAAAAGTTATGAATAATTTGGTACACCCTCCTCGTAATTCTTTTGTTTTCTCCTCATAAGCCCGTAATGTCCGTCCTGCGCAGATTAGGGGGTCTTTATCAAAAAACGGGAGAACGAGTGTCGGCTGTGCTCTATTCAATCCGGATGTTTTTATTCGGCTTGTAATGACTATAGTGATACCGTCTGTGTTTACAGCAATGTTGTTGGTTTCTAAGGAAGCCAAAGATTGTAGTCTTTGTCCGGTGGCCAGTGCTAGCAATGTTATTAGTTTATAGCTGAGGGTCGCTTTGTCGTTTATGATTTTTTATAATATTTTTATCACCAAGCAGAAAGGAGGAAATGCGTAAAAACGGAATTTGCTCCAGTCAAGAGTAAAGGCATCTGCTTTCCAAGCCTCTGGGTCTCTCAGCCATGATACGAATTTTTTGCACTTGTTATTGTTCCTGGTAGCGAATAGATCCACCTCAGGTGTGCCAAATTTTTGAGCTATTGAATTGAAAATAGTTTGGTTTAGCTCCCACTCGGTTTCTTTTTCCATTTTCCGCGATTCAGCGTCAGCTTCCACGTTAGCTTTCGAATTTATGTAAGTGCCATATCTGCCTTGCTAGAGAATTTAGGTGGGGATGTTTAATGCTCCCCATTCTGTTTATGTATGATATGGCCGTGATGTTGTCAATTTTACATAAAATATTAGAATTTTTCAAATCGCTTGCAAAGCACTTCAGACCAAAATATGCCGCGAGATGCTCTAAATAGTTTATATGCCATTGTTTTTCCCTATCATTCCACATGCCGTGTGCCCTATTTCCGTTACTGTATATGCCCCACCCTACCTCTGAGGCGTCTGAATAGATTTCTAAACTGAATGTTAGGGGGTTGATTGTGTTGAACCCTTTACCTATGGTACGCTCCCACCATTTGAAATCATCGAAAAGATTACTCGTGATGTCCATGTGCGTATCATAGTTTCCTTTGGATTTCCTTAGGGCTCTCTCAAATGCTTTCGTATGGCGCCAGCTATATTTAATCGCGGGACAAACTGAAATGAGAGTGCCTATGAATTTGGCGAATTCCCGAATAACGCAATGCTTTTTCGACCTGAACCGCTTTACAAGTGTTTGTATATTATCTCGCTTTTCTCTTGTAGGAGCCACTGTCATGTGAACTGAATTGTACTCGAAACCTAAATATTTCATCTCCTGTATTGGCACAGTTTTACTTTTCTTATAGTTTATTAGGAACCCCAAGGACTCCAACAATTTGATAGTTGTTTTAACGTTGTTTTCGCATTGTGCAACTGAGTTGCCTATGAAAAGAAAATCATCTAAGTGAATGACAGATGTTAAGCCCTGTTCTCTTAAGTGTTTAATTACCAGCTTCATTAATTTTGTAAAAATTAATGGAGCGCAGTTGAGCCCAAATGGCATGCAGTTGAACTCGTAAACTTTTCTGTCAAATTCAAATCTGAGAAAAGCTCTATGCTTTTTGACTATAGGAAGTAAAAAATATGCGTCCTTGAGGTCAACGGATGCCATAAAAGAGTTATGACTTAGCAAGTTCGATACTGTTTTATGGTCCTCCATTTTGAAGTGTTCTGTTTTAATAAATCTATTTAGTTTCCTTAAATTAAGGATAAATAAAATGGCCATTTGAAGGTCTTACTACACTAACGGCGCCTAACTTAAGAAGATCTGAGAGGGAGGTTTTTATCGTTTCCTTTTCTGATGCCGACCATTTTTGTACCTTCGGTGCCATTGTTTGTGTCGGTTTTCTGACGAAGGGAAGCTTAACCCCTTTTACCCAAGATAAGACTTTTGTGTCATCAGTAATTTTGTCCCAGGTGGAAACAAAATACTTTAACCTGCCAGCATGTACACTAACGTTTTGATTTTTCATTTCCTTCTTTCCATCCTTGGCTGATATCCTTTGTTGTATTTGGTGGCTCCTTGTCGACGGTTCGTTGCATGATAATACTGAGTTTGAGTGGAAGCCCTGGGTTTCTGTCTGCCTTGATGGCTCCCTTGTGGTACTGGACGAGGCAGACTTTTGAAGTTTAAATGCTTCCTTGGTGGGGCTGGTTTACTTGTAGCTGGTTTCAATAGTTCTTTGCAGGAACGCTCAAGATTCTTAGACGACGTTATTCTCTCTTCTAAATCTTTTCCGAATAACTATCCGTCAGTGGGTGCAGAAATTAGCGTGTATTTGAGGTTTTTGTTTAAGTTTATTGCGATTAACTCTTTTCTGGACTGATTTTCTTTATTTATGTGATCTAATAAGAGCCTACCAGCATCGCTTAGAGCTTGTATGTGTTTTTTGTCCCCTTGTGACTGTAAAAGATCGGTGACACTTGCTGCAATTTGATCCTGTCTAGCCGCCAGTCGTTCGTCCCTGCGAATCACCAACTGTTTGTCAGATGATGCTGTTGCCACTAATTTGTTTAATTTAGGTGCTGCGTAGTTACAGTTTTCCGGGACGGGGTATGTTTGAATAATCTCATTTCTCTTGATCCCCGACAGGCCGTTGACTAAAACATTGTTCCATCTTGAGGCCAATGCGTTTTGGATTGGAGCACCCTTCACCGCTTCCGGCGGTGCTTCCTTCCCCAGCAAAGAAAGAACGTCTGCATCTAATGTGCTTTCCCCTGTCCTTTCCGGTTCGTCCTCTCGATGCATGTTCTGGTCTTGTGGGATTGCGTCTGTGAACGAAGTTTTGAAATTAGTTGTGGTTATGAGTGCATGTGGGCGTTAATGCATATACACCATTACTTCAGCACCCCCCACCTTAATGAGAGGTGTCCTTCCGAACGCCGACTGACATCACAATCAGCCGATTAACTGTCGTCATAGGCAGTGTTGGGAGTTATTGAAAAAATACGAAATATATATGTTTTTATACTGTCATCACAAACAGTATAATTATATTTACCGGTATCACAACCAGTATCTGACATCACAATCAGAACGTGAGTTTGATCACCCACTGTGCCTGACATCCCCATCAGGCTATCAACTGTCATCACAAACAGTAACCAGGTATCTGACCTCACAATCAGAATAAAATGGTCATCGGGACCCGTGTAGTTTTAATGTATAGATACTGTACTATGAAATCTTACAGAGGCAAGTCCGTGCATATAGTAAATAAAATGTTTGTTTACCTTCTACTGCTAAATTTCCCGGACTATGATTTCTTGGCGGTGAAGCCGAACGAATTCGAGATCGAGAACGATTTTCATTCTCGCTCCGGCCCTGTCGAGGTACCTCTTGTTTGTTGCTGTCCGTCGACGGTGAAGTCGACTAGAACGCGCTTCATGTATTCTGGGCTACCGTAAGCTTGAACAAATCGTGGACATCCGAAAAGAGGACAACTTAAACTAAGTAAACACATACGTCATTCCTCGGGGTTCCATGAGGAAATGAGTAGAATCTAGGACGTTTGTCTGTTAAACTTACTAGTTTGTTTGTAAATAGAGCGGTGTTGTCAGTTTTCAGTTTTGTTTCTTTTGATTCATTTAACGCTTGGGTTTTGTTTGGACGATAGTGAATATTTGATAATTTATTGTTATATTGTGATTATTTTGTTATATTAGCCGTTCTATACGATGAAGTGTTTTGTTAAAGATTGTGATAATACCTGGAGAAAGGGGAAGAAAAAAGAAAACATCACTTTCCATAAGTAAGTATTTAAAAAACATTTCAAAAGTGTTCCTGCAATCAAGAAAAACCTTTTCAGATTTCCAAAAGCTAATTTCAAAGAATGGTTCCGTAGACTAGGAAGTGATCTACTATTGGAATGGCCTCAACCTCAGCTGTACAAAATTTGTTCTGATCATTTCACAAATGATTGTTTTGTTCGGACAGAATTCCAGACTAGACTGAAACCAAATTCACTTCCAACACTTAGATTACCTGAGCAAACAGGTAGTGATGATTCTTATTTTAACCCAGACCAGTCAGGAAGAAGTGATTCCACTGTTACATTATCGGCTCCCGAGGGAAAGTATATTTCTGAATCAGAAAATGATACTTTGGATATACATAGGAATGTTAGAAAAAGATTCTTAGATTTAAGGTAATTGTTCATCCATAACTTCACCTAATTTGATTCGTAGTAAATATCTGTTTGCAGTGGAATATTTGTAAATTTCACATTTACTGCTAAAACAAATTTTAGTATTGATTGTTCAATTCAATATACTAAAAATTATCTCTTTTTCAGTACAAGCCAATCATCATCATCAGAATCCACTAAAATAAGGAAAAGGGTTAAACTTATTGGAACCTTCCATAATTATAGGTAATATTTGAATTAGATATCAAAAGAATAAACTAACATATGAATTCATTTCAGTACAAGCCTGGACAAGGTTAAATCCAGAACCTTGCAGATAAAAAAAGAGCAACAAAATACCGCACCAAATATCACAATATGAAGAAAACTGTTAAACGATTGAACCTGAAAGTTCAGTCATTATATTCTATTGTGAGTACTTTGAGAAAAAAAGAGTTTCTATCAACTATGGCATCTGATCACTTATCACAGGCAGTTCCCAAACAGATTATGGCAAGGATGCTCAGGAGAGAAAAAACAAACACTATCTCGATCTAAGTATCCTCCAGAGTTGAAAGAATTTGCAATGACTCTATTGTTTTATTCCAAAAAGGGTTATGAATATGTGCGTAGAACTTTCAATTTATGTCTTCCACATCCAGCCACAATAAGGAACATTTATAGCGGAATAGACTGCAAACCTGGATTTACCGGATCTTCATTTGAAGTCTTAAAATTGAAAGCAGAGCAGTACCGTCTTCTGGAAAAAGAGCTTATTTGCTCACTTATAATTGATGAAATGGCAATAAAGAAGCAGATAACATTGGATGGCCAAACTTCATATGGTTATATAAACATTGGCAGTGAATATGTTGATCAGCAAATGGTACCAGCAACAGAAGCTTTAGTTTTCTTAGTTGTTTGTCATACCGAACACTGGAAACTACCAATTGCATATTTTTTGATAAATTCTTTGGATGGCTCAGAAAAAGCAAATTTAGTGAATGAAGCTCTCATAAGACTTGATAACAATAATGTAAAAATAACATCTGTTACTTGTGATGGACCATCTGTGAATTTTAAAATGTTGAAGGATTTAGGATGCAGGATAAAATATACTGAAAATGATATAACATATTTTTCTCATCCTAGTAATGAGGGAGAGAGGGTATATGCAATATTAGATCCATGCCATATGCTTAAACTTATGAGAAATGCATTGTCAGAGCTTGGGCATTTTTATGATGATGAAAATAATCTCGTGGAATGGAGATATATTGAGATGTTATATGAATTGGAGAAAAATGAAAACTTATCCGCAGCAACTAAAATCAGAAAAAGTCATATGGAGTGGAGAAAACAAAAAATGAAAGTAAGTTTATATAGTTACCCATTACACCATCAGTTTTTTTTTGTGTTCATATTGTTCTAAGTATATTTAGAAATATGTGATTTTCAGGTGAGACTAGCTGCACAAACATTAAGTAGTAGTGTGGCCGATGCACTAGAATTTTTAATGAAAGATCTTCAACTTCTCCAGTTTCAAAATGCAGGTCCAACAATTCGTTTCATCAGAATTATTGACAGATCATTTGATATCCTGAATTCAAGATCCCCTGTAGGAAGAGGTTACAAAGCACCCTTGAGGAAAGCCAATCAACACTTTTGGGAATCGTTTTTAAAGAAAACTATTGAATATCTGAGGAAGTGCACATCAGATGGTGAAACATTAATGACATCAGTACCACGAAAAACTCCTTTTGTTGGCTTCATAATAACGATCTCTTCTACTATGGGAATTTTTGATGAATATGTCAAAAGTAATAGACTACAATACCTGCTTACTTATAAATATAGTCAAGATCATCTTGAGATGTTTTTTTGTAGTGTGAGGTGAGATTTGAAACTCCATATAACTTATAATGAATGAATGAACTTTATTGCATCAAACATGTAATCCATACAAAGGCTATGGACCTTGGCCATGCCCCTATATGGAATTTTCAATAATTGTGGTGTGATCATTTGGAAACTTTGTTACAGTCATAATTAATGATATTTCATTTATAGCTGAATTGCATATTATATTATCAAATATATTGTATTAAAACATTAGTACCTGATTGGTGATTTATATTCTCAATAAGTCAATATATGCTTTATTATCGGAAATTTTGCAACCTATTAACAAAGCTTTATAACTAGCTAATTATATGAGATATTTCAACAGTCTGTTTTTATTGCAGGAGTCACAACGGCTGGAATAACAATCCAAATGCTCTCCAGATGCAGCATACTTATAGGCGTCTACTATTCCATGCACAGGTGAAAGGAGTTGGTGGCAATTGTGAAGCTATTGATTCAACAACCATTCTTTCATTGCCCAGTAACAGGTCAAACAAGTGTCTAACTGATAATTTCTGTATTGATGTCTCCATTGCAAGAAAATATGATATTGATATCATACCACCCAGGGCCTGTGAAGACCACGATTATAATATGATATATTCACCATCTTTAACAGAGTATAGCGAAAATGTGGTGACATATATTTCTGGCTACGTCATTCGAATGGTTAGGAAAAGGGTGAAATGTTCTGAATGTTTGGCAGCCATTCAAGATCCCACTAAGTGCTCTGCATCAACCAAACTCAGTTTGATTATGAGAAAGGACAGGGGAACAGAATCAAGTGGTCTTCTATGGCCCTCTGAAGGGTTGATTGTAATATGCATGAAATGTGAGGTCTACATACGCAGATTACTTTCTGTAACTGGAAATAAAGTACCGAGAGAAACTGGTTATATAAATACACTATCAAATTCTATTAGTCAGATTTATTATAATAGAAATATATTCCCTACATTGGAAAATCATTTTTTCGATTATGAATTTTACAATAATCATGTATATTTATTAATACAAACTATTTGTTCTAGTTATTTAAGAATAAGATTCTATAATCTGAGCAAAAAGCAGACAGAAGTTGAAGTAGGTAGCAAAATAAGACAAACATTTAATAAACTAATATTATTTAATAATCAATAAAATAATCTGGCAATTATGTTATTATTTCATTAATTCCCATTTCCCACCATATGTGTTATTTGAAAATCAAATATAGGAAACTATAATTATTGTTTATTATAATAATTTAATAGCAAAAAAAATGTTTGTATCAAATGGAATGAATAAATTATATATTCAATTAATCGTTATCATTTGACAAGCATTTACATGATTAACTGCCAAAGGTTGAAAAGGGTTAACAAGGCACCATTGTTTCTTATTCGGAATGAGACAAATGTGTAAAAGATAATGATTATATAAAAATCTAACTAAAGCTAAGAATTTAACAAAACAAAGCTGGATATCAGAGTACGAATAACGAATAAATTATGTTGGCATCATTGTTTGTATTATTGCTGGATAGTTGAAAGTAAACAGACTCGGTTGATACAGACTTTTACTAGATAATTAATGTAATGAGGAACTTAAACAACCAAAAGAATGAGTGGATTAGATGAAAGTTCAGAGAAATTAAAATCTTCCAAAATGTTTGTTATTTCAATAAATGATACAATTGATAATGATGGAGTTATACGATTAGATTTGGGAAAAGTGGTCTGAATCAAATTTGCCGTCATTCAACATTAGAAAAACCAACATATATTTCAGTGTATAGTGGTGCGGTAGAGGAATTTTCCGGTGTGAATTAAGATCTCATTATCTATTATTCAGTGATTTATTCTATTATGAAAGCTTGTCTATGAATAAAATAATATTTCATTTGTTCTTATGTGCCGTATTAGATAATATGAAATTTCCCAGTTTCAAGAAAACTAACCCTTTTCCCACCCTATGGTACGCACATTATTTTATGTGCCGCTACTGTGAAGAGGACATTTACAGTGATGCAGGTTATGCATGATTTGTTCATCCGCCATATTTGAAGCGCGTTCTAGTCGTAAGATATAATTATGAGTTCTGTGATCTAGCCGTCGTCGTCGTTGGGTTGAAATATTTCTAGCCCGTTTCCTTAATCGGGACCGATGGCTTCGAACTGATTCGCTATTGTTCAACAGAATTTCAATATTTGCTTCTAACCTATTCAGTCGTGTTTTTGTATCTTCGGATTCCGATGAACTCGAACCAGAGTATCGGTGATTTCTTTTCTTGCCTGCTATGTTATGAAAAATTCACTGAACCTGATTACTCACTTTACTTTGAAACTTTCCGTTAACTCGTACTTCGTGTTGGAACGTCTGTGTACTTCCACACACACAAAAAATGACGACCGAGTGGCATTGGGGAAGGCAAGTAGGTATCGGAGAAGAGGGGATTTTGATTTAGCTGGAGAAATGTGTGTGATTCCTCAGATACAGGGAGATACTACAAGGTTATTTATGAGATGAGCCCTTCACATAATTCTGAATTACCCTTGAAAAAAAAACAATATGTGTCGTCCTGAAGCTATGCGATTGTATCGTAAATTAGATTGCATGTTAGAAATAGGAGTATCTGATATTGAAATGAGAATTACCTGTACTATCGTGTTAAGATTGCTTATTGAGAGATATACTATGCGATTATGATGTATCTAGGTATTGATGATCTGATTACAAGGTATCTTTGCCCAAATGTTGAGAAATATGTAAAGATAATGGTGTGCCTAATAGTGTTGAAATGGTTTAGATAAAATATGTCGATAAAATCGATCAGGTTTCGATTGAAATGTATTGTAAAGGTAACTTCTTCGTTTGAACGTTTAAATAAGTAAGATAATCTCCCTGGCAAGAGTAATTAGGTATGCGTATTGAAGTGTGTACTACTCAGCTTGAATAATCTAATGAATGTATTGAGAGTTTCATGTGTAAGTCGACATAGGTTGCACTAGAGTGAATAATAGTCCCCGTTGTTAAATAAAGTAGATTGCTACATGAAATATTTGCAAATGGTACACCTTGAATAGGTAACAAAGCGAAAATTGAATGAAATAGGCAGTGTTTAGTTCGAAACGGAAATTGTTTGAATGATGATAAAGGTTAGCGGAATTCCCCGCGTTGGAAGGGTTAAGATAAAACTGTACACTTGTAATTGCATATTCTGTCTATTGAATAATTGAATTTAAAGTTGCCTCTCGAACTAAGCAAAGGTCTACGAAATGCGATTTGAAATATAATGAATGATTTGAAATGTTATATGAAATTTCCACAAACATATTGCTGTTTGTTCCAATGACTGAGTTTAGTAGTTAATAGAATTGTGTGAAATTATTTGCGACCGTTATATTTCACCTGACCTTGTAACGCCTGTATTAGTTACAACCTTACCGAACCTACTCAGGGTCTTTGATGTAAGCCGCTCTACGTTTAAAGATCTGTTTTTTTTTGTGTGCGTGACTTGAGAATCGATTCGCTCAACCATCGCTCCCAGGTTTTAGATTGAATGATATAAATCCAGGTGACGTTTTTGAGCTCCGTAGATCAATCCCAGAAGCTTGAAATTCTTTGAAGCTATTGGTCAAACCATCTGATGATGTAATAAGGCTTCATACCATGGAAACAGTGAAAATTCGTAATAGGGGTTCTTCACATATACAATCATTGAAATATTCCCCATCGGAAGCATCTAAGCTACCTGTGACGGCGTTCCAAAATATTCCTACACCGTTAATCAATCCGCGTTTGTTTTTTTTGTAAGATCGAACGTTCCCAAATACTTCTAGATATTTTAAATCGAGTGATTGGGAAATTTGGGAGATGAGGCTTGTGTGGGTTTTGAGTTAAGCTCTGTTCTTATTTTATAATCTCAACAGTATACAGAGTTTAAAGGAAAGTTCCGTTTTTTTCCACTTCTTGAACTATATGTGTGATACATTTTCTGATAACTGTTCATCAGCTCAAAAATAATTTATCAGCATGGTTGAACAATTGTAAAAATATCTGTACATTCAGCTCTTCATGATTACCAATCACATAATTTGACAATTTTCCACTTCCTACCTGTAATTTTTCAAATTATGAGCGGTACATCTTCCAATAACTGTTCACCAGTTCGGAATTGTATCGCTAAGATTGGCTCAACGTGAGGAATATCTGTCCTTCCAGCTCTTTACGATTACCAATCATATTATTTCGAAAATTACATCCGATATCTGACTTTCTGAAGTATGCATGATACATCCGCAGTGGTCATGATGGTAGAGCGTTAGTCTATCAGTCAGAGGGACGTGGGTTCGATTCCCATCATGGTCACTGGTCTCATGCTAGGAATCGCACGTTAAAAGGTAAGATCTCGTTAATCCTTAGCTCGCACAAGTTTCGACTTCTGAGGGCTGTTGTTCTTAGGGGGGTGACAGCTGGTTAACGGAAAAAACAATTTTTGAAACATCTACCAATATCTGTCTCATCAGCTTGCGATTGTGTATCAATAAGATTGTATAATTACAGCGAATATTTGTTCCATCAGCTAGTTTCAGTTGACAATCAAATATTTTCAGCTCCTAGGATTCCCGCACAGAGAAAAAATCGCTAACCATTAGCAAAATTTGAATACCCACAAGTAAAATCTTGAATACTATATGGGAGGAATAACCAACTTAATGACCACTAAAAAATATGGAAATGAACACCTACCACTAGTGACCTTCAATATCCGTTAGCGATCACTTCGCTATCCATGCATTATCGAACTCACTTATGCCAATTACATTTTTCACTTATGAGTATAATATAGTAGCATCATCATTAATGTATTGATCAATAACAACAAGTACAGGTACTCAATCTACTTTCTTTTGGACAGGTCAGTATGGTATTAGTTTCTTTTCAATACCCAGAAAAGTAGCAGTTCCCCCGTCATTGGTGTATTATTCACTTAAATAATTTTCTCTGACTGGCCTTCACCTTGAACCGTTTCAAAACATGAAATAATGGACCGATTTTATTATTCTTTTACGATAGTCCTCAAGACAATACAATTAAAAAATTTCAAGATTCCTTCCTACCTTTTGACAAAAGAGTCCTCGAGATATTCGAATATTTCATGTTCAAAATAGGTATGCATGGTCACAAACAGATAAAAGAAATACTTGAAAATTACCACATTTACTACTCACTGGAAAATTATCTATAAATAATACACTGATGACGAAGATTTCATTATAATGAAACATAAATAGGTATATGAATCCCCGCAACAATCACATCATAAATACCCCAGTCGCCTCAATCTACTGAAGGTTTTGATGAGATGGTTAAGACTAAGTGAAGTTGTTGCAGATAAATGATTAAATAATGATAGGAATCAGTATAACTATAATGAGTTTGGGGTGCTCTTATAGTTATCAAACATGAAAATATTTCGATTCACTAAGTATTCGGATGAGTTACGGTAGAAAAACGCTTTCAGAAATATTGTTTCGCCTACTATAAGTATCTGATATTCCCACACTAGGCAAAAATTTGTTGTTTAATTGGACGACTTTTCTCTGTGTGTAATATTGTCGCGACTAGGGCCTTAGTGAAGCTATAAGCCCTATCGCTTGGGACGTAGTCAGGAAGAACAAACTTTATGTACTGCCTAAAGAACAGTCTTCCTCGCCAA
Organism: Chrysolina americana; assembly: GCA_958502065.1. NCBI lineage: Eukaryota > Metazoa > Arthropoda > Insecta > Coleoptera > Chrysomelidae > Chrysolina > Chrysolina americana. The sequence continues at coordinate 35,912,727 of OY293420.1, forward strand.
AGTACCATGGACTCATCTATACACAAACTTCTGTATGGAACATATTTCTCATGCATGACTCGATTGAAATGATTCAACACTGGTCTTATTTTATAGAGTCCGTCATCGCTCTCTAGCGAATTATCTGCAAAATGCAGGAATCGTAATATCATTTGGAATCGATTACGGCTCATAACGGACCCCCAAAATTTCATTTTATAAAGAATATCGGATTTCCAATAATGTCCAATACTTGGAAGAGTGCATGGGCCCATATGTAATAACAAACCAAGGAAAATCTTCATTTCCGCATTGTCGACATCTTTCCAGTCTTTCAACCTTGAAGTTCTCCTCATTGGCCTCTGTTTATCTATTTCTTGATGAGCATACAAGTTGGTCTGCTCAACAACAAGATTCAAAAAATCATCTGTGGAGAGAAGATCTAAGAGATTTCCAATGGTCAGATTTTGGGAGTCAAATTGCAGGCCACTATTCTCTCGAAAATCGAATTGCACTGGATTTTGCTCCGTTTCACACCAAAGAATTTCATCATCTGATATACGTGGCCGCTGAGTGTCTGCAACTTCACTTTCCATGATTTCAATTTGTTTATTATCAGAATCATCACTTTTATATGAATCTGAATCTGTTGGCTGATAATCTTCGTCGATATCAGAATAATCCTCTAGACAGTCTTCCCAATCGGATTCGCTCATATTCGCATACTGTTCTAATTCACTTTCGTTGAGATTTTTCCTCTTTCGAGACATGATTTGCATGCGTGAGTGAATAAAACGAAATGATAACTGATGTTCTCTTCGATCTTCAGGATTGAACTTATCTGAACCCCTACCACGATTCAAACGTTTAAGAGGGGTCAGTGCGATATCACTCGTAGTTGGCGTCTGGATATGCTACGTCTTCCATGACGCCAACTACGAGATAAGTCATGATGGTTTTTTTGTGGAAAAAATACTAATTGGGTTGCAAATTTAATAAAAATGTGAGAATTCCTCATGTTACTATAGCCTAACATGCTTTACAGACCTCGGCGTCTGGGGCCAGACTAGTTGAAACACCTTGGCAGTCAACGTGTTAACAGATATTGGTATTGGTATTGGTATTGGTGAGTATGGATGGTGATTGATGCGCTGCGACCTGATTAGATCTATTGTGCCCCATCTTCTTCTGCTGTCACAAGATGTTCTTGTTTACAGCAGCCCTTCAAGTCCCAATTCCTTCAGGAATTTTAGGATTTTGAGGGGGTCTGCTCGTGGTATTTCTCCCACGGTCAGCTGGTGTGATCCCAGTATATTCAATCTTTTGCGATGTACAGCGTAACACTCCATCAATATATGGTGGGGTGTTTCTGGGTGTTCCCCACATAATCTGCAGGTGCTGTCCTCCTCTAAGCCTAGCTTCCTCAGGTGTTCTTTGAGTCTGCAATGCCCCGTTAGAAATCCCGTGATTGTCTTTAGACTAATTTTGCTGAGGTTAATCAGTGTCTTTGATCTTGCTCGGTTGAAATTTCCGAGGAGATCTTTGGCCTGCCTCAGCCCTGGAAGTCTTAGCCAGTATGTTGCTCTCATTGCTTCTTCAGCTTTATTGAGTTCTTCTCGGAAGTAATATTTTCCAAGTCCGCAGAATGGTTCTGGCCCGATCAGTGGCGTTGCTGCGCCTTTCCGTGCCAGGGTATCTGCTTGTTCGTTGCCCTCTACTCCGGCGTGCCCTGGCACCCAGAGGAGGGTCACCTTATTGTTCCTGCCCAGATCATTAAGTTTGTCTAGGCATTCCCAAACCATCTTCGAGTTGATGTTGCAGGAGCTCAACGCTTTGATTGCTGCTTGACTATCGGAGAGGATCACGATTTCCTGGTTCCGGTATTTCCTATTGAGGTTGAACTGAATGCACCTTTCTATGGCGTGAATTTCCGCTTGGAAAATGCTGGGGAACTGGCCCATGGGTTCAGAGTATTTGGTGCGAGGCCCAAAGACCCCTGCTCCAGTTCCTTCGGGAGTTTTGGACCCGTCCGTATACCATGTTAAGGTATTCTTCCCCAGTGCTCGAATCGATTCTATGTTCCATTCTCGCTTGGTGTTTAGTTCCGTTCGAAAAAGTTTCTCGAAACTAAATTTCTTGGTAATTTCGTCAGTTGGGAGGTCGGCAAGGTGTGCACAGTTGGTAGGGGTTAAGCCCCTCGCGCCGTGTGCTGTCCCTATGAGTCCGACTTTAGCCAACCTGAGGTTTGCCTCCCAAGCAGTTCTCTTCACCATTATGTGGAGAGGAGTGAGGTCCAGAATGACCTCTATTGCTGCTGTTGGAGTCGACCTCATTGCTCCTGTTATACAAAGACATGCTAGTCTTTGCACTTTTTCCAAGATCTTCTTTGTTGTGGCGAGTTCGGTTCTGCCTTGCCATGCTACTGCCCCGTAGGTGATCATAGGTCTCACTATCATGGTGTACATCCATCGCAGTACTGATGGGTTACATCCCCATGTTTTTCCTGCAATGTTCCTGCACACCATCAGTGATGATTTTGCCTTATTAGCGATCTTTCCTACGTGTCTGTTCCAGAGTAGTTTTGAGTCTAGAGTAAGTCCTAGATACTTCACCTCTTGCTGCCATTCTAAGTCTGCTCCGTCGAGGCGAACAGTCCTTAGGTGCTGAACCTTTGTTCTTCTAGTGAATGGTACTACTGTGGTTTTTGATGAGTTAATTCTCAGCCCCACAGAGAGGCACCATCTTCTGGTTGTCTCTAGCTCTCTTTCTATGAGATCGCAGAGGGTTCCTTCGAATTTGCCTTTGGCCATGATGACTATGTCGTCCGCATATCCAAGGCAAGTGACTCCGCTCCCGGTCAGTGTTCCGAGTAGTTCGTCTACTACGAGACTCCACATCAGAGGTGATAGTACCCCTCCTTGTGGGCACCCCCTGTTTGTGCTGATCCGAAAGCTGCTCTCACCCACTTTCGTTTCAGCTGTTCTTGTGGCCAGCATTTGGCACATCCATCTGGATGTGGTTCTGTCCACTCCCTTGTTCATTAGGGCCCTCTTTATTGCTTCATGAGAGGTGTTGTCGAATGCCCCCTCTATGTCTAAGAAGGCACAAATGGCCATTTCTTTGTGCTCAAGTGATCTCTGGATGCTTTCGGTAAGCACGTACAGAGCGGTTTCCGTTGATCTGCCCGCCCTATATGCATGCTGCCCGGAGTGCAATGGCACCCTCTCCAGTATCTCAGTTCTGATGTAGTTGTCTACCGTCTTCTCCACTGTCTTCAGTAAGAAGGATGAGAGACAGATTGGTCTGAATGACTTCGGGAGGGTAGGGTCCTTCTTTCCCACTTTGGGAATGAAGGTTACCCGTGCTCTTCTCCAGTTGTTCGGTATGTACCCGAGTGCCAGACTAAATCTGGCTGCTTTAATGATGTACGGCAGTAGTTCCGTTTGCCCTTTTTGTAGAAGAGCCGGAAATATACCGTCAACTCCTGGTGACTTGAATGGTTGGAAGGATTCAATTGCCCATTTCACTCTTTGGGGAGTGCATATGGTCTTTGCTACTTCCCAGTCTTCTCGTTTGGCTCTGCCTGGTTCTTCCAGTGATCTGTCGGATTCAAATGGTATGCTGCCTGGAAAGTGCGTCTCCAGTAAGAGGAGAGCTCGTTGCTCTTCATCCTCTGTATAGCTACCATCTGTTCTTCTGAGTGACATAGGTCCTTGCTCTCTGCCCCTCGCCATGGTTTTGTATAACCTGGATGCTGCAGGGCTTGATGTGATTGTCTCACAAAAGCTCCTGAAGCTGTTCCTCTTGGCTTTCCTTATTTCTTTATTATATTTTGTCAGCCTTTCGGTGTATCCCTGCCAATCTCCGCCCCGCTTGGCTTTGTTAAATAGCCAGCGGACTTCGGATCTCAGATTTGACAGGTGTTCGTTCCACCAAATGGTTCCACTGTGGGATTTCTTTTCTTTTATGGGGCAACTGGATTCGTATGCATCCATAATTGCCCCGTTTACCGCCTCTAGGGTCTGCTCAAATTCGACGTGACTGTTGCCGTTGAACTTGATCTGTTCTAGGTTACATTTTAGATTGGTGGTGTATTTTTCCCAATCTGTGTTTCTAGGGTTTCTGGTGAAGGTTGTTTGTGTCTCAAGCCCTTCCACGTTGAACATAATGATTCTATGGTCTGGTGTTAACAGATAACTTTTCAAAAATATTTCTTGGGATCGATAAAATGAAATACGTTTAATCTAACCTACTCTTCGAGTTTAACACGAAACAAAAATTCATCATCATTACTTTTTTTAGATATAAAAAAAATAGAAGAACCGTCAAGTATTCCTGAGTGTATAATATTTATTTCATGACCAACATCAACTGAGTAATTTTGCAAATACGATCTTTCACTTTGGGTAGACCTCAGTCAGCAAATACCTACTTAATTGTTTTCAATACACATCGTTTCGTCATAATATTTTACTTTTACTTGGTCGTTTTTATGTTTATGATTCAAAGATGATAAATTGATTTTGAAGTTTTATGCAACTTTGAGATTTATTTGAGTCGGTTGGAATGGTCAAATTGTCGATTAATCAATTTGTGACTGTTAGATATCCGTTCATGCCTCCTGTTCACCGTCTTGAATAAAACACGGGTGTGTTTATCAATTCGGTTAGGACAGTCATAAAAATTTTCAATCACATTTTCATTCAAATTACTAATCAGCAATTTAGACCTTTCCACTACCTCGTTAACACACAAATTTTTCACTTACTCAATGTTCTGTTATGCAGTTCTGCTAAGCATTTATTTTAAATACTGTTTTCGTAATGATATTTCATGATGATGATTCATTTTCACAATCATTCAAACAAAACTCATTCACTGTGCAACTGTTTCTCTCATATTCATGGACTTTTTACTATTATCGTAATTCGAGAGAAAATTTATTCACACATAAACTTATTGCTCGCATATCACGAGCATATATATCACCATATATACCATTTAATAAATCTCAAATCTCTTGGCGACACCTCAAGAGTCAAATAACGCAGATAGACGTTCCATCGTCCCTTCTGCACTTCATAAACAACAACTTATTCAGGGAATTATTCAATCCACCTAGGATATTCTTCCATAATTCCCTCAAGATACAGGTAACCTTTATTACCCAAAAATATCGTATCCTCTCCCAGTACATACTCGTACTCATTACGATATTCCAAAAAGTCATGAGCCAATTCACATACACAGTCAATACAACACTCTGAAATAATTATATGAAGTCATGAGTTTAATTCCAAAGACATTGCAAAGCAGATCATATTTTCCGTTAAAAACAATTGAAAACTCAAAAATATTATTATTATTCACAAGTGAGGCTCTAGAAAATGACAAATCTCATTTAAAATAGAAAAAGAAACTTTCTTGAAAAAAAAAAATGATTCATATCAAGTGTGAAATACGTCAGTGGGCGTTTCAAAAATACCTTCATCCGTCTCATTCATCAACTTTCACCATTGTGCATACATGTATACCACATGAGAAAATCTCTTAACCTTGACACTATCAAGAAAGACAAAAAAAATCGAGGCAAATAGTCATCTTCCATCCGATGCATGCATCTATATTCTCCTCCTTAGTAATTTCAATACAGCATGCATTCTGCACTCAGTGACGCTTAATTCACTCATTTAAAAGGTATTTTTGACAGTATTTTCTTACTTCCATTCATACTTTCAAAATCAATTTCTCATTCCATTCAATCATCTCGCATTTGCATTTTTTCATTCACATTCTCCTATTTCATACATATTTTATACTTACTATTATACTCCTAATATGTGGTATTCCTTTTGGCTCATTTTCATCAGTGTGGACGGTCCCTGCTACATAAAAAAAATGTTTGTATGAAAAACAAAAAAATAATTGGTTGATTTCAAACTTTGCAGCGAAAGTGAAAATTCCCGTGGCTTCCATCTCCATCGTGTATATGAATGGTATCGGTCATTAAAATCTGGGAGGTCCTGTAACTCCCAATTATTCAAAAAATCCTCCAGAATTGTGTTTAGAACTCCTTTCACAACACAAATTCCGTCATTTATATTACATACAGAAAAATACAACGCTAAAATTAGAACTGAGTACGTCCAAAAGCTCAAAATCATTTTTGAATATTGTAATAAATATTCACGAAAATGGCAAGTATCGTTCTATTTTTCAAAACGATCACAACTTTACACTATTTTTATATGAAATTATGTAAAATATTTTAATCGGGAAAAACCATCCCTTGATAATCGAGAGTACACTATCTCGATTCTACCACACTCTATGGGGTAGTAAAGCTATTTGTCCCTATAGGACAAACATAAAAACCTGTATTAGGTTAATTATGGAGAATTAACCTCCAGAACGAGCAAGGCGCCTCCACCATATGTCGCGACTAGGGCCTTAGTGAAGCTATAAGCCCTATCGCTTGGGACGTAGTCAGGAAGAACAAACATCGTTTCTTCTTGGCTTCCTATTGATAAATAAAACAATTCGCAAATTCACAAGATACCAACAGGTAAATGGACACAATAACCAGGACACAACAAAGCCCTATATTCATATATTCTCCAAACGGGACAAGTCAACACATATCAATCAGTATATTATATACAAAGGTTTCTTACCAAATGGACACTATAAATACTCGCTTAAGGACATCTTTCTCAGAGGTTCGTCAAGAAGGCTTTACCGCCGTAAACTGGCTATGGGTTCGACAGTGTCGCAAACCCACTCTGGGTTCGCCTGCCAACCCTTCACTCTCCCATTGCCACCTATCATCTGGTATTTATTCAAGTTTCGTGTTATTCAATGAAAAAGTTCATTCAAGTCTTCATAGCCGTGCCAATAACACATGTTTTGTTTTTGTTATGAATCGAACCAGGCCAAGCTCGACCATGACCGATGTTTGAACTTTAAGTAATTCAATAGTTCAACAAATTATGAAATATGAATCATGACAGTGGATTTTGTTACCATACAAAATAAATAAGGTTTTGGATTAGCGCCATTCTTGACAATATTTTTACCATATACTATTTTTGATATTATTTTTGATGGCTGCAAAAGTCCTAGTCGTCGTCACGTCCATTTATCAATTTTCTCTCCTTTATCACTTCGAATTTTTGACAAATATAACTTGTTCATACCGTTGATTGAAAAATATGTCTGTTGAAGGGGTAGTTTAAATATTTCTGATCTTGAATGACCGGGTATTGGGGACACTAACTATTTTCTGTTTTCGAATAAAGTTGTACTTATTCAATACCAGACTCCGTCTACCCGTTATAATATGTACCCTAGTTATTTCTTTGTGCTTGACTCACTATAACGTGTACAAGAATATTTTATTGATGTTGAAGCTAATTTGTTTTTTTTATATTTTTGATATAATGATATTTAATGAAACAAAAGACTAGATACTTTATTAGTATATTATTTTCGATACAGTTTCTTTGTGCTGTTCGAAATAAGATATTGGGGCGATATTTTCTCCCTGCTATCAAAATGAAAATATAGGGTGAAACAAAAATCCAGCGTTAATAAAAATTCAAAATTGGACTATTCTGATAGTCGTCTAATAACATTTGCTCTGAATTTTATTGAGAAGTGTTCCTCAGATTCGCAAATTTTTGAAAATTTGTCTTTTAATTTTTATCGAATTTCCAATAATTAATCCATTCAGGAGAAACTGTTCATTCTCAGTATTTTATGATTTTTTTTGAGGTTTGAAATGATAAAATATTTAATAATAACATATAACTACAAGTCATAAATGAAACGTTTTTTCCAGTCCACTTGTTCAATGGCTGGACACTAACCGAAATGATCCTGCAGGGGGCGTGGATACCATCATTTTTGGGTGTACGGTGAAGGATTCAGCTCATAATATAATATATAATTTGGTTATGCATGTTATATCTCACCTTTTATTATTGAGTTTATGAAAAATTAACTATTTTTAGGTGAGAATAAGTATTTCTCACTCAACAAACTTTATTCAGATTGATACATCAAAAAGTAAAGTGACTGAGTACAATTGAAATGATACCAGTTATTATTGTTGCTTCGCAGTGCTATTTATAATGTTAGAAATATGACACCGCTGAGCATAGCGAAATCAACAACTAACTGCGTCTTCTAGATGGGAAGCGTTGGCTCTGGGATGATAGCGACTCAGCAATTCCTTGAAGGTGACCCATAGTCTTGAGAACGTCGTCATTAAATTGGCATATAACATGCATCTATTTTGCATAGGTTATTCAAAACCTCTTTTAATGAAAAATAACCTGTAATTTCATAAACAAAAATGATGACATTTTATGGAAATATATTGGAATGGTGGTTCTTGAAGCCAAAAATTTATGGTAAATTTTAGATTAAACAATTTTACAAGGCGAAGATCGTATATAACTGTAAAAGAAGTATTTGTTAGATTTCTCGTATTAAACCTGTCATTTAGAACTTCTTTTATTACTCGTATTTACGTAAACATGAAACTTTACTCTGAAGCCAAGCCGCAGGCTTTTACCCCAACTTTTTTGAAAATGAGAATAACTTGTTCAGGTACAATTTGTCTGGAAGAATTCATAGACTTGAATTTGCATATGAAAATGAGGAGGCAATTAAAAAGCACTTCATTTAGAGCTTGTAGAGCTAGAAAAGAGACTTAGCTGATAAAGTTTCTAGTGGTACATCTGTTCAGACATCGACTCCAACAGGCCGTTGTCATCAGCCTCCCCAATTTAATTTTTCAAAGCCTGTATTGCCTTATAAGGGGAATATTCACTTTAGTGGGGAACGTAAAGAATCTCTAGTTTCTTGGAGAAAGTTGATGCTTTCAGCTTTGCTCGTAGTGTCTCTAAAGATGATCTATTTTTATCTGCTGGAGATTTATTTAAAGATCAGGCATGGACATGGTATAACAATAATAGGAAAAGGCTGGGAAACTAGGATGAACTTGTTCAAGAACTTAAGGATGATTTTCTGCCATACCATTACGATGAAGATCTGAAAACAGAAATTAGTAATCGAACGCAAGGTTTTTCCGAAAGAGTTTAGATGTACATTACCTCAATGGAGGGACTTTTTAATAGACTGAAAACAAAACCATCAGATAAAGAAATGGTAAATACTATTCAAAGAAATTTATTACCTCATTATACGCCACATTAAGTTTTGAAGAACATTGATACTGTTTCTGAGTTGAATAGTTTGTTTAAAAAATTGGAAGAAGCTTGTGAATGGTCTGACAGATATAAGCCTTCTCCAGTATCTGAAACGAATTTGTTAGAACCTGACTTGAATTCTCCTACTCAACAAGAATCAAATAATCTCTCTTTTAGGAACAAATTTGTCAGTTATAGAAATGTTTCTGCCTTAAACTCTACTACCCGTTGGAACTGTTCTCGTAGTGAACATATCTATACTGAATGTACATCTCAGAAAACCTTGTTTTGTTTTGGTTGTGGAAGAAAGGGTATTGTAAAATGAAGATGTTTTAAATGTACTCCAAAAAACATACAAGCTGGCACAGCAGGTCTGGACCCTGTGATAGCAAGCAGTTCAAGCCCAGACACCTCCACAAACAAATCCAAGAAGAACAAAGCAAAATCAAACCAGTGGGTTCTGCAGAATGGCAGAAATGGCTAGCTGTTTTTCATAATTTTGTATCTAAATCTCCTATATTATCTGAAAAGTCAAGTCTCAGCGTACCTCCAATGAATCCAATTTTTGAGAACATAGTAGGTGATAACCGTCCTTATCTAAAAATTCACATTTATGATGATGAAGTTTTGTGCCTTGTAGACTCTGGGAGTTGTCATTCTATCTTAGGTGCATATGGTATGTTCATTTTAAAAAAGCGGAACATCACTGTCCTTCATGACACCCCTTTACAAGTAACTACTGCGGATGGTGTATCACAAGAATGTTTAGGTTATGTATATCTTCCTATTTTATTATTAGGGCAAAATAAATGAATTAAATTGTTGGTTATCCCTCTTTTGAAACATAAAATTATCTTGGTAATAGATTTTCTTGGTAAATTCCAGGTGAAAGAAAATTTTTATGATTTATCTTATACCTTACAGAACAATGATGAAATTTGCACTGTCAACACTATCCATTCACTTGAGGATTTGACCAAGGAACAACAACTCAAGTTGAAACATGTTATGGATTCCTTTTCTGAAATTTCACCTGCTGATAGTATTGGTAAAACACATTTACTACAGCATCATATCGAAACAGGTTCTGCAAAGCGTCAATATCCCTTGTCTCCTGCCTTACAAGTGCATCTCAATAAAGAATTTGATGAGTTAGTGAAATTGGGCATTATTCAACCTCCCAGATCTCTTTGGTGCAATCCATTGTGGCTAGTAGAGAAGCACTCTGGTGAATATCGAGCTCTTCTAGATTCTAGAAAGTGGAACTCAGTCACGGTCACAGATGCTTACCCTATGCCTCTTATTGAATCTATCGTGTGCAAATTGAGAGATGCCAAATTCCTATCTTCTGTTGACTTGAAAAAAGCTTTTCATCAAATTTGCCTAACACCTTCCTCCTGCCTCAAAACTGCTTTTGCTGTACGTGTTAGAGGCTTGTTCGAATATGTTCGGATGCCGTTTGGTCTCTCTTGTTCAAGCCAAACAACGTACCGATTGATGAATTTGGTTATCGGTCCCTCTCTAGAACCCTATGTTTTTTATTATATTGATGATATAATTATCACGACTTCTGATTCTGAAATTCATATGAGAATCTTGTTGCAAGTAAAGGAAAATTTAAAGCAAGCTGGCCTAACTATAAATTTTGAAAAATCACAATTCACAACTAAAATTTCTGGGATATATTGTAAATAAAGGTGGCTTAAGAATAGATGATTCTAAAATTTCTACTATTTTAAATTATGAGAAGCCTCAAACAACCACACAAATCAGACGACTGATTGGATATTACCGTAGATTCCTTAATAATTATTCTTCTTTATGTAACCCCATTACTGACCTTTTGAAAGGTAGGAAAAAAGGACAAGGCTTTTGAGGATGTCAAAAGAACATTGACAACTGCCCCCGTATTAGCTAGTCCAGGTTTCTCTCAACCTTTCGTGATTTTTTGTGATGCGTCAAATACAGGGCTAGGCACAGCTCCATTTCAGAAAGTGGATGGTATAGATGGTATGTCAAGTGGTATATGCAAGCAAAACTTTAAACAAATGCGAGCGAAAATACTTCGCTACGAAAAAGGAACTCCTTGCAGTAATGTTTGGCATTGAGAAGTTCCGATGCTATATCGAAGGAACAAAGTTCAAAATTATCACCGACTGTGCCAGTTTAGTATGGCTTAATAACATGTCCAACCCTGCTGGTTGATTGGCCAGATGGACTGTAAAATTGTCACAATTCTCTTTTGATATCGAACATAGAAAAGGCACGCTCAATGTAGTAGCTGATGCACTTTATAGATCTCCTTCAGAGACTGTAGTCCTGAATTCATCTACTCTTGAGCCAGATAAATGGTACAGCGATATGTTGAAGAATGATACTGAGAATCCAGACAAATTTCCTTCCTTCAGGGTACAGCAAAATATTATTTACAAACACGTTTTTGACAGACATAAGAGCATTAGCAATTTATCTGACTGGAAAATAGTAGTACCTACTACAAATAAAGCAGAATTGTTGAAAACATTTCACGACAGTGAAACTGCAGGACATCTAGGTATTGCTAAAACCCTTGCTCGTGTCCAAGAATTATACTATTGGCCTGGTCTTAGAAAAAGTGTTTATAAATATGTGAGTAAATGTTCCACTTGTACCACTTGCAAACCATCAAACCTACCCCAAGCAAGATTAATGGATTCTTATAAAAACAGCAATTTTCTCTTTCAATTGCTTTTAGCAGATCTGTTAGGACCTTATCCTAGATCTAAAAATGGAAATCAGTATGTTCTGGTAGTTGTCGACTGGTTTACGAAATTTGTTTTGGTCTATCTAAAGCCAAATTCAATGCCATTATTAAATTTTTGGAAAATCAAGTGTTTCTCAATTTTGGAGTACCTCAAATATTTGCATGTGACAATGGTTCACTATTTACCAGTAAAGAGTTTAAAACTTTTATATCGAACTATATAGTTCGAAAAATCTGGTACACAGCTAGATATCCTCATCAGATTAATGCCACGGAAAGGCAAAACAAAGTAATTGTAACTGCAATTAGATCTTACATTTGGGAAAATCATAAAACTTGGGATCAATCTATCTTCAAAATCGAACAAGCGATCCGTACGGCAAAAATTTATGTTACTAGTTATTTATCTGCATTCTTAACCTTTGGTCAAAATGTACCACTTTCAGGGGATAACTATGGACAAATTACTGAAAACTCTAGAAAAATTGTCTAAATTTCTGGAAAAAATGCAAGAGTTCAAGAATTACCTACTATCTTTGTTGAAGTTCGTGAACAACTACGTAAAGCCTATGATAGAAATACCAAAACATACAGGGTGTTATTTAAGTACATGAATGAATGATTCTAAGACTAAAAGTCTCTATAAACATAGGTCCGGTAATGCTTCGTTTTCAAGATACAGGGTGTCAACATTTTTGAAAGAAATAGTTTTTAATTAAGAATCTCAATAATCCTTCAACCGATTTTATTGAAATTTTGCATTGTTATTAAACGTCGTGAAGTTAGCCCTTACTATATCAAAAGTATCATGTCCCATGGCGTCCCGGAAGGCACCGTAACCAATAATTTCGGCAGAATTTTTTTTTTGGAATTTTTGTATTTGTCTCACATTGAGCAACGGAAATTACAACTTTTTATATTTATAATTTTTTTCGTACTTGATTTGTTTTTGAGAAAAAACATAAAAATCACTTTATTGTAAGTCCCTGGAACAACACAATAATCCATTTCAACTACTAAACCATCAACAACTGAGGTGTTACAGTTTTTTATATAAATAGTCTATTCCAGTCTTAGAATTTCCATCAAAATTAATTCAATAATAATAATGATACAAAAACGATGATTTCTTTTGAAAATTTTGACACCTTGTATCTTGAAAACGAAGAATTACCGGACGTATGTTTACATGAACTTTTTGTCTTAGAATTACCCAAAAAAAATCACCCCTTCTAGTTTGGCCACGTACTTGGATAACACCCTGTATAATCTCAAAAGACGTGATACTAAATATAAAGTTGCTGACAGAGTTCTAAAGAAAAATTACGTTTTATCTAAAGCAGAAAATGCCTTTGCTGCAAAACTTGCTCCCAAATATATTCCGTGCATTGTAGATGGATTTCTATATCCTCTGGTTTATTCCTTAAAGAGTAGTGATGGCTCTGATTTAGGTAATTGGCACGTAAAGGACATGAAAATGGATCCAGCTTTTCTAGACTTTGATGATTATTCAGATCCAGAAGTGGATCAGAATTCTGATAAGGAATTGTCCTTAGTATTCCTCTACTTACCTATTTACCGTTAAGTTTCCTTTTTTATAATGAATATCTGGGCATCAGTCAGTATTGTATTTGCTTACTCTGCATATTAATACCTCTATTGCAGTCATATCTTTAATACTAAATTATCTAGCTCATATTATCTTTATCTCACTCTTAACCTACATATTGATAGCTTTTTACATAAGCTCCCAGTTGATTACCTTCGAGTGATTTATCTTTGTCAATGAGCTTTGTGAACATGGAAAAATAGTAGTGGTTGAAATTTAATTGTTGCTAATATTACCTTTTTGAAGCTTATCTTTTGATAACCCCTGAGGGAAAATCTGTTCTTTGGAAAGTTTTTTATTAATTTACAATTCTGATAACTCCAATTTTTTTCCTTTCTATAGATTTGGAAAAATTGGTCAAGATTTCAGTTAATTGAATAAAATTTTTCTACTAAATTGTTTCCAGTCTCACACATATACTTGGACAGAATACCATTATAGAAGTTGAACTTTTTACCACTCTGACTACTTATCTTCAATGAAATATTTGATTTCATTACTATCTCGAACAGAATATCTCTATGGAAGTTGAGCTTCACAACCTTTCTGTCCACTTATCTTTAATGAAAAATTGATTTCATTGCTACCTCTGCTGCGAAAAGCAAGAACAACAAACTGAGTATGAGCTCAACCTTTGTTTTGGATACCTGTAATAATTATATCTTTACCTTGTATCTCTTAATGATGACTCTTGACCTATAGCCACAACGTACCTTGGATCGTTTAGATTATTATTTTTACTGTTGAACTTTTCCTTCTTTTGTATGATTTCGGCTCTGTGGAGGGGGCCTAAAACTAACTCCACCATGGCATTACCAGATGGTAGGAAAAAGTCCTACGACTGGCCACATTTTTAGCATAGAATATCTTTTCATGGTTCTGCTTACAGTGATAATCAGCTGGGAGATTTTGGGTGATGTCGATCATGCAGTAGCTACTTCACTCAGACCTGAAATTCTATATCTTTGTGCATAGGTGGCATTTTCTGATCAGTGTTGATCTTATCTAGGAATTTTCGGTTTTACTGTGCTGAGGTGGTACTAATGCATTTATCTTGAATGAGCCCTGGTGTTGTCATTGGTGATACCTGCTAAACAACATTTTATTTCATTTACATTTGACGGACTTCAATTAGATTCCTAGCTTTTTATCTTTCCTAATATCTTGCCTTTCTCTTCTCTATGTGATTTGGACCTATCTTGTCTAGACAGATTTAATTTCCTGGTACGCTTCGAAATAATCAATGAATCTTAGCAACGTAAGAAGATTAACTAACAAAACATAACATTTGCTTTCACCTCTTTTAAAAAACATAGACAATTCTTATTATATCCTCTATATTAAACTGTTCATAATGTAAAGATGAACTTATCTATACCTTATTATTCTATTTGTTGACTCTATAATATTCAAAAGACTCTAGAGAAGCTGGTTGCATACTTTTTTCAAAATACCTGCTTGAAATTTCATGTACCTTTTGCCTGCCTGAGTAATTACATCTAGCCTTTCTAACCAAATCACAGCAAGGTTTTTTGAAGATCCCTTCAACTTTGCAGTCCCTTGTTTAAAAATTTAAATTCATATCCCGCGATAGATACTCTAATGAAGGAGTATTTTTTGAGGTTTAAACCCTTTCCTGCAAAAAAGGAGGATTAACTTTTGATGTTTTGTTTTAGGGACTCACCTTGGTGGTGTGTGAGCTCAGCTCAGATGTGACAGCTAACTTGCTAGCGGAGTCCTTGGAAGGGAGAACTATGGGGGGTAGCGTCTGGCTAGCATGGAGGATTAGGCTGGTCAGCGTGTGGAGCTAGCCTTAGGGCGGTCAGGCGTTACTACTGGGGGATCCTGAGCTCCCTGGACCTGTCGCATCTGAGGACTTGTTCACAGTGCTAAGGCTGAGAGTATCCCGAAAATTTCATTTTTGTGACTAGTGAACAGCAGTTCACTATTTCAGTAGGTGATGCTACAGTTCACCCCGGTTGAAGGTGACAACCGGAAATGTTTGTTTTTATTAATAACATGCATTTTTTGTTTCACCGAGGGTGTAGCGGGTGATGGTCTCCTTGGGTTTGGTTCGGGGCATTCGGTGGTTGTCTCAGAGAATCTGGAGGCGAGTGGTAGTAGATGTATACTCACCGGCGCCGCAACAACACCTAGCAGCAAAGAGAGCATCTTGGCCAGATTGTCTGAGAGAGCTTCGACTGCGCTGCGTCTTATTTTGGGAGGTGGTCACTGACTAGACCCTAATGTATCTCTCTTCATTCCGTACTCTGATAATACAGGGAATTGGAAGTTTCAGCTATGGAAATACTAAAATTTTCTAATTTTATTTCCTTGAAAAATTAGCAATATCCCTTTCTCATAACAGAGAACTTCAGCCATGTATATGCTAAAATTTACAAATTTTATTTCCTTGATATTGGTAATTTGCACTATCCCTTTCTCATAAAAGAGAATTTCAGCCATGTAAATGCTAAAAATTACAAATTTTATTTCCTTGATATTGGTAATTAGCAATATCCCTTTCTCATAATAGAGAACTTCAGCTTGTAATTGCTATAATTTACACACAAATTAACCTTCCTTAAGTGGATAATTTTTGTTTTGGAAATTTGTTATACCTAATAATAATTGTCAATGGTGTTACTTGAGTCATTATTCTTAAAAAAAATCCAAACATTTGTTGAATTTCATTTGTAGACAGACCCATCTAATGCCATCTGGGTTGATAGCGTTGGGTTCATATAGATGTCACTGACATGATGTCGGTAATTCAGTTTGAGAATTGGAGAAATGGGATTGCTCTGTTCTGAGTTTGGCTGTCGAGGTGTAAACAACTCGCTTGATGGTGTGAATAAGATTACGGTTGTGAATTTAAATCCACATGTATTGATGCCATCACAAGTATTTCCTGATGAACCCTAGGTGAAACATACTTGGAATGAGATTGTCGACTAAATTCAATTCAGAAGATGGTCCCAATTTAAATCGAAATTAAGGTCTGGTCACCTGTTGAGGAACCATCGATTATGGCTGTCTGGTAAATTGGAATCCAATAATTAGTAGTTCGATGATGATGGTAATACAGTTATAAATCACCTAGGGTAAATTCTGAGGTGTGATTAAGTGAGGAAGTGAATTTACCGAGAAACCTAACGACACCATTATGTCAAGCTGAAAACTCTATCTTTTAGTTTACCTTTACCGTCAGGTTAAACACTTTATCACGCTTAACATACATATCGGAGTTAACCACAAAACGTCGATTTTTATTTTCGGGACAACTAACCTCTAAACTTGTGGACTTCAAAAATCATTGACATTATTTATTGATCTCTATTCTGCAGTTAGGTAAAATTATCGTAGATCTAACTACTCATAAATCTCAACTCCTGTGTTGAGCAGTACATCATCTCAATAAATTGTAATATTATATCACATATTCAGTGAGGAGAGTATCATATACTATTGACTTCCAAATCTGTGGTGAACTAACATCTATCAAACGTTTTTCATAAACTCGACCCCTATTCACGAGGGAACACAGCGAAATTAGTTGAACCTGGAGGAGTAGTCCATACCAGAGGATTGATTGCCTGATATTGTTATCTGAAGTGTTATCTCGTTCGTAATCAGGTTAGCAGAACAACAATCACGACATTCCAGTTATCACTGCCTGCGAATCTCCACACTGTATGAACTAAGGTAACCTGTGTCGGCGAAGCAAATTCAGTAACTGGTGTTTCCCAAATTCATGAATAACATTTTTATACTCGAATTCATCTTCACATATTTGTTGTAAAATAATAAAAAAATTGGTCTAACCTCATAATATTGTTTGAATATCAAAGTGTTACTCAGACACTACATGTTATAGACTTTGTTAATATATATTTGTTTAGAAATATTGTTTTCTTGTTGATCTGGTTACAGAAGGAAGTTAATTTAATCTTTTCCAATTATTGATTAGGTATTTTGTACTTTTTATTCCTGTTAAACTAAAAATTGCTGGCGTCCAGCCAGTCAAATTTTTGAAGTTCAAAATTTAAAACACTTACCTGCCACATAAAAAATCCGAAACTGGCAATATAGTTCAAAGAACCTACGCCGTTCTCTGCTGAGCAGTCTGAGCAATCAAAGTAGCCCTGACTAAGTTACATTCTATAGGTATAAACGTGTTATCAAAATTAATTGTAAGAGAAAAAATCATGGCGACTGCTTGTCAAATTAGGTATACCAGGTGTACCAACATATCATTTAAGAGAAAAAATATGGCTGCCTTTGTCATTTGTCAAATGTGAGGTGGGAAAATGTACCAAAGAAAAAACGTACAATTGGGGATATGAGGGAATAAGAAGTTTTTGTTTTGCGTTCACAGGACGTCTCATAAACATCGCGTCGGCGTGATGGGGCCAGTCATTTTCAATGTGCAATACCCATTGGGATTTGAACCGTTCAGCCTTCCTTCTGACTGTTTTCGTTAGCGTTTTTTGTTAACATTTCAGGTAGAAATTTTATATAGCCGAAAAAGCTCAGTTGGGAGAGCAGCAGACTGAAGATCTGAAGGTCCCTGGTTCGAGCCCAGGTTTAGGCAGTTTCTTTGGAAAACGCACCGTTTTCGTTTGAAAGCTCAGCGTTTCCGCTTGAAAGCGCAGCGTTTCCGTTCGAAACCGTAGCGTTTCCACTTGGAATCGCAGCGTTTTCGTTGTTTGAGCGCAGCGATTTTGCTTGAGTGCGCAGCGTTTTCGCTTGAAAGCGCAGCGTTTTTATTTATTTTGTTTCATCATCAGGCGAAATTAGATATGGAAATAAATGAAACATTTGAGGTAGAAATTTATTTTGGTTACATATCACAAAGCCATATATATACAATGTCTGCAATTCGGAGGCTGCAATTGTAGTTGGTTCGATTGCGAATGTGATGCATATAAGGCGGAATGCCATAATTGTTGCTGATTGTGGGGACCATCCATGACGTATTATCATAATCCTACAAGTTCGCAACACGTGTAGGTAGGTCCGACTGGTGAAATTTCGCAGTTACATAGTTTTTGAAGTCCTTGCACATAAATGAAATCCTCATTTTGTAGATTTTTCTTGAGGATGATATCCAATTGATGATATTCCACAAAGCCAGAGGAATACCTCAATCCATGAACGTTTCGCTCCCAAGAAACAGGCGGTACGTTTATCCTCTTTACTCAACGAGGAAAATGACATATTTGGCAGCAGCAAAAAATTACTACTTTGAATTCCAATTCTAATGGCAACCGCCTTGGGATGGAATTGTTGCTCGATGGTGAAGCCTTGAATATCTACAACAGCTATTCTCATGTTGACTCTGTGATTGATACTGAAGTGAGAAGCATATGTTCAGTTTAATTTGTTAATGATTTGGCTTAGTGGAAGATGCTCAAAGACAGTGACGTGCACAATGATGCAATAGGTTCTAGTATTTTGGGGAAATCCCTCAGATGCCTCGAATTTCAAGTTTTATATCAACAGTGGAACTTTTGATGCTCACGTCCCTTCTAGAACAATCGATGACAAAGAGAGTCTTGCCAACAAATTCGGTCGAGCTCAGCAGAGGATTATGTTGATTAGTAATTTTGTAGCTGAGACCAAATTGTGCATAGTTGAAGTAGGCGTGCGAAAAATTTTCCTTTGCAAAACTCAGATGCATATTCTCTTTGGGATAATTCTCACCGTTCAGAGTGAGCATTATATTGGTGATACTCGAATGAGCGAATATTATTGGATCATTGTTGATTGTTGTTTGTTGTTGTTGTTTAAAATTGTTTTTTCCGTTAACCAGCTGTCATCCCCCTACGAACGACAGCCCTCAGAAGTCGAAACTTGTGCGAGCTAAGGATTAACGAGGTCTTACCTTTTAACGTGCGATTCCTAGCACGATTGCGGTGTAACACGATTTTTCTGGAAATATACAATCGAGAAACGAGGAAGCCTTGACGGCCCATATTTCATTTTTTGCATCTTGTGTGAGAGCAGGCAACATATGGAGTTCCCATTTTCTGAACGGCATGAGAATAGGAGTGTCAGCTTGGATGGCTTTCAAAAGTTGCAGTCTAATTTGATCATGTGGATGAATTATTTCATCTTTTAGTTCGATATTTTGAATGTTCAACGTAACTTTCATCTTTGGCGTTAGTGCTCCAGCGGTCTCTTCTATTTTGAAGCAGTTGCTATCATCTGCAGCTCGTACTAATCGGATGGTATGTTTGCCATAGGAAACCCATCGATAATCGATGAAAATATTCAAAAAATGTTTGATGGGTATGAGCATGTTGAATGATAGATCAGTGATGTTGATAACCCCAGCGTTGTTTGGAAAAGTCCATCTTGAATTGGCCAAGTGCTTGATATCTTCGTCTGTGTAGGTGAGAAAGCGTCTGACAGTACTAACAATTCCAACTTCACGAATCGTCTCCAATTCCTTACCGCTTTGTTCATAACTAGCAAATTGAAACATGAAAGCACCAGCATTGTTGACGAATGTCACACGACCATCTCCTTTGGTTTTTACAACTTATCCACTGATGAATAGCAGGCTATCGTACAAAGCAACGTAAGCGTTAGATTGATAACCGAGATATTCCAAAAACAGTTTATTCTCCGGTGACAGCAGTTGACGCACGTTGAAGGTCTTGGTGAAGACTGAGGTGGGGTATGGTGGTGAGTTATTCCTATGGATAGTTAGCACCATACCTTCGCTTCAATCCCAAACAAACGATTAATTCTCCGTTTCGATAATCAATGAGTTGAGAATGTTAGTCAAGCACTCGCAGCGCAATATTGATTATTTCGTCTCTATGGGCAATGGATAGATAAATGAGATGATTGGGTGTTTCGTCAATTGCGTAACCAGGATCAACACCAATAGCAAATTCGTATATCGTATGAGATGGTGCGTCGTTGTAGAATGCTCTAAACGTAATGTTGCTATATATGTGTATGATACGCACTTTAATGATACCTACAGGTAGATCTGATGCGTAATGCAAGTTGAGTTTGAGAAGAGTAGACGAAAACCCTAAAATGCGAGCGAAACTGTTTTCAGGCCAGACATCATTCGAGTTTTTAAGGCAGAATATTTCGCTTGTCCTTGTTCCTCGTGGTTTTCCTTGTACGTTTTAGGTGTGATTTGTTTGCCGATCAAAGCCTCAATATCACCAATTTCATAACAGCCAGCAGGGATATCGATACTCTGTAGTTTTGCCGCATTTCTCAAAGTAGTAGAATTTCGAACCTTCTTCAATGTTGGGTATACTGTTGTACGAATGGAAGCTGAGCAAAGCCAAACTGTATTGTGAATCGGAATTCAATTGAATGGGCGGATTTAAATCGATGGAAAGCGTTGAAGAACGACTCGTTAACGTCAATACCATAGAAATTACATGTCGTAAGCGACCCACCTTAAATAATGAACAACAACTTAGATGAAAAATTATTTATTACAATAATAACATTCATATTGTGAGCTAACTGAACCATGGTACTGCGCTTTCTGTAGTGCTGATATTGGTAGCCCAACTTTCCGAAAATGCGTGAAAAATGGCAGACGAATTTGCAAGGCGAATCGATCTCGGTACTTTTGTGGTAATTTGTGCCACACATCCAACAGTTCGCAGAGTTTATCAAATATTCGATTGACAAAGCTCTCAGTTCAGCATCGGTGAAATCCCTCAAAGACTTATAGAGACATTTCGCATTCAGTCGCAGATTTTTTGAAGTAAAAACTTTAGGCATAGATGTCCACAGTAACTTTGATTGTGATTTTGATACTGGTTATTATTATATGTGATTCTTACTCCCAGAATATTTCGCCAATTCCATTGGAGGTTTGAGATTGCTGAAACTATTGAAATATTGTGCTGCATTACCGTTTTTATTGTAAGCTACCCAATAAGTGCCCGCATTCAAGTGAGTATCCAAGTTCAATACAGCGCATTCTCGCAGCCAAGGACCGCAAGTTGGCAACGTATCACGCATAAAGACTCCACGAAAATGTGTTTTTTTCCGCTGGTGAGCACACTCCTGAATTTCCGAATCGTATAAAGCTCTATAGGGCAGCTTTTTTAGCAGTTTTTTGCTTTTTCAGGTAAAGACCACGTCCTTTGCGTTGATATTGTTTTTTCAGGAACAGTCCAAATCCTCGAGGGGTTTTGCGCAGGTACAAACTCAAATGTTCGATGGATTTATTGTGACGTTGATCTCCTTCGAGTTTCTTTTTAGCATTTTTGCACCTATTACAGTTTTTGCATCTATTACAGTTTTTGCTATAGAACTCGCTCCACCTGCCAACGCACCTAAAGCCGAAAGTGCAGCAAATATAGGTATGCGGGGTAGAATTCCTCCAGACTTTGCATCGAATGGAATTATTCAAGGTATTCGTATTTTCTTACACCCTCCATCTTGACTCAATACCATTTTAGCAGCTCGCAAAGCCGAAGCACTAAGTTTCTTAATATAAGTTGGATGCGGCTTCCAATTTTTAATACTTTTTTGAAGCAAGTTACGTCAAAAGGACACCCCCATACCGAGCTTGCGTTTCGCTTTCATGGTGGAAGTATAAAGCCAAGCTGCAGATCGTTCCCCAAAAGGACCGCGCACACTTCTTATGTAAAAAGTCTTCCATTCAAATTGTATGAAATTTCAATATATTGTTGAACTCGGGCTTCTGAACAGAAGTTACTGTGGCCACACAAAAATTCTATGTATAGTTTACAAGATACAGAGTGTTGAAGTTGTAGAATGTCGCTTTCAGGCCATTATTTACTACACTTTATTGGTGGTTATATCACAAATTTGTTACTGGATTTTTTTCCACACCACAGTATTACACTTGGCAAGAACAACAGTATATTTTCTGAGCTTCTGTTTAAACAATATACTTGGTAAATCACAGCTTTTTCCGAGTTACGGAAAATGAAAGTAATTTCAGAATGAAGCATCAACGTCATGAGTCGGAACGTTCGAAAATGGAAGTTTCTTCGTTGAATATATATAAATTTGGCTGAATTCAAGAAATATGTAAATTTTCATATATACAGAGGATTTTGAAAGCATACGTGAGTAGTTATACTATGGGCGGATTGACCCAAAATCCCATGTTGAATTGAACCTTGAAGAACACCACGACTATACACATAACTGGAAAAAAAAATTCTTTGAAAACTTGAACACGGGACCACGGGTTTTTATGGTGATTATTTGACTTGGATGTGAATTCATTACTAAGATTATATTGCAGTTTTCCATTTGCCCTGGATACCTACCTAATTGATAAATCAGCATTTCTTGTTGGGACAAATAGAGTTAAAATTAGAATATATAGAAATATGCATATGATTTTTGAAGAACGGTACTATCCGAGAATTCATTCTTCGGATGATTTTTTTAAATTTTGAATGGATTCAAGGGAATATCTAACTACAGGGTAAACAGAAAATCTAGAAAATAATATTTGGAAATAGTTTCAAGAAAATATCAAATAATACAGGGTGAACAGAAAATCGAAAAATAGAAGATGCAACATGAATTCGAAAAAAATAATTGAAGACATGACCAGGGTCAAACAGATTTTAAAAGACACGTCAGCTCCTAAGAAATATACGAGGTAAACTGGAATCAAATGAACTGAGAATGTACAGTGAATTGGAAAAAATTATAACATTTCTTGATCGCTCGCTGAATAGAAGCTGCTTATGATACTCTTTTGCAGAATTTCCCAGAATATTTGTGAAAAGAATGGCATTCTCTATACATCGGAGTGTAATTTATTTGGGAACTGGAATAAAATATTTTGCTAAATGGTCCATCGGCCAACTTCAAAATCAGGGTTTATTCTCATAGACCGAGACGATTTTGTATTGTTTTCACAGTGGTCTTAAAGTCAGATAGTTATCATAAAATTTTCATATAGCAAGTGTGTATTTTTTCGAAGGCCTAAACATCAAAGGCCATGGAAACTATGAAATGAACTCTTCTGTGAAATTTTTCTAAATAGAGATAGATGACTATTCCCTATCTAATATTGAAATTTCAAAAAAATTAAAATCTATTGAACTTGTTTCTGTGTCACAATAACATCCACATGATACTCTCCAACGGAAAATCATCAAAACTAAATTATTAGAAGAGAAGATGCTAATCTACCTACAACTTTGCAGCATCTCAACTTTCAGGTTTTATCTTTCGAATACTTATACTTGGGTAATATTTGAAGGTAATTTTATTTTCAAGTATGCTATATTTGATAGCTTTTGGTTTCTATATCACAGTGTTTATGTATACCTTTATATTCATGTAGTGAATGTGAGTTAGCTCCACTTGTATCAATTCAAATCAAAGGTATTAACTGGTAATATGAATACCAGTTGTGTTTGAAAAAGCTATAGGAATAGCGAAACACGTAACATGTTACAATATTACTTAATATATTGTGAATATTTAAAAACAAGTGTTTTTTATTTAATTCTGTGTAATTATGAATATCCATCAAGTATTCTTCAAATCAATCAAGATATTAAGTGTATTTTTGTGAATATTTCACTAACCTAATGCATAAATAATCACTGTAATAATCACAACAAACATTTCGCCTTTTTGTTGGTAGTGAACCCTATCAGCAAACAGTACTTTTAAAGGAGACCGTACACCTCCAAATAAATAACATTAGCTGTCTCTACCATTGATAATGTCAATCTCGAATGAAAATATATTGAAAGAGATAAGAAAGAATAGGCAGGAAATAAAATCTTTAATTGAAGCAGTGGAAGTGAGAATAACTTTAGAGGACTTATATCGACGCATCAGCACATTAGAACAAGACACGATACAATCACAAACAACATTGAAAGATTAGAAAGGAATTCGAAGGAAAACAATATTATTGTTTCGGATTGAAAACAAATCCAGGGGATATATCAGTGGAGCTCATCAAAAAGGAACTGAAAAATGAATATGAATGAAAAGTGAATATTGTCAAAAGTCATCTCAATAATTTTTACACACTTGGCAAAGCAAGCAACGCCCCATTAAAAATTGAATTCACATCCTTTCTCAAGAAGGCAGCCATTCTGAAACGCCAAAAGTTTGAAAGGTACCAATATTTCAATTGCTAATGACTTAACAGTCAAACAGCGAAAACAAAAGAAGATATTGAGAAAACATCTCAACTTAGTAAAAGGAAACAACGAAGAAAATTGGTTCATCAAAGAACATAAACTGCATGTGAACGGGAAAAACTACAGTCCAGAAGATCTAGAAAGTTTGGAAGAAACCGAAGTAGCTATTTTAGAGAAAACACCAACCGTAGTAACAACAAAAGATAAAACAAAACCTAGTGTGAAACCTCTGGAACTGGCAAAAAAACTCACCTTAAAAAAGCATCCCACCACTACAGTCATCCGTAAAATCTACGAGGGAAGCAGGGGAAGAACCAAGAATGGCAACGCGTGCAAACAGCGGAAAATTGTTTATTTTTTCTTCTCTTTATAAATTCAAAATCCATGTCATAACTTTTGTTCTGAGTTTATTCAAAATGGATAACTATCTGAGGGATTTTGACATCGAACAAATAGAAACAAATGTTATCAGCAGTACCCTAGACTATTATACGTTTTTTCAGGATTAGGTGAAAAATCTCGAACTGTCCCTTTTTCATATGAACATAAGACGTGCAAATAAAAACTTGGATGAGTTGAAAGTTATGCTTTTGGATGTGAGGAATAGTTTTGATTTCATAGTAATCACAGAAACTTGACAAATACCAGATACATCCCTTGTAACGTTGGAAATGTTAGCAAAAACAAAACTGACCGCACAAACCCTTGTTATAAACTGTGTACTCATTATAAACAAATTTTATGGCAATAATAACAAGGATATTTTGCTCAAACAACTGGACACTCGGTAAAAATAATTTTCTCGTTTATTTACTTTTATCTACACTGTAATATACTTGAGGAAATATGGATATTATGATCACACAGCTTCGATACGATGGAAACTTCTCACTCTTATCGTAGAATCTACCTGAAAACACAATTTATGTGTCAGCATTTTTGTTATGAATAGCAGATGATTCTCAATACCTTCTATTTCAGTTTTGGTGGGTTATATTCATATCATGGGCAAGCCATTCCCTCCTAGATATTGATAGAACTGAGTTCGATAGCTTTTTATGGTACTAGTACTGAGTAATGCTTGTAGAAGTTGATAATTGTGTCGTATACTTCGAGTCACAGTATGAAGCTCTTTGCATGAGTATCTTCTTGATATGGAGTAGAAAACCTATAAAAATAGGAATGTTTTGGTTATGCACTGACAGTTAGTGTTGACGTTCATAGAATAATTTCGTTAGTCATTAATATTTTGAGATGTCATGCCAATTATTCAGGCTACTCACCTAAGGTTCGAAGGTCGTTCCTTGGAAATAATTTCCTTATTTTTATTTCAATGGTCTCTCAAGAACTTTGCCCCATGTAAACATCAGAACATTACAGCAGTTGACAGTTGACCCTGTCATGGAAAGTAGGTGTTCCTGTTCGATATCTGTCCGCGGTGCGTTCGGATGTTCGAACCAGCGTAGTTCTAGGTTATTTCGGTGGTTTTTCTCTTCTATGAAGAGAGCACTTTCACGAATTTGTGTAACGGTTGTAACGGTATGATGAAACGGTGTGTTAATATGTTATGTAGTGTTACGTTAGCGGGTAATTATCTAGTATACGATATGTTAGATGATATTTTCACAAGTCGATATAGGTGATGGGAAGGTGACATCTACGGAAAATTTTGGAACTAGCGATCAGAGTCGGCAACTGGGCAACTCTGAAGGCTGTCATTGGGAGAATAATTTATGTCTTTGTCTCTTCTCTCTTTGTCAGTCAGATTCTGACACTTGCTGAGTTTGCAGGATTTCTGATTTATTTCAATCATCCTTCAGTGGGAATATTACTGCAAAGCAGTGCTTATTGATTGTGGATTGAGACATTGGTTTGTGTTGATACTTTGAGTTTCGATCCATAATTGGTTTCTTTAGTAGAATTTTTTTTTCTTCCGATTAGGTTAAGTTGAGTAGTGAGCCCCTTTGTCGTCAAAAAGGACCAAGTAGACAGCGGAGGAAGGATCGTTCTAACAGTTTTTTTAAGAAAACCCCTCGATCGGCGTAAGTGTAATTTTTTTTATCATTCAGTGATATGCCCTGTATATTATAAGTACAACGGCATGGGTGTGGGTTGAGTCTGATTGACTCGCCCAGTTGGCCTAATGATTTGAGGTAATTATCAATGTAGAATATATCAAATGCCCATACGGTATTTATCTCAATTATAATTCTGAATATTTCCTAGATTTTCATAATTATTTTATTACAAAGCAGATACATACGTTTTCTTCTACACTAGCTTAATCTAGTGTACTTCACGAATTACTTTTACTGAGTTGTGGAAGCTATATTGGCTGTCCTACATTGAATTAGTTTGGAAACTAACAAAGAATTACCTTATGACTATTATGGGCTGGGGCAAACTAGTTCTCATATTTTTTTTTATAAATTTAGTTAATGGGACGGGTACTGGTTGTCCCAGTTACCAAGTCTCTAAACATTAATGTTGACCATTTTGGACAAAGTGTCCTTATCACTTGAACGTTCAGTGGATCGTGATTGAATTCATTAAATAAAGTATTTGTTACTTCTGTAAGGGGTATCCATTATTATCACTACGGTATACATAGTTGTGAATATCTTAGATATTCCATCTTGAGATATACAGTATGTCCCACAAAATAGCTGTCCCACAAAATAGTTTAGTCATCTTTAGAGTTTTGGGAAAAGAAAGAAAACACATAACCGATGAATTTCGTGAGGGTGGTTTTACAAAAATTGAATATGAACTGGGAGGGAATATTAATAATTAATGTTAACAGCAATTTACTTTCCTAGGTTTTTTTTGGGGGGGGCCAGTCAACCTTGTTGGTGGCAGCCACGCTCAGACTTGGATGCCTTTCGCCGCTGGTGACTGTCCTGATCATTCTATGGTGCTATCCTATTTCTGCAACTTCGGCGATATCAGGCTGCTTCCAGAATAGTCCTGAATCATTGAACTTCCGAGGGAATATACGCAAGTTTTTTTTATTGGATTCAATCATTTTTAGCTTACTTTGTAGATTACTGGCTTATAGCCTACTATATTTTCCTAGCGTATTTGATTTAATATCGATAGTCTGTCTAATAGCTTACTAGATTTCTCTAACTTATGTGATTTACGAAGAAAAGTAGTTTTACTGGTTTATAGCCTACTATATTTTCTTAGCGTATTCGATTTATTACCAATAGTGATATAGCTTACTAGCTTTCTTTAACTTACGTGCTTATTGACAAGTAGTCTTACAGGCTTACCTGATTATAGCTTACTTCTAGCTTACTAGCCTGCTCTATCTAACATGATCTATCGATAGTGTTATAGTTTTACCTAACATACTAGTTTACTGGCTTATAGCTCACTACTCAGAGCTTACTGACTTATCTGGTTACTAGCTTATATCCTTACGTTTGCATGCTCGTAAAAGCTTCTTTTGTAAAGCGGAAATTGAAGGCGTATATCTTTACTTGTTCTAATGGATGGTATTTATAGTGCCGCATTCGCCTGAGCTCACGCGAAGCTGCTTCGACAAATTTTCCACGAAATCTTTCGATTTCTGCGCTGCGTGTCGGTTATTGTTATATTGCGTTGTTGTGATATTGCGTTTAATTATTGATTTGTTTGGTGGTGGTTTCAGTTACTTAGGCCCTGTTGTTTGGTGCTTGGAATTTTGCATATACATACTGAGTAACTGAGATATCTAAAACCCTTGTTGTTGGTCTGTAACGGTAGTGCTTATTTGCTGAGTAGATTCACAGTGCTTTTCTGTTACTTGCTATCGCTCACTGGTTACATTGTGCCAATATTTTTTTATTATGAATTTCTCTTGTTGGACTATTACAGAACCCTGAAGTTGAACAGTCACAGGATCATTCTGTTATGTATTTTTACTTTGAAGGTAACGTGACATCAAAATAAATTGCATTACATTACGAGTGTTTTATTTTTACCATTCGGTAGGTTGGTGGTACAGTTGTATACTAAAGGTATTTGTGGGCTTGAAAATTGACCTGGCACCCAAAAAGAAGAAAACAAGAAGTTAACGAACCCCCCTTCTCCACTGAAGCGAAGCCGCAAATATCAACTTGACAATTTTGTTATTTGGTCAGGTTCAATGTGTCTGGCATAACCGGGAAGGGCACATTTTTGGCGCCCAACGTGGGGCCCGATAGTAATAATAATATTAAGTAGTTATTGTAGATTTTTGAGAAAAAAAGATTTTTTTTATATATTTGGCACTTGAGTAGGTAACATGGCGTAGAAAATGCAAGTGAACAGACTGAACCAGGATGAGCTCATATATGAAGTGAAGGTACGAGGTATAGCAACAGGAACCTGTGACGAAATGCGTCACGCCTTAGCTATGGCTATTCGATTTGAGCGGAGTGGAGATAGTATGCAATATCCAACGTATCCATTCACGAATGAAGAAGATGTAAAAGCTGTCATGGACAAACTGCTCGAAATTGATTCCATTAGATCAGTAGCAACCGATTTCTGAAGTATCAGTCCAAATTGGCCCATGTTCTCAATCGTATTGATCACATCAGTGAAGAATGTCCGGAACGACCCGTCCTTCATTCAAAAGCCCTGTCACTTCTGGATAAGCTCTGTCAGAAGGCAGAAGAGGCGCAGAAAACTGTTGAAGCACCGGCACAGCTTACTCTCTTGGAAAATGATTTTGTAGCTTCAATTGATCCAGCACGCAGATCATCCAGTACGACACCACCTCACATTCCTTCCAATATCGTTAAATCTATTTCACCGAAAAAGTGGGATATCAAGTTTTCCGGAGACAAAAAAGGTCTTTCATTGGGAGCATTTCTTGAACGTGTTGACGAACTTAGATTTGCGCGGCATGTTTCAAAAGAAGTCTTGCTTGAGTCGGGAATCGATCTGTTCATGGGCAGAGCTTACCAATTCTATTTCTTGAACGTGTTGACGAACTTAGACTTGCGCGGCATGTTTCAAAAGAAGTCTTGCTTGAGTCGGGAATCGATCTGTTCATGGGCAGAGCTTACCAATTCTATTTGGCGTATAGGAATGAGGTTACTACTTGGGATCAGTTTGTTGGACTTCTTCGGGAAGAATATCTTTCATCGACTTACAACGAAAAATTATTCGAAGAAATTCGTAAACGCACACAGGGACCTGACGAGTCTATAGGGATATATCTAGCAGTTATGACTGGATATTTCAATCGAATTACTTGCACTATATCTGAAGAAACAAAAATGAAGATAATAATGCGCAATATTGCCCCGTTTTATCAAAGTCAACTGGCCTTGGTAGATGTTAGTTCGTTATCGCATCTTCGTGAACTAGGTAGGCGCCTCGAGGCGAGAAAGGAAGCAGTTGAAAATTTTGTTGCCCCTTCTAGGAGAAGCGGTGTTCTTGAACCCGATTTGGCATATTTGCGGGTGGAAGAAAATTTGGATGGCGTTCAGGCTTCGACTTCTTCTGGTACGAGTACATCACTTAGGGACTCTGGCAGGGATATTGTCTGCTATAGATGCAGTACACCTGGACACAGAGCAATCGGATGTACGGTAAAAAAAAATAAGTTCTGCTACCGCTGCAAGAAGGAAGGTTTCACGATAAGGACCTGTCCAGACTGTTCTGAATCGGGAAATGTCAGCCAGCGTACCTAAACGATCGAGGCAGGTGCGTTGGTGCGGAGAACTCGGTCGATAAGCTTAAAGTTATTTTAGATTATGTTTTGGAACATGCTTGTGGTCACAAACGTCCGTACCTCACTGTTAAAATTTTAGGTAATTCGTTGTTGGGTCTCTTGGATTCGGGGGCTTCACGAACAGTTGTTGGTGCCAGGGGATTGTTGATCATCTAGTAGTCAGGTATACCAATCGATCGAAGTAGATCTTCTGCTTGTACTGTTGCTAACGGGGTCCAGTGTCAGTCATTAGACATTGCAGAACTTCCCATTACGCTTAGGGGTAAGGTACGTCTCATTGAGGCTATTGTCGTTCCGGAACTGCCTCACCTGCTTATCCTTGGAGCAGACTTTTGGCGAATTATGGGAATTATTCCCAATCTTCGGCAAGACGGATGGTACTTCTCGAACGAACCAGTTATTGTGAATTCAGTGGAACACGTGAACTGTCAGACCCATTTAACACCCTTGGAGAGGGCAAGACTGCAAGCTGTCATTTATCGGAATGTGTCTCTGATGGGTGAAGAGTTAAGGCTGAAACACAATGGAAGTTTTATGATTTTAGTTTTAATTTTCATGATTTTACTTAAAACTTACTACATAAAACTTCCATTGTGTCTACGGCTTTAGGATACACTCATAGGACAGAACACGAGATTCAGACAAACAGCCCACCCATTAAGCAGAGATACTACCGTGTGAATCCTGTCATTCAACAACAGGTAGATAAGGAGCCGGAAGAGATGCTGAGATTGGGAATAGTTGAGCCGTCGATCAGTCCGTGGGCGTCACCTATCCTTCTAGTCAAAAAGAAGGATAAGTCCTTCAGGTTTTGTGTAGAATTTAGAAAATTGAATTCTGTGACTGTGAGGGATAGTTACCCTCTTCCACTGGTGTCGGATACCTTGGACAAACTGCGGGATGCCAAATATCTGTCGAGTCTTGACGTGAAATCTGCATATTGGCAGGTTCCCACTGACTTTTTCAGTTCCGCAGGCTCCATAACGCACCGGCAACATGGCAGCGTTTGATTGACAATGTCCTTGGGCACGACCTAGAGCCACACGTCTTCGTATATTTGGATGATGTCGTCATTGTCAGTCAAACGTTGGAGCAGCATCTTTCAATCTTGGAGGAAGTCTTCCGTAGGTTACGGGAAGCGAATATAACCGTGAGCGTCGATAAGTGCCAATTCTGTAGACCAGAAATGAAGTACCTTGGGTATGTGGTAGACCGAAACGGACTTCATGTTGATCCGGAAAAGGTAAAATCCAAGTTGGAACTACCCACACCCACGAATGTCTCTGAGGTGCGACGAATAGTTGGCACATTTTCTTGGTACCGACGTTTTGTTCCTGATTTCTCCTCCATCATTTCTCCGATCACTGCGTTGATTCGGAAAAATTCAAAGTTTATCTGGACAGACCAATGTTCAGAGTCGTTTAGGAAAATCAAAGAGTGTTTAGTGTCTGCGCCCATTTTGAGTTGCCCGAATTATTCGAAGCCGTTCATGGTCTAAACTGACGCATCCGGCTATGGAATTGGAGCAGTCCTCACTCAACCCCATCCTTCTGGTGATAAGGTAATTTTTTATTTGAGTCGTTCCCTCACTAGGCAGGAACGAAATTTCTCTACCACGGAGAGGGAATGTCTAGCGGTTCTGTGGGCTATAGAGAAGCTCCAACCTTATCTTGAGGGCGTAGAATTCACGGTGGTTACTGATCAATTCAGTTTGCTGTGGCTTCATAAACTCAAAGACCTCACTGGACGCTTGGCGCGTTGGGCTGTTAGGCTCCAGCAATATTCATTCACAGCAGTTCATCGTAAAGGTAAGGAGCATGTGGTGCCCGACACGCTTTCCAGGTGTGTGTCAGTCATTGATGTGGCTGAAATGGCCGTGGAGGAGCCCGTAGAATTGGAAAATATCGGGTCTGATAAGTGGTATAGCAAGATGGTGGCGTAAGTCGATGAAAGTCCTCTTAAGTTTAGCAAATGGAGGGTGACGGATGGTCGTTTGTATAAACATGTGAACGTGGATTATCCCGATTTGTCTCCTTCAGCGGTTTCATGGAAGTTAGCTGTCCCCAAACAGAGCAGGTATGCAATCATTGTAGCCGCGCATGATCCTTCAACGTCAGGTCATATGGGAGTATACAAGATCTAAGCATGAGTGGCGGAATGCTATTTCTGGCCGAGAATGCGCATCGATGTTGCCAAGATTGTCCGTCGTTGTCAAGTTTGCGCCGCTCATAAGTCCTCACAAGATCGCCCAGCCGATAAAATGGTATCTCATCCTAAGGTGAATACGCCCTGGGAAATGATCTCAAAAGATATAATTGGACCACTCCCTAGGTCAAAACATGGACATAGTTTTATCCTGGTTGTAACGGATTACCTAAGCAAATTCTGTCTGTTGTTTCCGCTTCGAAAGGCCAATGCTGAAGCAGTTGAACGGAATATGGAAAAGAGTGTGTTCCTAGTTTTTGGAGTTCCTTGAATTATTATCTGTGATAACGGCGTTCAGTTTCGCGGTAAGGAATTTGGAAAGCTGGAAGATAAGTATCATTGTCGTATCAAGTTCACCCCTCACTATAATCCTCGCGCGAATCCCACTGAACGTATCAATAAGACTGTTAAAACAATGCTCGCAATGTATTGCTCGGAAAATCATCCGTGCTGGGATGAAAATCTGGATCAAATCGGTGGTGCCATCAGAACGTCCAAACATGAAGTAACTAAGGTAACTCCATTCTTCACGAACTTTGTTCGGACTATGGCTGTATCTGGGTTAGATTATGAGGAGGCAAATCCTTCGGTGATGGTGGATGGGACCCATAGCAAAAGTGATAGTTTCAGGAAACTGTTTGCTGATGTCCGAAAACGCTTAGAGGAAGCCAATAAGAGAAGTTGTGATAACTACAACTAGCGACGACGTCATGTGGAATTCCTTCCTAACCAACCGGTTTGGAAAAGAAACTATGTTTTGTCTGATGCCGGAAAATACTTTTCCAAGAAGCTGACTCCCAAGTTCATTGGCCCTCTTTATATACAAAGAAAAGTATCTCCTTGGACTTATGAGCTTCGTGACGACTAAGGTAATGTCAAGGGCGTGTGGAATGTCTAAGATCTCAAGCCTGAACCTGAAGATCCAGACAGCACACACGGCTATACATCCAAATTCAGAAAGAGAAATTTACGGGGTAAATTTCTTGAAGTAAGGGGGGAATTGTAACGTTGGAAATGTTAGCAAAAACAAAACTGACCTAGTAGCACCAACCCTTGTTATAAACTGTGTACTCATTATAAACAAATTTTATGAAAATAATAACAAGAAGGATATTTTGCTCAAACAACTGGACACTCGGTAAAAATGCTTTTCTCGTTTATTTACTTTTATCTACATTGTAATATACTTGACGACAGGAGGATATTCTGATTACACAGCTTCGATACGATAGAAACTTCTCACTCTTATCGTAGACTACCTGAAAAACACAATTTATGTGTCAACATGTTTGTTATGAATGGCAAATGATTCTCAATACCTTCTATTTCAGTTTTGGTGTGTTATATTCATATTATGGGCAAGCCATTCCCTCGTAGATATTGATAGAACTGAGTTCGACAACTTTCTATGGTACAAGTACTGAGTAATGCTTGTAGAAGTTCATAATTGTGTCCTATACTTCGAATCACAGTATGAAGCTCTTTGCATGAGTATCTTCTTGATATGGAGTAGAAAACCTATAAAAATAGGAATGTTTTGGTTATGCACTGACAGTTAGTGTTGACGTTCATAGAATAATTTCGTTAGTCATTAATATTTTGAGATGTCATGCCAATTATTCAGGCTACTCACCTAAGGTTCGAAGGTCGTTCCTTGGAAATAATTTCCTTATTTTTATTTCAATGGTCTCTCAAGAACTTTGCCCCATGTAAACATCAGAACATTACAGCAGTTGACAGTTGACCTTGTCATGGAAAGTAGGTGTTCCTGTTCGATATCTGTCCGCGGTGCGTTCGGATGTTCGAACCAGCGTAGTTCTAGGTTATTTCGGTGATTTTTCTCTTCTATGAAGAGAGCACTTTCACGAATTTGTAACGGTTGTAACGGTATGATGAAACGGTGTGTAAATATGTTATGTAGTGTTACGTTAGCGGGTAATTATCTAGTATACGATATGCTAGATGATATTTTCACAAGTCGATGTAGGTGATGGGAAGGTGACATCTACGGAAAATTTTGGAACTAGCGATCAGAGTCTTCGTCTCTTCTCTCTTCGTCAGTCAGGACCACTTGCTGAGTTTGCAGGATTTCTGATTTATTTCTGATTTATATTCCTGCAAAGCAGTGCTTATTGATTGTGGATTGAGCCATTGGTTTGTGTTGATATTTTGAGTTTCGATCCATAATTGGTCTCTATAGGAGGATTTTTTTGTGGTTATCATCCTGTGTGTCCCGGAATCGAGTTCCAGGTACGGTAAGCAACCTTTTATTATGGAAGCTACTATTTCCTTGTCGCCAATCAGAATTGCTTCCGTCCATGATGATTTTTTTTCTTCCGATTAGGTTAAGTTGAGTAGTGAGCCCTTTTGTCGTCCCAAAGGACCAAGTAGATAGCAGAGGCAGGCCAATAAATTCGGGAAGTGTGTTTTTTTTTTTCATTCAGTTATATGCCCTGTATATTATGAGTACTACGGTATGGGTGTGGGTTGAGTCTGATTGACTCGCCCAGTTGGCTTAATAATTTGAGATAATTATCAATGTAGAATATATCAAATGCCCATACGGTATTTATCTCAATTATAATTCTGAATATTTCCTAGATTTTCATAATTATTTTATTATAAATACATACGTTTTCTTCTACATTAGTTTAATCTAGTGTACTTCACGAATTACTTTTACTGAGTTGTGGAAGCTATATTGGCTGCCCTACATTGAATTAGTTTGGAAACTAACAAAGAATTATCTGATGGCTATTACTGGCTGGGACAAACTAGTTCTCATTTTTTTTTGGTAAATTTAGTTAATGGGACAGGTACTGGTTGTCCCAGTTACCAAGTCTCTGAACATTGATGTTGTCCATTTTGGACAAAGTGTCCTTATCACTTGAACGTTCAGTGGATCGTGATTGAATTCATTAAATAAAGTGTTTGTTACTTCTGTAACAAACAGGGGTATCCATCATTATCACTACGGTATAAATAGTTGTAAATATCTTAGATATTCTATCTCGAGATATACAGTATGTCCCACAAAATAGTTTAGTCATCCTTATGGTTTTGGGAAAAGAAAGAAAACACTAAACCGATGAATTTCGTTAGCAGAGTGGTTTTACAAAAATTGAATATGAACTGGGAGGAAATATCAATTAGGTTCACATGTTAACAGCAATTTACTTTCCTAGGGTTTTTTTTGGGGGGGCAGTCAGCCTTGTTGGCGTCAGCCACGCTCAGACCAAATATATTCCAAAATCAAAATCCAAATCGAAATTTCCGAAATCAAAATTTTCAAAGACAAGCAAATCCTCAAATGCAACAACGCGGACAATATTTTCAAACAAATAGACCCACAGTAATCAAGAATAATCCTCAATGGAATTTAAATGCGAATAAAACCCATTTATTAGATCATGAGTACGATTCATTATGCTCAAATACAGATTTTGAGTATCAAAACGAAAATATTTATGAATATTCAGACCAAGGAAACGAGTCATTCTATGATGAGAAAGATTATTTCCAGGAACAACAAGATTTTGAACAACAGCAATATGAACAAATACCAAATGAAAATTTTGACTATGAAGTAGAACAACTTCAATCGGATTTTCACAATTTTCTGTCACTAGACAACCCACCTATCAGTACAACTACCAATCCATGTACGACACAATTAATGAATACCAATCCCCAATCTCGACAAACCCTATATGCAGACAATCTACTTATAGAACAACAATGCCCAACTCAACAGATTCCTTCTGCAATCGAAACGAAAGCGAATCTCGCAGCGCTAATCAAAACTCGCGAATTCAAGCCAGAGAAAACAATACCCACTATAAACGACCTCAAGACAGATCAGCAATTTCTATAACATCCAATTGTAGCGATTTGTATTATTTAATCAGCCCAGCTAATTTTAAAATATTAATTGATTTTTAAAAGCTGAACATTATACAAAATTATACAAAAAGATTTACAGAAAATATACTAGTTACAGGAGTTACAGATGGAAAAATAATGGTGAAAGAGTCAGTTTTAATACCATTTGGCACAGAAAAAAAACCAGTTTGGCATAAAGTTTACGTACACGATTTAGATATCGAATTTGACGGAATTTTAGGTACCGATTTTTTGAAAAGATTTGATGGAGTAGTAGATATTGGTAATCAAGTTTTAATTTTGAATTATAAAACCTTCCCTTTATATTCAGCCCGGAAAACACTTGCTGGAACATCAGTAAAAATAAATAATGAACAAAAAATTCAAGGAAACTTACAGGAAAAGTTCAGTACACAAAATCTCGAAAATAAAATAACAATCGAACCAAGAGTTGAAAAAGTTTTTAAATTAAAATCCAAATTAAGAAATACAGAAACTATACTGTTAGCTACTGAAAAAGAGAAAGTTGAACTTCCAAATGCCCTAGTCAAAATTAACGAAAAAGGAGAATTTTTAGTAACCGTTGTGAATGTAAATGCAATTGAAAAATCTATTGATTTTATTGACTTACAATTTGAAGAATATTATGGAAATGAAGTTGACATTGAAACAGAAAACATACAAACAAGTCGTCCAGAGAAAATAAAGAATTTACTTCGTCTAAAACATCTTAATGAAGAAGAGAAAGAACTGATTGAGACCTTATGTTTAGAATTCACAGACATATTTTATTTAGAAGGTGATCCTTTAACTTTCACAAGTGAAATTAAACATACAGTGAAACTGAAAGATGGTGCACAACCCGTTTCAACAAAATCTTATAGATATCCACACGTACATAAAGAAGAAGTGAAGTCACAAATTTCAAAATTATTAGAACAAAATATAATTTAGACACTCAATTTCACCATGGTCAGCCCCAGTTTGGGTCGTACCGAAAAAACTTGACGCATCAGGAAAACAAAAATGGCGTGTAGTAATTGACTATCGGAAATTAAATGAACTAACTATTGATGATAAATATCCTTTGCCCAATATATCAGATTTATTAGACCAACTCGGAAAATGTCAATATTTTACCACCCTTGATCTAGCCTCAGGTTTTCATCAAATTGAAATGCATCCTAACGACATAGAGAAAACCGATTTTTCTGTTGATAATGGTTTATACGAATTTCTCAGAATGCCTTTCGGAATGAAAAACTCTCCTAGTACTCTCCAAAGAATTTTAGATCATATTCTAACCGGACTTAGAAACGAGGGATGTTTGGTATATATGGATGATATAATTATTTATTCCCCGACTATAGATGAACACATATTTAACTTAAAACTTGTTTTTAAGAGATTGAGAAGTGTAAATTTGAAAATACAACCTGACAAATGTGAATTTTTGAGACAAGAAGTCGCCTATCTAGGACATGTTATCACTAAAGATGGAGTGAAACCAAACCCAGCAAAAGTTGATTGTATAATTAATTTTCCAGAACCAGCCAACCCAAAAGAAATTAAACAATTTCTAGGATTTGCAGGTTATTATAGAAAATTTATTCCAAATTTTTCAAAAATTTCTTAACCCATGACAAGATTATTACAGAAAGATGTATCTCTCCATTTTGATGAAAAATGCAAAAAATCCTTCCAAGAATTGAAAAAAGCCTTGACTTCAACCCTTATTTTGATTTATCCAAATTTTGATGAACCTTTTTATCTTAACAACCGATGCAAGCTCATTTGCAATTGGATCCGTATTATCCCAAGGACCAATAGGAAAAGACTTACCTATTGCCTATGCATCTAGAACATTATGTCCCGCTGAAACAAAATATTCAACTATTGAACGAGAACTTTTATCCATGGTATGGTCAGTTAAACATTTTAGACCCTATCTTTATGGTAGAAAATTTAAATTTATAGTAGACCATCGACCATTAACATGGTTATTCTCAATAAAAGACCCTGGTAGTAGACTAGCCAGATGGCGTTTGAAATTAGAGGAATACCAATTCGAAGTTATTTATCGACCCGGATAAATTCATAAGAACGCAGACGCTTTATCTAGAATCAGAATGAATCATTTTGATGATTGTAGCAAAGTCTTATCAAATATTTTAATGGCTAATGATAATCTTGAAGAACATGATATTTCAGATACAGAGACTGAAGTAGCTCAAGAAACTGTATTAGAAGAATTAACAAACTTTTCTAGACTTTTTAAAATCAAATCATTAATTGATTACTCAAAATTTAAATTCATCAATGATCAATTACTAGACAAAAGTCATAAAGACATTGTTATTTTTCCACAAAACAGAAAATTAACACCATTACATGACAAAATATTTGACGATATATTTGAAGAAGATATAGATTTTTATCCAAATAAAATAAATATTGTTTCCAGTAGAACTGTAAAACTAATAATGAAAAATGGTGGATTACGTAATCCAATCTTCCGCAAAAAAAACCTATACAATAGGTATAGGTCGTCGGCAAGTTTTCAACAGAAAACTACTACTGCCCCCTACGACCGTTGAATTATATTTGTTTAATACTTGGCAAAATTTTCTACAAGAACCTCTTTGTAATGCATTTTAAATATCAAAGCTGAAATTATTTTTCGATTTAATTAGGAGAACACCTCCGTACCGGTTTCATGGTCATTGCCAATCATCAGCGAAGGCTAGTTCAACCCAATTGAATCGAAAAATCCTTTCACCCTAATTGGAAATCCCTGAGACAAACACTGAAGTATGAATTCAGCGCCATCTCTGAAACTCGATCTTTTAAAATTGGAGATAAAGTCTTTGTTAAAGAATCTCAAATAAAGAATAAATTAGAAAATAAATTTAATGGACCTTTCGAAATTATCGAAGTATTTCAAAATTCAGCCATGCTTAAGAATCCTGAAACAAATCAAAATTCGAAAGTAAATTTTGATAGACTGAAACCATGTTTTGTTTCAGATCAGGAAAATCTAGAAAAAGAAAATTCAGATCAAGAATGATTCTTCTCCTGTTAGCAGTCATCCACATTGTTAACGCTCAGTATAAGTTAACACCTATTAATAACTCAGTAGGAGTATATTACCATGAACAAGGTGATATTAAAATTTCAAATGAAAAATGGACTTTATTAGTAGTAAAAGATATGGCACAAGTAAAAGAAGCTGTTGATCATAATGCAAGAATATTAAATGACTTGATTGAACTTATAGAAACCAATAACCCGAGAATGAAATATTTTAATGGAGAAATCAGTACGCATATTAGTCTGTTGAATAAAATTGCTCATCAAGTAGAGGAAAAGTATTACGAATCTCAAGTTGATTCGAATGATTATAACAAAAGATATAAAAGAGGTTTAATAAATGGCGCTGGATCAATTTGGAAAGCCCTTACCGGAAATTTAGATGCCAGTGACGGTGAATACTTTAACGATTATATTAACAAAATATACAGGGATGAACACCAAATTGAAAATTTACTCAAAAACCAAATTTCAGTTACAACTTCTGTAATAAAAGAATTTAATAGTACCATTCAACAATTGCAAGTAGATGAAGAAACATTTAATGAAGATATAAAACAAAGTGAAACTTCAATTTATGATCTTTCAGACCATTTAGCAATGGTTGATGCAAAGTTGAAAACCATCGAAATCTGTGAACAACTATTGGAAAGTTATACATTTTTGGAAAATTATTTGAATGACATTCTCAATGCAATTACGTTTGCTAGACTACATACTATCCATACTTCAATAATTAAACCCAATGACTTAGTATCATCTCTTCAAGAAATAACACATACAATTCAGAAGAATTATTTACCTTTACCCGCGAAACTTTCATCAGTATCTAAATACTTAGATATTATTGAATTACAAGCTTTTCAAGCAGATTCAAGGATAATTTTTGTATTGAAAATTCCCTTAGTTGAACCTGAAATCTATATTGTTTACCGATTGTACCCCATTCCTATCCTAGATAACAGAACAGGGTTACATCATATTTTACCAACAAATAAAAATTATATTGCAAAAGATGATGATTCTATGATGTACACTGCTTTTCAAAATTTAGATCAGTGTAAGTTACTTTTTTATAATTTTTATATATGTGAAAATGTTATTTCTTATCCAATTGATAGCAATGCAATTTGTGAAGCTCAAATTTTGTGACCATTACTAGAACTTCCTAGAATGTGTTCAACTTCCTTACTTTTTGCAAATGATTATAATGTTTTTGAAATTCAACAGAATACTTGGTTAATAACTGTATCAGATCCTTTGGCTGTTACAATTAATTGTCAAAAACAAGATATTGTCACAAAAGTAATTAAAACGAATTCAATTTTGAAACTGGAACCTAATTGTAATTCATTTATTGGAAATACAAGAGTATATGCAAAATACTTTGTTACTCAAGAAAAGAATATTACTTATAAAAGTTATCTAATTTTGATTCCATATCAATGTTGCAGTGATGTACCAAATAAAGAAATTCTTCCAAAATTAAAGCCTTTGAAATTGAGCAAATTAAGTGTTGATAATTTAAACATTGCTCAACATAAATTAAATCAATATTCTGACCAACTTGATCAAATTAATAATGAACCCTTTGTGAGGAAACATGTTTCATGGTTTACGATTCTCACAATTGTAATACTTGTCTTTGTAATTTTACTTTACATATTTTGTAAATGCAAAAATAGACGTTCAGTGAAAATTGGAAAGACATCAAGAGATGATCCACCTCCACCACCTCCAAGAACAGGAAGAACTCTTGCATCCCTTCGAAGATTGTTACCTTCAAAAAGAAGACCAAGTATCCACTTAGATGAAAGAGAAGAAGAAGTATAGAATTGAACTCCCCAATAAATATTAGCTTGATGTGAAAGTTGCAGCACCGCATCAACTTTCTTTTCAAGGGGGGAGTTGTTATATCCGATTCCTGAATGAGCCCTTTGTCCCAGAATTGCGTCATACACTATAAACATTGCATCAGCTACTACGCAGAAGATAGAGGATATTCCTCAGCACATTTGAAGGTCTTCGTGGAATAATAGAAACTACACAGTATCCAGTCAGCATGTCCGAACCTATAAAGTCGAGGAGACCGGATTCAAGTCGTTCAAGTCTTTCCAGTCTTCAAACCAAGTAGTTTAGTAGATTTGAATCAGTACGAGTTTTAAACCATTATAATTTCGCATGTAAAGTTCGATATTTCCATATTGTAATAAATGTGAATAAAGTCTGTTTTTAAAAACTCAAACCAAAGAAGACTGATTTAACATACATGTAAAAGGTTTATCTGTTTGTATGCAGTATAAATAAATAAATAAAATAAATAAATATACGCAAGTTTTTTTAATGGATTTAATCATTTTCAGCTTACTTTGTAGATTACTATATTTACTATATTTTCCTAGCGTATTTGATTTAATATCGATAGTCTGTCTAATAGCTTACTAGCTTTCTCTAACTTACGTGCTTATTGACAAGTAGTCTTACAAGCTTACCTGATTATAGCCTACATGTAGCTTACTAGCCTAGTCTATCTAACATGATCTATCATCATCAATTTGACTAGCTTATCCTAGCTTATCTACTTATTTATCGATACTGTTATAGTTTTACCTAACATACGCTTATGATCAATAGTCTTACGTGCTTACATGATTCTAGTTTACTGGCTTATAGCTCACTACTTAGAGCTTACTGACTTATCTGGTTACTAGCTTATATCCTTACGTTTGCATCCTCGTAAAAGCTTCTTTTGTAAAGCGGAAATTAAAGTCGTATATCTTTACTTGTTCTATTGGATGGTATTTATAGTGCCGCATTCGCCTGAGCTCACGCGACGCTGCTTCGACAAATTTTCTACGTACCTTTCGATTTCTGCGCTGCGTGTCGGATATTGTTATATTGCGTTGTTGTAATATTGCGTTTAATTATTGATTTGTTTGGTGGTGGTTTCAGTTACTTAGGCCCTGTTGTTTGGTGCTAGGAATTTTGCATATACATACTAAGTAACTGAGTTATCTAAAACCCTTGGTGTTGATCTGTTACGGTAGTGCTTATTTGCTGAGTAGATTCACAGTGCTTTTCTGTTACTTGCTATCGCTCACTGGTTACATTGTGCCAATATTTTTTCTTGTTGGACTTCTACAGAACCCTGAAGTTGACAGTCACAGGATTATTCTGTTATGTATTTTTACTTTGAAGGTAACGTGACATCAAAATAAATTGTATTACATTATTTTTACCATTTGGTAGGTTGGTGGTACAGTTGTATACTAAAGGTATTTGTGGGCTTGAAAAGTTACCTGGCGCCCAAAAAGAAGAAAACAAGAAGTTAACGAACTCCCCTTCTCCCCTGAAGCGAAGCCGCAAATACCAACTTGACAGTTTTGTTATTTGGTCAGGTTCAATGTGTCTGGCATAACCGGGAAGGGCACACCCTGATCAATCTCGATGAAATAATAATGAATAATGAAAGTTCCTTCAACAAAAACGATGGGATAATTATCTTTGCGAAAGAGAATCTTTGTTGTATATGCACTGTGGTTAAACTCGGTGAAATAAATATGTTGAAGTTGTTCACTAGTTTGAATAATACCAAAATATTACTTGACGGGATTTACAGACCATGTCCAACTTCTGAAAAAAAAACGTTAGAAGTAACCTGTCAGACTATCTCAAATTATATCAAACGTCGAACCTTCACATTATTACGGGAGATATTAATATTAATATTTTGAATAACAACGATAACTATGTACATGATTATTTGATTGTAATGGGCGAGGAAGGTTTCAATTGCTTGATTAATAACTGTACTAGAGATGTAGGTAATGAGAAGTCTTGCTTCGATCATATATTCGTGAAAACAAAGAAGTCCTTGTATACAAATATTCCAGTAATCCTCGAATCTAGCATAACAGACCATTATTGCATCATAAACTACTTCACTACACCGGAGAGAATACGAATTGATAAACCAAAAAGATTCAGAAACCAATTTGATAAACATAAATTCAAAGAAAAAATTAAACAGAAAAATTGGCTAGATGTGTGTGACGATGACGTATGTAACGAAAATTTTATAAGTAAATTAAAAATCCTTTTGGAAAATTCGACAACAGAAATAATGATTAGGAGAAACGAAGTAAAAAGAAAATGTTGGATAACTACGGGAATAGTAAAATCTACACATGAAAAAAACAGACTATAGAAAATAATGAAGAATCAATAGACAGAACATAACAAAGACCAATTCAGAAATAATAAAAAGAGCAAAAAATGACTACTACAATAATAAAATAAAGGCTAATAAAAACTCAAGCAAAAGCCTATGGGGCTGTATCAATGAAATTTCTAAAAATCAAAAACAGAAATTCCTCTGGAAAAACATCAAATGATCCTAGAGAAAAATCTGATGAGTTTTGTAAACATTTTACTGCTTTTGGTGAAAAAATGGCAAAACATTTGAGTAATAAAATAAAATCAAAATTTGTCTTGCATAAATATAATCCAAATACAATTTTTTTAACGGAGACGAACGAGGCCGAAGTTATGGAGACTATATTGACTCTGAAAAATAACAAATCAACTGGAATTGACAACATAAAATCAGAAATTTTGAAGAAAAGTTTTTATAATAAATAAATCCATGAATGTTGGGAAATTTCCAGACATATTGAAAATTGCTGAAATAAAACCTCTCTTCAAAAATGGTGATAAACTCGATGTTACGAACTACCGCCCTATTTCATTGATATCGAGCATGGGAAAACTATTCGAA
Organism: Chrysolina americana; assembly: GCA_958502065.1. Lineage (NCBI taxonomy): Eukaryota > Metazoa > Arthropoda > Insecta > Coleoptera > Chrysomelidae > Chrysolina > Chrysolina americana. Next base: position 35,957,084 of record OY293420.1, read on the forward strand.
AAAATTCTACAAAAGAGGTTGGTTTCATTTCTCGAAAGATATAATATTTTGCCGAGTAGACAATATAGTTTTCGGAAAAATAATTCAACGTCGGATGCAATTGCCAGATTGATAGGGTTGAAAAATAATGCAATTGACAAAAAAATTCCATCTATCTGTATATTCATTGATCTGGCGAAAGCATTCGACACTGTTAACAATTCAAAATTACTATCAGTGCTTTCAAATATTGGCATTCGAGGAGTTGCCAATAAACTACTTGAGAGTTATTCATGGAAACAGGAAACAATGCATCAATATCAATGGGACCTTGAGTAGTTATCGAATGATAAAATATGGAGTACCTCAAGGCACTGTTTTTGAGACCAATTCTTTTTAATTTAAATGTCAATGATTTTTTCGAACAAGATACGTGTGGAGAAGTTGTGAGTTTTGCGGACGACACTGCTGTGTTTTACGAAGGAACTGACTGGATAACTCTCAAAAATACTATTCAAGTATATTTTCGAAATATTATTAATTTCTTCAACGATAGAATATTAACAATAGATTATAAAATACAATATTTCGGCGTTGACAGATTAGCAAGGCGTGTGGTACCTTCAAACACAAACGGGCTTTGGATGTTTCTCTTGATGATTGTTGTTAGAGATTCTTTACGATTTGAATTGGTTGATGGAAGACAGAAGGACTTGTATGCGAAACATAACAGATTTTCCCATGCTTCTATAGAGTTTGACAAGATACAATTGTCAATTGATCTACTTAAAGCTTCAGCAGCACTCATTCTAGCCGATTTCTCGTTGACGATGGACCCACATCTGCAAATATGGCTAACACAAATCGAATATCCCAAACGAAGACCTACTGAAATCCTAAAGCAACCATTATCCAATAAAGTGCCAAGGGAAGCAACAGGAAGTGCGTTGAGCCAAGCACCAGATTCCTTTGTAGAAACTGCTTTGAGGCGAGCCATATCATATTGAGAGTTAGCAGCTGACTCAAAGAGTTTAGTGGATAACAATTCAATAAGAGGGAGATCCCAAGATTTCTGTGATAATTTACAGCCAGGTACATCGCATCCTGTTTTAGAGAGCCATATAGATTCACATTCTATATACGATGAATCTGGTACGTTAGAGAAGTGATTAGGTAAAATGTGGTCAATCAAATGTAGGGTGCTGTTGAAAGAGGCAAGGAAAGCTGGTAAAGTGAGTGAAGATGCCAAACGAATGCCTAGACCACCCTTGTTCACGGGAAGCGTCGCTTGAAGCCATGTTCGATCGTTGAAGTTGTTATTGGTTATCTGCTCCAAAATCGTACGAAATGTTGAATCAAAATGAATAAGTTCCTTTTGACAGCTCCATGTTGCACACCATCTCAGAGTATACATCAGTTTAGGTATAGCCAAACAATTCTTCAGGAGAAAATATCCAATATGGTTAGGAATTGTATCCAAGCGCGATGCCATCAACAAGGGAGTCCGTTTTTTGGTTAAGGCATTCTGCCAAAGATTCCACCGTATGAGGTGCACCAAGGAGGGTCCAATTGGTTCTGTCCATTATTTTAATGCCGGGAGCAAAATCGTTGAAACTCTTTGAAATGTGTTCTGAAAGATCGTTCATAAGAAAAAGTTCGCACTTTTTGAAATTTAGACTGAGGCCGACTTCATTGGAAGATGATACAATTTTTTAGAACTCTTCTAGGACTACATCTGCATTGCCACCTATGGCGCCATCATCAAGATACCAGCAGTTGGAATCAGCTTCAATGGATCTTGTCATTTTCTCAATACATAAACAAAAGAGTGCTGGGCCCAAAGGATCTCCTTGTTGAACGCCTCTTTCAGAAGAAATTACGTTGTTTCCAAAATTCAAAAAAGTTGGCTTCTGATAACATTGTCTTACGTAAGGAAATAAAAAAGGGATCGTATCTTTCACTCTTTCTAGTAGAATATTTCTGTGAACTATATTGAAGGCATTTTCAAAATCTATTTTCAGAAATACAGGAGAAGAATCTGGTTGCTGGTTTAAGAATCGACGAGCTGCATGAGCGACGGCTTCGCATCCACCAGGGGTTCCAAAACCAAATTGTATGGGTCGGAAAGAGTTACCCAATAATTCTTTGATTTGTGAACATGCTAATTTGGATGCAAGACGTCTGAAAGTTGTTCCGACGGCTATCGGTCTGATACCACCACATTTTTTTCTCAAAGCAATCAGTGAAGCTCCATATAGGATTGGGATCACATTTTTGTTAACTTTACCGTTAAGCATAAAATTGCAGAGATTAGTTAAGGAACGGAGAAGGTTATCGCCCATAGATCCAGAACTTTTCGAAAGCAAATCTTGAAGATGGGATGGTCTCAATGAATCCAGGCCTCCAGAAGATCCTGTACGAAATGATTTCACTGCATTCAAGACATCAGTATCGCTTACATGCAATTGTTTTCACTTCCTGTATATGAAAAATCCATGTCAGCTGGATGTTTTGATAGGAGCTCCGATAGGGTAGAATCGTCAAAAGTGGCGATTGTGTCACTAGACGTCAATAAACGAATAGCAGCAGTGAGATCGCCATCAGAAACTTTATTGACGATACGTCGTTGTATTGTATTGTATTGTATTGTATTGTATTGTATTGTATTGTATTGTATTGTATTGTATTGTATTGTATTGTATTGTATTGTATTGTATTGTATTGTATTGTATTGTATTGTATTGTATTGTATTGTATTGTATATCATTAACTTTTATAGTACATTCACCAATTTGAACGCTAGCATACTTGAACGAGTAAAAAATATCTTCGAAAAATAGAATGCAGAAACAATTCAGATCACAAAGAAGCTACACATGGTTGGACAAACATCCAGGAAAAGTTTGCTGCGTAACAATTCCGTACAGATGCCCAAAACAGTGGATTTGAGAAAATGCAATTTCCAAATCAATAATCACGTGAGAATAAGTACTGAGAAGTATCAAGCTGGTCCACGAAAAATTGGATTTTATGAAGAAAAACTCCGAATAGTTGAACACATCTTGCTGTGTTTCTGGTTGAAAAATTCTGAGATTGACACGAGAAGTTTGTCTCATCAAATCGATAGGTCTTAACAATGCGTATAATTAGTTGATATTGAAAATTCACTTCATATGATACTGGGTCAGATGAAATGATATAATATTCATTCAACAGTTATATTCTTATATTTTTATTTGTTTTTCATTTGTATGCCTTGTTCGATTCAATTTAACATAATTTGAATGCCTTTGTTATGCTACTACGTTCCGTCTAACTGATTTTTTTTTATTTGATTGTTACCCTTTTCTCTCCTCGACCTTGTTTTTGTCTAATAAGATCGACATTTTTTAACCCAAATTTCTTGCTATAAGAACGTATTTTTCTTTAAAAGCAATGAAACAGTTTTATTTACATGAACTTCATCGATTGCTGCATTATATCAATCCGTTTCCAAAAATCCTTGAATGCAAACTTGCAGAATAATGAACAGACAGACTTGCCGACGCACACCAAATTTCATAATAACTTCAGGTGTAAGTGTATTCGGGAGCTAGTGAACCATGCAATAATCAAATGCATGCCGACTGTAACGAAATATCTCACCGAGTTTGTCGCCGTTCCCAAGAAATATGCTGATTATGGTGCCGTAGCAGTATCGTCTTTGCAACAAGATGTTAACATATTTTTTTTTGTTAGAATCAGTTGTAGTTGAGCACTCGTATAATTCACAATAATTTACATGTATACCAATTTTGTTATTTTTCGAGTTTTGTAATAAAAATAAATTTTTTAAAAAAGGACTAGAGCTTTCCAAAAAGTTATTTGGCGCAGTCGGCAGGATATCCGGGATTTCCGCGTATCGAACGTGAACTTTTCGTTTTAACGATTGACTGGATTTTCGAACCTCGGTGATTTGGTGTTGTATTGACGGCTCTTCAAAAATCAAGAAATTGGATCTACCGCAGATACCAATTCCAACCCATCATCGACGAGACATCGGAATTTGAAACAAACATTGCGCAAATTCACGGAGAAGACGTACACAGTGAAGACAAAAATAGCAGATCTGGTGGTCATCTTCATAGTTAAGCTGGACATGCTCATAGTCGTTTTTATTTTCATGTGAGTACAATTTTATGGAACAATTAGCAACTATTTTTGAAAATTTGAATATTAACAATCCTTTAACCGACTCCTTGTCCCAATCACCTCTTTCAAATCTGAATCATGACAACCCCACAATTCAAACCTTCAGTGTGTCCCCGAATTCGATGGATATCCCAACGAATTGAATAGATATATTTCAACTCTAATCACACATTTTTTTGATAATGTAAACCCAACAAATTTTCAGAATTATTATCTACTGAATTCAATTATCTCTAAATTGAAAGGCAATGCCTAACTATAGTGAATTCATATTTCAAATACGCTCGATGTAAACAGTGATCAATGCATGCTTGCAGCGTGTCCACCTCGTGATCGCCAATTCTCGCAACCCTATTGGTCGATTGAACATCAACCTGACACAACACCAAACAAAATGTTTTTGCTGAGATGTATTCAGCTTGGATGCGTTACAATTATTGAAGAAGCTATTTGTTCGAAGTGGCAGCGGTGATTTATTTTCGTGTTTTTAATTACATTATTGATTATTTATTTCGAATATTTGTTTTGGTGTAAAGTTCTGAGTTGGTTTTGGATGATGTTGAATTTTCAAATTCATTTCATTGGGTAAACAAGCATAATGCGTCTCTGTTCTAGTTTGGTGTTCACGTGCTTTTGTTGACATCATCCGTATTTGAAATATGAATGCACTATAGTGATAAATATTCCAAATATTGCTTCATGGGACGAACTGAAGTCCACACTGATTCGATTTTGCAGATCAAAGGGATGAAGCCTGTCTCAACAGGGATTTAGTAATGCTGAAGAAGTGTACAAAAAATCTCATTGACATAACAAACAAGACTGACATGGAAGAGATCATAAAAAATTATCATGAAGGAAAGTCCAACCACAAAGGGAGAGACGAAACGCTTCAACGCATCAAAGAAAAATATTATTAGCCATTTATGAAAAATTCAATTCAAACCTTCATAAATGAATGCGAAGTTTGCCAACAAAGCAAATATGAAAGACACCCTGTAAAAATCAAAATGAATGTCACTCCTACTTCGACAAAATCTTTCGAAATCTTACATATGGATACTTTCACTTTAGAACAATACAAATTTTTGACAATTATTGATAGTTTTTCGAAATATGCTTAAGCAAATCATCTAAACTCCCTCTCAAGTACAGAGATAGTCGATCATCTGATTCAGTTCTTCTCACATCACGGTGTCTCTGAGCAAATTATTGTTGATATCGGCACTAAAATAAAAAATCCGGAATCACGGAATTACTCGGCCTGCACAAAATCAAAACACATTTTTGTTCACCAAATCACCCCCAGTCGAATGGAGCTATTGAACGCTTTCACTCGACTCTAATAGAACATGTAAAAATTCTCAATACCAGAGGTTTCCTGAAAACTCCTGTTAAGACGGAAATGGTCTACGTGATCCTCGCCTACAATCATTCGTTACACTCTGTAACAAACCTCAGACCACTTGAAGTTATTAATGGTCATATCAGCAACAATAACCCATTTAATTAGTGAATTGAAAAAATTTCAATCAACGACTACATAAAGAAAAATCTAAATTGATTTACTCTAAAATTAACGAAGATTTAATTAAAGAAAAAGAAAAACGCATAGAAAATGTCAATAAGACTCGTGATGACCTCGAAATATTTCAACCGAAACAAAAGGTTTTTCAGAAAATCCATAAAAAACAAAAAACCGCTAATAACTTCAAAAAATCGTCCAAATTAAACACAGTAAATATTCAACAAAAAACAAAAACTACTAATAATCAAGGAAAAATCCACATGGATAATTTGAAACGTCCGCTTAAAAAGACTTACGAATTCAATAATTGACTATCAATGCACATTTTTTCAGCTCACCAGGCATCTTCGGATTCGAAGTCAAAATAAGAAATCTAGATGCAAATGATGGAGAACGATATGAAAAACTGATCGAACAACTGGAAAATAATCAAAAAGAATTAGCATTAAATATAAAAATTAGCAATTCTCTCTCCATTGAAGTAATCAATAAATTCATAACACCATTCAAAAAATAAGCCACAACGAAAAACTCGTTGAATCTAAAATTGATTAAATTTCTAAAATTGTTGAAGGTCAAGTATATAGAGAAAGTTTTATGTATATTAAAAATGTTTTTATTGAAATTATTAGCCTCTATGAAATGGTCTTCTCAATAATGCTAGACATCGAAACTCCATTATGTTTTCGAGATTAGGCATGATGCACCCTAGTATAATAAAAACTGCTGATTTTTTCGCTGAACTTATGTATTTACAAAAGAAACTCAACAAAAACCAGTTACCCCTAGAAGTTACCCCAGAAAAAGTACTTCTATTAGAGAAATTGGTGAAAATAGAAAGTTCACTTAAAAACAGAATTATATATATATTTTGAATATACCAATAACTTTTGAATTTGAATTCGAATTTTTCCACTTGTATTCCACTCCCATCCCTGAAAAGAGTCAGTTCATGGTTATCGTATCGAAAAACAAATATTTGGCAATCAATAAATTGTACTACAAATATTCGAACGACCGCTGCAAGAAAGTCATGCCTCAATCATACCTGTGTGACGAAATGAAACCCCAAGATGAGAACCCCTGCGAAGTCCAACTTCTGAGCCTAAAGAACACCTCTACATGTCAACAAACGTACGTTCTAGTGAATCACCCTATATTCCAGAGACTTGGAGAATCCAATCAATGGGTAACCATGCTTCCAAAAGAAGAGAAGATAAAAATCAACTGTTACAATCAAGTTCGAGATTCCAGTGGGATGCCGAAACGGTGTAGTTACCGTTTCGCAACATCAGTAACCAAGAACATTTCACCCAACCAGGACAAGCCATATTATTTCCAAAAATCAATACCAATGAGAACGAAATGCCGAGAGAAAATCTACAGATTTCATTAGAATACATAGAATTGGATGACCTGCACAATATTAAGAAGATGATAACCGAAAACCAACCGAACTTGTCCTTCGATATAATATCACACAACCCTAGCATATGGACAATGCTTCTGTATGTATGTGGAATCAAACCTTTCAGATGTTCAAATTCCTCGCTAACCCTTTGGATTTGAATCTTCGAGGGGAGGAAATATCTCAGCAAGTTTGTCGCCGTTCCCAAGAAATATGCTGATTATGCTGCCGTAGCAGTATCGTCTTTCCAACAAGATGTTAACATAATTCTTTTTGTTAGAATCAGTTGTAGTTGAGCACTCGTACAATTCACAATAATTTATATGTAAGTATACCAGTTTTGTTATTTTTCGAGTTTTGTAATTAAAATATTTTTTTTAAAAAAGGACTTCAGCATTCCAAGAAGTTATTTAACGTCTCCAACAAATGAAGAGGTATAATATGATGAATATTCAGGAGAAAAGTAATAAATGTCAAATTAGCATAGTAGCGCAGCGTCCTATTTGTTTGAGCTGCTTTTTCCCGTTGATATTGATGAATATTGTTGTAAAAAATGCAAAGATGCTACTAAAAAAACAATAAAGTTACTCTAAAGGAACAATATTCTGTATATGTAGTAGTAGTATATTTTTCCTTGGTCAACACATCAGTTTAAATATCGTTATCTCTGTTTATTTCATCTGCTCAGGGTATATGATTCTTGGACCGAATGAATACTCCCACCATGATTGTATATTGAAACTTCAAGTATGAGAGTGACTAGGACATCTTTTCCTAAGAGAAAATAAAATATTGCCTACCATTACTTTCGAATAACTACTCAAATTGAAAAATTTCAAGAGACTGTATCTATGCATGTGGGAAAACTATTGGTATCATTACTTGTTGTAGAACTGTTGTAGAACCTTTCACTTGCCATTTCACTATTGATTTACTATATGTCTCATAAGCAGCTTCTATTCAGCGAGCGATCAAGAAATGTTTTCATTTTTTCCAATTCACTGTACATTCTCAGTTCATTTGATTCCAGTTCACCTCGTATATTACTTAGGAGCTGACGTGTATTTTAAAATCTGTTTGACCCTGGTCAAGTCTTCAAATAATTTTTTCGAATTTTTTCTTCTATTTTTCGATTTTCTGTTCAACTTGTATTATTTGATATTTTCTTGAAACCATATCCAAATCTTGTTTTTTCAGATTTTCTTTTCACCATGTACTTCAAGATATTCCCTTGAATCTATTCAAAATTTTAAAAAGCTTTTCTAAGAATATATGTTACGTAGTCAGGGCTACTTTGATTGTTCGACTGCTCAGCAGAGAATGGCGTAGGTTCTTTGTACTATATTGCCAGTTTCGGATTTTTTATGTGGCAGTCAAGTGTTTTAAATTTTGAACTTCGAGAATTTGACTGGTTTGAACGCCAGCAATTTTTAGTTTAACAGGAATAAAAAGTACAAAATACCTAATCAATAATGAGATAATTGGAAAATATAAAATTAACTTCCTTCTGTAACCAGATCAACAAGAAAACAACATTTCAAAACAAATATATATTAATAAAGTCAATAACATGTAGTGTCAGAGTAACTCTTGAAATTCAAACAATATTGTGAGGTTGGACCTATTATTTATAACAAATCTGTGAAAAATTAATGAATTTGCTTCGGGGACACAAGTTACCTTAGTTCATCCAGTGTGGAGATTCACAGGCTAGTGATAACTGGAACGTTGTGATTGTTGTTCTGCTAACCTGAGTACGAACGAGATGACACTTCAGGCAACAATTTCAGGCATTCCTCTGTTATGGACTACGCCTCCAGGTTCTACTAATTTCCTAAAAGGTTGAAACGTAATTCTACGCTGAGGTCTCAATCTGCCTACTCCTCAGGTTTAATTACGTTCGGTTTTTGTGACTTGACGTCGGGGTCTCAATCTGCCTACTCCCCATGTCTCGTCACTGGTTCTCTCTAAGGTCTCAATCTACCTACTCCTTCGAGAGAACTGAGGAATTGTGGGTTGAGAAACTGTATTTATAGTGGACGTGGCTGTAATGGCCGTGTGCAATGTATTGGCGCGAGGTGAGCTATGGGCGGGAACTGAGTTGGCGCTAGATGAGCTGTGTGCGGGAACTTGGTTGGCGCTAGGTGAGCTGTGTGCGGGAACTGGGTTGGTGAGAAATGAGTTGATGCGTGCAATGAGAGGCTTCCAGGTATTGAGAAGTCTACGTGTCCGTCGTCGCGAGTGTTGAGGCAAGTGGGGCGCTTCTCTATCAACTTCATTTCATGTATAATCTTTTTTCGTTCGTACCAATTTTATCAATCATTCTCACGTTAGTAAGTACTCCACCTTTTCATAACTACATTTATTGTAAACTGCGTATATTTAGTTGTCCTGAGGAAGGTAATAAAGATTACCGAAAGCTTGACAGTATCAAAGAGTTTTCTTTGAAATAGCCCAATTATTTGACTGCAACCCCACAAATACATACATATATATATATATATATATATATATATATATATATATATATATATATATATATATATATATATATATATATATATATATATATATATATATAAAGGTATATACAGGCCGTTTCTTTTATCATGTGGTAACATTGCTATATTCTAAACCGTAATAGATACAAAAACGATTAAATGGGAAAAAAGGTAACTATTGTGGTGAGCAGTAAATTGGTCATAGAAAATTTACGGGGACTCTCGCCCTTCCCAACTTATACAGGGAAAACTGAAAATGCTGTTTTCGGTTTTTTACGAGTAGAATTGTTATTTCAGAAAATATAAAAAAATGAAAAAAGAAAGTTTTATTGTATTCAAAATGTACTAGAACTACGTAATGATAAATTTTTAATCAATCGTTTCGTGTCAACATCACAAATATTGATAGAGCGATAAAATCACAATTCAGTGTTATATCACACTCGACATTTTTACAACGTTTCATATAAAATAACTAGCATCATCAGTGACAACAATTTTTAATTACGGTCCTGTCATTACGTAGTTCTAGTACATTTTGAATACAAAACTTTCCTCTTTAATTTTTTATATTTTCTGAAACTACCATTCTAATCGTAAAAAACCGAAAACAGTATATTTAGTGTTCCCTGTATAAGTCGGGAAGGGCGAGAGTCCCCGTAGATTTTCTCTGACCAATGTACTGCTCACCACAATAGTTACATTTTTTCCCATTTAATCGTCTTTGTATCTATTACGGTTTAGAGTATAGCAATGTTACCACATGATAAAAGAAACGGCCTGTATATATATATAGAAGTTGAATTTCCGTGGGGATGCAGTCAGGTGAAGGGCTATTTTAAGTAAACTCTTTGAAATTCGTCAAGCTTTCGGCTATGTTTATTGCCTTCCAGTAAGTAATGTGCTTACAGGATAACTAGAAAATACAAATGAAAATATAAACCTATTTTGCTGAGAACAATAATATTAGCAAAAGAAAAGAGAAAAAAAAAACTGGAAACATACAATAGCCAATATACTCATATACACATATTCCTATACACTTTTAATCAATAATTGGATATTATAGATTGAGGTTTGTATTAGAGATGCCACCTAAGCGAGCTTGTGTTGTAGCATCCACGTGTTTACTGAGAAGTTCAACTGTAAACAAGTGGGGAGGAAATACAGACGGGATGACTCATGTTCACGAGCAAATATGAGTACAGAAATTAAATTGAGTTGAATCAAATCTAGATTTCTAATGTAGCTTTCAGGCGGTCAAAATTATTCTTCACAAAGTTTTTCAGTTTCTGTTTCATTAATTTGATACTAGAGATATTTTTTTATTCAGAAGGTAATTGATTGAAGAGTTTAGGTCCTATATAAGTAACGAACCTCTGATTGTGGCGAAGTCTAACAAATGGGACCTCGATATCCAAATTTGCGTTCCGACGGGTAATGTACTGGTGAGTTTTATAGGTCAAGGGTGTACTTATGACCCATATGAGACAATGATAGGAGTAGAGTTTTATCACATTGAAGACATTTGCTTCTTTGTATAGTAATGAGGTAGAAAACCTTTTATTTTTTTTCAGAATGATTTTAAGCAGGGTATTTTGGACTGTCTCCAAATTGAACAGTGTAGTTTTGAATGTTCCACCCCATAACGATACAGTAGCGAATGATAGATTCAGCCAGAGCACTATATATCATTAAAAGTGTCTTCATATCCAGGATATTTCTGAGCTGATAAAATTTGAAAATTAGTTTGCACAGTCTTTTTGTGGTATATGAATCATGCTCATTCCAGCGCAGATGTTGGTCTATCATAACTCCTAGATACTTGATAGATTGGGTTATTTTTACAGTTGGACATTGACAGTTCGTAGACATGTGACAGTTGGAATTGTGGATTTGAATGGACTGAAAGTTAGGTTGATTTTTGGCTGTTGAGGAAAAAGCTATAAATTTTGTTTTTTCGATATTGAGACTCAATAAACTATTATTCAGCCAACTAGAAATTTTTTTTATTCCCTTTTCAGCTTTTTCAATTGTTTCAATCCAGGTTTCACCTGAAAACGACACGGCGGTATCATCAGCATAAGACGTTAAATTACCATCGAGATGTTTAATGCAGAAAATACTATTTATGTACAACAGAAAAAGGATAGGGCCTAATACTGTCCCCTGTGGAACCCCCATGTTGACTGGTAAAGATTCACTAAGGGAATTGTTAATTCTCACAGCCTGAGTTCTGTTTAGCAAATAGTTTTTCAATACATCAAATGATAGGCCTCTGATTCCATTACTTTCGAGACGTTTAAATAAAATTTCATGATTTACGGTGTCGAAAGCTTTAGCTAGGTCTGAAAATACTGTCAAGCACTTCTGTTTATTTTGAAAGCATTCAAACACCGAGTTTGTTAATTGGAATACTGCTGATTCAGTAGAGAGGTTTGCCCTGAATCCAAATTGGTCGTTAGACAAAATATTGTTTTTATTGCAAAAATGGAGTATTCTGGTTTTCAAACATTTTTCAAAAAGTTTTGCAAAGTTGTTTATTATGGTTATTGGCCTATAATTAGTAGCTTTTATCTTTTCTCCACTCTTGTAAATTGGTGTTGTATTTGATTGTTTAAATCGAGAGGGGACTATGCCACTAGTAAATATCAAGTTTGAAATATAACATAGTGGTTGTATAAAGAATTTATGGAATTTTTTGATGAGATAAACAGAAATTTATCTGGCCCTGCCGATGTATTATTTTTTAAAGTCGAGATGACGTTGATTACTTCATTATTCGTTACAGGGTGTAAGAATAGTGAATCCTTGATATTTATATGTGTTTCTGGTATCAGTATGTCATCTTTTAATATTTTGCTAGCCATTCTTGTACCAATATTTGAGAAAAAAGTATTGAAGTGATCGGCAATTTCTTTATTAGTGTTTAGTGTAATATGTTCATAATCATGAATGTTATTTTTGAATGTGTTTGAGCCTGACTGCTTCTTACTATTCGTTATATCTCCAATACACTCCCATACTTTTTTCGAGTTATTCTGTACTACTTTAATTTGGTCTCTGTAGAACTGATTCTTGGTAGTTTTAAGGAGGTTTGACAAAATGTTACGGTATATTCGGTATTCTGACTTACATTCTTGACTTTTTGTTTTTACAAATTTTTGTTTCAACCTATCTCTATGTCGTATGGAATTTAATAAACCGTTAGTCATCCATGGTAGTAGATATACAATGCCGATTCTGTGACCGAAGAGTGTCAGAATCGGCATTGCTCCACACGGTGAATCTCTCGATGGCCGCGTCCATCGAGTTCTTGCCGTTGGTGGAGGGTTGGTGCTGAAGAAGATGACGTGTTCGCCGAAGAGTTTCGGGGTGGGGGGCTTCAAAACGTTTCACCCTAAGTGGCGCGCGTCTTTTTTGAAAAAAAACATGGCGGCGATGCAGCGGAAGGCAAAAAAACATGGCGGCCGCCGCCGCCGCCACCCTAATTGACAAAACAAAAAAATTAAATATGAAAAATGTCTCTACTGTCTTAGAACACACACACACAACAGAAAATTATGATGGACGACTTATTATTAATTCACTCGCTCTCGAATGAAATTCCAAAAGAAAAAAAATACGTCTCCGCGCGCTGTAGTCGTAAACAGCGATAAGAGCCACATCTGGTGTTTACTCTCTCTCCAATGAAATTCTAAGAAATACGATTTGGCCTTGGACTTGTTTACTGTCTGCTCTCTCAAGCTGAACGAAATTCTCAGTAAACACGACGATGATCCATTTTTGACCATGAATTTGTTTTTCAGATTTATCTCACACATCCGGTATCTGTTTACGCTGCTCGAGCTAAATTGACCTTGGAGTTGTTTACTGTCTCAGATGTTTGTTTTCCAGGAAGAGATAAGAGAGTCGAGTTTGAAGCCAAATTGATCGATTCAAGGCATTTTAAATGTCTCACTCTAACCCATGGCATTGTATGTTTGTCTTTATCTCTGTTTGCAGTTATTGAAATGAATAACGTCAGTTCGAGAAAAATACATTAATTTTTCACATAAAAAATTACACTTCAGTGCCAGTGGCGTAGTATGAAGATACATTATCATTATCGATTAAAAAATATTTTTGATGCATGGATTTAATAAATGTATATATGGATTCGGATATTTGAACACTCAGAACCATTGACACGAAAAACATAAACCAATCGTGCAGTGTTGGCGGCGGCGGCAGCTCACATTTGGAATCCTTACATTCTCGATCAGCAGCAGCAGGGGCTTGCATCTTGACGTCCACGGGTTGGGTAGTTGGGTGGGGCGTCGACGAAGACGACGATGGTCTCGAAGTGCTGCTGCTAGAGGGGCAAGACATCTTCAGAGGAAACCACTGCGTATTGCTATAGGTGAGATTTGTATAAATCTTCCGCAGTCTGTACGATGAGGTGTTCATCGGGATTTCGGCTCTCAACACAGGCAAATATCCATCATTAGCTAGCGCCTGAGTCATTTTCGTCCAATTCGAAGTACTCGAATCATCGTCGTGCAAATACGATACCAATACCTCACCGTACTCATATGGCGGGCTAATATACAGTACGTTCGACAGAACGGCTGCTAAAATTATATAATTTGTTGTCATCGTGACGTCAACTCAATGTACAGTGAGAAACAGCGTATATGTCACTCAAATATATACACTGAGAGGAACACACACATACACCATTGCTCAATGTACATGACTCGTATTTCTTTCAGTCTCTCTCTCTCTCTCTCATTCATTCGATCCGCAAAATAAATCGAGAAAAATTGGTTTCATACATCTATTAACACATAATAATAATACAATATGAATAATAATACAATATGAATAATAATATTTCGTGTGTGTTTTTCGGCTAGTCTTGGTGTAGCTGACGTCATAGACTTGGTACTGGCGGCGACGGCGGTGGAACGTGGTGGATCGGTGAATGCTGCTGCTGCTGCTGCTGCCCCATCCATTTACTATCGTTAATTTGCATTGTGCTCGTACTCTGCTATGTGCGCCTTGAGCTCGCGCAAATTTTGCAAGTGCCGATTGATAGGAGTGTCGTGGTCGTCGTCGTGATCGCCGTGGGGCCTCACCACATCAGGTGTGACGATATCCATTGCCAGATATCGAAACAGTGTCTCACGGCACAATGCACTTCTATTTCTCCTGATGCCATATGATTCAAACAGAGCGGGCTTTGCTTCTCGAGTGTCGGTGGAGGCGTTGTGATGACTGTACTTGTAGTAGCCGCAATATCGACGATGTGTGGTCTCGTAGGCAGATCGAGCACACACTTCAGCAAAAAATCGAATTTTTGATTACCCTTCACGTAAACCACATCAGCCTCGATGATGGGGCGCAGCACTTCCTGGATCTCGTTGAATTCGACATAGCCATCAGAGTATGGAATGCCGTGGATATTTCTCTCCAAATATCGTACTTGCCGTTTATCTGCTTCGCTCAGGTCATGGAATGGCACTACGGCTTTGAATAAAAAGTGGTTTGTGTGATGCCCGTCGGTGATGGCAAGCTCTTTGGGTTGGAATTCACCGCCCGCAGTGAAACCCTGAATGTCACAGGCTACGAGTTTCCTCTTGTTGCGTTTGTGTTTGTTTGATGATTGTTGAACTGATTCACTGCTTTGATTAACTAAGAAACACACTCGGAGAGAGGGAGAGCGAGATTAATAAACACCGACTGAACAACTGAACGTTTGGCTCACAACAGACGCTCTCGACCTGTCGATGCCTGCATTACATGCATACACACAAACAAAGAGTGGATTCCCCCACTACTTACTGTTACTACTGAATGTCACTATTTTTTTTTATGACAGGCGGCGTACAATCTCGCTCAAGGGCAAGTGTTCCAGCATACAGTCGTGAATGCTGATGCAATAGGCTCGAGTATTGGCGGGAAATCCGACTCTGGACTCGATGTCAAGTTTGACATCGACAGTAGAGGATTTCATGAATTCCGCTCTGCGGGAACAATCTATTACGAAAACGGTCGCTCTGCTTTTGAATGCTCCGTAATCGAGTAGAGGGCGCTTCTTCGGACAATTGGCATAGCTCGGATAGAATTCCGTGTAGGCTCGATGGGCTTCGACAAAGTTGTTTCTGTTGAATTCCAAGTGCATACGTTCATGTGGGTAAGTATCGCTGTTCATGGTTAGGTGTATGTCGCTGATGTCGATGTGATCGAAATAGGACGCATCTCGAGCCGCATTGCCAATCCGATTTGTTTGGAAGGCCACAATGACGAATCGGGGACTCTCCATGGCCGTGCAAGTTTTCACAGCCCAAACTTCCTTGGTGGAACCCTGAGTGAGTGCAGGCAACTCGTGTATGTCCCACTTGCGATACGAAATCACTACAGAAGCGTCTGTTTTGATGGACTGCAGCAATTTCAGACGAATGTCGTCATTGGGCACCACATGTTTGACTCTGAGTACAACGCTCGTGATCGTCAGTGTGGCTGTGGTGGCTTCGACTACTGGATTCGCCACCTCCTCTATCAGCATGCAATTATTATCATTTCTACTTCTCACCAAGCGAATGCACTGTCGTCCAATGGTGGCATATCTATAGTCATGGAATATGCCCAACAAATGCTTAAGCGGGATCCACATGGCGAACGAACCGTCGGGGGCGTTGTGAACCGTTCCGCCAGGATAGGTCCAGCCGGCTGTGCTCAATTGTCGCACATCATTTTCCTCGTAACAAGTATAGCCGCGAAGGGTGCTCACTATACCCGGCGATCGAACAGAGTCCACCTCTTTGCCATTGATTTCATAGTAGATGGCCTCGAAAAGGTATGCACCGGCATTATTGATAAATCTAACATTGCCCGTTCCTGCGGTACGAGTCAGAGAGCCCTCTATGCACACAAGGGCATCGTTCATCAGTATCCACACATCGCTCTGCTGAATGACAATTTCGATGATGTCATTATTTTGAAAGGACTTGACGTATGGGTGGTGCGTTTGAGTCTCAACTCTGTTGATAGATTCGTCGAACTTAGGATGATTGTACACGTCGAACACTTGTCCTGATAACATGATGTCCTTGCGATTGGAGAAAGTGTATGCTGGAGTGAGACAGAGTGTGTGCGTCTGCTCTCTTCGACTACGTTTGCGCGACTGAATTGATGCTAGCACCCTCTGCACTTTTATGCCCAAAGGCATCATGATCATCATTCTGATCAAATACCAACCCCATTTTATGACAGCTTGCGCAGCACAAGTCGTATAATGATGGTCTCTCCACGGAAATTCACACTGCAACAGTCCTGGTCGAGAATATTCAAGGTTATGTTGTGTATTTCCGTCTTGTTCACAGGCAGGTAAATCAAATTCGAGGGCGTTTCGTCGATGGCAAAGCCGGGGTCTTCTCGAATGGCAAACTCGTATATGGTGTGAGCCGGACGATTGTTGAAGAAGGCACCCGATGTGATGTTACTATCGATGTGAACAGTTCGAACTTTGATAATGTTCACAGGTAGGTCGGATGAGTGAATGCTTCCAGCCTCCAATAGTCTCGGGGAAAAACCCAGTAATCGTCCTATGGAATCCTTGGGACGAGAATCGATGTTATAGAGCTTGCTGTATATCTCACACTGCAGCGTATTGGTGTTGGGTTTGAGAGAGAACAAAGCCTTGCTTTTGTTGGTACCGTCGTCGTCGTCGTCCTCGTCGTCGACGTTGCCAACGTCACTAGAGACTACGGCTCTCTTCTTCTTCTTTGCTTCTTTCGGCCTCTCGATGTGTTTATGTATAAACTTGGCAATGTCGCTTATTTCGTAACACCCAGTCGGTATTTGGATTATGCTAACAGATGGCGCTCCTTTGACAGAATAATAGAATCGACCACTCGATATCTTCGGTATGCTGTTGTATGAATGGAAACCAATCAATGCCAAGCCGTAAGTGCTATCTTCGTCCAATTGGAGCGGCGGAGAAAAGTCTGCGGTTAGCGTCGACGTTTGACCTGTCACTGTCAACAGCAAAGACATGACTGACACTGGATGGGGTTATGTACTTCTATTTAAACCATTCCATATGCGCGCTCTGTGCTCAGAGTCTAGTATGGGATTCAAGACGCGTGAGGCTCGCGCTATTCGTCTAGCGAAACGTATCCTGTCCATGGCCACTTGCATCCAATACGATTTGCGCGAAGTTTTGTATGCAAAACGCCACGTCACCATATAATGAACCTCAATGCGCTCGTCATTAAAGGTCACCACTTTTCTATTCATTTTCGCGCGCGCGCACACACACACACACTCAGAGTGTGTTCTCGTATAGAAAATTCAAACACAAATGACCGCAATTAACTTGGTTGAATGTCTGATAGCGATCGTTGTTGTAGAAGATTTTCACTTTTTTACCCAGATATCGCACCAATTCCACCGGCGGCTTCAAATTGCCGAAACTGTCAAAGTATTTCATCACATGTCCGCGTTTCACGTAAGCTACCCAATGCGTTCCGCGATTCCTGCTCGAGTCCAGATTGATGATTGCGCATTCTCTGTACTTGGGAAATTTCGATGATGATGATGATGAGGATCGAGGTAAGTTGTCTCGCATGAAAACACCAATGAAATGAGGTATTTTCAAACGTTTCACTTAT
This sequence comes from Chrysolina americana, assembly GCA_958502065.1. NCBI lineage: Eukaryota > Metazoa > Arthropoda > Insecta > Coleoptera > Chrysomelidae > Chrysolina > Chrysolina americana. The sequence goes on from OY293420.1 coordinate 35,975,348, forward strand.
TTAAGTAATTCCTCATCGTACAACGCTCTATTGGGTAGCTTCAGCGGGAGTTTTTCGAAAATTTCTTCTTGAGGAACAAACCGTAGCCGCCTTTAGCGGTCTTGCGCAGAAACAAACCGGAACCTCCTACATTTTTGTTGTAGCCGCCAATGCTCTCCATTACGGTATTATGACGCTTGTCTTCCTCCAATTTCTTTTTGGCATTGGCCGAGGAGATGATGGTCCTGGCTATGGTGCTGGCACCGCCTGCCAACGAGCCCAGCGCTCCCAGAGCGGCGAATATCGGAAGCAGAGGCGGGGTACTCTGATTTTTTTGCGGCCACCCAATTTTTTCACTTGTGCACGGGCAGCACGCAGTGCCACCAAGGAGGATTTTCGCAGAGCCTTCGCACTCAAATCTTTCAGCTTATCAGGTTTCAGTGTTTTTCGCAGTCTTGGTAATTTTCTTAACCACATTTCGACGGAAAGACTTTGGCTTTGCAGCAGCAGCAGCAGCAGCAGCAACCTTCTTCTTCTTCTTCAGACCCATTCCCAAATTACGTTTTGCCTTCATGGTCGTGGTGACCAGCCAAGCAGCAGCTTTCTCACTTAATTTGGCATCTTTTGATTTGACACGTTTCCAAGCTCGATTTTCCAGCGCCCAGTCGGCCTTGTGTCTCTCCTTCAAATACTTGTATTGCGAGTATGCAATATCGTGAATCTTACAAGCCGAATCCAAAGGGTTCACACCAGGGTCTCCACGCGCCAATCTCTTCTGTAGTTTGGTACCCGGTCCACAGTACTGGTATTGAGGAGTAAACCTCGATAATAAATCCCCAATGCTACGGCGTGAGTCATCGTGTCTACGGCATGAATGGCACTGGGGTCACAGTGCTTATAACGATACCTGTGGGATACATGGGCAACATCCTACAGAAAACCCGCCCTCACCCCTGTATGCGGGGCTCTGCGGGGGTGAACTTTTATTTCCCTAGCTACTCGTGGGATGAAATATGGAACAAAGTAATAAAAATTTTAAAATGGATCATGGTGCTATGTATCACGGTGCAAGTACGAGGAAGCGAACGAGGTCGGAAGTACGGATCGACGAATTCTACCGGGAGCACGGTAGGTTCCCGAAAGCCGGGGAGCTGAAATCACCAGAGGCGGAGAGAGAAAGGGACAAGATGCAACGAACAGAAAAGGTACTGGGAGAACTCATAAATCAGGCAGCCGGAGCAATGCAGAACGCTATGACTGACATCATGAACAAGTCGGTGGAAAAGCTGCAAGAGATAGTAGCAAACCAGCTATCATCTACCATGCATGACGAAGGGGAGGGAACTGGGAAAGAGGGAGAACGGGATCTGGAATTCAGTGAGGAAGAGGATAACGGAGGACAAGGAGGCGAACAACAAGAAGCAGAAGAGGACATAATTAGCTCGAGATGGGAGAGGATCAAGGAGTGCATGAACGCCGTGAGGCAGGCCACCACTAGATACGCGGGCGGTAAAATTCAGTTCAATAAAGATGAACAGACGATCGTTGCTCAGAAATTGCAGGAAATGGCACTAGGGATTGGAGACATTATGTTGGAAGTTGGAAGGATGAAAGGTGATGGAGTTAAAATGAGAGTGATGGAAAGAAGAGTAGAGGAATGTGAGGACAAACTAAACGAGATGGATGGGATGAAAGTAGTGATCGAGGGGTTGGTTGAGGAAACTAAAGAATGAATGTTACCATCGAAGACATGGGTAGGGCAATGATTACTAACAGGAAGAAAGCGGAGGTAATTAGAAGAGGGGGCGAGTCGACTGGGAGCCGAGTGAGGGAAGGAAGAAAGGAAATGGAGGCACCAGTGTCGACGGCTAACGAGGAGGGTTTCGATACGGAGATGGAAACTGATTCTGAACAGGGAGGACAGTTCCAGCAGACTAGGCGTAGAAAAAGGAGGGGAAGGGGCGACAATGGACCTAGAACCTACGCTAATATGACCAGCATACCCATGCGAGGAGAGAGGCCAAAACCAAGTAAAGGATGGACAACGCCAACGCGGATACAAGAAATCAAGATAGAGGGTGTGACCGAGGAAGCGAAGAGGACGGCCGCTAGGATCATCAAGGAATGTCTGGAGAAGGAAGGATGTGCGGATGACGTGTTGGGCCTGACGAAAGTGAAGGGAGGTACGCTATATTTGGAAAGTAAGGGCGTGGAAGAAAGGGAGAGAGTGAAAAGGGCGATAGAAAATGATGACAGGGTGAGAGTTGAGGAAATTAAGGGAAGGAAACCGTCGCTACTTCTTACAGGGGTGGAAAAGGGATATAAGGATGAAGAGCTACCGAGGCTGATAAGGGAACAAAACTTGGATTTGAATAATGAGACGAATGATGAGGACTGGGAGGGGATGATTGTGAGAAGCAGGAGAGAATGTAGGACGAATAGTTGGAAGGAGAACATAGTGGTGGAAGTAGGAGCGAAACTGTTTAGGAAGATGATGACTGTGGGAGTTATATTTATTGATTTAACGAGAATATTTGTGGAAGAACATGCGAGTGTAGCAGTATGCTACAAATGCTGCCATTATGGATATACTGCTAAACACTGCACGGAGACGGCGGTATGTAATAAATGTGGAGGTAGACACGAAGGCAAGGAGTGCTTGGGTATCCGGCCACTTGACTGCATAAACTGCAAAAGGGCGGGGGTAAGTGAAAGAAGACATCCGGCGATAGACCCGAAATGCCCGGTATATATGAGGAGGTTAGAGCTTAGCAGAAGGCGGACAGAGTATTAAAGTCCTGCAATTCAACGCAGGACGGGGCAGGGAGGCCACACACCTCATAAGAGGTATGGCAGAGGAAAAAGGGGCGGATATAGTATGTTTACAGGAACCGTGGCAGAGAGAGGGGAACTGGGAAGGGTGGCATAAACATGACGGGGGTAAAGGTACCAAGGTCAGAACATGGATAAGGACAAAGATAGAAAGCTCTGCCCTCATGGCAGTGAGGAGCATAAATGGGGTCGGAGTGATATTAAGGATGCAAGATGGGCAGGATGTCAAGATAATGAATGTGTATGAGGAACCTGGAAGGAGGAGGAATGATGAATGGAAAAAGGTGAGAAGGAATTTTGATAAATGGGCAGGCGGGAAGATCATCCTAGGGGACTTCAACGCCAAGCATGTCGCATGGGGAGAAATGGTGACGGATGAAAGAGGAGAGGATATACTGGACTGGATAGTGGAGAAGGGTTATCAGATTGAGAATGATGCGAACAGCCTGGCGACGTTCTCTAGTGGAAGAGGCGAGAGCTGGATTGACCTAACCATTTGCAGCAAGAGCTGGGTGAGAGACTGGGAGGTAAGCGAGGATGAGTCACTGAGCGATCATCGAGTGATACGTTTCCTAATAGCCGGAGAGCCGACAACGCGAAAAAGGACATTTTTGAATGTGGGAAGGACAAATTGGGCCGTGGTGGAGGAGATACTCTCGACATATGATATGGGGAAAATAGATAGCAGTGAGGAGGTAGAAGCAGAAGCGGGGAAACTCCAGTCCTTGATTGTTCGGGCGTGTCGCAAGGCAATACCCAGGAGTACAAAAGAGGAGCAAGAGGAGAGAGAATGGTGGAATGATGAGTTGGGTAGGATGAGAAGAAGAGTGAGGAAACTCAGGAGGGAGTACCAGGAAGAAAGAATAGAGGATGAAAGAATCAGAAAACAGGGTATATTTAGGAGAGAGAGGAATCAGTACAAGAGGGGGATTGCAAGGGCAAGAATCGAGTGGCTGAAAGAAAGGGTCGAGAGGTTGCAATCGGAGAAACCATGGAACAGAGTGTTTGGGCTCCTGAGGAAAGAAAGGGCAGAGGAAATACCGGGCACGGCTAAGAGGGAGGATGGCACATACACCGAGGGGAAGCACGAAACCAGCAGATACCTGCTGGACAAGTACTTCCCGAACGATGACAGGGGAAAAGACACCATGGGTAGACGCTGCATTAGGGAGGACGGAGATGAAGGATGGGGACCGGAGCAGCCCAACTTCACGGTGAGGGAGGTACAAGAGGTAATGGAAGGATTAAAAGACAACAAAGCGACGGGAACAGACGGCATACCTAATGAGGTGATGAAACACGTGGCGAACCTAATAAGCGAAGATCTTACGGATATACTCAACGCATGCCTTAGGCTGAGGTATTTCCCTGCAGTATGGAAGGTGATGAAGGTTGTGTGGATTCCTAAGAAGGATAGTAGCCTAAGGCCGATCAGCTTGCTGACCGCGTTAGGGCGAACTTTCGACCGGCTTCTCAGCGGAAGAGTACAGGTGTGGTGTGAAAGAGGACAGAAGTTCTCGCCCTGCCAATTTGGCTTCAGGGCGGGATTGGACACATCGACTGCTGTTGAGAATATGGTGGAGAGAATAAAGAGAAGTAAGAACGAGGGTATGCATAGCATGGTGATGGCGCTGGATTTGTCGAACGCTTTCAACACGGCATGGGGACCTGCGATAGGATGGAATATGAGGAAGATGGGGCTACCGGAGAACATTGGCAAGTTGTGCATGGAATTTGTAGGCGAAAGAAGAGTCAAGAGTGGAGGCGTGGAAGCGATCGTGGACAGGGGGTGCCCGCAGGGATCCAGCCTGGGACCCACGCTATGGCTTATTGTCATGGAAGCGTGGTTCGAGAGGATGAGGGCAGTAAACGAAAAGGAATATGACAGGATAAATGAAGGGGTGCCAGTAGCGCACAGAGTAAGTGGTGGGACGAAGGTGTGGGCCCAGGCCTACGCCGACGACCAACTGATATTGGTGGTTGGCCCGTCGGTAAAGAAAATAGAAAGGATGTGGAAGGAGGTGTGGAAAGAATGTCAAGAATGGGAGGATGAAATGTGGCTGAGGTATAACGAAAACAAGACCGAATGCATGTTTGTCCCGGCCAGGAAACTGGACAAGGAACCGGTGGTTAGGGTGAGAGAGCAACGGATTGAGTGCGGCGGTAACATCACATACTTGGGCATGATAGTAGACAAGGGCCTACTGTACATTGATCATCTTAAGGAGGTAAGAAGGAGAACGGCTATAGTTGCAGGAAAACTAAGAAGATGGACGGGCCGTGACGTAAGGCTAAGGAGAGGATGTGTCAGACTGATTTTCGAAAGAGTGGTTAAGCCGGCGGTGATGTATGGCGACCAAGTGTGGGGAGCAAGAGCGAAGGACTCTAGGGTGATCAGACAATTGGGGGCGATACAGAGACCGTTTACGCTATCGGCCAGCGGGGCATATAGAACGGCGCCGTCAGCCGCGTTATGCGTGCTGACTGGGATGGCGCCTCTATACATAGAGGCAGCAACGAGGTATGAAGAATGGAAGGCGCACGGAAAAGAAAAAGAAAGAGGACGGATAAACGGATGCGACAGAATATACCCATGGATGATCGGAACAATTCTGGAGAACCGAGAAGGGCTAAAAGAGGTATTTGTGGACGCGGTTAAGAGAGAGGATGGACGAGTGGATATAGGATGGGCGCATAAGGAGGGGAGCGAGTGGAGAATGGGTCGGGAAAGAATCAGTGAGCTGGGAAGCGTACAGGAAGCCGAAATGGTGGCTATAGGTAAAGGGGTACTGATGGGTGGAGAGATGGACATAAGAATAATAAGTGACTCGCCTGGAGCAGTGGAGACCATTAGGAACGCGAGGACGAAGAGCAAAAGGGCAGCTCGTATTAGGAGAATGCTTGAAATCAGAAGGGTAGCGGGATTGGTGACGGAAATTGAGTGGAGGAAAGGGCATGTTAGGGAGAATGAGGGTAACAGAAGAGCAGATGAAGAGAGTAGAAGAGGTGCGGAACTGCAAGAGATCACATGGCAAATAGACTTGGGACATAGCAGAATGGAGGAGAGGGAAAGGATTAGGAGAATGGTGATGGAAAAATGGCAGGGTGAATGGGACAGCGGCAGGACCGGCAGAAGCGTACATGGTATGTGCAACAGGGTAGGGATGGGGTGTATACCATTAGCAAGGAAGGCAGTGCAACTGGTCACAGGGCATGGGAACTTTCGGGGTTACCTGGCAAGGTTCGGAATTGCACAAGAGACCCCATGCCAGTGTGGAACTGGCGGGACTGACACGGCGGAGCACATCAGGAACGATTGCATGCGGAGAGAAAGGGTAGAATGGAGAAGGAGGATCGAGGAAGAGGAGGATAGACTTGGAGCGTTACAGCTAAGGGATACGAATGGTGTGAAGGATGAATGGGTAAGGATATTGAATGAATGGGCGGGGGCTGTGGTCGAGGATGAAGAAGTATGAGAACCAACATAGTGTCAATGCAACGGTAATAGTGGCCTGGCTTCGGGATAAACGAGCGACGAAAGTAAATCGGGAGAGCAGGCGCTCGGATAGAATAAGACTGCCGACCAGGGAGGGCGCTGTTTGAATGTGGAGGATGAGCGGAATAAAGAAGGAAGGATCTTCCCCGCTGATTGCCCGCCCGGTATTCGGTGGGTCACGACCCAACGGTGGTGGGGGGGTGTGGCGGGGCGGAGGAGCGAGGGATATCGTGACGTGGACGTTGGAATGGGATGTAGGTGCAGCTTTATGGCCTAACGGCTTGGCAAGTGAAGCACACCTGGGGTGGTTTTAGTCAGTAAGAGTCTGACACTACTGATACGCGATGGACACCGAGCGATCAGAGTCCATGAGGATTTCCACCCAACTGAAAAAAAAAAAAAAAAAATTACTGGTATCCAGGCAAATGAAGCTCGAGTGGCAGATGATTAATCAGAAAGTTCACCACACCACGACCTCAGCATGACACTGACGCGAATGATGTTGCGCACCTACTTACATAACTGTACTCCACTCAAAATGTCATTCGAATGTCAGATGTGGGCGTGGTCACACACACACACACACACACATACTTCTGCAAAAAATCAATCAACTCAAACATGAAAGTGGTGCAACAAGAGCCGGCTCTGGAAATAGTCAATTTGGATACCATAGGTGGAGGAGGTATTGGCGGTGACGAAGACGGTATACGTAAACACGACTCCGTGCTACCGAATTCATTCCGAGCGATATTTTGTGGCCCCAGCGGATATGGCAAGACCAACGCTGTACTCAGTCTGCTGTTCAGCCCGAACGGAGCACGCTTCGAGAATGTTTACGTTTATTCAAAGTCGCTGTACCAACCTAAATATCAGCTACTGCACGATGTACTCAAACAAGTCAAGGGCGTAGGTTATTTTCCATACAGGGACAACGACGAGGTAATCGATCTGTGAAAGGCGAAAGAAAACTCAATTTTCATATTTGACGATGTGGCGTGTGACAAACAGAATAAAATCAGAGAGTTCTATGCCATGGCACGCCACAAGGGTATTGACCCGACCTACTTGTGTCAAACCTACTCGAAAATACCCAAACAGCTGATCAGGGACAATTGCAACATTATAGTGCATTTTCGACAAGACGATATGAATTTGAAGCACGCCTTCGACGAGCACGTCTCTCCGGATTACACCTTTGAGGAATTTCGCCGCATGTGCGCCGCCTGTTGGAAGGAAAAATTCGGATCTCTGGTCATTGTCAAAGACTTTGATGTGAACAAAGGACGCTACCGCCTGGGCTTCGACAAATATATACAATTGTGATGCGAGGTGGCACGGCATTCGTACTGAAGCCATGGCGCCGACCACATCACCCCGCATCGAGACGGAGATTTCTAAAGCTGAACGCAAACGTCAAGTCAATCAGTTGTCAAAAATTGTGCGAAAAAAGTATCTGAGTCTGAAACTCACAAAATCCGAGCATGATGAAGCACTGAGTAAATAATTCAAAACCATTACGGTGCTGCTGAAAAGATTGAGTGCGTCAGTGCCGCCACTCACCAAGCGATCACGACTGACAGTGAAAAAAGAAGAGAAACAGGAACCGTCGACACCAACGACTCCAGACTTTATGAAAAAGGAAGAAGACGAAGAAAGCTACCACACAGATGATGGTGATTATGATGATGATGAGCATGACTACTTGGAAGTTTATCCCGAAGTAGCAACTGAATTCGTGAATGACCATCGCGCCAAATCCGGCAAAAAAGATGTGAATTACGGTCCCATTTACGACAAACCAAGAGCGCAATGGTTGCTCGGTAGAGAGCTGATGGACTTCGACAAAGATACGGGGGACATTCGCATTGATGGTGTAACATACGAGGGCACTCCGGGACTATATAGTTTGATTTTCTACAAAAATCCCAAATACGCTAAAGCCGATTTGGCGGCATACAAGCAAATTTTGACAGCTACAGGTGCGCATGTAGATGCGCGAGGTAGGTTGAATCCATCTCAGACTGCCAAATACGAACAGTTGATTCGACCAATGTTCAAAGATCCTCAATCAAAAATAGGTGGTGGTGGATGTGGTGGTGGACGTCGAGGCCGAGGTCGTTTCACCGACGGCATTGGTATCCCAAATCAGTTGACATACAACACGAAACCCATAGAATGCGTGTACTGGGACGATGTAAACGAGCTCGTTGACAGGTATAGGCTTCTGGTAGCCGCCAAAAATGCCGGCAGCACCTCTACCGACAACGAGATCGTGGCCATCATCAATGAATTGAGAGAAGCAGGCTATATTCGATAAATAAAAGCGTAGACGTTTTTTTGCATGCCACAGTCGCATCATGAGCATCAACAAGTTCGGTCAAACTTCGTCAGCTCGCCGTGCACGGCAGCAGCAGCAGCAGCCCTATCATTTTCCTGGTGTTATACTCAACTATACGACAAATGGGGATATTGATGCTGAACATGTGAAAATATGTAATGTGGAAACGCCAAGTGCACTCAATGATGTTGCCAACAAAAAATACGTTGATGACGTCATACAGAAGCTCAAAGATGACTTCATACACAAACTCAAAGACGAGCTGGACACCACCAAAAACAATCTAACAGCCTCGGAAATTCGAGTGATGAAATTCATGTCACTTTCGATGAAAAAGCATGAAAATACCAAGAAACGCTTGGATAAATTGGCACTGGATATTGTTGATATTCCAGCCTCTTAAGTAGAAGGTGTAACGCCCAGTGCAGTTAGTGTATTGACTCCGCCATTAGTGAAATGACGTCATCATCATCATCATCTGAGAAAAAACAATTGGTTGATGAGCTCCATGCTCCAGCCAGAAGGAATTTTCCTCGCAGACGTACCATCATCAAAGGACTCGACGATCTGTGGCAGATGGACTTGGCTGATCTTCAAAAATACTCCAAAGCCAATAAAAACTTCAATTATATTCTCGTGGTGATTGACACCTTTTCCAAGTACCTATGGGTGCGCCCCCTGAAGACCAACACTGGTCGAGACGTCACCGAAGCGATGAGTGACATATTGTCGAAAGCGAAAAGATGTCCCAAGCTCCTCCAGTCAGATCTCGGAACTGAATTTTACAATTCCAGCTTTCAGACTCTCCTGAAAAAGTACAACATCAAACACTACAGCACGTATACCGTGAAGAAAGCCGCGATCGCAGAGCGGGTTATACGTACTCTCAAGGAGAATCTCTTCAAGTATTTCAGTTTGAACGGTACCTACAAATGGCTGGACATTTTGCCGGACATTGCCAAAAACTACAACCAGCGCAAACATCGAACGATCGGCATGAAACCGTGTGACGTCACCAAAGACAATGAAAAACAGGTGTATAAGTCAACGTATGATTATGCCGAACGTGCTGGTCGAAAAAAATTCAAAATTGACGATTTCATGAGAATTAGCAAGGCCAAGCATGTTTTCGAAAAAGGGTATACGCCTAATTGGACTACGGAACTATTCAAAGTTGTCAAAGTGAAAATCACCCAACCAATCACGTATTTGCAGGAGGATATGGAAGGGCGACCAATCAGCGGCGCTTTCTACGAACAAAAACTACAAAAACAAAAATTCCCGAAGTCTATCTAGTGGAAAAAATCCTCAGGCGTAAGGGTCGTAAAGTACTTGTGAAATGGCTGGGGTTCGATAGTACGCACAATAGTTGGATTGATGCGACAAATCGCATGTAATTCAATGGAAAATTGGCACAATCTCAACTGGAAGAGGGGGCCTTTCATCGTCGTCGTCTCTCAGCTCTCGACGACGTAGAAACTCGAGCCGGTGTATGGGGGGAGGGTGGGGGGTGATGGCGGCGGCGGCAGCGGAGAAATAAACCGATGCCAAACGGTGCAGAGAGATTAGTCAGTCAACATGTTTGGTGCAGTGAACAACGTCGTTGTCGAGTCTTCTGAAGAGTCCTCTAGTTACGAGTCGGCGTCGGTGGCGTCGGCGGCGTCAGCTTCATCATCATCATTATCATCATCATCATCGGACCGAGAGTGGGCAGATCGAATGGCAGATTTAGATCGAATATGTGACATGTACAAGGAGGCTATCAAAGCGGAACGTTTCTTCGCGTGCAACGTTTTGAGCTTGCAATGCGGCATAAGTTTTGCTCGGAGTTTCGTGCCTGCAGTGAAACTCGTGTGCAAGGTCCAATACACCATATGCTCCAGCCTGTCCTTCAGCATGTTTGAATGGGGCCAATTCGTGGGGGCCATTAATCAGTTGCTTTACACTAGCCGAAATGGCCCGAATGATGCAGCAGCAGCAGCAGCCAAGACTATTCGAATCAAACTCGACTGGGACGATGTTATGGATTTGGAATTACACACGTATGCAGAGAGTCAACAAGTGCGAGTTTCCAAGAATGACACCTACTTCTACCTGACGGAAGCGGATGTTCAAGAAATCCTACATCTAGATGCTACTGTGATGGCGACAAGATTTGAATATCTATTGAATATGATCTTTAGTCAATATTATCACGATTTATTAAGCAGTGCAAAAACTCTAGCTAAAAACAATGGTTTGTCATTTGATGAGGCTATAAACTTGTGTACTATATCATCAAAAGATGATAAACATCTATGTTTTCGTGAATACCTATGCTATTTGCCGGATAAAGTAATGTTTGATTACGAAACGAAATAAATGTATATATTGAGAGCAGAGTTGACGTTTTAATTCAGTATGCAGTGTGCAGTGTGTCTGTGTGTATGCCGAGAGAGAGATGCAGCAGTACGAAACAATACTCGACTCGTATCGAAGCTGGACTTCGACATTTCCTGCAAGTAAGTTAGCCGAAGCAGGCTTTACGTATTCCGGTTCGGTAGATGTAGTTGCATGTCTTTCGTGTCAAGTAGAAGGGTTCAGATGGCTGCCCAATGACGATCCTATGGCTGACCATCATCCATGGAGCCCCCATTGTGATTTCGTTCGTAGTTATTACTCTGAGCACAGACACAGACCGACGACAGATGGCGCTGATGTCCCTCCAGAACCAAGAGTGTCAGATGTCATTAGCAGAGTGACAGATGACACATGGATGACACAGCCACCACCACAACTACCACCACCACCGACAGATTGCTCCAGAAGAACGACAAGTGAAAGGTGACATGAGCAGCAAAGTGAGCACAGATGTCATAAACATAGACTCACAGAACACGGTGATGATGTGTCGTGTATGTCTTGTGAATGAACTAAATGTATTGTTTATGCCATGTAGACACTTGGCGTGCTGCTCACAGTGCGCCATCAGGTGCGACACATGCGTAGTTTGTAGATCACCCATCAATACATTTATGAAAATATATATATATATCTTGATTTTTTATTTTTATTTTATTTGATTTTGGTGCAAAAATGTGCTCTTTTTTGATGCAAAAAGTGACACTTTTTTCGATAAAAAAAAAAAACACCCAAAATTGACATGGTGGAAGGATTTCAGTAAAGCATTTTCAGTGAATTTTGAGTCACTCAGCATTCACTCAGCTTTCACTCAGCTTTCACTCAGCATTCACTCAGCTTTTTCCACCATGTCAATTTTCGGTAATTTTTTTGATCAAAAAAATTGCTATTTTCCCATAAGAATACATGTATTTTTGAATGAAAAAAAGTGACACCTACATTGACATGGTGGTATAAGCTGAGTGAAGCATTTTCAGTGAAAGCTGAGTGGCTGAGTGAATCACTCAGCTTTCACTCAGCTTTTATCACCATGTAAATAAAAGTGTTACTATTTTTCAATGAAAAAGTGACACTTTTTGCATGAAAAAAGTTACACTTTTTTGAAGCAGAAGTGATATTTTTTAAAAATATGTGGGATTTTGAATGGGATATTGGAAGGGTGAAACAAAATATATTAATATCCAGACACGGATTACATATTGATTTTATTCAATCATAAATATAAAACATAATCGACTATTATTTGATTAATAATATATAATGTAGTGTGTGTGTGTGGAAAGAAACAAACAAGAGCACAATTTCTTGCATTTTCATTTAACATTTTTCTTGAAATTTTGTGTGTGTGTGTGGCAATCTCATTCATCGAATTCTGAATCCTCATCCCCTGAGCCTATGAAGCGTTTATATGTGAGATCTAATCCGTAGGGCTCACCACCACCACGCAGATGTAGGTCACAGTAGCATTGGCTGCTCGTTTTCAAAGTGAACAGTACTTCATCAAATCTGTTGTGACACCAAAATTTGTCACATTGATATATATTGTCCATGTGCTTTACACCGAACACCATATGTTGATGGTCTCTGATGCTGTGAACCGGATGGTTTTGCATAGCCCTTCCGAATGCTTTATAGCAAGTGCGGCAAAATCGTAAATTATATTTTGGAATACGATATGCATTCGCCCACACACAGTATTGGTCTTCGTGCAAATGACCCTCCGTCTTGATTTTTGAGAGCTTCACACCTATCTTCAAAGCTGATTTCTCTCGTGTACTCTAAGTGACTCAAATCATTGAAAATTCGTTTGACGCTCTGAGCCTGCTTATAGATTTGTACCCATTTTTCATCGGCAAACATTTTCAAAATTCGATCAGTGAGCGTCCATGATAGAGGTGAGGCCTCGATGAATTCAACTGTTGACGATGTACATCTGACTACTTGCAGACAGCATAAATTTTTCAAAGTGTCTACCATGGTGGTGGTGTGTGTGTGTGTGTGCGTGTGTGGGTATGTGCTCTCTGAAAAAACATTTAAATTCTATTAGATATCTAACTGACTGTAATGACCCCACGGCAGAGTGTCATGAGAGCCGACAATCAAACAGCGCTTGTCGTCGTGGGGGTTGAGAGCGATCTTTGTTTGCTCTACACTAAAAACTTTGTGTGAAAAGGATCGAATACAGCGTTGCGAAGTTATTTTTTCCACATTGATTTTCAGACATTCCACATAATCTTCAAAAGTGATGTGATTTTCGACAACGCTGTATTTGACCCCTTTGGATTTTTTTACGGTTTTTCCACCTTGTATCGTATAGGTGTACAACTTTGATCGAAGCCCCACGAAATCTGTCATGATACGACCATTGGCTTCGTCCTTCATCAAGCCGGGTACATTTTTATTTTCGAGGGGGATGTCAAATGGGTTGTCGCTTGGGTAGTCGCTCGTATCGAATTTGTCAATGTGACAGCTAATCAAATCCCGATAAATATCATCGCACTTAATTTCATAAATGAGCGAATCAGTATCCGTATACATCAATTTGCACTGATCGTGCGTGTACTTTTCCATCATGAAGCCGTAATGGAAATCGTACACGCATACCTTGAAAATATCGAGAATCGACATTCCTATGTACAAGGGCTTATTGAATAACAAATCCGTCTTTGCCATCGCGACGAGGCTCTAGTCGAAAATAGTGCGACTCCTGAAATTTGGACTGGCAATCAGATTTTTTGCGCCATATCGTCCCTCCCACTTGGAGACCATTTTCACCACACGGTGCTTCCGTATGTTTTCCATGGTTTTCCCGAACACTGCGTTATTGGCTAGTTTGTAGTTATTTTTGCCAAAAGTAGTTTTTGCTTGAGAGCGTAATTTTGTATTTAATTCAATGTAGGGACGCAGCCACGCCGACTGATTGAATTGCAACACCTTGTGAATTTTCCTGAGTACAAGGCCGTGTTTGAGTGCTTGTTTCAACACCCTGTAGTGCACAACATATTTTTCCTTGTTGTACAGCGTGGTCATCAATTTTGGTAATTTCGAGCCTGGCGGTGTACGGTGCTCGGCACACAAGGGTAAATCTTTGTGTTTGTCATGCTGATGTCCGGGGTACTCCAAATCGACTTCGAGAATGTAGCCGATGGGCAAGGTGTCCGACACTTCCGACACATCGAAATCGGCTGCATTTTCGAGCCATTTAAAGCCATCGTACGGAAGATATTTCATCATGGCCCAACCGTACAGATTATTCACTTCGAGATATAGCAAATAGGTCAACGGTTTGGAGGCGACATACCTTTCACCCATGTGCTTGTTATTGGCCGAGGAGAATCTGTTGCAGCACTGACTGATGCCGCCACGAATTCCTCGCTCGACAAAGAGAAGCATGTCGACGTCTTTCAGTATCTGCAATTTGCACTGGGTGTACTTCAACATACAGAACCACGTATATCCCGCAGGATCCAGCCCATACGTCTCGTGACCAATATTTCGAAAATTTTCGAAAATATCCGCCAAGAGCAATATGTCGGTTTTCATGTATAGGTCAGAGTACTCGCCCAGTGTTGTCAAGTTGAACGACCGCCACACGTTCTGCGCATGCTCATATTCGGCATCGGTGATGCCACAATCGTTCAACTTGTTGTAGAACTGATCGCGCGCAGGCAAACTTGGACATTCCAATTTCTCCATCGAATCGATGAAATCGTATGGGAATACCCCTTTTCGAGTGAGTAACTCGTACCGGTCGGCATCGAAATGGGCAAATTCGCGCCTTGATATCTTCAAGTCATGGATGGTCAGTGTTTGCACCAAATGCTCCAAGCTCATGCCCATGAAGCGAAAAGAGTCAATGAATCGAAATTTAATGTCAGTGTTGCCGTCGTACTGGGTGAAAGATATGTATTTTTCTTTGTTGACAGGCAACAGGGTGACTCGACCCCTTTTTGCTATATCTCGAATAATAAAATGACTGTCGTATCCGGATAAATTGTGGAAAATGATTGGCACAACGAACGACTTTTTGTAGTTCAAATTGCAATGCGCATGCGCATATCCACGGAACGCTCCCGTGTAGTGATTATGATCTATTACAATTTTGTCGTCAGTTTTCCAAGGTTTTTCGCAGATGTGGCAACATGGCGCTGTCGCCCTATCTGGAGGTGAGACGATCATGGGGACAATATCCAAAGTTTTGGCTTCCACAAATTTGGCTATGGCCCCCATTCTCTCCGCAAACCAATCCATAGAGTCGAGGCCCCGATGACTATCATAAAATGACAAAGTATCGTCATATGCACACTTGAAATAAAATCCAGCGCTGAAAGAAATGTGTTTTTGGTACTTTGTCGTATGTGAGGTGCATTATTTGTCATTAAACTGTTCCAAAATCGACTCAAAATCCGCGTAAATTACAAAGGGCACTATTTCTTTATGTACAAAATCCCGAAATTCTACATGATCATACGAAGGAAATGAAATTTTGCTCTCGTTTAATTTTTGACAATCAACAGTATGACTGTCGAGTTTCTCCTCACTCGTAAAATAATTTAAACACCTGTCGCAAATGAATGTTTTATGTCCATTTTTACTGAGTTGGCGACTGAGTAGGCGAGATAAATCCTTTATCCAAACATAAAGGAATTTTATGTCATCGCCGACGGCATCATCGGCGTCGGCGATTTCCAGTGGTGGTGCCTCGTAATCATTCAATTTCGGGTGATATTCATTTTGAATGAGGAGAAGATTGACATGTTTGTCTAATTTTTGTTTCGTGAGTCGGCTCGGAACAGTAACGAAAAATGCCTCCTTGTTCGCCTGCGGCTGAATCAATTCCAAGGTGTACACATTCACAGATATGTTGTTCAATCGCTCAAATTTGGTAATATGTTTTAATTTCATAGGGAAGTCGATTCCATCCAAGTTCAGTACATTTGAATAGTGAGGGTATGATGAAATTCTATATAGATTTTTACCCGATTCAACAGGGTACAAGGCCGAAACGACGGCCCAAGCGAAACACGCATCATCTTCATTTTTCAAATTAATGCAAGCTTTTTTATTCGCAATAGATTTTGGCAGCTCGATGAAAGACGAACCGTTTCCCACGTCCGATTTATTCGTATTGATTTCCAAACTAACAATTTTCTGAAGACTCCAGCCACTTTCTTTGTCCGCGAATTCCGACAGTTTGTTTTGAATTTGATCGATGACATTTTCTAGGAACCACTTTTTCAAAGTTGTACCCCTATCGATAACAACGTTTTTAGTGTTGAAATATTTATAGTCGCTTATTATTTGTTCTTGATTCAAGGAATTTTTCACGAATTTACCACAAAATGTCGCATTGACTTTGATGCTTGGATGTTTTTTCAATAAATTTTGAATTCTGCATTTGAATAAAATGAATGCATCACCAAAAAATTGTTCAATATCTTTATGTTTAAAATTTATAATTATACCGGTGCGTAAACGCGAAGAAATTGACGATTTCAAGTCCTCCCACTTTACTCGAGATGTTAATTTTGATTTGCCTCCCTCTCCCACCACCACGTCGACGCCTGGCTGTTGTTGACCTGACTTTTTGATTGAATTTCGTATAATTTTCAAGTGTCCGCATAAAGTTTGTAATTTTCTCAGAGAGCCTATGCAATCCACTGCCGCGATCGCACTATTGATCAGGCGGGCGGTGTACTTGCAATGGGCCAGCCAATGTTTGCGTTCTTCATCAGTACAACCCTTTTTGAGGATATTTTTGACCTTACGCAACTTGGCTACCATCTCCATACTGGGTGCAACAATAGCGTCAGATGACATGATGATGATTATTCAACAGACACACAAAATTTCAAGGAAATGTCAAATGAAAATACAAGAAACTCACTCTTTGTTTCCAACGGCGGCGGCAGCGTCGTCAGCGTCTTCAGGCTTTAGCGATCTCAAACAGCTGCTGCGGATAATTTTGATTGGCAATTTTCTGCTCGCCCCTGTAGATAAGCATATGCTGGGACTCGGTTAATTTGTCGAAGATGGGTTTGAATGCACCAGTCACTCGATTTGGCAGGAATACTTTACACTCCTCCATCTCCACTAGGATGGACTCTCCAAATTTGGTTGTTTTCGCTTCAGCGCCGAGGATCAGATGGGGTTCGTCCTTCGGTAGCTCAGACAACTTCCGCAGGTTCTTCCTGCATGTCAACGAAATCTTGTTAATTTCGTCGAGAAGATGAGACATCTGCGAAATCATTTGAAAAATGAAAAAAAAATTCATACACGCTGTATTATAACTCTCACTCACTCACTCAAAATGAAAAATGATTTTTATGATTCACCCCGTGTATGAGAAATAAATATAATAAAAATAAAATATTCCAATCACACTGTATATAGCAAATGGAACTTTGTGAGAGACACCCTGTATGAGAAGGAATTATGATAAAAACTGCAATCCACACACACTGTATGAAAAACAAAAAAAATATGACGTTTTATGAGAGAGACACTCTGTATGAGACGAAAAACAAATATGACAAATGAACCTTTCTGAATTTTATTTGAAAAAGAAACACTACAAAAAGTGAATCGAAAGAAATAGGCACACTTGAAACAATCGCGAAAAATAAAAAAGAATAACTACTACTACTACTGACCTTTGCAAATCACGAATTAAATGGCACTCACAATAAAACAATGCACTTGTATAGAAAAAAAGCGAGAGACAGATGAGCGGCAGAGAGGCCCTTGTTGTTGCTTCGAACGCAGATAATGAAATGACGCAGGCTCGCTGTGAACGTACGTATTAAATCTCTGTGTCAGGTGACCCACGCCGTCCACCTCCACGCCGAGTTCGCGTAACCCACGCTGCAAATGTATGCAACGGTCGATCTGGGGAAAACCCAAATTGCGCAATAACAGTAAACAACTCCAAGGTCAATTTAGCTCGAGCAGCGTAAACAGATACCGGATGTGTGAGTTAAATCTGAAAAACAAATTCAAGGTCAAAAATGGATCATCGTCGTGTTTACTGAGAATTTTGTTCAGCTTGAGAGAGCAGACAGTAAACAAGTCCAAGGCCAAATCGTATTTCTTCGAATTTCATTGGAGAGAGAGTAAACACCAGATGTGGGTCTTATCGCTGTTTACGACTACAGCGCGCGGAGACGCATTTTTTTTCTTTTGGAATTTCATTCGAGAGCGAGTGAATTATTAATAAGTCGTCCATCATAATTTTCTGTTGTGTGTGTGTGTTCTAAGACAGTAGAGACATTTTTCATATTTAATTTTTTTGTTTTGTCAATTAAGGTGGCGGCGGCGGCCATGTTTTTTTCTCTGCCAGCCAATTGCTCTCAGCGAATCACGTGAGGGAAAGAAGTTTTTTCATAACTTCCGCCATCGCGCCATGTTTTTTGCCTTCCGCTCCATCGCCGCCATGTTTTTTGCGTTCCGCTCCATCGCGCCATGTTTTTTTGCCTTCCGCTCCATCGCCGCCATGTTTTTTGCGTTCCGCTCCATCGCGCCATGTTTTTTTGCCGTCCGCTCCATCGCCGCCATGTTTTTTGCGTTTCGCTCCATCGCCGCCATGTTTTTTGCCTTTGCTGCAGAGAAGAACAAAAACTATATTTAACATGTAATGATAACTGTAAAGCATGCTAAAACAGAGAGTAGAACTTAAAAATATCTAATTTACAAACTCAACAGCTACAAAATAACCGAATCTATTTCAATTTCTCAATGTCGGACTCATGAATAATTTTACAATTTTTGACATCAATTTTTGTATATATTTGACTATTGAAGGACCAAACAGATTTTCCTTCCAGAGCCGATTTCGCCGTTTTCATCAAATGTCTTCTGTATAAAGTCAAATCTTCTGCGAAAAACACTCTAGATTTCTTAAATTCTTTGGCAATCTTGAATATCTCCACTTTGACAGCTTTACTTGAAACTTTGAGGATCAAAGGTCTTGCTCTCAATAGGGAAATCGAATGTTTACCCACTCTGTAGCAACTGATTATCTCTTCGTTTCTAAGAACTAGGTTAGCTTTACTCTTCAGAATTTCAATAATTTCAAGTTTATCGTTACCTTCCTTATTTTCGGAAAACCCGTATATGCAAATATTGTTGCTTTTGCTGTTTTGTTCCAAAGAATGAACTTTTTGTTCGAGTATGGAAATTTTTTCGGTTTGCTTTTTCATCTCTAGTTCAAGATCGACAATTTTTTGTTCAATTCTCTCTGTTAAATTTTGTCATCCGAGTAATGAAGTCGTTATCTTAGAAGAATTCGGCTATGGATTCTTTTATTATGGTATTAATTTCTTGTTTACTTCTTGTACCCATTGCAGAATATTATATTGGTCGACTTATTAATAAAAGTAGTACTCACTTAGAGGTTGGTGTTCTTTTTATACCGCACAAATATGGGTTAAATTGTTATTTGTGGAGGAGCGATTCGGAAGTACGACTAGTCTGCTCGACACATTGCACTGAACTGATACTGGGTACGTACTAACATGAGATTCAATAGAAATCATACATAAAAAATAATAACGTGACAGTGACATTATATAAATATAGAAATCAAGTTGAAAAATTTTGAATATTGAGTGTTATATCGTTATTAGATTTGAATTTTAATAAATACGTATAAATTTGACGATTATTCAAATCGGTCCTTTTATTCATGACTGACTGTTAGAATTTATATCAACCATTTCAAAGAAAACTCTTTTGGTTTCATTATTCTCAGTATCTAAAATTTTCGTATTAGAGTCCCATCATATTAGTAATGGTAACCTTCCAAAAATACCGTGTTGTTTATACTAACCGATTCTCCTAACTGTAACGTGGACTCTATCAGAAACGTAAGCAATGTATGAATAAAACTCTGTAGAAAACTCAACACGTTCACTCTAATTATCTCTGTAGTCCCAAAAGCATGCATATCTTCAGCACTCAACACCTGCTATCAAGCTTTAAAATCATACCAGCTTGCCATAATATAGCAGATATTTTAGCCGAACGAATGCAGAAGGCCGTGTTTCTTGGTTCACTCCGCCAACTCAGGGCACATGATCACTCAATCCAAGGACGTTGGGAGTGGTTATATACTGGGGTTAATTACACAACAGCGCGTCCTCCTGTCGTATCGGGGCTCCGGAAACAGGGCTTGACTGGAATATACCTAATCTCAAAAACTTTCATTGAGTGTACCCAAAGGCATAGCTTGTGCGGGTAGAGGACGGATATTATCATTTTGAATATCGTGAAGATCTTCTGCCTATTAGTCTTGGGTGCATTTTGTAAGCATAGATGAATGCCAGTTTGGGAGCGTATTTTATTTTGGATCCGATACAAATCTTCAGTTGTCAGATGAGAGGCCTTCTGTGTCTTCCGTTTTTGACTTCAGAGAAGCCATAATAGTCATTACATATATTTATGACATGTAGTTTGTTTCATGCTCCGATTTCAAAGAGTGAGCATGACAGCTTTTGTGCATCTGGTCACAGAACCAGCATACGTTATAGCTGATTCGGTACCAATCACCACTGACAAAAAGAGTCGGGTTATAACTTATCATTTACGATTTCTGCATTAACTGTGGCATCGATTTTATTTTGGATAGGACAGTACAGCTTAGATGCCGTTGGATGATTTAGTTTGTGATGAGTGCATTGACTACAATTTGTTCCTTTCAACAAAATTATCTATTGAGAAAAGGCACTGATAGCCATTTTTGATATTCGATAGTAAGGTCTGTCTGAAGAAGTATGGTTTCCGGGCTTTGAGGCCGTGGTCGATTCACCTCCGTGGAGGCGGTTCCCTTGGACGTTTCGCTCACAACTGCGGTGAGCATCTTCAGCTTGGAAATTCCCAATTCAAACGCCTTCTTTTAATATAATCTGAAAATTCCTGTGAATTTTACACTAATGAACTCCATACATGGAACAGTATTCCAGGGCAGGCTGGATATGAGTTATATAGATCATAAGCAGCTGAAGGAGTATAATATAGCTTCTCTCACAAAACAAAAAGTCAATGTTTGTGTGGATGCATTACAAATAAAAACGCAGCTAATTTATTTTTTCTTTCCATTTATTTCATACTTCAAAGTTTGGTATAGGACCAATATACCAACAAAACGTGAGGTTATCATATCAACGAATCAAGGAAAATTAGAAAAGCGCCATACTATTAAGAATGCATTGTATCTTATACCTATTCATAAATACGACAATATTTCCAATCAACTTATTAAATAATGGTTTGATGCTTACAGTAAGTCAAATTATCGAAATCTTTGTACCAGTAATTTCAATGCTTCAAATACTCTTTCTCAAAAAAAAAATTCCCCTGAAAATTCGAAGTATTCTGTATCAATTAATAAACAATAGATTGTATGAACTGTTCATGCCACTCATAAGATGTTTTCAATATCAAGCAACATGTTATCAGGTGGTCTCAAAGTTCAAATTTCAAAATTATATCACCTTTCCATACTGAAGACTAATGGTTTCTAATTAATAAATGAAAATTCTAATGAAATGCAGAATGGGTGTATGCTTAAGTTCGTTTGTTATGCTTATTTGATATTTCTTGCTATTTCTGGACTCGGAAGTTTTTTCCCGATTGTTTGAACGTGGAATCCAATATCAATCAGCGATTGGTGGTCTATAATTTTCCTTCCGTCGAAAACGTAGGCTGGTTTTTTCATTATTTCGAACATTTTCTTGTAGTCTAGTGTCTGAAAGTAAAATTAATATTATTGAAGTAAGGTATTTGGAGATTGGAGGGTATGTTTTGTTTCTAATTCTTGTTTGTACAAGAAAAATAATTTTTGAAATCGTATAAAATTATTTACACCTAATATATCTGAACTATAATCAGCTGTGGTACACGACTGAGCCCCTCATCATGTGGTGGTGCGCTTGCAAATTCCTTTGTACAAAATCAATTTTTGAGGATGGTTGGATACGAATCAAACTTCAAAATATGTTCTGTATGAAATTTCAATATAAAAACATCGTGTATGCCCCGATGATCACAAAAAAAAAATATTTTCAGGTGTCCGTATATTTCAATCTCTTCCTCTTTAAGGAATTCGAAGTACTATTTATATCGCGTGTTTCAAAAGATTATAGATTGGAGGCAAAGAGTACTAAAGAATGAACAATTTTTCATTATTGTTGTTCTCACCGTTCCCTTATTTCGTTAAATTATCCTGAAGTCATGTCCAACTGTATAGTAATTATTTACAAGTTTCTTGAAAACCTGAGGGTCATGTTTTGAAATAAATTTCTGAATGCAGACCTCACTCTTGTGCTTTAGGGACGATGATGACAAACCGACGTGTACAATATAATGAAAAACTTCACATCTTATTTTTATAAATCCTGTAATAATTTGGCCTGACTCGCTTGAATTTTCAAATAATACTTTTCTTTACGGAGAGATGTATCTGTCCGAAAGTATTGAAATAATTGAAGTAGAAGGATACACCTGCTTCAGCATAATATGTTGTCTTGTGAATCAGATAAATTAATAGCTGGCGACTGATTGCAACATTTCAATTAATTATGGTCCACAAAATTGTGGTCCATTTCTAGTACTTATAACGAGAACTTCACTGACAATATTTCAGCTGGAACTGGCATTTTGAAAAATGTCATAATTCCTACACATTTTAAGTAAACTAGAACCATTTATTTTGTATATGCGTGTCGACTCAGCTCTTGTATCCACGTTATGAACTAATACACATCTTCTTGATCCATTTGTCACTTTATTTCATTTCATTGTACATATTAATTTCATCATCGAGTTTCAGGAGAATGAACTCCTGTACGGTTCAAAAACCAAAATGAAAACCAAAAAATAAGAAGATGAAAAGGTGTTATTTTCTCAAGTCTAAAGGTTGTACGATTAATGGAATATCTTCTTATGTGAGAGAATGACTGCAATTTTTGTCTAAGAAGTAGATGTGTTCGACGATGTACTGCTAAACTGTTATCAAACTGAAATATTTCAAGTTGGGCTTAATTGATCAATTTTCGGAGGAATAATTATATAGAAGTGTGTGTAAGATCCTAGGTGACCCTAAGATTAACTGTAACATTGGAGATGTCGGATGTTATGAAGAAAAATATTACTGCTTCAGATGTGTGATCTAGGTTATTTTGTGAGAAAAATATTCAAAAGCTCAACATGCAGGAACACCTATTTTTTTGTAATCAAACTGATAACTTTTGTCATTCCGTCACATATATAAACCTATTATTTTATTTTTTCCTTTACAGCATTTTTGAATAAAAACTTGTCTTCAACATTTTTTACATTCATTTAATATTTTTATTTTTGTCGTGCGCACTTGGATCATTGCTCATTCTATTCATTTTCATCAGGACTTCAGTATTCAGTATTGTCCGAACCACTAAAACCTCCACATCCAATCTTCCGCAAAAAAACCTATACAATAGGTATCATTGTCGGCAAGTATGTAACAGAAAACAACTACTGCCCCTACCACCGTTGAATTATATCTGTTTGAAACTTGGCAAAGTTTTCTACAAGAACCACTTTGCAATGCATTTTAAATATCAAAGCTGACATTTTTTTCGATTCAATTGGGGAAACACCTCCGTACCCCGTTAATGGTCTTCCGTCAAGTAGTGTCGCCCCTCTTCATGAAATTTTGAATTGATCAGACAATAATCCCAAAACTTAACCGCCATATTGGAGCTGTCATTTCGATTTTATGTACATCGACATGGAAATCACAGTTATTCCTGACCCTAAAAACCTCCACACACCAGTATAGAATCAGGCCACTATCACAATTCTCATTTGCCAACTTGAATCCATGAATTCATATTTATTTCGAATAGAATCGGCGAAAGATTGATGTGAATTCTATTTTAAAAATGCAAATATTTTGTTATCAAACTACGTACTCAAGTGGCATCAAGTACTCAACAGTCTCAACATGAAAATACAAACTTCACAGTAGGCACAGTAATATCTAGTGACGGTTTGCAGAAGAGGGCTACAGGGGCGATCGCCTAACTGATTTTATTAGATATAAATAATGTAAAATTTGATAGACCTGCTTGACCTAAAGAGTGAAATTCAATAAAATAATGCCAGCGGAATTGTGTCCAGACTACTATACTCACTGTGACTGCACTGATTGACACTGCACATGTACTCATGTGCAGCTTTTATATAACTTAGCGTTTTCGCTTCAGCACTGTCATTGTCGCCTCTCGTATTTTTTCGGCCCTTCGCCTATAACTCAAAATGAATGAGGCAATTCGGTAATATTTCTATCTTTGACACCCCGTATATGTATATTAAATGTGAACGAACTCATTTTGAATGTACCGCTATCACAAGATGTATTCAATTATTGAGTTGCGACCGTAAAAGAGACAGTCGTTGGATGAAGAATAAAACTCCTGTATGAACATTGTCGGTCAACCTACCGGAAATAAAATTGGATGGAAGTGGGGTTAATACTTAGATGGCGTCACTACGATGGACCCCCAAAAAATAGAAACTAGATGTAAAGAATAAGATAAATCCATTTCTGTGAAAGGTGGGGAGAGGGCCGCGAGGGGTGAGATGCGAGCTCCAATCTTGACCTTGACATTCTTGACGGGATTATCGGATTATAGTAAATTTGTGTATTGGTAATATTCGTTTCATCCTTCATTTCGTTACGTTTCAGCTGCTCTTTAGCCCTCTGCAATTTAAATTTGAGCAGTTGTGAATGGATATATTTTTGGAAGCATTCGTTTTTAGTGATCGTTGTCCATTGTTACGTTGATTTGTTTGTGAGTTTCTAGTATTAGTTGGAGTTTCTGTACCTTCTTTTACAACAATACCCAGACAGCACACAATATTCTATGAATATTCTCGCAACGTTCACAACATACCTCCTATCGAATATTCTACAGAAGTTCCGTAGAATATGATAAGTACGTTCTGAATATTCTAGAAGAATGTTACCCAGGAATGATCATAGAATATATTATTTGAATATTCTCAGAACGTTTTAGAATTTTTCACAATATTCCGTGGACATAGACATAGAATGGTCATAGAATATAGTATTCGAATATTCTAAGAACGTTCTAGAATATCTTTTAATATTCTATGAATGTTCTTCAGAAGTGATCATAGAATATATTATTTGAATATTGAAAAGAAGCAGAACCTTTGATATACATTTAAAAATATATTAATAAGTACCTACTAGTTTTATATTCAGCTAAGTACTGTTTATTTTGAGAATTATCATTTATTCTTCATTAAAGTGATGTTATATTTTTACAATTTTTGATATTCCTATTCATATAAGGAATGCGTCTATAATATATAATGGAATTGAATGAATCGATCGTTTGTAATGTGTTTCATCATAGACTTATCATACAAATAAAAACAAATGATTTCAACTAACGTTGAAATTACCTTTCTCTCCATATATTTCCACAAATTCTTTGTGGGAATGTTTCCAAAAAATATGGAGAGGTTATTTTGATATAAATATTGGGATTAAATGAATCGAACATATAAATTAAAACAAATAATTTCAGATAAAGTTGGAAATACCCTACTTTCACAAAATGTGGAGAGAAGGGTATTTTCAACTCAACCTGAAATTATTTGTTTTCATTTATATGTTCGATTTATTCAATCCCAATATTTATTATGGGCTCATTTTGAGAATATGCTGCCTTAAATGTTCTCAGAATATTCTTAGATCCAAGAATATGTCCCACAGATGTTCTGAGGATATTCTTTAAAATATACTGATATGTTCTGAAAATATACTTAGATACATTCTGAGGATGTTTCGATAAAGTTCTCAGAACATTCAAGAACATACCCAGCAATATTCTGAGCATGATCTTGGAACTTGCGTTTCTGTCCCATTTTCATGTTCTCAGAACATTTGGTGCACCTTGTGAGAACATTCAAATGTTCTACGAAACTATTCTGAGAACATCCTCAGAATAATCTTGTGCTGTCTGGGTATAGGCATGATTTTTTATTCAACTGTGGCTTCATCAATCCACCAACGGTTTCCCCAGGTATATTATAAGAATATAAAGGGCGAAAATAAGGTAAGTTTCATAAATTTAAGTTCATAGATTACAAACGAAAGAAAATGAAAGAGTTTCAACAAATAGGTAGGTAGAATTCAAATGTTGAAATAAAGTTAGTGGATGAAAAGTTAGGTTCCATTATTTTTTGATTGGAAGAATTTCTCATTGAGAAAAAATGCTTACATGCTATTGATCTAAAAATAGAACGGGAAATGTCAGTGTTACGAAGATATTTTCAACTAGTGACATATTCTATAGCTTGACCAAAAAAAACTGAAGCTTACTTTGTATCAAAAGTTTTTGAAGAAATATTATTGAAGATAAGAAGCACATTTTTTCAGAAGACATCAGATGAACTCTTCTGTGATTAATCGATACTGCTAATAACTCACTTATCGACAAGCTTTTATAGACATGAGAAAGGATCGGTTATAAACAATACTTATTTAATTTATTATGTTCATTGTAATAATAATAATCGATCACTGAATTATCTTACTACATAGGTATAGTGAAACAGTAATGCCTGTCATTTCATACACAGAATAGGGCATTCAAAATTTTTACTGTAAAAAAGTATAGAGATGGAATGACATATAATTTTTTCATTGTGGTATACCAGACAGAGTAAAGTTGTGCATCCATTTTTTGAATGTTACATTTTTCTTAATAACTTTTTATATCTTTCTTTCCTTTTTTAGATGAGTGCTTGCTACAAGTGTGGAGTATCAATAAGATAGGACCATCATTTTCCAGTCAACGACATCAACAGATGCAAAAGATGGATAATTAATACACTCTGGTAAGATAGTGTCTGCTTATTTCCATCAATGTTCATTTGTTATATACAATCAATACACATAAACAAACACATATACAACACATATACAAACACTTAAACATAACACATATACAAACAATTGTTATATACAATCAATTGCTACGCTTTCTTTAGCTCACTATTTTCTACCTCTTGAGAATTGTAAATTTTAATAACCTAGGTAGTTCACTCAACTTCAGTAACTTCCACAAGCAATTTTTTTGAAAAGTTTAATTAAACTTCTACAAATGGTGTTATCAGAAATAATGAAATGATTTATGTTGTTGCATGGCACTGTGGTTTGTGCATCTGCCTCATAGGCCTCATAGGTCCATGAATTGATTCCTTGATGCGGAAAAAATATTCCATTTAATTCTAGTTGTAAATTGAATTTGAATTTCTGTATACTGACTAGGAAGAGTCAGTGACCATTCACTGTTGGGTTCGAATTAACAGTGCCGCTTCTAGGTGGCGTAACTTATATACTTTGGACGTCGAAGACTGTTTTTAAAAAGTTTTATTTTCAAAATCGGAAAGGACAGAAAATATAAAAATACGTCTGAACAATGTGAATAGTTTGTCAAGACTGATTAAAGTATAAAATAATTGTAACACGTTTTGCGTTTCCGCAAAGTTCATTGATATTGGTAAAAGTCTGTGTCAGCATCTCGTCGGTGCTCCTATACCGGGAATACAGAGTGGATCAGGTGTATAACTCGTATGGAGTTGGTAACAAAGAAAAGAAGAACACTTTCAACTGAAGGACCTAGGTTGTTGGTTCGGACACATGGCGATGAATACAATAATTACTACTACTGCTATTGAAATAATTTGAGTATTTTATGCAAATTTCTTTCTACCACATGCATACTTCTTGCTTTCATTTATCCTAAATAAACCGAACCAAATAATATTTTGGTCATCATTTCATATTATTGTTTGTAATACAATTGTGAAGATGTATTTTGGTGGTACCCCACTCTTCAACGAGAACTGAATTTTCAGCTTCATCTCATACTGAATTTAGGTTCTTTATTTAAATTGTAGAGAAATTTTGGACACGTTTATTTCTGACTGCAAAATCGAAATGTTGCACTTGGTTACACTTACAATTTGAGGGTTACACCCCATACATGTTTCTCTTCACATGTTTATATGTATATAGCCGCTCCTTAAATTGTTTTACATTTAATTTTTTTTCAGGAATCTCTGCAAAATCCTCACGAACAAAATATTTTTACACAAGACATTTCAGTCCACGTTTTCTTCAATCCAATAGATTGCCATCAGATGCTGTATCCGAAATAGTGAATCTGAAGAAGAAATAGATGAAAAAGAAAATTTGAAATTGAAAAAAATTGTGAAAAAATAAATGATGCACCAAAGACGTAACTAGCCATCAACAAGCAAAATGGAATATTGAAGAACCTTCAACACTTTGAATCAAAACTGTTATGTTATATACCATACGAAAAATCTAAAAAAAAAAAATTTTTTTTCTAGAATTGCATACAACTTAAGTGTATTTTCAAAGATATTGACATATGATTACTGTTAAATTAAGCCTCATTTTGAATATTGCCCAACACTGATGTATTTAATAAATCTAAACTGACTTTCTCAAATTTTTATAACTTTAAAATCAGGTTAAATGAATGACTTTGAGGTGATTATTAATTTTTTGAATGTATGCAATCATTTATTAACATTGTTTAAATGCTGATTCCAACAAATTTAAATTGTTCTGTGTGGCTTTTGGGGTTTCCTTGGCTTTTGACGTTTCGCCTACACCTACGGTAGTTATGAGTGTAAGTATTATCTATCACTGTGTCACGGGCCATCCTGTCCCATATTGATTACTAATCATCCGTCATCAAGCGACGTCATGTAACTCGCTATTCTCGAATATCGGTCAATTATATCAAAATAATAAACAATGTTGAATGTATCTCTCTTCTGTTTGAGAGCAAACTGCGCGAATATCAAGTTCACCGCTCCCCTTCCCCCGCGACCATAATAATTAACGAATTCCCAGATAATAAATTTCTCGAAATGATTCATCCTACTCCCTCAATAGTGCGTCTTTCTTCCGCCCACTGCATAAGGCAATAACAATAAATTAAGATCATAATCTCATCTTAGTAAGTGTCAACTGAACTCTATTAAAACATGTTTCACCTATGCAGATGGTATGATTTATTGCTTGGGGAAAATTAACGACTTCACGTGTTCAAACGCGAGTGGTCATGGATGGTATATAAAAACCGGAGATTCAAGAATAATAGATCAGTACAATTCATTCAGTGCCACGAATATCTTCTAGTTACAAGTCATAAAGTGCGTCGTCATGTAATTCTAGTGCAAGAATGTAGTCTAATCTATCACGAATTCGGGAGTGCCTCGGGGTTTGGTCCAGAGAGTTGCAAAGTCAGTAAAAACCGTAAGATTAAACTATTGTACTATTAAATGTTATCCAGAAACAATCGTGTATGAAATGACTTAACAGATATAATAAAGTAAAAATAAACCTGTTTGAATTATGAGCATATACGGTAAAAACTCTCGTGATTTATAATGTAATCTCGATATTTAGGAACGGAACCTAATATTTTAACCCTGATACAAAAGCTATGGCTCATATACTGGTTACTGAAAGAGAAATTATTATATTATTTTCACCTGTAGAGTGTATAATATGTTTGATTATTGTAAGAGCTGTCCCTTATGTAGGTAAATGGTATACCGGGAACCCTGAATGGGTACAGCTATCGTTTATACTGTACTAAAGGTTTATGTCTACTAGTAGTAGAACAATATACAGTAAGAGTAATTACTGTTACTTCGAATTTTGGTGTATTCTTATAGGTATCATGTGATAGTGTTTTGTGTATTTGCTTGATTTGTGTATATTACTGTTTGAACTGATTACACGTTTTGTTTATGTCTTATATGTCTGATTAATGTTTTATTTATTTATATATCTATTTGCCAGATTTTATCGCATGTTACCTGTATAATGACTTGAAAAATTTACTGTTAGTAGTTGTGTATTCTGATATTTGATTACTAGGTGTGTTATTGGTATATATTGATTTATTACTCAAAACAAAGGTATTTAGTAATGACTATGAGGTTGCTATCTTTGAAAATATGTTTTATGTATGTGAACTGTTATCCAGAAGCATTTATGTGCTTACTGCCATTATTTATTTAACTGTTTTTAATAAACCTCCGTCAGTAGCAATAACAGCTAGTAATGTAAAAAATGTCTCGTTGAATATGCGTTGTCTTAAACTTGCTTGTTTTCAAAGGTAATTTAAGTATTTTAGATGTTGTTTACTATGCATTATATTATTAAATTGTGTGTTTGATACATGTTAAATAGGTCTGAATTGCGGGATAGCCTAGATCTAGAACGGAACCAAATGTATTCAATTCTATTTATTCAATATACTTATCAAATTAATCTGTCTTGTTTTCTTTCTATGCCTATTAGTCGTCACGTACTTTTTAGTACCGTCAAGGGTATAACGTAGCCGCTCACGTTATATTCCTTATTTCTGTGACGTTTCGATAAGCCTCATCCATCATCAGACCAAGCGCTGATGGCGAATGAGAGATTGCATTAGAAACTCTAGGATATTCTAAACGGAGTAGAGACTAAGGTCGATACTCGTTATCACAACTGAAGTGGTTGGTCTCAGATTATATATACCCAATTTCTCATTAATCTGAGACCAAGAGTACCACTTTAGTGATAGTAGAACTTCCACTCGTAATTTTATGAATAAGCCTACCGCCCGTGTAGGCAAAACGTCAAAAGCTAAGAAAAATGGATACACAACCGAAAACCCAAAAGCTATACAGAACATTGAGCAAGGATCGTAAAAGCCTTAATCATTATATCAAAGTTAAATTATATAATAAGTTTATTCACACGAAGATAAATGAAGTTACATAGAACATAATCAGTAGTAAATAAACATGTGAGATCCACTATAGGCGGGGCCTGTGCGTGGAAGAAATATATATATATCTATATCTATATATATATATATATATATATATATATATATATATATATATATATATATATATGAAACAGGGATATGCTCTCGAGGGAAATTGTGAATAACAAGAAGGAACATTTTATTGGACTAAGCCCTCTAGTAAAAATGCAACCGTAGACACGTGTTTCGATCTTAGGGATCTCATCAGTACGGTGAAAGCAAGTGTTTCATTTATATTCCTGGACTCGGATGTCACGCAGGTAGCTATAGCTGCCTCCGTGGCGACGTCGTTTCTTGCCTTGTAAACACGAGGTGTTACGACTGAAGCCACAAATGTGCGGTTGGCTTCCTGTTTGTTGACTCCGTTCATTTGTTGTTTCACCTGCAATCAAGTGTTGCACATCCTTACACTTGCTTTCACCGTACTGATGAGATCCCTAAGATCGAAACACGTGTCTACGGTTGCATTTTTACTAGAGGGCTTAGTCCAATAAAATGTTCCTTCTTGTTATATATATATATATATATATATATATATATATATATATATATATATATATATATATATATATATATATATATATATATATATATATATATATATATATATATATATATATATATATATATATATATATATATATATATATATATATATATATATATATATATATATATATATATATATATATATACATACACACAGCTCACTTAGCGACAACCAAGTTCCCGCACACAGCTCATCTAGCGCCAACTCAGTTCCCGCCCATAGTTCACCACGCGCCAATACATTGCACACGGCCATTACAGCCACGTCCACTATAAATACAGTTCCTCAACACACAATTCCTCAGTTCTCTCGAAGGAGTAGGCAGATTGAGACCCCGACGTCAAGTCACAAAAACCTAACGTAATTATACCTGAGGAGTAGGAAGATTGAGACCTCAGCGTATATATATATATGCGTATGTATATATATATATATATATATATATACTAGAATTTGTTGAAATTCGACGTTTCGGCTCCGATTTTGGAGCCATTTTCAAGAACTAAAAAAGAAAGAAAATTAATAAATGGTTGAAATGGTTGAAATGGTTGAGGAACTGTATTCATAGTGGTCGTGGCTGTAATGGCCGTGTGCAATGTATTGGCGCGAGGTGAACTATGGGCGGGAACTGAGTTGGCGCTAGATGAGCTGTGTGCGAGAACTTGGTTGGCGCTAAGTGAGCTGTGTGCGGGAACTGGGTTGGTGGGAAATGAGTTGATGCGTGCAATGAGAGGCTTCCAGGTATTGGGAAGTCTACGTCCGTCGTCGCGAGTGTTGAGGCAATTGGGGCGCTTCTCTATCTCAAGGGCTTCTCGGATGATCCTGGTTTGCAGAGTTTTCTCGGTGGAAATTGTTTATGTTTTTGAAGTCTATTTTGTGACCTGTATCTTCTCGATGTTTATAAAGTGCGGAAGTGGAAGATGCCTGACGCACAGCAAGTTCGTGTTCGTAGACTCTGGAAATTACTCGTCTGTTAGTCTGGCCAATATAACTTCTCGGGCAGTCTGAACATGGTATTTCATATATACCTTGAGAATCGTTTGGTATTGTGTCCTTGGGAGATCTGAGGAATTTGGATATTTGGTTGCTGGCCGTGAATATTGTTTTTATCTCGTGTTTTCGTAACCATTTTGAAGTAAGACTGATTTTAGTTTGTCCAGCTCTTGTGGTCTATTATGGTTGTCGGTAAGCTGAATTGATCTGTATATCAGGGAGTTCAATACGGAGTTTGTTTGTGCTGGATGGTGATGAGAGTTTGCGTGTAGGTATCGGTTGGTGTGGGTCTGTTTCCTGTGTATTGTGTGGGTAAAAGAGGTAAAAGAGGGTAAAAGAGTTATAAGAGTTAGCGTTACAACAATTCGCTAATCGACAAGTCTATCCGCCATCAACTGACCCGTCCTCCAAAAACAAATGATCCACTAGAGAGTATTCAGCCACACAAAGCTTTCCTACCATACATCAAAGGTGTGACAGACAAAATCAGTAATATCTTGAGAAAACACGAGATAAAAACAATATTCACGGCCAACAACCAAATATCCAAATTCCTCAGATCTCCCAAGGACACAATACCAAACGATTCTCAAGGTATATATGAAATACCATGTTCAGACTGCCCGAGAAGTTATATTGGCCAGACTAACAGACGAGTAATTTCCAGAGTCTACGAACACGAACTTGCTGTGCGTCAGGTATCTTCCACTTCCGCACTTTATAAACATCGAGAAGACACAGGTCACAAAATAGACTTCAAAACCACAAAAGCAATTTCCACCGAGAAAACTCTGCAAACCAGGATCATCCGAGAAGCCCTTGAGATAGAGAAGCGCCCCAATTGCCTCAACACTCGCGACGACGGACGTAGACTTCCCAATACCTGGAAGCCTCTCATTGCACGCATCAACTCATTTCCCACCAACCCAGTTCCCGCACACAGCTCACTTAGCGCCAACCAAGTTCTCGCACACAGCTCATCTAGCGCCAACTCAGTTCCCGCCCATAGTTCACCTCGCGCCAATACATTGCACACGGCCATTACATCCACAACCACTATAAATACAGTTCCTCAACCCACAATTCCTCAGTTCTCTCGAAGGAGTAGGCAGATTGATACCTTAGAGAGAACCAGTGACGAGACATGGGGAGTAGGCAGATTGAGACCCCGACATCAAGTCACAAAAACCTAACGTAATTATACCTGAGGAGTAGGCAGATTGAGACCTCAGCGTAGAATTACGTTTCAACCATTTATTAATTTTCTCTCCTTTTCAGTTCTTGAAAATGGCTCCAAAATCATACATATATACTTGAATATAGGTGGTAAAATCAATTATAATCAACTAACAGAAAGACTACAAAATGTCCGCTGGAATGCCGTTTATGAAACGGATGATGCAGAAGCTGCAACAAATAATTTCATGGATATTCTAAGTACTGAGATAGGAAACTGCACAACTTCGCACAAATACAAAATCTAAAAACGTAGAACATGGATTACCAATGGACTCATAAAATCTATCAATAGACGAGATAAAATGTATCAGCAACTTCTTAATGAAACTGAAAATATGGAATTGAAACAAAACTATACTCGGTACAAAAATCAATTGATTCAGCTTTTGAGAATAACAAAATCCAACTATTATCGCCAGAAAATTGAACAGAATGCTAATAATAATAAAAATGTATGGACCACTATCAACGAACTTTATCCTAAAAATAATTCGAAACCTCAAGATATTAACTTAATCGAACATAATGGAGAAAAAATTACTGATACCAAATCTATTGCTAATATATTCAACGAACATTACATACAAATTGGTGGAAAACTTGCAAATGCAATTGACAAGGATCCTAATTTTCAACCCCCAAATAAAAATATTCCTTTGTCCTCAATGTTTTTGAATGCTACCAACGCTGATGAAATCAATGATATCATTTTATCGCTCAAAGACAAGAAAGCACCAGGTATTGATGGAATGAAAGCAGAAACAATAAAATTATTATCACCGATGATCAAAGAACCACTGTCTCACATATTCAATAAGTGCCTTGAGCAAGGACATTTCCCGAGCATCTTCAAAAAGTCAGTGATCAAACCAATTTTCAAAACAGGTAATAGGGAGGATGTCATAAACTACAGACCAATTTCATTAATATCCGCTATTGCTAAAATACTGGAAAAAATCATAAAAACAATACTCACCAAATATCTTGACAAAAATAAAATCATCTCCCCCAACCAATACGGTTTCAGAGAAGGAGTATCAACCCAAGATGCAATCCTCGCCCTTACAACAAAGATGTATAGTGCCTTAGATACAGGAAAACCTTCTCTATGTGTATTTATAGAACTTTCAAAGGCATTCGATACGGTCAGTCATGACTTGCTTGTGGAATGCTTGGAAAACATTGGCATAAGAGGAGTGGCCTTAAGATTATTCAAAAGTTATCTTTCTAATCGATTTCAATGTGTTGAACTGAAGATGGAGAAGAGCGATTTTCAAAAAATTGAATATGGTGTACCCCAAGGAACTGTTTTGGGACCACTTTTGTTCAACATATATTTGAATGATCTATTCAGAATAAACACTAGTGGTCAAATTATCACTTATGCGGACGACAGTGCAATTTTCTACAGTCATGAAGACTGGCTATCACTTAAAACTCAAGCAGAAAATGATATCCGTAATATTCAAGCCTTTTTCAACTATAGACTACTAACAATTAACTTTAAAAAAAACATTTTTTCTCCCCATAAATATTGATTAGAGAAGTATTCCTTTTTATGATAGCCTACGAATCACTGAAGACATCTCAATATGCAGTAGAAATAAGATCAAATATCTTGGTGTAATGACAGACAATAATCTGAAATGGAATAAACAAATCGAATACGTCACTAAGAAAATACAGTTTCTAATTTATAAACTTAAAAATATATTCTAGATTTCAAAGCAATGAGAACGATATATCATGCAATGGTGGAACCACATATTGTGTATGGAATATTAGCATGGGGTAAGTAGTCCCACCTGGAAAAATTAATCATTGTCCAAAAGCGCTTACTTAAAATTATATTCAACAAAGATATAAAATATCCATCAGATAGGTTATTCAATGAAATAAATATTATGAATCCAAGGCAATTATTCTTTTTACGTAGTAACATCAAACAACATAATTCTAAACACGACTTGAAGAACCCGGAACATCAATATAATACAAGAAACAAACAACTAACATACTTGACTTCTTTTATGAGAAAGTCAAAAGGGCAAAAAAGTCTGACATATTTGAGTCCCAAACTATACCAATGTCTCCCAGCTGAAATTCAAAATATTTCAAGGCCACCTATATTCAAGTATAACCTAAAATTGTATATTTTCTCAGTGCCCAGAACAACAATTCATAGTCTTATTGACTAATCATGCCGTTCAGAAAAACCTGATACTTACCTCATATTTTATACACATATATACTAATGTTTTATACCTTTACATTCATATTTCATATTCATTTTGTTTCTATACCCTTATACAAGTATGATAATAATAATAATAATAATAATAATAATAATAATAATAATAATAATAATAATAATTCCACGGTTATACTTCCCCAGACAACGGGGAGGCCGTGGACTTTTGAGTTTGGAGTGTCTACATAACAGAATGGTACTGGATGGAGCCTGTAAAGTCATCAGGAGTTCAGATCCCCTTCTCTGCTTGGTATGTGATCATGAAATAGCAGGGATTGGAGCATTTCTTTTCAAGGCAGCAACCCGTGCAGCCGATGAACTCGGTCTCGTATTCGACACTGAACGGACAAACCCAAACTCTATCACCGAGTTGGAACCCGTTCAGCAAAAAGCCCACGTAAAAGCTGCGGAGTGTGAGAGGCCCCTGCAGCTACATAAGGATAAGCCGATGCATGGGGTCTTCTTCAAGAACATTGAAGACCTAGGCTTATCCAGAGACCTGACCTTCTCGTTTCTCAGGTGAAGTGGGCTGAAGTCGGAGACCGAGGGATTCATAATGGCCTGCCAGGATGGTGTCTTCAACACTCTCGTCTACCGCAGTCGCGTGATGGGTATAGAGGTCCCTGACACTAGATGCAGAGCGTGTCGTGGGGCAGCTGAGACCATAATGCATTTGCTGTCAGCTTGTCCAGCTTATGCGGTCTCAGCCTATATCCACAGACATAACGCGGCCCTACGAGTGTTGTACTACCATCTACGACACTCGTACGGTGTAGACGAGACACCAGTGTTGCCTTATGCTCCGGGGGATATTGAGTCCGTGGTGGTGAATGAGAAGTGCCAAATCTATTGGAACTATTCATTCCCCACCCTCAGGCAAATACAAGCCAATAAGCCTGATGTAGTACTCCTCGACCATCAAAGTAGGACGATTTTCGTCATTGAGTTTTCAGCTCCTGGCGAAACGAACATCGTCCGAAAAGAGGAGGAAAAACGGACTAAATATCGAGATCTTCTCTTTGAACTCCGCAGGCTTTACCCAAACCATTCTGTCAAGATGGTGGTTCTGATAATAGGGGTCGTTGGTGGAATGATGGACACACTGCTCTCAAACTTAAAAATCATACCGGCTTGCCGTGACATGGCAGAAATCCTAGCCGAGCGAATGCAGAAGGCCATAATTCTTGGTTCACTCCGCCTACTCAGGGCACATGATTCTCGGACCCAGTAATCACTTACCCCATGGACGTGGGGAGTGTTTACTGGGGTTAATGACACGCCAGCGCGCCCTCCGGAAGTGTCGGAGCTCCGGAGACAGGGCCTGACTGGGTAATTCCTAACGAAAAAAAAAAAAATAATAATAATAATAATAATAATACCCCCTCATAAACACTCGTTGAGTGTACCCAAAGGCATAGCCTGTGCGGGTAGAGGACGGCTAATATTATTATTTGCCGTGGCGCTCCGGGGCGACTTACTGATGTTTTAGGTGATGTATTCACTTTTCAGCTGCAGGAAAACCCGGAAAACCTACAGCACCACCTCGGGTGGTCGGTGTGCACTCCAAGCTAGCACTAGACGAGATTGGCATCTAGACAACTCACAATACACTTGCTTTTCAACAAGGCATGCGGCCGCCTATCGAATCCGATATGAAGTAGTTGAGAAAAATTCTCGTACCTACATCGGATTCGAACCGACTATATATATATATATATATATATATATATATATATATATATATATATATATATATATCAGCGGTCTAATGCACAGGCCGTTCGAAACTCCAGCATAGCGATAGTCGGTTCGAATCCGATGTAGGTACGAGAATTTTTCTCAACTACTTTATATCGGATTCGATAGATCCGGAGGGCACGCTGGCGTGTCATTAACCCCAGTAAACACTCCCCACGTCCATGGGGTAAGTGATTACTGGGTCCGAGAATCATGTGCCCTGAGTAGGCGGAGTGAACCAAGAATTATGGCCTTCTGCATTCGCCCGGCTAGGATTTCTGCCATGTCACGGCAAGCCGGTATGATTTTTAAGTTTGAGAGCAGTGTGTCCATCATTCCACCAACGACCCCTATTATCAGAACCACCATCTTGACAGAATGGTTTGGGTAAAGCCTGCGGAGTTCAAAGAGAAGATCTCGATATTTAGTCCGTTTTTCCTCCTCTTTTCGGACGATGTTCGTTTCGCCAGGAGCTGAAAACTCAATGACGAAAATCGTCCTACTTTGATGGTCGAGGAGTACTACATCAGGCTTATTGGCTTGTATTTGCCTGAGGGTGGGGAATGAATAGTTCCAATAGATTTGGCACTTCTCATTCACCACCACGGACTCAATATCCCCCGGAGCATAAGGCAACACTGGTGTCTCGTCTACACCGTACGAGTGTCGTAGATGGTAGTACAACACTCGTAGGGCCGCGTTATGTCTGTGGATATAGGCTGAGACCGCATAAGCTGGACAAGCTGACAGCAAATGCATTATGGTCTCAGCTGCCCCACGACACGCTCTGCATCTAGTGTCAGGGACCTCTATACCCATCACGCGACTGCGGTAGACGAGAGTGTTGAAGACACCATCCTGGCAGGCCATTATGAATCCCTCGGTCTCCGACTTCAGCCCACTTGACCTGAGAAACGAGAAGGTCAGGTCTCTGGATAAGCCTAGGTCTTCAATGTTCTTGAAGAAGACCCCATGCATCGGCTTATCCTTATGTAGCTGCAGGAGCCTCTCACACTCCGCAGCTTTTACGTGGGCTTTTTGCTGAACGGGTTCCAACTCGGTGATAGAGTTTGGGTTTGTCCGTTCAGTGTCGAATACGAGACCGAGTTCATCGGCTGCACGGGTTGCTGCCTTGAAAAGAAATGCTCCAATCCCTGCTATTTCATGATCACATACCAAGCAGAGAAGGGGATCTGAACTCCTGATGACTTTACAGTATAACCGTGGAATTATTATTATTTTTTTTTTCCGTCAGGAATTACCCAGTCAGGCCCTGTCTCCGGAGCCCCGACATTCCGGAGGGCGTGCTGGTGTGTCATTAACCCCAGTAAACACTCCCCACGTCCATGGGGTAAGTGATTACTGGGTCCGAGAATCATGTGCCCTGAGTAGGTGGAGTGAACCAAGAATTACGGCCTTCTGCATTCGCCCGGCTAGGATTTCTGCCATGTCACGGCAAGCCGGTATGATTTTTAAGTTTGAGAGCAGTGTGTCCATCATTCCACCAAGGACCCCTATTATCAGAACCACCATCTTGACAGAATGGTTTGGGTAAAGCCTGCGGAGTTCAAAGAGAAGATCTCGATATTTGATCTGAGAAACGAGAAGGTCAGGTCTCTGGATAAGCCTAGGTCTTCAATGTTCTTGAAGAAGACCCCATGCATCGGCTTATCCTTATGTAGCTGCAGGAGCCTCTCACACTCCGCAGCTTTTACGTGGGCTTTTTGCTGAACGGGTTCCAACTCGGTGATAGAGTTTGGGTTTGTCCGTTCAGTGTTGAATACGAGATCGACGTCATCGGCTGCACGGGTTGCTGCCTTGAAAAGAAATGCTCCAATCCCTGCCTTTTCATGATCACATACCAAGCAGAGAAGGGGATCTGAACTCCTGATGACTTTACAGGCTCCATCCAGTACCATTCTGTTATGTAGACACTCCAAACTCAAAAGTCCACGGCCTCCCCGTTGTCTGGGGAAGTATAACCGTGGAACAGACGATTTAGGATGCAAGCTTCTATGAAGATGCATCATTTTGCGAGTTTTTACGTCAAGTTGTCGCAGCTCTTCCTGAGTCCATTTCATTACTCCAAAGGAGTAAAGTAGAATCGGAACGGCAAGCATATTAGTTGCAGCAACTTTGTTCTTCCCCGACAGTTCTGAAGACCAGATCTGTCGGAGTTTGTGCTGATACTTGCCGCGGAGAGAGCTTTTGACAGTAGCTACCTCTTGGGTGTGGCGTTGTTCCACCCCTAGGTAGGTATACGTCTCTCCGACATCCAGATGATGTAGGATGCTTCCGTCTACGAGCTGAACGTCCTCTCCGTATTCCTCGCATCGTCCTCTTTTGAGATGAACCGTGGCACATTTGTCTATCCCAAACTCCATTCCGACAGCATGCGTGTACTCTTGCACCACCCTTAAGGACTGGTGAAGGTCCTTTTCTCCGGAGGCATAAAGTTTAAGGTCATCCATGTAAAACAGATGGGTGACCTTATGCCTCCGGTTGCTGGGGGTGCCGCAGTTGTATCCGCGGGTTTTCCGTAGTGCAACGGACAATGGCAGTAGTGAGATGCAGAAGAGAAGAGGGCTGAGGGAGTCTCCCTGAAACACGCCTCTTCTAAAGATAACCTGCTCTGTTTGGACTCTGACTTGACCAGATGTTATGGTAAATCGAGTCCTCCAGAGCGGCATCAGCTGTTCAATGCATCTCACTATTTGATCGGGTACCGCAAGGCATCTGAGCAAATGCATGATGAGTTCATGCGATGTTGTATCAAATGCCTTGCGATAATCGATCCAGGCCATTGAAAGGTTACGCTTATACTGCACGGAGTCCTGCGTGATGCATCTGTCGATCAGCAGGTTCTCCTTGCAGCCAGCGACCCCCTTTTTTGACCCTCTTTGCTCATATATCCGTTCATACACCGGCTCAACTGCGGAGAGTATTCGCATGTACAAGATGCGTGTAAACATCTTATAACATGCGTTCAAGCATGTTATCGGTCTGTAGTTCTTCGGATCAGATAAATCTCCGTTTTTGGGGATTAGCACGGTTCGCCCCTCGACAAACCAATCCGGAATCTGCTGCTCCCCATCTAGCCACGAGTTGAAAACTCTTGCTAGATGGTGGTGGGTACTTGGTAATTTTTTCCACCAATAGCTATTCAGGCCATCAGGACCTGGAGCAGCAAAATTCTTCGAGCCTTTGAGGGCCCGTCGAACTTCTTCCGGGGTTATCGGATTGCGCAGTTCATTGAGCTCAGGCTGACGAAGCCTCCTGCAGAAAGCTTCGAACTGCGCTAGGGCTGGAGTATCTACGTTGAGTGGTTGCGGAAATTCGTAAATACCCTTCCAGAAGGTTTCTACCCGATCAGCCGCCGGCGGGTTTTCCACAACACGTGGAGGCTCTTGGAATAGGCGAGAAGGTTTATCGCGGAACTTCATGTTTTCCGCGATGCTTCTCGCCCGCCTCACTAGTGACTTTTTTGCAGCCACCAGCATTCGTATCCTATCAAGACAGTGCTGTTTGATGGTTAACAGCACGCCTTGATTTAGTGTGTGGTGAGCTCGTCTCAAACTTGCGGCAATTCGCCGCACTGCGGGCGTGAAGGGCCTATTGGCCGCCACGTAGTCCGCCACACACTGGATACGAGACGCGTGTTGTCTCGCTGACCTGATCTTAGCTTCCATCTTGTGAATGCGTCGCTCATGCCTCCCAATCAGAGGGTTGGTATCCCTTCTCTCCGTTTGGGACAGGGCCTGAGCGGCGTCATACACGGCAGAGTTGATCTGCCAGATGTCAGCCTCTTCTGAAAGGACATCGTGAATCTCCGCATCCACCCGAGCCAGTTGTTGTGGCTTCAGGGGCTTGGTGTTATGCAGCGCCCTGCGGGTTCTGATGCCTTCCGTTGGTGGTATGATGCGGGCCTCCTCTACAGCCAGATCGACGCGTGGCATATCTGCCACCTCTGCCACTGCGTTAACCGGCTGAGGAGGGGCTCTAACATAGCCTCGAACCCGAAGGTGGGATACATAATCCCTCAGGTTTTGTGCGGAAAAGGCAGCATGCTCTGGGTGTATTTCACACCACAAAGCATGCATTCTCGCCATGTATCCTCTTCGGGCGGGCTCACTGCTCTCATAGCAATGCAGAAGACTGTCCCTTAGTTCATCCATCCACTCAAAGCGTCCGTTTTCATTGTGGTCGTTATATAGCGGCAATCCATCGTTCTGGGCCCCACCACCTTGCCTATGACCCCTAATCCGAGGGGGTCGGTTGTGGGGGCCTCTTTCTCGTCCATCGTGAACCGAGTAGTGGGGTATACCGGGGGGTTAACCCAGTATACCCACGGCCGACATCAGAGGGAATGAGCATTCCCTCCAGGGTGCGCCATGGCTGCCGGTCCGGTTTTGCACCGGTAGCTCAGGAAAGTGGTGTCGCAACTCACCAAGGCCTTGGATGATGGTTGGCCTTCCCTGCTTATTATTATTATTATTATTATTATTATTATTATTATTATTATTATTATTATTATTTTTTTTTTTTTTTTTTCCGTTAGGAATTACCCAGTCAGGCCCTGTCTCCGGAGCTCCGACACTTCCGGAGGGCGCGCTGGCGTGTCATTAACCCCAGTAAACACTCCCCACGTCCATGGGGTAAGTGATTACTGGGTCCGAGAATGATGTGCCCTGAGTAGGCGGAGTGAACCAAGAATTACGGCCTTCTGCATTCGCCCGGCTAGGATTTCTGCCATGTCACGGCAAGCCGGTATGATTTTTAGGTTTGAGAGTAGTGTGTCCATCATTCCACCAAGGACCCCTATTATCAGAACCACCATCTTGACAGAATGGTTTGGGTAAAGCCTGCGGAGTTCAAAGAGAAGATCTCGATATTTAGTCCGTTTTTCCTCCTCTTTTAAGGGTATAGAAACAAAATGAATATGAAATATGAATGTAAAGGTATAAAACATTAGTATATATGTGTATAAAATATGAGGTAAGTATCAGGTTTTTCTGAACGGCATGATTAGTCAATAAGACTATGAATTGTTGTTCTGGGCACTGAGAAAATATACAATTTTAGGTTATACTTGAATATAGGTGGCCTTGAAATATTTTGAATTTCAGCTGGGAGACATTGGTATAGTTTTGGACTCAAATATGTCAGACTTTTTTGCCCTTTTGACTTTCTCATAAAAGGAGTCAAGTATGTTAGTTGTTTGTTTCTTGTATTATATTGATGTTCCGGGTTCTTCAAGTCGTGTTTAGAATTATGTTGTTTGATGTTACTACGTAAAAAGAATAATTGCCTTGGATTCATAATATTTATTTCATTGAATAACCTATCTGATGGATATTTTATATCTTTGTTGAATATAATTTTAAGTAAGCGCTTTTGGACAATGATTAATTTTTCCAGGTGGGACTTACTTACACCTCCCCATGCTAATATTCCATACACAATATGTGGTTCCACCATTGCCTGATATATCGTTCTCATTGCTTTGAAATCTAGAATATATTTTTAAGTTTATAAATTAGAAACTGTATTTTCTTAGTGACGTTTTCGATTTGTTCATTCCATTTCAGATTATTGTCTGTCATTACACCAAGATATTTGATCTTATTTCTACTGCATATTGAGATGTCTTCAGTGATTCGTAGGCTATCATAAAAAGGAATACTTCTCTAATCAATATTTATGGGGAGAAAAAATGTTTTTTTAAAGTTAATTGTTAGTAGTCTATAGTTGAAAAAGGCTTGAATATTACGGATATCATTTTCTGCTTGAGTTTTAAGTGATAGCCAGTCTTCATGACTGTAGAAAATTGCACTG
Organism: Chrysolina americana; assembly: GCA_958502065.1. Taxonomy (NCBI): domain Eukaryota; kingdom Metazoa; phylum Arthropoda; class Insecta; order Coleoptera; family Chrysomelidae; genus Chrysolina; species Chrysolina americana. The sequence goes on from OY293420.1 coordinate 36,018,941, forward strand.
TCGTCCGCATAAGTGATAATTTGACCACTAGTGTTTATTCTGAATAGATCATTCAAATATGTGTTGAACAAAAGTGGTCCCAAAACAGTTCCTTGGGGTACACCATATTCAATTTTTTGAAAATCGCTCTTCTCCATCTTCAGTTCAACACATTGAAATCGATTAGAAAGATAACTTTTGAATAATCTTAAGGCCTAATCGAATGCCTTTGAAAGGTCTATAAATACACATAGAGAAGGTTTTCCTGTATCTAAGGCACTATACATCTTTGTTGTAAGGGCGAGGATTACATCTTGGGTTGATACTCCTTCTCTGAAACCGTATTGGTTGGGGGAGATGATTTTATTTTTGTCAAGATATTTGGTGAGTATTGTTTTTATGATTTTTTCCAGTATTTTAGCAATAGCGGTTATTAATGAAATTGGTCTGTAGTTTATGACATCCTCCCTATTACCTGTTTTGAAAATTGGTTTGATCACTGACTTTTTGAAGATGCTCGGGAAATGTCCTTGCTCAAGGCACTTATTGAATATGTGAGACAGTGGTTCTTTGATCATCGGTGATAATAATTTTATTGTTTCTGCTTTCATTCCATCAATACCTGGTGCTTTCTTGTCTTTGAGCGATAAAATGATATCATTGATTTCATCAGCGTTGGTAGCATTCAAAAACATTGAGGACAAAGGAATATTTTTATTTGGGGGTTGAAAATTAGGATCCTTGTCAATTGCATTTGCAAGTTTTCCACCAATTTGTATGTAATGTTCGTTGAATATATTAGCAATAGATTTGGTATCAGTAATTTTTTCTCCATTATGTTCGATTAAGTTAATATCTTGAGGTTTCGAATTATTTTTAGGATAAAGTTCGTTGATAGTGGTCCATACATTTTTATTATTATTAGCATTCTGTTCAATTTTCTGGCGATAATAGTTGGATTTTGTTATTCTCAAAAGCTGTATCAATTGATTTTTGTACCGAGTATAGTTTTGTTTCAATTCCATATTTTCAGGTTCATTAAGAAGTTGCTGATACATTTTATCTCGTCTATTGATAGATTTTATGAGTCCATTGGTAATCCATGTTCTACGTTTTTGGATTTTGGATTTGTGCGAAGTTGTGCAGTTTCCTATCTCAGTACTTAGAATATCCATGAAATTATTTGTTTCAGCTTCTGCATCTTCCGTTTCATAAACGGCATTCCAGTGGACATTTTGTAGTCTCTCTGTTAGTTGATTATAATTGATTTTGTTATGACTGAAGAATTTGTTTGTGGGATTGCTGTTTATATTATTTTCATACATAATTTGTAGGAATGTCGTGTAATGATCTGTCGCATTTGTTTTGATTATAAATGGTAAAAGAAGTTCAGAATCTGTATATGTTTTCACAAATATGTGGTCTAAGCATGATTTACTTTGAGTTGTTACTCGAGTATATTTATTAATGGTAGACATTAATCCATACTCCTGCATGATAGTTATGTATTCCGTTTTCACTATGCTGTCATCTTTGATGTTTTTGTTGATGTCGCCAAGAAATATGGTATAATCCGAATTCATAGTAATGTTTTCAAGCATATTTCTTGTGTTTTCTAGGAACATGTCTATACAAGAGTTTGGTGGTCTATATCCTGCTATCACGTGAATCGTTTTGCTCATGTGCTTTAACTTTACCGAGAGAAATTTTAAATTATTAGAAAATTCTATAGTCCCATATGAGTAATGCAAGTCAGACTTGATGTATATTACTGTACCGTCGTTTTGGTTATAGCAGCTATTATTATAAATAAGGTTATACTCTGCGAGGTTATACACATTCATATCAACCAACTCTCTCGTTTCTGTTAATACAATGCATTCGGGTAATTGTGTAAGTTGATTCAAGTAACACTGTAGCTGATTCAAGTTTTTATTCAAACTTCTAATATTTTTGTGTAAAATTTTAAAATTGGATTGATGCTATTAATTCTGAGGACATTATTACATTCATGAAAATCTGATACTTCCTCTGTTTCGATTTCATTAGCGTCGAAATCGCGGATATACTGATCCATAGGGATGTCAATTAAAAATTTATATAATTAAGATATTATTTATATGTATCAGAAAATAGACGAATACTTGACAAAGAAGGATTTATGAGCAATTTAAACAATTGGACTTTAGTTGAAAAAGTATCTTATGAATGAGAATATATGAATTCAAATTAACATGAATATGCTGAAGGTGAAGAGAAACAAAATATTAAAAAAAACAAAAAACAGTTTGGAAGTTACTTTCTTTTTACTTTTTTTGTGAGTTTGAACGTAACATCAAGTTTTTTTCTGGTTGCACCGTTTTCTTTATAGCTCCACTTTTCGGTGTGGTGTTTAAGTGAGTTATTCGTTTTTCTTTGTCGGGGTTTCTAGGTGGCTGTTGTTGGATTTGTTTCCCAATCTCTTCTTCTGCATGTAAGATGAGTGGCTGAGTAGGGGTTGCTGGGGTGCTATTTGATTTGACGGCTTGGTATTCTGATTTTTGCAGTTCCTGTTGGTTGTATTCTTTATTTTCTATAATTAGTTTGTTTCCCCTGAGGTAGCAGTTTCTTTCGTTCTGTCTTTCTCGAACCAAGTATTTTCTCAGTGCTTGGTATTCGCTGCGTTGTTGGTCCGTTAAGTCGTTAGCTATTGCTATATTGCTTCCTTTCAATTTCTTGCAATTTTTTATAACTTCAGCCTTCTTGAGATTGGATATAAATTCTATTTTCACCGGTCTGTTTACTTTTTTCCAAGACAATAGAAGTTATTTATATCTCTTTTGTCGACTTCGACTCCTACAAGTTCTTTTATCTTGTTGCTAATAAAATCTAAAGTTATATTTTCATTCGGTGTAGACCACCCGAAAACAATGATATTATTTGTTCTATCTTTTCTTTCCAGTTTTTCAATTTTTTCCTTTAGATAGGAATTTTCTTGTTCTAGATGACTGACTCTGAATTTCAAGTCCTCTATTTTGAGCAGAATGTTGGCTTCGCTAGCTTCAATGCAATTTCTCAGTTCGCTTTTGCTATTTTTAATTTCCTGCAGAATTTCTTCGATTTTATCATCCATAGTTTCAAATCAAATAGGTATTTAGTTTCGGCTTATGGTGGGATAGCACCCTAGCCAAATTTCTTATCAGAATAATGACTAGCTGTTTGTAAACAAGGTCTATAATGATTGTTAAGAGCGACTTTTACTCACAGATAACATATGAATCCTGTACAATTTCACTTCACTCTACCAACTTCACTTTTCCACAAAATTAATTGTTGTTGAAAACGTTGATTTGAGATAAATATATGCAGAGCAGACAAAATTCGTGATGTTCCATCAACCGTCACCAACTATTGTATTAGGGAAATTTTTTAGAACTGTGTGTAGATTTTGGATCATTCTCTATTCACTGTGAACAATTTCTTGTGTGAGTAGGGACATCCCATTTGAATTACAATCTTGACGAAGTCATTTATTATAGTTATTGGTTTATATTCTGTAGGCTGTTTTTCATCGACTGTTTTGGAAATGCTGTAAGAAATTTGCCATATGAGGGTTCTGTATAAATGAATAAACAAATCAATTAAATTCTATAGTATCTGCTTTTATTTCATTTCGTTCTGCTATTATTTTTAGTAACAATTCACAATATATTAGTTTTCAGAGTTGTCAGATAAGTGAAAATAATTCAAAGCACCAATAAACAAACTACTCAGAAATTTGTCATCATCAATCATCAAATCTTTAAAAGCCTTAATTTTTTATTTTCAGCATAAATGAACGTGATTTTTAATTCTGATCAATTTCATACTTGCAATTATAATAATAATACTCCCTCATAAATACTCGTTGAGTGTACCCAAAGGCATAGCCTGTGCGGGTAGAGGACGGCTATTATTATTATTTGCCGTGGCGCTCCGAGGCGACTTACTGATTTTTAGTTGCGTATTTACTTTTCAGCTGTAGGAAAACCCGTAAAACCTACAGCACCACCTCGGGTGGTCGGTGTGCACTCCAAGCTAGCACCAGACGAAATTGGCATCTAGACAACTCACAATACACTTGCTTTTCAACAATGCATGCAGTCGCCTACCGATACGATATGAAGTAGATGAGAAAAATTCTCTTGTACCTACATCGGGCTCGAACCGACTATCGCTATGCTGGAGTTTCGAACGGCCTGTGTGTTAGACCGCTGATCCACCGAGCACTCCTCTATATATTGTCACAAATGAAAGGTGCTCAACTCTTGTACCAAATTTATATTTTTTTACATCACTCATATACCGCTGACAAGTTTTAAGATTGTATTAATAAAAATAAGGTTTTAGTATATGTAGACTAAACTGATTAACTGCAAATATCTTTCAATTGCAAACAACTTTCTTCAATAACAGTTTTCGATATTTTGTATAGTAATGCCACTTTACTCCATAGTGAAATTAGAATATCGGCCGATTCCCGCTTAACCGCACGCCACTGATGAAAACGGCTATGCGCAACTTTAGTCTAATTGATGCACCAACTTTTATGTGGAATGAAATTTTTGGAGAAACCATCAGTTAAAAAGTTTCCCATATGGTTCCCAGTTTTTGGCGGACACTGTACAGTTTTTCTGACTTCTTTTTTTTTTTTTTTTCGTTTTTGTTTCTTCATTTCTTCCCCTATTTGTTTTTTCTTATACATTTCTTGAAAACATTTTGCTGCAATAGCAAATGGAAATCTTTCGGACTCTCGTTTTCCTTTCCTGGTTGGAGAAACTGGCCACACTAAGTAATCGTCCATCAACTTTGACCCAACCACATTCAATTTGGAACCATTTACTGATGAATTTACCGAAGGGGGTATTTTCATTCAGTACAGGAGAAGGGCCAAATGTAGACTTACGTCATGGATGTTTTTTTTTATTCTATAGTTGATTTTAGTATTCCATAATTCTCAGATACTTTTCTATAGGAACTTCCATCCGTTTCTAGTTCTGAGGAAGCTTATTTGATAAGGGATTCATCTTATTTGCTAAGTTTCGATGGCATTATTTCGGTCTGAAAAAATATCATGTCCAATAATATGGGCTGCAGTGGTCATGATGGTAGAGCGCTAGTTTATGAATCAGAGGGACGTGGGTTCGATTCCCAGCGTGGTCAGTGGTCTCGTTCTAAGAATCGCACGTTAAAAGGTAAGACCTCGTTAATCCTTAGCTCGCACAAGTTTTGACTTCTGAGGGCTGTCGTTCGTAGGGGGATGACAGCTGGTTAACGGAAAAACAATTGTAGACAACAACAATTGTAAACAATAGAAATTTGCAGGTTCTGTATAGTTATAGGACATGTGTCCAATAACTCTCTGCAGTAGTGCAAAATCAATAAAAATCGAATTTGAGTTTGTGAGTGAGATAACAGTGTTAATTGGATTTTTTTAACCATATATAGACCATACAGGTGCTGGACAGCATGTCCAGTCACTGAAAATCTCAATATTTCCAGGATAGTTATTGGACAGTATTTTTTCTATATAGTTTGAGTTGGGTCTGCATCTGTTTGAACAGATACTTAAAGCAATTTTTCAACTACAAAATGGTATCTTTGATTCTATGATTGTATAGGTAGGAGTAAAATTTTCCTCAAAAAAATAACAACTCGATCTGAAAATGTAGTAAAATTCGTTAATAAGACACAAATGACATTGATAGGAAATTATACCGGTGTGAATTGGCACAGAATTCTTATTACAAAAAAAATATTTTCTGAACAGAAAGGAAGGTCATTATGATCATTATGCAGGATTGATGGATAGTTCAAATCAACTTGCAATACATATCCTTTCGATGAAATCCCGCATTGAAATATATTCACTCGTAGCAGCTCCATACAAATTTGTTGCATCAAGATATAGAATATTTGAATTTGGTTTGAAAAGATCATTAGATGATATGAATGGATTGTTAGCTATAGCATTTATCTTACTGCATTGGCTCATTCCACCACGAATTCCCTTCTTGAAAAAGTGAACCATATCAACGTCAGTCAAAAGCTCTAGTTTGGGCTTAGTTGAATGCAGCATAGCATCCCAAATGAGTGAAGGAGCTGTTACATACTGGGCAGGATCAAATTTATACTTTTCCAAACAGATATTTCTGAAATTCTCGCAGAAATATAACATCCGATTTCAAGTAGACATTCTCCCAGAATTGAGCACTCAAATTCCTGCCATACTTCATGAGCTCGATTATAAACCTCATCAGAAATATCTTTATTATTCAAAATATCGAAGAACTAAGCTTGATATGGCAATGTACGTTGGTCCAATTTTTCATGGGAGTCAACATATGAATAAGGAATAAGGAAAAACACCTTTGCATCTTATCATGTTAAATTTTTATCATCTGAAAAATATTTCCCCACCTCCCGACATTGTTATGGTTTCAATGTTTTACTCAGATTGTTCAAAAATTGTTGTTTCAAAATTGTTTTTTTCCGTTAACCAGCTGTCACCCCCCTACGAACGACAGCCCTCAGAAGTCGAAACTTGTGCGAGTTAAGGATTAACGAGATCTCACCTTTTAACGTGCGATTCCGAGCACGAGACCAGTGACCATGCTGGGAATCGAATCCACGTCCCTCTGACTGATAGACTAGCGCTCTACCATCATGACCACTGCGGATTATATAGAGATTTGGATAAAAAGCGGAAAGAATCTGCAAACCTCAGAGTGATGAATTTGTCTCTGACATTGGGGTGTTCTGATTTTTCAACCAAGTATGTTTTCAAGAATGAAATATATCTTTCCTTATTTTGAGCAATCACTAAGACTTTTTCTTTATTCAGAGACAGTTTTTTATGAAAAGGTGACATTCATAATTTGTCAGATTATGGAAGAAGACAGGAATGAATTTCACCAGTTTATATCGCAAATTACATCTCGAATGAGCACTTGTGCGGTACACACCAGTCAAGTGACAGTGATCTCGGACTTTGATGTCTCCAGGCTTATTGGAATTACCACAAATATGACATTCTTTGGAAATCTGAAACTCTTTCTATTATTTTTCATATTTTAAGTTTTTGTTATATAACTTCAAAATGATCTCATACAACATTCTAACAAAAATCTTAGCACAATCGCTTCCACGCTATTGTACGAATTCCGACAATTTGTCATTAACATTACATATCACATAGAAAGCGAATGAATATGGTTCGTGTTCATAAGCTTTCAATGTAACCGAACTGGAAGTTGTTTTTGTAAATTCGTAAACTTGAGAATATGTCCAGGCAATGTTTCACCATATTTGTTGATAATCATATCTGGTTTTGGAAGTAGCACACATATATGATGACAATCATATTGTTGATGAGCCGTCAGTTTTTTATTCGTAGGAAAGAATTGAAGACATCCATCACAAATTATACACGTCCGTTTTACTCAGATTTTTGCATTGAAATCAACCTTGACAAATCTGTAATGAGGCAGTAGTAACTATTTTCATTCAAATCAGTTATCAAAAGAAGATTCACATGTGTTGCAGATCGATGTGTTGGGAAATATTCGGGCCCCACGATGTTGGTAACCATCTACTTTTATTTTTTCAGCTGGTTTACCACTAACTTCTTTGAGATGACAGTTTTTCCGTAAATGTCGATTCAAGATACTTTTTGATGAAAAATATTTTTCACATTTGTCACACTTCATGATTCACCACACTTTGCGTAAGCGATACTAATTGCTATCGTTAGATCAACTCTGATCAAATTGAGTAAACTCTCGATACACGCTTGCGCATTGCTGTTTCTATAGCGGTCAATGACCTTGGGGGAAACATCTGACGTCTAGTCAACCGAATGTTACAAGGTGAATGACTGTCAAGTTATCAATCTGACAAATTGCAGGTGTTGCAAGGTGAATGACCTTGTGGAAAATATCTGGTGTCTAGACACCGGATACTATGGAGTGAACGACCTTGTAGGAAACATCTGATATCTAGACAACCGGACGCTATAAGGTGAATGATTTGTCTATTCATGTAAATCTTAGAAATAGAATACATTCATTTGGAGGCATATTTTTTCAGATGTATCTATTATAAACATGTGATAGAGAGAGTGAACATTTGAAAGTGCATATATATAACTATCTTTAGTGTGATGGAAACAACTTGCTTTAAATGCTCGTATACCGGGTTGTTCTTTTAATTCTATGACTGGTTGTTGGGTGATTTTTTTAATGTATTCGGTTTCCTACTTTTCTTTGATGAAAAGTGTATCGGCTCCTTAGGTGAGATTCTCCATTATATTTCAAAATTGATGTAATGGTGTGAATCCATCATTCCAATCTAAACAATGATGAATATGCATCAGCCAAGTGGCCTGACTATGTAATTGTGGTGGGAGCATGTTCAATGAAACGGGGGTTTAAACACATAGTGAGACACCCTACTTTCATCAAAAGCAGCCAATTCCTCAGTTAAGAATTCATCATTCTTGATACCTTATACATCTATAACCAATATCATATTTTCAAATTGATAATTTTCCTTATAAATGATAGCATCGAACTCTTTCAGTACTTTCAGGTTCTTATGGTGTTGCTTTAACCGTCTTCGATAAACTGAAATCATTTTTGAACTGATGTTTCGATCGTGCAAGTCTTAATATATATTCAACGTCGAGCATGCGTATTAAAACTGCCTAACAATATTTGTCAATGGATTATACGAAATTTTTTTCACGTGTTGAATAAGACAGTAGGCGGTTACATTCTTAGGGGTAACTTCAACAGTTTCCATTCCGATTCTGAGTACTATAGAATCAGCCTGAATCAGTCATTTCTGGCTTGAAGAGTCGACGAGGATCAGAGATGCTTTCACTTTCAATTAATGTGGATTCAAAATAGGTTGATTTGATTAGCTCTTAGTAGCTCACTTGAAAGTTGGCATACATTTCATAGAGTTTTGCAAACTTGTAATTCTTGAAATCAAGATTCAAATCATTGTTAGGAAATCATTCTGAATTCCAAAATACTCTCAAATTACTCAGATTACAGTGGTCGAATGTACTCATATCAGTAATATGCTTTTTTTCCATCTTGTTGAAATGCAATAATAATGTGTCGGAGAGTTTCAACTGTTGTAGTTGTTTTCACTGCCCAAGTGTGTCTTGTTGTTTAATTTGAAGAAAAGTATTCGATCAATTCCCATCTTCTGAATTTCAAAGGTGGTTTAGTGTTGCTATCTATGATTTCATTCAATCGTATCTGTTTCTAAATACTTGGCGTCACGTGAAGGATACACCAAGTCAGCTAACTTATGCTCACTTTTGGTTTGTCAGAATCATCTTTACCAATCACGGCATCCAAATCATGACTTTTTGAGAATCAAAACTCAGTTCTTATCTCATATTAATCACAATTTTTCAAAAGTCTGCAAAAAAAGCCAGCCCATAACCTAAGCGGAATACATACATTGAAATTACGCTTATCGTCAACTAAAATGTTATTACTCTCATCAAGTTTAGGAAACCAACCAGCGTTTCGCATAGAAATACTTTCATTTTCATTCATAGACAAGTACATTTTTATCGTTGATACTAGTCCAATATTTGTGACAAAGTCTACCATCTCACCATTCAATTCATATCGGAGTTCGGCGGAATAAGAAAGACATTGCGTTGTTGATGAACTCTATTTTCGTAATTGGTTCCCCATCCAGTCTTGTGAGCTTTCCTTCTATGTAGATGTATAAGTTACAAGGTAATGTATAAGCGTCTAAGTCCTGAATTGGAATTCTTATTTCATTATATTTTATGTCATTGGTAATATAGAGTTGATATGTGTGGAACTGATTATCTTCAATTGTGTCATCACTGAACAACGGTAGCAATTTCATTATATTAAGAGTTTTAATCCCAAAGATTTCAAGTACTTTTTATGTTCTGGTGTTAGCAATTTGACAGTTGCTTTTAAACTATTTTCTGGGCCGCGGCGGCATGCGGGAAAAGTGCTCGCTCCAAAAGCCAAAACATCCATAGGAGCATGAGTTCGAATCTTAGCATTGTCACCGGTCTCGTACATTGCATCATACGCATTGAAAGATAAGGGCCACGTCTTCCCCTAGCTCGCACAAGTCTCTGACTTCTGAGGGTTGCACGTAGGGGTGCAACCGGTTGACGAATATAACAATTTTAACAATTCAACAAACAAGTCAGCTTAACTTTCTTTTTATATGGTTGTTGGAATGCTGATTCATCAGATCTCTAGACCATTACTCAGAGAGTCTTTCTTCTCAAGTGCAATCTAACAGTAACTTCTTCGTTTCGAAAATCAATTGAATTCGAATTTTGATCCACAACTCTCACAGTGATGTTGTTGATTGTTTTGATAATAACAGGGAAATACAGAATATTCAATGGGGTCTCAACAATGTTATACCCTCATGTCACATTCCGAAAGAATTGATGAATAACATGCACTGGATCTCTGTTCAAAAATGACCCATCGCAATATTAAAATCAACGCAAATGGTGTTGATTAAGAGAAATTTCACTTCATGATTTGATTTGTAGATGCCATTTGCTTTAAGTATTTTCTTCTCAAATCTCAATAATTGACCGATAGAGTTTCATACAGCAAAATTGATTTTAGTGTTTGTCCGGATGATCACTTTCGAAGTTGTCCAATTTGAGTCGATGGATACTATTACATCATCATTGTTGGTGGTCATTTGTTTGATGATGAGGTTAAGAATATCAGTTACGTCATAAAATCCTCCAAGAATGATATAACTGAGTAAATCGTGTTCATCTCACAATAAAACATTGTTGAATTTGGTTGTTTTTGGAATAACATTGAATGAATCAAATTTTGCCAAGCCTATTTTATATTCTACATTATCATCCAAATAAATTGGAGGATTGAAATTATAACTCAACAATGAGGATGAACCAGTCAATGTGGAAGTAAAAGACTTCAAATGCCAGTTTATTGAATAATGAATGAAATACATCAGAGACATTTGTTATATAAAAACAAAATACAGTATTGCCCACACTGATAAAAATTTTAGTTTTAATTATATTTCATATTAGTGACGTTACCAGCGCTGAGGAAGTATTTTATAAATTCCTTTGGTGGTTTGAGATATCCATAACTATCGAAATATATAACTTCCGAGTTTTTCTTGGGATAGGATGTCCAATGAGTTCCTTATCCTAAATCAGAATCGAAATTGATGATACCACACTCTTTGATTCTTATTTTTTGGGAACTTTATCTCTTATAAGAACTCCTCGATAGTAAAGAATCTCCAAACGCTTTGCATTCTTGATCAAATCGATATTAGTCAAGGCATGGCGTGTTAACTTCAACAGTTTCTTTGATATGGCTGGGCCAACATTCCATAACCTTTACGAGGTCTCAAATATAAAACTTTTTCTTTTTATTCCATCTCAAAGTTATATCTTTTTTGTTCAGTGAGCTGCTCTTTATTTGCTTTTGCTTTATTGACTGCTGGAGCGATGGATGCTGCTCCACCCCCTTTAGCACCCAAAGATTCTAGAGGTGGTAGTAAAAGTGGAAGAAATCCGCCCTTCTTTGGTATTGGTATAATTATTTTTCTCTGCTTCTTCATTCTTTTTCTAGCAACCTTCAATTCGCCACCCTTTTTCTTTTTCACAGGTTGTTTTTGTAGGCACAATCCCATTCCCAACTTGCTTTTAAGATTCATGATATTAAATACACCAAATGCTGTTACTCTTTCCCCCAATTTTGCATCAGATGATTTCAAACCTCAGGAAGCAAACGTTGCTAGTTTCTTGTTAGCAATATTTCTTGCTTCTATATCACCATTTTTGGAGTAAGTAATGTCGTGTTGCTTGCAAGCCTCCTCTAGAGAATCTATGCCAATATCTCCCCTCAATAGTCTTTTTTCCAACTTGGTGCGTGGACCACAGTTATTATATGCAGGGACATGTATTTCTACAGGAAGGTTGTTATTCAAGGTATTCAGAAGACCTCGACCTTTCTGTCTCATTTTTTGACTCGTACTATTGACTAATTTATTTCGCCGTCCCATTATTCCCATGATTCAAACTACTTGGGTGCACGTATACACCGGGTGAGTCTGAGAGATGGGGCACCCCTATTTTTTAGAGAAATAATTCGATTCAAAGCACGAAAATTTAGGGGGCTATTGAACAACTAAAATGTGATTTTTGAAATAAAAATTAATTCTGTAGCACTTCCGGTTTCGCCAGAAATGATCTGAGTATTACTTTTTCGAATAGAATACCTTGCAAGTTTTCACATTTTTAAACTCTATAGCAAATTCTAAACATGATAAGCTAAATTTTTTATTAAATATCTTTTTTTTTCAATATTTTTCCCAGGACGATGATTTTTTACATGTTAAACGTTCCTCTCCGATGCTATGTTTTCTGAGAAAATGAAATTGGCATTTTAATTACGATACTTTGCCACCAGCCGCTGTTTGAATGTGGAAAAATCACTTTATTTCGATTAACTCATGTTTTTCAAATGGGATCTCTATGGGACACTCTGTGCAACAGATTGTTTCGGAGGAAAGGAATCGAATGATACCAACATTTTTAATATCTGTCGATAATTTTCAGAGTTATCACTATTACAAAAAATGTACCAAAAAGTATTGTTTCTTTCACTCAATATCACTTTTGATTTTTTTTTGCAGAAATATTCGCTTGACAAGTTAAATTTGGATTGAGTATTACTCATTTTGACGAGAGAATGTCTGTCATGATATTGTATCCTGTTTATATATATTTTTCATCAGTAGTAGTGGGGGAAAATTTCATCTCAGATTATTTCAACTGTGATATCTGACACGTGCAGTTATTGGCCTTTAATAAAGTCATTGAACTCGTATTGAATTTCTTCAATTTTTCTGGACATTTTTGTAACCGGGAACGTGACGTCAGCACATTACAGGTAATTCGAAATCTCACACGTGCATTTGGAAGAGGTCATTGAACCCATCTCAGATTTCTTTTACTTGTACAGACATGTAACCGGAAACATGACGCCAGCACATTCCATGTAACTTGATATCTGGCAAGTGCACTTGTTGATCTTGAATAGGTCACTGAACCCGCATTGAATTTCACTGATTTGTCCAGACATGTAACCGGAAACATGATATCAGCATATTCCAGGTAATTCGATATCTGACACGTGCACTCTTTGACCTTGAAAGAGGTCATTGAACCCGTACTGAATTTTACTCTGTCTAGACATGTAACCGGAAACATGACGTCAGCACATTCCAGGTAGTTCTATATCTGATATATGCACTCTTTGACCTTGAAAGAGGTCATTGAACCCATCTCAGGTTTCTTTTACTTGTCTAGACATGTAACCGGATGCATGACGTCAGCACATTCCAGGTAATTCGATATCTGACACGTGCACTCTTTGAAAGAGGTCATTGAACCCATATTAAATATCGCTGATCTGCCTAAATATGTAACCGGAAACGTGACGTAAGCACATTCCAGGTAACTCGATATCTGACGCGTGCATTTTCTGCTGATTCAGTAGGTACTCCCATAGCCCTCTCATAGGTTTTGATCTTGAATCCTTTTGCTCTCTCATAGGATTTGACCTTAAATCCTTCTTCTCTCTCATATCTACTCTACTCTTCTTCTTATCCCCAACTGCATCTACTGTATGAATAATTTATTTAAAATTCCTTGATGAAGTCGATTTTGTCGTTCATTGGCAAGATGGGCATATTTAAACAACGGTGCTTCAGTGCACTCTCTCTCTTACACCCAAATGAAATAAGCTGACGCAATTATTGATGGGCTGGACTTTTCTAGGCATTTGGGGTTATAGGATGTATCCCCAAGATGTGCGGTTCCTAGCATTTCCCAACAATTTTTGTAAGGTATGATATGCTCGCGTGGCGTGCAGTTAAGAGGCGTCTGATGTAGCCGAGCGACATTTAGTTTGTTGGTGCTCGCCGTTGACTTAAGAATATGTTTGTACCTCAACTTGTCCAAATTTAAAGCGCTTCCATTCCCTCCATATACTCTTATCGGAAATGTTTTTGCCGCATCACCAATTGCCGAAGAGGAGACATCTGGGTTCGATGAAATCTCTGATTGGTTCTGTGACTGCCAATTTTTCTTCAGATTCGCCCAGCACTCAACCTTTCTCTTCCCGAATATGGCTGAAATGATGTCGCTTCCACTGATGATGTGGGGAAAACAACAAATTTGTTGTTGTTCATGTAAGATGGAGAAAAAACTTTCCAGCTAACACACGATATCAACGTTTGTCGTACCACAGAGAAGCATCGGAAGGTCAATATCTTTTCTGCTGATGACAACTTTTTTGATTTTTCCAAGCACCCACCACCATCTGGTAAAAGTTTCGAATTCGTGGCTAGATGACAGTAACAGATTCCTATTTCTGGTCTTGCAAAGTGCTGTATGAAAAATCAGCATCTTCTTCAACCTGAGATACGTCGGTCGAATGTTGTTACTAATACTGTTTAAACATTTCCTGTGACACAGAAAACCTTGTCGAATCATCTAATGACATTATATCTGTGATCAAGTGCGACGCAAACGTTCAGTACATTTTTTAACTTTGTGGGCATAATCAGGTAGATGACCATCGAAAACAATGCACATGTTACGGCCAAAGTATTCTTGCACATTATGTAGCTGTTGATGATTGGCCCAACTCTGTCTTCCCGAAGCAAGACTACTTTGTGGATGAGGTAACCACCATCCACCACGACAAAAGCACTGACATCAAATGTCACTTCCCCATCCCTTCCTCAGAAAGCAATACTGTAATGAAAGATGCCAGTTCATAAGTCAAATACTAATCTGAATCCTGATTGGATTGTTTTCTGATACATTAGAATAGAATAGAATAGATATTCTTTTCCGAATAAACAATTATGTTGTCAGGAAAGTGTAGAGTAACAGTATATATAATATTGAAATATCTTTGAAGTATATAATATAACAATACACGAGGTGTTGCTTCCAGTTTAGTTGGGAATATACGGTAACTGCCCAAAAGTATGTACCTCATGGGAAAAAAGTTTATTATTGGAGCATTGGAAAAAAAATCCGGGGAAAAGTTTGTGCATATCCGATAACCTAAAAATCGATTATGACACATGTCACGTGATCGCCAGCATGCCGGCAAATTGAATAAAATTGCTATGAAAATGCAAAAAGTGGGGTAATATAGCAAGATATTAAAAAAAGGTTATTGAAAAAGTTACTTAGAATTTCATACACATAAACGAAGTTTCAAGAGATAAATTTTTGAATATTTTCCCATCTATTTAAAAATATCAGTTTTTTTTTTCTTATGAATAACTTGACCATACCGAAACGTTCACATTTCAATGATAATGACAGAACTTTCTCATTTCCTCCACATCAGACGGCACTATATGTAAGAAACTTTTTTCAGGAATTTTGAAAATCTGTCTTAGTGCTGCGAATTTACTTCATTATATTTATATCACAGACGCAAACTCTCTTGTTCATTTTTCATATTCGGTTATTTAACTGGTTCATTGGTCGGAGATCCACACCCGATCCCTGCCGAATATCGCTATATGTCAACGATGATAAGTTTGAAAGGTAAATTGGATCTTGATGATCATTGAAAACGAATGAGTTTCCCACTAACATCTAACTCTCCAACACCTACAAAATGCCATAGTTTGTAGGTGACAGTACTAACACCAACACCAAAATTCTAGGAAAAAGCGGTATCCCGATTTACAGATGGAACGCATATCTTCTAGGTAGCTCAGTTGGTAGAGCACTGTACCGGCAATCGCTGGACGTTCGGGACAAGTCACTGTGGCGGATGACGAAGCACATATCTAGGCGCTTTGAACCCGTCCCAGCCATGGTCAGTGGTAACGAACGTGCAGTGACAGTCTCTCAGAAGGCGGAGCTATTCGGTGAGCACTTCGCCAATGTCTACAAGAGGGCGCCGGACGTTAGCGACGGCCATAGAGTAAAGTCTAAGGACTTTAGACAAACTATGGCCGCCCCTACCGGTCCTAATAGGTTTGCCAAATCAATGGAAACCTATGAGGAACTGACGGAAGTCATTCTGCTCAAGAACCTGCAGAGGAAGTCCCTTGTGCAATTTTGGCACATCATCAACGCCATCATCAAGTGGCAGTGGTACCCAGATTGCCTCAAGAAGGCGCTGGTGATACCTATCCTGAAGCCGGGCAAGAATGGTCATCAACTCGATAGTTACCGCCAGATTTCACTCCTGAGCGTCGTTGCCAAGGCAGTGGAGAAGATACTTCTCAAACGGTTGATACCCCTCGATAAGAAACTCAAAATGATCCCCGCTGAGCAATTCGGATCTCGTGCTGGTCATAGCACGAACTCACAGATCGTCCAAGTTTTTCACGAGGTGAAAGAGGCAGCTCGTCGAGGTATGAATACAGTAATGGTCCTGCTTGACATGCAAAAAGCCTTCGACTCGGTATGGGTGGAAGGTCTTATCTGCAAATTGCTACAAGCAAGCATGCCTTTATATATGGTGAGACTTATGAATTCTTATCTCGTCAACAGAACTTTTGCGGTGAGGGTGAACAACACAAGGTCCGCAGAGTATGCAATCGAAGCAGGTGTTCCACAGGGGTCTAGCCTATCCCCGCACTTATATTCTCTACATACATATGATTTTCCTATGTGCCAGAGAACGAAAACGGCTGTATACGCGGATGAAACCGCTATATTCGCCCAATCATTCTCCAGCGTCGCAGCTGCCATGCAGGTCCAGACCCATCTGGACAGGGAAATCATACCGTATTTGGAGGATAATAAGATCGTGGTGAACCCGGCTATGTCTGAGGCCATCAACTTCTCCAGGAAGTTCAAGTTCTCGAAAGTCCTGCAGAAGTTGAGGGTCAAAGGTAAAGCTGTGGAGATAAAAACCAATGTGAGATACCTGGGAGTACAGTTGGACAAGCGTACAGCATGGCACAAGCACCTGAACCTGGCTATCCAGAGGGCTGCAGCTGCGGTAAAACGCGTGTACCCTCTGATAGCCAGAGGCTCAAGGATGAAGCTTGAGGCAAAGATGGCCATCTACAAACAAATGAACCGGCCAGCGCGTTCTGCAGCCTTTTATGAGGCTGGACAGGATGCAGAACAAAGTGCTTCGTATCATCACGAATAGTGATCGATACATCCGATTGGATGCGCTGCGCACCCTTGCTGGCGTCGACTCGATCCCGACAAATGTAAAAAACTTGTCATACAAGTTTTATAAGTTCCACCTCCCTAAAAGTTCTCTAACTAGAGATCTCACCAGACTCAGAATTTTCGATAATGAGCCCCGCAAACACGGCGGGCTCATCTATCAAGCGCTGGACATCTTCCAGGGAAGATGGGAAGAACCGGCTCCGTAGGGAACCTAGACGCATGAAGTAAGAAACGCCAAGTAACTTGACCCGATTTTTTGCTATTAGCCTATTCCGGGGTTAGCTCGCAATAATCCACCTCCCAAGAACTTAGACAATAGCAGTATCCAATGGAATGCAATGAACGACACGCATAAGCGTCGCAGGAGGCGTGTTATTATGTCACCTACAACCCTGACAGCTCGACCAACCGTCAACATCAGCGGAGGCGGCTGTCAGCGTCCCTTGATCGGGGCCCTAGGCACCACTTGGTACAAGCGCTCACCCTCCTTCCCAGCAATGGGGTTGAGGGGGAGGCGGCTCTTCGTTCGTCCGATTACCTTTGCCGGACATCCAAGCCCGCGTGGGGCGAAAAGAGAAGGCATTGATATATTGTCATGAATTGTAGAAATTGGTGAAATTTTGAACTGTAATAAATAAATAAGTAAATAAACTTTTATTTATTTATTTATTCATTTATTTATTTTGTACCGGCGATCTAGAGGTCGTGGGTTCGAATCCTACTCGAGGAGAAACTCTTTTCAGGAATTTTAAAAATCTGTCTGAATGCCGCAAATTTTCTTCATTATATTTATATCACAGACGCAAACTCTCTTGTTGATAATAGTTTTATTTTGAATTTCAATTAAACTCAATTATTTGTTCAATTGCCAATTCCTTATATTTATCTAACATACAAACCAAATAATAATAATTATAATAATATCATCTTTATTATTTTATTTCATATTTAACATTCTATAAGAAAAAATTACCATATTTCGAAAGAAAATGAAAGGCGGTGTTCAATTTCATTAGAGACGAATCACCACGGAAATCGCTCTTCCACTCAACCTCGAACATACCGCTAAGTACTCATAGACCATCAGATAACGACAGATTTTGCTGACTCATTTTCTCGTTTCTGAAAATTATGTCAGTTTTGAGCTAAAAAAAAAGTTGCCATCGGACGTGTACTAGGCATATATCAAATTAATTTTCTTTTTGCAGAAAAATACTGTTTTTTATTTTATTTTCTCGTTTATGGCATTTTGATACATGAATAGGCATAACAATCTAAAAGTGAAAAACCAAAGCCATAAGGTTTGCACGTACTTAAAGGGTTGAAAAAGGGGCGCGTTCTTGCATAAAAATTGTTGCTCGCTGATGCATTTTCTCGCTTATGGCAATCGACAGAATGAAATTTAATATCGTTAGAGACCCGAAAAAAATTTCCCATAAGCCGGAAAGCTGTTGAGGTATATTGTCCGGGCGGAATTTTTTTTTTTCGTTTTCCAGCAAACTTTCTCGTTTATGGCATTTGAACCATATGATTTTGATGATGGATAAATATCATAATAAAATTCCCATAAGTTTTTCATGTACCTCAAGAAAAGCCATAAGTTGTAAAGTTATAGGAAAATTTGTGGAATTTTTTTTCATTTTCTCGTTGATGGAAATTGGCATGTGAGAAAAAATAGTATGTCAAGACAAGGAAAAAAAAGCCATAAGTCGGAAACATGATATTGATGTTTTATACAGTGTGGCCCATTTAAAATGGAAGCACCCTTATAAAAAATACTTTTTCCAACCGATTGGAATGCCTTTTTTTCATTAGGAAGAAAAAGTCCACTAGAATACCAAATCTCATGAATGATCTTCATTTTCAGGGCCAACTATTCTTTTTTTTTTTCGAGGTTAAAAACTGAAAAATTTATTAGCGATTTTCTGAGAAAAAATATGACTACGCCACTGGATTCGTGAAATTTTCAAGTGGTTCATTTAAAAATTTTGTTGAAATTTGTCCATCAATAAAAAAGTTATGAGAGAATTAAATTTAATAAATATGCCGTTTAATCAACCCACCATTTCAATTTCTACTCTTATCCAAAATTCAGAATACACCATTGGATTCAGGAAGTCTCAAAATATAACTGATCAGAATTTCATCGAAATCTATTAATAAGAGTGTTCACGCCCCCAAATTAATCCTAGACTAGTTTTTGAGATACAGGGTGTTGAAGTTGAGAAATACCTACTTTTACTTCAAGCGTATTTCCAAACAGAATCAAATACACTTCAGTTAACATTTCATTTCATTTTCACGTAGCAATTTCATAGACAAATGTGAGCAGAAATCATTACGAATACAGGGTTATCCGCAACTGCATGCATGCCCAATTTCAAAGTATAAAATATGACTGATAATGTTACTCTTCTTCGGGTTTGTTGGCCGTCGTGATATGGAATTGCTTCCTAACGTTTCGCCCGCACGAGTGGCTGGCTTCTTCTGAGGTTCCATCTTGAAAGATTTCCGATGACTGGTTGGTTCGGGATCTAAGCGCATATTTATATGTCCGGCTGGTACCTGTAATTATTACGTTCTTATCGTCCGTTCCTGGAATTAAATTATCTCTCAGTATTGGGGTTGCAGGTATATTCCTTTCGGCTGTTCTTTTCCTAGCTTGACTAAGTAATGGATTCCAAATTCGGTTGAGGGTCAGTGTCTCTTCTTTTCTGTTGAAATTATCCGTATGTTTATGGATTTCAATTGCTTCTCGTATAAGCCGATTGTGATATCCCTGGTCAGGAGCAAGAAGTTTAACGTCTTCAAACAGTATCTTGTGGTCCCCTTCACTCAGCGCGTGTTCTGCAACAGCTGACTTGTCCGTCTGACCTAATCTACAGTTTCTCCTGTGTTCATGTAGTCTTGTTCCCATGGATCTTTTCGTGGTTCCGATATAGACTTTCCCGCAAGTGCACGGTATACGATATACCCCAGCAGCTGACAGCGGGTCCCTCTTATCTTTTCCTGATCTAAGGCTTTGTTGTATTTTTCTGGTGGGCCTAAATACTGTTTTAATATTGTGCTTTCCAAGGAGTTTTCCTATTCTGTCCGTGACCTTAGGGATGTACGGTAGATAAGCGCGCGCGACTGTTTGAGCTTCCTCTCTATTTTGGGACGTTGACTTCTTTGGTTTCATGGCTCTGTTGATCTCGGTATCACTATATCCATTCGATCTGAAGGCCACTTGAAGGTGTTTTAATTCTTCTTGTAGATGTTCTGGCTCACATATTCTTCGAGCACGTTCTGTCAGTGTGGAGATGACGCCTCGCTTTTGACTCGGGTGGTGGTTTGATAGTGCATGAAGATATCTATCCGTATGTGTCGGTTTTCGGTATACTTTGTGGGTTAGATTTGTGCCACATCTTTCTATGAGTACGTCTAAGAAGGCTATCTGTTGTTCTTGTTCGGTTTCCATGGTAAATTTGATGCTAGGATATTGAGAATTGAGGTGATCCAGGAAAAGATTCAGTCTCGCTCTCCCATCTTTTCCTGGATCACCTCAATTCTCAATATCCTAGCATCAAATTTACCATGGAAACCGAACAAGAACAACAGATAGCCTTCTTAGACGTACTCATAGAAAGATGTGGCACAAATCTAACCCACAAAGTATACCGAAAACCGACACATACGGATAGATATCTTCATGCACTATCAAACCACCACCCGAGTCAAAAGCGAGGCGTCATCTCCACACTGACAGAACGTGCTCGAAGAATATGTGAGCCAGAACATCTACAAGAAGAATTAAAACACCTTCAAGTGGCCTTCAGATCGAATGGATATAGTGATACCGAGATCAACAGAGCCATGAAACCAAAGAAGTCAACGTCCCAAAATAGAGAGGAAGCTCAAACAGTCGCGCGCGCTTATCTACCGTACATCCCTAAGGTCACGGACAGAATAGGAAAACTCCTTGGAAAGCACAATATTAAAACAGTATTTAGGCCCACCAGAAAAATACAACAAAGCCTTAGATCAGGAAAAGATAAGAGGGACCCGCTGTCAGCTGCTGGGGTATATCGTATACCGTGCACTTGCGGGAAAGTCTATATCGGAACCACGAAAAGATCCATGGGAACAAGACTACATGAACACAGGAGAAACTGTAGATTAGGTCAGACGGACAAGTCAGCTGTTGCAGAACACGCGCTGAGTGAAGGGGACCACAAGATACTGTTTGAAGACGTTAAACTTCTTGCTCCTGACCAGGGATATCACAATCGGCTTATACGAGAAGCAATTGAAATCCATAAACATACGGATAATTTCAACAGAAAAGAAGAGACACTGACCCTCAACCGAATTTGGAATCCATTACTTAGTCAAGCTAGGAAAAGAACAGCCGAAAGGAATATACCTGCAACCCCAATACTGAGAGATAATTTAATTCCAGGAACGGACGATAAGAACGTAATAATTACAGGTACCAGCCGGACATATAAATATGCGCTTAGATCCCGAACCAACCAGTCATCGGAAATCTTTCAAGATGGAACCTCAGAAGAAGCCAGCCACTCGTGCGGGCGAAACGTTAGGAAGCAATTCCATATCACGACGGCCAACAAACCCGAAGAAGAGTAACATTATCAAGAATCCCGGCCGCGAAAGCCTCAATCAATACATAAAATATGACTGACAGAACTATCCAGAGACAAAGATTGACTCAAATAAGAACAATCCTACTGAAATGTGGAAAACACTGAAGATATTAGTACCGAATAATAACAAAGAATACAATCTTACAACTATTGGGAAATGGTGAAATAATTTCTGATATGACTCTGATACCAAATGGCCTGAACACAATTTATATCAAAAGTATAATAAATATCACTGATGGAATTGACAACAATTTTTCTCATAGCTTTCCTATAACTAAAATAAACTATAATAAATTGTCCAACTTTAGTCTTATCAGTATGGTAGATCTAGAAAGAATTGTTGGTTCTTTGAAAAATAAAAGTAGTTCAGATGAAATTTGTGTAGAACTTCTGAAGAAGTCTTTCAGTGCCATTTGTAATCCATTGTTAAACATTATTAACAGTTCTTTGGAGAAAGGTGAAGTACCAGCTGAATTAAAATTATCTACTATTATACCTATACCAAAAGTGCCAAATACAAACCAAGCTATTCAATTGAGACCAATAAACATGAATAATGCTACAGCGAAAGTATTGGAAAAGGCTGTATATGAGCACATAGTGGATTATTTGGGGAGTAGAAAGGTCCTATGTGAGTATCAATCGGGTTTTCGGAGCAAAAATAGTTGTGAAACTGCGTTACAATGTGTTCTAACAGATTGGAAGAAAAGTGCGGAAAATGATCAGTATACTATTGCAGTATTTCTTGACCATCAAAGGGCATTTGAAACTGTAGATAGATGCAGACTGATTATAAAGATTGAAAGCGTAGGTATTGATGGAATAGCACTAAACTGGATCATGAATTATCTAAGCAATAGACAACAAAAGTTAAAACTAGATGAAGTTCATTCAGATAAAATGCAAAATAATATAGGTGTGCCCCAAGGGTCTATCTTGGGACCATTGTTATTCCTCATATATTTGAATGTCATTGTAACCATAGCAGAAGAATGTAAAATACACTTATTTGCCGACAACACCCTACTGTTTGTTTTAAAAATTGTTGTTTTTGTTTAAAATGGTTTTAAATTGTTTTTTCCGTTAACCAGCTGTCATCTCCCTACGAACGACAGCCCTCAGAAGTCGAAACTTGTGCGAGCTAAGGATTAACGAGGTCTTTCCTTTTAACGTGCGATTCCTAGCTTCCTGTACTTCAGTAGTGAAGATGTACAAGAATGTGTTGATACTATGAACGCTAGTCTTGAAAGGGTGTATAGATATTGCTGTGCAAATCTGCATAAGGTGAACGTAAATAAAACAAAATGGATGTTATTGGGGAAAGATTAAGATCATAATAATGAAAACCTACTTCTACGATTGAATGACAGTGATATAGAAAAACTGAACAAATTCATGTACTTGGGTGTAACCATTGACAGTTAATTAAAATTCAAGGAACATGCTAATCAGGTTATCAAAACAGTAGATTACATGATCAACTATTTGAGAAGATGTTCCCCATATCTCAGCCAGTGATCTAAATTATTAGTATACAACTCCATAATCCTTCCCCATTTAAATTATTGTTCTACCATTCTGTTTTTTCTCAATCAAAATGAAATAAACAGACTACAAAAGATGCAGAATCGTGCTATGCGAATAATTTTACAATGTTCGAGAATAACACCAATAGCAAATATGGCTACCAGTGAAGAAACCGAGTACCAAACACTTATTTTAATTTTCAAAATCAAAATTGGATATTCACCTGTATATCTACAGAATAAATTACCTTATGTGGCTGGAATACACGAGTACAATACAAGAAACAGAAACAACTTAAAAATTGAAAAAAATAAAAAAAAATAGTACACATAATTCTTTATTTTATAAAAGAGTAGATTGTTTTAATGATCTCCCACAAGAGATTGAAGAGAGTGGTTCGATAAATACATTCAAAAGACGATTGAAGGATTACTTGATGAAAAATTAGTATATATTTATGTATGACTTTTTTATATAACTTTTTATTTATACGTGTGAGTTTTTATTCAGACTGTTTGTATTTTTTTCCATGTTAATTTTATTTTATTTATAAGGTGACATTGTATATATATATATATATATATATATATATATATATATATATATAATCTATGGGGTGACCTGTTTGGATGAAATGAAGGGCTAATGCGGAGCTGGTGTCTTCTAACGGAAAGGGAGTGTTGATAAGATCGGAAGTGGATCTGTTTTGAAGTTTCTCCTATATAGGAATGGGGGCAAGTAGAACAGGGAATTTCGTAAATACCGTGGTCTTCGTTGGGAATTTTGTCCTTCGTTGATCTGATGAGGTGTGACAGTTTTTGCTTTGTGGTGAAGATGGTTTTGATATTGGCTGTTCTGAAAACTCTGCTGATTTTGTCTGTTACTCCTTTGATGTAAGGGAAGAAAACTTTGGATGGACGGTCTTCGACTTCTGGTTCGATTTTGTTTTCTGGTGACTTCTGGAGCTGTTTTTGGATGTTTCTTTCTATGTGGTCTGGTCTGTAGCCATTTTGTAGGATAGCTTGTTTCACGTTGTGGAGTTCGGATTGTCCCAAGTTCCCGCACACAGCTCATCTAGCGCCAACTCAGTTCCCGCCCATAGTTCACCTCGCGCCAATACATTGCACACGACCATTACAGCCACGTCCACTATAAATACAGTTCCTCAACCCAAAATTCCTCAGTGCTCTCGAAGGAGTAGGCAGATTGAGACCTTAGTGAGAACCAGTGACGAGACATGGGGAGTAGGCAGATTGAGACCCCGACATCAAGTCACAAAAATCTAACGTAATTATACCTGAGGAGTAGGCAGATTGAGACCTCAGCGTAAAATTACATTTCAACCTTTTATTAATTTTCTTTCTTTTTCAGTTCTTGATGACTTTTTTTCACTAGATACCTTGTTTTTATATTGAAAAAAACTGAAATGCCCATAATTTAAACTGGGTGATCCATAATTATAGAAACTATTCACAATGGAGTTTAGGTGGACACTCAGTATTTTTGGGTTGAGTTAAGAAGTTTGTTTAATTTTTCCAGAATATATAATCATATACTACAAAGCTACAGGGTGACTCAGTCATAAAAAAACAGCCAACCTCATAAAAACTCACGAAAACCACTTTTTTTTTATTTCAACTCCTTTGAGGTAGGAGTTTTTTTTCACCACTGTACTTGATATGTGAACACCAATATGGCTGAGAGTTTTTATCTACTTTCTATGACCAGATATTTTTTATGTAGCTGCCAATATGAAAGTTAAAAATTTTAAATTCTGACTGAAATCAAGTGAAAACACACCCTTGAATAATCCAAATATACTAGTAAAAACACAACAAGAATCCTAACTTGTGGTTTGAAGCTGCCAAGGGAAACTGTTTGCCTTTACTTGTTTGATAAACACTGTGGCCACGATAGGATTGACCAGCAGTGTAGGTATATTGAAATGGCATTTCAGAGATCATTTCTTGGAGATGGGAAAAGTGGTGAAATATTCGTAATTTATTGATAATCTTCGGAATAACGTCAGAAATAAACGAAAGAGAACATCGAAAAAATATCTTTCATTCATATATATATAGAAAACAAAATTCTCATTTCAAATAAAGAAATTGTTTGTCAAAGAGAGAAACATTCCTGCAATAAAAAAAATATTCAAGAATTGACTCCTGAAATTTTGAGTCCGAATACATAATTTTGAAATCATGACATTTCGTATCAAATACATTATATTGATGAGGTTTAACATTGTTACCAGCAGTAAGCAATATCTAGGTACACTTTAACTTTCTACAATGTTGGGTATTTTCTGTTCCTAGGGCTCCAAAGCAAACCTTTGATGTCGGATTCTAGTTCAAAAAATAACCACATTGGAGATAATAATGAACCTTAGAGGCAGAGTTTCCGGCGCGTTTTTTTTTTTCATAGTGTCCTGCTCTTCAAGTCTAGTTCACTCTTAAGAAGTGAAAGTTCCAGAATAATAACCTGCTTCTTTGTCGAAATGAAAATCAAACTCATTTCCAGATTAGAATCAGTTTTGGACCAATGTTGAAATCGATTTGCAGTGTCTTCGGTACAATTCAGATGGTAATAATTTGTTGCTTCCTGCGTATACAAGGAACCATATCACAATGGATATGTGAGCACAAGTCTCGTATAACCTAGCACTGGACATACAAGTACCGTTGTACTCTAATCTTCTAGATTATCATTCTCGGTTTCTGTAAAAACTACCCATAACATAAGGTTTCTTGGAATTTCTGAAAATGTTTGGAACCTAAAAAAAATTCTGTTCTTCAATGGATTGGTGAATATCATCAAGGGTTTTCAACTGACCCCCTAATCCATTAAAAAAATTGGGTGAGTGGCTGTCACTTTGAGAAGGTGAAGGAAGGGCGATTTTTTATGTCACAGAGTGTCTTTTCGAAAACTCAATTTTCTTAAAAAATAAAACGTAGAAAATTAATGTATCCATTACTTTAGGGCCTCACTGTATAAAATATTGTAATCATGTTTCTTATGTTGATAAATGTTTTGTTATGACATATTCTAGATGCAAAAACCCGGTAAATTTCAGTTATTCTATCGATCTAAACATATTGGAACGACGTACTGGGATAAGAGACCTAGGAGTTATATTTCATCAGAAGTTTTCATTTATTCAACATATTAACCAAGCGGTGTCAAATGCCCTCAATGTTCTTGGTTTCGTTATCAGAAATTCTCATGGTTTCGAAAACACTGAAACACTGAAAATACTCTACTTTTCATTTGTACGCTCAAAATTAGAATACGGGTCAATGATTTGGAACCCTATTTACGAATGTCATTCTAAAGATATCGAATCTGTTTAGAGAAGATTCCTAAAATTCTTAGTATTTCGTGAAGACAATAATTACCCTGCTAAAGGACTGGAAATAGATTTGATGTTATCTCTCTGTCGAACAGGCGAATTATCGCTACTATTTCATTTCTTTACAAGTTAATTCATAATAACATCCATTGTCCATATCTATTGCTATGAAATCAAGTGGTTTGTGCCCCGTTTAGAGTCCAGACGAGGTGTTACATTTCATGTCAGTAATTCACGTACCAATATCACTCAGAGCCCTGTAACTATTATGTGCCAAAACTTCAATCGTATTTCTGGATTATGCGATATTAATTTCGACTCATTAAAATCGATGATCACATTATTACTGAATGAGTTGTCTGATCACTGACTTGTATTTTTAGCTTAAGTATTGTGAGGTCAAAGTTTGGGTATTCGCTGTCTTGTGGTGGTGGCTGGAATCAGTTTTTGCCCCTTTGTCTACCGCATCATTGTTTCCTCATTTGTTGGTGTATGCCCTACCTTTCACTTGTCTGTCTCTGTGTAACATATTTTAATACATATTTTTTGTTTTTTATTTGTCCGTCTATATTTCATCTTTATATAAATATTGATAATGTTCCAATTTTTTTTCTTCATCATTCATTATGTAACACTATGTAGTTTTTGTATTCTCCTACAAGTGGGTTTGTTTACCTGTTGGAAATAAATGGCTTATCATTAATATTACATATTTGGTATGTAAAACATCTTCGAAAAATCTCTAAACAGAATATTGGAGGAGTTTGTCGGCCTTTGTACCTTACATTAAGATTATGTACGTCTGTTCTAAATGATATTTTTTCGTGTAAATAAGGAGGAATTTTGTCTATGACTGTTTTGTGAAACAGAGTGGCAGCATGTAGTTTTCTCCTATTTTCCATGTTCAGCATCCGATAGCATTCATTTGTGAGATATTCTTTCTCTCCTTCGTATACCAATATGGACCATACAGACATCAGCATAATTGAAAACAGATGAAACTAAAGCTCCACCTAATGTTGCCCCAACTTTGGATAATAAAAAATCCTTATTTCCATAAATAACTTTCAGTGAATAGTATGCACGATTAACAAGTTAAGCTACATACTCCCCAAATCTCAAATTTTCACCTAAAGTTACCCCCAAGCTCCTTTTGCTTCATGTACTACTTTCAGTTGGACATTATTTATTTTTATTGTTGATTCGACCAGTTTTTCTTGAGTGCTTGGGATCGGAAACAATGACTTTAGATTTACTATTGTTTATCATCAGACAATGAATGATCAGAGGCTTTCTCCACAAATTAATTCAGATCATTATTTATTTTTATACAAGCATCATCTACAATGTCTGAGGAAAAACTGTAATATAACTGTGTGTCGTATTCATACAGATGAATATTACAAAACTGAAGACATTTCATTAGCTGTTAGGTAATGATTGGATAGGTATTTCCTGGGAAATATGGCTGAGCCACCATTTTTAGAAAGAGAAATACTGAAATTTGAAACCATTACAAAATCATTGACGAAACAAAATTCCTGGATGTCATTGGATCTTTATCAAAGTATATATTCAATACTTCGATTTTGTTGCTGATGCATTGAATGTGTTGATGCATAACATTCTCTCTGAACAGTTGTCAGTGAATCGATCCCTTTCATGTTGGCCACTTTCACAGCAGTTGTTACAGAGGCAATAGTGACAATCCTGTTCTTTTCTGAAGTTGAAAGTAAGTTTCCCAAAGTGGCTACCGACGATTCTTGAAATCTCTTCGCTACAATGATTGAAGCAGAATGATTTTGAAAGGAGAGGCTTCAAGTGCCAACAATTCTCCCTATTCTCTTCATGAATGCCGTTGCTACGTAACAGACCGTGCAATTCAGAACTGAGATAGCAAGTATCGATTGGAATGCATTTTTTTATTGAAAATCCAAACAAACAAAGATTGAAATTATGATGTAATGTTGTGTACGGGATATCGAAGGTTCTGGGCGAATGAAATGCGAAGAACTTCGAGCATAAATGTTTATTATGTTTCGACGAATAGATATTTTTGCTTTTACAACCAAATGTTGAAAATGTAAAACCAGGGACACTTTGGATTTTCGTATTACGAAAATGTGGAGATTCCCCACTTGGCTCTCAAATTAACACAATTGGTAATATCTGCGAACACGAAGCAATCAAACGTCAACCTACAACTATATTCATGTGTTCTTGTGACTCGAAAGGGATTTTAAAAAAAGTGTTTGAATTTTTAAAGAGATATGCGACCAGTAGTGGCACCTATTTCCTACCACCTATTGGATTATTCCAATGAAAGAAATCTATAGGCAAAGACACTGAAATCTAAATTCTGTTACAGTTGAAACGAAAAAAATCGAAACAAATCACTAAAGAGACAAAAAAGTTGATGACTGTTGGAATGGAAACACCTTGTAAAAATACAAGGAAACTCTATCAAATGAAACTCAGACAACAAATACCATCTGAATGCTACTAAAATTATTGCAGAGTTTTGAAAAAGTGTTAAAGCAGTCTAATATAAAAGTAGTTTTTCCACAGCAATGAATGAATTCGAAGAATAGTTTACACAGAACCATTTGATGCTGAATGTGATTGAAGCTTAGCTGATTAAGTTCTCACAATAGTTAGTTGATAGTGGATGAACAGCCCAGACGGCACCCAATATTCCTGGAATATGCCTACAACATCCTATTCTCCAACAGATATTGCTATTCCTGGCTTATTCCGTGAATATTTATTTGATCTTATACATATTGAGAATATTCTTGGAATATATTTTCACGCATATCCATGAGATATTCTCCTTGAATATTGCTGGTATATTCAAAAGGCATATCAAGCAGAAACGTAAGTTTTTGAATATTCTGGGAACGTTCAAAAGGCATGTCAATTTGAAGAAACGTTTTGTTAGAAAAATATCAAAAGATTCTCGAATATGTATTTGATAAAAACTGAAAAGCCACATGCATTTATCAAAACTTTTCAAGTTTCGTAGCCAAAATGACCCATTTAATTAGTTAGCTTATGAAGTAGTACATAGTAAGTTTGAAGTGGAATTTCAACCAATCATGTGTTTCGGTTATCTACGCTCGACGCCGGAGAGTCCGGAGACTGACAAATAATGCTGATTGGCGCTGCGATCAGTTTATGGATATTTGACATTGTCAGCTGTAATTGTCATTTGTCAATCGTCAAACGCGCTATGAAATTTGTTTGGATGTTTTTACTGTTTGTAGTGAAATTGAAAGCCCTCGTATGGGTGGAAGTGTTGTAGTGCTGTTGAAATTATTTTATTACATATTCCAGAAAAAGTTGCTAGAAAATATCCGCAGTTGAAATCACCAACGACTCCTGGTAAGATAATTCGGAATTTATCTCATTCTCCGAATCTTCTTATCAAAAGTTCCAAAATCTTTTCTGTTTTTAGTTTTCATTCGTTAGTATAACAAATAATATATTTTTCCAGGTAATAATTTGCAACTAGCCATCTCGTCTCAGTTTGTAACAGTATCAGTGGACTAAGTAAAGGAAGTGAACGCAGTAACTCGGATCTGTCGAACTCAAGAATCTATTTCACCGCAGCAAAACAAAAATGTTCATCCTGTAAAAGTAAGTTAATCTCTAAAAAGTATATTTATGCATTTTTTTATTAAACTTTATAACGGCTATAAGAAATTCTTAGAAAGGAAATAATATCCAAGACAATCCAAAATCAGTAGATATCGATATCCCAGCAGAGTCTTTCATAATAGAGTTGATGGAGTTGGATGGAAAACTTACTGACAAAAACATATTTTTCACTTCCTTCACAAATACTTTGATAGTGCTTGTTGTTAAATTGTTATTAGTGCACTATAACTGAAAAGATGTAATAATTTTATTTATAGATGACAAAGCTTCTTCATGTTGGACGCATGAGTGTATTAGGAGATGTATACCTCAGTTAGTTGACGATGATGTTTTAAGGCACCTTTAGCTAGGTTTGTGGAAATGGAAGGAAAAAATTATGTAATCTAGACATGGCTACTTTGATAAAAGGTAAAAATATACCACAGAGAATCTCAGATGACGTCAATTTGAATTAAAATTTACCTTCACTTAATTTATACCATATACTTAGTTTAACATATTAAGAAGAAACGTTTTTTCTCAATGTTGACCAACTGTTCTCGAATATTTAATATTTTTTCGGTATTTCCATAATCTGCATTCCTATATGTAATAAAAGATATTGCATATAAAAATTAGAGGCTTGGTCATTACTTCCATTCAATTAAATTTTAGACTAACCTTACCATAGTGTTTTTACAATATTTTATTGTCAAATATTATGTATTTACTTACATCATTTTCAAGTATTCCCCCTTTATAAAATGTTGCAAATATCAATAAGCTTAATTATCGAAATAAATATAATTCATCAATTCTTTTCGATAATATATTGATGGTATTTTTAGGGGTATGTAAGAAATTCCCACTCGCATAGCAATTTACTGAGAAGTCGAAGAAAAACATGCTATTTTCCTGCTCTAAGCTACTGAGAGTTGCAATAGGACACTGTAAGTAAATTATTTTACAATGAGGCTTATTTTCTTCTAATTGTTTTTCAGGATCAAGAAAAACAAAGAAAGATCCTGAAGAACTGAAAAGTGCAATGAGACCGATTTGAGTAATTTGTGTTAGTGTATCAGAATACATATGTATGTTGTTTTTGTCGTTTTTGCAATAAATACTTTTTTCTGTATTTAATTTTTTATTCTTATTCAACATTTAATATATCAGTTAGTTTATTCCATATATAAACTAGACACCCTGGATATGTTCTACATTCATCTTCAAGAAGCATACAAAATATATTTCAGGCATGATTTTATGGTAAGAAAACATATATATAGCATGTACCATGAATGTGTTTCAGGATATTCCTGTAATATGTTTGGAATATTCCTGGAATATGCGTATCACATTTTTTGTAGGATATGGAATATTCCTGGCATATGCCAATATGCCGGTGGAAGATGTATGGAATATTCCTGGCATATATTTCATGGTGACCTTGAATATCAATGGAATATGTATAGCACATGTTTTGGAGGATATGGCATATCCCTAGAATATGCTAATATTCGGGTGGAATATGCCTAGGATATTCATGCAATATGATTGTGCCGTCTGGGAGTGACAGACAGTGAAATTGAACTCACTAATTGTGAATGTTCAAGGTTACTAGGATGGGGCTTGACTTCAGATTAGACAGGAAATTTCACCAGAATGAACTAATACAGAATATTGCAAAATATTCTTATGCTTCAAGGGTCATCACGAACGCAATTGATCTAAATGCTGCTCTCTGTGTCTACTATGCACAGATACATTCAAGAATAAAATATGGCAAAATTATTTTGGGAACATTAGTAAATGCTAACAAAATATTTATATTGCAAAGAGATGCCAGCTAATATAATTTGAATAGTTGCCAAATAGATGAAGAGCTGCAAAACTCTGTTTGTAGGAAAAAATAACTTGATGTCGTGCTATTTGTCAAGGGCACTCATTGAAGGGCACTGTATGCTGAGAATAAGTAGTGAAACTTTCTGTTTTTATACCACCTATAAATAATGAGATATATAAGTGATATGAACAAAAAGCGTTTTAATTTAATTAATTTTGATTGACTCCATGTACCCATTCCTTTCAACTATACCATCAATTCATCGAAAACATTTTTACGGTGGCATTCAAATAATATTCTGTGGTCCTGAAACAAAGATTTCACTATGTCATTGTGACATCTGTAGAGTTGAGTAGAATATTACATGACACCAGTAGATGATTACAGTCCAAATCGAAGACAACAACCAATGATTTACATTGTAATTTTGTTAATGTGCTTTTTCAGTGCAATTTTATGAATCTTTCTATTGTCAGCATGAATCACAAAGAGGTATTCATTTTATACTTACAACAAACTCGTCCCATTCAGTGCAAACAACAATAACATGACAATTCTCCGATGCACAGTAGGGATCTGTGAAAACAGAAACACGTTTTTTTATTTCATCTGGACAGTCACTAATGTTCTTCAAATCTTCATAAATTTGTTCCTCGTTAACCTGAAATAGTTTTTCAATCTTTTAATATTTATAATCGGATTATCAATGCATACAATACATTATTTATAATATTATGAAAATTGTGAATAAGGACTGCAATATATTCGTTAATAAACACCGTCTATAATTTGAAAACCGCAAAATACTTCAGAATTTGCCAAAACCCGTCGACTTCTTTTCTTGGACGGAACTTTTTTGTCAAGTCGACGTGATTAATTCATTTCCGTTATCTCTAGCTACTCAAAATTAGAATAATCAGTACAACTACCCCTCTCTTGTTCAGCACCATTCAAAAGCCTTTTTTGTTGCAGATACATCCGTTTTTTTTTGGAACCGGTTGAGGTGTCACAAAGTGAAGGTGAAAGAGAATAAAACACAAATTGACATAGGTTTCAATACAAAAATGAACGCAAGTTGTGTTTGTAAGCACATACATGGAACTCACTTATCAGGTCCTCTAGAATTGTCGGGACATACACATGAACCGACAATTAAAATATTTTTTTTTCTGCCCGAAATGATCTCGTATCCTACCAATTTTCACCTGTAGCATGAAATAGCATGATCCCGAACCTCCCTAAAATTATTCAAGAAATAATATTGTTTTTTTTCCATAAGAAAAACCACTTCTGAAAAAGTCCCGACAAATGGGGTAAATAACACAAGTGTATAGATTTCTCTTCCTGATAGAATTATCAGGAAACGGTAGATGTCTGATTGCTAGCGCCCTCTATATAGTAGACTCTCGGCGTTGCCAGATTCATTCCACGGCGATTTCGAATGCTTTTCATTGCTTGTTGGCGTGATATGCGGTTAAGCATGAATTGGACTATTCATTACAGCAGCTCATGGAAAGGTGATCGTCGTCGAATATGATACACCTCTATACAGGTCTTATAAGTTTGGAATTGCTTCGACGAATCCTATACCTTTTTCAAGTACCTTTTTTCAAGCTATTTGCATTTCCGTAACTTCAGAGATTCGAAAATATGGTTTTGAAATAAGATATTTTTATTTGAAAAAGCAACCAAAAATGATATACAGTGTGGGCTCCTGGACTCTGATGATAATTTGAAACTAACTGATTGTTTCGAGATATACAAATTGTAATTAATAATAATCATATTAAATTCAATTAGAATGTCAATATAGTCAAATATGAATTTGTTAAAAATATTGCACGAAACAGTAAGTCGTGCAGAACTCACCACAGTCTAGCCATGAATTTTTTTATGTTCTGGCTCCCGCGAGAAGGAAATACTTATGGGAAATGGTGTTCTTCTTGAGTTTCTCCAGGCTGTATGCCTTAGGGAACACCTCCCAATATAGTGAGTTCCAAGGCTTTGCCGTTTGTTGAATGAACGAGGTCTAGAAAAGAGATGTCCAGCATTTCTTCAAAGTGATGACAAATGGATGTGAGGACTGAGTTCGACAATCAATCTTGATGGGACCGCTAATGGTGGAACGATCGAGGATATTCCAGAAGAGCATTTGCCTGCAGTATTCCAGAGAAGTGAGCCAGCTTGTAGGCGGAGCATCGCCGATGAGAAGAATGGCACTATTTTGGACTAAATCTAAAAGTTTCAGTTATTGTTTTGGGGCTGCACTCCAAATATGGAACCAATATTCTAGGACAGGTCGGATCTGAGCCTTATGAATCATAATCAGTTGACTGGATGTGAAATAGATCTTGGTACGAGACAGAAAACCAAGTTTTGGAGAGGTAATTTTGGCAATGGGCCTCATATGATTGTCAAGAGTACTCTGATGGCGAAACCAAGCATTAAGATGGGGGATTTCATTGATATCGATCTCCTGATTTGATCACGCTGGGCGCTGTGAAATCGGCCTTTCTGGAGGAAAGACATGCTTGGGTTTTCTTTGCATTGAATTCTACCAAGTTGTTGGAACCTCAATCTAGAATTTTTGCCAAATCCATATTCAAATCGGTCACGTTCCTTCATCGTTCTTTTCCGGTTTCACGGGCCGGTATAGGAGCTTTGGAAGGGAAAGCGGTATGAAGGGGACTGTCATCCGCCAAGCTGTGCACTGGATATGAGGTAGCTAGAATGGATCCCTGCGGAACACCATTATTTATAGGTAGAGTGTCGGATGAAACTCCATCAACCATTACATGGAGAGATCCGTCTAAGACGAAATGAGATAGTGAGGAATACATCTGGGGGAGGGGGCAAGCCATAAGAATGAAGCTTGGCAAGGAGTCCCCGGTGCCAAACGTCATCAAACACCTTAGATATATGTAATGTAACGGCAAGAGTTTCACCATAATTTTCGATTGTTTGCTGCTATATGTGTGACACATAAGCAAGCAGGTCACCGGTTGATCTCTGATGACGGAAACCATATTGTCGGTCAATCAAAATCAAAATTTATTACTCATTGTCTGAGACGTGTCGTACATCTGTTCTTAATGTCGAGATATTTGCAAAAATTCTCCTTAGCCGGTGAGCTTCTTTTTGGCACCCACTCAAACTCTTTGAGACCGTCGGACAACTAGATTGCCTCAACAAATGTTCATAAAAATTTTCTGCGTTGGTATCAAGCTATTCTGAAAAGACGAGCTGTGATGGTCTACATTTTATGACGTAACTTTGCCGATGTTATGAAGTTATGAAACAAAAAAATTTGCTATTTTTTCTAAATTTCAAATTAAATGTTTCCGATTGAATTCGATGTATTCTTTATTGCAATATGAGGATGCACCATGGAAACTGTTTTCTGAATTGAATATCATTATGGTATTATTGAATTTAAAATTTCAGTCCACTCTCATTTTAGAAACAAATTCATTCAATAATTAGATCGTCAACCGTTGTCATGTTTCCTTAATTCATTTACACATATTTATCAGGTCATGGCTACACCACTGGTTTGCAAAAATAAAGAAAATTCAACTTTAAATTAGCACGTTCATAAACCTTGATTAGTGTACCAAATTTTTTCCTTCAGGAATTTTGGACAAAACAATTAACACCTCAATTTTATTTGTAGTCGGAGTTTGTCGGTCTTATTCTGACTCACCCTGTATATACCTGGTTTCTATGGAAGGAGGATTGTCTATATTTTTCTTGGTTTCCGAAGATAATGTAGTGAAAATAAGAGGATCGGTATACGACATAAAATTGCATTTTCTGACTAGTGATTCAATTTCGTGCAACTTCCAGTTTCACCGAAAGTGTCATATAAACTTTCGATTTTTAAATTAGACACCTGTTATATTTTTACTTCATTTGTTTCCTTATGATATTCCGAACACAACCATGTATCACTTGTCACTTCTTACGACAATTTTTTTTTTTTAATTGATTTTTTAATATAGACAAGTGACATATTTGGTTCTATTCAAATCATAATATGGAGGTGAAAGAAGTGATTCGTTCAGAAATTGTAAATTTCTGTCATTTCCGTGAAAGTTAAATGAAGTCGAATCACTTGTCGAAGAAATGCAGTTTTATGTCGTATACGGATTCTTCAAATTTCATTCTATTATCTTAAAAACACAAGGAAGTTATGAAGGCTAGCCACCTTCCGTGGACACCCGCTAGTATTATATAAAGCATAAAAAAAACATTTCTTCAAACAATTCTATATGGAACACTATCAACTATCAACTACAACCCACTTGCATTCTGTGATGATTTGATACGGAACTTGATGTGGCAACACCGGAATATGACTGGAACTCATGTTGTGACTTGGTACACATTTATCGGGCTCATACACAGATTTCAGTTATCGGGATATGACAAAATAATTATTTTCTCATAAACGAGAGTGTGTTTGAAGAAATCGATTGAAGTTCCGGAATCTGCAGAATTTTCTGCATCTACTGCTGTAAACAATTGTGATGTCTCCGATCTCGGGTGTTTATACCTGCGTCCCGAAAAATATTGATTGACCTGTAGTGATGTTCTGGCCGTTCCATAGCAAATGGATTTTGTTCAAACACCCGTGTAACATGTATTATCGCCTACTCAAATGACGAAACCTTTTGTTCAAATGTTGACGCATTCCTATTTATATAAAAAAATAAAATTGTTCAATGTACTTCCGAAAAAAATAAAAAGTGGAAGAAATGAAATATGTTTTAAAAAATAACTGAAAAGTTATTTGATTGAGAAATGTATATATAGCACGAGTGAGTTTTTGATTTCTTAACCGTAATTGTATTGACAGTTGAACTAAATTATATTGTGTATGAATG
The DNA here is from genome assembly GCA_958502065.1 of Chrysolina americana. Lineage (NCBI taxonomy): Eukaryota > Metazoa > Arthropoda > Insecta > Coleoptera > Chrysomelidae > Chrysolina > Chrysolina americana. The sequence continues at coordinate 36,056,088 of OY293420.1, forward strand.
TCTCATATGTAAACAATAAGTGTAACTGTATAATAACTGTTATTTATTATGTGTGTACATGTCTTTCGGGATTTCTTTACGATCTCATAAGTGTTTTTATGTATATAATGTATAGATTTTTATTCATATATTTTTTTTTATTTTTGTATTTTTTTTCGACATGTCGAATACCATGTAATATGGTCTTACTGAAATAAATAAATATATATATTTTTTTCCCAGGAAAACAAGAAGTTCCGCGATGCTTCTCGCCCGCCTCACTAGTGACTTTTTTGCAGCCACCAGCATTCGTATCCTATCAAGACAGTGCTATTTGATGGTAAACAGTACGCCTTGATTTAGTGTGTGGTGAGCTCGTCTTGAATTTGGGGCAATTCGCCGCCCTGCAGGCGTGAAGGGCCTATTGGCCGTCACGTAGTCCGCCACACACTGGATACGAGACGCATGTTGTCTCACCGACTTGATCTTAGCTTCCATCTTGTCAATGCGTCGCTCATGCCCCCCAATCAGAGGGGTAGTATCCCTCCGCTCCGCTTGGGACAGGGCTTGAGTGGCGTCATACACAGCAGAGTTGATCTGCCAGATGTCAGCCTCTCCTGAAAGGACATCGTGAATCTTCGCATTCATAGTCTAAGTAACAAGTGCTTTTTGGGTCAATTTTTTTTCGCTTTCTCTGAAAATTATGAATGGAAGTTCCGCGAGTTGGGATTTTTTTAAACGAAATTTCCTCTTCTTTTTGAATATTTTTTTTCAAATTTGATTTATCTTGATTGGTTTTTGAGATATTGACGAAAAATCCCACCCGTTTTTTTTTCACTTAATTGTTTATAACTATTGCAATTTTTGCGAGCGGCCTTGGCATTTTCTCAAAAACTATCTACGTACGAATCCGAATCGAATGACACCTCAATCATAATTTTCAGAGGAGGCGAAAAAAATTTGACCTAAAAAGCCCTTGTTGCTTAGACTACCATCCGTGCCAGTTGTTGTGGCTTCAGGGGCTTGTTGTTATGAAGCGCCCTGCGGGTTCTGATGCCTTCCGTTGGTGGTATTATGCGGGGCTCCTCTACAGCCAGTTCGACACGTGGCATCTCTGCCACTTCTGCCACTGCGTTAACCGGCTGAGGAGGGGCTCTAACATAGCCTCGAACCCGAAGGTGGGATACATAATCCCTTACATTTTGTGTGAAAAAGGCAGCATGCTCTGGGTGTGTTTTACACCACAGAGCATGCATTATTGCCATGTATTCTCTTCAGGCGGGCTCACTGCTCTCATAGCAATGCAGAAGACTGTCCCTTCTTTCATCCGTCCACTCAAAGCGTCCGTTGTCATTGCGGTCGTCGTCGTTTGGCAAATCATGGTTTTGGGCCCCACCACCTTACCTATGACCACTAATCCGAAGTGGTCGGTTGTGGAGGCCTCTTCCTCTTGCGTCCTGAACCGAGTAGTAGGGTATACCGGGGGGTTAGCCTTGTATATCCACGGCCGACATCAGAGGGAATGAGCATTCCCTCCAGGGTGCGCCTTAGCTGCCGGTCCGGTTCTGCACCGGTTGCTCAGGAAAGTGGCGTCGCAACTCACCAAGGCCTTGGGTGGTTGGCCCTCCCTGCTTACCAAATATTATTATTTTTTTTTTTTTCATCTGTTAGGAATTACGCAAGGAGACCCTGACCCTGAGCGGCAAGCATATTAGTTGCAGCATTTTTTTTCTTCCCCGACAGTTCTGAAGACCAGATCTGTCGGAGTTTGTGATGATACTTGCCGTGGAGAGAGTTTTTGATAGTACCTACCTCTTGGGTGTGGCGTTGTTCTACCCCTAGGTAGGTATACGTCTCTCCGGCATCCAGATGATGTACGATGCTTCCGTCTACGAGTTGAACGTCCTCTCCGTATTCCTTGCATCGTCCCCTTTTGAGATGAACCGTGGTTAATTTGTCGATCCCAAACTCCATTTCGATAGCATGCGTGTACTCTTGCACCACCCTCAAGGATCGATGAAGATCCTTTTCTCCGGAGGACGTGTATATTGAAAGGTTGAATTCAACTAAACAAATATTTCGTTAAACCGAAAAATACCTGTCTCTCTACTACATAATTCTATAAAGTGGAAACATATCTGACTGAAAACGACAATTGAATTATATCTGTCGGTCATTTGCGCAACGTTCCGAATCTCGGACACATAATTGCAAGTGCTAATTGTAATAAATCAATTGAATGCATTTTTCAGATAGGATAGGCCAGACCATTTTAGATTCGTCTTGTTTCACAAAACGAACATTAATGCCTTATAGTCTCTATCTACGAATAAATCCGCGACTTACAATAAGTCAGTCGAAGCGCCATCCGCAAGTAGATCAGAAGCACTCCTTGTAGCATAGACTCTAGAATTAAACGATTGTTGGAATTACTCGGTGAAGTGATTACCAATATGGATCATTCTACGTCTTATATTTTCAGTTTTGGCAGCGATTCACAACCCATGCGCATGGGAATTGCTCACAATTTAGTGCTGTATTAACAGAAGCGAATGCACAAACAATTCCCTTACTAGTTGATCCACATGTCACGAAACTGAGACCTGGAACTCAACTGCAAAATCATCAAAGGTTACTTGCAGATCAATTCATTGAAGTGAAATGTAAGGGGCAGAAGACCTGATAAGTACTCTTCTATGAAGGTTACAATAGATTGGCAATGGCTCAAAACAGCCTGGACCCGAGAAATGGTGTGATAGAATGTTTTTTTTTTACAAAAAAGAGGATGTTGTCTAGACGACAAATCCTCAACCGTCGATATTTTCGACAAAATATCAACTCCAATGTTTTGTGGTTCAGTAAGAAATATGATTTCAACGATTTATATTTTCATATCCTGTGCTCATTTACGAAATTGCAATTTTACATTTAGTTTTTATATGTATGATTCATTTCAATCGATTTGACGGAATGTAAAAGAAACGATCTAGAATTATATAGGGCTATTCAAATTCGAGTCTATGGATATCGAGAGTAACCTATCGAACTCAGTCTCCGCATGTCATTGTCGTCACTTTGGAGACATGCCAAATATTTATTTTTCCGGACTCTTTCGTTCAACGAATGGAAAAGCTCTGGTGTCGATCAGAAAGCCAAGCAATCGTGGGATCTGTTTGGATGGAAGACTGGTATACTTAGCGACGGACACTTTTGGTAGGAATTATCAGTCGTGTTTGGGTTTGCACGTTGAAAACTAAAACTGTCGTCATTTGCACTTCGCACAAGTCTTCTGAAGACTTCTGAGGGTTACTCGTAGGGGTGCAGCTGCATGACGGTTCTCACATATTTTAAGACAAAAAAAAATCTTGTTCTCCCAGATGCACTCAGCTATTCCGGGCTGTCTGTCCTAAAACTCATTCTGTCGACAGCTTTCGTGGAGATCAGACGTGTTTGCTACGCTCCTCGATTGAGTCTAACGCGCATGTGTTATTACAGGTTCAGAAAGTTCAGGTGATTGTTTTTAGCCAATGCAATTTTATTGCATTGGTTTTTTTATGCCATTTTTCGCGTTCACCACACTTTCCATTCGACTTTGAGAATTCTCGAAAGTACTTAGAAAGCTGTGCGAGTGACAGAGACACACAACAATTAAAGTGAGAAAGGACACGTAAAACCAGAGTGAAATAGAGACTAGTGAAAAAGGACACAGTTAGTTATTAAATTGAGTTCAAGTGCATCAAAAAGACACATTAACCTAGAAATTAAGCTATGACAGAGACATTAGAATAACCCCTGTAGTAAAAGTAAGATAGACATAGACATTTAAATAGACAATTCACACTGCCCGAGAGACTGACCAGGTCTCACGGGATTTTTTTCCCGAAATTACGCCTAGCACATCATTTTCGTGACCAGTTTAACGTTCACCACACTTTCCACTACGGAAAGTGGGTAAAATATGAGTAAAACCAGTGCACCCCCGTCAAAAGACACCCCCATAAGCAAAGACACTCCCGTAACTAAAGTCCCACCGCCTTCAGCAAGAGTAGTAGAGTAGCCAGATCACCCACAGAACAGGACAGTACGGGATCAAAAAAGAAGAAAATGGATATAGAAAAAGTGAATCTCAACGACACTATCATAGGAGACACAGGAGAACCCGATACGAACACCCGGGATGAAAATATGGATACAGGAACAACAAGACGAGCAGGACATGGAGGATATCATAAATGCAACAAAGACAATCAACGCAAGCGTAGCCAGAGAGAACAACGGCAAACTAACAAAAGAGGATCAAGCCACTATTCGTGGGGCCACCCAAGAAATAATGGCAAAACTAACAAGGACCATTCGAAAAATAGGCTCATTACAGCCAACGCCAAATTAAACGGCCAAGTTCAAATGTGGAGACACAACGCATTAGCACCAAGAGACACTTTCCCACAATTGACAAGGCCAGTCCACCAACTGAACCCCATACCACCGGAATTCCAATTCCCACCGAGACCCAGAACACCAGACCCACAGACACCCATCAACCAACCCAACTTCGCTCAACAAGCACAAGAAGCAGCCAAGACTTACGCCACAATAGCAACAGCCCCAAGAATGTTAAACACAACTCATCCACAGAAAACAACTGAACCATGGACCACTTCCCCGAGAAGACACGAAGTGATAGTCAGAATACCCGACAACAAAGACGCAACCAAGACAATGACAGCAATAAAAGACATCTTCAGCAAGGAAAAGGACACCAGGGCACTCGAGAGTAAACGACAGCTGAACAGTGGTGCAGTGATAGTGGAAGCCCAGGACGAAAATCAAATCATCAAAATCCGGACTCGACGAGAAACAAATTATAAAGACCATCATCAACGAAAACGACGAACTGATGAAAGAAGTAACAGAAGACGATGTGAAAAAATGAATAAAACTGATGCACAAAAGACAATGCAGAAACTTCAGGAAGGAAAACGTTATCCTGCAATACTCACCCAAAGTTTTCAGAGCCTTCATAAAATCAAAGGTCCTTAGCATAGAACTCGTAGCAGTATCGGTCGAAGAATACGCCAGGGTAGCCATGTGCTTCCAATGCAGCCGATACGGGCACGTAGCAAAATATTGCATAGAATCACCCAGATGCTACAAATGCGGAGGAGACCAAGGGACGACATGCACAAGCCAGACCACCAACTTCCCGAACTGCGATACCATGAAGATATCACCAAGAAGCCACGAAGCCAGGGACACGAGATGTTCAATCTACATCCAAAAATTGGAACAATCAAGAGGGTACAACAATTATACACGGAACTAGCGCCACGACTAACTCTGAAACTCCTCCAGGTCAATCTTGGTAAAGGTCGCAATGCAACGGACCAGCTTCTTCAAGTCATGAAGGAACAAGACATCGACGTAGCATTGATTCAGGAGATCTACAAACGAACAAGCTCGACAGGTAAGTACACCTTATATAGAAATGGCCATGATTCCACGACAGGTATTTTAGTTAAAAACAACCTCGGGAACATACTATTACTGTCAGAACTCACGGACGACAATACCACGACAATTAGAATCGACTCTGGAAGAGAATCGCTGACGATCACCAGTATCTACGATGAACCAGGAACAAACAACGCAAAATTCATGGCCGGAGGAAAACAGATAATAGCCGGAGACATCAACGCCAAGAACGCGTCATGGGGAGGCCCGGAAACAGACGAAAGAGGAGAAGAACTCCTAGAATGGACACTCATCAATAATTTCATCATAGAAAGTGACAGGAACAGTCCACCGACATACCACTGCAACTGAGGACAGAGCTGGGTGGACTTGACAATCACCAAGAACCTAGAAGTCAACGACTGGACAGTGCTGGAAGATGAGACCTTAAGCGACCACCGCTACGTGACTTACAGCACTGGAAAGCCTACACAAAGAAGCCCAGTACCTCGGAAACAGTACGATGTCAAGAAGGCAGATTGGCAGAGACTCCGACATCACCTGACAAGTCACCAACCCAATAGAGACGAAGACATAAAAAACCCTAGCGGAAGAACTTCAAAGATTATGCGAAGAGGCATGTGACAAGGCAATCCCCAAGAAGAAAAACTCACAGAGACAACACCAAGTATGGTGAAAAAATGAACTGAACATTCTCAGGAGGAAAGCAAATAGAGATAGGAAAAAATGGCAAGCCGACAGGAACAACGTACTACACAGGAGAGAATACGAAACTTCAAGAAGGGATTACAAAACAGAGATCAAGAAAACAAAGAAAACCTCCATACAAGAATATATCACCCAAGAAAGCCAAGGCGACCCCTGGGGACTCGCTTACAAAATAATAAGAAAAGGAGGAAGAGGACTTACAACAGCGAGCAAAATTCCAAAAAGAAGACGGCACATGGACGAAAAACGAGGACGAAACCAATGAAGCACTCATGGGTCAATACTTCCCAAAAGAAGACACGAATGAAAAAAACCACAGAGCGATTTTAAACGGACTGACGAGATTCCCGAGGAATAACAACGGACGAGAACGACTTCAACATAACGGAACTAACAGACAGCAAACGGACTGAAACCCAACAAAGCGGCAGCGAAAGACGGAATCCTAAGCGAATTGACAAAACACATCGTCCTAGCAATCGGAGACCAGCTACTACATATATTCAACAAATCACTCGCAATAGTGAAATTCCCAAAGGTATGGAAGAGAGCAACTATCCAATAGATCCCGAAGAAGAGTAAAGGCCAGAGACCGATCTCGCTGCTGCCGACATTGGGGAAGCTACTAGACAAACTCCTTACCAAAAGCCTAACGTACCATATGGAATCTGCACACAAGATAGACCCGAGGCAATATGGTTTTAGAAAAGCCCACTCAACTGCAGATGCCATCCAGAATATCATAAAAACAATCCAACGCAATAAAAGGCAGAAGCTGCATACTCACATGATCATGCTGGATATAACCAACGCATTCAACGCCACCTGGATACCCAACATACAACGGATCATGCATGAGAAGCTTATTCCGGACAATCTTAACAGGGTATGTGCAGATTTCCTAACGGACAGATAAATCACGAGCGGACAAGCGACAAGACGGACGGAGAGAGGCTGCCCACAAGGTTGTAGCCTCGGACCCATCCTTTGGACGATAGTCATGGAGGGTTGGTTCCCAGCTGTGGACAGGGAAATAGCCAAAGACGAATACACGACAATACAAGTATTCGCAGACGACCAGGTCCTACTGATAGCAGGACGAACGAAACCACAAATCGAGCGACGATGGAAGAAAATCTGGAACGCCTGTAGGGCCTGGGCGGCAGACAATAAGCTCACTTACAACACAGGAAAAATGGAAGTGATGTACATAACAGGGACAAATGACAACGCAATACCAGACATAGACTTAGATGGGTATTTTCCGGAAAACAGAGAGAATATCAAATACCTGGGCCTAACGATCGACAGAAGGATGCTTTGGATCGAGCACATCAAGCTAACCAGAGCGAAGACCCAGGACATTACCAACAAGTTGTTCGTGGTGGCCGGTAGGAAATGGGGACACAGTAAAGACACACTGAAGACAATATTCACAATAGCCATCAAACTTCTCATCCTGTATGGAGCTAATATATGGGGACATAGAGCCACGGACAGCCGAATACAGAGACACATCAAAGCAATAGAGAGGCCATTCCTACTGGCCATCACAAAGGCCTATAGAACGGCCCCAGCTGACGCCCTTCACGTCACAACAGGAATAATCCCCTCCCACATAGACGCCACGGTAGAGCACACTCACTACCAAACACACAGAGCCAGCATCAGTCACAACAGAATAACTCACTCCGACAAACCTCACCCCTCGAAGATCCATAGACAGGTGGGTGAGATAACCGGGCACATCAATGGATGAAGAACACCTTAGAGCCTACGGGATAGCCAAAACCCAGGACCACGTCAACTGGATCAACAGAGGAAACAGAGTCCCAAACGGTAAGGACATCCATGACGTGGAACTGCTGGCTATCCTGAAGGCCATTGAACTCATAGCAGAATCTACTGTGGACACTCATATCTATACCGATACCAAGAGAGCCTACGACAGGGTCAAAAAAATCGATAGCGAGGACAAGAAGGCGAACGTTATCCAGAGATGCGTACAAGATAAACTGGACAACAACCAGAAAGTATGTATCTCACTCACCTCGAGGGACAACTCTGGCATAAAGAGAACGGAGAGGATTGCCAAAAGACATTTGCAGGATGAGAACATACAGGATCTCTACCAGACCAAGAAGGAACTGAAGGACGTCAAGATGGACTGTAAAATGAACACCTGGCAAACGTACTGGGACGACTCTCTGACAGCAAGGACGGTACACAGCATCCTTCCTGTTGTTCACAGGGTGCTACTCGAAGTTGACTGGAAAACTACACAACTACTCACGGGACATGGCCATTTCCAAGCGTACTACAAACGCATTAGACTACGACCAACGACGGGAATATGCGAATGCGGCACACAGGAAGAGACAAACACACATACGATGATCGACTGCACCCTTCCTCAAAGGGTGCAAGCGAGAACAGAATTCAGGGACTACCTGTCGAGAATAAATATGCCATATCCTCCCATCGTGAGGAACCCCAAAACCATGGATAATGACCTCCTGAATCAAATGAAACGATGGGCAACAGGAATAGTCACGGATGACGACCAAGATTGACCTGGTAAGACTAACATTAATGTACCCTATATTTGGATATTCAAAATTGTACAATTTTTAGAAAAGAGAAACCAAATAAAATGAAATAAGAAGGATGTTTCCCCGCTGGTTTTAGGAGTAGTGGTGCTGGGATGGGTTGTCTTGTCGGGGGTTTCGGTAGATAGATTGTAGCAGTTAAGGAAACAACATCGGCCTCATGCCTGAAGGTAGGTGGGCCATCCGAGGGGGACCCTGGTCCTCTCCCGGAAAGTTCTTGTCATGTCTGTCCTAAAACTGTGATTTGATGATTATTATTAAAGGTTGATTCCGTTTATTCGTATTGGATTAATTACCAACAGAAAAATTAGAATAATTCTATTGGAACCGCTGCATAATACAGTGGAGAGAGAAATCCTCAGTAACTGCTTTTAATGGAGAGATTCGGGGCTCACATCAGTATGGGAGTATGAAAAACTAGCTAATTATATACTGAAGTTGTAGAAAAGAAGTTGGTGAATGACAAAAAAAATCTACAGAGGACTGATCGAACAGTCGAGAAGACAATTTGAGTTGAAGAAAAAAAACGAAGAGAGAAGAATCCGCCAGAAATCCAAACAAACTTTTTAAGTTGTAAATAACCAATCGAATAAAAGGAAATTACGTGACTTTCGTTCAACAATTGCTCAACAGAAAACAAACAAAATATACTACCTCCCATTAAAAGTGACATTTTTCTGTATTTCTCCTTGTCTCTTGATAAGCTCTACTCTCCCTTCGACAACATTATGTGTAAAGTATCTGCTCAAAACCAGAAAAAATGGACCCTTTCATAGAATTTTATGATTTGAAACTGATAAAAACCAAAAAAAATGAAATGGTATCAAAAAAATATTAAAGAACTCGAGTTATTTCTCAAACAATACGAAAATCAATATAATATTAATTTAATGTTCTGATATTCACAGAGACATTCAGGTTACATGATATTGACTTGTTTCAATTAGAAGCATATTATATATTATCTAATCAACCGCAAAATACCTGTATCCACAAATTTCTATGAAGTGTTGAAAGATCTGACTGAAAACAATGACATTTCCCTACCGACATTGAATTATATCTGTCGCTGATTTGTGCAACGTTCCTCTATAATGGCAATTTAATATACTGATACTCATAGAAACATTCAGGGTACATGATATTGTCTAATTTAGATTAGAAGGATATTTCACTTCTCATGGAAATACCCACGTATCTTCGTAATTTTTGACGAAAAATCATGAAAATTTCAGGATCTAAACTAGAGATGAACCACCTGCACAAAAGGAGTCATAGGGGAGAGCTGCCAATATTGTACCGCCTCCTAAATTGTACCACCTGTTCACATCTGAAACCAGAAAAGGACTGGCAGCAACGAATGGTGCAGTCAACGCATCTAAACGCAAAACTCTTCGACTCGATTGGTTTCGAGACTGAGTGAGGGTAGGAAGAGTTGTTGCTAAAAATATATTTTCGCACCAAGCAGTACTATTTTTCACGTAATTCGTAGTAGGTACACCTTCCTTTTGAAAGGAGGATCTTGAATTTTGGTTTACGGTTAAGTCAATATACCTATTCCAAATGAACTGTTGAAATTGCGTTCATAATTCCATAATCAATAATTAATTGAAGACATTCATAACAAATATTACACAGATTCCTAAGTTGTACCCCCCGAAGTTGCTTCTATTAAACCACCGGTATAACTTAGGACATTCATATTAATTTTTACTTTGTAGATGCCGAAGTTATATCAATACGGTAAATGACAGACACCTAAATCCACTTTCAAACGTCATTATCTAGACCAAAACAAAGTTGCCAATGATGCAGTTAAATCGTTAGGTCAAGCTCCAATGTAAAGATAAAAATATGGTACAATTTAGGAGACATCCGTATAATTCAGGCAACTGGTTTCTTAATTTGTACCAGAATAAAGAATTTTTCGAATTTCATTTAGATGAAAACTGCGCAGTTTTATGGATTTTTTATGTTAGTTTTGTGTTCCTTGTATGCAGTAATGTTCTGTGATTTTTCTCTCTATCGAAAGACATCAACAGTCTGAAATATTTGCATTCAAAGAAAAGCGGCACAATATAGAAAACTCTTCCCTATACACTACACGACAGCAGCGATGAAACGACCAAATTTTCAGGAATGTTATAATAGGGGGCACAATTGGCCCAAAATTCCCTCGAATTAGTGTTCAAGATCCCCAAATGACTAATAATACACCTGTCTCCTGGAATTTTTTTTAATTTGTTTCAATTCCCATGGAATCCCCCCCCCCCCGTGTATATCACGTATGATGACCACTTTTGTGCAGTTAGTTCATTCCAAGTGTATCTATCTATCCTGCAATTTTCATGGTTCTACGTCAAACATAAGAGAAGAGAAGTGAAACAAATGAGAATTTTTCAGAACTAAAAATTTTTCAGGAGACAAGTGTATTGGTAGTAATTTGGGGATCCTAAATACGATTCCGACAAAATTTTGAGCCAATTTTGCCCCCTAATATAACTTTCCGGAAAAATGGTTGGTTTTTCAATAATCATTACAGGCAAAATTAATTCAAATTATAGACCTTGTCATCACTATCCAACATTTCCAAGGTTTTCGATAAAGTAAACAAGGGCAGATTCTGAATTTTTAAACAAATATAACATTTCACCAGATTGTAGAATGGACGTTCACATGGAAAATCCACGGAAGAAGCTATAGTTGATCTGACGAGTGAAATATATAGCTAGCTGGACAGAAGCAAACCGTCTCTTTGCAATTTTGTCAATCTTGCGAAAGCTACCAAGCTACCACGTGTCATAAGAAACTGTTGAAGAATTGTCTACGATCTTATTGGGAGTTACCTATTGAATCGGTAACAAATAACAAACAGGACAGATATCACTTGTACAACCGGATAAATAAAATAAAGTGTTTCTTATTTATATTGATGATTCATCGATATCCAAATATATCTGGGATTATACCAACCTGTGCAGATGACACAGCAATCTTTTTGAAGCTGACTCTTGAGATAATTTGAAACTGATCATGAAAGACGACTTCCATAAAGTTAAACAGTGTCAACAATTTATAGACGGAGCAGTAGAAAGTCCTTAAGCAACATCTGTGAAATACTTAGAGATAATAATTGACAGACACCTCATGTGGGATGCATTTAGTAATAAAATTAGAGTACTACCACCACGTTTCAAACATGTGAAAGAATATTTAGATCAAAAACAGTTAATTGCATTGTTATGCATTGGTTCATAGTCGAATGAGCCATGGAAATACATGGTGGGAATGGGTAAATGATGATCACCTTCAAAAGATTTTATTTATATTTATTATGAATATATTTAGGTATTTGGGAATATATTGTCACAAATTTTTGAAGGATTTCAGTATTTGATGATGTTAAATATTCTGCATATTTATTCTAGAAAGCAATAACATTTCATATTTAGTAATCATTGTTATATCACTCGCAAGTGTGTTGCAATATACTTCCATGATTACTTTTATATTTATTTATCTGTTTGTTGTGATATATGATTTTTAACCAAACGAACATATATTCTGTTGATATTTTTTATAGAAACATACCTTAGGATCATATATTCTTAATAATGCACCTTCGTCCAGCAAAGTCTTCGCAACTGAAATAGAAGGACTTTCTCGCGTATCACCGGTATTCTTCTTGAATGCGAATCCTAGTATACATATACTCTTTCCGTCAAGAGTATTGAAACATGCATCGATAATTTTCCTGGTAAAACGTGATTTTTGATGTTCATTCATATCTATCACTTGCTGCCAATATGCAGCGACTTCATGTAAATTCATACACTCGCTTATATACACCAGATTCAAGATGTCTTTCTGGAAACAGCTACCTCCAAAACCTGTAATAAAATACGAAAGTTAAGTGAAGTAAACGAAGTGTTTTTCATATAGAGTTCGATTATTTTATCTTTATCCATGCGTCATCATTGTTATGCATATAAAATAAGGCTAAATGTAGAAAGACGTGGCTAATATCCCGATGAAATTACAACTAGTAGGTAATAGGATAGGATAATGAATTACTAAATTAACATTGTCAAATTCATGGAAATGGCGAACCACCAGACAATGAGAATTTTTTTTAGTATCAACAGAATACCGTGTGACACACACTCATGGTTACACCCCCTTTTCTTCTTTCCTTTTTTCCTTTATTTTCCAAATATATCAAAAAGTGCCGCGTTCAGTGAGCATATTCAGTGTTCCAAATTAAAAAAATATTTCTGGATAAACAACGGCGAAAAGGAATGAATCTGTTTTAAAATTGTTTTTTTCCATTAACCAGCTGTCGTCCCATTACGGCAGCCCTCAGAAGTCAAAACTTGTGCGAGCCAAGGATCAACGAAGTCTTATCTTTTAACGTGTGATTCCTAGCACACGGTATATTCCAATTATTACAAATCCAGTGACATCAGGTTTGATAGGATAATGGAACATGGAGGCAAAGATATGTTCATAGAATTGTTGAAGTTATCCTATTTTCGCGTATATCTTCGCCTTTCTTGTAGTTAATACATATATGATTGTTGTAGATGATTCCTGGCAGAATTGCTCTTTAATGGAGTATCCGGTTCATATAGGGCCTCAAAATAATTGCAAGTTAACATTTGAAAAAACATTTCCCTCGGTATCTCACTTGTTTTTGCGTGTTCGTTGATGAATTTATCACAAAAATTATGAAAATGACAAGAAAAACCGAGAAAACAGTATTATGGAATATGTACCATCGTAGAGGAGACTGGAGAAATTAAATTCGGATTTTTTTTTAATTTCAATCTGTTTCTCACTTGTTTTTGCGTGTTCGTTGATGAATATTTCAAAAAAATTATTAGAAAGACAAGAGGAACCAAGAAAAAAGTATTATGGAGTATTAACCAACGTAGGGGAGACTGGAGAAATTAAATTCAGATTTTTTTACGTTTCACTCTGTATCTCACTTGTTTTTGTGTGTTCGTTGATGAATTTTTCACAGAAATCATGAGAATGACAAGAAGAACCGGGGAAAAATTATTATGGAATATGTACCACCGTAGGGGAGACTGGAGAAATTAAATTCGGATTTTTTTATGTTTCACTCTGTATCTCACTTGTTTCTGCGTGTTCGTTGATGAATTTTTCACAGAAATCATGAGAATGACAAGAAGAACTGGGAAAAAAGTAATATGGAATATGAACCACCGTAAGGGACACAAATGAACAGAAAACCTTATAATACCTAGTTTTCGAAAAAAAAAAACTGATTACTCTTGTCATTCTCATAATTTCTGTGAAAAATTCATCAACGAACACGCAAAAACAAGTGAGGCATTGAGGGAAATGTAAAAAAAATCAGAATTTAATTTCACCAGCCTCCCCTACGGTGATACATATTCCATAATACAATTTTATCGGTTCCTCTTATCATTCTCATGATTTCATTAAAAAATTCATCAACGAAGACGGAAAAACAACTGAGATATAGAGTAAAATGTAAAAAAACGAATTTAATTTCTCCAGTCTCCCCTACGGTGGTAGATATTCCGTTATACTGTTTTCTCGGTTCTTCCTGTCATTCTCATAATTTATGTGAAAATTTCATCAACGAATACGCAAAAACAATTGAGATACAGACTAAAATTTAAAAAAAAAATTAATTTAATTTCTCCTGTCTCCCCTAAGGTAATATTCCATAATACTGTTTTCTCGGTTCTTCTTGTCATTCTCATAATTTTTGTGAAAATTTTATCAACGAACACGCAAAATCAAGTGAGATACAGAGTGAAACGTTAAAAAAATTCCGTATTTAATTTCTCCAGTCTCCCCTACGGTGATACATATTCCATAATACAATTTTATCGGTTCCTCTTATCATTCTCATGATTTCATTAAAAAATTCATCAACGAAGACGGAAAAACAACTGAGATATAGAGTAAAATGTAAAAAAACGAATTTAATTTCTCCAGTCTCCCCTACGGTGGTAGATATTCCGTTATACTGTTTTCTCGGTTCTTCCTGTCATTCTCATAATTTATGTGAAAATTTCATCAACGAATACGCAAAAACAATTGAGATACAGACTAAAATTTAAAAAAAAATTTAATTTAATTTCTCCTGTCTCCCCTAAGGTAATATTCCATAATACTGTTTTCTCGGTTCTTCTTGTCATTCTCATAATTTTTGTGAAAATTTTATCAACGAACACGCAAACAAGTGAGATAAAGAGTGAAACGTTAAAAAAAATCCAAATTTACTTTCTCCTGTCTCCCCTACGGTGGTACATATTCCATAATACTGTTTTCTCGGTTCTTCTTGTCATTCTCATAATTTCTGTGGAAATTTTATCAACGAACACGCAAACAAGTGAGATAAAGAGTGAAACGTTAAAAAAAATCCAAATTTACTTTCTCCTGTCTCCCCTACGGTGGTACATATTCCATAATACTGTTTTCTCGGTTCTTCTTGTCATTCTCATAATTTCTGTGGAAATTTTATCAACGAACACGCAAAAACAAGTGAGATAAAGAGTGAAACGTTAAAAAAATCAGAATTTAATTTCTTCAGTCTCCCCTACGGTGGTACATATTCCATAATACTGTTTTATCGGATCCTCTTGACATTCTTATAATTTCTATGGAACATTCATCGACGAACACGCAAAAACAAGTGAGATACAGATTGAAATTTAAAAAAAAATCCGAATTTAATATCTCCTGTCTTTCCTACGGTGGTACATATTCCATAATACATTTCTATCGGTTCCTTTTGTCATTGTCATAATTTCTATGAAAAATTTATCAACGAACACTCAAAAACAAATAAGACAGAGTCAAATTAAAAAAAAAACGAATTTAATTTCTCCTATCTCCCCTATATTCCATAATACTTTTTTATCGATTCCTCTTGTCATTCTCTTAATTTCTATGAAAAATTCATCATCGAACACCCAAAAACAAATGAGATACAGAATGAAATGTAAAAAAAATCTAATTTAATTTCTCCAGTCTCCGTTACGGTGGTATATATTCCACAATACTTTTTTCTCGGTTCTTCTTGTCATTCTCATGATTTCTGTGAAAAATTCATCAACGAACACGCAGAAACAAGTGAGATACCGAGGAAAATGTTTTTTCAAATATTTCGAATATTTAGAACAGTTCGTTGGGTTCATCTACACAATATGCCTCAATAAATTTAAGGAAAAGCCCACAATTGGGCGAGAAGACAATAAACGAGTTTCAGAAAAATCGCGTTTTCTGCTTCGTCCTGTAGTAATTTACAAAATAATTGATATAATCGAAGGAAATTGATATTCTTCACATAATATTATACTCAATAATCAAGAAAAATCCATTCGCAGAAGATATTTTCCATAATTAGCGTTTGACCCATTTTTGTAGATCACGCTGTAGAGCCAGAAAAAAAGTCTAATGAAGAAAGTTGCTTGTTTTGACTTGTAGAATGATATATCCAAAAATCAAAAAAAATCTATCAAGCCCCAAGAATACATGTATCCAGTGCCATGTCCTTTATATATTTAATCACTTTCACATTCAGAACTGTCACCAATGTTCATAATAATGGGTTCAATAACCATATCACAGATGAGCTTTTCTCGTTCATACTATTTTTTAATGAGTGATTTAATGTGTTGATGAAATGGGTTTCGTTTCTTATTTTGATGTACACCGTTTTTCGAGATATTTAAAGTGCATCTTCAACTCTCTAAAATACGGTAAAGAAAAGTTATGATATTTTTTTCGTGGTTTAAATTGTTACCTCTTGAACAGATGAAAGTGGTAAAAAAAGTCCACCATTCGCTCTTTCCCTTTTAACACAAATTGTTATGCTTGTGAATTAATTCCAGGCATAATCTAAAAAATTGTTAAAATATATTGTGAATGTTTTTACCTGTATTCATCGATTTGGGTAATATTTTTTTCTCTCATTAGGGTTGTCATACTATGAATAACTGTTGTGTGAATATCCCGGCAGTAGGTACTGAATTATAGTCACAAATATCAATTGTGAGGTTGGAAATTTTAAAAAGTATATGTGAATAAAACACATTGTATTGTACTTTGGAAGTAATGATTCCAAGAGACGTTTAGCTTTGAAAAAAAAAACAGTTTTTATAATATATTCGACTGCAAAACAAAGTAAAACTGGTGACAAACAATACCCCAATGACAGAAAACAATGACGCAATTGATGGTACTACGCTAGTCAATACAATGTTTGGCAAGTTTAGTTGAAATGTAAAACACTGTCGGTTTAATGGCTATCTCTTTCCACTGTTTTGAGTTCCAATGGATCACCAGAATTCTTAGCTTAGAAGACAAATGTTAACGAATTTTTATTCGCTCATGGCGGTTGATAGAAAGATATGGTCGATAGAGGGTGTGTGATTTCTTCGATCATAAATCGATGACGCATTGGTAAAGATAAAATAATCGAACTGTAGGTTGGGTCGATAGTTTTTGGAAAATAAAAAATCTTTTCTATAGGATGCCATGAAAAAAATTCCACGTTTCACGTAATCCGATTTTTGGAGTACCTGGTGGCCCGTTAAAACAATCTACCTCTGATATTTTCAAAGGAATGGCTTGTGCTTGTGCATGTACCTCACAAGAAATATATATATATATACAAAACGGGACTGTTAGAAGACAATTTGCAGTGCAAACCCTTCAAGATATCACCAGAAAAGGCTAACAACAAAATGTGCGAAAACTAGGCATTAGATCTCATAAGACATATATGTACAGTGTCTTTCAAAAGTATCGGAACGGTCTCATATTTCAGAAACGACCCGGAGAAAATATATATAAATTTCGATAGGGTGGTTTTTGATGATGCCCGATTCAAAGGTGATATCGGCAGTGTTGCCAAATCAACAGTTTTTCAGATATTGAGGTCAAATCAATTGGAACACTCTATTTGTTTTCATTGCAATCAATTCAGCGACGCCTCATTACTTATGTATCCAAATATCAGATTTTAAATTGGTGTAGTTTGAGCAATCAGCCAATTTAGAAATCTAAACAATTTAATTTGTCAGGAAGCTCTTTTAATCACTCCTCAAATGCTGACTAATACCCTGAGGGAATTTCATAACCGCTTGTGCTATTGTTTAGCAAATGATGGCAAATATTTTAAGCACTTGGTCAGATAGTTTTCAGTTTCTGTTATTTGATTCAAAAATCAATTGGAAAAGAATTCAATTATTTGTAAGAAATGTTATGATATGTTTTCGAGCCCTTTTGAAAATATTGGACCGTTCACAGACATTTCAACGAACCATGTTCTCATATATCAAAAACCACATCAATAATTCACGATCTGGTAGTTGGAGACATAAACAGTGCGACGAAGTGTACGTGAATCCTAGCTATCTTAGCGATAGCGAAGATCGAACACTAACAAGTGACTTACAGCGAGGCAACCTCAATCCACGGCCCACGCGGCCTGTGCTACTCCTCAGAAGACAAAGCTGAAGCCTTCGCGGACACTATGGAGCGCCAATTTGAGCTGAACATTGACAGGAGAGACGACGCAGACAGGGACGAACAACTGGAAGACAGGGCCAGGTAACTGCTAGAGTCAATACATGATGACAATATCCGCCCTGTCACCGAGGAAGAACTGAGAACACACATTAGGTATCTCAATGTGAGGAAGGCCCCGGGAGCCGACGCAATATCCAACAAGATATTGAAGAAACTCCCGGACAGCCAAGTTCTCGCATTGACGAACATCATGAACAATTCTTTGAGGTTACGCCACTTCCCAAGACGTTGGAGGCATGCAATTGTGATAATGATCCGGAAACAAGGACAAAACCTAACGTTCCCCCAAAACTACCGACCAATAAGTCTGCTTAGATCAATTGGCAAGCTCGCCGAGAAAGTCGTCCTCGAAAGACTGAACAAGGAAATTGAAGACAGGAACATCCTACCTGACGAGCAGTTCGGTTTTAGGAAAAACCACTCCACCGAGATGCAGGCCCTGAGGCTGGTGGAGAAGTCCATTCCAGAGCTGAATCGCAGCAGAAGCGCACACCTGCTTCTGCTGGATGTTTCCAAGGCCTTCGACCGCGTTTGGCACGAGGGCCTCATCTGCAAAGTCGGCCTTCCCAGAGGCCTGGTGAAATGAATAGGATCCTTCCTGTCTGATAGAACCTTCCAAGTGAGGATTGAAGGCACTCTCTCCGAAGGTAGAGAGATCTGAGCTGGCGTCCCCCAAGGGGCCATCCTCTCCCCCACGTTGTACTCGGTGTCATACCGAGAACGGAGCACGTCAGGATCTCTCTATACGCTGACGACACCGCCCTGCTGGCAAGCTCAATGAACAGGGAACAAGGGGTTGTCTACCTGCAGAACGCAGTGGACAACCTAGAGAGCTGGTTTCTTGATTGGAAAATCAGGATAAACCCGGACAAAACGCAGTTAATTGACCTAGGCAGGAGAAACCACCCCCGAGACCTCATCAACGTTGCAGGACGTAACATCCCCTGGCAGCCACAGGCCAAGTACCTAGGTCTGATTATAGACCGCAGGTTAACCTGGAGCCCGCACATCAACGAGATCAAGAGGAAACTGGCCTCTAGGGTGAGCATACTCTACCCGCTCCTTAACAGGAGGAGTAGGCTCAACCTAAAGAACAAGTTTCTCCTGTATAACACAATGGTGAAATCGGTCATAATGTACGCATCCGCAGCGTGGGGGCGCTCCGCCCCCACAAACGTGAAGATTCTAGAGCGGGTCCAGAACAAGTACCTACGCATGATAGTTAATGCGCCGTGGTTTGTCCGAAACCAGCAAATCCGTGACGATTTGAAGATCCCTACCATCCGGGACAGCATCCAGACCCGAAACACCGAGGTCATTGAGCTGGCAGAGACTCACGAGAACCCCCTCGTGAGAGCAGCGGTGGACTACCCAGCTGGAGCCCCCACGAAGTTCAAAAGGCCCAGAATGTCCCTGTAGCCCGAAGAGATCAGAACGCAGAGAGTCAGGAGAGTAAGTAGTTGTCAGCAAATACTGAACCCCCCCCCCCAAATAAACCGTGGAGAAAGGGACCACAGCAGTGAGAGACATCCAGGACTCCAGGATGCCTCCCAAACACCATCAGACAGATTTCACATAAGTCAGTACAAAGAGTCGAAAGAGTAAGTGGACTAGGTTCCAGACTCGTAATTTAGTTACTATGATCAACATATACTTTAGGCATTCAGTCTTGCTCTCCGGTCTAGTGCAGATCGTTTAGCAGTGCTCTTGGCTTTTTACTGAATTTTCATATTAGCTTTTATCAAAGCCAAACATTTATTTGCATACAAGCCTGACATATTGGTGAAACACCCAGTCAGCTGTATATTCGAGTTAAACTCAGTGCAACTCTATATTGCCTGTCCTATACAACGAGCTTTGCTGCTGTTAGGCTGCCGACAGAAACTGGAACTTCGAGATTTGGAAATCTACAGCTAGCCCTCATTGCTTTGCTGCACCTTCTTGCATTCGAATTGTTTTCTCAAAAAAATTTGTTGTTTGTTTTACTGCCTACTTCCACTGCCGGAACTCCGTTCCAGTGAAGAGATACAGGAGAACTGTATCGAGTTGGTAAGAGTACACACTCTTTTTGAACTTTGTTGATGAATAGACAATTTATTCGGACAATTGATACCTACCATAGTCCTCAGACTCAGACATTTTTCAAGTGATACACATTTATAAAAAACAAAGTATTTCGTAAAACCGAAAAATGCCTGTCTCTCCACACAATTCCACAAAGTGGATATTAAGGCAAATATCTGACAGAAAACAACTACTTCCCCCTACGGATATTGAATTATATCTGTCTTCTATTTGTGCAACGTTCCTCACGGACACATAATTGCAAGTGCTACTTGTTATAAAGCCATTGAACATTAATCCTTCATTTTTGTTGGAAATGACCACCTGCATACATGCATGTTTCGAGGTTATTTTCCTCTCATCGGTGCAAGGATAGGTCAGATCATAGTCCTCAGACTCAGACATTTTTCACGTAATACACATTTATATTTTTATAGTACATTATTTGTGTGTTTGTCGAGCACTTCAGGCTAACTTCCTGCAAGGCTCGAA
The DNA here is from genome assembly GCA_958502065.1 of Chrysolina americana. Taxonomy (NCBI): domain Eukaryota; kingdom Metazoa; phylum Arthropoda; class Insecta; order Coleoptera; family Chrysomelidae; genus Chrysolina; species Chrysolina americana. Next base: position 36,077,009 of record OY293420.1, read on the forward strand.
CATTAACATTATTTCTGAACTCATACTGATTTTTATATGTATATTGTTGAAATATTCGAGAAACCTGCTGTTAATCAAGAATAATTTAGATATTTTTGCTTGCCGTTTTTCTTTAAAATCGATATTGCAAACTTTTCTGAAAAAATAATTATCAAGTTATTTTTTTTGCCGAATGATAGGTGCTCTTTGGGGATCGCTCTACTTTCGAGGCCTCAATCGAACGTCTAGAATACTTGAATAAATCATTCTGATAATTTTTCACTGCCTCAAACTTTCTCGGGTTGTAAAATTTCGAGTCAAAAATTAATCCTCATCAGAAGTTGCATCCATTTACGTTTTCAACGTAAAAATAGAACAGCAAAATTTGCGTCAGGCTGATCGAATCGAAACCCGCGGAGCTAGCCGGTTCGAATTTCGTGATGAAATTGATTCCGATCAAATTCTTAATATTCAGCCTCGACGACATGGGGCCTTTTGAGCATGGCCTACCTCGCGATTTTTTTGCAGAAAACTTGCCTCAACCACATGGTATGAGCCAAGTAGGTACATTTAGCACACCTAGTAGGTTCGAAAATATTCCCGATAGAATTGAACGAATTTCAAATAGACCATGGCTTGAATTTTCGTCTCGTGTAGATGAAATGACTCCGATATTATTCTCGGATGAAATTGATTTACCTGATGAGGATAATAGTAGTGCCGAAACGTCACTCCCTGTAAATGCCGCGATACCGAGAAAAAGATTTCTCAAATAATGCGATATCCGATATTAACAATCCAAAACCTGAAGAAGAAGCTATATCTACCTCTTTCGAGAGACCTGGATTTGTACAAATTACTAATCCACCTATAATTCCAGTCCCTGTGGCCGAGATATCAGACATAGGAGATTGGTGGCGCCCAGAATCTAACAAAAGAAGAGTTAAATTTCAGCAACCGACTGAAATTTCTCCTCTTCCGGAAATGAATGAAAATCCTTCGGTACCTGCTCGCCGTAGCAACGTACCTAGTGAATCTTCTGATTCCATTAAACAGTTGGCTCAGATTTTATTAAATCTATCCGGCCAAAATAATATTCGGAAAGTCGATAGACAACGCCTACCGACTTATTCCGGATTAGATATTGAAAACCCGCAATTTTTTGTAAATGGACTCGTTGAAGAGTTACAAAAATTTCGTGTCGAATCTGACGAATGGGTAGGCATTTTCAAAAGCCAACTCAGAGGAGATGCCTTGAGTTGGGCATATTCATATCAAGGAATAGAATTGTCGTGGAGAGATATGATCAATCGATTTTATTCAAAGTTTGATAATGCCGAACTAAGGACAAGACTGCTTTCTAAGCTGTATGGCCAAAAGCAAAGTAAAAATGAAAAGGTTGAGCTATTTATCACTAGCAAAGTCGCGTTGATAAATCGTCTGCTTCCTCAACTTGATCAAGGGGACGTTATCCGTCTCATCCTTGAATTAATCTCTCCCAATATTAAAGCATATTTACGTGGTAGAAGATTTCCTTCGGTGGGAGTATTTCGACAGATATGTGAAAGCATAGAAATCGATTTATTAAATTCACGGTCGAATATTTCGAAAGCCACGCCTACCGAAAATAAAGCTCCTCCCCCTCGGAATTCAAACTCGAATTTTCAGCCGAATAATTCGATAAATGTTACTAATAATAGTAATGCGAATACTAGGAACAATATTAACTCCAACTGGAGAAACAATTTCCGATGAAATAATAATAATAGTGGTTATAACAGCCAAAATAGGTCTGTAAATTTCTCACAACCTCCTCCGGCCAATCGCGGCCCTCCAATGAACGAGAATAGACTTAATACTATTCAAGAAAACTCTGATGAATCGCAGACAGGAAACTGCCAAATAGATGTCTTGCCAACGGTGACGAGACGTCTAGCGGAGTAAAAAGCCGTAAAAATAATAAAGATTTCCACGAATTACAGTGTTGTGGCAATAAACCCCGAGTTGGATACTCAAAATAACCAAAACCTGTAAATTTGTTTTCTCCTAAACAGTTACCCTGTTCGCAAATAAATAATGTAACCTCCGAAGTGGTTCTTCCGGATATGGAAACTGTCATAGTTTTGGATGAGACTAGACAGTTCGGTAAGCATCTACCGAGAATCCCTGTAAGAATAAACAACCAGTCTGTGTTGGCCCTTATCGATACGGGGGCAAGTGCTAATTTTGTACGGGCCGATCTGTTCCCAGAAAAAGACCTGACAAATTTGCCAAGCCCGGATACAATACAGCTAGTTTGTGTAAACAATCAAAGTTTTAGCCTTGGGCACTTAGATGTGGTAGTGGAAATAAAAGAGAAGGATTTCAGATTTAACGCCATAGTGTTACACGACTTAAACGATCCCGTAATTCTCGGACTACCGTTTTTGTCGGCCCATGAAGCTATGCTAGATATTAAACGAAAATGTTTATATCTAGGTAGAGTATTCTCTGAAGCTGAGAGTCGGCCTCAAGAGACCCATGTTGCGAACACGGTAGACTTTTCAACAATTCAACAATTAGTTGCAGAGCCTCTGGAGCTAGCACGCCCGGACCCCTTGCGACCTTTCTGCCTGCAAACTGATGCGAGCACTATAGGACTTGGTGTAGTCCTTTTCCAGCAACGAACGAACGGCAAGAGAGATATTATTGCCTATAGCAGCTTAAAATTAAACAAGACGGAACGCCGTTATCATGTAAATGAGCTAGAGTGGTTAGCAATTATCTGGGGAATCCGAAAATATCGGCACTTCCTACAAGTTAAAACATTTACATTATTTACTGACAATTCAGCACTTCTATGGCTGGATAAGGCACGCGACGAAACAGCAAAACTCACTCGGTGGGCGCTACTCCTACAAGAGTATGATTTTAAAATCGTCCATGTGCCTGGAAAGCTGAATCAACTCCCCAATTTCCTGTCCCGCAACCCAGTAGAACAAAAACCGGTCAGGATATTACAAGGGATACCGAAAGAATGTTTTTCCCAATTAATGAAAATGAAAATATCCCTGTGGAACAGGAGGAAGTCCTGTACCATATAGGAACCGAATCCTTAAATGTAATGCAAACTTTTTACGATGATGTCGCTGCTGCTCAGAGAGTGTGCCCTGGCGTCCAGCGATTCATCCAAAAAATAATCGAGGCTCGTCAAACTATCGAACCAACCGAATTTGAAATTGAAGACGGACTTGTCTTTTACGTAGGACGAGACAATACCGAAAAGAGATTGGTAATACCTAAACGTTTCTTACCTCGAGTGTTAAAACACTACCACGACGATGCAGGTCACCCTGGCGTAGACGAAACTTATCGCCAATTCGCAAGACATTTTCAGTTATCCCCCTTAAAACGCGCGTTGGAGATTACGTTACTAAATGCCTAATCTGCGCGACGACAAAAAGAGCTAAGCCCCAAACTACAGCGAGCTAAACCATGGGAGACAGTATCTCTAGACGTAATGGGACCCTACCCATGCCGTCCTGGAGGAAACCGATATCTGTTAGTCATAACAGACTGCTTTAGCAAATGGGTCGAGGAAAAAGCCGTCCCACGTGCGAATGCAGAAGCCCTGGTCAAATATCTACAGAAAGATATCTTTAACCGGTGGGATAGCGCCGCGCAGTTCCGCGGAAGAATATTAGAGTCCTTCCTTGAACACCACCACATTACTTTAAAACTTGCCCGTTTATCATCAACAGGCCAACCCTGTTGAAAGACGAAATCAGGAGATAAAGAAGATGTTGCGCGCTGCTCTAGTGAACCTAGAAGAGCACGCCTGGGAAGAGAAAATTCCCAATATTCTTTTCAATCTCCGAACTCGACATAATGCGGCTATTGGTATATCCCCGAGCATGCTGCCCCTAGGCTACGAGTTACCGCGCCCTGGCGACTGGGCTACACCCCAAGAAGCCAGGCGTAGGAACCGTAACCAGGACAGAGATAGACGGATCGCAGATGCGACCGCGGCTACAACTTCATACCAAAGAAAACATTTCCCGCGACCAGATCTACCCCAACCGGTAGATTTTCAACCCGGTCAGTGGGTTCTGTGCCGTAACCATAGGAAAGAGCAGAAAAACTTTGACCAAACTTGGGTGGGACCCTGGAGAGTTCTCAGGAAACTAGGGCCTACTTGCTACTTAGTGAACAAAGGGGGTGGAGAATATAACGTTCATACCGACGACCTCAGGTTCGCTTCTGCACCTAGGAGAGGGCAAGATAATCTGGATCCTCTTTCCCCTTTGCCTTCCTCGGACGAGGAAGAAGTAGAAGATTGAGCCCAAATGTTATGCACAGATTCTTTCTACCCGATTTCGACGATTTTTCCCACGTTCGTGATAACAATTATATCCCGAAACCGACCGCTAAACTCATTCCCTTGACGAATTCTAAGCCAACTTTTGCATTATACGAGACGACGCATTCTACCCGATTTCGACGATTTTTTTTCATGTCCGTGGTAATAAATCCCAAACCCGACTGCAGCATGCAATACGTCGTGACGGATTTTTTCAGCTTTGTTTAGAGCGCGGAAAAGAGACCTCGAAGTAGAGTGTGATTCCATATCTAGAGTAAGGCTTTAGTTTTTTTCAAATAGTAAATTTTTCCCCTTATACTGCGTACCCCAACCTGCGTGTTGACGTCCCGGTACGGTCGACCTCATGTCCGACATTGTTTAATTACACTGCCCTTGTTAAAAATTTTTACTATTATTTCCCCCGTACACACCCCAACCTGCGTGTAGAAATCCCGGTGTGGTTAACTGAACAGTTAACAATCTGTATTCCCTCTATAAAAATAATTTGTTTCATTAATTTTAAGCACTTAGGTGGGGGGGTCCGTGTCATAATCTGCCAAATAAGTGAGTTTGAGCAGATTTTATCATCTTCCAAAAACTCTATTTGAAGCAAAAACTTGAAAAGGGATTTTTATCTAAGTCTAAATTGAACAAATATACCATTTGTTTCAATGATTATAATGCCATAAATCTATTTCGTGTCAACGTCTAAGAACGTACACGAAATTATTTTTCAAGTCATGATTCTAGAGCGATTTCGATAGGCTCCGCTCATACGAATCGTCTCTGCGGGTTTTGGATTCTGACCGGCAAAGTCCGCTCAGTAGGACACGCCCACCGCGCTCGAATGTGCGAATTCATACGTGGAAATCTCGCAACTGGGAGAAAATCTGCAAATTACTATAAATATAGGGCAAAGAGCCCACTTTAGGCATTCAGTCTTGCTCTCCGGTCTAGTGCAGATTGTTTAGCAGTGCTCTTGACTTTTTACTCATTTTTCATATTTGCTTTTATCAAAGCCAAACATTCATTTGCATACAAGCCTGACATATTGGTGAAACACTCAGTCAGCTATATATTCGAGTTAAACTCAGTGCAACTCTATATTGCCTGTCCTATACAACGAGCTTTGCTGCTGTTAGGCTGCCGACAGAAAATTGTCCGAGTTTTTGGATCTTCGAGATTTGGAAATCTACAGCTAGCCCTCATCGCATTGCTACTATAAGGCTTTTGAATATTATCATTCATATTTGTGGAACAAGACGACTTCATAGTCGTCTGACCTATCCTTGCACCGATGAGAGGAAAATAACCTCGAAACATGCATGTATGCAGGTGGTCATTTCCAACAAAAATGAAGGATTAATGCTCAATGGCTTTATAATAAGTAGCACTTGCAATTATGTGTCCGTGAGGAACGTTGCACAAATAGAAGACAGATATAGTTCTATATCCGTAGGGGGAAGTAGTAGTTTTCTGTCAGATATTTGCCTTAATATCCACTTTGTGGAATTGTGTGGAGAGACAGGCATTTCTCGGTTTTACGAAATATTTTGTTTCTTAGAATTGAACTCTCCTATACACACTCGAACTTTGTTTGTTTTATGTACTTTTGATCTCTGCCTAGAGACAGTGCTACCAGGAGGGTTACTTGATCTGTTGTCGGATGGCGCTGCGAATTACTTTATTGTGAGTCGCAGCTTCATTCGTAGACGGATACTATAAGGCTTTTGAATATTATCATTCATATTTGTGGAACAAGACGACTTCACAGTCGTCTGACCTATCCTTGCACTGATGAGAGGAAAATAACCTCGAAACATGCATGTATGCAGGTGGTCATTTCCAACAAAAATGAAGGATTAATGTTCAATGGCTTTATAACAAGTAGCACTTGCAATTATGTGTCCATGAGGAACGTTGCACAAATAGAAGACAGATATAATTCAATATCCGTAGGGGTAAGTAGTTGTTTTCTGTCAGATATATGCCTTAATATCCACTTTGTGGAATTGTGTGGAGAGACAGGCATTTTTCGGATTAACGAAATATTTTGTTTCTTAGAATTGAACTCTCCTATATACACTCGAACTTTGTTCGTTTTATATACACATTTATATTTTTATTGTGCATTATTTGTGTGTATATTGTTGAAATATTCGAGAAACCTGTTGTCCCAAACAAACTCCTGGGCGTTGTACTTACCTGTTACGGCTTCGTGTCTCGTTCCAGCTACGACCTTTGTCCGCAAAAGAAAGGACTGATATCGAAAGAATTCAAAGAGGCACGAAACGTTCTGGTAAACTACTCACCATTAAAGTACACGAGCATTCGTGCCCTGCCATTCCAGGCGTATATTGATATTCAGCGCCGCTGTAGTTAATCAAGAATAATTTAGATATTTTTGCTTGCCGTTTTTCTTTAAAATGGTTATTGCAAACTTTCCTAAAAAAATAATTATCAAGATATTTTTTTTTGCCGAATGAAAGGTGCTCTTTGGGGATCGCTCTACTTTCGAGGCCTCAATCGAACCTAGAATACTTAAATAAATCATTCTGATAATTTTTCACTGTCTCAAACTTTCTCGGGTTCTAAAAATCAGAAGTTGCATCCATTTACGTTTTCAACGTAAAAATGGAACAGCAAAATTTACGTCAGGCTGATTGAATCGAAACCCGCGGAGCTAGCCGGTTCGAATTTCGTGATGAAATTAATTCCGATCCAATTCGTAATATTCAGCCTCGACGACAAAACTATAAAATATAATTAAGTATATGTATAAATATGAATGAAAAGTAATTTGCGACATCTACAGTCAATAGTTTGAAACTTAAATTGAAATGAGCCTGGAATCCAAATGAATGGTTATCTACGACATTGACGGCAGTCAACTTACGGAAATGGATGTGGATGCCCTCTACAGCAGCGGGCACAAAGTGCTCCTAGCGAAGGACCTCAATGCGAGGCACCCAGTGTGGAGTCCGTTCATTAGCCCCGGCGGATGGCCATACGCCAACGGGAGTGGGAACACGCTCTGGAAGTGCTCCATGAATAACAACAAAGCGCTGGACTATCCGGACACCCCCACCCTTTACCCATGGAATGGCAGCGCTCCTTCAACTATCGACCTGGTGATTAACAAGAATGTAGTAGATATAACCACACCGCCTTCGAGTTCATGTCAGATCACGATCCTGTATTTTTATTGATGAGTGGGGGGCAGAACCCGAGAGGGAACAGAACAACCTGTGACTACTCAACCACTGATTTGAAAATAATACAGGAGGATCCTGAATGAGCGAACGGTGGTCACTCCGCAAATAGCGGAGGTCGACCTGGATCGTGAAACTTCGAGGTGGGTTGAAAATGTACAACGGACTAGGGAGGCTACCACCAGGAAGACAGTTCTAAGGGAGGACAGTGATTCCCTTCCAGGTTTCATCCTGGATCTGATTGACCTGAATAACAATGAACGTAAAAAATGTCAATTTTCCCGCAATCGTAAGAGCATGATAAGGCTGGGGTGGGAAATAAATGAACGCATAATGATTCACAAGGATGAAACATGGAAAAGAAAACTCGAAACCCTCAACGCCAACGACGGTTCCCTATGGAAGATGTCGAAGCTCCTGCGCAGAACGCATATATATTAAAAATGATATAATAAAATGGCAGCACTATCCAAAGTGCCTGAAGCATGCAGAGATCATCCCCATTCTAAAATCGGTGAAACTGGAATCGAAAATCGAGAGCTACCGCCCAATCTCGCTGATTAGTGCGGTGGCCAAGGTTGTGGATAGAATCTTACTGAAGAGATTCAATGCCCTCGAGAAAGAGCTGAAACTTATCCCAGCGGAGCAGTTCGGCTTCAGGGGAGGCACTCAACGGCCTTCCAGGTGGCGTGTATGGGGTGATTGAAGGCTTCAATCAAGGGCATAATACAATAATAGTCCTGCTGGATATCCAAAAGGTTTTCGTCACGGTCTAGGTCGATAGCCTCGTCGTTAAGATGCTACGAGCAGGTATGCCATGCCATACGGTACGATTGTTAAACTCATACCTGGTCGACAGAACTTCCATGGTAAGAGTGAATGGAACCAGCTCCACAGTGAAGAAAGCCGGAGCAGGAGGGCCGCAGGGTTCGAGCCTGTCGCCACTGTTCTACTCGCTATATACGCACGATTTTTCAATGCATGAAAACACCCAAACGACGATTTGCGACGATGACAAATCCGCTGCGCACGTAAAAAGCCATCTGCAGAGGGATGTCGTGATATATATTATTATGGCAAACAATAAAATAGTGATAAATCCGACTAAGACAGAGCTTATGAACTTCACCAAGAGAAGAAAGCGTGAAAACGTGGGATTTCAGGGTGGATTCAGGGCTCTGGACGCCGAGATTAGTCAGGCCGAGTCTGTGCGGTACCTGGGGGTCCATTTTTTCGCCAAAGTTTTTTGCAATGATTTTTTCTGCTGCTGTTACCACTCTTGCTGTTTTTCTTTTCGCCTTGTATATTATATAAATTTGATTTGTTTTGTTGCTCAGTTTTACTTGTCTTTTTTTTCCTGTGCACCATGCTGTTTGTTTTCTTGTATCAGTTTTTTTACTAGTCCACGTATTTCTTCGGCTGCCTCCATAACTATTTCTTTGAAATTGTTCCACATTTCTTCTAAAATACTGTTTTCAATTATGTCTCTATCATTGAGAAACATTTTTGTTATCAACTTCCTGTATCTTTTTGCTATTTCTTTATTTTGTAGTTTGTATGATATCACCTATTCATTTTCTTTTACTATTTCTATTACGGCAGTCTTCGTTTCAAGCTACTTTCGGAGATATCAAAAAGATCCACTTGAATTCCATTTGTATTCGATATAATTTTGGATAATGGTTAGTGTTTTCCATAATTGCATTTGTGAAAATCAATTGCAAAAGTCAGAGTGTTTCGAGTTACTCTGGATGGAACATATAGACCAAATAAAGACAGGAGATGTGGACAACCTACAACATTTTGATAATATATGCGCAATATGTTCTGTTCAGTCTGGGGGCTGCCCGTAGAATTTAGTTTTTTCTTTTGGTAGTGCTAGAGACAATTTACGACATTCCCTGTATGTATCGAATGGTTAGATTGTTTTTACTTCACTCCCCAATCGTTGAGTTGTTACCGAAAATTTCTGAAATGGTTCCTCTGATTGAGAGTTGAATTAGAGCTGACTCTAATTTCCGGATCTTGCCACTGGACCACGGATTTTTATGGTGATAGGATAATTATAATGTCAATAGATCTTTAAAAAGATATTGTAGTTATCCATTCGCTCTGTATATCTACCTAATTGATAAATCAGCATTTCTTGTCGAGACAAGTTAGTCATAATAATTAGATTGTATAGAAATATGCATTCGAGTTTTGAAGAACGGTACTACCCGAGAGTTCATTCTTCGGATAGCTTGTTGAAATAATTTTGGATAGATTCAAGGGAATATCCCAAAATACAGGGTGAACAGAAAATCTGGAAAAAAATAATATTTGGAAAAAGTTTCAAGAAAATATCAGATAATACAGGGTGAACAGAAAATCAAAAAATTGAAGATGCAACAAGAATTCGAAACAAACTATTGAAACATGACCAGAGCCAAATATATTTTAAAAGACACAACAGCTCCTAAGAAATATATAATCTGATCTATAATCCAATGAACTGAGAATGTACAGTGAATTGGAAAAATGAGAACATGTCTTGATCTCTTGCTCAATAGAAGCTGCTTATGAGACATATACTGGGTGAATTAAAAATCGAAGATATTGTGAATTAACAGTGAAATGGCAAATGAAAGATATAGGTAAATGGGTAGAAGGGATACACACTGATTAGGTAATACACTTATATAGAGTGAATTGTGAACCAGAGGGTACGGTTGATTGAAAATGAATTACAGGTTAGAGGTCGAGCATGGAGAGTGAACGGGAATCAAAGAATTTGAAATCATGAAAGTTGTTCAAAAAATGGATGTTACATATTAAAATGTATACAAAGGCTTACAATTATTGAAAATGTACAATATAGTGAATTGTGTTTAACTATGAAAACACGACTGAAAAATTAATTTCAAGTGTGAATGATAGAAAAAGTTCTAATGCGATATAGGTCCTATACCGTATGAAGATATCGTGAACTCACAGAGAAATGGTAAATGAAAGGTATAATGGGTTGATATTGTAACGAACTGGGACTCCTTGGCATCGGTGAATCAACACCGACCACCAAAGGCGGGGCTTCGTCGAGCGGCTGCCTCAGCCCCTAGTGTGGGTCCCTTTGATAGGGCTCGACTGAGTTTAGTCAGGGTTTGGTGTGGAAGGAAACACTCGTGGAATAGTTGAAGAATCATACAGTATATTAGAATACAAGCCTGAACAAAATGCTACACATATATAGTAAAACAATCAGCTCGATTTACAACCTAGCACATAAAAGGGGCTCAAACGTGAACCCTGTGGTAACGGTATACGAGACGCTTATTTTCAAACAAATACTCGGTTCGGCAAAAACATCCAAAGGTAAATTAAACTTATTATCTAGTAGGATCCGATCAAGTCATTATAATATAGAGAGGGTCAAACACATATCAACAACTTGAGTCATAAGCCTGTTCAAAAACAAATAATAAGCAACCATTATTTCTGGACATTTGGGTCACGCACGGCGGAGTCAACGACACACCGGAATATACCTTACCTAAGCATGCACAAATAAATCATACCACAATAAACTCCATTATTTAAAGCAATACAGGAAAAATATCATACATCAGATGGTTAAAGTTTACACAAATCAGGTTAAAATCAACCAAGTTGAATGGTGCATAACCATCAACTGCACGTAACCTTCAAACATTTCAGCAAATAAACAGTAAATACCACACATATTCTACTAACCTAGACCATCTTGCCATGCTACAACGTTCATAAAACGGTAAAATATCAAATATCGAATATCTGAAACAATCGCCACTCAAGGACTGATATCAGAACAGCGCATATTTTCTAGTTAATAAATTATTCTCCATTCATAGATAACACCGCTAAAACGAGGTTGAATGTTCGGAGGATATAAATATAATCCACCTACTGAATGCGAAATGCATCTTCTGCCTTATCTGGTTTTATTTGAACGACCGGGAACCGAGTGTTCGAAATTAGGAGATCTTCGTATTTCTCGAATGATGGTTGTCGCAAAGTAAATATTTTCTCGCGGAAGGATATCTGTTGCAGAATGGCGGGTTGTTCATTCGTGGCTTTTTCATCACTATCGGCATAATAAGCTGCAGTTGTTATCGAAAACCATACTTTACCACGACTTATATATTTCACAAATAATTACACTTTAGCTATTTTCTCGATCTCGACATGTCCACTCGTGGACATTACTACATCGGAGCACTTGATTGCACGGAGAGTACATTTGAACCTGTTAAATGATTCGGATTTCGGCTTTTATACGTTTCGCAAAGGCCATTAAATCTCTTTGAAGTCGATTCGCCGACAAGCACGTGCATTTGATGAGCTGTCGCGATTCATTTAATGATCCTTTGTAATGAGGGGTCATTCCATAGCAGATTGGATATTTTTAAGGCGGCATTATTCAATAGAAACATTAAATCATTGAATTTTGTCGCTGACGACTCATCCTAATTCAGTTTATCTTAAATGATTTCACGGTCTGCTATTTAATTATTGGGCCTGATTTTCGCAGGACCGGAGTCTGGCTCAATTAATGATTTTCGTTTAATTAAAATTATACAAAGATGACGTTCGTCACAATATGAAAAGAAAACATACACACACTATTAATTTGATATACCTATTTAGATATATAGATTGTGTTGTAGATTTAAGAAATTGAAGACGGCACAGTTCATTGAAAATTGAGTATATTAGAAAAAAATGTGTAATTGAAATAACAGAGCATGTTTATCAAGTACCTGACAATGAAAAACAGAACCTCCATCAATCAGGTCAAACACAGCCAGAAATTCATTGCAAAAAAAAGTAATGCTTGAAACAGAAAACTGAAAAATTAACTGATGTAGAGAAAAATGTGGAGAAATGATTTTGGTGTCTCTGATGGTCTAGTTCGTTGACTAAACTCAGCGATGATTCAGACTTTTGTGTTATTTCAAGCCGACTTTGGTCGAGATTTCTTCATTGGCAGTATAAAATAAGGTTATGATATCGTACAAACCGGACACAAACCGCAATACTCAAAGGCATAAAATCAAACCCCGGAAAATCAGATATAGGAGTACCACAAGGTTCCATTTTGGGGACACTATTTTTTATAATTTTTGTAAGTGATATAGATACATTTTGCACTATTCCTGATCAAAAAATACTTTATGCCGATGACGCAAATAGTTTAATGTCAAGTGATGACATTGGAAGTCTAGTTAAACGTAGTAACGAAGCATCCAGACAGTTAAAACAAAATTGTAATCAAAATGGACTGATGATGAATTTTTCAAAAACATATTTCATGAGATTTCTACCTGTAACGAAATCACCAGACTATGATTTATATTAACATTTAGATGGTTTATCTGTACAGAGCACTGACTCCCTTAAATTCTTGGGACTCACTCTTGATCCAAAACTCAGATGGAAAAAACATATAAACATGACAGTATCGAAACTAAGTACCACTTGTTACGTTATAGAAAACATCAGAGAAACAGTTACGTTTGATGTCCTGAGACTACTTTATTTTGGACTAGTGCAATCAGTACTTCAATACGGACTTCTACTTTGGGTTGCCTCACCACATTAAGAAAAGATATTTATAACAGAAAATAAAGTCATAAGAGCAATGTATAATATTGTTCCATCATCATCTTGCCGACAACTTTTCAAAGAAGCTAAAATATTAACCTTGCCATGCCTTTACCTTTTTCAATTGATACTATACATAAAAAATAATGAACATAAATTCATGAAGAACAAAGACATACACTCGTATGATACACGTTCAGAGTCAAATTTACACCAACCTTACTTTAGGCTAGCAGAAGGTCAAAACTCACCTAATCAGGACGGAATCAAATATTATAATAAAATAACGAATATTCTAAAAGCTACCACAGAAATATCTTTTAGAAACGAATTAAAAATGTATTTAATTGAAAATGTATTTTATAGCACAGAGGAATTCTTGAATTTCTGAAATCTCCACATACCTCATTTATACTAAATTGATATGTATTTTATTTTGTAGTTGATACTGATAAAAACCAATAATCAGTCTTACAACAAGTAATGATACTAATAGTTTTGCCCACCTGTATATAAACAGTCCCTTGAGATTTTTCAATTTGAGTATTCGAAAGTAATGGTAGGCAATATTTCATTTTCTCATAGAAAAGGTGCCCTAGTCACCCTCATACTTGAAGTTACGAAACACATTCATGGTGGGAGTATTCATTCGGTCCAAAAATCATGAACCCTGAACAGATTAATTAAACAGAGATAACGATATTTATGATGATGTGTTGAGCAAGGAAAAATGTACTACTACTACACATACAGAATATTGTTCCTTTAAAGTGACTTTTTTGTTTCGTCAGTAACAGATCTTTGCGTTTTTACAATGATACTCATCAATATCAACGGGAAAAAGAAGATCTAAAAAATAGGACGTTACTGTCGGTATGCATTTGGCTATTGCATGGTTCACTAGCTCCAGAATTCACTTACACCTGAAGTTATTATGAAATTTGGTGTGCGTCTGGAAGTCTGTCTGTTTATTATTCTGCAAATTTGCATTCAAAGATTTTTGGAAAACAGATTGATTTAATGCAGCAATCGATGTTCATATAAATAAAACTGTTGTATGAATATTATATTGTTTCATTTGACACAGTATCATATGAAGTAATGTTTCAATATCCACTAATTAAACGCATTGTTAAGACCTATCGATTTGATGTAAAGTTTATCTCTTTTCAATCTTAGAATTTTTCAATCAGAAACACATCCAGATGTGTTTGAGTTTTCGAAGTTTTTTCCATAAAATCCACATTTCTCACAGTGGAAATTTCATGAACCAGTTTGATACCTCTCAGTACTCATTCTCGCGTGATTATTGATTTGGAAATTGTACTTACTTAAATCCACTGTTTTGGACATTTAGATATCATTCCTAATGTCCTTTGTACAGAATTCTTACGCAGGAAACTGTTTCTGGAAGATTGTCCAACCATGTGTAGCTTCCCTGTGGTCTGAATTGTTTCTACATTCTATTTTTCGAAGTTGTTTTACTTGTTCAACTATGATAGCGTTCAAATTGGTGAATGTACTATAAAAGTTATTAATATTTTCAATCACACACGAGAGTCCAGCATATTTTGAGTGTTAGGCCAAGTACCTGTTTCATAACTATCGATCTTGATGCAGAGATGCGAAAGGTTGGAAAGACCAAGGTAGTCGACTCGATGCCAATTAAACTAAAATGATTTACAATATTACAAACATTTACAGTTGATAGAAAATACAGTTTAAGTATTGGAATTGTCCAACAGGAGGGATAATGATGCTAATACAATTCAGATGACAAAATGTTTATATGCATGTATGCACGTTTAGTAAGTGGTATACTTGACGCACGTGTGATTGATAGTGGAAAGACTGAGCTAGTTGGGTTGATTTCAATAACAATGATGAAGAAAATTACTCGATCAACCGGATATCATTCAAGATTCACCATTGAGTTTACCCTATTTACAAACGGACGAGTGGTTAAAATTAAAAAAAGATTACTTCTCAATGTATTCAGGATTTGAAACAGTTAGCAAATTATCGAAACTCTATCTCCTCATTCAATATAAGACAGATATTTTGAAAATACATTATGGACAATGCTTTTAAATTCTGGAAAAACTCACTCCGCAAGTTGAATGGTAATATGTTGCAAATTGCTTCAGATTTGGACCACAATAGTGAAAATATATATTCAATTATTAAATTCATTCATCTTAACCCAGAAGTCTTCAGAGATGAATTTTCTAATAGATCATAAAAAAAAGGGTGACTATTGATAAAAATCGTGATGATATCTACTATTTTTCGTTGATATGGAATTTTTCACAAATAAGTAAGTCGCCCCGAAGCGCCACGGCAAATAATAATAATAGCCGTCCTCTACCCGCACAGGCTATGCCTTTGGGTACACTTTACACATAAGTTTGTAGATGCCCAAGTATTTCATATCCCTCTATACTTTCTCCATTACGCGAATCACATATTCCCAACTTCAGTTCTAACGGATTCGCATTGAACATATTTGGAAAATGCATTTTTTATTGAAACCAAAGTGTACTTAAGTCCTCTGCTGGTTTTTAAATAGGCAATCAAATTATCTTGAATGGAGTCACTCAAACTTTTGATGATAACATGCGTTCTTTTGAATCGCCTTCATGAATTTCTATGACATTTTACACGGTAAACTAAATGCTGGTTCGACAACTATCGACCTTGATACATAGGTGCGAATGGTTGGGAAAACTAAGACAGTCGGCTCGATTTCAATGAAACTACTGACAGTGGAATAATAAACAATATTTCAAACATTTGGAGCTGAAGGAAAGGAAGTGTCTAACAGAACAGAAAATTATGCTAATAAATAATCGAACCCCATGATTACATAAGGTTCTCATGATAAAAATGCCATGAATTTGCAAAAGTATTAGGTAATAATTATTTCATGCCCTATCTCTGAACCGCATAAGTAAATATGCAATTGTACAGATCTCAATAAACCTAATAGAAATCGATTGATTGGCAATACTTCAAGTTTCATTACGACACCGGAGCTAAGAAGGTTCATATTGTGGGGATAACAAATTGTGAATGAAGATATTTTACACTTACTCTGAACACGGAAGGGTTGAGTCATTAGTCTTCGAAATTACACTAAACATTTCTATAGACTTGATTGATTTCAGTCAAAGCCCAGATATGATCGTTTACTCGATCACTCTAATGGATAGATATAGGTACTGTTTTGCAGATTTTCCCAGGATATAATAATATTTCTGAAAATAATGGCATTATAATATATACACCGGAGTGTGATTAATTTGGAAACTCGAATAAAATATTTTGCTAAATGGTCCATCGTCCTACTTCAAAATCAGGTTTTTTTACGTAGACAGAGACGATTGTGCGTTGTTTTCATTGTAGTCTTAAAGTCAGATAATGGAGATGAGAGATGGAGTTATCATAAAATTATCATATAGCACGTGTGTATTTTTTCGAAGCCCTGATATCAAAGGCTAAGGAAACTATGCAATGAACTCTTCTGTGAATTTTATCTGAATAGAGATTACTTTTCCCTATCTAATATTGAAATTTCAAAACATTTTAAACCCATTGAACTTGTTTGTGTGTCACAATAATATCCACATAATAGTTCCTAACTGAAAATTATCAAAACTAAATCATTGGAAGAGAAGGTAGCGGCTCTCACAGAAAATGCTAATCTACCTACAACTATATGCTGCATCTCAACTTTCAGATTCTACCGCTCGAACACTTCATAGGTAATATTTGAATGTTATTTTATTTTCATCTATATTATATTAGATACCTTTCAGTATCATTATACATTTAAAAAAATTGCCATAGTTTTCAACTGAGAATCATAACGGCTAGATATCGAATATCTGATAAAATGACAAATGCCAAACTAGCAAGAAAAAAGTGAAAATACTCAATTCGTTGTTTCAGAATTTAATAAAAATCTGTGGCAAACGTTTTTTCTTTCCAATGCCAAACACACACAAACACTCAATAGTAGATCACCTAAGAGAGATTTGGGGCCGCATGCGCAGTACGGTCAAGCATGCCAAACGCTAGGGAGTCGGCCGTCGCTGCTTTGCGTCCATCGTGTGACGTAGTCGAGAGAGATTCCTTAAGCTGTAGACACAATGGAAGTTTTATGTAATAAGTTTTAAGTTTTGGGATTTTCGATATCAATTTTACAAATAAAACAAGATGCAAAACAGAATTGAAAAATGAAGCTTGAATTTTATCACTAAGATTTTTTATGAGGCGTAATCAGAATAATAATGGCAATGATGGTTTCGCGTTAAAAATATCCAAAATTATGAAAATTAAAACTACCTTTAGATTGATAATATGTTGCCAATAGAGCGCGGCGCACACATATTTTGAATTAACTGAATTGAATTTAAAAAGAAAAAAGATTTTTCAGCAGCAGAGGTTTGAACCACCGGTTTATGTTTGGTAGCGAGTGACGCTAGCCTTGCCTCCACGGAGACTTCGTACAAGTTGATGTACAAATGTGGGATATATATTTCTCCAGCTACCAGAGCACGCTGTTTGAATATTTTCAAAAAAATAATGATTGTGAGTCTGATAATAATAATGATGTTTGGAATAAATGTGAAAAATCGCGAGGTAACGAGGGTGTAACGTTTGAAGGTGCGATTCCAATGAGTAAAGTATACAGGGTGTTTCAAAATGTATGATTTAAGAGAAATGAACGTGACTGCTGCGTGCACACAAAAAAATAATTTCTTGGAATAAGCATGACTGCATTGACTCAAGTAAATAATTTGTTTGTATATAACGAAAGAGATGGTTGTTTTGTTTCAAAGAATTAATTTTCTCAACAAATTTCTCAATTGAAAACAAATATATGCTTATATGAAAACATTTTATATCTCGAGTGGAAAATATAATTAATTCATAGTAAGAAAATTATTTACTTACTTCAATAAAACAATTGTTTTGAAGTAGAAACGAAAAATATCCATTGAAGATGGATATTTTCTTGATTTGAAACTATGAATTTCTCATAATGAAGATTACATTCATTCACTTCAAGAGGGACGGTTTATTTAGTTACACAATGGTTACTTCGACTTGATGAAAGGATATTATTGATCTGAATATATACATTGATCAGAATGAAACTTATGTTCATTTTCTTTAACAAAATTACTCGTTTGAGGCAACATACCTAATACTTAGATTATAAATATTGGTATTGATCCGAAAATATGAATTAATTATTATAAAACGTTTGTTCGTTTCCTTCAACAAAATTATGCGTTTAGGACAAAATACTGATTACTTTGAATATGTAGAGTAATATTCTGGAATCAAATATATTAACTAATCAGAATGAATCTTTCGTTCATTCCCTTCAACAAAAACATTCAATGAATTAATTCAATGAATTATAAATAATGAATTCCATTGAAACAAAAAGGTCAATGAAAAAAGTTATATTCAACATAATTATCATTCTTACATGAATCAAAACAATTCTTTGGTTAACAATATTCTAACATATGATTCAAAAAATCCTTATTATCAGTAACTTTGGATATGAACTGAGAAAAAATAATAAAACCCTATTTCACCAGAAAAAAAAATAAACACAAATAAAATTTTCTACATATCGATGCCTTAATTCGCAAACCCGCTAACTCCACGTTTTATCAATGGAGCTAGCTGGTTTGCGAGTTAGGGCATCGATATGTGATCAAAAATATGAGAGAAACATCAAGATCTACAATAAAAACAGAATTTTCTGTCCATACATCTCCACCTCAGTATTTCAGTCATCGGCTCAGTCTTTCAGTCTTAGGCTTGATTGAGTCTTTGAGTCACTTGGATTTGATTTTGAGTCTTTTCAGTCCCACTTTCGAGTCTCTAGTCTTTCAAATATCTTGAGTCTTGTATATATTTTAGCTAGATGTTTCCTCATTGCTCTGTATATATACCGTAACATGTACAAGAATGCTTCTTGGCATTCTACAGTAGAAAATTTCTGTTTCATTATTCAGCTTCACTCTGCCCCTAGGTGGAATCGTTGAGGCAGCAGCAAAATCTGTTCGATGAAATTGACGTCTAAAAAAAATTTGCACCTATTACCTACTATTGACAAACTTGACATTTACAAGGAATTAGAAATAATTGGAAACCCAAAAATTCCAAACCGAAAAATTGATTAAGATTAGTTCAATTAAGTTTACGGAAAAAATAATTTAAAAATATTTTCTGGTACACTGTTTCTTTTGAAATAAAACGAAAAAATGCACTATTGTTCTCTAAATCATGTCTTTCAATAGAGCGTGAATTTCTCTGAATAAATAATACACATAAAATTACCTGTATTTTCAGTGGAATCAATTTTTTCGATCAGACTCCCAACACTTTTTCTCTTGCAGTTATTTTCTTATATTGCATAATGGGGTTGTAAAATGGTGCCTATTTTACATAAAAGTTCATAATCGATGCAGGGTAGAGCCTCTCAAAGTCCATGTCTATCTAAAATGATAGACAAGTTAATGAAGACGAAACAGTTTTGAAGAAGTAACAACAATTCTATCGATACCAATTTTTATTTCAGTTATTCATCCCGTAGAAGGATCCTGTTACGTTGTCCTATGAGAGCAACTAGCTAATTTCTTCAAATATTCCTCATTCAGGAAAGGCAAATCTTCGATAGTTACTTTGTTATCTGAAATAATGCTTATTTAATAAACTCAAAATTCAAATGAAATCATCAATAGTTTATCAGAAATGTTTGTTCTACATGAAAGTTTGAATACCTAAATTCTCAAACTTAGAGCTCATCTAAATAATTAAGGATTCAAAAGCTTTCTAACTTGTAGCTGTATTTCTCAAGAAATGAAAATAATTCTTTAACCACTGAATAATTTTGATTCTATACAGAATGGCTTCATTATCCCCATAATACATCTTATTTTCCATTTAATAATATGTTTTTGTTCAAAGAAATACATATTTATAGTTTTGAATCAAGAATATAGAAGTATCAAAATACACTAACGCAAGTGCGTCTTATTCCCATGTAGGTAAATACCTATACTTTCCTCTACTTTTTACACCTATCGATGCAGTCATTTCTTCACATTCGTTGGTTAGGCATAATGCCAAGTACTATGAATTATTTACCCATTAACTTTTCTATAAAACTATAAAACAGCCTACCACCTTTTGGAATCCAGTATCCATGGGGTTGTGCCGGTCATCTTTTAATACTCACCTACCAAGGAAGTTTGATACAGGTACTCAATTAATCCTTCCATCAAGATTGCACAGTTTCAGAAGTTTTTGGATATCCATGTTTTTGTTTTCATAACTGTTTCTCACGATTAATATGAAATATACCAACTCCGGTCCGAATGTATGTAAACGCACAATGGCACAATATGCACATTAACCTCAACGAGACCTGTAACCTGCGAACGGCGAGACCCGAAAAACACTTCTAACTACAATACTAAAGCAGACATTACACCCCTTACCAATTGCACAACAGCCTATGGAATCCGTCAAGGCCGGTCCTAGAAGAATGATGTCAGTCAACAATGTTAGAAATGTATTGAACATTTGCTGCACCTATGTGGGATCCACCTCTGATCTCTATAATTTTTGTGGGACTCAACATGTTTTTAACTGCTGAACAAGGCTATGGAAACAAAACTCTGCACTTTAGCATACTATCGGAATAATGGCCCTTTAGATGTTTATAAAGGTAATTCGAGAAATTTTTTACAACAATTTATTCACGATTTAGCAATACTTACTGTGGTTTTACCATCCAATTTTAATAGTATCTCAGCTTCAAATGTAATTGTAACAACTGTAATATGAAGTTGAAGACATTTCATTTTTTTATTGAAAGAAATCAAAATGTATACTATACTATTATTGAGAAAATGAAGTACTGAAATAAAATTTCATATTTTTTCAATTGAAAAGAGTCAGTAAAATCAACTTTAAGTATTTCCGTTTTTTAATTTGAAGAAATGTATATTTATATTCTTAAATCAAAAAGAGGAAGCATTAAATCAATAAATTAGATTTATTTATTTCGAAAAATCAACCATATCAAGCTGAAGAAATTACATTTTTAATTTTATAATGGTGTTCTTGGATTGAGCAAATATTTCAATAAAATTATATCCTTTGCTAGAAAATAACAGATGTTTCGATTCAAAGAAATATGCTCAGTTGAAAAAAGAGTTTTACTTGAATTTTCAAAGAAATGCGTTTTGTCAATCTGAGATAATTTTTTTTTGTGTGTGTGTGTGTGTGTGTCAAATATCATGTGGGGAATGGGTCATTGGGGCAATGGGGGGGTAGCAAAGTATTCAGCAAAAATATATATAGGACGTCTTATATATTATTTAAGAGAAAAAACATGGCGACTGCTTGTCTAATTTAGTATACCAGGTGTACCAACATATCATTCAAAAGGAGAAACATGGAGGTTAAAGAAAAAACACATCATTGAGCTATTGTAGGACATATTGAAGTATGTCATCAAAAAATATGAAGAGACGAAATCAACCACTGATGGGATCCGTTATTTTGAACGTGCGATACCCAGTATGTGCCAGTTTGACTCTGTTTCTTTTTCGGTGATAGGAGATAGGAGACAGACAGATTGACAGACAGTGACAGATAGTCAGTTTGATCGAAACAGAACGAACTACTAAACTAACCTTATAAAACGTCTATTTTTAGTTGCCTTTTTGCATGTTTTGGCGTTTAAAATTTTTCATTATAGTAAAATCTTTTTATTCTGGTGGGTTTTTTCAGATGGATTTATAGAAAGTGAACGCGAGTTCAGTTGTGGCTAGGAAACCGTCAATGGCAGAGTTGCCTGTTGGGACGCCGCAGAGAATATTCTCCGCGAAAATTGTTCGAAGTCCGTTTGGAGAGGCGATTTTGCTGGATTTTGGGGAGAAAGTGGTGTTTTTACCACAGCACGTGACCGAGGGATATCGGCCTTATTTAGAGGAATTTTCCACTGGGATATACGCCATCATCTTCTAAGGATTGATAAAAATGGGCAAACGAAAGCCTGCTGCTCCATTTGAAATTGTAGAAAATTAAGGTTAGTATTTGTTTTTTCATTCGTTCTCGCTTTGCATGTTTCGAAAAGTTCGTTTGAAATTAATATTTTTTTTTCTTCATTCCCAGATACTTATATACCCTTCCCTGATCAATACAGCAACATTTGTCTTCATGCTTTCCTTTTAGAATCATCTCCGTTGGAGCATCTAGTCATTTCAACAAGCTTTACTTCGTTCCTGCAGTTCCAGCGAGCCTCATCTTTGCAGCGTTCCTGCAGTTCATACATTCATATAAATTCACGTAAGTTGAAATATTAGTTAAAAATGGTGTTTTCAAACACTTTATCGCAAATTGATACATTACTTGAGGTGATCAAACAAAATTACTCAAGTTCCATTTCACGAACATCTTCAAATTTGATTTGTAAACATATCAGAAAATGCGAGTTGGCAATTAAAAAAATTAAATTTTCAGTTGGGGAAAAAAAGAAAATCGTTAGTAAAATTGGGGAGTTGAAACGTATTAGATGCATGTTAAATCAGTCTTCTTTGGTTTGAGTTTTTAAAAACAGACTTTATTCACATTTATTACAATATGGAAATATTAAACTTTACATGCGAAATTATAATGGTTTAAAACTCGTTTTGATTCAAATCTACTAAACTACTTGGTTTGAAGACTGGGAAGACTTGAACGACTTGAATCCGGTCTCCTCGACTTTTATAGGTTCGGGAATGCTGACTGGATACTGCGTAGTTTCTATTATTCCACGAAGACCTTCAAATGTGCTGAGGAATATCCTCTATCTTCTGCGTAGTAGATGATGCAATGTTCATAGTGTATGACGCAATTCTGGGACAAAGGGCTCATTCAGGAATCGGATATAACAACGCCCCCCTTGAAAAGAAAGTTGATGCGGTGCTGCAACTTTCACATCAAGCTAATGATTTATTGGAGTTCAATTCTATACTTTCTTCTTCTCTTTCATCTAAGTGGATACTTGGTCTTCTTTTTGAAGGTAACAATCTTCGAAGGGATGCAAGAGTTCTTCCTATTCTTGGAGGTGGTGGAGGTGGATCATTTCTTGATGTCATAATTCCAATTTTCACTGAACGTCTATTTTTGCATTTACAAAATATGTAAAGTAAAATTACAAAGACAATTATTACAATTGTGAGAATCGTAAACCATGAAACATGTTTCCTCACAAAGGGTTCATTAATAATTTGATCAAGTTGGTCAGAATATTGATTTAATTTATGTTGAGCAATGTTTAAATTATCATCATTTAATTTGCTCAATTTCAAAGGCTTTAATTTTGGAAGATCTTCTTTATTTGGTACATCACTGCAACATTGATATGGAATCAAAATTGGATAACTTTTATAAGTAATATTCTTTGCTTGAGTAACAAAGTATTTTGCATATACTCTTGTATTTCCAATAAATGAATTACAATTAGGTTCCAGTTTCAAAATTGAATTCGTTTTAATTACTTTTGTGACAATATCTTGTTTTTGACAATTAATTGTAACAGCCAAAGGATCTGATACAGTTATTAACCAAGTATTCTGTTGAATTTCAAAAACATTATAATCATTTGCAAAAAGTAAGGAAGTTGAACACATTCTAGGAAGTTCTAGTAATGGTCACAAAATTTGAGCTTCACAAATTGCATTGCTATCAATTGGATAAGAAATAACATTTTCACATATATGAAAATTATAAAAAAGTAACTTACACTGATCTAAATTTTGAAAAGCAGTGTACATCATCTTTTGCAAAATAATTTTTATTTTTTGGTAAAATATGATGTAACCCTGTTCTGTTATCTAGGATAGGAATGGGGTACAATCGGTAAACAGTATAGATTTCAGGTTCAACTAAGGGAATTTTCAATACAAAAATTATCCTTGAATCTGCTTGAAAAGCTTGTAATTCAATAATATCTAAGTATTTAGATACTGATGAAAGTTTCGCGGGTAAAGGTAAATAATTCTTTTGAATTGTTTGTGTTATTTCTTGAAGAGATGATACTAAGTCATTGGGTTTAATTATTGAAGTATGGATAATATGTAGTCTAGCAAACGTAAGTGCTTTGAGAATGTCATTCAAATAATTTTCCAAAAATGTATAACTTTCCAATAGTTGTTCACAGATTTCGATGGTTTTCAACTTTGCACCAACCATTGCTAAATGGTCTGAAAGATCATAAATTGAAGTTTCAATTTGTTTTATATCTTCATTAAATGTTTCTTCATCTACTTGCAATTGTTGAATGGTACTATTAAATTCTTTTATTACAGAAGTTGTAACTGAAATTTGGTTTTTGAGTAAATTTTCAATTTGGTGTTGATCCCTGTATATTTTGTTAATACAATTGTTAAAGTATTCACCGTCACTGGCATCTAAATTTCCGGTAAGGGCTTTCCAAATTGATCCAGCGCCATTTATTAAACCTCTTTTATATCTTTTTTTATAATCATTCGAATCAACTTGAGATTCGTAATACTTTTCCTCTACTTGAGCAATTTTATTCAACAGACTAATATGCGTACTGATTTCCCCATTAAAATATTTCATTCGCGGGTTGTTGGTTTCTATAAGTTCAATCAAGTCATTTAATATTCTTGCATTATGATCAATAGCTTCTTTTACTTGTGCCATATCTTTTACTACTAATAAAGTCCATTTTTCATTTGAAATTTTAATATCACCTTGTTCATGGTAATATACTCCTACTGAGTTATTAATAGGTGTTAACTTATACTGAGCGTTAACAATGTGGATGACTGCTAACAGGAGAAGAATCATTCTTGATCTGAATTTTCTTTTTCTAGATTTTCCTGATCTGAAACAAAACATGGTTTCAGTCTATCAAAATTTACTTTTGAATTTTGATTTGTATCAGGATTCTTAAGCATGGCTGAATGTTGAAACACTTCGATAATTTCGAAAGGTCCATTAAATTTATTTTCTAATTTATTCTTTATTTGAGATTCTTTAACAAAGACTTTATCTCCAATTTAAAAGATCGAGTTTCGTGATAAAATTTTCGTCAAATCGTTTTTTCGCATTTTGTTTTCTCCTTTCAGTATTTTCACGAGCTACTTTATAATAATATTCCATTCTATTATTAAGATCTCTTATATATTTGGTTAAAAGATCTTTTTGATTATATGTAGTTTCAGGGGGTCTACCTGAAGTGTGTCCAAATATCAACTCATAAGGACTGAATCCATGAGTTTTATTTTTACTGTTGTTATAAGCAATAACAGCAAGGGGTAAGATTGACAGGGGATGTTCATTATGATTTTCTATCTTATGAACTCGTAACATTTCGACAAGGGTGGCATGAAATCTCTCTAGTGAACCATTTGATTGTGGATGGTCTACACTAGAAATTGTAATCTTTATGTCGTATAGTGTACAAAGGTCTTTTACGATGTGATTATTAAACTCTCTACCTGAATCTACGTGGATTCTAAGTGGAGTTCCATAATGTTGGAAAAATACAAGTAAAGTATTAGCGACTGATTTTGCGGTTTTGTCAGGTATTGGATATGCTTGGGTGAATTTAGTTAATTCGCATCTCAGTGTGAGAATATAATTTTGTACTGGAATTTCTAAAATATCAACATTTACTCTTTCAAAAGCTGTTTTGGGAGTTTCTGTTATAACAAGAGGATTTTGTAAATTTTGTCGACATATTTTTGCTTTTTGACAAATTTCACAAGCTTTTATGAAATTTTCAACATCTTTTGTGATGCCTGTCCAATTATATTTTTCTCTTATTCTTCTCAAAGTTTCATTTATTCCACGATGCAAATTCTTTTTACCATTGTGGTATTGATCGAACTACGTCTTGACATATTTCGAATTTAATATTCTCTTTATCTGCTAAGATATATGAAAGCAATTCTTGGATAGGTAGATCGACATTATTTTCGACATAATACGTTTTTGAGGGTTGAAATGTGTCTTGGCATCGATATAAGGAACTGAACATGTATTCAATTGCATCTTCAGGTTCAAAAGGTACTAATATCAAATAATATTTCCGATCTTTTACAGTTCTACTGGAAACAATATTTATTTTATTTGGATAAAAATCTATATCTTCTTCAAATATATCGTCAAGTATTTTATCATGTAATGGTGTTAATTTTCTGTGTTGTGGAAAAATAACAATGTCTTTATGACTTTTGTCTAGTAATTGATCATTGATGAATTTAAATATTGAGTAATCAATTAATGATTTGATTTTAGAAAGTCTTGAAAAGTTTGTTAATTCTTCTAATACAGTTTCTTGAGCTACTTCAGTCTCTGTATCTGAAATATCATGTTCTTCAAGATTATCATTTGCCATTAAAATATTTGATAAGACTTTGCTACAATCATCAAAATGATTCATTCTGATTCTAGATGAAGCGTCTGCGTTCTTATGAATTTTTCCGGGTCGATAAATACCATGGATAAAAGTTCTCGTTCAATAGTTGAATATTTTGTTTCAGCGGGACATAATGTTCTAGATGCATAGGCAATAGGTAAGTCTTTTCCTATTGGTCCTTGGGATAATACGGATCCAATTGCAAATGAGCTTGCATCGGTTGTCAAGATAAGAGGTTCTTCAAAATTTGGATAAATCAAAATAGGGGTTGAAGTCAAGGCTTTTTTCAATTCTTGGAAGGATTTTTTGCATTCTTCATCAAAATGGAAAGATACATCTTTCTGTAATAATCTTGTTATGGGTTTAGAAATTTTTGAAAGATTTGGAATGAATTTTCTATAATAACCTGCAAGTCCTAGAAATTGTTTAATTTCTTTTGGGTTGGCTGGTTCTGGGAAATTAATGATACAATCAACTTTTGCTGGGTTTGGTTTAACTCCATCTTTAGTAATAACATGTCCTAGATAGGCGACTTCTTGTCTCAAAAATTCACATTTGTCAGGTTGTATTTTCAAATTTGCACTTCTTAATCTCTTAAAAACAAGTTTTAAGTTAAATATGTGTTCATCTATAGTCGGGGAATAAATAATTATATCATCCATATATACCAAATATCTCTCGTTTCTAAGTCCGGTTAGAATATGATCTAAAATTCTTTGGAGAGTACTAGGAGAGTTTTTCATTCCGAAAGGCATTCTGAGAAATTCGTATAAACCATTTTCAACAGAAAAAGCGGTTTTTTCTATGTCGTTAGGATGCATTTCAAATTGATGAAAACCTGAGGCTAGATCAAGGGTGGTAAAATATTGACATTTTCCGAGTTGGTCTAATAAATCTGATATATTGGGCAAAGGACATTTATCATCAATAGTTAGTTCATTTAATTTCCGATAGTCAATTACTACACGCCATTTTTGTTTTCCTGATGCGTCAAGTTTTTTCGGTACGACCCAAACTGGGGCTGACCATGGTGAAATTGAGTGTCTAATTATATTTTGTTCTAATAATTTTGAAATTTGTGACTTCACTTCTTCTTTATGTACGTGTGGATATTTATAAGATTTTGTTGAAACGGGTTGTGCACCATCTTTCAGTTTCACTGTATGTTTAATTTCACCTGTGAAAGTTAAAGGATCACCTTCTAAATAAAATATGTCTGTGAATTCTAAACATAACGTCTCAATTAGTTCTTTCTCTTCTTCATTAAGATGTTTTAGACGAAGTAAATTCTTTATTTTCTCTGGACAACTTGTTTGTATGTTTTCTGTTTCAATGTCAACTTCATTTCCATAATATTCTTCAAATTGTAAGTCATTAAAATCAATAGATTTTTCAATTGCATTTACATTTACAACGGTTACTAAAAATTCTCCTTTTTCGTTTATTTTGACTAGGGCATTTGGAAGTTTAACTTTCTCTTTTTCAGTAGCTAACAGTATAGCTTCTGTATTTCTTAACTTGGATTTTAATTTAAAAACTTTTTCAACTCTTGGTTCGATTGTTATTTTATTTTCGAGATTTTGTGTACTGAACTTTTCCTGTAAGTTTCCTCGAATTTTTGTTCATTATTTATTTTTACTGATGTTCCAGCAAGTGTTTTCCGGGCTGAATATAAAGGGAAGGTTTTATAATTCAAAATTAAAACTTGATTACCAATATCTACTACTCCATCAAATCTTTTCAAAAAATCGGTACCTACCGTCAAATTCGGTATCTAAATCGTGTACGTAAACTTTATGCCAAACTGGTTTTTCTTCTGTGCCAAAAGGTGACTCTTTTACCATTACTTTTCCATCTGTAACTCCTGTAACTGGTATATTTTCTGTAAATGTCTTTGTATAATTTTCAGCTATTTTCCTTTTAAAAATCGAGATACCTGCACCTGTGTCAATTAATATTTTAAAATTAGCTGGGCTGATTAAATAATACAAATCGCTACAAGTGGATGTTATAGAAATTGCTGATCTGTCTTGAGGTCGTTCATAGTGGGTATTGTTTTCTCTGGCTTGAATTCGCGAGTTTTGATTAGCGCTGCGAGATTCACTTTCATTTCGATTGCAGGAGGAATCAGTTGAGTTGGACATTGTTGTTCTATAATTAGATTGTCTGCATATAGGGTTTGTCGAGATTGGGGATTGGTATTCATTAATTGTGTCGTACATGGATTGGTAGTTGTACTGATAGGTGGGTTGTCTAGTGACAGAAAATTGTGAAAATCCGTTTGAGGTTGTTCTACTTCATAGTCAAAATTTTCATTTGGTATTTGTTCATATTGCTGTTGTTCAAAATCTTGTTGTTCCGGGAAATAATCTTTCTCATCAAAGAATGACTCGTTTCCTTGGTCTGACTATTCATAAATATTTGTGTTTTGATACTCAAAATCTGTATTTGAGCATAATGAATCGTACTCATGATCTTATAAATGGGTTTTATTCGCATTTAAATTCCATTGAGGGTTATTCTTGATTACTGTGGGTCTATTTGTTTGAAAATATTGTCCGCGTTGTTGCATTTGAGGATTTGCTTGTCTTTGAAAATTTTGATTTCGGAAATTTCGATTTGGATTTTGATTTGGTCTCATTTGAGGTTGACACATTTGGGGTTGATACATTTGGGGTTGGAAATAATTCCTTTGGAAATTATTTGGTCGATTTATTCGTGGTCTTGTATTATGATTTGTTCTTGAACTTTGAGGTTGTGATGAACGATTTATTGATTTTTGATTTTCAAAGTATGAGAGCTGTATCTCACGCTTTATTCTAACTGAAGCTTCTAGCATACTGTTTGGATTGCTATCTCGAATAATTTGACCGATTTTGGGTTCGAGGCCTATTAATAAGGTATTTAAAACCATATTTTCAATTAGTTGAGACTGTGCGTTTTTCTGTGCGTTTGTTAACATAGATCTTTGTATACACGAATATATTTTCGCGCTATGAATTTGAAGTCTTGAGAAAAACGTCAGTGCATTTTCTCCATTTGCTTGCCTTATTCTTTGTAAATCCTGTATCAAAGATGTTAAGTCACGGGAATCACCAAAGTGAGAATTTAATAAAATTTTGATCTCTTTATAATTTTCTGGATTTCTGGAATTTATCAATTGAGCAGCTTTTCCTCTGAGTTTGTTTCTAATGTGAATAGTTAAAAGCAATTTTTGTTGGTCTACTGCCATAGCTTGCGCATGGTCACAGACGTTAAGAAAATTTCCAAGCGAAATTGAATCACCATCATATTCTGGAATTATCGAGAATATTTAGGAAAGTTTATACGGTTCTAATGGTACTTCGCGTTCATTATGTAAGCTTTCATTTGAACTATGATGTGACATTTTGGGTAAATTTTGGGATAACAAGGTTAAATCAAATTTAGAAAAATATCAAAATACAACAAAATGATTAATGATTCGATGTGGTACTTACAATGAGTTTCCTACGTCTAATGCTGGTTGGTTGAGCTTCCTAAGCTCTGGGTGGCTTGCTTCTTCTTTCTTCTTGTTTCTTTCTTCTTTTTCTTGTTGTCTCCGGGGGTTGTGGAAAGATGAAGTCCTACTTCATAAAGCTCTAGCTCCAACAGGATGAGCAGCGTTCGACGACTTACGCGGGTTCCAAGAGGTGATTTCTTCACGACGAGGTGAGCAACGATCGACGACTTATGCGGGTTACTTGTTGTTGAAGAGACCGTCTTGTCCACTGGGTTCTGCTTTGCGGTTCTTGTACTCGTTGGAAGTCTGTAGACTACCGCTGTTTCTTCGTTGGATCACAGCGTTTTCGAAATCCGCACGACTGCGCCAATTTGTTAAATCAGTCTTCTTTGGTTTGAGTTTTTAAAAACAGACTTTATTCACATTTATTACAATATGGAAATATTGAACTTTACATGCGAAATTATAATGGTTTAAAACTCGTTTTGATTCAAATCTACTAAACTACTTGGTTTGAAGACTGGGAAGACTTAAACGACTTGAATCCTGTCTCCTCGACTTTTATAGGTTCGGGAATGCTGACTGGATACTGCGTAGTTTCTATTATTCCACGAAGACCTTCAAATGTGCTGAGGAATATCCTCTATCTTCTGCGTAGTAGATGATGCAATGTTTATAGTGTATGACGCAATTCCGGGACAAAGGGCTCATTCAGGAATCGGATATAACATGCATAATGAACGTTATGAAAATTGATAAATACATTGGATCGGGGTTGAAACGAAGCAGTAGAGTTAAATGGGAAAATGTTGATGCAATTTTCAATGATAGAGTGGGGACGGGTGTAATTATAAATTTTTGAGTGATGCATATTTTCTTTTTAAATCAAGAATTTCCAAAATTTTGAAGGACATGCAATGCCTCAAAGTGAACATGACATTGTTAGTAGATTTCATCAAAAAGTCGAATGACGGTGAAATAGTTGATCGAAAATTATTCAATACTCCTAATGCAATCATTGATTTGGGTGCGGATTTAATTGATTGGTATAATGAGCATGTTGTGGATGTTATTTTGAATAAACTCGAAGAATTTCAGGACGTGACTCTGGTTGGGCGTTGTGTAAAATTCTTTTGCTTGAAATAGCAATCAACAAATTCGAAATGGGCAACGGTTCAAAATTCATAATGAAATTCAAAGCAAACATGCATGTGTCAATATTGATAATCAATGTTTTTTTAGAGCAATCGTGAGTGCTTTGTTCCCCCCAAAGGGAAAGTTTCACGTGCATCTTCATATCCAAATTATGCCACAGTTTTCAATACAAGGGGTTTGGAAATTCCTATGAAAATTACTCAGATTACAAAATTTGAAAAACAAAATAATATTTCAATGAATGTGTATAGTTTAGAAATGGATGTTATCAAAGAAAAGACATTTTATGAAGTAGTACCTGCACGATTAACTAAAAATAAAATGAATATATACGTCAATTTGTTATTAGTTCAAGATAAATATTTCCCTAAATTAAACGAATACGACGCTTTGCATTTGGATACAGATGATTCTGAAATTAAATATCATTATTGCTGGATTAAGAATATATCTGGATTGCTGTCAAGTTAGTAAGCAAGCATAATGGTGAAACATTATTTTGTGATAGATGTTTGAATTATTTCAACAACGAACAAAAATTGAATGAACATATTGTCTTGTGTGAGAATATTAACGAGTGTAAAATTTCATTTCCAAAATTTGATCATGTAGAATTCCGAATTTATGTATATACACAAAAATATCCATTTGTTTTATATGCTGATTTTGAATCGGCTCTCGAAAATTGCAACGTGAAAATTTCGGATAAAACAACAAAATATCAAAAGCATAAAGCATTCAGTGCAGGCTACTACTTGAAATGCTCTCATGATGACAGTTTTTCCAGTTCAATAGTCATCGGGGTGATAATTGCAGTGCCAAATTTGTTGAATCGAAAATTATAAAAATATTGTACCAATGATATGTAATCCCGATATTGTTAAAGCCAGTATATGTCATATTTGTGAGAAACCTTTTGTCAGGAAGGAGATCATTGTTAGGGACCATTGTCACTTTTCGGGGTTGTTTAGGGGTTGGAGTCATCAGGGTTGCAACCTTGCCTTCAAAATGCTTTTTATGGTACCCATTATATTCCACAATCATTCCGAGTATGACTGTCATTTTATTTTACGGGATGTAGCAAAAAGAGGACGTGTGAGCATACTTCCCATCAACAAAGAGAAATAGATTTCATTCACTCAATACGATAGTGAAACTAGCATTAAATTCAGATTCATATATTCATTTAGTTTTATGGGAGCCAGTCTCGATGAGTTGGTTTCCACAATGAATGCAAAAAATTTTAAAATTTTGAAAAAAGAATTTGCATAATTAGATAATCAAAAATGCCAGCTTCTCACTAGGAAAGGTGTATTTCCCTACGATTATGTTGATAATAAAGTAAAGAAAAACTCCTCGACACTGAGCTACCCTCCAAAAACATTTCTACAATAAGCTCAATGACACCGAAATTGATGATGCGAAGTATGCTCACGCTCGAAATGTTTGGCAGCAATTTGAAATCAAAACTTTGGGGGAATATAGCGATTTATACATGCGAACAGATATATTGCTTTTGGCAGACGTTTTCGAAAATTTTCGTGAAATTGACTTGAAAACTTATGGGTTGGACCTCAGCTGGTACTATACTATGCCGGAATACACGTGGGATTGTATGCTTAAATATACAAAGTGTAAATTTCAAATATTAAAAGACGTTGATATGGTCATCTTTGTGGAAAAGGGTATAAGGGGAGGAATTTCAGTTTGTTGTAATCGATATTCGGAAGCTAATAACAAGTACATGCCTACATACAATCCCGCGCAGCCGTCCAAATTTATCATGTATTTTGATGTAAATAATCTTTATGGGTGGGCGATGTCAGAATGTTCACCATATGGAGGCTTCGAATGGGTTGATACAAATATTGATGTGACTCAAATTCCTGATGACAATCCCGAAGGTTATATTTTACAAGTTGATTTGGAGTACCCTCAGGGGCTTCACGATTTACACAAAGATTTTCCATTTGGCCCCGAACACCGCGCACCACCAAATTCCAAGTTGAAAAAATTAATGCCAACTCTCCATAATAAAACAGAGTATACGTTGCACTATAGAAATTTGAAACAGGCTCTTGAACATGGATTAATCTTGAAAAAAATTCATATAGTTTTAAAATTCAAACAGTCTGCATGGTTGCGTCCTTAAATCGAGCTGAATACTCGATTGAGGACTGCAGTCACTAATTCTTTTGAAAAAAATCAATTCAAGTTAGCCAATAATGCTACTTTTGGTAAAACAATGGAGAACATTCGATTGCACCGAATAGTGAAATTAGTGTCTTCCTATGAAGGTAGATATGGTG
The DNA here is from genome assembly GCA_958502065.1 of Chrysolina americana. NCBI lineage: Eukaryota > Metazoa > Arthropoda > Insecta > Coleoptera > Chrysomelidae > Chrysolina > Chrysolina americana. The sequence continues at coordinate 36,110,580 of OY293420.1, forward strand.
CCAAAAATCTCATTTCCAGCCCTCGATTTCATAATCGTACAATTTTCGATTCAAACTTGATGGCTATTGAATTGAAAGAAGCTGAACTTATATTCAATAAGCCAATGTATGTAGGGATGGCTATTTTGGATTTGTCAAAAACATGCATTTCATTACGAATTTATGCTACCCACTATGGGTGTGGAAATATGCAAGTTACTGTATACCGATACAGATAGTTTCATTCATGAACTAACGTGTGGCGACGGATATGAAGGAATCATCAAAAAACATATTTCTAAATTCGATACGTCTGATTATTCGAAAGATAACGAGTACAGCATACCACTTGTAAATAAAAAGGTACCTGGGTTAATTAAAGATGAAGAAAATGGCAAAATTATCACACACTTTGCAGGGTTGCGTTCAAAAATGTACACTTATAAAGAACAAGGAGGTAAAGTATGTAAAAAAGCAAAAGGAGTTAAATATAATGTTGTGAAAAATAAATTAATCTTTGAGGATTACATGGATTGTCTGAAAAATTCCAAGCAAAAGAATTTTACACAATGCACAATCAGATCATTTGCTCATAACGTTTTTAGTATAGAGCAGACCAAAGTGGCCCTTAGTCCGTATGACGATAAACGTCATCTTATCCCCAAATCATTTGATACATTAACGTGGGGGCATTATAGTCTAAATTAATTTTTTTATACAAATTTTTTTCTAAAATTTTCTCTTGTTTACAGGTAATACAATGAATTTACAACAATTGTGCATGAAAACGATCTGTGAGAATATATAATTTTTATCAGGAAGGTTCCCCATCCGCTCACCTTTACCTCAATCATTAACAAAAGAAATTATTCAAAATTATTCGCGTTTCAAATGGCCGTATATCATTCATTATCAACGTCATGAATATAACAATAAAGATGATAATCATGATGAGGATGACTATGATATTCTAATAAATTTCGAATATGTTAATATGTCTGATTTCAGCTATTTGAAAAGACCTATTGATTTTCGTACGGCATTATTGAATGTTTATGACTTGGAGCTATATTGTCATAATGATTCGTACTGTATTTGGATGAAATATTACGAACTTGTTGATTTTAATTTAGTTGTGTGCGAAACTTGTTTCAATTGTTTCAAATATTGTGTTGAATGTCGTAATTATGGTAAATTGAATTTCAAAATTGATCATGTACATGAAATTTTCACCAGTACTGAACTACATAATGCCTACCAACAGAAGGCTTATTGGTGTGAATATAACTTTACACATGTTCTTTTTGAACTGCAAACTCAAGATGAATGCCGAGATAATTTACATAATCAGAAAAAAGTCAAATTTTGTTGATAAAACACACACCTGAAAGCACCATTTTTCGGCTACTTGTTTATAATTCAAAATATGTATATATAATTTTTTGTTGCTGTATTTTAGGGAAGGTATTTTAAATATAGAAAAAATCAAATAATTTCCTGCGTTTTATTACAATAATTCATTTCTTCATATAGAGAATTAAAAAAGTGTCTCAACGTTTGCTTTTGAATGATTACAATATTAAGTATTTTCTTTGAAAATGCGATTATGCCCACAATGGAGGAGGATAGTGAACCCCCGGCTTTGTATAGTATTAAGCAAAAAGAGGTAAGTTAAATATTTTTTGTTTCAAATCTCACTACATTAATAATTTGTTCGAAATAAAAAAAAAGGCATTTAGAGTTTTGTTGTAATCTTCCTCATCACTACCACACATTACTCCAAGTTCACTGACGTAACCACTATCTTGAGACATTTTCGTTTTCAAACTGAATATTCGTCTGTGCTTGCATACGCTTTTATAGCTCCAGATCACGTAACCAATTTTAAAATTGATGTTGCATGCTTGTTGGCTGCGAAAAAATATTTGAAAGACCCCTCGGAATTATATGATTTGTGTTTGTTTTCCATAAGATTCTATACAAAATCAACGTTCTCCATCCAACTGTTATGTTTGTTATTCAAACCGAGCCATTTACATTTTTTTGCCTTTTTTCCTCAGAACTTCTTCCATGAGATATATATCTGGATTTGCAGTGTTTGTAATTCCTCCGCATAAAAAGCACCCTTGATAGGAGCACCCTGCATATCTTCCAGCATGAAGGAAGAGGGGTTGGTAATATTGACTTTGATAATTTTGAATAATTCCAATTGGGTGTGTAACCCTTTTCGAAAATGTGCTTTGTCTTGTTGATTCGCACAACATCGTTGACTCTAAATTTTCTTGGTCCAGCTATTTTCAAGTGGCTATAAGTTGATTTGAGAATTTCTTTTTCGTTGGTTTTATCAATTTCCGAAGGTTTCATAGCCGTATTTGAATGACGTGTATCATTTTAAGATTTTGTGATTTCAGGTTATATATTCAGTCATTTGTAGGTGCCATTCAAACTGAAATACTTGTACAATCTTTCCTTCAAAGTCCTCATAATCCGTTCGGTCATAGAGGCTTTGAAGATGCTGTACGTATTGTAGTGATTTATCTCATGTTTTTTCATCAAACTCTGGAATTTACTGTTGTGAAATTCCGTTCCCTGATCGGTTTGAAGATTTTCTGGACATCGTTTCGTGTGTGCCAAAATATCTGCAAACGTTTTACTAATTTCTTCACCCGTTCTCGTTTTCAGCGAACGAGTTAACATGAATTTCGAGAAACTACGACTAGAATGAGTTTGAAATTACGATTTTGATGGGCGTACAGTCTCATCTGCCAATCGAATCGGTTATTTCAGTAATTTTTTTTAACAAATCTCCACGAATATTTTCAATATCAGTTTTGTATTGTTGGTTGAATTTTTCGAGAAATGACTCAGTTGCATTATTTGAATGAAATTCTGATTGAGGGTTTGAATGTTCCTTTCCAATTGATTGTTTGTTTTATTTGATTCATTTTTAATTTCACAATACAACTTTGTCATTTCATCATTCACTTGAGCTTTTTCCGAATGGTGTAGTTCAGCTTGGTGCCGTATAGTTGCAGTCATTTTTTCATCGACTTCATCCACATATTGTTTATTGGCATCATCAGTATTTTTGGTGGGTCTCTTTACATTACTCAATTTCAAATTATCGAAATCGATGTTACCATCTGGAGTGTGCAGCAAGCCGCTGCCTCCAGAGGGCATAGGTAATTTTCGCTTTATATAACCACTACCACCAGCGGTGCTGTCGCTACGTCCAAACTTATCGATAACCATTTTGAAAATGTGAATGTATGCATGGATGCATGTCATCTTATAGAATTATATTTGCCTCTTTGAGTTCACTCAAAATGGCAATAATCTCATTGTCATGCGAAGTATTTCCGGTATCCCGAGAGGCTATCAAAAATTTGAGGCGTTCGCATAGTTCGTTTGGGTCATCCCAATAAACAAACTCCATAGGTTTGGTATTGAATGTCATTGCAATAGGTATGTTTATAGGCAAACCGCTACCTTTTGCTGCAGGGTTGGATGTTTTAGGTAAACCGGTACGTGTCGATATTTTACGTTGATTTCGTATAGGAAACACCGGTTTAATTATGTCGGTATACTTGTATCATTTACTACCTTTCGGATAGCCTAGGGAGTTTTTGTGAATGTTCGACAAATCTACAATTGATATGTATGCCTGCATATCTTCATTACTATAGTTTTCAGGTGTGTTTAAAAATATGAGTTCATATATACCGGGTGTTGCTTCCCACTGATATCCACCAATTTTGATGTATTCGCTGCGTTTGTCGAAATCTATTTCTTTGTTACCTAGGAACCATTTTGAAAATACACCATCATATACAGGACCGTATACTTTATCTATTTCTTTGTCATTACTCCAATGTTTTATAATGTACGGTTGAGCCATTATAGGATATTGATCGATATATTCCTGTAAAAGTTGTTCATTTATGTCTGACGCAAAGCTCTTATCTTGTTCCTCTTGTGTGCCTATGCTAAAAATATCCTCACCATCACCATCATTATCATCTGTACCTGAAACATGTTCGAGGGATTGGAATGGAGTCGTTTCGATGGATTCGAATGGAGACGTTTCACGCTCTTTCAGTTTCTCTTGTTTGAGTTCAGATTTTGCCTCACTTTTCATTGGGGTAGTAGGAGTTTGCGGCGGCATTGCTGCTATTTTCCTCAATGGGACAGATACAGGTTTAAAGAATTTTTGCAACGACTCATCTTCTTCAGAACTACCCTTTTGCAATTTCATCGATTTTAGTCTTTCGAATAACATCAACTTCTTTGCTCAACGGTTTCATGATGATAACTGTGGGATACATCAATCCCACTGTATACTTGAATATTTGTCGAATCCTTGACGATAACGTCCAGCATTCACATCAAAATCTTTCATAATCACAACGGTTCAATATTGATGCTGTCGCCAGCATTCTGCACACATTGCCTTGAATTCATCGAACGTCATGTCTGGGGAAACGTGTTCATCGAATACATGTTTCAAATTCATTTCATCCTGCTTGAAAAGCACAATCATATTACAATTGTCTCGTATCAATTGTTTGAGAATTTTTGAATATGTTTGACAAAGGTATGCAGCATCAATATTTCGGTGTTTGCAGAAGGAGTAATATTCTCGAATTTTCTGTTTTTCACATCTTCAGAGACTATAATGTTCTAGCTAGATGAAGTACAAAAATGATACTTGGCAAAGTTTTCTGCAAGAATTTCTTTGTAATGCTGTCTGACAAGTATCAAACATTTATAATTCAATGGTGTCTCCATAGAGGGTAGCAGTTAATTTCTGTTGGATACCTACCGACAAAAAGACCTATAATATTTGGTTTCGACAGAAAAATGATTTCCTCATTTTCCCTGAATGGATAATATCCCAATCCCTTGACTTTCCCCAAAATGTCTTGAACCACCTGATATTTGGGTTGGTACAAAGATTTTGAATATACGTTTTCGAATTTTGATCCATTCGGGTGGAATAACGGTGTTAAGATGGCATTTGTCTTTCCACAACCACTTGGCCCACAAATAATTGCACGAAATGAATTCGGTCATAATTCACCATGCTTTCCAACCATACTGCTATTGGGGCCACCAATCAAAAAATATAAATTTTCAATAGGCAGTGTCTTGTCTTGTTGAACGACTTCCATGATGTGATGAAAAAACATGAGCGCGCTACGGTTATAAATATACGCATTGAAGGTATCTTTCATCATTATCAATGTTGACTTACTTTAGTGCAGGTGTTGTCAATTCAATCATCAATAAGATCCCGTTCGAATTGCATCTACCAGGTTATTTGTTTTGCGGACCTGGCACCATATTGAGACAGAGTTTACAACGCGGAGAAACTGGCGTGAATCCTTTGGACGAAAGCTGCAAATACCATGATATTGTATACTCTTAATCCGACTTCCTAGAAGACCGTCATAAAGCAGATCAAGTGTTGGAAAATAAAGCTTGGGAACGAGTTAAATCTAAAGACGCTAAATTTGGGGAACGGGCTGCAGGTTGGCTTGTTACTTCCACCATGAAAGCCAAAAGTAAGCTAGGTATGGGCAAATCCTTTCGACGTAACTTGCTTCAAAAAATTATTAAATATTGGAAACACAATCCTACTAATATTAAGAAATCTAGGGCTTCGGCTTAGCGAGCTGCTAAAATGGCATTGAGTCAAGCTGGAGGACGTAAGAAAATACGAGTGCCTAGTACCTATATTTGCTGCACTTTCGGCTTTGGGTGCGTTTGCAGGTGGAGCGAGCTCCATAGTAAAAACCGTAATAGACGCAAAAAATGCTAAAAAGAAACTCGAAGAAGATCAACGTCACAATAAATCCATGGAGCATTCGGGTTCGGGTTTGTACCTGCAGAAAACCCCTCGAAGATTTGGACTGTTCCAGAAAAAACATCAAAGCAAAGGACGAGGTCTTAACCTGAAAAAGCAAAAAAACTGCTAGATAAGCTACCCCATAGAGCATTATACGATACGGAAATTCAGGAGTGTGCTCGTCAGATAAAAATCAACATTTTCGTGGAGTCTTTATGCGTGATACGTTGCCAACTTGTGGTCCTTGGCTGTGAGAATGCGCTGTATTGAACTTGGATTCCCACTTGAATGCGGGCACTCATTGGGTAGCTAATAATAAAAACAACAATGTCGCACAATATTTCGATAGTTTCTGCAATCTCAAACCTACAATGGAATTGGCAAGATATTTCGGGAGAGGTGTAAGAATCACATATAATAATAGTCAATATCAAAATAACAATCAGAGTAACTGTGGACATCTCTGCCTGAAGGTTCTACTTCATAATGTCCACCGCTGAGATGCATAAATCGTTGGCTGAAATGCATGAATATAAATCATTGCGAGATTTCACTGATACTCAACTGCGAGCTTTGTCAATCGAATATTTGATTGGGAACGCAGGACCATGGGAGTTGCTGGATATATGGCATAGGTTACCAAAGGACTACAAAAATCGATTCGCTTTGCAGATTCTTCTACCATGTTTCATTCATTATCAAAATTAGTTTGGACTGTCAACGGCATCACTAAAAGAAGCAGAGTATCATGGACCAGTTAGCGCACAGTTTCAATGTTATTATTGTAATAATAAATGATTTTTCATCCAGGTTGTTGTTCATTATTTAAGGTGGGTCGCTTCCGACACTATATCAGTCATGTCTATGATATTGACGTTAACGAGTCGTTTTTCAACGCTTTCCATCGATTTCAATCCGCCTATTCAATTGGATTCTGATTCAGAATACAGTTTGGCTTTGTTCAGCTTTCATTCGTACAACAGTATACCTAACATTGAAGAAGGTACAAAATTCTACTACTTTGAAAACGGTGGCAAAACTAAACAGAGTATCGATATCCCTACTGGCTCTCACGAAATTGGTGATATTAGGCTTGGATCAGCAAACACATCACACCCAAAACATAAGAGGAAAACCCCGAGGAATTTTTCTACCTCAAACCGAATAATAGTACGCTGAAAAGCGAAATATTCTGCCTTAAACACTCAATTGATTTCCGACCTGAAAACAGTTTGGCCCACATTTTAGGATTTTTGTCTACTCTTCTCAAACCCAACTTGCATTACGCATCAGATCTACCTGTAGATATCATTAAAGTACGTACCATACACATAGACAGCAACATTACGTTGGGAGCATTCTACAACGACGCACCGTCTCATACGATATATGAATTTGCTGTTGGTGTTGATCCTGGTTACGCAATTGACGAAACGCTCAACCACCTCATTTATCTACCCATTGCTCATAGAGACGAAATAAACAATATTACGCTGCGAGTGCTGGACCAGCATTCTCAACTCGTTGATTTTCGAAACGAAGAAATAATCGTTCGTTTGGAATTGAATCGAGAGTATGGTGCTAATTATTCATGAGAATAACTCACCACCATACCCCACCTCAGTCTTCACCAAGACCTTCAACGTGCGTCAACTACTGTCACCGGAGAATAAACTGTTTTTGGAATCTCTTGGTTATCATGTTGTCCAATCAAGTGTTCAACATTTTCCGAGAACCACACAACGATGAATCCATACAAAAGGTGGAATGGCGGACTCACTACGCATATGTCAAGTCCTTCCGCAACAATGATGTCATTGAAATCAACATCAATCAATCTGACGCTTACGATGCATTGTATGATAGCCTGCTATTCATCAGTGAAAAAGTAGTGAAAACCAAAAGGAGATGGTCTTGTAACATTCGTAAACAATGCTGGCGCTCTCATGTTTCAATCTGCTAGTTATGAACAAGGCGGTAAGGAATTGGAGACGGTTCGTGAAAATGGAATTGTTTGTACTGTCAAGCTGGACTTTTCCCAACAACGCCGGGGTTATTAGCACCACTGATCTATCATTCAACATGCTCATACCCATCAAGCATTTTTTGAATATTTTCAACGATTATCAATGTGTTTCCTATGGCAAACATATCACCCGATTAGTACGAGTTGCAGATGATAGCAACTGCCTCAAAATAGAGGGGACCGCTGGATCGCCGGCTGGTACAACAGCAGTCAAGTTGGAAATTGAAAATATTGAACTCAAAGTTAAGCGAATCTTTCCGTATGATCAAATTAAATTGCAACTCTTGAAGACCATCCAAGCTGATACTCCTATTCTCATGCCGTTCAGAAAATGGGAACTTCATATGTTGCCTGCTATCACACAAGGTGCAAAAAGTGAAATATGGGCCGTCAAGACTTCCTCTTTTTTCGAAAGTCCTCGCTATGTGATTGTATGTTTCCAAATAGACCGTGATTACACCGAATTCAACAATGATCCAACAATATTCGCTCATTCGAACATCACTAATATAACGCTCACTCTGAACGGTGAGAATTATCCCAAAGAGAATGTGCATCTGAATTTTGCAAAGGGGAATTTTTCGCAAGCCTATTTCAACTATGCACAATTCGGTCTCAGCTACAAAATTACTGATCAACATAATCCTCTGCTGAGCTCCACCGAATTTGTTGGCAAGACCTCTTTGTCATCGATTGTTCCAGAAGGGATGAGAGCATGAAAAGTTCCACTGTTGATGTGAAACATCTGAAGAATTTCCCCAAAATACTAAAGCCTATTGCATCATTGTGCACGACACTGATATTGAGCACTTCCCACTCAGCGAAATCATTGACAAATTAAACTGAACATATGCTTTTCACTTCAGTATCAATCACAGAGTCAACATGAGAATAGCTGTTGTAGATATTCAAGGCTTTACCATCGAGCAACAATAACATCCTAAGGAGATTGCCATTAGGATTGAAATTCAATGTAGTAATTTTCTGCTGCTCCCAACCATACCATTTTCTTCTTTGAGTAGAGCAGATAAACGTACTGCCTGTTTCTTGGAGCGAAACGTTCATGGATTGAGGTATTCCTCTGGCTTTGTGGAATATCATCAATTAGATTCCATCCTCAAGAAAAATTTACAGAATGTTGATATCATTTATGTACGAGGACTTCAAAAACATGACTATCTTACTGAGAAATGTCATCAATTGGACCTACCTACACGTGATGTGAATTTGGAGGACTATGATAATACGTCATGGATGATTCTAGCATTCGGAAACAACGATGGTATCTCACCTTGTATGCATCACATTGATAATCAACCCCACTATAATTGCAGTCTCCGAAACGTAGATATTCTATACAAAAGGCTTTGTGATATGTTACCAAAATAAAACTGTATAATAAATTTTTCTATTTGAATTTTTTTTTTTTTATCTAACGTCACCTGATGATGACAACGCAGTGTTTTGAAAAATCTCCACCTCATACCCTCAATGATGTGTTTTTCTTTAACATCCATGTTTCTCCTCTTAAATATGTTGGTACACCTGGTATACAAAATTTGACAAGCAGTCGTCATGTTTTTTCTCTTAAATAATATATAAGACGTCCTATAAATAGTTTTGCTGAATACTTTGCTACCTACCATTGCCCCAATGACCCATTTCTCACATGATAATTGACACACACATAACAGCAGTCACGTTAATTTCTCTGAAATTATATATTTTGAAACACCCTGTATACTTTCCTCATTGGAATCGCACCTTCAAACGTTACACCCTCGTTACCTCGCAATTTTTCACATTTATTCCAAACATAATTATTATTATCAGACTCACAATCATAATTTTTTTTTTAATATTCAATCAGCGTGCTCTGGTAGCTGGAGAAATATATACCCTACATTTGTACATCAACTTGTACGAAGTCTCCGTGGAGGCAAGGCTAGCGTCACTCGCTACTAAACATAAACCGCTGGTTCAAACCTCTGCTGCTGAAAAATCTTTTTTCTTTTGAAATTCAATTCAATTAATTCAAAATATGTATGCGCTGCGCTCTATTGGCAAAATGTTATCAATCTAAGGGATCTACTCGACTATGTCACACGATGAACGCGAAGCAGCGACGGCCGACTCCCTAGCGTTTGGCATGCTAGACCGTACTGCGCATGCGGCCCCAAATCGCTCTTAGGTGATCTACTTTCAATTCGTTGAGCATCGGTCATGTTAATAACTATAAAATAGATGCTGATCGGCAACTTGGCTAAAAGTTCCTAGAGAGGTAAGTGAATTTGTGGACGAGGCATCACCGATAGACAAAATCATCCACTCAAAAACCATTTTACCTATTCATAGAGATGACAAGTTCGTGAATAGCATACTCGCTTCTGTACTTAGTCACATAAATATCAAATAATTTGACTATGATTTTTCATAGGACACGAAGACAGATTCTTATTCAACACAAAATACACAATTTGAGGTACTCTTTTTCTTATATCAAGAAGTCTCAAATATAATCTGATTCACTTAAATCTGATGAATCATATATATCTTTTATTCTGATACACCACCCCGATCTCACAAATCAGAAAAAAGTTACCTACTCAAACTACTGAGAAGCCATCATAAATAATAGAATAATAGACAAATCTCAAATGGTCAGCGATTCCATGTTCCAAATAAATAGACTATTGGTTTTTGTTGCTTCAATTTACTTCATTAGTTGCTCTATAGAAACTAAAGTACCAAGTCAGAAGAAAATATTGCTATTTTGGTAATCTTCAAATATAATCTGGTTCACCTAATTCTGATGAATCATATATATCTTATATTCTAATACGCCACCCCAATCTCACAAATCAGAAGAAAGTTACACAAACTACTAAGAAGCCACCATAAATAACGGAAAACATGGAAAATAATAGACAAATCTCAAATGGTCAACGATTCCATGTTCCAAATAAATAGACTATTGGTTTTTGTTGCTTCATTTTACTTCATTATTTGCTCTATAGAAACTAAAGTACCGTCAAAAAAAAAATTGATATTTTGGTAATTTACATTAACATTGATAATTCCTGATAATGTCGCTGGTTTCGCTCTAAATTATTATTTTTAACAAAATATTCTTTCGAAGATATAACGTTTTTCTTTAAACCGTCCTCCAAAACTCAAATGCGTATTTCAATGTACTAAATAATAATAAGAAATTTTTCCAACTTGAACTGGTCGAAAAAAATTCACAATCTGTTATATAAAATTGCCCTGAATGAATGAATTAAATGAAAATATTTAACAAATGAAAGAAAATATTCACATATAAATAAAAAATCGAAGTTACAAATAAACAAACCATCAGTTCAATATTTGTTGCTTCATTTTACTTTCCTATTACAGCCATTGAAGTACTCAGACTGAAACAATGTCATGTTGACAATGATAATGTTGGGTATGGATTCAAGATAATTTCAGAAGACACATGGTCGTACATGATTGAAAAACACGACAACTAATAAGTAATAAACGGAAAGGATTAGGGGGATGAAGTGGAATCAAATGATCAAAATGCACCGTGAATTGGAAGAAATAAATAACATGAATGCAGATTATGATGAAAAAAACTAGAAAACTGTTAGTGAGGCATATACTGGGTACATTAAAAATCAAAGCCATTGTGAACCCGTTGTGAAATGGTAAATAGAACGAGTAATGGTTTTGAAGTAATGTGAAATCATACACTGTAATTAACCTTATGAGGCCGGATTTAATTTTTTGGACAAAAAAACAAAACGATGACTGTAATTTTGTTCATTTATATTTTAGTAGGTTTTTAAAACGATATGGAAAATTGAAAATAATAAGGATTATCTTGCAGGATATGATGTCCCTAAATTACCACTAGACAAATAACACTTTTCAAGAACAAGGATAAAAGTTTTAATTTTTTTTTGAAAAGATGTTAAAACAATGCAAATACATAAAAAATTAAACTACTTGGTATGGTGAGCGGCAAAACAGTTCTTGTCTCTCATCCTGGCTCCAAACTCGTTTCTTTTCTCAAAAAATAATTTTTTTTATCACTACTTTGAAAGTGCCAGTAGAAGGTTCATAGAGGCATATAGTGTTGAAAAATGCGAAAAATTTGTACAAATTTTGATATGAAATCTGTTATTACGCTATTTCATCATGGATGACGCAACCAACAGACACTAACCAAAACTAACCCAAGGCACTGCAAAATCCAAAAAATGCTCAATATGAAAAAATATATATTTTTTTATTTTACATTTTTTTTAAGAATTTTTTTACCTTTTTAGATACCATGCCTCTACAAAACTTCTACTGTACTTTTTCACATGAAAAAATAAGGTTAACTTTTTGGCACTCTCGAAGTTCGAAACAACCATAGTGCCTGGTGGTTTAATCTCATAACAACTCAGAAATTGAAAACAAGATACTCATACATAACTTCTTTGTACAATTGTACAGTAGACATAGCAAAAAGTAAAAAAACCTGCTATTTTTTCGTAACTTTTGAAAACAAATAGATTTTCACTATTTTATGACCGCGTAAAATGTTCTCCGCAAACAACGAGCGTTAAATTTCTGGTATAATGCTGGACATAAAATATTGTGAACACCTCAGGCAGCCAACTTTACACTCTGTTAGGCTCAGATTATCAGTAAGCAGTTCAATAAGCGACATTTGAATTGTGGTATTCTCAAGTAACCAATGGTCCTCAAGGGGTTAAACGCACGTATACAGTGTTAATTGTATATTTAACAAATTGAAGACGGCATAAGTATTTGATTGAAAATTGGGTACGAGATTGGGTAGAATATTATAGAAGAAATGTCTATATCGGGTGAAGAGGAAATCGAAAAGAATCAATACATGAGAGTGACTGGTCGGTGGATCAGCGGTCTAAGGCACAGGCCGTTCGAAACTCCAGCATAGCGATAGTCGGTTCGAGTCCGATGTAGGTACGAGAATTTTTCTCAACTACTTTATATCGGATTGATAGACGACCGCATGCCTTGTTGAAAAGCATGTGTATGGTGAGTTGTCTAGATGCCAATCTCGTCTAGTGCTAGCTTGGAGTGCACACCGACCACCCGAGGTAGTGCTGTAGGTTTTTCGGGTTTTCCTACAGCTGACAAGTGAATACATCACCTGAAACACCAGTCGCCCCGGAGCGCCACGGCAAATAATAATAATTGCCGTCCTCTACCCGCACAGGCTATGCCTTTGGGTACACTCAACGAGTGTTTATGAGGGAGTATTATTATTATTATTATTATACTGGAAAACGATGGATGTGACATGCTGAAATACACAGTATAGGGATGTATCAGTGAATTGTGCATAACTATGAAAATCATGACTTCTATCAAATGACAAAAAATACTACCAGAAAATATCATTGTCAACAAAAAATTTAATGCTTGGAATAAAAAACATGGAAATTTACCGGTGTAGTGAAAGAACTTTGTGTTGGCATGTAACACCTTATTGTGAATCACGACGCACTGCAGTTGAGCTTATCGGTTTGTCGGGTTTACTTACAGTTGATATAGGAAATATGCTACTATAATTCAATAATCACTGCCATGAGTCTCGTCTCGTCTCGTCTCGTCTCGTCTCGTCTCGTCTCGATTTCGAGCCGAGATCGAGTCGAGACTAATGGGTTTTTTCGAGAACGAGATCGAGAAATTATTCCGAGATTTCTCGATTCCGAAAAAATATATGTGCTGCAATAAGTCACAGCTCTAAAAACGCCAGAAAAAAGAAAATAAAAATCTACGCTGAGAAATAATTATGATAAAATAATTTGAGTAATATCGATTTCCACTTAAACTAAAATAGCGTGTTTTGATTGGTTGAAATTTTTGTGTTGATAATTGAAATCATCATGTTTTCGATTCTGTAGTTCGATTCCTGATTGGCTACTGGATATGTATATAGACAAAGAGTAAGGTTACACAGCTATCAGTCAGTTGGCAAGTTCCGGAATCGAAGAACAACAAATAATTGAAATCACTGGCCATGGTAGTTCAAATGGTTTCTATTTTATTCATGAAATAATCTTAACAAATACAACTCGTGTTATGAGCGATTATCGTATATTCCTTCTCCTTTTCGAAACAAATTATGTTGCAACATAATTTGTTCCTCAAAATCGAAGGAATTTCTATTTCGATAATCTTCGATACACTTGTTGTATTGCCTGAGATATTTTTTTTCAACAGATCATTGTTTCGATTATGAAAAAGGAGTTTGTTGCTGGTACTGGTACATTCTTCTCTTCACGAACGAAGAAACAATTTTAAACCTTCACTTTTCGTACCTAGGTAAATTTTAAATGTATGGATAAATGATTAAATTAAAACATCAACAATATTGTTTATCTTTGTGCTGATACTCGGCGGTTTCTTTTGTTATACGTGGCTTTTTGTTCATAGCATACAGCCTCTGTATTTAACCGTAATTTTTTTTTTAAGAAAAAATTTAATACCCTGTATTTTCGTCTCGATGAAACCCTGATAATGATGGTATAATCCCACTCGGTCTTTCGAAATTTTCCAGTTTGAGTAAGTAGTTGAAAATAATGCTAATAATGCTAATAATTTATTTTTCTCAGAAAATGGATCACGATTATACTTGACACTATTGCTAAACCATAAGTCGCATCGGCTGAATATATTCAAAATATAAAATTTTCTACAAATAACTTTCTTGGTAAGTAGACTTCTACATACTTCCTGAGGGAGATGTCGATATCAATGATTTGTCCATGTGAAGATTCAATCATCGACCTATTTGTTGTTCTCGAACAGAATAGTATGCAATTTCCATTTCCAGCCCTAAGTATATACCTTGACAGGTATTGAAAAATCATAGTCATCATACTTTTTTATAATGCTTCTTGAGAATCGAGCATTCACATATAGGAATCGAAAATATTTTTGTATACAGGGGTAGCCAGCGACATTATCAGGAATTATCATTGTTAATGTAAATTACCAAAATAGCAATATTTTCTTCTGACTTGGTACTTTAGTTTCTGTAGAGCAAATAATAAAGTGAAATGAAGCAACAAAAACCAATAGTCTATTTATATGGAACATAGAATCGTTGACCATTTGAGATTTGTCTATTATTTTCCATATGTTTTTACTTATTTATGGTGGCTTCTCAGTAGTTTGTGTAACTTTTTTCTGATTTGTGAGATCGGGGTGGTGTATTAGAATTAAATATATATATATGATTCATCAGAATTAGGTGAACCAGATTATATTTGAAGATTACCAAAATAGCAATATTTTCTTCTGACTTGGTACTTTAGTTTTAATAGAGCAAATAATGAAGTAAAATGAAGCAACAAAAACCAATTGTCTATTTATATGTAACATGGAATCGTTGACCATTTGACATTTGTCTATTACTTTCCATATGTTTTTCGTTATTTATGGTGGCTTCTCAGTAGTTTGTGTATTTTTTTTCTGAATCGTGAGATCGGGGTGGTGTATTAGAATAAAAGATATATATGATTTATCAGATTTAGGTGAACCAGATTATATTTGAAGATTTCTTGATATAAGAAAAAGAGCACATCAAATTTTGTATTTTGTATTGAATAAGAAGCTGTCTTCGTGTCCCATGAAAAATCATATTGATATTTAAGTGATTACAGAAGCGAATATGCCATTCACGAACTTGTCTGTCAACTTTATGAATAGGGAAACTGGTTTTTGGGTGGATGATTTTGTCTGTCGGTGATGCCTCGGCCACAAATTCGCTTACCTCTCTAGGAATTTTTAGCCAAGTGACCGATCAGCATCTATTTTATACCGATGCTCAACGAGTTGAAAAAAATGAGTTGAGCATCGGCAAAAAAACCGTTTGCCACAGATTTTTTTTGAATTCTGAAACAACGAATTGAGTATTTACTTTTTTCTTGCTAGTCTTGGCATTTGTCATTTTATCAGATATTCGATATCTAGCCGTTATGATTCTCAATTGAAAATTCTGGCAATTCTTCCAAATATATAATGAAACCGAAATGTATGGAATATAATATAGTTGAAAATAAAATTACATTCAAATATTACCTATGAAGTGTTCGAGATATAGAATCTGAAAGTTGAGATGCAGCATATAGTTGTAGGTAGATTAGCATTTTCTGTGAGAGCCGCTATCTTCTCTTCCAATTATTTAGTTTTGATAATTTTCAATTGGAAAGTATTATGTGGATATTATTGTGACACACAAACAAGTTCAATGGGTTTTGAATTTTTTGAAATTTCAATACTGGATATGGAAAAGTAAACTCTATTCAGATAAAATTCACAGAAGAGTTCATTACATAGTTTCCTAGACCTTTGATATTAGCATTTCGAAAAAATACTCACTTGCTATATGAGGATTTTATGATAACTCAATATCTCATCTTCGGGTAGTCATTATCTGATTTTAAGACTACAATGAAAACAACGCACAATCGTCTCTGTCTATGTATGAAAACTTGATTTTGAAGTAGGACGATGGACCATTTAACAAAATATTTTATTCGAGTTTCCAAATTAATCATACTCCGGTGTATATATAATGCCATTATTTTCAGAAATATTATTATATCCTGGGAAAATCCGCAAAATAGTACCCATATCTATCCATTAGAGTGATCGAGTAAACGATCATATCTGGGCTTCGACTGAAATCAATTCTATAGAAATGTTTAGTGTAATTTCGAAGACTAACGACTCAACCCTTCTGTGTTCAGAGTAAGTGTAAAATATCTTCATTCACAGTTTGTTATTCCCACAACACAGTTTATAGCTAAAAGAATTATAGCTAAAAGAATCAGTTCGCTCACTCGCCGCCATCTTGTGTACAAGATAGAATAAGCGCAGGGGAAACAAATTCGGGTTGCGCAATAGATTTGCACACAAACTTACATAGTTGTCAAGTGTACTAAAAGTATTCAGTTTCCAGAAGTATACAAATTTCGCCTGTTTTATTTTTCATTGAAACGATTTCTGGGCTCCTATAGGAAACTGCAAACATATTTGAGTACTTCTTTATTCATATTTTCTAGGCAATTTTCAGAAAATGAGAGCAACATATGCAGCTCAAGTGTTCAGTGCCACTGTTTCTGCAGGAACAAATGCTTGTTTATCTTTAAAAAAAATCCCATTAGCAGACTTCAAGACAGTTGAATTCATAGAAAAAATTGATAATTTCTTTGATCTATTCAATTCATCAAAAGTCCACAAGGCATAATCATTCAATAGGACTTCCATGGGGACAGATACACAAATTCAATTTCTTAAAGATTTGTTGGCGTTCTATGAATCACTTTGTTGTCTAACGAAACAAAAATATAACCAAAGGGATGAAAATTATTTTTGGGTGGGAATTGCCAATCTCGGCCTTTTTGCAAATGTGGGATGTTATAAAGGAAATCAAAATTCATACAAGAAGAATGAATTAGGCCTGTTTAGAATTTTTTTTCGGTAAAATCAGGCAGTAAAGTGAAAATTGCGGAAATTCTATACCCATACAATTTTAAAGGACATTTAAAAAATTTTTTGCAAATAGCTATTTGGATAATTCCGAAGGAACAAACTGCCTTGATTTTGATTCAACAACCACGTCAATTGAATTCTCTCAAAGTAGAAGAAAACGACTACATCAACCTCAATATAACATAAAGAATGATTTCGTTCCGTTTGAAAAAAACACAAGTGAAAAACATATTCGAATCGAAATATGGCATGAACAAGCTGACTCAAACAATTTACAGTTTTCACAGGGCTTATCCAAATGCCAATAATGATTCATTTGGCAACTTAAAAATGCTTGTTACTATTTTTTTTGTAATATATACATGCCCTTGAAAACTGTTCTTGTGAACTTTTTGAAAATTTGGCCACCAAAGAAGGTATTGGATAGAATATTAAAAATTGTCCTTCAAAAATTGATTTCTGTAAGCCTTGTCAAGACTTCTCAAAATATTACTCATTGTCACTTTTAACGAGAGTTCGTATTTCTTGTACTATTAAATTTCTATATTAGAATAAAGTCCACAGGTAATAAAAATAACAATCATAAACTGACTATTTTAAAACATTATTAGTTTATGTATATGAAAACTCATTTATCGACATTCAGTTATTTTTAATGTTTACGAATATTGCATTTACCCCAATATTTACGAACTGCTTGTTTATCTTTCTGGATCCGTAAAAGTACCATTTGGTTTACCACATTCAATAGGAATCTATAGTTTTTGTTCAAGATCAAGATCCTGACATTGAAAAAATGTAGATATCTTCTTCAGTGTTTCGAAGTAGTTGAAATAATTGTGAATGGAAAATTGAAATACTTTCTCCTATAAAATTACAATTACTAGAGTGTGGTAATCACTAATATTGGAATAAATCGTGTCATAAGAAATTTCTCATCTTGCTTTAATTCATTAACTTATATATGTTCTCAAAATTAGCTTCTGAATATTTAATTTCGATACGTCATCGTCAGCTAGAACACACTGATCGCAAAACTTTTCCGACATATTCAAATTAACGAAAAAATGAGTAATATTTCCATCACAAACTCCTACCCAATTATGAAAGAAGACAGTACAATAACCACAAAACTTTGTTGCCCTTTAAAGTTTTTGTCACAAAATTTGGTATCTTCCTCAAAACTTCTAGATTTTCAGCAATTGTTTAATAGGTAGCCCATAATGCATATATTTTATCAACTGAATGATGTTAAAAAACAATAATCTGCAATGAAAAAACAGACCTCAACACGGTCAAAATATCCACAGTTTAGGTACCTATTTTTAGTTCCAGCAGTGTATCCATTTTTATATTGAGCATTGTATGAATTGTAAGCGCCTGTATGCGCCAGGGATTAGGTTACAGGTTGCGCAGTGCACAAACGTGCCCAAAAATATCAAAGTGCCGACGCCAAGTGAGCGAACTGATTCTTTTAGCTATAAACTGTGCCCACAATATGAACCTTGTTAGCCCCGGTGTCGTAATGAAACTTGAAGTATTGCAATTCAATCGATTTCAATTATGTTTATTGAGATCGGTTATTTACTTATGCGGTTCAGAGATAGGGCATGAAATAATTATTACCTAATACTTTTGCAAATTTATGGCATTTTCACCATGAGAACTTCATGTAATCATGGAGTTCGGTTATTTATTAGCATAATTTTCTGTTCTGTTAGACACTTCCTTTCCTTCAGCTATAAATGTTTGAAATATTGTTAATCATTCCACTCTCAGTAGTTTCATTGAAATCGAGCCGACTGTCTCAGTGTACCCAACCATTCGCATCTATGTATCAAGGTCGGTAGTTGTCGAACCAGCATTTAGTATACCCTGTAAAATGTCATAGAAATTCATGAAGGCGATTCAAAAGAACGCATGTTATCATCAAAAGTTTGAGTGAATCCATTCAAGATAATTTGATTGAAAGAATTGTCTATCCAAAAACCAGCAGAGGACTTAAGTACATTTTAGTTTCAATATAAAATGCATTTTCCAAATATGTTCAATGCGAATACGTCAGAGCTGAAGGTGGGAAGATGTGATTCGCGTAATGGAGAAAGTATAGAGGGATATGAAATACTTGGGCATCTACAAACTTATGTGTGAAATACTCTATGTCAACGAAAAATAGTATTATTACGATTTTCATCCATAGTCACACCATTTTTCATGATCTATCAGAAAATTCAGCTCTGAAAACTTCTGGGTTAAGATAGATAATAATAATAATAATACTCCCTCATAAACACTCGTAAAGTGTACCCAAAGGCATAGCCTGAGCGGGTAGAGGACGGCTATTATTATTATTTGCCGTGGCGCTCCGGGGCGACTTACTGATGTTTTCGGTGGTGTATTCACTTTTCAGCTGTAGGAAAACCCGGAAAACCTACAGCACCACCCGGAATTCAATATATATTTTCACTATTGTGGTTCAAATCTGAAGCAATTTGCAACACATTACCACTCAACTTACGGAGTGAGTTTTTCCAGAATTTAAAAGCATTGTCCATAATGTATTTTCAAAATATCTGTCTTATATTGAATGAGGAGATACACTGAAGAAAAAATTGTTCCCACCACAATACTTTTTACCAAACACATGGTTAATATAGGCACCACAGGTCAGTATTGTTACGGGAACTTTTTCGACATTTCGGTTGTGATAACAATTTGATTTTAATGTTAATGCAACAATAAACAGATCATTTACAGAACCAATGTATGATTGTATGTGGAAAAGAACGAGTTCGGTTAGAGGATCTAAACCGTAATAGCCAAGGTAACCATACCATGTGTGTTTGTTGCCAATGCTAAAACAATACTAGTCTGGTTACAGAATCATGTTGAAACAACCAAACTAGTTAGGTTGGAAGATCTAAATGAATAGTGTTGACACACGAATATAATTATGTTGATGGAAGAACGCTGGTTTCGCTACAGAATCTAAAAAAATGTCGCTGAAGTAACCAAACTAGGAATGCTTGTATGAACAAATAAGTTTAGTTGAAGAATCCAAACCGATATTATTGAGATAACCAAATCACGGCTTTGGTACTGGAAAAATATTCTGTTCGTGGAACAATTCCAAATCAGCTCCTGCATCTAAACGAATATTGTTAAAGTAACCTCACTAGAAGGCTTTCACATAGAAATTGGTTTGGTTGGAGAATTCAAACCGAAATTGTGGAGATAACCAAAGCGGTGGTTTATGTGGAAAATTATCCTGTTCATAGAATAATGCCAAATCAGCTTCTGAATCTTAATGAATGTTGTTGTAATAACCAAATTGGGCATGCTTGCCTCAACAACCAAGGTAAGATAATACGAACCATCAGAATTGTCAGAATAACCAAACCAAGTTTCTTGACATATTTTTTCAGAATTTTATTTTTTCTGTTAGAAAAAAATGTAATTTCAAAGAAATCTATACAAACATAGAGGAGAAATCAATTTGCCCAGATAACTAACATTGTACTCTGAATTTGCCTATCTGAAAAAATAAGTTATAATACTTGCCTTTTCCAAAAAGATACGTTTCGGAAACTATATTTGCCTCCGTTACCAAACTTATTGTTAACTTTTGGAAACGGATGCAAATATAGTCTACGAAACGTCAATCTGTTTTGTAAATGATAAATGATATTATTCAGTTATTACGACCAATGTTTTTCAGATATGCAAATTCAGAATATTATAAGTTACTGATATAGATAAATAATTTGGAACACACAGTAACTTATCTGTGCAAATTGATAACTTTTTCTCCTACATTTTTGAGGATTTACTTGAATCATCCATTTTTCTTTTCATTTTCGAAAGGTGGTAAAATCTAAAAATCTATGACAAAAATCCTGGTTTCGCCATTTTAACAATATATCATGCAGTGAAATGGTCTACAAACATAGGGAAATTCTATGTATCTTGTAGCAATCTGTTATCCCCCCCTGTCGGTTTGGGCTACCTCTCAAGAGAGGGCACCCGGAGTCTCTTTCAGGCACTTAAACTCATGGTGTTCGTTATCAGATGCAGTTTTTTGTACGTTTGTTGAGTTTTTCTTTCTGAGCCACATTTGAATATCTATGCACGACTTTTTCAGTTAGAATAATTGACAGCCTTGTGGTTAAGTGCCATCGTTGACAAAATCCGCGTATTTGCTCTTTTGCCTGGTGTTAGGAAAGTGATCATAATAATATTTCTCATAATTGTAAAAAATTACGTCGTTGTATTATTTTTAGTTTGTTCGAACACTGAATTTACCAAGAAATTATATGAGTGTGAACCAAGTTTACCAAGTTTATTTTCCTTCTTTGCGAGAACCATAAACCACCCTGTTACATCTTGGCGCCCAAACGTAACGCAAGAGATTAGCTAAACATGGTTCTTGGTCATACCCCAATGGAATCGGGAGAAAATGGGTACAACCTCAGGAATAGGAGACCGTTAGCACCTCAACAAAATACAGATGCGATTCCGAGGCACATCACAACCGAAATGAGGGGAGCCGGAGGCCCGGTCCCACGGAATAATATCCCAAATTCTGGAGGTAACATTAACGAAACTCCAGCATCATCTGGTCAAGGTAGGAGATTATTTATTCCTAATAATTCGGCGCCACCTCCAGGGGGAGCCGGTGACAGATACTCATTGGGTCCAGGTTTTTCATTTAGACCACAACAAAATCCAACCAGTTCGCCCCCCAAACTGATAAATACTGTATCAAATATACCTGTAAATTTTCCCCTCCAAGTCGTTTTTCGAGAACTCATGTTTTCGAAGGAAATAATCCGGGATTGGAAAGAAACATACCGTCCGGCGAAGAAAATAATCCAATTCAAATGTCAAGTAGTGAAGATAGGTTGATAGATTTATTCAATCAAGTTTTACAAAAATTTCAGAATGTAAATCACTTACCTAACCAAAATCAACATCATAAAGATATTTTCGAGTTTTTGAAAATACTACCCGTTTTTGACAACAAAAATATCCACCCAATCGAGTTTTTGCAGCAGGTCAGAAAATATTAATTTTCATGATTTCAAGCATGTTATGGCAAATCAATTCATAGGTGAAGCTCTCCTATGGAGTCAAGCGTACCTGCATGTGCTCAATAGTTTCCATGATTTTAAAAGTGCTTTCGTAGAACATTTTTGGTCAGAAACAGTACAACTAGAAATTAAACTAAAGTTACAGTCAGCTCGTTATACTGAAGGTTCTTTTGTACAACATTTCATGAAATATGTGGCAATGGCCAAGCATTTAATACCACCCTATCCTGAAAATCTCCGGATAAAAACAATAGCCCGCAGTTTTCCACCAAATATTTCAGCAGTGTTAGTGGGTGGGAACTTCATCTTTAGGGGACGCGATGGACAAGTTACGTCAGGCAGATTACTATTTTTGTACTGAAAATCAAAACTCCCTTTCACAAAATAACACCTGCCATCCAATTAATTTTTGTTCCCAAATATCACAGAGACCAATTATTAGTAATAATCATTTAAATCAGTCGCACGGGTATAGGCGCGATCGTGATTTTCCTAAGAAAAACGACCGCAAGTTCACACACAGAACCGATCGAGAACAGCCAAACGCTGCAGCAGTCCGAACGATCGAAATATCGGAGAATACGGGAGATACGAGGGAGCGCAAAAAATTTTGATATGTCGGGAAACGACAATCAGCCTCACAAACTATAGGTCCAGTTGTGGGGGCAATACTTTACAGGACCGAAGATTGTTTAGCAAATACTATAGATGTTTTACTCGAAGAATGCGAATTCGATCATGGCAAATCGGAAGCGCGTTCTCCAATAATTCAAATAAAATTATATGGCATATTATATGGCCGCCACTAGAGAAGAAGCACGATCAGCACTTTCTGATAAGCTTGCAGAATTTATCTTAGCATTTAATTTATTTTCATTCAGGCAGTCAGTTGCTAGCTCTCATACTGTTAACATCGTTCCGTATATCAAATAATTGTACTTTTGACTGAAATAAATCTTTTTAAAAACCAACTTTGCGTAATCGATAATATTTCTGGCGCAGTCGGTAGGATTATCAGAATTGTATCGAATCGATCGTGCAGTTTTCGTGTATACGAATGACTAATTTTTCGAACCAAATATCGAACTTTAGTGATTTGTTGTGGACTTTGTTGCGGAGTGGCTTCTCGAAACTCAGAACACCCAGTCTATCGCAGACCCGTACCCATCGTCAGCAACGAGATTTGGGACCAGTATTGCCCAATTCTGCAAGGAGCAACGACCTGGTGAAGACAGAATCGCCGATCCAGACGCAGCCCTTATAGTGGATAAGAAGAACATGCCAAAGTCGTTTTCATATTACTGTAAGTGCAATTTTATGTCGCTCGAAGATATAACCAATTATTTGAAAAATTTGAATATAAGTACACCTTCAACTGACTCACAAACTCTTCCTATTCCAACAATTCGAAATTCACTTTCAAGACAACCTATTTTGGATAATCAAGTTAACAATCGTTCAAATATGGCTCAGTTTAAAGCTGAATACTTGAATTGTGTGCCGGAATTTGACGGTAATCCCAATGATTTAACTAGATTTTCATCAATAAGTGAATCGATCATTACAAATTTTTATAATGCAGCCAATGCAAATGACTTTCAAAATATTTATTTATTGAATTCAATCATTTCCAAATTAAAAGGTAATGCAAAAACATTAGTAAATATACATGGTGCCAAAAATTGGCAAGAATTGAAAGACATTTTGACAAGAAATTTCTCAGATCAAAGAGATGAGGTCTGTTTGAATAGGGATCTTGTTATGTTAAGGCAATCTCATAATGAAAGTGCTCAAGAATTCTATGACCGATGTTTAAATATTTTGAATTTGCTGTGCAGTTATGTAGACATTCATGAAAACACAGAAGCTGCTAAAACACTCAAACGTGATCTTTATCAGAATTTAGCCCTCAAAACATTTTTATCAGGACTGAAAGAACCATTAAGTACCACTTTGAGATGCATGAAACCAAATACTCTGAGTGAAGCTCTACCATTTGTAAAACAAGAAGAAATCATCCAATATTTTCAAAATTTTTCTCATAGAAATATTGTAAAACCTGCCCAAATCACATGACAAAATCAAACCCTAAGGCCCACAAACATTTCTCATCGCGATATGCCAAATCAGAATAATTTTTTCAATTCCAACACCCCGAATAACTTTTTCCGTAGACAAAACAGTTTCCCTTCACAACCTATAAATGTACAACAGCGACCTAGACCCCAAGGTCAACAATTTTTAACGAATGCTCAAGTCTTTAAACAACCAAGTGGAAATATTTTCAAACCACAAAATAAACCTCAACCGAAACCTACCCCAATGAGTGTTTCAACAAGAAATACTCATTTTCAAACAACTCCAATGAGTGTTTCAACGAGAAACACAAACTTTGCTCAACCATCTACGTCCCACTTTGCAAACAGAGGACAACAAAGAAACTTTATTAGTGAAGAACTTTTTAATACCGAAACCGATCAAATCAATCAATGTCATGAATATTATGATACCGACCAGAATATTGATGAAGAAAATGAATTTATTGATATGAATCAACCCGTCGAAAATTACTTCCCGAATGATACAGAACCAACAGAAAGTTCCGATGTAAATTTTCAGTAAGAGCCTCGGAACAATTTATTTCAAACCCTCAAGTTATTTCCTTCAACTCATCGAATACAAGTGAACTATCATACATTGTTTTTCCAGAATATAATCTGAAACTTTTGATTGACTCAGGCTCTACGAAGTCATTCATCGATCCCGATATTGCCCTCAAATATTTTCCAGATCTAATACGAAATGACCCATTTATTGTGTCTACAGTCTTTCAAAAATCTTCACATAAGTACAGTGCTGAGATTCCTTCATCAAACATTTTTAAATTACCACATCCAATCAATTTAAAATTCTTTCTTTTTAAATTTCATAATGTTTTCAAAGGCCTCATTGGATTAGACAATCTAAAAATACTGCAAGCCAGTATAAACTTTGATAAAGGTTACCTAGTAACACCTTTCACCAAAATTAAACTATTATTTCACAAAACGAGTAACGAATTTAATTTAGTAACCGTCACACCCAGATCAGAACAGGTGATCAAAATTAAAACATCCATTCCTGAAGGAGAAGTTATAATACCTCATTGCAAAATTCATAACTGCGAAATACCCGAAAGTCTTACGATAGCAAAAGGCGGATACGCGTTAACAACAATTTTAAACAATACCGTTAGTCCAGTGACATTAGACCTTTCGACACCGTTCTCTGTCGACAAATTCGATAGAAACGAAATTCAAAAAATCGATCTGAATAATTTTCATGTCTCTCCAAATAAAAGTTTAGACCTGTCAAAAATCAGAACAGACCATATGAACGAGGAAGAAAGAACAAAAATTTTAGAAATATGTAAAGAGTTTTCCGAAATATTTTATAATGACGACACTCCACTGACATTTACGAGTAAAATAAAACATAAAATTCGAACAACAGACGATATACCAATATATACCAAATCATATCGATATCCGTTTGTCCACAAAGAAGAAGTTGAAAATCAAATAAGTAAAATGTTAGATTCAAAAATTATAAGACCTAGTAATTCACCGTGGTCGTCACCTATATGGGTTGTACCCAAGAAGGTCGACGCATCTGGTAAGCAAAAATGGAGGGTTGTTATTGATTATAGGAAGCTTAATGAGAAGACAATCGACGATAAGTACCCTCTACCTAACATACATGACTTACTCGACAAATTAGGGAAATGTCAATATTTCACTACTTTAGACCTAGCTAGTGGCTTCCATCAAATCGAAATGGAAGAAAATGACATTGAAAAAACAGCATTCAGCACAGAACATGGCCACTACGAATTTTTGCGTATGCCATTCGGTTTGAAGAATGCTCCAGCTACGTTTGAAAGAGCAATAGATATTATTCTTAGAGGTATACAAAATGAAAAATGCCTTGCATACCTTGACGACATTATTGTATTTTCGACTTCACTCCAGGAACACCTAGAACGTCTTAGGTGTGTATTTCAAAGACTCAAAGACTCGAATTTCAAAATTCAGCTCGACAAGTCTGAATTCCTAAGGAAGGAGGTTGCTTATTTAGGCCATGTGGTAACCCCTGACGGTGTTAAACCTAACCCCGACAAAATTAGAGCCATTAAAATCTTTCCTGTGCCCAAAACGATAAAACAAATCAAAGGCTTTCTTGGTCTATTGGGCTACTATCGACGGTTCATCCCAAATTTTGCGAAGATCACAAAACCTTTCACCAAATGCCTCAAAAAGGGCGCAAAAATCGAACTGAATGACGAATTCCTCACCTGTTTCGAAACATGTAAAAACCTTTTGATGAATGAACCTATCCTACAATATCCTGACTTTTCTAGACCCTTTAACTTGACTACAGATGCTTCCAATTTTGCGTTAGGTGCAATTTTATCCCAAGGGCCGATAGGTAAAGATTTGCCTATAGCCTACGCCTCTAGAACACTAAATGATTCCGAACAAAATTACTCTGCCATCGAAAAGGAATTATTGGCTATCGTATGGGCTACAAAATATTTCAGGCCGTATCTATACGGACGAAATTTCAACATCATAACGGATCATAAACCATTGCAGTGGTTATTCTCGTTGAAAGATCCTAACTCAAAATTAATGAGATGGAGAATCAAATTAGACGAGTATCAATTTAACATTATTTATAAAAAGGGAAAATTAAATACCAATGCGGATGCCTTGTCACGAATAGAAACACATACGAAAGAAACCAGAACTTTCTGAGAAGAATTAGACGACATACTAGGCGAGTCAGAACGTCTAGCTGGCCCATATACCACTTTTGGCTGTCAACAAAATAATATAAACCCGCGCCTTGATACACCTGACTATCAACCTTCCGCTGACATTCTGACAATAGGAGAACTTCCACAAGACCTTGACGATTTTTCAATGATAGTAAATCTTGATCAAACCGAAACAAATACACAAAACAACAACGAAACCAATCATCCAAATAATGCTGACAATACTATCGAAACAAACACACGAAACAACGTTGAACCGAATTATTCGAATGACATCGATGAAAACCAGCAAAATAATGCTGACGAAACAACCGAAACTAACAACGAAAATAATCACGAAACTGAACAGACTGACGATCACACTATTCACTCATGTGCCGATGAAAACCCGATTATAGATATTCCAATCGTGGATTACGCTGTCAACTATGGTCAGAACCAAATTATCATTTCTTCTGTCCTTCATTCTCCTGCAAAGCCAAATATAATAATTCTATTTGAGAAAAAGAAGCGAATTACAATTCAGTTCTCACAAAATAACTTTGAGAAAGATGTAATAAAATTCATTAAAGAATATGTTGTACCAGATCTACAATACCATCTTTTTTTCGAAGATCCCAATTTGTACGAACCATTTTCACTGATTTTACAAAAGTATTTCAAAAATTTTTCAGTAAAATTCAGAAAAATGTAATAAATAACTCTCTGACGTCACAAACAAACATGATATTAAAAACATCATAACAAATTATCACGAAGGTATATCGAACCACAGAGGAATAGATGAAACCCTCCAAAGAATAAAAGAAAAATATTATTGGCCTTACATGAAGAATTCTATCCAAACCTTCATCAACGATTGTGAACCATGTCAAAGATGCAAATATGACAGAAACCCAGTTAAAATGCAAATGAACATCACGCCTACAGCAGTTGGTCCTTTCGAAATTATTCATATGGACGTTTTCACATTTGAAAAATCCAAATTTCTCACGATTATCGACAGCTTCTCAAAATATGCTCAAGCATACTATCTCGAAGCCGTAGCAGGCACCGAAGTAGCCAATAACCTAATAAACTTCTTTTCACACCACGGTGTTCCCAAACAAATAATTTTGGACAATGGAAGCGAATTCAAAAATGCAGTAATTACTGAATTACTCAGTTTACATAAAATTAAAATTCATTTCTGTTCTCCGAACCATCCACAATCGAACGGAGCAATTGAACGATTCCATTCAACCATTACTGAGCACCTTCGTTTACTAAATACAAAAGGATTCATGAAAACACCAGCGAAAATGAAAATGATTTACGCTATACTAGCTTATAATCATTCCATACATTCAGCAACTAAATTGAAATCCATAGACGTGATAAACGGGCATACTACAAGTAACGAACCGTTCGACATGAAACTAGATCAAATTCTATTGAATGACTACGTTGCTCAACACAAAGAACGTTCAACCCCATTATAACCGAAATAAATAAATTGAAAATAAAATCATACAATATCGAACGTTTGATTGCCAAAGACGTAGATTAATCTAAAGACACTTCTAACTACATGAAAATTTTAAAATTCTCAGAAAAAAATGGTGAAAGTAAGCTAATCGAAATTATTCCACATCCAAATAGAAACAAAAGAGGCTTAATAAATGGCTTAGGATCAATATTCAAAGCTATAAGTGGAAATCTAGACTCTGATGATGGTGAACGTTACGAGAAATTATTTCAAAACTTACAGCAAAATCAGAAAGAAATAACATCGACAATGCACACACAGAGTTCTTTAGCAATATCTATGATTGATCAGTTCAATAAAACCGTTCAACACTTAAGTCACAATGAGAAACTATTAGAAAGCAAAATCAACCAAATTGCGGCTATCGTAGAAAATCATGCTTATAGAGAAAATTCCAACTTCATCAAAGACATCATGAACCAGATAATTAATACATTCGAAATGATCAATTCACTTCTTCAAGATATTCAAAATTCGATCACTTTTACAAAAATTGGAGTCATGCATCCAAGTATTATAAAATCCAAAGAACTTCTAGATGAATTAAAATACATTCAATCAAAACTCAAAGAAAGTCAATTACCACTGGAAATCAACTAGAAAATATCCCATTAATCGAAAATCTGATCAAAATTGATTGTTTCATTCTCAACAATAAAATAACTTACATTTTGAAAGTTCCAATAACATACCCTTTTGAAATGAACCTCTATCACCTTTATTCAATTCCCATAATATCCAAGGGTCAGTTCAAGGCAATTTTACCAGAAAACAAATATCTGTTGAAAAATAAATTGTACTACACGTTTATGAGCGACTCTTGCATGAAAATCCGCCAACAACACTATATTTGTGACAATGGTGAACCACAAGAAATAAAAAACGTCGACCTTTGTGAGATCCAGCTCCTGGATCTGAAAGATCCCTCCAACTGTCAGCAAATGAACATTGAAATCACCCAGCCAATGTTCAAACGATTAGAAGAATCCAATCAGTGGGTTGGGCTCCTCCCTACTGAAGAAACAATAAGACTAAAATGCCACCAACAAGAAGAAATCACCAAAATAATGGGCTCATACCTGATAGAAATTCCGAATGACTGTCAATTGATAACTCATCGAGAAATCATCTCTAACGAAGTTCGTACATCTGTGCCAAGCCAGCCCATCTTATTTCCTGAGTTAGACATACAGAACATCAAAGAAACACAAGTGAACCTCAGCCTCCATCTGGAACAAATAGAACTCGACGAGCTACACAACATTAAGACGAGAATAATTGAAAATCAACCCCAACTCCAAGCGTACCCAATATCATACACCCCAAGTGCCTGGACACTACTCATTTACGGAGTTTTGGTAGTATCCATGGTATATATAATATACAGGAGAACACAACAAATCCGGAAGAAGTCCAGAGAAACCCCTCAACAGCCTATGGAACTCCAAACTGTTCAACTTCCTCAGTAACCCTCCGAAGTTGAATCTGCGAAGGGAGGAATTACATCATGCCGCCACTAGAGAAGAAGCACGATGAGCACTTTCTGATAAGCTTGCAGAATTTATCTTAGCATTTAATTTATTTTCATTCAGGCAGTCAGTTGCTAGCTCTCATACTGTTAACATCGTTCCGTATATCAAATAATTGTACTTTTGACTGAAATAAATCTTTTTAAAAACGAACTTTGGGTAATCGATAATATTTTTCATTGAATTTCTTGCGTTGGTTGATACGGGAAGCATGATATCATGCCTAAACGAGGACGTTTGGGAGCAATTAGCTCCATTTTGGAATAAAATTCCAACGTTTTCATGCACAGCAGTTCGAGTGGAGGGAGCTTTTAAAACGAAACAACGGCGTGTTAAGAAACAATCCTTGCTAACTTTCTCTATTTCAACAAGGGAAGTAACTTTTGAATTCCTGGTAATTCTCGAGCTCGCATATCCAATAATATTAGGGGTCGATTTATCACGTTCATTGTCAGTACAAATCGATTTGAAAGCCGAAAAAATTTTAATGAAAATTCAAAACAAATGGTTAGAGTTGCCAAAAGCCAGAGCCATTCACGAAAGTAGGTGTGAGGAAAAAATGAATATATCGGCAATATCTAAGAAAAACATAAATTATATAGCACTGGGGGATAGTAATAATAATGATTCAATGCCAACTGCTGCAAATATCGTGATCGGTAAAATATTGTCCGTTTCCGAAGAACAAGTTTTTCATACACTTATAAAAAAGCATGCGAAGATTTTCTCGTAGCGCCCCGGTATAACACAGGAATACTTTCATGAAATTCGTTTGCGGGAAGATAAGGAATTCTGCCGAAAACAGTACCCGATCGCATTAGCCCACAAAACGATAATTCAAAAACAATTGGACACACTCGAAGAGTGGGGTGTCATATGCAAAATGCCAACACCGTATGTGTCCCCACTCATGGCCGCGCTAAAGAAGGATAACTCGGTCCGTTTATGTTTAGATGCGCGATTTTTGAACAGCGTAATGATGAAGGAACATGACACTCCGCGGCCAATATAAGAAATTTTGGGTTCTATGGGAGATTTTTCGGTGATGTCCTCAATAGATTTCACGTGCGGGTATTATCAAATACCACTCACACCTGAATCACGTAAATATACTGGTTTTAAATTCGACGGAATAACGTATTGTTTTTGTTGTCTTCCATTTGGTTTAGCATCTAGCGTGAGTGTGTTTACTCGGTGTCTATCGAAGGTTCTTGGATCAGAATTCCGGGATTTTTTGCACATATTTGTCGACGATATTTTAATATCATCCAAAAGAATTGACGAGCATTTGGTTCATTTAGACCTAGTGTTTACTCGGTTGAAACAGGCGGGTTTCACATTGAAACTAAAAAAATGTTCGATTTTTCGTGAGGAAAGGCCATTTTTGGGCTATCTTTTAAGCCCGTTAGGTTATAAACCGGATCCAGATCGTATTCAAGCCCTTGTGGATTTCACTCCACCGAAAACACGAAAACAAATTCAGAGTTTTTTGGGATTGGCGAATTATGACAGAATATTTTGTGAAAGTTTTTCATCAATTGCGGAACCGTAAATTGCGTTACTTCGCAAAAATAGTAAGTGGAAATGGACGAAAATCGAACAGTCGGCATTCGATCAAATTAAACTGAAATTCCAGCAGGCGACTCTCCTCTATCATCCGCAGCAGGATTTGCCTTTCTGTTTAGAAGTCGACTCGTCGGATAAGGGTCTAGGAGCTCAACTTTTTCAAATGGTTAACGGTGAGCGGCGCGCAATAGCATGGGCGTCTCGTATTCTGTTAGAGCGCGAAAACCGATACCACATTAATGAAAAAGAAGCTCTAGGTATAGTTTGGGCTATGGAACGGTTCAGAAGTTTTTTGATGGGACGAAAATTTACAATATTCACGGATAGACAGTGAGTTATCTGAAAACTTGTAGACTTCTATCAGCCAGGATAGCACGCTATGCGTTGGCTTTGCAAGAGTTCGATTACGACTTGGTGCATATTCCAGGTAAAAACAATTTTGTGGCTGATGTATTATCATGTCAGGCAGCAGTACGGCCTCCAACCCCAGAAAATAAATTATTTTAAATAATGCCGTTGCTCAAATTTTCAGGAGAATTCTGAAAACAGCTGCGACTTATCAAACAGTTGCAAGATGAAGATACCAAATTGTCGGATATAAAAAGTCAGTTGCCAAACAGCGAAGAACTTCAGCGCCGATTTCTAATAAAAGATGGGATACTTTATACCCGTAGAAGTGCAGATGAATATTATTTATTGTGCATTCCGGTGTCTCTCACGGAGGTATTCGCTCGCGAGTACCACACAATTCTGGGTCATTTCGGCACTTACAAGACTTGGTGCGCTCTTCGAAATGAAGTTTCGTGGATTAAGAAAGTTATACGTTCTTGTGACATATGTCAAAAAACTAAAATCAGTCCTATGGCCAGACCGGAGTATCAATCAATAATCCCAGGGAGCAAAAATCATTTAATAGCAGTGGATTTCTATGGGCCCCTGCCCATCAGTAGAGGTGGAGTCGCTCATGTTTTTGTGGTTTTGGATGTGTTCTCCAAATTGGTTACTTTTTAACCGGTTAAAAAAGCTACTACCCGTGCAGTCTTAAATCGGTTGATTCATGATTATTTTGTTAAGATAGGCAAGCCGCGAAAGATATTAAGTGATCATGGGACCCAGTTCACGGCAGGAAAATGGCGTGAAACCCTAGAAGCACTGGGAATCCAAATAGTACTCAGCTCTGTCAGACACCCTCAAGCAAACCCTTCGGAAAGGGTAATGTGGGAGTTAGGGCTATTATGTCGTGCCTTTTGTTATGAGCAACACACAAGGTGGGCGTTTGAACTAAAAAAATTTGCGGATTTTATGAATAATTTGGTACATGAATCTACCGGTTTCACACCAAAAGAACTTCAGTTTGGCGATAGGAAAATTCGGTTATTACCAAAAAAGTACTTGGGTGAGGCGACCGGGGTGGAACAAATTACTGCAGAGAAGAAATTGATCCTAGCAAAAGAGACGTTGTTGGGAAAGGCGGCTCGTAGAAAGGCGAAACATCCCTCTGTTCGCAACTATGAGTTTCGGCCTGGGGACTTAGTGCTTTTGCGTGCGAACCCGATGTCGTCGGCTTTACGGTCTGAAACTAAAAAATTCCTTCTTCTTTTCGAAGGTCCATAAAGGGTAAAGAAAAAAGTAAGTAATGCTACCTATGTTTTGCAGAAGTATGATGCCGAACAGGAAAGGGGCACATTTTATGCTAGTCACCTTCGACAATATTATCCGGTAAACTGAAA
Source organism: Chrysolina americana (assembly GCA_958502065.1). Lineage (NCBI taxonomy): Eukaryota > Metazoa > Arthropoda > Insecta > Coleoptera > Chrysomelidae > Chrysolina > Chrysolina americana. Next base: position 36,144,226 of record OY293420.1, read on the forward strand.
TACATTTTTTTTGTTTAAATCTGATAAGTTCGTTTTCGATCGAAAGACTCACTTATCAGATTGGGGGCAAGTTGTAGCAATCTGTTATCCCCCAATGTCGGTTTGGGCTACCTCTCAAGAGAGGGCCCCGGAGTCTCTTTCAGGCACTTAAACTCATGGTGTTCGTTATCAGATGCAGTTTTTTGTACGTTTGTTGAGTTTTTCTTTCTGAGCCACATTTGAATATCTATGCACGACTTTTTCAGTTAGAATAATTGACAGCCTTGTGGTTAAGTGCCATCGTTGACAAAATCAGCGTATTTGCTCTTTTGCCTGGTGTTAGGTAAGTGATCATAAGAATATTTCTCATAATTGTAAAAAATTACGTCGTTGTATTATTTTTAGTTTGTCCGAACACTGACTTTACCAAGAAATTATATGAGTGTGAACCAAGTTTTCCAAGTTTATTTTCCTTCTTTGCGAGAACCATAAACCACCCTGTTACAATCTATGTACATGAGAAATCAGACTAATAGTATCTCTATCGAAATCTCAGTGGAGTACGGTGGACAGAACGCAACGTAGTCGAATATATATTACCATTGTTGTTGGCGCGCTAGTGTGAACCGTATTGCATATATGTATATATGAAATATATAGCATTTTCCTATATTATGAAATCACTTCACCGTACGATATACTGGTTCAGATTTTCTAATCTTGGTTGGTTACACAAGTATGTATAGTTTGTTTATTTCAACATTCGTTCAAATACAGAAGTCAATTTGGTATTGTTCAATGAACAGCATATTTTTTCATTTTCAGACGTGGAAGGCTAAAATATACAAAAAAAATGTCGAAAAAAAAAATTCCATCACAAAAACAAACCTTCAATTTATAGTAAATAAATTAACATATTTTGCTCCTGAAATATTTCTCATTTGTCACAAACCAAATGAGGTTCTGAAAAATCTAATCTATTTCTGAAACAACCACACTGGGCATGTAAAATAGGACAATTTCACAAGAGAAGAGAAAGACGTATAATTGAATAAAATATGGAATCTAAAGCAGTATCCAAATTTTCTAAAAATTATGTACCCAAAAACAACCAAACTTGTAGAAGTTTGACTCAATTTTTTTACATTGTTAATTTATTTATTAAATAAAGTACATACACTTTTAACACAATTTTGTGGAAATACTTAAAAGGTTCATCGGTGAGGTTAGACAATCTTCATTGTATAAAACAAAAGATTGTATTGGTAATCTGAATAACGTTCGAATATAAAGTAGTTATCAGTTATTAAGGATAATCACAGTAAACATATATATTATATCAATCAGAAATTTGTAAAATCGATCATATAAATTCACTTGATCTGATTTTGTAGGACAGTGTCCAACTAATCAATTATTGAAGGAAATTAATACAACGAATTATTCATGTTATTTGTTTATTTTTACGATATATAATAACAAAATTAAAACAAACTCTAGAAAATATTAAACGAAAAACAAATAATATTAAACAACAAAATTAATTACAAAAAAAATCTCATACATCAAACACCATAAAATGTTTCAGTTTACCATTCAAAAAACATGTTTTCAGTGAGATGAAAAGTTTAATGCATCATGATGACTTTTTGAGAAATAAATTGGTTAATTCTTGCTATTTTTTCCCTTTGAGGTAATGATGTTATTACGTGAGAACAGATATGGCAGACAATAATCCCACTGCAATCTCCTTTTCACCTATATTGAAGAATAGGTAAATCAGTTCGAGGGAAGAAATGTCAGGAGAAATTTATGAAATAGAAGCTACTCAAAACACCAAAACTACATCACTTTGAAAGTGAAAGTGACATGGTTTTGGTGTTTTGGGTAGCTTTCATTTCTTGAATTGTATTCACATCAAAGGTTCGAAATATTTATTTTCGGTCAGGAGAAATATTTTGAATTCATTTCCAAATTCAACTTGAATATATAGATAAAGAATATGCTAGTGAAGTTCAAATGGCGTTTCATTGACAATCAAAAAATATTTCCATGAAATATGCCCAGCATTTTACAAATAATAACATATCACTATCTATGGGATAATTTTCTTTGAGTAGATTCTTGATGAGTGAATCAGTCCGAGTAGAGGCAAACTTCAGAATATTCCCAACTAGAAGAGGTGATTTACCAAATGCCTTATGTTCATACTCTCCAAAGGATTGCTTGAAATCAGCTTCAATCTAATGAAGAAAAATTAGATCAGTATTTGGCAGATGATAGTTAAAAAATGTTTATACATACATAAATTTTTTTCAACTTTCTACAGTTTGAACATTTAAATATGTTAATTCGAGTAAATGAAACAATTTGTCTCGATAAGTTACTGTGTTTAGGAGACTGTTGCCTTCAAAAAAGTTAATTTTGAAAAAGAATAATTTTTGAGTTAACTTGAATTTATTTGTTCAGATATGCAAACAGATATTCAAAAAAACAGTCTTCTGAAGGCAGTAACTTATCAGGACAAATTGTTGATTCATTATCTTTTACACTTGTACAGATTTCCTTGATTTGAATTTTTTTAATTTTCAGGCTGTGGTAGGTTAAAATTCCCAAAAAGCTATGTCAAGTAACAAAAGTCCTCGACAAAACCAAAGTTTCAATCAATAAATACATGCGTTTCAACCAAGAAAATGTTGTTTTTATAATTTGTTACATAAAAATTATTTTGATTGGAAACATTTTTCATTACGTTTTTAAATAATTAAAGTTTGTCATTCATTCATTCACAAAAGGTTTAGATTGAAAATATTCGTTTTTAAAAAATTACCAGAATTTTGAAATTTGCCAAATTTTCGCTGATTGCTTTTTACTGAAATAATGAAAAACACAAAAATATTTAATAATTAATTTCGTATTATTTTTCCACGTCCCATATTATCAAAATACTGAATTGAATTTTCCTATTTATCTGTTTTTTCAACATCCTGGTAAAGAATAAACAATCAGCAATAATTTATCAAATTTTGAAATGCTAAGTGCTAACTATTACGAAAGGTTTATTTTTATTTTTAACTTTTTGTTCATCAAATGTATAGCATTCGATGGTGAGTTTTAGGCGAAAACATGCTTTTTTGAGCAAGTGGTTGTTTTTTTGTGGGGAAAGCCGTGTCAATCTATGACGGATTTTTGTGATTTTATGATATATGGGACCTGTATTAACAGTTTATGAATGATCATTTCTATGTGCCGAATTTTTGTGTTGGAAATTGCTACACCGAATGTACTACTATTAATGTGTCCCCGATAAAATTACCTGTTTCGAGAAAATTTAAAATATCTTTCGAAACGAGATATTCATACAGAAAATACTCTGACGGCAAGTATGTAGGTAGGTAGACGTTATTTAAAATTTCAGTAAATTCCCGCCATTATACCTACCTAGAAACTAAAAGCAGGAGATGCACCGAAACCTGGCATTCAATCTTTCCTGCAGATAAGAAGAAGATGTTAATCAACACTTAAGGATAATTTCACAAATGCAAAACACTGGTAACAATTATTCCCTCAAGGAAATTAATTCAATGTGGTTGTGGATTTGCTCAAGTGGCGTCCATTGAAAATTACGACTTAAAATCTGTTGAGTTTGTTGACTTACCTACAAAGACTGATACCTAGTGGTCCATTCTCCATGAAACCAAAATTTTGTTCACTTCTTCCATAGTAAGAACTACACAAAAACCGAAGGAATTACCACAAAACTTATTAACTATGCAAAATCTGTGTAATGAAGCGGCGTCCAAGATGGAATGATGCAACTGTTTCAAAGTTCGCATAGGTGGCGCAACCTGTTACATCGACAGTCGACAAAACCAAATTATATGGTTAGCAGAACAAAAGGGCAGAATGAATGTTTTTATCAGGGGATTTCGTGATTTCTCTGTTTCTATATTTCATTCGGCAAGACTTATGTTTTGATGCAGGCATAATTAAAACAACGTTATGCCTACACTAGGAACACTGGGAACTCATTTTCCATTTTTGATCAAGATGAAAAGCTCTCTGAACCAGAACAGAAATATAACCAAACTAATTGGTTTCTATGATGACAATTTAAACAGTTAATTCGGGAAGAAAGTTTTGTTAGGTTGACAATACAGGTTTGGTTTATGAAAATGTGTTCATCTCATCAGATGAATTGTTGCCCTTACCAGATCAATTGTCAATGCAGCCACATCATCTGAACAAAAAGGGGTTGTTGAAAGAACCATATCAAGGTTGTTCAAATAACGAAAATCATTGTTGTAGAAACAAGAACATTATAACAAAACCAAGTATTGCTATGCGAACGACTACCATCTTCTTCAGTATGTTATAGAAACCAGAATTATGGTTCGAGTAATTAAAATTTTTCTAATCGAATGAGTTTGGTGGTGACCACTATATTTTTTTTTCAGTGTAGAGTTTCGATAATTTGCTAACTGTTTCAAATGACAGCTTATTATGCCGACAGTTACGAAAAGAGCGACGAGCGAAGAACGCGCCGGTCTGCAACAAATATCCTGAAAGTCCTAAATTTCCGCGGAAAATATTTACCTTGCGACAACTGTCATTCAGTAAGTGTGTTATATTTATGTCACTCCGAACATTCACCCTCGTTATTCTGCGTTATCGCTAGCTAGAGAATAATTCATTAAATAAAAATATGCCCTGTTCTGGTATCGGTCATGGGAAATTGAGTGGCGATTGTTTCAATTAATTGATATTTTATACCAATGCACTTTTTTTGTGTCATGAACGTTGTAACATTACAAAGCTGTCAACGTTATTTAAATATGTTTGGTATTTTACTGGTTATATGCTGAAATGTTCATAGGTTACATGCAGTTGATGGCTATGCCCCTTCAACTTTGTTGAATATACCCTGATTTGTGTAGACTTTAACGATCTGATGTATGGTTCTGGCAAGAGTATATTATTTGCCGTTTTATATAATGGAGTTTATTTTAGGATGATTTATTTGTGCATGCTTACTTAAGATATGTCCCAGTGTGTCATCGACCTCACCGTGCGTGACCCAAATGTCCAGGAACGTCTAACACCCTTTGAAATAGTTGTTGCTTATACTATGGTTGTTCGATATGTTTTTGAGCAGGCTATTGACTCGAGTTGTTAATATGTTTTTGACCCTCTATAGTGTAATGATTTAACCGAATCCTACTTGATAATAAGTTTAGTTTACCTTTGAACGTCTTTACCGAACTGTGTATTTGTTTTGTAACGATTGCATGTGTATAGTGTTTACAGTATTTCAAGGATAAGCGTCTCTTATGAAAATATGCTAATAACTTTACCACAGGGTTCATGTTTGAGCCCCTTTCATGTGCTAGGTTATAAATTGAGCTGGTTATTATACTATATATGTGTAGCATTTTGTTAAGACTTATATTCTAATATACTGTATGATTTTTTTTGAACTATTCCACGAGTGTTTCCTTCCACACCAAACCCTGACTAAACTTAGTCGAGCCCTATAAAACGGACCCATACTAGGGGCTGAGGCAGCCGCTCGACGAAGCCCTACGGAACGTCTGGCCCTCACCTTGTCGGGGGTCCCGCAACGGTGCCCAAGGGTACCCGGAACCCTCGAATGGTGGTCGGTGTTGATACACCGACAATATCAGTAAGTCGCCCTGGAGCGCCACGACAAATAATAATAATAGCCGTCCTATACCCGCACAGGCTATGCCTTTGGGTACACTCTACGATTGTTTATGATGGAGTATTATTACCTAAAAAACACCAGATACGTATGAAATAATATTTACAATTATTTGAATTCTTTTATCCTGAGGATGTTTTCGTTGTTGAAACAAAATAAATATGAATTTGTTACTATTCAACCGTGACAACAGTAGTAAGATAATAATTTTACCAAATACCGGGTGATGATTCCATCCCTGACCCATACAACTTTCCAACTACCTATGTTTCGCTATATCTGCCCCTCCCACGCTTTCAAAATCCTCAATCAAGGTTTTTGAAAAGTTTCATCCAATACCTACTTCTCATAATATCTTCTACAATGTGAAATATGGAACATACCCCGCTCTGAGAAATATTGCGGATTTTCCAATATACAAGTATTAACACCAATAATTATTTTATCTTGAAGGGTCCCTCAAATAATAACATAAATTTTTTCGTTTCAGCTGTTATTACTGAAGACAACAAGTTGGCCTTCAATAATACCAGATCACCAATTTCAAATTTTTCTGTTGAATTTCTGCGTCCCTTCTCCCTACGTCGACTAGTTTTTTCTATCAAAGAATTTCTCGCCAAATATATTTTGATATGAGACTGCGATTTTTTATTTGTTTTCGGATAATCAATTATGTCAGATAATAAATATGTGGATTCTTTTCCTTTGAATAAAAGCTTGGATGAATACCCTGTAGATTCATGTACAACTGAATTCATAATATCGACCAACATTGTAATTTTACTTTGACTGTTGAGAGTTACAATAAGATGTAAGCATGCGTCCGTGCTCCCTCATTTTTCTCTTAACAGGATTAGCCTCTGGATGTCTTATGGATGAATGTATCAATTGAAACTCATACCGGTCACCGTCCGCTCCGTACATTCACCCATCCAGGAAGCGCTGACTCAGCAGAATCATATATCTTACAATTCCAGAATTGCTAATTTTATATTTTTACATTCAAAATGCGAAATGGAATTTTATTCAGTCTTGATGTAATCTTTGAAGTACAAACTTGTCTAAACAAATAATTTTCGTGTTTTTAAAAACGTTATTCGTTATTTGAAATACGTATTTGGCGCAGTCGTTGTAGGATCTCGAAGGCATCTACCGCTTAGATATCCTTGAGTCTCAACTCTTCATAGAGAAGAACCGGCAGAAAAAGTTCGGGAACGAGAAAAACAAAGGTAAAACTGTGAAAGTACCATTATTGGATTAGCCGCAGTTCGAGGGCAGGTTGCAGAACTTCAGCTCCGGAGACACCACCACCAGAGGATGAAAAAGGCTATTTTGTGAGTTACTCATTGATCTCTTTTTCGTTTCATATGTCAGACTCCTCAACTTTTCCAAATTCCTTGAATGATATTGGCGCAAAAGTTGAGATAGATTTAGTTGAATCATTAGAAGCTCTCAGCTTAAATAGTAATAAAACAAAAGAATTAGAAAAAATAGTTCAATCAATAATAATGGCAACACCAGTATTTGATATAAAACTTTTGCAAATCGTACCGGAATTTGACGGTAACCCGTGCAGGTTATACAGATTTATTTCAACATCTACCGATCTATTGAATACATATTGGGACGCTACCCCGGCAAACGTAAATTATGCTCAGAATAAATTGTTACTGAATGGAATATTTTCCAAGCTAACTGGACCAGCTGAAGAAGTATTTTCGCTTAGTGGTAGCAATGATTTCAATACCATTAAAAATTTATTAATTAATCATTTTGGTGATCAAAGAAATGAAAGCAGTTTATTATCAGATCTAGGTTCATTGAGACAAAGTCCCAGTGAAAATTCATTGAATTTTTTTTCAAGGGTAGTGTCTACACTCAACTTACTCCATAATTTTGTCAATTTACATGAAATTAATGATCAAATTAAAGTGAGCAAAAAATTACTCTATGATTCACACGCACTACACACATTATTTGTTGGTTTAAGAGAACCTCAAAGTTCTATGGTAAGGTCAATGAAACCTAATAATTTGGCTGAAGCCCAAAAATATATAATTGAAGACAACAATATTAGATACCTTCAAAAATCCCAAGTAAATAATTTTCATAAATTTCCAGCTACTATAAGACCACAGATTGAAAATTTTGGACAACGATACACCCAAAACTACCACTCTGATAGACCCCAATTGCAACAAAATATTCCCCGACAATTTCAAAATCACCAAAACTTCTCAAGTCAGCCTCAATTCCCTAGGGGACCAATTCAGATACAACCACGCCAAAGTGGTACACCCCGAAGATATTTCAGTAACAAGGAAGTATTCGGTGCACCCCGAAACGTGTGGAAACCCCATAATGGACTATCCACTTCCAAACCTACCCCTATGAGTATTGTAACTAGAACACAAAATCTTCAAAACAATTCCAACAGACCCCCCTATCAACAACAATCTCGAAACTATTTCCAATCAAACCCACATCAGAGACGTAACTTCGTTTCTGAAGAACTCTATAATTTTGAATATGACCAAAATTACGAAACACCCGACGAATTCCACCCACAAGAGTACCCGAACGAACCTTACGTAAAGAGACAGAACAATTCGATTACTATAACGAAACACAACAAAAATTTTCACGAGATGAGGTCCAACAGGGACGAAACATAATTGAACTGAATACTATATACGACAAAACAGAACTCCCTTACATATAAATCAAAAACCCACCTATTAAACTTTTAATAGATACAGGAGCAACTAAATCATTCATGAACCCCGATATTGCAAACAAATTTTACCCTGAAAATATTTTCAAAGAGCCATTTACAGTCACATCAGTTTTTCAACAATCAAAACGTGATCACTGTGCAAGCATCCCTTCTTTCGATGAATTTAACCATCAACAAATGCTGAAATTTCATTTATTCAAATTTCACCAATACTTTGATGGACTGATAGGACTTGATATACTTAAGCAACTGAACGCTCAAGTTGATTTTTCAAACTCAATATTGTATACTCCGTCTTCGCAAAATTACATTCAGTACTATGAAACAAAGAAAAGGTTATTATTTTTTGTCGAAATAGAACCCAATACGGGAACTAAAATTAAAGTGCCTGTGAGTCAATCCACGGGCGATATCTTTGTCCCCCCAACAAAAATATACGAATGTTTGATAAGGGAAACACTAACTACAGCTAATAACGGATACGCATGGGTCGAGTTAGAAAATGGAAATGACTATAATTGCGAAATTCAACTATTTGAGCCACTCAGTACTCATCCATTTTCACCTCAAAACTTTATCATGCGGACATAAACACTTTCACACAGACGAAAACGACATTCGTAACCTCATTCGTACAGAACATATGAATCAAGAAGAACAGACACGTATAAAAAACTTATGCGGCAAATACTCGGATATTTTTCATTATGAATGGGAAAAACTGACATTTACTAATCAGGTTAAACATAGAATCAAGACAAAAGACGAAATTCCCGTTTATTCCAAGTCGAATAGGTATCCCTTCATTCACAAAGCGGAAGTAGCCAAACAAATAAATTCCATGCTCGAACAAAATATCATCCGCCCCAGTAACTCGCCCTGGTCATCACCTATATGGGTGGTACCAAAAAAAGCAGACGCTAGTGGGAAGAAAAAGTGGAGAATCGTGGTCGATTACCGTAAGGTAAATGAAAAGACCATCGACGATCGCTACCCCCTGCCAAACATCAGTGACATCCTAGATAAGCTAGGAAGGTGCCAATATTTCTCCACCCTAGATTTGGCGAGCGGATTTCATCAAATAGAGATGGCTCCGGAAGACGTTCAAAAGACCGCATTCAATGTCGAGAACGGTCACTACGAGTACCTGAGGGTCCCCTTTGGCTTGAAGAATGCCCCAGCTACTCTGAGTAGGGTGATGGATGACGTCTTGAAAGGGCTGCAAAACGAAATATGCCTGGTATACATGGATGACATCATTGTATACTCAACATCTTTGCAGGAACACATGGTTAATTTAAAAAGAGTGTTTCAAAGGCTACGCGATACGAACTTGAAAGTTCAGATTGATAAATCAGAATTTCTCAAGAAGGAAGTTGCTTTTCTCGGACACATTGTAACACCACAGGGCGTAAAACCAAACCCAGATAAAATTAGAGCAATAATGCACTATCCTATTCCAAAAACTACAAGACAGATAAAGGGATTTTTGGGACTTTTAGGGTATTACCGTAAATTTATCAAGGACTTTGCAAAAATCACAAGACCATTCACAAACTGTCTGAAAAAAGGCGCTGAAATAAAACACGACGCCACCTTCCTTAAAGCTTTTGACCATTGCAAAACCTTACTGACAAATGACCCCATACTACAATACCCAGACTTCGACAAACCCTTCAACCTAACCACAGACGCTTCAAATTCGGCCATTGGATCTATTTTATCACAAGGTCCTGTTGGGTCTGACCGCCCTGTTGCCTACGCATCAAGGATGCTTAACGATGCTGAACAAAACTATAGCACCATTCAAAAGGAACTTTTAGCGATTGTATAGGCAACAAAATAATTTCGACCGTATCTTTTCGGTAGAAAATTCGTTATTTTAACAGACCACAAACCACTACAATGGCTGATGTCGCTGAAGGAGCCAAACTCGAGACTAATCCGATGGAAACTGAAGTTAGAAGAATTCGACTACGAGATTCGATATAAAAAAGGAAAAAAAAAACACCAATGCAGATGCCCTATCGAGAATTGAAATCCATGCCAACGAAGTAGAACCACAACCAAACACTTCGAAGACCAGAACGGAAGACATAGATGAAACATCTCCATTCCTCCAATATATGAAAAAGTTCAACGTAGAGCAAACTCGTACACGGGACCCGGACACCTCATCCCTAGTCAATAACCTCGACGAAACCCCAGACGAAAACGAAATCGAAGTGGAAACTGAAACTTCAACTTCAAACGAGGAAGAACCAGTCCAAGAAATCACCCCAACCCCAAACGAAGAAAATAATGAAACAGTCCACACGAATGCCGAGGACCCTGTACAAGAAATAAATGCCAGTGAATCACCGATTAACGTATTTCAAAATAAAATCCATATTTCTAAATCGGTATTGCCCAGAAGGACTACTAAAAAATGTTTATGGGAACCAAACAAGAAGAATTTATGGAACATTTATATAGTGGACAATGACCTTTCCCCAATTATCACATTTTTCAAATACTCTGGACAGCTTAAAAAGACGTACGCTTTTTATTTCAATGACGATGATTCGAACAAACTGTACGAAAGTCTCAGTAACCTTATGATGCAAACTTTCAAAAATTCGACATTCGATTTGATAAAATGCAACACTAAACTTGAAAACATCACAGAACTATACAGACAAAAAGAACTTTTAGTATACAATCATGAGACTAAAACAAATCACCGTGGTATTCAAGAAACCTTACAACAAATAAAAAGAAAATACTATTGGCCAAATTGTGCTAACGATGTTAGAAACTATATAAATAAATGTGATATCTGCCAAAGAACAAAATATGACAGAAGCCCACCGAAAATCAATTTTCAAATTACACCAACACCTAGGAAACCCTTTGAAGTAGTACATATTGATGTTTTCCAGGCCAATAGCCAAAAGTTTATAACTATCATAGACACCTTTTTAAAATACGCTCAAGCTCTTCCTCTAACAGCGGCAAATGCAGTCTCTATCGTGGGGAATCTTATCATATTCATGTCATTTCATGGATTACCCCTAAAAATTGTAGCCGACAGCGGAACATAATTCAAAAATTCGACGCTAACGGACTTCACAAAACTTCACAAAATTGACCTTCACCTTGTAACCCCAAAAAATTCCACTAGCAATGCCCCCGTAGAACGGCTTCATTCAACTTTACTCGAGCATTTGAGGGTTTTTAAACTTGAAAACCCCCGTGCAGAAGTAACGAGCCTAATGCCCTATGCTATTTTTGGGTACAACCACTCCATACACTCTGTCACCAAACAAAAACCAATCGATATTGTGGGAGGACACCTCGACACAAAAGACCCCTTCGACTTAGACATACAATACGAAATTTTAAACAATTATATACAAGAACATAAACAAAAAACACTTCAGATTTTCGACCACATACACGACATTTCTCAAAAACAGAAAGAAAAAAATATTGAAAGACAAAATCTAACTCGGGAAGAACCAGCAAATTACTCTAAAAATGACGAAGTTTATCGACACGACGTCAAAACACGTGGAAAGAAATTAAACCCCCCATTTATTAAAGAAACTGTCATAACTGATCAAGGACTGAAACTGAAAACCAATCGTAATACCTAGAACAAAAACATTTTCAAGAAACCTCGAGCCTCAGTAACAAAACCAAATTTGTTACAGGACCCTCCTACTCCTGACGATAGTTCATCTGACGATCCATAAGAAAGTACCAATATCTAATTTGAAGAACAACCCAGGAATCTTGCCCTTTCGGATGGGGACAGCAAAAATCAAAGTAGCCACCCATACGTTTTTACACTACATCGATTTCAAACCAATATCAGATGAAATCGAAATATTAGCTCAAAATTATAATGTACTAAAATCATCTCATGCGAACTATAACCTCAATTCTAAATATTTAACATCTCTACACGAATATACTGAACAACACATTGATTATCAGATGAAATCGGTAAAGGAAAAATTTCGATCAGTCTATCCTTTAACGAACAGACAAAAAAGAGGACTAATCAATGGTTTAGGGAATATCATTAAATCTATTTCTGGCAACGTAGATCAAGAAGATGCCGAACGCTATGATGCCGCAATCGAAAAATTGCAAAACAATCAAGAACAAATTGTCAACTCTCTAAATCAGCAAATATCGTTGACCCACAAAATTTTAAAGAATAATAATGAAACATTTTCATTGATGGTTCATAACCAAAATGTAATTAGGGAAAGTATAGAACAACTGAATAACAACAGCACATATTTCCTGTCACTTGTAGACACATTCACCCAAATAAAATTCAATTTGGATACACTGCTTTCAATTCTCACAAGTATTGAAAATGCTATATCATTTGCTAAGCTTGGTACTTTACATCAAACTAGTTTTTGCGCTGCATATCCCCTTAGTCCACCCTGATGTCTTCACCCATTACCACCTCTACTCAATACCCACACAGAATTCCACAACAATTATTCCCAAAAATACCTTTTTCACGATGAGTAACGAACTATTCAATATGACGCCAGGCCATGTTTTTACCTGAATCCAAACTACCTATGTCAGAATAACGACCTGATTGATGGTACCCAAGAAAGCGATTGCATTTTCTCAATTCTTCAAGTAAAATACAACAAAGCCGAATGCAAAATGGCTAATATAGTTGTAAATAAGCCCCTAATTGAGGAAGTTAGTGAATCCAGTTATATCGCAATTTTCCCTCACGAAGAGAAAGTCCAAACCCGATGTGACGAAACTGACTTTGTGATGCTCAACGGATCATTTCTCATCGAAATCCCATACCAGTGCAGCATCCTAACCTCTGGACAGGGATACACCAACGAAAAAGGCGATGCCAAAGGGGAGCCACTGTTCCTCCCCGAAGTCAAAATACTCAAGCGGATCATGGAAAAAAGCCAACTTCAACTAGATGATAATTCACTAGACCAACTACACGATTTACAAGTACAAGGGAACCGACTTCAACCATGGCAGATTGAATCCCCGAGGTATTCCAGCCATCATCCTTGGACGATTCCTTTATACATAATCATCATCCTAGGAGTCGTAATATTCTGCCTGAATAAGTTCAGGAAATCCAAGGGAAGGATCAAAGAAGCCACACAACCCTTGCCGTCTTCAGAAGTTTTGTTTGTCCCAACCAAAACTTCTTCTTAGGAGGGAGGAGTTACGTACCGGTCACCGTCCGCTCCGTACATTCACCCATCCAGGAAGCGCTGACTCAGCAGAATCATATATCTTACAATTCCAGGATTGCTAATTTTATATATTTACATTCAAAATGCGAAATGGAATTTTATTCAGTCTTGATGTAATCTTTGAAGTACAAACTTGTCTAAATGAATAATTTTCGTGTTTTTAAAAACGTTATTCGTTATTTGAAATACGTATTTCATGTTTCTTCCTACAATTCTTAAAAATTTTGGAAGTAAATTGTGTTCCATGATCACATAATATTTTTTTAAGGGGAATCCATATTCAGGAAACAGATGTTTTTCAAAACAACGCACGATAGCTAGAGAATTTGCTTTTTTAATAGGATAAAGCCAAGTGTATTTCGAGAAAACATCCAAAATCACCAATATAAATGTTACTCCTCCCCTAGATTTTGGTAGCGGACCATAAAGGTCTATAGAAAACAAATCTTTTAGTGCATCCGTAATTATTGATTGAAAAGGTGGTTTGGGAAGAAACGTAGTTTTTGCTTTCTGGCATATATCACAACATTTCAATATTTGTTTGACATCCCGATGCATATTTTGCCACAAAACTTCTCTCTGTAACGCCAACCATGTTTTGTGTACTCCATAGTGCCATAATCCGTCATGAAATGCATTAGCTATATCTTTTATCTTCGATTTTGGTATACATAAAAGACCATGCTCATCTTCTGACTTATATAGAAAAAGTAAATTATTATGTATAACAAATCTTTTATTTTGGTTAAGTTCAACATCTTGATATAATATTAATAGTTTTGGATCATCTCTCTGATATTTATAAATGTTCTCTAGACACATAATTCGAAAACATTTATCAGAAGGTGGAAATCTAGAGAAAATATCACAAACCACATTTTCTTCTCCTTATATATATATCTAACTTCAAAATCGTATTCCTGGAGAGCTAAAATCCACCTTGTTATACGAGGCGATAATAAACGACAAGTATTGAAATAAGTTAGACTTCGATGATCTATTAAAATATGAAATTTTTTTCCAAGTGAATACGTTCGCCACTTAGTTAATGCAAAAACAACTGCTAAAGCTTCCTTTTCGCATATACTATATGATCTTTCTCTATCCAAAAATAATCGACTTGCATAAGCAATAATTTTTTTTTCATCATTGATTATTTGATTTACCCATTTGAGATTCAATTCCGAAATCACTTGAATCTGTCTGAACCCAAAATGATTCTATATGATTTGGATGAATAACACATCTTGACTTACTAAGTTTTTGATTTTCAAAAATGCATTTTCTTGTTCCTCATTCCATACCCACCTAATATTTTTTCTAAGTAATAAATATAATGGTTCAGCGTCTTTTGAAAAATACCCGCAGAAAGATCTATCATAGTTGCAAAGTCCTAGAAATGATTGCAATTGCTTAGTATCTTGAGGTACGGGAAAATCATGAATAGCTTGAACATGTTTCGGATCAGAACGTACTCCTTGTGAATTAATATGAAAACCCAAAAAAATCCAATTCCTCTAAATAAAATACATTTTTCCAACCTCAAAGTATATATTGCTTCTGACATTCTGGTGAAGAAACGATTCAAATGATCTAAATGATCTTCGGAAATTATTAAAATGTCATCGTCATAATTAACTATAAATTCTCGAAATTCATTACCTAAAATTTTATCCATTGCCCTACTAAAAGAGGCCACAGCTGTCTTTTATCCGAATGGAAGTACTCTGAATCTGTAAGCCTTTGTTCCATGAAGAAAACCGGTATATTTCCTATCATCTTCCTTTATTGGTATCTGCCAATATCCACATGTTATATCACAAGTTGACATATACTTTATGTTAGGCAAAGTTTTCATGATATCCTCTATATGTCTAGGTGATTCACTATCAGGTAACATCAACTTATTGAGGTTCCTGGCATCAAGGCATACACGAACATTACCATCTTTTTTAACTGCTGTTACTAATGGACTACAATACGAGGCAGAATTGGTTCGTTCAATGATTCCCCATTCTAACATACGTTTAATTTCAGCATCCACTGCTAGTCTATGCGCAATCGGAGTAGGATACGATTTTTGAAAAAATGGGATGTGTCCGTTTGTAAATGTATTTCATGTAAGTAGCACGATATCAGTCCCGGTTTATTAGAGAAAATAGATTTATATCTTGACGATAGTACTTTGAATTACAACTTTTCAACTACCTATGTTTCGCTATAGTAAATATCTGTTATATAAAAATATCGATCCAGTATTACGTCGTAGACATTGCGTATTTAGATCACATGTCCTATTTAACCTTGTAGATGGCAGGAATATTGTCAAATATATGAAATCATCATCAAATCATTCAAATTCATTTAAGTAAATGCAAAGCATAAAGATCTGTGAACCTCAACTTTCATATTCCAAATTACAAACACTCAGTATTCATAATTCAATAGTTCAATTTGCAAGTTCATAGACATCAAAATTTATACAATTACAGGATATAGAAATATTAAACAGCTCAAAAAATCGCAAAGTTGCATTAAATTCAGCAATCATCTTCTCGCCGAGCAGCGACCTAAAGAAATGCAAGTCTCGCAAAATGCGTCTCTATAAATATTGCTTGCAGTCAAGATCATGAGAGTTATTGCTCGTCAATTGATCGGTCGACTTTTTTCATTGAGATCATGTTTGACATCTCCCCATCTATGGCCGACTATCAGCATAATGTAAGATTTTTTCATATTTTGTATATTTTTCTTATATTTTTTATTTTCCGTTACCCTTTTTGACTTCCAATGTTAAGTTATTCAATTGTTTTTTTATTGTGACCGACTTATTAGTTCTTTTTTGTTTTTCACATTAATAAATATTCATTTAGTTTTCTGAAATGAGTTCTTTTATTACTTGGATGAATGTGGTTTGGGTGAGAACAGCTTGAAAAACCTCTCAAAAATTGCTAAGCGAGAACTGAGTTGCGACAATATCAGTGTTACCTCCAAAACTTTAGATTCAGCATCTTTCCCAGATGCACGTGTGTTCAGATTACCGTTCAGATTGCCGTTCAGTCCAGATTCACGCTCATGATCGAGTAACTGTTCCAGTTGAAGTCCGGTGCATATTAATAGATCTGACAGTTCAATAAATGTTACCAATATCAATAAATGTAAGTATTAAAAATAGTTTGTTTTGAAAAAGTCTTTGGGCAACCCAAAGATATAACATATATGATATTTGATATTCAGTCCAAAATTCACTAATTGATATTTAGTTTTTGCCTACAAATAGTTGAATTAAATAGGAGCAACGCTAGACGCACACTCAACTAATCATTTCTGCTTTTCATTTCTCTTGTATGCTTGTGTATATCTTTATGATCCAAAAATGTATTAGTAACTATAACATTATTTAGCACACAAAAATCAATCATTCTTTTTTCATTATTATTTCCTACATTCTCTCCATTTTTTCCTATTACTGTGTTATAGTTGTCACCTTTTTTCCCACTCTGCTGTTGAATTCTTCTTGTTTAGTTATTTGTTCTTTGGCATCTTCTGTGGCTCTAGTTAAATTTTCCCAGAATGTATCTTTGTTACTTATAGTGCCATCTTCATTAGGCCCATATCCAACTATAATAGTTTCAGAATGTACATAAAACGAACAAAGTTCGAGAGTGTATATAGGAGAGTTCAATTCTAGGAAACAAATATTTCGTAAAACCGAGAAGTATCTGTCTCTCCACACAATTCCACAAAGTGGAAATTAAGGCAAATATCTGACAGAAAACAACTACTTCCCCCTACGGATATTGAATTATATCTGTCTTCTATTTGTGCAACGTTCCTCACGGACACATAATTGCAAGTGCTACTTATTGTAAAGCCATTGAATATTAATCCTTCATTTTTGTTGGAAATGACCACCTGCATACATGCATGTTTCGAGGTTATTTTCCTCTCATCAGTGCAAGGATAGGTCAGACGACCATGTAGTCGTCTTGTTCCACAAATATGAATGATAATATTCAATAGCCCTATAGTATCCGTCTACGAATGGAGCTGCGACTCACAATAAAGTAATTCGCAGCACCATCCGCCAACAGATCAAGTCACCCTACTGGTAGCACTGTCTCCAGGCAGAGACCAAAAGTACATAAAACGAACAAAGTTCGAGAGTGTATATAGGAGGGTTCAATTCTAGGAAACAAATATTTCGTAAAACCGAAAAGTTCCTGTCTCTCCACACAATTCCACAAAGTGAATATTAAGGCAAATATCTGATGGAAAACAACTACTTCCCCTACGGATATTGAATTATATCTGTCTTCTATTTGTGCAACGTCCCTCACGGACACATAATTGCAAGTGCTACTTGTTGTAAAGCCATTGTATATTAATCCTTCATTTTTGTTGGAAATGACCACCTGCATACATGCATGTTTCGAGGTTATTTTCCTCTCATCAGTGCAAGGATACGTCAGACGACCATGTAGTCGTCTTGTTCCACAAATATGAATGATAATATTCAATAGCCCTATAGTATCCGCCTACGAATGGAGCTGCGACTCACAATAAAGTAATTCGCAGCGCCATCCGCCAACAGATCAAGTAACCCTCCTGGGAGCACTGTCTCCAGGCAGAGACCAAAAGTACATAAAACGAACAAAGTTCAAGAGTGTATATAAGAGAGTTCAATTCTAGGAAACAAATATTTCGTAAAACTGAAAAGTGCCTGTCTCTCCACACAATTCCACAAAGTGGATATTAAGGTAAATATCTGACAGAAAACATCTACTTCCCCTACGGATATTGAATTATATCTGTCTTCTATTTGTGCAAGGTTCCTCACGGACACATAATTGCAAGTGCTACTTGTTGTAAAGCCATTGAATATTAATCCTTCATTTTTGTTGAAAATGACCACCTGCATACATATATATTTCGACGTTATTTTCCTCTCATCAGTGCAAGGATAGGTCAGACGACCATTTAGTCGTCTTGTTCCACAAATATGAATGATAATATTCTGTTATGGTCCCCCAGAAATACTAATAAATTTAGTATTCTTAAAAAGGCTTTCGAAAAATTTAACGAAAGAATTCTCTCGAAAATTCGACATAAAGAGGGTATCTGAGAAAGAATTTCCAATAGGCTCCGCCCACCGAAGGCGCGCGCCCTGATTGGCCGGACGGAATGTGCGGCCAAGGTATAAATATAAGCCTCTTGGCTTATTTCGATGTTCGAGGCTTCTTGCTCGAGCTATGCTCGACAAGGGGCTCCTTCCGATGGCTCACGGGAGCCCGGAATTTATCATGAGTTTTTGAATAATTTTAACAAATTTTATATTAGTATTTCTGGTGTTAAATTTCGAAATCTACGGCCTGGCTTTCCTGTCCTCATTGAAATTTCTGTGGAAAACACCACCACATACAAAAATAATTCGTTGCAACTTAAAGATGCGATCAATGCTGAGAGTCTTTTTCAAGACTTGTAGAGCGAATAAAAATGAAAAAATAAACCTAGTCCAAAAGTTCCCTAAACAAATAAAAATGTTTGCGACTATGTGGTTGGCGGGATGGAAATATCAGCTATCCGGAAGTTTTCCAACGATATCCCGTCACGCCCATAAGTTGACAATTCAATAGCCCTATAGTATCCGTCTACGAATGGAGCTGCGACTCACAATAAAGTTATTCGCAGCGCCATCCGCGAACAGATCAAGTAACCCTTCTGGTAGCACTGTCTCCAGGCAGAGACCAAAAGTACATAAGACGAACAAAGTTCGAGAGTGTATATAGGAGAGTTCAATTCTAGGTAACAAATAATTCGTAAAATCGATAAGTGCCTGTCTCTTCACACAATTCCACAAAGTGATTATTATGGCAAATATCTGAAAGAAAACAACTACTTCCCCCTACGGATATTGAATTATATCTGTCTTCTATTTGTGCAACGTTCCTCACGGACACATAATTGCAAGTGCTACTTAATGTAAAGCCATTGAATAATAATCCTTCATTTTTGTTGGAAATGACCACCTGCATACATGCATGTTTCGAGGTTATTTTCATCTCATCAGTGCAAGGATAGGTCAGACGACCATGAAGTCGTCTTGTTCCACAAATATGAATGATAATATTCAATAGCCCTATATAGTATCCGTCTACGAATGGAGCTGCGACTCACAATGAAGTAATTCGCAGCGCCATCCGCCAACAGATCAAGTAACCCTCCTGGTAGCACTGTCTCCAGGCAGAGACCAAAAGTACATAAAACGAACAAAGTTCGAGAGTGTATATAGGAGCGTTCAATTCTAGGAAACAAATATTTCGTAAAACCGAAAAGTGCCTGTCTCTCCACACAATTCCACAAAGTGGATATTAAGGCAAATATCTGACAGAAATCAACTACTTTCCCTTACGGATATTGAATTATATCTGTCTTCTATTTGTGCAACGTTCCTCAGGGACACATAATTGCAAGTGCTACTTGTTGTAAAGTCATATATACACTCTCGAACTTTGTTCGTTTTATGTAATTTTTCGAAACATGCATGTATGCAGGTGGTCATTTCCAACAAAAATGAAGGATTAATATTCAATGGCTTTACAACAAGTAACACTTGCAATTATGTGTCCGTGAGGAACGTTGCACAAATAGAAGACAGATATAATTCAATATCCGTAGGGGGAAGTAGGTGTTTTCTGTCAGATATTTGCCTTAATATCCACTTTGTGGAATTGTGTGGAGAGACAGGCATTTGTCGGTTTTACGAAATATTTTGTTTCTTAGAATTGAACTCTCCTATACACACTCGAACTTTGTTCGTTTTATGTACTTTTGATCTCTGCCTAGAGACAGTGCTACCAGGAGGGTTACTTGATCTGTTGTCGGATGGCGCTGCGAATTACTTTATTGTGAGTCGCAGCTTCATTCGTAGACGGATACTATAAGGCTTTTGAATATTATCATTCATATTTGTGGAACAAGACGACTTCACAGTCGTCTGACCTATCCTTGCACTGATGAGAGGAAAATAACCTCGAAACATGCATGTATGCAGGTGGTTATTTCCAACAAAAATGAAGGATTAATATTCAATGGCTTTACAACAAGTATCACTTGCAATTATATGTCCGTGAGGAACGTTGCACGAATAGAAGACAGATATAATTCAATATCCGTAGGGGGAAGTAGTTGTTTTCTGTCAGATATTTGCCTTAATATCCACTTTGTGGAATTGTGTGGAGAGACAGGCACTTTTGAGTTTTGCGAAATATATGTTTCCTATTTCAAAATGTGTTGTGTCCCTATTTCTGAGTTCCAATACTAATAATCGTTCAGACAAACATTTCCATTTATCGATTTCTATTATATCTTTGTGAATTATGCATGCAACTCCTCCTGCTGCTCTCTGTTCTTTTTAAATCCCACTGTATAGAAGCATATGTCCATTATCCATTTGTATCATTCTTTATCTCTTTTTTTTTTCGTTTCTGTTATAGCTATTACTTTCAATTCTGTATTTTCGAATTTTTCTCCTAATTATTTTTCTTTTCCAACCATACTTCTAACATTCCAAGTGCCGATCATAAATATTCCCGTTTCTTTATTATTTTTTGTTTCACTCGTAGTCAATTTCATTGCTGTTTCGTTTTGCTCATTTCTTGTACTTTTTGTTTTGCTATTCAGTTTATTGAAATTGCCTTCTTCAGTTTTATGATGTTATTTATTTCGTAATCCCATCTCCACTCTTCTCAGAGCCGTGGTTCTCGTCTTCCGGATGTTTAGCATCTGGTACATTTCCTGGAACAGATTTGACTTGAAATTTCTGCCTTGATTCAAATGCAGCTCCAACCGAACACCAAATCGACATATACACTCTTTCATTAAGACATCGGCTGCGATGATGACTTCTTGGTTAGGCTGAAGTAGTCCATAGCTCCAATGATGTACTCATTCTCGTGATCAGATTGTGGAAATGGACCAGCGATGTCAATGGCGGTCCTTTCAAATGGGCTGCCTACATTTGGGTCTTTGGTCTTGTTCGAGGTCCATTGTTGGCAGCACATACAACACATTTTCTGCACAAGTTTTTGGCGTCAGTTTGACAGTTGGCCTAGTTAAACCGTTGCCTCAGTTTCTAGAGGGTCTTCGTCACTCCCAGATGTACTCCGGTTTATGCGTAATACTGTAGAAGATACCAAGATGATTGATATTTATCGTGATTTCAAATAAAAACAAGTCCGCAAAGGAATACTTTGATGGAGCACCAGAACGTCTATTGGAAACATGCTGTGGATAAAATAATTCAGAAATAAATGAATAAAATAATAATTCATGTATGTGTTGTCAGAACTGACTCGAAAGTCATCAGTAATCGATAAAATAAGACCGGTTTATTGTCTTGCACTACCGTTATTTTTGGTTATTGAAAACAAGTTCATAGATGAGAAAATCTTTGAATGTCTTCACCTTTCGATACATAATATAAAATATACGGGTGTACTATAAAAAAAAATTAACCAAAAAATATTCTATCATGGTACTTTCAAAATTCGCACTGTCATTATTTTTGGATATTAAAAGCAAGTTCATTGATGAAAAAAGCTTTATATGTCTTTACCTTTCAATAAAAAATATACAATATACGGGTGTACTATCAAAAATAATTATTCGAAAAAATATTGTATCACGCACTTTGAAAAATTCGCACTGTCGTTATTTTTGGATATTGAAAGCAAGTGAATACATGAAAAAAGAAAGAAATAAAAGTTGTTGGATTGTTATAGTTTGCATGAATGTGTGTGGATTTATTTCTATCATTTGAGATGAAAACCATATAGGTGACAATTTCCCCTGACGAAAAACACTGTCTTTACCTTACTTTTTAGGCAGGGACAACCTCTGTTACAAAAAGAGATCATAGACCCCAAAAGTTGGTACAATCCCCTTGCAAGGGTACCTGGCGTGGTTTCGTGTGGGAAAAATCGGCCATTGTTCGTCAATAGCTGAAGTAATTTTGAAAACTACACACCCGGTCTAAATCCTATACCAACTTTCAATACTAACGAAAATATAATTTTAAATTTTTTCTGGAAATTTTTCGCTTACATAACTCATGATTTTTCACAACACTTTCTCATATTCCGTATGTAACATTAGATTTCTTATTTGGATTATGTTTTTCGTGCATTTTTAATTTGCATCCATAACACCTGATTTTCATACTGCTTTCTCATACACTTTATAATTTGAAACTTATTTCATATAATAACATGATACCTCCTTTGAATACTAAAGAAAATATGAATTTTCACTTGCCTTTTGAAATTTCCCCCGAGTGTTGGCGTGAGAAGTATAATTTAATAAATTATCATAATTTTCGTCACGACTTGCAATGCTTAAATAAAACTCACTTATCATCTCAAAATCCTCTGAACTTCTCAATTATAGAAACTATTTTATTGATTCACAAAACAAATTTGGTACCTCGGAATTGGCGATACTTTGGATAACCTTATTTTGGGACCCACAATCAACAGGACGTGCGATAAGACGTTGCAACAGGAAATACGCCTCACCTATTTGAAAATGCCATTTTCAAGTCTGTGGTATGCCCCAAAGATTCATTACATAGGCAATTTTTCTTTATAGCTTTGACGAAAATTTAACACGTAAACTCAAACTTATTTTGGTGTTCGTTTGATGAAAATAGTTGTTGGCGGGCGTTTGAAACGTGAGAAGTAAACCTTAGCATAAGATGAAAAACTCTATCATAACAACCATTGATGATCATTCAATTATTTGAATACATTTATTGACATTTGTAATGATAGAATGAGAGAAACTGAAAGAAGGTACAAAAAAAGACTATCTGTTCACGGCTGGGAACATTAGTAGCTGTCATTAATGGTTACTTTTGGAAGGTCATGCATTAATGATAAGTTATTTATTATAATAATCATAATCCAATAATAATACTTCCTCATAAACACTCATAGAGTGTACCCAAAGGCATAGCCTGTGCAAGTAAAGAACGGCGATTATTATTATTTGCCGTGGCGCTCTAAGGTGACTCACTTATTTTTGGTGGCGTATTTGCTTGCAGTTTCAAGCGAAAACGCTGCGCTTTCAAGCCGAAACACTGTGCTTTCAATCCGAAACGCTGCAGTTTCACGCATGGGTATCGCACGTTCAAAATGATGGCCCCCCATCATGACACCCCATTAGACAACCTTTTCACGCAAAACGAAAACTTTCGAATCCCCATATCCCCAATGATGCGTTGTTTCTTAGACCCATTTTCCCACTCAACATTTGCCAAGCAGCAGTAATGTTTTTTCTCTTGAATGACATGTTGATGCACTCGGTATTACATTTGACGAGCAGCCGTCATGATTTTTTCTCTTAAATGATATGTTTTGAGACACGCTGTTGTTTTTTCTCTCAAATGATGTGCTGGTACACCCGGTATAGCATGTGACAAGCAGCCGCCATGTTTTCTTCTCTTGAATGATGTGTTGGTATACCGCTGTCATATACTTGATGGAGAATTCACTGGCTGCATACTTGCAATGAGTGGGAGTTTATCAGATCGGTTTCAATTGAATAAGTCTTATGTCGAGAAAAATGTAACGTTTTGAAAAAACGATACTGGGCGTTTTTTTTTTTAAAGCAGCGTTTTGAAAGTCTGATGTGATTCCTTCAAGTTGACGAAAGTAAATTCTATTATTTTCGAGATCTCCCATAAAAGTTGTCTTGTTAGAGTACCCGCACTTTTCTATACCTTCAGTTAAAATGAAGATAGCCTCCTATGCCCTTTTGACAGGCCTCAGAAAATGATTAAAAATGTTTTTTGACACCGAAACGGATCCATAGATGTCAAAATCATCGAAATCGGACCGGAAATGATTGCAAATTTGGGTAAATCTTCGATTAGACTGAGCATCTGAATTTCAAAAAATTTTGCAACTTACGTAGTTTGGTCTCCTGAACAAAAAATCCAAATGAAATTTTTGGCGGTCACGACTATTTTCGGAGATATTGGTCCATTTTCTTGGGAAACTTCACCATTTGACATAATGAATTTCTGTTACGGAAAATACACGAAATTTTATTCTCTTTCAATCAAAAACACCACACACACACTTATTTACTTCGTTTCAGCACTTTTTACTGAAAAAAACTATTATTTTTTCAAAAAAATCACCATTCTTGAAACGTAAACAAATCATTGGAATTTGATTGTTGCACACTGAATGTCTGGTTTTTTGTGTATGCAATGTTGGCAACGTATTTGTTTGCTCGGGTTCATTTGCGCCGTTGCCAATTTTATTTCAGAATTATTCAATTCACTACCACATGAAATATTTCAGAGAGTGAGTAATGAAAAATGAGTGGAAGAATGAGATGATGACATCAACTGCACATCCAAAATGTTTCCAAATGAATGCACAATGCAGACTGGCAGAATGTAAGAAACGTGATAGATCACGCGCGCGCGTTCACATCAGTAATCAAAAGTAGTGATGGAAATGTGCGTGCGCATGCGCATTTGTGTGTTCATACGTAAAGTTGAAAAACATGAGATAAAGTAGTAATGGAAATGCCCGTGCTTGCCCGATATTTGGCAAATCACCGCGCGGGCCTGCGCATGCGCATTCCCATCCTCATTTTGTCGATTTTCTCGATTTTGAGGTAGGAAAGTAAGTCTATTGCGACTCACCTTCTTATCACAACATCAAGAAAATGGACAAAAGGAGGATGGAAATGCGCATGCGCATGCCCATTTCTATTACTACTTTTTAGTAGTGATGTGAATGCGCACGCACGACCGACATTTCGCAAATTTCGGGCGTGCGCGCTCGCTCCGCTCGCGTTTTCTTTCCTATGTCTCCATCAAGAAATAAGTGAGGAATGTTCGTACGTAAAGTTGAAAAACATGGAAAAAAGTACTGATGGAAGTATATATAACACAAAACTGAACCAAGATATGGTCGGGTAGGCTAGGTTGAATTTGCGTAAGGTCAGGTTATGTTATAGCACATACTAGGTATATGGATCATAGTCATTACGTTCTTTTATGTAAAAAGTAGTCTTAATTTTCGTGAAGCCGAACGCTGAATTTCTCCCTGCGTTTACATTAATCACGCATGTAAATGCCCTTGTGTATGCGCATGATAATGCCAATGTTTGTGCGAACATATGTGTGCGCATGTGTATACATGTTTGCGCACATGCAAAAAATAATTTCCGTGATCTATCACGTTTCTTACATTCTGCCAGTCTGCATTGTGCATTCATTTGGAAACATTTTTAAAGTGCAGTTGATGTCATCATCTCATTTTTCCACCCATTGTTTAATTACTCACTCTCTGAAATATTTCATGTGGTAGTGAATTGAATAATTCGAAAATAAAATTGGCAACGGCATAAATGAACCCGAATGTGTCAAATGTTGAAGTTTCCCAAGAAAACGGACCAATATCTCCGAAAATAGTCGTGACCGCCAAAAATTTCATGTGAATTTTTTGTTCAGGAGACCAAACTACGTAAGTTGCAAAATTTTTTTTTTAACTTTAGATGGTCAGTCTTACCGAAGATTAACCCAAATTTGAACTCTCCTAGATGTGGGCAATCCGAATTCACTATTACTTCTCTCAATTTTTTTCAAACCGGAATTGCTTCTTTTTTGATAATTCGTACAGATCCGAAATATCGTTAATGCGTATATTGGATACCATAATGACAGATGAATCTGATGTATTCCTTCATGATTTCAAATGGTGGCCATGTTTTTTTTATCTCTAAACGACTAACCATCTTTTTCTATTTCCGGTGATATTTTTTCAAAACACTCGGTAATTGTTTTTTCTTTGATAATTACACTTGAAACGCTCTTTTCTCTAACAATGTATATTGATATCACGCTCATACTTATACAACGATCTAATATATTAATATACGCCGCCATTTTTTCTTCAACAAACGGTCATCTCTTTTTTATTTATGATGAGACATATGAAAAATGACAGAAGCTGCCATCTTTTTTCCAAAAGCTATGATGATTAAATTAAAACGCCAAATAGATGTCGGATGTAATTCAATCTCTGTATGAACAAGTAGTTGTTTCAAATCCCCATATCCACAATGAAGTGTTGTTTCTATGACTCATGCAGCCATGTTTTTTTTTGTCTCCAATGATATATTGATACACGCCATGTTTTTTTCTCTTTAATGATACGTTTTGAGACATCCTATACAAATAGCTCGTCGAAACGATAGATCCCGTTAAACCGCCATAATTTTTTCGGGAAGCAGTCACCATATTTATTCGTTCATCATTATTATTATATCACTCACACACATATTTCAACCACAATCATTATTCTTTTTCCTCCTTCATTTCAGTCTTATAACACAGCCACCATGTGTTTTTTTCCTATTTCTTCAAACATCATTATTATTATCACACTTTGAAACTACGAATATTCTATCTGAAATCATTATTGTTCGTATATTATTCAAGCAACGAGTTCTGGTGGCTGGAGAAATATATATCCCACATTTGTAAATCAACTTGTATGAAGTCCCCGTAGTGCCAAGGCTAGCGTTAAACCGCTGGTTTAAACCTCTGCTGCTGAAATCTTTTTTCTTTTAAATTCAATTGAATTAATTCAAAATATTCAAACTGGGCGCGCTCTATTGGCTAAACGTTATCAATCTAAGGGATTTACTCGACAACGTCACACGATGAACGCAGACCAGCGCGACTCGATGAACGCGGAGCAACGACGCACCGACCGGCAAGCTTGACCGTACTGCGCATGCGGCCCCAGAACTCCTATAGTATATCTACTTCCACCCAAATTCAATAAATCATAATTATATACCTATGTTGATTAAACTTCTCACGAAAACAACATGCCATTATTAAAATAATTATAATAACACGAAGAAAACGTAATACCGATATTTGAATATTGGTCGACTATTCAATAAACCATATTGAAATGAATTATTATAAAATCTGTGTAATAAACCGCTATATGGCTATACATATAAAACATCAGCTGAAACGTTAGTAAATGTAAGTTTTCTCAGTAGTTATGATGACCATAATGCAGACTCTCGTGACCCCTTATTATTATTGAAGGAGAACAGTAACAACAGAAGTTCCACAATATTTTTTGAATAGTTCACTTTTAATGTTCTACAAATAAGTCACAATGATATTGTACCAATATCGCTGATGTTTTGAGGCCAATATCACTTCAATAATTTTTTTGTAATTTGGGTAATTATTGATGACCTGTTTATTTTGTGGAAATTTATGATAACTCTCGTTTCTTTTTTGTTTCATTCCAAAATACATCTTAATCAGCCTACTTGTTAATATTTTGGTTCGAATGATTATTGCAATGGAATGATTATTCTGAATAGCACAAACATCGTCCATAGGAAGATATTAGAATATCTATGGACGATGGCACAGACCAAGTACGTTTATGTTCCTATTTAACCTAGAACCTACAGGATATAATTTATCATTCCACATTATTTTTAATGTTATTTTTGCGTATGGCGATAATCTGTTTTGTTATTTGAAGAATAATAATTGGATTTTTTGGTATTTCATTTCAAAAAATTACTTTTCATTATATCATTAGAAAGGAATGGTTATGCTGAATAGTACAGGCAAGAAAAAATTGTATGTTCCTACTTAAGTTATGGACCTACAGAGTATTGTTTTTTCCCAATTTTTCCAATATTTTTTTTGGCGGCTTTTTATAACGCCAACGAATGAAAATAAAATATCACAGTAGTAGCAACTGTTATCAAGTGACGTATGGTTTCCATAGCCAACTTTTCAATTTTTGGCTTTCATTTTGCTTCCAGGGCCTACTCGGTGAATTTCAATAATAATTTTTTTCTGATGTAGTTTCTGGTTAGATACCAACTTGTGATATGTCATTAGAAAGGGAATTGAATGCTGAATAAAGCGAAAAGAAAAAAAATAGGGTTTCCATTTAAAATAAGAAAGTTGATGTTACTTCCGGTCAGACCGGAAGTTAACTTCGACATGTCAATATGCTCAAATTCTAGCTCTTATGTCATTATATCGACGCTACAAATTTCACAAACCTACTTCATACAATAACTGAGATATTCCGTAGGCAATACTTCCGTAGCCACCCGGTTATCTTTGAAAAGAATCACGAAATATACATGATGACCCACAAGAGTGCACCACAACAAAAGTAATGATTTTTAAAAAACACTCTAAATTTCATCACATAGTTGAATAGAGATTACTTTAACCATTCAAAAAATATAGGGTAATGTATGTTCATAAGTTATTCAACATCCTGTAACTACGCGTAGAAAAATAAGTCTAAAAATAGATAGGAGGTGAAATTACTTCAATATGGTCTAGTTTCTGCAACATGATAATAATTGAAATTTCATTACTTTTTGTATACTGGATGGATCGAAATGCGAAATTGAATGATATCATGTATTTTTTTAAATTTCAGTAATGGAAATGCAAAAAAATGTATATACAGACTGAGGAATTAAAAGGGTACAACTTCGTACTATCTATGATTTATTTGACATGGACTTCATAATAAGATCTCGACTGTCAGTTTATTGATGAACTATTCATTAATTTTCTGCGTAACAGTGCGACTATAGAATAACTCATGTTTTTTGAAGCAATATCGATATATATCTGGATCTAACGTTGACGAAAATACATGACCCTATATTTTTATAAATATTTTTTTATATAATCAATTGGGAATTTTTTCCAATTTAGTTTTCAATGGCAGTCTTTCTTTCATGAGCTTCGGGTCGCTTTGTTATGAAAAACAGAACACTTACCAATCGAGGCTTGTAAGAACTTAGGGCCAATTCTAGAATCCATCCCTACTGCTCTGGCTACTTCAGATACGTTAGCGCCCGTTGCCTCACAAACAGCTGAAAGCGAGTTGATGCTGGATATTCTTTGTGCGAGCATAGCATTGGCAGCCTGTATATAATAAATATAATAAAGTATATAATAGTAAGCATATCAATCATCCACTTTACAGGGAAACAGTTTACCATTCTGGTATCACTGTTTATAAAACACAGTGGGTCATATTGTGAGCAGCAAAACCCTCATATTTTTTTCAGAACAAAACAAATATTTTTTTCTCTGTCACCACATGGTATTTAAAAATATTGTCAAAATCGGTCTCAACGTACGGATGTGAGACTTAGGAACGATTTCTCAATGTACAGTCAAGAGCCTCAGCTAGCTGGCTGACAGCTAATAGTCATCGAGCTCGAAACCGGAAGAAAGGCAATCATTACCCAACCTTCAATAATTCGAATATCCGTTCTTCATGTCGAGTTGAACGGCATGCTATCAATAAATTTCGCAAATAGTAAGTTGTATAACTCGATATGAAAAATAGATATACGAAGTTTCAACCGAGGACTAATTGCCTTCAGCCAGCTAGCTGGGACCCTTAACCGTACATTGGAAAATCGGCCTTTAATCACCGACCAGCTCTTTAGTTTTATCTTATTCCATTATGCTGTGTTACACATGCATGATATCGTGAGAATACATACCTCAATAAATAATTACAAAACATTTTGGCAACCACTAGGTTTTTTGATTTGACTCATATGCTTCATTGCCTTTAAACCTGCACGATAAGACCAATTTTGACTCTATTTGCCTTCAGGTTGATGAAATATATGTTTATCCACTTTCCACGTCGTCTTACGACCAGTTTAAGAGTGAACAATTAGGAAAAGTATGCCATTTATATTTTTATCCCACAACAAAATCCAGATTTTGGTCAGGAAAACCCCGAACTCCCAGATCTTATTGCTTGATTCTTTCAAATAAACAGAGCGGCCACCCGTCTAGTGCATGGCATCACACGTCAAAAGGTAAGGGCAACGTTATTCTCAGCTCGCACAAGTCTCTCGTAGTCTCCTGAGTGGTGCTCGTAAGGGTGAAACTAGTTGACAGGAAAAACTTTGGTGCTAAAATTAATCCTCAATTTTTTTCCAAGTCAGCTATGAAAAAGTACATACTGTTTGCTCATTTTCTTCAGACTGATTGAAAATTTTCGAGTACTTTGTGACTGACGAAACCGTAAATCGCTGCGTATGTAGGACTACAGGAAAAAAGGAACTGATGTAAATAAAGTGTCATACTCAGAAATAAATGAAGACTTCAGATAGGCCCTACTATATTCAGTAACCTAAGTCAGACCTGAAATTTTTATGGAGGTCGTATACAATCAACTTCTGCGTAATGAAAACCTGCTGTAGGTTACGATTGAGCTGTCCCTGAATTATGTTGTATATGAAAATAAATTCAAAAATATTCAACCATCAACCCCGTTTTTGCAATACCTACAAGTTTTGATAACTCCGAGGACCATGTATTCATTGTAATTATATTCTTTCTTGGAATCCAGTGTTCGTAAATACTACATAATTCTTCCGTTGCTATTCTACCTGCTTCGCTGTTCTCGCCACCGATCAAAATTCTTTCTGCATTTAAGAGATCGTTTATTGCAGTTCCTGTAACAATTTTATCAGATACATTTTTGAAGCAACAGTACACCTCAGGTGATAAATTCGAGGAGAATATTGTTATATCTGAAAAGGTTTCCCTTACGAAAGTATACTGTACGTTTCCAAATACTTTAGTATTGTTTGCTGCCAGTTATAATTGATAAGGTTTGGCATGTGACATAACATCCAGAGTACTCCACCGATACAGGAGAAATGAATCAGTTGAATCTAGAAAGGTTGGAATGGAAATGTCAATTTCTACGGAATTATAAAAACCCCAATTGACGTCATAGCTCAAAATTCGAAAAAGGTGTCATAGAACATTTTTATTTCTTTTATGCTCAGTATATTGGAAACTGTTTTCAATCCGTTACTTTGCTGTCTTTGCTGATAAACACATACCTATTTCAGTATTTAACAAATACTTCATCACCAAGAGATTTTTATATTAATTTGAATGGCACAAATTATTTCCAAATTTTACATAATCTGCACCAGATATTATCAAATATCTAATTTTCAAGTGGGGTATGAATGATCCCCTACCTCAAATGCAAGGCGGTCAGTTTTGATACCTTAAATTCACCACATGAACTGCACCACTGGTAACCAAAAATGGAGAAGAACAATAAGTTTGTGAGGAGATTTTTTTTATCTCTTCTAACAAGAATGGTTTCTCTTTCTATTCAGGCACTGGGAGAACAAACAATTTCATTTCAACTGAAGCATTGTCCAAAAATCTCGAACGAAACGTCCGGTACGGATCAATTTTAGAGGCATTTTCCGATGATACGAGAAAGAGAGAAAAAATTGTGTACCTGAAGTAGGTAAGATATTCCTGATAGATCACTATGAAATCTATACACTATGAAGTTTCAAACTTTTAAGCTATATTTATTTCATTAGCATGAACAGGCATTGAACAGATGTCAGTTTTAATTGAATGGCTATGAGGTAAAGTAGTTGTTGTCTGAGAGATATTTGCCTCAATTTCCCCATTGTGGGAATCACTTGAAAACGATTGTAGATACCCAACAATCGAAACATCATGATTTGGAACCATAGAGATATGGTTCCTCTTTCTATTTAGGCCATGGCAAGTCTAAACAATTTAATTCAAACTGAAGCATTGTCTGTCAAACAAGAATGATTCAACTCACGTAGAAACTTGGATGCGAGCAATTTGAACCCGTCATAACATTTTGAAAGGAATAATGTTTCAGTCTGTTCTGACTAGATCGAACTAACCTTACCAAGATATTTGGACTACGAATGGTTGTGGTTCAGTTCAGTACTTGCCTAAAGAGACGGGTGCTCGCTCACCCATTATTCGAGGTTTTGAATTCAGTTGATGGATTGAAGGGCGAATGATATTGTTGTGCAGTTATTGTACACCGTCATCTCTCTCACCTGTAGGATTTGACGGAACCTTAGTGGGACGGCTGGTAGCGACATATTTCTTGGCCCGTTGCAGGACCGTCAAATACG
The DNA here is from genome assembly GCA_958502065.1 of Chrysolina americana. Classification (NCBI taxonomy): domain Eukaryota; kingdom Metazoa; phylum Arthropoda; class Insecta; order Coleoptera; family Chrysomelidae; genus Chrysolina; species Chrysolina americana. The sequence goes on from OY293420.1 coordinate 36,176,981, forward strand.
CGAAGCCTGTGATTAGCACAGTAGCCTCGGAAATGACGCGTTGGTGAACTGTGCAGCAATAATTATTCAGGTGATATTCGTTACATGGGTATACATTTTTGAGAAAAAACAATAATCACCTGATATTAAAATTACCTACCCTCAGCCAGAAATTCGGGATTTGAAAGTATTTGATATGTAACACCTGGTTTCTGGTTTGCAATTAATATATTTGAAATGCTTTCGGCAGCCCTTACTGGTACTGTGCTTTTTTCTACCACAATTTTATTACTATTTGCAACATCTGCTATAAATCGTGCTGCTCCTTCTATGTATCTCAAGTCGGCTGCTCTACCCTGTAAATTAAACCAACATATTTTTTTTAAACAAGTACCTACGTTGAAAAATATATTGAATCATTTCTTTGGGCAAAGAAACTGTTAAACTGAATGTTTGGATATATTAGAAATTCTCAAGATCGACGTGATATGTATGCAAAATTCATATTTTCAGTTTCCAAATAATATCATACTCATAAAAATAGTCTGAGGACTACCAAAAATGATGTGTTACTTTGTTTGATCCTTTGGTTATTTTCTTCCTTTTCATTTCTTGACGTGAATCGAATATTTGTTTGGTGGTGATTCTCTCATTTTACTCAATGCCTATCTTCACTTCACCACCAATTATATTTCATGAAGTAGGCACCATGGGAATTCGAACGAAATCAATGAATTGTAATAAAAATACACTTAACAATAATCCATAAATTTATTAAGGCTTGTCAACTATAACTTTCTATTTGTCTAAACTAACTACAGTAATTGTCACTACAGCTAACTCTGGATTTTCCATTTGCTAACTGTTGGACTTCGACTGTAACTAACTGGTCGAACAGTTCGGAATACTCGATAATTCGTCTGGATGATTCTGAGATGGTTCTCGCTTATTCTTCGAAGTGACCATAGTCTAGTTCCTGAATTGTAGATAGTGACTCATCGGTTGTACGGTTCATAATTCACATAAACCAGGTCAAAAAATAGAACAGAAATAAGCTAGATACTCTGGCTTCAAATCAAATTTTACTTTGCCACTTTCGTACATCCCCTCCGCACTTTCATATCCCGTAAAAACTAGAAAATGTACGATGAGTCACTATCTACAATTCAGGAACTAGATTATAAAGCATTCCCAAGCAATGACGTTGACGAGTTGAGCACGACGGTCACATGTACTGTACAGATCCGGCATCAAATCGTTACAGAAGAATGATTCTTAAAAAGATAGTTCATTTGGGCATAATTTCTGACGTCATGCGACATACCGATTAGATTTAGATTTAGATTAGGTTCGAAACTAGGTAATACATCACATCGTTTAGAGACCCTATGGTCAGAACCATAATTTTAACACAATGGTTTGGGTTATGCTTAGGGCTCTGCGAGACCAAGACCAAGACTGACCAGTCTCGGTCTCGAAAAATAAATGTAGTTTTGGTCTTGATGTTTCAAGACGAAGACGAGACTGGCTCAGTCTTGGTCTAGGTCTTGATAGTCTTGGTCTTGATAGTCTTGGTCTTGAATCAAAATGTATCTAGAAATTTGAATTATTCAATTCAATTGTAAAACAGTTTACATGCATATAATAGGTATTTCGTATTTCTCAGTCTTTTACAATAATTGTCAATTTGTCATTTCACCATAAGAATGTAATTTTTAAGAAATCTTAAATAAAGATTAAATTAAATCCACACATCACACAGACCAATGCCTGACAGGTCAAAAAAAAGGTTCGAAATGGTCGGAGTTTTAATTGATCAATCTATAATGGATTATTGTTTGATGAGCAGTAAGATGCGGTTATGGCAGAGGGGTGGAATCGGAATCCCGAGGAAGTTGCAATACTTATTAACCACTGCGACATTACAACATAAATCTATTTGTAGTAAACTATTAAACTGAAATACTGAATTTGAAAAATTAATTTTTGATTTTGAATGGACAAATATTAAAAACCTACCATATGAATAATAAATAATTGAAATAAAATTCCATAACCAATATGTCAAGACCAAGAGGAGACCAAGACTATTCTCTTGGTCTCGCAAATCTCTAGTAACGCCTTAAATAGTAAGTCTCGATATTCAACCAATTTCCTATTTTTTAACGCTTCGCCAAGAGCCGAATGGAAACTATATGATGCAAATCATTTTATATCAATGATCGAAGAGGATGATTTCAGGCTTATTAGCTTGTATTTGCATGAGGGCAGAAAATGAGTAGTTGCAATAGATTCGGCACTTCTCATTTTCTACAACGAACTCGATGGGTTAAGTTGAAAAAAAGCTTTAGCTGAACTTCGCCTATTCATCGAAGTTAATTTCTTTATCATATTTCTTCAAATGTATATCTGTAAAGTTTTATGATTATGATGAATAAAGATTTTTTTTCCCTAAGGACCATTTATTATTAATTTTTTTTTTCAATTAGGAATTACCCAGACAGGCCCTGTCTCCGGAGCCCTTACACTTCCGGAGAGCGCGCTGGTGTATCATTAACCCCAGTCAACACTTCCCAAGTCCGTGGGGTGAGTGATTCCTGGGTCCGAGAGTCTTGTGCCCTGAGAAGGCGGAGTGAACCAAGAATTACGGCCTTCTGCATTCTTCTGGCTAAGTTTTCTGCCGCATCATGGCAAGCCGGTATGATTTTCAAGTTTAAGAGCAGTGTGTCCATCATTCCACCAAGGACCCCTATTCAGAACCACCATCTTGACATAATGGTTTGGGTAAAGCCTGCGGAGTTCAAAAAGTAGATCTCGACATTCAGTCCGTTTCTCCTCCTCTTTTCGGACGATGTTCGTTTCGCCAGGAGCTGAAAACTCAATGACGAAAATCGTCCTACTTTGATGGTCGAGGAGGACTACATCAGGCTTATTAGCTTGTATTTGTCTGGGGGTAAGGAATGAGTAGTTTCAATATATTCGGCACTTCTCATTCTCCCCAACGGACTCTATATCCCCCGGAGCATAAGACAACACCGGTGTCTCGTCTACACCGTACGAATGTCGTAAATGGTAGTACAACACTCGTAAGGCCGCGTTATGCCTGTGGATATAGGCTGAGACCGCATAAGCTGAACAAGCTGACAGCAAATGCATTATGATCTCAGCTGCCCCACGACACGCTCTGCATCTAGTGTCAGGGACCTCTATACCCATCACGCTACTGCGGTAGGCGAGGGTGTTGAAGACACCATCCTGGCAGGCCATTATGAATCCCTTGGTTTCCGACTTCAGCCCACTTGACCTGAGAAAAGCGAAGGTCAGATTTCTGGATAAGCCAAGGTCTTCAATGTTCTTGAAGAAGACCCTATGCATTAGCTTATCCCTATGTTGCTTATTATTATTATTATTTTTATTAATTAGAAATTACCCAGACAGGCCCTGTCTCCGGAGCCCCAACACTTCCGGAGGGCGCGCTGGTGTGTCATTAACCCCAGTAAACACTCCTCACGTCCGTGGGGTGAGTCATTACTGGGTCCGAGAGTCATGTGCCCTTAGAAGGCGGAGAGAACGAAGAATTACGTCCTTCTCCATTCTTCCGGTTAAGTTTTCTGCCACATCATGGCAAGCCGGTATGATTTTCAAGTTTGAGAACAGTGTGTCTATCATTCCACCAAGGACCCCTATTATCAGAACCACCATTTCGACAGAATGGTTTGGGTAAAGCCTGCGGAGTTCAAAGAGTAGATCTCGATATTTAGTCCGTTTTTCCTCCTCTTTCCGGACAATGTTTGTTTCGCCAGGAGCTGAAAACTCAATGACTAAAATCGTCCTACTTTGATAGTCGAGGAGGACTACATCAGGCTTATTGGCTTGTATTTGCCTGAGGGTGGGGAATGAATGGTTCCAATAGATTCGGCACTTCTCATTCTCCACAACGGACGCAATATTCCACGGAGCGTGTAAACATCTTATAACATGCGTTCAAGCATGTTATCGGACTGTAGTTTTTCGGGTCAGACAAATCTCCGTTTTTGGGGATTAGCACGGTTCGCCCCTCGACAAACCAATCCGGAATCTGCTGCTCCCCATCTAGCCATGAGTTGAAAACTCTTGCTAGATGGTGGTGGGTACATGGAAATTTTTTCCGCCAATAGTTATTTAGGCCATCAGGGCCTGGAGCAGCAAAGTTTTTCGAGCCTTTGAGGGCCCGTCGAACTTCTTCCGGGGTTGTCGGACTGCGCAGTTCATTATTATTATTATTATATACCCTGGAGCATAAGAAAACACCGGTTTCTCATCTATACCTTTGTCGTGGATGATGGTATGCAGCTTCAAGTTATGCATGAGTTGGCCTGTACATCAAATGGCTTATGGCCCCAGGCGCCCCACGACACGATCCGCATCTACTGTCTGAGACATTAATGACCATCACGAGACTACAGTACCATTATGAATTCCTTTGTCTCCTACGTCAGCCCTTGTGAGGTCACGCCGTTTCGTGTCGAAAATCAGATCGAGTTTATAAGCCACACGGACTGCCGTCTCAAAGAGGAACACTCCAATCCCTGCTATTTCACGGTCACGGACCATGCAAAGAAGGAGATCCAAACTCTTGATTACCTTACAGGCTTTATTTACTATCATTCTGTTGTGTTCTCCGATGTATCTATCTATCTTCTGTTTTTTTCTGCACAGTATTTGAAAAAATTTTTACACTCTTTGAATTGATGAACCTCACATTTGTAAAAATGGCAATTAAAGTTAATATATCTATTTATCAATATTGATGCAGATCATCTTTGTCCCACCGCTAGTCCATCTGTTTTTCGTTTGCGCATCTCAGAGGCCAAGCTGTTCTGGTTGAACTATGCTGAACTCTGTCCTGAAAACTATATTTTTCCCAACAATAAATTCAGGGTATGGTCCGTATTTCGACGAAATGTTTAGCTTGGTAACTAGCGGTTAATAAGTTTACAGGTAACCGGCTCCATATATACGGACTCCTTGTCACCTGTCTTCGGTCAACATTATGAGTATTTTGGAATAAATTTGTTAAAAATTTTTTTTACCTTTCATCAGAAAACAACTACCTTCAATTCTTTCACATTCATAAACTCTTTTAAAATAAATTTTTACTATTTCTATCGAAAATTTCAACACTCAATCAAATAAAATGAGTCAAATTGACAAACGACAATCGGTTACTGAATCTACCAACGAAAAAGTATGGTTACTCTGGTGACAGATAAGTCACCGAAGTTTCAGGAAATAGTCACCGGTTTTTCAGGAATTTGATATATACGGACCGCCAAATAACTAACCAAAGTAACGAAATACGGACCATACCCTTAATAAGCGTTGGTGCAAGTATGGATCCCTGCATTTTTCGGGTATTGCCGGATGAAACTCTATCGACCACCACAAGAGAAGAGAGCGAGATAAAAAAGCACATGATTGAGGGAGCAAGCGATAATATGGAAGCTTGATGAAAAGTCCATTGTGCCAATCGATGATGTGCCCCCCCTGCGCCATCTATCAAGCTACAATGTATTTTATTTCAAAACGTTGTATTAGTGACACCCACCTAACGTTATTTTTTAGTTTGTAAATCAAAATGTTAAAAAGTAAGTTAACAGGGGGGGGCTATTAAAAGCCGCACTGTATAGTTTAACGAGAATCTCACTTTTCTTTTCGAAACTTCAATTTTTTTGTTAACAATTTTACAAAAACGTATTGTTTCCGTTTACATTATTCCATTCGAAATAGGATCCAGATTTATCCAAGTCAGCTGATAAAGGTTTGTTTAAGTCGTCGTTAGTGAAAATTAATTTATTTTAAATGATACGCTCTTCAGGTTACTCCTCCTAAATAGTTTTGTGAGTAAAAGCGAGAGTATCATGAAGCCAGGATGACATTAGGTACAGGGTTCGATCGGGAATGGTAAAAGATGAAATTGACGAATAACTTACGAGCAGCTAACAGGAGATCTAAGTGGTGTCAATTATTCATCAATAAGAGCTGGTAGAATGGCACTTTGAAATACTATCATTTTTAAAATTACTAGCTTTTATTCAAATTGATCTATGTGTGTGTTTATTTGTGTGGGGTGGTACACGTTTATGTCAAATCTCGTCCAATAAACCACTGCCAGTCATCCAGTCTATTTGAAATTCAGCAGGCATTTTTTATATTGGGAATTATTATCATTGGAATTTATTTACTACAGCTGCGATTTGCATCCACTATGGATTATCACATTGTATGGGCAAAATAGCCATAGTGAGTATCAGGACTTCGTGAAGTGTTCTTTGTTCAGGTTGAGGTATTATTTTTACTTATAGTCGTTATTCTGTTATTTTATTCAGTCGATTGTTATGTCATCAGTTCTGTGTTCATTGGTGGTTTGGTATGATTTTTACAGAAAAACCACGATGTCCGACCCCAGAACCTCCTAACACCGAATTTGAATCGAGTCGGACAATAATCACAAAACTTGTCCGCTATCCCAAATTTATTAATTTTGTCTGAAGATTCATATATGAAAACCCCCACAAACCAAATTCAAGTTTTTTTTTTAAAAGAATGTTATCTCTGATGTCCAAAATAGTTTTGGCTCTTCAAACTATATTAATTTAAACTGTTAATCTTCTAGAAATTTTCGGATTTCGCGTTTTGCTTGAATAATTTTTCAATTCTTCATTCATTCTCTGACTGGAGTCCAATAAATAATAATTTGAAATTTACGTGCCAACTTTCACATGATCATGAAGATGAACAAGTTAAAATGTAGGTTTGTGAGTTTTAAGAACGAGCACGAATTATAAAATTCGGTCCTGCACCGCACGGCAGTCGTCAAGCTGTGGATAGTTCGCAGAATTTCGATTTTTTCCATGGTGAATGAAGCATAGCACTAACATCTAGCGATATATGTCATTCATTTCGAAAGCTAAAATGTTTTGAGAACAACTCCTGAAATTATTCGGCAGACTCGTGCAAGGGATGACGAATTACTTGACCTTTCAGACTGTCACCCTAAGCACATTATAAAATTATTTAATATATAATCCTAAACTTTTTTATCGAAAAATCATTTGTATGGAATTGATTGAAAATTTTAAGAATATGTCAACTAACATCCCCGCAAAGCTAGTCTTATTAAAATGAAAGCAACAGTCACTAGTGTTTGTTGTCCAGTTTAGAATATTTTGAAGTGCAGTAGGTAACCTACAGGTGATATATTGCGTAAATTATTGAAAACCATACAATAACAATGACGGTTGAATGATACAGAATACTCCTTGCTATTGTTATTTCAATTTGATACATTTGTCATCAATTCCTTTTTTTCATATCCCATTTCATCTTGAATTCATCATTGGGGTTAGAAAGGAGAAAAACAGGAATGTGGCTATTGGCTACAAATGATGACATTTTCCTATTTTTATCTCCACTGCAATGAGAAGCAAAACCTAAGACCACTATTGAATATTCCTTGAAATTAATCCTATCATGATTTCTTCATTAATGTGAGAAATGAGATTATTGATTTTGGGATTGAAACTGAGAAGAGATGTCATATCCAATATTTACCTTTCCGTTGCCATGTATTTTAGTCGGTGTATTCACAGATATAAAGATCATATCTGCTTCTACAATGGCAGCTGCAACATCATTTGAAAAAACTAAATTTTTTCCCCTGCAGGATTTCACTACTTCGTCCAAGCCAGGCTGAAATTTCAAATTCATGTTAGACAACATCCTCGAAAATTCATAGAGAGAATAGGGAGGGCGGTAGGTGAAAGATCAAATGCTCATATAAACAAACTTAGACCACAGCAACTCTGCCGATACTTTTGTAAGAATTGAAGTATTAAACCATACCGAGGTAAAAAATACACTTCACGCCAGAGTGAAATCAGAAAAATCATCACAATTATAAACAGTTTGAGAGTTATATCTAATACACATTTCCTTTATATCTGCATAAACAGACCCTCGCTAAATCATTCTTTATTTATATATTCATTGCTAGGATTTTCACGCGGCTAGCTTTAACTGCCTACTTGACGACGTTAATTGTTAAGGGCGGGTTGTAACACGGCAGGTTAACCTATGGTTTTCTTGACCACTGGTTATCTTCGATTGGGTCGTTGTAACTTGGAATTTCAGAAGTTCACTAACTGGTTAACCATTGAATTTCTTACCATCCGATTTTCGATGGTTAACTAGAGTTCAGTCCTCAGAACGTTGAATTTCTACTTGTTCCATGGTTTTGTTTGATTTGGGTTGAGACATTAATATTTTATGTTAGGTTAGCTTTACCTATGTGGTATCGGTATATAATATATAATTAATAATATAACTCTTAACTCTTGCCTGCAATCCAGTTAGGAAGAGGCTGCGTTTTATTATTGTACAGAAAATGAAAGTGTTAATTCTGAATAGTATCATGGACATAAATATAATGAGGAGAGCTGCAAGAACTCACAGATGATGAAGACTTTCTGGAACTCGTTGAAGAACTGTTTCCTAAATTAAATAAATGATAAAGTTTCCACAAGCATAGTAATGCTTCGTCCAGAATTCTTAAAGATGCCAGTAGGAACAGAAGTGCAAAAAGTACAAGCTGATTTTTATGCCATTAGCCGTTTTCCCAGGTGTATAAGCTCATTGGACTGCACCCACATCAAAATACAGTCTCCTGGAGGAGATAATGCAAGGATTTTCAGAAACTGGAAAGGATTTTTTTCCTTGAATGTTCAAGCATTATGTAGAGGGTTAAATATGTATTAGAAATTCTATCGTAAGATGTTTTGGAGTCTCAAGAGACAATTTCCTGTATTAGCATTGGGAACCTTTTCGTCTGAATATGAGTACGGTAGAAGCTATTGTTGTATATTGTGTTGTACTACACAACATAGCATGTGAAAGAAATGATCATGAGCTTCCTGTTGATGACGTTATTGCAGCAAGGATTGGGGATGCTATTAATATTAATTTATTTCGAATCTAACCAAATTTGTATAAAGGAATTACGCAAGATTCATTCATACACTTTCAAAATCAGGATGTCAAGGAATGTCAGTGTAAAATGGATTATAAATGTGAAGTTATAAATTACGAACAAAACTTATGTAAAGAACTATTAAATGAATGGGCACATATTTATGTACATGCATGAAATTTACTGTGTTAAAATTCAGAAATATCTTCTTTCTTAAAATTATTCAAATTCTTGCAACTTCTAATCTGGTATCTTATTGTAAAACATACATCCCAGAGCAAAGATGGTTTACCACTCTCTTATTGAGGCTCATTTAAGATATGGAATTGCCTTCTGGGGATTCTGTAGCCAACAATTATTTCTATCAGTGTTTGTACAAAAAAGAGCACTGTAGACTATTATTTATCAGCAAAGGAATTTCAACTCTCGCCTGCATTTTCATTCTAGAATCTGTGTGTCTAATACATAAAAAACATAATGCAGTTCATTTCCAAAAATTAAAAAAATCAAGCAAACAAATTAAATATGTAGACAAAGACCTGAAAATAAAATACCCCTCCCTATTCCAAAATCAACTTTAAAAAGGATTCTCTGATCAATAAAACAAAAAATATATATATTTTCCTCTGAAATAAGGAATTAGAAAATGTACTACAAATTTAGAAAAATAATGAAAGAAGCTCTACTGAAAAAGGCATATCATACTCTTGAAGAATTTTACAGTGAAACTTTGCTATGCTTTTACTTTACGTGTGATTTTAATTCCAGTACCTATTATTTATATTTGTTTTTAATCTGTTATCTTCATATGCACAATACATCAGTTTATATCTAGTCTTTGGATCTCTGCCATCATGCCATCAAGTTCAAATGAAATGCCATAACATAACATAACTCTTTCGTCGACAGGTTAACACTGTTGACAACTGACAATCAAAAATTGAGCAGTTGCCCAACTGATGGTTAATTTATTGTCATGCTACGAAAATCGACTGACCGGTGCCAGGTTAACTATAGGTTAACCTTCGGTTCCATGACCAGTTGGTTAACTACCTGTATTACAACCCGCCCTAAGTGTGGCATAACCATGCACTTAGCCACATCGAACTGACGATGGCTAATAGTCTGAAACATGTGTCTACGGTTGCTCTACAATTTGAGGGTTATGACCAATAATGTCTCCTTCTCATATTTCTATGAATAGCCAATCCCAAACACAGTTTCATCTATATTATCCTGGATAAGAATGACACGCAGGTATAAGCTGTAACTTGGCAACATTATTTGTTGCCTTGTCAACCAAGGGTCTCCTAACTGAAGCCACAAATGTGCGGTTGGCTTTCTCAATTGTTGACTTCGTGTATTTATGACTTTGCCACCAAGTGCCAACAGTCTCAATATTTGTCTGTGGATGCTCTACAATTTGAGGTTTATACCCAATAAATTCTTCTCTTCATATCTTGGAATAGAGCCCCTCGTCAAATCATTCTTCTCTGCTTATCAAATGATACACCCACTTGATACACTCCTTTGATGCTATTGTACTGGTATAGCAGATAATGCAGAATAATAACAAATTGAGTAAACAATATTCTAATTGGAACACCGAATACGTGCCAGGACAGCTCTCTTCGATGTATGTCGATCTTATGTTATTTATTATTATAAACAATCATGTAATTAGATCTAGGAAAAAAATAGTGTTTCAGTTTAGGTCTGACCATCAGGTACCGAGCACGATCAGATAATGTTGATTATTTTGAATAGATAGTGTTTTTTTCGAAGTTGTTTCATTTTCACTTCTTATAAATGTTATAAGTATGCCAATTTAATGACGACGTTCCCAAGACTATGGGTCACCTTCAAGGAACTGCTGAGTCGCTATCATCCCAGGGCCAGCGCTTCCGTTCCAGGAGACGCAATTAATTGTTGATTTCGCTATGGTCAGCAGCGTAATTATTCTAACATTATAAATAGCCCTGCGTGGCAACAATATTTACTAGTATCATTTGATTAGTGTAAAGTTATCCACGCTTTGCCAGACACACTTTTTCTGAATCGGGGGAATTTGCGTGAAGGCGTTTTGCGGTGTTGTCAAGTTTTTCAAATTTCCCTAAATATTGTTGATTATTTTCCGAACCAGAGATCATGACGAAAATTATAATAATCTGAAATTTTCTCCAGTATTTTGGCAATAGCTCGGAAAGTAGTTGTTCTGTAGTACATTTTTCTACACTGAATGATTGAGAAAATTCTGGAGAATCCAGTGACATCATCAGATTTCATTGTCCTCCCATCGATCATGACGAAAATATTAATAGTCAGCCATATTCTCGAGTATTTTGACAATCACTCGGTAAATAGTAGATGTTTAGTGAATTTCTTGATACCAAATGATTGGAAAAATTTTGGAAAAACGAATGGCATTATCAGATTTCATTGCCCTCTCGTCGATCATGATGAATATAATAATAATCTGTCATGCTGTCGAGTATTTTGGCAATAGCTCGGTAAATAGTTGATGTGTAGTAAATTTTTTAATACCAAATTGAAGAGAGAATGTTGGAGAATCAAATGGCATTATCAGATTTTATTGCCCTCTCGTAGATCATGATGAATATAATAATAATCTGTCATGCTGTCGAATATTTTGGCAATAGCTCGGTAAATAGTTAATGTGTAGTGAATTTTTCTACACTGGGTGGATGAGAAAATTCCGGAGAATCCAGTGACATCATCAGATTTTATTGCCCTTCCGTCGATCATGACGAAAATAGTAATAATCTGCCATGCTGTCGAGTATATTGGCAATAGCTCGGTAAATAGTTGATGTGTAGTGAATTTTTTGATACAAAATTGAAGAGAGAATTTTGGAGAATCAAATGGCATCAACAGATTTCATTGTCATCCTGTCGATCATGACGAATATAATAATAATCTTCCATGGTCTCCAGTATTTTGGCAATAGCTTGGTAAGTGTGTGTTGTAAATTTCTTGATACTGAACTAAGGAGAAAAATTAGGAGCACCAATGGTCTGACGTTTTTTATTACCCCGCCGCGCTGACGAACATGGAATGAATATTTTCACGTTGATATGATATTTATTCTTTCGGCAATAGTCGCTGTTCATTGAATTCCCATAATAATTCGAAAAAGATGACGGGTTAAATAGTTCTCAAAATCTTTTCGTATTGAAAGGTCAATCTTCGTAGTTTTTTTTTTAATATTTCATACATAGTTCACACAACACGGTGGAATACTCATTATGTATCGATGTTGTTAAATGCCGTGTGCATTTTATGTGAGAAGATCTACAACTCGAACATGTTTTGGAGTCATCCTCGTTGAACTTCAAACCACAATAGAAGCAGTTCTTTCAAACATCATCTGATGAGGTTAACAATAAATTTTTCAAATATTTTCTGTATTCATTGATATCTACGTTCTGTTCGAGAGTGCATCCTTTTGCAATATTTTCGAAAAAATTCACTACGAAGACGCCACAGATGTATCCACCCACCTGTCTATCATGTTTCATAATTTTTGGTTTCCACCCTCCGACAGAATGGTCATTAGATCCGATAGATTTAAGATATTTCATGAATTTCTGCAAATAGCTCTCAGTTTCCCTGGAGGTACTTCCATACGGGTTGAGAAAAATTAATATGTTTTGAGAAATCCGCTACAGCCACGCAAAAGTGATGCATGTTTGATTGGGGATTTGAATCAGAATAATTCTGAAGAATGGGAAATACCAACACATCCTTTCGAAATTCAAATTCACTTATGGAGGGATGGTGTTCTACATCGGCAAACAGGAATATTCTAGTTGATAATATGCAATTAACAATTTGACAATATTTTGTATTGAAAATATTCAGACATATATCTACCAGCCAATCAGTCATCCATTTCCGTGACGATAGAATTGCGAAATCGTCTGATGTCACATCTTTCATAACGCAGTAAAATTTTTCATAATGAGCAATGCAATAATGCTTTTCAATATCAATAAAGTAATCCGAATCTGAAACAAGCCCATTTTTTAAAATAGATATGTCTTTTGAGGTTTTCCATTTGAACTCTTTTATTTCATGGCATGCTCCGGATAAGAAAGGAAGAAGGAAGTGATCGAAAAAATTGTTCAGTTTTATAGAAAGTATATTCCAAGTATCCTCATATCTTTCAATTATCTCGATCTTCATTCCTTTGAATGTGAAAATGATGAAATCACACCACAATCTGTTTGTTATGTGGAGTAAACCTTGTATCTGAAAGAAATACTGATGATTTCTTTTCAGTTTGCTCTCACTGTCCGAATATGGAATCAATTTTTCCTTACAGGCCTTATTCACTTCTATATTCCTTATTGTGAATGGACATTTAATCTCTACAATACTATCTTGGTCTACAAGGCCATCTGGAGAGGCTCCTAAATATTGAAGATGCGGATGAATTCGCAAACCCGATCTCTGAACGAAAACTTTTCGGATTTTCTGATACTCATCTCGAGCTGAGTCTTCATTCATTATTCCATGATTGACGAAGGAACGTTGATGGAATATGGTTCAACAATATTTATTGCTATTTTTATCAAAGCGTGATATTCTTCCGAAATAAGACCCCGTGACACGTAATTTCCTTTCATCTTTCCAAAGTATGCTATTTCTCTGATCTCGAGTAAGTTTTTTGATATTCATAATCTCTTCTGAGGTCTTTTTATAATTATTGTTGAAGAATATCTCACATTTTATTCGATATTTTGAAAAATGTTCTCTTTTAATTTCTTCAGCAGCACAATTTTGATATTCATCTTTTTCACAATACTTACAACAAAATGAATTGTCGAAAGACTGAGAGGCATTCGATACACATTTTTGGTGAATCCAACCTTTACAACTATCACAGGCGACCCATTGGGCAGATACGTCAAGGAGACCTTCACCACAGTATGTACATGGGTGCCTGGTATCGTTATTTTGGCCTTTTGAGTAATTTTTCAGATTTTTTTTCAGCGTATTTCTCAAAAAATTATTTTTACTCAGAGTTTTTTTCTGCCATCTTTCTTCAGTAGAAAGGTCTGCAATCGATTCATGAGCAACAATTTTTTTTTGCATTTCGTTTTGTTTTGGGGATCTTCAATCTTGCCTCCTTACAAACGAAAAGTGCATACTTTCGCAATTTTTTCACAACACAGCTACATTTCCAAACCACCTTTCAGCAGGAACGTTGCTTAATCTTTCTCTATTACCGACTAATATTCCACTCCACAAGGATGCAAATGGAATATACTTTTTTATGACTACTTGAAAAAATGCGGGATTATAAAATGGATTTTTATCGGCAGTTGCATCTTCAGCCAACTTTATTCCCTCAATCTTTTTTTCGAAAAAAATAAAAAAATTACTGGATTCGTATAAGGTGGTTTTGTTTTTCAAAGTTGTGTACGAATCCTCATTATCCGTGTCAGTTGTTTTCGTATTCAACTTTTCGATATTCGTTTTATCATCACAACATAATTTCAATATGCCAACTTTCTTCGAAATTCGCAGTTTTCGTTTCCGAATTGAGAACTACGTAAATATGCGAAAACCACTCACAAAAGTAGTCCCACCTCTTCAAATGATAGCTGATGCTAAAATTTCTCGTACAGATGGTCTAGATTCACACAAAACAAAATGCTCCTTTATATCCTGACATTATACGGAACATGTGGAAGCAACATATGTGTATTTTTGCTTTCCTTGTTGAAAATGCTTTCGAATGAATCAGGCAATCGAAAGTCAAGTTTATATATTCCACCAACTCCATCAGATTCTATGCAAGGGAAGTGGCGTTCAATAGAGCAAAAGAGAAATCCATAACGACGTGTTTGAAAATTGGCCATTTTTTTCAGTGTCCAGACAATACGATCGAAATTTCAGTTGCCAAGCTCCTATATTTTCAGCGTCATGTTGATTACTAATCATTTCCATATCCTTTGGGTAGTCGGTAATTGAATTACACCAGCATAATAAAACACCTTTTTGCCATCCCCATAAGGTCTACGATTTAATGAACCAGTGGCATCAAGATGCAATATCGGAGTTTCGAGAACCTTGCGATAGAAAGTTGCTCTTTGCGATAAATATGAACATGAAGAGGATCCCTGACGAATTGAATGTACTTCGGATGCTCTTTTCTCATGAGTACCAAGTCAATGATGTCATTTGAATGGCGATCGTTTTTTGCCAATATTTCCGAGCGAGCTTTTCTAGTAACATCGTCTGATCGTACGGAACCTAAATTATTTGCTGTGATTCTCAGTTCACTCTAAGATAATATATCATTTTGTCTTTGTTCTATGGGTTTACATGTCAATAATTTATTTTTGACTATTCTTCTTTCCACTCTCCTCAACTGCAGAGATAATTTATCACATGATTGAATTCTCTTGAGGTGCTGAAAACTTCGACTTTATATTCATTTAGAAACATATTAAAAATTTGGTGTATACATAAAATGAACTTTGTGCATATATGTGCGCAATATGCATATACTTTGATTGAATCAGGTTTTTTCATATACTTATTGTGTTTGAAATATAAAACACACGTATTATTGACACTTTCGAATTTTTTATTTAGTACGTAAGCATATTGTCCCTTGATGACTTTTTTATTTTCTTGTTTACCGAGAAACTCTTCGTTAGTTAAATAAAATTCTACTTCTTTGAAATTACAGTCCTTGTATGATTTCCTCTCATAATTCATATCAAACATATTTTTGGTCGCCAGGAGGTAGAAGTTTGACGCGTTTTCTAGATTTTGGGGTGTAATTTGGCTATTTCAGCAGGTATAGTATCAAAATCTGGCGTAACATTTGGACTGATCTCTACATTCTCCAAGGATGAGTCTGACATTTCCTTTTGTAAAGTGATATATTCATTTTGGATGCTTTCCAAATTTTCTGAAGCCTTCAAATTCAAGGGTGCAACAGGTATCACAACTCTCTCTGATGTTTCTATAGGTGAAGATGTTCTGAAATCCACAATTATTGGAATTCGTTTTTCTACAGCCAAATATTCTTCCACAGCTTCATCAATTGGTTCCTTACTGATGAAATTATTCCCGTCATTTTCCATATGAATCGGAGACATGCCACAATCAAATATTTTGTAGTACCGATATTGAAAGGAGAGACATATCCTTCGATTGTATGGAAGATCCTCATACAGAACATGAATAATTTTTTCCGGTTTTTAAAATTGTTTTTGTAATTCAGGTATTCACATAGTCCTGTATATATGAGACCATCAATGAAATATGATTTCCTCAAGTCCATTTTATATATTCCTTTCACTTTCAAGAAATCAGAAATATTTTCCACCGTTACTTTTTTGCTACAGCTACGAATATTTTCATCTTTCTCGTGCCGATGTTCGACATTCGTTTCATTTTTATTGCCGCTGGATGAATTAGATAATATATCTCCAGTATTTCTTCGTAAGACCATTAAAATAGTGTGCATTTGTAGCTGGTAGAATTGTAAAGATATTTTGAGGCTGCCCTGATAACAACATCTGCAACTGTGATATTCTTAAAGTATTCTTTTGACAGGTTAGCGTATTGTTTTTTCAAAAATTAAGCCAAGTCATTCAGGGGAAATTTCAATGGTCTAACCATTTTGTGAATTGAATTGGACCGAAAATTAAAAATAATTCCTTCGACTCTAAATGGAAAATTAATTCAATTAAAGAAGTATAATTTCTTACCGAGCCTTTCAGCCAATTCAAACAAATATTTTCTCATAAACACAGAAGATAATCTTGTCGAACACACAGAATAAGAATATGTAAGTATAAGAAATTGGAGAATTTCGTAATACCACCAATCTCTCGAAAACCCGCCGAAGCAGAAAAATTTAGGAGAAAATTTGTTGTAACAGAATTAAAAGAATTTTCAAGGAATAATCGCTGAGATATTGAAGGCAAACTTCAACAGAGAATTTAAAATGTACCTACTGCAACGATTTGTAAGGAATAATGGAAACAGAGACTGTTGAAAATAACGTAACTGAAGATATTTCAAGAAAACAAGACTCGAAATAACCAAGAACTAGGCTTATAAAAATCAGGCTTTCGACTCGCGATGATCTATCATCGTATAAGACGAACACCAAAACTGTGGAAGACTGGCGAGGTCGAACGTCTGCATTAAGCGCGCTCGACTCATAATATAAATTTTCACATTCGAATATCTCGATAACTATAGATCTGAAGAAAAATATTTAAGAACTAAAAGATATGTTTTTTTGAAGAACTTTTGATTTCTGTGAACAGAAATATCCAAAATTTTATTATTATTATATTCGTCTTGATTGAAATTTCACAATGCCCTTTGATTTTCCGAAATGTTTTCGATAATTTGATTTGAAAAAATCGACTACACTTCCACTATTTACCGAGCTATTGCCAAAATACTCGAGAACATGGCTGATTATTATTATTTTTGCCTTGATCGACGAGAGGACGATGAAATCTGATAATGCCATTTGATTCTCCAAAATTCTCTCTTCAATTTGGTATCAAAAGATTCACTACACATCAACTATTTACCGAGCTATTGCCAAAATACTAGGCGGCATGGCAGATTAATATTATTTTCGGCATAATCGACGGGAGGGCAATGAAATCTGATGATGTCACTGGATTCTCCGAAATTTTCTCATTCATCCAGTGTAGAAAAATTCACTACACATCAACTATTTACCGAGCTATTGCCAAAAAACTCGACAGCATGGCAGATTATTATTATTTTCGTCTAGATCGACGGGAGGGCAATGAAATCTGATGATGTCACTGGATTCTCCGGAATTTTCTCATTCATCCAGAGTAGAAAAATTCAGTACACATCAACTATTTACCGAGCTATTGCCAACATACTCGACAGCATGACAGATTATTATTATTTTCGTCATGATCGACGGGGGGCAATGAAATCTGATGATGTCACTGGATTCTTCGGAATTTTGTCATCCATCCAGTTTGGAAAAATTCACTACACATCATCTATTTACCGAGCTATTGCCAAAATACTAGACAGCATGGCGGATTATTATTATTTTCGTCATGATCGACGGGAGGGCAATGAAATCTGATGATGTCACTGGGTTCTCCGGAATTTTCTCAACCATTCAGTGTAGAAAAAATTACTACACAACAACTACTTTCCGCGCTATTGCCAAAATACTGGAGAACATTTCAGATTATAATTATCGTCATGATCGATAATATAAAACCGTGGGTGATACCTCGTCCCGCTGAAAATTTATACCATGATCTCTTAGAGAGATGGCGTAGTTCTGGTTCGAAAAATAATCAATAATAATCAATTTCTTCTAAAATAATTCAGAAGTATTCTATTTAGGGAAATTTGAAATACTTGACAACACCACAAAACGGCTGCACGCAAATACCCCCGATTCAGAAAAAGTGTGGCTGGCAAAGTGTGGATAACTTCACACTAATTATCATTTGAATTGTTACTCAGTCACTTTACTTTTCCATGTATCAATCTGAATAAAGTTTGTTCAGTGAGAAACACTTATTCTCACATAAAAATAAATCTTTTTTAAAAAAATAAAAAGTGAGATATAACAATTGGCGCAGTCGTACGGATTCTTGAACTCCTGCGGGACAAGGAAAACCTAACCGAAGGAGGTGGATTCCAATCCTTCAAAAAGAATAAAGAACCTACACGAAGTCCAGTCACGCACTTCAAGCAACTACACTACCCAACAACGAAGAACATCACAACATCAAAGAACCACGGAAGGACGGTCTTTTCAACGGAAGAAGAACACGCGAACGCTAACTTCATCCGGAGCAACGCTTGTGAAACCGGATTTCATCCTTCGCATGGACATTCTTTGGTAAGCAACTATAAGAATCATCTCGTTATTTTCAATTTACAATTGATTTTTATTTCGAAATACCAGTTCTATCATCAAACTAACTATGGCTCAAGCTCAAGCAGAAAATATTCCCCCACCTGAAGTTGAACCTTACAAGTTGAGTGAAATATTTTCAATAATCCCAGAATACGATGGCGATCAAATATTCCTCAATACTTTCACCTAAGCGTGTGATAGTGCTTACCGCATGGCTATATAAGATCAAAAGAGGCTAGTAATCTTGCATATCAAAAACAAACTGAGAGGAAAAGCAGCGGAATTAATTAGTTCTAGAAATCCCCAAACTTGGGATGAAATTAGAATTCTTTTAAATCAATATTTTGGTGATACACGTGATTTAAACTCATTGATACAAGATCTACAGAGAATTCACCAGTTACCTGGCGAATCACCTCTGACATTTATGAATAGGTTACAAACACACAATGCAAAAATGCACTCTACAGTGCAGAAAAATTCCCAATGTGCACTAATCGAAACAATGACATTAAAGACCCTTCTGGCAGATTTATATCCACAAATAGGATTAATCGTTAGGGCAGGTAATCCCGCAGACATGCTCACTGCAACGCAAAGAGTACGTAGGGAAATGCAACTGAATTATTTCCAACAACACATAACTTCATTGCACAGAAGCCCAAACACACATACAAACCAACAGAGGAAAGTGAATACAAAGCCCAATCAACAGAAATTTTGTTCATTATGTAAAAGTCAAGGCCATAATTTGAATGAATGTCGAACAAGACAATTTCAGACATTCACGCATACACAAAAAAAAATTCAAAATTTCTAAAGACCCAACTATTCCCAAAACAACACAAACTTTCAGCAAAGTCCCAGATTCAACCAGAATCCAAGACCCATCAACCAACTCAACCGACGAACCAATCTCAACCCCAATTCAGACCACCAATAATTAGACCAAATTCAAATTTCAACCAACAAAGGCCCTCAGCCAACCAGCAAAGGCCCTTAGCCATTCATCAAAACCCGAATTTTAACAGATTCAACACTCAAAGAACTCATCATCTGAATTCACAAAATTCTGATGATTATAATGCTAATCACCAAGAACTACAATACCCCAATAATGATAGTCATACAGATGATTATCAAGACTACCAAGACCTCAATGCTGATGGTTATACTGCTAACTATCAAGAATACCAAGACTATACGAATTTTTACGATCATACCGCTGATCCGTATAATTCTGAATACTCGGAGACTCAACCGAATTCCTACAAAAACTTTCAGGATTTTCCTCTGGGTCCCACATCCTTCGATCCACCAATCAATCAATCGACCGACCCCATTTCAGAGCTCCAAGCACAGGTACAAACTCTTAATATATCGGACAATCTCAGCCCGAACTTGAACTTCCTAGAACAGATGTTCCTGTAACACAATCACTCGCAATAAATTTAAAAAAATTATATTACATCATGGACGCAACCAATACCTATAGAATTCTCATAGACACAGGTGCTGGTCTATCCATCTTCAAACGAAAAACAGGTCAAAATTATTTCAACACATCACATGAAAACATGTTAATACAAGGTATCACTGACGAAAAAATTGTAATTTCAGAATCAGTAATGATCCCCTTTTGCACAAATAACCCCCACAAATAATAATACTCCCTCATAAACACTTGTTGAGTGTACCCAAAGGCATAGCCTGTGCAGGTAGAGGACGGCTATTATTATTATTATTTGCCGTGGCGCTCCGGGGCGACTTACTGATGTTTCAGGTGATGTATTCACTTTTCAGCTGTAGGAAAACCTACAGCACCACCTCGGGTGGTCGGTGTGCACTCCAAGCTAGCACTAGACGAGATTGGCATCTAGACAACTCACCATACACTTGCTTTTCAACAAGGCATGCGGTCGCCTATCGATCCGATATAAAGTAGTTGAGAAAAATTCTCGTACCTACATCGGACTCGAACCGACTATCGCTATGCTGGAGTTTCGAACGGCCTGTGCCTTGGACCGCTGATCCACCGACCACACCGTGTTTATAATTTGGACATAGATTTTGACGGTCTTTTAGGATCCGATTTTTTGGAACACTAGCACTGTATAGTGGACTTAAAAAACAAACAACTTATAACGGATTTCAAAACCATTCCCCTAATTGAAGTAACTGACTCTGAAGACCCAATGAAAAATATAATTGATACGCCCATGGATAATATCCAAAACATTATTTCGATTGAACCTCGTACAAAACAGATTTTCTCACTTAAATGCAACCTTCGTAATACTGAAGCTATACTGTTAGCCAATTTCTCACCTCAGTAATAAATGCTAACGCAATACCAAAGTGTGAATTCCTCAGGAAGGAAGTAGCATATCTTGGTCATCTCATTACTAAAGATGGTGTGAAACCAAATCCAAGCAAAGTCGACTGTATAATGAATTTTCCGGAACCCAAAAACCAGAAAGAAATTAAATCCTTTCTCCGGTTAGCTGGATATTATAGACGTTTTATTCCAAATTTCGCCAAGATCTCGAAACCACTTACTAAACTACTTCAAAAAGATAACCCTTTTATTTTTTGCAATGAATGTCAATCTTCTTTCGAAGAACTCAAACAAACACTCATTTCGACTCCTATTCTCATATACCCTAATTTCGAAGAGACATTTCCATTGGCGACAGATGCAAGTGCATTTGCCGTTGGTGCTGTACTCTTCCAAGGCCCAATTGGTAAAGATTTGCCGATCGCATATGCCTTAAGGACACTCTGTTTAGCAGGATCCAAATACTCCACTATAGAAGGAGAACTTTTGGCCATTGTATGGGCTGTCAAACATTACAGAACTTACCTATTTGGTAGAAAGTTTAAATAAATAACTGACCACCGCCCACTAACTTGGTTATTTTCTATCAAGGACCCTGGAAGCAGACTTGCCAGGTGGCACCTTAAATTAGAGGAGTATGATTATGAAATTATCTACAAACCAGGGAAGATCAACAAAAACGCTGATGGAATCAAACTTGATCCACCCAAAGGATGTTTCATCATAAATTCAAAAATTTTTACCCCCGGTACATTGATTTTACCCTCGAACAAAGGCCCTGATATATAAATAATTTCAGACAGTGACGAAGATCAAAATAAACCAAACCCCGACCTTAAAGAGAAACCACCTAATTCAGAAAATACTTCTGAGGCAGAAAAAACTCCGAAAAACCAAGAACAATTTTCCATTGAACAAACGAAACAAGAACTCCGAAATGTTATAAACCTATATAAATGAAGATCTCTCATTGACTATTCAAAAGTTGAATATTCAAACTGTCAATTACTCGACAAGGGAAATAAACATATTTTGATTTTTCTCAACAAAATAATGTCAAAGACTTTCATTACACAATGTTTGACGATTTATTTGAACAAGAATATTATTTTCGCAGTCTCAAAATTAACATCTTATCAAGTAAAACAGTTAAAACCCGAAAGTACCATATTGTCTCTCTAACATTCGATGTAGAATCTGTAGTAGAACATTTGTTTCTATCTTTGTGTAGAAATCAAAATGAACTTGACCCCTCACACACTTATAGTGTTGAGAATAATTTGGAATTGCCAATTCTTGAGATACTTTTGTTTTATTTTTATACCATAATGGAAAAACTAATCTACATAGAGGAATCAACGAAACCATTCGGAGAATAAACGATAAATATATTTGGGTCGGTTTAACGAAAAATGTCGAAAATTATATCAGAGCATGTGAAATTTGTCAAAAAACCAAAATATGTAGGAACAATCTTAATAATCCCCTCGTAATAACCGAAACCCCTAGAACTGCATTCGAAAGAATAAACATAGACATAGTAGAAATTCCGACTAGAAATTATGCACTTAGCATACGAGACGAACTGACAGAATTTACGCAAGTATACGCACTAGAAGACAAAACAGGACGTATCGTAGCCAATGCCTTAATTGGACATTTTCAACATTACGGAACACCTTTAAGAATTCACTGCGACTATGGCAGAGAATTTGACAATGCAGTCGTAAAAGATCTTTGTTTTTCCTATGACATTAAACTTACTTATTGCAGTGTGAATCACCCCCAATCAAACGGTCCAGTAGAACGATTCCACGCAACCCTACATGAAATGATTCGGATACATATGGCCGAACACCCATTTAACATCCTCCCATATGCAGTAATTTGCTACAACAACTCTATGAATAAAACACATGGATTTACACCCCATGAGTTAGTTTTTGGTCACACAGCTAGTAGACCCCCTGAAACCCTCTACAATCAAGAACAACTTATTACGAAATATATTAAAGACCCCAACAACAAAATTTCACATTTTTACAGAATTGCTCGAGAACGAACAATGAGACAAAAAGAAAAAGCTAAAGCCCGTTTCGACTGGAATATATCAGGCGAACCTCCGGACTATAAAGTTATGGACAAAGTCTCTGTGAAAGAATCCCAAATAAAAGACAAATTACAAAACAAATTTAATGGACCCTTCATAATAGAACAACTTCTCAAAAACTCCGCGATTCTTTTAAATCCGAAAACCAACCAAAGATTGAAATTAAACTTTGATCGTATGAAACCTTACACTGAAACTGAAGATTCTTTCTTTTCAGGCTGTTCGGATCAGTAGTGTCTCAATACCAAATATATCCGATCAATAACACCGTTGGTGTATATTGCCATGAAAATGGAAATATTATTCTAACTAACGACAAATGGACTTTACTTGTGAACAAAGACATTTCCGTGTTTAAAAATGCATACGAAAACAATTGTAAAATTTTAGAAGCACCTATTAATACAGTACAATTCACCGGACATAGTATGAACGAATTTCGATCTGAAGTAAAACCTCACATCAGTCTTCTTACTCAAATTTCAAATTCTATCGATGAAAAACTCGAAGAAATCGTAATAGATACTAAAAGATACAAAAGAGGCCTTATTGATGGTATAGGTAGTATTTTTAAATCAATCACTGGCAATTTGGACGCCTCAGATGATGAATACTATACGAACTGTATCAACAGGTTGAATAACGATGAACACCAATTGGAAAATTTATTGAAAAATCAAATATCAGTGACAACCTCTGTCATTAAAAATTTCAACAGTACTATTTGAAAACTACAAGTCGATGAAAAGACTTTCAACGACGACATCAATCTCATAGGAAACACGGTAAGCGAATTGAATCATAGAATCAGTCAAGTTGAAGCAAAACTGAAATTTTTTGATATTTGTGAAAAATTTATGGAAAGCTTTCTCTTCTTCGAAGAAAACGTTAAGGATATGCTAGATTCAATAACATTTGCGCGTTTAAATATCATTCACTCTTCAATTGTGACACCTGACCATTTGGTCACTGTATTGCAGAAAATATCTCAAAACTTAAGTAGAAACAAACTCCCACTTCAACCAAAACTTTCCAAAATTGCACAATACCTCGAAATCATAGAAATGGAAGCATTTCAAACGGATGCATACATAGTATACGTCCTAAAAATCCCACTAACGGAACCTCAAACCTACACCCTGTGCCAACTGTATTCAATCCAGATATATGATAACAGAACTGGCCTCCATCACATTCTTTCAATTTCTGAAAAATTCATCGCGAAAGATGATGATTCTTAAATGTTCATACCGGTGACGGACTTAAGTACGAGTAAGCCACTTTTCTATAAAACAGAATTGTGCTCCGACATGTTCGAGTATCCAATAGACTCTAACTCGATTTGTGAAGCCCAAATTTTCAAAAACTTCAAGGGCATTCCGCAAAACTGTCAATGTTCTTTAATTTTTAGCCAAGGGTATAATGTTCAAAAACTTGAGAACAATCTTTGGCTAGTGATTCTTTCCGAACCCTTACAAGTGAACGTGAATTGCCCCAATATAAACAAAAGAACTGAAATTATTTACAAGAACTCAATTGTAAAACTTCAGACTGAGTGTAGTGCCTTCATTGGAATTACGAAAGTTCAAGGTAACTTCCAAGGATCAAAAATGTCCAACATTACTTTTGGCACTCATCCAGTTTTAATCCCATACGAGTGATGTGCGGATATTCCCGAAAAATCACAACTTCCAAAACTGACTGACTGACATCGCCAAACTTAAGTTGGACTCGTATTCCAAAACCCTAGATGACTTGATTCAACAACCCTTTGTCAAGAAAAACATCTTATGGATTACCTATTTTACAATCTCCCTAATTGTATCCCTTTTGGCCCTTTACCTATTCTGCAAATGTAGAAGAAGAAGAACCAGATTGGTTCTGACGGGACCGCCTCCACCTGATAGACCTTTCGAGGCGCTGAGAGGATTTTCAAGAATCTTCCCAAGAAGAAGGCCAAGTCTTCGTGGAGAAATGCAAGAGGAACCCCATTGAGGATGACAAATTTTCATTACCGTGCATAGACGAAATTTTATATTCACTCTCCGAAGTGATGTACTTCTCACATCTTGACTTATCTCAGGGCTATTATCAAGTTGAATTAGATGCAGCATCTAGAACTTACACAAGTTTCACAACCGATAGAGGTCAGTATCAAATGACGAGATTACCGATGGGGTTGAAGCTAAGTCCAAGTGCTTTCTCTCGAGCCATGACCATAGCAATGGCAGGGTTAAATTATGAAAGATGATTCATTTATTTGGACGATTTGAGAGTTTTCGGGAATAATTTGGAGAGTCGTAATCGAAATTTGGTAAAAATTTTGCAACGTTTGAGACAGGTCAATTTGAAATTAAATCCTTACAAATGCGAAGTTTTGAAAAAGGAGATATTGTATCTGGGTCACGTGATCTCATCTGAAGGAATATCTCCAGATTTTGAAAAAATACGCGTTATACAGCAATTTTCAATTCCAAAAGACTCAAATGAAACTAAACGGTTTGTAGCATTTGCGAACTATTATAGGAAGTTCATTCAGAATTTCGCGGATATTGCAGCACCACTTAACAGATTATCAAAAAAGGGTGTAGTATTCGCATGGAGCAAAGAATGTCAAAAAGCATTCGAAACGCTAAAACAAGCACTATTTCAATTCAACCACCAATTCTCGCATATCCTGATTTTTCATAATCTAACGTTTTTAATTTACGTACTGATGCCTCAAATTTGACTATCCGATCAGTTCTGTCAAATTCAGATAATGAGCCAGTTGCTTTCGCCAGCAGATCGCTGAGTAAAGCTGAAGTCAACTATTGTGTTATAGAAAAAGAATAACTTGCTATTTGTTGGAGTGTGAAGAAGTTTCGCCCTTATATTTATGGGAAAAAGTTCAGTATTCTCACAGACCACAAACCATTATTATATCTTTTCGGTATGACGAATCCTTCAAGTAGACTAACGAAATATAGGTTAACACTAGAAGAATATGATTTTACAATAAGTTATGTTAAAGGAAAAGATAATGTAAGAGCTGATGCATTAAGTCGTATAAAAATTGACTCCGACGAACTGAAAGGAATGTCAGGAAATTCTTGTCAAGTCATGAATTTCGTTATCAAAAAACATTTTGAAAGTTCCCAATGAAATCAGAAATGCAGGTATAAAAATAAATGTAATAAAAGCTCAATAGCACATGACTAGGAAAAATTGTTGTTGTTAAAATTGTTATTTCCGTCAACCAGCTGCACACCGTTAAGAGTACAACCCACAAAAGTCTTCGAAAGACTTGACCTAGCTAGGGAAGACGCAGCCCTTACCTTTTAACGTGTGATGCCATGCACGAGACCGATGACCATGCTGGGAATCGAACCCATGACCCTTAGGTTAAGAGACAAGCGCTCTACCATCATGACCATCACGGCCCATAAGAACCCAACAATTGGTTATGAACGATTATACCACATGTTAACAACGGGAGGGCATGCTGGAATCAATCGCATGTATAACAATATTAGAAAACTGTACTTTTGGTCTGGGCTTCGAAAGGATATCGAAAATTTTGTAAAACTTTGCGATGACTGTCAGAGATATAAGTACTCTAGACCACATCAGTAACCAATGAAATTAACCACAACGGCTAACTCAGCGTTTCAGAAAGTTTTTCTTGACTTGGTGGGCCCTTTAGAACAAGACAGGGAAAATAGCCGATACGTTCTGACGTTGCAATGTGAGCAATCGTTAGATTTTCGTCGAAGGATATCCATTAGAAATTAAAGAGTCTGTAACAGTCGCGAAAGCTTTCGTAAAAAATTTCATTTTGCGATTTGGTATTCCAGAACAAGTTTTGACAGATAGGGGTACTGAATTTCTAGCGTCGACATTCAAAAAGTCGTGTAAACTGCTCAAAATCGAACAGCTGAATTCAACAGCGTATCATCACGAAACCATTGGAGCACTGGAAAACACACATAAAAATCTAGGTGCTTATTTACGCATACATGCATCAGAGCATCCAGACACCTGGAACTCATGGATACCATATTGGTGTTTTGCATATAATAATACAGTTCATACGAAAACTCGTTATAGTCCATACGAATTGGTTTTTGGGAAAATGAGTAGATAACCATTGAGCATTGCTACACAAATCGACCCTGTATATAATTTCGATGATTACCCAATTCAGTTAAAATTTCGATGGCAAACAGCTTGTAATGACGTGAGAAATAATTTAATGGTATAAGTAACTGCGAAAACAAAAACTAGATATGAAAATTAAATCTGTCAATGTTAGGATAGGTGATAAAATATTAGTAAGGAACACGTCTTCAACTAAATATGATCCTATATTCAAAGGTCCCTATTAGATACCTAGTTGAAGATAAAGATCCAAATGTTGTAGTTAAAATAGATAATGAGTTGGTAGAAATACGTAAAAATAGGACCAAATTGTTTATTGAATGAAAAAAAAATATGTGTTCACATTCTCGTCATCGGGGGAGGTTTACTGGTTTAGCAAATAATGTAGAACAATAACAAATTGAGTAGTAAACAATATTCTAATTGGAACACGGAATTCGTGCCAGGACAGCTCTCTTAGATGTATGTCGATCTTATGTTATTTATTATTATAAACAATCATGTAATTAAATCTAGACCCAAAATAGTGTTTCAGTTTAGTTCTGACCATCAGGTACCAAGCACGATCAGATCATGTTGATTATTTTGAATAGATATAGTTTTTTACGAAGTCGTTTCATTTTCACTTCTTATAAATGTACCTGAAGTGAGTTTATTACACTATTTTACATATTTTGCTTTCAAACTGAAAAAAAAATAATAAATTTTGTAATGGAAGGTAAAGTACGTCATAAACAATTTAAAAACCCAGAGATTGACGCCATTCATGAAAACATAATCTCATTGAGCTTTTTCATTAATATCCAGAAAATATTAGATATTTTTCACTGTGTCGGCTGTCAGGGATTGAATTGATATTTCATGAATGAGCTCTATCACTCTTCAGTTACTCACCTCGTATATAGGCAATTCATCTGAATTCCATTGTGCTATTCTATCTTTACTCAAATCTACCACTGTGACTTTTATCTCTGGACACTTCAAAGCTATGACACTGCAAGTAGGCCCGCCAACGTATCCTGCTCCAAGACAGCATATGTTTCGGATTGTCATTCTCACGGCTCTCCTGTAAATTTCACGAACTTAATTTTATGTGCACACCTTGGTTCATGGTTGAATGGAAATAGGTTCCCCTTGAAAAAATCAAAATATTTGAAGATCAAAACAAATATTTTTGGTAAATGGTTTTTATTTCTGATTCATAACTGAAAATTTCACATTCATTCCATAGTTTCATATATTTTATTGAAAAAAGTCAAATTTGTTTTAACCAATCGCCATGGTTTTCGGAGAGAGTTCCTCAAAAGCAGGGTTTATGCGAGCAAAGGAGATCTGGGACCTATAGCTTACGTACAAGTTGATTCCGAACCACTTCAGCAAAGTGGCAGGCGGTGGGGACGAATACTTTGATGAATTGATTTCACAAATTAATTTAATTATTGTCACAAAGTATGATCATATTCTCGCTAATGGATTGCCAACATCAGTGGTAAACTTTCTGGATTGATTTTAGGGGACATAATGCAAATTGATAGCCAAATATTTCAGTCAGTCGAACGGTTCTGAAATATTGAGGTCGAGGAGGGCTTTTGAAAACCATTTGAATTTTTCAAAGCTTCTTTCACGAGAAAATTCACCTTCCTCGGAACCAATAAAATAAAAAATAAGGTAATAGTCATTAAACTGTGAACTTGAACATGCTGGTCGATCGTCTCTTATCCTCATATATTATAATAATGATTATAATATGCCAGACAAGAATTCATGCTCTGTGGTGTGAGATAAACCTAGAACATGTCGCCTTTTCCGCCCAAAATCTAAGAGATTATGTATCTCATCTTTGGGCTCGAGGCTATGTCAGAGCTCCTCCTCAGCCGGTTGACGAAGTGGCACGTGTCGGTCTGGCTGTAGAGGAGGCCCGCATCATACCACCAACGAAAGGCATCAAACCTGCAAGGCGCTTTATAACACCAAGTCCCTGAGGCCACAACAACTGACACGGGTGGATGCGGAGATTCGCGATGTCCTTTCAGAAGAGGCTGGTATCTGGCAGATCAACTCTGCCGTGTATGACGCTGCTCAGACCCTGTTCCAAATGGAGAGGAGGAATACCACCCCTCTGATTAGGAGACATGAGCAACGCATTCACAAGATGGAACCTAAGGTCAAGTCCGCGAGACAACACGCGTCTCGTGTCCAGTGTGTGGCGGACTACGCGGCGGCCAATAGGCCCTTCACACCCGAAGTGCGGCGAATTTCCGCAAATTTAAGACGAGCTCACCACACACTAAATGAAGGTGGGCTGTTTACTATCAAACAGCATTGTCTTGATAGGATACGAATGCAAGTGAGTTCGATTCCCAGCATGGTCACTGGTCCTGTGCTAGGAATCGCACGTTAAAAAGGTAAGACCTCGTTAATTCTAAGCTCGCACAAGTTTCGACTTCTGAGGGCTGTCGTTCATAGGGGGATGAAAGCTAGTTAACGATCCCCAAAACAATGTTTATGTTAGTCACGCTTGTTGGTATGACAGTACCCTTGGTTTCAGTCAACGTAATGTCAATTTCAAAATGTCATTTCGTCAGTTCTCTCTCTTTGTGTCAATCCCTGCACGGAGCACGTGCTTCCATTTGGTAGTTAAACCAAATGTTTTGAAAAATGTTTATGTCCAGTAATTTTTCTTTTTGGCTATGGAAACCATACGTCACTTGATAACGGTTGCTACTACTGTGATATTTTATTTTCATTCGTCGGCGTTATAAAAAGCCGCCAAAAAAAATATTGGAAAAATTGGGATAAAAACAATAC
Source organism: Chrysolina americana (assembly GCA_958502065.1). Classification (NCBI taxonomy): domain Eukaryota; kingdom Metazoa; phylum Arthropoda; class Insecta; order Coleoptera; family Chrysomelidae; genus Chrysolina; species Chrysolina americana. Next base: position 36,207,294 of record OY293420.1, read on the forward strand.
TCTGTAGGTCCATATCTTAAATAGGAACATACAACTTTTTCTTGCCTGTACTATTCAGCATAACCATTCCTTTCTAATGATATAATAGAAAGTAATTTTTTGAAATGAAATACCAAAAAATCCAATTATTATTCTTCAAATAACAAAACAGACTATCGCCATATGCAAAAGTAACATTAAAAATAATGTGGAATGATAAATTATATCCTGTAGGTTCTAGGTTAAATAGGAACATAAACGTACTTGGTCTGTGCCATCGTCCATAGATATTCTAATATCTACCTATGGACGATGTTTGTGCTATTCAGAATAATCATTCCATTGCAATAATCATTCGAACCAAAATATTAACAAGTAGGCTGATTAAGATGTATTTTGGAATGAAACAAAAAGAAACGAGATCTCTCACGAACGCTGCTATCCATATTATTTTGACGTTCGAAGTAGTGTTTTTGATTCTGCCATTTTAAAAGGGTTTGGAAATCGAAATCAGTTAGTGGAATATTCAAAAAATGCCCCGTTATTCACGAACCGAACAAATTGACATGCTTTAGTACAATATGATAGCACAATTTCCTCAAGGCAGATTGGCGCCGAATTAGCTATAAGTAAGGAAAATTTTGGAAAAACATCGAATTAAATCCTTCAAGTATCAGTTGCATCAACATTTGTATGAAAATGACAGTGAAAGGCGCTTGGAATATTGTAATTGGTTTCTTCGACAAAATGCTGAGAATCACCTATTTAACTATTATATCTTGTTTACGGACGAGTCAAGATTTACCATCAATGGATCATTTAACAGGAATAATACAAGGTAGGTACTGTACTTTATTTGGATTATTGTCGATAGTCGAAGTGTAAAGTGTGAACGGTCTTTTGTTTCAGGTACTGGGCGATAGAAAACGAGCACCGGTTTCGACAAGGTGGCTTCCAGGAGAGATTTGGTGCGAATGTTTGGGCAGGAATAGTTGGAACTCATATTGTTGGCCCCATTCTTTTTCAAGGCCAACTAACCGGAGAGAGATAATTTAATTTTTTAACGAATGAAATTTCGGAATTCATTAACAACCTACCAGCGGAAATAACTGAGAGAATGTACTTCCAGCAAGATGGCGCCCCTCCGCATAATTCAAGAATAGCGAGAAATTATCTTCAAAATCGCTTTCAAGAGAGACTTATAACAACCCATGGTCCAGTCAGGTGGCCACCAAGGTCACCTGATCTTACTAAGTGCGACTTTTTTCTATGGGGGCATCTTAAAAATAGGGTGTATTCCACACAGCCTACAACTCTACATGAGCTAGAAGTAAAAATTCGTAGAGCTTTCCGAGATATCACGCCCCAAATGTTGAGAAACGTTTTACATGAAAATATCACCAGAGTCAATAAATGTATTGACGCTGAGGGAATGCATTTCGAACATTTGTTTTGAATTTATTTTATCTTTAATCCTATCAATTTGAATTTTTTTTTTTTCGATAAATCTGTTTTTTTGTTATTTGAATAATAATAATTGGATTTTTTGGTATTTCATTTCAAAAAATTACTTTCTATTATATCATTAGAAAGGAATGGTTATGCTGAATAGTACAGGCAAGAAAATGTTGTATGTTCCTATTTAAGTTATGGACCTACAGAGTATTGTATTTTTCCCAATTTTTCCAATATTTTTTTGGCAGCTTTTTATAACGCCGACGAATGAAAATACAATATCACAGTAGTAGCAACTGTTATCAAGTGACGTATGGTTTCCATAGCCAACTTTTCAATTTTTGGCTTTCATTTTGCTTCCACGGCCTACTCGGTGAATTTCAATAATAATTTTTTTCTGATTTAGTTTCTGGTTAGATACCAACTTGTGATATGTCATTAGAAAGGGAATTGAATGCTGAATACAGCGAAAAGAAAAAAAATAGGGTTTCCATTTAAAATAAGAAAGTTGATGTTACTTCCGGTCAGACCGGAAGTTAACTTCGACATGTCAATATGCCCAAATTCTAGCTCTTATGTCATTATATCGACGCTCCAAATTTCACAAACCTACTTCATACAATAACTGAGATATTCTGTAGGCAATACTTCCGTAGCCACCCATATATAGTGAGGACCAAAAGTCCGTCGCCCCCCCCCGTAACTTCTTCATTTTCCATATTACAAAAAAATGTTAAATACATAAGTTGTAGGGTTTCATTCGATCTCTTTAATGGTTTAAGTTTCATTCATACAGAGTGTCTCAAAAAAGCACGGTGACTTAGAAGTGAATTTTTTTAAATGGGACACCCTGTATTTCATTGCATCATTACATTCTACGTTGAATTCTGAACAAGTTTGATAAATGGTTTTCTATCAAAAAAGTTAATAGTTTTGGACTTATGAACACTTGTAAATAATTATTTCGACTACTTTTGCGCCAGTTCAATGAGAAAATCGTAACAAATGGATCACAATGGATTCCACTTTCCTATCCTAACCTTTTGAAAGCTATCCAATGTTGCAAACTGCTGATGGCACCATGTGTAACTTACCTCGTCGTACCATTTTACAATTGTTAGAGTTGTTGAATCTCACGAAAAACTAGTACAAATGAAGTTGAAACATTTTATTAACAAATAAGGTAGTCCATAAATACAGATCAAGAATCATTAAAAACTGAAGAGATATTTTAATTTATAACTAGAAACGGTGAGTTTTTATCTATTTCAAAAGATGTTCGACATGTCCACCATGCATTTCTTGACACATAAATAGTCGGGTTGTAAACTCTTCCCTAACATTAATCAAGGTTTGAGGTGTTATTTCTAAACACACTTCAATAATTCGACGGCGCAGTTCATCTAACGACCCACAAACTGTCTTAACTGTCATAGCCCCAGAGAAAGAAATCAAGCGGTGAGAGGTCCGGTGAGCGAGCTGGCCACTCTGTTGTACCTCGACGTCCAATCCACCTACCCGGATACCTTTCATCTAAGTAATTTCTCACCTCCCGAAAATAGTGTGGTAGCGCTCCATCTTGCTGAAATGTTACATCCAAGTAAAATTCATGTGGGTTTTGCGCAACGATCTCATCGATACTGGGACTTATTGTGTCTTGCAGCATTTGGAGGTATCTGGGACCATTTAAATTTTCTTCCAAGAATATGGGACCTTCTATGTGGTTACCTAAAATACCAGCCCAAACATTAATTTTCTTGGGAAATTGAGTATGCCCCTCGCGGAATTCATGGAGATTCTCATCACTCCAATATCTACAATTCTGGGTATTCACATTTCCATTTAGGTAAAAAGTGCTTTCATCACTAAAGCAGATGTGTTGCAAATAAAGTCGATTTGCAACAATTCTTTCTGCCATGGTCTCGCAAAATTCAAGTCGCCGGTCTGGATCATCTTCAACTAATTGGTGCAAAATTTTTATTTTGTAAGGATGGAATTTATTTTGTTTTAAAACCCTCTTTACTGATGTTTTAGAAACATCACATGTCTCAGCTACTTGCTTAGTTGATTGTTGTGGGTTATTTACCATTTCGGCTAGTATTTGAATTTCAACATCTTCCGTAATCATTTTCGGCCTCCCAGATCTCGGAGCATCTTTCACGGTGCCAGTTTGGTTAAATTTTGCCACCAATTTCTGCAGATATTTTCGACACATCGGACGTTCTGGAAACCGTTCATTGAAAATGCGAATAGCAGCGTGGTAATTTCGGTTAGCTTCACGAAATATGATAACGGCTTCAACTTTGTCTGCTACTGAACGAGCCATATTAATCAACAAGAGAAATTGAAAACCGTTTGAAACAAAGTTTTGAAAACCTACAAAATGTCAATGACATTTGGCAAAAAGAGTTTTTTTTCGTTCGTCATGGATAAAATAAACGGGCCTAGCGTGCATAGCCTACCTCATTAATTTATTCGTGAACTGGTGCAAAAGTAGTCGAAATAATTATTTACAAGTGTTCATAAGTCCAAAACTATTAACTTTTTTGATAGAAAACCATTTATCAAACTTGTTCAGAATTCAACGTAGAATGTAATAATGCAATTAAATACAGGGTGTCCCATTTAAAAAAATTAACTTCTAAGTCACCGCGCTTTTTTGAGACACTCTGTATGAATGAAACTTAAACCATCAAAGAGATCGAATGAAACCCTACAACTTATGTATTTAACATTTTTTTGTAATATGTAGAATAAAGAAGTTACAGGGGGGGCGACGGACTTTTGGTCCTCACTGTTTAATATATATATATATATATATATATATATATATATATATATATATATATATATATATATATATATATATATATATATATATATCAGATATCCTAGTGAGCTTCGATGTTGTCTCCCTCTTCACAAATATTCCCCTAACGGACACTCTAAAAATCCTTAAAACAAAACATAGAATTCCAAAAGACACCCTGGACCTCATCAGTCACTGTATGAACAACACGTACTTCCTCTTCCAAGGAACTTACTACAAACAAGTGAAAGGTGCTCCCATGGGTTCCCCTCTTTCTCCAGTCCTTGCAAGACTTCGAAACCAGGGCTGTAGAAGCATTTGACCACAAGCCTGATTCAGATACGTTGACGACATTTTCGTCATATGGCCTCATGGTTACGAAATCTTAAACACGTTCTTAGATCACCTAAACGATATCCATCCCAACATGAAATTTACAATGGAGACCGAAATGAACAACTCCCTAGCTTTCCTGGACGTTCTCATCACGAAATCCAATAACACTTTCACCCACACAGTACACAGGAAACAGACCCACACCAACCGATACCTACACGCAAACTTTCATCTCCATCCAGCACAAACAAACTCCGTATTGAAATCCCTGATATACAGATCAATTCAGCTTACCGACAACCAGAATAGAACACAAGAGCTGGACAAACTGAAATCAGCCTTACATCAAAATGGTTACAACAATTCGCTAATCGACAAGTCTATCCGCCATCAACTGACCCGTCCTCCAAAAACAAATGATCCACTAGAGAGTATTCAGCCACACAAAGCTTTCCTACCATACATCAAAGGTGTGATAGACAAAATCAGTAATATCTTGAGAAAACACGAGATAAAAACAATATTCACGGCCAACAACCAAATATCCAAATTCCTCAGATCTCCCAAGGACACAATACCAAATGATTCTCAAGGTATATATGAAATACCATGTTCAGACTGCCCGAGAAGTTATATTGGCCAGACTAACAGACGAGTAACTTCCAGAGTCTACGAACACGAACTTGCTGTGCGTCAGGCATCTTCCACTTCCGCACTTTTTAAACATCGAGAAGACACAGGTCACAAAATAGACTTCAAAAACACAAAAACAATTTCTACCGAGAAAACTCTGCAAACCAGGATCATCCGAGAAGCCCTTGAGATAGAGAAGCGCCCCAATTGCCTCCACACTCGCGACGACGGACGTAGACTTCCCAATACCTGGAAGCCTCTCATTGCACGCATCAACTCATTTCCCACCAACTCATTTCCCGCACACAGCTCACCTAGCGCCAACCAAGTTCCCGCACACAGCTCATCTAGCGCCAATTCAGTTCCCGCCCATAGTTCACCTCGCGCCAATACATTGGACACGGCCATTACAGCCACGTCCACTATAAATACAGTTCCTCAACCCACAATTCCTCAGTTTTCTCGAAGGAGTAGGCAGATTGAGACCTTAGAGAGAACCAGTGACGAGACAAGAGGAGTAGGCAGATTGAGACCCCGACGTCAAGTCACAAAAACCTAACGTAATTATACCTGAGGAGTAGGCAGATTGAGACCTCAGCGTAGAATTACGTTTCAACCATTTATTAATTTTCTTTCTTTTTCAGTTCTTGAAAATGGCTCCAAAATCGGAGCCGAAACGTCGAATTTCAACAAACTCTAGACGCGGTTCAACCAAAGTTGGGTAAATCGTGACTGACAATACTTGTAGAATTGGAAAAATCTTGAGGTTGCAGTCTTATGTTGGTCTTAAAGAAAACTCTTTGTTATCTTGTCAAGCTTTCGGTAAAGTTCATTTCCTTCCTCAGGACAACTATAACAGGACAAAATTAAAAATGGAGAAATATATCGAATCTACTAACATACATAACTTGAGTAAAAATTTAAATTAGCATCAGTAAAGTAAAAAATATTGTATAAAAATCAAAATGCGGGCTGACAGTATTTGAATTTGAAAATAAATGTCAATGTATTTGAATTGATATTATAAAATCAAGTGACTCTACTATAGGTGTATTAGCATTACTATAATTTTTCGATTTATCTCCGTTCAGTTCTAAAATATAGGTGTAAATTTTACTTAAGTTATTCAAATCAGTTTTCTTGTTTAAGCTGTTACTCTCTTCATTAATTTGTAACATTTCTAAAAATGTCCTTTTGAAAATGTTGTTTTCTATTTCAAGCACAATATATATATATATATATATATATATATATATATATATATATATATATATATGTGTGTGTTAACGCTTTCCTGATAATGATCATTCCCATCAACTTGTCAATTCCTGCATTCTATTTTCACTCAATATGGGTGATATTGCATCATAAAGGCACTTGAAATGTTTCTCAAGCTCCACAATATCCGTGAAGTCCAAGTTTTCTGCGTAGTCTACAAAATCTTGGCATCTCCTTTTGACGAAAGTCCGATGCGAATCAGTAGATATTTTAGAAATGTCATACAATATATGTTGACACTTATGAGTCATTTTACTTCTGGTGAGTTCAAAATTCTGGAAAACCTCGTCTTCCAGTTTGTGTTTCGCAGCTTCTTCTACAGAAATCTTCACCTTACGTTCAGTTACTCTAAACTCTCCCAATGTTACTACCAATTTGTTAGACTTACCAGTGGAGTTTTCAGATGCTGTTACCGATAATACTCCATCTTCGTCCAAGTGGAAGGTGACTGTGAATCAACGTCGCCTGCACGTTGCAGGGGCAATCCAGTCAAAGTTAAGCATCCGAGTTCATTATTATAACTTGTGATTCTTCTTTCTCCCTCGAATATTACGAAGGAACAGGATGCTTGATTGTTTGTAGATGTTTTGAGATTTTTTTTTTTTTTTTGAAGTGGTTGGTAATGATGTATTTCTCTTTACCATAGTTTCCATCAAATTTTCGCAGATGCGAATGCCTGATGACAGTGGGATCGCTTCTGTTATTTTATATTTTTCTGCAAGTGTGAACTCAGTCTGCAGCATTGATGCTTGCAAACAAGCTCCGATTGCAACAGCTTCGTCTGGGTTCAAATCTGTTTTGAGTATTTTCCTTCCAAATAGCCTTTCCAACAGAATTCGAATTCTGGGAATTCTCGTTGAACCTCCAACCAAAACCACTTCCTTAACCTCTGATTTTTTCCAACCTGCGTCAATTATACCATGTTCCACAATATCTATAGCTGATTGACAAATATCTTCGGTTAAAATATCAAATTTTTCTCTCGTTAGTGATAATTCCAAATCATTAGCACCGTCGTAACACTCGATACATATTTCAAATTGATTCAGAGTTGATAATTGTTTTTTCAAATCTTCACATGCTTGTTGGAGTCTACGAATGAATTTATCTTTGTCTACTGGTCTGTAAAAGTGCTCAAATAATCTATGATCGATATTTCTACCACCCAGTAGGGTGTCCCCATAAACAGATTGGACTTCAAAAACTTTATTTTGCATTTTTATCAAGGAAACGTCAAGAGTTCCTCCTCCCCAGTCGAAAACGAGCAATTTTGTGGTGGTATTTTTGTCTTGTACGTAATGGAGGGCACCTGCAGATGGTTCGGTTATGAACTTCAGCAAGATTAGTCCAGCCAACTCAGCTGCCTTCTTTGTAGCTTTTCTCTGTGCGTTACTGAAATACGCAGGTATTGATATAACGACCTTCGTAATGTTTTTTCCTAGGTAATCACAGGCCATCTTTTTCAAGTATTTCAAAATCTCGGCACTGGCCTCTTCTGGGGTTTTCGTAACTGATTCGCCTTGTATATTTATTTGAAAAACTGCTTTGTCGTTATCTCCTCGTCTCAGGAAAAACTGTATGTCCTTCTGCTGGCGATATCTTGAAATGAATTCATCATCGAATTTTCTCCCAAGAATTCGTTTGGAATCTTTCAAACAATCCCGATCGATATTTCGTCTGACATCATCTTTCTTGGCAAATATTAACAAACTGCACAGTACACAGATGAAACAACCAGAGCTACTCAGTGTACAATATATAGTATATATATATATATATATATATATATATATATATATATATATATATATATATATATATATATATATATATATATATATATATATTTATGACTTGTTTTCCGACCTGTGTTAATATTAATGTTTGTCCTTATTTTTATGTATTATGTAATTTTAGTTTAAGCAGTATACCTCATCAATTTGTTTCTATACGTTTCCACATGCAAGCAGTATATACTGCTTTCGTGGTATATTCCTTTATTCACTTTGATATGATAAATGTTGAATTGAATTTTGTAAATCTTCTGTGAACAAATATTAATATTATTATTATTATTACATTAAAAATCATAACCATCTACACACTGCTAATTTATTATAGTAGTTATAATATTTTTTGAGTTAAAGATAAATGACCATACCTACAACACACTAGTCAATTCACCCCAATGAAACTAGTACTAGACACAAAAATATTTTTTTATTTACTCTGTTATATAATTTGCCAAGAACATCTTCTCAAGGAGTTCAAGATTAGGTAAACCCCAATTACTATCCACCTCGAACGAAGGAGTATTTGGAAAATTTGGTACCTATGAATACAATTGAAGAGAGAGTGAGTAAGTAAGTACCCCAACACCAAAACTTTGTTAAATTTAATTCGAAGCGCGGTTCGCCAACTAAGTAGCATCTTCTGGAGATGAAGCCTACAATAATTCATATGTCAATTAAACCGTGTCCTGTTCAAGAGCAGTTACTACGGTATACTTGAATTTGAGGTATTGATTAAGGAGACCAGAAATATCTTCATAGAGCTGAATTACTTGTTATTTTATTTATACTACTCTCATAATTTATACTTTGATCATGGCATTGTGAGGTATGGCTACCAATTTTTCTATCATTTTAAAGATACATCAGGCTTCAAATCTGGTATGTCTTTATTGTACTTGAATTCGTTTATTTGTATTCCACAACTGAGAATGTATTACATCCGGTTCAAACACAACCTCGCCAATCAATCATATCAGATATCAGTAGATTTAAATGATATTTTGCCGCAGGATGTTTCGTTATCGTGATTTCAAATAGGTACTTGGAATATTATTGCCACACCCTTCCTTTCATTTGCAGTTCTCAACGTTTGTTTTATTGTCGACATTTCAAGGAAATTTGTGCGCACTTCAAGTGAATATTCTGTGATACCTATCTATCTTATATGATAACAAAAATAGGACATAATCAATAACTTCTATAGGATATTTTCTACAACAACATGTTAAATACAAATATTTCAAACATTTAACAAGACAATGCATTCAATATCTCATCCCGTAATATGCCTACTCAGATTCTTAAATCTCAATTGCCATTAAGGTGGGAGTTTACACGGGATCGTTTTCAACCGTTTCTTCACATTCTATATATTACTAAGTATTTTGAAACATTAACTTTTGAATTATGAAAGGGCTAAGGTAAATAAAGCTAATAACGGCGTTGGTATACAAAACCCCAAGGTATTACGGGCGTACAAGAATAACTAAACTTCAGTTATGTTTTATTTGAATTAGGCGCTCAATCCGAGTCCATGGCGTTACTTTTTCAGAAGAAAATTTATCGCTCTTCCAAAATGTGTGACTGTTGCAGGAAGTGTCACCACATGCTGAAGATTGCACCAGTCTTGACCTTGGTATTTTGGTATTTTTCAGATTCTCAAGAACTTTTCCGCATATAAAATAGATGAAGTCATTTATTTCCTAACTTTCTGTAACAGTAGATAGTTACAAGATTAAAGAATATATTTTGTATGTCTATTCATTAATTTTCTTGATTATTTCCCTCATCTGTCAAAATGTATTCGCTGATAAACCCGGTTCATTCTTTTTGCGAATAAACTGCATGTTCCTTCTTGACAGTTGCTTGAATGTTTGCAACACATTCCACAAGTCGTGTGACATATTATGTTCAATAATTTAATAAAAATAATTATGCACGTTGTGGAATGAATGTTATTGGTTAATTGACATATTTGGGAAATAATCTAATCAAATATAACTCCACTGCCGTTTATCAAATCGAATGAATTTTGGAATTTCCACTTGAACATTTTCGTTTCAGAATATTAATTTCGTTGAATTCGAAGATTTATGTTTATGTTCAAAGAATAAAACATTCGAATATAAAAGCTCTCGGGTTCTATTCAGAACATAAATCTCCAAGTTTTTGTTGAAATTGAAATTTTTTTCCGCTGATTAACGAGGTCCTGTTATATAACCCCCGATTGAATTTATTGAAAAAATTAAAAAGAAAATACTCCGGTACCTAATGGAATGACATTTGAACTGTGAATCTAATTGTGGATCTAATTGGATTTGGATTTTTGTTAAATCTTATTCAAACGTTTTTTTTTTATTGCTGAAACGTTACTGATAAGTAAAAAAAATGTAGTCTTACAGCCGACTTTATAACAAAGGTTATATCCAATTACGGTGTACACTTTTATTAACGTAAACCTTTCTACGATGTTTTGAATCCTACCTTTAGACTCCGCTCACTTCTAAATCAATACTTATATTCTCTAAAATTTTACAGAATATGGAATAGATCTATCATTCCTTTCTTAAATCTACTTCGAATGTAGATAGACACAATACATATATATATTTTGTTTTTTTTTGGTGAATAAACAAATACAAAAAGTGAAAGAGGAAATACGCCGACAAACATTTCAGTTTGGTTCTAATTTCTTCGCGATTTTTTGTCACCTGAAAGGTACTGGTGAATAATGATTTTTTTATAGTTCAATAGACAACATTAAAACAAAGGTTATAATCCTATTATGGCGTACGCATTCCTAAACACACACATTTCTACGAACCTTTAAAAGTTACCCGTTATAGTCAGCTCATTAGCATTATGGATATCGAATTACATATATACATTCAGAATGTAAAATAGATTCGTAATGTCTTTCTTAACTTTTTTTCAATTGTAAATAGAGAAAAAAAATTTATTTTGTGTCCGTTCAGTGATTTTCCTGAATAAACTGATATAAAAAATATAAAAGAAAATGCGCCGGTATTGGACTAACATTTCAACTATTGTTCTGCTTGCGGCGTATTACGTTGGATTAGAATATTTTGTAATAGTTTTAATTATGATTTTTTTGTTACCTCAAAGTTACTGGTACACAGGGTTTTTTTACATTTCAATAGGCATTATTTGAACAAAGGTTGTATCCATATACGGCGTACAGTACACCCTTGCTTACACAAAAAAAGTTTCAACGAATTTTCAAAACTTACTTTTCACACGCAGCTCATTTGGAAATTCATATAGACAGAATATGAAAAATACAAGTGGGCATGCACTGTATCTCTAATCATAAAATAAGAAGCACAAAGTATATAATTATTTTGTTTATTGTTTATGCAAAATGAAAATAAGTTAATACTCTGGTGAAGGAATGCCTTTTTGGAAATGGTTCTATATTTTTTATTCACAGATTAAAACGCATCAACCCTTTAGATTATTAGCGCTGGATAGGTAACAAATGAATTCCGTATATTTTACATAGTACATGATATTAAATTCTATCTATCCCCTAGGATGTTGTGGATTTCTCTTGGTAAATGGAAAGCTCCCCTCGAATCTGCATACATTGGACACTCTGTAAGCACGTGCTTTACTGTTAAGGTCGTTTGGCAGTTATCGCATCTTGGCTGTTCGGTGCGCAGCATGAGATATTCATGTGAGAACCTTGCGTGTCCAATTCAAAGACGGGATAATGTAGTCTGGTGTTTTCTATTGCTTGCTGGGTGCCCCCACGGTTTCACGGATTGTTTGATCTCAGCAAGTTTTGAGTTTAATTGGTTCATCCCTGTGGGGTATCGTTTCCTTGGGAGTATTCGGTAGATATTTCGCTATTCACCCTAACCTGAAAGAGCCTATTTGAAAGGAAGTTGTGGATGAATGCTAGTGTATGTCCTTGTATGTACCAGTTTGAAAGTTTCTTCAGAATGTAATGTTTCCATGCAGAATCAATAGCTTTCTTGATATCGAAGAGTATCGCTATGCATTTCTGCTTGTTCGCTAATTATTCATTCACTTCAGATTCCAAATCTATAACATTATCGATTGTTGACCGCTGTGTCCTAAAGCCGCTCTGTTCGTGGCATAATAAATTTTGTGATTCCAGATACCACAGCAATCTTCTTTTGATGATTTTTTCCAGTTGTTTGCACATACTGCAAGTGAGCGATATTGGGCGGTATGATTCGGGATCGGATCTGGATTTATTCATTTTTGGAATGATTATTGCTCTACTCCATGAGGTGGGAAATTTCTCATTTGTCCAAATCAAATTTGGTTCAATAGAAGAGACTAGGAAGGTTGATACTGTGGGAGGTATGATACACGTTTAAATTAATCGCCTAAAATATGTTGCCATTACTAGATTTGACAACAGCTGAGTCCTTGCACGTGGCCGTCACACTTAATATCAGTTTTTTTTTGTTAGGCGCAAAGATAACTTGTTGGTGTCAAAAATTCGTTATTGGTTACATATTTTGTACATTTTGTACAAGCGTAAATCTTTTGCAGACAACTGTTTCAGAATATCCTGTTTATTCAATATATATGAGATAATATATAGATTTAGCTTTCATTTATCATATGATTTAGGTTCGCAATATAATTAGAGTTTTCCTAATACGATGTTTTGTAAAATATTCCACATTAGGGAGGCTTGATACATGTTATGTGAGGGAGACTCGATACATGTATCATGCCTCCCGTAATAGTGGCATTTGAACAATAATATTCCTTATCACTTCAGATGCCATTCAAATAAAAATAAATCAAACAGAACAGTAACATCGCCTAAAATAGCTCTTTCACTTACTGAAGAGCATACCCAGAGGGGACGTACACCAGTAGTGGAAGTAGCATACTTGTTGAACATCACACACACCATCAACTTCAGATCATTCAAACCATACACCGTAATCTGATTTTGGACAGATTAAACATAAGAAGACGCTTGAGGGAATACGACCACTTTCTCAGGACCGCCAAGAAAACAGTACAGCTCAAGCAGGAAACCCACAATAACTGAAATTCTAACTGACACACCTAACATGGAGGAAATCAAAGTATGCATGAAAGAGGTCGGAATGAAAGAAACAGGGAGCGCAATACAAAAAGAACTTTGAAGGAAACATTGTGGACGATACAGTAAATGAGACAAAAAACAAAGGTAAATGAACAAGAAACAAAAGAATATCGTTGACTAAGATTCTGACACATCAGAGGAGCCAAAATTCGACGGATCATCTGATGAGCTCACTGATATAGATAAACAAATTGAGAAAGAAATAGAAAAAAATGTTGTTGCAGGAGTAGTAAATGAAAATAATTACGTGTTAGTATGATTTGCCACAAAAAAACAATAGCATACTACATTGGCCAAGTCTTACGAAAAGTCGAGGATGAATATTTTATAAAATTTATGCGTCGCAAAAAAACCTGCTCTCCATTTTGTAACTACCACCACCGAGTTTTGTGGGCGGAACTGCCAGATCTTCAAAAAGTTGAGATTTCCCATTAATTTTTCAAAATAGAATAATGTTCTGTAAAAGTTTTGCATAGTAGTTTATAATGTTTTCAAGAATAAAAAATGTTTTGTAAATAATTTTTCGGGTTTACTAAGAGTTACCCTTACCCACAAAAATTGAAAGTGCTAGATGATTTAGATTATTCAAAATTCAAAACTTTCTCTAAATAAAGATATGTCTATAATAATTGTAAAAACCTAGTCTCAAAGCTCCCATATATTGTATCAAAGCTCCCGCACTATGGGAGGACTGCTACACCCTGCATATTTTAGTAAAACAGTTAATAACTCAATGCACATTTTAAACTGACATCTGTAAAGTATCCGAAATTGACTGCAAGTTATTCAGTTGTGTGGGTACCCATTTAGAGAATTTGCACGATGAATAGTTTTTTAATTATTTTGGATGGAGTGTTGAGTGTATCAAGCCTCCCTAGTCTCCCCTAATTCAAGAAGATTTTCCATGCCGTTACGTGGAAGATTTTGAAGGAATATTATTGGGATGTCGTCTAGGCCGGGACTGGTGTTTTTCTTGTTTTCCAGAGCTTCGTTGAATTCACCTATTGATATAGCTGAGCTCAAAGGGGAATCGTCATCCGGGACTATTGTGATTGGTTTGGTAGTCTCTTCCATGTTTTCTCTTTCTGAAAGCTGGGTCATGGTTTTCGGTGCTAGAGTGTTTGCTATAGAGGTTTGCAAAATGATCAGCTACATTTCTGGAAGATGTTATCATATTTCCATCACGATTGAGTTATTGAATGCCGTTATAGGTATTTTTACCAGATATTCTGTTGATTTTGTTCCAGATTTCGGTCACTGGTGTCGAGGAGTTTATGTTTGAGACGTAGTTTCTTCAGGAGGCTTGTTTGCTTTGCTTGATGATGAATCTTGTTCTGCATCTCAGATTTTTGAAGAGTACTGGGTTTTCTTCTGTTTTGTTCAGTTTATACCTATTAAATGCGTTTTTGCTCTGTTTGATGGCATGCTTGCATTCGTCTATATCATTTTCTGCTGCTTCTAGAATAGTTTTGATGCATTTTTTTCATCCACAGTTGTGAAGGGATCGAGTTTGGAATCGATTATGTTTCGAAAAAGAGTTCAATGAGCGTTGTTCAATTTCCATTTATTCATGGGATGTATTTCGTCAGAATCGCCTTGGTTGTGGGTGACTTTTTATCGGATAGTGATCTCTACCATATAGAAAAGGTAGAACTTCCCATGACATGCATGTGAGTAGTGCTGGTTCACATATGGTTAGATCTAGATTAGATGAATTTCAATCGAAAGAGTTGAATCGTGTGTGTTGCCCGTTATTGAGTAGTGTTAGGTTGGTATGATTCAGGAGATCGGCTATCATGTATCCTCTTGTGTTGGTATCGGTGCTTCTCCAGATGACATTGTGTCCGTTAAAGTCACCTATGATCAGCTGAGGTGGTGGTATTTGATTAATTAAGGTGTTGAGCTCATCGAGAGATACGTTTTGATTGGGGGAAATGTAGATACTGCAGATGTTTACTTTTTGAGGTAGTTTCACTGACGCGGCTACAGCTTCGACCGTTGTTACTAAGGGGATGGAATGTGATTCTAAATTGTTAGAAATATATAAAGCAACTCCTCCACTAGCTCTTTCGTGATTATCCCTATTTCTGAAGAATCCGTTGAAGTTTCGAAGGATATAATCTTTATTGTTGCGCAAGTGGGTTTCCTGGATGCAGATTACAGATGGGTCGTGTTCTGATATGAGAAGCTGGAGCATTTTCAGATGTCTGTAGTGGCCATTTATGTTCCATCGGATAATACTTTTGATCTGCATTGATTTAATATATGTCTTGTGAGGAGTCGCTTTCGCCTTCGGATATTTGTACATTTAGGTAATTCAGCAGTTTTTTTCGAAGTTTGGTACTGCGGGATTTTATGCTACGTTCTTTGAAAAACGGGTATATTTTTTCAAGCATATTAAAGAGGGATAGTATCTCTTTGGTATGGGTTAGAGTAGTGCTGACTGGTTCTGATGAGCCGTAAGTAATTCCGGAAAGATCTACGACTTGATAACTGAGAATGAAAGGGGGGTACTGGGATTCAATGAATTCTTTAGCTGGAGATATCAGATCTTCTGATATTGTTCGTCTGTCAGCGTCATTCGAGTGTTTATGTTTTTTCCCTGTTCTCATTGTGTCGGGTTTGGTGAATATTGAAGGTGTCGGGTTCTGGTTAGCATCGATAGGCAGAGTTAATATATGAGATATGTTTCTTTTGGAATTGGATTGTGTAGAAGCTTCAGGGGTAGCTTGAATCCATCTCAGGATTAGTTTCAATAGTAGGTTCTGTGGTTTTGGGGTACGTAGGATCTAATATGGGCGTGGGAGTTTCATCAGAGTGGGTTTCAGCTCCTGGTATGTTTTGTACGAAGTTATACTGAACTGCTATATGGCCAGGCTGTTTACATTTGTAACAGGATAAGTCATCTCCTGAGTGGAATATGCGTTATGGTGTGTTTCCTGAAGTTATGAGGATGGAATCTGGGACTGTCACATTTTCAGATGGAGCAACATATACCTGTCGTCGAAAACTCATTATATGGCTATATTCGGGATCATTTACGCCTTTCCAGAGAAACGTTATGGGTGAGACACATTTCAAACCAAGTTTGGTGAGTTTATGTTCTAGGATTTGGTGTGGTATTGTCGGGGATACGTTGGACAAAACTAGGTGTATTGCTGGATTCATCAATGTGCGAGCATGTAGGGTGTGTTTATTTTATTTGGTGTTGTTGGATATTCTGGATGTGAAGAGTATGTTTCTGGGTTCAACTATTGATCCTCAAGCGAATATGTATTCTTACAGTATGTTTTCATCGAGTGAGTTGAATATTATTGCTTGTTCTTTCGAAGGAAACTGGAATTGTGTGACTACAGATGAGCACGTTTTTGGATTGGTTTTTTCATTTGGAGTGGCTTTGGAGGTGCTAGGTGAGCCCCTGTAGTCAGGAGCTCCTTGTGGATTTTCTGTCATTATTTTATTTTGTGCTTCGGTTTCATTGAAGAAATGTTCCTAGTGCGGCCCTGTCTGTGGATAGTGAGTCTCTTATCGACGTCACTCCAAACGGAATTCCTGCGTTTTTGTGCTTTGTTTATTTGGAGATGAGATAAGATTTTTCACAAAAAACAAAAATTAAAAAAACATATATCTTCATTCCTAATTGTGATGGCTAAATGTTAAATTTTCTTGAATGTGCAGTACTGGTCGTGTGTGAAGGTACGCAGTTTACAGCGTTTTCGTCAATTTCATGGGTTAATCAGTTCAGCTGCCGACAGCTTGAGGGATATTTCACTAGAGGAAAGTCTAGTAGTATGAAACGTTATTGTTGGGAGAAGACAATTCGTTTGGTGCCAAATCTTTTAACTGATAATGAGATTCAATGAATATTCTCAGATCGTTATTAATGAAATAAAAACAATGAAATTCGTAATAAACTAATAATAACAAAAATAATAATAATCCCTCATGAACACTCATAGAGTGTACCCAAAAGCATAGCCTGTGCGGGTAGAGGGATGCTATTATTATTATTTGCCGTGGCACTCTGAGGCGACTTACTGATTTTTGGTGGCGTATTCACTTTCCAGCTGTAGGAAAACCCGAAACACCTACAGCACCATCCCGGGTGGTCCTTGCGAGCTCTAAGCAAGCAACAGAAGTCGGGATTGGCATCTAGAAAAATAACATTGCCTATCGACTCCTATAAAATTGGGAAAATTTTTCCCCTTTTCCAGTATTCTAACCTGGACTAATGCAAGCAGAAAATTCGTAGGCCTGCATCTAACCGCCTCGCTACCGAGCACGATACAGGTATTGTTAGTACCTTTTTATTGTCTCGCCTTCTTGTCCGCATGTTTAGTGGTTTGTGATTATGCAGACCATTTCAATCCAAATAATAGATGGAATAACAACAAAAATAATAATTATCTTTTTCTCTTCATCATAAATATTTAAATCGTTTCTGAACTGACACATAGCTCAGAACTGGATGATAATGCGATATCATTGCCCAGTATGTTGATGATGAAAATATAATAATAATAGTTCGGTACGAATTTTGCAATCGATTTTACACCAACTTTATTCATAGCTCAGTATTGGATGACATTCTCCAATATGATAATGATGATAATATAATACTAATGATCATGTTTATCCGTTGGATAGACATTGCTATGATTGTCATTTTAATTTTGATCTACTTCTACATATCTGAATGTCAGCAAGTGTATACAATGATGTAACTAGGAATTTTGGGCACCCTCGCCCACATAAAATCTATTTGAAAATGTTGCTGAAGAAGTGAGTGTAACTTGTATAATATACCGTTGTGGAGAATGAGAAGTGCCGAATCTATTGAAACTACTCATTTCCCATTCTCAGGAAAATATAAGCCAATAAGTCTGATGTAGTCCTCCTCGACCATCAAAGTAGGACGATTTCAGTCATTGAGTTTTCAGCTCCTGGCGAAACGAACATCGACCTAAAAGAGGAGGAAAAACGGACTATATATATCGAGATCTACTCTTTGAGCTCCGCAGGCTTTATCCAAACCATTCTGTCAAAATGGTGGTTCTGATAATAGGGGTTCTTGGTGGAATGATGGACACACTGCTCTCAAACTTAAAAATCATACCGGCTTGCCGTGATATGGCAGAAATCTTAGCCACACGAATGCAAAAGGCCGTAATTCTTGGTTCACTCCGCCTGCGCAGGGCACATGATTCTCGGATCCAATAGTCACTTACCCCACGTCGTGAAATGTGGTTATTGGGATAAAAGATCCAGCGCGCCCTCCGTAAGTATCGGGGTTCCGGAGACAGGGCCTGTCTGATAAATTCCTAACGGAAAAAAAAATAATATAATCGATTAACGCAAGGCATTTGATACAACACCGCAAGAACTCATCATGCATTTTCTCAGATGCCTTGCGGTACCCGATCAAATAGTGAGATGCATTGTACAGCTGATGCCGCTCTGGAGGTAAGTAAGTAAGTAAGTAAGAAGCATTTATTTTCTTCAAAGAAAAATGTAAATTTGTATGAGAATAGTCAATTGAATCAACTTAACCTAACTTAACCTAGAGCTTAAAAGAATATACACAGATATACAAAGTACTTGAACATTCGGTATAGAACTCGGACAGTGAATAAAATCTTTTTTTGAGTAAAAATTCTTGCAGTTTTTTTTTAACTGATTACATTCACTATGTTTTATTTTACATGGAACCGGTTAAAAATTTGCATGCCAAGATGTGAAGGAGCGTTTGCTGTTATTTTATATTTACAGTAAGGTATATAATAATAATTTTTTTGTTTTTTGAGTAAGTGTTTCTTATTTCCTAAAAAAAAATTGTTTTTAAATACATAGAGGCAAAGTTCCATTATCAGAAGAGACGGCCCAGTTAAAACACGTAGCTCTCTAAATATTGCTCGGCATGTTTCATTTTGTTTCATTCCAGCAATTATTCTTATAATTTTCTTTTGTGCAATAAATACGTCGTTGGATAACGTAGAATTACCCCACAAACATATACCGGAACTCAACGTTGACGCTGACAAGCTGTGATATACAAGAATTATCTGATCTTGCAGCAGAATTAGCCTCAAGGCCCTAATAGTCTAGTCTACAAGTGCCATTTAGACCAACTTTTTTCAGCAGTCTCCGAAAATTATGAATGAGGTGTCATTCGATTCGGAATGACATCCAGATGATTTTTGAAAATAATGAAGTTCCGCATGAAAAAATTGTAAAAGTTATTAACAATTAACTAAAAAAAAAAAGATGGCTTTAGTATTTTGTAAATATCTCAAAAACTAATTAAAATTTTTTAAATCTAAAAAAAGATTCAAAAAGAGGAGGAAATTTCCTAAAATAAAGCTCAATTCCCGGAATTGTAGCATCAATATTTATAATTTTCCCAGAGGGATGAAAATACGGCCGAAAACGGGTACTCTGGCTCGGGCAAGCCACACCCACTTTGGACACTTTAACAATAAAAATTATTTTAAAATACTAAATATAAAAATAAAAAATTGGAAACATTCAGGCACTAACTGAATAGATTAATGAACAATAATCCGCTTGAAAAAAATTTTTATCACAATTTTTCAATTAGTTAATCAATAGTTAATTAATAATTTTTTTCTGCTTGAACATGAACATTGCAAGTGTGATAATTGTTAAACTATAAATTTAAGATTTTTTTCCTCTTTTGGAGCAATTCTTGAAAGGCTTCAGAATAGAACCCCGTTGAAAAAATTAAAAAGTTTTTATTTTTCAGTTTTTTATTAACAATTTTCGTTGTTGCAAAATTAAATACTTAAATTAATCATTGAAAAAAAAAATTTTTTTAAATATTATCAATAATCCGTTTTTATGTTATCAGGAACTACATAGAAATAATTTTTTTAAATTTTTATCTCTAATTGTTTAAAAAATTGTTATAAACAAATGCGTTGTTTATAAGATAATTGAAAATTTTTTTATGGAATTTCAATCTTTGATACAAATAATGATTTTTAAAAGAAAAATTGTTCCTTAAAAAAATTTTTTTATTGCTTGAAAACGCATTTGTTAATTAACAATTATTTTCTCCCGCTTCTAATTAATATTAAGGAACCATTTTTTTTTAAATCATTATTTGTCTTTTTCTGATATAAAAAAAAAAAATTCCATTTTATTTAATTTTTCATTGTTTATGCAATAAACAATTTGTTATAAACAAATAAATTTTTACCTTATATTTTTTTTTCTATTCTAATTTCTGTCACAAAAACAGACATGATTTTTTTTAAAACAAAAAAAAAATTTTTCCCTAAGTATTTTTCAACAACAATTGCTATAAATTCAATAAAGAAATAAGTAACAACTAAACTTTTCTGCTAAATTTGTTTTTTATGTAATGGAGAATAAATAAGTCTTAAGTATTTTCATCGTATCTCCATTAGTTTGTAAATTATAATAATTTTAAGGATGAAGACCAGGTAAGAATGACGAAGTTAGAGAGAACTTATATTTAAAAATTAAATAAAAAATAATAAAAAAAATTTTAAAAAAGAAAAAAAATCATGTCTGTTTTTGTGACAGAAATTAGAATAGAAAAAAAAATATAAGGTAAAAATTTATTTGTTTATAACAAATTGTTTATTGCATAAACAATGAAAAATTAAATAAAATGGATTTTTTTTTTTATATCAGAAAGAAAGACAAATAATGATTTAAAAAAAAAAATGGTTCCTTAATATTAATTAGAAGCGGGAGAACATAATTGTTAATTAACAAATGCGTTTTCAAGCAATAAAAAAATTTTTTAAGGAACAATTTTTCTTTTAAAAATCATTATTTGTATCAAAGATTGAAATTCCATGAAAAAAATTTCAATTATCTTATAAACAACGCATTTGTTTATAACAATTTTTTAAACAATTAGAGATAAAAATTTAAAAAAATTATTTCTATGTAGTTCCTGATAACATAAAAACGGATTATTGATAATATTTAAAAAAAAATTTTTTTTTCAATGATTAATTTAAGTATTTAATTTTGCAACAACGAAAATTGTTAATAAAAAACTGAAAAATAAAAACTTTTCAATTTTTCCAACGGGGTTCTATTCTGAAGCCTTTCAAGAATTGCTCCAAAAGAGGAAAAAAATCTTAAATTTATAGTTTAACAATTATCACACTTGCAATGTTCATGTTCAAGCAGAAAAAAATTATTAATTAACTATTGATTAACTAATTGAAAAATTGTGATAAAAATTTTTTTCAAGCGGATTATTGTTCATTAATCTATTCAGTTAGTGCCTGAATTTTTCCAATTTTTTATTTTCATATTTAGTATTTTAAAATAATTTTTATTGTTAAAGTGTCCAAAGTGGGTGTGGCTTGCCCGAGCCAGAGTACCCGTTTTCGGCCGTATTTTCATCCCTCTGGGAAAATTATAAATATTGATGCTACAATTCCGGGAATTGAGCTTTTTTTTAGGAAATTTCCTCCTCTTTTTGAATCTTTTTTTAGATTTAAAAAATTTTAATTAGTTTTTGAGATATTTACAAAATACTAAAGCCATCTTTTTTTTTTAGTTAATTGTTAATAACTTTTACAATTTTTTCATGCGGAACTTCATTTTTTTCAAAAATCATCTGGATGTCATTCCGAATCGAATGACACCTCAATCATAATTTTCGGAGACTGCTGAAAAAAGTTGGTCTAAATGGCACTTGTAGACTAGACTATAAGCATTAACTTCATTCAGAATTCAGTTTACTTATGACGGCTTGACAATGATTCCTCCAATCAAGGTTTTCATCTATCGTGATACCGAGAAATTTTGTTGTTTTAGAATTTTGTATAGCTGAGCCACTCAATTGAATCTCCATTTGAGAACATGATTTTTGTCGGTTGTGGAAACGGACTAATTGAGTTTTATTTATATTGGACGTCAGGCTAACATATTGTTACCTATTTTCTAAGAAGGAAGCTACCCACTTATAGGCATTTCCAAGAATTCCAAATTGACAAATTTTTGTCAAAAATTTAATATGATTGACACAGTCGAATGCTCTACTGAGATCGCAAAAAATCCCAGCAGGACACTCGCCTGCGTCGATCATTTCGACTAATTTTCCAATGTATGCTAAAACAGACGTATTCGTAGATTATTCTGGACAGAAACCATGTTGACTGTTAGCTAGTATTTTTTCGGTCTCAAGGAAGTTCATGAGACGGTTTAAGAAGCTGATCTCAAAAATTCTTGACAGACTTGAGGGTACTGTCACAAGTCTATAATTCTCTATGTTTTGTTTGTCCGATGATTTGTGCAGTGGTAATATCTTTCCCTTTCCCTTTCTCACCTACTCTAAATGAAAGATTAACTAGAAAGGTACTGGGCTCAATAACATATTCACTTGACTTTTTCAATAAAAATGCTGGAATTTCATCAAAACCAGATGATATTTTATTTTTTAATTTGAACTTCAGAAGAGACAGAAGCTCAGTTTCGGAAAAAGGCCTAAAGAATATGGTGTTTGTTTGAGTTTTTTTTGCCTCATAAACTTGAGTGTGAGGAGCTGATATTGTTTTTGTTAGGTCAATTGGTGCATTGACGAAGAAACTATTTAAAGCATTTGCCATCCGGATAGGAGTACAATAATTTGGTCGCCTTGTAAAATACTTAGTTATTTTGATGTTTTGTTCGGTTAGATACCTTGTTTACTACTTTCCACGTGGCATTGCAAGTATCTTCGGAGCTGATTATTTGGTTTTGGAAATATGATTTCTTCGTATTTTTATAAGGAGTTCGTGTTGCTTTTTTTGAGCATTGTTCTGTTTAGTTTGGACAGCTAGATTTCAAGATAAAGAAATTCTTTAGTTCGCTGCTTGATATTTTAATTTCGTCTGTAACCCAATTTTTGATATTTTTTGTTTGGTTATAGAATTTTTTAAGAGGAAAATATTTTTCAAAATGAAATATATAGGTTTTGTAGTAGTTGTCGAATGATTTGTTTATGTCATTTTCTTAATATAATTCGATCCATTCTTCTCGTTTCAATGCGCTGAAAAATAGTGAGAGTGCTCATTAAGACTCCTTCTTGTCTGAGAAATATTACCGGTCCAAGACTAATTTTTTTCTATGGATATGCTGAAGATTGACCTATGATCAGAAATCTCATTGTCAAGTACACATATTAGAGGATGAGGTATGTTTGTGAAGCAATGGTCTATCACGGTGGATGAATGTCACTCTAGTTGGTCAATTGATTTTGGAATGGAGATTGAACCCTTTCATCATATCGCATAGTTTGATTGCTGGTTTGTAAACTGACTCTAAAACAGAACCAATATTTAAAAAAAAATACGTCTAATTCGCCGTCCGGCGACCTATAACATGTTAATAGATCGGTACTGATATTGTTGATGCGAGCTGAAAGACCGCATATTTCTATATGCTTGTCGGTGCAGTATTTCTCTAAAGAAAGTTTTTCACAGTTCAAGTCTTTTCTACAAAGAATGGCAACATCGCCTTTTTGATACAAAGTTCTACAATAGTAACTACTAAGTTGGAAACCTCTTATATGCCTACTCTCCAGCGAGAGCCTATTACAATGTGTTTCTGTCAGGCAGATAAAATTCAGGTCGAGATTACTAATTTCGAGTTCCAAGATATCGATTTAGTTTTGATTAAGGCTTTGCACATTCAAAACATATATATCAGGATTAAAAAATTATTGGAGTTGCTGACATTTGTTTTCGAAAAAACTGACTGATGCACGCCCCATCAGGCCATATCTTCGGATTCAAGGCTGTTCGGAAGTTGTCGTCGTGAATGGTAACTTTGAATGAGGAATAGATGCTAGGATGCATCGGAGTTATTGGTTCGCACCTGACCGAGGGAAAATGTTTTCTGAGCTCAGTCACCAATGTATCGGAAGCTGTTGTCTGGTCAATTCTTGAAACATGCAGTTCTAGGAGTTTTTTGACTCCCTTTATAGAGGTGTCCTAATTGTTTCCACTGACAATTTTTCGTCTCCAATTTTTTTTTTTATGTTGCACCTCTTTCCATTCTGATATTTGATTCGTTGCGGGTATCGACATATTATTTTTATTTTCATTTTCATTCTCGGTTTTTGTCAAGTTGATAATTTCGAAGTATTTCAACTGCGTTTGTACATTCATGAGCTCAGCCGCCACCGTTTTTGTGTTTATTTGGGAATTTCCTGTTTTTTGGCGTGTTTTGTTTTCGCTCACCAGATATTTCCAGTTTTTTTCTTCTTCTTCATTGTTTTGCTATTTTGTGGCGGCTGCCTTTTCTGTTGGCCCTGAATTTTTGTTAGCTGTTTTTTTCTGAATATCTGTTCTGCCGTCCTTAGCAAAAATGTCGTATCTGCATCCGCTATCTTGCTTACAATTCTGTAAATCCGACCTTCATACGAAGGAAATTCTCAAACTTTTGTACATACGGCAAAATGATTTATTAATTTCAGCTATAAAACTGGAGTACACATCATTTTTGCCTGGTAAAACGCAAAATTTATAGGTTTTCAAACCTAAAGAATCCAGTATCTCAATATTTATATCTTTTGTAGATACGGTATTTCAGCTAAGCACGGCAGTGTTGATGAATGATGATCATTTGGTATCCTTTGCAAAATATTTATTTGTTGGTAAAGCAAATCAATCTTTTCGCGGAGCTCTTGAATTTATGTCTTTTTGTTTGAGAATGTAGATCATATGAATCTGGAGCTTTGTTTCGGTGTCGGCCAATTCCTGAATGGCATCGTAAAAATCGTCAGAATCATCATTGCTGCCTGTGGCCTTTTCAGAACATATCACTTCCGATTTATCTTCGGTAAACTTTACTTTCGCGTAGTTAGAACAGCTAATATGGAAGACATTTGCACATTTTCTACACTTTACTCCGTTTAATTCTCTTGATTTACAGCGTTAACATGAGGGAGCTAAAGAAAACACGTCCGAACCACTCGCCATATTTCAGATTCGCTTCACCATAACATCTTGTCAAGTCAGAGTCCAAACAGAGCAGGTTATCTTTAGAAGGGGTGTGTTTCAGGGAGACTCCCTCAGCCCTCCTCTCTTCTGCATCTCACTACTGCCATTGTCCGTTGCACTACGGAAAACCCGCGGATACAACTGCGGTACCCCCAGCAACCAGAGGCATAAGGTCACCCATCTGTTTTACATGGATGACCTTAAACTTCATGCCTCCGGAGAAATGGATCTTCATCAGTCCTTAAGGGTGGTGCAAGAGTACACGCATGCTATCGGAATGGAGTTTGGGATCGACAAATGTGCCACGGTTCATCTCAAAAGAGGACGATGCGAGGAATACGGAGAAGACGTTTAGCTCGTAGACGGAAGTATCCTACATGATCTGGATGCCGGAGAGACGTATACCTACCTAGAGGTGGAACAACGCCACACCCAAGAGGTAGCCACTGTTAAAAACTCTCTCCGCGGCAAGTATCAACACAAAATCCTACAGATCTGGTCATCAGAACTGTCGGGGAAGAACAAAGTTGATGCAACTAATATGCTTGCCGTTCCGATTCTACTTCACTCCTTTGGAGTACTGAAATGGACTCATGAAGAGCTGCGACAACTTGACGTAAAAACTTGCAAAATGATGCATCTTTATAGGAGCTTGCATCCTGAATCATCCGTTCCACGGTTATACTTCCCCAGACAACGGGGAGGCCGTGGCTTTCGAGTTTGGATTGTCTACACAACAGAATGGTACTTTATGGAGCTTGTAAAGTCATCAGGAGTTCAGATCCCCTTCTCTGCTTAGTATGCGATCACGAAAAAGCAGGGATTGGAACATCTCTTTTCAAGGCAGCAACCCGTGCAGCCGATGAACTCGGTCTCGTATTAGACACTGAACTGACGAACCCAAACTCTGTCACCGAGTTGGAACCCGTTCAGCAAAAAGCCCACGTGAAAGCTGCGAAGTGTGACAGACTCCTGCAGCTACATAGAGATAAGGCAATGCATGGGGTCTTCTTCAAGAACATTGAAGACCTTGGCTTATCCAGGAACCTGACCTTCGCTTTTGTCAGGTCAAGTGGGCTGAAGTCGGAAACCGAGGGATTCATAATGGCCTGCCAGGATGGTGTCTTCAACACCCTCGTCTATGTCAACACAAATATAAAACGTGGGACAGCTTAGACCATAATGCATTTGCTGTCAGCTTGTCCAGCTTATGTGGTCTCCGCCTATATCCACAGGCATAACGCGGCCTACGATACTCGTACTGTGTAAATGAGACACCAGTGTTTCCTTATGCGCCGGGGGATATTCAGTCCGTTAGGGAGAATGAGAAGTGTCGAATATATTGGAATTACCCATTCCCAACTCTCAGGCAAATTCAAGCCAATAAGCCTGATGTAGTCCCCCTCGACCATCAAAGTAGGACAATTGTCGTCATTGAGTTTTCAGCTCCTGACAAAACGAACATCGTCCGAAAAATGGAGAAAAAACGGACTAAATATCGAGATCTACTCTTTGAACTCTGCAGGCTTTACCCAAATCATTCTGTCAAGATGGTGGTTCTGATAATAGGGGTCCTTGGTGGAATGATGGACACACTGCTCTCAAACTTGAAAATCATACCGGCTTGCTATAATGTGGCAGAAAACTTAGCTGGAAGAATGCAGAAGTCCGTAATTCTTGGTTCACTCCACCTTCTTAGGGCACATGACTCTCGGAACCAGTAATCACTCACCCCACGGACGTGGGGAGTATTTACTGGGGTTAATGATACACCAGCGCGTCCTCCGGAAGTGTCGGGGCTCCGAAGACAGGGCCTGTCTGGGTAATTTTTAACGGGTAAATAATAATAATAATGATAATAATAATAAATGGTCTTTTTTGGAGGAGTTTAGCTTTCGCTGTTCTTCCACATAACCAAAATACATTTGTATTTAAAAATTCACTGAATTTTAAACCTTTTCTTTAAAACCAACTGAAATGTAAAAAAATCTATAAAAAAATTGGTTTCTCATTTTATCTGACTCAATATGAGGTTTTGATCATTGTTTACTCAGCAGGATAGCTTTTGTTTCATTTTTGAACGCTGATAACGAAAGAGATTTCAGTTCACTGGATAGGAGTTGTATTCAGCTACAGCATTACAAGAGAAGGACCGTTCATAAAGCGCTGAGGAGTGTCGTGGAATAGTTAAAAGTTTTATGTGTCGAAGGTTCCTAGCATGAAAATAATGACGTGGTTTGATTTTCGAACAGAGGTATTCGGGGCATTGGTTTCTCAATAGTTTATGTGTGAAACACACAAGATGATGTTTCCAGCGATTCATCATTTTGAGCCATTTTAGTTCATTTATATAATAAAATATAAAACGTATACAAGGCATTCTGAACCTTCTGAATTCTAGTGGCAGTGACCAGGTCAAGACAAGGGCCGTATGCTATATCGCAATTGTTGAACAGAGATAGAAAGAGTGTGTCACAAAGATGCATTTTCAGATTTTGACTGAGGTAATATTCATACGGGTAAAGTTTTTTCAGTATACCATAATATCTGGAAATTAAAGTGTTCACATGATTAGAGAATCTTTGAGTATGCTCAATCGTTAAACCAAGGCATTTTATTTTGTCACAGAATTTAAGTTTCATATCATTCACGGAAATCGATAAATTATTTACAGCTTCGAGACGATCTCTGCTATTTCCAAATACCATAATTGTTGATTTTCTTTATTTATTGTCAAGCAGTGGTTTTCTGACATTTTCAAAATGTCTTTGTTATCTTCATTCAGCGAATTTTCCGAACTTATGAGATTATCGAGTTTGGCTGAGAAATATAAATTTGTGTCATCTGCATAGCTGTGATATCTGAAAGTGTGGAGTGCTTTAGGAAAATCAGAAGTATAAATGATGAAGAGTAGAGGAGCAAGAACTGAGCCTTGTGGTGCTCCATGTAGTATATTCAACTCGTTGGATATAACATTTTTCACTGAGACACACTGTGTTCGATTTCTTAAGAATGACTGAAAGAAAGATGAAGCTATCTGATCAAATCTCCATAGTATTGCAGTTCAGAAAGAAGCAGGGTGTGATTCGTGGTGTCGAAAGCCTCACTGTAATCGAGCGATAGCAGAATGGATACTTCATTCTTATCATTTGCAAGCATTATGTCGTCGGTGATTTTCAGGAGGGCACTTGTGGTGCTATAGTTCTGTCTGAAACTAGAGTGAGAATCAGGTTGAATTTTGCTATTATTAGTAAATGCATAAGTTTGTTCAGATATTGCTTTTTCAAGTAATTTTGAGATATTTGGTAGAATATAGAATAGAATAGGTCTCAGAACACTTAACATTATGGCTTACTTATTTTATTGATGGGTATCACCCTTGACTTTTTCCAGTTATTGGGATATGTTCCGGTTTCTATACATTTGTTCAGAATGAAAGTTAAAATGGGTGTTAAATGAGGGGTATAAAACAAGCATTTTCAGAGATATGCCGTCCCTCCCTACTGCATTCGATTTCATGTTATGTAAAATGGTCTCTACCTGATTCATGCTAACATGTTCTAAATGAAATGAGAGATTATCATCGAATCTGTTTGAATTATAAAAACTGATGACATGGTGGTATTTTCTGGTTGACTGAGTCGATAAAGTATTTATTAATATTGTCGGCATGTTATGTAAAATGGTCTCTAACTGATTCATGCTAACATGTTCTAAATGAAATGAGAGATTATCATCGAATCTGTTTGAATTATAAAAACTGACAACATGGTGGTATTTTCTGGTTGACTGAGTCGAAAAAGTATAATTATTAATATTGTCGGGAGAATTCAAGTTGTCTGGAATTTCACTCTGAACACATTTTTGTGTTAAATAAATTGGAAAATGCAATGCATGAGTTAGCCTATTGTATGAAGAATATATTTTTTTACCAAAACAATGCATTTAACTGAAATTGCATTGATTCATTTATTTTATTTTGGAACCTGTTCAATGAAACAAATGTAGAAAAATAATGATTGATAATTATTTTTCCTGTAATATATTTGATAATTACAATATACCAGGTGGACCTATTTCCATATATTATTTATGATTACGTAATTATATACGTGAATTGCGCAGCGGTATGCTGGTCTGTATGTATTGCCACCATATTTATTGGAGAGCAAGATGATGGTGAATTCGACCAAGAATAAGATCATCAGACTTTGACGTTAAACACGGCAAATCAGTCCTTTGCTTTTTCCAATACTGTCAAATCGAGAGACTACGTTTGCTACGCTTTAGTATTTTTGATGGGTATTTTTTGGTAGTCGGCATTTTCAAGTCGATACCTGACAATACATCTTTTGTACTATAATTATCATTGTGAGTGAACCAAATAGACAAGCAAAAGCAATGAACAAGTCAGGTTGCATAACAAATTACAAGTAACTGCTAAAAATCAGTTACTTACTTAAAAAAAAATCACTTCTTGATTTTTAAAAACCATATGATTTCCAACCGGAAATGTTGCCTTTCCAATTGTAAATCATGAGTGCTAATTGACAAAATGGCGTTATAGTCGACTTATGGTGTTGGTCTAAGTGATGTATACCACCCGTCAGTGGCGATGGAACAACAACTGATTTTACGGTAAATCACTTTTCATGGAAGCACCCGCGTAACTTCTGTTATTATCGAGTTAGAAATATCAAACTCACAGACACTACACCATCGAACAGACAGGTTCCATTTCCATCATGTCATTCGGTCCTCCAAGTTTCGATATTCTACCTTGATAATTACGAAAGTTACGTAGGTGCTTCCATGAAATATGAGACACACTGTACACACATTTCTAAAATATATAGACATGCAAGTGTTAATATTCTTAATTCTTTGAAAACATTCCTACAGCCACCAGTACGTAACATATTCAATATTGTTCTAATAATTCTCTTCTGAAGAAACAGATACCGTATCGTAAGGGCGATTCAACCTTATCATAATACACTATCAATAATTGCTGCTTGTTAAAAAAATCCCCGTAATTTTTTTATGGGACAATTCTGGAAAGATAAGGCACTAAGTTAACACAGTGAATTTTACAATTCAAAACATAATCCAATTATAAACCCTCAACATGAACAGATGACTCTTCGGATAAATATTCATTTTCGTTGTATTTGATATTTAATTCTGAAAATATTTCATGACTGCTGTGAAACCTGATATATTGAGTTCTTTTAATTCTTCGTCAGATTTATGAGATATTACTAATAAAGTATCATTTACAAAAAGAGTAAAGAACACATTGTCAGAAGAGTTATCCATATCATAATTATATAAAAAAAATTGGTCTCTATATGGATTCCTGTGCTACACATATGGCTGTATCAAGACAAGATTTTGTATTCTGACGAAAATGCTAATCCAATTGAGTGCTGCATCTTCAAAAACAATTTTCCTTAATTTATTCATTATTTGATGATCTATACTTGCAGTCAAACGCCTCGCTCACATCTCAGAAGATCCCATAATAGGACAGTAACCCGTATCGATCAGTCTGACTATTTCGTCATGTAATAACCCCAAGGGTGGCTGAGGCGTTGCAGCCAACGGGAGTAGCGGGAACTTGAACTTCAGTTTCAGTGGGAGCTTAGGAGGAGCCTCATATTGGGTGTTGCGGGACTGGTATCCGGTCATAAATCACCTCCGGCCGCCGCTTCATCCGGTTGAGACCCAGACCTACGAGGGTTTTCACGAGCAGGCGGATCGAAGTAACTCGCTGCGGGAATTGAAAAATCTGGTCCTCGGTGGGAGCCAAGAGGGGCCTTGGATTGGGTGCTGTGGGTCTGGTAGCCGGTGATAGAATCACCACGGCCGCCGCATCGCCCGACTGAAAACCAGCTCTACCAGGACTTCCAGAAATAGTCAGATTGAAAGAATTCGCTTCCTTGACAAGCACCCACACATACACACATATAGTATAAGGAATTATTTCGAGTTGAAGGAGTTTGACTTAAGAGCATATCATGGAAGAGGAGACAAGTGGATGGAAGAATGGGCTCATGAGAGACCACTTGCCTGGTTACAGTAGCGGCCACCCCGCATCTACTACTACTACTACTCGTCTTGTAATGAGTGAATGGCTGTAATGGTACTTTCATTTTCTTGAAATTCCTGTTGGTGTCTAGAAATTAGGTCATATTCATTTGGATATTCGAGTACGCGCCCTAAATATGCATAGTCTAAAATTTTAGAAAAAGTCTCGTTACTGGTATAAAGTTTTCAAGACTTTGTGTATTTCCTTTTTAATGTATCGAAGTGATATTTCCCAGTTTTACATTATCTGGAAAAGTCTCATAACAATTCGACGAATTAAATGAATTAAATGGTGATAGGTTTGATGATAAACAAAAGAATTTTTTGACTAGAAAATTGAATTTCATCGTCACTAGAAGAGAGGTTGTTTTCTAAGTTCTCTCACGAAAACATCGTACGACAGGAACATCATACATCTCATCTTCTGTGTAATGGCAAAGTAGAAGTTATTTGTTCTTGGTTTTACATTCGAACCTAATTTTGTTTCCACCAGTATTCGTTTCATTTAATTTGCTCAGTACTTTTATAGTTGCTTGTTGCATGATTTTCTTTGTTAGAAAGTTCAGAAACTACTTACCAGTAATCTTTACTTATATAATTTAAGTTATATATTTTTGTTTGATAATATCTTTTTTTGCGCCAATAATGATTTTGTTCGTTCTTTTTCAGCATCACGATAAGAATATCTTAATTCTGGAAATAATGTAGTCAACGTATGGGAATCTTTCAATTTGGAACATGAATATCGGAAGTTTTCATTCTCCCAAGTTTTGTTTTTTTTTTTCATATGAGCGTTTCATATTACTTTTGTCTAATTTGCACTACCCCTTTTTTATTTTTACGACAGGTTTCGGATTGTTAAACCATTATTAGGTAAACTTTAAAATATAATGTATATAAATAAAAAGTAACTTGTGACATCTACAGTCTATAGTTTGAAACTTAATTTGAAACGAGCCTGCCTCGCGAGGCATGCTTCGCAAAATCGATACCAGCCTCGCACCTGAAGCTGCCTCACCCTGAGGCAGCCTCAGGGTGAGCCATCGACAGTCGGTTTTTGGTCGTGCTCAAAGGCGTCTCGACACTTTCGCCTCGCGCTGTTTGTACCGTGCTTTGTCGTTATTTCCGCCGCGCCATGGTGGAGTGCCTCGCACTGACTGACGGCTCGCTTTGCCTCGCGTTCTTGCCTCATTTCCGTTCAAAATCACCCGTTGAAGCAGCCTCGCAAAATCGATACGCAGCTTAAGAACTCTCGTAAGAAGACAGTCGCACTGTATATGCTGTAGTCACATTTTTGCATTGACAAATAATAATCCAATTCTCATTATTGAGTGCATTTGGGCGAAGTGATCGTGATGTTAGAGCGTTTGCCTCCCACCTAGGTTGCCTGAGTTTGATCCCCACTGCCTGCCACTTAGCTAAATGGTTTGGAATCCACGTTTACGTGAGCTGTAGGTCCTAGATATCCCTTGCTCGCACAAGCTCTGCTTATGACGGGTTTTCTCCCAAAAACCTGGGTGATTCGTGAAAACAATTTTCACAAACAAATTTTTACAAATTCGCAAAATCATAAATGGCATAGTCGGAGTAACACATCGTTTGGAAGAACATACTGGGGATCAAACCATTATCAATAGTTGTGAAAATGTGATCAATCTCTGTTACTGTGGTCCCCGCTACGCGGGTTGGCAAGACCCACTTCGTGATTCAACCCTATAAACCGAAATCAATATTGTTAAGCTGGTCAAAAGTTGAGGAACGGTTGCGGCTCTCAAGACTAAAATCTCCACAAATTACAACGCGGATTCCTGTGCTCCAAAATATTATTCAAGACTTCAAGAAATATATTTACGTCTCCGGAAGGGGACCGATAAATATTCAAAATAACAAGTTTGTATGTTCGGAATTGCAAGATGTAGTATAGTCCTCAATGTGTTTCCTAACACAAAATTTCTTTATATCGATTTCATTTAGATGGAGATTTCTTTGACCTTTTTGAACACACATAGAAGTAGACAAAGACTCAGTCATCCCCTAACTGGCAATGTGGCCATGTCTCTTCACAACCACACTTTTCTGAAGTACCAAAATGAGCTGAAGCCCTATAAAAACTCCTCGTGAAGTATATCAAACAGTAATTTCTCCTGGAATGTATTATCATATTGGAAAAAGAGTGCTTGAAAAAAAAACAATTTATTTCACTGATTTTCCAACAAATAATAATTTTTGCAGTCTCTGGAGGAGTACGCATTAATATTGATTGTTCCCTATAACATAATATATCGAGGGTTAAGAACCATAACATAACTACGTATCGGAAATTTTTTAACCAGGAGAGCCAAAAATATGTCGAAAACATACATCATTATTGTTTGCTCTGATGCCTTGTATAAGTTTCTGAATTGATTCTAATTTCGAATACATTATTGTATTTCTCTCTTGTTGTACATCCGAAAAATTTTTCTACAAGAATGATAATTGCTAACGTTTCTGTATTATATTATTTTTGTAAAAATTCAATGATACGCCCTTTTACCTCTTACGGATTAGTTTTAATGTAGGAATCAGCACAACGTATTGGAATTAAAATAATATTTTTTGTTGTGTAATGCTAAAGTAAAAACAATGTGTATAATATTTCGAACGGATTGAAAATGATGTGCCAGAGAGTAACAACATAGTGAAATGAATACGAAGTACCCAGCTCCTCAAGCATTTTCACCAAGTGGAAAAATATAGACAAACATGTGTCAGAAAACAACCTCTTCCCTGACTAATACCACTACGGACATTGAACTACATCTTACAGATATTTGTGCAACGTTCTTTCAATAAGACTCAATTGCAAGTGCTTGTCTTGTAATTAAACAAAAGATCACCATTCATTTGGCTGGGAATGACCACCTGCCTACATGCATGTTCCGAGGTTTTGTCTCATCAGTGACAAGGGTGTTTTGTTCTTGATTTTCCGTGAGGATGGCGCTGCAACCAACTTAGTTACTGGCCGTAGTTTCATCCGTGGGGATATATTAGTTGATCAGTTGATTATCATTCATTTGGCAGGGACCGGACAATTATAATATTATCTGACCTACCCTGGCACTGATGAGACGCAAAACCCCGAAACAGGCATGTCTGCAGGTGGTCATTCCCAACCAAGTGAAGTATAACCTTCTGTTTAATTACAAGACAAGCACTTGCAATTAGGTCTTCTTGGAATAACGTTGCACAAATATCTGTTAGTTTTAGGTCAATGTCCGTCGTGGTATCAGCCAGAGAAGTAGTTGTTTTCTGACAGATGTTTTCCTTTATTTTTGTACTTGGTGAAATCGCTTGGAGAGAAGGGTACTTCGTATTAATTTAACAAAAACTATGCCATTCTTTATTAAGATGATATATAGTGTACGTCTGAAAAAAATGTATACTGATGGAAAAACAGCTATATTCAGAAACTCCCTGTTGATAATTATATAGTTACTAATCTTCATCTGAATCAGTTGTGATAGTTGTACCTATTGCGTGTTTGAGCGTTTGGTAAAGGGTATTATATTGGGGATTGATGATGCCCATTTAACATAGAGACTGTAAGTCGGTATATTTCTCTAGTGAAATTATCTGCGGTCCATGATCAGATTTTTGAATGACTATGTTATTGATAGAAATAATTACTATGCAATACAGCATTGATTGTACATTAGGAAACGGCGCAAATTCGTGGAGAAGAGAGACCACTAAAAATATCGTACTTATTACTGTAATTTCGTATAGCACCTTGTATAAATGAAAATAAAGTTATGTCGATATGTCCTAAAGCGTACTTGAACGTAACAATTTTTACGTTCAATGAACCCTCAGTTTCTTCCATTTTTTAAATCTGATTTACATAAAAATTGATTCGTTGTTTTGGCACACAAAAAATATAACGGAAAATTTTTACGTCATACATGAATTAGCTCATGGTAACAGCATATTGTTACGTTGTTTTGGCACAAAGTTTCTGATATGATTGGAAGTATCACGTCGTTCTGGTTCTTAACCCTCGATATGCACTGTCCAGTGAGTTGGACTATATAGTAAGCAGACATTGACCTCTGTGAAAAAATGCCTGATGTACGAATGTCTTTGTTTCGCCCTTTGTACTTTTGTGATTTTATCCCAATTGGTAATCATTGCATTTTATTTCACAGGTACTGCAGAGAAAGCATGGTTAATATATTCTAGTTTGTTTTCATACATTAAATTTTGTTAATAAAATTATTAGAAATATCTTATATATGAACTATTTCCACCTTTATATGTTTCTATGGTATTCCCCATTATTTGCAGGACATCTAGTATAATTTCTATTTTCCGGCACATACACTTAGGTGTATAGGTTTATGCGGAGGATTGGATCACTTACTCCATTTTTCATTATCAATTGAATATCTTATATCAAGTAAGAATATCCTTTTTTTTTAAATCCCCTGAGATTTTTTGACTTAATTGGGTTACAAAGCATTCACTGATTATTGGCAATAACCATAAAATCGGTGCGTGAATATTTTCCAATTTGACTCAAAACAATTTGTGCTACGAGAATTATAAAGCACCGCAAAGTAGTTCTGGTAGAGAATGTTGCCAGGAATGTGATGAATGGGATTCAATGGTCGTAGGAGACAGAAGTAGATTCTATTGAAGTCCTGCCAATGACATAAGCCCTTAAGAAAATTTATATTTCACTTGAAATTTATTGATAATATTTTCTTCAATTATAATTCATTAATTGGGTAAATACACTGTTGGAAAGTAATGTTAAATTCCACAACAGAGATTGTTGTCGATTTTTTAATGTCGAAAATAACTGCTTTCGAACTGAAACTCGCTATTCAAAAATTATTCAATGTTGTTAATTCACGAAAGAATGAAAGTAACTTTTTTTGATGCTAGTATAACTCTATCTTGTAAAAGAATTCATCAAAATATATATCTTCATAAACATTAAACTTTGTTGACTATTTAACATCAACTTTTGAAAACAAATAACTACAATGAATTCAATTTCATATTTAGATTTGCATATCTATAAACTGATTTGAGTGGATTCGAGTATGATTGGAACATTTGAAATGACATTGGTATACTTGTTATTATTACATCAAACTTCAGTTGAATTCTTTCAAGTCAGTGAGTAATTGAATATTTAACGTAGCAGTCATTCCATCATATCCCAGTGAAAGCCACAATAACTGAAGAGAATAATGACATTCGGTGGAGCAGCAGTCTAATGCACAGGCCGTTCGAAACTCCAGCATAGCGATAGTCGGTTCGAATCCGTTGTAGGTACGAGAATTTTTCTCAACTACTTTATATCGGATCGAGAGGCGGCCGCATGGCTTGTTGAAAAGCAAGTGTATTGTGAGTTGTCTAGATGCCAATCTCGTCTAGTGCTAGCTTGGAGTGCACACCGACCACCCGAGGTGGTGCTGTAGGTTTTCCGGGTTTTCCTACAGCTGAAAAGTGAATACATCAGCTGAAACATCAGTAAGTCGCCCCGGAGCGCCACGGCAAATAATAATAATAGCCGTCCTCTACCCGCACAGGCTATGCCATTGGGTACACATTTATGAGGGAGTATTATTACTTCTCTAGTTGAATCACTTTACTGTGTTGGGCATTTAACATCAACTCTTGAAAGGTATAACTACGGGGAAAGTAATATTGAACAATTAGTACTTGCAAATCTTTAACAGATTCGATAAAAATATACAATTGGAATAGTTGAAATGACATCAGAGTACTTGTTATTGTAACGTCAAACTATTAGTTGTTTTTCCAACAGTCTACGAGTAAGTGAATATTGAGACATTATGTATAACTACAACATGATGTTCAATAATTCTCTTACATCGTATAATTGATTTTTTGCTGAGGACTTTCACATCCAATCCAGTGAAAAATAACAGGAAATGTAATCAAATCTGTCAAATTATAAAATCCCCACGTGGTACACAAAATGTTGCCAAGTTTTGCACAATATCATGAATCTTCTTCATCGCTAATTTTACAATGATAATAAAAATACTGAAGAAATAATGACAGTGAATAACAATAAACAAAGCAGTATGTATCTATGGGTATTTGAGCACCTTTCATTTTATTTTTCTGTTACATGACGTTTGTATGGATACATTTTTTGTATGGATCTATGGAAGGTTTATGTTATGCCACTTCATGATAAGTAAATCGCGTAAAGGTAATTGTATTTCCATTCGCGAAATGCGTTCATAATTTGGGTGCGAAACATTATGGTGGTGAATATTTTCCTCGTCATAAAATAGACCAGTCAGATACCCCTATTTTTTTAATGAATTCTGCTTGATTAAATCAAAGGACCTGTTTAACTGCCTTCAAATTTTTGTCCAAAATATTGGTTTTCTTTTTGTTGTTTATCACTTATTCTCACAATTCTTCGCAAAATTTATGAAAATAAATTAATTCCTTAATCGTATGAATTTTTTGAACTTTTTGGCAAATAATTTCAATGCACAATAATTTCAAAATAAAAATCCTCTACCGTTTAAATGTTCTCGGGTTTTCATTAAATTATTGACAAAACTAATTACATGTCGAAATAAGGTGAATAACTTTTGATTAAAATCCGGAGAAAATGGCAACACTGTCAATGCGCCATCTGGGAATATGGAAATAATTTGTTCTTGGAAATCGCGATCATGCGCAGTTGGTAAAAGAATGCACGTCTTCACTTGTGTTAACTTTTTTGAATGGCTCAGGATTTAGTTTCAGTTTTACTGTGCATTGTGCACTGTGTTTGCATTTGATTCAATATATAAATGGAGAGTGAGGTAAGTAAACACTTTTTTCAATTCTTTCGATTGTTAAGGACTATTAATTTTTTAGCAGCAGTTTTACCCGAATTATCCAATAACATCTAAACCGACATAATTTGTCCGGCTTGAATATCAGGAGAAACTGGAGTGGATTATTTATAAATGATATCTCTATCATCAAGATAACAGGTTAGAATGAGTAATTGACATTATGTTTCGTTTGGAATGATCTCTAAAATATTTTTTAAAATATAATTTTTGTGTCCCCATTTACTGGGGGATTCAGTCAGAATGTAGAGATAATAAAACAACAACAAACATTCTTCAGGCACAAAATACCTGAGTAATGAATATTGTCATTAGGTATTGCATTACTCTGTTGGTGATCTGCCTGAATTTGATATTTTCACGTTATTAATCACAAATAATTTCAGTTGCTCACTGATTTGGCATCTTTGAATCTGCCTACCTATCTCACTCAAACTATAATTGATATAGACAAATCTGTGAAATCTTGGTGAATTAACATGTAGGTAATGGTGACCTTTGTAATTATCTTAGTACACCCGGGTCTTCTATTTGTATTTGTTCTTTTGAAATCAGGAATATTCTATAAACTTGAAAAACATTTTTCTAATTTTGATATTGAAAATGGGTTTAGCTCTCGAATTTTGAAGTATTCTCTTTATTATTTTATACCTGTCAACTCGGTCAGGAAACTTCTTCATTGAATATAATAATACCTACTTAATTATGTCACAGATGTTGGTGAAGTGATTGTGACAGATTCATTTAAAGGACACCTATACTTTTTTGCACACAATATCAACTAAAAATGACATCTTATCTAGTGAATTTTAACAAAATTCATTGTGGTAATTGACAAATGAAAGTGTAGTGAATATATTAACGGATGAAAAATATGACTTCATATCTAATGTAATCAACTGCTTGTAGTGAATTTTCACAAAATATTTAGTGAAAATTACTTGTCATTTCAGCGAGTGCATAATGAAAAATTAATATCGAGGTATAGTTACTTCTCCAATGGATATATGTTATTTGAGCCCATCACAAAGTGTAAGTTGTTCTTCATTTTAGTGCTTTATCGATAATTTATATTGTGAATTTCCACTCTGCAATTTTTATTATTTTTCTTTTCATCTCTTGATGAGAATGTACCTACAAATTTAGAGTGGACTCACTGGGACAACAACTAATGTTAAACTAACATTTCATTTCTAACAGTGTAAATGAAAAACAAATTGAAGAAATATGTTCAAAACTTGTTTCTACAAGACGAACTTTTCCTATAATAGCTAACAGTTCAACTGAGAGAAGAAAGCACAACTAAAGTGGACATCTCATATAAACCATCTGCGTACCAAGCTGTAACAAGTGATTTCAGCTTCTTGCATTACGGAAAATGCGACATGTCACAAATATGAAAGCAGCAGTATCCGTATTTTTTGCATTTCAGAGTCAATATATGGGTGAAATATAGTCTGGTGGTAATAGAGGATCAACACATACCGGGTGGCTACGGAAGTATTGCCTACGGTATATCTCAGTTATTGTATGAAGTAGGTTTGTGAAATTTGGAGCATCGATATAATGACATAAGAGCTAGAATTTGAGCATATTGACATGTCGAAGTTAACTTCCGGTCTGACCGGAAACCCTATTTTTTTTCTTTTCGCTTTATTCAGCATTCAATTCCCTTTCTAATGACATATCACAAATTGGTATCTAACCAGAAACTAGATCAGAAAAAAATTATTATTGAAATTCACCGAGTAGGCC
Organism: Chrysolina americana; assembly: GCA_958502065.1. NCBI lineage: Eukaryota > Metazoa > Arthropoda > Insecta > Coleoptera > Chrysomelidae > Chrysolina > Chrysolina americana. The sequence continues at coordinate 36,247,412 of OY293420.1, forward strand.
GTGGAAGCAAAATGAAAGCCAAAAATTGAAAAGTTGGCTATGGAAACCATACGTCACTTGATAACAGTTGCTACTACTGTGATATTTTATTTTCATTCGTCGGCGTTATAAAAAGCCGCCAAAAAAAATATTGGAAAAATTTGGAAAAAAACAATACTCTGTAGGTCCATAACTTAAATAGGAACATACAACTTTTTCTTGCCTGTACTATTCAGCATAACCATTCCTTTCTAATGATATAATAGAAAGTAATTTTTTGAAATGAAATACCAAAAAATCCAATTATTATTATTCAAATAACAAAAAAACAGATTTATCGAAAAAAAAAATTCAAATTGATAGGATTAAAGATAAAATAAATTCAAAACAAATGTTCGAAATGCATTCCCTCAGCGTCAATACATTTATTGACTCTGGTGATATTTTCATGTAAAACGTTTCTCAACATTTGGGGCGTGATATCTTGGAAAGCTCTACGAATTTTTACTTCTAGCTCATGTAGAGTTGTAGGCTGTGTGGAATACACCCTATTTTTGAGATTTTCCCATAGAAAAAAGTCGCACGGAGTAAGATCAGGTGACCTTGGTGGCCACCTGACTGAACCATGGGTTGTTATAAGTCTCTCTTGAAAGCGATTTTGAAGATAATTTCTTGCTATTCTTGAATTATGCGGAGGGGCGCCATCTTGCTGGAAGTACATTCTCTCAGTTATTTCCGCTGGTAGGTTGTTAATGAATTCCGAAATTTCATTCGTTAAAAAATTAAAGTATCTCTCTCCGGTTACAGAATGGGGCCAACAATATGAGTTCCAACTATTCCTGCCCAAACATTCACACCAAATCTCTCCTGGAAGCCACCTTGTCGAAACCGGTGCTCGTTTTCTATCGCCCAGTACCTGAAACAAAAGACCGTTCACACTTTTAGCACTTTACACTTCGACTATCGACCAATAATCCAAATAAAGTACAGTACCTACCTTGTATAATTCCTGTTAAATAATCCATTGTTGGTAAATCTTGACTCGTTCGTAAACAAGATATAATAGTTGAATTGGTGATTCTCAGCATTTTGTCGAAGAAACCAATTACAATAATCCAGGCGCCTTTCACCGTCATTTTCATACAAATGTTGATGCAACTGATACATGAAGGATTTAAATCGATGTTTTTTCAAAATTTTCCTAGCAGAGTCCTTACTTATAGCTAATTCGGCGCCAATCTGCCTTGAGGAAATTGTGCTATCATATTGTACTAAAGCTAATACATTTATTTCAGTTTCCTCATTAATAACAAATGCTTCTTGGTCTTCGTGAACATCAGGCTCAGTTCTTAATTTTTGTTCAAGCCACTGGAAATACCTTCTTGACGGTTGCTGCCTCCCTGGATATAGCTCTAAATACAATCGTTCAGCGGCATAAGAATTTTTTAAATAGGCAACATTAATGAGAAGCATGTCAATTTGTTCGGTTCGTGAATAACGGGGCATTTTTTGAATATTCCACTAACTGATTTCGATTTCCAAACCCTTTTAAAATGGCAGAATCAAAAACACTACTTCGAACGTCAAAATAATATGGATAGCAGCGTTCGTGAGAGCTCTCGTTTCTTTTTTGTTTCATTCCAAAATACATCTTAATCAGCCTACTTGTTAATATTTTGGTTCGAATGATTATTGCAATGGAATGATTATTCTGAATAGCACAAACATCGTCCATAGGTAGATATTAGAATATCTATGGACGATGGCAGAGACCAAGTACGTTTATGTTCCTATTTAACCTAGAACCTACAGGATATAATTTATCATTCCACATTACTCTTAATGTTATTTTTGCGTATGGCGATAATCTGTTTTGTTATTTGAAGAATAATAATTGGAATTTTTGGTATTTCATTTCAAAAAAATACTTTCTATTATATCATTAGAAAGGAATGGTTGTGCTGAATAGTACAGGCAAGAAAAAGTTGTATGTTCCTATTTAAGTTATGGACCTACAGAGTATTATTTTTTTCCCAATTTTTCCAATATTTTTTTTGGCGGCTTTTCATAACGCCGACGAATGAAAATAAAATATCACAGTAGTAGCAACTGTTATCAAGTGAAGTATGGTTTCCATAGCCAACTTTTCAAATTTTGGCTTTCATTTTGCTTCCACGGCCTACTCGGTGAATTTCAATAATAATTTTTTTCTGATCTAGTTTCTGCTCAGATACCAACTTGTGATATGTCATTAGAAAGGGAATTGAATGCTGAATAAAGCGAAAAGAAAGAAAAATAGTGTTTCCATTTAAAATAAGAAAGTTGATGTTACTTCCGGTCAGACCGGAAGTTAACTTCGACATGTCAATATGCTCAAATTCTAGCTCTTATATCATTATATCGACGCTCCAAATTTCACAAACCTACTCCATACAATAACTGAGATATTCCGTAGGCAATACTTCCGTAGCCACCCGCTATAACCGGAATGTTGGTATTGTAGAAAGCGGAAATGGGATCCATTTTGAATATACCTGGGATACCATTCCGGTGTCGATAAGTATTTTGAAAGAGTTTGTCAAGTCTTGTAACTAATAAAGAAGATTTTTTGAGTTCATGGAGTAAACTTACATGAAGCGTTGCTCCGGAAAGTTCAGATCGGGGTGGAACTCGTTCAGGTTCATTGCTTGTATTTGAGCCTGGATTTCTGATGTTGGGTCGTGTGTTTGATTGAAATCTGGCGGATGATCTGGGGTTGGTAGTGCGGGAAAATCCTGATAGTTGATTCATCAAACTGATCATATAAATTTTGTTGGTCAAATTCATTGTACTAATCGTATTGACTATTATCAGTATAATAGTTTTCACTTTCTTGGCTACTACCCGTATAGTAGTCATTGTAATCATCTTGATATCGGGAATCTTGGGAGTATTGGTTATCTTGACAATTCACACAGAATGTTATTTGCTGATTGAAATTTGGGTTTCGTTGAATAACCGTGGGGCGGTTATTTTGTTGGTTCTGATTTTGTGATGTTGGTCTTGACTGATTGTTCTGAAATTGAGGTCTTGGCTGGTTATTTTGAAATTGGGGTCTTTGTTGGGTGTTTTGAGGTTGCGGTCTTTGTTGGGTATTTTGGAAATTATTTGGGGGTCGATTTGGCTGAAAAGAATTTGGTCTTGAGAAATTAGTATTTGGATTTCGGCCAGAATTCGAGAAGTTCGGCTGGGTTCTTTGTCTCTGGCGACATTCATTGAACGAATGGCCAAGACGATTACACAATGTGCATTTTGGGGTTTGGATAGGTAGAGGTCTTTTTGGAATATTATTTTAATTTTGGTTTTGTCTGTCATGTTTTTGATTTTCGAAATACGAGAGTTGAAGTTCTCTTCTTATTCTCATCTGTGCTTCGAGCATATTTCTGGGATTTCCAGCGCGTATAATTTGTCCTAATCTGGGTTCGATTCCCGTCAGTAGGGTGTTTAAAGTCATTATTTCAATGAGTCTTCATTGTGCGTGCATTTGCTCTACAGTAAGAGCCGTTTTTTGAATACATGCGTGCATTTTGGCATTATGCACTTGCAAACGGTTGAAGAAAACTAATGCAGTTTCATTTGACAGTTGTTTCAATTTTTGTAGGTCTTGTATAAGGGAAGTAAGTTCTCGAGTATCACCAAAATTGATTGAAAGTAAATTTCTAATTTCGAGATAAGTGTTGGGGTTTCTAGAACTTATGAGCTGTGCAGCTCTGTTTTGAAGTTTATTTTTGAAGTGACTAGATAACAAATTTATTTGATCACGCGTTGCTATTTGATATGTGCAATCACAAGCATTCAAGAAAGTAGTCAGAAATATTTGATCACCTTCATATTCGGGAACAATTGAGAACACTTCTGATAATCTATATGGTTCTATTTCAGGAACAGGATCCTGATTTTTGGCATTGTTACCAACATTATTTGCAGGGTTCCCCATATTGCTCAATAATCGATTCAACAAATTGTACCTTCTGAGAATAATCGAACAGTGCGACTATTTTGCGGATAATTGAACAGTACAATTACCGAAAATAATTTTTTGAGTTGAGTCTGTGTAAAAATATTCACTCAGTATAATTATTTTAAAATAAAAGTATTTGTAAGTATCGAAATGATTCTTTGTCGCTTACAGTAGTAGTTTCATGGGTGATTCGTCTTGTTCTTGAAGATGGTCCACCAGGGGCTTCACTGGGTGTTCCTTCCGTGGTCTTCAAGTGATGACTCCTCAGCAAGTTCGTTGATTCCTTGAAGGATTAGGATCTACCGCTACCAGTTAGATTCTTCTTGTTCTAGCAGCGTTTAGGAATCCTACCGACTGCGCCAGTTGTTATATCAGTATTTCATTGATACCCTTTTAAAAAATTATACAGGGGTAGTACGTACCACCGTTTTACTCGGTACAAATTTATTGATATTAAAACGAATATAAACTACTGACTGACTTCAATCGAATCGCAGGTCGTATTTATAAAGTTAATTATTCACTGTCAGCATTTCCTTTATTCCAGTGCAGGTGGTCTCTCGCTGGCGTCGTTAAATCAGCAAGTCCTTATCTCCTGACATTGGGATTTGTCCGAGACGCAATTCCAGCATATAACAGCCTATTTTCACTATATAACATCCATATATTTAATTAGGTAATCAAACAAAAAATGCGATAATTGACGAACTCGAGGATAAAATTAGAATTTTGAACAATCAAGTGGATTTAATGAACAAAATGAGTAATATTTGTAAGTCTTCTAATTTATCGGAGAACGAAAAAAAATTTACTTAATCTTGAACAAAAAGTTGTGCCGATAAAAACAATAAACAGAAGCGTCTCCAGTGAACCCGAGCTATCTTCACATAAACGAAATGAACCACAGGGCATCCCAAAATATCTGAATTCGCCTTCAAATAGCCTGGACAACGTTGTGACGAAAACTGCAGTTTCTGCGGCTATTTCGCAATGTGAACATCAAATGAAACTTGACACATACATCAATTTAGTAAATGATGAGTTTGCGCAAGCTGCTGGTGGATCAAATGATACCGAGTGGAGAGAAGTCACCAGGAAAAAAAAACTAAAAAAATACGAAATATTTTAATTGGCAGTAATAAGGAAAATGAAACTGTAAGAGGAGTTCCAAAACACATTTCACTACATGTCTATACGGTGGATCCGAAGACAACCGCAGAAGAAATGAAAACTTCCTGAAATTCAATGTGATAGTCTGAATTCCAAATTTCCTGATTTGTATGCCTCATTCAAGGTTACCATTGAGGATAATGATTTCAGAAAAACCATGAATCCAAACATATGGCCATTTGGGGCATGTATATCACGGTTTTTTGTGAAACGCAAAGCAAACTCGCAAATAACGTAATATTCAATTCAAATATATTTTTATTGAATGTCAACACAATCAGTGTTGAAAAAATTAATCACATTTTGGCTGATACAGAAAGTTACGAAAACTTATACTTTCTGTGCCTCGTTGAAATAGGTATCAACTATGATGCAGTAGAAAGTATACATATTGAGGGTTTCAAGTTAATTACATCATTCTGTCGATCAAACAGGCGGTGTGGAGGTGTTGGAATATGGGCCAGACAGGATATTCAGGCTAAAAGTATTGATGTTGTAGAAAATTGCGAGGAACAGAATTTTGAAATATGTGCCACAACTTTTAAAATGAATAACTGTCAAAAGATGATATTGAATTGTTATAGGTCCCCAAGTGAAGAAGAAAGTTTTTTTTTGATAAAATTTCAATAGTATTGGAAAGCCTCTACAAGCCAGGAATGAATTTGATTTTATGCGGAAACTTCAATTTCGATAGGTTCAAAAACGATCGTTTCGTTTCTTTGAGTACTTTACTATTACAATTCAATGTTACTCCTTCAGAGGAATGGCCTACTCGAGTTTTTCAAATATCCTGTACATCTATTGACCAAATATTCATCAATTTTAACAATGAGGAAATATGTTGTGTTCTGGATAACGACATATCAGATCACAGAACAGTATTATTAGAACTGGATGAATGTAAATCAAAAAATAAAACTTTGACACGAAATTTTTGTAACAAAATATTACGAATTTTAAGAACTGTGTAACTGAGGACGGTCAGAACTTCATTCGAAACATAACATTCATGATGCTTTCATACACTTTTACAACAGCATTTTATATGAATTTGATGTCAATTTTACAAAAAATGGTCAGAATGGGCGTAACAGAACAATGGAGTGATTTCTTCTAGTCACAAGTTGAAAGATCTGTTTATATTGCAGAGATCTCGTCCAATACTGATTAGTGCTCAAGAAGAAGCAATGAAAAACCATAGTGCTCTATTAGAAAAAAAAACGCAAAACACATTTCCAAAAACGCATTCAAATTGCAGAAAACAGCACGCGTGCTTTGTGGCAGATTACTAATGAACTGACAAAAAGAACTGTATTAAAAAAAAATATGTCCCTCAACATTGATGGTCATATAGTTGAAAATCCGGATAAAATAGCCAAAGAATTCAATGATTTTTTCATAGAGGCTCCAACTCATTTGGTAAATAAGTTGACAATGAATTTTTTATACCTAAAAAACAGTTCAACAATAACAGTATGATTCTGTATTCGTATACAGAGGACGAACTTTACTCATTATTGCAAAATAAATTAAAGAATAAGAGGTCAGCCGGACTAGATGAAGTTCTATCATTTGTATTGAAAAGTATTATCGGTGTTATTATTAAATCTTTAACATATTTAATTAATATTTCCTTCGAGTGTGGTGCCTTTCCAAAAAAAATAAAAACAGGAAAAGTTGTTCCTCTTCTCAAAAAAAAAAGAATCAACTATGCTGGAAAACTACCGACCAGTAACAGTACCCTATGGCTTTTTAAAAATTTTTGAATATGCCTTCCTCCATAGGTAGTTACCATTTCTAGATGGGTATCAATAAGTTATAAGCAAAAATCAACATGGTTATCGTTCGGGAATGTCAACTACTACAGCAATGTCTTCCTTCTATAATAAAATAATACAGATGATTGATAGAGGCGAGTGCCCTGCTGCAATATTTTGTGATTTAAGTAGGGCGTTCGACTGTGTTAATCATCAAAAACTCTTATTGATATTGAAACATATGGTTTGCCAGGTCGGGCTCTTGAATGGATCTCATCTTTAAATCGAAAACAAATTTCAACTCCACATTCTCAATGGGAGGAAAAACAAAAATCATTCAGTCATATACTGGGAACTTGAATAGAGGTGTACCACAAGGATCGGTATTAGGGCCCATACTATTTATTCTATACGTTAGTCATATGGATCACGTTATTGGCAGAGAACATTACACTGCATACGCAGATGACTTTTTCATTGGTCATATCCGATGTGGATTCAGAAGAATTGGAAGCAAAATGTAAAGACACCATTGAGAAGGTAGCAAAATTTTTCGGTGGACGCGATCTCTTTTTCAATTCGGATAAAACACAAATGATTAGGATTCATAATCGTCAGAGAGTTGAAGAAAATTTGCAGATTTGCAGATACGTAGAGCCATGAAGATGATAGCACAGACAGCTATCGAAAGCGCTCGCATGTAACATTTAGAAGCCATTAAAGTTTCATATCCTTTTTGTAAATAATGGAAAACCAGTTGCATCAATCAAAATATACAGGGTTTTGATAAAGTAATGCACAAAATTCATAAAACGTACAACGATCCCTTTTGAAAAAAATGCAAAAACACGTCAAACTGTTCTTTTTATTCCGCATCTTTTGACATAAGTTACAAAAATAACACGTCAAAGTTGTCAAAGTTATGACGTCATCAACAAATTTTTTTAATGGGAAGCTAAGAGTTTTATTACATTATGTGATAGAGCTTGTGTTTTTACACAAGGGAAAAATAGTTGCAGTAGGGCTCACATAAGAAAAACAACGAGAAAAGGGATAAAAAACTAAATAACAAAACCAATTATAAAAAGAGGTCAAACTTAAACTTATCTATTAAGAACATGTGTTCTTATAAATTTTTCAATTGTTTTACTAAATCAACGGTTTGTCAGTGTCAGTCGTACAATTAGTGTCACCACAATTTTATTATTATGGCTCGTTTAACCGAAAGAGAAAGGATAGAAATTCTAATGATGGTAGGTTACGGCGATCGCCTTCGAAGTCATGAAGAAGCATGTGCTTTATTAAACGCAACACATTTTGAAAGACCTCCAATTGCTAGAATTGTTGCAAAATTTGATGCAACGGGAAGCGTGAGGGATGCTCCAAAATCTGGACGACCAGGAATATGCGACGATGTGAAGTTATATATTTTGCTGTCAGTAGAAGAACACCCTCACGCAACTACAACAGAAATTGCCTTACAAGAAAATGTTAGTCAGTCGTTTGTAGTAAAGATGTTAAAAAAAGAAAAACTACACCTATACAAAGTTCATCTTGTTCACGAACTCTCAGAAGATGATCCGGACAGACGTTTGGAATTTTGTGAAATCTTCATGCGGAATTGTGACGAAAATCCAAATTTTCTTAATAGTGTAGTATTTTCCGATGAGGCAACGTTTTGTCTAAGTGGTTCTGTAAATCGACACAATTCTCGCTACTGGGCTCGGGAAAATACCCACTGGATGCAGACAAAACACAACCAGCGTCCCCAAAAAATTAATGTTTGGGTAGGAATCGTCCGGGGAAGATTTATTGGTCCTTATAACTGTCGCGGGAATTTAACAGCTGAACGATATTTGGAACATCTTCGTATGGCAGTGCTTCCGGACCTACTTGCGGCATTTCCGGATCCAAATAATGGGGACAACTTGGATCCCAGTATTTGGTTCCAAAAAGATGGCGCACCACCACATTATGGTCATACTGTTCAAAGGTTTCTGGATAACCAGTTTGAAGGACGGTGGATTGGAAGAGTGGACCAATGGAGTGGCCACCTAGGTCACCTGATTTAACCCCCCTTGATTTTTTTCTGTGGGGACATTTGAAAAGTCGGGTCTACATTAACCGGCCAGACTATTTAGAAGACATAATGGAAAGAATTAGACACGAAATGACTCGTATAACTCCGCAGATGATCGAAAACTCTATAAATGCGGTCTATCATCGCCTTGGCCTATGTCAGTTAGTAAACGGGACACAGTTTGAACAATTCCTATAAGAAATAGTTTTGGTTTAATGGACTGTTTAGTTAATTGAAAAGTTATTATGAAACTTAAGTTTATTTCGTTTTTTATTCATTTTCTCGTTTTTTTCTTATGTGAGCCCTACTGCAACTATTTTTCCCTTGTGTACAAACACAAGCTCTATCACATGATGTGATAAAAATCTTAGCTTCCCATTAAAAAAATTTGTTGATGACGTCATAACTTTGACAACTTTGACGTGTTATTTTTGTAACTTATGTCAAAAGATGCGGAATAAAAAGAACAGTTTGACGTGTTTTTGCAATTTTTTCAAAAGTGATCGTTGTACGTTCTATGAGTTTTGTGCATTACTTTATCATAACCCTGTATATATATATATATATATATATATATATATATATATATATATATATATATATATATATATATATATATATATATATATATATATATATATATATATATATATATATATATATATATATATATAGATATATATATATATATATATATATATATATATATATATATATATATATATATATATATATATATATATATATAGAAAAGGGTAGGTAGTCTTGTTTGCTGACTAGTTAGGAAATGAGTTTTTTAATATTTGGGATATGTAGCAGGCCAATAAGGGTACTCTTATACACTTGTTCCAAGCTTTCAATAACTTTTTATTATCATCTTCAGGGAAACTACAAATATGTAAAGACAACTATGAGAATTACGCCAACGAAAAACGTGGAATAACTTACACTGTTTCGAGGTTACATGGCGTATATCATGAAATATGGACAGCACTGGGAGTAAAACATCATTAATAACAACCAAGAGTAACGTGGATGCACACTCATTACTGATGATACATTATGACATGGATTTTAAAATTGTTAAAATTATATAAAAGCACGTGTTGTCCTTGAAGAGGCAAACAACCACGCCGAGTAATTGTGTTCGACTGACTAGCCAAGACCAATGACAAATGACATGAGACAATTGATAAATGAAAAATGACAGGTGACATGAGCCACACGGAATCTTAATCATGGGGAGTGACAGATGACACTACAACCTAATGATACAGATCTGTGATGGAGCTACATGGAACAATAATTATGAAATGTGAAATTTGGAATATGAGAAAAATATATTTGAATGGTGTAGGTGACAGATGAGCTGAACCAACAAAGGCAACATATCCTGAAACCATGAACACTCGACCTAATGCTAACAATAATACATTACTGGAATATATGGAACAAAGATTGTATGAACAGTATTATGACGGAGGAATTGAATTATATTGAATTAATTTGTGAAGTCAATATTCATTGAAATAATCCGTTGATTGTCTCCAAACCTTGTATTATCTGCAAAAATTAAATAAGAGTAAATTTCACTCAAGTGATTTACGTCTGTTTTTTTATTCAGCGCATTATCCGCTTGTGCAATGTGAACCATTTCTAAAAAAAGCCTTTTGGCTGTGTTTTTTTCTGTAGATGAAATTTTTACCGAATTATAATCCATACAATGTCCTTCCTTAGCAACATGTTCACTCAGTGCACATTTCTCCGGGTGTAGTCTACTGTCGCTCTTGTGTGACACAATGCGGTCCTTAAGTGGTCTGGATGTTTGTCCAATGTATTGTTTTTCCCAATTTTGACACTGTATACAATAAACTACATCCGAACAGTTTATGCATGGAGTCTTGTCTTTTAATTTCGAAAAAATTCTCTTGATAGGCAAAACATTTTTATTGGATATTTTTATATTTTCTGAAAAAGATTTGAAAATTCTGGATAGTCCAGGGGTGATGTCTTCAATAAACGGTAAAGAAGCATAAAAGGAAAGAGTCCCAGTGACTTCAGCAACTTGCGTATTGACTGGAGATGGAGAAAGTGTATTATTAATATTATTACTATGTAAGTTTATGTCATCCATGGATGAGGTATTATACAAGATCTTTTTTACAAAGGAAGCAGGATATGAATTTTGGAGAAAAAGATTGTAAATTATGTCTAAATATTTTTTGAGAAAGGAAGTGTCAGATATTTTGATGACCCTTGATTTCATTTGTTTAATCAGATTGACCTTCATGCTCTGTTTATGATAAGATGGAAGATATATGAGCTACACACAAGAGCGACAGTAGACTACACCCGGAGAGATGTGCACTGAGTGAATATGTTGCTAAGGAAGGACATTGTATGATTTATAATTCGGTAAAAATTTTATCTACAGAAAAAAACACAGCACAAGCGGATAATGCGCTGAATAAAAAAACAGACGTAAATCACTTGAGTGAAATTTACTCTTATTTAATTTTTGCAGATAATACAAGGTTTGGAGACAATCATCGGATTACTTCAATGAATACTGACTTCACAAATTAATTCAATATAATTCAATTCCTCCGTCATAATACTGTTCATACAATCTTTGTTCCATATATTCCAGTAATGTATTATTGTTAGCATTAGGTCGAGTGTTCATGGTTTCAGGATATGTTGCCTTTGTTGGTTCAGCTCATCTGTCACCTACACCATTCAAATATATTTTTCTCATATTCCAAATTTCACATTTCATAATTATTGTTCCATGTAGCTCCATCACAGATCTGTATCATTAGGTTGTAGTGTCATCTGTCACTCCCCATGATTAAGATTCCGTGTGGCTCATGTCACCTGTCATTTTTCATTCATCAATTGTCTCATGTCATTTGTCATGTCATTTGTCATTGGTCTTGGTATATATATATATACCGGGTGGCTACGGAAGTATTGCCTACGGAATATCTCAGTTATTGTATGAAGTAGGTTTGTGAAATTTGGAGCGTCGATATAATGACATAAGAGCTAGAATTTGAGCATATTGACATGTCGAAGTTGACTTCCGGTCTGACCGGAAGTAACATCAACTTTCTTATTTTAAATGGAAACCCAATTTTTTTTTCTTTTCGCCTCATTCAGCAGTCAATTCCCTTTCTAATGACATATCACAAGTTAGTATCTAACCAGAAACTAGATCAGAAAAAATTATTATTGAAATTCACCGAGTAGGCCGTGGAAGCAAAATGAAAGCCAAAAATTGAAAAGTTGGCTATGGAAACCATACGTCACTTGATAACAGTTGCTCTTGCTCTACTATTGCCATACGCAAAAATAACATTAAATATAATGTGGAATGATAAATTATATCCTGTAGGTTCTAGGTTGAATAGGAACATAAACGTACTTGGTCTGTGCCATCGTCCATAGATATTCTAATATCTACCTATGGACGATGTTTGTGCTATTCAGAATAATCATTCCATTGCAATAATCATTCGAACCAAAATAATAACAAGTGGGCTGATTAAGATGTATTTTGGAATGAAACAAAAAAGAAACGAGAGGTCTCACGAACGCTGCTATCCATATTATTTTGACGTTCGAAGTAGTGTTTTTGATTCTGCCATTTTAAAAGGGTTAGGAAATCGAAATCAGTGGAATATTCAAAAAATGCCCCGTTATTCACGAACCGAACAAATTGACATGCTTCTCATTTATGGTGAATGTTTAAAAAATTCTTATGCTGCTGAACGATTGTATTTAGAGCGATATCCAGGGAGGCAGCAACCGTCAAGAAGGTATTTCCAGTGGCTTGAAGAAAAATTAAGAACTGAGCCTGATATTCACGAAGACCAAGAAGCATTTGTTATTAATGAGGAAACTGAAATAAATGTATTAGCTTTAGTACAATATGATAGCACAATTTCCTCAAGGCAGATTGGCGCCGAATTAGCTATAAGTAAGGACTCTGCTAGGAAAATTTTGAAAAAACATCGATTTAAATCCTTCAAGTATCAGTTGCATCAACATTTGTATGAAAATGACGGTGAAAGGCGCCTGGAATATTGTAATTGGTTTCTTCGACAAAATGCTGAGAATCACCTATTTAACTATTATATCTTGTTTACGGACGAGTCAAGATTTACCAACAATGGATTATTTAACAGGAATAATACAAGGTAGGTACTGTACTTTATTTGGATTATTGTCGATAGTCGAAGTGTAAAGTGCTGAAAGTGTGAACGCTCTTTTGTTTCAGGTACTGGGCGATAGAAAACGAGCACCGGTTTCGACAAGGCTTCCAGGAGAGATTTGGTGTGAATGTTTGGGCAGGAATAGTTGGAACTTATATTGTTGGCCCCATTCTTTTTCAAGGCCAACTAACCGGAGAGAGATACTTTAATTTTTTAACGAATGAAATTTCGGAATTCATTAACAACCTACCAGCGGAAATAACTGAGAGAATGTACTTCCAGCAAGATGGCGCCCCTCCGCATAATTCAAGAATAGCAAGAAATTATCTTCAAAATCGCTTTCAAGAGAGACTTATAACAACCCATGGTTCAGTCAGGTGGCCACCAAGGTCACCTGATCTTACTCCGTGCGACTTTTTTCTATGGGAAAATCTCAAAAATAGGGTGTATTCCACACAGCCTACAACTCTACATGAGCTAGAAGTAAAAATTCGTAGAGCTTTCCAAGATATCACGCCCCAAATGTTGAGAAACGTTTTACATGAAAATATCACCAGAGTCAATAAATGTATTGACGCTGAGGGAATGCATTTCGAACATTTGTTTTGAATTTATTTTATCTTTAATCCTATCAATTTGAATTTTTTTTTTTCGATAAATCTGTTTTTTTGTTATTTGAATAATAATAATTGGATTTTTTGGTATTTCATTTCAAAAAATTACTTTCTATTATATCATCAGAAAGGAATGGTTATGCTGAATAGTACAGGCAAGAAAAAGTTGTATGTTCCTATTTAAGTTATGGACCTACAGAGTATTGTTTTTTTTCCAATTTTTCCAATATTTTTTTTGGCGACTTTTTATAACGCCGTTGAATGAAAATAAAATATCACAGTAGTAGCAACTGTTATCAAGTGACGTATGGTTTCCATAGCCAACTTTTCAATTTTTGGCTTTCATTTTGTTTCCACGGCCTACTCGGTGAATTTCAATAATAATTTTTTTCTGATCTAGTTTTTGGTTAGATACCAATTTATGATATGTCATTAGAAAGGGAATTGAATGCTGAATAAAGCGAAAAGAAAAAAAAATAGGGTTTCCATTTAAAATAAGAAAGTTGATGTTACTTCCGGTCAGACCAGAAGTTAACTTCGACATGTCAATATGCTCAAATTCTAGCTCTTATGTCATTATATCGACGCTCCAAATTTCACAAACCTACTTCATCCAATAACTGAGATATTCCGTAGGCAATACTTCCGTAGCCACCCGGTATATATATGTTTCCAGTGACTGTAAAACAGTCGATAACAATCCTTTAAGAAGTGACTATAACTTTGTATAGTATGTATGGCATATGTCCAACAGAAAACAACTACTTCTCTGGCTGATACCTCGACAGATATTGAATTATCTGCCTACTCCTCAGGTCAAGTCACAAAAACCTAACGTAATGAGACCTCAGCGTAGAATTACGTTTCAACCATTTATTAATTTTCTTTCTTTTTCAGTTCTTGAAAATGGCTCCAAAATCGGAGCCGACACTATATATATATATATATATATATATATATATATATATATATATATATATATATATATATATATATATAATTACAAAGTATTCAATATTTTTCCTAATGTTCCTTTAAAGTAAGGATCTTTGCAAATATGTCTGACAGATATAATTCAATATCTGTCGCGGTGTCAGCCAGAGAAGTAGTTGTTTTTTGTCAGACATGTGCCATACATACTATACAAAGTTATAGTTACTTCCTAAAGGATTGTTATTGACTGGTTTACAGTCACTTGGACATTATTTGCTCCTTGAAACAAGTATTCTACTTATACCATTTCGTATCCGAACTGTCCTTATGGAGTGCTCTCTAATCTGTCGTCAAGGTGGATCCTGTAAGCAATTGCAGTATTTATCTCGGCGGACGGTGACGGGCAGCGAGACCTCGCGTGTATACAATTGTGATAACCTGGACTGCACTGATGAGGGACAACATTCCGAAAGCGGTCTGTAGTTGGTTATCCGTTTGAATCGGGTGAAGTCCTGCTGTTTGTTCAGAGTGCTTTTGCAAAGTTGTTCCTTTAAAGTAAGGATCTTTGCACATATGTCTGACAGATATAATTCAATATCTGTCGCGGTGTTAGCCAGAGAATTAGTTGTTTTCTGTCAGACATGTGCCATACATACTATACAAAGTTATAGTTACTTCCTAAAGGATTGTTATTGACTGGTTTACAGTCACTTGGACATTATTTGCTCCTTGAAACAAGTATTTTACATATACCATTTCGTATCCGAAATGTCCTTATGGAGTGCTCTCTAATCTGTCGTCAAGGTGGATCCTGTAAGCAATTGCAGTATTTATCTCGGCGGACGGTGACGGGCAGCGAGACCTCGCGTGTATACAATTGTGATAACCTGGACTGCCCTGATGAGGGACAACATTCCGAAATCGGTCTGTAGTTGGTTCTCCGTTTGAATCGGGTGAAGTCCTGCTGTTTGTTCAGAGAGCTCTTGCAAAGTTGTTCCTTTAAAGTAAGGATCTTTGCACATATGTCTGACAGATATAATTCAATATCTGTCGGAGTGTTAGCCAGAGAAGTAGTTGTTTTCTGTCAGACATGTGCCATACATACTATACAAAGTTATAGTTACTTCCTAAAGGATTGTTATTGACTGGTTTACAGTCACTTGGACATTATTTGCTCCTTGAAACAAGTATTTTACATACAGTGTGACCCATTTAAGATGGAAGCACCCTTATAAAACTTACATTTTTCAACCGATTGGAATGATTTTTTTTTGTTAGGTAGATATTCAAAAAGTCTATTAGGACACCAAATATCATGAATAAATCTCAATTTCCAGGGCCAACTAATCTTATTTTTCAAGGTCAAAAATCTAAAAAAATTACTAGCGATTTTTTTAGAAAAAATCTGACTACACCACTGGATTCGCGACATTTTCAAATGATTTACATGTAAATTACGTTGGAATGCGTCAATCAATAAAAAAGTTATAAAGGAATGAAATTTGAAAAATATGCCGTTTAATCAATCCACCAATTCGAATTCATGAATTTTATGAAAATTCTGAATACACCACTAGATTCAGGATGTCTTGAAATATCACTGGTCACAGTTCCATCGAAATCTGTTCAGTAATAAAAAAGTTATAATGGAATGAAATTTGAAAAATATGTTGTAAAATGAAATTTTAACAACGTTCTTACTACACCACTGTTGATTATTGAAAAAATTATTGGGGTGATTATTGCAATGTCGTACAATTATAACATCTGAAAATCATGATGGTAAAAATAGTCTATAGGTATTTCTCGAAGTGGAGTGGATACATAAACAAGTACAACCAGGAGAGAACTCCTGGTTAATCTTCATGAAAACAATTTCAACAATATAAGACAAGTCTAATGTACTCCCAATAGAAATTATAACGAAAAAAATATGCAATGGATAATAATTATTATCATTCCAGTAGGTAACATCAGCTGTGATTTTTTCCTTTTGTTGAATAGCAAAAAATGAGAGTTGCAATTTTAACTGGCTGTTATACAGAATGCATTAATGAAATAAACAAGTTAGCTGTGACTTACAGTTTCTCATCTATTTATTTGCGCATGAATTGTCATTTTGTTACGCACCATTAGTGAACTGAATAATTTGTGTTCCAAAATAAAAACAGATAATGGCTCAATTGTCAATTCAAGAAAAAATCGAAATTATACGTCTTTCCGGTGATGATTACCGGAGTGAAAGAGAAGTAACTAGAATATTCAATGAAAGACACCCAAATCGTCCAGCCATAAATAACAGCACGGTACATAAAATAAACCAAGTTTTCAATCGGACTAGAGCAGTAACCACATATATTTTAAAGAACAATATACGAAGAAGGAACGAAAATAACCAGACTATATTAGATTACTTCAGAAATAATCCAAATAGTAGTTTGAGGGTTGCCAGTTTACATTTAAACTTACCTAGGGAGAATATTAGGCGATGTCTGAAGAAAAATAAATTGAGGCCATTTAAACCAAAGTTTTTACATACTCTGGAACTAGGTGATCAAGAAAAACGATTGGAATTCTGCTTATGGGCCCAGGGCGAGTATCTTAATGACAGGCAATTTTTAAAGAAAATTTTATTTAGTGATGAAGCTAGTTTCACAACAAATGGAGTGGTTTCATCACAAAATATTCGCTATTGGGCCACTGAAAATCCTAACTGGGTGATAAACTGTAAAAGGCAGTATTCAGAAAAAGTGAACGTTTGGTGTGGAATACTGAATGAAAGGATAATTGGACCATTCTTTTTCGACGGCAACATGAATGGCGCAATTTTCCTACAATTTTTAAGGAATGAATTTTTGGACGCAATAGATGAACTTCCCCTTGCAGAAACAAGAAATTTATATTTTCAGTTAGATGGTTGTTCCATACATAATGCGGGAATTGTGAAGAATTGGCTGAATCAAAATTACCCTAATCGTTGGATAGGAAGGGGGAGTACATTAATTGGATGGCCACCAAGATCGCCTGACCTTACTTCACTCGATTTTTTCCTTTGGGTTTATGTTACACGAAAGGTTTACAAATCACGACCAAGGAATCGAGTGGAACTGTGCACCAGAATTCAGCAAGCTTGCGATGCAATTACTCCACAACAATTGAGGAATACTTTAAAAAATATTCGTAAGCGATATGATAAATGCATTGAATTGGATGGAAGTTTGGTGGAGGCCACCAGAATATGAATTGCACTCATTTATTTTTCAATTCGGTATCTTCTTGGTTTCTATTTTTACATTGATTTTGAATAAAAGATTGTTTTCCGCTAGTTTGTAGCAATTAGAAAAATGTACTTACAGTTATTTTTTTGTAGATTCATTTGAAATTATTGACACTAAAGTTTGTTGTGATATGGTTCGACATACATATGAAAGGAAATTGATTCTCTCATAAACGTTTCATGAATTTTATTTGAATAATATTTTGTTGAATATTGCCCCTAATCCAGTGGTGTAGTAAGAACGTTGCTAAAATTCCATTGAACAACATATTTTTCAAATTTATTCCTTTATAACTTTTTTATTACCGAACAGATTTCGATGAAACTGTGATCAATAATATTTCAAGACATCCTGAATCCAGTGGAGTATACAGAATTTTCGTAAAATTCCTGAACATGAATTGGTGGGTTGATTAAACGGCATATTTTTCAAATTTCATTCCTTCATAACTTTTTTATTGATTGACGCATTCCAACGTAATTTACATGTAAATCATTTGAAAATGTCGCGAATCCAGTGGTGTAGTCAGATTTTTTCTAAAAAAATCGCTAGTAATTTTTTTAGATTTTTGACCTTGAAAAATAAGATTAGTTGGCCCTGGAAATTTAGATTTATTCATGATATTTGGTGTGCTAATAGACTTTTTGAATATCTACCTAACAAGAAAAAATCATTCCAATCGGTTGAAAAATTGTAAGTTTTATAAGGGTGCTTCCATCTTAAATGGGTCACACTGTATATATATATATATATATATATATATATATATATATCTGACCGCGGAAACCTATCTGAACATATATATATATATATATATATGTATTATATATATATATATATATATATATATATATATATATATATATATATATATATATATATGCTGGAGAATATATATCTAGAACCAAGAAGGGTTTATTATCAGTTGCAGAAAGAGTATTCGATACAGTTACATTTACTTTTCCGGTTTATTTATTTCAAAATTGTTGATTCAAAAAATTTGGGAACTCAAGCTAGTGAGTTCAAGATATTGTTGCAACTAAAGATAAAGATCGTTTAAAGATAAAGATCGTTTATTTCCGTGTACAATACATTACAGCATCTTATAGAAAATTGTCAATCAAGAGCATGTATACAATAGTATAAGAAAAAGAGAAACAAATAAAAACAGAAAATAGACTGAATTACAAATATACATGAAGTACATGAAACAATGATTGTTCAATAAGGAACAAAAGTTATATTAAAAATACAAATAAAAAAATAAACAGCTAACCTATTTACAGGGCCGTACATTTTGAAATGATCACTTCTTATTCACGCACGCTTTAATTCTCTCATTAACCTCCCGATGACCATCCTTTTTTTATACACGGATGACCAACAGCGGTTGAGAATGTCCCCATTTGTTTCAGCAAATAGAATCACGTATTCATGATTTCATTCATAAAAACGCCTTTTGTGTAAAAAGCAGAAAAGATAGGTATAGGGAACTCTAATATAGTTTTGAAGGGAATCTAATTCTGCGTCAAATTACGCCACTAAATACGGGGTTTTCCATTCAACTTCAAGAAGTTATTTAATTAAATGTGTGTCCAAATTTTGAGGCAATTTTTTTCGCCACTCTATAATATTGCATTAAAAATTTCATGTAGTAGTTAACTTTAACCTTTCAGCTAAGCAGTTTATTTAATCACGAGTAGCTCGTTACACGTTACAGGGTGAAAACAACTTTCAAATTATGGTCTGTATTTTGGAATTTCTCAGAAACGGTAATTTTTTAGTATGGAAAATATAATAGTAACTCACCTTTATTTTGTCTATAGTATCTAAAAATATAAAAAAATATAGGGTGTTCCATAAGAAAAAATATAACTTCGGTATGTAATTTTTTTGGGGATCACCCTATATATTTCAAAATAATTTTGGAATATGCTCCCCATGGACCCACATATAAGTGTGTTAAAAGTTTTTCCCTAACTCTCTTCATTTCTCGTAGAAATACCGAGGCGAATATGGTGGGCCACGAATTTTCGGTCGGAAAATCCACTGAAAATTTTAAATTGGCCACGTTTTTGACCCCAAATTCAGCAAATATTTTTTATTAGAGTAATATTGAGAATTTTGTTATAAAAAAATATGAGGATACTAAGCATGATGATAAAGCCAAATAAAAAAATAATCACTTTGAAAATGTTCCTGGATTCATTGAAGAAGAACAAACATCGGGTCGAATCAACCCCATTGGTTTTCCGAAGGTTAAGAATATTCATAGATAGAAGAGGAAGAATTTCAACGGTTTATTCAAAAAATGGGACATGATTCTTCTGTATAAACAATTTTTTGAATGAAACAGATTGGCACAATTAAGGAAAACAAAAAGAAATTTTTCCTTCCAGGCGTCCAATATCCCATTCCCGACAATTAAGGAGCACTTGAGACAAAATTTGGGTAAAACTTGTAATGATTATGAAGATCTAATCATTAATTTTATATAAGTGTGTATCGACTATTAATTCGATGCCAATGACATCATTATCTGAAAATTACGATCTTTTACAGAATATCTTGATGTGGTCGACCGAAAATACCTGATCAGAAGGCACAGTTAATTGCAAACTATCAGGAAAAATTTACGAATAAGGTTTTTCTACATTTTGAAAAGATAAAAACAGTTTAGAATTCGGGTTCAAGAAATCGTACTTTTTGGAACAGACACTGTGAAGAGAATACATTGGCAATAGCAAGAGTTCGAGAGAATGTCCAAGAAAGATATAAAATTGAACACGTAGTTCGTATAAAGGTAGGTGCTGAGGAACTGATTCATCTTCTTCAACGCTCATATCAACTTCCTTTTCGCCTTATCCAAAAACTGATCACACCTCATGTCCGAAAAGTCCCCACAGAAGTCAAACGTCATAGATGTTAGACTTCGATCAAGATTCTAACCCCAAGAAAAAGAAGACTGAAGGAAATTTTTTTTTCAAATTCATGAAAAATATATAAATATTTTGCATGTGAAACTGGATGCACTTGACGAAAGGCAATGAACTCCCAAATTGACAATTGATTTTAAATATTCCAGCCTTTTGACCATTTCTATGCCATATAAAAAGGTACAAAAGTGAGTTTGCAGTCGTATGGGACTGTTGAATTATTTTATGTTCATCGTTTCAACAAAGGAGGCTACAGTTACCAGATCTGGACGTGAATATTCTCACCTAAATTCTGATTTTCCATTTGAAAACTGCATTGAAGCTGATTTAAATATTTTTATGTGGGACATAAACATTGATATATACAGGGAAAGTAACAAAAATGAGAAACAATTGAATATTATGAGTTAGTTTAGAACAGCAGAAGTCGAAATGAAGCAAAAAATTTAATGTATGTGCTTGGTCGATGAAATAAAATTGAAAAACCTGATGGTACGCGAAACATGGGAGAATCCGAGGGGGAAACCGCTGAGAAAATTTTGTAAACTAATTCCTCTAATACCCAAGTAATTTTCTAGTAATACCCAACTAATGCCACTAATGCCCAACTAATGCCAGTAATGCCCAACTGATGTTACTAATGCCCAACTAATTCCTCTAATACCCGAGTAATACCTCTAATTCACCAGTAATACCTGTTATTCCCGACTAATACCGACTAATACCTGACTAATACCTATTAATGCCTACTAATTCTTTGCTAACTTCTATACCGGGTGCCCGTATTTCGAGCTCCAACATGGGGATCTCAGTTATTATAAGAGATACGAGGTCGGTTAAATTAGGACAAAGTGGGGCGTTTTCATGCTGATTAATTATCTGAAAGAAAATTTGATGTGTCATTGTTAGTTTTTAAATTATTGGAAAAAATGTAAATTTGTAATTTTCGTATTTATTTTTTCAAGCGAAAATCAAAAGAACTAGACTTTTTTAACTAGAACGTTTTCTAGGCACTTTTTTTACAAGGAATCTAAATCTATCATCGTATTTTTCAAAGCGTTCTTGATGCCAGAGTTACAACAATCAACTTTGTTTTTTCTTATGAGCGCCATATTGGATTTGTGCCTTTTCAATTTTTTTTTTTCTGATTACAACGATGTATCACACAATATGATCGAATCTTACACGCTGATCAAAATTAGGAAAAAATCGTTTTACCCTGTATAGATTCAGAATATCTTAGGTTTTTCACATAAGCCATTAATTAATTTTGTTAAGAGTCTGGAATTTAATTTTTTCATGCCATTATAATGCACCAACCAATATATTAATTATTTCTTCAAAACGAAACAATACTCATTTCATATATTTATTTTGTATTCGCAAAGTAATTTGAAATTTTAATGACACCAATCACAAAAAAAAAGGTATATCGAAAATTGAAAATTTTTCCGAAAATCGAGGTCCTCATTTTGTGAAATATCGAATAACTCGAAACTGGCTGCGAATTTTAGAATTTTACAATATACCTTTTCTGATCGCCTGCAAACATTTTTTCCATAAAATCAACAGTGCAGGAAATCCAAAAAAACGTAAAAATCAATATATCTCCCGAACTAAGAGGAATATCGGATTTTTTTTTGCTAAAATTACCTCCTTACGAGTTCTACCTAAGTTCGTAAGTTCATTCCTTCAAATTAACAAATAACGCGGGAAAAAAATCAGCGACTAAATGAAATAAAATTACCTTAAACTCGAAAACTGAGTTTTTGTTTTTTTCAAATCCAAAAAATTTTTATTTTCGAAAAATTAAAAATTATTATCTAAAAAACCAATGCAGATTTTCAAATATTACATACTACCTTTTTTGATCGCTTTTCAGCGTTCTACAAAAAGTTTTTGTGTAGTATCGATAGTACGGAAATATCCGAAAAAAACAGAAAAATGAATTATCACCAAAACTCGAAAACTATGGGAGATATCGAAAAAACTTATATAAACAATTTTATTGTACTCGATCCATTTCATTACATTTTCTCATTTTCCAAAAATTTTCAAAAAACACCAAAATTGCGAAAACCGATGATGTTGAAAAAATGTATACTTGGAGTTTCATTGATCTTAATTAGATCTACAAAAAGTATGAATGACTTTTTTGTCTAATACGAAATTATATGAAAAATATGAAAATTATGAACTTTGAATTATTTCTCATGAAAACAAAAAAAAAACGAAAATCTCGTAAACGATACACGTGACGAAAAACTTTAGATGAACATTTTCATTACACTTGAGAAAATTGACAAAAAATGGAGTAACTTTTTTCTTTAATATCGGTAGTTAAGGAAATAATACGAAAATCATGAATATTTTTGAAATTTCTCATGAAAACAACAAAAACTCTAAAATCTTCAAAACCATACACGTGAAATTTCATGAAATTCGGATAAGTGAACAAAAAAATTTCAATGCCTTTTTTCTCTAATACCGATAGTTTGGGAAATAACACGAAAATTATGAAAATTTTGGCATATCAACCACTAGGCCTCAACTATCGAGCTATAGGTGGATCAATTCAATTTGATAGAGACAATTATTTCTTCTTGAATTTTTCAAAGTTTAAAATCGCGTTAAAAACCTCATGGAATAATTTTTTGCATATTTTGTCATACAGGATGTCCAATGTGCGGGAATATACTAGCGAAATTGAAACAAATAAGTATCAATATGTAGTGAGAGCAGTAAAGAGTGTTATCGGAGTATATTTAACACACTGATGGAAAACGATTTTATTGGTCAAGGTATCTATTGAGGTATTCCTTCAAATTCGTGATATACAGTGTATTTCCCTTCTCATGGAAACACCCTTGTATCTTCAGTTATTTTTGACGAATAATCATGTCATTTTCATGGCCGATAGATACACCGGAAATAAACTCGCTGCACAAAAAAGGTCATCCTACGTGATATACACTGCACGCCAGCAGCGGTGGAACCACACATTATTCCGAAAAGGTATATTTGGGGGCAAAATTGGCCCAAAGTTCCTTCAGATTCGTATTCAGTAACCCCCAATTACTAAATACACCTGTCTGCTGAAACATTTTCAGTCCTTGAAAATTCTAATTTGTTTCACTTCTCATGGAGACGCCCCCGTATCTTTCGTAATATTCGACGTAGAACAATGAAATTTTCAGGATCGATAGATATACCAGGAATGAACTAAGTACATGAAAGGGGGCATCCTACATGATATATACATTGGTGGGTGGGTGGTTCCATCGGTGCTGGCGTGCAGTGTGTTTATTAATTTCATGGTTTTACGTCTAAAATTACGGAAGATACGGGGCGTTTCCATGAGAAGTGAAACAAATTAGAATTTTTCAGGACTGAAAATTTTTCAGGAGACAGATGTATTGGTAGTAATTTGGGAATCCTGGACACAAATCTGAAGTAACTCAGGTCCAAGTTTGTCCCCTGATAAAACTTTCCGTAAAAATGTATGTTTCCATTGCTGCAGGCATGCAGTGTTTATGACGTATCGATCCCGTAAATTTCATGATTCTTCGTCCAAAACTACGGATGATGCGAGGGTGTTTCCATGAGAAGTGAAACACACTGTATATTTGGTCAAAAAATTATCACTCAGTTACTATATTGATTATTAGGAATCGCACGTTAAAAGGTGAGACCTCGTTAATCCTTAGCTCGCACAAGTTTCGAATTCTGAGGGCTGCCGTTCGTAGGGGGAGGACAGCTGGTTAAAGAAAAAAACTTTTAAGAACACCTTTTCATTAGGAGAGTTGAGAGGAATTAAGTCTATGCTAGATTTGAATAAATCCTAAATAAAATGATCAAGAAACATATACATTTTTTCCCTGGGAAACATTTTTCCACATTGACATTTTTCTCTGCATTTGAGTCAAAACACGTTGTTGTCTTGGTTACTGTAGCAGTTGGAAATGAATTCGTAAAAAAAATTATGAAAAAATCTACTACAATTCTTTTTCTACTCCTAAACCATTTCTGATCTTAGAATTTTGACAATTAGTGAAGCTTCAACATATAATCTTTGTCGTGCAATTTTCATACACCAGCTGAATTCAAGATCGGAGTGAATTAATTCATTGAGTTGGCCCAACATATAAAAAATACTTCGTTGTCGTAGTTATTCCCAGTCATACGTTTATAGCTCCATTGTGAGTTCATTGAGTCTGAACTTATACTTTTTCATCATTTTTATTTCTAGAAATTCATTCATAAGAACCCTGAGGACACACATTGACCTGTTAACTCATAAGAAGAAACTAAAGAGGAATTAAATCAAAATACAGTAGTGGATAACGGTTGGATAAATATAAATTAACTTAAAAAAATGAGGAATGGCCATAATAATATATAGCTTCATGTAATAGATTGAAACGTCACAGAAATATTGTAAAATCTCTTTTGAGAAAATGTAAAATGAATTATTCCAAAACAAAATTAAAGCAATTCCTCAAATCTGTGACAAATATGAAGGGTGAGCTTAAAAGTAAAAGTCCAAAGGATGGTTGTATGAAAGGGGTTAATTCAAAATCGAACAATTCATTTATTGAGCAAGGTCATTTTTGAAGCGTTGGCATACCCAGTCGATATAATGATGGAAAGAGTCATTGTTCCTTCATTCTAGAAATCTGCAATAATAACACCAATTTATGAATCAGGGAAAAAACAGGAACTATCTAGCTATAGACCAATTCCATTACTAAGTTCTATAGCGGCGAAATTTTCAAGAAAGTATTAAAAAAGCGAATGGTGACTTCTTTTATAAGTATGATGTTATAACTGGTAGACAGGATGAATTCAAAGAAGACAATGGTTCAGTTAACGAATGCAATTTACAAATGTCTAGATGAAAGCCCAAAATATCTTTGCATCTTCGTGGATCTAGCCAAATCATTCGATTTCCTTCAGTCATGGCAAACTTTTGGAATGCCTTGTAAATATAGGTATTAGAGGTAAAGCCCTGAAATTGATGACACTAAGTTATCTGAACGAACCCAATGTGTGAAAATGGAAAATGTTCAAAGGGATATTCGATTTGGAGTAGGTACCACAAAAAAACAGTTTTTGAGTCTATTATATTCAATATTTACTTACATGAATGACTTATTCAGATTACCCAGTACAGAAAAGCTGTTTACTACAAAAGTAATAGAAGGTCTCAATTGAAAAAAAAACTGTTGACAATTATTTCTCCTTTATAGTTACATATCTTGATTACAAACTCGTTACCAAATTAGAAGTATATCTGCCTTTGTTTCCTTTAGATGTTTGTCAGATATCCTCCTAGAATACAACACACTCTATTTCGATATTAACGATCGTCATCACACATATCCTATAGAATTGGGGTGAAATGAACAAGATTCATCTGAAGAAGTTTGGAATCTAAAAATAATATCAAAATAGGACTTTACCTATTCCAGTGACAAATTATATGGATAAACTGAAATATTCTATCCCTGGCAAATTTTTACCCATAGCATTTCAATTCGTATATTGAAAAACCGTTATATTGGTAGAGAAAATGTACCCAATTCATTAACATCCAAACCAATCGGTCACTTTCCTTAGATGTAGGAAAATCCATAGGAAAAGGAAGTTTATATTTTATTAGTTGTGTCAAATACAATGAACCCCAAGGTATCAAACTTATCAAAGTGACTGTCTAGCCCCAAAGTAAATTGGGAAATGAAATCAATGAATGGCTTAATACAATGCCAAGAGATACAATCCATCAGCTGATAGATAGAAACAATACATACAGTGATATCCCCTTTCGTGCAGAGATGTCATCTCTAGTGTATCTATCGTTCCTGGAAATTTCATGATTCTACGTCAAAAATTACGGAAGATACGGGGGCGTTTCCATAAGAAGTGAAACTTTTTTGAATTTTTCAGGACTGAAAATTTTTCAAGAGACAGGTGTAGTAGCAGTAATTCGGGGATCCTAAACACGAATTCGAAGGAATTTTTGGTCAATTTTGACCCCTAATATATGTTTCTGGAAAAATGGGTGGTTCCATCGCTGTTTGCGTGCAGTGTATATCACGTAGGATGACACCTTTCGTGCAGCGAGTTCATTTCTAGTGAATTTGTCGATTCTGAAAATTTCATGGTTCCACATTGAAAATTACGGAAGACAGGGGGTGTTTCAATGAGAAGTGAAACACACTGTATATTCTATGAACTACGTGTGAAAAAATATCAACACATATACAATTAAGTATAAAGCTTTTGTGTTATTTTTTGTCTACTATTCATTTTTGCACTCGGCGACAGTTCATGACGACTTTTAATCTTTGTAATTGTACTCAGATGCACTGATTATTTATTATTATTACTTTTCAGCCATATGTGATTTGCATGTTGTTATTTAATAATAATAGACCACAACACCACACCGGGTGGTCGGTGCTGAGGAAAAATTATCTTTTGTTTGATTACAATAACACTTGCAATAGATTATTTCTTGTGGAAAGTCGCATAAATATATGTCAGATATCAATGTTGGTAAGGAAAGGTGGTTTCTTCCGTCAGATATATGTCTCATGTTTGCCTCTTTATGGAAATGTGTGAAGAGAAGGGTATTTTGACACTGTCGAAATTAGTCGTTTCATCCATGTGATACTCTCCAGCACAATATATCGATGTTGATTCAGAATCATGCATTAACTCTTACTAATTATACGTGTGGAATAAGATAGCTGATCGATCATTTTAGAGAAAATTAATCTACTGAACACGCATCACATTACGAATACAGTACTTAGGATTCCAAAGTACAAGCAATTTGTATCTTTGTTGACCTTTTTAAATAGGTTGATAAAGTATATGGTAGTATGTTATTCGAAAAGATGAAGCAATACAGACTAAGATAAAGTTATTTGGGATAGAATATAGTTGGTTAACATCGAAGGAGTCATCAGTACCAATAAACCAATTATCTGGGCCATACTGAGGTCTATTATTACTGGCATTTCATAAGAATTACCTGAAGAATTCAAGGATCCTCAATTATGCAATAATAAATAAATTTAGTCATAAGTGACAGCGGCTGCTCACTAGCACGAAACCACATGGAAACGAGATTCGTTATGTCTTAATGATTTCTGATTTTTTTCAGTATGTGCATCAGTACATTATATTAGTGTTTGTGAAGTCTGCCGTAATACGAGCAATCAAATTCTGTTTCTTCGTGCTCAGAATTGTTCAGAGTAGAGGAATTCTCAGTGCAAAACCATTCCCACGACAAAGTCCTTCCTCCAGTTTTTATGCCGGTTACCAGGCTAGGGTGAAGCAAATACTACGTAGTGAGAGAGTAAAAAAAATGGAGAATTTGTTTTTACGAATCACCTAGATTTTCAGAGAAAACCTCTCAAAAGCAGTGCTTGTCGAGCCAAGTGAGATCCAGGACCTACAGTTTGCATACAAGTGGATTCCGAACCACTTTAGCTCAGCGGCAGGCAATGAGGATCGAACTCGGGTAGCCTGGGTGGGGAGCAAATGCTCTAACACACGACCACTTTGATGGACAAGTGCGCCAACAAGAAGCGTCAAATAGAAATAAATAGATAGTTCAATAAATCAACCCAAATCTAAGATAAAACTGCAGTGATTTTCATTATAGTTTAGGGTTACTTTTGAATTCTATCAAGTTGTTGGATCTCCATTTCAGAATTATCGCTCAGTCTATATTTAGGTCATTCACGGTCCTTCCCAGTTCTATTCTGGTTTCACAGGCTGATATCGGAGCCTTGAAATAAAAGTGGTATGAAGGGTTTCATCATACGCAAATATGTGCACTGTGGCTCCCAGCAATGCCATTGGGGTTACCTTGAATTGAATGAGTGTCATTCTTATATCGAGAATATGTAATCCTTATTCCTCAATCAATCACATAATTTCCATCTGGAGAGATATGAATCAGAAATATTGAAGAAAAAGTATCAAAATCTATTTGCTCACTCAATTTTTCAATAAAACTGGGACTCACTTTCGACCCTAATCTCCAACTTTATTTCAAAGAATACTGTCACATATCTCACTGGAGACCTAGATCGATTCTCGTCTTCAATAAATGATAAAACTGAAAGAAAGCTGTGGCAGAAATTCAAAAGATTCAATCTTTCAACAGACTACCAATCCCATTGCGCTCTCTCCGACCGCGATACATATCAGAAGCGAGAAAAGAATGCGAAAAAATAATTGCAGCCTGCAGAAATCCCAAACAATGGCATGTATTCTGGCAAGCTTAACGTAGATGGCGCAATTGTTAGTGGAGGTCAAATTGGAGTAGTTGATAAGTGCATAACGGACATGAAAAGTTTATTCCTATCATAATCGACTAATCAGAAAGAATAAGATTTATAGCCAGTAAATAAATTTCACCAATTATAGACAAGTTAACCTACAAACTGACGTTTATGCACCGATTCCATCCACTCATTTTTGTATCAACTGTTCTTTACGGCGGTAAGTTTTTGCTTTTCCTTTTTTCAATTCATAAATGAGGCTTTTTACACTTATAGGGCCGTATTTCTCCATAAAAGCAACTAATTAAAGTGTTATTGTATATTATTACTTGTTATTACTGTCACTCATGACCTTCACTCACACTAGCGCTCTCTGGCGGGAGCGATATCGTCCATCCCTGCCATTTCATAAACATCTAAGAGCAAGTCCAACAGGCAAGATTGGAGACAAATGAGCGATGATGACGGTGCGACAACACGAAGAACACATTTTCAAACTCCTTTAAACACGAATATTATGATCCTCTACCAGTTATCAAATTGCGGCCACCTATAGATAGTACCTTCGTGTACATTTCGATGACTATTTCAGTCATTTTAAAATTCTCACATAATCTGACCAATCGCAAACCAAAGACAACTCGTGTTATCGCGATAACGCCAGCTGTCTTTCAATTCTGATTGGAGGATCAGCTTCGGTATTTTCAACGACGTAACCATGGCAACACAAAGTTTGGCAGTTCTATCAATATTAATTGTTCCTGATTGTGTCAAAATGAGTCGCTTCGGTGCAAATTCAAATAAAATTATGAAACGAAACATTATAATATTGACGATTTTGATAATTTGTTAATGATTGTAATACATTGTTCGTATTTTTAATAATAAAGAAACTTTATTCGTGAAATAGTATAATAAAATTCAAATTGTGATTGAATTCATCTCATAAATCTGTCTTTTATTTCTCAACTGAATTGTTTTGAGAAAACACCACTCGTCCTGCGGACTCATGTTGTTTTCACGAAGCAATTCAGTTTCGTTCATAAATAAATCGACAGACTTATTGCAAAATTCAATCACTCGAGGGATTACTCCTGACTATTCTATACGCTAAAACTTGATTGACAACCACGACGTCACTAAATCACCTGGCTCAGATACTATATCGGCAAAAACTTGCGCTGATAAACTAGTCACCCCCCTACGGATTCTGATGACGCAATCATTCTAGAGCGGAAAACTTCTTCAGTTGAACCCATTCTCAAAAAGGACGATAAGTATGTACGACTCTAGGCATTACAAGCCCAATATTAGTCTGGTTCCTGTGCCTATCTTCGGCTAGAACATGAAAGCCATTAATAATAATAATAATAATAATTTTTAATTGTCTTAAGAAACATAAAGTTTGTAGACACGTTTGTAGACACGTTTGTAGACACGTTATGTTTTCTTTCCACAACGTAGCATGACTTCAGGAAAATCTGTGATCACTAATATGTTGAGCTGTGTCTTGGAGAGGACCAAAATAGTTGATCAAGTTGAATGTCTCAATATTATCAATTTGGACGTACATATTCGCATTTTTGTCCAATCCTGAATTCAGCGTTAAAGCAGGGTCACATGCATTCCAAAGGGCAGGTAATAAGTGGCATTCCATAAGGTTCAGTGCTAGGCCCTTTACTGTTCTTGATAATTACCAAAAACATTCCCGATCACATGAAGTCGTTTCGATCACTTTATGCTGATGACACTAAAATCACAACCTCCTCCGGAACTCTCAGGATATTCAGACAGACATAAACAATATATATATATTGTTTGAGTTGGGATTGGTTACTACCACTTAACTCATCTTAGTGCAGTGTTATCCACGTGGGATAATATAACCATTCATTCAACTACCTTCTGGATAACGTCATCATTGACGAAGTTGAACACAATGACCTGGGAGTACTTGAGAACTCGAACATACCGTGGAGTGACCATATAACGCACTAAATAGAAAAAGAGAACACCACTCCATTTATACTACACAAGTCATTCCAGAAACTATATTCACATTACCTCTTAACACTGTATAAAACAAATGTGCGTCAGAATTTCGAATTCGCTAACAGTGGTTTGTACCTGGTGCTTGTCCCTAACAGAGAATTTCTGGAAAATCCGAAGTGAGTAATACGAATCCGAAGAGAATTTCTACCTATTTTCCACCCTACTATGATTTTTCGGAAGTGCATGTCACTTGAAATTATACCATTTAGGGTAATTTTGTCAATTTTTGGTGCATCTATTGATTCAAGAGAATTCCGAATTCTACGGCAACAATTACGAAAGTTACAGTTAGACACACAGTGTATTTAATCAACATTCTTTAACCTTAATGATCGACTTAATTTTAAATACCCCCATAACATAGGTACGCTAGAGTCAATTGTTTTTCCTACCAAATGATCAACATGTATTTTCTTATACTTAACTACTCATCTATATAGTATAATAAAATTTTAAAGAAAAATTTTCGTAAACATTTGAAAAAAATGAAAATGTTGCAGGTAAGGGATTCTAAAGTCATTTGTGAAATAATTTTTTTCCTTGGCTACTGTCACATTGTTGGCGGTATTTGTTTTGATCGTTATTTTCAGATATAAATGTATTCAATTTTAATATTTTTGATAATTTTTCTACCAATTCTTTCATGTATTCGTCATCTATTGTATTGTCATACGTAACATGTGCCCTTTCTGATTCTGAAATTTAAAAAATTATTAATGTCGTCGTATCTGTTTCTTGAGATGCCTTGTATGTTTCACTCTCACATGAAAAAACTCTAAACTGAAAACCAAGCGTTTTTTAACTTTTATTCAGTTTTTTTATTGAATATATCCGCTACTTTACGAATACACTATATAATGATAGTTTCAAGAGTGGTTTTCCCACTGGGCTAACTTAGCTACAGCCTCGGGCGACAAAACTTAGAGGGGCAGCAGATTTCGGAGAGAAGAACATTTTTTATAGCAAGTTTCTAAAAGCTTCGAGAAAATTAAATGAAGCAAACGTTTTCCCGTCCTGAATTCATGTTATCTGAATGAACCGAATTATAATACTATATTTTCGTAATTATTATTTTTTATCCTACTTTTTTTCCGTTTATCGAATATGGAAATTAATGCAGGTAATCATTCTTGAGAATTATCAATAAACATCAGGTACTGAAACATATATCCTTATTTGGAGAAAAAACTTAAGTGGCTTAGGGAGACCGAGGACCTAAATCCGCCTTGAATAATTCTAGTTCTTGGGTTCCATTGAATCAAAAACCAAATATATTGAATGAGTAACTAACAGAATAATTCCATCATGTTTAATATCAAAAGAAGACGGATTCGACGGAAACAAAAAAAACGTAATGTAAAGTCGAATAAATGAATTAATGAATATTTGGATCGTTTGGGGTGAATATAATTCAAGAAATAGAATCTACCCAAAACACAAAAACAACGTCACTTTCACTAGAGAGGTCAAACATTTGAGTTCCTGAAGATGCCAATTTTGTTGACGAAACGCGCGTCAAGATAAATTGACGTGAATTTGGTGTTCTGGGTAGTTTCCACTCCTTGAATTTTGTAAAGTGTATTATTTCTTGGAAAGTGATAGCAAAGTGTTATGTCCTCTCGTATACTATTTGTGGATTCATTTCAGGTGCTTCGGTTGGATGCAAAAAGGGTCATTCATT
Source organism: Chrysolina americana (assembly GCA_958502065.1). Taxonomy (NCBI): domain Eukaryota; kingdom Metazoa; phylum Arthropoda; class Insecta; order Coleoptera; family Chrysomelidae; genus Chrysolina; species Chrysolina americana. The sequence continues at coordinate 36,280,409 of OY293420.1, forward strand.
GCCATGGAAGGAGACATAAATGAAAAAATATGAAAGACTCACCAAATCAACCGGTTGTTTCTTCAATATTTCAATCAGTGAACTGTGCGCTTCTTTTTTTTGAAAACTAATTCGATTCTGAACTCAAATGTTATGAATGTCTCCTTCCAGTAACTTTTATATGCAATCTAATCTTTAAACGAATTTTGATTATGATAAAACTGTTCATTATCTTTTTGAAAATAATCGAAGGTCGGTGATACAACGGACGCATCGATTTGACTGAGAAACCTACTCACAAAAATAATAAGAAGCTAATAAATATGTCGAAGACGATGAAACAATGGTACGTAACATATCACGAAACTTGGCAAATCCATTATTTGAAACATTACTCCTCAGCGTTTCAAACCAATATTTGAAATATAACACTTTGAATCTGACCAAGTTATTTGATGAAATATCCAATGTATCTGGGCGACCTCTTCATCTCAATTACAACTTCACTACAATAGTTCGTCTTGAAAGAAGTCAAGTCGAGGTCAAATGAATTATGAATATCTCTAGCAGTATCCAAAAACATTAGTTTGCTTTCTCATTGAGAGATGGCGGTGAGAACACCGATTTACGAGTTATTTTGGGACATCATCAGTAACTTAGACTTTGTCGACCGATGTTTTACTACAATCCACCTATAGTGTACTTGTCAGAAAATAACTACTCTCTTGGCTGATACCACGACGGTATTAAATTATATCTCACTATTGCAAGTGCTCCCTTTGTAGCCAATTAGCAGAATTTTAATTAGGACAAGGGTACCACCAGCAAACTACACCTTTTTCAGCTGTAATTCAGAAAGTATAATTTGTAATTCAGAATAATAAATTGTAATTCAGAAAACATTAAATGAAAATCAGATTGGTGAAATGAAATTCAGAAACTTTAACTTGTAATTCAGATTAGTGAATTGTATTTCAGAATGTGTAATTTGTAATTCAGATTAGTGAATTGATAATCAGAAAGTGTAACTTGTAATTCAGAAAGTGTAAATTGTTATTTAGAGAGTACCAGCTGTGATTTATTGTTCTACCATTTCTTATTCTAACTTATCAAGTCCTTGACGAGCATAAAATGAAGGCTTTCACGGCCGGAAGTATAATCGAGGAGTATGGTTTCCGGGCTTTGGTTCAACTCCGTGGAGGCGGTTTCTATGGACGATTTGCTCACAACTGCGGTGAGCATCTTTAGTGTGAATTTCGTCGTATACTGATGAGTATTACGTCGCTCTTCGAGAAGTCAAAATCCATGCTGATGCGCATCGCAGTTGTGAGCAAAACGTCCATAGAAACCTCCTCCACGGAGGTGAACCGACCACGTCCCCAAAGCCCGGAAACTATACTCCTTGATCAAGTCCTTGACGGTTTCTGAATTACAAGTGATGGTTTCTGAATTACAATTGACGCTTTCTGAATAACAATTCACTAATCTGAAATTGAAGTTACAGTTTCTGAAATACAATTTACTAATCTGAATTACATGTTACGGTTTCTGAAATTCAATTAACAATTCTGAATTACATGTCATATTTTCTGAATTACATTTTACTAATCTGAACTTCAAGTTACACTTTCTGAATTACATGTGAAAAAGGTGTAGTTCGGAAGGTTTGCATTCTATTAGTGCAAGGGTCTGGTGCTAGCTTGAAGTGCGCACCAATCACCCGGAGTGGTGCTGCTAAAGTCCCAGTCAAATTTGCTGAAAATTTGGTATACTGTAGTTTATGATGTCATGATGAAATGTCTCCTTATGCAACGTAATCTAAGTCAGTTTTCAAGATACAGGGTTGGCTTCGTTAACTCTGTACTCTCCGAATCATCGAAGACATTGATGAACAGTGCCCCAGAATTGTTCCTTGCTTCGAGGAGACCGGGTGATAATTGAAATTCATTACCGTTACTGTCACAAATGTATCAACACACAACAAGATCTTTCCTAGTGGGATTCCTCGTACAATTTTCTCATCATGAAGCTTAGGCTCGAACATCACCAGTTTTCAACTGCTCGCAGGCGCCAGGCGACCCTCTAGAATGGTTTCAGCTCTACCAGATACGCTCGCATCTTTTGCCAATAGTACACGAATCATCTGTTCACTTCTTCCATAACGCCGTTTCTGAAAATCAGCCAAACCCTCTTGAAATCCATTCCAATTTCTACATCTTCTTCAATGTCTGCTACTAGTGCATGTTGTTTTATTTTGGGACTGCCTTTAATCAGTTCAATCGGTAGTTTGCCATATGCAATTACCCCTATTCTCTAGTTTTTCTGAGTCGTTGTCGATTCTTTGAATGTTAATGGAATTAGGTACGCTCATGCCGAATCTGCCGAATCTTTCTGAAATTCCAGCATCTCATTGATATTTCCTCAGATAAAACTTCCTCTACAACTTCTATGATGGTAGCTTTAATATTATCAAGTTCCTGTGTATCTTCCTCAATCATTTCAGAATTATTCTTAATTTGCAGGGTTGTTTCGCGGCCTCAAATTCCAAAGCTCATGCAAGGGTATCTACGAGATGTGTAGAACGAGCTTATATCATAGCTTACTTTGTTCGCTTAGCCCATCCAAGAATATATGAAACACGAATCTCTTCGTCAATTTTTCCGCTGTGGCTGGATAAGCAAGTCGAATCAAACCGAATTCCTGTGAGGATTCGCTTGATTTCTGGCAACGATTTTTCAGCTGCGAATGTCGAACAATCCCTGATACTGAATACACATTATTATATTCAATATCCTCCGCTACTTTTTGAATTGTTTTGTTAAAAATTGATAATAATGATATCCCTTCAAAATAACAAGTCTCAGAGTGTAACCAAAGACATGGTATGTGTGCGTACAGGACGGCTATCATTATATACCTTTCAGCTGAACCACCCCTTGTGGTCGGTGTGTAATTCTTACCGAACTGAGTTTTCTGTTGCTTTTTTTACTCAAACAAACCTCAGAGGTTTCATTACATGGATAAAGATAATATCATAATACATATTATCAAGCACTGTAAATCACAATATACTTATCGCAAATTCTATTATATACATATCTCTAGAATATGTTGTAATATCTTACGCCTAAAATTATTCGATGAGAGTGTCCAATCCAAATCGATGACTGCATTGAAATTATTGGCTAGTCGAAACATAGTTACAAGTGGAGATCTGGTTGTAATAGATATCATAGGAATATTGAACATAGCAGATGTACGGGTTCTACGAGGCGGGACATTGAACCTGATCATAGCTAGTATTTCTGGAGAGTTAATTTTATAGTTGATGATTTTGAATAAAAAGGATAACATGGACATGCTATGCCTATTTCCCAACGATAACATTTTAAACTTATTTCTCAAGTATGTTGTTCTTATTGTGTTATAGTCAGCTCTTCTATGAAATTTTTTAAAGTACAAGTATCTAAGAAATTCGTTCGGAATTTTTTCAATTTTCTGCAGTAAAATTTGACTCTCTCCAAATCAAATTATCGATGCAAACTCCAATTTAGGTCTGACTAGTGTGTAGTAGAGAAGTTTTATTGATTCTATATTATCAAAATCCCGTGTTTGTCTCATTATAAAACCCAACATACGGTTTGCAGAACGCACAATACCTTGGATATGATTTTAGAATGATAGTGTGTCGCTATATGTAACCCCCACGTCTTTAACCTCATGGCATCTCCTAAGAACTTCCCCATTAATTTCATATTCAAATTTAATTGGTTGTTTTGAGAAAGTAATTGACATAGCTCAGCATTTTTTGATGATTAAATATAATTTGTTATCACAGTTCCATTTATGAACGTGGTCTATATCCATTTGTAATTTCACACAGTCTCTTACGTTCTGAATCCTTTTAAATATTTGGAGGTCATCTGCGAAGAGCAGACAATCTGAATTTTTCACTTTAGAAGACAAGTCATTAATGCACATAATGAATAAAAGGGGCCCCAAATTAGAACCTTGAGGTACACCTGAGTTTACTGAAAGTTTTTTTGAAGTATTTCCACTATGCTTCACAGTTGTAGAGATGCCAAATTTAGGTGTAAGTTTTGTCAGTCGGGTCTGTACCTTTCGATCGGACGACACCGGTCGCCGCCACTGGGTTCTATAAATTAAAATATATGTTACAATTCGTCCATGGGATAGACAACCCAATGAACGTCGTCAAGGCGGGTTGCCTATCGTTTATTGGTATCGGGGGACAACGTGCTCGCGTATACATCTCTACCTTCATTTGTTTTTTTTTGTAATGTTTTTGAACTCGCTGGGAAGTAAAAACAATTCTTCAGGGTTCAGCCTGGATTTTCTTTCGCTTTTGTGATAGTAAAAATGAACCATGTTTTAGTGCTTTGAGTGAGGCTCTGAGTAATTACTCGTGGTTAAAAGTAATCAATATATCCCTATGGGAATATATTTTTCTGTGCCTGTAATTTATTCTAGGTAGGTAACTTTCCCCTTACTATTTTTGTCCATGTTGTTGGACCTCGTAACTTTCCAATACATTGTATGATAAGTTCATGTGTCTAACTGTAATAAATTTATTCTAGTCCACTTATTGCCGACATTCTCGGCTGGCGAAATAAAACCATCATCAGTTTCTCTGCGTTTTTCTTCTACTGAGAGCCCAACACGAAACCCAAAAACACCCCTGAGAAACCGTTTTGTAACACAGTCAACGATCTATCTTTCAAATTCATCAACTGCAGGAAATTGTATCATGATCTACTTGGTCAAATGCCTTGTGGAAATCCATGAAAAAAGTGTCAAGTTGTGACCTACTTTCCAAAGTCTCGGAGGCATAGTTGGTAAAGATAAATATATTGGTATTGGTTGATTTGCTCTTCAAGAAGTCATGTTGTTGAGACACTACATATTTTTCAGTATGGTCATATAATTTAGAGTAAATTATTTGTTCAAACAATTTGGATGGTGCACACAAAATAGATATTCCACGATGATTTTCGATGTTTAATCTATTTCCTGATTTAGGAATTGGAGTCATTATCGCTGTTTTCCATATTGAAGGAAAGACTTTAGTTGATATAATAAGATTGAAAATATGCATCAAAGGTTTTTTCAACCATTCATTACAGGCTTTGAGAATATATGGAGGAATGCCATCTACAGTTTCTGGTTTTTTCACCGCCCTATTATAGTCGTCGTCTATTATTTCATTGAGTACGAAAGTGCTATTACACGCAACATTATCCGCAACGAAGTTAATATTATACGTAGCTTTAGTCGGAGCATAAACAGACGAAAAAAAGTTTGCAAAAACTTCTGCTGTTTCATTAGCGGAAATACTTTCTCCCTCAAGTATATAGCTTCCTAAGTTCAGGTTATTTTTTTTCTTTGTATTTGTATAATTCCAAAATTCGTTAATATTATCTTTTAAGTTTTGTTCAACTCTATTAGTATATGTTTTCTCTTCGGCTCTAATCAAGTTTCTCAACTGCTTTCTCAGTTTCAAGTATTTTTCCATGAAATGATCGGTAATTTTACTCAGTCTACTGTATTTATCTTTTTCTTTAATGACATCGTTGATCTCTTTCGTAAACCAGTTGGGAACCTTTTTTGTGTTTTTGTTCTGAACATATTTGGGAACACACTCCTCAATCGTTTTCGACCATAATGAATAAAAATGTCGTAATGCCGTGTTCACATCCGATGTCTCGCTTAGTACATTTTCCCAATTAGTATCTCTAATTCGTTCGCTCAATTTCAGAAAATCAGCTCGTTTGAAGTTGTCTTCTTGTTCTTGTGAACATATACTTTGTCCTATTATATGATCTCTGATTTTAATTGAAATATATAATGCTGGATGATAGATATCCTCTTTTAGAAGTGGTAATTCCTCTTTAAGAACTTCACAGTTTTCATAATTGCTTTCGGAACTCATTATCAAATCTAAGGTTTTACCTTGTGTATTTTTTATGTCGTTGAATAGCCTAAAATTGTTAAAATCCAAAAAGTCGTGAATGGTATCAAGTTTACTATTCGATGTGTTATAATTACAATTGATTCCAGTGATTTCAGGTATATTAAAGTCTCCGAAAAAGTAAGTGGTCTCTAAATTAACTAAATTTTTTTTGTAAAAAGCTATTACCGACTCATATACTTCCACTGCACTATTGGGAGGTATATACATAGAACCAAAACTATACTTAGCATTTTTTACTTTTATATGTATTACCAATGCCTCAAAGACAGAAATCATTTTAAGAATATTTAAAATTTTATATTTTTTCCTGGTAGCTATTAAAACTCCACCTCCTCTAGTTTTGTTAGTTAATTGGTTATTCCTATCAGATCTTACCACATTAAACTCATTTATATCCACAATTTCTCCGTCCCAAACCCCCTCCTGCAACCACGTCTCGACAGCCACAATAACATCGTATGAACTTTCTAAAGTGTTCCTGAAAAATTCGTTCAATTTAGTATTTAACCCTCTGCAGTTTTGATAATAAATTGTTAAGTCAGTCACCATTTTTATGTATATATGAGTGAGGCTCGTAGAAATAAGTGTAAACAATCAAATTTATGATATATTACTACAAAGTACAAGATAAACTATGGAGTACCTTATTGACAGAAAAGGAAACAAATTCAACACAAACACCCTTAATATAATATAACCTATCGTGTGAATCCATATTTATTTTAATTCCAATATAAACAATTCGGTTCCCAACACCTTCTCAGTTATATTTTTTACTTCACGGGCGGAAAAGTAAAACAAAACGACGAATGTTTCATACAATATCTTCTTCGGTTATTTCCTTGACATTGTTGTCAATATTCACATAAACTCGCCCATTCCTCGAAAATACATGAGATCCAAACTTTTTCTTAGCATTTACTTGGAGCTTATACATTTTCTCAGAAAGATCTTCATTCAGATATAAGTTGGATTCTTTTAACAATGATTTTACCCTATAACTTCGTTCCTTTTAAAATTCGAAACAAATGTGATGATAATTGTTATAGGTATTTTATTGTTGTCATTCAGTTTACCAATTCTAAATAGTTTATTGATTTCCCAATGTGAACACTTAATTGAGTTATATGAAATACAACATATTTCTCAATGATATTTCTTATTCAAAACAAAGCCTATACAACTGCCAGACTTGTGTCTAATAGTTTGTCTCGAATATCTACCAATATAAAATCTTTCATTTCGTCCAAAAATTACAAAAGTACAAAACAAACAACTTACAAGAATTTAAATATTCTACGTGACCCGTGTCTTACTGGAAAACGTAATGAGTAATCAACCGATAGCATGGGTTGAGCAAAGTATAAGTTTAATTTTTGCAGCTTCAAAATAGAGATTCATGTTCCACCGGAGGCGTAACTATATTCATTTTGGTCTGGGAGGACCTGAAGTATAATCAATTTGTTCATTCAGGTGTGCATATATCCCAAGGTATTTCCTTTGATTCACTTACCATCATCACATTTTGTTGAGAGTGATTTGAAGTAAAGTAGATTTTTAGCGTACGAGGTGAAGGTTATATAAAACGGTTTGGGTACATTGACAATCAGTAATTTACTTTCGTACCGTACATTTGGAGACAGAGCAATGAAGAATGTTGTGGTCGAACACCAAAATGAAGCTAGCAAAGGAGCTCAATAGGAGGTGTTTTCTTCTACAATGCAGACGAATAGGAATCCTACCGAAACACATATAACGGCATCCACAAGACCCATCGAAAACCTACTCCTAAGACAAGAAGCACATGCCAATATTAAAGAACATAACTACAGGTTAGGAATTAAATTATTGAATATAGAAATTTCATCAAATCATTCACTAATAAAAAAGTTACAAGATACGTGACACTAAAGAGGATTATAATCACACTAACAAATGAAACAATTTTTCTAAATTTTTCTCACAAACAACATAGGTTATACAATACCCTGTTTCACAAAGTCAAGTTCAAAAACTTAAATAAAATCAATTCTTTGAAAATTTTTCAATTACAATCAAAAGTAAAATCACAACCCAATTGGATTAAAAATATTTCCAACACAGTCATCCCAGATGATGTGTTACAATTTTTAGCACTAGGCCCCAAATTTAGTATTGAACCAACGATTCGCAAAGACATTTCTATAAGGGACATTTTGGCAGATGTCGACTATATCACCTCCACAATCACTGATCTTAACCAGAGAAATATCACCATAGCACGTGCTACTAACATTATTACCAATCACATACAATATGCTCTCCTCATAACAAGTCAGTTTTCCAAAACTTATTACTTCAATCAAAAACTTTTTTAAAAAATAACCCACACTCAATCATAACACAGTCAGATAAAGAAAACGTCACAGTTGTCATGGAAAAAGATCAATATTAAACGATATTATTATTAATAGCAACTCGTATACCGAATTACCCAAAGATCCCACTTCCGCTATACAAAGAAAAATAAACGAGTTATTAATGCACTTGAAGAAAACAAATCAAACAGAAGAAAGCATAAGGAAAATACTCACGTGCTATAGTGGTATTTCATCTAAATTCTACTCATTACCCAAAATTCACAAACCCACCATTTCAGTACGACCCATAGTAGAATCCATAGGTGCTCCTACAGAATTTATTGACTCATTCATAACAGATATTTTAACTAAAGCCTACGACCTCAATAATGAATACTATATAAAAGATTCGTTTGAGTTGTCTGAGAAATTTAATAATATGACTCTTTCAGTCAACTACGTTCTAGCTAGTCTGGATGTGATCTCCCTGTTTAGCAATGTGTATCTCGAAGCCTGCCAAAGAGCAGTCCATAAAAATTGGGATGCTATTAGAATCCATTGTAACATTAACGAAGGATCCTTCATGAATATTTTAATATTTCTTTTTAACAATACCTACTTTTCATTCAATAACGAATTCTATAAACAAACTTTTGGCACACCTATGGGTGCTTCGATATCCCCCATTCTAGCAGCTTACGTCATGGATGATGTATTGGACACAGTACTTCCGGTACTATCGTTTAAAACACATTTTATCAAAAAGTATGTCGATTACATAATTGTAGCATTACCAAATAATGGCACAACAGAGATTCTGGATACTCTTAATAGCTATGACCCACATATTCAATTCACAATTGAACTGGAAGACAATGAATGTTTAGTACCATTCCTAGATAATAAACTTATTCGCACTCCGAATAACAGTATACTGGTACAGGAAACCGTGTCATTCTGACAGATACATAAACTACGAGTCGTATCACAAACGGTCAATGAAAATGAATCTATTAAAACAAATTAAGAACAGAGTAATTAGAATCTCTGACAAATCCATTCATATTAAAAATTTAAAAATTCTTTAAAACCTGTTTATTCGAAATTCATATCCACAAAGTTTAGTATGAAGTATTTTGTACAACACACCATCCCTCCCTCTTACTGAAATTACTGAAAACAACATTAGTATCATTCCAACCCCAAATGTCAATGATTCTGATACCACCCCCATTTTACCAGTATTTACTTATCTACCTTACATTAAAGAGATCACACCCAAGCTCACTAGACTATTTCCCCCTCGGTGTAATATTAAAATTGCTAATAAAACAGTGCTGACCATCACATCAATTTTCTCAAAAGTTAAAGACAAAGTACCCATACCAGCAGCTTCCAATATGATATATAGTATTCCTTGTTCAGATTGTAACAAAAATTACATTGGTCACACGTCAAGAACCCTATCAAGTAGAATTACCACACACAGAAGTGAATGCAGATTGCATCCAGAGAGATGTGCTTTAGCAGATCACGTTAATAGGTTGGATCATCGAATCAACTATGATTCAATGAGAGTGCTAGTCAAAGAGTCACATATGTAAAAAACAATCTTTCTAGAAATGGCATTTATTTTTAATATTAATATTAATAAAAATACAGATATAAATCATTTGAGTGGGATTTATTCCTATTTACTTTCACAAGACAACAATCGTAATATGACTAAATCAGTACCTTTTCCCTCACATGATACATGATACTGGTCGAGTTCATGCGTCTATGAGAGTCGCAGTTCGTGAGCTCCTCAAACAATTACTGTTTTAAGTGTGTTTTTTTTTTTTGTTGAAAGAAGGCTGAATTTTGTTTCACTCCATTTTAGAAGCTATTGTACATCATCTTGAACTGAGAAAACTGGAAATTTCAAGTGAGGACATAGTAAATTGAGCTGAAAGAAAATTAATATCCGAACCAGATTTGCCAAATCGTCAAACAGTCTCTTTCTCCAATATGACTTCTAAAACTACACGAAGTAATACCGTGTCAAATATTATTGATGAAAATATGATGGAAAGCATAATCACTAAACTAGTTCAACGACTTATGAGTAAAATTGAAGAACAGCTGGAAAACCTAACTACTAAAATTGACAAAATGGAATACAATTTTAGTAATATGTTGATAAATTGTCTACATTGGACAAAATATCTCAAACTAATCAGAAGGAAATTGTGGTCATCAAAAGTAGAATGGAGAACTTGGAACAAACTTTGAAACGAAATTCTTTGAGAATAATAGGGGTTAAGGAAGAAAAAAACGAAACAATTTTATCAAAGGTGCTGAATATTATCAATGATGCTGTAAGCATAAAATGTATACATACGGAGATAAACAATGTATTTCGAGCAGGTAAGCTTGATCAAAATCATTCCAAGCCAAGACATATTGTGGTATCATTTGTTACGACTTTGAAGAGAAACGAATTATACGCAGCCAGAAGCAGACTAAAGGGAACGGGTATATTTATAATGGAGGATCTTACAACTCATTCATACAATATATTAGTCGAAGCGAAGAAGAAATTTGGTCCCAATATGGCATGGTCCCGAAACGGTAACATTTTTCGGAAATATGACAACGCAGTAAGACTGATTAAAAATCATAGTGATTTACTGTAGGTTTCAAATATTTGCTTCTTTTTGTCCATTGTGCTAAAAAAACGGGGAACGATTGGGGTTATCTTTTTATTTGGAACTCATAATGTAAGGTTTACATTACCTACACTATTCTGGAATGTGTATATATAATTTTTAATTTTAATTTAATTTACATTTTCATATTATAACATTTTACCTTCAACAAAATTACACTTTGTTTATTTCAATCTTGAAGTAGGGCTCACACTGCCAACTGGCACTAACATTATACAATGGTTTATATATACCATCAAAACTGTAGGGGACTCAATACTAAATGTCATGCTTTTTACAGGGGATGTTTGGAGAATGATTTTGATATTATTGTAGCAGTTGAAACATGGTTACAGGAGGGAGTAAAGGACGGGGAAATTGTACCTACAGAATCCTTTAATTTAATAAGAGCAGATAGAGATCTTGCATTCACAGGCAAAAATACGGGAGGAGTATTAAAAAAAAAAATTTTAGTCTAAACAGGAGTAAATCCCAATAACAAGACATGTAAATTAAATAATTCAAGCATTATTCAACAATTTTATAGTGATAGAGTATTATAGTAATGATGAATATTGTACGTTAATGGACACATGATTCATTTAACAATAGAAGCAATAGAAAGTTCTTAGCTAATTTTATAATTCTCAATAATTAGTAATGATACTTTGTAATGGTTGATACTTAATGATAATGAACACTTAATATTTAGTAATAATGAATATTGTATATTTATGAACAGAAGAACAACAATAGAAACAATAGAAAATTCTTAATGAATTGTATAATACTTAGGTGAGGCTATCCTATGTTTTGGTTGACAAAAAGTAATTCTTTAATATATGTCTTTACGTGATTCATTGAATCGAAGTTCATATCGATATAACTACAGAATTGATTATAAGTTTTACTTAGTGACTTGAAGTGTACGTTTGTTCTAGAATGAGGTAGGTAGAAGCAAAATTCGTTTCTGGAGTTGAATCGTGGTAAATGGCAGTTGAACTGAGGAAGTATTTCGGGGCTGTCGATTAAATTGTTCACTATCTTATACACAAACATAATGGAATACAAAGTTCTTCTATTTTGTAGAGAAAGTAGACTGAATCTATTTAATAGGATCCTATTGTCGATACCTTGTTCAGGGTACACTCCATCCAGTTTATAGGATAAATATTTCATAAATCCTTTTTGAATTGACTCAATCTTATTTATATGGATATTGTAGATGGGCGACCATATCAAGGAGCCGTGTTCCAGTCTAGATTTTACATAGGCATTGAAAAGAGTTTTTAGGCAATCCTGGTTTCTGAAACTTTTGCAATTCCGATATATAAGACCAAGCATTTTTTTAGCTGAGCATGTCGTTTTATTATAATGGAAGGTGAAGTTTAACTTAGTGTCAAAATATATCCCTAGATCCTTTGTTTGAGTGCAGTGCTGAAGTGAGGCATCTTCTATATAGTAATCAAACTTAATGACATTATTTTTGAGGGTATATTGTGAATATTTACACTTCTTGGCGTTAAGGGGGAGATTGTTTTCGATGCACCATGCATGTAGATTATCAAGATCGTTTTGTAGTATTAAACAGTCTGCTTCAGATATAATTGGTCTAAATATTTTGAGGTCATCAGCAAAAAGTAAAATTTTACTTGAAATATTCTCACCTATGTCATTTATAAAAAGTGAAAACAAAAGCGGTGCTAGGTTGCTTCCTTGAGGTGCGCCACTGGTAGGAGTAAATTGAAAGGATTTGTGACCTCTGTACTCTACGAAGAGAATACGTTTCTCCAAATAGGATCGAAAAAGATTCAATAATTTAGTATCAAATCCATAATAATCTAGTTTGCTAACGAGAATGTAGTGGTCCAATTTGTCGAAGGCCTTCGAAAAATCTGTGTGGACAGTATCCACCTGTGAATTATCATCGAATGCGTTGCTTATTGATTGTGTGAAGCACATCAGGTTAGTTATAGAAGATCGTTTACTAAAGAATCCGAGTTGATTATTTGAGATTAGGTTTTTTTACATTTGGAAAGATTCTGTTGTACAAGCATATTTCGAAGGCCTTAGCAGAATTAAGTTATTGGTCTATAATTGGCGATATTGTTGATTTTCCCACTTTTGAAGATTGGGCAAATCTTGGATATTTTCCATTTATCGGGAAAACAACCCGTGCTCAAAGATAGATTGAATATTAATTGTAATGGTTTACATAGTATGTGAGCACAGTCCTTAACAAAAAAACTTGGTATATTATCAATTCTACTTGTAAGCTTTGGTTTGAGTTTTTTAAGAGAGTTGCAAACTTCCAGTTCCGAAAATTCAGTAATTGATATGATAGGGTTATCAGATAAAACATTTCTTTTCTCATATGTTTGTTGAGATGGTGAGTATGCACTTTCAAAAAACATGCAAAAGCATTCACAATGTCAGTAGAATTGCTGTACTCATCCTCATCTAGAAATAGTATACCAGGAATGCGTAAGGTACCTTTCTTGTTTTGAATGTAGGCCCAAAAATTAGCAGGGTCGTCCTTTATTGATCTCTCAGATTTATTTTCATATTCTTTGTAGGCTATATCAATTTTTGTTTTTATAGATCGACGAAGAGTTCGGAATTGTTCTTTATGATTTACAGAATTTGATTTCTTAATTTTTTCAAATAGCTTATTTTTTTGTTTGATGTTCCTGATTATTTCGGTTGTGAACCATGGGGGATATTTTCTAATGAAATTTCGTTTGAGTGGAACACATTGATTTAAAGTAGGACTAAGTAAGGAATAAATCAAATCTATAGCTGAGTTGACTTCGGTACATACTTCAAGAGGAGACCAGTCAATGTTTTGAATAAGGTTATATAGTAGTGGAAAATTGGCCTTACGAAAGTTGTATCTTACTTCGTCTGTATTAAATTCTATATTGTGATCAGGAGTGGCAAATTCAATAGCTATATTTAATGCCGGGTGGTAGCCGTCCTCCATTACAAATGGTAAGTTGTCGTGGGACACAAAGCATTCAAGATTAGACAGTACAAGATCTAATAGGTGGTTTGATATGTTCAGCACAGAGTTGAATTGTTTCAAATCATAAAAGCTGTTGAATTGATGAATATTTTCCAAGTTGATATTTCTATTATTTGAATTGTCATTTGAATAGTTTGGAATGTTGAAGTCACCTAGTATGAGAATTTTGTTGTTGTATAAGCTTTCATGAGATTCTAATGTATCGAGTTGGTTTAAGATTTGAACTTCGCTAGTATTTGGTGGTATGTAGACCAAAAAGATATAAATTATTTTATGATTGAATACAACCTTACATCCTATGACATCTATGCTAAAGAAGTTGACCTGAAACTCCGATAGGTTAATTTCTACAGCTTGACAGTCGTCTCTTACTGCTAGCAAGACGCCACCGCCCCTCGATACTGAATTGGCTTCGAGGTTTCTGTCCTTTCTGAAGACCACAAAGTTATCACTGAAAAGTTCAGAGTTATAAATGTTGGATTGGATCCATGATTCAGTCACAGCTATGAGATGAAATTCTGATGTAGAAGTAGATTTGTAAAAATCATTTGTTTTCGAATTTAGACCTCTGACATTTTGATAGTAACAGTATAGTTGAACGAGCATCTCTTCTTTAGACGAGTTTATTGCTTTTTTGTGATTCTTGGAGTATTAATGGCAATTAAGAAGAAATATCGGATATTAAAAAAAGTACTTATTTTTAAGCAATAATTGCAAGGGTAAAAGTTAGTGGAGAAAAGTTTACTTGTTGTTGTTTATATATACCACCAAATAGCAAGTTGCTAGTATATCAATCGGTGATTGATTTTCTACAAGATAGTATAGCGGATATACAAAGAGCTTACATATTGGGGAACTTTAACTTGCCTGAAATCACTGGAATCTATCCGCAGCATAATGTATTCAATGATAAACTAAATATTTTAACGGGGTTTATGGCTTTTAATAACTATAAACTATTAAATGATATAAAAAATCGGCAAGGACGAACCTTAGACTTAGGAGTCAGTTCATTAGATAATTTGAATGAGTGTACAGTTAAAAGGGATTTTCAACCCTTAGTTAATGAGGATACATATCATACAACTCTGAATATTAATATTAGGATTCATAATGCTAGAAAACAAAAAATTTATTATTGACCAGAGAATAAATATAATTTTAAAAAAGCAAACTTTCTTTTGCTAAGTGAAAGAATCAGAGATACAAATTGGAACAAAATCTTAAGTAAAAGTAATGTAGACCATGCCTTAGATCTTTTTTATACCATATGAAATGAAATAGTTGAAGAGTGCATTCCTAAGTATTCAATAAAAACAAACAATAAAAAATATCCTATATGGTTCACTAAACAAATCAAAGACTTATTAATGGAAAAGGATAAATATAGGAGGCTGATTTCTGTATGTGATTATTACAAAAATAAATTTCAAGATATTAGAAAAAAAGTAAAAAATGTTGTTAAATTAGAGGAACGTAAATATATACTTAAATTAGAAGGGGATATAACTGACAATGTAAACCAATTCTGGAATTATAGAAAATGTAAGAAAAATAGCTTACTAAGTTTGGGATATTATACTTACAAGGGTGAGCCTATACAGTATCATAAATCGGCTGAAACATTTGCTGAATTTTTTGCATCTGTTTATGACTCGAATAAAGCAACATATGACTTGAATAATTTAGACAACATCCTAAATGTGAATGATACGTGCATTATTAATTACTTAACAGATCTACAATTTAATAATGCTGTAAAAAAACTTAAACCAAAAAAAGCAGCTGGGATAGATGGAATGCCTCCATATATACTCAAAGGGTGTCATGAATGGTTAAGAAAACCACTTCTTCATATATTTAATTTGATTATATCAACGAATACATTTCAATCGATATGGACAACATTATTTACTACTCCAATTCACAAAGCTGGTAACAAAATGAGTATGGAAAATCATAGGCCTATATCGATAATGTGTGCTCCAGCTAAGTTAGTCGAACAAATAATATATGAAGTTCTGTAGCATGGTTTTGTTAAGAATAAGTCTGTGAATACAAATTTATTTTTATTCACAAATAAAGCTTATGAGTCATTGGAGGACAGATCTCAACTTGACACGGTATATACAGACTTAAAACAAGCATTTGATAAAGTCCATCATGACATCCTCCTGAATAAACTGAATAACTTTGGTGTATCTAAAAACCTGCTTCTATTAATTGCAGAGAAATTTTATTGTGAAACATAATGGTAACACGTCGTTGAAGTACTATGCTAATTCAGGTGTGCCACAGGGCTCAAATTTGGGTCCTCTACTGTTTGTACTTTTTATAAATGATTTACCTACTGTTCTTGAATATTCTGAATGTCTACTTTTTGCTGATGATTTCAAGGTGTTCAAGAGGGTACAAACAGTAAGAGACTGCGTTATGTTGCAAAAAGATGTAAATAGTATCATTGAATGGAGTTTTGAAAACAAACTATATTTTAATATTTCTAAGTGCTTCACAATGACAATAACACGTGCTAAAGAGCCTATTGAATTTGATTACATGATGGATGTTAGTATACTCAAGAAATGCTTGGAAGTTAAAGAACTAGGTGTTACGTATACCAATCATTTGTCATATGTAAATCAGCCAATCGAATGCTAGGGTTCTTAATAAGACAAAGTTCAATTTTTACCAACTAAATACTATCAAACTTTTGTACTACACTTTAGTTAGATCCAAATTGGAATGTGCCTCTATAATTTGGTATGAAGAATATCAAACAACTCTAAACGAAACTGAGAAAATTCAGAACAAATTTCTTATATATTTATATTTCAAAAAATTTCATGCAAGGCCAGACTACACTATAATTAGATCAGCATAACTAAGAAATAATTTTAAAGTAATGTCACTGGATAATAGGCGTCAAATTAGCTCAATTATGTTTCTGTACGATATAGTCAAAAATAATGTAAATGCACCTGATTTACTATCTTTAATTCGATTTAATGTTCCTCCCCGTAGAACTCGTTCGTCTGCATTGTTTAATGTTCCATTTTTGTCTACAACTACTAGAACTCCTCTTGTGGCCATGTTAGAACTAGCAAATAATTTTAAATCTGTTTGTCGACTTAGATTGGATCCATGATTCAGTCACAGCTATGAGATGAAATTCTGATGTAGAAGTAGATTTGTAAAAATCATTTGTTTTCGAATTTAGACCTCTGACATTTTGATAGTAACAGTATAGTTGAACGAGCATCTCCTCTTTAGACGAGTTTATTGGTTTTTTGTGATTCTTGGAGTATTAATGGCAATTAAGAAGAAATATCGGATATTAAAAAAAGTACTTATTTTTAAGCAATAATTGCAAGGGTAAAAGTTAGTGGAGAAAAGTTTACTTGTTGTTGTTTATATATACCACCAAATAGCAAGTTGCTAGTATATCAATCGGTGATTGATTTTTTACAAGATAGTATAGCGGATATACAAAGAGCTTACATATTGGGGAACTTTAACTTGCCTGAAATCCTGCCTGCGTTTAGACGAATTATCTTTGACTACATCCTTATTTCTTCTATGTAATATATACATGACATATCAAATCATGAAGAGACCAAGTATAATGTTAAATGTGATCTTACTAAGTTATGTAACTCGTATCATTGTGTAATATATAATTATTTTATAGTTGAATACTTTATCCATGTAATTAAACCAGTAGGTTTGTATGAATAAGAGATTAATAAATAAATAAATAAATAAATGATTTAAACTTGAATGTTACATATTTTTTTTAATTTTCAAAATTCAACAACAATTCAAAAATCTTTTAAATTAAACATTTATATAAGTGTTAAAAAATCAATTTCACAAAACAACACTCCAAGGTTCAATCCAACCTCACTTAGTACCCACCCTCAGTTATTACCACTGTTTTTCTTGTGGTTTTTTCAATTCCTTTCTGGACATGACAGATGTCAAAATCCTTTTAAATTCCAATAAAATTGTATATCAAATAGATGGCGCACGCCTATACCAGTTTGTATCCACCCTCAGTTGGTACCACTGTTTGTTTGTTGTTTTCCTTTGACATGACATGACACAATCCGTGTCACAGGTCACAGTCATTATTCATTCCAAATCCGTCATTCATAAGACAAGGTCCTAACCTAATAAGTTTAAGTCTGGCCACATGTTCGGCACAGACCAACAATTTAAATATTAATTTTAATGTGTTATTACAGTAAAGAATGTTTACTTTACTATAGTGTATGCGCATTTTATTGACAATGCATCAGCTTTTCATCCTGTACTTAATATTTGATTTTTATAACACTTGTCGAGTCACCTAACCTCACCTAAGTTTGTAAGTATAGATAAGTCATACCTTTATAATATCATCCTATAATAATTGAATTTGTAGTTGCCCTGATGATGGAATAAATAGTTCCAAAAGCTTGGATTAACTTACCAATAAATTCTAGACGCGGTTCAACTCGAACTTCCAGTTTTCAAATATCTAACGGCGGTAACCTGTCAGAAATAATGGTTATTTTGAGGACATTTGAAATTCTACCTTGTGATTGAGTTAAACTCAGAATATTTGAAATTGGACATTTTCACTTCTTCAAGTCTGTAATTGATATTTTCAGTTTCCATAAGCGATAGGAAAGATAAGATGATTGACTTAAACATATTATGTTGGATCCATGGAGCCCTTATTTTCAATTTTTTTATGATGATATAATGTTTATAGCTATTACCAGTAACTAAGTATCAATGCTTTCACGACGTAGGTAGAAAATAGAAGGTTCCATTTGAAATATTTTTCATGATACGCGTCGTCACGCCCTCCTCTAGCTATATCGAATGCTGAAGGCTATTGAGTGAAATACAGGTCAATCCATCATCTGAACCTTTCTTTTATAGCTACCTATATAATTCATTATAGGTACACTTGAAGTTGTTCACTTTCAGCATGGAATTTAATCACAGGTCATAGAAAATAAATGAATAAGTCCGTTCAATGCTAGATGATTTCAACTGAGAACCGTGAGAAATAACTCATCGGATGGGGTCACAGAAGACTGTTTTGCGCATAAGAGTATAACCGGCTAGAGGGAATACCAATTTTAACAATGCACCTTCTATTCACATAGCATCTACTGAACTCTAGCTTCAACCTCTCAACTCTGCTGTATCTATAAAACGTTTTGTATTGATCAATTATTTTATCATACTTACATATCTATTCAAAGACATTCTAAATGTTTATATTTTTCTCATAATTTCAAAATAATTGTTTTTTTGTCTCTTCTGTCAGAAGTGGGAAATGAAAAGTTACCTGATTTGTTGATAAGGCCAACAATATGCTTTGAAATAGAACTTCAGTGTCGTGTTTAACAATTTTTTGTTTTACTTATTCGTGACAATTGATTCGTCATACAATGCTTAATTCAGGAGCGAATATCTAATCTGCAATTTCCTGTAGATACATCTTTGAAAATTGCTGTTTCCTAATTCCAAATTAATCATTGTTCATTGAATAATTTGAAACACACAAACTAAGAATAATGTAGACCTATTATTGGTTATTAACTAACGACAGATGTTTATTGAATCTTTCTCTAAAAGGCATAATGTGAATCATTTTTTTCTCGAAATATACCTATTTGCATAGGTTGAACAACTTTTAAAAATTCAGATTTTTAATGCCATGCATTATTCTCATTCATTCAATTAACGTGATATTAATTTATGCTATACAGTCGGTTCATTTTTCACAATTTTCACCAAAACAAGACTGTAGACTGACTAAAAATGCATCAAAGCCAAGTTAATAACCACACCAAACAAAAGCAATTAAAAAAACCAGCAAAAATATCAGATAAAGTTCCAAATAAATATTTGATAAAATAAAAAGATACATAGACCTACACACACGATCAGTACCTACTGTAGAAGAAACTTAAAAAATAAGACAATTCTTTCAGACTTTGTTTTTTCTGATGCATTCTCATCAAGTGACGTGATGATATTATCTCCTTCGTAATTCGGAAATTAATATTATAATTATATCAATATAGAATGTGAATGAACACCAAGTTTGTTTGTTTTTGAGATTTTATTTTAGCGTTCTCATTCAGATTTCAGAGTTGCCATTAGTCAAAAGGCCTATATTGACCCTTTATTCACCTCTGCAGCAAATTTCAATCCCATGACTTCAACGGTTCATCAGTTAAACTTGTAGACCAGAGTCACTGTACACGGTTGAAAATTATTCCTCGCAACTCCCTTCCTAATGCCAATACACCGGTCTCTAACTCAAATAGCCATTTACATGGTGGGAATGATAAAGTAAAATTCAGGTAATCAAATTTCATGCTCAAAGTGAAAAACAGGAGCCTACCAAGAACGAATTGAGGTATCTATAAAAGTAATGTTCATACGATAAAACTTGGGCCGTATTTTCTTCACCAGCTTAAATTGGTATTCGATATAGCAAACAGGAGGGCGTGAAGATGCCTAGGTATCATGAAAAATATTCCAAATGGAAAGTGGTGTAAGTGGCCCGTGCTTTCTATAACTTCACCTTCACTATGGATCACGAATTTCAATGGGTTAGTAGATAAACAATGCCGGTTCTGCCTCATCAAAGTGAATCTTTCGATGGCCGCGTCCATCGAGTTCTTGCCGTTGGTGGAGAGTTGGTGCTGAAGAAGATGACGTGTTCGCCGAAGAGTTTCGGGGGTGGGGACGTTCGAAACGTTTCACCCTAAGTGGCGCGCGTCTTTTCTGCAAAAAAACATGGCGGTGATGGAGCGGAAGGCAAAAAAACATGGCGGCGATGGCGGAAGTTATGAAAAAACCTCCCCTCACGTGATTCGCTGAGAGCAATTGGCTGGAAGAGAAAAAACGTCACGTGATTCGTTGAGAGCAAATGGCTGGAAGAGAAAAAAAATGGCCGCCACCCTAATTGACAAAACGAAAAAATTAAATATGAAAAATGTCTACTGTCTTAGATCACACACACACAACAGAAAATTATAATGGACTTATTATTAATTCACTCGCTCTCGAATGAAATTCCAAAAGAAAAAAAAATACGTCTCCGCCGCCGTGAAATAGCGATAAGGCACGTTTCTTGAGTGTTTACTGTCTGCTCTCAAGTTGAACGAAATTCTCAGTAATCACGATGATCCATTTCTGACCTTGAATTTGTTTTTCAGATTTAATCGCAGAGTTTTTTATCTCACACATTCGGTGTTTGTTTACGCTGCTCGAGCTAAATTGACCTTGGAGTTGTTTTTTGTTATTGCGCAATTTGGGTTTTTCCCAGATCGACCGTTGCATACACTTGCAGCGTGGGTTACGCGAACTCGGCATGGAGGTGGATGGCGTGGGTCACGTGAAACAGAGAGTTAAACGTACGTTCACAGCGAGACTGCGTCATTTCATTATCTGCGTTCGAAGCATCAACAAGTGCCTCTCTGCCGCTCATCTGTCTCTCGCTTTTTTTATATACAAGTGCATTGTTTTTATTGTGAGTACCATTTAATTCGTGATTTGCAAAGGTCAGTAGTAGAAGTTATTCTTTTTTTATTTTCGCGATTGTTTTAAGTGTGCCTATTTCTTTCGATTCACTTTTTGTTGTGTTTCTTTTTCAAAAAAAAATTCAGAAAAGTTCATTTGTCATATTTGTTTTTCGTCTCATACAGAGTGTCTCTCTCACAAAACGTCATATTTTTTTTGTTTTTCATACAGTGTGTGTGGATTGCATTTTTTATCATAATTCCTTCTCATACAGGGTGTCTCTCACAAAGTTCCATTTGCTATATACAGTGTGATTGGAATATTTTATTTTTGTCATATTTATTTCTCATACACGGGGTGAATTATAAACATCATTTTTCATTTTGAGTGAGTGAGTGAGAGTTATAATACAGCGTGTATGAATTTTTTTTCATTTTTCAAATGATTTCGCAGATGTCTCATCTTCTCGACGAAATTAACAAGATTTCGTTGGCTTGCAGGAAGAACCTGCGGAAGTTGTCTGAGCTACCGAAGGACGAACCCCATCTGATCCTCGGCGCTGAAGCGAAAACAAACAAATTTGGAGAGTCCATCCTAGTGGAGTTGGAGGAATGTGAAGTATTCCTGCAAAATCGAGTAACTGGTGCATTCAAACCCATCCTCGACAAATTAACCGAGTCCCAGCATATGCTCATCTACAGGGGCGAGCAGAAAATTTGCCAATCAAAATCATCTGCAGCAGCTGTTTGAGATCGCTAAGGCCTGAAGACGCCGACGCCGCTGTTGGAAACAAAGACTGAGTTTCTTGTATTTTCATTTGACATTTTCTTGGAATTTTGTGTGTCTGTTGAATAATCATCATCATCATGTCATCTGACACTATTGTTGCACACAGTATGGAGATGGTAGCCAAGTTGCGTAAGGTCAAAAAAATCCTCAAAAAGGGTTGTACTGATGAAGAACGCAAACATTGGCTGGCCCATTGCAAGTACACCGCCCGCCTGATCAATAGTGCGATAGCGGCAGTGGATTGCCTAGGCTCTCTGAGAAAATTACAAACTTTATGCGGACACTTGGTGGTGGGAAAGGGAGTCAAATCAAAATTAACATCTCGAGTAAAGTGGGAGGACTTGAAATCGGTATTTTCTTCGCGTTTACGTACCGGTATAATTATAAATTTGAAACATAAAGATATTGGGCAATTTTTTGGTGATGCATTCATTTTATTCAGAAGCAGAATTCAAAATTTATTGAATAAAACATCCAATCATCAAAGTCAATGCGACATTTTGTGGTGAATTCGTGAAAAATTCCTTGAATCAAGAACAATTAATAAGCGACTTCAAATATTTCAACAATAAAAACGTTGTTATCGATAGGGGTACAACTTTGAAAAAGTGGTTCCTAGAAAATGTCATCGATCAAATTCAAAATAAACTGTCGGAATTCGCGGACAAAGAAAGTGGCTGGAGTCTTCAGAAAATTGATAGTTTGGGTATCAATATGAATAAATCGGACGTGGGAAACGGTTCGTCTTTCATCGAGCTTCCAAAATCTATTGCGAATAAAAAAGCTTGCATTAATTTGAAAAATGAAGATGATGCATGTTTCGCTTGGGCCGTCGTTTCGGCCTTGTACCCTGTTGAATCGGGTAAAAATACAGATAGAATTTCATCATACCCTCACTATTCAAATGTACTGAACTTGGATGGAATCGACTTTCCCATGAAATTAAAACAAATTACCAAATTTGAGCGATTGAACAACATATCTGTGAATGTGTACACCTTGGAATTGATTCAGCCGCAGGCGAACAAGGAGGCATTTTTCGTTACTGTTCCGAGCCAACTCACGAAACAAAAATTAGGTCAACATGTCAATCTTCTCCTCATTCAAAATGAATATCACCCGAAATTAAATGATTACGAGGCACCACCACTGGAAATCGCCGACGCCGATGATGCCGTCGGCGATGACATAAAATTCCATTACGTTTGGATAAAGGATTTATCTCGCCTACTCAATCGCCAACTCAGTAAAAATGAACATAAAATATTCATTTGCGACAGGTGTTTGAATTATTTTGCGAGTGAGGAGAAACTCGACAGTCATACTGTTGATTGTCAAAAATTAAATGAGAGCAAAATTTCATTTCCTTCGTATGATCACGTAGAATTTCAGGATTTTGTACATAAAGAAATAGTGCCCTTTGTAATTTACGCGGATTTTGAGTCGATTTTAGAACAGTTTAATGACGAAGAATGCACCTCACATACGACAAAGTACCAAAAACACATTCCTTTCAGCTCTGGATTTTATTTCAAGTGTGCATATGACGATACTTTGTCATTTTATGATAGTCATCGGGGCCTCGACTCGATGGATTGGTTTGCGGAGAGAATGGGGGCCATAGCCAAATTTGTGGAAGCCAAAACTTTAGATATTGTCCCCATGATCGTCTCACTTCCAGATAGAGCGACAGCGCCATGTTGCCACAT
Organism: Chrysolina americana; assembly: GCA_958502065.1. Lineage (NCBI taxonomy): Eukaryota > Metazoa > Arthropoda > Insecta > Coleoptera > Chrysomelidae > Chrysolina > Chrysolina americana. The sequence goes on from OY293420.1 coordinate 36,304,465, forward strand.
CTGCGAAAAACCTTGGAAAACTGACGACAAAATTGTAATAGATCATAATCACTACACGGGAGCGTTCCGTGGATATGCACATGCGCATTGCAATTTGAGCTACAAAAAGTCGTTCGTTGTGTCAATCATTTTCCACAATTTATCCGGATACGACAGTCATTTCATTATTCGAGATATAGCAAAAAGGGGTCGAGTCAGCCTGTTGCCTGTCAACAAAAAAAAAATACATTTCACCCAGTACGACGGCAACACTGACATTAAATTTCGATTCATTGACTCTTTCCGCTTTATGGGCATGAGCTTGGAGCATTTGGTGCAAACACTGACCATCCATGACTTGAAGATTTCAAGGCGCGAATTTGCCCATTTCGATGCCGACCAGTACGAGTTACTCACTCGAAAAGGGGTATTCCCATACGATTTCATCGATTCGATGGAGAAATTGGAATGCCCAAGCTTGCCGGCGCGCGATCAGTTCTACAACAAGTTGAACGATTGTGGCATCACCGATGCCGAATGCGAGCATGCGCAGAACGTGTGGCGGTCGTTCAACTTAACAACACTGAGCGAGTACTCTGACCTATACATGAAAACCGACATATTGCTCTTGGCGGATATTTTCGAAAATTTTCGAAATATCGGCCACGAGACGTATGGGTTGGATCCTGCGTGGTATTACACCCTCCCGGGATAAACGTGGTCCTGTATGTTGAAGTACACCCAGTGCAAATTGCAGATACTGAAAGACGTCGACATGCTTCTCTTTGTCGAGCGAGGAATTCGTGGCGGCATCAGTCAGTGCTGCAACAGATTCTCCTCGGCCAATAACAAGCACATGGGTGAAAGGTATGACGCCTCCAAACCATCGACCTATTTGCTATATCTCGAAGTGAATCTGTACGGTTGGGCCATGATGGAATATCTTCCGTACGATGGCTTTAAATGGCTCGAAAATGCAGCCGATTTCGATGTGTCGGAAGTGTCGGACACCTCACCCATCGGCTACATTCTCGAAGTCGATTTGGAGTACCCCGAACATCTGCATGACAAACACAAAGATTTACCCTTGTGTGCCGAGCACCGTACACCGCCAGGCTCGAAATTACCAAAATTGATGATCACGCTGTACAACAAGGAAAAATATATTGTGCACTACAGGGTGCTGAAACAAGCACTCAAACACGGCCTTGTACTCAGGAAAATCCACAAGGTGTTGCAATTCATTCATTCGGCGTGGCTGCGTCCCTACATTGAATTAATTACGAAATTACGCTCTCAAGCAGAATCTACTTTTGGCAAAAATAACTACAAACTAGCCAAAAACGCAGTGTTCGGGAAAACCATGGAAAACATACGGAAGCACCGTCTGGTGAAAATGGTCTCCAAGTGGGAGGGACGATATGGCGCAAAAAATCTGATTGCCAGTCCAAATTTCAGGAGTCGCACCATTTTCGACGAGAGCCTCGTCGCTATCGAGATGGCAAAGACGGATTTGTTATTCAATAAGCCCTTGTACATAGGAATGTCGATTCTCGATATTTCCAAGGTGTGCGTGTACGATTTCCATTACGGCTTCATGATGGAAAAGTACACGCACGATCAGTGCAAATTGATGTATACGGATACTGATTCGCTCATTTATGAAATTAAGTGCGATGATATTTATCGGGATTTGATTAGCAATCACATTGAAAAATTCGATACGAGCGACTACCCAAGCGACAACCCATTTGACATTCCCCTCAAAAATAAAAAAGTACTCGGCTTGATGAAGGACGAAGCCAATGGTCGTATCATGACAGATTTCGTGGGGCTTCGATCAAAGTTGTACACCTATAAGATACAAGGTGGAAAAACCGTAAAAAAATCCAAAGAGGTCAAATACAGCGTTGTCGAAAATCACATCACTTTTGAAGATTATGTGGAATGTCTGAAAAACAATGTGGTAAAAATAACTTCGCAACGCTGTATTCGATCCTTTTCTCACAAAGTTTTTAGTGTAGAGCAAACAAAGATCGCTCTCAACCCCCACGACGACAAGCGCTGTTTGATTGTCGGCTCTCATGACACTCTGCCATTACAGTCAGTTAGATATCTAATAAAATTTAAATGTTTTTTCAGAGAGCACATACCCACACACGCACACACACCACCACCATGGTAGACACTTTGAAAAATTTATGCTGTCTGCAAGTAGTCAGATGTACATCATCAATAGTTGAATTCATCGAGGCCTCACCTCTACCATGGACGCTCACTGATCGAATTTTGAAAATGTTTGCCGATGAAAAATGGGTACAAATCTATAAGCAGGCTCAGAGCGTCAAACGAAATTTCAATGATTTGAGTCACTTAGAGTATACGAGAGAAATCAGCTTTGAAGATATGTGTGAAGCTCTCAAAAATCAAGACTGGGAGGGTCATTTGCACGAAGACCAATACTGTGTGTGTGCGAATGCATATCATATTCCAAAATATAATTTACGATTTTGCCGCACTTGCTATAAAGCATTCAGAAGGGCTATGCAAAACCATCCAGTTCACAGCATCAGAGACCATCATCATATGGTGTTCGGTGTAAAGCACATGGACAATATATATCAATGTTGCAAATTTTGGTGTCACAACAGATTTGATGAAGTTCTGATCACTTTGAAAACGAGCAACCATTGCTACTGTGACCTACATCTGCGTGGTGGTGGTGAGCCCTAAGGATTAGATCTCACATATAAACGCTTCATAGGCTCAGGAGATGAGGATTCAGAATTCGATGAATGAGATTGCCAAACACACACACACAAAATTTCAAGAAAATGTTAAATGAAAATGCAAGAAATCGTGCTCTTGTTTGTTTCTTTCCACACACATTACATATATTATTAATCAAATAATAGTCGATTATGTTTTATATTTATGATTGAATAAAATCAATATGTAATCCGTGTCTGGATATTATTATTATTATTATTATATTTTGTTTCACCCTTCCAATCTCCCATTCAAAATCCCACATATTTTTAGAGATCATTTTTGCAAAAAAGTGAAAAAAAATTATGCAATAAAAGTGTCACTTTTTCATGCAAAAAAAGTGCCTATTTTATGCCCAAACAAGTGACACTTTTTGCCCAAACAAGTGACACTTTTTGCCCAAACAAGTGACACTTTTATTGACATGGTGGAAAAAGCTGAGTGAAAGCTGAGTGATTCACTCAGCCACTCAGCTTTCACTGAAAATGCTTCACTCAGCTTTTACCACCATGTCAATAAAGGTGTCACTTTTTTTCATTCAAAAATACATGTATTCTTATGGGAAAATGTCAATTTTTTTATAAAAAAATTACCGAAAATTGACATGGTGGAAAAAGCTGAGTGAATGCTGAGTGAAAGCTGAGTGAATGCTGAGTGACTCAAAATTCACTGAAAATGCTTCACTGAAATCCTTCCACCATGTCAATTTTGGGTGTTTCTTTTTATCGAAAAAAGTGTCTCTTTTTTGCCTCAAAAGTGGCACTTTTTGCATCAAAAACGTGAAAATGCAGTTTATGATGCAAAAAAGTATCGTTTTTGAGCAAAAAAAGTGCCTGTTTTTTGTCCAAAAAAGTGAAACTTTTATTGACATGGTGGAAAAAGCTGAGTGAAAGCTGAGTGAATGCTGAGTGACTCAAAATTCACTGAAAATGCTTCACTGAAATCCTTCCACCATGTCAATTTTGGGTGTTTTTTTTATCGAAAAAAGTGTAACTTTTTTGCATAAAAAAAAGATCACGTTTTTGCACCAAAATTGGAAGAATGACTCAATCAAAAATGTGCTGCTTTTTTTCATCAAAATTGAGCATGTTTTTTTAAGCAAAATATGATGAATAATTCAATCAAAAATGTGATACTGTTTTGCATAAAAATTTACTTGTTTTTTGGAGCAAAAAAAATGGGGTAGGGTATTTTCGAGTAGCAAAATTAAAATCAAAAATATTCTAAGATATATATATTTTCATAAACGTATTGATGGGTGATCTACAAACTACGCATGTCTCGCACCTGATGGCGCACTGTGAGCAGCACGCCAAGTGTCTACATGGCATAAACAATACATTTAGTTCATTCACAAGACATACACGACACATCATCACCGTGTTCTGTGAGTCTATGTTCATGACATCTGTGGTCACTTTGCTGCTCATGTCACCTTTCACTTGTCGTTCTTCTGGAGCAACATCAGCGCCATCTGTAGGTGGTGGTGGTGGTGGTGGTGGTGGTGGTGGTGGTGGTGGTGGTGGTGGTGGTGGTGGTGGTGGTGGTGGTGGTGGTGGTGGCGGTGGCGGTGTCATCCATGTGTCATCTGTCACTCTTGGTTCTGGAGGCACATCAGCGCCATCTGTCGTCGGTCTGTGTCTGTGCCGCTCAGAGTAATAACTACGAACGAAATCACAATGGGGGCTCCATCGACGGTCAGCCATAGGATCGTCATTGGGCAGCCATCTGAACCCTTCTACTTGGCACGAAAGACATGCAACTACATCTTCCGAATTGGTATACGTAAAGCCTGCTTCGGCTAACTTACTTGCAGGAAATGTCGAAGTCCAGCTTCGATACGAGTCGAGTCTTGTTTCGTACTGCTGCATCTCTCTCTCTCTCGGCATACACACAGACACACTGCACACTGCATACTGAATTAAAACGCCAACTCTGCTCTCAATATATACATTTATTTCGTTTCGTAATCAAACATTACTTTGTCCGGCAAATAGCATAGGTATTCACGAAAACATAGATGTTTATCATCTTTTGATGATATAGTACACAAGTTTATAGCCTCATCAAATGACAAACCATTGTTTTTAGCTAGAGTTTTTGCACTGCCTAATAAATCGTGATTATATTGACTAAAGTTCATATTCAATAGATATTCAAATCTTGTCGCCATCACAGTAGCATCTAGATGTAGGATTTCTTGAACATCCGCTTCCGTCAGGTAGAAGTAGGTGTCACTCTTGGAAACTCGCACTTGTTGACTCTCTGCATACGTGTGTAATTCCAAATCCATAACATCGTCCCAGTCGAGTTTGATTCAGCTAGTCTTGGCTGCTGCTGCATTCGGGTCATTTAGGCTAGTGTAAAGCAGCTGATTAATGGCCCCCACGAATTGGCCCCATTCAAACATGCTGAACTCGTAGGTGGCGTTGCATGCGAATAAACGTTCCGATTTGATGGCCTCCTTGTACATGTCACATATTCGATCTAAATCTGCTATTCGATCTGCCCACTCTCGGTCCGATGATGATGATGATAATGATGATGATGAAGCTGACGCCGCCGACGCCGACTCGTAACCAGAGGGCTCTTCAGAAAACTCGTTAACGACGTTGTTCACTGCACCAAACATGTTGACTGACTAATCCTCTGCACCGTTTGGCATCGGTTTATTTCTCCGCTGCCGCCGCCGCCATCACCCCCCACCCTCCCCCCATACACCGGCTCGAGTTTCTACGTCGTCGAGAGATGAGAGACGACGACGATGAAAGGCCCCCTCTTCCAGTTGAGATTGTGTCAATTTTCCATTGAATTATATGCGATTTGTCGCATCAATCCAACTATTGTGCGTACTATCGAACCCCAGCCATTTCACAAGTTTTTTTTTTTTTTCAGAGGGGTGGAAATCCTCATGGACTCTGATCGCTCGGTGTCCATCGCGTATCAGTAGTGTCAGACTCTTACTGACTAAAACCACCCCAGGTGTGCTGCACTTGCCAAGCCGTTAGGCCATAAAGCTGCACCTACATCCCATTCCAACGTCCACGTCACGATATCCCTCGCTCCTCCGCCCCGCCACACCCCCCCACCACCGTTGGGTCGTGACCCACCGAATACCGGGCGGGCAATCACAAGTACTTTACGACCCTTACGCCTGATGATTTTTTCCACTAGATAGACTTCGGGATTTTTGTTTTTTGTAGTTCTTGTTCGTAGAAAGCGCCGCTGATTGGTCGCCCTTCCATGTCCTCCAGCAAATACGTGATTGGTTGGGTGATTTTCACTTTGACAACTTTGAATAGTTCCGTAGTCCAATTAGGCGTATACCTTTTTTCGAAAACATGCTTGGCCTTGCTAATTCTCACGAAATCGCCAATTTTGAATTTTTTTCGACCAGCACGTTCGGCATAATCATACGTTGACTTATACACCTGTTTTTCATTGCCTTTGGTGACGTCACACGGTTTCATGCCGATCGTTCGATGTTTGCGCTGGTTATAGTTTTTGGCAATGTCCGGCAAAATGTCCAGCCATTTGTAGGTACCGTTCAAACTGAAATACTTGAAGAGATTCTTCTTGAGAGTACGTATAACCCTCTCAGCGATCGCGGCTTTCTTCACGCTATACGTGCGGTAGTGTTTGATGTTGTACTTTTTCAGGAGAGTCTGAAAGCTGGAATGGTAAAATTCAGTTCCGAGATCTGAATGGAGGAGCTTGGGACATCTTTTCGCTTTCGACAATATTTCACTCAACGCTTCGGTGACGTCCCGACCAGTTTTGGTCTTCAAGGGGCGCACCCATAGGTACTTGGAAAAGGTGTCAATCACCTCGAGAATATAATTGAAGTTTTTATTGGCTTTGAAGTATTTTTGAAGATCAGCCAAGTCCATCTGCCACAGATTGTCGAGTCCTTTGATGATGGTACGTCTGCGAGGAAAATTCCTTCTGGCAGGAGCATGGAGCTCATCAACCAATTGTTTTTTCTCAGATGATGATGACGTCATTTCGCTAATGGTGGAGTCAATACACTAACTGCACTGGGCGTTACACCTTCTACTTAAGAGGCTGGAATATCAACAATATCCAGTGCCAATTTATCCAAGCGTTTCTTGGTATTTTCATGCTTTTTCATCGAAAGTGACATGAGTTTCATCACTCGAATATCCAAGGCTGTTAGATTGTTTTTGGTGGTGTCCAGCTCGTCTTTGAGTTTGTTTATGACGTCATCTTTGAGCTTCTGTATGACGTCATCAACGTATTTTTTGTTGGCAACATCATTGAGTGCACTTGGCGTTTCCACATTACATATTTTCACATGTTCAGCATCAATGTCCCCATTTGTCGTATAGTTGAGTATAACGCCAGGGAAATGGTAGGGCTGCTGCTGCTCGAATATAGCCTGCTTCTCTCAGATCATTGATGATGGCCACGATCTCGTTGTCGGTAGAGGTGCTGCCGGCATTTTTGGCGGCTACCAGAAGCCTATACCTGTCAACGAGCTCGTTCACATCGTCCCAGTACACGTATTCCATGGGTTTCGTGTTGTATGTCAACTGATCTGGGATACCACTGCCGTCGGTGAAACGACCTCGACCTCCATCACCACCACCACCTATTTTTGATTGAGGATCTTTGAACATTGGTCGAATCAACTGTTCGTATTTGGCAGTCTGAGATGGACTCAACCTACCTCGCGCATCTACATGCGCACCTGTAGCTGTCAAAATTTCCTTGTATGCTACCAAATCGGCTTTTGCGTATTTGGGATTTTTGTAGAAAATCAAACTATATAGTCCCGGAGTGCCCTCATATGTTACACCATCAATGCGAATGTCCCCCGTATCTTTGTCGAAGTCCATCAGCTTTCTACCGAGCAACCATTGCGCTCTTGGCTTGTCGTAAATAGGGCCGTAATTCACATCTATTTTGCCGGATTTGGCGCGATATTCATTCACGAATTCAGTTGCTACTTCGGGATAAACTTCCAAGTAGTCATCCTCATCATCATCATAATCACCATCATCTGTGTGGTAGCTTTCTTCGTCTTCTTCCTTTTTCATACAGTCTGGAGTCGTTGGTGTCGACGGTTCCTGTTTCTCTTCTTTTTTCACTGTCAGTCGTGATCGCTTGGTGGGTGGCGGCACTCAATCTTTTCAGCGGTACCGTAATGGGTTTGAATAATTTACTCATTGCTTCATCATGCTCGGATTTTCCGAGTTTCGGACTCAGATACTTTTTTCGCACAATTCTCGACAACTGATTGACTTGACGTTTGCGTTCAGCTTTAGCAATCTCCGTCTCGATGCGGGGTGATGTGGTCGGCGCCATGGCTTCAGTACAAATGCCGTGCCACCTCGCATCACATTTGTATATATTTGTCAAAGCCCAGGCGGTAGCGCCCTTTGTTCACATCAAAGTCTTTGACAATGACCAAAGATCCGAATTTTTCCTTCCATCAGGTGGCGCACATGCGGCGAAATTCCTCAAAGGTGTAATCCGGAGAAACGTGCTCGTAAAAGGAGTGCTTCAAATTCATATCGTCTTGCCAAAAAAGCACAATAATGTTGCAATTGTCCCTGATCAGCTATTTGGGTATTTTCGAGTAGGTTTGACACAAGTAGGTGCACCCTTGTGGCGTGCCATGGCATAGAATTCTCTGATTTTATTCTGTTTGTCACACGCCACATCGTCAAATGAAAATTGAGTTTTCTTTCGCCTTTGACAGATCGATTACCTCGTCGTTGTCCCTGTATGGAAAATTACCTACGCCCTTGACATGTTTTAGTACATCGTGCAGTAGCTTATATTTAGGTTTGTACAGCGACTTTGAATAAACGTAAACATTCTCGAAGCGTGCTCCGTTCGGACTGAACAGCAGACTGAGTACAGCGTTGGTCTTGCCACATCTGCTGGGGCCACAAAATATCGCTCGGAATGAATTCAGTAGCAGGGAGCCGTGTTTACGTATACCGTTGTCGTTACCGCCAATACCTCCTCCACCTATGGTATCCAAATTGACTATTTCCAGAGCCTGCTCTTGTTGCACCACTTTCATGTTTGAGTTGATTGATTTTTTGCTGAAGTGTGTGTGTGTGACCACGCCCACATCTGACATTCGAATGACATTTTGAGTGGAGTACAGTTATGTAAGTAGGTGCGCAACATCATTCGCGCCAGTGTCATGCTGACTGTCGAGCACGAAGGTCGTGGTGTGGTGAACTTTCTGATTAATCATCTGCCATTCGAGCTTCATTTGCCTGGATACCAGTACTGTGGACCGGGTACCAAACTACAGAAGAGATTGGCACGTGGAGACCCTGGTATGAACCCTTTGGATTCGGCTTGTAAGATTCACGATATTGCATACTCGCAAAACAAGTCTTTGAAGGAGAGACACAAGGCCGACTGGGCGCTGGAAAATCGAGCTTGGGAACGTGTCAAATCAAAAGATGCCAAATTTGGTGAGTAAGCTGCTGCTTGGATGGTCACCACTACCATGAAGGCAAAACGTAATTTGGGAATGGGTCTGAAGAAGAAGAATACTGCTGCTAGTGCTGCAAAGCCAAAGTCTTTCCGTCGAGATGTGGTTAAGAAAATTACCAAGACTCTGCGAAAAACTCTGAAACCTGATCAGCTGAAAGATTTGAGTGCGAAGGCATCATTTTTCATTTTGAGTGAGTGAGTGAGAGTTATAATACAGCGTGTATGAATTTTTTTTCATTTTTCAAATGATTTCGCAGATGTCTCATCTTCTCGACGAAATTAACAAGATTTCGTTGGCTTGCAGGAAGAACCTGCGGAAGTTGTCTGAGCTACCGAAGGACGAACCCCATCCTATCCTGGGCGCTGAAGCGAAAACAAAGAAATTTGGAGAGTCCATCCTAGTGGAGTTGGAGGAATGTGAAGTATTCCTGCCAAATCGAGTAACTGGTGCATTCAAACCCATCCTCGACAAATTAACCGAGTCCCAGCATATGCTCATCTACAGGGGCGAGCAGAAAATTTGCCAATCAAAATCATCTGCAGCAGCTGTTTGAGATCGCTAAGGCCTGAAGACGCCGACGCCGCTGTTGGAAACAAAGACTGAGTTTCTTGTATTTTCATTTGACATTTTCTTGAAATTTTGTGTGTCTGTTGAATAATCATCATCATCATGTCATCTGACACTATTGTTGCACACAGTATGGAGATGGTAGCCAAGTTGCGTAAGGTCAAAAAAATCCTCAAAAAGGGTTGTACTGATGAAGAACGCAAACATTGGCTGGCCCATTGCAAGTACACCGCCCGCCTGATCAATAGTGCGATAGCGGCAGTGGATTGCCTAGGCTCTCTGAGAAAATTACAAACTTTATGCGGACACTTGGTGGTGGGAAAGGGAGTCAAATCAAAATTAACATCTCGAGTAAAGTGGGAGGACTTGAAATCGGTATTTTCTTCGCGTTTACGTACCGGTATAATTATAAATTTGAAACATAAAGATATTGGGCAATTTTTTGGTGATGCATTCATTTTATTCAGAAGCAGAATTCAAAATTTATTGAATAAAACATCCAATCATCAAAGTCAATGCGACATTTTGTGGTGAATTCGTGAAAAATTCCTTGAATCAAGAACAAATAATAAGCGACTTCAAATATTTCAACAATAAAAACGTTGTTATCGATAGGGGTACAACTTTGAAAAAGTGGTTCCTAGAAAATGTCATCGATCAAATTCAAAATAAACTGTCGGAATTCGCGGACAAAGAAAGTGGCTGGAGTCTTCAGAAAATTGATAGTTTGGGTATCAATATGAATAAATCGGACGTGGGAAACGGTTCGTCTTTCATCGAGCTTCCAAAATCTATTGCGAATAAAAAAGCTTGCATTAATTTGAAAAATGAAGATGATGCATGTTTCGCTTGGGCCGTCGTTTCGGCCTTGTACCCTGTTGAATCGGGTAAAAATACAGATAGAATTTCATCATACCCTCACTATTCAAATGTACTGAACTTGGATGGAATCGACTTTCCCATGAAATTAAAACAAATTACCAAATTTGAGCGATTGAACAACATATCTGTGAATGTGTACACCTTGGAATTGATTCAGCCGCAGGCGAACAAGGAGGCATTTTTCGTTACTGTTCCGAGCCAACTCACGAAACAAAAATTGTGTCAACATGTCAATCTTCTCCTCATTCAAAATGAATATCACCCGAAATTAAATGATTACGAGGCACCACCACTGGAAATCGCCGACGCCGATGATGCCGTCGGCGATGACATAAAATTCCATTACGTTTGGATAAAGGATTTATCTCGCCTACTCAATCGCCAACTCAGTGAAAATGAACATAAAATATTCATTTGCGACAGGTGTTTGAATTATTTTGCGAGTGAGGAGAAACTCGACAGTCATACTGTTGATTGTCAAAAATTAAATGAGAGCAAAATTTCATTTCCTTCGTATGATCACGTAGAATTTCAGGATTTTGTACATAAAGAAATAGTGCCCTTTGTAATTTACGCGGATTTTGAGTCGATTTTAGAACAGTTTAATGACGAAGAATGCACCTCACATACGACAAAGTACCAAAAACACATTCCTTTCAGCTCTGGATTTTATTTCAAGTGTGCATATGACGATACTTTGTCATTTTATGATAGTCATCGGCGCCTCGACTCGATGGATTGGTTTGCGGAGAGAATGGGGGCCATAGCCAAATTTGTGGAAGCCAAAACTTTGGATATTGTCCCCATGATCGTCTCACTTCCAGATAGAGCGACAGCGCCATGTTGCCACATCTGCGAAAAACCTTGGAAAACTGACGACAAAATTGTAATAGATCATAATCACCACACGGGAGCGTTCCGTGGATATGCACATGCGCATTGCAATTTGAGCTACAAAAAGTCGTTCGTTGTGTCAATCATTTTCCACAATTTATCCGGATACGACAGTCATTTCATTATTCGAGATATAGCAAAAAGGGGTCGAGTCAGCCTGTTGCCTGTCAACAAAAAAAAATACATTTCACCCAGTACGACGGCAACACTGACATTAAATTTCGATTCATTGACTCTTTCCGCTTTATGGGCATGAGCTTGGAGCATTTGGTGCAAACACTGACCATCCATGACTTGAAGATTTCAAGGCGCGAATTTGCCCATTTCGATGCCGACCAGTACGAGTTACTCACTCGAAAAGGGGTATTCCCATACGATTTCATCGATTCGATGGAGAAATTGGAATGCCCAAGCTTGCCGGCGCGCGATCAGTTCTACAACAAGTTGAACGATTGTGGCATCACCGATGCCGAATGCGAGCATGCGCAGAACGTGTGGCGGTCGTTCAACTTAACAACACTGAGCGAGTACTCTGACCTATACATGAAAACCGACATATTGCTCTTGGCGGATATTTTCGAAAATTTTCGAAATATCGGCCACGAGACGTATGGGTTGGATCCTGCGTGGTATTACACCCTCCCGGGATAAACGTGGTCCTGTATGTTGAAGTACACCCAGTGCAAATTGCAGATACTGAAAGACGTCGACATGCTTCTCTTTGTCGAGCGAGGAATTCGTGGCGGCATCAGTCAGTGCTGCAACAGATTCTCCTCGGCCAATAACAAGCACATGGGTGAAAGGTATGACGCCTCCAAACCATCGACCTATTTGCTATATCTCGAAGTGAATCTGTACGGTTGGGCCATGATGGAATATCTTCCGTACGATGGCTTTAAATGGCTCGAAAATGCAGCCGATTTCGATGTGTCGGAAGTGTCGGACACCTCACCCATCGGCTACATTCTCGAAGTCGATTTGGAGTACCCCGAACATCTGCATGACAAACACAAAGATTTACCCTTGTGTGCCGAGCACCGTACACCGCCAGGCTCGAAATTACCAAAATTGATGATCACGCTGTACAACAAGGAAAAATATATTGTGCACTACAGGGTGCTGAAACAAGCACTCAAACACGGCCTTGTACTCAGGAAAATCCACAAGGTGTTGCAATTCATTCATTCGGCGTGGCTGCGTCCCTACATTGAATTAATTACGAAATTACGCTCTCAAGCAGAATCTACTTTTGGCAAAAATAACTACAAACTAGCCAAAAACGCAGTGTTCGGGAAAACCATGGAAAACATACGGAAGCACCGTCTGGTGAAAATGGTCTCCAAGTGGGAGGGACGATATGGCGCAAAAAATCTGATTGCCAGTCCAAATTTCAGGAGTCGCACCATTTTCGACGAGAGCCTCGTCGCTATCGAGATGGCAAAGACGGATTTGTTATTCAATAAGCCCTTGTACATAGGAATGTCGATTCTCGATATTTCCAAGGTGTGCGTGTACGATTTCCATTACGGCTTCATGATGGAAAAGTACACGCACGATCAGTGCAAATTGATGTATACGGATACTGATTCGCTCATTTATGAAATTAAGTGCGATGATATTTATCGGGATTTGATTAGCAATCACATTGAAAAATTCGATACGAGCGACTACCCATTTGACATTCCCCTCAAAAATAAAAAAGTACTCGGCTTGATGAAGGACGAAGCCAATGGTCGTATCATGACAGATTTCGTGGGGCTTCGATCAAAGTTGTACACCTATAAGATACAAGGTGGAAAAACCGTAAAAAAATCCAAAGAGGTCAAATACAGCGTTGTCGAAAATCACATCACTTTTGAAGATTATGTGGAATGTCTGAAAAACAATGTGGTAAAAATAACTTCGCAACGCTGTATTCGATCCTTTTCTCACAAAGTTTTTAGTGTAGAGCAAACAAAGATCGCTCTCAACCCCCACGACGACAAGCGCTGTTTGATTGTCGGCTCTCATGACACTCTGCCATTACAGTCAGTTAGATATCTAATAAAATTTAAATGTTTTTTCAGAGAGCACATACCCACACACGCACACACACCACCACCATGGTAGACACTTTGAAAAATTTATGCTGTCTGCAAGTAGTCAGATGTACATCATCAATAGTTGAATTCATCGAGGCCTCACCTCTACCATGGACGCTCACTGATCGAATTTTGAAAATGTTTGCCGATGAAAAAAGGGTACAAATCTATAAGCAGGCTCAGAGCGTCAAACGAAATTTCAATGATTTGAGTCACTTAGAGTATACGAGAGAAATCAGCTTTGAAGATATGTGTGAAGCTCTCAAAAATCAAGACTGGGAGGGTCATTTGCACGAAGACCAATACTGTGTGTGTGCGAATGCATATCATATTCCAAAATATAATTTACGATTTTGCCCCACTTGCTATAAAGCATTCAGAAGGGCTATGCAAAACCATCCAGTTCACAGCATCAGAGACCATCATCATATGGTGTTCGGTGTAAAGCACATGGACAATATATATCAATGTTGCAAATTTTGGTGTCACAACAGATTTGATGAAGTTCTGATCACTTTGAAAACGAGCAACCATTGCTACTGTGACCTACATCTGCGTGGTGGTGGTGAGCCCTAAGGATTAGATCTCACATATAAACGCTTCATAGGCTCAGGAGATGAGGATTCAGAATTCGATGGATGAGATTGCCAAACACACACACACAAAATTTCAAGAAAATGTTAAATGAAAATGCAAGAAATCGTGCTCTTGTTTGTTTCTTTCCACACACACTACATATATTATTAATCAAATAATAGTCGATTATGTTTTATATTTATGATTGAATAAAATCAATATGTAATCCGTGTCTGGATATTATTATTATTATTATTATATTTTGTTTCACCCTTCCAATCTCCCATTCAAAATCCCACATATTTTTAGAGATCATTTTTGCATAAAAAAACATGCTCATTTTTTATGCAAAAAAGTGTCATTTTTTATACGATTAAGTGCCACTTTTTTCTGCAAAAAAGTATAATTTTTTTATGCAAAAAAGTGAAAAAAATTTATGCAATAAAAGTGTCACTTTTTCATGCAAAAAGTGCCTATTTTTTGCCCAAACAAGTGACACTTTTTGCCCAAACAAGTGACACTTTTATTGACATGAGTGAAAGCTGAGTGATTCACTCAGCCACTCAGCTTTCACTGAAAATGCTTCACTCAGCTTTTACCACCATGTCAATAAAGGTGTCACTTTTTTTCATTCAAAAATACATGTATTCTTATGGGAAAATGTCAATTTTTTTATAAAAAAATTACCGAAAATTGACATGGTGGAAAAAGCTGAGTGAATGCTGAGTGAAAGCTGAGTGAATGCTGAGTGACTCAAAATTCACTGAAAAAGCTTCACTGAAATCCTTCCACCATGTCAATTTTGGGTGTTTTTTTTTTATCGAAAAAAGTGTCTCTTTTTTGCCTCAAAAGTGGCACTTTTTGCATAAAAAACGTGAAAATGCAGTTTATGATGCAAAAAAGTATCGTTTTTGAGCAAAAAAAGTGCCTGTTTTTTGTCCAAAAAAGTGAAACTTTTATTGACATGGTGGAAAAAGCTGAGTGAAAGCTGAGTGAAAGCTGAGTGAATGCTGAGTGACTCAAAATTCACTGAAAATGCTTCACTGAAATCCTTCCACCATGTCAATTTTGGGTGTTTTTTTATCGAAAAAAGTGTAACTTTTTTGCATAAAAAAAAGATCACGTTTTTGCACCAAAATTGGAAGAATGACTCAATCAAAAATGTGCTGCTTTTTTTCATCAAAATTGAGCATGTTTTTTTAAGCAAAATATGATGAATAATTCAATCAAAAATGTGATACTGTTTTGCATAAAAATTTACTTGTTTTTTGGAGCAAAAAAAAATGGGGTAGGGTATTTTCGAGTAGCAAAATTAAAATCAAAAATATTCTAAGATATATATATTTTCATAAACGTATTGATGGGTGATCTACAAACTACGCATGTCTCGCACCTGATGGCGCACTGTGAGCAGCACGCCAAGTGTCTACATGGCATAAACAATACATTTAGTTCATTCACAAGACATACACGACACATCATCACCGTGTTCTGTGAGTCTATGTTCATGACATCTGTGGTCACTTTGCTGCTCATGTCACCTTTCACTTGTCGTTCTTCTGGAGCAACATCAGCGCCATCTGTAGGTGGTGGTGGTGGTGGTGGTGGTGGTGGTGGTGGTGGTGGTGGTGGTGGTGGCGGTGGCGGTGTCATCCATGTGTCATCTGTCACTCTTGGTTCTGGAGGCACATCAGCGCCATCTGTCGTCGGTCTGTGTCTGTGCCGCTCAGAGTAATAACTACGAACGAAATCACAATGGGGGCTCCATCGACGATGGTCAGCCATAGGATCGTCATTGGGCAGCCATCTGAACCCTTCTACTTGGCACGAAAGACATGCAACTACATCTTCCGAATTGGTATACGTAAAGCCTGCTTCGGCTAACTTACTTGCAGGAAATGTCGAAGTCCAGCTTCGATACGAGTCGAGTCTTGTTTCGTACTGCTGCATCTCTCTCTCTCTCGGCATACACACAGACACACTGCACACTGCATACTGAATTAAAACGCCAACTCTGCTCTCAATATATACATTTATTTCGTTTCGTAATCAAACATTACTTTGTCCGGCAAATAGCATAGGTATTCACGAAAACATAGATGTTTATCATCTTTTGATGATATAGTACACAAGTTTATAGCCTCATCAAATGACAAACCATTGTTTTTAGCTAGAGTTTTTGCACTGCCTAATAAATCGTGATTATATTGACTAAAGTTCATATTCAATAGATATTCAAATCTTGTCGCCATCACAGTAGCATCTAGATGTAGGATTTCTTGAACATCCGCTTCCGTCAGGTAGAAGTAGGTGTCACTCTTGGAAACTCGCACTTGTTGACTCTCTGCATACGTGTGTAATTCCAAATCCATAACATCGTCCCAGTCGAGTTTGATTCAGCTAGTCTTGGCTGCTGCTGCATTCGGGTCATTTAGGCTAGTGTAAAGCAGCTGATTAATGGCCCCCACGAATTGGCCCCATTCAAACATGCTGAACTCGTAGGTGGCGTTGCATGCGAATAAACGTTCCGATTTGATGGCCTCCTTGTACATGTCACATATTCGATCTAAATCTGCTATTCGATCTGCCCACTCTCGGTCCGATGATGATGATGATAATGATGATGATGAAGCTGACGCCGCCGACGCCGACTCGTAACCAGAGGGCTCTTCAGAAAACTCGTTAACGACGTTGTTCACTGCACCAAACATGTTGACTGACTAATCCTCTGCACCGTTTGGCATCGGTTTATTTCTCCGCTGCCGCCGCCGCCATCACCCCCCACCCTCCCCCCATACACCGGCTCGAGTTTCTACGTCGTCGAGAGCTGAGAGACGACGACGATGAAAGGCCCCCTCTTCCAGTTGAGATTGTGTCAATTTTCCATTGAATTATATGCGATTTGTCGCATCAATCCAACTATTGTGCGTACTATCGAACCCCAGCCATTTCACAAGTACTTTTTTTTTTTTTTTTTCAGTGGGGTGGAAATCCTCATGGACTCTGATCGCTCGGTGTCCATCGCGTATCAGTAGTGTCAGACTCTTACTGACTAAAACCACCCCAGGTGTGCTGCACTTGCCAAGCCGTTAGGCCATAAAGCTGCACCTACATCCCATTCCAACGTCCACGTCACGATATCCCTCGCTCCTCCGCCCCGCCACACCCCCCCACCACCGTTGGGTCGTGACCCACCGAATACCGGGCGGGCAATCACAAGTACTTTACGACCCTTACGCCTGATGATTTTTTCCACTAGATAAACTTCGGGATTTTTTGTTTTTTGTAGTTCTTGTTCGTAGAAAGCGCCGCTGATTGGTCGCCCTTCCATGTCCTCCAGCAAATACGTGATTGGTTGGGTGATTTTCACTTTGACAACTTTGAATAGTTCCGTAGTCCAATTAGGCGTATACCTTTTTTCGAAAACATGCTTGGCCTTGCTAATTCTCACGAAATCGCCAATTTTGAATTTTTTTCGACCAGCACGTTCGGCATAATCATACGTTGACTTATACACCTGTTTTTCATTGCCTTTGGTGACGTCACACGGTTTCATGCCGATCGTTCGATGTTTGCGCTGGTTATAGTTTTTGGCAATGTCCGGCAAAATGTCCAGCCATTTGTAGGTACCGTTCAAACTGAAATACTTGAAGAGATTCTTCTTGAGAGTACGTATAACCCTCTCAGCGATCGCGGCTTTCTTCACGCTATACGTGCGGTAGTGTTTGATGTTGTACTTTTTCAGGAGAGTCTGAAAGCTGGAATGGTAAAATTCAGTTCCGAGATCTGAATGGAGGAGCTTGGGACATCTTTTCGCTTTCGACAATATTTCACTCAACGCTTCGGTGACGTCCCGACCAGTTTTGGTCTTCAAGGGGCGCACCCATAGGTACTTGGAAAAGGTGTCAATCACCTCGAGAATATAATTGAAGTTTTTATTGGCTTTGAAGTATTTTTGAAGATCAGCCAAGTCCATCTGCCACAGATTGTCGAGTCCTTTGATGATGGTACGTCTGCGAGGAAAATTCCTTCTGGCAGGAGCATGGAGCTCATCAACCAATTGTTTTTTCTCAGATGATGATGACGTCATTTCGCTAATGGTGGAGTCAATACACTAACTGCACTGGGCGTTACACCTTCTACTTAAGAGGCTGGAATATCAACAATATCCAGTGCCAATTTATCCAAGCGTTTCTTGGTATTTTCATGCTTTTTCATCGAAAGTGACATGAGTTTCATCACTCGAATATCCAAGGCTGTTAGATTGTTTTTGGTGGTGTCCAGCTCGTCTTTGAGTTTGTTTATGACGTCATCTTTGAGCTTCTGTATGACGTCATCAACGTATTTTTTGTTGGCAACATCATTGAGTGCACTTGGCGTTTCCACATTACATATTTTCACATGTTCAGCATCAATGTCCCCATTTGTCGTATAGTTGAGTATAACGCCAGGGAAATGGTAGGGCTGCTGCTGCTCGAATATAGCCTGCTTCTCTCAGATCATTGATGATGGCCACGATCTCGTTGTCGGTAGAGGTGCTGCCGGCATTTTTGGCGGCTACCAGAAGCCTATACCTGTCAACGAGCTCGTTCACATCGTCCCAGTACACGTATTCCATGGGTTTCGTGTTGTATGTCAACTGATCTGGGATACCACTGCCGTCGGTGAAACGACCTCGACCTCCATCACCACCACCACCTATTTTTGATTGAGGATCTTTGAACATTGGTCGAATCAACTGTTCGTATTTGGCAGTCTGAGATGGACTCAACCTACCTCGCGCATCTACATGCGCACCTGTAGCTGTCAAAATTTCCTTGTATGCTACCAAATCGGCTTTTGCGTATTTGGGATTTTTGTAGAAAATCAAACTATATAGTCCCGGAGTGCCCTCATATGTTACACCATCAATGCGAATGTCCCCCGTATCTTTGTCGAAGTCCATCAGCTTTCTACCGAGCAACCATTGCGCTCTTGGCTTGTCGTAAATAGGGCCGTAATTCACATCTATTTTGCCGGATTTGGCGCGATATTCATTCACGAATTCAGTTGCTACTTCGGGATAAACTTCCAAGTAGTCATCCTCATCATCATCATAATCACCATCATCTGTGTGGTAGCTTTCTTCGTCTTCTTCCTTTTTCATACAGTCTGGAGTCGTTGGTGTCGACGGTTCCTGTTTCTCTTCTTTTTTCACTGTCAGTCGTGATCGCTTGGTGGGTGGCGGCACTCAATCTTTTCAGCGGTACCGTAATGGGTTTGAATAATTTACTCATTGCTTCATCATGCTCGGATTTTCCGAGTTTCGGACTCAGATACTTTTTTCGCACAATTCTCGACAACTGATTGACTTGACGTTTGCGTTCAGCTTTAGCAATCTCCGTCTCGATGCGGGGTGATGTGGTCGGCGCCATGGCTTCAGTACAAATGCCGTGCCACCTCGCATCACATTTGTATATATTTGTCAAAGCCCAGGCGGTAGCGCCCTTTGTTCACATCAAAGTCTTTGACAATGACCAAAGATCCGAAT
This sequence comes from Chrysolina americana, assembly GCA_958502065.1. Lineage (NCBI taxonomy): Eukaryota > Metazoa > Arthropoda > Insecta > Coleoptera > Chrysomelidae > Chrysolina > Chrysolina americana. Next base: position 36,324,227 of record OY293420.1, read on the forward strand.
TTTTCCTTCCATCAGGTGGCGCACATGCGGCGAAATTCCTCAAAGGTGTAATCCGGAGAAACGTGCTCGTAAAAGGAGTGCTTCAAATTCATATCGTCTTGCCAAAAAAGCACAATAATGTTGCAATTGTCCCTGATCAGCTATTTGGGTATTTTCGAGTAGGTTTGACACAAGTAGGTGCACCCTTGTGGCGTGCCATGGCATAGAATTCTCTGATTTTATTCTGTTTGTCACACGCCACATCGTCAAATGAAAATTGAGTTTTCTTTCGCCTTTGACAGATCGATTACCTCGTCGTTGTCCCTGTATGGAAAATTACCTACGCCCTTGACATGTTTTAGTACATCGTGCAGTAGCTTATATTTAGGTTTGTACAGCGACTTTGAATAAACGTAAACATTCTCGAAGCGTGCTCCGTTCGGACTGAACAGCAGACTGAGTACAGCGTTGGTCTTGCCACATCTGCTGGGGCCACAAAATATCGCTCGGAATGAATTCAGTAGCAGGGAGCCGTGTTTACGTATACCGTTGTCGTTACCGCCAATACCTCCTCCACCTATGGTATCCAAATTGACTATTTCCAGAGCCTGCTCTTGTTGCACCACTTTCATGTTTGAGTTGATTGATTTTTTGCTGAAGTGTGTGTGTGTGACCACGCCCACATCTGACATTCGAATGACATTTTGAGTGGAGTACAGTTATGTAAGTAGGTGCGCAACATCATTCGCGCCAGTGTCATGCTGACTGTCGAGCACGAAGGTCGTGGTGTGGTGAACTTTCTGATTAATCATCTGCCATTCGAGCTTCATTTGCCTGGATACCAGTACTGTGGACCGGGTACCAAACTACAGAAGAGATTGGCACGTGGAGACCCTGGTATGAACCCTTTGGATTCGGCTTGTAAGATTCACGATATTGCATACTCGCAAAACAAGTCTTTGAAGGAGAGACACAAGGCCGACTGGGCGCTGGAAAATCGAGCTTGGGAACGTGTCAAATCAAAAGATGCCAAATTTGGTGAGTAAGCTGCTGCTTGGCTGGTCACCACTACCATGAAGGCAAAACGTAATTTGGGAATGGGTCTGAAGAAGAAGAATACTGCTGCTAGTGCTGCAAAGCCAAAGTCTTTCCGTCGAGATGTGGTTAAGAAAATTACCAAGACTCTGCTAAAAACTCTGAAACCTGATCAGCTGAAAGATTTGAGTGCGAAGGCTCTGCGAAAATCCTCCTTGGTGGCACTGCGTGCTGCCCGTGCTCAAATGAAAAAATTGGGTGGCCGCAAAAAAATCAGAGTACCCCGAATAATACCGTTCAAAGCGAAGAGCGGTGGTGTGCTGCCTCTGCTTCCGATATTCGCCGCTCTGGGAGCGATGGGCTCATTGGCAGGCGGTGCCAGCACCATAGCCAGGACCATCATCTCCTCGGCCAATGCCAAAAAGAAATTGGAGGAAGACAAGCGTCATAATACCGCAACGGAGAGCATTGGTGGCGGCGGTCGTGACAACAAAAATGTAGGAGGTTCCGGTTTGTTTCTGCGCAAGACCGCTAAAGGCGGCTACGGTTTGTTTCTTAAGAAGAAATTTTCAAAAAACTCCCGCTGAAGCTGCCCAATAGAGCGTTGTACGATAAGGAATTACTTAAATATGTGAAACGTCTGAAAATACCTCATTTCATTGGTGTTTTCATGCGAGACAACTTACCTCGATCCTCATCATCATCGAAACTTCCCAAGTACAGAGAATGCGCAATCATCAATCTGGACTCGACCAGGAATCGCGGAACGCAATGGGTAGCTTACGTGAAACGCGGACATGTGGTGAAATACTTTGACAGTTTCGGCAATTTGAAGCCGCCGGTGGAATTGGTGCGATATCTGGGTAAAAAAAAGAAAATCTACAACAACGATCGCTATCAGACATTCAACCAAGTTAATTGTGGTCATTTTTGTTTGAATTTTCTATACGAGATCACACTCTGAGTGCGTGCGCGCGCGCGCGCGCGAAAATGAATAGAAAAGTGGTGACCTTTAATGACGCGCGCAATAATGTTCATTATATGGTGACGTGGCGTTTTGCATACAAAAATTCACGCAAATCGTATTGGATGCAAGTGGCCTCACGCGTCTTGAATCCCATACTAGACTCTGAGCACAGAGCGCGCATATGGAATGGTTTAAAAAGAAGTACATAACCCCATCCAGTGTCAGTCATGTCTTTGCTGTTGACAGTGACAGGTCAAACGTCGACGCTAACCGCAGACTTTTCTCCGCAGCTCCAATTGGACGAAGATAGCACTTACGGCTTGGCATTGATTGGTTTCCATTCATACAACTGCATACCGAACATATCGAGTGGTCGATTCTATTATTCTGTCAAAGGAGCGCCATCTGTTAGCATAATCCAAATACCGACTGGGTGTTACGAAATAAGCGACATTGCCAAGTTTATACATAAACACATCGAGAGGCCGAAAGAAGCAAAGAAGAAGAAGAAGAATAGAGCCGTATTGTCTAGTGACGTTGGTGATGTCGACGACGACGACGACGGTACCAACAAAAGCAAGGCTTTGTTCTCTTTCAAACCAAACACCAATACGCTGCAGTGTGAGATATACAGCAAGCTCTATAACATCGACTTACGTCCCAAGGATTCCCTAGGACGATTACTGGGTTTTTCCCCGAGACTATTGGAGGCTGGAAGCGTTCACTCATCCGACCTACCTGTGAACATTATCAAAGTTCGAACTGTTCACATCGATAGTAACATCACATCGGGTGCCTTCTTCAACAATCGTCCGGCTCACACCATATACGAGTTTGCTGTTCGAGAAGACCCCGGCTTTGCCATCGACGAAACGCCCTCAAATTTGATTTACCTGCCTGTGAACAAGACGGAAATACACAACATTACCTTGAATATTCTCGACCAGGACTGTTGCAGTGTGAATTTCCGTGGAGAGACCATCATTATACGACTTGTGCTGCGCAAGCTGTCATAAAATGGGGTTGGTATTTGATCAGAATGATGATCATGATGCCATTGGACATAAACGTGCAGAGGGTGTTGGCATCAATTCAGTCGCGCAGACGCAGTCGAAGAGAGCAGACGCACACAGTCTGTCTCACTCCAGCATACATTTTCTCCAATCGCAAGGACATCATGTTATCAAGACAAGTGTTCGACGTGTATAATCATCCAAAGTTCGACGAATCCATCAACAGAGTTGAGACTCGAACACACCACCCGTACGTCAAGTCCTTTCAAAGTAATGACATCATCGAAATTGTCATTCAGCAGAGCGATGTGTGGATACTGATGAACGATGCCCTTGTGTGCATAGAGGGCTCTCTGACTCGTACCGCAGGAACGGGCAAAGTTAGATTTATCAATAATGCCGGCGCATACCTTTTCGAGGCCATCTACTATGAAATCAATGGCAAAAAATTGGACTCTGTTCGATCGCCGGGTATAGTGAGCACCCTTCGTGGCTATACTTGTTACGAGGCAAATGATGTGCGACACTTGAGCACAGCCGGCTGGACCTATCCTGGCGGAACGGTTCACAACGTCCCAGACAGTTCGTTTGCCATGTGGATCCCGCTTAAGCATTTGTTGGGCATATTCCATGACTATAGATATGCCACCATTAAACGACAGTGCATTCGCTTGGTGAGAAGTAGAAATGATAATAATTGCATGCTGATAGAGGAGGTGGCGAATCCAGTAGTCGAAGCCACCACAGCCACACTGACGATCACGAGCGTTGTACTTAGAGTCAAACATGTGGTGCCCAATGACGACATTCGTCTGAAATTGCTGCAGTCCATCAAAACAGACGCTCCTGTAGTGATTTCGTATCGCAAGTGGGACATACACGAGTTGCCTGCACTCACTCCGGGTACCACCAAGGAATTTTGGGCTGTGAAAACTTGCACGGCCATGGAGAGTCCCCGATTCGTGATTGTGGCATTCCAAATAAATCGGATTGGCAATGCGGCTCGAGATGCATCCTATTTCGATCACATCGACATCAGCGACATACGCCTAACCATGAACAGCGATACTTACCCGCATGAACGTATGTACTTGGAATTCAACAGAAACAACTTTGTCGAAGCCCATCGAGCCTAAACGGAATTCTATCCAAGCTATGCCAATTGTCTGAAAAAGCGCCCTCTACTCGATTACGGAGCATTCAAAAGCATAGCGACCGTGTTCGCAATTGACTGTTCCCGCAGAGCGGAATTCATGAAATCCTACACTGTCGATGTCAAACTTGACATCGAGGCCAGAGTCGGATTTCCCGCCAATACTCGAGCCTATTGCATCATCACTCACGACTGTATGCTGGAACACTTGCCCTTGAGCGAGATTGTACGCCGTCTGTCATAAAAATAATAGTGACATATAGTAGTAGCAGTAAGTAGTGGGGGAATCCACTCTTTGTTTGTGTGTTTTTTTTTTTTTTTTTTTCATTTAGAAAATAATTGTTGCATCCACCACTGGGGTTATTAGCAACATATCAGATACATAGAAAAACGATTTGGCTGATAACGTAACAATAACAAACACTAGCACTAGAATGGTATCAGAAAAGGAAAACTAAAGAATACAAATAAGGTAGGCTATAGGGTACTTGCGAATTTACAGTTTGTTAACTAAGCCTATTTCAGAAAGGTAACCTAGTATGTTTTTAAAATTGCAGTTCACACCAAGATTTGTCTTTAGGTCTGCACTTATACCGTACGTCTGGCGTTGTTTCGTGAATCCAGGACACTCCACCATGAAATGTTTAACTGACATTGGCACCTGACACAGATCACAGGTTTTCTCTTCTTCCCCTTTCAGCAAATGTTCATGGGTATATTTTGTATGTCCAGTTCGCAAACGAGTGATTATAGTTTGGTGTTTTCGTTGACTAGGGATGTTTTTCCATGGCTTGATGTCGTCTTTGATTTCTTTCAGTTTCGTTCCAGATTGTGTCCACAGAGATGACCAGTGGTTAGAGACCACATATTTCATATGTTGTTTCAGATCAGCAGACGGTACTTCCTCTTGCTCTTGAATAGTTGGTGCATTTATGGTTTCACGTGCAACCTTGTCAACCCGTTCATTGCCAGGGATTCCTACATGTGAAGGGACCCACATGAATTCTAATCGTCGGGATTTTTGCTTAATTGAGTGAATATGCTCTTTGATGGACTTCGTCAGAGGGTTGCTTGAATATATGGATTTTATACCTTGTAACGAACTTAAAGAGTCTGTTAGAATTAAAGTATCTTGTATTTCTTCATCGGCGGCGTATTTGATTGCTTTAAGGATTGCAAAAAGCTCACCACTATATATACTGCATTGTGGGGGAAGTTTGAAGCCATTTGATGTATTTGGACTTAGGAAAGCTGCTGCAACTCCGTCACTTGATTTAGAAGCGTCTGTATAAATGTGAGTGTAACCTGGATATTTACTAAGTGATGAGTGAAAGTGTTTGCGGAGCAGACTGGGGATAATTTCAGATTTATTGAATTTGGAGAGGCATAGGTCACATGGTGGCAAGGTGATGATCCAAGGTGGTATGTCCGAGTTGTTGTTGGGGAGTGTAGTTGGAAAGGTAACATTCAATTCGAAGCTGAATTTGTTAATCCTCTGATAGAAAGGATGTGTAAGTCTTCTTCTGTTTTCAAATAAGTCACGAAAGCGGGTTGAGAAGGTGTTAGGGTATACTGGGTGCTGATTATCAGTACATATCATAGCTGCATATGCTAAGCTCAGTTGCTGTCGTCGCAGTTGCAACGGTGGCTCTCCAGCTTCACTGTAGAGACTCTCAGTTGGTGTTGTCCTGAATGCGCCGAGAGCTAGCCTAATTGCTGTATTATGAACTATATCAACACTTTTCAGGACTGATTTACTTGCTGAGGCATATACTATAGAGCCATAATCGATTCTTGACCTTACTAGAGTTCGGTAGAGAAGTAAGAGCGTTTGACTGTCAGACCCCCAATTTTGGTTCGAGATAATTCTCAATAGATTAATGCCGCTCTGACATGATGATCTCAGATTATTGATATGGGCATTCCAGTTCAACTTCCTGTCGAAAATCATTCCTAGGTAACGAATCTGTTCTACTACTTGAATATTCTGGTCATAAAGTTTCAGATTTATTGGTGTCGGTTCCCTTTTTTTTGTAAAAAACATGCACTTAGTTTTTTCAGAGCACATTTTGAAACCAGTGCATCTTAGCCAGGTCTCAATCGAAAACACTGCCTCTTGAAGATTATTATGAATTGTTGTGAGAATTTTTCCTCGCGAGTATACTACCAAATTGTCAGCATACAGGCTAGCTTCCACAGGATGTTTGATATTCTTCACACATTCATTTATCGCTATAAGGAAGAGGGTGACGCTCAAAACTGAACCTTGGGGGGTACCGTTCTCTTGTAATCTTTTACCGGAAAGTGCTCCATTAACTTTTACTCTAAAAAATCTTTGTCCCAAGAAATTTTCAACAAATTTTAGAAGATTACCATTCAAACCCGAGGTACTCAGTTTTCTTAGGATATTATATCTCTAGGTCATATCATATGCTTTACTTATATCGAAAAAAATTGCTATGGTATTTTGTTTGTTGGCATACCCTTCGTGAATATATGATTCTAAGTTAACTAGATTGTCTGATGTTGATCTATACTTCCTGAAACCACTTTGTTTTGATGTGATCAGCTGCTTCTTCTCCAGGAACCAAGTGAGTCGATTGTTGATAGTTTTTTCCATCAGCTTACACATGGTACAGGTTAAAGATATAGGTCTGTATGATTGTGGATCGGTTTTTGGTTTACCATGTTTTATTAACGGTATTATGATTGCCTCCGACCACTTTTCGGGAAAAACCCCTTCTGTCCATATCTTGTTGAAAATTTGCAAGAGAAATTGTTGGGCTATATCTGGCATGATTTGAAGGAACATGAACGGGATATCATCGGGTCCTGGGCTGGAGTTTTTGAAAGAGGCCAGAGCTTCATGAAATTCTTCAGAGGAAATAGGTAAGTTCATAGGGTTGATTTCATCTTGGAGAAAATCAATCCCTTCAGATTCTTTATCATTTTTGTAGTCCAAGAATTCAGGTGTATAGTTGGCACTGCTAGAGTTCTTTTCATAAATATCGGAGAAGATGTTTGCTATTTCAGTACTACTGGAAGTTGTTTTTCCCTGACATTCGATTCGAGGGATTCCATGATCTGTTTTATTGCATTGTATGCGTTTCACTTTGTCCCAGATCATACTTAGTGGAGTTGAACTGCTAATGGATGATACGTATTTTGCCCAAGATTCTCTTTTACTTTTTTTCATGATCCATCGAGCTTTTGCCCTCAGTCTCTTGAAAGTTATCAGGAGTTCAGGTGTGTGGTGTCTTTTGAGTCGGTTGAAAGCATGCTTAGAGGCTTTTATGGCCTGGTCACAGTCTCGGTTCCACCAAGGAACTGGAGTGTGGTTGTTCAGGTGTTTTGTCTTTCCTATTGCTAGTTGTGCTGCATCCGTTATGATTTCGGTGATGTTATGAACACACTCATCAATACTGTCCTGCATTTGGAGTTGATTAACCTTCGTTTCTACGATATTTGCAAAAAGGTTCCAGTCCGCTCTTTTCAATTTCCATTTTTGTGTCACAGCATGTTCGTCTGCAACATGCTGAGAGCTTGGGAGTAAGATCGGGAAATGGTCGCTACCATATAGGTAGGGCATGATCGTAAAAATGAATTGGGGGTGGAGTGAAAGTTCGCTTATGCTGAGATCAATTGCGCTGGAGTTTCCTGAGAACGAATTATAACGAGTTTTTTCTCCGTTGTTGAGTAACGCCATATTATTATCATCGATAACATGCTCCAGTATACGGCCTCTTGCATGTGTGGAAACGCATCCCCATACGGTGTTGTGACAATTGAAGTCCCCTAAGATGAGTCTGGGCTTGGGTATTTGTTGAAAGAGATCATTTAGTTCCCCGTATATCACGTCGCGATTTGGTGGAATGTATATATTACAAATATGTATCTCCTTAGGTCCCAACATTTTAATGGCAACTGCTTCGAGGTGGGTAGTTAAAGGGATTTCGATTGCACCGTGGGTATGATGTATGTAAGTAGCGACGCCACCACTAGCTATGTTTTGGTCTGGTCTATTTTTATGGAAACAAAGATAGTTCCTCATATTGTGTGCGTAATCTTGTTTAAAATGGGTCTCCTGTAAACATATAATCGAGGGTTTGTGTTCAGAGATGATCAGTTTCATCATTTCTTGTTGTGTGAAGAACCCATTCAGGTTCCATTGAATGATGGATAGTTCGAATGATGATTAGATAGAATTATAATATTGTCAACGTGTTTCTTGTGACGATGCGTCGCTTTCCGTATCTGAAAGGAACGCTTCTTCGGCTAGCAGCTGTTTTGATAATTTTTTCTTGATTTTGGTACACCTAGTCTTGATGCATCTATCTTCAAAAAAAGGGTATACACTAGTCATCATGTGAATCAGACCGTGCACATCATTTGTATATTGCTTCGCCACACTTAGAGGATCATTAGAGCCGAATACGTTTTCAAAAAAGTCTTTCAGTTGATTGTAGGTTATGACGAAATTTTCAGTTTCTATGTATGCTTTAGTTGGTTGCATGTATTCTTCGACAGTTGTGGTTTCCTTGACGTCAGGGCGACTTCTCTTAGTTATGCTCAATGATGGTTTTCGGAATGGATCAGAGGGTGTTTCTTCTGTTGGAGTTAATATCTCTGCGAGGTTCCTTTTATTAGATGAGTTTGTTTGAGTGTCTGGGTCAGGGGGGATGGAAGAATCTCCTGGACTAAGTGGTATTGGGGTTGGTTCTTCTGAGTTTTCGGAAGGGGGCATTATTGGAGGTTCAGTTGGGGGTTCAGTTGGAAGTTCAGTTGGAGGTTCAGTTAGATGTTCAGGTGACTCGTTTATACACTGAGAAGATATGTGGCCAATTTGTTTGCATTTGAAGCAAGTTAGATTGTCCAATGATAAGAATATTCGATAAGAAGTACTCTCATGGTTGATCAACATAGATTCCGGGATGATAATACTTTCGGGAGGGTTGATGTAGACTTGCCTTCTGAAACTCATTATATGTGCAAAATCTGGGTTTGCTATGTTGACTCTTAGAAATGATATTGGGGAGAATAGGTTGAGGCCAATTCGTTGTAGGGCTTGCTCTAGGTGTGAATGGGGAATTGTTGGACTTACGTTAGATAAGATTAAACGTTCAGATGGTGTTATCAATCTTCTGGCTCGAATGATTTCGTTGTTAACACCAATTGCACCGTGGTCATTCATGAAAGTGGTCACTAACTCTGGGCTGGAAAGGTATATGCATATCCTGTTATTGGAAATTCTAGACGCGAACAAAATATGTTTAGGATTGACAAGTGTTCCTAGGGCTAGAATATATTCTTGGATTTTGGTATCTTCAATTGTCGGAAAAATTATTGCTTGGTTCTTCTCTGGAAATTTCGTTGGTTGTTGTTTGGTAAGCACTGAAGAGTAAGACATGTTTCTTTCGGTTTGTTGATTGGTGGTCTCTATTGGTATTCGCGCGGATGTAATTTGAGAATTCCTGTAGTCAGAAATCCCCGCTGTTTGTGAACTCATATTATGGATATTTGAACTTTTTGGCACGGGTCATGTGTACCTGAGTACGGTCCTGACCCGTGCGATTTATCGACGATATCCACAGGTTGGAGCAAAAAAGGCGAACTATCATGCACCGTGAACGGTGTATCTTGGGCTTACTGTAGCTATAAAAATGGTTCAAACTTACGAATCTCAAATACATTCACTGATGTACTGTGCACTATTTTGTTAGGTATTAAACTTTTCGTATTTATATTCACTTGTTTTTACCTGTTTGTGTGTATGTATGTAATGCAGGCATCGACAGGTCGAGAGCGTCAGTTGTAAGCCAAACGTTCAGTTGTTCAGTCGGTGTTTAATCTCGCTCTCTCTCTGAGTGTGAGTCTCTCAGTTAATTAAAGCAGTGAATCAGTTCAACAATCATCAAACAAACAAAAACAACAAGATGAAACTCGTAGCCTGTGACATTCAGGGTTTCACTGTGGGCGGTGAATTCCAACCCAAAGAGCTTGCCATCACCGACGGGCATCGCACAAACCACTTCTTATTCAAAGCCGTAGTGCCATTCAATGAACTGAGCGAAGCAGATAAACTGAAGTACGATATTTGAAGAGAAATATCCACGGCATTCCATACTCTGATGGCAATGTCGAATTCAACGAGATCCAGGAAGTGCTGCGCCCTATCATCGAGGCTGATGTGGTATACGTGAGGGGTAATCAAAAATTCGATTTTTTGCTGAAGTGTGTGCTCGATCTGCCTAAGAGACCACACATCGTCGATATTGCGGCTACTACAAGTACAGTCGTCACAACGCCTCCACCGACACTCGAGAAGGAAGGCCCGATCTGTTTGAATCATATAGCATCCGGAGAAATAGAAGTGCATTGTGCCGTGAGACACTGTTTCGATATATGGCAATGGATATCGTCACACCTGATATGGTGAGGCCCCACGGCGATCACGACGACGACGACACCCCTATCAATCGGCACTTGCAAAATTTGCGCGAGCTCAAGGCGCACATAGCAGAGTACGAGCACAAGCTGTGCATTTTCAAACGCTTCCAAAATATGCAAATTAACGATGGTAAATGTATGGGGCAGCAGCAGCATTCACCGATCCACCACGTTCCGCCGCCGTCGCCGCCAGTACCAAGTCCATGACGTCAGCCACACCAAGACTAGCTGAAAACACACGAAATATTATTATTCATATTGTATTATTATTCATATTGTATTATTATCATTATTATGTATTAATAGATGTATAAAACCAATTTTTTCCGATTTATTTTGCGGATCGAATGAATGAGAGAGAGAGACTGAAAGAAATACGAGTCATGTACATTGAGCAATGGTGTATGTGTGTGTGTGTTCCTCTCAGTGTATATATTTGAGTAAGATATACGCTGTTTCTCAGTGTACATGGAGCTGTCGTCACGATGACAACAAATTATATAATTCTATCAGCCGTTCTGTCGAACGTACTGTATATTAGCCCGCCATATGAGTACGGCGAGGTATTGGTATCGTATTTGCACGACGATGATTCGAGTACTTCGAACTGGACGAAAATGACGGGCGCTAGCCAATGATGGATATTTGCCTGTGTTGAGAGCCGAGATCCCGATGAACACCTCATCGTACAGACTGCGGAAGATTTATACAAATCACACCTATAGCGATACGCAGTGGTTTCCGCTGAAGATGTCTTGCCCCTCTAGTAGCAGCACTTCGAGACCATCGTCGTCATCGTCGTTGACGTCCCACCCAACTACCCAACCCGTGGACGTCAAGATGCAAGCCCCTGCTGCTGCTGCTGATCGAGAAAGTAAGGATTCCAAATGCGAGCTGCCGCCGCCGACACTGCACGATTGGTTTATGTTTTTCGTGTCAATGGTTCTTAGTGTTCAAATATCCGAATCCATATATAGGTTTATTAAATCCATGCATCAAAAATATTTTTTAATCGATAATGATAATGAAAATAAATGTATTTTTCTCGAACTGACGTTATTCATTTCAATAAATGCAAACAGACAAAGACAGACATACAATGCCATGGGTTAGAGTGAGACACATAAAATGCCTTGAATCGATCAATTTGGCTTCAAACTCGACTCTCTTATCTCTTCCTGGAAAACAAACATCTGAGACAGTAAACAACTCCAAGGTCAATTTAGCTCGAGCAGCGTAAACAAACACCGGATGTGAGAGATAAAAAAATCTGCGATTAAATCTGAAAAACAAATTCAAGGTCAAAAATGGATCATCGTGTTTACTGAGAATTTCGTTCAACTTGAGAGCAGACAGTAAACATTCAAGAAACGTGCCTTATCGCTATTTCATGGCGGCGGAGACGTATTTTTTTTTCTTTTGGAATTTCATTCGAGAGCGAGTGAATTAATAATAAGTCCATCATAATTTTCTGTTGTGTGTTCTAAGACAGTAGACATTTTTCATATTTAATTTTTTCGTTTTGTCAATTAAAGTGGCGGCCATTTTTTTTTTATCTTCCAGCCAATTGCTCTCAACGAATCACGTGACTTTTTTTCTCTTCCAGCCAATTGCTCTCAGCGAATCACGTGAGGGGAGGTTTTTTCATAACTTCCGCCATCGCCGCCATGTTTTTTTGCCTTCCGCTCCATCGCCGTTATGTTTTTTGCAGGGACGTTTTTTTTTCATAACTTCCGCCATCGCCGCCATGTTTTTTTGCCTTCCGCTCCATTGCCGTTATGTTTTTTGCAGGGACGTTTTTTTTCATAACTTCCGCATCGCCATCATGTTTTTTTGCCTTCCGCTCCATCGCCGCCATGTTTTTTTGCAGAAAAGACGCGCGCCACTTAGGGTGAAACGTTTTGAACCCCCCCACCCCCGAAACTCTTTGGCGAACACGTCATCTTCTTCAGCACCAACCCTCCACCAACGGCAAGAACTCGATGGACGCAGCCATCGAGAGATTCACCGTGTGGAGCAATGCCGATTCTGCCTCACTTTGATGAGGCAGAACCGGCATTGTTTATCTACTTGGGTTATTCAGCACAGACTTCTTCGTTAGAAGAAATTACACCTCAGCCTTGTATTTTCAAGACTACCTACTAACTGTGGATGTGTTTTCTTAAACTTTATTCATAACGATAAACAGCCAGTTTGACTCTTGTAGAATACTTTCATCCCACTCAACTCTTAATAGTTCGTTATTGTTTATACCTGAAACATTATGGTTTCAAATATCCTCAGTATCATTTCATCATAAGGCATTTTTTGAATATCGTCGAAACTATCATAATTCCGTTCTACGAACAAGTTCGGGACACATCCCTCATTGAAACTTTTAGATTCTATCCAAAAAAAAAGAACCGTTCGTCATATCGGTGATGCTGCGCTTACGGGCTTGTTTACCTCTCTGGAACACCGCAGAAAGGTTAGCGATCTGTCTCTGTTCACTATTAGCGGTCCCGTCGGAGCCTGTCGAGCTCAGTTTTCACATCCCTCTATATACTCTGGAGACAAGCTGCGAATCTGTTTGCCAGGGCTCGTTTTTCCATTGAACGGCGAAGCTGTTGATCTCGGTGCCTCAGAAGGTACTTCCTGAGACATACAGTCTGTAGAAATTCAAGAACAATTCTTACCTATTTTCCCTCGTCTCTCACGATGTTCTCTGAACATTACAGGATTTTCCTGTTGGGGTAATTAGAATTAAAAAAAAAATATAAACTTCCAAGGAGAATATGAAACCTTTTTTGCTCTCCAAAAATTTATATAATCCTTTGTCTTGTACAAAATATTTATTTCTTATGGAGAACGTTTGGATATCGTGCCTATTGTTTGAAATTGTTTTTTTTCCGTTAACCAGCTGTCGTCCCCTTACGAACGACAGCCCTCAGAATTGGGACCTTCTACGAGCCAAGGATTAACGCGGTCTTACTTCTCAATGTGCGATTCCTAGTACATTAAAGGCACATGGTACAACAAAAACTCCTACGTACAAATTGAAAAGTCAATTATTTGTGATTTCTGCTGTGTTTATATCGAAAGAGACGAATTGTTTAAATGCAAAGCTAGATGTATCAGTAATTGATCGTTCCAAAGAAAGTCGCTATCAGAATGATAGTCATTACCTCGAGTGGAGAATCACCATAGAAATTAACTTTTCGGTGGTACTGATATTCAGGAGCTGATACTTTCTACAGCTCTCGTAAAATATTTAAGGCAGGTTTTGGAAACTTTTCTGCAAAATCTGGGACGGAAACTTTCGAATGTTGTTATTTGAAAAAAGGCATGCAGCTTCATTTCTAGCCTCAACTATATCTTCTTCACATCTCAATACCTGTTCCCAACCTTTATTCATGCACTAATTCAATCAATTTCAAGTTGTAGTTTCAGTTGTAATATCACAAGAGATAAATTGAAAATAATTTGACAGATTTTTCGAAAATTTGTTGCCAGGCAATAGATACGAGAACCCGAAGGGCTCGAGTGGCTATTGCCAAATGGCAACAAGTTTGATAAAAAATCTTTAGAATTATTTTCTGCTTTATCGAACTCTCGTGTGGTATTCGATAGATCATTTTTTGATGCCCCAATCAAAGACCCATTCTCTATATAACACTTTTATTTCAACAATTCACTTGAATCACTATAAAGAGAATGAAGTATGGAATTTGAAGTTCCCAGCATGAAACAAACAATTATTATGGATGTTTTATCCTTGGCTGGAGGATTTCGTAACATTGTTTTGTTCTGTTCAATTGAAAGTTATTGCTTTCTTTCTGACCCTTGTGTTATCAATTGAAATTGTTTCCAAATTGACACGTAACTCAAAATAGTATTCTTGCATTTTCGTTGATTTTCTTACAATTCCATGAAATGATGAAAACCGTTTTCAAATGATATTTTACTTTTCATGCGAACTGTTGACAGATGTCAAATCAAAATTATCAGTTGTCACCCAATAAAAACAAAATACCACAAAATATTCCCGCGGCAATTTCCAAGGTAGAAAATTACCACTATAATAATGCTGTGATTGGCCTGAACGTACATGAATGCTTTGATGATGGTTTCGATTGGTGGCAAGAATTGTCAAAAAATAATCAATTAACAAAATTAATATCTGCAAAAATAGGTTTTCGTACATTCCACCTCTTAAATAGAGAAGTGTTTAACAATTCCAGAACAGTTCGAGAGCCATCTCGAACGTATCGAACCGTCAAACCGGGAGACGAACTGTGCAGCTTCATAAGAAATCATATCAGCCGAAAGTAAGAGTGAAATATTCAGAGTTGACTCAGCAGTAGGTAGCAGCCTATATGTGACAATTGTTAAATAAATGAATCAGTTATTTACAGTCTAAATGTATTACAGAGACATAATTGAGGGGATATTCATTACAGTAACTTCAAGCCCTCCTTTCAAGGACTATGATAAAGTACAGGTTATTAATTTTTTTTATTGCCTCCAAATGTCTTGAAATGGGTGGCAAAAGAAATTTTTGTGTAGGCACCAATGAAAATAATAATTTACATTTCAATCAATGTTTGGATTGATTATTCATACGGAAACGGTTCAAACTACATGAAAAGTAACTCTTCATTGTACTCAAATACTGTTCTCTAAAATGTAGGACGAACAATATACCGGGTGGCTACGGAAGTATTGCCTACGGAATATCTCAGTTATTGTATGAAGTAGGTTTGTGAAATTTGGAGCGTCGATATAATGACATAAGAGCTAGAATTTGAGCATATTCACATGTCGAAGTTAACTTCCGGTCTGACCGGAAGTAACTTCAACTTTCTTATTTTGAACGGAAACCCTATTTTTTTTGTTTTCGCTTTATTCAGCATTCAATTCCCTTTCTAATGACATATCACAAGTTGGTATCTAACCAGAAACTAGATCAGAAAAAAATTATTATTGAAATTCACCGAGTAGGCCGTGGAAGCAAATTGAAAGCCAAAAATTGAAAAGTTGGCTATGGAAACCATACGTCACTTGATAACAGTTGCTACTACTGTGATATTTTATTTTCATTCGTCGGCGTTAGAAACAGTCGCCAAAAAAAATATTGGAAAAATTGGGAAAAAACAATACTCTGTAAGTCCATAACTTAAATAGGAACATGCAACTTTTTCTTGCCTGTACTGTTCAGCATAACCATTCCTTTCTAATGATATAATAGAAAGTAATTTTTTGAAATGGAATACCAAAAAATCCAATTATTATTATTCAAATAACAAAAAACAGATTTATCGAAAAAAAAAATTCAAATTGATAGGATTAAAGATAAAATAAATTCAAAACAAATGTTCGAAATGCATTCCCTCAGCGTCAATACATTTATTGACTCTGGTGATATTTTCATGTAAAACGTTTCTCAACATTTGGGGCGTGATATCTTGGAAAGCTCTACGAATTTTTACTTCTAGCTCATGTAGAGTTGTAGGCTGTGTGGAATACACCCTATTTTTAAGATGCCCCCATAGAAAAAAGTCGCACGGAGTAAGATCAGGTGACCTTGGTGGCCACCTGACTGGACCATGGGTTGTTATAAGTCTCTCTTGAAAGCGATTTTGAAGATAATTTCTCGCTATTCATGAATTATGCGGAGGGGCGCCATCTTGCTGGAAGTACATTCTCTCAGTTATTTCCGCTGGTAGGTTGTTAATGAATTCCGAAATTTCATTCGTTAAAAAATTAAAGTATCTCTCTCCGGTTAGTTGGCCTTGAAAAAGAATGGGGCCAACAATATGAGTTCCAACTATTCCTGCCCAAACATTCACACCAAATCTCTCCTGGAAGCCACCTTGTCGAAACCGGTGCTCGTTTTCTATCGCCCAGTACCTGAAACAAAAGACCGTTCACACTTTTAGCACTTTACACTTCGACTATCGACAATAATCCAAATAAAGTACAGTACCTACCTTGTATTATTCCTGTTAAATAATCCATTGTTGGGTAATCTTGACTCGTCCGTAAACAAGATATAATAGTTAAATAGGTGATTCTCAGCATTTTGTCGAAGAAACCAATTACAATATTCCAGGCGCCTTTCACCGTCATTTTCATACAAATGTTGATGCAACTGATACTTGAAGGATTTAAATCGATGTTTTTTCAAAATTTTCCTAGCAGAGTCCTTACTTATAGCTAATTCGGCGCCAATCTGCCTTGAGGAAATTGTGCTATCATATTGTACTAAAGCTAATACATCAATTTCAGTTTCCTCATTAATAACAAATGCTTCTTGGTCTTCGTGAATATCAGGCTCAGTTCTTAATTTTTCTTCAAGCCACTGGAAATACCTTCTTGACGGTTGCTGCCTCCCTGGATATCGCTCTTAATACAATCGTTCAGCGGCATAAGAATTTTTCAAACATTCACCATAAATGAGAAGCATGTCAATTTGTTCGGTTCGTGAATAACGGGGCATTTTTTGAATATTCCACTGATTTCGATTTCCTAACCCTTTTAAAATGGCAGAATCAAAAACACTACTTCGAACGTCAAAATAATATGGATAGCAGCGTGCGTGAGAGCTCTCGTTTCTTTTTTGTTTCATTCCAAAATACATCTTAATCAGCCTACTTGTTAATATTTTGGTTCGAATGATTATTGCAATGGAATGATTAGTCTGAATAGCACAAACATCGTCCATAGGTAGATATTAGAATATCTATGGACGATGGCAGAGACCAAGTACGTTTATGTTCCTATTTACCCTAGAACCTACAGGATATAATTTATCATTCCACATTATTTTTAATGTTATTTTTGCGTATGGCGATAATAGAGCAAGAGCAACTGTTATCAAGTGACGTATGGTTTCCATAGCCAACTTTTCAATTTTTGGCTTTTATTTTGCTTCCACGGCCTACTCGGTGAATTTCAAAAATAATTTTTTCTGATTTAGTTTCTGATTAGATACCAACTTGTGATATGTCATTAGAAAGAGAATTGAATGCTGAATAAAGCGAAAAGAAAAAAAATAGGGTTTCCATTTAAAATAAGAAAGTTGATGTTACTTCCGGTCAGAGCGGAAGTTAACTTCGACATGTCAATATGCTCAAATTCTAGCTCTTATGTCATTATATCGACGCTCCCAATTTCACAAACCTACTTCATACAATAACTGAGATATTCCGTAGGCAATACTTCCGTTGCCACCCGGTATGTAACCTGTCTCTATCAGAGTTTTCAGAACTTTGAGCTCACCCTGATGCTAATTGGATTGATGGATGGGTGATAACGTGTTTTTTTGACTTTGACCTTGTCAATTAGCCATTAATAATTTCTTTATTGATTAAATTACGCACTTTCCCCATATCTTAAAAACACACGTTATACAAACCAAAATTATTTGTATTCGTATATTTAGTATTGGATGTTTTCCTCAAACACTCAAATATGCCCATTCAACAATTTTTTTAATTTCATAGTAGTCATCCATCATCCACTAAAACCATGAAACAGAAATATTCTTTTATGCAGTGCGAATATGTGAAAATAACACAGGCGGCCAAATCAAAGGGCGGCAAAACAGATTTCGATAGAGAAAAAAATAAATATTTTCGGGGACTGCACTTCAATAAAATACATATTACCATTAGCATGCCGTGAGCGGTGGCGGTGAGCGGTGAGAATCAAAAACAAAGGAAAAAAGTAGTTGTTTTTTTATCGGAAACCGCACAAACAAAGAATCAATCATTCTATTCACTTGGTTTTGAAGCAAAAGGGTAATTTCACAGTGAGATTCAGTTCGTATTGCTGAGGATTTCATTACTTTGGTCACAGACGCGTATACAAAGGGTGTAATAGGGGTAATTACCCCCCACTATCGAAAAAAATTCAGTGTTTCAATCAAAATTAACATTAAGATTCACAAAATGAATCTTATTTCATTTACCAATATATGTGAAAGTAAAATGTATTCAGTTTCAGAATCTGTTATTTCGTTAAATTATTTCATCTTTTTTCATATTCGATGAAACAAATTGAATTTGACATTTTTTTCCCACCTTTATGATAACCCACTGACAAACCTGAGGACAGACCTAACAATCAATTCAAAGGCATTTGACCTTGAACAAAAAAAAATTCGCCGGCGGCGCTTTTCTATTTTCTCTCACTTCCGCGCCACGATTTACCCCTTTCCCATGAAACAAAGCTGTATACGCACCTGTTCGGTTAGTAAAATTTTCTTTTAACTCATGCCCCCCCTGAAAAACCCCCTAGATCCGTCAATTATACCCAACTATACCCTAACCGGCCTTTGATGATTCGCCACGATGTTTGTAAAATTTGCAAACTGATATCATTGCAACGTCTTTACAAAATCCAGGCACCCGACGACCGTCGAATATATTAGATTTTCATCATCCTATCATTGAAACGTCCAATATGTATATATTTTCTACAAAACGCGACATTTGGACGTCCACACATGTTGCCATTTTCATCTGACTATCAGACAAATTCTGAACGGGTTTGAAAGCAGCCACGTTTTCTCTAGCAACGGTTTTCTTTTATTTTCGCTTATGGTATATTAAGGAATAACTTCTATTACTGGTGATTTGTTGATGTGAGATCATTCTACCGGTAAAATAATTGTGACCTATTAACTACCCCAAAAACCCTCAAAAATCTTGGAAGAGTTGAAATATCCGTTGCTAGAAGTTTTCTGACTAGAATTAGTTATTCTACACCAGCCAAATACGCTTCAAGGGGTAAAATAACTTTTGAGCTGAAAACTACCCCTCAACAACCCTTCGAATTGAAGAAATCTTGGAACAATTAAAATATCCATTGCTCGAGATTTTCTTACTGAAATGAGTTATTCTACACCTGCTGAATACACTCCACAGGGTGAAATGATTTGTGATCCAAAAACTACCCCTCAACAACCCTCCGAATGAAAAAAATCTTGGAACATTGAAAATATCCGTTGCTCGGGGTTTTTCGACTGGAATTAGTCCATACCTGCCGAACAAGCTCCATTAGTTGAAATAATTTGTGAACCAAAAACTACTCCTCAACAACCATCCGAAGTAGAAAAATCTTGGAACAGTTGAAATATCTGTTGCTCGAGATTTTTTAACTGAAATGAGTTATTCTAAACCTGCCGAATAAGCTCCATAGGGAGAAATAATTTGTGAACCAAAACCTACGCCTCAACAACCCTCCGAATTGAAGAAATCTTGAAACAATTAAAATATCCGTTGCTCGAGGTTTCTTGACTGGATAAAGTTATTCTAAAACTACCGAATAAGTTCCATAGGGTGAAATGATTCGTGAACCAAAAACTACCCCTCAACAACCCTCCGAATTGAAAAAATCTTGGAACATTTAAAATATTCGTTGCTTGAGGTTTTTTGACTGAAATGAGTTTTTCCACACCTCCATAGGGTGAAATGATTCGTGAACCAAGAACTTCCCCCAACAACATTCCTGATTAGAAAAATTTTGGAACAGTTAAAATATCCGTTACTTGAGGTTTTCTCATTGATATGAGTTATTCTACACCTGTTGAATACGCTCCATATGGTGAATTGATTTGTGAACCAAGAACTACCCCTCTAAATCCCTCCGAAAAAGAAAAATCTTGGAACAGTTGAAATATCCGTTGCTCGAGGTTTTTCGACTGGAGTGAGTTATTCTGAACCTGTCCAATAAGATCCATAGGGTGAAGTGATTTGTGATCCAAAAACTACCCCTCAATAACCCTCCGAATTAGAAAAATCTTAAAAAAATGTTTAAATATCAGTTGTTCGAGGTTTTTTGACTGAAATGAGTTTTTCCACACCTGCTGAACACGCTCCATGGAGTGAAATAATTTGCGAACCAAAAACTAACCCTCAACAACCCTACGGAGTAGAAAAATCTTCGAACATTTAAAATAGCCGTTGCTCGAGATTTTCTTATTAAAATGAGTTATTCTACACCTGCTGGATACACTCCATAGGGTGAAATGATTTGTGAACAAAAAACTACCCCTCAACAACCCTCAGAAGTGGAAAAATCTTGGAACAGGTAAAATATCCGTTTCTCGGGGTTTTTCGACTGGAATTAGTCCAAACCTGCCGAATGAGCTCCATTGGTTGAAATAATTCGTGAACCAAAAACTACTCCTCAACAACCCTCCGAAGTAGAAAAATCTTGGAACAGTTGAAATATTCGTTGTTCGAGGTTTTTTGACTGAAATGAGTATTCAAAACCTCCTGAATGGGCCCCATAGGGTGAACTAATTTGTGAACCAAACAGTACCCCCCAACAACCCTCCGGAGTAGAAAAATCTTCGAACTTTCAAAATATCCGTTGCTCAAGATTTTCTCACTGAAATGAGTTAATCTACACCTGCTGAAAACACTCTATAGGGTGAAATAAATTGTGAATCAAAAAGTACCCCTCAACAACCCTCCGAATTAGAAAAATCTTGGAACATTCAAAATATTCGTAGCTCGAGGGTTTCTGACTGAAATGAGTTATTCTACACCTGCTGAATACACTCCATAGAGAGAAATAATTTGTGAATCAAAAACTACCCCCAACAACCCTCCAGTGTAGAAAAATTTTGGGGTAATTTTTGGTTCACAAATCATTTCACCCTTTGGAGTGTATTCAGCAGGTGTAGAATAACTCATTTTAATAAGAAAATCTTGAGCAACGGATATTTTAAATGTTCGAAGATTTTTCTACTTCGGAGGGTTAATGAGGGGTAGTTCTTGGTTCACAAATTATTTTAACCTATGGAGCTCATTCGGCAGGTTTGGACTAATTCCAGTCGAAAAACCCCGAGTAACAGATATTTTACCTGTTCCAAGATTTTTCTACTTCGGAGGGTTGTTGAGGGGTAATTTTTGGTTCATAAATCATTTCACCCTATGGAGTGTATTCAGCAGGTGTAGAATAACTCATTTTAATAAGAAAATCTTGAGCAACGGATATTTTAAATGTTCGAAGATTTTTCTACTCCGTAGGGTTGTTGAGGGGTAGTTTTTGGTTCGCAAATTATTTCACTCCATGAAGCGTATTTAGCAGGTGTGGAAAAACTCCATAGGGTGAAATGATTTGTATACCAAAAACTATCCCCAACAACGCTCCGAAGTAGAAAAATCATGGAATTGTTGAAATATTCGTTGCTCGAGGTTTTTTGACTGGAGTGAGTTATTCTAAACATGCCGAATAAGCTCCATAGGGTGAAATAATTTGTGAACCAAAAACTACCCCTCAACAACCCTCAAGAGTGGTAAAGTTTTGGAACAGTTGAAATATCCGTAACTTGAGGTTCTCTCATTGACATGAGTTATTCTACAACTGTTGAATACGCTCCATAGGGTGAAATGATTTGTGAACCAAGAACTACTTTTCTAAAACCTTCCGAATTAGAAAAATCTTGGAACACTTGAAATATCCGTTGCTTGAGGTTTTTCGACAGGAGTGAGTTTCTCTAAACCTGCCGAATAAGTTCCATAGGGTGAAGTTATTTGTGAACCAAAAAAATACACTCCACAGTGTCAAATGATTTGTGAACCAAAAACTACCCCTCAACAACCCTCCGAATGAAAAAAATCTTGGAACATTGAAAATATTCGTTGCTCGAGGGTTTCTGACTGAAATGAATTATTCTACAACTGCTGAATACGCTCCATAGGGTGAAATGATTTGTAAACCAAAAACTACCCACAACAACCCTCCAAAGTAGAAAAATCATGGAATAGTTGAATAATTCGTTGCTCGAGTTTTTTTGGCTGGAGTGAGTTATTCTAGACCTGCCGAATGAGCTCCATTGGGTGAAATGATTTGTGAACCAAAAACTACCCCTCAACAACCCACCGAATTAGAAAAATCATGAAACAGATGAAATATTTTTTGCTCGAGGTTTTTTGAACGAAATGAAATTTTCCACACCTGTTGAATACGCTCCATGCAGTGAAATAATTTGTGAACCAAAAACTACTACTCAACAACCCTCCTATGTAGAAAAATCTTGGAACAGTTGAAATATCCGTTGCTCGAGATTTTTCAACTCGAATGAGTTATTTTACACCTGCTAAATACACTCCATGAAGTGAAATAATTTGTGTAAACCAAAAACTACCCCCAACAAACCTCTCCGAAGTAGAAAAATCATGGAATAGTTGAAATATTCGTTGCTCGAGGTGTTTTGACTGGGGTGAGTTATTCTAAACCTGACAAATATGCTCCATAGCGTAAAATAATTTGTGAACCGAAACCTACCCCTCAACAACCCTACGAAGTAGAAAAATCTTGAAACAGATAAAATATCCGTTGCTCGGGGGTTTTCGACTGGAATTAGTCCAAACCTGCCGAATAAGCTATTGGTTGAAATAATTTGTGAGCCAATAACTACTCCTCAACAACCCTCTGAAGTAGAAGAATCTTGGAACAGTTGAAATATCCGTTGCTCGATATTTTTTAACCGGAATGAGTTATTCTGTACCTGTCGAATGAGCTCTATAGGAAGAAATAATTTGTGAACCAAAACCTACCCCTCTACAACCTTCAGAATTGAAGAAATCTTGAAACAATTAAAATATCCGTTGCTCGGGTTTTTTGACTGCATTGAGTTATTCTTAACCTGCCGAACGAGCTCCATAGGGTGGAATGATTTGTGAACCAAAAACTACCCCTCAAAACCCCTCCGAATTAGAAAAATCTTTGAACATTTGAAATATCCGTTGCTAGAGATTTTTTTACCGGAATGAGTTATACTAAACCTGCCGAATAAGCTCCATAGGGTGAAATGATTTGTGAACCAAAACCTGCCCCTCAACAATTCTTCAAATTGATGAAATCTTGAAATAATTGAAATATCCGTTGCTCGAGGTTTTTTAACTGGATTGAGTTATTCTATACCTGCCGAATAAGCTCCATAGGGTGAAATGTTTTGTGAACCAATAACTTATCCTTAACAACCCTCCGAATTAAAAATATCTTGGAACATTTAAAATATTCGTTGCCCGAGGGTTTCTGACTGAAATGAGTTGTTGTTCAACTGCTCAATACACTCCATAGAATGAAATGATTTGTAAACCAAAAACTACCCACAACAACCCTCCGAAGTAGAAAAATCATGGAATAGTTGAAATAATCGTTGCTCGAGGTTTTTTGACTGGAGTGAGTTATTCTAAACCTGCCGAATAGACTCCATAGGGGGAAATAATTTGTGAACCAAAAACAACCCCTCAACAACCCTCAAGATTAGAAAACTTTTGGAACAGTTAAAATATCCGTTGTTCGAGATTTTCTTACTAAAATGAGTTATTCTACACCTGCTGAATACACTCCACAGAGTGAAAAGATTTGTGAACCAAAAACTACCCCTCAACAACCCACCGAAGAAGAAAAATCTTGGAACAGTTGAAATATCCGTTGCTCAAGATTTTTTTACTGGAGCGAGTTATTCTAAATCTGCCGAATGGGCTCAATAAGGTAAAATAATTTGTGAACCAAAAACTACCCCTCAACAACCCTCCAAATTAAAAAAATCTTGGAACAGTTGAAATATCCGTTGCTCGAGATATTTTAACTGGAATGAGTTATTCTAAACCTGCCGAATAAGATTCATAGGGTGAAATAATTTGTGAACAACTATAAACTACCCCTCAACAACCCTCCGAATTGAAGAAATCTTGAAACAATTAAAATATCCGTTGCTCGAGTTTTTTTGACTGGAATGAGTTATTCTAAACCTGCCGAATAAGCTCCATAGGGTGAAATGATTTGTGAACAAAAAACTACCCCTCAACAACCCTCCGAAATGGAAAAATCTTGGAACAGTTGAAATATCCGTTGCTCGAGGGTTTTTTACTGGAGTGAGTTATGCTAAACCTGCCGAATAAGCTCCATATGGTGAAATCATTTGTGAATCAAAAACTACCCCATAACAACCCTACGAATTAGAAAAATCTTGGGACAGTTGAAATATCCGTTGCTCAAGATGTCTTACTGAATTGAGTTATTCTACACCTGCTGAATACACTCCATAGAGAGAAATAATTTGGCAACCAGAAACTACCCCTCAGCAACCCTCCGAATTAAAGAAATGTTGGAATAGTTAAAATATTTGTTGCTCGAGGTTTTTTGACTAAAATGAGTTATTCTGAACCTGCCGAATAAGCTCCATAGGGTGAAATAATTTGTGAACCAAAAAATATCCCTCAACAACCCTCCGGAGTGGAAAAATCTTGGAACATTTGAAATATTCGTTGCTCGAGATGATTTTTTAAACACTATAAAGCGTGTTCATGAAGTGTAGAAAAATCAATTCCAGTCAAGAAACTATGAGCGACGGATATTTCAAATGTTTTAGGATTTTTTTCTTTACATGGGTTGTCAAGGGGTAGTTGTTGGTTCAAAAATTACTTCACTGCATAGAACATGTTTATCGAGTGAAGAAAAATTCATTCCAGTCAAAAACCACGAACAACGCATATGTCAACTGTTTTAGGATTATTCTCTTTCCGAGGGTTGTTGAAGGGTAGTTTTTGGTTCACAAATTATTTTCCCGTATTGAGCGTGTCCATCGAGTGTAGAAAAACTCATTCCAATAAAAAAAAACACGAGCAACGGTATTTCAACTGTTTTAGGATTTTACTTTTTCCGAGGGTTGTTGAGGGGTAGTATTTGTTTCACCAATTTTTTCACCGTATAAAGCGTGTTCATCGAGTGTAGAAAAACTCATTCCTGTCAAAAATTACGAGCAACGGTACTTCAACTTTTTCAAGTTTTTTCTCTCTCCGAGAGTTGTTGAGGGGTAGTTTTTGGTTCACAAATTATTTCACCGTATAGAGCGTGTTCATCGAGTGTAGAAAAACTCATTTCAGTCAATAAAACCATGAGCAACGGATATTTCAACTGTTTCAGTATTCTTCTCTTTCCGAGGGATGTTTAGGGGTAGTTTTTGGTTCACAAATTATTTCACCGTATAGAGCGTGTTCATCGAGTGTAGAAAAACTCATTTCAGTAAAAGAACAACGATCTACGGATATTTCACCTGTTTTAGGATTCTTCTCTATTCGGGGATTGTTGCGGGGTAGTTTTTAGTCCACAATTGATTTCACCCTAAGAAGCGTATTCATCAAGTGTCGAATAATTATTTCCATCAATTAAACTCCAGCAGAGGATATTCAAACTATTTTAGGATTTTCCTCATTTCGAGGTTGTTGGGGGTAGTTATAATTAGGGTATTAATAAATCACAAAGTATTTCACTGTTAGGAGAAAATACCAACAATAGAAGTTATTACATAATATCTCACAGAAAACAAATTTTTTTCTGGCTTGGACAAACGTTGCACAGGTATCTGTCAGATTATATAATTTTAACAATTTTAAAATCCATGTCATAATGTATCATCAGTAATGAGTGTGCATCCACGTTACTCTTGGTTGTTATTATTGATGTTTTACTCCCAGTGCTGTCCATATTTCATGATATACGCCATGTAACCTCGAAACAGTGTAAGTTATTCCACGTTTTTCGTTGGTGTAATTCTCATAGTTGAAGATGATAATAAAAAGTTATTGAAAGCTTGGAACAAGTGTATAAGAGTACCCTTATTGGCCTGCTGCATATCCCAAATATATATATATATATATATATATATATATATATATATATATATATATATATATATATATATATATAATTAAGTAGGAATTCTCGGGTAGCGGTCTGTTGAACAATGAAACTCATTCGATTTAAATCTTCAATATTTCGTCAACCTTTATTGACTTCAACCTTTATTGAAAATCCACAGAGTTAGTTGTAACCTATGGAACATTTGGGAGGACAATTGTTATTCTCCGCTGCAGACTAATCGCTTAATTTACCTGACTGGAGTTTTACTATGGTTTGAATAAGGATTCGTTTAAATACAATGGTGTTAATTAGTGTAGGTATTCCATTGGCACCAACTGTCAAACTACACACAACGTTGAATGGAATTTAAAATATTACAATATATACTACTAAGTTGTCCTGTATCGGTTTTGTAGTTAACTGTGTTAGGATTTTTGTTGATATGGACCATCTCAAGGAATAACCTGTTTTTTTGATTGCTGACTTTGTCTAGAATTTTTGGATTTGAATAATCAAACCGGTGGCCTGTTTTCTGGGTGTGGTCGACTGCTGCACAGGAGTTTCTTCCCAATTGGGCATCACTCTTGTGCAAAGCTAGCCGTTGTTTTAACCACTGTGAGGTCTGTCCGACATAACTACCTTCACAACCTTGGCATGGTAGTTCATAAATTACATTGCTAAGGAGTGGAGTTGGTGTTTTGTCTTTGATTTTGGAGAACAAGTTGGAAAGTTTTGTATTATTACGCTTGGCTATTTTGATTTGTGGAAAGTCTTTGAAATTTTTTTTATTATGCGGTTGGATACTTTGTATAATATAATAAAAATTTTCCACAAATCAAAATAGCCAAGCGTAATAATACAAAACTTTCCAACTTGTTCTCCAAAATCAAAGACAAAACACCAACTCCACTCCTTAGCAATGTAATTTATGAACTACCATGCCAAGGTTGTGAAGGTAGTTATGTCGGACAGACCTCACAGTGGTTAAAACAACGGCTAGCTTTGCACAAGAGTGATGCCCAATTGGGAAAAAACTCCTGTGCAGCAGTCGACCACACCCAGAAAACAGGCCACCGGTTTGATTATTCAAATCCAAAAATTCTAGACAAAGTCAGCAATGAAAAAAACAGGTTATTCCTTGAGATGGTCCATATCAACAAAAATCCTAACACAGTTAACTACAAAACCGATACAGGACAACTTAGTAGTATATATTGTAATATTTTAAATTCCATTCAACGTTGTGTGTAGTTTGACAGTTGGTGCCAATGGAATACCTACACTAATTAACACCATTGTATTTAAACGAATCCTTATTCAAACCATAGTAAAACTCCAGTCAGGTAAATTAAGCGATTAGTCTGCAGCGGAGAATAACAATTGTCCTCCCAAATGTTCCATAGGTTACAACTAACTCTGTGAATTTTCTCTTCCTGAAGAAGTCAATAAAGGTTGACGAAATATTGAAGATTTAAATCGAATGAGTTTCATTGTTCAACAGACCGCTACCCGAGAATTCCTACTTAATTAATAGAGTTCGGTCGAGAATACTTTGTTATTATATATATATATATATATATATATATATATATATATATATATATATATATATATATATATATATATATATATATATATATATATATATATATATATATATATATATATATATATATATATATATATATATATATATATATATATATATATATATATATATATATACAGTGAGGGGCAATATTATGGAATAAATTCAGTTTTACGAGAATAGGCAACTTTTGAGACAAATCCCGAAACACGTCGATTTTTATTTCCAAATTATGATTTTGTGGCAGATATGTCATACTAGTGACGTCATCCATCTTTGCGTGATGACGTAATCGATGATTTTTTTAAATGAGAATAGGGGTCGTGTGATAGCTCATTTAAAAGGTTATTCAATTCTCTATTCAGTGATATGAACATCAACATAATTATTTATACAGGGTGGCCAAAAAAATATTTAATTTGTAAATGAAATTAATTGTCACAAAAAGAAGTATTATCATTTATTAAATACAAAATTACATTTTACTACTGTCGGAAAAAAGAAAAGAAAATTATTTGACAAATAAAAATTGCTTTTCGCTTAAATTAAATGTTCAAATTGCCACCCACCGGCCTCTTGGCAGTAATGGAACCGACGAATACATTCTTCTTGAACATTGTGGATCATTTCTGGAGGTATATTACGAATTTCCAATCTAATTCTATTTCTTAAATCTTGTAAATTCTGTGGTCTATCGATGTAAACTTTTGATTTTAAGTAACCCCATAGGAAAAAATCAAGTGGTGTAAGATCTGGAGATCTTGCGGGCCACTCTATTGTTCCTCGTCGACCAATCCATCTCCTAGGGAAACATCTGTTTAAAAAATCACGAACAGGACGTGCAAAGTGCGGAGGTGCACCGTCTTGCTGAAACCATATGTTTTCATTTGGCGAATTACGATCATTTTCATTTGGAAACATGTCTGTAAGGGCGGGTATAAGTTCATTTTGTAAAAAATCAAGATATATTTGCCCCGTAAGAGACCCATCGAAGAAAAAAGGACCTATAATTCTATCCTCGACTATCCCTGCCCACACGTTTAGTTTTTGAGGGTGCTGAGTGTGTACCGCAGTCATCCAATGGGGATTATCTTGACTCCAATATCTGCAGTTTTGCCGATTCACTGTTCCATTTAAACAGAAGGTTGCTTCATCAGAAAAAAGGATTTCACGAATGAAGCGTGGATTTTGATTACATAAATCTTGCATTACTTCACAAAACTGCATTCGGCGATCTGGATCATCCTCATTGATTTCGTGGACATTATGAATTTTATACGGATGATATTTCTCTTTTTTCAGCACACGTAAAACAGACCTTTTAGAAATGTTTGTATCAGCTGCAATTTGCCTAGAATTAATTTGAGGATTCTCTGCCACACTTAATAATACAGACAGTTTCACATTCTCATTCATTGGTGGACGACCAGCATTTGCAACATGTTTCACGTGTCCAGTTTCTCTAAATTTCTTCTCAATTTTACTAACAGTGGATTGTGTGATAGGCGTATTAGGATATTTTATGGTAAATAAATTACATACTTCTTGTTGTGTTCTGGTTCTATCTCCATATCCAACCATAATTAATACTTCGATTCTTTGTGTTTCAGTTAATGGGGCCATTATTTATTTATTTCATGAAATAAACTAGTCCTTATGAGAAAATGTCAAGAACTGACTTACATTTGACCCAAGCCAACTCGATTTGTAAAAACTATACTTTTTGCTATCTTTTTAGTTCTCATTATTTATTTGCCTAATATCGGAATTTATTTTTGTTTCTTCATAGTAGTAGAAAGCACAGCAGTTCTAAACATTTATTTATAAACTGTTTCAAGTGTTTCAATAGTAGACAAAATCAATGAGGATGATCCAGATCGCCGATAGACCACACATTTCCAAGATATGACAAATAGCATTACATTGGAAATTCGTAATTCAACTCCAGAAATGATCCACAATGTTCAAGAAGAATGTATTCGTCCGTTCAATTACTGCCAAGAGGCAGGTGGGTGGCAATTTGAACATTTAATTTAAGCGAAAAGCAATTTTTATTTGTCAACTAATTTGTTTTTCTGTTTTCCGACAGTAGTACAATGTAATTTTGTATTAAATAAATGATAATACTTCTTTTTGTGACAATTAATTTCATTTACAAATTAAATATTTTTTTGGCCACCCTGTATAAATAATTATGTTAATGTTCATATCACTGCATAGAGAATTGAATAACCTTTCAAATGAGCTATCACACGACCCCTATTCTCATTTAAAAAAATCATCGATTACGTCATCACGCAAAGATGGATGACGTCACTAGTATGACATATCTGCCACAAAATCATAATTTGGAAATAAAAATCGACGTGTTTCGGGATTTGTCTCAAAAGTTGCCTATTCTCGTAAAAATGAATTTATTCCATAATATTGCCCCTCACTGTATATATATATATATATATATATATATATATATATATAAATGTGAAATACTTGTTTCAAGGAGCAAATAATGCCCAAGTGACTGTGAAACAGTCGATAACAATCCTTTAGGAAGTAACTATAACTTTGTATAGTATGTATGGCATATGTCTGACAGAAAACAACTACTTCTCTGGCTAATACCGCGACAGATATTGAATTATATCTGTCAGATACATGTGCAAAGATCCTTGCTTTGAAGGAACAACTTTGCAAGAGCTCTCTGAACAAACAGCAGGACTTCACCCGATTCAAACGGAGAACCAACTACAGACCGGTTTCGGAATGTTGTCCCTCATCAGTGCAGTCCAGGTTATCACAATTGTATACACGCGAGGTCTCGCTGCCCGTCATCGTCCGCCGAGATAAATACTGCAATTGCTTACAGGATCAGACATATGCCATACATACTATACAAAGTTATAGTTACTTCCTGAAGGATTGTTATCGACTGTTTCACAGTCACTTGGGCATTATTTGCTCCTTGAAACAAGTATTTCACATATACCATTTCGTATCCGAAATGTCCTTCTGGAGTGCTCTCTAATCTGTCGTCAAGGTGGATCCTGTAAGCAATTGCAGTATTTATCTCGGCGGACGATGACGGGCAGCGAGACCTCGCGTGTATACAATTGTGATAACCTGGACTGCACTGATGAGGGACAACATTCCGAAACCGGTCTGTAGTTGGTTCTCCGTTTGAATCGGGTGAAGTCCTGCTGTTTGTTCAGAGAGCTCTTGCAAAGTTGTTCCTTCAAAGCAAGGATCTTTGCACACGTGTCTAACAGATATAATTCAATATCTGTCGCGGTGTTAGCCAGAGAAGTAGTTGTTTTCTGTCAGACATATGCCATACATACTATACAAAGTTATAGTTACTTCCTAAAGGATTGTTATCGACTGTTTCACAGTCACTTGGGCATTATTTGCTCCTTGAAACAAGTATTTCACATATACCATTTCGTATCCGAAAAGTCCTTCTGGAGTGCTCTCTAATCTGTCGTCAAGGTGGATCCTGTAAGCAATTGCAGTATTTATCTCGGCGGACGATGACGGGCAGCGAGACCTCGCGTGTATACAATTGTGATAACCTGGACTGCACTGATCAGGGACAACATTCCGAAACCGGTCTGTAGTTGGTTCTCCGTTTGAATCGGGTGGAGTCCTGCTGTTTGTTCAGAGAGCTCTTGCAAAGTTGTTCCTTCAAAGCAAGGATCTTTGCACATGTGTCTGACAGATATAATTCAATATCTGTCGCGGTATTAGCCAGAGAAGTAGTTGTTTTCTGTCAGACATATGCCATACATACTATACAAAGTTATAGTTACTTCCTAAAGGATTGTTATCGACTGTTTCACAGTCACTTGGGCATTATTTGCTCCTTGAAACAAGTATTTCACATATACCATTTCGTATCCGAAATGTCCTTCTGGAGTGCTCTCTAATCTGTCGTCAAGGTGGATCCTGTAAGCAATTGCAGTATTTATCTCGGCGGACGATGACGGGCAGCGAGACCTCGCGTGTATACAATTGTGATAACCTGGACTGCACTGATGAGGGACAACATTCCGAAACCGGTCTGTAGTTGGTTCTCCGCTTGAATCGGGTGAAGTCCTGCTGTTTGTTCAGAGAGCTCTTGCAAAGTTGTTCCTTCAAAGCAAGGATCATTGCACATGTGTCTGACAGATAAAATTCAATATCTGTCGCGGTATTAGCCAGAGAAGTAGTTGTTTTCTGTCAGACATATGCCATACATACTATACAAAGTTATAGTTACTTCCTAAAGGATTGTTATCGACTGTTTCACAGTCACTTGGGCATTATTTGCTCCTTGAAACAAGTATTTCACATATACCATTTCGTATCCGAAATGTCCTTCTGGAGTGCTCTCTAATCTGTCGTCAAGGTGGATCCTGTAAGCAATTGCAGTATTTATCTCGGCGGACGATGACGGGCAGCGAGACCTCGCGTGTATACAATTGTGATAACCTGGACTGCACTGATGAGGGACAACATTCCGAAACCGGTCTGTAGTTGGTTCTCCGTTTGAATCGGGTGAAGTCCTGCTGTTTGTTCAGAGAGCTCTTGCAAAGTTGTTCCTTCAAAGCAAGGATCTTTGCACATGTGTCTGACAGATATAATTCAATATCTGTCGCGGTATTAGCCAGAGAAGTAGTTGTTTTCTGTCAGACATATGCCATACATACTATACAAATTTAGTAGATATACTGTTTCACAGTCACTTGGGCATATATATATATGTATATATATATATATATATATATATATATATATATATATATATATATATATATATATATATATAACAATATATATATATATATATATATATATATATATATATATATATATTGTTATCTACTGTTTCACAGTCACTTGGGCATATATATATATATATATATATATATATATATATATATATATATATATATATATATATATATATATATATATATATATATATATATATATATGTATATATATGTATATATATATATATATATATATATATATATATATATATACATATATACATATATATATATATATATATATATAGGGTTGAACCGCGTCTAGAATTTGTTGACATTCGACGTTTCGGCTCCGATTTTGGAGCCATTTTCAAGAACTGAAAAAGAAAGAAAATTAATAAATGGTTGAAAATTTGGCATGTACAATCAGTGCTTCCAACTGCAATAGTGATACCAACTTAAATTTTACTGTAAAAGACAAAAGGGACTTTCTGGAAATGGGAATTTATTTGTTTATTATATTTATTTAGTTGATGAATTGATTATGTTTGTTGAGGTGAAGTTAGTATGTATATATGACATTAGGTCCTTCTATGTCCTTCCTATTATTGAGGGATGATGAATCTTTGAAAATGTGAGCCATTTCTAGGAACTGTCTTTTTTGGAGACTGTTCGAAGTGTCTCATATTTTCATTTCATCATATAAGAAATTATGGTCAGATTCTATGGTGTGTTTTGCTAGAGTGCAAACTTTCTTATTGGTTCTGATATCACTTTTATGTGAGGTGATTCGGTCTTTAAGTAACCTTTTTGTTTGACCAATGTACGTTTTACCACATTGACCACAGGGTATAGAATATACTACATTTGACATGTGTGTCACTTTGATTTTGTCTTTAAGTTTTGAAAAAAGATTTCTAACGATTAAAGTATTTTTGAAAGCTAATTTAATGTGTTTGAATTGATTGAAAATATTCTTGAGTTGGGTTGATAAATTGCACAAGTGTGGCAGAGAAAAATAATGAGTAGGAATGGTTATTGCAGGCCCGTAGTCCACCTGAACTGCATTGGTGGATATCTGCTGAGTATTAAGTTATGTATGAGTTTTTTTGGATAGCCGATATTATTAAAAAGTTGTGATAATTTTTTAAAATTCTGTATTCGCACGGTGGAGTGAGAAGTTTTACACACCCTATCTTTCATTGCTAGAACCAAATTAATTTTTTGTTTCTTCTGATGGAAATATTCGTAATGTAGGAATCTTCCTGATGAACCAGGTTTCGTGTACCATGACGTGATGATGGTATTATCATCCCTTCTGATCAGCTTTGTATCTCAGAAGGGTACATTGTGATTGATGTCCTCTTTTTCGATGGTGAATTGTAAAATTTCGTCATAGCCATTGAGGACCCGAAGTGTTTCTTCTACTCCATCATGCGGAATACTTTAGATAAAGGGAATTTGAAAAGACAATTCACTTAAACAAGAGACTACCAGATCGTCCATCACATACTGTGCAAGGATTGGAGAAACAGGGCTGCCCATTGGCATTCCTAGAGTTTGTTTATAACAGTTCTCTGAAAATGAGAAAACTGTGGTATCAAAG
The DNA here is from genome assembly GCA_958502065.1 of Chrysolina americana. Lineage (NCBI taxonomy): Eukaryota > Metazoa > Arthropoda > Insecta > Coleoptera > Chrysomelidae > Chrysolina > Chrysolina americana. The sequence goes on from OY293420.1 coordinate 36,358,414, forward strand.
AGAAATTCCAAAAGTTTGAAAAAATTATTTAAGTTAATGTTGCACTTTGTGCCAATATTGTTTGTTTAATTTTAGAAAATTTATATATTAAAACCAAAAAATTTCTCAAACTTAATCCCAGCTTAATTGTCTCTAAATCTGATAAAGGAAATGTAACATAATAATAATAATAATAATAATAATAATAATATTAACTTATCTTCAGACATATTGAATAATAACGATTCTTATGAACAACCTCATAAGGATCCTACTCTCCAAATTCAGAATAAATGTAACTCTTTGATTAAAAATGTCTGTAGCTCCAACCAAATTGATGAAATTACAAAAAAGAAACTTACTACCTATACAGGTGTTATTCAAAAATGTTATGTTTTACCCAAAGTACATAAACCCTTAACTGTCAGACCTATAATAGCTTCTATTAACAATCCTTCAGAATTACTTGCTTCTTTTTTGACAGATATATTGACAAAAGCTTACGATTATGAAAACCAATATTACATTAAAGATGCTTTTGACCTTTCATCAAAATTTAATAGAATTCAGCTCCCTGAAAATTACGTTTTGGCAAGTTTAGACGTGGTTTCACTTTTCAGTAACGTATTTTTGGACTCATGCATCAGAGCAGTTCATAATAATTGGATTCGAATTAGTAGATTTTGCATTATTGATGAAGATAACTTTATCAATCTCTTATCGTTTCTTTTTAATAATACATTTTTTTCATTCAATAATCAAGTATATAAACAAAACTTTGGCATTCCTATGGGTGCAAAAATTAGTCCTATTTTAGCCAACTATGTTATGGACGACTTGCTAGATATGGTCTAAAATGTCCTTCCTTTCAATGTTTTTTTCTTAAAAAAATATGTTGATGACATAATTGTAGCCCTCCTTGGGACAGGGACTACGGAAATCTTAGATGTCTTCAATAGCTATGATCCATTTATTCAATTCACCATCGAAAATGAAGATGCTGAGTGTAGTGTTCCTTTTTTGGACACCAAGCTTACTCGTACCCCCAATAATATAATATTGGTTGACTGGTACAGAAAACCTATCAGTGCTGGTAGGTATATGAACTATTGGTCTTACCATAGACAATCGATTAAAATAAATCTGATCAAATCTGATCTGATCAAATGAAGCAACGGGTTTTACGTATCTCTGACCCTGGTTTTCATAAAAAAAATTAAAAAATTCTCCACAATGTCTTCGAACAAAATTCTTACCCGGTATCTTTACTCAACAAGATCATATTTAGTACGTCGCCTATAGACCATACGGTTAATGAACCTACTCCATGCATTCAAAGTAGGCAAAATAGTATTAATGTTAATGACGATAACAATGGTAATAATAATAATAATGTTTCACAACCCAATATTTTTTACACATATTTGCCCTTTATTGCTGAAATCACGCCAAAGCTTTCACGAATTTTCAATAAACTTGGTAATGTAAAAATTGCACAAAAAACGGTTCTTACCATAAATTCCTTATTTTCTGTTGTAAAAAACAGAACTCCTTTACTTTCTCAATCAAAATTAATATATTGCATACCTTGTGCGAATTGTAATCATTAATTTATTGGTCAAACAGCAAGGTTGCTGAAAGACCCTCCAAATATTTCCAAAAAGTGGAAATTGTGAGACAAATATCTGACAGAAAACAACTACTTTCCTGGATAATATTACGACGGACACTGAACTACATCTGACAGATACCTATGCTTCGTTCGTCCAAGAGGACCCAATTGCAAGTGAATATTGTAAATAATCAAATGATAATTCTTCATTTGGCTGGAGATGACCACCTGAAGACTTGTTTTAAGGTTATTGCCTCTCATCTATGCAAGGGTAGGTCCGACAAGATTGAAGTCGTCTTATCCCTGCCCAATGAATTTTAATCAATTCTTTGACTCTCCTCACATACGATGCAGGGACTTACAATAAAGTCAGTCGTAGTGCTACCCTCGAGGAAAAATCAAAAAGCACTCCTTGGTACAGCAAAAACTTCAGGAAGAGTGATGCGAGAATTACGAACGGAGTTCGCAAATTTATGACGGAGAGTATCAATTGAATGAAGAGAGTTAAATTGAGTTACCCTTCTCTCCAAACATTTCCAAAAAGTGGAAAATGTGAGGCAAATATGTGACAGAAAACAAATACTTTCTTGGCTAATACTACGACGAACAATGAATTACATCTGACAGATACCTGTGTAACGTTTCTTCTAGGGGATCCAATTGCATGCGATTATTGTAATAAAAAAATAGATTATCCTTCCATTGCTGGAAATGACCATAGTCAGACATGTTTCCAGATTCTTGCCTCTCATCAGTGCAAGGGTAGTTTCGACACTATTAAATTTGTCTTGTTCCTTCCCAATAAATATTAATCAATTGTTTAACTTTCCTTACATACGATACATCGACTTACAATAAGGTCAGTAGCAGCGCTACCTGCGAGAAAAATCAAGAAACACTCCTCGGTAAAGTGATGCGAGAATTACGAACGAAGTTCGCAAATTTATGACAGTATCAATAAAACAAAAAGAAAGAAATTGAGGTACCCTTCTCTTCAAACATTTCCACTAAGTGAAAAATGCGAGACAAATATCTGACAGAAAACAACTTCTTTCCTGGCTATACCACGACGGACGTTAAACTACATCTGACAGATACCTGTGCAACGTTCCTCGAAGAGGATCCAATTGCAAGAGATTACTATAGTTAAACAAAAAATCATCCTTTATTTGGCTGCGAATGACCACCTGCAGTCATGTTTCGAGTAATCGTAGGTCCGACAACATTGAAGTCAACAGGTATCGGTCATATGTAGTTCAATATCCGTCGTGGTATTATCCACGGAAGTAGTTGTTTTCTGTCAGATAAATTAGCGCACTTTGTATGTATTCTCGCATCACTATTCCTAGACTCCTTGCTGTACCGAGGAATGCTTTTTGATTTTCCCCTGCGGATGGCTCTGCGACTGACTTTATTGTAGTCGCTGCTGCTGTGAACTACAATTCGGAGGGTTGTTGAGGGATAGCTTTTGGTTCACAAATTATTTCACCCTATGGAGCTTATCAAGCAGGTGTGGAATAATTCATTTCAGTCAAAAAACCTCGAACAACGGATATTTCAAGATTTTTCTACTTCGGAGAGTTGTTGGAGGGTAGTTTTTAATTCACAAATCATTTCTCCCTATAGAGCGTATTCAGGAGTGCATCTTCTTAAATATCCTCATCAGCCAAGTGTTGGAACTGTGGTAGTTCTGACCACAAATTCAGAGGGTGCTCTCAACCGCGTAAACGGTTCTGTGGCCAGGAATACTTTTTTGCCAGTTCTTGTCACCGATGTCAAAAAAACGTAAGGAGGAGTCAACAGTAAGCCGACTGCTGACTAACACTTTTCAAGAGTAAGAACAGTCTAGGATCCTTCTAGACTATATCTTGGCGCATGCTAAAAACGATACAAGGCCTTATTTGAAAGTAACTATATATTATATGGATGTCAACTACTGGGATTACTTGATAGTGGGTGTACAAGCACCATTATTGGTAGTCCTGGTTGGAATATGCTCAAGTCGATCTGTACACTATAAAAGACCACGCAGCAGAGCTGTACTGTTGCAAACGGTCAATCCTGTTCAGTAGTGGGTACGGTGTCAGTGCCATTTAAGTAAAATGATCGCATCAGATTGCTGGATGCATTGGTGGTACCTTCTTTGCCTCATACACTAATTTTGGGGATGAACTTCTGGCGCTCTATGGAAATCATGCCTGATATGTTCTCTGGTGAGTGATGTTTTCAGGATGATCAACATAGGCCATGTCCTGCAAGTCCAGCCCTAGCTTCCATTGATACTCTTACTCCTCAACAGAGAGAGGCGTTAGAGAGAGTTATACAAGAGACTTTTCAAGTTATGGGAAATAAGCTTTGCTGCACCAAGTTAGTGGAACATGTAATCCGCACTGAACACCCACCCATTCCCTTATCTCACACTCTCCAGCAGCAAGTTAACGGGGAGCTTGAAAAGATGCTACAGGATGGCGTGATCGAGCCGTCAGAATCTTCGTGGTCTCATCCAATCCTACTCATTAAATAAAAGGATGGTCGATACCGGTTCGTAGTCGACTTCCTCGAGTTGAATAAGGCTACTCTTAGGGATGTCTATACTCTGCCATTCGTGAGTGCTACTCACTACCCTTGACATAAAGTCTGCATATTGGCAGATTTCACTGTCGGAAAGTTCAAAACCTCTAACTGCTTTCGTTATTCCGAACAGGGGCCTTTTTCAATTCCGCGCAATGCCAATGGGGCTTCACAATTCTGCTGCCACGTGGCCACAATTTATTGACCAAGTGCTGGGCTACGACCTGGAACAATTTGTTTTTGTATACCTTGATGATGCAATCATCTGTACTTCAACTTTTGAAAAACATCTTGAAGTCTTGCAAGAAGTGCTGGTCTCACTTTGAATCGCGATAAGTGCCATTTTTGTAAGCCCGAGCTGCGGTACCTTGGTTACGTGGTAGGTGCCGGAGGACTTATGGTGGATCCGGACAAAGTAGAGGCGATACTACAGATTCCAATACCTAAAAATTTCACCGAGGTCAGAAGGCTAATCGGATTTGCTTCGTGGTACCGTCGATTCGTACCTAATTTTTCATCTCTTACGGCTCCTCTAAGTAACCTACTGAGGAAAGATCACAAGTTCGAATGGAACTCTGATTGTGGGGAAGTATTCAAGAGCCTGAAAACACATCTAGTATCGACTCCCATTCTGACTTGTCCGAATTTTGATCTCCCCTTTGTTGTGCAGACGGACGCCTCTGACTTTGGAGTCGGGGCGATACTTTCGCAAGTTAGTGAGGAGGTGGAAAAGGTTATCTGTTATCTTAGCCGATCCCTGACTAAAACAGAAAGAAAGTACAGCACGACGGTAAAAGAGTGTTTAGCTGTTCTGTACGCCATTGAGAAGTTCCGACCGTACATCGAAGGTTCGAAATTCACTGTTGTGACCGATCATCACAGTCTCAGTTGGCTTAATAACATAAAAGATCTGGTTGGAAGAATTGCCAGGTGGGCTGTCAGGCTCAAACAATACCTTTTCGAAATCTGCTCCTTTGGTATATTCAATTGGGTCTAATAACCCTCCAAAAACTTTCGAGGACAAGTGGTACAATGAGATGCGAAATAAGGTAGAGACCCATCCAGAGATTTATCCCCAGTGGAGACTGGAAAATGAGGTACTCTTCAAACACATGGTCCGACCATACCCAGACCTTCGAGAAGAATCAGATAGCTGGATCATAGTAGTCCCGAAAGAGGAGAGGGCAGCACTCATCGTCTCCCATCATGAGTCTACCACTTGTGGTCACCAAGGTGTCTATAAAACTACAGCTCGTATCAACGGTAGGTACTACTGGCCCAAGTTGCGGCAGGATGTAGCCTGGTATAAACGGAATTGTCTTGTATGCCTCAGCACGAAGCCCGATCGAAGACCCCCGAATGGCCAAATGCTCAGCAAGGCTCCAACCACTATTCGGCCAATGCTAATTCTTAGTATCGATCTCGTTGGATCTCATCCAAGATCGACTGCAGGCCATTCCTATATCTTATCTGTGTTGGACATTTTCAGTAAATTCCTTTTGTTGTTTCCTCTGTGGAAGGCAACAGGTTCAAAGATTGCATCCCTACTGGAGGATAACGTCATTCTCTTATTTGGAGCCCCGCAGAAGATAATTATGGATAATGGAACTCCATTCCGAAGTAAGAAAGTATCTTCAGTTCTGGCGAATTACAATATATCTCCTGCTCATATCTCAAACTATCACGCCCTGGCCAATCCGGTTGAAAGATACCATAGAGTTATAAAGACCGTTCTTACCTCCTACATTTCCACAAATCACCGCAAATGGGATACTTGCCTTCAACAAGTGGCACCAAATTTCGTTATGGTTGGCAGGGAAATATTGTTGAGTGGTACCGACCGCCATCCCTTAGCTCTCACTCTCGACCGAGAACCTTATGACCCAGAGATACGGTCCGAAGCTTTGAAAAATATATTCAAGGATGTGTCAAACCAGCAGAGCACGGTATAATTTAAGGCATAGAGACGAAAGGTACGTTTTAAATCAAAAGGTGTGGAAAAAAACTACGATTTGTCAGATGCCACCTAAAAATTTACTTCCAAGTTTGCTCCTAAATTTGACGGGCCTTTCACCATACAAAAGATATTATCTCCATGGTCATATGAGCTAGTGGATAAAAATGGGAAAAGTCGAGGAGTCTGGCATGCTAAGGATATAAAATCCCACCCACCGAGGAGATCAAAAACACACTGTGAGGACCCTCAATACAATTTTTTTTATTGACCATTGTTTTCCGTAATTTTAAGGAATTTTACTTTATAATTTTTGATGTTGAATAGGAAATACCCATCTATTTAATTATTTGGGAAGTTTTTTGTTGAAAAAAATATTCTGGGAAAGAGGGGTGTTGTTACGGTTCAGAAAAAAGACGGAAATAAAATCATAATTTTGTATCTTCCTGTATGTAATCACTATGTGTACCAGTTCAACAAATAAGGTGTCAAAAAAGACAATTCTCGGAAAAATTTGATCAGATTCAAGATCTCCCTTTTGTAGCGAATATCCATCTAGATACATTGATTGAGGTACATGTGTTGACTCAAATTGCAACTGCGGATATTTTCTAGCCGGAATTCCAGATAACTTGAAGAAACATAGACCTAGTTCGGTCTACACATTTATGGATTTCCGTTCCTTTTCAAGTTAACTTCTCGTTAAGGCCATCCACCATCCAAGGTAGGTCCCAATGTCACAATTCTCATCTTTATTAACCCGTGAAATTACTGAACCAAGTACCGTATGACACTCAATCCCTTTCAGGCCTTTTCTGTTTTGTTGTTTTACCCGATTACCTTCTACCCTACATCCTACGAGTTCACAAAGCCATAGTATACGAGAGTATCATCAAACTCACCTCCCGTCGATAGAACACCAAGGAGGCGGATATCGACAGCGAATTCAGATAAGCCCTGGCTTAGTCTTTTTTAAATTTTGCCGTAGGCAGTGTATTCTATATCAAGTCAAATCAATCAACTTTATTGAAACCAAAATATAACAGTTATTCGTGCGGAACAAACCTGTGAGGGAGGTTACACCTATATTGTGTAAACTCTAGTATGATCATACCAGGGGATATTAGATGGTGCAGACCAAGTTTTCAGAGAAATTCCTTCAGAATCAGAGATTGTGCGAGCAAGGGAAATTATACAGCTAATATGAAAGTGGTTTCCGAACCACTTCATCTCAGTGGCGGCGGTGGGGATCTATCCCAGGCCGCCTGAGTGTGAAGCAAACGCTCACGATCACTTCGCACAATCAAATGCTTTAGATAGATCACATCATGTAATTTGAAAATATTCACCTTTTTCGATACCCTCTATAATGTTCGGGATGATACTCAAAAGGACCCTAGTGGTTGACCCATTTTTTCTTAAACTAAATTGATCTAGACAAGAGCAAAGAGTTGGCTTCCAACTAAGAAACTAGTGTGGGTTTGACTAGTATCTATATAAATATAAAAATATATAGGTAAAAAATTATCAACCATTTGGGAAACTTCTTTTCCAATTTTTCGAATGATGGCAAAACTACAGAGATCTTCGGAACATCTAGAAAAACGCCACGGGAGGAGCACTCATTTATCAGTAAGTACTGATAAGAAAGAAGCAGTAACACTGGCCACAGCTTCAATAATACTATAGTGTTCAGCTCATGATAGTCAGGACAACTACAATCTTTCACTGACAAAATAGTATCCATAACCTCATCTGGGGTGACGTGAATAAATGAAAATGAATGTACCTACTGGTGATTTAAGATTCTTTAAAAATCAGTTGGTTCGTGATCAGCTCCTCGTAGAGATGAAATCAAATTGTTGGCAGTATAGTAATACTATAATATAATAATAATAATATTTATTCACCTAAAAGTACAATGAAATAATACAATATGAGAAAATGCATAATGGTAAATAAATACATACTACCCAACAAGGCAAGCCTTGGTAGTGGGAGTGAAACCTAATCTTTATCTTGATGTAAGTTTCCTTGAGTAATATGAGATTAGGTACATTTGAAAATTTTTGTATATAATCATATTAAAACAGGTATAGAAAAAAAGTTAAAGCGATGCGTTGATGAGCAAATGTGAGACAATGCGTTCAATTGTATTAACATTATCAGAGATCTGGTCAAAGTAGGCAGAATACCAAAATGCGGACCTTGAGAACAGTAAGAATTGTCTACGTTGAGCCAGTCTTGATATTGGTTTCGGTAAAAGATACAGAAAATATAACGAACAGTACAAATATACAAAATACAAAATATAAAATACAAAATATAAAATTTAAAAGTTTAAAAATTAGATTATAGAGCTGGTCAAAGTAGGCATAATACCAAAAGCGGATCCTGTAAACAGTAAGGATTGTCTACGTTGTTCCAGTCTTGATATTAAGTTAAGTAAATTAAAAGACATAAAAAATATCACGAACTGTACAAATATTTAAAATACAAAATATAAAATGAAACAATTTGGAAAATAGTGTTTTGTTGTATATATATTGTATTATGTATTAAATTGTAATATACGTTTTTTATATCAATATTTTGATGGATGGTAAGACGTGATTGATAGCTTATCCATTCCTCAATTTTTGACTTGCATAAATAACGGGAATAGTATCGTTTAATTTTTTGAGGAATCAAGCTGTATAATTCAGGTCTCAAGTAGGCATAGCTTCTTTGTGAGGTATTTTTTTTATTCTTGGTATAACAGTGGAAATACTCTTATGACGTGTGCTGTAATTATGATATACGGCAATCATTGAATTTCTGTTGGCATGTTGTCAAATTACAGCTGATAGGAAATATAGATGTCGAACGTCAAATAATTAAATTTTCTGGTAAAATTAGTGAAATAATCATTGAAGTCAATTTTCGAAAGACGTGTGTTTGTTTCTCGAGAGGATTCTTTGTTACATTTATAATTAATCAGTCTTCTGATATTGGGGGAATTAATCAAAAAAGTTTCTTACGAAGACTTTTTTGCATCCTTTCTAGACTTTTTGTAATCATTATGGATAGTATTGAAAGCACTCGGGCTATCTCGATCCATATTTGCATTGTAAATCGTTTTCATGTTTCATCGCATTTGATTTATCTTTACTATTTGTAATAAGAAAAATTACATGTGGATCTCTGAGGAAGAAGTAGGGTTACTAGACGATCACGAGTGAATAAACAAAAAAAAATGTTCCATCAAAATTCTGATAAACGGTTGGATCTCCATTTCATTGGTATTGCGTGTGAACGGTTATCTCATTTATCGTTTTTACGAAATGAATTCTACTATCACATGGCCCACAGTAAGGATGAAAGCCATAATGATTGTTGCTCATACCGTTTTTCGTTATAATAATAATAATAAACGTATCGCTGTGAGGCGAAACAAATTAACTCTGAATGGCTTCAAGTCTACATGGAACTTATTTTGACTCCAGTACCAATCGAAAAATTCAAAAAATCAGAGAGCAATGAAAAGATAATTGAAATAACTCCCTCTGCCATGAAAAGTATACAGTGATAGTTGATAGGGGCCTAGCGCCATAGTTTGTAATATATGCTTCAATTTTCTGTTCGATAACTGTAGACATGATATTGTTCAATCAGTAGTCATCAGTGAGGCAGCAAAATATACGTTTGCACTATGTAATAATGATAATATTATCATATATAATAATATTTTCATTGATGCAAATTGGATCATAAATAATATAGTGAAGAAGTGTAAAATAATATAAAATGAGAAAAACGCCTAAAGTGTGTGCAATTTGAAACACCCTGTTATTTTGGAACCCATGTACTAATTTTGAAAAATTAAAGTTTCTAGTTATAGTACTCTAAGGGCTCTATTCAAAGATGTTGACAAATTAATTATTTTCATTTCCAAGGTCTACTATGCTCTGCTAAATGGGTTGATAACTCATTCGATTTGGTCATATTTTGAACTCCTATATACCAAGTTTCAGCCGAATATGTAATATAGGGTGTTGGTTAAATGACGAAAATTCACCAAATTCATGCTTTTTTGAGTGACCCTGTAAGAAAAACTATGCATTTTAAATAAAAGGTGAAGTAGCCATTCTAATGGAAAATACATTCAATATTCAGATACAAAGTTCTATCATCATAACCTGTACAGATAGATGTCCCTAGTTTAACCAAAAACCAAGAGTTGAAGAAGTATTATCCATATCGTTTAGTTTTTTAGTATAGTAGATAGTCAATCAACGATTGTGAAAATACCGCTTTAAGTTAGATGGTTTTGTCATCCCCGTGAAAAATTCTGGCGGAGTTCTTATGGTTTCATTTCATACGGCCATCATAATATTAGATCAATAAACCAGACACTATGTTTTTCATAGCATGCATTGAAAATGAGTCTATTAATTTTTTTAATAATTCTGACAGTTATCCTCATCTCACGAGTATTTGGTGAAGTCAGTTATAAACGGCTTTTGAGACTTCTCAAAATGGTAAATCTCAACTTAGTCGAGAAAATTGAGATTGTGCATTCAGTTGGTGATACTTGGTGATACTTGAAACAATAAATCAAGAAAAACGAAACCGTTTCATTTTTACACACTGATCAAAGAAACAAAAATAAAGTTCATATAGTCGTGGTAGTACAATGGAAAGTGATGACGACGAGGCCGTTGCTGCTCTGGAAACTCTTTTCTTCCTTTTATTATTGTCCAAAATCAAATAAAAAAGACAACGACGTTACTAGGTGCATCCGTCTAATATTATGAATCGCAAACATAGTACATATTTGGTTGCAAGGGAATTAAACAATCATCCAGCCAAATTTCAATATTTTTATAGGATGAGTATTCAAACATTTACAACATTATGTTCTATTGTGGGTCCTAGCAATATTACCTTCTTGGTCGTAATTATTTTATACAACATATTGAATTGCCACAACAGTGAAACTGAAGCAGAAAAATAGAACACGAACTATTTCATGAAACAAGTTTCAACCCGATTTCAAACTATAAAACTGTTTCACGCACTTCTATTCGTTTAGCCGTATTCTATTTTTATGAAACGTGTTTCACGTTTCATATTTCATTGATGTGCGGCCTCCCTAAGGCTGGCATGCTTTGCTATCAGACGTTTTTTTATTTTGCTGGCCACTGACTTTCATTTGCAATTTTTTTGTATAGAGAAAATAAAAAAAATTGTACCTAAATATTTATATTGGTGTTTATGTTTATATTATAGTAAGTTTCCTGTGAAATATTCTGCCCGACATTGCTGTCATCAATTATGTCTTGTAAAATTGCTCATATTAATGTGCAGTCTCTATTAACAGGTGTCAATGAATTAAGTAATATGATTTCACAAAATAATTTGACTGTGATAGGTCTTACAGAAACATGGCTGTCAGATGACATTCCTTCAAACATGGTGAGTATACCAAATTTCAATTTTCATAGATGTGATCGTCCACCAAGAGCTGGTGATGTAGGAATTTATATTCATAAAAATATGACACTCATTGAACCGCTGTATGCTGATTGCAGTTTCAATCTTGAACAAAGTTGGATGAAAATTAAAATTTCCAAATAAACGGTTGCCGTTGGGGAGGAGTATAGACAACCTAGATCTAATATTAATGAATCACTCGATATTTTAGAATCAACAATAAATGATATTTTTCCTTAAGTGTATGAAATAATATGCATGGGTGACTTCAACCTCAATTTCTTCAATGACACTGATAATAATGTAGACAAGATGGTTCGTATTATGTCTGCTTTTGGCTAAAAATAAGTATGATTACGGAAAATGACATTTTAAAAACAATTTAATAATTGAAGAGAAACTTCAACACATTGTTCATGTACAACTGCTCCTGGAATGTTGTTAAGATTTTGAGTTTGTACTACGAGTAAGTCTTTTAAATGTTTCAGCTCATTCAAATTAATATTGTCCAGTTTTAAAGGTGGTAAATTGATTTCGTTTTTATCACTGTTGATATGGTTAACTTTTAGTTCTGGTAATTCAATGTTTTTGAATTAACTTTTTGGATTTTGGTTTATTTTCCACTGAGCACTGAAGTTCTAATTCCAATAGAAATGTTCCTTGTAGGGGAATATTGTCCGTATTAGTACCGCACTTTTGTTTGGCTAGTGTTCTTTGGGGCGCGATAAATATCAATTGACTTTGATTTTCTGAATCTTGAGGTCGTTTATCTCGGCTGGAACTGGACGACAACTGGAGTGAGATGTGAAATATCTCAACATTTGCACTTCAATGGGGCGTCTTCTTCTTATATTTTCGTTGGTGACGTTTCGTGACAGAGAAATTCTTCAGGCATGATTTCTTGGCACTCTGAGTCGAATTGGTTATAGTTTTGCTCGTTGAGGATGAGTAATTTTGATTGTGGAATAATGGTTCGGAATTGGGATCCTTGACGTGTTGGTAAAGGATAGAGATGGAAATAGTTATAGTTTTCCATTTCCACAATTGGTACTTCAATTACAAATATTATCTGATTTCCTTTAGTTTTGCGTCAATTGAGAACTGACTGAATTGATTTTTTTCAGCAATTCACTCGGTTCGATTATTGAGTTATGTAGGACGTTGAGTTTGGCAAATGTGATGGAAATTTAAATTTTTTCTAGAATTTCTGAAATTCTCTGAAATGCCACGATGATTTGATTGATCATCACATGAATGACGAAAAAGTGATGTTTCCATATTCTGGATTTCTACTTTTTTGAAGATCTCTTCAATTTGAAAAATTCTAGTTTTGAGTGCTAATTCATTGTGCGTAAGTATTTGAGTACTTTTGTTGAATTACTCTATGGAATTTTGGAGAATTGTTCGTTTACTAAACTTTTGATTTTGAATTGATTGTCAGATAGAGAATTGATAGCTTTATCATACCGTTCAGCATCGTTTTGATCCAGATTTCCAGTAATAGTTCTGATAATAGATCCCAAACCATTTATGAGGCCACGTATTGGTCGAGATCGATTGTACATAGGATTCAATTGATTTATCTGAGAGTTGATTCTATGTTCAAGAATCGTTGTCAGACGATATGAGATTTAATATTCCATTTTGTGAAGGTGTTCTGGTCTGTTAAGACTATTCTTTTCTATTGAAAGTTTTGGTGTCTGAAATTGCCTTTGAATGTACAGAAATTCAGTGATAACATTAGAAATGTCAAAAATTTGAATGAATGACCAGAAATCGATAGTTTTGGGGTCAATAGTCCAGGGTTATTGGACATGTCATGGAATTTTGGTTGGACTAGTTTGCTGCTTGCGAGGGTGGAGCATCTGTAGGAGGTTTTCTCAGTTCTTTGATATGTACTATTTCTTTTTTATTTTTATTCTGTTCATTTGTAATTTTGACTCTATTCCGTTCCAAAATTTCGGTTATTACATAGGGACCTAGAAATTTGTTATTCTTTTTATTTCGGTTTTGTGGGTTTACTTTGAAAATTCTTCATTATTTTCGCCTTGTAACAAATTTTTTTCAACTTTTCACAATTTATTTTTCACATAAAAAAATTACATATCAGTGCCAGTCGCGTAGTATGAAGATACATTATCATTATCGATAAAAAAATAAAAAATTATACATTGATTTAATAAACTTATATATGGATTCGAATATTTGAACAATCATAACCATTGACACGAAAAACATAAACCAATCGTGTGGTGTCAGCGGCGGCGGCTCGCATTTGGAATCCTTACTCTCTCGATCAGCAGCAGCAGGGGCTTGCATCTTGACGTCCACGGGTTGGGTAGTTGGGTGGGACGACGACGGCCTCGAAGTGCTGCTAGAGGGGCAAGACATCTTCAGCGGAAGCCACTGTGTATCGCTATAGGTGTGATTTGTATAAATCTTCCGCAGTCTGTACGATGAGGCGTTCATCGGGATTTCGGCTCTCAACACAGGCAAATGTCCATCATTGGCTAGCGCCTGAGTCATTTTCGTCCAGTTCGAAGTACTCGAATCATTGTCGTGCAAATACGATACCAATACCTCGCCGTACTCATATGGCGGGCTAATATACAGTACGTACGGCTGCTAGAATTATATAATTCGTTATCATCGTGACGACAGCTCAATGTACACTGAGAAATAGCGTATATGTCACTCAAATATATACACTGAGAGAAACACACACACCCACATATACACCATTTCTCAATGTACATGACTAATATTTCTTTCAGTCTCTCTCTCTCTCTCATTCATTCGATCCGCAAAATAAATCGAAAAAAATTTGTTTTATACATCTATTAATATATAATAATAATAATGATACAATATGAATAATAATACAATATGAATAATAATATTTCGCGTGGTTCGGCTAGTCTTGGTGTGGCTGACGTCATGGACTTGATGCTGGCGGCGACGGCGACGGCGGCGGAACGTGGTGAATCGGTGAATTCTGCTGCTGCTGCTGCCCCATCCATTTACCATCGTCAATTTGCATATTTTGGAAGCTTTTGAAAATACACAGCTTGTGCTCGTACTCTGCTATGTGCGCCTTGAGCTCGCGCAAATTTTGCAAGTGCCGATTGATAGGAGTGTCGTGGTCGTCGTTGTCGTCGTGATCGTCGTGGGGCCCCACCATATCAGGTGCGAGGATATCCATTGCCAGATTTCGAAACAGTATCTGACGGCACAATGCCCTTCTATTTCTCCGAATGCTATATGATTCTATTTCTCCGGATGCTATATGATTTGCTTCTCGAGTGTCGGTGGAGGCATTGTGACGATTGTGCTTGTAGTAGCCGCAATATCGACGATATGTGGCCTCTTAGGCAGATCGAGCACACACTTCAGCAAAATATCGATTTTTTGACTACCCTTCACGTATACCACATCAGCCTCGATGATGAGGCGCAGCACTTCCTCGATCTCGTTGAATTCGACATAGCCATCAGAGTATGGAATGCTGTGGACATTTCTCTCCAAATATCGTACTTGCCGTTCATCAGCTTCGCTCAGGTCATGGAATGGCACTACGGCTTTGAATAAAAAGTGGTTTGTGCGATGCCCGTTAGTGATAGAGAGCTCTTTGGGTTGGAATCCACCGCCCACAGTGAAACCCTGGATGTCACAAGCTACGAGCTTCATCTTACCTGCTTGGTGATTGAACTGATTCACTGCTGTGATTAACAGAGACACACAAAGAGAGAGTGAGATTAACAACCGACTGAACGACTGAACCTTTGGATTACAACTGACGCTCTTGACTTGTCGAAGCCTGCATTTCATACATACACACAAACAAAGATTGGATTCCTCCACTACCCACTGCTATTACTGAATGTCACTATTTTTTATGAGAGACGACGTACAATCTCACTCAAGGGCAAGTGTTCCAGCATACAGTCGTGAATGATGATGCAATAGGCTCGAGTATTTGCGGGAAATCCGACTCTGGCCTCGATGTCAAGTTTGACATCGACAGTGGAGGATTTAATGTATTCCGCTCTACTGGAACATTCTATTACGAACACGGTGGCTCTGTTTTTGAATGCTCCGTAATAGAGTAGAGGGCGCTTCTTCGGACAATTGGCATAGCTCGGATAGAATTCCGTATAGGCTCGATGGGCTTCGACAAAGTTATTTCTGTTGAATTCCAAGTGCATGCGTTCATCCGGGTAAGTATCGCTGTTCATGGTTAGGCTTATGTCGCTGATGTCGATGTGATCGAAATAGGACGCATCTCGAGCCGCATTGCCCATCCGATTTTTTTGGTAGGCCACAATGACGAATCGGGGACTCTCACGGCCGTGCAAGTTTTCACAGCCCAAACTTCCTTGGTGTAACCCTGAGTTAGTGCAGGGAACTTGTGTATGTCCCACTTGCGATACGAAATCACTACAGGAGCGTCTGTTTTGATGGACTGCAGCAATTTCAGACGAATGTCGTCATTGGGCACCACATGTTTGACTCTGAGTACAACGCTCGTGATCGTCAGTGTGGCTGTGGTGGCTTCGACTACTGGATTCGCCACCTCCTCTATCAGCATGCAATTATTATCATTTCTACTTCTGACCAAGCCAATGCACTGTAGTTCAATGGTGGCATATCTATAGTCATGGAATGTGCCCAAGAGATACTTAGGCGGGATCCACATGGCGAACGAACCGTTGGGGGCTTTGTGAACAGCTCCGCCAGGATAGGTCCAGCCGGCTGTGCTCAAGTGTCGCACATCATTTTCCACGTAACAAGTATAGCCGCGAAGGATGCTCACTATACCCGGCGATCGAACAGAGTTCACCTCTTTGCCATTGATTTCATAGTAGATGGCTTCGAAAAGGTATGCGCCGGAATTATTGATAAATCTAACATTGCCGGTTCCTGCGGTACGAGTCAGAGTGCCCTTTATACACAAGGGCATCGTTCATCAGTATCCACACATCGCTCTGCTGAATGGCAATTTCGATGATGTCATTATTTTGAAAGAACTTGACGTACGGGTGGTGCGTTCGAGTCTCAACTCTGTTGATGCATTCGTCGAACTTTGGATGATTGTACACGTCGAACACTTGTCTTGATAACATGATGTCCTTGCGATTTGAGAAAGTGTATGCTGGAGTGAGACAGAGTGTGTGCGTCTGCTCTCTTCGACTGCATCTGCGCGACTGAATTGATGCCAGCACCCTCTGCACTTTCATGCCCAAAGGCATCATAATTATCATTCTGAATAAATACCAACCCCATTTTTATGACAGCTTGCGCAGCACAAGTCGTATAATGATGGTCTCTCCACGGAAATTCACACTGCAACAGTCCTGATCGAGAATATTCAAGGTTATGTTGTGTATTCCGTCTTGTTCACAGGCAGGTAAATCAAATTCAAGGGCGTTTCGTCGATGGCAAAGTCGGGGTCTTCTCGAACGGCAAACTCGTATATGGTGTGAGCCGGGTGATTGTTGAAGAAGGCACCCGATGTGATGTTACTATCGATGTGAACGGTTCGAACTTTGATAATGTTCACAGGTAGGTCGGATGAGTGAACGCGTCCAGCCTCCAATAGTCTCGGGGAAAAAACCAGTAATCGTCCTATGGAATCCTTGGGACGGAAATCGATGTTATAGAGCTTGCTGTATATCTCACACTGCAGCGTATTGGTGTTGGGTTTGAGAGAGAAGAAAGCCTTGCTTTTGTTGGTGCCGTCGACGTCGCCAACGTCACTAGACACTACGGCTCTCTTCTTCTTCTTTCGATGTGTTTGTGTATAATCTTGGCAATGTCGCTTATTTCGTAACCCCCAGTCGGTATTTGGATGATACTAAGAGATGGCGCTCCTTTGACAGAATAATAGAATCGGCCACTCGATATGATCAGTATGCTGTTGTATGAATGGAAATCAATCAATGCCAAGCCGTAAGTGCAATCTTCGTCCAATTGGAGCGGCGAAGAAAAGTCTGCGGTTAGCGTCGACGTTTGACCTGTCACTGTCAACAGCAAAGACATGACTGACACTGGATGGGGTTACGTATTTCTATTTAAACCATTCCATATGCGCGCTATGTGTTCAGAGTTTAGTATGGGACTCAAGACGCGTGAGGCTCGCGCTATTCGTCTAGCGAAACGTATCCTGCCCATGGCCACTTGCATCCAATACGATTTGCGCGAAGTTTTGTATGCAAAACGCCACGCTAACATATAATGAACAAACATCATTGCGCTAGTCATTAAAGGTCACCAGTTTTCTATTCATTTTCGCGCGCGCGCACACTCAGACTGTGTTCTCGTATAGAAAATTCAATCACAAATGACCGCAATTAACTTGTTTGAATGTCTGATAGCGATCGTTGTTGTAGAAGATTTTCACTTTTTTACCCAGATATCGCACCAATTCCACCGGCGGCTT
Organism: Chrysolina americana; assembly: GCA_958502065.1. NCBI lineage: Eukaryota > Metazoa > Arthropoda > Insecta > Coleoptera > Chrysomelidae > Chrysolina > Chrysolina americana. Next base: position 36,376,444 of record OY293420.1, read on the forward strand.
CAAATTTCCGAAACTGTCAAAGTATTTCACCACATGTCCGCGTTTCACGTAAGCTACCCAATGCTTTTGCGATTCCTGCTCGAGTCCAGATTGATGATTGCGCACTCTCTGTACTTGGAAGGTTTCGATGAGGATCGAGGTAAGTTGTCTCGCATGAACTGTACAATGCCATGACCGATGAGTTTAAAGATTATAGTCTGAGTAACTTCAAAAAACGGTTGAAAGTCTTTTTTCGAACAAGGCAATGATGTATATTCTAGTCTTATGACTCTTGCAATGAATCTTGGTTTATGTAAAAAGGGATGCCACTTATAACAATATTTGTATGTACATAATTGGCATATTGTTAGTACTTGTATTGATAAATTAATGTCTTTCTTTATCGCTAATTTTGTTTATTTTGTTTATTTTTCATTTACTACGTCTATTATAACTGTATTTATATTTTGTAGATTTATTTGTGTACGTTAAGGTTGGGTTTAAAACCAGCTTTAATATCTGAACCCCGCCTATTCATCATTTGTTTCAAATATTATGTTCAATACTTGTATTATTTGTGAAGATGAATAAAGGAATATTATTATTATTATTGTTATTATTAAAACACCAATTAAATGAGGTATTTTCAGACGTTTCACATATTTAAGCAATTCCTCATCGTACAACGCTCTATTTGGCAGCCTCAACGGGAGTTTTTTGAAAATTTCTTATTGAGAATCAAACCGTAGCCGCCTTTAGCGGTCTAGCGCAGAAACAAACCGGAACCTCCATATTTGTTGTCACCACCGCCAGCATGCCCTCCATTGCGGTATTATGACGCTTGTAATCCTCCAATTTCATTTTGACATTGGCCGAGGAGATGATGGTCCTGGCTATGGTGCTGGCACCGCCTGCCAACGAGCCCAGCGCCCCCAGAATGGCGAATATCGGAAGCAGTGGCAGCACACCACCGCTCTTCGCTTCGAACGGTATTATTTTTTGTGGCCACCCAATTTTTCCACTTGAGCACAGGCAGCACGCAGTGCCACCAAGGAGGATTTTCGCAGAGCCTTCGTACTCAAATTTTAGTTGATCAGGTTTCAGAGTTTTTCACAGTCTTGGTGATTTTTTTGACCACATCTCTGCGGAAAGACTTTGGCTTTGCAGCAGCAGCAGTCTTCTTCTCCAGACCCATTCCCAAATTACGTTTTGCCTTCATGGTTGTGGTGACCAGCCAAGCAGCAGCTTTCTCACCAAATTTGGCGTATTTTGATTCCATACGTTCCCAAGCTCGATTTTCCAGAGCCCAGTCAGCCTTGTGTCTCTCCCTTGAAGACTTGTTTTGCGAGTATGCAATATCGTGAGTCTACAAGCCGAATCCAAAGGGTTCACACCAGGGTCTCCACGTGCCAATCTCTTCTGCAGTTTGGTACCCGGTCCACAGTACTGGTATCCAGCCTGTCCTTCAGCATGTTTGAATGGGGCCAATTCGTAGGGGCCATTAATCAGCTGCTATACACTAGCCGAGATGACCCGAATGCAACAGCAGCCAATACTAGCCGAATCAAACTCGACTGGGACGATGTTATGGATTTGGAATTACACACTTATGCAGATAGTACACAAGTGCGAGTTTCCAAGAATGACACGTACTTCTACCTGACGGAAGAAGATGTTCAAGAAATCCTACATCTAGATGCTACTGTGATGGCGGCAAGATTTGAATATCTATTGAATATGAACTTTGGTCAATATTATCACGATATATTAAGCAGTGCAAAAACTCTAGCTAAAAACAATGGTTTGTCATTTGATGAGGCTTATTTAACCTGCAAGACATTTTAGTGTGTATAGTTGTAGTGTGTTTAGTGTGTATTATAACTATTTTATCTGTCCGTTCCGACTATCCGATTGACTTGTCACTATTGTATTTAATGTGATGTAAATAAATCTATCTATCTATAAACTTGTGTACTATATTACATCAAAAGATGATAAACATATACCTATGCTATTTGCCGGACAAAGTACTGTTTGATTACAAAACGAAATAAATGTATATATTGAGAGCAGAGTTAGCGTTTCAATTCAGTATGCAGTGTGCAGTGTGTCTGTGTGTATGCCGAGAGAGAGAAAAAGAGATGCAGTACGAAACAAAACTCGACTCGTTTCGAAGCTGGACTTCGGCATTTGCTGCAAGTAAGTCAGCCGAAGCAGGCTTAACGTATACCGGTTCGGAAGATGTAGTTGCATGTCTTTCGTGCCAAGTAGTAGGGTTCAGATGGCTGCCCAATGACGATCCTATGGCTGACCATCGTCGATGGAGCCCCCATTGTGATTTCGTTCGTAGTTATTACTCTGAGCACAGACACAGACCGACGACAGATGGCGCTGATGTCTCTCCAGAACCAAGAGTGTCAGATGTCATTAGCAGAGTGACAGATGACATATGGATGACACCGCCACCACCACCACCATCACCGACAGATGGCGCTGATGTTGCTCCAGAAGAACGACAAGTGAAAGGTGACATAAGCAGCAAAGTGACCACAGATGCCATAAACATAGACTCACAGAACTCGGTGATGAAGTGTCGTGTATGTCCTGTGAATGAACTGAGTGTATTGTTTATGCCATGTAGACACTTGGTGTGCTGCTCACAGTGTGCCTTCAGGTGCGATACATACGTCCCCATCAATACGTTTATGAAAATATATATATCTTAGAATATTTGTTTTTTATTTTAATTTCGTGATTCAAAAATACCCTTTCCCACTTTTTTTTACTTAAAAAAACATTCTAATGTTTTATGAAAAAATTAGCACATTTTTGATTGAATTATTCATCATATTTTGCTCAAAAAATCATGCTAATTTTTTATGGAAAAAAGCATCACATTTTTGATTGATTAATTTTTCCAATTTTGATGCAAAAACGTGCTCTTTTTTTTATGCAAAAAAAGTGGAACTTTTTTCGATAATAAAAACACTCAAAATTGACATGGTGGAAGGATTTCAGTGAAGCGTTTTCAGTGAATTTTGAGTCACTCAGCATTCACTCCACCATGTCAATTTTCGGTAAATTTTTTTATCGAGAAAATTACCATTTTCCCTTAAGAATACATGTATTGTTGGATGAAAAAAAAGACACATTTATTGACATTGTGGTGAAAGCTGAGTGAAGCATTTTCAGTGGAAGCTGAGTGGCTGAGTGAAACACAGCTTTCACTCAGCTTTTTCCACCATGTCAATAAAAGTGTCACTTTTTAGAGCAAAAAACAGGCACTTTTTTGTTTCAAAAACGAAACTTTTTTGCATCAAAAACTGCATTTTCACGTTTTTGATGCAAAAAGTGTAACTTTTGAGGCAAAAAAGAGGCACTTTTTTCGATATCTCCACTCGCAAAATAATTTAAACAGCGATCGCAAATGAATTTTTTAGATGTGGCTTTACCGAGTTGGCGAAAGAGTAGGCGAGATAAATCCTTTATCCAAACATGATGGAATTTTATGTCATCGCCGACGGCGTCATCGGCGTCGGCGATTTCTAATGGTGGTGCCTCGTATCATTTAATTTCGGGTGATATTCATTTTGAATGAGGAAAAGATTGACATGTTTCTCTAATATTTATTTCGTGAGTCGGCTCGGAACAGTAACGAAAAATGCCTCCTTGTTCGCCTGCGGCTGAATCAATTCCAAGGTGTACACATTGATCGATATGTTGTTCAATCGTTCAAATTTGGTAATTTGTTCGAATGTCATGGGAAAGTCGATTCCATCTAAGTTCAGTACATTTGAATAGTGAGGGTATGATGATGTTCTATCTGTATTTTTACCCGATTCAATAGGGTACAGAGCTGAGACGACGGCCCAAGCGAAACACGCATCATATTAATTTTTCACATTGATGCAAACTTTTTCATTCGCAATGGATTTTGGTAGCTCCCACGCCCGATTTGTTTGTATTGATTTCCAAACTAACAATTTTCTGAAGACTCCATCCACTTTCTTTGTCCGCGAACTCTGAAAGTTTCTGTTGAATTTGATGGGTGACATTTTCTAGGAACCAATCTTTCAAAGTTGTACCCCTATCGATCGCAACGTTTTTAGTGCTGAAATATTTAAAGTCGATTTTTTGTTCTTGATTCAAGGAATTTTTCACGAATTTACCACAAAATTTCGAATTGACTTTGATGATTGGATGTTTTTTCAATAAATTTTGAATTCTGCTTTTGAATAGAATGAATGCATCACCAAAAAATTGTCCAATATCTTTATGTTTCAAATTTATAATTAAGAGAATGCCGATTTCAAGTCCTCCCACTTTACTCGAGATGTTAATTTTGATTTGACTTCCTCCCCCACCACCACGTCGACGCCTGGCTGTTGTTGACCTGAATTTTTGATTGAGTTTCAGATAATTTTCAAGTGTCCGCATAAAGTTTGTAATTTTCTCAGATAGCCTATGCAATCCACTGCCGCGATCGCACTAATGATCAGGCGGGCGGTGTACTTGCAATGGGCCAGCCAATGTTTGCGCTCTTCATCAGTACAACCCTTTTTGAGCATTTTTTTTTACCTCACGCAACTTGGCTACCATCTCCATACTGTGTGCAACAATTGCCTCAGATGACATGATGATAATGATTCAACACACACACACACACACACACACACACACACACACACACACACACACACACACACACACACACACACACACACACACACACACACACACACACACACACACACACACACACACACACACACACACACACACACACACACACACACACACACACACACACACACACACAAAATTTCAAAAATATGTACAATGAAAATACAAGAAACTCACTCTTTGTTTCCAACGGCGTTGGCGTCTCGTAGCGATCTCAAACAGCTGCTGCTGATGATTTTGATTGGCAATTTTCTGCTCGCCCCTGTAGAGGAGCATATGCTGCGACTTGGTTAATTTGTCGAGGATGGGTTTGAATGCATCAGTCACTAGATTTAGCAGGAATACTTTACACTCCTCCAACTCCACTAGGATGGACTCTCCAAATTTGGTTGTTTTCGCTTGAGCGCCGAGGATCAGATGGGGTTCGTCCTTCGGTAGCTCAGACAACTTCCGCAGGTCCTTCCTGCAAGCCATCGAAATCTTGTTAATTTCGTCAAGATGAGAAATCATTTGAAAAATGAAAAAAGTTCATATACGCTGTATAATTCTCACTCACTCACTCAAAATGAAAAAAAAAAGGTTGTTTATGATTCACCCCGTGCATGAGAAATAAATATGATGAAAACAAATATTCGAATCACACTGTATATAGCAAATGGAACTTTGTGAGAGACACCCTGTATGAGAAGGAATTATGATAAAAAATGCAATCCACACATACAAACTGTATGAGAAACAAAAAAAAATATGACGTTTTTTGAGAGAGACTCTGTATGAGATAAAAAACAAATATGACAAATGAAGTTTTCAAAAATTTTTTGAAAAAAACACAAGTAAATCGAAAGAAATAGGCACTTGAAACACACGCAAAAAATAAAAAATGACGAACTACTACTACTACTACTAACCTTTGCAAATTACGAATTAAATGGCACTCAAAATAAAAAACAATGCACTTGTATAGAAAAAGAGAGAGACAGATGAGCGGCAGAGAGGCACTTGTTGTTGCTTCGAACGCAGACAATGAAATGACGCTGGCTCGCTGTGAACGTACGTATTAACTCTCTGTATCACGTGACTCACGCCGTCCACCTCCACGCCGAGGTCACGTGACTCACGCTGCAAATGTATGCAACGGTTGATCTGGGGAAAACCCAAATTGCGCAATAACAAACAACAACTTCATGGTCAATTAGCTCGAGCAGACAAAGCGTTAACAAACACCGGATGTGTAACATAAAACTCTGCGATTAACTCTGAAAAACAAATTCAAGGTCAAATCGATCATCGTGTTTTCTTAGAATTTCATTCAGCTGGAGCAGACAGTAAATAAATACCGGACGTGCCTTATCACTATTTCACGGCGAAGACGTATTTTTCTTTTGAAATTTCATTCGAGAGAGTGAATTAATAATTCCATAAAAATTTTCTGTTGTTCTAAGACAGGCATTTTTCATATTTCATTTTTTCGTTTTATCAATTGAGGAGGCCTCCATTTTTTTTCTACACAGCGAATCACGTGACGTTTTTTTCTCTTCCAGCCAATTGCTCTCAGCGAGTCACGTGAGGGGACGTTTTTTCATAACTTCCAGCCAATTGCTCTCAGCGAATAACGTGAGGGAACGTTTTTTCATAACTTCCGCCATCGCCGCCATGCTTTTTTGCCTTCCGCTCCATCGCCGCCATGTTTTTTTGCAGAAAACACGCGCGCCACTTAGGGTGAAACGCACCCCCACTCCCGAAACTCTTCAGCGAACACGTTATCTTCTTCAGCAACCCTCCACCAACGCAACGGCGAGAACTTTAAAGCCAGGATCCCGAGAATAAAGTCGGGATCCCGACTTAAAAGTCGGGATCCCGAGAATAAAGTCGGGATTCCGAGAATAGAGTCGGGATCCCGAGAATAAAGTCGGGATCCCGAGAATAAAGTAGGGATCCCGAGAATAAAGATTATAAAAAAAAAAAAAACTGTGGCCTTTCAGTGCCTTCGTAGATGTATTGACAAAAACGGAAAAACGCCCGAAACACTCAAATTTTGTTAATAGGGGGGCACATATTTATATTATTTTGATTGTTGTATTTTCAACACCCCAAAACGGTGATGTATTTCCCGTTTTCTTCAAAGTGCGAGGGTAGTGTTGTGATAAATTGATTCAAATTTTTGTAAATCGTCGCTTCGTTTGCTGATTTCGAGTAACGGGAGCTCAGGTATATTTAGATAATTATGGCTAGTTAGTTTAATCGTTTTGAATATGGAAAATGTTTGCCATTCACATCCGTGGAATACATAGTAAAGCTGCTAATTCTCAAAGTATTTTCTGACATTATCTAAAATCAATGAAATCAAGCACAAGCCAGTTGAATCAATAATCATTGTTTAAATCATCATGGACGTATTCTTTTCCTCTCATAGCAAACCAATTGAACTCAACCGATCATTTTTCGTATAAAGTAATGTGAGCTGCACCATAAATAATGAACGAGAAAGAAAGGAATAGAAGAAAAGAGAGAAGTGAAACCTGCATAATGTTCCAACAAAACTAAAATATAAAAATCAATTCAACTTCGAAATGCCATATTTAATGCATCGTACCTGTGACAGTGACTAGAAATAGCTTTTCAGCAGTTTTATTATTCATGAATCGAACAATTAAACCTGTCAAGGGATATCATTTAGTGGAAGTGGTAAGCGGTTATGCATGTTATGTCGAATGTGCATACCCAGATAATTGACTGATATGCCATGCTGCAATCTTAACGACCATCTATGAATTTAATTGTTTCATGTTTTCGAGAGCGAGTTTGGATAAAAGTGAGTAGGGAAATGCCGATAGCTAATACTTTCAAAAGCAGCTCTTGTCGGTAATGCAATTTGAGCAAAAAATCACTACAAAATATTTTCATTCAAAAACAATTGATCTATCTTTTCAACTGCAGATTTGGATTCAATATTGAAAAAACCAACGCGCCATCCGCAATAACTATCTCAAATGATAGGAAAAAATAGTAAATGGTTTACAAATAAATAATCAGATATCAACTTATTAGTCCGGGAGGTAGCGTCAAATTTCACCGGACCATTTTAATGAGGCTGAATTGTCTTGTGAAAGCTTTTCTTATGTTTTTGTGAGAAAATTTCCATGTTAGATGGTCCACATCCGTGACTAACAGCCTTTCGTTTTTAATCTATAATGAGAATGAATACACTATACATCTACAGCATCAGATCGGTAAAAATAGATTTATAGATTGATAAAAATCAGACGATTTGCGGCTATGGTATCATTGCTATCTTGGATAGCTATACTGAAAATAAAATGAAACAATTCCAATTCAATGTATATTTTAATATATTAAGACCTGCAAAAATATAATATATATTATACAGGCCGTTTCTTTTATCATGTGGTAACATTGCTATATTCTTAACCGTAATAGATACAAAGACGATTAAATGGGAAAAAATGTAACTATTGTAGTGAGCAGTACATTGGTCAGAGAAAATGTACGGAGACTCTCGCCCTTCCCGTCTTATACAGGGAAAACTAAAAATGCTGTTTTCGGTTTTTTACGAATAGAATGGTTAGTTCAGAAAATATAAAAAAATGAAAGAGAAAAGTTTTATTGTATCCAAAATGTACTAGAACTACGTAATGATACATTTTTAATTAAAAGTTTCGTGTCAACACGGCCACCATCAACTATTTTTTTCAAAACGGACATGTCTATTTCATCACAAATATTGATAAAGCGATGAAATCACAATTCAGTGGTATATCACACTTGACAATTTTATAGCGTTTCATATAAAATAACTGGCATCATCAGTGACAACAATTTTTAATTACGGTCCTGTCGTTAGTTCTTTTGTAAATTGTTTTGATTTCTTCAAAACTCATTCAACTATTAGGATACTTCAGTCATTACCCAATACTTTCGATAGGAAAATACCCCAACAAAACGAACATTCGTATTTTTCCTTTTTGGGTATTTTTGTATTACAGTAATCCTTGATTCAAGGCTGATTTCTCCTGTATCAATTTTCACACGGATTATTTTCATAATTCTCAATCCTGGAAGTGATGAAAATATCAGTTTTTGATCAAAATACAAGTGTTGTCTAATTTGGTACAATTAAATAGCATCTCACTTCTTATACCATATTTAAACACGTAGACTTTGCTTGATTTCTATGGCAGGAAAAATAAATGAGTTGTTGATATCTGTTAAGAACTGTCAGATATTAAAGCACTCGGTTACATATTAAAGATGTATTCGAATGACGAAAGGACTGATATGCTATTTACTCATGCAAAATCAAATAGAAATCCTCTTTTGGCAAGAAATATGTATGGTGAGCTATACCCGAATCGTCGCATTCCAAACATTCAAATGTTTGGACGATTAGAAAGAAATTTGAGAGACTGTGGTATTTGACAGAAATAAAACTAGAAAATGTGTTGTTACTGGAAGTATGAGGAACCACACAAATGTTTTGGGTAGGCAAATATTACCTTATAATTACTAAAAAGTGACGTCTTTTTTTTTAATCTAGGATTGGTCAGTTACAAAAACATTTGTAATCAAGATTGTTCTTTACGAGAAATTGCCCACGAACTTGGGATATCTGTAAAATCTACCAAAAATATTTTGAAAAAGAACAAATACAAATGCTACAGGATATGCAAAGTTCATCACCTTAATGAAAGGGATTACGGAAGAAGAGTACGATTTGCGAAATGGTTAAGACGTAGAAATATGGAAGTTCGAAATATTTGTATAAAAATAATCGTTCGTCTCTGAAACTGCAGAAATCTTTTAGGAATGGTTATGGTATAAATACAATTTTCATAGATACATTCATTCAAAACGTCACTGATAATTTTTATATCGAAGCGTTACATTCTGTGGAATTCATAAACAAACTAACGACAGGACCGTAATTAAAAATTGTTGTCACTGATGATGCTAGTTATTTTATATGAAACGTTATAAAAATGTCGAGTGTGACAAACCACTGAATTGTGATTTTATCGCTCTATCAATATTTGTGATGAAATAGATAGGTCCGTATTTGAAAAAAATAGTTGATGATGGCGGTGTTGACACAAAATATTTGATTAAAAATTTATCGTTACGTTGTTCTAGTACGTTTTGAATACAATAAAAACTTTCCTTTTTCATTTTCTAATATCTTCTGAAATAACAATTCTATTCGTGAATAACCGAAAACAGCATTTTCAGTTTTCCCTGTATAAGTTTGGAAGAGCGAGAATCCCCGTAAATTTTCTAATACCAATTTACTGCTCGCCACAATAGTTACCTTTTTTCCCATTTATCCCATTTAATCGTCTCTGTATCTATTACGGTTTAGAATATAGCAATGTTACCACATGATAAAAGAAACGGCCTGTATACATACATAGGGATTTCGGAAACGGTAAGAGCTACAGAGAGGGTTTAATAGATGCAAAGTTGCGTATTATGATGTTGAAATATCTGAGCTAGCCCTCTCACTTTCACAGATATCATTTGAATAAGACATGTCTCGAAGCACATGAATTTTCAAATCATCCAATTTTCACTGATGATGACCAGATACCATCGAAACGACTGAAAATTTCAAGTGGTATCCACAATCATGGTAAAATATGACTATTGAAGCCTAAAAATCCAGGTCCGTATTTGAAATTTCATAGTTAGGGGTGACCCAAGAAAAACAACACCCTGTAGAACACTTTCATGTACATATTTCAACAGCCCATTGAAAATTGCATCGAAGAAGTGCAAACAGTTTCTAGAAATCTATTGTATTAAAGTAGATATAAGTGACAAACAAAAATAAAATTTTTCGTTTTTTCCTGTAATCTCAGATTTTTTAAAATCAAAGTAATGAGCTCCATAATGCGCAACTTAGCCTCCATTTAACCCTCTCTGTAGCTTTACCGTTTCCGAGACCCCATGCATCCAGAGTATTGTTTTTTTCCCAATTTTTCCAATATTTTTTTTTGGCGGCTTTTTATAACGCCGACGAATGAAAATAAAATATCACAGTAGTAGCAACTGTTATCAAGTAACGTATGGTTTCCATAGCCAACTTTTCAATTTTTGGCTTCTATTTTGCTTCCACGGCCTACTCGGTGAATTTCAATAATAATTTTTTTCTGATCTAGTTTCTGGTTAGATACCAACTTGTGAAATTGTGTGGAATTGAATGCTGAATAAAGCGAAAAGAAAAAAAAATAGGGTTTCCATTTAAAATAAGAAAGTTGATGTTACTTCCGGTCAGACCGGAAGTTAACTTCGACATGTCAATATGCTCAAATTCTAGCTCTTATGTCATTATATCGACGCTCCAAATTTCACAAACCTACTTCATACAATAACTGAGATATTCCGTAGCCAATACTTCCGTAGCCACCCGGTATTTCAGAACAAACCCCTTCTAGATATGAATCTGGTTAAACATTTCAAAAATGATTCAGTGGTAAGATCATCAGACAGTTCAAGGTGGACTGCCTTGGTAATAAAGCATACAAATACGTATAAATAGCATTTTTCGATTCCTGGTCTTGCCATCTTCAATATAAAAGGGACCAGCAAAATCTACTCCGGTAGTTAAAAATGGTCGCTGTGTTTTATGGTGTGCCTGGAGAATATTACCCATTTGGTAATGGATTTCAGTTGGTTTGGATCTGAAACAAACTATACAATTACGCAAAACTCCTCGGACGGCGTTACGACCATTCATTGGCCAAAAGTTAGATCTTAGCGCTGCCAAAGTAGCTTGCATTCCTGCATGTAGCTGTTTTATATGTTATTGTGAAGTTACCCTTGGCTGGTAATAAAATAGGATGTTTATTGTTATAGGGAATGTTTGAGTTTTTGAGTCTTCCACCGACTCTGATGAGACCTTTCTCATCTAAAAATGGATTTATAAAATGTTACTTTTTGAAGAGAGGGATCTTGATTTTTTGAATGAATTTAATTCTTGTGGAAACGAATGTTTCTGAACAAGTTTGCAAATAGTGAGTAAAGAACTTTCAAGCTCTGCATTTGTCATCTGATATGCGAATACTTGGATTTGTCAGTTTTGAATTATTGATAAAGTGTAAGCAATAAGCAATTACTCGTTGGATCGATCGATCGATAATATTTGTATCAATAATTTGTGAAATCAGTTTATGATCGATCCCTTTCAATTCAGATATTTCACATTCTATCGAAAATGTAATTTTTGGCCAATGTTGTTTTTCTTCGGACATCCGGGGTGGTCTTACCCACCAAGTTCGGCTCATTCTCTTAGTTCCTTTGGACTCAGACCACGTGAAATGATGTCTGCTAGGTTTGTTTCACTAGAAACATGAGACCATTGACCTTTATGAGAGAAATGTTGAATTTCTGTGCTGCGATTGGCAACAAATGTTTTAAGTTGATGAGGTTCAGTAGAAATCCACGAGAAAACAATAGTAGAGTCAGTCCAATAAGCTTTCAGAACTCTTTGCGTCAATTGAATAAGAAGTAAGCTCAAGCTTGGGCAGAGAAATCATCTTAAGTGGTGCAACTCGTGATTTAGCACACACTAAATGAAACTGAATGTTTCCCATCTGATCTATAGAACAAAAATAACAACAAGCACCATACGCTTTTTCTGATCCCCAAAGCCATGTAATTCTAATTGGGTTTGGACACATTACATGTCTGGGCATTTTAAGTTCGTTCAGATTTTGGAGTTGTCTAGGAAATTCTACCCAGGAATGATGTAAATCAACGGGAAGGCTTTCATCCCAATTCAAGCCCAACTTCCAAAGATATTGAATGATGAGCTTGGATTTGACTGTACAGGGACCTACAAGGCCCAAAGGGTCAAAGATTTGAGCAACTGTTGATAGTATTGTACGCTTTGAAATATGAGATGATTTATTTGGATTTAAAGCATATTGAATTGAATAACAGATTGAACCAAGGGTTTTTGTGATTCTATCATCAGATATGAATTTTTGAGAAGACTGGGATTTGACACTGGATATTTCCTCTAAAATATCGTCATTGTTTGACACAAATTTACATAAATTGAAACCACTAGAACTTAGAATCTGAATGAGTTCCGAAATCACTCCCTTGCCTCTTCTATCGAGTTGAACCCAGTCAATAAATCGTCGACATAAAAACTGGATGTGATAATTCTAGAAGCATCAGGATGTCTATTCATGTTTTCTGTAGTCACTTGATGAAGAGACCTAATACAAATGAATGAAGCACTAGCCGTGCCGTAAGTGGCTGTGTCTAAACGAAAGTGATCAAGTTTTTCGGAAGGATCTGTGCGCCATACTATGCGCTGTAGATCGCGCTGAGAAGATTCTATACCTACCATACGGTAGATTTTTTCAATATCACCAGTGACCACGTATTCATAGGTACGGAATCTTGTGACTATAGTGAATAAATCATCTTGAATCGTAGGACCTACCTTCAGAACATCATTAAGTGATATTCCGCTGGAGGTCTTTGCAGAGCCATCAAACACAACGCGCAACTTTGTTGTAGTACTCGATGTTTTGAAAACACTGTGTTGTGGTAAATAATAAATGATGTCCTGTGGATTATCATTTGAGATATCTACCTTGGTCATGTGGCCGAAAGCTTCATACTTGGACATGAATGAAGTATATTGCCTTTTGAATTCGGGATTTATATTGAATTTCTTTTCGACTGCATGAAATCTTTCAAGAGCCGTTTCAAATGAGTTTCCAAGTTGACTTATATTTTCTTTAACCGGAAGACTAACAACAAATCTACCCGATGCATCGCGAGCAGTGGTTTTCAGAATATGTGCTTCACATTCCGCTTCCTCTTGGGAATGTTCAACTAGCCATTTACATTCTTCAAATTTCCAAAATCGTTCAAGTAATACATGAATATCCTTATTATCTGTTGCAAGATTACATGTTATGTTTGAAATATTTGATTGAGAGAATGGCAATGGTCCTGATAATATCCAACCAAGTGAGATTTATCCGACCAATGCACATTAATTCCAAAAAAACTGAGGCTCAAATTAGCATATCAATTGGACCAGTTTTATTGAAATTTTCGTCAGCCAAGACTATATTTTCCCGAATATTGAGACAACTTATATCGAAAGAAAAAGCAGGTAAATCTTTTGTGATTTTATTGGAAATTAAAAATGTTATATCTCGACCAACATATGAATTTGTGGTCGATTTGATTGTAGCAATGTTTTTTTTTTAAACCGATGTCAAATTTGAACCAAAGCCTTCAACTGAATGGGTAATCTTTGAAATAGGTAATTTCAAAATGTTGAATAATTTTTGTGTAATAAAATTTGATTGAGAACAGTTATCCAAAATAGCTCTACATTTATGAGATTTACCATTTATGTCAATAATTAAAACATTTGCTATTGAAAGTAAAATGTATGGATTAAAATTAGTATTTCTTGAAGTACATTCAGCAAAGGTTGACTGAGAGATATGTGATACTGTTTCTGAGTGATGTTGTACACTTAAGTCATTTGGTGTAGTTGACAGTGTATCATTATTTGTGATATTTCGATTCTGCTCCTTTTCTAGATGCAGCAATGTATTGTGCTTGTTTGAAATTTTTTTACATACATATGGATATCTACATTGGTGCAAGCCTTTAGCTTCCGTATTTCAGCTAAGCGCTGTTAGGTACTCAATTTTAGAAAATCGCTACATGAAAATATATAATGATCTTTGTGACAGAGAATACACGATGGCCCTGTTGTGGCAACGTATGATGCACTTTTATCTGACTTTTGTTTTGACAAATGTTTTTGTGAGGAATGAGTACCTTTATTATTAGAGTATAATCGCTCAAGCAATTGACATCTTTGCTTTATGAAATTTGTGAATTCTTTGAACGTTGGTAACACTGTTTTGAGTTTTAAGGCATATTCCTCCCACTTCCTCTTAGTAGTAGTATCTAGTTTGGAAGAAACAAGATATATAATTATAGTATCCCATTTACTAACCGGTAACGCAAGTGAATCTAAATTTCTGAGATGTTGATTGACAGCGTCAATGATATTTCGGAGTTGAATATATGATTCCTTTTGAATACTTTGTATTTCGAATTCAGCCTTGAGATGAGATTGTATTATGACACGATTGTTTTCATAACGTTCACATAGGAGATCCCAAGCTTTTGTATAATTTGCTTAAGATACCTCCAAAGCTGTTAAAACACAAGCCGCCTCACCTTTGAGACATGATTTTAAATACCAGAATTTTTGAATTCCAGTGATTGAACTACAGTTATGTAACCATTTTTCACATGATCCGTGAAATTCAGGTAAGTTTAGTTTCGGTAAATTTGAACTATTATATTGAACATTCGGATCTGAATTTATAGTATTGGCTGTACTATTTGAAGAAGTATTTGCACTAGTTGAAGGAGTGTTTGCACTTACTTGTTTAGCTGAAAGTATTTTCACTAAATCCCTTGCTCGGGTGACTGATTCAAAATAAGAATTTTCGAAGTCAATTCTTTCTTGAGTATGATCATTTGCTTCATCTGTGAATTCTAACTCCGACTGAATGGTATCAAAATCATTCCAAAGAAGATCAACTTTCTCTAATCTGACATATAATTCATTGAGTTTCGAAGCATCTGTCAAATCTACTAAGGAATTTGAAAATCTCGTGAGTTTACTTTTGATAACTCCGCGTTTATGGTTCAATGCTTTAATTTTTTTAGCATCCATATCAATTTTTACGAGTGAGAGATAAACAATGCAAAGCAAACAAACTGAGGAGGAAGAGTATAAGGAATAAGGAAAGGAATCGAGAAATACCTCAATGCTTTCTGCCCACTGACTAGCCTTCTGTTTGTATCCATTCAATGAAAATGATCTTCTTACGTATGTAGGTTTCCTCTGGGTGATGTGTCTGATGAATAAATGCGAAAGTGCGAAGAATCTGAGTGACTGTTGTTGATTGAGGTGACAATTGATGACTGATGATTCTTCTAGGTTCGCTGATTGCATATACCTTTATCCGGCGTTGAAAGAAACTTTGTTTTAATTAAGTGAAGTATTTTGAATTTTTTTATTCATGAACGAACATACAACTGATGTGACTTTTTCAACAAATTCGATTGTCAAACTGACAACTCTTTCTAACCATATTATCTTTTTAGTGTGTTGTCAGATCTTATAAATAAACGAAAATACTAGAAATCAGTACAGTGCCCATTTTGAAATGTATCTTTCTCTGCCGATTCATGGCGTTTATTATTAATTTTGTGCAAATTATTGTACTGACTTCTATGGTGTCCATCGTTATGAAATATTCCCTGTTCTGACCATTCTCATGCATAATATTGTTTTATTCGCTTCAACATCGAATCTTATTCGTAATATTATGAATTTGGGTAACTTATTCGAAATATTTCACTTTTGAGTATATGGCTATTCACCACTGGATGAATATGATAAAATATTATAAAATGTGACTTGATTTCAAGAGCAAATGTGACGTTACTTCTCATGACGAACAATTTTTCCAAGAAGAGTGAATTCATTACTAGGCAAATAATTTGTGTATATCGCTGAACAAATGTTTTCTGATAACATTATTTTCTGATAACATTCATCAGAAACAACTTTTGATCACCTGCCTAAACCTTGTGGATTCAATTATTCATTTGATGAATGAAATCTATCCATGCATAAACACTGCAAAAATTAACCGACTTTCCATAACAGTCAATCACATACTTTAGTAATAGAGCTAGCAAAACGGCACCACAAAGTTCGAGTTTGGGGATGCTAATTTTTTTCAAGGCCTAGAAATTTTATTTTAGTTTTATAGTCCGAGTCAAAAAAGAAAGGATTACATTGCAAATGAGATATTACGGAAGGATTAGTGCAGGCCCACTTCCGTAGTTCAAAACCTGCGTTTTGAAAAATCACAATTATTTCATTTTGGGTATCCGGAGCTTCAGATACGGTCTTACAACATACTGATGGATATTGAAATCTGTATTCAGTAGCGAGCTGTTTAATCACCATGAGGGCTTGGAAAGAAGAACTTATTCCGAAAACGACTATACGAAGTCTATAGTTTTGTACAGGGTCGTCTTTCGAAAAACGCCATAATACTCGTTGATAATCCCGATGTTCTTCACAAATCAGGATCTGCCCAAACATTTTTTTCACGTCTGCCGTGAAAGATATATATATATATGAATAGGGTGTAGCCTGAACTTCACCAAAATCACAACAATATCCTGTTGCAATTTTGGGCCGGTTAAGATAGTTTGATTCAGAGATATATTATTCAAACAACAAGTGGAAGCATCAAACACCACGCGGAGTTTAGTGCTCTTATTTTCAGGCTTAACTACACACAAATGGGGTATATGAAATGAAGGTTGATTTTGTTGTGATGGAGTGACGATCCTAACACTGCTACAAATTCATTCATTGATATAATTCTAGAAGCATTGAATAACTGTACAGAAGTAAAAAAAAAATACAGAAAACATGCGAGAATTGCACTTTGGGTAACAAAGGACTTACTCAAGTCAATAAATAAAAAAAATTCAATGAATAAAATCCTACAAAAATATCCAAACAACAATTAATTGAAAACAGAATATAAAAACTATAGAAACAGACTGAATGTACTCATTAAAAAAACTAAATACAACTACTATAGAAAGCAAATTGAAAATAACAACAATAATACCAAAAAATTATGGGAAGTGGTACAGGAAATAAGTAAAACTAAGAAAACACAGCATACCATAGATTCTATTGAAAGTGAAGACAGCAGGATTTTAGTAGACAAAGATCCTATAGCAAAAGAATTCAATTCAAGGTTTGCAGAAATGGGCAGAAAGTTATCTAGTAAAATAAAAAAAAAGACCCTAAGTATATTCCGAATCGTTCTTCTGTACCTAATTCATTCGTTCTCACTCCAGTAGACTCAGTAGAAATAGAAAATATAATAAATGAACTGAAAAATAAGAAAGCAGTTGGTATTGACAATATCAAAGCCGAAACTCTGAAGGATATTTCTTGTTTTATCAAAAAGCCATTAACGTACATTTTCAATCTGTGTTTGGAAGCTGGAAAGTATCCATCGGCATTCAAACACACAGTAGTCATTCCGCTCCATAAAAAAGGGAATACACAGAAAGTTGGCAATTACCGACCGATATCTTTGATAACGCACCTCTTAAAAATATTTGAAAAAATTCTGAAAAATAGATCAACTTCTTTCCTGAACCAATTTAAAATTATTTCCAAAATTCAATTTGGATTTAAGGAAAATATATCAACCCAGGATGCAATTTTCGCTTTAACATCAAGAATAATGGAATCTTTGAATGAAAGCAGTCCATGTCTGTGCATATTCGTAGATTTGTCAAAAGCGTTCGATACCGTCAGCCATGACCTACTCTTACAGTCACTGGAAGATGTTGGTGTTAGAGGCATCTGCTTAAAACTCTTCAAAAGCTACTTAAGCGAAAGAACTCAGGCTGTGAGTGTTGATGGTGTAGTTAGCGATGCCGAACCAATTGACTATGGTGTACCATGAGGAACAGTCCTAGGACCTATCTTATTTAACATTTATATTAATGGACTGTTCTCACTAGACAGTAGCGGGGAAATTTTTGGATTTGCTGGTGATACAGCAATTTTTTACAATGCTGATAACTGGGAAAATTCGAAACAGAAAGCCGAGAATGACTTTCACTCAATAAAAAAATGGTTACTATTTACCATTCAGCTGTAACTCTCGTGATCTGCCTAATCTCAGCAAACTAGATATAGAAATTAATAATGAACATTTTTTACAGAACCCGTGAAAGAAATTAAATACTTGGGCGTCATCATTGATTGCCACATGAAATGGGACTCACACATAATATACGTAGTGAAGAAGTTGAGATGCATATTATATTAATTCAGAAAACTTAAAGATAATTCACCTTCACATCAACTGAAAACTCTTTATCACTCTCTAGTAGAGAGTCATATGCGCTACGGAATTCTGGCATGGGGTGGGGCATTGAAAACTCACCTGAACCCGTTGGAAATAATACAAAGAAGATTCATAAAATTAATATTTTCCAAAAACTTTAGGTACTCATCGGACTTACTTTATTCTGAATCCAAAATCTTCGACAATTACACTTCTTCATCACATGCATAAAATATCACGACATCAAGCATCAAAACCATCTCCCAACCCACAACTACAATACTCGGAGAAAACTTCATTATATACTACCCTTGATGGTCAAAGCTACCACACAGAGAATGTTCCCCTACTTAGCACCTACGTTATACAATAGCATCCCTGACGAATTAAAATGTATATATTTCAGTAAAAAATTCAAACAACGATTGAAAGCGTACATAAATGAAAATACTAGAATTATGATACGTTCCTTCTTTGAGGACTGATAATTGAGGAAAAGTTACTCAGTTTTTTAAATAAAAAAAGGGGAAAATTGTTCGCATATCAATACATATCGTTAAAATGTTCTTGTTAATATTTGTTTCTGATACAAATGTTCAGCCACCCATCGAGTATATAACTTATTTTCAAATCTACTGTTCTGAATTTACCCTTAAACATTTCATGGTAAATATCAAGTTGATTTCAAAAATGTATATATCTTTATTCCTGTTCTCTACCTGGTTCAAATTTTTATGTCATGACCTCCACTATTTTTATCAATGAGACCAAATATTTTATATCGATTTACAATACTTTCTCTTTGTGCTTCATCTCGATAATTGATTATTTATTACCCTCAATTTCATTATATATATATGTTGTATTTTATATTCTGAAATGAATATTTTATTATATCAATTTGTGAATGTGTGATTATTTTATTGATATATCACTATTTGTAATTAAATATAATTGTATGCTTGATTTTATCCATGTTTATTTTAGCTAACTCACTTGTTTTTCAATTATTTTCATATTCGTGAAACAAGTGCAATGGCACTTATAACTGCCCGCTTTATTCAAGAATTCTTTCGATATGTTTATTATTGTATATTTCATTTGCATGAATAAAGGTTATATTATTATTATTATTACTATTTCCATATGCTTGCATGTACTCTTTATACTGATTATACAACCCGGGATCTTTCAATAATCTACGTTCTAATGTAAAAAACCTCCTGAGAGCTACATCACGTGAACTAATGAAAGTAGAATTCGGTACCTTAAACGGAAGTTGCAGTTTGAAACGACCAGATGCGGTGCGCGAAAATGTTTCGAGAAAATGTTTCTCTGCTAAAATATCATTTGGAGCTTTACAATGTGAAGTGGGTATTTGTTCCAACTCTCAAAAACGTTTAAAATAATTCTCTAATGAAAAATCGGTTGACGTCAAAAATGAATTTGTCAACTGTGGAAAGATAGACGAATTATGTACTTTGCTAATGACCACCTATCCGAATATGGTGTCTACTACAGTAGGCTCACCGCACAAACCCTCAATAATACATTCCTTTAGTAGAGATTCAAAGATATCGGCACCCAGAAGCATGTAGACAGGTTGTGAAATATAAAACTTTAGCTCGGTGTGAAGTTACATATTTCTAGAGCCGACCCTGGTTGTTTACATTAGATGAAGATAAGAACCGGTAGAAGCTGATGCTGCACTAATCTCGGAACTTATCTCTTTACTCGAATGTTATCTTTTATACCGTAAATAATCTTTTTTATTTTTTCATCTTAGTAAACATTTTGTTCAAGAATTATCTTATGCAATGTAATACTTTTTTCATGAAATATATTTGCATTGTTATTGTTTCGAGTTTTATCTCTTATACCGAAAATTATATTTGTTAGGATAATAGCATTGTTTTCTTTTACTATATTAGTAATGGAAATGTTATTTGTTTAGTTCAGTTCTCACCAGCTTTCCGTTTGAATAAAACACCTAGTAAGATACGTATAATCTTTATTTGTGTCAAGTTTGAATGGTCAGAGTGATAAAACTAACTCACACAACACGGAGGTGCTTCTACGAACCACAACTGCTAGGGGCACAACGTAACTGGCGCAATCGGTAGGATAGATAGCCGTACAGACAGTGAAGCATAGTGCCGCAACCAACGGATAGTGTTCACACTGACTGGTGATTACCAAATCTTTAACGAGACTATCAAGCAAAGAACAGTGTTTCGATAACTGGACTAAATATGCATTGTCGATACACGGGGCCAATTCTTGGACTGTATATTCAAGAAGAAGCTAAAAACCCTTCTGGAGGATCGAATATCCCTGGATTGGTTACCAAAAGAAAACAGAAGACACAGAAGAAGACAGAAGACAATAGAAATCCAGAACTAGTTTATAAGCAAGGTGAATCTCTCAATTACTATTCCTTGCTTATTTATTTTCCTCTCCTACTCCTTAGTATAGTATTCTCTTATATTTTATGTTTCGAAATTTAATAGATTTAGCAAAAGTTATTAGTGGAACAAGACAACAAATAAGATCACTTCGTCTCCCCCGAGGAGCTGTTGGACCTTGACGTTGGTGGGGGGGCTCAGTACCCATAGTGATCCTGCGAGCAAGGCCGGCGGGAGATTAATCTCCTGGTAGGGCCACCCATGCCGGCAAGGTCAAAGGTGAATGGCGAAACTAAGGACAGCTCAACAGAGGAGTAAACCTCAAGAAAAAAACCGTAATCCCAAGGTCCATATCGAAGGGATGAATGTCTCGAGAGTAAATGAGTCTTGAATGGAAGCAAACAGGATAGTACCTTACTTCCACATGCGGGGTTCTGTGGGAATGGACTTTTTGTATCCCTAGCTACTCGTGGGAATCGAATGCTTGAAGAATCCCATTTAAATACGGAGCAGTCCACTCCTCAAATGGACGAAACACTAATGGTTTCCGCGTCCACCACTGAGGACGTCGGCACGACTGTGGAAAAGGTGGTAATACCCCGGTTCCTGGTTGTGAAAAAAATTGATGGAGATTTCTCCAAAGTTAGTCCGTTTGTAATAGAGAAGACTCTTTATGGTTTGGTAGGTGAGCTTAAAAGTCTTAGAAAAATGAAAGATGGTCTCCTAGTAGAAACAGTATCAGATGCACAATCGAATAGACTCATGCGAATCAAAAAAATGGGGGAATTTGATATTGACGTTATTGCTCACAGAACGATGAACACGGCGAAAGGTGTTATTTATCATAGAGATTTACTCAATTGTTCAATCGACGAAATAACAGAGAATCTAAAAGATCAAGGAGTAATTGAAGTCAGACGAATCCGTACTAGAAGAAACGGTGAATTGGTAGACACTGCTAATCACATTTTACCTTTTGGAAGTCCTGTTTTACCGAAAAAAGTCAAAGTAGCTTTTTACCAACTAAATGTCAGATTGTATATACCATCCCCAATGCGCTGTTTCAGATGTCAGAAATTTGGTCATACATCAATGAGATGTAATAATGAACAAATATGTATTTGTGGTAAACCCTCACATGAAGGATTGCCATGTGTACATCCGATCAGCTGCGTGAACTGTGGAGGAAATCACTCAACCCTTTCACGTGATTGTCCTGTTTTTAAAACAGAAACTGCAATTCAGGAGATCAAAACGAAAGAGAACATCCCATATTTTGAAGCGAAGAAGAAAGTTGTCGTTCAAACACCAGTTCCAGGCGTATCATATGCAAAGGCTGTATCGACCCCAAAAACAGATATCCAGACCTTTATTAAAGAAATAGTACCTTCATTGGTGGCTGCTTTGAAGGATGCATTCGTAGCTAAAGGTGTTAGCAGAAAACCTGTAACCCAACCATCTTTTTTGCCTCCACCCTCCACCTCTAGACTGAACGTGGAATCTGACAATAGTCAAGTCCCTGGAGTTTCTGATACAGCCTCAGAAAAACGAAAAAGGGATGAATCTGAAGAAGTATCGTCATCAGAGGAGGAACTTTTAGGCTCTCAAAGCCATAAAAATAAAAAAAAAGCAACGAGAGGTAGACCCCGAAAGGGATCTGGCTGATGACATTCAACATTTATGTGATATATATCTGTGATAAAATTTACAATACTAGTCCTTTTACATTCTATTCAATTCATTCTTTGTTGTATTTTTATTTTCCATATTTATTTTATCTATTTCATTTAATTTCAATGAATTCTATAATTCAATGGAATTGTAATGGCTGTATTAGTCACTTCTGTGAACTCAAACTACTTTTATCAGAAATAGACCCATTTTGCTTATGTCTTCAGGAGACCCATTTTAAACCAGATCAGCCGTATTCTATTAGAGGATACAAAATTCACCGAAGAGATATAGAACCCGTGATTCGGGCGAAAGGTGTTGTGGCTCTCCTGATAAGGAATGACATAAGTCACTCGGTACTGCACTTGAATACTGCCTTACAGGCGGTTGCAGTTCAAATTTTTGTCCCCATTTCGGTGACCATATGCAACATTTATCTACCTGATGCAAACTGGCGAAAAGAAGATTTGGAAGAACTCTTATCACTACTACCAGTTCCATTTCTACTAGTAGGAGATATGAACTCTCACAACCCTCTCTGGAGTTCTAATCGACGTGATACTCGCGGTTCCATTTTTGAAAAATTGCTGGAGAGAGATGACCTAGTCTTGTTGAACTCTGGTGCGATGACGTACTTCAATGCTAGATCCAGAGACTTCTCTGCAATTGATCTATCGTTCGCATCCCCAAGAATTGCCCCCCGTTTGTCTTGGAGAGTTCTTGATGATCTCCATAATAGCGATCATTTTCCGATCGTTATATCCACTGATACTGCAAGAGTTAAAGTATTTTCACCTCCTAAATGGCTCTGGGATAAAGCTCACTGGCCAGTTTTCGAACAACACCTCGAACTTCCAGATGAATCAGATGATGTGTACCAACAGGTTGATGAGATTACATCTATTATCAAAGTAGCGGCTGAAAAAGCGATACCTATCAGAACTCAGCTTCCAAACAGACGCGTTGTTCCTTGGTGGAACCCGCAAGTGAAAGATGCCATACAGGCAAAGAAGAGAGCGTTCAATAAATTTAAAAGATATCCATCTACAGAAAATCTTATTTCCTTCAAAAAGGCTAGAGCTGTTGCTCGCCGCATCACGGCAAAGAGTAAGCGATCTTCATGGGCCACATATGTATCAACAATGACTCCAAATACGTCTGTGACAGAAGTCTGGCGCAAAATAAGAGCAGTTGCAGGTAGTGGCTACACGCCACCGCTTAAATATTTGCGCACAGAAAATGATATCATCTCTGACTCCCCATTTGTAATCGCCGAATGTATGGCGAGCCATTACTGTGCTGCAAGTAGCACTCAAAACTATGAACCAGGATTTGCACAGTCCAAATCACAGCTAGAGACACCTCTGGACTTCTCTACAGCTGAACATTTTGATTATAACTCACCATTCACACAAGTTGAATTGGAATATGCGATTTCCTGTGACAAGCCATCTTCACCCGGTCCAGATTCCTTGAACTATGAAATAATCAAACATCTCACCCCTGAATTCAAAGTGTTCCTTCTTAAATTGTTCAATAAAATCTGGAAATCAAATAATTATCCACCCCAGTGGAAAGAAGCTATAATTGTTCCCATACTGAAAGAAGGCAAAGATCCTCTGCTGCCTTCTAGTTACAGGCCTATTAGTCTTACTTGCTGTATGGGCAAGATCTTGGAAAAAATGGTGAACAACAGATTAGTTTGGCTGCTTGAATCAAAAGGATACCTCGTGGAACATCAAACAGGTTTCAGAAAACACCGTTCTGCTACGGATCAGCTGGTTTATCTTGAACATGTCATACAGCAATCTTTCAAGAATCGACAACATACTGTTGCAGTGTTCTTTGATCTTGAAAGGGCCTACGATATGACCTGGCGTTATGGAATTCTGAGAAAGCTACATGATTGGGGTCTTCGTGGTAACTTACCTTTATATATAGCTTCCTTTCTATGCGAGAGAACATTCAGGGTGAGAGTAAGTGACACACTATCTTCACCACAGGATTTGGAAAACGGTGTTCCACAAGGTTCCACTTTAAGTGTTACTTTGTTTGCTATGGCAGTGAATGACATAGCTTCAGAAGTAGATGAAACGGTAGAACTGTGCTTATATGTAGATGACCTAACGATAATTGCTTCGGCACCTACCGTCGGAATCGCAACTCGAAAGCTCCAAAAATCTATTAATCAAATCGTCCAGAATGCGGCCAAGGTAGGCTACACATTTTCAAAGGAGAAAACGAGCTGTGTCCACTTTTGAAGACTACGAAGGCCACACTATGACCCAAAATTATATATAAATAATTCTTTAATTGAATGCAAAGAATCTATAAAATTTCTTGGACTGATATTTGATACAAAGTTGACATGGCGCAAACATATAGAAAATCTGGTGATGCAATGTAAACGGAGACTGAATATTATAAAATGTCTTGCTCACACAAGCTGGGGCGCTGATGCTGACACTCTTTTGAATGTGTATCGGTCTCTCATACTATCGAAGATAGATTATGGTGTAATAGTTTACTCTTCAGCTCGGAAATCTACTCTGCAGTTACTCGACCCCGTACATCACGCAGGATTAAGATACTCAATAGGTGCTTTCCATACAACGCCTATCGTAAGCATATGTAGTGAAACAGGTTTTCCACCTCTATAATGAGAAGGCGATAACATTTGTATGGGCACCAAGTCATGTGGGAATATTAGGCAATGAAATGGCTGACTCAGCAGCACGTAACGCTGCAGAGATTGGAATTACTGAAGCAAGAATTATAAGGACGGAAGATATGAAAATACAATACAAGTCGGAGCTGTTGATGATCTGGCAAGAAGAATGGAACCAGATTAACAACAACCTGAAATCTTTAAAACCGTTTGTTCGATCGTGGCGACCCCCTGGAATTGTACCCAGAGTTGACAGGGTCAGAATACATCGGCTGAGATTTGGACATACGAAACTAACGCATTCATTTCTTCTAGAAGGCATAGAGCCACCGATTTGTGATCAATGCAATGAACGAATCACCATATTGCACATCATTTGTGAATGCCCAATATACCAAAACATGCGCGAACTCTTTGATATACCAGAACAGTTATCAGAAAATTTCAGAAACGCTTCAGCTATTGAAAATATGATAAACTTCTTGAAGAAAGCAATAGATATTCTAAATAAAATTTGAAATTTTCTCGACTCTGACGTCGATATATCATGGTGCTAATGATCGTAGTAATCGATGCACCAGAATTTATAAAAAAAAAAAGATCACTTCGTGACTTACCTGAAGATAATTCTGATTCTGACGTGAACGATTTAATTGAAGGTTTATCCACTTTAAATCTAAATTCTACTCAGAACAATTCAACAGAAACAATGGCAGAAACAAATTATCAGCAATTAAGACTCTTTTTAGATATTATGCCAACTTACAGTGGAGATACTTGTGAATTGAATAATTTTACTACTGTCTGCTATGAAACATTCACTCAATACATCAATGAGCCTGAGTTTATCAAAAAATTAATCTTTAGAGCAATATTAAGTAAACTAAAGGGCAAAGCACTCACTCTTATATCTAGTCATATAGAGCTGGACACTTGGAGTAAAATTAAAGATATTTTGAAAATCTCATTCTCTGATCAAAGATCTTTCTCTTGCTTACTTCAAGAGTTACGAAACATCAAACCACAAATAAAAGAGAACTCCTATAATTTTGGTGTTCGTTGATAATATGTAAGAAGTTTGATTTTCTCTTCAATAAATAGTGACATCACCATGTCAAGAGAAGAAAAAGTCGCTCAAATAAAAAATATTGAGAAACTTGTTTTAGTATTATTCTTAAAATATTTACCAACAACAATTCAAATCAGTGTTCGTTTGAAAAATCCAGATTGCTTAGAAGAAGCCATGAATATTGTTTTGGAAGAAGAAAATTTTTTATCTTTAGTTGAAGGAAAAAGAAATACTCCGCAACAATTACCAACTCCAAATATTAGAGCTCCATTAATATAAAAATTTAATCAACCACAGGCTAATAATATGTTTTATAACAAAACCAATCAGCAGCCATTTTTTAAACCACAGAACTTACAATTTCCAAATCGAATGACACAACCATTTTCAAATACACAACCAAGAACTTTTCCTAGTCAGCCAATTCAAATAACCACTCGACAAGTTCCACAAAAATTCTTTTCCAATCAACAAGTATTTGGAAAACCAACCAATGCAAATGTGTGGAAACCAAATAATCAACCACCAACTACTAGACCAACCCCGATGTCTACAACAACAAGACAAATTACTCATAAACCAAATACGTTTCAACCACAATCTAGACCAACTTTCCACTCTGAAGAAGTATATCATATTATGGAACCTAATTGTTCATATGAAGGTATCTATGAATCACCATATTCCCCACCGACCATTTTGGAAGAAGAAAACTTGGAATTTAATAGCCAAGAAGAATTTATAATCAATGAAGTGGAAGATGAAGAAACACAAGAAAAATATTTGGAACCCTCTACTGCAAACCAAGAAAAAAATTTTATTTTACGTGCCTGTGGAATGGAAACCACCTAGAAATCAATAGTATGGATCAACGAAGATTGCCATATATTACAATATCAGGATTTCCTAAACCATTGAATTTACTCATTGACTCTGGTAGTCATATATCACTTATCAATCCGGCTATAGCAA
The DNA here is from genome assembly GCA_958502065.1 of Chrysolina americana. Lineage (NCBI taxonomy): Eukaryota > Metazoa > Arthropoda > Insecta > Coleoptera > Chrysomelidae > Chrysolina > Chrysolina americana. The sequence goes on from OY293420.1 coordinate 36,403,870, forward strand.
AAACTTATTTTTCTGAATACATTATTACAAAACCTGATCTTATAAAAACATCATGCGGGCAACAAATTGCAAAATATGAAGCACATATCCCAGCATTCAATGAATTTCGTATAAATGAGAAAATTGTTTTTTTTCCTTTTTGATTTTCATCCATTTTTTGATGGTCTTTTGAGTTTTCGAGATCTCAGAAACATGGGATTCAACTGGAACCTGTGAGAAGGATACTTATTTAGAAATAACATCTCAATACCAGTCTATCAGTGTTCCCCTTCTGACTATAATTGTTACAATATAACTCTTAATGGAAATGAAATTTTGAAAACAAAACTACCAGTTAACGCACTAATTGATGGAATATATTATGAACCTTTCAAATAAATTATTTCGCATTATTTTGTACCAGAAGGTATTACAGTAGTTGAAAATGGACAAGCAGCTGTTGAAAATCATAATGTACGTGTAAAAGATGTCAGGCTAGAAAATCCATTACAAGTCTTTCCAATCGATGACTTTGAAGTTTGTCAAGCAGAAATTAATAACTTTCAACCATACACAGATCAATATCAAATTGAAAATTTACTGAGAATTGATCATTTATTTTAAATGAAGAAAAAAAATCTAAATTAATAAAATTATGCAAGCAATTTCATCAAATATTTCAATATCCTGATCAACCTCTCACAGCAACAACACATACTAATCACATTATTAGAACCAATGATGAAGAACCAATATATACTAAATCATACCGTTTTCCCAAAATTCATAAAGAAGAAGTTCAAAATCAAATATCACAAATGCTTGAGGATGGAATCATTAGAAATAGCACCAGTCCATAGTCAAGTCCAATATGGATTGTGTCTAAAAAACCCGATGCGAGTGGACATTTCGAATTTTCAAGAATGCCATTCGGATTGAAAAATGCTACATCCATTTTTCAAAGAATGATAAACGAATTATTAAAAACTCTCATTTACAAAGTGTACTTAGTCTATATGGACGATGTCATTATTTTTTCTCCAACACTTGATGAACATATAATTAATCTATGAGAAGTTTTTAGAAAATTCCAAGAACATAATTTAAAAGTTCAATTAGACAAAAGCAAGTTTCTGAAAAAAGAAGTTGAATTTTTAGGGCATGTTGTTACTACAACGGGAATAAAGCCTAATCCAAGGAAAGTAGGTGCAATTATCAATTTTCCTATCCCCAAAACTCACATAGAAATCAAAAGTTTTTTGCGATTAGTTGGATTTTACAGAAAGTTTATTAATAATCTAGCTAAAATAACGAAATCACTTACACTTTGTCTTAAAAAGGGCAAAAAGGTAGAACATACTCAGGAATTTATTGAAGCTTTTCAAACTTGCAAAACGATTTTATGTAACGAGCCAATTTTAATTCATCCAGATTTCACCAGAGAATTCACACTCACAGCTGATGCTAGTAAATACGCTTTTGGGGCAATTCTTTCTCAAGAAGGTAAACCCGTATGTTAGGCCAGTAGAACCCTTAACCCAAATGAAGTCAATTACTCAGTCATAGAAAAAGAATTGTTGGCAATTATTTGGTCAGTAAAATATTTCAGACCATACTTATTCGGTCGTCACTTTAAAATAAGATCTGATCATAAACCTCTTAAATGGTTAGACAATCTTAAAGAGCCCAATTCTAAATTAGTTCGATGGAAACTACTCTTATCGGAATATGATTATAAAATAGAATATATAAAAGGAAAAGAAAATGTCGTCGCAGACGCTTTATCAAGAAACCTAGTAGATACCATTTCTGTTGTAAATGAAGCTGGAGATATTGATGAAACTATTCAAGAATATATAAATAATCAAGAAAATTATACTACTACAGTTCATTCAGCTGATGAAATACCTTTACTTACATTTCCTTATGCTGAGAAACCTTTGAATTATTATAAACATCAGGTGATAATCAAAATGTATGAATCATCACCAGTGCCGTTAATAATTAAAGAAAAAGTTTTTGATAATTTACGTTTTTTTATCAATTTCAGAAAAAAATTTATGGATGAAAATATGGAAAATTTTATTGCTAATTTGAATAACAATACAACGTATTATCTATATTTTCCAGATAAAGAACATGAGAAATATTTTTTGAAATTTATTCAAGACAAACTTTTACGGCTTAAATCAAAATTAATTATTTGTTCAACAAAAGTTACTGACGTAACATTGGAAAATGATAGACAAGAAAAAATTAACTACCATCATGTCTATAAAACAGGCCATAGAGGTATTACAACAACAATCGAGTCAATAAAAAAGAATTATTATTGGCCGAGTATGATTGAATATGTTACCAATTACATAAATAGTTGTAACGTTTGTCAAAGATCGAAGTATGAACGACAACCGAACGAATTACAATTTCAACCTATACCAATTGGTTCAAGACCTTTTGAAAGAGTTCACATTGATACGTTATCAATCTCGAAAGCAAAATTCCTTACCATTATTGACACATTTTCCAAATTCGCTCAAGCTTATCCAATAATGGGAATCAACAAAATCATATTCTCTCAAAAACCATTCCTTATCCTGAATGAGAGATATGGACTTTACCAATACCAAGATGAACCTTGTGCAGAAATTGAAGATGTATATTATTGTAAAACCAACCTTCAGACAGAAGAAGATTGTGTCAATACAATTATGCTGAAAAAGGATGCTGCTAATTGTACGACGTTGGATCTCCATTAAGAAAAGTCGATAGCTAATCAAGTGACCCCTTGGAACATTATGCTTATAACTCCATACCATATTATTGTGACTGAAAGCTGTTTCGTGGAGAAGCATCATGAAGTTCAACCAGGAAGCTATCTCATCACTATTCCACAAAAATGTTATTTCCTTATTGATGATGAAAAATTCACTTACGGAAATGACGAGCTTCCACCAATGAAAGTTATTCAACTTCCTTCCCTGAATATATCTCAATTGATGACTAGACCTATACAGGTAAAACTCAATACGATGAACCTAGAGGAGATACAACATTTGACAGCAAAGATGAATACTCATCTTGAAGTCATTTTGCCAAATGAACCAAAGTTTGAACATGCTTTTCCAATATGGCTTGTTATCGTTATTTGCCTCATCATAGGCATATTTATATATATTGGGGTGACATTGTACTATAAAATATGGTACCCATACAATATCATTACTTACCTGAGGACCAAGACTACAACAACCCAACCTGATGCGATGGAACTATCAAGTCAGCCTAGCCAACCTAACCAACCCTAGGCTTTCATTTAACGCAGGAGGAGTTACATATTTCCTGAGCCGACCCTGGTTGTTTACATTAGATGAAGATAAGAACCGGTAGATGCTGATGCTGCACTAATCTCGGAACTTATCTCTTTACTCGAATGTTATCTTTTATACCGTAAATAATCTTGTTTATTTGTTCATCTTAGTTAACATTTTGTTCAAGAATTATCTTATGCAATGTAATACTTTTTTCATGAATTATCTTTGCATTGTAAGTTATTATTTCGAGTTTTATCTCTTATTCCGAAAATTATCTTTGTTAGGATAATAGCATTGTTTTCTTTTACTATATAAGTAATGGAAATGTTATTTGTTTAGTTCAGTTCTCACCAGCTTTCCGTTTGAATAAAACACCTAGTAAGATACGTATAATCTTTATTTGTGTCAAGTTTGAATGTTCAAAGTGATAAAACTAACTCACACAACACGGAGGTGCTTCTACGAACCACAACTGCAAGGGGCACAACGTAACTGAGATTTTAATGAGAAAAGCGCTCGAACTGATTTGCGGGAATATCCAAGCCCGGCATATTCGTACACAGCTTTGGCATAACAATAAATTCCAAATCAAACACAGATTGCATTGCCTAAGTAGATTTCAAAGAACATCGAACTCCCTGAAATGATTGGGAACTTACTTGTCCAATGCCACAAATTGAAATATGTATGGTGGAATGCAAGAGCCCCACCCTGTTGTTAACACATCTACTTGAAATGAAATTAGATTGGCTAGCACTGTCCAAAATGGCTCTGACAGGTTGAAAAGACCCTGCACTATTGTAGACCTCAACAAGAGCGGTAGATAATAATACAGTATTACTATCGTGAGTGAAAAGTTTACAGTATCAGAGCAAGATTGATTTGAAAGAGAATTTGAGGTTGTACTCACTCGATTGTCTCAGTTTTTCGAGGTGTGAGTCTATGGTGGCACTCATTTGTGGGGGATTCACCAAATCAATTGATTTGACACCCACGACCATACAGTGAAACAATGTCTTAGTGCACAATGGACTTCACTGCCTGCTGCTGCCGCCGTGTCTTGTGTCCAGAGAAGTAATCGAGTTCGTGAACAAGACTTCCTTTTGATAAAAGAGAATAACTTCGAGCGAACTCAGTATAGAGATGACTTGGAATATTTTTGAGTGAAGTCCATGTTAATTCAAATAGGCAACGATGGTCTCGTAGCGACGAAGCCCGCATAGAAAATAATGCGGTACTGGACTTGGAGTATTTCAGGGAAGTAATCGAGTCCGTAAACGAGTCCTCTGTCGAAGAGCCAAATAACTTCGAGCGAACACAGTATCAAGATGACTTGGAATATTTTTGAGTGAAGTCCATGTTAATTCAAATAGACAACGATGGTCTCGTAGCGACGAAGTCCGCATAAAAAATAATGCGGTACTGGACTTGGAGTATTTCAGGGAAGTAATCGAGTCCGTAAACGAGTCTTCTGTCGAAGAGCCAAATAACTTCGAGCGAACACAGTATCGAGATGACTTGAAATATTTTTGAGTGAAGTCTATGTTAATTCAAATAGACAAATATGGTCTTTGTAACATACATATAAAATAAAATACCGAGTATTGCCTAGTGTTTTAAATCTGAGTCCACATCAGAAAAGGCTAGTACAGTTGATAAATTCTTCATAGTTATAGAATGTTTTACTTAAGAGCATGCGTTTTATGGCCGATGAAAATTTTACCAGTGGTAGTGATTTAATTTCTTCTGGAATTTTTGTAAGGAATAGAGGACCATAATAATATTTTGCAATCCGTGAACACTAAAGTCTGAGGAAGTCTTTATGGATGTCTCTGTTGAGATGATATTTGTTTGGATTTTTGTAAGCATACATAATGTATTCATAAATATATCGACCAGGAATAGTCTGAATCTCATTTTCTATGAATTTATGTTTAACTTCCGCTCTGTATAAGAGATCTGTGAGTATTCTGATAGCTCTTCTTTGTAGGCTAAAAATTATTTCACTGTGACATGAGTGCCCCCAAGCCAAAATTGCATAGCAACCAACTGAATGAAATAATGCATGATAAGCTTGCCAGCATACTTCAGAGTTTGCAACACTTTTAAGTTTCCTTAGAAGAAAAATATTTTTGGAAAGTTTTTTTGCAACCGAGTCGACGTGGCTTTTGGAGTTCAAAGTTGAGTCAATGTGAACACTTAGGAATCTGACTTCTGATGGATTTTCCATATTTTTAAATCGTATTAGACTGAACATCATATTTACTGTTTTTGACTCATTTAGGGAAAGCTTATTTGCTATAAACCATTTATTGTATTCGGTCATATTTATCGTCATTCTTTCGGTCAGCTCTATATATTCATAACCTGTATGTATATTTGTGGTATCATCAGCAAATTAAATTAACTTTGTGTCATTAATAACAGAATCAATATCATTTATATATATCAGAAAAAGCAGAGGCCCCAGGAGAGAACCCTGGGGAACTCCATGCTTTACATTTTCCCAATTTGATGACATGTTGTTGAAGTAAGTTTTTTGTTTTCTTTCCATTAAGTAACTCTGAAGTAGATTTACACTATGGTTACTCAATACGTAGTCAGCGAGCTTTATTAATAATATTTCATGTGAAACACAATCAAACGCCTTCGATAGGTCACAGAATGTGGCAGCTACAAATTATTTTCCCTCAAAGCCGTTTGCTATTGTTTCAAGTAGCTCAAGAATTGCCAAACTAGTTGATTTGTTTTGCCTAAAACCATATTAACAGTTTGTCAGAATATTTTCAGATTCGAAGTAAGAGTACAATTGTGCTTTTAATAAAAATTCATAGATTTTTGAAACCACAGGAATCAAGGGTGATCGGTCTAAAGTTTTCGTTCAAGTTTATATCACCCTTTTTGTGTATAGGAATTACTTTCAATAGTTTGAAACATTGTGGAAAAACTCCTTGGCTTATACTTATGTTGAATAATATTGTAAGTGGAATTATGATGACATTTTTTAATGATTATATCAAAGTTATATTCATATTGTATATATCTTTACTTTGCTTGTTATTTAGACTGTCTATTGCATCACGAACTTCGATAAAACTTACATCTCTGAAGTCAAAAGAAGAGTTTGAATCATTTTTCAGATTTCTCAAATACGATTCTGTGTAGTTTTTGTTTTCTGGAAGAGATAAAGCAATATTCTCCGCGACATTAACGAAATGGTGATTTAACTGATCTGCATCTAAGGTGGAATTAGGTATAATTTTAGTTGCTTTATTTGAATTTATGACCTGCTATGAAGCTTTGATTTTATTTCCAGAATTTCTTATGAATTTAGAATTTGCTTCTTTTTTTGCATTATCAATAGCCATTCTATAGTATATTCTGAGTTTTCTTATGTGTTCTTTCACCATGTGACTAGGATTGTTTGCCTGTAGTTGTAGCCAAAAGAATAAGTTATCTCGAAGGTAATGCAGACTACTGTTAAACCAGTTTATTTGGTTGTTATTTCTCATTTCCTTTTTTACGACAGGGTAGCACTGCTTCATACCGTATATTAGTTTATAAATAAAATTTTCAAAGTTTGATTCTACGGATTCATTTTCATTAATAAATGACCAGTCTTGACATTCCATGTGGTTGTACATCTTGAACGTGCCCCTTTGGGTAATTGGACAATAGGTACCTATGAAATTTTGGCTTAGGATTCTCTGTTTTCATCTGTAAAGTAAATTCGATGCAGAAGTGATCTGATATACTTATGTTTAACACATTTGTTTCAAAGTCTAAAGAACCGTCAAAATTTATGAATATGTTGTCAAAAATCTCCATTTGGAATCACACGTTTTTCTAAATTAAATAAAGTGTCGATGATAAAGGTAATTTCTTCTAAAATTATTTCAAAATTTCCTTTGGGTGGTTTATAACAAGATACTATTACCATTCTAAAGTCAACAAGTTCAACTGCTGAAAACTCACACTCCATTTCCTCTGAGCAGTTTACTATTTCGGTTATGATCATAATGTTCAGATTTGGTTTTCCCAATATTATACTACTCCCTTTTTTTTCGAGATTTTCTGCAGAAAGAGGAAAATATTGAGTAGTCAGATATGGTTATGAAATCCAATTCATCAATTGTTAAGTGATGTTCAGAAAAAAGTATTTAGGTATGTTTTCAATGCCAATCAGCAATACTTCAAGTTCTCCTATTTTATATTTCAGTGAGTTTAAATTTAAATGTAGGAGCCTTAGATGTTCATTTTGTAATGATGTATTTGTTGCGTTTTTCTTTGCTACTTTGGTTGCAGGAACACAGAATTTCCTGGTTGTATCTCTAAAAAAGATAATGATTGGCCCTGCACTTACGTGTTCATTTATGCGATTTGAACTCTTTGGATCATCATTCAAAACATCCTTAATTTTGTATTTATCATAATATTTTTTAAAGTAAAATCTTCTCAGGTATACACCTGATGGCCAAAAAGATGGATCATAAAATGTATCCTTATATTTGAAATCCGCGGCAACTAAAAAACTATTAAATTTACCATCTGTAGGCGTGAGAAGTTTTAGGGTAAAATCTGTTGCATTCCTCGTTTTTTTTTCTAAATAAATGTTTATATCATTTTCAGATACATTAGGGATGACTTTGTAGATGTACATCCAGACTTTTCGGGATGCTCCTTTGAAAATTTCATTGCTTTCCTCTGCCTGGCCTATATTTCTGATATCTGTTTTTTTAAACTTTTTTTTCTTCTCTTTGCAATGGTCCATTTTCCATTTTCATCGTGGTCTTGGTTTGAATCATCTCCTAGGTTTATGATTCCTTGCATAATTGTTGTTTGGGTGTTTTTCATTTCTCTTAAAGTATGTTGATTTTTTGTCTTGTTTATCTCCTTAGATTCGCTTCTTTTTTGCGTGCTTGATGTCTTTACTTCCTTTGGGATTTAGTTCGTGTGTTCATTCGTCTTATCATTTTGAACTTTTTCAGGGGGCACGTTTTTTGCTCCAGTCAGATCTGAAATGTTTAATTTTGTGGTCGCTATTTCTCTTGAGAGGGATTGAAAATGTGATTCGAAAGCAGTCTTTATGCATTTCTTCATCTGTTCATCTTACCGGAGTGAAGTTAGCAGCTGAAATATAGCAGCCAAAATGACGAAAACTGCCGAATGACCATTGGCGTGCCCAAATTTTTTTCAATTTTGTCTTCAGCAGCCAAAACGATTTTACAGCAGCTAAAAAATATAGATACGTGCGGGAAGCAGCCGAAATGCATAAAGATCTTGTATAATCATTATAGAGAGAAAAAACCGATTTCAATCTTGTGCTAGAAGGAAAATGACTTGCGAGCCGTCTTAGGGGGTCCAGAAGGTCGAAAACAAACACAAAATTAATTTAAAATAATACTTACAGGTGAAATAAACGGAGTGTCACTTTGAAATAATGATGAAAACGTGTGAAACATCGACTTCAATCATGAGCTAGAAGGAAAATGACTTGCAAGCCGTCTTAGGGGGTCCAGAAGTTCGAAAACAACTTAAAAATTAATTTAAAAAAATATTTACAGTTGAAATAAACGGGGTGTCCTTCGAAATAATAATGAAAACGTGTAAAAACATCAAATTCGATCATGAGCTAGAAGGAAAATGACTGCAAGCCGTCTTAGGGGGTCCAGAAGGTCGAAAACAACTTAAAAATTAATTTTAAAAAATATTTACAGGTGAAATAAACGGGGTGTCACTTTGAAATAATGATGAAAACGTGTGAAACATCGACTTCAATCATGAGCTAGAAGGAAAATGACTTGCGAGTCGTTTGAGGGGGTCCAGAAGGTCGGAAACAACTTAAATATTAATTTAAAAAAATATTTACAGGTGAAATAAACGGGGTGTCACTTTGAAATAATGATGAAAACGTGTGAAACATCGACTTCAATCATGAGCTAGAAGGAAAATGACTTGCGAGTCGTTTGTGGGGGTCCTGAGGAGCAAAAATTATTTAAAATAAATTTACGGCTGAAATAAACGAGGTGTCCCTTTGAAATAATAATGAAAACGTGTAAAATATCATATTCAATCATGTGATAGAAGGAAGATGACTTGCGAGCCGTCTAAGGGGGTCCAGAAGGTCTAAACCAACTTCAAAATTTATTTAAAAAAATATTTACAGGTGAAATAAACGGGGTGTTACTTTGAAATAATATTGAAAACATGTAAAACATCAAGTTCAATCATGAGCTAGAAGTAAAATGACTTGCGAGCCGTCTGAGGGGGTCCAGAGGAGCAAAAACGAATTCAAAATTTTTTTAAAAATTATTTACGGCTGAAATAAACGAGGTGTCACTTTGAAATAATAATGTAAACGTGTAAAACATCAAATTCAATTATGAGCTAGCAGGAAAATGACTTGCGAGCCGTCTTAGGGGGTCCAGCAGGTCGAAAACAACTTCAAAATTAATTTAAAAAAATTTTTACATGTGAAATAAACGGGGTATTACTTTGAAATAATAATGAAAACATGTAAAACATCAAATTCAATCATGAGCTAGAAGGAAAATGACTTGCAAGCCGTCTGAGGGGGTCCAGAGGAGCAAAAACGAATTCAAAATGAATTAAAAAAATATTTACGGCTGAAATAAACGAGGTGTCACTTTGAAATAATAATGAAAACGTGTAAAATATCAAATTCAATCATGTGCTAGAAGGAAGATGACTTGAGAGCCGTCTAAGGGGGTCCAGAAGGTCGAAAACAACTTCAAAATTAATTTAAAAAAATATTTATAGGTGAAATAAACGGGGAGTTACTTTGAAATAATAATGAAAACATGTAAAACATCAAATTCAATCATGAGCTAGAAGTAAAATGACTTGCGAGCCGTCTGAGGGGGTCCAGAGGAGCAAAAACGAATTCAAAATTATTTAAAAAAATATTTACGGCTGAAATAATCGAGGTATCACTTTGAAATAATAATGTAAACGTGTGAAACATCAAATTCAATTATGAGCTAGCAGGAAAATGACTTGCGAGCCGTCTTAGGGGGTCCAGCAGGTCGAAAACAACTTCAAAATTAATTTACAAAAATATTTACAGGTGAAATAAATGGGGTGTCACTTTGAAATAATAATGAAAATATGTAAAACATCAACTTAAATTATGATCTAGAAGGAAAATGACTTGCGAGCCGTCTGAAGGGGTCCAGAGGAGCAAAAAAGAATTTTGAATCAATTAAAAAAAAAATTTACGGCTGAAATAAACGGGGTGTCACTTTGAAATAAAAATTAAAACGTGTAAAACATGAAATTAAATCATGTGCCAGAAGGAAGATGACTTGCGAACCGTCTTAGGGGGTCCAGAAGGTCGAAAACAACTTCGAAATTAATTTAAAAAAATATTTACAGGTGAAATAACCGGGGTGTCACTTTGAAATAATAATGAAAACATGTAAAACATCAATTTCAATTATGAGCTAGAAGGAAAATGACTTGCAAGCCGTCTGATGGGGTCCAGAGGAGCAAAAACGAATTCAAAATTAATAAAAAAAATATTTACAGGTGAAATAAACGGGGTGTCACTTTGAAATAATAATGAAAACGTGTAAAACATCAAATTCAATCATGAGCTAGAAGGAAAATGACTTGCGAGCCGTCTGAGGGGGTCCAGAGGAGCAAAAACGAATTCAAAATTATTTAAAAAAATATTTACGGCTGATATAAACGGGGTGTCACTTTGAAATAATAATGTAAACGTGTAAAACATCAAATTCAATTATGAGCTAGCAGGAAAATGGCTTGCGAAAAGTCTTAGGGGGTCCAGCAGGTCGAAAACAACTTCAAAATTAATTTACAAAAATATTTACAGGTGAAATAAATGGGGTGTCACTTTGAAATAATAATGAAAATATGTACAACATCAAATTCAATTATGATCTAGAAGGAAAATGACTTGCGAGCCGTCTGAGGGGGTCCAGAGGAGCAAAAACGAATTTTAAATTATTAAAAAAAAAAATTACGGCTGAAATAAACGGGGTGTCACTTTGAAATAAAAATTAAAACGTGTAAAACATCAAATTCAATCATGTGCTAGGAGGAAGATGACTTGCGAGCCGTCTTAGGGGGTTTATAAGGTCGCAAACAACATCAAAATTAATTAATAAAATATTAACAGGTGAAATAAATAGGGTGTCACTTTGAAATGATAATGAAAACATGTAAAACATCAAATTCAATCATGTGATAGAAGGGAGATGACTTGCGAGCCGTCTTAGGGGGTCCAGAAGGTCGAGAATAACTTCAGAAATAATTTTAAAAAATATTTACAGGTGAAATAAACGGGGTGTCACTTTGAAATAATAATGAAAACATGTAAAACATCAAATTCAATCATGAGCTAGAAGGAAAATGACTTGCGAGCCATCTGAGGGGGTCCTGAGGAGCAAAAACGAATTCAAAATCAATTAAAAAAATATTTACGGCTGAAATAAACGAGATGTTTCTTTGAAATAATAATGAAAACGTGTTAAACATCAAATTAAATCATGTGCTGGAAGGAAGATGACTTGTGAGCCGTTTCAGGGGGTCCAGAAGGTCGAAAACAACTTCAAATTATTTAAAAAAAATATTTACAGGTAAAATAAACGGGGTGTCATTTTGAAATAATAATGAAAACGTGTATAACATCAAATTCAATCATGTGCTAGAAGGAAGATGACTTGCGAGCCGTCTAAGTGGGTCCAGAAGGTCGAAATACACTCTCTGGACCCCCTCAGACGGCTCGCTAGTCATTTTCCTTCTAGCTCATAATTGAATTTGATGCTTAACATGTTTTCATTATTATTTCAAAGTGACACCCCGGTTATTTAACCTGTAAATATTTTTTTAAATTAATTTTGAAGTTGTTTTCGACCTTCTGGACCCCCTTAAGACGGTTCGCAAGTCATCTTCCTTCTAGCACATGATTGAATTTCATGTTTTACACGTTTTAATTTTTATTTCAAAGTGACACCCCGTTTATTTCAGCCGTAATTTTTTTTTTAATTAATTTAAAATTCGTTTTTGCTCCTCTGGACCCCCTCAGACGGCTCGCAAGTCATTTTCCTTCTAGATCATAATTGAAGTTGATGTTTTACATATTTTCATTATTATTTCAAAGTGACACCCCATTTATTTCACATGTAAATATTTTTGTAAATTAATTTTGAAGTTGTTTTCGACCTGCTGGACCCCCTAAGACGGCTCGCAAGTCATTTTCCTTCTAGTAAATGATTGAATTTAATGTTTCACGCGTTTACTTTATTATTTCAAAGTGACACCTCGATTATTTCAGCCGTAAATATTTTTTTAATTAATTTTGAATTGGTTTTTGCTCCTCTGGACCCCCTCAAACGACTGGAAAGTCATTTTCCTTCTAGTTCATGATTGAAGTCGATGTTTCACACGTTTTCATCATTATTTCAAAGTGACACCTCGTTTATTTCACCTGTTAATAATTTTTTAAAATTAATTTTCAAGTAGTTTTCGACCTTCTGGACCCCCCTGAGACGGCTCGCAAGTCATTTTCCTTCTAGTAAATGATTGAATTTAATGTTTTACACGTTTACATTATTATTTCAAAGTGACACCTCGTTTATTTCAGCCGTAAATATTTTTTTAAATAATTTTGAATTCGTTTTTGCTCCTCTGGACCCCCTCAGACGGCTCGCAAGTTATTTTCCTTCTAGCTCATAATTGAATTTGATGTTTTATATGATTTCATTATTATTTCAAAGTGACACCCCATTTATTTCACCTGTAACTATCTTGGTAAATTAATTTTGAAGTTGTTTTAGACCTGCTGGACCCCCTAAGACGGCTCGCAAGTCATTTTCCTGCTAGCTCATAATAGAATTTGATGTTTTACACGTTTACATTATTATTTCAAAGTGACACCTCGTTTATTCCAGCCGTAAATATTTTTTTAAATTATTTTGAATTCGTTTTTGCTCCTCTGGACCCCCTCAGACGGCTCGCAAGTCATTTTCCTTCTAGCTCATGATTGAATTTGATGTTTTACACGTTTTCATTATTATTTCAAAGTGGCACCCCGTTTATTTCACCTGTAAATATATTTTAAAATTAATTTTCAAGTTGTTTTCGACCTTCTGAACCCCCTAAGACGGCTCGCAAGTCATCTTCCTTCTAGCACATGATTGAATTTGATGTTTTATACATTTTCATTATCATTTCAAAGTGACACATCGTTTATTTCAGCCGTAAATATTTTTTGAAATAATTTTGAATTCGTTTTTGCTACTCTGGACCCCCTCAGACGGCTCGCAAGTCATTTTTCTTCTAGCTCATGATTGAATTTGATGTTTTACATCTTTTCATTATTATTTCAAGGTGTCAACCCGTTTATTTCACCTGTAAATATTTTTTAAAATTAAATTTCAAGTTGTTTTCGACCTTCTGAACCCCCTAAGACGGCTCGCAAGTCATTTTCCTTCTAGCTCATGATTGAATTTGATGTTTTACACGTTTTCATTATTATTTCAAAGTGACACCCTGTTTATTTCAGCTGTTAATATTTTTTTTAAATTAATTTCTAAGTTGTTTTCGACCTTCTGAACCCCCCTAAGACGGCTCGCAAGTCATCTTCCTTCTAGGACATGATTGAATTTGATGTTTTATACGTTTTCATTATTATTTCAAAGTGACACCTCGTTTATTTCAGCCGTAAATATTTTTTCAAATAATTTTGAATTCGTTTTTGCTCCTCTGGACCCCCTCAGACGGCTCGCAAGTCATTTTCCTTCTAGCTCATGATTGAATTTGATGTTTTACATGTTTTCATTATTATTTCAAAGTGACACCCTGTTTATTTCAGCTGTTAATATTTTTTTTAAATTAATTTCTAAGTTGTTTTCGACCTTCTGAACCCCCCTAAGACGGCTCGCAAGTCATCTTCCTTCTAGCACATGATTGAATTTGATGTTTTATACGTTTTCATTATCATTTCAAAGTGACACCTCGTTTATTTCAGCCGTATATATTTTTTTAATCAATTTTGAATTCGTTTTTGCTCCTCTGGACCCCCTCAGACGGCTCGCAAGTCATTTTCCTTCTAGCTCATAATTGAATTTGATGTTTTACATGTTTTCATTATTATTTCAAAGTGACACCCCATTTATTTCACCTGTAAATATTTTTGTAAATTAATTTTGAAGTTGTTTTCGACCTGCTGGACCCCCTAAGACGGCTCGCAAGTCATTTTCCTGCTAGCTCATAAATGAATTTGATGTTTTACACGTTTACATTATTATTTCAAAGTGACACCTCGTTTATTTCAGCCGTAAATATTTTTTTAAATAATTTTGAATTCGTTTTTGCTCCTCTGGACCCCCTCAGACGGCTCGCAAGTCATTTTCCTTCTAGCTCATGATTGAATTTGATCTTTTACACGTTTTCATTATTATTTCAAAGTGATACCCCGTTTATTTCAGCCGTAAATATTTTTTTTAATTAATTTTGAATTCGTTTTTGGACCCCCTCAGACGGCTCGCAAGTCATTTTACTTCTAGCTCATGATTGAATTTGATGTTTTACATCTTTTCATTATTATTTCAAGGTGTCAACCCGTTTATTTCACCTGTAAATATTTTTTAAAATTAAATTTCAAGTTGTTTTCGAACTTCTGAACCCCCTAAGACGGCTCGCAAGTCATTTTCCTTCTAGCTCATGATTGAATTTGATGTTTTACACGTTTTCATTATTATTTCAAAGTGACATCCTGTTTATTTCAGCTGTTAATATTTTTTTTTAAATTAATTTCTAAGTTGTTTTCGACCTTCTGAACCCCCCTAAGACGGCTCGCAAGTCATCTTCCTTCTAGGACATGATTGAATTTGATGTTTTATACGTTTTCATTATTATTTCAAAGTGACTCCTCGTTTATTTCATCCGTAAATATTTTTTTAAATTAATTTTGAATTAGTTTTTGCTCCTCTGGACCCCCTCAGACGGCTCACAAGTCATTTTACTTCTAGCTCATGATAGAATTTGATGTTTTACATGTTTTCATTATTATTTCAAAGTGTCACCCCGTTTATTTCAGCCGTAAATATTTTTTTTAATTAATTTTGAATTCGTTTTTGGACCCCCTCAGACGGCTCGCAAGTCATTTTACTTCTAGCTCATGATCGAATTTGATGTTTTACATCTTTTCATTATTATTTCAAGGTGTCAACCCGTTTACTTCACCTGTAAATATTTTTTAAAATTAAATTTCAAGTTGTTTTCGACCTTCTGAACCCCCTAAGACGGCTCGCAAGTCATTTTCCTTCTAGCTCATGATTGAATTTGATGTTTTACACGTTTTCATTATTATTTCAAAGTGACATCCTGTTTATTTCAGCTGTTAATATTTTTTTTTAAATTAATTTCTAAGTTGTTTTCGACATTCTGAACCCCCCTAAGACGGCTCGCAAGTCATCTTCCTTCTAGCACATGATTGAATTTGATGTTTTATACGTTTTCATTATTATTTCAAAGTGACACCTCGTTTATTTCAGCCGTAAATATTATTTTATATAATTTTGAATTCGTTTTTGCTCCTCTGGACCCCCTCAGACGGCTCGCAAGTCATTTTACTTCTAGCTCATGATTGGATTTGATGTTTTACATGTTTTCAATATTATTTCAAAGTGACACCCCATTTATTTCACCTGTATATATTTTTGTAAATTAATTTTGAAGTTGTTTTCGACCTGCTGGACCCACTAAGACGGCTCGCAAGTCATTTTCCTGCTAGCTCATAATTGAATTTGATGTTTTAAACATTTACATTATTATTTCAAAGTGACACCTCGTTTATTTCAGCCGTAAATAGTTTTTTAAATAATTTTGAATTCGTTTTTGCTCCTCTGGACCCCCTCAGACGGCTCGCAAGTCATTTTCCTTCTAGCTCATGATTGAATTTGATGTTTTACACGTTTTCATTATTATTTCAAAGTGATACCCCGTTTATTTCAGCTGTAAATATTTTTTTAAATTAATTTCTAAGTTGTTTTCGACCTTCTGAACCTCCCTAAGACGGCTCGCAAGTCATCTTCCTTCTAGCACATGATTGAATTTGATGTTTTACATGTTTTCATCATTATTTCAAAGTAATACCCCGTTTATTTCACCTGTAAATATTTTTTTAAATTGATTTTGAAGTTGTTTTCGACCTTTAGGACCCCCTAAGACGGTTCGCAAGTCATCTTACTTCTAGCACATGATTGAATTTCATGTTTTACACGTTTATAATTTCAAAGTGACACCCCGTTTATTTCAGCCGTAAATATTTTTTTAATTAATTTTGAATTCGTTTTTGGACCCCCTCAGACGGCTCGCAAGTCATTTTACTTCTAGCTCATGATTGAATTTGATGTTTTACATATTTTCATCATTATTTCAAAGTAATATCCCGTTTATTTCACCTGTAAATATTTTTTTAAATTGATTTTGAAGTTGTTTTCGACCTTCTGGACCCCCCTAAGACGGCTCGCAAGTCATTTTCCTTCTAGTACATGATTGAGTTTAATGTTTTACATGTTTACATTATTATTTCAAAGTGACACCTCGGTTATTTCAGCCGTAAATATTTTTTTAATTAATTTTGAATTGGTTTTTGCTCCTCAGGACCCCCTCAAACGACTGGAAAGTCATTTTCCTTCTAGTTCATGATTGAAGTCGATGTTTCACACGTTTTCATCATTATTTCAAAGTGACACCCCGTTTATTTCACCTGTAAATATTTTTTAAAATTAATTTTCAAGTTCTTTTCGACCTTCTGAACCCCCCTAAGACGGCTCGCATGTCATCTTCCTTCTGGCACATGATTGAATTTGATGTTTTATACGTTTTCATTATTATTTCAAAGTGACACCTCGTTTATTTCAGCCGTAAATATTTTTTCAATTAATTTTGAATTTGTTTTTGCTCCTCTGGACCCCTCCAGACGGCTCGCAAGTCATTTTACTTCTAGCTCATGATTGAATTTGATGTTTTACATGTTTTCATTATTATTTCAAAGTAACACCCCGTTTATTTCACCTGTAAATATTTTTTTAAATTAATTTTGAAGTTGATTTCGACCTTCTGGACCCCCTTAGACGGCTCGCAAGTCATCTTCCTTCTAGCACATGATTGAATTTGATGTTTTATACGATTTCATTATTATTTCAAAGTGACACCTCGTTTATTTCAGCCGTAAATATTTTTTTAATTAATTTTGAATTTGTTTTTGCTCCTCTGGACCCCCTCAGACGGCTCGCAAGTCATTTTACTTCTAGCTCATGATTGAATTTAATGTTTTACATGTTTTCAATATTATTTCAAAGTGACACCCCATTTATTTCACCTGTAAATATTTTTGTAAATTAATTTTGAAGTTGTTTTCGACCTGCTGGACCCCCTAAGACGGCTCGCAAGTCATTTTCCTGCTAGCTCATAATTGAATTTGATGTTTTACACATTTACATTATTATTTCAAAGTGACACCTCGTTTATTTCGGCTGTAAATAGTTTTTTAAATAATTTTGAATTCGTTTTTGCTCCTCTGGACCCCCTCAGACGGCTCGCAAGTCATTTTCCTTCTAGCTCATGATTGAAATTGATGTTTTACACGTTTTCATTATTATTTCAAAGTGATACCCCGTATATTTCAGCTGTAAATATTTTTATAAATTAATTTCTAAGTTGTTTTCGACCTTCTGAACCTCCCTAAGACGGCTCGCAAGTCATCTTCCTTCTAGCACATGATTGAAATTGATGTTTTACACGTTTTCATTATTATTTCAAAGTGATACCCCGTTTATTTCACCTGTAAATATTTTTTTAAATTGATTTTGAAGTTGTTTTCGACCTTTTGGACCCCCTAAGACGGTTCGCAAGTCATCTTACTTCTAGCACATGATTGAATTTCATGTTTTACACGTTTATAATTTCAAAGTGACACCCCGTTTATTTCAGCCGTAAATATTTTTTTAAATAATTTTGAATTCGTTTTTGGACCCCCTCAGACGGCTCGCAAGTCATTTTACTTCTAGCTCATGATTGAGTTTAATGTTTTACATGTTTACATTATTATTTCAAAGTGACACCTCGGTTAGTTCAGCCGTAAATATTTTTTTAATTAATTTTGAATTGGTTTTTGCTCCTCAGGACCCCCTCAAACGACTGGAAAGTCATTTTCCTTCTAGTTCATGATTGAAGTCGATGTTTCACACGTTTTCATCATTATTTCAAAGTGACACCCCGTTTATTTCACCTGTAAATATTTTTTAATATTAATTTTCAAGTTCTTTTCGACCTTCTGAACCCCCCTAAGACGGCTCGCATGTCATCTTCCTTCTGGCACATGATTGAATTTGATGTTTTATACGTTTTCATCATTATTTCAAAGTGACACCTCGTTTATTTCAGCCGTAAATATTTTTTTAATTAATTTTGAATTTGTTTTTGCTCCTCTGGACCCCCTCAGACGGCTCGCATGTCATTTTACTTCTAGCTCATGATTGAATTTGATGTTTTACATGTTTTCATTATTATTTCAAAGTAACACCCCGTTTATTTCACCTGTAAATATTTTTTTAAATTAATTTTGAAGTTGTTTTCGACCTTCTGGACCCCCTAAGACGGTTCGCAAGTCATCTTCCTTCTAGCACATGATTGAATTTCATGTTTTACACGTTTTAATTTTCATTTCAAAGTGACACCCCGTTTATTTCAGCCGTAATTTTTTTTTTTAATAATTTAAAATTCGTTTTTGCTCCTCTGGATCCCCTCAGACGGCTCGCAAGTCATTTTCCTTCTAGTACATGATTGAATTCAATGTTTCACACGTTTACATTATTATTTCAAAGTGACACCTTGGTTATTTCAGCCGTAAATATTTTTTTAATTAATTTTGAATTGGTTTTTGCTCCTCAGGACCCCCTCAAACGACTGGAAAGTCATTTTCCTTCTAGTTCATGATTGAAGTCGATGTTTCACATGTTTTCATCATTATTTCAAAGTGACACCTCGGTTATTTCAGCCGAAAATATTTTTTTGAATAATTTTGAATTCGGTTTTGCTCTTCTGGACCCGCTCAGATGGCTCGCAAGTCATTTTCCTTCTAGCACATCATTGAAATCGGTTTTTTCTATCTATAATGATTATACAAGATCTTTATGCATTTTGGCTGCTTCCCGCACGTATCTATATTTTTTAGCTGCTGTTAAATCGTTTTAGCTGCTGAAGACAAAATTGAAAAAAATTTGCGCACGGCAATGGTCATTCGGCAGTTTTCGTCATTTTGGCTGCTATATTTCAGCTGCTAACTTCACTCCGGTGTTCATCTTGTGTGTCGTTTGTGTTTTCTATATTATTATGTTGAATATAAAACATTTCTCTGAGAGTTCTTCAAGGTAATCATTTTTTTCCCGCAATAGTTTATTTGTTTCCCTTAACTCACTATTCATCTCTTTAAGTAGTTTATTTTCCCATTTGTATGATTTTTGAATTAGTGAATCGTTCAGATCTTGATCCTCTTTTTCTTCTTGATTTTGTTCTTGAATTTTGTCCAAATAATTTTGTTTTTCACAACACTTTTTAGTTTTTATAATTGCACAACTGTTATGGAATGTCGCACGACAGTTTGAACATTTTACTTTTTTGTTAACTGCAGTTTTTCTGCAAAAGCAGCAGCTAACACTTTCCACTTGTCTTTCACTTTCGGCCATTTTTCTCGAGTTCGAGTTCGAAATATTTATAGGATATTTCAGTACTAAAACAATATCATTGACAGGGGTACAAACTTGAAAGGGTGGTTCCAAGAGAACGTCATTGACCATATTCGATATAAATTGTCGAAATCATTGGAACAGGAAAGAGATTCCACACTTAAAAAAATTGTTAGTTTGGAAGTATATATTAGTGAATATAACATTGAAAATGGTTCCTCTTTCATCGAGCTTCCATAGTCCATAGCCAGAAAGCAAGCGTGCATTAATATAAAAAATAAGGATGAAGCGTGCTTTGCTGGGCAGTTGTTTCAGCTCTGCATTCAACACGAAAGCATACTGACAGGACAAAATCATATCCACATTACTCACAAATCTTGAATTTGAACGGTATTCATTTCCGATGAAATTGGAGCAAATTACCAAATTTGAGCACCTGAACAACATATCGATCAATGTATACACCTTGGAATTAACTCAGCCGCAGGCAGACAGAGAGGCACTTTTCGTAACTGTTCCGAGTCGACTCACCAAACGGAGATTGAACCGACATGTTTTTACTTTTAATTCAGAATGAATATCATTCAAAATTGAAGGGTTATAGAGGACCGCCAGAAACAGTTGATGATACCAAAATTCGATAATACTACTGCTTCATCAAATATTTATCCCGACTGCTCAGTACACAAATAAGTAGAAACAGGCATAAAATATATTTTTGTGATGGATGTTCAAAATACTTCACGAGCAACGGAAAACTCATGAGTCATACTATTGAGTGTCAAAAACAGGCTGAAAATCAAACGAACTAGACTACATCACCCTATTTGAACACGCATGATGATGAATTTTTTACAGAATATGTGTGATATATATATAAAGTGAATAGAGTATTTTCGTTTCAATTCCGAGAGCTCACGATCCGTGGACAGCGCTGTTTCGTTGTTACCAACTCATCAGCACGGCTTTATGAGGTCTCTCGAAGTTGAAACGAATGCAATCTGAATTTGTACCATAAGGCAAGGAGAGTATAAATGAATAGTAACTTGTGACATCTACAGTCACTAGTTTGAAACTTAATTCGACACGAGCCATGGAATCCAAAGGTAGATGTTTACCTACAACATTGACAGGCAGACTAATGTTTATTTGTTCTGGTATTCGTTAACAATGCACAACGAATACCATCACACCCTTGGTCCCAGCCGCATCACCTGTATTAGTACATAACTTCTCCGACACACCACTAGATCAAACTAGCCTTGCACTACTATCAAGAGGATTCAATTATTCCATCACACCAAACAGAATCCCAACAGAAACCATCATTACACAAATAGAAAGCGCTATAACCCATCTACCAGAAAACACAGCTGAAGAAACCAGACAAGATATTGCCACCACACTTAGGAGAGCAAAACTCCCTCCATCCAACATAACACCTGCCGAAAAACATTGCCTCAGAAACCTCCACAACAACCCTGACATAATCATTCTCCCAGCAGACAAAGGCAACGCCACGGTAGTTCTGAATACCTCAGATTATGTAGACAAAATGAGCACACTGTTAAACTCATCCGAGTATCAGATCACCCAACGAGACCCGACAACCTACCTCGAAAAGAAGACCAAAAATCTGATCAATAATTCTAAACTACCAGCCGAAACCAAGAAAGCCACTATCCCTAGAGAGAAGTCATCACGCACCCCTCGTATCTACGGACTACCAAAAATACACAAGCCTGATATCCCACTCCGACCTATTGTCAGTGCCTTTGGATCACCAACCCAGAACCTGGCCAAGTATCTGGCGAGTACTCTTCAGCCACGAGCAGAAGAAGCTTCATCCTACTTGAAAAATTCATTCCACTTCTTAGACCTTCTCAAATCCTATAGAATCCAGAACACCGATATCCTAGTGAGCTTCGATGTTGTCTCCCTCTTCACAAACATTCCCCTAACGGACACGCTAGAAATCCTTAAAACTAAACACAGAATTCCAAAAGACACCCTGGACCTCATCAGTCACTGTATGAACAACACGTACTTCCTCTTCCAAGGAACTTACTACAAACAAGTGAAAGGTGCTCCCATGGGTTCCCCCCTTTCTCCAGTCCTTGCAAACCTTTTCATGGAAGACTTCGAAACTAGGGCTGTAGAAGCATTTGACCACAAGCCTACTTGCTGGTTCAGATACGTTGACGACATTTTCGTCATATGGCCTCATGGTTACGAAATCTTAAACACGTTCTTAGATCACTTAAACGATATCCATCCCAACATGAAATTCACAATGGAGACCAAAATGAACAACTACCTAGCTTTCCTGGACGTTCTCATCACGAAATCCAACAACTCTTTCACCCACACAGTACACAGGAAACAGACCCACACCAGCCTTACTCCAAAATGGTTACAACAATTCGCTAATCGACAAGTCTATCCGCCATCAACTGACCCGTCCTCCAAAAACGAACGATCCACTAGAGAGTATCTAGCCACACAAAGCTTTCCTACCATACATCAAAGGTGTGACAGACAAAATCAGTAATATCTTGAGAAAACACGAGATAAAAACAATATTCACGGCCAACAACCAAATATCCAAATTCCTCAGATCTCCCAAGGACACAATACCAAACGATTCTCAAGGTATATATGAAATACCATGTTCAGACTGCCCGAGAACTTATATTGGCCAGACTAACAGACGAGTAACTTCCAGAGTCTACGAACACGAACTTGCTGTGCGTCAGGCATCTTCCACTTCCGCACTTTATAAACATCGAGAAGACACAGGTCACAAAATAGACTTCAAAAACACAAAAACAATTTCCATCGAGAAAACTCTGCAAACCAGGATCATCCGAGAAGCCCTTGAGATAGAGAAGCGCCCCAATTGCCTCAACACTCGCGACGACGGACGTAGACTTCCCAATACCTGGAAGCCTCTCATTGCACGCATAAACTCATTTCCCACCAACCCAGTTCCCGCACACAGCTCACTTAGCGCCAACCAAGTTCCCGCACACAGCTCATCTAGCGCCAATTCAGTTCCCGCCCATAGTTTACCTCGCGCCAATACATTGGACACGGCCATTACAGCCACGTCCACTATAAATACAGTTCCTCAACCCACAATTCCTCAGTTCTCTCGAAGGAGTAGGCAGATTGAGACCTTAGAGAGAACCAGTGACGAGACATGGGGAGTAGGCAGATTGAGACCCCGACGTCAAGTCACAAAAACCTAACGTAATTATACCTGAGGAGTAGGCAGATTGAGACCTCAGCGTAGAATTACGTTTTAACCTTTCATTAATTTTCTTTCTATTTCAGTTCTTGAAAATGGCTCCAAAATCGGAGCCGAAACGTCGAATTTCAACAAATTCTAGACGCGGTTCAACCCGAACTTCATATATATATATATATATATATATATATATATATATATATATATATATATATATATATATATATATATATATATATATATATATATATATATATATATATATATATATATATATATATACAGTGCGGTCCAAAGGTATGGAATAAATTCATTTTTAACGTTATTATGTATTTTATGAAAAAATCCTGAAACAGGTCAATTTTTATTGGCAATTTGACAATTTACAGTATGAAAATATTACCCCCTTCTTGCACCCCCTCTGAATTATGAGCACCCCCTCAAAAATTTTAAATGAGAAGGGAGTCGTGTGGCATCTTGTTCGAAAGGGATTTTCAGCAATACTAAGTGTTTCATATTTGGTGCAACCATAACTGAGAAATTTGTTTATTAAAATTTAAAAATATTGACACTGTAAATTATGTATCCGTTGAAAAAACCTGAAACAGGTCGATTTCTATTCTCAATTTGACAATTTATACTTTCTTATCTGTCTTGCTAAAAAAGTCAGGAAAAAGTCTGAAGACACCAAAAAATTATTCACAAAACTCATAAATAATATAATGTCAATCTAGTAGACAACTGTTATTTTGATATTTGTGAGTTGCTGGCAGACGTCAGTGTATTGAAAAATATTTTTGTGTGTATTCGATTCATCTATGGCTCATTTATCCGAAACTCAACGAATAGACATTTTAATTATGCTTGGATGCGGTAATAAAACACGAACTCAAACGGAAGTTTGTGAAATGTTCAATAATAAATACCCTGGTCAACAAGTATCACAATCTACAGTTAGCAAAATAGAAACAAAATACCGTGAAACTGGACATGTAAAAACTCGTCAAAAACCAGGTCGAAATGCTGCATTGGATGAGGAGAAAAAGTTAGATGTACTGTTAGCGATTGAGGAAAATCCGCATATGACAAGTAGACAACTTGCTGCCGACAATGATGTAAGTAAATCATCGATATTGAGAGCTTTACATAAAGAAAAATACCATCCTTATAAAGTTCAGTTGGTTCAGGAGTTAAATGAGGATGACCCTGATAGAAGGCAACAATTCTGTGAACTGATGATGGATAGAATCGAAGCAGATTTGCAGTTCATAAACAAAATTGTGTTTTCTGATGAAGCTACTTTTTATTTAAATGGAACGGTTAATAGACAAAACTGTAGATATTGGAGCAGAGAAAATCCTCATTGGATGTGTGAGGCTCACACACAATATCCCAAAAAAGTGAACGTTTGGGCTGGTATCATTAAAAACAAAATTATTGGCCCCTATTTTTTTGAAGGCACAATTAATGGTGAGGTTTATCTAGGTTTTTTGATGAACTTTTTAGTGCCTACATTAAAACGACTTTTTCCCGATGTTAATGATCCAAATGGAATAGATAGATCAATTTGGTATCAACAAGACGGAGCTCCACCGCATTACACACGTATTGTTCGAGATTATTTGACAGAAGTTTTTCCCAATAGGTGGATTGGCAGACGTGGACCGATTGAATGGCCGCCTAGATCCCCCGATTTGACTCCTCTCGATTACTTTTTATGGGGTTATTTAAAATCAAAAGTATATTTCAATAGACCAGACAATATTGCAGATTTAAAAACTAGGATATCGGAAGAAATTAACAACATAACCCCTGAGGTCCTACAAAATGTTCTACGAGAATTCCAAGATCGCCTTGCTTATTGTCAAGAAGTGAATGGTGGTCATTTTGAACATTTAATTTAACTGTAAAACAAATTGAAATATACTTCCTAAACATTATGTTACATTATTTCCTTCAGTCTATCAACATTTGACATATTCAGAATAAATTTTCTCAGTATTGCTGAACAGAGAATGAAAATCCCTTTTGAAAAAGGTGCAACACAACCCCCTTTATCATTCAAATTTTTTGAGGGGGTGCTCATAATTCAGAAGGGGTGCAAGAAGGGGGTGATATTTTCATACTATAAATTGTCAAATTGAGAATAGAAATCGACCTGTTTCAGGTTGTTTCAACGGATACATCATTTACAGTGTCAATATTTTTAAATTTTAATAAAAAAAATTCTTCGTTATGGTTGCACCAAATCTGAAAAACTTAGTATTGCTGAACAGATAATGAAAATCCCTTTCGAACAAGATGCCACACGACCCCCCTTCTCATTTAAAATTTTTGAGGGGGTGCTCATAATTCAGAGGGGGTGCAAGAAGGGGGTAATATTTTCATACTGTAAATTGTCAAATTGCCAATAAAAATTGACCTGTTTCAGGATTTTTTCATAAAATACATAATAACGCTAAAAATGAATTTATTCCATACCTTTGGACAGCACTGTATATATATATATATATATATATATATATATATATATATATATATATATATATATATATATATATATATATATATATATATATATATATATATATATATATATATATATATATATATATATATGTTATATCCGATTCCTGAATGAGCCCTTTGTCCCGGAATTGCGTCATACATTATAAACATTGCATCATCTACTACGCAGAAGATAGAGGATATTCCTCAGCACATTTGAAGGTCTTCGTGGAACAATAGAAACTACGCAGTATCCAGTCAGCATTCCCGAACCTATAAAAGTCGAGGAGACCGGATTCAAGTCGTTCAAGTCTTTCCAGTCTTAAAACCAAGTAGTTAGTAGATTTGAATCAGTACGAGTTTTTAAACCATTATAATTTCACTTATAAAATTCAATATTTCCATATTGCAATAATTGTGAATAAAGTCTATTTTTAAAAACTCAAACAAAAGAAGACTGATTTAACAAATTGGCGCAGTCGGTAGGATCTCGAAAACGCTGTGATCCAACGAAGAAACAGCGGTAGTCTCCAGACTTCCAACGAGTCCAAGAACCGCAAAGCAGAACCCAGTGGACAAGACGGTCTCTTCAACAACAAGAAACCCGCATAAGTCGTCGAACGTTGCTCACCTCGTCGTGAAGAAATCACCTCTTGGAACCCGCGTAAGTCGTCGAACGCTGCTCATCCTGTTGGAGCTAGAGCTTTATGAAGTAGGACTTCATCTTTCCACAACCCCGGAGACAACAAGAAAAAGAAGAAAGAAACAAGAAGAAAGAAGAAGCAAGCCACCCAGAGCTTAGGAAGCTCAACCAACCAGCATTAGACGTAGGAAACTCATTGTAAGTACCACATCGAATCATTAATCATTTTGTTGTATTTTGATATTTTTCTAAATTTGATTTAACCTTGTTATCCCAAAATTTACCCAAAATGTCACATCATAGTTCAAATGAAAGTTTACATAATGAACGCGAAGTACCATTAGAACCGTATAAACTTTCCGAAATATTCTCGATAATTCCAGAATACGATGGTGATTCAATTTCGCTTGGAAATTTTCTTAATGCCTGTGACCATGCGCAAGCTATGGCAGTAGACCAACAAAAATTGCTTTTAACTATTCACATTAGAAACAAACTCAGAGGAAAAGCTGCTCAATTGATAAATTCCAGAAATCCAGAAAATTATCAAGAGATCAAAATTTTATTAAATTCTCACTTTGGTGATTCCCGTGACTTAACATCTTTGATACAGGATTTACAAAGAATAAGGCAAGCAAATGGAGAAAATGCACTGACGTTTTTCTCAAGACTTCAAAGTCATAGCGCGAAAATGTATTCGTGTATACAAAGATCTATGTTAACAAACGCACAGAAAAACGCACAGTCTCAACTAATTGAAAATATGGTTTTAAATACCTTATTAACAGGCCTCGAACCCAAAATCGGTCAAATTATTCGAGCTAGCAATCCAAACAGTATGCTAGAAGCTTCAGTTAGAATAAAGCGTGAGATACAGCTCTCATACTTTGAAAATCAAAAATCAATCAATCGTTCATCACAACCTCAAAGTTCAAGAACAAATCATAATACAAGACCACAAATAAATCGACCAAATAATTTCCAAAGGAATTATTTCCAACCCCAAACGAATCAACCCCAAATGTATCAACCTCAAACGAGTCAACCCCAAATGAGTCAACCTCAAATGAGACCAAATATGTTCCAAAATCAAAATCCAAATCGAAATTTCCGAAATCAAAACTTTCAAAGACAAGCAAATCCTCAAATGCAACAACGCGGACAATATTTTCAAACAAATAGACCCACAGTAATCAAGAATAACCCTCAATGGAATTTAAATGCGAATAAAACCCATTTATTAGATCATGAGTACGATTCATTATGCTCAAATACAGATTTTGAGTATCAAAACGAAAATATTTATGAATATTCAGACCAAGGAAACGAGTCATTCTATGATGAGGAAGATTATTTCCCGGAACAACAAGATTTTGAACAACAGCAATATGAACAAATACCAAATGAAAATTTTGACTATGAAGTAGAACAACTTCAAACGGATTTTCACAATTTTCTGTCACTAGACAACCCACCTATCAGTACAACTACCAATCCATGTACGACACAATTAATCAATACCAATCCCCAATCTCGACAAACCCTATATGCAGACAATCTAATTATAGAACAACAATGTCCAACTCAACAGATTCCTCCTGCAATCGAAATGAAAGCGAATCTCGCAGCGCTTATCAAAACTCGCGAATTCAAGCCAGAGAAAACAATACCCACTATGAACGACCTCAAGACAGATCAGCAATTTCTATAACATCCAATTGTAGCGATTTGTACTATTTAATCAGTCCAGCTAATTTTAAAATATTAATTGACACAGGTGCAGGTATCTCGATTTTTAAAAGGAAAACAGCTGAAAATTATACAAAAAGATTTTCAGAAAATATACCAGTTACAGGAGTTACAGATGGAAAAGTAATGGTAAAAGAGTCAGTTTTAATACCATTTGGCACAGAAGAAAAACCAGTTTGGCATAAAGTTTATGTACACGATTTAGATATCGAATTTGACGGAATTTTAGGTACCGATTTTTTGAAAAGATTTGATGGAGTAGTAGATATTGGTAATCAAGTTTTAATTTTGAATTATAAAACCTTCCCTTTATATTCAGCCCGGAAAACACTTGCTGGAACATCAGTTAAAATAAATAATGAACAAAAAATTCAAGGAAACTTACAGGAAAAGTTCAGTACACAAAATCTCGAAAATAAAATAACAATCGAACCAAGAGTTGAAAAAGTTTTTAAATTAAAATCCAAATTAAGAAATACAGAAGCTATACTGTTAGCTAC
The DNA here is from genome assembly GCA_958502065.1 of Chrysolina americana. Lineage (NCBI taxonomy): Eukaryota > Metazoa > Arthropoda > Insecta > Coleoptera > Chrysomelidae > Chrysolina > Chrysolina americana. The sequence continues at coordinate 36,432,552 of OY293420.1, forward strand.
TGAAAAAGAGAAAGTTAAACTTCCAAATGCCCTAGTCAAAATTAACGAAAAAGGAGAATTTTTAGTAACCGTTGTAAATGTAAATGCAATTGAAAAATCTATTGATTTTAATGACTTACAATTTGAAGAATATTATGGAAATGAAAATGGCATTGAAACAGAAAACATAGAAACAAGTCGTCCAGAGAAAATAAAGAATTTACTTCGTCTAAAACATCTTAATGAAGAAGAGAAAGAACTAATTGAGACCTTATGTTTAGAATTCACAGACATATTTTATTTAGAAGGCGATCCTTTAACTTTCACAAGTGAAATTAAACATACAGTGAAACTGAAAGATGGTGCACAACCCGTTTCAACAAAATCTTATAGATATCCACACGTACATAAAGAAGAAGTGAAGTCACAAATTTCAAAATTATTAGAACAAAATATAATTAGACCCTCAATTTCACCATGGTCAGCCCCAGTTTGGGTCGTACCGAAAAAACTTGACGCATCAGGAAAACAAAAATGGCGTGTAGTAATTGACTATCGGAAATTAAATGAACTAACTATTGATGATAAATATCCTTTGCCCAATATATCAGATTTATTAGACCAACTCGGAAAATGTCAATATTTTACCACCCTTGATCTAGCCTCAGGTTTTCATCAAATTGAAATGCATCCTAACGACATAGAAAAAACCGCTTTTTCTGTTGAAAATGGTTTATACGAATTTCTCAGAATGCCTTTCGGAATGAAAAACTCTCCCAGTACTCTTCAAAGAATTTTAGATCATATTCTAACCGGACTTAGAAACGAGAGATGTTTGGTATATATGGATGATATAATTATTTATTCCCCGACTATAGACGAACACATATCTGACTTAAAACTAGTTTTCAAACGATTAAGAAATGCAAATTTGAAAATACAACCGGACAAATGTGAATTTTTGAGACAAGAAGTCGCCTATCTAGGACATGTTATTACTAAAGATGGAGTGAAACCAAACCTAGCAAAAGTTGATTGTATAATTAATTTCCCAGAACCAGCCAACCCAAAAGAAATTAAACAATTTCTAGGACTTGCAGGTTATTACAGAAAATTTATTCCAAATTTTTCAAAAATTTCTAAACCCATGACAAGATTATTACAGAAAGATGTATCCTTCCATTTTGATGAAGAATGCAAAAAATCATTCCAAGAATTGAAAAAAGCCTTGACTTTAACCCCTATTTTGATTTATCCAAATTTTGATGAACCTTTTATCTTGACAACCGATGCAAGCTCATTTGCAATTGGATCCGTATTATCCCAAGGACCAATAGGAAAAGACTTACCTATTGCCTATGCATCTAGAACATTATGTCCCGCTGAAACAAAATATTCAACTATTGAACGAGAACTTTTATCCATGGTATGGTCAGTTAAACATTTTAGACCCTATCTTTATGGTAGAAAATTTAAATTTATAGTAGACCATCGACCACTAACATGGTTATTTTCAATAAAAGACCCTGGCAGTAGATTAGCCAGATGGCGTTTGAAATTAGAGGAATACCAATTCGAAGTTATTTATCGACCCGGAAAAATTCATAAGAACGCAGACGCTTTATCTAGAATCAGAATGAATCATTTTGATGATTGTAGCAAAGTCTTATCAAATATTTTAATGGCAAATGATAATCTTGAAGAACATGATATTTCAGATACAGAGACTGAAGTAGCTCAAGAAACCGTATTAGAAGAATTAACAAACTTTTCTAGACTTTTTAAAATCAAATCATTAATTGATTACTCAAAATTTAAATTCATCAATGATCAATTACTAGACAAAAGTCATAAAGACATTGTTATTTTTCCACAACACCAAAAATTAACACCATTACATGATAAAATACTTGACGATATATTTGAAGAAGATATAGATTTTTATCCAAATAAAATAAATATTGTTTCCAGTAGAACTGTAAAAGATCGGAAATATTATTTGTTATTAGTACCTTTTGAACCTGAAGATGCAATTGAATACATGTTCAGTTCCTTATATCGATGCCAAGACACATTTCAACCCTCAAAAACGTATTATGTCGAAAATAATGTCGATCTACCTATTCAAGAAATGCTTTCATATATCCTAGCAGATAAAGAGAATATTAAATTCGAAATATGTCAAGACGTAGTTCGAACCCCCAACGAAAATGAAATACCAATAATATTAGATCAATACCACAATGGTAAAAAGAATTTGCATCGTGGAATAAATGAAACTTTGAGAAGAATAAGAGAAAAATATAATTGGACAGGCATCACAAAAGATGTTGAAAATTTCATAAAAGCTTGTGAAATTTGTCAAAAAGCGAAAATATGTCGACAAAATTTACAGAATCCTCTTGTTATAACAGAAACTCCCAAAACAGCTTTTGAAAGAGTAAATGTTGATATTTTAGAAATTCCAGTACAAAATTATATTCTCACACTGAGATGCGAATTAACTAAATTCACCCAAGCATATCCAATACCTGACAAAACCGCGAAATCAGTCGCTAGTACTTTACTTGTATTTTTCCAACATTATGGAACTCCACTTAGAATCCACGTAGATTCAGGTAAAGAGTTTAATAATCACATTGTAAAAGACCTTTGTACACTATACGACATAAAGATTACAATTTCTAGTGTAGACCATCCACAATCAAATGGTTCACTAGAGAGATTTCATGCCACCCTTGTCGAAATGTTACGAGTTCATAAGATAGAAAATCCTAATGAACATCCCCTGTCAATCTTACCCCTTGCTGTTATTGCTTATAACAACAGTAAAAATAAAACTCATGGATTCAGTCCTTATGAGTTGATATTTGGACACACTTCAGGTAGACCCCCTGAAACTACATATAATCAAAAAGATCTTTTAACCAAATATATAAGAGATCTTAATAATAGAATGGAATATTATTATAAAGTAGCTCGTGAAAATACTGAAAGGAGAAAACAAAATGCGAAAAAACGATTTGACGAAAATATCCATCATGAAACTCGATCTTTTAAAATTGGAGATAAAGTCTTTGTTAAAGAATCTCAAATAAAGAATAAATTAGAAAATAAATTTAATGGACCTTTCGAAATTATCGAAGTGTTTCAAAATTCAGCCATGCTTAAGAATCCTGAAACAAATCAAAATTCAAAAGTAAATTTTGATAGACTGAAACCATGTTTTGTTTCAGATCAGGAAAATCTAGAAAAAGAAAATTCAGATCAAGAATGATTCTTCTCCTGTTAGCAGTCATCCACATTGTTAACGCTCAGTATAAGTTAACACCTATTAATAACTCAGTAGGAGTATATTACCATGAACAAGGTGATATTAAAATTTCAAATGAAAAATGGACTTTATTAGTAGTAAAAGATATGGCACAAGTAAAAGAAGCTATTGATCATAATGCAAGAATATTAAATGACTTGATTGAACTTATAGAAACCAACAATCCGAGAATGAAATATTTTTATGGAGAAATCAGTACGCATATTAGTCTGTTGAATAAAATTGCTCATCAAGTAGAGGAAAAGTATTACGAATCTCAAGTTGATTCGAATGATTATAACAAAAGATATAAAAGAGGTTTAATAAATGGCGCTGGATCAATTTGGAAAGCCCTTACCGGAAATTTAGATGCCAGTGAGGGTGAATATTTTAACAATTGTATTAACAAAATATACAGGGATGAACACCAAATTGAAAATCTACTCAAAAACCAAATTTCAGTTACAACTTCTGTAATAAAAGAATTTAATAGTACCATTCAACAATTGCAGGTAGATGAAGAAACATTTAATGAAGATATAAAACAAATTGAAACTTCAATTTATGATCTTTCAGACCATTTAGCAATGGTTGATGCAAAGTTGAAAACCATCGAAATCTGTGAACAACTATTGGAAAGTTATACATTTTTGGAAAATTATTTGAATGACATTCTCAATGCAATTACGTTTGCTAGACTACATATTATCCATACATCTATAATTAAACCCAATGACTTAGTATCATCTCTTCAAGAAATAACACAAACAATTCAAAAGAATTATTTACCTTTACCCGCGAAACTTTCATCAGTATCTAAATACTTAGATATTATTGAATTACAAGCTTTTCAAGCAGATTCAAGGATAATTTTTGTATTGAAAATTCCCTTAGTCGAACCTGAAATCTATACTGTTTACCGATTGTACCCCATTCCTATCCTAGATAACAGAACAGGGTTACATCATATTTTACCAACAAGTAAAAATTATATTGCAAAAGATGATGATTCTATGATGTACACTGCTTTTCAAAATTTAGATCAGTGTAAGTTACTTTTTTATAATTTTCATATATGTGAAAATGTTATTTCTTATCCAATTGATAGCAATGCAATTTGTGAAGCTCAAATTTTGAGACCATTACTAGAACTTCCTAGAATGTGTTCAACTTCCTTACTTTTTGCAAAAGATTATAATGTTTTTGAAATACAACAGAATACTTGGTTAATAACTGTATCAGATCCTTTGGCTGTTACAATTAATTGTCAAAAACAAGATATTGTCACAAAAATAATTAAAACGAATTCAATTTTGAAACTGGAACCTAATTGTAATTCATTTATTGGAAATACAAGAGTATATGCAAAATACTTTGTTACTCAAGAAAGGAATATTACTTATAAAAGTTATCCAATTTTGATTCCATATCAATGTTGCAATGATGTACCAAATAAAGAAAATCTTCCAAAATTAAAGCCTTTGAAATTGAGCAAATTAAATGTTGATAACTTAAACATTGCTCAACATAAATTAAATCAATATTCTGACCAACTAGATCAAATTATTAATGAACCCTTTGTGAGGAAACATGTTTCATGGTTTACGATTCTCACAATTGTAATAATTGTCTTTGTAATTTTACTTTACATATTTTGTAAATGCAAAAATAGACGTTCAGTGAAAATTGGAATTATGACATCAAGAAATAATCCACCTCCACCACCTCCAAAAACAGGAAGAACTTTTGCATCCCTTCGAAGATTGTTACCTTCAAAAAGAAGACCAAGTATCCACTTAGATGAAAGAGAAGAAGAAAATATAGAATTGAACTCCAATAAATCATTAGCTTGATGTGAAAGTTGCAGCACCGCATCAACTTTCTTTTCAAGGGGGGAGTTGTTATATCCGATTCCTGAATGAGCCCTTTGTCCCGGAATTGCGTCATACATTATAAACATTGCATCATCTACTACGCAGAAGATAGAGGATATTCCTCAGCACATTTGAAGGTCTTCGTGGAACAATAGAAACTACGCAGTATCCAGTCAGCATTCCCGAACCTATAAAAGTCGAGGAGACCGGATTCAAGTCGTTCAAGTCTTTCCAGTCTTAAAACCAAGTAGTTAGTAGATTTGAATCAGTACGAGTTTTTAAACCATTATAATTTCACTTATAAAATTCAATATTTCCATATTGCAATAATTGTGAATAAAGTCTATTTTTAAAAACTCAAACAAAAGAAGACTGATTTAACATATATATAGTCATTAGTTGAAACTATATTTGACCCGAGCCATGGAATCCAAAGTTAGATGTTTATCTACTCATTGTTAGGAAGTCAACAATTTGTTGTTCTGTCCAACCCAAAGCTCAATCAAGTTTCTAGTGCGTTAACGCAAACAGAAGAGTTCCACCATCTGCCTACGATCGATTCATGGTTTCCCAATCATCAGGACAGCTTTGTAGAACTCTCGAAATAAAAGCGAATTCACTCTGGATTTGTACCGAAAGGCAAAGCAGTATATAACAAGACGGAAACTATATACCGGGTGGCTACAGAAGTATTGCCTACGGAATATCTCAGTTATTGTATGAAGTAGGTTTGTGAAATTTGGAGCGTCGATATAATGACATAAGAGCTAGAATTTGAGCATATTGACATGTCGAAGTTAACTTCCGGTCTGACCGGAAGTAACATCAACTTTCTTATTTTAAATGGAAACCCTATTTTTTTTTCTTTTCGCTTTATTCAGCATTCAATTCCCTTTCTAATGACATATCACAAGTTGGTATCTAACCAGAAACTAGATCAGAAAAAAATTATTATTGAAATTCACCGAGTAGGCCGTGGAAGCAAAATGAAAGCCAAAAATTGAAAAGTTGGCTATGGAAACCATACGTCACTTGATAACAGTTGCTACTACTGTGATATTTTATTTTCATTCGTCGGCGTTATAAAAAGCCGCCAAAAAAAATATTGGAAAAATTGGGAAAAAAACAATACTTTGTAGGTCCATAACTTAAATAGGAACATGCAACTTTTTCTTGCCTGTACTATTCAGCATAACCATTCCTTTCTAATGATATAATAGAAAGTCATTTTTTGAAATGAAATACCAAAAAATCCAATTATTATTATTCAAATAACAAAAAACAGATTTATCGAAAAAACAAATTCAAATTGATAGGATTAAAGATAAAATAAATTCAAAACAAATGTTCGAAATGCATTCCCTCAGCGTCAATACATTTATTGACTCTGGTGATATTTTCATGAAAAACGTTTCTCAACATTTGGGGCGCGATATCTTGGAAAGCTCTACGAATTTTTACTTCTAGCTCATGTAGAGTTGTAGGCTGTGTGGAATACACCCTATTTTTAAGATGCCCCCATAGAAAAAAGTCGCACGGAGTAAGATCAGGTGACCTTGGTGGCCACCTGACTGGACCATGGGTTGTTATAAGTCTCTCTTGAAAGCGATTTTGAAGATAATTTCTCGCTATTCTTGAATTATGCGGAGGGGCGCCATCTTGCTGGAAGTACATTCTCTCAGTTATTTCCACCGGTAGGTTGTTAATGAATTCCGAAATTTCATTCGTTAAAAAATTAAAGTATCTCTCTCTGGTTAGTTGGCCTTGAAAAAGAATGGGGCCAACAAACGATAATCTGTTTTGTTATTTGAAGAATAATAATTGGATATTTTGGTATTTCATTTCAAAAAATTACTTTCTATTATATCATTAGAAAGGAATGGTTATGCTGAATAGTACAGGCAAGAAAAAGTTGTATGTTCCTATTTAAGTTATGGACCTACAGAGTATTGTTTTTTTCCCAATTTTTCCAATATTTTTTTTGGCGGCTTTTTATAACGCCGACGAATGAAAATAAAATATCACAGTAGTAGCAACTGTTATCAAGTGACGTATGGTTTCCATAGCCAACTTTTCAATTTTTGTCTTTCATTTTGCTTCCACGGCCTACTCGGTGAATTTCAATAATAATTTTTTTCTGATCTAGTTTCTGGTTAGATACCAACTTGTGATATGTCATTAGAAAGGGAATTGAATGCTGAATAAAGCGAAAAGAAAAAAAAGTAGGGTTTCCATTTAAAATAAGAAAGTTGATGTTACTTCCGGTCAGACTGGAAGTTAACTTCGACATGTCAATATGCTCAAATTCTAGCTCTTATGTCATTATATCGACGCTCCAAATTTCACAAACCTACTTCATACAATAACTGAGATATTCCGTAGGCAATACTTCCGTAGCCACCCGGTATATATATATATATATATATATATATATATATATATATATATATATATATATATATAAATATATATATGAAAACTAAAAGTTCGGGTTAAACCGCGTCTAGAATTTGTTGAAATTCGACGTTTCGGCTCCGATTTTGGAGCCATTTTCAAGAACTGAAAAAGAAAGAAAATGAAAATGGCTCCAAAATCGGAGCCGAAACGTCGAATTTCAACAAATTCTAGACGAGGTTCAACCCGAACTTTTAGTTTTCAAATATCTGACCGCGGAAACCTATCTGTATATATATATATATATATTGTTATTAAAATGAATGTGTGTGAAGAATTCTAGAGTGCCCTAAGTTGAGGTGACATTTGTTATGATGAATTGGTTATCAATAATTACAATAAAAATAATAATAGTTTGAATATATTAATAATATTAGTGATAGTATTAGTGATTGTTGATGATAATAAACTGTATTATTATTTTGGTGATTTTTAGTAGTTGTAGAATTCGTAGAAAAATAATTGTATTGAATTCGAATTTTTGTTTTATAGCTTTTCTTTAATGAAATTAGTTTGATTGATAGTAACAATAGTAGTAGTTAGAAATGTGTTCCCTTTTATTCATATTTATAATCAGTGGTCTGTAGACTGTAAATAAAGTATTGTATTCAAATAATATTTCAGAACGCCCTTTCAAATACTTACTCTTTGCTTTTAGATATTACCTTTCTCTTTCTTTTCAGGTGCCCAGCTGCTCTCTTGGTACGCAACATGAGAAACTCTCAATCTCAAGGTAGAATTCAGGAAAAGGATGTCAAGAAAGATATATAATAATAATTTGTAATTTAACTTGGAAATAAAGAAAGATATGAGTTCAACTCAAATATTGTTCATTTTATTCTCAATGGTCAAATTTTTTTTTTTTTAAATGTAATAACTCTCATAATTATCAGTAGATTTCTTAAATTCTTATTCTACCTGTCCCTACGAAAACTACCTTACTTGCACAGTATGTAAACTTGGCAAAGTCATGTAAATTTCAAACATTAGAGGAACGGCACCGTCACCGTTTAAATAGACACTTGCCATTTATATGATTCCTCAAAGGAAATGTCTTTAACCTTAAATTACATGTAAACAGAAGAGTTCGTGTGTTGAAATGAAAATAATTTATAAAATAAGACTAATAAAGTTCTCAAAAGGAATAGTTTATGTGCACTGATACGCGGAAATTGTCTTGGTGATCTAACTGGTTATGAAGAAAAGTTCGGAAAGAAAGGAAAGTTCAAACTCGTGCACTAGATTTCTTGTTGAATTTGGATTTATATAAGGATCAAATACCTTTCTGGTTCTGGTAGATTCCAGCTTCTCCTATTTGGCTTGCAGGTTGGATTTCTTACCGAACGTTTGTCAAGGTAAGTTGATTTCAGTTTCAGTACTTCCTAATTTGGTATATTACGTGTTTCTGTGGAGATTTAGATGTAATTCTTCATTTAATTGGAATTTTGATGTAATTTTTCTCTGCTTTCTCCAAAATCGACCTCCGCTTCTTTTTTTGTTGATAACTCTCCTCACTTTTTTCTGTTACCAGGCCCGTTATTTTCCGATTTTCACAAACACTCTCGATCACTTATGGTTGTCAGTCACTGATTTTTATTGATTTCTTATAATTAATTAACCTATTTACAATTATTTCTATATGGTACATTTTTATTTTATTTCTACTAGAATTTAATTGAGTTTTTACATTTTTATACATGATATTTATTTCCTCTTTAGTTGCTGATATGACCTCTTTCTTGACTATGAGTTTCCTCGTTCTTTTTCTAAACTCTACCTGTGATTGGCTGTGTGACAGTTTCATATACAAGATGTTTTAAATTTTATCTAATAATATTTTATTTTCAAATGGAAATAATCTTTTTCTAATGTTTTCCTATTCTTTTGAATCTGTTTTACTTTGTTGATAACTAAGCTTATGGTTTTATGTGGCTCAAATTATTTTCTTTGAAGAAAAGTTAGCTTTCTTGGATGAGTTCAGAGTGTTCCGTTTACTTGGCTCGTAATCTTATGATTTGAGAATAACCCTTTATTTTGCAAGGTTTCTGAAGGATTTTTTTAATTAAAAGTGTGACATTTTGAACTGGCAGAGGTTATATCTTTTTGAAAAAGTATCAGTCAGGGTTGTTCTGTGAAATATTATTTTTATTTTTATTTCTATTGAGTCCAATATTTTTGAATTTCTATCTACTACTCTTATATTCTATTTTTATTATATATATATATATATATATATATATATATATATATATATATATATATATATACCGGGTGGCTACGGAAGTATTGCCTACGGAATATCTCAGTTATTGTATGAAGTAGGTTTGTGAAATTTGGAGCGTCGATATAATGACATAAGAGCTAGAATTTGAGCATATTGACATGTCGAAGTTAACTTCCGGTCTGACCGGAAGTAACATCAACTTTCTTATTTTAAATGGAAACGTAATTTTTTTTTCTTTTCGCTTTATTCAACATTCAATTCCCTTTCTAATGACATATCACAAGTTGGTATCTAACCAGAAACTAGATCAGAAAAAATTATTATTGAAATTCACCGAGTAGGCCGTGGAAGCAAAATGAAAGCCAAAAATTGAAAAGTTGGCTATGGAAACCATACGTCACTTGATATCAGTAGCTACTACTGTGATATTTTATTTTCATTCGTCGGCGTTATAAAAAGCCGCCAAAAAAAATATTGGAAAAATTGGGAAAAAAACAATACTCTGTAGGTCCATAACTTAAATAGGAACATACAACTTTTTCTTGCCTGTACTATTCAGCATAACCATCCCTTTGTAATGATGTAATAGAAAGTAATTTTTTGAAATGAAATACCAAAAAATCCAATATTATTCTTCAAATACCAAAACAGATTATCGCCATACGCAAAAATAACATTAAAAATAATGTAGAATGATAAATTATATCCTGTGGGTTCTAGGTTAAATAGGAACATAAACGTACTTGGTCTGTGCCATCGTCCATAGATATTCTAATATCTACCTATGGCGATGTTTGTGCTATTCTGAATAATCATTCCATTGCAATAATCATTCGAACCAAAATATTAACAAGTAGGCTGATTAAGATGTATTTTGGAATGAAACAAAAAAGAAACGAGAGCTCTCACGAACGCTGCTATCCATATTATTTTGACGTTCGAAGTAGTGTTTATGATTCTGTCATTTTAAAAGGGTTTGGAAATCGAAATCAGTGAGTGGAATATTCAAAAAATGCCCCGTTATTCACGAACCGAACAAAATGACATGCTTCTCATTTATGGTGAATGTTTAAAAAATTCTTATGCCGCTGAACGATTGTATTTAGAGCGATATCCAGGGAGGCAGCAACCGTCAAGAAGGTATTTCCAGTGGCTTGAAGAAAAATTAAGAACTGAGCCTGATGTTCACGAAGACCAAGAAGCATTTGTTATTAATGAGGAAACTGAAATTAATGTATTAGCTTTAGTACAATATGATAGCACAATTTCCTCAAGGCAGATTGGCGCCGAATTAGCTATAAGTAAGGACTCTGCTAGGAAAATTTTGAAAAAACATCGATTTAAATCCTTCAAGTATCAGTTGCATCAACATTTGTATGAAAATGACGGTGAAAGGCGCCTGGAATATTGTAATTGGTTTCTTCAACAAAATGCTGAGAATCACCTATTTAACTGTTATATCTTGTTTACGGACGAGTCAACATTTACCAACAATGGATTATTTAACAGGAATAATTCAAGGTAGGTACTGTACTTTATTTGGATTATTGTCGATAGTCGAAGTGTAAAGTGCTAAAAGTGTGAACGGTCTTTTGTTTCAGGTACTGGGCGATAGAAAACGAGCACCGGTTTCGACAAGGTGGCTTCCAGGAGAGATTTGGTGTGAATGTTTGGGCAGGAATAGTTGGAACTCATATTGTTGGCCCCATTCGTTTTCAAGGCCAACTAACCGGAGAGAGATACTTTAATTTTTTAACGAATGAAATTTCGGAATTCATTAACAACCTACCAGCGGAAATATCTGAGAGAATGTACTTCCAGCAAGATGGCGCCCCTACGCATAATTCAAGAATAGCGAGAAATTATCTTCAAAATCGCTTTCAAGAGGGACTTATAACAACCCATGGTCCAGTCAGGTGGCCACCAAGGTCACCTGATCTTACTCCGTGCGACTTTTTTCTATGGGGGCATCTTAAAAATAGGGTGTATTCCACACAGCCTAAAACTCTACATGAGCTAGAAGTAAAAATTCGTAGAGCTTTCCAAGATATCACGCCCCATATGTTGAGAAATGTTTTACATGAAAATATCACCAGAGTCAATAAATGTATTGACGTTGAGGGAATGCATTTCGAACATTTGTTTTGAATTTATTTTATCTTTAATCCTTTTAATTTGAATTTTTTTTTTCGATAAATCTGTTTTTTTGTTATTTGAATAATAATAATTGGATTTTTTGGTATTTCATTTCAAAAAATTACTTTCTATTATATCATTAGAAAGAAATGGTTATGCTGAATAGTACAGGCAAGAAAAAGTTGTATGTTCCTATTTAAGTTATGGGCCTACAGAGTATTGTTTTTTTCCCAATTTTTCCAATATTTTTTTTGGCGGCTTTTTATAACGCCGACGAATGAAAATAAAATATCACAGTAGTAGCAACTGTTATCAAGTGACGTATGGTTTCCATAGCCAACTTTTCAATTTTTGGCTTTCATTTTGCTTCCACGGCCTACTCGGTGAATTTCAATAATAATTTTTTCTGATCTAGTTTCTGGTTAGATACCAACTTGTGATATGTCATTAGAAAGGGAATTGAATGCTGAATAAAGCGAAAAGAAAAAAAAATAGGGTTTCCATTTAAAATAAGAAAGTTGATGTTACTTCCGGTCAGACCGGAAGTTAACTTCGACATGTCAATATGCTCAAATTCTAGCTCTTATGTCATTATATCGACGCTACAAATTTCACAAACCTACTTCATACAATAACTGAGATATTCCGTAGGCAATACTTCCGTAGCCACCCGGTATATATATATATATATATATATATATATATATATATATATATATATATATATATATATATATATATAAACAGAGATGTGCTCTCGAGGGAAATTGTGAATAACAAGTAGGACATTTTATTGGACTAAGCCCTCTGGTGAAAATGCAACCGTAGACACGTGTTTCGATATTAGGGATCTCATCAGTACGGTGAAAGCAAGTGTAAGGATGTGCAACACTTGATTGCAGGTGAAACAACAAACGAACGGAGTCAACAAACAGGAAGCCAACCGCACATTTGTGGCTTCAGTCGAAACACCTCGTGTTTACGAGGCAAGAAACGACGTCGCCACGGAGCCAGCTATAGCTACCTGCGTGACATCAGAGTCCAGATATATATATATATATATGAAAACTAAAAGTTCGGGTTGAACCGCGTCTAGAATTTGTTGAAATTCGACGTTTCGGCTCCGATTTTGGAGGCATTTTCAAGAACTGAGGCTGAGGTCTCAATCTGCCTACTCCTCAGGTACCATTACGTTAGGTTTTTGTGACTTGACGTCGGGGTCTCAATCTGCCTACTCCCCATGTCTCGTCACTGGTTCTCTCTAAGGTCTCAATCTGCCTACTCCTTCGACAAGTTTTATTGTCATCATCAGGGAAAGCTACAAATCATGATCAAAATATAGTGAAAACAATTGAACAACATGGATTCTAAACCACTTACGTGTTGTTGAGATTGATTGCAATGGATGAAGTAAAAAGACGTGTACAGTTATTGAACATATTCAGAAACAGTTTGTGAGATATACATAAAGATAATCGTCACACATTAAAACATTATTTTGTTATGGATAAAAACTAATTATATTTGAATTTATGTAAAATGGATACCATACCGGTGTCCGTAACGGCCGGCGTGAAGAAGAGAAACAATTATATTATTTAAAATTAAGTTGACATGTGAAGTTAGTTTGGGTACGTTCCTGCATGGAACTGTACTAGAATGTAGATTTAGACAGATTGAACCTACTCAGAACTGGAAAAGTGTAACACGAGCTTGGAACAATAGATTAGACATTGTTTCATGATTATGACACATGACAGTTGTAAATTTATCAGTTTATGATTCAAATAAATTTGGAGAAAAGAATTTTGAAAAGTTACTGTTTTATACCTATTTACGGTGGTCAGCCGTTATTTAAAAATTGTATTTATTAAAAAAGGATTTAGTTCAATTATAATATGGATTGAGAGTTAAGCTCTCTGACATTGTATTTCTGTTTATCCAAGTGCAATAAAAATGAATATATTTCGCTTAAATGTTTTATATCGGTTTTTTTGTTTAAACATGAGGATGACTGTGATATGAAAGCCATCTCCAGAAAGATTCTTTTGTAATTGTTTGATTCTCTGGCTAAGATTTTTGCTGCCTCAAAGTTCATATTGTGGCCCTCATGATGTACATGGACACTTAGTGCACATCTCTCTGGGTACAATCGACAGTCACTCTTATGTGAACAAATTCTGTCTTTCAACAACCTGTTAGTTTGACCTATATATTCATTCGAACAATTGGAGCAAGGAATACAATAGACAACATGTGATTGAAAAGTTACTGGAGTTTTGTCTTTAACACTCGTGAAGAGAGAGTTGACAGTTAAACTCGTTTTATTAGCAATTTTTATATTATTAAAAGATTTGAAGATTCTAGTAAGTTTTGGAGTTATATCCGTTATGTAAGGAAGAGATGCATAAAAAGTATTAATTGCCTGGACCGCATTATCACTAACTGCAACATCCAAAATACCTGTATTGTTAATGTTATCTGGGCGAGCCTCCATTGTTGAGCTATATAAAATTTTTTTCAAGAGACAATGAGGATATGAATTGTTGCGAAATAAATTGTACAAGATACCCAAGTTGTTGTTCCAGAGGGTACTATCAGAGATGTTGAGGACTCGTTGTTTCATTTGTTTGACAAGGTTCACTTTGATGGACTCCTTGTGGTACGACAAGTAATTCATGTATCTACCCGAACTCATGGGTTTTCTGTACCAATCGATGAGAATATTGTTGTTCTGTGTTCGTATGAACTTCATATCCAAGAAGGGAACACTACGTTCATCATTTTCACATTCCAACGTAAATTGGATGTGCGGATCGTAGCTGTTGAAAATGTCCACTATTTCTGTAGCTCCCTCTGCAGGTAACGAGAGTATGATGTCATCAACATATTTCTTTATAAAAAATAAATTGAAAGGAAGAACACTAGTGACCATATCTAAAATGTCGTCCATTACATAGCAAGCAAGAATGGGACTAATTTTTGCCCCCATTGGGGTACCGAAAGTCTGTTTATAAATTTTATTATTAAAAGAGAAAACTGTATTATTAAAAAGAAATGTTATTAAGTCAAAAAATTATTGCTTTTGGATACTAGAGATGGGGCCAACGCGGTGCCATTTTTTATCAACTGCTCTGATGCATGCTTCTAAATATACATTACTAAATAATGAGACAACGTCTAAACTAGCTAGGACATAATTGTCTGGGAGTTGCATTTTGTTGAACTTTTTGGAGACGTCAAAGGAATCTTCAATATAATAGTCATTATCGAAATCATAAGCCCTTGTTAATATGTCAGTCACAAAAGCAGACAAAAATTCAGTCGGTGAACCAATCGAGGCTACAATCGGTCTCATAGACAGAATTGGTTTGTGTATTTTGGGGAGAGAATAAAATTTTGGAATTGTGCCATTATATTTAGTTAATCTTTTTCTTGTGGGTTCATCAATTTGTCCAGAAGTGCAAAGAGATTTTAATATTAAGTTGCATTTTGATTGGATTTGTTGTGTGGGGTCTTTATTTAAAGTGGTATTTGACTGACTATTTTCAATTAAATCATTAGAAAGTGAAATGTATTCATCTCTGTCCATGATCACAGTGACGTTACCCTTGTCTGACTTTGTGACCACCAAATTGGGATTATTTTTCAAAAAAAAGTTTAGTTTTATCATAAATATGATGAAATTGTGAGAAAGAGGTGGGCGAAACATTAACAAAGTTAGTTATGACATTGGTTGATCTGGCAATTGTTGTATTACGAATTTGATCATCTAATATAGATGACGTGATGTAATCAACATCCGCCAAGATCTTTTTATAGAATAATCTTTATTTAATCGGGGTTCAATACTAAATTTTGGACCCAATGCTAAAAAGTTTGAAATTTCTGAAGGAATAGTTGTATTAGAAATATTTTTTATCCATTCAGGTTTAACACTTAAGATGTTCCTGGATTGGATAAGTGAAAGGTGGTTTTTTGTTTAGGTTTGAAAATTTTATTTTATGAAAAAGTTTAAGGTTCTGCCAGACAACAATCAATTTAACTTTGCTTTCGGTACAAATCCAGAGTGAATTTGTTTTTATTTCGAGAGTTCTACAAAGCTGTCCTGATGATTGGGAAACCATGAAACGATCGTAGGCAGATGGTGGAACTCTCGGAATTAAAACTCTATTCCACTATATATATATATATATATATATATATATATATATATATATATATATATATATATATATATATATATATATATATATATATATATATATATATATATATATATATATATATGTATATATGTTCAGATAGGTTTCCGCGGTCAGATATTTGAAAACTAAAAGTTCGGGTTGAACCGCGTCTAGAATTTGTTGAAATTCGACGTTTCGGCTCCGATTTTGGAACCATTTTCAAGAACTGAAATAGAAAGAAAATTAATGAAAGGATAAGACGTAATTCTACGCTGAGGTCTCAATCTGCCTACTCCTCAGGTATAATTACGTTAGGTTTTTGTGACTTGACGTCGGGGTCTCAATCTGCCTACTCCCCATGTCTCGTCACTGGTTCTCTCTAAGGTCTCAATCTGCCTACTCATTCGAGAGAACTGAGGAATTGTGGGTTGAGGAACTGTATTTATAGTGGACGTGGCTGTAATGGCCGTGTGCAATGTATTGGCGCGAGGTGAACTATGGGCGGGAACTGAATTGGCGCTAGATGAGCTGTGTGCGGGAACTTGTCTGTTGACAAGATATTGCCACCACACTTAGGAGAGCAAAACTCCCTCCATCCAACATAACACCTGCCGAAAAACATTGCCTCAGAAACCTCCACAACAACCCTGACATAATCATTCTCCCAGCAGACAAAGGCAACGCCACGTTAGTTCTGAATACCTCAGATTATGTAGACAAAATGAGCACACTGTTAAACTCATCCGAGTATCAGATCACCCAACGAGACCCGACAACCTACCTCGAAAAGAAGACCAAGAATCTGATCAATAATTCTAAACTACCAGCCGAAACCAAGAAAGCCACTATCCCTAGAGAGAAGTCATCACGCACCCCTCGTATCTACGGACTTCCAAAAATACACAAGCCTGATATCCCACTCCGACCTATTGTCAGTGCCTTTGGATCACCAACCCAGAACCTGGCCAAGTATCTGGCGAGTACTCTTCAGCCACGAGCAGAAGAAGCTTCATCCTACGTGAAAAATTCATTCCACTTCTTAGACCTTCTCAAATCCTATAGAATCCAGAACACCGATATCCTAGTGAGCTTCGATGTTGTCTCCCTCTTCACAAACATTCCCCTAACGGACACGCTAGAAATCCTCAAAACTAAACACAGAATTCCAAAAGACACCCTGGACCTCATCAATCACTGTATGAACAACACGTACTTCCTCTTCCAAGGAACTTACTACAAACAAGTGAAAGGTGCTCCCATGGGTTCCCCCCTTTCTCCAGTCCTTGCAAACCTTTTCATGGAAGACTTCGAAACCAGGGCTGTAGAAGCATTTGACCACAAGCCTACTTGCTGGTTCAGATACGTTGACGACATTTTCGTCATATGGCCTCATGGTTACGAAATCTTAAACACGTTCTTAGATCACCTAAACGATATCCATCCCAACATGATATTCACAATGGAGACCGAAATGAACAACTCCCTAGCTTTCCTGGACGTTCTCATCACGAAATCCAACAACTCTTTCACCCACACAGTACACAGGAAACAGACCCACACCGACCGATACCTACACGCAAACTCTCATCACCATCCAGCACAAACAAACTCCGTATTGAACTCCCTGACATACAGATCAATTCAGCTTACCGACAACCAGAATAGACCACAAGAGCTGGACAAACTGAAATCAGCCTTACTCCAAAATGGTTACAACAATTCGCTAATCGACAAGTCTATCCGCCATCAACTGACATGTCCTCCAAAAACGAACGATCCACTAGAGAGTATTCAGCCACACAAAGCTTTCCTACCATACATCAAAGGTGTGACAGACAAAATCAGTAATATCTTGAGAAAACACGAGATAAAAACAATATTCACGGCCAACAACCAAATATCCAAATTCCTCAGATCTCCCAAGGACACACTACCAAACGATTCTCAAGGTATATATGAAATACCATGTTCAGACTGCCCGAGAACTTATATTGGGCAGACTAACAGACGAGTAACTTCCAGAGTCTACGAACACGAACTTGCTGTGCGTCAGGCATCTTCCAGTTTCGCACTTTATTAACATCGAGAAGACACAGGTCACAAAATAGACTTCAAAAACACAAAAACAATTTCCACCGAGAAAACTCTGCAAACCAGGATCATCCGAGAAGCCCTCGAGATAGAGAAGCGCACCAATTGCCTCAACACTCGCGACGACGGACGTAGACTTCCCAATACCTGGAAGCCTCTCATTGCACGCATAAACTCATTTCCCACCAACCCAGTTCTCGCACACAGCTCACTTAGCGCCAACCAAGTTCCCGCACACAGCTCATCTAGCGCCAATTCAGTTCCCGCCCATAGTTCACCTCGCGCCAATACATTGCACACGGCCATTACAGCCACGTCCAGTATAAATACAGTTCCTCAACCCACATTTCATATATATATATATATAACTAAGTAGGAATTCTCGGGTAGCGGTCTGTTGAACAATGAAACTCATTCGATTTAAATCTTCAATATTTCGTCAAACTTTATTGACTTCTTCAGGAAGAGAAAATTCACAGAGTTAGTACTAAAAGTTCGGGTTGAACCGCGTCTAGAATTTGTTGAAATTCGACGTTTCGGCTCCGATTTTGGAGCCATTTTCAAGAACTGAAAATTTATGAAAGGTTGAAACGTAATTCTACGCTGAGGTCTCAATCTGTCTACTCCTCAGGTATAATTACGATAGGTTTTTGTGACTTGACGTCGGGGTCTCAATCTGCCTACTCCCCAAGTCTCGTCACTGGTTCTCTCTATGGTCTCAATCTGCCTACTCCTTTGAGAGAACTGAGGAATTGTGGGTTGAGGAACTGTATTTATAGTGGACGTGGCTGTAATGGCCGTGTGCAATGTATTGGCGCGAGGTGAACTATGGGCGGGAACTGAGTTGGCGCTAGATGAGCTGTGTGCGGGAACTTGGTTGGCGCTAAGTGAGCTGTGTGCGGGAACTGGGTTGGTGGGAAATGAGTTGATGCGTGCAATGAGAGGCTTCCAGGTATTGGGAAGTCTACGTCTGTCGTCGCGAGTGTTGAGACAATTGGGGCGCTTCTCTATCTCAAGGGCTTCTCGGATGATCCTGGTTTGCAGAGTTTTCTCGGTGGAAATTGTTTTTGGGTTTTTGAAGTCTATTTTGTGACCTGTGTCTTCTCGATGTTTATAAAGTGCGGAAGTGGAAGATGCCTGACGCACAGCAAGTTCGTGTTCGTAGACTCTGGAAGTTACTCGTCTATTAGTCTGGCCAATATAAGTTCTCGGGCAGTCTGAACATGGTATTTCATATATACCTTGAGAATCGTTTGGTATTGTGTCCTTGGGAGATCTGAGGAATTTGGATATTTGGTTGTTGGCCGTGAATATTGTTTTTATCTCGTGTTTTCTCAAGATATTACTGATTTTGTCTGTCACACCTTTGATGTATGGTAGGAAAGCTTTGTGTGGCTGAATACTCTCTAGTGGATCGTTCGTTTTTGGAGGACGGGTCAGTTGATGGCGGATAGACTTGTCGATTAGCGAATTGTTGTAACCATTTTGGAGTAAGGCTGATTTCAGTTTGTCTAGCTCTTGTGGTCTATTCTGGTTGTCGGTAAGCTGAATTGATCTGTATATCAGGGAGTTCAATACGGAGTTTGTTTGTGCTGGATGATGATGAGAGTTTGCGTGTAGGTATCGGTTGGTGTGGGTCTGTTTCCTGTGTACTGTGTGGGTGAAAGAGTTGTAGGATTTTGTGATGAGAACGTCCAGGAAAGCTAGGGAGTTGTTCATTTCGGTCTTCATTGTGAATTTCATGTTGGGATGGATATCGTTTAGGTGATCTAAGAACGTGTTTAAGATTTCGTAACCATGAGGCCATATGACGAAAATGTCGTCAACGTATCTGAACCAGCAAGTAGGCTTGTGGTCAAATTCTTCTTAGATCACCTAAACGATATCCATCCCAACATGAAATTCACAATGGAGACCGAAATGAACAACTCCCTAGCTTTCTAAGAACGTGTTTAAGATTTCGTAACCATGAGGCCATATGACGAAAATGTCGTCAACGTATCTGAACCAGCAAGTAGGCTTGTGGTCAAATTCTTCTTAGATCACCTAAACGATATCCATCCCAACATGAAATTCACAATGGAGACCGAAATGAACAACTCCCTAGCTTTCCTGGACGCCCTCCCACTCAGACATTCAAATCGTCAAGAATTTATCTGATTTTTTCATTTCTGATGCCGCACACTCGGCTTTAGCCAAAGGATTCAACTTTGCTGTCACCCCCAGAACAATTCCAGTAGAAAAGATCTTCACCCAAACCGAGGAGGCCCTATTGAATGTACCTAGAAATGACGCCGAAAACATCAGGCGCGAAGTTGCCAAAATCCTATCTTCAGTAAAACTCCCTCCCACACACCTCCGCTCTGCTGAAAGACACGCCCTGAAAGAATCAAATCAAAATCCCGATATAGTCATTCCAGCCGATAAAGGGAATACAACCGTCATTCTAAATTCGACGGATTATTTGGACAAAATGAACTCTCTCATCAACACAGATGAATACAAGAGAGTCACTAATGACCCTACTACTTACCTTGAGAAAACCACCAAAGCCCAGATCAATACATCGCAACTTCCATCAGATGTCAAATCTCTGTTAATACCGAAGGAGAGATCATCTCGAATCCCGAAAATCTATGGCCTTCCTAAAATCCACAAACCTAGAGCTCCTCTCAGACCCATCGTCAGTGCATTCTGCCCTACCCAACGCTTAGCGAAACATCTTTCTGATATTCCCCAACCTATAGTTGAAACATCCCAATCATATATGGAAAATTCTTACCACCTTATTGATCAAATTGAAGAATTCAACATATCCAATTCCGACATCGTTGTCAGCTTTGACATCGTCTCCCTATTCATAAACATCCCTATTGATGAGACCCTTGCCATATTGAAAAACAAGCACGACATATCACAAGACATTCTCACTCTAGTCAAACATTGCATGTCTAACACATACCTTACCTTCCAAACAATTCACAATTAAATGATTCAGTTAATATCCAAGCTACAGACCCCACGAGGACACGTCCCATTTTTACTTCTTTGCCGTTCATTAAAGAGATCACACCTGGATTATCCGGAATATTCAAATATTTATCAGATGATATCAAAATTGACAAAATATGTTTTACCTCTCAATAGATTACATTCCAAACTAAAGGACAAAACTCCAAACAGTTACTGTTCGGATGTAGTGTACTGCATTCCCTGTCACAACTGTGATAAACGATACATTAGACAAACATCCAGACAACTTAAGGATCGCATTACTGCACACAAAAGTGATAGTAGGCTACTCCCGGAAAAAAGTGCTTTGAGTGAACACGTCCATGAAGAAGGACATTGTATGGAGTATGACTCAGTTAAAATATTATCATCTGAAAAAAACACTGCCAAGAGGCTTTTTCTAGAAATGGTACACATCGTCCAGTCAGAAAATTCTCTCAATTAACGAACCGATTTGAATCACCTAAGTGAAATTTACTCTTACTTAATATCTGTTGACAAACCTAATGG
This sequence comes from Chrysolina americana, assembly GCA_958502065.1. NCBI lineage: Eukaryota > Metazoa > Arthropoda > Insecta > Coleoptera > Chrysomelidae > Chrysolina > Chrysolina americana. The sequence goes on from OY293420.1 coordinate 36,454,332, forward strand.
GAAAGACAATCTTCAGGTTACCAATGGTACAAATTATTCAAATTGATCAAAACGTAATGCATGTTCTTTAAAACTTTAAATCCTAATTTAACTTTTCAAATATTAATAAATATCAATTCATAAAACGTAAATAAATTCTTAATGTAATCTGGTACTTTCTATGGATTCCATGAATATTTAAATTAGCAACCATGTGCATTTGGCAACATTGTGTTGTCCCCGACGTCCCATGACCATCTGTCATGTGTCGTACCATTGAAGGTATAATAACCTTTATTGAATTTGACATACTTTTTCATATAAGATAGCACATGTTCAAAAGTTTTTAATAGTTATTTTATAAGTGTTGTGGTTCCTGTTGAAACAATAATGCGTTCTGATTTACTAATGAGTTGGTCAGTGTTTTCATCCGATATAGTTATCGTAGTATCATCAGCAAACATTGTAACAAAGCCTTCCATTATGTGTTGGGGAAGATCGTTATCATATAGAGGAGAAACAGTAACGGTCCTAGAACAGAGCCCTGCGGCTTACCGAGTTCAACAGTTTTCGAATCAGACGGCGATCCATTGCAGATTACGACCATATCTCTATTTGCCATAAAGGATTGTATCAAATTTAATATATTTCGTGGGAACCCGAACGATAGTTTATTGATGAGAAATTCAGAGCACACTGATCAGTCGAAAACAGTGAGATCACGTATTTATATCTATCAATCTCTGAGTATATGTGATTCAGGAGGTGATAGGCCGCTGTTTCAATGGATTTATTTGTCCTTAATCCAAGCTGTGACGTACATAAAAGCTTGTTTGTTTCCAAATGATCTATATCTCTGAGGGCTACCTCTTATAATAATAATTTGGATATAGAGCAGAGCAAGTATGTTTGCCTGTAGTTATCCACTTCGGTGGAATCACCTTTTTCATGTACAGGTATAACTATTGATTTTTTTAGAACTTCTGGAAAGTATCCCTTAGGTAGGGTTATGGTACAATAATATCAGGTTTTATTTTCTTAATTGAAAGGGCAACTGGAAGAAAGGATCAAGTAAAATTTTATGAAAATATTCGTATATGTCATGGAAGAAGGTGTTATGTGAATATGTAACTTGCCCCGTCAGGATTTGCTTCTATTCTCCATATCTGAGCAGATACACAGTGGCAGACAGGGTTTTGTTACATTGAACATCAAGGATGCTAACTTTACTACAACCTATTTTTCTCACAAACACATATTTGTAACATAACTCCTTCTTCTACTTACCCCTTCAATAATTGTGACATTTGAGAGTTAATCGAAGCCTGCCGATTTTTTATTCTTCATTTGAGATAGGGCTTTTATTATCTCATATTCGGTAATGCGATAGGATTGAAATGGTTGAATTATAGTTACATTTTCAGTAACAGGGTAAAGACCTTTTGACCGAAGTGATTTGACACGGAAATTTTTGCTGTATTTGAAAAGTATTCCGCAAATAGTTCTGACACTTCATCTGGGTCTGTTTTCAGACCACCATCGTGTGTAAGAGATATTTTTTTTTGGTTATTTGTATTTCTCCCAAGTTCTTTATCAATAATTTTTCAATGTCTCTCCAGTTTTGTTTTCAGACTGGTTTATTTTAGAATTAAAACCTAGTTCTTTTTAGACTACTTTACATTTTGATTGTGCTCTCGCAATCTTGATTTGTACTGTTCAATTAAGTGAACTTCAGATTTTTGATAGTTTGAGAGAAGCCAGAATATTTCTTTCAATTTTTTTACCTTCATCGATTATATCATGAGTTATCTAACTTTTATTGTTGGATTTCATGTAGGTCCGCTTCTTCGCACATGTTACATCAAAACACCATAGCAGTATGTAAGTCCAATCTTCAGAAGTTAACCGATTTCGCAATTCAGCAATATTTTCATCACATAAACTTCGTCTCATGCTAGATGAGATTGTATTTTTTTTATTCTCTGTAATATTGTTTTCTTGTGTGCCAAATAATAATAGTAATAATAATAATACTTCCTCATAACCACTCATAGAGTGTACCCAAAGGCATAGCCTGTGCGGGTAGAGGACGGCTATTATTATTGTTTTCCGTGGCGCTTCAAGGTGACTTACTGATGTTCTCGGTGGTGTATTCACTTATCATCTATAGGAAAACTCGGAAAACCTCCAACACCACCCCGGGTGGTCTGTGCGCACTTCAAGCTAGCACCAGACGTCGGGATTGGCATCTAGGCAACTCACATCACGCTTGATTCACAACAAGGTATGCACATTTAGCCTCCTAGAGAGACCCGTGTACTTGAGAAAAAAGATTCTGGTTACCATGTAATCAATGCAAGTTGAACTGGTGTGTGCATTTTGATTTGTGAATATTCTAGTGGCACCTTGAGCTGAAACTTTCGGAAAGCAGTTTGGTATTCAAATTCGATTTGTGATAGTTTATGTTGAAATACCCAGAAAGAATAGTGAAGTCAGAACGTTCAGATGCAAGGAGTGCCTGTGTTAAGCATTCCATGAAACTTTTAATTTTACTGCTTGGTGGCCCGTACCCTGTTACAACAGCAACTTTTGTGTCATTTATGCTTTAGCGAATTGCACATATTTGCATATTTCAATTTCAGATTCAATTGATAATATTTTTATTGGTTTTATTTTAGTGAATGTTCGTCATTTCTTAACTAGAATGAGGGCTCCACCGTGTTTTTGATTTTTCCTTGCATATATAGATCCCATTTCATAGTTACCAAAGTACATTAAAATTATTTTTGGGATAGTCATCCTCAAGCCAATGCTCCGATAAGTAAAGGACGTCAATATTATTAGTCTTCACAAACAATTCGATTGAGATATAGAAGGAGGATATAGGAGTAGTATTGTCAGTAAAATTTCAACATTTTTTTAATTCCATAACAACTGTATTGAAAAAATATCAAAGAATAAAAGTAAATCGATGACGAATTGACCTTTATCATTTACAGCTGTAATGGAATAAAAGAAAGTCGAAATATTACTGGTAATTGTTCAATATTTCCAAAACACCCAGAATATCAGATAATAATACGTTTTTGCTCTTAGACTTTTTTATTAGAAGTATTCTTCTCCTGTAGTCTGCTCATTCGTTTCTTTACATTATTATAGTTTTATAATACTTTTGAGTTCCTCATGCAGAGGGGCAACACTACTCGACGGAAGACCATTAAACGAATTATGAAAAATGTTGCTTTACGTAATCCAATCTTTCGCAAAGACATACAACATAAACATGAAAAAAACCATAAAAACATTATTTCGGCTTTGATATTCAAAATGCATTGCAAAGTAGTTCTTGTAGAAACCTTTGCCAAACATTAAACAGGTATAATTCAACGGTCGTAGGGGGCAGTAGTTGTTTTCTGTGGAATACTTGCCGACGACCATACCTATTGTATAGGTTTCTTTGCGGAAGATTGGATCACGTAATCCACCATTTTTCATAATACTTTTGAATTCTTTTTAATTCTAGTTTTCATTTGAGCAGTTCTTTTCGAAAGTATTTTTTACTGTGACAGGTTAGGAAAATGGCATCACTCAAATATAAATTCCCTATTGAGAGTTTAGCGAGTTTCTTCAATACAAATCTTGATACAATAGACTGTTCTCTTGACAACCTAGCCGCATCTAGTTCTATAATCGAGAAGGCTGTTCTTCATCTCTTTCCTTCTAACAGCAATAAATGTATCTAACGCTGTTATACGTGTACTGAGAAAAAACACTGGCAATATAAAGACAATGATCAATACTTCTTCTATGCCTCCTAAGGAAAAACATATAACTTTGGAAGACCCTCGTAAAATAAGGATAAGTATGTCAAATAAAATATATGAATGATATAAAAGATAATATAGAAGTAGAGGTGGCTGATAACGTCCAAATGAGACATGAAAATATTTTCCATTCTACACCAATTAACTCAAGTGAAATTGAAGATGAGTTAAAAAACAGTACCACATCAGTTTCGAATGTCGACTAAAACAGTATTTTTAATAATAATTTTGAATCTTCTAATAGTGAAGTTGCTGATGAATAATCGACACTCCCAACGAACAGAGACGTACATAACTCATTTTTTATGATATTTCAGGAAAGCCAAAATACTGATTTTTTTTTTCAATATTTAGTCGAAATACAACTTTTTTCAAGTAGATTTCTTCATAACTACTCGATCTAGAGATACGGCTTTTTTATCGTCAGCAACAGTTTTTTAACCTGAATAAGCCTACACGTATGACATAACCGTTTTCTCAGAAGATCTGAAACAATCAAGGTATACGCTTATTGTCAGCATGAATGTAAGGGAGATATCGCATTGTATGGGCGTATTATAAATACTGAGAAACAAAGGAAATGTTTGATCTGATGCAGTATACAAGAAGACCAAAGCAGAAATCACTGTTAAAAATGATAGACACCCCAACGATATATAGAATATATCGGATCCATTGCAATTCCTCTGCACGTTTATGTTTAGAGTACTGCACAAATCTTTTGAAGCAGTAAAGGTCCTACTTTTCATCTAGATGCAACTGGTTCTATCATCCGCAAGCCTGATAGTTTGTTCAAACGAGTGTATTATTATTACGCATGTCTTATAGATACAACTACTCAGAAATAACCACGTATGCCCTGTGTTGGAGATGACTTCCTGTGAACACGATGGTAGTTCGATCGGTGCGTGGTTATTGAGATAAATATCTTTTTCCTTATCTTCAAACTCGAAAAATGGCCCGCATTCGAAAGTGTAGTTATTGATTTGAGTTTTGCCTTTTTGAATGCGATACCCATTGCTTGGAACTCTATATGGGACTTAAGGAATATCTAGATCTCACATTTGACGTGATGACGATGTCGCAGCTATTTCCCAAAGAAAAAATTTAAATCTGCATTTGTTGCTTCCACATGTTCCGTATAGTGTCAGATGATATAAAGTAGCATAATTCAGATAGTACGGTTCGGAGTCATCTGAAAGAAATTTTGACTGCAACGTTCAAAATTATTGAACGGAAAAATTTTGGACGAAGGATGCTTTCGGAAGGTATATGTTATTTTGAATTTGCCGAGGAAAACACCCCGTTTTGAATCCTATTTGGCTTCTCTCTTGAATGTTCTCTGATAGATAATACAAAAAACGCTCGATGAGCTGATTGAAATACAGAACAAGACAAGAAATCAGTCTGATTATCCATAATGGTTTGAAGAGAGACAAAAACGAATAACAGCATCGTTTTATGAAAAAGTTGTCAGAGCAAGCGAAAGATCGGTTCATGAAAAGCTTGCCTCGCATATCATCACTCAGCCTGAAATAACTACAAAGGAAATGACTCGTGGCAAAATCAATGAAACCAATGCTAGATTGTCCTATGAACAAGAAATATGAAACTTCTGGATCATAATTTTTTCTTGTATTTTTTTTATTTTTCGTTAACCAGCTGTCGTCCAGCTACGAACGACAGCCCTCAGAAGTCGAAACTTGTGCGAGCCAAGGATTAACGAGGTCTTATCTTTTAACGTGTGATTCCTAGCACTTTAACTGATGGGCTGGTAGGGAAAGATGGGATCATAGAAATAAAATTACCATTCAAGATTAGAAGTATGGATCCTAATATTGCCATCGCCAAAGGACTTCTTTCCTATTTTGATAGAGTGGGAAGCTCAAAACGTCTCAAGAATACTAATACAAAATTCAAGGTTTTGTAGAGATAAATAGTGAATGGTGCGATTTCGTCGTTTACACTTTCGAAGGAATCAAAATCGAGAGAATATCAAGACAGAAATATCTGCGAACTGATTCTGAAGAAAATACAGGATGTTTTTAAATTTTTAAATAATAGTAATAATAAGAATAATAATAACAATAGAAATAATGCTAGTGGAAACGATTACAACCGCAATGACAACGGACACTTTGAGTGGACGGATGAACTAAGGGACAGTCTTCTGCATTGCTATGGGAGCAGTGAACTCGCCCGAAGGGGATACATGGCGAGAATGCATACTCTGTAGTGTGAAACACACCCAGACCATGATGCCTTTTCCGCACAAAATCTGAGGGAATATGCCACGTGTCGACCTGGCTGTAAAGGAGACCCGCATCATACCACCAACGGAAGGCATCAGAACCCGCAGGGTGCTTCATAACACCAAGCCCCTGAAGCCACAACAAATGGCATGGGTGGATGCGGAGATTCACGATGTACTCTCAGAAGAGGCTGACATCTGGCAGATCAACTCTGTAGTGTATGACGCTGCTCAGGCCCTGTCCCAAGCGGAGGGAAGGGATACCACCCCTCTGATTGGGAGGCATAAGCGGCGCATTCACAAGATGGAAGCTAAGATCAAGTCGGCGAGACAACACGCGTCTCGTATCCAGTGTGTGGCGGAAAACGTGGCTGCCAATAGGCCCTTCACGCCCGCAGTGTGGTGAATTGCCGCAAATTTAAGAAGAGCTCACCACACACTAAATAAAGGCCAATAAAAAAGATTACCATCAAACAACACTAACTTGATAGGATACGAATGCTGGTGGCTGCAAAAAGGTCACTAGTGAGGCGGGCGTGAAGCATCGCGGAAAACATGAAGTTCCACGATAAACCTTCTTGCCTATTCCAAGAGCCACCACGTGTTGTGAATAACCCGCCGGCATCTGATCGGGTGAAAACCTTCTGAAACAACATATTTATTGAGTTTCCGGAATCACTCAACGTAGATACTCCAGCCCAAGCGCAGTTCGAAACTTTCTTCAGGATACAGGGTGTCTTATCACTAGCCCCACTCAACCTATTAAAAAAAAAATTGATTAGACATAGACACAATATTTGCACTGTAATAATAATTATTCTAGTTTTTGATATAATAAATTGATATGGAAACATACCTTTTACCGGATATTATCCAATTTATGATGAGCCCACTGACTGATAAAAAAAACATAACCACTGACAAATCCTCTTCAAGAGTTTAGTTGAGAATCATATTCCAAAATATTTCCATTATCGAACAGAACGATTCAAAACTGTATAAAAGTGAATTGCAAAACAGATCCTCCACTAGAGATGATTTGAATAATAAAAAATTTTTGCATTCACAAGTGGTTAGACTTCACCCTACCAAGATCAGCAACCAAAAGTGCTCAGATCACGAAATTGTGCGACTGACAAACAATGTGTCAAATAAACTTATACTTTTTGGCGGTAGACGGCGCCACTATAGGTATTTTCCATATAGATAATACATATATATTTAATTTTAACACATAACTTCAACAAATAACGTATATTTGAACAAATGAACCGTTACATATCAATCAATAATCATTTACACCAAATGAAAGATTATTTCCTCAACACCTAAGCAATGGTGATGACACCTTCTTGTTGGACGCTCGCACATCATCACCGATATTTCCACCAAACAGAATTCTTCTACGCTAAATTTATTATCGTCCGTGACGACTGTGACAAGAGACTGCCAATTAACGTTGAACAGCTGATAACTGCTCTACGTTAACCTATGCCCGACACAATGAGTTACGAACTACTTTATCGTCAACGATGAAGAAAATACAAGGTGAGTAGGTATTTTAGCTAAATATGAAAGAAAAACTGTTTAGAGCTATGTGTTAATGTATGGATTTGGACACTGTTCAATATCTTAATCTTCATTTGTTTTGTAGAACTAGCCGACGTAAGAGAGCAAGTGCCCCCAACAACGATGGAGCTAATCTACAAGGCTACCGAATAGTACGTTTCACAGGTGAAACGAGACATCAACAGTACAAAAGTTAGTAATAATAATGTTCGATAAGAAGTGAAATACCAACAAATTTCTTCTGTTTCAGAAATTGTACGAGAAGAAACCAGAGCGGGCTCAGGAACCAAATATATTGTACTATAAATTACCATTAAATGTATTATTATAAATATTGAATAATTGAAGTGGAGAATACAGGGCGAGTAGTTTTTAATCAAAGATATGACGTTAGTTGAAAAGTAGTAAACTCAGTTGAATTAATCGGTCAATATAGTGATGAATAATTGTTTAATCGAACAGTATACCGTAGGTTCACATTTGAACGTAACAATCCCCCCCATTCTTCAAGAAATTTACCTCGTAAATTTCATAAATAAAAAACGTGATAGCTAATCCTCTCCCGGACTGGCCTTCAGGTCCTTTATATGCCAAACGCTCACGGAATTACCCTGCTCAATTCGTAGTTCGTACGTCCAAGGTAACAACTTTTTATAAATATAAAATGGACCTTTAAATCTAGGTGCTAACTAATGAGAAAAGTATTTTGCTGCATCTGACAGCACATAGTTACCAATTGATCAAAGATATGACGTTTGTTGAAAAGTAGTAAACTCAGTTGAATTAATCGGTCAATATAGTGATGAATAATTGTTTAATCGAACAGTATACCGTAGGGTCAAATTTGAACGTAACAACTTCCCCAGACAACGGGCCGTGGACTTTTGAGCTTGGAGTGTCCACACAACAGAATGGTACTGTAAAGTAATCAGGAGTTTAGATCCCCTTCTCTGCCTAGTAAGTGATTATGAAAAAGCAGGGATTGGAACATTTCTTTTCAAGGCAGCAACCCGTGCAACTGATGAACTCGGTCTCGTATTCGACAATGAACGGACGAACCCAAACTCTGTCACCGAGATGGAACCCGTTTAGCAAAAAGCCCACGTGAAAGCTGCGGATTAAGTCAATGCATGGGGTCTTCTTCAAGAACATTGAAGAACTTGGCTTATCCAGAAACCTGACCTTCGCTTTTCTCAGATCAAGTGGGCTGAAGTCGGAAACCGAGTGATTCATTATGGCCTGCCAAGATGGTGTCTTCAACACCCTCGTCTACCGTAGTCGCGTGATGGGTATAAAGGTCCCTGACACTAGATGCAGAGCGTGTCGTGGAGCAGCTGAGAACATTATGCATTTGCTGTCAGCTTGTCCAGCTTATGCGGTCTCAGCCTATATCCACAGGCATAACGCGGTGTTGTAATTACCACCTACGACACTCGTACGGTATAGAAGAGACACCGGTGTTGCCTTATGCTCTCAGGGATATTGAGTCCGTTGTGTAGAATGAAATGTGCCGAATCTACTGGAACTACCCATTTCCCACCCTCAGGCAAATACAAGCCAATAAGCCTGATGCAGTCCTTCTCGACCATCAAAGTAGGACAATTTTCGTCACAGAGTTTTCGGCTTCTGGCGAAACGAGCATCGTCCGAAATGGGGAGAAAAAACTGACAAAATATCGAGATTTACTCTTTGAAATCCGCAGGCTCTACCCGAACCATTCTGCCAAAATGGTGGTTCTGATCATAGGGGTACTTGGTGGAATGATGGACATGCTGCTCTCGAATATGAAAATCATATCGGCTTGCCGCAATGCGGCAGAAAGCCTAGCCGAGAGAATGCAGAAGGCCGCAATTCTTGGTTCACTCCGTTGACTCAGGGCACATGATTCTCGGATCCAGCAATCATCCACCCCACGGAGGAGGAAAGTGTTCATTTGGGTTAATGACACACCAGTGCGCCCTCCGGTTGTATCGGAGCTCCGGAGACATGGCCTGACAGGAATATTTCTAATGGAACAAAAAATAATAATAATACTCCTTCATATCCACTCATAGAGTGTACCCAATGGCATAGCCTGTGTGGGTAGAGGACGGCTATTATTATTATTTGCCGTATTTACCGTATGTTACCATATTTGCCATATGTAAGCGAACAACTCACTTTTCTGAAATAGAAAAGTGAAAAATTATTGCTAATTGCAGACAAAACGTACTACAGAAATATCGATCAAAATTATATTACAGCACATTTCGGAAATCTTCCTACTGTCATTAATGAAATCACCAGCGAGGACTTCCATATACTGTCGACTAGAGAGTGGCTCACTAATTTCATAATAGATTGTTTTCTACACGTTTTTAACAAAGATGCTCCGGAATATCAAGTTGTACCGTGTTTATAAGCCACCAGAATATTTTTGTTCTCTGCAGGTGAAAATCACGATTATATTATGAATTTCCTAATAAATGGTGACAAATTAATTCTTCCAATTCTTCAAAATTGCTCATAGATATATCTCTCCCCGACCACGTCTTCATCACTTTTGTCTCAGTGTTATAAACCTTCCGAAAAAAGAATTTGTTTCTCAACCCGGCGGGTAGTTCTTTAACAGAAACGAAATCATACATGATTAAATTTTTGGAGTATTTGAAGTATTATAACGAACTGAACAACAGAACGATAGAACTTGATGGATGGATCTGTAAACTACTTATACAATAAACTCATAGCATAAGTGGTTCATAAAATTTTCGGAATGTTCTAAATGTGCGTTTTTGTCAAAATCACTGATAATTTTTCACGTAATTACACGAGATGTCCGGCGTTTCTCCACCAATTTGTGACACTGTCTGGGGACTGGGAGAGAATTATATATAAGGTCCCTGATATTAGATGTTTATTGAGTTGTTACAATGTCACTATGTTAAAATACAACCGAATATGCATTCCAGTCATAAAGCTGTGGCTTGGGTTATGGCTTCCTCCGACTCCCCGCACGCGGTGGGCGTCCTTCTAACCTGACATGTCTCCGTTGTGAGGTAAGCTCGAACTATTCTACAGGGTGTATTTGGGACAATATTTTTATTCGATCTTATCACCATAACGGCCTTCCAAAGATCAACAATGCCGGTTTTATGGCAACGCAACTATTTATGAAATTTCATCAGTTTCATAGTCTATCATTGAAAAGATTTATTTTTTGGAAAACAAATTTCATTCCTTTCATCGCGTACTTTCCTCAATACGTAAATTGATAATTATGTCAATCATTATCTAATAATGTGTAGAGCAGTGCCGTGTTGTGCTGGTAAGGAAAATAACAAGTTTATCGAAAAGTGTATCTAGGAGTAGATAGAGTGAAAGTGGTATAGGAGAAACATACCGTTTATTCTCATTGTGTAACATTGCTGGCAACCAGAAAAGTATGTTTGGATACATAATTAATGTATAAGTATTTATTCTCTTCCTTCGTATCTCATTTCGGCGAATATTCGGTTTCTATTCATTTATCAATATTTTACCACGACTTTTTCAGTTTTTGATCAACTTCAAATTTTCCTGTACTTTATTTCTAATCAGAATCATGGTTGACTTAATAATCGTCAGAAAAATAAAAGCCAAAAGCACATCGGATGTAACCTTGCCTGGATGGATAGAAGCTTTGGAGATATAAATATTGAAGAGTTTGAGGAATGCAATGATATAAAAAGCATTCAGATTTTTTTCTTGCATGAATGATAACAATTTTTTTCCATTATTACAACACAGAATTACTGAAAACGACACTTATATGCGAGAATGTATTCCGGCCAAAGATAAACTCACCCCTACTACTAGTGAATCTTTTACTGCAGTATAGTTTACTGCGATATTAAATTTTATAACACTTATCTGCTATGAAACTATTTATAAATGGTTTTTATGTATTTTTTAAAGGCTCCAAAAACAGCGACTGATTGGTTGTTGATAAAGAAAGTTAGGATCTGTAACAATGAAAATTACGAAATTTTAGACATTAATATACTATATTATCATTAAATTGTTTGCACTCCACGATCATTAGCTGTAATTTCATCTAGTACCGAAATCAACCTACGATTACCTTGTAGTCGACTCAAGTTCGATTCGTTGATCGTAATCGAAAGTTCGAAATCCCAGGGCAGACACCTGAAGGCCATTTGACAATTTGCGTTAAATACTGTGAACAAGGGTGAATCAAATTGAGGTCAGGGGATGCTTTTAAAAGACAGACGGCGCGACGCATTGTGAGCTACGTTTTCTATGTTGGTTGACGGTTGAGGTAGGTACGCCAGAATCGGACTGGCTTACCGGAAGAAAATACCGTTTATTTGTTTTCGTCAAGAGATATATATATATATATATATATATATATATATATATATATATATATATATATATATATATATATATATATATATATATATATATATATATATATATATACCTATACTCAGTTAATACTTTGGAACATTATTAAAATATCAAAAACTATTCTGCACCTGAATGAAAACAACAATTTTTTATACGGTGACCAATAGGAAAACGTGTCACTCTCTTTCAAGAACCATGAAAGTGGTAGGTAGGTGTTCCTCCATTCAAATCGAAAAATTATTTGAGCAATCAAATTTGAAAAGTATTGCAAAGTAGTCCTTGTAGAGAACCTTGACAAGTATCAAACAGATATAGTTCAATGGTCGTCGTAGGGAGCAGTAGTTCTTTTCTGTTGGATACTTGCGAACAAAAATACCCATTGTAAAGAATTCTTTCTGAAGTTCTGGATTATTGATATGTTTGGAAATTTCATTTGGGCGTTAAGTGTTGATACCTGTCATTTAGAATTTTTTTTTCGAAATAATCAAATCATGTTTTTTGTATAAAAAGCCGTAAATTCTGGTGATTTACATGACATCAATGATTTTTTCATGAATGAATTCAGCATTATTTCAGTACTGAAAAAATACTGTTTCAAATGCTCAACAAAACATCAAATCTGCATCAAATTCAACATAAATTTGAAACGATACGCTCATTTTTCCGTTGGGAAAATATTTTTATCGATATTTAGTGATTGAAACTCGGTGGCATGATGAAGCTATATAGCGTTATGAAATAATTTTGTCGAAGTAACTATTTTGTATTATTTCAGTTTCGTCGATTTTTAAAAGTGAAAAAAAGTTGCACAGACCTTTCAAATTTCTGACATGTGTAAGTTCGGACGGAAGCAAATTTCTTTTGATGAAATATTATGAAATTCAAACAAATAAGTTATCCGAGTAAGAGCAATTACTATAAACAGCGCTATAAATAAAAGAGCGCCACAGCAAATACTAATAATAGCCGACCTCTACCGACCGAGTATTATTATAGTATTATTATACGAACTTTTAAAAGGTAGCGAAAGTCACGTGCCTCCGCTCGATCTATGATGCCAACTTCATCAAGACACTGTATGTATATAAGTTGCTATTCTATTATCTTATCATTGATCATTCCAGCAGATCATCATTATTATTATTATCATTATTGGCCTGATGATTTTTAATCTAGAATGATAGTTGATTGAATAATTACTTTAGAAGATTATGTATTTGTTGCAAATATTTCATATGTGCGATGCAAATTCGAAAACATTGTTTAATTTTTCTAATTTATAATGTCGGTGTTGTTTTCAAAAGAGTGGATTTTTTTCGTTCCCTGGCCAATATTAAATCGAAATGAAATTATTTGCTATGAAAAACAATGAATCTCCAACAATCGTGAATAATAGAAAACTTTTCGTTGATTAATATTATTCTGAGCTATCCCTCTAATCTTCCCAATACCTACTTATGCTGGTGAATTTATAACTTCTATAAATTCCCTCAGTACACTCGACAGACAAGATTCTTCAAAACTAGTTTCTTCATTTCTTGAATGATTATTTAAACTGCATCAGCGCAAAAAAATCTCGTTTTTTATTGTACGTGATTCGGTCCTGTCTGAGCCTGATTGCAGCATCATTGCATATGAAAAGGGTGAGTTAGGGGTAGATCGTTGCGTCTCAGATTCCATTATTCAACCCCATTGACAAAAGCCTCCCCAAATATCCCATTCAAGTCGGATTTTTTACAGAACGGATGCAAGAGAGGGGTGAGTTTACCAGGTGCGATTCTATGAACATTCGCTACACGGTGATCTTGCAAACAAAGATTGCAATCAACAATACCAATGGGTAAAAATGGGTTGTCACAGTGTCGGCAGACGCGACCCTTCAGTTTACTCTCGCGATGGTACCAGATTCGACCGGAGTAGTGTGATCTAGTGATGGTTATTAGTGATTGAGTTTCTGATTTACTCCATTTCAATTGAAATATTGAACAAAAATATCTTTAGTGGAAGGGTTTTGTGCGACCCCCACTATTTCAATTGTTTTTATTTCCATTTTCAAGATGATTTGTTTTAAAAAGAGATTTGCATTTGGAACACATGGACCACCGATGTTGATTATGAAAATACAAATGATCAAAAACTGAACATTGTGGGATTGACCATCATGGTGAAAGGTAATGAAATTTCAAATATTTTTTGTTGAAGTAAGTCACTATATTTTATTGAATTGAAATAAACATGATACTTGTAAATGGTTTCAATAATTGCATCGGTCTACTTTGTAATAATTGTAATGTTTATGACTGATTGATACGAATTTCTAAATGAGTCCTTCTTGGTTCGTGTCCACTTTAAAAAAATAAAAATAAAGATCTACAAAATATGTTTAGCCATCCTATAAAAGATTGCAATTCTGGTTCACTAACTTAATTTTTGTATCCAACGACAAAGCATGTGCCGTTGAGGGATGACTTACTTCTATTATTATTGCCGCAGCCCTAGAGATTTTGAACGTTAGCTGATACCTACTAGCATTTTAGAATGTTCTATTCGATTTCGAATTCGATTCTTTTTTTAAGCTCCTATGACTCATAATATAAAATATAAAAAAGTGATTAGCAATGACAAACTGAACCTGCACATTTGTTATTACTGCAAGTTTACTATTGGTTAATAAAAGAGTTTTTCAAATTCCCAATTTATTGTATACTTTTCAGTTTTATGTATTATTTATGATCGCATGGGCGGCAATCTTCTAACAAAGTTATATCTTTTTGCAGGGAATTTTTGCCAAATGTGCTATTATATACCTATGAGAAAATGCATGCGTTTAGTATATAGTATTACTTTGGTAATTCAATTAAAGTGGAAATATATACGCGAGAGTTACTGAGCTATCGGTTTTCAGCAAGGATTATGTTATTGTAGGAATGTAGTCTTTGGTTTAAATCTACTAACGTTTCGACCGCAACTGTGGCAGTCATCTTCAGTGGCGTGGTCGAACTACTCTTTTGGACGTGTCAACTGAAACTTATGATTATGTCATTTTTTTTCTTTTTTAGCGATAGTGATACTGTTTCAGTAAAATTCCAAACACTAGAGATATTCTATAGAATAAATTCTTGATGTCAGATTTCTAAAGTGTGAATGTGTGTCTGGAGAGCTATAACCAATGTTACACCAATAAAATCAGTCTTTTCCTTCAATTGGAAAAAATAAAATTCTCAAATTTGGATGTTAGCTAGTTCGTTCACGTCAAGTACTCAGTGAAAATCAGTCAAATAGTATGTTAGACAATATTTAATTTTTTTACTTATTGTACTTTTTTAACGACCGATCAAATAACCAAAAACATGTTCACAAAAAGTATTCAAAACTATTAAAAATACAATTTTAAATGTTTGTAGCAAGAAATCATATATTTTTCGGCAATTGTGGCCCTCATTTTATTTCTCAAATATCAATTGCAATTCTCAATCCTTACGTTGTCCCAAAAGGCAGACTCAGGAAACTTCTACTCTAGAATGTATTATTCTTTGTGGGCAATCAGGCGATTTTTCGGATTTATTTAACAAGATTTTCCTTCCCATTCACTACAACTCCCCCATTTCGGCAATACTTACAACTAAAAACTTACTGGGCATTACTGACACTATAAGCTTGTAATTTTCAAAACTTTTGATCTGGTGATATCAGTTATATGAGAGCATTGCGAAGTAAATGTAAACTTTTGTTGTTACCTATTCTAAACCGAGTTTATTTATTTTTATCTCAATTTAAATACTATTCTCACAAAATTGAGTGAAAAATCATTTGATGAATAAAAGAAAGTTCCTGAAACCTAAAACCTGCAAATCCACTGTACATTTTAAACTATGCACCAACTTTTAGCACGTTATGTGCTGTGTATTTTTGTTCCTTGAAATAGGTAATCAGTTTCTCTATACGTTTTGGCTTTCGGTAAACTCTCATTTGTCATCTTCAGGTGATGTCTACTGTCTGAACTAGTCTAACAAACAATTCTTATTATGCATTCAGTAAATATAGTATGCATAAAAAAAACTATCATCAGATTCAACTGTTGAATGCGAAGGATGGTGAAAGACATTCTATGCATATTATTGTCGTGAACAAACGATCGTCTTATCAATGGATTGTCCCAAGTAGCACAAGTAGTATTATATTATAATTTTGATTCTGGATGGAAAAAATATGTAGATATTAATGTTTTATCAATAGGGTTAACAGTTCATCAACCAATATTGACCCAATATTATGAGAAAATCTACATTCAGAATAGGTTGATCCAATATTCCACCAACATTATTACTCTAATATTGTTTGTCAATATTGATTCAGTTTGGATCAATATAATTTCTACATTTACAATAAATATGTTTATGTTGAAAGAATACAGGGGTGCCCTTCTCTCTAAGCGTTTCCACATCTGTCAGAAAACAACTACTTCCCTGGCTTATACCACGACGGACATTGAACTACAACTGACAGATATTTGTGCAACGTTCTTCAAAGAAGACCCAATTGCAAGTGCTTGTCTCGTAATCAAACAGAAAATTATCCTTCATTTGGCTGGGAATGACCACCTCCAGACACGCATATATATACAAATATATTTATATTGGCCCAATATAAAATAAAGTTTCAGTCAATATGAGGTGCTAACTGAGATGCAGATGAGCATGGATGAAATATTTCAGCAATCTCTCGAAAACTCAATTTTCAATTTTCATTTAAAATAGCTTTTAACTAGAGTGGATGAGTCGAGTACTGTTGATATTAACGTTTACTACGGCCACCTTTTGTATCGGTGACTGGCCCTCGTCTTTCTTAGCTAGCAGAGGTATTTCTAAGACTTTTGAGGGTTGCTTGTAAGGGTGCAGTCGGCTGACGGTGAGAATACATTTGAACAAATATCGGCTGACATGAATCCTCTAAAGAATAATGCACCCGATTGAGAGGCCAATATCATAATATCAATTCCGTGAGTTTATGCACTGTTTTCCTACAGTAATCAATTGGTTGTGAACGTAATGTCTCGAAACATGCGAGAACTAGTTATGAAAAAGAAGAACCAAATAAAGAGAGTTAATCACACTGTATCGAAAACTAAGCTGCTCAAGCATACATATACACCATCATAACTTCTGTGACTGAGTTATGAATTCTGTAGTATCGGCAGATACACCAAAAGTCTACAAGATGACTTCAAAAACATCATTTCAAGTAATATGCACTGTGTGCCAGAAGCGATGAAACAACCAACATTTCCGGGGAGCAAATATGTCTTCGGTTTCGTATTAAGAAAAATCAATCTACCACTAATTCACTTTTTTCCTTGAAAAAAATCGGTTCTTAAAAATCAATATTTGTCTTAATTCTCATGAAAACACACCGATATCTTCCGTAATTTTTGAGGTGGAATTGTATAGTTCTGCTGTATCTATCGAATATGCACATTTCGCAAATTTAAGTCGGAAATTACGTAAGTTAAGTGGGTGTTTTCATGAGAAGTAAGACCAGTTGGGATTTTTTAGAAACTAAATTCATAAACAGTGACAGTGAAATATGTGTTCTGATTACGGATTTGAAGATATTTCCGATCTATTTTGTCCCCTATGATTTTTTGGAAATGTTGTTGGTTCCTTCGCTGCTGGCATACAGTGTTCACTTTAAATATCGATTTGACGTCACTTCCTACATTTTTTATGTATATATCGATTGTAAAAACTCAGAATTTTACAGCAAAGTTAAAAAAATTAGGGAGGTGTTTCCACGAGAAGTGAGACACATTGTATATCATATCCATAGGTGGAAGATTGTGGAAATATGTGAATACTGTAGAAATATTGTTTGAGATTCATTTCTTCAGGTTAAGGTGACTGTTAACAGGTAAAAATCATATTGGAATCATTTGCATATACGAGAACTTGATTGTTGAAAAAATTCAGGAAAATCAATAATATATTATATAATAAATAGTAAAGAACCGAGCACACCTGCTTTTCGGTTTATATCACTAGTTCAAATAAGACTGGCGAAACTCCAGTTATCAATTTTTTGATAAAATATATCCGAATTCATCCACAGGAATTCTGAAGTACTGTAGTGAGAAACTGTCGTCTGATGATGAAAAAAGAATTCTTTATCGAACTGAAGAGAAAATCTGAAAAAAAGGTCCTATGGTGTTGTCCTATGACAAGAAGCTGAACAGAGTAAGTGAAAATAGCAATTCGTTTTTTTGTTATAATCTCGGTTTCTCAGAGAGGAGAAATATTTCAGAGCTCTCTTGTGAGGAACGAATCAGAAAATATTGAAATTTTTTTATTACAACGTCGGTTCTTTCAGTTCCAGCCAATCAAGAATTATAAAACGAACTTCCAGGAGGTAGGTTCTACGGAAGGTATCATATTTTTCATCGGCTAATATTCCGAGTTAGCATTCTATCGTTTGGAATTTCTTGTAAATTATAATGGGCTTCTCCTAAGAAGAGGTAATTTTGAAAACCACATTTCAAAGTTGAAACTCAAATATTGCTGTGAATGAGCGGAAATTCGTTGTAAATGTTGCCAGTGGCTGGTTGCTCGGCGATCGGCCGCTAAAGCATCTGCTAGTAGTGAACACGGTTCCAATATCCTCAAGTGCATTAGTATCGTAAGGTAGCCACACGTCTTGTTGTAAAGCAAGTATGATCTGAGTTGCCTAAATGCCAATCCCAACGTCTGAAGCCTGCTTGAAGTGCGCACCGACTATCTGAGGTGATGATGCTGTAGGTTTTCCGTGTTTTCGTACAGATGAAAAATTAATACGCCAGCCAAAATCAGTAAGTCCCCCCGGAGCACCACATCAAACGTTAAAAATAGCCGCCCTCTACCTGTAAAGAATTTGCCTTGTGTACACTCTAGGACTATTCATGAGGGAGTATTATTATTATTAAGCTATATTCAAGATTTCTCTGTATATATGTATAGTTGCATTTATCATTCCTGTAATAATGTTTTGTTCTTGTGCTATAGACGTTAACCTCATCACAGTTGAAGGTGTGTTTCAATTCGTTTTCTTTCACAAAAATGATAATAATATAATAATAATAATCCTTGGTTCACTCCGCCCGCTCTGGGCACATAATTCTCGGACACAATAGTCACTTACCCCACGGCGTGGGAAGTGGTTATTGAGCCAATGATCCAGCGCGCCCTACGGAAGTATACGGGCTCCGGAGACAGGGCCTGACTGGGAAATTCCTGACTAAAAAAATAATAAAATGTTATGATAAACCACAAGTAAGGAAATATCATGAGAAGATCTAGGAAAACGCCAAAGATCAGATGGAGGTACCGGAGCACCTCCCGTTTTGTCTTGAGCGCAAAAAAATCATTTTAGTGGAAAATTAAAGAAATTGAGGTTTAAAATATCCCATTTACAATTAGGAGAGAAAAGAAAGGATGTAATGACTGAAACCAAAGAAGTAAAAATGATGCTGAAGAGATAATAGTGTTATTAACACACTTATGGTTCTGATCGTTATGTTTAATCTGTTTGTTGTCATTGCAATAGTGAATATTTCTTGTATTTTTTTTGCCCGTTTTGAGTTCATTTTTATATGCTCGGGAATAGAGTTGTATACGAGCGTTTTTTTGTATGAGAAGGAACTTTTGAATATATATATTTTTTTTCCATACGGAATGTACCAGTCAGGCCCTGTCTCCGGAGCTCCGATACTACCGGAGGGCGTGCTGGTGTATCATTAACCCCAGCAAACACTCTTCACGTACGTGGGGTGGGTGATAACTGGGTCCGAGAATCATGTGCCCTGAGTAAACGGAGTGAACCAAGAATAACGGCCTTCTGCATTCTTCCGGCTAGGTTTTCTGCCGCATCACGGCATGCCGGTATGATTTTCAGATTTGAGAGCAGCGTGTCCATCATTCCACTAAGGACCCCTATTATCAGAACCACCATATCGACAGAATGGTTTGGATAAAGCCTGCGGAGTTCAAAAAGAAAATCTCGATATTGAGTCCGTTTTTTCTCCTCTTTTTGGACGATGTTCGTTTCGCCAGGAGATGAAAACTCAATGACGAAAATCGTCCTACTTTGATGGTCGAGGAGGACTACATCAGGCTTATTGGCTTGTATTTGCCTGAGGGTGGGGAATGAGTAGTTCCAATAGATTCGGCACTTCTCATTCCCCACAACGAACTCAATATCCACCGGAGCATAAGGCAACACCGGTGTCTCGTCTACACCGTATGAGTGTCGTAGATAGTAGTACAACACTCGTAGGGCCGCGTTATTCCTGTGGATATAAGCTGAGACCGCATAAGCTGGAAAAGCTGACAGCAAATGCATTATGGTCTCAGCTGCCCCATGACACGCTCTGCATCTAGTGTCAGGGACCTCAATACCCACCACGCGACTACGGTAGACGAGGGTGTTGAAGACAACATCCTGGCAGGCCATTATGAATCCCTCGGTTTCCGACTTCAGCCCACTTGACCTGAGAAAAGCGAAGGTCAGGTTTCTGGATAAGCCAAGGTCTTCAATGTTCTTGAAGAAGATCCCATGCATTGGCTTATCGCTATGTAGCTGTAAGAGCCTGTCACACTCCGCAGCTTTTACGTGGGCTTTTTGCTGAACGGGTTCCAACTCGGTGACAGAGTTTGGGTTCGTCCGTTCAGTGTCGAATATGAGACCGAGTTCATCGGCTGGACGGGTTGCTGCCTTGAAAAGAAATGCTCCAATCCCTGCTTTTTCATGATCACATACCAAGCAGAGAAGGGGATCTAAACTCCTGATGACTTTACAGGCTCCATCCAGTACCATTCTGTTATGTAGTCACTCCAAACTCAAAAGTCCACGGCCTCCCCGTTGTCTGGGGAAGTCTAACCGTGGAACATACGATTTAGGATGCAAGCTTCTATGAAGATGCATCATTTTGCGAGTTTTTACGTCGAGTTGTCGCAGCTCTTCCTGAGTCCATTTCATTACTCCAAAGGAGTAAAGTAGAATCGGAACGGCAAGTATATTAGTTGCAGCAACTTTGTTCTTTCCCGACAGTTCTGAAGACCAGATCTGTCGGAGTTTGTGCTGATACTTGCCGCGGAGAGAGGCTTTGACAGTAGCTACCTCTTAGGTGTGGCGTTGTTCCACCCCTAGGTAGGTATACGTCTCTCCGGCATCCAGATGATGTAGGATGATTCCGTCTACGAGCTGAACGTCCTCTCCGTAGTCCTCGCATCGTCCTCTTTTGAGATGAACCGTGGCATATTTGTCGATCCCAAACTTCATTCCGATATCATGCGTGTACTCTTGCACCACCCTTAAGGACTGATGAAGGTCCTTCTCTCCGGAGGCATAAAGTTTAAGGTTATCCATGTAAAATAGCGTGTTATGCCTCCGGTTGCTGGGGGTGCCGCAGTTGTATCCGCGGGTGTTCCGTAGTGCAATGGACAATGGCAGTAGTGAGATGCAGAAGAGAAGAGGACTGAGGGAGTCTCCCTGAAACACGCCCCTTCTAAAGATAACCTGCTCTGTTTGGACTCTGACTTGACCAGATGTTATGGTGAAACGAGTCCTCCAGAGCGGCATCAGCTGTTCAATGCATCTCACTATTTGATCAGGTACCGCAAGGCATCTGAGCAAATGCATGATTAGCTCATGCGATGTTGTATCAAATGCCTTGCGATAGTCGATCCAGGACATTGAAAGGTTACGCTTATACTGCACGGAGTCCTGCGTGATGCATCTGTCGATCAGCAGGTTCTCCTTGCAGCCAGCGACCCCCTTCTTTGACCCTCTTTGCTCATATATCCGTTCATACACCGGCTCAACTGCGGAGAGTATTCGCATGTATAAGATGCGTGTAAACATCTTATAACATGCGTTCAAGCATGTTATCGGTCTGTAGTTTTTCGAATCGGACAAATCTCCGTTTTTGGGAATTAGCACGGTTCGCCCCTCGACAAACCAAACCGGAATCTGCTGCTCCCCATCTAGCCATGAGTTGAAAACTCTTGCTAGATGGTGGTGGGTACATGGGAATTTTTTTCACCAATAGTTATTTAGGCCATCGGGGCCTGGAGCAGCAAAGTTCTTAGAGCCTTTTAGGGCCCGTCGAACTTCTTCCGAGATTATCGGATTGCGCAGTTCATTGAGCTCAGGCTGACGAAGCCTCCTGCAGAAGGCTTCGAACTGCGCTAGGGCTGGAGTATCTACGTTGAGTGGTTGCGGAAACTCATAAATATTCTTCCAGAAGGTTTCTACCCGATCAGCCGCCGGCGGGTTATCCACAACACATGGAGGCTCTTGGAATAGGCGAGAGGGTTTATCGCGGAACTTCATGTTTTCCGCGATGCTCCTCGCCCGCCTCACCAGTGACTTTTTTGCAGCCACCAGCATTCGCATGCTATCAAGACAGTGCTGTTTGATGGTCAACAGCACGCCCTGATTTAGTGTGTGGTGAGCTTTTCTTAGATTTGCGGCAATTCGCCGCACTGCGGGTGTGAAGGGCCTATTGGCCGCCACGTAGTCCGCCACACATTGCATACGAGACGCGTGTTGTCTTGCCGACTTATCTTAGCTTCCATGAATGCGTCGCTTATGTCTCCCAATCAGAGGAGTGGTATCCCTCCTTTCCGCTTGGGACAGGGCCTGAGCGGCGTCATACACGGCAGAGTTGATCTGAAAGGACATCGTGAATCTCCGCATCCACCCGTGCCAGTTGTTGTGGCTTCAGGGGCTTGGTGTGATGAAGCGCCCTGCGGGTTCTGATGCCTTCCGTAGGTAGAATGTTGCGTGCGTCCTCTACAGCCAGATCGACACGTGGCATATCTGCCACTTCTGCCACTTCGTCAACCGGCTGAGGAGGAGCTCTGACATAGCCTTGTGCTCGAAGATGAGATACATAATTCCTCAGGTTTTGGGTGGAAAAAGCGGCATGCTCAGGGTGTATCTCACATCACAGAGCATGCATTCATGCCATGTATCCTCTTCGGGCGGGCTCACTGCTCTCATAGCTCTTTTGAACATTATTATTTTTCTCAGGTAACTTGGTATTTTGATACTCAGAAGATTATGATATAAACTATCAGGCTGCAGTAGATGTGATTTGATTTATTTGAGTTTGTGAGATATGTGTGGCTCTCGTCTGATTCCCAAGATTGATCGCAGGCAATTGTTTTGGACTACCTGTAATTTAGGAGAGTCCCCTGCATCCATACAAGGGCTATAAATAGTTGGCTACACATAATTTTGAGAGAACCAGAGCTTCGCACAAGATGGTTTTCAACCTTTTACTTTGATAGAATCTGCTTGTGTAGTTTATCTTCATACTCATATAGACAAGTTTTATGCGACTATTCATATAACTTTTAAATTTTATGCGTGAGGTGGCCGTAACATCAAGATTTTTCGCTCTCTCTGTTGTTGATATAACCTGATAGTCAATAGTGACCTGAGAGTTTTTTACTTTTGATCACGCATTCTGTGACCCGAATATCAGCAATGTAGTTTTCTTCGCGTCAGATTCAGTGGTCTTTTGCCAGTTTGACTAATTGAAATCAGAGGTATTCAAAAGTGGGTCTGGGATATAACCTTGCGGGACTCAACCGGAAACTTCCAGATGATCAGATACTTCATATAATAATTTTTACTCTTCAGTACCAATTCAATAGGTGATTTATGAAGAATTGATTTGCTGTATCTGCCGATAAACCTATGTATTTCAGTATTGCAAACATTACTCCATAGTTAATGATGTCGAATACTTTGGAGAAGTCCAGTAGCACCAAGGAGGTCAGTTGCTTCTGGTCTGTAGCTCTATAATCATCGTCAGTTATTTTCAGCAACACGGTTTTGCAACTATGCAATGGTAAAAAAAGCATGACTGCAGTTCTGGTAGTGAGCTATATTGTACTATATGATCCAAAACCCGTGTTGAATATTAATAATAATGATAATACCTCCTCATAAACATTGATAGATTCTATCCAAAGGCATAGCCTGTGCTGGTAGAGGACGGCTATTATTATTATTTGCCGTGGCGCTCGAGAGCATCTTACTGATTTTTGGTGGCGTATTCACTTCTCAGCAGTAGGAAAACCCTGAAAACTGACAGCACCACACCGGACGGTCGGTGCGCACTACAAGAAAGCACAAGACGTCGGGATTGGCATCTAGACAAATTACATTGCCTATCGACTCTTATGAAATAAAGAAAAAAAATCCATTCCTAGGATTTGAACCTGGCCAAAATGCAAGCGGATACACTTGATAACGGCTGTACATTAAAAAAGTTGAAACGTCGTGAATAAAATTGCAGAGAATTTAATTTTTCTTTGTTATTTTTCAGACAATGAAAGTCCAAAATAACCTTACTTACAAGCGGAAGTTTCAAAGGCAGGTATCTATCGCCTCGTTATCAGCCACCAAAACATTCAGTAACATGACATAAAAACAATATGGAATAATTTTAACGGTAAAAAACTGAATTCAAAAATTTACAATCTCAATACTTTTTAACTCATTTTGTTTAATGATACTAAAAAAAATGTTTTTTCCAAATCGATGTAGTTATAACATAAAATCTGAAAAAACAGAATGCTCAATACTTAAAACAGTGAAAATCAACTTCACATAATCTTTCATGTTGGGCATTTCCGAGACTGTCTGAAAATATTCTTCATAGTCGCTCGTATAGGTATGTACACAATAAACAAGAACGAATAGTAATAACATTAAATCTGCATAAACACAATTCTCTTAACACAGGAAATGGAGTGCATAAACAAATTGTTTCATTGTGCACGACACTATCAGAACTCCCTCCTCATCGTTGCTCCTAGTGGGTACACAAAAAAAAACGATGTGGATATCTGCATGAACTCCTTCCTCATGGGATACATAAGAAAGAGAAACGATGATTTCTGCATAAAAAGAATTCTTATAACGCTAGAAATGAACTGCATAAACATATTGTTCTATTTTGGTGTACGACACTGCCTGAAAAGCGTTTTGGTTATAAGATGATATCTGCAAAAATAGAATTCTTATAACGCTAGAAATGAATAGCATAACCAAATTTCTCCATTTTGGGCATTATACGACACTGGCCACGTTTAATTCGTCTCTTAGTAAGCTGACTAATGACTCAATTTTAACCAAATACCCTTGGTCATCTTGGTGTATACAGTACACTTCGTCATGTAACCGGCTTGATTTGGTACCAAAAATTGTTCCGTACCAGACCAAAATATTTAGATGACCAAGATGGTATAAAAAATTTTGGGTGTGACTTTCCAGCAAGGTGAAAAATTTTGTTTGAATTCTTGGTGAGCCCAAAGTCTGAGTTCTAATGTACAGCGTCCTAATATCCATTTTTCTAGCAACATAACCTCGAATGGATAATGTTTCTGATCAACACTCGAATATTCAATTAGAATTGTTTCATGTCATGAAATATGGGATAGTAGGGTTGCAAATATTTTCATAGTTCAGTGGTATACTGTCTAAATGATTACCAAACATACAAATAAGAACCGAACTGTTAACAGATTGAACGTGGTGTGAATAGGCAATAACTTCTTCTCTTGGTCTGAATTTGGTATGGTCAACTTGGTCAGAGTACCAAATTCTCGCTCAGTACAAACGTGGCCACTGCCTGAAGAACGATGTAGTCATAACATGACATCTGGATGAAGAGAGTTCTTATAACACCAATTATCAACTGCACTGAGATATTTTTCAAAAGTACAAAACTCACAAGGATTTAAATAATTGGCGTGACCCGTGTCTCACTGGAAAACCTAATGATTAATCATGGTGGGAGTTTTACAGCTTTAAAATGGTGATACGTGTTCCATCGGAGGCGTTACTACATGTTGGTCTAGGAGGACGTAGTTTTGAAGTATAATACTTTTTATTGCACGGCAGAGATAATTGTAGCCGTTATATACCCGCACAGGCTATGCCTTTAGGTACACTCCATGAGTGTTCATGAGGGAGTACTATTACTATTATTATTATCCCCACCTACATCAAATTGTCTACCTACATTAATTGTTTTCTCATTTTTGTGATTCACCTGCTTCGAATTAATTTTATGACTATATGTTTTTAATTCAGTGACATGAATTTCTTGGAATTATTGACCAATTACTGCATAACGATGAGTAGAGAACTTCGATGTGCTATCAACTTGATTATACAATCCTAATTTTACATTTCGCAATTCTCATACTCTCGAATGCTTCGAGGAGTCTAAGACTATGAACATTTCTAATAAATTTTAAACTTGGTGGTGGTGATCCAAAGCATATTGGTCTTCACTCGATTTTACTGCTCACAAAATACAGACATGAGCAATGTGCTCTGCATACTTTTATTGCTATTCCAGTTTGCTGTAAGTAGTCCTTACAGCAAAATTCATAAATCTCCAACTTTTATTCTTTTTCTGTCTTATCTTTGAAATTACCTTTTATTCATTTGCCCATTGGTACTTGGAGCTTGGGAGAATATAATCTCAGGTACGGTCTGCCTCCAGTAGGAGGAGACTAAAGACCTCACCCACAAGGGCAACCAAAGCAGGGATCTCTAGAATCCATTCAAGGGGAGACGAGTCACTTTTTTGAAGCTGCAAAAAACAAAACTATTCCTTGCCCAACCCATTCTATCGGTTGAATACTCATTACGTTTGACAGTCCCCAGAGAAAAATCAGAATATAGTATGGGTAGTTAGTATTGGTAGTAATAAGTAGGATGGGTTGGTCTACTTGGACGTAGTTCGTGGTATAATTTAGAATCAACCTCCTTACAGGTGAGTCATCGTCGTTATACTTCATAACCACGTCCTCGTAGACCAAAATGTAGATTCTAGCTCAGCCCAGTATCGCTGCCAACTGCCAGATGATTCAACGTTTAGCCTTTGAATGGGAAGGTTGCTCACACTAGTATGGTCACTCAGTGAGCTAACGAAAATATTGTTAGTTTCTACCTGTTTCCCCTCTGCATCAATCGTCAATGTCATTTCGGCAGGTTGTTTTTCAGCTGCTCGGAGTTTTGCGTCGCCGGAAAAACTATGAACGATAATGAGCATTTGCTATATGTGATTTCTTTTTCAATGGTCATGAAATCGCAATTGTATATTCTGAAATCATCATTTACAGATTTTTCATAACATTGGAAAATTCTGCATAACAGATTTTTTCGTTCAGAACAAAAAGGATGAATTTATATAATGGAAACTGCCTAAACAAATTGTTTCATTTGGGGGATTAAGCACAACACTGCCTGAACTTTTTAATAATAATATGGATAATAATACTTTTATTGCAAACTAAATATTGAAACAGTTTACAAAAAAAATTGTTGTATAAATAGAAATAAATCTATTGGGTGAGCAAAGGGCATTTGGTTCAGATTGCTGGATACCTCTAGGTAGAGTTACACCGCATCTGATCTTCCACCAAAGCCTTACTTTGAAAATAAACATTTGACAGGGCTAAAAAAAGAGTGACGAACAGAAAGATCTTTATGAAGAGAGAGAGAGAGGAGAGAAAGGAAGTGAGAGAAGAGAGAGGGTAGAAAGAGGTCAAGAAAGTGCGAGAAGTGGAATTTTTTTTTCTATTTTCTACCTTTCATTTCATCAGATTCTCAATGCGATTTCTCCATATGTAGATAACATTTCAGTGCTGAGAAAAAAATAAGTGTTTTTTGAAGTTTTTTCTGAAGGTATTGGTCGTTAGTGCAAAACAGTTAGGGTTCCAAGTGTTTATATAATTAATTTTGTCAGAAACATTATATGAGAACGAGCGCTTGAACAATTCTTTATTGGGAGCAGGAGTAGTTATAATCAACTTTCTTCGCAAATTCAAGTTGTGAACGTCCGTTCTATAAGTTAAATGCTCATGTAGGTAAGGAGGACTTTTATACTTTATTATTTTAAAGAAAGTGCAAGCTATGTGTAGACGCCTGCGGTTGATCATGTTGAGCCAGAACAAATCTTTAAGTTTGTGAGAAATTCTGGATCTACTCCTAATACCACAAATTAACCTCATGCAGGAATTTTGTAGTTTCTCTATTGCTGTCTAGACAGTTGTGTGCCACATCACAGTGATTGAAGTGAGACAAAACTAGTGAGTCGCATAGTATTTTTTTGACTTCTGTACTTAGGAATTTTCTTTGCGTATATATCAGTTTCAGGGATGCATAACCAATTCTAAGTTTATAGGTGACATGTTGTGTGAACCTCAGCTTGGAGTCTATGATAAGCCCTAAGTTTTTAGAGTGGTACTTGAAATCTATTTCGGAGTCTCCAGTTCTCAAATGGTAACTTTTTGCCTGTTCAGTATCCATATCGTTCCCGAGTATCATAACAATTGACTTGTTGGGGTTGATTTTCAACATATGATCTGTGGATACTTCTAGAATTGCATTTAGGTCCCTATTGATACATAGAAAATGGGGTATTGGACGCCTGTGGTGTCACTCAATGAGAATAAAAGAAGTTTTCCCCTTCACCACACTAGTAATTTCATTCCTAGATGCGCATTTCGTTAACCAAGTTAACTTCATCAGTAGGATTACTAAACTGAATATTAGTACCAAATTAGTTATATTTATATCTATCTAATTGTTATGATTAACATATTGTGAGACACGAGTTGATCCTAGCTTGTAAACAAACCTACAGTCAGGTATAATTCAACTAAATCAAAATGTTATTGATTACTTTGTCAGTAACAACTCAAATAGTTTTGAAAATAATGGACCATTATCGTTATTAAGCAAGGGCCTGCTTGAACCGTTTTTGTATATAACAATGCTTTCATAAAAATCCAATTTTCTATAATTATTAACGGGTTTTACTAATTTTAAATTTTCAATGTTGATTTTATGATGAGTTTCTAGTAAATGATCAGCAACACTCGACTTATTTTCTCGTGAATATTTGGCATGGGCCAAACTTTTTTATCATTGCCTCATTAAAGTATATTTTCACCAACAATTTTTGTTATTGTATGAATTAGCGATTCATTTTCAGTCTCTGCAACTCCAAAAAACGTAGATTTTTAGCACTTGAGAATTGCTCGAGATTATCTATCTCGGAGCTCAAGTGAATATTATAGTTTCTCAAACTGTTAATTTCTTCATACAACTCTGTTACTATTTTGTCATATTTGTTAGTACCGCTTTTTATAGCTCTCTCGATAATACATTTCAGATACTAGCCTTCGAAAAGTTTTTTGGTTTTTACTTCGACTATGGTACCAATTTCGTCAAGATCTTTCTTTGTCAAACCCGTTTTGGATACGATCCTTGGTACTATCACCTTTTTGTCGGAAAGCACAGAAGATTCGTATGCAGTTTTTGCACAGATGAATCACACCAGCGTTCTACACTGATTACACGATTATTTAAAAATTAATACTTTGCAAATCAGGCTAAATTCGTGTTTGTATGGGAGGAACACTAATGAACGTTTTACTCTCGTGCCATGTTGCCAACCTTACTCATAATCGCTCAAATAACGATGATCTTATAATACTGGAAATCATCTGCACAATCAGATTTTGTCAAGTTGAGCATTGTACGATACTGCCTGAAATTCTTCTCCATGATCGCTCGTATGTACACAACAAAAAGAACAATGTAGTAATAACATTAAATCTGCATAAACAGAATTCTTATAACACTGGAAATTAACTGCATGAAAAGATTGTTTTATCTGGGGCATTGTTCGACAATGCCTGAACTCTTTCCTCATGGTTGCTCGTAATGAGTCCACAAGAAAGGATAACGATGTGGTTATAAGAGGTGATATGTATGAACAGAATTCCTATTTATTATTCAAGTGGGACATCGTTCGGAAGCCCGTTGAATTTTCTAACAATGCTGTGAATTTTTCTAAATTGGGAAGAACCATATTAATTTCAGAGGTAAATTTACTTGCAGTCGTAGCTAACTCAGATGAAACTGAAATTCAAGTTCAATTTCAATTCTATTTGATTTTTATGTTGATTTTGATCTACACAACAACAGAGTGCCAATGGCAAAATAATTAGTCATCATATGAATTAAACTTTCATACCCACTGTATTGTGTAGTGCTATCCATGTGCCATTAATAAGCGACACCAATGTATATGTCATATTTATGATCACTACACACAAAAGTTACAAATGAATGAAGTATCATTTAAATGTCAGTTCGATATCAAAGACATCGCTTGTAACCATCCCATATGTCGAAGACGAATGGAAATGAATTTCCATTTAAACTGGCATCACGAAGGCGTGCAAGACTCTTTTCACTGTCAAAAGTAATTTTAAAAACTATTGATGGTTATTCTACTCAAAAAGTTCAATCCATTTTTTCATGTTGAAAATAACGAGTAGGTAAAATAAGAGATAGGTAGAGCCCAGGACGATGACGCAAATTTGGTTCCTGATCCGAATAAAAAATATCTGCTTATGATACTGAAAATTTCACAAACATTTTGCATCAAAAATAAAGTTGCCGAATCTGACGGAACATTATAATTCATTTCAATTTGCTTTTTTGGAATACTATTCAGTTTAGGGCACGTTCAAATCACATTCTCAAACTGTTTAGATAATTCAAAGCAATGTGACCATCACAGCCCGTAGTTTTTTTGTCTGGACGCATTCGAGCACAAAGTGTCATTGCCGCTCTCGAAAAATCACCATCTTTGTCGAGCGGTAATCAGTTAGGGTCAATTTATGCAACTATTCATTATCATAGTCACAATCATTATCACAGTTTTAGTCTCAATTGTCGTTAATTGAGACTAAAACTAAGGAAATTGCATAAATGCTATTACTAAAATGTACAGTTTCAATTTTATTTTATGATTAGGATTATGATAATGACAAAGTTGCATAAATTCGACCTTACTTGCGATCTAATATCCATACGCAAATCGCCATTTCCCAGAATCCCTGACAAAAATAACTGCCATGAAGGCATTCAGTAAATTCCAACACCCCAGAATTGATAGAGCATTTACGAAAAAACAAAGGAGGTATGTTTTATTGTTCTCAGGTTTCAGCAAAGGTTGTATTCTTTGGCATAATTTCAAGTAACTTTAAAAGTATAGGTTGAATTAGTTATCTGTAAGGATATTCAATCTAAAATATACGAAAGACCACGTCCGAGTATAGACTAAAATGTATAGTTACACCTCTTGGGGAATACGAATCACTATTTTAAAGCTGCAAAAAATTGAAACTTATGCCTTGTCCGACATTACATTAGCGAATTAAAAAATAATATGGGTAGTTAGTGATGGTAATAATGGGTACTCAAACGTGGTTCTCCGTATAATTAAGATTGAACTTCCATACAGGTAAGTTGTTTAATTCATAATAATATTTTATAATCAGGTCCTCTTAGATCAAGATATAGATGTTCAAAGCACCTGATTTTTTCATCATTGGAGACCAATGTCAGATAATTCAATTGAAAATTACAATTTTCCAAACATTATCATTCTGAGTAAAGTTATTCTTTGTACTTTGAAAGTATTTCAGTATATTTCTCGTCACAAAATTTGAAGAAACTTGTGCAAAGACCGAAGAATATTCAGAAAGTTTTTTCCATTTGACATGAAGACGAAGAACTTCATTAGTATTTCCAGTTTATGGAGCAATACTTAGATGGATATAGGTAAACGTCAAAACAACAAAGAAATCAGTAAGACAAATAAAAATACGAGAAATTTCTATAAAGGCAACATATTGAAATTATTCGACATAAATAAATGATATGTGCCAAAATGTTTGAAAATGACTATGAAAAGGACTTTCCTCTTACGTTGGCCAGCGATTGGAACAGTGAAGATAAGGATGGATCCATAACAAAATATTATTCCCCCAATTATGCCAGAAGTATGATATCCGGCAAAGTTTTTGATTTTTTAAAGGATTTTTTTGCATCAATGCATAATTGCATTGATTCAAGAATATTGTATTCTTGAATAGGTCCAACCAAATATAATTTTGATATTTTGACAGAATCCTCTTGACCACAGGAAAAGAAAATGTTTTGAGACCCAAGATCACTTTCTTCTTTGAAAAATGGGAGTTGGTTGGGGCAAGAATATTTCAACTTCAATAATTAACACTATGCTTCCATCCATGTGATCCTTTAACACCTGTGAGCGTTGAATCTCTTGACCCAAGAGGTTTTATGTTTGATCAGGATGAAAACATGTTCTATTAATTATTTGGTATTTTTTCATGAAACCTTAACACTTTTTCTTCAAATATGTATGTATTCCATAAGAAATAATAAATGCCCCTCAAAATAACATTTATTAAATAAATGAATACTCATTGAAGAGTTTTCAACAATTTCAACAAGGGAACAAAAATTAAATTTATTATAACATTAACTTTACTTACAATAATAATTAGATTAGCAAAAATTTTCAAATGTTCGTTATTCATATGACCATACTTATTGATGAAATGAGTAACTACCAACTCTGCCAATCTGTCTCTTTCGGTGTTATCAAGGGTGCTAGACCTGGCCTTCGTCAAAAGAGCTTGACCCAAAAGGTCATTTCTTAGGTTTCAGAAGTCCTTTTTTGAGACGAATTTGATCCGCAATTATACACTTCCGTCAGTGCATTAATTTCATTCTCGTCCATACTGAACCGAGTTTCCAATTCTGTTTAATTTCGTTCTGAAAAATTAAATAATTTTAGAAAATAATCTCTGAATCATGTCGTACCTATGGAACCTATTCTACTGAATAAAATCAAGTTTCAAAAGATGGTTAAACGGGATTTGGAGTTGACATATTCTTGAAATAATGAGAAACAGTTATTGAAATAAATATTTTTGATTCAAGATTATCTGCATTTGTAGGTTGAGTACAAATGTGGACTGTGCATGCACTTGGTAATGAAAAGAAAATATGCCATGAAGATAATTTTCAAATACTAGGATATTTCGCATGAAATGTTCGGAAAGGACTTGATTTTGGCGTATTGGGAATAACAATATCTATTGATGAATATGGTTAACAACCACTTTGTTGTGAATTTTAACGCACGAAGTCAATTGAACAGAAAATAATGCATTAACTACGAACAATTGGATATAGTTATGCAGAATCCTACCAACCCACAAAAATCGTCAAACGTTGTTAATGTGAATATGCATTTATTAAAACTCATTCTGTTATTTGCAGGAGCCTAACAACCCCACGACGTCAGGGCTGCGATGTGTTGTAGGGTTGGTAGGCTCCTGCAAATCACAAAATGAGTTTAAGTATATGAATATTTACATTAACAATCTTTCTAGACTTCTGTGGGTTGGTAGGTTTTTGCATAACTACGTCTAATTGAGGTATAATGGCTATTGGTAAGAATAGTTTTGTAATATTAATTCTATACCTATACGTATTTAATGAAAACCGGTTATCAGTGATGCACAACAATGCGATCGAATACAGAAAAAATGTTTTTAGCCATTATACAGACTACACACAACAATTGAAAACGAAAATATTGTCAACTCACCTTCACAACTTGCCCATAATTGATCTGAATTCCAATTCTGCAGGAATAATTCAACCTCCATATATTGCACTTCCTTAGTGGCATATCTGCACACAAAACCACTGAATACTATGACGAATATAACAACTTTGATTTTCGAACACAACCCCTCACACAGTCAGTCAAACGGAATAATATTACAAGATGAAGGTCCCGGTAGCATCATCGCTTTCACGTGGGTTCGCAGGGTTTCGCGAGCACCCGCTATGGCTTAAGCTAATTAGTTGACTGTATCACTGTGCGTCCTGCAGATCTTTGCCAAATAATTATATTTTTGAGTCAAGAGAACATGTTCTGCAGATGAGTCAATGTTGGTGTTCTCTAGGTTAAAGAGGTAGAATGTTTGGCTGCAATCAAATTCATTTCAAGATAATTTATGTAAAGAAGCAAACAGCTGAATAAGTTTGAAATAAGAGCATAGTCATCAATTAGAAATAATCATTCTTAATAAGGAGAGTATTTTATTCAAGAGTTTGTATATATTTGATTGAAGATATCCTTTTTACCTTTGAACTCAGTAAAAGCTGCAATAAATGCCACAAAAAAATTCAAAGGACATCTTAATTCTTGTGATGGAGGTTGTGAAATGTTTGTTCATATATCTTGTGTTGGAATTTCAAATACGCAATTGGAAAAAATAGATTCTTTATAAAACGTTGTTGCCTGGAATTGTAAAGCATGCAAATTCTAAAGATCTTTAAATTTCTTCAATGAAAGGTCTTACAATCATTTAATAAAAAACATGGTCTTATTCTAAAAACTGTATGCCACCTAGAACTGGATGTGAAAATTTCAAGTGAAAGTATGGAATTGTCACGGAAAACCAATTAAAATTCCACTTATTCCAGTAACAATAACACTGGTCTGCAAAAAAAATTTTTTTTTTCTCCTTCTTGCTTTCATGCATGAATTCATCATATTTTGTGCTCTAAACACGGAATCTGACATACAATTAAGTACCACACGTAGATTTCCAATATAATATTTATTTAATTAACAAACAATATTATTAAAATACCAATTATCATAACGAAATGAAAAAATATTACGGTCTAAGTTTTACAGTGAAAAATCCTAAATTATAGTCACAAAATGAATATATATCGGTCAGTTATCTCATTATATGGTGAGAAAATTTGTTATTTTGTGGTTTTTTTCCTTTTCATCGTTTCTATTGGTGTTTCTCGGCGAATTGACCAACAGAAATCAGCAAGCATTGCTGCTGACCATTTCCCACTGTAGCGTTTTTCAATCTGCATTATATCCTGATGAAACCTTTCACCATGCTCATCTGATACGGCTCCCAGATTTTCAGGAAAGAAATCTAAATGAGAGTCCAAAAAATGAATCTTGAGTGACATATTGCATCCTAAAGCTTTATAAGCAGAAAGAAGCTTCCGAATGATTTGTCGGTAATTCTCACTTTTTGTATTCCCAAGAAAATTATGACAAACTTCTTTAAAAGCCACCCAAGCTTTTTTTTCTGCTTCGCTCAACTTCGAATCAAAAGCTTCATCTTTCATTAGCTCACGTATCTGCGGACCTACAAAAATTCCTTCCTTCAATTTTGCGTCACTGATTCGAGGAAATTTTGTTTTAAGATATTGAAAACCTGCACCATCTTTATTCATAGCTTTCACAAAGTTTTTCATGAGTCCCAACTTTATATGAAGTGGTGGCAGAAAAATTTTCTCACTTGGCACTAAAGGTTTCTGAGACACATTTTTAAGCCCAGGAGTTAAACTTTTTCTTAGTGGCCAAGTTTTTATTTTGTAATGTTTTTCTCTTGCGCGACTGTCCCACTCACAAAGAAAACAGCAAAACTTTGTGTATCCTCCTTGTAATCCAGTGAGTATAGCGACGACTTTCAAATCAGCACAAATATCCCATAAGTATTGGGAATATTCAATTTTTTCGAGTAATACCTCTAGGTTTACATAATTTTCCTTCATGTTTGTAGCATGTGCAACGGGCACAGATGGGTATTTATTACCATTATGGAGTAGAACGGCTTTTAAGCTTATTTTTGAAGCATCAATAAAAAGTCTCCATTCACTAGAATCTTCTGGAAAACTCAGTTCTTGAAGAAGCCCTGCAGCATCATTACAATATACCAAATCATCTTCTTTGGAAAAATAACTCGTAAAATCTTCTTGCCTCGTACGAAAATATGAAACTCTGGTACTTTTATCCAATATATTCCACTGTTTTAATCTTGATCCAAGTAATTGCGCCTTAGATTTTGAAAGTCCCAAGTCTCTAACAAGATCATTTAAGTCACCTTGCTTGAGTAAATGAGGTTCTTTAGATGGACTGGAAGATCCAGACGAAGTGTATGAAGATGAAGATGTACCGGCAGAAAGAAAACTCGATTGAGATTGAAGACCAGAAATATTTTTATTTTCCACCTTCTCATTAATTGGTGGAATTGGAGGTAAAGTACCTTCACCACGAGGAATTGGTCTCTTTGCAGATGGGACGTTCGGGTATACAATCTTATTTTTATTTTTTTTCGAGAATCCTCGTGTTGATGTCATGCAAAAATAACAATCATTTTCATGATTCTGAGGCTCACTCCAAATCATTGGCATTGTAAACGGCATGGATTTGTGGCTTCCTTCAAGCCAACCTCTCAACGTTCTTGAGCAGCTATTGCAACATACTTTTGGCAACCAACTCTTATCTCGCTCATCGATAGAAAATCCAAAATATAGCTTATAAGCTGTTTTAACAAGATCTGTCATGACATTTCGCTGTGTTTTTAGTACGAATTCCCCACAAATGTAGCAAAAACAGTCGGTAGAATTTTTACAAGTTCGAGGCATTTTATAACCTAAAATTACATAAAATTTTATTGAAATAATTTTCAAACATCTATTTTATATTTATTGGCTCTGCTCATAAAAAAATACATAAACTACAAATAAAATACTCAAAACCAATATAGAGAACATGAACTTTATGCAAAACTTACCAAAATATTTGATACAAAATGTAAACAATTGAGAGACAAGTTTTCACTCAACTGTTGTGAAGTCACAGCGAATACTGCGCATGTGCGTTTGTAGCACCATTAAAATCACCTTCGGCACTTCCCTTCTTTCTCTTACAACTCGCTAAAACTTATTTTGTACATACACTATTTGTATATACACTGTTTATAACATTGACGCGCAAAAAAAATTAAAAAAAAAACCCAAATTTTTGAAATTTAAAAAAATATTCATAGCAAAAAATCTAGACGTGATGGAAAAAATCGGCCAACGGGGATAGATTCAGAACATTTGAATCGTCATGTTTATGACAAAATTTTTTAAAGAAGGATTTCATTGCAGACCAGTGTAATACAAAAAAACAATGAAGTCTCCTCAAGTTAATTCTTTAGCGATGCTAATTAAACCTTTAGATACTGAAGCGACAACTGGAATTATCAAAAAAAAAAATCGACCACAAGGAAGCAAAAACACCATAAAATATTTCCAAAAAAACAAAAGAAAATTACGTGAGCATGAAATCTAAAAATAAAGACAAAAATTTAAACTCATCAAATTTAGCACAAGCAGCAACTTTGAAGTAATATTGACCAATCGGAGAACACCTCGAATCGCCATTTTAGGACTTCTCACAAATTTCACTAATAATGAAGAACTTGTGTCAGATTTAAAAGACTTAAACCAATGCATTGTTGAAGATGATGAGATTGATATCAAATTTTCTATATTATACAATCAAAATATTCAAAGAAATTGGTTAGCAGAAACTGAAATCATAAATTCCACATACGAATTGAAAATTGGCTCATCTCCTGAACCAGATCAGATAAATAACAGAATACTAAAATATATTATCAACAAAATATCCTGTATTCTAATAGTCTTGTTAAATTGAGTATAACAACTGGTATTTTTCCTAACATTGAAAAAAATATTAGATATTATTCCAATTTATGCATGAAAACACGTATTTATGATTTTTTGGAACTGGATAAAATAATTTTTTCCTTCAGATATGTATTTCGAGAAAGTATAGGTACCAATAATGCTATCTTTCAGGTGACTCATGATATTGGTAAGGAATTAGATGACAATAAAGATACTATCGGTAGATATTTAGGCCTAAGAAAACCTTCGATACTGTTTCACATAACAAATTTTTAGCAAAGCTATACAATTATGGTATACGAGGAGTTTGTCTAGAACTTTTAAAAAGTTATTTAACTGATAGACAACATGTCGTTAACATTGGTAATTCCACTAGTCATATTCGACAGATAACTATACAGGAATACCTACAAAATACACATCTTTATAAAGTACCGATACAATAAGTAATCAAGTTTTGTTAGCAACTTACAATTCTGAAACTAAATAAACAATACAAGCTACAAGCTACAACAGTTCATCAACATCAAATGACAAAGTCAAAATGTCTGCCATGGCCGGCCGTTGCCAGTTGATATCCTCTGCCGCTAGTGTCGAAAGAGGCACTGTTCACTTCTCAAAAAAGTCGCTCGATCATAATCCATGGAACTTCTCGAGTAATACTTTATTGAAAAGTCAATAAATATCACTAAATGAACATTAATATAGAACAGTCAAAAATATGTGGCATGGTGGTATATAACATTGTGAAATTCGTAAGGACTTCTCTAGATCGCATTGATTTCAACTGCTTTTGAATGGAATTTGCAAAATCATAAGGTTAATATTTATTGCATATCATTGTCCGCAAAGCGAAATCGCTGGTTGTTATCTGTAAAATCGCATTGTTGATCCATATAGAGACATTAAATTGAATTCCCTACTGCCACTTACTGCGACTTCGCTGGTTGACTGGGAAGTTTCTTTTTTCTCAAAATTTTGGATAGAAGCACTTGTTTCATTTCGACTGGAACATAGTTTTATCTATTCAGTTATATTCAGTAGTGAAGGATATTTATACGTTACAGTGATTCATAAAACGTACCTATATTTGTACTGCATGTGCCACGATGAATCATTTATTTTATTTATCCAAACACAGAACTGATTCCAATCGTTATTTCTAAATCAAATGTCGAATATCCCAATAAATTTGAATTTTTCACAAAATTATCTATATATACAGGTTAAGTCAATTGGTGAATTAATGTACCGAATGCATTCTTACTGCTATTCTTGATGAAAATCACCCTTCAAATTATATTATTGATGCAAATAGCTTGAATTATAATAAAAACCATTTGGATTAAATTATTGCGTGTCGAAATCAATTAAAGTGACATAAATAAGGGAATAGAGCAACTTGAATAAAGAGTAAAACGGCGTGCCCTAAGAATTGGCTGAACTCAGACCCACTCTCAATGTGAACCACAAAAGACCCTTACGGGTCACCGTGCAGATCCGAGCAATTTCGCTTATTTTAAACCTAATCCTACTCTTAATGGTAGTTTTGTCGATATATTATGCTGTATGTATTATTCAATCACACCGAGACTTCCGTTATTGGACACTAACGCGGCTATTTGTAGACACTATTACGCAGGTACGTAGCACGAATACAATTATTACTCTTTTCTATCACCACTTACATCAAATACACTTGTGAAGGGGCATATCCCACATGGCACATGTACGTCCACTGAACGTCCAGTAACGTCAATAAATGTTTGGAAAAGTCCATCAACTGTGCAGATACACTGGATATAACATCTCATGTACGTAGGTATACACCGTGGATGTCGAATAGACGTACATAACGAACGTCTATTGCATGTACAGAAATATATCAAATTCACATCCATTGAACGTACAACATGGATCTTAATTAAACCCGGAATGAGTTCATGTAAGTCTGATGTAAGTACAGTCGATGTACATCATGGATCTCATTGATCTTCGCTGGACGTCCAGTTACCAAAGTCCACTGAATGTCCAGATGAACTGGATATAACATCTTATTTATGTACGTTAAGGATGTCCAATAGACGTACCTACATAAAGAACTTGCAATAAAAGAATTGAGAATTTCTTAATCTCCTATCTCATTACCGTTCCAAATAGTACAAGCACTTGAGATAACTCACTGGAGCTTTCGCTTGTTCGTGAGTTGGTTTGCATAAGTGTAACAATCTAAGCAAGAATGAAAATATGATGTGTAGTCTTGAATATGTAAAAATAATCAAAATAAATGATGATGAAAGATCGGTAACGTATTCAAACATGTACATCCATTAATAAATGTTTATGAATCAATCCAATTCTAGCGCACTTATGTCCATAGTGGGGCACAATTGATCAAATGCACAGCTTCAAAAATATTTTTATATCTTGCAGAAATAATATATTATACATACCGGGTGGCTACGGAAGTATTGCCTACGGAATATCTCAGTTATTGTATGAAGTAGGTTTGTGAAATTTGGAGCGTCGATATAATGACATAAGAGCTAGAATTTGAGCATATTGACATGTCGAAGTTAACTTCCGGTCTGACCGGAAGTAACATCAACTTTCTTATTTTAAATGGAAATCCTATTTTTTTTCTTTTCGCTTTATTCAGAATTCAATTCCCTTTCCAATGACATATCAAAAGTTGGTATCTAACCAGAAACTAGATCAGAAAAAAATTATTATTGAAATTCACCGAGTAGGCCGTGGAAGCAAAATGAAAGCCAAAAATTGAAAAGTTGGCTATGGAAACCATACGTCACTTGATAACAGTTGCTACTACTGTGATATTTTATTTTCATTCGTCGGCGTTATAAAAAGCCGCCAAAAAAAATATTGGAAAAATTGGGAAAAAAACAATACTCTGTAGGTCCATAACTTAAATAGGAACATACAACTTTTTCTTGCCTGTACTATTCAGCATAACCATTCCTTTCTAATGATATAATAGAAAGTAATTTTTTGAAATGAAATACCAAATAATCCAATTATTATTATTCAAATAACAAAAAAACAGATTTATCGAAAAAAAAAATTCAAATTGATTGGATTTTTTGGTATTTCATTTCAAAAAATTACTTTCTATTATATAATTAGAAAGGAATGGTTATGCTGAATAGTACAGGCAAGAAAAAGTTGTATGTTCCTATTTAAGTTATGGACCTACAGAGTATTGTTTTTTTCCCAATTTTTCCAATATTTTTTTTGGCGGCTTTTTATAACGCCGACGAATGAAAATGAAATATCACAGTAGTAGCAACTGTTATCAAGTGACGTATGGTTTCCATAGCCAACTTTTCAATTTTTGGCTTTCATTTTGCTTCCACGGCCTACTCGGTGAATTTCAATAATAATTTTTTTCTGATCTAGTTTCTGGTTAGATACCAATTTGTGATATGTCATTACAAAGGGAATTGAATGCTGAATAAAGCGAAAAGAAAAAAAAATAGGGTTATCATTTAAAATACGAAAGTTGATGTTACTTCCGGTCAGACCGGAAGTTAACTTCGACATGTCAATATGCTCAAATTCTAGCTCTTATGCCATTATATCGACGCTCCAAATTTCACAAACCTACTTCATACAATAACTGAGATATTCCGTTGGCAATACTTCCGTAGCCACCTGGTATATACTATCGAATCCAGCTGATTTGTTTCCAAGCTATGTAACTATCATTTAGTGCAGCTGATATAAAACGGCTACATAAATCACCATATCCTAATCGTGAATAAAATTTCCTCATTCACAAAAGTTGTGGCTTATAAATCAAATTCCTGAACTGAGCCCGTCTCCGGTATTGATACAAATAACAGTTATATAAAATATAAATCCGCAAAGAAGTCAACTGAAAATTTTCAAGCAAATTTGATTATTCAATTATCAAAATATACCATATTAATTATCTATAGAATGAAACATGAAACTAAACAGACATACTCCATTTACAAATACTTTCATGTCAACACCATTTAAAGATAGATATAATATTAAATGAAGAGCAATAATTATTTATATATTCACCTGTCACCGAATATAGTGTCACGTTTTGAATTATTCAATGTACCATAAATGAGTTATACCGTCTTTCAATTGGTTTTCGCAGACCCAACCCTCACCAATTGGATTCGGCGTCATGTCGCCTAGCAACGACTGAACTGCATAACAATTTCATATTTATTTCAGATAATTGATTGAGTGATTATCTCACTTTTGCTTATTCTATAATGACTCAACAAAGTTTTCGAGGAAGAAGCGATAATTTCTCCTCCTAGGTAGACATACCTACCTGCTTCGAGAAAAATTATTTGGTTCTTTATCTTATTTGCACGTAGCTGATATGTGGTCACGTATAATTCGACAATTATTTGTTAAGTGTCGTTTTCTCATTCATTACATTGAAATCATGATTTGAATTATTATATTTGTTTTTA
Organism: Chrysolina americana; assembly: GCA_958502065.1. Lineage (NCBI taxonomy): Eukaryota > Metazoa > Arthropoda > Insecta > Coleoptera > Chrysomelidae > Chrysolina > Chrysolina americana. The sequence continues at coordinate 36,496,310 of OY293420.1, forward strand.
TCAAATATGTTTTATCTTTCATTATGCATATATTTTCAAACAATATACAGTGTCTGGCAGATTAATTTGTTCCATACAAATGAAAATCATTTTTATTTGACATTTTTCAGGAACTTTTAATCTTCATTGGATCCTATAGATCTCTTTGAATCCAAAATGAATTTTCAATAATAGTCAATCATTTGAAATATACTTTATTGTTCAAAGAATCAAAATCCTTGTTGACAAAACACAGTACATGTAGTCAATCAAGTACTATCTATTCTACCCGTTATTCAATGATATTTGTAAAGAAGAATGCACAAAAACATCAAAAAAATCATGTATTAATTAAGAAATTAGAAATTTACAAAAAAAAAGTTGTACAGTGTGTTTAACTTCTCATGAAAACACCCCCGTCTCTTCCGTAATTTTCAACATAGAATAATGATATTTTCAGGATTGACAAATACACTAAAAATTAACTAACTGCACGAAAGGTCATCCAACGTAATATACACTGCACGCCAACAGCTATGGAACCACCCATTTATCCGGATACCTACTCATATTAGGGGAAAAATTGGTACAAAATTATTTCCGATTGGTGTTGATGATCCCCGAATTACTGCTAATATACCTGTCTCCTGAAAAATTTTCAGTCTTAAAAAATTTCTAATTTGTTTTACTTCTCATGGAAACGCCCTCGTTTCTTCCGTAATTTTTGACGTAGAACCATAACATTTTCAGAATCGAAAGATACACTAGAAATGAACTCACTGCACGTAAGCTGTCATCCTACGTGATATACACCGCACGCCAACAGCGATGGAACCATCCATTTTTCCGGATACTTATATTAGGGGGCAAAATTGGTCTGAAATCCTTGGGTTTTATGTTGAGGATCCTCAAATTACTATTAATACAGCTGTCTCCTGAAAAATTTTCAGCCGTGAAAAAATTCTAATCTGTTTTACTTCTCATGGCAACGCCCCCGTACTTTCCGTAATTTTTTATTTAAAATAATTTTCAGGATAAATAAATAGACTAGAAATGAACTAATTGCACAAAAGGGGTTATCATAGGTATGTAATATACACGGGGGCGTTTCTATGGGAAGTGATTTTTGCGTCCTAATACAACTTTCCGGAAAAATTGGTGGTTTCATCGCTGCTGGCGTGCAGTGTATATCGCGTAAGATGGCCCTTTTTGTGCAAAGAGTGCACCTCTAGTGTATTTATCGATCCTCGGAATTTCATGATTTTTTGTCAACAATTACAGAAGATAAGAGGGTGTGAGAAGTGAAACACACTAGATACATTCGCAGACACATTTCGTAAACGGATAATGAATATTATGAAAATCATAAGGGTGATGTATAGGTACACAAGATCTCGTTTTTGATGAGTCAGTTGAATAAATACGTTAAGTTTATGAAGTTAGAAAATGAGATTTTTTTTTTTTTCGTTCATCTTTCCTATAAATATCATAAGCAGTATTTGTTATTCTTTACGAAAACCTCAGCATTTCTCTAAATTTGAAACCAATCATCTTCCGTAAAGGTACGAACGAGGATATCTGAAACAGCTCAAGAATGAAGTGCGTAGGTAACATAATTCTCAGAATTCACGAAAACACGCTTGATGCATGGTATATGGCCGGGTTTCATCAACATTTTAATCTTAGTGACGGAAATAACCTACAGTTTCAATTAGGATAATTCCTAAAACTGGCTAATTCAGGTCGGTTAGAAAAAATCTTAGCGTATCTAATCTATGTTCAACGCCAGATTCAACTGACCAATGATGGCAAGTTTAGTAAAACGCCTGATTTGAATTGTCGACTATCTTCTAAAGCAAGATAAAAGTATTTGAGAAATGACATCCACCTTTCCCAATAAGAATTATAATAATTATTATTTTTCAATTTTTTCGACATATTACATCACTGTATTATGATAAATGTATGGGCCGCAGTGGTCATGATGGTGAAGTGCTAATTATATTTCTGGTTCACAAAAAAGGGTTTTTACAAACTTTTTATTTGAACATAGTAACAACTTAAGATATAGAAATATGAATATTAACTATTACAATTCAATTGATGGTATTTATATAGAAATTATTGTCGACTTTGCATGAATCAGCTATAAACAATTGCAGGTCATCGATCACTAATATTGCTGACAGATGGGGTTATCGAACTGTAACTCGCTAGTCAATCAGAGAGAGGTGGGTTCGATTCCCAACATAGTCACTGGTCTCGTGCTAGGAATCGCACGTTAAAAGGTAAGACCTCGTTAATCCTTAGCTCGCACTGGATTCGACTTCCGAGGGCTGTCGTTCGTAGGGGATGACAGCTGGTTAACGAAGAAAACAATTTTAAACAATTGAAGTCAACTGATCACATCATTGAATGGCATGTTAGATAGTTTTTGGATTCTCTTAGTAACCTTTAATGTCACAATTACTCCATGGCAATTCAAACAAACAAATAAACAATCTGAAAATATTGGGAAAACTTCCTGGACTGAAATCAGAAATCCATGATCATGTCAGGAATATATTTATATATATCTCTACCTGCTTCGTATATGTTTGATTACCTTTAACTCTGGAATTATTTTTTTGTCCCACTCAGGAACACGATGATGCTAGCGAGTTGGTCATGGTCAAGAATTATATCATCAAATCAGTCTCTTTCTTTCTTTCTGTACCTGAAAATATGCATGATCCGTTTGAGATACTCCTTCGAACACAGTCAATATGGCTTATTGTTCATACGTTAGAATGAAAAAACAAATAATAACAATGATAAGTAGGGGAAGAACAAAGTTGCTGCAACTGATATGATTGACATTTCCATTCTACTTTACTCCGTTGAAGTGATGAAATGGACTCAGGAAGAGCTGCGACAACTCGACGTAAGAACTCGCAGAACGAAGCATCTTCATATAGGAGTTTGCATCCTGAATCGTCTGTTCCATGGTTATACTTCCCCAGACAACGGGAAAGCTCTGGATTTTTGATCTTGGAGTGTCAGCATAACAGAATGGTGATGGTGGCTGTGAAGTAATCAGGAGTTCAGATCCCCTTCTCTGCCTACTATGCGATCATGAAAAAGTAGAGACTGGAGCAGTTCTTTTCGAGGCCGCAACCCTGCAGCCGATGAACTTGGTCTCGTTTTTGACACTGAACGGACGAACCCAAACTCTCTTACCGAACTCGGACCTGTTCAGCAATTAACGTATAAGCTGCGGAGACTGAGAGTCTTCTACAGCTACACAAGGATAAGCCAATGCATGGGGACTTTTTCAAGAACATTGAAGACCTTGGCTCATCCAGAAACCTGACCATCGCATATCTTGGGTAAAGTGGGCTGAAGTCGAGAACTGAGGGGATTCAGTGGCCAGCCAAGATGATGTCCTCAACACCCTCGTCTACCGTAGTCGCGTGATAGGTATAGAGGTCCCTGACACGAGATACAGAGCGTGTCATGGGGTAGCTGATACCATAATGTATTAGCTTTCAGTCTGTTCAGGTTATGCGGTCTCAGCCTATCTCTACAGGCAAAACGCATCACAACAAGTGTTCCACAACCATCTACGACACTACGAGTCCGTTCTGGATAAAGGGAAATGCCGAATCTATTGAAACTACCCATTCCCCACCCTCAGGCAAATACAAGAGAATAGGCTTGATGTAGTTCTCCTCGACAATCAAAGAAGTACGATTTCATTATAGAGTTTTCCGCTCTTAGCGAAACGAATATCGTCCTATAATAGAAGGAAAAACGGACTGTATATCGAGATCTATTCTTTGAACTCCGCAGGCTTTACCCAAACTATTTTGTTAAAATGGTGGTTCTGATAATAGGGGTCCTTGAAGGAATGCTGGAGACACTGCTCTCAAACTTAAGTCATTTACCCGTGGGGATGAGTAGTTATAGGGGCAAATGATTCAGTACGCCTTCCGAAAATAGCAAAGCTCGAGAGACAGGGCCTGACTGGAAAATTCCTAACGAAAAAAAATAATACTTCCTGGCACTAGATGACGAGTGTGTCGTCGGGCAGCTGAGACCATAATGCATTTGCCTTTCCAGCTTATGCCTGAATTGTTCAATAGAAGTAATTGTTTTATTATCCTAAACTATGGAAATAGCATGAACGAAAACTAAAGTTAGGCAATATAAAAGTTTACCTCATTATTATGGTCGATGATTGTAATGCCAGGGGTGATATGCCAAAATAAACTCTTCTCCTTTTTTGATGGGCCAGGCTTCCACAGAACTCTTGAACCTATATATCGAAAATTCAGTAAATGAATATATTACAATATGAACTCCATGAAGATGAAAATTTAGAATGAAGCCTATTCAGATTTAGCTCCAATGTATTATTTATTGCGGATTAAAGAATATACCCATCTGAAAATCGTGTCTATTTTTCTTTGACATAATATTAATTAGGATGTTGAAATTGTTTGGAAAGATATATTTACCAGGGCCAAAAATTTTTTAAAATAGATAGGTATATTATATGCTGGCGATGATTGAAAATATTGAATTGTTTATATAATAGTTATGTGAGGAACAATATTGGCCCTAATTTGCCTGTCACATCAAATGAAGAAACAAATAGGCAATGCCACTATATTTCAATTTCGTCATGAATGTATAGCTTTTCCAAAAATAAGGATACGTATTTTTAATTTCATAATTTTTTTCATGTTCTTTGTTAAAGAAGCGAAAAATCAAATTGTGACGTCATATGTAGTAAAACCACATTCGGCAACGTCGCATGCCAAAAAGATGTATTCCATCAGTTTTGACACCATAATTCTTGCTCCGTGGTCGCTGACGGGTGACACTAACAGACGTGTCTGTGTTATTTCACTCTGACAGCTGTCCAAATCAAAAGAATAATTATGTTATGCGCGTGCGCGAACGAACTCGAACCGCAAATTCAGTAGGCACCCTTGCCATATTGACTTCATGATCAAATGACGTCACATGCAGTAAAAATTGTTTATTGTATAGAATGAAGCATCGCCTGAAGCCTGAATTTCCAAAACACTTTTATCAAACGTGGCATTCCCCATTGTTGACACTGGCTTTTGTTAATTAAATCCAAATTGGTTGACCATTATGTCTTTCTACAAGTTGAATGTGGGTTCCAGCCATACACTCAAAAACAGATGACCCATTATTCATCTCACCCATGATGAGAAACTTCATTAATACTTTATAAACCTAAGTTACAAAAAATGTCGACTCATAAACACAACAACGAGCAACCGGGACAACGCATCATTCACAGATCATACTGATCAGATCGCAGACGCTTGTAATTTTCATTGATCTCAATCGAAAGCATTCACGTAGTGGTTTCATTTTCAACTTGATTTTGGTCTAAGATCAGAACCAGTTGACGATGAAACAATAACGTTACATCTGTCTTGCTCAGTAACGCTGTGGTTAGCAAACTTTTTTTATTTTAAAGCAGTTGGAATGTGAATGAAAGTGACAATCGATTGAATCGTCGCTACGTTCTTTGAATGTCCCAAAATTCATTGATAATAAAAATTGCGATAATTTTTCAACAGTGTCGGCACAGATTATATCGTAATAATATTATCTCTTCAATGTATTCCCATCTACGTCGTCATGGGTTCAAGAATAAAATGTTAACAAATCTTCCGGGGATGTTTCTTGTTCGGTGGGTTAGGGAACACTATCAAGTCGTTTGTCCAACTAATGAACGAAGTCATTGCAATAATTAAATAAATATTCATTGTCTTGAAGAACAAAAAAACTGAACGAGTTTGAAACAAAAACAGATAAATGAGTGAATTAACTTCACCTGTACTCTCGCGAAGCCCTACCAGAGAGATTTTTTATCCGACATATAACGTTTATATATAGTAGGAAGAGTATTAATTCCAAAACGGCTCCCTGTGGTACCCCAGTTGTGATTTCTGATGGCTTACTCAGTTCATTGTCTACTTTCCCCTTTTGTTTTCTGTTTGATGGTTAATCTCTCAACCTTCCTTGCTTTGTACCCATTAGAAGGAAGAGCGTTCTTCAGGAGTTTTAATTTTTCTTCTAGGTTTATGGGTTAGCAGATTCTTCTGGCTCAATCTACTAATGTCTGAATTTTACCTTGTTTCTGGCATGAATGATGGTTTGACGTGTTATGGAGATATCGATCAGTGTGTGATGATTTTCTTGTATGCACTAGAAGTCCTTCTTTCGAATATTGGGAAGGAATAATATTCGGGTGTATTTTAATAATGCGATAAATAAATTCATTGAGTTTCAATTACTTTTTGTTCTAGTTATTCCATGAAGAAATATGCAATAACTGTGCGTAGTGGGCCAATATCCAATTACAAACGTTTCTAAATAAAAAAAGAACTCTTCCTATTTCTATTTCTATATCTATTAGTTCATTACATCTCAACTGGTCTTTTCAGATTTTACCAAATAGAAAATATTTTTTCATGCTGGTTCACATTTGGTAGGAAACCAGAAAATAAATATCTTTGTCAGATCATATTTTTCGAAATATGAAGGAATAACCTGTAATTTTTTAATCATTCAGAAAAATGTCAAATTTGGCAGGTGAAGCCGATAGATAGGAAAAATTCTTAAAATTAATTTTGCATTATTTTCGAAGCGCAAACTGTTTATGAACTTGAAATTAGTAATGACTGAATGAAAAAGAAAACATATCGCATTATCCTTCGCTATTTTGCACATATTCACTCTATTATAACCTGAAAGTTTGCAATTTCAGTTTTCCGTACATAACAGGCATTCTTTATTGCATAGACACCTGTTGTTACGGTAACTTGCATAATCGCAGTAGATTAGTTTATCTTTACCCGTGCGTCATCAATGTTATGCATATGAAATATGTCGAGACGTTTTAGTCAAAATAACATCTAAATGTAAAATGCCATGGCTAATATCCCGATAAAATTACAACGTATAGGTATAAGATAGGATAATGAACTACTAAATTAACATTTTCAAATTCATGGAAATGGCGAACCACCAGACAATGAGAGTTTTTTTAATTCCAACAGAATACCATATGACACATATAGGTACATATTCAATGTTCCAAATTTCAAAAATATTGCTAGAGAAACAAAGGCAAAAAGGAATTAATCTGTTTAAAATTGTTTTTTCCCTTAACAGGCTGTCGTCCCCTAACGAACGGCAGCCCTCAGTAGTCGAAACTTGTGCGAGCCAAGGATTAATGAGGTCTTACCTTTTAACGTGCGATTCCAAGCACACGGTGTATTCCAATTATTACGAATCCAGTGACACCAGGTTTGATAGGATAATGAAACATGGAGGCAGAGATATGTTCATGGAATTTCCTCATTTCCCCAGTGAGTTCACTAGAAACTTTTGACCTCCCTACTCTATTCTAATTTCAGTCACACTCATATAAGGAAGTTGTTTTATCCATACCTCCGCAGCCGTTTGACACAAATCTATCAAATCCTTATTTTATCCACATTAATGCAATTTCTGTAGGTAATAGTTAACGAAAAAAGTTATTTAAAAAACTGGGTTGGTGTGCAATATTTCCAAAACCATTGCATACGTTCTAATTTCAGTCACACTCATATGAGGAAGTTGTTTTATCCATACCTCCGCAGCCGTTTGACACAAATCCATAAAACATTAATTTCATCCACATTAATGCAATTTCTGTAGGTAATAGTTAACGAATAAAGTTGTTCAAAAAAACTAGATTGGCGTGCAATATTTCCAAAATCTTTGCATACGTTTATATCAATAAATGAGTTTCCATTCAAACATGACTAAAACTCAGAAAAGGAATTTTCTAGACTTAGGTATTCAAACTTTTTCGATTACCTTTTCGTGCATGGATGCAAGGACCCACTGTATAATGATGAATAAATTAATATATTAGAAGTAAAAAAACATCAGTTGAAATATAGTTGGTAATGAAATACTCAACATATGATTAACAAACAATTTATTCATACATTTATTTATGTAATGCGAGAATGTAGAACTATGTACCATTTATGAAAGTAAAAACAAAATTATTATATTCAATCACTTTCAGATTCAGTACTGTTTATAATAATGGGTTCAATAACCATATCACAAAGGAGCTTCTCTCGTTCATACCATTTTTCAATGAGTGATTCGGTGTGTTTTACACTTTTTCCCAGGATTCAGTGTTGCACTTCTCTAATGCTTCATTCCACATACCCAATACTCTTTGATCACTGTATCCATCTCTGCCAATATGATTGTTGTAGTATGTCTTACAATTAGCCCAAATTAATTCAATAGTATTAAAGCCTGGGTGATAAGGTGGTAATCTTAATACTTCATGCCCATGTTTTCCCTTCGGTTCATCTTAGCCAATTGCAATAACTGTGGTTTTGTTAATTCCTCATCAAAATCAATATAATTTTCCTGTAGTCAACTAACAATTTCCGATTTTCTTGAATAAGTGGTAGGCTATTTATTCAAAATTTCACTGTGGTATGGTGCATGGAATTACCTGTGAAGTGATCCACTTGGTGAAAATTGTAACATTCATTTCTCCATGATAATCTAGAGTCAAAGATTTTGAACAGAATAATTTATTTATTTATTTATTTATTTCAGTTCGAGGCCACTCAACAAGCTGGTTTTACCCAGCTCTATTATAGAGTAGCACGTAAATTACATGTTGCAGATTCTCTTGTGCTGAGAGAGTACATGGTATTACAAACTAGCATTAAACTACCTATATACATTTTACGTAAGTTCGGCGAAAGAATATAAAACTAACTTATTCTTTAGCAAAATAAATCTAAATTTTACCAGCTCTATTGTAGAATAGTAGACAGTATAATAAAGGAAATCGAGTATACATACATTTTGTGCAGGTTATAAAGCTAGTTATTTTGTAAGATACATCTTAGATTTTTCTTGAAAGTAGGAAATGGGTTCGGTAAACAAAGGTCTAAGTGCGGATTAACTGAACAGAGTGAATTAAAAGTCTCACATAATCTGATGACTGGTGAGTTCATAAGGGAGTTTGTGATGCCTCGCGGTGTTACCAGGAGTGGTTTGTATCTAATGTTGTGTTGGGTACAATTAAGACTTATGTATTCGTTCAAGATTTTATAAATGAGACCAACGTCGAAATATTGCCTCCTAAGTGAAAGCTCCTCAAGATGATAATGTTTTAAATTACTTTCGTATCTGTGATAGTGGCGGTTTCTGTCAAATCTGTAGTTCACAGCATTTACAAGTATTCTTTGAAGACCTTCAAGTCTCTTGATACAGCAATTATAAAATGGATTCCAAATTACACATGAAAATTCCAGTTTGGGTCTCACTATCGTTTTATACAGAAAAATTATAGTGTTTTTTTTTTGGAAAAGTCCTTATTGACTCTCAGAATAAATCCTAAGTTTCTAAGGGCTCGCTGTACAGAGCTTTCAATGTGTTTCTCGAAAGTGAGTTTCTTGTCGAAAATGACACCCAGATCCTTGAAGGTTTTGACACATCTTATACTGTTATTACCTAATTTGAGATCTCCAAGTACTAAAGAAATATTTCTAGCAATCATTATCTGCGAGCACTTGTTGATGTTCCGTTGAAGCTTGTTTCGTTCGCAGTAAGATCTGTTTGGAACCTTAGATAATCGGTCGGATTTGAAACTGACATATACAGCTCGTCGGCGTAAAGGCAAAATTTGGTGTTTTGGAACCTATGTCATCTATAAAAATATTAAAAAGAAGGGGACCCAGGTGCGAACCTTGAGGAACACCTGATGACACAGGAAGTGATTTTGATTTTCTGCTGTTAATGACAACATATTGTTCTCTTTCACTAATGTATGAAGAGAGTAAGAGTAGCAAGTCGCCATGCACACCGAAGTTCTTCAGCTTCGCAATCAATGTTGGATGGTGAACTTTGTCAAATGCTTTGGAAAAGTCGGTGTACACAGCGACGACCGCTCCCCCTCCATCCATCCTAGTGAGGATGTCTTGTATATAGGGAAAAATTTTACTCAAATACTTTACCAAAGTGATTGAGCAATGAAATCGGTCTGTAATTTGATACATCCCCTTTATCACCTGATTTGTGAATTGGGATAATCATTGCCTGTTTCCATCGCTTGGGAAAGTATCACCTTTTTAAGCATCTATTATAAATAATGAATAATGGTTCCAACAGTCCTTGTTTACATTTTTTTTGAAATATTGCTGGCCTGGCCCCGATGGTTTCATCGGGGCCAGGCCCCTTATTATGTGAATTTTCTTACCATTACTCAGTACTATCGATACCCAAATATTTTCGATATTGCCATCGCAAGACCAATCCGGCTTACCATGAGAGACTTAATCACACCTCACCTCACCCCAATCACAACACCCCCACCATCACTTTTATTTACAAATTGAAGATTTCGATCTCTCCTATAGACATTATACGACGATGGAAACAGTTCTACACTGAAGACTTTACTGTTTAGCCACGTCTCAGTTAAACAAATCACATCATAGTCAGTAGAACATACAGCTTCAAAGAAAAGTTGTGTTTTGGTTCTTAGACCTTTAGTATTTTGGTAAAAAAACATAGCTCTGTAGAATTGAAAATGCAACCTTATTAAATAAATACTTGAAATAGTTTTGAGGGTAGGGGGAGAGTGCAAAGTCATCCAATTTGATTCAGAACAGTTTCGTCCTTGACATATACTGCACGATTTTCATTACTTCTTTTAACATAAATTCTTCCATCCTTCACCCAACAGTATTTGAATCTCTTAGCAGATGCAGCCTCGCGAGCCTTCTTGAAGAGAAACTTGAAGAAAGGTGAGAGATGTTCATTGATGTATATAATATCGCTTCATTGAAACCCATTTACGTGGCAGAAATTCTTCTTTTCGATTGACGAACAGTTTGCATAATAAAAATTCGTTTCTGCTGAGAGTTAAATTTGACGATTATATTTTTATTGCTTATTTCTCCACCGCTATCTGGATGACGTGAAACTCTGTGTGCTGCCTGAATATCGAAGTTTCAAGTTGAATTGATAATAGAGAACCTAGTTTTTTCACGATATCCAATACATTCTCTCCCCTTTTTTCAGGAATGCCAGTGAGTTCCACATTAGAGATCCGAGATTGTTGGTGAATTAGTTCCATTTCAGTCCTCAGGATGCACTCTTTCTCCAGGGAGGAAATTTCCTCTTTTGCAGAATTGAATTCTTTCATCATTTTCATCACGGAAACCATTTGAAGATTGAAATCATCTATCTTCTCGCCATAAAATTGCAACGATTTCATCACCTCAATTTACTTATCACCAGTTGTGTTGACCTTGATGAGAAGTTCATTAAGCAGGGAAGATGTATCGTTGAGTGGGTCCCTCTTACACTCATTGCACGACCATGAGTCAGCTGGTAATTCAGAAAACCCAGCTGGCAGTGACACGCATTTCGTATGAAACTTTTTCCTGCAGTGGCCCTGACACTGGATTCCTGGATTGGAGCAACTCAGTAAAACAATGCAGATGGCACATTGGTCAGGCATCTTGGCGAGTAAAAAAAGGGGCAGTTTTTACTCTCGTGGTTCACTTCCAGTCCGTAGAAATAAACTGTTTAACTTGATTGAAATATTCAAGAAACTACTTAATTGGTACAATGAATAGCCACTAATCACAAGTCACTTCATTTGTTGTTGACTAACGAGTGTTTTGATGCAACAAAGAAGTGGGAATTGCGGAGAAAACTCTCGAATAATATAAAACAATACGGAGCACAAGGTTCGACGTGTTTACTCTGAATAAACAACTGGCTTCTGCATAACAATAAATCGTTCACCATCATATCTTTCGGGTTTGCGTACACTTTTGACATTAATATCCTGCCAAGACTTGGTTTTATTTCCTCTAGTATAAATCCAAGTTTCATTTAAAAAACACTTCTCGTGGATATAAACTTTTTCGGTTTTCCTAGTATTTACGTAAAATATATGCTTTTTGTGAAACAATATGAGTCTTTTCAGTCAAAGCTCTTCGATTATCATCTTTTTTAAATTTAAATCCCAGCTCTTTTAGTTAAACATTCAAATATGATTTGCACATCGAAACAATCTTCTTATTTTTCAGTTCTTCGTTCAAGGATTGAAGGGTAACATGTTTTTCTGGAAGAAAAAAATTCAAATAAATATAGGTACATTTCAAAATTCATACGATAGGTGGACTGATATTTTAACAGCATTTCAAATTAAAAAGAAAACTAGATGTGACGATAAAGTTTGACTTTTCAACTAATATACATAAATCCAATGCCTATCCTGATGAAGTTGTGATTGATGAAAATGGTGCGGTTACATTTGTTCAGAAATTTTTCTCACTAGTTAGTGTCACGTCCATCGAATGAACAAATAATTTTATCTTCATTTTCCTCACCATGTAACATGGAGGTATACTCACTTTTTTCTTACATATCGTACAAAGTATTTCGTACTGCCATTTTCTGTCCTTCAGGTAAATCATCTGTTTTCTTTTTGAGACGACGTCTACTTTTTCCTGGAGTTGATGAATTGGGTTTATTTTCGTTTCTTATTTTTATGTTGTATACCGTTTTTCGAGATATTTTAAGAGCATCTGCAACTCTCTAAAATACAATAAGGAAAAGTTATGAAATTTCTTTTGTGGTTTTAATTGATACCTCTTGAACAGATGGAAGTGGTAAAAAAGGTTCACATTCGCTCTTTCCCTCTCAAAATACTCGCACATGTTCAACACAAATTGTTGTGCTTGTGAATATAGAATAGTTCCAGGCATAATCTAAAAAAGAATTAAAATATATTGTGAAGGTTTTTGACCTGTACTTATAGATATAGGTAATGTTTTTTTCTCTTAATATGTTTAACTGTTGTGTTAATATCCCGGTAGTATGGAATTATAGTCACAAATGTCAATTACGAGGTTAAAAATTTTGAAGAGTATTTGTGACTAAATCACATTGTAATGTACTTACTTTGGAAGTAATGATTCCAGGAGACGATTAGCTTTGAAAAAAAATGTTTTTATAATATATTCGACTGCAAAACAAAGTTAAACTGGCGACAAACAATACCCTAATAACAGAAAACAATGACGCAATTGATGGTACTACGCTAGAACGCTAGTTAATATAATGTTTGGCAAGTTTAGTTGAAATGTAAAATACTGTCGGTTTTAGGGCTATCTCTTTTCACTGTTTCGATTTTTAATAGATCATCTCAATACCATAATTCTTAGCTTAGAATAAGACAAATGTTAACGAATTTTGATTCGCTCATAGCGGTGGTTAGAAAGAGATGTTCGATAGAGGGTGTGTGATTTCTTCGATCATAAATTGATCAAGCATGGGTAAAGATAAAATAATCGAACTGTATCTATGATTTTCCTGACTTCGGCAGGAATTTGTGGCAGACTCATAAATGTTGGCATGAAAACATTTCCTTCCCGCCTTTTTTGCCATCCACAGTCCTCTGGATCTTGCTGATTGTGTAAGTAAACCCAAACCTATACTTGATATTAGCACCTATAGAAATAAAATATACGAAATTTGAACCTCATCTTATCAATAACTCTGGAGTGTTACCTCAAGACATGAAAGTGAAAGGCATCATCTATAGATCTTTTTGGTAGACGTTTATGATAGAATCGGTCTGATGGCCTCATCCACAATTTCTTACTACATTTAATTGAAAGACGAACTTTCTGACAACTTCTTTTCTTTCGCTTAAACTGCCGAAACCTAAACGAACCAAAGTAATGTCTTTACATCTTCTCAAACATATGTCCCAAGCCTTATAACTGATGAAATTAACGCAATGTCATGTCAGTAGACTCTGGAACAAATATCACAAATGAAATAGAGGGTAGGTAAATACCGCCATTACTGCGTAAAAATATAGGTAGTATCTACCTATAAGGCGCAACATTGTTAACGGTGGCAACCAAAAAGCTAGTATGTCGTGTTCAAACTGCAATTATTATTGAGAATACGTAATTGACATGAAATGTTGCTTGGGAAATTGCGTAGTTTTTGGTGATAAAAGAACTTTCAGCGTGTTGAAAAAATTACGACTTATTCAAAATATAATCTCAGCACAAGGTAATGCTCATATTCGGAAAACGATTTTTATGTTTGGAATTTTCCATGATTCGTTTCAAAGTAGGTCTTTGTTAGGACGTGCTGGTATATAATTCACATCAACAATCTTCATTTCATTAGATCTTTGTTGAGTCACATTGGTATGATTCCTATTTATAATCTTCATTTCATATCTCAGATTTTCTGGTTCACTTATAGGTAGGTACACGAAAGAAATATTTAATACAAAAGACTGTCTTTGAATAATTGACAAGATCAAACCGATGTCGAGAAGCAAAAAGACAGTTGACACAAGAAGAAACAAACAAAGCAGTTAGGGCTGCCAAATGGTAAACAGTTTGATACGGGTGTGATTTGCTAATTAATATTTAAATACATCAGGAACTCCATTTTAGAATAGGAATCGTGGGGTGGAGCTTACTCCAACAAAACACGGTTTCGACCATTCAAATAACGAAGCTGCATTGTAGCCCTTATTGAGTGCAGACCACCCATGACTTTGGTCAACGGCCAGCGTACAAAGTTCAAATTGCGAGTATCAATGGTTAACTGCCTCAGTGAGCACCTGTATCGAAACCATATCAGGTAACATCAGATTAGTTGTACTTGCAATGTGTTGTAATTCGACTATATAAAAATTTGTTTTCGATATTAGTGTTTAGTATCAAACGACCGGCTGTGCATTCACGTTTTACAAAGAGAAAATTAAAAAGTGAAAACACAAAATCCATATTCGGAACTGAAAAAGATTTGGTATTACCGCCAATGATAAAATTACTCAGAAATCAGATAACAGTTGAGAGTCAGATAGGTATGTAATGAACGTTCAATAAATTTGTGAAAAATATTGTGAGAAATACATAGAAAAGTGAATATAGGTATAAAAACACACATACTAAAATGACACAATAGAAAGTACTTATTTATATTAATGCTAGTGTTTCAGTTTGTCAATAATTTTCTCAGACAGTAACAAATATTGTCACTGGCCCAGGCTCAATTTGATGAGACGTAAATAAAAAAGAGATAATTAAAATAAAACACTGCATTGGTAGATACCACATAAACAAGTCAGCGTCTGTCAAAAAGTAGGTAGGTACGTAGGTACGCAGGTATCAAGATTGTGTTATCACCATTGAAGTAACCAAAACCATAATGAAAGTGAACGTTTTTTAAAAACTTTCAGGTCGAACATCGCAAATTTCTTTGTTTTTTAAAAAATTTATATTTTTCTTTGATAACTGGGATGTTCAAGAGCTTTTGAGTAGGTACAGTGTTGATACTTGGTCGTTTATATCAGTTTCATACGTGTTTTCATTGTAGGTATAGGTTTTCACGCATGCATGAATGTATGATACAAGCTTACCCTATTCTCAAATTCGATGGTATTCCGAATGAAAGAAATTTCAAAAATAATAAACTTTGGTCATCGATTCATAAATTTTTTTACATGATTTTTCACGGTGAATAATATTCTTTATCATGATGTAACATTCTTCAGCCCGAATAAAGTGATATACAGGGTCGGTCTGAGGATATGTTTCAGTCGTGTGATATTTGAGGTTGAGAATTTTTATTTATTCATTGATTTGTGTTAGACTGACACTATTAGATATTCATTTCATTAACCAAAAAACAATTAATGAATACGAACCCATGACCCTTAGGATAAGAGACAAGCGCTCTACCATCATGACCATCACGGTGGAATATCTTTTAGGAATGGAATTATTGTTATAATCACATTCTGGGAGATTTGGCCAGGTACCTATTCGCTGCCTTGTCTTTTTTATCTGAAGGAAAAACCATGCCATGCCGTATTCAGTTTATGAATGGTTTATTGAAAGCAATTGGATGGCTAGCTCCAATTATCCACAGATTTTCACCTGTCAAAGATTACCATGTCATATTTCTCCTTCAAGTGAGTTATCATTTTTTTGTCTTTCTGATTTCGACCATATGGAGAAGTATACCTTTTCACCATAATTACGTCGAGAAGTACGGGGGTGAAATTTAGCAAATGAATCTATGTTTTTCTGTAAGTTCGGGAACTTTAGTGATTTTTAGTAGTGATAATAAAAAAATTGAAAGTTCATGATTAATTGAAAAAATGGAGAGATTCCCGTATTCTTTTGAGACAACCGAACCCATAACAAAATATTTTTCATGAAATCAATGGTTTTTGCCAAAAACAGATCCTACGATTGTGAAATTTGTATTTGATCAGCACTGCCCCCTACATATAATATTAGCACAGAATTGAGATTTGACGAGTTCGATATCTCCACTGACATGCTTCAAACATCAAAAGTCATCAGCATATTTCTTATCGATTCAACAATTGTTTGAGTAGTCAATATCACAAAAAAAAATCATTTTTATTCAAAAAAATGCAGAACTTTTCTGTGAGCCTTATAACTGAGGTTAGAAAAAGGCAACAGAAAATAAATCAATTTGAGAAACAGAAGCACGTTGCCTTTCACTAACAAATCGAACAGGTTTATAAAGGTTGGTCACCTACTTGGTTGTATTTCCTTGACAAATTCAATAGTTTCATTGTCAAAAGTTACACTTGTCAAAATATTTACTTATATTTGTAGTATTGTGTTGTGATGACAGGGGCTTTGGTATTATTTACATTGATAGGTTTATGATGGTTGAGAATGTTTGATAGGTTTGCTTCAAAGTAGAATAAATATTTTCAATTGATTCATTCAGGCTAACATTACTTGCAGTCACCACCATATCGTCGGCAAATAAAATAAAACATCTACAGTCTCGAACATAGTTCACACCCCTGAGTTACCTCTTTCACTCGCCGTAATTTATAAGCAGCTTATTATAATATTTTTTCTAGAAGTGGTGAAGTACTTATAGTGCAAAAGTTCCATAGCATCAGTAGAATTGTCGATCTTTGACTGGTACAACATCAGTTCTCATTTTATGTTCATGTGTGAAATGATCAGTTACTAGAGAACTATTAACAAATTTATTATTACATCACTTCGAAAATACTTTTGATAACTATATTATTAATAATAACGGAATCGCACCTATTTATCAGATGGTTTATCATAGTTTTCAGTTCGATGAGGTTAAATGTAGGAATTCAGGCAGTTCGTGGCCTAGGGTTCGATTTCAGCGAAGCTCCCTATAAAAAAAATAATGGAACCTCCTTAACTAGAATCAACAGTAGTGTTTCCTCATGTTACAGATCCGTATCATCCGTGGTCTATTTGCTGTATTTCTCAGAAAAAAGCCGGTCTGACAGATCCTTGGACGTGAAAAGTGTATATAACATATCTATTCCTGTTTTTAAATTTTCCAATAGATGCAAAAAATAAAATCATTATCATCATTTGCCGTGGCGCTCTGGGCGACTCAATGATATTTGGTGGCATATTCACAACAGTCACAAGTCGGCGCCATCTAGGATATAACAGAGCAAGTTTTATAACGAGTTGATCTTCCTCTTCAAGGCTGGTTCATCATTCGCTTAGCCCCTCAACACTTTCTGCTAGATTTCGATTCTGATAATTTCATATCTTACACATTTCGGTTCAATGGATTTTTTGTTACTACAAATTCATTTTTGGATAATTTGTTGGTTTCGTGTTTTCAGATAGGATTAAAGGATGTGTTGATAACTGAAAAAGATTTGGTATTACCGCCAATGATAAAATTACTCAGAAATCAGATAACAGTTGAGAGTCAGATAGGTATGTAATGAACGTTCAATAAATTTGTGAAAAATATTGTGAGAAATACATAGAAAAGTGAATATAGGTATAAAAACACACATACTAAAATGACACAATAGAAAGTACTTATTTATATTAATGCTAGTGTTTCAGTTTGTCAATAATTTTCTCAGACAGTAACAAATATTGTCACTGGCCCAGGCTCAATTTGATGAGACGTAAATAAAAAAGAGATAATTAAAATAAAACACTGCATTGGTAGATACCACATAAACAAGTCAGCGTCTGTCAAAAAGTAGGTAGGTACGTAGGTACGCAGGTATCAAGATTGTGTTATCACCATTGAAGTAACCAAAACCATAATGAAAGTGAACGTTTTTTAAAAACTTTCAGGTCGAACATCGCAAATTTCTTTGTTTTTTAAAAAATTTATATTTTTCTTTGATAACTGGGATGTTCAAGAGCTTTTGAGTAGGTACAGTGTTGATACTTGGTCGTTTATACCAGTTTCATACGTGTTTTCATTGTAGGTATAGGTTTTCACGCATGCATGAATGTATGATACAAGCTTACCCTATTCTCAAATTCGATGGTATTCCGAATGAAAGAAATTTCAAAAATAATAAACTTTGGTCATCGATTCATAAATTTTTTTACATGATTTTTCACGGTGAATAATATTCTTTATCATGATGTAACATTCTTCAGCCCGAATAAAGTGATATACAGGGTCGGTCTGAGGATATGTTTCAGTCGTGTGATATTTGAGGTTGAGAATTTTTATTTATTCATTGATTTGTGTTAGACTGACACTATTAGATATTCATTTCATTAACCAAAAAACAATTAATGAATACGAACCCATGACCCTTAGGATAAGAGACAAGCGCTCTACCATCATGACCATCACGGTGGAATATCTTTTAGGAATGGAATTATTGTTATAATCACATTCTGGGAGATTTGGCCAGGTACCTATTCGCTGCCTTGTCTTTTTTATCTGAAGGAAAAACCATGCCATGCCGTATTCAGTTTATGAATGGTTTATTGAAAGCAATTGGATGGCTAGCTCCAATTATCCACAGATTTTCACCTGTCAAAGATTACCATGTCATATTTCTCCTTCAAGTGAGTTATCATTTTTTTGTCTTTCTGATTTCGACCATATGGAGAAGTATACCTTTTCACCATAATTACGTCGAGAAGTACGGGGGTGAAATTTAGCAAATGAATCTATGTTTTTCTGTAAGTTCGGGAACTTTAGTGATTTTTAGTAGTGATAATAAAAAAATTGAAAGTTCATGATTAATTGAAAAAATGGAGAGATTCCCGTATTCTTTTGAGACAACCGAACCCATAACAAAATATTTTTCATGAAATCAATGGTTTTTGCCAAAAACAGATCCTACGATTGTGAAATTTGTATTTGATCAGCACTGCCCCCTACATATAATATTAGCACAGAATTGAGATTTGACGAGTTCGATATCTCCACTGACATGCTTCAAACATCAAAAGTCATCAGCATATTTCTTATCGATTCAACAATTGTTTGAGTAGTCAATATCACAAAAAAAAATCATTTTTATTCAAAAAAATGCAGAACTTTTCTGTGAGCCTTATAACTGAGGTTAGAAAAAGGCAACAGAAAATAAATCAATTTGAGAAACAGAAGCACGTTGCCTTTCACTAACAAATCGAACAGGTTTATAAAGGTTGGTCACCTACTTGGTTGTATTTCCTTGACAAATTCAATAGTTTCATTGTCAAAAGTTACACTTGTCAAAATATTTACTTATATTTGTAGTATTGTGTTGTGATGACAGGGGCTTTGGTATTATTTACATTGATAGGTTTATGATGGTTGAGAATGTTTGATAGGTTTGCTTCAAAGTAGAATAAATATTTTCAATTGATTCATTCAGGCTAACATTACTTGCAGTCACCACCATATCGTCGGCAAATAAAATAAAACATCTACAGTCTCGAACATAGTTCACACCCCTGGGTTACCTCTTTCACTCGCCGTAATTTATAAGCAGCTTATTATAATATTTTTTCTAGAAGTGGTGAAGTACTTATAGTGCAAAAGTTCCATAGCATCAGTAGAATTGTCGATCTTTGACTGGTACAACATCAGTTCTCATTTTATGTTCATGTGTGAAATGATCAGTTACTAGAGAACTATTAACAAATTTATTATTACATCACTTCGAAAATACTTTTGATAACTATATTATTAATAATAACGGAATCGCACCTATTTATCAGATGGTTTATCATAGTTTTCAGTTCGATGAGGTTAAATGTAGGAATTCAGGCAGTTCGTGGCCTAGGGTTCGATTTCAGCGAAGCTCCCTATAAAAAAAATAATGGAACCTCCTTAACTAGAATCAACAGTAGTGTTTCCTCATGTTACAGATCCGTATCATCCGTGGTCTATTTGCTGTATGTCTCAGAAAAAAGCCGGTCTGACAGATCCTTGGACGTGAAAAGTGTATATAACATATCTATTCCTGTTTTTCGGTCTTCATTTAAATTTTCCAATAGATGCAAAAAATAAAATCATTATCATCATTTGCCGTGGCGCTCTGGGCGACTCAATGATATTTGGTGGCATATTCACAACAGTCACAAGTCGGCGCCATCTAGGATATAACAGAGCAAGTTTTATAACGAGTTGATCTTCCTCTTCAAGGCTGGTTCATCATTCGCTTAGCCCCTCAACACTTTCTGCTAGATTTCGATTCTGATAATTTCATATCTTACACATTTCGGTTCAATGGATTTTTTGTTACTACAAATTCATTTTTGGATAATTTGTTGGTTTCGTGTTTTCAGATAGGATTAAAGGATGTGTTGATAACATTTTTGTTTCCTTTTATAAACAGCTTAGGCTTTTGAGTTTTGTGATTACTTATTATGCTCATTCCAGTAAATTTCGTTTTTCAACGAATTCAGATCCATGAAAACCAGTTTTTACGGTTTTCACGTATGATGCTCTATCCTTTCTCATAAATACACATTAAGTGCATTTCTTTTCGGATTATGAATCAGTTGTATCTATTCCATTGTGTTGTTTTTAAGTCTTTTGAAAAGTTGTTTCGATAACTAATTGATCTTCCATATTATGGGTTTTACATGTTAACGGTTTTCTCTTTATCGTTATGACGAAAATAATTCTGCAATTCTGTGGCCCACCATCCACATAATTGTTATATTTTCGTATTCAATTTCGAAAATGCATGTGAAATAAGGATAAAATACAGGGATTGTAGACAAATGAATGCACACAAATACCTTCTCAAATTTTAAAAATAAAAAAGGGTAGACGAGGACCAAATGAGAATAAAAATTAAAAAGTAGTTAGGTATATTATTGAAAAATTATAATAATAACTTACTCACCTTTTCATTCACGTCAATAAATATAAATAAAATACAAAATAGGAAGGAAATGAATTGTTGACCATACAATAGATTCAATCTGTACGTAGAAAGTTACATTTGAACAGACACATAACCAAGTACAGCATTTCGAGTTAAAACTGAGAAGAGGTTGAAAGCATATAAAAAAATACCTATAAAAGGGTAACTGAGTCTGAAGTTGTGAAATAAATGTGAAAATGGTAACATTCAGTCTAAAGTAGTCAAATGAAAGAAAGAATTATTTCCTGTTCACAACTAATCATACATCATATAAATACAGCTACATCATACAAATACTCCAAACTAATTATGGGTCACATAATAGGCAATATTGACATGCAGTCCATATTTGTGAAAATTATTAAAATGTTTAAATTAGTTTCTGTTTGTGTATTATAAAACATACATTCAAGGTAGTTAACCCACAAAGGCCGTAGCCGCGCTTGGGATTCTACCTGTGAAAATTAATGTAAATTTTGAATGTGAACTAAAACATCAGTGCATTACGTGAATTGTATTTGAGCTAATGAAAATTATTAAATATAATGAAATGTACAGGAGAATGTCTATATCTCAGAGTGTGGCATTCTATGATAGCAGATTGCTAATGATCTTGAAATAAGGGCCAAGAATACATTTTTCAATTAAGTTTTTGTATAAATTAGGAGAGTGTATGTACTCCATAAAATTTGGTTTTATGTTCTTTAGGTAGAAAATTGAAGGCTATAAGACAAATGTGAGGGAAGCTTCTCTGTCCAATTTTTTTTGCTTATGATGAAGTTCCTTTTTTTTCTAGTAGAATAAGTACCTGTGATCCACATTTTTCAGTACAGCTTTATGAGAGTTGAAGTGGTGAATCAGATTGAAAATAATATTTGACTAATAGTCAGAACTTCAGATTCAGCATATAGAGATTCACTCGATTAAGGGGTGTCTTTATTGAAAATAATTTGCAGAAAGCGCTTTTGTGAATTTTTCAGTTTCATTGAATGAACGTTCGCTGCTCCGCCCCATGCTAAAATTCCGTGTTGCAGTCTAGATTCAACAAGTACCGAGTATATTTTTTTGAATGGTAAGTGTCTAATATTCTTTTATGACATTTAAATTTGTATAAAATGCTCCGTATAGCTTTTATCACGGTGTTAATATTTATGTCCCATCTGAGACGATATCCATTGTTATCCCAAAGTATTTGATTTGGTTTATTAATTTTTTCGAAATGTTATTATTCCCAATATTCAAAAGTGTATATGGTGATATAGGTATTACTTTTTATGAGGAAAAGGAGATATAATTAGTTTTATCTGTATTGATCGTTAAAAGATTATGATCGAACAATAACAGAATCTGAGATAAGTCACTTCCAGCTTTTATTTTCAGATCATTCCCGTTATCATCCTGATGAAATAAGGCAGTGTCATCTGCTTAACTGATTATAACTACAGAGGTTTCCATAGTGGGAATGTTATTAATATAGATTAAGAATACTATAGGTCCTAGCACTGTTCCTTGTGGGACTCCTTATTCGACCTCATTTTCTTCACTTCTAGTTGTTTTCATCACAACGTATTGTTTTCTATTCTGGAGGTAGCTTCCAAAAACTTTAGCAAAAATCTATTTCAACGAAATTGGTATATAGTTTGGCACCTCGTGTTTATTTCCTTTTTTACAGAATGGTGACTACCGCCATTTTAAATTCAGATGGACGGATGTCTATCTTCAATATTTCGTTCATCAGATTCGTTAGTGGTATTTTCATTTCCTGTAGTATATTTTCCAATGTTTCAGCTCGAACCCAGTCAATTCCCGGTAATTTGTTGTTTTTTAGTTGACTCATAACTTCCACAATTTCTTCACATGAAACCGGATGAAAAAATATGGAAGATTGATTTACAATATTTTTAGGCAGAGGCGTTGTTGATTTGATAATTTTCTTTACCAAGGTTTTACCAAAATTTAACATAATATTTGCAATTTGGGTTTCGTCAGTTACAATTTCCCCTCAATCGTTCCGAATATCTTCGATATCTCTTTTTGCATTGGGTTTTTCCAGTTGTTTGAGGGTGTCCCATAGTTGTTTTGATAATTTCGAGTTTTTAAGTATTTACCTTTATACAAGTTTTGTTTAGTGGTTTTCATCAGAATATATATTAAGTTGGTTGCGATAGATCCTAAACTCATCTCTGTATAACTCTGGGTTTGACCCGTATTTTTTGTGAATTCAATTGTTTCATTTATTGATTGTATTACACCCGGTGTAGCTCATTCCTGCCTTCGTTATTTCTCGATGTGTTTTTGTTTTATACTTTTAGTGTGTTTGTCAATGTTTCAGATCAGTAGATCAATGAAGGAAGTTGTTGGTCGTTTTAAATATGTTATATTATATAAGTCTGACCAATGGTAAGTAATTAATTTATCCTTCATCTTCCTGTGATTTGAGTCTTGATGTGATTTTTTTTGCTTTCAACACGTATGGGAAAGCACAATATTTGTCTGAAATGATCTGTTATGGTCTTTTCATGAATTATGGATAGTGCATCATCAGTAGTATCATCAGATCTATTGTTCAAAGAAATATGATTTATACAAGATTGTATGTTATGTTGTTCCCGAGTGTTTTTAGTGATCATCGGTGTGAAGTTATATTCACAAAGGTGTTGAGATATTCTACAATGACGACATCTTCATCCAGATTGGCATTTATATTTATATCTCCTACTGAGAGTTTATGACTTTTAACATAATTTTTTTTCCTAGGTATCCTTTCAAATGTTCAAAAAAAAAATTCCTTCATTCCTGCTACTCTGAAGATGACAGTAATGAATATTTGTTTTTAATTATGTGTTATTTTTACTTATGTAGTTGTACAGTCCCCAACTTTCAATATTTCAAAATTATAACTTGAATTATTATTAATATCAACTATTCTCCATCGTTTTGATTTAGCCCTTCCCCACTGTAGAGCAAGTCGTATCCTGGTATATTGAAGATATGAGTATCGTACACTTTCCAAGTTTCAGAGAGAACCATGATATCAAACTTTTGTGAGATTTGTTCAACGTTAAGAGAAATTCATCCAAATTTTTTTCCTGCATTTTGTGTGCTGTACAAGCCCAATATAATGTAATTAGCAACTATGTTCGTTCTGCAGTGCCGTGAATATATTTTGCTGGAAATTGCACAGTCTTGGGTTGAATGAGATGAACATCATCTTTACCGAAGTCTATACGGACGGATGGTTATGTCAGCATCATACACTTGTACTTTCCGGATGCGGGGCTATATGATTCATGTAATATGTCCAATGGTACTATTCTTTAGACCTTTGGACATATCTACATTGTAACGCAACATCACCTTGGCCCTAACTAATATTTCTAACTCCTTATGTAGGTAGCCAATCCAAAAACCCCAGTACACTAAGTCTCAGACAGATTGGAGCAACGGAGTTTATGATCACCATCTTGATTTTTCAACTTGCATCCGTATTCTCAGCAAGTTCTTTCATTCGATATTCATATTGTAGGACACATAAAAAACTCAGTTCGCCATCTTTAGAAGGTCACCATATTGGATTTAGAGTGACATCACATTATTTTTCGAATTATTCTCAGCAAATTATTCGAACAAAACTAATGAATTTTCAGACAGAAAGAGAAGTGTACGCTTTTTAAACAAGCCGACAATAACCTAGATATAGGAAAATACGTTTCTGGATTGTTTTTTGTTAACCTGCATATCAATTTTATCATGAACTGACTTCATTTCTCTGGAATAGGAGGCAAGTCATCGAAAAAGGTTTGAAGTATTATGTAAAATTCGTGTAATGAATATGACATAAGAAGTCAGACTTTTTCGATATTGAGGTAGGTGTTCCTTGGGGCTCCGTGTTGGAACCATTACTATTCAAAATTTGCATTATTTTTTCGTGGATGACTCTTCACTATTCCCTTGTACCTACTTCAAGTAGGCACGGTCCCCTAAAGTACTAGACAAGCATTATCCTCCGAAATAATACAAACTTTCAAAGAATGGTGCTGAAAAATATAAATTTCGATGAAATCATTTCGTGCAACTTCTGTTGAAAGCCGAAATGAAATTTGATTATAAAAATAATCCAGACTTTCGCATATTTTCGTATACTATAGGATTGTCGGCAAACGTCGAACAGAAATAATTCAGCAGCCACATACGACTGCCGAATCACGTTTACCCAACGCTTGGCAAAGTTTTTTTACAAGAATATGCTTTACAATACTTCCTGTAACAACCATCAACTGGCAATCGAAAACATGTGACATCTACAGATTAGATTCGCGATTCATCTCGCTTATCAGTACAGACTCTGCCACAATATATGTAATTGATTTCCAATCGATTTTGTTTATTGGCACTAAGATAACTCCGGCACCCACTAAAAAAATGATCAACAGAGCCATCTACAGAAACCACAGAATGATTCCGACCAGTATACCCAGACTTCGTTTGAATCCGAAGAGATCAATTCCATCATGAGAAATATTTCTTATGTGGAACTGGAAGTAAGTACTTGACGAAAGGCAAAACATTCCAAAATGAAATTTGATTATACAAATAATCCAGTTTTTCGCATATTTTTCTATATTGTCTACAAACGTCGAATAGAAATAATTCACCAGCCCCAGACGACTGCCGAATCACATCTAACTAACGCCTGGAGGTTTTCACAACAATATACTTTGCAATACTTCCTATAACAACCACCAACTGGCAATCGAAAACATTTAACATCTGCAGACTAGTTTCGCAATTCAACTCTCTCATCAGTACAGGTTCGGCCACAATATGTAATGGATTTCCAATCGGTTTTGTTAACTGACACTACGATAGCTCCGGCATCCACTAAGAAAGTGAGCAACTGAGCAATCTACAGAAACCACAGAAAGATCCCGACCAGTACCCAGACTTCGTTTGAAGCTGAAGAGGCCAATCTTATCATGAAAAATATCCAAATATTTCTCATGTGAAACTGAGAGTACTTGACGAAAGGCAATAAATTCCAAAGAGAATTTGGTCATCAAAATACTCCAGCTCTTCGCATATTTTTCGCCGAACAGAAATCCCCATATGACTGCCGAATTACGTCTACCCACGCATATTTCATTCTGGAATGTATTGCCTTTCGTCAAGTACTTCCAGTTCCACATGAGGAATATTTAAATATTCTTCAATTATTATTATTACTCTGCCACTTAATTTCATCTATATTGATATTTTATTTAATTTTCAGAATATTGGAAGGAGACTGCGGCTGACTGCGGCCTTTTTCATTTTGATTGTTGCTCAGAAAGCCTTAAATTTAAATGGCTTTCGGGCAGTAATCAATTTCACAAGGGCCTCTGATTCTACCTCCCCATGACAAAAAAAAACGAAAGAATATCTGAAATGGAAACATATTCTGGCCGTTATCTACGAAATTATAAATGACTGTTTTTCTGTTCAAACTCTTTCTTTACCCCAAGAGGTATTTTCTAACAGCAGCTGAAAATTCTGAATATGATACTCGATAAGATAATTTATTGACCATTTTTACTATACCTACTGGTATGCATAATGTACGTCTGAAGTAACACAGTTACGATAAATAAGTATACACATTGTAGCATTTGGACTTTAAACTACCATACTCCTTCCTCCTCTTGTATACCGAGTAATCCGAATTCGAGGGCACCATTGGGATTTCGGAAACTATAAGAGATACGAATATGGTTAAATTTAGGCAAATTCGCGCATCTATGTGACCAGCAATATGCCGTTAAAAAAGTTTCAAAATTCTGATCATATCCGGAGATATCCGGAAAAACCCGAAATTTTGAAAAACCAATTTTTTTCTGGCGTTATTTGATGGAAAATATTGAAATAAACAGCACATTTACATTGCAATTTTGTATCCGCTATACGACGGTAATTTCAGATTTACCATCCGACGTTTCGTCTCTTGTCCACCAGCATCAATTTAATTTTTTCTTGCGGGAATCATATCGAACTATTTTAAAAATTAAAATATAGTTTTTTATTCTGATTCCAACGATGTATAATAAATAATATGTTTTACTTTGTTGTGTCAAAACCTTTTATAGTTTACCAAAACTAGAATTTTCAAGTAGGCTCTGACTCCGTCAAAAACATTTGTTGAATAAGTTGATTCATCTTTACGCTATTATGTATCACGTAGGTCTGCTGTCACAATTTCAAAGTGATAATAGCTTTGTTCTGGTTCTGAAAATTATTAGTCCTGGGACGTCAGGATTTTGCGCAGTTGAGAAAAAGTGAGCGAATATGAACCTAAAGAGCACACTTCTCATCAACTGCGCATGATCCTGACGTCCCAGGACTGATAATTTTCAGAACCAAAACAAACCTAAACGTAAAATTGTTTTTTCAAACTAAAACCATTATTGAAAAAATTTGATAGAAACCTTATCGAGTATGGTAGTTTAAGAAACCGGGGAATAAATATGGAAATCGATCCGATGAAAATACAAGAAACAATATTCAAAATGTAGTATTATAAACTTCTTTCCTTTTATTAATATATTAAGTTTTTTTTAACTTGTCTTTTATTCAGATAAATATAAATCAGTCGGTTTCAACACATGAAGTTCAAATACAGGTGCGTCACAAACAAGTGTATGGAGGGAGCTCAGAAGAAACGGCCTGAAGTGCTACAAAATTCAAAATTTCCAAAAATTATACCTAGGTGATCCTAAACTTAGGTTGGCTTATTGTAATTGGCTAATGAATAGAAATCATTTCCTCCAATTTATTTATCTCAAAGGTCATTTGGACGGATGACAGCACTTTCACTAATTGTGGTATGTTCGATAGAAATAAAGAGCACTTCTGGAGTCAGAACAATCCCAAAGAGTTTAGAGCGGTTAGGCCACAGGTACGGTTCTGTTTGAACGTATGGGCTGGATTTTGTGGAGATCAAATCCTTGATCCTTATTTTTTTAATTGAACACCCAATGGAGAAACTTGTCTGGAGAATTATTTAAACATTTTACCTCTCGTAAATTCAAATCAATATTGGTTTCAGCATGACGCTGCCCCTCCACATAATACCAGAGCAGTATGTGAATACCTAAAAGAAAGATTTCTAGATGTGGATTGGAAATAATGGTCATATGAAATGGTCAGTAGGGTCGCCTGACCCTACAGTACTTGACACTTTTTTGTGGGGCACATTAAAAACCGGGATCATGGTCGAAAATAATTCAATAATGTTGGGGATCTTGGAAGAAATATAATTGAACAGTGTTGGTCAATGAGATGAAAGGATATAGCAAGGGCTGTAGGAAACTTAGGACGGCAAACACGTCTATGTATTCATGAAGAACGCAGAAATTTTCAATCATTCGTTCATTTGTAGTTAGAGACCGATATTTTCAATAAAGTTCATTGAAAACTAGCTCAATCAGATTATATATCGTTTCTTTTTGAAGAAAAAAATTCTACGTAATTATTACTTTGATAATAATAGCAGACGTGACGGATATTGGGGTAACAACAAATTTATAAATATGACAAGTGTTATTTGATGGAACCGAAGCCAACTGTAACTTTCTTTAATGTTATGCGAAGATGTGACATAACAAAGTATCACATGTTATACTTCGTTTGAATCAGAATGAAGAGCTCTGTTTCAGTTTGTAACAATTCAATATGACGCCTGTGAGAAAAATAGAGTTGATGGTGGCCAAGAGACAAAACGTTGGATGATGAATCTGGAAATACCGTCGTAAAGCGGGGACAAAATGGCAATGTAAATATGCTGTTTGTTTTGAACTAAAGCCAAAAAAAAATTAAAATGGTTTTTAAAAATTTGGGTTATTTTCCGGATATCTACGCATATAGTAGGAATTTTGAAACTTTCTTAAAAGTATATTGTTCGTCACATAGATGTGCAAATTTGCCACAATTTAACCATCTTTGTTTTCTGAAATTGAATGGTGGCCCTCGATTTTGATACACACTTGCAATTGGGTCTTCTTGGAAAAACGTTGCACAAATATCTGTCAGATGTAGTTCAATGTCCGTCGTGGTATTAGCCAGGGAACTAGTTGTTTTCTGGCAGTTTTTTGCCTCATTTTTCCACTCGGTAGAAACGTGTGGAGACAAAGGGTACTTCGACTTTGTCGATTTTATTCGTTTCATTCGTGATAATCTCCAGCACATATTTTTGAACTTACTTAAACAAAAAATAAAACAAACAAATAACAAATATGCAAGTTTATTATGATCTCGTCAAGAATGTCAAAAGGTCAAGATTGAAATTATAATCTCACCCGTCGCGGCCATCGCCTCACTTTCCACAGAAATTGATTCATCTCACTCTTTACATCCTGTTTCTATTTTCTTTTTTTTTTTTGAGGCCCATCTGAGTAGTGCCATCTAATTATAAGCCCCACTCCCATCCAATTGTATTCCTTTGAGGTTGACTGACTATATCGAGCAAGATCGAGATATCTAAATTACATTTTTCTAATCACAGCGCGATACTCTCGGTTCTGCTTTCAACTAGTAGGTGTGGTTGATATCGAATTATTCCAAAATTCGTGAGGAATAACATTCCACTGATGATTGTTGAAATTGTTAAATTGTTAACCCCAGTGATTTGTTAGTGGCCTTATTCTAGAGTATTCCCAAGCTGGGACGCTGGCAATAAAAATACGATCTCTCCAAATTCACTCATATATTGGAGCTGATCAGCACAATAATGGCCTAATCCACAAACTATACGAAATAGGGATACTACTGTCATCTATTGGCGAAGGACGTGAACTCCCAAAATTATAGTGGACCAACCATATTTTTGCTTACAGTTAGTCAATACTACAGTGACCTATAATCACTTAGGACAGCATACTTGTAAAAATACCATCTGTATAAAAAGTTTTGTCGTTCAGTATTGTGGTTATGTTTATGTTTTATTTTGCTGCCGTTGTATCCTTGTTGCTGTTTTCATTGGGTAGGTATCCGTTAAGATTAGTCTAGTCAGGCCCTGTCTCTGGAGCCCCGACACTTCCGGAGGGCGCGCTGGATCACTTACATCAATGGCCATCCCCACGCCGAGTGATAAGTGATTATTGGGTCTGAGAATCATGTACTCTGAGCATAAGGAGAAAACGAAGAATTACGGCCTACTGCATTCGTCCGGCTTCGATTTCTGCCATAATACGGCAAGCCGGTGTGATTTTTATGTTTGAGAGCAGTATGTCCATCATTCCACTGAGGACCCCTATTATCACAACTACCATTTTCACAGAATGGTTTGGGTACAGCCTGCGGAGTTCAAAGAGTAAGTCTCGATATCTAGTTCGTTTATCCAACTCTTTTCGGACGATGGTAACGAACAACCAGGAGCTGAAAACGCAATGACGAAAATCGTCCTAATTTGATGGTCAAGGAGGATTACATCTAGCATATTTGCTTTTATTTTCATGAGGTGGGGAATGAGTAGTTCCAATAGATTCGGCACTGCTCATTCTACATAACGGACTCAATATCCCCCGGAGCATAAGGCAACACCGGTGTCTTGTCTTCACCGTACGAGTATCGTAGATGGTAGTAGACAACACTCGTAGGGCCGCGTTATGCATGTAGATATAGGCTGAGACCACATGAGCTGGACAATCTGACATCAAATACATCATGATCTCAGCTGCCCCACGACACGCTCTGCATCTAGTGTCAGGGACCTCTATACCCATCATGCGACTACGGTAGACGAGGGTGTTGAAGACACCACTTTGGCAGGCCATTATGAATCCCTCGGTTTCCGACTTCAGCCCACTTGACTTGAGAAATGCAAAGGTCAGGTTTCTGGAAGAGCCAAAATCTCCAATGTTCTTGAAAAAGAACCCATTCCTTAGCTGCAAAAGACTCTCACTCTCTCTCCGCAGCTTTAAAGTGAGTTTTTTGCTGAACGGGTATTAACTCAGTGACAGAGTTTGGATTCATCCGATCAGTTGCTGCCTTAAAAAGAAATGCTCCAATCCCTGCTTTTTCATGATCGCATACCAAGCAGAGAAGGGGATCTGAACTCCTGATGATTTTACAGGCTCCCATAAGCACCATTCTGTTATATACACACTCTAAACTCAGAAGTCTACGGCACAGCCATTGTTTGTGGAAGTATAACCGTGGAACGGACTTTTTAAGATGCAAGCTTCTATGGAGATGCATCATTTTTTGGGTTTTAACATCGAGTTGTCCCAGCTGTCCCTGAGTCCATTTCATGACTCCAAAGGAGTAAAGTAGAATCGGAACGGCAAGCATATTAGTTGTTCTTCCCCGATAGTTCTAATTACCAGATCTGTCGGGGTTTATGCCGATACTTGCCGCAGAGAGAGTTTTTGACATCTGTCAATGAGCAGGTTCTCCTTGCAGCCATCAAATCCCTTATTTGACCCTCTTTGCTCATATATCTGTTCATATATCAGCTCAACTGCGGAGAGTATTCGCATGTATGAGATGCGGGTAAACATCTTATAACATGCGTTCAAGCATGTTATCGTTCTGTAGTTCTGCGGATCAGACAAATCTCCGTTTTTGCGGATTAGCACGGTTCGCGCCTCGACAAACCAATTCGGAATCTGTTGATCCTCATCTAGCCACGAGTGGGTATATGGAAACTTTTTCCCCCTATAGTTATTCTGGCCATCAGGGCCTGGAGCAGCAAAGTTCTTCGAGCCATTGAGAGCCCGTCGAAACTTCTTCAAAGGTTATCGGATTGCGCAGTTCATTGAGCTCAGGCTGACGAAGCCTCCTGCAGAAAGGTTCGAACTGCACTAGGGCTGGAGTATCTTCGTTGAGTGGTTACGAGAATTCATAAATGCCCTTTCAAAAGGTTTCTACCTGATCAGCCGCTGGCGGGTTAGCCACAACACGTGGAGGCTCTTGGAATAGGCGAGAACATTTATCGCGGAACTTCATGTTTTCCGAAATGCTTTTCGCTTGCCTCACTAGTGACTTCTCGCAGCTAATATCATTCGAATCCTATCAAGACAATCCTGTTTGATGTTAAACAGCACGCCCTGATTTAGTGTGTGGTGAGCTTTTCTTAACTTTGCGCCGCACTGCGGGAGTGAAGGGCCTATCGGCCGCCACTTAGTCCACCACATACTGGATACAAAAGGCGTGTTGTCTCGCAGACTTGATGTTAGCTTGCATCTTGTGAATGCGTTGCGCATGCCTGCCAATCAGAGGGGTGGTTTGCCTCCTCACCGCCTGGGACAGGGTCTGAGTGGCGTCATACACGGCAGAGTTGATCTGCCAGATATCAGCCTCTTCCGAATGGATATTGTGAACTTCCGCATCTGCTCGTGCCAGTTGTTGTGGTTCCAGGGGCTTGGTGTGATAAAGCGCCCTGCGGGTTCTGATGCCTTCCATTGGTGGTTTCATGCGGGCACACTCTACAGCATATCTGCCACTTTTGCCACTTCGTCAACCTGCTGAGGAGAAGCTCTTACATTATCATTATAATTTTTTTTGTATCCGTGAGTAGGAGATTTGAGCCGGTTCTGGACCTCCCCCACCACTAAGACGTCATCAGTGACCTTCAAGTGACCTTCAGGTATGACCTTGGTGCATAGGTGCCTATGTGGGTGAATGCTCTGGAATTCCCCTGTTGTTAGCTTTGAAATTTTGTGTTTGACCTTGATGTTATTTTTGTTGGGAAGTGTTTAGGGTCTGTGTTTGACCTTGAGATTGCGTTGTGATGACTTGGAATTTTTTTCATACACGGACAAGTACTTTTTGTGAGTTCATATATATTTTTTACCTCCATGTTTTGCATGACCTTCATGTATACCTACTCTGCCGCTACTGTGTGTGATTCTCATTTGTAGAGTACATATAGAAAGCTATACCGAAGAATAGAGAAGGTACACGTCAGCACACCACGGAGATCCGGCCAGATAAATCAACTCTGATTCCTTTCAAATCCTTTCCCGTGAGGTATACCTTGCTATGGTGGTGGGGGGAGAGGTCACGTTATGCGTATCCGACGACGATCCAGTGATGTGTGTCAAGCTCTTGCTCTCGACACGGTCGGGGTGGACGTCACACACTTATACTCTGCGGTGATGTAGCGACTACTATCTACTCTCCGTCCTCTATCGATGCGGTGCAAACTCGCGCATAGTGGGGGCTTTGCATCACATATGCGATGCATGAGTCTGTAGTGGGGGTATATTATAAGAGAAGTGGGGATGGTGATATAAAATCAGAAGTTGTATACCTAGCAGTCGAGCAGTCAGCAGGAGTAGTGAAGATATTCAGTGCCTACAAAGAGAGAGAGAGGGATTAGTGAGTGTGTTTTCCTATTGGAAATTATTTATATTTTTCTTATATATTTTCATCATGTCAGTTCCAGAGGTGGATTTACAAAAAATCAATTCTATAATTGAACAAGAGATAGAAATGTTGGGGCAATAAGTGATATCTATCATCTTTGCCACTGAATGAAGCTTACTCAATCAAGACTATGCCAGTTTGTTCTACTCGGGTTGGTAAATCAATTTGGTTGATATCATTTGATGTTAGCAATGATACATTATTCAAAACATGGCTGCTGAAAAGCATTTCAGAGCAATTCACCGATGATAATGTAGCATGCATCAATTCATCAGGTGCATATTTGGGTCAGAGTCTACAAAGCTTTGCCGGAATGAAAACGAGATCGTTGGTCAAATTTGATCTCACTGATTAATAGTTATATATAATTTTCACTTGTCATAGAATAATTCTGATTCTTCACATTATAGGTGATAACTGTAAGGAAAATATAAACACTTTTTATACATTGTTAAACACACTCTTCGGTGGGGACATCATCAAAAGTCTAATGTGAGTAATACTGATTATTTTTGTAGCATACATATTTCAATTATTTCTTTTTGATTATAGCTTCATTCTTGAAATATGTGGATGCTGTATGCGAGTTAACACTGGACCGAAGCCACAGATATTTCTTCAGTTATTGAACGGTTAACTTCTGAACTGGATGCTTTGGGCGAGGACGCTCACCATGCCTTCATTTACGACCTGAGCGTGTGCTATGATGAAGAAAGGATCCAGCACTGTATGCGTGATGATGAGAACTATAAGAAGGGTTTGGATCTTTGTGAATGATATACAGATGGTTCTTTCGATCTACATCAACTGTGCGATGCAATGATTGAATGTGAGCTGAAAAGATTTCTCGTCCGTCTCCTACCATACCTACCTGAAGACATCATCCAAAAGTACCAACTGGATGACGATGATAGTAAAATCGAAGAAGAAAATCATGTGGAAGAAGTTATATTAGAATGTTTGTATATACCTATGACCAAATAAATTGTGAGCTAGTGATATGTGAATCAAAAACATAAAATTATTCATACATGTTTTATTAACCTATTCCTCTTTTACATGAATGAAGAAAGAAAAAAATGAATACACAATAATCAAAAATATGTGTGAATTCAATATCTGCTGTGAACTGATCCATCTACTTCATCTTATGTCAAACATGTATCATGTAGAATGAGTGCTTATACTTTGGTGTTGGCTGGGAAGTTGACTTTCCTAGTTTCAAACTCGAGCTTAATATCAATAGTTGATGATTTTGTGGCATTCGGCTGATGTGAACAATCAATAATGAATAAAGGATTTTGTCGAAATTCACCAATGTCCATGAGGGGTTCACTCATTTCTTTATCATAATAACTGAGTTGAAAGTTCTCATAAGCATAATAAGCTGAAGTATCGAGTTTTTTATCAAGATCAAAATTCCAATATTCATATGGATATACTTCAGAGTTCAAGTACACACGAATGTTACTGATATCAGCAGTTGTGAATTTAGTGATGTCCTTTGTCCTGTCTTCAGACGTGGTAGTGCTTTGGAATCCAATGATGATATAACGAGGTGTTTCAAGGGCGTTGGTTGTCTTGATAGCCCATATGTCTGAAGATGTGCCACGTAGTGATGGAAGTTCATAGACATCCCACATGCGATTGGCCAACTTGATTTTAGCTTTCAGACCACTTTTGTTGATTCTATTCAAAAGTTTTAGTATATGCTTATCTTCTGGCACTATGTGTTTTATTTTCTACTCAATTTTATTGATTTCCAAATCAGCATCAACCTCACCAATATATGAGTTTTTGAAAGATCGAGCGATTACTAAAATCATTTTTTGTTTGGCATTCAAAATACTTTTGTTGTAATCTCCAGCGAAACCCATCAAACATTCAAGTGGTAATTCACCACTGAATACATGACTGGTTGTATCCAAGATATGCTGTTTAGTTTCCGAAAGTCCCCATCCATTTGTTAATGATGTGTTAGCATGTGATTGTCTTAATGAAATAGATCATAGTCTTCATTGTAGATGTTATCCCCGGCTTCCTGACGACAGCAACTTGTTCACCACCCATTTCGTATCGAATTTCATCGAAAAGGAAAGCGATTGCATTGTTCGAGAGATAACATGATTTCGTTTCATCGTTAGGTGTGAATTTACCCTCCATATAAATGAAACTCTCAGCAATGTCAAGTTTAACGTCTTGATTATTGATTGCAATTAGAATTTCATCTAAATTCCTGAACAATGGTAATCCATATGGTTTGTATGTGTGCTCATGTAAACTTGTGAGGGAATGATCAAGCATCGGCACATCGAATATATTCAACTTGTCACTATTTGTTTCGAGCACCATTAGTCCTTATTTTCTGTCCAATTGATTAAAAAAATTTGAGATCTCTCACTGACAGAGCGTAGTGTGCTAACTGTTCAGCGTACACTTTTAGAATGAACTTCTTTTTAGCTGAGCTTTCCTTTTCAGCTGTTTGTGGAATTATTTCAAATCCTCGTCGATTCTGTCTATTATAGCAAACACCCATAATAGTTTTAGATTTTCTTCAATTCCAAAATAACAACATGTATCTGATTCGGTTGAAATCTATCAAAATTGAAACCCATCATCTTTGCAATGGAATTCGAATGAGTTAGATCAATTACATATTTTGATCGCATCTCGCATTTGAAAGTATTATTATTGGCATGTAGGTAGAATATTATCATCTGCATTAGTATCGTTTTGATTTTTACTATGAAACAATCTAAACATGATATGTTACTGAATAACTGTATTGATTTCTTCTATTTCATAGGCACCACATGGTATTTCAAATGTGTATTTCTAAAGTATTGGTGAAATAACATCACTGATTCTAAAACTGTACACATTGTTTTTTTCAGTTATATTATTCATTGTGTTGCATCCATTGAATCCTAAAAGTCCCAATCCATAACGACTATTTCCCTCCAACTCAATGGGTGAGAAAAAGTCTGCACTCAAGACACTCGTCCCGACAGCTTGTAGTTCAAACTGCCGTTACATAACTGATAAATTTTATGGATAATACTTCAATTTATTGTTGTTGCGTTATTGTGAATAGAAATTAATAATAATTCTCAGAATAGGCTATTTATTTTTTTGTAACCGGGAACGACATTTTCAACTGTTTCATTGTAGATGATGTTGCATATGATTATGCTCTTTTATAAAAAAATTCTTCACCCCCTCCCTATTCCCCCCACCACATATTATGAAATGCAAAAAAATGATATCTGGATTACTTTGAAATGCATCGTCAGATGTTTCAATATGCTTAAATTAGGGAAATAGCACAGTTTCATGATTATCCCCCACCTCCCGAGGGGTACAAAACCAAAAATTTTAGTGAATTTTTCTGAATTTTCAATATGATGCAGTTCATGTTATTGTGAATAGAAATTATTCAGGTGAATAACCCAAAAAATGGACAGGTTTGCCACTAGGGGTCGTTAAAATCACCCCTTGCTCAGAATAGACTATTTATTTTCAAAACCGAGAACACCATTTCTACCTGTTTTATTGTAGTTTATGTTGCATAAGATTTTGCTCTTTTATAAAAAAAATTCATCACCAACTCCCTCTTCCTCTACCTCCTATTATGAAACGCAAAAAAATTAGATCTGGCTTATTCTGAAATGCATCGTCGGATGTTTGAATACGCTTGAATTAGGGAACTATCACTTCTTTATGATCATTTCCCCTCCCCCCAAGGGGAACAAAACAAAAAAATAAACGATGGATTTTTCTAAATTTTTAATATGATGCAGTTATTGTGAATAGAAATTAACTAGGTGATAAACCCCAAAAATGGATAGTTTTGATGCTTGGGGGCTTCAAAGTCATACCTTGCTCAGAATAGACTATTTGTTATTATAAGAGGGAAAGATATTTGTACGTATTTAATTTTAGATTACCATGAGTCATATT
Source organism: Chrysolina americana (assembly GCA_958502065.1). Lineage (NCBI taxonomy): Eukaryota > Metazoa > Arthropoda > Insecta > Coleoptera > Chrysomelidae > Chrysolina > Chrysolina americana. The sequence goes on from OY293420.1 coordinate 36,533,940, forward strand.
GTAATTTTTCATAAGAAGAATTCTGAAACCTCCCCTTAAACCTCAACCCCTATTTTAAAACACAAAAAATAATTCTTGAGTATACTTTCAAAGGCGTAATCAAAATTAATGTTTTATTGAGCTCAAATAATGGAAATCATACTTGTTCATTTAAACCTTCCCCACTTAAAAAAATGAGGATGGATGACGCGTTTTTGTTTTCCAATGAGGTGAAGGAAATCTTTTATAGAGTTATGAGTCTCAAAACTCAAGACCTACTGTGAGACTCCACTGATTCTCCGATGTCAGGGCTACTCTAACCTAACTCTAACTAAAACCTCCACCTCTATGTAGGCCATCAGGCTATTGCCCCCGGTGATACTTAGGCCTTGCTGCCCATCGTATCATACCTGTATTAAGTACTTTCATAGTCTTGACGTACAAGTTCAAAGATCAAGAATTTGAATTTGAGGTAGTGCTTGATTTGGATCAATTTGTGCAGGCCTGTTGGCGGCATCCATTACTACATTCAATAGCGTCGTCCATGGGTATATAATATTCGATTCATGGCGTGCAAAGCCCAAGAACCATAACACACTTGCCACATGTGCACAAGAGCCCAAAGTTCTTGCTCCCGTTTTGCAAGTGTAATAATATCCTAAAATTGGCACATCCTCCTCTTCGTCTTGCATGTTGGGGTTAAAAGCAATCCAAAGATGATGTTTGGAGAGCCTGGTATATCTTGAGTAAATGCGCAATCTAATAAACCCATTCTCATTCGAATGTTTATCTACTTGAATAGTTTCACCCTCATCTCTCTGAAATTTGTCCTGAATATAGGATGGAGCCAGCCTAACTTGATAGACACCTAAAATCATAGGTGTGAATTAAAAAAGATACCAGAAATTGAAAATCCAGTTTAAGTCTAATATTACAAAGAAGCCAAAATCTCACCTACAGTCAACCGTTTTAAATATTCCAAAGTAAGGCGGGGAAATTTCGGCAAATGATTGTGATTCAAGTGGACCCATACGGCATTTTTTCTTATTAGTCCCTCAAATTCTACCCTTGCTTGAACTATATTCACTTCTTGTGCTTGGATGATCATATGTTCAGCCATTTTTTCATTGGCATCTTGCATCGAAATAGGCCCATGATACCTGTAAGATATATTTTACGCAACAAATGAAGACCAAGCAGCATCTATGGTTATGGTTACACAGCTTCAGTTCATGGTTCATAATTTTGGTGTTTAAGGAATGTGTTTCTGTAAGTTTTGATGTTTCAGTTATATACTCATGAAAATATATTTCCATTCATCAAAATGTATACTTGTCAGGCAGAGAAATATAATTATTGTAGCTGACATTAGTGAAACCGAGAAAGATGTTCCGAAAAACAATTACCATAATGGTATTGATAACGTGAGTTGAACTTTATGCGACGCATTTGTTATTACATCGTTACGTATTTGTCATGTAATGATGTGAAAATCTGCAAAATGTGCATGTAAGTAATGATAACGTAAAGGTTACGTAATTGTCTACAAGCGTGCGGGATTCACCCTTTAACCGCACGACTTAAATACTCTGAACGTCGAAGACTGTTTTTAAAAAGTTTTATTTTCAAAATTGGAAAAGACAGAAAACATAAAAGTACTTCTGAACAACGTGAATAGTTCGTCAAGACTGAATAAAATAGATTATAATTACTACACGTTTTGCGTTTCCGCAAAGTTCATTGAAACGGACAAAAGTCTGTGTCAGCATCTCGTCGGTGCTCCGGTACTGGGAATACAGGGTGGATCAGGTGTATAACTCCTCTATCGCCAAATGGAAGCATATTTCAAGGACTGAAAAATGCTGCAGCGTTCTCATGGGGTTGGTTATCTGTTGGCCCTGCCGGATTTGGTCTTCGTTTGTTACGAATGAATTGGAAGCTGTAATAGGCAGCTCCAAAAATAATTGTAATGTAGATAGGGATGATCCAGTGGGTGGTTGACGAATTTTCTTTATAAACAGTGTGGATCGGTCCTAGGTTGTGCTGTTGCTTCTAAAGTTCGTGGATCTTGTCCAAAGGGATGTTCTTGATGATGATTTCGGATACGTTCTCCCTGGGTGAACTATGTGGTACAATGATTTCTGGAAGGAACATTGGTTGTCCATGACTGACGGTTTTTTCGTTGATAAATTTGCATTCATCGGTTTCGAATCGGCAGCCGGTGGGTAGCTCAATCAAATAGTTTCCCAGAAGTGTTGTAAAATCACTTCGTTTGCAGGTGGTTTGGATTTTGGTATGGTTGGGAAGTATCGCAATATAGTGTGACTCGTCGATCTGCTCAATTAATTTGGTTGAGGTTCTTACTGGTGTCTGCTGGCAGGTGACGTAGGTGGACGACAATTGGAGTAGTCGGAATACACAGTCTGGTTGTCTCAGGCCGTCAATAAGGTTGTTAATTGGACAATAGTAGTTTGGTCGCAGTTCCATACATGGCATTGATGTGTATTGGTAGAAGTTCTCGTTCATTATCAGATAGGTACTGGGTGGAACAATCATAGTTGAATTGGCGGTAGGGATGGAATAGAGATGATATAGAAGGAAGGTTTCTGGATGGACAATAGGAAAGTGGAGCACAAAAACAATCTTAGTATTTGAATGGTATGCTTCAATTTCTAATAGCTCATAATATCTATGAGTGAATTTTGGATCGTTTGGAAAAATCAATTGATTTGGAGGATAGTAACTCAAAATTGTTTCAACTATAGACTGAAGTTCATCAATTTTCAATATACTACTATGTGTTGTTTTGAGTCTAGCGAATGTTACTGCGTTTTCAATATCCGTCAATAATTGCAAGATAATTTGGAGAGAAATATTGATTTGGTCCAGTACGTCTCTAATTTGCCAATATTCATCGATATTTAAGATTAACTTGTTCAATTTGGTATTCAATTTGTTTAACGTAGAAGTTATCGCCTTCTGATTCTGATCAATTGTTGTGATTGTTCTATTGAAATTTTCGATTATTTCGGTGGTAAGAGATATTTCTTTGTTCAATTTTTTAACGATATTTTGTTGATTGGTTTGAAGATCATTAATTGCCTCGTCATAGTGAGCGGCATCATTTGCATCTAGATTTCCGGAAATACATTTTATAATCGATCCTAAACCGTCTACGAGACCTCTCTTTACTCGTCCATTTGGACTCAAGGAATTGAATTTCTGTTCCGCGGAATTTATTTCAAACAAAAGTGTTCGATCAAGGTTTACAAGCTCGGACATATCGGAGATATTTTGTTTTTTATGAATGGTAGCTGTGATATTGTTGTAAAGATTTTTTATTGATTGAATTTGATGTTCGATAGGTTTTAGGTCGTAATAGTGGATGAAACTATGGGTTTTGATTTTTATTCTAGTCGTTCCTAGCTTGAACGGCAGAATCCCTGGGTTCTTGTTCAGGTTGGTTATTGTTACCTCCTGTGGTACTGCTGGTACCAGTAGGTGGCACCTGTAACAATTTTTTCTGATTAGCCTTTGGTCTTTTTAAATTTTGTTTGTGAAGGACAATGACCTTAATATTTTTATTTCTGACCACTTTTCCTTTCGTAAATTTTGGTGACAGTTTGTTTCTTGTATTTGATTTTATTTTTCGATAAAGATCGGTGTCTGGGGTATATTCTAAGGGTTCCTCTCGATTTCGATTATGTCTCTCAATCGTTTTCTCTTTGCGTTTTGTCATTTGTTCGTTTAGGTTTCTGTATATTTCTTTCGTCATTTCGCGATGTTCGTGAATGTAATTGTTCATAAGTTTTTCGTTGATGTCAATGTCAAATGGATCTTTGGTGTTCAAATGTCCGTTTATGATATCGATTGGTTTTTGTTTTGTCGATGTGTGAATCGAGTGATTGTACCCTAAAATAGCATAAGGCATTTGATTCAAAATATCGATTTTATTCTTGTCTTTGGATCTAATAATTCGCAAGTGTTCGATTAGAGTTGAATGGAACCTTTCAATAGCACCGTTCGATTGGGAATTATTGACTGTTATGTAATGAATACTAATCTGATGTGTTTTAAAAAATTCTTTTACTACGGAATTTTTCAATTCCGATCCATTATCCATTATAACAAGAGTGGGGATACCGTGATGGGTGATGAAAATTAAAAATGCTTTCACGACTTCTAGTCCTGAAATTCCTGAAAGTGGGTATGCCTGAGCATATTTAGAAAATGTATCGATTATCGTTAAAAATTTCTGACCTTGTGCTTGGAAAGTATCGATATGTACTATCTCAAATGGTTTCGAAGGTGTGGGCGTTATCATAAGTTTTTGGTTTGGTGGATTCCTATCATATTTATTGATTTGACATATTTCGCATAAGTTTATATACTTGGTTACGTCATTCTTTAAGCCTGGCCAATAATATGACCTTTTGATGCTCGTTTCGGTTTCTACGATTCCGCGATGATTTGTCTTACCCTCATGATAGTTTTTTATTAATTCTGTCTGTCTGTCTTTTTCTGTAATGTCTTCTAGAACTGAATTACATTTTATCAATTTATATGCAGAGTTTTTGAAAGTCGTTGTAAGGTAGTGATGATACGAGGAGTATACGTGTCGTTTTCGTAATAAACCGCGTATGTGAATTTTGGATCAATATAATTTTTGAAAAGATTGATTATATCATTTTCGAGGTTGGCGATCGATATTTGGGAAAGAATGCGTTTTTTTGTAGGGAACATTTGTTCTCTTTTTGGTTTTGTTGGTGAATGTAAGACGAATTTTATCATTAATTGATGATCATAGGTGTTGAGTGGTTTTTCGGAGGTTTTCATTTCCAGTATTGGTTCTTCATGGCTGGTGTGTATTGTATCTCCGTCTGTTTCTTCGTTTTCTTCGGCTGTGGCGGGTTCCTCAGAGGGGTGTTGTTGGTCCCTCACATCTGTCATTATTGGTGGGTCACTAACGTTTCCTGTGGTAGAGAGGTTGTCTTCATTATCATCAGATATCGATTTCCGATTGTTAGGTCCAGCTAATGATTGATTGAATTCATCTACGTATTGGAAAAATTCTTTTGTATTTATCTCGATACGGGAAAGTGCATCTGCGTTGGTGTTATTTTTTCCTTTTTTGTACTCTACTTCATATTCGAACTCTTCAAGTTTCAGACGCCACCTCACTAGTCTCGAATTTGGTTCTTTGAGTGACATCATCCATTTTAGTGGTTTGTGGTCCGTTATTATCTTGAACTTACGGCCGTACAGGTATGGCCTGAAATATTTCGTAGCCCATACTATTGCCAACAACTCTTTCTCGATTGTGCTGTAATTTTGCTCTGATTGATTGAGTGTCCTCGAGGCGTACGCCACTGGTTTGTCTTTTCCGACGGGCCCCTGAGATAAAATGGCCCCAATGGCAACGTTACTTGCATCTGTGGTCAAATTAAAGTCTTTGGAGAAATCGGGGTACTGCAGAATGGGTTCGTTGGTCAATATGTTTTTACAATCTTCGAAACATTTTATGAATTGGGGGGTATGTTCGATTTTGGCATCTTTCTTCAGGCATAATGTTAGGGGTTTGGTGATGCGGGCGAAGTCTCTGATGAATTTTCGGTAGTATCCGAGTAGGCCAAGGAATCCTTTAATTTCTTTGGTTGTTCGTGGAATTGGATATTTCTTGATGGCGGCGATTTTGTCTGGATTTGGTCTGACTCCTTCTGGTGTAACGATATGGCCCAGGTAAGCTACTTCTTTTTTGAGGAATTCCGATTTATCGAGTTGTATCTTGAAATTGGTGTCTCTGAGGCGTTGAAAAACTTTTGTCAGACTAACAAGATGTTCCTGGAGGGAAGTCGAATAGATGATGATGTCATCGAGATATACTAGGCAAATTTCGTTCTGGAGGCCTCGTAGAATGTTATCCATGACTCGCTGGAAGGTCGCTGGAGCATTCTTTAACCCAAATGGCATACGCAAGTACTCGTAGTGCCCATTCTCAACGTTGAAAGCCGTTTTCGGAATATCTTCAAAATTCATCTCTATCTGGTGGAATCCGCTAGCTAGGTCTAACGTAGTAAAATAGTTGCACTTTCCAAGTTTATCCAAGACATCCGTTATATTCGGAAGGGGATACCGATCGTCTATAGTTTTTTCGTTGACCTTCCTATAGTCGACGACTATTCTCCACTTCTTTTTTCCGGATGCGTCCTCCTTTTTGGGGACAATCCATATCGGTGATGACCATGGCGAATTGCTTGGACGAATAATACCTTGTTCTAGCATCGATTTGACTTGTCTTTCAACTTCGGGCTTGTGGACGAAAGGGTACCTATATGATTTTGTAAAAACCGGTATTTCATCTTTTGTCTTTATACAATGTTTGACCTGGTTGGTAAAGGTCAGTGGTCTGTTCTCTGAATGAAATATGTCGGAAAATTTTTTACATAACCGGAGTATTTCACGTTTTTCTTCGTCGTTCATATGAGAGGTTCGAATCAATTTGTCTATGTCAATTTTCGGAATGTCATTTTTTGGGGTCACATCAACATGATATATTTCGTAATTATTTTCTTCAAAATGTATTGATTTTATTGGATTCGATAAGGACAAAGTTATTTCTTGATTTGTTTTATTGGAAATTTCAGCTGAAGCTAGGCCATTTTCTGCTGTAGAAAGAGTTTCGGGAATTTCACAATTTTGGATATTTTGTTTCGGAATGATGACGTCACCGTTTTTTCTGTCAACTGGGATTTTGGTAATCAATTTTGTATGAGGTTTGATACACACCTTGTAATTGATACTTTGAAGGGATGGTTGGTAGCGTATCGGAATAACGCAAGTAGGGGTGAATAATTTGGAATTGACAAAGTCGAGTTGGGCATTCAAAAGTTTCAAATTATCGAGTCCGATGAGACCATCAAAAATATTGTGAAAATTGAATAGGTAAAATTTGAGGCTATCATTTTTTTTGATTTCTGGGAATGCTGGGATCTCTGCACAGTAGTCGTGGGATGAGGTTTGAAAAATCGTAGATACTATAAACGGCTCGAAAAATATTTTATCGTGATAATATTTGGAGGCTATTTCGGGGTTGATAAAGGATTTCGTGGAACCAGTATCGATTAGAAGTTTCAAAGGGGGGTGATGAATTTGGATATAGGGAAGTTCTTTTTTGTCGGTCGACAAATGATACTCTATCACGTCTCTTCGTTTATTGTCTGGTCCTCTAGAAAATTTTCATGAGATTCTTCCTGGTACGTGTCGTCATAGTTTTCGTATTCAAAGTTCGTATGGTTCTCTTCGCAATTGGGTTCTACTTGTTCATCAAAATGTTCAGTATTAAACAATTCTTCCGAAATTATATTGGGTCGTTGACCATTGTTTTGGAAAAAGTTATTAGGACTTTGTCTCCTATACTGAGGTGTTGTATTTCGGGTCGATATACTCATTGGTGTAGGTGTGTTTTGAGGAACATTCTGGGATGGTTTCCATGCATTTCGGGGTTTTCCGAAAACTTGGGTATTTGAAGGAAATCTTTGGGTAGGTGGGTTTGGGTGTCTTGGCAAATATATTGGCCCTCTTGGAAATTGGGGTTGTTGTGGTGAGGTAAAATTCATTTGTCTGTATTGTGGTGTCGGAAGTCGTTGAATAAAGTTATTTTGAGGTTGTCGGTATGAAAATTGAGAGTGATTGATCGGTTTTCTCACAGGCATATTTGTATGATTGGATTGGTTAGATTTTTGAAGGTATTTAATATTATCTTCTTCGATTATAAATTGTAAGGATTGAGCGAGCGATGTAGGCCTCATAGCACGTATAATTGGACCTAATGGATCTTTCAAACCTGCCAAAAATGTTTTGAGTGCCTGTTTTTTGAAGAATTGTCTCTTACTTTCACGCTGAGCAGCATCCTCTACATTGAGGTCGATATGATTACAAATTGTATTTAATAAATGCAAAACGTTTTCATGAAACTGAGAAGGTGATTCATTTGGCTTCTGCCTTAAGTTAACTAAGTCCTGATTCAAACAGTTTTCATCCCTTTGATCCCCAAAATTTTGGATCAAGGCTGATTTAATATCGGCCCAACTTTTGATACCATAGATGGCGACAACTTCTTCAGCCCTTCCTTCAAGTTTATTCATAATTCCGTTCAACAAAAGTGTGTTTTGAAAATTATTGACATTTACTGTGTCCCAATAATGAGTGAGAATCGATTCGGAGGAACTAATAAATCTATGAAGTTTATTTGGGTTTCCATCAAAATTTGGAATTATTGATAAATTCTTGATATCTAATGCTGGAGGAGCCATATTTAATTCTGTATTGGCAATTTTTAAATTATCAAATATTTCGACTAAATTTAATTCTAAATCTTCAGTGTTTTCGCAAAATGAAGCACGAGAAGAATTTGACTCTAAATCTTGAGTGTTTTCGCAAAAGGAATCACTGGATGAAGAGGAGTCTGACATGAACTAAAGAAAATCAACTTACAGCATCAGTATTGCGACGTCCGGAACCATGCGTACTCTTTCAGCTATCCTGGCTGGATTCTTGGAAGACACACTGTATATAGAGTTCGGATATTTCGTTTAAGAGTTGAAACTCACAGATTTTCCGCGATGGATATCCACAAAATTATCCTACCGACTGCGCCACTTAAATACTCTGAACGTCGAAGACTGTTTTTAAAAAGTTTTATTTTCAAAATTGGAAAAGACAGAAAACATAAAAGTACTTCTGAACAACGTGAATAGTTCGTCAAGACTGAATAAAATAGATTATAATTACTACACGTTTTGCGTTTCCGCAAAGTTCATTGAAACGGACAAAAGTCTGTGTCAGCATCTCGTCGGTGCTCCGGTACTGGGAATACAGGGTGGATCAGGTGTATAACTCACGCAATTTATTTTGAGAAGTGTAATTTTCCCGCATACTGAAGTTTATTCAAGTGAGTTTGTCCTGCATGCAATAATATATTCAAGAGAGTCAATGCGCTTGTAGAAAAAATCTTGATTCAAACTCATACGGAAAGGTACTTTCCCGCACTCGACTGCTTACCCGAACGATGCAAAGCGGAGTAACGGCAGAAGAATATTTAAAATATGGGATTTGTCATCCAAATGTTCCCAACACGATCTTACATCTTCAGAAATGTAAATATTAGTTTTGATAAATGCATCGACTCTACATTCTACTGAAAGTCTATGAATGTCATTCACTTCATCACAAACAAAGCAAGTAGAGTTTTTAGTTTGACTCAAAACGTTAAGTCTCAAACAGGCAGGATTATTTTCTACATCTATCAATTCTTGACTAATTGATCGACTGCAATTTATGCAAAGGCGTACATTATCTACTTGAAGGGGAGATATGTTTTACAGTATTTCGCCGAATAACTGCTACTGCTCCTTTATTCACATTTTCTTCTCCATTCATTCGTGACAGTTGCCCAGGCCGAAAAAATCTTTCTCATACATAACAACCTCCTCGAATTGGTACGCCATTATAATAATTCCATATACAAAAACACAACTTTAGTAAGATTTGCAAACACAAACAAAAACAAGAAAGGCACCACAATTATAAATAATGATAAATGAGATGTAGCAAAATAAATACAATGCATAAGTTTGACAATTACTAGCATGTCAAAAAGATGGTTTGCAGCCGCCTTTGAGTTAATTTAATAAACATTTCACGTTTACCTGGGATTTTGAAACTTTTTGTTGGTCGAAATAATGGGGCCGAGAAGGATAAAAATATATATATTTTTTCAGAAAGAGCAGTGGGTATATGCAAAATAACATGACATACCTATCTATTTATTTTGCGAATAGACTGTTGAACTTTGTGGTGCACGCTTATTCTACTTGTGCGTATATTCCGAAATGCAGTCCTATATAGCATACAAACAGTAAGTGAGGAGAGGTATAATTGAACAAGTGTACGATTTCGTTAATCGAATCTGATTAAGGGCCGGTTTTATAGGTTCAAGTTAAACTTCAGTTTGGAGTTTATCTGTAGGTTATGCCAGAAGTGACGTTTTATAGGTTCCAGTTAGTTCCAGATGAGGATAATCTTCAGTTTAAACTAGAGAATCCTTCTGTTAACGTAACTGGTAGAAAAGTACCGGTTAAACTTCAGTTTGAGTTTGAGCCTGCGCATCAGATATAATCATAAGGAACTTTGAACACAAGAGAAGCTAGAGGCTAGACATATTTAGGTTATTATGTTATTATTTTGTGAATGTGAAGTGAAAGGGGAGGTTACAGGGTTACAGTAGCAAACGGCGGTATATAGAATTTAGATTGTATTGTGTGTAATAGAGTACTAGAAGTACTATATAAAATGATGGAAGATTTTATATTCATTTTTGAGAATATATTTTCAGATGACAAAAAAGATTTTTTTTATATTGCTAATTTTCGAAACGTGGTGCTGTTGATTATACAAATAAAAATTCAATCCCCAGGTTATAATTTTTTTGTTTTGTACCCCTCGGGTGGAGGGGGGATAATCATGAAAAAGTGCTATTTCCCTAATTATAGCATATTGAAACATATGACGATGCATTTCAAAGTAATCCAGATATATTTTTTTGCGTTTCATAACATTTGATGGGGGGAATAGGGAGGGGGTACAGATTTATTTTTTATAAAAGAACATAATCATATGCAACATTATCTACAATGAAACAGTTGAAAATGTCGTTCCCGGTTTCGAAAATAAATAGTCTATTCTGAGCAAGGGTTGATTTTAACGACCCCTAGCGGCAAAACTGTCCATTTATTGAGTTTATCACCTGATTAATTTCTATTCACAATAACATGAACTGCATCATATTGAAAATTCAGAAAAATTCACTGAAAATTTTTTGTTTTGTACCCCTCGGGAGGGGGGGATAATCATGAAAATGTGCTATTTCCCTAATTTAAGCATATTGAAACATCTGACGATGCATTTCAAAATAATCCAGATATAATTTTTTGCGTTTCATAATATGTGGTGGGGGAAATAGGGAGGGAGTGAAGATTTTTTTATAAAAGAGCATAATCATATGCAACATTATCTACAATGAAACAGTTGAAAATGTCGTTCCCGGTTACGAAAATAAATAGCCTATTCTGAGAAAGGGGTGATTTTAACGACCCCTAGCGGCAAAACTGTCCATTTTTGGGTTTATCACCTGATTAATTTCTATTCACAATAACATGAACTGCATCATATTGAAAATTCAGAAAAATCCACCGAAACTTTTTTGTTTTGTACTTCTCGGGAAGGGGGGGGGGATAATCATGAAAATGTGCTATTTCCCTAATTTAAGCATATTGAAACATCTGACGATGCATTTCAAAGTATTCCAGATATCATTTTTTGCGTTTCGTAATATGTGGTGGGGGAATAGCAGCTTTGAGGTATTTACGTGCAGCATGCAATGGCACTACGGTAGCTTCTCGTCATTCGTCACAAACTGCTCACCACCAGCTTTTTTCAGAATATTCTGCACTTTATGAACCACCCCAGAACCAAGGGCGATTTTTCTGAGATTAACTTTCTTTTTCTTCTGTTGATTCATCTTATTTTTCTTTATAGTGGTACTACAATCCATATCGAAACGTCTCTTTGATTTCATAATGTTGATAACGAGTAGGGCAGCTGCTCTTTCCTTAATACCAGCGTCTTTCGATTTAACCCTATCCCAAGCTGCGTATTCGAGTTCTTTGTCTGCTCTATGTCTTGCTGTGAGATCAGTTAGATGATTCATATATTGAATATCGTATTGTTTGCATGCAATATCCAATTTATTGAGTCCAGGATCTTTGCGGGCTAAACGTTTTTCCAATTTTGAACCGGGTCCACAGTACTGATATCTTCCGGGCAAATGTAATTCGAACGGAAGTTTGTTTACCAAATTATCAACAAATCCACGTCCACTCTTTCTGCATTCACCACGAACACATCCGCATCGTTTGATGATACTCATTTAAATAAAACGTTCACGACATATCATCGCTTACATAGTCTCCAACCACGGTATGATGCGCATTGTAAAGCAGAACGAAAAGTTCGTTGTACATAATATAGATGAAAAATTCGGCTGTGGATTGAATGGACAGAATGTGTTGCGGCAATTAAATTTGGGAGCCTCCCAACTTAATTTTTAAAAAACAAAAATTACTTTAAAAAAACTTCGAAAACCAAAAATTATGAGTTACAACGTATTTTCATTAACAATGTCAGAGCCGATGGTACAATTATAACTGACTAAAAAATGGAAAAAGCATATATTTATAAGTTCATGTTATCTCGGATAAAAATGCAGAATTCAGCGGATTCTACAGGCTATGGCGAAGTATAGCAAAACGGTCAATATGTTGGTTCATGAAGAAATGAAAGGCTCGTCTTCTTGAATTTTTTTCCTTCACGTTATCCAGTCTGTCTCTGATTGTTTCTAGGTCGTCAAGATCCAGCGATTCAGGATGAATTGGTGACATTTCTTGAAGGTTTCTTTTGACGTTTTCTTCTATGTCTATGTCTAGGTGTGGCACTTTTATGAGTTTGGTAACAGCATTCAGGTTCTTGTACGTCTGTAATATGGTGGTGTCGATTTTCATTTTGCAATATTCGGGAACTTCTATGACATAGGTGCCCTTCAGGGATGACATCTCTTCATCGTTACCACAAATTGATAATGCAGTGGTTTCATTGGGAAATATTGCAATCCATTGATTGGTATCTATCTTCTGAATTTTCTGATCCTGGAGTTTGAGGTGTTTCGGATGGCAGCTTCCATAGTCTTTGATGAAACGCATGATGTACTCCACATGGCGTCTCGGATTCCATTGGGTTCCATTCTGGTAGGGTGCAAAGCGCTTCTCCGGGAATGACTTCATGGCATGGTTCATTCGAAAATAAGTAGTGATGCTCATTGATTAAAAGGAATTTAGTTTTGGGTACTATAATTTGGAAAAGGTTATGTTGTGTTTCGATGGGAAGGGAGTAAAGGTAATAGTAATTGTAACGATATTGTTCTGTAATTGGTACTTCTAAGATATACTACTTACACTAATACTATTTTAGCATTTTTTTGGTATGCCTTTATTTTCGTTATCTTCTCAAAGATGACTATTTTATCTCTGCTCAGTTCATATGGGAGGATGGCATCATCTAAGTGGTGAGAGATGAACGTTAACTCTTCCAATAAGTCGTCGGCTTCTATGATGGATGGATGAAGCACTCCTATTTTGGCAAAGGTCATTGCTGTTTCTAAGTCTTACAGTATCCTTATAATGGCATTTGTGGCTGCTATCATTTGTGTGAACACAGTATTTGAGTTCAGTAGTTCATATGTATCAGTATTTTGAAGGAACTGTTTTCTAATGGCTGTTTCAATTTGCAGAAATTTTGTTTGAATGTTTAATTGGTTTGTAGCGATCGAACGTATTGATGAATTGAATTTTTCGATCGCCTATGTTGTGAAATTTGTTACTCTGAGAGAATCCTTTGTTTCGTTTGTTGTGCTTGAAGTTTTTGGATGGCTTCTTCGAATTTTTGTTCATCTTCAGCATCCAAGTTTCCTGTTATTGCTTCAACAACATTTCCCATACTATTGATCAATCCACGTTTTTTGCGGTGTATTGTTGTTGTTGGGAATATCTGTGTCAGTTTTCTTTGAATTTTGTTGGAGAGGTTGTCCATTATAGTGATGTAATTTTGCTCTCTATGGTGGTTGGCCCCATTTTTTCCAAACTGGTATGTGATTTTCATATGATTGGTTATGTTTTGGATTCTTACATATTCTTGATAGATACTTTGAAGGTCGAATATCCTATTGAAAGTCCAGTAGTTGACAATATTGCGGGCTGTACCAAGCTTTTGGGGTAAGTAAATAGGCTACAAGAGTTCTAGGACAAAATCCCATGTATTTTCTTATAGTGGTTCGTTCTGGCAATTTTTGCTCTTTTTGGGGTCACGGAACATCAGTAACCTAACCTAACCTGTCATATGTCACCTAACCTGTCATTTGTCTCTTCTTCGTCACGGAACATCAGTAACCTAACCTAACCTGTCATCTGTCACCTAACCCACCAAACCAACATTTGTCATGTGTCACCACGTTGCCAGCTGTCAAACGTCATATCGTCTTCCTCGTCATCTGTCCGTTGTACACCTAGCCAGTGTTGGGAGCGACTCCAAGATGGCGTGGTGACGTCATCATCATGGAGCTCGTCGTCGTCGCGGAACATCAAGTTCTTCTTCTTCCCACCAGATGGCGTAACTCGGGTATGGTCCTGTGAGCGGGAGATTTGAATTAGTTGTGTGATCAGTATCTGAAAAGAAAAAAAGATTTGTGCTGAGATTTGAACTCGCGCCGGCTGGGTTGGCAGGCGGAGACATAAACCACTACACCACGGAGGATATTGATTTAAGAAGGTGAATAGTATGTAGTTGTGATAGCGGATGGCGGCAGGAGGGTCATGAAATATGTGTTACACATCATTCCAAAAAAAAAAATTATGGTGGTTCAACGGTGGTCTAGCGTTTCAACAAGCAATGTGTATAGGGTGTCTCAAAACATATCATTTACGAGAAAAAAAAAACATGATGGGTGCTTGTCTTATTTAGTATACAGGGTGTATCAATACATATCATTTAAGAGAAAAAAACATGGGTGCTTGTCTTATTTAGTATACCTGTTGTACCAACATATTATTTAAGATAAAAAAAAAACATGGCGGCTGCTAGTTAGATTTAGTATACCTGGTGTACCAACATATTATTTAAGAGAAAATAACATGGTGGGTGCTTGTTTTATTTAGTATACAAGGTGTCTCAAAACGTATAATTTAAGAGAAAAAAATGGCAGCTGCTCGTTAGATTCAGTATACAGGGTGTCTCAAAACGCAAAGTTTATGAAAAATCATATCGTTTGAGAGAAAAAAAGACATGGCTGCTTAGGGCAGAGAAAAAGTTACCACTGGGGACACGGGGATTTAAAATACGAATCATCGAAAAATAAGCACTTCCGGTTTGAAAAAAAATTGAGGTAGAAGAAAAGTAATAGTGAATTTTAGCATCAATGGATTCGTTTCGATGTCAAGAAACATTTTTAAGCATTATCCAATTCCAAAAGGGCATAGGAGGCTAACTTCGTTATTAGCGAAGGTATAGAAACATGCGGGTACTCTAATAAGACAACTTTTATGGGAGATCAAGTTTGATCAAAGCAGAACGAATTAACCTTATAAAAATGTCTATTTTATTTGCATTTTTGCATGTTTTACCGTTTCAAATTTTAGCTGTTTTTTCGAACGCAAAAAACGGTTATTGTGGTCGCATTTTGGCATGTTTTCGCGTTTCTAATTTCATTTATTTTTTCGAACGCAAAAACGTGTATTTTGAGCAATTTTGAAACGCCAAATCTCCATAAGAAACATAGAGTTTTTCGGTTTAATTTAAGGCTGTTTTTTCGGACGCGAAAAACGTTTATTGTGGTTGCATTTTTGCAGGTTGAAGCGTTTCAATTGTTTTTTGGAACGCGAAAAACGTCTATTTTGATTACATTTTTGAAGAGAATCGCCGCTGCAGTACGTTTCGTTTCGTGTCAGTTTGACTCTGCTTCTTTTTTTTTGGTATTCATCATCAGGTGGGTGGGGGAGAGAGTTAGGCAACTTTATTTTTTGGAAAGTATGTTATTGCCATTGAACAGTTGAAATAATCAGTATTAAAATGTCATCTGAAGAATACAGACAGAAGGTTGAAGATTTTTCTAGACGTGTTCAAGAGTTAAAGGAAGATATTCAATTTTATAAAGAAAAGGAGAATGTGGTGAAACAGTTGATTGATTTGGGTATTCAAGACAAAGTGTTCAATCGAAAATTACCGCAAACGAGATATCCGTTAAGAAAAATCCAGCCTAAAGCATCGTAGAATATGTCTCCTCAACTGAAAACAAATTTTATTCTTCTGACTGCAATATTGAATAATGTTTTATACGTCAATGTGCCGAAAAGAGTGAAATTCATGGCAATATGCGTGAAGGCACATGATTTCGATCCTCATTGTTATAGGACACAATGGAAAACAATGCGTTTAACTCGGGTCAATCAGAGGCAGTTAGCAGTATTTGTTAGCGATGTTCCCAAGAATACAGCATTCAAGTATAAATTGAAGCTGATATTTGAAGATCTTCGTGAAATAGACACAAAAACCACCGAATTTATTCCAGCAGGACAGGGGAAAAAGAAGTCGCAAATGAAATATAACGTTTATAGAATTCTAATCATAGTATCTATAATATTAGCATGTATTTTATGTATTTTAATTAAAACTATACAAGATATAATTTTGGAATTTCACACAATTTGGTTTAAATAAAAATATTCGAAAAATTGAATTTTATTTTTATTATTACCATACAAACATTCTGCTATCAATTTCTGTTATTCGTTTCATATCAGTTGGCATTGAAACGTGCCATTCGGCGTTATCAATTATGGAAAAACCGCGCAAACAGGAAACTTGGTTATTATGCTGGAAGTAATGATCAGTTGGCCTTGAAATGTGTTTATCGAACTAACGATTATCGAAAAACCCAGGCCAGCAGTTTAGTTATCAAAACCACAGAGTAACGATTATTGCGTTATTTGCTTTGCTTGTTCTGACATTTTATATCAAGTATTCTCGAATGTTTTTAAGAAATTTGTTCTCACATTAAGGTCAAAAATGTGGTTGGGGATGAGCGATAAATTTCAGTTTTCGATTACCCAAGCAGTACAAGATGTTAGACTTACTTGCGTGTGTGCACAATCATCAATAATAAGATGTAAGTAAAATATTTTTCTTTAAGAAAGTGCATAATCATGTATTTCATTTCCGAAATTTTGTGAACTGAATTTAATTGAAAAAAAAAGTTGGATCGTAATATTGGGAGACAGGTAGTCGTGTTTTTTTATAATAGTATCAAAAGGTATCAAAAATTACTAAATAAAATATTTTTTTTTTGAAAATGTGATTGAGCTTACAATGGAGGATAGTGTTGAGCAAAAAAAAGTAAGTTGAAAATGTTTTTATGTTTGAGTGTCTGCAAATTAATAAAAATTTAAACTTGAAGAAATTAAACACACATAATTACTTTTTCTTTTTTGTTACATAAATCATACACAAATGTTTGCTTATAATAAAATAAATATTCACGCAAAGTATTAGCCAACATACTATCTAAACATGAAGCTTGACAAAAACCTTCTTTAATTTCTTCCAAACTTAAATTAGTTTTATTGTCACGCAACCATGATTGAATAATATCAAAAACACCTCGATAATAGTCACAAAAGTTCATAGCATCCAGCATAGCGATACGGTCAGACAGCACCCCCAAGTGTGTATTGAGAATGTCGTTCACATCTTGTTCAGACAACTCCATGTTCGTGATATCCTTGGAAATGGAAATTTGTTTGGTATTACTTTCGATGTACTGTGTGATGTAAATGTAATTCCCGCAACGTGTTGTGATTGGATCATACTCATCTACATACTCATCGATTTGTGATTCAAAGAAATTTTCCTTTATTTCTTGCAGGATGTCAATGAGGGATGCCCATTCAAAAGAAGCAAAATTGATGGATCGAATGGAGAACTGCTACTTCAAAATGATGCATGAGCTAAAATCCCTGGAGGGACTTATGCCACATCAAATTTCGTTGGATGGCATAGGGAAGACCATCAACATCAACTGATGTTCATTCCGAGCTGCCATTTCGTTTTGCCCCAATGCTCTGTCGATGGCATTTAGAGTTTCTTTATAATCTTCTCCATCACTATCGCACATTACTTCAACTTCACTGATGTAACCACTGTCTTGAGACATTTTCGTTTTCAAACTGAATATTCGTCTGTGCTTGCTTTTATAGCTTCAGATCACGTGGTCAGTTTTAAAAATGTTGTTGCATGTTTGTTGACTGAAAAAAAAATATATTTGAAAGACCCCTCGGAATTATATGATTTGTGTTTGTTTCCCATAGGATTCTATACAAAATCAACGTTTTCGATCCAACTGTTATGTTTGTTATCCAAACCGAGCCATTTAACGTACATTTTTTTGTCTTTCTTCCTCAGAACTTTTTCCACGAGATATATATCGGGATTTGCAGTTTTCTGTAATTCTTCTGCATAAAAAGCACCCTTGATAGGAGCACCCTGCATATCTTCCAGCATGAAGGTGGCAAGGTTGGTGATATTGACTTTGATGATTTTGAATAATTCCGTAGTCCAATTGGGTGTGTAACCTTTCTCGAAAACGTTCTTTGCCTTACTAATTCGCACAACATCGCCGACTTTCAATTTTCTCGGTCCAGCTATTTTCAAGTGGCTGTATGTTGATTTGAGAATTTCTTTTTCGTTGGTTTTATCAATTTCCGAAGGTTTCATACCCGTCTTTGAATGACGTGTATCATTGTAAGATTTTGTGATTTCAGGTAATATATTCAGCCATTCGCAGGTGCCATTCAAACTGAAATACTTGTACAATCTTTCCTTCAAAGTCCTTATAATCCGTTCGGCCATAGAGGCTTTGAGGAAGCTGTACGTATTGTAGTGATTTATCTCATGTTTTTTCATCAAACTCTGGAATTTACTGTTGTAAAATTCCGTTCCCTGATCGGTTTGTAGATTTTTTGGGCATCGTTTCGTGTGTGTTAAAATATCTGCAAACGTTTTAGTAATTTCCTCACCTGTTTACGTTTTCAGCGGACGAGTCCACACGAATTTCGAGAAACAATCTATAACAACTAGAATGAGTTTGAAATTACGATTTTGTTGGGCGTACGGTCTCATCTCAGCCAAGTCCATTTGCCATAAATCATCTAAGCCTTTAATAATGGTGCGACGTCGAGGATAATTTTTTCTAATTGGTTTGTGCAGTTCACGGACAAGTTGAATCTTGTCTATAGAAGCCATCACGCACATATGTGATGGCGAAAATGTGAAACATGCTATTTTATTATGGTGATGTATACACTACATTTTGTCTTTTAGTAATTTCCTCGACAACAGATTTTACACTCGCTATATCTGAATTTATTTTGGGGATTTGCTTTAAAATATCAATTCGAAACTGGTTTAACTCATTCTTGGTTAGCAGCATTTCCTTGTGCTCAATATCCCATTTTAAATTGTGTGCATGAATCGAATCGGTTATTTCAGAAATTTTTTTCAACAAATCTCCACGAATATTTTCAATATCAGTTTTGTATTGTAGGTTGAATTTTTTGAAAAATGACCTTGTTTCATTATAGCGTACCTCACTTAGTTGCGTTATTTCAATAAAATTACTTGCAAGTGTTCGTGTTTTCTTTTCCAGATAATTTTTTGTTGCAATCAATTCATTTTCAATTTCATGTTGCATCTTTGCCATTTTGTCACTCAGTTGAACTATTTCCGAATGGTGTTGTTCACCTTGATGTTGTATAGTTGCAGCAATTTTTCTATCGATTTCATCCACATATTGTTTACTGGCAGCATCAGTATTTTTGGTGGGCCTCTTTACATTACTCAATTTCAAATTATCAAAATCGATGTTACCATCTGGAGTGTGCAGCAAGCCGCCGCCTTCAGAGGGCGTAGGTAATTTTCGCTTTCTATCACCGGTGTTGCTGTCGCTACGTCCGAACTTATCGATAACCATTTTGAAAATGTGAATGTATGCATGGATGTATGTCATCTTATAGAATTATATTTGCCTCTTTGAGTTCACTCAAAATTGCAATAATCTCATTGTCATGCGAAGTATTTCCGGCATTCCGAGAGGCTATCAATAATTTGAGGCGTTCGCATAGTTCGTTTGGGACATCCCAATAAACAAACTCTATAGGTTTGGTATTGAATGTCATTGAAATATGTATATTTTTGGGTAAACCGCTACCTTTTGCATCAGGGTTGGATGTTTTAGGTAAACCGGTACGTGTCGATATTTTACGTTGATTTCGTATAGGAAACATCGGTTTAATTATTTCGGTATATTTGTATCTTTCACTACTTTTCGGATAGCCTAGGGAGTTTTTGTGAATATTCGACAAATCTACAATTGATTTGTATGCCTGCATATCTTCATTATTATAGTTTTCAGGTGTGTTTAAAAATATGAGTTCATATATACCGGGTGTTGCTCTCCACTGATATCCACCCATTTTAATGTATCCGCTGCGTTTGTCGAAATCTATTTCTTTGTTACCTAGGAACCATTTTGAAGATACACCATCATATACAGGATCGTATACTTTATCCATTTCTTTGTCATTACTCCAATGTTTTATAATGTACGGTTGAGCCATTATAGGATATTGATCGATATATTCCTGTAAAACTTGTTCATTCATGTCTGACACAAAGCTCTTATCTTGTTCATCTTGTGTGCCTACGCTAAAGATATCCTCATCATCACCATCATTATCATCTGTACTTGCAACATGTTCGAGGGATTGGAATGGAGTCATCGTTTCGATGGATTCGAATGGAGACGTTTTACGCTCTTCCACTTTCTCTTCTTTGAGTTCAGATTTTACCTCACTTTTCATTGGGGTAGTAGGAGATTGCGACGTCGGCGGCGGCATTGCTGCTATTTTCCTCAATGGGACAGATACAGGTTTAAAGAATTTTTGCAACGACTCTTCGGATCTACCCAATTTCAAAGCCAAATATTTTTTTCGAATAGCTTTTGCAATTTCATTGATTTTAGTCTTTCGAATAACATCAACTTCTTTGCTCAACGGTTTCATGATGATAACTGTTGGATACATCAATCTCTCTGTATACTTATATATTTATAGAATCCTTGACGATAACGTCCAGCATTAATATCAAAATCTTTCATAATCACAACGGTTCCATATCGATGCTGTCGCCAACATTCTGCACACATTGCCTTGAATTCCTCGAACGTCATGTCTGGAGAAACGTGTTCATCGAATATATGTTTCAAATTCATTTCATCCTGCTTGAAAAGCACAATCATATTACAATTGTCTCGTATCAATTGTTTTGGAATTTTTGAATATGTCTGACAAATATATGCAGCGTCAATATTTCGGTGTCTGCAAAAGGAGTAGTATTCTCGAATTTTCTGTTGACCATCGCATGCAACATCATCGAAAATGAATATGGAATTTGATTTGGCCTCGTGAGGGCTTATGATTTCCTCATTTTCCCTGAACAGATAATATCCCAATCCCTTGACTTTCCCCAAAATTTCTTGAACCACCTGATATTTGGGCTGGTACAAGGATTTTGATTATATGTAGATGTTTTCGAATTTTGCTTCATTCGGGTGGAATAACAGTGTTAAGATGGCATTTGTCTTTCCTCAACCACTTGGTCCGCAAATAATTGCACGAAACGAATTCGGTAATAATTTACCATGCTTCCCAACCATACTGCTATTGACGCCTCCATTCAAAAAATCTAAATTTTCAATAGGCAGTGTCTTGTCTTGTTGAACGACGTCCATAATGTGATGAAAAAAACATGAGTGCGCCACGGTTATAAATAAACGTATTGAAGGTATCTTTCATCATTATCAATGTTGACTTACTCTGGTGCAGGTGTTGTCAATTCAATCATCAATAAGCTCCCGTTCGAATTGCATCTACCAGGTTATTCGTTTTGCGGACCTGGCACCAAATTGAGGCAGAGATTACAACGCGGAGAAACTGGCGTGAATCCTTTGGACGAAAACTGCAGAGAGCACGATATTGCATACTCATAAAGCAGATCAAGTATTGGGAAACAGAGCTTGGGAACGAGTTAAATCTAAAGACGCTAAATTTGGGGAACGGGCTGCAGCTTGGCTTGTTACTTCCACCATGAAAGCCAAACGTAAGCTAGGTATGGGCGTGTCCTTTCGCCGTAACTTGCTTCAAAAACTTATTAAAAACTGGAAACACAATCCTACTAATATTAAGAAATCCAGTGCTTCGGCTTTTCGAGCTGCTAAAATGGCATTGAGTCAAGCTGGAGGACGTAAGAAAATACGAGTGCCTAGAATAATTCCATTCGATGCAAAGTCCGGAGGAATTTTACCACTTATACCTATATTTGCTGCACTTTCGGCTTTGGGTGTGTTGGTAGGTGGAGCGAGCTCCATAGCAAAAACCGTAATAGACGCAAAAAATGCTAAAAAGAAACTTGAAGAAGATCAACGTCACAATAAGTTCATGGAGCATTTAGGTTCGGGTTTGTACCTGCGGAAAACCCCTCGAGGATTTGGACTGTTCCTGAAAAAGCAACATTAACGCAAAGGACGCGGTCTTTACCTGAAAAAGCAAAAAAACTGCTAGATAAGCTACCCCATAGAGCATTATACGATTCGGAAATTCAGGAGAGTGCTCGTCAGATAAAAATCCACATTTTCGTGGAGTCTTTATGCGTGATACGTTGTCAACTTGTGGCCCTTGGCTGCGAGAATGCGCTATATTGAACTTGGATTCCCACTTGAATGCGGGCACTCATTGGGTAGCTTACAATAAAAACGGCAATGTCGCACAATATTTCGATAGTTTTGGCAATCTCAATCCTCCATTGGAATTGGCAAGATATTTTGGGAGGGGCGTAAGAATTACATATAATAATAGTCCATATCAAAATTACAATCAGAGTAATTGCGGACATCTCTGCCTAAAGTTTCTACTTCATAATGTCCACCGCTGAGATGTATCAATCGTTGGCTGAAATGCATAAATATAAATCATTGCGAGATTTCACAGATACTCAACTGCGAGCTTTGTCAATCAAATAATTGATTGGGAACGCAGGACCTTGGGAGTTGCTGGATGTATGGCATAGGTTACCAAAAGACTACAAAAATCGATTCGCTTTGTAGATTCGTCTACCATGTTTCATTCATTATCAAAATGAGTTTGGACTGTCAACGGCATCACTAAACGAAGCAGAGTATCATGGACCAGTTAGTGCACAATTTCAATGTTATTATTGTAATAATAAATTATTTTTTCATCCAAGTTGTTGTTCATTATTTAAGGCGGGTCGCTTCCGACACTATATCAGTCATGTCTATGATATTGACGTTAACGAGTCGTTCTTCAACGCTTTCCATCGATTTCAATCCGCCCATTCAATTGGATTCTGATTCAGAATACAGTTTGGCTTTGCTCAGCTTCCATGCGTACAACAGTATACCCGACATTGAAGAAGGTACAAAATTTTACTACTTTGAAAACGGCGGCAAAACTAAACTGGGTATCGATATCCCTACTGGCTCTTACGAAATTGGTGATATTGAGGCTTTGATCAGCAAACACATCACACCCAAAACGTACAAGGAAAACCCCCAGGAATTTTTCTACCTCAAACCGAATAATAACACGCTGAAAAGCGAAATATTCTGCCTTAAACACTCAATTGATTTCGACCTGAAAACAGTTTGGCCCGCATTTTAGGGTTTTCGTCTATTCTTCTCAAACCCAACTTGCATTACGCATCAGATCTACCTGTAGATATCATTAAAGTACGTACCATACACATAGATAGCAACATTACGTTCGGAGCATTCTACAACGACGCACCGTCTCATACGATATACGAATTTGCTGTTAGCGTTAATCTTGGTTACGCAATCGACGAAACACCCAACCACCTCATTCATCTACCCATTGCTCATAGAGACGAAATAAACAATATTACGCTGCGAGTGCTGGTCCAACACTCAATTGATTTCCGACCTGAAAACAGTTTGGCCCGCATTTTAGGGTTTTCGTCTATTCTTCTCAAACCCAACTTGCATTACGCATCAGATCTACCTGTAGATATCATTAAAGTACGTACCATACACATAGATAGCAACATTACGTTCGGAGCATTCTACAACGACGCACCGTCTCATACGATATACGAATTTGCTGTTAGCGTTAATCTTGGTTACGCAATCGACGAAACACCCAACCACCTCATTCATCTACCCATTGCTCATAGAGACGAAATAAACAATATTACGCTGCGAGTGCTGGACCAGCATTCTCAACTCGTTGATTTTCGAAACGAAGAAATAATCGTTCGTTTGGAATTGAAGCGAAAGTATGGTGCTAACTATTCATAAGAATAACTCACCAACATACCCCCCATCAGTCTTCACCAAGACCTTCAACGTGCGTCAACTACTATCACCGGAGAATAAACTGTTTTTGGAATCTCTCGGTTATCATGTTGTCCAATCAAGTGTTCAACATTTTCCGAAAACCACAAAACGATGAATCCATACAAAAGGTGGAATGGCGGACTTACTATCCAAATGTCAAGTCCTTTCGCAACAATGATGTCATTGAAATCAACATCAATAAATCTGACGCTTACGACGCTTTGTATGATAGCCTGTTATTCATCAGTGGAAAAGTTGTGAAAACCAAAGGAGATGGTCGTGTAACATTCGTAAACAATGCTGGTGCTTTCATGTTTCAATCTCTTAGTTATGAACAAAGCGGTAAGGAGTTGGAGACGGTCCGTGAAGTTGGAATTGTTAGTACTGTTAGAGGCTTTCTCACCTACACTGACGAAGATATCAAGCACTTGGCCAATTCAAGTTGGACTTTTCCCAGCAACGCTGGGGTTATCAGCACCACTGATCTAATATTCAACATGCTCATACCCATCAAGCATTTTTTGAATATTTTCAACGATTATCAAGGTGTTTCCTATGGCAAACATACCATCCGATTAGTACGAGCTGCAGATGATAGTAACTGCTTCAAAATAGAGGAGACCGCTGGATCGCCGGCTGGTACGACAGCAGTCAAGTTGGAAATTGAAAATATTGAACTCAAAGTTAAGAGAATATTTCCACATGATCAAATTAAATTGCAACTCTTGAAGGCCATCCAAGCTGATACTCCTATTCTCATGCCGTTCAGAAAATGGGAACTTCATATGTTGCCTGCTCTCACACAAGGTGCAGAAAGTGAAATATGGGCCGTCAAGACTTCCTCGTTTCTCGAAAGTCCTCGCTGTGTGATTGTATGTTTCCAAAAAGACCGTGATTACACCAAATTCAACAATGATCCAACAAATTTCGCTCATTCGAATATCACCAATATAACGCTCACTCTGAACGGTGAGAATTATCCCAAAGAGAATATGCATCTGAATTTTGCAATGGGGAATTTTTCGCAAGCCTATTTCAACTATGCACAATTCGGTCTCAGCTACAAAATTACCAATCAACATAATCCTCTATTGAGCTACACCGAATTTGTTGGCAAGACTCTCTTTGTCATCGATTGTTCCAGAAGGGATGAGAGCATAAAAAGTTCCACTGTTGATGTGAAACTCGAAATCGAGGCATCTGAAGGATTTTCCCATAATACTAGAGCCTATTGCATCATTGTGCACGACACTGTTATTGAGCACCTTCCACTCAGCGAAATCATTAACAAATTAAACTGAACATATGCTTGTCACATTAGTATCAATCACAAAGTCAACATGAGAATAGCTGTTGTAGATATTCAAGGCTTTACCATCGAGCAACAATTCCATCCTAAGGAGATTGCCATTAGGATTGGAATTCAATGTAGTAATTTTCTGCTGCTGCCAACTATACCATTTTCCTCTTTGAGTAGAGCAGATAAACGTACTGCCTGTTTCTCGGAGCGAAACGTTCATGGATTGAGGTATTCCTCTGGCTTTGTGGAATATCATCATTTAGATTCCATCCTCAAGAAAAATTTACAGAATGTTGATATCATTTATGTACGAGGACTCCAAAAACGTGACTATCTTACAGAGAAACTTCATCAATTGAACCTACCTACACGTGTTGTGAATTTGGAGGACTATGGTAATACGTCATGGATGGTTCCCACATTCGGCGACAATGATGGTATATCACCCTTTATGCATCACATTGATAAGCAACCCCACTATAATTGCAGTCTTCGAAACGTAGATATTCTATACAAATCGTTATGTGATATGTTACCAAAATAAAAATACTCAATAAATTTGTATTCAAACTGTTTTCTTTTATTTTTACTTTATAACCTAAGTTGGTCTGCCTCCCCTCAAAAATCTAATCAAAATAGACGTTTTTCGCGTTCGAAAAATCAGCTAAAATTCATAACGCTAAAACACGCAAAAATGTGACTACAATGAGCGTTTTTCGCGTTCTTAAAAACAACTAAAATTTTAAAGCTAAAACACGTAAAAATGCGACCGCAAAAAGCGTTTTTTATAAGGTTAGTTCGTTCTGCTTTGATCAAACTTGATCTCCCATAAAAGTTGTCTTATTAGAGTACCCGCATGTTTCTATACCTTTACTAATAACGAAGATAGCCTCCTAGCCTATTTGGCATTGGAAAATGCTCAACAATGTTTCTTGACATCGAAACAAACCCATTGGTGTCGAAATTATTGAAATCGTACGACCGATAGTAACTAAATTTGGACCCTTATCAATGCTCTATCTCAATTTTTAATGATTGGGCACCTTCCTGATGATAGAGAGCGCTGACGTATTCGGTCTCGATGACATGTAATACATTTCCGATTGGGATCGCACGTTGAAACGCTAAACTCCTGTTAAAACATCAAATATTTTTTTTCTATAAATGAGATGCTCTGTATACCTTCTTGATTAGGATTGAAACGTCCTATGAGCGGTTTTTTTCATATCTTGAATAGTTTTTGAACACTCTGTGTATGTCTAACAAATTTTTGGAACAAATATCACCATATTTTTCTATTGGGTCCCCATATCCCCAATGATACGTATTTTCTGCGTCCCATTTTCCACATGACATTTGACACTTGCATCAGCCATGTTTTTTTCTCTTAAATAACGTGTGATACGCCCTGTATATACTATTGCTGAATACTTTGCTACTCCCAATGACCCATTTTTCATCCGACACATACATGTAGCAGCCATGTTTTTATGTACCTGTACAACCATGTTTATTTGTCACATATTTTTTTTTCTTCAACGATATTACCAATGACAACTGACAGATATCGAGTGTGAGGCGCCGCCGATATATTGAGCGACGGTATAACGAACCGACTTCTAACATTTGAGCGATGAGTACATAACGTATTAAAATGTGAGGTTTATGGCACTTATGGCAGTTGACGGAAGGAAATTCTATCATTTTCTTGATCCCCCATAAAAGTTGTCTTATTAGAGTACTCGGACGTTTCTGTATCTTTACTAATAACGAAGATAGCCTCCTATGCCCTTTTGGCATTGGAAAATGCTTAAAAATGTTTCTTGATATCGAAACGAATCCATTGATGCCAAAATTATCGAAATCGGACAACCGGAAGTGAAAACCGGAAGTGGCCATTTTATTGCATATTTGAACTCTCTTCGATGTGGATAATCCGAATTCACTATTACTTTTCTTCTACCTCAATTTTTTCAAACCGGAAGTGCTAATTTTTCGATGATTCGTATTTTAAATCGCCATGTCCACAATGATACCTTTTTCTCTGCCCAAGGCAGCCATATCTCTTTTTCTCTCAAACGATATGATTTTTTCATAAACTTTGCGTTTTGAGACACCGTGTATACTAAATCAAACGATCAGCCGCCATATTTTTCTCTCTTAAATGATATGTTTTGAGACACCCTGTATACTAAATAAGACAAGCACCCATCATGTTTTTTTTTCTCTTAAATGATATGTTTTGATACACCTGGTATACTAAATCAAACGAGCAGCCGCCATATTTTTCTCTCTTAAATGATATGTTTTGAGACACCCTGTATACTAAATAAGACAAGCACCCATCATGTTTTTTTTTTTCTCGTAAATGATATGTTTTGATACACTTTATACACATTGCTTATTGAAACGCTAGACCACCGTTGAACCACCATAATTTTTTTTGGAATGATGTGTAACACATATTTCATGACCCTCCTGCCGCCATCCGCTATCACAACTACATACTATTCACCTTCTTTAATCAATATCCTCCGTGGTGTAGTGATTTAGGTCTCCGCCTGCCAACCCAGCCGGCGCGAGTTCAAATCTCAGCGCAAATCTTTTTTCTTTTCAGAAACTGATCACACAACCAATTCAAATCTCCCGCTCACAGGACGATACCCGAGTTACCCCATCTGGTGGGAAGAAGAAGAACTTGATGTTCCGCGACGACGACGAGCTCCATGATGATGACGTTACCACGCCATCTTGGAGTCGCTCACAACACTGGCTAGGTGTACAACTGTCAGATGACGAGGAAGACGATATGACGTTTGACAGCTGGCAACGTGGTGACACATGACAAATGTAGGTTTGGTGGGTTAGGTGACAGATGACAGGTTAGGTTAGGTCAGGTTACTGATGTTCCGTGACGAAGAAGAGACAAATGACAGGTTAGGTGACAGATGACAGGTTAGGTTAGGTTACTGATGTTCCGTGACCCCAAAAAGAGTAAAAATTTGCCAGAACGAACCACCATAAGAAAATACATGGTATTTTGTCCTAGAACTCTAGTAGCCTATTTACTGGGGTAGCAGTCCTGGGGTTTCTGTGAATTTTGTTGTTATTACTCCACTTCGTTCAGCAGATCCGAGGGTGCAGCAGGTGAATCTGGAGTAATAGGGTATCTTAGATTGTCGAAATGTACTCTTCGTGTTTGATTTTCGGAATTCGATAGGATACAGGTGTTGTCTTCAATAATTTGGATAATTTTGCTTGGTCCTAAATATCGGTTTTTCGATTTGTTTCTTTCACTTTCTGGGTTCTTCTCAAACACTTGATTTCCAACTTTAAAAACGTTTTGGTTTGTTTATTTCTGGTTTCGATTCGTTATGGTCCTTGTCTTTTCGTTTTGTAGTTTTTCATTGACTTTCTCAAAGGTTAAAGATATTTTTTTCCGATGATCTTCCACATAATGTCCGTAGTATTGTTGATCGTAGAATATATCATATGGGTTCCTTGAAGCGGTATGTCCATATAATAGTTCCAAAGGGGTATATCCTGTTGCTGAATGTATAGAGTTGTTGTATCCGATAACGGCATATGCCATGAGTCTTATCGGTGTGTGTGTAGAATGTTCTTTTACGATTCGGTAATGCTCCGTTAAAGTTCCATGTAGTCTTTCAATCAATCCATTGGATTGGGAAGTTGGGGTGTAGTGAAGTATTGACCTTGTGTAGTTTTAAGAGTGATGAAACGGTCTCGTTTTCGAACTCTGTCCCGGAGTCGAACGTTATAGATTCCGGTATTCCAAAGTTACGGAAATATTCTAACAATTTATTTGCTATTTCTATAGCGTTCTTGCTTTGGACAGGATACGCTTGACGAAATTTAAAGAATTCGTCCACTATGGTGAAAAATGTTTGACCTTCGATTGTGAATAGATCGGCACTCAATTTCTCGAAGGGTTTCGTTGCGGTCTCTGTAATTCTGAGAGGTATCGTTGGTCGATGTCATTCATATTTAGTTTTCTTACATACCAAACAAGAATTAATGAAATTTGAATTGATTTTTTCATGTTAGGCCAAAAGTACTTTGTATTAATGTTTTTGTATGTTTCATTTATACCGCGATGGTTAGTTTTTCCTTCGTGATAGTTTCTTAATTCTTTTTGCTCTGCAGGGTCGTTTATGGTGATGGTTCTATTCACACACCTTATCAAAATCGGGTGGTCTTTATTGAATGTTGTACAAATCGTCTAATAGAAATCTCTGTACATTTTTTCCTTATCGAAGAAACAGAAATATTTCTTTCGAAGTTCACAATATTGAATCAAAAGAGATATGATTTCATCTTCGTTGTTATCTTGCGATATTTTGGCATGGATGATGACTTGTTTTCCTCGTCGAATGATTTTGGGCTGCACAGGGTTGTTGAAAACAGTGGTGACGATGAACTGCTTTTCTTTTTTGTCGACCGCATCTTGAATAATCGATATGCTGTCTGGCGGGTCTGATTCTTGTCTGGAGTTCATAGTGATTTCCGTATTTTCGGGTGTGTGTTCCGGTACTATTGGTATTGCGAGTTCCATTTGTTCTGGAAGTTCGGGTGGTGAATTGTGTAATTGATGGTTTCTTTCTTGATTATCAAGATCCATTAGTTCTGGAGTGTTCAATTGGCTACGGTGATCTTCCTTATTTAAATCAAGTAATTGATCTAGTTCTGGATCTATCTCAACCTGTGTCGATCTGGCGTCGACGTCCATGGGATTGATTTGTAATTATTTCTCAATCGTTGAATATTTCTTCTCGGTATCGTTTAGTGTCCTTGATGCGTAGGCGACTATTTGTCTTTTTCAATTTCACGTTGTGATAATACAGCTCCAAGGGCAACGTTACTGGCATCTGTAGTCAATATAAATGGCCTTGAAAAATCTGGAAACTGTAATATTGGATCATTCAATAAAACTTTCTTACAATTTTCGAAACTTTTTCAGTGCTGAAAGCCGTCTTCTCAATGTCACGTTCTTCCATTTGCACTTGATGAAAGCCTCAAGCAAGATCAAGGGTGGTAAAATATTTGCTTCTTCCAAGTTTGTCCAGTATTTCCGTGATATTGGGAAGTGGATACTTGTCGTCCACCCGTGAGAAAGACACCAACGGCGAGACGAATAACTTCAAAAGGCTGAAGGCATGTTGACATATTTTTAAGAGAACTACATGTAATTGGTTATGAGTGAAAGTGGTCTCGTAGCGAGGTAGGGAAAGACATTTGGCGCATACTTGTAATGGGCGGGAATTAATCAGATCGGTTACAATTAAGCAAGTCTTATGTCGAGAGCAGTGAGCAAGTTCGTGAGAAAAACATCACCAACGAGACGAATAACTTCAAAATGCTGTCAAGATGACCTGGCAAATTTTTGAGTGAAGTGTGTGTTATTTCAAATACACCAAAATGGTTCCGTATCGTAGTAGGATTAAGACATTTGACGCATACTTGCAATTGGCGGGAAGATCGAATCAATCAAAGAGTTTCATTTACGCAAGTCATGTGTTCAGAGAAGTGAGCGAGTTCGTGAGAAAGACATCACCGGCTCAAAAAATCATGACAGCGATAATAGACGCAATGGGTAATCAGTGGAGTATACAGAGTGTATCAAAGAATAATCATCGAATTCAGTATACCAGATGTGCCAACATATAAAGTGGGATAATAATTATGATTGAAAAAATCGAAAATAGATATAGAAAAAAACATGTCAGGAATAATTGACGCAACAGGTATTCAATGATGTATACAGAGTGTATTGAAGAATAATCATAGGAAAGGAAAAACATGGCGGATACCCCGCCAACACAGAACAGTTATTTAGCGAGTTGAAATATACAGGGTGTTTCAAAAAAGTGATCGTGAGGAAAAAAAATGGCGGCTGCTTGTCGAATTCACTGTAGTGGGTGTGTCAACATATACAGCGAGATAATAATAATGATGATTGAAAAAAAAACAAAAAATTAGTATCGAAGAGAACATGACAGCAATAATGAACGCAATTAGTATTGAATAGAGTATACAGGGTGTATCAAAGAATATTCATTGGAAGAACGGTTATTTAGCGAGTTGAAATGTACATGGTGTATGCATGGTGAAATAAAATTATTTTGTTTCAGAGAGCACATGCGCACACCACCATGGTAGACACTTTGAGAAATGTATGCTGTCTGCAAGTAGTCAGATGTAAATCATCAATAGTTGAATTCATCGAATCATTAATCAAATGCAACAGTTACAACGTCAAAATGATAGTTATTTTTGGTGGGTTAGTGTCGTCACGAGCCGTCGGCTCTCACTAACTGACTCACTGACTCACTGAGTGACTGACTAACTGAATGAGTGCCTGGTGGTTCTTGTACAATGGAACCGCCAGCTTGATGGTTCACGTACGATGGAACCGCCAGCTTGGTGCTCCTTGTGCGTTGGAAGCCCGTCAGAGCCGCCAAACTTCGTACAGAGATGGTAGAGTAATTGATATAGTCGTCAAGAACTGTCGATAACCACCAACAGCATTCCAGATATGTATCAGATGCGCTTTAATCGTTCATCTCACACGAGTTCACTGTTCCAGAAGACCCCGGCTTTGCCATCGACGAAACGCCTTCGAATTTGATTCACCTGTCTGTGAACATGACATACACAACATAACCTTGAATATTATCGATCAGGACTTTTGCAGTGTGAATTTTTGCTGGCAGACGCACGCAGATGGCAGAGTCCTTCACTCAGTGAATGAATTGAATAACTGCTGAGTGATTCAATCAGTCGAGCGATTAATTCAGCTAATGACTAAGTGTGACATTTCTTGGCGGCTTTACAGAGTGATTCTTTCACTCAGTGAGAGCTACAGAGTGATTCATTCACTCAGTGGCTGAATAACTACTGAGTGATTGGTTCAGTTGAATTGCTAACTCACTCATCGCCTGTTTGTGACGGTTCTCGGTGACTCAGATGAAGACATCAGTGCCATCTATTAGTCTGTCAAATTTTATTAGCATCTGTCAGCCTGTCTCGTGCCCCTTTTTGTTTTATGAGACTATCAGAGATGTCATCATCATCATCTGTCGGCGACAATAATATATTTTTGACTACTGGAGCTAATATCCGCGGAGAAACCATCATCATAAGAATCGTGTTACGCAAGCTGCCAAATGGGGTTGGTATTCGAAGAAGAGCATAATAGTGTTGAGGGGGGGCAGGCGTCAGTTCTGTCGCGCAGACGCAGTCATCGAGAGCACACCACACTCTTTCTAATCATACTCTCTCTTTCTCTTGTTTGAAGACGTTTCTCTTGCCATAATTCCATCATGAGTATTAACAAGTTCGGTCAAAGCAACCGACAGAAGACGTTGATGTTCCTCCAGAACCAAGAGCGTCAGGCGTCATTAGCAGAGTGACAGATGACACCTCGCCAGCAGTTTCGCTATCATCACCACCACCGACAGATGGCGCTGACGTTCCTTTACAAGGACGAGTGGGCAGATGACACTTCGCCGACAGTTTGGATATCATCATCATCACCACCGACAGATGGCACTGATGCTGCTCCAGAAGAAAGACAAGTGAAAGGTGACATGAATGGAGTGACTGATGCCCCAAACATAGAATCACAGAACACAGTGTTGACTTGTCGTGTATGTCTTGTGAATGAACTGAGTGTATTGTTTATGCCATGTAGACACTTGTTGTGCTGCTCACAGTGCGCCATAAGGTGCGACACATGCGTAGTTTGTAGATCGCCCATTAATACTTTTATGAAAATATATATATTTTGGAATATTTTTGATTTTAATTTTGTGACTCGAAAATTACGTTCCATTTTTGCTTCAAAATACATGCTTATTTTTTATGCAAAAATGAGCACATTTTTGATTGAATTATTCATCATATTTTGCTTCAAAAAAACATGCTCATGTTTTATGCAAAAAAGCAGCACATTTTTGATTGACTCAATCTACCAAATTTGGTTCAAAAATGTGCTCTTTTTTTATGCAAAAAAGTGTCACTTTTATCGATTAAAAAAAAACACTCAAAATTGACATGGTGGAAGGATTTCAGCGAAGCGTTTTCAGTGAATTTTGAGTCACTCAGCATTCACTCAGCATTCACTCAGCTTTCACTCAGCTTTTTCCACCATGTTAATTTTCGGTAATTTTTTTGGTAAAAAAATTACCATTTTCCGATAAGAATACATGTATTTTAGGATGCAAAAAAGTGACACTTTATTGACATGGTGGTACGATTTCAGTGAAGCATTTTCAGTGAAAGCTGAGTGAATCACTCAGGTTTCACTCAGATTTTTCAATAAAAGTTCCACTTTTGAGGCAAAAAAGAGAAACTTTTTTCGAAAAAAAAAAAAAAACAAAATTGACATGGTGGAACGATTTCAGTGTAGCGTTCTCAGTGATTTTTGAGTCACTCAGCATTCACTCAGCTTTTTCCACCATGTCAATTTTCGATCATTTCTTTGATCGAAAAAATGACCATTTTTCCATAAGAATACATGTATTTTTGGATGAAAAAAAGTGGCACCTCTATTGACATGGTGGTACAATTTCTGTGAAGCATTTTCAGTGAAAGCTGGGTGGCTGAGTGAATCACTCAGCTTTCACTCAGCTTTTTCCACCATGTCAATAAAAGTGTTCCTTTTTAGGGCAAAAAACAGGCACTTTTTTGAACAAAAAGCGACACTTTTTTGCATAAAAAAGTTGCAGTTTTTGCATAAAAAAGTGACAGTTTCTGCATAAAAAAAGCGGAACAATTTTGCATAAAAAGTGACACTTTTTTGCATAAAAAAGTGACAATTTTTTCATACAAAAATGGCCTCCAAACATATGCGGGATTTTGAATGGATTGGGGGTTCGTACGCGAGATCCTAGTGGCTCACCACCACCACGCAGATGTAGGTCACAGTAGCATTGGCTGCTCGTTTTCAAATTGGATAACACCTCATCAAATCGGTTGTGACACCACAATTTGCAGCATTGATATATATGTTGTCCATGTGCTTTACACCGAACACCATATGTTGATAGTCTCTGATGCTGTGAATGGTTTTGCATAGCCCTTCTGAATGCTTTATATCAAGTGCGACAAAATCGTAAATTATATTTTGGATTACGATATGCATTCGCCCACATACAGTATTGGTGTTCGTGCAAATGCCCCTCCCAGTCTTGATTTTTGAGAGCTTCACACCTATCTTCAAAGCTGATATCCCTAGTGTACTATAAGTGGTCCAAATCACTGAAATTTTGTCTGACGCTCTGAGCCTGCTTATAGATTTGTACCCATTTTTCATTGGCAAACATTTTCAAAATTCGATCAGTGAGCGTCCATGGTAGAGGTGAGGCCTCGATGAATTCAATTTTTGAATATGTACATCTGACTACTTGCAGACAGCATACATTTTTCAAAGTATCTACCATGGTGGTGTGCGCATGTTCTCTCTGAATCAAAATAATTTTTTTCCCCAGTAATCCTTTTTTTATACACCATGTACATTTCAACTCGCTAAATAACCGTTCATCCAATGAATATTCTGTGATACACCCTGTATGCTCCATTCAATACTAATTGCGCAATTATTGCTGTCATGTTCTTTTCTGTACTCATTTTTTTTAAATCATCATTATTATTATCTCGCTGTATATGTTGAAACACCCACTGCACTGAATTCGACAAGCAGCCGCCATGTTTTTTTTCCTCACGATTCCTTTTTTGATACACCCTGTACATTTCAACTCGCTAAATAACCGTTCTGTGGTGGCGGGGTATCCGCCATGTTTTTTCTTTCCTATGATTATTCTTCAATACACTCTGTATACTTCATTGATTACCTGTTGCGTCAATTATTGCTGCCATGTTTTTTTCTATATCTTTTTTCGATTTTTTCAATCATCATTATTATCCCACTTTATATGATGGCACATCTGGTATACTGAATTCGATGATTATTCTTTGATACACTCTGTATTCTCCACTGATTACTCATTGCGTCTATTATCGCTGTCATGATTTTTTGAGCCGGGATGTCTTTCTCACGAACTAGCTCACTTCTTCGAACACATGACTTGCCTAAATGAAACTGCTTTGATTGATTCGATCTGCCCGCCAATTGCAAGTATGCGTCAAATGTCTTTACCCTACTACACTACGGAACCATTTTGGTTTATTTGAAATAACACACACTTCACTCAGAAATATTCCAGGTCTTTAGCATTTTGAAGTTATTCGTCTCGTTGGTGATGTCTTTCTCACGAACTTGCTCACTGCTCTCGACATAAGACTTGCTTAATTGTAACCGATGTGGTTAATTCACGCCCATTGGAAGTATGCGCCAAATGTCTTTCCCTACCTCGCTACGAGACCATTTTCACTCATAACCATTAATATGTAGTTCTCTTAAGAATATGTCAACATGCCTTCAGCCTTTTGAAGTTATTCGTCTCGCCGGTGGTGTCTTTCTCACGGGCTCGCTCACTTCTCTGGAACACTACACAAGACTTGTTTTATTGAATCTGATCTGAATAATTCCCGCTCATTGCAAGTGTGCGTCAAATGTCTTTTCCCTACCTCGCTACGAGACCACTTTCACTCATAACCAATAACATGTAGTTCTCTACAAAATTGGCCAATATTGTTTTGTTTTTTTTTAAGTTGTTTTTCTGTTAACTAGCTGTCATCCCCCTACAAACGACAACCCTCAGAAGTTGAAACTTTTGCGAGCCAAGGATTAACGAGGTCTTACCTTTTAACGTGCGATTCCTAGCACGAGACCAGTGACCATGCTGAGAATCGAACCCGCGTCCCTCTGATCGATATGTTAGCGCTCTTACATCATGACCACTGCGGCCCATATACCCATATGCCTTCAGCATTTTTAAGTAATTCGTCTCGTCAGTGGTGTCTTTCTCACGAACTCTCCCACCTCTCTGGACACAAGACTTGTTTAATTGAAACGGATCTGATTAATTCGATATTCTCAACCCGTTTGAAGTATGTATTTAAATCTATATGTAGGGGAGACTAGGGAGGCTTGATACTGTGGGAGGTATGATACACGTTTAAATTAACTGCCTAAAATATGTTGCCATCACTAGATTTGACAACAGCTGAGTCCTTGCACGTGGCCGTTACACTTAATATCAGTTTTTTTTCGTTAGACGCAAAGATAACTTGTTGGTGACAAAAATTCGTTATGGGTTACATATTTTGTACATTTTGTAAAGGTAAGTGTAAATCTTTTACAGACGACTGTTTCAGAATATCCTGTTTATTCAATAAATATGAGATAATATATAGATTTAGCTTTAATTTATCATATGATTTAGATTCGCAATATAATTAGAGTTTTCCTAGTACGATGTTTTGTAAAATATTCCACATTAGGGAGACTTGATACATAATATGTGAGGGAGACCTGATACATGTATCATGCCTCCCGTAATAGTGGCATTTAAACAATAATATTCCTTATCACTTCAGATGCCATTCAAATGAAAAAAAAAACAGAATAGTAACATCGCCTGAAATAGCTCTTTCACTTACTGAAGAGCATACCCAGAGGGAACGTACACCTGAAGTAGAAGCAGCATACTTGTTGAACATCACACACACCATCAACTTCAGATCATACAAACCATACACCGTAATCTGATTTTGGACAGATTAGACATAAGAAGACGCTTGAGGGCATACGACCACTTCCTCAGGCCCTGCCAAGGAAACAGTACAGCTCAAGCAGGAAACCCACAATAACTGACGTTCTAACTGACACTCCTAACATGGAGGAAATTAAAGTAAGCATGAAAAGAGGTCGGAATGAAAGAAACAGGGAGCGCAATATAAAAAGAACTTTGAAGGAAAAATTGTGGACGATACAGTAAATAAGACAAAAAACAAAGGTAAAATGAACAAGAAACAAAAGATTATTGTTGACTAAGATTCTGACACATCAGAGGAGCCACTGATATAGATAAACAAATTGAGAAAGAAATAGAAAATTTTGTTGCAGGAGTAGTGAATGAAAATAATTACGTGCTAGTATGATTTGCCACAAAAAAGATAATAGCATACTACATTGGTCTAGTCTTACAAAAAGTCGAGGATGAATATTTTATAAAATTTATGCGTCGCAAAAAAACCTGCTCTCCATTTTGTATATCTTGATGTAAAAGATGAATTTTTGTGCCCGAGGAAGATGTCATCAAATTACCACCACCGAGTTCTGTGGGCGGAACTGACAGATCTTCAAAAAGTTGAGATTTCCCATTAATTTTTCAAAATAGAATAATGTTCTGTAAAAGTTTCGTATAGTAATTTATAACGTCTTCAAAAATAGAAAATGTTTTGTAAATAATTTTTCGGGTTTACAGTTACCCTTACCCACAAAAATTTAAAGTGCTAGATGATTTAGATTATTCAAAATTCAAAACTTTCAGAGGTAAAAGCCGCTCTAAATAAAGTTATGTCTATAATAATTGTAAAAACCTAGTCATGTATTAAAGCTCCCTCACTATGGGAATACTGGTAAACTTTGTATATTTTAGTAAAACAGTTAATAACTCAGTGCACATTCTGAACTGACATCTGTAAAGTATCAGAAATTGACTGCAAGTTATTCAGTTGTGTGGGTACCCATTTAGAGAATTTGCACGATGAATAGTTTTTTAGTTATTTTGGATGGAGTGTTGAGTGTATCAAGCCTCCCTAGTCTCCCCTATACGTCTTAACACTACTTCGCTACGGGACCATCTTGGTGTATTTGAACTCAGAAATATGTCAAGTCATCTTGATAGTGTCTTCAACATTTTGAAGTCATTCGTCCCATTGGTGATGTCTTTCTCACGAACTTGCTCACTTCTCTGGATACAAGAATTGTTTAATTGAAACCGATCTGATTAGTTCAATCTTCCCATTCGTTTCAATTATGTGTCAAATCTGTATGTTTATGTCTAAACCCTACTTCGTTGCGGAACCATCTTGGTGTATTTGAAATAACACACACTTCACTCAGAAATATGTCGAGTCATCTTGATACTGTCTTCAGCATTTTGAAGTTTTTTTCTTTTTCAAAAGGAAATCTTGTTCACGAACTCGATTACTTCTCTGAAATACTCGAAGACGTGATTAATTGAAATCATCCCACTCACTTGAATGTTTCAATTATGTTATTCCTGTACTCGTCAGAATTGGTGTCTTCCCGGGATCGTACATTTTTTGATACGGACCTCGTTGCTACGAGACCGTCGTTGTCTATTTGAATTAACATGGACTTCACTCAAAAATATTCCAACCTTCGAAGTCATTTATTTCTTCGGCGAAGGTTGGTTTTCCACTTTCCACGTCTAATCTGAATATTTCAACTCTTTCCAACATTGTCTTCAGGTGTTAGATGCTAGACCAATACAATTGCCCACGTCATTCACGAGCTCACTTAAATAAAAAAAAAAGCATGAATTTTACTCAGAAATGTCTGGTGATTTCCCAAAGGTCTTTCCACGCCATCTCTCGCCCATGTCTATTTCAACTATTCAGTATTCAACTTTGTATGAATTCGCAAAAGCAATCGACAAGTGGCAATTATTACCGCGATGTTAGTTTAGCTTTTACCTAATAGGTGCTGCTGTATCATCCTCCAATCCAAGTATCACGTGATCAGAATCTAATTTCCAGAACATTCTGAGCTATTCGATCTCAAACTCTATTCAAATGATGAATGAAATGGGAGATAGACATAAAATCCAATGGTATAAAGTGAGGTGATATACAGACCCAGAATCGAGTGCTTTGGTCCCAAAATCCGATTGGTTTCGATTATTCAGGTGTTCGATTGCATCATCATGTGATCGAGAATTCTTTGGAACGCAAATATGGGATTAATCAAATTTCTGTGCCAAATTTATTCACAAACACTTAAGAAATTCGCTATATATTTGAACTTCCGATTTTTGCAAACAAATTCTGGGAATACGAAATTATCTTGAAATTCATCGATAATGGCGTATTGAGGAAACAGCAATGACAAATATGTATCAACTCGAGTATTCAAAACGTTCCAGCCACTGGGCTTATTTCTGCTTGAAATCGTAGACCACGCATATAATGAATGTTGAGATGGTAAAGAAAACTCAAATTATATGCGGATAAATACTTGAAGATTGTTCGATTCTTTGGCAAAAATTCATATAGTATTTTGATAATAAAATAAATATACCGTGGTACCTATATGAATGAAATGTCTGAAACTTCGATTATTACCTACCGAGCTCTCATGAAGCGATTTAAGACTATTTATACAGGGTGTACTCACGAAAACTGACGGATTTCAATATATCAATTATTCGAATATAAACAACTGACAGTCGAAATAAACACTCGTGAGAAACATGCATTCTCTCAAACACTTGGACTTGGATTTTATATTTTTTGCACCCTCCAAAAAATTCCTGGTAATTTCGTTAAAAAATCGTATCGCATGGGTGTGGTGGAGGTAGGAGGACCAAACGTTGCTTTTTACGACTTACCAAACATGTCCCCGCCACCCGCCATCCCCCTCAAATGTCGATTCGAGTGCATACAAGCTGGGGAAAGTCTTTCGCAACGAAACTTGCCAAGAA
Source organism: Chrysolina americana (assembly GCA_958502065.1). Classification (NCBI taxonomy): domain Eukaryota; kingdom Metazoa; phylum Arthropoda; class Insecta; order Coleoptera; family Chrysomelidae; genus Chrysolina; species Chrysolina americana. The sequence goes on from OY293420.1 coordinate 36,574,021, forward strand.
ACTGACTGGTTTTTGCTCCAACCACCAGCATCTCGGGTGGTGGAGGAGGTGAATCCTTGCACGATGCCTACAGTGCCCCGAGTAATGACGACGACGTCAAGATGCCCTACAGACGCCTACGATGGATTTATGTTTTTTGGATCTTTGACACTCATATGCCAACTGGGCGAATCATTGTACAAGCTGTTGCAATCAATTCGACAAAGATACATATTCAACAATTCGAACAAAGATGGTGAATATTACTATGGCACTGAAGTGTAATTTTTTATTTGAAAAAATAAATGTATTTTTCTTGAACTGATGTTATTCATTTCAATAAATGCGAACATACAAAGACAGACAAACAATGTTATGGGTTAGAGTGAGACACTTAAAATGCATTGAATCGATCAATTTGGCTTCACTTCACTAAACTTTCTTATCTCTGCTGACTCATCATTTTCCTGTAAAAACAACATCTGCCTGTCGTGAGTCACACAACGGCAGCTGATTTGTGCAATATTCTTAGAATTTCAGATCGAGACAGTAAACAAGTCCAAGGTCAAATCGTGATTTCTGAGAAATTCAGATCGAGACAAAGGGTAAACAAACACCGGATGTGCCTTATCGATATTTCACGGCGAAGACGTATTTTTCTTTTGGAATTTCATTCGAGAGAGTGAATTAATAATTCCATCATATTTTTGTTGTTGTTCTAAGACAGGCATTTTTCATATTTCATTTCATCATATTTTTTTTTCTAGACAGCGAATCACGTGACGTTTTTTTCTCTTCCAGCCAATTGCTCTCAGCGAATCACGTGAGGGGACATTTTTTTCATAACTTCCAGCCAATTGCCCTCAGCGAATCACGTGAGGAGACCTTATTTCTCTTCCAGCCAATTGCTCTCAGCGAATCACGTGAGGGGACGTTTTTTCATAACTTCCGCCATCGCCGCCATGTTTTTTTGATTCCCGCGCCAATGCCAGCATGTTTTTTTGCAGAAAACATGCGCGTCACTTAGGGTGAAACCCAGCTGACGATCCCCCACCCCCGAATCTCTTCGGCGAACACGTCATCTTCTTCAGAAACCCTCCACCAACGGCGAGAACTCGATGGACGTGGTCATCGAGAGATAAATCTCCATGTGGAGCAACACCGATACGGCCTCATGAAAAGTGAAGCCGTATCGGTGTTGCCATACTACTTGGTAGCCTTCAAATCTGATATTACGGCAGTCTTCCAAGACAGCATTTTTCTGAAATGGTTTGATATACCCAAATTAATTATGTCACATGAAGCATTTTCGAGGATAGATATAACATAATCGATACCGTATGAAGTAATTTTTCTCCGTATTTTACTAGTCTAGTTGGTTCAACTGACTTCAGTTCAAGTTGGAGTACAAACATATTGAATAAATCGAAGAGTTGCTTTTTGTTAAGGTTATCATCTGAATAATTTATATTGAAATCTCCGCACACAATAACTTGTAACCGTGTAACGATATCTAAATTATTTCGTTGTTCCCTATAACCTCCATTAATATCGTCATGTTTACTTCACCTCTCGGTAGATGTTGTTCCATTTTGGGTGTTCCAAGCTATAATTGTTCCGTGATGCGGAACGCGTGAATTGGTATATTGAAAACGTTGGAACTTGAGTGGGAAGGAAACAGAGGGGGAAGAAAGACGGACTTCTTCCGCATGACAAAAGAGATCGCCCCTTTTTGAAGCGAGCTCTGAAATAGGTTACAGCGTTTAAGCTTTCGAAGGAAAAATTTTAATTTATTATATATAATTATTTTCATATGATTCAATAAAGTAATCGATTGGTACGTTGATATTCTATTTGGCATATTCTTTTAAATCTATGAAATTCGATTTTGAAAATTTCTGAAGAGAAACAAGATGGACACTTTTTTCTTTGCGCGTCACTAATGGTTGTCTTGTACAATATTTAAAAATCTCAATTTATTAGAACAATCATCCAGTCATGACAACTGATTTGTTTATAATCGATTGATTGATCCTTCAGACACGTATTCGAAATCGTAGAAATGAAATGTCCACGGTGGGTCACTAATTTTCATTGCCTTCATTCTGCAGCTTAATAACTGATCGAATGGATCGAATCGATTCTTATATCGAGGTCTTTCAGCCACTTATTCGAAATCGTAGAAATGAAATGTCCACGGTGTGTCACTAATTTTTGTTATCTTCATTTTGCAGCTTAACGTTTACAATCTTATGGAATGTTTGAATGAAAATTTATATCTCCTTTCGACTAGTCAGTAAGTGCGTAATGTCAAATTGAAAAACTAACCTCTGAAGTTGATTATTCACATATGGTGACATTTCAATAAATTCTATCATTTCTGGTATTAAAATATCATTTAAATCTGTTTCTGTTTGTATTTTTATGATTTCCAGTTATACAAATCCTTCCTGGAACGTTCAAAAAGTATCAATTTGTTTATAAGTGGGAGCAGTGCACTAGGAGCTAAGGCCCCCTTTTTAGACCTGATTTGGCAGCAAGGGCTGGTTTGGCAGCTGGTAGAACATCATTCATGGATGAGTTATTGCTTTCAAATTTTTTGAGTATTATCAGTAGAAGCTTGACTCACTCATGAATCGTTGAACTCTTTGGTCAGATCTTTCCCAGGTCACTAATCATCTAAGAAGAGAAAGATGTTGCCAAGAGAATATCTGCATGCACTGAAAATCTCTCAGTTCACTTGTTCCGTACACAAATCATGCCTTCAGCTTGCTTAGTGACATTTGATAAGGAAAAAGCCTCCTCGCTACATTCTCTCTCTTTCTCCTCATGGGAGTTATTCTTTGATTTATTTTTTTTGCAATAAGAAAGATGAATACTTTCTTATACTTCTGACTACTGTTGGAATTTAATTTATTCTTAAAATTGTAGAAGAAATATTTTCATAAAAGTCACTTTCATATGCTCGTTTGAAGTTGGATACTTCTCTAATTTTGTTTGAGAAGAATTAAATACAAAATTCTTATTGTAAATTTATATTTCTCTGCTTAAGATAGCTCAACTCAGTAAATTTTGGATATTCTTTTCTTATATAAGTACAACTGTAAATCATTATAGTAGTCACACAATTCTTTTTATAAATCAAATCTTCTTTTGGCCAACGTCATCATCCTTATTTGTCAATTTGTGAAGAAAATCTCGAGTCTTAGGACTCACATTGTAACGAGATACTGGCTTGTGTTACTTTCCACAGCGTGACAGCAGCATTCGAAAATCCTGAACCTCAGGAAAAGACTACCTAATAACCAGATTGGCTACACACATCGTGTCAGTAGAGCAGCCCTGTCTTTAAACATCTCGTTAGGCGCCTACCCCAACATCAAGTAGAGCTCTGGAGTAAGTGTTTCCTAGATGATGCAGATATTGATCATAAAATAAAAAATAAAGTCAAACCAACCAGTGCATTGTAAACGAATTGACAAATCAATTCAGAATCTTGTGAATATAGTTGTTAGAAATGCAATTGACAAATCAATTTAGAATCTTGTGAATATAGCTGTTAGAAATGCAATTGACAAATCAATGTAGAATCTTGTGAATATAGTGTTTTTTGAATGTTATGTTTTACTGTTGAGAAGCACAAGATCATCTTTTGACAAGTTCGTGTTTTTGGTATTTTCATAAAAAAGAACCTGGTGCCCATATATATTTTTCGTAGCATATTTTTTTTTCATGATTTCATTATTGCATATTTGTCAAAAGATCTTTCTTTCACATTAGCGGATAACGATACCCACGACCTCCCGTAACAGTCTGAGCAGCTCATAGGCACTGCTGTATAAAATGAGCACGTAACTTTTCCTACATAGTCTTTGGGTACTTACAAACTGACGCATATTTCCACGTAATTAAATCTAAGACGACACAGAGTTTTTCCAAAAATTTTTCAAGTGTGGATCTAGGGCTTCTATATATTTTTATTATGCAAGTATTTCTGTCTGTTCTATAGCACAGCATTCAAATACAGATTCTTCGGCTAGAACATTCAAATAATTAATAGTTTTACAAAAGTCAGCAATTTTGTTTTTCACCAGAATACCTGAGCCTCCATAAGATGCAGAGTTTCTGCAGTAGCTTGATATTCGTTTATAACCCGATAAATACTAAGTTTCAAGATTTTTCTCTATCATCCAATGCTCAATTAAACAAATAATTGATGGATCATTCATGCTATAGAATATCTTCAGAAAACCCACCCTATTCGCTAGACTCTGAATATTAATGTGAAAAGAGAGTACATACTGAAACACATAGGGTTGTCATCGTATGTTATAGTCCTTGGATTATTGGCTAATACTACAGAAAGTACATCTTTATTTTTATTCAGGTTGGCAAGATTAGAATTGTTAGCTGAGTAATATTTGAAGAAATATCCTTCGCCTTCATAACTTATACCAATCGACTTTGAGTCATAAGTGGGTCTGAAAAAGTATTTTGTAGATCACAATTCGCGACCTGCGCGAAGGGTACGACACTTATAATTATTTCGTTGAACTGATGTAATGTTGCCATAAGAGCTAGTGTAACTATTTTATCTGTTTTCTCATAATTAATCGAGTTTTGGACATTATATTGAGTTTGGTGATATTCCTTCATGTTCTTTGTTTCAGAATATAATAACCGAAATGGCGGCAGAATTAAGCAATCCAAACAATAGGCGTATTTGCTCAGTGCCGCAATGCTTAATGCATCAATAGTATCAAACACAAAGTTTCTTTACATAATTTTCCCATCGAAAATATAGAATTAAGCAAAAAGTGGCAATGACTACGTATATGAAAATGTCTGATTAACATGTTTGAATCATCGACATCTTCAGCAAGTTATTTAAATTTGAATGAGAATAAAATTAAACACTATGTATGGTCTCTTATGGAATTTGTAGGCTGATCACCATTGCACACTTTCACGCCTAAATTCTGAGCGCCATCTAGCGGGAACGCATTTCGCGAATATGACTGCTCATCGTTTCAAGTCAACTCAGAACCATCAGATGGTTTAGGGAAAATCAGGTTCTTACGTACAAGTTAGATGATGCAATTAAATTGGCTAAATTGTCAATTACTTCTCTTTTTCTTGAACTATAATAATAACCATCGTTAGTACTCATGAATAAAACTTGACCTTCCACATAGCAGTTCAACTTGTTAGCATAGCTACTCAGTTCGTCATTGAATATTTTTATCAAACTGTTGAACTTTGCATGAGATCCAATATAATATAGTACACCAGCTAAAACTATATTTATATTACCGCAACATTTGATTTTCTCATTCGGATCTCTGAAGGAAGGATGTTTTTTTGCTTTATAATCATTTGAAGCAGCAATAATTATTATAAAATCATTCAGTGTGATATCCTGAGCTTAATTACTCAAATCTACGATAACACTTCTGAAAAAAGTAGTAGGCTTCACAATTGCTTAGATATCAATATTCATCTGAAGTTGCAGTTGAGACTTCAACATTGTTACTAAGAATAAAATTTGCGGCATTCTGACAGATTTTTTAAATTTCAGAAAAAAGTTTCTCCTTGAGCAGGATTCGAACCCACGACCTCTAGATTGCTGCTACAGTGCTCTACCAACTGAGCTACCGAAAAGAGATGGATTCCATCTACAAATCGGGATACCACTTTGGAACGCATGTCTTTTCGGTAGCTCAGTTGGTAGAGCACTGTACCGATAATCTAGAGGTCGTGGGTTCAAATCCTGCTCGAGGAGAAACTTTCTTCTGGAATTTTAAAAATCTGTCTGAATGCCGCAAATTTTATTCATTATATTTATATCACAGACGCAAACTCTCTTGTTCATTGTTACCAAGTTCAGACCAAATTGGTCACACAAGAGAAGTACTTTTCTGGCGATGGATTATCTTGGAACACATATATTTTTGGGGTTCAACTTTTCTTGGATTTCTCCTTGTACTCTTCAACGTTTTTCGTCATTATTTTATTATCTTCCTTCAATTTGTCGAGCGCTTTTCATCCTCTCTTAAATGAGTTATTGCTTGACAATAGTTTTTTTTCTCTTCTTCGCATATTTTTATTGATTCCTCCATACTTCTACTGATGTTATTAAGATCATGTATATCTTTTCCTAAGGCCAAGATTTTATTGTTGCTTTGTTCCAACTCCTCTTGAAGTAATCTGTTATTGTTATCCATATATTTTATCCTGTTATCCATATCTTTTATATTTTTATTTAGTTTTGCGATAGTGTCACCCTATTCTTTTAACTTCATTCTATCTGTAAGAATTCGAACGAGTTCGAATATATTGTGCCAGAGAGGTATCAACAATGTGAAAGAATACGGGGTACCCTTCTCTCTAAGCGTTTCCACCAAGTGGAAAATAAATATCTGTCAGAAAACAACTACTTCCCTGGCTAATACCACGACGGACATTGAACTACATCTGACAGACATTTGTGCAATGTTCTTCCAAGAAGACCCAATTGCAAGTGCTTGTCTTGTAATTAAACAGAAGATTAACCTTCAGTTGGCTGGGAATGACCACTTGCAGACATGCTTTTTTCGAGGTTTATTGCCTCTCATCAGTGACAGGGTAGGTCGGACAACATTATAATTGTCCTGTCCCTGCCAAATGAATAATAATCATCTGTTTAACTAATATTTCCCCACGGATGACACTACGAACTACAACAAAGTTTATCGCAGCGCCATCCGCACGTAACAAGACAAAACACTCCCAAGTAGCACAGACTCCGGGAAGAGAAAACTGTAAAAATTTGAACGTGTTCGAATAAATTGTGCCAGAGAGGTATCAACAATGTGAAAGAATACGGGGTACCCTTCTCTCTAAGCGTTTCCACCAAGTGGAAAATAAAATGCAAATCATTCTATCTGTCAATCTGCGATTTTATTTATTTTCTTGCTAATAGATTTCAACTCCTTAATTTCATTCTCCAATTTCGCAATATTTTCTTGATAGGCGCCATTTCCTTCTTTGAGCTCATTGATTGTTGTTTTATGCTTGTAAGATTCGTTCAGGAGTGACTCTTCCGCTTGATATACTTCATCTTCAAATTCTTTAGATCTTATTAGAAACTGAATGATATACTTCTCTTTCTCTTCATTTCCTTTCTTCAAACATCCTATTTCTACTAGAAACTGGTTCGTTATGGCCTCTAGTTTCCTTTCTCTAATTTCTAGAGTCGTTTTAAGCCTGTCTACTCCCTTCTGGAGTTTTTGATATATTTCTTCATCGTCATTTATAGAGCTGGAGCTAGAGTCATCCTGTCCCACCCAATAAACAATATCACTCAACAGCAAAAAGAACTACTCAGGAGTACAGACTCCAAGAAGAATTATTGCATGAAATAAAAAAATGGCGAAAAGTGTAATATTAATAAAATAATACCGATAAAAGTCGAAATCCCTTTTTCTCCACACTATTTCACAAAGCAAAAGATTTGAGGCCAATATTTGCCAAAAAAATAACTACTTTCCTCTACGAATTTTGAGCTTCCGTTTTCCATTGAAGAAATTACAGAAAGTCCCGTCTTCATAGGACAGTTTATAAGATCAACAGATCAGAGTCAACATTATATAACATAAACTTTAATTCATCTTCATCATTATATGGAACTTCTTATGTACATGGGGGTGTGTGTATTATGTTCATCATTCTCTTGAAGTAATGAAAATCTCCAACATGAAAGAAACAGCTACGGAAATACACTGTGAAGTCACAGGAGTTTATAAAGGGTGGGGCACCGAAAACACGTTGATTTTTAATCCAAAGGGAACATCCTTCTATAATAACCTCAACTGTCATACCTCTTCCCCCACTCCTTGGTCACTATCACCCGAACAATTTTAATAGGGAAAGTAGTAAGTGTGACACATCATTAAAAAGGTAATTTCATAAGGAATTCAGCCATGTCAATTATCGCTATCCAACTTTCTATTTTAGCGCTATCTTGCGAAAAAAAAAAATGATCTGTATTTCAAATTATGGTACTTCATTTGCAAGCTGATTCGACATAAATTCGGTGACAATGCATTAGGGAATTTTTATAAGGAAAAAAACAAAATGGCGGCTAAAAAATAGTGGACAAGATTTAAAATTATGGTCCGATTTGAATCAAATTTGATAAGTGGTGGTTTTCAGGGTAGGAAATTATAAATTGTTTGTCAGTGCAAAAAAAAAGATAGTGGCTCCAAGATGGCGGATGAAATTTGTAATTATGGTCCGTTTCACCCGTCATCTTGTTTATTGTATCGACATAAAAATCATAACCTCCGACCCTGAAAATGCCCACATACTTTTTTTGATTCGAATCGAGCTAATTTGATCAATGAAATGCATCTCGATAAACTTGTTGCTAGAAAATACGTTCTAGAATTAGTGCAAAAATTTCGTCAAACTGAATCAGTTGCCAACAAGAAACGAGACCCAGAACGTGAATTTCCGGTGAGAAATTAACCTGTTGAAGTTGCACTTTTAGGACAAGTTCATGCAGACCCAACATTGAGCACAAGGAAATTGGCTAGTGTTACCAATATCAGTAGAACCAGTATCCGCCGAATCCTGAAACATCATAAATTCCACCCCTACAAAATACATTTGGTACACCAATTGAATGAAGATGATTTTGATAGGCGACAGGAATTATGACTATGAATATAGATGCTGATGAGAATTTCCTTTTCAACATCTGCTTTTCTGATGAGTCTATATTCTTTTTGAATTCGACTGTGAATCGTCATAATTGTCGTTATTTATCAGATGCCAATCCACATGTGTTCCACGAAGTCCATACTCAAACTCCCCAAAAACTCAATGTCTGGACCGGTATTTTTGGGGACCGTTTGATTGGACCAGTATTACTCGACGGTAACCTGACAGGAGAAACTTATTTGGAATTATTGAATCAATTTGTTTGTCCACAATTAGTCGACATCATTAAAGATGACGATCGTTACCATGAAGACCACTTGAAATTTCAACAAGACGGGGCACCTCAACATTATGCACAGCCTGTAGGGCGTTTTTGGATAGAATGTTTCCTGGAAGTTGGATTGGAAGAAGATGCTACGAAATGTGAGGTCTCATTTTGAACAGAACTTGTACTATTGTATGAAAATGGATGGTAGACTGTTTGAATATTTAATTCATTGACAATAATAATTATTGCGACAGTTGCTGTATCAGAAATTGTTTTTTTTGATTGAGTGAATAAAAATTGATTTCCCAACTTCAAGTTCCTATATCTCGAAAACGAATCGATAGAATTTATTTATTTTTGTTGTTTGATATTAAGAAGGAAAATACTTTTCAAATGAGGTATCACTTGCCATATGTTGCCATTTAAAAATTTAGGGTTGGCGGTCACAGCTCTGAGGGATGTTATGTATTTTGGGTGAATTTCATCGCGAACGATGTCCCCCTCGAAAATATTGTTGACGTGTCCGAGCGTGTTTATATAACTAGGTTCTGCTGACCTACAGAGCCGCTGTTTCGTTTTCAATGGCCCACTCTGTATATGGTTGAAATAGTACGCTTTATGATTCTATAGCTGCTAAACCAAAATTCAGTGCATTACATTGATGAAGGCGATTTTTTAAAGCAATTATCATATTTCTTGGTAGTGTGTAGTTTCAAAAATAACATTGTTGAGGTTATTATAAAATTGTTGAAAATTTTTCAATAACCTCAACAATGATGAAGGCGAAGGCGATTTTTTTAAGCAATCATTAAATTTCTTGGTATACATTGTTTACTTTCAAAAATATCATTGTTGAGGTATTACTAGTAATAGTTGACGTTTTTAGATATGCTCATAAAAGCTGCTCTTTCCATGTACTGTTCAAAAATTCTCTTTCGTATCTTGTTTCATTCATGATTCCGAAGGTGATGTATCTTTCTCGTATATTTATCATGTTTTGTACTCGTGATTCAAGAGAAATCGATCAAACTGGTAATTGAAACTGTAGGTATTTATCAGCTGTTTGTACACATCGTTGACTTTTTGACTAGATTGTTCTTTTTCTTCTCAAAATTATTTTCTTTAGTAATTGTTGTTTGATGGTCAACTTTATTTCTAGCAAAAAACACAATAAAAATAAAAACATGTTATTAACCTTTGACCCACATGAATTAAAAGAAATTCATCTTTTCTTAAATGTTAATTAGACCTACGTTTATTACGTGTACTGAAGTAACATACATCAAAATGATATTCGCAACAATAGACACAACTATTGGCTTCTGGTGAATCAGCCTTCTTCATGATTTGCATCCATTATTTCGATGTTTTAAGGTTCGATAGGCACAAAAAGAAATACTTTTTTTGGGTGCATTGGTAGTTGCATTTAAACACTTTGGCATAATAATCGATTTTCTGGTTTCTGGATATTGTCAAGAATGGCGCTAATCCAAAACCTATTTTGTATGATAACAAAATCTACTGTCATGATTCATATTTCATAATTTGTTGAACTGTTGAATTACTTAAAGTTCAAACATCGGTCAGGGTCGAGCTTGGCCTGGTTCGATTCATAACAAAAACAAAACATGTGTTATTGGCACGGCTATGAAGACTACAACGAACTTTTTCATTGAATGAAAATGCCCGTAGCAATAACACGAAACTTGAATAAATACCAGATGATAGATGGCAATGGGAGAGTGAAGGGTCGACAGTCGACAGGTGAACCCAGGGTGGGTTTGCGACACTGTCGAACCCAGAGCTAGTTCACGGCGGTAAAGCCTTCTTGACGAACCTCTGAGAAAGATGTCATTAAGCGAGTATTTATAGTGTCCATTTGGTAAGAAACCTTTGTATATAATATTCTATTTATTGATTGTGTGTTGACTTGTCCTGGTTGGGCGAATATATGAATATAGGGCTTTGTTGCGCCCTGGGTATTGTGTCCTTTAATATATATATTTTTGAATACGGTGAATCTGTGACTTGTTTTATTTATCTAACTACTGATACCGAGAAGAATACTGGTTTTATATATATAGTCGCGACATATGGTGGAGGCGCCGGGCGACTAAGGCCTTAGGGAAGGTATAAGCCCTATCGCTTGGGACGTAGTCAGGAAGAAAAACCAGTTTTCTTCTCGGTATAACTACTGATAAATAAAACAAGTCACAGATTCACCGTATTCAAATATATATATATTAAAGGACACAATACCCAGGGCGCAAAAAAGCCCTATATTCAATATTCGCCCAACCAGAACAAGTCAACACACAATCAATAAATAGAATAATATATACAAAGGTTTCTTACCAAATGGACACTATAAATACTCGCTTAAGGACATCTTTCTCAGAGGTTCGTCAAGAAGGCACCGCCGTGAACTAGCTCTGCGTTCGACAGTGTCGCAAACCCACCCTGGGTTCACCTGTCGACTGTCGTCCCTTCACTCTCCCATTGCCATCTATCATCTGGTATCTATTCAAGTTTCGTGTTATTGCTACGGGCATTTTCATTCAATGAACAAGTTCGTTGAAGTCTTCATAGCCGTGCCAACAACACATGTTTTTTGTTTTTGTTATGAATCGAACCAGGCCAAGCTCGACCATGACCGATGTTTGAACTTCAAGTAATTCAACAGTTCAACAAATTATGAAATATGAATCATGACAGTGGATTTTGTTGCCATACAAAATAAATAAGGTTTTGGATTAGCGCCATTCTTGACAATATGACATTTTTATGAATTTTCTACGCAGACTTCATACACAAAGAAGAAGAGCAGAGCACGAATGAGCGACCATTGTAAAGTGACGTCACAACGAACGATGAGTTCGCGTCGTCGCATGTCTAGCAAAACAATTGAATATCTCGAAAAATATAAAACGTATCGAAAAAGAAATTAAAATTAATTTTTCATTTTTAATAGAGCGTATTGTAAAGTAAAAATCAAAATTTGGTGATATTCTTTATTGTTGCATAGATACATTTACAGATTGACAAAGACTTTTGATTGCGTTAACCACTCCATTCTGCTAGACAAACTCAATTCATATGGCATACATGATTCACCAAATCACATGAGAACTTTTGATAACGTTTCACAAATAACTACAGAAATGTATGCAGATGATACCAATTTTACTTTCACCTAAAACAGCAATCCGAGGGAGATGACTTAATGATTGATCAAATTCCAAATCATGCTTTGGGATCGTTCAGTTTCAATGAACTATATTTAAATGATAACAGAACTGACACATGTCTTTTTTCACATATCGGTTCAACAGACATAATATTTCTCAGAATTTTATTTGACTCCGCCCTATCGTGGATTCCTCAGATAAATTTCATGTGTGGCAAATTATCCAAAGCAGTATTGTCGCGACTAAGGCCTTAGAGAAGCTATAAGCCCTATCGCTTGGGACGTAGTCAGGAAGAAAAACCAGTTTTCTTCTCGGTATACCTACTGATAAATAAAACAAGTCACAGATTCATCGTATTCAAAAATATATATATTAAAGGACACAATACCCAGGGCGCAACAAAGCCCTATATTCATATATTCGCCCAATCAGGACAAGTCAACACACAATCAATAAATAGAATATTATATACAAAGGTTTCTTACCAAATGGGCACTATAAATACTCGCTTAAGGACATCTTTCTCAGAGGTTCGTCAAGATGGCTTTACCGTCGTGAACTAGCTCTGGGTTCGACAGTGTCGCAAACCCACCCTGGGTTCACCTGTCGACTGTCGACCCTTCACTCTTCCATTGCCATCTATCATCTGGTATTTATTCAAGTTTCGTGTTATTGCTACGGGCATTTTCATTCAATGAAAAAGTTCGTTGTAGTCTTCATAGCCGTGCCAATAACACATGTTTTGTTTTTGTTATGAATCGAACCAGGCCAAGCTCGACCATGACCGATGTTTGAACTTCAAGTAATTCAACAGTTCAACAAATTATGAAATATGAATCATGAGAGTGGATTTTGTTACGATGCAAAATAAATAAGGTTTTGGATTAGCGCCATTCTTGACATATGCCCCCTCTTAGAGAAAGCTGGCCCCCCAGCTTTAAAATACAAAAAATTTTCTACAAAATCTTTATACAAAACAAGTTCCCTACTCTAATGATGGATGAATTTAATAGTGAACTAACATCAAAAATATTCGTCTGGGTCCTATTTCATGGTACACACACCGTGGAATGAGTTCGGTCCTGTTAATACCATCCTGTATTCGGAATGGAGCGGGAATGCAGATTACATCTTATTCTTCGTGATATAATGGCCGTTGCTTCCCATAGGGCTCATTTGGCCAAGCAGACTACATCATTTGGAAATCTGATATCCCGACTGTCGACATGGATTCAACGAAGCGGTGGGGTTGGCAAATACGGTAGGCGTAACTATGGCTATCATATACTGGAACTACAGCTTCAGGAACATCAATAGTGGCAGCTTCTATAGAGGCAGCTTCTGGAACAGTAACAGCTTCGTCTCGATTGTAGGCCTCCTTTTCTAGACAGTTTTCGACCAGGAAACTAAATATCTGACCAATTTTGTGGGTTTTTTGGCTTGGGACTCTTTGGACTGTATCATATCTGGAATCCTCACCAGGCTAACGTTCATTTTTCTTCTCGGGAGGAACAGCAACGGTTTCGCCTTGATTATATATTGTGTCTCTCTTCCTTGGACACTATTCGGTCAGTATTCTACATCTCATAGTAACCAATTTCTCGAGATATTTTGGCCTGGATTATATCTGGGATTCTCGTTCATTTTTCTCCTCGGAAAGAAGCATCTAGACTACTTGGTTCATCCAAAGCTTCGTTCCTTGATGTAGCCGTCGATTCACGTTCAGCATATTCAGTTTGTCTTCACAGGAAGGGAGCATTTGAATTACTCGGTTCATCCAGAGCTCCAGTCCTTTGTGTAACCTCTCGCTTCATGTTCAGCATTCTCATTCCGCTTCCCCTGTTGAACTCTGCCATTTGCCCAGTCTTATGCCAGTCAATTCCATTTGAGGGATCAATTGTTCTGCTCGAAATGCCAGGCATGATCAGCAGATGTAATCAGTTCACTCAGTCTCTTTTCTCCTTGAGTGTGTGTGTACCATTACCGAGAAAAAAGAACAGGGTATATAAACATAACAATATCAAGAAAAATAATCAATGAACTTTAAGTCCTATTAATGCCAAAAATGACATGTATTTCTAGTTTAATCTATTCTAAATGGTAAAACCTCATTTCAGCTAAAATTTCTATTTCGGAACCATTACAAACGTTGAAAAACAAAGCTATAAAATGCATACTTATTTAATTACCCTTTTCAGAATCTTCAATCTAATAGGAATTGAAATATATAATTGAATACCAAAGCCATTAAAAGAAATCAAAACTAAACTTGAGAAACTCATACTTGGCAAATCATTTTCAATTCCAATAATATTTCAGCTTTCACTGCTTTCCTTTTATTTTGTATGGCTCTGATATGACCTATTTACTTATATTTAACAGATTATTCTTATTTTCATTTCTATTAATCACTTCATCTCTACATTATTGCATATGTATTGTCATTATTCAATGTATGTAAAATCTGTAATCCCTCTACAGTCAACAATTTTTGTTGGGATCAATGAAGTGAAATACTAGTTTAATCTAACCCATTCTTTGACTTTAACTCGAAACAAAAATCATCATTATTTTTTTTTTCAGATATAAGCAAAAGTATGAACCATCAAGTATTCCTGAGTGTATAGTATTTATTTCATGACCAACATCAACTGAGTAATTTTGCAAAGACGATCGTTCACTTTGGCTAGACCTCAGTCAGCAAATACCTACTTAATTGTTTTCAATTCACATCGTTTCGTCATAATATTTTACTATTTACTTGGTCGTTTTTATGTTTATGATTCAAACATGATAAATTGATTTTGAAGTTTTATGCAACTTTGAGATTTATTTGAGTCGGTTGGAATGGTCAAATTGTCGATTAATTAATTAGTGACTGTTAGATATCCGTTCACGCCTTCTATTCACCGTCTTGAATGAAACACGGGGATGTTTATCAATTCGGTTAGGACAGTCATACAAATTTTCAATCACATTATCATTCAAATTACTAATCAGCATTTCAGACCTTTTTACTACCTCGTTAACACACAAATTTTTCCACTTATTCATTATTCTGCTATGCAATTCTGTTAAGTAGGTACTTTAACTAATGTATTCATAATAAAACTTCATATAATTAGTCATGACTTATTTTCACAATCATTCAAACAAAACTCATTCACTGTGCAACTGTTTCTCTCATATTCATTGACTTTTCACTATTATCGTAATTTGAGAGGATATGTATTCATACATAAACTTATTTCTCGCATATCACGAGCATATATATCACCATATATACCATTTAATAAATCTCAAATCTCTTGGCCATCGTCCCTTCTTCACTTCATATACAACAACTTGTTCAGGGAATTATTCAATCCACCTAGGATATTCTTCCATAATTCCCTCAAGATACAGTTAACCTTTATTACCCAAAAATATTGTATCCTCTCCCAGTACATACTAGTACTCATTACGATATTCCACAGTCATGAGCCAAATCACACACCATAATACACAGTCCATATAACACACTGAAATAATGATATGAAGTCATGAGCTTAATTCTTGAAAGATTGCAAAGCAGAACATATGTTTCATTAAAAACAAATAAAAACTCCAAAATGTATTATTCGTAAGACAGACTCTACTGAATGACGAAATAAATTTGAAAATGAAAAAATAAATTACTTGTCATTCTTGAAGAAGAAAATGATTCACATTAAGTGTGAAATACGTCAGTGGGCGTTTCAAAAATACCTTCATCCCTCTCAATCAACAACTTTCACCATGGTGCATATTACTCGAGAAAAACTCTTACCATTGACAAATTCAAGGAAGACACAAAAAAAATCGAGGCAAATACTAAGCTCCCATCTGAAGCATGCATCTATATTCTCATAATTTTCAACCACTTTTGGCATAAGTAATTTCGATAAAACTCGCATTCCGCACTCAGTGACACCTAACTCACACAACAAAAAGTAACTCTTGAAACTATTCTCTCACTTCTTCCATACTGTAAAAATCATTCTCTCATTTCATTCAATCATCTCGCATTTGCATTTTTTCTCATCCACATTTTCCTTTTCATACACTTATTTATATACTTGCTATTATACTCCTAATATGTGGTATTCCTTTTGGCTCATTTTCATCAGTGTGGACGGTCCCTGCAAATGGACACTGTAAATACCATTCTTGACAGTATTTGCTATACGCAGAATAACAAATGTTGTATGCAAAGAAGCTGATCTTCCCACTTACATATATGGTCTATTTCATTCTGTAGCATAACTGAAGGCAAATTTTGATGAACACTGTCGACCCATTTTTCAGGAATTGGGATTAATGTCAATATTCTCCATGATTGTCTTAGAAAATCTACATGTACATCAAATACAACATAAACAAATTCTCTTTCCATAGGGACGTCCACTCTAACAATACGCAAGGTAAGAATAAGCTACTAGAATCTCGCAAAAGGATAAACAAATCCTAGGGGTCAAGGGGTCAGCTACAATTCCACAGAGCCCAGGGAAAGTAGCAGAGGGAGACCTTGGAAACCTCTCAAAGATGCTACTTCCAATGACCGTCCGTGCGTGATGAAAAATCGCATCCTGCTCGAGGTGGCCCTGCTTCTAACAGAACACGGTGGATTTAGACAAGAAAAGTTGAAAAAATCCCCCAGGTCAAGGTGTGGGAAATCCGTGCTGAAGACTGAATGGTAGCAGGGAATGCTATCACTAATGGAGCCTCTGGGACACTAGGTCGAATCTCAGAGTATTTTAGGCCTCACTACGACATGCGGGGCTCTGCCGTAGTGGACCAAACCTTCCTTAGCTTATGGATATATCGAAACAAAAATCAGCCAAACGAGCGAAGGTGTCCTTAACAAACCCAGAGCAAGAGGCGGAGACGTCTGGTGCCAAGGCCACAGGGCAAGCACGAAAAATCAAAAATAAGATAATAGTATCTTTCTTGGAGGAACTAGAGCTATTATCAGACGAAGAGGTTAAAACAGCCCATCTAGGAGGATCCTCTAAATTGAAGCTGAAAAAGCACCTGGGAAGCGGCCTTGATTACATAACGACCAAAAGGCTAGTAATCAAGGAAAACAACCTAAAAAAGAAAGATACCATACCGCCCTTGAGGCCGGGATCTTAGGTGGACAGAACACCCAAAGAGGCCAGGAGAGGCAAAAACATTGCACCCGAAGGCACAAAAGCGGTGAAACGTCCTCGCTCTAGCAGCACAACACCGCCACAAAAGGCACAGCTGAGAAAAAGACCAAGGCAAGAAGGACCCACCTCCAAAGATGCCCTTTCCTCACTCAAGGTCACTGTGGTACCAACGGAGTTCCCAGAGAATAAATTGAGCCCAGAAAGACTAGCAATAGTCCAGGACTCAGTATGTAAGGCTCTTAATAAAATCCCCACCGAGGGACCCCAAGTGCGTTTCTCAAAATGCACACATAAATCAGGCTACCTGATAATTGTGTGCGCGGACGGCACTAGTGCAGACTGGCTAGGAGAAGTCATCCCAACCATAAAACCCTGGGAGGGGGCAACCCTGACAGTGTTGGGAGGTGATGACTCACCCGATAACTACGCCTGCACAACTTACGTTCCCGATGAGAGAGGACAAAGGCTGGAAACAGGAAAAATTCTGCATGGGCTGAAAGTCTCAAACCACGGGCTCAACACGCATGGTGTGGGGTAAAACCTCATTGCCCAGAGGCTAAACATGGACTTTTTCCATGAAAAAAGATTCCCTTGAGGAAATTAAAAACTGGACATGTCACCCTATTTTAACCTAGGAAGACTAAAACTTACAGGAAGAGGACGAAGCAACATCGTCCCGGAGCGGGGAAAGTCCTCTCAAAAGGCCGATGGCACAACAGGGGACAGCACCTATGGAGGAGGAAGCCTTGGAGATGGCAGAAGAAGGGTTAAGTTCGCAGAACTGAACCCAAACCACAGGCTCAGGGTTCTGCAAATGCGCACCACACAGTATGGGGGAGTACGGACATCAACACGAGGGGTGAGTCAGTATTACAGTTTATTCTAATTGAAAGATTGTTAATAGCTAATGTAGGTAAAAAACTAACCTTCGTCACAGCAACGAGGAAAGAAGTTCTTGAAATAACTCTAACATCGGAAAAAGCTGGTGATAACATCATAAACTGGCACGTATCGGATGAGTCTTCGTACTCGGAAGACAGACAGATTAGATTTGATGTAATTACTCCACCACGTATCTTAGTCAAATATAGAAACCCAAGAGAGACTAACTGGGAAAGATACTTAGTATCACTCGGTGAGTCTCTCGAGAGGACCACGACTGAAATACGGGATAAGAAAAACCTTGAGAGGTCAGTAGACCAAGAACACAAGGTAATAGTCGATGCCTACGAGGAGAGCTGTCCAAAAAAAAAACAAGGCTACAAAACAAGAAAATAGTCTGGTGGAACAAGCACCTGGAAACCCTCCGAGGTGAGGTGCGAAAGCTTTTTAATGAAGCGAAAGTAAACCATGACTGACCACATATAAGGTTGAACTCACGCAATACAACAAAGAAATCAGAAAAGCTAGGAGACACTTGTGAAAGAAGTTTTGTGAAGAGGTAACGGATACTCCCACATGCTCGAGAATCCACAAGGTACTAGCCAAAGAAGGTACTGTAAACCGAGTACACAACCACATTCGAGGATGCTCACTGAAGCACACTTTCCAGGATCGGTAATTTTAGAGGGCCCGTTAACAGAGACAGCACCAGAAGTGAGGCAAACATGCCCATACCATTAGACAGCCAGCACACTGAGCAACCATGACCAACCGTCCGAGACCATCCAACTACGACCAAAATTTCCAGCACGTGTATTATTAGACAAGTCAAGTTGACTGATCGTCCTCGATCGGTTTTCAAAGGCCATGTTTGAAATTCTAATCTGCTGAAAATTTTGGTCAATCAGTATGAGCTTGATAGATGTTATTGATCTCTTTCAATTTTTGGTCATTGTTGGACGGTCGCGGACGGTAGGTCCTGGTCCGTCAGTGTATTTTTTAGCTTATATTAGAGGCTAGCTACCGAAATAACGAGGCAAAACAGAATCAGGTGGCTATCAACAAATTCCCTTGGAGTAGATGGAAAATATCCCAAATTCCTCCAGAAAAGAGAAGAAATATTAATTCCACACTTTTGCCGAATACTTAAGGCTTTCATAGCACTTCGACATATACCTACGATTTGGAAAAAGGTGAAAGTCATAAATCTCCCAAAAGTAGGAAGAATCGGTAACAAGATACCCATGGCATATCGCCCGATCAGCCTAATATCCTTCCCACTTAAAACGTTGGAAAGACTAATAGATAGATTCATAAGAGATGAGGTATTACAAACAAGCCCTCTTAGCAATCGCCAGTATGCCTATCAGCCAGGCAGGTCAACAGACTTAGCACTGGACGATCTCAACAGGCTACTTACAAAGTCCTTAGAAGACAAGGATTTACTCGAGCGTCATAGAGACCTATTGGGTAGCAAAGCTTAGATGATAAGAAGAAAAAAATAATATGTAATGTATACTTTTTTATCGGTGGGGAAAGCGGCAATAGATTTTCAAATTTGTAAAAAAACTGTTGCATGGACATACTCAAGCGCGTCAGATATTGATAGCATCAATGTCCTACGTATGTTTTATAATGTACGTATGTTATTCTGATCGATTGCATGATGGGGGTGGTCATTGGTAAGGGTTGAAAATTTAAAAAAATTGAAATTTATCGAGCGCGTCTGATTTTCTTAGGGGTTGTTGAGTGAACCTAAAAAAAGCTCCCATGCAATAATCTGACGATGTCGATGTGACGCAAACTTGCGGCCATTATTATAATATGAAAGAAAAAATCGCCATTTTGAAATACTCAAGCGCGTCAGATTAATATATATGGTTCATCTTTATGTCCTAGATGTGCTGTCTCCTGAGCTGACGATAATCTAGAGGGATTCGCCTAATCTTACGAAAAAAAAATTATGAAAACCCTAAAGGCCATCTCTGCAACTTCCCGCTAACTCCATACCTAAGCGCTCAACATTTCACTTATTTTGTTTTTGAGCTCTGCGAGCTCAAAAGTCTGATAGAAGTTTATACAATTTTTTGAATTTTCAAACCGCAATTACTTTTGAATAAATGAACCGATTTTCACGCGGTTGGCAGCATTCGACGCAGTTTTTCAAGCTCCATGAAGAATCTTTAAGTTTGAATTGATCGAACTAGAAATTTCAGAGTGATTCCGAAAAAACACTTTTTCGGTTTTCTTTCGACAACGATAACTCACGAACGAATCAATCGATTCTGACCGGACTGGCTGCGATCGACGTAGTTTTCAGATAATAAGAGCTGATTAGTTTTTGAAATTGATCGATAGAGCCGTCTAGAAGTTATTAAAAACAAAAACACATTTGAATAAGAAAATTTTCGTAGTTTTTTTGAGATTTCTCAAAATCTACCGGTACGAATCGGTTCAAATTAAATTCAAAATCTGAGTTTGGCCAAGCCAAATAGATAGAGGAAGAGTGACGCTTTAGACTTTATCGACGAATTTTTGCTATTTCGACTTGTGGAAATCGTCAGATTATATATTTTCCATTGTCCTTGAATTATTTCCCACAAATTAAAAAAAAATTAGCCATGTTCGAGAATGTCGAGATGACGTTTTTTTTACAACTTTGTTGCACTCCTCTTTCTTTACGTCACTCTCAAATTGTCAGATTAGTAGAATATACACTTTCAAGTATGTAATTAACTCACCCTATCTTAATCTGACGCTCTCGATCATTTTATTTACTAATCTGATCCTTTATCCTGACACTGACAGCTAGAGCAAATAGGGGATGTCCGCAGGGAGGGGTACTATCGCCCCTACTATGGGCCATCCTAATGGACGAACTGATAGAAAGGCTAACATACAGAGGCTTCTATTGCTTAGGATATGCTGATGATCTTGCAATTATTGCGAAAGGCAAATTTGCAAGGACAGTCTCGCCATAGATATAACCGACAGGTGGTGTATGGAGGAAGAACTGACAGTGAACCTCAAAAACCACTATAGTCACATTCACACGAAAGAAAACAATCGAAGGACTAAGGTCACCTGTGCAAAATGGGATAGAAATTCCTTTTGCCCAAGAGGCAGAATACTTAGGGGTCATCTTCGACCATGAGCTAACATGGAATAAACATCTACAAAAAGTGATACACGATGAAGAAAAACTAAAAATCATCTCCACAAATTTGTGGAGATGATTTTGAGTTTTTCTTCATCGTGAATCTATACCACTTCACTTCGAGACACAATGGACTTCTACCACAGGTTAAAAAGTGATAGAAAAAAGTTCAGTAGCCTTCAATCTGTGCAGGAGAATGTGCGAAAAAAATTGGGGGCTACAACCAAAAATTACCACATGGCTTTATGCCAGAGTCATCAGACCTATGATAACATATGGGTCTGTGGTATGGTGGTCGAAGACAAAGCAGTCAGGGGTAGTACAACGGCTGGGGGGACTGCAAAGACAAGCATGTCTGAGTGCTACCGAAGCCATGAGCACTAGTCCAACCTGCCACCACTACACATACACAATCAAGGCGAAGCCAGGTCGGTCACGAGAAGATTACTTAGAGGTCAAGCGTCCATAAGCAAGATGCACAGGAGAGACTACAACAAGCTATAGGAAGAGTTGGAAAACGACCATATCATGAGAATGCCATCAGATGGTATACTCTCGAGATATAGCTTTGACAAAAACTTTCAAGATAAGCATAACGGAAAAGGGATGCGTCTAAAGAGGGACCTCCCATCAATGCAGAAATCGCCGTCTACACTGATGGCTCAAAAACCGAAGAAGGTTCAAGAGCCGGCATATACGGAGCCAAGCCGAAGATACGAATCTCACTGAGCTCAGCCAAATATGCGACGATATTCCAAGTGGAAATCGTTGCAATACATCATTGCGCGCAGGAGTTAATAAGGCAAGAGTTCTCAGAAAAAACCATTGTCATTTACTCAGACAGCCAAGCGGCAATGAAAGCAGTCAACTCTATGCAAATTACCTCAAAACTAGTTTGGGACTGCATAGTAGCCCTAAAAGAGCTGGGCAGTCAGAACAGACTTTCACTAGCTTGGGTACCAGCACACACAGGTTACAGAGGCAATGAAGAGGCTGATTCACTAGCTCTAGAAGGAGCAAATCAGGCTTCCAGCACCCAATCATGGATTCAGCAGATATCTCAAGAATGGTGAAATGATTCACCAGGAATGAGACAGACCAAAGAGTTTATTAAAAAACCGCTGCTAGAATAATAGTTGGACTCCTCACAGGGCATAGTAGGCTCAATAAACATATGAGCATAATCGGTCTGGCAGAAGAAATGCTGTGCAGGTTCTGCCGGAAGAAGAGGAAACATCAGCACACATACTATGCCACTGCGAGGGCTTGTCAAGGCTGAGGTTTCTGATGCTGTGAGAAGAAAAACCAGAAGCTCCCAAATATATGGGAGTTCTGAAAACTAGCTTATGGAGTCTCGTGATTAAGACAGGGCTAGACAAAGAACTCTAAAACGATTTCGAGGGCACACACAATAGATCTGCAAAGGTCTCGGTGTAGATGCTTATGGCACAGAAGTCCCAAACTGACCTATCTAATCTAATCTAGACATATACCTGTATAATGCAATACCACATGCCATATCATCCTTACCCAAAGCGATATTCAGATCAAAGATGAAAAATATTTTGAAAAGCATGTGTTTATATAATATTGAGGAGTCTCTAAATATGAATTGGTCTGGACGAAATAATAAGTTGGTTTGGCTCGCTCTAGATACAAGATCATTCATCTTATATGGTGATATTCTTTAAAATTCTAAAATTATTCATGAATTACATACTTTATATATTTTCAGTTAGAAGAAATACTTCGTCAAAAATGTAACAAATGCAGAAATCATGATAGCAATAAAAAACTGGTTTAGAAATGCCTCAGCTTCAGACAGAAAAAGAGGCAGGCTAAAAAGGAAAGAATACCGTAAATAACAATTACAAAGTTTCTGGAAATAAAATCAATTCATTTTATGTTTTATCTATATATTATTTAATTTTATTTTTATGCAGAAATTATTATATTTTGTTTATTTCAACTATGACTTGTTATTCCTTATTAGAAATACTATTATTGTTTTAATGGTTTCATAGAATGATTGAGTGATATACCGGGTGTTTCACAGTGGATGGAACATTAGAGGTATCTGGAGAACAGAAAGACAGATCATTTCGAAACTTTGTGGACGTGGATAATCAAACTTGCTCTATCCGTCTAAAATATTTTCGTCAATACAGAGTTGCCGCTTGTATCAGAAAGTAGTAGCTACTTTGTTATTTCAAATGAAACACCTCATATATTATATCATTTTTGGAATCCTTATAAGATTCCTCACATCTTTCCCACATAATTACCTATACCTACCTGTGACGATTTCCGAGATAAAAATTATTTTGTTCAATTTTTGTGCAAAACCTGACCATTGAAAAATATCAATTTTTTTCCCAATGCAAATTTAAAAAATATTGCAATTTGGGTTATAGCTGCATAAGACCATTAAGTATTATGTCGATGAACTGGATCTCAGTTTCAGCATACAGGGAGGCTCAGAAGTGAGTTCCTTCCGGGGACTCAAGAAAATGACTGAAACTCCGTTTTTTTAAATGAAACACCTTGTATATTATTGATTATTTGAAGAGCTGTAACATTTTTCAATTTAATTGTGTATACTTTCCCTATACCTATCTCGTACAGTTTGTTAGTTATGATCACTTATGTTATGAATTCGTCTTCAATAAAATAAATATTGGATAGTGATTTAGATAGTAGGCTATGAACTTCATTCTGACAGAGAACTAACATGTTATTCCTTCATTGTCATCCTGTATTCAAGTTACATGGGTGTGAAAGTACCATGGCAGAAAATAATTACTCGAATGTGGTTTTGATGGATTTATTCATCATTTATGGTCAATGTAACAAGACTATCAGTAGAACATGCAGAGAGTTTAATGAAAAGTATGTTGATTTACCTCGAATGAATTTGAGAAAATTCATTACATTGAAGAGAAATTTTGAAATGTTTGGATCTTCTTTGAAAGTAACAAGAAACTTGCCTAGACTTGTGACAGGTAATGAGGACAACGCAATAAATGTTTTGGCATACTTCCACGGGAATCCTAAAGCTTCCATTCGTAGTGCGGTTTACGATTTAGGTGTGAAACTTTCATCAGTTCATAGGATTCTGAAGGAACACGGAATGCATGACTACAAATTTCATAAAGTTCAAGCTCTCAAGCCCCCCAAGACGCTCAGCAAAGGATCGAACTATGTGAAATGTTGATGGTGCGTACACAAGTAGACGAAGATTTTCTCAAGAAGATAATATGGACTGATGAATCAAAATTTTCGAGGGAAGGTATTTTCAACAGGAGGAGTCTTCATTACTGGGCAACCGAAAATCCGCATGTCACAAGAGAAATGGGATTTCAAGAAAAATTTTGTTTCAACGTTTTCTGTTCAATTATGGACAATCAACTGCGCTTTTTGATTTATGATGAAAACCTTGATTCTAGAAAATATTTGCATATCTTGAGGACCACGGTTGGGGATTTCATTGAAGAACTGACACTAGAACAATATCAATCATGTTGGTATCAACTTGATGGAGCTCCTGCTCATTGCACTATTGCACTGCAGAAGTCGGGTTGGAATTGGACCGTATATTTGACGATCGATAGATTAGATGTTTGGGTCCATGGAACTGGCCCCCTAGATCCCCTGATCTTACACTCCTAGACTTTTATTCGTGGGGAACTATCAAGCGAAGAGTCTACAGAACACCTATCAACACAAGGGAAGAATTGGAACATCGAGTAACCCTAGCGTTTCAGGAATTAGATCCAAATCAAATTCAAATAGCCACAATAGATGCCGTTGATGTTGGCATAAGAAAGTGTTTGGAAATGAATGGTAAACATTTCGAACATTTATTGAAATGATTCAGAACCGCTAAATCTTTCTAGATACACATGTTAGACTTTGATACTTTCAGCTTTTCATGATGATACAAACATTTTAAAATTTCTACTCAATCTAATAAATTTTCTCGAATTCATTCGAGGTAAATGAGCATACTTTTCATTAAACTCTCTGTATGTTCTGCTGACATTCTTGTTACATTGACCATAAATGATGAATAAATCCATCAAAACCACATTCGAGTAATTATTTTCTGCCATAGTACTTTCACACCCATGCAACTTGAATACAGGATGACAATGAAGGTATAACATGTTAGTTCTTTGTCAGAATGAAGTTCATAGCCTACTATCTAAATCACTATCCAATATTTGATTTATTGAAGACGAATTCATAACATAAGTGATCATAACTAACAAACTGTACGAGATAGGTATAGGGAAAGTATACTCAATTGAATTGAAAAATGTTACAGCTTTTCAAATAAGTAATAATATACAAGGTGTTTCATTTAAAAAAACGAAGTTTCAGTCATTTTCTTGAGTCCCCGGAAGGAACTCACTTCTGAGCCTCCCTGTATGCTGAAACTGAGATCCAGTTCAACGACATAATACTCAATGGTCTTATGCAGCTTTAACCCAAATTGCAATATTTTGTAAATTTGCATTGGGAAAAAAATTGATATTTTTCAATGGTCAGGTTTTGCACAAAAATTGGACAAAATAATTTTTATCTCGGAAATCGTCACAGAAAGGTATAGGGAATTATGTGGGAAAGTTGTAAGGAATCTTATAATGATTCCAAAAATGATATAATATATGAGGTGTTCTTTTTGAAATAAGAAAGTAGCTACTACTTTCTGATACAAGCGGCAACACTGTATTGATCAAAATATTTAAGATGGATAGAGCAAGTTTAATTATACACGACCACAAATTTTCGAAATGATCTGTCTTTCTGTTCTCCAGATACCTCTAATGTTCCATCCACTATGAAACACCCGGTATAGGTGTAAAAATTGGTTCGATTTTTAGATTGGAAGTAATTGTTTTCTGGTAGATATTTGTCTCTAAAGGACCCCGCAAAATTCTTATGGGAAATGGCTGTCCATGAATTTGGCTGAATTTTTGGTATGTTGTATCGAATATTGAAATTCCATCCCAACAAGGAATGAGAGCTCTCCGATGGATGAGCAAATACCCCAAAAATTGGAAAAAATACATTTTCAAAGCTCCATATCTCGAAATCTGTCCATTTTTGAGCTTTGTGGCTGTGAACACTTTTGATCAGCTCTTCAAGAACTTAAACATACCAAATTCAGCCAAATTCACGGAAAGCCATTTCCCATAAGAAATGTGCGGGGTCCTTTCCACTTTGTGAGATAGTGTGGAGGGTAGAGGATTTTGACTTTGACGAAGTTATTCGTAACATTCGTAGAAACGTTGTTTATAAAATAATATACTTTCCGTTATCAAAATAGTAGGATATTAGCTTTATAATTTCACTACACAATTTAAAAATCGCGCTAACCGTAAGTATCGTAAGCTTTGCCCAATTTCATACAGGGCAATTCAAATTCGACCCCCACCATTGGGATCTCCTAAACTACAGGACATACGTCGAAGCTTAAATTGGGGCAAAGTTGTGTATTCTGGTGCTTAACAAAATACTGTTTTGAGAAACTGAAAATTTTCGTTATTATTTTTTTCTATCGTTATTTGACAACATAGCTCAAAACCAAAAATACATTTTCATTGATACTTTTTTTCAGCTACACGTTTTCATGTTCAGATTTACTATCCGACGTTTCGTCTTTTGGCATTTATCATCAACTTTTTTTTCTGTTATGGGCGCCATATTGTGATTCTAATTCTGATTTCATTGATGTATAATTTGTTATGATTTGCACTTCTGAAACCACAGATATTAAAAAAAACAACTTCATCTGAGATGGTCCCCAGGTAGCACACTCATATTGGGACAATATTGGTACAATATTATGAAAATATTGGCAAAATATTCTAAAAACAATATTGGCCTCAAAATATTCAGCGATATTGGTACACATTTATTGGGATAATATTGGTACAATATTATGGAAATATTGGCAAAATATTAAAACGTAATATTGGCGAGAAAAAATGTGAACATTTGGCAATATTGGTCAAATATTGTTTGGACATTACAAAAATAATATTGGTGGGGTATTCTGAAGTAATATTGGTACAGTATCATTTAGATATATTGGTACAATATTGAAAGTAAATTATTTCATGAAAGTGTGTAATGACTCGGAACTTCTACAATTACAGTTCTCCTTCAATAAAGAAGTCAACAGAGTCTTCATTTCGGTCGTCATAACCACTGAGTGAACTGTCTTAAAAACAAGTTGTGAAAAGTACTTCATATATTTCCCTAGGTTATAGTTTATGTTTCATATCTAGAGCCCTCTAGCGGTTTGTTACACAGATTTTATTATGATAATTCATTTCAATATTTTTTTTTGAATATTGGACCAATATTCAAATCAAAATATTGGTAATAGGATTTCTTTGTAATATTGTATCAATATAATTATTTCAATATTGGCATGAAATTTTCGTTTAACGTTATATCAACAAAAGTGGTTATGGTTTTTTGTAATATCCAACCAATGTTCTATCAAACTTGGATATACAATATTGTTTTTCATATCCCTAGAATCGACATGAGAAGAATATTGGCATTCCAATTTTATTCTAGATGTTGAATACAGTATGTAGACAATATTGCTTTATCGATATTGGCAAAAATTATTCAACCAATATCGACCCAACATAAGTTATATTGATTTGTTGAATATTGGTGAAATAATATTCAACCAATATGTTATTCAACTTGGATACACAATATTGGTTTCACTCCTAGATTCGATATGAGAGGAATATTAGAATTGCAATATTCATTCTAGATGTTGAAAACAATATATAGAAATATTGTTTTATCGATATTTTTGACAAGCATTCAGCCAATATCGACTCAACCCCAGTAAACATAAAAACATAACTTAAACATAACTGTTATATCACATTGTGACTTGGTGATGTTATTCAGAGATATGCTTGATGTTACAGATACGCTGCGTCCATATGCCTTTGTGCATCTTTTAAATATTACAATGTAATGTTAATTACTTAACATTACATAAATGTATCATATTTTGAACAACTTTAATGTGACTTTATTACATACATATAATGTTACTCAAAACATCTATGCAACATTTGTAAAATGTAACATATATGGAGCATATACTCATGGTTTACCAACACTTTTTTCTATATTTATAGGTATATTTCTGGAATTTCAGTAGTCAATTTTCAGAAGATGAATAAAAACAATAGCAATTAACAAAGTTATTCATCTACCAAAGAGTGGCAATTGAAATTCCAGATATACAACTTTAAGTGTAGAAAAATAAGTGTTGGTAAACAATGAGTATAAGCTCCACCCTGTATACTGAGAAATAAAATATGTATACAATGGGGTAATGATGTAAAACATACCAATCAATCAAAAAACTTTATTGTCAATGATTAAAATCTTATGGATAAAGCGTTATGAAACAAGACAGTTACATCATTAACAATTAAATTAAAATTAGCAGTATAAAAAATATAATCTTGAATCACTATGAACAGACCAAAGTATCTAATAATATGACTTACCACCTGAATCAGATGAAACATTTATTGATAGATCTACCAAAGTTAAGTGTTATTAGAAGAATAATATTGAATGAAAAACCTATTTCTTTTGAAAAATAAAAACAGATATCACTGAATCAATAATTATATGGTTGTTGTCACGGTTACTTCTCCTTTCTTTTAAGTTTCTGCTCTGCTAATGTCATCCAATCCATCACTATGAGTCAAACTCTTCATCTG
This sequence comes from Chrysolina americana, assembly GCA_958502065.1. NCBI lineage: Eukaryota > Metazoa > Arthropoda > Insecta > Coleoptera > Chrysomelidae > Chrysolina > Chrysolina americana. The sequence continues at coordinate 36,603,147 of OY293420.1, forward strand.
TGATTGAACTGCAAACATCTTTTACATATTCTGAAAATATAGTCATTTCTGTAACTGAAAACTCATATTAAAATTTAGTATATAAGAAAATGACCATCCAATAATTATTAATAATTCTATGTTGCCCCTAGAGGTAAAAGAAATATAATTACTTACGTTTCAGTATGTCCATAATTATCAATTCAAAACTTTTGGATTTTTTCTTTGCCCAGTCCAGAAGCCTCATCTTCGATTAGTTCGGAAACAACAACTGCTATTTAAGTTTTTGTAATCTGATCATTCAATAAGTACCAGTTTGTACATCAAAACTGATAGAGGAATGTGAAAGGACACTACCAAACTGAAAAGAAAGAGAAATGCAGTTAGTTTATTGATAATTTGTATTAAATAATTCAAGTGATTTCTCTACAATCTCAAGAAACGTTAATATTATCATAGATTAATGAAATTAAGAAAGATCAGATCACTCTGTATAAACTATATAATTTTGAGTTCACTTACAAATTAAGCAGCTCCAATATTGTTGTTTTAGCAAGCTAAATTCATTGGTTTCAGTTCCAAAAATTCCTTGATCAATCGGTTCAAAATAATTTGGCACAGCTCCAGATGTCAGCAATCATTTCCATGCTGTCCAATATCTGATTAGCAGGTACCACAACTGATAGCTTTTCTACTATTCATAGCATCATATGTAGATACTCTCTAATCAATAGTAGATATCACTACATAACCCAAATGCTAAAATAACAATTAGTGGATGGAGTAGTGGAAAATCATGATCTCACTATGAAAATTATGAGTTTTGCTATCCTATTGATTCCAATCACTTTTAAGTAGTTTGAATTATATTTTAATTCTATGAACTCAAAACTCCTACCATGACCGCCATGATTATTAGGATAAAATGAACGATGGCGTCAGTGATATATTTATTTCATATTTACTGGGTAATATTGTTTGAACGTGGATATAATTTTTTTAAGTTACGTAGATGAATGACGTCATGACGTGGTCATTACCCAAAAATTACATTTAAAAAACCTTTGAGATAATATTTATTTCAAGGCTCCCTGTACACATGTCAGTAATGTTTTGAGAAGGTTAGACAAAAATATCGAACAAATAACATAACTACTCTGTCTAAGACATATCGGGGCAACATATAATCAATATTATATGTATTATCTAATGAATATTATTGGTTACATTATTTTGATGTTACATAAACATACCGGGTGGTTACGGAAGTATTGCCTACGGAATATCTCAGTTATTGTATGAAGTAGGTTTGTGAAATTTGGAGCGTCGATATAATGACATAAGAGCTAGAATTTGAGCAAATTGACATGTCGAAGTTAACTTCCGGTCTGACCGGAAGTAACATCAACTTTCTTATTTTAAATGGAAACCCTATTTTTTTTTTTCTTTTCGCTTTATTCAGCATTCAATTCCCTTTCTAATGACATATCACAAGTTGGTATCAAACCAGAAACTAGATCAGAAAAAAATTATTATTGAAATTCACCGAGTAGGCCGTGGAAGCAAAATGAAAGCGAAAAATTGAAAAGTTGGCTATGGAAACCATACGTCACTTGATAACAGTTGCTACTACTGTGATATTTCATTTTCATTCGTCGGCGTTATAAAAAGCCGCCAAAAAATATTGGAAAAATTGGGAAAAAAACAATACTCTGTAGGTCCATAACTTAAATAGGAACATACAACTTTTTCTTGCCTGTACTATTCAGCATAACCATTCCTTTCTAATGATATAATAGAAAGTAATTTTTTGAAATGAAATACCAAAAAATCCAATTATTATTCTTCAAATAACAAAACAGATTGTCGCCATACGCAAAAATAACATTAAAAATAATGTGGAATAATAAATTATATCCTGTAGGTTCTAGGTTAAATAGGAACATAAACGTACTTGGTCTGTGCCATCGTCCATAGATATTCTAATATCTACCTATGGACGATGTTTGTGCTATTCAGAATAATCATTCCATTGCAATAAGCATTCGAACCAAAATATTAACAAGTAGACTGATTAAGATGTATTTTGGAATGAAACAAAAAAGAATCGAGAGCTATCACGAACGCTGCTATCCATATTATTTTGACGTTCGAAGTAGTGTTTTTGATTCTGCCATTTTAAAAGAGTTTGGAAATCGAAATCAGTTAGTGGAATGTTCAAAAAATGCCCCGTTATTCACGAACCGAACAAATTGACATGCTTCTCATTTATGGTGAATGTTTAAAAAATTCTTATGCCGCTGAACGATTGTATTTAGAGCGATATCCAGGGAGGCAGCAACCGTCAAGAAGGTATTTCCAGTGGCTTGAAGAAAAATTAAGAACTGAGCCTGATTTTCACGAAGACCAAGAAGCATTTGTTATTAATGAGGAAACTGAAATTAATGTATTAGCTTTAGTACAATATGATAGCACAATTTCCTTAAGGCACATTGGCGCCGAATTAGCTATAAGTAAGGACTCTGCTAGGAAATTTTTTAAAAAACATCGATTTAAATTCTTCAAGTATCAGTTGCATCAACATTTGTATGAAAATGACGGTGAAAGGCGCCTGGAATATTGTAATTGGTTTCTTCGACAAAATGCTGAGAATCACCTATTTAACTATTATATGTTGTTTACGGACGAGTCAAGATTTACCAACAATGGATTATTTAACAGGAATAATACAAGGTAGGTACTGTACTTTATTTGGATTATTGTCGATAGTCGAAGTGTAAAGTGCTAAAAGTGTGAACGGTCTTTTGTTTCAGGTACTGGGCGATAGAAAACGAGCACCGGTTTCGACAAGGTGGCTTCCAGGAGAGATTTGGTGTGAATGTTTGGGCAGAAATAGTTGGAACTTATATTGTTGGCCCCATTCTTTTTCAAGGCCAACTAACCGGAGAGAGATACTTTAATTTTATAACGTATGAAATTTCGGAATTCATTAACAACCTACCAGCGGAAATAACTGAGAGAATGTACTTCCAGCAAGATGGCGCCCCTCCGCATAATTCAAGAATAACGAGAAATTATCTTCAAAATCGCTTTCAAGAGAGACTTATAACAACCCATGGTCCAGTCAGGTGGCCACCAAGGTCACCTGATCTTACTCCTTGCGACTTTTTTCTATGGGGGCATCTTAAAAATAGGGTGTATTCCACACAGCCTACAACTCTACATGAGCTAGAAGTAAAAATTCGTAGAGCTTTCCAAGATATCACGCCCCAAATGTTGAGAAACGTTTTACATGAAAATATCACCAGAGTCAATAAATGTGTTGACGCTGAGGGAATGCATTTCGAACATTTGTTTTGAATTTATTTTATCTTTGATCCTATCAATTTGAATTTTTTTTTTTCGATAAATCAGTTTTTTTGTTATTTGAATAATAATAATTGGATTTTTTGGTATTTCATTTCAAAAAATTACTTTCTATTATATCATTAGAAAGGAATGGTTATGCTGAATAATACAGGCAAGAAAAAGTTGTATGTTCCTATTTAAGTTATGGACCTACAGAGTATTGTCTTTTTCCCAATTTTTCCAATATTTTTTTTGGCGGCTTTTCATAACGCCGACGAATGAAAATAAAATATCACAGTAGTAGCAACTGTTATCAAGTGACGTATGGTTTCCATAGCCAACTTTTCAATTTTTGGCTTTCATTTTGCTTCCACGGCCTACTCGGTGAATTTCAATAATAATTTTTTTCTGATCTAGTTTCTGGTTAGATACCAACTTGTGATATGTCATTAGAAATGGAATTGAATGCTGAATAAAGCGAAAAGAAAAAAAAGTAGGGTTTCCATTAAAAATAAGAAAGTTGATGTTACTTCCGGTCAGACCGGAAGTTAACTTCGACATGTCAATATGCTCAAATTCTAGCTCTTATGTCATTATATCGATGCTCCAAATTTCACAAACCTACTTCATACAATAACTGAGATACTCCGTAGGCAATACTTACGTAGCCACCCGGTATAGTTGAAAACACTGTGTTGGAAACGTCAAGATATGGCACTAATATAATGTTATTTTTCCAATATCACAAAATTGTACAAAAGTTATATCTGGAAAATATTTTTGTTATGTATCATGTTTAGTGGGACATGAGTAACATAGAATTGTTAAATATTGGTGAAACAATATTCAACCAATATGTTATTTAACATGAATACACAATATTGGTTTTATTCCTAGACTCGATATAAGAGGAATATTGGGAATGCAATATTTATTCTAGGTGTTGAAAACAATATATAGACAATATTGTTTTATCAATATTTTCAAAAATCATTCATTCCAATATTGACCCAATATTACAATGCCAATATATATTCAGAATCCATCGAGCCAATATTCACCCAATATTGTTAATATGACATCGTATTTCCAATATTCATCCATATTGGATCAATAATATTTTTACATTTACAATATATCCATATTGGCCCAATATGAAATCAAGATTCAGCCAATATGAGGTGCTACCTGGGTCATGACTCCATCGAAAAATTTTGTTTAATAAACAGTAGTTGTCAGAACTCATTAAACATCATAAGTTTGCACAAATACTTCAGTCGAAATGTCCTCATTCTCGAATGAAGAACAACGAGATATGTTGAAACTTTATTATATATTTGATAGGAATAGTACGAAAACAGCACAAATTTATTTTGAATTATATTCGGAAAGACAACAGCCGGATAGAACATTATTCGGAATTTTGGGCAAACACTTGGCTGAGTACGGTGCGTTTCAAAAAACAAGAATGAAATCATGAGCTTGTAAAAAATGCACAAAAAGTATTACAATAAGTGTTCGAAATGATGGCCTTCCTCTTGAATACATAACCGAGCTCGTCGTCTCAAATTAAGAACAGCCCTAACAATATCCCTTCTTATGATAGACCTGAATTGCGTGATGATATTGTCGTTCATCCACTGTGTCATATTCTTGCTCTCCATAGATTCTGTTCTTTAAAGTGCCTCACAAGAAAGTATCCAAAACTGTAAGGTCAGGTGGCCGGCCACCTCACTGGTCCAGAATTTCCTTACCACCTATTAGGAAATCTTTGGTGTAAATATTCGCAAACTGCTCTTTTATTGTGTGGAGGAGCCCCGTCATGCTGAAACCAGCAGCTGTTATAATTAACAAGGGGAAACGTATCCATATATTCTTCGAATTAGTTTCTTGAGAACCGAAGATAGGTAGGTTTCCCCGTTCAAAGTATTAGAGAAAAATGAGGTCCAAGTATTCGGTCGTCATAAATTCCAGCCCACACATTCAAACGAAACCAAACTTGTGGTCTGACTTCTCTGAAGTGTCGTAGTTTATTTTCACTCCAAATGTGCTCATTATTTCTATTAAAAACACCACAGTTCGAAAAAGTACTTTCGTCGGTCCAAATAATGTGTTTCAAAAAGTTTGAAGGGTCTTCCCTATTCGAGAGCCAGCTACAAAATTCCATCCTTCTCTCTGGATCACCTCGGTGTAATTTTTGTGAAATATGTATCTTATAACATTTCAAACCATTTTTTTTGAATTCCCTCCAAACGCTCGTCTGTGGCACATCCATTTCTGCCGAGACTTGATGTGTTGATTTGGAAGGATCTGCATTTATCTAAAAAAGTACCAAAAATAATTATACTTTTTCGAATATGGAATGAACAATTATTTCACCTCGTCTAATATTTTGTTCCATTCTGCTTCCATATTTCATTCTTGGTTTTTGAAACGCACCGTACTCAGCCAAGTGTTTGTCCAAAATTCCGAATAATGTTCTATCCGGCTGTTGTCTTTCCGTATATAATTCAAAATAAATTTGTGCTGTTTTCGTACTATTCCTATCAAATTTATAATAAAGTAACAAAATATCTCGTTTTTCTTCATTTGAGAATGAGGACATTTCGACTGAAGTATTTGTGCAAACTTATGATGTTTAATGAGTTCTGACAACTAGTGTTTATTAAACAAAATTTTTCAATGGAGTCATGGCCATCTCAGATGAAGTTGTTTTTTTTTAATATCTTTGGTTTCAGAAGTGCAAATCATAACAAATTATACATCAATGAAATCAGAATGAGAATCACTAATTTTCTGTATAAAAAAACAACATGGCGCCCATAACAGAAAAAAAAGTTGATGATGAATGCCAGAAGACGAAACGTCGGATAGTAAATCTGAACGTGTAGCTGAAAAAAGTATCAATAAAAATGTACTTTTGGTTTTGAGCTATGTTGTCAAATAACGATAGAAAAAAATAAAAACGAAAATTCTGATTTTGAGTATTTTCCCGATATTTCCGGAAATACTCGGAATTTTCCAAGTTTCAAAACAGTATTTTGTTAAGCACCAGAATACGCAACTTTGCCCCAATTTAAGCTTCGACGTATCTCCTGTAGTTTAGGAGATCCCAATTGTGGGGGTCGAATTTGAATTGCCCTGTATATGCCAACCAACGGGATGGTTTCTAAAGGAACGGTGAATAAGTGCTTTGCCGATGCCGGCAGGTACTAAAGATGGTTCGTTATAAACTTCGGCAAACAGTCGAAAATGTATTGATCTATCAGCGGAAAACAGTACCGTTGCAAACTGTCTGTCGGGCTTTCATTGCGAATATTTCACCGATACAGTAAACTGTCGTGGCAGCTACAGTTTGCCAACTTTATGTAACGGCATGCAGCAATATTTCGGCGTCGGCCCGATTATTTGTGATTACTGGGACGTTATGAGGTAAAATAATTAGCAAAAATTGATAACATCATTGGCCACCTCGTTCTCCTGACTTAACCCCACTAGGATTATCTGAAGCAGCAAGTATACGAGGATCGGCCATTTAACGATATTGACCATATAGAGTAGACCATTCGGGAATGTGTAGCGAACATACAGCTACAGTTCATGAGAAATGCAGTAAATGATGTAAGTACACAGAAGAACCATGCTGGATATCGAAAGACGCCCAAGTCGAACTTCAGAATAAATTATTAATGAAATTTTTTCCCACATGATACGAACTTTATGAAGGGTGCTGTAGAATAGTCATCTTCGAAACATACATACTTTTCGAGATATTTGCGAATAACTGAAAAAATTGCGATAATTTTGAGTTTTTCATTTTTTTTGTTGTGAAGTCGACCTCCTGCAAGGTAACGAATTCAAAATTTGGATTCAGCACCCCAAAAAACCTAAAGAACTCTCGAGACAATAACTTCCGCAATTTTTATACGAAAACGACATACCTACATCGATTTACTAGATTAATTAGTATCAAGGGTAATATAACAAGACCTTGATAAATAGTCGACTATTTTTATTGCATCTAAATTTCGACTGTATTTTATAATAATTTAACGAGACAATATTTTGGCATTAATAATCTGATGAGAGCCCGAGAGCGAAGCTCGAGGGCTTTCATCTCTGATTATTAATGCCAAAATAATGTCGAGTAAAATTAATAAATACAAGAGAAATTTAGCAGCAATAAAATAGTCGACAATTAATCAAGGTCGTGTTATATTTATGAAGATTATTTCTTGAATCCATTTCTTCATATCTGTCATATGAATGACACTGTATTGTCAGGGATTGTAGCCTCGATATCTCATCGTTTTTGATTTTTCCAAACCGATTCATTTTCAAATAATTATTGAGCTTTAACACGATTGATTCTATTTGACGTTTAATACAGTGTGGTCCAACGAAAACTCAACACCTCGATTTTCCGGCTTTAAAATGAAAATGTGGAAAATCACTCGGACCCGTCAATTTCTAATACGGGGGGGAACAACTTTTCCGCTGTTTTCATCCCCGTAACTTCAACCCCCTAACGGGGGTGAGCACAACCCCTTGATTTTGAATAGGGATGCAGGGTGTTGCGATACCTCATTTTGAAGATCTCATCGTGTACTATCTGACCGTAAAATTTCACTTCAAAATATTCATCGATAATGAAATAACAGCGAAAATAGTGAAAGAGGCAATATGGAATTTATCTCGAGAATAGTATTCGTATCCGACGCATTTCAAAGGTATTGAGTCGTTAATTTTTTGTCCAAAAAAGTAGACGGACCTTGTTTTTGTACCTTAGTCTATCGTGAATGTTTAAGAACGGTACAAGTGTGTCAAAGCGATTGTAAATTGGTAGTGGAATTAAAATGGTGTATTCCGTAGAAGAAAGGGTGGAAATGATAAAATTATTTTTCCGAAATAACGACTCTGCGCGCACAACAGCGGCTTTATTTAACGAACGACATCCTGGAAAAAATGTATCCGCTGCTTACGTTGTGCAACTGGTTGCCAAATTTGACGCTACTGGTTCAGTTGGAAACAAAAAGAGGGTGCATGAAAGAGATGAAGCGAGGGACGTGGCTGTCTTAGGTCATATAGCAATGGATCCGACCGTTAGTACTAGGAAATTGTCCGATGTATCTGGTGTTTCACGCACAACAATCATGAGAATCCTGAAACAACATAAATTCCATCCTTATAAGATACGATTGGTTCAGGAACTGAATGAGGATGATCCCGATCGCCGACTCCAGTTCTGTGAAGTGATCAGTGAAATAATTAACGGCAATCAAAACTACATGTTCGATATCTGTTTTTCGGACGAGTGTTCATTTTACCTTAACGGCATTGTAAACCGGCATAACTGTCGGTATTGGTCAGATGAAAATCCAAGATTATTTGGTGAGGTGTATACACAGCGCCCCCAAAAATTAAATGTTTGGGCGGGTATATATGGAAATCACATAATCGGCCCTTTTTTTATACCCGGTAATCTCACAGGCCAAATTTATCTCGATCTATTGGAGAACGCTATTTATCCAGCCCTCGTGCAAGTATTGGAGAATGCAGAAGACCATCAAACGATCTTTTTCCAACAAGATGGCGCACCACCTCACTTTGTTCAACCGGTGCGTCAGTTCTTAGATGACAATTTTCCTCACGCCTGGATTGGAAGAAGGGGACATATTGAGTGGCCACCCAGATCACCTGATCTGGCTCCACTGGACTTTTTTCTATGGGGTCACCTGAAATCCAAGATTTACGCTACCCAGCCTGAGTCACTGGATGATTTGCGAACTCGGATCATTAATGAATGCCGTCAAATTACACCAGAAATCTTGAGTAATGTACGTGAACGTTTTCAGCAAAACTTATATTACTGCATGGAAGTGGATGGTGCCCATTTCGAGCATTTAATAAAGTAATCATAAAAGTACGTACTCTTCCACTACTTTATCTGTCCTTTCGTTATCGATGGATATTTTGGAGCGAAATTTTACGATCAGATAGTACACGATGAGATCTTCAAAATGAGGTATCGCAACACCCCGCATCCCTATTCAAAATCAAGGGGTTGTGCTCACCCCCGTTAGGTGGTTGAAGTTACGGGGATGAAAACAGCGGAAAAGTTGTTCCCCCTCGTATTAGAAATTGACGGGTCCGAGCGATTTTCCACATTTTCATTTTAAAGCCGGAAAATCGAGATGTTAAGTTTTCGTTGGACCACACTGTATGTATTTATTTAGAGTACTGTCAGATGCTCAGGCTCCTTGATATGAGTATCATGCTGAATAGTCGGTGACTATTGTGCATCATGTAAATAGTCGCTAATAGAGCGTGTTGATTGGTCCTGTCAAACAGGAAACAAACGTATGATTGGTTGATGACTGATATTTAATAGACGAAAGAAATAATCACAAGAATTTATTCTGATTATTTCATTCACATATTGCTACACCAATGAAATTTCATGACTGAAGTCACATGATACGTGATATGAGCGGCTATTTAGGTAAACAACCGGATATTTGGGTGAACACGGCTATTCATGTAAACAAAGCTTTCTTTTGTTTGTTTAAGTGTCAAACGTTGACAACTCAGTCGCTCAAATTTGAAATGTCTTGTTTTGGGTTATTTTCTTTGACAGAAATCAATGCATATATAAGCAAATCCATCCCAGAAAATACCGTGAAGAGTGAAGTGTATATGAACGAGTATATTTGAATGATTTTATACTGTTCATGAAATAATCTTCCTGAATATCACTCGACCATGACAAATAGAGACTATTATTTTCTTAAATTCATCTCGAGTAACCTGTATTTTGAGACAATTCAATTCTACCATATGAACATTAATAATCAAAGAATAACTCCCTCGAGCTAAAGCTCTCGGGAGTTATTCAGATTGTTAATGTTCATATGGTCTCATTAAATTGTCATAAAACAAGGTACTCTCAATAGAATTACGAAGAAAATAATATTTGGCTATTTGTCATGGTCTTGGGATATTACAGTTCGATTATTTAATCTTTACCCATGCGTCATCAATTTATGATCGAAGAAATCACACACTCTCTATCGAACATCTCTCTCTAATAACCGCTATGAGCGAATCAAAATTCGTTAAGATTTGTCTTCTAAGCTAAGAATTATGGTATTAATTGTGATGACGCACGGGTAAAGATAAAATAATCGAACTGTACCTACGATTATTCGCCAGGATTATGTCATAAACAAACTGCGTACTGCGCCCTGCCTTAATGAGTGAGAGAGAAAGAAAGTAAGGTTAGTGCCGGACGATTACAAGTGCCGGTCGTATGTTTTATTTATACGGCACCAGCATCACTGTTGGTAATTGAAAAAGTAACTGGGTAGGTTGGTATCATCAATTTAGAAGCCATTTCTAATTTGTGCGTACCCCCACGAAAGTGATTTCCAAGAATAGTTCCAGATGTTCTAGTTCCTAGTTCGTCTCTGGTCAACGTGAACAACAGTTATATGTACTAGTTTTATATTATAACCACATCGCAGTTATCAAGCTGAATTGCTCGGTACATAAATAAAGATAATGTGTATAATGCTCCAATCGATTTTTGTATTTTTGGTTGCCTAACGAAAAGGAAATAAAAGTGAAATGTGTTGTTACCTACCTCTCATTTTCTGTTTGCAGATTAAAATAATAAATTATTTATTAGGTTTCATGAGTTTTATTTATTAAATACATGCTTCTCATCGACATCAAACAATACACCACAACGTCTAAAAGTAGATAATTCCTTCGTGAATTTGTGGAAACTCCAAAACAAGGTTGAGTAGCTGACAAAGCGTAACAAGTCAGTAAGTACTAAGTAAGTTTGTTGTATTTACAACCTACCTACTACTGAACGTTTCCTGATGATAAGCATTGATGTGTGAATTTTGTGTGGTTTGTAGTGCTGAATTTGATTTCTTCCCACTGTAAGTGAGTTTATTACATTCATCCAAATGCTTGAATTAATTCAACATGCTTGTTTCTTGATACATCGTTGTAGTTAGTGTTACAGGGAATATCTCCGATTATCAGAACTGAACTGGGTTATTGATTACGAATGTTTGTAAAATATCATAAGATCCAGTAGCGTTCTTATAAAGGATTGTAAGGGGTATTGAGATCCAAAGGTTTTTCAAGTGTATTATTTATTGTACCTATTAAGTTTTTCATTCAAGACATAATATTACGAGTACGAATATTGGAGAAATAACACATTGTTGTTAGGAATAACTAGGTACATATATAGGCAATTTTAGTTCTGACCTACCTTGGCTCAACCTACTTAGTGAGGTTATTTTATATCGGAACTGATAATTCAAAGATGATCAAAATTCATAAAGTGAGACATCGATGTGTGATATAGTGAGAATCAGAATCTACGTGACAAATAATTTTCATAGAATCTAATGATCTTACCTGTTATCTTTAAAAAATCATTGTAACCGAGGACAGAGTTGGTCCTTTCATAACTGCAGCTATAAGGGTGTAATCAATATATTTCATTAAATAGTAATACGTTCTTTTTCATTAAGAGTTCGAATCATCAAATGAAAATATGAGAAGATTTGTTTTCAAAATGAATGAAAAATGGGATAATGGACGCCTGGGGTGTCACACTTTGAGAACAAAGAATACAGTTTTTCTTTACCACTTACATTTTTCCACATACACCGAGATGCGAATTGAGATAACTATAAGCATCATATATATGCTACTAATGAAGTTACACACAGTTTTTACTTTTATGTTATTTGTGATAGGAAAGTGTCGAACTACCTGTTCAATATAGGTACCTACTTTAATGTCGATTAATTTGGATGTGAATGAGTAAATGACCAATGTCGTTATGGAACCATTTTCTCTGTTATTTACTGGTAGTATAACTAAATATAAATAAAAGCTATATGTAAGTAGCTTATTAGTATAGTAATCTTACAGGTGAAGATATTTTAGTGGGCATCAAGGAGTATATAGGTAGGCACCTACCAGTTTATAAAAAAGTGTGTGGTAAGAAGGAACATAGAGCAATGTAGTCTTCACTGCTAGAGTCAATGTCCTTGTTGGTTTCCGAGTTTTGCGTGGTTTTCTTTGGTAATGATTTCCAAACGTTTCGACTGCAACTGCGAAAAATATCTTCAGAGTCGTAGGCGAACTGTCTTTTTCAACTGAAACAGTTGACAAAAATACCAAGGAAAATCTTAATGGAAAAACCAGATTGAATTATTCTTTACATCTGGGTCCTTTATTGTTTCACCTAACTTGCATAGTATATTAATGCCATCTGTGGTTCTACTCATATATGAGTAATAAGTGAGATGTAAAGATTACATTAGTTATCATTCATCCAATAATCTTGCCATGTTTCAGCTACGGAAAAACGATCATTAACGACAAACAATTATTGCAAGTGGGCATGGTTGAATTCAATCTCCTCGCCGTTGATTGTCTTTGAAGCATCGGCTACTTCTTGATTTTGAAATATTCCGTGAATACTGTGTTGTTCTTGCAAGTTGTTTTAGAGGTTGTGTTATGTTTCATAACCACGAAAGTATGACGGTAAGTGTGTGTGTAATTAGATGGAAATCTGATAAACTGAAATTTATCTTTATAGTCAACATATTTCGTCAATTCCAGATTGCAATGAGATACTCGATTGTTCGTATGATGAAAGTACGATTACGCTGTGTTGAGTCTACTTAAACCAATAGTTGGAGCCTTAGAAAAATCAAACAAATGCCTAGCAGTCTTTCTTGACCTCGCAAAGGCCTTTGACACGGTTTCTCATAGTATATTAATTGACAAAATGAATGAATATGGTATACGTGGTCTGACTCTAGACCTTTTCAAAGATTATCTGTCAAACAGAATACAGAGAACTAAACCAGGAAACGAATTCGGTTCCGAGTCAACAGTTAAGATAGGTGTGCCCCAAGGAACAGTAATGGGCCCAATATTGTTTCTTAAATATTTAAACAGTATTTCTAGAATTCATAACATGGAAGGTCAATTGGTTTGATATGCTGATGATACCGCTCTTGTCATTACTGGGAAACGTTGGGAAGAAATTCACACAAAAACAGAGGCAAGCTTGAAAAAAATTAAAATATGGTTAAACTATAATCTGCCTAAATATTGACAAAACAAATTATATCACACTACAGAAATGAAATATTCAGGTGTCATGATTGATCAGCACATTAGATGGAATGATCTTATCATCTATCTTGTAAAACGTTCAAGGACGTTGATGAATACATTTTACAACATAAGAGATATTTCATCTCAAAAAAATTTGATGATATACAATTCACTTTTCGAATCAACTTTAAGATATTGTATAACTATCTGGGGAGGCATATCCACATCAACTTTATAAAATCTACAAATCACCCAGAACACTCTTTTAAAAATCATACTCCATAAAAATAGACGATTTTCAACTCGACTTCTTTATAAACAAGCTGAATTATTCACAGTCAGACAAATCTATGCTTACCAATGCCTCCTCCGTGTTTATCTCAAAAAGGAAACATTTAAAAAAAATACCGAACACTAGGGCAGCCACCAACTGGAATGTGAATATTGACTGTTTCGATAAATCTCTAACACAGAAATCATTTTTCTACAATGGCCCAAAGCTATATAATCTACTGCCATTACATATCATACAAATTAAAACAATCCATAGATTCAAAGCTCAAATGAAAAAAATGATTCTGGAAAACTTCGCAAAATTTGAAACTTTCAACCCCTAACAATACATATACCCTACCCCACTTACTTACCTGCTAAAGTATTGATATCTAGCCTAACTGAAAACTAAAAATTATTCTGAAAAATAATTAAAAAAATCAAAAAAATTACATCTTCAATTGGCTTCTCACTCCACCTCAAGTATCAAAATTGTAATAGCATGAAATATGTATTTTCATCTATAAGTTCATTTTGGCTTTATCAGAGGAGGAAAGTCGGCAAAACAGGCACTACTGTCTAGGTCACCCCTCCTCTTATGGATCCCAAATCTAAATTTTAATATTAATTTTAATTTCAATACTTATTTGTGATAATACCTTTACAAAAATTATCTTTTGTCAACTACAATGACTGTTATAGATTAGAATAAACTTGATTTGATTTGATTTGATACAGGAGAATCCGAAGGTTTTATAATTCCTACATAGCAACAAACCTCAAAAGTACAGCTATGACAGGAATAATGAATCAGCGTATTAGCAAGAAGAAAAGAGCCGAAGAAAAGTTTTAAATGTTCTATTTGTACAACTACGAAAAATAGTAGCGGAGAAAATACGAAGAAAAAATTTGATACGAACATGGGATGTTGGATGTAGCATTGAACTTCCATATTTCTGTATTTCACTACTCTAATTAGGTAAACAATTTGATCACCCGAGGTGGCCGTGGTGTTAGAGCATTTTCTTCCCACCCACGCGTCTCGGGTTCAATCCCCACCGCATGCCACTGAGCTAAAGTGGTACGGAATCCAGTTGTACGTTAGCTGTAGGTCGCGGATCTCTCTTGCTCGCACTAACTCTCCTTTTGAGGGGTTTCCGAAACCTAGCTAATCCGTGAAAAACAAAACCCTGTCTCACAATTAATTTTAAAATCATGCTCAAAACAAATTTAGCTTGGAACCATAGAAACATAAATAAATAAATAAATTATTTTCAAATGAAGGGGTTATTGAAACATGGCATTTAGAACCTCTCAGAACTCTATAGAAACTTTCAGAATTGATCATTCTGCTTGGTCATGTTCATGGATGCGAAGACAGTTTTGAGCAGCAAGAAGTTCACGTGATGTGGTTAAATCTGGCTAATACCAAATCATCCTATCTCTTCTTCGAGTTTGTATCCAGCAAAACCATTCAACAGTTCAGATCATCACAATTGTTTATTTCAATGTACATAACTCTACCCGGCTCAAATTTACCAACAAAATAAACGATGCAGGTTGTCAAGCTAACCCCTTCGCACATGCGGTCCCGAACAGGCTGGTCCAGCTACCCACTTACCAATCCAGACAGTATGGAAATTTTTGCTTCAATCTCTAGTCAGATCTCTAGTCTTTGCCGTTTTCCTACACTACACATTGAGCAGAACAGCACTGCCCTATCTCATGATATGGAACTACAATTCAGCTGACTGGATTGGTCTTTGCATGTTTTCCCAGCAATTGAATGGGAATTATTGGGTTTCTCTTTTGGAGATTCATTGCACCAAATCAATTCCTATGATTATAATATAATATAATATAATATTGATAATAAAACTCCCTCATAAAAATTCATAGAGTGTAACCAAAGGGAAGGGGACGGCTATTATTATTATTTGCCGTAGTATAGGGAAAACAAATATATTATATTATTATGGTGTTAATTAAATATTTCAACATTATACAAACTATCATCAAAATATCAACTTTTCATAAATTGAGAGTACTGATGTACTTAAATTCAATTAGGACTATGTTTTGGACCATAATTAGCAGGAATAATTTTTTATAAGATAGGTATAGGACAGGTATAGAGATAGGTATAGGACATCATCAACAAAAAAGTATTATAATGAAAGAGCGATTCCAAAAATGTGTTAATATATGGGATAATCTATTTAACAAAATAAAGTGCTAGGTCTTGTTGATAGAAGTGGCAACGCCGCAATACTGAAAATATTTTAGATGACCGTGAGTCAAGCTGTATATGGGGTTATAAAGCTATAGGGGGCCAAGGATTTTTTTTTATTTCATGTAGAATTATGTGACTTCTCGTGAACTCATGCACGACGTATCTTAGTCTCAACATAACTTAACTATAACGTTGAGAAGATGAAACTTCACATCGTTATGATAATGTTCAAGCACACGACTGATGGATTCAAGTGTGATTTAAGGAAGTCATACGTACTGCGCATGTTCAACATTCAAGTCGACATAAATTATTGAAATAATAAAAAATTTCAAATGTTCCATTGGTTAAGTTAAATATAAAAATTTCTCAATAATTTATCAATAAATTTATAACCTAGAAAGAATCTTAATGCGTTTGAATATATTTTTGTGTTAAGTTGTGCATGAACCTCTATGAATAATATTTAGGACAATCTCACGTTAAGACTCAGTTATGTCCTGCATGACCAGCGTTATTCGACGGTAATCTTCAATAATTCTACTTCGTAAGTCTTCCAGAGATTCTGGTTCGGTTGCACACATTTTTGATGCATTGGCGTCCTTGAAAATACATTATCCGCTTCCATGATTAATTTTTTTTCAGTGTATGCATGAATCCCCTAATTTCGACAGCCCCTGCGACGATTTATTGTGAAATCTGTTTTCCATTCTAGCTGCTGTTCTGAACTTATGCAAATAAACTAGTTCGATCAGTTCCGAATTCATTTCTGCCACTTTCAATTTATTGACAGATCGATGGCTTTAGTATAGCTTGAAGTCTCATCAGCAGAAAGGCGTTGACGAATGGTATCAATACTGATCTCCAATTTAGTTTTCCAATGTATCTCCAAAAATTACAATGTTTTGCCAGCATCCTTAAAAATACCATATAATTTGAAATGGACTCACCAGATTCTTGTTTGCGCTATCTGAATTCATACTTCGTTTCGGCTATCTCTGATGGTTTGGGTTGTAGTAGTAGAAGTAGTAGATGTCATCCCCTTGTTTCCTCATTCATGACATGCTCTTGAATTAACTCAGTCTCATCGTAGCCTCGAAATGAATCCTCAAACTATGTGTGTGGGTGCTTGTCAAGGGAGTCAGTTGTTCTAATTTGCCTATTCCTGAAAGTCTTTGGTAGGGGTAGGGCTGGTTCTCAGTCGGGCGTACGGTGGCCGCGGGTGATATCATTACCAGCTACCAGACCTGCAGTATCCGATACGAGGCCCCTTCTTACCTTCCATTGGATACTAGTTCTACAAATCTCACTGCGAGTTTCTTCCATCTGTCTCCTCGTGAGAGTTTGGTAGGGCTGGTTTTTGATCGGGTGATGCAGCGGCCGCAAGCGATTCATTCACCGGCTACCAGTCCCGCAGCACCCGATGTGAGGCCCCTTCTCACGTCACACCGAAGACCAGGTTTTCCAGTTCCCGCGACAAGTTCCTTCGAATCGCCTCCTAGTGAAAACCCTGGGAGGGCTGTTCCTCAACCGTGCGTGGCCGTGGCCGCAGGTGATTCATCACCAGCTACCAGTCCTGCAACACCCAATCCGAGGCCCCTCCTTAGCTCCCACTGAAGGCATATTTCCAAGTTCTCGCATCCCTCTGTAATGTGTGAGTGGATATGTGTCAAGTCTCGGTGGAACATGTGTGTTTTTGACGTTGGTGTATGGTAAGCTAGGACCCACGGGATGTGAATGGGTCGTGATTATTTGCACCAAATCCTCGTATGTTTGTTTTTCTGATTTCACTTGACTACAAAGATCAATCATCAAATCTGATGTTTGTATCCCCACAGCGGTTATCAGTGTGTCTGTTTTCGAATCTTCGGAAACTTTCGCTTTGAAAGATTGTTCAACTCGTATTAAATATATACCTATTCCAATTTTTTTGAACTCTTCCAATTTTCCAATGTACAGTTTGACTCAATCCTACCAACTGCGCCAGTGTGATGACTTATAATAATTGTGGTCTTAATAATTTATATTCATAAATGAAATTCATATAAATCAAAATTTATTTCTGTTGTTGGAACATAGACCAGTGGTTGAGTTTTTTCTATCTTATCAAAAAGTGTCAGACAGCGGCATGAAGGATATCACAATTACTAGGATTTCGTCTAGCCCTGCTAATTTGAATGAACTAAAGGTTGCTATTGCCCATTCTACTTCCCTGTAGATGATGACCTTTCTCGCTTTGCCCGAGGTTTCCTTTGTCGGCTTAGCCTCGACTATCCGTACTCTCTAGGGTGCGACTGGGTTATTTGCTCCCCTGTAGTCAGGAAATGAGTGAGTATCAAAGAGGATCTCTGAATATTCTGTCAGATCGCATCAGCCTACCGACAGGATTCACCGTATCCTTTGACAGTATCTTGTTCAGTCGTGAGCATTCAGTCGTGCTATTGATTTTGCCGCAGACATTCTTCCACACCATCATTTCTCTCTTTATATGGTTCTTATGAACAGAGAAAGGGCATCATTGTTTGTCGCCCAGACGATTTTTTTCAAGTTTCTGAAGAAAGTCGAACCTCAATTCCTTTCAAAGATTCGAAAGCTTATGTGCCGATGATCTGATAGGGATTATTCGTTGGATACGTTCCAAACCTTTGATAAATTGGTTGACCCTTAGGGTATCCCATGTAATATCTGTTACCCCGGATATTACGCAGTTGGCTAAAGTTGTTTCATTCCCCGTATTCATAAAAATGAGGTTTTCTCTCATCAAAAAATTCTAAAATATACTTACCTCGCATGTTTGTGTCATTGCTGCCCCCCATGCTGTGTTGGGGACATCGGCATCACATCGTGTTTCCCTATAGTAGGCAATGAACTCTCTCAGCTCTTGGGGGATGGGTGTGCCATCATAGACGGATCTGACAATGGATTCCATCTCTTCTCCTCCAGTAAGAACTTCACCTTTAGTGCCACTAAGTCCCTAGCATAGAAGTCAAGAAGTGGTAAGTGCCTGATAGTGTCTCTCACATATACCCATGCGCGTATATCAGGTTTGCAATCATAGATCAACTTACTTCCATAGTCATTTCACAAATAGTTCAAAAGCCTATGGTTCTTGTATGATGACCTGGTCTATTTTGGCGGCCATAGCCGTGGCTGCTTTACTTTGCTGGAGGTTCATCTTTAGCACAGTCATCATCTTCCTGTTACCGGATCTGTGTACTTTTGGGTCCCTGTTTCCTAGTTTGGTTGATTGGTTTCACGTTATGGTTTTCCATATTGATAATAATAATAATGCATAGCTACAACATCGCATGAGCTCATCATGTATTTGCTCACATGCCTTGCGGTACCCGATCAAATAGTGAGGTGCATTGAATAGCTGATGCCGCTCTGGAGGACTTGCTTCACCATAACATCTGGTCAAGTCAGTCCAAACAGAGCAGGTTATCTTTAGAAGGGGCGTGTTTCACGGGGACTCCCTCAGCCCTCTTCTCTTCTGCCTCTCACTTCTGCCATTGTCCGTTGCAGTACGGAAAACCCGCGGATACATCTGCCGCACCCCCGGCAACCGGAGGCATAAGGTCACACATTTGTTTTACATGGATGACCTTAAACTTTATGCCTACGGAGAATAGGACCTTCATCAGTCCTTAAGGGTGGTGAAAAAGTACATGCATGCTATCGGAATAGAATTTGGGATCGACAAATGTGACACGGTTCATCTCAAAAGATGCGAGGAATACGGAGAGGACGTTCAGCTCGTAGACGGAAGCATCCTACATCATCTGGATGCCGGAGAGAGGTAGCTACTGTTAAAAACTCTCTCCGCGGCAATTATCAGCACAAACTCCGACAGATCTTGTCATCAGAACTATCGGGGAAGAACAAAGTTGCTGCTAATATGCTTGCCATTTCGATTCTACTTTACTCCTGTTATATCCCCAGCAATGAGATATATATGTATATATGTATATTTTGTATAGACTGGTTATCGGAGATCAAGATAAATTACTGTGTATAGTTTTTTTTTTTCAATTATTTATGGAATAATTCATCACTTATAATCGATTAATATTGCCTAAACTGCAGGCCTAACAATAGTGACTATTACTAAATGATATGAACTGTGAAATGAAAATGAATGAAAGTATTTCTATAATTATTAGCTAATAATTCAATGAGAACATCAATGTTTTTGAGCACTCTGCAATACGTATGAATTGTCTCTATTTTTGCACAATTAGCTACACGTAAATTATCTTTAATTCAAATCACTTCTGATAGGTAGGAATATCGGTAAACTTTCCCTGTTAGGTAGTAGAAGAATGAAACGGTCTCACCACTAATACATATAGAAAGGATTCAGCCGTTGTTCGGGCAATACCAAGTTGATACCACTTGAACGTAAGGACTCAAATTACAATACATATAAAAAGGATTCAGCCGTTGTTTGGGCAATACCAAGTTGATACCACTTGAACGTAAGGACTCAAATTCCTCACACGAATTCCAGGTTGCTCTCACAAACCTTGACCCCAGTCAATGATAATTTTAGTATTGAATCTCAACCACGTGACAACTGAAATATATTGGTTTCGTTTCATTTTGATATTATACATTACGTGTTACTTACCGTGGTTGGATGGTAGCTTCGAAATGAAATTAAATTGAATGATCGATGACAATCAATAACTTTTTATTATTTTTTGACAAACGTCATTTATTTACTTGATAATACCAAGTGCTCAATCAATTTAAATATCAAACACAACTACAAGGGTTCCATTTCACTCCTTTGGAATAATGAAATGAATGAGCTGCGACAACTCGACGTAAAAACTCACAAAATGATACATCTTTATAGGAGTTTGCATCTTAAATCGTCCGTTCCACATTTATACTTCCTCAGACAGCGGAGAGGCCGTAGACTTTTGAGTATCTACACAACAGAATGGTACTGGAATGAGCCTGTAAAGTCATCAGGAGTTCAGATCCCCTTCTCTGCTTAGTATGCTATCACGAAAAAGAAGGGATTGGAGCATTTCTTTTCTAGGGAGCAACCCGTGCAGCCGATGAACTCAGTCTCCTGTTCGACACTGAACGGACGAACCCAAACTCTGTCACTGAGTTGTAACCCGTTCAGAAAAAAGCCCACGTGAAAGCTGCTGAGTGTGATAGGCTCCTACAGCTACATAGGAATAATAATAATAATAATACTCCCTAATAAACACTCATAGAGTGTACCCACAGGCTTAGCCTGTGCGGGTAGAGTACGGCTATTATTATTATTTGCCGTGGCGTAGATAAGCCAATGCATGGGGTCTTCTTCAAAAAATTCGAAGACTTTGGCTTATCCAGAAACCTGACCTTCGCTTTTCTCAAGTCAAGTGGGCTGAAGTCGGAAACCGAGGGATTCATTCATAATGGCCTGCCAGGATGGTGTCTTCAACACCCTCGTCTACCACAGTCGCGTGATGGGTATAGAGGTCCCTGACACTAGATGCAGACCGTGTCGTGGGGTAGCTGAGACCATACTCGAATAATGAACTTTTTTCCCATATGGTACATACTTTTTGACGGTCACTGTATGTATATTATATTTTATTGTAGAATTAGGTGTGTACGTCCAAGGTCGAGTTTAAAAGCAGCTTCAATGGCTGAACCCCACCCATTCAACATTTATATGTGTAACATTGTAAGATGAATAGAGGCATGTTATTATTATTATTATACTCTATCACATCTCTTCGTTTTTTGCCTGGTCCTCTAGAAAATTTTCAGGATATTCTTCCTGATATTTGTCGTCATAGTTCTCATATTCAAAGTTCATACGGTTCTCTTCGCAATTGGAGTCTGATTGTTCGTCAAAATGTTCAGTATCAAACAGTTCTTCCGATATTATATTAGGTCATTGACCACTATTTTGGAAAAATATTTTGACTTTGTCTCCTATACTGAGGTGTCGTATTTCGGGACGATGTACTCATTGGTGTAGGTGTGTTTTAAGGAACATTCTGGGATGGTTTCCATGCATTTCGGAGATTTCCGAAAACTTAGGCACTCAAAGATAATCTTTGGGTGGGTAGGTCTGGGTGGCAAATTTATTGGACTTCTTGGAAATTTATTTGTGATGGTGAGGTAAAATTCATTCTTCTGCATTGTGGTGTCAATGGTTGCTGAACAAAATTATTTTGAGGGTATCGGTATGAAATTTGAGAATGATTATTTGGTTTATGCTCAGTCATATTTGTATGATTGGGTTGGTTGGATTCTTGAAAGTATTCAATATTATCTTCTCCGATTATAAATCGTACGAATTGAGCAAGCGATGAAGGCCTCATAGCACGTATAATTGGGCCTTCCGAACCAGCTAAAAATGTTTTGAGAGCCTGTGTTTTAAAGAATTATCTCTTACTTTCACGCTGAGCAGCATCCTCTACATTGAGGTTGATATAATTACAAATTGTATTCAGTGAATGCAAAAATTTTTCATGGAACTGAAAAGGAGAATCTTTTGACTTTTGTCTCAAAAGTCCTGATTCAAACAATTTTCATCCCTTTGATCAAAAAATTGTTGGGTCAATGCTGATTTAATATTGGCCAAACTTTTGGAACCATGGCGACAACCTCTTTAGCCCTTCCTTCGAGCTTATTCATAATTCCGTTCAACAAAAGTGTATTTTGAAAACTATTGACATTTACTCTGTACCAGTAATGAGTGAGAACTGATAAATCTATGAAGTTTATTTGAGTTTCCATCAAAACTTGGAATTATTGATAGATTCTCGATATCTAATACTGAAGGAGCCATATTTAATTCTGTATTCGCAATTTTCAAATAATGAAATATTTCAACTTAACGTGATTAAAAATCTTCATTGTTTTCGCAAAATGAGGCACGAGAAGAATTTAATTATCTTGAGTATTTTCGCTGAAGGAATCACTGGATGAAGAGGAATCCGACATGAACTGAAGGAAATCATATCACAGCATCATTATTACGACGTCCGGAACCGTGCGTACTTGTACAGTTATCCTGGATGGATTCTTGGGAGACACACTGTATATATAGAGTTCGGAGAGTAATACTCACAGATTTTCCGCTATGGATATCCACAAAATTATTGAACCAACTGCGCCACTTAAATACTTCGAATGTCGAAGACTGTTTCCAAAAAGTTTCAAGTATTTTCAAAATCGGAAAAGACAGAAAATGTAAAAATACACCTGAACAACGTTAATAGTTCGTCAAGACTGATTAAAGTATAAAATAATTGCAACACGTTTGACGTTTCCGCAAAGTTAATTGAAATGTAAAAAAGTCTGTGACAGCATCTTGTTGGTGCTTCGAAACCAGGTATACAGGGTGGATTAGGTATATAACTCGTGCAGGTTAGGCGCTCTCTTCTTAATCCAATCGTCCGTAGGTGCATGGGTTCGAATCGCAGCGAGGTCACTGGTCTCGTGCATGGCATCAAAAAGGTAGGGGCTACGTCTTCCCGAGCTCGTACAAGTCTCTGACTTCTGAGGGTTGCTCGTAAGGGTGTAGCCGGTTGACGGATATAACATTATAACAACAACAATAACAGCCAAGCCAAACTAAGAGTTCTATTATAAAAATTCAAACAACTAAACTCACTCTCGAGTACAATCAAATTTTAAATATGGTGTATTGGGATAGGATGGGGTAAGTGACTTCCATTTACGAAACCTAGATGAAGTACATACACTGTAAAACTTATTTCCATGACATTACATGATCCCATATAGGTAAGGCGTTGCCATGCATATTCATGTGAAATTACATACCTCTGTAATATAATGTGAAGTCATTACTTGACTTTTAATGTAAATATCCAGTATATTCCATGAGTTATCACTTGTATATTGATTAGATGGTTGAAAAGAAAATTGAATTATCTTTTCAACGATGTGACACATGACCCCTCATGCCATTTAAATTTTTTTAGTTGATGTACCCCCCGCGTCATCTGTCGAGCAATTACAATGTGTTTTATTTCGAAAAGTACTTTCGGTGAAAACCTCGAAACGTTTTTTTTTTCGAGTCTGTACGTCAAACCATTCAAAAGTTAACAGGGGGGGCTATTAAAAGTCGCACTGTATATTACATTGCAGCATGTATTTTTCCATCCACTTTTTACTGTGTAAATGGATTCTGAAATTAATCTTAAATAAAAAAAAACTTCTTTTTCAAGCCATAACCATTTCAGACAATCAGAAATATTAGACATCAGACAATTTTTTGCATATAATATTCTACTGAAAATTACACAAAAAAAATATATCAAGCTACTCACCTAGATTATATGACATTCTTCCCGATGAGCTAAAACAAAAACAGGTTAAGGAACCAAACGAATTGAAGGCATACAAATAATTCATTTACGAATGGTTGCTCCAAATTCCAAGATAAACTACTCACAATATGATGCATTCGAAATGATTTTTGGAATGTATATTTCCATCATTTCTGTTGAAACATCATTTGTTCTTCTAGAAAGTCCATGATATAACAATAATTCTTTTGAAAGCAGTTAGTAAATAGCTCGATTTGTTTTATATTTAGAATAGGATGTTTTTTCATATTACCTAAAAGTTATTTCGATGTGATATCTATACAGGTACAACTCGTCCTATGCTTCTTCAAACGTCTGGTGTTTTTATAACTCTATAACTTGAGATTTTCTTGCGCAACGGCAATGAATATTATTTTTATTGTTCAGTATTCTCAAATAAATTCCCAGATCCCAAATGTCGTTGCTATCATCTGTAATTTGTGAAAAACCGAATGGCTTCTTATCTATGTTTCTGGATTCCCTAATTATTTCTTTCCCTACTATGAAGTTTTTGGTATTCAATATATTAGTTAGCATTCCTTATTTCTGTAGAATAGGTACCTATCATCATTCGTTACGTGATCACTGATACAACCGTTATCTATGAAATGCTAGAAGGCACATTATTTTATTTCAATTTTCTTCTACCTTAGCCCATTAGTGCTCACCGGTTGATTTGGCATATGCAATTCATCAGTTTCTTTGAGTCGTATTGAGTTTCTGTAAACAAAGTTAATTCGAATCGATTGTGAATCGATGAAACCATTCTTTATAAACATAGTGATGGTATATAGTGTTGAATGTGACTTTTTGGAATCATTCTGTGTTCACAGGAAGATTTATTTTTAATATATAGACAATGAGTAGAAGGTGAGTTTTTATTGCATAAAAAATACATGATTGTTGTTTGTTGCCATCGTTAAAGTGGGCATTTCATTGTACCTATTAGGTTGTTTTTGCATCTGACCATCAAAAGAGAATGACAGACTTCAGTTAGTATGAATTGGCTTTAGATTCTCGATATGATATATGATACGATGGAGATAAAATGAAGGACTGAAGTTTTAAATATCAAACTAAGTACTTAGATTTTTTTGCTTCATAGTTCTTGAAATTTACATATTATTTCCGGATGAAAACAGTTATTCGACTCCTCAATTCCTTAGATGCTGAAGAGTGTCTCAATTATTCGGAAGAACTCAACTCTGATTATCTTATCGGTGTGTGAGGCGTTGGTATAGTCACTAGAAGAAACATGGATGGGATGGATTCATGGTGAATTGGGATCAGTCTGGATTGTTAATGAAACCTCACACAGCTTGCTCTTATTATAGAGCTCTTATGCCCCATTTAAAAGCAATATGTGATGTACTAAGATTAAATATCATCGGGAAGGGAAGTTTCACCATAAAGAGGAATATGCAAACTGTGCACTAAAATGAAAAAATGAATGAAATAAAATATAGACTCATTTATAGTTTATTATGGTCGAAATCCATGAATTTCACTACTGTTTTAATTATTTCTAGATTCAAATGCCTTAACACAACAGTTATATTTAAGGGAGCAGGCACCACATTCTGTATAAAGTCAAAGTAAATATCATTTTGTGGCGACTCATTTATGGGAAATTCCAAGGAGATATGATCTAAAGTTTCTCGTCGTCCGCATTCGCAGTTGGGAGTTTCTCTACATCCTATATATAGCTGTTCTTCTGTACAACAGTGACCTGTTTTTATCCTTATTATAGTTGTTATATGTCTTCTTGACATATGTGGAAACTTGAAGTACTATACAGTAGTAGAGTAGATTTATTATCCATCGGTAAGCGTCGTACCCAATTTTGTCATAGTATCAGCCAATTCATTTCCAACAAGGTCTTAACGTCCAGGAATCCTTCCAACTTTTAATTCTATATTCTTCAATGATGAGATATATGTTAATTTTCTGATAGAGAGTGACAAAAAATCACTAAAAGACGAAAATGAATTATCTGATATTCTAGCCAATGCACTCATAGAATCAGTCTATATATGATTTTTGTGAAATTCCTTTTCCAAGCATGTTATCACCCCTCTGTAAGTTGCCATTAATTCAACCTTGAATATATTTATGTAATCATTGAGTCTAACAGAAAATTAATAATCTATTTGTGGAATAACAATACCAATACCAGCTCTATTCCCTCTTACTGAGCCATTCGTATAGATAATATAATGATTGTTTCGGAACGGTTCTATGCTTTCTCAAAATTTTTGGGCAATCATAACTCCGTTTTGATCAAAAATTATCTTAAATGATTGAATAATATTTATATAAGAGGGGGTTCAACGTCCAGTCTATTTTGAATTTGCTCACCAACTGTTTTCTTCTATATTCTAATGGTATCTCACCAGTTTCGGCTAAGAGCGCATTTATATGGTTAGACTTCATAGTTCCCAGTTATTAATCTTAAACCTTGGAAATGAATTTTATTTAGTATTTCTAAATATTTTTTGAGGCTTGGTTGTAGAACTATTGAGCCATAATCTAAATGAGATTACCATTCCGTTGAAGGCCGTCAACATTACTTTAGGATCCGCTCCCCACCATACTTGACATAAACATTTCAAAATATCAGTCCTTTATTGGCTTTTTCAATCATTTAATTGATTTGCCTTTCCCATTTTAGATTGAAACTTATTGTTATCCCCAACTATCTAATGTCTTTCTGTACCCTGATATCATGCTTACTTATTTTAATATTTGGACTCTCTATGTTCCTATTTGTAGTCCTGAACTAAATACTATCACATTTGAGTAGCGATAAGGTGAGATTGTGTTCGTTCATCCATTTGTCGATGTGGCTAAACGTTTAATTTATTTCACTTTCTACCTCCCCTTTAGTCTGTCCTTTGGTAATAAGTCATCTGCATATGATAAAAGTTTTGAATGGTATGGAATTACATCAAATAAGGAAGCTAGATAGATATTGTATAATACGGGACTTACTGGAGAACCTTGGCGAAGCCCATTAGTACTAATAGTTGGGCCCTGTATATTCTCCTCATTATCCAGTATATAATTCAATCTATTATTCAAAATTCTAAATACCACATTAGCCTCATGTCTTCCTATACCATATTGAAGCAAACATTTATATAAAACTAGCAGACCCGGCAACGCGTTGCTGTGGCTAAGGATTTTATTATATTACATAGTAAAATATTCAAGGGAAACGGTAGGAGAACACCAGTCATGGGGACTACCATGCTTTTTTACACAGATGCCATTTGTTAAAATACATGGCGACCGCCATCATTGATTTTCTACTACCGTTGATATTGATTCTGGAGCCTTGAGTACCTCATAATCATCAAAATACATATATCGTACATCGTGATTTGATGTATAGCAAATATATAATAATAAAATATATAATAATATAACTATGTGGTAATACTTACATGTATATACTTTAAAGATTGTTAAATAATGAAGCACTAATAATTAAAAAGCAAGAAGGATTCAACTGTATTACTTTTACTATAATATGAATTCAATTTATAATTCAGTAAAAATAACACGTGGCCGGCTATGGTAATACCAAAAATTAAGAACGTAAGAACAATTGAACTTCACTGTATTGCGTTTACTACGAAATAAATTTAAGTTATACTTTAGCCTCAGCAACACGTGGTGGTTATGCCATTGAATTGTAACTTATGTGAAACGTTAGTACTTTCAACACTGCGCTATCTGTTAGAATACTTACTCAATCCAGTCAGCAGATACCGCCATCTGTTAGAATCGTTTGGGACTGACAGATAATTGTGACTGTCGAATAATATACAAATAGTGCTTAGTAGACGATAGTGTGGAAATTACGAAGCATCGCACAAAGAGGAGACCGAGAACGTGTAATGTGTTCTGTCTCACTCTCTCGCCATCAACAAATAATTTGCAATAAAATAATATTGCGGCTATAAATTGTGATGTGAGCTATGCTATCTGTTAAGTTAGATCGAACTGCACACGGTGTGCAAATTTGATTGAAATCGGTTAAGTAGTTTGGGAGTCTATAGCGGACAAACAACGTGACACGTAATTTATATATATTAAGATAATATTTATATTCACATTGTCGTATGCCCCTTTAATGCCCCTTTCTGAAGCTCTATTGATATTTCGAAAGTATTTGATTATTCTCAATATACCATTCTATCTGAAATTTCAGCATCTTGTTTGATGAAATTTTTTTTCCCGTTTCAGGTAAGTGATATAACATGCTATATGTCATGTCATCTTTCCCATGTGCCGAGTTTTTCTTTGTTATCATACTGATATTCAATTCTTCTCTGATACAATTTTGTGTTATCCTATCATCCTGTTCCAACCTGAAGTCCGCATTAACATTACAAATAAAAATATTTTCCAATATAATTATAGCAAATTACCAATCTGGCAGTTTATTATTCCGCGAGCATCATAATGATTATTTCAAAACTTTGTAGTCCATACATATGTATATTGGATACTATATTTGAAGTTATGCAGAAAAACTTGAATCCCATTTTTCCTCCTTGTCTTAGCAATTATTCATTTGGCTTCTAGGTAATTTTCTATTGATGAGAAATTCTAAAATGTATTCAGTGAATTATTTTTGACTTGCTTGTTATCGCACTCCCCATCCACCATGGATTTACTGCAAGATTTGTGACTTTTCGGAATAGCAACATCTGCTGCCTCTTCCATTGCTACAACTGATTGAGCATATGAGTATTCAATGTGTCTTTCAAGTTTGTCTTCTATAACACTGTAATAGTTTTCCCAATCCGCTTCTCTGTAGATTCTGTTATAGTTTCTATAATTACTTTTTAGTGTTAGTTAACACCCTGATAAATTGTCTCGTCTGGTTTCGATGTAACTACTTCGAAAGCTCGCACAAGAATCCAACTCTGATGATGATGAGAACGAGACTGTTGAAATTCAGAGTGCGTAGATATATTATTGTTACGATTGATTAACTCGAGAATGGTGTAAAAGCAGAAACCGGTCGGTCGTAACAAATAAAGTCTCAGTGGAAATTTGCCAGAAGTTATTTTCTTCATCCTGTACTTCATCATGAATTTTCACAAAATAAATATATTATCAATCGAACAGAATAAATGGAATTGCCTACACCAAAGCAAACCCTAGTAGGTAATTCGATTCGGGTATAGGCGGTGAAGGTTGAGATCAGTGAGATTTCTGGACAGGGAATTGTCAAACAGTATAGATATCAGTTACCCTTCCGAAACACATCCACACCACGGACTCAGGCCTACAGATTCCAAAAGACGAATTACTCAAATTCAAATTCATATTTGTGATAATCCCAACTTCCTCAATCAATTCTTTTGAGTTACGAATTCCGCTTCCAAGACGAAGACAGTGTTAACCAACATACCAGACATTATTGTTAACGTTACCATCCTCAAGGGATGAGAAACATTAATATCCAAACACTCTATAGTTCATACATTATCAATTGCAACAACTCGTATAGATTCAAAGGCAGCACCGCGGTATAAGGAACCTAATTAACGTGCCTCAAAATGCAAAATCGTTGGCTGGCGGATAATAAATCTTCACTTAAATGAGGTGTCGGCAGATCAAACGAAATTGTCGGTATAAGGGTTTTGAACGAGTTTTTATGTTCTGCAATTGATATTGGAAAGACTATATGATGTAATGTATGACGTGGTTCACAGGATGGTCGTCTTCAAATAAATGAATATTTGGAACCTTTAGTGAATAAAATTCAAGCAATATCACCGATTAGATGACACACATTTGAAATCAGCTAGACAGGTTCATGACAATAGACTTCTCGATGCATTCTAAAGTCTGGAAATTGCAAAATGTAAAAATAGTATGAATGCGGATAAGGGCACAATACCATATAGTCCTTTGTTCAAGTTCATAGTACAGTAGAGGAATCATTAGTTAATAAATTTCAATAATGTTGTTATTGCATCCAAAACAAATTAGATTAGATCAGAAGATAGATTATAACAGATAAACTATAGAATTGAGTAGGTAAACAATTTGATGTAGACAGGTGAACTGTGAGTAATGAGTGCAATTTTAGTCACTCCAATAAATAGTGGGTATAAATAAGATTAGAATAGCATTAGCAGTTAGTACGCTTTTTTCCTTTTTTCCAAGCTTCTGAGTATGCAAACTTTGTTGGCGAAACGCGCGTTGAGTGATATTGGCATTGTTTTAATGTTTTGGGGTGTTTCTATTTCATAAATAATCGTTCTATAGGCTCTAATTAATTTCTAGGAAACCTTGAGGCACCATCCATATTTAACTTCGTGTAACATGGTATTTCCAATGAATAAAGACCACAAATATAGTGGCAAAAAGATAGTGCTCTTCCACATAACCATATATTCTACTATAATTTCCTCAATAATAACTGTTTCTGCAAATCTCGCGCCACTGAACTCCTTCCTGTACAGATATTTGACATAAGTAGTTTTTGAAACTCAATCAATCAATACCAAAAATTTAACAGATGAAATTACATAGGCTTGTTAAACCCGTATTCCGCAAATTATTGGAGCTTTCTTAATTGGCGTGATGTTATGGTTAATATCTTGGACAACTTCTATTTCAATATGGAGTGAATGGCCACATAATGGACACCAAAGACAAGACTTCAGATTCAACTGACAATCGAAATTACATTTAATTTTTATAACCAATTTTGAATAATAACACTTATCAAACGTGAATTGAACCTGCAAAAGGGAGTTCAAAAATAAATGTGCCAACAACTTTTTAAATAAAAATATATTACTTTCACCAGTAATAGACAAACTTTTGTCGGTCACTGCTCTGAGTAATGGACACCAGAGGAAAAAAAAGTTTTATTCGATCCATTCACCCGAATTACATTCATACATATTGCAACATGATAGAAATTTGATACAACCCTCAGTTATTCTTCAATTTGGGTTCTTCAATGACCCGAATTATATCTTCATTGAATTATTAGATGATATCATTCGGAGATCACTTCCAGGATTTTAACTCAGCTTTCACTATTCACTTGATTTCTGCTCCTCCACAGTCTTTATCTATAACTATTTCTGCCAGGATGTGAAAATACAGACAAAGATTCAAATATGAAGAACAGAGAAACTCACCACGAGAATACTTTTTGTCATATCTAACTACTGTCAGACTTTCTGAATCAACCTTTTTGAATTTTTTTATTTGAGTACTAACCTAATCTATTGGATTCCCTTGTTCAACCAAATGATCAAAAACATATTTTTTCAAGATGTATCCAAAAGTGAATCTTGTTAGGTACCTCTCTCCTTGAGATAAGCAAATATTTTGTCACGCAACTTTTATATTCTGACTTGTGTTACAGCAGCTCTGCATATCGAGATTTCAACCCAGTGGCTTCAAAACTTTTTTTCACAGTAGTTATTACATTGGCTTTATGAACTAGACAATATTTTGCAGCCTTTGCTATAATTCAGTTGACTAAAAGAGTTTTTTTTCTTGAGATAGTTCTGTACTGGGCCCATCTTTCTCTTCAGAGGAATGGCACCTGATAGTTTCCTTATTAGAGTGCTGCGAGGTATTGAATATTTTTTTGCAGCAGGTTTTCAGCTCATTCTATTCCCTCCAACAGCCTTTACTGCATCATTTATCTCTTTTTTCTCCCTCGTTTGTTTTTCCATTGCTGTATTTATTTAATTATTTTTCATTATACTCAGTATGAAATGGGAAGGATGTCCATTATTGAATTTATCAGAATCAGCAATGGACACCTCGATATCCATAACTGAAACAATCTCAACATGTATGTTTCAGTAGTGGCCACCCCATTTATAACCCCAAAAAAATCAGGAATGATCGTATTTTCACTTCAGACTAACTTTTTCACTCATTGTTTGGAAGGCTATATTCATTTTCAGCCGAATACACACATCTTGTACAATTTGTGATTTTAAGAGAACATATAGATCTATGTCGAGAAAAACGGTCCATTACTGGCGCTGTGTCCATTACTAGTTCATTTACAATGCTTATAAATTATTGTTTCATTTGTTTCTCATTTGCCATAATTCAGCGTGCTTGTGCTATATTCTTCAAATATAGCTACCATAATATATCATTGAAAGAGATTGAAATTGGTTGTAAGTTGAAATAAACAAACGTGGGGTGCAATTTTGGAAAACAAGGGATGGTTTCTCTGGGGTTGTTTGCCAGGTGATGGAATTTGCTATGCTGTATGAAAAAAAAAGGTTAGTAGATACTGGAATTGAGGAAGTTGTACCATGGTTGAAGCTATCCACATTACTTTTTGAGCAGATATATTAATTTGTGTTTTACTGTTATTCAGCTCCAGATTATACATGTTAAAATATTACTCCAGTTTATTTAAAGTATTATTTACATCACATTGTATCGAATCTACATCATTAGAATTGAATATAGGTGGTCGTCAGTATATTGAACCATGCACTTACTGATAACATAGATATTATTATTATAAAGTATATACCTACTAGTGTTCGGCATAAAGTTCGCAGCAGATGAAAAACTTTTTTCTTATTGTCTCAAAAAAAATCAGTAGTGATGAAAGCCTCCGCTTCATCCCAAACCTGAATTGCAAACAGCAAAATTGAATTTGATACTTCCCTATACGAGGGAAATAGAGAAGCATACTTTGTTTTCATAATAATATGATCCCATCACTTTATTTCTCACGATAGAATTAAAATTCATGGAAAATATTTTTCAAAATCAAATGTTGATCCATAAATTCGAATCATAGTCACCTATGACCAATTTTATATGTCAACTATTTTTCCCTTTTTTTCCTCATCTCCCAGTACAGCATGAGAAATATTATGTTTGACGAATGGTGTATCGTTAGATATGATAATGTCACTCTTCGAATGTTTTCTCATTTCTCCCTCCCATCGGAAAATCACATTAATTGAATTATGTGACAGAATTTCATAAAATCTTGCTGCAAGTAGTAAATGAATGTGAATTTTCTCCAAGATGGGATGTCAGAATGCCAAATAATTTATTTTCACAATACAAATAACCTTTCTTGAAACAAATATGCCCTATGCATTATTAAGGTGAAGTTCTTAAAGCTGTGTACACGTAACTATTCAATGCAATGAAAGAGTTGTATTTCGTGTAAGTGAATTTAATAAAATCGCAAAGCGCTTTCGGCAGTTAGGCCATCATCGGTGCTCTACCTGTAAGTAAGTAATCGTGGAATAATAGGATTAAGAAATTTTGAATTACTTACTCGTACCAGGAGCAATACTTATAAAGAGTCAACAAAACCATAACATATATATATATATATATATATATATATATATATATATATATATATATATATATTTGAAAAACTAACAGTTCGTCGACGTTTCGGCTCCGATTTTGGAGCCATTTTCAAGAACTGAAAAAGAAAGAAAATTAATAAATGGTTGAAACGTAATTCTACGCTGAGGTCTCAATCTGCCTACTCCTCAGGTATAATTACGTTAGGTTTTTGTGACTTTACGTCGGGGTCTCAATCTGCCTACTCCCCATGTCTCGTAACTGGTTCTCTCTAAGATCTCAATCTGCCTCCTCCTTCGAGAGAACTGAGCTCGTCGTGGGCAATTGTATTGGTCTAGCATCTATCACATGAAGACAATGTTGAAAAGAGTTGAAATATTCAGATTAGACGTGGAAAGTGGAAAACTAACCTACGCCGAAGAAATAAATGACTTCGAAGGTTGGAATATTTTTGAGTGAAGTCCATGTTAATTCAAATAGACAACGATGTTCTCGTAGCGACGAGGTCTGCATCAATAAAAGTACGATCCTGAAAAGACACAAAATCTAACGAATACAGGAAAAACATAATTGAAACATTAAAGTGAGTGGGATGATTTCAATTAATCACGTCTTCCAGTATTTCAGAGAAGTAATCGAGTTCGTTAACAAGATTTCCGTTTAAAAAAGAAAATAACTTCAAAATGCTGAAGACAGTATCAAGATGACTCGACATATTTCTGAGTGAAGTGTGTGTTATTTCAAATACACCAAGATGGTTTCGCGACGAAGTAGGGTTAAGACATATACATACAGATTTGACACGAATGGGAAGATGGAACTAATCAGATCGGTTTCAATTAAATATTTCTTGTGTCCAGAGGAGTGAGTAAGTTCGTGAGAAAGACATCACCAATGGGATGAATGACTTCAAAATGCTGAAGGCACTATCAAGAGGACTTGACATATTTCTCAGTGAGGTGTGTGTTATTTCAAATACACCAAGGTGGTTCCGTAGCGAAGTAGTGTTAAGACGTATATATATAGATTTGATGCGTACTTCAAACGGGTTGAGAATATTGAATTGATCAGATCCATTTCAATTAAACAAGTCTTGTGTTCAGAGAAGTGGGAGAGTTCGTGAGAAAGACACCACTGACGAGACGAATTACTTAAAAAGGATTAAGGCATATGGGTATATGGGCCGCAGTGGTCATGATGGTAGAGCGCTAGCCTATCGATAAGAGGGACGTGGGTTCGATTACCAGCTGGTCACTGGTCTCGTGCTATGACTCGCACGTTAAAAAGTAAGAACTCGTTATTCCTTGGCTCGCACGCACAAGTTTCGACTTCTGAGGGTTGTCATTCGTAGGGGAATGACAGCTTGTTAACAGAAAAACAATTTAATAAAAAACAAAACAATATTGGCATATTTTGTAGAGAACTACATGTTATTGGTTATGAGCGAAAGTAGTCTCGTAGCGAGGTAGGGAAAAGACATTTGACGCACACTTGCAATGAGCGTGAATCATTCAGATCGGATTCAATAAAACAAGTCTTGTGCAGTGTTCCAGAGAAGTGAGCAAGCCCGTGAGAAAGACACCACCGGCGAGACGAATAACTTCAAAATGCTGAAAGTATGTTGACATATTCTTTAGAGAACTACATGTTATTGGTTTTGAGTGAAAGTGGTCTCGTAGCGAGGTAGGGAAAGACATTTGGCGCATACTTGCAATGGGCGGGAATTAATCAGATCGGTTTCAATTAGGCAAGTCTTATGTCAAGAGCAGTGAGCAAGTTCGTGAGAAAGACATCACCAACGAGACGAATAACTTCAGAATGCTGAAGACAGTATCAAGATGACCTGGCATATTTTTGAGTGAAGTTTGTGTTATTTCAAATACACCAAAATGGTTCCGTAGTGTAGTAGAGTTAAGACATTTGACACATACTTGCAATTGGCGGGAAGATCGAATCAATCGAAGCAGTTTCATTTGAGCCAGTCATTTGTTCAGAGAAGTGAGCGAGTTCGCGAGAAACACATCACCGGCTCAAAAAATCATGACAGCCATATTAGACGCAATGGGTAATCAGTGGAGTATACAGAGTATATAAAAGAATAATCATCGAATTCAGTATTCCAGATGTGCCAACATATAAAGTGGGATGATAATGATGATTGGAAAAATCGAAAATAGATATAGAAAAAAACATGGCAGCAATAATTGACGCAACAGGTATTCAATGAAGTATACAGAGTGTATTGAAGAATAATCATAAGAAAGAAAAAACATGGCGGATACCCCGCCAACACAGAACGGTTATTTAGCGAGTTGAAATGTACAGGGTGTATCAAGAAGTAATCATCAGGAAAAAAAAACATGGTGTCTTCTTGTTCAATTCAGTCTAGTGGGTGTGTCAACATATAAAGCGAGATAATAATAATGATGATTGAAACAAAAAAAAAAACAAAAAATTATTATACAAAAGAACATGACAGCAATAATTGACGCAATTAGTATTGAATGGAGTATACAGGGTTTATCAAAGAATATTCATTAAATGAACGGTTATTTAGCGAGTTGAAATGTACATGGTGTATAAAAAAAGGATTACTGAGGAAAAAAAAATATTTTGTTTCAGAGAGCACATGCGCACACCACCATGGTAGACACTTTGAAAAATGTATGCTGTCTGCAAGTAGTCAGATGTACATCATCAATAGTTGAATTCATAGAGGCCTCACCTCTACCATGGACGCTCACTGATCGAAGTTTGAAAATGTTTGCGAATGAAAAATGGGTACAAATCTATAAGCAGGCTCAGATACTTCTAATGTTCCATCCACTGTGAAACACCCGGTATAAGAAGGCTCAGAGCGTTAGACGAAATTTCAGTGATTTGAACCACTTATAGTACACTAAGGAAATCAGCTTCAAAGATAGGTGTGAAGCTCTCAAAAATCAAGACTGGGAGGGGCATTTGCACGAAGACCAATAATGTGTGTGGGCGAATGCATATCGTATTCCAAAATATAATTCACGATTTTGTCGCTCTTGATATAAAGCATTCAGAAGGGTTATGCGAAACCATTCAGTTCACAGCATCAGAGACCATCAACATATGGTGTTCGGTGTAAAGCAGATGGACAATATATATCAATGGTGCAAATTTTGATGTCACAACCGATTTGATGAGGTGTTATTCACTTTGAAAACAAGCAGCCAATGCTACTGTGACCTACATCTGCGTGGTGGTGGTGAGCCAATCGAATATCGCGTACGAACCCCTAATCCCATTCAAAATCCCAGATATTTTTAGAAGGCATTTTTGTATAAAAAAAGTGTCACTTTTTTATGCAAAAATGTGCCACTTTTTTATGCAGAAACTGTCACTTTTTTAAATGCAAAAACTGTAACTTATTTTAATGAAAAAAAGTGCCACTTTTTTTATAAAAAAAAGTACCCGTTTTTTACCTAAAAAGTAACACTTTTAATGACTTGGTGGAAAAAGCTGAGTGAAAGCTGAGTGATTCACTCAGCCACTCATGGAAAAATGGTCATTCTTTCGATAAACAAAATGACATGGTGGAAAAAGCTGAGTGAATACTGAGTGAATGCTGAGTGACTCAAAAATCACTGAAAACGCTTCACTGAAATCGTTCCACCATGTCAATTTTGGGTGTTTTTTTTTTTGTCGAAAAAAGTGCATCAAAACGTGTAAATTCAGTTTTTAATGCAAATAATTTCCGTTTTTGATCCAAAAAAGCGCCTGTTTTTTGCTCTAAAAAGTGACATTTTTATTGACATGGTGGAAAAAGCTGAGTGAAAGCTGAGTATTCACTCAGCCACTCAGCTTTCACTGAAAATGCTTCACTGAAATCGTACCACCATGTCAATACAGGTGTCACTTTTTTTTCATTCAAAAATACATGTATTCTTATGGGAAAATGGTAATTTAAAAAAAATACATAAAATTGACATGTTGGAAAAAGCTGAGTAAAAGCTGAGTGAAAGTTGAGTGAAAGCTGAGTGAAAGCTTAGTGACTCAAAATTCACTGAGAATGCTTCACTGAAATCGTTCCACCGTTTCCATCGTTTTTATAAAAAAATTACCGGAAATTGACATGGTGGAAAAAGCTGAGTGAAAGCTGAGTGACTCAAAATTCACTAAAATGCTTCACTGAAAGCGTTCCACCATGTCAATTTAGGGTGATTTTTTTTGATCGAAGAAAGTGCCACTTTTTTGCATAAAAAAGAGCACGTTTTTGTACCAAAATGGGCTGCTTTTTTGCATAAAAATTAGCATGTTTTTTGAAGCAAAATATGATGAATTATTCAATCAGAAATGTGCTCATTTTTGCATAAAAGATAAGCATGTATTTTGAAGCAAAAATGGGACATAATTTTTGAGTCATAAAATTAAAATTAAAAATATTCTAAGATATATATAATTTCATAAAAGTATTGATTGGCGATCTACCAACTACGCATGTGTCGCACCTCATGGCGCACTGTGAGCAGCACAACAAGTGTCTACATGGCATAAACAAAACACTTGGTTCATTCACAAGACATACACGATAAGTCAACACTGTGTTCTGTGATTCTATGTTCATGGCATCAGTCACTCCGTTCATGTCACCTTTCACTTGTCTTTCTTCTGGAGCAGCATCAGTGCCATCTGTTGGTGGTGGTGATGATGATACTCAAACTGTCGGCGAAGTGTCATCTGCCCACTCGTCCTTGTGAAGGAACATCAGCGCCATCTGTCGGTGGTGGTGATGACAGCCAAACTGCTGGCGAGGTGTAATCTGTCACTCCGCTAATGACGCCTGACGCTCTTGGTTCTAGAGGAACATCAACGCCATCTGTCGGTTTATTGATGCCACCTGTCACTCTCCGTTCTGGTGGGAACATCAGCACCATCTGTCAACCTACCAATTTCACCTAACACTCTCCGTTCTGGTGGGGATATCAGCACCATCTGTCAGCAATTCGAACGTCATTATTCTTTTTGGAGACTTTACGGTTCTTCAAAGAATCTGTCTTGTATTTCGTCACTCGAACATCCAAAGCTGTAATAGAGTCGATGACAGCGTACAAGTCGACTCTGAACTTTCGCATGATATCATCAACGTATTTTTTATTGACAACATCATTCGACGCACTTGGCCTTTCCACATTACATATTTTCACATGTTCAGCATCAATGTTCCCATTGGTCGTATAGTTGAGTATGGCGCCAGGAGGATGGTAAGACTGCTGTTGCTTACGGTGAGCTGAGGAACTTTGACCGAACTTGTTAATACTCATGATGGAATTATGGCAAGAGAAACGTCTTCGAATTAGTGAAAGAGAGAGTATGATTATGAAGATTGTAGTGTGCTCTCGATGACTGCGTCTGCGCGACAGAATTGACGCCTGCCCCCCTCAACACTTTTATGCTCCTCTTCAAATACCAACCCCATCTGGCAGCTTGCGTAACACGATTCTTATGATGATGGTTTCTCCGCGGAAATCAGCTCCAGTAGTAAAAAGTATATTATTGTCGCCGACAGATGATGATGATGACCCATAAGAATACATGTATTTTTTAATAAAAAAAAGTGACGCATTTATTGACATGGTGGTACGATTTCAGTGAAGCATTTTCAGTGAAAGCCGACTGGCTGAGTGAATCACTCAGCTTTCACTCAGCTTTTTCCACCATTTCAATAAAAGTGTCACTTTTTAGGGTAAAAAACAGGAACTGTTTTGTCTCAAAACTTATACTTTTTTGCATCAAAAACTGCATTTACACGTTTTTGATGCAAAAAGTGCCACTTATGAGGCAAAAAAGAGGCACTTTTTTCACCCAAAATTTTCATGGTGTTACGATTTCAGTGAAGCATTTCCAGTGAAATCTGAGTGACTGAGTGAATCACTCAGCTTCACTCAGCTTTTTCCACCATGTCAATAAAAGTATCACTTTTCAAGGCACAAAACAGGCACTTTTTTGTCTCAAAATCGAAACTTTTTTGCATCAAAAACTGCATTTACACGTTTTTAATACAAAAAGTGCCATTTTTTAGGCAAAAAAGATGCACTTTTTTTTTTTATAAAAAAAAACACCCAAAACTGACATGGTGGAACGATTTCAGTGAAGCGTTTTCAGTGATTTTTGAGTCACTCAGCATTCACTCAGCATTCACTCAGCTTTTACTCAGCTTTTTCCACCATGTCAATTTTCGATAATTTTTTTATCGAAAAAATTACCATTTTCCATAAGAATAAATGTATTTTAGGATAAAAAAAAAGTGACACCTTTATTGACATGGTGGTACGATTTCATCGAAGCATTTTCAGTGAAGGCTGAGTGGCTGAGTGAATCACTCAGCTTTTTCCACTATTTCAATAAATGTATTACTTTTTAGGGCAAAAAATAGGCACTTTTCTTGCATAAAAAAGTTAAACTTTTTTGCATTAAAAAAGTTACCATTTTTGCATAAAAAAGAGACAGTTTTTGCATAAAAAAGTGACACTATTTTTATACAAAAATGACCTCCAAAAATATTTGGGATTTTGAATGGGATTGGGGGTTCGTACGCGATATCCGATTGGCTCACCACCACCACGCAGATGTAGGTCACAGTAGCATTAGCTGCTCGTTTTCAAAGTGGATAACACCTCATCAAATCGGGTGTGACACCAGAATTTGCAGCATTGATATATATTGTCCATGTGCTTTACACCGAACACCATATGTTGATGATCTCTGATGCTGTGAACTGAATGGTTTCGCATAACCCTTCTGAATGCTTTATATCAAGAGCGAATTATTTCTAACGATCGGCCGAAGGACTTTTTGAAAAACTTTATTTGTATTAAGCTGACAAAAGACGGAAAATGAATGATGAACAATTACATTTAAGGTATATAAATAACATCGGTTCAAAGTGACGTTGTGCTGAGTCGGCGGACTGGCTTCGGGGAACAGCCTGGGAACATGCATTCGTTATGTTATATCTCGTATGATATATTGATATAACTCCTCCCTCCTTAAATTTCGGCTTCGGGCTGGAACAGGGCTGAAGGCGAACTTTTGCTGCCCTTTTCTTCGAGTTTAATTTCAATTTTGGAATTGGGTCTGTTTTTCGTGCAGTACATTTTTCGGATGCTGAAATATACTACAACAATAACAGAAATGCATATTATCAACCATAAGGTCCAGTTATTTCATTGAAAATTATCGATATCATTTATCGATAATTGATTGGTTGCGTCGATGTGTTTTTGGAGCTGGTGGATATCTTCTAATGGGATATTCTCGATTTGTAGTTGTTTCCTTGGCAGTGTTTCCATTTCCAAAACTTCATTGTTGATTTTTGGCAAGATGAGTGGCCTTCCACGGTTTGTTGTTTGGTGGTTCTCGAATTTGTAATGTTTGTATTCGAGACTACAATTTATTGGTATTCGTAAGAGGGTGCTGTGTTTGACTGTGAAAAATTATTCCTCCGGGCAACTGGATTTCATCTTGGTATCCCCTGATGTGATTGTTATGAGGTATTTCTCATTGATTTTGTTGAATATTTGTGTGGGTGGTTTTATCGGCACTTGAGGGCATCTAACATCTTTGTCCTGGATAAGGGCTGCCACGCAGTCTTCTTCTGGATGGAATCTCAATTGTTCTTGACTGCAAATGTATACGTCTAGCATTTGCATACAGGGTTGATCCATGTATTGGTATATTTCTTCTTCGAGAGCCAAGTAAGGTTTTTTGGGAATGATTATGGTGTTTTTTTCAGTTGGTATTGGAAATAAATGGAAATATTGAAAGGTTTTAGGATAAATTATGGGAAATTCTATGGCAAAAATAATTTTTGATTCCGAAAAATAACAATTTGTCTGAATTATGGAATACCATGCATGTATATCTAATTGTAAGATTTCTTTGGAATCATAGTGATTGTTCAATTCGATGAGGATATCTTTCAAATTTTGAATACTCAAAATATCAGGATGAACTGTGTGTAATTTAGCGAAAGTTATTGCATTTTCCATGTTATCTAAAAATATGATAATAACATCTGCGCTCAAAAATATTTGATCCAACATACTCGAATACACATATATTTATAGAGTTGATCTGTTACATTAATAAGATTTGGTTTATAGTTCTCGATATACTTGGACATTTCCTTTTGATTTCTGATAATTGATTCAATATGTTTTGAAAATTTATCGATTATTTGTTTGGATATTGAAATTAGGGAATTAACTTGTTTCACAATTTGCTGTTTATTTTTTTTCAGAAATTCAATTGCTTTATTATATTGTTCTCCATCTGAAGAATCTAAGGTACCAAACAGCCATTTCTGGACTGTTCCTCCAATATTTATTAAACCTCGTTTTTGTCTAATTTTTGGGTGGATTCGGATGTTGTCAAATTTATGTAAAATTTCTGAAATCAGTGGTTTCAAATGCATATTTATTTGCTAAACTTCTGAAATAAATAGTTTTGTCGTTTGGTATATCTCTTAATTTATGGAAATGTTTTATTAAGCTATGGATTTCAAACTCGAGTGTAACTAAATCAATGTCATTCAAGAAAATGTGTTTATTGGTTACAATTTTTGCAGTTCCAAATTTGAATGGGCGGATTCCTGGGAAGGGGTTTATTGATTTAATTTCAATTTCTGGATTGGCCTGGGTTTATGCCATTATTACCATTAGGAGGTTCAGGATTTTCAGTTTCCTCATTTTTAGCCTGTAACAAAGGAGGCTTTCTTAATTCTTTAATATGGATTGTTTCGACCTTGTTTTTATTATTTTTTATTTGTACCTTATTATGTTATAGCATTTTCACTATAGTGTATGGGCCTAAATACTTATTGTTCTTTTTATTTCTGTTTTTGGGGTTTTTCTTGAAAACTTTTTGATTTATTTTAAATTCATCATTTACGTTACCTTCTTTGTTCGTTTTCTCTAATACTTTCTGTTTTCGAGCTTCTAAATTTTTTTTTATTTTTTTATAAACAGGGGTTAGTTTTTGTTTGTGTTCTTGAACGTACGCCGTAAATACTTCTTTCGGGGTGAAAATTTCGTCTGGGTTTCTTGAGTTGGTGTGACCAAATACTAATTCGAATGGGGTGAAATCGGTTGAACTGTGAATAGAACTGTTGTAAGCTAATATGGCATAATTCATAAGATCTGTTTCGTTAGGGTAAGTTTCTTTCAATATTCGTAGATGTTCAATCAGGGTAGAGTGAAGTCTTTCTACAGGACTATTAGACTCGTGGTGTCCGGGAGTGGTAAAATTAACATTAATTTTGTGTAATTTTAAGAGTTCATTGACCGTTCCATTGTTGAACTCACTACCACTATCGGCAGTTATATTTTGGGGGGTACCAAAGGAAGCAAAATATTTCACTAAAGCATCGCAAATGTTAATGGCTGATTTCCCGGCAATTGGTATTGCTTGTGCAAATTTTGAGAAAGAATCGATAATAGTCAAGTATATTTTTGAATCAAAGAAAAAGACGTCTATGTGAATCAACTGAAAAGGTTTGGATGGAGTTTCAGTCAAAACTAATGGGACATATGGATTCTTTCGAGAATATTTAGCTCTGTTACAAGTATCACAGGCATTTATATAATTTGTAATTGATTTTTTCATATTAATCGAATAATAATTCCGTTTAATGTATTGCAGGGTTTCTTCAATGCCACGATGGTTTGTTTTTCCTTCGTGATGATTTTTCATCATCAGGATCTGTTCTTGTACATCTGAATAATTTTAAAGTTTGTTTACTGAAATTTTCTGAATAAACATTCGTGAAATTATTGATTAACTGTGTATTTTCAAAGTGAATAAAGTAGTTAATATTCGGTTTCAGGTAATCTTTCCTGAAATCAAAAATAAGAGGTTAATTTTTCTCTAAGGGTACTTTGAGAATTATTATTTTGTGGATTCCGTATGTCTTTTGTTCAATTGAGACTTTATTGTGTTTGCTTTTGAAAACGTGAATTTGATATATTTTGTTATTGATAATATCGTCTCGAATCGGAATTCCGTCATTTATTATTTCTTTTGATGAAGAATGGGGTGTTTCGTCAGAATGAGGAGGGTTGATTCGATCGATTGGGGTTTTTAGGTGATTAGGGGGTTTTATTTGGACATCAGAAAGTACGTTGACTTTGGATTTTTCAACGTTATTTCCACTTGTGCTTGGCATTTGTTGGTCGACTGGATTTTCTGCAAGGTCCCTCAGAAATTCCAACGTTTCTTCATTAACATTACCTGGGTTGTTAATTATCGAATCAGTTTCGTGCATATTGAGTTGTATGCGAGAGAGTGCATCTGCATTGGAATTCAATTGTCCCTTTTTATAAATGATTTTGTAATCATATTCCTCCAGTTTCAAACGCCAGCGAAATAGTTTAGAATTAGGTTCTTGGATGTTAAAAAGCCAAGTGAGTGGGCGATGGTCACATACAATTGTGAAGGGCCGTCCAAAAAGATATGGCCTGAACTGTTTGCAAGCCCAAACAATCGAAAGAAGTTCCCTTTCGATAGTACTGTATCTCTGTTCGGTTTCATTCAGAGTGCGCGAGGCATAGGCGATAGGTTTGTCTTGACCTATTGTACCTTGGGATAGGACGGCACCAAGGGCCACATTTGAAGCGTCCGTGGATAGTATGAATTCTTTCTGGAAGTCGGAGTATTGGAGTATGGGGTCATTGCACAAAATTTTCTTACAAGTTTCGAAACTTTGGATAAAATTTTGATCATGAACAATTTTTGCATTCCGTTTCAAACAGGATGTTATGGGTTTAGCAATTTTGGCAAAATCCTTAATGAATTTTCGATAATATCCCATCAAACCTAAAAACGATTTGATTTCTCTTTGGGTTCTTGGGATAGGAAACTTTTGAATTGCTGATATCTTATCTGGATTAGGTTTCACTCCATCAGGGGTGATGACATGGCCCAGATAAGCAACTGATTTTTGGAAAAATTCGGATTTATCCAATTGAATTTTGAAATTTGAGTTCCGTAATCGGTCAAATACGTGTTTAATTCCAGAAATATGTTCCGGCGATGAACTACTGAATATTATTATGTCATCCAGGTACACTA
This sequence comes from Chrysolina americana, assembly GCA_958502065.1. Lineage (NCBI taxonomy): Eukaryota > Metazoa > Arthropoda > Insecta > Coleoptera > Chrysomelidae > Chrysolina > Chrysolina americana. The sequence continues at coordinate 36,647,949 of OY293420.1, forward strand.
AACAAGTTTCATTGTTTAGACCCCTTAGGACATTGTCCAAGTTTGTCTAAAATGTCCGTAATATTCGGAAGTGGGTATTTGTGGTCTATAGTCTTGTCGTTCAATTTGCGGTAGTCGATAACTATCCGCCATTTTTGTTTACCTGTTTGATCTAATTTTTTGGGGACCACCCATATTGGGCTACTCCAAGGTGAAGTAGACGGTTGGATTATCCCTTGGTTCAACATTTTATTCATTTGGGAAGATACCTCATATTTGTGAATTTCAGGAAAACGGTAAGACTTTGTGAAAACTGGGGTTTCATCTTTCAATTTTATATGTGATATTTCATTAGAGAAACTCAGAGGGATGTTTTCACATTGGATAATGTCTCTGTACTCATAACATAACTTTCTAATGGCATCCTTTTCTTCTTTATTACAATGTTCCAATCTAAGGTTTTTGAGGTTACTTTTCAAAAGGGTTTCTTGTTTTTCATTTAATTTTTGATTCGAATTGATATTTCCAATGAAATTTATTTCGTTTGGATTCAAAAGTTCAATCTCAAAAGGTTCCGTTATATTAATTTTGACAGGTTTTGTATTGGCATTTATTATAGTTGTGAAAGCAAAATAGTTCTCTATGTTTACAATTGCTTGAGGAGATTCTAGTTTGTGTCCAAAATCTATATAATCTAGTAATCCTATGCCATTTTTTTGTCTGACAGGAAGTTTCACTACTTGTTGTGTTCTGCTTGGGATAATCAGGGTGTGAAATCATTTTTCTGGAATTTTTTTTGTTGTCAGTTCTAACTGTTCAAAAATAATTGGAATGTGATTCATTGGAGTAATTAGCAATTTTCTATGAATGTCAACTACAGCTTGTAATTGGTTTAGAAGATACATTCCTATTAGTCCATCGTATTTTTCATCAAAATCAAAAATATAGAATTTGTGGAATTCTTCGATATTGAAAATTTCGACTATAGGAATGACAGCCACTTCATTATGGAATGAAATACTATGGGAAGTTTGAATATTGAATTTTTCATTGGATATGCAATTTTCGAAAAATGTATATGCTAATTTTGGACTCATGAGACTACGTGAACTGCCTGTGTCAACCAAAAATTTTGCTTTAATTTTCGGAACATAAGTGTAGGGTAGATTGTTTTGTAAGTGATTAAGGTCTATTTTTGTTACGTGGTGTTGTCGTTGGTCAAGATTTGGTGAAAATTTTCATCAGAAACGCAATTATCTGTTTCAATCATGGTTTCAGTACTAGGTTGATCATATGAAATGTCAGAATTGTATTGGCACTCGACACCTTCGTAAGAATATGATGGGTCATACGGTTCTTCAGTAAATCCTGAAGCCATATTTTAGTACCCTTGATTTTCGAATGGGAAATTAGATTGTACGCAATCATTTAAAGGGTAATTGGTTTCTATGTTGTGAAGTTCTTCTGCATTGAAATTACGTGGACCGGAATTTTGAAAATAATTCCTATTTGAATTAAAATTTTTGTTTTGTATTGTTGGATTACGAGAGGTGGTCGACATTGGTTCGGGATTATTTTTTGGTACTTGTCCAGTAGGTTTAAAAATGTTACGAGGTGTACCAAAAACTTGTTCATTTGTAAAATATTTCTGAGGAGGAAAATTTTGTTTCGGCTGAATATTGATAGGTTGAGATGGAAATTGATACCTTAAATTTTGTGTAGGTAAGTAACTACGATTTTCAAAATTTTGACTACTGAAATTTTGTCTTTGGAAATTTTAAGGTGCTAACTGTGGGCGAAAATTTGAGATTGATTGTGGCGGTCTAAATTGACTTTTATTTGACGACTGTGGTCGTGGAGGCACCATTCTATTGTATTGAGGTGCATTTGGGTGGTATCCATTTTGTTTTTGATTATGAATAAAATTTTCTTCCTCTAGGACAAAAGATATCGCAAGTTCTAAAGAACCTGGGTTCCTTAATCTAACCATATCTTGAATTCTACCACTCAAACCACGAATAAACGTTTTTAATGAAAGTTCATCATAATTTTGAATTTTAAAGGTACGTTCTTCGTTACTTAGGTTCATTGAGATTAATTTGGAAGCTATAGTACTTCTACTTTTCTGAATTCTTTGACCAAAAGCATAAAATGTTTCATTTCTGTATGGTTTCATGATGATTAGTTCTTGAACAAGACAATCTAAATTTCTTTGATCTCCAAAACTCAGTCTGAGGAGACATTTGAATTAGCCCAATCTCTAATTTCCGGTCTACTACCAATTAACATCAAAGCATTTCCGGACAATTTCCCAATAACAGCTCTTATTAGGAATTTATTGAGTGAATCATCAGAATTTTGTGCAGTCGTATAGGTTGAGATCAAAAAACCGCAATGTTCTAGAAACACTTCTAAAGTACCATCATTAATTCCACTAAAATTTGGAATAGTATCAATATATAGTCTGAGTAATTGGTAATTCACTGTTCTTTCTACTGTGTTTGGCATGGTATTACTACTGCTTAGAGCTAAGCTATTCAATCATCCAATTAATTCGTCACTTTTGACTTTTTAATAAAGTCTTAAGAGAAAAAAAAAGGATATAACTATTATTATTAAGTACTATTATTTTCTTGAAATTGTGAAATTCTAAATTTTCTTGAGCTTAAACTATAACTATGCTTTAGACTATTATTTGCACTAATAATCAAAAAGCAATTGATTTTCACCAATTCAATACTAGTCCCAAAATTTAAAAAAAATCATATGCATTGATTTCTGATTGATTCACTTCAGTCACTTTTGCCACAGAATACGAATGAAATGATAGGAAAAATGGATGGCTCACCTATTCCTGGTTGTCTCCACGCTTCCTGGTTCAATTTCTTGTTTTCTGGAAAACTCCCCGGCGTCTGGCTCGTTCTACGAAATTTTCTTGTTTTTCAGGTCTTGGTCCGCTACGAGTTGAAACTCACAAACAAATTTGCGATGAGACGTTTTCGGACAATCCTACAACGACTGCGCCAATTATTTCTAACGATCGGCCAAAGGACTTTTAAAAAAACTTTATTTGTATTAAGCTGACAAAAGACGGAAAATGAATGATGAACAATTACATTTAAAGTATATAAATAACATCGGTTCAAAGTGACGTTGTGCTGAGTCGGCGGACTGGCTTCGGGGAACGGCCTGGGAACATGCATTCGTAATGTTATACCTCGTATGATATCTTGATATAACTAGCGACAAAATCGTAAATTATATTTTGGAATACGATATGCATTCACCCACACACAGTATTGGTCTTCGTGCAAATGCCCCTCCCAGTCTTGATTTTTGAGAGCTTCACACATATCTTTGAAGCTGATTTCCCTAGTGTACTATAAGTGGTTCAAATCACTGAAATTTCGTCTAACGCTCTGAGCCTGCTTATACCGGGTGTTTCACAGTGGATAGAACATTAGAAGTATCTGGAGAACAGAAAGACAGATTATTTCGAAAATTTGTGGGCGTGGATAATGAAACTTGCTCTATCCGTCTAATAGTTATTTATTTTACTTGGCATAAAAGCACAAGATTGAATGCCTCGGCTGGTGTTTCATAGCCGAGCGAAGCGAGGCTATGAAACCAGCCAAGGCATTAAATCTGCTTTTCTGCCGTGTGAAACATCTAATTTTTTTTTCAAATTTGTCCCAATTCCACGCAAATCAACTTTTTCATATTTAAATTGCGTTTCATTATCAATATCCAAATAACTAAATTATTTCATCAAAGGTAACTGGGCCCTGAAATACGTATTTCAAATAACGTTTTTAAAAACACGAAAATTATTTATTTAGACAAGTTTGTACTTCAAAGATTACATCAAGACTGAATAAAATTCCATTTCGCATTGTGAATGTAAAAATATAAAATTAGCAATTCTGGAATTGTAAGATATATGATTCTGCTGAGTCAGCGCTTCCTGGATGGGTGAATGTACGGAGCGGACGGTGACCGGTACGTAACTCCTCCCTCCTAAGATGAAGTTTTGGTTGGGACAAACAAAACTTCTGAAGACGGCAAGGGTTGTGTGGCTTCTTTGGTCCTTCCCTTGGATTTCCTGAACTTATTCAGGCTGAATATTACGACTCCTAGGATGATGATTATGTATAAAGGAATCGTCCAAGGATGATGGCTGGAATACCTCGGGGATTCAATCTGCAATGGTTGAAGTCGGTTCCCTTGTACTTGCAAATCGTGTAGTTGGTCTAGTGAAATATCATCTAGTTGAAGTTGGCTTTTTTCCATGATCCGCTTGAGTATTTTGACTTCGGGGAGGAACAGTGGCTTCCCTTTGGCATCGCCTTTTTCGTTGGTGTATCCCTGTCCAGAGGTTAGGATGCTGCACTGGTATGGGATTTCGATGAGAAATGATCCGTTGAGCTTCACAAAGTCAGTTTCGTCACATCGGGTTTGGACTTTCTCTTCGTGAGGGAAAATTGCGATATAACTGGATTCACTAACTTCCTCAATTAGGGGCTTATTTACAACTATATTAGCCATTTTGCATTCGGCTTTGTTGTATTTTACTAGAAGAATTGAGAAAATGCAATCGCTTTCTTGGGTACCATCAATCAGGTAGTTATTCTGACATAGGTAGTTTGGATTCAGGTAAAATCATGGCCTGGCGTCATATTGAAATAGTTCGTTACTCATTGTGAAAAAGGTATTTTTGGGAATAATTGTTGTGGAATTCTGTGTGGGTATTGAGTAGAGGTGGTAATGGGTGAAGACATCAGGGTGGACTAAGGGGATATGCAGCGCAAAAACTAGTTTGGTATTTGAAAAATATGCATCAACTGGGGTTATATCAAATTGTTTATACGTGTCTTTAGTATCTGAGTAAACTAACTGATCTCTGGAATGATTCGAGAAGAGAAGAGAAGAGAATTGAATATTGATTTCATGTCATCGATAGATATTATGCTATGATGTAAAGTACCAAGCTTAGCAAATGATATAGCATTTTCAATACTTGTGAGAATTGAAAGCAGTGTATCCAAATTGAATTTTATTTGGGTGTATGTGTCTACAAGTGACAGGAAATATGTGCTGTTGTTATTCAGTTGTTCTATACTTCCCCTGATTACATTTTGGTTATGAACCATTAATGAAAATGTTTCATTATTATTCTTTAAAATTTTGTGGGTCAACGATATTTGCTGATTTAGAGAGTTGACAATTTGTTCTTGATTGTTTTGCAATTTTTCGATTGCGGCATCATAGCGTTCGGCATCTTCTTGATCTAAGTTGCCAGAAATAGATTTAATGATATTCCCTAAACCATTGATTAGTCCTCTTTTTTGTCTGTTCGTTAAAGGATAGACTGATCGAAATTTTTCCTTTACCGATTTCATCTGATAATCAATGTGTTGTTCAGTATATTCGTGTAGAGATGTTAAATATTTAGAATTGAGGTTATAGTTCGCAAGAGATGATTTTATTACATTATAATTTTGAGCTAATATTTCGATTTCATCTGATATTGGTTTGAAATCGATGTAGTGTAAAAACGTATGGGTGGCTACTTTAATTTTTGCTGTCCCCATCCGAAAGGGCAAGATTCCTGGGTTGTTCTTCAAATTAGTTATTTGTACTTTCTTGGGGATCGTCAGATGAACTATCGTCAGGAGTAGGAGGGTCCTGTAACAAATTTGGTTTTGTTACTGAGGCTCGAGGTTTCTTGAAAATGTTTTTGTGATAGGTATTACGATTGGTTTTCAGTTTCAGTCCTTGATCAGTTATGACAGTTTCTTTAATAAATGGGGGGTTTAATTTTTTTCCACGTGTTTTGACATCGTGTCGATAAACTTCGTCATTTTTAGTGTAATTTGCTGGTTCTTCCCGAGTTGGATTTTGTTTTTCAATATTTTTTTCTTTCTGTTTTTGAGAAATGTCGTGTATGTAGTCGAAAATCTGAAGTGTTTTTTGTTTATGTTCTTGTATATAATTGTTTAAAATTTCGTATTATATGTCTAAGTCGAAGGGGTCTTTTGTGTCGAGGTGTCCTCCCACAATATCGATTGGCTTTTCTTTGGTGACAGAGTGTATGGAGTGGTTGTACCCAAAAATAGCATAGGGCATTAGACTCGTTACTTCTGCACGGGGGTTTTCAAGTTTTAAAACCCTCAAATGCTCGAGTAAAGTAGAATGAAGCCGTTCTACGGGGGCATTGCTAGTGGAATTTTTTGGGGTTACAAGGTGAAGGTCAATTTTGTGAAGTTTTGTGAAGTCCGTAGCGTCGAATTTTTGAATTCTGTTCCGCTGTCGGCTACAATTTTTAGGGGTAATCCATGAAATGACATGAATATGATAAGATTCTCCACGATGGAGACTGCATTTGCCGCTGTTAGAGGAAGAGCTTGAGCGTATTTTGAAAAGGTGTCTATGATAGTTAAAAACTTTTGGCTATTGGCCTGGAAAACATCAATATGTACTACTTCAAAGGGTTTCCTAGGTGTTGGTGTAATTTGAAAATTGATTTTCGGTGGGCTTCTGTCATATTTTGTTCTTTGGCAGATATCACATTTATTTATATAGTTTCTAACATCGTTAGCACAATTTGGCCAATAGTATTTTCTTTTTATTTGTTGTAAGGTTTCTTGAATACCACGGTGATTTGTTTTAGTCTCATGATTGTATACTAAAAGTTCTTTTTGTCTGTATAGTTCTGTGATGTTTTCAAGTTTAGTGTTGCATTTTATCAAATTGAATGTTGAATTTTTGAAAGTTTGCATCATAAGGTTACTGAGACTTTCGTACAGTTTGTTCGAATCATCGTCATTGAAATAAAAAGCGTACGTCTTTTTAGGCTGTCCAAAGTCTTTGAAAAATGTGATAATTGGGGAAAGGTCATTGTCCACTATATAAATGTTCCATAAATTCTTCTTGTTTGGTTCCCATAAACATTTTTTAGTAGTCCTTCTGGGCAATACCGATTTAGAAATATGGATTTGATTTTGAAATACGTTAATCGGTGATTCACTTGCATTTATTTTTGTACAGGGTCCTCGGCATTCGTGTGGACTGTTTCATTATTTTCTTCGTTTGGGGTTGGGGTGATTTCTTGGACTGGTTCTTCCTCGCTTGAAGTTGAAGTTTCAGTTTCCACTTCGATTTCGTTTTCGTCTGGGGTTTCGTCGAGGTTATTGACTAGGGATGAGGTGTCCGGGTCCCGTGTACGAGTTTGCTCTACGTTGAACTTTTTCATATATTGGAGGAATGGAGATGTTTCATCTATGTCTTCCGTTCTGGTCTTCGAAGTGTTTGGTTGTGGTTCTACTTCGTTGGCATGGATTTCAATTCTCGATAGGGCATCTGCATTGGTGTTTTTTTTCCTTTTTTATATCGAATCTCGTAGTCGAATTCTTCTAACTTCAGTTTCCATCGGATTAGTCTCGAGTTTGGCTCCTTCAGCGACATCAGCCATTGTAGTGGTTTATGGTCTGTTAAAATAACGAATTTTCTACCGAAAAGATACGGTCGAAAATATTTTGTTGCCCATACAATCGCTAAGAAATCCTTTTCAATGGTGCTATAGTTTTGTTCAGCATCGTTAAGCGTCCTTGATGCGTAGGCAACAGGGCGGTCAGACCCAACAGGACCTTGTGATAAAATAGATCCAATGGCCGAATTTGAAGCGTCTGTGGTTAGGTTGAAGGGTTTGTCGAAGTCTGGGTATTGTAGTATGGGGTCATTTGTCAGTAAGATTTTGCAATGGTCAAAAGCTTTAAGGAAGGTGGCGTCGTGTTTTATTTCAGCGCCTTTTTTCAGACAGTTTGTGAATGGTCTTGTGATTTTTGCAAAGTCCTTGATAAATTTACGGTAATACCCTAAAAGTCCCAAAAATCCCTTTATCTGTCTTGTAGTTTTTGGAATAGGATAGTGCATTATTGCTCTAATTTTATCTGGGTTTGGTTTTACGCCCTGTGGTGTTACAATGTGTCCGAGAAAAGCAACTTCCTTCTTGAGAAATTCTGATTTATCAATCTGAATTTTCAAGTTAGTATCGCGTAGCCTTTGAAACACTCTTTTTAAATTAATCATGTGTTCCTGCAAAGATGTTGAGTATACAATAATGTCATCCATGTATACCAGGCATATTTCGTTTTGCAGCCCTTTCAAGACGTCATCCATCACCCTACTCAGAGTAGCTGGGGCATTCTTCAAGCCAAAGGGAACTCTCAGGTACTCGTAGTGACCGTTCTCGACATTGAATGCGGTCTTTTGAACGTCTTCCGGAGCCATCTCTATTTGATGAAATCCGCTCGCCAAATCTAGGGTGGAGAAATATTGGCACCTTCCTAGCTTATCTAGGATGTCACTGATGTTTGGCAGGGGGTAGCGATCGTCGATGGTCTTTTCATTTACCTTACGGTAATCGACCACGATTCTCCACTTTTTCTTCCCACTAGCGTCTGCTTTTTTTGGTACCACCCATATAGGTGATGACCAGGGCGAGTTACTGGGGCGGATGATATTTTGTTCGAGCATGGAATTTATTTGTTTGGCTACTTCCGCTTTGTAAATGAAGGGATACCTATACGACTTGGAATAAACGGGAATTTCGTCTTTTGTCTTGATTCTATGTTTAACCTGATTAGTAAATGTCAGTTTTTCCCCTTCATAATGAAAAATATCCGAGTATTTGCCGCATAAGTTTTTTATGTGTGTCTGTTCTTCTTGATTCATATGTTCTGTACGAATGAGGTTACGAATGTCGTTTTCGTCTGTGTGAAAGGTGTTTATGTCCGCATGATAAAATTCAAAGTTTTGAGGTGAAAATGGATGAGTACTGAGTGGCTCAAATAGTTGAATTTCGCAATTATAGTCATTTCCATTTTCTAACTCGACCCATGCGTATCCGTTATTAGCTGTAGTTAGTGTTTCTCTTATCAAACATTCGTTTATTTTTGTTGGAGGGACGAAGATATCGCCCGTGGATTGACTTACAGTCACTTTAATTTTGGTTCCCGTATTGGGTTCTATTTCGACAAAAAATAATAACCTTTTCTTTGTTTCATAGTACTGTATGTAATTTTGCGAAGATGGAGTATACATTATTGAGTTTGAAAAATCAATTTGAGCGTTGAGTTGCTTAAGTATATCAAGTCCTATCAGTCCATCAAAGTATTGGTGAAATTTGAATAAATGAAATTTCAGCATTTGTTGATGGTTAAATTCATCGAAGGAAGGGATGCTTGCACAGTGATCACGTTTTGATTGTAGAAAAACTGATGTGACTGTAAATGGCTCTTTGAAAATATTTTCAGGGTAAAATTTGTTTGCAATATCGGGGTTCATGAATGATTTAGTTGCTCCTGTATCTATTAAAAGTTTAATAGGTGGGTTTTTGATTTGTATGTAAGGGAGTTCTGTTTTGTCGTATATAGTATTCAGTTCAATTATGTTTCGTCCCTGTTGGACCTCATCTCGTGAAAATTTTGTTGTGTTTCGTCATAGTAATCGAATTGTTCTGTCTCTTCTACGTAAGGTTCGTTCGGGTAATACTCTTGTGGGTGGAATTCGTCGGGTGTTTCGTAATTTTGGTCATATTCAAAATTATGGAGTTCTTCAGAAACGAAGTTACGTCTCTGATGTGGGTTTGATTGGAAATAGTTTCGAGATTGTTGTTGATAGGGGGGTCTGTTGGAATTGTTTTGAAGATTTTGTGTTCTAGTTACAATACTCATAGGGGTAGGTTTGGAAGTGGATGGTCCATTATGGGGTTTCCACACGTTTCGGGGTGCACCGAATACTTCCTTGTTACTGAAATATCTTTGGGGTGTACCACTTTGGCGTGGTTGTATCTGAATTGGTCCCCTAGGGAATTGAGGCTGACTTGAGATGTTTTGGTGATTTTGAAATTGTCGGAGAATATTTTGTTGCAATTGGGGTCTATCAGAGTGGTAGTTTTGGGTGTATCGTTGTCCAAAATTTTCAATCTGTGGTCTGATAGTAGTTGAAAATTTATGAAAATTATTTACTTGAGATTTTTGAAGGTATCTAATATTGTTGTCTTCAATTAAATATTTTTGGGCTTCAGCCAAATTATTTGGTTTCATTGACCTTACCATAGAACTTTGAGGTTCTCTTAAACCAACAAATAATGTGTGTAGTGCGTGTGAATCATAGAGTAATTTTTTGCTCACTTTAATTTGATCATTAATTACATGTAAATTGAAAAAATTATGGAGTAAGTTGAGTGTAGACACTACCCTTGAAAAAAAATTCAATGAATTTTCACTGGGACTTTGTCTCAATGAACCTAGATCTGATAATAAACTGCTTTCATTTCTTTGATCACCAAAATGATTAATTAATAAATTTTTAATGGTATTGAAATCATTGCTACCACTAAGCGAAAATACTTCTTCAGCTGGTCCAGTTAGCTTGGAAAATATTCCGTTCAGTAACAATTTATTCTGAGCACAATTTACGTTTGCCGGGGTAGCGTCCCAATATGTATTCAATAGATCGGTAGATGTTGAAATAAATCTGTATAACCTGCACGGGTTACCGTCAAATTCCGGTACGATTTGCAAAAGTTTTATATCAAATACTGGTGTTGCCATTATTATTGATTCAACTATTTTTTCTAATTCTTTTGTTTTATTACTATTTAAGCTGAGAGCTTCCAATGATTCAACTAAATCTATCTCAACTTTTCGCCAATATCACTCAAGGAATTTGGAAAAGTTGAGGAGTCTGACATATGAAACGAAAAAGGAATCAATGAGTAACTCACAAAATAGCCTTTTTCATCCTCTGGTGGTGGTGTCTCCGGAGCTGAAGTTCTGCAACCTGCCCTCGAACTGCGGCTAATCCAATAATGGTACTTTCACAGTTTTAACTTTGTTTTTCTCGTTCCCGAACTTTTTCTGCCGGTTCTTCTCGATGAAGAGTTGAGACTCAAGGATATCTAAGCGGTAGATGCCTTCGAGATCCTACAACGACTGCGCCAAATACGTATTTCAAATAACGAATAACGTTTTTAAAAACACGAAAATTATTTATTTAGACAAGTTTGTACTTCAAAGATTACATCAAGACTGAATAAAATTCCATTTCGCATTGTGAATGTAAAAATATAAAATTAGTAATTCTGGAATTGTAGATATATGATTCTGCTGAGTCAGCGCTTCCTGGATGGGTGAATGTACGGAGCGGACGGTGACCGGTACGTAACTCCTGCGTTACTATGTTTACCGCTGATGACGTTTGTTGAATTTGTTTGTTTACTGTTTACTTTGTCATTGTCAATTTTAATAACCAGTTTGATTTAAATTATTACTTGGAAGGTTGCCTAGCAACGAACTTTTTCTGCCTAGGCAGTAAAAGTGGACTTTTTCTGCCTAGGCATTAAAAGTACAACTTCTAAGCATGCCAAGTGTCATTAAAAGGCCGCTTTTAATGTCATTTGGAGAAAAAATATTTTCATCAATACAGTGTTGCCGCTTCTATCAGAAAGTAGTAGCTACTTTGTTATTTCCAATGGAACATCTCTTATATTATATCAGTTTTGGAATCCTTATAAGATTCCTCACAACTTTCCCACATAATTCTCTATACCTATCTGTGACGATTTCCGAGATAAAAATTATTTTGTCCAATTATTGTGCAAAACCTGATCATTGAAAAATATCAATTTTTTCCCAATGCAAATTTACAAAATATTGCAATTTGGATTATAGCTGCATAAGACCATTAAGTATTATGTCGATGAACTGTATCTCAGTTTCAGCGTAGAGGGAGGCTCAGAAGTTAGATCCTTCCGGGGACTCATGAAAATGACTGAAACTCCGTTTTTTTTAATGAAACACCTTGGATCAAATTCCTGAAATGCTAGAGTTACTCGATGTTCTAATTCTTCCCTTGTGTTGACAGGTGATCTGTAGACTCTTTGCTTGATAGTGCCCCACAAATAAAAGTCTAGGGGTGTAAGATTAGGGGATTCAAGGAGCCAGTTCCATGAACCCAAACGTCTAATCCATCGATCGTCAAATATACGGTCCAATTCCAACCCGACTTCTGCAGTACAATGAGCAGGAGCTCCATCAAGTTGATACCAACATGATCGATATTATTCTAGTGTCAGTTCCTCAATGAAATCCCCAACCGTTGTCCTCAAGATATTCAAATATTTTCTAGAATCAAGGTTTTCATCATAAATCAAAAAGCGCAGTTGATTATCCATAATTAAACAGAAAACGATGAAACAAAATTTTTCTTGATATCCCATTTCCCTTGTGACATGCGGATTTTCCCAGTAATGAAGATTCCTCCTGTTGAAAATACCTTCCCTCGATCGAAAATTTTGATTCATAATTCTATATTATCTTCTCGAGAAAATATTTGTTTACTTGTGTACGCACATAGTTCGATCCTTTGCTGAGCGTCTTGGGGCTTGGGAGCTTGAACTTTATGAAATTTGTAGTCATGCATTCCGTGTTCCTTCAGAATCTTATGAACTGATGAAAGTTTCACACCTAAATCGTGAACCGCACTACGAATGGAAGCTTGAAGATTCCCGTAGAAGTACGTCAAAACATTTAATGCGTTGTCCTCATTACCTGTCACAAGTCTATGCAAGTTTCTTGTTACTTTCAAAGAAGATCCAAACATTTCAAAATTTCTCTTCAATCTTATGAATTTTCTCAAATTCATTCGAGGTAAATCAACATACTTTTCAATAAACTCTCTGCATGTTCTACTGATATTCTTGTTACATTGACCATAAATGATGAATAAATCCATCAAAACCACATTCGAGTAATTATTTTATGCCAATAGTACTTTCACACCCATGCAACTTGAATACAGGATGACAATGAAAATAACATGTTAGTTCTCTGCCAGAATGAAGTTCATAGCCTACTATCTAAATCACTATCCAATATTTATTTTATTGAAGACGAATTCATAACATAAGTGATCATAACTAACAAACTGTACGAGATAGGTATAGGAAAAGTATACTCAATTAAATTGAAATATGTTACAGCTCTGCAAATAAGTAATAATATACAAGGTGTTTCATTTAAAAAAACGGAGTTTCAGTCATTTTCTTGAGTCCCCGGAAGGAACTCACTTCTGAGCCTCCCTGTATGCTGAAACTGAGATCCAGTTCATCGACATAATACTTAATGGTCTTATGCAGCTATAACCCAAATTGCAATATTTTGTAAATTTGCATTGGGAAAAAAATTTAAATATTTTTCAATGGTCAGGTTTTGCACAAAAATTGAACAAAATAATTTTTATCTCGGAAATCGTCACAGGTAGGTATAGGAAATTATGTGGGAAAGTTGTGAGGAATCTTATAAGGATTCCAAAAATGATATAATATATGAGGTGTTTCATTTGAAATAACAAAGTAGCTACTACTTTCTGATATAAGCGGCAACACTGTATTGACGAAATTATTTTAGACGGATAGAGCAAGTTTGATTATCTACGTCCACAAATTTTCGAAATGATCTGTCTTTCTGTTCTCCAGATACCTCTAATGTTCCATCCACTGGGAAACACCCGGTATATCACTCAATCATTCTATGAAACCATTAAAACAATATTAGTATTTCTAATAAGGAATAACAAGTCATAGTTGAAATAAACCAAATATAATAACTTCTGCATAACATAAAATTAAATAATATATTGATAAAACATAAAATGAATTGATTTTATTTCCAGAAACTTTGTAATTGTTATTTACGGTATTCTTTTCTTTTTAGCCTGCCTCTTTTTCTTTCTGAAGCTGAGGCATTTTTAAACCAGTTTTTCATTGCTATCATTATTTCTGCATTTGTTACATTTTTGACGAAGTATTTCTTCTAACTGAAAATATATAAAGTATGTAATTCATGAATAATTTTAGAATTTTAAAGAATATCACCATATAAGATGAATGATCTTGTATCTAGAGCGAGCCAAACCAACTTTTATTATTTCGTCCAGACCAATTCATATTTAGAGACTCCTCAATATTATATAAACACATGCTTTTCAAAATATTTTTCATCTTTGATCTGAATATCGCTTTGGGTAAGGATGATATGGCATGTGGTATTGCATTATACAGGTATATGTCTAGATTAGATTAGATAGGTCAGTTTGGGGCTTCTGTGCCATAAGCATCTACACCGAGACCTTTGCAGATCTATTGTGTGTGCCCTCGAAATCGATTTAGAGTTCTTTGTCTAGCCCTGTCTTAATCACGAGACTCCATAAGCTAGTTTTTAGAACTCCCATATATTTGGGAGCTTCTGGTTTTTCTTCTCCCAGCATTAGAAACCTCAGCCTTGACAAGCCCTCGCAGTGGCATAGTATGTGTGTTGATGTTTCCTCTTCTTCCTGGCAGAACCTGCACAGCATTTCTTCTGCCAGACCGATTATGCTCATATGTTTATTGAGCCTACTATGCCCTGTGAGGAGTCCATAGCCTACTATCTAAATCACTATCCAATATTTATTTTATAGAAGACGAATTCATAACATAAGTGATCATAACTAACAAACTGTACGAAATAGGTATAGGGAAAGTATACTCAATTAAATTGAAAAATGATACAGCTTTCCAAATAAGTAATAATATACAAGGTGTTTCATTTAAAAAACGGAATTTCAGTCATTTTCTTGAGTCCCCGGAAGGAACTCACTTCTGAGCCTCCCTGTATGCTGAAACTGAGATACAGTTCATCGACATAATACTTAATGGTCTTATGCAGCTATAATCCAAATTGCAATATTTTGTAAATTTGCATTGGGAAAAAATTGATATTTTTCAATGGTCAGGTTTTGCACAATCCAGTTCATCGACATAATACTTTAAGGTCGTATGCAGCTATAATCCGTTGTGTCATCCGTGGGAAAATATTAGTTGAACAGTTGATTATTATTCATTTGTCAGGGACAGGACAATTATAATGTTGTCCGACCCACCCTGTCACTGATGAGAGGCAATAAACCTCGAAACATGCATGTCTGCAGGTGGTCATTCCTAGCCAAATGAAGGATAATCTTCTGTTTAATTACAAGACAAGCACTTGCAATTAGGGTCTTCTTAGAAGAACGTTGCACAAATATTTGCCAGATGTAGTTCAATGTCCGTCGTGATATTAGCCAGGGAAGTAGTTGTTTTCTGACAGATGTTTGCCTTTTATTTTCCACTTGGTGAAAATGCTTAGAGAGAAGGGTACCCCGTATTCTTTCACATTTTTGATACCTCTCTGGCACAATATATTCGAACTCGTTCGAATTTTTACAGATTTCTCTTCCCGGAGACTGTGCTACTCGGGAGTATTTTGTCTTGCTCCGTGCGGATGGCACTGCGATCAACTTTGTTGTAGTGCGTTGCGTCATCCGTGGGGAATTATTAGTTAAACAGTTGATTATTATTCATTTGGCAGGGACAGGATAATTATAATGTTGTCCGACCTACCCTGTCACTGATGAGATGCAATAAACCTCGAAACATGCATGTCTGCAGGTGGTCATTCCTAGCCAAATGAAGGATAATCTTCTGTTTAATTACAAGACAAGCACTTGCAATTTAGGAAGAACGTTGCACAAATATTTATCAGATGTAGTTCAATGTCCGTCGTGGTATTAGCTAGGGAAGTAGTTGTTTTCTGACAGATATTTGCCTTTTATTTTCCACTTGGTGGAAACGCTTAGAGAAAAGGGTACCCCGTATTCTTTCACATTGTTGATACCTCTCTGGCACAGTATATTCGAACTAGTTCAAATTTTTACACGTTATTATCCCACTTTATAGGTTGGCACATCTGGTATACTGAATTCGTTGATTAATCTTTGATACACTCTGTATACTCCACGATTACCCATTGCATCTAATATCGCTGTCATGATTTTTTGAGCCGGTGATGTCTTTCTCACGAACTCGCTCACTTCTCTGAACACATGACTTGCTTAAATGAAACTGCTTTGACTGATTCGATCTTCCCGCCAAATGAAGGATAATCTTCTGTTTGATAACAAGACAAGCACTTGCAATTTGGGTGTTCTTGGAAGAACGTTGCACAAATATTTGTCAGATATTGTTCAATGTCCGTCGTGGTATTAGCCAGGGAAGTAGTTGTTTTCTATCAGATGTTTGCCATTTATTTTCCACTTGGTGGAAACGCTTAGAGAGAAGGGTATATTCTTTCACATTGTTGATACCTCTCTGGCACAATATATTCGAACTCGTTAGAATTTTTACACATTATTATCCCACTTTATAGGTTGGCACATCTGGTATACTGAATTCGATGAATATTCTTTGATACACTCTGTATACTCCACGATTACCCATTGCATCTAATATCGCTGTCATGATTTTTTGAGCCGGTGATGTCTTTCTCACGAACTCGCTCACTTCTCTGAACACATGACTTGCTTAAATGAAACTGCTTTGACTGATTCGATCTTCCCGCCAATTGCAAGTATGTGTAAAATGTCTTAACCCTACGACGCTACGGAACCATTTTGGTGTATTTGAAATAACACACACCTCACTCAAAAATATGCCAGGTCATCTTGATACTGTCTTCAGCATTCTGAAGTTATTCGTCTAGTTGGTGATGTCTTTCTCACGAACTTGCTCACTGCTCTCGACATAAGACTTGCTTAATTGTAACCGATCTGATTAATTCCCGCCCATTGCAAGTATGCGCCAAATGTCTTTCCCTACCTCACTACGAGACCACTTTCACTCATAACCAATATCATGTAGTTCTCTGAAGAATATGTCAACATGCCTTCAGCCTTTTGAAGTTATTCGTCTCGCCGGTGGTGTCTTTCTCACGGGCTCGCTCACTTCTCTGGAACACTACACAAGACTTGTTTTATTGAATCCGATCTGAATAATTCCCGCTCATTGCAAGTGTGCGTCAAATGTATTTTCCCTACCTCGCTACGATACCACTTTCACTCATAACGAATAACATGTAGTTCTGTAAAAAATATGCCAATATTGTTTTGTTTTTTTTTTAATTGTTTTTCTGTTAACTAGCTGTCATCCCCCTACGAACGACAACCCTCAGAAGTCAAAACTTGTGCGAGCCAAGTATTAACGAGGTCTTACCTTTTAACTTGCCATTCCTAGCACGAGACCAGTGACCATGCTGGGAATCGAACCCATGTCCTTCTGATCGATAGGCTAGCGCTCTACCATCATGACCACTGCGGCCCATATACCCATATGCCTTCAGCCTTTTTAAGTAATTCGTCTCGTCAGTGGTGTCTTTCTCACGAACTCTCCCACTTCTCTGGACAAATGACCTGTTTAATTGAAACGGATCTGATTATTTCGATCTTCTTAACCCGTTTGAAGTACGCATCAAATCAATACGTATACGTCTTAACACTACTTCGCTACGGGACCATCTTGGTGTATTTGAAATAACACACACTTCACTCAGAAATATGTCAAGTCATCTTGATAGTGCCTTCAGCATTTTGAAGTCATTCGTCCCATTGGTGATGTCTTCCTCACGAACTTGCTCACTTCTCTGGACACAAAAATTGTTTAATTGAAACCGATCTGATTATTTCGATCTTCATATTCGTTTCAACTATATGTCTGTATGTATATGTCTTAACCCTACTTCGTTGCGAAACCATCTTGTTGTATTTGAAATATTACACACTTTACTCAGAAATATGTCGAGTCATCTTGATACTGTCTTCAGCATTTTGAAGTTATTTTCTTTTCTAAACGGAAATCTTGTTCACGAACTCGATATTACTTCTCTGAAATACTCGAAGACGTGATTAATTTAAATCATCCCACTCACTTGAATGTTTCAATTATGTTTTTCCTGTACTCGTCAGATTTGGTGTCTTCCCAGGATCGTACTTTTTTTTATGTGGACCTCGTGGCTACGAGACCATCGTTGTCTATTTAAATTAACATGGACTTCACTCAAAAATATTCCAACCTTCGAAATCTTTTATTTCTTCGGCGTAGGTTGGTTTTCCACTTTCCACGTCTAATCTGAATATTTCAACTCTTTCCAACATTGTCTTCATGTGTTAGATGCTAGACCAATACAATTGCCCACGTCGTTTACGAGCTCACTTAAATTAAAAAAAAAGGATGGATTTTACTCAAAAATGTTTGGTGATTTCCCAAAGGTCTTTCTACGCCATCTCTCGCCCATAATTATTTCAACTATTCAGTATTCAACTTTGTATGAATTCGCAAAAGCAATCGACAAGTGGCAATTATTACCGCGATGTTAGTTCAGCTTTTACCTAATAGGTGCTGCTGTATCATCCTCCAATCCAGGTATGACGTGATCAGACTCTAATTTCCAGAACATTCTGAGCTATTCGATTACAAACTCTATTCAAATGATGAATGCAAAGGGAGATAGACATAAAATCCAATGGTATAAAATGAGGTGATATACAGACCCAGAATCGAGTGCTTTGGTCTAAAAATCCGATTGGTTTTGTTTATACAGGTGTTCGATTGCCTCATCATGTGATCAAGAATTCTTTGGAACGCAAATATGGGAATAAACAAATTTCTGTACCAAATTTATTCACAAACACTTAAGAAATTCGCTACATATTTCAACTTCCGATTTTTGCAAACAAATTCTCGGAATACGAAATTCTCTTAAAAATCATCGATAATGGCGTATTGAGGAAACAGCAATGACAAATATGTATCAAATCGAGCATTTAAAACGTTCCAGCCACTGGGCTTATTTCTGTTGTGTCAGCAATACCTACCTACCTGCTTGAAATCGTTGACCCCTCATAAATATGGATGTTGAGATGGTAAATAAACTCAAATTATATGCGGATAAATACTTGAAGTTTGTTTGATTCTTTGGCAAAAATTCACATAGTATTTTGATAATAAAATAAATATACCGTGGTACCTATATGAATGAAATGTCTGAAAGTTCGATTATTACCTACCGAGCTCTCATGAAGCGATTTGAGACTATCTATACAGGGTGCCCTCACAAAAACTGACGGATTTCAATATATCAATTATTCGAATATGCTAATATAAACAACTGACAGTCGAAATAAACACTCGTGAGAAACATGCATTCTCTCAAACACTTGGGCTTGGATTTTAGATTTTTCGCACCCGTCAAAAAATTACCGGTAATTTCGCTAAAAAATCGTATCGCATGGGTGTGGTTGAGTTAGGAGGACCAAACGTTGCTTTTTACGACTTACCAAACATGTCCACGCCACCCGATGAGGAAAGTCTTTCGCAACGAAACTTGCCAAGAAACAGAATGGTTTTTGCTCCAACCGCCAGCATCTCAAGTGGTGGAGGAGATGACCCCTCGCACGATGCCTGCAGCGCCCCGAGTAACGACGACGATGTCAAGATGCCCTACAGACGCCCTACAGAACACAGGCAGCTGATGTGTGCATCATTCTTAGAATTTCAGATAGAGACAGTGATCAAGTTCATGGTCAAATCGTGTTTCTTGGAATTTAATTGGAGAGAGTGTAAACAAACACCGGATGTGGCTTATCGCTATTTCACGGCGGAGACGTATTTTTCTTTTGGAATTTCATTCGAGAAAGTGAATTAATATCCATCATAATTTCCTGTTGTTCTAAGACAGGCATTTTTCATATTTCATCTTTTGTTTTATCAACTGAGGCGGCGGGCATTTTCACACAGCGAATCACGTGACGTTTTTTTCTCTTCCAGCCAATTGCTCTCAGCGAATCTCGTGATGGGACGTTTTTTTCATAACTTCTGCCATCGATGCCATGTTTTTTTGCCTTCCGCTCCATCGCCGTCATGTTCTTTTGCAGAAAAGACGCGCGCCACTTAGGGTGAAACGCAGCTGACGACCCCCAACCCCCTAAACTCTTCGGCGAACACGTCATCTTCTTCAGCAACTCTCCACCAACGGCGAGAACTTGATGGACGCGGCCATCGAGAGATAAATCCCCGTGTAGAGCAATACAAATACCAGGACACTCATCGGTCCTGGTATTTGTACTGCCATACTGCTGTCATCTACAGACCTTTTTTTTGTGGGGGGGGGGAACCGCATGGCAGCAACACCTTTTGTTCTATCGGCAATGGTAGTGTCGGGCGCTACTCCGACTAAAACCCCCCAATCTTCTCCCCTGCCTCCGGAATCACCATGGCTTTGGTTTGCATGGGGGTCAGGGGCCGTGCTCTTTCAAACTCGTCTCTTTGTCTTAATTGTTTATGCCTCTGCGTGCTCTTGCGACTGCCTGATTCTTTCCTCTCGTTCATTTATTGTAAGGACACCTTTTATGTAGTCGTGTATACTATTCCATTTTCGTCTACTGCCTAACATCACGTTTATTACGTTACGTATCTGGGTCAATGTGAGTTCCGATCTCTAACATTAGCCTCGTTCTTTCCCTCTCCCACTTTCCACAATTAAATACTGTGTGTTCTGGTGAATCGATGTTTCCGCAATAGGGGCAGTTTGGGTTTTCTGCCTTATTTATTTTCACTTTGTAATTTTCGTAGCATCCATGACCCGTCAGGAATTGGTTCAGGAAGTAGTCGGTCCTCCTATGCTTACATTTGGTCCACTCCTTTACGTTTCTTATCAACCTTTTCGTCCACTGGCCGACAGTGGTGTTTTCGTCCCATTTATGCTGCCATGTTTCCAAGGTACATCCCTTTCCTCATCTCTTACCTCCTTGGTGTTCCCGTTTCGCCTTCTATAGAGTCTCGCTCTCTCCAGTGCAAGTAGTACTATGGGGGGCACTCCCATAACAACTTAGATTGCAGCAGCCGATACTGTTCTATATGCGCTTCCTGCCCTAAGCAAAGCTTTCCTTTGACAGTTGGTGATCATGTCTTTGTACTTCTTGACGTTCAGTACATTTACCCAAGTCGGGGCCCCGTAGAGCAGTATCGACTGAACTACTCCATACAGGGCTGTCCTCTTCATGCTCCATGGGCCCCCAATATTTGGCATGAGGCGCGTGAGAGCTGCCATCCTGCCTTCTGCCTTGGTAACCGCATACTTTATATGCCCCTCCCCCACATCCTGTCGTCTACGATCACCCCGAGATATTTCAATTGCCTAGTATGTTGCCAGTGATAATGAAACCTTTATTTCCTTTTATAATAAGTCCAGGTCCATTTATAGGAGAATCTTGAGAGCTGCTAAAACAATACACTACAGAAACAAAATAGGAAACGCAAGACATAAGCAGAAAGAGATCTGGGCAATTGTCAATGAGTTGAGAGGTAAAAACAATTCCGTCTCGGTAAAAACAAAATTAGAATGTAACGATATCAATGAATATTATTGTTCGGTTGCAGAAACTGTTTCCAAAGACATTCTGTCCTCAAACGATCCACTGAGTTATTTAAGTCATATCTCTGTTTGTGAATCATTCTTTTTCGCTCCTACGGACATCGTGGAGATGAAACAAATTTTTAATGAAATAAAAAATAAAAATGCGTCTGGGTGGGATGACTTATATTTACAAATATTTTCATATCTTCCTGACTCTGCACTTACGATACTAGTGGAAGCAGTAAATTTTTCATTTGTCAAAGGAATTCTTCCATCATGTTTGAAAAACGCAATTGTCATACCGTTGCATAAGGGAGGGTGATACTGATAATCCTGCAAACTTCAGACCCATTTCAATGTTACCCACACTCTCGAAGATAATAGAAAAACTCGTGAGAAAAAGAATGATGGCTTTTTTAAATAGGCACAATACTATTAATCTTACTCAATATGGATTTCAAAGAGAAATAGGAACAAATGATGCAATGTTTAACCGTCTACAAAATGTTTATATGAAAATGAATGATAGAGAAGTTGCTGCAGCGGTTTTTTGTGACCTGACAAAGGCCTTCGACTGTGTTAACCACAAAATTTTATTGCAAAAATTGGAGGTATATGGGTTCAGAAATGAGGTTATCCAGTGGTTTAAGTCATATATCTGGACGAACTCAAAGTGTATCTCTTCAAGGAAGTTCATCGCACGAACTAGAAATTAAATGGGGAGTACCTCAAGGATCGGATCTGGGACCAACACTTTTTTAAATTTATATATATGATATAACCTCAATTAATATTACCGGAGAGTTCACCCAATTCGCAGATGACCCTACCATACTTTGGCATGATAAAAAGGACTCAAAACTGCATCAAATGATTGAGAATGATATTAGTAAAGTGAAAGATTGGTGCGATGCTAATGAACTATCTTTCAATACATCAAAAACTAACATCCCGACTTTCAAATGTGATCTTCAAGAACTTCATCTAGGAAATCAAGTGATCAGTAATAGGACAGAAACAAAATTTCTGGATTTACATATTGGTGATGGATTGAAATTTGAAAATCACATAGATAAACTCAGAAGTAAACCATCATCAGGGTGTTTTGCGGTAGGAACCACTTCATGGGAACTTGGTGAAGATATGGCAAAGAGTGTGTATTATGCATTAGTCGACTTACATTTGAGATAGGGTAAATGCGGTAGTTGTTGGCCTGGTTACAGTTATTGGCCATGAAACACTTAAACTTTTTTAACAAGAATTCAGAAATAGATATTCATTTGGTAATTACTGATTATTGTGCCCCAATATTTGCTCTAATTGATCAAAGTGGCAACGGTGTCAGTATTATACGTGATTGTGAAGTTGATTTTATGTTCGTGACTGTCGAGTTGTTCTGATGTTTTTTACTGTTTGATCTCAAATCAGGTAAGGAAGACATGTTATTAAATGATTCTCTGAAGCCCATCGCAGAGTTCATTTTGATCAAATGAGTATTTTGAACTTAAAAAATGTCTTAATAAGTGAAATAATAAACTGTAACCTATATAATTGCGCGGGAAAATATAAATTTTTATAGCCAATAACCCTACAAATCAAACA
Organism: Chrysolina americana; assembly: GCA_958502065.1. Taxonomy (NCBI): domain Eukaryota; kingdom Metazoa; phylum Arthropoda; class Insecta; order Coleoptera; family Chrysomelidae; genus Chrysolina; species Chrysolina americana. The sequence continues at coordinate 36,670,859 of OY293420.1, forward strand.
ATAAAATTTATAGTTATTTGCCATGCGGTCAATTACTGTAATTCTGAATTTATTTAAATTAAATACTGTTAACAGCCTATTTAGGATATATTAACGCTTTGTATGGTAATTGTAGTCGTATTCTTCATGGAAACTTTCGTGAAACAGTAGATGACCGCGGCCAATAACCGTATTGATAAGACGGCCAATCACTATATTCTCAGTAGAGTTTGTGTTAGATAACATGCGAACTAATGTTAATGAAATATAATAATAATAATAAAATATATTATCATGTTTTCAGGATGCCTAGGAAAATAGAAAATGAAAAATACAACGAAGAAAGTTTACAGAAAGCTATAGAAGAAGTAAGAAGAGGTGTACCTAAACAGGAAGCATGTAGAAAGTATCGGATACCAAGGGCCACTATACAGTTTAGATTAAGCAATAAATTCGTAAAAACTTCTCATGGTCCACCACCTATTTTATCCCATGAAGAAGAAGCAACTTTGGTCAATTGGATAATTGATTGCCATAAAAAAGGTTTTCCAAGAAGAATAGAAGATGCACAGGCATCAGTGGAACAGTTCCTTGATGCAACATCTCGTAAAAATTCTTTTGTCAACAATTTGCCAGAACTAGGCTGGTATAAAGCATTTCTTCGTAGGAACCCTGAATTGGCATTACGAAAATCAGAGGCAGTAACGAATGCTTCTTCAAAAGTAAGTGAGACTGATATTAAGAAGTGGTTTAAAGACATTTACGCATATTTAGAGGAAAAGGGATACACCAACATTTTGAAACATCCACGAAGAATATTCAATGCGGACGAAAAGAACTTCCAGTTATGCCGCCAGAATGAAAAAGTATTAGCTCCTAAAGGCGTTAGAAATGTTTATAAGATTGACTGTGGGAAAGCTAAATCAAATTTAACAGTTCTGTTCATTTTTAGTGCTGCGGGATTCACTAGTCCACCATTGATAATTTACCCGTACAAACGACTTCGAAGAGAAATAGGCGACTCAATTCCCGAAAATTCATTGTCTCCTGCAGTGATACAGGCTGGATGAAGACAGACATTTTCTACGAGTATATTGCAAATTCCTTCTATCTGTTTCTAAAAAAACAAAATATAGAGTTTCCAATAATTTTATTTGTTGATGGCCACAAAACCCATCTTGATAGAAAACTGAGTGACCCGTGTTCAAAACTTCAAATAATTCTCATTGCCCTCTATCCAAATGCTACACGGATTTTACAACCAGCTGATGTCTCAACTTTCAAATCCTTGAAAGATGGCTGGAAAAAAGGTGTTAGGGCTTGGCGTAGATCCAATCCTACTGCCGAACTCAATAAAAGAGAGTTTGCACCATTGCTGAAATGTGTCATAGAAGAGACAATATATGCTGCAATTATTATAAATGGGTTTAAAGCATGTGGGCTCTATCCCTGGAATCCTGACTCAATTGATTTTTCCAAATGTCTGGGGAAAAAAAGGGATGTGGATGAAATTGAGATTGAGCATGATAATGGAAGGGGTAATTCTATCTCGATCAGCCAGAAGAGGTTTGAAGAAATTGTAGGGAAAGATATTATTGATTCATTTGAAGATGAACAGAATATAGACGAACACTGTGATCGTTTCATAATTTTCAAGCTATGGAAAGAATTCAAGTTGAAAACTGATTCTAATGAATCAATTGGCAAATGTAATGAAGAAGATAAAACTGTTAACACATATAATGAAGTAGTTGCATGCAATGACACTTCCCTAAATGGATCTGATATAACTTTGAATCCTGTATGTGATTAAAATTCTTCCGTGACAAATCCCGAAAGCAACGTTATCATTGAATTCGTGAAAGATGGCTCTTCAGAACATATTTCTGAAGATTTACAAGAACTAGACCTTTCAGATTTTCCGATTGTTTTCGAAGACTTACCAGAAACCAAAGATGTGGCGACTGAACCAGATGGTACAATCGAAAAACACCTTTATTATTTCAATACTTTGGTAAGAAAAGGTACAAAAGAGTCTGAAAAGTCTTCATTTATAATTTCATCCACAATTTGGCGAGAAATGAAAAATAAGAAAGAGGAAGAAAAACAAAAAAAGATTGAAGAACAAGAACAGAGAAAAAAGAGAAAATAATAAAAAAGAAAAACAAACAGAAAAAGAAAATAATCAATCTGAAACAAACCCAAATAGGAAAAAGAGAAAACTAGGCAATTCAAGTATCAACAAAGAAATTAAAATATTATCAGATATTGTTATAAAAAAAATTATATTTTCTCTTCACAAGAGAAAGTGGAAAGAGTCAAAAACAATTTTGATTTCAGCTCATCGGATTTTAATACACCTACATTTGATGACACATTATCACTCAGATCAACGTTTGTTAATAGTCAATTGGATACTGGGTTTTGTTATTCTTGTCCGCTAAACATAACGTCTTTGTCAATAGGAATTAAGTGTAATAGTTGCATAAGAGCATACCATGTTAAATGCATTGAGAACCATGAATTACATAAATCAAACTCAAATATTTTCACCTGTAAAACATGTCTAAAGAAGGCACAATTTTAAAAATGCTCACACATTAGATATTATATACTATTGGAATAAGCTAGTTACATTAGCTAATGTCCGTGTTTGAGTTAATTGAAACATGTATATTACGGTAAAATTTGTTTTATTCAAATTATTCATATACCTATAAAAGCACGGTATGACAAAAAGGTCAATCACTGTGTAACTGGTGGTCAATAAATGTGTTTACTACGGCCAATGACTATAAGTCGTGTAATATTTTGAAAAAATATATTTTTTTAATATTTAGCCAACAGAATATCAATAAATAGTAACTGAATCGTAAATTACAATATTCATTTCGAATTATGCTATTTTTGCAGTCAGTGTAATGTGAAAATTAATATTTCTGTAGCTATGTTAACAAATATAAATCCTTAAGAGGCCAATAACTACCCCTCTTACCCTATGGAATTTGTTTTTGGGGATCATGTAGTCAATATTATTTCAATATGGTTTTTGTTTTGCAAAAAAGAGCAATTAGGTATATGTGCAGGGCTAAATTCCAGGATTCTTCTGAGCCACTCTTCATTAAACCTATAATTTTACCACTACCGTGCATTTTTATTTTAGAAGCAGTGTGTCTTATTCATAGTAAATTTAGAAACGAAATCTATAGGACAACCCATTATAATTGACAAACATTAAATATTGAATTATCAATTCCAATATCGACATAGGTAAAAAATTCTATAATTTATAATGGCAAAAAATTATTTAATCACTTACCTAACGAGATTAAAATCATATGCAATAGAAGAAAATTTAAAAATTCCGTAAAAAATCTTCTTCTGGCGAATGCTTTCTACTCATTAGATGAGTTCTTTTGCGAGAACTTTTAGTTTTGTTAAATTCATCTTTGAGATCCTATCCTAGTTATCAAAGATTCAATTTTAAAATGTTTTATTAAATTGTACTTGTATTTTTATATTTATACATATGTGTTGTTGACCAGTACGGTGAAAACGTTGTACTAATTCTATTTTATTTACATGTGCCTATTGTGTTTCATTTTATTTTATTTTATTTTAATTTATTCATTATTTATATTGTACCGGCTTTTTATATAATATTCTATAGGTATTTTTAATTTTTGAATGACTTTGTCAATTAGAATTATGTTCTTCAGACAATAAAGCATATTTGATTTGATTTGATTTGATTTGTTGTATCTCAATTCCCGATACCCTAAACTTTATTCCGTTTCTTCTTCGTGGGCCCTTGAGGATTATTTCTAGTTTTTGTTTTCCCATCCACCTCATCGCTGCATCCACGGCTTCCCTTACCATGTCCGTTAACTCGTCGCTATCGTCTGCATCCACTATGATGGCTAGATCATCTGCAAACGCGATGGACTTTGCCCCTTCTACTAACTCGATGCCGAGGAGTTCGTCGTATAGTACGTTCCACAGCAACGGGCCGAGAACTGAGCCCGGCGGGACTCCTGTTGTAGTCCACATGGTTGATTCGTAGCTGATGCTGATTTTCCCATAGCTAAGGTAGCTGTCTATTATATTCCTCAGGTACGCTGAGATTCCTTTTGCCTCTAGCGCATCCATTATTTTATCCCATTGTGCGGTATTGAAAGCGGTTTTTATATACACTGCTATCATGGCTACCTACTTTTTTCGGGTTCTTTTGGCCGTTTCTAGCACCTCTCTGACGGCATGGACGGTGGATCGCCTTTTCCGGAAGCCGTACTGACGTGCCGAAAGTCCTCCTTTCTCTTCCATTTCCTCCTCCAGTCGTGTATTCACTAGTTTTTCATACATTCTTCCTACAGAGCTTAGGAGGCATATAGGCCTCACGGAGGACGCCTTAGCCATGTCTCCCTTGCCCTTCCAGGTCATCGGGAAGTTTTGGGCCTCAAGGTGTCCGTTATACAGGTCTCGGAATGCTTCCGGTGAGTATTTTATCGCTAGCTTTAGTGCCTCGGGCGGAATTTTGTCTAATCCCCCCGCTTTTTTTGTTTTTATTGTATCCGCCGCTGCCTCGATTCCAACAAACTAAAAGGCCTTATGTCGTACTCCGGTACTTTTGCCCATCCATATTGTCTCCTTTCCGTGCTAGGAAAAAGGGTCTTGCACCATTTCACCTTAGTCTCCGTGGAGAGTTTGTATGGGCTTCATTATACTCCTGACTGCAATCTTATATCCATCCCCCCAGATGTCGTCTTCCAGCTCATCACATACCTTCTTCCAGTGCTGTCTCTCAGATTTGTTTATCAGGCTCCTCAGTTCCTTCTTGAGACTTTTATATCTTCTGCCAATATCCTCCACCTCGGGGGTTGAGTTACTGTTTATTCTCGTGGCCGCTCTTCTAGTCACTACACACTCCTTCCTCTTCGCGTTCATGGTCTCATTCCACTAGTATGGGAATTTTCGTCCCCCTCGGGTGGATTTCAGCATGCTCTTCTCCGTTGCAGCTTTCAGGCATTTCGTGATTCTTTCGGTGGTGTTTCCTCCAGCTGTCCCCATTTCGCTCCTCCATGCTGCCAAGAATAGTGCTTCATCCATAACTACGTTTGTCGGGGGGACTCCCTTGGTGTTGGGTTTCCTCTTCTTCCAATTTATGTCGTACTGGATGTGCTTATGATCCATGAGGAACTCCGCCAGGTTTCGACGTACTTCGCTATTTTCTGTGACGCACACGTGATGTCGATGTGTATCGCGCTGTGTCCTCTTACAAAGGTAGGTTCTCCAGTGTTCAGAAAAGTGAGGTTTAGCTCTGAAGCCCACTCCGCCAGGTATTTCCCCCTCCCATCTTCCGGCGGGGATCCCCACAGCGGATACTTCGAGTTTAAATCTCCGGCTATGACATATTCATGGCCTGTGTTTTTTGCCGCAGTCATGATCTTGTCCAAGATTTCTTTGAAGTCCCCGAGTGGTATGTTTGGGGATATATAACAGCAGAATAGGCTCCAGTCGCTAAAATTTAGAGCAATGTAGCCCCGTTCGCATCTATGCCGGGTTATGCCCACATTTTTATCGGCAAGGTGGACTCCTACTGAATTATTTTGTTCTATGATGTGCCCGGGACGACTTGTGGCTCTAAGGTTGGGCTCTGATGTTATGGTAATGTCTATTTTGTTTGTAAGTTCTAGGGCGTAGACAAGGTCGTGCGCCCCTCTAGATCTTCCCAGGTTTGTTTGGAGGATTTTTACCATATCTCGTGTTTGCTTTTTTCCTTTGCTCCTCAATTAACCTTTTAAATTCTGGACACTTTGTTTGGTCCATTCTGTGATCGTTTGTCCCACATGTAAGGCAGTGGGCATGCTCTTTGCATTCCTTTGCCCTATGCCCTGTTTTGGTACAATTCATACATATATCGGTCCTGTCCATTCCCTGGCACTGACTTATATGGTGGCCAAACTCCAGACACTTACAGCACCTCAGGACCTGTGCTCTTTGTGTAATCCTACAGTTTGTCCATCCCACTGGGATGTATCCAATTGCCGCTAGTTTCTCTGCATATTCCTCCTTCATTTTTACGATTGCCTTTTTTTTTCCCAGTCATTAATTTTTAGAGATATCACCTGCATGTCCTCGTGTTCTATTTTCATGCGCCTTTTCACTGCATTTTTTAGAGCTATCTCATCTATATCAGCTTCGATTCCTTCGATGTATACAGTAGATTCATTTTTTAGCTTAGTGGCATTTTCTTTTTCGCCTGCGACCTCAAAGAGTAGGTCCCCATTTAGGGATTTTTTGTAGATTTTACTGTGATTCCTTCACTTTTTATATACGTCCCCTCTTTCACCTTCCTCAGGATGTCTGCATAGTTTTGCCCCCCTGCGCTCACTATGACCTTCCCAGTCTCGGGCCTAATATTTTTGTCTGGTTTTGTCGTTGCCTGCTTTTTATGCCACCTGATCAAGTGAATAGTTATCCCCTCGTCTCGGAATATGTGCTCTAGGCATTTTCTTAGGTATTCCTGATCAAGCTCTCCAGCCTATGTAATCCCAGCCTCCTTCTTCTCCCCTTGGGCCTTCATCAGGTATTTCCACCTTGTAATGAGTTCATACATTTCCCTCGTGTCCGTAATGCCGCTGTGGCCGATGTGTTTTTTGCCCCCTTGCTACTGCACGTTTCCGTGCTGCTAGTAATGTATTCGATGTTTCCCTCAGTCAGACCTTCCTCCATGAGTACTTCCAGCTCGGGATATTTATCAGCAATACTTTTTATGTGCTCATCCTCTCGTTCTCTAGGGGTCAGCTATTATGGCTATGTCTTCTTCCCGGTTCCTATTTTGTTATGTACCCTTTTCTGTACTTGTACTCATGTACTCATCCTCTGGCCATGGTTCATCCAGGATTTCCGCTAGTATGTGAAAATCCTTGGGCCCGTTCAGTGCTTGCTTGATCTTTTCTTCCGTTCTGTTTTTTGCTATCTCAAGCTCTTCATCGATCGACTCAGGGGATACCTGGGTGCTTATCGATCTTGTTTCGTTTAGTGTTTGGGTGCATCCAGTCACCATGTTTGCGTTTTCTTTGGGTTTTTTTTCCGCCTGCTCTTCGGCTGTATTCTTCACTTTCGCCAGTCTCTTTATAGCCCTATCTAATTGTTACGCTATTGCTTTTATCTCCCTTTTTGTGTTGGAGTGTTCCCCGATCCGTGTCATCAGATCTTCACTAAGTGCTTCAACTTGGTTCAGGACTTGTTCATATTCCGTTTTCTTAGGTGACAGCTCCTGTATCTTTCTTTTACTTTTCTTTTTCTCACTATAGTTTTCCTCGAAGATGAGTTCTTCTTCGATACACACTACTTCACATTCCAATTTCTCTTCGTTCCTTACAGTTTCTTCATATCCGCTTTCTTCCGTCAGTAGAGCCTCAGCTAGGGGTTCCACTGTTATTTCCCTCCTTCCTGTTCCATAGTTGTTGTGCTTACTATAGCAGATTCTGTAGTATTTCCCGGGTTAGTTTGCTTTCCCTCCTGTTCACCCACGGGGACTGTGAGAGAAGCTTTCCTGCTAGCTGGTGGAGTGCCTGCCAATGACGATCTTCTCACTGATAGGTGGTGTTTTAATATCCCGTAATCCTGGTGTTTTTGAGGTTTTTGAGGTCCGGCAGAGCAGTGCGCCTTTACTCTGCTAAGGCTACTTCCCTCCGGGAGGTCGCCATCTTCCCGAAGGCTCCGTTAAAGACCATGTAACGCCTGGCCATTCACCCCTCGATACGGGTCGCATGACATCTTGGGTTGCGGATTTTGAGGTTCACTCCTTTCCGGCTCTAGAGGAAGGGAGCACAGTCGCCGCCTCCGTGCTTGTGAAAGGAAAGTCATAGGTGAAGAGTAGGGGGTTGGTCAAGTGAGACCGATAGGCAGAAAAGAGAGTGATCTTACCCAAGACTAGGTGAAAGAAGGTAAGACCGGCCGGAGAAATCCCAGGGCCCGCCATCCCTGCACACCAGGTGTGTGTCTTCAGGAGGATTGAAATAACCTTTTCGATGAAGACACCGTTACACAAGTTTTAACTTTATTAAATTTCTGCCTTTCTCAAGGTTTCTTCGTCTTCAACGAGAAATTTTACAGACAACCAGAGGGCTTAGCAATGGATAGTTGCTTATCTCCATTTCTGGCAGATTTATTCATGAACAATTTAGAAATTAACCACATAGTCAATGATAACAATATTGAAATATTATATTCGTTTAGGTATGTAGACGATTGTCTAGTCTTCATTGAAGGCAATTCAGACACAGCCAAAAACCTTTTAAGAAAAATAAATTCAATCCATCCTAACATTTACTTCACACTTGAAATTGAATCTGAGAACAAATTAATTGTTCTAGATTCAACCATCAGTAAAACTGACAATTTGGAATTTAGCATTTATAGAAATCCAACTCAAACAGATCACGTTATATCAGCTTTCTCCAATCACCCACATCAGCATAAAATGGCGGCTTTTCATTGCTACGTTCATAGACTTCTTAACATTCCAATCTCTTCCATAAACTATAATAAAGAGTTGAACATTATCAAACAAATCGCATACAATAATGGCTACAACCCTAACATTATCCAAAATTTAATTCAAAAAGTCAAAAATTAAAGAGAACAAAATCTAACCTATCCAATAGAAGAAAATCCTTCTAGATTTCTATCTCTACCGTTTATAAATGAAAATATTTCTCAAAAAGTCTCTGGTTGCATCAAGAATAAAATAACAAATTTAAAAATTTCTTTTAAAAGTAAAAATAATTTAAGCAAACATTTAGTAAATTCAAAAGACAAAATTAACAAATTATCAAAAAGTGGGATTTATGAACTTAATTGTAATGATTGTGAAGCTTCTAACATATATGACGTATATTTTGAAATGATCTTCTTGAATATAACTTCTGTTTGAGATACCCCCGTAAGGAATGATCCAAAGAATGAGGTCCGGTGACCAGGCGGGCCAAGCGTTATTGGAATAGCTTCCAATCCATCGATTTTGACCTGTTTCGTTTAACCATACACCTTCTCACTTCTAGCGTAGAATGAACGGATGCACCGTCTTGGCTGAAATATATTCCAGCTCTCATATCCTGAGGAATATCAATCAAATAATCGAAGAAACACGTCTGAAGCATTCTTAGGTATCTTGCAGAATTCAGTGGTTGTCTGAAAAATACTGATCCAACAAAAATGTCATTAAGACTTCCTTCCGCAGCAGACGTCAACTTTGAAGTGATATTGGTCTCTTCATTGTATCCTGAAACGGGAATCATTATCTGCTCAACATCTGCATTTCTGGGAGCTGACTACCCCATTTAATGTGAAGTTTGAGTTGTCATTGTAAAGAATTTTTTTCGAAAACTGTCTTCCATTATAGACTGAAAACAGAATTCCAAGCGAATATCCGGATCTCTCGGTTTCAAAGTGTGTATGAATTTTGATTTATACGCTTTGAATTCATTATCACCCAGAACTCTTCTCATTGATCAATCGGATATACCAATATTTTCTCCTCTTTGCGATATTGACATTATGACATTCTTGGATATTCAATCGTTGACAGCATACTATTCATAACAGTTTTTTTATTTTTCGTTATCGGTCGTTTATGTGTCTTTTGTTTTTTCCTAAACCGATCCAGATTCCCTGAATCTTTTCAAAATTCTTGTAATTGTCGACTTATGAACATTTTAACGTGAATGTCTTTCATTAAAAATATTGGCAGTCTCTACAATTAGGTATGATAATTGTCACCATGTTTCATTACAATCTCTACTCTATCCTGTATACTTAGTCGAGCAGCCATGATTTAATTGAAAAACTACCGGAATTACTCTACAGATATGTGAGTTAAATATTCTTGATGCATCAAAAATGGTTTATTTACAGTCTGAAATGAATTTGTTTTCAAATCCAACAACTGTAATCGACAAATGTTCTGTATCTCAATCATTTACAGTAAAATTCAAAGAACAAACCTATGGAAGCTGGGTATTGCTTAAGAAGTCGAATGTAACAACTTACAATATTTCGAAAATCATAAATGCTATATGAATAAGATTATCTAGTGGATTAAAACCCTAATTTTGTACGCTGAATGCTGCAAAAACTTCAATAAAATAATGTAGATGCATTCTGAGGTCTTGCTTGGAAAAATACCTGCATGAAAATTTCTTATTTTACAATTCATATTCATTCTGACATTATACCTTGGAGACAATTTAGTTTTATTTACTATTTGCAGCAAGATTTTGTGATAATCCGTCACATAATTCAATTATGTGATTTTCCGATGGGAGGGAGAAATGAGGAAACATTCAGAGAGTAATATCATCAAATTTACCAATATACCATTTGTCTAGCATGATATTCCCTATGTTGTACAGGACGATGAGGAGAAAATGGGGAAAAAAATTAAATATAAAATTGGTCGTAGATGGCTATGATTCGAATTACTGGATCAACATTCGATTTTGAATAATAATTCCCAATGAATTTGAATTCTACCGTGAGGAGTAATGTGATGGGATCATATTATTTTGAAAACAAAGCATGCTTTTCTTTCTCTCTCGTATAGGGTAGTATAAAATTCAATTTTGGTGTTTGCGATTCAGATATGGAATGAAGCAGAGGTTTTTATCACAAATAACTTTTTTGAGAAATCAATAATAAAAGAGTTTTCCATATGCTGCGAACTTTATCCGGAATGATACCAGTTTATAACGACAGATTAATTATGTGCGCTAAAGGTTATCTTAACTTATCCTCTCGTACTGTTCTAGTGTTTTTCAGTTTTATAATTATATAATATACTTCCTGTGGATTTGTTTACACAATAAAAAAAAATTTTTGATAGGGTTTGGCATGGAAAAAGCAAATTCTAAATAACTCATGAATATCAGAGCAGGACAACTGTTATAAAAAAAAAGTTCCAATTACAGTCAATATATCATCGTTTGCAATGGGATATAAACATTTCATTATCGCAGAGTTCTTCAGCCTCATCCACCACTGATTTTAAGATTCTGTTTCTCTGTTGTTGATATAGCAGTTTATTTTGTTAACTACATGTTCTGACTGATGCCTCAGATGGTTAGGACATCCCATGTAACTCGCAATGTAGGCTCCCCACAGTTATGGCAATTTGCAGCATCCGTCTTCAGCCTTTTACATTCCAGTTATATGTGCTTGCTGGCACGTTTCACACAGATCAGAATTACGTGTGAATGTCCAAACCATTGGCACCTGGGGCACTGTTCCACAGTAGCCCTGGGTCTTTGGGGTTCGGTGGATGCCTCGCTCTGTTTTGGGAACCAAGACGAGAACGACCGACTTCGATATTTTGTTCGCCCCTATCATTATAGGTACTGATTTGAGGTGGAACTCTCATATCCAGCATCTCGTTCTTGATAACTTTGATCTCAATGAACCCGGGATTCCCCCTAGGAAGTACCCCTGAAAACCTCATCAGCTGGAAAGGAATAAGTGTGATGCGAAATCTTCTCCCCGTTTCTCAACTAGGAGAATTTCCGGTAATCATCAACTGTGGAGGGTTGCATCTTGATGCCGTCCGCTACGTTATTCACTCCGGAAAAAGCTATGCTATCATCCTTCAGCTTGGACTTTGAGGAGGACCAGCTATCCTTCTTACGGACGGTTATGGGGAGAATCATGACCTTCTTGGCTTTCGGTACCTGGGGATGAGCTATCTCATTGGTTTCCCTGAAGATCCTGTAACATTCATAACAACTAGTAACTATTATGTTAAGGTCCTTAGGTGAAGAAGTTAGTTTTGCCAACTTGTGTTGCTGGATAACATCGGTCTCAGGTCGTTTATGAATAAAAGTCCGGCTTTCATTGTTGAACTGACAAATGGTTGTTTTCGGGGGGTAGACTCCACGTCTGGAGGCACATTGTCCCCTTCTGTTGGGGTGGAGGTCTTCTTCGGGGACTCACCGCCTGATTGAAAATGATCTCTATCGTAAGGGAGTGATCCTGCCAAGGGCTGATCTGGGCAACTTTTCTTGGGGTGGGCTCGCACAATGAAAAGAATAATTGTAGAAAATTGTCCCGAAAATGCCATTGTACACTGTCAATGTAATGAGATTGCTTATATTACTTTGTGAGTGTTGTATATTATTGTTTTTTTAGGTTGTTGATTTTCTTGTCATAATCTTCTGTCAATAGGTTGGCAATAAGTTTACCCAAAAACTTGTATCTCTACGAAGTATTTCAATACAGGTAGTCCTGTTAATTACTTCAAAGCCTATAGAACCTCTCATTTACTCAATTTACTTCCTTTATCGTAATCCTGGAAACAAGTTCCGTAGATGTGAAAGTAAGTACTACGGAAGAAAACAATTTTGATTTATGACGGAAAGCTGGATTCTCGAAAATATTCAAATTTCTTGGGGACAACGGTTGATTTTATTAAAGAACTGGTACTTCTGCACCCAGCCAGATTGTAGAGAATTTATTGAGGTTGATACTTGTACCTTTCCTTTAAGACTATTCATGACTCCCCAGGTTTCTTTAATAAGGTTATCAGCATTTTAGATTTTAGACCTTATTCGAGACTTTTCAGCCCGATTGTCCTGAGAAAAAATAAAGTCAGATTTCTGGATAAGAAAAGTACTTCAATGTGCTTATCGTTATGTAGCTGTAGGAGCTCCTCAAACTCCGCATCTTCGATGTGGACTTTTTGCGGAATGGGTTTCAACTCAAAAACAGAGTTTGGGTTCGTCCGTTCAGTGTCGAATACGAGACCAAGTTCATCAGCTGCACGTGCTGCCTTGAGAAGAAGTGCTCCAATCTCTGCTTTTTCATGATCGCACACTGAGCAGAGAAGGGGATCTGAACTCCTGATGACTTCATAGGCTTCATCCAGTACCATTCTGTTGTGTAGACACTCCAAACTCAAAAGTCCACTTCCTTCCCGTTGACTGGGGAAGTATAACCGTGGAAGAGATTATTCAGGATGTAAGCTCCTATGAAGATGCATCATTTTGCGAGTTTTTATATCAAGTTGTCGCAGTTCTTCCTGATTCCATTTTCATTACTCCATTGGAGTGAAGTAGAATCGGAACAGCAAGTATATTATTTGCAGCAACTTTGTTCTTCCCCGACAGTTCTGATGACTAGATCTTTCGAAGTTTGTGCTGATATTATTTACCCCGGAGAGAGTTTTTAACACTAGCTACCTATTAGATGTGGCGTTGTTCCACCCCTAGGTAGGTATACATCTCTCCGGAATCCAAATTATGTAGTATGCTTCCTTCTACGAGCTGAGAGTCTTTCCCGTGTTCCTCGCATCGTTCTCTTTTAAGATGAACCGTAGCACATTTTTTGATCCCAAATTCTATTTCGATAGTATGCAGATTCTCTTGCATCAACCTAAAGAAAGACCTTTTCTCCGAAAGCATAAAGTTTGAGGTCATCCATGTAAAACAGATAAGTGACCTCATGCATCAGGTTGCTGGGGGTGCCCTAGGTGTATCCGCGGGTTTTCCGTAGTGAAACGGACAATGGCAATAGTAAGATGCAGAAGAGAATAGGGCTGAGAGAGTCTCCCTGAAACACGATCCTTCTAGAGATGACCTATCTGTTCTGTTTGAACTCTGACTTGACCAGATGTTATGGTGAAGCGAGTCCTTCAGAGTGGCCTCAGCTGTTCAATGCATCCCACTATTTTATTGGGTACCGCAAGGCATCAGAGCAAATGCATGATGTTGATGCTGTATCAATGCCTTGCGATAATTGATCCAGGCCATCGAAAGGTTTCGCTTAAACTGCGCGTGATGCGACCATCTTGGCTCATATATCCGTTCATACACCGGCTCAACTACGAAGAGTATTCGCATGTATAAGATGCGGGCGAACATCTTTTAACATGCGTTCAAGCATGTTATTGGTCTGTAGTTTTTCGGATCGGAGAAATCTCCGTATCTGAGGATTAGCACGGTTCCCTGACAAACTTATCCGCAATCAGCTGCTCCCCATTTAGCCATGAGTTGAAAACTTTTGCCGAATGTTGGTGGGTACATGAAAATTTCTTCCACTTATAGTTATTCAGCCCACCGGGACCTAGAGCAGCTAAGTTCTTCGAGGCTTCGAGGGCCAGTCGAACTTTTTCCGTAGTTATCGGATTGTTCAGTTCATTGAGATCAGGGGTACCGTGTACCATGGAATTCTTCTCTATCGAATGAGTGAGATGTCATTATCGTTGAATTCATTGGAGGAAAAGAGACATTGCCGTAGAATTCTATGGCACACAGACTCTCACCCCTGGCTGACGAAGCCTCCTGCCAACAAGCCAACACGTCATCAAATTATTATTATCATTATTATTATCAATTATAGTTATTTTTACTGTAGGGTCTCCCAGAATGAGTCGTCTTGTTTTAAATTTTTGATCGTTAGTTATGGTATCTTTTGGATAAACTGATCCAATAAAGATTATTTAATGTGGAAGTAAAAAGTTGCACACAGAATATAACTTCAGCAATATCGTACTTTTATTATGACAACAGCTACATCATTTTCTTCAGAAGCATTGATAAGTATAACAAAATAAAATCACTTAATGAAATTATTCAACAGTATCACACACAACTATACAGGGTTATGATAAGGTAATGCACAAAATTCAAAAAACGTACAACGATCACTTTTGAAAAAATGCAAAAACACGTCAAACTGTTCTTTTTATTCCGCATCTTTTGACATAAGTTACAAAAATAACACGTCAAAGTTGTCAAAGTTATGACGTCATCAACAAATTTTTTTAATGGGAAGCTAAGACTTTTATCACATTATGTGATAGAGCTTGTGTTCGTACACAAGGGAAAATTGTTGCAGTAGGGCTCACATAAGAAAAAAAACGAGAAAATGAATAAAAAACGAAATAAACGTAAGTTTCATAATAACTTTTCAATTAACTAAACAGTCCATTAAACCAAAACTATTTCTTATAGGAATTGTTCAAACTGTGTCCCGTTTACTAACTGACATAGGCCAAGACGATGGTAGACCGCATTTATAGAGTTTTCGATCATCTGCGGAGTTATACGAGTCATTTCGTGTCTAATTCTTTCCATTAAGTCTTCTAAATTGTCTGGCCGGGTAATGTAGACCCGACTTTTCAAATGTCCCCACAGAAAAAATCAAGGGGGGTTAAATCAGGTGACCTAGGTGGCCACTCCATTGGTCCACGTCTTCCAATCCACCGTCCTTCAAACTGGTTATCCAGAAACCTTCGAACAGTATGACCATAATGTGGTGGTGCGCCATCTTGTTGAAACCATATACTGGGATCCAAGTTGTCCCCATTATTTGGATCCGGAAATGCCGCAAATAGGTCCGGAAGCACTGCCATACGAAGATGTTCCAAATATCGTTCAGCTGTTAAATTCCCGCGAAAGTAATAAGGACCAATAAATCTTCCCCGGACGATTCCTACCCAAACATTAATTTTTTGGGGACGCTGGGTGTGTTTTGTCTGCATCCAGTGGGGATTTTCCCGAGTCCAGTAGCGAGAATTGTGTCGATTTACAGAACCACTTAGACAAAACGTTGCCTCATCGGAAAATACTACACTATTAAGAAAATTTGGATTTTCGTCACAATGCCGCATGAAGATTTCACAAAATTCCAAACGTCTGTCCAGATCATCTTCTGAGAGTTCGTGAACAAGATGAACTTTGTATGGGTGTAGTTTTTCTTTTTTTAACATCTTTACTACAAACGACTGACTAACATTTTCTTGTAAGGCAATTTCTGTTGTAGTTGCGTGAGGGTGTTCTTCTACTGACAGCAAAATATCGAACTTCACATCGTCGCTTATTCCTGGTCGTCCAGATTTTGGAGCATCCCTCACGCTTCCCGTTGCATCAAATTTTGCAACAATTCTGCTTAATGTGCTTCTAGCAATTGGAGGTCTTTTTAAATGTGTTGCGTTAAATAAAGCACATGCTTCTTCATGACTTCGAAGGCGATCGCCGTAACCTACCATCATTAGAATTTCCATCCTTTCTCTTTCGGTTAAACGAGCCATAATAATAAAACTGTGGTGACACTAATTGTACGACTGACACTGACAAACCGTTGTTTTAGTAAAACAATCGAAAAAATTTATAAGAACACATGTTCTTACTAGATAAGTTTAAGTTTGACCTCTTTTTATAATTGGTTTTGTTATGTCGTTTTTTATCCCTTTTCTCATTGTTTTTCTTATGTGAGCCCTACTGCAACTATTTTTCCCTTGTGTCAAAACACAAGCTCTATCACATAATGTAATAAAACTCTTAGCTTCCCATTAAAAAAATTTGTTGATGACGTCATAACTTTGACAACTTTGACGTGTTATTTTTGTAACTTATGTCAAAAGATGCGGAATAAAAAAAACAGTTTGAAGTGTTTTTGCATTTTTTCAAAAGTGATCGTTGTACGTTTTATGAATTTTGTGCATTACTTTATCATAACCCTGTATAATAATATAGCGTCATGATCTGATATTCCAGAAAGCAAAACTTCGATGTTATTAATGATTCTTTGTTTTGAGTAATGCGTGTTGGCTTAGATACATTCATTTATAGGTAACAATATCCCAGGACAATCATTAATGATTATTTGTTATTATTGTACGTTTCATTGAAGTCTATGTTGAGATCACCTGCTACTGAGATTGAGGACTTACTATAATATGAATATTGAGTTTCTTGCAATAAACTATTGAGAATTAAAATTCCTTTTGTTCTAGTGAAGTATTCTGTTACCAATTACAGAGAAATATCAACACGTCAGGAAATGAGTTATGTTTCAAACAGTAAAAATGATAAAACTGAAGATACATGTCATAAAAACAAATGTCACCAAAATAAACTCCGAATTGGAGAACCTTCAGCAATCCTTCCGCTGATATAACTTAGAAATATCTGGTATCCCCGACAACAAAGTCGAACATATCTATGATATACTTACAAGCATCTTTAATGCACTCGATTGGGTTATTTCTAAGGACAATATAGATTGTAGTCACAGAGTAGCCCCTATAAATGCAAAGAATGGCTCTGTCAGAAACATCATTGTCAAATTTTCAAGAAAACGACATAGGAATTCGGTATTGGCAGCCAGTCAACGAAGAGGGGGGGTCTAAACTAACGAGATTGACTTCGAATTATCACAAAACCTTCATATCAACGAGTATCTCACCAAACAAAGAAAGAAACTGTTTAAAAAAAGTTTTAAATCACTTTAAACAACTACCGGATTGAGAAGCTGGACAAGCGGCTGCAAAATATATGTGAAAAACGCAAGAAACTGGAAAAGTTACCTTCATCGACAGCGGGGACAGGTTACAGAACATCTGAACATCAAATCAAAAATAAGATCAGCAAATGATACATCTGGAGAAATTACCCAATGATTTAAAGTTAGGTTTGTGACGCTAGGGGTTTGAGAACTAAAACAGAAGACTTTTACCTGAATGTACTTCAGGAATCTTTATGGATTTGTCAAAAGCATTCAACACTGTGAGTCATAGTCTGCTCTTGCAAACACTGGAAGATATTGGTATAAGGAACCATTGTCTCAAACTTTTTGGAAGTTACCTCACCAATAGATTTCAGTGCGTCAGAGTGGATGATACGATCAGTGAACGAAGACCAATAGAATATGGAGTACCGCAGGGGACCGTACTTGGTCCTCTTCTCTTCAACATTTATATCAATGGGATGTTCTCTGTAGAAAGCAATGGGGAAATACTAGGATTTGCCGATGATACTGCAATATTTTACAAAGCAGAAGTAAGAGATTTGAGCCGGTTCTGGGCCTCCCCCCACTACTATGACGTCATCAGTAACCTTGGGGTGACCTTCAGGGATGACCTTGGTGCATAGGTGCCTGTGTGGGTCTATGACCTTGGGATGTCCTTGAAACGATTTTTTAATTTTGTAATTTTTGACCTTGATGTAGGTTTTGATGAGGTGTTCAAGGTTTTTGTTTGACCTTGAGATGACATTTGGGTGACAGAGATTTTTTTTCATACACGGACAAGTACTTTTTCCAAGTACTTATATATTTTTTTACCTCCAAGACTAAAAACATTTATGTGAACACTTGCTACTATGTATGACTTTCATATTATGTACTAACACATGAAAATCTAGAGAAGGCACACGTCCACAAACCACGGAGATCCACTTAGATATGTGAACTCTGATTCCTCTCCGATACTTACCTTGTAGTGGTGGTGGTAGTAAGCGTGTGTGACGTCATCCGACTATGAGGAGTGCATCTGAAGTAGCCCACGCTCGACGCTTATAATATATACGGACAAGTACTTTTTCCAAGTACTTATATTTTTCTACCTCCATGACTACTATAACCTTCATGTGTACACTTGTTACTGTGCATGACTTTTATGTGTACCAACACATGAAAATCTAGAGAAGGCACACGTTCGCACACCACGGAGATCCAGTCAGATATGTGAACTCAGATTTCTCTCCGCCAGTGTATACCTTACAGTGGTGGTGGGAGGAATCGTGTGTGACGTCATCCAACTATGAGGAGCGCATCCAAACACGATTCAGTCAGAAGCAACCCAAGCTCGACGCTCTGGGATTGTTTGTGACATGATGTCTGCGATAGTATCTTATACAAGTCGGTAGTGGGGGAGTGGTTCACTATCCATTATAAAAGAAGTGGATATTGTGATACAAAATCAGAAGTTATACACCTAGCAGTCGAGTAGTCAGCAAGAGTAGTGAAGTTATTCAGTGCATTCAGAGACAGGAATATCAGTGATTGTGTTTTTCTATCGAAAATTATTTATATTTTCCTTATATATTTTCATCATGTCAGTTCCACAGGTGGATTAAAAAAAATCAATTCTGTGATTAAACAAGAGATGGAAGTATTAGAACAAAGATTAATATCATCTTTGTCACTAAATGAAGCTTATCCAATAAAGAATATGTCAATTTGTTCAACTCGTTTTGGTAAATCCATTTTGTTAACATTACTCGATGTGAGCAATAACACATTGTTCAAAACATGGCTACCAAAACGTGTTTCAGAGCAATTTAGTGACGACGATGTTACTTGCATCAATTCATCTGATGGTAAATATACCGTAGCATATTTGGGTCAGACTCAACAAAGCTTTGCTGGTATGAAAACACGATCGTTGGTTAAATTCGATCTCATTGAGTAATAGTTAATTTTCACATATCATAGGCTAAGTCGAATTATATTATAGGTGTTAATTGTAAGGAAAATATAAAAAGTTTTCATACATTGTTAAACACATTCTTTGGCGGTTGGCATCATCGAAAGTATATGTGAGTTTTATTGATGAATTCTATTATAGCATACTTATTTCAATAATTTTTCTTTGATTTCAGTTTCATTTTCGAGAAAGATGTGGATGCTGTATGCTAGCCAAAACTGGACCGAAGCTGTAGACATCACTTCAGCTGTTGAACGATTGACTTCTGAATTGGATGCTTTGAGTGATGATGCTCACCATGCCACCAACTATGACCTGAGCGTGTGTTATGATGAAGAGCAGATCCAGTTATGTTTGCGTGACGCTGAGAACTATCAGAAAGGTGTGGATCTTTGTGAGAAATATACAGATGGTTCTTTGGATCTAGATCAACTCTGCGATGCAATGGTTGAATGTGAGCTGAGGAGATTCCTCTACCGTCTCTTGCCATACCTACCTAATGGAATCATCCAAAAGTACCAACTGGATAGCGATGGTAATGAAATCGAAAATGGTCAAGAAAATCATGACGATGAAGAAGAAGTTATATAAGATTGTTTGTATATACCTAAGACTAATTGAATTGTAAGCTAGTGATATCTGAATAAAAAACATAAAATAGTTCATACATGTTTTATTTACCTATTCCTCTTTTACAAGAATAAAGAAAGAAAAAAATCAATACAAAATAATTAAAAATGTGTGTGTCTTCAATATCTGCTGTGAACTGATCCGAATGTCAAAAATGTATCATATAGAATGAGTGCATATACTTTGGTGTTAGCTGGGAAGTTGACTTTCCTAGTTTCAAACTCGAGCTTAATATCAATAGTTGATGATTTTGTGGCATTCGGCTGATGTGAACAATCGATGATGAATAGTGGATTTTGTCGAAATTCCCCAATGTCCATGAGAGGTTCACTCATATCTTTATCATAATAACTTCGTTGGAAGTTCTCATAGGCATAATATGCTGAAGTATCAAGTTTCTTATCGAAATCCAAATTCCAACGTTTATATGGGTATACTTCAGAGTTCAAGTACACACGAATGTTATTGATATCAGCAGTTGTGAATTTAGTGATGTCCTTTGCCCTGTCTTCAGACGTGGTAGTGCTTTGGAATCCAATGATGATATAACGAGGTGTTTCAAGGGCATGGGTTGTCTTGATAGCCCATATGTCTGAAGATGTGCCACGTAGTGATGGAAGTTCATAGAGATCCCACATGCGATAAGCCAACTTGATTTTAGCATTCAGACCACTTTTGTTGATTCTATTCAAAAGTTTTAGCTTGTGCTTATCTTCTGGCACTATGTGTCTTATGTTCCACTCAATTTCATTAATTTCCAAATCAGCATCAACCTCACCAATATATGAGTTCTTGAAAGATCGAGCGATTATTAAGATCATTTCTTGTTTGGCATTCAAGATACTTTTGTTGTAATCTTCAGCGAAACCCATCAAATACTTTAGTGGTAATTTGCCACTGAATACATGACTGGTTGTATCCAAGATATCCTGTTTAGTTTCCGAAAGTCCCCATCCATTTGTTAATGATGTGTTAGCATGTGATTGTCTTAATGAAATAAATCATAGTCTTCATTGTAGATGTTATCCCCGGCATCCTGACGACAGCAACTTGTTCACCACCCATTTCGTAGCGAATTTCATCAAAAAGGAAAGCAATAGCATTGTTCGAGAGATAACATGATTTCGTTTCATCTTTAGGTGTGAATTTACCCTCTATATAAATGAAACTCTCAGCAATGTCGAGTATAACATCTTGATTATTGATTGCAATTCGAATTTCATCTGAATTTCTGAATAATGGTGATCCATATGGTTTGTATGTGTGCTCATGTAAACTTGTGAGGGAATGATCGAGCATCGGCTCATCGAATATATTCAATTTTTCACTATTTGTTTCGAGCACCATTGTTCCTTATTTTCAGTACAATTGATTTCAAAAATTTGAGATCTCTCACTGACAGAGCGTGGTGTGCTAACTGTTTAGCGTACACTTTTGGAATGAGCCTTTTTCTAGCCGAGCCTTCCTTTTAAGCTGTTTGTGGAAAGTTTTCAAATCCCCGTCGATTCTGTCTATTATAACAAAAACCCATGATAGTTATGAGATTTTTTTTCCATTCCAAAATTATGACAATCTCTTCTGCACTTCCAAAATCAATGAGATTATTTTTCTGATCCAAAATACGCACTGTGATGTTGTGAATCAACTGACGACCTTCTGGACTAATGGGCATATATATAATCTTGTGTGGTTCTTTTGTGAGATTGAATCCAGGCTCCACATCGATATCGAATGAAAAAATAATGTGGGATTCGTCATTATTTATGTATGAACCAGATATAATGTTGCAATCTAAGCGGATGAGTCTTTCAGTTGTTATGTTTATCGGTTGTGAGGATTCATGTATCTGATTCGGTTGGAATTTACCAAAATTGAAACCCATCATCTTTGCTATGGAATTCGGATGAGTTAGATCAATTTCATATTTTGATCGCATCCCACATTTGAAAGTATTATTATTGGCATGTAGGTAGAATATATCATCTGCATCGGTATCGTTTTGTTTTTTACCATGAAACAATCTGAACATGATATGTTTCTGAATAACTGCATTGATTTCTTCTATTTCATAGGCACCACATGGTATTTCAATTGTGTATTTCTGAAGTATTGGTGAATGAACATCACTGATTCTGAAACTGTTCTCATTGTTTTTTTCAGTTATATTATTGACTGTGTTGCATCCATAGAATCCTGAAAGTCCCAATCCATAACGACTGTTTCTGTCCAATTGAATGGGTGGGAAAAAGTCTGCACTCAAGACACTCGTCCCGACAGCTTGTAGTTCGAACTTCCGTGACATGACTGATAAATTTTATGAATAACACTTCAATTTATTGTTGTCTACAACACACTCGAGACAACCTACGCCTTTTCGGAGATGGTTCATCAATATCCATTTCATTTTTATTAGCACCAATATTCATATCATTTATATTGCAGTAACAACAGAATATTTTCCGTGGTGGAGGACCATCATTCACATCAGAATCTGAAATGCTATTGTCGTCAAGATTGTGGTGGTCAGTACAATATCTATATTTCATTATGTCGACATCATCTTGTAGACTTTTTGGTAACTTTTCCCAAACATGAGCAATCTTATGTGCAGCACATGCGAGTATTACTTCCTTCGGCATATTTGCAAGCATCACTCGATCGATTCTTGTCAGGATGCGATATTTTGAATACATCTTAAGTGAAAATCCCATCCCCTTAATAGCCTCTCGAGTCATTGCTGGAGTTGTATCCATTTTGTAATAAATCAGAGAGAAACTTCAAGCAGAAGTGACCGCAGAAAACTGTGTTGAACTTCTACTGCCGATCATAGTTATATAGAATTTTCACTTTCGAACATTTCTGAAAGTATTGAATCAACTCTTTTGGTGGGGGTAGATCTCCAAAACTATCAAAGTATGCAATGTCTTTCCCACATTTGCTGTATGCCACCCAATGTGTTCCCGATCCTCTTATTCCATCTAAATTGACAATGGCGGTCTCGTGGTGTCGTGTACCTCTAGTGGGTAATGTATCACGCATGAAAATACCACGAAAGTATGGAATTTTCATTTTCTTGGCATAATAATTGAGATCGATGTCGGTGAGAGGTCGTCGAGGTAGGGAATCAACTAGTTTTTTGGATTGTATGGTTTCAAGTAGAGTCCGAGTCCTTTACGGTACGGTTTAAAGTATACACCACTACCACTTTTACCCAATGCCACACTTTCCATTTTCTTATTATAGCGATTAGCTTTGATTAGGGCGGTTCTGCTTGCTTTTGCTGAATTCACAGCTCTGGTGATGCCTGCAACAGCACCCACTAATCTTACGAGAGCGGACAATCCAGCAAAAATCGGTATCAGTGGTAGAATCCCTCCGACCTTAGGAATTGGAATTATGCGGGGTGTGCGGATTGTTTTCTTTCCACCAGCAGCTTTGAGGTATTTACGTGCCGTATGTAATGCCACTACGGTAGCTTTCTTCAAATTATTCGTTACAAATTGCTCACCCCCAGCTTTTTTCAGTACATTCCGCACTTTATGAACCACCCCAGAACCAAAGGCGATTTTTCTGAGATTATTTTTCTTTTTCTTCGGTTGATTTTTCCTCTTTTTCTTTATAGTAGTACTACAACCCATACCGAAACATCTCTTTGATTTCATAATATTGGTAACGAGTAGGGCAGCTGCTCTTTCCTTAATACCAGTGTCCTTCGATTTAACCCTATTCCAAGCTGCGTATTCGAGTTCTTTGTCTGCTCTATGTCTCGCTGTGAGATCAGTTAGATGATTCAAATATTGAATATCGTGTTGTTTGCATGCAATATCCAATTTATTGATTCCGGGATCTTTGCGGGCTAAACGTTTTTCCAATTTTGTACCGGGTCCACAGTACTGATATCCTCCGGGTAAATGTAATTCGAACGGAAGTTTGTTTATCAAATTATTAACAAATCCACGTCCGCTCTTTCTGGATACACCACGAACACATCCGTATCGTTTCATGGTACTCATTTAAATAAAACATTCACAACATATCATCGCTTACATAGTCTCCAACCACGGTACGATGCGCATTGTAAAGCAGGAAGAAAAGTTTGCTGTAGATATTCTAGATGAAAAATTCGGTTGTGTTGCGGCATGGTCCGCTACTTCCACCATCTGTTCGAGGACTCATTATTGGACCGTCGAATTGTGGAAAGACGAATGCCATGATCTCTCTTCTGACACATCCACAAGGACTACGATTCACAAACGTTTATCTCTATTCGAAATCACTCAATCAGCCCAAATATCAATTCCTACGAAATGTATTGGAATCCATAAAGGGTTTGGGATTTTATACGTTCAGTAATAATGCAGAAATAGTGGAACCGTTCGATGCCAAACCAAATTCTGTTTCCATTTAAGATGATGTAATATGTGAAAAACAGGACATTATAAGATCATACTTCTGTATGGGACGTCATAAAGATGTTGACTGTTTTTATCTTGCTCAAACATATTCACGAGTGCCCAAACAGTTAGTGCGAGACAATACAAACTTTATTGTAATGTTCAAGCAAGATGAAACGAATCTACATCATATTTATTCTGATCACGTGTCACCCGATGTAACATTCAAACAATTCCAATTGATGTGTGTTAAATGTTGGGAGGATCAATATGGATTTCTGGTCATTGATAAGGATAGAAAAATGCATGAAGGTAGATATCGCATGAGGTTCGATAGTTTTATATATCCATGACACTGTAATCCACATTCAATCGATCGTTGAATTGCATATAGGTTACTTCAGTGTATTCTCTTGACAAAAACAAAATGAAGACAAAAAATGAGTCAGAAGCTGAAAATAAAAACAATGAATTGAATTTGAAACGTTAACTGGTTGAGACAACAGAAGCTGTACGGCAGAAATTCAATTCTATCAAGAGTGGACTTATTGAAAATCGAATGGCGCTTGTAAAACTCTATGATCCCATAATGAAGCCATTAAAGGTTCTATCTTCAGCTGCTACCATCAAATCACCAAAGTCAACGTTTCCAATGAAGCAAGGTAATATTCAGTCTACTCCAACAAAAGTTACGAGTACCCCAATAGGGAAGGATCCATCCTCATATAATAGTAAAATATCA
This sequence comes from Chrysolina americana, assembly GCA_958502065.1. Taxonomy (NCBI): domain Eukaryota; kingdom Metazoa; phylum Arthropoda; class Insecta; order Coleoptera; family Chrysomelidae; genus Chrysolina; species Chrysolina americana. The sequence continues at coordinate 36,695,865 of OY293420.1, forward strand.
TCTGCTGACAGTGAGACAGGTACTATCAAAGATTTCGGAGAAAATGAAATGTCCATATTCGAAACACCGTCATCATCTCGAATAGGTGATTCTGATTTCTCTGATTTTGAAGACAATATTGGAGATGTTTTGAAAAGACATTTGGAAAATGTTAAAACAAAGAATGTTGCATATGATACAATATATGGTATACGTTTAGATCCTACTACACAAAAACTGAAAATGGGTAGTCTCAATGTACGTTTCAGTGATGGGAATATTATATTTTGGAATGACAATAAAACAAAAAATCATGAATTCCCAGGTAGTCCGGAGTTATACGACATGATTTTTTTGAAAAATCCACCTGAAGTCAATTTCAATGATGAAATTCGTCATACATATGCTAAAATATTGAGACTAACGAATGCACCATACAAACAACATCAACTAAGAAATGGTTTCAAACATACGAATTCTAAAAAATTTCGTGAAGTTATCAAACCAGTACTGAACTTATCACATCATCTGTCGACGAGGAGTGGAACAAAAAAAGGTAAAGGGTTCAATCGGATGCAAAAAAAGTATTATACCAAACCTGCGAATTACGTGTACTGGAATTCACCTGACGAGTTATTCGATCGTTTACGACTGTTGATATCCTCGAAATCAGCTGGACATACTGGACACGACAATGAAATAATTTCAATAATTGAAGAATTACGTGAGGAAGGTATAATATATTGAAACGTTCAAGAAAATGGTCACTTTGTCCTCATTATATGATGTAGTAACATTGTTGAATTATGTGTACGGAGACGAAGAAGTAGAACAGTTATAGTGAGAGGATGGATAATGACATAAGTGATCTTAAACGACAAGTTGTCAATGAATTACATACACCGGCGAGACGTAATTTCGCCAGAAGAACCACCACCCTCAAAGGTTTTGCAGATCTATGGCAGCTTGATCTTGCCGAATTACAACCCTATGCTAAACATAATAAAGGATATAACTATGTTCTTGTAGTAATTGATTGTTACTCAAAATATCTATGGACAAAACCGATTAAAAATAAAACAGGTGGTGCTGTAACGGATGCAATGGAAGATGTGCTGAAAGAAGCCGACTATTCTCCGAAACATCTACAAAGCGATCAAGGAAAAGAATTTTTCAACAAAACTTTCTCATCTCTAATGGGCAAATATAATATCAATCATTATTCAACATGCATGAAGGCGGCCATAGCAGAAAGAGTAATTCGAACAATAAAGACGTGGCTATATAGAGAATTTTCAGCGATGGGACACAACAAGTGGTTAGATGTTCTTCCTATGATAACAAGAAAATATAACCATAAAGTGCATCGTACAACTGGTATTGAACCAATTAATGTTACGCCAACAACAAAACTAAAATTTAAAGGTGCCAAAGTCATCCGTGGAAAACAAAGTCTTTCCAAATTCCGAATGAATGACATTGTACGTATAAGCAAGTACAAAAATATCTTTGAAAAGGGGTACACTGCCAATTTTACAACTGAACTATTCAAAATCATTAAAATTAATAGGACATATCCCACAACGTATATTCTTGAAGATATGAATGGTCAACCGACTAAAGGTGGTTTTTATGAAGAAGAGTTATTAAAAACGAAAAATCGTGACATTTATCTAGTTGAAAAGGTGATGAAGAAGAAAAATAATAAACTGTATGTGAAGTGGTTAGGCCTTCCGAGTGAACACAATTCATGGATTGATAAACGTGACATGGTTTAATATATGTATTAACTTAGATGTTTCGTAAGATAAACTTTTAAAAGCAATTTATTTTTCATTTCGAGTAGACTCTGTTGAAGTGAATTGAAAAAAAATATTTTGTAGCGGTAAACGTTGCCCCAGCCAATCGCAACGTTCTGTGTATGCCAAACCAAATTAACTGCATACCCCATTCCCACTTAGATATTTTCAACTCACAACATTCATAACATTTCATAATCTTCAGAGCTAATCAATATCAGATTGAAATGCGTGATCAAATTCTTTTCGCCACTTATCACGTACAGATGCTGCCGTATCAAAAAGTTTTGTTGACTCCTGAAGCTCCATCTCTGCTTGCATTTTCAAACAATGGGCGGACTGATTTTTGTGTGTGATTTCGAAACGGAGTTTCTCTGCATCTTCACACATTTTAATCAGTTCAGCCTTTGTTAATGCAATCTTTGCATCGAGCTCCTGAAGAGCCACCTCGTCCAAGCTACCACTTCGAACATCATCATCGCATTTGACGATGGTGGCTTTCGCTTTTATGATGCGGCATTTTGCTTTCTTCAGCATGTCCCCACAGCGCTGCAGTGGACCGAAAGAATGAAGCGAAACATCTTCCAAATCGCCCATCACATTCAAGAAGGTGTCATCTATCCTCTTTTTACGAGGTTTCCGTACATCCTTCGTTGTTTTCTTAGGGTTAGAAGCAGTAGATGTACCTTTCCTCTTAGATGGTTTTGGTTTCGTATCCACACTAAGAGGAGAGAGAAGTGGAGGGCATATGGGTAGTGACAGTTGTGAAAGGGTTGGATCAACACTTTCTGAAGGTTCCGGTATATCTACCGTCTTCAGATAATCAAGAATGTTATAGTCATCGGTGAAACCTTCTTGGGATGACAAGTGATATACCGGAATATTTTCAAAACCAAACTCATCATTTGTTGTTGGAATACGTGACATTGCACCTTCTTCAACAGAAACATTTGGTAGGGAAGTCATGATTATTTAGCTCGGAGGGAATGTGTGATACCAATGGGATGTGGATAGAAATGGTGCTGATGTTGAAGCGACTTCACGTTTTATACGAACAAGCCGACTGGTACATGCGCACATGAATATGACAACAATCTGCCGTAAGAGAAGGGGTAGATATCCCTTCCAGGAGTTGACTCCACAAATTTCATAGTAATGAAAAGTGTTGAGAAGAGACAGTGTTCTTTCAACCGATGTCTTCTCCAGATGTGTAGTAGTTCCATGTCACCGACATAAACTTTGCCCAATTGACAATAAATATTGAAATCATTTTGTAATATAATGCGAAGGTGTGATTTAGAACAAAATGATCCGAGTGAGTCATAGTTCTAATTCACACCTTCGTATTGCATATATTCATAGTGAAAATTATCCACTGTAGATATGATTCCCAATGGAAGTGTGTATTTTTTTTGTAGCCCTGATAAGGGCTGTTTTGCTCCAAAGAGCCAAGGGGGTTTGGGTGAAGACTGATTAGCTTGAGTCTTCACCGACATTACCAACATTCCTAGCATAGAATGCCCTAGCCCGCTCCTTCGTGTCCGCCCACACGCGATTAAATTCTGTAGCATCTCCGATATAACTGTCATCATCGGACCCATGCTCTCCTGTTGAGTGCCGCGGAGGCGCTGTGGTATGTGGGATCTCCTGTGCTGTTGTTGAAGACATGTTGAGTTGCTGAGTGATACTTTGAGTAGGTTGTCATCGTATTTATAAGGACCGGAGTGGGGATGTGTAACATAGCTTAGTGGTAGTGGTCATTAGGCGCTTGCGCAGGTTCTATTAGAATTTTGGAGGATTTTGTGTTGCCTTCTATCATCTGCACCCGGCTTCCGGCTTCCGGAAAATTGTAAAGTTATAATTCTACAGCCTTCGGCCTCAAAATAGAAAAAAAAAATCGACCCGCGAATTAAACCGCGGATTAATCCGCGGCCGCGAATCAACATCGCGGCCGCGGAAAATTTCCGGAAAATTTAAAAGTAGAAAATTGTAAAGTTATAATTCTACAGCCTTCGGCCTTCGGCCTCAACATAGAAAAAATTTTTCGAACCCCAATGTTCTAGCACCCTATAATCATTTTTTTTTTCTGCACTGATGAACATTTTTCTTTTTTTCCTACTCAATTAAATCTGACAACCTAACTTACATCCGAATATGTTCCTTCAGTTAAGTGCGCATGCGCGTGTGTACTCTTTTTTAGCCCTGAAAAGGGCTGTTTTGCTTCGAAGAGCCAGGGTATGTCGATCCACATATGTTTATGTGAGACGACGAAAGATCACTAAATATCTACAACTCTTCAAGTTATAGAAACTTTGTACATTTTCACCATTAAGTGGTGCAAATGCATATGTTTGTGTTTTTTGTGTGGCCCTGAAAAGGGCCGATGGGGTGCTCCGGAGAGCTGGGTGTCATCCCGCATAGTTATGCAGGACGACCACGGAAGGGAACTCAGATGACATAGATGACATCGTCATCGTCATCATCCGATGACACCACGATGATGGTGTCATCGTCGGAGTCATCGTCCTCCAGGTGATGCACCTCCGGGTGGTCATCCATGTCGACATCCTCGATGCTGATGAATTCGACATCCTCGACCACTGCGTCATCTTCTAGGTGGTCATCCTCGACCACATCATCCTCGGAGATGTCAGACTAATCTGACCATTCCTCCGGGTGCTCCTCCATTTCATCACCATATTCTGATGATGATGATGATGTTGACGAGGACGGGAAATTCCACGTATCCCAGGAGTCGCTGATCTCAGCCACCTGAATTGGCCCTCTGGGAACTCGATCAGCATTCCTGTCATGGTAGAGAGCCCCTTGGAATATTTGGTGTACCTGGACCGGGTACAACGACGGTGGCATCTGACGAATTATCTCGGCATCGTCTTCAAATTTTTCGCAACGTCTCGGAGCTTTGGTGGAGTCTGGGAGAGGCATCTTAGAAGACTGATGCTATAATCTGAGTTTACATTAAATTTATACTAACTCATCAGATAGAAATGGTGGGAGAGAAGGGTAGGGGTTGTATGAGGTGGTGGAAGAGAAGGTGGAGGTTATAGATGGTGGTAGTGGTAGAAATACTCAACATACTTATTGAATAATACAATTGAGATGATTTCCTGAATAATGTTTCAGAGTTGGAATTATATAGGTACTTATTGAATAACACAAGTATCAGAAAATACAATTAAGATTAAGTGAAGAGCAATGCCCCAAACATCGCATTGCCCAGTGTGTACCAAACCAATAAATTTAATGTACACTCCTTTTGTTCACTTCATCTTTTTTTTATTATTAATAACTACTTATATTTACAACTTACAATTAAATTAATTTTTAAAACACACTTACAAATAACTAAACCTATATAAAATACTTAATTATCTACTTATTTTCTAAACGTCGGAGGGCTGCCAACATACTCTCCGTCGTAGCCGTCACATGCGTTCTGGCAGTTTCTGCCTGGTGACAATTTCGGCCTCCAGGATGGCTTCCTGCAAATCTCGCACCATCAGGTCGGCCAGCTGGCGGGCAATTTCTGCCCGCGCTAGTCGACTCCGCTGGCAGTCGCGCTCGGCCTCCTCTACCTCCCCCAGTAGCTGGTCTACGTACGTCTTCAGCGTGGGAGCGATAGGCTCCAAGGCGACGACGTGTGTGATCGGCTCCCTTGCCCTTGAAGGTCCAGCGACGGGATCCATGGTGGCAACTACCTCCACGATCGGGGCTGGTGGAGAGACAGCTGGCGGTGGTGCCACTACATCCACGCTGACGACTTGCACTTTAGCAGTTGGTGGGACAGGAGTCACAACAGGGACCGCAGCTCTTGAGGATGATGGCCATCCTCCTTGGTAAGGGTTGGTTTCATCGCATTTCTTACGATATGCGGGAATAACACCAACCTTACGCCTACTGCTTTGCCTCAATTGCTTCTTCGATGACGATTTCAAGCCGCTAATACGGGCTCGTGGTGTAAGCTCGAACTCGTCCTCGCTATCCTCAATGATTTCCATCGATTTCACCTTTGACCATTTTCCTCGTTTGGGGGCACCATCGTCAATGGTATCGCCATATCGCTTTCGTACACCACCACCTTGCTCCTGTGAAGCCATCGGCGTCAGTGGCTCCGGGATATCCGCGTCCTGCCTGATCGTCTCCATGACATCTTTGAAGAAGGCATCATCATCGATGTCCTGGTGTCCTGGTGGAGGTGGCGGAGACGGTCCTCTACGTCTGACTTCTTCCTCGACCCTATCGTTAGTTAGGGCTGCTGCTACCATGAGGAAGTTGGCCGCTGGTGTTAATGGATCCATTGCTATACATTGAAAAAATAATTAAACAAATGCATGAATATAAGATTGTGTACTTACCGATGAAAATTGGATTCTGGAGACTGGAGACTGGAAACTGCTGCTGGTGCTGGAGATGTTGACTTTGAGAACTCAAAGTCAACTGAAGAATATTCAGAGGGAACTCTCCTTTTAAACAATTGCCCCACCTTCCACTCTACCTCTCATGCGCAATGGTTGAATTGCGCATGACACGCCCCTCTCATGATCCCACCCAAATTAAATCCCGCCCTCCGTCATAACCCCGCCCTCCGTCGAAACCCCGCCCTCCGTCATAACCCCGCCCCTATTCCAACTCCGCTAAGTATTACAAAAGATACATGTCCTTAGTGGAGTCAGTTGAAACAAAGAAGTTTGGCATGCATAACAATGGTGGGTTGGAGTATCAGCATACTCGTCAGTTACATGTGAATGGTGATTATCATACAATCCACCATTGTCATTCATACCACAGTACCGTACATAACACATACGGCAGACGAAGAATTGGCCTTCATCACCAGCATCAATTGCAACGAAGGCCAATGTGCAACAATACAAATTGGTTGCAAAATTGTTCAACGTCACCGACATGTTGATTGGTATGGTACGACTTATGGAGTCGAATTCGCTGACAGAATCCGCCTCAACCCCTTCATCGACGTCATCTTCTGCATTGCCCTCGTCGACGGCCTCATCTTCAGCGGCATCCATCTCCACCGGGTCCTCCAGCTCCACTAGCTCCACTAGCTCCACCTGGTCCTCGAACACCAGCTGATCCACCATTTCCTCTAGCTCATGGACCGCTGGTCCATCCACAACTTCCACCTCTAGGTCGTCGTCCCAGTACTCCTCGAAGTTGTTAATGTCCATGTGGGACAGGCTGGCTAGGACTTCCATATAACTGTCCATCACAATACAATAGAATATTCGAACTATGAAATTCGAATGAAGTATTCAGTGACCAGTTCTTCTTTTATATGTTTCATTCAGAGTATGGGGGTTACCACCACCACAATTCTTCTGCATAAGAGTAAAGAGCGTTCGAGTCTCCCAAGCAGTATTAGCGAGAACATCATTGTACGTGAATGTGTAAATAGCATGATAGTATTGAAATAAAAATAACTTTAGTTAGCCAAATATCAGGATGTTTCTTCTCCAATTCGAATAACCTCTCATGTTTCTTCTCCAATACAACTAACCTCTTCTCCATATCGTCATATTTTTGCATCATTGTAGATGTAATATCCAATGCATTATCAGAATCCTTTTTCACAATATCATATTGGTCATCAGGTGAAAGCTTGAATCCTATACCTTGAGGACCCTGAGAACCTTGAAGAACTCGAACTTTAACAGTACCCCATTTTCGTCTACGACCAAATTTATCAATAGCTTTGGACATCTTTCTCCCACCTCGATATCTTTCATACTGATGATTTCAAAACAACCATTTCTATATATCTCTGAGTAGGTATTTTATTCACTTAAATGAAACAATAGGAAATCAGAATAACGTGTTCATTTAAAAATATATATATTTGGTAACAGGAAAACAAGACATTTACTAAAATTGACTAGTATAATTCGACTTTTATCCATTGAGCTTAATCACATCTAGAATACAAATAAATAATTATGGCGGTGGTGGTGAATTTTCCATTTAGAATGATATTTCATTTGTTCAATTCAGCTGTTAATAAATGAAGTAATTGATCTAACGGACTTTCTTGAGAAAGAGATTGAATAATATTGTAAACCCAACGAATATTCTCTTCTGGATCATTCTGGTAGAATTCTTCTATCGCTATGACCCCAAGGAAGAGTTTGTGTCGTATTGGGAATGATGAACCGTTTATCATCATGGTATGACAATGCAACTTTGTTTTTCAAATCAGTATACATGTCATGTGATATGCTTCTAAACGAGTTCATCTTCCTGAATACTAAACCACCCTGTTCGACAATTTTCTTATAATCTTCACATGTTAATTCATTCTTTATAACGGATCTTTTGACTCCTTTTGCTCTCTTAAATTCACTACCCACAGACTGAACATAACATGCTTTGGCACCGGTACCATAAAAGCTAATTATGGGATCATTCGGAAATTCGTCTTTGAAATTACCCAGAATTGATTTTGTAATAGGAATATTGAATTGATTTCCTACTTTGTAATTGGAAGTATCAAATTCACCTATATTGTTGATAATGAAATCATAAAAATTATCGGTATTTACTTTCAAAATTAAAGAATCCGTGTCAGTGTAGAGTAAGGTGGCATTTTCTGCATAATGGCGTTTAATACAACCATAGAAAAAGTTGTACATGACTGTTTTGGATAATTCTAGAATACAAAATCCCAAATATAGTGGTTTATCGTATAATACATTAACTTTTCCCAATTGAATTGCAACAAAATTTTCGAAAAATATTGAACAGCTTTTGTAATTTGGACGTGAAATTAGGGCACTAGCACCCATTTTCCTCTTGATACTTTCCCAATGCGTAACCAGTCTAACATCAATTCTGTTTATCAACGTTTTCCATTGTTTTCCCATAAACTGCATTGTTCATGAGTTTATAGAAATCTTTTTAAGCTTTGTTGTTATATCGATTTCGCATTTCAGTATTCAAATCAATATAAGGTTTCATCCAACATGACTGCTTGAATCTCAACACTCTATGTGTGTTCATGACAATAAGACCATTGGCCACAGCCTGCTGTAAATTTTTATAATAAATAATATATTTTCTTTTGTCATTTAAATTTGGAATTAATTTAGGAATTTTTGATTTGGAATGTGGAGGTATTAAACTTTCAACGAGAAAAAGGAGATCAGCATGTTTGTCATGTTATTCTTGGGGATAATGAACATCTACTTCAAGAACATAACCATATAGACTATCAGATGCTACACTCATTACGTCCAAATTGATAATTTCATTGGGAGTTAGCCAAGCAAAATCGTTAGTGGGTAATGATTGTGACATACTGTGACCATATAGGTTAGTGGCATCTAAATATGATATGAACGATGAAGGTTCATCGGGGTTATAATCGGGTAAAAATTTATTATTAGCTATATGCTTCCTTTCACTACACTGACTTATTCCGCCACGTATTCCTTTCTTGAAAAAATTAATCATGTCAATGTCAGTCAATAATTCCAATTCTATATGTGTATACTTTGGCATTGCATCCCATGATAATCCGGGTGCTGCATAATACTGCGCCGGATCTAATTTATATTTATCTAAACATATCTTTCTAAAGTTTTCAAATATGTCACATAATAGAAGCACATCGGATTTCAAATATAAAACCGAGTATTCTCCTAAACTCTGACACTCGAATAAATGCCAAACAAGTTTTGCTCTCATATAATCCGTATCTGATATATGCTCTTCGTTAAGATTTTCATTAAAATTGATTTTAGTGGGAATAGTTGGATAATTCAACTTGTCAATATGGTCAACAAAGTTATATGGAAAGACACATTTCTTTCTCATCAAATTGAATTTGTCAATTTGTGGAAAATGTTTATGCATCTCAATACACTGATCGGATGTTAAGTTAGCACCTAAGTTCTGCAAAGAATCCGACATGAATTTGAAACTGTCTATAAATCTCATTTTCAAATAATTCTTTTTCTCTTTTCCATCTTTGTCAGTGTATGTGTGAGTGAATAGATGCTTGGTGAACGATATATATTTTTCCTTAGTTTGTGGGATAACATCCACTTTGTCTTTGTTTCTATACAGTTCTTTTATGAACAAATGACAATCATACCCACTAAGATTAGGAAAATTATCGGAACAAAATTTGGTAATTTGAAATTTAAGTTACGTACAGAATGAGCGGCAGGTGATCTTTTCTTTCCATTGAGGTGGCAATGGTCTCTCACTTTCACATCACCACCCGTGAATGGTTTATCACATATTCCACAAAATTGTGCAGAAGAAAACTATTCTTCTTCCACGGGGGTTTGTGCAACCATAGGAATTGGATATCTCAGATGATTGTGATAAATATTTCTCAAATCATTTTCAAGCTTTGTGACATATTTCTCGGCTGCATCCTCACCCCTATATGTAACAAATTTTGATAATTTGTCATTATATGAACATTTTATCGAATTAGCAAATGAATAAGGTTCATGTTTGTATGTTTTATTCGAGTATGAGTGTTTAGGGTTGGGTTGACTAGTTTGAATGGGTTTGAGAACTGATTCAAAATCAGCATAAACTACGAATGGCACCTTCATTTGTCTCTCAGAATTTTCAAACATAACTGAATTCCCCGGTATAATTTTACCATATTTATTAATTCTGAAATTGACTGATGGTGTTGTAGTACTCAAATGATTACAGTCATGCAACTGATGACGTGACAGTAATCGCTCGTGAGAGAAATACAATAAACATCCATCACAAAAATATTTTTTATGCTCATGCGCAGATAGTTGACTTGAAACTAATCTAGAAAGGTCTTTAATCCAACATTAATGAGTATTGCCAGAATCATCAGTTATAAGTAGCAAATTAACATGTCTTCTTAGTCTTCTCTGTGAGTAACGCAACGGACCAACCACTTCATATTTCATTTTACCCTTATCAAGTTTCGACTCTAATCCATATACATTAATCGAAATATCATTCATGTCCTCAAACTTTTTTATAGCTTGAAGTTTAACTGGAAAATCCATACCTGTTACATTCAAAATTTTGGAATAGTGGGGGTATGAGGAAACTTCTGACACTCTACCATTCGCAGGAAACAAAGCAGATGTGATGGCCCATGCAAAACAGTGTTGATCCTCATTGCGAATATTCACAACGCCTTTTCTTGTCTCAATGAACTCGGGCAGCTTCACATATGAATATCCGCTGAGTGGACTATACTTGTTGATGTTCACTTCGAGGAACATAACTTTTTCACAGCTCCATCCTGAAACATAAAGATAATTTAATATTCGTGTAAATAGAATTTATACTTTAAACATACCTGAATCACGTTCTTCAAATTCCGTAGTCTGAGCAATGATGGCATCACGGAATCCATCAAATAATGCATCCAAATCCGGAGGCTGGTCCACAATTTTATTTTGTGAGTTGAATGACTTGGTATCAATCAAATCCCGTGTTTGGACAATGTAGCTGCCAAATACCTCCATATTCACTTTGAATATCTTGTGAACCTTTATTGCCTCTTCAAGTAATCCAATAACTTTCTCCCTGATCTCATTGAAGAACGACATATAGTCAGTGTACACATTCGGAGTTTCCACTCGATAGCTTACAATTCTACACTTGAAAGCATTCCTTATAATTTGTATGCCATCACTAACTTGGACACATGCATTGTTCTTGTGCTGGAGTGTTCTTTTATGAGAACTAACTTGGGATGCAGGGATTGTCACATTACAACAATTGCATGTGTACATTGGTGTCGATGCAGCCGCATCTAACTTAATCCTTTTCACAGAAGGCCCACCTTGGCAACTCTGAAGTTGATGACGACAGAGATTATCACTACGAGTAAACGATTTACCACAGTCACAGGAATACATTTTCTCGATGTGTTCTCAGCACAAAACTCTATGAGATACTGATTTAACAATCATTCCCACCTCCTTCAAATATAATTTCAATGAGTGGGGAAGAGGATGAACAAATTCTATCCGCTTCGACTACTCATGCAACGTCACAGAGCCCCCACCATGCACACTTCTAATCCAACTCGCTATCGATACATACAAGATGAAGAGTAAACAGTAGTCGCTACATAACTGCATCGTGTGGATGTGTGACGTCAGCGGACCATTCCCACTATAGCGAGAGTCGAGCGAGGGTTGCTTCTGATACGTATGACTGGATCGTGTTCGGATGCGCTCCTCATAGTTGGATGACGTCACACACGCTTCCTCCCACCACCACTGTAAGGTATACACTGGCGCAGAGAAATCAGAGTTCACATATCTGACTGGATCTCCGTGGTGTGCGGACGTGTGACTTCTCTAGATTTTCATGTGTTGGTACACATAAAAGTCATGCACAGTAACAAGTGTACACATGAAGGTTATAGAAGTCATGGAGGTAAAAAAATATAAGTACTTGGAAAAATTACTTGTCCGTATATATTTAAAGCGTCGAGCGTGGGCTACTTCAGATGCACTCCTCATAGTCGGATGACGTCACACACGCTTACTACTACCACCACTACAAGGTAAGTATCGGAGAGGAATCAGAGTTCACATATCTGACTGGATCTCCGTGGTGTGTGGACGTGTGCCTTCTCTAGATTTTCATGTGTTAGTACATAATATGAAAGTCATACATAGTAGCAAGTGTTCACATAAATGTTTTTAGTCTTGGAGGTAAAAAAAATATATAAGTACTTGGAAAAAGTACTTGTCCGTGTATGAAAAAAAATCTCTGTCACCCAAGGTCAAACAAAAACCTTGAACACCTCATCAAAACCTACATCAAGGTCAAAAATTACAACATTTAAAAATCGTTTCAAGGACATCCCAAGGTCATAGACCCACACAGGCATCTATGCACCAAGGTCACCCGTGAAGGTCACCCCAAGGTCACTGATGACGTCATAGTAGTGGGGGGAGGCCCAGAACCGGCTCAAATCTCTTACTAGCAGACGATTGGAAACAACTGAAAAATATCGTACAGAGCGACTTACCGTCGATCAAATATTGGCTGGAATACTACTTACTCACCGTGAACCTTGACAAAACGTTTCATCTACCATTTAGCTCCTACCTAGGTGTATTCATAGATACTCAACTCAGATGGGACTCGCATATAAACTTTGTCTGCAACAAACTACGCTCGATCATCTACAAATTTGAATATCTGAAAGATATACTTACATTTCTTCAGCTTAAAATTCTGTATCATGCTTTGTTTGGAAGTCACTTACGATATGATATAGTAGGCTGGGGAGGGGAAATGCGCCCTCTCGAAATATTGCAGAAAAAACTACTGAAACTGATTATCTCAAAAGAATTATAATATCCCTCAGATAGACTCTACAATGAGGCTAATGTTTTCGATCCCCGACAACTTTATTATTATAATACAATACTAACATACCACAAAAATAAAAACACTTTCATCTTGTCGTCTCACTCTTACCCCACTCGAAAAAAGCATCTCCACAAAGTTCCCCAAGCACAAAAATTGGTTGGACAACTGTCTTATCGATACTTAGCTCTAAAAATGTATAACACCATCCCTCCATATATACACAGAATTGGCAACCTAATGCTGCTGAAAAAAGAACTGAAGTCATTTATTCGTAGTGAAACAAGACAAAAATTGCAGATTATGTGGACAACAGATAAATTGTTATTGTTAATAATGTATTGCTGATACCTCACTCAAACCCTGTTCGTGTAATTTATTATTCGAGATTATGTATTTTCCTCCTTTCTCCAATCCAGTGAGTAAACTCGAATATATCAAGAATCTATTGGCCCAACAATTTTATAACAACTGCATTGAATATTACACGCAAAGAAAATGTTCTTGGAATTAGTTCTCGATAACCAATATCTAAATAATATTCATTATATGTCTCAACCCTAATAACTCACGGGTATTTTTTTGTTTGTTTATTACGTAGGGGTGTATTGTCCCCTATATGTATGTATTTTAAATATTTGTATGTACATGTCTTTCAACTTCGACTCGTTTAGGGACATTTTTAACTATATCATGTATTGAATTTTATTAAAATTGTTTTAGTTTACATTTTTACATATTTTACAAAATCACATTTTTATACTTCTGTCTTTTAATTTTGGGGAACGAGTGCTTTGCACTAATCCCTAAATGCTTTATTCACTGCAAATTGTAATGTTTCGTCTGAATTATGGTATTCTTATTCTGAATAAAATTATATCATTATTATTAATATTATTATTATAATCTTTTGATATTATTTTTTGTATAACTGAATCCTGGTTAAATTTATTATTTTTTTATTAAGAAAAAAGTTACATCAACCGCGAAGGGTCATTGGCAACAATAATACAATACAGTTACCAGTTTCAATTAAGTCTTTGTATCCAGTAAGTAAACAATCGTTTAAATAATGTCTATATTTTGTCCATTTAGTGTAGTTCATTTAGGAATGATTCAAATTTCAAAGATTCAAATTTATTCAATCAATCAATCAATAGTATAGTATATTCTGTAATAGTGATGGTCATGATGGTAGAGCGCTTGTCTCTTAATCTAAGGGTCATGGGTTCGATTTCCAGCATGGTCATCGGTCTCGTGCATGGAATCACACGTTAAAAGGTAAGGGCTGCGTCTTCCGTAGCTCGGACAAGTCTTTCGAAGGCTTTTGAGGGTTGTACTCTTAAGGGTGTGCAGCTGGTTGACGGAAATAACAATTTTAACAATTTCAACAATTTTTAACAATTTTTAATAAGGTTAGAATGAAAATTCGATGCGAGTGGAAAGTTCCGAGTGCGAGCCGTAGGCGAGCGGGAGGGGTAATATTTTTTGGAAACGAACAAAAGATAATTTCCACACGAAATAATAACTATTATTTTAAAACACTGTTTATCAGAAAGGACTAATCCTGGACTAACCAGAACAAATTTTTTTATCGCGAAGATGCATTAAGAATAAACTATTAAAAAAAATTGCCTTGTCGGTGGCTGAACCGACAACCTCTCGTCTACTATGACAATGTATACCATCTGGGCCATCCGGCCTCTCATTAAAATATGTTTGATAAATATTATATTAACGGCATTCTCTTCCACGATAACTACGAGTCTCAATTATTCGGGTGTTTTGGTAGTAAACTTTCCAGTATATAAAGAAACAACAAAAAGGGAATCGAAAGAAATAGGCACACTTGAAACAATAGCGAAAAATGAAAAAAGAATAATTACTTCTACTACTGACCTTTACAAATCACGAATTAAATGGCACTCACAATAAAAAACAATGCACTTGTATAGAAAAAAAGCGAGAGACAGATGAGCGGCAGAGAGGCACTTGTTGTTGCTTCGAACGCAGATAATGAAATGACGCAGGCTCGCTGTGGACGTACGTATTAACTCTCTGTGTCACGTGACCCACGCCGTCCACCTCCACGCCGAGTTCGCGTAACCCACGCTGCAAATGTATGCAACGGTCGATCTGGGGAAAACCCAAATTGCGCAATAGCAAAAACAACTCCAAGGTCAATTTAGCTCGAGCAGCGTAAACAGATACCGGATGTGCGATTAAATCTGAAAAACAAATTCAAGGTCAAAAATGGATCATCGTCGTGTTTACTGAGAATTTCGTTCAAGTTGAGAGAGCAGACAGTAAACATTCAAGATACGTGCTTTATCGCTATTTCTTAGAATTTCATTGGAGAGAGAGTAAACACCAGATGTGGCTTATTATGAATTAATAATAAGTCGTCCATCATAATTTTCTGTTGTGTGTCTGTGTTCTAAGACAGTAGACATTTTTTCATATTTAATTTTTTTGTTTTGTCAATTAAGGTGGCGGCGGCTGCCATGTTTTTTTCTCTTCCTGCCAATTGCTCTCAGCGAATCACGTGAGGGAAAGTTTTTTTGCCTTCCGCTCCATCGCCGCCATGTTTTTTTGCCTTCCGCTCCATCGCCGCCATGTTTTTTGCGTTCCGCTCCATCGCCGCCATGTTTTTTGCCTTCCGCTCCATCGCCGCCCATTCCGCTTCATCGCCGCCATGTTTTTTTGCCTTCCGCTGCATCGCCGCCATGTTTTTTTGCCTTCCGCTGCATCCCCGCCTTGTTTTTTTTGCAGAAAAGATGCGCGCCACTTAGGGTGAAACGTTTTGAACCCCCCCACCCCGAAACTCTTCGGCGAACACGTCATTTTCTTCAGCACCAACCCTCCACCAACGGCAAGAACTCGATGGACGCGGCCATCGAGAGATTCACCGTGTGGAGCAATGCCGATTCTGGGACACTCTTCAGTCCCAGAAGCGGCATTGTCTATCTACTAAAATGTCTACGCATCAAAGACAAGAAAAATGTAGAGTATCAACAGACACTAAGGAAAATTTGAAAGGGTTCAAACAAAACCAATCGAAACTTCAAATTCAGATGTTAATTCCCGAAATGGGGAAATTGATGAGGATTATGTCATTGTTATGTACCCGAAATTGGAATAAATGCGAACAAAATTGCTTAATATTTGAAAAGTAATTTTAAGTTTTCAATATTGCTTAAATGAATCCTTTTGGGATTTATGTTTTGGGGCCCCTTTTGGTTTTTAAAGATTCATTGTGCTTCCATACGGTGTAGCAAATCAACGAGAAATTTTTCAGGATGAGGTAGACAAATACTTTTTTCTACGACCACATAGAAATATGCCCATTTTATGCGCTTCATCGATCAAGGAACTAGGCCGATTGTATGCACTCTTTCATTTCTACATCGCGAGCTGTACTGTAATGCTCATTTCAGTACAGTCCATGGTACAGGTATTGCTATATACTCTTTCATTTCTACATCGCGAGCTATACTGTAATGATCAGTTCAGTACATGTCATATTACAGGTATTGCTGAAATATAATAGACCGGTCCGGTAAGGTTTTGCCTAGGATAATTTAAAATAGAATAAGTAATTTAATACAAAATAGAGAAAATTTACCTTCAACTTCTAAGGATTGGAAAATTCAACTGTGATAATTTGAACTAATGAAAGTCCAAATATAACTGTCAGTCATTTGAAATTGTAAGTAATGAATAAACTAATGTTGAATAGTAACATATGACTCGAAAAATATAATTGAAGTTAATATTTTATAATAACTTCGTCATATAGTGTGAGGCTTGTGAGTAGTGAAATGTCGCTATAGTCATAGAAAAAGTATAGTGTACAACGAGCATGGAATGTCCATTTCTCACTCGTATGATTTACGGCACTCGCCTTCGGTTCGTACCGTAATTTTCGTACTCGTGAGAAATGAGTGCCATTCCATATTCGTTGCACAATATACTATTCTGCAATCAAAAAATTGCTGTCATTTACCATAGTTATATGGTAGTAGCTGGGAGAACAAGACCGGAAACGTCAGCAAAATAAGCCATTGAAATCAATGCTAGATTTAGCGAGAATGAATTTAAAACAAAGTTAAACTGCAATTGGTACAAAATTAATTCAATTAGAAATACCGATATGATGAAAATGTGGCAAAGATCATCCACCCTTTGTGTAAACTACTCAAGTTCTCCATAAAATGGAAATAGTTGCTAGAGCATCATGAGCTGTCAATAATTCAAAACAAAGTATGAAAACTCAGCAATCCTTGCCCCATTCGACCAATCTAAAAGTATGTTATGGTAGGATGTTTAAAAAATAATAAGAACTAGGCAGTTGTTGATTTCAAGTGTACCAAGACAATATTTGAAGATTAGTTGACTGTGATTTAAGATCCAAACAGGACATAAACTCATTACTTCAATTATAAAAAACAATCCCGAACAGAGGGTCGGTAAGACTACATAGATTAAAACTAAAACTACTGTGACGAAACCATTGTCCCTTTTTTGTATCGTTTGTTATTCACAGATATCGTTTATTGGTAGGTATACTGACTGCCTTTTTTTATCGGTTGTTTTTGTTTTGTTTGCCATCCGCATTATTTTATTTGTGGTTAGGTAGGTAATAATGAAGCACGGCGTCATTTTTGTCATTAATTAGCGTTAGGCAATTTTCATGCCGTCCGTGTGTATTGATGGTTGCATACCCTAAAGGTCAGTAGTTGCGAATAAATTTCGTTTCTCGTGAATTGAGCGTATTCCATTCGAAGGATTATAAAAAACGCTATATACTCTTTTTTGTAATATCGTTTATTTTATGCGAAACATAAATCAGATTTCCAGTAAGAAATAAGTGTTTGCCATTGACACATTCCAAGTATAATTATTTAAGACAGCTCAAATATTTCGAATGCTTTTGGTCTTAATCTACAAATATAAGCTATAGCTCATATTTCGTATGGTGTGCCTGCGTTTGTATAGGTAGGTTTTAAATCAGTTTGTTTCAGGGGTATATAACTTTATTTACTAAAATACGCCCTGAATATTAACACGTTTGTATAGTTTTAGCTGTGTACAAAATCTGCTACTTTCATTGGTGTCACACGTGTTCAGCATCTCCTTGACCACTCAAATAAATCGGCAAAGTCAACCGGATCCAGGTCATTTTTATTTGCTCCTAAGACCCCAAAAATACCCTGAGATAACAAGATCCTTTGCACTAAAAACACTTGTTGAATGTGCATTAGGTACAATCCACTAATTCGAAGCGCTATTGATCAGGAAATGATAGAGATGGCTCATCGCGTCTGCAATCACTTTATGAGTCATAAAAAAAAACACACTCGACTTGAAATCTATAAAGATTTAATTCTAATGAACATTTTTTACTATGACAATGAGAGGCCAAAAAAAAAGGGCAAAAAAGGTCTAATATTTGAATTTTCTACCAATAGAGTTTCATTTTGTATTATTGAATTATCTTTATTGAAAAGAAAATTGTTGCCACAAAGTCAGAAGCCATATGCTAAAACTCCTCTAGGAATATAATAACAAACAATTAACAAATCTATGAATAAATCATGAAAACTATTTTATTGGTCTATCTTATTCATGTTGTAGCTTCAATAAAAAATTGTCGTGTTAGTAAAAAGAAATGGCAGCTAATTTTAAGAAATTTTGTTTACCACATAATATAGACATGGGTTGTTATTTAAGAAATAGAAACTACCCTGAAACAAAAACTATTGAGTAAGCTTCTAGCTCTTCGAGATTCTAACATTTTTGGCGAAATGCGTGCCGAGTGACATTTTGACGTAGTTTGGGTGTCTGGGTATAAAGTTTCTATTTATAGAATTGTATTCGCATCAAAGGTATTCATTAATTTGATTGGCTGTTGAGGATAATTTTTATGACTGATTAGAGTTAGTTCTTATGAAAGATTCGTGATATTAGAGAAGATGTAATGGAATATATCAATTCATCTTATATTTGCCAAGGCAAATAATAATAACCGTCTTCTACCCGCACAGGCTATTCCTTTGGGCACACTCTATGGGGAAGTATGAGTGAAAACCTTGAACAAAAGAGTTCGAAGAAGTACTTACAAAAACATTGTAAGCAAAAAAAATTATGCAATGAAATTGGATTTTGCTACAGTACAAAAATAAAGCAGTTATTGAAATTTTTTGGAAAAAACATGAAAAAAAAACAATAATTGCCGTAAAAAAGCGATGGAACCAAGAAAAAAAAAAAAAAAGAATATAAATAAAATCGAATGACATAACACTACCCAAATGAAACCATCCATCATCAAATTTATGATCCTAAATTTATTTGAAACCCTGATTTATATCACAAAGAAAATTATGAAAATAACGTCCATCCAGATAATATTGTTTCCCGCAATTTCTCATATACAATAGCCATCATTTAGTAAGCATGCAGATACAGTACCCAGTAAGTTTACCAGATAGTTTAAGTTTCAAGTAAACGTTAAGACCTAGCATAGGTAATGCGGTTGCTGAATGTACTGAAATGTTAATAAAATAAATGACAAGTTATATTTATTCCAAAGGGAAATTACTCAACCAGTATAGTAATGCTCTAATTGAAAAGAAAAACTAGTAGAATGGAGTGAAAGGAAAAAAATTGGTCGACTATTGTTTTGAAATTTGTTCTATTCGTCAACCGGCCGCACCCTTATGAGTACAACCCTCAAAAGTCTTCGAGAGACTTTAGGGAGCTACCCAGACGGCACCCAATATTCCTGGAATATGCCTACAACATTCTATTTTCCAACAGATATTGAAATATTCCTGGAATATTCCATGAATATTTATTTGATCTTATACACATTGAGAATAT
This sequence comes from Chrysolina americana, assembly GCA_958502065.1. NCBI lineage: Eukaryota > Metazoa > Arthropoda > Insecta > Coleoptera > Chrysomelidae > Chrysolina > Chrysolina americana. Next base: position 36,715,904 of record OY293420.1, read on the forward strand.
TCCTGGAATATATTTTTACGTATATCCATGAGATATTCGCCTTGAATATTGCTGGTATATTCAAAAGGCATATCAAGCAGAAACGTTAGTTTTTGAATATTCTGGGAATATTCAAAAGGCATGTCAATTTGAAGAAACGTTTTGTTAGAAAAATATCAAAAGTTTCTCGTATTAAATAAAAACTGAAAAACTGCATGCATTTATAAAAACTTTTTAAGTTTCGTAGCTAAAATGACCCATTTAATTATTAGTTAGTTTATGAAGTAGTACGTTTGAAGTAGAATTTCAACCAATCAAATGTTTCGGTTATCTACGCTCAACGCCGGAGACTGACAAATAATGCTGATTGTCGCTGCGATCAGTTTATGGATATTTGACATTGTCATCTGTAATTGTCATTTGTCAATCGTCAAACGCGCTAAGAAAATGAAATTTGTTTAGTTTAGTTGTTTTTAGTGAAAGTGAAAGCTGAAAGCCCTCGTATAGGTGGAAGTGTTGTAGTGCTGTTGAGACTATTATTACATATTCCAATTGATAGAAAATATCCGCAGTTGAAATCACCCAACGACTCCTGGTAAGATAATTCGGAATATAACTCATTCTCCGAATCTCCTTATCAAAAGATCCAAAATCTTTTCTGTTTTTAGTTTTCATTCATTAGTATAACAAATAATATATTTTTCCAGGTAATAATTTGCAACTATCCAGCTCGTGTCAGTTTGTAACAGTATCAGTGGACTAAGAAAAGGAAGTGAATGCAGTAACTCGGATCTGTCGAACTCAAGAATCTATTTCACCGCAGCAAAACAAAAATATTTATCCTGTAAAAGTAAGTAAATCTCTAAAATAGTTATTTGTTTTACTAGGCATAAAAGCACAATTAATGCTGCGGCTGGTGTTTCCAAGGCCAAGGCATTAAATCTGCTTTTCTGCCGTGTGAAACATATAATTTTTTCTTCAAATTTGTTCCAATTCCACGCAAAATCGACTTTTTCATATTTAAATTGCGTTTCATTATCAATATCCAAATAACTAAATTATTTCATCAAAGGTAACTGGGCCCTGCGTTACTATGTTTACCGCTGATGGCGTTTGTTGAATTTGTTTGTTTACTGTTTACTTTGTCATTGTCAATTTTAATAACCAGTTTGATTTAAATTATTACTTGGATGGTTGCCTAGCAACGAACTTTTTCTGCCTAGGCAGTAAAAGTGGACTTTTTCTGCCTAGGCATTAAAAGTACAACTTCTAAGCCTGCCAAGTGTCATTAAAAGGCCGCTTTTAATGTCATTTGGAGAAAAAGTATATTTATGCATTTTTTTCATTAAACTTTCCTTTGTTTAGTAGAGATTCTACTGAAAGTCCTTCGAGACTTCTGAATATTTTTAAGGCAAGTGCCACACAAAATGCAGAAATGATAACGGCTATAAGAAATTCTAAGAAAGGAAATAATATCCAAGATAATCCAAAATCAGTAGATATCGATATCCCATCATAGTCTTTCATAATAGAGTTGATGGAGTTGGACGGAAAACTTCCTGACAAAAACATAGTATTTTTTACTTCCTTCACGATTACTTTGATAGTGCTTGTTGTTAAATTGTTATTAGTGCACTATAACTGAAAATATGTAATAATTGTATTTATAGATGACAAAGCTTCTTCATGTTGGACGTATCGGTGTATTAGGAGATGTATGCCTCAGTTAGTTGACGATGATGTTTTAAGGCACCTTTAGCTAGGTTGGAGGAAATGGAAGGAAAAAATTATCTAATCTAGATATGGCTACTTTGATAAAACGTAAAAATATACCACAGAGAATCTCAGATGACGTCAATTTGAATTAAAATTTACCTTCACTTTATTTATACCATGTACTTAGTTTAACATATAAAAAAAACGTTTTTTCTCAATGTTGACCAACTGTTCTCGAATATTTAATATTTTTTTCGGTATTTACATAATCTGCATTCCTATATGTAATAAGAGATATTGTATATAAAAATTAGAGGCTTGGTCAGGCAGGTACTTCAATTAAATTCAATTTTAGACTAACCTTACATTAGTGTTTTTACAATATTTTAATGTCAAATATTATGTATTTACTTACATCATTTTCAAGTATTCCCCCTTTATAAAATGTTGCAAATATCAATATGATTAATTATCAAAATAAATATAATTCATCAATTCTTTTCGATAATATATTGATGGGATTTTTAGGGAATGTAAGAAAATCCCACTCGCATAGCAATTTACTGAGAAGTCGAAGAAAAACATGCTATTTTCCGGCTCTAAGCTACTGAAAGTTGCAATAGGACACTGTAAGTAAATTATTGTACAATGAGGCTTATTTTCTTCTAATTGTTTTTTTAGGATCAAGATAAACAAAGAAAGATCCTGAAGAACTGAAAAGTGCAATGAGACCGATTTGAGTAATTTGTGTTAGTGAACTGAATTTCTAAAGGTCTTGATAATTGCCAAGAGAGTGTATTAGAATACATATGTATGTTGTTTTTGTCGTTTTTGCAATAAATACTCTTTTCTGTATTTAAATTTTTATTCTTATTCAACATTGGACTTCATATTTTAGTTTATTCCATATGTAAACTAAACACCCTGGGATATGTTCTGAATTCATCATCAAGAAGCATTCAGAATACCGGGTGGCTACGGAAGTATTGCCTACGGAATATCTCAGTTATTGTATGAAGTAGGTTTGTGAAATTTGGAGCGTCGATATAATGACATAAGAGCTAGAATTTGAGCATATTGACATGTCGAAGTTAACTTCCGGTCTGACCGGAAGTAACATCAACTTTCTTATTTTAAATGGAAACCCTATTTTTTTTCTTTTCGCTTTATTCAGCATTCAATTCCCTTTCTAATGACATATCACAAGTTAGTATCTAACCAGAAACTAGATCAGAAAAAAATTATTGAAATTCACCGAGTAGGCCGTGGAAGCAAAATGAAAGCCAAAAATTGAAAAGTTGGCTATGGAAACCATACGTCACTTGATAACAGTTGCTACTACTGTGATATTTTATTTTCATTCGTCGGCGTTATAAAAAGCCGCCAAAAAAATATTGGAAAAATTGGGAAAAAAACAATACTCTGTAGGTCCATAACTTAAATAGGAACATACAACTTTTTCTTGCCTGTACTATTCAGCATAACCATTCCTTTCTAATGATATAATAGAAAGTTATTTTTTGAAATGAAATACCAAAAAATCCAATTATTATTCTTCAAATAACAAAACAGATTATCGCCATACGCAAAAATAACAATAAAAATAATGTGGAATGATAAATTATATCCTGTAGGTTCTAGGTTAAATAGGAACATAAACGAACTTGGTCTGTGCCATCGTCCATAGATATTCTAATATCTACCTATGGACGATGTTTGTGCTATTCAGAATAATCATTCCATTGCAATAATCATTCGAACCAAAATATTAACAAGTAGGCTGATTACGATGTATTTTGGAATGAAACAAAAAAGAAACGAGAGCTCTCACGAATGCTGCTATCCATATTATTTTGAAGTTCGAAGTAATGTTTTTGATTCTGCCATTTTAAAAGGGTTCGGAAATCGAAATCAGTTAGTGGAATATTCAAAAAATGCCCCGTTATTCACGAACCGAACAAATTGACATGCTTCTCATTTATGGTGAATGTTTAAAAAATTCTTATGCCGCTGAACGATTGTATTTAGAGCGATATCCAGGGAGGCAGCAACCGTCAAGAAGGTATTTCCAGTGGCTTGAAGAAAAATTAAGAACTGAGCCTGATGTTCACGAAGACCAAAAGAAGCATTTGTTATTAATGAGGAAACTGAAATTAATGTTATGATAGCACAATTTCCTCAAGGCAGATTGGCGCTGAATTAGCTATAAGTAAGGACTCTGCTAGGAAAATTTTGAAAAAACATCGATTTAAATCCTTCAGGTATCAGTTGCATCAACATTTGTATGAAAATGACGGTGAAAGGCGCCTGGAATATTGTAATTGGTTTCTTCAACAAAATGCTGAGAATCACCTATTTAACTATTATATCTTGTTTACGGACGAGTCAAGATTAACCAACAATGGATTATTTAACAGGAATAATACAAGGTAGGTACTGTACTTTATTTGGATTATTGTCGATAGTCGAAGTGTAAAGTGCTAAAAGTGTGAACGGTCTTTTGTTTCAGGTACTGGGCGATATAAAACGAGCACCGGTTTCGACAAGGTGGCTTCCAGGAGAGATTTGGTGTGAATGTTTGGGCAGGAATAGTTGGAACTCATATTGTTGGCCCCATTCTTTTTCAAGGCCAACTAACCGGAGAGAGATACTTTAATTTTTAACGAATGAAATTTCGGAATTCATTAACAACCTACCAGCGGAAATAACTGAGAGAATGTACTTCCAGCAGGATGGCGCCCCTCCGCATAATTCAAGAATAGCGAGAAATTATCTTCAAAATCGCTTTCAAGAGAGACTTATAACAACCCATGGTCCAGTCAGGTGGCCACCAAGGTCACCTGATCTTACTCCGTGCGACTTTTTTCTATGGGGGCATCTTAAAAATAGGGTGTATTCCACACAGCCTACAACTCTACATGAGCTAGAAGTAAAAATTCGTAGAGCTTTCCAAGATATCACGCCCCAAATGTTGAGAAACATTTTACATGAAAATATCACCAGAGTCAATAAATGTATTGACGCTGAGGGAATGCATTTCGAACATTTGTTTTAAATTTATTTTATCTTCAATCCTATCAATTTGAATTTTTTTTTTTTCGATAAATCTGTTTTTTTGTTATTTGAATAATAATAGTTGGATTTTTTGGTATTTCATTTCAAAAAATTACTTTCTATTATATCATTAGAAAGGAATGGTTATGCTGAATAGTACAGGCAAGAAAAAGTTGTACGTTCCTATTTAAGTTATGGACCTACAGAGTATTGTTTTTTTCCCAATTTTTCCAATATTTTTTTTGGCGGCTTTTTATAACGCCGACGAATGAAAATAAAATATCACAGTAGTAGCAACTGTTATCAAGTGACGTATGGTTTCCATAGCCAACTTTTCAATTTTTGGCTTTCATTTTGCTTCCACGGCCTACTCGGTGAATTTCAATAATAATTTTTTTCTGATCTAGTTTCTGGTTAGATACCAACTTGTGATATATCATTAGAAAGGGAATTGAATGCTGAATAAAGCGAAAAGAAAAAAATAGGGATTCCATTTAAAATAAGAAAGTTGATGTTACTTCCGGTCAGACCGGAAGTTAACTTCGACATGTCAATATGCTCAAATTCTAGCTCTTATGTCATTATATCGACGCTCCAAATTTCACAAACCTACTTCATACAATAACTGAGATATTCCGTAGGCAATACTTCCGTAGCCACCCGGTATATTTCGGGCATGATTTTATGGTAAGAAAACATATATATAGCATGTGCCATGAATGTGTTTTAGGATATTCCTGGAATATATTTGGAATATTCCTGGAATATGCATATCACATGTTTAGGAGGATATGGAATATTCCTGGCATATGCCAATATGCCGGTTTAAGATGTATGGAATATTCCTGGCATATATTTCATGGTGACCTTGAATATCTATGGAATATGCATAGCACATGTTTTGGAGGATATGGCATATCCCTAGAATATGCCAATGTTCCGGTGGAATATGCCTAGGATATTCATGCAATATTATTGTGCCGTCTGGGTAGTGAAGACGAGCCCCTTACCTTCTAACGTTTGATGACATATAGGTATTTGTGTGTCCAATCCCCATTGAAAGTTCTGCATGTTCAACAACCTATTTTGAATAATTGAATGTTAAAATGTCGTATACGAGTGATGACAAAAATATCAGTAAAATATTTTTTATTTGTGGTGGTATCGAAAAATTTTATCATGAAAAGTTGTTCAGAATTAATAACTATGTTTAAACTCGAAATCATATCTGTCTGAAAAAAAAACATATTTTTTATATTTTTCTCTACAGTCACAGTTCTGATTATTAAAAACTAAGTGAGCCTGGTGCTTCTTCACCTGCGAATATTCTCTGACTTTTCACAACAACCACTTGAAGTGTTATTACAGAAAAAAAATGTATAAAAACCAGATTTTGTATTTTTAGTGTCGATGAAATAAACAACTTTTCATGTCAACAATTTTTGATATTCTCACAAATAAAAGTAGATACTTTACTCCTGTAGCAAATCCATATTTTTTCACCCTACTCGTAATCAACTGAAAAATTTCAAGATCTTATTATTCATAATTAGGTTCTACAACATGCAGAATTTTGTATGAAGAATTACTTATTTTCATGAAACGAAAAATAAAATATTTTTCCATATGTCGCAAACGTAAGTGGACACATCGTATATATATATATATATATATATATATATATATATATAGATATATATATATATATATATATATATATATTTATATATATATATATATATATATATATATATAGATATATATATATATATATATATATATATATATTTATATATATATATATATATATATATATATATATATATATATATATATATATATATATATATATATATATATATATATAAAATATATATAAAATATATATATATAAAGGTGGTCGGTGGATCAGCGGTCTAATGCACAGGCCGTTCGAAACTCCAGCATAGCGATAGTCGGTTCGAATCCGATGTAGGTACGAGAATTTTTCTCAACTACTTTATATCGGATCGATAGGCAGCCGCATGCCTTGTTGAAAAGCAAGTGTATTGTGAGTTGTCTAGATGCCAATCTCCTCTACTGCTAGCTTGGAGGGCACACCGACCACCCGAGGTGGTGCAGTAGGTTTTCCGGGTTTTCCTACAGCTGAAAAGTGAATACATCACCTAAAACATCAGTAAGTCGCCCCGGAGCGCCTCGGTAAATAATAATAATAGCCGTCCTCTACCCGCACAGGCTATGCCTTTGGGTACACTCAACGAGTGTTTATAAGTGAGTATTATTATTATATATATATATATATATATATATATATATATATATATATATATATATATATATATATATATATATATATATATATATATATATATATATATATATATATATATATATCTGTATGTATGTATATATGAATAATATAAATCGTTTATAAAAGCATGCGGAATATAATCCCTTGTGTATACAGGATCTAATAGGTTTCTTCACGTTGCCATTCTGTATATACTTAAGGTAATGTCGAAATCTTGTGAAACGATTCAGTCAAAAGCGAGTCTTCAAAGTCTATTTTTCCAATATATCAAAGGATTTTACTTAACTTACAGAAGCTACATTTCTACTCTTTAAAAACTATTTATTCCTCTCACAGATGTCGAATTCCTCATAAAAATTCCTTCAAGTGATTGATATAACTGTTTCTGTTGAGTAGGTACAGCTAAACAGTAGCTCTTATTTTATTATAACTGCAGGGCTACAGAATTGAGAATCTTTCCCATACGGAAAATACACTTAAGTAATGCTAAATTCATCACAATAATATTTACTAGGTATACTGAATTCATTGCTTATGAACAAATTACCACTAAATTCTATGAACATGGTTTTGATATAAGAACAGAGATATCCTCAATAAAATGAAATTGAGAAAAACACAAACATAACGCCCATAACTTTCCAATCTCTCCTATTCATTTATCAATCAAATAACTTCTCCAAAAGCCAACTAAAGAGGCATCTTTAATTCATTAATTCAACATGAGGAAGTGTTTGAAAATGATTCGTAGATACCTATATTAAAAAAATATTACCTACTATTACACAATATATACCTCCGAACATAATAGAATGCTTATCTAAGCGTTTCATATTCATGAGCCTACTAAAAAATAAAAATCATTTACCTTAACAATTGAAACGATCTGCTGAAACACAGTCAACCAACGAATTCTGATGGCTAATGGGAATTGAAATGTTGAATTTAACGAAAGTAGCATGTAGTATTCTACCTACTTCAACCCTTATGTGGTGGCGTTCCAGTGGGAGGAAGAACACCTGCAATCCTGCATATCGGGTTTGTCTTCGGTTTGGTATAGGTAGCTCACATGAATGCCATGCAATGGCTATTATCAGTACGAGTAGTCTGGCAATGTTTCTAACTGAATTAATTTACTAACAAGAACAAAATTTGAATTATAAGTATTAAATTTCGAGTCGATAAGACCATTTTCTACTTAGATGCCTAGGTATGGGGCGCCGTTAGTGTCGAAAGTAGTTGTTCTCATATACCGGGTGGCTACGGAAGTATTGCCTACGGAATATCTCAGTTATTGTATGAAGTAGGTTTGTGAAATTTGGAGCGTCGACCGGTCTGACCGGAAGTAACATCAACTTTCTTATTTTAAATGGAAACCCTATTTTTTTTCTTTTCGCTTTATTCAACATTCAATTCCCTTTCTAATGACATATCACAAGTTGGTATCTAACCAGAAACTAGATCAGAAAAAAATTATTATTGAAATTCACCGAGTAGGCCGTGGAAGCAAAATGATAGCAAAAAATTGAAAAGTTGGCTATGGAAACCATACGTCACTTGATAACAGTTGCTCTTGCTCTATTATCGCCATACGAAAAAATAACATTAAAAATAATGTGGAATGATAAATTATATCCTGTAGGTTCTAGGTTAAATAGGAACATAAACGTACTTGGTCTGTGCCATCGTCCATAGATATTCTAATATCTGCCTATGGACGATGTTTGTGCTATTCAGAATAATCATTCCATTGCAATAATCATTCGAACCAAAATATTAACAAGTAGGCTGATTAAGATGTATTTTGGAATGAAACAAAACAGAAACGAGAGCTCTCACGATCGCTGCTATCCATATTTTTTTGACGTTCGAAGTAGTATTTTTGATTCTGCCATTTTAAAAGGGTTTGGAAATCGAAATCAGTTAGTGGAATATTCAAAAAATGCCCGTTATTCACGAACCGAACAAATTGACATGCTTCTCATTTATGGTGAATGTTTAAAAAATTCTTATGCCGCTGAACGATTGTATTTAGAGTGATATCCAGGGAGGCAGCAACCGTCAAGAAGGTATTTCCAGTGGCTTGAAGAAAAATTAAGAACTGAGCCTGATGTTCACGAAGATCAAGAAGCATTTGTTATTAATGAGGAAACTGAAATTAATGTATTAGCTTTAGTACAATATGATAGCACAATTTCCTCAAGGCAGATTGGCGCCGAATTAGCTATAAGTAAGGACTCTGCTAGGAAAATTTTGAAAAAACATCGATTTGAATCCTTCAAGTATCAGTTGCATCAACATTTGTATGAAAATGACGGTAAAAGGCGCCTGGAATATTGTAATTGGTTTCTTCGACAAAATGCTGAGAATCACCTATTCAACTATTATATCTTGTTTACGGACGAGTCAAGATTTACCAACAATGGATTATTTAACAGAAATAATACAAGGTAGGTACTGTACTTTATTTGGATTATTGTCGAAGTGTAAAGTGCTAAAAGTGTGAACGGTCTTTTGTTTCAGGTACTGGGCGATAGAAAACGAGCACAGGTTTCGACAAGGTGGCTTCCAGGAGAGATTTGGTGTGAATGTTTGGGCAGGAATAGTTGGAACTCATATTGTTGGCCCCATTCTTTTTCAAGGCCAACTAACCGGAGAGATATACTTTAATTTTTTAACGAATGAAATTTCGGAATTCATTAACAACCTACCAGCGGAAATAACTGAGAGAATGTACTTCCAGCAAGATGGCGCCCCTCCGCATAATTCAAGAATAGCGAGAAATTATCTTCAAAATCGATTTCAAGAGAGACTTATAACAACCCATGGTCCAGTCAGGTGGCCACCAAGGTCACCTGATCTTACTCCGTGCGACTTTTTTCTATGGGGGCATCTTAAAAATAGGGTGTATTCCACACAGCCTACAACTCTACATGAGCTAGAAGTAAAAATTCGTAGAGCTTTCCAAGATATCACGCCCCAAATGTTGAGAAACGTTTTACATGAAAATATCACCAGAGTCAATAAATGTATTGACGCTGAGGGAATGCATTTCGAACATTTGTTTTGAATTTATTTCATCTTTAATTCTATCAATTTGAATTATTTTTTTTGGATAAATCTGTTTTTTTGTTATTTAAATAATAATAATTGGATTATTTGGTATTTCATTTCAAAAAATTACTTTCTATTATATCATAAAATATATGAGAACAACTACTTATGACACTAACGGCGCCCAATACCTACTGAAAAATAAATAATTTGGTCAGTTTGAAGATTGTCGATGTCGGTTACAATGTACTAGATTTTATCTAGTAGGTTTTGAAAGATTCAAAAGGAACTACCGTGCTTGTATTGAAATATGCAATCTCTTTTTGCTACAAGAGTGACGAACGCACAATAGGTTATGGGAACTTGCTGATTTAGTTTTTTTTTAATGAAATATTTCGAACTAGAAAAGTGCAAAACTCAACGTCTATTCGATAAAAAGCTATGCTCAATACTGGAATCAGATTCCTATGTCTAGCCAAATTGTTTACAAGAAAAAAAGTGAGGGTTTGTATTTTTGAAAAAAATGCTGATATGTGTCAAAACTTTCACACGTAAAGCATCGGAAAAAATTTAAATGATTTCAAAATGTAACTTTTCATATAAATCATTCAACACTTCACTTACAGGTTTGGAAGCTTGATATGGGCATTGTATCATTATTATAATAAGGATAATATTCCCTTATAAACACACGTATAGTTTATGCAAAATCATAGCCTGTGCAGGTGGAGGACGACTGCTATTATTATTTTCAGTGGCGCTCCGGGACGACCGATATTTGGTGGCAAACTCATTTTCTAGCTATGGGAGAACCCTGAAAACATTACCATTTAAGGAACCTAGGAATGTTATAGAGTATTTGAGAGACCCATATTGATGAGTTTGTATAGAAAGAAAGATCGCACAGTGGTCTCTATAGCAGTAGTTTATTTTCCAATATAGAACATGATGCAAAATGTATGAAAAAAAAAATCATCCAATCAAAGAAACTTTGAACACTAGATTCAAAGTCAAAAATATACTTTATTTTCGGAAGTTATGAAAAACTTATAGACAAAGCTTTTTGAGACGAATAAAATCGACAAAAGTCGTTGGTTTTGAGATAATATTAAAATTGAATTGAATTAAATTATATTGATAATTGTGAGAAGTCTGTGAAACAGAACTTGATTTGTTGAAAGTTGCCCATATCTTGCATGATGGCAACTTTATGATCGAAAAATTCGAAATTTGAATAAAAGGAAATGATTGAAAAATTATTTGAAAAAATTAATTGTTATGGCAGGCCTATAAAATAGTCAGGTTCAATAAAAATAGACAACGCGCCTATAACTCAGAGTTCTAGATTAGCTTAACTGATTTGGTGTTCATAAGTAGTCTGTCAACTAATAATTGAGCAAGGGTTAGGTTTCCTGAATAGCTACAGAATCGGCTTGCCTGGATGCTAGATGACTAACTAGTTGTACAGACTCCAACTAGTGCTGAATTCCATTTCAAAGATGATAAATCACAACTCCTTTGGTTAATCGGTTGCAAAAACTCGTGATATACTTGATTTGTGGATTCAATATCAGTTAATAGTCCGTTCTTCAGAAAATCATCGATTTGGGGTTTGCATTATAAAATTTATTCGATTAATGCAATGATACTGTAACGATTTCAAGGCCGGCCCCGAGACCGGCCCTGATCTAATTAATTATGCACCCTTGTTCAACTACAACAGCATATCTGCTGGCGTACGGATCGCCGAGAACAAGCTGGAATAAATCGATCAATTCGATACTGTTCGAAGAGCCATCTAGATGAAATGTTCTATACTCCTGAATAATCGAGAGTCGTGAATGAAAACTGCTTGGGAGTATATAAGCGGGACAGTCAGAATAGGGAGTTAGTTACAGTTTCAGAGTTCGCTGATAGATAGCCACAGTAGAAATAAATTGAAATAGTTATTGAAGTAAATGTTTTAGTGAATAATCGTTGTAAATAGTGTTTGAAATAAATTAGGGAAATTAGTTAGTGCAGTTTTACTACATTTGGCGTCAGAAGTGTGATGTTTAAAATAAATAAGTGTTAAAGTGTTCACCGTTTAAAAACTGAGACGTTTATCGCGACTAATAGACAGTTATAGTGACCCGTTGAACATTTGAGTCGAAGTGGACAGTTTGCGCGTCGCGGGACAATAAACTGAAAACTGTGTGTGAAATAAATAATAGACTGATATCTCGGCAAAGACAAAAATGAGACAAAATATTTCCGAGAAAAGTTCACCTAGTTGACCTTAAAGTTAGTGAATTAAAGCAAGAGTTAGAGGAGCGTGATTTAGAAACAACTGAAAAGAAGGCCGCACTCCAGAAAAGACTTGCAGATGGACTGATTGAAGAAGGAGAAGACCCTGAAACGTTCTCATTCGAAGTTTCTGGAATTGATTTAAGCTCCATGATAAGAGAATTGGACGAGGAATCGCACTAGGGAAAACCTTATTGCGAGTTGATAAATTTGTGCCTGTAAGGGTAATGAATGTCAATTATTACCCTGTGACTTTGAAGAATGGAACAATTCTGGGGCACTGCTCGTCAATTTCCTCTGTGATAAGGAGTGTACGCGGCACTGTTAGACAGCCAGTAACATGCTAGCAGAATTGGAGAAGTTGCTTGCTATCTCGTCCAAGGACATGGGGCCAGCACAGAAACCTAAACTGAGAAAACTAGTCAAGAAGTATCAGGACATCTTCGATACCGGAGTAGGCAGAGGCGGTAGAACAAAGGTGGTTCAGCACAAGATAGATACTGGAAATGCCCGACCAATCAGGCAATCAGCCAGAAGACTTCCTCTCGCCAAAAAGGAGGAGGCTGACAAAATAGTCTGCGACATGGAGAAAAACGGAGTCATCGAGCCATCCGACAGTCTCTGGTCCACTCCAGTCGTGTTGGTGAAGAAGAAAGATGGATCAACACGGTTTTGCGTAGACTACCGTCAACTAAACAACGTGACGAAAAAGGACAGCTACCCTCTCCCAAGGATAGACGACACGCTAGACACGCTGGCTGGATCTACGATTTTCTCGACCTTAGATTTGAAGAGCGGATACTGGCAGGTAGAACTGGCCCAGGAAGATCGAGAAAAGACAGCTTTACCATCGGCTCCGGATTATGGCAGTTTACAGTTACGCCATTTGGCCTCTGCAATGCTCCAGCCACGTTCGAAAGATTGATGGAGACGGTTTTGAAAGGACTATCATGGAAGACGTGTCTGGTGTATCTCGACGACATTATTGTGGTTGGCAGATCGTTCGAGGACCATGTAAAAAACTTGGAAGAGGTATTTCAGCGACTGAGAAGCTCCGGACTGAAACTGAGCACTAAGAAATGTCATCTGTTTCAAAAAGAAGTACGTTATCTCGGCCACGTTGTCTCTGGGAAAGGAGTCACAGTAGATGAGCAGAAGATCAAAGCTGTTAAGGAATGGCCTGTTCCGAAAGACATTCACCAGCTTCGAAGTTTTCTTGGCTTGTGCACTTACTATCGCCGATACGTGCTGGGATTTGCTAACATCGCAAAACCACTGACCATGCTCACGGAAGGACAAACAAAGTTCCAGTGGTCAGATGAATGCCAAGATTCATTCAGGAAGTTGAAAGGAGCTTTGATCAACGCACCAATCCTGAGCTACCCCCTTCCAGACGGGAAATTCATTTTGGAAACGGACGCCAGTAAAGTGGGACTTGGAGCTGTCCTGTCTCAGATCCAAGAAGGACAAGAGAAGGTCATCGGTTACTTCAGCAAGACCCTCAGTAAACCGGAGCGGAATTACTGTGTCACCAGGCGGGAACTGTTGGCTGTTGTCAAGGGAGTTGAGCACTTCTACAAGTACGTGTATGGACGAAGATTCCTACTGAGAACTGACCATGCAGCTCTCAAATGGCTCCTACAGTTTAAGAATCCCGAGGGTCAAGTGGCACGCTGGATTGAGAGGCTCCAGGAATTCGACTTTGAGATCGAACATCGGGCGGGGACCAGCCATAAGAATGCGGATGCCCTATCGCGAAGACCATGTCCAGACGACTGTTCGCACTGCCGACGAACAGAAGAAAATGAGTCGACACTCTGCAGAACCACGGCGGTCGATGATAACTGGAATGGCCACAAGATCCAGAAAGACCAAGAGAAAGATCCAGATCTTGGTTTAGTCATCGGCTGGAAGAAGAGTGAGCGAAGACCGTCGTGGCAGGAAATAGCCAGTTGTTCTCCAGTCGTTGAAAATTACTGGGCCCAATGGAACTCTTTCACCTTAGACAATGGAGTCTTGAAGCGTGAGTCGGAGGATGGCAGGGAAGAAAAACGTCAGGTAGTAGTTCCCAGGAGCAGAAGACAGGAAGTGCTCCGAGAAATCCATCATGGGGTCACCGGAGGACATCTGGGAGTGACGAAGACCCTCCAGAAAGTTAGGCTACTGGGCCAATTGTCAAGCTGACATCAAGGACTGGTGCAGAAAATGTGCTGTATGCGCTGCCATTAATGGGCCTCGAACAAGACCTAAGTCCCCGATGCGCCAGTACAATGTGGGCAGCCCATTCGAAAGGATCGCCATTGACATCGCTGGCCCGTTCCCACAATCTGAACACGGGAACAAGTACATCCTTGTGGCGATGGATTACTTCAGCAAGTGGGCCAAAGCCTATGCCCTGCCCAACCAAGAAGCCATCACCGTTGCCGACGTCTTGGTGAAGTAGTGGATTTGTCGATTCGGTGTCCCGTTAGAACTGCATTCGGATCAAGGCAGGAATTTCGAGTCAAACCTGTTCCAGGAGATGTGTCAGATGCTAAACATCCGGAAAACGAGGACCACAGCTCTACATTCGCAGTCCGATGGAATGATGGAGCGGATGAATAAGACAATAAACCGCCGCCTGTCCAAGGTAGTCTCTGACCACCAGAAGGATTGGGACCCGTACCTCCATCTGTTCCTGATGGCGTATCGTTCCGTAGTTCATGAGTCAACCGGCCAAACTCCTGCAAGTGTTATTATTGGCCGAAAGCTGTGACTTCCATGTGACCTGAAGTTTGGGACGCCACCAGGACAAGACACTGCGGGAGATGACTACGTCAGCAAACTGCGACAGAGAATGGAAGACATCCATGAACGGGTCCGTTTGAACATCCAGAGTGCCAGCGACAGAATGAAGGAGACCTACGACATCAAGGCGGATGCTGGTGGATATCAGACAGGTGACCTTGTCTGGCTATACAACCCTAAACGTCGCCGTGGACTATCACCGAAACTTCGGAACTCGTGGGAAGGTCCATATAAGATCATGAAAAGGATGAACGACCTCGTCTACCGCATATATAAGCCACCACGAGGAAAACCTAGGGTAGTCCACTTCAATAGGTTGTCCCCTTACGACGGAAACCACGATCAAGTCCGCACAGTCAGATCACCGGAGGACGAAATGACGTTTCAGAGGTTCATGTCCCTGTACTCGAACGGACAGAAAGTTCAATATGGGGTAACCCGAGAGGAGTCACGAGATCTTTTCAAGGTGCCTGCTGATTACGCGTTTGCTCACTGTGTGGCAGAAGATCTCCAAATGTCCAGAGGCATTGCAGTAGTTTTCTCCAAGAAGTTCGGTCGAACCCAGGAACTGAGAGAACAGAACCCGAAAGTTGGAGGGGTGTTACAGCTGAGGAAAGGCCAGAGAAACATCTACTATCTGATTACCAAGAAGCGTTCTCGAGATAAGCCGTCTTATGAAGACGTATGGAACAGCCTTGAGAAATTAAGGGACCTGATGGTGGAGCAGAATCTCGTGGACCTGGCAATCCCAAAATTGTCCTGCGGGCTCGACGGACTGGACTGGACTGGAGAGTCATAAGGAGCATGTTGAAGACGATATTTCAATCCACCGGCGTCAAGATCTTGGTATGCTGTAATCATCGTCCACAACCAAACCTGAAGACCGTAGAGTGCTACTTCCATCAAGGTGCAGATATGGAGATTCATGCAAATATCTCCATACTCCAATAATGACATTTCGGGACGAAAAGTCTTTAAGAAGGGGGCAATGTAACAATTCCGGGACCGGCCTCGAGACCGGCCCTGATCATCCAATTACACTCCACACTCGAAATGTAATCAAGTTCTCTTCTGACAAACACATGACTCATCCGTGGAAGAGACGCGAACGCTATAACCGAAGTTTCTAGGAGTCGCCGAACAGACTAGAAAGATCGAAAACTGTAAATGCTACTATATATAGCCGCTGTATAGCAGATGGCGGAACAGTCAGAATTGAGAGTTAGTTACAGTTCCAGAGTTCGCTGATAGATAGCCACAGTAGAAATAAATTGAAATAGTGAAGTAAATGTTTGGTGAATAATTGTTGTAAATAGTGTTTTAAATAAATTAGAACAATTAGTTAGTGCAGTTTTATTACAATATAAATATATCAGAATAATAAAACATGGTTATATCTTAACGAGGTCTCGAAGACTATTTCTTTTGATCCATTGTCATATACAGGGGTTTAATGGATCGAGGGCCGTCTTGAAATCATGGACCTGATATTACAGTAGTTGAATATCTGGAAACAGCATCCCCTTGGGTGATGACCATCCTTTGATTTGGGGCTGGTATTGACATATCCAAAAGATCGCCTCTTCAGGTAATATTTCATTTTTTTTTTTTTTGGTTAACCAGCTGTCATCCCCCTACGAACGACAGCCCTCAGAAGTCGAAACTTGTGCGAGCTAAGGATTAGCGAAGTCTTACCTTTTAACGTGCGATTCCTAGCTTTTAACGTGCGATTCCGAGAATATTATCCATAATGTATGGATTTCAAAGTCATGCAAATGTAAGTACGTGAAAGTACTCATGTGTCTAGTAGTGAAAGGCTCATTAATAATCTTGTTCAAAATGTTATCATATCTCCGTAGTTTTTCTTGGGCAATGTTTAATTCATCCAAATTCAAATTATTTATTTGTACTGTTTTTATGACTGGAAGATCTTCTCGCTTTGGAAGGTGGTTACAACAATCATATTTTATTTCAGGAATATAGAGCTGAAGTTTCAGAGTCTTGTTCTTATCTAAACTTACATACACTCTAGTAGTACCGATGAAAGGGTTACACTTTGATTCTAATGTCAAAAGCAATTTCAGTTTCTGAATTTCTACCTAGACACGTGGTTGTTTCAGGTAGTTGATTGGATACAGTTAATAGCCATTTATCATCTACTAATTTCTGAACAAAATCTTTTACACCGATAACAACTTTTTCACAGTTTGGCATTATTTTTGATTCCATTAAAATAATAATTTCACAAGGTGAATCATGTGAAAGTGCTTTTGGGAAGTGATTGTAGCATATACTTATTTCGTTCTCGAATATCACGAAACAATCGTCTTGTTTTAATGCAATAAATTGTTTACTATTCCTTGGCCATTGCTGCATATTTGATCTATTTGAAGTGGGATAGAATAGTTTGAAAAAGGTTGGTTTTGGGATCTTTTATTGGGACTGAGAAAATGTGATAGAAATCAATATCTTAGTCTTCCACTAATAAAACATGTAAAATAAAAATTACTCCGTTATTCGCTAGAAAAGCATCTAGCTTCATCAAGGAATTTATTTCTGAAATATGTTCATGCGTTGGATTGAAAGGTAAACTCTCATGAGCCAAAATTATGGGAACTTTTGTCAGTTGCTCATTTAAGAGGTTTGGATCAATTACTGAAGAATGTAAGATTTTCAATATCGCAAAAGTTATGCTGTTAATAATATCATTGATTTGATCTAGAATAATTGAATTCGACTACTTTACCTGAACATAATATTCTGTTTCACTATTTTCAACCATTTCCTCTTCTGTTTTTGATATCTTTATTGAAAGTGATTTCGTCAATTCTCAATTTATTCATCAGAGTATTTAAATTCGTATTTGTGCTTGAAACCATCTGAATTTGGTTTTTCATTAATAATTGTAAGTTTTTATAATCCCTTTCTAATTTATCGATACACTCATTATAAAATTCGCCGTCAGATGCGTCCAAGTTACCTGTTATAACTTTACATATAGTTCCGATACCATTTATCAATCCTCTTTTGAACCGATTTCTCACAGAGTAACTTCTTGAAAATTTCATTTCATCTGTTGATCCCTAGTATTCAACAATGACAGTTAGTAGAGGTTAGGGCTGGAGTGGAGACCCCCCTCTTCCTTTTTTCTCTGACCAATGAGAACGAAGCATTTTTTGCTCCGCCTTTTTAACGGTTGACCACGCCCTTATGGGAGTGAGACCAATCAGAACTTAGTTCAGCCCACAGCTTGTTCCTCAATATGATTGTTCGACCAATCAGAACGAAGCTTTTTTATTGCTCCGCCTGTTTAACGGTTGACCACGCCCTTATGGGAGTGTGAGATCAATCAGAACTTTGTTCAGCCCACAGCTTGTTCCTCAATGCGATTGTTCGACCAATCAGAATGAAGAATTGACATCTAGCTGCCCAGATAAGAAATTATAGGACCAATTGAAGTAAGCCTGCAAGAAAACCTTATGTTTTCATTGGGAGTGTGTGATCATTAGCAAATATCTACGCCCATTTTAGTACCGCCTCCTCTAACTGTGGAATTGAGAAACCTTTTCAGGCATATTCGTTGAAAATATCCTATGGTTAGCAGGTACGTCCTCACTAGGATAGGGCGAATGACCTCGAATTTTAAATATTGGTAGTATAGAATAGTAAAGAATGTGTAAATCGTGCATGAATTATCTGAAAGAAGGGTGCTTCTACGGAAAAACTGTCACTGTTTCATATACATATGTTGTGAGAAATTGAGAGTATGTTTCTATCAAAAAATCATTGGAAAATGGCGTTATTCAGGTTTTCCGGCGAATATATTTGTTTCGAAAGGATTATATTTTAAATGGAAATTTTGTATGATTAGGCGGAACATCTTTTTACTTTTTCAAAAGGTCCATGCACTTTTTCTCATAAAAGTTCATTTGATCACGTCGTTCGATTATGTTGAGCTTGCAAGATTTTCCAACCTGCTATTTGGTAACTTATGTCGTGACTCAATACTGCTGATTGAATTTTCCACCATTATTTCCATTCAAATCTTCTATAACTCCTTGATTTTCTTGAACCTGCTATTCAGTAACACATTTAGGGACACATTCCCCGAAGATTACTCCTAACAAAACCAGTATATATTTCATTTCAAACCCTGCAGTTTCATGACCTCTTTGTCTCCATGTTTTTCAACGATAATAATAATAATAATAATCCCTCATAAACAATCATAGGATGTACCCAAAGGCATAGCCTGTAAGGGTGGAGGATGGCTATTATTATTTACCGTGGCGCTCCAGGGAGACTTACGGATTTTTGGTGGCGTCTTCACTTTTCAGCTGTAGGAAAACCTGTAAAACCTACAGTACCACCCCGGGTGGTCGGCGTAAGCTCCAAGCAAGCACAAAACGTTGGTATTGGCATGTAGACAACTTACATTGCCTATTGACTCCTATGAAATTGAGAAAATATTTCTTGTTTCCCAGGATTTAAACCTGATCAAAATGCAAGCGGAAGTTTAGAAGGCCGACATCTAACTGCCTCGCTACCGAGCACCCGAATGCAGAAATTAGATAAAGACTTGCAACGAACCCAGATAGATAAACTGACAAACAGACAGGTAGACGAAGAAATGGTCAGGCAGACAGACATACAAGCTGACTCTCCAACCTATAACACAGACGCGATGGTTGGACTGAAGATAAAACTCGGTGGAATGACAAGCGGACAGACTAACTGACAGACTCACAGATGGGACAAGAGGAATAGATAGGCGGTTAGTTCTTGTGTTTGTCTGTTTTTCTATTCGTGTGCTCCTGTACACGTATACTCACACATACATACAATACACAGACAAACGAACATACTGTTAGACATATAAGCAGAGATGCAGAGACTTTTTACTTCTAGCAAAGAAAAAGTTATGAAAAATTTGGTTGGTGATTTTTTTTCATATCCGTCAGAAGTCTTCATGATTGAGAATTATTGTTAAGTATGCCAATCACCCATACAAACTGTAACGGCGCACACGATTGTTTGGCTATCTGATCGAACCAAGCCGACTACTGCTGTCTTCTGAAATGTTTGCTTAAATTTAAGCAATTCTATGCAGATTTTTGAGTTTTTCTTGCATATCGATAACTTTCAGTGGATGCTATCTTCAACTATAAGCGAAACTTTGAACTCGATATGAATTTTGAGTAGAACTATAAACGATATACAAGAATATGTTGAACTTCAAGAAACATTATGCCGTTTAACGAATGCATTTCAATTACTGTAAGCAGCAAGGTTACCTTTTAACATTTTACACGCTGTATTCGATATCTGAACTCATGTCTAATTGTGAGTACTCTCAGTTATAGGTATTTTAGGGATGATAACTGTGATAACTCAAAAATACTGATAATGAGAAAATGACATTTCACAACCCTCCCCATTTCCCCAAAGTAACCTAGATGTCAATGGAGTTAATCATTGTTACATATGCGAAAATGCCCTTCATGTCAAATGAAGGAAAGATTACGCGATTGTAGCAAATCCACAAATAACAGAGACACATACCATTCACATGTGATAGCATTAATATTTCTGAATCAATTTGTTATTTTTCAAAATATGTTCTCTCCTTAATCTGGTGTTACCCATAAGAATAACAATCAGAAGTCTTAGGGAAACTTAAGCGAACTAGGAATGATGTGGGAGCCACCTCACAAAGTGCGATCTTGAGCGCGATTATATGTTTCATTCACCAAAGAGCATCACAAATTTTTTTTTATCTTTAGTTTTATAAACCGTTTCAACCTTATAACTCAGCTTGTCATCTAGATATCTTTGACTCACGTACGAGTTTAAATATTAAATTTCAGGTAATTTAACGCTTCCAGACCAGACCAGAGGATCCGGAACATTCTAGAACATATTTGAAAAGTCACTCAAGTCAGGTTCTAGAAAGTTTAGGAGACAATGAGGGGACATGGTGGAAGGAAGCCCCTCAAAATTTCTATAATATAAGAGAACAAATTCTAAAATGTTCTTGAAGCTTTTGAAAGTGATGTAAAATTCACGAAATCTATGGAAACACCAGAAGAGAAACACTGGAAGGTTCTAGACCATAGTAATGAAACATACAAGTTGAGTTTTCGAAAGAGCAGCCACCAGAACGGGAACTATTTGGAATGAACGGAAGAGATCTTAAGAATGTTATAGGAGATTATAGAACGTACTGAAAAGTGACTCAATTGACATTCTGGAAAGCTTGACCTCCAGTAAAGTGACGTGGAGAATGGGGAAGGGTGATCTTGCATGTTCTGGAAAGTGATGGAAAATTCACGAAATCCGTGGATTAAACCAGAACATGAACTCTGGAAGGGTCTAGACCATGCATAGTAATGAAACAAGAAACTCAATTGAAATTCTGGAAAGCTTGACCTCCAGTAAAGTGACGTGGAGGGTAGAAAAGCGTGGTCTAGAATGTTCTGGAAAGTGCTGGAAAATTCACGAAATCCGTGGAATGAACCAGAAGCGATATTCCGCTAGGTTCCAAATCATATTGAAAAATACACAAGTGATGATCTCGAAAAATCGACAACCAGGAAGGGAGCCGTGGGATAGGAACTGTTTCAAACATATGAAAGGAAATTGTAGAATATTATAGGAAATTATAAAATGTTATAGGATATTATATAATGTACTGATAAGATACTCAAGAGAAATTTTGGAAAGCTTGACCACCAATGAGGTGATGTGGAGAGTGGTGGAACTCTTTCGAAATTCCTAGAAAATTAGAGAGAAAAGTCTAGATTGTTCTGAAACATTCTGAAAAGAAACACAATTGAAGTTATGCAAGACTATAAACGCGTACATAGGTAATGCCGGGCATTGCACTTGGTAATGTAATCGTACATTTGATGAACTAAATAATTTCCGAAAACGAGATTAACACAACATGAACGGATTTGTGATGATACAAGTATAAATGAATAAAAAATTCAAAACTGCCTTAGCAAGCATTTATTCAACAATTAAACATGATTCAAATTCGTGGACACCAAAATTCTTCATTACGAACCAAACTACTTAAAATATAATATAAGTGGAATTATATTCAAACTGAGAGAATCAAGACCTCAATACCTTTGGGACAGATGTACAAAAGTGAGAAATTCAAAAAACTGACGTATGAATGTTTTTAAATATAGGATCCCAAGAGTGAGCACAGTGAAAAAAAAATTAATAATAGATTGCTGTTGTTCTAACGGCAGCGTTATATGATTTTCTTGGTAGTAATCTGGATAGTGCCAGAATACTCACAACCAAACTTTGTTCGTACTCTTTGAGCATGACCATACTCATTCAATGTTAGGTATGTGTGATAAATCTACCTGAATTACCTGAAGTTTAATATTTAAACTCGTACGTGAGTCAAAGTTATCTAGATGACAAGCTGAGTTATAAGGTTGAAACGGTTTATAAAACTAAAGATAAAAAAAAGTTTGTGATGCTCTTTGGTGAATGAAACATATAATCGCGCTCAAGATCGCACTTTGTGAGGTGGCTCCCACATCATTCCTAGTTCGCTTAAGTTTCCCAAGGACTTCTGATTGTTATTCTTATGGGTAACACCAGATTAAGGAGAGAACATATTTTGAAAAATAACAAATTGATTCAGAAATATTAATGCTATCACATGTGAATGGTATGTGTCTCTGTAATATGTGGATTTGCTACAATCGAGTAATCTTTCCTTCTTTTGACATGAAGGGCATTTTCGCATATGTAACAATGATTAACTCCATTGACATCTAGGTTACTTTGGGGAAATGGGGAGGGTTGTGAAATGTCATTTTCTCATTATCAGTATTTTTGAGTAATCACAGTTATCATCCCTAAAATACCTATAACTGAGAGTACTCACAATTAGACATGAGTTCAGATATCGAATACAGCGTGTAAAATGTTAAAAGGTAACCTTGCTGCTTACAGTAATTGAAATGCATTCGTAAAACGGCATAATGTTTCTTGAAGTTCAACATATTCTTGTATATCGTTTATAGTTTTACTCAAAATTCATATCGAGTTCAAAGTTTCGCTTGTAGTTGAAGATAGCATCCACTGAAAGTTATCGATATGCAAGAAAAACTCAAAAATCTGCATAGAATTGCTTAAATTTCAGCAAACATTTCAGAAGACAGCAGTAGTCGGCTTGGTTCGATCAGATAGCCAAACAATCGCGTGAAAAAAGTAAAAAGATGTTCCGCCTAATCATACAAAATTTCCATTTAAAATATAATCCTTTCGAAACAAATATATTCGCCGGAAAACCTGAATGTCGCCATGTTCCAATGATTTTTTGATAGAAACATACTCTCAGTTTCTCACAACATATGTATACTAAACAGTGACAGTTTTTCCGTAGAAGCACCCTTCTTTCAGATAATTCATGCACGATTTACACATTCTTTACTATTCTATACTACCAATATTTACGATTCGAAGTCATTCGCCCTATCCTAGTGAGGACGTACCTGCTAACCATAGGATATTTTCAACGAATATGCCTGAAAAGGTTTCTCAATTCCACAGTTAGAGAAGACGGTACAAAATGGGCGTAGATATTTGCTAATGATCACACACTCCCAATGAAAACATAAGGTTTTCTTGCAGGCTTACTTCAATTGGTCCTATAATTTCTTATCTGGGAAGCTAGATGTCAATTCTTCATTCTGATTGGTCGAACAATCGCATTGAGGAACAAGCTGTGGGCTGAACAAAGTTCTGATTGATCTCACTCCCATAAGGGCATGGTCAACCGTTAAAAAGGCGGAGCAAAAATTGCTTCGTTCTGATTGGTCAGAGAAAAAAGGAGGAGGGGGGGTCTCCACTCCAGCCCTAACCTCTACTACAGTTGTGTAGAAAATGCTAATTTGAAGTGTTTTGATTGGTTTCCGTGGTCTTCTTTGGTTTACATCTCCAAACGTTTCAACTGCAACTGCGGCAGTCATCTTCAGTGGCGTGGTCGAAGTACTCTTCTAGACCAACCAAAACATTGACGCCAGCCGTGGAAGACTACTTTCCTGCTAATTTGAAGTTTGGATTCAAATCATTTCTATTTAATGATTCTTGGGCTTTGTTTGAACGCATTTCTGAGTTCTGAAATATTTTTATATGCAATCAATTTATACTCATCGTTTGATATTTTGGTTAATCCTTATTCTTTTTGGAAAAATATACTGCTGGGGTATTTATCTTTTCTATTCTTGCTCTGGCTGGAACACGAGATGCTGGTTTCAGTCTATCGAAATATACCGTTGTTGTTCCGTTATTATCTAATTATAATACTACTATATTCGTGTTTAATATACGGAGTATTTTAAATGGACCGTTATATTCATTCCTCATTTCATTCCCTATCTGAGATTCTTTCAAATGAATATAAACACGTTCTTTTTATGTTGGTAACTTATCTCGTATATGTCGATCATACCTAATTTTTGATTCTTCTTTACTCGTTTCAAGGTTTAATTTTACCTTTTCAAAAATAAATTTATCGGTATTTTTTGAAGTCATTTACATAATTAGATTGAAGTTGTTCCTCACTATACTCGATTTCATTTTCGGCATCTCGAATGTGTCCGAAAATTTTATTTCTTCAGAGGTTGAATTTGTTACACTTCTCCTATATGTTTTTATACAGAATGAAAAACCAGATATTTTTTTTTCATTTATTTTTCTTATTGACAATATTACATTGTATAGGAAGAGTCAGTCAGTGTAATTTGAAAACTGGAAGTTCGGGTTGAACCGCGTTTAGAATTTATTGAAATTCGACGTTTCGGCTCCGATTTTGGAGTCATTTTCAAGGAAAAGAAGAAAAGAGGAGAAATTGATTGAAAAGGGGGTGAGGGTAAGTTCAACACTGAGGTCTCAATCTGCCTACTCCGCAGGTATCATCAGGATTTTGTGAATTGACGTCGGGGTCACAATCTGCCTACTCCCCAGGTCTCGCCACTTGTTCTCTCTAAGGTCTCAATCTGCCTACTCCGTCGAGAGAACTGTAAATAACAACACAATTGCATCACATAACATCAAAACTGGAAGTAAACTAACAGTAACAGGACATAAAATTGTGGATAGTCTTAGTGTATATACAGATAAAATAATATCCTTGAAGCTAAAAGTGACATATTAGGAACATTACACAACATTGTGGCTTCATCTGAATTCATGTAAAATACAATTTATCACAATTTCATACTATTATTGCTTTGAAAAAACTCTTCCAATGAATAATATGCTTTTCTAATAGTGAAGTATTCAATGATTTCTTGAATTGATGTATATTGACACAGCTTTGGATTGTGGTAGGTAGTGAGTTGAAAATTTTAGGGCCCAGAATATATGGCGAACGCTTGGCAACTTCAAGCCTGGCAAATGGCACATGTAGTTCGTTTTTATGCCTTTTATTCAACTTGTGATGAGAAAATTTGGTTGTAAATTCATTCCGATGTTTATAGACATATAGTGACATTTCAAAAATATATAAGGAGTACACTGTCAGAATTTGATAATCCTTAAATAATGATCTACACGAGAATGTTGTTGGATTTCTAGCCATGCGGCGTAATATTCGTTTTTGTGAAATGAAGATTTTTGGAAAAAGAGTCGAGATACCCCTAAAACAAATGCCATATCTAAGTCGAGATTCAATTTCTAAATGATAGTACATGATAAATTGTCTATTATTTAAAATTTTTTCAATGTTATAGATCAAATAAGTCATTAATGATAATTTTGATATTAAATTTTCACAGTGTTTCTTCCAGTCCAGGTTTTCATCTAGATGTATACCAAGAAACTTCACATTATCTGCATTTGTGATTGGTGTATTGTTAATTTTGATCTCAAAAGTTTCACAATTACTTTGTCTCGTATGGAATCGTAGCATACTAGTCTTATTTGCATTAAAACATAGATTATTTGTGCAGCACCACGAGAATACATCATTTACTATTTCATTATACTCTTTTTTTAGTATTTAATCATTTCTGTTGGATATAATAAGAGATGTGTCATCAGCATACGTAGTGAAATCGGCTCTGTCTGAAAACTCATTTATTTCATTGAGATAAAACAAAAATAGCATAGGACCCAGAATTGAGCTCTGTGGTACACGATCGTTTACCATTGAATAGTTGGATCTAACCTCATTATTACTATCCACTGCATTGTTTCTTAAGTACACATACTGGCGTCTATTTTCGATAAATATCTGTATCCACGTCAAAGGAGCCCTCCTGATGCCATAGTCATATTACCTATTCAATAGTATCCGATGGTTGACACAGTCAAAAGCTCGACTGAGGTCACAGAATACTCCAACAGTGTTCATACCTGCTTCAAAATGACAGATAAGTCTTTTATAAATGTGTTGACATACCTGCCCGAAATCCATGTTGGTTTACGTTGAGAATCTGATATTTGTCTAAATAATTTACCAGTCTGTTCAAAAAGCCATATTCCAAAATTTTCGAAAAACCAGTTGGAATTGTTACAGGTCGATAATTACTTGAAGAAAGTGGATAATTTTTTTTGAATATTGGAATGACCATCCCAAATTTCAAAACCTCAGGAAATATTCCCTTTTCAAATAACAAATTAATGATATAAGTCAAAGGCATTGTAATGTGTTTCAGTGCCATTTTTAGTAGGAAAATTGGCACGTTATCAGCTCCACCTATTTTTGATTGCTGTATGCTCATGCTGGTTGGTTTTTGGTATGCCATTTAAAATATTTCGTGGCTCTTGTATGAAAAAGTCATTGGAAAGGTTAGCTATTCGATCAGGTTGTTCAACAAGTTGATCATTTTCTTTAATATTTATAGTTTCCATTGCCTTCTTATTATTTGAAATTTCTGAGATAACGTCCCATGCGGCCTTTGTTGCATTACCCGATTTGCAAATTTTATTTTGATAAAATATTTTTTTCGAATTTTTAATGAGGTTTTTGTGTTCTTTCTTAACTGTTGTATATAATTCGGATAACTCGGGGTAACTAGTTTTTATTAAATTGTATAGATCATTCAGATATTGGCTGGATATCCCTATATCGTCATTAACCCTACAGTTTCTCACAAGATTTTTTGTAATATTTTTTGAGTGGGAAAGAAATATTGAAATGATGAAGAAAATTGTCATTAAAATAAGAAAATGCCTCATTAACATCCTTCACTTCGTACAGATTTTCCCATTGCTCATTTTCTAAAGCTATAATGAAATTATTTATTGCTGATTTATTAAAATGTCTTTTGCATGCTGAACTTCTTATATTTGGTATATCGAAATTTTTAATCAACTGGCAAAAAATTGTACGATGATCAGATATTGAATTATCGAATACAACTGGGTAAGTCAAAATTTGTGAAAATGTGGTCAATAGTCTTAGTTGTTTTATTCGTTACTCGTGTAGGCCATGTAATATGACTCCTCAGATTAAAACATTTCAAAACATTGCACAAATTCTGAAAGTGATGGTACCCTGTCGAATAAACATAGGAATCCACATTGAAGTTTCCACAAAGAACTAAATTGACATTTGTTTCTATGACGTTATCAAGAGCTTCGTACAGTTTTTCTAAAAACATATTGAACTTTCCTGATGGCGACCGATAGCAATAGACTGCATTAGTGTGACGTCAAATGTATGCAACTAACAGTGCACTGAGTCCTAACGAAATATATCTGAACGAACCTGCGCTAACATGAACCTTCAGTAACCATCACATAAGGTTTAGAATCTGCGGTCCAAATTGTGATGTTATTAATTTAATTATTTTGATATTATTAGCAATATTTGAGAAATGTATGTGTTTGAATTCGATAGAAAAAGAATTAATACGTCTTATTGATTAGTTAACGTAAAGAAAGTCTTCTAAATAACTTCTGAATAAATTTCAAAAAATCCATTTTGCGTCGATCAATAGCAAAATAGAATCATGCTTCTAACTTCATGTTGTTTGCTCGTAGTCGTATCCACAGAACACACATTATGTCATATGTAATATGTATTTGAGATTTTCATGAAGAAGTATCAATATTTGCGTAGATGAAAATGTCTGATAAACTTATTTCATCTTTCGACATCTTCAGCAATGTTTTCAAATTCGAATGGGAATAAAATTAAACACTTGGCTGATCACCACTTTACTGTTTCGTGCCTAAATTATTTTCAGACAAGGCAAGATCATATCTTTCACTATCTTCATCATCTAAAGTGCCAAATAGCCATTTATGAATTCTACCTCCTACATTCATAAGTCCTCTTTTAAGTCGTTTATATTTTTGAGGTTTAATATTATTGAGTTTATTCATAATTTGTTCCAGATGGTATGTTAAATGTTCATGCATATGCTGAAGTTGAGGATATAATTCGTCTTTTGTCGAAACTAAGTCCTCAATTGTCAATTTATTACTTTGTAAATAAAAGTTTGTCGAATTTTGTCAATTCAATTTGTTCAAGTATTTGATGAAAGTATGTTTTTTAAATGTAATTCTTGCTTGTTCAAGGGAAAAAGGAAGAATGGGGTTAGTCAGAGTCTTCAACTTGATCTGTTGTTCTCCTGTCATGATTATTCTTATTAGGAGTAATATTTGCATTATCATCTGAAACAATACGTTGAGGTTTCAGTTGTTGTTTCAATTAAATGTCTTTATTCTCTACTGCCTCTACCTCTCTATAAAGGGGTGTTGTTTTATTTCTTTGTTTGTCATGTAAATAAACCTGTTGGTCAAGTTTTATTTCTGGGGGTTCTTTTCTTTGCATGTTAACTTTTTCTAGTGTTGCTGTTGCTTTATCATTATTTGTTTTTATTATATCATTTATAATTTTTATATTTCGATCATGTTTTTCTAAGTAGTTGGACATTATTTTTTCTGTTGTTATGTCAAATGGATTTGCATGGTTTAAATTTTCTTTAATTATTTGAAAAGGGGTATATTTTGTTGCTGAATGGATCGTATTATTATAACCTAAAATTGTATATGCCATGTGAGTTGACATTGGTCTTTGTGGAAATTCTTGTTTCAGTATTCTGATTTTTTCTAGTAAACTCGAATGAAGTCGTTCAATGGGACTATTACTATTTGGATTTTTGGGTGTTACGTAATGTAATTTTATATTGTGTTTTTCGCAAAAGTCTTCGACAATTTTATTTTTAAATTCGCTGCCTGAATCGCATGTGATTTTTGTAGGTATTCCATAATGTGAAGAGAATACTAAAATTCCGTCTATAATATTCAATGCATTTAGTTGAATAGGGTATGCTTGAGCAAATCGTGAAAAACTATAGATTAACGTTAAGAATTTCGTTTTGTTTATTGATAATATGTCCATATAAATATGTTCGAAAGGATATTCTCCGATAGGGGTTGGTTTAAATTTTATTTCATAAGGGTGTCTTTCATATTTTGATTTTTGACAGTACTCGCATGTGTTAATATAATTACGTATATCAGTTATCATGTTAGGCCAATAATATTTACTGGAGATGGCTAATTTCGTTTCATTAATTCCTCTATGAATAGTCTTAGTTTCTTGATGTTATTTTAATTTCTCTTGTTGTTTCTCTTTATTTGTAATGCCTTTAAGTAAGAAAGTACTTTGAATAAATTTTAACGCGGCATTTTTGAAATATTTTTGAATCGTTGAAATTACAATAGGTCGTAATTCTTCTTGTATTACTACTATACCATATGTGTGTTTTAGTTGTAAATAGTTTTTTAATGTTACTATCAGACTTTGTTGAAAGTTGTGGTAGGGTAGGACCATATCAGGTCTACTTTTGTTCAAAAGTTTCTGTATCGTTACAACGAAGAAAAATTTTATATTGGAATTTGTTTAATTCTTGTTCCGAAATCGGTATTTCAAGAACTGGGTTTTCTTCACATGAGTGTTTAGGTTCTTCGTCTTTTTGTCTTTTTGTAGGTGGACGTATTTGAATGTCTGAAATAATTTGTATTTTCTTATTATCATCTTTTTTTTTTTTCTTCTTCAATAAATTCATCTATATATTTTAAATCAATTTCTGTGAGTTGGGAAATTTTCGTCAAATAATTCGGGAAAGTCATCCTCGATTCTATGTTCTTGGGAATCAATATTTATTGCTAATGATTATGTTTCAATAGGATTGATTTCTATGCGAGATAGGGCGTCTGCGACTTTATTTTGTTTACCTTTTCTATATAGGGTTTTATAATCATATTCCTCTAGTCTAAGTCTCCATCTCACAAGTCTTGAACTTGGGTCTTTTAGATTAAATAACCATTTAAGTAGTTTATGGTCAGTTACAATGGTGAATTTTCGTCATAATAAGTAGGGTCTGAAATATTTTGTGATATTAACAATTGCTAAAATTTCTTTTTCAATTGTTCAATAGTTCTGTTCCGACCTATTTAAGGTTCGTGAAGCTTAGGCGATGGGTTTATCATTGCGTAAGGTTCCTTGGGAAAGCACAGCACCAATGGCTATGTTAGAAGCATCTGTGGTTGAAATGAATGATTTTGAAAAATCAGGAAATTGTAAAATAGGTTCATTAGTTAAAAGATTTTCGCATTTTTCAAACGTTCTAATAAATTCGTCATTGACTACAATTTTTTCTCCTTTTTTCAAACATTTAGTGAAAGATTTTGTTATATCTGCAAAGTTTTTTATATATGTAATAGCCTAATATTCCTAGGAATGATTTAATTTCCTTGGCTGTTGATGGTAAAGGAAAATTTGGTAAAGCTTTTATTTTAATAGGATTTGGTTTTATTCCTTCTGGAATTATTATGTGTCCTAAAAATTCAACATTTTTTCTTAAAAATTCAGATTTATCTAGCTGAATAGTGAGTTTAGCATCACGTAACTTTTGAAAAACTTGTGTCAAGTTAGAAATATGTTCCTGAAGTGATGTAAAAAAAATTATAATGTCGTCAATGTATACAAGACATATTTTATTCTGTAAATCTCGTAATACGTGGTCCATGACTCTCTGGAATGTAGCTGGAGCATTCTTTAAACCAAATGACATACGGAGGTATTCGTAATGTCCATTTTCAACAATAAAGGCTGTTTTTTGAATTGAGTTTGAATTCATTTCGATTTAATGAAATCCAGATGCCAAATCTAGGGTTGAAAAATATTGACATTTGCCTAGCTTATCAAGAATATCATCAATGTTTGGTATAGGGTACCTATCGTCTATAGTTTTTTCATTTAATTTTCTATAGTCTACTACAATTCTCCATTTTCTTTTTCCTGAGGCATCCAATTTCTTAGGAACTATCCAAGTAGGTGAGCTCCATGGGGATATTAAAGGTCTAATAATTCCATCATTTAAATTTTTTCCATTTGTTTTTGTACTTCTTGCTTATGGCAATGCGGCAACCTATATGATTTTGTATGAATAGGAATTTCATCTGTCGTTTTAATTTCATGTTTAATAACATTAGTGAACATTAGACTTTTCTTTTCGTCATGAAAAACGTCACTATATTTGTTACATAGCTTCAGTATGGCGTCTCTTTATTCTCTATTCATATGGTCTGTTCGAATTTTTTCAGAGATATTATTTTGTCTGAAGGGACTTGATTTTGGTAATAAGTCTTCTGCATGGTAAAATTCAAAGTTTTCTTTATTTTTTGGGCTACAAGGAAAAGGTTTAAAAAGTGTTACTGCAATAGTTTTATTATTGTTATTGTATATATCAAAACTTGCTCGGAAGTTTTCAGCAAAAGTTATTGTTTCTAGAACATCTAGGTTTTGAAATCGTAGTTTTGGGATTATAATTTCTCCTTGTTGAATTTCAACTGGAAATTTTTGTATAATACTTTCAAAAGCTTTCAAAAGTACAGTGTGTTTCATGAAGTGTTTGGTTTTGAAAATTAATACTCAAGTTGAGATTTTTTTTTCTTTTAGTCCTAGTATACCGTCAAAGAATTCATGAAAGGTAAATAATAAAAATTCTATCATATAGTTACTTTGAAATTCAGGGAAGGCTGGAATAAGTCCTTTATATGAAATTCATTTTTCTCCTAACGATGTTTTTAATTGTGAAGGTTCTTTATAAATTCTTCCTGGAAAATATTTTTCTGCAATAGAGAGTCTTAGCATAAAAGTATGACATCCTGTGTCAATAACTTGTTTTATAGGTAGATTTTTTATTTTTATATACGGTAGGCCGTTCACTACTGCTGAATGCAACTCTACTATGTAGTCTCGTTCATTTGAGGCAGATTGTGAAAATTTGTATCATATTCATTATCTGTTGGCTCAATAATTTCATCAAAAGTTGTATTGAAATTGTCAAAATCATTCATAGTATTGTATGATTCAAAATATTCTTGTTCAAGTGGATCGTTTCCAAACTGTGAAACAATTTGATAATTTAAAAATCGTTGTGTATTGTGTGAATATAATTGGGGTGTCACATCACAATCTTGTGTGTGTAATTCTGCACTTGTAAAGTTTCTTCTTATATTAGAATTATTTTTGAAAATATCAATTGGTTTTATCATTGTTAGATTTCGAGATGTAGTTGACATGGGTTCTACGGGTGTATTGATTTGTCTGTTCTTTGGCTTCCAAACATTTTGTGAGGGACCAAATACTTGTCTGTTAGTTAAAAATTTATGATTTACAGGTTGAGGTTTAACTGCTATAGGTTGACTTGGAAATTGAGTTAGTACATGAGACTGTATCATGCCATTTTGAAATTGAGGTCGGAATTGTTGTTGAGTCTGTTGTGATTGTACTCGTTGAACAAACTGAGGTTGTATATTTTGAGGTCTTTGGGGTTTATGGGATAGTTGGTGTTGTAATGCCATGTTTTGAATCTGTCTAAAATTTTTGTCTTCAAGTACTAAGTTCATCGCCTCTTCTAATGTTGAACTATAAGTTTGTCTTGTAAGCGAATATTCAAATTTCGTAAGAATACTTTCAATGAATGGGATTCATATTGCCTACTATGAATTAGTTTCATTGTGTGGTCCATATCAGGATTTAAGTTTATTTTGAAAATAAGTTTACTGCGTAAAATTTGAACTCTTTTTCCAAAATCTAGCATACATTCACTTTAATTTGGTATCATAGTAAAAAGTTTCTGTTCCAAGTTATCAAGGCTCAATCTATCACCAAAAGTTTTTCTTATTAATTAATTTTTTATCAATAGCCACGAGTTCAATTCTGTTCGTGGACTAATTAATAGTTGTGCTCTATCCTTTAATTTACTCAAAATTATACTCACAATACATTGGTTGAGAATCTGATCGTTGCCATGATATCTAGCATGAAATTTATCTACAGCATTTATAAAAAATTTTAGATTTTCAGAGGATCCATCGAAAATAGGAATGGTATCTGAATAAATTTTGAACAATGTATAATTTATTTCTTGAGCAATGTTTGATACGTTCAATGATGGAAAGGATTCAATGAGGTTATCAATATTAGTCATAAAATTATTATGTAAAATAATACCTCAAATCTACTTGTAAAATCACTCAAGAATTCACAGCGAAACTCGGTAATTTCAATCTAAACTAGTTTTTTGTTTCTTTGTTTTCATTTTTTTTGTACAAATCACGCGTAGGTTTGATTCCGTATCACACAAAAACAAGTGTTGGTGTGATCTGCATCACTCGGTTTGTTTCTGTTCGTTTTCCCTAATCCTAGACTCCTTAGAAACCTTTATGACAAACATTACAGGGTGTTCAAAGAGGATAAGTACTCGACTCACCGTGCTGGTACGACGAAACAGCTCTTCGGATTTTCAGTATGATCAGCTTGTATTCACCAAAGGTTACCAACTTCTTTCTTCTCCGACTAGCGGATTAACAGCTGGGCTGACGTATTTTCTCGATAAAGGGACACTTTCACTATCCTACCGACTGCGCCAATTAAAGTTGCTGAAAAACGTTTTTTTTTTAATTTACTTTATTTTCAAAAAGAATACAATCGTACGTTAACTGTGCTGGATCAAACATAAAAATTTTATATCACAGCATCATCCTGTTTATATAGTTATAAAAGTGTAAAAGCAGCACTACGTGCTCATAGTAAACAAGTTGCATCATCCATTGATGTGATTATATTGTAGTAAAACTGCACTAACTAATTTTCCTAATTTATTTAAAACACTATTTACAACAATTATTCACTAAAACATTTACTTCAATAACTATTTCAATTTATTTCTACTGTAGCTATCTATCAGCGAACTCTGGAACTGTAACTAACTCTGAATTCTGACTGTCCCGCTTATATACTCCCAAGCAGATTCCATTCACGACTCTCGATTATTCAGGAGTATAGAACATTTCATCTAGATGGCTCTTCGAACAGTATCGAATTGATCGATTTATTCCAGCTTGTTCTCGGCGATCCGTACGCCAGCAGATATGCTGTTGTAGTTGAACGAGGGTGCATAATTAATTAGATCAGTGCCGGTCTCGGGGCCGGACTCGAAATCGTTACATTGCCCCCTTCTTAAAGACGTTTCGCCCCGAAACGTCATTCTTGGAGTGTGAAGATATCTGCAAGATTCTCCATATCTGCACCTGGACGTTCGATGGAATTAGCACTCCACAGTCTTCAATTTGGATCGAGGAAGATGGTTGCAGCACACCAGAATGTTGATGCCACTGGATCTGAATATTGTCTCCAACATGCTTCTTATAACTCTCCAGTCCAGCCCATCAAGCCCACAGGCCAATTTTGGGATTGACAGGTCTACGAGATTCTGCTCCGCCATCAGGTCCCTTAATTTCTCAAGGCTGTTCCATACGTCTTCATAGGACGGTTTGTCTCGAGACTGCTTCTTGGTGACTAGATAGAAGATGCTTCTCTGGCCTTTCCGCAACTGTAGCACCCCTCCAAATTCCGGGATTTGTTGCCGTAGTTCATAGAGACGACCGTACTTCTTGGAGAACACCACAGCGATGCCTCTGGACATTTGAAGGTCTTCTGCTACACAGTGGGCTAGCGCGTAACCCGCAGGCACCTTGAGAAGATCTCGTGACTCCTCTCGGGTTACCCCATATTGAACTTTCTGTCCGTTCGAGTACAGGGACATGAACCTCTGAAAAGTCATTTCGTCCTCCGGTGATCTGTCTGTGCGGACTTGATCGTGGTTTCCGGCGTAAGGGGACAACCTATTGAAGTGGACTACCCTAGGTTTTCCTCGTGATGGCTTATATATGCGGTAGACGAGGTCGTTTATCCTTTTCATGATCTTATATGGACCTTCCCACACGTTCCGAAGTTTCAGTGATAGCCCACGGCGACGTTTAGGGTTGTATAGCCAGACAAGGTCACCTGTCTAATGTCCACCAGCATCCGCCTTGATGTCGTAGGTCTCCTTCATTCTGTCGCTGGCACACTGGATGTTCAAACGGACCCGTTCATGGATGTCGTCCATTCTCTGTCGCAGTTTGCTGACGTAGTCATCTCCCGCAGTGTCTTGTCCTGGTGGCGTCCCAAACTTCAGGTCACATGGAAGTCGCAGCTTTCGGCCAATAATAACACTTGCAGGAGTTTGGCCGGTTGACTCATGGACTGCGGAACGATACGCCATCAGGAACAGATGGAGGTACGGGTCCCAATCCTTCTGGTGGTCAGAAACTACCTTGGACAGGTGGCGGTTTATTGTCTTATTCATCCGCTCCACCATTCCATCGGACTGCGAATGTAGAGCTGTGGTCCTCGTTTTCCGGATGTTCAGCATCTGACACATCTCCTGGAACAGGTTTGACTCGAAATTCCTGCCTTGATCCGAATACAGCTATAACGGGACACCGAATCGACAAATCCACTCCTTCACCAAGACGTCGGCAACGGTGATGGCTTCTTGGTTGGGCAGGGCATAGGCTTCGGCTCACTTGCTGAAGTAATCCATCGCTACAAGGATGTACTTGTTCCCGTGTTCAGATTGTGGGAACGGGCCAGCGATGTCAATGGCGATCCTTTCGAATGGGCTGCCCACATTGTACTGGCGCATCGGGGCCTTAGGTCTTGTTCGAGGCCCATTACTGGCAGCGCATACAGCACATTTTCTGCACCAGTCCTTGACGTCAGCTTGACAATTGGCCCAGTAGAACCGTTGCCTAACTTTCTGGAGGGTCTTCGTCACTCCCAGATGTCCTCCGGTGATCTCATCATGGATTTCTCGGAGCACTTCCTGTCTTCTGCTCTTGGGAACTACTACCTGACGTCTTTCTTCCCCGCCATCCTCCGACTCCAACACACGCTTCAAGACTCCATTAACTAAGGTGAAAGAGTTCCATTGGGCCCAGTAATTTTCAACGACTGGAGAACAACTGGCTATTTCCTGCCACGACGGTCTTCGCTCACTCTTCTTCCAGCCGATGACTAAACCAAGATCTGGATCTTTCTCTTGGTCTTTATGGATCTTGTGGTCATTCCAGTTATCATCGACCGCCGTGGTTCTGTAGAGTGTCGACTCCTTTTCCTCTGTTCGTCGGCAGTGCGAACAGTCGTCTGGACATGGTCTTCGCGATAGGGCATCCGCATTCTTATGGCTGGTCCCAGCCCGATGTTCGATCTCAAAGTCGGATTCCTGGAGCCTCTCAATCCAGCGTGCCACTTGACCCTCGAAATACGTATTTCAAATAACGAATAACGTTTTTAAAAACACGAAAATTATTTATTTAGACAAGTTTGTACTTCAAAGATTACATCAAGACTGAATAAAATTCCATTTCGCATTGTGAATGTAAAAATATAAAATTAGCAATTCTGGAATTGTAAGATATATGATTCTGCTGAGTCAGCGCTTCCTGGATGGGTGAATGTACGGAGCGGACGGTGACCGGTACGTAACTCCTCCCTCCTAAGATGAAGTTTTGGTTGGGGCAAACAAAACTTCTGAAGACGGCAAGGGTTGTGTGGCTTCTTTGGTCCTTCCCTTGGATTTCCTGAACTTATTCAGGCTGAATATTACGACTCCTAGGATGATGATTATGTATAAAGGAATCGTCCAAGGATGATGGCTGGAATACCTCGGGGATTCAATCTGCAATGGTTGAAGTCGGTTCCCTTGTACTTGCAAATCGTGAAGTTGGTCTAGTGAAATATCATCTAGTTGAAGTTGGCTATTTTCCATGATCCGCTTGAGTATTTTGACTTCGGGGAGGAACAGTGGCTTCCCTTTGGCATCGCCTTTTTCGTTGGTGTATCCCTGTCCAGAGGTTAGGATGCTGCACTGGTATGGGATTTCGATGAGAAATGATCCGTTGAGCATCACAAAGTCAGTTTCGTCACATCGGGTTTGGACTTTCTCTTCGTGAGCGAAAATTGCGATATAACTGGATTCACTAACTTCCTCAATTAGGGGCTTATTTACAACTATATTAGCCATTTTGCATTCGGCTTTGTTGTATTTTACTTGAAGAATTGAGAAAATGCAATCGCTTTCTTGGGTACCATCAATCAGGTAGTTATTCTGACATAGGTAGTTTGGATTCAGGTAAAAACATGGCCTGGCGTCATATTGAAATAGTTCGTTACTCATTGTGAAAAAGGTATTTTTGGGAATAATTGTTGTGGAATTCTGTGTGGGTATTGAGTAGAGGTGGTAATGGGTGAAGACATCAGGGTGGACTAAGGGGATATGCAGCGCAAAAACTAGTTTGGTATTTGAAAAATATGCATCAACTGGGGTTATATCAAATTGTTTATACGTGTCTTTAGTATCTGAGTAAACTAACTGATCTCTGGAATGATGTTCGAGAAGAGAATTGAATATTGATTTCATGTCATCGATAGATATTATGCTATGATGTAAAGTACCAAGCTTAGCAAATGATATAGCATTTTCAATACTTGTGAGAATTGAAAGCAGTGTATCCAAATTGAATTTTATTTGGGTGTATGTGTCTACAAGTGACAGGAAATATGTGCTGTTGTTATTCAGTTGTTCTATACTTTCCCTGATTACATTTTGGTTATGAACCATTAATGAAAATGTTTCATTATTATTCTTTAAAATTTTGTGGGTCAACGATATTTGCTGATTTAGAGAGTTGACAATTTGTTCTTGATTGTTTTGCAATTTTTCGATTGCGGCATCATAGCGTTCGGCATCTTCTTGATCTAAGTTGCCAGAAATAGATTTAATGATATTCCCTAAACCATTGATTAGTCCTCTTTTTTGTCTGTTCGTTAAAGGATAGACTGATCGAAATTTTTCCTTTACCGATTTCATCTGATAATCAATGTGTTGTTCAGTATATTCGTGTAGAGATGTTAAATATTTAGAATTGAGGTTATAGTTCGCAAGAGATGATTTTAGTACATTATAATTTTGAGCTAATATTTCGATTTCATCTGATATTGGTTTGAAATCGATGTAGTGTAAAAACGTATGGGTGGCTACTTTGATTTTTGCTGTCCCCATCCGAAAGGGCAAGATTGCTGGGTTGTTCTTCAAATTAGTTATTTGTACTTTCTTGGGGATCGTCAGATGAACTATCGTCAGGAGTAGGAGGGTCCTGTAACAAATTTGGTTTTGTTACTGAGGCTCGAGGTTTCTTGAAAATGTTTTTGTGATAGGTATTACGATTGGTTTTCAGTTTCAGTCCTTGATCAGTTATGACAGTTTCTTTAATAAATGGGGGGTTTAATTTTTTTCTACGTGTTTTGACATCGTGTCGATAAACTTCGTAATTTTTAGTGTAATTTGCTGGTTCTTCCCGAGTTAGATTTTGTTTTTCAATATTTTTTTCTTTCTGTTTTTGAGAAATGTCGTGTATGTGGTCGAAAATCTGAAGTGTTTTTTGTTTATGTTCTTGTATATAATTGTTTAAAATTTCGTATTGTATGTCTAAGTCGAAGGGGTCTTTTGTGTCGAGGTGTCCTCCCACAATATCGATTGGCTTTTGTTTGGTGACAGAGTGTATGGAGTGGTTGTACCCAAAAATAGCATAGGGCATTAGACTCGTTACTTCTGCACGGGGGTTTTCAAGTTTTAAAACCCTCAAATGCTCGAGTAAAGTTGAATGAAGCCGTTCTACGGGGGCATTGCTAGTGGAATTTTTTGGGGTTACAAGGTGAAGGTCAATTTTGTGAAGTTTTGTGAAGTCCGTTAGCGTCGAATTTTTGAATTCTGTTCCGCTGTCGGCTACAATTTTTAGGGGTAATCCATGAAATGACCTGAATATGATAAGATTCTCCACGATGGAGACTGCATTTGCCGCTGTTAGAGGAAGAGCTTGAGCGTATTTTGAAAAGGTGTCTATGATAGTTAAAAACTTTTGGCTATTGGCCTGGAAAACATCAATATGTACTACTTCAAAGGGTTTCCTAGGTGTTGGTGTAATTTGAAAATTGATTTTCGGTGGGCTTCTGTCATATTTTGTTCTTTGGCAGATATCACATTTATTTATATAGTTTCTAACATCGTTAGCACATTTTGGCCAATAGTATTTTCTTTTTATTTGTTGTAAGGTTTCTTGAATACCACGGTGATTTGTTTTAGTCTCATGATTGTATACTAAAAGTTCTTTTTGTCTGTATAGTTCTGTGATGTTTTCAAGTTTAGTGTTGCATTTTATCAAATTGAATGTCGAATTTTTGAAAGTTTGCATCATAAGGTTACTGAGACTTTCGTACAGTTTGTTCGAATCATCGTCATTGAAATAAAAAGCGTACGTCTTTTTAGGCTGTCCAAAGTCTTTGAAAAATGTGATAATTGGGGAAAGGTCATTGTCCACTATATAAATGTTCCATAAATTCTTCTTGTTTGGTTCCCATAAACATTTTTTAGTAGTCCTTCTGGGCAATACCGATTTAGAAATATGGATTTGATTTTGAAATACGTTAATCGGTGATTCACTTGCATTTATTTCTTGTACAGGGTCCTTGGCATTCGTGTGGACTGTTACTTTATTTTCTTCGTTTGGGGTTGGGGTGATTTCTTGGACGGGTTCTTCCTCGCTTGAAGTTGAAGTTTCAGTTTCCACTTCGATTTCGTTTTCGTCTGGGGTTTCGTCGAGGTTATTGACTAGGGATGAGGTGTCCGGGTCCCGTGTACGAGTTTGCTCTACGTTGAACTTTTTCATATATTGGAGGAATGGAGATGTTTCATCTATGTCTTCCGTTCTGGTCTTCGAAGTGTTTGGTTGTGGTTCTACTTCGTTGGCATGGATTTCAATTCTCGATAGGGCATCTGCATTGGTGTTTTTTTTTTCCTTTTTTATATCGAATCTCGTAGTCGAATTCTTCTAACTTCAGTTTCCATCGGATTAGTCTCGAGTTTGGCTCCTTCAGCGACATCAGCCATTGTAGTGGTTTGTGGTCTGTTAAAATAACGAATTTTCTACCGAAAAGATACGTTCGAAAATATTTTGTTGCCCATACAATCGCTAAGAAATCCTTTTCAATGGTGCTATAGTTTTGTTCAGCATCGTTAAGCGTCCTTGATGCGTAGGCAACAGGGCGGTCAGACCCAACAGGACCTTGTGATAAAATAGATCCAATGGCCGAATTTGAAGCGTCTGTGGTTAGGTTGAAGGGTTTGTCGAAGTCTGGGTATTGTAGTATGGGGTCATTTGTCAGTAAGGTTTTGCAATGGTCAAAAGCTTTAAGGAAGGTGGCGTCGTGTTTTATTTCAGCGCCTTTTTTCAGACAGTTTGTGAATGGTCTTGTGATTTTTGCAAAGTCCTTGATAAATTTACGGTAATACCCTAAAAGTCCCAAAAATCACTTTATTTGTCTTGTAGTTTTTGGAATAGGATAGTGCATTATTACTCTAATTTTATCTGGGTTTGGTTTTACGCCCTGTGGTGTTACAATGTGTCCGATAAAAGCAACTTCCTTCTTGAGAAATTCTGATTTATCAATCTGAATTTTCAAGTTAGTATCGCGTAGCCTTTGAAACACTCTTTTTAAATTAATCATGTGTTCCTGCAAAGATGTTGAGTATACAATATTGTCATCCATGTATACCAGACATATTTCGTTTTGCAGCCCTTTCAAGACGTCATCCATCACCCTACTCAGAGTAGCTGGGGCATTCTTCAAGCCAAAGGGAACCCTCAGGTACTCGTAGTGACCGTTCTCGACATTGAATGCGGTCTTTTGAACGTCTTCCGGAGCAATCTCTATTTGATGAAATCCGCTCGCCAAATCTAGGGTGGAGAAATATTGGCACCTTCCTAGCTTATCTAGGATGTCACTGATGTTTGGCAGGGGGTAGCGATCGTCGATGGTCTTTTCATTTACCTTACGGTAATCGACCACGATTCTCCACTTTTTCTTCCCACTAGCGTCTGCTTTTTTTGGTACCACCCATATAGGTGATGACCAGGGCGAGTTACTGGGGCGGATGATATTTTGTTCGAGCATGGAATTTATTTGTTTGGCTACTTCCGCTTTGTGAATGAAGGAATACCTATACGACTTGGAATAAACGGGAATTTCGTCTTTTGTCTTGATTCTATGTTTAACCTGATTAGTAAATGTCAGTTTTTCCCCTTCATAATGAAAAATATCCGAGTATTTGCCGCATAAGTTTTTTATGTGTGTCTGTTCTTCTTGATTCATATGTTCTGTACGAATGAGGTTACGAATGTCGTTTTCGTCTGTGTGAAAGGTGTTTATGTCCGCATGATAAAGTTCAAAGTTTTGAGGTGAAAATGGATGAGTACTGAGTGGCTCAAATAGTTGAATTTCGCAATTATAGTCATTTCCATTTTCTAACTCGACCCATGAGTTACGTACCGGTCACCGTCCGCTCCGTACATTCACCCATCCAGGAAGCGCTGACTCAGCAGAATCATATATCTTGCAATTCCAGAATTGCTAATTTTATATTTTTACATTCACAATGCGAAATGGAATTTTATTCAGTCTTGATGTAATCTTTGAAGTACAAACTTGTCTAAATAAATAATTTTCGTGTTTTTAAAAACGTTATTCGTTATTTGAAATACGTATTTGGCGCAGTCGTTGTAGGATCTCGAAGGCATCTACCGCTTAGATATCCTTGAGTCTCAACTCTTCATCGAGAAGAACCGGCAGAAATAGTTCGGGAACGAGAAAAACAAAGTTAAAACTGTGAAAGTACCATTATTGGATTAGCCGCAGTTCGAGGGCAGGTTGCAGAACTTCAGCTCCGGAGACACCACCACCAGAGGATGGAAAAAGCTATTTTGTGAGTTACTCATTGATTCCTTTTTCGTTTCATATGTCAGACTCCTCAACTTTTCCAAATTCCTTGAGTGATATTGGCGCAAAAGTTGAGATAGATTTAGTTGAATCATTGGAAGCTCTCAGCTTAAATAGTAATAAAACAAAAGAATTAGAAAAAATAGTTGAATCAATAATAATGGTAACACCAGTATTTGATATAAAACTTTTGCAAATCGTACCGGAATTTGACGGTAACCCGTGCAGGTTATACAGATTTATTTCAACATCTACCGATCTATTGAATACATATTGGGACGCTACCCCGGCAAACGTAAATTGTGCTCAGAATAAATTGTTACTGAACGGAATATTTTCCAAGCTAACTGGACCAGCTGAAGAAGTATTTTCGCTTAGTGGTGGCAATGATTTCAATACCATTAAAAATTTATTAATTAATCATTTTGGTGATCAAAGAAATGAAAGCAGTTTATTATCAGATCTAGGTTCATTGAGACAAAGTCCCAGTGAAAATTCATTGAATTTTTTTTCAAGGGTAGTGTCTACACTCAACTTACTCCATAATTTTGTCAATTTACATGAAATTAATGATCAAATTAAAGTGAGCAAAAAATTACTCTATGATTCACA
Source organism: Chrysolina americana (assembly GCA_958502065.1). Taxonomy (NCBI): domain Eukaryota; kingdom Metazoa; phylum Arthropoda; class Insecta; order Coleoptera; family Chrysomelidae; genus Chrysolina; species Chrysolina americana. The sequence goes on from OY293420.1 coordinate 36,758,923, forward strand.
CGCACTACACACATTATTTGTTGGTTTAAGAGAACCTCAAAGTTCTATGGTAAGGTCAATGAAACCAAATAATTTGGCTGAAGCCCAAAAATATATAATTGAAGACAACAATATTAGATACCTTCAAAAATCTCAAGTAAATAATTTTCATAAATTTTCAACTACTATCAGACCACAGATTGAAAATTTTGGACAACGATACACCCAAAACTACCACTCTGATAGACCCCAATTGCAACAAAATATTCTCCGACAATTTCAAAATCACCAAAACATCTCAAGTCAGCCTCAATTCCCTAGGGGACCAATTCAGATACAACCACGCCAAAGTGGTACACCCCAAAGATATTTCAGTAACAAGGAAGTATTCGGTGCACCCCGAAACGTGTGGAAACCCCATAATGGACCATCCACTTCCAAACCTACCCCTATGAGTATTGTAACTAGAACACAAAATCTTCAAAACAATTCCAACAGACCCCCCTATCAACAACAATCTCGAAACTATTTCCAATCAAACCCACATCAGAGACGTAACTTCGTTTCTGAAGAACTCCATAATTTTGAATATGACCAAAATTACGAAACACCCGACGAATTCCACCCACAAGAGTATTACCCGAACGAACCTTACGTAGAAGAGAGAGAACAATTCGATTACTATGACGAAACACAACAAAATTTTCACGAGATGAGGTCCAACTAAATCTATCTCAACTTTTGCGCCAATATCACTCAAGGAATTTGGAAAAGTTGAGGAGTCTGACATATGTAACGAAAAAGGAATCAATGAGTAACTCACAAAATAGCCTTTTTCATCCTCTGGTGGTGGTGTCTCCGGAGCTGAAGTTCTGCAACCTGCCCTCGAACTGCGGCTAATCCAATAATGGTACTTTCACAGTCTTAACTTTGTTTTTCTCGTTCCCGAACTTTTTCTGCCGGTAGATGCCTTCGAGATCCTACAACGACTGCGCCAAATACGTATTTCAAATAACGAATAACGTTTTTAAAAACACGAAAATTATTTATTTAGACAAGTTTGCACTTCAAAGATTACATCAAGACTGAATAAAATTCCATTTCGCATTGTGAATGTAAAAATATAAAATTAGCAATTCTGGAATAGTAAGATATATGATTCTGCTGAGTCAGCGCTTCCTGGATGGGTGAATGTACGGAGCGGATGGTGACCGGTACGTAACTCTCGGGATTCTTAAACTGTAGGAGCCATTTGAGAGCTGCATGGTCAGTTCTCAGTAGGAATCTTCGTCCATACACGTACTTGTAGAAGTGCTCAACTACCTTGACAACAGCCAACAGTTCCCGCCTGGTGACACAGTAATTCCGCTCCGGTTTACTGAGGGTCTTGCTGAAGTAACCGATGACCTTCTCTTGTCCTTCTTGGATCTGAGACAGGACAGCTCCAAGTCCCACGTTACTGGCGTCCGTTTCCAAAATGAATTTCCCGTCTGGAAGGGGGTAGCTCAGGATTGGTGCGTTGATCAAAGCTCCTTTCAACTTCCTGAATGAATCTTGGCATTGATCTGACCACTGGAACTTAGTTTGTCCTTCCGTGAGCCTGGTCAGTGGTTTTGCGATGTTAGCAAATCCCAGCACGTATCGGCGATAGTAAGTGCACAAGCCAAGAAAACTTCGAAGCTGGTGAATGTCTTTCGGAACAGGCCATTCCTTAACAGCTTTGATCTTCTGCTCATCTACTGCGACTCCTTTCCCAGAGACAACGTGGCCGAGATAACGTACTTCTTTTTGAAACAGATGACATTTCTTAGTGCTCAGTTTCAGTCCGGAGCTTCTCAGTCGCTGAAATACCTCTTCCAAGTTTTTTACATGGTCCTCGAACGATCTGCCAACCACAATAATGTCGTCGAGATACACCAGACACGTCTTCCATGATAGTCCTTTCAAAACCGTCTCCATCAATCTTTCGAACGTGGCTGGAGCATTGCAGAGGCCAAATGGCATAACTGTAAACTGCCATAATCCGGAGCCGATGGTAAAAGCTGTTTTTTCTCGATCTTCCTGGGCCAGTTTTACCTGCCAGTATCCGCTCTTCAAATCTAAGGTCGAGAAAATCGTAGATCCAGCCAGAGTGTCTAGCGTGTCGTTTATCCTTGGGAGAGGGTAGCTGTCCTTCTTCGTCACGTTGTTTAGTTGACGGTAGTCTACGCAAAACCGTGTTGATCCATCTTTCTTCTTCACCAACACGACTGGAGAGGACCAGGGACTTTTTTTTTTCAGTGGGGTGGAAATCCTCATGGACTCTGATCGCTCGGTGTCCATCGCGTATCAGTAGTGTCAGACTCTTACTGACTAAAACCACCCCAGGTGTGCTGCACTTGCCAAGCCGTTAGGCCATAAAGCTGCACCTACATCCCATTTCAACGTCCACGTCACGATATCCCTCGCTCCTCCGCCCCGCCACACCCCCCCACCACCGTTGGCTCCACATTCAAACAGCGCCCTCCCTGGTCGGCAGTCTTATTCTATCCGAGCGCCTGCTCTCCCGTTTTACTTTCGTCGCTCGTTTATCCCGAAGCCAGGCCACTATTACCGTCGCATTGGCACTATGTTGGTTCTCATACTTCTTCATCCTCGACCACAGCCCCCGCCCATTCATTCAATATCCTTACCCATTCATCCTTCACACCATTTGTATCCCTTAGCTGTAACGCTCCAAGTCTATCCTCCTCTTCCTCGATCCTCCTTCTCCATTCTACCCTTTCTCTCCGCATGCAATCGTTCCTGATGTGCTCCGCCGTGTCAGTCCCGCCAGTTCCACACTGGCATGGGGTCTCTTGTGCAATTCCGAACCTTGCCAGGTAACCCCGAAAGTTCCCATGCCCTGTGACCAGTTGCACTGCCTTCCTTGCTAATGGTATACACCCCATCCCTACCCTGTTGCACATACCATGTACGCTTCTGCCGGTCCTGCCGCTGTCCCATTCACCCTGCCATTTTTCCATCACCATTCTCCTAATCCTTTCCCTCTCCTCCATTCTGCTATGTCCCAAGTCTATTTGCCATGTGATCTCTTGCAGTTCCGCACCTCTTCTACTCTCTTCATCTGCTCTTCTGTTACCCTCATTCTCCCTAACATGCCCTTTCCTCCACTCAATTTCCGTCACCAATCCCGCTACCCTTCTGTTTTCAAGCATTCTCCTAATACGAGCTGCCCTTTTGCTCTTCGTCCTCGCATTCCTAATGGTCTCCACTGCTCCAGGCGAGTCACTTATTATTCTTATGTCCATCTCTCCACCCATCAGTACCCCTTTACCTATAGCCACCATTTCGGCTTCCTGTACGTTTCCCAGCTCACTGATTCTTTCCCGACCCATTCTCCACTCGCTCCCCTCCTTATGCGCCCATCCTATACCCACTCGTCCATCCTCTTTCTTAACCGCGTCCACAAATACCTCTTTTAGCCCTTCTCGGTTCTCCAGAATTGTTCCGATCAGGACCAGGACCAGGGACTGTCGGATGGCTTGATGACTCCGTCTTTCTCCATGTCGCAGACTATTTTGTCAGCCTCTTCCTTTTTGGCGAGAGGAAGTCTTCTGGCTGATTGCCTGATTGGTCGGGCATTTCCAGTATCTATCTTGTGCTGAACTACCTTTGTTCTACCGCCTCTGCCTACTCCGGTATAGAAGATGTCCTGATACTTCCTGACTAGTTGTCTCAGTTTAGGCTTCTGTGCTGGCCCCATGTCCTTGGACGAGATAGCAACCAACTTCTCTAATTCTGCTGGCATGTTACTGGCTTGACTAACAGTGCCGCGTACACTCCTTATCACAGAGGAAATTGACGAGCAGTGCCCCAGAATTGTTCCTTTCTTCAAAGTCACAGGGTCATAATTGACATTCATTACCCTTACCGGCACAAATTTATCAACTCGCAACAAGGTCTTCCCTAGTGCGATTCCTCGTCCAATTTTCTAATCATGGAGCTTGGGCTCGAACATCACCACGTTTCCATTGCTCGCACCCCCATCCAAGCGAGCCTCCAAAATGGTTTCAGCCCTCTCCGGTACGCTCACGTCTTCAGCCAGCAGAACTCGAACCATTTCTTCACTTCTCCCGTGAAGCACCAACTTTTCTCTATTCACTCGTAGAACGCCGTCTCTGAAATTCAGCTCGTATCCTCTAGAATTCATGATGTCTATTCCAATTATTACCTCGTCCTCGATATCCGCTACTAGAGCCCGGTGTTTCACTGTAGTGCTGCCCAAAGTCAGTTCACCATACACAGTTGCCGGCTCTTCTGTTGCTGTGCGTAGCTTCCAATTCGACGATTCGATTCTTGCCGGTGTTTTGGCAAATGTAGGTCCAAGGATTGTCCTAGTCGCACCCGTATCAAGGAGCATGGTGCGAGGCTCGTTGTTAATGAGACCGTCTACGCAAACCCCTTTGTCTTGTCTTTGAAGTACAGCGACATATGCATTGTTAACTGGGGCTTGTTGGATACGGGCTGAAGATTGCTCCTTCTTGACCTTCATCGTTGATGTCGATTTTTTCAATGTCGGACATTTGCTACGCACGTGCCCAAGTTCTCTTCAATTTCGGCATCGTATCAGTCTTCTCTCAGGCACAACTTCCTTCAGCACTTTTCGCATCACAGCTTCCATATTAGTAGGCTCCTGTCGGTCTTCCTCGATCATTCGGACTCTACTCTGGTTTGCTTTGCTGCTTCGAATTCCAGAGCGCGTGCCAATGCATCCACGAGATGTGCGGGGCAAGCTAGTGTCAATGCCTGCCTCGTTTCTTGGTCACGAAGCCCATCCAAAAATGCCTGAACCGCTAGTCGTTCCATTACATTTTCCGGTGTAGCTGGATATGCAAGGCAAACCAAGCGTACAATGTCTGCTTCGAATTCTTGTAATGATTCGCTTGACTTTTGGCATCGGTTTTTCAGCTGCGAGTGATATACGTGTTCAAGATGGGCTTGACCATAGCGAAGTTCCAGATGTTTTACAAGCTGTTCGTAGTCCTCCTGTTGTTGGGCGTTGAGGGTCTGTAAAATGTTTGTTGCTTCGCCACGCAATGCCAGTGTCAATGCTAAAGCTCTTTCCCCAGCATTCCAACCGTTTGCCTTTGCAGCAGCTTCGAATTGTCGTCGGTAGTTTGCCCATGGAGTATTTCCATCAAACTGAGGCGGTTTCACTGAGAGCTTTCCAGGTTCAGCACTGACCTTGAGATTTTTGATGTCCTTCTGAACTTCGTCCAAGTTATTACTCAGGTCCACCCTTGAGTTTTTGTTGTAAGTTTCTGGGGTGTGCGCAGAATCTATTCGCTTTTCTAATTCACTGAATTTTTCCTTTATCCTGCCGATTTCTGTCTCGATTCCATCTTTTATTTCATCGTGGAGCCTTTCCTTTATTTTTTTTTCATCTCGTCATCGATGTCATCTTTGATTTTATCCACCTCTGTCTCAATGGCTCCTATTCTTCCTTCCAGTCGATTTGCCACACCACAGAGTTCTCTTTTTAGGCCTTCGAAGTTTTCTAGAAGCTTTTCTTGAAGTTTCACTTCTAGACTTTCGAATTTTCTTCAAGCTTTTCTTCCAGATTTTTCGAATTCTCGTGAAGCTTTCCTTCTAGATTTTTCGAATTCTCGTGAAGCTTTTCTTCTAGATTTTTCGAGTTTTCGAGGAGTTCTTCTTTCAAGCTAACAGAATTTTCTAGAAGTTTCTCCTCCAGACTCTTTGAATTTTGAAGAAATTTATCTTCCAGACTCACCGAATTTTGTTGAAGTTCCTCCTTCAAACTAATCGAATTTTCCAGAAATTTATCTTCCAAGGATTTCGTGGTCTCGTCGAGTTTATTCATTATGGAACTCAAATCAATTCCAGAAACTTCGAATAAGAACGTTTCGGGGTCTTCTCCTTCTTCAATCAGTCCATCTGCAAGTCTTTTCTGGAGTACGGCCTTCTTTCCAGTTGTTTCTAACTCACGCTCCTCTAACTCTTGCTTTAATTTGAACTAGGTGAACTCTTCTCGGAAACATTTTGTTTCTTATTGTCTTTACCGAGATATCAGTCTATTATTTATTTCACACACAGTTTTCAGTTTATTGTCCCGCGACGCGCAAAACTGTCCACTTAGCACTCAAATGTTCAACGGGTCACTAACTGTCTATTAGGCGCGATAAACGTCTATCAGTTTTTAAACGGCGAAAACTTCAACACTTATTTATTTTAAACATCCTACTTCTGACAACAAATGTAGTAAAACTGCACTAACTAATTTTCCTAATTTATTTAAAACACTATTCACAACAATTATTCACTAAAACATTTACTTCAATAACTATTTCAATTTATTTCTACTGTGGCTATCTATCAGCGAACTGTGGAACTGTAACTAACTCTGAATTCTGACTGTCCCGCTTATATACTCCCAAGCAGATTCCATTCACGACTCTCGATTATTCAGGAGTATAGAACATTTCATCTAGATGGCTCTTCGAATAGTATCGAATTGATCGATTTATTCCAGCTTGTTCTCGGCGATCCGTACGCCAGCAGATATGCTGTTGTAGCTGAACGAGGGTGCATAATTAATTAGATCAGGGCCGGTCTCGGGGCCGGACTCGAAATCGTTACAATATTACTACCCTGGGCACTTTTTATGGATTCATCGTTCGCAGATATATTTTTGGACTAATTGTTTGTTTCTTGTTAGGTTTTTTGTATATTCCTCTTGTCACAATTGGGCTTAATACTACTCGGAAGTACAAAAAATTGCCACTAGATAGTAAGGACACTGAAATGGCGGAAATATAATTCCCATAAGCACAACATGTAAACATGCAAGCACTGAATTTGAAATTATATTGTGAATATGCAGATATTCAGGAATTATTTAATACCACATCATGAATAATATATACAGGACAATTCAAATTCGATCCCCACCATTGGGATCTCCTAAACTACAGGAGATACGTCGAAGCTTAAATTGGGGCAAAGTTGCGTATTCTGGTGCTTAACAAAATATTGATGGTCATGACTCCATCGAAAAATTTTGTTTAAAAACACTAGTTGTCAGAACTCATTAAACATCATAAGTTTGCACAAATACTTCAGTCGAAATGTCCTCATTCTCAAATGAAGAAAAACGAGATATGTTGAAACTTTATCATACATTTGATAGGAATAGTACGAAAATAGCACAAATTTATTTTGAATTATATTCGGAAAGACAACAGCCAGATAGAACATTATTCGGAATTTTGGGCAAACACTTGGCTTATGTACGGTGCATTTAAAAAAACTGAAGTATTTGTGCAAACTTAAGGCTGAAACACAATGGAAGTTTTATGTTATTAATTTTCATAATTTTGGATATTTTTTAACGCGAAACCATCAATGTCATTTTTATTTTGATGTCGCCTCATAAACAATTTTGTTGGTAAAATTCAAACTTTATTTTTCAAGACTGTTTTGCATCTTGTTTTATTTTAAAAATTGATATCCATAATTCCAAAACTTAAAACTTATTGCATAAAACTTCCATTGTGTCTACGGCTTTATGATGTTTAATGAGTTCTGACAACTAGTGCTTATTAAACAAAATTTTTCGATGGAGTCATGACCATCTCAGATGAAGTTGTTTTTTTTAATATCTGTGGTTTCAAAAGTGCAAATCATAATAAATCATACATCAATAAAATCAGAATGAGAATCACTATTTTTCTGTATAAAAAAACAATATGGCGCCCATAACAGAAAAAAAAAGTTGATGATGAATGCCAAAAGACGAAACGTCGGATAGTAAATTTGAACATGAAAACGTGTAGCTGAAAAAAAGTATCAATGAAAATGTATTTTTGGTTTTGAGCTATATTGTCTAATAACGATAGAAAAAAATTCCGATTTTCAGTTTTTTCCCGATATTTCCGGAAATACTCGGAATTTTCCAAGTTTCAAAACAGTAGTTTGTTAAGCACCAGAATACGCAACTTTGCCCCAATTTAATCTTCGATGTATCTCCTGTAGTTTAGGAGATCCCAATGGTGGGGGTCGAATTTGAATTGTCCTGTATAGGAATATAAATACAATAAAAAAAAGTCCGAACAACCCATGATTCTACCCATATAGACTATTCAAGAGTAGTAATATTTTCAGAATCCTCTCATTTTTATTATACATTGATGCCAATAGTCATGATATTTTGGACGATATTTAACATATTTTCACGATTTTTGACATACCAAAAATCATGAAATCGATGAAATCATCAGATAACATTAGAAATATCAACAGTACATGTGAAAATTAATAACTTAGCAGAAGTGTTTGTTTTGCACTTTGTTCGTGTATTTTTGATATTATGGTTACTCTGATAGATTTTATTGGATACGAAGGATAGGAGATTAAATAGTAACTATAATGAGAGTGGACAATCTCATCTCATTCAGTTGAGCATCGTTAAGTTCAGTTATAATTTTTATTTTTGTCAAAATGGTGAAACATCGTTCACATGGATTGTGTTCGTCAGACAGCAGATATCCCGAAGATGATATATTCTTTATTCGATTTCCAAAGCCGTGGATTGATTTGCCAGAATGCAAGCGATGGCTTTCATTCTGTAGGAGCCAAAATTTCGGAATGAAGAATATAAATATTAAGTACCTAGTACATATATGTGTTCTCTTCATTTTATAGGAGAAAATGGACCAACTGTAAGAAATCCATATCCTGTTTCAAAAGTAAGTCACTGATTTATTTACATTCATTATTCTATTATCTACCTTTCAATTTCAGAAGTCTGAATAGTCTTGATGAAGAGAAGAAGACAGCCATCAACACCAAAACTTCTGAACCATCATGTTCGAAATACCTGAGAAGTGAAAATGTTATTAGGAGCGAATAAAAGTCATTTGGTAAAAATACCCAGGTAGATGAGGTCGAGACAACAGATATTGTAAGAGGGAAATGTTGAGGCAAAGGAAGTCCTAGCAAATGAGTTTGCCAATTTTGAAATTCAAGATGAACCATGTGAACCTGTTTAGTGCATTGGAATATTACTCATAATAAAGAAAAAAGTATACATACTGGTAATGAATCCTTTCATTTGAAAAATGCAAGCTGGTAATAGCAAGTCTTAAAGATAATTCAATGGTTGCTAGGGTCAGATTTCCAATTATTGCCACAAATAAGAAAAAACAAATTTAATACTGGAATTTTTGCAGCAGTTTGAAGTTCTGTGGGAATTTTTGGATTAATGTTTGGGAGTATGGCGTGGAAAAGATAGTAAAAGGAGAATGTCATTACCAAAAGACCAACTGTTGATTTGCCTAATAATAAGCCTCAGAGATGTGGATTTCTAGAGCAGAACTTAGCATACCGCTTCAATGTGAGTCAAAGTATGGTCTCTAGAATTGTAATAACTTAGATCCCATATTTGTTTCACTACTTCAAACAATTGGATAATTTTCCTTCCAAATGAAGAATTTAAAAAATCCACAACCTAAGGTTGTAAAATATTCAAAAATTGCATAATATTGGATGGTTTCAAAGTAAATACGAAAAAACCTCAAGATTATCGTGAGGAAGGAAATACGTATACTCCAGTTACAATGAACATTCCACTTTTATAAGTTTATCTTGGGAATTCAACCTACAGGAGGCTTTGTGTATGAAGCCTTTGAAGGGTCCATCAGTGATAGAGAGATATTTATTAAAAGTGGATTGTTTGATAAACCTGAATATGCAGCTGCCATTATGGTTGATGAAGGATTCAATGTTCAGGATATATGTAATCAAAAGTGTATTGATGTTCATATATATGCACCTTTTTCTCAAAGACAGACCACAGATGACTGCAGAGGAAGATCAATTAACAAGCATCTGCTAGAATTCATTAGAGAGGTGTATTGGTGATATGAAACAGTTTAGATTATGCAGAAACTATTTCGAAAAATTTTCTCAAACTGAGTCTGTCATTTTCTTGGTAAGTGAATTTACGGAAGCCCATGGTTTCCTAAAGATTTCAAGAAGTGAAACATTAATTTGGATATGAATTAAACGAGGAATAGTTTTATAATGAAAATAAACATGTTTTCTTTATGTGCAAATTTTTTTTACCATTCTTCTATTTGTATGTTTTTATACCTCTATCAAGTGCTGTGTATGAAGTTTTACATAGTGTGACTGATTTAAAACGGAAGCTCTGTTATGAAACATATATTTTTTCAACCGATTGGAATGATGACATTTTATCCAGTACCCACATTAACATCCAGGAATCATGCTGTGCCGAGGAATCACATTCTTGATCTACCATACAAGAGTGGATCAAAGGTAGGGAAACGCTGACAGAATCAGTGGATTGAGCAGAAGTGGAGTCTCTTGCTCTCCTTTTTGTTTGTATCAGATATCACCATCAACTCCAACAAAAATGTATTTTTCATTTCCACTGGCTATGTAGTATTGCATTCTCTGTAACAAAAACAGAATATTTGAATAAACTGTTATAGAAAAATGTCCAAAGTAATTATCAGTTCTACCCCGATCGAACGATTGGATATTCGAGTTTTCAATATGTTCATCCTAAATATTATATTTAAGTACTTGATTAGTTCAACACTCTCGTAAGTGATTCCAATAACAAGTATAAAAAATGTATTCGAAAGTCACAAACTTACCTTTTCACCAAGTCTTTCTTTATGCAAATTTCTTAGTATAACCATCTTTTCAAATCTGCAAAGTTATTATAATATAATTATTATAATGGAATGCACGTATGGACAGTCTTAAAACAAACAACAATTAATAGTAAAATGAAATTAGTATGTAAGCAAGAATTATGTTTGGACGTTCCCCGTTCTTCGCATATAATGTAAGAGTTTTTCCACAATAGTTATACCTTCTTCATTTTCCACACGGTATGCTTGAAAAATTATCATTTATTGTCAAGAGTAAACTATTTTTATTTACACCCATCAAATCAATATTTATTTATTCAAAAGGCTTATTTGGTGTCTCAGTTATAGCTAATGGATATTCATTGTTTGGCCTATTAGTTTTTGTTTTGTTACAAATGTTACATATTTTTATAAAGTTTTCATCATCTGTTTTCAAATTTGGCCATATCTCATATTCTTTTCAATGTTCCATTAATGCTAATTAGTGATAATTTTCTAAAATATTCTATTCTTCCTGTGATGGAACTTTAACTATATCACGATATTTTGTGAAAGTTACTTCTTAATCTCTGTAAATATAGATAAAAATATTTAAAAATGGTAATTGTTTCACTGGGTTAATAAAATAATTATTTGTCTGTAATTAATTTTTCAGTGAATAAAATAACCTGGAACAATCTTTCAAGCTTATAGCACTTATACTCGGTATCTGAATAAAATCATATTTCTGTTGTTGAAATTTGAGACTTCGTGTTATCGTGAGCACGTCTGTAAAATTCAATTTCTGATTGGTTGTATCTACATACGAATCTTTTATTATCGTATGCAAATGAGGCGTTTCTCGGTTTTCGTTACTTGGAACAAGTACCTAATTTATGATGTGCTACTAAAATTAAATTGTCAGTGGTTTGTTTTTTTTTCTTTATGAATTCATAGTAGCACGTGAGGAATTAATTTTCCTCTTGATTTTTCTGAGGCTGTTCAGTTTCTGAGTCTTGGGTTTCAACATTTCCATTATCTGATAACACATTGCTTTTTATTCTCGATGAAGCATCAGCGTTTCTATTGTATTTACCTGCTTTATAGTCAATTTCCTTCTAATTGTAATTTCTCTCATTAATCGTGAGTTCGCGTTTTATAATGAAAATAAATATTTCAGTGATTTATGGTCGCTAAGAAATTAAATTTCCTTCAATACAGGTACGGACGAAAGTGTTTTACTGACCATACGATACTCACCAATTCCTTTTCTATTGTTGAATAACGAGATTCAGCTCCATTTGAAGTTCTGGATGCATATGCTATCGGTTAATCTTTCCCTACCTTACCTTGAGAAATTACTGATCCCATCGCATACTGGTTTGCGTCACAGCTTAGTAAAAATTAATTTTCCAAAATTGGAGATTGCATGAATGGTGCTGTTGTCAACCTTTTTTTTTTTTTCTATGAAATTAAATTCTTTATTTGTCCTCAATAAATTGGTATTTTGTTTTGTAATTTCTGAGTAGTTTTTTGAGAATTATTTTATTTCTTCTGGATTTTTTGGTACAGTAGATTATATTACTGCACTCTGCACTGAATGCTGTTTTTGGAATATCCTCTTTTCTATCTCAATTTGGTGGAATCCTACTCCATCCATCCATTCATCCATCCGTCCGTCCGTCCATCCGTCCTTCCATCTATCCATCCATCCATCCATCCATCCATCCATCCATCCATCCATCCATCCATCCATCCATCCATCCATCCATCCATCCATCCATCCATCCATCCATCCATCCATCCATCCATCCATCCATCCATCCATCCATCCATCCATCCATCCATCCATCCATCCATCCATCCATCCATCCATCCATCCATCCATCCATCCATCCATCCATCCATCCATCCATCCATCCATCCATCCATCCATCCATCCATCCATCCATCCATCCATCCATCCATCCATCCATCCATCCATCCATCCATCCATCCATCCATCCATCCATCCATCCATCCATCCATCCATCCATCCATCCATCCATCCATCCATCCATCCATCCATCCATCCATCCATCCATCCATCCATCCATCCATCCATCCATCCATCCATCCATCCATCCATCCATCCATCCATCCATCCATCCATCCATCCATCCATCCATCCATCCATCCATCCATCCATCCATCCATCCATCCATCCATCCATCCATCCATCCATCCATCCATCCATCCATCCATCCATCCATCCATCCATCCATCCATCCATCCATCCATCCATCCATCCATCCATCCATCCATCCATCCATCCATCCATCCATCCATCCATCCATCCATCCATCCATCCATCCATCCATCCATCCATCCATCCATCCATCCATCCATCCATCCATCCATCCATCCATCCATCCATCCATCCATCCATCCATCCATCCATCCATCCATCCATCCATCCATCCATCCATCCATCCATCCATCCATCCATCCATCCATCCATCCATCCATCCATCCATCCATCCATCCATCCATCCATCCATCCATCCATCCATCCATCCATCCATCCATCCATCCATCCATCCATCCATCCATCCATCCATCCATCCATCCATCCATCCATCCATCCATCCATCCATCCATCCATCCATCCATCCATCCATCCATCCATCCATCCATCCATCCATCCATCCATCCATCCATCCATCCATCCATCCATCCATCCATCCATCCATTTTTCTGAATACACTTATGTTGAGATTAGTTTCACACGCACGTTTTGACCAAATAGCAGCAAATCCATTGATGATAAAAAAAATTATTTTATAGATAGGGATTTCATATTGACGAAATGTTCTGTGAATCTCGTATGACTTTCACTCTGGAACTCTCATTCTTACGTAAAAATATTCTTCTGTTTTTTATCCATACGAATTTATAATCTTTGGATTTTGCAGCGTCGCGTACTTCTTTTTGATTTTGAGACGTCAGGTGCTCATTGAAGTATAAACAGGTTAGGTCGTCGTCAACTTTGACACCGTTCCTAGGATTATTACTTCTTTGGCGGAGTTGTTTTGGTGAAGAAAGAATTCCATCTCTTGTTATTTTTGAGTTGAAGCCAACGATAATATTTTTGGGTCTACTTGGATTAGCGTTTACGGGCTGAACACGATGGACAAATTCAGTTTTGTCAGTTACGTCGACGCCTAAAAAATTTGATATTTTATCAACAACAGAAATCAGATTTTCATTCTTTTTCTCAGGTACTCCCTGTATCTCCAAATTTTTCATTCTCAAATGTTGATCAAGTTCATTGATTTTGGAATTCAATTCGATGACGTGCTTTTCCAAATCATCATTTTCTTTCATACACGGCAGAGTTGATCTGCCAGATGTCAGCCTTTTCTGAAAGGACATCGTGAATCTCCGCATCCACCCGTGCCAGTTGTTGTGGCTTCAGGGGCTTGGTGTTATGAAGCGCCCTGTGGGTTCTGATGCCTTCCATTGGTGGTATGATGCGGGCCTCCTCTACAGCCAAGTCAACTTGTGGCATATCTGCCACTTCTGCCACTGCGTTAACAGGCTGAGGGAGGGCTCTTGCGTAGCCTCGAACCCGAAGGAGGGATACATAATCCTTCAGATTTTGTGAGGAAAAGGCAGAATGCTCTGGGTGTGCTGCACACCACAGAGCATGCATTCTCGCCATGTATCCTCTTCGGGCGGGCTCACTGCTCTCATAGCAATGCAGAAGACTGTCCCCTAGTTCATCCGTCCACTCAAAGCGTCCGTTGTCATTGCGGTTGTCATTGTTTGGCAGATCATCGTTTTGGGCCCAACCACCTTGCCTATGACCCCTCATCCGAAGGGGTCGGTTGTGGGGGCATCATCCATCTAGAACCGAGTAGTCAGGTATACCGGGGGGTTAGTCTAGTATACCCACGGCCGTCATCAGAGGGAATGAGCATTCCCTCCAGGGTGCGCCATGGCTGCCGGTCCGGTTTTGCACCGGTTGCTCACGAAAGTGGTGTCACAACTCACCAAGGCCTTGGATGGTGGTTGGCCCTCCCTGCTTATTTATTATTATTATAATTTTTTTTCGTTAGGAATTACCGAGACAGGCCCTGTCTCCAGAGCCCCGACACTTCCGGAGGGCGTGCTGGTGTATCATTAACCCCAGTGAACACTCCCCACGTCCGTGGGGTGAGTGATTACTGGGTCCGAGAGTCATGTGCCCTGAGAAGACGGAGTGAACCAAGAATTACGGCCTTCTGCATTCTTTCGGCCAAGTTTTCTGCCGCATAACGGCAAGCCGGTATGATTTTTAAGTTTGAGAGTAGTGGGTTCATCATTCCACCAAGGACCTCTATTATCAGAACCACCATCTTGACAGAATGGTTTGGATAAAGCCTGCGGAGTTCAAAGAGAATATCTCGATATTTAGTCCGTTTTTTCTCCTCTTTTCGGACGATGTTCGTTTCGCCAGGAGCTGAAAACTCAATGACGAAATCGTCCTACTTTGATGGTCGAGGAGGACTACATCAGGCTTATTGGCTTGTATTTGCCTGAGGGTGGAGAATGAGTAGTTCCAATATATTCGGCACTTCTCATTCTCCACAACGGACTCAATATCTCCCGGAGCATAAGGCAACACCGGTGTCTCGTCTATACCATACGAGTGTCGTAGATAGTAGTGGATATAGGCTGAGACCGCATAAGCTGGACAAGCTGACAGCAAATGCATTATGGTCTTAGCTGCCCCACGACACTCTCTGCATCTAGTGTCAGGGACCTCTATACCCATCACGCGACTGCGATAGACGAGGGTGTTGAAGACACCATCCTGGCAGGCCATTATGAATCCCTCGGTTTCCGACTTCAGCCCACTTAACCTGAGAAAAGCGAAGGTCAGGTTTCTGGATAAGCCAAGGTCTTCAATGTTCTTGAAGAAGACCCCATGCATTGGCTTATCCCTATGTAGCTGTAGGAGCCTGTCACACTCCGCAGCTTTCACGTGGGCTTTTTGCTGAACGGGATCCAACTCGGCGACAGAGTTTGGGTTCGTCCGTTCAGTGTCAAATACGAGACCGAGTTGATCGGCTGCACGGGTTGCTGCCTTGAAAAGAAATGCTCCAATCCCTGCTTTTTCGTGATCGCATACTAAGCAGAGAAGGGGATCTGAACTCCTGATAACTTTACAGGCTCCATCCAGTACCATTCTGTTGTGTAGATACTCCAAACTCAAAAGTCCACGTCATCCCCGTTGTCTGGGGAAGTATAACCGTGGAACAGACGATTTAGGATGCAAGCTCCTATAAAGATGCATCATTTTGCAAGTTTTTACGTCGAGTTGTCGCAGCTCTTCCTTAGTCCATTTCATTACTCCAAAGGAGTAAAGTAGAATCGGAACGGCAAGCATATTAGTCGCAGCAACTTTGTTCTTCCCCGACAGTTCGACAGTTCTGAAGACCAGATCTGTCGGAGTTTGTGCTGATACTTGCCGCGGAGAGAGTTTTTAACGGTATCTACATCTTGCGTATGGCGTTGTTCCACCCCTAGGTAGGTATACGTCTCTCCGGCATCCAGATGATGTTGGATGCTTCTGTCTACGAGCTGAACGTCCTCTCCGTATTCCTCGCATCGTCCTCTCTTGACATGAACCGTGGCACATTTGTCGATCCCAAACTCCATTCCGATAGCATGCGTGTACTTTTGCACCACCCTTCAGGATTGATGAAGGTCCTTCTCTCCGGAGGCATAAAGTTTAAGGTCATCCATGTAAAACAGATGGGTGACCTTATGCCTCCGGTTGCAGGGGGTTCCGCAGTTGTATACGCGGGTTTTCCGTAGTGCAACGGACAATAGCAGTAGTGAGATGCAGAAGAGAAGAGGACTGAGGGAGTCTCCCTGAAACACGCCCCTTCTAAAGATAACCTGCTCTGTTTGGACTCTGACTTGACCAGATGTTATGGTAAAGCGAGTCCTCCAGAGCGGCATCCGCTGTTCAATGCATGTCACCATTTGATCGGGTACCGCAAGGCATCTGAGTAGATGCATGATGATTATTATTATTATTATCAAACAGATCGGTAAACAACAGTCTTATATAAATTGTCCTGCACAAATATTTTCCAACTTCACGCAAAATACAGACAATCGTCATTCTAACGGTCGTACCTACCAGAAACGTACAAGTTGGACATCCCGAATATGTCTGTTTCGTAACATCTCAAAGAAGTCATATTAATATTTCGGAAAAAAAATTGCAAAAACTTACTGTCCTAAAATTGCCTGTTTCTGGACATCTTTATTAACACCTCTGGAAAAATAGACATAATTTGGCCATCTTGGAAACGTCCTGTGCTATCTTGGAATAGATCTAATGGTGTAGGAGGTGTTTGAGTGGCATGATAATGAACTCACAATTATACAACTGCAGTATATGTATGTTTTTGAGAACGTGATAGATATTTCTACTATATTTTGTCAAGAAAATCCTCCTGTTAGATGATTGTCGAGTGCGTAAAAAAAATCATCCCGTTTTTGTAAGTGGGAAGTGAACCCCATAGCTGACGTGGCGATTCTTTTTTGAATTGTGGTACTTATACGTTGTCTCACATAGGATCTTGAATCCATCAGTAGCTTTGATCATTTCTTTCCCAACCTAAAGGCTTTCCAAATTTCCACAGTAATTTTCACTTTTAATCTCCCTAGAGCATGAATTATTTCCGGAAATTTTTTTGAAGTGCGAAAAATTCGCAACTGAGGAAAATTTTCGGAATATCAATTCATGCTCGCGGGAGATTCGGAAAGAAAATTGTATGCCAGTTAATTTCAGCCAATTAGATGCCTGCATTTTGACATGTTGCTATAACAATAACCTAATTTCTTTGGAAATTTCCCTACGTAGAGGAATAAGTTGAAATTTTCCTCTGGCTTTACAGCTGTCATAAACACAGTGGCGTAAAATATTTTTGATAGATATTTATTCATAACCTAATTATAGGTACATGTTATTATCTGTTATTTAATTATTTAAACCACATTTGAATAGAGCATAGGGAAATTACAATATTTGACAACAAATCCGACTTTTTTTCCCTTTCCTCTAGTACTATAAAATTATTTGAGTTTGGTAGAATATTTGCTTCTCTATTTAATTATTTAAACCACATTTCACTATAGCATAGGGAAATTAAAATATTGTATATCAAATCCGCAAAAAAAATAATTCGCAATTCGCTGTTGTGAAACAAAGCCTTAACAATGGTCTACTATGATGTCCGTTACATGGATAATAATATGTCACCTAAGTATGACCAATTTAATTTCTATTTTGAAAAGTTTTGGTATAAAATTTTCATTTAAATTTCATCGGGATTCCTAGTAATTCCAGTCTATCTCAAAACAAAGTTTACTCAAGCCATCTCTATTGTAAAACTGAACAGATTTGATTCTTACGAAACTGCCTTTGTCATTTTATCAGTCATTTACCTAATCAATTTCAATTGATGTTTTATTGTCAATAAAAATATTACACAGATGTCTGAGCACATGCCCACACAAATACAAACGCGTGTCCTATGCCTATTAAAAAAGTAATGAAATTTAGTTTTGTTCGAGCACGAGAGCCAAGTTGGATAAATTTGAATAATTTCAATTCAATTCATCGAATAACATAACTGAAAATATTTTTTTTGTTGAAATAATCAGTGGTAAGTAGCGCAATTATATACTAACATTTTACCAATCACCCTCACATAGTACTTTCATCATATCTCACCCACGTGAATGGGTTGAAATTGTGTTTTACCTTAACCGGCTCCACCCTCAAGAGCAACCCTTAGAGACTAGATACGACTGAAAATTAACTGAATTTAAGTTGAATTCAAATTGTAACTGAAACTACAAGCGTTATTATCTCTGAAAAATGGGATGCTGTGCCTGTGACGAGAACAAATAATATTTTCACCATTTACCATACTTACACTCCTTTCCTTCCTAGATGGGCATTTTTATTACCAACTTATCATTATCAATAGAAAGTATAGAAATTCAACTGTATGTTGAGGGAAAACATATTACATGTTCTTTTTTATCTTTGTCAATTTGCTTTCAAACTCCTCCCTACAAAAATATCAATTATGAACAGTTTGAAAATTTAATAAAAATAATTATCTAGCTTTTTCCTCATTTCCATTGCAATACGATTGTCGGCAAGCGTCGAACAGACATCAATTCAACAAACCCATCTGACTGCCGAATCACTTCTGCCCCACGCCGGGCAGAGTATTTTCACAATACTCTGCAATACCTCCTGTTACATCCACCAAATGTTAATGGAAAACAGGTATGATATCTACATACTAGTTTCACGGTTTATCCGATCATCGGTGCAGATCCGGTCACAACATGTCATCGATTTCCATTTCTGATTTGTCTGATCCAATGAACTACAGAGCGATAACTTGCTTGAATGTATGTTATAAGATGTTTACTCGCATCTTATCCATGCGAATAATCTCCGTAGTTGATCTGGTGTATAAAAGGATATTTGAGCAAAGGAAGTCAAAGAAGTGGGTCGCTGGCTGCAAGGATGCTTTTGCTCAGAAGACTTGCGGTACCTGATCAAATAGCGAGATGCTTTGGACAGCTGATGCCACTCTGGAAGCGGATCTCACCATAAGATCGGGTCAAGTCAGAGTCCAAACAGACTTAGTTATATTTAGGAGGGGCGTGTTTTAGGAAGACTCCCTCAGCCTTCTTCTCTTCTGCATCTCCCTATTGCCATTTTGCGTTGCACTATGGAAAACCCGCGGATGCAACTGCGGCACCCCCAGCTACCAGAGTCATGAGGTCACCCATCTGTTCTACATGGATAACCTCAAACTATATGCCTCCGGAGAAAAGGTTCTCAATCAATCCTTAAGAGTTCACGCATGCTATCAGAATGGAGTTTGGGATCGACAAATGAAAAAACGTTCAGCTCGTAGACGGGAGCATCCTTCATCATCTGGATGCTGGAGACAACGCCACACCCAAGAGGTTACCACTGTTCAAAACTCTCTCCGCGGCAATTATCAGCATAAGCTCCGACACATTTGGTTTTCAGAGCTGTCGGGGAAAAACAAAATTGCTACAACTAATATGCTTGATGGTGAAGTGTATCAGAAGGAGCTGCGACAACTTGACGTGGACTTTTGAGCTTGGAGTGTCTACATAACAGAATGGTACTGGACGGAGCCTGTTCAGTCATCAGGAGTTCAGAACCCCTTGCATGGTCTTCATGGAAAGCAGGAAACGGGGCATTTATTTTTGAGGTAGCAACCTGTGCAACCGATGAACTTGGTCTCATATCTGACACTAAGTGAGGTGACCCAAACTCTGTCACCGAGTTGGAACCCGTTCAGCAAAAAAATTACGTTAAAGCTGCGAAGACGGAAGTACTTCTGCAGCTACATGAGGATAATCCAATGCATGGGTTTTTCTTAAATAATATCAAAGATCTTGGCTTATCCAAAAATATGACCTTTGCTTTCTTCAGGTCGAGTGTGCTGAAGTCGGAGACCTAGAGATTCATAATCTGCAGGAAATTGAAACTATCCAGTACACCAAAACAACGTCAATTTTACTCAACGAGCTCAAAAATGCGTACTGAGTACTGAGTTTTTGAGCTCCTGAGGATGCCAACTTTGTTGGCAAAACGCGCGTCAAGTGATATTGGCGTTGTTTTGGTGTTTATTCAAACCACAGTTAAAAACTATTCATGTACTCGATTCATAATTGCCTGCCAGGATGGTGTCTTCAACACCTTGATCTACCGTAGTCACGTGATGGATATAGAGGTCCTAGACACTAGATGTAGAGCGAGTATTGTACTACCACCTGCGACACTCGTACGGTATTGACACCGATGTTGCCATTCGCTCCGAGGCATATTGAGTCCGTTGTGGAGGATGTAAAGTACCGTACTGGCAAATACAAGCCAATGATCGTGATGAAGTTCTTGTCAACCATGAAAGTAGGACGATTTTCGTCCTATAGAATTCTCAGCTCCTGGCGAGACGAACATTGTCCGAAAGTATGAAGAAAAACGGACTGAATAACGAGATTTACTCTTTGAAATCGGTAAGCTTCACCCAAACCATTCTGTTGAAATGTTGATTCTGATTCATACGGGTTTTTGGTGGAATGATGGACACGCTGCTATCGGGTCTTCAAATTATACCGGCTTGCCGTGATGCAGCAGAAATCTTAGCCGACAGAATGCAGGAGGCCGTAATTTTTGGTTCAGTCCGTCTGCTCATGGCATATAATACAAACCAATAATCACCCACCCCACGAACGTGGTAAGTGTTTACTGGGGTTAATGATAAACCATCGCGCCCTCCAGATGAATTGGAGCATCATAGACAGAGACCAACTGGGACATTCCCAAAGATAACAATTGTTCAGAATATGATGTAATTACAGAATAGTAATATTTTAAGAAATCAGAAATACCACAGGAGAAGAGTTTTCGTATGCGTGGTTTAGAATTATTATTTACTTGCAAATACAAGAAAATAGCTACATATGAATAAATAAAATTCACACATACCATTTACAAACATACAGACACATACATAAATACCCATACATGTACCACAGTTTATAATAAAATCATGCAAAAAATTTCAACATTTCATAATATATACATAGAGTTGACTTTTTTTATTGCTATCAATAATTTTAGGAATTGACAAACGTGGCGTTTCAATTAGGTATAAGTGTACATTTTCTTAGGCCGGGCGCATATTGAGACACACGAGACGCAGCCCATGCAATACAGCACAGGGCACGATTTTCTATTCTACGGGTGTTCATGTACATGGGCATATTGAGACAGCGCAGGGTAACACACGAATGTGTCCAAACAAGCGTGTGCCGCGCACTAGTCGAGAAGAGGCAAGGCGCACTTTGGGACACATGCGACGCAGCCCATGCAACACAGCGCAGTGCATGCAGCACATGACAAATTGATAATGAGCGCATATTGCGAAACAGTGTTGTGAGTTGTGGGAGAACTTTGTGTTGTGTTTCTCAAAATGCTAGAGCTAGATTTGAGTTCCGAATCAGACTCCGATGGAGCATTTGAAAATAAAGTTTACCTTTACTGTTTAACAAAAAGAAAAAAGTCATGTCATAGAAGTAACTATCTTAAAAAAATAAAAACGCATGGTGAATTTTGCTTACTAAATGACTCGTCAGAGTCTTAATTTACGAATTATCTGCGATTGAATAGAGAGCAGTTTGATGATGTTCACAACCTACTACAGAATACCGGGTGACTACGGAAGTATTGCCTACGGAATATCTCAGTTATTGTATGAAGTAGGTTTGTGAAATTTGGAGCGTCGATATAATGACATAAGAGCTAGAATTTGAGCATATTGACATGTTGAAGTTAACTTCCGGTCTGACCGGAAGTAACATCAACTTTCTTATTTTAAATGGAAACCCTATTTTTTTTTCTTTTCGCTTTATTCAGCATTCAATTCCCTTTCTAATGACATATCACAAGTTGGTATATATTGAAAAGTTGGCTATGGAAACCATACGTCACTTGATAACAGTTGCTACTACTGTGATATTTTTTTTTCATTTGTCGGCGTTATAAAAAGCCGCCAAAGAAAATATTGGAAAAATTGGGAAAAAAACAATACTCTGTAGGTCAATAACTTAAATAGGAACATACAACTTTTTCTTGCCTGTACTATTCAGCATAACCATTCCTTTCTAATGATATAATAGAAAGTAATTTTTTGAAACGAAATACCTTAAAATCCAATTATTATTTTTCAAATAACAAAAAAACAGATTTATCGAAAAAAAAAATATTCAAATTGATAGGATTAAAGATAAAATAAATTCAAAACAAATGTTCGAAATGCATTCCCTCAGCGTCAATACATTTATTGACCCTGGTGATATTTTCATGTAAAACGTTTCTCAATATTTGGGGCGTGATATCTTGGAAAGCTCTACGAATTTTTACTTCTAGCTCATGTAGAGTTGTAGGCTGTGTGGAATACACCCTATTTTTAAGATGCCCCCATAGAAAAAAGTCGCACGGAGTAAGATCAGGTGACCTTGGTGGCCACCTGACTGGACCATGGGGTGTTATAAGTCTCTCTTGAAAGCGATTTTGAAGATAATTTCTCGCTATTCTTGAATTATGCGGAGGGGTGCCATCTTGCTGGAAGTACATTCTCTCAGTTATTTCCGCTGGTAGGTTGTTAATGAATTCCGAAATTTCATTCGTTAAAAAATTAAAGTATCTCTCTCCGGTTAGTTGGCCTTGAAAAAGAATGGGGCCAACAATATGAGTTCCAACTATTCCTGCCCAAACATTCACACCAAATCTCTCCTGGAAGCCACCTTGTCGAAACCGGTGCTCGTTTTCTATCGCCCAGTACCTGAAACAAAAGACCGTTCACACTTTTAGCACTTTACACTTCGACTATCGACAATAATCCAAATAAAGTACAGTACCTACCTTGTATTATTCCTGTTAAATAATCCATTGTTGGTAAATCTTGACTCGTCCGTAAACAAGATATAATAGTTAAATAGGTGATTCTCAGCATTTTGTCGAAGAAACCAATTACAATATTCCAGGCGCCTTTCACCATCATTTTCATACAAATGTTGATGCAACTGATACTTGAAGGATTTAAATCGATGTTTTTTCAAAATTTTCCTAGCAGAGTCCTTACTTATAGCTAATTCGGTGCCAATCTGCCTTGAGGAAATTGTGCTATCATATTGTACTAAAGCTAATACATTAATTTCAGTTTCCTCATTAATAACAAATGCTTCTTGGTCTTCGTGAACATCAGGCTCAGTTCTTAATTTTTCTTCAAGCCACTGGAAATACCTTCTTGACGGTTGCTGCTTCCCTGGATATCGCTCTAAATACAATCGTTCAGCGGTATAAGAATTTTTTAAACATTCACCATAAATGAGAAGCATGTCAATTTGTTCGGTTCGTGAATAACGGGGCATTTTTTGAATATTCCACTAACTGATTTCGATTTCCAAACCCTTTTAAAATGGCAGAATCAAAAACACTACTTCGAACATCAAAATAATATGGATAGCAGCGTTCGTGAGAGCTCTCGTTTCTTTTTTGTTTCATTCCAATATACATCTTAATCAGCCTACTTGTTAATATTTTGGTTCGAATGAATATTGCAACGGAATGATTATTCTGAATAGCACAAACATCGTCCATAGGTAGATATTAGAATATCTATGGACGATGGCACAGACCAAGTACGTTTATGTTCCTATTTAACCTAGAACCTACATGATATAATTTATCATTCCACATTATTTTTAATGTTATTTTTGCGTATGGCGATAATCTGTTTCGTTATTTGAAGAATAATAATTGGATTTTTTGGTATTTCATTTCAAAAAAATACTTTCTATTATATCATTAGAAAGGAATGGTTATGCTGAATAGTACAGGCAAGAAAAAGTTGTATGTTCCTATTTAAGTTATGGACCTACAGAGTATTGTTTTTTCCCAATTTTTCCAATATTTTTTTTGGCGGCTTTTTATAACGCCGACGAATGAAAATAAAATATCACAGTAGTAGCAACTGTTATCAAGTGACGTATGGTTTCCATAGCCAACTTTTCAATTTTTGGCTTTCATTTTGCTTCCACGGCCTACTCGGTGAATTTAAATAATAATTTTTTTCTGATCTAGTTTCTGGTTAGATACCAACTTGTGATATGTCATTAGAAAGGGAATTGAATGCTGAATAAAGCGAAAAGAAAAAAAATAGGGTTTCCATTCAAAATAAGAAAGTTGATGTTACTTCCGGTCAGACCGGAAGTTAACTTCGACATGTCAATATGCTCAAATTCTAGCTCTTATGTCATTATATCAACGCTCCAAATTTCACGAACGTACTTCATACAATAACTGAGATATTCCGTAGGCAATACTTCCGTAGCCACCCGGTATAAGAACAAAGCATCACTAGAGAAAAGGCTTTAGTATTTACTATTGGCTGTTTGAGTACTAGAATATTATTGCAACGACGGAGCTCTCATCCAACCAATATTATGTTGTTCGATATTTTCCATAGTCAACATTCAAAACCGATATTACGAATCACTCTTAAGTACACCTGTTGTGCTATAAAGACCACATATCTTTCTCAAATATTTATTCATGAAATAGATAGTGAATTTCAAATTAATGTTCAACTCAACTTTGTCTCCTTTTTTTACTCGGTCATAATCTGTTTCCTTTCTAAATGAACATAAATATACTTATTACTTTTTTTTCTAAAACTGTCAAAAAAATCCATATTTGTTTTGTGGTTTATAAATTGAAAGTGACGAAGAGTGAACAATGAAAATCGTGGATAGTGCAAATGGTTTTTATGCAAACAGCGCAAAGAAAAGGGCATTCTTAGCATCTCTGACTATTACCTACTATTAAGTACTATTATGTACTTATCGTCTGCTAATTGCAGTTCACGAGCAATATTATTCCATATTTCATCTTTCAGTTTAGATTTCATATAGCCTGGATCCCTTGTATCATACAAAATTTTATGTTTTCTTACGGCTTCAAATACTTTTTCCTCCATATTTGACGAATGCACGCACACGAAATTCTGTCTCGACTAATGCGCGGCACACGCTTGTTTCGGCACATTCGTGTGTTGCCCTGCGCTGTGTCTCAATATGCGCATGTACATGAACACCCGTAGAGTAGAAAACCGTGCCCTGCGCTGTGTTGCATGGGCTGCGTCACGTGTGTCTCAATATGCGCCCGGCCTGTATTTCGTGTGCGTGCGTTCGTCAAATATGGAGGAAAAAGTAACTGAAGCCGTAAGAAAACATAAAATTTTGAATGATACAAGAGATGTAGGCTATATGAGTTGTAAACTGAAAGATGAACTATGAAATAATATTGCTCGTGAACTGCAATTAGCAGACGATAAGTACGTAACGAGTGAGTAGAGTGATACTTTGTGAGTGGGAAATTTTGACAATTCCTACGAGTGAAAAAAAAACACTTTACCCACGAGTTTCATACAGTTATTTTTGCAACTGTCAAAAAGTGTAAAGTCAGATTTCATTTGCAAATATAAATTGAATTTGGCATATTGTGAAGCTACGAATGCCCTTTTCTTTGAGCTGTTTGCAGAAAAACCATTTGCACTATCCACGATTTTCTCTGTTCACTCTTCGTTACTTTCAATTTATAAACCACAAAAAAAGTGGACTTTTTTGACATTTTTAGAAAAAAATTAATAAGTATATTTATGCTCATTTAGAAAGGAAACAGAATACGTCCTATTAAAAAAAGGAGACAAAGTTGAGTTGAACATTAATTTGAAATTCACGATAAAGCTATGATGTCTTTATAGCACAACAGAAAGAGTGATTCGTAATATCGGTTTTGAATGTTAAATATGGAAAATATCGAACAACATAATATTGGTTGGATGAGAAGCTCCGTCGTTATATTCTAGTACTTAAACAGCCAATAGTAAATACTAAAAACTTTCTTCTAGCGATGCTTTCTTCTTGTATTTTGTAGTAGGTTGTGAACCTCATCAAACTGCTCTCTATTTAATCGCAGATAATTCGTAAATTGAGACTCTGACAAGTCATTTAGTAAGCAGAATTTACCATGCGTTTTTTTTTAAGATATTTTCTTCTATGACATAACTTTTTTCTTTTTGTTAAACAGTAAAGGTAAACTTCATTTTCAAATGCTTCATCGGAGTCTGATTCGGAACTCAAATCTAGCTCTAGCATTTTGAGAAACACAACACAAAGTTCTTCCACAACTCACAACACTGTTTCGCAATATGCGCTCATTATCAATTTGTCATGTGCTGCATGCACTGCGCTGTGTTGCATGGGCTGCGTCACGTGTGTCCCAATGTGCGCCTTGCCAGAATTTCGTGTGCGTGTGCGTGCGTTCGTCAAATATGGGAGGAAGAACTAATTGAAGCGGTAAGAAAACATAAAAGTTTGTATGATACATTCGCAAATATGAAATGAATTTGGCATATTGTGAAGCTACAAATGCCCTTTTCTTTGCGCTTTGTGCAGAAAAACCATTTGTACTATCCACGATTTTCTCTGTTCAATCTTCGTCACCTTCAATTTATAAACCGCAAAAAAATGTGGACTTTTTTGACTGTTGTGGAAAAAAAGTAATAAGTATATTTATGGTTATTTAGAAAGGATACAGAATATGTACGAGTAAAAAAAGAGACATAGTTGAGTTAAACATTTATTTGAAATTCACTATCTATTTCATGAATAAATATTTGAGAAAGCTATGTAGTCATATAGCACAACATATATAATTATGAGTCTAATTCGTAACTCAAATCTAGCTCTAGCACTTTGATAAACACAGCACAACGTTCTCCCATATCTCACAACACTGTTTCGCAATATGCGCTCATATCAATTTGTCATGTGCTGCATGCACTGCGCTGTGTTGCATGGGCTGCGTCGCGTGTGTCCCAATATGCGCCTTGCCTTAGTGAAGAATGTGTTGCATCTTTGCATTTCTTTTGTTGAACTGTTGAATACTTATGGTCGGTCCCAAATATTCGTGTATTATTTCTGTCCTACACATTTAGTATAAAAGGTGACATGTATTGGTTCTTATTACATGTAAGGTTTCATTTCAGAATCTGGTTCTTTTCTTTATATTGTTTCATAGTCAGTATACAGTGTGTTTCAAAAGTATCGGAACGGTCTCATATTTCAGAAACGGCTCTGACAAAATTCACGAAAATTTCGACGGGATAGTGTTTTGTGACACCCGATTCAACGGTCATATCGACAATATTGCCAAATCAACAGTTTTCCAGATATTGATGGTAACTCAATTTTTTCGAATGGAATAGGTACCGTATTTGTTTTCATTGCAATCAATTCAGCGACGCCTCATTACTTTGGTCTCCAAATATCATATTTTTATTTAAAGCAGTTTTCGAAATATAACAACATGGCTTTATCGTTCATAAGTCCGGGATCGTTCCAATATTTCCAATACATACAGTTCAAGAAAAATTTATTAAATTTTATACAAGATGATTTTGATGATGCCCCATTCAATGGTGATATCGGCAATGATGCCAAATCAAAAGTTTTACATGATATTGAGGGTAACTCAAGTTTTCCTAATGGAACCCTATTTATTTTCATTGTAATCAATTCAGCGCCCCGTCGATACTTAATTCTCCAAATACCAGATTGTGAATTAATGTGGTTTTTGAAATATGAGAACAAGGTTCGTTGAAATGTCTGCGAACTTTCTAATATTTCAAAAGGGCTCGAGAAAATATCATGCATACAAAATGGTTTTTGTTGAAAAAACTTTCTAATAACTGAATTCTTTTTCAATGGAGTTTTAAATCAAATATCAGTAACTGAAAACTATCTGACCAAGTGTGCAAAATGGTGTCATCATTTGCTAAACAATCGCCCAAGTGGTCATGAAATTCCCTCAAGATATTAGTTGGCATTTGAGGCGTGATTGATTAATTTTTTAAGATTTCTAAATTTGCTGGTTGCTCAAACTACATCAATTTAAAATCTGATATTTGGAGACATAAGTAATGAAGCGTCGCTGAATTGATTGCAATGAAAACAAATAGGGTGTTCCATATGAAAAAAATTAGTTATCCTTAATAACTGAAAAAATGTGTGATTTGGCAACATTGCAGATATCGCCATTGAATCGGTCATCATCAAAAACAAGCATGTATAAAATTTCACGAATTTTTTTTGAACCGTACTGATAATATTGGAACGTTCCCAGACTTTGGAACGATAAAGCCATGTTGTCATATTTAAAAAAATACAATAATTTAAAATCTGACATTAGGTGACATAAGTAATGAGGCGTCGCTGAATTGATTGCAATGGAAACAAATGAGGTGTTCCATTTAAAAAAATTGAGTTACTCTCAATATCTAAAAAGCTCTCGATTTGGCAACATTGCTGATATCACCATTGAATCGGGCATTATCAAAATCTACCCTGTCGAAATTTTCATAAATTTTCTCCTGGCCGTTTCTGAAATATGAGACCGTTCCGATACTTTGAAAGACACTGTATATCAAGTGAGTAATGTCCTTCTTTATGCAATTATTCAGTTTTATACCGCATATTTTTATTGATTATAACTTCAGGAACCTCCTTTGTATTGCTAAATAGCCACAAATAACTGGTGGATGGAAATTGATAAAGTGCCTGTCATTCTACTGCATATACATCTATACATGTACATTATATAGATGTTTTGTTTATTTAACCACTTTTATAAAAATATAATTATCTGGGAGTCTCTAGATACAACAGCAAACAGAAAATATTTCAAGGTTCAAATTAACCTAAGGAAATTCAATACAAATTATGCGAGCTACTTCTTTTTCGTAGATCAGATTGTAGTTTTCAATATAATAGTACTCAACTCACGATGTCAACGTGAAAAAGAAATGAAAGTGTTGTTCATGATCGGATTGTTTTAATAATCGCATTATGGCGATTCGAGTGATTTCAACAATTGGATTATCATTCGAATTGAATATCACTTGAATAGTTATCAGCTGTCATGTTGCTTGTCAGTTGATTTTCAAATTTTAAACACATTAATAATATTTGATAAATATTCATTATTTCATCATTCATCACTCATTTATAGTTTGAAACGTTTCAATTTCAATTATCATTCCAAATGCGTCCAGGTTGCAAAAGGTTGTTCGTTTAGAATCACTTCGAAAAACTGAAAAGGATGGAAGGGCTACATGTAAATCATGTGAAAAAGGAATTAAATATTTTGGTGGTTCAACCAATTTGGGTCAGAATTTAATGAGAGTTCATCCAAAATTAATAAAGAAGGAAAGTGATCCAGTGAATGCCGAGAATCAGGAGAATCTTGAAAATGAAAATGGGAACAATCGAAATGAAGAACCTGCACCAAGGCCGTCTGTTGAGAGTTTAGAACCTATTCCAGGACCATCCGATGTATTGAGTTTTGAAAAAAGAAACATGTATGCAGTTGTACAAGGGGGCCACAAACGACCTACTAAACAACTAAAACTTTTAGGTATTACTACAGAAAATAAAATCTCAGAATCCGACCTAAAAAAATTGGATTCACATTTACTGACAATGATAACAAAAGATTATCAACCTCAATCCATCGTAGAAAATGAAGGATATTTGGAATATTCCCATGCGCTGAATCCACTCTACAAACCACTCACTAGACAAAGATTGTCCTATGTAATACTACCAAAGTATTACATGGAGTTGGTTTCAGCACTGGAATTAATGAAAACAAATCTTTCGTAAAACCGAAAAATACCTGTATCTCAACACAATTCCACAAAGTGGAAATTAAGGCAAATATCTGACAGAAAACAACTACCTTCCACTGCGGATATTGAATTATTTCTGTCATCCATTTGTGCAACGTTTCTCACGGAAACATAATTGCAAGTGCTATTTGTTACAAAGCCATTGAATATTATCCTTCATTTTGTTGGAAATGACCAACTGCATACATGCATGTTTCGAGGTTAATTTCCTCTCATCAATGCAAGGATAGGTCACAAAACAATGTAGTCGTCTTGTTCCACAAAATATACGATAACATTCAAAAGCCTTTTAGTATCCGTCTACGAATGGAGCTGCGACTTACAGTAAAGTAATTCGCAGCGCCATCCGCAAACAGATCAAGTAACACTTATTCAGCACTGTCTCCAGCTAGAGACCAAAATACATATCAAAACGAACAAAGTTCGAGTGTGTATATTGGAGAGTTCAATTCAATGACAACAAATATTTCGTAAAATCAAAAAATACCTGTCTCTCCACACAATTCCACAAAGTGGAAACAATAATATAATATAATAATAATACTCCCTCATAAACACTCATAGAGTGTACCGAAAGGCATAGCCTGTGCGGGTAGAGGACGGCTATGATTATTATTTGGCGTGGCGTTCCGGGGCGACTTACTGATGTTTTCGGTGGTGTATTCACTTTTCAGCTGTAGGAAAACCCGGAAAACCTACAGCACCACCCCGGTTGGTCGGTGCGCACTTCAAGCTAGCACCAGACATCGGAATTGGCATCTAGGCAACTCACATCACACTTGATTCACAACAAGGAATGTGGCACCTAAAGAGAACCGTGTACTTGAGAAAAGAGATTCCGTACTGGAGCCTCGAACGTCTGTCTGATGCGAGCTAGAAGTTCCACTGCTAGAGACCTTAGCCACTGAGCCACCGACCGACCAAGGCGAATATCTGACAGAAAACAACTTCTTCCCCCTACGGATATTGAATTGGATCTGTCATCCATTTGTATATAATATAATTCAATATCCGTAAGGGGAAGTAGTTGTTTTCTGTCAGATATTTGCCTTCGTGGAATTGTGTGGAGAGACAAGTATTTTTCGGTTTTACGAAATATTTGTTTTCATTGAACTGAACTCTCCAATATACACATTCGAACTTTTTTCGTTTTGATACTGAAATTAATGCCAAGCAATGTTGAGAATATGGCAGTTACTTCTGATATATGGACTTCTGACAGCAACAGAGCATATATTACATTAACGTGTCACTATATATTTGAAGATAAATTGTATTCGCGTGTTTTAGCCACGAATGAAATACCAGGGTCTCATTCAGGTGAGAATTTAGCAAATGCTATGGGAGAAATCATGGATGAATGCCATATTACCAACGAAATTGTAACAATGGTTTCGGACAATGAATAGAATATAAAAAAAACATAAATGAATGTTTACAGAAGTATCACCATATACACATACACTCAATTTAAGTGTAACTGAATCATTATCTAATGATGATAAATTAAATTTTATACAGAAAAATTGTAGAGCGCTTGTGTGCCACTTCAAGCATAGTGTTGTTGCTAGTGACAAACTCAAATCTGCTCAACAACAGATGGGTTCAACAGTTTTGAAAGTCAAACAAGATGTCGTTACTGGATGGAATTCCTGTTACATTATGATAGAAAGACTTGAAAAAATAACACATTCACTGTATACTAATTTGCCGAATGCTCCATAGTTTTTAGAAAGAGATGAAAGGGAAATCAATGGTGGTTACATTACAGTTTTGGAATTAGCTTATGACCAAGCAGACAGTCAAAGGTGAATGTTTGAGAATCAAATTATCAGAGACTATCACTCGGAGATTAGATAGCATGGAGAACAATAAAATTGTTGCAAAAGCAACCTTCTTACATCCAAGATTCAAGAATTATAGATTCGGTTTATTTGACAATGCTTCCAGTGCACAAAAATGGATAACTGAGGAACTTGGTCAACTTATTGCCATGAATAACCAAACTCGTCAACAAACTCCACCATCACAAACATCAGCGGCTGAATTTCGAGAGAAGAAAAAAAGTCATTCAAGTGATTTAGATGAAAAATTGAAAGAAATTGAAACATTTTCCACCCCATCTTCAATGGTGCCACTGTCGATAAGACATTATTTGGACATGCCACCACTAAAAAGGAAGAAGGATCCACTGAAATTTTGGTCCAAACATGAACTGATGTTACCTGAGCTGCATGGTGTTGCAATGAAATATTTATGTCTTCCTGGGACGTCAGTCCCATCAGAAAGGGTTTTCTCGAAAACAGGACAACTTACAAATTCAAGAAGAAAGAGACTTGACCCAAATGTTCTTAACCATGCAGATCATATTTTTGAAATCTCAGTTTTAATTTCAACTCATTACTTGATAACGCCGATTTCATGCTGTGTTATTTATGATTTTTGTACCTGTTTATTTTCAAATTGAGAATGTTTTTCATTTATCAAAGAATGAATTAATTTTTTTTCAATCTTAGTAGTTTTCTAAGGAGTTGTTCAAATGTTTATATTTTATTTGATTATTTATATATTTTTGTTCCTGTCTGTAATGTTATTTACTGAATATTGCATTTTATTTCATTATAAATGGGTTATCAGAATAATCATTTAATTATTTGATTGAGATTTCGAAAATTGCAAATTGGCCGAGCCGGCCAAGTCCGAGATCATACGACAGTGTCGACCTGTCGACAGTCGAACAAATTAATTATTATGACAAATGACAGCTTTCAAGCAGTAAGAAGTCAGGTTATTATTTTTCCTTGCCCGGCCATCAGTCCACCAGCTCATTCAAAATGTTTATGAGTTGTAATAGAACTATTGGGCTCATTATAAATAATAATAATAATAATGTTTATTTCATTTCATTACAGATATATACATAGTTCATATAAAACATATTGAATGTGAATAAACAAATGACAGAAAGTTGCTATTTGCAACTTGTTCGTGCTGAGAAATATATATTTATACTTATTTTATTCAATTGATTGATTGATGTCTACTTTTAATAATAAACCACAAAACATCATCTGATTGATCTTGTCTGAGGTGATTATTTGCTCGTGGGTTTCTGGACAAATATTCATTTATTTTTTCCTCAATTACGATACACTTAATACATTGTAGATGAGGAAGTGAATAGAAAATGTTTTGTGACTTGTCAGTCTATACAGTTGTCTCCCAATTTACTTGGGGTCGTATCCAGGTATATTTTCAGGGCTCTTTCCCTTCCAGGATTTTCAGATAAAATGTATATTTTTCAGGTCAATTACTTGGAGGGTATAAAGCCTGTTTTTTATTTAGTAACCATTTTTTATTTTATTCCTGAACACCTTTATGGGGTTTAATTTTTTTTTTTGTCGAGTGGTACCATGTTATAAATTCTAGGTCCTAGATAGGTGAAACATCTTTGGGTGAGTGATTTTCTCACTACTGGTATTCGAAATGAGTTGTTTCTATACCTTGTAGGATATGTATAATCGATCGCATTTTTTTCTGTGCAGTATTTTTTATGGGTAATCATAGTATTACAGAAAAGTAGTAGTCTAATATCTCGTAAATTTGCTACTTTGTAAAGAGAATCTGTGAGAAAGTCAATGGCTTTTCTATACATTATTTTCAAAATCCAATTTTGGATTATTTCTAGTTGTTTGATGCAGATATCATAGGCACCTCCCCAAGCTTTGATACCATATCTCAAAAAAGATTTTACGAACGCGTAGTACATTATCTGGAGCTGTTTGATACTTATTATTTGACCACAGTTTTTGAATTTAGAGAGACAACTCCTTACTTTCTGTTCCTATGCAGTGATATGTTTGTTCCATTTCAGATTATTATCTAGTATGATTCCTAGGTGTTCCATTTTCTTGCTAGGTTTGATTTCCATATTACCGTTCACCTGGAAAGCAGGAAAGTCTTGGTCGATATCCTGTATGAGAAATGGAACGTAATTAGTTTTTTTTTAATGGACCGTGAGTTGTTTTGAAGTGAACCACTCAAAAATTCTTTTCAGTTTATTTTTTGCGTGCTCGTTAACAGTGTAGAAGTTATCCTGTATACAAAATTGCTGTGTCATCAGCAAATGTTACTATCTGCCCTGAGAAGTTTTGACGGAATAAGTTGGAGACATTTATATTGAATGTCGGAATAAGTTGGAGAGATTTATATTGAACAGCGTAGGTCTCAAAACTGTTCCTTGGGGGACTTGTTAGTTGACAACCTTTTTTTGGCTGCATACCTTATCTATTGTCACGCACTGCTTTCTGTCAGATAAGTAGCTCCTTAACAGCGACAACGTATTCATCCTGAATCCTATTTTTTCTAAGGTTTGAAGAAGTCTAGAGTGGCTAACTGTGTCAGAAGCCTTCTTTACATCAATAAATACACAAATTGCTGCTTTACTTTCATCTAGAGCTTTGTATATTTTTAAGGTTAGGCATGCAATTGCGTACTGTGTAGATTTTAACTGAAACCATACTGTCTATCACTGAGAGTTTGATATTTGTCTAGATATTTGACTATTCTCGTCTTAATGATCGTTTCAACGATTTTTGCAATGCATGAAAGTAATGAAATTGGTCTATAATTTGCACATTCTAATCTGTCTCTACCTTTATGAATAGTTTTGATTGATGCTTCCTTCAATTTTTGAGGGAATACTCCTTGATTCAATATTTTGTTTATGATATCACATAGGGATTTTGTTATTTGGTCTGCTAGTTCTTTCATTACTCTTGGTGATATGTTATCAAGACCGGGAGCTTTGTGGGGTTTTAATTTTCTAATAATTTCATTCACTTCTGTTTCACTCGCCTATCATACATAAAATTAATTATGGATTTCATTTTCATGGAAGTTTTAATTATTATTTGTTATTATATCACCTTCTGATTCAACTAGAGTGTGCAATTTCCAGTCTATCTCGCACATTTCTCCGTCATTTCTTCTCAACTCAGTTATTCCGTTTTCACTCTTTTTGTGAACATACTTCTATTTTTTGTAATTTTTATATTTTTTTTTCATTGATGAATTCAGAGCATTTCGGTATTTTTTAAAGTTATTCAGTTATGTTATGTTATTTTTATTATCTTGCCTTTTTTGTAGAGTGTGTCCCGTTTTTTCATAGAGCGTATGGTTCCCATGGTTATCCACTTCTTCTTTTTATTGATATGTGTTTTTGTTTTAATTAATTTCGTGTTTTTTGTTTCACGTTTTCCTTGATAGTGGTGTCTGTAAATATATCTGTTGATTCATCGCTACGGCAAATAATAATAATAGCCGTCCTCTACCCGCACAGGCTATGCCTTTGGGTACACTCAACGAGTGTTTATGAGGGAGTATTATTAATATTATCAATATCCTGGCATTCATATCATTTCTTCCATTTCTCTAATGAAATTTCCTTCCTCATTTTGGAGTAGTTAACAATTTTTTTAGTGACTGTCTATTAATGTGAAAGAATATGGGGTACCGTTCTCTCTAAGCATTTCACCAAGTGGAAAATAAAAGGCAAACATCTGTCAGAAAACAACTACTTCCCTGTGTATATCGCGTAGAATGACACTTTTTGTGCAGTGAGTTCATTTTTAGTGTATTTATCAATCCTGAAAATTTCATGGTTCTACGTTGAAAATTACAGAAGGTATGGAGGTGTTTCCATGAGAAGTGAAACACATTGTATATTTATAGCTTATATACTTCAGCATCTTGCGCTCGAGGTTTTTCTTATGTGGATTACTTCAATTCATTTGTGTTACATACATGCTAGGAATCGCACGTTAAAAGGTAAGACCCCGTTAATCCTTAGCTCGTACAAGTTTCGACTTCTGAGGGCTGTCGTTCGTAGGGGGATGACAGCTGGTTAACAGAAAAAACAATTTTAAACAACAATTTTTTTAAAACATATGTGTGACATCAATGAATTACAATTAGTTGAGCATATAAATTATTATCGAACTTTAGAATTCTCGTTCTAACATTCTCATTGACAAATTTTTTTCAATTCATACAAACAAAAACATTTTTGTTCACTTTTCTTCAAAAATTTGTATTCTCTGTTAACCAACTGAATCCTCGCAGAAGCAACCGTCACAAATCTTCCGGAGACTTGTGCGAGCTACGATGTATTGGCTGATTGAATGTATGTGGTTGATGTTGCTGGTAAACTTGACATTATTTAAACTTGACATTATTTCTCGGAAGAAAAATATTTTGACTTCTGAATTTTGAAGCCACATTTTTTCGTGTCAAAGAAGCACGTTATTTGGGAAATTTATTAATATGAATATAATTTGAGATTGGATGAAATATGGAAACCGTAAGATAACAACTTGAAAATTTTTTTGCCGCGGTCTTTTTTGGTTTAAATCTCCAAAGAAGACCACGGCAAAACCCGGAAACCAACCAAAACATTGACGCCAGCCGTGGAAGCCTACATTCCTACAACTTGAAACATGTCGAAAATTGTAGAAAATGAGCAAACAGCAATTTTTTCCGAAGACTAGGTATAATTCGATTTTCCCTTACTATTCTATGAATTATACCAATAGCTCTTCATAATTTTTGATTTCGCAAGTAACAAAAAAAAAGTTTTATTAAGCTTTTTGCAATTTTTGGTGAAGTGTTGGTGAATCCCGGTATCTTTCAGAAACGAAGTTCTTCCAAATACTTATAACTTAAAATTGAGAATTAAATATATAGCCAACGTCAACTACTAATGAACAACTGATACCCGACAACTTCGTGTTTTTCCATAAATGTTTACTACTTTTTCGTTGAGGAGGGGAAATGGCATTATATCACTATTTGGCACAGGCAAACAACTTGATGTGAAATAGGAGATAATGTTACCATAAGTAGGTAGGTCTTTATTATACTTCTATTCTACTTACCACGTTGATCACAATGAGTCACTATGGAAATGTAGGTAATTATGTACTTTTCTCAGTAGGATATGAAAGACACTTTGTTGAAGAACACAATTTTCTGATATTTTTTATATGGATACAATCACTCCCCCACAAAGTATAGTCAATTTCAATTGTTTAAATAAAACTTTTCTCTTTTTCCAGGAGTTCTCCATCATTTTATTCCATGATATCCGCAAATGACAGTATGGTTGCTACCCAGAGTAACAGTATTATGCCAAAGCCCACAGAAACTGGTCAAATAAATGGACGACCACCAAGCAAAAATAGACGATTGAGAACTCTCATAGCCTATTGGATATTGGGACTGACTAATAATTATGGGTATGTCGTGATGTTGACAGCTGCAAGTGATATTATAGCTGAACAAACTGGAAATTCCACTGACACGGAGGTAAGACTGTTCATCTCACATTATTTGTCGACTTTATGATCCCCTTAGTGGTTGATGGTGATTAAAAGGCCCCTTAGAATATTCTTGATCAGAAGAGGGCAAAGTACTCAGGTCGAGACTACAACTCAGTAAAATCTAGTATAAAAATTATTGCATGAATTGAAACAATGTTCGAAAAGTATGCGAGAAAATTTCAATTAAATCAATCGAATAAATTCGACGTAGTCAAAACCCCCTCCTCTCCAATTTGAGGCTATGTCAGGAAACAACTACATCTTCCTAAAAACATTAAATTGCATATGACATGTTAATGCAATGTTCCTCCAGGACACTATTACAAGTGCTTATTAATCCTCCTTTTTGGATTTACTCGAGTTCATTACGAAAGGGTTGAACTTGGGTGGCTCTGATAACCGAACGAAGCAATTAATCTGAATGGAGACAGAAGTTCGCGAAAAGCCTAATGAAACGAGGCAGTTATGCAGAGCAGATATGTGCTGTTTGCTGTCATAACAATTTTCGTCTCACTTGCGTTCAATTAATATTATTGAAAAATGAGCAATGTTAGAAGTGACTCCACTTGCGGTAACACATAAAATACAGGTGGAAACAGCCTTAAAAATTAATCCTTGTAAAATTCGTGTATTCAGTTCTCTCGCGCCCAAGTGTCTACGTAAGGTGGGTCCATTTTGGTAGGAACAAATTGAGAAATTACCTCTCGCAAAATTTATATGTTCAATTTCACGTGTGTTCGTAAGGTTAGCTCGTTCTGGTTAAATCATCCTTAAAGCTAACTTTCTTCAAGATTCATGCATTTAATTTTCCCATTTGTGTCTACGTAAGGTTAATTCGTCTTGGTTAGAACACTCGCAAAAGAAAATGTATTTGATTTAGATTTCTTTAATATTCTGGATCCGCCTAGAGGCTGCGGTGTCTCGTCTAGATGGCCCCCGTTCATTCTTGATGTGAATTGAGCAGTAATGATTTCATGCCTCTACTGTTAACAAACCGAGGTTGAATAATAATGCAGCCAGGTTCGGCTCCAGAGTCGTTACATTGCCCCTTTCTCGAAGATGTTTAGTCTCGACATGTCATTCTTGGAGTTTACTATATCTGCAAGAATTAGTACTCCACAGTCTTTATGTTGGGTCGGGTGGGATGGTTACAGCACACCAAAATCTTGACGCTGGTGGATCTAAATATCGTCTCCAACATACTTCTTATATCTCTCCAATCCAGCCCATCAATTCTACAGGGCTGCTAGGATCGCCAGATCCACTAGATACTGGTCCAACATCGTATCTCTTGATCTGGTGAGGCTCTTCATGATATCTTTATAGGTCAGTTCATCTCAAAAATGCTTCCTGATAACCGGAAAGTAAATATTCCTCTGACTCTTTTTCAATTGCGGCACCTCCAACTTCTGGATTCTGTCCTGAGTAGTTCCTGGAACTTTGTTTGCCCTTGCGTGAGCCTGGTCTGTGGTTCAGCGATGATAGCAAATCCCAGTACGTATTGGCGGTAGTAGGTACATAAACCAAGAAAGCTTCGTAGCTGGTGTATGTCTTTTGGAACTGGCCATTCTCTGTCAGCTCTGATTATCTGTCTATTTACTGCTACTTCTTTCCCAGAAACTACATGGCCGGGATATTGTTCTTCTTTTTGTAACATATGGCATTTCTTGGGACTCAATTTCAATCTGGAACTTCTCAGTCACAGAAATACCTCCTTTAAGATTTTCACGTGGTTTCCGAATGATCTGCCAACCACAATTATATCGCCAAGGTATACCAGACACGTATTTCATGAGAGTTGCTTCAGAACCGTACCATCAATCTTTCGAATGTAGCTGGAGCATCACAGAGCCCTGACATAACCGTGAACTGTCACAGTCCTCAGACCACAGTGAATGCTGTATTTTCTCGATCCTCTGGAGCCAGTTCAATCGCCAATATCCGCTCTTCAAATCGAGTGTCGAGAAAATCGTAGAGCCGGCTAACGTGTCTAGGGGAGGACCAGAGACTGTCGGATGGCTCGATGACTCCTTATTTTTCCATATCACTAACTATAAATATATTTGTAAGCCTCTTTCTCTTTGGCGAGAGGAAGTCTTCTGGCTGATTATCGGATTGGTTGGGCATCCCCGGTGTCAATTTTTTGCTGAACTACCTTTGATCTACCTCCTTTTTCATATCCAGTATCAAAGATGTCTTGGTATTTCTTGACTAGATCTCTGTTTGAGTTGTTGAGCTTCATCTAGATCTTTGAAAAAAGTGACAACCAACTTTTCCGTTGGTAAGTTGTTGGCTTGTGCCGCGTACACTCCTAATTATAGAACAATTTTCTTTAACAATTAAGGAATGTAGTTTCAGTTGATACGTCAAGAAGAGTAATTGGACTACACTACTGAAGATGACTGCTGCAACTGCAGTCGAACTGTTCCAATATTTCAACCAAAGATCACCACGTAATAGTTGGCATTCATAAACATTACTGGCACAAATTTATCAACGTGCAACAAGGTTTTTTCAAGTGCGATTCTCTAAACTTCGCCCCTGCGGTGTTTCGAAGGAATCTCTTTTCCACTAGCTCATCTGTCTCAATCATCATACTTTTCCTAATTCCTCTATATTATGTGGGGGAATTTGTTTGAATTGCTTACTTTGGTTATCAGATTATTGGAACTTTGAGAGCTGATTTTTTCAGAAAAATTACGAATAAACTGGTTTTGAGCCTTGTATCTATGGCTGTGATATTGCTTTATTCTGGAAAATCTTCAGGGCCTGATAGAGTAGGTCTCCATGTTTCCTATAGTTCTCATTGTTCATCATGTCACTGGTTAACCGATAACCGATTCCTCTGAATGAAATATCTGTGAAATTTGTCAAATATTCGCGCAATGCCTCCAGCCGAATTTATCTGTCGATGTCCGTGACGATACGGAGTATCTTGGTCTACCTCCTCTCCAATTTCATCATCTGAGTCTTAGGAAGGCTGCAGATCACAGGACAAATGTATGTCATCGATGGCCTGATAATGTGCTTACAAACTAGCACTTTTATTACCAGCGACTGCTTAGAGCTTCTCGCGCTGAGTAAATATACCTTTTTTACTGCCGCTGATGTTCGCTGGATCGCCAACAGTGGAATATCAGAACGGATTCTACCCCATCTGCCCCTTCGACCTGCTTGAATTATGACGAAACCCATCCGAGCGTCGGTTCTGACTATGGCGAAATGTCGGGCCCGCCCGCTCGCCTGTCCGCAGCAATACAAAAGGACCAATGCACATAGAAATGGCGACGGACGGTGGAGCGGTGCAGGCGTGGCGAGATGCGCGACATTTCCACACTTCCTCTATCTAATGGCGAATTCCATTGGTAGAACTAGTGTTGCACTAGTTTTGCACCAGTGTCGCATCTGCACTGCACTGTTGCTCTCCAAAATGTAAACCAGTTCATTCTCAATGGAATACGAAATATAACTGAGACTCAGACATAACAAACCTTTGAGACACATCTCACATGATTTATTTCCTGCGAACCTATAATGATGAAAAAGTTTTGTCAAAATCAACAAATATATATCACAGGCAGTTTCTAACTTAATGGAAGTGTGTTCTTCAGGTTGGAATCTCTCATCAATTCTTCATCAATACTTCTCCAAAAAAAAGTTCATTAGAGGAGAATACTTTACATTTATTTCAGTATTCAATTCAAATAATTCTCTCCTTGTATTTACATTATACCAATCCACTGTCTTCTTCTTCTTCTTCTTCGTATATTTAGCCTTTTCCTAACGGGAAGTTGGCCAGCCCACTGTGAGAGTTAGAGAGGTTAGTTGAAGTATGATGGCATCAAGTGAACAAGTTGTCAGTAAGTGCTCTGATAAAATTACAAGTTTTCTCTTTGCATGTTGCAAAAAAAACAGCGAACGGCTACTATGTGTGTATTAAGTGTAGTGGTGTTTTCCACAAAAGCTGTTTACAAAGAAACACTCCGAAATATATAAACAATTATAAAATTATCTGCAAAGCCTGCCAAAACTTCGATACAGAAGATGACATTAAGGACGATTTTTACTCAAACATACTGGAAATACTGAGAAATGAATCACAGCTCAAGGAAGAAATCATCATGAAAATGAAAAAAGATCATACAAAAGTTTACAATGAAGCTCTGGAAATGGAAAGTGAATTTGTAAACACCATCCATCAATACAAAAACACAATAATGTCTTTAGAGAATGAAATAAAAAAGTTAAGAGATAAAAGCGAGGATATAGAAATAAATAAACCTTCGCAAGTTTTTGCTAGCACACAAACAGAGAAGAAAGTAAATGTTGAACAAAACATATCAGAAACAAAAATTTCTCATTCTGTCTCATCCCAAACAGATACTCCGAGATATGCACTGCGTTGCCAGATAGACCAATATTTAGTGAGGAAGCGGGACAAATAAAAACAAGACAAAAGGTAAATGTAAAAATTAAACGTCGTAAATGCAGAAACAGTAAGACATACATAAATGTACAGAAAAAAAAATTAAAAACTAAAAAACCAAATAAGAATAAATTACCCGTAGCAACGGACTACGAAGAAGTTGAAAATGAGGTTTCAACAGAAAGAAATACCACCGGAGCCCTGACCAATGACTTGAAAGAAAATGCAGCAAACGATGATGTATCAATAACTGCGAACACTGAAGAAGAACATGTGATGAATCCGGAGATAGAAGAAGTCAACAACGAGTCGTTGAAATCAGAACTAGAGAACGCACTAGCTCTAGAACAAAGTCAGAGTGTAGTGAGTACTGAACCAGATATTATGAAAAAGAAAATATTTATTGTAGGAGATGAGTATGCCCTAAATTTTGCGAAAGTGTTGGGAGCGACTTTGGACAAATCACAATTTGTAATTTATGAGTATGTTAGGTACAAAGAAGAGTTGCAAGATATAACGAAAGAGTTATTCTCACAAACGGTTTGCTATGGTAAAGATGACTTTGTGATGATCATGTTTTCCACAATTAATATAAGTAATCACGCAACTCTCAAACAATCTCTCAAGAACGTTCTACCATTGGGCAGATTTACCAACCTTGTAATTGTCTCTCAATAATACCAATGTGAAGATTGGCTTGTTAAAAATATTGGTATAAATAGGTACACCAGACAAAACCGTAACACCTCTATTCCATTTTTAACTGACCCGAGAGTGAAACACAGTAAATGGCACATAAAAGACAATATAATAAACATTATACTCAGACCAAACTCACATCATATTGTTATAAAATGTTTACCAATAGTAGAATGTACTTCAGAAATTATTGAAATGATTGAAAATACTGAACAAAATCACTCTTTTTTATCCAAAACCCTGGGAAACTCGTCAGTAGATTAACTGATAGCACCGATGGTACTGTATAATTTATATTTCTGAATATTCAATCAGTCAGAAAAAAAATTGATGACCTTTCAATATTTATGGAAGCACAAGCTATGCCGACATTTGTTTACTAACAGAACATTGGCTGCTTGAAAATGAACCTTGCTATATTCCACATTACGCCGTGGTTGCAAAAAGTTGCAGAAATCAGTACAA
Organism: Chrysolina americana; assembly: GCA_958502065.1. Lineage (NCBI taxonomy): Eukaryota > Metazoa > Arthropoda > Insecta > Coleoptera > Chrysomelidae > Chrysolina > Chrysolina americana. The sequence continues at coordinate 36,801,956 of OY293420.1, forward strand.
AAATGGCGGAATTATGATTTTAGTTGATAAAAAAATGAATAATGGTCTTAGAGCTATTCCGATAAATATTCATGACTCTCTAATTGTTAAAAAAGAATTTGAATTCTCTCTTTAATTCAATTATAATGTATTTATCATTTGCCTTTATAGAGCACCTGCCTCCGATGTGAATGCTTTTTTAGAACGATTGGAAACTCTTTTATCTAAGCTACCAATTAATTCTCATATTATACTAGCTGGCGACTTGAACGTGAATTTCGCTGAAAATTCCTCAGATACGCATAATTTGAGAAACTTGTTGTCTTGTTTTAACTAAACAATGCATGTCGAATATCCTTCACGGATCTCCAACCAATCTGCTACAATTATTGATTATAATATATGCTCAAATTTGGATGAGCAAAATATTAGTTGTTGCACTATTCCTGCAGGCCTCTCTGACCATGAAGCGGTACTTTTTAAATCTAACTTAAAATTCAATCATAATGAAAGGAAATATAGATACGGTAGAATTTATAGCACAAAAAATTACAAAATATTTCGTGGGAAATGCCAGTTGTCATTATGGGACTCTGTTACTAAATCTGAAGAACCTATCAATTACTATCTAACAACCTTATTTGAAAATAGTTTTCCATTAAGAAAGTTAAAAATAAAAAATGAAAACCCTTGGATAACCAATGGAATTAAAAAAGCTGCACAAAACTGAAGGTCTCTACATACCATAAAGAAGCATGTATATAGTGAATTTCTCACATCATATTTCAACTCCTACAAACGTATATATAGGCGAGTCGTACGTAATGCAAAAGAGATTTATTACAATAAGAGGATATATAAGTCTCGAAACAAAACAAATGAAAACTGGAAAATAATAAATGAACTAAGAGGTAAAAATAACTCACTATCGCGAAACATAAATATCGATCCAGACATCCTCAACAGCTACTGTTCAATAGGTCATAAACTTACAAGCAGTTTAACTTCACAGGTGGATCCTTTAGACTACCTAATGTATGTTAGCATTGCAGATAACTTTTACTTTGAAGATAATAATATAATCGAGCTGAAAGATGTCCTCAAGGAAATAACCAATGAAAGCTCATTAGGTATAGATGGATATCAGTAAAAAAACATCTAATGAATAATAATATAATGAACAAATTTCAGTACGGATTTCAAAGCGGAAAAAACACAAATGACGCAATCTTCTCGTTGCTCGAAAGTACTCATATGACTTTAAATGATGGAGAAGCAGCTGCAGCAGTGTTCTGCGATTTCTCGAAGGCCTTCGACTGTGTTGACCATGAACTACTGCTGCAAAAGCTGGAGTTCTACGGCTATAGGAATTCTTCTATGAACTGGTTTCGCACATACTTATCAGAAAGAAGCCAGATAGTGAAAATCAAAGAGAACCATTCTCAGATAAACAAAGTTACAATGGGCGTACCACAGGGGTCAGTCTTGGGTCCAATCCTGTTTCTTCTGTATATTAACGACCTAGCCACTATTCGCATTCTGGGAAAGTTCACCTTCTTTGCAGATGACACTACTATTTTGTGGCACGGAAATGATATAAATCACTTGAAAGAAACAATTGCTCTGGACCTCACTGAAATAAAGCAATGGTGTGACTCCAATTCACTGTATTTTAACTTGAACAAAACAAATGTAATCTCCTTCAAATTCAACTTTGATAACCTTCTCTTGGAAAACCACATAATTATCAACAAACCAAACACTAAGTTTCTAGGGATGCTATAAACTGAAATTTAATGAACATGTTTCTAGCTTATATAAAAATATATCTACTGGCTGCTTGGCAATAAAAGTTGTCTCTAAGGAACTAAACACAGCCTCAGCGGTTGGTATACTTCTCATTAATTGAATCTCACTTGAGCTATGGGGTTGCATTTTGGGGCTCATGCAGTGATTATTTGTTCAAATCAGTATTTACATTACAGAAAAGAGCAATTCGATATATCTGTAAAGCTCAGTTTCGGGACCACTGCAAACCACTTTAAATTAATAAAAAAAAATTAACTCTATTTTACCTTTACTTAATGGAAACTGCATGCCTGATGCACAAAAAATACGCTATTACTTCAAAGATAACTGAAACTAGAAAATATGAGAGAAAAAAAATTGTATTCCTTTATCTACACCAAAATCGAGCATAACTAGAAACTCAATCATATATATCACTGAATTTACGGACAGTTTATACAAAACTGTTATGTCTTCATCACTGCCTGACGACGATGTTAACAAAAATACTACTAGGATTAGTCTGTTTTTTTCAATTTTTGAATTTTTCGCCATTTTCATAAATGCACTGACTCGTGCTAAAATTATTGCACTGAGTTCAAAACTAGCTGCACCAGATTCCCAATGGTATACAAAACTCTACAACAGTTTTACCAATGGAATACAAAAAGTGCACTCGTTGTGCACTAGTTTTACCAATGGAATTCGCTACAAACTCATGAGCAATGTCCACTGATGTGACGAGGCGCGGGCTGCCGTTCAATCGCCTTTGCCACGTTTCTTCCCCACCTCCCGATTGTTTTTGAAGAAGCGTGCCTCACGCTGCATGCCTTTTTCAGTACCGTTTTTTACGTTGACTTTGTATATACTGTCCTAATATGCATGACGATCTAGATTTTAATACCAGATTTTGTGAAGAAGCGGAAAAATTTCCTTGTTTATATGATAATACCCAGAACTTTCCGTTTTCAATTTAGACAAAACAACAAAATCTAAAATGTCGTCACTTTCGTCGTTCGAATATATGTTGGCTGCTCGGAGTGCTTGGTACTCCACGAGCAACTGCCTGTACTCTGTACTAGCTGGAAGCTGATTCTCTGCTATGCCTTCACCTTCACTTCATCGCGTCTCTTTCTGTAAAACTCAAACACGTCGGTGGCTCGACTGGCCTGCACCGCGAGTTACGCCACTGACAAATGCGACTCCGGCATTCTGTCTATAGTTCCGCTGACGAAGCTTCCTTAGAACAACACGCAGAATAGACAGTCTGACTTTATATTTCAAACAATCAAGTTGTAATAATTTTTACTTGAAATTATAAAATAAATATTTTAACCTGGTCTCCAACTTCTTGCATTCATAACTGGCGCAGTCGAGTAGGATTCTGAAAGTCGTGGATTTATCGAAAATTCAATTCTGCAGTATCTACTGTTAATTCAGAATTGCGAACCATCGTTCCATCGAGGATCAAGAGGTTCATAGTTAAGAAGAGAACCGAGAAGCAGGCCAGGAAGCTACAACTACAACCAGCTTGGTATTGGTTATTTTATTGTGAGTATATTTTCATTCATTGTCAGACTCCTCTAAATCCCCAGAGTTCCTTTCCCTGAAAATATTTCACTCACAAATCAAGATAAAAATAGTTAATCAAACACATAGGTATAACATATATTTACATAAAGTGTAATTTACTAGAATTCAAAATGCCCCCAGTGCAAATTCCAGTTATTAATTCTGACCTGTTGAAAACTGTCCCAGAATACGACGGTAATTCAACTGGTTTATCTAGGTTTATTAAAATAGTTTTACAAATCGTTGATACTTATTACGATGAAGTTAACGTTAATTGTTCACAAAATATTTTGATAACAAATACTATATTTTCAAAATTAAAAGGTCCAGCTCAAGAAACTTAATATTTATAATGCTTCTAATTGGGTGGAAATAAGAGCTACCTTACTTCAAAATTTTGGTGATCAAAGAGATCTCAATACATTGATACAGAATTTAATGGCATTGAGACAAGAACAAGATACCCCATATCAATTCTATTCTAATTACATTCACATGCTAAATACAATTTGCAATAACATTGATTTACACGTCCCAACAGAAATCGAAAGAATAAGTCATAGAAATCTATTCACCGATCAAACTTTGAGAGTATTTCTCACTGGTTTGAGAGACCCACTTAGTGCTAGAGTAAGAGCTCGAAACCCCATTACTTTACCACAAGCCTTAACAATTAGAAATGATGAAATCAATATATCCAATCTCCAAAACCCCAGAAATGCACTTGCCATATTTCAAAATATTCATAACAATCGTCCGAAATTAATGCAACGCCCAGTCCAACAAAATTATTCGAAACCCAATCAGTTCAATACAAACTTCAACCCCAATTTCAATCGAAACGTTCCCCAATTTACAAATTTTCCCAGTGCACCTATACCGATACAGCCAATCACCCGTCCACCTCAAAAATTCCCTACAAACACTCAAGTATTTGGTCGTCTGCTTAATGTCTGGAAAAATCGACCAAACAGACAACCGAATAATTACCGACAAACCCCAATGAGCGGAATTTCTTGCGGTTCACTAAAACCACAACATCCACAACAACACCCACCACATCAACCACGTTATAACCATTTCCGAAATAATGGACAAACCCGAAATTTCACTTCACAAGAATTATTTAATGCCGAACAAAATCCGTGCTCCGAAATTGATTACCCAGAAGAAAATCCCGGTACTTACGATAATTCTGAAGAAGGTGCTGTAGGTTATGATATAGAAAACTTATTTGAAGATCAAGACGAACATGAAAATTTTCCCCAAATTACAGAATTTCAAGATCAAACATAGTATATGAGTCACACAATACTAATGAAAGAATATTGCCTTTCATTCAAATAAAAAATCCACCATTGAAACTTTTGGTCGATACAGGTTCGACTAGATCATTTCTAGATCCAAATTTAGCCGAAAAATATTTCAGTTCATTTATATTCGAAGAACCATCCACAGTATCCACTTGTTTCAATTCATCCCGGCATAAATTTGCCATGAACATCCCTGCTTTCGAAGAATTCAAAAGAAATAAAAAACTCAAATTCTTCCTGTATAAATTTCATAATGTTTTCGACGGTTTAATCGGTGTAGACAACCTAAAGCTATTGAAATCCAATTTAGATCTCGTCAATAATGAAGTCAACACGACCAATTCAAAAATTGATATCCAATATTTTCAGTCTAACCCTAATATTTTATTTGAAAAAATTATTCCGAAACGAAGCCGAATCTCAGCAGAAATTCCAGTTGATTGTAATGACGGTGATGTTATTATTCAGGGACAGGAAATATTATCTTGCAAAATTGCAGAGACGTTGACCAAATCTAAAAATAACTTTGCTACTGTAGAGATTTACAATCCCACGTATAATGACATCAACCTCGTAATGTTATACCCGGTTAAAGTTACGCCTTTAAGAAACAATGAAACTCATTTTCTTGAAATATTTCCACGTATATATGATAATGATTTCAATGAACATTTTGAAGTGTTCTTCACAGAAAATTTGCAAAACTTGACCGATCTAATATCACCGAATTAATTAGAACCAATCATATGAATGAGGAGGAAAAAGAAATCATTTTAAAATTGTGTAGGCATTATTCGGATATTTTTTATGTAGAGGGTGAACCACTAACGTCTACAACCGGAGTGAAACACGAAATTAAATTGAAGGATGAGATCCCGGTGTACACTAAATCGTACCGTTACCCATTTGTTCATAAACAAGAGGTGACTTCACAAATAAACAAAATGCTGCAACAGAATATTATACGTCCCAGTAAGTCACCATGGTCATCGCCTATTTGGATTGTGCCAAAGAAGGTTGATGCTTCATGCAAAAGGAAATGGAGGATAGTGATTGACTATCGTAAACTGAATGAGAAGACAGTAGACGATAAGTATCCTATCCCGAACATCACCGATGTTCTAGACAAAATTGGCCGCTGTCAATATTTCACAACTCTGGACCTAGCGTCTGGATTTTACCAAATCCAGATGAATCCAGCAGACATTGAGAAAACAGCTTTCAATGTTGAAGGAGGGCATTACGAATTTCTCCGTATGCCCATGGGTTTGAAAAATTCCCCCTCCACTTTCCAGAGATGTCTTGATAACATACTGAAAGAGTATATTAACAAGATATGCCTAATATATCTTGATGATATTTTGATTTATTCGACATCACTACAAGACCATATCGATAGTTTAAGTAAGATTTTCCAAAAATTAAGAGAAGCCAATTTCAAAATTCAAATGGATAAGTCTGAATTTCTGAAACGTGAAACAGCCTACCTAGGTCATGTGATAACAACGAACGGTGTCAAACCGAATCCCGATAAGATCAAGGCTATACAAAATTTTCCTATTCCCAAGACTACTAAACAGATTAAAGGATTCCTAAAACTTCTAGGTTACTATAGACGATTTATAAAGGATTTTGCCAAACTCACCAAACCGTTAACTCTTTGCTTAAAAAAGGACGCCAAAATTATTCATGACCCTACTTTTATTAATTGTTTCGAACACTGCAAAACACTCCTGATGAATGAGCCTATTTTGATATATCCCGATTTTGAAAAACCTTTTGTACTTACCACCGATACAAGTAATTTTGCCCTTGGAGCAATTCTTTCGCAAGATTCCATTGGATCAGATAAGCCAGTAGCATTTGCATCACGAACGCTAAATGACTCAGAGCAAAATTACGTATCAGGGAAACCTATTTTTGGCCCAAATTAGGAATCGATCTCCGATCGTACATAAATAATTGTGAAATATGCCACACAAATAAATATGATAGAAATCCCCCCAATTAAAAATTTTCAATTGCCCCAACTACCAGTAAACCATTTGAAATCATTCATATCGATATCTATCAGATAAAAAATCAAAAGTTTTTAACTATAGTGGATGCTTTTTCGAAATATGCGCAAGCATACGCCCTTACTCACAAAAGCGGCATCGAAATAGCAAACAAACTAATTATATTTTTTAGTCACCACGGTATTCCTGAAACGATAGTTTCGGATAGTGGTTCAGAATTAAAAAATGAAACTATACAGGAACTGGCAAAACTTCACAAAATTAAATTACATTTCGGAACACCTGACCATCATGAGTCTAATTCAATAGTCGAACGATTTCATTCGACTATTGCTGAGCACATCCGGTTGCTGCAAGGCACTTATAAAGAAAAAGACATAACAAAGTTAATGATCCATGCTATTTTAGGTTATAATAACTCCATTCACTCAGCTACAAAAATGAAACCTATCGATGTTACTACAGGTCACATTTCAAACTCAGATCCTTTCAATATAGATCTGGAGTATCGAATTCAAAGCGCATATGTAGCAAATCACAAAGAAAAAACCAAATTAATGTACAAAGCCCTTAACGAAAGACTTACAAAACAAAAGGAGAAAAATATTGGAAATCTAAATAAAAATCGCGAAGAACCCTTAGGTTATCAATCTGGTGATATTGCTTATAAGGGAACAACTCCTCGTAATAAAAGTCTCCCCAAGTTCAAAATCGTCAGAATAAGATCTGATGAAAATACTAAAATTGATACAGCAGACGGTAAAAAGATACACAAATCAAACTTAAAACGTCCCTTGTTTCAGATCCTTCCTGTCGATGACACTCAGGCCAGGAAATTCAAGTAATACCCCTTGACAAAAACCCAGGCATATCTACCCTTCAAGCTAGGAACTGCGAGAATTAGGGAAAAATCTCACACTTTCATACACTATTTTGACCTAAAACCTATATCCGATGAAATACAAAAAATATCTTATCAATACACACTTTTTAGAAACAAAATTAGCTTTTGATCAAATCAGCTCATCTTTACTTATTATATCCCAGTTACTAGTACATTTGGAGAATGCTATTACATTCTCGAAAATGAATATAGCTCACCTAAGCATAATAAATATCAACGAATTAGAATTTCTTATTAAAATTCTAAAGCGACAATACCATTCTGAAAATTTAGTATTTGGCACTGAATCCAATAATATCCTAAATACTATGATATTTTGGACGTGGGCACTTATCAAAAAGAGAGCAAAATAGTATTTGTTATAAAATTCTCGTTAGTATTTCCAAATAGATATACTCATTACCATCTTTACTCTATCCCAACCTCTGAACAAACTACCCTTATTCCACCGGCACCCTATCTGACTATGAATGAGGTATACTTCCAATATTCTTCCACGCCATGTATGGATGTCCACGAGACCTATTACTGTCAATCCAACGACCTTCTCCTTGGAGCCGCCAATATGGATTGCGTATTTCAAATATTGAACATTGGCACCACCCCTTCAGGATGCCAACAGATGCCAATACGAATTGACATTGACATAATCGAACAAGTCGATGAAGCCCATTATATAGGGATCTTCAAGAATCCTACCCGAATCTAAACAACTTGCCGAACAACGGATATAGCAACTCTAACAGGGACCTATCTCATAGCTGTTCCTCCAGGGTGCCTATTCAAAACACCAACGAACGCTTACCGAAATGAAGCTAGTGAAACACAGCAACAGCCTCTACTACTACCAGATTTGTCAGTGCCAAAATTTGCCGAAATCGAGCCGTTGCCACCTATAAAAATCCAAGACATCCCCTTGGACCAACTGCATAGACTTCAAGAGGACGCAAATCGAATTACACCACTACAGGCTGTAAATACACCCATGGTCCATGCCTGGACCATCCCCCTGTATGTTATAGTTAAATTGTCCATATGTGTATTCATAATATACAAATACAAACACTCAATATGGAACAGGAAATCTCCACCGCAACCTGAATCAGCAACCAGTGCCATACCAATGGAAAGAAAATCAATTTTTCCAAATGAAAAATAATTTTCCATCTTCGAGGGGAGGAGTTACGCCACTGACAAATGCGACTCCGGCATTCTGTCCATAGTTCCGCTGACGAAGCTTCCTTACAACGACACGCAGAATAGACAGTCTGACTTTATATTTCAAACAATCAAGTTGTAATAATTTTTACTTGAAATTATAAAATAAATATTTTAACCTGGTCTCCAACTTCTTGCATTCATACTCGCGCCACCGTCCGTCACCATTTCTAGTGCATTGGAATTTTTCGTCACTAGCTCGTAACAGAAAGTATACGTTATCGCCACAATTTACAGAAAAGCAAGTCTGATTGTAAACATTTCTCAGAATATGACGTCATTACTGGCGCAAGTGTTGTATTAGAATAACCGTTTGGAGTACTGCATATTCAAAATCGGTACAAGTATTACCATTTATCGACCAATAGTTGAAGCGTGTGTGAATTCAAAGGTGTGATCAGTAATGTATCAAGTTGCATTGGTGGGAGAGTATTGAGAGTTACATCACTTTCAGACAAAAATGCATATGTGAGCGATTTTAATTTGGATATGGGCAAATATGGTGTATTTGAAAGGCGTTTCATAGATTTGTTAGAGAATTATCGCTTCCAAGTAGTATTGTGATATTTCTTGACAATAGTGGAGCTGCGCCATATCAGAGAAGAGAGACGTAGAAAGGTAGGTATAAGAAGATCGGCGAGGCGAGTCAGTTTGTATTCGTGTCATAAGGCCCACGATATAGTTGTTCGCTCACCGCCATTTTTATATTTGTTCTTGGAAATTTACTTGGAAGGAGATTACTCGAGAGAGAAAGAGAGTCCAGAATTATCAAAATACAAATGGAAAGATATATCTTTATCCTCTGGAGCATAACGCAACACCGGTGTCTCGTCTATGTCTCAGTGTTGGAGATTTTTTTGTTCTTGTTGTTGTTAAAATTGTTATTTCCGTCAACCAGCTGCACACCCTTAAGAGTACAACCCTCAAAAGTCTTCGAAAAACTTGTCCGAGCTAGGGAAGACGCAGTCCTTACCTTTTAACGTGTGATGCCATGGTTGTACAACACTCGAAGTGCTGCGCTATGCCTATGGATATAGCTGAGACCACAAAATCTGGACAGGCTGACAGCGATACAGTGATCACGTAAAGGTTGGAACAAATTCGCTAAAAGCTTGATATGGCAATTGGGAGAAAAATCTCGGACACGTCGATTTTCTTTTTCAGTTGCTCATTTTTTGGTATACTCATGTTTTTGATGACGTCATCACCGTTCGAGTTATGACGTTATTATATTTTTGTAATGGCAATACCCTATTTCGATTATACCTTCAAAAAGATCGCATTTTTCTGTGCATGCATGTAATATTTTTGTATGTTATATAGAAACACTTCCAGAAATTAATTCATGGTACTTAAATACACATGTTTCTATATTTATTCGTTCCGACGGCAACACTCACTATAAATAAGTTTTTAAAATTATTTTCATCAGCTCTGTACCAACATAATCAAAATCTCCAGCATACACAGAAAAATACGATATTTTTTAAGGTATTACCAAAATAGGGTATTGCCATTTGAAAATATTATAGTGATGTCATAACTCGAACAGTGACGTCTTCAAAAATATGAATACATCAAATAAGCGCAACTGAAAAAGGAAATCAACGTGTCCGAGCATTTTTTCCCAAAGGTCATAATCAAGCTTTTAACGAATTTGTTCCAACCTTTACATGATCACTGAATATTATGGTTTTAGCTGTCCCACGACACACTCTGCATCTTGTGTCCGGGACCTCTACACCCATTGCACGAATATGGTAGACGAGGGTGTTGAAGACTCTGACGTGAGATTTTTGCTGACTAGGATCCAACACAGTGACACAGTTTCGGTTCGTCCGTTCAGTGTCGAATTTATCTGCTACACTTGTTACAGCCTTGGAAAGAAAATCGCCAATCTCTGCTTCTTCATGGTCGCAGACTCAGCTGAGAAGAGGATCTGAACTCCTGTTCACTTTACAGGCCTCATCCGATACTTTTTGAAGTCCACGGCCTTCAAGTTGTCTGTGGGAGTGAAACCATGAAATGGACGATTCAGGGTGCATTATATTGCGAGTTTCAACGCAAGTTTTCGCAGCTCTCGCTAGTTGCAGCAACTTTGTTCTTCCCTGACACTTGATACTTGCGCGAAAATAATTTTCAACAGTGGTTACCTTTTGGGAGTGGCGTTGTTCCACCTCCACGTTTTTCCGGCATCAACATGATGAGCTACACGTCCTTTCCGCATTCCTCGCATTTTCCTCTTCTGAGATGAACCGTGGCACATTTGTCGATCCCAAATTCCATTTCGATAGCATTCGTGTACTTTTTTACTACTTCTGAGGAATGATGAATATCCTGTTCTCCCGAGGCATAGAGTATGATGTCATCCATTTAAAACAGATGGTTGACCTTATTTCTCCAGTTGCTGGATGTACCGCAGTTGTAGTCACGGGTTTTCCCGTACTGAAACGGACAATAGCAATTGGGGAATGCAGAAGAGAAGAGAGCCGAGGAAGTCTCTCGAAAACATGATCCTTCTAATGATAATTTGTTGTGTTTGGACTCTAATTTGACCAGATATTATGATGGAGCGAGTCCTCCAGAGCGACATCAGTTGTCAAATACATCTCATAATTTGATCGGGTACCGCAAGGTAACTGAGCAACTGTATGAAGAGCAAATGCCTTGCGTAATCGATTCAGGGTATTGAAAGTTTGCGTTTATGCTGCACGGAGTCCTGCGAGATACATCTGATTATATAACTTGCATTCAAGCATGTTATCGATCCGTAGTTTTCTGAATCAAACAAATATTTGTTTCTGGTGATGAGCACGGTTCGCCCCTCAACAAACCAATCCGGAATCTGTTGCTCCCCATCAAGCCATGCGTTAAACACTCTTGCTAGGTAGTGGTGGGTGCTTGGAAATATTGTCCACCATTGCCATTTAGCCCATCAGGGCCTGAAATAGCGAAGTTCTTCGAGTCTTCGAGGGTTCTTTGGATTTCTTCCGGAGTCATCGGATTACGCAATTCATTGAGCTCAGACTAACGAAGCCTCCTGCAAAAATCTTCGAACTGCGCTAGGTCTGGAATATCTACGTTGAGTCGTACTTTTAGATATTTTTCTAGAAGGTATCCACCCGATCAGCGGCCGGAGAGTTATCTACAACACGTGGAGGCTCTTGGAATGAGTGAGAAGTTTTATCGAAGACCTTAATTTTTTCCGCAATGCTTCTCTCCCGCCACATAAGTGACTCCCTTGCAGCTACCAGCATTTGTATTTTATCAGAACAGTGCTATTTTATGGTTAACGCCTTGATTTTTTGTGTGGTGAGCTCGTCTTAATTTTACGGCAATACGTCGCACTGCGGGCGTCAGGGGCCTATTGATCGCCACGTAGTCTGCCAAACAGTGAATACGAGACGAGTTTTGTCTCGCCGACTTGATATTAGCTTACATCTTGTGTACGCATCACTCATGCCTCCCAATTATAGTAGCAGTATTCCTAATCTCTGTTTGAGACACAGTCTGAGCGGCGTGAGAGTTGATTTGCCAAATGGATGTGAGTCTCTTCTGGAAGACTATCTTGAATATTCCCTTTCACCTTTGCCAAATATTGTGGCTCCAGGAAGTTGTTGTTATGAAGCGCTTTGTGGATTCTGCCCTCCATTCCGTGGTATGATGCAAGCTCCTCTATAGCTAGATTGACACGTGGAATATCACCGGCTGAGGGGAGTTCTGACATGTCCTCTACCCCGAAGATGAGATACATGGTCCCTGAGATGCTCAAAACTGTCATTCCTCAAATGGCAGCATACTCCTTTTACATTGTCGCATTGAAAAGTTATGAATTATCCAAATAATCGTTTAGAACTGAATGCGTCAAAGGCTACTTTGGTAAGCGGTTGTAGAAAAATACTGTAAGGTTTCAATATATAAATGTTCTCAAAAATTAATGTTCTGCAACGATGGCGGCTTTGAACATAAGAAAGCTGAACAAAAAATCATATTTTGTCAACAAACTGCGGCTGGCATTCTTCACAGTGAACGATTCCCTCTCAGACAACGCCGACCAGATGACAATGTACATAATCAGGATAGTGTTATTATTGATGAAGAGACGGAAACCAATGTTATGGCTGTTGTTTATGTAGATCCCACCATATCACTTCGACAAATCGAACATGAATTACAAGTTGGACGGGAATCTGCTCGAAAATTCTAAAAAAACATGGGTTTAAGCCGTATCAATATCAGATACATCAGCGCCTTTACGAAAATGATCACCAAAGAAGGGTCCAATATTGCAATTGGCTACTTGAGAACCACATAAGGAACCCGAATGAGAAGAGAAACATTTCCGACGAATCAAGATTTACGAATCTTGGTATGTTCAATAGAAATTACACCAGATACTGGGCAACTGAAAACTCCAGGCTCATAAGACAAAGGAATTTTCAGGAACGATTTGGATTCAACGTGTGGATGGGTCTGATAGGATCTCGAATCGTTGGGCCAATAATATTCGATGGTATATTGAATGGACAACGCTATTTGGAATTTCTACGATTTCTAACTATGTATTTCCAGCAGGATGGTGCACCTTCCCATAATTCCCGAAAAGTAACCAGTTACCTAGATGAAAAATTCCCAAACCGATGGATTGGAACGAATGGTCCTACAAGATGGCCTCTGAGGTCACCGAACCTCACAACACTGGATATTTTCATATGGGTTTACCTGAAGCACAAGGTTTACTCTTCTAGTCCTACATCAAGAGAGGATCTGGAACATCGCCTTAGAGAAGCAATTGCTAGTATTACTCAAGCGCAGTTAAATAGAGTTATGGAAGCAATACTGCCGTCCTAAGCAAAAAAGCCGTATCTACAAAAAATGTGAATATGGAGATATTGGTTTCTGTAGTCTTGAAACACTATAAATTCAACTTTTTCCAAAGAAAAAATTACGTAAACTCGTTTTAAATAGCCAAAGTTTATCAATCATTTTGCCTTTAGTACCCAAGTTTAAGACTATTCGTACTTAAGATGGTCGAAACTACAGATTCTTAGCTTCAGAGTTTTTGCAGATACGGCTTTTTTGCTTAGGACGGCAGAATAGTGAGACGTGCAGATTTGTGCAGAGAACATAATGGAGAACATTTTGAACAGTACTCGTAGATCTATTTTGCATTATTTTGATTTTTGTTTCAGTAGTAAGTGACCAGAACCAACAAATAATTTACAAATGTTAGAAGTTAATTCACTTTTTTTCTCTCTATATTCTAATGGTGGATTTATACAGCAGTTTGAATTCATGAGTTTTTAGTCACTAGTAAGAAGTCATGAGAATGTTCGTTAATGGGGTATTTATTCCAATAACAATCTTAAAACTGCTGTATGAATCCACCATCAATTACGATTAGTATACGAGTAATGAGAAAAAAGTTCGCTCCATCAATCGCCGTAAAATGTTTTTCGACAACTTACAATTTTCTATCTTTTAGAATGTACGGGAAATTTTCAATATTTTTTTTTCAAATGTGATTTTTTGTTTAGCTTTCGTAGGTTCAAGCCGCCTGTGTTTAAGAATATTCAATTTTGAGAACGCTCATCCCGTATCTTCGATTTCTTTCCGAACTTTCCGAAACTTTTAACACGATTATTTGGATAATTCATACCTTTTCAAAACGACAATTTTCAGCTGTATCTTACCTGAAACCTTTTTCTCGTAAATTCTGACGCCGTTGATCAGTTTTGATGATTTCAGTTTGAAGTATGTCCGCCATTTTTCAATCGAATATCAATTTTGAAGAACAGTGTTATCACAAATTGCGTGTTCTTCCAAATAATGAAAAAAATTGTACAAGGTGTCATTGGAAAAAAAAAGTTTGGGGTCACTTCCGGTTATACCGGATATCGACGTCCCAAATTTGAAATCTGTACCTTTGAAACTATGGAAAAATTGGGAGACCTCACCTCGTGGTCACCCGGTATATATACATATATATCAGCCTTTTTACAATATTTCAATATCAAAGTCATGTTTATTTTAAAAATACATGAAATTGAGTTACACGAAATCGCATTGTCAATAATAATAACAAATGAAAAAATATATAAAAAATAACATACAAACACTGAAATTTAGATTAGAGTATCATTATTTGTATGAATTCCAATTTTTAAAATCAATTAAAATCAAATGCGCATAATACCGGATACAGAACATGTAAATGGCTATAGTACGTCATTGTAATACTCCTACAGGTTATAGTAAGCCTTCTGTAATAGTGCCTCTTTCACTTTTTTTGACTTTTTCAGGCAAAGTGTATTTCTGCAGGCTTCTGGTAGGTGATTATACATAGTTTTGCTTTCGTTTATGATTGAATTTTTAGTCAAGCTAGATTTTGGTGGAGGTAAGGGAATACAACCTTTTTTTCTTCTATCAAATTTTCTCATTTCACTTAGATTGGAAGTAGTGGCGTATTTCTTGTGTATAACACATACAGTTTTCAATAGGTGAAGATGTGTTAGAATGTCTTGCCTAATAAATAGTGGTTTGCAGTGGTCACGAAACTGAGCTTCACACATATATCGAATTGCCTTTTCTGTGATGTAAATAATGAATTGAATGAATAATCACTGCATATTCCCCAGAATGCAATGCCATGCCTCAAATGGGAATCAATCAATGAGAAGTATACCAATCTAGCTGAAGCTGTGTTTAGTTCCTTCGAGGCAACTTTGATTGCAAAGCAGCCAGTGGATATATTTTTATTTAAACTGGAAACATGTTCGTCAAATTTCAGTTTGTTATCTATGAGCATACCTAGAAACTTAGTGTTTGGTTTACTGACAATCATATGTTTTTCCAAGAGTAGGTTATCAAGGTTGAAATTTAAAGTCATTAAATTAGTTTTGTTTATGTTAAAGCACAGTGAATTGGAGTCGCACCATTGCTTTATTTTAGTGAGGCCAAGAGCAATTGTTTCTTACAATTGATTTACATTATTCCTGTGTCATAAAATAGTAGTATCATCTACAGAGAAGGTGAAATTTCCCTGAATGCGAATAGTGGCTAGCTCATTTATATATAATAGAAACAGGATTGGGCCCAACACTGATCCTTGTGGTACGCCCATTGTGCCTCTGTTTATCTGAGAAATGTTTGTAGCAGTAGGTCAACACAGTCGAAGGCTTTCGAGAAATCGCAAAACACTGCTGCAGCTGCTTCTTTAGAGTTAAACACGTATTTTCGAGCAATGAGAATATTGCATCATTTGTGTTTTTTTTTTGCTTTGATATCCATGCTGAAATTTGTTTATTGTATTATTATTCATAAGATGTTTCATCATTCTTTTTTTTACTAATTTTTCTATAATTTTTTGATAGTGTCGACAGAAGTGAAATAGGTCGATAATTTGCGGGTTCGTGTGAGTCACCGCCCTTATGCATAGGTAACACGACTGCTCGTTTCAGGCAGGATAGGAATTTTCAAGGTTTGAACTTCATAGTGAAAGTCCATTAGCACTTTGACCGATCGAAGCTTTTGTAGAATTATCTCTCGTTCCAAGGTGCATCACAGTCCCCCACCACTTCTTTAGTTATCGTTTTCGCATCAAATTAAGACAAACGTCACACAATATCGCTCAAAAGTAAAGGTTCCATGATACAGTCATGTATAATGAATACTGGCGAGAAATCCAATTTTGGCTTTAACGTATAAGCTCCACATTGATTGTGGACTATTTCAAAATTTCGCTCTTTGCTGTCGATTACAAAAATGGCGGTGCGCTCCCCAGACGCCTCGAAATATAGCAGAGAGCGCTCCTTCGAACAGTTTTCATGGGTGCAATGAGATCTCAGAAAGTTGTTCCTATCGAATTCCAAGTAAGGTGTGTAATTATCACTATTCAAGGTCAAGCCTCTCAAGTCAACAGTGGCAGGATGCTCACTACACCTGGCAAACGAACAGAGTCAACCTCTTTGCCGTTGATTCCATAGAAGATTGATTCGAAAAAAAAATGTGCCGACACCAATAAAGAATCAAACATTGCGATCTTCAGCGGTTTTGGTTAGAGTGCCTTCTATGCATATGAAAGCGTATTCATCAGTACCATGTGTTTTGCGAATGACGATTTCAACAATATCATTATTTCAGAAGGACTTGACGGATTCATCAAACTTTGAATAATTGTACACGCCGAACAGATTTTTTTTTTAATTATGATGTTCTTGATATTGAGAATTTGTACGCATGAGAAAAAGAGCGTATGATTATAAAGAGAGTGGACTTTCGATGACTGCGTCTGCGCGACTGAACTGAGGCCTGCATGCACTTTCATGCTTTTGCTGGTCAACCAATATCTGATAGCTTGCGCATTACCAGGCTTATAATGATGGTTTATCCTCGAAAATTCACGCTGCAAAAGTCCTGATCGGGAATATTGTAGGTAATGTTGGGTGTTTTCCTCTTGTTCACAAGCAAGTATATTTAAATTTAGTTTTTTTTTTACAATGCCGGTGTCTTTTCGATCGCCAAAGTTGTACATCGTGTGAGAAGGATGGTAACTGGAGAAGGCACTCGATGTGACGTTACTGTCAATGTGAACTGTTTACATTTTGACTATGATGATGGGCAAGTCGAACAAGTGAACGAGTCCAGCTTTGTCTAATAGTCTTCAGATGAAATCCTGAGTACGAAAGTGCCATATGCTAAAAATTTCGCATTGCAGCATATTGGTATTGGATTTGAAAGAAAACACTGCCTTCTTGTTGTTGTTGTATCTTTCTGCGTTCGCCTCTTTTTCCTTTTTTGTCTTCTCTTACTGGGTTATAGATGTGCTTGTGAATATTGGCTTATTTCCGAACAACCAGAGTGAATGGTGATGATGTTGAGAGATAAAAATCATAATAATACTTCCTCATAAATACTTATAGAGTGTACCCAAAGGCATTACCTGTGCGGGTAGGGGGCGGCTATTATTATTATTTGCCGTGGCACTCTGGGTGCAAAATCATTGTATTTTCAGCCAGTTATGTTCTAGTGCTATTTTTGTCCCATTGAATTGGCTCAAAGAAGTCCACGACCAGAGTATACGACCTATCAGGGTGAACAGCAAATACATGACTGACACTCCGACGGTTGGGCCTTGGGTCCTTCCTTTTAAAGACGTCCAAATGCTCTTTCTATGCTCCAAGGCAGCCAACTACGCTTCTTGTGCTCTAGGTTCGGAATCGGGTCAATTATGCGGAAAAGCTTTCTGGCGAAAAGAATGCGTTCCCGATCCAATTTGCGATTCGCGATGTATTGTATGCAAATCGCTTCACGACCATATAATGAAGGGCGCAATACGTGTTATGAAAACACTCCTGTAATGTTTCTTCTGTTATTCATGCAATGATATTTCTACACTGAGGTTATTTATATAATTGAAACAATAGTTCAAAAGACCAGTGTTCTCTCCCGCAGTACCGTAGATAAACTACCCTAAGCGGCGTTGTCAAATCTCTAAATAGATATAAAATATTGAATACATTACATGCCCCTTCCAAAAAAGATTGAAATTATATCTGAATTCAGTCCAAAAGTTTATAAATTGAAAAACAACTCTGTGGGGATTTCACAGTTTTCCACTTCTGGTCTGATAATGATTCATATTTGAATTTGAAGAGGACATAACTGTATCGGGATCTCTGGGGGGTTCTCCAGTTAATTCTCTCCCTGACGGAAGCATGTTTCTTTATACAGTTTCATCAGTTGCTGGGGTTGATTCCGGTGGTTGCTCGTGCTCACGAGCAGTATTTCTTGAAGGAATTGGGGAAGGTCTGGGAGATTATCTATTTCCTCTATATTCCGTATTATTAAGAATTACCTTATGATCATTTGGTTTGGGTTTATTTAGTATAATTCCAGGTTCCCATTCAGGAAAGTGTTTTGGATAATCTGTTGATTTCGTAAGTTTCTTAGTTCCCACAACGTGATATTTTTCTGAGAGTTTTGTCTAGTGGGTAACTGTTTGTCTATCCCTTCCAATGGAAAATTTTATTTTGACACTTCGTTCGCTACTGTGAGTATGGACCTCAATTATTTTCCTATGAGAAGATCACTGGGATATGGTGGGTCCTGCTATGGAGTTATGTTGAGATTCAATATCGCCATAATTTCATTTCATTCGCTTCACCAATTCATTTAAACGGGCATAATATGGATTTGAAGTGCACAATTAGATATCATATTCTGTGACGAATATTTTCAATCCTTGAGTGTTGAATGGTGGACCATTGTCAGAGAAGATTTTGAGCGGCAATCCATATGTTGCAGAAATATTTTTTGAGATGAATTACAGTTTGTTGTAGTTTGTTAACCACTGCAAATTTACTGCAATAATCCACTAGAATCAAAAAATGTGGAGATCTGAAGTATACAAAGTCAATGCCAACTTTCTGGTTCTTACTTGGAGGATTCATATCTCGAATTGTTTGAGTTTTTTTTATTCCACAGACAAACCGTGTTCATCAATGTCATGTCCAAGAAATGAAATTTTTTGTACGCAATATTTGAATTTTTCAATATTAAATAATAAAACACTTCCGTTTATTTTCTTCAAAACATTATTCAAACTCAAGTTCGGTTTTGCGTGAGGATAAGAACAGGCTATACCAATCCGAATATCCCTGCTTGTATGAGTTCCTTACCAGTGAAAATGGATTATCTTATCTCAAACAGTCCATTCCAATCTCATCCACCCGATTAATCGCACAGTTGAGAACATGTAACAAGTACTGTCTGAAATTGACAGCAAATGGCTCCACTCACATAATAAAAATGGACCAAACCTGTTCCATCTGCAATCTGGGTATAAATGAAACAATCCCACATATATTCTTTGATTGTCCCATTTATGAAGGACTGCGAGTCTTATTGAAGCCACATATCACAAATATGAATGATCTTATGGAAACCCTCAATACTGGCACTCCGAAGATATTACAGAATATAGTACATTTCTTAGCAGGCCTACTGAAGCTCCGCTCTTTCGTTTTAAATGAGTAACAACAGTGCACCAATTCTATTTTGTTATTGTTATTCATTAACATAATTTTCTGTACACTTTTAATTTCTTTGTTTCTCCATTTTGCGATTCTTGCTGAACATATTGTTGAGTACTTCGAGAGGTTATAGGTATTGAATGTGTTAATGTGCCACGATGCATTGTATTTTATTTATTTTATAGCTACTTTCGCTCTTACCAGCCAGGTACAGACAAAACTCAATTGTTATGAGAATTTTGAATTCTTTACAAACAATAAATGTATGTCTATATCTATCTATCTATCTATCTATCTATCTATCTATCTTTCTATCTGTCTGTCTGTCTGTCTGTCTGTCTGTCTGTCTGTCTGTCTGTCTGTCTGTCTGTCTGTCTGTCTGTCTGTCTGTCTGTCTGTCTGTCTGTCTGTCTGTCTGTCTGTCTGTCTGTCTGTCTGTCTGTCTGTCTGTCTGTCTGTCTGTCTGTCTGTCTGTCTGTCTGTCTGTCTGTCTGTCTGTCTGTCTGTCTGTCTGTCTGTCTGTCTGTCTGTCTGTCTGTCTGTCTGTCTGTCTGTCTGTCTGTCTGTCTGTCTGTCTGTCTGTCTGTCTGTCTGTCTGTCTGTCTGTCTGTCTGTCTGTCTGTCTGTCTGTCTGTCTGTCTGTCTGTCTGTCTGTCTGTCTGTCTGTCTGTCTGTCTGTCTGTCTGTCTGTCTGTCTGTCTGTCTGTCTGTCTGTCTGTCTGTCTGTCTGTCTGTCTGTCTGTCTGTCTGTCTGTCTGTCTGTCTGTCTGTCTGTCTGTCTGTCTGTCTGTCTGTCTGTCTGTCTGTCTGTCTGTCTGTCTGTCTGTCTGTCTGTCTGTCTGTCTGTCTGTCTGTCTGTCTGTCTGTCTGTCTGTCTGTCTGTCTGTCTGTCTGTCTGTCTGTCTGTCTGTCTGTCTGTCTGTCTGTCTGTCTGTCTGTCTGTCTGTCTGTCTGTCTGTCTGTCTGTCTGTCTGTCTGTCTGTCTGTCTGTCTGTCTGTCTGTCTGTCTGTCTGTCTGTCTGTCTGTCTGTCTGTCTGTCTGTCTGTCTGTCTGTCTGTCTGTCTGTCTGTCTTTCTGTCCATCCGTCCGTCCGTCCCTCCGTCCGTCCGTCCGTCCGTCCGTCCGTCCGTCCGTCCGTCCGTCCGTCCGTCCATCCGTCCATCCGTCCATCCGTCCATCCGTCCATCCGTCCATCCGTCCATCCGTCCATCCGTCCATCCGTCCATCCGTCCATCCGTCCATCCGTCCATCCGTCCATCCGTCCATCCGTCCATCCGTCCATCCGTCCATCCGTCCATCCGTCCATCCGTCCATCCGTCCATCCGTCCATCCGTCCATCCGTCCATCCGTCCATCCGTCCATCCGTCCATCCGTCCATCCGTCCATCCGTCCATCCGTCCATCCGTCCATCCGTCCATCCGTCCATCCGTCCATCCGTCCATCCGTCCATCCGTCCATCCGTCCATCCGTCCATCCGTCCATCCGTCCATCCGTCCATCCGTCCATCCGTCCATCCGTCCATCCGTCCATCCGTCCATCCGTCCATCCGTCCATCCGTCCATCCGTCCATCCGTCCATCCGTCCATCCGTCCATCCGTCCATCCGTCCATCCGTCCATCCGTCCATCCGTCCATCCGTCCATCCGTCCATCCGTCCATCCGTCCATCCGTCCATCCGTCCATCCGTCCATCCGTCCATCCGTCCATCCGTCCATCCGTCCATCCGTCCATCCGTCCATCGATCGATCGATCGATCGATCTATCTATCAATCTATCAATCTATCAATCTATCAATCTATCAATCTATCAATCTATCAATCTATCTATCTATCTATCTATCTATCTATCAATCTATCAATCTATCTATCTATCTATCTATCTATCTATCTATCTATCTATCTATCTATCTATCTATCTATCTATCAATCTATCTATCTATCTATCTATCTATCTATCTATCTATCTATCTATCTATCTATCTATCTATCTATCTATCTATCTATCTATCTATCTATCTATCTATCTATCTATCTATCTATCTATCTATCTATCTATCTATCTATCTATCTATCTATCTATCTATCTATCTATCTATCAATCTATCTATCTATCTATCTATCTATCTATCTATCTATCTATCTATCAATCTATCTATCTATCTATCTATCTATCTATCTATCTATCTATCTATCTATCTATCTATCTATCTATCTATCTATCTATCTATCTATCTATCTATCTATCTATCTATCTATCTATCTATCTATCTATCTATCTATCTATCTATCTATCTATCTATCTATCTATCTATCTATCTATCTATCTATCTATCTATCTATCTATCTATCTATCTATCTATCTATCTATCTATCTATCTATCTATCTATCTATCTATCTATCTATCTATCTATCTATCTATCTATCTATCTATCTATCTATCTATCTATCTATCTATCTATCTATCTATCTATCTATCTATCTATCTATCTATCTATCTATCTATCTATCTATCTATCTATCTATCTATCTATCTATCTATCTATCTATCTATCTATCTATCTATCTATCTATCTATCTATCTATCTATCTATCTATCTATCTATCTATCTATCTATCTATCTATCTATCTATCTATCTATCTATCTATCTATCTATCTATCTATCTATCTATCTATCTATCTATCTATCTATCTATCTATCTATCTATCTATCTATCTATCTATCTATCTATCTATCTATCTATCTATCTATCTATCTATCTATCTATCTATCTATCTATCTATCTATCTATCTATCTATCTATCTATCTATCTATCTATCTATCTATCTATCTATCTATCTATCTATCTATCTATCTATCTATCTATCTATCTATCTATCTATCTATCTATCTATCTATCTATCTATCTATCTATCTATCTATCTATCTATCTATCTATCTATCTATCTATCTATCTATCTATCTATCTATCTATCTATCTATCTATCTATCTATCTATCTATCTATCTATCTATCTATCTATCTATCTATCTATCTATCTATCTATCTATCTATCTATCTATCTATCTATCTATCTATCTATCTATCTATCTATCTATCTATCTATCTATCTATCTATCTATCTATCTATCTATCTATCTATCTATCTATCTATCTATCTATCTATCTATCTATCTATCTATCTATCTATCTATCTATCTATCTATCTATCTATCTATCTATCTATCTATCTATCTATCTATCTATCTATCTATCTATCTATCTATCTATCTATCTATCTATCTATCTATCTATCTATCTATCTATCTATCTATCTATCTATCTATCTATCTATCTATCTATCTATCTATCTATCTATCTATCTATCTATCTATCTATCTATCTATCTATCTATCTATCTATCTATCTATCTATCTATCTATCTATCTATCTATCTATCTATCTATCTATCTATCTATCTATCTATCTATCTATCTATCTATCTATCTATCTATCTATCTATCTATCTATCTATCTATCTATCTATCTATCTATCTATCTATCTATCTATCTATCTATCTATCTATCTATCTATCTATCTATCTATCTATCTATCTATCTATCTATCTATCTATCTATCTATCTATCTATCTATCTATCTATCTATCTATCTATCTATCTATCTATCTATCTATCTATCTATCTATCTATCTATCTATCTATCTATCTATCTATCTATCTATCTATCTATCTATCTATCTATCTATCTATCTATCTATCTATCTATCTATCTATCTATCTATCTATCTATCTATCTATCTATCTATCTATCTATCTATCTATCTATCTATCTATCTATCTATCTATCTATCTATCTATCTATCTATCTATCTATCTATCTATCTATCTATCTATCTATCTATCTATCTATCTATCTATCTATCTATCTATCTATCTATCTATCTATCTATCTATCTATCTATCTATCTATCTATCTATCTATCTATCTATCTATCTATCTATCTATCTATCTATCTATCTATCTATCTATCTATCTATCTATCTATCTATCTATCTATCTATCTATCTATCTATCTATCTATCTATCTATCTATCTATCTATCTATCTATCTATCTATCTATCTATCTATCTATCTATCTATCTATCTATCTATCTATCTATCTATCTATCTATCTATCTATCTATCTATCTATCTATCTATCTATCTATCTATCTATCTATCTATCTATCTATCTATCTATCTATCTATCTATCTATCTATCTATCTATCTATCTATCTATCTATCTATCTATCTATCTATCTATCTATCTATCTATCTATCTATCTATCTATCTATCTATCTATCTATCTATCTATCTATCTATCTATCTATCTATCTATCTATCTATCTATCTATCTATCTATCTATCTATCTATCTATCTATCTATCTATCTATCTATCTATCTATCTATCTATCTATCTATCTATCTATCTATCTATCTATCTATCTATCTATCTATCTATCTATCTATCTATCTATCTATCTATCTATCTATCTATCTATCTATCTATCTATCTATCTATCTATCTATCTATCTATCTATCTATCTATCTATCTATCTATCTATCTATCTATCTATCTATCTATCTATCTATCTATCTATCTATCTATCTATCTATCTATCTATCTATCTATCTATCTATCTATCTATCTATCTATCTATCTATCTATCTATCTATCTATCTATCTATCTATCTATCTATCTATCTATCTATCTATCTATCTATCTATCTATCTATCTATCTATCTATCTATCTATCTATCTATCTATCTATCTATCTATCTATCTATCTATCTATCTATCTATCTATCTATCTATCTATCTATCTATCTATCTATCTATCTATCTATCTATCTATCTATCTATCTATCTATCTATCTATCTATCTATCTATCTATCTATCTATCTATCTATCTATCTATCTATCTATCTATCTATCTATCTATCTATCTATCTATCTATCTATCTATCTATCTATCTATCTATCTATCTATCTATCTATCTATCTATCTATCTATCTATCTATCTATCTATCTATCTATCTATCTATCTATCTATCTATCTATCTATCTATCTATCTATCTATCTATCTATCTATCTATCTATCTATCTATCTATCTATCTATCTATCTATCTATCTATCTATCTATCTATCTATCTATCTATCTATCTATCTATCTATCTATCTATCTATCTATCTATCTATCTATCTATCTATCTATCTATCTATCTATCTATCTATCTATCTATCTATCTATCTATCTATCTTTTCAGTATATCGATGGTTAAAGTGCAAAACCTCTAAGTCGATTTTTATAATATTTACAGGAGGAGCAAAAAACAATTAAAGTCTTCAATTGGGAAATTTGAGAAGTTTTTACGAGGTTTTGATAGATGGCGCCACGGGTCCCTAAAATTAATAATGAACTTTTGCAGGCTTGCAGATTATGAGTATTTGTAATGTTTGCCGCATAACAGGTTGAATGGGAAAAAATAGACTAACGAGGTTTTGCACTTCAACCATCGAAATTGGGTTTTTTTCTAATATAGGTATTGGATTTCTTTTCAACATATATTATTTGATATATTTTCAATATATTGGATTTGTTTTTAATATATTGCGATTCTTTTCAATATATTGGATTTTTTTAATTACTCGAGTTATTTCAACCGTACGAGGGTAGATTTTATTAATAGTTTTCTCTTCGAGATTGAGAAAAGAAATCGTTTTATGGTAAAATTGATAGCAATCTTGTAAGACCCAATTTGGAAATTTTTCAAAACAAAATTTTGAATAAAACAGAATCGCAAACTCATCAAGTGGAGTAACCCATATACAGGGTAAATCTACAGAATTGCTTTGGCTATAACAAATTTTCGAAATTGTTTTCATTCAGACAGGGTGCATTATTGAAGCGTGGATCACCGTAAACTACATCCAGCAGATACATGTGCAACATTCCTCCAAGACGACCCAATTGCAAATGCTTCTATTACTCACACGGCCGAGCTACGCAAGTTCTGATAAGAAATTATCACCCTTTAGACTAGTTTCGAGGTTCTTGCCTTTCATCAGTAACAAGGTAGGGTCCACAGCCGAAGCTAAATCATTCATGCTTGGTCATATATTTGAGTACAATAAGCAATGTCGAAAGCTTGTGGTAAATACGAGCAGGCCCTCACTTTTTGGCAGAGGGAGAGAGCATAGAAGCATTCTTCCGAATAAAACTCTCTGGGTAGAGAGTGCTGCGAAGGAAATCGAACAAAATTCAGTCAAAATCCTGCTTAAGGATATGGAGCAGATATTTCATTTTTAATGATGATTAACACCATGGAGGAATTGATCAAGGAAATACTGTTGACTCATCCTGTATATGGGGTATTCCATTTGAAAAGTACGCATTCCTGTCTTATTCTAAATTCTGTATTGTGATATTTTCAAAATATGTTTATCAATTTTTCCACGGCGGATTTTTCTCAATTTCGAAAAGAGAAGTATAAATTAAGCCTACCCTCGTACCGTTGAAATACCTCCAAGTAATTCAAAAATCCAATACATTGAAAAGAAATCCAATTTATTGAAAAAAATATCCATTATATTGGTCAATTTCTTCATGGTGTTAATCACCATTTCCAGGTTGTTCTTTTTCGGATATTTGCTTCATATCCTGTTTAGCAGGATTCATAGAAAGGAGGGTATGTCTTCACTTTGAATTTTGTTCGATTTCATTCGCAGTACTCTACCCAGAGAGTTGCTTTCGGAGAAATGCTTCTATGCTTTCTTCCTTTGCCAAAATATGAGGGGCTGCTCGTTTTTACCACAAGCTGTTGTAGTGTACTCAAATATATGACCTAGCATGAATGATGCAGCTTTGGCTGTAGGCTGTAGGACCTACCTTGTTACTGATGAGAGGCAAGAACCTTGAAACTAGTCTGAGGGGTGGTCATTTCTCATCAGGACTTGCGTAGCTCGGCCGTTTGAGTAATAGAAGCATTTGCAATTGGGTCGTCTTTGAGGAACGTTGCACAGGTATCTGATGGATGTAATTTAAGGTTCATTGAAAAATTAATTCGCTTCAATAATGCATCCTGTATAAATGAGAACAATTTTGGAAAATAGTCGTAGATGATCTCTCTGGCAAAGAAATAAAAGGAACTGAAATAGTGATTCCCAATGGAGCAATTGATCAAGGGTAAATTGTAGATCCACCCTGTATATGGGGTACTTCAGCAGAAGTTTGTGTCCCTGTCTCATTCAAAATTCTGTATTGTGATATTTTCGAATTGAATTTCACAAGATTGCTATCAATTTTGCCATGAAACGGATTCTTTTTTCAATCTCGAAAAGAGAACTATAAAAGGAATCCATACTCACACCTTCGAAATAACTCGAGTTAAAAATCCAATATATTGTAAAAAATTCAATATATTGAAAACAAATCCAATATATTGTGTTTTTTTTCAATACATTTGATTTTTTTTCGAAAAATAACTTGTGACATCTACAGTCACATATTGAATTTTTTGAATTACTCTGAGTTATTTCAATGGTACGAGGGTAGACTTCATTTATACTTCTCTTTTCGAAATTGAGAAAAATACCGCCGTGGTAAAATAGATAGCCACATTTTGAAAATATCATAATAAAGAATTAGGAATGTAACGAATGCATACTTTTCAAATGGAATACCCCATATACAAGACGAGTCAACCGTATTCACTTTGTCAATTTCTCCATGGTGTTAATCACCATTCCAAAGTTGTTTTTTTCAGATATTCGCTTCATATCCTGTCTGGAAGAATTTATAGAAAGGAGGGTATATCTTCACTTTGACTGAATTTTGTTCGATTTTCTCCGCAGTACCCTCTACCTAGAGAGTTGCTTTCGAAGGAATGCTTCTATGCTTCCTTCCTCTGCCAGAAATGAAGGGCTGTTCGTTTCCACCACAAGCTGTCGACATTGCTTGTTGTAGTGTACTCAAATATATGACCTAGCATGAATGATGTAGCTTCGGCTGTAGGCTGAAGGAACTACCTTGTTACTGATGAGAGGCAAGAACCTCGAAACCTGTCTGAGGGGTGGTCATTTCGCATCAGGACTTGCGTAGTCGTTTGATTAATAGAAGCATTTGCAATTGGATCTTCATGAAGGAACGTTGCACATGTATCTGATAGATGTAGTTTAATATTCATTGAAAAATTAAACTCTGTTAATCCACGCTTCTGAAATCTACCATCGTACGGTTGAAATAATTCGAGTAATTCAAAGAATCCAATATATTGAAAAGAAATCCAATATATTGTTATATTTTTGCTAAATAATAGGCCGAGAACACTACTAAACTGTTTATTTTCTAACTTCACTATAAATACAACACTTCACTGACTAATAAAACACTTAGATCTATACAACAATACAACTAGCTAAATATTCCAAACACTTCTGCTTATTATCACATAATAAATTCTCTTCATAAAAACTCCTCCCTAGTCAAATGTTTCGTGTTTATATAGGTACTCAAGTGTAACCAGAATCATCGCGACGCGACGGTTCGGTTATCCCGAATATTCATTACCGGCAGCTATCTGCCTTTTTCTCGGAAACCATATCGATGATACGCGTGCAAGTCTATCCAGCGGCGTAGCTAGGGGATTTTTATCAATGTCGTAACATTATCTCCCTCTCAATTTTGATCGTACCGATCAAACAATGTGCCGTTGTCTCCATTATAACGTTTGAGTCTCTCTAGTTGAACGACCTTCATTTTCGCTCTCGGGCTGCGTTGAATTCTATAGACCACGTCGTTTATTCTTTTCACTATCGTATATGGTCCTTCCCAAGATGGTGTTAATTTAGGAGAAAATCCTTTCTTACGACGAGGATTGTACAGCCACACTCGATCTCCTTCTTTGAGTCCACCAGTATTGGCCTTAAGATCGTATCCAGACTTCATTCTGGTACTAGTTATCTTCAATCTTTTTCTTGCAAATTCGTGGATCCCATTCAAGCTATCTCGCAGTTCGTCTGCATAATCCTGTACATCTTTTTCTTCAGAACTTGGTGATCCGAACACCAAGTCACAGGGCAACCGAAGTTCTCTCCCGAAGATGATGCTGGCTGGAGTGAGCTTTGTGGAATCATGCACAGAGGCCCTGTAAGCCATCAAGAATAGTGAAAGATGTCGATCACAGGTCTTTTGGTGCTCCTCTACTACTTTGGAAAGATGTTCTTCCATAGTCCTGTTGAACCTTTCAACCATGCCATCAGACTGTGGGTGGAGGGCCGTTGTTCTGGTCTTGCTAATTCCCATCAATTATCAAACTTCCTTGAATAAATTTGATTCAAAATTTCTTCCTTGATCGAAATGTAGCTCCATTGGGACTCCAAACCTTGAAAACATGTTATCCACCAGAGCTCTTGCAACTGTGGATGCTTCTTGATTAGGCAAGGCATAAGTTTCAACCCATTTGCTAAAGTAATCCATGGCAACGAGGATGTATTTGTTGCCATCATTCGTCATCGGAAACGGTCCTGCTACATCGATGGCGATTCGTTCGAAGGGAGCACCTACATTGTATTGTTTCATCTCTCCTCTCCATCTTGTCTTGGGACCTTTGCTTGCTTCATACTTCAGACATCTTCGGCACCATTTCTCAACATCTTCACGACATTGGACCCAGTAAAATCTCTGCCGTATTTTATCCATGGTCTTATTCACTACAAAATATCAACCTGATTTGCTGCCATGGATCTCCTCCAAGACATCACTTATCCTCGACCTAGGCACAACCAATTGAGAAATCAATTTTCTACCGTCGGCCGATTCCCAAGCTCTCTTCAATAGACCATTCTCAACAATCAGGGAATCCCATTGAGCCCACAATGCCTTGAAAGCTGGTGATCGTAAGGAGATTTCCTTCCAAGTGGGTCTTTCCGCTCCGCTTTCCTTCCATCGTAGAAAATCTGCAATGTTTGGATCACTTTCTTGGTCCTGCCTCATTTTCGTTGTGGTCCATTTGTCGTCAACCATTAATCTCACTTGATTGATTCCTTCGCGACGTTCAATTCGCTCACAATGCTCACAGGTATCCGAACAAGGTCTTCTGGACAAGGCATCTGCGTTGTTGTGTAATCGTCCTGGTCGATGTTTTATTTTGAAGTGATACTGGTTCAAATTCTCAATCCACCTTGCTACTTGTCCTTCAGGGGTCTTCATTTCGAGTAACCACTTCAAAGCTGCATGATCTGTTCTAATGAGAAATTCTCTTCCATATTGATATTTGTGGAAGTGGTCGACAGCCTTGATTATTGCCAGTAGTTCTTTCCTTGTTACGCAATAATTTCTTTCTGGTTTGGTCAGTGCCTTGCTGTAAAACCCAATTACTTTTTCCTGACCATCTTGCTCTTGTGATAGTACGGCTCCAATCCCATTGTTACTGGCATCTGTGTCCAAAACGAAAATACCTCTTTGACGTGGAAAACTTAAAATCGGACTGGAACATAAAGCAACTTTCAACTTTCCAAATGCCCGTTCACTTTCGTTGGACCAGACGAATTTGACTCGGTCTTCTGTCATCTTATGTAGGGGTGCCGCAATATCAGCAAATCCTTTTACAAATCGACGGTAATAGGTGCAAAGACCTAGGAAGCTCCTCACTTCAGGTTTGTCTTTAGGTCTTGGCCAGTCTCGGATCATCTGTATCTTCCTTTCGTCTGTTCGGATGCCGACTGATGACACTGTGTGGCCCAGAAAATCCACTTCTTTCTGGAACAATGAGCATTTCTGGGGATTTAGTTTAAGGTTGGCACTCCTGAATCGTTGGAGTACTTCTCGTAAATTTTGCACATGTTCTTTAAATGTCTTTCCCATGACTAAAACGTCGTCGAGATATACTAGACAAGTCTTCCAAGTGAGTCCTCGCAGGACCAGCTCCATAAGCCTTTCAAATGTTGCTGGAGCATTGCATAATCCAAAAGTCATGACAGTGAACTGATAAAGTCCGCTTCCAGTTGAAAATGCTGTCTTCTCCTTATCTCCTTCATGTATGCCCACTTGCCAATACCCGCTCTTCAGATCTAGGGTTGAGAACCAACGTGAACCTGCTAAAGTTGTTAATGTGTCGTCAATCCTTGGTAAAGGGTAGCTATCCTTCTTCGCTACATCATTCAATCTCCTATAATCCACACAAAATCTCGTGGATCCATCCTTCTTAGAAACTAACACAACAGGTGCAGACCAAGGGGCTCGATGATTCTTCAATCACACCATCTTTCATCATCTTGTCAACAAGCTCTTCCACCTCTTGTTGTTTGGCAAATGGAACTCTTCTTGGTGGTTGCCGAATCGGATGGGCTTGGCCAGTATCGATCCTGTGTTTGACCAGGTTAGTTCTTCCTGTTGTTGTTGAATCAAAGATGTCGGTTCCACTTCTGATGAAATTTTTAGCAGCTCTCAATTCTTCTGTCAACAAGTGTTCAAATGATTTTTCAAGAACTGTCATAACACTCTTTGAGGCTTCCTTTCTTTCCTCGTGGTCACTTGAATCATAGTTCGCTACCCATGAAATAGGTTCACATATTTCAATGATATCGCCTTCTTTAGTTGTTATTTCTTCGGCATACGCGTTGGCAACTCTCACAGGAATAGCATGTTTTGTCTTTACTAGGGCTCGTGCAAGAACCAGATCGCTAGGTGATTCAACATATGGCTGTACTATTCCAACGCAGCACCCAGGGTCTCCATCTAATGTAGCATAAATTACTTTCTCCGAAAATCCAAGAATTTTCACGGTTTTCACTAATCGCAGTTTCACAGACATCGTCCTCTCTGTTGGAGTTGTGAGGATGAATTCTTCTCCTTCAAACTTCATGATCCTCTCTTCATTGTCAAACGAAAAACCGTAGTCACTGATCAAATCCATCCCAAGTATAAATTCATCTTCTATATCCACTGTATTTGTGATGGTGAGTCGCCCAATAATCAGAGTAATCTCAGCTTCTCCTCGAATCGGTGCGTTTTCTCCAGTGACTGTTCGAAGCAGAAGGTTTGAAGAGATAGGTTTCACGCTTTCCGGCCGAAGAATGTCACTGCGTACCAACGAAACTACAGCACCGGTGTCTCTGGTGCATACGACATCTATTTCGTTCAATTTTCCTGAAATGGTAAGGCTATCGGTTGTTCTTCTTAGCCTATTAATAGGGATGACCCTGGGGGCTCCATTATTGCTAGCCAGCATGCGCCCCGATATGCTGGCTAATTCTAATTTCCCTGCCGCCCACTTGAGGACTGACTGGAAGATCTTGTCCTCATAGGTGATTGCGAACGTGGCGGCATTCTTACCCTGCAGTCTCTAATAAGATGGCCCAATTTCCCACATCTATAGCACGCCCTGTTCTTCTGGGTGCTCATTCCGCTTATCAAAGATTTAATCTCTTCCAGAACCTTCTCGAATAAGCTAGTAGCTGCGCTTGATCGTTGTTCGGGTTCTTCTATCGATACCGCTCGTACTTTCGGCCTCGAGGTGTTGAAGGTCGCCTCCACTTCTGAAGAACGTACCAAGGCATCGCTACTCCTCTTAAAGTGTGTCAATCGCAAAGTCCTCTGGATTTGGGTGTCTCTCAGTCCATCTATAAATAACTGCACCGCTAGCTGTTCCTTGAATTCTCCCGGTGCTTCTGGGTAAGCCCGCTGAATTAGGCGTCTCACATCCGCTTCAAATTCTTGCAAACTCTCACCTGATTTTTGAGTGCGCGTTTTCATTTGTGCCCGATACAGTTATTCTCGATGTTGATCGCCATACCGCAACTCTAATGTAGTAATCAGGTCTTTATATTTATTTTGCTGTTCGATGGGTATCGTCTGCAACATAACCAAGGCTGGCCCTCTCAAAGCTACTATAAGTGCCGTAGCATTTTCTTCTTCGCCCCATCCATTAGCCACCGCTGCAGCTTCAAATTGTCGGCGATACATGGACCAAGAAGACTATCCATCAAAAGTCGGTGGTTTTACGGAAATTCCTGATGTGGCAACCCTGTCTCGACGATCTTGGTTTTTAAGAAGAGCTACCTGGTTTTCGAGTCCTTTCACTTTCTTATTAAGCTCATCGTCAATTTTCTTGACGTCTTCCTTTAGTTCTTTTTTCAGTTCTTCTTTCAGTTCCTCCATTTGTACTTCGTTTTTCTGTAATACATGTTGGAAGAACTTGTCTTGATGTTCTGGAACCTTCTGGAAGTCTGTTTTCCTTTGTTTTTCTATTCGTTCCAATTCATTCTTTTTTTGCTCGAGAATTTTCTGGAGTCCCTCTTCTTCTTTTAATCCAACCGTATCATTTCCTCTTCTCGTTTTTCATCTTCTCGTTTTTTCTTTTCCTCCTGGCGCCGCTTTTCCTTTTGTTGTTTTTCCTCCTGTCGCAGCTTTTCCTCTTCTTGTTTTTCCTCCTGGCGCCTTCTTTCCAAATCCGCAAACTGATTTTGGATAAATTTCACAATGTCCTCCATCGTATCGTACGATGTACTCCTCGTATTCACCATAAATAGTTTATAAATAGGTTGTTTCTGTTTTTCACTAATATCCCGCTTCGGACACCACTGTTACGTTTTTGCTAAATAATAGGCCGAGCACACTACTATACTGTATATTTTCTAACTTCACTATAAATAAACGAACAACACTTCACTGACTAATAAAACACTTAGATCTATACAACAATACAACTAGTTAAATATTCCAAACACTTCTGCTTATTATCACTTAATAAATTATATTCATAAAAACTCCTCTCCAGTCAAATGTTTCGTGTTTATATAGGTACTCAAGTCTAACCAGAATTATCGCGACGCGACGGTTCGGTTATCCCGAATATTCATTACCGGCAGCTCTGCCTTTTTCTCGGAAACCATATCGATGATACGCGTGCAAGTCTATCCAGCGGCGTAGCTAGGGGATTTTTATCAATCTCGTAACAATATTAAAAAGAAATCCAATGTATTGAAAATAAATCCAATATATTGGAAATAAATTCTATATATTGGATTTATTTCAGAAAAATAATTAAATTTCATTTGTGTGGTTTATGTGGCCCCTATACGCTTTCGTACATTTCCAATAGAAGAATAATAATAATTCGTCAGCCTGGGCTCAATGAACTGCGCAATCCGATAACCCCGGAAGAAGTTCGACGGGCTCTCAAAGGCTCGAAGAACTTTGCTGCTCCAGTTCCTAATGACCTGAATAACTATTCGAGGAAAAATTTTCCATGTTCCCACCACCATCTAACAAGAGTTTTCAACCCTTGGCGGGATGGAGAGCAATAGATTCCGGATTGCTTTGTTGGGGGGTCAACCATGCTAATCCCCAAAAACGGAGAATTGTTTATAGACCGATAACATGCTTGAACGCTTGTTATAAGATGTTTACATGCATATTATACGAAAATTTCAATGTCAAAATATTTTATTACTCAACATATTCCTCTCAATTGGATACATTTATCACAGCGAACCTGCAACGTCGCTAGACCTTTCAAAAAAAATGTTTCTTCTTGCTCTGCAAACCAGACCTCCACAGCTTTAATTACCTCGTTGAAAGAAAATTTACGACCTTTTAAACTTTTTTTCAGTTGCGGAAAGAGATAATAGTCAGACGGAGCCAAATCTGGTGAATAAGGGGGGTCTTCTAGTAATTCAAACCCTAAATCACGAATTTTTTGCATGGCAACATGAGATTTGTATGCAGGGGCATTGTCCTGCAAGAACAAAACAACTTTGGATAGCTTTCCGCGTCTTTTCTCTTTAATTTTTTCCCGTAGAGTGGTCAGTAATGTCGAATAGTAATCTCCAGTTATTGTTCTACCCTTATTCAAAAAATCAATCATGATTACTCCATGGCAATACCAAAAAACTGAAACAAGAACTTTTCCAGCAGATTTTTGGACACGAAACTTCTTAGGTCTTGGAGAACCGGAGTATCGCCATTCCATCGATTGTTGCTTTGTTTCTGGATCGTAGAAATGTACCCAAGTCTCATCCATAGTAACAATTCGGTTTAAGAAGTATACATCTTTTTCAAATCGAGCACAGATCGAACGCGATGCTACTACCCTTGCACGCTTTTGGTCAACATTCAAACATTTGGGGAACCATTTTGCAGCAATTTTTCTCATGTCCAAATTGACGTGAACTATATGATGAACGCGTTCGTATGAAATATTCAGTACTTCAGATATCCGTTTAGCCCAATTCGACGGTCTGTTAAAATCATGTCATGAACTGCATCGATATTTTCGGGGACTGACACAGAAACTGGCCTTCCCGATCGGTCATCATCTTCAATGGAAAATTTATCTCTTTTGAAGCTTGCAGTCCAATTTTTCACGGTCGTATACGAAGGACATTGATCACCAAGGGTATTAAGGATATCTTCGTAAATCTGCTCACCTCTTATCCCTTTTAAATACAGGTACTTGATGATAGCTCGATACTCCAATTTTTCGATTTTCACAATTTCGGTGGACATATTTTTGCTTTTGATTTATTGCGTAACTCTGGTTTACTTTTTTGACGTCAAACTTTACACTGACACTTCTAATAAGTTATTGTTCGTTGCTATGGTAAAGCAATATTTTGTTTATTCAGGGAACTGGTCTAGGCTTACTAGATATCAATACATCCTCGTACATGCGAATACTCTCGCAGTTGAGCCGGTGTATGAACGGATATATGTGCAAAGAGGGGAAAAGAAGGGGGTCGCTGGCTGCAAGGAGAACCTGCTGATCGACAGATGCATCACGCAAGACTCCGTGCAGTATAAGCGTAACCTGGCCTGGATCGAATATCGCATATTTGATACAACATCGCATGAGCTTATCATGCATTTGCTCAGATGCCTTTCGGTACCCGATCAAATAGTGAGATGCAATGAACAGCTGATGCCGCTCTGGAGGACTCGCTTCACCACAACATCTGGTCAAGTCAGAGTCCAAACAGAGCGGGTTATCTTTAGAAGTGGCGTGTTTGAGGGAGACTCCCTCAGTCCTCTCCTCTTCTGCATCTCACTACTGCCATTGTCCGTTGCACTACGGAAAACCCGCAGATACAACTGCGGCGTTCCCAACAACCGGAGGCATAAGATCGCCCATCTGTTTTAATTGGATGACCTTAAACTTTATGCCTTTGGAGGAAAGGATCTTCATCAGTACTTAAAGGTGATGCAAGAGTACACGCATGCTATCGGAATGGAGTTTGGGATCGACATATGTGCCACCGTTCATCTCAAGAAACAAGAAAGAAATGCCAGACCCCACTTCTTTTATATTATCCGGCAAGTGTTTGCATATTCTACATCCATTATATATTATTGAGTCTTTCAATAAAGAAGATGAAGGAATTGGTAGTTTCAACTGATTTTTTTGTCAGGTATAAGTGTTTATTCTTTGGAATTTGGATTTATTTTTGCGTATTAGGCATGCCGTTTCCATTATAAATATCGAAATGACAGTAAGTATTTTGTGATTTATGAAGTGCATAAGCTTCTCAGGGTACGTTTTTCTTACAAGGATACTTTGTACATGCTCCCCAGAATGGTATACCATATCTCAGTTGCGAGTCTATTCTTTCGCAGCTGAAAATTCCAGTTTGTTTGATGCCATTCTGACGGCATAGCAACCAGAGGATAACTTTTTATTGAGGTTGGTTATGTGTTCCTTGATATAGACCACAGTCTATGTATAGCCCCAAAAATTTAGATTTTGTTTGTTTTTCTATTATTTTAGTTTCTAGGGATACATCTCCGATTGTGCATCTGAAAGGAAGTATATTGGTTTTGGATGTGTTGAATGTGAGAAGATTTGAGTATCAGCATAAACTCCAACAGATCTGGTCGTCAGAACTGTCGGGGAAGAACAAAGTTGCTGCAACTAATATGCTTGCCGTTCCGATCCTACTTTACTCCTTTAATGAATTAGTAATGGAGTAATGAAATGGACTCAGGAGGAGCTGCGACAACTCGATGTTAAAACTCGCAAAATGATGCATCTCCATAGGAGCTTGCATCGTTCCACGGTGATACTTCTCCAGACAACGGGGAGTCCGTGGTCTTCTGAGTTTGGAGTGTCTACACAACAGAATGGTGCTGGATGGAACCTGTGGAGTCATCAGGAGGTCAGATACTCTTCTCTGCTTGGTATGCGATCATGAAAAAGCAGGGATTGGTGCATTTCTTTTCAAGGCAGCAACCCGTGCAACCGATGAACTCGGTCTCGTATTCGACGCTGAACGGACGGACCCAAACTCTGTCACCGTCAAAGCTGCCCAGAGTAAGAGACTCCTACAGCTACATAAGGATAAGCCAATGCATGGGGTCTTCTTCAAGAACATTGAAGACCTTGGCTTATCCAGAAACCTGATCTTCGATTTTCTCAGGTCAAGTAGGCTGAAGTCGGAAACAGAGGGATTCATAATGGCCTGCCAGGATGGTGTCTTAAACACCCTCGTCTACCGTAGTCGCGTGATGGGTATTGAGGTCCCTGACACTAGATGCAGAGCGTGTCGTGGGGCAGCTGAGACCATAATACATTTGCTGTCAACTTGTCCAGCTTATGCGGTCTCAGCCTAAATCCACAAGCATACCGCGGCCTTACGAGTGTTGTACTACCATTTACGACACTTGTACGGTGTAGACGAGACACCAGTGTTGCCTTATGCTCTGGGAGATATTGAGTCCGTTGTGGAGAATGAGAAGTGCCGAATCTATTGAAACTAGATACTCATTCCCCACCCTCAGGCAAATACAAGGCAGTAAACTTGATGTAGTCCTCCTCGACCATCAAAGTAGGACGATTTTCGTCATTGTGTTTTCAGCTCTTGGCGAAACGAACGTCGCGCGTCGTCCGAAAAGAGGACTAAATATCGAGATCTACTCTTTGAACTCCGCAGGCTTTACCCAAACCATTCTGTCAAGATGGTGGTTTTGGTCCTTGTTGGAATGATGGACACTGCTCTCTAACTTAAAAATCATACCGGTTTGCCATGATATGGCAGAAATCTTAGCTGGACGAATGCAGAAGGCCGTAATTCTTGGTTTACTCCACCTGCTCAGGGCACATGACCCAATAGTCATTTACCCCACGGCGTGGAGAGTGGTTATTGGGATAAATAATCCAGCGAACCCTCCGGAAGTATCAGAGCTCTGGAGACAGGGCCTGTCTGGTAAATTCCTAACGGATAAAATAGTAATAATCATAATAAACGTCTTGATTCATAATAAATAAAAAGGTGAAGCGTCACTTTACAGCGTTTTTCAGCTTAACCTAAAAAAATTGAATGAATAACACGCACATCAAAAATATATTTTAGCCTAGAGACAAAACGAACTCGAATACCTACAATATTTGAATAACAATTTCATTTTTATTATGTAACTTGGTTAATTTGTAAATATATAATAATAACAATAATACTATTATTGAATTTTGAATAAATGAGTAGCGATTGTATAAAATTAACTGAATTAAAAATAATTGTAATCCCGACAAGTACCATGTACAAATGCTAAAGACGTAACCTACTGAATCATGGAAGTAAAAAGCATTATTTTTAACGTTTTTTTTAAATTCATAGGTAAATAGTGTTTATAACGTGGTGGTAAGAAGTTGTATATTTTCATTGTATTATGTGTGAAACTACGCTTGAAGACAGCAGAGAAGTGTTGTACCTGTTTCTTGTAGAGTTATTGTTTATATTTTCGAAGCGCTTCAATCTGTTTCTGAGGTATACTGGGGTATCTGTGGTAAGAATTTTATGTACAAAAGTAAGAAGATGAAGTGTTCAAAGACAAGATAAGTTCAGTTTATTTGCTGTTCTGAAAGCTGGTGACGAGTTTTGGATCCTCTGTAGTCTCATATGATCACGATTTATTAATTCGGGGCCATAAACATAATCACAATAGGCAAGTTTTGACATTATTAAACTTTCACATATTAGGAGTTTCAGATCACGACTAAGGATACTCCTGTGGGGATAAAATTTTCTAAGAACATTACGAAACTTTT
This sequence comes from Chrysolina americana, assembly GCA_958502065.1. Taxonomy (NCBI): domain Eukaryota; kingdom Metazoa; phylum Arthropoda; class Insecta; order Coleoptera; family Chrysomelidae; genus Chrysolina; species Chrysolina americana. The sequence goes on from OY293420.1 coordinate 36,840,873, forward strand.
TTGTTGCTGTTGCTTGTATTAACAAACTATTTCGGATAGGACAAATAAAACATCTTTACTCTACGGCCAGCAAATCTATTCTGTCTTTTCTTTTACAAATAATTCAAATAATCCCTTCATGGGTTGTATAATCCTTTATCAGGTAGAAGGTGGCAACTGGGAAGACCATTTCAGGCTATAATCTGGTATGTCTAGACACAGAGGCGTAACACTTGTTTCCGAAAATGTTTCATAATGTTTCTGAAAGTTTTTTAAAAGTTCCTTATGTTTCGGCAACAACTGTTGACTGTTTCTACTTTTCACCGGTTTCCATTCTGAGCGGTGGAAACACAGTGGAAATCAGTGGAAACGCCGAGAATGCAACTAGTTACACTATGTCCAGCGTGAACACGATGAAATTTACCAAACTTCAATCTTTTTCAAAATATTTCATGTGGAGATCGCTTATTCTTTTTTTTAGAAATTCTTCTTAATATTTGCAATTTCAGTACACTACTTTCTAATAACAGTACACGTTCTCGTTCCGCCATTTCAGTGAAGCAACCCAAAACGCAAGAATGAACGACGACCGACGATCTCGTTGGCACATGGGCCACCTACGCTTTAGTCGCATTTTTTCAGTGGAGCGTGCGTTTACCGCATCGCACGCATCGCTCGAATCGTGTTCACGCTGGATTAGCGTAAATGAAGCCTTTCGATGATTGCGGCCGCGACTTAATACGGCTGCGACTGGCGACCAATACGATCTGTCGCATCTGTACCCCCTTTTCGAGAGCTGCGACTTTGTACGGAACGACCTGAACGATTCGGAATATCATCAGTTGTTTGTTGACTTTCGGTGTATTCAGTACAATGAATTCTAATAATAAGTTGAGATACCTATTGCAAGTTATTACTGGAAGAAGAAGATGATGATGATGTAATCCTACTTCACGTATTGGTGACTAAAAAAAAAGAGAAAAGCAATTAAGCAACTATACAAAGCACGTACATGTGAAGGTTCATACAACGTGCTCATTGAAAGGCATCTAAAATATTTTGAGGAAATATTTCGAAAATACTGCAGACTAAATCATGACCAATTTATTTTGTACCTAATTTGGTTCCTGTGAACTTAAAATCACACACTGATGTAAGAAATAGTTTTTCATCATCTATTTTTAATCGTTTGAAAAATTTAAATTCTTGCTTCTTAATACATACGCCCACTACGGACAATGCGACCTGACTGCTCCTTGAGCAGTAGGGTCGTATGGTCGCCTTGGTCGTCTCTGTCGCACTTGTTGCAGTCGGATGCTGTTAAAGGAGACCTATTATAATACATTAAAGCGGTATAGATACGACCGGCCGCATTGTCGCATTAATCGGAACGGTTGCACTGGCCGCGACTATCGAAAGGCTACCTCAAGCAGTCGTGTCGCAGACGTTTTCAATGTGCAATATAGTACCGACGAAAGTGACTTCGAGTGGACGAGTTATCCGTCGAATAAACTGAAAATTACAGACTTTACGAGTCTATGGAATTTTTAACACTACCATTAGCTATTCTTCCTGCATGCGTGTAAATCGTCTTTTTTTAACACAGTAAGTGAATGCCATGAAGACTTGACCTTAACCAGTATTTGTGTTTTCTTTTTCGCTTTCTTAAATATATCACTTAAGGTGGCCATTCAATGGCATGCATGCTGGTTACTGCTCTGAAATACTGAAATAAGAGTCACTATATAGTATGGAAGGGTTTTATTGAATTCATAGATCGTTTTTATACATATCCACATAAACTTATTAATTTATTTAATGATGAATTGACCCGTACGTTGCTGTATTAAAATGTCTTATATTTAAATATTTAAAATTAGCTTTTGTAGTGATATATAGGTAGGTTATATCCTTAAGCTTTGTGAACGAGAATTGTATTTCTTCCGATACTATAGCATATTTTGATGGAGTGATAGAGGGACATGACATGACAATATCATTTTTCTGGATCACTTTACGTGGTACCAGATGGCTCACCCACCTTTCGGTATTGGGCCAGAATCTACCATCTATCTAGCTTCACCTTCTGCCAAGAGAACCCATCCCATCTCCGCACTCCAAAAATTAGCGGTTCAAGTTTTATCTTTTCTGTTTTGTTCTAGTTTTAGTTTTTTGTTTACATTTTTGTAGGGTGAACGTGGGTGTTTACCATTCGAGAGGGTATTTTGCCTTGTATTTCACATCAAAATGTTACTAGACGTCATCGCCATCATCCATGATCATTTGTTCTCCCCAGTTATTTATGTGTACAGTAAGTGTGTTGTTTAGTGTGGTTCTGTTTCTAATATTTGGTGGGTATGTCATGTTTAGTGTGGCTAGTGTGTCCCTGAGTTGGTGTCGTGCTTTTGTTCTCTTTGTGTAAGTGTGCATTGGTTGATGATGTGTGCTGTGTCTTCTGTGTCTGTTCCGCACGTGCATGCCTCGTCGGTGTTTCTCAGGGCGAAGCGTTGGTAGTAACTCTGCATGTTGCCGTGTCCTGTTATTAGCTGTGTCGTTTTCCACGACAGGGTGATTCTTTGATTTCCTATTGTTGGGAATATTTCATATGTAGTTCTTCCTGTCTTTGCTTGTTCCCAGTGTATCTGCCATCTTGTTGTTTTTTGTTTTTGTTTTATGACGTTCAGTTCTTTTTTGCTTGGATGTATGGTTTGTGTTTCCTCATTGTTTATCTGTGTTTTGGCGTTGCTGTTAGCTTTTCTTATTCCTGGATTTGATCTGTTGATATGTTCTATTGCTATGATTTGGTTTCTGTCTCTCTTATATTGTATGTGTTTTTGTATTTTGATGACCGTTTTATTTCTGCTGTTCTTGTTTTCTATCATTTTGATTTCTCTTTGTAAATCTGTAGTTATTTTGGTGTTGCCGTCGTTATGGTTTATCCATTCCAGTGCTTCTTTAATGGCATGTAGTTCTGTTGTGTGTATGTCTTTGCCGTCTGTTACTTTTCCTCCTTTTTCATTCCATGTGATGTTGTCTCTAGTTTTCACTATTCGGTATGCTCTTCTGTTGTCTTCTTGTGCTGTTGCGTCTGTGTAGATATGTATTTTGTATTCATCTGCTTTTTCTATCCCTCTGTATTGTTTAGAAGGGTGTTGTTTCACGCTGTGTTTGATTTTGTTGTGCTCTATTTCTTGTCTGTGTCGTTGTGTGTGTGTGTATCCCACCTCCGCTTCGACCTGTAGTGGCACCGTCCCCGCTAGTACATGCAGTGCGTCTGTTGATGCTGTTTTGTATGCTTTCGTGATCGCCAGCAGAAAAGGTCTTTCCGTGGCTCGTAGGTGTCTCTGTATGCGCGTATCCTTGGTTCGGTTTCCCCAGATTTGTACTGCATACAGAATGAGTGGTTTTACTGCCTTCTCGTATATGATCTTCAATATCTCTTTGTCGGTTCCCCATTCTCTGCCAGCGACCACGAAGAGTTTGTTTGAGATGTTTTGTGTTTTGGCTCGTAGGTGTTTGATGTGATCTATCCAAAGCATTTTCCGATCTATGACCATTCCCAGGTATTTAATATTTTCCTTGTTTGTTGGGATGTGTCCGTCCATTTGTATGTGTGGTGGTGTGTTACTGTGTGCTGCCCCCGTGATGTACATTGTTTCTGTTTTATCTGTGTTGTATGATAGTTTATTCCTGTCTGCCTATGCTTTGCAGGCGTCCCAGGTCTTTTGCCACCTTTTCGTGATCTGTTGTTGCGTTCTACCTGCTATTATTATGACCTGGTCGTCTGCAAATGCCTGGGTTTTTATGTATTCGTCTTTCCCGGTTACTGTGTCCAGGGTCTGGAACCAGTCTTCCATGACTATAGTCCATAGGATAGGTCCTAGGCTCGATCCCTGGGAACAGCCCCGTTCGGTTTGTCACGTTCCCACTCGTTATTGTTCTGTCTTTCAATAAGTCTGCGCTGATGTTTTGTAGATTGTGTGGTGTTTTTATCCGTGTCATGATGTTTTTTATGTTCGGTGTCCATGCAGTATTAAAGGCGTTTGAAATGACTGGTGTAATAATTTGTGTATGTTATTTCTTGCTTTTGTTATTGTGTATAGTGTGGATGATTTTTTGTATTGCGTCTGTGGTGTTTATAGTTTTGCGGAATCCAAATTGTCTTTTATCTATTTTGCTGTGTGTTTCTAGAAAGTATGTGATTCTTTGTGTAATTAACTTGTCAAGAAGCTTCCCAAGTGTCGGCAGCAGCGATATGGGTCTTTGGCCTTTCCCCTTTTTTGGTATCCATACCAAGTTTGCCTTTTTCCATAACTTTGGGAATGTCCCTTGTGCCAGTGCGTCTTGATATGTGTTGAGTAGGTCTTCTCCTATGGCTTCTACGATATGCACTGCTGCTTCGTTTGGGATGCCATCCTTGGCTGCTGTCTTGTTCGGTTTTAGCTTCTTGGCAAGTTCGTGTAGTTCATTGTAAGTGAATGTTGTGTCATTATCTGTTTGTGTACACTGATAAAAAAAATTGTTCCTACAACAATACTTTTAACCAAACACATGGTTAATATAGGCACCACAGGTCAGTATTGTTACGGGAACTTTTTTGAAATGGTTACATTCATTTCGGTTGTGATAACAATTTGATTTTAATGTTAGTGCAACAATAAACAGATCGTTTACAGAACCAATGTATGATTGTATGTGGAAAAGAACGAGTTCGGTTAGAGGATCTAAACCATAATAGCCAAGGTAACCATACCAGGTGTATTTGTTCCCAATGCTAAAACAATACTAGTCTGGTCACAGAATCATGTTGAAACAACCAAACTAGTTAGGTTGGAGAATTTAAATGATTGGTGTCACAACGAAACCAGGTTTGTAGTACGCGAATATAATTATGTTGATGGAAGAACGCTGGTTTCGCTACAGAATCTAAAAAATGTCCTTGAAGTAACCAAACTAGGAATGCTTGCATGATCAAATAAGTTCAGTTGAAAAATCCAAACCGATATTATTGAGATAACCAAATCACGGCTTTGGTACTAGAAAAATATTCTGTTCGTAGAACAATACCAAATCAGCTCCTGCATCTGAACGAATATTGTTAAAGTTACCTCTTTAGTAGGCTTTCACATAGAAATTGGTTTGGTTGGAGAATCCAAACCGAAATTGTGGAGATAACCAAAGCGGTGGTTTATGTGGAAAATGATCCTGTTCATAGAATAATACCAAATTGGCTTCTGAATCTTAATGAATGTTGTTGTAATAACCAAACGACATGCTTGCCTCAACAACCAAGGTTAGATAATACGAACCATCAGAATTGTCAGAATAACCAAACCAGGTTTCTTGACATATTTTTTCAGAATTTTATGTTTTCTGTTAGAAAAAAAATATAATTCCAAAGAAGTCTATACAAACATTGTACTCTGAATTTGCCTATCTGAAAAAATAAGTTATAATACTTGTCTTTTCCAAAAAGATATGTTTCGGAAACTATATCTGCCTCCGTTACCAAACTTATTGTTAACTTTTGGAAACGGATGCAAATATAGTCTATGAAACGTCAATCTGTTTTGAAAATTGTTGTTTTTGTTGTTTAAAAATTGTTTTTTCCGTTAACCAGCTGTCATCCCCCTACGAACGACAGCCCTCAGAAGTCGAAACTTGTGCGAGCAAAGGATTAACGAGGTCTTACCATTTAACGTGCGATTCCTTGCACGAGACCAGTGACCATGCGGGGAATTGAACCAACGTCCCTCTGCTTGATAGACTAGCGCTCTACCATCATGACCACTGCGGCCAATGATAAATAATATTATTCAGTTATTTCGACCAATGTTTTTCAGATATGCAAATTCAGAATATTATAAGTTACTGACATAGATAAATAATTTGGAACACACAGTAACTTTTCTCCTACATTTGTGAGGATTTACTTGAATCATCATTTTTTCTATTAATTTTCGGAAGGTGGTAAAATCTAAAAATCCATGCCAAAAATCCTGGTTTCGCCATTTTAACAATATATCATGCAGTGAAACGGTCTACAAACATAGGGAAATTCTGTGTATCTATGTACATGAGAAATCATACTAAGAGTATCTATATCGAAATCTCAGTGGAGTACGGTGAACACAACGCAACGTAGTCGATTATATATATATTACCACTGTTGTTGGCGCGCTAGTCTGAACCGTATTGCATATATGTATACAGTGCCCGTCTAAAGTCCGTTCCCCCCCTACTAATTTTTGAACCACTGGGTATATCGCAACTAAATTTGGAGGGCTTTAATAGGAGATAAAAACCTACTTTTTCATGAAAAAATTAATGCCAAAAGTTTCAAAATGGTGGCTGAGCGCCATTTTCAATTTTTTTTTTTAAATAGAACATCCCATATATTATTCCATTTTCGAAATTTGCTCATAATTCTCAACAGTTTGCTATGATACACTTTACTCCTAAATTCGATTCTTTTCGAAATATTAACGTTTGAAAGGTGAAGTTTTGTTAATTTCAAACACAACCAAAAACACTAATGTTGCTTTCAATCAAGTGTGCATGGGAGAAAATCGTCGCGGTAACGTCTTGTTTACTGTCAAATTAACTGTAACTGTCAAATAGTCAATTGACCGCCTCAATCATTTTATCAGTCCGTATGTTCAATGATAAATTTTCCGAGAATCCTATTTCAAGGATATATTTGCGCAAACTTTTAAATAAGCTCCAAGCAACTGGTACGCTGAAAGATGCTCCAAGATCGGGAAGACCGCCTCTTTCAGAAGAAAAAAAGGTAGAAATTGTTGCTGAAATAGTAATCAATCCGACTCACTCGACGTCGAGTAAGTTCAAAAAGTTTCCAAAGAGTCCTAAAAAAAGAAAAGTTTCATCCCTATAACATGAAAATCCTGCATGCTCTCACGGAGGATGATCCAGACCGGAGGGTTAAATTTTGTGAATGGTTAACAAGAACAATTGAAGGAGAACGGGGCTTCCTAAAACGTGGATGTTTCTCAGACGAATGCACGTTTTTTCTTAATGGAAAAGTCAACAAACAGAATGTACGATACTGGAGCGATACTAATCCGCAAATTTTCAGAGAGGGACATACCCAGTTTCCTGAAAAGGTGAATGTTTTGGCGGGGATTTTAGGCAATCGCGTTGGGCCGATTTTCGTCAGAGGCAATCTTAAAGGAGTTCTTTACAAAAATCTTTTAGAAATGCAATTGAACCTCGAATAAGGCAAATTGTATTGAACAACCAGGAAGAGTTTGAAAATCGTGAAATCATATTTCAGCAGGATGGGGCACCTCCCCATTTCGATCGCATGGCTAGAGACTTCCTCGATACTAACTTTCCTGGGCGATGGATAGGTCGCAGGGGAACTACAGAGTGGCCACCAAGATCTCCGGATCTCACACCTCTAGATTTTTTCCTTTGGGGGTATCTGAAGTCAAAAATCTACACCAATGAATGCCAAACAATAGAAGAGTTGGAACGCAGAATAATAGATACATGTGAAGAAATAGATTAACAGACTTTCATCAACGTGAGAGAAACTATTTATAATAGGGCACTTTATTGTCAAGATTTAGGAGGGGGCCACTTCGAACACTTGATAAAATTATTGTTGGGGTTTAATAAAAGAGTTATTCAAAAATAAAATATAATTTTTAACCCAACTAATTTGTTTTGATTGTGAATTTACAGAACGCATTCGTAGGCTTCGAGATTTTCCAGTAAGTGGTGCTGTTTATCCTTAATAAACTCTCTTTACGCATCTTATTGGTCGAAATAATTAAGAGGTTTTACTACAAATTAATAACAACGTGTAGTTAGCAAAACGTTTCACAGGAAGTGACCAACCATACTTCATTTCATACCGGAATGTCACATTTCAAACGTTAATATTTCGAAAATAATTGAATTATGAGCAAATTTCGAAAATGGAATAATATACGGGGTTCTATTATAAAAAAATATTGAAGATGGCGCTCAGCCGCCATTTTAAAAGTTTTAGCTTTGAGATTTTCATGAAAAAGTTGGTTTTCATCTCCTATTAAAGCCCTCCAAATTTAGTTGCGATATACCAGGTGGTTCAAAAATTAGTAGGGGGGGAACGGACTTTAGACGGGCACTGTATATGAAATATATAGCATTTCCCTATATTATGAAATCACATCACCGTACGATATACTGGTTCAGATTTTCTAATCTTGGTTGTTTACACAAGTATGTATAGTTCGTTTATTTCAACATTCGTTCAAATACAGAACTCAATTTGGTATTGTTCAATGAACAGGATATTTTTCCATAAAATTTCAGATTATAATACGTTACTGGAACAGGTACATAATTTTGGAAATGCATTAACATACCAGGGTCAATTGATTCATTTACACCTCTACACTTTGTTTTTTCATTTTCAGACGTGGAAGGCTAAAATATACAAAAAAAATGTCGAAAAACAAATTTCAATCACTAAACAAACTTTCAATTTATAGTAAATAAATAAAACTATTTTGCTCCTGAAACATTTCTCATTTAGTCACAAACCAAATGAGGTTCTGAAAAATCTATTCTATTTCTGAAACAACCACACTGGGCTTGTAGAATAGGACAATTTCACAAGAAAAGAGAAAGACGTATAATTGAATAAAATATGGAATCTAAAGCAGTATCCAAAGTTTCTAAAAATCATGTACCCAAAAACAACCAAACTGTAGAAGTTTGTCCCAGTTTTTTTTCATTGTTAATTTATTTATTAAATAAAGTACATACACTTTTAACACATTTTTGTGGAAATACTTAGAGGGTTCATCGGTGAGGTTAGACACTCTTCATTGTATAAAACAAAATATTGTATTAGTAATTTGAATAACGTTCGAATATAAAGTAGTTATCAGTTATTTAGGATAATCACATGAAACATATATATCAATCAGCCATTTGTAAAATCGATCATATAAATTCACTTGATCTGATTTTGTAGGACAGTGTCCAACTAATCAATTATTGAAGGAAATTAATACAACGAATTATTCATGTTATTTGTTTATTTTTACGATATATAATAACAAAATTAAAACAAACTAGAAAATATAAAACGAAAAACAAATAATATTAAACAACAAAATTAATTACAAAAAAAATCTCATACATCAAACACCATCAAATGTTTCAGTTTACCATTCGAAAAACATGTTTTCAGTGAGAAGAAAAGTTTAATGCATCATGATGACTTTTTGAGAAATAAATTGGTTAATTATTGCTATTTTTTCCCTTTGAGGTAATGATGTTATTCCGTGAGAACAGATATGGCAGACAATAATCCCACTGCAATCTCCTTTTCACCTATATTGAAGAATAGATAAATCAGTTCGAGGGAACTTGAATATAAATAAAGAATATGCTAGTGTGAAGTTCAAATGGCATTTCATAGACAATCAAAAGATATTTCCATGAAATATGCCCAGCATTTTACAAATAATAACATATCACTTACTATTATCTATGGGATCATGTTCTTTGAATAGATTCTTGATGAGTGAATCAGTCCGAGTAGAGGCATACTTCAGAATATTCCCAACTAAAGAGGTAATTTACCAAATGCCTTATGTTCATACTCTCCAAAGGATTGCTTGAAATCAGCTTCAATCCGATGAAGAAAAATTAGCTCAGTATTTGGCAGGTGATAGTTAAAAAAATGTTATACATACATAAATTTTTTTCAACCTTCTACAGTCTGAACATTTAAATATGTTAATTCTAGTAAATGAAACAATTTGTCTCGATAAGTTACTGTGTTTAGAAGACTGTTGCCTCCAAAGAAGTTAATTTTGAAAAATAATAATTTTTGAGTTAACTTGAATTTATTTGTTCAGATATGCAAACAGATATTCAAAACAACAACAGTCTTCTGAAGGCAGTAATTTATGAGGACAAATTGTTGATTCATTATCTTCTACACTTGTACAGATTTCCTTAATCTGAATTTTTTTAATTTTCAGGCTGTGGTAGGTTAAAATTCCCAAAAAGCTATGTCAAGTAACAAAAGTCCTCGACAAAATCAAAGTTTCAATCAATACATACATGCGTTTCAACCAAGAAAATGTAGTTTTCATAAGAAATTAATTTGTTAGATAAAAATTATTATCAGTGGAAACATTTTTCATTACGTTTTTAAATAATTAAAGTTTGTCATTCATTCATACACATTAGGTTTAGATTAAAAATATTCGTTTTTAAAAAATTACCAGAATTTTGAAATTTGCCAAATTTTCGCTGATTGCTTTTTACTGAAATAATGAAAAACACAAAAATATTTAATAATCAATTTGGTATTTTTTTCCAGGTCTTATATTATCCAAATACTGAATTGATTTTTCCCTTTTTTCAACATTTTGGTAAACAATAAACAATCAGCAATAATTTATCAAATTTTGAAATGCTAAGTGCTAACGAAAGGTTTATTTTTATTTTTAACTTTTTGTTCATCAAATGTATAGCATTCGATGAAGTAACACATTCATAAATTATATTGGAGCCCTTTATTTTTCGTAGGACTCTAAGCACGAAATATCAGTGTATAATTACACTCATTATATTTTATTATATAGTTTAACACACAAAAAATTGCCAAGACTGTCCTAGCTTGCCTAGTTATCGAGCAATTCAATTTTATCGATTGGTCGCGCGAAAAAAAATTGAAATAAACAAATTCTCTTGCAAATCCACAATGGAAAATTCAACAAAATTTCAATATCGATTTTCTCGTAAACTATTGTTTATATGGAAAAATTACAACAAAACCTTCTTTCAGGAAATTAACCAAGCTCCCTTTTTTGTCATGATAACTTTTTAGAAATTTTCAAAGGTTGGCGAGTTTTAGGCGAAAACATGCTATTTTGAGCAAGTGGTTGTTTTTTTGTGGGGAAAGCCGTGTCACTATATAACAGATTTTTGTGATTTTATGGTATATGGGACCAGTACTAACAGTTTATGAATGAACATTTCTATGTGGCGAATTTTTGTGTTGGAAATTTCTACACCACCACTATTAATGTGTCCCCTATAAAATTACCTGTTTCAAGAAAATTTAAAATATCTTTCGAAATGAGATATTCATACAGAAAATACTCTGACTGCAAGTATGTAGGTAGTTAGACGTTATTTAACATTTCAGTAAATCCCCGCCATTGTACCTACCTAGAAACTAAAAGCATGACATGCACCGAAACCTGGCATTCAATCTTTCCTGCAGATAAGAAGAAGATGTTAATCAACAGCTGAAGGATAATTTCACAAATGCAAAACACTGGCAACAATTATTTCATCGAGGAAATTCAATGTGGTTCTGGATTTGCTCAACTGGCGGCCATTGAAAATTACGACCTAAAATCTATTGAGTTTGTTGACTTACCTACGAATACTGATACCTAGTGGTCCATTCTCCATGAAACCAAAATTTTGTTCATTTCTTCCATAGTAAGAACTACACAAAAACCGAAGGAATTACCAAAAAACTTATTAACTATGCAAAAACTGTGTAATGAAGCGGCGTCCAAAATGGAATGATGCAACCGTTTTAAAGTTCGCATAGGTGGCGCAACCTGTTACCTCGATAGTCGACCAAACGTAGTTATATGGATAGCAGAACAAAAGGGCAGAAAGAATGTTTTTATCAGGGGATTTCGTGATTTCTCAGTTTCTATATTTCATTCGGCAAGGCTTATGTTATGATGCAGGCATAATTAAAACAACGTTATGCCTACACTAGGAACAGTGGGAACTCATTTTCCATGTTTGATCAAGATGAATAGCTCACTGAACCAGAACCAAACTAATTGGTTTCTATGATGACAATTTAGACAGTTGATTCGGGAAGAAAGTTTTGTTAGGTTGACAATACAAGTTTGGTTTATGAAAATGTGTTCATCTTATCAGATGAATTGTTGCTCTTACCAGATCAATTGTCAATGCAGCCACATCATCTAAACAAAAAGGGGTTGTTGAAAGAACCATATCAAGGTTGTCCAATAACGAAAATCATTGTTGTAGAAACAAGAACATTATAACAAAACCAAGTATTGCTCTGCGAACGACTACCATCTTCTTCAGTATGATATATAGAAACCAGAATTATGGTTCGAGTAATTAAATTTTTTCTAATCGAATGAGTTTGGTGGTAACCACAATATTTTTTTTCAGTGTATGTTGGTTACTTATGTTGTGTAGTATTTGTGTGTGCTCTATTGTGTTTTCTGTGTCTTTTGGGAAGTAAGTGTTTATCAACTCTTCGTGTATTTTGTCTTCGTTTTCTGTCCATGTGCCATCTGTTTTTTGTATTGTTTTTAGTTGTGTTTTTTGCTTCTTGTTTCTTCTGAGTAGTTTGTAAGCAAGTCCCCAAGGGTCGTTCTGACCATTTGTTGTAATGTAGTCCTGTATGGATATTTGTTTCGTGTTTTTTATTTCATTTTTATATGCTCTTCTTTTTTCTTCGTATATTCTTTTTTAATTTTCATTTTGCCTGTCTTCTTGCCATCTCTTCCTTGCTTTGTTTGTATCTGTTCTGTGTTTGGCTAGTTCTTGAGACCATCATATTTGTTGTTTCCTTTGTTTCTTTTTCTTGTATGGTATTGCTTCTCTGCATGCTTTTTCACATATTTGTTGAATCTTTTCTGCTTTTAACTCAAAGTCATCATTTTCTGTTGTTGTGTATGTCCCGAGGACTTGCTTAAATCATTCCCAGTTTGCCTTGCCTTGTGTGTGTGGTGTCCTGTTTCGTATGTGATATATCTGTGGTCGCTTAAGGTCTCTTCGTCTTGTACTGTCCAGTTTTGTATGATTGTGCCTTTGGACATTGTGACATCAACCCAACTTTGTCCCCTGTTACAGCTATATGTGGCTATATCATATCTGTTGTTTTCCATGTAGAATCCTTGTAATATTGACCATTCCATGAGTTCTTCTCCTCTCTTGTCGGTTTCTGGTCCACCCCATACTGCGTTCTTTGCGTTGATGTCGCCTGCTATTACTATCTTTCCTATGTGTTCTTCGATCTCACTAAATTTTGTGTTGTGGTGTCCTCCGGGTTCGTCATAGATGTTTACTATGGTTGTTTTATGTGGACCTTGGCCTATTTGTGTTGTTACGGTGTTCTTGTTGCATAGGTTTGTTATTTTTATTACGTTTTTATGTTATTTTTTATGAATGTGCCTGTTTTTGAATCTTCATCGTGTTTGTATAGCGTGTGTGTGTCTGTGGATATCATTTTGTTGTAGATCTCTTGTATGATGGTGATGCTTATGTCTTCTTCTTTTATTTTTTGTAGGAGTTGGTCAGTGGCGGCTTTGCCTTTCCCTATGTTTATTTGTATCATTTTCATGTGTTTTTGTTTGTGTTGTGTTCTAGCTGGCATTTTGATAGTTAATTGCAGTCTTCTGTTTTGTATCGGGCACTTAGGGTCTCTTGCCTCGTGTCCCCTCGGTGCTAGACGTAGTTGTTCGCAGTTTGCGCAGTTTGGTCGTCTTTCACACGTTACTCCTTCGTGGCTTCCTCCGCGTCTGTAGCATTTTGTCTGTTCCTTGCAGTGCTTCAGCACATGCCCGAATCTGCAGTATCTGAAGCACATTGCCACCCACAGGCACGTACTCCTCTACCCTAATAGCTAGTGGATCGATAGAGACTTCTTCCATTTTGATTGTGGTCCTGGATATGTCGGCGTTGTCTGAATTATCATGTTTTCTCTCCTTGGGTTTCTGCACGGTCTCTTGTATATCGGTTTAATATTCGTCTGTAGATACTCGATGTCGTAGCTCTCCAGTAGGGTTTCATTTTCTTTTATCAGGGACTCTATGATTTATTCCTCATTTAGTCCTTGCTCTATGCCGGTCAGCATGATCATCGGGTTATATCCCCCCATGTTCTTCGTTTGTAGAATTGGTTTTGTCTTGAGTGCTGTGTGTATCTCAATTACTTGTTCTTCGTCCCTTGCTTCTATGATGATTGCACCGCTGTTTAGTTGTTGGATGCTGAGTAATGCTTTTGTGTCCTTGTCTTTTTGTAATATTTCCTTGATTGCCTTCATTGTTGTCCTTGAGTCGCTGTCTGCTTGTCTTATGATGAGTTCGTGCTTTTTGTCTGGTGTGTTCCATGTTGGCTGTGGTGGTCTAGTTGTTGTCGTTCTGGAGGTGGTTTGCGCATATGTTGGTTGTTCTTATGTTTCGTTGTCTGTGGCTGTGCTGGGTCCTGGTGTTTGTTCTAGTTGGTTCCTGTAGTTTTGTGTTGGTGACATCGGTACTTCTGTCTGCATCCGTGTTTCCTGTTGGTTTTGGTTGTGTGGCATCGGTAGTTGGTATTGTTGCTGTATTGGCCGTAGTTGTGGGAATTACTCTTTGCCGTGTGATATGGTTGCTCTCGTCCTCCAGAGTTGGACTTGGCCATTAAGTCTGGCGTTTGCTGTCTGAAGTGATCCTAGTTTCCTAATTGTCCTGTTCAGTTTCGCCTTGATTGCCTGTGCTGCTTCTCTTATGCTGGCTTGTGCTGCTTTTGTCATCTTGCCATTATTCTCTGTTGCTACCTATTTATTTATTTTTTCCACTGCGTTTATTATGTCTTCCATGTCTTGTTATTCTGTGTCCATATTTTCATTTTTATCTTCGTTTTCCTTTCCGTATTGTTCTTGTTGTTTCTTGTCTTTGTTGTTCTCCATTTCTTCCTCGCTATCGTCGATAATTGTTGCGTCCAGGTTTATTTCCATGTCCATTTTTTTCTTTTTCGCTCCCCCTGTATTTTCTTGTGGTGGTGTCCTTTCTATTCTGCTACTTCTGTTAAAAACAAACTCCGCTTCTTCCTGATTTCTGTAGTTTGTTTCCATTGTAGGTGGTGGTTTCTCCTTATTGTCCATGGTTGCCTTATTTCACTTTTTCCTTGTTCACTTTTGTTTTCACTTTCACTTCCTTCGTTTTTTGTGAGAGGGTGAATTTTTTTTTCGAAAATTAAAAAAAAAAAAGTCCAAAAATGTCTTGTGTGTAACTTCAATATCTATATTCGCGAGGGGTGTCCGCACTATATATCGAAATTTGATAGAAGAGACAGTGATTTCACAGAAGAAAATTGTGAAATTGAAATAAAAATTGAGTGTTAGCCTTATTCTGAAAAAAAATTATATACCCAATAATAAAAGGAATAAGTCTTTTCAATTTCATATAGGTATAATAAAATTAAATTTTTACCTGATAATCATAATGGTAGAATAGATCTGAATAAAATTTGTGTGGGTAAAAATCCGCAGTTACACAATCATTAACAGATAAATCATCAGAATAATTCACAGTATGATTGAATTATTAGCAGAGGCGAAACTTTCGAGGAGTTAGGAAATTTGCATATTGATTGAGACTGTAAAATGGTCTGACATAAATTCTTGACTATTACAGTTTCAAAAAGATTTAGAGAAAACAAAATATAGTCTAGTGTTGAGCCTCGATCAATATATAGGTACTCATATACTGTGAGTCAAAGATAATAATAATAACAGTAAAACCATTTTCGTCATAGTTTCTAGCTTCTGTCGAAACAAACATCGTCGAAAAAGAAGAGAAAAAATGGAATAAATATCAATAACTCTTTTAACTCTGCAGGCTGCACCCAAAGCATTCTGTTAAAATGGTGGTTCTGATAATAGCTAGGTGTCCTTGATTTAATGATGGAATCTGAAAATTATACCGGCTTGCCTTTATACAATAGAAATCCTTGCCGTATGAATGCAGAAGGCCTTCATCTTTGGTTCACTTCGTCTGTTCAGGGCACATGAATCTCGGACCAAATAATCACTCACCCTACGGATGTAGGGAACGGATATTTGGGTAAATGATACCAGCGTGCCCTCCAAATGTATAACAGCTTCTGAAACTGGCCCGACTTGGATAGTCCTTACCGATAAAATATCTCGAGAATATATTGAAAAAAATTGAGATGATTTGAAACATAATGAAATCGTTATATATACGTAATACAACATCAAACGAGGAATGAAAAATAATTTTAAAAATGTATATATTAAAACAGAGCCGCAGCTCTGCAATTGCTTCTTCTATCCATGGTGGATCATGGCATTTCTCGTTTCGCAAGGAACGTTGTCGTATTATCTCTTCCAAAACACAATCCTCATAAAACCTTTCTTAAAACGAATTTTTTGGGTGAATTAAAATATAAGGGACATTATACCGATCTAAAATTAATTTACAGCATTATTTTTGAAATCACAGGCATCATAAAGCGGATGATACTCGTGAACAAGCGCCTATAAAGCGTCCTGCCCCAAAACTCGTTGCGCGTGCTTTTAAAGCTTACTTGTGCATTTCTATCATAATATATACTATTTAGGCCAGAATGACTAATTCTGCATTTGTATAAATCATCTTGAAACACCCTTTTTCAGGCCTCCGTGTAAAATGACTGATTTTATATTTGTATAAATCGTCTCAAAACACTCTTTTACCTGCCTTAGCCCTAAGCACGAAAGTAAAAACTGTGGAAACTCACACTGATGGTTTGCCTGAAAGTGACAGCTTCACTTAGTCATATCACAACACACTGTTTTGCCAGTGCTCGTTATTGAAGACCTGCCTTCAGCCTGTGCCCTCAAACATTACTCGCACTCATTGCAGTTTGTTGATTTTCAAATAACTAGGTATTTCACCATTATAAATGAGAAAAGAGAAATGTCTCTCCGACCACTGCAATCAAACATCACCCGCACTTATTGCAGTTTTCTGATTTTCAAATAACTATTTCTCCATATAATTGAGAATCAAGAAATATCTAATTACCCACCACGATTACATTGATCACACATTTCATTTACATGAATTATTCATGTTTTTTTACACCACTCAAAACTTAAATATCCAAAAATATCAATCCCCTTATTTTACACCAAGAAATTGAGACACTGCACTGATCAACCTACAAATCCGTTGAAATGCATCATACACAAACGAAATCTTCAATTGCAAAATATATTCGAGGGTACAAAAAATGATTATCCCAAATTCCTGCGTGTCCATACAAATGCATGTTGCCAAGCATTTATAAAAAAAAATCTTTGAGTTCATATTTCATTCTTTATACAGGCTTGTACCTTATACTACAAAACATGGGAACATGGGAGTTGATATTTCAAGAACATTATTCAACGGCATTTTTGTCAAAAGTCATATGTCTCTAGATATTATTCAGCCAGAATCTGAATTAATGATTGAATATATAATATAAAACGAGAATAATTGTGTCATCTGACATCACTGCATGGCGGCGTGATATTTCCATTTTCCGATCGTAGTAGCAATTGATTCGGTAACAATGCTTAATTTTTATGGTTGCATACTTGGATAAATATTCATTCGGATGGCTCGTGGCTCCTCTGTCGGATTAGTTTGTCAAGCCTGATCAAATGGCTACCTTAAAACGCCGCCGCTGCCAAAGCAACATCATCATCTTGCGCCATATACGTAGAAGCTGATTGCCATCATGCAGTGGAAACTCTAGTTGGGTACCCAAGAAACAATATGTAGTCTAAGATCCGAACCTAAATCGACCTTCACCTAGCTAATAATAGAATAATACTAATTTTATAATAAATTTTGTATATTAGGAGATATATCCATAATGGGATGCCAAAAAAAATTCTGTACAGAATATTTTTAATAATTTTTTTGAAAAAAAAAATTTTTTCATTCAATGTTGCAACATCAAGATAATAAGAAAAAATCATACTGGACTCAAAGTATAAAACATATAGAATGTGCAGACGTAGGGTTGTCTATTATTTACCTTGTCGAACTACTGGGTTGCCAGGTATAAACAGGTCTAGTACTTTGAGGACAATATGAATTTTTCTTATTATCTTGATGTTGCAACATTTAATTAAATATCTTTTTCCAAAAAAATTATTAAAAATATTCTATCCAGGATTTTTTGGCAACCCATTTTGGATATATTTTCTAATATACAAAATAAGTATTTTTCTATCATCAGCTAGCTGAAGGTCGATTTAGGTTCGGATCTTAGACTTATGGGACTATTGACAATTTTAGTTGCTTTAGTGGAACCAAGAAGTTTATGTATGTTGCCGTGAGTTTCTACCCATGGGAACAAACATAAACAATAAGCAACCAAAAAGTGTCAGTGTCGGTTTCTTTAAGCTTTTCAGGAATGTGTGATCTGAACAAGAATTTGTTTGTTCATTTTTACGAATCCATCCTTTTTCCATAGAAACAAATCGGTACTCTCTTAATATCACATGATAATCCAGATCTCTTTTTTTTTGTAGCAACTGTGTTAGCGAAATATGTCGTGAATTTTAAATAAAGTTCGTGAAGTTCAAATCGTTTCCGAGTATTTCTACAGATCTCTTTCGACAGTTTTCGAAAGATTCGTTGATATTCTACTGTCAGATGTTTGTGTTTCCTCAGATCGTATTGATCGAACCATTTCTGAAAAATTATCTATTCTATTTCAACTTCTTTGAGAAACCGATATAGTGCAGGACGGCGACCGCTCAACAGTATGTACTGTGACTGAAAAAGTCTTATAGATAGATAATTAGAGTTTACTAATCCGTTCTGCTATAGATTCTGTAGATGGGACAAGTCATACTATGTAAATGAAAGGAAATATGATATAAGATGTATAGGCGCTGTTGTATGTGAGTTGAATAAATAAGACATAAAAAAATAAAAATGTATTATCTCGACATATTGATAAATAGAGAGGAGATCAAAACTTCCAAACTCTCACTGAAGAATATTATATGTCTGTACTGTAAACTATATAATAATAATAATAATAATAATAATAACCGTACTTCCCCAGACAACGGGGAGGCCGTGGACTTTTGAGTTTGGGGTGTCTACATAACAGAATGGTACTGGATGGAGCCTGTAAAGTCATCAGGGGTTCAGATCCCCTTCTCTGCTTGGTATGTGATCATGAAAAGGCAGGGATTGGAGCATTTCTTTTCAAGGCAGCAACCCGTGCAGCCGATGAACTCGATCTCGTATTCGACACTGAACGGACAAACCCAAACTCTATCACCGAGTTGGAACCCGTTCAGCAAAAAGCCCACGTAAAAGCTGCGGAGTGTGAGAGGCTCCTGCAGCTACATAAGGATAAGCCGATGCATGGGGTCTTCTTCAAGAACATTGAAGACCTAGGCTTATCCAGAGACCTGACCTTCTCGTTTCTCAGGTCAAGTGGGCTGAAGTCGGAGACTGAGGGATTCATAATGGCCTGCCAGGATGGTGTCTTCAACACTCTCGTCTACCGCAGTCGCGTGATGGGTATAGAGGTCCCTGACACTAGATGCAGAGCGTGTCGTGGGGCAGCTGAGACCATAATGCATTTGCTGTCAGCTTGTCCAGCTTATGCGGTCTCAGCCTATATCCACAGACATAACGCGGCCCTACGAGTGTTGTACTACCATCTACGACACTCGTACGGTGTAGACGAGACACCAGTGTTGCCTTATGCTCCGGGGGATATTGAGTCCGTGGTGGTGAATGAGAAGTGCCGAATCTATTGGAACTATTCATTCCCCACCCTCAGGCAAATACAAGCCAATAAGCCTGATGTAGTACTCCTCGACCATCAAAGTAGGACGATTTTCGTCATTGAGTTTTCAGCTCCTGGCGAAACGAACATCGTCCGAAAAGAGGAGGAAAAACGGACTAAATATCGAGATCTTCTCTTTGAACTCCGCAGGCTTTACCCAAACCATTCTGTCAAGATGGTGGTTCTGATAATAGGGGTCCTTGGTGGAATGATGGACACACTGCTCTCAAACCTAAAAATCACACCGGCTTGCCGTGACATGGCAGAAATCCTAGCCGGGCGAATGCAGAAGGCCATAATTCTTGGTTCACTCCGCCTACTCAGGGCACATGATTCTCGGACCCAGTAATCACTTACCCCATGGACGTGGGGAGTGTTTACTGGGGTTAATGACACGCCAGCGCGCCCCCCGGAAGTGTCGGAGCTCCGGAGACAGGGCCTGACTGGGTAATTCCAAACGGAAAAAAAAAAATAATAATAATAATAACCGGAGGCATAAGGTCACCCATCTGTTTTACATGGACGACCTTAAACTATATGCCTCTGGAGAAAAGGATCTACATCAGTCCTTAAGGATAGTGCAAGAGTACACGCATGCTATCGGAATGGAGTTTGGGATCGACAAATGTGCCACGGTTCATCTCAAAAGAGGACGATGCGAGGAATACGAAGAGGACGTTTAGCTCGTAGACGAAAGCATCCTACATCATCTGGATGCCGGAGAGACGTATACTTACCTAGGAGTGGAACAACGCCACTCCCAAGAAGTAAACACTGTTAAAAACTCTCTCCGCGGCAAGTATCAGCATAAACTCCGACAGATCTGGTCATCAGAATTGTCGGGGAAGAACAAAGTTGCTGCAACTAGAATGCTTGCCGTTTCGATTCTACTTTACTCCTTTGGAGTAATGAAATGGACTCAGGAGGAGCTGCGACAACTCGATGTTAAAACTCGCAAAATGATGCATCTGCATAGGAGCTTACATCCTAAATCGTCCGTTCCACGGTTATACTTCCCTGGACAACGGGGAGGCCGTGGACTTTTGAGTTTGGAGTATCTGCATAACAGAATGGTACTGGATGGAGCCTGTAAAGTCATCAGGAGTTCAGATCCCCTTCTCTGCTTAGTATGTGATCATGAAAAAGCAGGGATTGGAGCATTTCTTTTCAAGGCAGCAACCCGTGCAGCCGATGAACTCTGTCTCGTATTCGACACTGAACGGACAAACCCAAACTCTATCATCGAGTTGGAACCCGTTCAGCAAAAAGTCCACGTAAAAGCTGCGGAGTGTAAGAGGATCCTGCAGCAACACAAGGATAAGCCGATGCATGGGGTCTTCTTCAAGAACATTGAAGACCTTGGCTTATCCAGAGACCTGACCTTCTCGTTTCTCAGGTCAAGTGGGCTGAAGTCGGAGACCGAGGGATTCATAATGGTCTGCCACGATGGTGTCTTTAATACTCTCGTCTACCGCAGTCACGTGATGGGTATAGAGGTCCCTGACACTAGATGCAGAGCGTGTCGTGTGGCAGCTGAGACCATAATGCATTTGCTGTCAGCTTGTCCAGCTTATGCGGTCTCAGCCTATATCTACAGACATAACGCGGCCCTACGAGTGTTGTCTACGACACTCGTACGGTGTAGACGAGACACCGGTGTTGCGTTATGCTCCGGGGGATATTGAGTCCGTGGTGGAGAATGAGAAGTGCCGAATCTATTGGAACTATTCATTTCCCACCCTCAGGCAAATACAAGCCAATAAGCCTGATGTAGTACTCCTCGACCATCAAATTTTCAGCTCCTGGCGAAACGAACATCGTCCGAAAAGAGGAGGAAAAACGGACTAAATATCGAGATCTTCTCTTTGAACTCCGCAGGCTTTACCCAAACCATTCTGTCAAGATGGTGGTTCTGATAATAGGGGTCCTTGGTGGAATGATGGACACACTGCTCTCAAACTTAAAAATCATACCGGCTTGCCGTGACATGGCAGAAATCCTAGCCGGGCGAATGCAGAGGGCCGTAATTCTTGGTTCACTCCGCCTACTCAGGGCACATGATTCTCGGACCCAGTAATCACTTACCCCATGGACGTGGGGAGTGTTTACTGGGGTTAATGACACACCAGCGCGCCCTCCGGAAGTGTTGGGACTCCGTAGACAGGGCCTGACTGGGTAATTCCTAACGGATAAAAAAAATAAAAAATTATAATAATACGATTTTTGAATCAGCAAGAAATTATATTTTGTTTTCATAAGCTTAAAATAAAATAAAAAGCGGTTTTAATTTAGCAGAACTAAATGGCTGTTCTTCCACTTCTCTGTGATGATGGAAACTGAGAGAACAAAAAAAAATACAAAACCTTGTCATGCATTGGGGAAAGGGAAAAAAATATTACGGCAGTGTGTGTCTGATCGATTCCACTTTCTGTTTGATAACTATTGAAAATTATTAAATAATTTTTTTTTCAATTCTGATTTGAATTTGGAGATATTCACTGATTTGATTTCCTTTGGGATAGAGTTATGGTGTTTACAAATGTCATATGTGAATGATCTCTTGAAAAACTCGGTATTGAATATAGGTGGATTCAAAACATTCTTGAATCTAATATTTAAATTATGAATATCAGTACGATATGTTATTTTCCTATGTGAGTATGATGGCATTTTACTTGTAATGATTTTATGATAGAGAACGTTAGCGTGTAGAGTTCTCCTATTATTCATATTGGTTGGCAGACCCTTTCAATGCGTTTGATATTCTTTGTCTCCTTCTGATACCAAATATCAAACGCAGACAAGAGTTTTGTACTGTCTGAATTTTACGCTTGTATGTGTCAGTTAAATGTGGCCCGTACAGAGAATCAGCATAGTTGAAATGCGACAACACCAATGTTTCACAAACTGACATTTTTAATTTTGAGGATAGATAATGCCTGTTTCTTTATAGAAGCGTAAGCTCGTTGAACAAGTTTTCTTACATGATTTTCAAACCGCAAATGAGAATCCAGAAGCACTCCTAGATTTTTTTCAACATCTACCGTATTTAGCCTGGAACCCATCACATTAATGACGATATTACTATTAACCGTATTTCTCATCTGTTTAGGACCAAATGTCATAACATTAGATTTATCAGAGTTAACGATTAGACAATGATCAGTTGCAGCTTTAATAAATGAGTTGAGTTCATTTTTGATTGACTGGCTAGCATTTTCATACATAAGTGAGGGAAAACTATAATATATCTGCGTGTCGTCGGCATACAGGTGTATATTACATTGCTCAAGACTGTTTATCAAGTTAGATATATAAATACTAAATAGTAAGGGCCCCAAAATTGAGCCTTGAGGCACACCTGGTCTGAGATTCAAAGTTAACGAATTAGTACCCTCAATACAAATTTTTTGTCGTCTGTTTCTCAAATCTAATAACGTATTAACGTAACCGAGCTTTCGGAGAATCCAACATAGTAAAGAATAGAAAGGAGCAATGCATGATTAATCGTGTCGAAGGCTCTACTTAAATCCAATTGTACTAACACTGTACAGTAACCTTGATCTGTGGCTCTAATAATGTCATCCACGACGTGGAGCAAAGCAATTCTGCAGCTGAATCCTTTCCTAAATACAGACTGTACTGGAGGTAGCAAGTTGTGTTGGTTCAAGTAGTCTGAAATCTGGCCCTTTTTTAAGTATTATGGGGCAGGTTTGTCATATGGGTTGGCAACAGATTGTATAGGCGGATAGCAACAAATTCGGAAATTTTTTTTATGTTCTGTATGGATAATAAGCTAACATTTGACTCATTCTTGGATACAACCGTTAAAAAATCCCTTCGCTTGTTAGCGTTCGTTCTTAGAAATATGAAGGAATTTCGTTATCATGAATCTGTTATAACTGTATACAAAACAATAGTGAGACCGATATTGGAATACTGTATGAGTATTTAGAATCCTTTCTGGGCCGTGATGGTCATGATGGTAGAGCGCTTGTCTCTTAACCTAAGGGTCATGGGTTCGATTCCCAGCATGGTCATCGGTCTCGTGCTTGGCATCACACGTTAAAAGGTAAGGGCTGCGTCTTCCCTAGCTCGGACAAGTCTTTCGAAGACTTTTGAGGGTTGTACTCTTATAGGTGTGCAGCTGGTTGACGGAAATAACAATTATTTTAATTTTTTTTTTCTATGAGAAAAACGTCGCAAAAAATAAACAGGTACAAAAGTAACTGGTGGAAGCTCTCAACTACAAATTTTTTCAATATCGACATAATTACACATATGAATGCATTATTAATGTTGAAAGGATACGGCGTACCCTTCTCTCTAAGCGTTTCCACCAAGTGGAAAATAAAAGGCAAACATCTGTCAGAAAACCACTACTTCCCTGGATAATACCACGACGGACATTGAACTATAACTGACAGATATTTGTGCAACGTTCTTCAAAGAAGACCCAATTGCAAGTGCTTGTCTCGTAATTAAACAGAAAATTATCCTTCATTTGGCTGGGAATGACCACCTGCAGACATGCATGTTTCGAGGTTTATTGCCTCTCATCAGTGACAGGGTAGGTTGGACAACATTTTAATTGTCCTGTCCCTGCCAAATGAATAATAATCAACTGTTTAACTAATATTTCCCCACGGATAACACCACGATCTACAACCATGTTGATTGAAGCGCCATCAGCACGGAACAAGACAAAACACTCCCAAGTAGCACAGTCTCCGGGGAGAGAAATCTGTAAAAATTCGAACGAGTTCGAATATATTGTGCCAGAGAGGTATCAACAATGTTGAAAGAATACGGGGTACCATTCTCTCTAAGCGTTTCCACCAAGTGGAAAATAAAAGGCAAACATCTGTCAGAAAACAACTACTTCCCTGGCTAATACCACGACGGACATTGAACTACAACTGACAGATATTTGTGCACTGCGATAAAATAGATTTTAGACAAGAATACGTCTGGGAACAATCTTGTATAAAATTACTGTGAAAAAAAAACTTTCGGCATAGGTGTTATTTACAAACCCCATGAACAAAACACAACCAGTTTTTTAGATGAGTTTGAGGAAAGTTTGAGTTTCATTTATCCAACATGACAATATCATTTACTGGGGCCCTTTGCGGGATACCAGTTGGCCCGCCCACCTTTCGGTATTGGGCCAGTTTCTACCGTCTATCTAGCTTCGCCCTCTGCACACTCCAAAAATTAGCAGTTCAAGTTATCTTTATTTATTTCTTTCTCTTTTCTTTCTACTCTTTTCATTTTTTCTTATAGTTAACAATTTGTCACTTAATCGTCCTACGCGCGCCTTATCCATTTTGAGAGGATCCCTTTGTCTTTGTTTTTCTTTCTTCGCATGAAAGTGATACTAGTCGGCATCCCCATCATCCATGATTATGTGTTCTCCCCAGGTGTTTATGTGTGCTGTTAGTGTGCTGTCTAGTGTGTTTCTGTCTCTGATTTTGGGTGGATATGTTCAGTGCCGGACTGGCCAGGTGAGATAGTGAGAAAAATCTCACGGGGCCCACCCCCCATTTGGGGTCTCGGGGCCCCTAGGAAAACAGACATGTAAACAATAATTTAAAATTAATTAAGAGAAAAGGTCAAATGTCGAAATTGGTTATTGCCAGAAACATGACAAACGCAAATATTCACTTTCGATTTGGTAGGATTTCTTGAGAACCTCTTGCAACGTGACAACAGTGATGCGCGAGTATGTATGGTCGGTGAGCGGTGGGCGGTTTTGGTTTTGGCGCGCGGCGCGCTGCATTACTGATTAGTCGTATGCGAGACACTGAGACAGCAGAGAGTAAAGCCTACCTGTGTCCAAAAATAATTTTATTTGGCGTAGTTGCAAACGCGGCCAGGTAAATATATATCGGGTCGCTCAAAGTTTGTTATGTTTATTTCATTTCTTACTCTAAGACAAGTGTAGAGCTGATCTTGCACCTTAATCATTAATAGTACGAAAACCAATAATTTGTTGAAATTTCCGTATGCGACTCATGAAATAGAATGAACCTGATAATTGGGGGCCCCAATTTTTCAAAATCTCACGGCAAAGATAGGCCAGTCCGGCACTGGATATGTTGTGTTCAATGTGTGTAGTGTGTCTCTTAGTTGGTGTCGTGCTTGTTCTCTTTGTGGTAGTGTGCAGTGGTTAATGATGTGTGGTGTGTCTTCTGTTTGTGTTCCGCACGTGCATGTCCCGTCGGTGCCCCTCAGGACGAAACGTTGATAGTACCCTTGCATGTTGCCGTGTCCCGTAACTGGCTGCGTAGTTTTCCACGACAATTGGATTCTCTCTCTCTCTTGACTTGTGGGAATATCTCATAAGTTGTTCTTGCAGTCTTCGACTGGTCCCAGTGTATCTACCATCTCTTTTCTTTCTGTGTGTGTTTGATGTTATCTAGCTCATTTTTATGTATGTTTTGTGTCTCTATGTTGTTTATATTTGCTTTTGCTATGACTTCAGCTTTCTTGATTCCCTGGTTTGTCCTTTTTTCATGTCTTATTGTGACGATCTGATTTCGGTCGAGTTTTTCTTGGAGCTGTTTTTGTATTTTGATGGCGGTTTTATTTGAGCTGTTTCGGTTCTCTATCATAGCGATGGATCGTTTTCAGTCTGTAGTGATCTTTCTGTTGCCATCGTTGTGATTTATCCATTCCATCGCTTCCTTTATCGCATGTAGCTCTGCTATGTGTATGTCTTTTCCGTCTGTTACTCTTCCTCCCTTTTCATTCCATGTTATATTGTTTCTAGTTTTGACTATCCCGTATGCTCTTCTGTGGTCTTCTTGTGTTGTGGCGTCGGTGTATATGTACGTTTTATATGTTTCTGTTTTTACTGTATCTATCTTCCTGTATTGTTTCGCCGGATGTGATTTCTCGTTGTGCTTAATTTTATAGTATTTATCTCCTCTCTTTGTTCCCTTGCGTGCGTGTACTCTATTTCCGCCTCCACCTTCAGTTGCACCGTCCCCGCTAAGACATGCAGTGCGTCTGTTGGTGCCGTGTTGTATGCTTTTGTGATCGCTAGTAGGAATGGTCTCTCTGTTGATCTTAGGTGTCTCTGTATGCGCGTATCCTTGATACGGTTTCCCCAGATTTGTGCGGCATACAGGACAAGAGGTTTGACTGCCTTTTCGTATATGGTCCTTAGTATTTCCTTGTCTGTTCCCCATTCTCTACCAGCGACCACGAAAAGTTTGTTGGCGATGTTTTGTGTTTTTGTTATGTGTTTGATATGTTTTATCCATAGCATTTTTCTATCTATGACGAACCCCAGGTATTTGATGCTTTCTCTTGTTGGGTTGTGTCCATCCATGTGTATGAGTGGTGGTGGTGTGTTGTTGTGTGCTGCCTCCATGACGAACAATGTTTCTGTTTTTTTCTGTGTTATATGTTAGTTTATTCCTGTCTGCCCAGGCTTTGCAGGCTTCCCAGGTCTTTTGCCACTTCCTCGTGATCTGTTGGTTTGTTCTTCCTCCTATTATTATGACCTGGTCGTCTGCAAATGCCTGGATTTTTGAGTACTCGTCATTACCATTGCTGCGTCCAGGGGCTCGAACCAGTCCTCCATAAATATGATCCATAGTGTAGGTCCCAGGCTCGACCCCTGCGGTCAGCCTCGTTCGGTTTGTCTCGTCACGTTCCCACTCGTTATTGCCCTGTCCTTCAAAAAGTCTGCGTTGATATTTTTTAAATTGGGTCGTATTTTGATGAGTGTCATGGTGTTTTTAATGTTTGGTGTCCATGCTGTATTGAAGGCGTTTGAGATGTCTAGTCTAACTATTTGTGTATTCAATTTCTTGCTCTTGTTGTAGTGTATGGTTTGTATGATTTTGTGTATTGCGTCTGTAGTGTTTATTGTTTTACGGAATCCATATTGTCTCTTATCTATTTTGTTTTGTGTTTCCAGGTGGTGTGTGATGCGTTGTGTGATTGACTTGTCAAGAAGCTTCCCGAGCGTTGGCAGCAGCGAGATGGGTCTTTTCCCCTTCCCTTTCTTTGGTATCCACACCAGGTTCACTTGTTTCCATATCTTTGGAAAGGTACCTTGCTCTAGCGCTTCCTGGTATATGCTTAGTAGTTCCTGTCCTATGGTCTCTGTGATATGTACTGCTGCCTCGTTCGGGATGCCGTCCTTGGCTTTGTTCGGTTTTAGCTTCTTGGCAAGTTCATGTATCTCTTCGTATGTGAATGTTATGTCTTTTTCTGTAAACATTCGAACTAGTTCGAATATATTGTGCCAGAGAGGTATCAACAATGTTGAAAGAATACAGGGGTACCCTTCTCTCTAAGCGTTTCCACTAAGTGGAAAATAAAGGCAAACATCTGTCAGATGTATTCTTTCAACATTGTTGATACCTCTCTGGCACAATATATTCGAATTAGTTCGAATGTTTACAAATTTCTCTTCTCGGAGACTGTGCTGCTTGGGAGTGTTTTGTCTTGTTCCCCTGTATTCTTTCAACATTGTTGATACCTCTCTGGCACAATATATTCGAACCCGTTCGAATTTTTACAGTTTCAATTACAATTAGGTTTTATTAAGGTAGGCAAATTCAAGCATCAGTCTAATAAATATAAATCGAATTCAATTTTATAAATAAAACTCTGAGTAGCTGATAGTATACCCAGTAACCTAGTAATCTCATGGACCGCTGTCCGTAACGCAAATCCTAACTTCGCCAAATTAATATCCCAGTCGCAATGGTTATCGCCCACATAAGACCTAATCATTGTTTTAATCACATGGTTTATTCGTTACGTCGGATTACTTTGAGGGTGATATAGGGGGTTCAGAACCATGGTACAGTTGTAACCTTGAAAGATTTCCCGACATATTGCCTTCCATTGCCACACAAAAAATACTCTGGAACACCGTAGGTCAAAAATACGTCGTTCTCTATATGGCGTTGAATAGCAGCCGCCGTAGCAGTCTTCAAAGGGAACAATAGTGAATATTTTGTGAACACGTCCGCCACAACTAATAAAAACCTATTCCGCCTGGGAGTTAGGGGAAAAGGTCCCATGAGGTCCGTACACACCACTTTCCAAGGTCGAGACACCTTCCTAGTGCCCATAAAACCTGCTAGAGCTTTCTGTTCTGGTTTCTGTGCCTGACAAATTTCGCATCCCCGAACGTATGCCGCTACATCTTTCTTCAAACCTGGCCAATAGTAGGTCTTAGAAACCCTCTGGGAAGTCTTGAAAACTCCCAAGTGACCTGCGGTAACTTCATCATGACATTCAGTAAATACTTCCTTCTTTTTGGGACCTAGGTACAACTAATTTCCAATCAAAACTCTTTTCCAGGTGTGGCACACGACAGGTTACTTATTTGAAAAGTCTACCTCCTTCTATTTTCCACAACTGGAACTTATCTGGCATACTCTCTACCTCATTCATCTGACTCTGGTACCATGTATCAAAATCCTAAACTCTAACATCAATTAATTCTAGTCAGGGAACAGCTCGTGATAAAGCATCTGTACCGTGGTGGTATTTGCCTTTCCGATGAATTACTTCGAAATCGTAGGCGGCCAAGACATCCCGACGGTTCTTTCAAGTTAGCTAGCCACTTGAGACTGGCGTGGTTACCGCCAAACACTCCAACTCTGTGGCGCAATACTTGGACTCACACGAGTTCAAGGTCCAACTAGCATAGGCGATAACTTTTTCTCCATCCTCAAATTCCTGCACTAATTCAGCCCCTAGAGCTTTTTGACTGGCATCGGTCTGCACAATGAATGGTCGGCCAAAGTCCGGACAAGTTAATATAGGGGCGGTAACAAGGCACTGATGCTTCAAGTCTGTGAAGGCTGCTTCTGTTTCGTCATCCCACAAGAACCGTTTTTTCTTTTTGGTTAGGTTTGTCAGTGGTGCCACTCTCTCATAAAAATTCGGAACAAACCTACGGTACCATGAAGTTAGCCTCAAAAACCTGTGAACTTCCTCAACCTTAGCTGGAGTAGGGAAATTAACAACTGCTTTGTCTATAAGTTTTTATAACTTCTGATAATAAAGTATATTTTGACTTTGACTTTGACTTTGACTTTGACTTCGACTTCGACTTCGACTTTGACTTTGACTTTTACTTTGACTTTGACTTTGACTTTGACTTTGACTTTGACTTTGACTTTGACTTTGACTTTGACTTTGACTTTGACTTTGACTTTGACTTTGACTTTGACTTTGACTTTGACTTTGACTTTGACTTTGACTTTGACTTTGACTTTGACTTTGACTTTGACTTTGACTTTGACTTTGACTTTGACTTTGACTTTGACTTTGACTTTGACTTTGACTTTGAATTTGAATTTGACTTTGACTTTGACTTTGACTTTGACTTTGACTTTGACTTTGACTTTGACTTTGACTTTGACTTTGACTTTGACTTTGACTTTGACTTTGACTTTGACTTTGACTTTGACTTTGACTTTGACTTTGACTTTGACTTTGACTTTGACTTTGACTTTGACTTTGACTTTGACTTTGACTTTGACTTTGACTTTGACTTTGACTTTGACTTTGACTTTGACTTTGACTTTGACTTCGACTTCGACTTTGACTTTGACTTTGACTTTGACTTTGACTTTGACTTTGACTTTGACTTTGACTTTGACTTTGACTTTGACTTTGACTTTGACTTTGACTTTGACTTTGACTTTGACTTTGACTTTGACTTTGACTTTGACTTTGACTTTTCCGGGTCGACACTCAATCCATTCTGATCTACGACATAACCTAAATATTTGAGCTGTGGTTTGACAAATTCGCACTTCTCCTGGTTCACGGTTAGCCTAGCATTAGACAACCGCTCAAAAATGGTTTGCAGGACCCTAATATGGGTATCGAAATCAGGAGTGGCCACGATAATGTCATCTAGGTATATGAAACGAAAAGGTTCTAGGTCGTGTCTAAGCGTGCTGTCAGCAAAACGCTGCCAAGTAGCCGGAGCGTTCTGAAGCCCAAATGGCATTCTCGTAAACTGAAACAATCCCCTACCCGGGACAACAAAAGCAGTTTTCTCCTTACTGGACTCCTCCAATCTTATTTGCCAATATGCACGTTTGAGATCAATTGACGACAAAAATTTTCAATTTCTGAGACGGTCTAATATCATGGAGATATATGGAATGGCATACGCATCTCTTTTTGTCACCTTATTCAGTGCCCTGCGTAGTCTACGCAAAACCTAATCTTGTTATCATGCTTTTTCACTAGCACAACCGGAGACGACCAAGCTGAAGAGGATGGTTCAACCACCCCTAATTCCAACAAATAATCCAATTCTTCATACATATTATTTTGCATGTATGGTGAAATCGCATAGTACCTCTGCTTAATCGGGTAATGATCACCTGTATATATTTTGTACTCCACCCCGTTTGCACATCCTAGGTCAATCCCCATCCTGTCGAAATTTTCCCTAAGAAAACTACCCAATGAAATCCTCTGTTCTGCGCTCAATAACTCCTCAACAATGCTGCATACTTCCTTTCACCTCGAACTCCCAGCTTTCAGTTGAAAAGACGGAACCACTTCCATTTTCCTCCAAAAATCAATTCTCAAGATGATCCCCATGTCTACTGCGAGGACTACCAAGCAATTCATAACCGTCACCCTACCCCGCAGCTCGATAGGAAGACTCACTGTGCTGATAGATTGACACGAAGCACCATTTGCAATGGTTACTGGAACTGTCATTCTGTTTGTCAATGACCCTATCCCCATCTCTTGTAACCAGCACCAGCCTTGTCGTCCAATAACTGTTTGGAATGCCCCTGAATCTCCAAATATGGCCTGGGATCTCCTGGTATCTTAGTCAACAAGTAGTTCAGTCGAGGCTTATGGTATGCTGCCTTAACCACATCCAGCCAAACAGCCCAAGAAAGATCTACCGGGGTTGGCCTACTTAACGACGACCGGTAGCTTCGCCGCCATTTCCCGAGCATCGAGAACATTCTCGTTTCAAACCACCATCCCTTCTACATCCGTAGCAAAACCTCCTCCTACTTTCAGTTCAAACCGAAAATCGATGCCTTTCCTTAAAGAAGTGCCAGCAACTCATTCTTGTTTCCAAAGCCATCAGTCCCCTTGAGGGCCTTGCCGTACTAGCATATGAGGTATTAGAGGAAGGTCGACTGCCCCGATATGCCAGATCTGGTTCTAGTAGATTTTACTGTTGAGTGGGAGAGGGTTCATACCTATCAGCTCTATCACGGTTCAACTCCAATCTTTTACATAACTTCCGTAGCTCCTCCTCGGTATTGTAAGTTGCCAACCCTAAATTATGAATAAAATAAGGGTGAATATTTTGTACCAAGACATTCAATTTATCCTCTTCTGAAGGGAGCGTAGGCGACCGCCTGAAGAGATTATCCATGAAAGCAAAGTATATCCCTACTCATTCAGTTGGACCTTGTGTTCTTCTCCTATTCTCGGACCACAGTTCCTGTTCATAGTGATATGGTTGAAATTCTTCCCGCAACAAACCTATAAAATCACTTCAAGATTTAATTCGATCCTGAACAGACCGATACCAAATTGCCGCAACACCCTGTAAAAGATCACTAACACAATTCAGTAACTCACCAACCGAAAGGTTACCAGCCCTCTGCTTTTCTTCTACAATTTCTAAGAAGGATGACACACTCAAACTCCCTTCGCCAGTAAAGTGGACATTCCACTTCCTGGGTTCAAATTGGTATTTATGAACATTAGTAACGATAGTATTTGGACTAGGGATGGACAAGGGTTCAGATGGGGTCGATCCGAGGGTACTTTCCCCACTCCGACGAAATATTTGCGACTGAATGGCTTCCCGAATTTCATCCGCCTGTATTTCGATAGCTTCCAACCTGGTAGTAATATTTGACACCGAATTAGAGAGAGGTTTATTTTCCAGTTTATCTGCAATGTTCAAGCGCTGTAACCTTCCATATAAATGTTTCAATTTGGTGTCTGCAAACTCCTCTCCCCTTTCTTTACCATCAATTTTTCAAGAATTAATATATTGTTCAAGGTTTTCTGATTTCTTTAGGACGATATGAATCTCTTCCAACGGAACTGGAGCAAAATCACCCTGTGCAACAATTTCCCCAAACGTCTCCGTTCGAATAACATCTTGGAATTGGCGTCTCATAGAGGAAGCTGTTTCACTCTGTAACCCCGAGAATCCCCTAACTAACTCATATTTTATCCATCCTGTGTTTACTCAGCAATCGCCAAATATCCTTCCTAATATTATTCGTATAAAATATTTACCAATCAAGAAAAGGAAACATAGACACAAATTAAGGAATACCCGATAAGTCAAACCAGTACGGATGACAAAATTATGATTCAAAAGTAAAAAACTTACAAATATCTGAAACAAAACCTTACATCAACACCACCAATACACAACAATATAAAATTCATTTATCGAATACTATATGGGCATATTATGATTTAAAATACACACAAAAAAAAAACAAGTTATCAACCATTCTCAACTCTACAATAAAAAGGTGGCCCCACGTCTAGGGCGCCAATTTGTGTTGCGCACTGTAGATGTTGTCGATTATTGTCTGTTCACTAGCTCAAGAAGCGCCACCTCATGCCCAAGCTCAGTGCGGTTGGGGGTGGGTATGCGAAATTTCCTATTATTCATTAGATGTTAAAATGGGCGCCACCAGTTAAATTCTAATGAGCCAGCCCTAACTAGTGGACCGCCAAGATGGTCAGGATTGAACAGACAATATCCCAAATGGTTGGGGAGTTCAAAAATTGATTAATTAGAAAAAAAAGTAGCACCTTTTTAGGAAATACTATAATAACACTAATAATAATAATCACTTCAGCTCAATAATTATGGTATAACAAGTAATGTTTAACACCAATACTGAGTCACTCCCAATAAGCGGAGGGACCATTAAAAGTAAATTCGCCGCTATGACATCACGGAGCCGTTTACAAATAAAATATTGCCAGAATACGTTTACATATAACATGGATGTTATATTAAAACAGACAATAGCCCTTTGTCCAGTATTACGCCTTAGGAAATGCGTATTTGGGTCGCATGACCTATTTCTCCTTGGAGTCAGATAGAATCCTGGCGCCAACCCCAGTACCCTTGGAATCAGCACTTTTCCAGTCAACAAGTGGAAACTTATAAAAAAAGAGGATCCCGGCATCTGGGTGTTCAGATGCACGTTCATGATCGAGTAACTGTTCCAATATTTAGGTGCATATCAATAAGTCTGACTGACATTGTATGTTACCATTTTAATTTCTGTATGTCAAATAAAAAAAATAAAAGTTTAAAGTCTGTTTTTAAAAAGTCTTTGGTGTATCCAAAGATATAACATGGATCTATATACATATATGTATTTTACGTCGAGAAAGCAAAGGTTGGGTTTTCAAAAAATAACTTTATTTTAGTAACAACATTTAAGTTGAAACTCTTCTAACTTGGGTTTTAATTTTGGTGTTAATTTTGAATTGTGTTTCTCGAATCAGCCTCTAGACTAGACTGTCTGTGAAAAACATCTCCTGACAGTCCGCAATAATAATCTTATCGCTTTCCTGGAATAGAACAAGGTCGCTAAGACAGCGTTTCCTTACAACCTTTCATCAACAATGTATCGCAAATGCGTTATTAAATAAGATATGATTATTTTTACAAGTCGATAAGGGCTACGAGGATATAACATATATACGCGAAACAGGTGATCAGAAGGGTCTACCTCTAGTGCGACAATAAATGAACAAATAAACCAGACAGGAATCACTGTGAACAACCTCAGTAGAGGGAGAGTTTATATGGTTCTTCGGCCTACTACTTTGCTGAGATGGTGCCTCGAACTGGAACCCTACAATTTTTATTTATCATTAAACTGACCTACCAATCGTATTCACTAATTTAATGTTACCTCCTTTTGAGGACCCTTATATGCACAAGTCTTTCTTTCCTTTCCTAGACCTTCCCGTTCACTTCATATATCCTACGTTCCAGACTTGCTCTGGGAGCATCAGGTCTTTCGTGATCAGTGTTCCTCACAACAGCAAGTAGGACTGCAACAAAACAAACGAGACAAATATTCCCACAAAATTCCACGACCAATTTTCCTTTCTCTCAAAAATCCACCTCCAAGGATTCAATGTCTCGTTTAAAAAAAATACACTACCACTCATTTCTCTATTTGTTATCTTTAAGTCCACAAAAACTGACCATAGTGATACGATAACGGCGGCATTTCACAAAACCGCATTAAAAGACGATTCACTGATGCAAATCCTGTGGTTTTCAATATAAAATAAAGAAACACCTATAGGTTCAAAATATCAATTGGAATACAAAAATTAACCAACCTACATATGGACCAGCATCTGGACATCATATAGAGGGTGTGTCTCTAAATAGTAGTGAGAATGCTTCCTACTTTCCTCTATCAAACGCCAGAACGTGTGAAGATTTGACTAACGTGTTGCGGGGTGAGTCGCAAAGTCAACCCGCAACAACTTGCTCGATTTTTATACTTCCTTTGCTGAAGATTGAAAATTATAATTTCTCTATATTTAACTTTTTAAGCACTTATCCTTCCTGTACCAAACTGTTACATAAGTATTGTTAAATCTTTGTATATCGTTCATAGCTATTGATATCCTGTTATGTTAATTAATACTCTGTATCATCCTATTAAAGGATCACATCAATGATTCTTCAGAGATTTTATTAGGTAATATGATTGTTTCAATCTTTTAAACGTACAATCTACGCGTTCTTACCATGTATAGAGTTGACATAAAAAATAACCATTTTTATGTATTTTTCCATTAATTTTTGTGGGAGCTAATGAATGTGTTTTTTTTCAGAATAAAGCTGGTACAAGAGATTGTACCCATCTGTCTACAGGAGCGATTTTATTGGCAGATATTTTACCCGGACTGACAGTTAAAATATTGGCACCTTTTTTGCCGTTCTTTGTGAAGTAAGTACGAAATTTTCTCTTCAGATGTTCATATATAGCCTCTCACTAAATTCTACTATATTATTTATTTTATGTTTTCCTGGGTAGGATTGTCACGCTGGAAGCTATAGCTGCCTCCATATATTCACACAGGGTTATTCAAATTCGTGTCTATGCATTTTTCACTCATCTATCAACTGCCTTTCGCTGATAATATTTCCATTCTCACAGGTGAGTCCAGCGTATTGTAAATGGTACACCAAATACTTGTATGATAGCTATACCGGTGTGAAGTTAGCAGCTAATTTCCAGCAGCCAAAATGCTGAAGATTACCGAACATCCATAGACGTACCAAATTTTTTTTATTTCTTATTATAGATCATAGATGATTGGTATATGAAATAGTTATATGGAATTTCAAATATTTTCAAACATCAATTTACAATAAATGAGATATAATTTCAATGGAATGAAAAGGAAGGTTCGATGATAAATAAACTCATCTTTCTCGCATAAGAACAGAAAATACTCGTTCAATGAAAAACTTAGATACCGGACTTATTAGGGTATAGAATTGATTTAATAATCGAAAATATGAACGAATGAGCCATGAAATAAAATGAAAAATAGCACACCAACAAACACTAACTAAACAAGCCAGAATCGAAACTTTGGGAAGCAAACGAAATGTCAGATTCAGGGAAAAAGCATAATCACATGAAAAAAAACATCCAGTGAAAAATGAATCAGCGACAGACCGTCGGGGGATTCGATATCATCAGAAGAAAAGAAAAATAATTCGAAACTATAAGAAGAAAATTAAATGTCAGATCCATATTTTACTGGAATAGTCTAATTCACTTTCCGAAACACCCAGTGAAAAAAATAATCAGTGACGGGCCGTCGGACGGGTCGAAATTATCAAAAGAAAATTAAAATAATTCTAAATTATAAGAAGATAATGAAATGTCAAATACATATTTTACTG
Organism: Chrysolina americana; assembly: GCA_958502065.1. Lineage (NCBI taxonomy): Eukaryota > Metazoa > Arthropoda > Insecta > Coleoptera > Chrysomelidae > Chrysolina > Chrysolina americana. The sequence goes on from OY293420.1 coordinate 36,877,432, forward strand.
GAATAATCTAATTCACTTTCCGAAACACCCAGTGAAAAATTTAATTAGTGACGGGCCGTCGGAGGGGTCGAAACCATCATAAGAAAAGAAAAATAATTCGAACCTATAAAAAGAAAATGAAATGTCAGATCCATATTTTACTGGAATAATCTAATTCACTTTCCGAAACACCCAGTGAAAAAATTAATTAGTGACGGGCCGTCGGAGGGGTCGAAATCATCATAAGAAAAGAAAAATAATTCGAAATTATAAGAAGAAAATGAAATGTCAGATCCATATTTTACTGGAATGATCTAATTCACTTTCCGAAACACCCTGTGAAGAAGTTAATCAGTGACGGGCCGTCGGAGGGGTCGAAATCATCATAAGAAAAGAAAAATAATTCGAAACTATAAGAAGAAAATTAAATGTCAGATCCATATTTTAATGGAATAATCTAATTCACTTTACGGAACACCAAGTGAAACAATTAATCAGTGACGGGCCGTCGGAGGGGTCGAAATCATCATAAGGAAAGAAAACTAATTCGAAACTATAAGAAGAAAATGAAATGTCAGATCCATATTTCACTGGAATAATCTAATTCACTTTACGAAACACCCAGGATAAGGATTTACCAAGTGAATTGTGTCTTTATTTTGAATTTTTTATTTTGATCAGTTGAGAAAAACACTGCCAGAAAGTCATTGCCAAAGGCAAATCTAATTCTTCATTTAATTATGCAGGGTTGGGAAAAATTTACTAGGGTCTCTTAGAAAAGATTCATATCAAAACCCTCATTTCAAATCGTGTTTAGAATTCGATGAGAATTCAGTGGATATCAAAATCGAGAAAAAACTGTGAATCACAAAACGCTTTATGTAGTGTTTTCAGTTGTGACAGAGCCAATATCTGATACACATATAAGGTAAGCTCGGGTAAGTGTGAATTTGGGAAGTGTGAGTTTGCTCACTTCGCTGAACCGGGCGACAGCCCAATGCCATCTATCAAGGAATAGCCTATAATCATAATAAATCCATAACCATCATATGAAATATAAAATAGATCTTGTGAATTAGAAATATTTTCCCCAATTTCCTAACCTACAATTCATCAATCCGAACGATTACGAGTTTATTTCAATAAAGTTTGAGTTTTATGTTAAAATCTAAGGTAAGAATCCATTTTATTCACTTTTCTTCTGCCTAAACAATGAATCTGACTATGGATTGCCGTTTTTTCTTGAAATTGTTTTGTTTTATATTTTTCATTGCATGTCACACTTGTCCCGAAATAAATGTTATTGGGGATAGTGTGACCTATTTGTCGGGGTGAGTGTGAACCTGGTTTATTTGACCAATCTAAACAGTAATATTTTTTCAGCAATAACTTATATACGGCAATATCAGAGAGCTAAACAATATTCCTGGCCAGATGTGGAAAACATTGATACACTCTTAGAGGATGAAATATCAATTGTGCTTCCATTACCACTCGTCAGAAGATGGGGATCAATGAAATTCTTATTCGATTTTTCAGATTCCTACCTGTGAACTTTTTGATTTCAACAAATATGCAATTCCACGAGTATTTTCCGTTTTTTTCAAAGGACATTCCAAACTCAATATTAACAAGTTCATAACTATGTTTTGAATGAAAATATCTGAAAACAAACAAATTGTGGTGAAAATTCCTTTACTGTTTGTTTACTCACACTTGCCCCAAAGAGAGATTTACGTGCATTTAAATTTGGCCAGAAGCACACTTGCCCCAAATTCCCGGGAAAGTGTGACCTATGGACATGTATATATAAATATATAAATAAAATTCATGGAAAACGTTTTTCTGTACTTTTCTGTGGCATATTACAAAGACATACCAGCAAAATTTCATTGTTATATTGGTTTAATATCATTAGACTTACTTAATTGAATATGAACTATTGAAAATCACGGTCACATTTACCAGAGCTTACCTTACCAATGTATTACTTTTTAGATATTCTCAGAAAATGTATACGATGATGAATTGGGGAACACATATTTTTTTTTCAAAATTAACGCTACAAAATTACTGAAACAGTACATAAAAGATCAATTAACTGGTTCACCAAGAGAATTTTCGTTTATATACGCATTATGGGTGCCCGGTAGCGAGGCGGTTAGATGCCGGCCTTGCATTAGGCCAGGTTAAAATCCTGGAAAACGAGAAATTTTTCCTTAATTTTATAGGAGTCGATAGGTAATGTAATTTGTCTAGATGCCAAAATGTTAGGTTTCTGGATAAGCCAAGGTCTTCAATGTTTCTGAAGAAGACCCCCTGCATTGGCTTATACTTATGTAGCCGTAGGAGCCTCTCCGTTGAATGGGGAAGTATAACTGTGGAACAGACGATTTTGGATGCAAGCTTTCATGAATATGCATCATTCTGCGAGTTTTAACGTCGAGTTGTCGCAGCTCTTCCTGAGTCCATTTCATTACTCCAATGAAGTAAAGTAGGAGCGAAATGGCAAGCATATTAGTTGCAGCAACTTTGTTCTTCTACTTGCCTCGGAGAGAGTTTATAACAGTAGTTACCTCTTGGGTGTGGCGTTGTTCCACCCCTAGGTGGTACAGTATAATTTTTATTCATAAGGAATATCCCAGCCAGGCCTTGTCTCCAGAGCTTCGATACAATCATCATTATTATTATTATTATTATTATGGACACAAACATACATATTTCACGAGGAGCAGTAAAAATAATTCGCATATGTACAGACTCAAAAATAGTAAACCAGAAAAAAGCTGAAGAAATTCCTGGAAATTCAACAGAGAATTATACTCCAAATTTTAGATTATATTCGAGTTATTAAAATGACTTGAAAATGCAAAATTCTTCACTTCTGGCTTAGAGTAAATTCACACAATTATTTTTTTTTCATTTGAAATATCGGTATTGACATATCTGTGTTCCCACCCTCCATGACACATGAGTCAAGCTTACCACTCACCGAACGAGCATGCATTCATGTAAAGAATTTTCGATCTGAAATGTATTAGCATCATTATCTCTCTTGTTTGATAATTTCATTCCTTCCACTGTATATTCCATCAATTCCAAATGTTTGAAATATTGTTAATAATTTTACTTTCAATTAAACAAATATTTCGTGAAACCGAAAAATACCTGCCCCCCCACACAATTTCACAAAGTGGAAATAAAGGCAAATAGCTGACAGAAAACCAACTACTTCCCCCTACGGATATTGAATAATATCTGTCGTCCATTTGCGAATCGTTCTTTACGGACACATGATTGCAAGTACTAATTGTGATAAAGCCATTGAATATTTTTCTTCATTTTGATGGAAATGACCAACTGAATACATGCATGTTTTGACGTTATTTCCCTCACATCAGCGCAAGGATAGGTCAGACGACAATAATATTCAAAAGCATTATAGTTTCCGTCTAAGAATGGAGCTGCGACTTGCAATAAAGTAATTCGCAGCGCCATCTGCAGACAGATCAATTGTAACACTGTGTCCAGCTAGAGACCGAATGCAAATCGAAAGAAGAAACAGGTATTTTTCGGTTTTACAAAATATTTATTTCATTGAATTGAACTCTCCAATATACACACTCTAACTTTGTTCGTTTTGATTTGAATTTTACTTTCATTGACTTCGAGCCGACTACCTTTGTTTTCCTAAACTTTCCCACATATGCGTCAAGCTTGATAGCTATCAAGCAAGTATTTGGTCTACAAAATGCAGGAATCACCTGTGTGATTAAAAATATTATCAGCATCAGGCAGTTGATGGATGAGTGGAAAGTTAACCATTATAGCACATTCACCAATTTGAAACTAGCCTAATTGAACGAGTGAACATAACTCTGAAAAATAGAATGTGGAAACAATTCGGCCAAAAGGAAAGCTACACATGTCGATATTCTTCCAGACATAGTTTATAGCTATAACAACTCCTGACACAGTTCAACAGGAATTATATCTAAATAGACAAATCAGTGGATTGAAGAAAACGAAAGTTTCCAAATCAATAATCGAATGAGAATGAGTACCAAGAGTTATTTGCCAAAGGCATAAAACTGGTCTATGAAATTTTCACTGCGAGAAAAGTCTATCAGTCGAATACTGTTGTGTAGTTTCTGAAAGATGTTGACATACAAAGTGGATTTTATGGATAGGAACTCCAAAATGTTCAACACATATTGAAGTGTTTCCGATTGGAAAATTCTAAAAATGATGAAATTCATGGATATGAAAAAATTACTTTGTATGATACTCTGTCAAATGAAACAATATAATATCCACACAACAGTTTCATATATTTATATAATACATCATCACTTGATCAAAAAATCTATGATTGAAATTTTTTTATCCAAGTACAGTTTGGCAAATACCTATAGCTGCAACTGTGAAATTCTCACTTCACGCACAAACAATAAAGTGAGAACGCATTAGGAAGGAAAAGGATAGACTGTTCACTGAGGTAAATGTTCATTATAAGTACAATCGGTTACACAAATATAAAAAAAATTATGTATGTTGAAGAATTAACAGAATGAAACAATGTTGATACATATTTTTACTATTATATTGTATGTCGCAGGCGTTCTTACTAATCCGAATCCGAGATAGTCTCGTCACTGTCACAGTCACTGTCATTATTGGATTCTACATTTATAAGTTTGTCATCAAGTATGCTGTCTAACGCTGGTTACTTTGCCATATAATTTTCTTCTATTTCTTTAGCATATTCACATTTCGTTTTCCATTGTTTGGCTCAAAATGAATTTAAAAAATCATCACACAAACTTTCCACAAATTTAAAATTGAAAGTGATATTTTTTTCTGCGTTAAATTGCTTCTTAGAAGCCCACACTAACTATATTGGATTCAAATCCGGATGGTAGGGAGGTAATCGTAAAACTGAATGTCCTTTATCAGCGAGTATTTTGTCGATTTCGTAGGTTTTGAACAGAGGTGTGTGTAATTTTATAATGTTATTTAACTCGACTTTCAACATCTCATTTGTAAATTCAATATTTCGGTTTGTCAACCAAAACCGAAACATGGGTAGTTTTGATGCTAGGGGGCGTTAAAGTCATACCTTGCTCAGAATAGACTATTTATTTGCCGCAATTTCCTCGCCTTACTTTGGAATATTTAAAACGGTTAACTCTAGGTGAGATTTTGGGTTCTTTGTAATAATAATAAACTGGATTTTCAACTTCTGGTATCTTTTTTAATTCACACCTATGATTTTAGGAGTCTATCAAGTTGGGCTGGCTCCATCCTATATTCAGGACAAGTTTCATAGAGATGCGGGTGAAACTATTCAAGTAGATGAACATTTGAATGAGAATGGGTTTATTAGAATGCGCATTTACTCAAGATATATCAGGCTCTTCAAACATCAGCTTTGGATTGCTTCTAACCCCAATATGCAAGACGAAGAGGAGATTGTGCCAATTTTAGGATATAACTGCACTTGCGAAACGGGGGCAAGAACTTTGAGCTCTTGTGCACGTGTGGCAAGTGTGTTATGGTTCTTGGCTTTGCACGCTATGAACCGAATATCAGATACCCATGGACGACGACGCTCTTGGATGCAGTAATGGATGCCGCCAACAAGCCTGCACAAATTGATCCAAATCAAGCACTACCCCAAATTCAAATTGATGATGTTTGAACTTATACAAAGTCTCACAAGACTATGACAGTACTTAATATAGGCATTATACGATGGGCGGCAAGGCCTAAGTGTCACCGGGGGCAATAGCCTGACGGGCCTACATAGAGGTGGAGGTTTTAGTGAGTAGCCCTGACATCTGAGAATCAGTGGAGTCTCACAGTAGGTCTTTAGTTTTGAGATACATTACCCCTCTATAAAATATTTATTCACTTCAAACGAAAAAAAAAATCCCGTCATTCACCCTCATTTTTTTAAGTGGGGGAAGTATAAATGAACAAGTATGATTTCCTTTATTTGAGCTAAATAAAACATTAACTTTGACTACGCCTTTAAAAGTATAGTCAAGAATTATTTTTTAGGGTTTTAAAACAGGGGTTGGGGGGAGGTAATAGAATTCTTCTTATGAAAAATTACAATATAACTCATCGTAATCTAAAATTAAACACGTTCAAATATCTTTCCCTCCTATAATAATAAATAGTCTATTCTGAGCAAGGTATGACTTTGAAGCATTAAAACTATCCATTTTTGGGCCCTATCACCTTGTTAATCTCTATTCACAATAACATGAACTGCATCATATTAAAAATTCAGAAAAATTCCCCAATTTTTTTTTTTGTTTTCACCCCTTGGGTGAAGAGGATTATCATGAAAAAGTGCGATTTCCCTAATTCAAGCTTATTCTAACATCCGACGATGCATTTCAGAATAATCCAAATATAATTTTTTTGCGTTTCATAATAGGAGGTGGAGGGAAGAGGCGGTGGGAGGTGAATAATTTTTTTGGTGAATAATATTTTTATAAAAGAGCACAATCTTATGCAACATTAGCTACAATGAAACTGGTGGAAATGTTGTCCTCGGTCTTAAAAATAAATTGTCAATTCTGAGCAAGGGGTGATGTTAACGCCCCCTAGCACCAAAACTATCCATTTTTTGGGTTTATCATCTGATTAATTTCTATTGACAATAACATGAACTGCATCATATAGAAAATTCAGAAAAATCCACCGATTTTTTTTTGTTTTTTACCCTTCGGGGGGAGGGGAGATAATCATGAAAAAGTGCTATTTCCCTAGTTCAAGCATGTTTAAACATCTGACGATGCATTTCAAAGTAATCCAGATTTCATTTTTTTTGTTTGATAATATGTGGTGGGGGGAATAGGGAGGGGGGTGATGATTTTTTTTATAAAAGAGCATAATCATATGCAACATTATCTACAATGAAACAGGTGAAAATGTCGTTCCCGGTTTCGAAAATAAATAGTCTATTCTGAGAAAGGGGTGATTTCAACGTCCCCTAGCGGCAAAACTATTCATTTTTAGGGGTTGGCGCAATGGTAACATTGGTTGAGAATTACATGCACTACATCATATCAAAAATTCAAAAAAATCCACCAATAGATATATATATATATATATATATATATATATATATATATATATGTTCAGATAGGTTTCCGCGGTCAGATATTTGAAAACTAAAAGTTCGGGTTGAACCGCGTCTAGAATTTGTTGAAATTCGACGTTTCGGCTCCGATTTTGGAGCCTATTTCAAGAACTGAAAAAGAAAGAAAATTAATAAATGGTTGAAACGTAATTCTACGCTGAGATCTCAATCTGCCTACTCCTCAGGTATAATTACGTTAGGTTTTTGTGACTTGACGTCGGGGTCTCAATCTGCCTACTCCCCATGTCTCGTCACTGGTTCTCTCTAAGGTCTCAATCTGCCTACTCCTTCGAGAGAACTGACAGTTCTATATATATACAGTGTGTCCCGCTTTTCATGAATACACCCTAATATCTCAGTTATTAATAATGCGATTTTCTTGAAATTTTGGTGGTGATTATATGTTAGGTAAATGAAGTATTTTGGCATAGTGAACATTTTCATCGACCATAGGCGTGCGGTGTGGGGGGGGTAAAAAAAAGCTGCTTTTTGGGAAAAGGATATTAGGGCTCATTTTAGATAACTTTTTCTATCAGAATTAGAATCAGCATCCCCAAAAACCCCCCAATCCATATTTTCGAAATCTCAAGAGCTGATTTGAGGAGAAAAAAAAATAAAGTCACTTTTTTCGTCAATGCACCCGAATATCTGTTATTAGCGATTTTCTTGAGGTTTTGGTGGTGATTTTATGTTAGAAAAATGAAGCATTTGGCATAGTGATCATATTCATTCACCATTGGAATGCGAAGTTGGGGAGAGAAAAAAGGCATTTTTTGAGAAATGAATATTAATGCTTATTTGAGACAACTTTTCTCATCAGATTCGGAATCAGCATCCCCAAAAACCCTTTAATTCATATTTTCAACATCTCAAGAGCTGATTTGAACAAAAAAAAAGTTTAAGTCTTTTTTTTAATAAGTTCTTTATTTGTAACAGTGGTAACAAAATTACGAATTACTTTATTTTAGATTCTTGTGTTTTCAACATATCTACCTTCTGAAACAATACACTTTTTAACAATTCTTCTCAAACGTACATTCACTTTTCTTAAAGTTTGGGGAGTTATTTCCTGACACGCTTGCCTAATTGCAAAGCAAAGAAAATTGCATTTAAAAAGTTCTGAACTATCCCAGAATTGTGTGCGGGGGCCCCATCTAATTGAAAGATTAAGTTTTGTCTTTGTGCTAATGGCAATTCCATGAGAAAATTTTGTAAAAAATTTAGAAAGTTTTGTCCGGTCAGGTTATGCAGGAAATAAGGGCCAACAATCCGTTCGTTGAATATGCCACACCACACGTTAACTTTTTCACTGTATTGGTTTTTACAATGAATTACCCAATTCGGATTTTCAGCTGCCCAAAACCTACAATTTTGACTAGACACAACACCGTTTGTTGTAAACGTTGCCTCGTCAGTAAACATCATGTTCTTCAGAAAGAGTCTGTCGTTAAGATAGTTACCCTGCAACCATAAGCAAAATTCAAACCGTCGTTCAAAATCACCATTTAACAGAGTATGTAGAAATTTTGGTTTCAATGCCCTAATCCTGTTGCGTTTCAAACATCTCCATACTTTGTTTTTCGTTAAATTCATTGTCCTCGCAACTGCTCTTACAGTACCATTTGGGTTGATTCGAAATTCTGCTAAGATACGTTCGTCGTCTGGATAGTGTCTTTGATTTAAATTGTACCTCCCTGGTCTTATTTTGAAAACCGCTCCAGTCCTTGCGAACAATCTGTTGATTTTGGCAACGGTATCGTGAGAAATTGGTTCTCGATCATGATGCCTTCCATTGAATATTCCAGCAACTTGACGCGTAGATCTTTCATTATTACCAAATAAGCGGATAATCTCTACTTTTTCTCCAATTGTAAGAACTACTCTTCGGTTGTGTGCCATCTTATTAACAGTTAAGTAACACTGCTTGACTTATTGACATTTCGTACTGATTACCGATGTCAAACAAAAACTTTTGTTTCAAAGCACTCTTTCATTAATTGCATTAAGCCAACGGTAACAAAGTGTGCGTATCTTCGGAAATACCTAAATTGTAGTATAAGGGCAGTTGCAAACGATACAGAATATAAGGAAACGAAGGTGTTCGAAATTTAATATAGAATTAGGGCATTTGAAATAAAAAGTTAGAAATAAAAAATCTATTAAAAAAAAGTGAATTTAATTTTGTTTTCTAATTAAATCAGCTCTCGAGATTTCGAAAATATGAATTGAGGGGTTTTTGCGGTCGCTGATTCCATATCTGATAAAAAAAAATTGTCTAAAATGAGCCCCTTATATCCTTGGAGAAGAAGTGGAGATTATCCGATTATTTGGTAATAATGAAAGATCTACGCGTCAGGTTGCTGGAATATTCAATGGAAGGTATCATGATCGAGAACCAATTTCTCACGCCAAAATCAACAGATTGTTCGCAAAGACTAGAGCGGTTTTCAAGACAAGACCAGGGAGGTACAATTTAAATCAAAGACACTATCCGGACGACGAACAATTCGAATTTCGAAACCACCCAATTGGTACTGTAAGGGCAGTTGCGAGGACAATGAATTCAACGAAAAACAAAGTATAAAGATGTTTGAAACCCAACAGGATTAGGGCATTTAAACCAAAATTTCCACATACCGTGTTAAATGGTTATTTTGAAAGACGGTTTGAATTTTGCTTACAAGGACTTATTGAAAAAAGAGTTGAATAATTTTTTATTCAAATCAGCTCTTGAGATGTTGAAAATATGAATTAAAGGGTTTTTGGGGATGCTGATTCCGAGACGAAAAAAGTGAATTTATTTTTTTTTTCTCCTCAAATCAGCTCTTGAGATTTCGAAAATATGGATTGGGGGGATTTTGGGGATGCTGATTCTAATTCTGATAAAAAAAGTTATCTAAAATGAGCTCTAATATCCTTTTCCCAAAAAACAGCTTTTTTTTACCCCCCCACACCGCACGCCTATGGTCGATGAAAATGTTCACTATGCCAAAATACTTCATTTACCTAACATATGATCACCACCAAAATTTCAAGAAAATCGCATTATTAATAACTGAGATATTAGGGTGTATTCATGAAAAGCGGGACACACTATATATATATGTTTGACTATTTACAACTTTGTCTTTAAGATTTTTATTATGAAAAAACACAACACACACAAAAATAATTCCACATAAATTGTATTCGAATTCACAACATGACACACTTATATAGCTGATAGCTTATATAGATAATTACAACTAGGTATTGAGCTAAATAGCGACCATAATCTCCCAAACAAAAAATACCTACACCCATAATTATGAAGTAAAAGGGTTATTACAGGTACTATTTGAGCTATTCTAGGAATTATTAGAGGGATATTGCAATTCATGATAACGCCAGGCAGTTATACTTTTGTCCTTATTTTGAAATAAATTATGTAGAGAAGAATTTAGGTTATGAATAACGAAAGGCTGTGTGTGTTTTGACAGTTAACCTATGCGCGATTCGATTCTTAAAATAACGCCCGTAAATAACGTTACGCGTCAGCCGTAATTTACATATAGGTACCTATTATTATTTTTGATTATGGGAAAAACATCGCTTCCGATAGCTGTGAATATCATAAAAATACCGCTTGACATAAAACCAATAACGCATGACGTTAATCACGTTCACAGACGCTAATTCATTTTACTGATACCTTTCTATTATTTTGCCACAGAATAATCCGTCTTACGACGAGTGCGCATCATGGGCGGGAACCTTTTCATAGTTGCAACTATATTTGCCAAACTGTAGTAAACGTACATTTGGAAACTTTGGTGTGAATAAAATTCAAGATATGGAAATTACCCAAAACACCAAAACAACGTCAATATGGGCATGTTTTTATATTCACCAAATTGGTGTGGTGGATTGCAAACCCCTTTGATTTGTCAATTTGAAATTCACAGTGTTACTATTGGTCGAATGGAATCCACCACACCAATTTGGTGAATATAAAAACATGCCCTATCATTCGACGTGCGTGTCGCCAACAGAGTTGGTATCCTCAGGAGTTCAAAAATGCGTACTAACAACAAATACTATCGTAATCTTATTCATACCATATATCTAAGTAGCTAATTGAACTCGTTGCCTACCAATATACCTGGGCTACACTGAATTTTTGACCTGCTACAATTATTTACAAAATTTTTTCTTTACAGGTGTAATCTATTTTCATCTATTTGTTTTGGATTCCATGACAACATTCTTGAAAATTAATGACTAATGAATGAAAACATTCTTGAAATATTGAATGAATAATTTTTTTCTTCACTTTATCTATTATGAACTCGAATAAATACTCTTTTCTCAGTGTTGAATCTTTCCTTGTTGAGTGGATCCAAACAATTTCGTTCACATATGAAACTGGAAACAAAAACAAAAAACAGCTGTCATGTTATTTAGAAACGACCAAAATCAACTTAAATTTGATGTCTTAAGGAAAGACACGAGTTCACACAGATACATCCCTGAGAGCTTCCACTTGGTAGATAGACCAAATCCAAGGTCAATGAGAGCACGTGTCAGATACAAACATGTCTTGACAGATGAACAAAATTCGATTACCTAATTCAAAGTCACTGAGCGCACGTGTCAGATATCAGATTACCTGGAATTTGCTGACGTTATACTTTCTCTCATAAACATGTTTCAACATGTTGGATAAATTCGATACGGGTTCGGTGACCTAAATCAACGTCAATGAGTGCAAGTGTCAGGTATCAGATCACGCGGAATTGTCTCATGTTACAAACATGTCTAGACAGATCAATGAAGTTCGATACGGGTTCTGGCTCCTTTCAACGCCATTGAGTGCATATATGTCCGATATCAGATCACCTACCTGAATTTACTCTGATGTCATACTTCCGGTTGCAAAAAATCTCAACATGTTGAAAAGTCGATACGGTTTGGTGACCTATTTCAACATTAATGATTATACGTGTCAAATATTCATGAATACAGAGATACACGAACACGCAAACCTAGGAACACTAATTCACGAACACACAAATATGCAAACACACAAACTGTAGGAATCTGACCTCATATAGCCGAAGACCACTGATATAATTAATTACTTGTAGCGCTCTATGACGATCTGAACATCTGCTGCGTCACACTGTTGTAAACTCTATCGCTTTTTCGGCCTCTGATTAAAAGTGTTGAATTAAATTCAACACATGGTTGTTGTTAAAATTGTTATATCCGTCAACCGGTTGCACCCCTACGTGCAACCCTAATGTAGACTTTTCTCCCAAACAACTCAAACACCCTTTTATTAATGAAATATTTATTTAACCCAGAAAGGAACATTAACAATATACTAATACTATGCCGACTGGCCATCGAATGAATCCCGTCTTTATCTGTACAGTGTACGTGATGATATCATGCTAACTCAGAAGCACAGGAACGTTTTGATATTCGGCACCGTTCATAGGCAATTCGGTCTCAGGACCGCACGGCCATCCTGCGAATCTTTCATCCTCGAAAAGGGTGCCTGTAAAATAAGAAAACATGATCTGGCATACTTGCTGTGAGTAAAAAAATATAAAAAATTGTATCGGAGCTGGTTGAAGCCCAGAGGATCACTAATGATGCAGTAATGTCCCAGATGAATATCGGTAGTGCTTCAGATGGCATTCCGTTATGCCTCAGATGGCTAGCTGTTATACCTCAGATGGCTATCTGTTATATCTTGAATGGCGATTTGTTATGCCTAAGACGGCTATCTCTTGATCCTCAGTCCTCAGATGGCTTTCTGTTATGCCTAAGACGGCTATCTGTTATGCCTAAGACGGCTATCTGTTGAGCCTCAGATGGCTTTCTGTTATGCCTAAGACGGCTATCTGTTATGCCTTAGACGGCTATCGGTTATGCCTAGGACGGCGATTTGTTATGACCCATATGGCTATCTGTTACGCCTTAGACGGCTATCTGATATGCCTGAGATGGCGATCTGTTCTGTAACTATATTTACCTTATCAATTTTGAATGTTGAACAGTTTCATATCCTCCGAAGCAACAATTCCTTCATATGGTCTACTGGACCTTTCAGTGTGAATATCCTCTTTGGCTCGATATCTGTCGTTGGGTAAAGCTTTTGTGATTCGACATGAACCTCGAAATTTAGGTAGTAACTTTTTGCTTTCATTATTTGCTGGGAAACTAGTCACTTTGGTAAGAACTGAATCGTCGACAGCAAAAAGTTTGGGTGGTGAGCGTTTTTGGTTGAAAGCGATGTTTTGTTTCAATCTATTTGTTTCAAGCCTTTTAGCCGCTTGTTTCCGAATTTTTGTAACGTCTACGATTTCTTCGTCAGAGGTATGATGTAGGTCTGCGTCTGATCTGAGTTGACATCCCAGTAGTAGTTGTGCGGGCGAGTGTCGAGTTATTCGGTGTTTGGTACTGTTCAAGCCTTGCTGGACTTGGTTGATGATTTTATCCCAGTTGTTTTTGTCCGTGCTGGCCGCTGTAGTGGCAAGCGCATCACGACTCGTTTTGTTCATTCTCTCTACCTGTCCGTTTCCTCTTGGCATTCCCACCGCTGTTGTGAACAGCCTTATACATTTTTTATCGGCATAGTTTCTGAATTCTTTTGATGTAAATCCTGTGCCTGAATCTGTTATGATTTGGATTGCCGGGGATGGAAAATATCTATTCAAGTTTTTCGGTCACGTGATCCGTGGAGGTACTTGGAGAATCCATCCACAACAACGAGTAGGTATTTATTGTCGTTTGTAGTTTCAACGAATGGTCCCAGATGATCTAAATGTAATGTATGGTGTGGTCTTGCATACTTGGAAATGAAATGTAAATAACCTGGTTTTTTACCACCATGTTCTTTATGATAAAGGCATAAAAGACACAACTGTATATACTTTTTTATGAACCTGCTCCTCTTTGGGAACCAAAATGATCCTTCTATTCTGTCAAGCGTCTTATTAAAAGCGAAGTGACCAATGTCATCATGATTAGCTTAACAATTTGCCACCTACATATTTTTGGGACATAATCTTCTACCAAATGAGGTTATTTTATATAATTTCTTACCGCGCAGGTCGTAATTTTTTGAAATATCTTTTTTTTGGGTATTGTCGCCTTCTGATAAAATAACTTCAATTTCCTGGATACTTTTATCCGAGGACTGAGATTCTCTTAAATAATCATTCTCAGTGATTACCATCACCTGTCTGTCGGAATCATTCAGTTGAGGAAAATTGCGGCTCAGTGCATCGATATGTTTCATTTGACACCTTGACTTGTGCAGAATTTTTAAAGAAAAATCTTGTAAAAACATGACACATCGTGCAGTGCGAGGAATAATTGTTTGTTTATTCCAAGCATTTTTAACGGCATTGCAGTCCGTAAATATTGTGAATTCATTTCCCAATAAATAATAACGAAATCGTTCTAGTGTTTTGACGATTGCGAGCAACTCCAATTTAAAGGAGTGGTATTTTTTTTCAGGTTCTGTGGTTTGCTTTCTGCAATAGGCTACAGGGCTTTCAAAATTGTTTTCCAATTGCGTTAGGATACCTGCATATCCATCTCGGCTAGCATCGGTGTATACTCTAATGAGAAGTTTTGGATTGAATATTTTCAGGGCTGGTTTGGAACATATTTGTTTTTTTAATCTACTATTTCAGACTGGTTATGAGCCCATTTCCACTTAGCATCTTTTCTCAATAGTTTTGTAAGTGGGGCGAATATTCTTACGAAAATATCCAACGAGACCCAAAAATTGCCGTACTTGATGTTGGTTTTTCGGGTAGGGAAAATTAATTACTCTATTTTTAAGTTTGAAGGGCATATTTTATTGAAAGATAGTTCATATCCGAGATATGTGATTTCGTCCATTAAAAATCTGGACTTCTTTAATTTAATTGTTAGTCCATATTCTCTTATAGTTTCTTAAACCTTCTGTAATATATGAATACTCTCTGATATTGTTCGTGAAGGAATGAGTAAGTCATCTAAATACGATATAAAGCCGCGTATCGATTTTGCCTCGTGCGGCGGCCTCGCGAGGCGTGCTTCGCGAGGCTGCCTCAACGGGTGATTTTGAACGGAAATGAGGCAAGCACGCGAGGCAGAGCGAGCCGTTAGGCAGAGCGAGCCGTCAGGCAGTGCGAGGCACTCCACCATGGCGCGGCAGGAATATCGACAAAGCACGGTACAAACAGCGCGAGGCGAGAGTGTCGAGGCGCCTTTGAGCACGACCAAAAACCGACTGTCGATGGCTCATCCTGAGGCTGCCTCAGGGTGAGGCAGGTATCGATTTTGCGAAGCATGCCTCGCAAAATCGATACGCGGCTTAACATTGTACTGACGGAGAGGTAGAAATATATTGTTCATGAATTGTTGAAACATTGAGGCCATTGAGGGGGCATAAGATAAAACGAACGTAACTCCCCCATAGGAATTTGGTGATACCCCGATGCCAAGTCGAGACAAGAGAAATATCGATAGATAGAAAAAGTGTCGATTATTTCTTCGATAACGGGCATAGGAAACTTATGTTTTACTGTGATGTTATTGAGTGCTCTGTAGTCAACTACTAATCTTATTTCGTTTTCTTTTTCATTTATAAGTAAAGCAGAACATTAGCTTATCTTTCTCTGTAGCCCTGTAAGCTCTATGCGTTACTGGCTTATTTGTTAGTTCGATAGACAGTGAAATAATATAAGCCTTTCCTAATATACATGATTGGTAAGATCCTAAAAGTTTGTATAAATTGTTTAAATCGTTAGCGGATATTTCTCCATGGGTGATATTCTGAAGACCCTCAGGTTCTTTAGGTTTATTTATAAAATTAGGTGAATTGTCCACTCTGTAATATATACTATTTGGATTCTATGTAAAATTAGTTGCAATCAGTACATCAAACTTGAAGTGTGAACTGTCAATGATGATACTACTTTTTAAAATAAAACACATTGTGATAAATGGCTCGAGGGAGCACATCAACTAGAAATTTTCAAATTTGTCCTGTGTCACATCGTTAAAAAGATAATTCAATTCTCTTTTCAACCATCTAAATTTTTTAGATTATCGTTTTACTTTTCTTCACAATATGCAGTTGATATGGCAGAATAAGTGCGGATCTGATTCCCTTACCTAATCTGACCACGATAACTTTTGAATGGTTTGATATGAAATAACGGGACAGAACATTTTTTGAATGGAACAAAATTCTAAAAATTTAGATGATTTAAAAGATAATTGAATTTAAATTTTTTTAGTTGATATGCCCCCCTCGCCATTTATCGAGCAATCACAATGTATTTCATTTCAAAAAGTAGTATCGGTGATACCCTCCAAACGGTGTTTTTTAATGTTTGTACGTCAAACCGTTCAAAAGTAAACAGAGGAGAGGGACTACCAACAGCCGCACTTTATATAAGAAAACTTGGGAGAAAAATTGTTCATGAAATCATAGAAGGCGAACTGTGATGAATCGATACAGTGGTAGCAGATAGTATCTTTCCTCCGATTGATTTGCATCTTTATTTGATTCATTTATTCATTCATTACACTAATTTCATTCCATTTTTTTACCAATACTCAATTTAAGGAGTTTTGGAACATACCTTCTATTGGTAGTCGATATTATCCACTATATAATTTTTTACATGAACTAACGCCAATAATTCAATTGATAATAATAAGATCATATTGTATATTTATTGTGTTATTATTTAGTTTAAATTTGATGAACAAATCTGATCTGAAAACTTAATACTTATGTACAATTATCGATCATATTATAAAATATTAAGACAAGTACCTAACCATGCACGACCAAACGGTGTTAATGTTACCTCTATGTATCATTTACTTTACATTTTTCGATTTGTAACACTGTTTATATGAATATTACCTGAGCTGAATAAACCTGTGATCTGCTGGATTGCTGCCGACGAAAATTTTAATTGTATAGGATTTTGTTTGCCTAAAACCGGTCCCATACACATCGCGAATATTTGCAAATGTGTGTGAGAAGAGATGCTCGCGAACATTTGCGAATCGTACTCGCACTTGCCTATACCGCGGACTGTCGTTAAATTTGTACCGAACCAAAGGGAATTTATACTCGTGATTACTTGGATTTCCATTGGGCGCGCTGCTCCACACGCATCGTGTTAATTGCAAGTCTATACAAGTCTATTTTAACTGACCAACCTACTCGGGAAGGGGCGTGTGCGTGCAACTCACGATTATTTGCGAATGAAAAGTGCAAGGCGTGTGGGGGCTCCGATGGCTCATTGCTCGTACTTGAACAGACTCGGAAATGTTTGTGTTCCTTAGTACTCGAGAAGTGTATGTGACCGGCTTAATGCTGGATTCTTTGAAATGTTTCAAATTAATCTTCTATTAAGTATTGCTACTATGCTTTTTACATAAGAAAAAAAAACTTGGAGAAATTTGCTCTCTTATTTCTATTTCTCATTTCTATGACTTGTGTGTTTAACTTTAATTACAACAGGAGACACCAGACGGTATTGGCATGGTGTTAGCACAAACATTGTCATCACGAATGAACTGGTGGTATGGAAGGAGTATTTTAAATTTTATGAAAAAATTCAGGTGTTCTTTAAGGGTATTCCAGCTACACACATCGTGAAACCATACAATTTTCCATTACATTCTTTATTTTTGAATATAAGGTGTCTAAATTTTTTTTAATTACACATATTTCCAAATCAACCGAAAATATTTTGCATTTCTAAGAACCATTCTGGATTTTCTGAAAACGACCTATTTTTCTCTCATTTTCATCTTTCTCCGCACCCATAACGGTTTCTAAATATCAGAGTTAGCAAAACATAATTGAAACGGCTAACGTTCATAGTCATGAATGTGCCTGAGCATTCTTGTTCTATTGTACGTTATAAGGTGTTATCAGTCCCTTCTTGTTTCATATCTTTTGATATTTGTTTTCAGTCTACGAGTAGCAGTATGTGTTATCCTAGCCTGCTCCGGATTTCTTTGTGTTGCATTCAGCCAGACATTGTTTGTGTCTATTCTAGGAGTCATTCTAACATCATTTTGCTCAGGATTGGGAGAAGTGACGTATCTCCAGTATAGCAGCTTTTATGACAAGTAAGGAATTAGGTCGGCTTTGAAATTAAAAACTACATTCACGCTATAGGTACTCGGTCGTTTACATTTTTGGAGGCATGCTTTTCTATTTCAAGAATATTCTGTTTCATCAGCTAGATAAGGTGGTTTCGATTTTATTACTAAAAAAATATTGCCACTAGTCACTTAAAGTGTAAGTAATTGAATATATACGTATCTACGTATTTTATTCATTGAACCAAGGATATTTGTTAATTTGTTAATACTCAACTTCAGTCTGGAAGCGTCCATCTGCCAATGTTAAACTTAGTTGAATAAAAAATATTCAGATTTTAATTTTTGAGTCCCTCGTATTTTAATAGTGAATATTGTGTTTTTGATGCTTGTAGACATATTAGCATGATAGGAAGGGTCAGTAGACTCTTTAAACATTCATCTTGTTCATTAATTGTTTTTTTCAGAGATGTAGTTTCCACATGGAGCTCCGGGACTGGAGGTGCTGGGGTAATAGGTGCCCTCTCATACTCAATTCTACAAAGCATAGATATGAGAACAGCATTACTGATTATGTTGATCGTTCCTGTATTGATGGGAATTTCGTAAGTTCAGCCACTGTCATTATACTCATATTGAATACACCAAACCATATTTGAAAATGCTTTAAAGCTAAGAAAAATGCCGAATAGGGTTTATGGTCATCTTTAGTGGACTGGTCGAACTCATAACACCAAAACTCTCCCAAAATAGAATATTTCCAATAAAAATAAGTTTTTATCCAACCCCAATTATTTTCTGAAACATAGAACTACATTACGTCGTTGACTTTTGTTATAAAGGGATAAATGGAATGAATATATCCACGAATTATAAGTGTCCCCTTTGACTGCAATGAAATTATTCGTGGAATATTATCCCATCAGAACTGTCGAGGAAGAACTAAATTGCTGCAACTAATATGCTTGCCGTTCTGATTCTACTTCATTCCTTTGGAGTAATAAAATGTTCTCAGGAAGAGCTGCGACAACTAGATGTAAAAACTCGCAAAATGATGCATCTTCATAACAGCTTGCATCTTAAATCGTTTTTCCACTGTTATACTTCCTCAGACAACAGGGAGGCCATGGACTTTTGAGTATGAAGTGTTTATACAACAGAATGGTACTGAATGAGACCTGTAAGGTAATCAGATTACGAAAAAGCAGCCGATGAAGTCGGTCTCGTATTTGACACTGAACGTACGAACCCAAACTCTGTCACCGAGTTAGAACCCGTTCAGAAAAAACCCATGTCAAAGCTGCAGAGAGTGAGAGTCTTCTGCAGGTACTTAAGGATAAGCCAAAGCATGTGGTCTTCTTCAAGAACATTGAAGAACTTGGCTTATCCAGAATCCTGACCTTTGCATTTCTCAGATCAAGTGGGCTGGAGTCGGAAACGGAAAGATTCATAATTGCCTGCCAGGGTGGTGTCTTCAACACCCTCGTCTACCGTAGTCGCGTGATGGGTAAAGAGGTTTCTGACACCAGATGCAAAGCGTGTCCTGAGGCAGCTGAAACCATAATGCATTTGCTGTCAGCCTGTCCAGCTTATATCCACAGGCATACCGTGGCCCTACAAATGTTGTACTACCATCTAAGACACTCGTACGGTGTAGACGAGACACCGCTGTTGCCTCATGCTCTGGAGGATATTGAGTCCATTGTGGAAAATGAGAAGTACCGAATCAATTGAAACTACTCATTCCATACCCCCAGGCAGATACAAGCCAATTAGTCTGATGTAGTCCTCCTCGACCATCAAAGCAGGACGATTTTCTTCATCAAGTTTTCAGCTCCTGACGAAACGAACATAGTCTGGAAAGAGGAGGAAGAACCTTAATATTAATACCTACTCTTTTAACTCCGCAGGCTCCACCCAAACCATTTTGTTTAAACGGTGGTTCACATAATAGGGGTCATTGGTGAAATAATGGACACACTGCTCTCAAACTTGAAAGTCATACCGGCTTGCCGTAATATGGCAGAAATCATAGCCGGATGAATGCAGAAGGCCTTAATTCGTGGTTCACTCCGCCTGCTCAGGACACATGAATCTCGGACCCAATAGTCACTTACCTCACGGCTTGGGGAGTGGTTATTGGGATATATGATCCAGCGCGCCCTAACGAAGTGTCGGGGCTCCGGGACAGGGCCTGACTGGAAAATTCCTAACGGAGGAAAAAAATAATAATGCTTCCACACACACACTCATATAGTGTACCCAATAGCATAGCCTGTCGGCTATTATTATTATTGCCATATAACTAATAAAAACAGCTTTTTTATTGAGTGGACGAAAATGTATGACTGTCTTTTGGTTCATCGCCAGACAATTATGAATTGCTCTAGTTTTTCATTATTCTCATATTTGTAGTGCTGTAAGAACTACCGTATAAGCAAATAACGCAAGCAAGTCTATCCCCCTGCAGCAGGTCTCATCGATGCCTTTTCGTCTCGATGCCATTGATATTGATATTTAAAGATTTGTTGTTGAATGCTACTTCGATATCCAGGAATGCACCCAACAACACCTCTTTGTTTCTTAGTACAGCTTCCACCTTCTCTACGAGTTGGTGTAGTGCTGTTTCTGTAGATTTGCCTATTGTATAGGCATATAGGTCCTTCTGTAGGGGTTGTTTCACCAATACCGTATCCTCGATATGTCTGTCCAGCAGTTTTCCCTGTGTTTTAAGTATAAATGACTTATTGGCCTCAGTGCCTTCGCTCCTTCCTGTGCCGTTCTACCAGGTTTAGGGATGAAGACCACTGTTATTGCTTTCCATGCTTTTGGAATGTATCCCAGTGCAAGACTGGCCCTTAGTACCGTATATAGTTCGTGTGCTAGTAGGTCTATACCTTCTTGTAGCATGATGGGATAAATACCATCCGTCCCTGGTGATTATACGGTTTATATCACTTTCTTCGAACAATGTTGAAATATACGTTGCTCGTAGCTCTTCATCCTATGTTTTCTTGATATCTAGCGTACCCCAAAAACCATATCACGCTAGCAACATGCGCACAAGTTCCTGAAGTCCTAGCACCGGACTTACAAGTACAATAATACCCCGTAATGGGGAGAGCAGGATCTTCTAGATTTTCGTCACCTCTTTCAGTGAAAACAACCCAAAGCATGTGTTTAGCAGCATTCCTGAACCGAGAAAATATTCTGAATCTTAGGAAATTGGGTTCCCCATGTAACTCATCGACTTCTAAAATGTTGTCTACTTCACCATCTCTACGAGTTGTATCTTGGATATATGACGCAGCCAAGTGTAAATGATATGTTCCAGTAAGTAATTTTAAATATTCAATATCAAGGCGAGGAAAAGATTGTATATGATATTGATTTAAACGAATCCATCGACCATTCCTAGTTCGGAGGTTTTCAGCTTCAACTCGTGCCTGAACAATGTTGACATCATCGGAATCAACCAACATTTGTGTGGCCGTATCCAACGTTCCAGGCATATTTATCAATGGATGGAATTTATTTATAAGAGCACCAGCAATCAGATAATAGTCATGTAGCTTCGCAGCATGTATTGCTGTTATGGGTTGACGAAAAAATTTGAAAATTGACTTAAAATGTCCATTTCTAGCTTCAACAATCCACCTAGTGGTGGTTATTAAACGTGCCTGATTGGCTTCATTTGTCGTTAATTCCCTTTGATTCGGCGGTAGAAATGGTGGCATATAGTAATGCAAGCCAAGTTCTTGTAGACTATTGATTGAATCTCTATAGCCTCTATCGACTATCACAATATCTCCTTCTTGAAACCATGTTTTCATTCCATTCAAATCAACTTGTAATTCGTGATTTAGAACACTTGCATCATTATTCCTAGCATCTGCGAAGTACGGCCCGTTGATTGCTAAGATATATCCATCGGGGGCAACTATGATCTCTGGTTTGACCAAGTGTTCATTCTTGTGGAAACAGTATGATTGCCTCAATACCCGGAAGTTACTGGTCTTTTCTATTTTATTGCAGGTACAATCTATATAAACTATTGCTTTGGGAATATCTGGTGTGGGATTGTACAGTTGATACGTATAAGGGGATACATGACTGTTAATATAATTTTCTCTTGTTATTGACTTAAATCCAATATTGTTCGGTACGAACCTTTGTAAAAGAGATAATCTCACATTAGAAATAATGAAGCTTGCTGTTTGTCGAGAAGGATAACTGAACAATATTTTCAAAAACTCATCTGAAACTCCATGTTTCATTTTGATCAAAAATGTCAGCAAATGTTTTCTTTCGACATTTCTTCTCTTGCCACCTTGTTCAACAATATCACAAAATTCTAGTAATTGTCGAAAATGATTTTTTGAAATTGATGTCAGATACTTAAATTCGTCTTCAGTGAAACAATTGATATCCTCCCAGTTACGGAGTGACCTGTTTCTATTAGCAAATGTCCTCTTTGAAGAAAATGTTGAAGATTGGAAATTATGTATGGTTTATTCACAAAATTCAAACCTCCATGCAAGTAATTTGGAAGGAAACCTTGATGATCAAGATGGTGACCACAAATTCTCAAGAAATCTGGGACATAGATATCAGAAGCAACAAAAATATCCACTCTACATTCTAAAGAAAGTCTTTGAATATTTTGACGAGCATTACAAATAATGCACGCACGACTTGATACGCGGGACAACACATTGAGACGAAGGCAATTCGGGTTATTTTCCATAGCAATAATGTCATTCATTACTGTGTTATTACAATTGAAACATATTTTTGTATCATCCTGAATATCAATAGGTGGATTTCCCGCAGTTTGTCTTCGATATGTTGCAGTTTGCAAAACATCAATATTATCTCCTCTATTCAAACGCAATGAGAGTCTAGGAATAACATTTCGGTCACAAACATAACAACTCACTCTATTTAGGAAGGCCATATTGTTCAGCAAAGTTCAACAAACACTGAAAATCACATAAACTTGAACAGTAAAAAAAGAAACTTCAATTAGTCCAATAACCCAAAAAGAGTTCTCGGGCTTTATGACAACAAGAAAACGACTATTGACATAAGAATTTTGTTGATTTTATCCTCTTTGAATTGTTCTCCATGCCTACTACGAAATAAGAGGAATATATTAATAAGTAGGTATTCGAAGATGATTCAGATGATGTTTCAAATACAAGAAAAATAAAGAGAAACGTTCTCTGAAAGGGGGTATATACTATATACAAACATATATACGATTCGAAGATACAAGAACATAATTGAAACATAAAACGTTAATTTGGTGTAAAAATATGCGGAGAATTTGATTTAATATATATCTATATAAGCCGATAGAAATAATTACATACAAATTATGATTTTTTTCTGATTTATCCTATGTGGTATTTTCGTTATGTGACAAATTCATGAGATATTCATGTCCAAATCTTTTTGTAGTACAGGGCGATTTCCTTTCATAATAATGCTATTTTGAGACTTTCACTATTTTATTGTTTTATAGAGTGAAAATTCGAAAAAACGAACTTCTGCGGATGTAATAAGTATAATATAACTTCTGAGAAACACTAAGCATGAAAAAATAACTTTTCCATTGAATCGCCTACTAGACGATGCTGATGCAGATAATAATTCGAGTTATGGCTTTTTTTCGAGGGATACGGTACGCTATTGTACGGTATAATAACTGATCACTATTTTATTGAAATATTTTTATTTCGAGTAAAAGCGGCCGGACGAGGAAGAACTACAGCAAACCCGCCGAAAACTGGAGTGAAAATACATTTTTCGCCTTGTATATGAAAAACCCGTCATAGGATTCCGCTGAAAATTTTGTACAATATAGATGAAAGTATTTCGAGTTCTCCCATGAAAAAATATTGCTATCTTTTCGTATTCCCTTATGAGATATAGGGTGATTTAAAAAATCAAGGTTTTTATTTATTAAAGTATAATAAATTTTTTAAATTTTTTTTAAATTGATATCATTCGACTCTGTATACGATGAAACAAGTGAATTTTGTCATTTTAGTTTGGTTTATTACTACAAGGTGTCCCAAAAACCAAAATTCGTTTTGTTTCCATATTTGTGAATCACCTTGTATGAATTGTATCAACTGTGATGCTAGATGAAATGAATTTATAATATTATGTGATAATTCCACCTTTTCTCGCATTTTCTCTTTATAAAACAAATAAATTATGAAAGTCTCAAAATAGCATTGTTTTCAAGTGAAATCGCCCTGTACTACGAAAAGATTTGGAAATGAATTTCTCATGAATTCATCATACACGGATGTGATGATGATCCCACAAAAGATAAATCCGAACTAAATCGTAACTTGGCAGATACAGAGTGATGAAAAGTGAATGTTTCTCATATTCAACACCCTGTATCTCGAAAACTAGTCATAGGATCGTGTTGCGCCCGTTGAAACATTTCATCGGAATGATCAATTCTACAACATATCAAAAATTCAAGAAATTTGACGGAGAGCCATTTTCCCATATAAGGTGTGCGGGGTCCTTTGTTTAGAGCACGAAAAATGCATTTTGGTGGACATATGTTGTTAAGAAACTCATTATATCCGAGATCATCTGATATAATAGCAACATAATAAATATACTAAAAAAATATCTCGAGTAGGTCACTATTGGTGAAGTTTCTGAAATATATTTTATGAATAATTCATTCAATAATATCTGGTTTATTTTTCTAAATTACAAATTATTGTAATCCAGGCTGAGGAACTCATGTTTTTGATTCCGTTTACTTGCTGTTTTTTGTAACCAATTGCCGCTTATCCTTACACTTACCTAGGCCGTACTGATGAGAACCAAAAAGCTCCAAACACGTGTCTACGGTTTGCCTGAGAGATATGTCTAAAAATTTTTCATTTGTATTTTTATAGTTTTCCCAAGTATTGCTACCTTTTTTTATATAAATATATATGCATATGCTTCAGTTTTGAAGGGAGTACTCTTCTGTGTATTTCTCAAACGCGCAGTTTTTCTTGATGGCTGACAGAACTCCAAAAACTTTAATCATATGAAAAAGGATTGTTTGATTTGAATCCATATCGTTGAGATCGAAAGAGGATGGTAGTGTGTCCTATAATAATTTGAGTAACAACTAGCCCAGAGCATATTTTATATTGTATCTCAATTTCCAATATATTCCATCTATAAGTGAAATTTTTTGAATATCTCTAGAATTTTGCTTGATTTGTTGCATGACCAAAGTAAGTGTATAGAATAAATTGAGATGACAGGTAACTTTATGAAATAAATTTTCATAAAGAAATTAATGGAAATATTGATAAAAAATTCGAAACATCAATTACAAATATAGTTTATTCAAAATATTGTTTACAGGATTATTCCATATTTCATGATAAATGGACATATTTGGATGTAAATAAGTTAGTAACGGCAACGATACACAAAAAACTTTCCAATTGTAAATAACATTGATATTTTTATCATATATTATGTGAAGTTCGGTTCCACAAGGACAAAACTGCCCTAGGAATTGTGGAGATATTTTATGGACATGGATACATGCGTTTTCCGACGTTGACACTGTGGAGTTGTTATTCCAGGAGGCTTACCTAACAT
Organism: Chrysolina americana; assembly: GCA_958502065.1. Classification (NCBI taxonomy): domain Eukaryota; kingdom Metazoa; phylum Arthropoda; class Insecta; order Coleoptera; family Chrysomelidae; genus Chrysolina; species Chrysolina americana. The sequence continues at coordinate 36,903,329 of OY293420.1, forward strand.
TTGGGCAGTGAAAATATGAAAAATTAAATGCTTTCATACTAATCTGACATATTATATTGGACGAAAACCATGAAATAGAATATTTTTCTGATATATCCAGTACGTTCTATAAATAAACAATATTTTTGACTTTGGCTTTGTGTATACTTGTATATATGAGGTTAATTTAGAAATAAAGAAACATTTTTATTATTATTGCAAAATAATTTTCAGAATAGCTGTCAACAACTTTCAAGTACAGTTCATTACAATAGACACTTATGCTACAGTGTGACCCATTTAAGATGGAAGCACCCTTATAAAACTTACATTTTTCAACCGATTGGAATGATTTTTTTTTTGTTAGGTAGATATTCAAAAAGTCTATTAGGACACCAAATATCATGAATAAATCTCAATTTCCAGGGCCAACTAATCTTATTTTTCAAGGTCAAAAATCTAAAAAATTTGCTAGCGATTTTTTTAGAAAAAATCTGACTACACCACTGGATTCGCGACATTTTCAAATGATTTACATGTAAATTACGTTGGAATGCGTCAATCAATAAAAAAGTTATAAAGGAATGAAATTTGAAAAATATGCCGTTTAATCAACCCACCAATTCATGTTCAGGAATTTTATGAAAATTCTGTATACTCCACTGGATTCAGGATGTCTTGAAATATTACTGATCACAGTTTCATCGAAATCTGTTCGGTAATAAAAAAGTTATAAAGGAATAAAATTTGAAAAATATGTTGTTCAATGGAATTTTAGCAACGTTCTTACTACACCACTGGATAGGGGCAATATTCAACAAAATATTATTCAAATAAAATTCATGAAACGTTTATGGGAGAATCAATTTCCTTTCATATGTATGTCGAACCATATCAATCAATCAGTTTATCACAACAAACTTTAGTGTCAATAATTTCAAATGAATCTACAAAAAAATAACTGTAAGTACATTTTACTAATTGCTACAAACTAGCGGAAATCAATCTTTTATTCACAATCAATGTAAAAATAGAAACCAAGAAGATACCGAATTGAAAAATAAATGAGTGCAATTCATATTCTGGTGGCCTCCACCAAACTTCCATCCAATTCAATGCATTTATCATATCGCTTACGAATATTTTTTAAAGTATTCCTCAATTGTTGTGGAGTAATTGCATCGCAAGCTTGCTGAATTCTGGTGCACAGTTTCACTCGATTCCTTGGTCGTGATTTGTAAACCTTTTGTGTAACATAACCCCAAAGGAAAAAATCGAGTGAAGTAAGGTCAGGCGATCTTGGTGGCCATCCAATTAATGTACTCCCCCTTCCTATCCAACGATTAGGGTAATTTTGATTCAGCCAATTCTTCACAATTCCCGCATTATGTATGGAACAACCATCTAACTGAAAATATAAATTTCTTGTTTCTGCAAGGGGAAGTTCATCTATTGCGTTCGAAAATTCATTCCTTAAAAATTGTAGGAAAATTGCGCCATTCATGTTGCCGTCGAAAAAGAATGGTCCAATTATCCTTTCATTCAGTATTCCACACCAAACGTTCACTTTTTCTGAATACTGCCTTTTACAGTTTATCACCCAGTTAGGATTTTCAGTGGCCCAATAGCGAATATTTTGTGATGAAACCACTTCATTTGTTGTGAAACTAGCTTCATCACTAAATAAAATTTTCTTTAAAAATTGCCTGTCATTAAGATACTCGCCCTGGGCCCATAAGCAGAATTCCAATCGTTTTTCTTGATCACCTAGTTCCAGAGTATGTAAAAACTTTGGTTTAAATGGCCTCAATTTATTTTTCTTCAGACATCGCCTAATATTCTCCCTAGGTAAGTTTAAATCTAAGCTGGCAACCCTCAAACTACTATTTGGATTATTTCTGAAGTAATCTAATATAGTCTGGTTATTTTCGTTCCTTCTTCGTATATTGTTCTTTAAAATATATGTGGTTACTGCTCCAGTCCGATTGAAAACTTGGTTTATTTTATGTACCGTGCTGTTATTTATGGCTGGACGATTTGGGTGTCTTTCATTGAATATTCTAGTTACTTCTCTTTCACTCCCGTAATCATCACCGGAAAGACGTATAATTTCGATTTTTTCTTGAATTGACAATTGAGCCATTATCTGTTTTTATTTTGGAACACAAATTATTCAGTTCACTAATGGTGCGTAACAAAATGACAATTCATGCGCAAATAAATAGATGAGAAACTGTAAGTCACAGCTAACTTGTTTATTTCATTAATGCATTCTGAATAACAGGCAGTTAAAATTGCAACTCTCATTTTTTGCTATTCAACAAAAGGAAAAAATCACAGCTGATGTTACCTACTGGAATGATAATAATTATTATCCATTGCATATTTTTTTCGTTATAATTTCTATTGGGAGTACATTAGACTTGTCTTATATTGTTGAAATTGTTTTCATGAAGATTAACCAGGAGTTCACTCCTGATTGTACTTGTTTATGTATCTACTCCACTTCGAGAAATACCTATAGACTATTTTTACCATCATGATTTTCAGATGTTATAATTGTACGACATTGCAATAATCACCCCAATAATTTTTTCAATAATCAACAGTGGTGTAGTAAGAACGTTGTTAAAATTTCATTTTACAACATATTTTTCAAATTTCATTCCCTTATAACTTTTTTATTACTGAACAGATTTCGATGAAACTGTGACCAGTGATATTTCAAGACATCCTGAATCCAGTGGTGTATTCAGAATTTTCATAAAATTCATGAATTCGAATTGGTGGATTGATTAAACGGCATATTTTTCAAATTTCATTCCTTTATAACTTTTTTATTGATTGACGCATTCCAACGTAATTTACATGTAAATCATTTGAAAATGTCGCGAATCCAGTGGTGTAGTCAGATTTTTTCTAAAAAAATCGCTAGTATTTTTTTTAGATTTTTTACCTTGAAAAATAAGATTAGTTGGCCCTGGAAATTGAGATTTATTCATGATATTTGGTGTCCTAATAGACTTTTTGAATATCTACCTGACAAAAAAAAAATAATTCCAATCGGTTGAAAAATGTAAGTTTTATAAGGGTGCTTCCATCTTAAATGGGTCACACTGTATATTCAATAGATAGATAGGATAACTTTATTCGAAGAATTGTAAATTATAATTACATGTATATCAACAATCAAATGAATCAGCTGTCAAAAGAGTTTATACAATTAATATTTACTAACTAACTCACCATTTTAACAATTAACAAAATCAATGGAGTGCCTACAAACCACAATGCAATACAGGTTAACAATTAAGCCTACTGTTCACAGATACGATGATCCGAAAATGCTATTATTGGCTGATTATCCGTAAAAAGAGTCCCGTCAAAATGTATTTGAAATAATCAACCAATAGTAGCATTTTCGGATCATCGTATCGTCGGATATCGTATCTGTGAACAGTAGGCTCAAAAGTAAAAATAAATCTTCATAAAATTATCGGTAGTCTATATAATCTCACACAGTGTAAGGTTCTATATTTAAAATATTACAAATAACTTTGAAATTTTTTGACAAAGGATTCTCTATGCATCTTTAATTAATAATTTTAATTATCTTTTTTTAATTAAATATCCTAACATAAACAAGAAACAGATCAAATGTTTTCAATTTTAACATAATATAGGCAACACAGAACATAGTCATATAATAAAGAAGAATGACAACAATAGATGGGTAGGTAATTTTCATTTTAATAAAAGACCACACTTCTATTGATGCGAAAACAGTATGAGTTTAGTTAACTTCTTTCGTTTCACTTCACCTCTAATAAGTTCACTCTGCCTTCTTGCTATTTTGTAAAATCTAATTTTGGCATAAGTCCCAACAGTGAGCTTTATCAATCTCATTGTGTGATTTATACCATAAGGCGATATATCATATATATGGTTATCTAAATTTCTAAATCATTTTTTTTCCTGAAATAAATAACTTGATGTTCGTAATATAAAAGTTTCTAAAAATGTTTTTTCTCTTGGCATCATATTTTCAGTTATATATATCACCTGTCTAATTTTTTTTTCGGTAAATATACATATTTTTATAACATCTTTAGATGGTTTTATCAGACCACCCCTATCCTTCCTATGAAGTAATTTATAGATATTGAAATCTATTGAATTGTAGTCTGACTCTTCCAAAGAATCTAGGCATGGTGTACACTTTATAACTTTGTTTATAGATTTCACTTCAAATCCAGATATATATGTTGCTACGTTTTCTGTTAATAATGATAAAGAGGGCAATACATTGATTTCATACAAAAATCTATCATCCTCTAAAACTAAGTCATTATAATCAATATCATATTTTTTAATTATGCTTATATCATCGAGGCACAGTTCAGTTGGATGTTGCTTTTCCAGGGAATTGATTGAAACTGACGAACTCAGCACTTTGGTATTATCTAATACTTCGCAATTTCCCCTCAAAACTTTCAAATCAATCTTCATGCACATTCTTCTAAAAGTGTAATAAAATTGATATGCAGTGGGGTTGTTATTCCAGCCATTTCTTCCCCTGAAAATAATGAAAATTTAAATACCAAACTGTTAAATTCTTTCTTCAGTCTAGGGTTTGAATGTTTTTAAAAAACTGCCGTTCTGGAAGAATTATATTTTTGCTTCAACATTCTATATATTTTCGTTTACTACAAAAACTGCTATCACCATATGCGAATTCACTGATATAGCTGAAATAGTTGTTTCAGTACATGAATAGACAATAGTTGACCAGAGGCTAGCAGTAAGTGGGTAGTTTACCTGATGTTGGCCATAGTTGGTTATTATTGAACTATGACGTTGGTTGAATAATTCATTCAATATAGTCTTTAGCCAGTGTGGCTTTGGGGTTGGCCGTTTTGGGCTTTGCTGGAGTCATCTCTGAAGAAGCTTAATAATAGTGTTGTAGTTTAGTGGTGGTTTAATGTCAGGGGTTTTTCCTAAGTATTTATTATATAGAGTGAGTAATGAAAACGAATAATTTCGACAAAGTCGAAATTCCCCTCTCTCCACACGATCCCACAAAGTGGGTAGAAAGGGGAATTTCGACTTTGTCGAAATTATTCGTTTTCATTAGTTTGAAACTCTCCGGCACACTTTCGAACATTGTTCGAAAACATATAGAGTGAGAACAAAAAGTATTTTTCCCCTTCACTTCATAAGCGACTTAAATCCTATATATGCATTTCGATAACCATGTTATCTTCGTCAAAGTATTTGATATAAATAAGAATGATTTTAGATGAAACTTTTTTGATTGAATGACTCATTTATTTTATGGATTTTTACAGTTATGAATATGATGTAAAAATCAATACTGTCAACAAATTATAAAATCTTTTTGTGGAAAATAGACAAAACTGTTTTATTCTATTCTTAGTGACTTACTGATGAAGATAACATGGTTATCGAAATGCGCTTATAGGATTTAAGTTACTTATGTGGTGAAAGGAAAAAACACTTTTTTTGTTCTCAGGCGGCCAATATCCCATTTTCGATTATATTGAATGTTTATTCAATTTCTGTTTACAAATTTACCCCAACATATTTTTATGTTTTATGTTTGTGTTTCAATAGTGAATGATTTAATAAACCCAAATCAAGTTAAAATTGAACTTCCCATCTGTAGCTTCAATCCTTAGTTCGCATATGGTAAATGGGGAACAACTCCATATGTGGGTACATTGTTTAAACTAATGATGAAAATAAAAAACTAACCTCATTCCACAAAAAAATAACTCTAGATGATCCTGGCCGAGTTTGTAGGTGAGTAGGTAAGTCAACTGAGATTTCTCCTTTTTGATGTGGTTATCATAAATTCCAAGAACAGACTTAATTGTAGTACAAAATCCGAGAATTAGAGTCTTATTCTTTGAGTTACACACCAGTTTTCCATTAACATGCATCAAAGATTTCAAATATGTATACGCCTCTTCCAATATCGGTCTCCAGAATGACTCGTTCGATTTTTTCAAAGGAGTTTTGTAACCTTTTGCAAAGGGATTCCTCGAGTTCAATAGATCAAAGAGTTTATCTATTATTCTGATGAATTCAATGGGGCTGCATCTTTGAAATCTGGATGTTTCAAGTCTTTCAACAAAAACTCCAGTGCATTTGCAACACTTGCACTCATGGTTTGAGCTGCCAAATTCACCTAGAAATGGAAGTTCATTTCAAAATATTTCCAATGATAACAGGTAATAATTAAGTTTACTGATACATTATTCAACAAAAATTATTACAGCTGAAAAATCAATTCTGCTAAAGTTTCGTTTACTTTATAAGATAACTTGACACCAATTGTTCTTAGTAGCCCAGCTCCACTGATCACATTACTCGAGCAGCTAAATCCAAGTATTATATAGGTGTGAAATAATGAAGTGAAAGTCGGATTTCTTATTACATCAACTTATAATGCACTGTTTGGTATCTTTGGTGTAGTAATGAATATACTAGAGTTTTATCCTAACACCAAACCGCTAATTTTAACACCTCGACACGTGTTTCAGTCACTAAGCGGTTTGATGTTGGCATAAAACTCTAATATATTCATTAGATCAACTTATTCTCCAAATGTCTCATATTTATCGAATTTGAATAAATTATATCTTTTTTGAGCTATAACATACTTTCAATGACTTTGTTTTGTTTATTAATCAAGCTATATAGGTGTAGATTCTTGGATTTTTTTTTTGAAAATAACAATGTTCTACAAAATTATTGAAAATAAACCATAACCTACCTTCATCTTTTGAGATCTCCATTCAATATGACTTTTTCCAATTTTGTTAGCCAAATTGCAAAATTCTTCTTCTTGTAACAGATAAAGTTTGGTGACAAATTTAAAATCAATTTTTTCTTTTTTTGCATTGACAAAAACTCCGCAGGTTGACCAGTTATTTCGGATTAGTTTGAGCATATGACATGCATCAAATATAATAAATATATCTTCATTATTCGACGGATGTTTGAAATGAGTGTTCAGTACATTTATTTTTCGTATTGTACCACCAAGATTCTCAGCCATAGTTATATGGGCTGAGGGTCCATCACACGTAACAGATACAATCTTAACACCTACTTCATGCAATTTTTGCAATGCTTCTCTAACAACATTTGCCTTTTCAGATCCTGTCATTGAGTTGATGTAAAAATATGCTACTGGTAGTTTCTAGTTTCCATCCAATGCAACTACCATCAAAACAAGTGCTTCCATTGCATATTTCAAAGAATCACTTTCAACTCCGGTGCCATAAATCTTCATATCCCCATGTTTTCAAATTCCTCACTTCGATTTGTTTTCTTATGGCCATTTCGTCCAACATCAGACTGCACAAAGTATCTTTACCTTTTTCCTTATTTTCCGCTACCAGAATTTTGAGGCTACTAAATGAATTTTCGCAAAATCCAGGTTCCCAATTAACCTTACTCAACCATTTCCTGATTGTTGATGGAGCAGGGAGAGCTAGATTAAACACTTTTCGTACATACATATATGCTTTTGATGATAAGAATTGGAGAGTCATGGCAAAGGTTTTCAAGTCATCACTGAATTTATCTTTAAATTTTTTTCCATGCAATCCCTTCTTTTTTATTTCTATGGTCCTTTTCATCAAGGACAGAGGCACACCGGTCAGTGATTTTTCCAAAAATGTAATGCCATTTTCAGATATCAACTCTTTTCTCTTCAAAGTCAATATTATCTGCTTCAAGGTTGTGACTCTTTTCTTCAGGCGATTGACTTGCACTTTCATAGCTTTAACTTTTTTCTGGGCCATGGATCTTTTAACATTTGCTTCTTTAAGTTTAAAAAGAAGGTGTGATGGGGATGCACTGGAAATATAAAATACATGATAAATTTCAAATGAAATTTCCTTTCAAGGACAATTTGCAAACTACTCCAAATAATGAACTAACGTTCCCAGTTTTTTTTTATTTCTTAGTTCAGTTAAAGTGAATATAGTCAACATCGGTCTTAATGTGCGGGTGAGACTTAGAGCTATCCTCCACTTAGCTTTGTTTGTTTTTAAGGAGAACCGATGCAAATAGCTGTAAGTCTCACCTGCACATTAAGACCGATGTTGACTATAGCTGAGTACAGCCACCCATCAAATGTTTGTAAAGAGAAATGTATGTAGAATATTAATTTTAAAAGAATAGAAAATATTCCAGATGAAGTCATTGGTAAAATTGTAATATTTGATGGTAAGTTATTTTTCGTTACTTGTAAAATGTTGGCTTCATCAAATCTATTCAAAAATATTTCAGTGAAATGGAAGAGTTCAATTGATATTCAACTGATTCTAAATGTATTCAACACCCAACAACTATGATACAAGCATGATAAAAATATCAACTAACCTATAATTGTGTCTATTTTTAATATCTCTTCTCGTTCTTTTTATTTGTCCCTTATTACCTTCACTATCTGTTGATGTTTCTTCATGTGCCCTTTTGAAACTTTTGTGGGAGTCCATTGATGAAGTGGTAACACTCGAAGGTGAGCTAAAATATAATTTTCACTGACTTAGATCAAAATTATCATTAGACAAGGTGCATTATGTCAAATAGTTGTTCAAGATATAAATTCGTAAAGTAGGACTTTTTGCACAAGAGTGCACAAAAACGTGAGTACAAAGAAGAATTTTATAATACAAATTTTCACAAGCAAATTTTATGAATATTATATATATATCTTACCTCACTGCAATTTCAATAGTAGGAGTGCAAGAAACATAAGGACTAGCACCAGGAAGATTTTCTTTGTTATCAATAAACAGTACTTCCAGCTCATCCATTTCAATACGTTGAGGATCCATATTTTGAATCGTATTTCCATGCAATTCTTGAAGAGTTCTGAAAAAAATTATAAAATAGTTAATTGGTTTGCATAATTTCAGAAGTAATTTTGAAATTACTCCGAATTCCTCAAAAATGTCTTTATAAATCATACATCATGAATGAATTGGTCAGATTCTAAAGTTTCGAGAATTCCTACAGTTACTAGGTCAGATCCTGTATATAAATAACTTACCTTTCGTGGGTTGAAACTTCATTTTTTCGTAGAAAAAGGCTTGGGACTGCATTTGGTTTCAACAACATTCGACTACCCTTAATATATACATCGTTTGGAGAAAAATGTTTGCTGCAAATAACATTTTTATCGCTCAGGTGCTCCACGGTAGGATCTCTTCCCAACGCTCTCATCCAAATGTCATGCCTTGCTCTCGTCAAACTTAAAATAATTTGTATAAATCAGACATGAAATAATAATAGTGGATTTATGCAGCACAAGTTGACACTAAACTACAATCAACATTTACAGTTCAACTTCAACTAAGAAGATTAACCACTCATTTAAAATGGTTCATTTTATGCAGGAAAATTAAAATCAAACTGAAATTAATAGTTGGCCAACTTTCATCTTTCTAGTGTTAAATTTAAGATGTTAAATTTAATTATTGACACTACTGCGCGACTGTTGGTGCATATTTTGATTTCCGCGGGCTGACGGCAGAATGACAGGGAAAATGGTACCTACATGTTTCGATTTTGTAACCTAACAAAATTGAATATACTCAACAATCGATAGATCAATTTGGTGTGTGTTTAAGTGTGGATTCATGCAGCACCAATTAACAATTATCAAGTAGGAATTATCAATTATCAATTAGCAAGTATTGAAAATGCTGCATTCATGCACCCAAATTAACAATTACCAAGGAACAAGTGAGCATACGCACAAAGCAGATCCGTGCCATTTGAGTTAACCTCACTTTGTCATGGAAACTGTTTAAACATCCACATTCTATTCGTTTTCCAAATGTTTATAATCAATTTTGTGCATTCACGATTGTCATTGAAATGGAAGCTACTCAAGCATTTTTTTTGTTGATTTTCGATGCTTTCCGTCATTATACTGACCAATCCACGATCATCTGCGTACTGGTTGCGCACTAGAAGAAAATCTTGTTCAATCAGAGTAGAAAGATAAAAGTTGGCCAACTTCTACTTGTTACTTGATAATTGATAATTGTTAATTGTCTGCATGAATGCATTCATTGTAATACAAGGAGTTCAACTTGTACTTGGTAATTGTTAATTGATAATTGCTACTTGATAATTGTTAATTGGTGCTGCATGAATCCACACTTACTGTATGGAATTTCGGAAGAATTGTCGCAGAAAACAACAAACCAAGGAATAAAAAGCTAAAATATTCTCTTGTGTAAATTTTTTCGCATAAATGCCATACAAACCAAAGTTCAATTTTTCTTTTAAATGAAGTTTAGTACAAGTTTGAGTCTAGTGTAAATTTGTGCTGCATAAATCCACTCGTATACTTAATTTTACCAATAATGAGTGATTTTAGTTCTGTTTAGTTATTGCAATCAACGATTCAATTCACTTACTAAAAATAATGGATTCCAGGAATATTTCCTTTGTTTTCACACCATAGCACCAAGCACGTCAACATTGTCAAAATTACTACAGAAAACCAAAACTAATAACACCAAAATACGCACTACTAATAAACAACAATAAGAAAAGCACATGTGACAATAAACACAAAAACAGCAAAACCGCCTCTGGTAAACTCACAGCCTTTCTCTGGCGTCGACGTAAACTATTCACGCTGTTGCACGATCCTAAGAATTCAACGAAACCTTGAATACGTTTCTCGGTAATGTTAGGTAATCTTTGCCGTGATCTCGACTACGAAAATAAGAGTTTCTGAAATTTGCCAACGCTGCGGAGCATGCGCATAGACGATTCCATTTGGAATTTTACAACACTTTTCAGAGAAAACGTAAAGGGGAATAGCAATCTAGAGTAAGTATATACCGGGTGGCTACGGAAGTATTGCCTACGGAATATCTCAGTTATTGTATGAAGTAGGTTTGTGATATTTGGAGCGTCGATATAATGACATAAGAGCTAGAATTTGAGCATATTGACATGTCAAAGTTAACTTCCGGTCTGACCGGAAGTAACATCAACTTTCTTATTTTAAATGGAAACCCTATTTTTTTTTCTTTTCGCTTTATTCAGCATTCAATTCCCTTGCTAATGACATATCACAAGTTGGTATCTAACCAGAAACTAGATCAGAAAAAAATTATTATTGAAATTCACCATACGTCACTTGATAACAGTTGCTACTACTGTGATATTTTATTTTCATTCGTCGGCGTTATAAAAAGCCGCCAAAAAAAATATTGGAAAAATTGGGAAAAAACAATACTCTGTAGGTCCATAACTTAAATAGGAACATACAACTTTTTCTTGCCTGTACTATTCAGCATAACCATTCCTTTCTAATTATATAATAGAAAGTAATTTTTTAAAATGAAATACCAAAAAATCCAATTATTATTCTTCAAATAACAAAACAGATTATCGCCATGCGCAAAAATAACATTAAAAATAATGTGGAATGATAAATTATATCCTGTAGGTTCTAGGTTGAACAGGAACATAAACGTACTTGGTCTGTGCCATCGTCCATAGATATTCTAATATCTACCTATGGACGATGTTTGTGCTATTCAGAATAATCATTCCATTGCAATAATCATTCGAACCAAAATAGTAACAAGTAGGCTGATTAGGATGTATTTTGGAATGAAACAAAAAAGAAACGAGAGCTCTCACGAACGCTGCTATCCATATTATTTTGACGTTCGAAGTAGTGTTTTTGATTCTGCCATTTTAAAAGGGTTTGGATATCGAAATCAGTTAGTGGAATATTCAAAAAATGCCCCGTTATTCACGAACCGAACAAATTGACATGCTTCTTTCTCATTTATGGTGAATGTTTAAAAAATTCTTATGCCGCTGAACGATTGTATTTAGAGCGATATCCAGGGAGGCAGCAACCGTCAAGAAGGTATTTCCAGTGGCTTGAAGAAAAATTAAGAACTGAGCCTGATGTTCACGAAGACCAAGAAGCATTTGTTATTAATGAGGAAAATGAAATTAATGTATTAGCTTTAGTACAATATGATAGCACAATTTCCTCAAGGCAGATTGGCGCCGAATTAGCTATAAGTAAGGACTCTGCTAGGAAAATTTTGAAAAAACATCGATTTAAATCCTTCAACTATCAGTTGCATCAACATTTGTATGAAAATGACGGTGAAAGGTGCCTGGAATATTGTAATTGGTTTTTTCGACAAAATGCTGAGAATCACCTATTTAACTATTATATCTTGTTTACGGACGAGTCAAGATTTACCAACAATGGATTATTTAACAGGAATAATACAAGGTAGGTACTGTACTTTATTTGGATTATTGTCGATAGTCGAAGTGTAAAGTGCTAAAAGTGTGAACGGTCTTTTGTGTCAGGTACTGGGCGATAGAAAACGAGCACCGGTTTCGACAAGGTGGCTTCCAGGAGAGATTTGGTGTGAATGTTTGGGCAGGAATAGTTGGAACTCATATTGTTGGCCCCATTCTTTTCCAAGGCCAACTAACCGGAGAGAGATACTTTAATTTTTTAACGAATGAAATTTCGGAATTCATTAACAACCTACCAGTGGAAATAACTGAGAGAATGTACTTCCAGCAAGATGGCGCCCCTCCGCATAATTCAAGAATAGCGAGAAATTATCTTCAAAATCGCTTTCAAGAGAGACTTATAACAACCCATGGTCCAGTCAGGTGGCCACCAAGGTCACCTGATCTTACTCCGTGCGACTTTTTTCTATGGGGACATCTTAAAAATAGGGTGTATTCCACACAGCCTACAACTCTATATGAGCTAGAAGTAAAAATTCGTAGAGCTTTCCAAGATATCACGCCCCAAATGTTGAGAAACGTTTTACATGAAATAATCACCAGAGTCAATAAATGTATTGACGCTGAGGGAATGCATTTCGAACATTTGGTTTGAATTTATTTTATCTTTAATCCTATCAATTTGAATTTTTTTTTCGATGAATCTGTTTTTTTGTTATTTGAATAATAATAATTGGATTTTTTGGTATTTCATTTCAAAAAATTACTTTCTTTTATATCATTAGAAAGGAATGGTTATGCTGAATAGTACAGGCAAGAAAAAGTTGAATGTTCCTATTTAAGTTATGGACCTACAGAGTATTGTTTTTTTCCCAATTTTTCCAATATTTTTTTTGGCGGCTTTTTATAACGCCGACGGATGAAAATAAAATATCACAGTAGTAGCAACTGTTATCAGGTGACGTATGGTTTCCATAGCCAACTTTTCAATTTTTGGCTTTTATTTTGCTTCCACGGCCTACTCGGTGAATTTCAATAATAATTTTTTTCTGATCTAGTTTCTGGTTAGATACCAACTTGTGATATGTCATTAGAAAGGGAATTGAATGCTGAATATAGCGAAAAGAAAAAAAAATAGGGTTTCTATTTAAAATAAGAAAGTTGATGATACTTCCGGTCAGACCGGAAGTTAACTTCGACATGTCAATATGCTCAAATTCTAGCTCTTATGTCATTATATCGACGCTCCAAATTTCACAAACCTACTTCATACAATAACTGAGATATTCCGTAGGCAATACTTCCGTAGCCACCCGGTATAGTATATATCTATGGTTCGGCCAAAACCTTTCACTGTATGATTCATCCCTGTTTGATATAAATTTAATTTTCTTTGAACACTTTCAGTTGGGTATGAAATTATTTTGATATCCACTATCAAGTGATGCTCTGCAATTGTAAATATTTCGTCATTTCCCCTATTTTTAAAATGGGAAAAGTCTCTCTTTTAAATAACTAGAGACCTATATCTGTCATAAGAAATCCTGCAAAACTTTTTGAACAATGTGTCAAAAAACGACTTGTTGACTTCTTTACCAAATACAATGTCTTGAATGAACAACAGTTTGGATTTATAAAAAACTCAAATACCGAAAACGCCATAATGGATTTTGTTGATACAACGGTGAAAGCATTATACAAATCATCTAAATGCCTTGCAATTTTCTTAGACTAAGGCTTTCAATACCGTTAATCATGAACTATTACTGAGTAAACTATACAATTATGGTATCAGAGGTATCGCATTAGAATTACTGAAGAACTACCTTACAGAAAGAATACAACGGGTAAAGATTGGTGATAAAATAAGCCATGATAAATAAGTGCAAACAGGAGTACCACAAGGAACAGTATTGGGTCCGATACTGTTCCTCGTGTATATTAACAGTATAACTAAAATAAATGGTATGCAAGGCCATGTAATATGTTATGCAGATGATACCGCCATAATCTTTACTGGATCAACGTGGAAAGAAATAAAACAAACTGCAGAAAAAGACTTTAAAAAAATTCACGCTTGGCTAAATAGCAACATGTTAACCCTAAACGTTAAAAAAACAAAGTTCATAACTTTTTCTCCTACGATTCGAGATCAACCAGAAGACCTCAAACTCAAACTGCATATTAATTCTTGTAATAGTACAGATAATTGTAGATGCCATTCTATAGAAAAAACTAGTTGTATAAAATACCTCGGAGTTTACCTAGATCAGCATTTAAAATGGACAGAACATATCAATTACGTCACAAAACGACTACGAGTTCTTATGCATAAATTTTATGAATTACGTGACATATTATCGACAAAAAATCTAACCATTCTTTATACCACACTTGCAGAATCACTAATACAATATTGTATTCAGGCATGGGGACCAACATTCAAAACACATCTAAGCCCACTGCAGATTGCACAAAATTTATTATTAAAAATTATTTTCAAAAAACCTAAACTTTTTTCGACAAATCAATTATACCAAGAATTTAAAATATTAAACATTCACTCAATCTGTGCTATCAATGCTTAAAAAGAATCTTTCGAGGTCAACCCAAATTCACACAACACTCACGAGAAACTCGATCAGTAACAAACTCAAATATTAAAGTCGAATATTTAAAAAAAACTGTTACACAAAATTCATTTTTTCACTACGCCCCAAAAATCTACAATACTCTACCAAAAAATCTTAAAGAATTGAGAAATTTTAAAATGTTTAAAAAGGAAACAAAAAAATATATATTGGGCCACCCCGACATATTTTTCTAGTAATCACAATTATACATTTAAAGAATTTATGATCGACCAGCTCTGAGACTTTCGTCCAATCTTCCATCCTTGAATATAATGAAATAATAGTTAACATTTATAATTCAATTTATAATTTGCCACCTCAAAATAAACCACATAATGCTTTGGGTGTCATACATCACAGAGATCACAAGACAGGCTTCAAGTCTAGCGTGACGATGTTTTGTAAGGCACTCAGTAACCGGAAAATTGTTAAATTGGAAATAGTACATAATATGAATATGAATTAATTACAATGATGATTACATTTTTACCTACATGGAATTCTGAGAAATAAAATTGAAATTGAAATTGAAATTGAATTGAAATTGATTTCGATTTATCTTTATGATTATTGTCGACAATAATACTTTCGACGCCATTGATACATAACAATTGTAACTGCTATTGGTTGAAGAATTGAAATTAGCAACAGAAGCAGTAGAAACTTTGGCACTGCCATTGATTATCCTTTCAGTTTTTTTATGCTTGCAATAGATTCATGACTAACATCATTCTCTTCTTTATTTGAGTTTGATTTGATTTCACATACATTCAGATGCAGTAGATTATAACATTTTGAACATTTATTTAATTTGCATATCCAAGACGAATGATTCGATTTCAAACAATTCAAGCACAATTTTCGCTTTTTCACTGCTTTTTGCTATATAGGCAACTTCATTACTTAATTGTATGAGATCCATGGCAATAACCACATATATTTGATGCATCTTGAAACGAAACTGCTTGAATTGCCAGAATATCTTTTCCTATTAACGTAACATTTATTTTTCTCAAGTTTACTTGTCTCGATTTTTTTCAAGAATTTCACATAAGGATTTCATAAATTTGGAGTTTTTTTTCATATTGATATGATTTCCAGTCTCGTCGAGTTACAGCATTATCAAATATCAGTCATAATGTAAAAAATCAGAATATTTTAGGAATCAGTCTTTTCACCAGAAGTTCTGAGTGAACGCACAAGTTTTGTTGTAGAATCGAATTGATTTCTTATGTTGATATAGATTTCATCATTATCTGGATGATGCCCAAAAATTGCTCTATAACCATATGTATCATAAGATCTTTGTTTTCAAATCTATCGGACATAATTTGCCAGGCATTCTGATAATTTTTTGCAGTTACATCAATAGATTTGATTATTTGATACACTTCTTTTACTATCGATGACTTCAAATAGTAAAATTTTTGTATTTCAGATAATATTCCATTTTCATCTACAAGAGCTTTGGATCCGTACCTGAACTCAAGCCAATTGTCATATTTTCCATTGAAAGTACTTAATAATTGGAAGTTTCACAAGAGAGTAATTTTTTTCTGCTTTAGCATATTTGAAGAATTACTATCTATCAAAATATTCGAGTACATATTATTATGGAAATCATTACATAATTCCTTTATTTCAGTAATAATGTCAAAATATGAATTTTCGAACTGATTTCTTACTTCGCCGTCATCAGACGAAGGAAACGATCATCCTTTTTCCGAATAAATGGGGTCAAATTCATCCATACAACTCTCAGTCATCTCTGGTCTGAGAGTTAGTCGTGTGATAATACTTTCATTCAAGTTTTTGGGATCTAAACTATCGCAATAAGTTTCGAGTCGCGTTATTTTATCTTCGATCTGACCTTGTCTCGATTTCAAAGCATCCGCCACCATGAAAAGCAATCAAAGTTAAGAAAATGATCAATGCCAAAACAAAATTTCGAGTGAAAATTATTCAAAATAATGAGGATACGAGAGGAATACGACGTTAATCTCTGTTTCACTGCTCCACCCCTCGGATTATCTGCCACTGCATCGCTTGACGACTGACTGACAATATTTATTTGGTTATTGAATTTCCTGATGTATTATCGGAAATTTGCCATTTTTCCATATGAAAATTTGTAATGACCTACATCAAAATTCTTGCTACCATAGTAATACGATAGAAAACGAAATATACTAATCTAGAAACCCTGGGAAAGAAATGTTCGGCTTGTCACCAAAGTGACGACAAAGAAATAAGAGATATGAAGACTGAGCACAACGGTCAGTCTCGATGGGACCGCTAATTTCGGAACGATTGATGCTTTATCTAAAAAAATATCTATTAAACGGAGACAGATCGACAAATTTTCTGCGGTGTTCCAAAAAAGTAAGCGAGCTTGTATGCAAAGCATCACCGACGAGACAAATGGCTCTAATTTGGACAGAATCTAGAAGTTTCATTGTGTGTTTAGAAATTGTGCCTTATAAATCATAATCAGTTGACGGGAAGTGAAATAGTTTTCAGCACGGGATGGAAAATAAAGTTCTTGAGAGGCACTTCTTGCAATAGACCTCACATCGTTTTTCCATGAAAGAGTACTGCTGGTGGTAATACCGAGCATCAAAATGAAGGACTCCATTCAAATGGATACACCTGAGATAACTATATACACTGTGAAATGGGCCTTTCTAGAAACAAGTTATGCTTGTTTTTGTTCGCATTGAATCACACCAATTTGTTGGATTCCCTTTCAAGAATTTCACATTCAAATTGTTCACGATTCTTCCACGTTCTTTCCTGGTTTCACTGATATCAGAACTTTAGAAAAGAAAGCTGCGGTAAGGGTACTAGCATCTGCAAAGCTAGGACACAGAATGATACTAATGAACCAGTAGTTGCAATATCCCCACTTTTTGGTTTGAAATCTGAGTTTGCATGATCGAATCCTAGCGTGAAGATTGTGGATGCGTCTAAAATTTTTCTTATATTTTACCACATTTGACCGATCAAACTCAATACTTTTTTTATAGCCACCTACCAATATTATATCTGTTTAGGTAATTGTTATTTATCTGAAAAAATAAATGATTTTTATTTCAATAAATGCAGATCTTTCTTGGTTACCAATTTCAATTATCGCGTGAGTAATCGTATGTATTGGTAAGATTCCTAATTCCTTTTTTTAACTCTCTTCCCAATTTTCTATAAGTATTTTCTTGATCAATTGTGTATTCATATACATTGAGCACAAAGCTCAGAGTTCCTATGAGAAATCGATTAGTAACGATAGTCGTTACCGGCCGATGTTTCCCCTTTTTTCCAGCTGTAGGTTTTTCATAGTAAAATTTGCTCGATCCTTCTAACGGGCTATTCAGTTTATTGAGTCAGATAATTTCGAGTAAAACTACTGCTCTAATGTTCCAACAATATCATTAGTGATTTTTTCTACAAAGGAACAGCTGTCCAAGATACTTTTCACGAAAACTGTTTCTTAGATATATCATATTTTTCAAGGCTCCTTAAATATTTTCGTTCAATGTCATCGATATCGGTCAGTCCAGCTCATATTATACCTTACAAAAACATGAAACCTCACGTCATCAAACACGATTAATTTTCAGCCATATAAGTGCATTTGAATTCATTATGTATTCATAATCTCCCTAGATCGAAGATATCTTTTAAAATGCCAGGCTTTTCCAGTACCTATCTGATAAGTTAAATAAATATTCATAATACCATAATGAGAACATTTTTCTAAAAAATAATAATTAACGCGTGAGTAATCGTATCTATTGAGAAGATTCTTAATTCCTTTTTTTAACTCTCTTCCCCTTTTCTAGAAGTAATTTCTTGTTTCTTCTTTTTTGTGGATTCATACACATTGAGCACAATGCTCAGAGTTCTTTTGGGAAATCGATTAGTAACGATTGTCGTTGCTGGCCGATGTTTCCCCCTTTTTGTCAGCCGGAACGGTGCTGTAGGTTTTCCGGGTTTTCCTGCAGCTGGAAAGTGAATACACCACCAAACAACAGTAAGTCGCCCCAGAGCACCACGGCAAATAATAATAATTGCCGTCCTCTACCCGCACAGGCTATGGCTTTAAGTACACTCTATGGATGTTTATGAGTTTTTATTTTCTCCTGAGGCCTGAGGAGGATGCGCTGGTGTGTCATTATCCCCAATGAACACTCCCCACGTCCATAAGGTGAATGATTTCTGGGTCCCAGAATCATGTGCCCTCAGTAGGCTGAGTGAACCAAGAAATGCGGCCTTTTGCATTCTTCCAGCTCAGATTTCTGCCGAATCACGGCAAGCCGGTATAATTTTCAGATTCGAGAGCAGCGTGTCCTTCGTTCCACCAAGTTCCCTTATTATCAGAATCACCATTTCATCAAAATGGTTTGGGTAAATAAAGCTTTCGAAGTTGAGTTTCGATATTAAGTCCGTTTTTCCTCCTCTTTTCGGTTGCTGCCTTGAAAGGATAAACTCCAATTCCTGTTTTTTATGATCACAGACCATGCACAGGACGGGGTCTGAATTCCTGAAGACTTTGCATACTCCATCCAGAACCTGTTATGTAGACCAGATCTGATTGGGTATTTGCTGATATTTTCCGTGGAGAGAGTTTTCAACAGAGGCTACATCTGGGGAACGGTGTTGATCCACTCCTAGTTAAGTACACATCTTCCCGGCATCAAGATATGATGTAGGATGCTTCTATCTACAAGCTGAACGTCCTCTCCATATTCCTCACATCGTCCTCTTTTGAGGTGAGTCGTGGCACATTTGTCGGTCCCAAACTCCACTGTTGCACCACCCTCAACGACTGATGAAGATCCTTTTCTCCCAAGGCATATAGTTTATATTCATCAATGTGAAACAGATGAGTGACCTTATGCCCCCTGTTGCTAGGAGTACCGCAGTTGTATCCGCGAGTTTTCCGTAGTGTAACGGACAATAACAATAGAGATATGCAGAAGATAAGAGAGCTGAGGAAGTCTCTCTGAAACACGCACAAAAAAGTATTATTATAATTATTATTGCTATTATATGCAAGAGCTCCCTGTAACCAACTAGCACAATTGTTTTGATTCGCACAGGAAAACCACCTGCAGACTAGTCAGGGAGTAGTTGTTTTCTGACAAGTATTTTCCGTAATAGCTTATGTTGGGAGTATGGGGGTGTGAAAAAGTGTGATACATTGGTCGGCCACGACTATAGTTATTATTATATCATGAATATATTAGATATGCAAAAGTATTTCAAGTCGCTCTAGAGCTCATTGGTAACTTAGTTATAAATCGATTGCAAAATTATTACGAAACAAACAAAAATGTAAGAAGCTAGTTGAAATCCACTCGTAGCGTGAAATTCATGATGAAAAATTAAACTGTGGGACAGAAACATCAAAGGTTCCGACCGGAGTGCAATTACTGGTTCTTTAGTATTATTCTGTGGCTGTGCATTGGGCATGATGTCAGTCATTGATGTGAAGGATAAACAATGTTGGTGCTCGAATGGATCCCTGCGGAATACCAGCATTTATAGCGAGAGTCTCGTATGAAACTTCATCAACCACCACGTGGAATGATCTGTTTGAAAAGATGCTAGATAATGGGGAACATAACTAGGGAAACAGGCGAATGAACTTAGTGTTTGTATATGGTGTTTTACAGGTGATATTTGAATAATTTGATCTATGGGTATTTTGAGAGCAATTCATTGTTGATATTTTTTAGTTTATTTGTTAGATTTATTTGCTATGAGCCAGTTTCCATTCTTCGCTTGGTCTATTGTTTCATTCACAACTTCATTCATTTTATTTTGTATGAGGCACATCTTTTTCCTTAGAACACATTACTGAATATTTTGTGTTTTGGATACAGTTTCCTATAGTTTTTACTTCCTCTTCAGTCGACATACTTGGTGCTGACCAGGCACATGCCTGATCAGTGATACATTGTGATGGCCATAAATACCTAATGCAGCTACGTGGTGGCATTTTGCCAACCCCCTGGGATATGTACAGCTCACATCAACTATGAAGTCATCTTCGACATTAATCAATACCTAAAAATAATATGAATGACTAAGACATTATTAAGGATAAACAAGTATTCTAGAAGTATGGGCCGCAGTGGTCATGATGGTACAGCGCTACTCTATCAATCATAGGGACGTGGGTTCGATTCCCAGCATGATCACTGGTCTCGTGCTAGGAATCGCACGTTAAAAGGTAAGACCTCGTTAATCCTTAGCTCGCACAAGTTTCGACTTCTGAGTGCTGTCGTTTATAGGGGGATGACAGCTGGTTAACGGAAAAAACAATTTTGAAATTTTTAAAAACAATAAAAAAAAAAGTATATATCTGACAGCAAACGTCGTGGTATCAGCCAGGGAAGTAGCTATTTTCTATCAGATATCTGCCTAAATTGAGGAGAGAATAGGAGGTTTTCACTGAAATTCTGTCTCTCTCCTGAAGCTATCAGACTCAAAAAAAAAGCTATACGTCAAGTTGCTTTGGAGTGCTTTCTGAGGTTTTCTAGAGGTAGCGCTGCGACTGTCTTCTTACGAGACGCCGCGCCACATCCAACTCAGAGAATTATTTCAAGTGCCAATGAATTGCGTGGCATGACCAAGAACGTCGACGACTGTAAAAGTTGTAGGACCTACCTTGCACTGAAGAGAAGCAATACCTCGAAACTAGTATGTGGGGAAATATCAGATGAACAGTTGATTTTTATTCATTTGGCAGGGACAGGACAATTATAATGTTGTCACTGATGAGAGGCAATAAACCTCGAAACATGCATGTCTGCAGGTGGTCATTCCTAGCCAAATGAAGGATAATTTTCTGTTCAATTACAAGACAAGCACTTGCAATTGGGTCTTCTTGGAGGAACGTTGCACAAATATCTGTCAGATGTAGTTCAATGTCCGTCGTGTTATTAGCCAGGAAAGTAGTTGGTTTCTGACATATGTTTGTCTTTTATTCTCTACTTGGTGGAAACGCTAAGAGAGAAGGGTACCCCGTATTCTTTCACATTGTTGATACCTCTCTGGCACAACATATTCGAACTCGTTCGAATTTTTATAGTATATAAGTGGTCAAGTCCTTGATCATTCCGGGTAGGATTCTGCTATTTGATACAGAAAGCATTTGCGGCTGTCTCCCGTATTCTAGGAAGAACGCTGTATAGATATCTGTCAGATTTATTTCAACGTCCGTCGTGGTATCAGCCAGGGAATTAGTTGTTTTCTGTCAGATATCTGCCTAAATTGAGGAGAGAATAAGTGGTTTTTACCGAAATTCTGTCTCTCTCCTGAAGGCATCAGACTTTGTCTGATATTTTCACAAACACTTTGGATAATGAACTATTATGCCTGCATTAATATAGAAGGCGGCGAGACGTCATTAATGATACTAATAGAGCGTATTGAAAGTCGACAACGTCAAGAAATGGACGTATTTAGTATGTTGAATTTTTATTTACCTAGTACGTTCAGAAATGAGAATTTTCAGTACTTCCTGAATAGGTCTTGGGTGTTCACACCTGAATTGGATCTTAAATAGACGTACGCAGGATTTCGCGTGCTATATGGGCTGATGTAGTCCTCCTCAAGCATCAAAGTAGGACGCCATAAATACTTTATTAGGATGCTGTCATGTAGAATACTACAGCGATTTTGAAGAACGGTTCTTTGTAGGTACATATAATTACAGGGACTATGTTGGATGTAATACGAAAGAAGTTGTCTTTCGACATTTTGAATCAACTGCAAACACCACTTCCGTGATTCGTTCAGTAATCGATGCAGCTGTGACTCAAAAGAATCACTGCCTTAATGGAAGCATCAATTAGATTCCTTATTCCATTTTTATTGCATTCAGGATATTAAAAATTTGTGTGATTTTTCATTTAAAAAAGGATTTTTACAAATAAAAAACTTATCAGGAATCATCTGGCATAATGAAAATGGAAAAATTAATAATTTCAGGTATGCACGAATACTTTTTGGTGTCAGGTGTAGTTAATTCCTCCAACAATCAATCCATCACCTTTTTCAAATTGCCCTCACTGAAAACTCCACGAGAAAAACCTATTTCCTTGAAAACACCATTCTGAAACACCAGAAAAATGTTTACGTGTACAATCGTGCTTGGGTTCGCACGTAATAAGGCGATACCCTCGTTATTCCTAGCTTATATAAGTGTTCTGAACACTTCTGAGGGTTGCTTGTAAGGGTGCGGCCTGATGACGGAAAGAATAAATTGATCATTCTGAATTTTGTTGCTAGCGTTGGTTCAAAGGATAATGTTATCAACGGATTCAAGAATTGATGTTCCAGGCTCAGTTTAGTCTTTGCAAATAGAAAAATAACTCAAGCATGTTCCACCCTTCTCCTATATCAAAAAGTATTCGGAAAAGAAATCTGTACCATGAGTCATCTTGTGCGGGAATTGAATTTCGTCTCCTGTTGGGATATATGCTTATTGCTGTACTTTTCAAAAAAAATATTTATCAAAACATGAATTATAAAATGAGGTTGCAATGAAAAAGTTTCAAAGGATACTGAAAGTACCTCCTTATCATGGTTGCAAGACATGAAAATTTGCTTATGCCGCAATCATTTTTCTCAGAACCAAGTTTTCCTCCAGCTTGTACAAGCGAAATGAAGAGTCCCACCAAGTGTTCATGCCATTTCATGAGTTGCTTGTTGCCACAGTAAGAGTGAGATTATCAAGTTCAAAGTATCGCATTGAACTTGATATTTTCTTCTGAACCGAAGAAAAGAGAAATTGATACACTTCCTATGGAATCGAGTCCAAGAGAGATATTTGAGAGAAGATAGTTAGTGTTTAATGTGTAAGCGAACTTGCCGCCGCGAAGTTGTTTAGCTACAGAACTCCTAAAATATTAGCTGTGAAAGAGATTGATATCACTTATCAGATCCAGATCTAGTTTTTTGGGTAGATCACGCCCAATCAATTAACTTATGCTTTTGGCTATGTTTCTCCATATAATCCTGTCTTTGGTTTTTTCTTGCCAGTTTGTCATTCCTGCATCCATTTTGATCTTGGTCTTCCTATTCTCTTTCCTCTACCGGGGTCCCATTGTAACATTAAGTAAGTTACTGCCCCTTTTCCCGCCCTCCATACATGCCCCAACAATCTGATTCTGTGTTTTATTTTACATATTATGTTTTCTTTTGATTCCTGTCTAATTTCTAGGTTAGTTCGAATTCTGTATTCTCCCTCTGAGATCTTTTTTGGTCCTAATATTGCTCTCATAACTTTTCTTTCAAATTTCCTCGTGTATTCCTCGTCTTTTTTTGGTATTATGAATATTTATTTTACTCATCAGAGAGGTACTGGAATTTTAAAAGATCACTTCGATCTAGGGCGATTATGAATACATATGAATACAAATGCACTTATATGGCTGAAGATGAATCGTGTTTGATGACGTGAGGTTTCATGTTTTTGCAAGGTATTAAATGAGCTGGAGTTACCGATATCGATAAAATTATAGGAAAATATCTGATGAGCCTTGAAAAATATGATATATCTGAGAAACAGTTTTCGTGAAAAGTATCACGGAAAGCTGTTCCTTTGAAGAAAAAATCACCAAATATATTGTTGGAACATTGGAGCAGAGAATAGCCTCCTAGAAGAATCGAGCAAATTTTACTAAGAAAAGTTTTATCCAAGGGCAAGCCTGTCTGGCAACCACGGGAGCTATGAGTACAACCCCAACTGCCACCATAGAAGACTTCCTCAACCTACCACCACTTCATGTCTGCTTACAAGGCGGAACCAAGTCAGTCAACAATATATTCACCACAGAGCGAGCGCTAATAAGCAGAGTGCACGGTAAGATGTACAACGAGCAATACAAAGAGTTGATAACCGACCCCATAATGGAAATGTCATCGGATGAGATGTTTCCCAAGTAAAGCTTCGTAAATAACTCCAAAACAGTTATAACAGGTAGAGAGCCATCGAAGAGAGAGCCTCTAATTGATGCAGGAACTGCAGTAACGTTACTCTGTTACCAATAAGTGGTATGAACCATTTGTCTCATTTATATCATTTGTCCTTTTATTGGTTGAACATTCTGTTTGATTTTGTTTACAGTGCGATGGATGTACCGAAAGATAACTTATTTATATTTGCATTCAGTATGTCCGGAAAAAAATATTCATTCGGAAGGTTGTAACTATCATTAAAAGGAAATTAATTTCAAATTTTAACGTGTTGTCTGAAAGCTCTTTGAAAATTCGTGGTTTGAGACAATCTGGTCTAAAAGATTCTTCTAATTTTACAAAATCTTGATTGGAAGTTCCAAGCCTTGATTCTTTTCAACAACTATTTTTGGACAACATACTCATCGTTACGATTCAATGATAATATTTTTCAGATTTTGGATCATTCTTCCTCGACCATCTGTAGCAGATATAGCTCATGCACTGGAAATTCAGAGAATTGTGAATGCAGAGGAATTGGAAAATCCGAAAGAAACACTGAAAAAGAAACTTTTCCTTATTCCTGGACTCATGAAATACATAATTCCGTTTTCCCTAGTGTATCTTTTCGAGTATTTCATCAACCAAGGAACGGTATGAACTTTGTACCTACTTTAACTGTAAGTTAAATATAACATGAATGTATCAAAATTATTGAATGGATATTGCTGACACTTGATGAAAATCCATTCGGGATAATAGTTTAATTTCAATGATTTCCGCAGATTTATGAGTTCACAAAATCTGTGAAAGCTATTGAAGGTGCAGTTTTGTTATGAAAAAAACATATAACCCCAAACCCAAATCAGAATTACTTCCTGGGACGTATCTTCATATTTTCTTGATAAGAAATGGTTGACTTTTAACAGAAACATTTTGATTAAACATAGTTTAGGTTCGTTGTGAATTTTCATGTACCACCGTAAAAAATTGTTTCTGCTAAAATATTTAAGAACTTTCGTGCATGTCACCTTTATCGCATTTGTCCCAATTTGTTGCATTGGTGATTGGTTGGTGGGTCCCATTTGAAATAAATAAAAATTAAAACACACTTTATCTGTATTTTCTCTAAACAAATTCAAGGTACATCAGTTCTTCAAATTATTGTGAATTTTGACTCCACTTCGCAGTTTTTATTAATAATTTTCAATATATAGGTAAATGAACAATCTCAGGATATTGCATTTGAGAGCAATAGATATCTATTTCAACATTAAAGCTTAAAGTCAATTTAAATTATTTCTTTTGATTAGGTGAATATAATCACCTAGTTGAGTTTCATCCGGCGCACTATATATTACTTCATTTTAAAAGTTTTCTACTCTACGAGTTCCTGCGAGCTGATGACGCGTAAGCCCCCCTTCACGATTACGATTTTTATAAAAAAAAAATCCAAAAGCGCCACTTTTCCACCACGGTCAGATATTTTCATAAATTCTATTCTCGTTTGTTTCGATCGAAGTACTGGCAATGTTTTGAAATTCTTATTCTTCCCACTGAAGAGTATCAACTAATACTGAAACAAATTCAATTTCAATTTGTATCTTGGTTCTACAGTACTCAAATTATTCTTGAATCTCACATTGAATACTCATATCGTAGATTGTTGATATAATTGATTTGATAAGAGGTAACAGAGTTAATCCAAACAATTAATTCTGACAGAAATAATCGAAGGATAGCTGCATAATAGAAGGGTACTGTTCTCTGCCATAAAGGGCCAGCTTAGTGGCTTCGGGATTGGGCGGCCTCGAACAAAAAAATCAGCTGATAATATAGGAAATGGAAGGAGTATTCAGGCAAAGATTTTTATTTTAATAAATCTCCTTCCTTCCCCCCTCGTGGGCCAGCTTCATGAAAGGACATGAAGATTTTCATAGAAATAGAATTCATGAAAATCAACTAATCATATAGGGGAATGGAAGTAGTATTCAGGCACAATCTCTCCGAAAAGAAGATATGCATAGCGCTCTACCCAATTTAAAAATTTCGTTCTTTAGGTTGTGAATAGGCGGCCACAAACAAAAATGTGATGATTGAATAGAGACATGAATTGGGTATTCAGGCAAAAATTTTTGTTCACATATCATTCTCCCAAAGGGCCAGCTCCATGAATCGAAAGGTAGACATTCAGACATTATCTTGAAAGCCGAAAGACGAGGTGAACTATATTATACCCAGCAAGTTGGAGAATCCGCTTCCGTAGTGAAATCAAGAAACCTCAGCGAAATTCAAAAATGGCATTTTCGTTTTGGCCATCTCAATGAAAACCATTTGAAAACCATAGTTTCTCAAAATTTGGTTGATGGTATGAAATTCAGTATTTCAGAAAAATTGAATCAATGCGAAATATGCATCAAAAATAAGCAGGTGACTTCGCCGTTTCCTACATCGACTTCACGAGCAAAACGAGTATTGGATCTTATACACTCCGATATCTGTGGCCCAATGAAGAATAAATCTCTAGGAATTGCACGGTATTTCGCAACATTTATAGATGACAAATCTAGACTGGTGCAGTTATATTTTTTGAAGTCGAAAGATGTGGTGAAAAAAAGCATTCATTAATTTCAAAAATTATGCGGAAACAGAAACTGGAAGAAAAATAAAAAGTTTTTTCCTTTTAAATGCAATAATTTTCACAAATATAGATATAAAGGTTCAGATTGCAGATATAAAGTTGAAAATGAAAAACATGCAGCATCCAAAGCGGAAGGATTTACAGAAGTAAATGAAGAAGCTTTCATAATTTCTGAAAGGACAACCATTGCAGAAGCAAATTGGGCTGAACAATCTACAAGAAATGAGTGGTGTTTAGACAGCGGCGCAACATCGCATATGTGCAACGATAAATCCAAGTTCACCAGTTTTTATGAGTTGAAAAATCAGAAACTTTGTTTAGCTATTAATAAAAAGACTGAATTTCTTGGGAAAGGAACTGTCAAGATAGCAGTGGATAATGGATCATCAGGAATAAGGATAATCAATCTGGAAAACGCTTTGTTTGTACCTAAATTGAAGAAATTACTTTTCACAAAAATGAAAGAAGGTGACACAATGACGGATCATCTGAATATCTTCTTTAAAATAGTCGATCAACTGAGAGAAATAGAAATCAATGTTGGAGATGACCTTTTATCCATACTCATGCTATATTCTATTCCCAATTCGTATGAAAATTTCAGATATGCAATTGAAGCACGAGATGAACTACCCAGTCCCGAAATATTGAAGAGTAAACTCTTAGATGAATTCAATGCAAAGCGAGAGGATGATTGATGGTCAGGAAGCACAAAATGTTCTATTCACAAGAGTTCAAGTACACGATGGTCTAGGCAAAATTGAAAATATTATCAAGGAAAATATGATCACGGAAAATACGATCAAAAGGGTGATCAAAGGAATAATCAAAATAAAAATATTCTGAAGTTTAGTTCAGAAAATTATTCCTTCTGCTATAACCAACAGGTTATGGGCCCAGGCCATATCTAGCTAAAAAGTATTGATATAAGCGATCGAGTGAAATGACATCATCATTTTTGCACATCGAGAAGTTGAATAAGGAAAATTTCTATACTTGGCGTATGCAGATGGAAGCAATCCTCATTAAAAATTTTCATTGGTTGTACGTACATGGGAAGAAGAAAGAATCAGATGACCAGGAGGCAAAAATGGCTTGGAAAAATCTTGATCAAAAGGCGAAACTGACATAATTTTGGCAATGCAACCAACAGAACTTTGTATTATCAAAAATTGCAACACATCTAATGGATTTTGGGAAAAATTTAAACAAACCTATAAATCTCGGGGACCGGCAAAAAAGGCAACATTATTGAAGAAATTCAATATGATGGATTGTAAGCCAATTTCTACCCCAATGGATGTTAACACCAAGCTGACGAAAGACATGAGTCCCAAAACCGATGAAGAAAGAAAAGAAATGAAAATACCCTACCGACAAGCTATTGGTTCATTATTGTACCTAGCAACTACCACACGTCCTGACATATCTTTTTCAATCAGCGCTCTGAGTCAATTCAATAATGATCTAGGAATGACACATTGGAGTGCAGTGAAACGATTGTTCAGATATTTGAAAGGAACTCAAAATTTGACTTTGACATTTCAAAAATCCATGAAACCAATGCATGGATATGTTGATGCAGATTGGGGAGGAGACCCAAACGATAGACGATCCTACAGTGGGTTCGTTTTCATCTTATCGAATTGTCCAATCAGTTGGGAGGCAAGAAAGCAAAAATGTGTATCTCTATCGAGTACCGAAGCCAAATATGTTGCATTATCCGAAGCAACGAAGGAGGCTGTTTATCTTAGAACTTTTCTTCGATAGTTGGAATTGCCCATAGAAATGAATGATCCAACGCTACTTTATTGTGACAATCAGGGAGCACAAAAATTAACTCATAATCTTGTTCACCATTCTCGAACCAAACACATTGACATTCGATACCACTATGTCAGGGAAGATTTTACCAAAAGCAGATTAATGTTCTCTGCATGCCAACGCAGGATATGGTTGCAGACATCTTCACATAATCATTAAGCAACCACATTTTAACGAGACATTTGAAAACTCTAGGAATCAATAAATCCATGTTGAAAGGGGGTGTTGGATAAATGAAGCAACGTGATATATACTGTTGTATTCATATCCAATTCATTTAAGTTTTTTGTTAAATAAATAAAGTTTTGTGTCAAATAAAAATATTCTGAAGTTTAGTTCAGAAAATTATTCCTTCTGCTTACTAACCAACATGATATGTGAACAAAAATTTTTTCCTGAATACCCAATCCATGTCTCTATTCAATCAGCTGATTTTTTTTCTTGGTCGTCTATTCACAACCCCCCAAAAAAATATTGAAATTTGTTCAATCGCCATGAAAATCTACTTTTCGATTCATTGAGCTGGCCCTTTGAAAAATATATAAGTAAACGAAAATTTTTTGTATGAATAGTCATTCTATTCATTTATATGATGAGCTTATACTTGTTCGTGGCCGCCTACTGACAACCCCCTAAAAAAATTTGAAGTTTGTTCGTTCGCCATGAATGTCTACTTTTCGATTCACGGAGCTAGTTCTTTGGGAGAATAATATGTGAACAAAAATTTTTGCCTGAATACCCAATCCATGTTTCTATTCAATCAGCAATTTTTTTCTTGGCCGTCTATTCACAACCCCCAAAAAAAATATTGAAATTTGTTCGATCGCCATGAACATCTACTTTTCGATTCATGGAGCTGGCCCTTTGAGAGAACTATATGTGAACAAAAATTTTTGTCTGAATACTCCCATTATGTCTCTATTGTCATCTCATTTTTGTTCGTGGCCACCTATTCACAACCAAAAAAACGAAATTCTGAATTGGGTAGAGCGCTATGCATATCTACTTTTCGGAGAGATTGTGCCTGAATACTACTTCTATTCCTCTATATGATCAGTTGATTTTTCTGAATTCTATTTCTGTGAAAATCTTCATGTCCGTTCATGAAGCTGGCCCACAAGGGGGAGGGAGGAGATTTATTAAAATAAAAATATTTGCCTTAATACTCCTTCCATTTCCTATATTATCAGCTGATTTTTTTGTTCGTGGCCGCCCAATTCCGAAGCCACAAGCTGGCCCTTTATGGCAGAGAACAGTACCCTTCTATTATTCAGATAGCCTTCGATTATTTCTGTCAGAGTCAATTGTTTGAATTAACTCTGAAACCTCTTATCAAATCAATTATATCAACAATCTACGATATGATTATTCAATGTGAGATTCAAGAATAATTTGAGTACTGTAGAACCAAGATACAAATTGAAATTGAATTTGTTTCAGTATAAATTGATACTCTTCAGTAGGTAGAATAAGAATTTCAAATCATTGCCAGTACCTCGATCGAAACAAGCGATAATAGAATTTATGAAAATATCTGACCGTGGTGGAAAAGTGGCGCTTGGAGCTGGCCGGCCGGGCTAATATCACCTCGGTAATATTATCGGGTTCCTTTGGTGACTAGAGAATTCGCTATAAGATAGCTGAAATCCTAGCTGAACGAATACAGACGATCGCAATCCTTAGTTCACTTGAACTGCAGAAGCATGGCTGAATTATTTAGAAATATAACCATAGACACAATGTGCAAGTGACAAAAGGCCAGTATAATTATTTTACAAAGGGCGCTCCGGGCTTTCGCTTCACCAGCTGTTGGGAAACCCTTATGAACCTTCTGCAGTATTCCTTGATGGTACCACTTCACTCTTGTTTTGAATAAAGCATTTGCATACCCACCTAGCAGTAAACTTGATTGCATTCAGTTGTGTTGCTCTTGAGTCACAATTGAAAACTAATTCTTCTTTCGATATTATGGAAGAGAATCTTGACGATATGGACTAAAATGGATGGAACATCACAGTGTACACACGATTTGCTCTCCAATATTTCCTCATCAATAAAACTAAATTCATGCTCATTGCTAATGAAAGGAATTATAATAATTTTCTAATGAATAACATGGAAATAAAAATTGGTAACGAAATAATCGAGCAGGTAAAAAAATTCAAATATCTTGGTATAATAGTTGATAATAAATGAACTTTCAAAGAACATGCAGACTATTTAATAAAAACAATATCTTTTAAAGAGAGAAGAGATTTCCATATTCCTCAATCTCACAAAAGATTTATTCAAAACTCCATTTTTATAAAAGGTTTAAGAGCATTTAATGAATTACCATCTGAAGTTAAAAGTGCACGCTCCCTCAGTACTTTCAAAAATACTCTAAAAAAACTTTTGTTGGAGGAAAGCAATCCCTAATATATTTTTATAAAATAATTTTATTTCTTTATACATCACAGCAATATTTTCATGTGTTTTATTTTACTTTAATTACTATGTTAACACTACAATGAAGATATTTTTTCTATATACTTTTTAACAACTGTGCATAATGTGTAGTGGTGCTGTCTGACATATTTGTCTTTTGAATGTACAATGTATTAGTTTTTTATGACAAAATAAACGGATATAATAATAATAATACTCCCTCATAAACACTCGTAGAGTGTACCCAAAGGCATAGCCTGCCTGTGCGGGTAGAGGACGGCTATTATTATTATTTGCCGTGGCGATCCGGGCGACTTACTGATATTGTCGGTGGTGTATTCACTTTTCAGCTGTAGGAAAACCCGGAAAACCTACAGCAGCACCCCGGTTGGTCGGTGCGCACTTCAAGCTAGCACCAGTCGTCAGGATTGGCATCTATATATCAATGTGTCTCTATTAGTTTTCTACAAATATGTAATGGAATTTTTTTAATACTTCAAATTCAACAAAGCGATTCATCAGAAACTAAATCAGTTGAATTTTTATTTTCCAGTTCGAACTGATTCGGTTTGAAGGTTCTATGCCATCTCAAGATCAAGTCCAATACCGATGGTTCCAAGTTACATACCAAATTGGCGTATTCCTATCGAGATCCTCCGTTAATTTGTTCCACATTAAACAAACTTGGTATATGACTATTTTCCAAGTAAGTATAAATGTACTGTGATAACTGTTGAATACACGAACATTTGTCCAGCAAATAGAAATACAAATAAATAAATAAAATCAAAGTTAATCAATGCTGATAGGAAAAGAATAAAAGTTTAGCTATCAGTTATCTAAAAAAAGATATTTATATTCGTTGAGATGAATACTAGTCAAAAATGACTCACTTAAGTTTGTGTATTGATGTGTGAACGAAATAGAAGGGTAAGTTATTTAGACAGTTTACAATATAATAAGAAAATGATCGTTTGAAGAATTCAGTATGGTGACGGGGTACAGTGAGAGTATTTCTATGTCTCAAGTTGAGATAATGTACATCAGTTCTGTATTTTATTTCATGACACAGATATGGTGGGGAGTTTTCCTTTAGTAGCTTAATATAAAACATGGTAGAAGGCATTTCTCGACGATTTTTCATGTGTAACTATTTAGTAATTTTGAATGTGTGACTGATATGCTCAAATTTGCTAATACCAAAAATAAGTCTTAGGCATGAATTTTGCAATTTCTGTATTCTATTTATATCGAATGAATTCAAACAAGAATTATATAAAATATCGCAAAAATTTAATTTAAATAATACTAATGACTCACAACATAGCAGAATTTTAACTTATCTATCCAACACGTGACGAGATTGAAATATAAGTTTTAGAGCTGCATGAGCTTTGTAAACATTCACTAATATAGTGCAAAAATCTTAAGTTTTCATCAAATCACACCCCAACGTTTTTTACTTTAACACTAAATTGTATGGTATGACCATTACTTAAAAATTTTCAGGGGCATTTCTGCTTGAACACCTGAGAATCAATTTTATTTCGAAACATAATTGCTTTGTTCTTAGATGCATTTAGTTGTATACAATGATTTATTGAAAATGTATATAGATTATGTAAGTCATAATTAATAGCAGTTACCGCTTGTTTTGCTTCATCCGAAAAAAAAGACATGTACAATTGAGTATCGTCAGCAGAGTAATGTTGTAAACATGAAAAAAATATCAGGAAAATTCGATGTGTAAATACAGAAAAGTATAGGGCCCAATATTGAACCTTGAGCACTCCGGTACTTACAGACAAAAAGTTGATACATTATCTTGATTTTTAACAGCTTGATTTCTTTTAGATAGGTAAGATTTGAATAAATCTTTAGCTTTAATATCCAAACCACTATATGCTAAGAGCGCAATCAGCAGATCGTGTTTAAGTGTGTCAAATGCTTTTGAGTAGTCAAATAACACCACAATAACACAGTTAACCTACGCCGATCAAGGACAGCAAAAATATCATCAGAGATGTTCAATAGCGCCGATGTACATCTGTGGCCAGTTTTAAATCCAGACTGTAATGAGGATATAAAGGAATTCTTGTTCAAATGAATCTGTAGTTGAATATTAATAACTTTTTCTAAAATCTTCAAAAACGTTGGCAGTATACTAATCGGTCGTAACTAATTCAATAAACAATAGTTAATTATATGGGTAATATAAGGTAACAGAAATGGTGTGCACAAATTTAAAATAAGACCAGATGCCATCTGGTCCAACAGCCTTACTTTTAATACCTTCTATTATATTTAGAATATCAATTTCGAATACTGGCTGAAACGTGAGAGTTGTATGTACTGAACTTTTTATATTTTTTCTATAGAAATGTTTCGTATCATAGTCAGGGGTCAATTTGGGAATAGTGTTCAAGAAGAATTCGTTTATTTCATCAACGTTCCACTTATTTGATATATCCACATCATTACAATCTTTCTTGAATCCCACAATATTCTTAAGAGTAAACCACTTCTCTTCAGGTGATTGATTTTTCAGGTTAAACAGACCGCATTAGTGTGACGTCAAAATGTATGCAACTTACAGTGCACTGAGTCTTAACCAAATATATCTGAACGAAGATGCTAACATGAACCTTCAGTACCATTACATAAGGTTTAGAATCTGCGGGTCAAAATTATAATGCTCTTAATTTAATTATTTCGCTATTATCAGCAATATTTAAGAAATGTATGTATTAAAATTCGATAGGAAAAGAATTGATGCGTCTTATAGAATGGTTAACGTAAAGAAAGTCTTCTCAATAACTTCTGAATAAATTCCAGAAAATCCATTATACGTCGACCAATAGCAAAATAGAATCATGCTACTAACTTCATGTTGTTTGCTCGTGCAGTCGTATCCACAGAAAAAACATTCAGGGTTATTCGAGTGACCATTGAAAACGAGGCAACATTGATAAGTTAACAGCCTAGAAAGTATAATTAATATTTCCTGAAATATTGCCATGCGCGAAATCTTCTGCTGATGATAATCCCGCCTTTTTATCGAATTTAATTTAATTTGATGTTAGAACTGTGATGTTAATTGTTCATGGACTACAGGGAATATCAGTGATACTTTCTAGGTAGATGCTATTGTTAACTTATCAATGTTGCCTCGTTTTCAATGGTCACCTGAATGGAACACACATATTTTCAGAACGTACAAAATCCTTCCAAGAAACTATCCGATTTCACTTTATCAAATTGTGTCTTGTTCAGAAACAGACATTTATATACTGTACTTTTTCCAACCGTACAATGTCATACTCCACTTTATCAGACAGTATTTTACTCGACTGGAAATTTGCAGAATTCATAAATATCAACTGTACATTCCTGTATTAGGATTTCGACATAACCGTAAATGATCCGAATGAGACTTTTACAGAAACTCATTGTCGCAGAAATGGCTTTTCAAAGTAAAATAAATCTCCAAATTCGTACATTATCTAATTGATGTTTCGCAATACCATCATTTCGACATACCCGCATAAATATAGGATTTAATAGGACAAACACCGAATGCACATACTGAACATTGGTAGGCTGATGTCATTTTCGAACAGTGTTGTCGATGCTTGCAATTCGAAGAGAAATTGAAGAAGTGTAAATTTATAATGGAATATAAGCTGTTATATAACCAATACTCTACATTCATGATTCAAGTGAATGAATTTGTTATGAACCTAGAATGTGTTATTTAATTCTGATATTATTCTTATAAAAATATTGCATATCTTCTCATAAATTAACACTTATTACTGATAGCCGATTCAAACGTATGATTCCTGCGTTTTTTGTCACAAGACAAGGCAGATAAAAACATAACCTACTCGTGTTTTACATTGTTTTTTCTAGTTTGGCTACATGTTCTCAATAAATATCTTCTTTTGTTGAAAAGGTCCTTAAAATTAGTATGTACATTGATAAAGTTGTTTTTCAATTATTCGTAATGTTTACATTTTGCCCAAATATCACTTCCTCATATGTTTTTCCTCAATAACATTCACTGAGAAATGTTATGAGACTATCAGGAGACACACACCAACCACAAATTTCATCATATATGAATAACACTTCATTCTGCAGTAAAATAATAAAGGTTCTCGAATCAATATTTCTGTGCAGTCTACAGTAATTCTGGTAGACTCAAAACCTTTGAAACATAGTATTTTTAACTAAAACCAAAATTTTTCCAAAAGTTTAATATTTGATAAGCCAGTAAAACTATTCAGTTGCGAGTTTGTATTTATTAAGTCACAAACTGTATTCAAATGGAGTGAATCAACTTGCACTCATATTTGATGAATTTTTTTTATGAGAAGGATCAGCTTAACATTTAACAAAAAACTTCTTTAGCAATCAGTTCATCTTGTTTCACTGCACTGTACTAATTCTGAGTTGTTGCTATTTTCATGAAAACTACTAGACGGCACATTCTCCTGAAAGATATAGATATCAATTTGACTTGAACATATAAAATGAAGAAAACTTACATCCAGAGCAACTTTTGACACGTTTCTATTATAGTCCAAAGTCTCTACTCTGCTACAAAGAGTTTCATGTTCCGAGTTATCCACTATTGTAGAAATAGATGGTAAATTTAGTTAGTGTATGGAGTTTCCTTCGAATACCTTCACTTCAAAGCTGGTTGGTCAATTCATGAAAATTTTATTTGCCTTCATCTCATTTCAATTTCAACAGCATTTAAAAAATGAAATGTAAATAACATATCCTTATGCTGGAGTTGTTTGTTTTTTCAATTTTGGTTCCAATTTGCCAAGCCTTCGCTAAATTCACCTCTTCTAGGATCTTTAATGTATTTTGAAGTTTTCCCTCAAGTTTTTGATAGGAAACAGTTGAAACATTTCATTTATGTTTTTATCTCCTATGGTTTTATATCCAGGAACACTACAATAAATATTATTTTTATGTTGAGTAAGTTTTTTGGGAGTGAATTCCATGATAATATCCGTATTATCAATGTAATAATCACAAAAAAAAAACACTACAAAATAAGAGCAAACCATATTGAAATAAATGGTACACAGGTACAAATGGTTTGTTTACAAATCTATCTGCCTTGATGGCTTGAATCGCATATACTGCGAATCTGATATCCTCTATACAGGACGTTTCTTTTATCATTTGGTAACATTGCCATATGCTAAACCGTAATAGATACAAAGACGATTAAATGGGAAAAAAAGTAACTATTTTGGTGAGCAGTAAATTGGTCATAGAAAATTTACAGGGATTCTCGCCCTTCCCAAATTATACATGGAAAACTTAAAATGCTGTTTTTGTTTTTTTACGAATAGAATTGTTATTTCAGAAAATTAAAAAAAATTAAAATGAAAGTTTGAGTGTATTCAAAATGTACTAGAACTACGTAACGATAAATCTTTAATCAAACGTTTCGTGTCAACACCGCCATCATCAATTATTTTTTTCAAATACGGACCTACCTATTTCATCACAAATATTGATAGAGCGATAAAATCACAATTCAGTGATATATCACACTCGACATTTTTATAACGTTTCATATAAAATAACTAGCATCATCAGTGACAACAATTTTTAATTACGGTCCTGTCGTTAGTTTGTTTATGAATTCCACATAATCTGACGGTTCGATATAAAAATTATCAGTGACGTGTTGAATGAATGTATCTATGACAATTGTATTTATACTATTAAAATTTCAAAAGATTTCTGCAGTTTCATAGACGAACGATAGCAATTTACCCCACAAATAAACTTACTTAAGAGGAGAAGAAATCAAACAAACAGAAAAACAATTTATTTCATAATGAATTTGTGGAAGAAAATAAAATCAATACAGAAAAAGAATTCTACATTAAATGCTCGAATTGACGACCTCTTTGTTGAATGCACATTAGTTGTCTGTTCATACAATTTCTGTGGCAATTTTCTAGCATAATGGTTGTAATGCTATTACATGCATCTCTTATTTTCTGTTTGAGATGGTCGATATCGGTATTAGGTGTCGGAAAATCTTTATCCTTTATGTAACCCCAGACAAAAAAATCCAAAGGAGTAAGGTCTGGGGATCGAGCTGGCCAGGCAATTGGTCCATTGCTTCCAATCCACTTTGTTGGGAATGTTCCCTTACTATTGCTGCATTATGGGGAGGGGCACCATCTTGTTGAAAATATTGTATTTCACGGCGGATGCTTAATGGCAATTCATCTAAGTAGCCATCAAACTCATTGGATAAAAAATTTAAATACATTTCACCATTCAAATGCTCATCGTAAAAGAAAGGACCTAGTATGTTTGTTCCCAAAATTCCCAACCAAACATTTATTCCGAACCTCTCCTGGAAATTGGTTTCTCTATGTAAATGTTCATTCGTATTATTCCACCTATAATGGATGTTTCTGTTAAACCAACCATTGTTGGTGGATTTTGATTTGTCCGTCCATATTATTTTTATACAAATATTTCGAACTTCCCTATTTCTACGTCATAACTATTTCGCAAATCGTACTCTCCTTCCGTAATCCCTTTCATTAAGGTGATGAACTTTGCGTATCCTGTAGCATTTGTATTTGTTCTTCTTCAAAATATTTCTGGTAGATTTCACAGATATTCCAAGTTCGTGGGCAATTTCTCGTAAAGAACAATCTTGATTGGAAATATTTTTGTAACTGACCAATCCTAGATTAAAAAAAAGACGTTATTTTCACTTTTTAGTCTTTATAAGGTAATATTTGCTTACCCAGAACATTTATTTGGTTCCTTATACTTCCAGTAACAACACATTTTCTTGTTTTATTTCTGTCAAATGCACCACAGTCTCTCAAATTTCTTTCTAATCGTCTAAACATTTGAATGTTTGTAATGCGACGATTCGAGTATAGCTCACCATACATATTTCTTGCCAAAAGAGGATTTCTATTTGATTTTGCATAAGTAAATAGCATATCAGTCCTTTCGTCATTCGAATACATCTTTAATATGTAACCGAGTGAAAACATTCGAACTAGTTCGAATATATTGTGCCAGAGAGGTATCAACAATGTTGAAAGAATACAGGGGTACCCTTCTCTCTGAGCGTTTCCACAAATAGGAAAATAAAGGCAAACATCTGTCAGAAAACAACTACTTCCCTGGATAATACCACGACGGACATTGAACTACAACTGACAGATATTTGTGCAACGTTCTTCAAAGAAGACCCAATTGCAAGTGCTTGTCTCGTAATTAAACAAAAAATTATCCTTCATTTGGCTGGGAATGACCACCTGCAGACATGCATGTTTCGAGTTTATTGCCTCTCATCAGTGACAGGGTAGGTCGTACAACATTATAATTGTCCTGTACCTGCCAAATGAATAATAATCAACTGTTTAACTAATATTTCCCCATGGATAACACCACTATCTACAACCAAGTTGAACGAAGCGCCATCCGCACGGAACAAGACAAAACACTCCCAAGCAGCACAGTCTCCGGGAAGAGAAATCTGTAAACATTCGAACTATTTCGAATATATTGCGCCAGAGAGGTATCAACAATGTTGAAAGAATACAGGGGTACCCTTCTCTCTAAGGCAAACATCTGTCAGAAAACAACTACTTCCCTGGCTAATACCACGACGGACATTGAACTACAACTGACAGATATTTGTGCAACGTTCTTCTTTACAGATTTCTCTCCCCGGAGACTGTGCTGCTTGGGAGTGTTTTGTCTTGTTCCGTGCGGATGGCGCTTCGATCAACTTGGTTGTAGATAGTGGTGTTATCCGTGGGGAAATATTAGTTGAACAGTTGATTATTATTCATTTGGCAGGGACAGGACAATTATAATGTTGTCCTACCTACCCTGTCACTGATGAGAGGCAATAAACTCGAAACATGCATGTCTGCAGGTGGTCATTCCCAGCCAAATGAAGGATAATTTTCTGTTTAATTAATTCTTTGAAGATCGTTGCACAAATATCTGTCAGTTGTAGTTCAATGTCCGTCGTGATATCAGCCAGGGAAGTAGTTGTTTTCTGACAAATTTCTGCCTTTATTTTCCACTTTGTGGAAACGCTTAGAGAGAAGTGTACCCCTGTATTCTTTCAACAATGTAACCGAGTGCTTAAATGTCTGACAGTTCTTAACAGATATCAACAACTCATTTATATTTCCTGCCATAGAAATCAAGCAAAGCCTACGTGTATGAATATGGTAAAAGAAGTGAGATGCTATTTAATGGTACCAAATTAGACAACACTTGTATTTTGATCAAAAACTGATATTTTCATTACTGCCAGGATTGAGAATTATGAAAATAATCCGTGTAAAAATTGATACAGGAGAAATCAGCCTTGAATCAAGGATTACTGTAATAAAAAATCACCAAAAAAGAAAAATACGAATGTTCGTTGTGTTGGGGTATCTTCCTATCGAAAGTATTGGGTAATGACTGAAGTATCCTAATAGTTGAATGAGTTTTGAAGAAATCAAAACAATTTACAAAAAACTAATGACAGGACCGTAATTAAAAAATTGTTGTCACTGATGATGCCAGTTATTTTATATGAAACGCTATAAAAATGTCAAGTGTGATATGCCAATGAATTGTGATTTCATCGATTTATCAATATTTGTGATGAAATAAACAGGTCCGTATTTGAAAAAAATTGTTGATGGTGGCCGTGTTGACACGAAACGTTTATTTAAAAATTTATCATTACGTAGTTCTAGTACATTTTGAATACAATAAAACTTTCCTCTTTCATTTTTTTATATTTTCTGAAATAACCATTCTATTCGTAAAAAACCGAAAAGAGCATTTTTAGTTTTCCCTATGTATGTCGGGAAGGGCGAGAGTCCCCGTAGATTTTCTCCGACCAATTTACTGCTCACCACAATAGTTACATTTTTCCCATTTAATCGTCTTTGTATCTATTACGGTTTAGAATATAGCAATGTTACCACATGATAAAAGAAACGGCCTGTATAATATAGAAATTATGATATTTAAAAACTGAGGCACAGTCATTAACTGGTATTGGAATTATTATTCTGGTGACGCCACACAAAAAATAGGAATGGTAAAAAATTTAAGCTTTATTTTTCAATTCTGTTTTATTTCTAAAATTTGCCTATATTATAATTCAATTGCCTATATTATAATTCAATTG
Organism: Chrysolina americana; assembly: GCA_958502065.1. NCBI lineage: Eukaryota > Metazoa > Arthropoda > Insecta > Coleoptera > Chrysomelidae > Chrysolina > Chrysolina americana. Next base: position 36,944,316 of record OY293420.1, read on the forward strand.
GTAATAACTAATGGAGAATTTTTACTATACTACTTGGTACAACAAAAGTTCCATTACAAAATTGATTAAATCACCAAAATGTGCATGTCTCTTAGGTATTTCCCACCTTTCATTGAATATTTTCAGGTAGCCGCTGTTTTTGAAGCATTCAAAAAATTAAGAAATTTGTATTCACAATAGGTAACCTACCTCTAACTAATACTTTTGAAGTAGCCTCTTCTTTCATGGTAACGTATAAATATATTACTGGCATAAAATTTGATATTGCAGTACAAGGTATCTATATACCTATCTAGCTAGGTATAATACCCTATAATAATAATTATTATTATTATACTGCAGTTATGTTCACCACTACTATTATCTTTTATAAAAGTCTCTTTACAGTTCTCAATTTTCATTGCAATTACCTAATTGCGGGAGTTTTCAACCAATGAGACGCTATTTGACAGCTGAGTAGCTTATCCATTGATAGAAAACTAGTGCAATTCATTGAATGCAATAAAAACTGCGAACTGTAAAGCAGCTCTATGAAGTATCTTTTATTGTTAATTTATATCTTTGTCAGGAATCCATTCTCGCATAATAGTGTTGTTTCTAATAATTTTGTGTTGCATTTTCTGTTGAAATTTCATTCAAAGGAATACATTTGTGCATGCTCTTATTTGTATATCATTATAGGCACCAACATGAACTCGTTAATAATAATTTATCATTTCCAAAAAATATTGCAGTTGTGATGGCATCTTGTAATAATAATGATATTCATTATCAACTCCCAGTAAGCTTGGATAGCTCTAAAAGCTAAAAAAAAAATCCCTACTTCAAAAGTATGATTCATAGGTAAATAACGGGATGTATACAAATACACAAGCACATGACCACTTAAAAAAAAGAGCACCACATATCAGACCAAAATAGATATGCTGACGATAAGAAAATAATTGTCGTCATCTAGTCGTATAAATGTAGGCAATTTGCAACAGATCGTCATAAAGGCGATTCAAACGTAGGATTCCCGCATTTTTTATCACAAGACAAGGCAAATAAAGTGTTTAACATTGTTTTTCCTAGTTTGGCTACATTTTCTCAATAAATATTAGTTTTAAAGGTAAAACATCTGTCTCTTGTTGAAAAGGACCTTACTAAAATTAGTGAAGTATGAACATTGATATAGTTGTTTTCAATTATTTGTGATGTTTAACTTTTGCTCAAATATCACTTTATCAGATGTTTTTCCTCAATAACATATACTGAGAAATGTTATGAGACTAGCAGGAGACGCACACCAACCACAAATTACATCATATATGAATAACACTTCATTCTGCAGTAAAATAATAATGGTTCTCGAATTAATATTTCTGTTCAATAATAATAATAATAATCATTTATTTTCCATTAGATAATCAACAAAATTATATAGGAATAGTCAAATTTAGGGTGAAATCAAGAGAAGAACTCTCCAAAACTATAAAAGCATTTCTCATATAAAAAATTTCTTATCCTAATTTTGAACACAGAAATATTATTACTATCTTTGATCATGTCAGGTAAATGATTAAACATTTTCGGTCCAAGATAGTTTGGAGAGGAGGAGGATATTTTTAATCTGGCGTCAGGGATATGGAACAAACCTTTGTTTCTTATATTGACATTATGGACATTACTATTCAGTAAAAACAATTTTTTATTCTGGAATACATATACACACATTTCAAATATAAAAACGTACGGCATTGGCAAAATTTGATATTTGACAAATAATTCTCTGCATGAGAACTTCTTGGATATCCTTGCTATACATCGAACAATACGTTTCTGTGCAATTAATACGTTTTTGGTCATTGTAGAGTCTCCCCAAAGACACACACCATACCTCAGTCTTGAATCTACCTGAGCATGATAAAAACTCAGCAACTGATTTATTTCCAACACAAAACGTCACAGAATTCAATTTCGAAACCACTTGTTTACAGTGAGCTTTCCAGTCCAAAAACTCATCAAAATGAATACCCAAAAATTTGATCTGGTCAAGACTGCTCTGTAAAATATGATTATTATAATCGAAATGTAGTCGTGTAATATTATTTTGGCGATGATGAAATTGAAGAATTTGGGTCTTATCAACATTGAAGAATAGATCATTGTTATTGAAATAATCGGATGCTAGTGAAATTGAATTGCTACATTTTTCAACCATAGAAACCTGATCGGGAGCAGACACAATCTACGAAAAGTCATCTGCATACGCAGTGAAGTGTGTTTTCTCGAGAGCAGTTTCAATTTGGTTGACGTATAGTAAAAATAAAATTTGTCCCAAAATGGATCCTTGTGGGTCACCCATATTTATGAAACAGACTCTGAGTTTATCTTAGTTACTCGTCCATTATGACAGTATTGCACGGAAACATTGTTTACGATCTTTCAAATAAGAAGAAATCCAATTTAAAGATACTCCTCTAACACCATAGTTTTCCAGAGATAACAGGAGTTTAGTATGATTGACGCAATCAAATGCCCTGCTCAAATCACAAAATATGACACCAGGGCACTCGCCTGCTTCAATAGAGTAAATGATCGAATTAAAAAATGATATTAAAGCTGTTGATTGATTTATTTTTCCGAAATCCATGTTGATTTTCACTTAAGATATCGTTTCTATCGATGAAATTTATGAGCCTATCTAAAAATGCGTATTCGAATACCTTGGAGAATGAGTATGGAACAGTTACTGGCCTGTAATTTTTCATCATCTTTGGATTGTCTTTTTTATGTATTGGAACCACCTTACCCTTTTTATTATCTTCGAAAAATTGCCATTAGAGAATGAGACGTTGATTAAAATTGTTATGGGGTGTATTATTGTATGAAGCATTTTCTTCAGTAGAAATAAGGGTACTTCGTCTGGACCAGAGGACTTTTTGTTTTTCAATCTTTTGCTCTTGTTCGGTATAAGGTAGAAGAAAAAGAGTATGCATGTTGAAATTATTATTAGAGAATGTTCTCTTTGTTATACTACCGTGATCTATTTTATTTAAGATTTCACATGGTTAATTCAAGAAAAATTTATTGAGCTCAGTTGCTATGATTTGAGGGTCTTCAATTGGTATTCCATCTTTTTCAATAAATATATTTTTTGGTTCACACTTCCTATTTGTTAGTTCGGAAATCACACTCCAGGACGCTTTTGACTTATTATCGGATTTAGTGATTTTGTTTTGGTAATATTCTTTTTTAGTTTTATTTGTTAGTGAAATGTGATCTTTTTTCGCCATTTTGTATACATCGATCGGCAAAGGGTATACAGTTTTGAGTCGGGACAATTCTTCTAGAGATGAGCTTGATGCGATAACAGAGTCGTTGACCCATTTTTTATTGTCTACGTTATTATAATATTTTCGTTTGGGAAAATTTGTTTCGAAGTGAAACATGAATGTGTCATAGAAAGACTCGAAAGCTTCATCACGTTTGTGAGTTTCATTCAAAATGACCAACTTTCATTCATTAGAGCTCTTTCGAAACTTTTCAAATCAGGTTGACTGAAACTTCGTCTAAACCGGCTATGGATATTATCTGGAGCTTCGCTCTTGAGGAACATGTCAAGTTCAAGTAATATACTTCTGTGGTCAGAAAATGTATTGTCTTCAACATGACAAATGCCACTATTACTGAAGGTCAAGAAAATTTGATCAATTAGCGTGCATGTATCTTTTGTAACTCTAGTAGGCCATTTCACAATACACAGTTAAAATTCGAGAAGACATCACATAAATCGTTAAAATAATCATTTAAAAACATCAAAGTTAAAATCTCCACAAATAATAAATTTAACATTAGGTTTATACAAATGATTCAAAACAGCTGTTAGATTATCAAAGAACTATTCAGCATCCCCACATAGAGATCGATAAAAGTTGAGCACAATATTCAGAGAACCATTATTTTTGAAGCTCACAGTACATACTTCGAAATGTTGCTGAATGCAAAATTTACACACATTAGCTTGGTTAACGTTGATACACTTTTCAGCCCATAACGCTACTCCTCCGCATGACATATTCGTTCTGCAAAAGTAGCTCAACAGATTGTATCCATCAATAATCACATTCTTTAGTCTCTTCTTCTAGACCCACTTCAACAATACACGAAAAATTCAGATTGTTGTATCCATATATGTCAGTTTGGATGCAATTGACTTTTCCTCCATTAAGAGTGTTCACATTAACGAGGAGTAAATGGGGATTAATAACTGTTACTTTGGAACATTGATCATGTTGCGCAACTGTAAAAAAACGATTTACACATGCGCCTGTTAGCCATATACTAGGGGTCATAGCTGAGAATACAAATTGTATTTAAATGAAGTGTTTCAACTTGCATTAATATTTCATGGAAGTCTTTTTAATAGGATCAGCTTATATCATTTAATGTAAATCTTCTGCAGCAATCCTATCATCTTGTTATTGCACTCTACTAATTCTGCGTTCTTGCTATTTTCAAAAAAAAAACTACTAGACGGGAGATGCTCCTGAAATATATAGATATCAATTTCACTTGATATAACATATAAAATAAAGAAAACTTACATTCAGAGCAACTTATGACACATTTCTATTATAGTCAAAAGTCTCTGCTCTGCTACTAAAAGTTGGAGTTTCCTTCGAATATCTTTTCTTTAAACCTGGTTGGTCAAGTCATGGAAGTTAATTTTGTCTTTATCTCATTTCAATTTCAACAGCATGTAAACAATGAAATGTAAACAACATATCCTAATGCTGTAGCTGATATTTTTTCCTTCGCTAAATTCACCTCTTCTAGAATCTCAAATGTATTTTCAAATTTTCCTTCTTGTTTTTGATAGGAAACAGATGAAACCTTACATGTATGTTTTCAAGTCCTTTGGATTCACATCCAGAAACACTATTGTTTTTATGTTGAGTGGGCTTTTTTGGATTGAATTCCATGATAACATCCGTATTATTAATGTAATAATCTAGAAAAAACACTACAAAATAAGATCAAACCATATCAAAGGAGCACAGAACACCTTGCTCTCGTATGTCTTGATGACAAGTTCTTCACATTTGTAGTCCAGTTTCCTTTGCATAAGCTGAAAAAGAATTGAGGCTAGTGATCAAAATGGGGCTGTACTTTTCCAAATTATTATTTTTTTAACACTATCAAACAGCCAAACTCAACAAAACAAGAGTATGAAATAATAAAAATTGAATTGATAGGTGACGTTTGGTGACAATGAGAATGAATTGACAGCTATAAATAATATGCATTCACAGTGGATCCACCAGAGTCTACGAAATTTGCCACTTATGATATAGAAAACGATTGGTGGATTGATGGAGCCGCCGGTGAATGAAAAAACCATGCCTAACATATTGGCATAACAACAAAAATAGCGTCTACCGTCTACCTAGAAAGTATCACATATCAAGATTACCAAGAAATAGTGATATTCCCTGAAGCTGAAATATTGCCATGTGCGCGCAATCTTTATTCTTCAGCTGATGATAATCCCGTATTTTTATCGAATTATTCGAATTCCATCTGATGATAGAACCACTTACTTATCTACGGTGGTAGAACTGGTTTTAACTATCAACGCAAACTGCAAAAAAGATGATGTTTACTTATATACCTATCATCGCAAAATTTCATATTTTGAGAAAGTACGCGTGAAAATAGGAATGAAGTATTCTGTCTACGTTAGGTTAGATTAGCTAATAATTTACGCATATTCAACCAACAATAATTGTAACTTTTTCGCCCATAGACGTAAGTTTTCCAGGTGAATTTGCCTTTCTTTCGTATATTTACATGATTCATTTCCAATTATAAAGCCCGCGTCATAGTCATACCACCGTCATACAAACAAATACATTAGTTTTAAATTCATAAAAATTTGGGATTATCATCAGCTGTGGCGCGCGCAAGGTAATACTTCGGCTGCATTCCACATTCCACTAGTCGGCCACAACGCTCAAGCTCACGTTTGCGGTTATTTCCATTCCACTAGAGTACTTCGGTTATCCTAGCATGTGGAACGGGTTTTGGGGGTTTGTTAGGGATTTGACAAGTTGAGTTGAAGAGCGATGACAAATGGATGATGGATGACAATTTTTCTTTGGATTTGTGAATATTATTATCAATTCAAATTAGTGATAGAAATGTTTTTCATAAAATATCTAATTTCAACGAGATGTTCAGTCAGAAATGTAATGCAATTATTGCACTAATGCGACGAAGAAATTATTGTGAAACTTCCAGTTCATCTAGTTCAGATGAAGAATGGGAGAAGTATGGCAACCTGTGTTCTGCCTCACTTTCATGAGGCAAAACACAGGTTGCTCCACACAGTGTATCTCTCGATGGCCGCGTCCATCGAGTTCTCGCCGTTGGTGGAGGGTTGGGGGCTGAAGAACTGAAGAAGATGACGTGTTCGCCGAAGAGTTTCGGAGGTGGGGGGTTGTCAACTGCGTTTCACCATAAATGGTGCGCGTGTTTTCTGCAAAAAACATGGCGGCGATGGAGCGGAAGGCAAAAAAACATGGCGGCGATGGCGGAAATTATGAAAATAACGTCCCCTCACGTGATTCGCTGAGAGCAATTGGCTGGAAGAGATAAAAACGTCACGTGATTCGCTGTGTGGAAAAAAAATGCCCGCTGCCTTAATTGACAAAATGAAAAAATTAAATATGAAAAATGTCTGTTTAGAATAACAGAAAATTATGATGGAATTATTAATTCACTCTCTCGAATGAAATTCCAAAAGAAAAAAAACGTCTCCGCCGTGAAATATCGATAAGACACATACGGTGCTTGTTTACGCTTTGTCTCAATCTAAATTCTCAGAAATCACTTACTGTCTAGATCAGAATGAAAAAACACGATGATCGATTTGACCTTGAATTTGTTTTTCAGATTTAATCGCAAATAGAGTTTTATCTCACACAACCGGTGTTTGTTTATGCTTTGACTGCTCGAGCTAAATTGACCTTGGAGTTGTTTTTTGTTATTGCACAAATTGGGTTTTCCTCAGATCGACCGTTGCATACATTTGCAGCGTGGGTCGCGTGACCTCGGCGTGGAGGTGGACAGCGTGGGTCATGTGACACAGAGAGTTAATACGTACGTTCACAGCGAGCCAGCGTCATTTCATCGTCTGCGTTCGAAGCAACAACAAGTGCCTCTCTGCCGCTCATCTGTCTCTCACTTTTTTTAAACAAGTGCATTGTTTTTTATTGTGAGTGCCATTTAATTCGTGATTTGCAAAGGTTAGTGTAGTAGTAGCAGTTATTCATTTTATATTTTTCGCGAGTGTTTCGAGTGCGCCTATTTCTTTCGATTCAGTTCAAATTTTTTTTTTCATCATATTTATTTCTCATACACGGGGTGAATCATAAACAACATATTTTTTTTCATTTTGTAGAGACCATCCTAGTGGAGTTGGAGGAGTGTAAAGTATTCCTGCCAAATCGAGTGACTGGTGCATTCAAACCCATCCTCGACAAATTAACCGAGTCCCAGCATATGCTCATCTACAGGGGCGAGCAGAAAATTGCCAATCGAAATCATCAGCAGCAGCTGTTTGAGATCGCTAATGCCTGAAGACGCTGACGCCGCCGCCGTTGGAAACAAAGAGTGAGTTTCTTGCATTTTCATTTGACATTTTCTTAAAATTTTGTGTGATGCCATTGTTGCACACAGTATGGAGATGGTAGCCAAGTTGCGTAAGGTCAAAAAAATCCTCAAAAAAGGTTGTACTGATGAAGAGCGCAAACATTGGCTGACCCATTGCAAGTACACCGCCCGCCTGATCAATAGTGCGATCGCGGCAGTGGATTGCATAGGCTCTCTGAGAAAATTACAAACTTTATGCAGACACTTGAAAATTATCCGAAATTCAATCAAAAATTCAGGTCAACAACAGCCAGGCGTCGACGTGGTGGTGGAAGAGGGAGTCAAATCAAAATTAACATTTCGAGTAAAGTGGGAGGACTTGAAATCGACATTTTCTTCGCGTTTACGCACCGGTATAATTATAAATTTGAAACATAAAGATATTGGACAATTTTTTGGAGGTGCATTCCTTCTATTCGAAAGCAGAATTCAAAATTTAATGAAAAAATATCCAATCATCAAAGTCAATGCGACATGTTGTGGTAAATTCGAGAAAAATTCCTTGAATCAAGAACAAAAAATCGACTTTATATATTTCAGCACTAAAAACGTTGTGATCAATAGGGGTACAACTTTGAAAGAGTGGTTCCTAGGAAATGTCATCGATCAAATTCAACAGAAACTTTCGGAATTCGCGGACAAAGAAAGTGGATGAAGTCTTCATAAATTGGAAATAAATACGAACAAATTGGGCGTGGGAAACGGTTCATCTTTCATCGAGCTGCCAAAAATCTATTGCGAATAAAAAAGCTTGCATTAATGTGAAAAATAAAGATGATGCGTGTTTCGCTTGGGCCGTCGTCTCAGCTCTGTACCCTGTTGAATCGGATAAAAATACAGATAGAATTTCGTCTTACCCTCGCTATTCAAATGTACTGAACTTGGATGGAATCGACTTTCCCATGACATTCAAACAAATTACCAAATTTGAGCGATTGAACAACATATCGATCAATGTGTACACCTTGGAATTGATTCAGCCGCAGGCGAATAAGGAGGCATTTTTCGTTACTGTTCCGAGGCGACTCACCAAACAAAAATTAGACAAACATGTCATTCTTTTCCTCATTCAAAATGAATATCACTCGAAATTAAATGATTACGAGGCACCACCACTAGAAATCGCCGACGACGATGACACCGTCGGTGATGACATAAAATTCCATTATGTTTGGATAAAGGATTTATTTCGCCTACTCAGTCGCCAACTCAGTAAAGACACATGTAAAAAATTTATTTGCGATCGCTGTTCACAACATATCGACAACTCGACAGTCATACTGTTGATTGTCAAAAATTAAACGAGAGCAAAATTTCATTTCCTTCGTATGATCATGTAGAATTTCGAGATTTTGTACATAAAGAAATAGTGCCCTTTGTAATTTAAGCGGATTTTGAGTCGATTTTGGAACAGTTTAATGACGAAGAATGCACATACGGCAAAGTACCAAAAACACATTCCTTTCAGCACTGGATTTTATTTCAAGTGTGCATATGATGATACTTTGTCATTTTATGATATTCATTAGGGCCTCGACTTGATGGATTGGTTTGCGGAGAGAATGGGAGCCATAGCCAAATTTATGGAAGCCAAAACTTTGGATATTGTCCCCATGGTCGTCTCACCTCCAGATAGAGCGACAGCGGCATGTTGCCACATCTGCGAAAAACTTTGGAAAACTGACGACAAAATTGTAAAAGATCATAATCACTACACGGGAGCGTTCCGTGGATATGCGCATGCGTATTGCAACTTGAACTACAAAAAGTCGTTCGTTGTGCCAATCATTTTCCACAATTTATCTGGATACGACACCCATTTTATTATTTGACATATAGCATATAGGGTCGAGTCAGCCTGTTACCTGTCAACAAAGAAATATACATATCTTTCACCCAGTACGACGGCAACACTGACATTAAATTTCGATTCATCGACTCTTTTCGCTTTATGGGCATGAGCTTGGAGCATTTGGTGCAAACACTGACCATCCATGACTTGAAGATTTCAAGGTGCGAATTTGCCCATTTCGATGCCGACCGGTACGAGATACTCACTCGAAAAGGAGTATTCCCATACGATTTCATCGATTTGATGGAGCAATTGGAATGCCCAAGCTTGCCGGCGCGCGATCAGGTCTACAACAAGTTGAACGATTGTGGCATCACCGATGCCGAATACGAGCAAGCGCAGAACGTGTGGCGACCGTTCAACTTGACAACACTGGGCGAGTACTCTGACCTATACATGACAACAGACATATTGCTCTTGGCGGATATTTTCGAATTTTCGAAATATTGGTCACGAGACATATGGGTTGGATCCTGCGTGGAATTACACCCTCCCGGGATACACGGGATACACCTAATGTAAATTGCAGATACTGAAAGACGTCGACATGCTTCTCTTTGTCGAGCGAGGAATTCGTGGCGGCATCAGTGAGTGCTGCAACAGATTCTCCTCGGCCAATGACAAGCACATGGGCGAAAGGTATGACGCCTCCAAACCGTCGACCTATTTGCTATATCTCGACGTGAATAATCTGTACGGTTGGGCCATGATGGAATATCTTCCGTACGATGACTTCTAATGGCTCGAAAATGTCGGAAATGTCGGACACCTCGCCCATCGGCTACATTCTCGAAGTCGATTTGGAGTACCCCGAACATCTGCATGACAATCACAAAGATTTACCCTTGTGTGCCGAGCACCGTACACTGCCAGGCTCGAAATTACCAAAATTGACCACGCTGTACAACAAGGAAAAATATGTTGTGAACTACAGGGTGTTGAAACAAGCACTCAAACACAGCCTTATACTTAAAAAAATTCACAAGGTGCTGCAATTCAATCAGTCAGCGTGGCTGCGTCCCTACATTGAATTAAATACGAAATTACGCTCTCAAGCAAAAACTACTTTTGGCAAAAATAACTACAAACTAGCCAATAACGCAGTGTTCGGGAAAACCATGGAAAACATACGGAAGCACCGTGTGGTAAAAATGGTCTCCAAGTGCCGATATGGCGCAAAAAATCTGATTGCCAGTCCAAATTTCAGGAGTCGCACCATTTTCGACGAGAGCCTCGTCGCTATCGAGATGGCAAAGATGGATTTGTCATTCAATGAGCCCTTGTACATAGGAATGTCGATTCTCGATATTTCCAAGGTGTGCGTGTACGATTTCCATTACGGCTTCATGATGGAAAAGTACACGAACGATCAGTGCAAATTGATGTATTAGGATACTGATTCGCTCATTTATGAAATTAGGTGCCATGATATTTATCGGGATTTGATAAGCTGTCACATTGAAATATTCGATACGAGCGACTACCCAAGCGACAACCCCTTTGGCATTCCCCTCGAAAATAATAAAGTATCCGGCTTGATGAAGGACGAAGCCAATGGTCGTATGATGACGGATTTCGTGGGACTTTGATCAAAGTTGTACACCTTTAAGATTCAAGGTGGAAAAACCGTAAAAAAATTCGAAGGGGTCAAATACAGCGTTTTCGAGAATCACATCACTTTTGAAGATTATGTGGAATGTCTGAAAAACAATGTAGAAAAAATAACTCCGCAACGCTGTATTCGATCCTCTTCTCACAACATTTTTAGTGTAGAGCAAACAAAGATCGCTCTCAGCCCCCACGACGACAAGCGCTGTTTGATTGCCAGCTCTCATGACACTCTGCCGTAGGGTCATTACAGTCAGTTAGATATCTAATAGAATGTAAATGTATTTTCAGAGAGCACATACCCACACACCACCACCATGGTAGACACTTTGAAAAATGTATGCTGTCTGCAAGTAGTCAGATGTACATCATCAATAGTTGAATTCATCGAGGCCTCGCCTCTGCCTTGGACGCTCACTGATCGAATTTTGAAAATGTTTGCCGATGATAAATAGGTACAAATCTATAAGCAGGCTCAGAGCGTCAGACGAAATTTCAATGATTTGAGTCACTTAGTGTACACGAGAGAAATCAGCTTCAAAGATAGGTGTGAAGCTCTCAAAAATCAAGACTGGGAGGGTCATTTGCACGAAGATCAATACTGTATGTGGGCGAATGCATATCGTATTCCAAAATATAATTTACGTTTTTGCCGCACTTGCTATATAGAATTCAGAAGGGCTATGCAAAACCATTCAGTTCACAGCATCAGAGACCTTCAACATATGGTGTTCGGTGTAAGGCACATGGGCAATATATATCAATGCTGTGAATTTTGGTGTCACAACAGATTTGATGAAGTGTTATTAACTTTGAAAACGAGCATCCAATGCTACTGTGACCTACATCTGCGAGGTGGTGGTGAGCCCTACGGATTAGATCTCACACATAAACGCTTCATAGGCTCAGGAGATGAGGATTCAGAATTCGATGAATGAGATTGCCAAATACACACACACACACACACACACACACACACACACACACACACACACACACACACACACACACACACACACACACACACACACACACACACACACACACACACACACACACACACACACACAAAATTTCAGGGAAATGTCAAATAAAAATGCAAGAAATTGTGCTCTTGTTTGTTTCTTTCCACACACTACATATATTTAATCAAATAATAGTCGATTATGTTTTATATTTATAATTGAATAAAATTAATATGTAATCCATGTCTGAATATTATTATTATTATTTCGTTTCACCCTCCCAACCTCCCATTCAAAATCTCACATATTTTTGGAGGTAATTTTTGCATAAAAAAGTGTCACTTTTTTTGCCCAAAAAAGTATCATTTTTGTATACGAAAAAGTGTCACGTTTTTATGCAAATAAGTGCAATTGTTTATGCAAAAAAGTGTCATTTGTTTGATGAAAAAAGTGTCACTCAGCCACTCAGCCACTCAGCTTTCACTGAAAATGCTTCACTGAAATCGTACCACCATGTCAATAAAGGTGTCACTTTTTTTCATTCAAAAATACATTTATTCTTATGGGAAAATGGTAATTTTTTTTATAAAAAAAATTACCAAAAATTGACATGGTGGAAAAAGCTGAGTGAAAGCTGAGTGAAAACTGACTGAATGCTGAGTGACTTAAAATTCACTGAAAACGCTTCACTGAAATCGTTTCAGCATGTCAATTTAAGGTGTTTTTTTTATCGAAAATAGTGCCACTTTTTGCAACATAAAAAGAGCACGTTTTTGCACCAAAATTGAAAGAATGAATCGATCAAAAATGTGCTGCTTTTTGCATAAAAAAGACCATGTTTTTTGAAGCAATATATGATGAAGAATTCAATTAAAAATGTGCTAATTTTTTCATAAAATATGAGAATGTCTTTTGAACCAAAAAAAATGGGAAAGGGTATTTTTGAGTCACGAAATTAAAATTTAAAAAATTATTCTAAGATATATATATTTTCATAAACGTATTGATGGGTGATCTACAAACTACGCATGTGTCGCACCTGATGGCGCACTGTGACGCACAGATCGTCGAGTCCTTTGATGATGGTACGTCTGCGAGATAAATTCCTTCTGGCTGGTGCATGGAGCTCATCAACCAATTGTTTTTTCTCAGATGATGATGATAATGACGTCATTTCGCTATTGGCGGAGCCAAAACACTAACTGCTCTGGACGTTGTTACACCTTCTACTTAAGAGGCTGGAATATCAATAATATCCAGTGGTGGTGTCAATTTATCCAAGCGTTTCTTGCTATTTTTATGCTTTTTCATCGAAAGTGATATGAATTTCATCACTCGAATATCCAAGGCTGTTGAGTTTTTTTGGTGGTGTCCAGCTCGTCTTTGAGTTTGTGTATGACGTCATCTTTGAGCTTCTGTATGACGTCATCAACGTATTTTTTTTTGGCAACATCACTGAGTGCACTTGGCGTTTCCACATTACATATTTTCACATGTTCAGCATCAATGTCCCCATTTGTCGTATAGTTGAGTATATCACCAGGGAAATGGTAGAGCTGTTGCTGCCGTGCACGGCGAGCTGACGAAGTTTGACCGAATTTGTTGATGCTCATGATGCGACTGTGGCATGCAGAAAAACGTCTACGCTTATATTTATCGAATATAGCCTGCTTCTCTCAGCTCATTGATGATGGCCACGATCTCGTTGTCGGTAGAGGTGCTGCCGGCATTTTTGGCGGCTACCAGAAGCCTATACCTGTCAACGAGCTCCTTCACATCGTCCCAGTTCACGTATTCTATGGGTTTCGTGTTGTATGTCAACTGATCTGGGATACTACTGCCGTCGACGAAATGACCTCGACCTCCACCATCACCACCTATTTTTGATTGAGGGTCTTTGAACATTGTCGAATCAAATTTTCGTATTTGGCAGTCTGGGATGGATTCAACCTACCTCGCGCATCTACATGCGCACCTGTAGCTGTCAAAATTTGCTTGTATGTCACCAAATCGGCTTTAGCGTATTTGGGATTTTTGTAGAAAATCAAACTATATAGTCCCGGAGTGCCCTCGTATGTTACACCATCAATACGAATGTCCGTATCTTTGTCGAAGTCCATCAGCTTTCTACCGAGCAACCATTGCGCTCTTGGTTTGTCGTAAATGGGGCCGCAATTCACATCTATTTTGCCGGATTTGGCGCTATGTTCATTCACGAATTCAGTTGTTACTTCGGGATAAAATTCCAAATAGTCATCCTCATCATCATCATAATCATCACCACCATCACCATCATCTGTGTGGTAGCTTTCTTCGTCTTCTTCCTTTTTCATAAAGTCTGGAGTCGATGGCGGTTCCTGTTTCTCTTCTATTTTCACTGTCAGTCGTGATTGCTTGGTGAGTGGTGGTGGCGGCACTGCCGCACTCAATCTTTTCAGCGGCACCGTAATGAGTTTGAATAATTTACTCAGTGCTTCAACATGCTCGGATTTTCCGAGTTTCAGACTCAGATACTTTTTTCGCACAATTTTCGATAACTGATTGACTTGACGTTTACGGTCAGCTTTAGCAATCTCCGTCTCAATGCGGGGTGATGTGATCGGCGCCATAGCTTCAGTACGAATGCCGTGACACCTTGCATCACATTTGTATATATTTCTTCTTTGACAGATCGATTACCTTGTCGTTGTCCCTGTATGGAAAATAGCCTACGCCCTTGACTTGTTCCAGTACATCGTGAAACAGCTGGTATTTAGGTTGGTACAGTGACTTTGAATCAACGTAAACATTCTCGAAACGTGCTCTGTTTGGGCTGAACAGCAAACTGAGTACAGCGTTGGTCTTGCCACATCCGCTGGGGCCGCAAAATATCGCTCGAAACGAATTCGGTAGCAGGACACCGTCGTCGTCACCGCCAATACCTCCTCCACCTATGGTATCCAAATTGACGATTTCCAGATCCGGCTCTTGTTGCACCACTTTCATGTTTGAGTTAATTGAATGTTTATGTGTGTGTGTGTGTGTGAGACCACGCCCACATCTAACATTCGAATGACACTTGAAGTTGAGTACAGCTATGTAAGTAGGTGCGCAACATCATTCGTGTCAGTGTCATACTAACTGTCGAGCACGAAGGTCGTGGAGTAGTGAACTCTCTAATTGATCATCTGCCATTCGAGCTTCAATTGCCTGGATACCAGTACTCTGGACCGGGTACCAAACTGCAGAAGAGATTGGCACGTGGAGACCCTGGTGTGAAACCATTGGATTCGGCTTGCGAGCCTCACGCGTCTTGAATCCCATACTAGACTCAGAGCACAGAGCGCGCATATGGAATGGTTTAAATAGAAGTACATAACCCCATCCAGTGTCAGTCATGTCTTTACTGTTGAAAGTGACAGGTCAAACGTCGACGCTAACCACAGACTTTTCTCCGCCGCTCCAATTGGACGAAGATAGCACTTACGGCTTGGCATTGATTGGTTTCCATTCATACAACAGCATACCGAAGATATCGAGTGGCCGATTCTATTATTCTGTCAAAGGAGCGCCATCTGTTAGCATCATCCAAATACCGACTGGGTGTTACGATATAAGCGACATTGCCAAGTTTATACACAAACACATCGAGAGGCCGAAAGAAACAAAGAAGAAGAGAGCCGTAGTGTCTAGTGGCGTTGGTGACGACAACGACACCAACAAAAGCAAGACTTTGTTCTCTCTCAAACCCAATACTAATACGCTGCAGTGTGAGATATACAGCAAGCTCTATAACATCGATTTTCGTCCCATGGATTCCATAGGACGATTACTGGGTTTCTCCCCGAGACTATTGGAGGCTGGACGCGTTCACTCATCCGACCTACCTGTGAACATTATCAAAGTTCGAACTGTTCACATCGATAGTAACATCACATCGGATGCCTTCTTCAACAATCGCCCATATACGAGTGTGCCGTTCGAGAAGACCCCGGCTTTGCCATCGACGAAACGCCCTCGAATTTGATTTACCTGCCCGTCAACAAGACGGAAATATACAACATAACCTTGAATACTCTCGATCAGGACTGTTGCAGTGTGAATTTCCGTGGAGAGAACATCATTATACGACTTGTACTGTGCAAGCTGTCATAAAAATGGGGTTGGTATTTGATCAGAATGATGATGATGCCTGTGGGCATAAAAGTGCCGAGGGTGCTGGCATCAATTTAGTCGCGCAGACGCAGTCGAAGAGAGCAGACGCACACACTCTGTCTCACTCCAGCATACACTTTCTAAAATCGCAAGGACATCATGTTATCAAGACAAGTGTTCGACGTGTACAATCATCCAAAGTTCGACGAATCCATCAATAGAGTTGAGACTCGAATGCACCACCCGTACGTCAAGTCCTTTCAAAATAATGACATCATCGAAATTGTCATTCAGCAGAGCGATGTGTGGATACTGATGAACTATGCCCTTGTGTGCATAGAGGGCACTCTGACTCGAACCGCTGGAACAGGTAATGTTAGATTTATCAATAATGCCGGCGCATACCTTTTCGTGGCTATCTACTATAAACTCAATGGCAAAGAAGTGGACTCTGTTCGATCGCCGGGTATAGTGAGCACCCTTCGCGGCTACACTTGTTACGAGGAAAATGATGTGCGACACTTGAGCACAGCCGGCTGGACCTATCCTGGCGGAGCTGTTCACAACGCCCCCGACGGTTCGTTCGACATGTGGATCCCGCTTAAGCATCTGTTGGGCATATTCCATGACTATAGATATGCCACCATTGGACGACAGTGCATTCGCTTGTTCAGAAGTAGAAATGATAGTAATTGCATGCTGATAGAAGAGGTGGCGAATCCAGTAGTCGAATCCACCATAGCCACACTAACGATCACGAGCTTTGTACTCAGAGTCAAACATGTGGTGCCCAATGATGACATTCGTCTGAAATTGCTGCAGTCCATCGAAACAGATGCTCCTGTAGTGATTTCATATGGCAAGTGGGACATACACGAGTTGCCAGCACTCACTCAGGGTTCCACCAAGGAAGTTTGGGCTGTGAAAACTTGCACGGCCATGGAGAGTCCCCGATTCGTCATTGTGGCCTTCCAAACAAATCGGATGGGCAATGCGGCTCGAGATGCATCCTATTTCGATTACATCGACATCAGCGACATACGCCTAACCATGAATAGCGATACTTACCCGCATGAACGCAAGCACTTGGAATTCAACAGAAACAACTTTGTCGAAGCCCATCGAGCCTACACGGAATTGTATCTGAGCTATGCCAATTGTCCAAAGAAGCGTCCTCTACTCGATAGCGGAGCATTCAAAAACAGAGCCACCGTGTTCGTAATAGAGTGTTCCCGTAGAGCGGAATTCATGAAATCCTCTACTGTCGATGTCAAACTTGACATCGAGGCCAGAGTCGGATTTCCGGCCAATAGAATAGAATAGAATAGAATTTTTATTGCTCTAAAATACACCGTAGTGTTTTGACAGGTCAAAATGTATACGTTACAAAGCAGTACAGTATCAGTTTAAAAACATAGAATGTGTTATATTATATAGTAATACAGTTTACTAAATGTCAAACTTAAATTCTGATATGTCGTAGTAGGCATTGGCTATGAGATGATTTTTCAAGGTCAGTCTGAATGTTTTCATATTCATATTTTTGAGTTGAGTGGGCAATGAATTGTAAAGATTAATACCCAAATTATATCTTCTTGTTGATTCAAGTCTTTGTTTGGGTATCTGTATAACGTTCCTATGGCGAGTATTATAAGAATGATTTTCTCCATTGGTTGGATGTTTGGAATCATCTTCTTTTATATTAAGGAGATGGCAGAATATGTTTGCAGATGGTATTGTCATAATATTAAGTTTTATAAACCATGGTTTACACGAGTCATTCCTTTGAAGACCTACGATTTCTCGAATTGCTCTTTTCTGCAGGGTAAACACGTTTTGGATGTGAGTGGACATTCCCCAGATATACTCGAGCCTATTGCATCATCATTCACGGCTGTATGCTGTGTGTGTGTCTCAGTTAATCACAGTAGTGAATCAGTTCAATCAGCAAACAATCAAGATGAAGGTCGTAACCTGTGACATCCAGGGTTTCACTGTGGGCGGTGAATTCCAACCCAAAGAGCTCGCTATCACCGACGGGCATCGCACAAACCATTTTTTATTCAATGCCGTAGTGCCATTCCACGACCTGAGTGAAGCTGATAAACGGCAAGTACGATATTTGGAGAGAAATATCCACGGCATTCCATACTCTGATGGCTATGTCGAAATCAACGAGATAGATCCAGGAAGTGCTGCGCCCCATCATCGAGGCTGATGTGGTATACGTGAAGGGTAATCAAAAATTCGATTTTTTGCTGAAGTGTGTGCTCGATCTGCCTTAGAGGCCACACATCGTCGATATTGCGGCTTCTACAAGTACAATCGTCACAACGCCTCCACCGACACTCGAGAAGCAAAGCCCGCTGTGTTTGAATCATATAGCATCCGGAGAAATAGAAGTGCATTGTGCCGTGAGACACTGTTTCGAAATCTGGCAATGGATATCGTCGCACCTGATATGGTGAGGCCATACGACGATCACGACGACGACGACACTCCTATCAATCGGCACTTGCAAAATTTGCGCGAGCTTAAGGCGCACATAGCAGAGTACGAGCACAAGCTGTGTATTTTTAAACGCTTCCAAAATATGCAAATTGACGATGGTAAATGGATAAGGCAGCAGCAACATTCACCGATCCACCACGTTCCTTCGCTGTCGCCGCCAGCACCAAGTCCATGACATCAGGCACTCCGAGACTAGCCAAAACACACGAAATATTATTATTCATATTGTATTATTATTTATATTGAATTATTATTTATATTGTATTTTTATTATTATTGTCATTATTATGTATTAATAGATGTATAAAACAAATTTTTCTTGATTTATTTTGCGGATCGAATGAATGAGAGAGAGAAAGAAAGAGAGAAAGAGAGAGAGAAAGAGAGACTGAAAGAAATACGAGTCATGTACATTGAGCAATGGTGTATGTGTATGTGTGTGTTTTTCTCTCAGTGTATATATTTGAGTGACTTATACGCTGTTCCTCAGTGTACATTGAGCTGTCGTCACGATGACAACGAATTATATAATTCTAGCAGCCGTACGTACTGTATATTATAGCCCGCCATATGAGTACGTCGAGGTATTGGTATCGTATTTGCACAACGATGTTTCGAGTACTTCCAACTGGACGAAAATGACTCAGGCGCTAGCCAATGATGGATATTTGCCTGTGTTGAGAGCCGAAATCCCTATGAACGCCTCATCGTACAGACTGCGGAAGATTTATACAAATCACACCTATAGCGATACGCAGTGGCTTCCGCTGAAGATGTCTTGCCCCTCTAGCAGCACTTTGAGGCCGTCGTCGTCATCGTCGTCCCACCCAACTACCCAACCCGTGGACGTCAAGATGCAAGCCCCTGCTGCTGTTGATCGAGATAGTAAGAATTCCAAATGCGAGCCGCCGCCGCCGCCGCCGACACTACACGATTGGTTTATGTTTTTTGTGTCAATGGTTCTGATTGTTTAAATATCCAAATCCATATATAAGTTTATCAAATCCATGCATCAAAAATTATGTTTAATCGATAATGATAATGTATCTTCATACTACGCCACTGGCACTGAAGTGTAATTATTTTTTTATGAGAAAAAAAAAATGTATTTTTGTCGAACTGACGTTATTCATTTCAATAAATTCGAACAGACAAAGACAGACATACAATGCCATGGGTTAGAGTTAGACACTTAAAATGCCTTGAATCGATCAATTTGGCTTTAAAGTAAACTTTCTTATCTCTGCTGACTCATCGTTTTCTTAGAAAAACAACATCTGACTGTCGTGAGTCACACAACAGTAGCTGATGTGTGCATTATTCTTAGAGTTTCATTCATATCGAGACAGTAAACAAGTCCAAGGTCAAATCGTGATTTCTGAGAATTTAGATCGAGTCAAAGCGTAAACAAGCACCGGATATGCCTTATCGCTATTTCACGGCGGAGATGTATTTTTCTTTTGGAATTTTATTCGAGAGAGTGAATTAATAATTCCATCATAATTTTCTGTTCTGAGACAGACATTTTTCATATTTAATTTTTTCGTTTTGTCAATTAAGGCGGCGGCAATTTTTTTTCTATACAGCGAATCACGTGACGTTTTTTTCTCTTCCAGCCAATTGCTCTCAGCGAATCACGTGGAGGGACGTTTTTTTCGTAACTTCCGCCATCGCCGCCAAGTTTTTTTTACCTTCCGCTCCATCGCCGCCATGTTTTTTTTCAGAAAACACGCGCGCCACTTAGGGTGAAATGCAGCTGACGATCCCCCACCCCCGAAACTCTTCGGCGAACACGTCATCTTCTTCAGTTCTTCAGCCCCCAACCCTCCACCAACGGCGAGAACTCGATGGACGCGGCCATCGAGAGATACACCATGTGGAGCAACCTGTGTTCTGCCTCATGAAAGTGAGGCAGAACACAGGTTGCCATACTACTAATGGGAAGCAATATTGTAAGAAAAACGTAAATGCCGGGAGGTCCGGAAGCGTCGTCCACGTATTACCAACTATATGAAAATTATTATTCTTTATTCAGATGAAGACACATTCACTTCCAGAAGTACATCTTTTTCGGAATCGTACAATATTATTGTTTCCATCGCTTCGGTCATCATGTTTGAACTTTTATAAACGACGAACGACCACTTCAACCCACCTCATCAAGACGTGGGCTCGACGTGAGCGAAATCAATGACGTCATTCATGACGTTTTCAGCACGCCCATAACGACCGTGATCGTCATGTGGAACGAGTCCATGAGCGTTTTGAGCGTTTTGAGCGTTGCGAGCGCCTACTGAACTACAGCCTTCAGGAAATATCAGTGATACTTTCGACACTAGTTAACAACAAATGCCTCATCTTTTTTTAGCAAAGACATGAAATATGTAATACATTATATAGAGACGAACATATTACAAATGTCACAGATACCAAAATTCTAATTCGATAAACAGTATTTCACAACTAAACTTTTACTCTTGAGTACATCAAAATTCGTTTCTGACGAATCATCTTAACTTTATTGTTATTATTTTCAGCTACTCAACATATCAATTCAATTCAATCTGTTTGATTTCATACTAGTTCATCACGACTCGCATCATATAATTTTACCATTTTATTTATTAAATATTTCCATTGGGAGCCTGCCCTAAGGAACTCAGCGTGATTATTATAATATCAAATCATTTTCATTCAATACAATTTTGGCATTTCACCACTCAACTCGGATCCATATAAGGAAATTTTCTTGAAAACAAAGTCTAGCCCAAGTCCTCTTCAAAGAAATCGTTACTGGGAAGTTTGACAACGTCGCAACGCAGAGCGAGATCTTACGGGGTCTTACGACCTAGTATTCTACGGCATTTATGATCAAGTTAGTGTGAATAATCAATAAATAAATAATACAATCTTTATTTATCTCAAGAAAATAAGCATTTTACAGACACGTTAGTTTCCTAAACCTAACAACAATGGTTGAAAATTCAAAAATATAAATATTTGATGCATAGTGATCATGACAATTGAAATTACACTAAGAATTACGATAGTACAAGAGTTTTTTCTTATGTACAATAAACTGAATAAACATAATTTACAACAGCACAGACCAGTATTCAGTTTACAAGTAAAACACAACCAAAATAACCCATCTGAAATTTCACAAGAATCAAACAACTCTCAACATAACTTCCTTGTTTAGAGGATGAAAAAGTACAACCGAACAAGTATCTGATCACTGTTCTTGTTCCCTCCCATACGTGACCATTCTATTGAAAGGTGAAATTTTCATGTCATTGCTTGAAAATTTCTCCAAATTGAACAAAGCCTTTGGCTGTACTGATTCTTGTAAGTTCTTGATTTCTTGATTGAGATATGTAATTTCGTTTCCTAATATATCAATGATTTTTGAACAGGAGCTTTTGCGGGGGTTCACTTATGTGTCTGCGTTCGTATAATATGACAAGTCATCTGTCGGATGTTTTACGATTCTGCAAATATCTGCCGTCCTAAGCAAAAAAGCCGTATCTACACAAAATGTGAATATGGAGATATTGGTTTCTGTGGTCTTGAAACACTATAAATTTAACTTTCTCCAAAGAAAAAATCACGTGAACTAGATTTAAATAGCCAAAGTTAATCAATCATTTTGTCTTCAGTACACAAGTTTGAGACTTATCGTACTTAAGATGGTCGAAACTACAGATTATCAGCTTCAGAGTTTTTGCAGATACGGCTTTTTTGCTTAGGACGG
Source organism: Chrysolina americana (assembly GCA_958502065.1). Taxonomy (NCBI): domain Eukaryota; kingdom Metazoa; phylum Arthropoda; class Insecta; order Coleoptera; family Chrysomelidae; genus Chrysolina; species Chrysolina americana. The sequence continues at coordinate 36,966,838 of OY293420.1, forward strand.
CAGATATACAGTGAGTCCGCTAAAGTTGGCTACATATCGTTCCCCATGTTTGCTGAAACGCCTACTCAAATTGTAAGAAAATGACAGGTCCGATTTCAATAAAACTTGCACCTACTTGTTCAAAATATTGTACTCTTACAAGGAAAGTTATTATAATTTTTATTTTAAATCATTTTGACCCAAACTAATTAAAATATAGATTTTTCAGGCTACTTTTCCTGAAAGTGCATAGCAATTCACTATCTCATATAGAATATACTATAGATCAATACAGCACAAATACTAAAAAGTGATAAATGATAAGTGCATAATAAAACAGCCGTAATGTGCCGCCATCACATCATATCGACGCGAATCAATTCGTTGGTGCAACAGTGACAGTGGCGGAGACTATTTTTTGGTGGTAGTTACAAATAGTAGAATTAGGTTTTTTAAACAAGTATAAATTTATAATATTTACTGTCGACTTCCATATTTGGTTGCAGGCAAATACAATTATTGCTTCAATTAGGGCCCGAGCGATCCAGGTAATTAGACCTTATTGTCAATGAATCAATTTCTCTTTAAGCCTGCATAATTGGAGTCCGAACAAAAAAGATTTTATTTTTGGGTATTTGAAATAAATACTGTGCAATTTGCGTTCGTTCGGCACAGAGAAAGATTGATTCGCCTACGAAACACAAGTGTTTTGGAATGAAACATCGACTGACATGGAAAGCGATATATAGCTGAGGGCTTCAAAAGGAGTATAAATATGCATGGCGTCAAATATCATCGCTTGATTGGAAATGGGGACAGTAGTGTTCACACAAAATTGCTATAATCGAGACCATATGGAAATATGCTTATAGAAAAAGTACAGTGTATATATACATCATCTACTCAGAAATTTTTCCAAAAAAAATAAGAGAGCTATGTGGTGAGTAGAATCAAAATTATTATCGTACACTGAAAATAAATATCCTTCATTTCCAGATAAAAAACAAAGTGATTTAAAAAGTTTTGTGGTACCGGCAACTCTCAGAAATATTTTAGGACAAAATGCACTAAGATTGCGCACAGACATTACACGTACTCTAGATATGGGATAGCTGAAAGTCTGATAAAAGATTTGAGGAACATTCCATCCCACATATTTGGGGAGCACAAAGAATGCCAGTCCATTGGATACTTCAAATGTTCCCCTCGAAATGAAACCAATTTGGTTCCTTTAATGAGAGAGTGTGGTTTGATAGAAGATGTAGAATTATGTATGAATCGCCTGATTCACAACGCAAACAGCCTCATCACAAATATGAATGAAAATCTTGCCGAGCAATATAATAGTATAGTTTGTAAATTCTTTGGGGGGAAAAGAATAAATTTCTCACTGAAAAGATCGTATGAAACAAGATGTAAGGCTGCTGCAATTTTTTTCAATAGTGAAAATTATTATCAATCCTGAAAGATAAAACTATTCCAGTTTTCACCAAGAAATTTACCGATAACAGAATTCGAAAAAGAAAACTACGGAAAAATAACACACACGTAGGCCAAAAAATAGAAAAACAGCGTTACCTTATTCTGGTTATGGTCCTAATGCTACTTCCGAGCCCGTCATCCCTGAGGACCAATATGAAAAGACAAGAAAGGAAATTGAAGAAATTGAACTGAAAACTAGAGGTCAATCCAACAATCCCTATTGGCTTCAAGAAAGGATATTACGACTCACGGAATCATATTTCGGAGAAATTTTTAAAATGAAAAAAAAGTCATCTTGCGCAAACAAAGTGAAACAACTTTTTTACAGTACATTCAAAGGTTCTAAAGCAACAAAATACGGGATAGAGAATGAACTGTTTGCTATAAGGGATTTCTAAAATCATTTTAACGTAATGGTACGGTATGATATGATAATGGAACTGTAAAAAAAATATCATTTCGCATTTGTTTACAGGTGTATCCATGCGGATTATTTGTGGATGGAGGGAAATTTTATCATGGAGCCAGTTCCGATGGCTTAATAGGTACTGATTTCATATTTGAAGTGAAATGTCCAAAAAATATTTCTAAGATGCATCCACTTAAAGGCGCAAAAAACAAATTATTGAGATTCAGCAGTTTGGATGAAAATAATGAAATGAATTTGAAAATGTATCATAATTATTTTTACCAAATACAGGGTCAGCTTCATATAACACAGAGGACAACATGTTATTTTATCATCTGGTCGCCATCAGGAATGATGACGCAAGAGGTACTATGTGTTTCTTGAAAACTAATACATTTCTGCTTAGTCATAAATGAAGCTATTTATTCATATTCGAAAATCATTACATTTTTGCAGATTCATCGGAACAATTCCTTTTGGATCAACAATATGGTGCCGAAATTGAAATTTATTTACATGGACTGTCTTCTTCCGGAATTGGTAGATCCTCGTTTTCCAAGAAACGTGGAGATCCGAAATCCCCCAAGAAATTATTGAATCCTCCAAGAATAAAAATTATTGTCAACCTAACTTCTAAGTACTCTCGTTTGATTTTTCAAAAACCTCTCATCACCCAAAGATATACTCGTACATCCAAATAACCCGGATGATTAATCATCGATAAATTTGATATACCTCCTATTGTAATTCTTATAAGTATATTTTAGAAATCGAAAATTGCGTTGTGAAAACTGTGGATAATTTGCTGAACAAAAAGTAATCTTGCCGACCAGAATAGTAAGAAATATATAATGAAAAATTTTCGCCCCCCTTATTGGTGGCTGATCCAAGTTTGTCTAATGGTGCCACAAAAAAATATGTTTTTGAGAAATTGTAAGCTTCTGTTTCAATGAAATATTTTCACTGGAAACTCTCAGTCAGCAATGTTTCGAAAAATTAAAAGTATATATTTTTTATTTTTTCAATCTATCCATATATAATACATAAATACAAAATATAAAACTCATCATAAAGAGGACAACGAGGAACAGCCATCGTCGGACACCTTGAAAACAGAAGACTTCAGCTCATAAAACATTATGTACTCTTCGACATGGAAAAAATCTTGGTGAGAGACTGGACGAAGCGTGCTATCATCGAAAATATAGAAATCACCAGCAGGTGCTCGGGCCAAGCTGATGTAGTGGCCGCAACTCAAAGTGGATCCTATGTGGGTCACAACGACGACCAGATTATAGATTATTGGAACATTTAATGTTTTCCTCGAAATACGTATTTCAAATAACGAATAACGTTTTTAAAAACACGAAAATTATTTATTTAGACAAGTTTGTACTTCAAAGATTACATCAAGACTGAATAAAATTCCATATCGCATTGTGAATGTAAAAATATAAAATTGGCAATTCTGGAATTGTAAGATATATGATTCTGCTGAGTCAGCGCTTCCTGGATGGGTGAATGTACGGAGCGGACGGTGACCGGTACGTAACTCCTCCCTCCTAAGATGAAGTTTTGGTTGGGACAAACAAAACTTCTGAAGACGGCAAGGGTTGTGTGGCTTCTTTGGTCCTTCCCTTGGATTTCCTGAACTTATTCAGGCTGAATATTACGACTCCTAGGATGATGATTATGTATAAAGGAATCGTCCAAGGATGATGGCTGGAATACCTCGGGGATTCAATCTGCAATGGTTGAAGTCGGTTCCCTTGTACTTGCAAATCGTGTAGTTGGTCTAGTGAAATATCATCTAGTTGAAGTTGGCTTTTTTCCATGATCCGCTTGAGTATTTTGACTTCGGGGAGGAACAGTGGCTTCCCTTTGGCATCGCCTTTTTCGTTGGTGTATCCCTGTCCAGAGGTTAGGATGCTGCACTGGTATGGGATTTCGATGAGAAATGATCCGTTGAGCATCACAACAAAGTCAGTTTCGTCACATCGGGTTTGGACTTTCTCTTCGTGAGGGAAAATTGCGATATAACTGGATTCACTAACTTCCTCAATTAGGGGCTTATTTACAACTATATTAGCCATTTTGCATTCGGCTTTGTTGTATTTTACTTGAAGAATTGAGAAAATGCAATCGCTTTCTTGGGTACCATCAATCAGGTAGTTATTCTGACATAGGTAGTTTGGATTCAGGTAAAAACATGGCCTGGCGTCATATTGAAATAGTTCGTTACTCATTGTGAAAAAGGTATTTTTGGGAATAATTGTTGTGGAATTCTGTGTGGGTATTGAGTAGAGGTGGTAATGGGTGAAGACATCAGGGTGGACTAAGGGGATATGCAGCGCAAAAACTAGTTTGGTATTTGAAAAATATGCATCAACTGGGGTTATATCAAATTGTTTATACGTGTCTTTAGTATCTGAGTAAACTAACTGATCTCTGGAATGATGTTCGAGAAGAGAATTGAATGTTGATTTCATGTCATCGATAGATATTATGCTATGATGTAAAGTACCAAGCTTAGCAAATGATATAGCATTTTCAATACTTGTGAGAATTGAAAGCAGTGTATCCAAATTGAATTTTATTTGGGTGTATGTGTCTACAAGTGACAGGAAATATGTGCTGTTGTTATTCAGTTGTTCTATACTTTCCCTGATTACATTTTGGTTATGAACCATTAATGAAAATGTTTCATTATTATTCTTTGAAATTTTGTGGTTCAACGATATTTGCTGATTTAGAGAGTTGACAATTTGTTCTTGATTGTTTTGCAATTTTTCGATTGCGGCATCATAGCGTTCGGCATCTTCTTGATCTAAGTTGCCAGAAATAGATTTAATGATATTCCCTAAACCATTGATTAGTCCTCTTTTTTGTCTGTTCGTTAAAGGATAGACTGATCGAAATTTTTCCTTTACCGATTTCATCTGATAATCAATGTGTTGTTCAGTATATTCGTGTAGAGATGTTAAATATTTAGAATTGAGGTTATAGTTCGCAAGAGATGATTTTAGTACATTATAATTTTGAGCTAATATTTCGATTTCATCTGATATTGGTTTGAAATCGATGTAGTGTAAAAACGTATGGGTGGCTACTTTGATTTTTGCTGTCCCCATCCGAAAGGGCAAGATTCCTGGGTTGTTCTTCAAATTAGTTATTTGTACTTTCTTGGGGATCGTCAGATGAACTATCGTCAGGAGTAGGAGGGTCCTGTAACAAATTTGGTTTTGTTACTGAGGCTCGAGGTTTCTTGAAAATGTTTTTGTGATAGGTATTACGATTGGTTTTCAGTTTCAGTCCTTGATCAGTTATGACAGTTTCTTTAATAAATGGGGGGTTTAATTTTTTTCCACGTGTTTTGACATCGTGTCGATAAACTTCGTCATTTTTAGTGTAATTTGCTGGTTCTTCCCGAGTTAGATTTTGTTTTTCAATATTTTTTTCTTTCTGTTTTTGAGAAATGTCGTGTATGTGGTCGAAAATCTGAAGTGTTTTTTGTTTATGTTCTTGTATATAATTGTTTAAAATTTCGTATTGTATGTCTAAGTCGAAGGGGTCTTTTGTGTCGAGGTGTCCTCCCACAATATCGATTGGCTTTTGTTTGGTGACAGAGTGTATGGAGTGGTTGTACCCAAAAATAGCATAGGGCATTAGACTCGTTACTTCTGCACGGGGGTTTTCAAGTTTTAAAACCCTCAAATGCTCGAGTAAAGTTGAATGAAGCCGTTCTACGGGGGCATTGCTAGTGGAATTTTTTGGGGTTACAAGGTGAAGGTCAATTTTGTGAAGTTTTGTGAAGTCCGTTAGCGTCGAATTTTTGAATTCTGTTCCGCTGTCGGCTACAATTTTTAGGGGTAATCCATGAAATGACATGAATATGATAAGATTCTCCACGATGGAGACTGCATTTGCCGCTGTTAGAGGAAGAGCTTGAGCGTATTTTGAAAAGGTGTCTATGATAGTTAAAAACTTTTGGCTATTGGCCTGGAAAACATCAATATGTACTACTTCAAAGGGTTTCCTAGGTGTTGGTGTAATTTGAAAATTGATTTTCGGTGGGCTTCTGTCATGTTTTGTTCTTTGGCAGATATCACATTTATTTATATAGTTTCTAACATCGTTAGCACATCTTGGCCAATAGTATTTTCTTTTTATTTGTTGTAAGGTTTCTTGAATACCACGGTGATTTGTTTTAGTCTCATGATTGTATACTAAAAGTTCTTTTTGTCTGTATAGTTCTGTGATGTTTTCAAGTTTAGTGTTGCATTTTATCAAATTGAATGTCGAATTTTTGAAAGTTTGCATCATAAGGTTACTGAGACTTTCGTACAGTTTGTTCGAATCATCGTCATTGAAATAAAAAGCATACGTCTTTTTAGGCTGTCCAAAGTCTTTGAAAAATGTGATAATTGGGGAAAGGTCATTGTCCACTATATAAATGTTCCATAAATTCTTCTTGTTTGGTTCCCATAAACATTTTTTAGTAGTCCTTCTGGGCAATACCGATTTAGAAATATGGATTTGATTTTGAAATACGTTAATCGGTGATTCACTTGCATTTATTTCTTGTACAGGGTCCTCGGCATTCGTGTGGACTGTTTCATTATTTTCTTCGTTTGGGGTTGGGGTGATTTCTTGGACTGGTTCTTCCTCGCTTGAAGTTGAAGTTTCAGTTTCCACTTCGATTTCGTTTTCGTCTGGGGTTTCGTCGAGGTTATTGACTAGGGATGAGGTGTCCGGGTCCCGTGTACGAGTTTGCTCTACGTTGAACTTTTTCATATATTGGAGGAATGGAGATGTTTCATCTATGTCTTCCGTTCTGGTCTTCGAAGTGTTTGGTTGTGGTTCTACTTCGTTGGCATGGATTTCAATTATCGATAGGGCATCTGCATTGGTGTTTTTTTTTTCCTTTTTTATATCGAATCTCGTAGTCGAATTCTTCTAACTTCAGTTTCCATCGGATTAGTCTCGAGTTTGGCTCCTTCAGCGACATCAGTGGTTTGTGGTCTGTTAAAATAACGAATTTTCTACCGAAAAGATACGGTCGAAAATATTTTGTTGCCCATACAATCGCTAAGAGTTCCTTTTCAATGGTGCTATAGTTTTGTTCAGCATCGTTAAGCGTCCTTGATGCGTAGGCAACAGGGCGGTCAGACCCAACAGGACCTTGTGATAAAATAGATCCAATGGCCGAATTTGAAGCGTCTGTGGTTAGGTTGAAGGGTTTGTCGAAGTCTGGGTATTGTAGTATGGGGTCATTTGTCAGTAAGGTTTTGCAATGGTCAAAAGCTTTAAGGAAGGTGGCGTCGTGTTTTATTTCAGCGCCTTTTTTCAGACAGTTTGTGAATGGTCTTGTGATTTTTGCAAAGTCCTTGATAAATTTACGGTAATACCCTAAAAGTCCCAAAAATCCCTTTATCTGTCTTGTAGTTTTTGGAATAGGATAGTGCATTATTGCTCTAATTTTATCTGGGTTTGGTTTTACGCCCTGTGGTGTTAAAATGTGTCCGAGAAAAGCAACTTCTTCCTTGAGAAATTCTGATTTATCAATCTGAATTTTCAAGTTCGTATCGCGTATCCTTTGAAACACTCTTTTTAAATTAATCATGTGTTCCTGCAAAGATGTTGAGTATACAATGATGTCATCCATGTATACCAGGCATACTTCGTTTTGCAGCCCTTTCAAGACGTCATCCATCACCCTACTCAGAGTAGCTGGGGCATTCTTCAAGCCAAAGGGGACCCTCAGGTACTCGTAGTGACCGTTCTCGACATTGAATGCGGTCTTATGAACGTCTTCCGGAGCCATCTCTATTTGATGAAATCCGCTCGCCAAATCTAGGGTGGAGAAATATTGGCACCTTCCTAGCTTATCTAGGATGTCACTGATGTTTGGCAGGGGGTAGCGATCGTCGATGGTCTTTTCATTTACCTTACGGTAATCGACGACGATTCTCCACTTTTTCTTCCCACTAGCGTCTGCTTTTTTTGGTACCACCCATATAGATGATGACCAGAGCGAGTTACTGGGGCGGATGATATTTTGTTCGAGCATGGAATTTATTTGTTTGGCTACTTCCGCTTTGTGAATGAAGGGATACCTATAAGACTTGGATTAAACGGGAATTTCGTCTTTTGTCTTGATTCTATGTTTAACCTGATTAGTAAATGTCAGTTTTTCCCCTTCATAATGAAAAATATCCGAGTATTTGCCGCATAAGTTTTTTATGTGTGTCTGTTCTTCTTGATTCATATGTTCTGTACGAATGAGGTTACGAATGTCGTTTTCGTCTGTGTGAAAGGTGTTTATGTCCGCATGATAAAGTTCAAAGTTTTGAGGTGAAAATGGATGAGTACTGAGTGGCTCAAATAGTTGAATTTCGCAATTATAGTCATTTCCATTTTCTAACTCGACCCATGCGTATCCGTTATTAGCTGTAGTTAGTGTTTCTCTTATCAAACATTCGTTTATTTTTGTTGGAGGGACGAAGATATCGCCCGTGGATTGACTTACAGGCACTTTAATTTTGGTTCCCGTATTGGGTTCTATTTCGACAAAAAATAATAACCTTTTCTTTGTTTCATAGTACTGAATGTAATTTTGCGAAGATGGAGTATACACTATTGAGTTTGAAAAATCAATTTGAGCGTTCAGTTGCTTAAGTATATCAAGTCCTATCAGTCCATCAAAGTATTGGTGAAATTTGAATAAATGAAATTTCAGCATTTGTTGATGGTTAAATTCATCGAAAGAAGGGATGCTTGCACAGTGATCACGTTTTGATTGTTGAAAAACTGATGTGACTGTAAATGGCTCTTTGAAAATATTTTCAGGGTAAAATTTGTTTGCAATATCGGGGTTCATGAATGATTTAGTTGCTCCTGTATCTATTAAAAGTTTAATAGGTGGGTTTTTGATTTGTATGTAAGGGAGTTCTGTTTTGTCGTATATAGTATTCAGTTCAATTATGTTTCGTCCCTGTTGGACCTCATCTCGTGAAAATTTTTGTTGTGTTTCGTCATAGTAATCGAATTGTTCTGTCTCTTCTACGTAAGGTTCGTTCGGGTGTGGGTGGAATTCGTCGGGTGTTTCGTAATTTTGAATAACGTTTTTAAAAACACGAAAATTATTTATTTAGACAAGTTTGTACTTCAAAGATTACATCAAGACTGAATAAAATTCCATTTCGCATTGTGAATGTAAAAATATAAAATTAGCAATTCTGGAATTGTAAGATATATGATTCTGCTGAGTCAGCGCTTCCTGGATGGGTAAATGTACGGAGCGGACGGTGACCGGTACGTAACTCGTTATTCGTTATTTGAAATACGTATTTGGCGCAGTCGTTGTAGGATCTCGAAGGCATCTACCGCTTAGATATCCTTGAGTCGATTGCCAAACATCAGTGACATCCTAGATAAGCTAGGAAGGTGCCAATATTTCTCCACCCTAGATTTGGCGAGCGGATTTCATCAAATAGAGATGGCTCCGGAAGACGTTCAAAAGACCGCATTCAATGTCGAGAACGGTCACTACGAGTACCTGAGGGTTCCCTTTGGCTTGAAGAATGCCCCAGCTACTCTGAGTAGGGTGATGGATGACGTCTTGAAAGGGCTGCAAAACGAAATATGCCTGGTATACATGGATGACATTATTGTATACTCAACATCTTTGCAGGAACACATGATTAATTTAAAAAGAGTGTTTCAAAGGCTACGCGATACTAACTTGAAAATTCAGATTGATAAATCAGAATTTCTCAAGAAGGAAGTTGCTTTTCTCGGACACATTGTACTACCACAGGGCGTAAAACCAAACCCAGATAAAATTAGGGCAATAATGCACTATCCTATTCCAAAAACTACAAGACAGATAAAGGGATTTTTGGGACTTTTAGGGTATTACCGTAAATTTATCAAGGACTTTGCAAAAATCACAAGACCATTCACAAACTTTCTGAAAAAAGGCGCTGAAATAAAACACGACGCCACCTTCCTTAAAGCTTTTGACCATTGCAAAACCTTACTGACAAATGACCCTATACTACAATACCCAGACTTCGACAAACCCTTCAACCTAACCACAGACGCTTCAAATTCGGCCATTGGATCTATTTTATCACAAGGTCCTGTTGGGTCTGACCGCCCTGTTGCCTACGCATCAAGGACGCTTAACGATGCTGAACAAAACTATAGCACCATTGAAAAGGAACTCTTAGCGATTGTATGGGCAACAAAATATTTTCGACCGTATCTTTTCGGTAGAAAATTCGTTATTTTAACAGACCACAAACCACTACAATGGCTGATGTCGCTGAAGGAGCCAAACTCGAGACTAATCCGATGGAAACTGAAGTTAGAAGAATTCGACTACGAGATTCGATATAAAAAAGGAAAATAAAACACCAATGCAGATGCCCTATCGAGAATTGAAATCCATGCCAACGAAGTAGAACCACAACCAAACACTTCGAAGACCAGAACGGAAGACATAGATGAAACATCTCCATTCCTCCAATATATGAAAAAGTTCAACGTAGAGCAAACTCGTACACGGGACCCGGACACCTCATCCCTAGTCAATAACCTCGACGAAACCCCAGACGAAAACGAAATCGAAGTGGAAACTGAAACTTCAACTTCAAGCGAGGAAGAACCAGTCCAAGAAATCACCCCAACCCCAAACGAAGAAAATAATGAAACAGTCCACACGAATGCCGAGGACCCTGTACAAGAAATAAATGCAAGTGAATCACCGATTAACGTATTTCAAAATCAAATCCATATTTCTAAATCGGTATTGACCAGAAGGACTACTAAAAAATGTTTATGGGAACCAAACAAGAAGAATTTATGGAACATTTATATAGTGGATAATGACCTTTCCCCAATTATCACATTTTTCAAAGACTTTGGACAGCCTAAAAAGACGTACGCTTTTTATTTCAATGACGATGATTCGAACAAACTGTACGAAAGTCTCAGTAACCTTATGATGCAAACTTTCAAAAATTCGACATTCAATTTGATAAAATGCAACACTAAACTTAAAAACATCACAGAACTATACAGACAAAAAGAACTTTCAGTATACAATCATGAGACTAAAACAAATCACCGTGGTATTCAAGAAACCTTACAACAAATAAAAAGAAAATACTATTGGCCAAAATGTGCTAACGATGTTAGAAACTATATAAATAAATGTGATATCTGCCAAAGAACAAAATATGACAGAAGCCCACCGAAAATCAATTTTCAAATTACACCAACACCTAGGAAACCCTTTGAAGTAGTACATATTGATGTTTTCCAGGCCAATAGCCAAAAGTTTTAAACTATCATAGACACCTTTTCAAAATACGCTCAAGCTCTTCCTCTAACAGCGGCAAATGCAGTCTCCATCGTGGAGAATCTTATCATATTCATGTCATTTCATGGATTACCCCTAAAAATTGTAGCCGACAGCGGAACAGAATTCAAAAATTCGACGCTAACGGACTTCACAAAACTTCACAAAATTGACCTTCACCTTGTAACCCCAAAAAATTCCACTAGCAATGCCCCCGTAGAACGGCTTCATTCAACTATACTCGAGCATTTGAGGGTTTTAAAACTTGAAAACCCCCGTGCAGAAGTAACGAGTCTAATGCCCTATGCTATTTTTGGGTACAACCACTCCATACACTCTTAGTCTAGTCAACAAGTGCCATTTAGACCAACTTTTTTCAGCAGTCTCCGAAAATTATGATTGAGGTGTCATTCGATTCGGAATGACATCCAGATGATTTCTGAAAAAAATGAAGTTCCGCATGAAAAAATTGTAAAAGTTATTAACAATTAACTAAAAGAAAAAAAGATGGCTTTAGTATTTTGTAAATATCTCAAAAACTAATTAAAATTTTTTAAATCTAAAAAAAGATTCAAAAAGAGGAGGAAATTTCCTAACAAAAAGCTCAACTCCCGGAATTGTAGCATCAATATTTATAATTTTCCCAGAGGGATGAAAATACGGCCGAAAACGGGTTCTCTGGCTCGGGCAAGCCACACCCACTTTGGACACTTTAACAATAAAAATTATTTTAAAATACTAAATATGAAAATAAAAAATTGGAAAAATTCAGGCACTAACTGAATAGATTAATGAACAATAATCCGCTTGAAAAAAATTTTTATCACAATTTTTCAATTAGTTAATCAATAGTTAATTAATAATTTTTTTCTGCTTGAACATGAACATTGCAAGTGTGATAATTGTTAAACTATAAATTTAAGATTTTTTTCCTCTTTTGGAGCAATTCTTGAAAGGCTTCAGAATAGAACCCCGTTGGAAAAATTAAAAAGCTTTTATTTTTCAGTTTTTTATTAACAATTTTCGTTGTTGCAAAATTAAATACTTAAATTAATCATTGAAAAAAATTTTTTTTTTTAAATATTATCAATAATCCATTTTTATGTTATCAGGAACTACATAGAAATAATTTTTTTAAATTTTTATCTCTAATTGTTTAAAAAATTGTTATAAACAAATGCGTTGTTTATAAGATAATTGAAAATTTTTTTATGGAATTTCAATCTTTGATACAAATAATGATTTTTAAAAGAAAAATTGTTCCTTAAAAAAATTTTTTTATTGCTTGAAAACGCATTTGTTAATTAACAATTATTGTCTCCCGCTTCTAATTAATATTAAGGAACCATTTTTTTTTTTTAATCATTATTTGTCTTTCTTTCTGATATAAAAAAAAATCCATTTTATTTAATTTTTCATTGTTTATGCAATAAATAATTTGTTATAAACAAATAAATTTTTACCTTATATTTTTTTTTCTATTCTAATTTCTGTCACAAAAACAGACATGATTTTTTTTCTTTTTTAAATTTTTTTTTATTATTTTTTATTTAATTTTTAAATATAAGTTCTCTCTAACTTCGTCATTCTTACCTGGTCTTCATCCTTAAAATTATTATAATTTACAAACTAATGGAGATACGATGAAAATACTTAAGACTTATTTATTCTCCATTACATAAAAAACAAATTTACCAGAAAAGTTTAGTTGTTACTTATTTATTTATTGAATTTATAGCAATTGTTGTTGAAAAATACTTGGGGAAAAATTTTTTTTTTTGTTTTAATGCTTAAAAATCTTATCAACTATTAAAAATATGACTACTTCATTCAAGTATCTTATCAATTATTGTTCATTACTCAACATTTTTACCTTTTATATATTAATATTAATATCTAGATTTTTATTTTCAGGTTCGGTTTCTTTAATGTTTGTAAAAGTTTATGAATGACAATCTTTATTTTTTTCTTTTGAAATATTATTGAGACAATAGAGTCTAATAAATTTAATTATTTATCAACGAACAGAATATTCTATGCACGTTCATATATATTATCATTTAAATCTCATTTGATTATAATAGACCCTCATATCTACGAGTAATTATCAACGGTCACCTAATAATAATTATAATTACTTTCTAACATGTCTGTCTTAAGCTTCCATATTTAGCTGTGAATATTTTTCATTCTCCAAATCACCTTTAGATTCAGGTTTTTGCTTATTGAATACCTTCTTTGTTACCTGTTAGAAACATCTGCTCAGGGTCATAAAGGGTCCAACTAACTGTCCGTATTATACCTGTGATACATATCAGAAAGAAAGACAAATAATGATTTAAAAAAAAAAATGGTTCCTTAATATTAATTAGAAGCGGGAGAAAATAATTGTTAATTAACAAATGCGTTTTCAAGCAATAAAAAAATTTTTTTGAGGAACAATTTTTCTTTTAAAAATCATTATTTGTATCAAAGATTGAAATTCCATAAAAAAATTTTCAATTATCTTATAAACAACGCATTTGTTTATAACAATTTTTTAAACAATTAGAGATAAAAATTTAAAAAAATTATTTCTATGTAGTTCCTGATAACATAAAAACGGATTATTGATAATATTTAAAAAAAAATTTTTTTTCAATGATTAATTTAAGTATTTAATTTTGCAACAACGAAAATTGTTAATAAAAAACTGAAAAATAAAAACTTTTTAATTTTTCCAACGGGGTTCTATTCTGAAGCCTTTCAAGAATTGCTCCAAAAGAGGAAAAAAATCTTAAATTTATAGTTTAACAATTATCACACTTGCAATGTTCATGTTCAAGCAGAAAAAAATTATTAATTAACTATTGATTAACTAATTGAAAAATTGTGATAAAAATTTTTTTCAAGCGGATTATTGTTCATTAATCTATTCAGTTAGTGCCTGAATTTTTCCAATTTTTTATTTTCATATTTAGTATTTTAAAATAATTTTTATTGTTAAAGTGTCCAAAGTGGGTGTGGCTTGCCCGAGCCAGAGTACCCGTTTTCGGCCGTATTTTCATCCCTCTGGGAAAATTATAAATATTGATGCTACTATTCCGGGAATTGAGCTTTTTTTTAGGAAATTTCCTCCTCTTTTTGAATCTTTTTTTAGATTTAAAAAATTTTAATTAGTTTTTGAGATATTTACAAAATACTAAAGCCATCTTTTTTTTTTTAGTTAATTGTTAATAACTTTTACAATTTTTTCATGCGGAACTTCATTTTTTTCAAAAATCATCTGGATGTCATTCCGAATCGAATGACACCTCAATCATAATTTTCGGAGACTGCTGAAAAAAGTTGGTCTAAATGGCACTTGTTGACTAGACTATCTGTCACCAAACGAAAGCCAATCGATATTGTGGGAGGACACCTCGACACAAAAGACCCCTTCGACTTAGACATACAATACGAAATTTTAAACAATTATATACAAGAACATAAACAAAAAACACTTCAGATTTTCGACCACATACACGACATTTCTCAAAAACAGAAAGAAAAAAATATTGAAAAACAAAATCTAACTCGGGAAGAACCAGCAAATTACACTAAAAATTACGAAGTTTATCGACACGATGTCAAAACACGTGGAAAAAAATTAAACACCCCATTTATTAAAGAAACTGTCATAACTGATCAAGGACTGAAACTGAAAACCAATCGTAATACCTATCACAAAAACATTTTCAAGAAACCTCGAGCCTCAGTAACAAAACCAAATTTGTTACAGGACCCTCCTACTCCTGACGATAGTTCATCTGACGATCCCCAAGAAAGTACAAATAACTAATTTGAAGAACAACCCAGGAATCTTGCCCTTTCGGATGGGGACAGCAAAAATCAAAGTAGCCACCCATACGTTTTTACACTACATCGATTTCAAACCAATATCAGATGAAATCGAAATATTAGCTCAAAATTATAATGTACTAAAATCATCTCTTGCGAACTATAACCTCAATTCTAAATATTTAACATCTCTACACGAATATACTGAACAACACATTGATTATCAGATGAAATCGGTAAAGGAAAAATTTCGATCAGTCTATCCTTTAACGAACAGACAAAAAAGAGGACTAATCAATGGTTTAGGGAATATCATTAAATCTATTTCTGGCAACTTAGATCAAGAAGATGCCGAACGCTATGATGCCGCAATCGAAAAATTGCAAAACAATCAAGAACAAATTGTCAACTCTCTAAATCAGCAAATATCGTTGAACCACAAAATTTTAAAGAATAATAATGAAACATTTTCATTAATGGTTCATAACCAAAATGTAATCAGGGAAAGTATAGAACAACTGAATAACAACAGCACATATTTCCTGTCACTTGTAGACACATACACCCAAATAAAATTCAATTTGGATACACTGCTTTCAATTCTCACAAGTATTGAAAATGCTATATCATTTGCTAAGCTTGGTACTTTACATCATAGCATAATATCTATCGATGACATGAAATCAACATTCAATTCTCTTCTCGAACATCATTCCAGAGATCAGTTAGTTTACTCAGATACTAAAGACACGTATAAACAATTTGATATAACCCCAGTTGATGCATATTTTTCAAATACCAAACTAGTTTTTGCGCTGCATATCCCCTTAGTCCACCCTGATGTCTTCACCCATTACCACCTCTACTCAATACCCACACAGAATTCCACAACAATCATTCCCAAAAATACCTTTTTCACAATGAGTAACGAACTATTTCAATATGACGCCAGGCCATGTTTTTACCTGAATCCAAACTACCTATGTCAGAGTAACTACCTGATTGATGATACCCAAGAAAGCGATTGCATTTTCTCAATTCTTCAAGTAAAATACAACAAAGCCGAATGCAAAATGGCTAATATAGTTGTAAATAAGCCCCTAATTGAGGAAGTTAGTGAATCCAGTTATATCGCAATTTTCCCTCACGAAGAGAAAGTCCAAACCCGATGTGACGAAACTGACTTTGTTGTGATGCTCAACGGATCATTTCTCATCGAAATCCCATACCAGTGCAGCATCCTAACCTCTGGACAGGGATACACCAACGAAAAAGGCGATGCCAAAGGGAAGCCACTGTTCCTCCCCGAAGTCAAAATACTCAAGCGGATCATGGAAAAAAGCCAACTTCAACTAGATGATATTTCACTAGACCAACTACACGATTTGCAAGTACAAGGGAACCGACTTCAACCATTGCAGATTGAATCCCCGAGGTATTCCAGCCATCATCCTTGGACGATTCCTTTATACATAATCATCATCCTAGGAGTCGTAATATTCAGCCTGAATAAGTTCAGGAAATCCAAGGGAAGGACCAAAGAAGCCACACAACCCTTGCCGTCTTCAGAAGTTTTGTTTGTCCCAACCAAAACTTCATCTTAGGAGGGAGGAGTTACGTACCGGTCACCGTCCGCTCCGTACATTCACCCATCCAGGAAGCGCTGACTCAGCAGAATCATATATCTTACAATTCCAGAATTGCTAATTTTATATGTTTACATTCACAATGCGAAATGGAATTTTATTCAGTCTTGATGTAATCTTTGAAGTACAAACTTGTCTAAATAAATAATTTTCGTGTTTTTAAAAACGTTATTCGTTATTTGAAATACGTATTTAACGTTTTTAAAAACACGAAAATTATTTATTTAGACAAGTTTGTACTTCAAAGATTACATCAAGACTGAATAAAATTCCATTTCGCATTGTGAATGTAAAAATATAAAATTAGCAATTCTGGAATTGTAAGATATATGATTCTGCTGAGTCAGCGCTTCCTGGATGGGTGAATGTACGGAGCGGACGGTGACCGGTACGTAACTCTCGAGTATCCTGTTAGATCTAGTCTCTGTCTGAACATTAAATGTTTGGTTATCTTGTTTTTGGTGACTGAGAACCTTTTCAGCTGGATGCAGAGCACCATAGGGGCTCTATGATTCGAACTGATACGATTCATCGTCAAGCTCTTCAATCGAAAAAAAAACTCCAAAGCTTCATCCAGGGTATGGACTCTTTGAATGTCCAACAACAAATCCTGGAAATTCTGAATGGTTGTGTTAACATGGCTGCACCTCATATACCTCATATCTGATTTCAAAAATCCCCAATATCTGATTAAGAGATGTGGTCTCTTTGATTTCAGAAACCAAATTAGAAGAATCTTTGAAACGGGTAAGATATGCTTTTTCCATAACTTCGACCAAGTAACGTAAGAACTCGTGGGCATCTTCTTGTCTACCAGGAATGAGATCTCGACATATCAGTTGAAGTTTGTTGTAAGCCAAAATAGGACGGAATGGAGTTGAATTCTAAATAAGGTTGCAAAAAGGTATTCCTCCATAGATATAATAATAATATTAATAGTTTCATTACCCACCATACAAAAATTACAATAAATAGGGCACTATTACAATAAAAAATAAGGTGATATGCCGCTAGTAGGCCCTACCAGAAATCTTTCTAGAAATAGAATAAATAAGGCGAGTAATTGGCAGACTGGTTCAGATAACAGTGAAGTACTGTTTCTGTTTCTTCCACCAGTGCCAAACTTAATGGAATCATTAATATATGACAGCATAATGACAAATATAGAGAAGTGTGAGAAAAACAGAGACGAGAAAGAGAACCATGGTAATTCCTGAATATCGAATTCGCAATACACTCTGCTATGATCCGATACTTGACTATTTTCCACTTTAGAGTAATATTGTTCAGAACTTAAATTTGTAATAATTAAATCAATGAGAGTGATCTGATAGATGTATTTGTTGTTCTTGTAGGTTCATTAATAAGTTGGAAAAAATTGAATGAGTTTAAAATAGAACAGAACTGTTAGGTTACATTTTTTTATGTCACGTTTAGCATATTTATGTAATTTTTTTGCATTATGATTGAGATATTTGCATTACGAGTAAAAGTATTTTTTTCTACGACCGTTCGTTTTTACCCACTTTTCCGCACGCATTATAGTTTTGAAAGTGACACTTTGCAGAATGTAATAAATTGTGTTTTTAACATTAATATTGAAAATTATTAGTAAATCTTCATTGTATCTTGAAATACAATATATATTTTCAATGTGCTTTTCGAATATTTATGAGTAAGAGATTTGAGCCGATTCTGGGCCGCCCCCCACTACAATGACGTCATCAGTGACCTTGGGGTGACCTTCAGGGATGACCTTGGTGCATAGGTGCCTGTGTGGGTCTATGACCTTGGGATGTCCTTGAAACGATTTTTAAATTTTGTAATTTTTGACCTTGATGTAGGTTTTGATGAGGTGTTCAAGGTTTTTGTTTGACCTTGAGATGACATTTGGGTGACAGAGATTCTTTTTCATACACGGACAAGTACTTTTTCCAAGTACTTATATATTTTTTTTACCTCCAAGACTAAAAACATTTATGTGAACACTTGCTACTATGTATGACTTTCATATTATGTACTAACACATGAAAATCTAGAGAAGGCATACGTCCATACACCACGGATATCCAGTCAGATATGTGAACTCTGATTCCTCTCCGATACTTACCTTGTAGTGGTGGTGGTAGTAAGCGTGTGTGACGTCATCCGACTATGAGGAGTGCATCTGAAGTAGCCCACGCTCGACGCTTATAATATATACGGGCAAGTACTTTTTCCAAGTACTTATATTTTTTTACCTCCATGACTACTATAACCTTCATGTGTAAACTTGTTACTGTGCATGACTTTCATGTGTACCAACACATGAAAATCTAGAGAAGGCACACGTCCGCACACCACGGAGATCCAGTCAGATATGTGAACTCTGATTTCTCTCCGCTAGTGTATACCTTACAGTGGTGGTGGGAGGAAGCGTGTGTGACGTCATCCAACTATGAGGAGCGCATCCGAACACGATCCAGTCATACGTATCAGAAGCAACCCTCGCTCGACTCTCGCTATAGTGGGAATGGTCCGTTGACGTCACACATCCACACGATGCAGTTATGTAGCGACTACTGTTCACTCTTCATCTTGTATGTATCGATAGCGAGTTGGATTAGAAGTGTGCATGGTGGGGGCTCTGTGACGTTGCATGAGTAGTCGAAGCGGATAGAATTTGTTCATCCTCTTCCCCACTCATTGAAATTATATTTAAAGGAGGTGGGAATGATTGTTAAATCAGTATCTCATAGAGTTTTGTGCTGAGAACACATCGAGAAAATGTATTCCTGTGACTGTGGTAAATCGTTTACTCGTAGTGATAATCTCTGTCGTCATCAACTTCAGAGTTGCCAAAGTGGGCCTTCTGTGAAAAGGATTAAATTAGATACGGCTGCATCGACACCAATGTACACATGCAATTGTTGTAATGTCACAATCCCTGCATCCCAAGTTAGTTCTCATAAAAGAACACTCCAGCACAAGAACAATGCATGTGTCCAAGTTAGTGATGGCATACAAATTATAAGGAATGCTTTCAAGTGTAGAATTGTAAGCTATCGAGTGGAAACTCCGAATGTGTACACTGACTATATGTCATTCTTCAATGAGATCAGGGAGAAAGTTATTGGATTACTTGAAGAGGCAATGAAGGTTCACAAGATATTCAAAATGAATATGGATGTATTTGGCAGGTACATTGTCCAAACACGGGATTTGATTGATACCAAGTCATTCAACTCACAAAATAAAATTGTGGACCAGTCTACGGATTTGGATGCTTTATTTGATGGATTCCGTGATGCCATCATTGCTCAGACTACGGAATTTAAAGAACGTGATTCAGGTATGTTTAAAGATTAAATTCTATTTACACGAATATTAAATTATTTTTATGTTTCAGGATGGAGCTGTGAAAAAGTTATGTTCCTCGAAGTGAACATCAACAAGTATAGTCCACTCAGCGGATGTTCATATGTGAAGCTGCCCGAGTTCATTGACAAGAAAAGGCGTTGTGAATATTCGCAATGAGGATCAACACTGTTTTGCATGGGCCATCACATCTGCTTTTTTTCCTGCGAATGGTAGAGTGTCAGAAGTTTCCTCATACCCCCACTATTCCGATATTTTGAATGTAACAGGTATGGATTTTCCAGTTAAACTTCAAGCTATAAAAAAGTTTGAGGACATGAATGATATTTCGATTAATGTATATGGATTAGAGTCGAAACTTGATAAGGATAAAATGAAATATGAAGTGGTTGGTCCGTTGCGTTACTCACAGAGAAGACTAAGAAGACATGTTAATTTGCTACTTATAACTCATGATTCTGGCAATAGTCATTATTGTTGGATTAAAGACCTTTCTAGATTAGTTTCAAGTCAACTATCTGCGCATGAGCATAAAATATATTTTTGTGATGGATGTTTATTGTATTTCTCTCACGAGCGATTACTGTTACGTCATCAGTTGCATGACTGTAATCATTTAAGTACTACAACACCATCAGTCAATTTCAGAATTAATAAATATGGTAAAATGATACCAGGGAATTCACTTATGTTTGAAAATTTTGAGAGACAAATGAAGGTGCCATTTGTAGTTTATGCTGATTTTGAATCAGTTCTCAAACCCATTCAAACTAGTCAACCCAACCCTAAACACTCATACTCGAATAAAACATACAAACATGAACCTTATTCATTTGCTTATTTGATAAAATGTTCATATAATGACAAATTATCAAAATTTGTTACATATAGGGGTGAGGATGCAGCCGAGAAATTTGTCACAAAGCTTGAAAATGATTTGAGAAATATTTATCACAATCATCTGAGATATCCAATTCCTATGGTTGCACAAACCCCCGCGGAAGAAGAAGAGTTTTCTTCTGCACAATTTTGTGGAATATGTGATAAACCATTCACAGGTGGTGATGTGAAAGTGAGAGACCATTGCCACCTCAATGGAAAGAAAAGATCACCTGCCTCATTCTGTATGTAACTCAAATTTCAAATTACCAAATTTTGTTCCGATAATTTTCCATAATCTTAGTGGGTATGATTGTCATTTGTTCATAAAAGAACTGTATAGAAACAAAGACAAAGTGGATGTCATCCCACAAACTGAGGAAAAATATATATCGTTCACCAAGCATCTATTCACTCACACATACACTGACAAAGATGGAAAAGAGATAAAGAATTATTTGAAAATGAGATTTATAGACAGTTTCAAATTCATGTCGGATTCTTTGCAGAACTTAGGTGCTAACTTAACATTCGATCAGTGTATTGAGATGCATAAACATTTTCCACAAATTGACAAATTCAATTTGATAAGAAAGAAAGGTGTTTTTCCATATAACTTTGTTGACCATATTGAAGTTGAATTATCCACCTATTCCCACTAAAAATCAATTTTATGACCATCTTAACGAAGAGCATATATCAGATAAGGATTATATGAGAGCAAAACTTGTTTGGCATTTATTCGAGTGTCAGAGTTTAGGAGAATACTCGGATTTATATTTGAAGTCCGATGTGCTTCTACTATGTGACATATTTGAAATTTTTAAAAAGATATGTTTAGATAAATATAAATTAGATCTGGCGCAGTATTATACAGCACCCGGATTATCATGGGATGCAATGCTAAAGTATACAAATATTGAATTGGAATTATTGACTGACATTGACATGACTCATTTTTTCAAGAAAGGAATACGTGGCGGAATAAGTCAGTGTAGTGAAAGGAAGCATATAGCTTATAATAAATTTTTACCCGATTATAACCCCGATGAACCTTCATCGTTCATATCATATTTAGATGCCACTAACCTATATGGTCACAGTATGTCACAACCATTACCCACCAACGATTTTGCTTGGCTAACTCCCAATGAAATTATCAATTTAGACGTAATGAGTGTAGCATCTGATAGTCCATATGGTTATGTTCTTGAAGTAGATGTTCATTATCCCCAAGAATTACATGACAAACATGCTGATCTCCTTTTTCTCGTTGAAAGTATAATACCTCCACATTCCAAATCAAAAATTCCTAAAATTCCAAATTTAAATGACAAAAGAAAATATATTATTTATTATAAAAGTTTACAGCAGGCTGTGGCCAATGGTCTTATTGTCATGAACACACATAGAGTGTTGAGATTCAAGCAGTCATGTTGGATGAAACCTTATATTGATTTGAATACTGAAATGCGAAATCGATCTAACAACAAAGCTGAAAAAGATTTCTATAAACTCATGAACAATGCAGTTTATGGGAAAACAATGGAAAACGTTGATAACAGAATTGATGTTAGACTGGTTACGCATTGGGAAAGTATCAAGAGGAAAATGGGTGCTAGTGCCCTAATTTCACGTCCAAATTACAAAAGCAATTCAATATTTTCCGAAAATTTTGTTGCAATTCAATTGGGAAAAGTTAATGTATTATACGATAAACCACTATATTTGGGATTTTGTATTCTAGAATTATCCAAAACAGTCATGTACAACGTTTTCTATGGTTGTATTAAACGTCATTATGCAGAAAATGCCACCTTACTCTACACTGACACGGATTCATTAATTTTGAAAGTAAATATCGATAATTTTTATGATTTCATTATCAAAAATATAGGTGCATTTGATACTTCCAATTACAAAGTAGGATATCAATTCAATATTCCTATCACAAAATCATTTCTGGGTAATTTCAATGACGAATTTCCGAATGATCCCATAATTAGCTTTTATGGTACCGGTGCCAAAGCATATTATGTTCAGTCTGTGGGTAATGAATTTAAGAAAGCAAAAGGAGTCAAAAGATCCGTTATAAAGAATGAATTAACAAGTGAAGATTATAAGAAAATTGTCGAACAGCGTGGTTTAATATTCAGGAAGATGAACTCGTTTAGAAGCATATTACATGACATGTATACTGAATTGAAAAACAAAGTTGCATTGTCATACCATGATGATAAACGGTTCATCATTCCCAATACGACACAAACTCTTCCTTGGGGTCATAGCGATATAGAATTCTACCAGAATGATCCAGAAGAAAATATTCGTTGGTTTTCCAATATTATTCAATCTTTTTCTCAAGAAAGTCCGTTAGATCAATTACTTCATTTATTAACAGCTGAATTGAACAAATGAAATATCATTCTAAATGGAAAATTCACCACCGCCATAATTATTTATTTGTATTCTAGATGTGATTAAGCTCAATGGATAAAAGTCGAATTATACTAGTCAATTTTAGTAAATGTCTTGTTTTCCTGTTACCAAATATATATATATATTTTTAAATAAACACGTTATTCTGATTTCCTATTGTCTCATTTAAGTGAATAAAATACCTTCTCAGAGATATATAGAAATGGTTGTTTTGAAATCATCAGTATGAAAGATATCGAGGAGGGAGAAAGATGTCCAAATCTATTGATAAATTTGGTCGTAGACGAAAATGGGGTACTGTTAAAGTTCGAGTCCTTCAAGGTTCTCAGGGTCCTCAAGGTATAGGATTCAAGCTTTCACCTGATGACCAATATGATATGCAAGGTAAAAGACTGAAAAATGCCGGTGAACCGATAGATGAGAGAGATTGTGTAACTCAGTTATATCTCAATGAACAAATCAATGAGTCGAAGGCACTTGTCCTCAAAGCCTTGCAGGCTGCCATACTTGCCACAACGGCTCAAATTGTACCTGATGCCCGTCAATCTTTTAACGAAAAAATAGAGGAGGTGACAGATGAACTGGATCGCAAGTACAGTAATCTAGAAAGTGATGTGGATATCAAAGTATGGGATGCTACAGCTACAATGACACGAAACATTACAGAGTTGACAAGTGAACTCAATCACAAATGCGATATTCTGAAAAAGGATTCGGATAATGCATTGGATATTACATCTACAATGATGCAAAAATATGACGATATGGAGAAGAGGTTAGTTGTATTGGAGAAGAAACATGAGAGGTTATTCGTATTGGAGAAGAAACATCCTGATATTTGGCTCACACATAGATCAAAACTTTGGGCTCCAGGCAGTGATCCACACCCAGCTGTTTGAAAAATGAATTTGTATTATCATAAAAATATATAGAATAAATTCAGTCAAACTAAAGTTATTTTTATTTCAATACTATCATGCTATTTACACATTCACGTACAATGATGTTCTCGCTAATACTGCTTGGGAGACTCGAACGCTCTCTACTCTTATGCAGAAGAATTGTGGTGGTGGTATCCCCCATACTCTGAATGAAACATATAAAAGAAGAACTGGTCACTGAATACTTCATTCGAATTTCATAGTTCGAATATTCTATTGTATTGTGATGGATAGTTATATGGAAGTCCTAGCCAGGCTGTCCCACATGGACATTAACAACTTCGAGGAGTACTGGGACGACGACCTAGAGGTGGAAGTTGTGGATGGACCAGCGGTCCATGAGCTGGAGGAAATGGTGGATCAGCTGGTGTTCGAGGACCAGGTGGAGCTAGTGGAGCTAGTGGAGCCGGAGGACCCGGTGGAGATGGATGCCGCTGAAGATGAGGCCGTCGACGAGGGCAATGCAGAAGATGACGTCGATGAAGGGGTTGAGGCGGATTCTGTCAGCGGATTCTGTCAGCGAATTCGACTCCATCATAAGTCGTACCATACCAATCAACATGTCGGAGACGTTGAACAATTTTGCAACCAATTTGTATTGTTGCACATTGGCCTTCGTTGCAATTGATGCTGGTGATGAAGGCCAATTCTTCGTCGTATGTGTTATGTACGGTACTGTGGTATGAATGACAATGGTGGATTGTATGATAATCACCATTCACATGTAACTGTCGAGTATGCTGATACTCCAACCCACCATTGTTATGCATGCCAAACTCCGTTGTTTCAACTGACTCCACTAAGGACATGTATCTTTTGTAATACTTAGCGGAGTTGGAATAGGGGCGGGGTTATGACGGAGGGCGGGATTTAATTTGGGTGGGATCATGAGAGGGGTGTGTCATGCGTAATTCAACCATTGCGCATAGGAGGTAGAGTGGAAGGTGGGGCAATTGTTTAAAAGGAGAGTTCCCTCTGAATATTCTTCAGTTGACTTCGAGTTCTCAAATTCAACATCTCCAGCACCAGCAGCAGTTTCCAGTCTCCAGTCTCCAGAATCCAATTTTCATCGGTAAGTACACAATCTTATATTCATGCATTTGTTTAATTATTTTTTCAATGTATAGCAATGGATCCATCAACACCAGAGGCCAACTCCCTCATGGTCGAGGAAGAAGTCAGACGTAGAGGACCGTCTCCGCCACCTCCACCAGGACACCAGGACATCGATGATGATGCCTTCTTCAAAGATGTCATGGAGACGATCAGGCAGGACGCGGATATCCCGGAGCCACTGACGCCGATGGCTTCACAGGAGCAAAGTGGTGGTGTACGAAAGCGATATGGTCATACCATTGACGATGGTGCCCCCAAACGAGGAAAATCGTCAAAGGTGAAATCGATGGAAATCATTGAGGATAGCGAGGACGAGTTCGAGCTTACACCACGAGCCCGTATTAGCGTCATCGAATAAGCAATTGGGGCAAAGCAGTAGGCGTAAGGTTGGTGTTATTCCCGCATATCGTAGGAAATGCGATGAAACCAACCCTTACCAAGGAGGATGGCCATCATCCTCAAGAACTGCGGTCCCTGTTGTGACTCCTGTCCCACCACCTGCTAAAGTGCAAGTCGTCAGCGTGTATGTTGTGGCACCACCGCCAGCTGTCCCTCCACCAGCCCCGATCGTGGAGGTAGTTGCCACCATGGATCCCCTCGCTGGACCTTCAAGGGCAAGGGAGCCGATCGCACACGTCGTCGCCTTGGAGCCTATCGCTCCTACGCTGAAGACGTACGTGGACCAGCTACTGGGGGAGGTAGAGGAGGCCGAGCGCGACTGCCAGCGGAGTCGACTAGCGCGGGCAGAAATTGCCCGCCAGCTGGCCGACCTGATGGTGCGAGATCGGCAGGAAGCCATCCTGGAGGCCAAAAGGGTCACCAGGTTGGAAACTGCCAGAACGCATGTGACGGCTACGACGGAGAGTATGTTGGCAGCCCTCCGACGTTTAGAAAATAAGTAGATAATTAGGTATTTTATATAGGTTTAGTTATTTGTAAGTGTGTTTTAAAAATGAATTTAATTGTAAGTTGTAAATATAAGTAGTTATTAATAATAAAAAAAGATGAAGTGAAAAAAAAGGAGTGTACATTAAATTTATTGGTTTGGTACACACTGGGCAATGCGATGTTTGGGGCATTGCTCTTCACTTAATCTTAATTGTATTTTCTGATACTTGTGTTATTCAATAAGTACCTATATAATTCCAACTCTGAAACATTATTCAGGAAATCATCTCAATTGTATTATTCAATAAGTATGTTGAGTATTTCTACCACTACCACCATCTATAACCTCCACCTTCTCTCCCACCACCTCATACAACCCCTACCCTTCTCTTCCACCATTTCTATCTCATGAGTTAGTATAAATTCAATGTAAACTCAGATTATAGTATCAGTCTTCTAAGATGCCTCTCCCAGACTCCACCACAGCTCCGAGACGTTGCGAAAGATTTGAAGACGATGCCGAGATAATTCGACAGATGCCACCGTCGTTGTACCCGGTCCAGGTACACCAAATATTCCAAGGGACTCTCTATCATGACAGGAATGATGATCGAGTTCCCAGAGGGCCAATTCAGGTGGCTGAGATCAGCGACTCCTGGGATACGTGGAATTTCCCGTCCCCGTCAACATCATCATCATCATCAGAATATGGTGATGAAATGGAGGAGCACCCGGAGGAATGGTCAGATGAGTCTGACATCTCCGAGGATGATGTGGTCGAGGATGACCATCTAGAAGATGACGCAGTGGTCGAAGATGTCGAATTCATCGGAATCGATGATGTCGACATGGATGACCACCCGGAGGTGCATCATCTGGAGGACGATGACTCCGACGATGACACCATCATCGTGGTGTCATCAGATGATGACGATGACGATGTCATCTATGTCATCTGAGTTCCCTTCCGTGGTCGTCCCGCATAACTATGCGGGATGACACCCAGCTCTCCGGAGCACCCCATCGGCCCTTTTCAGGGCCACAAAAAAAAACAAAAACATATGCATTTGCACCACCTTAATGGTGAAAATGTTTCTATAACTTGAAGAGTTGTAGATGTTTAGTGATCTTTCGTCGTCTCACATAAACATGTGTGGATCGACATACCCTGGCTCTTCGAAGCAAAACAGCCCTTTTCAGGGCCAAAAAAAGAGTACTCACGCGCAGGCGCACTTAACTGGAGGAAGATATTCGGATGTAGGTTAGGTTGTCAGATTTAATTGAGTAGGAAAAAAAAAGAAAAATGTTCATCAGTGCAGAAAAAAAAATGATAAAAGGGTGCTAGATCATTGGGGTTTCGACCCGCGATTTAAACCGCGGATTAATCCGCGACCGCGGTTGCGTTCGCGGGTTTGATTCGTGGCCGCGATTTAATTCGCGTGTCCAAAAAAATTTTTCTATTTTGAGGCCGAAGGCTGTAGAATTATAACTTTACAATTTTCTACTTTTAAATTTTCCGGAAGCCGGAGGCCGGGTGCAGATGATAGAAGGCAACACAATATCCTCCAAATTTCTAATAGAACCTGCGCAAGCGCCTAATGACCACTACCACTAAGCTATGTTACACAATCTTGACGGCAAAAGCATTCCAGATTCTGATGTGAATGATGGTCCTCCACCACGGAAAATATTCTGTTGTTACTGCAATATAAATGATATGAATATTGGTGCTAATAAAAATGAAATGGATATTGATGAACCATCTCCGAAAAGGCGTAGGTTGTCTCGAGTGTGTTGTGGACAACAATAAATTGAAGTGTTATTCATAAAATTTATCAGTCATGTCACGGAAGTTCGAACTACAAGCTGTCGGGACGAGTGTCTTGAGTGCAGACTTTTTCCCACCTATTGAATTGGACAGAAACAGTCGTTATGGATTGGAACTTTTAGGATTCTATGGATGCAACACAGTCAATAATATAACTGAAAAAAACAATGTGATCAGTTTCAGAATCAGTGATGTTCATTCACCAATACTTCAGAAATACACAATTGAAATACCGTGTGGTGCCTATGAAATAGAAGAAATCAATGCAGTTATTCAGAAACATATCATGTTCAGATTGTTTCATGGTTAAAAACAAAACGATACCGATGCAGATGATATATTCTACCTACATGCCAATAATAATACTTTCAAATGTGAGATGCGATCAAAATATGAAATTGATCTAACTCATCCGAATTCCATAGCAAAGATGATGGGTTTCAATTTTGATAAATTCCAACCGAATCAGATACATGAATCCTCACAACCGATAAACATAACAACTGTAAGACTCATCCGCTTAGATTGCAACATTATATCTGGTTCATACATAAATAATGACGAATCCCACATTATTTTTTCATTCGATATCGATGTGGAGCCTGGATTCAATCTCACAAAAGAACCACACAAGATTATATATATGCCCAGATATTAGTCCAGAAGGTCGTCAGTTGATTCACAACATCACAGTGCGTATTATGGATCACAAAAATAATCTCATTGATTTTGGAAGTGCAGAAGAGATTGTCATAATTTTGGAATTGAAAAAAATCTCATAACTATCATGGGTTTTTGTTATAATAGACAGAATCGACGAGGATTTGAAAGCAAACAGCTAAAAAGGAAGGCTCGGCTAGAAAAAGGCTCATTCCAAAAGTGTACGCTAAACAGTTAGCACACCACGCTCTGTCAGTGAGAGAACTGAAATTTTTGAAATCAATTGGACTGAAAATAAGGAACAATGGTGCTCGAAACAAATAGTGAATAATTGAATATATTCGATGAGCCGATGCTCGATCATTCCCTCACAAGTTTACATGAGCACACATACAAACCATATGGATCACCATTATTCAGAAATTCAGATGAAATTCGAATTGTAATCAATAATCAAGATGTTATACTCGACATTGCTGAGAGTTTCATTTATATAGAGGGTAAATTCACACCTAATGATGAAACGAAATCATGTTATCTCTCGAACAATGCTATCGCTTTTCTTTTTGATGAAATTCACTACGAAATGGGTGGTGAACAAGTTGCTGTCGTCAGGAAGCCGGGGATAACATCTACAATGAAGACTATGATTTCATTTGGAAAAACACATGCTAATACATTATTAACCACTGGATGGGGACTTTCGGAAACTAAACAGGATATCTTGGATACAACCAGTCATGTATTCAGTGGCAAATTACCACTGAAGTATTTGATGGGTTTCGCTGAAGATTACAACAAAAGTATCTTGAATGCCAAACAAGAAATGATCTTAATAATCGCTCTATCTTTCAAGAACTCATATATTGGTGAGGTTGATGCTGATTTGGAAATTAATAAAAATTGAGTGGAAAATAAGACACATAGTGCCAGAAGATAAGCACAAGCTAAAACTTTTGAATAGAATCAACAAAAGTGGTCTGAATGCTAAAATCAAGTTGGCTTATCGCATGTGGGATCTCTATGAACTTCCATCACTACGTGGCACATCTTCAGACATATGGGCTATCAAGACAACCAATGCCCTTGAAACACCTCGTTATATCATCAGTGGATTCCAAAGCACTACCACGTCTGAAGACAGGGCAAAGGACATCACTAAATTCACAACTGCTGATATCAATAACATTCGTGTGTACTTGAACTCTGAAGTATACCCATATGAACGTTGGAATTTGAATTTCGATAAGAAACTTGATACTTCAGCATATTATGCCTATGAGAACTTTCAACGAAGTTATTATGATAAAGATATGAGTGAACCTCTCATGGACATTGGGGAATTTCGACAAAATCCACTATTCATCATCGATTGTTCACATCAGCCGAATGCCACAAAATCATCAACTATTGATATTAAGCTCGAGTTTAAAACTAGGAAAGTCAACTTCCCAGCCAACACCAAAGTATATGCACTCATTCTACATGATACATTTTTGACATACAATGCATTGGACGGATCAGTTCACAGCAGATATTGAAGACACACACATTTTTCATTATTTTGTATTGATGTTTTTCTTTCTTTATTCTTGCAAAAGAGGAATAGGTGAATAAAACATGTATGAACTATTTTATGTTTTTTATTCAGATATCACTAGCTTACAATTCAATTAGTCTTAGGTATATACAAACAATCTAATATAACTTCTTCTTCATCGTCATGATTTTCTTGACCATTTTCGATTTCATTACCATCGCTATCCAGTTGGTACTTTTGGATGATTCCATTAGGTAGGTATGGCAAGAGATGGTAGAGAAATCTCCTCAGCTCACATCCAACCATTGCATCGCAGAGTTGATCTAGATCCAAAGAACCATCTGTATATTTCTCACAAAGATCCACACCTTTCTGATAGTTCTCAGCGTCACGCAAACATAACTGGATCTGCTCTTCATCATAACACACGCTCAGGCCATAGTTGGTGGCATGGTGAGCATCATCACTCAAAGCATCCAATTCAGAAGTCAATCGTTCAACAGCTGAAGTGATGTCTACAGCTTCGGTCCAGTTTTGGCTAGCATACAGCATCCACATCTTTCTCGAAAATGAAACTGAAATCAAAGAAAAATTATTGAAATAAGTATGCTATAATAGAATTCATCAATAAAACTCACATATACTTTCGATGATGCCAACCGCCAAAGGGTGTGTTTAACAATGTATGAAAACTTTTTATATTTTCCTTACAATTAACACCTATAATATAATTCGACTTAGCCTATGATATGTGAAAATTAACTATTACTCAATGAGATCGAATTTAACCAACGATCGTGTTTTCATACCAGCAAAGCTTTGTTGAGTCTGACCCAAATATGCTACGGTATATTTACCATCAGATGAATTGATGCAAGTAACATCGTCGTCACTAAATTGCTCTGAAACACGTTTTGGTAGCCATGTTTTGAACAATGTGTTATTGCTCACATCGAGTAATGTTAACAAAATGGATTTACCAAAACGAGTTGAACAAATTGACATATTCTTTATTGGATAAGCTTCATTTAGTGGCAAAGATGATATTACTCTTTGTTCTAATACTTCCATCTCTTGTTTAATCACAGAATTGATTTTTTGTAAATCCACCTTTGGAACTGACATGATGAAAATATATAAGGAAAATATAAATAATTTTCGATAGAAAAACACACTCACTGATATCCCTGTCTCTGAATGCACTGAATAACTTCACTACTCTTGCTGACTACTCGACTGCTAGGTATATAACTTCTGATTTTGTATCACAATATCCACTTCTTTTATAATGGATAGTGAACCACTCCCCCACCACCGACTTGTATAAGATACTATCGCAGACATCATGTCACAAACAATACCAGAGCGTCGAGCTTGGGTTGATTTTGACTGAATCGTGTTTGGATGCGCTCCTCATAGTTGGATGACGTCACACACGCTTCCTCCCACCACCACTGTAAGGTATACACTGGCGGAGAGAAATCAGAGTTCACATATCTGACTGGATCCCCGTGGTGTGCGGACGTGTGCCTTCTCTAGATTTTCATGTGTTGGTACACATGAAAGTCATGCACAGTAACAAGTGTACACATGAAGGTTATAGTGGTCATGGAGGTAAAAAAATATAAGTACTTGGAAAAAGTACTTGTCCGTATATATTATAAGCGTCGAGCGTGGGCTACTTCAGATGCACTCCTCATAGTCGGATGACGTCACACACGCTTACTACCACCACCACTACAAGGTAAGTATCGGAGAGGAATCAGAGTTCACATATCTGACTGGATCTCCGTGGTGTGTAGACGTGTGCCTTCTCTAGATTTTCATGTGTTAGTACATAATATGAAAGTCATACATAGTAGAAAGTGTTCACATAAATGTTTTCAGTCTTGGAGGTAAAAAAAATATATAAGTACTTGGAAAAAGTACTTGTCCGTGAATGAAAAAAAAATCTCTGTCACCCAAATGTCATCTCAAGGTCAAACAAAAACCTTGAACAACTCATCAAAACCTACATCAAGGTCAAAACCTACAAAATTAAAAAATCGTCTCAAGGACATCCCAAGGTCATAGACCCACACAGGCACCTATGCACCAAGTTCATCCCTGAAGGTCACCCCAAGGTCACTGATGACGTCATAGTAGTGGGTGGAGGCCCAGAACCGGCTCAAATCTCTTACTTTTATGCGTTAGTACAAATGATAATGTTCCTAATTCATGCGTAAAGTGTGTCTATCCCGCACTTGACTGCTCGTAAGAACTACGCTTCGCGTCGAGTCAACGGAAGTCGCGTGTGGGAAAGTATCACTTTCCGCACTCGTTAGGAAAATAACTAGGTATATCCTATTGTGAAAAGGTATCCATGACAACGGCATGTCATCACTGACGTGGTAATTCATAAAATGCTTATATTCGAGAAATATTCCACAAATTTAATTAATTTATTCAAGCGGGTTGTCTTCTCAAACTGCATTCACTGGGCCGCATTTTTCATTCAAATTACTCCTTCAAAAATGTAGAAATAAACTCGTGCAGTTATAATATAAAACGCTTATTAGCACAATAATTACCAATAATTACAAGCACTTGTGCCAATACTCAATATAATGTCCCAACGTGAAATCTGAGAAATCTCTACCCTCCGCCTATGACAATATCACTGCAAAGCAAGCGAGAACGCCGAGAACATGAAAAACGTATGTATAGAGGCATACTTGCTAACAACATATGCCCGTCGCTTCGCGTAGTGAATATATCAAGCACGATAGAAGGAGGCGTCCTTTTGCAAGTGTGTCTGTACTTGTTTCATAAGACACGCCCATTGAACCCTCAGATATTTGTTGGTTAATGCAGATCTCGGGTTTGCTTGCAGGTACGGAACGACCTTAACCTGCTAACTCCATTTGAGTAAAATTTTCAAGGGATGGAACAAACTGCGAATAAAATTTAATACTGAATACAATAGAATGGTTTCACGCATCAATACGAATCACTGAATATCTGTTTACTAATAACTTAGCTCTTTTTCACAGTCAATGAAAATGTTTTCCCTTTTTTTCATGGTATATATAACAATTAATAAATTGTCACAAATTGTAGTTAGCAGGTTTACACCTTAAGGGAAACTTTCTATTATTTATTTTACGAAAAAAAGTTTTTCTATATAAAAGGTGCACTAAAACCCATGATGCAACTATCAGATATTGAATTTTATCAATCTTATACGAGGTATGTCAAAATATATGAATTTTACCAAAGAGTAAAGTAACTTTATATTTCACAATATCAAAAATTGTTATTATAAGAAAAGTTGTTCAGAATTAGAAACTGTTTCAATATGCAATTACATCCTTCCAATTGGAAAAAAAAATATACATTTTTTTTAATCATCAATATTATTAATTACAAATTTGTGGAGCTGATTTTGAGTTTTCCTTCATCGTAAATTATAAATGATAAATGTTCGGTATTGATAATTTGAGAAAAATTTGTAAAAAATTTATTTTTTCAATAAGAAGGATATAATTGCATAATGAAACATAGTTTTTAATTCCAACTAACTTTTTATAATGAAAATTTTTGATGTGAAATATAAAGTTTCTTTACTCTTGAGAAAATTTCATATTTTTTGACAGAACTCGTAAAGATTGATGAGATTTGATATCTGATAATTGCATCTTGTTTTATACTATGAAGAACTTTTTATGAACAATAACTTTTTTTCGTAAAATCAATAATAAAAAAGTTTCCCATATGTAGCCAACTTAAGCAGACTCACTGTATAAGTATGTACCCCACCTGAATAACCTAGATTATGTTATGTGTAATATGTATCAACTCAACTCAAATTTGATCGTTTCTTTTGATGCGGTAAACCATTCTGTCAAAATTGTGGTTCTGATCATAGGAGTACTTGGTGGAATGATGGACACACTGCTCTCAAATCTGAAAGTGATACCGGCTTGTCGTTATACGGCAGAAAACCTAGCCGAAAGAATGCTGAAGGTGGTAATTCTTGGTTTACCACGTTTACTCAGGGCACATGATTCTCGGGCCCAGTAATCACTCACCCCACGGACGTGGGGAGTGTTTGCTGGGGTTAATGACACACCAGCGCGCCTTCCGGTAGTATCGGAGCTCCGGAGACAGGGCCCTACTGGGATATTCCTTATGGAAGAAAAATACCTTCTGAAGTGTCGAATCTATCGGAACTACTCATTCCCCACCCTCTGGCAAATACAAGCCAATAAACCTGAATCCTCTTCCATCAAAGTAGGACGATTTTCTTCATTGAGTTTTCAGCTCCTGGCGGAATGAACATCGTCCGAAAAGACGAGAAGAAACGGACTAAATATCGAGATCTACTCTTTGAACTCCGCAGGCTTTACCCAAACCATTGTCAAGATGGTGGTTCTGATAATAGGGGTCCTTGGTGGAATGATGGACAAACTTTTCTCAAACTTGAAAATCATACCGGCTTGCCATGATGTGGCAGGAAACTTATTCGGAAGAATGCAGAAGGCCGTAATTCTTGGTTCACTCAGCCAGAGCACATGACTCTCGGACCCAGTAACCACTCACCCCACGGAAGTGGGGAGTGTTTACTGGGGTTAATGACACACCAGCGAGCCCTCCAGAGACAGGGCCTGTTTGGGTAATTCCTGACGGATAAAAAATACCTTCTGATAATAGGGGTCCTTGGTGGAATGATGGACACACTGCTCTCAAACTTGAAAATCATACTGACTTGCCATGATGCGGCAGAAAACTTACAGTATATCTATAATATTTTATGCTGGTACTCTGACTTAAGTACCACTTGTTCTAGCATATTAAAAACATATAGTCCACATATTTCCGAATCTGTATAACCAATATAATTCGTTTTTCTACCTTCCGAAACGTCTTTGGTCATTATTTGACATCCTGCATGTGGTACACCCGAAACACTAATTTGAGTTGTCCATACATCTTCGGAACGTTATTATTTTTGTTAGTATCAGTGAACGCTGGTGGAATCAGGCGTTGAATGGTCTGAGAAAAGAGACTAGAAAGGTCCACAACAAGGCTATTAAGGAGGGCAGGGAGGAAGCGTAGGAAGACTACAAAACCGCGAGAAGGGAATTCAAGAAGGAATTGAGGAAAAGTAAGAGAGCCTGCTGGAGGTCCTACTGTGGGGAAATCAATTCCCCAACAAAATCCGCCAGACTCATGAGAATACTGAGCAACGAGACAGAAGGTTCTATAACAACCTTGAAGAAACCAGATGGGACATGGACAACATCCTCCGAAGATTCGCTCAGACATCTGTTGGAGGTTAACTTTCCAGGTGGCGTTGATGACGACCAACGGACTCTGCCAATACAACAGGTCCCCCAAGGGGATTGGCAGCTGGCAAAGAGGGTTGTTACAAATGACGCCATTGCCTGGGCAGTGAACGAGTTCAGCCCATACAAGGCAGCAGGACCTGTTGGAATTTTCCCGGCAATGCTACAGAAGGGCCTGGAATACCTCGCCCCAATATTGGAGAGGATTTTCCGGCCCAGTCTAGCGCTGGAGTACGTCCCGAAGGTCTGGAAGTTAGCAAGAGTAGTCTTCATTCTCAAAGCGGGGAAAGAAAACTACACAGTAGCAAAGTCCTTCAGACCCATCAGCCTCACACTGTTTCTGCTTAAAACGCTGGAAAAGGTGGTGGACAGATTCCTCATGGAGGGGCCCCTGATGGTGATCCCCCAACAGAAATTAACACGCATACAGAATCGGCCCTCCACACTGTAGTGTGAAGAATTGAAAGGACTTTAAGGTTTAAAGAGATAACGTTAGGAGTATTTTTTGATGTGGAAGGCGCTTTCGACAAGGCGAAAACGTCGACTATACAGGCAGCTATAATGGCCCGAGGAACACCTCACTCGATGGTCAGCTGGGTTGTATCGTCACTAACGAAGAGGAGAGTTGAGATAACCAGGGGTGACCTCAGACTGAAAACCTAGGTGAGGTGGGGCTGCCCTCAGGGAAGCTGCCTCTCCCCTCACCTATGGTGCTTGGTCACGGTCGAACTCCTGAGTAAACTCACAGACGAAGGGTTCGAGGCACAGGCATATGCGGATGATTGAGTTGTCCTGGTCAGCGGACGATTCATTGGAGTCGTCTGCGACCGTATGCAGGCCGCATGCAGGATTATCGAAAGGTGGTGCGGTGAAGTAGGGCTCTCAGTGAATCCGACAAAAATAGAGATGATCCTGTTCACCAAACGCAGGAAAAAGGATGGGTTCAGGCCACCAACCATATTTGGGTGAGAGCTGCAACTAGCTCAGCAGGTCAAATACCTGGGGGTGGTTTTGGACTCCAAACTTTCATGGAGTCCGCACGTCGATAGGGTTATTCAAAAGTCGGTAGCAATCCTATGGCAACTGAGGAGAGTTGTAGGGAAAAATTGGGGAACCAATCCAGAGATTATGACTTTGTAGCCGGCTCTAGCAAGTCAAGGACGGTGTGGCTTTTAGGCAGAGATCGCCAAACACTACGCCTCCTTGTAGGAATACTAACAGGCCATAACAAACTAGGCAGACACCTGTCACTAATGGGTATAAAAGACAGCCCCACCTGCCATATGAAGAAACATCGTCTCACTTCCTTGGCGAGTGTGAGGCGTACAGAAGGCTAAGATTCGAAATCTTCGGAGTTGAAAAACTCCAACATGAAGAACTTATCGAATTAAAGTGGACGGACTTACTGATCTTCATTAGAAGGTCACAAAGATTCGGAAAGGAAGACTAGGAGAGGTAAGGTAGTTATGTGGAGAGCGGGGAAAGCAAAAAGGGCCCATTGGAGCCTACTTTCCTGGCGGCGGCAGTGGCCTCCCCATGCTTACTACTACTACTACTACTGGTATCAGTGAAAGTATGATCATTTCTAATGTTGAGTTTTCATTTCTCCCAATATTAAAGGGTTTCATATATATTATTTTATGTTTATTATTCATGGGAGATATTTATGTAGCAATGTTATTATTTTCAGGCGATAAACGTTGTTATATTCACCACAGAGGCCATATACTACTACATTCCAAATTTCTACATTGTTGTTGCTCTCGTTCTATGGGAAGGACTGTTAGGAGGATCGTCTTATGTCAATACATTTTATAGGATCACAAATGAAGTGAGTATATTGCACTTATGGAAAAAAAAACTAACTCCTGAGTATCTGTTTCGGAACAAAAGCCATTATTTTCAACAACCCACCAGCGATTTGGTGGAAAAATTATATTAAATTTATTATAAGGAATATACCTAAAATAATATCGTAATAACACTCCCTCATTAAAACTCATAGAGTGTACGTACTCACTAGCATAGTATGTGTCGGGAGAGAACGGTTATTATTATTATTTGCCGTTAAGAAACTACATACAGTGTGAACACCCCCCTAAAATTTGAAGTTGTAAACCGATTTTATTATTTTTTCTTCGAAATGTTAAGTACTAAAAGGTCTACATTGGGACAAAATTTGAAATGTTTATTCTAATTTTCAGGGCATACTACGGTATTTTTTCTTAGTCGAAAATCGGGATTTTTTATTAGCGATTTATTTATTGAAAAAATCACTACGCCACTGTATTCAGAGTGCCTCTAAACAGGTGAAAAAATATTCATTAATAACAAAGTTATGACAACTCAAAAATTCGAAAACTCACACAGCTATCAGTCACAAAAACACCCTATTTCAACAGATATAGCCATGAGAATATTTTTTTTATGATTTCAACAATAAAGTGCCACCAGATGGAAAAAAGTCAAATAGCGTAAATTTTTTAATGAAAATAATGGAATTACATTCACACAATTCAACTAATAATGAAGCAAAAATTTTTAATAAACGTAACTTTGATAACTAATTATTGAAATGTTTCGATACAGTGCAACAATTAATTCTAACTCATATTCTAGTAGCCTCTACTAATCCACCATGTATTTCGATACATTTGTCGTAGCGCTTACGACTATTTCTGATTACGTTCCTTAGTTCTTGAGGGGTAATATCTGCACATACCTGTCAAATTCTAGCACAACGTTAATTTCTATTTCTTGAGCGGTTTTTGTGAACCTTTTGTCATCTGGTGGCACTTTCGTGTTGAAATCATAAAAAAAATATTCTCGTGGCTATATCTGTTAATATAGGGGTGTTTTTTTGTGACTGTTAGCTGTGTGAATTTTCGAAGTTTTGAGTTGTCATAACTTTGTTATTAATGAATATTTTTTCATGAAATTTTGGTCACATCTGTTTAGAGGCACTCTGAATCCAGTGGCGTAGTGATTTTTTTAATAAAAAAATCGCTAATAATATTCCCGATTTTCGACCAAAAAAATATATCGTAATATGCCCTGAAAATTGGAATAAACATTTCAAATCCTCTCCTAAGATAGACCTTTTAGTACTTGACATTTCAAAAAAAAAATTATTAAAATCGGTTTAAAATTTAAAATTTTAGGTGGGTGTTTCCATTAAAAATGGGTCACACTATATATATTTTATTGTACACACTAAAAAATAATGACTTCTTTGAATATCGTTTCGTTACCTGTTAATTCACAAATGGAATGCAAATCTACGAGGTCGTGACAAAAGTTACATGAAAAAAAAAAAGAAAAAAATTGGAAAATTCAAATAATCTTAATGAATTCGTTACTACTCATAGTATAATAACGTTATTCAAAAAATTCTTTCACTGATCGAGGGGCCTATTTACCTACTTCTATCAAAAATTACTAACGAAAAATATTGTTCTCCTACGACCCCATAGGAAAGTTTGTAGTCATCCTCATAATTTTTCCAACTTGGATGCCATATATCTCCTCCATTTTCGGGACAAGGTCCTGTTGACTGACATCCGAGTCGAGTCCCCTCAGCACAGTTTTGTAGCAGAGTGTAGGTGTGAAACTCCGTCCCCATACTCTTGAGAAGGTCAATCATTGTTTGACGATTCTCTTCATTCTCAGTGAAGACCTGAGTCTCACGTCCGGAATGTTTGAGAATAAAATCTCCTTCATCTGAGTCGTTAGAGATTGGTCAAGGTTCAACCTTCCTTGGATCACTGTCAGAGGTAGCATCCCAGTTTTTGTAGGCTTCTGGACTGTAGCGGGTTTCTTCCAAATGGTCTTCCTGGGCCTACCAGCAGCTTTTGGGGCCAAGCTATCCTCCGATAGCGTTTCGTCTTCGTTGAGCAACTCGGCCTTCCTGGAGTTTTCTGGATAGTGAAGCCATCTGGGTCGACTTCTTTAGTTTTGGTTGAGTTATCCGGAGGTAGAAGGGGGTATTCATCCCTTACCCGGATTCTGTTGGGGGATCTGAGAAGTCGCCTCGTGTGTTTCAGCTTCTTTATCTCTGGATAGTAGGTCTCTTCATACTTTTTACTATAGTCTCAGATCTGAGCGGTCATCGCCTCCTTCAGGAGTGTTTCTGGTATATCAGCATAGTCTGATGGTTTGAAGCTAGCTTGTAATAGGCCTCGATTTCAGACTGGACCTTAGCTGCTATCAACTTCTTGAGGTCCGCAATCATCTCCTCAATGCTATTGATAGAGTTTAGGGGGACCTCATCTATGGAGTTTCTCCTCCTAAGGAGCCTTTTCCTATCCTCAGTTTCCAAGTCAGAGTCTGATAAGCTGAACTGAACTTTACGCGGAGACTTCCTGGCCTTGTCTCCTGTTCCTTCTGCTTCTCCAATGCACTGCTCACCACAATAGTTACATTTTTTCCCATTTAATCGTCTTTGTATCTATTACGGTTTAGAATATAGCAATGTTACCACATGATAAAAGAAACAGCCTGTATATATATTTCAAACTGCTTGGGTAAGTTACTATTCCTGTTCTTGACTAGACTTGTAGAATTTTCAATTATGAAAAAAGTTTGTGCTATTCACTTGCTCTAAATGTATATATTTTTCGAATACAAAACCCCTTTCTTAGGAACATACACATAAAACAAAATAAAAATTATAAACATTTTCTTTATAATTTCCTCCATTGTTCCAATTTGATGCGCATGATAGACGTGAAGCCCTCATCACTCAAGACTGGTCTGCGCATTTCACTGAAGATGCGTATTGCGTTTGGTTCAATCATTACTTTATTTCACATTATCAATTATATTTGTGTTGTGCCTGTTTCAAATTCTTCAAAAAGGCAATGCAGCACCACACATTCCACAGCATTAGAGCATCATTTTCGAGCACTTTTTTGCTTGAAAAAGGACATTTTTGCATAAAAAAAGTATCGTCATCGTCATCGTCGTCATCGGTCATCGGTCATCGGTCATCGGTCATCGGTCATCGGTCATCGTCGTCCGCGTCGTCCGCGTCGTCCGCGTCGTCCGCGTCGTCCGCGTCGTCCGCGTCGTCCTCGTCGTCCGCGTCGTCCTCGTCCGCGTCGTCCGCGTCCGCTAAATGCTATTCAATGTAGGTTTACGAGTACAAAAAAAACCGACATGAAAAACATGCTCAACCTACGGTCTTGCAATTTTGTCTAGATCAGTTTTTAAAGTAAAATTTTTGTGTAATTTTTTCGCAGGAAATTTCCACATATTGTGTCAACAAAACTGAGCAATCATAGCTGATCAAATAAATTAATATTTGAAACCTTTGGTGTGAATGGAATTCAAGAAACATAAATAACCCATAACAAAAAATAACGCCAATTTCACTCAACGGGCGTTTCGCCAACAAAGTTGGCCGCAAAGGAGCTCGAAAAGCGCACTAAACAATTTTTAACATGTGATGCCATGCACGAGACCGGTGACCGCGCTGGGATTCAAACTCATGCACCTACGGATGATTGGATCAGGAAGCGAACGCTTTTACGCGCACGCAATCAAGCCCCTATTACTATTCTGATCTTCTTTTTTAGTTCTTATCCGATTGGCTAATTAGACTCATCATCTCTCTCTCTCTGATTTTGGTAATTTCTGATTACTGAAACATCTAAAAATTGCAGCTGTTTCTGTTTTCAGTTTCATATTGTGTGAACGAAATATCTATTCAATTCCGAAAAAAACTGTCTACGTCAACCTGTTTTGTATCAAAGATAGCGAACACGTCGTCCATATAACTTACCCGAACCCTAGGAAAATTTGGTAAGGAATACAGAGGGTTGCCCATGGCTGTACCGTCGGGTTGTTCGTAAAAGCAGTTATTGAACTGAAAGCAATTCTGCCTCATGGAAAGTTTGGCGAAGTGCAAATACTCTCTGAATATTTTGTTACTGAAGTCGTTGAGCAGCAGTAATTCCCTCAATTATTCCAAGGTGTTCGGTATGGAAACAAAGGACTTGCATCGAAAGAGATCAAGATTTTCAGTTTTATGTTCTTAATCTGGTCGATAAATTCTAATGAGTTTTTTACGCTCAATCCTGGTTGTGCCACTGAAAGATTCTCAAACTCTTTTGTGAGATCATTGTTCGTACCGACTTTCTAGATTTGTGAATCTAGGAAAGACAATATATTATTAGTACATTCGATCACAGCTGCATTGACCGAAATTGAAGTAACGGTCGCTCACTAAATGAAGTCAATAAAAAAAATAATGCAATTATTTTCGCTTTCAAAATGACGTCTGCATTAAATGGTTTCTTCTCTACAGAAAATGATTTACTTATTTTGGAAAACACCGTGAAATTCACTTAAGTACAAATTGCTGTTAGCTTTACTGATTCCATTAGAATGGGTGGACATATATCTGCAACTGAGAAATGCTTCGAATTGAAAAATTATCACATCATATTATATTATTGATGATTCGATATTTTAGGCCAGAGTAAAATAACGCAGAAATACCTCCAAAAGTTATGTCAGTCAGACCTTAGGTCCCTATACTACAGATTGTTCCAAATTGATATATTTTTTTGTTTCCAGGTGGAAGAGGAAAATAAACAATTCTCAATGGCCATCACTACTTTTGGAGACAGTATTGGCATCTCGCTTGCTGGGGTGATAGCCATATTTGCACATAATAGAATATGTGACCTACCGCTGCCAAATTGATATTAGTTTTACCTAATATTTTCATATTCCTAATTATGTTCATAAATGTTTTTTGATTCGTGGAATTAGTTCGATTAAAAAAAAATTGTTTTATTACTTTTACACGGAATTTTTTATTTCATTTCATTTCTAATTATATGTTTGAAAAAATCAATCCGGTGCCTGTAGTGCATTCATATTTCAAATACGGACGATGTCAACAAAAGCACATGAACACCAAACTAGAACAGAGACGCATTGAGCTTGTTTACCCAATGAAATGAATTTGAAAATGTAACATCATCCAAAACCAACCCATAACTTTACACCAAAACAAATATTCGAAATAAATAATCAATAATGTAATTAAAAACACAAAAATAAATCAACGCTGCAACTTCGAACAAATAGCAGTTTCAATAATTGTAACGCAGCCAAGCTGAATACATCTCTGCAAAAACATTTCGTTTGGTGTTGTGTCAGGTTGATGTTCTATCCACCAATAGCGTTGCGAGAATTGGCGATCACGAGGTGAACACGCTGCAAGCATGCATTGATCACTGTTTATCGGGCGTATTTGAAATATG
This sequence comes from Chrysolina americana, assembly GCA_958502065.1. NCBI lineage: Eukaryota > Metazoa > Arthropoda > Insecta > Coleoptera > Chrysomelidae > Chrysolina > Chrysolina americana. The sequence continues at coordinate 37,009,789 of OY293420.1, forward strand.
AATTCACTATAGTTACTGAAAGCGTTGTGTAATTTTATCTTCAATACAGGGAGTAACCTCGGTGGAATGGTATTCATTGAAAAACTAGACAGAAAAATAAGTCAAAGTCATTTTCCATTTCCAGAGCTACACAAAAACAAGGATAAGAGGTGGTAGGTAGAAATTCATATTTTTTTATGTGGGGCAATTGTGCGTCAGAGTCTGATTGCTCGAAGTCTATGATAGTTAGGAAGATGATTCAAAAAGCGAAGTAAACCAGACAAAACAGTCTATAACGCATAATCATTCCAGAATATAGGGGGCGAACCAAGTAAAATCGACAGGGTTGAGTATTTTTTCATGGAATACCATGCAGATAATTTTAGACTTTCATCCCTTCTGTATAATTAACTATCTCCCAATCATTAAAAAGTTATGATTTTTTTGTCGAAGTAAGGTAGTCTACAGATACATACCAAAAAATTACTGACGTTACAATTATGGAGTTTATGAAAAAAATAATCATAATGCCATATGATATACAGATGTGTGATATTTCGGATCCATTTGACATCCCCATTGCTAGTCTATTATCAGTGTGATGCATTCCAATGTACCATCATACACATAAGTTCAATCAATAAAATGACTACTAATACAACTTTCTTTAGGTACAGTTATTTGAAATAAACTTGAAAGGGAACAAAAATAATTCACATTCAAAATACAATTCTTATCCACGAAAGATGCAAAATCAAGAAACGAAAACATGAACAAACTATTGATTGAACGATACGTAAGAGCACCAAATTTCGACCATTCAATGGGCAAATTAATTGTTGACATTTTTCAGCAAACTTTGAACACTTCAAAAATGTCCATATTCTAAAAATTATTTCGAATAGAATAGATCAGAAATAACATACGAATACATCAAATGGTATAATTATTTCTTCTTGAATTCCATAATCGTGACGACAGTTATTTTTTTCACAAGCTATTTATTATGTAACTTGCAGTGTATGTAACTATATTCGTTCGATGGAATCTTGCAACTGAAACTTGAAGCAGATATCTTCAACCGATTGGGCTGAAATTTTGTATACACGTTCAGTTTCGATGACAATGCATAGGTGAGTAACGTCATCCTAGATCCAACATGGCGAAACTCCCAAGATGGCAGACTAGATATTTTTAATGCACTCCTACAATATGGGTACTTATCAAATGAAAGGGCTTGTTCAACTCGAAAAATAAAGTGACGTCACTCTAAATCCAATATGGCAAACTTCTAAAAATGGCGGACTAAGTTTTTTATGCTTTCCTACAATATGGACTTGCTGAGAATACGAATGCGATTGAAAAAAAATTAAGATAGTGATTATAAAATTGCTCCAATCCATCTGAAATTTTGGTGTACTGGAATTCTTGCAGTCACTACCTAAGGAGTTAGAAATATTCGTTGGGGCCCTAGGTGATGTTACGTTACAATGTAGATGTGTCCAAAGGTCTAGTGAATGATGCCATTGGACATATCACAGAATTCATATGGCCTTGCTCTCGAAGAGTACAACTGTATGATACTAACATAGTGTATAGTGGATAGTGGACTTGAAAAAAGAAATTTTGAAATTCAAAACCAACTGCGGTTAGACCATCTGAATGAAGAAGAGGCTAAACTCATTACGGATATTTGCCTCGAATATTCGGATATATTTTATTTAGAGGGTCCAACTAATGTTCACCAACGAAATAAAACACTCTATTGACACGAAAGATGCGAAACCAGTTTTCACGAAGTCATATCGTTATCCCCAAATTCATAAGGAAGAGGTGAAGAAGCAGATGAGCAAAATGCTTGAAGACGGCATTATACGTCCTTCTATTTCCCCGTGGTCGTCTCCTGTGTGGGTCGTCCCGAAAAAAATCGACGCTTCTGGTAAACAGAAATGGCGAGTCGTCGTCGACTACAGAAAGCTGAATGAACTTACTGGGGGCGATAAATACCCGCTACCGATGATCTCTGACCTTTTGGATCAACTTGGCAAGTGTCAATATTTCACCACCCTAGATCTAGCTTCTGGCTTCCACCAGATAGAGATCGATACTAAAGACATTTCGAAAACTGCCTTCACAGTTGAAAATGGTCATTACGAATTCATTAGAATGCCATTTGGAATGAAGAATGCACCAGCGACATTCCAGAGAGTGATGGATAACATACTACTCGGAATCCAGAATGAGCGATGTCTCGTTTACATGGACGACATCATCATTTACTCTCCCACAATACACGAACGCATATCCCGACTGAAAGAAGTTTTCAAGATACTCAGGCATGCAAATTTAAAAATACAGCCAGACAAGTGTGAATTCCTCAGGAAGGAAGTAGCATATCTTGGTCATCTCATTACCAAAGATGGTGTGAAACCAAATCCAAGCAAAGTCGGCTGTATAAAAAAAATTCCGGAACCCAAAAAACAGAAAGAAATTAAATCCTTTCTTGGGTTAGCTGGATACTACAGACGTTTCATTCCAAATTTCGCAAAGATCTCGAAACCACTTACTAAACTACTTCAAAAAAATACTTGCCACGTGGCGCCTTAAATTAGAGGAGTCTGATTATGAAGTCATCTACAAACCAGGGAAGATCAATAAAAACGCTGATGCGCTATCTAGAATCAAAATTGGTCCACCCAAAGGATGTTTTATCATAAATTCAAAAATTATTACCCCCGGTACATTGATTTTACCCTCGAACGAAGACCCTGATATACAGATAATTTCAGACAGTAACGAAGAACAAAATGAACCAATCCTCGAAGTCAAAGAGAAACCACCTGATTCAGAAAATACTTCTGAAGCAGAAGAAATTCCGGAAAACCAAGAACAATTTTCTATTGATCAAACGGCACAAGAATTCCGAAATTTTATAAACCTATATAAATCAAGATCTCTCATTGACTATTCAAAAGTTGAATATTCAAATTGTCAATTACTTGACAAGGAAAATAAACACATTTTGATTTTTTCCCAACAAAATAATGTCAAAGACTTCCACTACACAATATTCGACGATTTATTTGAACAAAAATATGATTTTTGCAGTCTCAAAATTAACATCTTATCAAGTAAAACAGTCAAAAACCGAAAGTACTATATTGTCCCTCTAACATTTGATGTAGAATCTGTGGTAGAACATTTTTTTCTATCTTTGTATAGAAATCAAAATGAACTTGACTCCTCACACACTTATAGTGTTGAGAATAATTTGGAATTACCGATTCTTGAGATACTTTGTTTTATTTACGCAGAAAAGGAAATAAAATTCAAAGTGTGTCAAAATATCATCACCAACCGAAGCCCTGACCAAATTCCAATAATAATCGACCAATACCATGATGGGAAAACTAATTAATCTACATAGAGGAATCAACGAAACCATTCGGAGAATAAAAGAAAAATAGAATTGGCCCGGTTTAACGAAAAATGTCGAAAATTATATCAGAGCGTGTGAAATATGTCAAAAAACCAAAATATGTAGGAAAAACCTCAATAATCCCCTCGTAATAACTGAAACCCCTAGAACTACATTCGAAAGAATAAATATCGATATAGTAGAAATTCCGACTAGAAATTATGCACTCAGCATACGAGACGAACTGACAAAATTTACGCAAGTATACGCATTAGAAGACAAAACAGGACGTACCGTAGCCAATGCCTTAATTGGATATTTTCAACATTACGGAACACCTTTAAGAATTCACTGCGACTATGACAGAGAATTTGACAATGCAATCGTAAAAGATCTTTGTCTTTCCTACGACATAAAACTTACTAATTCTAGTATGAACCACCCCCAATCAAACGGTTCAGTAGAACGATTCCAAGCAACCCTACTTGAAATGATTCGGATACATATGGCCGAACATCCAGACGAACACCTATTCAATATCCTCCCATATGCAGTAATTTGCTACAACAACTCTATGAATAAAACACATGGATTTACACTCCATGAGTTAGTATTTGGTCACACAGCTAGTAGACCCCCTGAAACCCTCTACAATCAAGAACAACTCATTACGAAATATATTAAAGACCTCAACAACAAAATTTCACATATTTACAGAATTGCTCGCGAACGAACAATGAGACAAAAAGAAAAAGCTAAAGCCCGTTTCGACCGGAATATATCAGGCGAACCCCCGGACTATAAGTTATGGACAAAGTCTATTTGAAAGAATCCCAAATAAAAGACAAACTACAAAACAAATTCAATGGACCCTTCATAATAGAACAAATTCTCAAAAACTACGCGATTCTTTTAAACCCCAAAACCAATCAAAGATCGAAAGTAAACTTTGATCGTATGAAACCTTGCACTGAAACTGAAGATTAATTTCTTTTCAAGTTGTTGCTGCTGTTCGGATCAGTAGTGTCTCAATACCAAATAAATCCGATCAATAACACCGTTGGTGTATATAACCATGAAAATGGAAATATCATTTTAACTAACGACAAATGGACTTTACTTGTGAACAAAGACATTTCCGTGTTTAAAAATGCATACGAAAACAATCAAAAAAATTTAGAAGCACTTATTAATACAGTACAATTCACCGGACATAGTTTGAACGAATTTCGATCTGAAGTAAAAACTCACATCAGTCTTCTTACTCAAATATCAAATTCTATCGATCAAAAACTCGAAGAAATCGTAATCTAAAAGATACAAAATAGGCCTTATTGGTGGTATAGGTAGTATTTTTAAATCAATCACTGGCAATTTGGACGCCTTAGATGGTGAATACTATACGAACTGTATCAACAGGTTGAATAACGATAAACACCAGTTGGAAAATTTATTAGAAAATCAAATATCAGTGACAACATCTGTCATTCAAAATTTTAACAGTACTATTCGAAAACTACAAGTCGATGAAAAGACTTTCAACGATGACATCAAACTCATAGAAAATACAATAAGTGAACTGAATGATAGAATCAGTCGAGTTGAAGCAAATCTGAAATTTTTTGATATTTGTGAAAAATAAATGGAAAGCTTTCTCTTCCTCGAAGCAAACGTTGATGATATGCTAGATTCAATAACATTTGCGCGTTTGAATATCATTCACTCTTCAATTGTGACACCTGACCATTTGGTCACTGCATTGCAGGAAATATCTCAAAACTTAAGGAAAAACAATCTCCCACTTCAACCAAATCTTTCCGAAGTTGCACAATACCTTGAAATCATAGAAATGGAAGCATTTCAAACGGATGCAAACATAGTATTCGTCCTAAAAATCCCACCAACGGAACTTCAAACCTACCAACTGTATCCAATCCCGATATATGATAACAGAACTGGCCTCCATCACATTCTTTCAATTTCTGAAAAATTCATCGCGAAAGATGATGATTCTTTAATGTTCATACCGGTGACGGACTTAAGTACGTGTAAGCCACTTTTCTATAAAACAGAATTGTGCTCCGACATGTTCGCATGTTCGCGTATCCAATAGACTTTAATTCGATTTGTGAATCCTAAATTTTCAAAAACTTTAAGGACATTCCGCAAAACTGTAATTTATATTATCCGTTCATTTGTTTTTTCACCTGCAATCAAGTGTTGCACATCCTTACACTTGCTTTCACCGTACTGATGAGATCCCTAAGATCGAAACACGTGTCTACGGTTGCATTTTTACTAGAGGGCTTAGTCCAATAAAATGTTCCTTCTTGTTATTCACAATTTCCCTCGAGAGCATATCCCTGTTTCATTTATATTCCTGGACTCGGATGTCACGCAGGTAGCTATAGCTGCCTCCGTGGCGACGTCGTTTCTTGCCTTGTAAACACGAGGTGTTACGACTGAAGCCACAAATGTGCGGTTGGCTTCCTGTTTGTTGACTCCGTTCATTTGTTTTTTCACCTGCAATCAAGTGTTGCACATCCTTACACTTGCTTTCACCGTACTGATGAGATCCCTAAGATCGAAACACGTGTCTACGGTTGCATTTTTACTAGAGGGCTTAGTCCAATAAAATGTTCCTTCTTGTTATTCACAATTTCCCTCGAGAGCATATCCCTGTTTCATTTATATTCCTGGACTCGGATGTCACGCAGGTAGCTATAGCTGCCTCCGTGGCGACGTCGTTTCTTGCCTTGTAAACACGAGGTGTTACGACTGAAGCCACAAATGTGCGGTTGGCTTCCTGTTTGTTGACTCCGTTCATTTGTTTTTTCACCTGCAATCAAGTGTTGCACATCCTTACACTTGCTTTCACCGTACTGATGAGATCCCTAAGATCGAAACACGTGTCTACGGTTGCATTTTTACTAGAGGGCTTAGTCCAATAAAATGTTCCTTCTTGTTATTCACAATTTCCCTCGAGAGCATATCCCTGTTTCATTTATATTCCTGGACTCGGATGTCACGCAGGTAGCTATAGCTGCCTCCGTGGCGACGTCGTTTCTTGCCTTGTAAACACGAGGTGTTACGACTGAAGCCACAAATGTGCGGTTGGCTTCCTGTTTGTTGACTCCGTTCATTTGTTTTTTCACCTGCAATCAAGTGTTGCACATCCTTACACTTGCTTTCACCGTACTGATGAGATCCCTAAGATCGAAACACGTGTCTACGGTTGCATTTTTACTAGAGGGCTTAGTCCAATAAAATGTTCCTTCTTGTTATATATATATATATATATATATATATATATATATATATATATATTATATTATATTATATATATATATATATTATATTATATATATATATATATATATATATATATATATATATTCTACAGAAACTTTGTTCGACCAGCGATCGCTTCGAAATTTGGTGAAACTATACAAAAAACATTGCAATTTATGAATACAATATGGAAAAAAATTAGAAAATTTTCTGGCGGGCGCAGGTCATCTCCAAATGGCCAATCCGGTATTCTAACTCATATAACCGTCTAATTAAAATACTTCCGAATGATCTGGAATTTTCTTACTATTTTTTCCGTGTTGTACGCCTTCGATTCAACACGATACAATTTTGAGAAATTGCAAAATATCAAATAACAAATTCGACCCGTTTGAAGATGCAGAAGTTCGTTTAAACGTCTACAGAAACTTTGTTCGACCAGGGATCGCTTCGAAATTTGGTGAAACTATACAGAAAACATTGCATTTTACGAATATGATATGGAAAAATATTAGAAAAATTTCTGGCGGGCGCAGGTCATCTCCGAACGGCCAATACGGTATACTAACCCATATAACCGTTCAAGTAAAATACTTCTGAAGGTTCTGAAATTTTCTTAATATTTTTTCCTCGTTATACGCCATCGATCCAACACGATACACATTTGAAAAGTTGCAAAAAATCAAATTTTAAATTTGCCCCGGTTGAAGATGCAGACGTTCTTTTCAACGCCTACAGAAACTTTGTTCGACCAGCGATCGCTTCGAAATTTGGTGAAACTATACAGAAACCATTGCATTTTACGAATATGATATGGAAAAATATTAGAAGTATTTCTGGCGGGCACATGTCATATCCGAACGGCCAATCCGGTATTCTAACTCATATAACCGTCCAATTAAAATACTTCCGAATGATCTGGAATTTTCTTACTATTTTTTCCGTGTTGTACGCCTTCGATTCAACACGATACAATTTTGAGAAATTGCAAAATATCAAATAACAAATTCGACCCGTTTGAAGATGCAGAAGTTCGTTTATATGTCTACAGAAACTTTGTTCGACCAGCGATCGCTTCGAAATTTGGTGAAACTATACAAAAAACATTGTAATTTATGAATATAATATTGAAAAAAATTAGAAAATTTTCTGGCGGGCGCAGGTCATCTCCGAATGGCCAATCCGGTATTCTAACCCATATAACCGTCCAATTAAAATACTTCCGAATGTTCTGGAATTTTCTTACTATTTTATATATAGAATTCAAATATAATTAGTTTTTATCCTTAACAAAATAATGTTTTAATGTGTGACGATTATCTTTATGTATATCTCACAAACTGTTTCTGAATATGTTCAATAACTGTACACGTCTTTTTACTTCATCCATTGCAATCAATCTCAACAACAAGTAAGTGGTTTAGAATCCATGTTGTTCAATTGTTTTCACTATATTTTGATCATGATTTGTAGCTTTCCCTGATGATGACAATAAAACTTGTCGAAATATTGGAATAAAGTGTTATAAGAGTATACTTTCCTGCATGCTGCTTACCCAACTATACATATATATATATATATATATATATATAATATATATATATATATATATATATATATATATATATATATATATATATATATATATATATATATATATATATATATATATATATATATATATATATATATATATATATTAATTAAGTAGGAATTCTCGGGTAGCGGTCTGTTGAACAATGAAACTCATTCGATTTAAATCTTCAATATTTCGTCAACCTTTATTGACTTCTTCAGGAAGAGCTACAATTAAAAAGGAATGTAAGTTGTTGAAGGACTACATAAAAATAACATGATAACTTACAAAATTCACAGAGTTAGTTCTAACCTATGAAACATTTGGGAGGACAATTGTTATTCTCCGCTGCAGACTAATCGCTTAATTTACCTGACTGGAGTGTTACTATGGTATATATACATATATATACATATATATATATATATATAGAGCACTCCAGAAGGGAAATGGTTTATGTAAAATACTTGTTTCAAGGAGCAAATAATGTCCAAGTGAATGTAAAACACTCGATAACAATCCTTTAGGAAGTGACTATAACTTTGTATAGTAGGTATGGTATGTGTCTGACAGAAAAAAACTACATCTCTGGCTAATATCGCGACAGATATTGAATTATATCTGTCAGACACATGTGCAAAGATCCTTACTTTGAAGGAACAACTTTGCAAGAGCTCTCTGAACAAACAGCAGGACTTCACCCGATTCAAATGGTGAACCAACTACAGACCGGTTTCGGAATGTTGTCCCTCGTCAGTGCAGTCCGGGATATCACAAATTGTATACACGCGAGGTCTCGCTTCCCGTCACCGTCCGCCGAGATGAATACTGCAATTGCTTACAGGATCCATCTTGACGACAGATTAGAGAGCACTCCAGAAGGACATTTCGGATACGAAATGGTATATGTAAAATACTTGTCTCAAGGAGCAAATAATGTCCAAGTGACTGTAAAACAGTCAAGAACAATCCTTTAGGAAGTGACTATAACTTTGTATAGTAAGTATGGCATGGGTCTGACAGAAAACAACTACTTATCTGAATAATACCGCGACAGATATTGAATTATATCTGTTAGACACATGTGCAAAGATCCTTACTTGAATGACTCAATTTATCTCGTGGAAACTGATAACCCGAGAATGAAATATTTTAAAGAAGTTAGTACGCATATCAGCTTACTGAACAAAATCGCTTCTCAAGTACCTAGATGGAAAATATTATGAGTCGCAAATTGATTTGAATGATTAGAATAAAAGGAACAAAAGAGGTTTTAATTAATGGCGTAGGTTCAATTTGGAAAGCGCTTACCGGCAATTTAGATGCCAGTGACGGCGAATACTTTAATGATTGTATTAATAAAATATATAGGGACGAACACCAAATTGAAAATTTATTAAAAAACCAAATTTCAGTTACAACCTCTGTAATAATAGTATATTACGTAACAAGAGTTGTAAGTAACCCATTACGCACGAAATGAAAAAGTTTATGCACGAAGCCGCGCAGCGGCGAGTGCATAAATTTCATGAGAGCGTAATGGGCTTACAACTCGTGTAACGTACTATACTTTTTCTACGCCCATTCATTTTCTTCCATTAAATAAAAAACATCGCATTCAGACATATTCGTAGATAAAGTTGAGAAAATGTTCGGATACAATTATATTTTGTTCAAGAAAGTGACAATATAAATGACATGACATTTATTTTCATGGCATGCTACTTAAGGAAACGTGTCCTATTTTTAAAGAAATTGCATAACGTGCTGGCTTCATTTAGGGGCATCACTCTTTCAATCCTAAATATATCTCGCTAATGCTTAAAGTTTTAATGTATTTCAATTGACTAAATTTGTGTAAATAGACCAAATAAACTCTTACGTAAATAAAAATTTTATTGTAATTTAGTTAAGCCAAGAAGTTTAAGTTTTCTTCTCGAAACGCACATGTATGTAATGAGATTTCATTACGTGCATGTTATTGTTAAATGTCATTTACAAGGAATGTTGACAGTGCGATTTTTGACGTTTACAGACATGGGCGTAGAAAATAGTATATTACGTATCAAGAGTTGTAAGTAAACCATTACGCACGAAATGAAAAAGTCTAATCCTAAATATATCTCGCTAATTCTAAAAGTTTCTATGTTTTTTAATTGACTAAATTTGTGTAAATAGACCAAATAAAGTGTTACGTAAATAAAAATTTTGTATTGAAAAATCTTTTAGTTGAACCCGAAACCTATACTGTTCACCGATTGTACCCCATTCCTATCCGAGATAACAGAACAGGGTTACATCACATTTTACCGACGAACAAAAATTATATTGCAAAAGATGATGATTCTATGTTGTACGCCGCATTCTAAAACTTAGATAAATGCAAACCACTGTTTTATAATTTCCAAATATGTGAAAATGTTATTTCATATCCAATTGATAGCAATGCAATCTGTGAAGTTCAAATTTTAAGACCATTACCAGAACTTCCTAGAATGTGTTCAATTTATTTACTTTTTGCAAAAGATTTTAATGTTTTTGAAATTGAAATGAATACTGGCAAAAGCCAGAACAACATCCGAATGGCTGAGGAAGATCCACAGGAGCCCGCTAATGTCGAGGCTATCGTGAGAAAAGTGCTGAAGGAAGTTGTGCCTGAGAGAAGAGTGATACGATGCCGAAATTGCAAAAAACTTATGCACGTGCGTAGCAAATGTCCAACATTGAAAAAATCGACATCCACGATGAAGGTCAAGAAGGAGCAATCGTCAGCCCGTATCCAATAAGCCCCAGTTAACAATGCATGTCGCTATACTTCAAAGACAAGACAAAGGGGTCTTCGTAGACGGTCTCATTAGCAACGAGCCTCGCACCATGCTTCTTAATACGGGTGCGACTAGGACAATCCTTGGGCCTACTTTTGCCAAAACACCGGCAAAAATTGAATCATCGAATTGGAAGCTACGCACAGCAACAGGAGAGCCGGCAACTGTGTATGGTGAACTTTCGATTGAATTGACTTTGGGCAGTACTAAACTGAAACACCGGGCTCTAGTAGCGGATATCGAGGATGATGCCAATCATAGGGATGGACATCATGAACTCCAGAGGGTTCGAGTTGAATTTCAGAGACGGTGTCTTACGAGTGAATGGAGAAGAGTTGGTGCTTCACGGGAGAAGTGAAGAAATGATTCGTGTTCTACTGGCTGAAGATGTGAGCGTACCGGAGAGGGCTGAAACCATTTTGGAGGCTCGCCTGGATAGGGGTGCGAGCAATGGAAACGTGGTCATGTTCGAGCCCAAGCTCCATGATGAGAAAATTGGACGAGGAATCGCACTAGGGAAGACCTTGTTGCGTTAAATTTGTGCCAGTGATGGTAATGAATGTCAATTATTACCCGGTGACCTTGAAGAATGGAACGATTTTGGGGCACTGTTCGTCAATTTCCTCTGTGATTAGGAGTGTACGCGGCACTGTTAGCCAAGCCAGTAACATGCCATCAGAATTGGAGAAGCTGGTTGCTATCTCATCCAAGGACATGGGGCCAGCACAAAAGCCCAAAATGAGGGGAGCTAGTCAGGAAGTATCAGGACATATTCGATACCGGAGTAGGCAGAGGCGGTAGAACAAAGGTGGTTCAGCATAAGATCGACACTGGGAGTGCTCGACCGATCCGACAATCAGCCAGGAGACTTACCCTTGCCAAGAAAGAAGAGGCTGACAAAATAGTCAGTGATATGGAAAAAGAAAGTGTTATGGAATCATCTGATAGTCCTTGGTCCTCTCCAGTAGTACTTGTAGCGAAGAAAGATGGTTCAACCCGGTTTTGCGTCAATTATCGTCAACTCAACAACGTGACGAAGAAGGACAGTTACCCCTTACCAAGAATCGACGACACGCTAGACACGCTGGCTGGATCTACGATTTTCTCGACCCTAGACCTGAAGAGTGGATACTGGCAGGTAGAAATATATATATATATATATATATATATATATATATATATATATATATATATATATATATATATATATATATATATATATATATATATATATATACATATATATATATATATATATAGAGCACTCCAGAAGGGAAATGGTATATGTAAAATACTTGTTTCAAGGAGCAAATAATGTCCAAGTGAATGTAAAACACTCGATAACAATCCTTTAGGAAGTGACTATAACTTTGTATAGTAGGTATGGTATGTGTCTGACAGAAAAAAACTACATCTCTGGCTAATATCGCGACAGATATTGAATTATATCTGTCAGACACATGTGCAAAGATCCTTACTTTGAAGGAACAACTTTGCAAGAGCTCTCTGAACAAACAGCAGGACTTCACCCGATTCAAATGGTGAACCAACTACAGACCGGTTTCGGAATGTTGTCCCTCGTCAGTGCAGTCCAGGTTATCACAAATTGTATACACGCGAGGTCTCGCTTCCCGTCACCGTCCGCCGAGATGAATACTGCAATTGCTTACAGGATCCATCTTGACGACAGATTAGAGAGCACTCCAGAAGGACATTTCGGATACGAAATGGTATATGTAAAATACTTGTTTCAAGGAGCAAATAATGTCCAAGTGACTGTAAAACAGTCAAGAACAATCCTTTAGGAAGTGACTATAACTTTGTATAGTAAGTATGGCATGGGTCTGACAGAAAACAACTACTTATCTGACTAATACCGCGACAGATATTGAATTATATCTGTTAGACACATGTGCAAAGATCCTTACTTGAATGACTCAATTTATCTCGTGGAAACTGATAACCCGAGAATGAAATATTTTAAAGAAGTTAGTACGCATATCAGCTTACTGAACAAAATCGCTTCTCAAGTACCTAGATGGAAAATATTATGAGTCGCAAATTGATTTGAATGATTAGAATAAAAGGAACAAAAGAGGTTTCAATTAATGGCGTAGGTTCAATTTGGAAAGCGCTTACCGGCAATTTAGATGCCAGTGACGGCGAATACTTTAATGATTGTATTAATGAAATATATAGGGACGAACACCAAATTGAAAGTTTATTAAAAAACCAAATTTCAGTTACAACCTCTGTAATAATAGTATACTACGTAACAAGAGTTGTAAGTAACCCATTACGCACGAAATGAAAAAGTTTATGCACGAAGACGCGCATAAATTTCATGAGAGCGTAATGGGCTTACAACTCGTGTAACGTACTATACTTTTTCTACGCCCATACATTTTCTTCCATTAAATAAAAAACATCGCATTCAGACATATTCGTAGATAAAGTTGAGAAAATGTTCGGATACAATTATATTTTGTTCAAGAAAGTGACAATATAAATGACATGACATTTATTTTCATAGCATGCTACTTAAGAAAACGTGTCCTATTTTTAAAGAAATTGCATAACGTGCTGGCTTCATTTAGGGGCATCACTCTTTCAATCCTAAATATATCTCGCTAATGCTTAAAGTTTTAATGTATTTCAATTGACTAAATTTGTGTAAATAGACCAAATAAACTCTTACGTAAATAAAAATTTTATTGTAATTTAGTTAAGCCAAGAAGTTTAAGTTTTCTTCTCGAAACGCACATGTATGTAATGAGATTTCATTACGTGCATGTTATTGTTAAATGTCATTTACAAGGAATGTTGACAGTGCGATTTTTGACGTTTACAGACATGGGCGTAGAAAATAGTATATTACGTATCAAGAGTTGTAAGTAAACCATTACGCACGAAATGAAAAAGTCTAATCCTAAATATATCTCGCTAATGCTAAAAGTTTCTATGTTTTTTAATTGACTAAATTTGTGTAAATAGACCAAATAAAGTGTTACGTAAATAAAAATTTTGTATTGAAAATTCTTTTAGTTGAACCCGAAACCTATACTGTTCACCGATTGTACCCCATTCCTATCCGAGATAACAGAACAGGGTTACATCACATTTTACCGACGAACAAAAATTATATTGCAAAAGATGATGATTCTATGTTGTACGCCGCATTCCAAAACTTAGATAAATGCAAACCACTGTTTTATAATTTCCAAATATGTGAAAATGTTATTTCATATCCAATTGATAGCAATGCAATCTGTGAAGTTCAAATTTTAAGACCATTACCAGAACTTCCTAGAATGTGTTCAATTTATTTACTTTTTGCAAAAGATTTTAATGTTTTTGAAATTGAAATGAATACTGGCAAAAGCCAGAACAACATCCGAATGGCTGAGGAAGATCCACAGGAGCCCGCTAATGTCGAGGCTATCGTGAGAAAAGTGCTGAAGGAAGTTGTGCCTGAGAGAAGAGTGATACGATGCCGAAATTGCAAAAAACTTATGCACGTGCGTAGCAAATGTCCAACATTGAAAAAATCGACATCCACGATGAAGGTCAAGAAGGAGCAATCGTCAGCCCGTATCCAATAAGCCCCAGTTAACAATGCATGTCGCTATACTTCAAAGACAAGACAAAGGGGTCTTCGTAGACGGTCTCATTAACAACGAGCCTCGCACCATGCTTCTTAATACGGGTGCGACTAGGACAATCCTTGGGCCTACTTTTGCCAAAACACCGGCAAGAATTGAATCATCGAATTGGAAGCTACGCACAGCAACAGGAGAGCCGGCAACTGTGTATGGTGAACTTTCGATTGAATTGACTTTGGGCAGTACTAAACTGAAACACCGGGCTCTAGTAGCGGATATCGAGGATGATGCAATCATAGGGATGGACATCATGAACTCCAGAGGGTTCGAGTTGAATTTCAGAGACGGTGTCTTACGAGTGAATGGAGAAGAGTTGGTGCTTCACGGGAGAAGTGAAGAAATGATTCGTGTTCTACTGGCTGAAGATGTGAGCGTACCGGAGAGGGCTGAAACCATTTTGGAGGCTCGCCTAGATAGGGGTGCGAGCAATGGAAACGTGGTCATGTTCGAGCCCAAGCTCCATGATGAGAAAATTGGACGAGGAATCGCACTAGGGAAGACCTTGTTGCGTTAAATTTGTGCCAGTGAGGGTAATGAATGTCAATTATTACCCGGTGACCTTGAAGAATGGAACGATTTTGGGGCACTGTTCGTCAATTTCCTCTGTGATTAGGAGTGTACGCGGCACTGTTAGCCAAGCCAGTAACATGCCAGCAGAATTGGAGAAGCTGGTTGCTATCTCATCCAAGGACATGGGGCCAGCACAAAATCCCAAACTGAGGGGTGCTAGTCAGGAAGTATCAGGACATATTCGATACCGGAGTAGGCAGAGGCGGTAGAACAAAGGTGGTTCAGCATAAGATCGACACTGGGAGTGCTCGACCGATCCGACAATCAGCCAGGAGACTTCCCCTTGCCAAGAAAGAAGAGGCTGACAAAATAGTCAGTGATATGGAAAAAGAAAGTGTTATGGAATCATCTGATAGTCCTTGGTCCTCTCCAGTAGTACTGGTAGCGAAGAAAGATGGTTCAACCCGGTTTTGCGTCAATTATCGTCAACTCAACAACGTGACGAAGAAGGACAGTTACCCCTTACCAAGAATCGACGACACGCTAGACACGCTGGCTGGATCTACGATTTTCTCGACCCTAGACCTGAAGAGTGGATACTGGCAGGTAGAAATGGCTCAGGAGGATCGAGAAAAGACAGCTTTCACCATCGGCTCAGGATTGTGGCAGTTCACAGTTTATGCCATTCGGCCTCTGCAATGCTCCAGCCACTTTCGAAAGATTGATGGAGACGGTTTTGAAAGGACTATTATGGAAGACGTGTCTGCTCTATCTCGACGACATTATTGTGGTTGGCAGATCGTTCGAGGACCATGTGAAAAACTTGGAGGAGGTATTCCAGCGACTGAGAAGCTCCGGACTGAAATTGAGCCCCAAGAAATGCCATCTGTTCCAGAAAAAGTGCGATATCTCAGTCATTTTTGGAGTGTGGAGATATCTGCAAGATTCTCCTTATCTGCACCTGGACGTTCGATGGAAGTAACACTCCACAGTCTTAGAGATGGGTCGAGGAAGATGCATGCAGCACATCAGAATCTTGACGCCGCTGGATCTGAATATTGTCTCCAACATGCTCCTTATAACTCTCCAGTCCAGCCCATCAATCCCACAGGCCAATTTTGGGATTGCCAGGTCCACAAGATTCTGGTCCAACATCATGTCTCTTAATCTGGTGAGACTCTTCCAGACATCTTCATAAGACGGCTTATCTCGAGAGACCAACTAACAGATGTTTCTCTGGCCCTTCCTCAGCTGTAGCACACCTCCAACTTCCGGATTCTGTTTTCTCGTGGTGGCTTATATATGCGGTAGACGAGGTCGTTTATTCTTTTCATGATCTTATATGGGCCTTCCCACGAGTTCCCGAGCTTCGGTGATAGTCCACGGCGACGTTTAGGGTTGTACAGCCAGACTAGGTCACCTGTCTGATATCCACCAGCATCAGCCTTGATGTAGTAGGTCTTCTTCATTCTGTCGCTGGCACTCTGGATGTTCAAACGGACCCGTTCATGGATTTTGATTTTCTGCTCATCTACTGCCACTCCTTTCCCTAAGACAACGTGGCCGAGATATCGTACTTTCTCTGGAACAGATGACATTTCTTGGGGCTCAATTTCAGTCCGGAGCTTCTCAGTCGCTAGAATACCTCCTCCAAGTTTTTCACTTGGTCCTCGAACGATCTGCCAACCACAATAATATCGTCGAGATACACCAGACACGTCTTCCATGATAGTTCTTTCAAAACCGTCTCCATCAATCTTTCGAAAGTGGCTGGAGCATTGCAGAGGCCGAATGGCATAACTGTGAACTACCACAATCCTGAGCCGATGGTGAAAGCTGTCTTTTCTCGATCCTCCTGAGCCATTTCTACCTGCCAGTATCCACTCTTTGGGTCTTGGGTCGAGAAAATCGTAGATCCAGCAAGCGTGTCTAGCGTGTCGTCGATTCTGGGTAGAGGGTAACTGTCTTTCTCCGTCACGTTGTTGAGTTGACGATAATCGACGCAAAACCGGGTTGACCCATTTTTCTTCTTTACCAGTACTACTAGAGAGGACCAAGGACTATCAGATGATTCCATAACACCTTCTTTTTCCATATCACTGACTATTTTGTCAGCCTCTTCTTTCTTGGCAAGGGGAAGTTTCCTGGCTGATTATCGGAGCACTCTCAGTGTCGATCTTATGCTGAACCACCTTTGTTCTACCACCTCTGCCTACTCCGGTATCGAAGATGTCCTGATACATCCTGACTAGTTCCCTCATTTTTTGGATTGAATTGGTCGTTACTTGATGGAAATCCATAGTATAAAGCACTAAGGTAAACGATTAAATTTCCACAAAACTTTATTAAATTCGCGAATTTAATAAAGTTTTGTGGAAATTTAATCGTTTACCTTAGTGCTTTATACTAGTTCCCTCAGTTTGGGCTTTTGGGCTGGCCCCATGTCCTTGGATGAGATAGCAACCAGCTTCTCCAATTCTGCTGGCATGTTACTGGCTTGGCTAACAGTGCCGCGTACCCAAAATCGTTCCATTCTTCAAGGTCACCGGGTAATAATTGACATTCATTATCCTCACTGGCACAAATTTATCAGCACGCAACAAGGTCTTCCCCAGTGCGATTCCTCGTCCAATTTCCTCATCATGGAGCTTGGGCTCGAACATGACCACGTTTCCATTGCTCGCACCCCTATCCAGGCAAGCCTCCAAAATGGTTTCAGCCCTCTCCGGTACGATCACATCTTCAGCCAGCAGAACACGAATCATTTCTTCACTTCTTCCGTGAAGCACCAACTCTTCTCCATTCACTCGTAGGACACCGTCTCTGAAATTCAACTCGCCTTTGTCTTGTCTTTGAAGTACAGCGACATATGCATTGTTAACTGGGGCTTGTTGGATACGGACTGACGATTGCTCCTTCTTGACCTTCATCGTTGATGTCGATTTTATCAATGTTGGACATTTGCTACGCACGTGCCCAAGTTTTCTGCAATTTCGGCATCGTATCAGTCTTCTCTCAGGCACAACTTCCTTCAGCACTTTTCTCACGACAGCCTCGACATTCGCGGGCTCCTGTGGATCTTCCTCAGCCATTCGGATGTTGTTCTGGCTTTTGCAGTATTGCTTCGCATCCTCGAATTCCAAAGCGTGTGCCAATGCATCTACGAGATGTGTGGGGAGTGCTAGTGTTAAGGCTTGCCTCGTTTCTTGGTAACGAAGCCCATCCAAAAATGCCTGAACTGCTAGTCGCTCCATTACATTTTCCGGTGTAGCTGGGTACGCAAGACGAACCAAGCGTGCAATATCTGCTTCAAATTCTTGCAAGGACTCGCTTGATTTCTGGCATCGATTCTTCAGCTGTGAGTGATATACGTGTTTAAGGTGGGCTTGGCCATAGCGAAGTTCCAAGTGTTTTACCAGCTGTTCATAGTCTTCCTGTTGTTGGGCGGTGAGAGTTTGTAAAATATTTGTTGCTTCGCCACGCAATGCCAGTGTCAATGCTATAGCCTTATCCCCAGCATTCCATCCGTTCGCTTTGGCAGCAGCTTCAAATTGTCGGCGGTAGTTTGCCCATGGTGTATTTCCGTCGAACTGAGGCGGTTTCAATGAGAGCTTTCCTGGTTCCGTACTGACCTTGACATCTTTTATGTCTTTTTGAACTTCCTCCACGTTCGTACTCAGATACGGCATTGAATTTCTGTTGGAAATTTCACGGGTGTACACAGAATCCATTCGGTTTTCCAATTCACTGAATTTTTCCTTGATTTTTTCATTTCTTCCTCCATGTCATCTTTGATTTTCCCCATCTCTGTTTCAACAGTTCCCATTCTTCCTTCCAACCGATTCACCACGCCACAAACTTCTTTCAAACTCATCGAATTTTCTAGAAGCTCCTCCTTCAGACCATTCGAATTTTCCAGAAGCTCTTCTCCCAAATTCTCCGAATTTTCCAGAAACTTCACTTCTAGATTTTTCGAGTTTTCTTGAATTTTTTCTTCGAGACTCTTCACATTTCCTTGAAGTTCTTCTTGTAAGAGATTTGAGCCGGTTCTGGGCCTCCCCCCACTACTATTACGTCATCAGTGACCTTGGGGTGACCTTCAGGGATGACCTTGGTGCATAGGTGCCTGTGTGGGTCTATGACCTTGGGATGTCCTTGAAACGATTTTTTAATTTTGTAATTTTTTCAAGGTTTTTGTTTGACCTTGAGATGACATTTGGGTGACAGAGATTTTTTTTTCATACACGGACAAGTACTTTTTCCAAGTACTTATATATTTTTTTGTACCTCCAAGACTAAAAACATTTATGTGGACACTTGCTACTATGTATGACTTTCATATTATGTACTAACACATGAAAATCTAGAGAAGGCACACGTCCACACACCACGGAGATCCAGTCAGATATGTGAACTCTGATTCCTCTCCGATACTTACCTTGTAGTGGTGGTGGTAGTTAGCGTGTGTGACGTCATCCGACTATGAGGAGTGCATCTGAAGTAGCCCACGCTCGACGCTTATAATATATACGGACAAGTACTTTTTCCAAGTACTTATATATTTTTTTTTTTACCTCCAAGACTAAAAACATTTATGTGAACACTTGCTACTATGACTTTCATATTATGTACTAACACATGAAAATCTAGAGAAGGCACACGTCCACACACCACGGAGATCCAGTCAGATATGTGAACTCTGATTCCTCTCCGATACTTACCTTGTAGTGGTGGTGGTAGTAAGCGTGTGTGACGTCATCCGACTATGAGGAGTGCATCTGAATTAGCCCACGCTCGACGCTTATAATATATACGGACAAGTACTTTTTCCAAGTACTTATATTTTTTTACCTCCATGACTACTGTAACCTTCATGTGTACACTTGTTACTGTGCATGACTTTCATGTGTACCAACACATGAAAATCTAGAGAAGACACACGTCCGCACACCACGGAGCTCCAGTCAAATATGTGAACTCTGATTTCTCTCCGCCAGTGTATACCTTACAGTGGTGGTGGGAGGAAGCGTGTGTGACGTCATCCAACTATGAGGAGCGCATCCAAACACGATTCAGTCAGAATCAACCCAAGCTCGACGCTCTGGTATTGTTTGTGACATGATGTCTGCGATAGTATCTTATACAAGTCGGTGGTGGGGGAGTGGTTCACTATCCATTATAAAAGAAGTGGATATTGTGATACAAAATCAGAAGTTATATACCTAGCAGTCGAGTAGTCAGCAAGAGTAGTGAAGTTATTCAGTGCATTCAGAGACAGGGATATCAGTGAGTGTGTTTTTCTATCGAAAATTATTTATATTTTCCTTATATATTTTCATCATGTCAGTTCCAAAGGTGGATTTACAAAAAATCAATTCTGTGATTAAACAAGAGATGGAAGTATTAGAACAAAGAGTAATATCATCTTTGCCACTAAATGAAGCTTATCCAATAAAGAATATGTCAATTTGTTCAACTCGTTTTGGTAAATCCATTTTGTTAACATTACTCGATGTGAGCAATAACACATTGTTCAAAACATGGCTACCAAAACGTGTTTCAGAGCAATTTAGTGACGACGATGTTACTTGCATCAATTCATCTGATGGTAAATATACCGTAGCATATTTGGGTCAGACTCAACAGAGCTTTGCTGGTATGAAAACACGATCGTTGGTTAAATTCGATCTCATTGAGTAATAGTTAATTTTCACATATCATAGGCTAAGTCGAATTATATTATAGGTGTTAATTGTAAGGAAAATATAAAAAGTATTCATACATTGTTAAACACACTCTTTGGCGGTTGGCATCATCGAAAGTATATGTGAGTTTTATTGATGAATTCTATTATAGCATACTTATTTCAATAATTTTTCTTTGATTTCAGTTTCATTTTCGAGAAAGATGTGGATGCTGTATGCTAGCCAAAACTGGACCGAAGCTGTATACATCACTTCAGCTGTTGAACGATTCACTTCTGAATTGGATGCTTTGAGTGATGATGCTCACCATGCCACCAACTATGACCTGAGCGTGTGTTATGATGAAGAGCAGATCCAGTTATGTTTGCGTGACGCTGAGAACTATCAGAAAGGTGTGGATCTTTGTGAGAAATATACAGATGGTTCTTTGGATCTAGATCAACTCTGCGATGCAATGGTTGAATGTAAGCTGAGGAGATTTCTCTAACGTCTCTTGCCATACCTACCTAATGGAATCATCCAAAAGTACCAACTGGATAGCGATGGTAATGAAATCAAAAATGGTCAAGAAAATCATGACGATGAAGAAGAAGTTATATTAGATTGTTTGTATATACCTAAGACTAATTGAACTGTAAGCTAGTGATATCTGAATAAAAAACATAAAATAGTTCACACATGTTTTATTTACCTATTCCTCTTTTACAAGAATAAAGAAAAAAAAATCAATTCAAAATAATGGAAAATGTATGTGTCTTCAATATCTGCTGTGAACTGATCCGTCCAATGCATTGTATCTCAAAAATGTATCATGTAGAATGAGTGCATATACTTTAGTGTTGGCTGGGAAGTTGACTTTCCTAGTTTCAAACTCGAGCTTAATATCAATAGTTGATGATTTTGTGGCATTCGGCTGATGTGAGCAATCGATGATGAATAGTGGATTTTGTCGAAATTCCCCAATGTCCATGAGAGGTTCACTCATATCTTTATCATAATAACTTCGTTGAAAGTTCTCATAGGCATAATATGCTGAAGTATCAAGTTTCTTATCGAAATCCAAATTCAGAGTTCAAGTACACACGAATGTTATTGATATCAGCAGTTGTGACTTTAGTGATGTCCTTTGCCCTGTCTTCAGACGTGAGTTACGTACCGGTCACCGTCCGCTCCGTACATTCACCCATCCAGGAAGCGCTGACTCAGCAGAATCATATATCTTACAATTCCAGAATTGCTAATTTTATATGTTTACATTCACAATGCGAAATGGAATTTTATTCAGTCTTGATGTAATCTTTGAAGTACAAACTTGTCTAAATAAATAATTTTCGTGTTTTTAAAAACGTTATTCGTTATTTGAAATACGTATTTGGCGCAGTCGTTGTAGGATCTCGAAGGCATCTACCGCTTAGATATCCTTGAGTCTCAACTCTTCATCGAGAAGAACCGGCAGAAAAAGTTCGGGAACGAGAAAAACAAAGTTAAAACTGTGAAAGTACCATTATTGGATTAGCCGCAGTTCGAGGGCAGGTTGCAGAACTTCAGCTCCGGAGACACCACCACCAGAGGATGAAAAAGGCTATTTTGTGAGTTACTCATTGATTCCTTTTTCGTTTCATATGTCAGACTCCTCAACTTTTCCAAATTCCTTGAGTGATATTGGCGCAAAAGTTGAGATAGATTTAGTTGAATCATTAGAAGCTCTCAGCTTAAATAGTAATAAAACAAAAGAATTAGAAAAAATAGTTGAATCAATAATAATGGCAACACCAGTATTTTATATAAAACGTAAATTGTGCTCAGAATAAATTGTTACTGAATGGAATATTTTCCAAGCTAACTGGACCAGCTGAAGAAGTATTTTCGCTTAGTGGTAGCAATGATTTCAATACCATTAAAAATTTATTAATTAATCATTTTGGTGATCAAAGAAATGAAAGCAGTTTATTATCAGATCTAGGTTCATTGAGACAAAGTCCCAGTGAAAATTCATTGAATTTTTTTTCAAGGGTAGTGTCTACACTCAACTTACTCCATAATTTTGTCAATTTTCATGAAATTAATGATCAAATTAAAGTGAGCAAAAAATTACTCTATGATTCACACGCACTACACACATTATTTGTTGGTTTAAGAGAACCTCAAAGTTCTATGGTAAGGTCAATGAAGCCAAATAATTTGGCTGAAGCCCAAAAATATATAATTGAAGACAACAATATTAGATACCTTCAAAAATCTCAAGTAAATAATTTTCATAAATTTCCAACTACTATCAGACCACAGATTGAAAATTTTGGACAACGATACACCCAAAACTACCACTCTGATAGACCCCAATTGCAACAAAATATTCCCCGACAATTTCAAAATCACCAAAACATCTCAAGTCAGCCTCAATTCCCTAGGGGACCAATTCAGATACAACCACGCCAAAGCGGTACACCCCAAAGATATTTCAGTAACAAGGAAGTATTCGGTGCACCCCGAAACGTGTGGAAACCCCATAATGGACCATCCACTTCCAAACCTACCCCTAAGAGTATTGTAACTAGAACACAAAATCTTCAAAACAATTCCAACAGACCCCCCTATCAACAACAATCTCGAAACTATTTCCAATCAAACCCACATCAGAGACGTAACTTCGTTTCTGAAGAACTCCATAATTTTGAATATGACCAAAATTACGAAACACCCGACGAATTCCACCCACAAGAGTATTACCCGAACGAACCTTACGTAGAAGAGACAGAACAATTCGATTACTATGACGAAACACAACAAAATTTTCACGAGATGAGGTCCAACAAGGACGAAACATAATTGAACTGAATACTATATACGACAAAACAGAACTCCCTTACATACAAATCAAAAACCCACCTATTAAACTTTTAATAGATACAGGAGCAACTAAATCATTCATGAACCCCGATATTGCAAACAAATTTTACCCTGAAAATATTTTCAAAGAGCCATTTACAGTCACATCAGTTTTTCAACAATCAAAACGTGATCACTGTGCAAGCATCCCTTCCTTCGATGAATTTAACCATCAACAAATGCTGAAATTTCATTTATTCAAATTTCACCAATACTTTGATGGACTGATAGGACTTGATATACTTAAGCAACTCAACGCTCAAATTGATTTTTCAAACTCAATATTGTATACTCCATCTTCGCAAAATTACATTCAGTACTATGAAACAAAGAAAAGGTTATTATTTTTTGTCGAAATAGAACCCAATACGGGAACCAAAATTAAAGTGCCTGTAAGTCAATCCACGGGCGATATCTTCGTCCCTCCAACAAAAATAAACGAATGTTTGATAAGAGAAACACTAACTACAGCTAATAACGGATACGCATGGGTCGAGTTAGAAAATGGAAATGACTATAATTGCGAAATTCAACTATTTGAGCCACTCAGTACTCATCCATTTTCACCTCAAAACTTTGAACTTTATCATGCGGACATAAACACCTTTCACACAGACGAAAACGACATTCGTAACCTCATTCGTACAGAACATATGAATCAAGAAGAACAGACACACATAAAAAACTTATGCGGCAAATACTCGGATATTTTTCATTATGAAGGGGAAAAACTGACATTTACTAATCAGGTTAAACATAGAATCAAGACAAAAGACGAAATTCCCGTTTATTCCAAGTCGTATAGGTATTCCTTCATTCACAAAGCGGAAGTAGCCAAACAAATAAATTCCATGCTCGAACAAAATATCATCCGCCCCAGTAACTCGCCCTGGTCATCACCTATATGGGTGGTACCAAAAAAAGCAGACGCTAGTGGGAAGAAAAAGTGGAGAATCGTGGTCGATTACCGTAAGGTAAATGAAAAGACCATCGACGATCGCTACCCCCTGCCAAACATCAGTGACATCCTAGATAAGCTAGGAAGGTGCCAATATTTCTCCACCCTAGATTTGGCGAGCGGATTTCATCAAATAGAGATGGCTCCGGAAGACGTTCAAAAGACCGCATTCAATGTCGAGAACGGTCACTACGAGTACCTGAGGGTTCCCTTTGGCTTGAAGAATGCCCCAGCTACTCTGAGTAGGGTGATGGATGACGTCTTGAAAGGGCTGCAAAACGAAATATGCCTGGTATACATGGATGACATTATTGTATACTCAACATCTTTGCAGGAACACATGATTAATTTAAAAAGAGTGTTTCAAAGGCTACGCGATACTAACTTGAAAATTCAGATTGATAAATCAGAATTTCTCAAGAAGGAAGTTGCTTTTCTCGGACACATTGTAACACCACAGGGCGTAAAACCAAACCCAGATAAAATTAGAGCAATAATGCACTATCCTATTCCAAAAACTACAAGACAGATAAAGGGATTTTTGGGACTTTTAGGGTATTACCGTAAATTTATCAAGGACTTTGCAAAAATCACAAGACCATTCACACACTGTCTGAAAAAAGGCGCTGAAATAAAACACGACGCCACCTTCCTTAAAGCTTTTGACCATTGCAAAACCTTACTGACAAATGACCCCATACTACAATACCCAGACTTCGACAAACCCTTCAACCTAACCACAGACGCTTCAAATTCGGCCATTGGATCTATTTTATCACAAGGTCCTGTTGGGTCTGACCGCCCTGTTGCCTACGCATCAAGGACGCTTAACGATGCTGAACAAAACTATAGCACCATTGAAAAGGAACTCTTAGCGATTGTATGGGCAACAAAATATTTTCGACCGTATCTTTTCGGTAGAAAATTCGTTATTTTAACAGACCACAAACCACTACAATGGCTGATGTCGCTGAAGGAGCCAAACTCGAGACTAATCCGATGGAAACTGAAGTTAGAAGAATTCGACTACGAGATTCGATATAAAAAAGGAAAAAAAAAACACCAATGCAGATGCCCTATCGAGAATTGAAATCCATGCCAACGAAGTAGAACCACAACCAAACACTTCGAAGACCAGAACGGAAGACATAGATGAAACATCTCCATTCCTCCAATATATGAAAAAGTTCAACGTAGAGCAAACTCGTACACGGGACCCGGACACCTCATCCCTAGTCAATAACCTCGACGAAACCCCAGACGAAAACGAAATCGAAGTGGAAACTGAAACTTCAACTTCAAGCGAGGAAGAACCAGTCCAAGAAATCACCCCAACCCCAAACGAAGAAAATAATGAAACAGTCCACACGAATGCCGAGGACCCTGTACAAGAAATAAATGCAAGTGAATCACCGATTAACGTATTTCAAAATCAAATCCATATTTCTAAATCGGTATTGCCCAGAAGGACTACAAAAAAATGTTTATGGGAACCAAACAAGAAGAATTTATGGAACATTTATATAGTGGACAATGACCTTTCCCCAATTATCACATTTTTCAAAGACTTTGGACAGCCTAAAAAGACGTACGCTTTTTATTTTAATGACGATGATTCGAACAAACTGTACGAAAGTCTCAGTAACCTTATGATGCAAACTTTCAAAAATTCGACATTCAATTTGATAAAATGCAACACTAAACTTGAAAACATCACAGAACTATACAGACAAAAAGAACTTTTAGTATACAATCATGAGACTAAAACAAATCACCGTGGTATTCAAGAAACCTTACAACAAATAAAAAGAAAATACTATTGGCCAAAATGTGCTAACGATGTTAGAAACTATATAAATAAATGTGATATCTGCCAAAAAACAAAATATGACAGAAGCCCACCGAAAATCAATTTTCAAATTACACCAACACCTAGGAAACCCTTTGAAGTAGTACATATTGATGTTTTCCAGGCCAATAGCCAAAAGTTTTTAACTATCATAGACACCTTTTCAAAATACGCTCAAGCTCTTCCTCTAACAGCGGCAAATGCAGTCTCCATCGTGGAGAATCTTATCATATTCATGTCATTTCATGGATTACCCCTAAAAATTGTAGCCGACAGCGGAACAGAATTCAAAAATTCGACGCTAACGGACTTCACAAAACTTCACAAAATTGACCTTCACCTTGTAACCCCAAAAAATTCCACTAGCAATGCCCCCGTAGAACGGCTTCATTCAACTTTACTCGAGCATTTGAGGGTTTTAAAACTTGAAAACCCCCGTGCAGAAGTAACGAGTCTAATGCCCTATGCTATTTTTGGGTACAACCACTCCATACACTCTGTCACCAAACAAAAGCCAATCGATATTGTGGGAGGACACCTCGACACAAAAGACCCCTTCGACTTAGACATACAATACGAAATTTTAAACAATTATATACAAGAACATAAACAAAAAACACTTCAGATTTTCGACCACATACACGACATTTCTCAAAAACAGAAAGAAAAAAATATTGAAAAACAAAATCTAACTCGGGAAGAACCAGCAAATTACACTAAAAATGACGAAGTTTATCGACACGATGTCAAAACACGTGGAAAAAAATTAAACCCCCCATTTATTAAAGAAACTGTCATAACTGATCAAGGACTGAAACTGAAAACCAATCGTAATACCTATCACAAAAACATTTTCAAGAAACCTCGAGCCTCAGTAACAAAACCAAATTTGTTACAGGACCCTCCTACTCCTGACGATAGTTCATCTGACGATCCCCAAGAAAGTACAAATAACTAATTTGAAGAACAACCCAGGAATCTTGCCCTTTCGGATGGGGACAGCAAAAATCAAAGTAGCCACCCATACGTTTTTACACTACATCGATTTCAAACCAATATCAGATGAAATCGAAATATTAGCTCCAAATTATAATGTACTAAAATCATCTCTTGCGAACTATAACCTCAATTCTAAATATTTAACATCTCTACACGAATATACTGAACAACACATTGATTATCAGATGAAATCGGTAAAGGAAAAATTTCGATCAGTCTATCCTTTAACGAACAGACAAAAAAGAGGACTAATCAATGGTTTAGGGAATATCATTAAATCTATTTCTGGCAACTTAGATCAAGAAGATGCCGAACGCTATGATGCCGCAATCGAAAAATTGCAAAACAATCAAGAACAAATTGTCAACTCTCTAAATCAGCAAATATCGTTGACCCACAAAATTTTAAAGAATAATAATGAAACATTTTCATTAATGGTTCATAACCAAAATGTAATCAGGGAAAGTATAGAACAACTGAATAACAACAGCACATATTTCCTGTCACTTGTAGACACATACACCCAAATAAAATTCAATTTGGATACACTGCTTTCAATTCTCACAAGTATTGAAAATGCTATATCAGATTTATTAGACCAACTCGGAAAATGTCAATATTTTACCACCCTTGATCTAGCCTCAGGTTTTCATCAAATTAAAATGCATCCTAAAAACATAGAAAAAACTGCTTTTTCTGTTGAAAATGGTTTATACGAATTTCTCAGAATGCCTTTCGGAATGAAAAACTCTCCTAGTACTCTCCAAAGAATTTTAGATCATATTCTAACCGGACTTAGAAACGAGATATGTTTGGTATATATGGATGATATAATTATTTATTCCCCGACTATAGACGAACACATATCTGACTTAAAACTAGTTTTCAAACGATTAAGAAATGCAAATTTGAAAATACAACCGGACAAATGTGAATTTTTAAGACAAGAAGTCGCCTATCTAGGACACGTTATTACTAAAGATGGAGTGAAACCAAACCCAGCGAAAGTCGATTGTATAATTAATTTTCCAGAACCAGTTAACCCAAGAGAAATTAAACAATTTCTAGGACTTGCAGGTTATTATAGAAAATGTATTCCAAATTTTTCAATAATTTCTAAACCCATTACAAGATTATTACAGAAAGATGTATCTTTCCATTTTGATGAAGAATGTAAAAAATCCTTCCAAGAATTGAAAAAAGCCTTGACTTCAACCCCTATTTTGATTTATCCAAATTTTGAAGAACCATTTA
Source organism: Chrysolina americana (assembly GCA_958502065.1). Lineage (NCBI taxonomy): Eukaryota > Metazoa > Arthropoda > Insecta > Coleoptera > Chrysomelidae > Chrysolina > Chrysolina americana. The sequence continues at coordinate 37,038,701 of OY293420.1, forward strand.
TCTTGACAACCGATGCAAGCTCATTTGCAATTGGATCCGTATTATCCCAAGGACCAATAGGAAATGACTTACCTATTGCCTATGCATCTAGAACATTATGTCCCGCTGAAACAAAATATTCAACTATTGAACGAGAACTTTTATCCATGGTATGGTCAGTTAAACATTTTAGACCCTATCTTTATGGTAGATAATTTAAATTTATAGTAGACACTAACATGGTTATTTTCAATTAAAGACCCTGGCATTAGATTAGCCAGATGGCGTTTGAAATTAGAGGAATACCAATTCGAAGTTATTTATCGACCCGGAAAAATTCATAAGAACGCAGACGCTTTATCTAGAATCAGAATGAATCATTTTGATGATTGTAGCAAAGTCTTATCAAATATTTTAATGGCAAATGATAATCTTGAAGAACATGATATTTCAGATACAGAGACTGAAGTAGCTCAAGAAACTGTATTAGAAGAATTAACAAACTTTTCTAGACTTTTTAAAATCAAATCATTAATTGATTACTCAAAATTTAAATTCATCAATGATCAATTACTAGACAAAAGTCATAAAGATATTGTTATTTTTCCACAACACAGAAAATTAACACCATTACATGATAAAATACTTGACGATATATTTGAAGAAGATATAGATTTTTATCAAAATAAATATTGTTTCCAGTAGAACTGTAAAAGATCGGAAATATTATTTGATATTAGTACCTTTTGAACCTGAAGATGCAATTGAATACATGTTCAGTTCCTTATATCGATGCCAAGACACATTTCAACCCTCAAAAACGTATTATGTCGAAAATAATGTCGATCTACCTATTCAAGAAATGCTTTCATATATCTTAGCAGATAAAGAGAATATTAAATTCGAAATATGTCAAGACGTAGTTCGAACCCCCAACGAAAATGAAATACCAATAATATTAGATCAATACCACAATGGTAAAAAGAATTTGCATCGTGGAATAAATGAAACTTTGAGAAGAATAAGAGAAAAATATAATTGGACCGGCATCACAAAAGATGTTGAAAATTTCATAAAAGCTTGTGAAAGGACCCCGCACACCTTATATGGGAAAATGGCTCTCCGTCAAATTTCTTGAATTTTTGATATGTTGTAGAATTGATCATTCCGATGAAATGTTTCAACGGGCGCAACACGATCCTATGACTAGTTTTCGAGATACAGGGTGTTGAATATGAGAAACATCCACTTTTCATCACTCTGTATCTGCCAAGTTACGATTTAGTTCGGATTACTCTTTTGTGGGATCATCATCACATCCGTGTATGATGAATTCATGAGAAATTCATTTCCAAATCTTTTCGTAGTATAGGGCGATTTCACTTGAAAACAATGCTATTTTGAGACTTTCATAATTTAGTTGTTTTATAAAGAGAAAATGCGAGAAAAGGTAGAATTATCACATAATATTATAAATTCATTTCATCTAGCATCACAGTGGATACAATTCATACAAGGTGATTCACAAATATGGAAACAAATGAATTTTGGTTTTTGGGACACCTTGTAGTAATAAACCAAACTAAAATGACAAAATTCACTTGAAGAATGTTAAATGATATGTTTCATCGTATACAGAGTCGAATGATATCAATTTGAAAAAAATTAAAAAATTAGTTATACTTTAATAAATAAAAACCTTGATTTTTTAAATCACCCTATATCTCATAAGGGAGTCCGAAAAGATAGCGATATTTTTTCACGGGAGAACTCAAAATACTTTCATTCATATCGTACAAAATTTTCATCAAATTCCTATGACAGGTTTTTTATATACAAGGCGAACAATTTGTGAAAAAGTCCATATATTTCACTATTTTACGCTAATAAATGACCACTCTACCTATCCATTGAGGTTTCCTGATGTGATTGAGAAGATACTTATTTGATATTTATTCAAAACGTAAAAGTAAGGAATTCAGTGAAGTGAAATCAACATTATTTCAACTCATAACAACTTGTACGGCCTTGCCAGATGGCACACATAATATGTATCCCATGGCTATTGGGAATTCAAGATAAGGGATACTCCCTCTGGTGTCGGGTTTTGAATCTATACTTACGTGAAAATGAGGTTGACTATGATTTTGACATTTTGAGCATTTCTACAACAATAGCACAGAGCAACCATAAAGCTGTCCTGATGAGTGGGAAACCACGAAACAGCTGTCGACAGATGATGGTGGCTCTCGGAATCAAAACATAAATCACTCTATTTACTTCTATATATATATATATATATATATATATATATATATATATATATATATATATATATATATATATATATATATATATATATAATATATATATATATATATATATATATATATATATATATATATATGAAAACTAAAAGTTCGGGTTGAACCGCGTCTAGAATTTGTTGAAATTCGACGTTTCGGCTCCGATTTTGGAGCCATTTTCAAGAACTGAAAAAGAAAGAAAATTAATGAAAGGTTAAAACGTAATTCTACGCTGAGGTCTCAATCTGCCTACTCCTCAGGTATAATTACGTTAGGTTTTTGTGACTTGACGTCGGGGTCTCAATCTACCTACTCCCCATGTCTCGTCACTGGTTCTCTCTAAGGTCTCAATCTGCCTACTCCTTCGAGAGAACTGAGGAATTGTGGGTTGAGGAACTGTATTTATAGTGGACGTGGCTGTAATGGCCGTGTGCAATGTATTGGCGCGAGGTGAACTATGGGCGGGAACTGAATTGGCGCTAGATGAGCTGTGTGCGGGAACTTGGTTGGCGCTAAGTGAGCTGTGTGCGGGAACTGGGTTGGTGGGAAATGAGTTTATGCGTGCAATGAGAGGCTTCCAGGTATTGGGAAGTCTACGTCCGTCGTCGCGAGTGTTGAGGCAATTGGGGCGCTTCTCTATCTCAAGGGCTTCTCGGATGATCCTGGTTTGCAGAGTTTTCTCGGTGGAAATTGTTTTTGTGTTTTGGAAGTCTATTTTGTGACCTGTGTCTTCTCGATGTTTATAAAGTGCGGAAGTGGAAGATGCCTGACGCACAGCAAGTTCGTGTTCGTAGACTCTGGAAGTTACTCGTCTATTAGTCTGGCCAATATAAGTTCTCGGGCAGTCTGAACATGGTATTTCATATATACCTTGAGAATCGTTTGGTATTGTGTCCTTGGGAGATCTGAGAAATTTGGATATTTGGTTGTTGGCCGTGAATATTGTTTTTATCTCGTGTTTTCTCAAGATATTACTGATTTTGTCTGTCACACCTTTGATGTATGGTAGGAAAGCTTTGTGTGGCTGAATACTCTCTAGTGGATCGTTCGTTTTTGGAGGACGGGTCAGTTGATGGCGGATAGACTTGTCGATTAGCGAATTGTTGTAACCATTTTGGAGTAAGGCTGATTTCAGTTTGTCCAGCTCTTGTGGTCTATTCTGGTTGTCGGTAAGCTGAATTGATCTGTATATCAGGTAGTTCAATACGGAGTTTGTTTGTGCTGGATGGTGATGAGAGTTTGCGTGTAGGTATCGGTTGGTGTGGGTCTGTTTCCTGTGTACTGTGTGGGTGAAAGAGTTGTTGGATTTCGTGATGAGAACGTCCAGGAAAGCTAGGGAGTTGTTCATTTCGGTCTCCATTGTGAATTTCATGTTGGGATGGATATCGTTTGTAACCCCAAAAAATTCCACTAGCAATGCCCCCGTAGAACGGCTTCATTCAATTTTACTCGAGCATTTGAGGGTTTTAAAACTTGAAAATCCCCGTGCAGAAGTAACGAGTCTAATGCCCTATGCTATTTTTGGGTACAACCACTCCATACACTCTGTCACCAAACAAAAGCCAATCGATATTGTGGGAGGACACCTCGACACAAAAGACCCCTTCGACTTAGACATACAATACGAAATTTTAAACAATTATATACAAGAACATAAACAAAAAACACTTCAGATTTTCGACCACATACACGACATTTCTCAAAAACAGAAAGAAAAAAATATTGAAAAACAAAATCTAACTCGGGAAGAACCAGCAAATTACACTAAAAATGACGAAGTTTATCGACACGATGTCAAAACACGTGGAAAAAAATTAAACCCCCCATTTATTAAAGAAACTGTCATAACTGATCAAGGACTGAAACTGAAAACCAATCGTAATACCTATCACAAAAACATTTTCAAGAAACCTCGAGCCTCAGTAACAAAACCAAATTTGTTACAGGACCCTCCTACTCCTGACGATAGTTCATCTGACGATCCCCAAGAAAGTACAAATAACTAATTTGAAGAACAACCCAGGAATCTTGCCCTTTCGGATGGGGACAGCAAAAATCAAAGTAGCCACCCATACGTTTTTACACTACATCGATTTCAAACCAATATCAGATGAAATCGAAATATTAGCTCAAAATTATAATGTACTAAAATCATCTCTTGCGAACTATAACCTCAATTCTAAATATTTAACATCTCTACACGAATATACTGAACAACACATTGATTATCAGATGAAATCGGTAAAGGAAAAATTTCGATCAGTCTATCCTTTAACGAACAGACAAAAAAGAGGACTAATCAATGGTTTAGGGAATATCATTAAATCTATTTCTGGCAACTTAGATCAAGAAGATGCCGAACGCTATGATGCCGCAATCGAAAAATTGCAAAACAATCAAGAACAAATTGTCAACTCTCTAAATCAGCAAATATCGTTGACCCACAAAATTTTAAAGAATAATAATGAAACATTTTCATTAATGGTTCATAACCAAAATGTAATCAGGGAAAGTATAGAACAACTGAATAACAACAGCACATATTTCCTGTCACTTGTAGAAACGTACACCCTAATAAAATTCAATTTGGATACACTGCTTTCAATTCTCACAAGTATTGAAAATGCTATATCATTTGCTAAGCTTGGTACTTTACATCATAGCATAATATCTATCGATGACATGAAATCAATATTCAATTCTCTTCTCGAACATCATTCCAGAGATCAGTTAGTTTACTCAGATACTAAAGACACGTATAAACAATTTGATATAACCCCAGTTGATGCATATTTTTCAAATACCAAACTAGTTTTTGCGCTGCGTATCCCCTTAGTCCACCCTGATGTCTTCACCCATTACCACCTCTACTCAATACCCACACAGAATTCCACAACAATTATTCCCAAAAATACCTTTTTCACAATGAGTAACGAACTATTTCAATATGACGCCAGGCCATGTTTTTACCTGAATCCAAACTACCTATGTCAGAATAACTACCTGATTGATGGTACCCAAGAAAGCGATTGCATTTTCTCAATTCTTCAAGTAAAATACAACAAAGCCGAATGCAAAATGGCTAATATAGTTGTAAATAAGCCCCTAATTGAGGAAGTTAGTGAATCCAGTTATATCGCAATTTTCCCTCACGAAGAGAAAGTCCAAACCCGATGTGACGAAACTGACTTTGTGATGCTCAACGGATCATTTCTCATCGAAATCCCATACCAGTGCAGCATCCTAACCTCTGGACAGGGATACACCAACGAAAAAGGCGATGCCAAAGGGAAGCCACTGTTCCTCCCCGAAGTCAAAATACTCAAGCGGATCATGGAAAAAAGCCAACTTCAACTAGATGATATTTCACTAGACCAACTACACGATTTGCAAGTACAAGGGAACCGACTTCAACCATTGCAGATTGAATCCCCGAGGTATTCCAGCCATCATCCTTGGACGATTCCTTTATACATAATCATCATCCTAGGAGTCGTAATATTCAGCCTGAATAAGTTCAGGAAATCCAAGGGAAGGACCAAAGAAGCCACACAACCCTTGCCGTCTTCAGAAGTTTTGTTTGTCCCAACCAAAACTTCATCTTAGGAGGGAGGAGTTACGTACCGGTCACCGTCCGCTCCGTACATTCACCCATCCAGGAAGCGCTGACTCAGCAGAATCATATATCTTACAATTCCAGAATTGCTAATTTTATATGTTTACATTCACAATGCGAAATGGAATTTTATTCAGTCTTGATGTAATCTTTGAAGTACAAACTTGTCTAAATAAATAATTTTCGTGTTTTTAAAAACGTTATTCGTTATTTGAAATACGTATTTCGTGGTAGTGCTTTGGAATCCAATGATGATATAACGAGGTGTTTCAAGGGCATTGGTTGTCTTGATAGCCCATATGTCTGAAGATGTGCCACGTAGTGATGGAAGTTCATAGAGATCCCACATGCGATAAGCCAACTTGATTTTAGCATTCAGACCACTTTTGTTGATTCTATTCAAAAGTTTTAGCTTGTGCTTATCTTCTGGCACTATGTGTCTTATTTTCCACTCAATTTTATTAATTTCCAAATCAGCATCAACCTCACCAATATATGAGTTCTTGAAAGATCGAGCGATTATTAAGATCATTTCTTGTTTGGCATTCAAGATACTTTTGTTGTAATCTTCAGCGAAACCCATCAAATAATTTAGTGGTAATTTGCCACTGAATACATGACTGGTTGTATCCAAGATATTCTGTTTAGTTTCCGAAAGTCCCCATTCAGTGGGTAATAATGTATTAGCATGTGTTTTTCCAAATGAAATCATAGTCTTCATTGTAGATGTTATCTCCGGCTTCCTGACGACAGCAACTTGTTCACCTCCCATTTCATAGCGAATTTCATCAAAAAGGAAAGCGATAGCATTGTTCGAGAGATAACATGATTTCGTTTCATCTTTAGGTGTGATTTTACCCTCTATATAAATGAAACTCTCAGCAATGTCGAGTATAACATCTTGATTATTGATTGCAATTCGAATTTCATCTGAATTTCTGAATAATGGTGATCCATATGGTTTGTATGTGTGCTCATGTAAACTTGTGAGGAAATGATCGAGCATCGGCTCATCGAATATATTAAATTTTTCACTATTTGTTTCGAGCACCATTGTTCCTTATTTTCAGTCCAATTGATTTCAAAAATTTGAGATCTCTCACTGACAGAGCGTAGTGTGCTAACTGTTTAGCGTACACTTTTGGAATGAGCCTTTTTCTAGCCGAGCCTTCCTTTTTAGCTGTTTGTGGAAACTTTTCAAATCCTCGTCGATTCTGTCTATTATAACAAAAACCCATGATAGTTATGAGATTTTTTTCAATTCCAAAATTATGACAATCTCTTCTGCACTTCCAAAATCAATGAGATTATTTTTGTAATCCAAAATACGCACTGTGATGTTATAAATCAACTGACGATCTTCTGGACTAATGGGCATATATATAATCTTGTGTGGTTCTTTTGTGAGATTGAATCCAGGCTCCACATCGATATCGAATGAAAAAATAATGTGGGATTCGTCATTATTTATGTATGAACCAGACATAATGTTGCAATCTAAGCGGATGAGTCTTACAGTTGTTATGTTTATCGGTTGTGAGGATTCATGTATCTGATTCGGTTGGAATTTATCAAAATTGAAACCCATCATCTTTGCTATGGAATTCGAATGAGTTAGATCAATTTCATATTTTGATCGCATCTCACATTTGAAAGTATTATTATTGGCATGTAGGTAGAATATTTATTGTTGTCTACAACACAATCGAGACAACCTACGCCTTTTCGGAGATGGTTCATCAATATCCATTTCATTTTTATTAGCACCAATATTCATATCATTTATATTGCAGTAACAACAGAATATTTTCCGTGGTGGAGGACCATCATTCACATCAGAATCTGGAATGCTATTGCCGTCAAGATTGTGGTGGTCAGTACAATATCTATATTTCATTATGTCGACATCATCTTGTAGACTTTTAGGTAACTTTTCCCAAACATAAGCAATCTCATGTGCAGCACATGCGAGTATTACTTCCTTCTGCATATTTGCAAGCATCACTCGATCCATTCTTATCGGGGTGTGATATTTTGAATACATCTTAAGTGAAAATCCCATCCCCTTAATAGCCTCTCGAGTCATTGCTGGAGTTGTATCCATTTTGTAATAATTCAGAGAGAAACTTCAAGCACAAGTGACCGCAGAAAACTGTGTTTAACTTCTGCTGACGATCATAGTTATATAGAATTTTCACTTTCGAACATTTCTGAAAGTATTGAATCAACTCTTTTGGTGGGGGTAGATCTCCAAAACTATCAAAGTATGCAATGTCTTTCCCACATTTGCTGTATGCCACCCAATGTGTTCCCGATCCTCTTATTCCATCTAAATTGACAATGGCGGTCTCGTGGTGTCGTGGACCTCTAGTGGGTAATGTATCACGCATGAAAATACCACGAAAGTATGGAATTTTTATTTTCTTGGCATAATAATTGAGATCGATGTCGGTGAGAGGTCGTCGAGGTAGGGAATCAACTAGTTTTCTGGATTGTATGGTTTCAAGTAGAGTCCGAGTCCTTTACGGTACGGTTTAAGGTATACACCACTACCACTTTTACCCAATGCCACACTTTCCATTTTCTTATTATGGCGATTCGCTTCGATTAGGGCGGTTCTGCTTGCTTTTGCTGAATTCACAGCTCTGGTGATGCCTGCAACAGCACCCGCTGAACTTCCGAGCGCGGACAATCCAGCAAAATCGGTATCAGTGGTAGATTCCCTCCGACCTTAGGAATTGGAATTATGCGGGGTGTGCGGATTGTTTCCTTTCCACCAGCAGCTTTGAGGTATTTACGTGCCGCATGTAATGCCACTACGGTAGCTTTCTTTAAATTATTCGTTACAAATTGCTCACCCCCAGCTTTTTTCAGTACATTCCGCACTTTATGAACCACCCCAGAACCAAAGGCGATTTGTCTGAGATTATTTTTCTTTTTCTTCGGTTGATTTTTCTTCTTTTTCTTTATAGTAGTACTACAACCCATACCGAAACGTCTCTTTGATTTCACAATATTGGTAACGAGTAGGGCAGCTGCTCTTTCCTTAATACCAGTGTCCTTCGATTTAACCCTATTCCAAGCTGCGTATTCGAGTTCTTTGTCTGCTCTATGTCTCGCTGTGAGATCAGTTCGATGATTCAAATATTGAATATCGTGTTGTTTGCATGCAATATCCAATTTATTGATTCCGGGATCTTTGCGGGCTAAACGTTTTTCCAATTTTGTACCGAGTCCACAGTACTGATATCCTCCGGGTAAATGTAATTCGAACGGAAGTTTGTTTATCAAATTATTAACAAATCCACGTCCGCTCTTTCTGGATACACCACGAACACATCCGTATCGTTTGATGGTACTCATTTAAATGAAACGTTCACGACATATCATCGCTTACATAGTCTCCAACCACGGTACGATGCGCATTGTAAAGCAGAAAAAAAAGTTTGCTGTAGAAAATCTAGATGAAAAATTCGGTTGTGGATTGAATGGACAGAATGTGTTGCGGCATGGTCCGCTACTTCCACCATCTGTTCGAAGACTCATTATTGGACCGTCGAATTGTGGAAAGACGAATGCCATGATCTCTCTTCTGACACATCCACAAGGACTACGATACATAAACGTTTATCTCTATTCGAAATCACTCAATCAGCCCAAATATCAATTCCTACGAAATGTATTGGAACCCATAAAGGGTTTGGGATTTTATACGTTCAGTAATAATGCGGAAATAGTGGAACCGTCCGATGCCAAACCAAATTCTGTTTTCATTTTCGATGATGTAATATGTGAAAAACAGGACATTATAAGATCATACTTCTGTATGGGACGTCATAAAGATGTTGACTGTTTTTATCTTGCTCAAACATATTCACGAGTGCCCAAACAGTTAGTGCGAGACAATACAAACTTTATTGTAATGTTCAAGCAAGATGAAACGAATCTACATCATATTTATTCTGATCACGTGTCACCCGATGAAACATTCAAACAATTCCAATTGATGTGTGTTACATGTTGGGAGGATCAATATGGATTTCTGGTCATTGATAAGGATAGAAAAATGCATGAAGGTAGATATCGCATGGGGTTCGATAGTTTTATATATCCATGGCACTGTAATCCACATTCAATCGATCGTTGAATTGCATAGAGGTTACTTCAGTGTATTCTCTTGACAAAAACAAAATGAAGACAAAAAATGATTCAGTAGCTGAAAATAAAAACAATGAATTGAATTTGAAACGTCAACTGGTTGAGACAACAGAAGCTGTACGGCAGAAATTCAATTCTATCAAGAGTGGACTTATTGAAAATCGAATGGCGCTTGAAAAACTCTATGATCCCATAATGAAGCCATTAAAGGTTATATCTTCAGCTGCTACCATCAAATCACCAAAGTCAACGTTTCCAATGAAGCAAGGTAATATTCAGTCTACTCCAACAAAAGTTACGAGTACCCCAATAGGGAAGGTTCCATCCTCATATAATAGTGAAATATCATCTGCTGACAGTGAGACAGGTATTATCAAAGAATTAGGAGAAAATGAAATGTCCATATTCGAAACACCGTCATCATCTCGAATAGGTGATTATGATTCCTCTGATTTTGAAGACAATATTGGAGATGTTTTGAAAAGACATTTGGAAAATGTTAAAACAAAGAATGTTGCATATGATACAATATATGGTATACGTTTAGATCCTACTACACAAAAACTGAAAATGGGTAGTCTCAATGTACGTTTCAGTGATGGGAATATTATATTTTGGAATGACAATAAAACAAAAAATCATGAATTCCCAGGTAGTCCGGAGTTATACATGATTTTTTTGAAAAATCCACCTGAAGTCAATTTCAATGATGAAATTCGTCATACATATGCTAAAATATTGAGACTAACGAATGCACCATACAAACAACATCAACTAAGAAATGGTTTCAAACATACGAATTCTAAAAAATTTCGTGAAGTTATCAAACCAGTACTGAACTTATCACATCATCTGTCGACGAGGAGTAGAACAAAAAAAGGTAAAGGGTTCAATCGGATGCAAAAAAAGTATTATACCAAACCTGCGAATTATGTGTACTGGAATTCACCTGACGAGTTAGTCGATCGTTTACGACTGTTGATATCCTCGAAATCGGCTGGACATACTGGACACGACAATGAAATAATTTCAATAATTGAAGAATTACGTGAGGAAGGTATAATATATTGAAACGTTCAAGAAAATGGTCACTTTGTCCTCATTATATGATGCAGTAACATTGTTGAATTATGTGTACGGAGACGAAGTAGAACAGTTATAGTGAGAGGATGGATAATGAAATAAGTGATCTTAAACGACAAGTTGTCAATGAATTACATACACCGGCGAGACGTAATTTCGCCAGAAGAACCACCACCCTCAAAGGTTTTGCAGATCTATGGCAGCTTGATCTTGCCGAATTACAACCCTATGCTAAACATAATAAAGGATATAACTATGTTCTTGTAGAAATTGATTGTTACTCAAAATATCTATGGACAAAACCGATTAAAAATAAAACAGGTGGTGCTGTAACGGATGCAATGGAAGATGTGCTGAAAGAAGCCGACTATTCTCCGAAACATCTACAAAGCGATCAAGGAAAAGAATTTTTCAACAAAACTTTCTCATCTCTAATGGGCAAATATAATATCAATCATTATTCAACATTCATGAAGGCGGCCATAGCAGAAAGAGTAATTCGAACAATAAAGACGTGGCTATATAGAGAATTTTCAGCGATGGGACACAACAAGTGGTTAGATGTTCTTCCTATGATAACAAGAAAATATAACCATAAAGTGCATCGTACAACTGGTATTGAACCAATTAATGTTACGCCAACAACAAAACTAAAATTTAAAGGTGCCAAAGTCATCCGTGGAAAACAAAGTCTTTCCAAATTTCGAATGAATGACATTGTACGTATAAGCAAGTACAAAAATATCTTTGAAAAGGGGTACACTGCCAATTTTACAACTGAACTATTCAAAATCATTAAAATTATTAGGACATATCCCACAACGTATATTCTTGAAGATATGAATGGTCAACCGATTAAAGGTGGTTTTTATGAAGAAGAGTTATTAAAAACGAAAAATCCTGACATTTATCTAGTTGAAAAGGTGAAGTGGTTAGGCCTTCCGAGTGAACACAATTCATGGATTGATAAGCGTGACATGGTTTAATATACCGGGTGGCTACGGAAGTATTGCCTACGGAATATCTCAGTTATTGTATGAAGTAGGTTTGTGAAATCTGGAGCGTCGATATAATGACATAAGAGCTAGAATTTGAGCATATTGACATGTCGAAGTTAACTTCCGGTCTGACCGGAAGTAACATCAACTTTCTTATTTTAAATGGAAACCCTATTTTTTTTCTTTTCGCTTTATTCAGCATTCAATTCCCTTTCCAATGACATATCACAAGTTGGTATCTAACCAGAAACTAGATCAGAAAAAAATTATTATTGAAATTCACCGAGTAGGCCGTGGAAGCAAAATGAAAGCCAAAAATTGAAAAGTTGGCTATGGAAACCATACGTCACTTGATAACAGTTGCTACTACTGTGATATTTTAATTTCATTCGTCGGCGTTATAAAAAGCCGACAAAAAAATATTGGAAAAATTGGGAAAAAACAATACTCTGTAGGTCCATAACTTAAATAGGAACATACAACTTTTTCTTGCCTGTACTATTCAGCATAACCATTCCTTTCTAATGATATAATAGAAAGTAATTTTTTGAAATGAAATACCAAAAAATCCAATTATTATTATTCAAATAACAAAAAAACAGATTTATCGAAAAAAAAAATTCAAATTGATAGGATTTAAGATAAAATAAATTCAAAACAAATGTTCGAAATGCATTTCCTCAGCGTCAATACATTTATTGACTCTGGTGATATTTTCATGTAAAACGTTTCTCAACATTTGGGGCGTGATATCTTGGAAAGCTCTACGAATTTTTACTTCTATCTCATGTAGAGTTGTAGGCTGTGTAGAATACACCCTATTTTTAAGATGCCCCCATAGAAAAAAGTCGCACGGAGTAAGATCAGGTGACCTTGGTGGCCACCTGACTGGACCATGGGTTGTTATAAGTCTCTCTTGAAAGCGATTTTGAAGATAATTTCTCGCTATTCTTGAATTATGCGGAGGGGCGCCATCTTGCTGGAAGTACATTCTCTCAGTTATTTCCGCTGGTAGGTTGTTGATGAATTCCGAAATTTCATTCGTTAAAAAATTAAAGTATCTCTCTCTCCGGTTAGTTGGCCTTGAAAAAGAATGGGGCCAACAATATGAGTTCCATCTATTCCTGCCCAAACATTCACACCAAATCTCTCCTGGAAGCCACCTTGTCGAAACCGGTGCTCGTTTTCTATCGCCCAGTACGTGAAACAAAAGACCGTTCACACTTTTAGCACTTCGACTATCGACAATAATCCAAATAAAGTACAGTACCTACCTTGTATTATTCCTGTTAAATAATCCATTGTTGGTAAATCTTTACTCGTCCGTAAACAAGATATAATAGTTAAATAGGTGATTCTCAGCATTTTGTCGAAGAAACGAATTACAATATTCCAGGCGCCTTTCACCGTCATTTTCATACAGATGTTGATGGATTTAAATCGATGTTTTTTCAAAATTTTCCTAGCAGAGTCCTTACTTATAGCTAATTCGGCGCCAATCTGCCTTGAGGAAATTGTGCTATCATATTGTACTAAAGCTAATACATTAATTTCAGTTTCCTCATTAATAACAAATGCTTCTTGGTCATCGTGAACATCAGGCTCAGTTCTTAATTTTTCTTCAAGCCACTGGAAATACCTTCTTGACGGTTGCTGCCTTCCTGGATATCGCTCTAAATACAATCGTTCAGCGGCATAAGAATTTTTTAAACATTCACCATAAATGAGAAGCATGTCAATTTGTTTGGTTCGTGAATAACGGGGCATTTTTTGAATTTTCCACTAACTGATTTCGATTTCCAAACCCTTTCAAAATGGCAGAATCAAAAACACTACTTCGAACGTCAAAATAATATGGATAGCAGCGTTCGTGAGAGCACTCGATTCTTTTTTGTTACATTCCAAAATACATCTTAATCAGCCTACTTGTTAATATTTTGGTTCGAATGATTATTGCAATGGAATGATTATTCTGAATAGCACAAACATCGTCCATAGGTAGATATTAGAATATCTATGGACGATGGCACAGACCAAGTACGTTTATGTTCCTATTTAACCTAGAACCTACAGGATATAATTTATCATTCCACATTATTTTTATCGAAATATCATCTGCTGACAGTGAGACAGGTATTATCAAAGAATTAGGAGAAAATGAAATGTCCATATTCGAAACACCGTCATCATCTCGAATAGGTGATTATGATTCCTCTGATTTTGAAGACAATATTGGAGATGTTTTGAAAAGACATTTGGAAAATGTTAAAACAAAGAATGTTGCATATGATACAATATATGGTATACGTTTAGATCCTACTACACAAAAACTGAAAATGGGTAGTCTCAATGTACGTTTCAGTGATGGGAATATTATATTTTGGAATGACAATAAAACAAAAAATCATGAATTCCCAGGTAGTCCGGAGTTATACATGATTTTTTTGAAAAATCCACCTGAAGTCAATTTCAATGATGAAATTCGTCATACATATGCTAAAATATTGAGACTAACGAATGCACCATACAAACAACATCAACTAAGAAATGGTTTCAAACATACGAATTCTAAAAAATTTCGTGAAGTTATCAAACCAGTACTGAACTTATCACATCATCTGTCGACGAGGAGTAGAACAAAAAAAGGTAAAGGGTTCAATCGGATGCAAAAAAAGTATTATACCAAACCTGCGAATTATGTGTACTGGAATTCACCTGACGAGTTAGTCGATCGTTTACGACTGTTGATATCCTCGAAATCGGCTGGACATACTGGACACGACAATGAAATAATTTCAATAATTGAAGAATTACGTGAGGAAGGTATAATATATTGAAACGTTCAAGAAAATGGTCACTTTGTCCTCATTATATGATGCAGTAACATTGTTGAATTATGTGTACGGAGACGAAGTAGAACAGTTATAGTGAGAGGATGGATAATGAAATAAGTGATCTTAAACGACAAGTTGTCAATGAATTACATACACCGGCGAGACGTAATTTCGCCAGAAGAACCACCACCCTCAAAGGTTTTGCAGATCTATGGCAGCTTGATCTTGCCGAATTACAACCCTATGCTAAACATAATAAAGGATATAACTATGTTCTTGTAGAAATTGATTGGTACTCAAAATATCTATGGACAAAACCGATTAAAAATAAAACAGGTGGTGCTGTAACGGATGCAATGGAAGATGTGCTGAAAGAAGCCGACTATTCTCCGAAACATCTACAAAGCGATCAAGGAAAAGAATTTTTCAACAAAACTTTCTCATCTCTAATGGGCAAATATAATATCAATCATTATTCAACATTCATGAAGGCGGCCATAGCAGAAAGAGTAATTCGAACAATAAAGACGTGGCTATATAGAGAATTTTCAGCGATGGGACACAACAAGTGGTTAGATGTTCTTCCTATGATAACAAGAAAATATAACCATAAAGTGCATCGTACAACTGGTATTGAACCAATTAATGTTACGCCAACAACAAAACTAAAATTTAAAGGTGCCAAAGTCATCCGTGGAAAACAAAGTCTTTCCAAATTTCGAATGAATGACATTGTACGTATAAGCAAGTACAAAAATATCTTTGAAAAGGGGTACACTGCCAATTTTACAACTGAACTATTCAAAATCATTAAAATTATTAGGACATATCCCACAACGTATATTCTTGAAGATATGAATGGTCAACCGATTAAAGGTGGTTTTTATGAAGAAGAGTTATTAAAAACGAAAAATCCTGACATTTATCTAGTTGAAAAGGTGAAGTGGTTAGGCCTTCCGAGTGAACACAATTCATGGATTGATAAGCGTGACATGGTTTAATATACCGGGTGGCTACGGAAGTATTGCCTACGGAATATCTCAGTTATTGTATGAAGTAGGTTTGTGAAATCTGGAGCGTCGATATAATGACATAAGAGCTAGAATTTGAGCATATTGACATGTCGAAGTTAACTTCCGGTCTGACCGGAAGTAACATCAACTTTCTTATTTTAAATGGAAACCCTATTTTTTTTCTTTTCGCTTTATTCAGCATTCAATTCCCTTTCTAATGACATATCACAAGTTGGTATCTAACCAGAAACTAGATCAGAAAAAAATTATTATTGAAATTCACCGAGTAGGCCGTAGAAGCAAAATGAAAGCCAAAAATTGAAAAGTTGGCTATGGAAACCATACGTCACTTGATAACAGTTGCTACTACTGTGATATTTTAATTTCATTCGTCGGCGTTATAAAAAGCCGACAAAAAAATATTGGAAAAATTGGGAAAAAACAATACTCTGTAGGTCCATAACTTAAATAGGAACATACAACTTTTTCTTGCCTGTACTATTCAGCATAACCATTCCTTTCTAATGATATAATAGAAAGTAATTTTTTGAAATGAAATACCAAAAAATCCAATTATTATTATTCAAATAACAAAAAAACAGATTTATCGAAAAAAAAAAATTCAAATTGATAGGATTTAAGATAAAATAAATTCAAAACAAATGTTCGAAATGCATTTCCTCAGCGTCAATACATTTATTGACTCTGGTGATATTTTCATGTAAAACGTTTCTCAACATTTGGGGCGTGATATCTTGGAAAGCTCTACGAATTTTTACTTCTATCTCATGTAGAGTTGTAGGCTGTGTAGAATACACCCTATTTTTAAGATGCCCCCATAGAAAAAAGTCGCACGGAGTAAGATCAGGTGACCTTGGTGGCCACCTGACTGGACCATGGGTTGTTATAAGTCTGTCTTGAAAGCGATTTTGAAGATAATTTCTCGCTATTCTTGAATTATGCGGAGGGGCGCCATCTTGCTGGAAGTACATTCTCTCAGTTATTTCCGCTGGTAGGTTGTTGATGAATTCCGAAATTTCATTCGTTAAAAAATTAAAGTATCTCTCTCTCCGGTTAGTTGGCCTTGAAAAAGAATGGGGCCAACAATATGAGTTCCATCTATTCCTGCCCAAACATTCACACCAAATCTCTCCTGGAAGCCACCTTGTCGAAACCGGTGCTCGTTTTCTATCGCCCAGTACGTGAAACAAAAGACCGTTCACACTTTTAGCACTTCGACTATCGACAATAATCCAAATAAAGTACAGTACCTACCTTGTATTATTCCTGTTAAATAATCCATTGTTGGTAAATCTTTACTCGTCCGTAAACAAGATATAATAGTTAAATAGGTGATTCTCAGCATTTTGTCGAAGAAACGAATTACAATATTCCAGGCGCCTTTCACCGTCATTTTCATACAGATGTTGATGGATTTAAATCGATGTTTTTTCAAAATTTTCCTAGCAGAGTCCTTACTTATAGCTAATTCGGCGCCAATCTGCCTTGAGGAAATTGTGCTATCATATTGTACTAAAGCTAATACATTAATTTCAGTTTCCTCATTAATAACAAATGCTTCTTGGTCATCGTGAACATCAGGCTCAGTTCTTAATTTTTCTTCAAGCCACTGGAAATACCTTCTTGACGGTTGCTGCCTTCCTGGATATCGCTCTAAATACAATCGTTCAGCGGCATAAGAATTTTTTAAACATTCACCATAAATGAGAAGCATGTCAATTTGTTTGGTTCGTGAATAACGGGGCATTTTTTGAATTTTCCACTAACTGATTTCGATTTCCAAACCCTTTCAAAATGGCAGAATCAAAAACACTACTTCGAACGTCAAAATAATATGGATAGCAGCGTTCGTGAGAGCACTCGATTCTTTTTTGTTACATTCCAAAATACATCTTAATCAGCCTACTTGTTAATATTTTGGTTCGAATGATTATTGCAATGGAATGATTATTCTGAATAGCACAAACATCGTCCATAGGTAGATATTAGAATATCTATGGACGATGGCACAGACCAAGTACGTTTATGTTCCTATTTAACCTAGAACCTACAGGATATAATTTATCATTCCACATTATTTTTATCGAAATATCATCTGCTGACAGTGAGACAGGTATTATCAAAGAATTAGGAGAAAATGAAATGTCCATATTCGAAACACCGTCATCATCTCGAATAGGTGATTATGATTCCTCTGATTTTGAAGACAATATTGGAGATGTTTTGAAAAGACATTTGGAAAATGTTAAAACAAAGAATGTTGCATATGATACAATATATGGTATACGTTTAGATCCTACTACACAAAAACTGAAAATGGGTAGTCTCAATGTACGTTTCAGTGATGGGAATATTATATTTTGGAATGACAATAAAACAAAAAATCATGAATTCCCAGGTAGTCCGGAGTTATACATGATTTTTTTGAAAAATCCACCTGAAGTCAATTTCAATGATGAAATTCGTCATACATATGCTAAAATATTGAGACTAACGAATGCACCATACAAACAACATCAACTAAGAAATGGTTTCAAACATACGAATTCTAAAAAATTTCGTGAAGTTATCAAACCAGTACTGAACTTATCACATCATCTGTCGACGAGGAGTAGAACAAAAAAAGGTAAAGGGTTCAATCGGATGCAAAAAAAGTATTATACCAAACCTGCGAATTATGTGTACTGGAATTCACCTGACGAGTTAGTCGATCGTTTACGACTGTTGATATCCTCGAAATCGGCTGGACATACTGGACACGACAATGAAATAATTTCAATAATTGAAGAATTACGTGAGGAAGGTATAATATATTGAAACGTTCAAGAAAATGGTCACTTTGTCCTCATTATATGATGCAGTAACATTGTTGAATTATGTGTACGGAGACGAAGTAGAACAGTTATAGTGAGAGGATGGATAATGAAATAAGTGATCTTAAACGACAAGTTGTCAATGAATTACATACACCGGCGAGACGTAATTTCGCCAGAAGAACCACCACCCTCAAAGGTTTTGCAGATCTATGGCAGCTTGATCTTGCCGAATTACAACCCTATGCTAAACATAATAAAGGATATAACTATGTTCTTGTAGAAATTGATTGTTACTCAAAATATCTATGGACAAAACCGATTAAAAATAAAACAGGTGGTGCTGTAACGGATGCAATGGAAGATGTGCTGAAAGAAGCCGACTATTCTCCGAAACATCTACAAAGCGATCAAGGAAAAGAATTTTTCAACAAAACTTTCTCATCTCTAATGGGCAAATATAATATCAATCATTATTCAACATTCATGAAGGCGGCCATAGCAGAAAGAGTAATTCGAACAATAAAGACGTGGCTATATAGAGAATTTTCAGCGATGGGACACAACAAGTGGTTAGATGTTCTTCCTATGATAACAAGAAAATATAACCATAAAGTGCATCGTACAACTGGTATTGAACCAATTAATGTTACGCCAACAACAAAACTAAAATTTAAAGGTGCCAAAGTCATCCGTGGAAAACAAAGTCTTTCCAAATTTCGAATGAATGACATTGTACGTATAAGCAAGTACAAAAATATCTTTGAAAAGGGGTACACTGCCAATTTTACAACTGAACTATTCAAAATCATTAAAATTATTAGGACATATCCCACAACGTATATTCTTGAAGATATGAATGGTCAACCGATTAAAGGTGGTTTTTATGAAGAAGAGTTATTAAAAACGAAAAATCCTGACATTTATCTAGTTGAAAAGGTGAAGTGGTTAGGCCTTCCGAGTGAACACAATTCATGGATTGATAAGCGTGACATGGTTTAATATACCGGGTGGCTACGGAAGTATTGCCTACGGAATATCTCAGTTATTGTATGAAGTAGGTTTGTGAAATCTGGAGCGTCGATATAATGACATAAGAGCTAGAATTTGAGCATATTGACATGTCGAAGTTAACTTCCGGTCTGACCGGAAGTAACATCAACTTTCTTATTTTAAATGGAAACCCTATTTTTTTTCTTTTCGCTTTATTCAGCATTCAATTCCCTTTCTAATGACATATCACAAGTTGGTATCTAACCAGAAACTAGATCAGAAAAAAATTATTATTGAAATTCACCGAGTAGGCCGTAGAAGCAAAATGAAAGCCAAAAATTGAAAAGTTGGCTATGGAAACCATACGTCACTTGATAACAGTTGCTACTACTGTGATATTTTAATTTCATTCGTCGGCGTTATAAAAAGCCGACAAAAAAATATTGGAAAAATTGGGAAAAAACAATACTCTGTAGGTCCATAACTTAAATAGGAACATACAACTTTTTCTTGCCTGTACTATTCAGCATAACCATTCCTTTCTAATGATATAATAGAAAGTAATTTTTTGAAATGAAATACCAAAAAATCCAATTATTATTATTCAAATAACAAAAAAACAGATTTATCGAAAAAAAAAAATTCAAATTGATAGGATTTAAGATAAAATAAATTCAAAACAAATGTTCGAAATGCATTTCCTCAGCGTCAATACATTTATTGACTCTGGTGATATTTTCATGTAAAACGTTTCTCAACATTTGGGGCGTGATATCTTGGAAAGCTCTACGAATTTTTACTTCTATCTCATGTAGAGTTGTAGGCTGTGTAGAATACACCCTATTTTTAAGATGCCCCCATAGAAAAAAGTCGCACGGAGTAAGATCAGGTGACCTTGGTGGCCACCTGACTGGACCATGGGTTGTTATAAGTCTGTCTTGAAAGCGATTTTGAAGATAATTTCTCGCTATTCTTGAATTATGCGGAGGGGCGCCATCTTGCTGGAAGTACATTCTCTCAGTTATTTCCGCTGGTAGGTTGTTGATGAATTCCGAAATTTCATTCGTTAAAAAATTAAAGTATCTCTCTCTCCGGTTAGTTGGCCTTGAAAAAGAATGGGGCCAACAATATGAGTTCCATCTATTCCTGCCCAAACATTCACACCAAATCTCTCCTGGAAGCCACCTTGTCGAAACCGGTGCTCGTTTTCTATCGCCCAGTACGTGAAACAAAAGACCGTTCACACTTTTAGCACTTCGACTATCGACAATAATCCAAATAAAGTACAGTACCTACCTTGTATTATTCCTGTTAAATAATCCATTGTTGGTAAATCTTTACTCGTCCGTAAACAAGATATAATAGTTAAATAGGTGATTCTCAGCATTTTGTCGAAGAAACGAATTACAATATTCCAGGCGCCTTTCACCGTCATTTTCATACAGATGTTGATGGATTTAAATCGATGTTTTTTCAAAATTTTCCTAGCAGAGTCCTTACTTATAGCTAATTCGGCGCCAATCTGCCTTGAGGAAATTGTGCTATCATATTGTACTAAAGCTAATACATTAATTTCAGTTTCCTCATTAATAACAAATGCTTCTTGGTCATCGTGAACATCAGGCTCAGTTCTTAATTTTTCTTCAAGCCACTGGAAATACCTTCTTGACGGTTGCTGCCTTCCTGGATATCGCTCTAAATACAATCGTTCAGCGGCATAAGAATTTTTTAAACATTCACCATAAATGAGAAGCATGTCAATTTGTTTGGTTCGTGAATAACGGGGCATTTTTTGAATTTTCCACTAACTGATTTCGATTTCCAAACCCTTTCAAAATGGCAGAATCAAAAACACTACTTCGAACGTCAAAATAATATGGATAGCAGCGTTCGTGAGAGCACTCGATTCTTTTTTGTTACATTCCAAAATACATCTTAATCAGCCTACTTGTTAATATTTTGGTTCGAATGATTATTGCAATGGAATGATTATTCTGAATAGCACAAACATCGTCCATAGGTAGATATTAGAATATCTATGGACGATGGCACAGACCAAGTACGTTTATGTTCCTATTTAACCTAGAACCTACAGGATATAATTTATCATTCCACATTATTTTTATCGTTATTTTTGCGTATGGCGATAATCTGTTTTGTTATTTGAAGAATAATAATTGGATTTTTTGGTATTTCATTTCAAAAAATAACTTTCTATTATATCATTAGAAAGGAATGGTTATGCTAAATAGTACAGGCAAGAAAAAGTTGTATGTTCCTATTTAAGTTATGGACCTACAGAGTATTGTTTTTTTCCCAATTTTTCCAATATTTTTTTTGGCGGCTTTTTATAACGCCGACGAATGAAAATAAAATATCACAGTAGTAGCAACTGTTATCAAGTTACGTATCCACGGCCTACTCGGTGAATTTCAATAATTTTTTTCTGATATAGTTTCTGGTTAGATACTAACTTGTGATATGTCATTAGAAAGGGAATTGAATGCTGAATAGAGCGAAAAGAAAAAAAATTGGGTTTCCATTTAAAATAAGAAAGTTGATGTTACTTCCGGTCAGACCGGAAGTTAACTTCGACATGTCAATATGCTCAAATTCTAGCTCTTATGTCATTATATCGACGCTCCAAATTTCACAAACCTACTTCATACAATAACTGAGATATTCCGTAGGCAATACTTCCGTAGCCACCCGGTATGTATTAACTTAGATGTTTCGTAAAATAAACTATTGAAAGCAATTTATTTTTTATTTCGAGTAGACTCTGTTGAAGTGAATTGAAAAAAAAAAAAAAAAATTTGTAGCGGTAAACGTAGCCCCAGCCAATCGCAACGTTCTGTGTTTGCCAAACCAAATTAACTGCATACCCCATTCCCGCTTAGATATTTTCAACTCACAACATTGATAACATTTCATAATCCTCAGAGCTAATCAATATCAGATTGAAATGCGTGATCAAACTCTTTTCGCCACTTATCACGTACAGATGCTGCCGTATCAAAAAGTTTTGTTGACTCCTGATGCTCCATCTCTGCTTGCATTTTCAAACAATGGGCGGACTGATTTTTGTGTGTGATTCCGAAACGGAGTTTATCTGCATCTTCACACATTTTGATCAGTTCAGCCTTTGTTAATGCAATCTTTGCATCGAGCTCCTGAAGAGCCACCTCGTCCAAGGTGACACTTCGAACATCATCATCGCATTTGACAATGGTGGCTTTCGCTTTTATGATGCGGCATTTCGCTTTCTTCAGCATGTCCCCACAGCGCTGCAGTGGAACGAAAGAATGAAGCGAAACATCTTCCAAATCGCCCATCACATTCAAGAAGGTGTCATCTACCTTCTTCTCACGAGGTTTCCGTACACCCTTCGTTGTTTTCTTAGGGTTAGAAGCAGTAGATGTACCTTTCCTCTTAGATGGTTTTGGTTTCGTATCCACACTAAGAGGAGAGAGAAGTGGAGGGCATATGGGTAGTGACAGTTGTGAAAGGGTTGGGTCAACACTTTCTGAAGGTTACGGTATATCTACCGTCTTCAGATAATCAAGAATGTTATAGTCATCGGTGAAACATTCTTGGGATGACAAGTGATATACCGGAATATTTTCAAAATCAAACTCATCATTTGTTGTTGGAATACGTGACATTGCACCTTCTTCAACAGAAACATTTGGTAGGGAAGTCATGATTATTTAGCTCAGAGGGAATGTGTGATACCAACGGGATGTGGATAGAAATGGTGCTGATGTTGATGCGACTTCACGTTTTATACGAACAAGCCGACTGGTACATGCGCACATGAATATGACAACAATCTGCCGTAAGAGGAGAAGGAGTAGATATCCCTTCCAGGAGTTGACTCCACAAATTTCATAGTAATAAGAAGTGTTGAGAAGAGACAGATGTCTTCTCCAGATGTGTAAGTAGTTCCATGTCACCGACATAAACTTTGCCCAATTGACAATAAATATTGAAATCATTTTGTAATATAATGCGAAGGTGTGATTTAGAACAAAATGATCCGAGTGAGTCATAGTTCTAATTCACACCTTCGTATTGTATATATTCATAGTGAAAATTATCCACTGTAGATATGATTCCCAATGGAAGTGTGTATTTTTTTTGTAGCCCTGAAAAGGGCTGTTTTGCTCCAAAGAGCCAAGGGGGTTTGGGTGAAGACTGATTAGCTTGAGTCTTCACCGACATTACCAACATTCCTAGCATAGAATGCCCTAGCCCGCTCTTTCGTGTCCGCCCACACGCGATAAAATTCTGTTGCATCTCCGATATAACTGTCATCATCGGACCCATGCTCTCCTGTTGAGTGCCGCGGAGGCGCTGTGGTATGTGGGATCTCCTGTGCTATTGTTGAAGACATGTTGAGTTGCTGAATGATACTTTGAGTAGGTTGTCATCGTATTTATAAGGATCGGAGTGGGGATGTGTAACATAGCTTAGTGGTAGTGGTCATTAGGCGCTTGCGCAGGTTCTATTAGAATTTTGGAGGATTTTGTGTTGCCTTCTATCATCTGCACCCGGCCTCCGGCTTCCGGAAAATTTAAAAGTAGAAAATTGTAAAGTTATAATACTACAGCCTTCGGCCTCAAAATAGAAATTTTTTTTTCGACCCGCAAATTAAATCGCGGCCACTAATCAAACCCGCGAACGCAACCGCGGTCCAATTCGCGTCCGCGAATTGGGCCGCGGAACCCCAATGTTCTAGCACCCTATTATCATTTTTTTTTCTGCACTGATGAACATTTTTCTTTTTTTCCTACTCAATTGAATCTGACAACCTAACCTACATCCGAATATCTTCCTCCAGTTAAGTGCGCATGCGCGTGTGTACTCTTTTTTTTAGCCCTGAAAAGGGCTGTTTTGCTTCGAAGAGCCAGGATATGTCGATCCACACATGTTTATGTGAGACGACGAAAGATCACTAAACATCTACAACTCTTCAAGTTATAGAAACTTTGTACATTTTCACCATTAAGTGGTGCAAATGCATATGTTTGTGTTTTTTGTGTGGCCCTGAAAAGGGTCGATAGGGTGCTCCGGAGAGCTGAGTTATGCGGGACGACCACGGAAGGGAACTCAGATGACATAGATGACATCGTCATCGTCATCATCCGATGACATCACGAAGATGTGGTGGAGTCTGGAAGACGCATCTCAGAAGACTGATACTATAATCTGAGTTTACATTAAATTTATACTAACTCATGGGATAGAAATAGTGGGAGAGAAGGGTAGGGGTTGTATGAGGTGGTGGGAGAGAAGGTGGAGGTTATAGATGGTGGTAGTGGTAGAAATACTCAACATACTTATTGAATAATATAATTGAGATAATTTCCTGAATAATGTTTCAGAGTTAGAATTATATAGGTACTTATTGAATAACACAAGTATCAGAAAATACAATTAAGATTAAGTGAAGAGCAATGCCCCAAACATCGCATTGCCCAGTGTGTACCAAACCAATAAATTTAATGTACACTCCTTTTTTTCACTTCATCTTTTTTTATTATTAATAACTAATTATATTTACAACTTACAATTGAATTAATTTTTAAAACACACTTACAAGTAACTAAACCTATATAAAATACCTAATTATCTACTTATTGTCTAGACGTCGGAGGGCTGCCAACATCCTCTCCGTCGTAGCCGTCACACGCGCTCTGGCAGTTTTCAACCTGGTGACCCTTTCGGCCTCCAGGATGGCTTCCTGTCGATCTCGCACCATCAGGTCGGCCAGCTGGCGGGCAATTTCTGCCCGCGCTAGTCGACTCCGCTGGCAGTTGCGTTCGGCCTCCTCTACCTCCCCCAGTAGCTGGTCCACGTTCGTCTCCAGCGTGGGAGCGATAGACTCCAAGGCGAAGACGTGTGTGATCGGCTCCCTTGCCCTTGAAGGTCCAGCGACGGGATCCACGGTGGCAACTACCTCCACGATCGGGGCTGGTGGATGGACAGCTGGCGGTGGTGCCACTACATTCACGCTGATGACTTGCACTTTAGCAGGTAGTGGGACAGGAGTCACAACAGGGACCGCAGCTCTTTAGGATGATGGCCATCCTCCTTGGTAAGGGTTAGTTTTATCGCATTTCTTACGATATGCGGGAATAACACCAACCTTACGCCTACTGCTTTGCCCCAATTGCTTCTTCGATGACGATTTCAAGCCGCTACTACTTGCTCGTGGTGTAGGCTCGAACTCGTCCTCGCTATCCTCAACGATTTCCATCGATTTCACCTTTGACGATTTTCCTCGTTTGAGGGCACCATCGTCAATGGTATCGCCATATCGCTTTCGTACACCACCACCTTGCTCCTGTGAAGCCATCGGCGTCAGTGGCTCCGGGATATCCGCGTCCTGCCTGATCGTCTCCATGACATCTTTGAAGAAGGCATCATCATCGATGTCCTGGTGGAGGTGGCGGAGACGGTCCCCTACGTCTGACTTCTTCCTCGACCCTAACGTTAGTTAGGGCTGCTGCTACTATGTGGAAGTTGGCCGCTGGTGTTGATGAATCCATGGCTATACATTGAAAAAATAATTAAACAAATGCATGAATATAAGATTGTGTACTTACTGATGAAAATTGGATTCTGGAGACTGGAGAATGGAAACTGCTGCTGGTGCTGGAGATGTTGACTTTGAGAACTCGAAGTCAACTGAAGAATATTCAGAGGGAACTCTCCTTTTAAACAATTGCCCCACCTTCCACTCTACCTCTCATGCGCAATGGTTGAATTGCGCATGACACACCCCTCTCATGATCCCACCCAAATTAAATCCCGCCCTCCGTCATAACCCCGCCCCTATTCCAACTCCGCTAAGTATTACAAAAGATACATGTCCTTAGTGGAGTCAGTTGAAACAAAGGAGTTTGGCATGCATAACAATGGTGGGTTGGAGTATCAGCATACTCGACAGTTACATGTGAATGGTGATTATCATACAATCCACCATTGTCATTCATACCACAGTACCGTACATAACACATACGGCAGACGAAGAATTGGCCTTCATCACCAGCATCAATTGCAACGAAGGCCAATGTGCAACAATACAAATTGGTTGCAAAATTGTTCAACGTCTCCGACATGTTGATAGGTATGGTACGACTTATGATGGAGTCGAATGCGCTGACAGAATCCGCCTCAACCCCTTCATCGACGTCATCTTCTGCATTGCCCCCGTCGACGGCCTCATCTTCAGCGGCATCCATCTCCACCGGGCCCTCCGGCCCCACTAGCTCCACCTTGTCCTCGAACACCAGCTGATCCACCATTTCCTCCAGTTCATGGACCGCTGGCCCATCCACAACTTCCACCTCTAGGTCGTCGTCCCAGTACTCCTCGAAGTTGTTAATGTCCATGTGGGACAGCCTGGCTAGGACTTCCATATAACTATCCATCACAATACAATAGAATATTCGAACTATGAAATTCGAATGAAGTATTCAGTGACCAGTTCTTCTTTTATATGTTTCATTCAGAGTATGGGGGATACCACCACCACAATTCTTCTGCATAAGAGTAGAGAGCGTTCAAGTCTCCCAAACAGTATTAGCGAGAACATCATTGTACGTGAATGTGTAAATAGCATGATAGTATTGAAATAAAAATAACTTTGGTTTGACTGAATTTATTCTATATATTTTTATGATAATACAAATTCATTTTTCAAACAGCTGGGTGTGGATCACTGCCTGGAGCCCAAAGTTTTGGTCTATGTGTGAGCCAAATATCAGGATGTTTCTCCTCCAATTCGAATAACCTCTCATGTTTCTTTTCCAATACAACTAACCTCTTCTCCATATCGTCATATTTTTGCATCATTGTAGATGTAATATTCAATGCATTATCCGAATCCTTTTTCAGAATATCGCATTTGTGATTGAGTTCACTTGTCAACTCTGTAATGTTTCGTGTCATTGTAGCTGTAGCATCCCATACTTTGATATCCACATCACTTTTTAGATTACTGTACTTGCGATCCAGTTCGTCTGTCACCTCCTCTATTTTTTCGTTAAAAGCTTGAGGTACATCAGGTACAATTTGAGCCGTTGTGACAAGTATGGCAGCCTGTAAGGCTTTGAGGACAAGTGCCTTCGACTCATTGATTTGTTCATTGAGATATAACTGAGTTACACAATCTCTCTCATCTATCGGTTCACCAGCATTTTTCAGTCTTCTACCTTGCATATCATATTGGTCATCAGGTGAAAGCTTGAATCCTATACCTTGAGGACCCTGAGAACCTTGAAGAACTCGAACTTTAACAGTACCCCATTTTCGTCTACGACCAAATTTATCAATAGCTTTGGACATCTTTCTCCCTCCTCGATATCTTTCATACTGATGATTTCAAAACAACCATTTCTATATATCTCTGAGTAGGTATTTTATTCACTTAAATGAAACAATATGAAATCAGAATAACGTGTTTATTTAAAAATATGTATATTTGGTAACAGGAAAACAAGACATTTACTAAAATTGACTAGTATAATTCGACTTTTATCCATTGAGCTTAATCACATCTAGAATACAAATAAATAATTATGGCGGTGGTGAATTTTCCATTTAGAATGATATTTCATTTGTTCAATTCAGCTGTTAATAAATGAAGTAATTGATCTAACGGACTTTCTTGAGAAAAAGATTGAATAATATTGGAAAACCAACGAATATTTTCTTCTGGATCATTCTGGTAGAATTCTATATCGCTATGACCCCAAGGAAGAGTTTGTGTCGTATTGGGAATGATGAACCGTTTATCATCATGGTATGACAATGCAACTTTGTTTTTCAATTCAGTATACATGTCATGTAATATGCTTCTAAACGAGTTCATCTTCCTGAATATTAAACCACCCTGTTCGACAATTTTCTTATAATCTTCACATGTTAATTCATTCTTTATAACGGATCTTCTGACTCCTTTTGCTTTCTTAAATTCACCACCCACAGACTGAACATAATATGCTTTGGCACCGGTACCATAAAAGCTAATTATGGGATAATTCGGAAATTCGTCTTTGAAATTACCCAGAATTGATTTTGTAATAGGAATATTGAATTGATTTCCTACTTTGTAATTGGAAGTATCAAATTCACCTATATTGTTGATAATGAAATCATAAAAATTATCGGTATTTACTTTCAAAATTAAAGAATCCGTGTCAGTGTAGAGTAAGGTGGCATTTTCTGCATAATGACGTTTAATACAACCATAGAAAAAGTTGTACATGACTGTTTTGGATAATTCTAGAATACAAAATCCCAAATATAGTGGTTTATCGTATAATACATTAACTTTTCCCAATTGAATTGCAACAAAATTTTCGGAAAATATTGAACAGCTTTTGTAATTTGGACGTGAAATTAGGGCACTAGCACCCATTTTCCTCTTGATACTTTCCCAATGCGTAACCAGTCTAACATCAATTCTGTTATCAACGTTTTCCATTGTTTTCCCATAAACTGCATTGTTCATGAGTTTATAGAAATCTTTTTCAGCTTTGTTGTTAGATCGATTTCGCATTTCAGTAATCAAATCAATATAAGGTTTCATCCAACATGACTGCTTCTCAACACTCTGTGTGTTCATGACAATAAGACCATTGGCCACAGCCTGCTGTAAATTTTTATAATAAATAATATATTTTCTTTTGTCATTTAAATTTGGAATTAATTTAGGAATTTTTGATTTGGAATGTGGAGGTATTAAACTTTCAACGGGTAAAGGGAGATCAGCATGTTTGTCATGTAATTCTTGAGGATAATAAACATCTACTTCAAGAACATAACCATATGGACTATCAGATGCTACACCCATTACGTCCAAATTGATAATTTCATTGGGAGTTAGCCAAGCAAAATCGTTGGTGGGTAATGGTTGTGACATACTGTGACCATATAGGTTAGTGGCATCTAAATATGATATGAACGATGAAGGTTCATCGGGGTTATAATCGGGTAAATATTTATTATTAGCTATATGCTTCCTTTCACTACACTGACTTATTCCGCCACGTATTCCTTTCTTGAAA
This sequence comes from Chrysolina americana, assembly GCA_958502065.1. Classification (NCBI taxonomy): domain Eukaryota; kingdom Metazoa; phylum Arthropoda; class Insecta; order Coleoptera; family Chrysomelidae; genus Chrysolina; species Chrysolina americana. The sequence goes on from OY293420.1 coordinate 37,068,594, forward strand.
AAATGAATCATGTCAATGTCAGTCAATAATTCCAATTCAATATTTGTATACTTTAGCATTGCATCCCATGATAATCCGGGTGCTGTATAATACTGCGCCGGATCTAATTTATATTTATCTAAACATATCTTTCTGAAGTTTTCAAATATGTCACATAGTAGAAGCACATCGGACTTCAAATATAAATCCGAGTATTCTCCTAAACTCTGACACTCGAATAAATGCAAAACAAGTTTTGGTCTCATATAATCCTTATCTAATATATGCTCTTCGTTAAGATTGTCATAAAATTAATATTTAGTTGGAATAGTTGGATAATTCAACTTGTCAATATGGTCAACAAAGTTATATGGAAAAATACCTTTCTTTCTCATCAAATTGAATTTGTCAATTTGTGGAAAATGTTTATGCATCTCAATACACTGATCGGATGTTAAGTTAGTACCTAAGTTCTGCAAAGAATCCGACATGAATTTGAAACTGTCTATAAATCTCATTTTCAAATAATTCTTTTTCTCTTTTCCATCTTTGTCAGTGAATGTGTGAGTGAATAGATACTTGGTGAACAATATATATTTTTCCTTAGTTTGTGGGATAACATCCACTTTGTCTTTGTTTCTATACAGTTCTTTTATGGACAAATGACAATCATACCCACTAAGATTATGGAAAATTATCGGAACAAAATTTGGTAATTTGAAATTTAAGTTACATACGGAATGAGCGACAGGTGATTTTTTCTTTTCATTGAGGTGGCAATGGTCTCTCACTTTCACATCACCACCAGTGAATGGTTTATCACACGGGGGTTTGTGCAACCATAGGAATTGGATACCTCAGATAATTGTGATGAATATTTCTTAAATCATTTTCAAGCTTTGTGACAAATTTCTCGGCTGCATCCTCACCCCTATATGTAACAAATTTTGATAATTTGTCATTATATGAACATTTTATCGAATAAGCAAATGAATAAGGTTCATGTTTGTATGTTTTATTCGAGTATGAGTGTTTAGGGTTGGGTTGACTAGCTTGAATGGGTTTGAGAACTGATTCAAAATCAGCATAAAATACAAATGGCACCTTCATTTGTCTCTCAAAATTTTCAAACATAAGTGAATTCCCCGGTATCATTTTACCATATTTGTTTGTTCTGAAATTGACTGATGGTGTTGTAGTACTCAAATGATTACAGTCATGCAACTGATGACGTAACAGTAATCGCTCGTGAGAGAAAAACAATAAACATCCATCACAAAAATATTTTTTATGCTCATGCGCAGATAGTTGACTTGAAACTAATCTAAAAAGGTCTTTAATCCAACAATAATGACTATTGCCAGAATCATCTGTTATAAGTAGCAAATTAACATGTCTTCTTAGTCTTCTCTGTGAGTAACGCAACGGACCAACCACTTCATATTTCATTTTACCCTTATCAAGTTTCGACTCTAATCCATATACATTAATCGAAATATCATTCATATCCTCAAACTTTTTTATAGCTTGAAGTTTAACTGGAAAATCTATACCTGTTACATTCAAAATATCGGAATAGTGGTGGTATGAGGAAACTTCTGACACTCTGCCATTCGCAGGAAAAAAAGCAGATGTGATGGCCCATGCAAAACAGTGTTGATCCTCATTGCGAATATTCACAACGCCTTTTCTTGTCTCAATGAACTCGGGCAGCTTCACATATGAATATCCTCTGAGTGGACTATACTTGTTGATGTTCACTTCGAGGAACATAACTTTTTCACAGCTCCATCCTGAAACATAAAAATAATTTAATATTCGTGTAAATAGAATTTGAACTTTAAACATTCCTAAATCACGTTCTCCAAATTCCGTAGTCTGAGCAATGATGGCATCACGGAATCCATCAAATAATGCATCCAAATCCGTAGACTGGTCCACAATTTTATTTTGTGAGTTGAAATCCCGTGTTTGGACAATGTAGCTGCCAAATACCTCCATATTCACTTTGAATATCTTGTGAACCTTTATTGCCTCTTCAAGTAATCCAATAACTTTCTCCCTGATCTCATTGAAGAACGACATATAGTCAGTGTACACATTCGGACTTTCTACTCGATAGCTTACAATTCTACACTTAAAAGCATTCCTTATAATTTGTATGCCATCACTAACTTGGACACATGCATTTTTCTTGTGCTGGAGAGTTCTTTTATGAGAACTAACTTGGGATGCAGGGATTGTCACATTACAATAATTGCATGTGTACATTGGTGTCGATGCAGCCGCATCTAACTTAATCCTTTTCACAGAAGGCCCACCTTGGCAACTCTGAAGTTGATGACGACGGAGATTATCACTACGAGTAAACGATTTACCAGTCACAGGAATACATTTTCTCGATGTGTTCTCAATGAGATACTGATTTAACAATCATTCCCACCTCCTTTAAATATAATTTCAATGAGTGGGGAAGAGGATGAACAAATTCTATCCGCTTCGACTATTCATGCAGCGTCACAGAGCCCCCACCATGCACACTTCTAATCTAACTCGCTATCGATACATACAAGATGAAGAGTGAACAGTAGTCGTTACATAACTGCATCGTGTGGATGTGTGACGTCAGCGGACCATTCCCACTATAGCGAGAGTCGAGAGAGTCAATCATAGTTCACATATCTGACTGGATCTCCGTGGTGTGCGGACGTGTGCCTTCTCTAGATTTTCATGTGTTGATACACATGAAAGTCATGCCTAGTAACAAGTGTACACATGAAGGTTATAGTAGCCATGGAGGTAAAAAAATATAAGTACTTGTCCGTATATATTATAAGCGTCGAGCGTGGGCTACTTCAGATGCACTCCTCATAGTCGGATGACGTCACACACGCTAACTACCACCACCACTACAAGGTAAGTATCGGAGAGGAATCAGAGTTCACGTATCTGACTGGATCTCCGTGGTGTGTGGACGTGTGCCTTCTCTAGATTTTCATGTGTTAGTACATAATATGAAAGTCATACATAGTAGCAAGTGTTCACATAAATGTTTTTAGTCTTGGAGGTAAAAAAGAAATATATAAGTACTTGGAAAAAGTACTTGTCCGTGTATGAAAAAAAAATCTCTGTCACCCAAATGTCATCTCAAGGTCAAACAAAAACCTTGAACAACTCATCAAAACCTACATCAAGGTCAAAAATTACAAAATTAAAAAATCGTTTCAAGGACATCCCAAGGTCATAGACCCACACAGGCACCTATGCACCAAGGTCATCCCTGAAGGTCATTCCAAGGTCACTGATGACGTCATAGTAGTGGGGGGAGGCCCAGAACCGGCTCAAATCTCTTACTTCTTCTTTTAGACTATTCGAATTTTCCAGAAATTTATCTTCCATATTTTTCAAGCTGACCGAGTTTTCTAGTAGCTTTTCCTCCAGACTCTTTGAATTTTGTAGAAATTTATCTTCCAAGGATTTCGTGGTTTCCTCAAGTTTATTCATAATCGAACTACTCAAGTCGATTCCTGAAACTTCGAATAAAAACGTTTCTGGGTCTTCTCCTTCTTCAATGAGTCCATCTGAAAGTTTTTTGTGGAGTACGGCCTTCTTTCCAGTTGTTTCTAACTTTCTAACTCACGTTCCTCTAACTCTTGCTTTAATTCACTAACTTTAAGGTCAACTAGGTGAACTCTCCTCGGAAACATATTTGTCTCTTATTGTCTTTACCGAGATATCAGTCTATTATTTATTTCACACACAGTTTTTAGTTTATTTTCCCGCGACGCGCAAAACTGTCAACTTCGCAGACACAATAATTTAAAAGTCTACTTATCAGTTTTTCAATACGACGAACACTTATTAATTTTAAACATCCGATTCTGACACCAATTGTAGTAAAACTACACTAACTAATTTTTCTAATTTATTTAAAACACTATTTAAAACAATTATTCAACTGAAATATTTATTTCTACTGGGTCAGTCTCTATCTGCGAACTCTGGCACTGTAACTATTTGAACTCTGACTATGACTCTCCCGCCATCTAATACCCAGTGCCTTATATACTAGTATTTACAGTTTTCGGCCATTCGAGCCTTTTGGGCGAGTTCTAAGATGTCCCCAGAACCTTCGTTAGAAGGTTCGCGATTCTTCCACGTGATTTATTTGTTTGTCAGCGGAGAACTTGTTTACATTTCGAGTCAACGATGATCAGGGCTGGACTCGAGGCCGGTTTCGAAATCGTTACAATATGTTTAGGTACAGTTGTGTAATTATTATTTTCATATATGTTCCACTAATTCATTTCACAAATTTTTACTATTTTACTATTTTATGTATATGTCTCTAACCACTTACTCTCTCGACAAAAGTGTTCAGTCACTTATCGAGTTACATATTTATTTACATATTGTATTTCTGAAATTTAAAATTATTGCTCTCCTTTATATGTGAATAAATATCATTATTATTATTATTATTGCCTATATTTAATGAAAAAACATAATGAAGTTTGATCATTTATTTTTGTAATTTGTAAATCTGATAGGTAAAATTTGTTTCTTAGCATGAGCTTATTCTTGTCCTCTTTATTCTTGTTCCTCTTCAATTGCCTAAGTCTGCTTTTCAAGATAAACAGTCTCTTCCTTTCAATACTCTTCTTTTGGCTAATATTGCTGGGTTCTAACTTATTGGCCTCAACTATCTTGTAACAGGTTCTTTCAATTTATATGATGTATAATGAGACCATTCACGTTTTGTTTTCTACAACAGAAGCAAAAACATAAAATTCAATCAAATGAGAAAAAAATACCTTTGTACAATAAGAGATGCTGGTAAAGTAACTTCATTGACCAAGTCCACGTTGGTAATGCCCTGTTTTCAGATACACTTCCCAACATTTCAGTACTATCTCATTGGCTGGAGTGAAATGTGAAATAATTCCAACAGCGGTGCGACTTCTATAGGCTCGTTTTCCTCATTTCATAATATATGAATAACTGTAATATACCGATACTTTTTATAGCCAGTTTTAGAAAAATCATCACTTTTTGTTTCCTGTATTTGTGTTTACGTCCTACAAAATAAATAATAATGAAATTATACTTATCAATAGTTCATTTTCATACTGTGTCAAAATCGACAATGCTGCCAGTGCCCTGCATTGTTTTGATATCAATGATTTTCAAAACGCTCTCTATAATTTGACTGAAATCCTCAGTTACAGGAGCTCCATTACTAGTCCCTTTTATATAATTACATTGTACAGCTGCCACCCACCTTGTTTTTGTTTTCATATTTATTTTGACTTTATATATATGTCATATCCGATTCCTGAATGAGCCCTTTGTCCCGGAATTGCGTCATACACTATAAACATTGCATCATCTACTACGCAGAAGATAGAGGATATTCCTCAGCACATTTGAAGGTCTTCGTGGAATAATAGAAACTACGCAGTATCCAGTCAGCATTCCCGAACCTATAAAAGTCGAGGAGACCGGATTCAAGTCGTTCAAGTCTTTCCAGTCTTCAACCAAGTAGTTTAGTAGATTTGAATCAAAACGAGTTTTAAACCATTATAATTTCGCATGTAAAGTTCAATATTTCCATATTGTAATAAATGTGAATAAAGTCTGTTTTTAAAAACTCAAACCAAAGAAGACTGATTTAACAAATTGGCGCAGTCGTGCGGATCTCGAAAACGCTGTGATCCAACGAAGAAACAGCGGTAGTCTCCAGACTTCCAACGAGTCCAAGAACCGCAAAGCAGAACACAGTGGACAAGACGGCCTCTTCAACAACAAGAAACCCGCATAAGTCGTCGAACGTTGCTCACCTCGTCGTGAAGAAATCACCTCTTGGAACCCGCGTAAGTCGTCGAACGCTGCTCATCCTGTTGGAGCTAGAGCTTTATGAAGCAGGACTTCATCTTTCCACAACCCCCGGAGACAACAAGAAAAAGAAGAAAGAAACAAGAAGAAAGAAGAAGCAAGCCACCCAGAGCTTAGGAAGCTCAACCAACCAGCATTAGACGTAGGAAACTCATTGTAAGTACCACATCGAATCATTAATCATTTTGTTGTATTTTGATATTTTTCTAAATTTGATTTAACCTTGTTATCCCAAAATTTACCCAAAATGTCACATCATAGTTCAAATGAAAGCTTACATAATGAACGCGAAGTACCATTAGAACCGTATAAACTTTCCGAAATATTCTCGATAATTCCAGAATATGATGGTGATTCAATTTCGCTTGGAAATTTTCTTAACGCCTGTGACCATGCGCAAGCTATGGCAGTAGACCAACAAAAATTGCTTTTAACTATTCACATTAGAAACAAACTCAGAGGAAAAGCTGCTCAATTGATAAATTCCAGAAATCCAGAAAATTATCAAGAGATCAAAATTTTATTAAATTCTCACTTTGGTGATTCCCGTGACTTAATATCTTTGATACAGGATTTACAAAGAATAAGGCAAGCAAATGGAGAAAATGCACTGACGTTTTTCTCAAGACTTCTTCAAAGTCATAGCACGAAAATGTATTCGTGTATACAAAGATCTATGTTAACAAACGCACAGAAAAACGCACAGTCTCAACTAATTGAAAATATGGTTTAAATACCTTATTAACAGGCCTCGAACCCAAAATCGGTCAAATTATTCGAGCTAGCAATCCAAACAGTATGCTAGAAGCTTCAGTTAGAATAAAGCGTGAGATACAGCTCTCATACTTTGAAAATCAAAAATCAATCAATCGTTCATCACAACCTCAAAGTTCAAGAACAAATCATAATACAAGACCACAAATAAATCGACCAAATAATTTCCAAAGGAATTATTTCCAACCTCAAATGAATCAACCCCAAATGTATCAACCTCAAACGAGTCTACCCCAAATGAGTCAACCTCAAATGAAACCAAATCGAAATTTCCGAAATCAAAATTTTCAAAGACAAGCAAATCCTCAAATGCAACAACGCGGACAATATTTTCAAACAAATAGACCCACAGTAATCAAGAATAACCGTCAATGGAATTTAAATGCGAATAAAACCCATTTATTAGATCATGAGTACGATTCATTATGCTCAAATACAGATTTTGAGTATCAAAACGAAAATATTTATGAATATTCAGACCAAGGAAACGAGTCATTCTATGATGAGAAAGATTATTTCCCGGAACAACAAGATTTTTAACAACAGCAATATGAACAAATAACAAATGAAAATTTTGACTATGAAGTAGAACAACTTCAAACGGATTTTCACAATTTTCTGTCACTAGACAACCCACCTATCAGTACAACTACCAATCCATGTACGACACAATTAATGAATACCAATCCCCAATCTCGACAAACCCTATATGCAGACAATCTAATTATAGAACAACAATGTCCAACTCAACAGATTCCTCCTGCAATCGAAATGAAAGCGAATCTCGCAGCGCTAATCAAAACTCGCGAATTCAAGCCAGAGAAAACAATACCCACTATGAACGACCTCAAGACAGATCAGCAATTTCTATAACATCCAATTGTAGCGATTTGTATTATTTAATCAGCCCAGCTAATTTTAAAATATTAATTGACACAGGTGCAGGTATCTCGATTTTTAAAAGGAAAACAGCTGAAAATTATACAAAAAGATTTACAGAAAATATACCAGTTACAGGAGTTACAGATGGAAAAGTAATGGTAAAAGAGTCAGTTTTAATACCATTTGGCACAGAAGAAAAACCAGTTTGGCATAAAGTTTACGTACACGATTTAGATTTCGAATTTGACGGAATATTAGGTACCGATTTTTTGAAAAGATTTGATGGAGTAGTAGATATTAGTAATCAAGTTTTAATTTTGAATTATAAAACCTTCCCTTTATATTCAGCCCGGAAAACACTTGCTGGAACATCAGTAAATATAAATAATGAACAAAAAATTCAAGGAAACTTACAGGAAAAGTTCAGTACACAAAATCTCGAAAATAAAATAACAATCGAACCAAGATTTGAAAGAGTTTTTAAATTAAAATCCAAATTAAGAAATACAGAAGCTATACTATTAGCTACTGAAAAAGAGAAAGTTAAACTTCCAAATGCCCTAGTAAAATTAACGAAAAAGGAGAATTTTTAGTAACCGTTGTAAATGTAAATGCAATTGAAAAATCTATTGATTTTAATGACTTACAATTTGAAGAATATTATGGAAATGAAGTTGACATTGAAACAGAAAACATACAAACAAGTCGTCCAGAGAAAATAAAGAATTTACTTCGTCTAAAACATCTTAATGAAAAAGAGAAAGAACTAATTGAGACCTTATGTTTAGAATTCACAGACATATTTTATTTAGAAGGTGATCCTTTAACTTTCACAAGTGAAATTAAACATACAGTGAAACTGAAAGATGGTGCACAACCCGTTTCAACAAAATCTTATAGATATCCACACGTACATAAAGAAGAAGTGAAGTCACAAATTTCAAAGTTATTAGAACAAAATATAATTAGACCCTCAATTTCACCATGGTCGTACCGAAAAAACTTGACGCATCAGGAAAACAAAAATGGCGTGTAGTAATTGACTATCGGAAATTAAAGGAACTAACTATTGATGATAAATATCCTTTGCCCAATATATCAGATTTATTAGACCAACTCGGAAAATGTCAATATTTTACCACCCTTGATCTAGCCTCAGGTTTTCATCAAATTGAAATGCATCCTAACGACATAGAAAAAACCGCTTTTTCTGTTGAAAATGGTTTATACGAATTTTTCAGAATGCCTTTCAGAATGAAAAACTCTCCTAGTACTCTCCAAAGAATTTTAGATCATATTCTAACCGGACTTAGAAACGAGAGATGTTTGGTATATATGGATAATATAATAATTTATTCCCGACTATAGATGAACACATATCTGACTTAAAACTAGTTTTCAAACGATTAAGAAATGCAAATTTGAAAATACAACCGGACAAATGTGAATTTTTGAGACAAGAAGTCGCCTATCTAGGACATGTTATTACTAAAGATGGAGTGAAACCAAACCCAGCAAAAGTTGATTGTATAATTAATTTTCCAGAACCAGTTAACCCAAGAGAAATTAAACAATTTCTAGGACTTGCAGGTTATTATAGAAAATTTATTCCAAATTTTTCAAAACTTTTTAAACCCATTACAAGATTACTACAGAAAGATGTATCTTTCCATTTTGATGCAGAATGCAAAAAATCCTTCCAAGAATTGAAAAAAGCCTTGACTTCAACCCCTACTTTGATTTATCCAAATTTTGATGAACTATTTATCTTGACAACCGATGCAAGCTCATTTGCAATTGGATCCGTATTATCCCAGGGACCAATAGGAAAAGACTTACCTATTGCCTATGCATCTAGAACATTATGTCCCGCTGAAACAAAATATTCAACTATTGAACGAGAACTTTTATCCATGGTATGGTCAGTTAAACATTTTAGACCCTATCTTTATGGTAGAAAATTTAAATTTATAGTAGACCATCGACCACTAACATGGTTATTTTCAATTAAAGAACCTGGCAGTAGATTAGCCAGATGGCGTTTGAAATTAGAGGAATACCAATTCGAAGTTATTTATCGACCCGGAAAAATTCATAAGAACGCAGACGCTTTATCTAGAATCAGAATGAATCATTTTGATGATTGTAGCAAAGTCTTATCAAATATTTTAATGGCAAATGATAATCTTGAAGAACATGATATTTCAGATACAGAGACTGAAGTAGCTCAAGAAACTGTATTAGAAGAATTAACAAACTTTTCTAGACTTTTTAAAATCAAATCATTAATTGATTACTCAAAATTTAAATTCATCAATGATCAATTACTAGACAAAAGTCATAAAGACATTGTTATTTTTCCACAACACAGAAAATTAACACCATTACATGATAAAATACTTGACGATATATTTGAAGAAGATATAGATTTTCATCAAAATAAATATTGTTTCCAGTAGAACTGTAAAAGATCGGAAATATTATTTGATATTAGTACCTTTTGAACCTGAAGATGCAATTGAATACATGTTCAGTTCCTTATATCGATGCCAAGACACATTTCATCCCTCAAAAACGTATTATGTCGAAAATAATGTCGATCTACCTATTCAAGAAATGCTTTCATATATCTTAGCAGATAAAGAGAATATTAAATTCGAAATATGTCAAGACGTAGTTCGAACCCCCAACGAAAATGAAATACCAATAATATTAGATCAATACCACAATGGTAAAAAGAATTTGCATCGTGGAATAAATGAAACTTTGAGAAGAATAAGAGAAAAATATAACTGGACAGGCATCACAAAAGATGTTGATAATTTCATAAATGCTTGTGAAATTTGTCAAAAAGCAAAAATATGTAGACAAAATTTACAGAATCCTCTTGTTATAACAGAAACTCCCAAAACAGCTTTTGAAAGAGTAAATGTTGATATTTTAGAAATCCCAGTACAAAATTATATTCTCACACTGAGATGCGAATTAACTAAATTCACCCAAGCATATCCAATACCTGACAAAACCGCAAAATCAGTCGCTAGCACTTTATTTTTCCAACATTATGGAACTCCACTTAGAATCCACGTAGATTCAGGTAAAGAGTTTAATAATCACATCGTAAAAGACCTTTGTACACTATACGACATAAAGATTACAATTTCTAGTGTAGACCATCCACAATCAAATGGTTCTCTAGAGAGATTTCATGCCACCCTTGTCGAAATGTTACGAGTTCATAAGATAGAAAATCCTAATGAACATCCCCTGTCAATCTTACCCCTTGCTGTTATTGCTTATAACAACAGTAAAAATAAAACTCATGGATTCAGTCCTTATGAGTTGATATTTGGACACACTTCAGGTAGACCCCCTGAAGCTACATATAATCAAAAAGATCTTTTAACCAAATATATAAGAGATCTTAATAATAGAATGGAATATTATTATAAAGTAGCTCGTGAAAATACTGAAAGGAGAAAACAAAATGCGAAAAAACGATTTGACGAAAATATCCATCACGAAACTCGATCTTTCAAAATTGGAGATAACGTCTTTGTTAAAGAATCTCAAATAAAGAATAAATAAGAAAATAAATTTAATGGACCTTTCGAAATTATCGAAGTGTTTCAAAATTCAGCCATGCTTAAGAATCCTGAAACAAATCAAAATTCAAAAGTAGACTGATAGACTGAAACCATGTTTTGTTTCAGATCAGGAAAATCTAGAAAAAGAAAATTCAGATCAAGAATGATTCTTCTCCTGTTAGCAGTCATCCACATTGTTAACGCTCAGTATAAGTTAACACCTATTAATAACTCAGTAGGAGTATATTACCATGAACAAGGTGATATTAAAATTTCAAATGAAAAATGGACTTTATTAGTAGTAAAAGAAGCTATTGATCATAATGCAAGAATATTAAATGACTTGATTGAACTTATAGAAACCAACAACCCGAGAATGAAATATATCAATGGAGAAATCAGTACGCATATTAGTCTGTTGAATAAAATTGCTTACCAAGTAGAAGAAAAGTATTACGAATCTCAAGTTGATTCGAATGATTATAACAAAAGATATAAAAGAGGTTTAATAAATGGCGCTGGATCAATTTGGAAAGCCCTTACCGGAAATTTAGATGCCAGTGACGGTGAATACTTTAATGATTGTATTAACAAAATATACAGGGATGAACACCAAATTGAAAATTTACTCAAAAACCAAATTTCAGTTACAACTTCTGTAATAAAAGAATTTAATAGTACCATTCAACAATTGCAAGTAGATGAAGAAACATTTAATGAAGATATAAAACAAATTGAAACTTCAATTTATGATCTTTCAGACCATTTAGCAATGGTTGATGCAAAGTTGAAAACCATCGAAATCTGTGAACAACTATTGGAAAGTTATACATTTTTGGAAAATTATTTGAATGACATTCTCAATGCAATTACGTTTGCTAGACTACATATTATCCATACTTCAATAATTAAACCCAATGACTTAGTATCATCTCTTCAAGAAATAACACAAACAATTCAAAAGAATTATTTACCTTTACCCGCGAAACTTACATCAGTATCTAAATACTTAGATATTATTGAATTACAAGCTTTTCAAGCAGATTCAAGGATAATTTTTGTATTGAAAATTCCCTTAGTTGAACCTGAAATCTATACTGTTTACCGATTGTACCCCATTCCTATCCTAGATAACAGAACAGGGTTACATCATATTTTACCAACAAATAAAAATTATATTGCAAAAGATGATGATTCTATGATGTACACTGCTTTTCAAAATTTAGATCAGTGTAAGTTACTTTTTTATAATTTTCATATATGTGAAAATGTTATTTCTCATCCAATTGATAGCAATGCAATTTGTGAAGCTCAAATTTTGAGACCATTACTAGAACTTCCTAGAATGTGTTCAACTTCCTTACTTTTTGCAAAAAATTATAATGTTTTTGAAATTCAACAGAATACTTGGTTGATAACTGTATCAGATCCTTTGGCTGTTACAATTAATTGTCAAAAACAAGATATTGTCACAAAAATAATTAAAACGAATTCAATTTTGAAACTGGAATCTAATTGTAATTCATTTATTGGAAATACAACAGTATATGCAAAATACTTTGTTACTCAAGAAAAGAATATTACTTATAAAAGTTATCCAATTTTGATTCCATATCAATGATGCAGTGATGTACCAAATAAAGAAAATCTTCCAAAATTAAAGCCTTTGAAATTGAGCAAATTAAATATTGATAATTTAAACATTGCTCGACATAAATTAAATCAATATTCTGACCAACTTGATCAAATTATTAATGAACCCTTTGTGAGGAAACATGTTTCATGGTTTACGATTCTCACAATTGTAATAATTGTCTTTGTAATTTTACTTTACATATTTTGTAAATGCAAAAATAGACGTTCAGTGAAAATTGGAATTATGACATCAAGAAATGATCCACCTCCACCACCTCCAAGAACAGGAAGAACTTTTGCATCCCTTCGAAGATTGTTACCTTCAAAAAGAAGACCAAGTATCCACTTAGATGAAAGAGAAGAAGAAATTATAGAATTGAACTCCAATAAATCATTAGCTTGATGTGAAAGTTGCAGCACCGCATCAACTTTCTTTTCAAGGGGGGAGTTGTTATATCCGATTCCTGAATGAGCCCTTTGTCCCGGAATTGCGTCATACACTATAAACATTGCATCATCTACTACGCAGAAGATAGAGGATATTCCTCAGCACATTTGAAGGTCTTCGTGGAATAATAGAAACTACGCAGTATCCATCAGCATTCCCGAACCTATAAAAGTCGAGGAGACCGGATTCAAGTCGTTCAAGTCTTTCCAGTCTTCAAACCAAGTAGTTTAGTGGATTTGAATCAAAACGAGTTTTAAACCATTATAATTTCGCATATAACATATATGTTAAATCAGTCTTCTTTGGTTCGAGTTTTTAAAAACAGACTTTATTCACATTTATTATAATATGGAAATATTGAACTTTACATGCGAAATTATAATGGTTTAAATCTCGTTTTGATTCAAATCTACTAAACTACTTGGTTTGAAGACTGGAAAGACTTGAACGACTTGAATCCGGTCTCCTCAACTTTTATAGGTTCGGGAATGCTGACTGGATACTGCGTAGTTTCTATTATTCCACGAAGACCTTCAAATGTGCTGAGGAATATCCTCTATCTTCTGCGTAGTAGATGATGCAATGTTTATAGTGTATGACGCAATTCCGGGACAAAGGGCTCATTCAGGAATCGGATATAACAACTCCCCCCTTGAAAAGAAATTTGATGCGGTGCTGCAACTTTCACATCAAGCTAATGATTTATTGGAGTTCAATTCTATACTTTCTACTTCTCTTTTCATCTAAGTGGATACTTGGTCTTCTTTTTGAAGGTAATAATCTTCGAAGGGATGCAATAGTTCTTCCTGTTCTTGGAGGTGGTGGAGGTGGATCATTTCTTGATGTCATAATTCCAATTTTCACTGAACGTCTATTTTTGCATTTACAAAATATGTAAAGTAAAATTACAAAGACAATTATTACAATTGCGAGAATCGTAAACCATGAAACATGTTTCCTCACAAACGGTTCATTAATAATTTGATCAAGTGGGTCAGAATATTGATTTAATTTATGTTGAGCAATGTTTAAATTATCAACATTTAATTTTCTCAATTTCAAAGGCTTTAATTTTGGAAGATTTTCTTTATTTGGTACATCACTGCATCATTGATATGGAATCAAAATTGGATAACTTTTATAAGTAATATTCTTTTCTTGAGTAACAAAGTATTTTGCATATACTCTTGTATTTCCAATAAATGAATTACAATTAGATTCCAGTTTCAAAATTGAATTCGTTTTAATTATTTTTGTGACAATAACTCGTTTTTGACAATTAATTGTAACAGCCAAAGGATCTGAAACAGTTATTAACCAAGTATTCTGTTGAATTTCAAAAACATTATAATCTTTTGCAAAAAGTAAGGAAGTTGAACACATTCTAGGAAGTTCTAGTAATGGTCTCAAAATTTGAGCTTCACAAATTGCATTGCTATCAATTGGATAAGAAATAACATGTTCACATATATGAAAATTATAAAAAAGTAACTTACACTGATCTAAATTTTGAAAAGCAGTGTACATCATAGAATCATCATCTTTTGCAATATAATTTTTATTTGTTGGTAAAATATGATGTAACCCTGTTCTGTTATCTAGGATAGGAATGGGGTACAATCGGTAAACAGTATAGATTTCAGGTTCAACTAAAGGAATTTTCAATACAAAAATTATCCTTGAATCTGCTTTAAAAGCTTGTAATTCAATAATATCTAAGTATTTAGATACTGATGTAAGTTTCGCGGGTAAAGGTAAATAATTCTTTTGAATTGTTTGTGTTATTTCTTGAAGAGATGATACTAAGTCATTGGGTTTAATTATTGAAGTATGGATAATATGTAGTCTAGCAAACGTAATTAATTGCATTGAGAATGTCATTCAGATAATTTTCCAAAAATGTATAACTTTCCAATAGTTGTTCACAGATTTCGATGGTTTTCAACTTTGCATCAACCATTGCTGAATGGTCTGAAAGATCATAAATTGAAGTTTCAATTTGTTTTATATCTTCATTAAATGTTTCTTCATCTACTTGCAATTGTTGAATGGTACTATTAAATTCTGTTATTACAGAAGTTGTAACTGAAATTTGGTTTTTGAGTAAATTTTCAATTTGGTGTTCATCCCTGTATATTTTGTTAATACAATCATTAAAGTATTCACCGTCACTGGCATCTAACTTTCCGGTAAGGGCTTTCCAAATTGATCCAGCGCCATTTATTAAACCTCTTTTATATCTTTTGTTATAATAATAATAATCATTCGAATCAACTTGAGATTCGTAATACTTTTCTTCTACTTGGTAAGCAATTTTATTCAACAGACTAATATGCGTACTAATTTCTCCATTAAAATATTTCATTCTCGGGTTGTTGGTTTCTATAAGTTCAATCAAGTCATTTAATATTCTTGCATTATGATCAATAGCTTCTTTTACTTGTGCCATATCTTTTACTACTAATAAAGTCCATTTTTCATTTGAAATTTTAATATCACCTTGTTCATGGTAATATACTCCTACTGAGTTATTAATAGGTGTTAACTTATACTGAGCGTTAACAATGTGGATGACTGCTAACAGGAGAAGAATCATTCTTGATCTGAATTTTCTTTTTCTAGATTTTCCTGATCTGAAACAAAACATAGTTTCAGTCTATCAAAATTTACTTTTGAATTTTGATTTGTTTCAGGATTCTTAAGCATGGCTGAATTTTGAAACACTTCGATAATTTCGAAAGGTCCATTAAATTTATTTTCTAATTTATTCTTTATTTGAGATTCTTTAACAAAGACGTTATCTCCAATTTTAAAAGATCGAGTTTCATGATGGATATTTTCGTCAAATCGTTTTTTCGCATTTTGTTTTCTCCTTTCAGTATTTTCACGAGCTACTTTATAATAATATTCCATTCTATTATTAAGATCTCTTATATATTTAGTTAAAAGATCTTTTTGATTATATGTAGTTTCAGGGGGTCTACCTGAAGTGTGTCCAAATATCAACTCATAAGGACTGAATCCATGAGTTTTATTTTTACTGTTGTTATAAGCAATAACAGCAAGGGGTAAGATTGACAGGTGATGTACATTAGGATTTTCTATCTTATGAACTCGTAACATTTCGACAAGGGTGGCATGAAATCTCTCTAGTGAACCATTTGATTGTGGATGGTCTACACTAGAAATTGTAATCTTTATGTCGTATAGTGTACAAAGGTCTTTTACGATGTGATTATTAAACTCTTTACCTGAATCTACGTGGATTCTAAGTGGAGTTCCATAATGTTGGAAAAATACTAAAGTACTAGCGACTGATTTTGCGGTTTTGTCAGGTATTGGATATGCTTGGGTGAATTTAGTTAATTCGCATCTCAGTGTGAGAATATAATTTTGTACTGGAATTTCTAAAATATCAACATTTACTCTTTCAAAAGCTGTTTTGGGAGTTTCTGTTATAACAAGAGGATTCTGTAAATTTTGTCGACATATTTTTGCTTTTTAACAAAGGACCCCGCACACCTTAAATGGGAAAATGGCTCTCCGTCAAATTTCTTGAATTTTTGATATGTTGTAGAATTGATCATTCCGATGAAATGTTTCAACGGGCGCAACACGATCCTATGACTAGTTTTCGAGATACAGGGTGTTGAATATGAGAAACATTCACTTTTCATCACTCTGTATCTGCCAAGTTACGATTTAGTTCGGATTTATCTTTTGTGGGATCATCATCACATCCGTGTATGATGAATTCATGAGAAATTCATTTCCAAATCTTTTCGTAGTACAGGGCGATTTCACTTGAAAACAATGCTATTTTGAGACTTTCATAATTTAGTTGTTTTATAAAGAGAAAATGCGAGAAAAGGTAGAATTATCACATAATATTATAAATTCATTTCATCTAGCATCACAGTTGATACAATTCATACAAGGTGATTCACAAATATGGAAACATAACGAATTTTGTTTTTTGGGACACCTTGTAGTAATAAACCAACCTAAAATGACAAAATTCACTTGAAGAATGTTAAATGATATGTTCCATCGTATACAGAGTCGAATGATATCAATTTGAGAAATTAGTTATACTTTAATAAATAAAAACCTTGATTTTTTAAATCACCCTATATCTCATAAGGGAGTCCGAAAAGATAGCGATATTTTTTCATGGGAGAACTCGAAATACTTTCATCCATATTGTACAAAATTTTCAGCGGAATCCTATGACGGGTTTTTCATATACAAGGCGAAAAATGTATTTTCACTCCACTTTTCGGCGGGTTTGCTGTAGTTCTTCCTCGTCCGGCCGCTTTTACTCGAAATAAAAATATTTCAATAAAATAGTGATCAGTTATTATACCGTACAATGGCGTACCGTATCCCTCGAAAAAAAGCCATAACTCGAATTATTATCTGCATCAGCATCGTCTAGTAGGCGATTCAATGGAAAAGTTATTTTTTCAATATCTCATGAATTTGTCACATAACGAAAAAACCACATAGGATAAATCAGAAAAAAATCATAATTTGTATGTAATTATTTCTATCGGCTTATATAGATATATATTAAATCAAATTCTCGGCATATTTTTACACCAAATTAACGTTTTATGTTTCAATTATGTTCTTGTATCTTCGAATCGTATATATGTTTGTATATAGTATATACCCCCTTTCAGAGAACGTTTCTCTTTCTTTTTCTTGTATTTGAAACATCATCTGAATCATCTTCGAATACCTACTTATTAATATATTCCTCTTATTTCGTAGTAGGCATGGAGAACAATTCAAAGAGGATAAAATCAACAAAATTCTTATGTCAATAGTCGTTTTCTTGTTGTCATAAAGCCCGAGAACTCTTTTTGGGTTATTGGACTAATTGAAGTTTCTTTTTTACTATTCAAGATTATGTGATTTTCAGTGTTTGTTGAACTTTGCTGAACAATATGGCCTTCGCAAATAGAGTGAGATGTTATGTTTGTGACCGAAATGTTATTCCTAGACTCCCAATGCGTTTGAATAGAGGAATAATATTGATGTTTTGCAAATTGCAACATATCGAAGACAAACTGCGAGAAATCCACCTATTGATATTCAGGATGATACAAAAATATGTTTCAATTGTAATAACACAGTAATGAATGACATTATTGCTATGGAAAATAACCCGAATTGCCTTCGTCTCAATGTGTTGTCCCGCGAAATACGTATTTCAAATAACGAATAACGTTTTTAAAAACACGAAAATTATTTATTTAGACAAGTTTGTACTTCAAAGATTACATCAAGACTGAATAAAATTCCATTTCGCATTTTGAATGTAAAAATATAAAATAAGCAATTCTGGAATTGTAACATATATGATTCTGCTGAGTCAGCGCTTCCTGGATGGGTGAATGTACGGAGCGGACGGTGACCGGTACGTAACTCCTCCCTCCTAAGATGAAGTTTTGGTTGGGACAAACAAAACTTCTGAAGACGGCAAGGGTTGTGTGGCTTCTTTGGTCCTTCCCTTGGATTTCCTGAACTTATTCAGGCTGAATATTACGACTCCTAGGATGATGATTATGTATAAAGGAATCGTCCAAGGATGATGGCTGGAATACCTCGGGGATTCAATCTGCAATGGTTGAAGTCGGTTCCCTTGTACTTGCAAATCGTGTAGTTGGTCTAGTGAAATATCATCTAGTTGAAGTTGGCTTTTTTTCGTGATCCGCTTGAGTATTTTGACTTCGGGGAGGAACAGTGGCTTCCCTTTGGCATCGCCTTTTTCGTTGGTGTATCCCTGTCCAGAGGTTAGGATGCTGCACTGGTATGGGATTTCGATGAGAAATGATCCGTTGAGCATCACAAAGTCAGTTTCGTCACATCGGGTTTGGACTTTCTCTTCGTGAGGGAAAATTGCGATATAACTGGATTCACTAACTTCCTCAATTAGGGGCTTATTTACAACTATATTAGCCATTTTGCATTCGGCTTTGTTGTATTTTACTTGAAGGATTGAGAAAATGCAATCGCTCTCTTGGGTACCATCAATCAGGTAGTTATTCTGACATAGGTAGTTTGGATTCAGGTAAAAACATGGCCTGGCGTCATATTGAAATAGTTCGTTACTCATTGTGAAAAAGGTATTTTTGGGAATAATTGTTGTGGAATTCTGTGTGGGTATTGAGTAGAGGTGGTAATGGGTGAAGACATCAGGGTGGACTAAGGGGATATGCAGCGCAAAAACTAGTTTGGTATTTGAAAAATATGCATCAACTGGGGTTATATCAACTTGTTTATACGTGTCTTTAGTATCTGAGTAAACTAACTGATCTCTGGAATGATGTTCGAGAAGAGAATTGAATATTGATTTCATGTCATCGATAGATATTATGCTATGATGTAAAGTACCAAGCTTAGCAAATGATATAGCATTTTCAATACTTGTGAGAATTGAAAGCAGTGTATCCAAATTGAATTTTATTAGGGTGTACGTTTCTACAAGTGACAGGAAATATGTGCTGTTGTTATTCAGTTGTTCTATACTTTCCCTGATTACATTTTGGTTATGAACCATTAATGAAAATGTTTCATTATTATTCTTTAAAATTTTGTGGGTCAACGATATTTGCTGATTTAGAGAGTTGACAATTTGTTCTTGATTGTTTTTCAATTTTTCGATTGCGGCATCATAGCGTTCGGCATCTTCTTGATCTAAGTTGCCAGAAATAGATTTAATGATATTCCCTAATCCATTGATTAGTCCTCTTTTTTGTCTGTTCGTTAAAGGATAGACTGATCGAAATTTTTCCTTTACCGATTTCATTTGATAATCAATGTGTTGTTCAGTATATTCGTGTAGAGATGTTAAATATTTAGAATTGAGGTTATAGTTCGCAAGAGATGATTTAAGTACATTATAATTTTGAGCTAATATTTCGATTTCATCTGATATTGGTTTGAAATCGATGTAGTGTAAAAACGTATGGGTGGCTACTTTGATTTTTGCTGTCCCCATCCGAAAGGGCAAGATTCCTGGGTTGTTCTTCAAATTAGTTATTTGTACTTTCTTGGGGATCGTCAGATGAACTATCGTCAGGAGTAGGAGGGTCCTGTTACAAATTTGGTTTTGTTACTGAGGCTCGAGGTTTCTTTAAAATGTTTTTGTGATAGGTATTACGATTGGTTTTCAGTTTCAGTCCTTGATCAGTTATGACAGTTTCTTTAATAAATGGGGTGTTTAATTTTTTTCCACGTGTTTTGACATCGTGTCGATAAACTTCGTCATTTTTAGTGTAATTTGCTGGTTCTTCCCGAGTTAGATTTTGTTTTTCAATATTTTTTTCTTTCTGTTTTTGAGAAATGTCGTGTATGTGGTCGAAAATCTGAAGTGTTTTTTGTTTATGTTCTTGTATATAATTGTTTAAAATTTCGTATTGTATGTCTAAGTCGAAGGGGTCTTTTGTGTCGAGGTGTCCTCCCACAATATCGATTGGCTTTTGTTTGGTGACAGAGTGTATGGAGTGGTTGTACCCAAAAATAGCATAGGGCATTAGACTCGTTACTTCTGCACGGGGATTTTCAAGTTTTAAAACCCTCAAATGCTCGAGTAAAATTGAATGAAGCCGTTCTACGGGGGCATTGCTAGTGGAATTTTTTGGGGTTACAAACGATATCCATCCCAACATGAAATTCACAATGGAGACCGAAATGAACAACTCCCTAGCTTTCCTGGACGTTCTCATCACGAAATCCAACAACTCTTTCACCCACACAGTACACAGGAAACAGACCCACACCAACCGATACCTACACGCAAACTCTCATCACCATCCAGCACAAACAAACTCCGTATTGAACTACCTGATATACAGATCAATTCAGCTTACCGACAACCAGAATAGACCACAAGAGCTGGACAAACTGAAATCAGCCTTACTCCAAAATGGTTACAACAATTCGCTAATCGACAAGTCTATCCGCCATCAACTGACCCGTCCTCCAAAAACGAACGATCCACTAGAGAGTATTCAGCCACACAAAGCTTTCCTACCATACATCAAAGGTGTGACAGACAAAATCAGTAATATCTTGAGAAAACACGAGATAAAAACAATATTCACGGCCAACAACCAAATATCCAAATTTCTCAGATCTCCCAAGGACACAATACCAAACGATTCTCAAGGTATATATGAAATACCATGTTCAGACTGCCCGAGAACTTATATTGGCCAGACTAATAGACGAGTAACTTCCAGAGTCTACGAACACGAACTTGCTGTGCGTCAGGCATCTTCCACTTCCGCACTTTATAAACATCGAGAAGACACAGGTCACAAAATAGACTTCCAAAACACAAAAACAATTTCCACCGAGAAAACTCTGCAAACCAGGATCATCCGAGAAGCCCTTGAGATAGAGAAGCGCCCCAATTGCCTCAACACTCGCGACGACGGACGTAGACTTCCCAATACCTGGAAGCCTCTCATTGCACGCATAAACTCATTTCCCACCAACCCAGTTCCCGCACACAGCTCACTTAGCGCCAACCAAGTTCCCGCACACAGCTCATCTAGCGCCAATTCAGTTCCCGCCCATAGTTCACCTCGCGCCAATACATTGCACACGGCCATTACAGCCACGTCCACTATAAATACAGTTCCTCAACCCACAATTCCTCAGTTCTCTCGAAGGAGTAGGCAGATTGAGACCTTAGAGAGAACCAGTGACGAGACATGGGGAGTAGGTAGATTGAGACCCCGACGTCAAGTCACAAAAACCTAACGTAATTATACCTGAGGAGTAGGCAGATTGAGACCTCAGCGTAGAATTACGTTTTAACCTTTCATTAATTTTCTTTCTTTTTCAGTTCTTGAAAATGGCTCCAAAATCGGAGCCGAAACGTCGAATTTCAACAAATTCTAGACGCGGTTCAACCCGAACTTTTAGTTTTCATATATATATATATATATATATATATATATATATATATATATATATATATATATATATATATATATATATATATATATATATATATATATATATATATATATATATATATATATATATATATATATATATAGAAGTAAATAGAGTGATTTATGTTTTGATTCCGAGAGCCACCATCATCTGTCGACAGCTGTTTCGTGGTTTCCCACTCATCAGGACAGCTTTATGGTTGCTCTGTGCTATTGTTGTAGAAATGCTCAAAATGTCAAAATCATAGTCAACCTCATTTTCACGTAAGTATAGATTCAAAACCCGACACCAGAGGGAGTATCCCTTATCTTGAATTCCCAATAGCCATGGGATACATATTATGTGTGCCATCTGGCAAGGCCGTACAAGTTGTTATGAGTTGAAATAATGTTGATTTCACTTCACTGAATTCCTTACTTTTACGTTTTGAATAAATATCAAATAAGTATCTTCTCAATCACATCAGGAAACCTCAATGGATAGGTAGAGTGGTCATTTATTAGCGTAAAATAGTGAAATATATGGACTTTTTCACAAATTGTTCGCCTTGTATATAAAAAACCTGTCATAGGAATTTGATGAAAATTTTGTACGATATGAATGAAAGTATTTTGAGTTCTCCCGTGAAAAAATATCGCTATCTTTTCGGACTCCCTTATGAGATATAGGGTGATTTAAAAAATCAAGGTTTTTATTTATTAAAGTATAACTAATTTTTTAATTTTTTTCAAATTGATATCATTCGACTCTGTATACGATGAAACATATCATTTAACATTCTTCAAGTGAATTTTGTCATTTTAGTTTGGTTTATTACTACAAGGTGTCCCAAAAACCAAAATTCATTTGTTTCCATATTTGTGAATCACCTTGTATGAATTGTATCCACTGTGATGCTAGATGAAATGAATTTATAATATTATGTGATAATTCTACCTTTTCTCGCATTTTCTCTTTATAAAACAACTAAATTATGAAAGTCTCAAAATAGCATTGTTTTCAAGTGAAATCGCCCTATACTACGAAAAGATTTGGAAATGAATTTCTCATGAATTCATCATACACGGATGTGATGATGATCCCACAAAAGAGTAATCCGAACTAAATCGTAACTTGGCAGATACAGAGTGATGAAAAGTGGATGTTTCTCATATTCAACACCCTGTATCTCGAAAACTAGTCATAGGATCGTGTTGCGCCCGTTGAAACATTTCATCGGAATGATCAATTCTACAACATATCAAAAATTCAAGAAATTTGACGGAGAGCCATTTTCCCATATAAGGTGTGCGGGGTCCTTTCACAAGCTTTTATGAAATTTTCAACATCTTTTGTGATGCCGGTCCAATTATATTTTTCTCTTATTCTTCTCAAAGTTTCATTTATTCCACGATGCAAATTCTTTTTACCATTGTGGTATTGATCTAATATTATTGGTATTTCATTTTCGTTGGGGGTTCGAACTACGTCTTGACATATTTCGAATTTAATATTCTCTTTATCTGCTAAGATATATGAAAGCATTTCTTGAATAGGTAGATCGACATTATTTTCGACATAATACGTTTTTGAGGGTTGAAATGTGTCTTGGCATCGATATAAGGAACTGAACATGTATTCAATTGCATCTTCAGGTTCAAAAGGTACTAATATCAAATAATATTTCCGATCTTTTACAGTTCTACTGGAAACAATATTTATTTTGATAAAAATCTATATCTTCTTCAAATATATCGTCAAGTATTTTATCATGTAATGGTGTTAATTTTCTGTGTTGTGGAAAAATAACAATATCTTTATGACTTTTGTCTAGTAATTGATCATTGATGAATTTAAATTTTGAGTAATCAATTAATGATTTGATTTTAAAAAGTCTAGAAAAGTTTGTTAATTCTTCTAATACAGTTTCTTGAGCTACTTCAGTCTCTGTATCTGAAATATCATGTTCTTCAAGATTATCATTTGCCATTAAAATATTTGATAAGACTTTGCTACAATCATCAAAATGATTCATTCTGATTCTAGATAAAGCGTCTGCGTTCTTATGAATTTTTCCGGGTCGATAAATAACTTCGAATTGGTATTCCTCTAATTTCAAACGCCATCTGGCTAATCTAATGCCAGGGTCTTTAATTGAAAATAACCATGTTAGTGTCTACTATAAATTTAAATTATCTACCATAAAGATAGGGTCTAAAATGTTTAACTGACCATACCATGGATAAAAGTTCTCGTTCAATAGTTGAATATTTTGTTTCAGCGGGACATAATGTTCTAGATGCATAGGCAATAGGTAAGTCATTTCCTATTGGTCCTTGGGATAATACGGATCCAATTGCAAATGAGCTTGCATCGGTTGTCAAGATAAATGGTTCTTCAAAATTTGGATAAATCAAAATAGGGGTTGAAGTCAAGGCTTTTTTCAATTCTTGGAAGGATTTTTTACATTCTTCATCAAAATGGAAAGATACATCTTTCTGTAATAATCTTGTAATGGGTTTAGAAATTATTGAAAAATTTGGAATACATTTTCTATAATAACCTGCAAGTCCTAGAAATTGTTTAATTTCTCTTGGGTTAACTGGTTCTGGAAAATTAATTATACAATCGACTTTCGCTGGGTTTGGTTTCACTCCATCTTTAGTAATAACGTGTCCTAGATAGGCGACTTCTTGTCTTAAAAATTCACATTTGTCCGGTTGTATTTTCAAATTTGCATTTCTTAATCGTTTGAAAACTAGTTTTAAGTCAGATATGTGTTCGTCTATAGTCGGGGAATAAATAATTATATCATCCATATATACCAAACATATCTCGTTTCTAAGTCCGGTTAGAATATGATCTAAAATTCTTTGGAGAGTACTAGGAGAGTTTTTCATTCCGAAAGGCATTCTGAGAAATTCGTATAAACCATTTTCAACAGAAAAAGCAGTTTTTTCTATGTTTTTAGGATGCATTTTAATTTGATGAAAACCTGAGGCTAGATCAAGGGTGGTAAAATATTGACATTTTCCGAGTTGGTCTAATAAATCTGATATATTGGGCAAAGGATATTTATCATCTATAGTTAGTTCATTTAATTTCCGATAGTCAATTACTACACGCCATTTTTGTTTTCCTGATGCGTCAAGTTTTTTCGGTACGACCCAAACTGGGGCTGACCATGGTGAAATTGAGGGTCTAATTATATTTTGTTCTAATAATTTTGAAATTTGTGACTTCACTTCTTCTTTATGTACGTGTGGATATCTATAAGATTTTGTTGAAACGGGTTGTGCACCATCTTTCAGTTTCACTGTATATTTAATTTCACTTGTGAAAGTTAAAGGATCACCTTCTAAATAAAATATGTCTGTGAATTCTAAACATAAGGTCTCAATTGGTTCTTTCTCTTCTTCATTAAGATGTTTTAGACGAAGTAAATTCTCTATTTTCTCTGGACGACTTGTTTGTATGTTTTCTGTTTCAATGTCAACTTCATTTCCATAATATTCTTCAAATTGTAAGTCATTAAAATCAATAGATTTTTCAATTGCATTTACATTTACAACGGTTACTAAAAATTCTCCTTTTTCGTTAATTTTGACTAGGGCATTTGGAAGTTTAACTCTCTCTTTTTCAGTAGCTAACAGTATAGCTTCTGAATTTCTTAATTTGGATTTTAATTTAAAAACTTTTTCAACTCTTGGTTCGATTGTTATTTTATTTTCGAGATTTTGTGTACTGAACTTTTCCTGTAAGTTTCCTTGAATTTTTTGTTCATTATTTATTTTTACTGATGTTCCAGCAAGTGTTTTCCGGGCTGAATATAAAGGGAAGGTTTTATAATTCAAAATTAAAACTTGATTACCAATATCTACTACTCCATCAAATTTTTTCAAAAATTCGGTACCTAAAATTCCGTCAAATTCGATATCTAAATCGTGTACATAAACTTTATGCCAAACTGGTTTATCTTCTGTGCCAAATGGTATTAAAACTGACTCTTATACCATTACTTTTCCATCTGTAACTCCTGTAACTGGTATATTTTCTGTAAATCTTTTTGTATAATTTTCAGCTGTTTTCCTTTTAAAAATCGAGATACCTGCACCTGTGTCAATTAATATTTTAAAATTAGCTGGGCTGATTAAATAATACAAATCGCTACAATTGGATGTTATAGAAATTGCTGATCTGTCTTGAGGTCGTTCATAGTGGGTATTGTTTTCTCTGGCATGAATTCGCGAGTTTTGATTAGCGCTGCGAGATTCGCTTTCATTTCGATTGCAGGAGGAATCTGTTGAGTTCGACATTGTTGTTCTATAATTAGATTGTCTGCATATAGGGTTTGTCGAGATTGGGGATTGGTATTCATTAATTGTGTCGTACATGGATTGGTAGTTGTACTGATAGGTGGGTTGTCTAGTGACAGAAAATTGTGAAAATCCGTTTGAAGTTGTTCTACTTCATAGTCAAAATTTTCATTTGGTATTTGTTCATATTGCTGTTGTTAAAAATCTTGTTGTTCCGGGAAATAATCTTTCTCATCATAGAATGACTCGTTTCCTTGGTCTGAATATTCATAAATATTTTCGTTTTGATACTCAAAATCTGTATTTGAGCATAATGAATCGTACTCATGATCTAATAAATGGGTTTTATTCGCATTTAAATTCCATTGAGGGTTATTCTTGATTACTGTGGGTCTATTTGTTTGAAAATATTGTCCGCGTTGTTGCATTTGAGGATTTGCTTGTCTCTGAAAATTTTGATTTCGGAAATTTCGATTTGGATTTTGATTTTGGAACATATTTTTTCTCATTTGAGGCGTTTGAAGTTGATACATTTGGGGTTGATTAGTTTGGGGTTGGAAATAATTCCTTTGGAAATTATTTGGCCGATTCATTTGTGGTCTTGTATTATGATTTGTTCTTGAACTTTGAGGTTGTGATGAACGATTGATTGATTTTTGATTTTCAAAGTATGAGAGCTGTATCTCACGCTTTATTCTAACTGAAGCTTCTAGCATACTGTTTGGATTGCTAGCTCGAATAATTTGACCGATTTTGGGTTCGAGGCCTGTTAATAAGGTATTTAAAACCATATTTTCAATTAGTTGAGACTGTGCGATTTTCTGTGCGTTTGTTAACATAGATCTTTGTATACACGAATACATTTTCGCGCTATGACTTTGAAGTCTTGAGAAAAACGTCAGTGCATTTTCTCCATTTGCTTGCCTTATTCTTTGTAAATCCTGTATCAAAGATGTTAAGTCACGGGAATCACCAAAGTGAGAATTTAATAAAATTTTGATCTCTTGATAATTTTCTGGATTTCTGGAATTTATCAATTGAGCAGCTTTTCCTCTGAGTTTGTTTCTAATGTGAATAGTTAAAAGCAATTTTTGTTGGTCTACTGCCATAGCTTGCGCATGGTCACAGGCGTTAAGAAAATTTCCAAGCGAAATTGAATCACCATCATATTCTGGAATTATCGAGAATATTTCGGAAAGTTTATACGGTTCTAATGGTACTTCGCGTTCATTATGTAAGCTTTCATTTGAACTATGATGTGACATTTTGGGTAAATTTTGGGATAACAAGGTTAAATCAAATTTAGAAAAATATCAAAATACAACAAAATGATTAATGATTCGATGTGGTACTTACAATGAGTTTCCTACGTCTAATGCTGGTTGGTTGAGCTTCCTAAGCTCTGGGTGGCTGGCTTCTTCTTTCTTCTTGTTTCTTTCTTCTTTTTCTTGTTGTCTCCGGGGGTTGTGGAAAGATGAAGTCCTACTTCATAAAGCTCTAGCTCCAACAGGATGAGCAGCGTTCGACGACTTACGCGGGTTCCAAGAGGTGATTTCTTCACGACGAGGTGAGCAACGTTCGACGACTTATGCGGGTTTCTTGTTGTTGAAGAGACCGTCTTGTCCACTGGGTTCTGCTTTGCGGTTCTTGGACTCGTTGGAAGTCTGGAGACTACCGCTGTTTCTTCGTTGGATCACAGCGTTTTCGAGATCCGCACGACTGCGCCAATTTGTTAAATCAGTCTTCTTTGGTTAGAGTTTTTAAAAACAGACTTTATTCACATTTATTACAATATGGAAATATTGAACTTTACATGCGAAATTATAATGGTTTAAAACTCGTTTTGATTCAAATCTACTAAACTACTTGGTTTGAAGACTGGAAAGACTTGAACGACTTGAATCCGGTCTCCTCGACTTTTATAGGTTCGGGAATGCTGACTGGATACTGCGTAGTTTCTATTATTCCACGAAGACCTTCAAATGTGCTGAGGAATATCCTCTATCTTTTGCGTAGTAGATGATGCAATGTTTATAGTGTATGACGCAATTCCGGGACAAAGGGCTCATTCAGGAATCGGATATAACATATATGTTATATGAAAAAATACAATGGACCTTTATTCCAAATTGCGCAGTTATCTACGCAGTTAATCCCAATGGTGCCAGGATGTCGCCGACTATCAAGGTTATCCTGTAACGCAATTCCAGTTATTTATTGAAGACGTAGAAGCCAGAAGACGCCCAGTCAGCATCTCCAAGCTTATAAATGAAACCTCCAAGATCGACGCATCACAATTACTGCTGCAAGCCTTAGTCCGTGCAAGTTTACGTTAAATTATTGTATTTGAATATTTTATTGTTTGTAAAATAAAGTAAAGTTTCTAAAAACGGGTTTAAGTGGAATCCAATCTAACCTATATGATCCATATTTATGCGATGCACAGATACGGCATTAAATGCTGTGGTAACTCACTGCCAGGCTTGGTCCTAAAAAACAGTTACCCTGGCAATTGAATCTAAGAGACTAAAGGCTGAAACACAATGGAACTTTTATGTTTTTAGTTTTAATTTTCATAATTTTGGATAATTTTTTAACGCGAAACCATAATTGTCATTATTATTCTGATCACGCCTCATAAACAATCCGGTTGGTAGAATTCAAGCTTAATTTTTCAATACTGTTTTGCATCTTGTTTTATTTTGAAAATTGACATCCAAAATCCCAAAACTTAAAACTTATTACATAAAACATCCATTGTGTCTACGGCTTTAGATGCCTAAAAACCCTGGTGTGTCGACTGATTAGATTTTGTTTAGAATTGTTTGAAGACAAAACAAATGAAATCGTGGTCTGTTTCTGTAATCGTATCCAGAGATGGCACCTGGTTCTCGTGTCAGTATTCCAGGGATATAGTGATTGTGACTGTTGGTAATTAAATTTTACGGAATGTCAATAAACATTTTAAATATCATTCTAAAGTAATATAGTGTCCATACTCGGAGTGGCGAAGATCAAATTTTTTGGAAAAATAACACCACACAAATTGTGTTATTTTTCTAAAATGATCTAAACACCGTTTGAAAGTCAAAATAGTTGTGGCAGAATGAAATATTTCGTAGTGAACTAAAATAGACCAATAATATGAATAATTTGACAATTATTCGTTTTTTTTGTGAATAAAATCCTGAAAAACGAATACAATTCATTAAAGTGAGTACCACTTTGAATCTGTAACATACTCTGAAACCAATCTGATTCATACATTTTATTTCTAAATTCTCCAAATTAAGCTTTCGGGCCACGAAAAACTATTTTTAAAAAGCAAAAATCGAATTTACAAAATACAATTTTATTTGTGAAGACAGAGATGTGTCTCGTACAACGTTGCTAACAGAACTGAACTAACTATAAAGCACGGTTAATCACATTTTCATAAACCTTAGTCAGCATTACATGGAAGTTACAAGTTAAGGGTTTCTTAGAGGTTCGTATATATAACTTCTCCATCCCTAAGACGAAAATAATACGGTAGTATTATTTTCGGAATTCAAGTCCTTAGGTTTTGTCTTGACACATTTGAAATGTTTTAAAATATCATTCTTTCATTTTATAGAGGAATTGTAAAAGATGACAGTAACAATAATTATGCTCGGAATAATACAAATATAAAAAGAAATATACGGGGTGTTGTTTTCTTCCAGGGCTTGGAGTCGGTGGAGTTGTGTTTTCTCGGCTAGTTTCTGGAGCCTTGTCAGCTCGTCTAGGTTAATCTTATCCAGGACCTTCAGGGGGTGGTCTTCATGGTTAGGTTCGATGATTTCTATTCTGGGCAATTGTAAAGGGGTCTCCCGTATCGGGGAAACGTTGTTGCTGTATTCTTCCCCATTAATGATGAGGCTACATTTCTGGGGTATGTGGATCAGCGTGGTTTGTGGATTTCTTCATATCCGCTTTATTTACACTTTTTTCCAATAGCCATTTGTCTGGCGGGAATGACTATGACATAGGCGTCGTTGACTGTTTCTACTACATCTTGTTCTAGATGGACTTGGAGTGATTGGCATGGCTGTCTGCTCTTTCCTTTCAGTACTTCAGGTAGACAGTCCTCCTTGGATATTTGATTTTCCAGGCGGAAAATACAGGTTGTCTCGATTTCGTGGCACGGGCTGTCCTCGTAGTGGTGATAAGTCAAGTTCAGGATAATGTATGGTTTCAAGGGAATTATGGCATTATTGGAAATCGGAATGGGAAATAAATGATAATAATCGTAAAGATTTTCTCTAAGTATCGAGACATGAATCGTGAATAGAATAAGATCATTTTTATATCGTGTTTCAATTTTTAGAAGTTTATAATATGATTGAATGTTATCGAAATCTGGTAGACTTCCTTTGTACATGTTAAGCATTATTTCAATTAGTTCTTTGAGCTCGGAAGTTGGTAATATTATCCTATGAATAATATTCAGTTCACCGAATAATATCGATTCTTCAATATTGTTCAGTGTTGACAGTACATTTTGACAGTCGATGATCATTGTATCGAGAGAGTTTTGGAGCCGTGAGAATAGCGTGTATTTGTTCAGACTGTCGACAATACTCTCTATCTGTTTGCCAATCAGTTGTTGATTTTTTACAATTAGTTGCAAGTTATTTGACGTTTCGTTCAAGAATCTTTTTGTGATACTTAAGTAATTTTTTAAATCGTGGTGTAGGATTTTTTGATTATTATTTAGTGCTTGGTCATATTTTTCTTCATCTTCGTCATCTAATGTCACAAAGAGCAATTTGTTAGTTCTGCCCACAACATTTATTAGGCCTCTTTTTGATCGGCTGAATTTTTGAGGCTTGATGTTTATTAATTTTACAGAAATTTGTTTAAGTTGTAACAAATGGTTATGCATATGATGTAATTGTGGATACAGTACATCTTTCATCGAAATAAGGTCGGTTATGTAATTTGAGTTATTGGCTATGCTGTTTATTGGGTCATCAAATTGTTTCAAGTCGATTGGTTTCAGAAATGTATGTTTTTGGGTAGTGATTCTCGCTTTTCCAAGAGAGAAAGGAAGGATAGGGTTGGGTATTTCTGTCATGGTTATCTGTTGTCCATTAGTGATTAGGATCTCGAGAAGTGGAAGGAACAGCGTTGTCATCTGGAAAAATTCGTTTCTGAGATTGTTTTCTTTGAGGTTTCAGTTTACTTTTATGATATTTAGAATTTTTCGTTTTTACTTTGATGCCACAATCCTTGATAGGTTGGATTTGCTTATAAAGTGGCGATAACTTATTTCGGGGCGATTCTTTCAGATACACGTTTTTATTGATTTTTATCTCTGGTGGATCATCTCTTTTGGAATTAACTTCAGTAAGGTTCTTAGATTTTTCATTATTTTCTTTGATTATTTAGTTTATTATTTTTTGATTTCTCGCGTGTTTTTCAATGTAATCAGAAGTTATTTTCTAATATGTTATATCAAACGGATTTTGGTGTTCAATGTTTTCTTTAATAATTTAGAAAGGGGTGAATTTGGTCGCGGAGTGGATAATGATATACGCTATATTAGTGTATATTAGTGTAGTTATTGGTCTATCAGGATGTTCGAGTTTCAGGGTTCTGATTTCTTCAATGAGCGTAGAATGTAGGCGGTCTACAGGACTGTTGCTATTGGCATTTTTGGGAGTTACGTAATGTAGAGTTATTTTGTGCAAGTTACAGAAATCTTGAATTAGACTATTTTTGAACTCTGTTCCAGAGTCGCAAGTAATTTTATTCAGAATACCGTAATGGGAAATGAATTTCAATAAACCATCTAATATAATAATAATAATAATAATAATTTGTCTTTATTATTTTCAGCTAAAATAACATATGAAAAAAAAAGGGAAAAAACAGATTGAAGCATTTTGCTAAAAATAAAAGGCGAAGTTCAACTCATGTAGCACGAGTGCTACTGAGTTGCTCTTCCACTTAAGCTTAAAACATTCTCTCAAGCACCTGACAGCATTAGTCGTAGCAACAGAACAATGGGGCAAAGAAAGATTTGGGATTATTCGTACAGCAAAGTATTATTTACAAATAATATGAAGCGGCAAAAAACAATTACATGGCAGTCATAACTATATTTCAATATGAATCAGTGGTAAAAGTAAAAAAAAAATAAATATACAAAATTAGCTATCACTGATTTTCCAACAGAAACAGTTTGAATTTTTTCCGGAAAGGTGATGGGGTTTCGGTTTTCAGAAGTTTTGGTAGAAGATTGATAACATTGCAAATATTATAACTGAATGAGGGTCTGAATTGTTCAGTTTTGAAAGCGGTGGGGTTAAAGTACTTTTGAACCTAATATTTAAATTGTGTACATCGGTGCGGTGTGTTATTTTCTTGTGTAAATATGTTGGTATTTTAGTTTGTATTTTTTTTTATAGAAGTTGGCGGCATTGAATTTTCGCCTGTTTTCCATGTTCAACCAACCCGTCTCACGAAGTTTGAATGATATTCTTCGATGTTTTTTTCTAATTCCATGTATAAATCTCAAACATGAATTCTGTACTTTTTGGATTTTATTCACAAAGTGTCTGGTTCAACATGGGCCATACAACGAGTCCGCCTAATTGAAACGTGACAAAACCAACGCATCACAAAGCGTTGTTTTTACTTGCGCCGGCAAAACGTGCCTGCTGCCATATAAAAGTTTTAGAGAAGAGTACGCAAGCTGAATTTGTTTATTGACATGTTTCTCGAATCTCAGGTCAGAATCAAGAATCACTCCAAGACTTTTAGATTCGTTGACAACCTCAAGTGTGTTACCATCCACAGTAATATTCACAAATTCTAAAATTTTTTGACGACTGATCTTTTTTCCAAATAAAATAACGTTTGATTTTGAAGCATTAATTAGTAAACAATGATTCCTAGCACAGTCGACAAAAGATTGCAGATCATTGTTTATATTAATAATTGCATTTTCTACGGTATGTGGAGCAAAACTGTGGTAGAGTTGAGTGTCATCGGCGAATAGATGTGCATTACAATATCTCAGGGAATTCAAAATATTTGATGAGTAAATAGTAAAGAGCAAGGGGCCCAAGATTGATCCTTGGGGTACTCCTGACGTCAGATTCAAGTAATCAGAGTACGTTTCATTTAGGCAAACCCTTTGTTGTCTATTGTTCAAATAATTTCTTATCAATTCGACGGTATTGTCGGATAATCCTATGTAATGGAGGATTGCTAAAAGCAGATCATAATTTATTGTGTCGAAAGCTCGACTGAAATCCAGTAATACCAGAATTGTACAAAAACCCTTATCTGTAGCCCTGACAATATCATCTACAATGTGTACTAGAGCAGTTGTGCAGCTATACCCTTTACGGAAACCAGACTTAGTTTCTGGAAGTAAAGAGCATTCAGAGAGATGGTTTCTGTGTTGTTCCTCTATTGCTCTTTAAAAAATTTTTGACAGGGTAGGTAATATGCTTATCGCTCGCAGATCTTTATACTCACTGGGATTATTTTTTTTCGGTAGAACTCTTACGTCTGCCTTTCCCCACAGAGTTGGGAAAACGTTCTCCGTAAAACAAAAATTCACTATGTGAGTGATGTAAGGCACAATATGGGGACTACACAATTTGATCAATTTAATATTGATTCCATCACATCCTACGGCATTTGATTTAATTCCACAAATAATCTTATACGTGAAAAGATCATTTATTTCTTGAAATGAGAAAATTGATTCAACCCGGCGGTTTTGTTTATAAAATGATAAAAGTTGTTGGGGTGGGTTCATAGCAGGAATAGAATTTATGAAGAAATCATTAATTTCAGTGACGTTATTCAAATTGTTAGGAAGCTCATCAGATTTTAGAGGTAATATTCCACTTGATTTCAAGGTTTTCCACATTTCTTTTTCATTATGTTGACTTTTACATTGCTGAGCAAAATATGCTTTCTTTTCCCTTCGTATCGCTTGATTAACATAATTCTTTATATCTTTATAGAACTGTACTCGCGCGCCCGTCTTATCATTTTTGAGTGCTCTCAGAGCCTTGTCTCTGGTAGACATCATTTCTTTCAACGTGCTTGTGAGCCAGGGTGCCTTTGGTTTTGTTACCCGTGAAGTAGTGATGGGAGCATGCCTGTCAAATAGATTTTGTAGTAGGTTGACTAATAAAGAAATTTTTGATCTTGATCATAAATACGGAAGAATGGCATATGGAACAAGTCAACAAGAAAAAGATTTTCATCGAAGTTTTTGAAATTTCTGTATGTGCAAAACTTTGGAACCCTTCTGGTACTGTCGATTTTTAATTTGCTGGGTGCATTTAAATGAATCGGGTATGCTTGGGCAAAACGCGAGAAGCTATCAATAATTGTCAAAAACTTAGCTTTATCTGCCGAAAATGCATCGATATAAATATGCTCGAATGGGTATTCTCCTATAGGAGTAGGGTTGAATTTGATAATGTTGGGGTGACGTTCATATTTTGTCTTTTGGCAAGTGACACAAGTGTTTATATATTTTGTCACGTCTTGAATCATGTTTGGCCAATAATATGTTCTACATAGGGAGTCTTTTGTTTCATTTATCCCCCTATGAGTGGTTTTTGTTTCGTGATGATGCTGGATTTTTAGTTTCTGTTCGTCTTTGTCTGTGATATCGGTTAAATGGACATTACTCTGAACTAGTTTGGACGCCGAATGTTTAGAGTGTTTTTGAATCAATGGAATTACTTTATTTTTCAAACGTTCTTCAAAAAGTATGCCATGTACTATTTTCGGTTTGAGATATTCTAAGAAAATTCTCACAAGATCATTTTCGATATTTTTACTTGGTAGTACTATTTTTAGACGAGTTTTATCAAAAGGTTTCGATACCCTTACCCGAGGGGAAAGAGTGTCTACACTTTCGGAAAGTATAATTTAATTTTTGAATTTATTCAACGGTTGTTCAGAAATTGGGATTTCAAGAATTGGATTTTCATGGGAAGAGTGCTGAGTTTCATTACTGTCGTCGGGTTTCTGCGGCTCCTGTACTGCTGGAACTAAGATTACGTTTGATAAGACGTTTATTTTTTTCTTTTCTGGTGGTTTTTCTTTTTCTTCTTCTGTTGGTTTCTTGCCAGTTCGAAGTTTTCGAATTTCATCGTTTAGGCGATTATCAAGGTCTTGACTTCGTCGGAAATTTCTGGGATTGCTTCTTTGTTTGCCAAGTCCGCGAAGATTTCGGGAAAGTCCTCTTCAAATCGGTTGTCTGATAAATCGGTATTGGCTATCATTGACTGGTTTTCCAGTGGGTGGAGTTCTATTCTGGAAAAGGAATCTGCGACGGAGTTGTTTTTACCTTTTCTGTATACAATGTTGTAATCGTACTCTTCCAGCTTCAAGCGCCATCTAACCAATCTTGAGCTGGGGTCCTTGAGGTTGAAAAGCCATTCCAAAGATTTATGATCGGTCACGATCGTAAATTGATTTCCGAATAAATATGGCCTAAAATATTTGGTGAAATTCACTATCGATAAAAGATAATTTTGTTCGGATGGGTTTAGTGTCCTCGACGCGTACGCGATAGGTTTATCTTTTCCTATGGCACGTTAGATGCGTCAGTAGTCAGTATAAAGGGTTTCTTAAAATCAGGATACTGGAGTAGGGGTTCATTTGTGAGTACTTGTTTACATGTTTCGAAAGTTTCCAAAAATTCCGAGGTATGAGTTATTTTTCGCCTTTTTTCAGACACCGCGTAAATGGTTTGGTGAGATGGGCAAAATCTTTTATAAACTTCCGATAACTTCCCTAACAATAATTGGTATTGGAAAATTTTGAATTGCCTTTATTTTATTAGAGTTAGGTTTGATGCCATCGGGCGTGACCACATGACCTAGAAATTCGACATTTTGTTTCATGAACTCACATTTATCTAGTAGTATTTTCAATTTAGCTTCGCGTAAAGTTGTAAAGACTTGTTTTAAATTGGCTGTGTTCTTGCAAGTAAGTCGAAAACACGATAATATCGTCCATGTACACTGGACAGATTTTGTTCCGTAAATCTTTAAGGATATGATCCATTACTCGTTGGAAGCTTGCGGGTGCATTCTTCAACCCGAATGGCATGCGAACATATTCGTAATGCCCATGCTCCACGTTGAAGGCAGTTTTTTCGATGGATTCTTCTTCCATTTCGATCTGGTGGAATCCAGATGCTAGGTCGAGGGAGGTAAAGTAATTGCATTTTCCCAATTTGTCCAGGATATCGTCTATATTCGGAATCGGGTATCGGTCGTCGATTGTTTTTTCATTCAACTTCCTATAATCTACCACGATGCGCCATTTCTTCTTTCCTGATGCGTCGGTCTTCTTCGGCACAATCCACATTGGGCTTCTCCAAGCGGAGTATGATGGTCGAATGATTCCATCGGTGAGCATCTTCTGAATTTGCGTTTGGACTTCCTCCTTATGGCAATGAGGAAAGCGATAAGATTTCGAATTATGTATTGGTATCTCGTCTTTGGTCTTTATTTCGTGTTTGATTTTATTGGTAAATGAGAGTTTATCATGTTCATTATGGAATATGTCTGCAAATTATTTATAGAGTTTTAGAATGGCTCGTTTTTCTTCTGGATTCATGTGGTCTGTCCTAATTTTGTCAGAAATGTCTTTTGTCAAATCGTAATATTGAATGTCTGGTAGAGCACTCTCATAATGATAAAATTCGAAATGTTCTTTTTCAATTCGGATAGCTTTAAAGGGTTCGTGCATTGTGACAGAAATTGTTCTATCTTGAAAATTTCGAAAGTAGCGCGATAGTTCGAAGCACAAGTCAAAGTTTATACAATCCATTGAAATTTTTATTAGTAATTATGATCTCCCCTTCGTTAATATCGACGGGATAGTTCCGGACCAAACTTTCTAAAGGCGGTATTTCGAAAGTGAAGGAAGTTTCGTGAGGTTGTATATAAAAGAACGGTATTTGCACCAGGTCATTGCGTAGTAGCTGATTGGTAAAATCGATATTCAAACATAAATTTTTTAATTCTTTCAATCCTATAATACCATCAAAAAATTCATGGAATTGAAATAAAATATACTCGGTCTCGTAACAACACTGGAAATCTTCAAAGGCGGGTATAAGTGCTCTAAACTGAATTTCTTTTTCTCCTAGAGAAGTTTTCAATTGGGAAGGTTGTTTAAAAATTCTGTCAGGGAAATATTTTTCGACAATCGAAGGTTTCAGTATTGAGGTGTAATCAATTAGTAATTTTATCGGAGGGTTACGAATTTTTATATATGGTAGTCCATGGACCGTGGCAGAGTGAAGTTCTATTATGCTGTCTCGTTCTTTGGAGGCGATTCGTAAAAATTTTCGCCCTCAGACTCGTGAATGTCGTTGCTCCGTTCATCTGATGGTTCGTGGGGAGGACAATATTCGTCGGGGTAATGGTCAGTATAAGAATTATCTTGAAAATGATCAGGTTGAAATTCTTGTGTAGTGTTAATTTGGTCATAGGAGTAATAGTCGTATCGGTAGTTATTCGGATAATAGTTATAAGCAACGTCAAACTGGTCGTAACCATGATTGTACATTTCCTCATTCATGGGTGTCCATCTTTGAGGTTGCGATTGGGCCCGATTGGTGAATGAATGGGGCATGGGTCTATGAACCGTAGAGTTCCTAGATGTAGTAGACATGGGTTCGAAAGTCCTTGTGTCGGGTTTACCTGTCGGTTTAAAAACGTTTCGTGGCGGACCAAACACTTGTCTGTTAGTTAAAAATGTTTGTCTTACTGGTCTGGGTTGGACATTCATTGATTGACTCGGAAATGGGGGCCCAAAGTTATTCTGGCTGTGATTTGGATATTGAGATTATGTTCTAATGATATTGGAAGATTGATTTCGGAAGTCTGATGCCTGATTTTGGCTCCTGATTGTTTGAATTGGAGCCATTGGTTGTGAATTCAAAGGACTATAATTTAAATTAAGGCTATTATGATTTTGTCCAATTTGTCTATTAGGTTGTTTGGGTGAATTAACGTTCGGACGATTTTGGAAAACTAGATTTTGGGTGTGTCTGAAATTCTCATCCTCCTGGACAAGGTTCATTGCTGCTTCTAGGGAATTCGGAATTTGGACGATAGTTTTGTCCTGTAGTCGGATATTCAGGTTCCTCAAGAATACTTTGAGAGATTGAGATTCGTATTGTCGAATATGTATTAGTTTAGTAGCCTTGGTCCATGTTGGTGTCGGAGTTCATTTTAAAAGCTAATTTACTGCGTAATAATTGGATTCTTTTTGCGAAATCCAGGGGATGTTCGCCTCTATTTGGTGTAAGAGTAAACAATTGTTGTTCGAGGTTATCGAGGCTTTGTCGGTCGCCAAAAGTGTTTCTCAATTCTAGTTTTACTTGAGTCCATGTCTTCAGTTCCGATTAATAACTGGGCTCTATCTTTCAACTTACTCAATAAAATACTCAAGATGCACTGATTTAATGTGGCGTCTGCACCATGATATTTTTTATGAAATTGCTCGGCGGCATTAATAAATACCCATCGTATGTTGGAATAGTATCGGAATAAATATAATTGATTTCTGTTGCCATATTTGAAACTCGCAATGAGCTTAAATTATTTGTCAAACTTTAAATTATGGGGTCAGTCATCAAATGCTATTTCGTACGTTTATATACGCTTAATTGTAAAAATATAACTGAAGAATATTTAGACTTTATTGAATTTATATTGAAATACCTCACAAAATAATTCTTAGAAACGATAAAATTTCTTCTTTTAGGAATTTGAAGATAACAGTGTACAAAACAAGCTATTCTTTCTTTCCTCACAGTCAGTTTTCAAATCTTGTAATATTTCACGAGAACAAGTGTCGTTGTCTTTGAGATAACGAGCGGCGAACTCTGACTATCAGGTTTCGAAATGCAATTACGTGTATTTAATGAGTTATTACTAAATTCAGGTAAATTATAAAATGATTTGAATGTGATCAATAATTGCTAATCTACGTGACTTCTATAGTCAGTCCACCGATTTTAATTACGATAAAAGAAAAATTATGGATTTACTGAATGGGTTTGAAAATCAATATTCAAAAATTTTGGACAAAAATCTTTACGATAAAGTTTTGAACGAAAAAATTTGAAAGCAGAAAGGAATTCTCGACTCACCACGATGGTGAACCAGGACGTCCCCTTCTGGGGTTTGCAGCAACTGGGTATGCCAATTTCTGGGTGGTCTATCGAAGCTGTTCTTTCGATAACGGATTAACAGTTAAAACTGACGAATTTCACGATCGATATTCTTCCGTTATCCTACCGACTGCGCCAATTAAGCTTTCGGGCCACGAGAAACTCTTTTAAAAAACAAAAATCGAGTTTACAAAATACAACTTTATTTGTGAAGACAGAGGTATGTCTCGTACAACGTCGCTAACAGAACTGAACTAACTATAAAGCACGGTTAATCACATTTTCATAAACCTTAGTCAGCACTACATGGAAGTTACAAGTTAAAGGTTTCTTAGGGGTTTGTATATATAACTTCCATGATCTAATTAACAATACTTTATGGCTAACATTTTTTCAAGAAAATCAACTGAGTGCGTGTTGTTATACCCTACTCTTTCTTTAAATCTTCCATAAGTTCAAGTTGTGAAAGTCCGTGATAAAGTAAATAAGCTTGTCAAGGTTTTCATTATTTTACCTTTCGTTTTCGTAAAATCTTTTCAGTGTTGTTGGATGATCCAAAAAATAAAGTTTTCAAAATAGTGCAAGAATATTGTAACACACAACTCATCTCACATATATCTTCTGAAAAGCAATTATAAACCCAGAAAAAGCGACGAAATTATTACTTAAAGAACCTTGTGAAAAAAAATCGGGTGCAGTTGCGCAGATACTTGCGAAATGCTCATGCTTGGGCAGATATCAGATAGGCACAAGATTGACAGGTTCTAATGGTGAATTTCCATGCAGGAATTTCAATTCTTTTATGTGAAATGTGTTATTATTAATTATTCCAGTAAAATGCATTTCAGCAAAACAAAAATAATATAATAAGCTGAAAATGTAACGAATAAAACTGCTTGCAGAAAGTGATTCCGTAAATTTGGTTGATTATGTTGTTTCATTCATTTCATGCTCCTGCGCAATACTTGGAACATCAGTTCATGAAAACGTACCTTAACAACAAACCCGACGGTGGCGGTTCACGCAAGTATCGCAGGATATTTGGAAAACAGACCACGATTTCATTTGTTTTCTTATAATCAAGCTAGCGAATGTCCAGCGTTTTTGTCTACAGTTTCACAGGTATGAGTCGGCACACCTGGTTTTTTAGGCATCTTATAAGGGACTTGTTCCTCCACACTAAAAGAAAAACATTTTTTTTCGTGTCTGATTCCATCGCGAATTCCAAATTGAACTTACCGTAAACTGTTAATTTTGAAATTTTACTGTGGCCATAATAAATCTCAAATAAAGACCCTAACTGCGCATGCGCTTAAGGCTCATTAAAGGGATGAACTTTTCGTATATGGGATTAGCGGTCTAGTTTAAGGTTATGTCTATGTATCAGAGTGCCTGTGAAAAAGGACTTAGTAAAGGCAGAAACTTGGTTTCGTGTATTGTTTATTTGTGTTTTCGTGGTGCTTTAAAATTTTATTATCAATTTATCCAGTGTTTTTGTGTGTTGATTTGAAAGTTTATGGTGGTCGGTGGATCAGCGGTCTAAGGCACAGGCCGTTCGAAACTCCAGCATAGCGATAGTCGGTTCGAGTCCGACGTAGGTACGAGAATTTTTCTCAACTACTTTATATCGGATCGATAGGCGACCACATGCCTTGTTGAAAAGCAAGTGTATGATGAGTTGTCTAGATGCCAATCTCATCTAGTGCTAGCTTGGAGTGCACACCGACCACCCGAGGTGGTGCTGTGGGTTTTCCGGGTTTTCCTACAGCTGAAAAGTGAATACATCAGTAAGTCGCCCCAGAGCGCCATGGTAAATAATAATAATAGCCGTCCTCTACCCGCACAGGCTATGCCTTTGGGTACACTCAACGAGTGTTTATGAGGGAGTATTATTATTATTATTATTATAAACAATTTTGATTATGCCTTCATCGTGTGCAGCCTACAATTGTGTCGTTAAGTTCAAAATAGGGTGTGATGAGAAATTTCATAGGTGACATGAGGTATATGGAGGTATTTTTCAATTTTTCTTGCACATTTTCATAGGTTTCCGAAGAATGAAATCATGAGACATAAGTGAGTGCTAGCAATTAGGAGGAAAGACTACAAACCATCTATCACAGCCGTAATTTGCAGTAATCACTTCAATGCAGAGGATTATTAAATCAATCCCTTTGGCACGAAAGTTTTGAAGAAAGCTATATGATGATGATGAAAACTAACTTGAAGTGTAAATGAATAAAAAATCGAACAGGTTGATTAGAATCTTATTCTGAGAAATTGAATAAAATAATATATTTATTTTTTCTATATTATGCTTTGAGGGATCCCAAGAAACTTTATGAATGAAGGGATTGTTGTTGTTTTTATAATTTATATTTCCAGAGACTTACGCGAGCTAGGGAAGATTTAGCCCTTACCTTTTAACATGTAATGCCATGCACTATAATTGCTATATAATTTTGATCATTCTTATGCTTTGAATTTTTTTATGAATATTATATAATAAACACTCATTATAATATCACTGTTTTATTTATTTTCATTCTTTTTATTGATTCTTGTGAACAGAAGTATTCTTTCACATAACAGCTACCTAAAAGGGTAGTAGTAGTTGGTGGGGAGGCTTCTACTGCAGCCAGGCAAGTAGGCCCCATGGGCTCCTTTTACCCGGATTGACCGTAGCGTTCCGCTCGAAAAAATATAACTTTTATTCCCAATAACACGTACTATTAATTTTTGGGAGATATTTTCAGAATTATTGAAATCGCCGGAGTTCCCAATTTACTTAAATATTGCACTGCTTGTGCGTATAACTTTATGATATCGAATACAAATTTAATTATTCATAAAACTTTCAGTCCTGAACTTCTGAAAGCTGGAACAGAAATAAATTATTAAATTTTCATTCAGACTGGGCACAATGAAATTCTTGTTTCTAATAGATATTTAAGTTAGATATCATGAAAACATGTCACATCTAGAGATACTTCTGTGATTCAGTAGGCTTTTCAAATACTCATCTCATTAAAAATAGTCAATATTTATTCTGAAAAAAAAAATAAAAACGAGGTTTTACAATGTAGTACTATAGCCCACTTGAATCTTTTGCCTTTACTTATGTCTATCCTTCACAGTACCTCTCGCTCTTAAGTAGTCCGCAACGAGCTGTGTGTTAAAGTCACGTGACGGCCAGTCCATATTATAGTAGGTCTATGCAGTAACCACAAAACTACAAAACACCTTGAAAATTAACAAGATGACCACAACTGTATTCCTAAAAATACTACTTTTCAGTGTAGCCACCAGTATAAACATAACGAATGCCGCTTTAAAGGAGGCTTTATCTAATGGGAGGTGTTGGTACATTTATGGAACCAAAGGCACTTTAAAGTGTACTTTGAAGAACACTTTATCGTAAAGCCGACTTTGAATAAAGGAGTCTTTATGGTGTTGATTATGGAACTGGCTGTAGGGGCTCGATCTCGTGCAGGGACTAAACTGCACGAAATAGTAAAGAGTAACGACACGTGGATTTGGATAACAAGATTAAAAAACTTTATTCAAATCATTCAAAAGTGTACTTACATTAATATTAGTTGATGACACAGAATCGCTGGACCTCTCTCTCTGCACTCCACACTCTTGTCTCTGCTCGCCTGCCTCCGATGATTAGAAATATTTTATAGAATCGAAATGTGACGTCATATTCGAAATATCGGTACTTTGCTTCCCATTTCTAACGTTCGAATATGACGTCACATTCTCGACACGTTTCGAAGCTATGAAACATTTCTGATCATCGGAGTCCCAGTGCTGCACTGGGCAGGCGAGCAGAGACAAGAGTGTGGAGTGCAGAGAGATTTCTCTATCTTTCAGACCACCCTTACGGTCGCGAGACTCAACCGATAATAATCTTTTCCGTCGACCGTTTATTTACGATATATTTTAACGCACTCAAAATCGTTGATTAATGACCCCTGTTAATGAATGATTTTCTATTAATCAACGATTTATTTATATACAACCCAACGTACATAGCTCCAATACATATTATATTTATATAGTGACCTGTGGCGTATGCAACCAAATATATTTATACTTACCCGCTAAAACATTTATTTTGAAATCAAGTAGCTGTGTTAGTACTATCTGTCATTATTTATTTCATTGTTGTAATTTCTTAAACTTCTACGTTTATTTTGAAATCAAAAGATGGATAGTGACGAAGTTCTGTAGAAAAAATTTCAGAAAACATCAAATGTATCAGTAAAGTTGTCAGTAGCATTAATAGCTAGATAGTCACGCAGCTGGCTGGTAAAATGCTGGTTTGAGTCCTGAGGTGATAACAAGGTCGAGGGTTCAATCCCCAAGTGGTACTTTTTTTTTTTTTTTTGAAAATTACGGTCAACGGAAAAGTTTTGTAACGAACTAGTGAATTAAAATGGCGATTAACAATCTCGAACATTAACGCGCTCGCTCCGCTCACGCGTTCAAATATCTCAATTGTTAATCGCCCTCATTAATACACTTCTTCGTTAAATAACCATTACTTTCCCTAGACCTCTGTCATGATTCTAGGTATTTAAGTTTTAGCATGTGGTAACAATGACTACAAATGTCAAACTGAGATGTCGAGAAGCGCAATTGTTACAATTAATCATGAAGTTGTTCTGACCTTTGTTTCTGTTGTTGGAAAAGTGCGATTTTGCTGATGTTGGATGTGAAGCACCTTTGAATGTTCTGTTGACCACTTCCACTTGGTGTTGATAAGACCTTCCGTTAGTCATTTCTTTGTTCCTATCCCGAGCATGTTCCAGAGATAGACAAACATCAATGGCATCCTGAAGCTTCGTATGGTTTGCTGCTAGCAATTTCTCTCTCAAACCGTCTTCTAGCAATCCACAAATTATGACATGTTTGACCAAAGACTCTCTCAGATCTCCCAGCTCACAACTTAGAGATAGATTTTTCAACTCCATCACATAATTCTCAATTGATTGCCCAACTTTTTGTCTGCAGGTTAAAAATTTGAAAAATTCATAAGTCAGATTTTCCTTGGGTGCAAAATAATCATCAAATTCCTTAACCAAGCTATCAAAATTATTCTTTTTGGCGTCCTCTAATTGCATTGAATTGAAAATTCTCAAACCTTCATCGCCCATGAGTGTTAATAGTAATGCACATTTGGTTTTATTGTCCTTTTTCACTAATTCGGTTGCTGTCAGATAATTCAGGAACCTTTGCTTCCAAAATGTCCAGTTCTCCTTCACGTTTCCTTGATATGA
The DNA here is from genome assembly GCA_958502065.1 of Chrysolina americana. NCBI lineage: Eukaryota > Metazoa > Arthropoda > Insecta > Coleoptera > Chrysomelidae > Chrysolina > Chrysolina americana. The sequence goes on from OY293420.1 coordinate 37,113,554, forward strand.
CATTGGCGTAATACCAGGAAAATTCATCTTTGGCTGCTACTGTTTCAAATTTTGGTATATTAATTTTCCGATAGAAATAATTAATTTTAACCATAGGATGGACGATTATAATTTGGATTTATAATCTGTCTAGCGTATTTGATTCGTCCATAACTGCGCCATGTTATATTGTTGGGAGTAATGAATAAAACTAACCTACTTCTATGCCAGCTAGATCAGCCCCTGGACTCTGATGATTAGAAATGTTTTATAGAATCGAAATGTGACGTCATATTTGAAATATCGGTACCATGCTTCCCATTTATAACGTTCGAATATGACGTCACATTCTCGACATATTTCGATGCTATGAAACATTTCTAATCATCGGAGTCCCAGTGATGAACTGCTTTATTTAATTTACACGGATGACATCTCAGTTTGACATTTGTAGTCATTGTTACCACATGCTAAAACTTAAATACCTAGAATCATGACAACCTCCTTTCGTTGTCTTTTTGATGACCCTTTGTCTTTTTCGTGAAAGTAGCCCGAAGTTAATGAACTCGTTAATTGTAGAAAATATAATGTTTGCAATTTGGGAGACAACGCAATATTGCTGATACCGAGATTTAGAACTGAAAGGTTACCGAACGGAACTTATAATATGAAATAATAATAATAATAATAAATGAACCAAAATGAGTATTTTGCAAAGTCATAGTTGACAATACCATATCTTAATAGCGGATCTACTAGCGCGTAGTACAGTTTTTATATCTTTCTGGTAATATTTGGCAACATTGATAAAATTCATAAGTTATGATCGTATTTTATTTTTCAGTTTTTTTAGTTGAACGTCCCATCTCAGGAATGCATCCAGATGAATACCCAAATAATTTGTATTTAACGACGTTTTGGTTTTAGATTTGAATATGTTCACAATATTATTTTAGTTTTTTTTTAACGTTGACAGTTTAATAGAGTCTAGTTTAACCAATGTGTGATATCTTTCAGGGAATTTTCTACTCTTTTCTTTACAATAACCCAAGATTTCTCGGTGTATAGGATAACAATATCATCAGTAAAGGAGATTATTGTTCCAGGGGATTTTTTGTGAGTAGTTTATTGAGATAAATTATGAATAGGATTGGCCCTAGTACCTGTCCCTTGCGGTACCCCACATAAAACATCCTCTTCAGTGGTCAAGGTCTCGTTCAGTTCGAATTTTTGTTTTCTTCCATCAAGAAAATTTCTGAAAAGTTTCAATACCACCCCTCGCACGCCCAGGTGTTCGAGGCGATCTAACAAAAGCTCATGGCTCACAGTGTCAAAGGCCTTTGCCAGATCGACAAAAACGCCTATATTATTATCGACGGCATCATACATTCAAGATGTTAAATGTGCTATCGCATCCTAGGTACTAAGATTTTCCTTGAACCCATACTGTCTGAGGGAAATTGTATTATATTTCTTTAGATATAGTATCAGGCAATTGTTTATTTTTGAAAAAACAGATTTTGAAGATATGGGCCTGTAATTAGACATGCTCGTTCTTTCTCCATCTTCATAAACAGGTATTACATGTGTCTTTTTGAAGTCTGGACCTGGTGATTTGTGATTTTTTAGGTTCAAAATTATTTCTTTCACTTCACTTGATTGGTTGTAAGCACAAATAGTGAATGTAGTGTATGTAGTGTTCAGAGGTATGTTTATATTGGTTCGGTTTATTTATCTTTGCTGTCAGGTTCACACCAACTCTAGGGAAGTAGAAAGGACCCCGCACATTTAGTATGTAAAATGGCTTTCGGCTAATTTTGCTCAAATCTTGATATATTGTAGATCTTGGCATCCTCATTACGTAGTCCAATTTACAGATCGATCCTATGACCAGTTTTCGAGGTAAATTCGATTTTCGCTATTTTGGCTACTATGCATCGATTTGATAATTGTGCTCTAATTCGAAATTGAACTGTCTCAGAAATGAACTTAATGTATCTAAGTTGTAGCTGATGAGTCCCTCCATACGAAGGAAAAATAATATCTAACAAAGGATGTTGCATTACAGCATGACAAGACAATGTTCATAGAAATAGATAAAAATCAATACCATAATCGTTTTGATTTTCACTCAGTCCGTTAAAATTAGAAAACAAACGGCTAGAATTTGACAATTTTTTTGTAAAGTATGGGTCTTGATCAAATACATGAGGATTCATATGATTGTTTGTCCAACAGTAAATAGTTTTCCAGGTACAGGGTGACGATTTGAATGCTTTCAAATGCAACAGCTCATGAATAAAATTATATCATTACGAATTGTCCATAACTGTTAAACTGACTCATGAAATAATACTTCCTACAATATATCAAAATTTGAGCAAAATTAGCCGAATGCCATTTTACGTAATAAATGTGCGGGGTCCTTTATATTATTTGAGATTTCCTGTTCCCTGGTTAATATAATTCCATTTTCTAAAATTTTTTTTTTCTTGTTTTTGTTTTATAATTGTTTGTATAATTATTTATTGCTTTCCACATATTTCTGGAAGAACCTTAATTTTTTTTTATTTCTAATTTAAAGAGGACATTTTGCTTTCTTTAATGTATATCTCCTGATTTGTGATTTGGTTCATAATTTTGGCCCTCAGCTCCTGAAATATTTTTCTATTTTTATATTCATATGCAGGCTATCAACAACACGCTTCTTATAATGAAAAAATATAATAACATTGACTTCTTCCTTCAATTTCTTTTTTTTTTTTCAAATATGTCGTTTGATCGATTCGTGCATTACTTCCAAACTTTAGTGTTCGTATTTATCTATCATCAAAGAATTTGTACTCACTCAGTTTGCCTTCATTTTCTGGATAAATTGATAAAAAATTCACTACAATGATTGCACTTTCTACCACTTACATGGCTTATTTAATACGGATAGTCTCAACTATTCAGTATCTTTCACAGCCATTTTTATATGGACTGATATAATCAGTAAGTAAGAGTGAAATCTCCACACACGTCAATAAGTCACTACGCCTCGTATGATCAAAATTTTTTTTTTTTCACTTATTCAACATATATCGCTAGACGCACAATAAGACAAAATAGTGGAAAAAGTGCATATGACGAAATTTGCATTTCGTTCATTATTCGTTATTTCATTTATTTCTCAAGTATTTGTTCATGTTTCCTTTCATTGTATAGTTTCCAATTTTAACATATTTGTATACTATTCTTATTCGTGCTCATTGAGAAATCAAATCTTAACTTCCAGAATGCAAACACATAACGTAACACATCATTTTTTTTGTAAAGATTGACTTGGATAACTCCAAATCTTTTCAAGTGTATTGAAATGAGTTTTTCTACATGTTTTCAATTTTCTCACAGCCTGCTCCAGGACAGCTACTAGGGCAGCTGCATGACGCTCAGATCCTTGAATTATTGCCCAAGAATTAACATTTACAATATACATTGCGAGGGACGAAATGTTCTTTTGTCATTTGCTACGCTGCCTCCTAGATCATAAGTAAGGAATTAATTCAAACTTCTGAAACGTGACTTATACATTTATTGGCACATTCAAGTGTAGTTAATCACATTCATATGAAATCGAATAAATGAAATCATAATCATATCAAAATCGGATATCTCACAATATCCATTGATAAATATCACATAGAATAGAAACCTCATTTCAGAAAGAGTATTATTTTTCAACATTGTTAACATATAGCATAATTACATAAAAATGTGTTGTCGTACATGAAGTATACCGACTGGGATTGAAAATAATATTTGAATAATACCAATTCCTTCATGCAACCGCACATTGAGGAAATTCAACCAGTTCAGAATATTTTTGCACTAACAAAGAAATAGATATTAGAAATTAGAATATTAGAGAGTTATTGCAACGTTCGTTTTGTAGTCAAAGTTTTTTTTTATTTTGACATATATACATGCTCACTGACCATACTCTATGGATATCCGCAATCCAAAATAATTTATTTAAATAAAGGCAAAATTTGTATTGTATTATGACGGATTTGTGTGTGTTCTGCCAATGAAGTGTCTAATTATACAACCAAAACAAGTTTCGTTAATCTTCATTTGAAAGTTAATTTTTTTCTGGTGGAGAAAAAGAAAAAATAATAGGATTCACATTTGAAGTTGATTTGCTTTTGTTGTGGGAAGTTGTTTCACAAAACCCCTTTTGAATATGCTAATACCTGGGAAGAAATTCACAAGTATATGCTTGGCAAACATAGTTGTTTTTAAGTCATGGATACCAAAGGAAAAAAGTAATGAAACGAGAAACCCAAAATATTCTCTACTGTTTGCAAAGTTCTCATATTTTGTAATAGTTGTTTAACAATTAAACTTTACAGTGCAGGCATTGAGGAGCACTACGAAATAAAGCAAACCCAAAATCCCAACTTGAGCATACCTGCAGAAAGAAGGGGAATACCCAGACCTTAATATATATAATAATATATAATAAGCGAAAGTAAAGGAACCTGAACCTGGATAACCTCTTCGAGGCCAACACAGGTTGTCTCAAGGGTAGACGACCGACAAGGTAACCTCTCCACATCTCTCCACATCCATCAGGATTCTAGGCAGCTTTTTATGTTATGTATTATATTTCGGTTTTATAACTTCTATTCACTTGTGACATATACCGATACCTATTTCTGGTAAACCACAGATGTGTATTAAAATAATTCAATAAATGGCCTTGATTTTCAACAATAAAGTTGCAGTGGTAGTTGATGTATTATGATAAGGATTGAGACTAGTTGAAAAATATTTGTCAATTAGTCGATTTGGACATCAACCGTTTTATAAGCACGCATAGTGTGCTATTTGTCCTACAATATTATTACAGTTAAATGGGTGTCTATTAAATTAGAACAGTATTTCGTTATGTCATACCATTCACTTTTTTCTTGTTCTCGTCACTATTTGTGCTGGTATTCTGAGCACATTTCTCAATGTTCGCAGATTGTTTCTTGAGAACCTATTTTGTTATACCCGAATCGTCTATCATATTCTCAAAATCAAATGAACCAGGTTAACTTAGTGGTGGTATATTTGCTACCTCAACAATATTGTGTAGAATTAATTCGTCAACGTCTTCATCATTGTTCCAGTGTAGCAAAACACCCCCTTCCGTACGGAATGGGAATTCCTCCCCAAAAAATTTAATGTCGTTGACCTCTTTGGATTTTATTAATCTGATCTACCGATCAGCTGTCACCTTTGGTACGTTTAGTCAGTGGAATTGGTTCCCTTCTTCGCAAACAGAATTTTGGCACTCGGTCCGAATTTTTTATGGCCTATCTGAGAGTATACAAAAATAGTTCTGGTGCAAAAATAAGGATTAGTTTTCTCTCCTTGGTGCGTTTAACATGTGTATTCTAAAGGAATGTTTTCTTCCAATGATATAACAATAGTTTCAGTCTGAATTATTTACCCACACAAATATTGTTGATTATTTCTTTCGTCTATTAAATATCAGTCATCAACCAATCATACGTTTGTTTCCTATTTGACAGGACCAATCAACACGCCCTATATTAGTGACTATTTGCATGGAACAAGGAACCTGTGCATCTGACAGTACTCTAAATAAATACATCTTAAACGTCAAATGAAATCAATCGTGTTGAGGCTGTATAAGTATTTGAAAATGAATCGGTTTGGAGAAACCAAAAACGAAGAGATAGATAGGGTAATCGAGGCTACAATCCCTGGCAATACAGTGTCAATCATATGACTGATATAAAGAATTGTATTCAAAAAATAATCTTCATGAATATAACACGACCTTGATTAATTGTCGCCCATTTTATTGCTGCTAAATTTCTCTTGTATTCATCAATTTTACTAGAAATTATTTTGGCATTAATAATCAGAGATGAAAGCCCTCGAGCTTCGCTCTCGGGTTTTCATTAGATTATTAATGCCAAAATAATGTCCCGTTAAATTATTATAAAATACAGTCGAAATTTAGATGCAATAAAAATAGTCGACTATTTATCAAGGTATTACCCTTGAATACTTAATTTGTTGTCGCCAGGGGAATATTATAGTTGTAGGCTACATCAAAATAAAACATCTTTGCCTGGAGTATCGCATATTATTCCCATTAAGATTTCATATGATCATTAAGATTCCGCAAACAACACCAAAACCGTACTGAGATTATCATTTCAATACATCAGCTACAATTGCTATCTCTATTTGTTATTTTATAATGACAGTGAGATGAAAAACAAAAAGCAATTATTAATCAACAGCAGCTCACGAATCTAAGTGACATAAAATAGAATCCAAACTCTATAGGCTAGAGATCAGCTTACAAAAATTCAGTTTTGAACTCGCATTACATGTTATTTTATAATCGGATTTTTTATGAAGCCAGCGCTCAATTATAAGTTGCAATAACTCTCTACAACACTTTTCGGTAATATTTTGCTCATTTAGTTTTAGAAAATAAATGGACGATTCACAATGCTAAGTAACTTTTTTCTCATTTGACTAGTAAGATCACAAAAAAAACTACAAAAAGTATACAATTTTTTTTATCTCTATAATATTTATTTCGTTCGATTGATTTATTTATTTTGTGGGAATTCATTGATATAAAAAAAATTGTCTAAATCTGACTGAAACTTGGTTAGTTGGTACGATCGGTTTTGGCTATTACACCATTATCAAGTAACTAATACAACAGTTTAGAATAAATCCATGATGGAACTCTCTGAATTAAATCGAAAACACTCTCTTCCCAACATCGATGGCCTATTAGACATTTCCGAAGACAGGAACATAATATTGTTTTAAAAATTTGGTTTTGTGGGTATTGTTTTGAAAATTTGGTTTTGTGGGTAATTAGTTCTATCGATCTAAAATATTTTCAGCGTTACGGCCGTTTATATTGAAAAGTATCGACAAATTTGATATTTTGAGTAGGACACTCTGTATATTCTTGCATTTTCCCTATATCCAGTTGTGTTCGAGACTTTCGTTGATTTCCTTATATTTGTGCGAAACAGCTTCGATAAAACTACTAAAGTATTTGGATTCGTAGAAAACTGAAATCTTGGATGTAGTTTGACAATATCCTGTGTATTATTTACGTATGATCACCTACAGAGCAGTAGTGTGGCACGGCAGAACCGAACTCGCCACAACAAAGAAAATCCTGGAAAAAGTGCAAAGACTAGCATGTCTTTGTATAACAGGAGCAATGAGGTCGACTCCAACAGCAGCAATAGAGGTCATTCTGGACTTCACTCCTCTCCATATCATGGTTAAGAGAACTGCTTGGGGAGCAAACCTCAGGTTGGTTAAAGTCGGACTCAAAGGGACAGCACAGAACGTAAGGACTCAACCCCCACCGAAAGTGCACACCTTGCCGATCTCCCAACTGACGAAATTACCGGAAATTTTGTTTCGAGAAATTATTTCTAATGGAATTAAATACCAAGAGTGGATGGAGTATAGAATACATTCGAGCCCTAGGAATGACTACCATAACATGGTATACGGACGGGTCCAAAACTCCCGACGGAACTGGAGCAGGAGTCTTTGGGCCTCGCACCAAATACTCCGAACCCATGGGCCAGTTCCCCAGTATTTTTCAAGCGGAAATTCATGCCATAGAAAGGTGCATTCAATTCAACCTCGACAGGAAATACCGGAACAAGGAAATCGCAATCCTTTCCGATAGTCAAGCAGCCATCAAAGCGTTGAGCTTATATAACATCAACTCAAAGATGGTTTGGGAATGCCTAGAAAAACTTAATGATTTAGGCAAAAACAACAAGGTGATCCTCCTCTGGGTGCCGGGGCACGTCGGAGTAGAGGGCAATGACAAGCAGATACCCTGGCACGAAAAGGGGCATCAACGCCATTGATCGGGCCAGAACCATTTTGCGGACTTGGAAAATCTTACTTGCAAGATGAACTCAATAAAACTGAAGAAGCAATGTGAGCAACACACTGGCAAAGACTTCCAGGGCTAAGGCAGGCCAAAGATCTCCTCGGCAACTTCAGACGAGCAAGATCGAAGACACTGAATAACCTCAGCAGAACTAGTCTAAAGACAATAACGGGATTTCTGACGGGACACTGCAGACTCAAAGAACACCTAAGAAAGCTAGGCTTAGAGGAGGATAGCACCTGCAGATTCTGTGGGGAACATCCAGTGTGGTAAGCTCACACTCACCATGTATTACAGAAACAGATATCCTCGATTCAAGTTATTGAAAAGTCAAAAATTCTATGTAGCAAATCCCGACGAATATTCATTAGCAGCTGCTCCGCCCTGTATAACCCGGAAGCAATGCCAAGAGCGTCCATGAGATCTGCTACCCCACGATATCAACGAATCATGTAAGAGGCACGCAGAGGCCGCGTGAACCGATGTTGCCAGGTGCAACGCGTGACCATGGATACATGCCTACAAAGAAGTGCCGCGAGGCATAAATCAGTCCGGCCCGATTAATTAATAGCACCGAATGACCAGATAAGGGCAATTCCTGCTCCGCGAGGTCACCAGAGCAATAACTCTTAGTTACAAAAAGCACCGACAAAGAGACCGCAGATCGTAAAAATGTCATGCGTGACTAAATTAATGGCCATCAAATGCCACGTGTGAGTCTTATTCACGTTCACGTTCAATTCCCGATCTCTTCATGTGCAAATTTTAATTCAGAATGTTATTTTGTCCGAAGTCGGATTTATGTATAATATTCTCATAGAGTCAGTGTCAAGATGTAGTCATACCACTTTCTGTGCAGTAAGTAAAATCCAAATGTGAGATTTGAAACATGAATGAACTTGAGATTTTAACTGGTGTATTATATGAACCGATATGTTGGTCGTCAACAGAGACCCTTGAGTAAAAAGAATGTTTCTTGCGCATAAAGTATTGAAATTTAGTACGATATGTTTTACTATGTTGAACCATTTTGATAATTGAGACCAAGTGATTGCCATTCTGTAATGCTGTTTATCTTATATTGTGTTTGCGATGTGTTTTATAATCTTATGTCTTGTTAAAGGACCAATGTTTTGTCTACAGGGTGATTAACTAGTTCAGTCCTTGAACCATGTATTTTATCGAGTTTTGTTTTGTGTTTAAACTCTATTCAAAGGGAAGTTTTTTTTATGTATACAATGTGTTTATGGATGCTTCGATAAATGTATCTGATTGACCTACCGGTAAATTATGAATGAGCTTGTACAGTTGAGAATGTTTTTGAAATGGATTATGTGAAGGTAATTTCTTCGCAAGCTTCGTGACTTGACCCTTATCTAAACTGGATGAATATTTAGAAATAAGAGTTAGTTAGCTGCGCAGCCAGATGGCAAATGACAAGTATATTATGCTTTTCGAATATAAAGAGTATGAGGTTTCATAAACAGAATTGATATATGCCGTACTGTGGGTAGTTATAAGAGCGTTTTTTGTATTTTATATGTATGACTACGTATATTTCCGCTTAATATATAAGTATTAAAAATGACTTGTGCCTTTTTGTTCGTGATTTAACTGATAGCTGCTTTTTAACAACTGCGATAGAAAAAGCTTAGTGCAAAACCCATACTAGGTCTCATCCGGCAACCGCTCGACGGAGAGACCTATTTATATGTCGCATTCCGACGTTTCGAACCACTCATCCATCCTTGAGGCTCAGGTCCCTGCTCTCGAACCTTCGAGCGAGTGGGGAGGAATCGAGGAACGTGTTAATGGCGACTGAGATTAGTCTAGAACGCTAGGATTTCTTCCTGGGTTTGAAGACGAACTCTTGGTTGAAAACCGAGCTGAGTGGAAACGTGTGTACCGCGTGTTCACGAAGCCCGGCCATTCACATATTTGGTGACAGTTGTGGAGTTAGCTATTCCCTTGGCTATCGCCCCCGCCAGCTATTGGAAAATCCGAACAAATCAGAAATACGGTCCAAAAACCTGCGACAAGAGCTCCAAAATATGCAGGGAGGCTATTGAACGTGTGTAAATGTATGTGGGGTTACTATCCCGGCTATCGCCCCGACAGCTATTGGAAAATCTGAACAAAACAGAAAGAAGGCGTAAAAACCCACAATAAGTGCGCCAAACTGTCAGGTTACTATCCTGGCTACTGACCCGACAGCTATTGGAAAACCCGAACAGAGCAGACAAACGGCCTATAAACCTGCGAAAAGTGTCGCAAGGTATGCAGGAAGGCTTATAAACGTGTATAAATATATGTGTCAGGTTACTATCCTGGCTATCGCCCCGACAGCTGCTGAAAGCGTTTTAAAATCGAAAAGAAGCCCCTGAAATTTGCAAAAAGGTGTAATAAGTCTTAAAGGACGAGAAAAAGGAAGAATCATAGGTATGGCTACCGGAACAACTACTCCGCCGCTTCATGGCGTCGCTGCTGAGTTTGGAGAAATTGCCCATTTTTAGTGGAAATACGAATGTCTTAGATTTCGTAAGGGCCATCGATGATACTACGGCATTAGCGAACTGGAGCGACAACCGCATAACTGCTTTGGTATGGCTGAGGTTAAGAGGAATCGCGAAACAGCTGATCGAAGCCGACGAGGAATTGAAAACCACTGGAGACTGGAATATATTAAAGAAAGGTTTGCTAGATCAGTTTGGAGTCTTGAAAATTCCGGGACAAGACCAGCGAAAGTTTTACGAGTGTAGACAATTCAGAGGCGAAGCATGCCGCCAATTTTTGGCACGGTTAAAAGTATGCGCGGCTAGATTAATGGCTCTTACAGGAGCTCCAGCGGTAGACGATGTCCTCAAGAGAAGACAGGAAGCAGAAATCATCATGCAGTTTACTATGGGATTGCAGGACCCTATTAGAAAAAAGGTAATGTTAACAACCCCGACCTTACAGCAAGCTCTTGAAACGGCCGAAAAAGCTGAACTGATAGAAAGTATGACGAGTTCAGGACAGAGACATGTACGGGCCACAGGCACAGATTACGGAGAAAAGCGTATGAACGGTAATGAATCGTATACGCGTCCCGACCGCTCCGGGAGCGGACGCCGCCAGTTCAGCGCCGCGACGCACAGGTACGCAAGGGAGGCACGACAACCAGAGGCGCACCGCCAAGATGAGAGTAAAGGAAATGCCGGTTTTGATAAAAATGTGCGGGAAGAGTGTAGCTTTTGTAAGAGGCCCGGACATCATATCAGTAGTTGTATGAAGAGGCGCGGATTATGTTTCCGATGCAAGAAGGAGGGCCACATGATACGGAACTGCCCGGAGAAACCAGAAGATTACGGATATACTGAAAATGACTCCGGAAGAAGTTATTTAAACGAAAGAACGGCTTCTCGCAAACCCCGAGCAGAAGCCGAGCAAAAAGCAAGGAATTAAGTATGAGGGATTGGGCTACTGTATTGGCGTGCTCCAGTATAGCAGCCCAGAAAAATACCATGACGCTGGAAGTCGATGGTGAAATGAAGCGAATTTTAATAGACACAGGAGCGCAGTGCAGTTTGATTTCGGCAAGCGCCGCCGAAAGTAAGAAAATAATAAGAGGGAAGGAATATGCTTTACGAGATGTGCAAGGGAACTTGATTCCATATAAGGGTTCAACTGTATTAAATATAAGACTCGATAGGGATCGCATAATTAAGTATGAGTGTATAGTTGTAGAAGTAGAGGTCTTCTCTGCAGATATTTTGCTAGGGATGAATTTCTTACAAGAGTTCCAAGTTAAGCTAGATTGGAAGGAAAATAAGATGTTTTTGTTAGGTCACGAGATTGATCTTAGGAGTGAATCACAACACGTCCTAGGATCCAGAGAAGCAAGTGTAGTCCAGGAGAGGCTGGACGTAATGGAAGCTAAATTGGGAAAAGTCATGAATAAGTTAGATTCATTGATGGAGAAGCTAGGAGAAAAGTTCCAGGTAGATCCGGTGTCGTCACCACCGAATTCATCCGGTCAAGAAGGAAGTGACGAGCCTTCGCGACCTCATGAGGTTGGATCTTTCTCAGCTGACTCGTGCTCGAGCGAGAGGAAAGCAGAATCATGTGTTTGTATGACGAAGGGGCAAGACATCCCCTGTCATGAAGTCAGTCGCGAAGAAACAGTGAAGTCAGGATCGTGTGTTTATATGACGAGTAGGCAAAGCAGCCCCTGTTATGGATCCAGTTGCGAAGAAACAGTGAAGTCAGGATCGTGTGTTTATATGACGAGTAGGCAAAGCGGCCCCTGTCATGGATCCAGTTGCGAAGAAACAGTGGAGTCAGGATCGTGTGTTTATATGACGAGTAGGCAAAGCAGCCCCTGTCATGGATCCAGTTGCGAAGAAAATGTGAAGTCAGAATCATGTGTTTGTATGACGAGGAGGCAGGACCTCCCCTGTCATGAATCAGTTCGTACAGGAACTACCAGAAGCCGCGTAAAGGACCTAGAGTGTTATGAAAGGTGTAAGGGTAAAGCACGATGTCTAGAAGAGCGAGTTGAATCGAAGAATGGAGGACCCCTCCCAGAATCCAAGGAGCGAGATAAAGGGCCGCTGTTTTCTCCGTATGCGGAGCGTTGTACTTTTTCAAGCGAGTATGGCAAACGGAAGAACCTTCAGAGAGAGCTGAATCGGAGGAATTGTCCAAAGGTGGAGCCCCATCACTCTCGAAGTAGATTGAACCACGTAGCTAGAATCGAACACCCTGTATATGAAGAAGCAGAGGAAATCTTTAAAAAGTTTGCTGACACAAAGGTGTCGAGAAGTAGTAAAAGAATGACAGAATCCCCTCGTAAGTATCAGAGCGCCGCTGGTGCGCAGAATTTGTTTGGTACGGAGGAAAGTACCCCTTGGGTAAAGTTGAACGAAACTGGAACGTTCGAGAAGTGTAGAGAGATGACAAGTGAGTCTCCCTGTATTAATTATGAATCCGAAACAAGAAATGTAGAAGAAATATGCGCAAAAAGAAGTAAGAAGCAAGTAAGGTTTGAACCTGAAAATTGTAGGAACCTGTGTGAAATTTCGGAAACTAGCACGAGTTGGCCGAAATATGACTAGGAAATTAAGAGAGCAAATACTGCGAAAGGAACAGAAAAGAAGGAAGGCTCAGCGGAACGTGAAAATGATAAATTGGGAACAGAGACAAAAGCAGAGGAAAATTCCCGGTGTGCGAAAATTTCGCGAGTAAAGGTTTTATTAGACGCGGACAACAGACAGCGAGCGTATTTGAATGAAGCGATTGAGAAGAATTGGCAGATAAATAGAAGACCACCGGAATTACCCAAATGTCACCCGGAAGAATTGAATGAATGGCTACAGGAAAATTTACCTTTACCGGACAGGACAGGAAATTACAGCGCGAGAGAAATAATCAGTGAAGAAAAATTGGATGAATTTATAAAATATGCTGCAAATACTGAGTTCTGCCCTTGTATAAAAGAGTACAGCGTGAGAGGAATACAGAATGACATGACATTGCAAAATGGCACTAGAGATTGCGAAAAATCGGAAATGAAAAGTGGTAAGAAGGCAGTACGTTCGAATTCATATAACGAGCAAAGGAATACATTTGTCCTGAAGGTGAATGGCATACCAGCACAGGCTTTAGTTGATACCGGTGCGCAAGTATCTTTGATACATGCTAACGCTATAAATGGCGGAAATGTCTGTACAGGGAATGATTATGCCCTCAAAGACATACAAGGAAGAGTAATACCAAATACAGGATCTGTAACTGTGGAACTAGAAAAAAATGGAAAATTGGTGTTAGAACATGTTTTCGTAATAGTAAATTATCCGGAAACCGCCGTTAATTTAATCGTGGGTTTGGACTTCTTACAGAAATTTGAAGCAAGCTTGAGTTGGAGCACAAATCAGATGATACTTTGTGGAATTGCCATGGACTTGATGAACCGCGACAAGAGGTAAGCCCTACTCAAGAAGGGCATGGGCGAAAGCAACGCGGAAGGATCGAAATAAGTGCCGTGGGAATAAGGAAAACATTAAACTATTGGGAGAATAGGCTAATAAGACCATCAAAAAGCAAATCGCAAAAAGATACCAGTACGCAGAAGTTAGTAAACAATTTTTCAGGAATAAAAGGATGGGAACGTCGAAGAATTGGAAGAAATTCCGTCAGAAAAGAAAAGCGAAAAAATGCCCGAGACACCGCTGAACTAATAAATGAACCTGCAGCAGAGAGACACGATTGCAATGAACGCGTGGCGGCGAGAGGCAGTGTCAGAGAAACAGATGTTATAGGAGTGCAGGTAGAAGAGTCGCAAACTAACTCATGAGTATTCGTAATTGAATCGACTTAAAAATAAGAAGTGACTCATAGTATGAAGTCGACGAATTCATACACTGTAGTTGAGAGAGATGAGTGACATCTAGTCAAATGATAAAAAAAAAGAAGTCAATGCATTAGGGGTCAGATAATATAGCACGGAGTTCCCGTGATTGATTTGGTAGCTTATTATAATTCTGAATAAATTTCAGTACTGAGAACAGCGGTTAAAAAAAAAAAAAGATTTCAGTTCGAAGCTGCAGAAGTGAAACTCAGAGAATTTTTTTACAGTTAAGAATTGGGTTAGTGTTGTCTCAAGACCCAAGAAAATGCTGTCGCACAACTAATAATGAACAGGCCGAAATTTAGTGCGAAGATCGTGGAGAAATTATCTATTTTTATGCAAACCTGTTCGTAGCTGTAGTTATAAAGTAAGATGAATTGTGTGTACGAAAAAGTCTTGTAAGTTGTTATAATTAAAAGTATTCATGGCCCCAAGCGTCAGGACTTGAACATTAACGTTTTTTTGTGTTAAACCAACCCAACCGAAATATATCCAAGAAAGAAGAAAATTCAGATAAACCCATTGAAACGCAGCCGCAGTTCCCAGCCGAGGGACCATTAAACGTCGAACAAAACCTTCTTCGAGTGTAGTGCCGAAAGGGATTGAGGAAGGCAGCGTTTCTCACAACCCTTTCTTGAACGTTTACTGGAAGTACGACGATACAGTTTAGAATTAAGGCAAGCGATCATTGTTGCATTGCGATATGCAAACTGTTAGGAAATAGAAACGACACTTTTATGAAGAAATGCTTTTAATGAAGTCAAATTGTGTTTTTTGGGTTTTGATGACTTTGATGTGACTAGGGAATGTTGATGTAACAGTTAGGAATAAGAAAGACATTTTTATGAGAAAATGCTTTTAGTGAAGTAAAATTTTGTTTTTTTTTTGCTGAATTTGATATGACTAGGTACTGTTGATGTAAACAGTTAGAAATAAGAAAGACATTTTTATAAGAAAATGCTTTCAAAGAAGTAGAGATTGTGTTTTCTTTATGGCTTTTATGTAACTAGGTACTGATGTGAACTAAAATCCTCCCATGTTAGGAGCCCCAGAATGTTTCATATAAAGGTTCGGAAAAGCGGAGTGACATCAGTTGCCAATTCAGATAAGGCGAGACTATCTTATAGCCTACATTTTGGTATTCCATCTATCCTATACCAGGACGCTGGACGAGTTGAGGATCAACAGATGCGACTGTGATTGGTGCCCCCCCCTCCAATGACAAGGATTACCATGCCCCTGGGAGCCCAGTCGGCTCCCCTTGACCCTGTCCAACCATACTTGCCGCCGCCGTGGCAGGAACTAGGAAATATTGAGCCGGTAATGAACTGCCAGTTGCCGTGATGCAGTGCAAATCCTGCGGACTTCTTTCCTGGAGATGGTACGGCCACCCCCGATCCTATGGTAGCATTACCCAACACGATGGAGAGACCATACCAGGAGACCGAAGAAGACGAACGCCAGGCAAACGCCGCACCGACGTCCAGCAGTGGCTACCCCAAGCCGAGAGGTAGAAAGCGAAGAAAGTCTCCTAGAACGCCGCCCCCGTCATCCACCTCCGAGGATGTTGAATGGGGACAAGAAGATGTGCAGCCGCAAGGTTCCGTTGATATTTCGGGGAGAGAGGTTCTATTTGGCCCGAACGGAAGAATGATGGTTGTATGCAGACGCCCCAGCAGTTCGAGCAGCGAGAATTGAAGATGAGGTAGCATAGCTAAGCCGTCTCCTAAGAAGCAGAGCCCCATCGGAAAGGTAGTGAATAAGACTATGTTTTAGGTATGTGTTAGAAATAAGATGATATTAAGTACAGTTTGAAATTATTGAAAATAATATATGAATAAAAAAAGGGAGAGAAAGGACTTAAGAATAGATCCATCTGGTTGCCGGCGTATATTAGGTAATAAGTCTAAGTGTTGTAGTATCGCAAGAGAAACATTTTTTTTTACAAGAAAACGTAATATTTTAACGAAACGTGAACGACGACGAACACATATTAAATGAGTTCGTGTCTTTGAAAGAATGGAGGTTTGTGGTGAGCTCACACTCACCATGTATTACAGAAACAGATATCCTCAATTCAAGTTATTGAAAAGTCAAAAATTCTGAGTCGAAAATCCCGACGAATATTCATTAGCAGCCGCTCCGCCCTGTATAACCCGGAAGCAATGCCAAGAGCGTCCATGAGATCTGCTACCCCGCGATGTCAACGAATCATGTAAGAGGCACGCAGAGGCCGCGTGAACCGATGTTGCCAGGTGCAACGCGTGACCCTGGATACATGCCTACAAAGAAGTGCCGCGAGGCCTAAATCAGTCCGGCCCGATTAATTAATAGCGCCGAATGACCAGATAAGGGCAATTCCTGCCCCGCGAGGTCACCAGAGCAATAACTCTTAGTTACAAAAAGCACCGACAAAGAGACCGCAGATCGTAAAGATGTCATGCGTGACTAAATTAATGGCCATCAAATGCCACGTGTGAGTCTTATTCCCGTTTTGCCGGCGTTATAAAAACCCGCGACGCTCGACCGCGGATTGAGATTCTTTCTTTCATTCATTCACTCCAACTAATTCACCCACAAGTTCACGTTCAATTCCCGATCTCTTCATGTGCAAATTTTAATTCAGAATGTTATTTTGTCCGAAGTCGGATTTATATTTAATATTCTCATAGAGTCAGTGTCAAGATGTAGTCATAAAAGCCAGTCGTAATATTCGCGAGTTTTCATCCGAAAATAAGATAGAAGTCAAATTCAGTGCCGCTTAGATTCAGTTCAGATTTATTCTAAAAATTCGACGAAAACATGAAACAGATTGCATTGAGAGCTGCTTCAAGAAACCACAGATGTACCGTAAACTTCGTCCACTTTCTGTGCAGTAAGTAAAATCCAAATGTGAGATTTGAAACATGAATAAACTTGAGATTTTAACTGGCGTATTATATGAACCGATATGTCGGTCGTCAACAGAGACCCTTGAATAAAAAGAATGTTTCTTGCGCATGAAGTATTGAAATTTAGTACGATAAGTTTTACTATGTTGAACCATTTTGATAATTGAGACCAAGTGATTGCCATTCTGTAATGCTGTTTATCTTATATTGAGTTTGCGATGTGTTTTATAATCTTATGTCTTGTTAAAGGACCAATGTTGTGTCTACATGGTGATTAACTAGTTCAGTCCTTGAACCATGTATTTTATTGAGTTTTGTTTTGTGTCTAAACTCTATTCAAAGGGAAGTTTTTTTTATGTATACACTGTGTTTATGGATGCTTCGATAAATATATCTGATTGACCTACCGGTAAATTATGAGCTTGTACAGTTAAGAATGTAATGAAATGGATTATGTGAAGGTAATTTCTTCGCAAGCTTCGTGACTTGACCCTTATCTAAACTGGATGAATATTTAGAAATAAGAGTTAGTTAGCTGCGCAGCCAGATGGTAAATGACAAGTATATTATGCTTTTCGAATATTAAGAGTATGAGGTTTCATGAACAGAATTATGATATATGCCATACTGTGGGTAGTTATAAGAGCGTTTTATGTATTTTATATGTATGACTACGTATATTTCCGCTTAATATATAAGTATTAAAAATGACTTGTGCCTTTTTGTTCGTGATTTAACTGATAGCTGCTTTTTAACAACTGCGATAGAAAAAGCTTAGTGCAAAACCCATACTAGGTCTCATCCGGCAACCGCTCGACGGAGAGACCTATTTATATGTCGCGTTCCGACGTTTCGAACCACTCATCCATCCTTGAGGCTCAGGTCCCTGCTCTCGAACCTTCGAGCGGGTGAGGAGGAATCGAGGAACGTGTTAATGGCGACTGAGATTAGTCTAGAACGCTAGGATTTCTTCCTGGGTTCGAAGACGAACTCTTGGTTGAAAACCGAGCTGAGTGGAAACGTGTGTACCGCGTGTTCACGAAGCCCGGCCATTCACACCAGAAACACCACACCATATATTGCTGGATTGTTATGCTGTACATCACAAAAGATTGAATATACCAGTTGACTGTGGGAGAAATACCATGAATAGACCCCCTCAAAATCCTTAAATTCCTCAAGGAATTGGGGATTGAGGGACTGCTGTAAACGAGAACACCTTGAAATAGCAGAAGGAGATGGGGCACAATAGATCTAATTAGGTCGCAGCGCATCAGTCACCATCCATAATTACCATTACCATTGTTTACGTTTAAGGAACTCCATTCCCAATTATACAGAGTCGTTCCAAATTTGCGATTTCTTCAATGCCGATTCAGATATATGCAAGCCCATGCAGGGTTTTTGAATCAAGTGCAATTTACACGCATATGAATGTTTTACCGTTGTGCCTGAAAACTGCATGACAATTCACATAATGTGCCTTTCACTTGCGTTTCTATGACAAGGTCATATTTTATTTGGTTTTGTAATAATTTTGTCAAT
Organism: Chrysolina americana; assembly: GCA_958502065.1. Lineage (NCBI taxonomy): Eukaryota > Metazoa > Arthropoda > Insecta > Coleoptera > Chrysomelidae > Chrysolina > Chrysolina americana. Next base: position 37,132,314 of record OY293420.1, read on the forward strand.
GCTGCAGTAATGCCATTTGAGTTGTTAAAATAATCCAGACGTATTTTTCACTGTGTCTTTTAATATTTGAACTAGATCCGTTGAGTGCTCACCCTGCGTTTTTCACGCACGCCGACAGGCGCAGGCGCAGGCGCAGGTATGAACGTTGACAGGCATGCATTTATCAAATGGAACGCCATCTATAATTATCGAGTATCATGAAAGACAATTGAAGTTCCTGTCCAATGGTGTGTCATGTTCCAAAACTTCAACAGTATCCGAAACTATAGCAAGTTTCTATAACAATTAGATTATTCTGTCATTTTTTTATCAGGAAGCTATGAAATGTCATGGAACATATCATTATATTGAAATTAAGACATTCAGTGCATTAATGATTGAACGTTTGCGCATTCATTGAAGTTAATTGCGTTGGAATATGATCTAAATAGAACACATTAACTATCCAAATGAAGTTCTGATGAAATTGGTTGATCTTCATGGTCAATGTGATCAAATTGAAGCAAGAACATGCAAAAGGTTCTGTAGAATTTTTTAACTTTTTTGTACCGAATCTTTCAGGTTTCCAGAGAGAGAAACCCTCAGAAGCTCTTAGGAGCTTGTACGAGCAAGGAAAAGATCGGAGACCGGTGGACGTGCTGGGCTTTGAACCCACGACCTTATGATTATGAGGCGAGCGCTCTACCACCACGATCATCACGGTGAAGTGTATGACTGATAAGATAACGAACAGATTGTACAAAGAATGATTAATATACAGGATATTCACAACTCAATAGAACATTTTTGGATATTTGAAATTTTTATCCCAAGATGAGATATTGCGATTTACTTCTTAAAAAAATTTCCACGGTTGCAGTGTTGCCACATTAACTTGTAACTAATGTCTAATTTGAAATGGGAAACACCCAGTATTTCATTCCGTATTTGGCATCTACTGATAAGAACCGATAACTTTCAATAAGCATGTTCTCTCACCGTTACTTGAATATTAATTATTTAGTATTTTTTCTGACTACCGAAATGAGTTCAAATTAAGATATAAAATGCTTGTTTTTGTACCACTTGTATTTGTACCACTAATACTACTGCAGTGAAATCCTATTTGGACATTTTCAAACTAAATTTTGAAAACCCTTCAATACCCTCAAATCTATGATGATCTCCTACCACGTAGTAGATAACGGCAACATACATCAATGTATCAAATCAATATGGAATATCTTCTGATACGGTACATAAACAGAACTCAAATTTGATAAATAGTTGATTCATGTGAAAGAGTTTTCTTACTGAGATGTATCGACCATATTTTATAGAAGTTGTCTGAAAAACGTGTTCTATATATATTTTATACTTCCCTATCCACAATCTGATTAATTTTTGTCAAATATGAATGTCCTATATTTCTAACTATTCGATGGATATTTTGTATTTTTTCAAACAATATTTGTCATACAAATATTGCAATAACCAAGAACCAATATTGCAACAACTTAATACAAAATATCGTCGGCTTAATCAGAAAGTCCCTATTTCGTAAATTGGACCTTTTACTGCCATCTGTTCCACAAAAATTCAATCCATCGTCTACCTAAACACCGTAGCTTCAGAAGAAATCTGTAATTTGAATTCCATCATACAGTTTTTCCCGTAAATTCCAGCTGGCTGAAAAACAAAACGTAAACCCCGTAAATCCCCCAGTGCAATCAATGTAATTGAAGCCACCTGTCGACAGTGGTCCTGTTTTTATTTAAATTTCTTGATATTTTCAAAAACTAGAGTGTCTCCAAGTAATTCAGTATGGGCAGTAGGTAAGTAAAAATGAGTATGTTAGAAATATTAGAACATAATTTGTGATGATAAATTGAACAATCCTTTCCATTTTAATCTACTCCAGGACCCACTGGTTTTTCTATTTCTGAATATTTCAAGAGAGTCAAACTGCTTAGGGAGTTGTGAGATTTGGTATTATTAAAAAATTCTTTACGAACGGAGTTATCCTTTTAGTTTTTTAAACACTCAACGTCTATAAATCTGGATTTGTGAAAAAGTAAAGTTGAGATAAAAACAGTTGAAAAGAATAAATCTCTTGTTTTCCGTTAAAAGCACTTGAAAAATAATATACTTTTTTCAGATACACCAGTGAATGAAATTAATTGCGTATCAAACAGAATGCGAAAAATTATGTCCGCTTACAATAAAAAACCAAGCGATTCTGTGACAGCGAAATGAACGAATTTAATGTTGATGGTGAAAACATCCTAGCCAAGGATAATACAATGGTTGCTTATGGTTTTCCACACTCAGTTGGAAATAGTGGGTTATTTATATTAGACATTCCCGAAGTTATCATTGGGATTGAAACTCAAGATTTTCTAAACGTGGATAATGCTAATGAAATCACCAAGATATCAAATTTCGAAATACCAGTAATTCTGGTACCTTTTACACTTTGCCCAATTTAGATTTTGTTCCTAATACAGACAGTAACATTCATGGAAGTATTGAATTGTCTAGCTATGAAACAGAACTTGAAGTACAAAATCTAGTTGGAAGAGATCCTGAACTGAATATAGTTATTGAAGATGAACACAGTAAAGTGATGGAAAACAATAGCTCGGATAGAACAGTTGCAGCATATTACTATAATGATTTCGGAGTGGATAACTGCACAAAAGAATGCCCAGATCATGGAAAAGAGGGCAGTATACACACTAGGGTGAGAAAAGATGAATGCGGGCCTGGAACAGAAGAAAATAAGGAAAATAGAGCAGATATTAACGATCCCGATTTTGAACCTGATTTTGAAATGAGTGATATTTCAGGAAATGAAACTGTTATAACAACGAAAAGAAAAAAAAGATATTTTGTTAGTAGCAAAGACTGAAATGAAAATAAAAGAAAAATTAATCGGGAACTAGGACAAGAATATCACGGTAGGAAAAAGGTTGACAAAAAGTGGAAATATGACATTAAGAAAGACGCTCGCAAATTGAAAGAACCATGTTATTGCAAACCTTCTATCAAAGGTAAAACACTGAAATGTAGAATGTTCTCAGAAGAAGAATGAGCCGATATATTCACGAGATTTTGGTCGAAAATGGGATGGAATGAAAGAAAAGTGTATGTATCATTTTTAGTTCTTTCTAAACCCACTCAAAGGAGCAGAAATAGAAAAGCAGTTGAAGGGGTTTCAAGGAGAAGTGAATCTTTAATATATAAAATGAAACAAAATGAAATGCATTTACGTGTATGCAAAAACAATTTTTTAAATACTCATTGTGTCAAAGAAAATATGATTTTAGATTGGATAAAACAAAAAAATTGTGGAGATAAAAATATTAAAGAGACAAGAATAGATAATGAAGATCTAAAGATGGGTCGTTATAAAGATATGAAGGACAAGTTGAAACATTTTTTTACGAAACTACCTAAAATGGAATCTCACTATTGCCGAGCTTTATCAACAAAATTGTACTTAGAGCCAAACTGGGAAACAAAATCTTCACTTCATAATTTTTATAAGCAGTGGTACAAACAAAAAAATTATGCTTTTTTGTCAATTGCTTCATGTAACCAAGTGTTTGATGAAATGAATCTTTCACTCTTCCGACCTAAAAAGGACGAATGTGATAAGTGTGTAGCACATAAAACTGGTAATTTATCTGATGTCGAGTTTAATCTGCATCAGGACAAAAAGAAGGAGGCAAGAACTGGAAATCCAATGATAAATAATCAGATAATAAGGTTTTTTGTATAGACGTACAATCAGTTTTATTGTAACCAAAATCAAATGTTTCATCTCTTTATTTCAAAACGAAACTAAAAGTACACAATCTGTCATTTTTTTATCTGAAAACCAAAGATGGATATTGCTACATTTGGCATGAATCAGCTGGGTATCGGCGCAGGAGTACTCTTCTATAATTTGTCAATTTATAAAAGATCATGGTACTCTAAAACCTGGACAAGCCCTTATTTTCTATAGCGACGGATGTAACACGCAAAATAGAAATGCTACCTTAGCTAATGGCCTAATTAATATGTCGATCAATTCAAACATTACCATCGAACAAAAATTTTTGGAAAAAGGCCATACACAAATGGAGGCTGATTCCATTCACTCTACCATAGAGAGACAATTACGGCATGCTCACATAAGTGTACCTGCAGACTAGGTTGAAATAATGATGAAAGCCCGAAAAAAACGACACCCATACAAAGTCTACTACCTAGATTAGGTAGGTTTCTTCAAGGATTTTAGTAAGCTACATTTCCTGAAATCTCTGCGACCAGGAAAAAAGTTGGATATTCTATGGTTACAGATATACGTGCACTCAGATACACTTCAGATAGTTCTGTATTTTACAAGCTGAGACACCCAGAGGAGTTTGTCGAGATGGGATACAGCCGCTTACCTAAAAACAAACTAACTGGCCTATCTTGCGAACTGAACAATATTCCAGCATTGTATGATACACCAATACCCATCAAAAAAGACAAATATCTCGATTTACAATCTTTGAAAAAAAGTCATTTCAGTGATTATAATAGTTTCTATGATATTTTACCTATAAATAAATTTCCTGCTAACATTATTTTCACAAAAATTCAGGTAATATCAGTTGGTTATATTTCTTCAAATTTTTTAAAAAGGTGTTAATAAAATTTATGACATTAATTAATGGTTTATTGTATTTCAAATGACACTCGTAAAACACGTATCTCACAATATTTTTAGAAAAAAGTCGGTAAGAACAGCAAGTCCTCTTAAATAATTACACGTGAAAAGTTTAAGTAAACAGGATGGACATCCGACGTACATAATTATTTGGTATATTTTCTATATGTTAGTTATACATCAAAACTGTTTCTTAACTTTTTATACTATTTTCAGTGCGCCCTGTAAAATATAATTTTTGTGAGTTACGGGATTTTCTGATTAAGCCGACGATATAGCAAATTAATCCTATTTTTATAGAAACGCTTTGATTTCGGAAACCTGATCTTTAGGTATAGTTACATGATACATAATTTGACAGAAACTCTAATTATCTTTCATGATATTCGATAATATACAGGGTGTCCCATTTTAAAAAATGGACTATTCAACACTTTTATACCTATCTGTAAAATAACAAATTTCAAACTACATGTGAAATTTCAGGTTTCTGTGAATCCAAATAATTCAGTTATAAACATTAAATTGAAGCTGTTTCGCACAAACAATAAGAAAATCAATGAATTTCTTGGAAACCACTAGAGATAGGTATAGGGAGGTATCATACAAAAATAATCAGAAAGCAGTAACGCAACGATAAATGCAATAATATACAGGTGTTTCATTAAAAATATCAAGTTGTTGCTACTCTCGAATATAAGCAGCAACGCCGCAGCACTGAGGATTTTAAATCAACAGAACAGAGCAAATTAACCAAGAAACCAAATTTTTAAAACAATCTTATGAACCGTTCTCGAGTAACGTCTAATAGGACATCGAGTTCTGGACACCCTGTATATTTATATACCTTTATGTTTTCCGATCACGGAACTTAGTTTTTAAAAAAATTTATTTAACTCAAAAACTTTAATTAAGAACAAATAATACAATTAGATGTTTATTGCTCGAAGTCTATGTCTATTCTGAATGTTTCTTCGTTCCCATGAACCGAAGTTGAATACAACACCGTCTCGACGTGTTCCTGGAAATCTGCATAGGCAGCAATGCTTAGTTCAGCTATTCCCACGGGAAGGCATACATAACTCCTCCATCCCTTAGAAGGAACTCGAGGGTGGAACCACTTGAGTTTCGTTGATGGCCTGGTTGTTTGGTGGTTTGTTGGGGCTGAGTAGGCGAAGGATATCTTGTTTCCGGGTCACCACAAGATATACCACGACGAAGGCGGTTAGCGTCGCGACGCTCCATAGGGACCATCTGGAGTAATCCGGGCGAAGATTGATGAGGTCCAATGGGTCTTCCCGAATTTCGTCTAGTTGGAGCTCGTGCAGTTTGTCAAGGGAAACTTTCTCCAAGTTCAGTTTCTCGACTTGCAGGATTGGAATATGAATGTCCTTGATTTCTTCCAATGTGAGGGGGTGTCCTACAGTTGATCCTTTCTCGTTCCGGTAGGTGTATTTGGAAGTCCTCAGGGAGCATTTTGGTGGGACAATAAAGAGGTATACACCTTTCAGCACAGCGACATCGTTTTCCACACAGTTTGTCTGGAATTTTCTCTTGTTCGGAAAGATGCCTATGTAGTGGGCATCATTGATTTCCTCGATTATTTCCTGATTGATTTTGACTGGAATTTGATGGCATTTATCAGCAAAGGCATTGGAGGAAAGTAGTGACGTCACACAGTCTGGGTTGTCCTGGATGGGCAGAAGGTGATTCTTCTTGCACAGGAAATTTGGTTGTAGGTCAACGCACTCTTCGTTCTGGTACTGGTACATTTCGTTGCTTAGTATTAGGTAGGAGGCAGGTGCGATAATAATTGATTGGTTTTGATTTGGAATTGAATAAAGGTGATAGTGATCGAAAGTTTCAGTGTGAACCAATGGAAAATCTAATGAAAATATAATTTTGTCCTCGATGGCGAAAACTTTGGTTTCAACAACACTATAATATTTGAGGTATTCCTTATTATCAAAAAGTAATTGAGAATGACTATGTGATAAGTAGAGTTCATCTATTATTGTTTTTAGATCGTCTGGAGAGGCGATACTGCGATGTAATGTTTTCAAGTTCGCAAATCCCATAGCATTTTCTGTTTCTGTTAGAAAATCTAGTAGGGAATCGAGATTGATTTTTATTTGATTCAATATTTCATGAATTTCCAAAAAATGTGCATAATTGAATTTTGTCTCGTTAAGTGCAATTCTCAACTCATTGATTTTATCTCCTATCAGTTTTTGATTATCTGAAACTGAAGTCATTGTTTCGTTAATATTTTCCATCAATTTTGAAGTAATTGAAATTTGTTTATTGGTTTTTTGATAATTCGATTTTGGTTTGATTCGAGTTCGGCTAGGCTGTGATATATTTCTTTCGCATCTTGCTCGTCTAGATTTCCGCTTATGAATTTTACGAGGGAGCCAAGAGGAGCAATGAGGGCTCGTTTTGTGCGTTTATGGGGAAACAAGGATCTGAATTTGTGGTTAACATTTTTGACTTCGTATTCGAGGTGTTTATATGCGTTAAATAGGGCAATTCTATTGAAAGGGGTTGTATTATTTATTGTGGCTTCTAATAGCTTATATTGATTGGTTATTGAGTTTATTTGGTTTTCTAATGGACTAAGTTGAATATAATGTAGGAAAGTATGGGAAGCTACTTTGATTCGTGCGGTTCCCATTTTAAAGGGAAGGATCCCTGGATTCGTCTGGAGGTTCTGGATTTGAACCTTCTGAGTCGCTGTCTGATGAAGTATCATCGACCTGTAACAGATTTTGGTCTGTCATTTTTCTTGGTGGTTTGAAAGATTGTTTGTGGTATGTATTTTGTGGGGTTGTCACAGTTAGGTCAGTGCTTTTGAGAATGTGTTCGGGTTTGTAGAGGGGAGCCGTTTTCGACTGTCTTTCGGGTGTTTTCATATATCCAATGGTTCCGGGTTCAAAATTTGGAGGGTCTTCTCGATTTTCGTTACGTTTTGAAATTATTTTTGATTTTTGTTTTGACGTGTCTTCGTGAATTTTTCTATATATTTGGGAAATAGATTCTTTGTGTTCGTTCAATGTGGTATTGATTGGTTCGAATTCGGAATCAATATCGATTGGATCTTTTAGTTCTAGATGTCCAAACACTAGATCTATTGGTTTTAATTTTGTTGTTGAATGAAGACTATTATTATATGCAAGGACGGCGAAAGTCAATTTTTCAAAGGGGTTCAGATTTGGTTTCGAGAGGTTGAGTGTTCTCATGTGTTCTATGAGAGTGGAGTGGAACCTTTCTACAATGGCATTGGAATTTGGATTATATGGAAGTGTATAATGCCAATTGATTCTATGCAGTTTCGCGAATTCTTTTAGAAGGTTTTGGGAGAATTCGGTACCATTATCAGAGACGATATTTTCGGGGATTTTGAAAGTTGAAACGAACTGCAAAAGTGATTGATATACGTGTAGTGCGGAAAGACTGGGAATGATGTACGCTTGTCCAAATCTGGTAAAGCTGTCACAGATTGTTAAAGATATAGTACTGCCAAATTTGAACGTATCAACGTGTATAGTTTCGAATGGTTTTTTGGGAGTAGGCGTTAACTGTAGTTTGATCAAAGGTGGGTGACGTTCGTACTTAGATTGTTGACATATTGGACAATTATTGATAAATGTTCTTACGTCATCGTGTAACTTGGGCCAATAATATTTGGTTTTGAGTTCGGCAATGGTTTCGTGAATGCCTCGATGGTTGGTAACACCTTCATGTTGGGATTTGATGAGATTTTGTTGGCGATCTTCGTTCGTCACATCGAAGAGGAGTTTATTGGATTTGAAAAGCTTAAAGGAAGAATTTTTGAATGTTTGTGGTATGAACCTGCACATATCTTTATAGAGTACGTCTTCGGTATCATTTTGGAAGTAAAAGACGTAGGTGCGTTTTGGAACACCAAATTCTTTCAGATGTTCAATAATTTTGGCTTGAAATGATTCGTTGGTAACATATAGATACCATCGGGTACGACATACTGAATTCCTAAATAGTTTTTTGGTTTCCATTCGAGGGTTTCGATCAACTTTAATTATCATTAATTGGCACAAAAAGTTATTGATTGGTTTGTCTGTGATGTGGATGTTCAATATTGGGTCTTCTGCACTTGTGTGAACAGTTTCATTTTCGTCATTGTCATTGGGGTCAATTTGTCCTGCGTTCGATTCGTTATCCTGATTTTGAATATTTTCAGGTGTGTTATTTTCTGGGTATCTGCTTGTGGATGGTCTTTCATTGTCTAGGACAGGGTTTTCGTTAAATTCCTGCATATGTCTCAATATGGGGAGTTCATTAGTCTGTCTGACAGTTTCATTAGGGTAGAGTTCGATTCTAGAAAGGGCATCAGCGTTCGTATTGATTTTCCCTTTTTTGTAAATAATTTGGTAATCAAACTCTTCAAGTTTCAGTCTCCAGCGAACCAATCGTGAATTGGGTTCTTTCAAAGACATCAACCACTGAAGGGGTTTGTGATCCGTAAAAATTTTGAATTTTCGGCCGAAAAGATAGGGCCTAAAATATTTGGTTGCCCAGACGATTGCAAAAAGTTCCTTCTCGATAGTCGAATAATTTTGTTCGGCATTGGAGAGGGTTCGTGATGCGTAGGCGATTGGTTTATCATGTCCTGGGGGGCCCTGGGACAATATAGCACCTAACGCTACGTTACTGGCGTCCGTGGTCAAATTGAACTCTTTTGTAAAATCGGGGTACTGCAAAATCGGGTCGTTCGATAGTAAGGTTTTGCAGTCCTCAAATGTCTTGATGTAGGTGGGGTCAGTTATATCGATTTTTGCTCCTTTCTTCAGTCGACTTGTAAAGGGTTTGGTGATTTTGGCAAAGTTATTTATGAATTTTCGATAGTAGCCCAGAAGACCAAGAAATCCTTTTATTTCTTTTGTCGTTTTGGGTATCGGATAATTCATGATGGCCTTGACCTTATCGGGATTTGGTTTTATTCCCTCTGTTGTTATCAGATGTCCCAGAAAGGAAACTTCCTTTTTCAGGAATTCTGATTTGTCGAGTTGGACTTTCAGATTGCTCTCACGCAGTTTCTGAAAAACTCTTTTAAGGTTGACCATGTGCTCTTGTAGCGAAGTGGAAAAAACGATGATGTCGTCCATGTAGACGAAACAGATTTTGTTTTGTAGATCTTTCAAGACGTTGTCCATTACTCTCTGGAAAGTTGCTGGAGCTCCTTTCAAACCAAACGGCATGCGAAGGTACTCGTAGTGGCCGTTCTCTACGTTGAAAGCTGTTTTCTTTACATCATCAGGGTACATCTCGATCTGATGGAACCCACTTGCCAAATCAAGGGTAGAAAAGTACATACATCTACCCAATTTGTCAAGGATGTCCGATATATTTGGAATCGGATATCGATCATCGATGGTTTTCTCGTTGATTTTTCTGTAGTCCACTACTATACGCCATTTCTTCTTGCCAGAGGCATCCGCCTTCTTTGGAACTATCCAAATTGGCGAGGACCAAGGTGAATCGCTTGGTCGAATAATGCCTTGACGAAGCATATCGTCAATTTGTTTTTCGACTTCCGGTTTATGAATAAACGGATAGCGATAAGATTTTGTAAAAATTGGGATTTCATCGGTGGTCCTAATTTTGTGTTTCACTTGGTTCGTGAAAGTCAGCTGTGAATTTTCGCGGTGAAATATGTCTGAAAATGATATGCACAATTTCTCAACGTGGTGTCTTTCTTCAGAATTCATGTGTTGAGTTCGTATAAGTTGTGTGATATCTGATTTGAATATATTCGAAGGGGTGTTATGATCGATTGAAGCATGGTACAATTCGAATTGGTCGGGATGAAAAGTTTTCACAGGGACAGGTTCATAAAGGTAAATCTCTTGTATTTCACCTGTATCATTCCGAATTTCGACAGGGGCATAGCCGTTTCGAGAGGTTGTCAAACCTTCGCGAATTCGGCATTCAAATAATTTTGTTTCGATAATCGTGATGTCACCGTTTGGTATTGTTACAGGAATTTTGATTGATTCGATTGTAAATGGTTCTATACGAGCATAAAAGAGTAATTTCTTTTTGCTTTCATAGTGCGCCAGAGGAAGCTCTGATTCAGGTGTTTTTAAACTTGAATTTTTCAAATCTAATTGAACATCTAAGTTTTTCAATGTATCATAACCAATCAATCCATCAAAGAAGTGATGGAATTTAAACAAATGAAATTTTATAGTTTTCTCAGTGTGGAATTCCTGAAAGGCTGGTATTTCAGCGCAAAAATCTTTCGAAGTGGTCTGAAATATTGAGCTGATTGTAAACGGTTCTTTTCTGATAAAATCGGGAAAATAATTTTCGGCAATTTCGGGATTCAAAAAACTTTTAGTCGCTCCTGTGTCAATCAAAAGTTTCAGGGGTGGATCTGAAATTTGAATGTATGGGAGGTCCTTTCGATCGTAAATAGAATGTATTTCTATGAAATTTTTTCGTGATGGTCGATTTCCTGAAAATTTTGGTTCTGTGAGGAACTTTGATCGATTTGGGTATCGATTGGATATTGATTATCGACATATTCAGGTTGGATTTGGTCATAGTTCATATTTTCGTAAAAATCAAATTCATTGGAGGAACAGGGTTGATTTTGGTAGCAAAAATCATTTTGGGAGTAATATTCATTTTGGAAGGGTATTGATTCATCCTGATAATGGGGATTATCAAAATTGTAAAGTTCTTCTGCAATGAAATTTGGTCGATTGGGGTTTTGGTATGGTCTAGTATTGGGTTGACGAGAAGTGGTGGCTTGTGAAATGCCACTCATAGGTGTTGGCTTGGGGCGATTGAAATGGTTTTGGTTATTTGGTCTCCAAACGTTGGTTGAGCCTCTTGGATTGCCAAATACTTGACGATTTGTGAAGAATTTTTGGGGTTCTGCCGGTCTCGGCTGAATATTTATTGGGCCGCGTGGAAATGAGGGATTATGCATTTGGGGTTTGAAATTTTGAGAATTGGGGTTAGGAGTTGCGTATTGGCGAAAATTGGACAATTGATTTGGGTGATTGGGTCTTTGAGGTGGCCTAATTTTCGATTGATCACTGTTATTCGGTTTTTGGAGATGCCGAATATTATTTTCGGAAATAATATATTGCCTAGCTTCTGCCATAGTTGATGGTTTCATAGCACGAATAGTTGATCCTAAAGGTTCTTTCAGTCCAGCTAAGAATATTTTAAGAGCATGAGTATTGTAAAAGGTTTTCTTCACCGTTTTAGTCGCAACTACATTTTCATGTGTATCTACATAGTTATGAAGAGCACTTAAATTTGACATAACCCTTGTATAAAATTGTAATGATGGTTCATTGAAATTTTGTCTCAATTGATCTAAATCAAATAATAATCCGTTTTCGTCTCTTTGGTCGCCAAAATGTGCGATTAGAGCATTTTTGACAGATAGCCAATCTTTATCAATGCAAATGCTATAAACTTCGCGAGCTTGACCTATCAATTTTGAATAAATTCCATAAATTATTGTAATATTTTGGACACAACTGATATTTTCGGGTGTTGGGTCCCAGTATGTAGTAATAATTGAATTAGCTGTTTCTAAAAATGATGAAAGTTCCAAAGGATTGCCGTCAAATTTTGGAACAATTTCCAAAAGTTTTGATTCAAATTTTGGAACTGGCATTTTGATATTTCTACTTATTGATAGCTTCGAAAGAAGTGCTTCTAATTCTATTGATTCGCGAGAACTATTTTCGAAAGTCGAATTAGGTTTCGGCGAATTTTGTTCACTAAAAATTAACTCACAATCACTGTTTTCGGGAGATGAATCAGGACTAGAGGAGAATGACATAGACAAGATACAAGGAAAAGCAACTTACATTAGTACCACTGAGATGGCTGTTCTCATTTCTTTTCTTCTTTACTTCTTTGGCTTCTGCTTGATCTGCTACCCAGAGGGACTGTCCAGAAACGGAGGTTCTCTTGAATTAACAGTTGGAACTGACGGATTATTCACAACGAATATCCGTTCAAAATCCTACAACGACTGCGCCACTTTATGTTTTCCGATCACGGAACTTAGTTTTTAAAAAAATTTATTTAACTCAAAAACTTTAATTAAGAACAAATAATACAATTAGATGTTTATTGCTCGAAGTCTATGTCTATTCTGAATGTTTCTTCGTTCCCATGAACCGAAGTTGAATACAACACCGTCTCGACGTGTTCCTGGAAATCTGCATAGGCAGCAATGCTTAGTTCAGCTATTCCCACGGGAAGGCATACATAACTATACAGGGAATCTTCCCTTCCTGTTGTTCACAGTTTCCTTCGAAAGTACATCTTTTCTCATTATATTTAATACGTTTATTGTCTAAGAATAAAGAATTCTTGATGCAAACAAAATGTCATAAGTACTTAAATAATTAAGTCAATTCGATGAGATAAATAATTTCGATGTCTAAGAAGATTGTAAATGGTTGAAAACTAAATAACTTATATAACGAAAATATAATTTCAAATATATGTGTATATACACAATGATCATAATATATACTGGGACCGTGAATGAAATGAATTAAAAAACGAAAGATGATATAGGACGTTATCAATTATAGGGCATCGTCGAAATATTCTTTTAAGTCGAAATATGCTTTATCACTTGACAGGTTTTTGTTTTTTCTGAATATGACTAGACATGTATTTTTGATATCATAGGGACGTTTATTATACATCCTGATTCCATTATACAGGGTGTTTCCTAACTGCAGGTGGTGATTGTTTAGGTCATTTTAGGAAGAAAAGTTCCCATTAACATATTCCGGAGTTGCTTCGTTTCTGAGATACAGCGCGTTGAAATTAAAGAAAAAAAATGGTAATTATAAAATATCATGAATATCCTGGAACCGATTTGGTTGAAATTTGGTACATTTATTTGAACTAATAAGGCGCTCATTTAGCCCTTACTACATTGAAATTATTATGGCCAGTGGCGTCTCAGTGGGCACCACAGCCAACAATATTGTAAAAAAAAGTACGCCACTGACATTTTATTCGTAGATTTTCATTTTGTTACATTGAACAACTCAAAATACAACTTTTTGGTCTCCTGTATTTTCTTCATATCCGGCTTCGTTTTCGAGAAAAAAAATGAAGCCACTCTATTGCATATCATGAACACCTGCATTGGGGACCAGCTGACATTGATAGTAGGGTTTTTCCTACACATATTTCATTTCAAATTGAAAAAGTTCGTACCTGCATACGATAATGAATAATGGCCCTTAAATGCAGGTAAGGTCGCTTTGACAACATTATTGTCATAGCAGTAAAATTCAGAGTTGTCAATTAGCAGCGATTCCATCATGAATTATACTAACAAAGAAATGGCTGACATGCACCTTATTTAATCTTGGCAAATGGAAATTCGGGAGAAGCACGAAGAATTTACCAGGACAGATATCCTAAGAGATTAATTCCTTGCGCTAAAACATGTAGAATGTGAAACTGGGAGTTTCAATAAAAATGTAGGTGGTGGAAGACCAGAAACGGTAACAACGCCTGAAAAACCATTTGGAAAGTTCTAAAAAGAAACCTCCTATACCCATTCCACATACAGCGGGTCCAACAATGAAATGGCTGACATGCACTAGATTGAAATTATTATGGCTAGTGGCGTCTCAGTGGGCACCACAGCCAACAATATTGTAACTGACTATTTTTTCGTAGATTTTCGTTTTGTTACATTGAACAACTCAAAATAAAAACTTTTTGGTCTCTTGTATTTTCATCATATCTAACTTCGTTTTCGAGAAAAAACAAAAACATAAAATAAAGACCAAAAACAAAAATATTAACAATTGCGATATTACAGTAAATGAGCAAAATGTCCACCTTCTGATAAAATACACGACCGCATTCGATTTGCCATTGATTGTCTGACACGTTCAAAAATTCCTGGAGTAGTCTTTATTACATTGCAATTGTTAATTATTCGGTTCCTCAAGTCATTCACATCTAGTACAGGAGTTTTATAAACAAGAGCCTTGAGATGACCCCATAAATAGAAAGAGGAAGAGAGGATTCATATCAGGACTGCGAGCTGGCCAATGTTGAGGTCCTGCACTTCCAATCCAGCGATTAGGGTAGGTGATGTCGAGATGCTGACGAGCAAGAACACTAAAATGAGCTGGAGCCCCGTCGTGCATAAACCAGATGTTGCCTCTTACAAGTATGGGTACTTCTTCTAACAAAATGGGTAAATGATCTCGCAAAAAGTCCGTGTAGGATTCACCTGTTAATCTTTCTGTTAAAAAAAATGGGCCAATTAGGTAGTCACCAATAATTCCTACCCAAATGTTCAGCGAAAATAGCATGGGGATTTTCGTCGGCCCAAAAATGGTTATTGTGAAAGTTCATAATAGCATTTCGTGAAAAATTTGCTTTGTCCGTAAATAAAATATTTGGTAAAAAATTATTATTGTGTTCCATCATATGAATTGACCACCTGCAAAACATTAATCTTGGATGAAAATCCCGAGGCAGTAGAGCTTGGACCCGCTGTATGTGGAATGAGTATAGGAGATTTCTTTTTAGAACTTTCCAAATGGTTTTTGGTCTAACTTCAAGCTGCAGTGTAATCTTCCTGGTACTATTTGAAGGATCTTTATCTATCGCATCAAGTATAGCTTCTTCTAGTTCAGGCGTTGTTACCGTTGCTGGTCTTCCACCACCTGCATTTTTATTGAAACTCCCAGTTTCACATAATATTGCATATAGTATTCTACATGTTTTAGCGCAAGGAATTACTCTGTTAGGATATCTGTCCTGGTAAATTCTTCGTGCTTCTCCCGAATTTCCATTTGCCAAGATTAAATAAGGTGCATGTCAGCCATTTCATTGTTAGTATAATTATTCATGATGGAATCGCTGCTAATTGACAACTCTGAATTTTACTGCTATGACAATAATGTTGTTACCTGTATTTAAGGGCCATTATTCATTATCGTATGCAGGTACGCCTATCGTAATTAAATTATTACGGATGGTGAACAAATAACAACCAATAATCCAAAACAAAAATTAACTTTTTCAATTTGAAATAAAATATGTGTAGGAAAAACCCTACAATCAATGTCAGCTGGTCTCCAATGCAGGTGTTCATGATATGCAATAGAGTGGCTTTAATTTTTTTCTCGAAAACGAAGCTGGATATGAAGAAAATACAAGAGACCAAAAAGTTGTACTTTGAGTTGTTCAATCAAACAAAATGAAAATCTACGAATAAAATGTCAGTGGCGTACTTTTTTTTACAATATTGTTGGCTGTGGTGCCCACTGAGACGCCACTGGTAATAATAATTTCAATCTAGTAAGAGCTAAATGAGCGCCTCATTAGTTCAAATAAATGTACCAAATTTCAACCAAATCGGTTCCAGGATATTCATGATATTTTATAATTATCATTTTTTTTCTTTAATTTCAACGACCTGTATCTCAGAAACGAAGCAACTCCGGACATATGTTAATTGGAACTTTTCTTCCTAAAATGACCTAACCAATCACCACCTGCAGTTAGGAACCGTAGTTAGGAAACACCCTGTATATCAATTTTTTTAACAGAACGGATTTTTGGGATAGGAAGCTTCAGATCATTTGACTGTTTTGTATGGCGTATGGTTATAGTTTCATAATTTTCCTTGTTTTTTGTATATAATCGATACAATTTCAATATAAATATTGAAATGACTGTGAGGATTACGTGCCATTTCGCTCTACATGAGTATCTGCGATAGCCTTTTTTTGTAAGACAAACCGATTGCAAACGTTGCTTACTACACACACGCCAAAATGGTTCACCATATCTCTATTAAGGCATAGTAACAACACTTTCGCTTCGGTAACCCTAGTTCCTTTGCGATGTTTCTCAGTGCGAAACTTCCTGATGACAATTTTTTGTTGATATGTGCAATATGCTTATTAAATTCTTAATCTATAAACACTACCAAAAATTTTAAGGTGTAGCTATATACTATTATGTTGAAATTTAGGAGGTTGTTACATTTGAATGGTAATACATTTGGTTTACTTGTATTCAGTAAAAGAAGATTTGAATCGTACTATTTTTCAACTATATTCACGTCTTGGCACACTTTGTCATGTACACAGTTTTTGAATTTGTCATGTCACAATAATGTGGTATCGTCAGCAAATAAAGTGAAGCTTCCTGTGATTGGTATGTTACTCAAGTCGCTTATATACAGCAGAAACAGGACAGCGCCCAATACAGAGGCTTGAGGCACTCTACAATAAATTTCTCCACCATCTGAGTTTTTTGTTGACTTATATATATATAAGGTACAAAAAAATCATTATACATAATCTAGTGGAAGTAGCTAAAGTTAATGGGATTCTAATTTCTATTTACTTGATAATGGTGTAAAAGTCTAAACCAGTCGTAATAGACAAAAGTTTTAGTGGATATTAGACAAAATTAATTTATTTCCCATATTATCTATACTTTTTTAATACATAATAAATACATAATAAGCGCATTACTGAAACAGTAAGAGAAATCAAGTGGAAAACTAACCAAAATACAAAAATATGTGTAGAGTTCTTTCTTGAAATCATCTTACAGCCATACAATTCCATCAAATCCCATCCCATCTTCATACCACTAGGTGGTCATCTGTAGTACCATAAACAACACCTGCTGAAACTCCACGCTGGTAATTTTCTCACCAGACATTTATCACCGTCACTCTGTAACAACTAATTTCCATAAGAGTGTTGTTATTATTATCAATACCACTTCATCTTGTGATACCATTTGGTGAAGAAATACCAATGTGTAATTTCACTTTGCATGCCATGTTTATACTTCAAAAAGTGCATGTCCACATCAGAATTACCTGAAAGTTTTTAGCAGTAGTTTGATGACATGGGAAGTGTATGCTCATCTTTTTTATCCTTTAGTTCAATAATGTCAAGAACAGTTCATATGTACATCACTTTTATGTCCCTGAAAAATTTAGAGTACTCATAATATTAAACTCCATAAGATTGGACTGTACATAATATAATAAAAGAAGTAGGTATGCAAGATTAACCTATATTATAAATAAAATTCAATTTGATGAAAAATTAGACCCAATAAAAAAGTTATACAAATAAAAATAATACTGTTGCTTGAACAATACTGCGTCAAGCCCAAACGGCCGTGATATTTTAAGTAAATTAGAATTTTCAGGAAAAATTCAATACAATGATGTATACACATCAGACTTGGGTTTGACACAATAATACCAGTCACCTATATTCAATGGAAGATACATAAATGAAAGCAGTTCAATCTTATTTCGATTATTTGAGAAAAAGTTCGATTAAGTCCAACAAACTCATTACCACTAGATCTCAATAAACCCAATCCAATACCATCTCAAATTAGGTTATTCAGAATTTTTCGTAAATCAACAATTATCGATTAATCCTATGAACAGCATGTTATCACATAATTTAATAATAGGGATCCAGATTGGATTAGTTTTTATAAATGAATACAACAGAGAGAAAATTACAGTCTGTTTCAAAAAAAACTACAGCTCATTTTGCGCGCTCCTCAACACATATTCCAGGTGTTCTAGTGATATTTAGTATGTAAATTAATAATTTTATAAAAAAAAAAGAATATTGGCGTCCAGGCTACGATAGATTATGATCAAAATCAAAGAAGAATTTCACAAAATGCAATGAAATGATGAAGTGTGTCACACTTCTCATAGAAACACCCACATAACTTCCGTGATTTTGTCCGTAGGATTCTGAATTTTTGGAGAATCAACAGATTTATGAAAAATGTAAAAAGTTACGTCAAATGGATCATTTCAAGTCATATACACTGCACACCAGCAGCGATGTAACCGCAGATATTTCCGAAAAATATAGTAGTAGGCAAATCAGGTTGGAAAGTCTTCAGATTCGTGATCAGAACTTTTATTTTACTACTAACCCAATTTATTTATTTTTTATTCCAGTTACAGAAATTAAAATCAGTCTCACTTCTCATGGAAACACCCTGGTAACTTCCATAGTTTTTGCCTCCTACTATATGAGTTAATGAAGATATATCTAGAAGAGCAATTTTATATCTGGGGAGGGTTTGAATGGTATTCGAATGCCAATAAACCTAATACTTAATATTCCTAAATAAACTGGTGATTTTTATTTCAGTTGTTAATTTGGTTCTGATATGTTTTGAATGTTTACTTGAATCCCGTTGTTCAAGCAGTAAAATTTCAAATCTATTATTGGATTGAAAATTGAAACCCTTACAAATGTATTGATTGACAAGGACTGTTGCAGTGACACGATACTGAAAAAATCTGGATGCCTATGAGAAACGATACTGATTCAGGATTGAAGAAGACACGTAATTATTTCTTACTGCAAATTTTGTCTTAGTTGAAATCTTCCCGTTGGGAACATATACCGGGTGTCAACGTATCCTTTAGACAAGCCATAATTTCCAGTACTCCATGATTATGAAATTCAAACTTAGATTGAAGAGTTAGATTTTTTTCAATATTTTATATTTCCCATCACTTCCGATTTCACTAGGAACCACCCCAACTTGAGAATTTCAAATGGAATACCCTGTATATTTCTATTTTCTTGGATTACTTATAGGGACAATTCTTATTGATAAAGTGCTGAGTGAATTTCTTTTCCTCCAAAGTAGGCATGTTTTTTTCTATTCATTTTATAATTTCTTGATCTATTGCAATTTTTTTCACTTCATTTATGTTTAACCAAACCTTTACGTTCTCCTTCAGCAATTTCCTGATTTTAATCGTTGGAAGTGTTTCCCGTGCCCAAATGTTCCCATCTTTTTGTTTGTGTAACCGCTTTGAAAGTATCACCCACATTGTCTTCTCCAGAGGATACATAGCTTTATGGCACATTTTCGATTTATTACAGTTTATTTTTCCTGTAACGTTTTTTCTTGTTTTCCCTATTATTTTTTGATAGATTCATGTTCTTCAAGGTGTGATCTTTGATCTCTGAAATTTTTAGCTGTTATCTTTATTAGCGATCTTCTACTTGAATGATCTAAACTGTCAGTCGGTCTGCATTTGTTCATATTTTTAGGTTCAGAGTTATCTTCCTCATACCTTTTTACTCTTTGTAAAAAAGCTCATTGTTGATATACAAAATCTGATTTTTATCTTTTATCTCAATCACAAATTCCCTTAAATATCTATTTTCAACTTGTAGAATGGTTTCATGTTTGTCTTTGCTTATTGGTTTTCTCTTGGTTGGACAATAAACAATTCTTGTTTAATCCAAAAACTCGATTTCTGACATTCTTTTCATGCAGCTTTGTTGATAAATTGATGAAAATTTATATTGACATAGACTGACAATTGGCGCAGTAGGTATGATAGTGGAAGTGTCCCTTCATCGAGAAAAACACGTCAGCACAGCTGTAAGTCCACTTTTCGAAAAAGAAAGAACTTGGAAAATTTTGGTGAATCAAAGTTGACCACACTAAGCTCCTGAATAGCTGCTTCGTCATACCATCACGGTGAATCGAGTATTATCTTTGTGCATCCTGAAATTTTTATCATAAATATTTTCAAGGAGTCTAGGATAAGCGAAAACGAACAGAAACTAACGGAGTAATGAAGAATTACACCAACACATGATTTGTACAAAAACAAAATCAGAAATAAATAATTTAGATTAAAATTACCAAGTTTTCTTGTGCATTCTTTGGTGATTTTATATGTAGATTTAGAATATTATTTTCGTATATATTTTATGACTGAAATTGATAACCTCATTGAATATGGCCCAAGAAATGAATTATACGTTATTTAAAATATATCCAAATACCATACCTATTTTCTATGGATCCTCTGAAAATCTTGAAATTTTTATAAATGCTGTGGATTGATTTCATACTGGTATCATGGCAACAATCAGATTCTTAACAAATGTATTGACAGTATAATTTTGAGTAAATTGAAGAATAGAGTACAATTATTAATTAGTTCACGGACAGAATTAAACTCGTGGCTACTGATAAACATTTTATTGAGAAACATATTTGGTGATAGATTAAGCCTGGATAACTCATAACAGAAACTTTTTACGATGATACCAAATAAAACTGAACACATGTTAGATTTTGGAAAACTAATTCAAATTATACGCAGAAAACTCATTTTTATAACAAACTCAAACACTGATATGAACCAACCAACAAAACGGATCCATATCAGACAATATAAATCCCAATCATTGAAAATATTTTTACAAAATTTGAATATACGACTAAAAGAAAAAATTTTAGTTCAACACCCAGATTCATTAGGAAAGGCGATGATTCAGTACTTGAAGATGAAAACAAATACAAAACATAACATTACAACACCAACTACCCCATAAGTCCGAATGACCTCAAAATACACAACCACAATATCAACAACAACCACAGTTTGTTCAACAACGAGTACACTCACAACATTTTCAACATTAATATCAACTCCAACATCAAAATGACATGATACAGCCTCATGAACGGACTCAATTTCCAAGTCAACCGATAGCAGTTAACCCTCAACCAGTAAATCACGATTTTCTAACTAACAGTCAAGTATTTTTTCCTCCACAAAATGTTTGAAAGCCAAAGAATAGACAAATCAATACGCCAGTAGAACCTACGTAAACTACATTTCTAAACCCAACAATGAGAAAACCAAAAAATATTTTCAGAAACAACCCTAATAATAAGAAGAAATTTTGCAAGTGGAGAACTACACACACAAGACTGTGATTTGACACCCAAATTATATTCGCTTGAACAAGATACTTTGAACTAAATGATGCAATGAATGAATATAAAAATTCCAATACAACCTTTGAAGAATTCAATGAACCAACAAACAATGAAGATGAGACAAATTGTTACAATCCGCCTGAAAGAAACGAGAGCAGTAGTGAACGGCCTACCATATGTAAAAATGAAAAATCCACCTATTAAGCTTCTCATTAACACAAGATGTCACACTTCTATGCTAAGATCCTCTATAGTAGAAAAATATCATCCAGGAAGTTTTTATGAAGAACCTTCATAATTGAAACCATCGCTAGTGGCAAAACTAACTTCATATAAAGGACTTATTCCAGCCATCCCTGAATTTCAAAGCAACTACATGATAGAATTTTTATGATTCCATTTTCACGAATTCTTTGATGGTATAATAGGACTAGAAGAGTTAAGAAATCTCAACCTAACTATCGATTTTCAAAATCAGACACTAGAGTCAGATTTTGCTGAAATGCTATTATTTTCAATGAGACGCAATATACTTTCGAGATACGGCCTTTCGAAAGTATTATACAAAAATTGCAAGTTAAAATTCAACAAGGAGAAATCATAATCCCAAAATTACGATTTCAGAATATACATTTTCCAGGAACAATAACCTTTGCTGAAGACTACCGAGCAAGTTTCGAGATATACAACACTAATAAAACTATTATTGCGGTGACACTTTCCAAACCTTTTCCTTGTAGCCCAATGAATCAGGAAAACTTTGAACTTTACTGAGCAGAACAAAGCCTCTTAACACAAAATAATATTTCTGAAAAAATACGAACAGATCACATGAATGAAGATGAAAGAGACGCTATACTAAAGCTATGTAATATAGTCCTGACAAAAAAAATTATTCTCAAATTTACTTTTGTCATTAAACATGAAATTAAAATGACAGATGAAATTCCTAAAGTAAATCGTAAAGGTTCCCACATTGCCATAAGCAAGAAGTACAGAAAAAAATTGACAAAATGTTAAATGATGGAATTATTAGACCTTCAATATCCCCATGGAGCTCACATATTTGGATAGTCCCTAGAAGCTAAATGCTTCAGTAAAGAAAATGGAGAATTATAGTAGAATATAAAAAAACTGAAGGAGAAAACTATAGCCGATATTCTTGATAAGCTATATAAGCTATATAACAAAACATTTCAGTAAATGTTTGAAGAAATGAGAAAAAATTGTGCATGAAGAATTTATTAAAACTTTTGAAAAATGCAAAGATCTTTTAACTGTGAACCAATTTTGCAATTTCCTGATTACTCGAAAATATTTATATTGACTACAGCCGCATCAAATATAGCAATTGGCGCTGTGCTTTCCCAAGGAATCTTCGCCTATCCTTCACGAACCTTGAATAGTTCAGAACACAACTACTCAACAATTGAACAAGAACTTTTAACCATTGTTAACTTCAGAAAATATTTCAGACCCTATTTCTGACGAAAATTCACTATTGTCACGGATCATACAGCACTTGACTTGTTACTTAACCTAAAGAACGCAAGTTCAAGACTTGTAAGATGGAGACAGACTAGAGGATTATGATTATAAAGGAAAAGGAAAGCAAAATTATGTTGCAGGCGCCCTACCTAGTATAGAACTCAATTATTTTGAAACACATTTAAATAAAATAAATATTGACATACAAAAACATAGAATTAAGGAGGTCTTTCCCGAGTTATTTGACCAAAACTATGAAGTTTCTCAACTCACAGAAGCTGTCCTAAAAGATAGATATCGATGAACTTATTGAAGAAGAAAACAAAAATAAGAATAAGAAAATACATATTATTTCGCACATTCAAATCTGTTCACCAAAAAAAACAAAGGAACGAAGAATCCTTAAAAACCGAACACTCGAGTGAAGAAAACCCAGTTCTTGACAACTTTCCCGATTTATTTTACCAAAATTATAAAATTTATCAACTCACAGAAGCAGACCTGATAGATATCGATGAACTTATTGAAGAAGAAAACAAAAATAAGAATAAGAAAATACATATTATTTCGCACATTCAAATCCGTTCACCAACAAAAAAAACAAAGATACGAAGAATCTTAAAAACAGAACACTCCAGTGAAGAATACCCAGTTCTTGAAATACCGATATCAGAACAGGAACTGAATAAATTCCGAAAGCAAATACTTCTTCGTTGTAGTCAGGATGCGATTTCACCACGTGTAACGATACAGAACGGGTTAAAGGGAATGCCTGAAGTCAGGGCATCCAAACGCTACTCTCACCTCCGCGTAGTGAATCCTGGGCAACGCCATGACCTGTCATGATGGCTAACGAGAGTGAAGCGGGCTCTAGGAGAGGCTGAGGCGCCGCAGCCAACCGGAGTAGCGACCAGTGGGCCCCTAGCTAAAAGTACACGCATGATTCCTCCGACACTTAAAAGATACACATTTATACATCACAGAGGGATTCCAGAACTGATAAACCTGTCTTCAATGGGATCCGAGAAGGGGCCTCGGATCGGGAGATGCGGGACTGGTAGCTGGTGAACGAATCGCCCGCGGCCGCCGCACCGTCCGGCTGGGAACCAGCCCCACCAGGACTTTCATGGGGAGGTAGACTAAAGGAAATAAAAAACCTGTCTTCGATGGGAGCAGAGGAGGGGCCTTGGATCGGACGCTGCGGGACTGGTAACCAGTAAACTATCGCCTGCGGCCGCTGTATCGTCCGGCTGAGAACCAGCCCTGTCAAGGCTTCCACGAGAGGGCGGTTTGAAAGAACTCGCTGCGAGAACTGGAAAACCTGTACCAAATGGGATTCAAGGAAGGGCCCCAGGTCAGATACTGCGGGACTAGTAGCTGGGGAACTACCCACGGCCGCCGCACCGCCTGGCCGAGAACCAGCCCTACCGAAGCTTTCACGAGGAAGTATATTAAAGGAACTTGCTCCTTCTACAACATACTATACACACATACTCTGAGGCTATATTTTGAGGAAGATCAGGTGCACACTTGAGAGGGCGGAACTAGGAAGTTTTTTGTCAGGGCATGCCATGGATAAGGAGATACGGGGATGGCAAAGAGAGCCCATGAAGGCCTACTTGCCTGGTTTCAATAGCAGCCTCCAAAGCAATCCAAAGCAATCTCCTACTTAAAGATTTTACAAATAAAGACAAACAAGAGAAAATTAAATATCTCCATTAAACTAAGACCATAGAGGAACTAACGAAACGAAATTAGCCCTCTCAAGAACATATTATTGGCCTAGCATGATATACGCGATTATATTAACACATGTGAGTATTGCCAAAAATCAAAATATGATAGGCCCCCATATGAAATGAAATTCAAACCAATACGGAGAAAATCCTTTCGAACATATTAATATAGATGTTATATGAAAAAATACAATGGACCTTTATTCCAAATTGCGCAATTATCTACGCAGTCAATCCCAATGGTGACAGGAAGTCGCCGACTAGCAAGGTTATTCTGCAGCGCAGTTCCAGTTGTTTATTGGAGACTTAGAAGCCTGAAGACGCTCAGTCAGCATTCTCAAGAGTATAAATGAAGCCTCCAAGAACGACGCAACACTATTACTGCTTCGAACTTTAGTCCGTGCAAGTTCACGTAAAATAATTGTATTCAAGTATATTATTGTTTTGTAAAATGACGTCAAGTTTTTAAAAACGGGTTTGAGTTAAATCCAATCTAACATGGATATATTATCAATCAACAATACAAAGTTTTTAACATCAATCAATAGCTTCTCGCGATTCGCTCAAGCATAACCTATTCAACCGAATGCATTGAATATTATAGACGAAATTTTAGTATTTTTTTCACAATATGAAATACCCATAAAAATCACTGCTTAGGTAGTGAATTTAAAAATAAGATCATCAAAGATTTTTGTGAATAACAACATAAAACTACATTACATAACAACCAAAAATGCAAATAGACATAGCCCATGAACGACTTCATTCGACATTACTAGAAGAAATCAGAATATTAAAATAAGAACTTCCACAAAGATCATTGTCAACCCACATGGTTAATACAATTTATTCAGCAACTAAATATATACCCTTTTTCAAATAATTAAGGGAAACTTAAACCACGTGAATCTATTTGACATAACAACAGGAAAAGTAATATCTGACTACTGAGAAAAACACGATCAAAATATAAAAATTATAAATGAAATAATAAAAATAAACAATCAAGAAGGAAACCTGGAAAGTCAATATACAGAGAAAAGAACTGCCGGAAATAAAACTTGACCAACAAGTTTACTTACATGACAAACAAAGAAGTAAATCAACACCCATTCATAGAGAGGTGAAGCCAGTAAAAAATAAAGGCATCAAATTGAAAACTTGTAAAGCAACCTATCATAAACATCAACAACTGAAACCTCAACATATCATTTCCGATATTAATACAAATAATGCTCATGCTAGGAATAATCATGACAAGAGGACAACAGTTCAAGTTGAAGACTGATTAACTCTATTCTTCCTTTTTCATACATACTTTCAAGTTTTCAAATTTGACAAAATTTGACAAACCTTTACAAAGCATTAAAGAACTTAGTTTGAATAAAAGAAGAATTATATCCTCAACTTCAACATATGTATGAATATTTAAAATATCTTATTAAACAAAATACGAATAAACTTAATAATATTAAACCTCAAAAATATAAACAATTTGAAAGAGGACTCATGAATGTAGGAGGTCGAATTCATAAATGGCTACTTGGCAATTTAGATGATGGAGAGGGTGAAAGATACGAGAAAGCTGTTACAACAGTCTCACTGAAAAACAAAATAATTTACATCATGACTTGAAAAACTATCAAACTATAACTCAAGATTTCATGAACGAAACAGAAATTACTCAACCTCAACTGATTTACTTTCCCTATCATTACAAACAGAAAATTAATGGCGATGTATATAGTAATGATGTTCCTAATATTGAAGAAACACCACTTCAATTACCACAACTGAACACTCTCGAGACTTCCTCAAAAGGAAATCAACCCCTCTATACGCTAGAAAAAATCAACTTGGGCGATCTCAGTCATGTCCAGAAGATTGCGGGAAAGACACAATTACAGAGTTCACAACGACTCGAAAAAAACACTCCTTCTCATTATATTTGATATTCATTATGTATAATCTTTATTGTTCTATTGTTACTGGTTATTTTCAGACGACAGCTATTCAATTCCAAGATACGATTATTCACCTACTTATTGTCAACTAGACAAAATAAAATCTATTCAAAGGAAACTCATTGTTCTGAAAATAACACAGACGTATTATTTTCATCCTAAGGATGAAGGAGTTATATAGATGGTCATGAATTTATGAATCAACATGTTTACTATAATCATGTAGTGTTGCGATTCTGCACTTTTATACTTATACAAATAGGATGATGCTGTAGCATAGGAATTTTACGTTTGATTCGTCAAAGCTAACGTAGCAATTGTTCATTTTGAAAATAAAATAAATTTTCAGAAAACCAAATTGTTGAATGTTCCTCTGTGAAAAGGGTCATCAGTGGCATGTTTGCAGGAAAGTGGTTATTATATATTTAGTCGTTTCTTCGATCCTCATTTTTTTAAGAACGTTTGAATGTGTCTACGAATTGTTCAGCAAAACCATTGTATTGAGGATATTAGGCTGTTAGTACCAATATGTTCAATTCCGTTCAACTGATAGAATTCTTTGACAATTTAACTCGTAAATTATCCGAAACCATAATTTTCGGAAGTCCGATAGTTTCTTGATTACAGCTGAAGATGTGATTGTTTTTATTTTGAATACTTCTGGTCACTTGGTAAATGTGTCCACAATAATGAAGGAAGTGGGTCCATCTTCAGGGCCAGCAAAAAGGATGATTCGGAATAGGCCAATATGCTTAGATTTTACAGATAACTTTGAAGTATGGAGACAGTTGTCACATTGATGAACAAAATCAATTGCTTTCTCAACAGCAGGTTGATAAACAAACTTTTCATCCTGTCTTTACCTGGATGTCCTTTCTAGCCCCCCTGAATATTCGAGGAATGACCCGACCCGACCCGACAACCGAAAAGCATATTGTCTGTAACTGATGAAACATATTATTATTTTCTATTGAAAAACTACTGAATATCTGGATATTCTATATTTTCTGACCAACTTTTTGAATCTTTCATAGTCTCGTTTGATATTATCTCAGCTGTAATCGACAATAAATTTGTTGCTACTTTTAGTATTTATCCAACAGAACTTTGTAGATATACCGATGCAATGACTAATTCTCCCTTAGATCTGCGATCCATTAGTCTTGATAACATCATCCATGTCCAAATTCTGAGGTAGAGATATATTTGATTGCAAAATCATATATATGACAGTAATATCAAAGTCCATATTTGTTTATGGTTTGCTGTATGCACGTAAATGCCTTCTTTGTAATCGAAAATCGAAGCGGTTTGTGATCCGTCTGTAACGTCAACTTTCTCTCAATAATAATTTTGTGAATTTTGGTTAGGGCGAAAATTAAAGCAAGTTCTTCTCGATCTTGTTAGGCATGGCAACATTGCCATATATGTCACATGTCATGTATGAACCTCATGTGTGTCCACGGGCCACGGGACATTTTTAAAATAAAGCAGTTGTCACCTGAACGTCGTATCGTGTACTTATTCGCTTATTCCTCTCCTCCATCTAACCTCGAACCTCTCGACAACACATGGCGCTGCGAACATTAAAATTAAAATCGATGATCATCGTAAAAGTTATAAACTATTTTGTGGGTTATCGGACTTATGTTGAGAGTAAAAAGTCGAATAGAAATAGATTTTAGAGGTGTGCCGCCCATGAAAATGACTGGAAATTTGGCCGAAACGTGGAAATTCTGGAGGCAACGTTTTATAACATACCTTCAAGCAACTGAAATAACGAAGAAATAAGAAAAAACTCAGTGTGCTCAACTATTAACGCTAATAGGAGACGAGGGTATGCGCATTTACAATAATTTTACCTTCCAAGATGATGGGGTAGATAAACTGACTCCTCTGTTGACCAAATATGAAGCTCATTTTAATCTCAAAAGAAATCTGACAAACTTAAGGCATAAATTCCCTACCTTTAAGCAATCACAAATAGAGTCTGTAGAGCAGTACATCACAGCTCAAAAATCTTGCGCTCTCATGTGAGCTAGGCGATCTGAAGGATGGTCTCATCAAGGATGTACTTATTTGTGGCATAAGATCTGCTGACGTGGATACCCTGGATCAAGCTATAACCATTTGTATCAACACACAAAAATGCAAAGAAAACTGCAGGGAAATCACCAATGGTAGCTTCAACTTGCATTCCTTAGTAGATGTGATCGATAGAAGGCCGGCAACCAGTAGTTCATGCAAGAAATGTGGGACACAGCACAGCTATGGTAGATGTCCAGCGTTTGGCAAACATGGTGGCTCGTGTGGAGGCAAAAATCACGTTGTTGCACTCTGTACAGCGGGAAGATAGCCAGTAGATGAAAGGAGAGCCAGTTATGGAGGCTGTAAAAGACCTCAAGTAGGTAGACAAGAATACTTTAAATGTAGTAAAAGACATTGTAATAGTTGCAATGTTACTAATAGAAGTTCAAATTTCAGAAATTGTAATAATATTTATAAAAAGGTTTAAAATGACATAAATGCCATTGATGGTGAATGTGTGTCTAGAGAGCATGGAGATAATAATTTTGTCTGTGTTAACTATATAAAAGTCAGTTCAACTCTATCAACAAATGAAGATAGCAGAAACTCTGATAATTTTCTGTTTATAGGTAGCATCGAGGACCAGGAAATCAACAAGATTCATGGGGGCTCATGGACCATACCAATGAGGATCAATGAACAAACAATTCACCTTACATTGGATACAGGTGCCATGGCCAACATCATGCCTGTAGAAATTTTAGAGGTAATAGACTTTGAAGAAAGAAAAAAAGAAAAAACTGACGTTGTTAACTTCTTATACTAAGAATAGTTTGCCTATACAATACCATTGACTGTTTAATAAAAAATAAAAAGGCTAGTCTCTCATTTTATGTAGTTAGCCTGAAAGGCAGAGCAATTCTTGGTCTTGTATCTTGTCTTGAGTTGAACCTAATCAAAAAAATTGATTCTATAGACAGTGATATCACTATACCGTAGTCATTGCTAGAAAAGTATGATTTTTGTTTCATGGCATAGGGCTACTAGAAAAAGAATATCATATAGAACTCAAAGATAATTATTGGCCCGCGGTGGAACCACCTAGAATGGTTCTTTTGCATTGGAGAAAAAACTAAAAGCAGCCTTATCTCAATAAGAAAAAGATAAAATAATTGAAAAATCTTCAGAAAGTTCAGAATGGTAAATCCAGTAGTGGCAGTAAAAAAAAGCGATGAGTCCTTAAGAATTTGCCTAGATCCAAAAGACTTAAACTTAGTAATCAAAAAAATTTTTGTCATATACCAACAGTTGAAGAATTAACATCAAAATTAAGTAACTGCAAATATTTTCCAACTTTGGATGCCACACAGGGTTTCTCTATGGTACAGTTAGATCAAGAAAGTTCAAAGTTGTGTACTTTCACAGGGTTCCCACAGACCTAGAAAACCTGGAAAACAGGGAAAAGTAATGGAAATCAAAAAGTGTTGAAAAAATCAGGGAAAAGTCAGTAAATTTTAGAGTTTTCAGCAGAAGTCAGGGAATTCAACGAATGTATATGGAAAACCAAATCGATATACATAATTCCGTATTAGTTGATTTCAGATAAAAAAATTAATTAAGCTGTCCCTGTTGTCTTCTTCATGAATTTTAAATTTCGCGGTCTTTCGTCGGCCACTACTCTTTACTCGCATATGATTGGCAACAATTTGAATACGCCTACGATGTTTACTTCTACATTGTGAGTTTTCGGTTTCCCTTTGTCAGAAGCAAGAATTCCTTTCCACAACACTTCCCAATAGGCAATCCGCATGAACCAATCAGAACTAGCCTGGTCAAGGCTACTAAGGCGGTAAATTCAAATCGCCGGTATATTTTCACAACGCATGAATAGTAGTCCCAAGTCTTTTGTTTTCATTTGTAAGTGCAAATATGCAGTAAATTGTAGATAAGATGAAATATCGGACAATATTCTGGAAATGTAGCAATTGTTCATTCCTCAACTTAACCTAAAATTACATTGCACACCACGCAGGCGCAACTAAAATAGTTTTGATTGGTCCATGCGAATTGCCTATTGGGAAGTGTAGTGGAAAGGAATTCTTGCTTGTCGGAAAGCAAAATATGCTTTCTCAATGTATGATTCGAGGTTCGAGGAAATAGTAACGTCAGAGTGTGGTAATGTTTACTTAATTTTTTCGTGAATCGTTAATTTCGAATTTTTTACGGAATGGAATATTGGTGGTTGTTGCAGCATTGAAGAACCTGTTCGATAGTTTTGAATTTTTTATATATTATGAATTAAATGTTAATGAACACGAGTTTTTCATTTACTTATTTGTATTAATCACTCTATGAAAGGTGACTTCTGGTCCTGAAAAAAGTTTGTGCATAGTCAGGGAAAACCTGGAAAAGTCAGGGAAAATTTTCTTGCTTCCAATGTGGGAACCCTGTTTCAGTGTTGGAAATCTTGGAAAATATAGGTATTTGCGAATGCCGTATGGTCTTTCCTGTGCACCAGAAGTTTTTATGGAGCGTATGATAAGCATTTTTTCGGATATTGTGGGTTGTAGTGTTTATTTTAATGATATACTTATTTACAGCAAAACTTTAGAAACCCACCTTGAAATCTTGGAAAATGTTTTCAAAAGAGCAAAGCAACATAGTGTTCGCTTTAATAGAAAAAAGTGAAAATTTTGCTAGAGTGAAGTAACATATTTGATATTTGGGTCACACAATTTCAGTAGAGGGTATGTCGCCGGATGCTGAAAAGATTGATGCTATAAAAAATATGCCAAGACCTACTGACACACAAGGAGTTCAGCGTTTTCTTGGTTTGTTGACGTATCTTGGAAGATTTGTTGAAAACTTATCAGAAAGGGTTGCACCACTGCGAATGCTTTTAAAGAAAAACGCAAAGTTTGTGTGGGAAAACATTCACGAAAATACTTTTCAAAATTTACAAAACATTTTATGCCAGGCACCTTGCCTACAATTTTTTGATGTCAATGAGCCTGTAGTAATTTCTGTGGACTCATCCAAGGATGGCATGGGAGCATCTCTCCTTCAACAGGGAGTTGCATGTGCTTATGCCTCCAGAGCTCTGACCGAGACTCAAAAGAGATATTCGCAGATAGAGAAAGAATGTTTGGCTGTTTGGTTTGGATGTGAACGATTCTATCAGTATACATTTGCACGTAAAGATGTTACAGTAGAAACGGATCACTCTCCGTTAATTCAAATATTCAAAAAACCAATAAATTCATGCCCACCAAGACTTCAAAGAATGATTTTGCAGTTGCGCAAGTTCAAATTTACTTTGGTCTACAAACCAGGGAAAAAGTTAGTAGTTGCAGATACCCTGAGTAGAGCTTATGAATCAAAACACTTTAATGAAACTTTTTTGAACGCTACAGATGAAAAAGTAGAAGAACTGGTAAACCAGACAAGTAGACACAGAATTGCAATGTTTAAGGGATTTATACTGAACGGCTGGCCAGGCAAAATGAGGGATGTACCTGAAAATGTCAGCATTTATTTTAAGTTCAAATCAGAACTGTCATATATTAAACCTTCATCGCTAAGACAGGAAATTCTTAAAAAACTTCATTTAACTTCTCATTTAGGTGTCAAAAAGTGTGTTGATAAATCATTTTTAATAGTAGTAGATTACTATTCAAAATTTGTAGAGTTGGCATATCTAGGAAGGGATCTCTCAAGTGAAAAGGTTATTTTGCATTTAAAATCTATCTTTTCTAGACATGGTATACCTAATATTTTATGTTCAGATGGGGGACCTGAGTTCGCTAGTCATAAATTTAAAATATTCTCAAATAACTGGAATTTTTCTCATCTAAATTCGTCTCCCAGGTATCCCCAATCTAACGGCTTTGTAGAAATAACCATTCAGACAATTAAAAATATGTTGAAAAAATGTAAACATGAAAACAGAGATCCTTATTCAGATATTTTAGACTATAGAAATACCCCACTAAACGGAGAATCCTCTTCAGCTAATATTTTAATGAATAGAACTCTTAGGGATTGTTTACCAAAGCCATCGAACAGGACAACTTGTGGAAGTAGAGTTAGATATGATCAGTATGTAAGTAAGTGCAGGGACGTTCAAATATATTATTTTTATAGAAAAGGGGTGAAAGGTCTACCAGAGTTGAAGAAGGGCGACAGTATTTTGTATAAATTAGACAAATCCAAGGTATGGAATACAGCAATTGTTTTAGGACAAGTGGGAATTCGTTCCTACAAAATCTTGACTGAAAGTGGATCAACACTGGTGAGAAATCGCAAATTTTTTATAAAATTATCAACAATGCTTCTTGAGAAAAAACTGAAGAAACTATGACAATTTTCAATTTGAAAAAAATCGTCATTGCAAATTTTTTAATAACTATGTTTACTTAGGACCGAGTAAAAGTAATGATATAGAGAAAGATTGTTCTTTAAAGTTTGAATCTCACAAAGAAGTGGATGACAGTTTTGATTTCACCAATACTGCGAAATAAACTAGATAGTAGTACATTTAGCAAAGTAGGCTCATCTCAAAGTGAGCTACAAAGCTCTGATAACATTGTTAACACTGAAATCTCACCACGAAGTGGTCTAGAAAGATCTAGTACTACTAGCATTACTAGTGTAAATTCTCCATCAAAGGAATACTTAGAAAATACAAATTTTCTTCCGTCCAATAAAAGGTCTGGCAGGTCTACCAAAAAATCTCAAAAATACAATGAATATCTGTCTTTTAAATGACTTTTACAAATGTTATCAATAAGGTGTACAAATGAGTGTCTGAGTTTGAATATTTACAAGAAACGTGAAGTGTTGTATTTTGATAGTTTTTACAAAAAATAAAAAAAAGGAATGTTAATATAAATTGATTTATTTATGTTTTGTATTGTAACAATTTTACATATAAGTTGTGGAACTGAATTGCTAAATGCTTTTCAGATTATTGTAAAAGGGGGATGTTAGGCATGGCAACATTGCCATGTATGTCACATGTCATGTATGAACCTCATGTGTGTCCACGGGCCACGGGACATTTTTAAAATAAAGCAGTTGTCACCTGAACGTCGTATCGTGTACTTATTCCTCTCCTCCATCTAACCTCGTACCTCTCGACAACACAGATCTGACATTATTTCTGCTCTGCTGGAGTCAAAGAACGAGATGCATGACAGATACCTTCGACATTTCCATCAAGAAATTTATGAAAAATACATGTTCTAAGACCATAATTCAAAGCACCTGCTGCTACAATGATCGGTATTTCTGGTTTGTAATATATTCGCCATGAATCTGATGATAGATTAAAATTTCTTTGATGCATTCTGACATTTTTTTAACAATTCATCAAATGGTCCTCGCATGCCTTTTATGCTTTCATTTGCCATAATAATTCACTGCACCTAACAGTGATCTACGAGAAGTTATATCAAGAATATGTCCCGAATACTCCTACGGCATGAAAAATTCACATTTCTCGACTTTCAGACGAAATCCACATTCTTGTATACGTTGTAGCACTTTGTACAAATTCTGATTATGTTCCATCTCCATTCTACCAGAAACAACGATGTCAATTCCTGCTAACGTGGTGTCCATCAACTGCTGAAAAATCCCTGATGCCATCTTTATTCTAAAAGGAAGGCGATTGAACAAACAAAGCCCTAAGTGAGTTATAACTGTGAGTTATAACTGTGAGTAGATCCTTGGATTCATCGTCAACTTCGACAGATTCTGCCATTGGGTTTCCGAACGACGACAATTGGTGCTACCCAATTAGAAAAATCTTTAGAAGTAATGGCTTCT
The DNA here is from genome assembly GCA_958502065.1 of Chrysolina americana. Classification (NCBI taxonomy): domain Eukaryota; kingdom Metazoa; phylum Arthropoda; class Insecta; order Coleoptera; family Chrysomelidae; genus Chrysolina; species Chrysolina americana. Next base: position 37,166,882 of record OY293420.1, read on the forward strand.
TCATTCACAAAAAATGGAAGTATATGGGTTCAGGGATACTACTCTGAACTGGTTCGAGTCATACCTATCAAACCACGACCAAAACAGCCTATTACTCACAACTCCACCCTATTTCCTGTGGTGTACCACAAGGTTCAGTACTTGGCCTCTTGCTCTTCTCATTATACATAAATGACATGTCCAATTTAAATGTACATTAGGTAGAATCACTTTATAAACCGATGATACTACCATCCTATGGAATGACAAGAATGAGGCTACCCATGGCTTCGGGATGCTATGCAATTCAAATTATTTCCAAAAATTAGTCATATACTATGGTATTGCTTTCTGGGGAGTCTGTAGCAAAACATTTTTTTATTATTTTCACTCTACAGAAAAGTGCCGTTAGATATCTATGTAAAGCCATATTCAGGGTATCTTGTTGACCTTTGTTTGCACAGAACAAACATAAAAATAAAAAAAAATTATTTAATCGTCATCAAAATCAGTTAAGATTACCTTTACCAACTACTACCACTCATACGAAGGAAATAACAGACCAGAAAAAAATTCACAAAGAGTCTCAAACAGTTATTTGTTGAAACACCTTTTTCTGAATTCGGGGAATACTTCAGTGAAGTGTTTTAGTATACACCCCGTAAATTCAAATCAGAATTCCACACAAATATTTATGTTTGTATTGATATTCAAGCATTCATTACTTTTGATGTGAATTTTGTTTACTGTTTTATAATTTTACTGTATTTTGGCTATTAGTGTTATACGTTATTATTTCTTTTTAAAAAAATTTCATGTTGCTTTTCTTTGCCGTCTGACGAAAATTTTCAGTGTTTTTTATTATTATTATTTTTTAATAATTTTACTATATTATATTTTGACTAGTTAGTTTCATACAACTATCTTTCTAATTTTTACAATTGTTGGTTGATGTTTTTTTCTTCTTATTCTGACGAACATTTTTTGTGCTTATATCTGTATTTTTAGAAATTTTCATTTATTTATAATAGTTTAAATTTATTAAATTATGTCGATAGGAACTCATAATTCTTGGACAATAAAGCAGATTTTGATTGTTTGATTGATTGATTGATAAGCAATCCTCCTCCTTTACTGCTTCTCTAACATTGTACGCCACTCGACACTTAGGCCGAAAAATTGCTTTAGTTCCAGGTTTTGTATGTAGTTTCACTATTGGAAAAGAAGTTTTTTTGTAAAATTTTGTTGAAATTTGAAGAGATGAATCAACTTTCTGACAAATTCAGTTTACAGTCCAAATATTTCAATCCAGTCGATAGTATATTCAAATGACTTATCGATGTAATGAAACATTGCAACTTCAATTCGTTTCCATATTTTATGAATAATCGTAATGTCTGCTGCTGGGTCAAACTGTAGTAATGTTTGAGCATCATTCTTTGCTAGATTAACAAACTTTCTGGATGTATTTACTTTATTCACCAACACGGCAGTCTTTATATTTTAAGCGCTCCTAGGCCCGTGAGTTTTTGCCGCCCTCTTCATACCCTCGTGAAGGAGGGAGAATTGTATTTAGAACTCAAAAAAATCTTTATGAACGTAATTTTCATTTCATCCTAATTTATCGTGAAGTGAAATCAATTAAATAAATTAACCAAAACACTATTTGGTTTATGAAACGCATAGTTGGTGTAATAATCCTATATTTGGCTGCCTTTTCTCATGATAACTTCAATATTTTTATCAATACTGAAACAAAATATCAACAAAATGACAATTCCTACCACTTGTTAAAATGTTATGTTTCCTTTCTAACGGACTTCAACGTAATATTCTCCTTCGTTACAAAAACTAAACCAAAAAAGTTTTTGGAACGTAGAACTCGTAGAAGATTACTACGTTGAAGCCCGTTAAGAAAAAAAAACATAACCTATTGGTTTCGAGGTAAGCTGACCTATATCATTTGGCTGATATTTTCATTTCAATATGGATGAAAATAATGAATTTATCATAAGGGGTCAACCAAATTCAGGATTATTACAAAAAATAATTTTGAAGAATTTCTATAAAAAAGTCATGAAATTAACAGAAAACGATCCATAATGCCAGAGAACATTCTCAAAGGAAAAAATAACATGCTGGGCAGATAACAGCACTTCTTTTTTCAGACGATTGCAAACAGAACTCATAGACGCAGAACTGCATCATTTTTCAACAAACTCTATGAACCTATCGAAAGGAAGAATTCAGTTTTTGATTCTGTCACTCATAATTACATTTTCATTAAATGTGTTTTGAAGAATCCCTCAGATTTCCAAAATCTTTCATTATTTAGTTAAATTTCCGTGAGCTACAGTCACGGAAAGTTAATCTCAATCCCTAGAAAGTTAGTGAAAATATGGTTCTACCCAACGACAGCGGTAACGGATTTTGTCATATTAAGATTCAATCATAAATAATATCAATATTTTGCAAATCAATCCAAAACCTGAAACACAAACAGAACTATCGAATGCAACAGAAAATATAGTATTTCCACTCGTTTGATTGATATTCAACATCAATATGTATGCCACAGTAGCATAATTTTATTTTCATAATTGCCATTGTCCAGATAAGTAATTGATACAATCCTCAAATGACACCATAAGAAAACATGGTCGGAGATTCTTGTGATACTGCTCGGCATTGAAAACTTACGGGAAATCCATTTGACGCACATAAATAAGTTTTTAGAATTTTTTTTGTAATTTTTATCTCTATAAGGAATCAATATCTGTATTATGTGTTGAGTAACCACAAATTTTTTGATCAAACATTTAGGAAACGGTCAGGTTTTTACAATTAATTTCCACCGGAAAAAAACTTGTAGGAATGTGCTGAAACTTTTGTATGACGAATGGGGACTCGAAATGTTCATACATATTCGAATACAGAGAGCTTAAAATAACACAATTGTTACCACAAAATAACTAGATTAAGGAGATCACATCTCACAAACATTTAGATTGTACTATTACTTTACCAGTTTCTTCGTATTCTTGCTTAGACACCCAAAGCTGTTGAAATGATCCCAAGGAACTCAAAATCGATCCACCTGTCCATGATCCAAATCTTCGTTCCGAGACACCAGGAGCACTTATTATTTTCAAACGCATGCTCTGAAAATTTCAATAAAAATCGTAAAATTGGTTTACAGAAAAAAAAATCATCAAATATGAAGAAGAAAACAGGAATAGTTTAGATGGATTTTGAGCAAAAAAAGGAAGGTCAGGGTCTGTGTCAGGTCATAACTAATTATTTTGAAAACCATGCTCGAAAACGAGAAAATTTTTCTCAATTTCATAGGAGTCGATAGGCAATGTATGTTGTCTAGATGCCAATCCCGACGTCTGGTGCTTGCTTGGGAGTTCGCGCCGACCACCCGGGGTGGTGCTGTAGGTTTTCCGGGTTCAAACGCAACTTATTAGCAAATATTGTTTGTTGACACTTCAGCATTTAGATTTGGCGTAGAATCTACTGGGGTCGAGAACAAATGGAGTTGCCATTTGAAAAAATTGAGTAAGGTACATAATTTTCGAGATAGTCGAATTTTTGCATTAACTGTTTAAGTAAATTTCAACAAACAGGATATCACCAGAAAGATAATTTTGAGCTCTTTCGAATGCTTTATCATTCGACCCACATAGTCCATTTAAAATTTCAGAATCGAAGGCACAGGTTGAAAAATATGTCTCAAATGTGTCCCACTCAAAAGCAAAGTCAAGTGTCTGATCATTTTTGCTTTGAATACCAAATAAAAAGATAAAAACTAGGTGCATACTTTTTGTTGGACCACACTGTATGCAACCATCAATGCATAAGGACTTCACAACGTGTTCTGAACAGATTCAAAAACAGAAATTAATAAATATAAATCGCGGGGAAAACGGGTAGATGAAACAATAAAATCAAAAACTTTAAGAACTGAGAGGTTTGTTTCAACATATGGTCAATTTCCAAAAATGTCAAAATGAGTGCGGATCTGGCGGATCTGAATCCCTTTTCTTACCTGACCTCGATAACTTTCGAATGGTTTGGTGTGAAATAACGGGACATAATTTTTTTTATGGAACCAAATTCTAAAAATGTTTAGATGATTGGAAAGATAATTGAATTGTCTTTTCAACGATGTAATGACCCCCCATGTCATTTAAATTTTTTTAGTTGATCTGCTCCCCCGCGCCATCTATCGAGCAATCACAATGTGTTTTATTTAAAAAAGTAGTATCGGTGAAATGTCAAAACTTTCCATGAATAATTTCAGGTACCTTAAAAACAAAGAAATCACCTACTTACTAGAATCTGAAACAACCTTCAGAATTTATTCAATTGTCATAGGTATTTTATCAGAAACTTGTCGTTTACAAGTTATTTCAATTTGATATTCCAGCCGAAATAGAGGAGAATATTGTTGAAAAAGTAAGTTTTTTTTATTTTACCTAATAAACTCTCAGTAATATCACTGAATTTGAGATTAATGAACATTATTGATTTTAACCATAGGGAATATTTGATGAAATTTGTAGAGCACTTGTTAGCGCTTCTTATGGATCGATAATATACCGGGTGCTCCGTTTGAAATAAGGAAGATTTTGCACATTTTTATTTACAATGTTTGGCAAATTATTTGTCGCACTCTGTATATCACAGGTCGATTTTTGATAAATCGTTTGAGAGAGTTATCAACGTGCATAATTTGACCAAAAACTCATTTCAATAGGACTTGGCACAACTTTATAATTTCAAATAGTATGAGTGACGAATTTTGGGAAAAAAGCTGTCATGCTAAAAATCTCGAGAACCATCGATATTTTCATGTAGAAACCGAAAAAATGATAAAAAATACTGGTTGCCATTCAAAAAAACAAAGTTGGAACCCGCCCAGAAAAAACTGAACACAATGTGTGAGTGCCATCACTTTCAATTTGTAGAGTTCAGGAAATAGTATCATTTTGCTCATTGAATGATCCATCTATCTATTACCACAATGGAGATATGAAAGACCGCGCCCTTGCTGCAGGACCCTGTATATACAGGACACTGTAAATGAATTCCAAATAGATGCAAATACCAACAAACGTGGATTTTTAGAAATGAGAGTTCATTCAAGCCTCCGTAATGCCACCAAATATCAACTGTTTATAGCATTTGAAGTAAATAAGGAATATTGGAAAAAATAATAATGTTTACAATATTATTTTTGGAAATTATTGCACTTGTAAAACTGGTACTTTGGCTATGCATGTTATGAACAGTACCTAAGGTATTCGTTAAATGTACTTCTTTTTCATATAGAGGATGCATATAAAGAGAAACAAGTTATTCAGGCACTCTGACTATATCATAATTTTTATTGTACGTTGATCATATCATCATTTGTTTTATGTTTTGTTCCCCCACCATATTGTTTTTCCGTTCTAAGACATTCATGGTTTGGTTATAATGATATGTAATATCATCCTAATAATGAATGTTTTGCGAAATGAAAAATAGTGTTCATTCCAAAACAATAATAAACACCTACAATCTGAAAATGGTAGGTATAAACTTGTTTTCGGAATAAAGCAATGAATATGATTCACACTATATATGAACAATACTTATTTGGTGCTGAAATACGGGTATATTCGTTACCCATTATATTGTCATTTATTATTTGCGTTAGTTTTTTTAAATATTTATTTAGTCTTCTATTATTATCACTCGAGTTATTCCACTACTGTCTCAAGTAGATATAATAGATTGATACACATCATTTAAAATGTCTCACAGTAAATGGTTCAAAATATTTCAGAAGGTTTGTGTATGCGGTTATAGAAATTCACCTATAACATGAACTTAAAAAAATACTTGAAACAAAATATCAGCCAAAGACACTATTTTTGGAATCACCCTGCAATTCAACGTATCTGAAAACTTGATAATCATAGTGAACAATCCAGTTATTCATCGAGTTGTAGAGAATTTCAAGCAATAATAGGAACGGTTACAGAGTTTCATGAGAAATAGAATATCTTGTATATAATATGTCAGTCTGTATCAGGAGACGCTGATGTCATGAGTTAGAATTGATATTGGTATCCTACGAAATACGTGAAAATTAAATAAATAAAATAAAATTCCAACGCTCAATTTTTCAGAAATCACTACAGAACCTGCTAACTTTGGACTCACCATGTATATCGTGAGTCCATGTAAGGATATACCTCATAGTGGATTCGACTCGACCTATCGAACAAACGATTGTTCATATATTCGAAATAATATCGTCACAATGATCATTTGAAATTTTGGAATTTCAGCATCATATGGTCTACAGCATCAGTCAAATCATGCCATTGTGATTTTCTAATAATAGCTAGGAAAAAATTGAAGATAAAAAAAATGTGGGGCGTATGCAATAGATGATAGTAAGGACTTCCGTTGAAAAAATGTACATAACATTTCATATCACTTGCAGTGCAATAACTATGGATTCATCAATCTGCAATAGGTATGTCCTAAACTTGTATATTTTTTATATTGTTTCAAGTGTACATTTCCTAATTTCCAGACGTATTTCTAAGACAACCTCTTGTAAATGATTATAAGTACATGTATCTCTTAATATTTAATAAATCATTTGGAAACTTATTCAATATAAAATTTGTTGGAAACTATATGAAGTGCTTTCAAGTGATAGTTACTTCTGGTGAACAAACTGTTAAAAATTTTAGTTCAACATTCAATTAGATCAGTTACAATTACAATTAATTACTTTTCATTTTGAAATCTATATTAGTGAGGACTGAGTAAATAAGTGAATCAGAGAAAACACAGAGACACTTACTGGGGGTGTTTTTGCAGCTAAATCCCTGTTAAGTCTCTCGGTGAACCCTTGCAGACTTGAATTTCCACCAGTCACAACAACGCTTCCATACATAGCCTTAAAATAAGAAGAAAGGTCAGATTGTCAAATACACAGAAATACACAGAATATATAGACTTTGGTTCAAAACAATACGACTTAAAATTCGTAATAGGCACTCAAATTATGGAGAAAAAAACTATTATTTAGAGGAGGGTGATTTTGAGGCTAATGAAAAATAATAATAATATATTCATCTCAAATACAGATTTGTGTCTCAATGGTTCGAAGAAATACTAATAAAAATGATGATGTTTATTCACGTAAAATGAAACAATAGATATAATTCATTTCATTGAAGAAATATAATGAATAAACATAGGTGAGTCGAGTCACATAATTTTAAATTTTATAGCAGTTTGGAGCTGTTATACTCCTTGTGCGTGACTATGATATAATAATAAAATTAAAATTAATTATTTTCTAGATATTACAGATAACATAATGTTGAGTATTTCTCAATTTTTTCCGTATATATATATATATATATATATATATATATATATATATATATATATATATATATATATATATATATATATATATATATATATATATATATATATATATATATATATATATATATATGTAACGCCGTAACCAAATTTCAAAAACTAAACATGAAATGATATCAGAATTAAGCGTAGAATCTGAATATGTAATGATATACAGTGCGTTCTATTTTTAAAAATGGCATTTTGGTCTGTAGCACCTACACCAAACACCCTGTATATTTGAAAATTATATCAAAATATAGCTCTCATGAACTCATAAAACTTTTGTATGAAACATTTTCGTATATCTCTTCCGACAAACCAGATATTGCCTGTCACATAAAATGTGGGACACCCGGTATATATATATATATATATATATATATCTTTGTGTTAACATTGGTAATAGATAGCAAATATATATATATAGGCCGTTTCTTTTATCATGTGGTAACATTGCTATATTCTAAACCGTAATAGATACAAAGACGATTAAAGGGGAAAAAAGGTAACTATTGTGGTGAGCAGTATATTGGTCATAGAAAATTTACGGGGATTCTCGCCCTTCCCAACTTATACAGGGAAAACTGAAAATGCTGTTTTCGGTTTTTTACGAATAGAATTGTTATTTCAGAAAATATAAAAAATGAAAGTTTTATTGTATTCAAAATGTACTAGAACTACGTAACGATAAATTTTTAATCAAACGTTTCGTGTCAACACCGCCATCATCAACTATTTTTTTCAAATACGGACTTGTCTATTTCATCACAAATATTGATAGAGCGATAAAATCACAATTCAGTGGTATATCATACTCGACATTTTTATAACGTTTCATATAAAATAACTAGCATCATTAGTTTAATTAAAAATTTATCATTACCTTTTTAATTTTTTTATATATATAAGTCGGGAAGGTCAAGAGTCCCCGTAGATTTTCTCTGACCAATGTACTGCTCACCACAATAGTTACATTTTTTCCCATTTAATAGTCTTTGTATCTATTACCGTTTAGAATATAGCAAGGTTACCACATGATAAAAGAAACCTGTATATATAAAATTATCGTGGAAAATGGACAAAAATTTTTTTAGTGTATCCTTAGTGAACGCTTTCTTAAATGTGAAGTTGAACTAAAATTCAGCTTAGATACCAAATATTCAATAAAAATTGTGACATTTCATACAAGGACCCGTCCATCTCCGGTATTATTGGAAGTTGCTACCAACTAAAATCGTCGAAAAACTGTAGTTAAGAAATTTTCAGAAATCTAGTTCCAGTAGTTTTCCATATTCAGCTCGTTGTGTGAGGCATTCTGTACATATCGTACGTCCAGTGTAGAATGCAACCTCAGACTAATCAGTGATAACAGAACACGAATTTTCAATTTTGGTATATGTGCATTAATGTCACTTTATAGCCTATATTATTCAGGGGTTAGTGAGCAAACAATATTACCTGGAGTAGAAAATTCATCTGAGGTAATTTCTAATCTTGAATTTCCTGTTATTATCCAAAAACCACAAGCAAATATACCTGCGTCTGGTCTAACATTTATTCGTTTGGAATTAGGACTAACTGAGGGCTTTCAACTGACCCTTTTAACACGACGATGGCACTTAATTGAATTGCATTTTTTTGCGACCTATAAATTTAAATGTGCAATAATTTTGAAATTTTATGTTTGTACATTCAACTACTTTCTAAGCAAAATCATGCTTAAAATATTTTGATAGTTTAATCGATTGAGTTTATAGCCTTGTGATATAATATGTGAACATTTGTGTTATGAAATGTCATTAATTGAACGTAGGAATTGAATTATTTACCGAATTATTTGTAAGAAATGTGGAAATATACTGAAGTAATCTGAATATATTCGTCTATCTCGCTTTTTTGGTACACCTGTTACTTATCATGCATTTTTATGTCGCATAACTAGGGGATGCTAATAGACTCGAGCGACATTTGCACATAGGGGCTCAGTAGAATAGAGGGGGATATAGGCAGACAGACGCCCAGCCGCTCAGCCGCCCCGCGCAGACGCCCCAGCCGTTTTTATTTTTCCACCCTCCACTCCTTGTATTTTAGGTTACCAATTTTGCTTCCCCAATGGCCTTAAGTGACCATGTGACAGCGTAACATGTTAGTCATGAGATGATAATGACGTCAGACCCCAATATTTTCCCAATAATCGGTAATGACAAAATTAAATATTATGAAAGATATGGTGTCATTGAGATAAGAGTTGCGAAGCACCGTTGAACAGAGAAGAGATAGGGTGTGGTCATCATCATCGGGGATCGTCAGTAGGTGAGATCGGTAGAAGTCGGTTTGACGTATTTGAGTTGTTGGACGTAGTGAAAATGGGTGCATGAAATAAAATGAAAAAAGGATGGTGGATGATCGAAGTATAGGCAGACGCCCAAAGTTTTAGTTCCACTCTTTGGTATTTTCATTCACAATTTTGCGCCCCTAATAGCAGTATGAACACGTCCCCATCAGTCCTCAAAATCCTCAGAGAGGAGTAAACCTCGATAATAAATCCCCAATGCTACGGCGTGAGTCATCGTGTCTACGGCATGAATGGCACTGGGGTCACAGTGCTTATAACGATACCTGTGGGATACATGGGCAACATCCTACTGAAAACCTGCCCTCACCCCTGTATGCGGGGCTCTGCGGGGGTGAACTTTTATTTCCCTAGCTACTCGTGGGATGAAATATGGAACAAAGTATTAAAAATTTTAAAATGGATCACGGTGCTATGTATCACGGTGCAAGTACGAGGAAGCGAACGAGGTCGGAAGTACGGATCGACGAATTCTACCGGGAGCACGGTAGGTTCCCGAAAGCCGGGGAGCTGAAATCACCAGAGGCGGAGAGAGAAAGGGACAAGATGCAACGAACAGAAAAGGTACTGGGAGAACTCGTAAATCAGGCAGCCGGAGCAATGCAGAACGCTATGACTGACATCATGAACAAGTCGGTGGAAAAGCTACAAGAGATAGTAGCAAACCAGCTATCATCTACCATGCATGATGAAGGGGAGGGAACTGGGAAAGAGGGAGAACGGGATCTGGAATTCAGTGAGGAAGAGGATAACGGAGGACAAGGAGGCGAACAACAAGAAGCAGAAGAGGACATAATTAGCTCGAGATGGGAGAGAATCAAGGAGTGCATGAACGCCGTGAGGCAGGCCACCACTAGATACGCGGGCGGTAAAATTCAGTTCAATAAAGATGAACAGACGATCGTTGCTCAGAAATTTCAGGAAATGGCACTAGGGATTGGAGACATTATGTTGGAAGTTGGAAGGATGAAAGGTGATGGAGTTAAAATGAGAGTGATGGAAAGAAGAGTAGAGGAATGTGAGGACAAACTAAACGAGATGGATGGGATGAAAGTAGTGATCGAGGGGTTGGTTGAGGAAACTAGAAGAATGAATGTTACCATCGAAGACATGGGTAGGGCAATGATTACTAACAGGGAGGACAGTTCCAGCAGACTAGGCGTAGAAAAAGGAGGGGAAGGGGCGACAATGGACCTAGAACCTACGCTGATATGACCAGCATACCCATGCGAGGAGAGAGGCCAAAACCAAGTGAAGGATGGACAACGCCAACGCGGATACAAGAAATCAAGGTAGAGGGTGTGACCGAGGAAGCGAAGAGGACGGCCGCTAGGATCATCAAGGAATGTCTGGAGAAGGAAGGATGTGCGGATGACGTGCTGGGCCTGACGAAAGTGAAGGGAGGTACGCTATATTTGGAAAGTAAGGGCGTGGAAGAAAGGGAGAGAGTGAAAAGGGCGATAGAAAATGATGACAGGGTGAGAGTTAAGGAAATTAAGGGAAGGAAACCGTCGCTACTTCTTACAGGGGTGGAAAAGGGATATAAGGATGAAGAGCTACCGAGGCTGATAAGGGAACAAAACTTGGATTTGAATAATGAGACGAATGATGAGGACTGGGAGGGGATGATTGTGAGAAGCAGGAGAGAATGTAGGACGAATAGTTGGAAGGAGAACATAGTGGTGGAAGTAGGAGCGAAACTGTTTAGGAAGATGATGACTGTGGGAGTTATATTTATTGATTTAACGAGAATATTTGTGGAAGAACATGCGAGTGTAGCAGTTTGCTACAAATGCTGCCATTATGGACATACTGCTAAACACTGCACGGAGACGGCGGTATGTAATAAATGTGGAGGTAGACACGAAGGCAAGGAGTGCTTGGGTATCCGGCCACTTGACTGCATAAACTGCAAAAGGGCGGGGGTAAGTGAAAGAAGACAACCGGCGATAGACCCGAAATGCCCGGTATATATGAGGAGGGTAGAGCTTAGCAGAAGGCGGACAGAGTATTAAAGTCCTGCAATTCAACGCAGGACGGGGCAGGGAGGCCACACACCTCATAAGAGGTATGGCAGAGGAAAAAGGGGCGGATATAGTATGTTTACAGGAACCGTGGCAGAGAGAGGGGAACTGGGAAGGGTGGCATAAACATGACGGGGGTAAAGGTACCAAGGTCAGAACATGGATAAGGACAAAGATAGACAGCTCTGCCCTCATGGCAGTGAGGAGCATAAATGGGGTCGGAGTGATATTAAGGATGCAAGATGGGCAGGATGTCAAGATAATGAATGTGTATGAGGAACCTGGAAGGAGGAGGAATGATGAATGGAAAAAGGTGAGAAGGAATTTTGATAAATGGGCAGGCGGGAAGATCATCCTAGGGGACTTCAACGCCAAGCATGTCGCATGGGGAGGAATGGTGACGGATGAAAGAGGAGAGGATATACTGGACTGGATAGTGGAGAAGGGTTATCAGATTGAGAATGATGCGAACAGCCTGGCGACGTTCTCTAGTGGAAGAGGCGAGAGCTGGATTGACCTAACCATTTGCAGCAAGAGCTGGGTGAGAGACTGGGAGGTAAGCGAGGATGAGTCACTGAGCGATCATCGAGTGATACGTTTCCTAATAGCCGGAGAGCCGACAACGCGAAAAAGGACCTTTTTGAATGTGGGAAGGACAAATTGGGCCGTGGTGGAGGAGATAGTCTCGACATATGATATGGGGAAAATAGATAGCAGTGAGGAGGTAGAAGCAGAAGCGGGGAAACTCCAGTCCTTGATTGTTCGGGCGTGTCGCAAGGCAATACCCAGGAGTACAAAAGAGGAGCAAGAGAAGAGAGAATGGTGGAATGATGAGTTGGGTAGGATGAGAAGAAGAGTGAGGAAACTCAGGAGGGAGTACCAGGAAGAAAGAATAGAGGATGAAAGAATCAGAAAACAGGGGATATTTAGGAGAGAGAGAGGAATGAGTACAAGAGGGGGATTGCAAGGGCAAGAATCGAGTGGCTGAAAGAAAGGGTCGAGAGGTTGCAATCGGAGAAACCGTGGAACAGAGTGTTTGGGCTCCTGAGGAAAGAAAGGGCAGAGGAAATACCGGGCACGGCTAAGAGGGAGGATGGCACATACACCGAGGGAAAGCACGAAACCAGCAGATACCTGCTGGACAAGTACTTCCCGAACGATGACAGGGGAAAAGACACCATGGGTAGACGCTGCATTAGGGAGGACGGAGATGAAGGATGGGGACCGGAGCAGCCCAACTTCACGGTGAGGGAGGTACAAGAGGTAATGGAAGGATTAAAAGACAACAAAGCGACGGGAACAGACGGCATACCTAATGAGGTGATGAAACACGTGGCGAACCTAATAAGCGAAGATCTTACGGATATACTCAACGCATGCCTTAGGCTGAGGTATTTCCCTGCAGTATGGAAGGTGATGAAGGTTGTGTGGATTCCTAAGAAGGATAGTAGCCTAAGGCCGATCAGCTTGCTGACCGCGTTAGGGCGAACTTTCGACCGGCTTCTCAGCGGAAGAGTACAGGTGTGGTGTGAAAGAGGACAGAAGTTCTCGCCCTGCCAATTTGGCTTCAGGGCGGGATTGGACACATCGACTGCTGTTGAGAATATGGTGGAGAGAATAAAGAGAAGTAAGAACGAGGGTATGCATAGCATGGTGATGGCGCTGGATTTGTCGAACGCTTTCAACACGGCATGGGGACCTGCGATAGGATGGAATATGAGGAAGATGGGGCTACCGGAGAACATTGGCAAGGTGTGCATGGAATTTGTAGGCGAAAGAAGAGTCAAGAGTGGAGGCGTGGAAGCGATCGTGGACAGGGGGTGCCCGCAGGGATCCAGCCTGGGACCCACGCTATGGCTTATTGTCATGGAAGCGTGGTTCGAGAGGATGAGGGCAGTAAACGAAAAGGAATATGACAGGATAAATGAAGGGGTGCCAGCAGCGCACAGAGTAAGTGGTGGGATGAAGGTGTGGGCCCAGGCCTACGCCGACGACCAACTGATAGTGGTGGTTGGCCCGTCGGTAAAGAAAATAGAAAGGATGTGGAAGGAGGTGTGGAAAGAATGTCAAGAATGGGAGGATGAAATGTGGCTGAGGTATAACGAAAACAAGACCGAATGCATGTTTGTCCCGGCCAGGAAACTGGACAAGGAACCGGTGGTTAGGGTGAGAGAGCAACGGATTGAGTGCGGCGGTAACATCACATACTTGGGCATGATAGTAGACAAGGGCCTACTGTACATTGATCATCTTAAGGAGGTAAGAAGGAGAACGGCTATAGTTGCAGGAAAACTAAGAAGATGGACGGGCCGTGACGTAAGGCTAAGGAGAGGATATGTCAGACTGATTTTCGAAAGAGTGGTTAAGCCGGCGGTGATGTATGGCGTCCAAGTGTGGGGAGCAAGAGCGAAGGACTCTAGGGTGATCAGACAATTGGGGGCGATACAGAGACCGTTTACGCTATCGGCCAGCGGGGCATATAGAACGGCGCCGTCAGCCGCGTTATGCGTGCTGACTGGGATAGCGCCTCTATACATAGAGGCAGCAACGAGGTATGAAGAATGGAAGGCGCACGGAAAAGAAAAAGTAAGAGGACGGATAAACGGGTGCGACAGAATATACCCATGGATGATCGGAACAATTCTGGAGAACCGAGAAGGGCTAAAAGAGGTATTTGTGGACGCGGTTAAGAGAGAGGATGGACGAGTGGGTATAGGATGGGCGCATAAGGAGGGGAGCGAGTGGAGAATGGGTCGGGAAAGAATCAGTGAGCTGGGAAGCGTACAGGAAGCCGAAATGGTGGCTATAGGTAAAGGGGTACTGATGGGTGGAGAGATGGACATAAGAATAATAAGTGACTCGCCTGGAGCAGTGGAGACCATTAGGAATGCGAGGACGAAGAGCAAAAGGGCAGCTCGTATTAGGAGAATGCTTGAAAACAGAAGGGTAGCGGGATTGGTGACGGAAATTGAGTGGAGGAAAGGGCATGTTAGGGAGAATGAGGGTAACAGAAGAGCAGATGAAGAGAGTAGAAGAGGTGCGGAACTGCAAGAGATCACATGGCAAATAGACTTGGGACATAGCAGAATGGAGGAGAGGGAAAGGATTAGGAGAATGGTGATGGAAAAATGGCAGGGTGAATGGGACAGCGGCAGGACCGGCAGAAGCGTACATGGTATGTGCAACAGGGTAGGGATGGGGTGTATACCATTAGCAAGGAAGGCAGTGCAACTGGTCACAGGGCATGGGAACTTTCGGGGTTACCTGGCAAGGTTCGGAATTGCACAAGAGACCCCATGCCAGTGTGGAACTGGCGGGACTGACACGGCGGAGCACATCAGGAACGATTGCATGCGGAGAGAAAGGGTAGAATGGAGAAGGAGGATCGAGGAAGAGGAGGATAGACTTGGAGCGTTACAGCTAAGGGATACGAATGGTGTGAAGGATGAATGGGTAAGGATATTGAATGAATGGGCGGGGGCTGTGGTCGAGGATGAAGAAGTATGAGAACCAACATAGTGTCAATGCGACGGTAATAGTGGCCTGGCTTCGGGATAAACGAGCGACGAAAGTAAATCGGGAGAGCAGGCGCTCGGATAGAATAAGACTGCCGACCAGGGAGGGCGCTGTTTGAATGTGGAGGATGAGCGGAATAAAGAAGGAAGAATCTTCCCCGCTGATTGCCCGCCCGGTATTCGGTGGGTCACGACCCAACGGTGGTGGGGGGGTGTGGCGGGGCGGAGGAGCGAGGGATATCGTGACGTGGACGTTGGAATGGGATGTAGGTGCAGCTTTATGGCCTAACGGCTTGGCAAGTGCAGCACACCTGGGGTGGTTTTAGTCAGTAAGAGTCTGACACTACTGATACGCGATGGACACCGAGCGATCAGAGTCCATGAGGATTTCCACCCCACTGAAAAAAAAAAAGTCCTCAAAATAGATTTTTATAATTGGTTATTAGTAAATATCATGAAACTATGCAGCGTGGATTGCAAAGTGTGTAGATAAATGCGAAAAAAAACCGTTTCGTTACTATGTATACGTACAATAAGGTCTAAAAAGGTATTTGTGGTCAAGCGATAAAAGCTGTCGTGGTTTCGTTGGATGGAATTTTATTGAGTATAATCGTAAACAGGCGATAACAAAAAGAATCGTAGAGAATAGTTTGATTGAAAAGTAAGTTTCAGCCGTTTATAGATAAGAAAATATGTATGTGTCGTAGTGTTGCTAAAAATACCAAAACATTATTACCAAAAGAAAAATTGTATGAATTTGTCGATATTTCAAGAGACGAAAAATTTATTGAAGATTCATAAATATTTATAATTGTTACAGGATAATCATTACATACCATACATTTTTGATGAGAGTTTCACTTTTAGGTGGTGTAGATTAGATTTTTCTTCCAATAAAATATAGAGTGATCCTTAGGATATGCAGGTTGTGTTAATTGTTTTCTTCTACCTCTTTCAGATATTGTTGGTTAAATTTTCTCCATTAGAGAATGTGACATCTGGAACTTCGTGTTGTGTTTTAAAGAGTATGTTTTTCGGTCTTCAGTGTTAGCACCAATAGCACCTATAAAAGTTTCTTTATGAGTATGTGTACAAAAAAAAAAGGAAAATATTTAAGGAGTTGGACATTTTCGTTTGGGGGTCGATGAAAACTGTGTGTAGCTCAAGTAATTTTCCCCACAGCAAAAACAGATTGGTAAAAAATGATGTTTACATTTGAGGTTAATATTGAGGAGAAGATAGTACATTAAAATGAGGTGACGGTATTAGGATAAATAATAAGTATACAGTACCACATTGTTGTTTACTGTAGTGGAGGAATCTTGTTTTCAATAAGAAGATTGATTCTAGAAGTTTGAAAAGGCGTACTGAGGAAAAAAGTAAAAGAGTTTAATATAGATTTAAAATATAAATTGACTGTTAAATTGGATAAGATAGAAAACACTTGCACGATAAGCATAAGGATATTCCATTTTGCCCACAACATATAAACCCTAAAACTATGATGTTTTCTGAGGACCTTCGAGATATAACCAAATTGATGGCAACACTTCACAATAAAACTAAATATATCATACATTATGAGACACCGAAGCAGACATTAGAGCACGGTTTAGTATTGAAGAAATTTCATTGGTTTTGAAGTTCAGTCACTCTGGCTCAAGTCATATTATATGAGACAGAATTGTCATTAACATTTTTGATACCTCTGATTACTTATACGTAAGATAGCATTTATGGAATATGGGAGATTTTTTTGCAAAATTTGTAAAAACATCAACCTTTGAATCATTTCTGATACATTCAGCCGGACACATCTGAAAATTTTCTTTTTATTTTTTACGATCTTGAAACGTGACAAGAAAAGGTTAGCGCTGGCGGTTCTCTTCTACACGAACCCAATCTTTGCGTTTTTCGTCAGTGCTGTGATATTTGTATTTCTTTAGATTCTCAAATTTGTAAAAAATGTGGCCTTCGTCTGCAAATTCTCAAATGTGATGATCCAATCTCCTCATTCGTCCATCATGTTTTGAATATGCGTGAAAAATTCAAAAAGGTCCTGGTTATAGCCCATAACGGTGAAGGATTTGACCACAAGTTTATTTTAAATTATATTTTAACACAAACCAGCCTGAAGCCTGAGCTTATTATGAGAGGAACCAAATTGATTTCCATGACTCTAGGCAACGTTAAATTTTTGGATTCAGTAAATTATTTCCCCACGAATTCAGCCGTTTTAATTTGAGTTAATGAAAAAAAGCCTATATTACCAAACCTGAATTTAAAAACAACAAAAATTACAAACGCTAATTCGCACTAAAAATGTAACGAAAACAGCGATTTTTACGTTAAAAAAAATGATTAAAATTACAACCGTTAAAAATGCACTTTTACATGTATTTCTTATGGAGATTCGACATTTTAAAATTGCTCAAAATATACGTTTTCGCGTTTTAAAAAAAGAGTAAATTTGAAAGCGTTAAAATACGCTTATAAATACTACGAAAACGGACGTTTTCGCGTTTCGAAAAAAGGTAAAAATATGAACGCTAAAACATGCAAAAATGTGACCCAAAATATACGTTTTACACTCGTTATAAAGGATATGGCACTATAGTTTTTTCGTTATTGGCTTTTAATAAAACATCTTGTTCAACGAACTGTGATACACGCCTACCAATCATATATTCCTTTTTAAATAATGCAATTTGAAACACCCCTATATATGTGCCCTAAATGAGAAATTTGTGAGACGGCGCTGTACAAATATGGTGTGTAGGGGCCAATCCAACTTATAATATAATAACAATTTGCTTTATAATAAATAATAATTACAAATTTGTGTTAAAGAATACTTCATTAGGAAAATACATTTTGAGACATGAGACACTCAGTATAATCATTTTGTTATGATACTTTAAGTAACCCAGACGGAAGATTTAAATGCTTGTTTCGTACACTTAGTTTATCGTTTGCACTGGAGTGTTACCAATAACATATCCATCCTCAAAACGGAGCCCATAAGTATCACACTCGATCGTTCTTTCCCGCTTTGGGCTCTCCATTTGTTCCCTGCATATATCTTTTCAACTTGGAATACTCTGTGACATATTGATTACAACTGAATTCGGTATACTCCAACATACCTATATATGCTTAACCGCCACATACTGTGACATACATAGCCATACTGCGTTCAGCGTAACGCTAACCATACTGTGACATACATAGCCATACTGCGTTACGCGTACCGCTAACATACTGTGCCATACTTAGCCATACTGTGTTACGCGTAACGCTAACATACTGTGCCATACTTAGCCATACTGCGTTAAGTGTAACTGATAAATACTGTACCCCACCCAACCATAGTGAGTATTATAAGATTCATATTTAAATTCAGAAGTAACTAGTAAGGTATTTTTCATTTGACAGGAAATATGCTAGTCATTATAGCGAAATACATATCTTTCTAATACACTAATGAGGCAGCCTGAATATGATGATTTTCACAGCTGTTTTAGTCCTCAATTTGCAGGAACTTCAATGTTAGACGAAACATCGAACATCCAAAATCGTTCTATTTACAACAAAATTTCATCTTGTTAATTGTTAACATATTTATTGCTGTAGCCACCCCGTATAAGTTGTTGACTAAAACGAGTGTATATTGTTAAGTTAGATAATTCTTACACCGCAAAATTATCAAAGGAAGCTTTATTTCCTCTTTACCACCGTTTCATTTTTGCTTCAAAGTATTGGCATCACAGTGGGTTATTCGAGTAGTGTTTCTACATTGTGATTGTGAAGTGGAAAAGTTTTTTCAAAAAGGTAGGTGTTTTTATTTTAATTATGCATGGAATCATAGAACATTTGGAGTGGAAATACAGACGATTATGTGACACAATTTTCGGTAAATATCTCCACTGAGAAAGGCGAATAGTTTGATAAGAAACATAACCCTTTTTGAGTTCAAACAAAATTAATTAATCTCATGGTTTTCTCGAATAGCAACAACAATCAGAGACACACACCCATTTTTGATAACATTTCGAACAAGATTGCAAATTCACAAATGATTATACTTAATGTTCACCAATAATGTTGAAAAATCAGAAAATCGATACACATTCCTACTAACTCCCAAAGTATAGCTTCCAGAAATTTGATTTCTTCGAATTCATATACAGAGCGAGGAATTTTATATAATCACCAAAATAATAACAATAATAACAAAATGAGTGTGAACTATTTCTTGTTATTGGTGAATTTTTCATAGCTCGAAAACAAAGGAAAAATACTCTTGCATTTAATGAATTCATACGCAAATTAATTATGAGAAGATCATTTAGGTAAACATTCATAGGTCAAAAAATAATTGAAATATCACATTTTAATGGAGAAAATGAAAAAGTTATACAGGGTTGTTAAAAATTCAATAATAATCTTTCAAAGACAATCGTTAAACTAGCTACCTACAAAGAATATTTGAAAAGCATTATAAAAAATACCGGTAAAACGAAATATTATACAGGGTTGTAATATGGTTGTAAATCGGCAAAAAAAAGGAAATAATGTGCTTGTTAGTTAAAACAGGGGAGACCAAACGGGAAGGTAAGCACTTCTCCCCCAGGAAAAAAACGATTATCATTATTGAAACTAACAAATTATATACAAGTCTCATTTTTTATTGCCTCTTTTATGACCCCTCAACATCACGAACACTGATTTCTAAATTAATAAAAATGGTTCTTTGAAGGGGCGTATTAGGTCTTTTTTTATTGCCTCTTATGACTTTGTATATGTTTTTTCCAATAAACACTGATGTGAAACAGTTCATTGGAATGGATTTTGGGTCTTTTCGTTTTATTCGTTGATTTCTATAATGAGTTGAAGGAGAAGGGAAGCCTTGAAAAAGGCTGTTTTATTGTTCTACGAGTGTCAATTAAAAAAAATGAAGAATTTTTGTGAAAAAATTACATTTTAGTTTTTTTATAACCATAAGGTACAGAGTCATAATCATTGATTCGGTTTCTTTTAGTGAAGTTGGTACGAAAAACTTTCGTTACCTCCTTAGTAACAATCGTATGATCGGGGTTTCTCAGAATATTTTGGGTAGTAATATATTCATCAGGTGCTTCATTAACGATCATGTCTCTGAGTTTTTCAAAATTCACTTTAGAATGTGTATCGAAGTTCAAGGTAATTCCTTTAACTTTGATTATATCTATAGTTTTATTTTTTAACGTGGAATATACACGATATGCATACAATTTAGGCCCTCCAGAGACAAAATCGGTAATGAAACTACCCTCTCCATACTCTTCCAATCCGTCAGTCATTTCACCTAGAAAACTACCTATAGGAACGTCATGTTGGCCAGGTCGCGAAATATAAATGGCAGAATCTGTATCATGATACAAGACCCTGTCATCCAATTTTTCCAAATAACTGTATAATTTTAACCTAGCTTGAGCTGTGGTATATGCTGCCAAAACCACATTTACTGTCGGGAGAATATTATAAGATTCTTCTTTAAATTCCCAATTAACTAGTAAGGCGTTTTCGTTGACAGGAAATATGCTATTCACTATAGCGAAAGGCCGTGATAGAATATCGAATAGCTCTGCACTGTCCGTCACAACCGAAGTTTTCTGCATATTTTCCCTTTGACCCAACTTCCCCCAGAAACTGGTTATGACAGTTTTCCCAATTTGTCTACGCCCCGGGTTATGTTCTATTTCTTCAACACACAAAACAACACCCTCTTTATCGAAATATTCTTGAATAAAAGCTTTTTTCTGATCATCAGACACACAGTGTGATGGCCACCCGGAAGCCTGCTGTTTGATTTTCAAAAATTTAGAAATATATTCGGAAAAGAGACCGCCTGACTTAGTCTTGGTGTCGTACTGAACAATTTCGTATTTCCATATCTCATAAATCTCCACCATTTTGTACCCTTTTGACAAAGCTCGTCTATTACCCAAGTCCCTGAGAGGGCTCTTTCTTCTTCAAAAATATGTGTGCATTCACTAGACATATTTTCACAACATGTGCGACATAGAGGAAACATTAATTTATTATTCATTTTAATTGGTAGGACGGGGTGATAAAGATTCTGAGGAGGAAGTATTTTACACTTTATTACCCCTTCGGTTTTATCCAGTTCTAATTTATTACATTCATCCCCAACAAAAACTTCAGGATGTCCTACAGGGTACTTCCCATACTTATTGATATAGGGGTACAAACTGCAAACGTCCACGTATTTAATTTTTTCGCCATCCTTACATTTGTAATATAATTTTGTGGCATCTGTCCTACCACCATAGAAAGCATCACGCGGATTCAAAGGTAATTGAGAAACATAGGGATTATTTTCACTAAATTCACGCAGTGTAGGGTTTTCCGAAAGTTCTTTACGGAACGTACACTCCCATTTCTCAATGACCTCATAGCCTAGGGCCCGCAAACGCTCAGTTTTAGCTAAAGTTGCCTCGTAGCGTGCTTCTGTGGTAGTTGTAGGGTCTTCGAAAACCTTGTTATCGCGCCTGTATTTTATACATTTGGGACAGCCATGGAAATAACAGCCGTGGAATTCGAAAATTTGTTGTGTTTGCTCACAAAAACCGTCCACCCGATTATTTGCTATAGATACCTCGGGGACTTTTCCTGCGTGTTGTATTGTAATACCTCGTTGTTGCTCCTCCCACATCATCCATTGAACAGTTATTTTTGACTGATTATCTCGCCACCTGTAGCCGTTCTTCGGTATGAGACCAACAGTGTTTAGTTTCAGAAAGTTCCTTCTGAATATTTTATTACAGGTACCGGGTAACGTGATGGCATCCGTGAAGGGGTCAACACCCCCTTCTTGTAGCATTAGTTCTCTGAACTTGAGACAAGCTCGAGATAATATATCCACATCGCTCACACAATATTCTACAAGTTCTTTTTGGAAGTCAAAGACATACCCTTGCTCGGATAGATTTGTGTGCCAATCCACAAGTTGTGTCCGGGGGTCTTTGTCTTCATCGAGGGTGGGCATATATTTGATAGCTTCTGGATCATAATACTCCAGAGCTGGCAAGGGTCCAACATAATTCCAGTTTTCAACCTTGTTAAACCTGTGTGCAAAGTACCCTTTCTTTACATCTTTTAAACCGAACGCTTTTGGTAATTTTGACAGCGGCATTGGAAAGTAATTGAGCGAGTCAATGAACTTTACATTGCCCACAGACATAAACATCAGTTTTGTGCCTTGAGTTATGAGCTCTGGTTTGAGATTTGTTGATGTCAGTATGTAATTTAGCATGAACTGGTTATCATATAAACCACCGGCATGGCCCACAACAATGATTTGTTTGAATTGTACGCGCTGGTTCATTACATACTCCACAAATCTATCTACAGGGTTAATTTTCAAAATCTGTTGCCTAACTCCACAACAACAAACTTTCATGTCTGTACCTATGCAATTTTCGCAATGTTGTCGGTACACACACAAGTTAGGCTTATGGAGTAATGAACCATCAGCTAGCGGTTCTTCTTGGGTACTTTCCAAGTCGTAAAAAATGAAAAGTATTCCCGACATTGATGGTTTGCCCGTATCCACAGACATGAAACAGTTATGAGGAGAGGGTTTATGTGTTATGCACACTTTGCAAAACACCTCTCCACAAGAATGAATTCTGTTGGTAGGCACTATTTTGTAGCATTTATCGCAACATCTAATTTTTTGACAGATCTTGGCAACTATATGTTTATCAAAACATATCTGTCCTCGGAAACCTCTTTTACATATAGCACACATTATTTTCTTATCCAGAGGGCATGAGGGAGCCTGTTGACATGCTGGACAAGTTCTGTCACATTTATGTTTATGTTTATCGTTAAAAGGTATGTGACATTTATCACAAAAATAATCACAACAAAATGCGTCCGTCAGAGACAAAATCACATTGTAGTGGTTATCATGATGTATCAAATTAATTTTTTTTAGCACCCCCTAACCCCTCGTAAAGAACATCACGCCCTTTATTTCCATATTTGTAGAGAGTGATTGTATAATCAGACAAATAATCTTGGAATTTTTCCAGCTCTGGTATACCACAGCCCTCTTGCGGTATAGTTACACAGCTCTTCTCCAACAACACACGAGTGTGTTGAGTATGCACCCTCATATTTCTACGTATTTTTTCTATCTCAGGGTTGTTATCAGTGTATGCCTTTGAAACCACAATAGCTCGCGATAGACATAAACTATCTGTATTTTTAATTACAATAATACCTTTACGTTTGGCACACTCCTCGTCAAAATTATTCGATGGTCTTTTTCTTCCTTTTCCTGTAGGCATTTTGACCAAAGTAGCACGAAGACAAAATGTCTCAGTGTCCAGACCTGACGAATTGGATTGATAGACAGAAGAAATCATATCCCAAAAATCCTCAAATTTTACTTCGGAAGCAGGGGTGAAACGTAAATAACCTTCCCCACGACTAAACTCTTTCGAACAAAAAGTAAAACCAACCTGATCAGTAGACTCTCTGCACCTTGTGTTATTTTGACAATAACGCCTTTCAAACTATTTTTAACCCATACAAGGGGATCTGCACCTTTTGGTGTAGGTCTGAGTTTAAACTCCAAAGACCTACCCGTCAAATTGAACTTACGAACTTTCCTCACTGTATCTTTAACAATCAAAAATTTCTCCATTATGATTTTTTGAAATATTCAAATTTTCAAAGAAAAACTCAAAATTTTTCAAAAAACTCAAAAATTCAATTTTTTTCAGAATTATATTCAAGAGCTTATCTTATCAGGAGACACTGCAGCAGAACAATGATCGCACGTCTGCCAAAATGCTACGTTTATACAGATAGGAGAGTGGGCGGAGTCTAAAAGATGTCACGTGATCATTTTCTCGAAAAAAACATAATTTTGGGTAAATATTCACAGTTTATTACATCTAGTTGTCGTGAATATATCAGAAAGTCGATTGAATTCCACACAAACGATTCCTTTCACAAATAGTGTTATATTTTTGGATTTATCGCCAATGTGGTTTACAGCGATATGGTTTTATATTCGAGTTTATTCAAAAGAATATCAACATTAAGTACTATTATCTATTTCACTTCGATTGACATATACAAAAATCAATTTGCTGTTGTAGATTTTTGGAAATTTTCATTTTAAAATACCTACAGAGTGTTTCCCCTGATTATGCTGATTAGCATTCTGGCTTTTATTTTGAAAAAAAAGAGAAAGAGATATATTTGGGAAAGCGTTCGGAAAAAGAGAGAAAGATATTGTTTGTGTTCATTATAGATAAGCTATTTATCAAAGAAAGACAGAGAGAGCTAATGGGTGTGGACCAGTTCATTATGTTAAGGTGTGCTAATTATGTAACGAGTTGAGACGTGTGCAAAAAGTTTGGGTGTGGTAGTTTTCCAATATTACGTCATTATAAATGGTGCCGTGTGCAAAAAGTTTGGTCTTGGCAGGTATGTTTGTAGATTACGGGAATCATTTATTATGTCTTTAGTAGTGCTGAGCCATTTGTTCATACATTTCAAAATTCATGTTATGGTGTCAAAATTTATAAAAACACATAGAATTTTCGACCCCAAAATGGCCGTGGTCCAATATGCTAGAATTTCAAGTGACGATCAAAACATACCCCCTCCTTTCAAACACAGTTACGTTGACATTATTTCCAATTACTTTAAAAATTTTCTAAATCTTTTTTTTGGCATACCAAAGTATAAAATAATGTTTCGGAAGGTGGCCCCACGACACATTTCACGTAATTTTATACAAAAATTATCATTTTTTATTGATTATTTACGTCATAAGGGAAGACTTAACTGGATCAAGGGTGAAACTATTAAATACGGCAATTGAAAAATTCGGACTCAAAAGTGTATGGACCTACAACGGTAAAATCTACATCAATAAAGACAATTAAGTGCATATCATTAAAAATAAAGATGACTTTACAAAATTCCCACAGTGACAAAAAAAAAATCTCTCAGATGAGATTAAATGCTCAGGTATTTATTCTGTTCTCCTTATATTATTTTAATATTTTTTTCTCGAATGTTCGTATAAATATATATTTCTTGATTATCGGGAGCATACGAATTATTATACTATGATAGATTTTCTAGATGTATTAGATGATAACGCTGAAATGGACACAAAAATATGTGATAACCTCCGGGGTTATATACAGGGGAGAGCGGATGAAAACAGATATGGTATAGGAATATTCGAAGTTTTCGAAAGCACTATTACGAACTATTGTTATATATTGATAAAGCAAAAGATTTCTTAGATATAATTGTACTGTCGGAAACTGGTAATATTAAAAACGTTGATGACTTTCCTGTCCCTAATTATATTATACATTATAATGAATCTCTTATCAATAAGTGTGATGGCGTTATTGTATAAACTAAAATCAAATTAGTAGCTGAAGTAAAAATCGTGAAACAAAATGGGAGTAACTTTCTTAGGCTAACTTGCTGTGTAGGACACAATCAGAAAAAAGTTAATATAGGTTTGACTGCATACTATAGACCCCCAGCAACAGATCCCAACAGATATATGGAAGATCTGGATACATACTTGAATAGTCTACATAAACAGAACCTTGAGGTATATATAGGTGATATAAATATCGATATTTTGAAAAAAGAATCTAACGAAACAAACAATTATTTAAATATTTTGAATTCAAACGGATACATATCCTTCATAAACAAACCAACAAGAGTTACAAAAGACACAAAATCTTCGATCGACCATATTTTCGTAAAAATTCAAAATAACTTAAAAAATGAAATCGAAATTGAATCTGTTATATTTCAAACTGATATGACAGACCATTACACACCTTACTTATACATTTACTCACCTGAATATAAAACCACCAAAGAGAAAAGCACTTATAAAACAAGTAACATAAACTATGAGAAATTAAAAAATATTTTAGAGGATGAGAAATGGGAAAACATCTTTCAATCAAATGAGTCACAATTAGCATATCAACTCTTTATTGATAAATTGAATAAATACATTACCGAATCAACCGAAGTGGAAAGGAAGTGAAGGAAAATTAAATCCTACAAAAAAATTAAACCGTGGATCACCATTAGTCTCATCACATCCATTGAGCATAGGGATCGCCTGAAAAGAAAAATTATTAGAAACTTCTCAAATGAAACTGAAAAAGAATACAAAGAATATAGAAATAAACTCAATGCTCAGATAAAAAAAAAAAAAACAAAAAATGCATTTTACCGAAATAAAATAGTAGAAGCAGGAAGCGAATATAAAAAAGTCTGGACAGTTATCAATGATCTAATAAGCCTGAAAAAAAAATCAAATAAACAAATAGAAAACACTCCGATGAACGGTGAAACTGGTGAAATAATATCAAATAACAAAGCTAAAGCAAACATGTTTAATGAATTCTTTACAAACCTGGGTATAAATATGTCTGAAAAAATACAAACTATGAATACAAAGCAAAACTTTCCTGAACGTGACAAAATTGTCTCTTCCATATTTCTTGAACCTGTAACAGAAAACGAAATTATTATTCATATATCAAACCTAAAAAATAAATGTTCTTCGGGCCCAGATAAACTCTCTGTAAAAACTATAAAAACTATCCATGAACACATTGTATTACCACTAACCCATATAATTAACTTATGCCTATCAAGTGGAAACATTCCAGGACAATGGAAAGAATCACTTATCGTTCCGATTTTTAAGACAGGAAACCGTAGTCAACCAAATAACCACAGGCCAATATCTGTAATCAACAACACAGCTAAAATCTTTGAACAAGTAGTAAAAAAAAGGTTGACGGAATTTTTTCACAGGCACAACGTCATTACTGACAGGCAGTATGGCTTCATCCAGAACTCAAATACAGAAAATGCGGTAGCTGATTTTCTAGAGCAAACAGTCAGGGCCTTGGACGAATCATCGAAATGCATAGCAGTTTTTCTAGATCTTGCCAAGGCCTTTGACACAGTCTCACACGAAATTCTCCTAAATAAATTGAGCCACTATGGTATTCGTGGTCTCCCACTTAATCTTATGTCCAACTATTTAACAAATAGAGTTCAGAGAGTAAAAATTGGGGATGAGGTCAGTACGGAGTCAGTAGTGAGAATTGAGAACAGTATTGGGTCCGATACTGATCCTTGTATATATGAACAATATAGCAGAAATAGATGGTCTAGGACACCTTGTTTGTTACGCTGATGACACAGCTTTGATTTGCACTGGAGAGAACTGGGAGGAAGTCAAACATACCACCGAAACAAATTTACAGAAGATATATGCATGGTTGAATTTAAATAAGCTCACCCTAAATATTGATAAGACTAAATTTGTGGCTTTCACACCAACAGTCGTTAGTCAACCACATAATCTGTCTCTGAAATTACACTCTGTAAACTGTCACAAAAACTTATGTGAATGTTCTTCTATTGAAAAAGTGTCATCAATTAAATACTTAGGAGTAGTCCTAGATCAACACATACGATGGACTGATCATATCATGAATGTAAACAAACGCCTTAGAACACTTATACACAGTTTTTATTCCTTGAGAGATATCCTCTCCAGGAAAAACCTCATAATACTCTACAACTCCCTAGCTGAACCAATCTTATCTTACTGCATCACAATATGGGGTGGAGCTTTCAACAACACACTAAACATTGTTCAGACAACACAAAACACACTCCTAAAAATTATACTGAAAAAAAATAAACGCTTTTCCACCGATAAGCTATATGAGGAAGCAAATATATTAAATGTCAAACTATTATATACTCACCAATGTTTGAAAAGAATGTTCATGAATCAAGAGAAATTCCATCAAAAAAGGATAAGAATAAACAGGTCTACCACAAATATGGAACTAAATATTAAACACTTTAAAAAAACATTAACGCAAAGAACTTTCTTTTTCTTCAGTCCCAAATTTTTCAATACCTTACCGATTGACCTAAAACAGATTTCAAACGCAAAGAAATATAAAACTGAAACCAAAAAATTCGTTATGAAATACTCTAAGAAATTTTATGATATACTGAATTCGACATCAACTTAAGTCTACTTCTACTACATAAAAAAAAAAAAAAACTTACCATCATTGGCATCCTCTCCCCTGTGTCGAACACTTCCGGAAATAAAATAAACTATGTAAACTATGTGAAATGTAGTATAAAAATTGTAATATTAATATTCTTACTCACCTTGTCAAATAAATGTACATTTAACTTAAAATTTCTCTGATCGAGCACATGGCAGACAGGCAATCATGCCTAGGCTAGCGTGCTTCGATCTTGAAATTTTACACGTAACAATTAATATGTAAAGAAATATGTACTATAATTTGAGGAAAACAAATTTGAATTTGAATTTGAATAATATTTTACGGCACACAAACACATTGAAACATTCAAATTTAATGAATTTAAAGGGGTTGCCGATTTGGTTATACCTTCAAATTGGTTGAAACTTTATTCACTTGTATTTATAGTTTATTGAGCATACCTCAAAACTTGTGCAAAGATCAACAAAGTATTATTTTTTCTAACACCGTCAGAAAAATCTATAAGTATAGAAAACAATTGTTATTCGCTTTAATAACATTTACTTCCCTCTGAGCACTATTTGTTAGTAAATTTTCCCAAAGTCGTGTTTATTTTTTCTACACACTTTGAAAATTTTAATTTTTTATTGAGGGTATTGGCAATTTTTAAACATCAGGGTGTCTCCTTTTCTGTATTCTTGAACTGTCTCGCTATCATTTTTAATATTTCACTAAAACAGTTAGTGACCCTTACGAATGGCGGCCCTCAAAAAGACTTGTACAAAGATTAATAAAGTTTACCTAACACGTTGTCATCAGCAAAATTTATAAAGTTAGAAAACAATTGTTATTTGCTGTAATAACCCGTAGTTCTCTGCGAACAGTATTTGCTAGTAAATTTTCTTCAATGTTCTGTTTACTTTACTTTGAGTCCAGACATATACAAAGGCATTCCTCATTGAAAACATACTTTCCAACGGTATACCTTATATTTTGTTTTCAAAATCTTCAAATTATTATTAAGTCAAATTAACGAAAAGAACTTTAAGAAATATTTTGTGATAGATGTTTTCGCTAATATAAATAGCTCTTAACCAATAGAATACACTTGAATTAAATATACAGGATGTCTCTATTTGCTAGTACATTTTCTTATATGTCCTGTTTACTTTTTCTACGAACTTTTGAAATTTTTATTGGTTTTTATTATGAACGTGATCTGATTACGTATTCCAAATCAGCAAGAAACTTGAAAATTACCCACAGATAACTATATATCACATTTCTAGTTTCCTTTTCTCTGGTTTTCAAAAATACCACAAATTGTTATCAGAATGCATTTTAACTATCAATTATTTTGATATAAAAATTTCCGCAATTTCCTTCCATCTTTGCATACAGTCTCGTCAAGTTCTTCAGTATTGTCATTCAATCAGCTACCACACAAAATGTTAGAGCTAGCGTACGAAAAAGTTGTCAAATTGTGTTATATTTGTGAATCACCCATCTCTGGGTCATTTAAAAAGCATGTTTCACAGCATTTTAAATGTCCCTTTTGTAAGAGAGTTTTTTCGCAAAAATTATACATTTTTGAAACATAAATGCAAATTTAAGCAGCAGTGTTATGTGCTGTGAGTTTTTCGAAAAGTTTTGTTTTTAAATATTCAACATCTTTTTTTAGTGTGAAAAAAACTGTTGGTGTAAATTGTTTTTTTCGTTGAACAGTACCCCCTCAGGAGTCGATGTGGGTCAAGGATTAACGAAACCTTAACTTTCAACGTGTACAATCCGAGGAGAATTATCCGAAAAAGAACACTCCTCAGCCACACATTTGATCTCTAACCTCGCTTAGTATCAACTTCTAATGGGTGACACAACCCCAAACTGCCTTCTTGTATAGAGCCGTGAAGATGTTTGAAGAAACCGGTAGCTACAGGTATGTGTACATTTTTTCGTTTTATGAAGCTTCCTCCCCCTCAACATAATATCACTCTTGAAATCGAAACAAATTCACATGCTGATCCTTTTTTTTATATGAATATATTGGTGAAGTTTCAAAGGAATTTTATGTTTTGAAGTATGTAGACATCGATCGAAACGTTATTTTGCTTTTCAAAGTTTGGTATGTAGTTTTTAGAAATATTTATGGTTATAACAACATACTCCTGTGTTCATCCCTGATTTATTGTGCCAATATGCTTATAGATTCTTAAATTTTTCAAAAATTAGTCATTTGTGATGACTCGGTGACATTCCTTTGGCTTTTATACAAGGCAAACTTTGTTGAGAGTTGACTAATACACCCATGAATTTTTTCCAACGGTATGGTGAACAGCCATAATCATTCATCAAAATCATTCTTTGGTTGTTTTAGGAATTTTGGTGTTGGGGCTCGAAATAGGATTTCAGCCATGGTGATTGTTTAAATTTCACTTGGAGAAGTAGGTATCCCTAACCTTAATGTAACATTTTTGTATAGTTCAAAGCAGTTAAAACTAAATGCTGAGAGGCTGTAACTTATAATCTTCTTCCTGGTAACTTGATCATATGGCAATTTTATCTATAACTCTGTTAATTTTCTCGTATTTTTGTTTCCCCACGTATTGTAACATATTATTAAATACAAGACAACGGTTGTTCTGTAGAGTGCTTGTGATCTTTGTCCACATTTTTGTAAGCGTATTATTAAACCCCTATATTGTATTGAAGAAAATTTACTTTCTTCTAGTACCTTGTCTAATTTTCAATATTACTGAATGTTAATTTCTGTCTGAAATGTAGAGTAGCCATCACCTTTGTGAACTCTTTCGTTTTGTCTGAAATGTAGAGTAACCATCAGCTTTGTGAGCTCTTTAGTTTTCATTGGAGGTTTTTCTAAATTCTGTGTTTAAATCGCTATAAGACTTCAGTCACACCCTCTGAACTTCAAAAACTCTATGACTTTTCCTCGGTGGATGCCTTATAATACATAAATATTTTTTTTTTAATGAATACATTATTGTGGGGCCTCATCAAATCGGTTAAACGAATCGATGTAATTGTATGGCATCACCCCTTTTTTTCATCAACAATTTGAAGTGTTTCACAGACACATCACTAAGTTGTGACTTTAAGTTGGGAAACTCCGGAAGATAAACCTCTAGTTATCCAATGAAGAAGCAAAATAAAAACGGAAACTGTCAATGAAACGAAATGTTTTGTGAAAAAAATGTACTTCTCCTTAGTTATGGGGAGTAAATCCACGTTTCCTTGCATTTTAGAAGCTATGTCACTTATTATGAAATGAGCATCATATCCGCTGAGGTTATGAAAAAACAACAGGAACGGTGTGTGAGTCCTTATAGTAGACATTGCATCCTTCGTGAGCTGCTCCACGATAGTTATTTCCAGCAATCAAACGGTTGTGATCCCTTACCTTTTTACATTCTGGAGTGAAATGCTGCTCGCAAATATGACAAGTCTTTGCAGTACCGATACTATTCAAAGGCACTATCATTGACTCAATTTATCTAATTTTTGACTCAACAAATTTTGCAATATCAGGCAACTCATCGACAAACCATTCAATGCAGCCACCACCTCGATAACTCTTGAAATGGGAAATGCTATCGCCATAGGAACATTTGAGGTAGTAGCCTGCACTGAACGCTTTATGTTTTTGATATTTCATACTTTTATCCCCTTTATCCTCTTTCTACAAACATAATCGTGTCTATGATTTTTTTTAAATTTACCATCGAATATATATATTCCTCATTTAATTTATTTTCGTGATGATAGCATCGTCTTGTTTAATTTTATGTTATTCCTCATGGTATTTCAAGATTTTCAACGAAAACTACGTTCATTAACACCTTTAACTCTATCAAATTCTCCACCATATACTGTTTTTTATTTTAACAGAACACACCAAGCTCCATGACCTAACTGATGGGGTTGAAACTTGGGTGTCTAAAAGTATACTCTGGCATGTGTATCCTATGTCAAATGGTTTGAAACTTGACTATGTTTTGGTAATACAGGCCCCATACTTATCGGCCGACGTGAAGTTAGCTACACCAAAACCCATGTCTGGAGGGTCTTATGATGTCTGCCTAACTATAGTGCCAACAAAGTGTGATCTGTGATATTGGGTTTAGTGAAAATCATAGATGGAGGTCTTTGCCAAATCCAATATAGCTTGACCTACATAAATCAGTTTGTTCAGATGAATTTGAAGTTTTTAAGCTCAACAGCCACCAAGTTTTCATTAAAGATGGTACAATTTTAAAATCAGGTTTGGTAATATAGGCTGTTTTGGGGAAATTACTCGAATCGAGTAGAGTTTTTCATTAACTCAAATCAGAACGGCTGAATTCGTGGGGAAATAATTTACTGAATCCAAAAATTTAACGTTGCCCAGAGTCATGGAAATCAATTTGGTTCCTCTCATAATAAGCTCAGGCTTCAGGCTGGTTTGTGTTAAAATATAATTTAAAATAAACTGGTGGTCAAATCCTCCACCGTTATGGGCTATAACCAGGACCATTTTGAATTTTTCACGCATATTCAAAACATGATGGACGAATGGGGACATTGGATCAGCACATTTGAGAATTTGCAGACGAAGGCCACATTTTTTACAAATTTGAGAATCAAAAGAAATACAAGTATCACAGCACTGACGAAAAAAGCAAAGATTGGGTTCGTGTAGAAGAGAACCGCCAGCTCTAACCTTTTCTTGTCTCGTTTCAAGATCGTAAAAAATAAAAAGAAAATTTTCAGATGTGTCCGGCTGAATGTATCAGAAATGATTCAAAGGTTAATGTTTTTACAAATTTTGCAAAAAAATCTCCCATATTCCATAAATGCTATCTTACGTATAACTAATCAGAGGTATCAAAAATGTTAATGACAATTCTGTCTCATATAATATGACTTGAGCCAGGGTGACTGAACTTCAAAACCAATGAAATTTCTTCAATACTAAACCGTGCTCTAATGTCTGCTTCGGTGTCTCATAATGTATGATATGTTTAGTTTTATTGTGAAGTGTTGCCATCAATTTGGTTATATCTCGAAGGTCCTCAGAAAACATCATAGTTTTAGGGTTTATGTGTTGTGGGCAAAATGGAATATTCTTATGCTTATCGTGCAAGTGTTTTCTATCTTATCCAATTTAACAGTCAATTTATATTTTAAATCTATATTAAACTCTTTTACTTTTTTCCTCAGTACGCCTTTTCAAACTTCTTGAATCAATCTTCTTATTGAAAACAAGATTCTTCCACTACAGTAAACAACAATGTGGTACTGTATACTTATTATTTATCCTAATACCGTCACCTCATTTTAATGTACTATCTTCTCCTCAATATTAACCTCAAATGTAAACATCATTTTTTACCAATCTGTTTTTGCTGTGGGGGAAATTACTTGAGCTACACACAGTTTTCATCGACCCCCAAACGAAAATGTCCAACTCCTTAAATATTTTCCTTTTTTTTTGTACACATACTGGGTTTTTACTCATAAAGAAACTTTTATAGGTGCTATTGGTGCTAACACTGAAGAGCGAAAAACATACTCTTTAAAACACAACACGAAGTTCCAGATGTCACATTCTCTAATGGAGAAAATTTAACCAACAATATCTGAAAGAGGTAGAAGAAAACAATTAACACAACCTGCATATCCTAAGGATCACTCTATATTTTATTGTAAGAAAAATCTAATCTACACCACCTAAAAGTGAAACTCTCATCAAAAATGTATGGTATGTAATGATTATCCTGTAACAATTATAAATATTTATGAATCTTCAATAAATTTTTCGTTTCTTGAAATATCGACAAATTCATACAATTTTTCTTTTGGTAATAATGTTTTGGTATTTTTAGCAACACTACGACACATACATATTTTCTTATCTATAAACGGCTGAAACTTACTTTTCAATCAAACTATTCTCTACGATTCTTTTTGTTATCGCCTGTTTACGATTATACTCAATAAAATTCCATCCAACGAAACCACGACAGCTTTTATCGCTTGACCACAAATACCTTTTTAGACCTTATTGTATGTATACATAGTAACGAAACGGTTTTTTTTCGCATTTATCTACACACTTTGCAATCCACGCTGCATAGTTTCATGATATTTACTAATAACCAATTATAAAAATCTATTTTGAGGAATGATGGGGACGTGTTCATACTGCTATTAGGGGCGCAAAATTGTGAATGAAAATACCAAAGAGTGGAACTAAAACTTTGGGCGTCTGCCTATACTTCGATCATCCACCATCCTTTTTTCATTTTATTTCATGCACCCATTTTCACTACGTCCAACAACTCAAATACGTCAAACCGACTTCTACCGATCTCACCTACCGACGATCCCCGATGATGATGACCACACCCTATCTCTTCTCTGTTCAACGGTGCTTCGCAACTCTTATCTCAATGACACCACATCTTTCATGATAATATTTAATTTTTTCATTACCGATTATTGGGAAAATATTGGGGTCTGACGTCATTATCATCTCATGACTAACATGTTACGCTGTCACATGGTCACTTAAGGCCATTGGGGAAGCAAAATTGGTAACCTAAAATACAAGGAGTGGAGGGTGGAAAAATAAAAACGACTGGGGCGTCTGCGCGGGGCGGCTGAGCGGATGGGCGTCTGTCTGCCTATACCCCCCTCTATCTCTTCTCTGTTCAACGGTGCTTCGCAACTCTTATCTCAATGACACCACATCTTTCATGATAATATTTAATTTTTTCATTACCGATTTTCGGGAAAATATTGGGGTCTGACGTCATTATCATCTCATGACTAACATGTTACGCTGTCACATGGTCACTTAAGGCCATTGGGGAAGCAAAATTGGTAACCTAAAATACAAGGAGTGGAGGGTAGAAAAATAAAAACGGCTGGGGCGTCTGCGCGGGGCGGCTGAGCGGATGGGCGTCTGTCTGCCTATACCCCCCTCTATTCTACTGGGCTCAACCGGAAGAAAGGCTTTCCGAATTCTACTGCTACTCAAATCTATTCGTAGATTTAAACTAGCGCCTCTAGCGATCGACGACGGCGAATTGATTGGGCGTTCCCAATCTTAAACAAACGCATCGTCAGTCGCCGCACCGCCTCTGGAAATATCTACCGCAAGTATAGACGAAAAGTCAGGAATAATCACCTCGAGGCCACGACTAACAAACCCGAAAATCACCGGAAGTTCAGAGATTACCGGTCGTGAAAGTTTACCTTCTCAGAATTGGTTACTTACAAAACATACTTCGAAAATCATCAAACTGAATCAAATGAATACTGCTTTTATTTATTGGCGTCTTGAATATAAACTTATTGCAAGAGTATTACAACAAAATAGAATACTTAAATGTCAACGAATATGATCACATTTCCACCACAAATAACTCTACTATACTCAATTGTGAAAACATAATAAAAATATATAATTCAATGATAAATTCATAGATGTAGGCGAAAACTTGGCGAGCACATGAAACAATTTACCAAATGAATAAGAGGCTACCCAATGCCTCAGTTTCAACATCTACTGATGAAAAATAATTCAACTCTCTGATTAGGGAATTAAAAAATAATAAATCGATTAGGATTGACGAAATCAAAGCAAAAATACTGAAATATATCTCAGCCTACATTCTGGATCCTTTATGTTGATCATAAATAAATGTTTATTGATGGGTATAGTTGGCTTGAATAAAATAAATTGAAACTATTTCTCTTCAAAATGAACAGGCAATTCGTGATGAACTTACTTGAACAAATGACTATACTTTTATACACTTTTTGTCTATATTATACATTTACGTCAATATTTCTATTTATTTTTTAACGTGTTCAATTTATGATCTATTTATCTTGTGGAAATTATGAATGTAGGATAGAGAAGATAGTAATAACTTTTGTCTTATTTCCACTACAATTTAAGGTATTTAAGGAAAGGTATTTAAGGACTTAAATCGAAGTGGAAATCAGACAAAAGTTACAACTATCTTCTCTATCCTTCATTTATATATTTTTTATTATTTGAGGAATTTCTCACACTATGGAATTTTAATGCACCTCATGATGCCCACGAGAATATTTTGGTTAATTTATAGTGACCGCATTTGATTACATATATAACCTCAAATTATTTGATCCTACTCATTTTATTCATTCATTATTCATACAATTCATTCAATTTTATCAAGAATGTATCTTACATCTATTTATATTTAATTCAGTTTTAAATTTAATTTCATATATATTATTGTAGGTATTTTTATATTGTGTCTCACGTAATTTTTAATTAATTCAAAACTCTAACTCTGTTTTTCTGTTGTGAATTAAGTGCAAAAGCACTAATCGCACATCAGTTAGTTTTGTTCATATTGTTCTGATTGCAGTTGAATTCTAATCTTTTCGTGAATGAAGTTTATCAAAATCATTCTGAACCAGAAAAAATTATTGAAAAACAAAATCATAACGATTGAAAAATTCTCCTTCAGATGACCTCACAAAAGAAATTCATGAAACAAACCTGACAAAACAACAACAAAACAATATGTAGTAGTAATAGTAGTATTTATGGGGAGGCTATTGTTACAGCCAAGCAAGTAGGCCCTCAAGGGCCTTTTTTGCCATTCCCTACTCTCCTCAAAGTCTGGGTGTGTAGTGTTTAGGTGCTTGTCAAGGAAGCGAGTTCCTTCAATACGCCTCCTCAAGCGCCAGAAGGGTTGGTTCTCGGTCGGGCGGTGTGGTGGCCGCAGACAATTCTATCACCGGCTACCAGACCCGCAGTATCCGATCCGAGGCCTCTCCTCGGCTTTCATTGGATATCAGTTCTCCAGTTCCCACTGCGAGTTCCTTCTATGCACCTCTGCGGCAAAGTCCTGGTAGGGCTAATTCTCAATAGGGTGGTGCGGAGGCCGCGGGTGATTCATTCCCCGGCTACCAGTCCCGATCCAAGGCCCCTCCTCGGTCCCCACCGAAGACAAGATTTTTCAGTTCCCGCAGCGAGTTCCTTCGATCCTCCTCGTGAAAACCCTGGTAGGGTTGGTTCTTAACCGGGCAGAGCGGCGGCCGCAGGTGATTCATCATCACCGGCTATCAGTACCGCAGCACTTAATCCGAGGCCCCTCCTTAGCTTCCACTGAAGACAGTTTTTCAAGTTCTCGCATCCCTCTGTAATGTGTGAGTGGGTATGTGTTGTGTCGGGAGAACTTTTGTGTTTTTGACGGCGGCGTACGGTGAGCTAGGGCCCACGGGTCGCTACTCCAGTTGGCTGCAACGCCTCAGTCACCCTTGGGGTAACCTAAAAATATACTCTATACTGCAGAAAAATGGAGCGGTGAATCGTTAGAACTATCATTATTATCGAGACCAGTAACCACTACCACTTCAGATCAGGAAAGGGAACTGTTAAAGTCCCCTAAACCTACTGAAGCAGATCAGGATGAGGCAACCAAAGTTATGGATAGCCTCAAACTGAAACGCACTCGACTTCCATGGTCGAGAAGGAAAGTGCTAAGTCGCTTGTTCAAGAGCGGAATGGCATACGATACCGCCTTAGAGCAGGTGCTGAAGGGTCTCGGCCAGTCGAAACAGCAACCGGAAGAGGGAAAATCCCACTCCGAAGCTGCTGGAGTAAACAAGCGCCTCAGATCCGACGACAGCACGCCGGAACACACGGCAAAGAAAACCTGTTCGGGGGCACCCAAACCCTCGTACGGAGCAGTGGCTGGGGGCAACAAGGTGGGCTTAATCCACCCTGAATATCCTACCACAGCTCTAACAGGCGAACAACTAAAGGCTCTTCAGCGATCCATTATGGAAGCTGTGAGCCTAATACCCGATGAGGGCCCGCAAGTGAGGTTCCAGAGCTGTACTCATCGGCCTGGATGGCTACAAATCACCTGCGCGGACAGCATCAGTGCCAGCTGGCTGGAGGAGGCATCCAAGCAACTCCAACCATGGGAAGGGGCGAAAATCAAATTCGTCCAAGGGCAGGACCTTCCAAAGCCATTCATCTGTGTGGCATACATCCCGGACGATGAAGCCGACGAACGACTCACGGCCGGGATGGTGCTCACCAGAATGAAAAAAATGAACCACGGTCTGGCCACTCAGGAATAGGTAATACTGAACCGAGAGGATTCGGGCCGTGGTCAAACATGGACATTCGCGATAGATGCAATGTCCAAGTCATCCTTGGAGGAGCTGCTATGGTGACTGCTGGTGGATGATCTGCTGGCCATTCTCTCGCTGTGGGAGGTCGATCTGCAAGCATATGCTGACGATCTGGTCCTAGTAATACGCGATAAATCCGAAGAGACGATCTCCTACGCCCTTCAGGATATATTGGACACCATATATAAATGGTGTGAGAGGGAGGAAATGGTCATAGTGCCGTTCACCAGAAAAAGAAAGCTGGAACTATTAATACCTCCTTCCATCAATGGTGTAACAATTCTTTTTGCGAGTGAAGCAAAATATCTGGGAATAACCCTAGATAACAAGCTAAATTGGAACTTGCATCTGGAAAAGACTATCCGGAAGGCTAGCCTATCATTATGTACATGCCGCAGAATATGTGGCAAAACATAGGGCATGTCACCAAAACAAGTGTACTGGCTGTACGTGACCGTCATACGACCAATAATCACGTATGGCTCTGTAGTCTGGTGGAGCAAGGGCCAACAAAAAATGGCCAAGGCTAAACTTAACGGACTACAGAGACAAGCGTGTCTGGCGATTACTGGGGCCATTCGCTCCACGCCAACGGCAGCAATGGAAGCCCTTCTCGGATTACCTCCTCTTCACATAGGTTTGGAGAGAGAGGCAAGATGGGCAACATACAGACTCTACCAAGCGGCTATTAGTCTACCGCAGGCAGTAGTCATGAGAAGCAGCAGCATGCTGGAGGGCATAACAGCTCACAACATTCTGGGAATGCCCTCAGACATCATGCCTAAAACTATCAACCTTCACACGTCCTACACTGTGGTCTTCCCCGAAAGAGAAGACTGGGTTCGGAATGAAACTGACCTATGTAGGGCAAATGAACGTTGGTTTACCGATGGTTCCAAAACTTTGGAAGGTGTCGGAGCCGGAATATACGGGATAAACCTAGTAGTAAAACGCTCATAAAGTATGGGTAAATTAGCTACGGTATTCCAGGCAGAGGTATATGCCATTGAAATGTGTGCAAGGGAGCTGGAAAATCGACGCCCCACACGAAAAACAATAAAAATATTTTCAGACAGTCAAGCGGCACTGAAAGCGCTTGAATCCAATTGCTTTAAATCCAGAGCAGTATGGGACTGCAGAGAAACCTTAAACCGACTGGCACAACGCAACAACGTTAATCTAGTCTGGATACCAGGTCACACGGGCCTAGAAGGAAACGAAATAGCGGACGCCCTAGCAAAAGGGGGGGCCGAAACAACGTTCACTGGGCCAGAACCGGTAATCGGTATAGCACATAGCACTGCCAAGAATGTCATAACATCCTGGGCTGACAACAAAAGACTCGAGTACTGGCGTAGTCTATCGGGCCTAGCCCATTCCAAAGCATTTATTGCTTGCACAAGGAATAATCAGGACTCTGACAAGCTGCTAGAACTCAGTAGAGCACATCTCAGAGTTATAATAGGTTTGCTCACTGGCCACTGCAAACTCAAACACCACATGCATAAAATCGGACTTGCACAAGATGCAGAGTGCCGCCTATGCATGGAGGAGGATGAAACGGCTAAGCACATTTTATGTACATGCCCCGCAGCGGCCAGAACCAGATTTTCAACATTTGGCAATACAACAGTAAGGCCAGAGAACCTGGTAAATTGTTCTCCCAACGTACTCCTCAATTTCGTTAAGAGATTGGATATACTGGGAGAAATATAACCATAGGGTGAGCCACAATAGACCATTGGCCGCAGTGGAGGGCCTGATATGGGCCCACTCACGTTCAAACCTAACCTAACCTAACCACTACCAAGAAAGACGGTTTCTGAATTTTTGAGAAGGTGATTATAAATAACAGTGAATGGCGTTGTGAATCTAGATTTCCTACCAGTAGTAGTAGTAGTAGTAATTTAGGGGGAGACCGAAATTGCAGCCAGGCACAAATCTACATTCTTCCTTCTAGGCTTCCTTTTCAAACCTTCGTGAACTCCTGATGAAGGTCAGTATGTTTTTCCATTCCAGATCGGTAAGTTCATCTTGTTGGAGTACGCGAGTACGCCTCGTACTCGCCGAAGAAGTGTGACGAAATTTCTTCGTTCTCTTCGCATTTGCGGGTTGTCTTCAATACGAATTAGTGATAGTTGTCTGCCTAACTTGTTATGCC
The DNA here is from genome assembly GCA_958502065.1 of Chrysolina americana. Lineage (NCBI taxonomy): Eukaryota > Metazoa > Arthropoda > Insecta > Coleoptera > Chrysomelidae > Chrysolina > Chrysolina americana. The sequence goes on from OY293420.1 coordinate 37,207,696, forward strand.
CTTTAAGTATTCTTTTAAGGAGGCGTAGTGCTCGGCGGTTTCTGGCAAGGAGTCATGCCGTCCTTGACTTGCTGGAGCAGGCCACAAAGTCTTTCGACTGTCTGCAGCTGGTATTATCAGCAGTACCTCCAACACCGCAGTTGGAGTCGTTCTCATTGCACCCGTTATTACCAAACAGGCCAACCTCTGCACCTTACCAAGTTTTAGCATAAGTGTGCTGCCCTGTGCACCTGGCCACCACACAGCTGACCCATATTGGATCTTTGGTCTTACGACTGCCGTGTACAGCCAGGGGTGTAATTTTGACTGTTTGCATTGATAACGTATACGTGTATCGTCCCATTCTGATGCCCTTTGCATGTCGTTGACATGCTATCAGTAACTTACAATGTAAAAATACGCGTACTCGTTAATATTGCGAACGGTCCAGAATAGCTCCCTAACGCATACTCTCCGGGTTAGTACACCAATTACTTAGTACAATTCTTCTAAGTTGCCATAGGACTTTTATATAATCTTATCTACATGCGGCGTACATGAAAGTTTGGAGTCCAGGACTACCCCTAGGCATTTGACCTGCCAGACTGGCTCCAGCTCTTTGCTAAACATGGTAGGTGGCCTGAACCCGTCTTTTTTCTTTTGTTTGGTGAACAGGATCGGTAGGTGGCCTGAACCCGTCTTTTTTCATTTGTTTGGTGAACAGGATCATCTCTGTATGCGGTCGCAGACGACTCCGATGAATCGTCCGCTAACTAACGCGTATTCTTGTGCCTCGAAATCTTCATCTGTGTGTTTGACAAAAGTTCGTCCATGACTAAGAACCATATATGGGGAGAGAGGCAGCTTCCGTGAGGGCAGCCACCTCCCACCTCGGCATTCAGTCTGAGGTCGCCTTGGGATACCTCGACCTTTCTCCTCGTTAGCGACTATACAACCCAGCTGACCATCGAGTGAGTTTTTCCTCTGGTCGTAAGTGCTGCCTATATGGTCGCCTTGTGAAACGCGCCTTCCACATCGAAGAACACTCCTAACGTTACCACTTTGAAACTCAATGCCCTTTCAGTCCTTCGCACTACAGTGTTGAGGGCCGATTCTGTCGACCTTCTCCTTCTGTATGCATGTTGATTTCTGTGAGAGGGGCTCACTCTTGTAGGTCCCTCTAACAAGAACCTTTCCAACACCATTTACAGCGTTTTTAGCAAAAACGGTGTTATACTGATGAGTCTGAAGGACTCAGCTACTGTGTAGTCTCTTTTCCCCGCATTGGGAATAAAGACTACTCTCGCTGATTTCCAAGTCTTTGGAATATACCCCAGCACTATGCTGGATCGTAATATCATAACCAAGATTGGGATAAGAAATTCCAGGCCCCTCTGTAGCATTGTCAAAAAAATTCCATCGGGTCCTGCTGCCTTATAAGGGTTGAACTCGTTCACTGTCCAGGCTATGACGTCGGGCGTAACAACCTTCTCCGCCAGTTGCCAATCCCCATGGGGGATTTGCTGTATTGACAGGGTCTGTTCGTCATCTTCAACACCTCCTGGGAAGTGTACCTCCAGCAAATATCTGAGTAAATCTTCGGAGGATGTTGTCCATGTCCCATCTACTGTCTTTGAGGTTGTTATGGAACCTTCTATCTCGTTGCTCAGAATTCACATGAGTCTTGCGGATTCGGTGAGGGAGTTGATTTATCCACAGTAAGATCTCCAGCTAGCTCTTTTACTTTTTTGTAACTCTTTTTTGAACTCCCTTCTCGCGGTTTTGTAGATTTCTCACGCTTTTTGTGAGCCTTCCTGGTCGTTTTTCTCAGGCCCTTCAACGACTGATTCCACCACCGAACCAAGCGTTTTGGGACATGCATCTTCAAATGCCTTGGTCATTGTGTGCTTCCTAATTCTTCTACTTCCTGCGGAAAATTTTCTGTCTGGTACCCTTTGAGCCCTGAGAGACCTTCTAGGAAGGTGTCCCAGTTGGTTGCTCTAGAGTTTCGGCGTTGGGGAACATTCTCTACTTCAGCGCAGATATTGAACCTTATCATTCGGTGGTCTGACATCGATATGTCTTCCGATACCCTTCGGTTCGTTATATCTCCTACTATGTATCTCGTTGCCAACTTAAAGTTAATCACCTTCTGCCAGGTGTGGTTGAAAAACGTTGATTCCGTTCCTCTATTCAATATCTCCAAGCTGGTCCTCGTTAGATATTCTAGTAGTGGTTCGCCACGCGCGTTGACGTCTGTGCTGCCCCACATTGTGTTATGAGCGATTTCCTACAAAATTATTTTGGGGTGTTATTTCAGCAGAAAATGAGACATTTCAAACACTGTTCGATATAAAATTATCAGATATAGGCCAGGCAAAATAGACCGGCAATTCACTATAATTACAAACATTTCTTTTGCACCGTCATATGTTAAGGTATCCAGTAAAGACTCAATATAACAATTTGCACAAAAATCCGGGGACCAGAAATTAGGCAAATTCGCATAAAACGCTAATTAGCAAATATCTCCTTGGGCAAAATTGCAAACATTGTGCAAATTGTAGATGTATCAACGAACTTCTTTTCTACATTCCTCTTGAAATTTGCACCTGCAATTTTCAACTAAAAATACGAATAATCCTCAATTACGTTGTAATTAGCGCTAATTATGATAACAAAATTGCAAACATTGTGCAAATTTGTGGTAAATCATGGTACAGTCACCCCTAAAATGTTTTGAATTTGCACGCTTGTCATGCGTACGGAACATCCAAAAAACATGGATAACGCTAAAAACAGTCTCAGAGGCAGAGTTTTAGGGGTCACAAAATTGCAAACATCATTTTCGTGTTTTGCAAACTTTGCTGGTATGATCTTAAGTCGCCAATTGAGTTTGCACTCTTTTCAGTATACCGAAAGATGGCAGGAATGAACAGTATCTTTAGAAGCAATTTTTGCACATGCCACAAAATTACAAAATTTGTGCATTTTGTCCGTTAAGTTCTGCTTTGGCAAACTAGTCCATGTATAAATTTGCAACCCTATAAAATGTGGGTAAAGCCGGGAAATAGAATATTATCAATCAAGTCGATTTTCGCGGGTGACACAAAATTCCAAACTTTGTGCAATTTTTTCTCAAAGTTCTAGTATGGCAAACAAGGCTACTCATAAATTTGCAACCCTATAAACCGTCGGGAAAACAGGTCAGTAGCATAAGAAGGTCAAACTAAATCTGAGGTGTAAAGGGGGAAATAAGAATCCCGACCGATAGAGGCGGAGCTCCATCATAAAGAATAGCGTCTCACTCTAACTGATTGGGGTGTCAAATATTACAGTTATAGTAAATTTGAACGCTTTGAGTCTTCGATGATCGTCATCAAACGCTATCCGCTTTTACGATTTATTTGTATGTACAAAACATTGCCCAGTAATTTTTAAAGGGTATGACATTTCAGTTCAATATTTTCTTCATTAGGATGAATATTTCGAATAATGAATTAGTTGAAGATGTAGGTAGGTATGAGCAGACATCAGATATGATCAAAAACCGCGATTATCGGCATATAGGTACACAAAAATGGTTTAAAACAAAAACCACGGGACTTCATGATATAACTTTTTTTTAGGTAGAATTACATCCAAACGAACAGAATACAATGATTCCATGTAGTAAAAAATGATTTTACGTATTTTACAGTATTTTCAAAACGTGTCGAATAAATAAGTTTTTCAAGTATGTCAGCCCTTTTCCCCCTACTAGACGTATGGGAAAAATCCAAATGCAATACTGGTACAAATCGTTCAGCGAAAAAAAAATGTACTTCCTTGCGGTGGTATGGCGGCCTTTGGGAACCGTCGGAAACGTATGGCAAGGTGATTTCCGTAAATGGCTACTCGACGATGATTAGCTGCGCAAAAATTTGCCAAATGGTTGAATAGTTTTTTTTATTAATGTATTCGTGTCGGTATGACGGGCTGTAAGTCACACCGGAGAAGTATGGCATTACGCTACCGCCTACTTCTTTTTTTATCAACTATCGGAAAATACAAGCATTTTTGTGGAACAAATCGTTCGACACTCGTTATTTATCCGACACGTTCGATTAACGCCCACGCGATTGGGCCGCCGGTACCAGCGCTATGACCATCATTTTCTTTTTTGTCATTCCGTAATTAGACCCCGGAGGCCATAGTGGTACAAATGACTTAATATTTTGTCACCATCTCCTGGTGTGATAGTCCCCTCCTCTGTTAACTTTTGAACGGTTTGACGTACAAACATAAATAAAAAAAACTGTTTGGAGGGTTTCACCGATAGTACTTTTTGAAATGGGACACACTGTGATTGCTCGATAGATAGCGCGGGGGGCACGTCAACTAAAACGAAAATCAGGGGGGGGTTATTAAAATTCATTCAAGTATCCATAGTATACAGCAAAAGTGCATAGTTATGTGAGGGCGCTCAAATCAATATAGAAAAATACTCCAAAATTGAGTCTGCAGGGTGTCAGCAAAAAACACTTTGACGGTGTGATTTTGAATGGATCCCTGCAATTTTTTTTCGTCAACAAAGATAAAAGTGAAAGTGATGTATATCTCGAAGAACTTGTTCTGAAAAAAATATAACTAGTGATATAAAAATGGAAATCATTTTAAGATGTTTTTTTGAAATATTGAAAAAGTACTCCGAGAGATTCCTAGATCAAACTTTTTAAAATTGGATGGTGAAAGAAAATTTTCAGTTCACCCAGCGAGCTCCGAGTATGTTGATTTCTCCCGTTCTTTGTTTCACCAATAGCCACTAATAAGGTTAATCCCCTCTTATCTTAGTAGGTTTACATAAATACATTTTGCAATAATTGCTTATTATCATAACTGAACAATTTATTGTTGCCTCCTCATTGCTAGACTCATAAACGGAGCTGTCAAACTGGCATTATGGCACAATGAGCAAAGCCATCTTCAAAAATAACATTCCTTAAAATTGGGGAAACTGTTGTTTGGAGTTCATTTCTCTCTTAAAAATAAACTAGTGCACTTAAAGGCATGAACCAAAAAACAAAATGTTGAAAAGGAATGGTTCCTAACAAAAATTGGTATTTTGAAAGAATTTGACCACGAATATATTCCACAGTATGTTTTTAAATTAAGGTTTAACAACAAACTTCTAATTAACCCTGTATAATGACAAATAAGCCAGCATATAACGAAAGACTGAGTGTGCAAGTTTCAATTAATAATTTTATTTACAGTTCAATAAAAAGAATTTTGAAAATTGAACCAATAATGAAAAAACTACCTCAAATTTTACCAAATATTAAATTGTTGCGTTTTTTGCATGTGGGTGAATTAGATTATTCGCAAATTATAAAATAAAGAAATTCAATAGTATGTCCGAACTTTTCAGAATATTCGAAGAAAAATATTTAAAGGATTTGGAATGCTTTGAAAACACCAGTAGGAACAGTAAAAGCTCCTAAAAAATTATGTTTACCAAAGCAAACAAAACAGAAAAGTGAGGATCTTGTACCTCCTAAGGCGACCATCTGTCAAATGTGTACGAAACCAATTATAATCAGTAAGATAGGATGGAGTACAAGGGAAGATCATTTGGCATTACCGTATCTTTTATGATAAATTAATTATTTCGACATTATAATCGTGATACATCAAACTGTTAAATTCTTGATATTGTTCGATCTTATATAATGTATAAGAACTGGTCAAAACCGTCTTGCATCAAGAAGTACTTCAGAGTGCGATAAACAAAAATAACGTTTTTAATGACAACGTTTGACATTACATACATTTGAAGTAAGTTTTTTCAGTCTATGTTATTACACACAACGTGGATAATTAGATTAAAGTCTAAAACTCTTCAAGCTGTTGGAAAAAGTGAGAATTAAATGAATTTCAATGCTCAATGGCCTATCGAAACATTCGTGACAAGTCGGCTTGACTCGCAGCAGGGCCGCATGCTGATAAATTTGGTTCTGGGCGGTGCAGGGGAGAGGACGTAGCTATGAATTTATTAAGGGCGAGGAGTTATACAAAAATGTCTGTTTGTTATCGACGTGAAACTAATAATGAAATACAAAATGTCACAAAATATGAGTAATTTCAAAACATGATTTATGAAAAATTTAAACCCTTAAAAAAAAGATAATAAGCAATAAATTGTTCTGGACAAAATGATCATTCAAATGAAAATATTGTAACAATTTCGAGATCGGCCTCGAGACCGGCCCTGATCATCCAATTACACTCCACACTCGAAATGTAAACAAGTTCTCTTCTGACAAACACATGACTCATCCGTGGAAGAGACGCAAACCCCCTAACCGAACATTCTAGGAACCTTTAAGAAGTCGCCGAACAAAGATCGAAAACTGTAAATGCTACTATATATAGCCGCTGTATAGCAGATGGCAGAACAGTCACAATTCAGAGTTAGTTACGGTTCCAGAGTTCGCTGATAGATAGCCACACTAGAAATAAATTGAAATAGTTATTGAAGTAAATGTTTTAGTGAATAATTTTTGTAAATAGTGTTTTAAATAAATTAGGAAAATTAGTTAGTGCAGTTTTACTACAATATAAATATACTTCCTTTTTAAGAACGAGAGAAGAATTTGGCAAGAGAAAAAACTTCCAAAATAGAACAAACATAGAATCGCTTTGTCTAGTCCGAGGCGAACGGAAGGGTGATCACGGCGATTGCGTCGGAAAGCCGGACGGGGATGGTTTTCCGAAGTTTTGTGGGTTTGTAAATAGGTCAACTTGTATGATTTTTCAGAAGTGTGGGAAAAAATTGCACAAAGTTTGATTTTTTTTTTATCTAGCTTTATTTATTGTCCCATCAACTTCTACAGTTATTGAAGACATTCATTGGTATTTTGGTACTAAATTTTGTTCATCAGATTACTATCTTTTAGAAAGTTTATCACATTTTCAGTTACTGTTATTGTCGTCTCTTTGTTGGTGGTATAATGGGCATTCTTGAAGGATGTGTTTCACAGTAATTTTTGTTTGGCAAATATCACAGTGTGGTTCTTCTGTTTTGGCTATGATATGGCCATGGGTGAGTCGTGTATGTCCAATACGGAGTCTTGCGAAAATGACCTGATGTTTCCTGGACATTCCGGTGTATTTCCATTTAAGTATTGATTGCTTTATTTCCTTCAATTTAGATTCACTGTTGTTCCATTGTTGTTGCCAGCTGTTGTTTAAAATATTCTTCACAGCCGTTTTGGAATCAGATTGGACAGTTATATTTGTACTTGGTGGTCCATCGCTATTTGCTGTATTTTTTGCAAGCAGGTCAGTTTTTTCATTTCCTTCAATGCCAATATGGGATGGAATCCCTACGAATATGATATTCTGTTCATTCAGTTGGTGGTGTTGAAGTTCTACTTTTATCATTTGAAGTATTGGATTGTTAGGATAGATTTGGGAGAGGCTCATTATGGAACTGAGGGAGTCAGTAAGGATGAGGGTATTCGGCAATTGTTAATTTTTTGTATATTCCACGGCTTTCCAGGTTAATTTTTTATCAAATGTCATCCCAAGGAATCTTGTAGTGGTTGATTATGAAGTCGTAATAGTGGTTTTATGCAGTTGTGTTTTTTCGTGAAGAGTATGCATTTCGTTTTGTTGAGTGAGAATCGTAATACTGTTTTCTCTGACCATTTCTCAAGATATTTATTCTACGGCATTCTGTAAGTTTTCCTGGAGAGTATCAGAGTTTTTCCCTTTGGTGTAAATTACTAAATCGTCTGCATAAAGTCTGCCTTTCACAGGGTTTTTGATATGTTGAAGGATATTATTGACTGCAATCAGAAAGAGCGTTGTACTTATAGCGGATCCTTGTGGAATGCCGTTCATTTGGATCCGTTTGGAAGAAGTGGTGTTATTTGTTCTTACTTGAAAGTTGCGCTTCTTCAAGAAATTTGATACGAATTTCAGATCGTTTCCCTTGATGCCCCATGCCTGTAAGGTTTTTATGATATACCTCCAAATAGTGTCATACGCCTTTTTGAGATCAAAAAATATTGCTAAGCATTGTTGTTGGTTTGCAAAACTTTCATGAATTTCTGATTCGAGGCATATCAAATTGTCTGCTGTGGATCTGTTCATACGGAAACCACTTTGTTCCGGAATCAGTAGATGATGTCGTTCTAGGTACCATGTAAGTCTGTTGTTGATAATTTTTTCTAGGACTTTACATAACACACAGGTGATAGAAATCGGTCGGTAGGAATCTAGATCTGTCTTAGTTTTTTTTGGGTTTGAGGATGGGAATAATTATGGATTCCTGCCACGCTCTAGGAAAAACATTTTCAGCAGTATTTTGTTATACATTTCGAGTAAATATGTCTTAGCGCTAGTTGACAGTTTTTGGAGGAATATAAGTGGTATGTTGTCAGGTCCTGGGCTGGTGTTTTTGCTTGTAAATAGAGAATTATTGAGCTCGTCTAGTGTGATTGGTAAGTTGATGTTGTTATCGGTTTCATCGTTATAATCTATCTGTGATCTTTCGCTGACTCCTGGAAAGTATTTGTGTATGATGAGGTACAAGAACTGTTTTCATAGTGGTCGGCAAATTTTTCAGTTATTTCCTGATTTCCAATGATGGTTTCATTGTCAGTTATTAGTAGTTTTATATGCCTGTTGTTGTCGACATTCGACAGTTTTTTAACTTTGTGCCAGACGTGACTCATCGGGGTTGTGCTGTTTATACTTGATAAAAAATTTCTCCATGATTTTCTTCTGCTTTGTTTTATTGTGTATCTTTCGATAGCTCTTTTCTTCTTGTATTCTAGTAGGTTTTCTTCTGTCTTGTGTCTTTTGTAAATGTTGTATGCATATTTACTCTCTTTGATGGCTTTTCCGCAATGTTCGTTCCATCAAGGAACTAATTTATGTTTAGGAGGGGGTTTGACTTTATCTATAAATTTGTTTGCAGATTTCAAAATTGTAGTTGTGAAAATGTTGAGTATTTCATCTGTCATCTATGGTATTAGGTTCAGAAATTTCATCTAAGTCCAGTTCTATTTGTTGTGTATAGCTTGTCCAATCAGCTCTTTGAAAGTTCCAATTTCTGGAAATATTGGAATCAGTGTTATCACTTCTTTTATTGAAAGTGATTTGAATCGGGTAGTGATCACTATTGTATAGGCTGGATAACACATCCCACGATAAATATGGAAACAGACATGGGTCACAAACACTCAGGTCTATTGCTGATGTGTTACCAGTATGTATTCGAATCTAGTGTTTCGTCCGTCATTCACTATATACATATCAAGTTTTGAGATAATATCTTCTATTATTTTTCCTTTTCTGTTATGATTTTTGGATCCCCATATAGGGTTGTGGCCATTGAAGTCGCCGAGTATTATTTTTGGACTTGGAATCTGCTGTATCAAGTTAGTGAGTTCATTTTTGTCTAGGTCAACTCCTGGTGGTATGTAAATGTTACATATATTTATTTTCTTCTCTGCCTATATGGTTACTGCCACAGCTTCTAAATTTGTATTGATGTAAAGTTGTTGGGATATGTATTTGTTATTCACATATATGGCTACTCCACCACTCGCTTTAATGGGATTCGTTCTGTTTTTATAAATACTTGTAAAATGTTTGAGTTTATGTGCATAGTCATCTTTAAAATGGATTTCTTGCAGACAGATAATTTCGGGGGATAGTTCTGATAGTAAGATCTGGAGCATTTCATAACGGGTAGGGTACCCGTTGACATTCCATTGTAATAAAGAAGTGAAGATGGAGCTAGAAGGTGTCTTGAGAGGAGTCTTATGATGCTTCTGATTCGGGTTCATAGTCGAGTTCTATAGATTCCATTTCGATCTGTTTTCTCATTTTACGTTGAATTTTAGTGCACTTCGTTTTCATTCGTTTATCTGTGAAGTATGGGTACACTTGTTTCAGTAATTCCAAAAATGAAGGAATGTCGGAGGTATAGGTTTTGGCCAGGCTTAGAAGATCATTCGTACCGGTTGCGTTTTCGTAAAAATCGGAGATTTCTTCAAATGTAACGCACGTTTCGTCTTTGAAAAGTTCTTTTGCAAGGGCAATAAGTTGGTTGAATTCGGACTCGTTTGGGTGATTAGGTCTGATCTTTTTTGGTGGCATTTGGTTTGGTTTTGGAAATTGTTCTCTATCGTCTGACGTCGTTGGTGGGGGAGTTATCACGTCGGAAATGGTGCGCTTGGCTGTTGTGGTAGGAATAACTAAAAGAGTGTTGGACATCAAGTTTGGTTCGTTGGTTTTCTGAATATTATTGGGTGTAACGATGTGATTTTCGGTGATTTGATCTTGGGAGTTTGCATTTTCAATATGATGAATGGTATCGGAGGTAGTTTGTGCTGTTGAAGCAGATATTGTTTGGTTCAAGTTAAGGCTGAAACACAATGGAAGTTTTATGTTTTTAGTTTTAATTGTCATAATTTTGGATATTTTTTCAACGTGAAACCATCATAGCCATAATTATTCTGATCAAGCCTCATAAACCATCTTGTTGGTGAAATTCAAGCTTTATTTTTCAATACTGTTTTGCATTTTGTTTTATTTTAAAAATTGATATCCAAAATCTCAAAACTTAAAACTTATAACATAAAACTTTCATTGTGTCTACGGCTTTACATTTCGCAGCGATGTGTCCTTGCTTCTTACATATATGGCATAGTAAATTGTCTCGTGATAAGAAAATACGGTATGATTTATTTTCAAATGATATTAGGATTGACTCTGGTATAGGGTTTTGTGGGGGTTCAATATATTGACGACGAAAGCTCAGGATATGTTTGTATTCTGGATTGGTTGATGATCATGTTAAATACTTAGGGCTGTTCCTTGATAATAAACTAACCTGGAACATGCATCTGCAACATGTAATCAACAAGAGCAAATCAACATTTATGATGTGCAGAAGAACTTTTGGAAAAACATGGGGACTGAAACCGAAAGTCATGAACTGGCTTTACACCGCAATCATAAGACCCAGAATCACATACGGCTCGCTGGTGTGGTGGCCCAAAGTGAGACAAAGGCAGGCAAAACTTAACCTCGGAAAACTTCAGAGGCTCGCCTGTCTGTGTATCACGGGTGCCATGAGCAGCACTCCGACCGCTGCAATGGAAATCATCCTAAACCTCCCACCATTGGACATCACAGTCATGGAAGAGGCGAGGATGAGCGCATACAGACTCATACAAACAGGCAATTGGAGATCCCAACCACAAATTGGGCACACCAAAATTACTCATGTAGTCAACATTACCGAACTGGAAATGATATCAGACTACATGTTACCTAAATACTCATACGAAAAACCATTCAGAACACAGCTCAAGTGGGACGAATGGGACTCGGGAGTAGAATCACTATCATCTGGCAACATCATCTGGTACACAGATGGCTCCAAAACAGAGATAGGAACTGGAGCAGGAATACATGGAGTGAAGCCAAATAGGAACGTAATACTTCCACTTGGCAACAACACCACAGTATTCCAAACTGAGACACATGCCATAAGGACATGCATACAGATGAATCTAGACATTGGGTACAAAAGAAAACACATCTACATTCTTTCTGATAGCCAGATCGCAATAAAAGCTCTGAATTCAGTACAGATTAAGTCAAAGCAGGTATGGGAATGCCTTCAGAGCCTCAATGAACTGGCAAAACACAACAAGGTAACACTTGTGTGGGTGCCTGGACACAGAGGAATCGAAGGTAATGAAAAAGCAGACCAACTTGCCAGACGAGCTTCTGAACTACCATTCACAGGCCCAGAACCAGTGTTTGGCATCAGCAAAACCCGATGAGGAAACCTAATAAATGAGTGGAAGAAAACAAGACACCAAACATATTGGGACCAAATCGAAGGGCATCGACACAGCACAGCCATGGTGAGGCACTTAAGCCAAACACTGACGGCTGACATTCTCAACCTGGAGTGCAGACTTTGTGGTGACGAGGAGGAAACAGCCTCTCACATCATCTTCGAATGCGACGCGCTGTACAACAAGCGCTACAGAATATTTGGACAGACCAACCTAGAAATAATAATAATAATAATAATAATAATGACTTTATTAAGGCGGGGCTCAGTCATAGACTGCTCTGGCCCAACCTGAAATTATATTCGAAATTACAAAAAAAAATAAGTACATTTCTTATATCAGATATGACACAATTTAATAACTTTCTATTATTTTCCTGACAATATTTAATAATATTCAATGGATCAATTTTCAATGAATATAATTGCTGACTCATTTGAAAAATATTTTGAAGGGTTTTTCAATTAACAAAATGACTGATTAATTTGGATTTGAAAGTACTCAGAGTAGTCATGGATTTGATATTTGTGGGCAAGGAGTTATATATAGAGGATGCACAATACGAAAAGGAGCTCTTAAAGGCAGAAGTGGAGTGTGCAGGTACTTGTAGTAAGTATGGATTTCGTCTGCTCCGTGACTGAATTTCCTGTGCGAAAATAATTTTGTTTCTTAGGTAAGAAGGGACGCTGAACAATATAATTTTATGAACGAAGCAAGCATAATGGATGTCTCTTCTTACGTGTAGTTTATTTAATTTTTGTTCAATATAACTAGGTGTGATATGATCTCGTCTTTTACAATTTGTTGCAAATCTCATACAAACATTCTGTACTACCTGAAGCCGGTGAGCATCTTGTGCTGAAAGACATGGGCCATATACAGTATCACAATAATCAAATAGTGAAAAAATTAATGACTATCAATTTTAATTTTATTGAAGTGGAAAGAACGTATTTGAATTTAAACAGTGATCTTAGTCGTCCATAAGCAGCTTTTATCAAATTATCTACATGGGAACTGAAGGTAAGATTCTTATCAATTGTCAATCCAAGACTTTTACTAGTTTCTGAAATGTTAAGTGAAATAGCATTCAATTTTAATTCATTTTCTAAATTTACTTTCGCACACTGTCTGTCAGTACCGATTACCATTGTTATTGTTTTTTGTGGATTAAGGTTTAGAGCATTTTTATCAGACCAATCCTTCAGAACAGCTAAGTCATTATTTATTTGATCAATTGTCTTTTTTTGATCACTTGGCAAAAATGTATGGCACAACTGACTATCATCTGCATACTGTTAAAAATGGGAGTTTATAGTCAAGGCGACATCAGCTGTATAAATAACAAAAAGTAATGGGCCTAGAATAGACCCTTGCGGTACTCCACTTGGGATATTAATAGTGTCTGAATATATCATATCATTTACAAGTGATATTTTTACTTGCTGCTGACGATCAGTGAGGTACATGTTGAACCAGTCAAGGGCAGTACCTGTGATACCATAAAAGTTCAATTTTGCTAGGATTAATTTGTGATCTAAGGAATCAAAGGCCTTGGAGTAGTCTAACATCACCATAGCAGTTACCATACCTTTATCAATCCCTACTAGCATGTCATCAACCATATTTGATAATGCGGTAGAGGTACTATAACCTCGTCTGAAACCGGACTGTTTGGGAGGCAGGATATCAAAATCATCCACATGTCTTTTGAGTTGCAAATGAACCACCCTTTCCAGAATTTTTGAAAAAACAGGCAATATACTAATGGGTCTCAATTCATTGAAAACTGTAATTCTGTCTTTTTTAGGGATAGGGATCACGAGAGATTGTTTCCAGCGATAAGGCACTTCACCAAGTTGCAAAGAGCAATTTATTATATTTGTGATAGCATTACAGCAATAAGGAAGACACGTTTTCAACATTTCTGCACTCATGCCATCAATACCCATGGCATTGGTTCGGATACTTTCTACAATTTCAGCCACTTGGTGACTCGAAACCTCCTCAAATTCAAAATTTTTGGTAACTTTCTCACAGCGATTAACATTAAAAAATGAAATTGTCTCTATATCTGCATTTTTACCATTTATGGAATTAACAAAAAAGTTATTAATTTTATCGGGATCTTTTAACTCTTCAGGTATATCTGAAGGTCTATTTTTCTTATGAATACTCAGCTCATTTAATGATTTCCACAAAATTTTAGAATTTGTTTGATTTGCATTTAACTCATTTTCGAGAAATGCTTTTTTTTCTCTCCGAATGGCTGAGGTAACCAGATTTCGCATATTTTTATAGAAAATCCATTTCGTTTGAGACTGTTCTGCGGTAATATTCAAATTTGTTAATGACCTTCGGTAGTCAGATAAGGCCCGATCTCTTATGTGCATCATGTGTTTTATATTTGTGGTAATCCATGGACTACGTTTCTTTGTTATTCTAATTTTTCGTATTGGGGCATGTATGTCAAAGAGACGGATTATCGCGTTTTCAACGAATTGTACCTTTTCATCAAGGTTTCGAATATCACAAACATGTGCCCAATCAGCGCGCCTAGCGTGATTATCAAATTCAGTCATATTTATACCTTTTATATTACGCGAAAACACAATTTTTTCTTCCCGTTTCCTTTTGATAGGCAAGTCTACAAAACAGTAAACTAATGAATGATCACTATGAAATTCTGGATAGTTTATAACACCTGTATTTAGAACTGAGCTTGGTTGATTCACCCATATGTGATCCAAGAGTGTGCTAGTATATGAAGTTATTCTAGTAGGTTTTTCGACAACTTGTGTCATATTGAAGGATTTTGAGAAAATTGAGTCCAAAAAAATATACTCATAACTACAGGTATTCAAATAATTTATATTCATGTCACCCAAGCAGAAAACTAAATCTGAGGATATGATGCAATCAGCTATAATATCTTCTAGAGCCTGCAATGATTTATAATTCGTTGACGAGGGATTATACACACAGCCAATACTTACAATTTTTCCATTAATTTTTGTTGAGATCCATAAGGAGTCAATATTAGATATTGAACATTTTGATAGTGATTTAGTTGTTATGTTTAATTTTTTGAGATCATTTTCTAGGACAGAGTGGGGTATTGATGGACATACGTTTGATAAAATAAGTATTTCATTAGGTGTTATGAGTCTCCGTGTCTGCAGAACTTTATCCATAACTTCGATAAGTCCATTGTTGTCATTCATGAAGTCGTCAACGAGTTCTTTACTCGCAAGATAGACACAAATCCGGTTGTTGGAAATACGGGATACGAATAGAATATTTTTGTATCCAATTTTGGTGCCGATTAGGAGTAAATAATCTTCTAATTTTATTCCGTCGAGTGAGTCTATTAAGATCGCTTGGGAAATTGGAAGTTTGATGGATGTTGGTGATTGAGGCATATGTGGTGCGTGATTGATTTGGTGTTGTTGTTTGGTTGTTTGTGTGCCCGGAGGGCTCGACTTCAGAATGGATCATCTCCGTTTGATTTTATGTACTGCTGAGTGCGGTCCTGCTCAGTGGCAGGCAGCGCATTGATAAGAGCAGGAATGTTGACCTCCAAGTCTTTCGGTGTTTGTATTTATGTTTGGTTTGTGTTGTAAGTAATTGGTAATTGTTCTTACCCTTCGAATGTTGTTTCATCAAATAATTGAAATGATAGGTGATATTTTTGTCACTTAAATTTATCGCACTGTTTAGGTATATTTGAAAGAATATTCGGAGCTGATGTGAAATCTGTTTATAGTATTTCGATCAGGACCGAACACCGAAATTTTTTGTCATGCGCGATAATCGACTCAATCAACAATATTCCATTGCACTGCTTTCTCAAAGGTTCATAGGGTTGCAAATTTATAGGTGGACTTGTTTGCCATTCCAGAACCTTGAAAAAAAATTGCACAAAGTTTGGAATTTTTTATCATCCGCGCAAATAATTTTAATTGATAATATTCTATCGACCTATTTTACCGACGGTTTATAGGGTTGCAAATTTATAAATAGCCTTGTTTGCCATACCAGAACTTTGAGAAAAAATTGCACAAAGTTTGGAATTATGTGTCACCCGCGAAAATCGACTCAATTGATAATATTCTATTTCCCGGATTTCCCGACATTTTATAGGGTTGCAAATTTATACATGGACTTGTTTGCCATAGCAGAACTTTAAGGAAAAAATGCACAAAGATTATAATTTTGTGGCATTTGCAAAAATTGCTTCTAAAGATACTGTTCATTCCTGTAATCTTCCGGGATACTGAAAAGAGTGCAAACTCAATTGGCGACTTAAAATTATACCAGCAAAGTTTGCAAAACACGAAAATGATGTTTGCAAATTTTGTGACCCCTAAAACTCTGCCCCTGAGACTGTTTTTAGCGTTATCCAAGTTTTTTTGGATGTTCCGTACGCATGACAAGTGTGCAAATTCAAAACATTTTAGGGGTGACTGTACCATGATTTACCACAAATTTGCACAATGTTTGCAATTTTGTTATCGTAATTAGTGCTAATTACAACGTAATTGAGGATTATTCGTATTTCCAGTTGAAAATTGCAGGTGCAAATTTCAAGAGGAATGTAGAAAAGAAGTTCGTTGATACATCTACAATTTGCACAATGTTTGCAATTTTGCCCAAAGAGATATTGCTAATTGGCGTTTTATGCGAATTTGCCTAATTTCCGGTCCCCGAATTTTGGTGCAAATTTTTATATTGAGTCTTTACTGGATACCTGAACATATGACGGTGCTAAAGAAATAATTGTAATTATAGTGAATTGCCGGTCTATTTTGCCTGGCCTAATAGGAATAAGATAAACCATTTCCCCCATCACACCAAAAATGTTGTCGAAATATGAAATAAAAGAAAAAGAAAGAGTTTTCAGTAGAAAATGAGACATTTCAAACATTGTTTATTATAAAATATCCTTTGATACTCTATAAAAATCAGGCACGACTCATAATATTTCAAACTCAACAGGAACTTTTCTCTTGAATTTCTTTCACTTACCGGTCTTATATCTATATCACACATTCCTACACTGGTTGTCACCAATGAGCCTACACCTAGAATCGGTTGTATGCCTGCTTTTGCACCAGTAGTTGGATTGAAAAGCGGTTCAGGTATTTTGAATCTATCAAATCCGAAGTCACGATGGAATCCATTGGGAAATTCATAATGAATTGCAGGCATTGTTTTAACAATTTCTTCATCATAGGAGGCATCACAAACTTGAAGAGCTGTTGCTTGAAAATCTTGCATTACTTCCTGAATAAAAAAGTACAGACATTAGGACAGGATGTATGGGCCGTAGTAGTAGTGATTGTAGAGCGTTCGCTTCTCGATCAAATCAAACGAAGTGCGAGGGTTTAAATCTCAGAACGGTCACCGGTCCCATACATGGCATAAGACAATAAAAGTTAAGAGCTACGTCTTCCCTAGCTCGCACAAGTATCTAGAAGATATCTGAGTGTAGCTCGTGAGAGTGCATTAGGTTGGCGGAACTAATAAAAAAAAGACCTTATATTCGATTTGAAACTAAGTATTTTTTAGGTGATTTTTATCCATGACAAATGTAAAATTATGCAATTATAATTCAGTACTAGGACAGACAAAATATGGAACAAACATTCCAGACTATAATAGGTTGAACTATACGCAATCCAGTCGTACGTAAGCTGTAGGACCAGGAGGCATTTATTGTATACTCTTTGGGAGAAATGGATCTATTAGTCCTCAAGGGTGGTGGTGGATGAGTACAAGCATGCTATCGGAATGGAGTTCGGGATCGTCAAATGTGTCACGGTTCATTTCAAAAGAGGACTATTTGTCCAGCTCGGGGAGAAAAGCATTTTACATCATTTTGATTGCGTAGAGACGTATACTTACCTAGGAGTAGAATTACACCGCTCCCAAGTGGTAACCATAGTTAAACACGCTCTCTGCCGCAAGTATCAGCACAAACTCAGATCTGATCATTAGAACTGTCGAGTATAAACAAAGTTGCTGCAGCTACTATACTTGCCATTCCAATCCTAGTCTACTCCTTTGGAGTGATGAAATGGACTCAAGAGAGCTGCGACAACTCGACGTAAAAACTCGCAAAATTATGCATATTTCTAGGAGCTTGCATTCCAAATCGTCCGTCCTCGGTTATACTTCCATAACCAGGAAGCCGTAGACTTTAGAGATTGGAGTGTCTACATAACAGAATGGTACTGAATGGAGCATGTTAAGTCATCAGGAGTTCAAATACCCCTTTCTGCATGGTCGTCGACCATGAGAATCGGAGAATTTATTTTCAAGACAGCAGCAAAAATTGGTAGATGGAAGTAGCAACAACATGAGATATTCTGAGAACTGAATCAATTAGTTTGACATATTGAAAGAAAGCGTATTGATTGAAGATGGAAATGAAGAGACGTTCAGAAACATTCCATTCGTTCATTTACTTCATATTTTTGCACAGAGCAGTCCTCTTTGCAATGGGCGAGCGGGCGAGCTGAATGAATTTATCAAATTCGAGTACATTACGTTGTTACTATTGACTTAAATCATTTTTGCACCAATTCAAATTATTTTACGTTAACCAATAAGTATTCATTCAATGTTGAAACCGTTAAATAATATAGTGTATTAAAAACGAACCATCTGCCCGCCATACTCCTACTTTTTGCTAGTGACAAAAGCTTGCAACTGTCCAGAAAGTAAACGATCAATGAAATTATCGAGATGTGAACAACTAAATGACTCATAAACAGACATTTTATCACGTGCTGCGCATATACAACGTCGATGCCAACAGAAATTATGAAAAAAAATAATTTGCTTCGGTGGAACAATTTGTACTAATTTATAAACTTTGATTAAACTCCATGCACTTGCATATAATTGATGTTAAGTTGTGCAACAACACCTATGACTAATTTTTAGGGTAATCTTACGTTAAGTCTGAAGTCAAGAGCATGAATTCACCATAAATGATGCTGAGACTCAACTTGCCATTGTGTGATCCTCGAAATCACTTCTTTTATACAAAATTTGCAGAAATACTGTGAAAAATCGTAACCAACATGTTTTCACATTTTCATCACTGAAACTCGCAATTTTCTCTCCGGAAGATGGTCACTCGGTGAGTGGAACACGTGAATTACATCATGCCGCCACTAGAGAAGAAGCACAATCAGCATTTTCTAGAAAGCTTGCAGAATTTACCTTTGCATTCATTTTATATTCATAAAACAGTCAGTTGCTAGCTCTCTTACTGTAAACATCGTTCCGAATATTCGACAATTGTATTTTTGAGTTAAATAAATCGTTTTTAAAAACGAATTTTGGGCAACCGTTGATATTTTTGGCGCAGTCGGTAGGATTATCAGAATTGTATCGAATCGATCGTGCAATTTTCGTGTTTACGATTGACTGATTTTTCGAACCAAATATTGAACTTTAGTGATTTGTTGTGGACTTTGTTGCGGAGTGGTTTCTCAAAACTCAGAACACCCAGTCTATCGCAGACCCGTACCCACCGTCAACAACGAGATTTGGGACCAGCATTGCCCAATTCTGCAAGGAGCAACGACCTGGTAGAGACAATATCGCCGATCCAGACACAGCCCTTATAGTGGATAAGAAGAACATGCTCAAAGTCGTTTTCATATTTATGTAAGTGCAATTTTATGTCGCTCGAAGATTTAACCAATTCTTCGGAAAATTTGAATATAAATACACCTTCAACCCACAAACTTTACCAATCCCAAATATTCGAAATTCACCTATTTTGGATAATCAAATTAACAATCATTCAAATATGGCTCAGTTTAAAGCTGAATACTTGAATTGTGTGCCAGAATTTGATGGAAATCCAAATGATTTATCTAGATTTTCATCAATAAGTGAATCGATTATTTAAAATTTTTATAATACACTTGATCAAAATAACTTTCAAAATATTTATTTGTTGAACTCAATCATTTTCAAACTGACAGGAAATGCAAAAACACTAGTGAATATTCAAGGTGCCAAAAATTGGCAAGAATTGAAAGATATTTTGACAAGAAATTTCTCAGATCAAAGAGATGAAGTATGTTTGAATAGGGATATTGTTATGTTGAGACAATCTCATAATGAAAGTGCTCAAGAATTCTATGACCGATGTTTAAACATTTTGAATTTACTGTGTAGTTATGTAAACGTCCACGAAACCATGGATGCTGCTAAAACACTTAAACGTGAAATTTATCAGAATTTAGCCCTCATAACATTTTTATCAGGCCCAAAAGAGCCATTGAGTACCACTTTGAGATGCATAAAACCATCCACCCTCAGTGAAGCATTACAATATGTCATTCAAGATGAAAACGTTCAATATTGAAAAAAAAAACTCATAGAAATATTGCAAAACCTACTCAAATCATAAGATCAAATCAGCAACAAAGGCCAGCGAACATTACTCATCACACAATGCCAAATCAGAATAATTTTTTCAATTCAAACACCCCTAATAATTATTTCCGTAATCAAAATAATTTTCCATCACAACCAATAAATATTCAACAGAGACCTAGACCACAACCTCAACAATTTTTCACAAATGCTCAAATTTCCAAACAGCCAAGTGGAAACGTTTTTCAACCACAAAATAAACCTCAACCTAAACCTACTCCCATGAGTGTTTCAATTAGGAATACGCATTTCCAACCCACTCCAATGAGTATCACAAAAAGAAACACAAATTTTGCTGAACCATCTACGTCCCATTTTGCAAATAGAGGACAACAAAGAAATTTTATTAGCGAAGAACTTTTCAATAGTGAAACCGATCAAATCAATCAATGTGATCAATATTATGATACCGATCAGAATATTGAGGAAGAAAATTACTTTACTGACATGAACCAACACGAACCAACACGACGAAAATTACCTTCCCGAAGAAACAGAGCCAACCGAAAATTTTAATGCAAATTTTCAATAAGGGCCTCGGAACAATTAATTTCAAATCCTCAAGTTATTTCCTTCAACTCCTCAAATACAAGCGAATTATCATACATTGTATTTCCAGAATATAATTTAAAACTTCTGATTGACTCTGGCTCTACGAAGTCATTTATCGATCCCGATATCGCTTTTAAATATTTTCCAGAAATGATCCATTTATTGTATCTACAGTTTTTCAAAAATCTTCACATAAATACAGTGCTGAAATTCCTTCATCAAAAATTTTTTGTTTGCCACAACCTATCAATTTGAAATTTTTCCTTTTTAAATTTCATAATGTTTTTAAAGGCCCAATTGGATTAGACAATCTCAAAATATTGCAAGTCAGTATAAACTTTGACAAAGGTTATCTCGTGACACCTTTCACAAAGATAGTACTATTATTTCACAAAACAAGTAATGAATTTAGTTACTGTCACACCCAGATCAGAACAAGTGATCAAAATCAAAACATCTATTCCGGAAGGAGAAGTTATAATACCTAATTGTAAAATTCATAACTGCGAAATATCTGAAAGTCTTACGATAGCAAAATGCGGTTACGCGTTGACAACAATTTTAAACAATACCATGAGTCCAGTGACATTAGACCTTTCAAAACCGTTCTCTGTCGAAAAATTCGATAGAAACGAAATTCAAAAAAAAAATCTGAATAATTTCCATGTTTCACCAAATAAGAGTTTAGACCTGTCAAAAATCAGGAAGAAGTTGAGAAACAAATAAGTAAAATTTTGGATTCAAAAATTATAAGACCTAGTAATTCACCGTGGTCGTCACCTATATGGGTTGTACCCATATAGGTAAGCAAAAATGGAGGGTTGTTATTGACTATTGAAAGCTCAATGAAAAGACGATCGACAAGTGCCCTCTACCTAACATACATGACTTACTCGACAAACTAGGCAAATGCCAATACTTCACTACTTTGGACTTAGCTAGTGGCTTCCATCAAATCAAAATGACATCGAAAATACTGCATTCAGTACAGAAAATGGGCATTATGAATTTTTGCGTATGCCATTCGGTCTGAAAAATGCTCCAGCTACTTTCGAAAGAGCGAGCGAGCGAGCGAGAGACTTAGAGACTCGAATTTCAAAATTCAGCTCGACAAATCTGAATTCCTGAGAAAAGAGGTTGCTTATTTAGGCCATGTTGTAACCCCTAATGGTGTGAAACCCAACCCTCACAAAATAATAGCCATTAAAAACTTTCCGGATCCCAAAACCACGAAACAAATCAAAGGCTTTCTTGGTCTATTGGGCTATTATCGACGGTTTATTCCTAATTTTGTGAAAATCGCAAAACCATTCACCAAATGCCTACAGAAGGGTGCAAAAATTGAACTGAATGACGAATTTCTTACCTGTTTTGAAACGTATAAAAACCTCTTGATGAATGAACCTATCTGACAGTACCCCAACTTTTCTAAATCATTTAACTTGACCACAGACGCGTCAAATTTTGCCTTAGGCGCAATATTATCCCAAGGGCCGATAGGTAAAGATTTACCTATAGCCTACGCCTCCAGAACTCTGAATGATTCCGAACAAAATTACCCTGCTATTGAAAAGGAGTTACTAGCCATCGTATGGGCTACAAAATATTTCAGGCCGTACCTGTACGGGCGAAAATTCAACATCATCACCGATCATAAACCATTGCAATGGCTATTTTCGTTGAAAGATCCTAACTCAAAATTAATGAGATGGAGAATCAAATTAGACGAGTTCCAGTTCACTATTATTTATGAAGAAGGAAAATTAAATACCAACGCGGATGCCCTGTCACGGATTGAAACACACACGAAAGAAACCAGAATTTTTTGGGAATAATTAGATGACATACTGGATAAGTCAGAACGCCTAGCTGGCCCATCTACTACTTTTGGTTATCAACAAAATAATATAAACCCCTACCTTGACGATATTTCTATGGTAGTAAATCTTGATGGAACCGAATCGAACATTCAAAATAACGATAAAACCAATCATTCTAATAACGAAGTTCCATCGACAGTAAATCTTGACAGAACCGAAACGAACAACCAAAACATCGATGAAACCAATCAGCCGAATGACATTGACAAAAACCAGCAAACTCATGCCGACAACACTCCAGATACTAATAACGAAACAGCTATAGAAAATAACCAAGAAACTGAACAGACTGACGATCATACTATTCACTCATGTGCTGATGAAAACCCAATCATAAATATTCCCATCGTGAATTACGCTGTGAATTTCGGTCAGAATCAAATCATAATCTCTTCCGTTCTTCATTCCCCTGCAAAGCCCAAAATAATAATATTATTTGAGAAAAAGAAACGAATTATAGTACAGTTCTCACAAAACAACTTTGAGAAAGACGTTATAAAGTCTAATTCCACATCCAAATAGAATTAAAAGAGGTTTAATCAATTGTTTAGGATCAATATTCAAAACTATAAGTGGAAATCTAGATTCTGATGATGGTGAACGTTACGAGAAATTAATTCAAAACTTACAGCAAAATCAAAACGAAATTACATCTACAATGCATAAACAAAGTTCTTTGGCAATATCTTTCATTGACCAGTTTAATAAAACCGTACAACAAATAAGTCACAATGAGAACCTTTTAGAAAGCAAAATCAACCAGATTGCTGCTATTGTAGAAAACCATGCATATAGAGAAAATTCCAATTTCATCAAAGACATAATGAACCAAATAATTAATGTATTTGAAATGATCAATTCAATTCTTCAAGATATTCAAAATTCAACTTCTTTTGCTAAAATTCAAGTCATGCATCCCAGTATCATAAAAACTAAAGGACTTCTAGATCAATTGAAATACATTCAATCAAAACTTAAGAAAAGTCAATTACCACTAGAAATGAATTTGGAAAATATTGCAATGATCGAATGTTTGAACAAAATTGATTGTTTCATACTCAACAATAAGATAACTTATATATTGAAAATTCCAATAACCTACCCTTTCGAAATGAACCTCTACCACCTTTATTCAACCCCCATCTTTTGCAAGGGTCAGTTTAAGGCGATAATACCAGAAAACAAATATCTATTGAGAAACGAATTGTACTATACATTTATGAGCGACTCTTGCATGAAAATCCGACCACAGTACTATATCTGTGACACTGCTAAACCCCAAGTAGTAAAAAACGTCGACCCCTGTGAGATCCAACTCCTAGACATGAAGGATCCCTCCAACTGCCAGCAAATGAACACTGAAATCACCCAGCCAATGTTCAAACGATTAGAAGAATCCAATCAGTGGATTGGGCTCCTTCCTACCGAAGAAACTGTAATAAAACTGCACTCACTAATTTTTATAATTTATTTACACACGTCTTAATCAATAATTTATATCACAAGTCACTATTTTAATTGATCTTTACTGACACTCTCTATTATTCAAATATCGTACTACGGCTGATTCCAAAAAACTGTCGTCTCGCCGTGGGGACTCCTTTCATATAGCATGGTGAAATGGCTCCAGTTCTTTCTCGAATTTCTACTGTCATCTAGATGTCGCTTCTCGAATGATCTTGTGTCAATCGCCAGCAGCGAAGTTAATGGTGTTTTCTGGGCTGTTTACGAGCTCCGTCAGAACCGGCTTGAGGAGAAATCGTCACATTGCCCCTTTCTTAGAGATATTTCGTCCCGAATTTTCATCCTTGGGGTGTGCCGATATTTGCATGATTCTCCATATCTGCACCTTGCTGTTTGATGAAAGTAGCACTCTACCGTCCTCAGGTTTGGTTGAGGACGATGATTGCAGCATACCAAAATCCTGACGCCGGTGGATTGGAATATCGTCTTCAACATGCTCCTTATAACTCTCCATTCCAGCCCGTCGAGACCGCAGGACAGTTTTGGGATTGCCAGGTCCACGAGATTCTGCTCCACCATCATGTCCCTTAATTTCGCAAGGCTGTTCCATACGTCTTCATAGGACGGTTTGTCTCGAGACTGCTTTTTGGTCACTAGATAGAAGATGCTTCTCTGGCCTTTCCGCAACTGTAGCACCCCTCCAACTTCCGAGTTTTGTTGCCGTAGTTCATGGAGACGACCGTACTTCTTGGAATAACACCACAGCGATGCCTCTGGACATTCGAAGATCTTCTGCTACACAGTGGACTGACGCGTAATCGGCAGGCACCTTAAAAAGGTCTCGGGGTTCCTCTCGGGTCACCCCATGTTGAACTTTCTGTCCATTCGAGTACAAGGACATTCATTTCTGGAACGTCATCGCATCCTCCGGTGGTCTGAGGGTGCGGACTTGGTTGTGGTTTCCAGAGTAAGGGGCCAACCTATTGAAATGGACGACTCTGGGTTTTCCTTTAGGTGGTTTTTTACTTCGGTAGACCACGTCATTTATCCTCTTCAAGATCCTATAAGGGCCTTCCCATGAGTTCCGCAATTTTGGTGATAGGCCACGACGACGTTTGGGGTCGTACAGCCAAACCAGGTCACCAACCTTGAATCCTCCGGCATCGGCCTTGATGTCATAGGTCTCTTTCATTCGGTCGCTGGCACTCTGGATGTTCAAACGGACTCTTTCGTGGATGTCTTCCATTCTCTGCCGAAGTTTGCTGACATAGTCCTCTCCAGCAGTGTCTTGTCCTGGTTGCGTCCCAAACTTCAGGTCACATGGTAGTCGGTCTCGGTACATAACAATACTAGCAGGGGTTTGGCCGGTCGACTCGTGTACTGCAGAACGATATGCCATCAGGAACAAATGGAGATACTGGTCCCAGTCTCTTTGGTGGTCAGAGGCTACCGTGGATAAGTGGCGTTTCATCGCCCTGTTCATCCGCTTCACCATTCCATCTGACTGCGGATGTAAAGCCGTAGTTCGCGTCTTCCGGATGTTCAGCATTCGACACAATTCATGGAACAAGTTGGACTAGAAATTTCTGCCTTGGTCTGAATGCAGTTTCGGTGGAACACCAAATCGACAAATCCACTCCTTCACGAGGACGTCGGCGACGGTTATGGCTTCCTGGTTGGCCAGGACATAGGCTTCAGCCCACTTGCTGAAGTAGTCCATTGCCACGAGGATATATTTGTTCCCGTGGTCAGATTCTGGAAACGGTCCGGCAATATCAATAGCGATTCTTTCGAATGGGCTACCAACGTTGTACTGACGCATTGGGGCCTTAGGTCGCGTTCGAGGTCCATTACTTGCGGCGCATACAGCACACTTTCTGCACCAGTCTTGATCGTCTGCCTGACAATTGGCCCAGTAAAACCGTTGCCTCACTTTCTGGAGAGTCTTCGTCACTCCCAGATGTCCTCCGGCGATCCCATCATGAATTTCTCGAAGCACTTCCGGTCTTCTGCTTCTGGGTACAACTGTCTGACGTCTTTCTTCTCCACCATCCTCGGACTCCAACACCCGCTTCAGAACCCCGTTGTCCAGAGTAAGGGAGTTCCATTGAGCCCAGTAGGACTTGATGACTGGCGAGTATCCTGCTACTTCCTGCCATGTCGGTCTTCCGTTACTCCTCTTCCAGCCGATAACTAAACCAAGATCTGGATCTTTCTCTTGGTCTTTCTGGAGCTTGCTGTCATTCCAGTTATCATCTACCGCCATTGTTCTACAAACTGTCGCCTCTTTCTCCTCTGCTCGTCAGCAATGTGAGCACTCATCTGGACATGGCCTTCGCGATAAGGCATCTGCATTCCTATGGCTGGTCCCTGCTCGATGTTCTATGTTGAAGTGGAATTCTTGGAGTCTCTCAATCCAACGTGCCACCTTACCCTCAGAATTTTTGAACTGTAGAAGCCACTTGAGGGCGGCGTGGTCAGTTCTCAGCAGGAATCTCCTGCAATACACATACTTGTAAAAGTGCTCTACTCCTTTGACCATAGCCAGCAGCTTCCGTCGGGTGACATAGTAATTTCAATTCGGTTTACTGAGGGTCTTGCTGAAGTAACCGATGTCTTTTTCCTGTCCATCCTGGATCTGAGAGAGGACAGCTCAAAGTCCCACGTTGCTGGCGTCCGTGTCCACAATGACTTCTCCGTTCGGAAGAGGATAACTTAGTATTGGCGCGTTGATTAATGCCCCCTTCAGCTTCCTGAACGAATCTTGGCATTCTTTGGACCACTCGAACTTTGTCTGTCCTTCCGTGAGCCTGGTCAATGGTTTGGTGATGTTAGCAAAACCAGCACGTACCGACGGTAGTAGGTACATAGGCCAAGAAAACTCCGAAGCTGATGGATATCTTTGGGAATGGGCCAGTCTTTAACAGCTTTAATTTTCTGGTCATCTACTGCTACTCCTTCCCCAGAAACAATGTGGCCAAGATAGTGAACTTCTTTCTGAAATAGGTGACATTTTTTAGGGCTCAGTTTCAATCCGCAGTTCATCAGACGCAGAAATACCTCCTCCAGATTTTTCACGTCTTCGAATGATCTGCCGACTACGATGATGTCATCGAGGTATACCAAGCAAGTCTTCCAGGACAGTCCCTTCAACACAGTCTCCATTAATCTCTCAAAAGTGGCTGGGGCGTTACAAAGTCCGAATGGCATAACGGTTAATTGCCACAGCCCTGAGCCGATGATGACAGCTGTCTTCTCTCGATCTTCTGGAGCCAGTTCTACCTGCCAATATCCGCTCTTCAGGTCTAAGGTCGAGAAGATTGTAGAGCCGGCGAGCGTGTCCAAGGTGTCATCTATTCTAAGTAGTGGGTAGCTGTCTTTCTTTGTCACGTTGTTCAGTTGTCGGTAATCCACGCAGAATCGTGTTGATCCGTCTTTCATCTTTACCAGTACAACTGGAGATGACCCGGGGCTATCAGATGGTTCAATATCTCCTTCTTTCCCCATGTCCCTGACTATTTTGTCTGCCTCTTCCTTCTTGGCAAGAGGGAGTCTTCTGGCTGATTGACGGATTGGTCGGGCATCTCCAGTATCGATTCTGTGCTGGACCACCTTTGTTCTACCCCCTTTTCCTTTCCGGTGTCAAAGACGTCTTGGTATTTCCTCACTTAATCTTTTAATCTGGGCTGCTGTGCCGGTGTTATGCCTCCTGATGATATGGCAACTAGATTTTCTAATTCTGCTGGTAGATTGTTGGCTTGGCTAATGGTACCGGGTACATTCCTGACCACAGAGGATATTGGCGAGCAGTGGCCCAAAGTTGTTCCTTTCTTCAACGTCACTGGATGGTAATTAACATTCATGACCCTTACTGGTATGAATTTATCGGCGCGCAGTAAGGTCTTCCGAAGAGCAATTCCTCGTCCGATTTTCTCATCATGGAGCTCGGGCTCGAACATCACCACGCTCCCGTTGCTCACTCCGCCATCGATACGAGCCTCCAGAATGGTTTCAGCTCTCTCGGGAATGCTCATGTCTTCAGCCAACACAACCCGGATCATTTCATCGCTTCTCCCGTGAAGCACCACCTCTTCTCCGTTGACACGTAGGACGCCGTCTTTGGAGTTCAGCTCGAACACTCTGGAATTCATTATGTCCATTCCAATGATTGCATCGTCCTCGATGTCCGCGACCAGTGCTCGGTGTCTTAGTTTCGTGTTGCCTAAAACCAAGTCGATCGTTAACTCGCCATATACAGTGGCTGGATCCCCTGTTGCTGTGCGTAATTTCCAGTTTGACGGTTCAATTCTTGCCGGTGTTTTGGCAAAAGTAGGCCCGAGAATTGTTCTTGTCGCACCTGTATCTAGCAGCATGGTGCGAGGCTCGTTGTTAATGAGACCGTCCACGAATACACCTTTGTTTTGTCGTTGAAGAACAGCGACATATGCGTCATTAATTGGGGCTTGCTGGATACAGGCCGACGACTGCCCCTTCTCATCGACCTTCTTTAGTTTTCCTGCGTTGGTGTAGAATCTTTGAATGTGGGGCATTTGCTACGCACATGCCCGATCTTACCACAATTCCAGCATCTTATTTGCCTTCTTTCAGGCAGCACTTCCTTTATCATCTTCTTTATGGTCTCCTCCAGGTCAGCTGTCACCTGTGGGTCTTCCTCAATAAATCGAACTTTTTCTTGGCTTTTGCGAGATTGTTTTGCCGTCTCGAACTCTGGAGCGCGTGCCAATGCATCTACGAGGTGGCTTGGTAGAGCTAATGTCAGTGCTTGCCGGGTTTCTTGGTCACGAAGTCCATCCAAGAATGCCTGTACGGCTAACCGCTCCATGACATTTTCCGGTGTAGCTGGATAAGCAAGACGAAACAAGCGTGCAATATCATCGAATTCTTGCAGGGATTCGCTTGATTTCTGACAACGATTTTTCAGCTGTGAATGGTATACGTGTTCTAAGTGGGCTTGGCCATACCGTAGTTCCAGATGTTTGATCAGCTATTCATAGTCCTCCTGTTCTTGGGCGGTTAGGGTTTGTAAAATAGTCGTTGCTTCTCCTCGCCACGCCAGTGTTAGTGCTACAGCTTTCTCACCTGCATTCCATCCGTTCGCCTTGGCCGCAGCTTCGAATTGTCGGCGGTAATTTGTCCATGGAGTTTTTCCGTCGAACAGTGGTGGCTTCATGCAAAGTTTCCCTTATTCAGGGCTGATCTTGAAGTCTTTCATCTTTTCTTGGGTTTCATCCAGATTTGAGCTTATGTCCAGCAACGAATTTTTGTTCACAGTTTCCGTGGTGTGGACGGTTTCCATTTGATTTTCCATCTTACTGATTTTCTCTCTCATTTTGTTGATTTCTGGCTCTTTCTCTTCTCCGCCTTTCAATTTTCCCATTTCCCATTTCCTCTTCGATTTCATCTTTGATATTCTCTATCTCTGTTTCAACGGTCCCTATTATTTTTTCTAAACGATTTGCCAATCCAGAAAGTTCTTTTAGGCTATTCGAGTTTTCTAGCAGTTTTTCTTCCAGATTTTTAGAATTTTCTAGAAGTTTCTCTTGGAGTTCCTTTTTCAGACTATTTGTATTTTCGAGAAGTTCTTTTAGGATATTTGAATTTTTCAGAAATTTATCTTCCATATTTTTCAAGCTGACCTAGTTTTCTAGAAGCTTTTCTTCCATGCTTTTTGAATTTTGAAGAAATGTATCCTCCAGACTCACCGAATTCTGGTGAAGTTTCTGCTCCAATGATTTCGTGTTTTCGTCCAGTTTGTTCATTATAGAGCTCAAATCTATTCCAGAAACTTCGAACAAAATTGTTTCGGGGTCTTCACCTTCTTCAATCAGTCCTTCTGCCAGTCTTTTTTGAAGCGTTGCCTTTCTGCCCTTTGTATCCAACTCTTTTTCTTCCTGCTGTTCTTTCAACTCCGACACCTTTAAATCGGCTAAAAGAACTCTCCTTGAAAACATTTTGTATTTCAATGTCTTTGAACGGAATATTAATCTATTTCACACAAACAGTTTATCAGTTTATACTCCCGTGGTATGCAAAACTGTCCACTTTGCACACTTATACGGGCCACCATTTTATTTCGCGCTCAAAACGTCTCACTCCGCGACACAGAGATTGTCCGCCAATCTAAAGTTCACCGCGCAACAAATCACTTTCGTCCTGATCACAGGTCTGTTTCGCGCGAAAGAAGTTCAATTGTCCTCTGCAAAGCACTTATTTTATCTTCACATCCACTTCTGTACACCAATGTAATAAAACTGCACTCACTAATTTTTATAATTTATTTACACACGTTTTAATCAATAATTTATATCACAAGTCACTATTTTGATTTATCTTTAGTGCCACTCTCTATTATTCAAATATCGTACTCCGGCTGATTCCAAAAAACTGTCGTCTCGACGTGGATGTCGCTTCTCGAATGATCTTGTGTCAATCGCCAGCGGCGAAGTTAATGGTGACATCATCGGCTATAAATAGCGCCGTTTTATGTGCTGTTTACGAGCTCCGTCAGAACCGGCTTAAGGAGAAATCCTCACAAAACGATAAGACTAAAATGCCACCAACAAGAGGAAATCAACAAAATGATAGGCTCATATCTAATAGAAATTCCAAATGACTGCCAACTGATGACTTATCTAGAAATCATATCTAACGAAGTTCGTCCATCTGTACCCAGCCAGCCCATCATGTTTCCCGAATTAGAGATACAAAATATCAAGGAAACGAAAATGAACCTCAGCCTCCATCTAGACCAGGTGGAACTCGACGAGCTGCACAACATCAGAACGAGAATAATTGAAAATCAATCCCGTCTTCAAGCGTACCCAATATCATACATTCCCAGTGCCTGGACCCTACTAATTTATGGAGGAATTACATCATGCCGCCACTAGAGAAGAAGCACAATCAGTATTTACAGAATTTACCTTTACATTTATTTTATATTCATAAAACAGTCAGTTGCTAGCTCTCTTACTGTAAAAATCGTTCCGAATATTCGACAATTGTATTTTGAGTTAAATAAATCTTTTTTAAAAAAGAATTTTGGGCAACCGTTGATATTTTTCGTGTCGATGTGTAAAAATAGCGGTTTGATGTCGGGATAAAACTCCAGCATATTCATAATACACCCCAGGTTCCAAATACTGCAGTGCAAGTAAATCAGTTGAAAATAACAATTTTAATATTGTCATTCCAGAAATCTATGTTGAAATCCTCTACGATATAGTTTTTTGAAGATTTGCCATTTTGTCAACAAACAGTCAAACTTATTGAAAAATGTATCAAGCACAGCATCACTAGGTCTTACAGTGTAGTGAAATTTTTTTGGTAATTTTCAATAATCTTTTAGTAGTGAATAGCTCAACCCCCATGCATAATTTTTTCATGGCCAAAAGCAATAATTTAAATGTTAAAGATTGCCGTTCTTCAGATGGCAATCGACGCAGCACTCTGTGCTTTCTTGATAAACATCATGTTTTTCTACTATCACTGCATATTTTGATGCAGTTGCATTGTCTTCCCATGTTATAGTAGGAATCATATAACTTGTCTTAGAAGAAATACTCGGGATAGTTGGTGCTCGAATAAAAAATCCCCAAAAAATTCATTGGACTAGGCACTTTAATCTGGATGCTTCTATCCCCGCCTCCGTTTCATTATGCAAATGCAGGGAACCAAGGTTCAGAATCAGAATCGCCTACAGTTTAATTAATCTCTGACGTGCTGGTCATACCATCAGTGACTCCGAGCATGGCCAGTATTTGCAAACTAGCTAGCTTCCCTCTGGTTCTCACTTGTTCTACCTCTGGCCATCACAGCAGAGCTTCATACGTTATC
This sequence comes from Chrysolina americana, assembly GCA_958502065.1. Taxonomy (NCBI): domain Eukaryota; kingdom Metazoa; phylum Arthropoda; class Insecta; order Coleoptera; family Chrysomelidae; genus Chrysolina; species Chrysolina americana. The sequence continues at coordinate 37,239,761 of OY293420.1, forward strand.
GAGGGCTCCACTGTCGCTGTTTATAGCCACAAGGATGATTTGGATCAAAATCTCCATGTTTTGCCAAAGGAACGCCTGGATTTTTGTTCCAGGTGATCTTTGAGTACAGGATCAATACGTATTTCGATTCTATAGGCTTTCGCCAATGGTACGGAGAGCTGTGCTGATGGCTTTAGGTTTCTTTTTCCAATGAAAAGAACAATCGCGGTTTTATAGGGGGTTATTCCTCATACACCACGTCTGTGAGAGCTGGTTGCATCAGATCCATAAACTTTCCTTTAATATCGTGACGATATCGTATAGCCCTAGCCATACATCCCTCCTCGGTTTTGGTGTATAAAAAGGCTGTCTACTACGATGTTTCACAAAAGTGCTAACAAATTTACAGACACAAACAGTTTAAAATATATATTCAATATGAAAATAAAGTCAAGAGGGGCGCTGATTCAAAAACTTGATTCAATTTGTGTGATAACAAAATCCTCTGTCATAATTCATTTTAGTTGAGTAGATACGAGAGAGCAAAAGAATTCAATGTCAATCCTATGAGAGAGCAAACGGATTCAAGGTCAAATCCTATGATAGCAAAGGGATTCAAGGTCAAATCCTATGAGAGAGCAGAAGGATTCAAGATCAAAACCTTTGAGAGCACTGAATTAGCAGAAAGTGCACATTTCCGGTCAAATATATCTAGACAAGCAAAAATATCTGAGATGGGTTCAAAGCCGTGTCAGATATCGAATTACCTGGAATGAGTTGTCATCATGTTTCAGGTTACAAACATGTCTAGATAAGCAAAAGAAATCTGAGATGGGTTCGGTGACATATTTCAGGGTCAATGGTGCCCGTGTCAGATATCGAATTACCTGGAATGATCTGTCATCACGTTTCCAGTTACAAACATGTCTAGACAAGCAAAAGAAATCTGAAATGGGTTCGGTGACTTATTTTAGGGTCAATGATGCACGTGTCAGTTATGGAATTACCAGGAATGAGCTGTAAATCACGTTTCCGGTTACAAACATATCTAATCAAGCAACAGAAATCTGAAATGGGTTCGGTGACTTATTTCAGAGTCAATGGTGCACGTGTTAGTTATCAAATTAACTGGAACGTGCTGATATCACACATTCCGGTTACAAACATGCCAAGACAAGTAAAAGAAATCTCTTAGATACAAATAAAACGAACAAAGTTCGTGTGTGTATATTGGAGAGTCCAATTCAATGAAACAAATATATCGTGAAACCGAAAAATACCCGTCACTGAAATAATTAAGGATAATATGGCTTTAGCACTTGTAATTACGTATCCGTGAGGAACGTTGCACAAATTACAGATATAATTCAATGTCCGTAGGGAAAAGTACTTGTTTTCTGTCAGATATTTGCCCTAATTTTCCAAATTGTGGAATAGCCGATAACACGAATTTTTGAAAAATATACCACGACCTTCAGTACGATGAATAAAGTCGCAAAACTTATTTTTTGATTTTTTATTCGAAGTACCTTTTCCAAAAAAAATACCAATGAAATGCTTCAATTTAAACACGACGAAGAAAGCCCGGGAATTTACGTCAGAAGTACTTCAGGGTGCCAATAATTGAAAGCTCTCGAAGACTACGGAGAACAAGGCCGGGATTCCGAAGTCACGATCGAGCATGAATCGTGTCGTTTTCACGAATTTGACGATTCCGAGCCTACACGCCGATCGTATATGTGTTGCAGATAGCCTACATTTTGACGATTAGTTGACGAAAAGTGGATTCCGAAGTGACGATTAGGACTCAATGGTGTCGTCTAGACGATTTTGATGATTCCGAGGCTATATGACGATCGTAAATGTGTTGCAAATTGTCTACATTTTACGATCAGTTGACGACAAATATTTTCTTGTCGTCAGTATATCTATCTTGGTCTGATATATATGTTGCTCTATTTATTAGTGGTCATTATTGGCATTATTGCTTGTGTATTTGTTTTCATCCCGTTATTTACCTATGATCCTTACTTCTGCAGTGGGGATTTTATATTCAGAATGGCTTTTGAAAAAAATGGGGAATTCTTTCGAAGAGTTCTGAGGGTTCTACAGCCGGTTGACGGAAACATTAACAATTTTTTTATTATTATTACAAGGTACCTACCATTACAACTGTTGCAATATTTTTTGGAAATATTAATATCATTAACGAGTTTATGGAATAGGATGAACAATACTATGCGAGAATGGATTCCTAACAAAGATATATATTAACAATTAAAGATACTTCTTATAATGATAATAATAGGAGTAGTGTACATAACTGCAGTAGAATAATTATTAATATTATTATAGAGTATTATACCTATCTAGGTAGGTATAGGTACCAATACCGGTTTACTGCAATATCAAATTTTATATCAGTAATATAATTTATACACTGCAATGAAAGAAGAGGCTACTTCAAAAGTATTATATAGAGGTATAGGTTACCTATTGCGATTACAAATTTCTTTATTTTTTAAATGCTCCAAAAACAGAGGATGAATGATTACAGAAATAGTCAGGCAATTTGTCTAACAAATTCTGTGAAATCGTAGACAACTGGAAATTTCCAAACTTTCTATAAATGCATTTCGACTTCTTAAACAATAAACAACGGTCACGATTATCTTTTCAAAGTTGATTGGAATTGGCAGAGGTACACCTACCTATCATGAAAACTTGCCCCTAATAAAACTTGCTTATGTTTTCTGAATAAAAATAGCTATAGAACATTTACTTTATAGCTTCCTACAGGTATGCGCAGTGATTACAAAATTCTTACAGCAAACTTGCAGAGTAGGTATATGAAATTTGTAACAAACTTGCCCTTATTTAATACATTTGCAATTTCAGTACAATACCTCTCCTCTTGTTACTCTTGTTTAGATTCAAGGACACCTTAGGTACCTACCTATACAAGGTAGAATTAAGCGTAAAAACAAACATTCAAGAAATGAATTTCCTTCACAGAATAAAATGTTCAATAAATACTCTGGACTCCTTCAACTAATAATGTAAATTTAAAATCACAAAAAACTAGCAGATTGAATAAAAAATATTGAGAATATAGAGATTATGTCAATTATCAATTCAGAATTTTATGGTTAATGTGGTTTAATTCATCATCTTACCTTTCCATGTCGATTTTATTGTGTTGAGTGATCGAGTACCGAAATCATCCGACGATTTTATTGGGAATCAATTATTATATTCGAATCGTCCAAGAATGTCATTTAGGTAGGTATTTACAGGAAATTTACAATCAAACCAAGAGGTCCCGAGTTCGAATCACGGTTGGTCCACATTTTTTTAATTCACTTCTAATTTTCATCTTCCCGTTTGCTATGCCAAAAACTGGATTTTAAATTCGACTACGGATGTTAATGCTACTTCATTTTTTCATTTCTTCTCATTTTCTACGATCTACGATCATGTTACCTCCATTTTCATCAAGTACCGAGAACACCCGACGATTACTTCTTGTCGTCTGAAGTTCGAATCGTTGATCGTTTGTTCGTTCGTGATCGAATCGAAAGTTCGAAATCCCAGGGCAAAACAAGGAGGGACGAATGCCGTACACAACGTTGCCGTTTCAATTAATTCACCGGTAATCAGAATCAGAATCAGAATATGCTTTATTGTCAGAAGATTTGCATCCTATTGACAAAGACTTGTAAGTACTTATAAATAAAAATATAAATATATACCTCAATATAAGTGTACAAATAACAACTGGTAAAATGTATATAATAAAGTATTAAGAAAAAAATTACAAACACAATAAATATATAATCAGATCCACGTAACATTAAAATGATTCGTTAAAATATTCTTGTAAACTATAATAGGGTCTATCAGCTAGCAGATTTCTCACTGTTTTCTTGAATTGTACGTTAGTCAGATTTTTAGACCTTATATCAATTGGTAAGTGATTGAATAATTTACCACCAATATAAAATATGGAATCCTTGTGTAACGTACGAGTATTATAATGAGAAGAAACAAAGTCAAATTTTGATTTATTTTTGTACACCAAGCATACAGTCTCAAGAATAAACAATGCAACGACAGTTATAATCTTATTGGCAGCGAAATAATTTCTGCACGACTCCCTAGGTTTGACTTTACAGAGACACCTTACAGCTCTATTCTGTAATATTAGTACAGAAGAAAGAAGGGTTGTACTGCATGATCCCCAAAAAGGTATCCCATATCGTAATTGGGATTCAATTAAAGCGACGTAAACCGTTTTTGCTGTGTGAAAGCCCAACTCATTAGAAACCACCCTTACTGCATAACATCCGGAGGAAATTTTACTTTTCAGTTGTCTGAAGTGTTCATCAAATTTCAGCCGATTATCTATAAATACACCAAGAAATTTTGTGTCGAGTTTGTTTTGCAAGATATCATTGTCTATTGACAGTTCATTAAGCAGGCATTTAAATCTTATTATATTTGTTTTCAAGATATTTAATGATAATAAATTAGCATCACACCAGCTTTTCACCTTTTCCAAATCAGATGATATCATTTTATGTAGCTCAACCGAGTTCTTTTCCTTCCACAATATTGTTGTATCATCCGCAAAGAGAGTAAAACTGCCAGATGTATCTATCATAGTCAAGTCATTAATATATAACAGAAACAGAACAGGACCCAACACAGAACCCTGTGGTACTCCAGATTTAATTTCTTTGCTCTCTGAGAGTTCCAATGTTTTTACCCTTTGATTTCGCCCTGAGAGGTATGATTCAAACCAACTGTACGTTACCCCCCTGCAACCATACCGCTGAAGTTTTTTGAGTAGTATTTCATGATTAACGCAATCGAACGCCTTCGAGAGGTCACAGAAAATACTATACAATTGAATATCAAAATGAATATAAAAAGTCTGTTTAATAATAAACTCTTGATTTTTTCATGATATAAATAACATTTATGAAACGCGACATAACGATATAGAAAGTGGAGTATTCTTGTAAGGAGAGATATATTAAAATAAGTCTGACGCAGCTTCAGGGTTTTCAATCGAAAGTGATCTGACACCACCGCTTTATTTCACGCGGATGACGGACAGTTGACTTGACAGTGGACACTATTATAATTTGGGATTGTTTTATTTATTCCTTTTGTTATTTGTTATGTTCTTATATCTGGCTGGTACAATCTGATATTTTTGAACGGCAGCAGAAAAATAGTGAACAAAGTACAAGGAAGAGATTAGAATGAAATGGTGCGTTGCTATAGACCATATACAAAAACCAAATATTTGTATTGCTGTGAAGATCATATTGACGTAAGTAACATGTTTTGCATACCAGTTGTAGCCTACTTTTTCATCAATAATATGGTGCCTAGTTACATAAATGAATATTTGTTCCAGCTTAAATTTGATATGTTGAATTGGATGAAATAAACTTATTGGAACCAGAGTTTATATGAAAAATGATGTGATACCTCATAAATTCATCAGCAGTTCTAAACCAACAGTACATAGCAAAATCCCAACTAAATTCATAATCTCTGAAGAGAAGATCTGAATCGCTAGGGAGACAAGGTTAAGAGGAAGCTTGGCTTCGATAGGCCTTCCGTAGAAGAAACTATTATAATTTGGGATTGTTTTATTTATTCCTTTTGTTATTTGTTATGTTCTTATATCTGGCTGGTACAATCTGATATTTTTGAACGGCAGCACTGTCGTAACCTGCGATTATTATCATTATGCGATTGACGACCATTTTCGAGAAAGAATGGCTGTCAAGACGTGTTTTGTTCTATCAAGCTTGAAAAATAGTGAACAAAGTACCAACAAACTCTTTTTTATGGTACCTAACAAGGAAGAGATTAGAATGAAATGGTGCGTTGCTATAGACCATATACAAAGACCAAACATTTGTATTGCTGTGAAGATCATTTTGACGTAAGTAACATGTTTTGCATACCAGTTGTAGCCTACTTTTTCATCAATAATATGGTGCCTAGTTACATAAATAAATATTTGTTCCAGCTTAAATTTGACATGTTGAATTGGATGAAATAAACTTATTGGAACCAGAGTTTATATGCAAAATGATGTGATACCTCATAAATTCATCAACAGTCCTAAACCAACAGAACATAGCAAAATCCCAACTAAATTCATAATCTCCAAAGAGAAGATGTGAATCGCTTGGGAGACAAGGTTAAGAGGAAGCTTGGCTTTGATAGGCCTTCCCTAGAAGAAATTATTATAATTTTTACTTGTCAATGCAGTCCTGAGGAAGAACTGACAACAAACGAAATTTATTCTTCTTCAGAAAATTTTTTAGAGGTCCAAATACTATGAATGTGAACCAACCCCAATGTTTTTTGATTAAAAGATTCAAGTGAACATTAAATTGAAAAAATAGGATACATAGAACTTACTTCCACAAGTTTACGTTGTTGTAGTACAAACACTATTCATTCAGATGCAAACAGTTTCTAGAATAATAATAATAATAATAACTCGCAAAATGATGCATCTTCATAGAAGCTTGCATCCTAAATCGTCTGTTCCACGGTTATACTTCCCCAGACAACGGGGAGGCCGTGGACTTTTGAGTTTGGAGTGTCTACATAACAGAATGGTACTGGATGGAGCCTGTAAAGTCATCAGGAGTTCAGATCCCCTTCTCTGCTTGGTATGTGATCATGAAAAAGCAGGGATTGCAGCATTTCTTTTCAAGGCAGCAACCCGTGCAGCCGATGAACTCGGTCTCGTATTCGACACTGAACGGACAAACCCAAACTCTATCACCGAGTTGAAACCCGTTCAGCAAAAAGCCCACGTAAAAGCTGCGGAGTGTGAGAGGCTCCTGCAGCTACATAAGGATAAGCCGATGCATGGGGTCTTCTTCAAGAACATTGAAGACCTAGGCTTATCCAGAGACCTGACCTTCTCGTTTCTCAGGTCAAGTGGGCTGAAGTCGGAGACCGAGGGATTCATAATGGCCTGCCAGGATGGTGTCTTTAACACTTTCGTCTACCGCAGTCGCGTGATGGGTATAGAGGTCCCTGACACTAGATGCAGAGCGTGTCGTGGGGCAGCTGAGACCATAAAGCATTTGCTGTCAGCTTGTCCAGCTTATGCGGTCTCAGCCTATATCCACAGACATAACGCGGCCCTACGAGTGTTGTACTACCATCTACGACACTCGTACGGTGTAGACGAGACACCGGTGTTGCCTTATGCTCCGGGGGATATTGAGTCCGTGATGGAGAATGAGAAGTGCCGAATCTATTGGAACTATTCATTCCCCACCCTCAGGCAAATACAAGCCGATAAGCCTGATGTAGTACTCCTCGACCATCAAAGTAAGGCGATTTTCGTCATTGAGTTTTCAGCTCCTGGCGAAACGAACATCGTCCGAAAAGAGAAGGAAAAACGGACTGAATATCGAAATCTTCTCTTTGAACTCCGCAGGCTTTACCCAAACCATTCTGTCCAGATGGTGGTTCTGATAATAGGGGTCCTTGGTGGAATGATGGACACACTGCTCTCAAACTTAAAAATCATACCGGCTTGCCGTGACATGGCAGAAATCCTAGCCGGGCGAATGCAGAAGGCCGTAATTCTTGGTTCACTCCGCCTACTCAGGGCACATGATTCTCGGACCCAGTAATCACTTACCCCATGGACGTGGGGAGTGTTTACTGGGGTTAATGACACACCGGCGCGCCCTCCGGAAGTGTCGGGGCTCCGGAGACAGGGCCTGACTGGGTAAATCCTAACGGAAAAAAATAATAATAATAATAATAATACTCCCTCATAAACACTCGTTGAGTGTACCCAAAGACATTATTTGCCGTGGCGCTTCGGGGCGACTTACTGATTTTTGGTGGCGTATTCACTCTTCAGCTGTAGAAAAAACCGGAAAACCTACAGCACCACCTCGGGTGGTCGGTGTGCACTCCAAGCTAGCACCAGACGAGATTATCATCTAGAAAACTCACAATACACTTGCTTTTCAAGAAGGCATGCGGTCGCCTATCGATCTGATATATAGTAGTTGAGAAAAATTCTCTTGTACCTACATCGGGCTCGAACCGACTATCGCTATGCTGGAGTACCGGCCACCTCATATATTTCATTTTTGTCCAATGGGTTGAAAACTCTTTCTCAATAATTAAGTGATTGAATTTATCAATTGCCTTGAAACAAAATTTATCAAAAGTTAATTCCTTGGCTAAGATCATAGTTCCACCACGAATAAAAAAAGTTCTACAAAATTTAGTAAAAATTACATAACGTGGTATGAACAAAGGTTCTTCTTCTGTCAGCCAGTGCTCTGTCAATAATAATAAATTCGGAAAGTCATGACTTTTCAAGTAAATGTAAAGTTTGTCACTTTTGTTACACAATCATTGAATATTCAAAAGCATCACTGAAAGTAATTTGTCTGATTCTATTGTAAAAAATTATTTTGGCGTTCTTGCGAAGGGCTATCTCTAATTACTGGCTTCTGTGGCACCATCAAATTTTATTCTGTTTGATTTTGGTTGGGCTGCTCAGGCTAGTTGATTCAGCAAATACCAAATTTTTTGTAACTTCCTTCTTTCCTTCTTTCGGTTGATTTTTACCAATTCACAGATGTTTTGTGTTGATGTTGTTATGTTCAATCTATTAGCATTTACATTGTTGACTTCTAAGAACGCCACCCTGTCTTCAGCATACTCGTTTAGCCTAGTCACATAATCATTCAGTCTCATGTTGAATTTATAAATAAATTTATTGGTATTAGTTATATTGTAATATGTGATGTACGGTACAGATAAGCACTAGCTGCTCTGTAAATAGTATCTTGGTAATCAATAAAGAGATCGATACCTAGATTACTGAAGCTTACCGAGTCGATGTTTTTTAGATCAGTCAGAATTAGAATTATAAAACTCGAAAACCATGCTGAAATCCACAACATAATATCAGGACTTCTTGCCTGTTCAAAGCCCAACTCCATCTCTATTCTCACTATTTTCAGTATATTTAATTCAGTATATGTAAATCATACTAAATGAACTCATGATAAGATAATTTATGTCAATTCTAAGTTTCATTATTTTCGTTTCCGAATGAAAAGTTGTGAATTAATTACCTGGTATTCCTCGAAATGTTAAAACCGACATGGCTGAAATAAGCAATTAACAGTACTCGTGACGTATACCAGTGGCGCCGAACCCGCACTTTTGAATAATCCATGAAATTGTTTGATTTTCAAATGGCTTTTGTCGGAATATTACAAGATAATTTGTTATAAAAATTTTGCATACATGATATTTAATGCCCAAATTTCAGTCATATGCACATTCTAATCGAATTTACGCGTTTGTGATCTTGCTTATTGTGTAGAGGACAGGTATTTTTCGGTTTTACGAAATATTTGTTTCAGATCTGAGATCGGTTAATAACTTATTTCAGGGTCCACAAGTGCACGATTTAAATATTACATTTCGTGGAATTTGATAACATCTTGTTTCCGGTTGCGGGTCTAGACAGGTCAACGAAATTCAATACAGGTTCAATGATATCTTCCAATGTCAATACGTACAGGTGTCAGATATCAAGATGGGATTGGCTGACGTCATACCTACTTCTGGTTACAGGTTTCAACAAGTTCGAGAAATCCATCACGGGTTCATTCATCTCCTTCAAGAAGTGCACGTGTCAGATATCAGTTTACCTGTAATTTGTCGATGTCATATTTCCGATTGCAAACAAGTCATAACAAGTTTTATAAGTTCGATACTGGTTTGATGATCTATTTCAAAGTCAAGTGTACAGATAACAGGTATCAGATTACCTGGAATTTACTGACGTCACGTTTTTAAATGTCTAGGAAAGTTGGAAAAATTCGATACGGAATCAATGACTTCTACTTCAAAGATTTTATTTATTCAACATATTGCTTATCTATTAACGTGAATGCGTATGGAGATCTGAATTACGACTATTCTTCGCTATCGAAGGCGTGGTTGGCAGCTATAATTACCTGTGCCAACTGTGGATTTTTGTGGCTGACTGTATGGATTAAGGAACACATGAACAGAGGAACACACGAACAGAGGAACGCACACAAAGAACTTACGAACACACGAATATAGGAACACCTGTGCACACGAAATATTATGAGGATCTGAGACTATAACAACATCTGAATATTCAAACAGACATTGCAAAGAAAAATCAACAGTATAGTTGAGCGAAAGATAATTATCTCTTAATGAATCTGAAAGTAAATTTGTATTCGTGAATTTTTCATATTATTTTAATGGGAATTCTCCACCTGACGACAATCAAGTATTTCTCTATAAAACACTGCATTTAGAACAAACCATTCCAACATTTTTCTTAAAAAAAATCAATCAAATACTTAAAAATGAAAAATAAAATTGGGCATTTAAAATTCAAAGGGTTTTGTTCTATTTCACCATCTGGCAACATCGGCTACAAATTTCACAGATAAGAAAGGACAACAAATTTTTTACGTTAATAAGTTAATCAGAGATTACAATGTTCCGAGCACCGACCTATAATAAAATATAGGTCGGTGGTTCTGTGACATTTTGTGTACTGTGTGCCTAACCCCTAACAAAGGCACATATATTGACTATGGTACTTCTTCTTCTAGCATACTACCATCCCCTACGTTTTGTAGGCAGTGTTGCCAACATGTTAATTAGAAACAAAACCATTTAAAATTTGAAAAATTAATTTGAATACTTTTCGCAGTGAAATTGAAAAACTCATGAATAAAACTCAACTTTATTTTGTTCAAACTTGCATTTGCTCCAATAACCCAAATTGAGGAGAATTCTCCATTTCACCCCATGCATTGAAATAGTCGAAAAAGAGGAGGAGTTTGAGTGATTTTCACAGAATATAAGTAGAATTAGTTCTTGATAAATCAAGGAGTCGTAACAAAATAACAAAATTGCACTATCCGCCCCACTGAAGAAAAAAATTGATGATATCATGCACATGAATTATCTCAGAAAACATGAGAACCTCGAAAATGACAACAATGCATATAAGATAGCGAAGAAGAAGTGGAAAATCAGATACGCCAGTAGAAGAATAATCATTATAATAAAGAAGTCAACGATTCCAACAACAGAAGCAAAACTCTTTGGAATATAATTAGGCAGCCATCTACATCAACTGGAAGAAAACGTATAGTCCTGAATCACAATCAAAAAAATATCAGAGATAAAGTAGAAGTTGCAGAAACATTTGGAAAATACTTTTCAACAATAAATGATACGAAATCCAAACCCATTTGCCGGAAAGAAATCGAGACAGTTATATTATAACAATAGCGAATGTCAATAAAACCTCAAATCTGTTAAAGCAGACGATGAAAAAAAGGTATAGCCTCATTAGGTACCCAATAAAAAAAGCACAGGATATGATGAAGTTTCTACAAAAATTGTCAAAGAATGTGCAGATATACTTTCAGAAGTAATAACACATATTATTAATTTATGCATTTCTTTTGGGGAATATCACGACCATCTTGAATTTGCTGTCCTAGCCCCCATACTGAAAAATGGCGACAGCAAGAACATCGACAATTATCGTCCAATATCACTCATCAGTGTATTTTCAAAAATGTTTGAAAAACTTATTTCTCATAGCATAAATATTTCTCTAGAAATTTTCGATGTGATGACAGACTGCCAACATGGGTTCAGGAAAAATCACTGCAACGCCCTATTTAACGCAAAATATACATTACTTAATTGACAAAAAAAACGTTGTTGGAATTTTCTTCGACTTGAGCAGGGCTTTCGACACTTTGAACATCAAATTTCTAGAAGAAAAACTTTTCAAAATAGGTATTAGAGATAATATCAGTCAGTTGCTCGTGTCGTTTTTTACGACACTAATGGGTCACCCTGTATAAATGGCGGGGAAATGTCCATTGACCCCCACAAAATGGTCATAGTACCGTTCACCAGGAAATGGACGTTTAATACATTCTACCACCAATGGTTTAACAATAATTCTTTTTACAAATGAAGCGAAATATCTAGTAGTAAACCTGGATGAAAAGCTGAACTGGACCTCGTACCTGAATAGGTGATTTTCATATATATTTTGGGATCTTAAATGGATGGGTGTATGTACATATAAGTAGGTGTAAGTATAGTTATGTATGCCTTCCCGTGGGAATAGCTGAACTAAGCATTGCTGCTTATGCAGATTTCCAGGAACACATCGAGACGGTGTTGTATTAAACTTCGGTTCATGGGAACGAAGAAACATTTAGAATAGCAATAAACATCTCATTGTATTATTTGTCGTTAATTAAAGTTTTTGAGTAAAATAATTTTTTTTAAAAACTAAGTTCTATGATCGGAAAACATAAAGTGGCGCAGTCGTTGTAGGATTTTGAACGGATATTCGTTGTGAATAATCCGTCAGTTCCAACCGTTAATTCAAGAGAACCTCCGTTTCTGGACAGTCCCTCTGGGTAGCAGATCAAGCAGAAGCCAAAGAAGTAAAGAAAAAAAGAAATGAGAACAGCCATCTCAGTGGTACTAATGTAAGTTGCTTTTCCTTGTATCTTGTCTATGTCATTCTCCTCTAGTACTGATTCATCTCCCGAAAACAGTGATTGTGAGTTAATTTTTAGTGAACAAAATTCGCCGAAACCTAATTCAATTTTCGAAAATAGTTCTCGCGAATCAATAGAATTAGAAGCACTTCTTTCGAAGCTATCAATAAGTAGAAATATCAAAATGCCAGTTCCAAAATTTGAATCAAAACTTTTGGAAATCGTTCCAAAATTTGACGGCAATCCAGCTAATTCAATTATTACTACATACTGGGACCCAACACCCGAAAATATCAGTTGTGTCCAAAATATTACAATAATTTATGGAATTTATTCAAAATTGATAGGATAAAGATTGACTATCAGTCAAAAATGCTCTGATCGCACATTTTGGCGACCAAAGAGACGAAAATGGATTATTATTTGATTTAGATCAATTGAGACAAAATTTCAATGAACCATCATTACAATTTTATACAATGGTTATGTCGAATTTAAGTGCTCTTCATAACTATGTAGATACACATGAAAATGTAGTTGCGACTAAAACGGCGAAAAAAACTTTTTACAATACTCATGCTCTCAAAATATTCTTAGCTGGACTGAAAGAACCTTTAGGATCAATTATTCGTGCTATGAAACCATCAACTATGGCAGAAGCTAGCCAATATATTATTTCCGAAAATAATATTCGGCATCTCCAAAAACCGAATAACAGTGATCAATCGAAAATTAGGCTACCTCAAAGACCCAATCACCCAAATCAATTGTCCAATTTTCGCCAACACGCAACACCTAACCTCAATTTTCAGAATTTCAAACCCCAAATGCATAATCCCTCATTTATACGCGGCCAAATAAATATTTAGCCGAGACCGGCAGAACCCCAAAAATTCTTCACAAATCGTCAAGTATTTGGCAATCCAAGAGGCTCAACCAACGTTTGGAGACCAAATAACCAAAACAATTTCTATCGCCCCAAGCCAACACCTATGAGTGGCATTACACAAGCCACCACTTCTCGTCAACCCAATACTAGACCATATCAAAACCCCAATCGACCAAATTTCATTGCATTTGATGGATTTATTGGTTATGATAAATTGAAAAACTTAGATGTTCAATTACATTTGAAAAATTCAAGTTTAAAAACACCTGAATCAGAGCTTCCTCTGGCGCACTATGGAAGCAAAAAGAAATTACTCTTTTATGCTCGTATAGAATCATTTACAATCGAATCAATCAAAATTCCTGTAACAATACCCAACGGTGACATCACGATTATCGAAACAAAATTATTTGAATGCCGAATTCGCGAAGGTTTGACAACCTCTCGAAACGGCTATGCCCCTGTCGAAATTCGGAATGATACAGGTGAAATACAAGAGATTTACCTTTATGAACCTGTCCCTGTGAAAACTTTTCATCCCGACCAATTCGAATTGTATCATATGCTTCAATCGATCATAACACCCCTTCGAATATATTCAAATCAGATATCACACAGCTTATACGAACTCAACACATGAATTCTGAAGAGAGACACCGCATTGAGAAATTGTGCCTATCATTTTCAGACATATTTCACCGCGAAAATTCAAAGCTGACTTTCACGAACCAAGTGAAACACAAAATTAGGACCACCGATGAAGTCCCAATTTTTACAAAATCTTATCGCTATCCGTTTATTCCGAAACCGGAAGTCGAAAAACAAATTGACGATATGCTTCGTCAAGGCATTATTCGACCAAGCGATTCACCTTGGTCCTCGCCAATTTGGATAGTTCCAAAGAAGGCGGATGCCTCTGGCAAGAAGAAATGGCGTATAGTAGTGGACTACAGAAAAATCAACGAGAAAACCATCGATGATCGATATCCGATTCCAAATATATCGGACATACTTGACAAATTGGGTAGATGTATGTACTTTTCTACCCTTGATTTGGCAAGTGGGTTCCATCAGATCGAGATGTACCCTGATGATGTAAAGAAAACAGCTTTCAACGTAGAGAACGGCCACTACGAGTACCTTCGTATGCCGTTTGGTTTGAAAGGAGCTCCAGCTACTTTTCAGAGAGTAATGGACAACGTCTTGAAAGACCTACAAAACAAAATCTTTTTCGTCTACATGGACGACATCATCGTTTTTTCCACTTCGCTACAAGAGCACATGGTCAACCTAAAAAGAGTGTTTCAGAAACTGAGCGAGAGCAATCTGAAACTCGACAAATCAGAATTCCTGAAAAAGGAAGTTTCCTTTCTGGGACATCTGATAACAACAGAGGGAATAAAACCAAATCCCGATAAGGTCAAGGCCATCATGAATTATCCGATTCCCAAAACGACAAAAGAAATAAAAGGATTTCTTGGTCTTCAAGGCTACTATCGAAAATTCATAAATAACTTTGCCAAAATCACCAAACCCTTTACAAGTCGACTGAAGAAAGGAGCAAAAATCGATATAACTGACCCCACCTACATCAAGACATTTGAGGACTGCAAAACCTTGCTATCGAACGACCCGATTTTGCAGTACCCCGATTTTACAAAAGAGTTCAATTTGACCACGGACGCCAGTAACGTAGCGTTAGGTGCTATATTGTCCCAGGGCCCCCCAGGACATGATAAACCCGCCTACGCATCAAGAACCCTCTCCAATGCCGAACAAAATTATTCGACTATCGAGAAGGAACTTTTTACAATCGTCTGGGAAACCAAATATTTTAGGCCCTATCTTTTCGGCCGAAAATTCAAAATTTTTACGGATCACAAACCCCTTCAGTGGCTGATGTCTTTAAAAGAACCCAATTCACGATTGGTTCGCTGGGGACTGTAACTTGAAGAGTTTGATTACCAAATTATTTACAAAAAAGGGAAAATCAATACGAACGCTGATGCCCTTTCTAGAATCGAACTCTACCCTAATGAAACTGTCAGACAGACTGATGAACTCCCCATATTGAGACATATGCAGGAATTCAACGAAAATACTGTCCTAGACAATGAAAGACCATCCACAAGCAGATACCCAGAAAATAACACACCTGAAAATATTCAAAATCAGGATAACGAATCGAACGCTGGACAAATTGACCCCAATGACAACGACGAAAATGAAACTGCTCACACAAGTGCAGAAGACCCAATATTGAACATCCACATCACAGACAAACCAATCAATAACTTTTTGTGCCAATTAATGATAATTAAAGTTGATCGAAACCCTCGAATGGAAACCAAAAAACTATTTAGGAATTCAGTATGTCGTACCCGATGGTATCTATATGTTACCAACGAATCATTTCAAGCCCAAATTATTGAACATCTGAAAGAATTTGGTGTTCCAAAACGCACCTACGTCTTTTACTTCCAAAATGATACCGAAGACGTACTCTATAAAGATATGTGCAGGTTCATACCACAAACATTAAAAAATTCCTCCTTTAAGCTTTTCAAATCCAATAAACTCCTCTTCGATGTGACGAACGAAGATCGCCAACAAAATCTCATCAAATCCCAACATGAAGGTGTTACCAACCATCGAGGCATTCACGAAACCATTGCCGAACTCAAAACCAAATATTATTGGCCCAAGTTACACGATGACGTAAGAACATTTATCAATAATTGTCCAATATGTCAACAATCTAAGTACGAACGTCACCCACCTTTGATCAAACTACAGTTAACGCCCACTCCCAAAAAACCATTCGAAACTATACACGTTGATACCTTCAAATTTGGCAGTACTATATATATCTTTAACAATCTGTGACAGTTTTACCAGATTTGGACAAGCGTACATCGTTCCCAGTCTTTCCGCACTTCACGTATATCAATCACTTTTGCAGTTCATTTCAACTTTCAAAATCACCGAAAATATCGTCTCTGATAATGGTACCCAATTCTCCCAAAACCTTCTAAAAGAATTCGCATAGAATCAATTGGCATTATACACTTCCATAAAATCCAAATTCCAATGCCATTGTAGAAAGGTTCCACTCCACTCTCATAGAACACATGAGAACACTCAACCTCTCGAAACCAAATCTGAACCCCTTTGAAAAATTGACTTTCGCCGTCCTTGCATATAATAATATATAGTCTTCATTCAACAACAAAATTAAAACCAATAGATCTAGTGTTTGGACATCTAGAACTAAAAGATCCAATCACAATGCCACATTGAACGAACACAAAGAATCTATTTCCCAAATATATAGAAAAATTCACGAAGACACGTCAAAACAAAAATCTAAAATAATTTCAAAACGTAACGAAAATTGAGAAGACCCTCCAAATTTTGAACCCGGAACCATTGGATATATGAAAACACCCGAAAGACAGTCGAAAACGGCTCCCCTCTACAAACCCGAACACATACTCAAAAGCACTGTCCTAACTGTGACAACCCCACAAAATACATACCACAAACAATCATTCAAACCACCAAGACAAATGACAGACCAAAATCTGTTACAGGTCGATGATACTTTATCAGACAGCGACTCAGAAGGTTCAAATCCAGAACCTCCAGACGAATCCAGGGATCCTTCCTTTTAAAATGGGAACCGCACGAATCAAAGTAGCTTCCCATACTTTCCTACATTATATTCAACTAAGCCCATTAGAAAACCAAATAAACTCAATAACCAATCAATATAAGCTATTAGAAGCCACAATAAATAATACAACCCCTTTCAATAGAATTGCCCTTTTAACGCATATAAACACCTCGAATACGAAGTCAAAAATGTTAACCACAAATTCAGATCCTTGTTTCCCCATAAACGCACAAAAAGAGCCCTCATGCTCCTCTTGGCTCCCTCGTGAAATTCATAAGCGGAAATCTAGACGAGCAAGATGCGAAAGAAATATATCACAGCCTAGCCGAACTCGAATCAAACCAAAATCGAATTATCAAAAAAACCAATAAACAAATATCAATTACTTCAAAATTGATGGAAAATGTTAACGAAACAATGACTTCAGTTTCAGATAATCAAAAACTAATAGGAGATAAAATCAATGAGTTGAGAATTGAACTTAACGAGACAAAATTGAATTATGCACATTTTTTGTGCAAATAAAAATCAATCTCGATTCTCTACTAGATTTTTTAACAGAAACAGAAAATGCTATGGGATTTGCGAACTTGAAAACATTACATCGCAGTATCGCCTTTCCAGACGATCTAAAAACAATAATAGATGAACTCTACTTATCACATAGTCATTCTCAATTACTTGTTGATAATAAGGAATACCTCAAATATTATAGTGTTGTTGAAACCAAAGTTTTCGCCATCGAGGACAAAATTATATTTTCATTAGATTTTCCATTGGTTCACATTGAAACTTTCTATCACTATCACCTATATTCAATTCAATCAAAACCAATCAATTATCATCCCACCTGCCTCCTACCTAACCCTAAGCAACGAAATGTACCAGTACCAGAACGAAGAGTGCGTTGACCTACAACCAAATTTCCTGTGCGAGAAGAATCACCTTCTGCCCATCCAGGACAACCCAGACTGTGTGACGTCACTACTTTCCTCCAATGCCTTTGCTGCCATCAAATTCCAAAGTCAAAATCAATCAGGAAATAATCGAGGAAATCAATGATGCCCACTACATAGGCTTCTTTCCGAACAAGAGAAAATTCCAGACAAACTGTGTGGAAAACGATGTCGCTGTGCTGAAAGGTGTATACCTCTTTGTTGTTCCACCAAAATGCGCCCTGAGGACTTCCGAATACACCTACCGGAACGAGAAAGGATCAACCTCACATTGGAAGAAATCAAAGACATTCATATTCCAATCCTGCAAGACAAGAAACTCAACTTGGAGAAAGTTTCCCTTGACAAACTGAACGAGCTCCAACTAGACGAAATTTGGGAAGACCCATTGGACCTCATCAATCGTCGCCCGGATTACTCTAGATGGTCCCTATGGAGCGTTGCGACGCTAACCGCCTTCGTCGTGGTATATCTTGTGGTGACCCGGAAACAAGATATCCTTCGCCTACTCAACCCCAACAAACCACCAACCAACCAGGCCATCAACGAAACTCAAGTGGTTCCACCCTCGAGTTCCTTCTAAGGGATGGAGGAGTTATGTATGCCTTCCCGTGGGAATAGCTGAACTGAGCATTGCTGCCTATGCAGATTTCCAGGAACACGTCGAGACGGTGTTGTATTCAATTTCGGTTCATGGGAACGAAGAAAAATTTAGAACAGACATAGACTTCGAGCAATAAACATCTCATTGTATTATTTGTTGTTAATTAAAGTTTTTGAGTAAAATAATTTTTTTAAAAAACTAAGTTCCGTGATCGGAAAACATAAAGGTATTGTGATATACAGTGTGTCCCACTTTCAGCAGCACCACCTCCGTATTTTCTTATTCCGATTTCAAAAAATTTTTTTTTTCAACTTATTGTACTCAATGAAATCTACATTTCTGATTATTCATTTAATTCATTTCACTTTAACATTTGAACAATTGAACAATTGAAATTTCAAAAAATCAATTAGTAATATCATGGATTTTTTTAGAGAAAAACTAATTATATAAACACGTTGAGAACTTTCTGAAACACATGTGTTCAAATTTTCACGACGGTGTCGTATATAGGGTGTTTTTTATTAAGGATAATTATCCCATGATCAAAAATAATAAAAAAAGAATAGTATAATATCAAGAATATATTCATATTCCCCGTGAAAATCTGTTTGGTATTTTTCTGCACATATCATACACAGGGTGTTGTTTGCACTAGGAATTAATTATTTTTTAGTGCAATTATTCTGAAATTTCTGAACACCTTAATAAAATTTTGATCTTTTCTGCTTTTCCTATACAATTTGGTATTTTCCATGATTATATTTTGATTATTGAAAGCAAATTATTAAAATCGTGAACCAAATGAATTTGGTTAAATAATTCTTTAAATCAAAAACAAATATAATGTTATTCATTTGGCATAATTTAGTATTCTCTGTTGATCCTCAATTGGACGTAGTAAAGCAGAAAACGTCCAACCCACAAAGTATTAAAATTCATGTTGTCATATGTAGGGCGATTATATAATACCTGTTTGCTAAATTTGCAGAAATCGTCCACACAATCGTTGTGTTGAATCAACTGTGAAATCATTGTTTCAGTGACTAAATCTTATTTGTATTGATGTGACATACAGTGTGTCCCAGCTAAAACTTGTCACCCCCCTAATATCCGAACTCACGAAAAAAATTGAAAATCGCTCAGACCCGTCGATTTTTATTTCAAGGGGGAACACTTTCACCAAATACACCATCATTGTGTTGTCAACCCCCTCAACCCCAGCACCCCCTACTTCAGAATTTTCAATGGGACTACTATACTTGTGATACATCATTTTGAAGGGAATTCAATCCCAAATACATCGGTGTACTGAAATTGAGGATCGATCAAGTGTTGTTGAAGTTTTAATGAAAACTAAGTTTAATCCATACATTTTAATTTTTCATCACCTCAAATGTTAGCGTCGTAAGAAAGGTTCACTGTGGGTACGCCACTGTATTGAAAAATAATGTGCTGTCAGAAATAATAGTTTCGAAGGTGAGACAGACGTTTTTATGAAAAAAAAATTGCCCTCATGTGTTTTTGTATACTCATATCTTTGTTTACGCCTTGGTAATTGATGTATTCGAGTCACTGCATTCAACAATTTGAAAACATTCGAAAATGGTTTATACTGCACAAGAGAGAATATCCATTGTAGCTGCGTATTTTGAAAATGGACGATGTGCTAGAGCTACGGCTCGAAGTTTCAATGAAAGTCATCCAGAAAACACCACATCATATCAGTACGTGCTTCAATTGATGAATAAGTTCTTGGAGTCGGGATCAGTGCTGAATAAAAAACATGAACGAGAGAAGCCTATGAGAAATGAAGGGGTCACTGTTGCAGTTGTAGGACATGCAGTGATGGACAACATTCAATCGTTAAGACAACTTGAGACTATTTCTGGAGTTTCGAAAAGCAGCGTACATCGAATTCTGAAAGACGCAAAATTCCATCCTTATAAAATGCAGAATGTACAAGAATTAAATGAAGATGATCCTGACAGACGTACAGAGTTTTGTGAAATCATGAGTCAATTATTGATTGGTGATAATAATTACCTCTACAATGTGTGCTTTTCTGACGAATCTTCTTTTTATTTAAATGGACATGTGAACAGGCACAACTGCAGATACTGGAGTGACGTAAATCCCCATTGGTACAGGGAAACTAATTCACAAACTCCCCAGAAATTGAATGTTTGGGCTGGTATTCTGGGAGACCATATTGTAGGTCCATATTTTATTGATGGTAACCTCAACGGACAAACGTATCTTGAACTTCTTGATACAACTGTGAACCCCAGAATCACTCAGTTACTTGAAGACGATGATAGGTTACTTGACGGTCAGCTCACCTTTCAACAAGATGGAGCTCCTCCACATTTTGTTGCACCTGTACGTCAATTTTTAGATGACAATTTCACAGGGCGATGGATTGGAAGGCGAGGACCAATAGAATGGCCGGCTAGATCTCCTGATTTATCACCATTAGACTTCTTTTTATAGGGTCATTTGAAATCCAAAGTTTATATTACCCAGCCAACTTCTCTTGATGATCTACGCAGGAGAATTGTTGTGGAGTGTCGTGCAGTGACTCCAGAAATGTTGAGCAATGTGCGAAGAAATTTCGAAGATCGCTTATACTTCTGTATGGAACTGAATGGTTCACATTTTGAACCTTTCATACGATGATAACATGTTAGGTGATGAAAAATAAAAATATCTGGAAAAAATTAGTTTTCATGAAAACTTCAACAACACTTGATCGATCCTCAATTTCAGTACACCGATGTATTTGGGATTGAATTCCCTTCAAAATGATGTATCACAAGTATAGTGGTCCCATTGAAAATTCTGAAGTAGGGGGTGCTGGGGTTGAGGGGGTTGACAACACAATGATGGTGTATTTGGTGAAAGTGTTCCCCCTTGAAATACAAATCGACGGGTCTGAGCGATTTTCCATTTTTTCCATGAGTTCGGATATTAGGGGGGTGACAAGTTTTAGCTGGGACACACTGTATATAACAATTTCAAGTCGACATTTTGAATAATTGCTATTTTTGAGTTGGACGTTTTCTGCTTAACTACATCCAATTATTTTTCATATATTTGAGAATTCTTCTTCTGTTACTAGGATTTAATATTTTTCAAGTTAATTATTAATTAATACAATATATTATAAAATGTATGGATACTTCAATCGAATGTTTATGTTTTATGCTTTCCCTTCAGGAAGTCCAATTAAGTACGGATTTCATTATTCGTAAGATGACAATAAATATCGTGATATCAAGTTTCACTGAAACTTTATCAAAGAAATGTACCGACCTAATAACTATTTTTCCACTTCTACAGAATGCCCAGAAAGTTCACAAACTAATGATCAAGACTGCCCTGGAAACACATCATTATAATGTATATCTTTCTCCAACTGAAATGCTAATAGCCTTTAGGAAATATCCTCAAGATGGCTATGAGAGTAACGCGATATTCATATTTTCAAATAACTTGACAGATAACGTTTGTTGTTTAATGTGTAGGTTTTCATTATAACAATGCCTATACAACGAAAGCTCACTCTCTCGGAGAGAATAGAGATTATCAAAAGCATTAGACATGGCAAAAAATAAAAATATTAGACCGGTTTTTTTTTTCGAAGGCAGCATAAATTCACAAATGTTCCTCAATTTTTCGAGTACTCAATTATGGGATGGACTGGAAGACATTCCGATAGAGTTACGACGGAAAATATGTTTTCAGTTAGATAGTGCAAGCATTCATAATGCTAGAGAAGTGCGCGCTTGGTTGGACACCAAGTTCATAAGAAAATGGATCCCTAATCTGAACCCACTTGATTTCCTCTTGTGGGGCACCTTGAAGCAAAACGTGTATAAGTCTAGGCCTAGAAGTAGAGCAGAACTACAAGAAAGGATTTTGAAAGCATGTCATGGCATTACCCATAATATTTTGAAGAAGGTTGCTACAAACAACAGGAGAAGAATTCTAAAATGTATAGAAAACAATGGAGGATTAATAGAGAATAATAAAATTTGAAATAAATAACAAAGTGTATTCATAAGTTTTCATTTGTATTTGTTTTGAAATAATAATAGTAATAAATTTCATTTGGTTTACGATTTTTATAATTTCCTTTCAATAATGAAAATATAATCATGGAAACTACCAAATTGTATAAGAAAATCAGGAAAGATCAAAATTTGATTCAAGTGTCCATGAATTTCAGAATAATTGAACTTAAAAAATAATTCATTCGTATGACATGTGCAGAAAAAATACTAGACAGATTTTCAAGGGGTTTATGAATATATTCATGATGTTTGATATTTTTATTTATATAAATACGTAAATTTTATTGAAACTGAACTTTATCAACAAAATTCAACATCTTATGACAATAAATATCATTACGGACATGTCGCAGAATATGTGTCAGAACATGGGACATGTTACCATATTCAGTATATTGGCTTTACGTGACTGTCATACGACTTTTGATCTGCATGGATCTATAGTCTGGTGAAGCAAATACCAACAAAAAATGGTCCAGCACAAACTTAACGAACAAGCTTGTCTGGCGATAACAGGGCCATTCCCTCCACGCCATCGGCAGCCCTTATATGATTACTTCCTCTTCACATAATTCTGGAGGAAGAGGCAAGATGGGCAATATATAGACTCTATCAAGCGGCCATTAACTTGTCGCCCGCATGTATCATAAAAAGTATCAGGATGCTGAAGGAAATAATAATAGCTTACAACATTCTGGGAATCCCCTCTGACAGCATACCAAAAACAATCAACTAATGATGAACAATGAGTTACATAACATTGTTTCGGGCCTCGGATCGGGATCTGCGGGGCTGGTATTCGATGAACGAATAGCCCGCGGCCGCCGCATCGCCCGGCTGGGCAAACCAGCCCTACCAGGACTTCCTTGAGGAGATGGATTGAAGGAACTCGCAGCGAGAACTAGAAAACCTATCTCCGATGGGAACCAAGGAGGGGCCTCGGATGGGACGTTGTGGGACTGGTAGCCAGTGAACGAATCACCCGGGACCGCTGTAGCGTCCAGCTGAGAACCAGCCCTACCAGGACTTCCACGAGAAGGCGGTTCGAAGGAACTCGCTGCGAGAATTGGAAAATACGTCTCAAAAGGGGCCCAAGGAGGGGCCCCAGATCGGATTCTGCGGGACTGATAGCCGGTGATTGAATCACCCGCGGCCGCCGCTCCGCCCGGCCGAGCTTTCACGAGGAGGAGGATTAAAGAAACTCGCTCCTTCTACACGCACCCAAACACTACACACACACACACGCACACACTAAGGCGCTACATTTCGAGGAAACACCACAAACCGCTTGAAGGCAACTGCTGTAAATCTAGAGCAATTTGGAACTGCATATAGTGCAATACAACAGTTTACCCTAGTCTGGATACAATATCGTCTCCAACATGCTCCTTATAACTCTCCAGTCCAGTCCGTCGAGCCCGCAGGACAATTTTAGGATTGCCAAGTCCACGAGATTCTGCTCCACCATCATGTCCCTTAATTTCGCAAGGCTGTTCCATACGTCTTTATAGGACGGTTTGTCTGGAGACTGCATCTTGGTGACTAGATAGAAGATGCTTCTCTGGCCTTCCCGCAATTGTAGCACCCCTTCAACTTCCGGGTTTTGTTGCCGTAGTTCATGGAGATGACCGTACTTCTTGGAGAACACCACAGCGATACCTCTGGACATTTGAAGATCTTCTGCTACACAGTGGGCTAGCGCGTAATCGGAAGGCACCTTAAAAAGGTCTCGTGGTTCCTCTCGAGTCACCACATGTTGAACTTTCTGTCCATCTGAGTACAAGGACATGAATTTCTAGAACGTCATCGCATCCTCCGGTGGTATGAGAGTGCGGACTTGGTCGTGGTTTCCAGCGTAAGGGGACAACCTATTGAAATGGACGACTCTGGGTTTTCCTCTAAGTGGTTTTTTAATTTGGTAGACCACGTCATTTATCCTCTTCAAGATCTTATAAGGGCCTTCCAATGAGTTCCGCAATTTTGGTGATAGGCCACGGCGACGTTTGGGGTTGTACAGCCAAACCAGGTCACCAACCTTAAATCCTTCGGCATCGGCCTTGATGTCATAGGTCTCTTTCATTCGGTCGCTGGCACTCTGGATGTTCAAACGGACTCTTTCGTGGATGTCTTCCATTCTCTGCCGGAGTTTGCTGACATAGTCCTCTCCCGCAGTGTCTTGTCCTGGTGGCGTCCCAAACTTCAGGTCACATGGTAGTCGCAGCTTTCGGCCCATAATAAACCTAGCAGGGGTTTGGCCGGTCGACTCGTGTACTGCAAAACGATATGCCATCAGGAACAAATGGAGATACTGGTCCCAGTCTCTTTGGTGGTCAGAGACTACCTTGGATAAGTGGCGGTTCATCGTCCTGTTCATCCGCTCCACCATTCCATCAGACTGCGGATGTGAAGCCGTAGTTCGCGTCTTTCGGATGTTCAGCATTCGACACAATTCATGGAACAAGTTGGACTCGAAATTTCTGCCTTGGTCTGAATGCAATTCCAGTGGGACACCAAATCGACAAATCCACTCCTTCACCAGGACGTCGGCGACGGTTATGGCTTCCTGGTTGGGCAGGGCATAGGCTTCAGCCCACTTGCTGAAGTAGTCCATTGACACGAGGATGTATTTGTTCCCGTGGTCAGATTCTAGAAACGGTCCGGCAATATCGATAGCGATTCATTCAAATGGGCTACCAAACGTTGTACTGGCGCATTGGGGCCTTAGGTCGCGTTCGAAGTCCATAACTTTCGGCGCATACAGCGCACTTTCTGCACCAGTCCTGAACGTCTGCCTGACAATTGGCACAGTCAAACCGTTGCCTCGCTTTCTGGAGAGTCTTCGTCACTCCCAGATGTCCTCCGGCGACCCCATCATGAATTTCTCGAAGCACTTCCGGTCTTCTGCTTTTGGGTACAACTGTCTGACGTCTTTCTTCTCCACCATCCTCGGACTCCAACACACGCTTCAGAACTCCGTTGTCCAGAGAAAGGGAGTTCTATTGAGTCAGTAGGACTTGATGACTTGATATCCTGCTACTTCCTGCCATGTCGGTATTGGTTACTCCTCTTCCAGCCGATAACTAAGCCAAGATCTGGATCTTTCTGTTGGTCTTTCTGGAGCTTGCTGTCATTCCAGTTATCATCTACCGCCATTGTTCTACAAACTGTCGCCTCTTTCTCCTCTGCTCGTCGGCAGTGCGAACAGTCTTCTGGGCATAGTCTTCGCGATAGGGCATCCGCATTCTTATGGCTGGTCCCTGCTTGATGTTCTATGTCGAAGTCGAATTTTTGGAGTCTCTCAATCCAACGTGCCACCTGACCTTCAGGATTTTTGAACTGTAGAAGCCACTTGAGGGCGGCATCTCAGCAGGAATCTCCTGCCATACACATACTTGTAAAAGTGCTCTACTCCTTTGACCACAGCCAGCAGCTCCCGTCGGGTGACACAGTAATTTCGCTCCGGTTTACTGAGGGTCTTGCTGAAGTACCTGATGAATTTTTCCTGTCCATCCTGGATCTGAGACAGGGCAGCTCCAAGTCCCACGTTGCTGGCGTCCGTGTCCAGAATGAATTTTCCGTTCGGAAGAGGATAACTTAGTATTGGCGCGTTGATTAATGCCCCCTTCAGCTTCTTGAACGAATCTTGGCATTCTTCGGGCCACTCGAACTTTGTCTGTCCTTCCGTGAGCCTGGTCAATGGTTTGGCGATGTTAGCAAACCCTAGCACGTACCGACGGTAGTAGGTACATATGCCAAGAAAACTCCGAAGCTGATGGATATCTTTGGGAATGGGCCAGTCTTTAACAGCTTTAATTTTCTGGTCATCTACTGCTACTCCTTCCCCAGAAACAATGTGGCCAAGATAGTGAACTTCTTTCTGAAATAGGTGACATTTTTTAGGGCTCAGTTTCAATCCGCAGTTCATCAGACGCAGAAATACCTCCTCCAGATTTTTCACGTCTTCGAATGATCTGCCGACTACGATGATGTCATCGAGGTATACCAAGCAAGTCTTCCAGGACAGTCCCTTCAACACAGTCTCCATTAATCTCTCAAAAGTGGCTGGGGCGTTACAAAGTCCGAATGGCATAACGGTTAATTGCCACAGCCCTGAGCCGATGATGACAGCTGTCTTCTCTCGATCTTCTGGAGCCAGTTCTACCTGCCAATATCCGCTCTTCAGGTCTAAGTTCGAGAAGATTGTAGAGCCTGCGAGCGTGTACAAGGTGTCATCTATTCTAGGTAGTGGGTAGCTGTCTTTCTTTGTCACGTTGTTCAGTTGTCGGTAATCTACGCAGAATCGTGTTGATCCGTCTTTCTTCTTTACCAGTGCAACTGGAGATGACCAGGGGCTATCAGATGGTTCAATCACTCCTTCCTTTCCCATGTCTCTGACTATTTTGTCTGCCCCTTCCTTCTTGGCAAGTGGGAGTCTTCTGGCTGATTGACGGATTGGTCGGGCATCTCCAGTATCGATTCTATGCTGGACCACCTTTGTTCTACCCCCTTTTCCTTGTCCGGTGTCAAAGACGTCTTGGTATCTCCTCACTAAATCTTTCAATCTGGGCTGCTGTGCCGGTTTTATGCCTCTCGATGATATGGCAACTAGCTTTTCTAATTCTGCGGGTAGATTGTTGGCTTGGCTAATGGTACCGGGTACATTCCTGACCACAGAGGAAATTGGCGAGCAGTGGCCCAAAGTTGTTCCTTTCTTCAACGTCACTGGATGGTAATTAACATTCATGACCCTTACTGGTGTAAATTTATAGGTGCGCAGTAAGGTCTTCCCAAGGGCAATTCCTCGTTCGATTTTCTCATCATGGAGCTCGGGCTCGAACATCACCATGCTTCCGTTGCTCACTCCGCCATCCATACGAGCCTCCAGAATGGTTTCAGCTCTCTCGGGAATGCTCATGACTTCAGCCAACACAACCCGGATCATTTCATCGCTTCTCCCGTGAAGCACCAGCTCTTCTCCGTTGACACGTAGGACGCCGTCTTTGAAGTTCAGCTCGAACCCTCTGGAATTCATTATGTCCATTCCAATGATCGCATCGTCCTCGATGTCCGCGACCAGTGCTTCCATAATGGCCGTTTCCTGTTCCACATGTAAAAGTACAATTAACTATGAAGAAGATGATTTCATTCGATGTGATAGTTGCAGAATCACTTTTCATATGACCAAAACGTGTTCCAAACTAACTGCCTCGGAAATAAAAGTTACAAAAAAGATCTATGATCTTTTTCTGTGATGACTGTACAATTTCTTTCAAACAAGTACCTCAGTTATTACGAAAAATTTCCCTACTCGAAGGTGAAATAACTAAACTAAAAGAAGAAGTTGAAATACTTAAATCTAAGGAAGTATCTACCGCTTCGTTTGAAAAGGAAGATATAATTTGCGAAATAATAGACAGACAAAACCAAGCCGCCAATATTATTCTCTATAATATTGAAGAAGGCACATTACAAAATAAGAATGAAAGAGTTGCCGAGGAGAAGAAAATAATCACAAATGTGCTACAAAATTTCGACTTGAACTTGGAAAAAGTCAAAATTTTCAGATTGGGTATATTCTTGCATAACAAAAACAGACACAAAAGTGGTTCTGGGATCACCAGATGTTGCTAAACTCGTCCTCAAGAATAAACAATTGATAAGTAATTCGAACATCAGGATCTCAGGAGACCAAACCATAGCCCAAAGAGACTATTACTGTAAAATTAAAACAAAACTGGAAAATAATGTTGCAAGTGGTGATAATACAAAAACTATTAAATTTATAAATAACAAGCCTACAATTGTTGTTAAAAATCTTGTTCAATTCAAAAAAAACTTGTAAGTACTCCTTATATACAGTTAAGCTCTGATATTATTTATATGAATCCTTCAAGTCTAATTGTGTCTAAGTGTAAAATTGTTTATGTATTATTAGGTGTATCCTATTTACCAATAAATGTAATTATTATTGGTACGTAAATTTTATTGTATCTTCAGGCAATGAGATGCATGTGTAGTCAAATACTGTCACTCAAGTAATCTCCTCTTCAGAAACATAACATTTCAACAGCTCAGCTATTTCTATATTAGAAACCATGTGTGATCAGAATACTAACAGCACTAAAAGCTTTCATAATACTACTTTCTTCCAATTTTTATTTTGTTGATGAAATGATGATAAAACGTATAGGTGCGAAACTTTCATGATTTTACATACTAGAATGGTACCTCAAGCTAATATTCATCCTACAATAAATTTTATGCGCTCATTCAACAACTGTTGCTGAACTCATTTGTTTTACTGACGGTTATCATAATATTTCCTATGCAAATTTCTGGGACAAAATGAAAAATAAATGAATTCCACACAATGCTGACCCCATTATTTTCAATGTCCTCACCTTGATCATAAAATTATACCAAGATTCCGTTAAATTTTCTGGCACGTTACGACGCTTCCAGATGGGTGCTTCGTCAGGCTTCGTTAATTCTTTTGAAGCTACCATACTCGGAGGCACCACTTCAATTCCTCTCTCTGTCAAATGTGAGCGGCATTGTGAACTTAAATAATCTCCTCCCATAGGAGATTTGACAACAGCTTGAGTCAAAACGTACCTGAAAACAAAAATATTTTTGCAATGGATATATCAATCAGTAAAAATATAAAAAAAGTTTGCACACAAATAAATAACTTCTGTTTTGTTCCAATTCATCCCAGATAGCACCTGATATCCTATGGATATCCGTTTCAGGTCCAGTTCTGGTCGGAATATCCCCAAATTTGAAATGAGCATCCATAAGATATCTATTGAGGATGTGTGATGATTATCTTTCAGAAGATATTTTATGGATATCCATAAGATATACCAAGCAATCATAAATTCATATAAATATAACAAAGTCAGTGTTCAACCCATATTTTTTTACATTCCATTTTCGTATGAAAATTTCTTCTTTCAACAAATACTAGCTTGTATTATTGTTTTTTCTTGGACTTGAGATGGACATCCATAAGATAGTTATCGATGGTCGATGGACTCGAAACGGATATCTTCCAGAAAATATTTTACATAAAATATCCAAGGCAAGCCCAAACGAATTTAAATATTGTTACGTTTTTGCTAAATAATAATTCCGAGCACACTACTGAACTGTTTATTTTCTAACTTCACTAAAAACATACAACTACTCCACTGACTAATTAAACACTTAGATCTATACAACAATACAACTAACTAAATATTCCAAACACTTCTATACTTCTTCAAAAACTGCTTAATACTTCTTCATCATAACTTCTCTTCATAAAACTTCTTCCTTCGACCCAAATGTTTCGCCTTTTATACTCATCGTGTAGACTGGATTATTCGCGATGATTTCGAGAATACTCAAAACGGAGAACTACACATTTCCAGGAATTGAGCGATGACGCGGCAGCTCCGTTATCTAGAATATTCATGCAGTACAGAAAACGATCCATCCAAATAAACACTTCTTGGAACTGATTATCGATGAGGCGCCCGCGGAATGGACCCAGCGGCGCAGCTAGGGGGCTTTTATCAATCTCGTAACAATATCAAGCTGAATTTTCAATATCGATGTTATCTTTTCTCTCTTTATCGTACATAAATTAGATCTTTTTGAAAATAGGCAATCGGTTTCTCCAGAAAATATTCTACGATTTGCGGTTGAAGTCCAAGCAAATGTAAATGAATGTGTACTTTGAGCTAAATTTTTAAATATCGATATTTTTTTCTCTCTTCAACACATACCAATTGTATCTTTTTTCTTGACCGTAATCTTTCTGAACTTTATATAAACTTCCATAAAATGTTCATTCATGGATTGGAAATGGATATCCATTAGAAGATATTCTACAGATGGCTATGAATAATATCCAAAGTAAATATAAAATGAATACAGAGTACAATACCAATTTTCATTATATTTAAAAAGTCCCTTATTCCTCAATGATAATCTTATTGTTATCTCTAAAACATATCTTTTACTCGGATTTCTTGAAACAGACCTATAATTTTCTTCAGTTATGAGAGTCAAACCTATAGTAAAAGCATTTGCTAACTTTTATGAATATCAACCAATGTCTTGTGGACATCCTCGTGGATATCTTGTAGATGTCCCTGAACAACATCTAATGGATATCTGTGAACAATATTTCATGGATATCCTTGAACGATATCTTATGGATATTCCAGAAGGATATCTTATAGAAGTCTATCTTCGTCCACTCGGAACATCCACCAGACGTTCACAAAAAAAATCCACCGTATATAACTGGATGTCCTCTGGATATCCCCAATATCCAAAATGATTGTCCAATGGATATCCATCGAATGTCCGTATGTTGACTGGGATAGTTAGAAGAAAATTTTAGGTATAATAAAAAATATATCAAAAGCATAATCAGTCTGAAATTTATTCACCCTTACGAGCAAACCTCAGAAGATGAGGCCCTTATCTTTTAACGTGTGATGCCAAGCAAATATAATTATAATGATTAATATTCGTTATATAATTTTTTAAGTGGTATTCAAATATAATAATAATATTAATGAAAATAATGAAATTATTGAGGCCCTAGTGAGTAGCAACACTACCTAACTGAACAACAGGTGAAAAATCGGACCGGCAGCTTGGGCGCACTCGAGAAGGAAAGAGCATTCCATCTGATGTCGACCGTATGCAAACTAGGCTACTCCCTGGTATTATCATCTACTCGGTTCCAAATAAACGAGAAAGAGGCCCCCTGAACGGACCCCGCAAAGTGGTGGGACCATGAACGAGGATTTATCAATAGACGACAGCATAGAACAAGGGCGCTTTGAATAGACTGATGAATTGAGGGATGGCCTTATCTATGGTGTGAAAGACAGAACCTATAAGGGATTATGTTTCGCATCTTGGGGGGTCGAAAGTCAATTTAAGAACTAGAAAATACTCAAAACACCAAAACTACGTCAATATCGAAAAAAGGGAATATTCTCAAAAAAAAATATTTTTTTTTTCTTATGAAAACAATCTACACCATAACAGTGATTCCACATCTGACTTTATCAACGTCAATATCATTCAACGAGCGTTTCGCCAACAAAGTTGGCATCCTCAGTGTACTGAGTACGCTTTTTTGAGCTCCCGAGAATGACCCTCTTTTGGGGTGGTCTGCTCCGGCAGCTCTTCAAGTATGGAGGCAATGGGTGGATTTCTGATAATTACTAGGTGTCTTTATTTATTTGGGCGCCATCCAGTTTCACCAAGTTGAAAATATTGAAATAAAAATCACTTAATGAAATGAAGACAACTGTGAAAAAAGTATGTGTTCAGGGAATTAGGTGTGCAATCGATCTCGTGAATTCACTATTATCATTTACCAATATCAGCAATAGCTCAAATAACGTTGCTCTCGGTTCACAGCGTAAAATACTCAAGTTAAACTAATCATGAAGTTCACTAGTATATGCATTGAGTTGCAATAAATTCTATACGAAACTTGAAATGATGAGGGATTTCCAATATAATGTAGAAAAGCTGTCCGCAGCAGGACATTCTATAAAAATGGAAAGTCCTGTTGTTATCCATTTCGTCCTTGGCGAACGTTGTCGCTTCAAGGGTGGGCAACAAGCTAATAATTGCTAGTTCACCAAAATTACGGAATGTGGTAGGAATTTTTCCTATTATTTCTAGGAGTATCTCTCAACAATAATTATATATCGACGATCCTCAGACTGAGGCAGTCAAAGTTTGGAATTAAAAAGGCCTACAGATGTAAGTATGAAAGAAAATACCAATTTCTACCAAGAGAATGAAAGTTTATCTTAAAACATATTTTAAAAAAGACATCGAGTATTCTAGATTTTGAGTGTTCTAGATTTTTATTTTAAAATAAGTAAAATTCAGACAATATACAGGGTGGGGCAATAGAGGCATAAAGTTTAGGGTCATCTGTTCAGAATACGCAAGAAACGACCTGTTATTGCAGTATTTCAAGTAGAGAGTTGTGGTCGTGAGAAGGAAACTTTGGAAATCAGCAAGAAACTTTTTGACTTTTTTTTTCTACAATATCTGTCACTATATATTTTTTATGACTAACGTCAACTCAGAGGTAAAATTATACACAGTGAAACAAATAAATGATCGATATTTCTTTCATTCTGCCACCAAAAGAGATTTCTACTCCGGTAGAGTAAACTTATAAATTTAACTTCTTGGGTTTCTTCACATTTCTCCCAGATCTTGTCATCTGAATTGTTCCATCATCATTCGTTGACGTTGATGGTTCTGATGTATTGTGCGACTGCGGACAATTCTGAAAAAACTTCTAGTCTTCATTAGTATTAATTTCCAAAGGGTACAACTTTTGGATGGGACGTAATACGTGACCTCTGGATGTTCTCAGTTTCACAACTCGGACATTTCCATCTTTACCAAGAATAGTTTCTTCAACTCGTGCTAGTGGCCAATTTAATCGCTTCTCGATATCGTTCCCAATTAAAACAATATCTCCAATTTCAACTAGTTTGCTATATTTCCTTTTAGTTTGCCTCAAGATTAATTGGCCCATATATTCGTTTCGAAACCGTTTGTGCAAATCCATTTTCAACTTATTCTTGTAATGGTGTCTTCGTCGGAGATGTGTGGATTCAATGTTGTCCAGGTCTAGTACACCAGTTTGTTGAATAAGGTTTGAGTAAGGTCCGTTTTTTGATCCGAATCAATGTTTCCCACCAGGCGGCAGTTGGAGGATTGAACTTCCATTGGATCCTCTCCAAATTATAAAACTCATGAAGCTCATTCCAGTTCAATGACTCTAAGGCTTTCGGGCATCCAGTGAAGTTGGTTTGATTATCAGAGTAAATCGTTGTAGGTCTTCCATGTCTTGATATAAATCTCCGGAAAGCTCATGTGAAACTGTCAGTACTTAATGCTGTCACAATTTTCAGATGTACAGCTCGATAAACCGCGCAGGTGAAAATTGTAATCCAAACTTTGTCGTGTTTCTTGAGATACAGTGAGTGGTCCAAAAAGATCAATTCCCGTGACTTCAAAGATAGCAGCATCTTTTACTCGGTTTCTTGGTAGAGATATATAACTGCCACAGTTTGATATGACATACTTCACAGTCTTTCTTTCCCCAATGATCCAATAGGATTCTCTCAAATAATTCAAAAGAGTTTGAACACCTGCATGGCACATGTTCTGATGAGTGTCAAAAATCAATCTTCTGACTATTGGATGTTGAGCTGGTAAAAGTATTGGATAACGAAAGTTTTCAGTGTCATATCGCTCGGTAATTTTTGTCTTCACCCTCAAAATGTCATTAACATCTTTAAGGCGGCAGTCCCACAGTGCCACTGGTGATCACCGGTGGCCACCCACCAAATTTCCAGCATAGGCAATTAATGCTGTACTGTCTCACAGAAACCACCAGTCACCACCGTCGATCATCGGTCGGTAACCACCGGTTTATAATTTCCAACATGTTCTAAATTTGGTGGCAACTAGTGGACCAGCGCATGCGATTGAGAACTTTATCAGCTGTCAATTGTCGTTTATTTATAGATTTTCAATTATACTGTTTGTGTGATTTGCTGTGGATATCATTTGTGCTGAAATTAAATAAAAAATAATGAATGAAACCTGGAGCCCCTCAGATATAGGGAAATTAATTGATCTAGTACGGGAAAATCCTGATCTATACGACCAGAGGTCTGCTGGCTACAGTAATATCAATACAATGGACAGGGCATGGCAGAAAATTAAACTTCATTTTCCTTTAAGAACTGGTAAACTATTAAGTTTTATACTTATTTCATTCATATGTGCAAGTATATTTTTAATTCTAGAACAATTAAAAAAAAAATGGCAAATTTTGCGCACTGGCTACAGAACACGTAGAAATGAACATCATTTGCCTTCTGGTTCGGGAGCAAAGATTGTGAGAAAGTGGTCTTATTTCGAGGCATTGTCATTTTTGGAGCCATACTTGACAGAAAGGGCAACATCATCAAATGTGCCTTCATCTTCATGTTCATTCCGACCTACCCAAGAAAGCCAGTCTGACGCATATGATGATGCACAGTTGGAATTTGAGAATAAGTCTGAAATGGAAAATGCAGAAGAAATTGTTTTGGTGGTTGAAGATGCTGTGGGTAAGTAAACAAGAAGAAAGTGAAATGTAACTGTTGTTTGGAACTCAAAGTTAATAATTATGAGCGTAAGCTGAATTATTGCAAATTGGAGTAAAACAAACCTAGGATTCCTGCAAAATATTATTTATTATTATTTCATTTTGTCTTGCAGATGATAGTTTGCCATTTGGTACAAAGGAAGATATTCCCAATGGGCAGTCTCAGGAATCTTCCACATCTATTGCTGAAGAAACATTACAAGAATCCCGTACGACATCAAAAAAGTCAACAGGACCAAAAAAAAAGTTGAATCCCATTGACGAAAGCTTAATTTCGTAGATTGATTCAAAAAAGGCAAAAGTGGAATCAGCTGGAAGTGAAAAAAAGTCACCCAACGAATTGTTTTTATTAAGCCTATTAGAAGATATGAACAAATTACCACCACAGAAATTACGGTTATTTAAAAATGAGATATTGAGAAAGTAAAACGCAATGTTCGAAAATGTGGGATAAAAATAAAATGATAGTCAATGTTTGTAATTAGGTATATTATTACATTTTAATGTCTATTTCCCTCTATTACAGTATCTTGCCATTCTACAGCACCCACCCCACTGAAATAATTGCAAAAGCGATCACGTATTTCTCGTGCTTCCCTTGTGGATTGATTGCGATTCGATTGCCTTCTTACACTTTGCATAGGTAGAAAAGCAGTAGGTGCTACATTTTCCATCAAATGAGTTTCAAGTATACCCTTTTCTTCAATTCTTATTAGGTTATGTAGTACACAAGCAGCATTAATTATCTTGTCAACTTTTTCTGGATGAACTGCTATGCTATTTTCAAAAATCCTAAATTTTGAAACCAGTATACCAAACGTGCATTCAACTAGTTGTCGTGCATGTGACAACCTGAAATTGAATTTCCTTTTGCGAATATCTAAATCTCGTCTTGGATAAGGCTTCATTAAATGCTGCGATAATCGAAATGCTTCGTCACCAACAAAAACAAAAGGGGTAGCAACGTTTTCAGTTTCGACCAATGGCTTCCTGTCTGGTAAATCAATTTTATTTGCATACAATAGTTTTCCAAAATTCGAATGCTCCAGTACACCACCATCACTATTTTTTCCAAAACTACCAACATCGATCATCGTGAACCTATAATTAACGTCTACAACAGCCATCAATATGATGGAATGGTACAGTTTATAATTATAGTATAAAGATCCACAATTGTTTGGCTTGCGTATCCTTATGTGTTTCCCATCTATAGCGCCTACGCAATGGGGAAAGTTTTTCTGTAAACTAAATTCTTCAGCAATCTTTTCAAAATGTTTTTTGGTTGGAAACTGAAGATATTCATTTTTGAGGCCGTCATGGATTAACAATAGCATTTCATTTACTATGACGCTAATTCGATTATGACTTATGCGAAAACGAAATGATGCTGAATGAAACGATTCTCCAGTAACCAAATACCTGAAAAAAAAAACATTCGCCTTCCATATGTTTAGGTTTATCATTCTTATCATAGTACCTCAATGTAACTGTTAATCGTTCCTCAAAACTAATGCTTGATCGATAATTTGTACTACCTATAGTAAACAGAGGTTTCAATTTAGATATTAGCAAGTTCCAGGTGCTTTTATTCATCCTATAGTAACTGTAGAATTTTTCTTCACCATTTACTAATTTAGGAACTAATTGATGAAATTCTCCTTTTTGTTCCCTATGGAGAAAAATTTCTCGCACCCACATTTGTCGTCGATTTTTTATGCGAGTCCTCCAATAATAATATAATATTAAGAGGTCATCCGAGTCTGAAGAAGATGACATTTCCAATTTATATTCATGATACAAATTAATAAAGTAATTTGTTAGATTTTGTTTTGCAATTTATGCAACAAAGATTGTAAAAAGTTTGGTTAGCAAGTGACAAACCTCTTGTCAAAAATAAATTGATGGCAGTGGGTGACGGCTGTGAGACTGCCACCCGTTATTTTTGTCGATTGTACTAGTTGGAGGTGGGTGGTCGTGGATGATGGTGGTTTCTGTGGGACTGCCGCCTAAATGGTATGATTGAAGAAATCTCTTCCAACGAATCATTTGTTAAACTTTCTTGCTGTACGCACATCAACAAATTCAGCGCTGCTTCTTGCAATTCTCCCAACTGTAACATAGTATCTTTCCTTTTTCTGCTCGGATTTTCAATGCCCAAAACATCAAGGGTCCATAAATCTATACATTTTGCTGTTGTTGACAGATGCAACAAAGAAATCGGGTCCATCTAAATCATCATAATGTATCCAATCATAACGTACAAAATAGAAACCGTAAAGCATCATAATGCTACAGGATCATAATCGTAAAATATAGAAACCGTAAAGCATCATAACGTAATACATCATAACCGTACTTCGTCATAACGTAAACTGTCATAACGTACTCTTTCATAACGTACAATATAATAACGTGTCTTATAGAAACGAGACTGAATCATATTCGTAATCCATCATATTCGTATTGTATCATAACGTCACTGTATCATAACGCTATTGCGTAGAATTCGTATTCGATAGAAACCTTATTCCATCATATTCGTATTGTGTAGAAATCGTACTTCAGCATAATTTGGATGCGCGCGCAACAGTCAGTCTGGCTACTGTTCACCGCTCGTAGTCGGTGAGCTGATGCAAGTTTTCTAGGTGCACGAATTGAAATAGTAAGTATCTAGTATGTACTTATTAACAATTATACATTTTTGAAAGTCAAATTGAAATAGATGTGGTGACGATAGAAGTAACAGAAACCGCGAAACTTATGGCTTTCATTCCTATTGGCTGAAATTATTGCGTGATATTTTTGACAAAAAAATGTGTTAAACTGATTTCTTGACCGAGTTGTATATTCATGGATAAAAAGTGATTGAAATACCTACATAATAGTGTATTAAATTAATTTATGGAAAGCTTGATATTATTTGAAATATTAACTTTTTGGTTTCTTTGAGACCCGGATGAAAATCCGGTAGATTGTATTTTAAACTTTTATCAAGTTTTCTCTTGGTTATTAATTTATTGGAGAATTACGAAAATGCTGCTGTGTGTATCTTATAAATATTAAATAGTCAACGACACATTCTCAATGTCAACTGCTTATAATAATATCATTGTCTATAATGTTGTCTTTGTATAACATAAATGGGGACAACAGACGTGTTTCTCTCTCTTGGAACTTGAGGAAGGGTTATTTTGATTGTACTTTCATCTCCATTCATAGACAAGAGTTCTCCAGTTCTCCTCCAATCATCAGACGGCGATATGACTCCATGATATCCTACTTCCGAAACAACCTAAACCTAACATTGAATTTTCAGAAAGGAAATGGTAAAATGTAAGAGCGGTTTTACATTATGCAATTTTCATGCAATTTTTGTGCAATGCAAGACTAAATTTTACATTGCGCTTGCGCTCATGCAAGTTATGTGCAAGCCCAAAAAATTTCGACTGGATGAAATTTTCATGCAATTCGTGAGCAATTCTAGTAGGTTTTCTGGTGAGAAATTCAATGCCAATAGCATACCAAAGTACCTGTAGATATTGTTTTTCGAATGTCTCCTAACCTTTAACTCCAACTTAAAAAAGAAATAGA
The DNA here is from genome assembly GCA_958502065.1 of Chrysolina americana. Lineage (NCBI taxonomy): Eukaryota > Metazoa > Arthropoda > Insecta > Coleoptera > Chrysomelidae > Chrysolina > Chrysolina americana. The sequence continues at coordinate 37,278,360 of OY293420.1, forward strand.
AAATTTGTCAAAAGCGATAGTGATAGATGGAATGTAATTTTTCGAATTTCAGTTAAGTACAAACCAGCAAAATATCAAAATATTTTATTGAGGTTAGATTTTCTCGAAATATATTTATGTTGGTATAAACTGCTGGCAACACAACAATAATTGCATAAATGTAAGACACAATTTCTACATTGCCTTGCAATACCTGTCTTGCATTGCAAATGCATTGCATAAATGTAAAGCCGCTCTAAAATTATAATCAAATGTCACATCAATTGTTGACAGTTGACGTCTTTTAAATATTTGTTGATATTTTTTAATTTACGACTCAACTTTGATTCTTTGAAAAAGTCTATGGTCATGATGATGATGATGATTCATTTGGCTGAAATTTTTCAATATTTTACCCAAAAAAGTAGGCCTGTGGTCGAAGCGGATGTAGTATTCAATGCCCATCATGTTTTAGCTATTATGTGAGGTGTAGAGAATATCGACGAGTGACGAGTTATTGGACTTTGCAAAGTTTGGCCATGAAATAAAACTTGAATTGGGATCTTCCAGATACACCAGTGACGAGTAGAACTGTGAATGCAGTTGCAAAGGAAGCCAATCTGGATTCTGTAAACGTGTAGTTGCAGTGCTGCTATATGTTAATCGGTGAGTTTCCAATGAACATTTTCACTTGTAGGTAAAGAATGTTTTGTGCGGATATGAAAAACTAAACGAGTTGAGCTGTACTGATGTCAAACAAGTTTGGGGCAGAGAAAAAAATTTTGATGCAGTTTATGCTGCTGAAAGAGCAGTGGACTACTGACATTTCGAAGCGAAACATCTAAGTATATAAATTCAAATCCAATGAAGAAGTTGAAAGAGACAATTTGTTATTGGAGTGATTATATGAAATTCCTCAACATCTCCTAATCCACTTGTGTTGAGAATTGAATAATTTTATCATTTTTCCTTGAATGTTTTATAGTTTTTGTTTTCTAACTTTTGTTGCTATTGAGAATATACGTCGTTGTGAAACTTTCTGGAATTTCATAAAGATTTTATCAAGTTGGTAATAGTAAATTGAAGAATTCGCTTCACACATCAACACCTATATGCACATTTTGTTACCTAAGTGCACATACCTATTATTGGTGTTCAAGTGTTGTGAAAGGGTTATTTGTGAAATTTATTATTGTGGCACCACATTACCTACATCCATTCATTTTGATATATTTTTGAATAAAATGAACAATTTTTAAGGAAATCATTTTTATTTCATCTATTACCTATACAAAATAAATGTTACTGTGCCCAATATATGAAATAATTCGATTAACAGTCCAGGTTTTCATTATAAAGTATCTAATAATAATAGCTTTATTGACAACAGTAGAACCGTTCAAAGAACAATTTATGCAGAAAGTTTTACATAACAATATAATTGAATATGTAATTTATAATTGTTGATAGTTCTACATTTTGGTATGAGCACCACTCTTAAACACAGGACAGACTCTCCCAACCTCCCATAAATTTGGAAACTCTTTGACACACAAACTGAAAATTATAGAGGTTTTTTTAAAATCTTGCACATTCTTCTTCAAGGAAAAAAGGTACATTATCTTTTCTTGCTGTCATCCTTCAACTTTTTACTTTCAGACAAAATCTCTTATTCCTTAGCTGGATAAAGGCTAATACTTGTGTTCTTATAAGATCCCGAACAGTCACCAACAACCAATGCTGAGTAAACACTTTCGAAAAATGAAGCAAAACCATCAATAATATCACTAGAATCACTTAAGACTGTGTCAGTGAAAACTATGGTTGCATATCAGTTTTGTCATGAAGCAATTGCTTCTTAATCCAATCATCCATAGATAGATGGGTTACACGTTTACTGAGGTAAGGTCTATTTCTTCCCTAGGTTTCACAAGTCTCTTAAAGACTTCTGCAGGTTGCTTGTAAGAAATAATTTAAAAAAATCTATTTTCATTTGGAGATTTTCTGGAATTTCTTCTGAATTAACAATATTTGTCTGTTAGCTCATCTAATTTATTGGGAAGTGGTTCCGTGTTACTGCTGTATCTGTTTCGGGACTGAAAGTGAACCAGTTACATCCAAAGAAAAGCAATCTGTAACTGATAAAACACCTTCAGATCCTGTAACTTCTGCACTACCGACATCGTCTAACCTTGAAAAGTATTGAAATCATTAAACAATTACAATTAGAAAATCCTGTGTTACTATTTACTCCTAGATCAGTTAACATTTCATTGCCTTGAACTAGTGTCTGCAAGTTTTTGAAATGTAATGATCCCTTTAATCAATTGTTTTAATGTATTGCTTCTTGTGTCTAGAAGATAATTGGATAGATTTACGACACTGCTTAAAAAAAATATACATCAACTAGGTGTAAATCTTCCAAAATATATTCTTTCAGTCTGAAATTTCCCCTGCCAACTCCTGGCACTCTTGATTTCTGGGAAAAGAATGCATGGCATGGACACATTTGCAGATGAAAAATTGCTGTACTTTCTGCATTAGAGCATTAAATAAAAAAAACGAACCAAATATAGAAGGACGAATAAATAATCAACACTTTATTAACAATTAGAAGATTTTATGTCTAGCAGAATGTTTGTTTTACTGAACACATTTCCCCTAGGGCAGTGTTGAGATTTCAACATTGACAAATTGTACTAAAAGCCAAGTGAAAAATGTAATAGAAAGTAATAGATTCTAAAAAGTATGGTTAAGAGATTGATTTGACAGATGTCAGCAAATAAACCGAACTCAAGGGCGGTAAATCAAAATCTTTCATGTTTGGTTAAGCCACAGATTATGTAGTTCAACTTAAACTTGGTAGTTTTTAATTGATAATTGCTCCTTGATAATTTTTCAACTTTTACTATCAGATCACAGAACACATGCCTTTGAAGAGCTATTCTGTGACCTTCAATACGTCAGCTGTCACCTGATCACATTACATGAGTGTCAGAAAAGGACAGATGACATTATAGGGTACTATATTTTAGTTGCGCCTGCGTGGTGTGCAATGTAATTTTAGGTTACGTGACGATCAATTTGGATATCAAGGTCCAGTTTGGTTAGATTAGATCATGTTCCTTTCTTTTATGGCTTAAAAATGAAAAAGCATCGATTCAAATATACCGCCTTGGCCAGGATAGCTCTAATTGGTTCATGCGGATAGCCTATTGGGAAGTGTTGTGGATAGGAATTCTTGCACAAAACGTAGGGGATGGTACTATGCTAGAAGAAGTACCATAGTCAATATATCTGTCTTTGTTAGGGGTTAGGCACACAGTACACAAAATGTCACAGAATGACTCAGAATCACAGACCTATATTTTGTTATAGATCGGTGCTCGGAACATTGTCATCTCTGTTTAACTTATTAACGTAACAGATTTGTTGTCCTTTCTTATCTGTGAAATTTGTAGCCGATGTTGCCAGATGGTGAAATTGAAACAAATCCCTTTAAATTTCAAATGCGCAGTTTTATTTTTAATTTTCAAGTACTTGAATAATTTTTTTTAAGAAAAACGTTGAAACGATGTGTTTTAAATGAACTGTTTTATAGATCTTTAATAGAAAATACTTGATTGTCGTCAAGTGGAGAATAGACCTTTACAGAATACGTAGAATAGAGATGAAAGATATGAACCGAGCCAGTATGACAGAGAAACGGGTATATTTCATGCGCAGTATGTGGGCAGATTTAAAAGATGCGCAAACGTTAGTGCGACAGAGAAAGGGAAAGAGAGAGAGCACACCAGGAATATTTTATGTTGGCCATTCTGATATGTCGTAAATCAGCCCTGGGATTCCGAACTTTCGATTCGATCACGAACGAACGAACGATCAACGATTCAAACTTCAGACGACAAAAGAAGTAATTGTCGGGTGTTCTCGGTACTTGATGAAAATGGAGGTAGCATGATCGAAGAAAGTAGAAAATAAGAAGAAATGAAAAAATGAAAAAGCATTAACGTCTGTATTTAAAATAAAAATCCAGAATATAAGTTTCTGGCATAGCAAACGGGAAGATGAAAATTCGAAGTAAATTGAAAAAATGTGGACCAACCGGGATTCGAACTAGGGACAAATATCTACCTAGATGACATTCTTGGACGAATCGACTATAATAATTGATTCTCAATTAAATCGTTGGGTGATTTCGGTACTCGATCACTCAACACAATAAAATCATCATGGAACGGAGAGATGATGAATTTAACCGCATTAAACATAAAATTCTGAATTGATTTTTGACATAATCTCGATATTCTCAATATTTTTTTTTCAATCTGCTAGTTTTTTGTGATTGAACATTATTAGTTGAAATAAGAGTCCAGAGTATTGATTGAACATTTTAGTTTGTGAAGGAAATTTAATTCTTGAATGTTTGTTTTTGTGCTTCTACCTTATATAGGTAGGTACCTAAGGTTTCCTTGAATCTAAACAAGAGTAACAAGAGGAGAGGTATTGTACTGAAATTGCAAATCTATTAAATAAGTGTAAGTTTGTTACAACTTTCATATACCTACTCTGCAAATTTGCTGCATAATCAAAGATGCTATAAAGTAAAAGTTCTATAGCTATTTTTATTCAGAAAATATAAGCAAGTTATATTAGGGGCAAAGTTTCATGATAGGTAGGTGTACCTCTACCAATTCCAATTAACGTTGAAAAGATAAAAAATATAAGCAAGTTATATTAGGGGCAAAGTTTCATGACAGGTAGGTGTACCTCTTCCAATTCCAATTAACGTTGAAAAGATAATCATGACCACTGTTTATTGTTTAAGAAGTCGAAATGCATTTATAGACGGTTTCCTGACCATTTCTGTAACTATTCATCCGCTGTTTTTTTGGAGCATTTAAAAAATAAAGAAATTTGTAATCGCAATAGGTAACCTACCTCTATATAATACCAAAGAATATCTACATATATTCTTTGACAATTCTTTTGAAGTAGCCTCTTCTTTCATGGCAGTGTACCTATATATTATATTACTGGCATAAAATTTGATATTGCAGTAAAGCGGGATTGGTAACTATACCTACCTAGAAAGGTATAATACTCTATAATAATATTAATAATTATTGTACTGCAGATTTGTACACTACTCCTATTATTATCATTATACGAAGTATCTTTAATTGTTAATTTATATCTTTGTTAAGAATCAATTCTCGCATAGTGTTGGTTCGAGTAATTCTGTGTTGCATTTTCTGTTGAAATTTAATTCAAAGGAATGCGTACATTTGCTGCATACTTATTTATATATCATTATAGGTACCTATATACCTACATCCTATTCCTTGAACTCGTTAATAATATTAATATTTCCAAAAATTATTGGCACCTTGTAATATCAATAAAGAAATTGTTTCCGTCAACCGGCTGTACCTTTACGAGAACAACCCTCAGAAACCTTCGAAAGAATTCCCAATTTTTTTCAACAGGGTATAATCTATTCGCCACTTAGCTATGCCCTTTTCCCCATGAAATTCATTATCAACTCCTAGTAAACTTTTGGGTTGCTCTGAAAGCTATTCTGAATAAAAAATCCCTACTGCAGAAGTATGGATCATAGGTAAATAACGGGATGTAAACAAATATACAAGCAATATAATGAATTGATGACCACTAAAAGAAAGAGCAACACATATATCAGACCAAGATAGATATACTGACGACAGGAAAATAGTTGTCGTCTACTATTCGTAAAATGTAGTCAATTTGCAACACATTTACGATCGTCATATAGCTTCAGAATCATCAAAATCGTCTAGACGACACCATTGAGGCCTAATCGTCCCTTCGGAATCCACTTTTCGTCATCTGATCGTCAAAATGTAGGCTATTTGCAACACAAACGATCGGCGTATAGCCATCTGAAAATAAGAATGCAGCGCCAATGTGGGCAGTCGTAGAACTATAAATATTGACATTGGAGTTTTGTGTTGTATGAGTTGTGTGTGTATTTGTGTTATTAAAATTTGATTATGCAATAGATATAAAGACTTCTCGGGAAATTTCAGGCTTTCATATTTCATTGTAAACGAGTGTGTTACGTTGTATATATTTTCCTTTTTATAAAGGCGGTATTATCATTTATTTCAATTCAGTGTAGCAATATTGAGAGTAATCAGAAGTAAATGAAGTTTTCAAATGTGATGTGAGTCTGAATTGAGTGCGCTACTTTGAATGCACAAAGCACAAGTCATGATTTTGTCACTTTCCACGTAATATTTTATGTTCAGCATTTAAAATGTCTTCACCTAAACACTTCTAGAAATGTTTGTGCCTATCAGTCTTGCCATTTGGATCTGAAAAATGGTACTATTAGAATCCTGAAGTGTAATAATGTTGATTAAACCGTTCACGTGTAATATTTTCGTAAAGTCTTCTAACCTTTGATTACTTTCAGTATATGGCTACACTGAATTGAAACAAATGATGATATAAAAACGAAAATATATACACTATGGAAGCCTGAAATTTCCTGAAAAGTGTTTATATTCATTACAAAATCAAATATTAATAACACAAATACACACACAATCCGTACAACCCCAAACTCCAATGTCAATATTTATAGTTCTACGACTGCCCACCTTGGCGCTGCATTCTTATTTTCAGATGCCTATAGGCTCGGAATCGTCAAATTCGTGAAAACGACACGATTCATGCTCGATCGTGACTTCGGAATCCCGGCCCTGGGGGTGCTATTTTCAAATCGAATAAATACAGACAGACATACATATTTCGTGTGTGTTGGTATGAAACGAATAATCCAATTCGCATACGAAACGGTTTGAAAATTGCACCCCTGGTGACAACTGATTCTGTCATTACAATGTCAGTATTGTCAATTGTCAGTTTCCAGATGATGTTTGACCTTTGTTATGAATATGATTTTACATTTTCCATATAAAAATTAAATGTTATCATTATTATTGTACAACACGCATTATCAAGCAACATGTGTACTATGAATTGTGAGGATTGGAGTAGACATTTCACGTTTCCAATGCATGCAGTTTTGGCAGTGCGGAAAAGTTTTATATTTCAAAATCATGGACTTGTAGAGTTATGCTAGTCAAGTGTTATTGTAGTCATCATGATTTCTATACAGAATGACACAGGAGTATCTTTCTCTAAGTTATTAGTTTATTGATGCATATCACAACAATTTCAGTGATTTATCAACAACTGGGTTGATTCGAGTAGAAAAAGTTAATTTAGTGTCTAAATTAATCCCTAGATCTTCCATTTGTTATATTGATTATAAATTTTGGTTTTTAAGGTTTTACTGATAGTCAACTGAATCAGATTTTCCGTAAGCACAGCCAAAAGTTCAGAATATTTGTTGAAAAGTATTTTATATAATTACTATATTTTACATCTTGATATCGGTCAGTCAAAGGCCTTTGCAAAATCTTCATAAATAACCGACCTAGTATTCTACGGCATTTATGATCAAGTTAGTGTGAATAATCAATAAATAAATAACCTTTATTTGTCTCAAGAAAATAAGCATTTTACAATCACGTTAGTTTCCTAAACCTACCAACAATTGTTGAAAATTCAAAAATATAAATATTTGATGCATAATGATCATGACAATTGAAATTACACTAAGAATTACGATAGTTACAAGATTTTTCTTAGGTACAATAAACTGAATAAACATATACAACAGCATTCAGTTTACAAGTAAAACACAACCGAAATAACCCATCTGAAATTTCAAAGAAATCAAACAACTCTCAACATACCTTCCTTGTTTCAAGGATGAAAAAGTACAACCTAACAAGTATCTGATCACTGTTCTTGTTCCCATACGTGACCATTCTCTTGAAAGGTGTAATTTTCTTGTCGTTGCTTGAAAATTTCTCCAAATGGAACAAAGCCTTTGGCTGTACTAATTCTTGTAAGTTTTTGATTTCTTGTTTCAGATATGTAATTTCGTTTCCAACTATATCAATGATTTTTAAACAGGAGCTTTTGCAGGAATCTGATTCCATGTTGTCACTACTCATTTAATTTCTGAGAAAATTTTCATGTCACTACGACTTTTGTAAGAGTGGGCTGCATCTTGATGATGATATTGTCAATTCCTCCTTAGCTTTGGTATTTTCTTTCAATATCCAATTCATGTTCATTGGTAAATGGTTGGCTGCTTACCAGCTCAGTGTTAGTATAGTATTTACACTCGTAACTTCTGCAGAAGTCAACTGCTCTTGGGAAAACGTCAAATGCCAAGAAAAATATACACAACCGAATAGTCCAAAGCCATATGGAACATTCCAGATAATTTCAAATAAATACCATCTGCTCGTATGTGTTTATGGCAGTCTAAAACAAAATTATGTTATTGCAATCATTTTAACTAGAGCAAAGATTTAATGTTACTGTAGATGATGCAGTTGGCAAATCTTGCGTGTCGATGCAAAAAGGCTCTAATCTTGAAATATTTGGGATAGCACATTTCTTCAATTTTCTAATATTGCCCCCTTTAATAAACCCGTCATTTGTGAAGTGGTGCGAACAAACCTATGACAAAAGTGGTTTCATTGATTAATTATGGATGGATAGATGAATGTACTCTTTTATTTACCCATGGTTTTGCGTCCCAGTTCCTTTTGTTTCAAGCCCAATCGCCATCAACCATTATGGTTCCTTGTTTAGGGAAGTAATGAAATGAGATCCCACTGGTTTTATCATACCGTGACCAGCAATTGTAAACACAACATTATTGAGGCATATTTATAAATTTTATTCTCAATAAACAAATGAATATAGCATCTGCTAATTGTCACATTGTCAATGATTTAAGGCGAGGAATTTTATAGACCAATGCACCAATACCAATAAAATTCATTCTTAGCCCACAAGTGACGCGCGCAACTTTCACCTGCACGGGTAATTCTGGAAAGGTCTATTATGTGCTATATATGCCTATGGCGCAACCAACATTGTGCGACGCACAATATGTGGAGGATTGTTACTTTTGTTTCAAGAAAAAAATCAAACGAAGAAATATTCTCTGCGTGTTGTTCATGAATATTTTGTTGATTGAATCCCCATAAAATACTAGAATATTTGTACAATAGTTTCAAAAAGAAATATAAAGCATTAACAAAAGTTTACTATCTAACACAAGAAGCAAAAGGAAAGCTCTTTTGAAATACTGATACTATTTCGTGAATGGGTTAAGAACAGAAGCAAGTTTTATAGGTTTACTTTCGACAATACAAAGATTTTCTTATGATAACAATTTTTTAAATACATAACAACCACGTTCAATTATTCATATCAATACCCCCTCAAATGAATATCTGTTTCTTGAAGTATTCGAATTTCAATTTTGCTAGGGTCTTGGTCATAATGTCAGCTTGCTATTTTTCCGAAGAAATATACTGAATTCCATCAACAGTTAGCTGCTAGTTCAGGCTAACACCTGATGTCCCATCGACGGTCCCATTTTGTACCATATGGGCGCAGGCGATTTTCGAATTTCGCATTATAGAATTGTCAAAAACTCGAATTTTGCAAATGGCACCTACCATTTCTTTTAAACCATTCGAAAGAAAATTGAATTATAGGACGAGTTATTTCAGCTTTCTTTATACCCAAGTTCAACCTCTATCGAGTTATTCAATAAAAATGAAGAAATGTCTTATCTTGCCGAATAATTCTGTGTTTATTCGAGTATGCCATAGAAACAAAAGAAAATTGTAATAATTAAATTCAAAATATTGCAAAGTAATGACCTAGCGTAAATGATCAATATGACCACCATTTTTGTACAAACATTCTATTATTCTACTTTCAATAGATTGCGTAGCACTTCTTATTCCGTTGGAATCGAGACTGTCGAAAGTCTGTATTATTCTAAGTGTCAAATCATCTATATTGCGAACTGGTGAAGAATAAACCAAATCTTTTACCCTACCCCAAATATAAAGATCTAAAGGGGTGAGATCTGGAGATCTTGCAGACCACAGAAATGGTCATCGATTTCCCCACTAACGGTGATCGAACATCGATGTCAAATTGGTATACACAGTTTGAGTATTGTGCGGTGGTGCCCCATCCATCTGGTATCATGATCGTGCAGCTCTAGCCAGTGGCAAATTGTCAAGAAATGTTTCGACTACATTCTGAAGAATTTACAAGTATCTCTCACTATTCAATCTCCATCGTACATAAAATAGCATACCTCTTGGTTCATTATCAAACAAAACACATTTATACGAAATTGTACTTAATTTTGAACTTCGAATACCATATGTGAATTTTCAGAAGTCCAAAAATGTCGTTTTCGAGACGAGACTCGAGACGATACTCGGACAAGACAAGACGAGACTTTTATTGGTCTCGTCTTGAGTATCGTGCATGTGGTTTCGCGTCTCGTACGAGAGTGTCTACGTGCGGACTTGAGAACTTGATGAAAATCGGATTTTGTAATTATCATATGTTGTATGCAGTAAACTCTACACTTTCCGATGGAGAATGGATGCAGGAGCATCAAAAATATTATTCAATGCTTCGGTGTAATGAAGAAACATTACAATAGTGGAAAATTCACCCTTCTGAATTTTCTATTCTATGTTTAATGGCACGAGATCTCTTATATCGGCTACTTCAATCCCGGCGGAAATGTTAGTGTTACGTGCTGCGTTAACCATAAGAAACCTTCGAAATCCTCTCAATAATAATCTGCACGATGTTTGTTATGCCTAAACAACTTGGTGAAAAATGAAGGCTGTGAGTTGTTTCTTTAACTTTGATTTTTTAACTTATTTCGTTGCTGAAATTATTAAATAATGTTAAATTTTCATTTTGTTTAGATGTATTACTATCAAATACCTGATGTTATCTTTCAACAATTGTAATCTTCTTTTCCGACATCAGAGCAAGTACATGGACATTCCTTATTGCACTGAAAAAATAAGATTGTGCATAACGAGATTTCGATACTTTTACGAGACTCTCGTGAGAGAAGCGAGACGAGACTCGATACGAGACTTATCATTTCATCGGCAAGACGAGACAAGACTTCATGGAAATATGGTCTTGTTGGTCTCGTGCGAACCGCTAATTGAGACACTTCTGCTGAATGTGATTATTGAATTGAAATATCATTTCCAGCTCATTACAGGACTAGACTTAAAAATAAAAACAAGTGCCAAAATTTCTACTATGAGTTTTATCTTGAGGGAATTTTAAGATCACTGTACATCCTTGATTGTCTTCAAATAAAGTGATTGGTTTCGGAAAAAATCACAACTATATGAGTAGTAGATATAGGTACTTGTAACTATTAGCTGCTTTCCGATTGTCAGGGGTAGAAGCACCCAGTGGAGCTTGTTCTTGTTACCCCTGAACTGAACCTGAAGTGAATCGCACCTGACTTTATAAATGGGGTTTAATTGGAACATGATTTATCCTGATCTGTCAGATCACTTCAGAAGCTATCCGGAGATACTCGGAGCTACTCCCTGTTGCAATTGGAAAGCAGCTATTACCAAACACATATAAAAATTCTTGTATGACTATAGGCGGCCATTTTCAAAGAGCTGTGGTCACTTGTTCTATTTTTCATTTATTTTCCTTGTTATTGAAACCAACAATGCCTTTCAAAAAATTCAAGAATATTTTTATTCGTACTTGAAATTAAAATGATTCTGTAAACGATTTTAAATACACACACAAAGAGAAAAAACTAATTATTCTGCAATGTATTTGCGATCACCCTTTTAAAATTATGTCGAATACTTAAATAATTATTTATGAAAGATTGATAACAATGAATGGGTAAATCTAATTATTTAATTATTATTTAAGCTTTTCCAACACTGTATGCATCTCTTATTAGTTCACTACAGTCATTCTTAACACCAAGTGAGTGCAAGCTCATAGACTATAGGATTATGCTGGAGTACGATTATGATTCGGTACGATATGATGCGTTACGATTTCTACCTGTTACGGTTATGATCAATTGACGTTATGATGCATTGCTGTTATGATGGAATGACGTTATGATGCGTTGATGTTATGCTACAATGATATTATGATGCTGTAGCGTAATGATGGAATACGTTATGATGAAGTACGTTATGCTGGTGTACATTATGATGGTTTACGTTATGATCCTTTACTTTATGCCACTGTACATTTCTATCTTGTACTTTATGATCAAGTGCGACTTCTACAGTTTGACGATATGATGGTGTACATTTCTATGAAATACGATTTCTATTTTGTACATTATGATGCTTTCGGTGTTCCCCAAGAAATCATGTTGCAGGATTGTGAATTTTGCGGGGAAGTGAAAACGTTGCCGATCAAAGTCCAACCTAGCTTGGTTTTCATGGGAACTAAACCGCATTGAAGAACATGCTGTTCACCACAAAAGAGTTTTCCTGCTATGTCAGCACTAATTAGGATTTCGATAGGTGCTTGACTCTTGTCATGTACTTTTATGTTGAGGTCTTGCAATTTTTTCATCCATGGACCATTTCGGACACCCAATACGTTGAAACAAATGACTGATTGATCCAAAACTTCAAAATGGCAGCTGTTACTTTTGTCAGGATTATCCAAAAAAACACGATATCAATTATGGAGAGTGACGTCAGATGAAAGACCTCCAAAAAGAGCATGAATGAGTTATTCCTGTCTCAGTACTTCATAACCCATTTGGCTACTCCGCTGATGATGTACGATCTGTGCGATCCTGTATCAATAATGACTCTTACTGGATGTGTGACGTCTTTGCCTTTCAGATTGACCACCAATGTCTGCAAATATCCTTCATTGTATGTAGTGTTGCTTAGGGTGCTACATAGTCCTTCTGTTGTTGAAGAAGAATCACCTTCAGTTGATGGTTTGGGAGATTTTGGACACATCAACATCACATGATGTTTACGTCACAGGATTGGCATTTCAGTTTAGCTGCAGTTCTACATTTGATGGCTATGTGACCAAATTTCAGGCAAGCATGCCACCGTCCCTTCTATGATAGTATTTTTCTCAGATCAGTTACAGATTTTTTTTCGCTTCAGTGCAATCAGAGCTGTAGTGTGTTTCATGATAAAATAAGCACCGTAGTTTATTTGTGTTAATTGTCAGTAGCAGTTGCGTCGAAATATATCTCCAAAACCAGATATGGCCAGAGCGACTCGTTCTTCGCTTTCAACTTCTTTGCGCAAAAAAATCATCAGTTGGTCGAGACGTACTTTTGATGTCTCATCATCGTTGAAACAAGTTGATCGTTCCCAAATTCGTAAAAGGTCTTCTGGAAGGCATGACTCAACTAGCGGAAACAGCATAGCGGAACAAGTGTCAGATGTCACACTCAAGGTCTTTAACGAATGAAGTTGTGCTTCGATGTGATCGTATGGAATACTCAATTTCGTTGATTTGTTAACGTTGTTTAATACTAACTTCAAAAGTTCACGAACGTACACTTCGATCTGTAAGTCTCGTCTTCCAAAACGTCTCTCCAAGCACACGATCACTTTTGGATAATTATCTCCCAGTGGTGGGTATCTTTTAACGAGTTGACGTGCTCGTGATCCAGAAATGGTTGCTTGGATTAAAAGCTGCAATTTCTCCTCGTTGGGAAGTCTCTGATCTTCGTCATATCGTTTGAATTGACTCCAAAATGACCAATCACGAATGTCACCGCCAAATTTTCTGAATTCTACATGCGGATATTTCAGTTGGGATTTGAAGCAATTTTGATTACAAGATGAGGTACTTGGTGAATCCTTATCCAATGAGTTTATGGTTGATGAACTAACCTGCATTTCAACTTCCATCTTCAAATTTGAAAATTTACACAAATAATCGTCTAATACTGCCATCTCAGAATCCATATCAATATCTTCAGAATCTTGATCAAGTAACAAGTCGGGGTATTTTTGATCTGACTGACTAAGAGTATGCATCTTCTTTTCCAGAACCTGTATTTTACTTCTTACTTGATTCATGTTTGGATTTTCTTTGGTTAAAAGCTCGTTCGTTGTATCGAAAATCTTCGTATATGAATTTCTGTGAAGATCCAAAGTTTTTATGATCTTCTCCATGTTTTCCGTTGCCAAAATAGAATTGATATCTCGTCGGGGCCTCCAAATGTTCAGAGTACGCAAGTAACGACCTGTTACTGCAGTATTTCAAGTGGAGAGTTGTGGTCGTGAGAAGGAAACTTTGCAAATCAGCAAGAAATGTTTTGACTTTTTTATTTTACAATATCTATCACTATATATTTTTAATGACTAACGTCAACCCCAATATGACGCCACTTTAAGTCGCGTCATATTGGTACTGCTCCACACGGTGTGATTTATCTCTCGATGGCCGCATCCATCGAGTTCTCGCCGTTGGCGGAGAGTTGCTGAAGAAGATGACGTGTTCGCCGAAGAGTTTCGGGGGTGGGGGGTCGTCAAAGCGTTGTTTCACCATAAGTGGCGGCGATGGCGCGGGAGGCAAAAATACATGGCGGCGATGGCGGAAGTTATGAAAAAACGTGCCCTCACGTGATTCGCTGAGAGCAATTGGATGGAAGTTATGAAAAAAACGTCCCCTCACGTGATTCGCTGAGAGCAATTGGCTGGAAGTTATGAAAAAACGTCCAGTCACGTGATTCGCTGAGATCAATTGGCTAGAAGAGAAAAAACGTCACGTGATTCGCTGTGTAGAAAAAAAAATGGCCGCCGCCTCAATTGATAAAACGAAAAAATGAAATATGAAAAATGACTGTCTTAGAACAACAGAAGATTATGATGGAATTATTAATTCACTCTCTCGAATGAAATTCTAAAAGAAATTTTTCTCCGCCGTGAAATAGCGAAAAGGCACATCCGGTGTTTGTTTACGCTTTGTCTGCTCGAGCTAAATTGACCTTGGAGTTGTTTACTATCTTGATCTGAAATTCTAAGAATAATGCACACACACATCAGCTGCCGTTGTGTGACTCACGACAGTCAGATGTTGTTTTTCCAGGAAAATGATGAATCAGCAGAGATAAGAAAGTTTAGTTTGAAGCCAAATTGATCGATTCAAGGCATTTTAAGTGTCTCACTCTAACCCATGGCATTGTACGTCTGTCTTTGTCTGTTCGCATTTATTGAAATGAATAAAGTCAGTTCGAGAAAAATACATTAATTTTTTCAAATGAAAAATTACACTTCAGTGCCATGGTAATATTCACCATCTTTGTTTGAATTATTGAATATGTATCTTTGTCGAATTGATTGCAACAGCTTGTACAATGATTCGCCCAGTTGGCATATGAGTGCTAAAGATACAATAAACATAAATCCATCGTAGGCGTCTGTAGGGCATCTTGACGTCATCGTCGTTACTCGGGGCACTGCAGGCATCGTGCAAGGGGTCACCTCCTCCACCACCTAAGATGCTGGCGGTTGGAGTAAAAATCGGTCAGTTTCTTGGCAAGTTTAGTTGCTTGTATGCACTCGAATCGACATTTGAGGGGGATGGCGGGTGGCGGGGACATGTTTGGTAAGTCGTAAAAAGCAACATTTGGTCCTCCTACCTCCACCACACCTATGCGATTCGATTTTTTAGCGAAATTATCGGGAATTTTTTTGCGGGTGCGAAAAATTTTAAATCCAAGCCCGTGTTTGAGAGAATGCATGTTTCTCACGAGTGTTTATTTCGACTGTCAGTTGTTTATATTAGCATATTCGAATAATTGATATATTGAAATCCGTCAGTTTTCGTGAGTACACCCTGTATAGATAGTCTCAAACCGCTTCATGAGAGCTCGGTAGGTGATAATCGAACTTTCAGACATTTCATTCAAATAGGTACCACGGTATATTTATTTTATTATCAAAATACGATGAGAATTTTTGCCAAAGAATCAAACAAACTTTAAGTATTTATCCGGATATAATTTGAGTTTATTTTCCATCTCAACATTCTTAACCATGCATAGTCAACGATTTCATGCAGATAGGTAGGTATTGCTGGCACAGCAGAAATAAGCCCAGTGGCTGGAACGTTTTGAATGCTCGAGTTGATACATATTTGTCATTGCTGTTTCCTCAATACGCCATTATCGATGATTTTTAAGAGAATTTCGTATTCCGAGAATTTGTTTGCAAAAATCGGAAGTTGAAATATGTAGCGAATTTCTTAAGTGTTTGAGAATAAATTTGGTACAGAAATTTGTTTATTACCATATTTGCGTTCCAAAGAATTCTCGATCACATGATGATGCAATCGAACACCTGAATAAACAAAACCAATCGGATTTTGAGACCAAAGCACTCGATTCTGGGTCTGTATATCACCTCACTTTATACCATTGGATTTTATGTCTAACTCCCTTCGCATTCATCATTTGAATAGAGTTTGAAATCGAATAGCTCAGAATGTTCTGGAAATTAGAGTCTGATCACGTGACACCTGGATTGGAGGATGATACAGCAGCACCTATTAGGTAAAAGCAAAACTAACATCGAGGTAATAATTGCCACTTGTCGATTGCTTTTGTGAATTTATACAAAGTTGAATACTAAATAGTTGAAATAGGCATGGGCGAGAGATGGCGTGGAAAGACCTTTGGGAAATCACCAAACATTTTTGAGTAAAATTCATGCTTTTTTTTAATTTAAGTGAGCTCGTGAACGACGTGGGCAATTGTATTGGTCTAGCATCTAAAACCTGAAGACAATGTTAGAAAGAGTTGAAAATTTCAAATTAGACGTGGAAAGTGGAAAACCAACCTACGCCGAAGAAATACATGACTTCGTAAGTTCAAATATTTATGAGTGAAGTCCATGTTAATTCAAATAGACAACTATGGTCTCGTAGCGACGAGGTCCGCATCAACAAAGTACGATCCTGGGAAGACACCAAATCTGACGAGTACAGGAAAAAAAAAACATAATTGAAACATTCAAGTGAGTGGGATGATTTCATTTAATCACGTCTTTGAGTATTTCAGAGAAGTAATCGAGTTCGTGAACAAGATTTCCGTTTAAAAAAGAAAATAACTTCAAAATGCTGAAGACAGTATCAAGATGACTCGACATATTTCTGGGTGAAGTGCGTGTTATTTCAAATACACCAAGATGATTCCGACATATACATACAAATTTGCCACATAGTTGAAACGAATGGGAAGATCGAACTAATCAGATCAGTTTCAATCAAACAATTCTTGTGTCCAGAGAAGTGAGCAAGTTCGTGAATTAGTATTGAATGGAGTATACAGGGTGTATCAAAGAATATTCATTGGATGAACGGTTATTTAGCGAGTTGAAATGTACAGGGTGTATAAAAAAAGAATTAATGAGGAAAATAAATATATTTTGTTTCAGAGAGCACATGCGCACACCACCATGGTAGACACTTTGAAAAATGTATGCTGTCTGCAAGTAGTCAGATATACATCATCAATAGTTGAATTCATCGAGGCCTCACCTCTACCATGGACGCTCACTGATCGAATTTTGAAAATATTTGCCAATGAAAAATGGGTACAAATCTATAAACAGGCTCAGAGCGTCAGATGAAATTTCAGTGATTTGGACCACTTATAGTACACTAGGAAAATCAACTTTAAAGATAGGTGTGAAGCTCTTAAAAATTAAGACTGGAAGGAGCATTTGCACGAAGACCAATACTGTGTGTGGGCGAATGCATATCGTATTCCAAAAAATTTAATTTACGATTTTGTCGCACTTGATATAAAGAAGGGCTATGCAAAACCATTCAGTTCACAGTATCAGAGACCATCAACATATGGTGTTCGGTGTAAAGCATATGGACAATATATATCAATGCTGCAAATTTTGGTGTCACAACCGATTTGATGAGGTGTTACTCACTTTGAAAACGACCAGCCAATGCTACTGTGACCTACATCTGCGTGGTGGTGGTGAGCCAATAGTATCTCGCGTACGAACCCCCAATCCCATTCAAAATCCCACATATTTTTGGAGGTCATTATTGTATAAAAAAAGTGTCACTTTGTTATGCAAAAACTAACCTTTTTAATGTAAAAAGTGGCACTTTTTTATGCAAAAAAACGCCTGTTTTTTTTTTTAAAAGTAACACTTTTATTGACATGGTGGAAAAAGCTGAGTTAAAGCTGAGTGATTCACTCAGCCACTCAGCTTTCACTGAAAATGCTTCACTGAAATCTTTCCACCATGTCAATTTTAGGTGTTTTTTTTTATCGAAAAAAGTACCAATTTTTTGCCTCAAAAGTGGCACTTTTTGCATCAAAAACGTGAAAATGCAATTTTTGATGCAAAAAAGTATCGTTTGTGAATCAAAAAAGTGCCTGTGTTTTGCCCCAAAAAGTGACACTTTTATCGACATGGTGGAAAAAGCTGAGTGTAAGCTGAGTGATTCACTCAGCCACTCAGCTTTCACTGAAAATGCTTCACTGAAATCGTACCACCATGTCAATAAAGGTGTCACTTTTTTTCATCCAAAAAAATACATGTATTTTTATGGGAAAATGGTCACGACCGATAATTGACATGGTGGAAAAAGCTGAGTGAATGCTGAGTGAATGCTGAGTGACTTAAAATTCACTGAAAACGCTTCACTGAAATCCTTCCACCATATCAATTTTGGGTGGTTTTTTTTATCGAAAAAAGTGCCATTTTTTTGCATCAAAAAACACGTTTTTGCACCAAAATTGGAAGAATGAATCAATCAAATATGTGCTGCTTTTTTGCATAAAAAATGAGCATGTTATTTTGAAGCAAAATATGATGAATAATTCAATCAAAAATGTGCTCATTTTTGCATAAAAAATAAGCATGTATTTTGAAGTAAAAATGGGATGTAATTTTCGAGTCACAAAATTAATATCAAAAATATTCTAAGATATATATATTTTCTTAAAAGTATTGATGGGCACAAACTACGCATGTGTCGCACCTTTTGGTGCACTGTGAGCAGCACAAGTGTCTACATGGCATAAACAATACACTTAGTTCATTCACAAGACATACACGACAAGTCAACGCTGTGTTCTGTGATTCTATGTTTATGGCATCAGTCACTCCGCTCATGTCACCTTTCACTTGTCTTTCTTCTGGAGCAGCATCAGTGCCATCTGTCGGTGGTGGTGATGATGATACCCAAACTGTCGGCGAAGTCTCATCTGCCCACTCGTCCTTGTGAAGGAACATCAGCGTCATCTGTCGGTGGTGGTGATGACAACCAAACTGCTGGCAAGGTGTCATCTGTCACTCCGCTAATGACGCCTGACGCTCTTGGTTCTGGAGGAACATCAACGCCATCTGTCGGTTTCTTGATGCCACCTGCCACTCTCCGTTCTAGTGGGAACATCAGCGCCATCTGTCAACCTACTAATGTCACCTAACACTCTCCGTTCTGGTGGGGATATCAGCACCATCTGTCAGCTATTCAAACGTCATTATTCTTTTTGGAGACTTTACGGTTCTTCAAAGAATCTGTCATGTATTTCGTCACTCGAACATCCAAAGCTGTAATGGAGTCGATGACAGCGTACAAGTCGACTCTGAACTTTCGCATGATATCATCAACATATTTTTTATTGACAACATCATTCGGCGCACTTGGCGTTTCCACATTACATATTTTCACATGTTCAGCATCAATGTCCCCATTGGTCGTATAGTTGAGTATGTCGCCAGCGGAATGGTAAGACTGCTGTTGCTTACGGTAAGCTGAGGAACTTTGACCGAACTTGTTAATACTCATGATGGAATTATGGCAAGAGAAACGTCTTCGAACTAGAGAAAGAGAGAGTATGATTATGAAGAGTGTGGTGTGCTCTCGATGACTGCGTCTGCGCGACAGAACTGACGCATGCCCCCTTAAACACTTTTATGCTCCTCTTCAAATACCAACCCCATTTGGCAGCTTGCGTAACACGTTTCTTATGATGACGTTTTCTCTGCGGAAATTAGCTCCAGTAGTCAAAAATATAATATTGTCGCCGACAGATGATGATGATGACATCTCTGATAGTCTCATAAAACAAAAAGGGACACGTGACAGGCTGACAGATGCTAATAACATTTGACAGACTAATAGATGGCACTGATGTCTTTCTCTGAGTCACCGAGAACCGTCACAAACAGGCGTTGAGTGGTTTAGCCATTCAACTGAACCAATTACTCAGTAGTTATTCAGCCATTGAGTGAATGAATCACTCTGTAGCTCTCACTGAGCGAAAGAATCACTCTGTAAAGCCGCCAAGAAATGTCACACTCAGTCATTAGCTGAATTAATCACTCAACTAATTGAATCACTCAAGTTACATGGTAGTACATATCAAGATTATGCCAACTACACGGAAACCCGAGACTTCCCAGATAAGGCCCGAGATGATGTAAAATATAATAGTTTTAACATATTCATTCTTTGTCTGAGCTTTGTAGCGAATAAACGCATTTGATTGTTTGATAAACGAATTTTCGTTTACTTTTTAAAAATCTGTTTTTTGACTTAGTTACATGGTAGTGCATATCAAGATTATGCCAACTACACGGAAACCTGAGACTTCCCAGATAAGGCCCGAGATGATGTAAAATATAATTGTTTTAACATATTCATTCTTTGTCTGAGCTTTGTAGCGAATAAACGCATTTGATTGTTTGATAAACGAATTTTCGTTTACTCTTTAAAAATCTGTTTTTTGACTTTAAGTATTAAACTCTCAGCAGTTATTCAATTCAGTCACTGAGTGAAGGACTCTGCCATCTGCGTGCGTCTGCCAGCGAAAATCTATAGGTCTTCCTCACAAAATAAGGGAGAAACGTTCATACGTAAAGTTAAGAAACATAGAAAAAAGTAGTGATGGAAATGCGCAAGTATATATAACACAAAACTTAACCAAGATATGGTCGGGTAGGCTAGGTTAAATTTGAGTAAGGTCAGGTTAGGTTATAGCACATACTAGGTATATGGATCATAGTCATTAGGTACGTTCTTTTATGTAAAAACTAGTCTTAATTTTTGTGAAGCCGAACGCTGAATTTCTCCCTGCATTTACATTAATTACGCATGTTAATGACCTTGTGTATGCGCATGATAATGCCAATGCATGTGCGAACATATGTGTGCGCATGTGTATACATGTTTGCGCACATGCAAAAATAGTTTCCGTGATCTATCACGTTTCTTACATTCTGCCAGTATGCATTGTGCATTCATTTGAAAACATTTTAAATGTGCAGTTGATGTCATCATCTTATTTTTCCACTAATTTTTTCATTACTCACTCTCTGAAATATTTCATTTGGTAGTGAATTGAATAATTCTGAAATAAAATTGAAATAAAATTGGCGCAAATGAACCCGAACAAACAAATCCGTTGCCAACATTGCATACACAAAAAACTAGACATTCAGTGTTCAACAATCAAATTCCAATGATTTCTTTATGTTTCGAAGAAAGGTGATTTTTTTTTTAAATAGTTTTATCCAGTAAAAAGTGCTGAAACCAAGTAAATAAGTGTGTGTGTGTGGTGTTTTGATTGAAAGAGAATAAAATTTCGTTTCGTGTATTTTCCGTAACAGAAATTCAATCGGTGCCTGGCGGTTCTCGTACGATGGAACCGCCAGCTTGATGGTTCTCGTACGCTGGAACCGCCAGCTTGGCGCTCCTTGTGCGTTGGAAGCCCGACAGAACCACCAAACTTCGTACAGAGATGGTAGAGTAATTGATATAGTCGTCAAGAACTGTCGAGAACCACCAACAGCACTCCAGATATGTATCAGATGCGCTTTAATCGTTCATTTCACACGAGTTCACGGTTCGAGAATACCCCGGCTTTGCCATCGACGAAACGCCCTCGAATTTGATTTACCTGCCTGTGAACAAGACATACACAACATAACCTTGAATATTCTCGATCAGGACTTTTGCAGTGTGAATTTTCGCTGGCAGACGCACGCAGATGGCAGAGTCCTTCACTCAGTGACTGAATTGAATAACTGCTGAGTGATTCAATCAGTCGAGCGATTAATTCAGCTAATGACTAAGTGTGACATTTCTTGGCGGCTTTACAGAGTGATTCTTTCGCTCAGTGAGAGCTACAGAGTGATTCATTCACTCAGTGGCTGAATAACTACTGAGTGATTGGTTCAGTTGAATGGCTAACTCACTAAATGCCTGTTTGTGACGGTTCTCGGTGACTCAGAGAAAGACATCAGTGCTATCTATTAGTCTGTCAAATGTTATTAGCATCTGTCAGCCTGTCCCGTGTCCCTTTTTGTTTTATGAGACTATCAGAGATGTCACCATCATCTGTCGGCGATAATAATATATTTTTGACTACTGGAGCTAATTTCCGCGGAGAAACCACCATCATAAGAATCGTGTTACGCAAGCTGCCAAATGGGGTTGGTATTTGAAGAGGAGCATAAAAGTGTTGAGGGGGGCATGCGTCAGTTCTGTCGCGCAGACGCAGTCATCGAGAGCACACCACACTCTTCATAATCATACTCTCTCTTTCTCTAGTTCGAAGACATTTCTCTTGCCATAATTCCATCATGAGTATTATTAAGTTCGGTAAAAGTTCCTCAGCTTACCGTAAGCAACAGCAGTCTTACCATTCCCCTGGCGCCATACTCAACTATACGACCAATAGGGACCTTGATGCTGAACATGTGAAAATATGTAATGTGGAAACGCCAAGTTCGCCGAATGATGTTGTCAATAAAAAATACTTTGATGATATCATGCGAAAGTTAAGAGTCGACTTGTACGCTGTCATCGACTCCATTACAGCTTTTGATGTTCGAGTGACGAAATACATGACAGATTCTTTGAAGAATCGTAAAGTCTCCAAAAAGAATAATGACGTTTGAATGGCTGACAGATGGTGCTGATATCCCCACCAGAACGGAGTGTGTTAGGTGACAGTAGGTTGACAGATGGCGCTGATATTCCCACCAGAACGGAGAGTGGCAGGTGGCATCAAGAAACCGACAGATGGCGTTGATGTTCCTCCAGAACCAAGAGCGTCAGGCGTCATTAGCGGAGTGACAGATGACACCTTGCCAGCAGTTTGGCTGTCATCACCACCACCGACAGATGGCGCTGATGTTCCTTCACAAGGACGAGTGGGCAGATGAGACTTCGCCGACAGTTTGGGTATCATCATTTCCACCACCACCACAGACAGATGGCACTGATGCTGCTCCAGAAGAAAGACAAGTGAAAGGTGACATGAGCGAAGTGACTGATGCCATAAACATAGAATCACAGAACACAGTGTTGACTTGTCGTGTATGTCTTGTGAATGAACTAAGTGTAT
Source organism: Chrysolina americana (assembly GCA_958502065.1). Taxonomy (NCBI): domain Eukaryota; kingdom Metazoa; phylum Arthropoda; class Insecta; order Coleoptera; family Chrysomelidae; genus Chrysolina; species Chrysolina americana. Next base: position 37,301,686 of record OY293420.1, read on the forward strand.
TGTTTATGCCATGTAGACACTTGTGCTGCTTTTTTGATTGAATTATTCATCATATTTTGCTTCAAAATAACATGCTCATTTTTTATGCAAAAAAGCAGCACATATTTGATTGATTCATTCTCCCAATTTTGGCGCAAAAACGTGCTCTTTTTTTATGCAAAAAGGTGGCACTTTTTTCGATAAAAAAAAACACCCAAAATTGACAGGGTGGGTGGATTTCAGTGAATTTTGAGTCACTCATCATTCACTCAGCATTCACTCAGCTTTCACTCAGCTTTTTCCACCATGTCAATTTTCGGTAATTTTTTTATAAAAGAAATGACCATTTTCCCATAAGAATACATGTATTTTTGGATGAAAAAAAATTAAACCTTTATTGACATGGTGGTACGATTTCAGTAAAAGCTGAGTGGCTGAGTGAATCACTCAGCTTTCACTCAGCTTTTTCTACCATGTCAATATAAGTGTCGCTTTCTAGGGAAAAAAACAGGCACTTTTTTGGTTAAAAAACGATACTTTTTTGCATCAAACACTGTATTTTCACGTTTTTGATGCAAAAAGTGTTATCGATAAAAAAAACACCCAAAATTGACATGGTGGAACGATTCCAGTGAAGCGTTTTCAGTGATTTTTGAGTCACTCACAATTTACTCAGCTTTTTCAACCATGTGAATAAAAGTGTTATTTTTTTAGACACAAAACAGGCGCTTTTTTGCATAAAAAAGTGACAGTTTTTGCATAAAAAATTGGCACTTTTTTGTATAAAAAAAGTGACGTTTTTTATACAAAAATGATCTCCAAAAATATGTGGGATTTTGAATGGGATTGGGGGTTCGTACGCGAGATACTATTGGCTCACCACCACCACGCAGATGTAGGTCACAGTACCATTGGCTGCTCGTTTTCAAAGTGAATAACACCTCATCAAATCGGTTGTGACACCAAAATTTGCAGCATTGATATATATTGTCCATGTGCTTTACACCGAACACCATATGTTGATGGTCTCTGATGCTGTGAACTGAATGGTTTTGCATAGCCCTTCTAAATGCTTTATATCAAGTGCGACAAAATCGTAAATTATATTTTGGAATACGATATGCATTCGCCCACACACAGTATTGGTCTTCGTGCAAATGCCCCTCCGAGTCTTGATTTTTGAGAGCTTCCCACCTATCTTTAAAGCTGATTTCCCTAGTGTACTATAAGTGGTCCAAATCACTGAAATTTCGTCTGACGCTCTGAGCCTGCGTATAGATTGTACCCATTTTTCTTTGGCAAATATTTTCAAAATTCGATCAGTGAGCGTCCATGGTAGAGGTGAGGCCTCGATGAATTCAACTATTGATGATGTACATCTGACTACTTGCAGACAGCATACATTTTTCAAAGTGTCTACCATGGTGGTGTGCGTATGTGCTTTTTTTTTCCTCAGTAATATTTTTTTTATACACCCTGTACATTTCAACTCGCTAAATAACCGTTCATCCATTGAATATTCTTTGATACACCCTGTATACTCCATTCAATACTAATTGCGTCAATTATTGCTGTCATGTTCTCTTCTATACTAATTTTTTGTTGTTTTTTTTCAATCATCATTATTATTATCTCGCTGTATATGCTGACACACCCACTACACTGAATTCGACAAGCAGCCGCCATGTTTTGTTTTTCCTCACGATTACTTTTTTGATACACCCTGTACATTTCAACTCGCTAAATAACCGTTCTTTGTTGGCGGGGTATCCGCCATGTTTTTTCATTCTTATGATTATTTTTCAATACACTCTGTATACTTCATTGAATACCTGTTGCGTCAATTATTGCTGCCATGTTTTTTTTTCTATATCTATTTTTCGATTTTTTCAATCATCATTATTATTATCTCGCTGTATATGTTGACACACCCACTACACTGAATTCAGAAGTCGAAACTTGTGTGAGCCAAGAATTAACGAGGTCTTACCTTTTAACGTGCGATTCCTAGCACGAGACCAGTGACCATGCTGGGAATCGAACCCACGTCCCTCTGATCGATAGACTAGCGCTCTACCATCATGACCACTGCGGCCCATACACCCATATGCCTTCAGCCTTTTTAAGTAATTCGTCTCGTCAGTGGTGTCTTTCTCACGAACTCTCCCACTTCTCTGGACACAAGACTTGTTTAATTGAAACGGATCTGATTAATTCGATCTATCCAAACCCGTTTGAAGTACGCATCAAATCTATATGTGTACGTCTTAACACTACTTCGCTACGGGACTATCTTGGTGAATTTGAAATAACACACACTTCACTCAGAAATATGTCATCTTGATAGTGCCTTCAGCATTTTGAAGTCATTCGTCCCATTGGTGATGTCTTTCTCACGAACTTGCTCACTTCTCTGGACACAAGAATTGAAACCGATCTGATTAGTTCGATCTTCCCATTCATTTCAACTATGTGTCAAATCTGTATGTATATGTCTTAACCCTACTTCGTTGCGGAACCATCTTGGTGTATTTGAAATAACACACACTTCACCCAGAAATTTGTCGAGTCATCTTGATACTGTCTTCAGCAATTTGAAGTTATTTTCTTTTTTAAACGGAAATCTTGTTCACGAACTCGATTACTTCTCTGAAATACTCGAAGACGTGATTAATTGAAATCATCCCACTCACTTGAATGTTTTAATTATGTTTTTTTTCTGTACTCGTCAGATTTGGTGTCTTCCCAGGATCGTACTTTTTTGATGCGGACCTCGTCGCTACGAGACCATCGTTGTCTATTTGAATCAACATGGACTTCACTCAAAAATATTTCAACCTACGAAGTCATTTATTTCTTCGGCGTAGGTTGGTTTTCCACTTTCCACGTCTAATTTGAATATTTCAACTCTTTCCAACATTGTCTTCAGGTTTTAGATGCTAGACCAATACAATTGCCCACGTCGTTCACGAGCTCACTTAAATTTAAAAAAAAGCATGAATTTTACTCAAAAATTTTTGGTGATTTCCCAAAGGTCTTTCCACGCCATCTCTCGCCCATGCCTATTTCAACTATTCAGTATTCAACTTTGTATGAACTCGTCAAAGCAATCGACAAGTGGCAATTATTACCGCGATGTTAGTTTAGTTTTTACCTAATAGGTGCTGCTGTATCATCCTCCAATCCAGGTGTCACGTGATCAGACTCTAATTTCCAGAACATTCTGAGCTATTCGATTTCAAACTCTATTCAAATGATGAATGCAAAGGGAGATAGACATAAAATCCAATGGTATAAAGTGAGATGATATACAGACCCAGAATCGAGTGCTCTGATCTCAAAATCCGATTGGTTTGTTTATTCAGGTGTTTGATTGTATCATCATGTGATCGAGAATTCTTTGGAACGCAAATATGGTAATAAACAAATTTCTGTACCAAATTGATTCACAAACACTTAAGAAATTCGCTACATATTTCAACTTCCGATTTGTTTGCAAAAATCTCGGAATACGAAATTCTCTTGAAAATCATCGATAATGGCGTATTGAGGAAACAGCAATGACAAATATGTATCAACTCGAGCATTCAAAACGTTCCAGCCACTGGGCTTATTTCTGCTGTGCCAGCAATACCTACCTATCTGCATGAAATCGTTGACTATGCATGGTTAAGAATGTTGAGATGGAAAATAAACTCAAATTATATCCGGATAAATACTTAAAGTTTGTTTGATTCTTTGGCAAAAATTCACATCGTATTTTGATAATAAAATAAATATACCGGGGTACCTATATGAATGAAATGTCTGAAAGTTCGATTATTACCTACCGAGCTCTCATGAAGCGGTTTGAGACTATTTATACAGGGTGTACTCATGAAAACTTGTTAGGATAGGGCATCAAATCTAAACAACCAGTTCAGGTAGACTCACTGTATTTATTAAATAAATTCACTTTTACACTTGAAGGACAACTAATGACTGACATGATAAAATTACTCATTCGTCATTCGTCATTCGAGTGCAGATGTGATTCATATCTGTAACGTTTCCATTATATAAATATATTAGAAAATATAATAATATACAATACAGGGTCACTCCTATTTAATGTTTTATTGACAAACCCAACACTCCCACTCAAAAAAAAATTAAATTGAAATCCTAATCCTACTGCATACCAATGGCCAATCTTATTTTTGCGAACTTTGGTCCTGGAAATGGTTTGGTGAAGGCATCAGCAACTTGTTCATCTGTTGGGATATATTTGAGTATTATTGTCTTTTGCGCAATCTGTTCTCGTGAGAAATGATATTTGATGTCAATGTGCTTTGATCTCTTATGATCAGTCGGGTTGTTGGCCAAGCATATGCAACCGTTGTTGTCCTCCAATATAAGAATAGGTTTCAAAAAAACAAGATTAATACTATTCAGATTTTAACCAGATAGCTTTTCTTACTGCTTCAAAGAGGGCCATATATTCAACTTCAGTGGATGAAGCGGCAGCTGTATTTTGTTTCCTAGTATTCCACGATATTGTACAATTATCAAATACTTTAAACAAGTATCCTGTTGTACTTTTTCTATCAGTTTCGTTGTTGCCCCAGTCAGAATCTACATAGCCAACAACCAGATTGACATAATCGCACTTAGAATATATTGATTTAATATCAATTGTACCTTTTATGTATCTCAATACTCTTTTCAGACATTTCCAAAGTTCATGATTATTTTTACTTTGATATCTACTTAAAAGATTAATTGCCAAGCACAAATCTGGACGAGTACATAGCATTGCATACATGAGTTGACCTATTAAATTTCTACATGGTGCATCATAATTTTCATCAATATTCAATAAATCGTAATTTAATTTAGTTTCCAAAGGTGTATTCACCTTTTTGCAATCATTCATGTTATACTTAATCAAAATTGATATCAAGTAAGAACTTTTACCTAAACCAATTTTGTTATCATGTCTCTCAATTTTTATTCCTAAAAATATCTTTATGTTCGATAAGTCCACCATACGAAAAGTGTTCATCAGATATTGCTTGAATCCGTTCATTATATTTATGTCTTTTGTCGCTATTAATAAATCATCTACATATAAAACAACATATACAGGGTTATGATAAAGTAATGCACAAAATTTATAAAACGTACAACGATCACTTTTGAAAAAAATGCAAAAACACGTCAAACTGTTTTTTTTATTCCGCATCTTTTGAAATAAGTTACAAAAATAACACGTCAAAGTTGTCAAAGTTATGACGTCATCAACAAATTTTTATAATGGGAAGCTATTATTATTACATTGTGATAGAGCTTGTGTTTTTACACAAGGGAAAAATTGTTGCAGTAGGGCTCACATAAGAAAAACAACGAGAAAAGGGATAAAAAACGAAATAACAAAACCAATTATAAAAAGAGGTCAAACTTAAACTTATCTAGTAAGAACATGTGTTCTTATAAATTTTTTCAATTGTTTTACTAAAACAACGGTTTGTCAGTGTCAGTCGTACAATTAGTGTCACCACAGTTTTATTATTATGGCTCGTTTAACCGAAAGAGAAAGGATAGAAATTCTAATGATGGTAGGTTACGGCGATCACCTTCGAAGTCATAAAGAAGCATGTGCTTTATTTAACGCAACACATTTTGAAAGACCTCCAATTGCTAGAAGCACAGTAAGCAGAATTGATGCAACGGGAAGCGTGAGGGATGCTCCAAAATCTGGACGACCAGGAATAAGCGACGATGTGAAGTTAGATATTTTGCTGTCAGTAGAAGAACACCCTCACGCAACTACAACAGAAATTGCCTTACAAGAAAATGTTAGTCAGTCGTTTGTAGTAAAGATGTTAAAAAAAGAAAAACTACACCCATACAAAGTTCATCTTGTTCACGAACTCTCAGAAGATGATCCGGACAGACGTTTGGAATTTTGTGAAATCTTCATGCGGCATTGTGACGAAAATCCAAATTTTCTTAATAGAGTAGTATTTTCCGATGAGGCAACGTTTTGTCTAAGTGGTTCTGTAAATCGACACAATTCTCGCTACTGGGCTCGGGAAAATCCCCACTGGATGCAGACAAAACACACCCAGCGTCCCCAAAAAATTTATGTTTGGGTAGGGATCGTCCGGGGAAGATTTATTGGTCCTTATTACTTTCGCGGGAATTTAACAGCTGAACGATATTTGGAACATCTTCGTATGGCAGTGCTTCCGGACCTACTTGCGGCATTTCCGGATCCAAATAATGGGGACAACTTGGATCCCAGTATTTGGTTCCAACATGATGGCGCACCACCACATTATGGTCATACTGTTCGAAGGTTTCTGGATAACCAGTTTGAAGGACGGTGGATTGGAAGACGTGGACCAATGGAGTGGCCACCTAGGTCACCTGATTTAACCCCCCTTGATTTTTTTCTGTGGGGACATTTGAAAAGTCGGGTCTACATTAACCGGCCAGCCAATTTAGAAGACTTAATGGAAAGAATTAGACACGAAATGACTCGTATAACTCCGCAGATGATCGAAAACTCTATAAATGCGGTCTACCATCGTCTTCGCCTATGTCAGTTAGTAAACGGGACACAGTTTGAACAATTCCTATAAGAAATAGTTTTGGTTTAATGGACTGTTTAGTTAATTGAAAAGTTATTATGAAACTTACGTTTATTTCGTTTTTTATTCATTTTCTCGTTTTTTTGTGAGCCCTACTGCAACTATTTTTCCCTTGTGTACAAACACAAGCTCTATCACATAATGTGATATAAATCTTAGCTTCCCATTAAAAAAATTTGTTGATGACGTCATAACTTTGACAACTTTGACGTGTTATTTTTGTAACTTATGTCAAAAGATGCGGAATAAAAAGAACAGTTTGATGTGTTTTTGCATTTTTTTCAAAAGTGATCGTTGTACGTTTTATGAATTTTGTGCATTACTTTATCATAACCCTGTATATTTTTATTTATATTGCCGTTATCTAATATATAAAGACAACGATCTACTTGGGAATTTTTGAAACCCTTTTCTTTTAGAATATGGTCGAAACGTTCAAACCAACACCTTGAGGATTGTTTTAAGCCATATAGAGATTTGTTAAGTTTACAAACTTGATCCCTTTCGGCTATAACTCCTTCAACAATTTTCATATAAATCTCCTCTTTTAATTGGCCATTGAGGAAAGCAGTTTTCACATCCATATGGTGGATGATGAGGTCAAATTGAGTCGAGAAGGCTAATAAAGATCTGAATGTGGTAATCCTAGCTACAGGGGCAAATGTTTCTTCATAATCTAGTAAATATTGTTGTTTGAAACCTCTGGCTACTAGTCGTGCTTTATATTTTGTTGGATTACCATATTCATCATTTTTAATAGTAAAAACCCATTTGGAATCTATAACATTTTTGTTTGTAGGTTTAGGCACTAATGTTCAAGTTTCATTATATGATAGTGAATCAAGTTCAACTTTTATAGCCTCCTCCCACTGATTTCTGTCTTCCTTTTCTCTCATTTCACAAGGCAAATTTGAATCAAAATATTTTGCTGACAACATGATATTATAATCATCTCATCAAGCATTTCATTATTGGAATGAGTTGGAAGATTCTTGATTCTTTCACTTCTAACTTCAGGATTATTCTTTCACTTCAGTGAATTTGGGGTCACACTCGGTTACTAATTTTTCTGAGTCGGTATCAGATTTATTAGTTTTGAGAGAAACTTCATCGTCCAACCTTTTATTTGGCCTAGAGGTACTGAAATTTAATTCGTCTACTATAACGTCACGTGCGACGAAAAACTTTTCAGACTGCACATTTCACAATTTGTAACCGTTTGGTTCGTATCAAACCAGTATAGCTTTAAATGATTTCTCATCAAATTTATGTTTTCTGGTTTTGTTATGGACATAGGCAGTAGAACCGAACACCTTCAAATGATGTATTTTCGGTTTTTTTTTATGCCACAATTCGTATGGCGTTTTATTTATTTGCAGTGCTTTGGTAGGAGACATATTGACTAAATAGGTTGCTGTAAGTACAGCTTCTCCCCAGAATGATTTGTTCATATCGGTGGCAGTAACCATTGTCCAAGCTTTTTCTGTTATAGAACGATTCATTCGCTCTGCAACGCCATTTTGCTGTGGTGTATGTGGAACTGTAAGGTGGTACGTAATTCCCTTTTGAACGCAAAATTCTCTGAAGTCATTCGATAGATATTCTCCAGCGTTATCACAATAAAGATGGACTGTTTTTAAATTGAAATGCGTTTCACTTTTAGCCACATAATCTTTAAATGCGTGCAACACATCTGATTTGAAAGTAATTAGATATGTAACTGTATAATGAGTATAGCCATCAATAAAAACTACGAAATAATTTTTATTATCTATTGTAGGTGGTGTTATAGGGCCACATATATCTGTATGAATTATGAATAATGGTCTTCCATTACTAGGTTTTTGTTTTACCTTTGAAAATGGTAGTCTTGCTTGTCGTCCATATATGCAAGATTCACACATCATTTCCGTTGGTTTTATTTGATCAATATGAGTAATATTTTCGATCATTTGGTAATTCTTTAATTGTTCGAATTTTGCTTTACTGATATGGCCGAGACGTTCATGCCATATTTTATAATCATTTCTACTACTCATATTTATCAAGTTAGGGAGATTTGATGTGTATTTCGTAATTTTTAAAATCACTTTTACGAGACCATTTGAATGCTCACCTGTTAATATGACGTGGTCGTTAGATAATACCTTCACACCGTCACTGTCGAAAATGACAGTCATCCCTGCTACTTGAATGCGAGATACTGACAGCAAGTTATATGGAACATCTGGGGAATAAAGTACATTCTCCAGATTTCCGTCAACTCCTAGGTTGGTCGTCACTTGGATGGTACCCCTTCCGGTAGCTGCTTTTGAAGTTCCATTCTGCGCAACACTAATTTCCAAGGGCGTCCGTAGCCATGAATATGTTGTAAAAACATCTATTCGATTCACAATGTGATCTGTTGCACCGGAGTCCAAGAGGAAAATAATTTCACCAGAATTTTTATTGTTCATACCACTCGTGTTTCCAGCCATGAAAATGAAGCCGCCTTTATTGTCAATTGTTTGAATAGCTTGGATTGTGCTTGGACGTTCATGTCGTTTTTCTAGCATCCTCTTGTGGTGGTAACAATCCTTTTTCAAGTGGTTTCTTCTCCCACAATGATCACAGATTATATGTGAGACCTGATGTGGTGATTTGTAGGGTGGCTTCTTCATTATTGTATTTCCTGTTACTTTATACTTCTTTTGTTTCTTGAATCTGACACCGGAGGTTCCCGGGATTGGTTGATTTCCCATCTGCAGTACTTTCAATTCTGTGCTAACATCAGTTCTTCTCAATTTAACTTCATAATCCAACAGTCTTGTTTTCACAAAAGCGATATTTGAGTTATCTTCTATAAGGGTCTCGAGGGCTGTTATGACTCCATCATATGTGGAAGGAAGAGTCAGCAATAGATGAGACACCTTATCCATGTCATCTAATTTGGCTCCAGCGGAAGTGAGTTCGGTTACAATTTCATTGAAACGAATGAAATGTTGTGATAGAGACACTTAATAATAATAATAATAATAATAATAATAATAATAATAATCCCTCATAAACACTCGTTGAGTGTACCCAAAGGCATAGCCTGTGCGGGTAGAGGGCGGCTATTATTATTATTTGCCGTGGCGCTCTTCTCCTTGTAGTTTCAAACTCAATAATTGTTTCCTCAGAGCCAGTTCAGTTGCAAGACTTCTGCGTTCATAAATGGCATCCAGGCTTTTTAGAATGTTCTTCTCTTGCGAAGCTCAGAAATGAATCACTCAAGTATTCAACTATTGTGCTCTTTGCTATCAAATTTTTCTTGCTCCACTCTTCATCTTGGTTCTCAGTCTCCTGATCTATATCATCCAAAACTTGTAGTTCAGCAAGAAGTGATTTCACACAGAACTTCCAGACACTGTAACGTTCTCCATTGAATGGTTGAATGTTTCGTTTAATAGTTTTGGATTCCATATTATTTACTTGAATCAAATTTCACAACAAAAGCTCACTTTTGATTTTGTTTCAAGTACACTGGGCCCATAACCTGTTAGGATAGGGCATCAAATCTAAACAACCAGTTCAGGTAGACTCACTGTATTTATTAAATAAATTCACTTTTACACTAATGACTGACTAAAAATAAAATTACTCATTCGTCATTCGTCATTCGAGTGCATATGTGATTCATGTCTGTAACGTTTCCATTACATAAATATATTAGAAAATATAATAATATACAATACAGGGTCATTCCTATTTAATGTTTTATTGACAAACCCAACAAAACTGACGGATTTCAATATATCAAAAAGTAAACAACTCCAAGGTCAATTTAGCTCGAGCAGACAAAGCGTAAACAAACACCGGATGTGCCTTTTCGCTATTTCACGGCGGAGACTATTTTTCTTTTAGAATTTCATTCGAGAGAGTGAATTAATAATTCCATCATCATTTTCTGTTGTTCTAAGACAGGAATTTTCCATATTTCATTTTATCAATTGAGGCGGCGGTCCTTTGTTTTTCCCACACAGCGAATCACGTGACGTTTTTTCTCTTCCAGCCAATTGCTCTCAGCGAATCACGTGAGTGGACGTTTTTTTTCATAACTTCCAGCCAATTGCTCTCAGCGAATCACGTGAGGGGGCGTTTTTTCCATAACTTCCAGCCAATTGCTCTCAGCGAATCACGTAAGGGGACGTTTTTTCATAACTTCCGCCATCGCCGCCATGTTTTTTTGCCTCCCGCGCCATCTCCGCCATGTTTTTTGCAGAAAACACGCGCGCCACTTAGGGTTTAACGACCCCTCCCCCGAAACTCTTCGGCGAACACGTCATCTACTTCAGCATCCCTCCACCAACGGCGAGAACTCGATGGTGGCGGCCATCGAGAGATAAATCACACAGTGTGGAGCAATACCAATATGACGCCACTCGAAGTGGCGTCATATTGGGGTTGCCATACTACTGACCTTATGCCTCCGGTTGCTGGGGTTGCCGCAGTTGTATCCGCGGGTTTTCTTAGTGGAACGGACAATGGCAGTAGAGAGATGCAGAAGAGAAGAGGGCTGAGGGAGTCTCCCTGAAACACGCCCCTTCTAAAGATAACCTGCTTTGTTTGGACTGACTTGACCAGATGTTATGGTGAAGCGAGTCCTCCAGAGCGGCATCAGCTGTTCAATGCATCTCACTATTTGATCAGGTATCGCAAGGCATCTGAGCAAATTCATGATGAGAGTTCATGCAATGTTGTATCAAATGCCTTGCGATAGTCGATCCAGGTCATTGAAAGGTTACGCTTGTACTGCACGGAGTATTGCGTGATGCATCTGTCGATCAGCAGGTTCTCCTAGCAGCCAGCGACCCCCTTTTTTGACCCTCTTTGCTCATATATCCGTTCATACACCGGCTCAACTGCGGAGAGTATTCGCATGTATAAGATGCGGGTAAACATCTTATAAAATGCGATCAAGCATGTTATCGGTCTGTAGTTCCTCGGATCAGATAAATCTCCGTTTTTGGGGATTAGCACGGTTCGCTCCTCGACAAACCAATCCAGAATCTGTTGCTCCCCATCTAGCCATGAGTTGAAAACTCTTGCTAGATGGTGGTGGGTACTTGGAAATTTTTTCCACCAATAGTTATTCAGGCCATCAGGACCTGGAGCAGCAAAATTCTTCGAGCCTTTTTGGGCCCGTCTTTTATTATTATTATGTGTTGTAAAGCAATTACGCACTCTCATGTAATTACCGTACTCGCCGCTAAGCGGCACATGCGCAATTTTTCCATTCGTGCCTATATGCTGTTGACAACACTTAATACATAATATATTCTAGAAGTAATGATAGCATTACTAAACATTCAATCAACACCATATAATCAGCAGTGTTCTGGGGCCTTTGTTATTCCTGATGTATATAAATGATATTCCTGATGTATATAAATGATAAGCCTGAGGTGACAGGAAACTATTGATATACATATTAATAAAAAATTGGAAGATATTCACAGATGGTGTTGTGCTAACTATTTTAAGATAAACATTGAGAAGACCAAGACTATGGTAAGGTACAGAAAGATGCTAATTACATTTCAGAATCACTTCATCATAGACAGCCTTGTCGTTACGCTTCTGACCGATCACTAGTTTTTACAGGAACCAAAAAAGATAAAATTCCATACCCACAACCATGCCTTCGCTAATTCGTTACGCTTTCTAGTGCGAGAGTGATAACTGATTGAATGTCAAATTGAAATAACTTGTAAACGACAAGTTCCTGATAAAATACCTACGAGAATTGAAAAAATTCTGAAGGATGTTTCATATTTCAGTAAGTAGGTAATATTCTCTGTTTTTTGAATAATTATTCATGGATAGTTGTGACGTTTCAGAGAAAGGCTTGCAAACTGTGCAGTGTTGGCTAGGAAATGTGGTTAACTGCTCAATATTTCTTGCTGGTTCACATTCCTAATAAATGTCGTGTTAATAATAATAATAATACTCCCTCATAAACACTCGTTGAGTGTACCCAAAGGCATAGCCTGTGCGGGTAGAGGACGGCTATTATTATTATTTGCCGTGGGTGTTGACTACAGGATTTATCTAACTGCTCAGTACCAATTCCAAAAATTCCCTTTGTTACATTTTTTACAAAAAACTAGGGCTAAGTTATTGCCTTGCCTAGACCAGATGAAACTTCAATTCACAGTGAGTGGACTGATAAATAAATTATTTCAGGTGGGAATCAGACGGTGATGATTCAGAAGATCGTTTAGTTGACAAGATGTGAATGAGAAAAGAGGTCGGCGATTGACGATTACAACAGCAGACTCCTTGCTTTCTGTCACTATAGTTGATTATGTGCATGATACGCCGTTGCTAATAACGGTGTCAACCGCTCCAACGAAAATGATAACTTTGCTTGGATATCACCCAACTTCATGTGGGGTAATGCTTTGTCATTATATTGTCTAGTTCGTCTGCTTAGTTCTAGAAAAGGACTTAAAAATGAAGTTTCCCTGTTGGAAAACAGACCAAAAATAAATACCTCGGAGCTTTTGATAAAGTCAAAGATTATCATCAAAAGACGACAACCCTGCCATTTCCAGAGATACAGTGTGGTTCAACGAAAACTAAACACTTCGATTTTCCGGCTTTAAAATGAAAATGTAGAAAATCGTTCGAACCCGTCAACTTTTCCGCTCTTTTTATCCCGTAACTTCAACTCCCTAATGGAGGTGAGCACAACGGCTTAATTTTGAATAGGGATGAGTGGTGTTGCGATACCTCATTTTGAAGATTTTATCGAGTACTATATGATCCTGAAATTTTGCTTCAAATTATTTAAGGAGTGAGGGGCGCAGTCTAATCTAAACAATTTAAATCTGGCAATTCAGTTGAAATTTCAAAATGTCTAATGAATGCTTCATAAATTCAGCTCTTCGTATAGAAAATGTATATAAAAAATACTTACTGACAATATACAGAGTGAGTCCAAAGTTAGCTAGTTTGCAGTGATTTTTGAAAAATTGAGTGGTGGGATTCTATTCGATTTTAGATATTTATTAGGATACTTATATTATTTCCAATTCATGATGTCAGCGTCTCCTGAATCAGACTGACATTATATATATATATATATATATATATATATATATATATATATATATATATATATATATATATATATATATATATATATATATATATATATATATATATATATATATATATATATATATATATATATATATACATATATATATATATATATATATATATATATATATATATATATGAAAATTAATGAAAGGATAATACGTATATATATACGCGTCTAGAATTTGTTGAAATTCGACGTTTCGGCTCCGATTTTGGAGCCATTTTCAAGAACTGAAATAGAAAGAAAATTAATGAAAGGATAATACGTAATTCTACGCTGAGGTCTCAATCTGCCTACTCCTCAGGTATAATTACGTTAGGTTTTTGTGACTTGACGTCGGGGTCTCAATCTGCCTACTCCCCATGTCTCGTCACTGGTTCTCTCTAAGGTCTCAATCTGCCTACTCCTTCGAGAGAACTGAGGAATTGTGGGTTGAGGAACTGTATTTATAGTGGACGTGGCTGTAATGGCCGTGTGCAATGTATTGGCGCGAGGTGAACTATGGGCGGGAACTGAATTGGCGCTAGATGAGCTGTGTGCGGGAACTTGGTTGGCGCTAAGTGAGCTGTGTGCGGGAACTGGGTTGGTGGGAAATGAGTTTATGCGTGCAATGAGAGGCTTCCAGGTATTGGGAAGTCTACGTCCGTCGTCGCGAGTGTTGAGGCAATTGGGGCGCTTCTCTATCTCAAGGGCTTCTCGGATGATCCTGGTTTGCAGAGTTTTCTCGGTGGAAATTGTTTTTGTGTTTTTGAAGTCTATTTTGTGACCTGTGTCTTCTCGATGTTTATAAAGTGCGGAAGTGGAAGATGCCCGAGAACTTATATTGGCCAGACTAACAGACGAGTAACTTCCAGAGTCTACGAACACGAACTTGCTGTGCGTCAGGCATCTTCCACTTCCGCACTTTATAAACATCGAGAAGACACAGGTCACAAAATAGACTTCAAAAACACAAAAACAATTTCCACCGAGAAAACTCTGCAAACCAGGATCATCCGAGAAGCCCTTGAGATAGAGAAGCGCCCCAATTGCCTCAACACTCGCGACGACGGACGTAGACTTCCTAATACCTGGAAGCCTCTCATTGCACGCATAAACTCATTTCCCACCAACCCAGTTCCCGCACACAGCTCACTTAGCGCCAACCAAGTTCCCGCACACAGCTCATCTAGCGCCAACTCAGTTCCCGCCCATAGTTCACCTCGCGCCAATACATTGCACACGGCCATTACAGCCACGTCCACTATAAATACAGTTCCTCAACCCACAATTCCTCAGTTCTCTCGAAGGAGTAGGCAGATTGAGACCTTAGAGAGAACCAGTGACGAGACATGGGGAGTAGGCAGATTGAGACCCCGACGTCAAGTCACAAAAACCTAACGTAATTATACCTGAGGAGTAGGCAGATTAAGACCTCAGCGTAGAATTACGTATTATCCTTTCATTAATTTTCTTTCTATTTCAGTTCTTGAAAATGGCTCCAAAATCGGAGCCGAAACGTCGAATTTCAACAAATTCTAGACGCGTTTCAACCCGAACTTTTAGTTTTCATATATATATATATATATATATATATATATATATATATATATATATATATATATATATATATATATATATACATATATATATATATATATATATATATATCCCTTGGGGTTGCAGTCAGAAAAAGTGGCCTGGTAAAGAACAACTCTTTGTTAAATTGTCGAGCTTTCGAAAATATTTATTTTCATTTTCAAGACATCTGAAAATATTAATCGTGTGAACAAACAGAACACTCTTAATATGATGTAAAACAACTTACTAACGTGAGATTAATTATGTGAAAACAGCAGAGAAACTTCTTGGTCATTCCTTATGTATGTAAGGTTATGTCACAACACAAAACGAGATGAAACAACAATAATAAAACTATGTCATGTACATGAACACGATTAAAAAACATTATGATTTTATGAGTTATGAAGGAAAACTTTTAATTAAAATTTGGAAAAATGTTAATCATTTTAAAACTCGCCTTTGAGACCGCACGTGGTTCAAGGGACGCACAAGGGCGGTAAAAATATGTCAAGAGAAAGAAGAAGAGAGTATTGACAGATTTCGACGTCAAAACACGTCAAATGTCAACAGTCAACCTTGTATGTTCCATGAAACACGCTTCAGCTCTGTGCTGAGTTATGCCCTCTATGGGGGATTGTGGGAACTATTATTAAAGTTATTTGAATTTGCAACATTATTTTTGTGGAGAGAAAGAATATAATTATAAATTATACTAAGATTGGCTATATCAGACCGCTAATTCATACTATTAGGTTCTTTACTAACGTAAACCATCTCTAGAAAATTTCTCTTGGAATAATTTTCTTCAATTGCTAAAATTGTGGGTTCATTGAAATTAATATTGTGAAAGGTTGAAATGCTGTGTTCTGCAAGTGCACAGCTGGGATTTTTTTATTTGCAGTCACTCTTATGTGAAGCAATACGTCCGGAGAGATTTCTACCTGTCTGTCCAATATATATTTTGTCACAATTGCCACAAGATAATTGATAAATTACATTAGTTTGTTCAAATTTAGAAAGAGGAGTTTTGGTTTTTGAGTATAACAAATTTACAGTTTTGAGATTTTTCTTCGCTATGCGAATTTCTGGAGATTTAAAAATATTGGTGAGTTTGGGTGTTAATTCCTGTATATAAGGAAGGCTCCTATATTTACATAAGATTCTTTGCTGTGATTGTGTTTGATTATTCAAAGTGTTAACGTTATTTTCAATGATATTATTAGAGTTATTATTATTTATGGTAGAAGTATTAAAAAGAAATTTATTAATCATGTATTTAGGATAAGAATTGTCCAAGAGGATCCTTCCCAACTCCTTCAAACACTCCTGTCGATGAACAGGATGTGACAGACCTGTCACTCTGTTTTTCAGTGCGACAATCAGATTTTGCTTCATGCTCTTATGATGATAAGAGTGAAAATTCAGGAAACGATTTGAACAAATCGGCTTCCTGTACCACTTTGTACGTAGAACGTTATGATTGTCTCTACAAACTCTCATATCGAGGAACGGGATACTATGATTCTCCTCTACCTCTGAAGTGAATTGTAGATTAATGTCATAACTATTGAAATAATAGAGCGTTTCTTCCACTCTTTCTGATGGAACAGAGAGTATCAGATCATCAACATACCTCTTCACAAACGGAACGTCATAGGGAATCAGAGATAGAACGTCCTGCACAAGTTCATCTAATACAAAATTTACAAGAATAGGAGAGATCTTTGAACCCATGGGGGTTCCAAAGATTTGTTTATAATACGAATTGTTAAAAAGGAGAAAATTTGAATAGAAAATGAACTCAAGGATATCAATGAACGCACTCCAAGTTAGAGTACACACATTTTTTATCCCATCCCATTTTCTGGATAGAATTGATCTGACTACTTCAAAAGGTAAATTAGTAAACAGCGAGACAACATCAAAACTCACCACTATATAATTCTCTGGAAGTTGAAAATTGTTTATGTTTTTAGTTTTCATATATATATATATATATATATATATATATATATATATATATATATATATATATATATATATATATATATATATATATATATATATATATATATATATATATATATATATATATATATATATATATATATATATATATATATATATATATATATATATATATATATATATATATATATATATATATATATATATATATATATATATATATATATATATATATATATGTGTGTTTTTTAATATTTGGGATATGCAGCAGGCCAATAAGGGTACTCTTATACACTTGTTCCAAGCTTTCAATAACTTTTTATTATCATCTTCAGGGAAACTACAAATATGTAAAGACAACTATGAGAATTAAGCCAACGAAAAACGTGGAATAACTTACACTGTTTCGAGGTTACATGGCGTATATGTTAAAAATAATCATGAAATATGGACAGCACTGGGAGTAAAACATCATTGATAACAACCAAGAGTAACGTGGATGCACACTCATTACTGATGATACATTATGACATGGATTTTAAAAATTGTTAAAATTCTATAAAAGCACGTGTTGTCCTTGAAGAGGCAAACAACCGCGGCGAGTAATTTTATTCGACTGACTAGCCAAGACCACTGACAAATGACATGAGACAATTGATACATGATATATGACAGGTGACATGAGCCACACGGAATCTTAATCATGGGGAGTGACAGATGACACTACAACCTAATGATACAGATCTGTGATGGAGCTACATGGAACAATAATTATGAATTGTGAAATTTGGAATATGAGAACAATATATTTTATATTAATGGTGTAGGTGCCAATTGAGCTGAACCAACAAAGGAAACATATCCTGAAAACATGAACCCTCGACCTAATGCTAACAATAATACATTACTGAAAAATATGGAACAAAGATTGTATGAACAGTATTTTGATGGAGGAATTGAATTATATTGAATTAATTTGTGAAGTCAATATTCATTGAAGTAATCCGTTGATTGTCTCCAAACCTTGTATTGTCTGCAAAAATTAAATAAGAGTAAATTTCACTCAAGTGATTTACGTCTGTTTTTTTATTCAGCGCATTGTCCGCTTGTGCAATGTGAACCATTTCTAAAAAAAGCCTTTTGGCTGTGTTTTTTTCTGTAGATAAAATTTTTACCGAATTATAATCCATACAATGTCCTTCCTTAGCAACATGTTCACTCAGTGCACATCTCTCCGGGTGTAGTCTACTGTCGCTCTTGTGTGACACAATGCGGTCCTTAAGTGGTCTGGACGTTTGTCCAATGTATTGTTTTTCACAATTTTGACACTGTATACAATAAACTACATCCGAACAGTTTATGCACGGAGTCTTGTCTTTTAATTTGGAAAAAATTCTCTTGATAGGCAAAACATTTTTATTGGATATTTTTATATTTTCTGAAAAAGATTTGAAAATTCTGGATAGTCCAGGGGTGATGTCTTTAATGAACGGTAAAGAAGCATAAAAGGAAAGAGTCCCAGTGACTTCAGCAACTTGCGTATTGACTGGAGATGGAGAAAGTGTATTATTAATATTATTACTATGTAAGTTTATGTCATCCATGGATGAGGTATTATACAAGATCTTTTTTACAAAGGAAGCAGGATATGAATTTTGGAGAAAAAGATTGTAAATTATGTCTAAATTTTTTTTGAGAAAGGAAGTGTCAGATATTTTGATGACCCTTGATTTCATTTGTTTAATCAGATTGACCTTCATGCTTTGTAAATTATGTCTAAATTTTTTTTGAGAAAGGAAGTGTCAGATATTTTGATGACCCTTGATTTCATTTGTTTAATCAGATTGACCTTCATGCTCTGTTTATGATAAGACCAGTAGCTCATATATCTTCCAGAGCTCATTGGTTTCCTGTACCAATCTATAAGTACGGTGTTCTCTGGTGTTCTGATAAACATGGTATCAAGGAACGGAACGCTGTTATATTCGTTTTCTCTCTCAATGGTGAACTGTATGTGGGGATCGTAGCTGTTGAAAATGAACAAGGTGTCATCTATGGTATCTGACGGAATTGCAATGATAATGTCATCTACATATTTCTTAAGGAAAGGTGGATTGAAAGGGAGAACATGAGTGACCATGTCTAACAAATCATCCATCACGTATGCTGCCAATATAGGGCTAATTTTTGCACCCATTGGGGTACCAAAAGTCTGTTTATAAAATTTATCATTGAATGCAAAATAAGTATTTTCAAAAAGGAAAGATATTAAATTCAAAAAAGTGTCTTTTGTCAAGTTGCAGTAACCACTGATCACGCTCCACTTTTTTTCAATGGCCCTTAAACACGCCTGTAAGTAAACATTACTAAATAGAGAGACCACATCTAGACTGGCCAGAACAAAATTATTTGGAAGTTTAAATTTATTAAAAAGTGTATTAACTTGAAAGGAGTCTTTTATGTAATAATCATTATTGAAGTCATATGCTTTGGTTAAAATGTCAGTGAGAAAGGATGAAATGGATTCTGTGGGAGCTCCTATTGAGGCCACTATTGGTCGACCAGACAAAGTCGGTTTATGAATTTTGGGGAGTGAATAGAATTTTGGAGAAATAGATTTATATGAAGTTAGTTTCTTTTTTTGTACCTCATCGATTTCGTCGTTCATATGTGTTAGCTTTATTAATTTATTACTTTTTGATTGAATAGACGACGTTGGATCCGAGCGTAGTTCAATATAAGTGTCGTTACCCACTATGAGATCGTTAGACATAGTCATGTACTGATCTCTGTCCATAACGACAGTTACATTGCCCTTGTCTGAATTTGTTATTATTAAGTTTGGATTATTTTTTAAAAATTGTTTAGATTGATTGTATAAGCCATGATAAAAGGAGAAGTTATGTTGCGAATTATGAAAACCATTCGTAATGAGATTTGTAGATTTGGAGATTGCAATATTTCTGCTATGATTGTCTGAAATTGATGAGGTGACATAGTCTACATCAGCCAATAGACTTTTTAAAGAAATATCTTTCCCTATAACGGGTTCGATGCTGAACTTTGGACCTAGAGATAAAAACTTTATTATGTTTTGTGGGATTTCAGTATTCGAGAGATTCCTGATCCACTTTGTCTGAGTATTTAACTTTTCATGAAGTTGACTCTCCTGTAACTTTTGCAGTTTGGAGATATTTTTAATCTTTACTTTGTGGAAAATGGTTTGAAAAGACCTGCGTTGTCTACTAGAAAATTCTATGAACATCAATTCATTTGTCAAAGAGATTATGTCCGCTTTAAATTTTGATAAAAGAGATTCATATTTATGAATAATTTTGTGATTGAAGTCGATTTCAATATTAAGTAACTTATTTCCTAACCTTAAGTTGAACTGTTTGGATGCATTCGCAAATGATGGATCCTGTCTGAGTAATAATTCGTCTATGCGCAAGTTGCTGAAGTCACTGGGACTCTTTCCTTTTATGCTTCTTTACCGTTCATTAAAGACATCACCCCTGGACTATCCAGAATTTTCAAATCTTTTTCAGAAAATATAAAAATATCCAATAAAAATGTTTTGCCTATCAAGAGAATTTTTTCCAAATTAAAAGACAAGACTCCGTGCATAAACTGTTCGGATGTAGTTTATTGTATACAGTGTCAAAATTGTGAAAAACAATACATTGGACAAACGTCCAGACCACTTAAGGACCGCATTGTGTCACACAAGAGCGACAGTAGACTACACCCGGAGAGATGTGCACTGAGTGAACATGTTGCTAAGGAAGGACATTGTATGGATTATAATTCGGTAAAAATTTTATTACAGAAAAAAACACAGCCAAAAGGCTTTTTTTAGAAATGGTTCACATTGCACAAGCGGACAATGCGCTGAATAAAAAAACAGACGTAAATCACTTGAGTGAAATTTACTCTTATTTAATTTTTGCAGACAATACAAGGTTTAGAGACAATCAACGGATTACTTCAATGAATATTGACTTCACAAATTAATTCAATATAATTCAATTCCTCCATCAAAATACTGTTCACACAATCTTTGTTCCATATTTTTCAGTAATGTATTATTGTTAGCATTAGGTCGAGGGTTCATGTTTTCAGGATATGTTTCCTTTGTTGGTTCAGCTCAATTGGCACCTACACCATTAATATAAAATATATTGTTCTCATATTCCAAATTTCACAATTCATAATTATTGTTCCATGTAGCTCCATCACAGATCTGTATCATTAGGTTGTAGTGTCATCTGTCACTCCCCATGATTAAGATTCCGTGTGGCTCATGTCACCTGTCATATATCATGTATCAATTGTCTCATGTCATTTGTCAGTGGTCTTGGCTAGTCAGTCGAATAAAATTACTCGCCGCGGTTGTTTGCCTCTTCAAGGACAACACGTGCTTTTATAGAATTTTAACAATTTTTAAAATCCATGTCATAATGTATCATCAGTAATGAGTGTGCATCCACGTTACTCTTGGTTGTTATCAATGATGTTTTACTCCCAGTGCTGTCCATATTTCATGATTATTTTTAACATATACGCCATGTAACCTCGAAACAGTGTAAGTTATTCCACGTTTTTCGTTGGCTTAATTCTCATAGTTGTATATATATATATATATATATATATATATATATATATATATATATATATATATATATATATATATATATATATATATATAGAAAAGGGTAGTCTTGTTTGCTGACTAGTTAGGAAATGAGTTTTTTAATATTTGGGATATGCAGCAGGCCAATAAGGGTACTCTTATACACTTGTTCCAAGCTTTCAATAACTTTTTATTATCATCTTCAGGGAAACTACAAATATGTAATAATAATATGTCTCGTCACTGGTTCTCTCTAAGGTCTCAATCTGCCTACTCCTTCGAGAGAACAGTTCTCTAGGGGAGTAGGCAGATTGAGACCCCGACGTCAAGTCACAAAAACCGAACGTAATTATACCTGAGGAGTAAGCAGATTGAGACCTCAGCGTAGAATTACGTTTCAACCATTTATTAATTTTCTTTCTTTTTCAGTTCTTGAAAATGGCTCCAAAATCGGAGACGTCGAATTTCAACAAATTGTAGACGCGGTTCAACCCGAACTTTTAGTTTTCAAATATCTGACCGCGGAAACCTATCTGAACATATATATATATATATATCTTGTTATTCACAACTTCCCTCGAGATCATATCCCTGTTTCATTTATATATATATATATATATATATATATATATATATATATATATATATATATATATATATATATATATATATTTATATATATATATATATATATATAAATGAAACAGGGATATGATCTCGAGGGAAGTTGTGAATAACAAGAAGGAACATTTTATTGGACTGCACTGATGAGGGACAACATTCCGAAACCGGTCTGTAGTTGGTTCTCCGTTTGAATCGGGTGAAGTCCTGCTGTTTGTTCAGAGAGCTCTTGCAAAGTTGTTCCTTCAAAGTAAGGATCTTTGCACATGTGTCTGACAGATATAATTCAATATCTGTCGCGGTATTAGCCAGAGAAGTAGTTGTTTTCTGTCGGACACATGCCATACATACTATACAAAGTTATAGTCACTTCCTAAAGGATTGTTATCCACTGTTTTACAGTCACTTGGACATTATTTGCTCCTTGAAACAAGTATTTTACATATACCATTCCGTATCCGAAATGTCCTTCTGGAGTGCTCTCTAATCTGTCGTCAAGGTGGATCCTGTAAGCAATTGCAGTATTCATCTCGGCGGACGGTGACGGGCAGCGAGACCTCGCGTGTATACAATTTGTGATAACCTGGACTGCACTGATGAGGGACAACATTCCGAAACCGGTCTGTAGTTGGTTCTCCGTTTGAATCGGGTGAAGTCCTGCTGTTTGTTCAGAGAGCTCTTGCAAAGTTGTTCCTTCAAAGTAAGGATCTTTGCACATGTGTCTGACAGATATAATTCAATATCTGTCGCGGTATTAGCCAGAGAAGTAGTTGTTTTCTGTCGGACACATGCCATACATACTATACAAAGTTATAGTCACTTCCTAAAGGATTGTTATCGACTGTTTTACAGTCACTTGGACATTATTTGCTCCTTGAAACAAGTATTTTACATATACCATTTCGTATCCGAAATGTCCTTCTGGAGTGCTCTCTAATCTGTCGTCAAGGTGGATCCTGTAAGCAATTAATAATAATAATAATAATAATAATAATAATCATTTATTGCCCAACAGGTAAAACCCAATTACAGGACATAATTAAATACAACAGTACTGTTAAGTAGTAGATGATTAACAAGTAATATTAAGTTCAAATGCGACATGTGATACAATATTAATATTAATATATAAAAAAAAAAAAAGAGGAAAGAAACGAAAAGAAAAAAAGAAAAAGAAACGAAAAAACCAAGTGTAAATTACACTGGTGAGACGAAAAATCACTAAACCAGTATAAACTAATTAATGGTAATGAACGGTACTAGACAGTAAAAATGATGTTACGTAATTTCTTGCGGTACAAAAAATGGGAAAAAACAAAAAACAAAAAAACAAAAAAAGAAAACAACAAAAACAGATTATAGTCAATTCCATATTTCCATCGCTACTTTTTTCATATGCTTCACAGAACAAGTATTGATATCGCAAGAATTGCATATGGAGTTATAATTATCACACATATATTCAATTGGGGAATGCAGGATTAAATTTGTTCGCGCTGTGGAGCAGTAAAAAGTGAGATTCAGCCGTGAATGAGCCCTTGGTACCCTAAAGTTCAGTTCTGATAAAAGCAAACCGCAAACAATTAGGCCGTGCAGCAGTTTATGAAGAAAAGTTATTGACGCACATTTTCTCCTTTTTTCTAAAGAAATGAATTGAAAGTGGTCAAGAAGGTTGTTATGGTCAGAGCCCCTAGCTGGATAGATACCGCAATTTTTGAAGTACATGAATTTCAAAAACTTTCTTTGTACTTTTTCGATTGTGTACTCATGACAAACATAGTAGGGGCTCCAAATGACTGAGCAGTATTCAAGTTTGGATCTTACATATGAGAAGTATAATATTTTCAAGGCATTAACATTTGTAAAGTTCTGACAGTTTCTTATTATAAATCCCAACATTTTAGTGGCTTCGGAAGCTTTTTTATTCACGTGATTGGCAAAAGCCATTTTAGAGTCAAAGAATACACCTAGATCTTTAGTCTCATTACAACGGGTCAACAAACTACCTTGTATATTGTATGGATGTTCAGTATATGTGTGTTTTCTTGTATATGACATCGCTTTACATTTATCAATATTCAAATGCAGGTTATTAATTTCACACCAAGCTTGTACATTGTCTATGTCTTCCTGAAGTTTTATGCAATCGTCCTCATTATGGATAGAACTTACTATTTTCAGATCGTCAGCAAAAAAAAAGCTTCATGGAGTTTATTTGTGAGTTTAAATCATTAATAAAAATTAAAAACAGCAATGGTCCCAAGTTCGACCCTTGGGGTACACCGGACGTAGAAATTATTGTGTTTGATTTGAATCCATTGTAGTGAACTATTTGGTTTCGATTAAGAAGGTACGATTCAAAGAAACTCAGTAGTTTTTGACTAAGGCCAGCGACATCCAGTTTAGAAAGTAAAATGCTATGACCAATTTTGTCAAAGGCCTTAGAAAAATCCGTGTATATCACATCCACCTGTCCCTGTTTATCTAATGCTGAGCACACATACTGGGAAAACACTGCTAGGTTTGATGCCGTGCTGCGGTGGCTCATGAAACCATGTTGAGAATCGCTAATTTGATTGTGAGTTGACAAATAAATGTGTTTATACAGAATAATTTCAAACGCCTTTGCAAAGTTAGAGATTATCGAGATTGCTCTGTAGTTTGTTATGGCCGACACATCCCCGTTCTTCAAAATTGGGCAGATTTTGGCAAGTTTCCAAACATCAGGAAACGTTGCTGTTTCTAACGATAGGTTATAGATGAAGCAGAGAGGAGCGGCTAAAATTGAGCTACAATCTTTCACTATGAAAGATGGTATAGAGTCAAAACCAGCAGTCATTTTGTTCTTAAGTTTTTTTATCGCTTCTCTCACTTCGTCCTCGGAAATTTTTGTGATATTGATATTTTCTCTGTTACTTACCAATTCTGAACGATCGATTGGATTTGGATTGATAGGACGATACACACTGCTGAAGAACTCTGCAAACGCATTTACTATATCTTGGGGGCTCTCTAGTTCTTGATTGTCATAATTCATTTTACCAGGGATTCTTGATTTTTGTTTTTTTGAGTTAACATAACTCCAAAAAAATTTTGGATCATTGTGAATTGATGACTGAACATTTATTAGGTATATTTCATAGGCTTGCTCAATTTGTGTTTTTATGATGGAGCGCAGGTTTCTATAGTGGTTTAAGTAATATATTGATTTAATCTTTTTGTATTTCCTCAAGATATTGGCTTTTTCACGAATATTTTCTATAATTTCGGCAGAGTACCAAATCGGGTATTTGTGGTTGATTGCTTTGTATAGTGGTATGTGTGTGTCAAAGATGGAGTATATTGTCTCATTTAATTTACCAACTGCAAGGTTAACGTCTGTGTACGTGTTCAAAAATGACCAGTCACATTCTTGCAAAGCCAAATACAAAGACGGATAATCTGCTTTCTTGAAGTTATATGTTTTTTGAGAGTTTTTTACTTTGAATGTTTTATATTTTGAGGTTATATCAATATTGATCATTAAGGCTGGATGGTAACGGTCTTCCGTTAGTAGTGGGGCATTATCGTGCAGAATCTCACACTTTACATTTGCAAACACAAGATCTAGTAAACGGTTAGAGGAGTTGAGAATATTATTGAGCTGTTTTAAGTCAAAAAAGTTAGAAAAATTATTCGCCAGTGATGTTTTGGTATCATCATTGGATTTGTTTATGAAATGTGTTATATTGAAATCGCCTAGCACTACAATGTTTTCGTTGAATACCTCGTGAATTTGTTCAAACATTTCAAAAAACTGTTCATATTGAACTAAAGTAGTATATGGTGGAATGTAAATAACAAATAGATAGAAGGAAATGTGACTATATGAACACTTGCAACCTAATATATCTATTGATGGCAGATTGTCTTTGAATATATCCAGGTTAATTTTTTTACTGTTCATAAACTCTTTGCAAGCCAGTAGAACCCCTCCACCAGTTTGAAGATTTGTTTCATGTAACATACGGTCTGATCTGTGAACTATATAACCACCTGGAAACAATTCACTGTTGTTGATGTCATCTTGCAGCCACGTTTCACTCAGAGCAACCACGTCATTTTCCTCTTCCGAAACACAGGCGTAGAATTTTGAAACTTTGCTTCGCATACCTCTCACGTTTTGGTAGTAGCATGAAAATGAATGAGTGAAGTTGGGCTGATTTAGTTTAAAGTGTTGGACACAATTTTTGGTACTCCATTAATGTATTTTATTCTGCAGTTGGTGTCACCCTTGTTGTGACGGTCCGCCAGCTCAGCCTTCACCAAATTGTAATAATCCAATTGCCGTCGTGTTCGGTCGAATGATATGGATATTCTCCCAAATTCGTCATAGTTTCTCAGAGTTCTTGAATTTCTAATTATTTGGTGAACATCCTGAACGTTTTGTAAAATGATCTTGATTGGGCGATTTCTACCATTGGTGAGCCGACCCAATCTGATGATGTCCGTGCTTTGAATCTGGACCCCAGGTTGTATAGCTTGAATTACATTCCTTGCTGCTATTTTATCAGCTTCCCTTCGAGCATCTGGTGGTTGACTTTGGTCCTGTTCATTAATACCAAAAATAATTAGGTTGCTTTTTCGTTTATTTCTTTCATTCACTTCCTCAACAATTTCTTCGAATGACGACTGATTATCGGGTTGATCCGAAGTTGTAGGTGGTTTTATGTTCGAGATTGATGTTTTGAGAGTTTCAAGTTCATTCCTTAATTCTTGGACCTCCTGTATAATTTTTGTGATTTGCGAGAAACCTGTGTTGCATTCTTTGCAGAAGAATTTTAACACTATTTTCTTGAGTACCATGCATTTTATCTCTGATGCGGTAAGACCTGAGCATTCTGCTGTGGCATGAATCGGTTTTTTGCATGAATCACACTCGAAAATAGATTCATCTTCACCTATGTCCTGTTTACAAACTTTGCAGGATTCCATGTTTTTTGTTGTATTCACAAAAAGAGCAGGTAACTGTGATTTCTTCAGTTCAGGTTTTTTGTTTAGTCTGCTTATCTTGCTTGGTTTTTTTGTTTCAACACTATACTTTGATTGCTGAGTTTCTCATCAAAATTAGTAATGTTAGAAGTTGGATTTAACTTTTTTATTATGGTTGACTTTGTAGGTACCAATTAGATGCACAATTTGATATATTTCCCGAAAAAAAACATCCACTTTTACTCACGTTATTCAGTTTGAACGAAGGAGCAAATTTAAAGACAGCCGACACACTTAATAACCGCCGCAATTGCAGTATTCATCTCGGCGGACGGTGACGGGCAGCGAGACCTCGCGTGTATACAATTTGTGATAACCTGGACTGCACTGATGAGGGACAACATTCCGAAACCGGTCTGTAGTTGGTTCTCCGTTTGAATCGGGTGAAGTCCTGCTGTTTGTTCAGAGAGCTCTTGCAAAGTTGTTCCTTCAAAGTAAGGATCTTTGCACATGTGTCTGACAGATATAATTCAATATCTGTCGCAGTATTAGCCAGAGAAGTAGTTGTTTTCTGTCGGACACATGCCATACATACTATACAAAGTTATAGTCACTTCCTAAAGGATTGTTATCGACTGTTTTACAGTCACTAGGACATTATTTGCTCCTTGAAACAAGTATTTATATATATTTATATTTATTATATTATATTTATATATTATATATATATATAAATATATATATATATATATATATATATATATATATATATATATATATATATATATATATATATATATATTTATATATATATATATATAGTCTGCAAATATATAGTCTGCAAACCAGGATCATCCGAGAAGCCCTTGAGATAGAGAAGCGCCCCAATTGCCTTAACACTCGCGACGACGGACGTAGACTTCCCAATACCTGGAAGCCTCTCATTGCACGCATCAACTCATTTCCCACCAACCCAGTTCCCGCACACAGCTCACCTAGCGCCAACCAAGTTCCCGCACCCAGCTCATCTAGCGCCAACTCAGTTCCCGCCCATAGTTCACCTCGCGCCAATACATTGCACACGGCCATTACAGCCACGTCCCCTATAAATACAGTTCCTCAACTCACAATTCCTCAGTTCTCTCGAAGGAGTAGGCAGATTGAGACCTTAGAGAGAACCAGTGACGAGACATGGGGAGTAGGCAGATTGAGACCCCGACGTCAAGTCACAAAAACCTGACGTAATTATACCTGAGGAGTAGGAAGATTGAAACCTCAGCGTAGAATTACGTTTCAACCATTTATTAATTTTCTTTCTTTTTCAGTTCTTGAAAATGGCTCAAAAATCGGAGCCGAAACGTCGAAATTCAACAAATTCTAGATGCGGTTCAACCCGAACTTTTAGTTTTGAAATATATATATATATATATATATATATATATATATATATATATATATATATATATATATATATATATATATATATATATATATAAAAAACAATTTATCTAAGAATATTCTCAGTGAAACTGCACTACACCCGTTCCTATTATTGTTCAAAATGAATATCGGCCGTTCACTAGGAGTGTTGTGACGGATTTTTATCATTATTGATTTTTTCTTATCTCAAAGTGGATAAAAATCATATGAACACCAAAAAAATATACAATTGGTTACATAGTTTGATTGAGATTTCACAAAGATTTTATTTCGACACAGCCTGGCTACTCATTTAGTCGGCGGGGTCGTGTTTTTCTAGAAATTTCTGTAAGCAAAGGGCACCAGACAATAAAAATTGACAAAGAAGGGATAGTACAAAACAAAAGGAGATACGCGAACCAATAAAAAAAATTTATAATCTATTGATGGTGAGTATATCAGCTTAAAAAAATAGGGGTGAATCCTTACAGATTCTCACCTTATATCGAGGTCTTTAAATCCCCAAATAACAATGAGATCACCTAAACTGGTATTTGAGAGCTTTAAATTATCAAAGTATAATCAAATATTCAATTTAGATCAAATATCAAACAAGTAGAGACAGTGGCGCACTCAGAAAATAATTATGGGGGGTGCTGACCACAGAACTTAAAGTACTAGAAAGCCAATACCGAAATATAAAAGCGAACCCTACCGTACCTCAATGCACAATCGCGAGAATGCGCAGTAACACCGCTGCCTTGCCAGAGGAGGATTGAATGAAATGTTTTGGCCTAAGTTTATTTAGAGAATTATGAATTATACTGAGTTTTGTCGTGAGATCTACAAAGCTACTGATTTAATATCAATTGTAGTAGGTATTGCAAACTTAGGTAATCCAATATCCATATTATTCGCTAACATGAATAAAATTATTGCAAATTTGTATTTTGACTACGTTTTTGTAAAAATATTGAATAATTTGTTGAAATGTTATGATAATAATGTTTGCCTTTCCAGTACAAATTTTAAACCAACTCTAAAAGCTTTTAGTATTGGATGAAAATGTAATAGCAAGTTAATAATAACGTAATAATGATGTTTGTCTTTGAAGTACAAATTTCACAATCGATAACATCACGATGAGCTAGAGACTTGAAATTATGAACTAAGTTCAGAATTGGATGATGATGCAATATAATTGCGTAATATGTTGAAATATAATAATAATATTTGACGGTTCGGTACAAATTTTGCAATCGAATTCAAACTAACTTCAAACATAGCTCAGAACTGGATGACAATGCAATAATATTGCATATGTTAATACAATAATAATAATGTCTGTTGGGTATAAATTTTGAAATTGGTAGAATCTCACGTGTCCAGGAATAAAAAATAGTATATTGTTTTACGAGGGTCGAAAGTAACATTTTTTGAAGCAAGATAGTTTACCGGCCGAGGATGGTAATGTTTACGATTTGATCTTCACAAATTTTATTTCAAATTCACGTAAATTCCAACACATTATTACCAACGACCAGTTAGATTTGAATAATATTACTTTGTTGATTCAGAGTTGAATCGTGTTTGCGGATGTTATTATATTAATGAAGATAATAATATTATACCTATATGTTTTGTTAAGCTATGAGTTTTACATACATGGAAATATGTTATTATTATTAACGATTAGTAGAAGTTGTTGTCTGACCTAGCTTTTTCAGCACTGATGAGAGGAAATAACTTCGGAACATGCATGTATGCAGTTGGTCATTTCCAACGAAATCAAGGATAATATTCAATGGCACAAATGGATAATGTAATTCAATGTCCGTAAGAGAAAATAGTTGATTTCTGTCTGATATTCGCCTCATTTTTTAACTTAGAATAAAGTTCGTGAAGATAAAATCGTTCCCGTGTGTTTTCTACAACTAGATATAAATTGTTTCCAAATCTCACGGTATATTTACGATTCTATTTTAATTTTCAATTAAACAAAAGTAAAAAAATGCATTCTCACTTTAGAAATGGTTCCTGTCTCTGTTTATTAACAATTTAAAGTCGTCATAACATTATATTCGAGGGCGGGAAATGATTGAAAATAGAAAGTTAACTTTTGTCACTAGAAACGAAAGTTAACGTTATGAAAATTTCCCCACTTGCGACGGAAATTACGTTTTTATTACAAAAAGACGTCTTCTTGTAAAGGGTTGTAGAAAAAAGCACATTCTTTGAAATATGTGGGAGTTATGATAGACTATCATGTGAGATGGGGTGAACAGGTTCATGAAGACACAGACTTATAATCAATTTGCTAGGAAATATATTGCATGAAAAACAAATGTACTTCTGGTCTACTTTACAATGAATGAGTCGAATCCTTATTATTATATAAGGGAAAAATTTAAAAAAATTAAAAATTACTATTATGAAAATAGTAGAGAAGAAAAATCCACAGATAAAGTTTTCTGCCTTTTTCTAAGACAACACACAAAGGACATTGTTACTATCGCCCAAAATTTTATTATCTGCTACTAATTTACCAGAGAGAAATTAATATTGAACAAAAGTAAAATGAAAGAACATATTTTGGGTAAACATAAAGTAGTCGATTGCTAAACACTGTCTCCTCACAGTATTTCTTGACAGATAGAACGGATATACTGATAATCATGCCATTACAACCATAACTCACAGAATTTAATCAAATAAGTGTCCAGGTATGAAGGAGGCTACAAATAATTTAAGGGATTTATTCTAAATAAATCAAAACAAAAATGGATTGAACAACATTTATTAATAAGAGTTTATTGATGTGAAAATAGTATCAATTTATAAAGTCTCTTCCTTTTCAGTTCCCCCCTTACACTTTCAGTTTGTAATCTAGCAAAACTGCGACATCTTATTTTACTATACATTTTTACAATCCATTTAATCAATTTCATTTTATGATTCATCTCATACATAGATATATCAAAAACGTGATCATCTAATCCAGAAAACAATTTTCTTTCTCCAAACATAGTTCCAGAAATATTTGTAACAAAAACATTCATAAGTTCGTTTTCTCCCGGCATTAAATTGTTGGTCAGAGCCATTACTTGCTTGAATTTTCTTTCTGTAAACATACAACATTCCACAACATCTGCAGAAGGCCTGATCAATCCAGAATATGAGTCAGCTCTGTCTTTTCAGTTTAATAATGTGAAGTAATCAAGTTCCACACTAGCTTCTCTTTCTTCTTCCAGTATGGAATACATTACACTTGATACTTTTCTTGATGCTCTTCACAACAAAACCAGCAATATAACCTACAACATTTTCTGTCAAGCTTGATAGAGTAGGAAGAAATTTCAGTATTCCTTGAAATTCTTCTGTGTCAATAACCATATCATTAATGTCTATATTATATTTATTATATTTTTTAATTAAAGACATCTCATTCAGTGTGATCTAGGTCGAACATCCTATCTAGTTTTCTTAAGAATTCTATTGTTGCTGCAGCATCCTTGAAATTTGGATCACTTACGTCAGTCATCAAAAACTCCAAAGCTCAGCCACACTCGAACTCAATGTTTGAGCAGCCAAATTAACCTAAAAACAAATAAATCTTCATTACAATGATTGTCAATAAAACAATATTGAATAAAAATACCTTCATTTTTTGTCTTCTCCATTCTATGTGGCATTTTTTAATCTATTTCCTAAAGAACATGTCTCCTCTTCTTGGATAATATGTAACGTCTCAATGTATTTGTAATCAATTCTTTGTCCTTTGGAATTGATAAAAACACGACATTTTGCCCAATTGTTTCGTACCTACTAGTTTTAACATATGACATGCATCAAAAATGATAAAAACTTTTGATTTCGTCATTGGATGTTCAAAATATGGTTTCAAATTGAATATGTCATCCATGGTGAAATTAGCACTAGGCCACAATCCTCATAGCCCCATGTTCTATTTGCTCTAAACTCTATCTGCTTTTTGATAGCCATTTCATCCAACATCAAAACACACAAGGTTTTTGTTTGTTTTCTCAGCAACAATCACAGATAAACTCCGAAGAGAGTTTTCGCAGTAACCCGGCTCACAATATACATTACTCATCCAACTTCTCATTGTTGATAGTGAAGGTAAGGCTAAATTGAATGTGTTTCTGACATAAGAGTAGGCTTTTGTTGAATAAAATTGCAACGTCAGTGCAAATCTTCTGATGTCTTCTGGCATTTTATTCCTTGGAAGTTTTTTCCCCTTCTTGAGGGTTTGAGCATTCGAAAGTGCTCTCCTCATTATGTTCACAGACACCTTGGAACAAGACTGTTCTAAAACATCCAAAGCATTTTCTGATATAAGATTTCTATTTCATAAATCAGATATTATTTGTCCCATATTAGATACTTTCTTCTTTAGCCTTCTTGTTTTCAATTTGTTCGATCTTAATTTATTTTGAACCAGATGATATTTCGAACGATAGTTTTTCAGGTTCAGAATTTTTTTCTGGGTTGAGCTGTGATGCAAATAAAAATAAATAAATGCATTGCTGATATTTAGATATATCATATTCAAAATGGAATGACAAAATGAATATCAAGAAATAGGATCAAACTCAAATATAACAATTCTCGCATTTATAAAAAATTCAACTTATGGCCTTACCACGGCCCTACCTGTGCGTTGCTATATGGATGGATACTGAATGAAGATTACTGAATTATCCCAATGATCCTTCATTGAAACTTCAGGAAATTTTTCTGACGGCCAGAGAAAGTGCTAGGAATCGCACGTTAAAATGTAAGACCTCGTTAATCCTTGGCTCGCACAAGTTTCGATTTCTGAGGGCTGTGGTTCGTAGGGTGATGACAGCTATTTAACGGAAAAACAATTTTTAATTTTTAAATAAATACACTGCATATTACTTACCTGTAGTTGTGAATTGATCTAATGTCCTTTATGATTTTTTTTTAACTCCCTTCGAAGAAGAACTATCAGATGAAGATGTGTCCAATTTCCTCGTCAACCTTTCAATAAGTGGAGGTGAAGTAACTGATTGTATGATGAAATACTACTTGCAGGTGAACCATCCCTAAAAAAAATCGTTATGTATGTCCATTCGACAATATTTAAAATAATAATACCTCTTCTGGGTGCATATTTCAATAACAGGAGTAGAGGATACAGGAAAACGTGGATAGCCCTCCTTATTTTCAACAAAATAATATTCACTGCTTGACGATGTCTGCTCCTCGAGATCATCATATTCCTCTTCTGCTGTTGCACTTATTGACTCCTTGGGCAAACCTGAAATTTTCCCAACATCCCTGTAATGGAAAACACCTGTCAGTTGTTTGAATCCCGAAACTCCTTTTCTTAAATTATTTCAATATCGATTGTTACCTACCTGTTAAGATACCTCCGATTTTCAACAAAACTTTCACCCTGTTAGTTTCAAGGTTGGAATTGCACCGGGTCTAAGTCGTAGACGCTTATTTGTGAAAATTTTATTTTCTTCTGCAAAATGCTCACTGCACACAACATTGCTACGGCTCAAATGCTCAATATTCGGATTTCGTCCTAAAGCTTCCATCCAGGCATCATGTCGATTTTTGGTTGAACTGAAACAATATCGTATTTTTTCATCTGATGTTTTTACAAAAAGCACTTCGAAAACTTGTTAAATCTCTACCATCAGTATGCAGATTTATATTAAATATGGCATGAAGTATGAAAAACTACTCACTTGAAGTAAGATATTCCAGGAATGTTTCCTACGTTTTTACACCAATTCACCATGCAACGGAACATCTTGAAAACTCGCTCGAAATAAACTATATCGACTCAAATAAAAAGAAACTAATCAAAACGGCAAGAAAGAGCTACACACTAAACACGAATTATTATTATCAACCTCCAAGTCACACAACACATTCACTGTATATTAGCAGGACACAGCTAGACACAAAGGTTGCAGTCAGGCTCTGAACTAAAATATCAGCAGAGCAATTACACATGCAGTGTAGCCAACTGAGCTTTTATGAAATCGGAATTCGTTTGTGTGGTTCGTACCACAAGTCTATCAGTTTGTTATGTACTGTATTCTCCATATTTCTTTGGACTATATTCAACACGTGAACTTTATGAACCTGAGAAACTGAAAATTTATGAATTTTGGCTGTTATTATAGAACTATACGTATACAATATAAAATATTAATAATAGATTATCATTAAAAGTACGTGAACTGGCAATGTTGTTGAAGCTTTGCGCATAATCGGGGTTGTTCTATTACATACTATTATTATTATTATTATTATTATTATACATGCAGTTTCGCATTTCGGTACTGTGTGCCGCTTATATTAGCTTTCTAGTTCTTTGAGTTCTGTGGTGCTGACCGGGGGTCCCTGGGCCAACCAACGAAAGCAAGGGCATCCGAGAAATGTTCCTTTGCGGAGTTTGGAATGAATATATGAAATACTGTAACGATTTCGAGACCGGCCTCGAGACCGGCCTCGAGACCGGCCCTGATCATCCAATTAACTCGAAATGTAAACATTGTTCTCCGCTGACAAACACATACATCACGTGGAAGAATCGCGAACCTTCTAACAAATATTCTGGGGACATCTACGAAGTCGCCCGAAAGGCTCGAATGGTCGAGAATTGTAAATAGGAGTATATAAGCCACTGGGTATTAGATGGCGGGATAGTCAGAATTCAGAGTTAGTTACAGTTCCAGAGTTCGCAGATAGAGACTGACACAGTAGAAATAAATATTTTAGTTGAATAATTGTGTTGAATAGTGTTTTAAATAAATTAGAAAAAATAGTCAGTGCAGTTTTACTACAGTTGGTGTCAGAATCGGATGTTTAAAATAAATAAGTGTTTAAGTGTATGCCATATTGAAAAACTGATAGACGTTTATCGCGCACAATAGACTAGTGACCCGTTGAACATTATTGTGTCTGCGTAGTTGACAGTTTTGCGCGTCGCGGGAAAATAAAATGAAAACTGTGTGTGAAATGAGTAATAGACTGATATCTCGGTAAAGACAATAAGAGACTTAATGTTTCCGATGAGAGTTCACCTAGTTGACCTTAGAGTTAGTGAATTAAAGCAAGAGTTAGAGGAGCGTGAGTTAGAAACAACTGGAAAGAAGGCCGTACTCCAGAAAAGACTTTCAGATGGACTGATTGAAGAAGGAGAAGACCCCGAAACATTTTTATTCGAAGTTTCTGGAATCGACTTAAGTTCGATTATGAATAAACTCGAGGAAACCACAAAATTGTTGGAAGATAAATTTCTCGAAAATTCGAATAGTTTGAAGGAGGAACTTCAACAAAATTCCGTAAGTCTGAAAGAACTTCAACAAAATTCGGTGAGTCTGGAGAAGAAACTTCTAGAAAATTCTGTTAGCTTGAAAGAAGATCTTCTCGATATCTCGAAAAATCTAGAAGTTAAGCTTGAAGACAATTCGAAAAGTTCAGAAGTGAAACTTCAAGAAAAGCTTGAAGAAAATTCGAAAAATGTAGAAGTGAAGCTTTTGGAAAATTCAATTGGTCTGCGGGAGGAGCTTCTAGAGAATTCAAATAGCTTAAAAGAAGAACTTCTCGAAAATTCTAATAGTCTAGAAAAGTAACTACAAGAGAATGTGAAGAGCCTGGAAGAAAAACTTCACGAAAATTAGAGAATCCTAGAAGAGAAGCTCCTAGAAAACTCAGAAGGCTTGAGAAGAGAACTTTGTGGTGTAACGAATCGAATGGGAACTGTTGAAGCAGAGATGGAGAAAATCAAAGATGACATGGAGGAAGAAATGAAAAAAATAAGGAAACGCTCCACGATGAAATAAAAGGCGGAATCGACACAGAAATCGGCAGAATAAAGGAAAAATTCAGTCAACTAAAAAAGCGAATGGATTCTGCGCATACCCCGGAAACTTCCAACAAAAATTCAATGCTGGACGTGAGTATGAACCTGGAGGAAGTTCAGAACGACATCAAAAATTTCAAGATCAGTGCTGAATCTGGAAAACTCGCCTTGCTGCCAAAGCAAATGGATGGAATGCTGGGGAAAAAGCTTCAGCATTTACGCTGGCATTGCGTGGCGATGCCACAAACATTTTACAGACCCTCACCGCCCAACAACAGGAGGACTATGAACAGCTGAACGGTATGGCCAAGCTCACCCAGAACACGTATACCATTCGCAGCTGTAGAACCGATGCCAGAAATCAAGCGAATCCTTGCAAGAATTTGAAGCAGACATTGCACGCTTGGTTCGTCTTGCGTACCCAGCTACACCGGAAAATGTAATGGAGCGACTAGCAGTTCAGGCATTTTTGGGTGGGCTTCGTGACCAAGACGCGAGGCAAGCCTTAACACTAGCACGCCCCGCACATCTCGTAGATGCATTGGCACGCGCTCTGGAATTCGAAGCAGCAAAGCAATCATGCAAAAGCAGGAGTAGAGTCCGGATGATCGAGGAAGATCCACAGGAGTCCGCTAATATCGAGGCTGTCGTAATAAAAGTATTAAAGGAAGTCCTGCCTGAGAGAAAACAAATAAAGTGCTGGAATTGCGGGAGAGTTGGGCATGTGCGTAGCAAATGCCCAACATTCAAAGAATCGATGCAGGAAAACTAAAGAAGGTCGATGAGGAGGGTCAGTCGTCGGCCTGTATCCAGCAAGCCCCAAATAACAACGCATATGTCGCTGTTCTTCAACGACAGAACAAAGGTGACTTGTATGGTAAACTTCCGATTGAACTGACTTTGGGCAGTACTAAACTGAAACACCGGGCTCTAGTAGCGGATATCGAGGATGATGCAATCATAGGGATGGACATCATGAACTCCAGAGGGTTCGAGTTAAATTTCAGAGATGGTGTCCTACGCGTGAATGGAGAAAAGTTGGTGCTTCACGGAAGAAGTGAAGAAATGCTTCGTGTCCTGCTGGCGGAAAATGTGAGCGTACCGGAGAGGGCTAAAACCATTTTGGAGTCTCGCCTGGATAGGGGTGCGAGCAATGGAAACGTGATGTTCGAGCCCAAGCTCCATGATGAGAAAATTGGACGAGGAATCGCACTAGGGAAGACCTTGTTGCGTGCTGATAAATTTGTGCCAGTGAGAGTAATGAATGTCAATTATTACCCAGTGACCTTGAAGAAGGGGACGATTTTGGGGCACTGCCCGTCAATTTCCTCTGTGATAAGGAGTGTACGCGGCACTGTTAGCCAAGCCAGTAACATGCCAGCAGAATTGGAGAAGCTGGTTGCTATCTCATCCAAAGACATGGGGCCAGCACAAAAGCCCAAACTGAGGGAACTAGTCAGGAAGTATCAGGACATCTTCGATTCCAGAGTAGGCAGAGGCGGTAGAACAAAGGTGGTTCAGCATAACATCGACACTGGGAGTGCTCGACCGATCCGACAGTCAGCCAGGAGACTTCCCCTTGCCAAGAAAGAAGAGGCTGACAAAAAAGTCAGTGATATGGAAAAAGAAGGTGTTATTGAATCATCTGATAGTCCTTGGTCCTCTCCAGTAGTACTGGTAAAGAAGAAAGATGGTTCGACCCGGTTTTGCGTCGATTATCGTCAACTCAACAACGTGACGAAGGACAGTTAAAGGTCATCGGTTACTTCAGCAAGACTCTTAGTAAACCGAAGCGCAATTACTGTGTCACCAGGCGGGAGCTGTTGGCCGTGGTTAAGGGAGTAGAGCACTTCTACAAATACGTGTATGGACGAAGATTCCTACTGAGAACTGATCATGCATGGCTCCTACAATTTAAGAATCCCGAGGGTCAAGTGGCACGTTGGATCGAGAGGCTCCAAGAATTCGACTTTGAGATCGGACATCGAGCGGGAACCAGCCAAGAATGCGGATGCCCTATCGCGAAGACCATGCCCATAAGACTGTTCGCACTGCCGACGAGCAGAGGAGAAAGAGTCGACGCTCTGTAGAACTACGGTGGTGGATGATAACTGGAATGACAACAAGATCCAGAAAGACCAAGAGAAAGATCCAGATCTTGGTTTAGTCATCGGCTAGATGAAGAGTAATCGAAGACCGTCATGGCAGGAAGTAGCCAGTTGTTCTCCAGTCGTTAAATCTTACTGGGCCCAATGGAACTCTCTCACCCTTGACAATGGAGTCTTGAAGCGTGTATGGGAGTCGGAGGATGATGGGGAAGAAAGAAGTCAAGTAGTAGTTCCCAGGAGCCGAAGACAAGAAGTGCTCCGAGAAATCTATGATGGGGTCAGCGGAGGACATCTGGGAGTGACGAAGGCCCTCCAGAAACTGAGGCAACGGATTTACTGGGTCAATTGCCAAACTGACGTCAAAGACTGGAGCAGAAAATGTATGCGTATGTATGCGCTGCCAGCAATGGGCCGACTCGAACGAGACCTAAGGCCCCGATGCACCAGTACAATGTGGGCAGCCCATTTGAAAGGATCGCCGTTGACATCGCTGGCCCGTTTCCCCAATCGGATCACGGGAATAAGTACATCCTTGTGGCGATGGACTACTTCAGCCTATGCCCTGCCCAACCAAGAAGCCATCACCGTTGCCGACGTCTTGGTGAAGGAGTGGATTTGTCGATTCGGAGTTCCGTTGGAGCTGCATTCGGATCAAGGCAGAAATTTTTAGTCGAACCTGTTCCAAGAAATGTGCCAAATGCTAAATATCAGAAAGACAAGGATCACAGCTCTACATCCACAGTCCGATGGAATGGTGGAGCGGATGAATAAGACGATAAACCGCCACCTGTCCAAGGTAGTGTCGGACCACCAGAAGGATTGGGACCAGTACCTCCATCTGTTCCTGATGGCGTATCGTTCCGCAGTTCATGAGTCAACCGGCCAAACCCCTGCAAGTGTTATTATGGGCCGAGAGCTGCGACTACCATGTGACCTGAAGTTTGGGACGCCACCAGGACAAGACACTGCGGGAGATGACTACGTCAGCAAACTGCGACAGAGAATGGACGACATCCATGAACGGGTCCGTTTGAACATCCAGAGTGCCAGCGACAGAATGAAGGAGACCTACGACATCAAGGCGGATGCTGGTGGATATCAGACAGGTGACCTTGTCTGGCTATACAACCCTAAACGTCGCCGTGGACTATCACCGAAACTTCGGAACTCGTGGGAAGGTCCATATATGATCATGAAAAGGATAAACGACCTCGTCTACCGCATATATAAGCCACCACGAGGAATACCTAGGGTAGTCCACTTCAATAGGTTGTCCCCTTACGCCGGAAACCACGATCAAGTCCGCACCGTCAGATCACCGGAGGACGAAATGACGTTTCAGAGGTTTATGTCCCTGTACTCAAACGGACAGAAAGTTCAACATGGGGTAACCAGATAGGAGCCACGAGATCTTTTCAAGGTGCCTGTCGATTACGCGTTAGCTCACTGTGTAGCAGAAGATCTCCAAATGTCCAGAGGCATTGCCGTAGTTTTCTCCAAGAAGTTTGGTCGACTCCAGGAACTGAGAGAACAGAACCCGGAAGTTGGAGGGGTGCTACAGCTGAGAAAGGGCCAGAGAAACATCTACTATCTGGTTACCAAGAAGCATTCCCGAGATAAACCGTCTTATGAAGATGTCTGGAAGAGTTTCACCAGATTAAGAGACACGATGCTGGACCAGAATCTTGTGGACCTTGCAATCCCAAAATTGGCCTGTGGGATTGATGGGTATAGACTGGAGAGTTATACGGAGCATGTTGGAGACAATATTCAGATCCAGCGGCGTCAAGATTCTGGTGTGCTGCAACCATCTTCCTCGACCCATCTCGAAGACTGTGGAGTGTTACTTCCATCGAACGTTCAGGTGCAGATATGGAGAATCTTGCAGATATCTCCACACTCCAAAAATGACATTTCGGGACGAAACGTCTTTAAGAAGGGGGCAATGTAACGATTGCGAGACGGGCCCTGATCATCCAATTAACTCGAAATGTAAACATTGTTCTCCGCTGACAAACACATACATCACGTGGAAGAATCGCGAACCTTCTAACGAAGATTCTGGGGACATCTACGAAGTCGCCCGAAAGGCTCGAATGGTCGAGAATTGTAAATAGGAGTATATAAGCCACTGGGTATTAGATGGCGGGATAGTCAGAGTTCAGAGATAGTTACAGTTCCAGAGTTCGCAGATAGAGACTGACACAGTAGAAATGAATATTTTAGTTGAATAATTGTTTTAAATAGTGTTTTAAATAAATTAGAAAAATTAGTCAGTGCAGTTTTACTACAATACGTTTTATTTATTTTTTAGTGCATTTCTTAGGGATAGGAATGCAGCTATTTATTTCGTAGTTGTAGTGAAATGTAACTCCCGCAAACCAGTATTCAGTATGCGATATGTCCACTATTGGCGGATTTAAAAATTCAAGAAACAGAATGTAATTTTTAAATTTTTTTTTTGTCTTGGCGGCGGGGCTACAGAGTCCCTTTAGCCCCCCCCGTGGGTGCGCGCCTGAGTAGAGACACTTATAAAACGGCCGTTTTTAAAGTTCACAAAATACTTTCGTGACAAATATGGACAATTTACAATTTACATGATAAAAAAATTATTGTCGTTCCACAATTTTGTTAGGTACTCCGTATATGGTTGTATCAATTATCTTCGGAAAATCCTTCATCAGCCACTTTCGCAGGGAATAAGAATGAAAAATTACTCACAGGATAGCCATAGATATACTGAGTTTGTGTGGTTTTTTCAGTTCCATAAAATTATACCATTTACACAGAGGCAATCAATTTTCATTTAATTTCCAAGTAAGCTTTTATCATACTATTTGCTCAACTTCGTATAGATATCTCTTCCACCTTGAGATAGTTTTTCAAGGTTTTGTGTAACATAACCATGATGAAAAAGCAACTACCATAACAGATAGAATGGAAAACCACGAGAGGAGAAGAAAAAAAGGAAAAAGGCCTGAAATCATATATCATATATTATCTAGAATATCTGATTGATTATGATTAATGAAATCAAATTCATCTGCCCAAAATATCGAGCGCAGCCGTTCTATCGGTACCT
This sequence comes from Chrysolina americana, assembly GCA_958502065.1. Classification (NCBI taxonomy): domain Eukaryota; kingdom Metazoa; phylum Arthropoda; class Insecta; order Coleoptera; family Chrysomelidae; genus Chrysolina; species Chrysolina americana. The sequence continues at coordinate 37,343,670 of OY293420.1, forward strand.
CGAGGCGTGACAAAAAATTATCAGCATATTTTATGGAATTCAACAGCTACCGTTCACGGATACAATGAAAATAAATATCGATTTTTGTTGTATTCAGTGGCTTCTAACGAAATTAACATTCGGGATTTTTCAACTTTATGTACAAGCGGTGCACATAACTAATTATATTAAGAATTTGGAAATTAGGATTGTATAGGGTATGTCAAAATGGTGTGATGCATAACTTCACTATTTGGCCATTGGAAAAGTGGACCGTTACAGTGTCTAGTCTGCATGTACGTTGAATTACAGGGTGTTTCCAAAAATAGTGTTTCTCACTGACGATTTTTTTCAAGTAGATTTTTAACCACATACTATTTGACACAAACAGTCTAAAAGATTTTGAACAATTTACTGTGGGATATTCTAAATCTAAATAATATAACCTAGATTTAGTATGAACAGTAGTGAAATAACTCGAGTGATAATGATGGAACTTTCGAAGAATATTCGAAAAAAAAATAAGCCAAACAATGAATGACAATACAATAGGTAATGGAAAATAGCTATGTTTCATATTATGAATCACAGTGTATCACATTCACGATACAATAAACCATTTCATCTTTGTTAAGCTGAACTTAGATGTTTCATCTCAAGATTCTCGATAAGTGTATATAAAATTTCAGGATAAACTACAACCGCCCTCCCATGACCAATGACTAATTCGCAAAAAATACGCAGACCGCAAGTTTCGTAGCACTGAACCATCAGAGGCATTTGTTTTTCTTCAACACGAGAAAATGAATTCAAAAAGTGGTTGAAAACATTTGTCCTCACACTAACCTTTTGTAAGAATACGCCTCAAAAATGTTAAAATATTGTTTAAGTGCTATTACTTCAACTAGTATCATGTATACTTTACCGTTCCGATCCCAAGTTTATTTGAAAAGTACCCACAATTGGCGAGGAGATTTAGTTACAATCAGGATTGCTCATGTTCGAATAATTTAGGATTAAACGACCAGGATATAAAGAACCACTTCATCATTGACACAAATTCATAAAATTTACCTTGAAACCAAAATCTCAACAATGTAGAATGCTCTCATTTGATCGGAATAAAAAAATAAGAATCTTTAAGATCCAAACAAATAGACAATTTTGAAAAACAAGCTTTTTCACAAATTTTATATTTCTCGTTTTGAAATGAAAATATTCAATAATCTCCTATAGCATTTTCTGATTTAAAACAAAACAATGTCCTCCATTGGATTTTGGTAGCCAATCATGCTTAAATTTTTCGATAGCTCCAATAATTTCTAAAATAGAAATAAATTGGTTCGAATAGTAATGGGACAATAATCTGACGGGGTTCTTTAGTAAACTATTTAATACAACTTGAATCCACTCCAGTACAGCTTAATTTTGTTTTAAAAATTATTGAAACGGCGAAATCATAGAAACATATATTCGACCAAGGGAATGCATCCACATGCATAGCGTCGAAGTCTTTTTCCAAGACACCAAATCTGGGTATTTGCAGTACTGAGATGCAAACGGATTGATTGGAGGTTGACCTAATAATCTTGTTATTACGAAGAAAACCTTCGTTTCGACAGAAAACCTTCGTTTTGACAGACATTCGTTATCAGCATCAGCATTATTTTATGCGGAAAGGTAAAATTCACAAATTTCTGGATTCACATCATCATTGATAGATGTTGAATGAATGAATGAATGAACAAGTTAGACGTGTGGCCGAGTCGGTTTCTGATATGTTCTTGTTTGACTTTTGCTGTTCAAGCTGTAAAAAAAGTAACTATGGAATATCTAATATCCTTTTGTTTAGCATTCAAGTACAGTTGGATTCATACCACTTGAGAGAAAGAAATATTTAAGAAATTACGAAGCGGATTTCCTACTAATAATAATAATAGTCCCTCCAAGGGCGCCGCTACTTAAGGGCAAGGGGGGGCGCCCGCCCCCCTTCAAAAATTTATATATACATATATATGTATTAAAAAAGTACATAAAAATGTACGAAAAAACGGGTTACCAGGTACCAACAAGAGCTATGATTATCCCAAACGTATCTTTATTAATTGTTCGGTAGATTTCACGCTCGCTCGTCAGCCATCGTCGGCCGTCGTTACCATGTGACTCGCTACAAACAGTCACAAGTGTCTAGGTTCAGTCTAAAATAAAAGATGCATGGTCAAACAGTTATGAGTGGATTGCTTATTCTGAAAAAGATTGTGTTCTTTTCAAACCAGCTGTCAAAAGAGGTTTCCAAGGTTCCTTTATAGTTAAACCATTTACAGATTTCAAGCATTTTTACGAATCTGCAAAACATCATATCAAGTCAGAATGGCACTGCAATTCCGTTCTAAAGGCAAATACTTTTATGAAAACGTTTTCTGGCCAGAAACCTACTGTTACTGATCTGTTGGATAATCAAGAAAGACAAATAGTAGAAGAAATTAGAAAAAACTTGGTACCTATTATTTCAACAATTTTATTGTGTGGAAAGCGTGACTTGGCAAACAACAAGTGGGAACTTTCGAAGAGTTCCTAAAATTTAGAGTTGAAAGTGGTGACAAGCTACTAGAAAATCATTTAGCTACGTGTTCCAAGAGAGCAAAGTATACTTCTCACCAAATTCAAAACCAACTTATTGAATTATGTGGAAAGGTAATTCAGCAGCATATATGAAGCTAACGAAAGTGTTGGGATTTCTGTGCTGGCTAATGAATCCGCTGATGTAGCAGGCAAGGAGCAACTCTCCATTGGTATCAGGTACTTGGATAAAAGTAATGATGTAAGGGAGCATTTTATTGGTTTTACGGAATTAAAAGCAATGGATGGTCACACCATTTCAAGTGCAATTTTGAATACACTGATAGATTTGAAGCTGAATTTAAATAACCTTGTTGGCTTGGGATTTGATGGATGTTCCGTGATGGCTGGTAAAGATAATGGAGTACAGCAATTAATAAGAAATGAATATCCCAATGCAACTTTTTTTCATTGTTCCTCCCATAAACTTAATTTAGTTATTAATGACCTAAATTCCGTTTAAGTTATCCAAAATTCTATAGGCATCATTAAGGAAACAATAAATTTTTTCAGAGATAGTCCAAAAAGGCGGGCAATGGTTTCTAGCTTGCCGTTGTTGTGCGAGACCAGGTGGTCAGCAAAATATAAATCGATTAGAATTTTCTATGAAAAATTTTTGTTTATCACAACTGCGTTACAAAATATGGCAACAGACGAAAAGTTTAATGCCAAAACAAAGTCAAAAGCTCAACAACTGCTATGCTCAGTATCCTCACCCCAGTTCATTATATCTCTCAATATTATTGCAAAGTATTCATCATTATTGGAACCAGTGGTAAATAAACAGTAGGGAGTTTCTATTGATTTGCTTTCTGTAAAATATCATATTGATACATTAATCACCATGTTTGAAAATGACAGAGCAAATGCAAATTCTGCCTTCTCAAATATATTCAAAAAATCTACCGAATTTGCCAACGAACTAGATGTAGTGCAATCACCCGATGAATATTTTAGGATTTCTATATTCATTCCCTATTTAGATTCGATCATTAGTTCTCTTAAAACTCGGTTTTCGTCTGATAACACATTAGCCTTTTCTTTATCGCGATTTCATCCAGCTATCATTAAAGAGGGAATTATTCTTAGTGAAAGTCAGTTAATAAATATTTCAAAAAAAATTGGAGTTGAAAATTTAATAGCAAGAGTATTCTACATGGCAGCAAGTGTGGAAAGAAAGAGTTTTTTTGGAAGATATGATCAAACTTCTAAAAGAGGAATGTGATTTTTTTTTCCAACATTAAAACTTGTTTAAAATTTTTTGTAATTATGCCTCCCACAACTTGTTCAATTGAACGGTCGTTCAGTATTCTTAAGAGAGTCAAGACTTGGCTCAGATCAACAATGAGCGAAAACCGCCTTTCTGGACTAGCTCTTATAAGTGTTCACAGGAAATATGTTGACAACTATAAACTTGATTTATTTAATAAGATCATTGATTCACTCGGCTTAGAAAAAAATGACTGATGATTGATGACACTATATATATATATATATATATATATATATATATATATATATATATATATATATATATATATATATATATATATATATACAATATATATATATATATATAATAATAATATATATATATATATATATATATATATATATATATATATATATATATATATATATATATATATATATATATATATATATATATATATATATATATATATATATATATATGAAAACTAAAAGTTCGGGTTGAACCGCGTCTAGAATTTGTTGAAATTCGACGTTTCGGCTCCGATTTTGGATATATATATATATATATATATATATATATATATATATATATATATTTACACACTGTTTACTAGAACTCTTTCGTTTCTATAAATTGTACCGCCAGTACCCAGTATATATATATATATATATATATATATATATATATATATATATATATATATATATATATATATATATATATATATATATATATATATTATATATATATATATATATATATATATATATATATTGTATATATATATAGTGAATAGAGTGAATAGAGTGAATAGAGTATTTTCGTTTCAATTCCGAGAGCTCACGATCCGTGGACAGCGCTGTTTCGTTGTTACCAACTCATCAGCACGGCTTTATGAGGTCTCTCGAAGTTGAAACGAATGCACTCTGAATTAGTACCATAAGGCAAAGAGAGTATAAATGAATAGTAACTTGTGACATCTACAGTCACTAGTTTGAAACTTAATTCGACACGAGCCATGGAATCCAAAGATGTTTACCTACAACATTGACAGGCAGACAAATGTTTATTTGTTCTGTCCAACCCAAGACTCAATCAAGTTTCTCGTGCGTTATGAGGAACGCAAGCAGAATCTAAAGTGAATTAAGTTTCAAACTAGTGACTGTAGATGTCACAAGTTACTATTCATTTTTATATATATATATATATATATATATATATATATATATATATATATATATTATATAATTATTATATATATATATATATATATATATATATTGTATATATATATATATATATATATATATATATATATATATATATATATATATATATATATATATATATATATATATATATATATATATATATATATATATATATAAACCCCGTAATAGATACAAAGACGATTAAATGGGAAAAAAGGTAACTATTGTGGTGAGCAGTAAATTGGTCATAGAAAATTTACGGGGATTCTCGCCCTTCCCAACTTATACAGGGAAAACTGAAAATGCTGTTTTCGGTTTTTTACGAATAGAATTGTTATTTCAGAAAATATACAAAATGAAAAAGGAAATTTTTATTGTATTCAATATTTGTAATGAAATAGACAGGTCCGTATTTGAAAAAAATAGTTGATGGTGGCCGTGTTAACACGAAACGTTTAATTAAAAATTTATCATTACCTAGTTCTAGTACTTTTTGAATACAATAAAACTTTCCTCTTTCATTTTTTATATTTTCTGAAATAACCATTCTATCCGTAAAAAAACGATAACAGCATTTTTAGTCTTCCCTGTATAAGTCGGGAAGGACGAGAATCCCCGTAGATTTTCTCTGACCAATGTACTGCTCACCACAATAGTTACATTTTTTCCCATTTAATAGTCTTTGTATCTATTACGGTTTAGAATATAGCAATGTTACCACATGATCAAAGAAACGGCCTGTATATATAGTGTATATATATATACCTACATAAGTATATTTCACTTTCATTACAAAATTCAGTAAATACATTTTTTTTAATGTTATACTTATCTAACTACTAACGTACTTAACCGTCTATATATAGTTTTTGTAATGTTTTTCAAACAACACTCGTAGTGTAGTGGACATTGGTCAAAAGGTGCCCCCCTCTGAAATTTTTACTAGCGGCGCCCATGACTCCCTCATAAACATAGAGTGTACCCAAAGGCATGACCTGAACTCCAAATCAGGATTAGGTGTCTTGGAAAAAGACCCTGACACGCCATGCATGTGGATGCATTCACTTGGCCGAATATATGTTTTTATGCTTTCACCGTTTCAATAATTTTTGAAAAAAAATTAAACTGTACTAAAGTGGACTCAAGTTGTAGTTTGCAGTTTACGAAAGAACCCCGTCAGGTTTATTTCCCCATTACAGTTCGAACCAATGTATTTCTATGATAGAAATGATTTAAGCCATTGAAAAATTTAAGCATCACTATCTTTCTCCATTTGTTTGGGTACCCAAATCCAATGGACGACATCGTTCTGTTTTAAATTCGAAAAAGCTACACGAGATTATTGAATGTTTCCATTTCAAATTGTAAAATATAAAATTTGTGAAAAATCTCATTTTTCAAAATTTTATATTTGTTTGGATCTTAAAAATTTGTATTTTTTTATTCAGATCAAATGATTTTTGAGATTTTGATATCAAGGTGAATTTTATGAATTTATGTCAATACCGAAATGGCCGAATGCTGTACATCACTTAGGAGGTACCATTTTATTGAGCTACCTTTATAATTATTCATTTAACGATTAGATGGCTGATGAATGCCTAAAACACAAATGTTGATAGTGTTTTTGGTTGATTGATGGGTTTTTTAGATAAATGTTCGGTGTCGTGAGCCTTTTCACGTCACTTTCTGGATATAACATTCTTCCAGGCCCGGATTACCCATAAAGCCAATCTAGGCCATGGCCTGGGGCGCAGGCTGGAGGAGGCGCAGGTTGGAGAGGACGCAGATTACGGGAAAAAATTGAATAATGTTTTCCTTACGATTGTTGATAATTACGTTCCACACTCCCCAGACTCCGTAGGGCGCAATTTCAAAGTTTGACCTAGGGCTTAAATAGGTGGTAGTCCGGCCCTGGTTTCTTTCGATTAATGATTGAATTGAGAATGACTTTTTTGATTAGTCAAAAGTGACTTGTTGAATAACCATCGAAATAGGGTATTTGAATTTACAAAATGATAAATAATGGAACATAAAGAAAACAATAAATTTTGGAGTCTTGAAGTACAACAGAGGTGTACATATCTAGGATTCATTTTCAATGGCGTAAATATCCCAGTTATCCTGCGTGTTGAAAGACAAGTTACTGCTAGGTGCACAAAAAATATATATATTATATATTTTCCCATAGGTATATGTTTAATAAAAAAAAGTTCATGTATATTAAGCTGATATAATTCACAGCCTGATCGAGCCTTTTCAGTTAAGGAAACGAATTTCCACATTGTGATAATAGAATCGCTGAGTCCTGATACAAGTGCAAGAATCTTTTCAAAAAATTGTGGGTTTTTTGCAAGGCCAAAAATTTAATTCTTCAATCACTTTTTGTTCTCTGATGTAATATTTTCACAATTGGAGTTTGATAGCGCTTCGAATTATAATATACCAAATACAAATTGAATCTTAATGAATATTTAGAGGAGAATTTAGAATGAGGCGGTTTTTTGCATAATAATTTATGACTTGTGAATGTTCCCAAGTACTGGAAATTTTTGTCAAAACAAAAACATTCTCATTAGACAATCTAACATACAATTTAGTCATTTGATAAGTCTTTTAGCTCTGGTGTGTCTGCATACAGAGTCCAAACTCTATCCAAAATATAAGTAACAAATATAGACAGTTACCAAAATAGAAATCATCAACAATGACGTAATGAAAACTTCGGCTCCAGTAATTTTTTTGTTGGATAAACCAGAACTTTCAGCAAAATGTGTGACTGAATATCTGATATGAACTAAAAATATACGAGGTATTATTCATAACATTTTCCCCAAACAAAAAAAATAAGCCACAAACAGAGTGCGCAGGCATCTACATTTTATTTAATTGGTCAAAATAATGACATTTTTTGTCACTCTACGCGTCGTACTTTAACGTCAGCGGAAAAACAAGATGGGACAAATATCGAGATTATTCTAAATGACCCGAAGATGACATAGATAATTCCTTAGGTTTTGGGTGAAAAATACAGCATGGTCTGAAAAATCAAGGTAATTGCGAAATTTCATAATAAGCCAATTTATGATGGCCAAAATTTCACGAAAACAATGATAAATAACTTTAATAATGTTTTTTGATTGTCAAAGATTTATCTTTCAGAATATTTTCCATTGTCATAAAGTTCAAACATAGATATTATATAAGAAACTATGAATGTTTCATGTTCAAAAAAAATATATAATAATATTAATAATGTTGAACTGCTTAACCTTGTGGTAGGTACAGTTCATCATTCACATTTAGATCGCTTGGAGTTAGCTTTAAACATCTAGAAGGTGGTCTATGATGAAATGCTTCTGAAATATAATCTAAGATTACACGACTTACCCATAAGGAAGTTCAATCTTGATTATATGAATAACCACTTCATCATAGACCTCCCCACCCGTCCACTTATTATGGTGAGTCCCTATATCGCAATCTGAAATTGGGACACTAGGAAATCATAATGAATCAGCGAAGGCATAGGAGATGTGGGTATGGAATGTTATCTTTTTTTGGTTTCTATAAAAACTAGCGAACGGTTTTCGCTCAGGAGCGTAACTATGATGAAGTGGTTATTTATATAATCAAGATTGAACTTCCTTAGAGGTAAGTAATTTAATCTTAGAGTATAAGTACGTCTGTAGAGAAAAGTATGAGGTAAAACTCGGTTCCAACACAATAGAACAGAAGAACCTTGTCAAGTACTTTGGTATTGATATTGATAGAAGACTGCAGTTCAAAGAGCATGTTAACTATGTTATAAAAATCATATCATACGAAATATATTATTTGGCTCGATGCCGCCCCATATTTAACTAATATTGTACAATTCTTCAGTCCTACCGCATTTCCCTTACTGCTCTACAATTCTGTACATGCCGAACAAAAATGAATTAGCACCATTGTAGAAACTTCAAAATATAGTTATTTTGGACATTTGGATAAAAAAACAATATGCCCTATGGATCACCGAAAATATTAGGCTTCTACAAAGATTACGTGACAAAGCTCTGGCCGAATTCAGAATTTCTGGTTCACCAGGTAAATGGACATACTATAAACAGCTTAGAAATAACATCAACTCGGCTATTAAAGCAGAAAAAAAGGCTTATTTAAGATATAAATTACAAAACAGTACAATCAAAGAAAAGTGGAGTGAACTGATAAACTTGAGCATATCCAAACGAAAAACTACTGAAATTCCGTCTCATCTAAATGATGTAGACACACTAAATACATTTTTTGTAAGCTATTCAAACAGACAACCACAACCTAGCCATGAAATTATAAATTATTATTCTTACAATATTGAAAATAACATAAACACATCATTTCATTTCTCAACTACATCACAAGAAAATGTTTCAAATATTAAATCGACAGCCAGTGGTACGGATGGACTAAATATAAAAATCATAGGTATTCTGTCCTTACATAATACCCACTATTACACACATCATAATTGAAAGTATCTTAACGTCATATTTTCCGAAAGCTTGGAATTTTGCTAAAGTTATACCGTTACCAAAAATAAGTCAACCTACAATATTTAGAGGCCTATTCTGTAACGCATAACTATGTCGTTAGTGAACGATAATCGGAAGTTAACGATATTTGCGATTCTGTAGCTAAATATCGTTATCGTTTTATTGTTATTCTACGATAAAATGTATCTTTTGTATACGATATCGATGGAGATGTCTTTATATTGTCGTTGGTGGATATCATACATGAAACATGATTTAATTCACAGAACATATTGTTACAGATGATTATTTGAAATTTGAATCAGAACCTAAATATTTGGAAAGAGGAAAAAAAGAGTGGTTAGCACAAATTTTGGGATATTTCAAAGTGGTGCGATTGTTCAATAAATAATTAATAACCAGAGACAACTAGTACAGCTAGTTAGGGAAGAGATAATGCGCAGGTGGAATATATGAATACTACGATATACTCAGCACTTATTACATGAACGTTCAAAAATATCTCATAACACTATTTTAGACAACATCGACAGCGACTCCGAATACTAAGGGACACAAGCCAACCCGTTTGAGTTACCAGATATTCTTTTTCGGCAAATGTACAGATTGAATAAAGAGGCAGCACAAGAATTATTCAATGAAGTTGTGATGTTCATGTTGTCAGCACAGAGAAACACAACAAAAACATCTCCTATTATCGGGGTGAGATGAAAATAGATGCATATTGATTGTGTCATTTGTATATATGTTCACAGTTTTTTAGCACAAAATGATTATTTGTCGGTTGTGCCGCTGTATTTATACTAGTCAAGGTGGCCATACTGGGCGTGCATGGTGGGGCAACGTCCGGACTTGCGTGATGCGGTGCGGAGATGGCACTGTTGCCCGGTGTCGGCAGACGAGAAATTAGTGGTTTCCAAGTAATAGGAAGTCTACGTCCATCATCACGGGTATTAAGGCAGTTGGGGCGCTTTTCTATTTCCAGGGCTTCACGGATGATCCTAGTTTGCAGAGTTTTCTCCATGCCAATTGTTTGAGTATTTTTTAAGTCTATTTTGTGGCCTGTTTCTTCACGATGTTTATAAAGTGCGGAGGAAGAAGATGCTTGTCTGACTGCTAGTTCGTGTTCATATATTATGGAAGTTACTCTTCTGTTAGTTTGGCCAATGTATGTTCTTAGATCGGAACACGGAATTTCATATATCCCTTGAGACTCATTTGGTATTGTGTCCTTAGGAGATCTGAGACATTTCGAAATTTGATTGTTAGCAGTGAAAATTTTCACATATACCATTTCGTATCCAAAATGTCCTTCTGGAGTGCTCTCTAATCTGTCGTCAAGGTGGATCCTGTAAGCAATCGCAGTATTCATCTCGGCGGACGGTAACGGGCAGCGAGACCTTGCGTGTATACAATTGTGATAATCTTTACTGCACTGATGAGGGAGAACATTCCTAAACCGGTCTGTGATTGGTTCTCCGTTTGCTCTTGCAAAGTTGTTCCTTCAAAGTAAGGATCATTGCACATGTGTCTGACAGATATAATTCAATATCTGTCGCGGTATTAGCCAGAGAAGTAGTTGTTTTCTGTCAGACATGTGCCATTCATACCATACAAAGTTATAGTTGCTTCTTAAAGGATTGTTATCGACTGTTTTACAGTCACTTGGACATTATTTGCTCCTTGAAACAAGTATTTCACATATACCATTTCGTATCCGAAATGTCCTTCTGGAGTGCTCTCTAATCTGTCGTCAAGGTGGATCCTGTAAGCAATTGCAGTATTTATCTCGGCGGACGGTGACGGGCAGCAAGACCTCGCGTGTATACAATTGTGATAACCTGGGCTGCACTGATGAGGGACAACATTCCGAAACCGGTCTGTAGTTGGTTCTCCTTTTGAATCGGGTGAAGTCCTGCTGTTTGTTAAGAGAGCTCTTGCAAAGTTGTTCCTTCAAAGTAAGGATCTTTGCACATGTGTCCTGACAGATATAATTCAATATCTGTCGCAGTATTAGCTAGAGAAGTAGTTGTTTTCTGTCAGACATATGCCATATATACTATACAAAGTTATAGTTACTACCTAAAGGATTGTTATCGACTGTTTTACAGTCACTTGGACATTATTTGCTCCTTGAAACAAGTATTTCACATATACCGTAATAGATACAAAGACGATTATCAGATTATTCTTTAGCACAATGCGTTGTAGAAGATTTATTAATGGAAAAAGGAATAGCTAAAGAATTCAACACAAAATTCCAAAATACCGAAATTCTGAAAGTCCAAAATAAGAAAAAAGGTAGCTTAACAATATACAGGACGTTTCTTTCATCATGTGGTAACATTGCTATATTCTAAACCGTAATAGATACAAAGACGATTAAATGGGAAAAAATGTAACTATTGTGGTGAGCAGTACATTGGTCAGAGAAAATCTACGGGGACTCTCGCCCTTCCCGACTTATACAGGGAAAACTAAAAATGCTGTTTTCGGTTTTTTACGAATAGAAAGTTTTATTGTATTCAAAATGTACTAGAACTACGTAACTATAAATTTTTAATCAAACGTTTCGTGTCAACACCGCCATCATCAACAATTTTTTTCAAATACGGACCTGCCTATTTCATCACAAATATTGATAGAGCGATAAAATCACAATTCAGTGGTATATCACACTCGAAATTTTTATAACGTTTCATATAAAATAACTAGCATCAGTGACAACAATTTTTAATTACGGTCCTGTCATTACATAGTTCTAGTACATTTTGAATACAATAAAACTTTCCTCTTTCATTTTTTATAATTTCTGAAATAACCTTCTATTCGTAAAAAACCGAAAACAGCATTTTTAGTTTTCCCTGTATAAGTCGGGAAGGGCGAGAGTCCCCGTAGATTTTCTCTGACCAATGTACTGCTCACCACAATAGTTACATTTCTTCCCATTTAATCGTCTTTGTATCTATTACGGTTTAGAATATAGCAATGTTACCACATGATAAAAGAAACAGTCTGTATTGGATTTTTTTTCAATATATTGGATTTTTTTTTCAATATAATGGATTAGTTTCAATATATTGGATTTTTTTTCAATATATTAGATTTTTTTTCAATATATTGGATTTTTAGAATTACTCGGAGTTTTTCAACGGTACGAGGATAGAATTCATTTATACTTCTCTTTTCGTGGCAAAATTGATAGCCATATTTTGAAAATATAAGGAATTGAAATGGTGATTTACAATGGAGCATTGGACCAAGGGAGTACTGTAGATTCACCCTGTATGTGGGTTACTCGCACGGTTGAAATAACTAGTAATTCAAAAAATGCAATATATTGAAATGAAATCCAATATATTGAAAAGAAATCCAATATATTGAAAAAAAATCCAATATATTGAAAACAAAATCAAAATATTGAAAAAAAATCCAATATATTGAAAAAAATCCAATATATTGAAAAAAATCCAATATATTGAAAAAAAATCCAAATTATTGAAAAAAAATCCAATATATTGAAAAAAAAACCAATATATTGAAAAAAAATCCAATATATTGAAAAAAATTCAATATATTGAACATAAAATTCAATATATTGAACAAAATTCCAATATATTGAAAAAAAATCCAATATATTGAAAAAAAATCCAATATATTGAATAAAAATCCTATATATTGAAAAAAAATCCAATATTTTGAAGAAAAATCCAGTATATTGAAAAAAAGCCAATTTATTGGATTTTTTTCAATATATTGGATTTATTTTCAGTATATTGGATTTTTTAATTACTCGGATTACGAGGGTAGAATTCATTTATACTTCTCTTTAAGAAATTGAGAAAAACTGCCGTGGCAAAATTGATAGCCATATTTTGAAAATTTCACAATACAGAATTCAGAATGAGACAGGAATGCATACTTTTCAAATGGAAACGGGGTACCTATTCCAACAGGATGAGTCGACAGTATTCCCTTGCTCAAGTCCTCCATAGTGTTAATCACCATTCCAAATTCGCTTTCTCTCAGATATTTGCTTCATATCCTGCTCAGCAGGATTTATAGAAAGAAGGGTATATCTCAATTTTGACTGAATTTTGTTTGATTTCCGTCGCAGCACTCTCTGCCCAGAAAGTTTCTTTCGGAGGAATGCTTCTATGCTTTCTTCCTCTGCCAAAAAGTGAGGATCTGCTCATATTTACCTCAAGCTGTTGACATTGCTTATTGTAGTGTACTCAAATATATGACCTAGCATGAATGATGTATGTAGCTTCGGCTGTAGGACCTACCTTGTTACTGATGGAAGGCAAGAACCTTGAAACTAGTCTGATAGGTGGTCATTTCTTATTAGGACTTGCGTAGCTCGGCAATTGGGTCGTATTGGTAGGAACGTTGCACAGGTATCTGGTGGATGTAGCTTAATGTTCACTGAAAAATTAAACTCTGGTGATCCACGCTTCAATAATGCACCCTGTCTGAATGAAAACAATTCCAAAAAGTAGTTATAGGTGGTCCCTTTGGCGAACAAATATAAGGAATTGAAATAGTGATTCACAATGGAGCAATCGATCAAGGGAATACTGTAGATTCACCCTGTATATGGGTTACTCCACTTGATAATTTGCGTTTATGTCTTATTCAAAATTCCGTTTTGTGATATTTTCAAATTAGGTGCTATCAATTTTATCATGAAACGATTTCTTTTCTCAATTTCGAAGAGATAACTAACTATAAATGAAATCTACCAATATATTGGATTTATTTCAGAGAAATAATTTTATTTTATTTGTGTGACCCCTAGACGCTTTCGTACTTTTATGTAAATAGAAATAAAATTATTTTACAAATATATATTAGGGATTGCTTCCTTAAAACAAAAGTTTTTTAGAGTATTTTTGAAAGAACTGAGGAATAAATCTTTTGTGAGATTGAGGAATATGGAAATCCCTTCTAGATCTCGTTTCACAGCGATGATATTCAAAATTATAGTTAACTTTATCTTTCAAGTAGACTTGTACACTTCGACTACGTATTTTAGATACAAAAATGAGTGCCTGGTAGGTACAGTAAAAAATCTTTTTTCTATGCCCATGTCTGTAAACGTCAAAAATCGCACTGTCAAAATTCCTTGTACATGACATTTAACAATAACATGCACGTAATGAGATCTCATAACATACACGTGCGTTTTGAGAAGAAAACTTAAACTTCTTGGTTTAATTAAATTACAATCAAATTTTTATTTACGGAAGACTTTATTTGGTCTATTTACAAAAATTTAGTCAATTAAAAACATAAAAACTTTTAGCATTAGCGAGATATATATAGGATTGAAAGAGTGATGCCCCTAAATGTAGGCAGCACGTTATGAAATTTATTTAAAAACAGGACACGTTTTCTTAAGTAACATGCTATGAAAATAAACGTCATGTCATTTATATTTTCAATTTCTTGAACAAAATATCATTGTATCTGAACATTTTCTCAACTTTATCTACGAATATGTCTGATAGTAGTGATTGTTGCGATGTTTTATATTTAATTGAAAATGAATGGGCGTAGAAAAAGTATAGTACGTTACACGAGTTGTAAGCCCATTACGCACTCATTTAATTTATGCACTCGCCGCTGCGCGGCTTCGTGCATAAACTTTTTCATTTCGTGCGTGATGGGTTACTTACAACTCTTGTTACGTAATATACTATTTGTACCGTTGATTGAGATATCTTTAACATCTATAAAGATAGTTCAGTTTAAAAGATATTGTTTTTATTACATAGTCTGCATGTTCTTTGAAAGTTAATCTAATAATCAACTATTATACCAAGATATTTAAAATTTTTTAACTGCTCGATTATTTCGTTACCAATTTTTATTTCCATGTTATTCATTAGAAAATCAAGATCTTAATGAACTATACAAAATATCCTGTGATCATTTGCTTAAAATAAATCCACAAAAGTCGAATGCAATATTATTTTGTGAAGAATCTGTTCGACAATAAAGAACGGTAGAATCTATGAATTTGAAAATTGGTGATAATAGTAATGATAGTATACCTTTTATTAATCATGGAAAAAGTCTTGGTCTGATCTAAGACAGTAAACTTAGATTAAAAAAGCATGTCGCAAAAAAAATACAATCAGCATATTCAGCGTTAACGGGTCCAAAACTCCCGACGGAACCGGAGCAAGATTCTTTGGGCCTCGCACCAAATACTTCGAACCCATAGGCCTGTTTCCCAGTATTTTTCAAGCGGAAATTCACACCATAGAAAGGTGCATTCAATTCAACCTCAACAGTAAATACCGGAACAAGGAAATCGCAATCCTTTCCGATAGTCAAGTAGCCATCAAAGCGTTGAGCTTATACAACATCAACTCAAAGATGGTTTGGGAATGCCTAGACAAACTCAATAATCTAGGCAGGAACAACAATGTGATCCTCCTCTGGGTGCCGGGGCACGTTGGAGTGAATGGCAATTAACAAGCAGATACCCTGGCACGAAAAAGGGGCATCAACGCCACTGATCGGGCCAGAACCATTTTCATCAGAACCAGAATCAGTGAAAATGTACATTAAACGTATTTATTATTATTATTTATTTTGAACTGTAGACGACTAACACCTATACAAGATATGTTGAAGCAATTAGAATGATTACCAATAAAATATTTTCTCTTTTACCAAACGCTGATTCTAATTTTTAAAATAAGTAATAATGAACAAATTCATGGATACACCAGAAAATAAGCTGATTTTCATATACGTTAAGTCAGATTAACACAAACCCAAAATTCTGTCTTTTTCAAAGGGCTTGGCAGCTTCATCAATCTTCTTCATGATTTTAAAAACTGAAAAACTCTGCCTTCCTCTGAGAGAAGAGAGGAAAATAAAATACTATCTCTTCAACAAATAAAAATATGCGCCTCAAATTTTCTACTTTGTTAGACAATGAGGAGAGAAGGGGATTTTGACTTTGTCAAAAAAAATCATTTCGTTTATTTGATTTATTTAATGCTTGATTACAATCATTTATTGTGTAATCAACAGAATGTATCAAGTTACAGATTACCAATTATTCACTAGTACATTGATATGATAAGTATGTTATGAATAGTAGCACATTTATATTCCCCATCCCATCTGCGGAGGTTCACCTAAGCAAGTCTGCTTGTGATGCGTTACCATCGCAGTTGAGATGGAAATAGCATAGATATATTTCTTACTGAATGGCTTTATAGGTTTTGGCAATTTTTGTTATCTTTCCGAGAATTCTTATGGTAGGAGTAATTGTGGCAGAGAGATGAAGAAAGATAATTAGGAGAAAAGAGAAATGACAGATAAATCGGTATCATAAGTAGAAGAATTTTTGTTTATTCAGGATATGTTCTTTGATTTTGTATTTTTATTATGTTGGATATTTCCCTCAGTTGGAGCGGTAGTGAGTTGTAAAGTTTTGGTCCATAATAAAAAACGTATCTTTGTGTGTGAGTCTTCTTGATGAGTGGAATATCCAGTTTTCGGTTTAGTGTGTTTCTAGTAATTCTAGATTTATCACATAGCATTGTTTCAGCATTTTCAAAAGTCCATAGTAGGTATTGTTGAATATACAAGTTACGTATATCAAAAACTTTTGTTTCTAGATAGATTTGCTGTGTGAAGAATAAACGATCTTTATTCAATATTTTGCGATATTTGCAGACTTTTTATTACATTGTTGAAACATCCACCCCATACAACAATGCAATAACGCAGTATTGATTCCACTAGTGCCTTGTATACGAGCAATACGTTTTTTTCATTTAAAACGTCCCTAAGGGTGTAAAACTTAGTTATCATTTGTCGCATTCTTTTGATTAGTATTGCAACCTGTTCATCCCATCTCATATGTTGATCCAGTATAACTCCTAAATATTTCAGAAAATATGTTTTTTCTATTTCAGGGCATATACAGTTTTGGTGCTCACAATTGATGGTTTTATGGATTTTCAGCATTTTGTTGTTTGGTTGGTCTTCAGAAGTAAGAGTAAAAGTAATATATTTGCTTTTTCTTATATTTAAGCTGAGTTTAATTATTTAACCAATTTTGAATCCTAGAAAGCCCTATTTCAGCCTTTTTGTACACTTCGTTCCAATTGTCTTCTCTGAATATGATAGCTGTGTCATCGGCATATGAAATGAGATGACTGTTCAAGTTATTCACATGTCCAATATCATTTATGTACACAAGGAACAATATTGGCCCCAATACTGTCCCTTGCGGTACTCCAGTGCTTATTTTCAGTGGTTCACTGAGGGCATCATCAATTTTAACCTTTTGTGTTCTCTGTGATAAGTAACTTCGCAGGAGTTTTAATGCTGTGCCACGGATGCCGTTATTATATAATTTGTCTAGAAGTATGCTATGCGAGACCGTATCAAAGGCTTTAGCAAGATCTAGGAAAACGGCTATGCATTTCTTCGACTTATCCAGTGAGCACACAATGTTTTTAATTAGGTCTAAAACTGCTTTTTTTGTTACATTTTTTTTTAATCCATATTGTCTGTCAATGATTACTTTGTTTATCAAAAAATTTCATTATTCTGTTTTTGACACATTTCTCAAAGATCTTTGCGAAGTTACTTATAACAGATATAGGCCTATAATTGTTTGTATTTTTATGATCTCCACTTTTATATACAGGTTTAACTTTTGCTTCCTTCCATTGTGTAGGCACTACTCCGCTCGTGAAAGTTGGATATGTAATAATGAATTTAAAATATTAATATGTAAGTTTTTGATTAGTTTTGCTGGGATACCATCTGAACCTGGAGGAGATGCATTCTTGAGATCAGCTATTATAGATATTAATTCGTTTTTGTTTATAGGATAGAGAAAAAGGGTGGAGTCTGAAGATTTGTTCATTGTTTTGCCAATAAATGGGTGTTGACAATTTTCCAACTGATCTAACATATTTTCTCCCACTTTAATAAAATATTCGTTACAAATGTTTGCCTTTTCTCCATTTTCAATAATCAGTTGGCCGTTTTTGCTTAAAATACCTGTATCCTTCACATGTTTTTTTTTCACAAATTCATTCATGATCTTGTACACTACGCTTGTACAGATTGTTTGAATTAACACTTAATATTTTCAGAATGTGGAAGGTTAAAATTCCCAATAAGTTATGTCAAGAAACGAATATCCTCCACAAAAATAAACTCTCAATCAATACTTGAACATAATACTTTAACAATCAATTTAGATATGAGCAATTATCGCCTGACAATGTAGTCCTTTGCTGTTAAAACCTGTATGCATTATCTGGTGACACTGGGACAACCTACAACAGACACTACACAAGTACCTATCTGTAGACATCATTACAAAGACTTGTGGCACGTGTACAACAACTTCCGTGTGTCTCACAATATTCTTCAAATTAGGAGCAGACATCCAAAATGCGTTTTGTCCATTATGGACGCATTAAGGATTATTAATTTTAAAAATTCCTGGATTGGCTATCAAAAGGAGATTTTTGACAACAAGGAATATTTTTGCAATTTTTCCGGTTTCTTAAATTTCACCAAAACATATTTGATTCTTCATAGTAAACTTTCTCACTTCCTGAAAATTATGCAATTTGGACAAAACGCATTTTGGTAGTCTGCTCCTCAAATTATCTGTACATGGGAGCGTTTAGACGAAGATTGGAATGTGTAGTATCTAACGAAAATAATGCATTAAAGTTTCTTTTATTAAATTGAGGTACTCATAGTAAAATCATGCTCAGTAATAACATGCAATTTATCTGATTGTTGACAAATTTATACATAAATAGTAAACTGGAAATTGTCCTAATTTCAAGTTTTTGATATTGGAGATAGATTTTTTGGACCTTCTCGATGCTATATTCATGTTCTGAATACAAGGGAGACCAAGATGATTGACGTGTACTTCAGAATGCCTTTAACATAAACTTCGTAAAGATATCTAAAAGTATTTTCACTTTCGAAATGACACGAGTTCCTCATAACAGAGCCGAAAGTTTTATACTTTATGCTCAAGGTTCTCAATGTGGGTATTGCTACATAGCTTGGTTTCAAATATCACCCCAAGATCTTTTACGTGGTCTTTTGACTAAAGTTTTTTATTGTTGATGTGTTGGTTAAAGTTTGTAAGGTATTTTTCCTAGTAAATTTTACTACAAAGCACTTAGAAATATTAAATAATAGTTTGTTTTCAACTGACCAGTTATTCAAGTTATTTTTCAGAAAAATTTTAATTCATTAGAAAAAAATAAGCTGTTGCCGAAATGGATAATCTTGAATATATTGATTATTAAATACAAAAAGGGACCTGGCAGGTCATTGCACAAACAGACGTCAGATGTAATTCAATGTTCGTAGAGGGAAATAGTTGATTTCTGACAGATAGGTATTTACCCCAAATTTCTCACTTTGTGAAATAGTGTGGAAAGTAGGGTATTTCAGATTCGTCAAAATTATTAGTTTTATTTTCACCCCACATGAATAAAATATCTCGGCAAAACTAAAATGCATTAGTTGGAAAAAAAGTTCATCCTAACTTATATTTCATATTACAAAGTTTTTGGTAGATAAAAAATATCCCTTTGCCTGAAGTGTGACAGAAACATCGTAAATTAATGCACTTACCCGTCATGTACTGGTACTGCAGATGTATGTGTAGCACCACTATCAAGAACTAGACAGGTTGGACGTCCATTTGCAAATGCGGCCAAACTGGCATTCTTAGCCAGATAAACAGCTGGAACACCATATTTCTCAAACATTAACTCTGCCATTTCTTCACGCTTAGGAGGTGTGATCCATGGTGGCTCTGTTAACAATATCGGATGATCTTTTGGTATAGCTCTAAGAGCATGATTGTAAATATAATCCAGGAAATTTTCAAACATATCCCAGTTATCTATCATTCCTTCCTTCAAAAAAGTGGTCAATTCCATCTCTGAAAAATCATTAAAATGCATCTCAAATAGATAACTATTCTCCAAAACAAGATTTTATTCAAAAATGAATTTTACCAGGTCTCCAAACATGTATTGCCAAAAGGCCGATATTGTAATGAGTCTGTGTAACATCATCTTCAGAGTCTAACCAAACTCCAACTGTTGAAGGTATATCTACTTTTGGACTGTCTTCTCCTGCGTATCCTGCTCTTACTGTATTATGGCCAATGTCGAACACCAAAGCTCCAACTTCGTCTAAAATGTTAGGTTAGATTAAGTATTAAACAGTTTTCCTATCAACTCTATTTACCGCCTCCGTAAACTGCCCCACTCATTGTAGCCACAAATTACTTTTCAAGTTAAGGCCAGTTTTTGTTATCATTCATTTGGTTGGAAACCAAAACACTAGAAAAAATATATGCAAAAAATACCTACACCCAGTACCGGCTACTGCTACTAATGTCAAGTTATTTGTTTATGTTTACAAAACATATGTCATATGCCATTTGTATTTGGAAGAAACCAGTACCAGAGTTGCCAGTGTTACGCTTACGTCGCTCATTTCACTTCAAAAAACGTTTTTCAGTTTGTCAACCGGCTGCACCCTAACATTACGAAAATGTATGTAAAACCCTCTTCGGATGGCTCCATAGAATTGGACTATATATAATAATAATTATGATGATCGAAGAAATTCGACGGGCCCTCAAGGGGTCGAAAAATATCGTACTTGATGTGCTAAATTACTATTAGTGGAAAACATTTCTAAGCCCCTATCACCATCTGACAAGAGTGACAAGTTTTCAGCTCATGGCTAGATGGAAAGCAACAGATTTCGGATTGGTTTGTCGAGAGGTGAACCGTGCTAATCCTTAAAAACGGATTTTTGTCTAACCCGAAGAACTGCAGACCGATAACATGTTTGAATGTGTGTTATATAAGATGATCGCCCGCATCTTGTATATGCAAATACTCTTCATAGTTGATCTGGTGTACGAATAACGGATATATGAGCAGAGAGGGCCAAAGAGGGAGGTCGCTGGTAGCAAGGAGAGCAAGATGATCGACAGATGTATCACGCAGGACCCTGTGCAGTATAAGTGTAACCTTCCAGTGGCCTGGATCGATTATTGCCAGGCATTTGATACAACATCGCATGAACTCATCATTGAATTTGCTCAGATGACTTGCGGTACCCGATCTAATAGTCTGGAAGACTCTCTTCACCATAACATCTGGTCGAGTCAGAGTCCAAACAGAGCAGGTATTATGTTTAGAAGGAGAGTGTTTCAGAGAAATTTCCTCAGCTCTCTTCTTTTCTGCATCTCACTATTGCCATTATCCGTGGCACTTCGGAAAAACCGAGGATACAACTGCTGCATCCCCAGCAACCGGAGGCATAAGGCACCCATCTATTTTACATAAATGACCTTGAACTATTTATGCCTGTAAAGAACAGGATCTTCATCAGTCCTTGAGGGTTGGGCAAGAGTACACGCATGCTGTCATAATGGAGTTTACGGAATCAACAAATGTGCCACGGTTCGTCTCAAAAGAGGTCTCTGTGAGGATTACACGGAGAGGACGTTCAGCTCGTAGGCGGAAGCATCCTATATATCATCGATGCCGGAGAGACGTATCACCTAGGGGTGGAGTCACTCTCATGAGGCAACTACTGATAAAAAACTCTCTCCGTGGCAAGTATCAGCATAGACTCCGCAGATCTGGTCATCAGAACTGTCGGGGGAGAACAAAGATGCAGCAATTAATATGCTTGCCGTTCCAATTCTACTTTTACTCCATCGGAGTTATAAAATGGACTCAAGAGGATCTGCGACAACTCGACGTGAAAACTCGCAAAATGTTCCTCGGCTATTCTTCTCATCCAGAAAACGGGGAGGCCAAGCAGAACTTTTGGGAGTTCAGCCCCCGGACTCCGATGATTAGAAATGTTTTATAGAATCGAAATGTGACGTTATATTCGAAATATCGGTACTATGCTTCCCATTTCTAACGTTCGAATATAACGTCACATTCTCGAAACATTTCGATGCTATGAAACATATCTAATCATCGGAGTCCCAGCCCAGCCCCTGGACTCCGATGATTAGAAATGTTTTATAGAATTGAAATGTGACGTCATATTCGAAATATCGGTACTATGCTTCCCATTTCTAACGTTCAAATATGACGTCACATTCTCGACACATTTCGATGCTATGAAACATTTCTAATCATCGGAGTCCCAGCACAGATCCCCTTCTCTGCTAACTAGTATGTTACCATGAAAAAGCAGGGATTGGACTATTTCTTCTCAAGACAGCAACCGGTGACCCGTGCAGCCGATGAACTCGGTCTCGTATTCGACACTGAACGGACTAACCCAAACTCACTTTGTTGGGACCCGTCCAGCAAAAAGCCCTCGTCAAAGCTGCGGAGAGTGAGAGTCTGCTACTGCTACTGCTACATAACGATCATGGTCAATGCACGGAGTTTTCTTTAAAAACAGTGAAGACCTTGGATTATCCAGAAACCTGACATTCGCATTTCTCATGTCAAGTGGTCTGAAATCGGCCAAAGGATTCATATAATGGCCTCTGCCAAGATGGTGTCATCAACACCCTCGTCTACCATAGTAGCGTGATCGGTAGAGGCCAGGGACCCGAACCCAAATTAAATATCGGTTCAGATTCAGTTACGGTTCTCAGAATATTATTTCGGTTCGGTTCTGACAATTTTTTTCGGTCCGAACGGTTCTTTTGGGTCCGTTTCCTTTATATGTATGGAATGGATATGACCAGTGACCACTGTGACCAGTGACTCCAGCAGTGACCTTAATTAACGCGCCAAAATGCCCAAAACAATACCATAAATGTAAAAAAATAAAGTATTTCCACAAAACAAAAGTCAGTTAACACTGCGTTGTTTTTCTGTGTTCTGCCTGTCACTTGTCATTCTGTTGATATCGAAGGAAACGTACCTTGGCTGCGTTCATAAACTTACTATGAGAGTAGAGTAAGAGTACGGTCACGTGATTAGAAGTACATGTCAATCATTACTCCTGCATAGTCGTTCAAAAACTTTGCAAAGAGTGCAAAGTGTCAATGACAATATTGATAATGGTGATTCATGAAATTGAGGTTGTGTTTGATTTTGTTTGAGACTTGAGAACTTCACAAAAGCTCTCCATTTACTGATACAAAATATTGAATCTCTTTATTAGGGTTTCCAGAAGTGAAATATTGTTCATAGCACTTTGAAACATTCCTTTATTTTCAAGAATGAAAGTATATCTGCCAATTGACACTACATGAAAATCCATATCGTGGGAATATAATCTCTAAATTGTTGAAACTTCCGTATTTTCTAATTTTCACTTTAAAAGGACGTGGAAACGTGAACATACAAACAAGAACAAACACAAACTATCAAAAAAGTTCCTTGTCATTATTATTACTGTCAAAGTATATCACTACTCTTTTCGAAAGCAGAGTAAGTAGAGTTTAGTCGAAGTAAGTTTCTGAACGATTGTCAATGCATACTGTATACAGCTAGGGTAAGTTTACGAACGGTTCGGAGTAAGCAGTCCTTACTCTGAGTAAGTTTATGAACGCAGCCCTAGAGTGACATCTCACATTTCATCCTTTATAGGCTGCACTCCACTAGTCGCCCACAACGCTCACGCTCACGTTTGCGGTTATTCCCGTTCCACCAGAGTGTGACTAGCTTGTGAGTGTTTTGGTTATCCTAGCAAGTGAAACGGATTTTAGGGGTTTTGTTAAGGGACAAGTTGAGTTGAAGAGCGATGACAAATGGATGATGGATGACAATTTTTCTTTGGATTTGTGAATAATATTTTCAATTAAAATTAGTGATAGACGCGTTTTTCATAAAAAATCTAATTTCAACAAAATGTTCAGTCCGAAATGTAATGCAATTATTGCACTAATGCGACAAAGAAATAATTGTAAAACTTCTAGTTCTTCTAGTTCAGATGAAGAATGGAAAGTGTAAACGCCTGGAGGTCCGGAAGCGTCGTCCACGTATTACCAATTATATGGAAGTTATTATTCGTTATTCAGATGCAGACACATTCACTTCCAGAAGTACATCTTTTACAGAATCGTACAATGTTATCTTTTCCATCGCTTCGGTCGTCATGTTTGAACTTTTATAAACGACAAACGACCACTTCAACCCACCTCAAGACGTGGGTCGCCGTGGGCTCGACGTGAGCGAAATCAATGACGTCAGTCATGCGACGTTTTCAGCACGCCCATAACGACCGTGATCATCATGTGGAACGACTCCATGAGCGCTTTGAGCGTTGCGAACGCCTAGTGGAACGCAGCCATAGAATCCCTTATAGAATCTCATCTAAGCTATGGCATTGCCGTCTGGGGAGTCTGTAGCAAAGCACTTTTCAATAGTATATTACGTAACAAGAGTTGTAAGTAACCCATAACACATAACAGCTTGGAACATTATAAATGATAGCTTAGGTAGAAGTAAAACTTTCTCTGACAGCGGCATCTGTGCTGATGACTTCGCAAAATTTTTCCATGATGTCATAGAAAATCTAGTCGAGAACTGTAAATTAGCTGCCCTGGGATTCCGAACTTTCGATTCAATCACGAACGAACGTACGATCAACGATTCGAACTTCAGACGACAAGAAGTAATCGTCGGGTGTTCTCGGTACTTGATGAAAATGGAGGTAACATGATCGTAGATCGTAGAAAATAAGAAGAAACGAAAAAATTAAGCAGCATTAACGTCTGTAATTGAATTTAAAATCCAGAATAAGTTTTTGGCATAGCAAACGGGAAGACGAAAATTAGAAGTGAATTAAAAAAATGTGGACCAACCGGGATTCGAACTCGTTACCTCTTGGTTTGATTGAAAATTTCCCGTAAATACCTACCTAAATGACATTTTTGGACGATTCGACTATAATAATTGATTCCCAATAAAATCGTCGGGTGATTTCGGTACTCGATCACTCAACACAATAAAATCAACATGGAACGGTAAGATGATGAATTAAACCGCATTAAACATAAAATTCTGAATTGATAATTGACATAATCTCGATAATCTCAATATTATTTATTCAATCTGCTAGTTTTTTGTGATTTTAAATTTACGTTATTAGTTGAAGGAGTCCAGAGTATTGATTGAACATTTTATTCTTGAATGTTTGTTTTTTCGCTTAATTCTACCTTGTATAGGTAGGTACCTAAGGTTTCCTTGAATCTAAACAAGAGTAACAAGAGGAGAGGTATTGTACTGAAATTGCAAATGTATTAAATAAGTACAAGTTTGTTACAACTTTCATATACCTACTCTGCAAGTTTGCTGTAAGAAATTTGTAATCACTGCGCATACCTATAGGATAGGGGCAAGTTTTCATGATAGGTAGGTAGGTGTACCTCTCTCTACCAATTCCAATTAACTTTGAAAAGATAATCGACACCGTTTTTTATTGTTTAAGAAGTCGAAATAATGCATTTATAGAAAGTTTGGAAATTTCCAGTTGTCTACAATTTCATTGAATTTGTTAGACAAATTGCCTGACTATTTCTGTAATAATTCATCCGCTGTTTTTGGAGCATTTAAAAAATAAAGAAATTTTCAAGCGCAATAGGTGAAACCTTTACCTCTATACCTATAATACTTTTGAAGTAGCCTCTTCTTTATTCATTGTAGTGTATAGTGTATAAATTATATTACTGGCAGAATTTGATATTGCAGTGAACCGGAATAGGTACCTATACCTAGATAGATTTAATACTCTATAATAATATTAATAATTATTGTACCTACTGCAGTTATGTACACTACTCCTATTATCTTTAATTATTAATGTATATCTTTGTTAGGAATCCATTATCTCGCATAGTGTTGGTTCCAGTAATTCTGTGTTGCTTTTTCTGTTGAAATTTAATTCAAAGGAATACGTACATTTGGTGCATACTTATTTGTATATCATTATAGGTACCTACATCCTATTCCTTGAACTCGTTATTAATATTAATATTTCCAAAAAATATTGCAATTAACAGTTCTGATGGTACTTTGTAAAAAAAAATGTTAATGTTTCCGTGAACCGGCTGTACCTTTACGAGCACAACCCTCAGAAATATTCGAAAGAATTCCCCATTTTTTTCAACAGGGTAATCTATTCGCCACTAGCTACCTATTCCCTTTTCCCCATGAAATTCATGATCAACTCCTAGTAAACTTTTAGGTTGATCTGAAAGCCATTCTAAATAAAAAATCCCTACTCCCTACTACAGAAGTAAAGGAGTATGGATCATAGGTTAATAACGGGATGAAAACAAATACACAAGCAATAATGACCACTAAAAAAAGAGAAACACATATATCAGACCAAGATAGATATACTGACGACAAGAAAATAGTTGTCGTCAACTAATCGTAAAATGTAGGCAATCAGCAACACATTTACGATCATCATATAGCTTCGGAATCATCAAAATCGTCTAGACGACACCATTGAGGCCTAATCGTCACTTCGGAATCCACTTTTCATCAACTAATCGTCAAAATGTAGGCTATTTGCAACACATATACGATCGGCCCTGATCTAACAATCTAAATTTCGATGTCTTTATTAGGAAAATTCCCACAAATAACAAGTCATTTTATCTGAATCCAACAGATGCACAGGAAGTTCGCTGGATTATTAGAAATATGAAAAACTCAAAGTCAAGGGACTATTCTGGTTTTAATGCTAGTCTGTTAAAAATGGTTTCTGATACATTAGATCATCCAACTGCAATCCTTATAAACACATCTATGAAGAATGATATATTCCCGGAAATGTTCAAAATATCTAGAGTATCACCTATTCATAAAAAAGGTGACGAAAATTTACCAAATAACTATAGACCAATCTCTATTATACCCCTATTAGGCAAGATTTTTGAAATTATCTTGAAGACACGACTCTCAATTTTCTTCGAAAGAAACAACCTGTTTTGCGCTAATAAATAATTTGGTTACAGAGCTGGGAAATCTACTATTGGAGCAATCCATGAGCTCTGCGACACCATATGGGATGGTTTTGATGATCAATTAATCAGCTCTGCTAGATTGTATGACCTAACAAGAGCATTTGACACAGTTCGCCAAGATTATCTTCTACTAAAACTCGAGAGATACGGCATTAGAGGCATTCCATTAAACCTCATCTCCTCATATCTAAAAAATAGAACCTATTATGTTAAGAATGGTAAACAAAGCTCTGATGCTCACACGGTGCAGTATGGTGTTCCACAGGGATCCGTACTTGGACCGTTATTCTTCATAATCTATTTCCAATGATCTACCTATCAAACTTAGTCAAACTGTGAAAGCAGTCCTTTACGCCGATGATGCAACCTACCTAGCCACTGGCAAAACTATTCAAGAAACACTCAGTAACCTAGAACAGTCTGAGGTCATTTCCAAAGACTGGTTTTGCATAAATTCTCTGACACTTAATGAAACCCAAAACATAGGTTTTTCTACAACAGCCAGTAATAACATCGAGCCAGTTAAGCTCTTGGCTACTTGGACTCAAAGCTAGACTTTGACTTCCACACCCAAGATCTATGCAAGCGCCTAGCAAAAGCGACATTTGGAATAAGACAATTGAGGTTCCAGTTAGACAACCAACACTTAAGAATGGCCTATTTCTCTTTGTTCCATAGTATACTAACTTACGGACTGATAATCTGGGGAAACTGCACTAACAAAGAAAAAGTGTTTGTAGCACAAAAGAAAGTGATACGTATTATGAGTTTTAGTAGCTCTAGAACTCATTGTAAACCACTATTTAAAATATTATCGATTTTGCCACTGCCTTGTTGCTATATAATGGAGTGCCTTTTATTCATACATAAAAGATGTTCAACCCAGGGTGTTATTACACACAATGATATACACAAATATTCAACTAGAAACAGCGATAACATTTGCATACCTTTCTGCAGAATTAAGAAAACACAAGATACATATCGTCGTTGCAAATTTAAAACCTCCTATGTGCAATTTTGGTCAAAAAAGAGTTATGCAAATATTTGACAACGACTTGTACATTGCTATCGACAGAAAAACTCTCATGTGAATAAAGTCGCGTGTCTTTGAATTGTGTTTCATGTTTAAAATATCTTATGTGACAGTCTACATTTTGTTGTTCATCAAAATCTCCTATGTGTCTGACACACACACATAAGAGGTTTTA
The DNA here is from genome assembly GCA_958502065.1 of Chrysolina americana. NCBI lineage: Eukaryota > Metazoa > Arthropoda > Insecta > Coleoptera > Chrysomelidae > Chrysolina > Chrysolina americana. The sequence continues at coordinate 37,372,454 of OY293420.1, forward strand.
ATAAGAATTTACTTACAAATAGTTGCAATCTCCTATGTGATCTGTCAGACACTGATTAAACGGAGAGCGCTATAGTACGTCACATATGCATGAAAGTGAGATGGGCACAACATTCGCTTGCTAGGTCAAGTGCAACAGTGATGTTATTCACCAGTATAATTTCAACCTGTTTTGCGTGAATACTACCTAAACTGTACCAACAACGTTGTTATATTAAGTTTTGAGTACATAGTGAGTGTTTCTCGTTACATTAAAAATGAACAATATGAATATTCGTAATAGCCGAGGACTAAGAATGCTGAATTTAGTGTTAAAGCCTCAGTTATCTACCCAAAATGACGACGAAAATTGTGTTTGTGCTAGCGTTGATTCAAATAACTCTCCACCACATTTCAACGACGTATTAATTGGGCCAGAAGATCCCGTATTCACACCTGCTGTACGTTCGAGATCACATTCTTCACTCTCGCTTGATGTCGAAGTGTCGCTTGTAGCTACTGAAACTATCGTACATTCAATCTTAGATCCTGTTCATGATGTAACTAGCAAAGTAGAAAATTGGAATGGAAGTGTAGAAGACGATATCCAAAGTTTTTTAGTTTTATCACAAGTACCATTGCCTAAGCCGTCATCGCCTAACTCAAATGAGATTCTGCCTTCAATTCTGACTCCACTCTCGAGAAAAAGGAAAGTATATCAACTTCCTTCATCACATAATGAAGATGAAGTACAGTTGGCATCGAGAACAAGCGATACAAGTTCTCGGGAAAACATTGCACTGTCTACCGACGATGAAATTGAGCATCAACTTGGAGCTACGCAGAGAAATAAAAAACAAAAAATTAATATTGTGCATGTGAACCGTAAAGCTAGAGTTTCAAGAGGAGCTTACTTAGGATTTAAGAAATTAAATGATGACAAATATAAGCCATGTGTTGAAAGACCTGCACGAATTATGAAACCACGTTGTTCGCATATAAAGGAGACCACAAATCCAAAATCAAAAAATGCATTTATCTGTGCACTAATAACAGAAAATGAGCGTTAAACGACTCACTCGTATTTCTGGATCAAGACGTGGGCTGAAAAGAAAGCGTTTGTAAAAGCAGCTGCAATTCGTAGAGGAATAAGACGTCGACGGAGCAAAGATCAGATGCCTACAAAAAAAGGAAGTGATCATGATATTTATTTTAATAAAAATGATGTGACATGTTAAAAAGTGAAAGTGTGTAGAATATTCTTTCTAAATACACTATCTTTAGGTGAAGACAGTTTCAGACGCTGGACCAAAGAATCATGGACAATCAGTGAAGACGCTGATGATTCACCTGCTTGTACAATCACCGATGTTACTGAAAATACGATAGTAGGTCTCGTACCAAAATACACACATCGCACAAAAACAGTAAAAACTTGGTTAGATCTAATGCCAGTCATTACTGTCGAGCGAGTTCCAGTAAGGTGTATGTGGAGTCAACTTTTAGGTCGGAGAAACATATGCACGACGTTTTCGTTGCATGGTGTGAAGAGCATAACTATCAAGCAGCAAGTAGACCAACTTTTCTAAGAGTTTTACAGCAAGAAAATATAGCAATTCATCATTCACGTAAGGATCAATGTGATACTTGCTGTAGTTTCAAAGCGGGTAATATTTCAGAGCAAGAGTATAACAACCACATCATTAAAAAGAATGAAGCTCGCCAAGCAAAACACGATGCTATCAATTCGGTCAACGATAAGGTGGTAGTGCTTACGGTGGATGTGCAGAGTGTCTTGCTTGCTCCTAAGCTTTTAGCCAGCGCCTTATATTATAAACTTAAATTACAATGCCATAATTTTACTGTCTATGACTGCAGAAAAAAAAAGTAACTATTTACTTTTGGCATGAAGCTGATGGTGGTGTAACAGCGAATGAATTTACGTCCTGTTTGATTAATTATATAACAAACCTAGCAACAGGAACTGAAAGAGTGATTATCATATCTGACAGATGTGGCCATCAAAATAGAAATCGCGTATTGTCCAGTGCATTAAGTGATGTGTCCCAAAAAACAAACATTATTATTGAACAGCTATATTTAGAAAATGATGGAGGTGGACAGTGTACATTCAACAATTGAGCAGTACATAAAACCTCCCATTTACGCACCCAGTGATTATGTAGCCAGAATGCAACAAGCTCGCCCAAGGAACCCTTATAATGTTCAATCAATTCATTATGACTTCTTCCTCAATTACGAGGAACTCCATTCAAATTTCAAGTCAATAAGACCCGGCAAGAAAAAGGGAGATCCTGTTGTGGTGGACATAAGAGGCCTCCAGTATATGCCAAATGGGTCTGTGTTGTATAAGTTGCGACATAATGAGGAGTGGATTATCTTACCACAGCGACGAGCTACTTCCCGTGAAAGTTGTCTGCCAAAACCCTTATATCAACAGCCGGTTGCAATTACAGAGAGCAAATTCAAGCAGCTACAAGAACTCAAAAACGTTGTTGACAAGGATTATCACCCATTTTATGACTCGCTTTCTTTTAATCCAGGAACATAGTACCTTCAAACTGAAACGAATGTTTTGTATTCAATAAAAATAATTAAATAAGTTGGTAAAAATTGTTTTAGTTTACTTCAAATCACTTTAAAACCTCCCATGTGATTAGAAAATTGCAATTAAAATCTCTTATGTGTAGAATATCAAATTCAAAAGGCGTTAGCTTCGACTGTATTTATTATGATGCAATAACGTTTCATTCATTCATGTTACTCACTGTGTTTGTTTTAATGACTAATAGAACAAAAATATTTTCTAAGAAAAACTTTACAGGGAAAGTTTTTTTCGTTTTTCTATGAAAGTCACTTTTAACACATAGGAGGTTTTAAATTTGCAACGACGATATAGATATATCAGCGTAAAGCTCTACAATGCCTTACCACACTGCTATAAAGATTTAACTTACAATACATTTAAGAAAAGAATCCATGACATATTAATTATGCATTGCTTCTATACAGTTGATGAGTTCCTCTTACACATGCCCTCCTGTGCATGCGAGTTGAATATTTAAATTTCCCGAATTTCTGAATGGACAATTTTTTTGATTGCTTCCCTGTTCTGTTTGTTTTCTCGTTTTTGTTTGTGCTTCTTTCCCCCCTGTTCACAATTGTAATTTTAATGATATATTTCAATATTTTATTATTTTGATGTGTTTTTATGACAAGTGTAAAATTCTTGTAATTTTATATGAATAAATATGTATCTATCTATCATTACGCACGAAATGAAAAAGTTCGCAGCGGCGAGTGCATATATTTCATGAGTGCGTAATGGGCTTACAACTCGTGTAACGTACTATACTTTTTCTACGCCTATTCATTTTCTTCCATTAAATAAAAAACATCGCAATCAGACATATTCGTAGATAAAGTTGAGAAAATGTTCGGATACAATTATATTTTATTCAAGAAATTCACAACATAAAATGACATGACATTTATTTTCATAGCATGCTACTTATCAAAACATGTCCTATTTTTAAAGAAATTGCATAACGTGCTGCCTACATCTATCAATTCTAAATATATCTCGCTAATGCTAAAAGTTTTTATGTTTTCTAATTGACTAAATTTTTGTAAATAGACCAAATAAAGTCTTACGTAAATAAAAATTTTATTGTAATTTAATTAAACCAAGAAGTTTAAGTTTTCTTCTCAAAACGCACGTGTATGTTATGAGATCTCATTACGTGCATGTTATCGTTAAATGTCATTTACAAGGAATGTTGACAGTGCGATTTTTGACGTATACAGATATGGGCGTAGAAAAAATAATTTTCACGTTTCAGAGAAGAGCTGTTAGGTATATGTTTAAAGCAAAATTCAGAGAACCTTGTCGGCCTTTGTTTGCACGTCAAGGTATTCTTACTCTCACTTCACTTTTCATTGTAGAATCAGTGAAAATAAAATAAAATTAAAAATCAATTCAACAGAACATATAACTCGGCAACAAAATCATCTGAAATTACCTTTACCATCGACTACCTTGATCAAGGACTCGGTTATATATAATGGACTGAAGATGTATAACCACCTACCTACTTACGTGAAGGACATTAAAGACCACAAAATATTCAGGAAGAGCCTCAAACAGCTATTTGCTGAAAAAGCTTACAGCTATGAATTGAAGGAATATTATATTATATAGTGATGTGTTTTAGTATTCATCTATAAATCGTTATACCACATTGACGCCTCCTCACACTATATTCTATTTCAACATTGGTTTAAATTTGTATTATTGTTTGTTATGTACTTATGTTTTATATATGCTGTGTTGTCTGTTATATTTTTATAATGTATCTTTAGTATACAAGAGCTTTTTCTTCTGACAATAAAGAATATTCTGATTCTGATTCATGAATGATTAACTTCAGATAGAACCGAAAAAACCGTTATATTTTTTAAGGGTTTCGGTTTGGTACCACGAAATAATCGAATTTGATATATAGGTACTTGTGTGAAGCTAGCGTCGGGCGCTGGCGCTCAGAGCCAGCGTCCTAACCCCACCACCAAGCCAATTTCACACCACCCAACTTCCATTTAATGAAAGCTTTTACTGTAATATTTGGAAATGGGCATATGTTTAAATTGAAAATACCCTTTATCTCGACATTTTTATCGTGCTGAACAGAAAATTAGAGTTTCTAATGCATTCTTCAACTTTCCACGCAGTGGAGGGGCAACGTGCACAGAAAAGTATATTTGACGAGCGGAATACTGAGTATGATTATGAAATAGATCCCTGAAAAATAAAAGTCTGTTTCTAAAGGCGGCACTTCACTTGGCGTAGCGTATTCGTGTAGCGGTTTCGCTATATTTGGCCAAATATTTGTTGTATCCTCAAATATCACAAACATGTCATCCACACATCGAACCAAACCAGCAAAGAACTCAAACATGCCAAATATATTTGCACGCAACAGTAATATATGTGTCGATAGTAGCAGCAGCTTATTTTTACCTGAATACGTCTTACAATACATTCGATATCTACATAAGTATAAAGTTACCAAAAGACCATGGAAAACAAGGCGGTGCTCTACGACCACCGCTAAGTAAAAGCTACTGAGCGAACCAAGTCTGGAACCTTTGGTGTGTGATTAAAAACCGACAAGTGGACGGAAACGCGTTTTTGCCTATTCGCGTTAAGGTAACTTCATAATACTCGCGAAATGCGAATTGCGAAAAGCGAATCTGGCTCCTATTGGTCGATATTCAAATATTTTTAAATATCGACCAATGGAAGCCAGATTCGCTTTTCGCAAATCGCATTTCGCGAGTATATGAACTTAGCCTTATTTGCTTTATTTGTACAAGTGACAAACGTACCAAATAGCTTCTCTACACATCGCCGTTTTTGGCCAAATAAAGCAAATACACAAATACGCTACGACAGGTGAAGTGCTGCCTTAACAAACAAATGTTCTGACAATGTTTCGATGGGTTTGGGGAAGTCATATTTACATATTTACGAAATAAAGTCTTTCGATGGGCAAAATACTAGGTTATCCTGAAACAACGAATTTTCGTGTCCGTCGGATAACATTTTTTTTTGGAATGTTCCTATCGGTTTTGAGAATTGATATTTACGGGGGATTATCTACAAAATGGATTCTTCCGATGGGCTAAATACCAGGTTGTCACAAAGAGTTAATAGTTTCCAGGTAGAAGAATTTCAATCTCCGCCAGATAATACTTTTTTTCGAGATGTTCCCATCTGTTTGGAAAATTGATAATTACAGGGGAGTCTTTACGGAAAGGAGTCTTTCGATGAGCAATATACCAGGTTATCACAAAAGTTAGTTTTCTGAGAAAATTAATTTCCGTCTCCCCCAGATAATATTTATTTGGAATGTTCCCATCGGTTTGGCGGATTGATATTCACAGGATAGTCTTTACGAAATAAAGTCTTCCGATGGGAAAAATACCAGATTCCGAAAAAAAATATTATCTGGCAGAGGCGGAATTTTTATTTTTTTTTCAGGAAACTAACTTTTGTGATAACCTGATATTCTGTCCATTGAAAGACTTTATTTCGTAAGACTCCCCTGTGAATATTAATTCTCCAAACCGATGGGAACATTCCGAAAAAAAATATTATCTGCGTTGACGGAAATTTGTTTTCCCAGGAAATTAACTTTTGTGATAATCTGGTATTTTGCTCATCGAACGTTTCTTTTTCGTAAAGACTCCCCTATAATTATCAATTTTCCAAACCGATGGAAACATCTAGAAAAAAAATATTATCTGGCGGAGATTGAAATTCTCAAACCTGGCGAAACTAACTCTTGTAACAACCTAGTATTTGGCCTATCGGAAGAATCCACTTTGTAGATAATCCCCCGTAAATATCAATCCTCCAAACCGATGGGGACATCCCGAAAAAAAAATTATCTGACGGACACGAAAATTAGTTTTCTTAGGAAACTAACTTTTGTGATAACCTGATATTTTGCCCATCGAAAGACTTTATTTCGTATAGACTCCCCTGTAAATATGACGTCCCCAAACATTTTCAGAACATTTTTTTGTTAGGAACAGACTTTTATTTTTCAGGGGTCTATTATATTTCTTAATCACACTCAGTATTCCGCTCGTCAAATATACTTATGTGTACACGTTGCCCACTATGCGTCCACTATACGTGGTAAGTTGAAGAAAGCAAGTATACCTAATAGAAACTCTTTAATTTTCTGTTCAGCGCCATAAAAACGTCGAGATATAGGGTATTCTTCCATATTTTCAATTTAAACTTATGCCTATTTCCAAATATTACAGTAAAAGCTTTCATTAAATGGAAGTTGGGTGGTGTGAACTTGGCTTGGTGGTGGGGATAGGACGCTGGCTCTGAGCAGCGCCAGACGCTAGCTTCACACAAGTGTATTAGTATTTATCTTATTGAATGTTTCCTCAAAACACTCAAACATCCCAAATCAACACGTTTTTTAATTTCATAGAAGTCATTCATCATCCAATATTACAACCATATGATATGGAAATATTCTTCTATGCAGTGCGAATTATGTGAAAAAACACATGCGGCCAAATCAAAGGGCGGCAAAACGGACTACGACAGAGGAAAAATAATAATTTTCGGGGACTGGGCTTCAGTAAAATGCATATTACTATCAACGGTAAGCGGTGGTGGCGAGCGGTACGAATCAAAAAACAAAGGAAATAATTAATAATTTTTATCGGAAACCGCACAAACATAAAGAATCATTCTATTCCACTTGGGTAAAGGGCCAGTTTACATCAGGTCTTCAAACATATCAGTAAGATTCCGTTCATATTCTTGTGGATTTCATTACTTTGGTTACAGGCGCGTATACAAGGGGGGTAATGAGGGTGATTACCCTCTCCCCCCACGATCTAAAATTCAGTGTTTTAATGAAAATCAACATTAAAATTCACATTTTTTTTTCTTTTTCCTCATAAAATGAAACAAACTGAATCTGACATCCTTTTTTCTTCACCTTTACGATACTTTACTGACAAACCTAACTATCAATTCAAAGGCATTTGACCTTAAACAAAATCAATTTCGCCTGCGGCGCTTTTCTATTTTCTATCACTCCCGCGCCTCGAATTACCCCCCCTCATATGGAACAAAGCTGTATACGCGCCTGTTTGGTTACAAATTTTCATTAACGCATGCCCCCCTTGAAAAACTTTCTAGATGCGCCAGTGACTGATGGCAGGTAGAACTGGCTCAGGAAGCTAGACAAAACTTGAAATAAATACGAAATTGAGGCCAAAAAATGCCATTAGTTCCATATCTTGGCCATGTTGTCTCTGGGGAAGGAGTAGATGAGCAGAAGAACAAAGCTGGTTGAGGAATGGTCCATTTCAAAAGACATACACCAGCTTCGAAGTTTTCTTGGCTTGTGCACCTACTATCGCAATACCTGTTGGGATTTTCCAACATCGCTAAACCACTGATCAAACTTACGGAAGGTCAAACAACAGTTCCAGAGTGGTCCAAGCAGGAATGCTAACATTCGTTTAGGATGTTGAAAACGGCCATGATCGATGCAACCATTCTGAGCTATCACCTTCCATACAAAATTGGTATACTCTGACATTCCCTGGTACTACTCACTTTTAATCACTGATGTAATGTGGTATATCACTACTTTCTGAATACCAATGAGCAACAGAGGATTCAAAAAGTTCAAAACTCATGTTTGAGATTTTCATTTGGTATTAGGAAGAAGGATCCCATTTCACATACCCTTAGAAAAGCAAATTGGTTGAAAATGGCTGACAGGCGAGCATTTCACTCTGCGATTTAATTCCATAAAATAATTGTCACCCATACACCCCCATATTTATATGATAAAATACAATATAGAACTGATGTGCATCACGTAAACATAAGACGTAAAATAATTCATATTGTTAGACACTTTACAGAACAATTCAAACGATCAAAAACTGTTTCAAACAAAATCTGTTATCAAAAGCAAATATGACATATGACATGCAGGATATTCAATACTAAATCAATCGAATAATGTCGTTCGTTCTTTCGTTCGTTCTGTTTCATTCGTTCGTTCGTTCTTTGGTTCATTCCTTCATTCCTTTATTCGTTCATTCGTTCATTCGTTCATTCGTTCATTCGTTCATTCGATCATTCGTTCATTCGTTTATTCGTTTATTCGTTCCTTCGTTCATTCGTTCATTTGTTCATTCGTTCATTCGTTTTTTTATTCGTTTTTTATTAGTTTTTATTCGTTTTTATAAATTTTTTATACGTTTTTTATACGTTTTTGTACGTTTTTAGTCGGTTTTAGTCGCCTTTTTAATCGTTTTTTTATTAGTTTTTTTATTAGTTTTTTTATTTGGTTTTTATTCGTTTATTTGTTCGTTTATTTGTTCGTTTATTTGTTCGTTCATTCATTCGTTCGTTCGTTCGTTCGTTCGTTCGTTCGTTCGTTCGTTCGTTCGTTCGTTCGTTCGTTCGTTCGTTCGTTCGTTCGTTCGTTCGTTCGTTCGTTCGTTCGTTCGTTCGTTCGTTCGTTCGTTCGTTCGTTCGTTCGTTCGTTCGTTCGTTCGTTCGTTCGTTCGTTCGTTCGTTCGTTCGTTCGTTCGTTCGTTCGTTCGTTCGTTCGTTCGTTCGTTCGTTCGTTCGTTCGTTCGTTCGTTCGTTCGTTCGTTCGTTCGTTCGTTCGTTCGTTCGTTCGTTCGTTCGTTCGTTCGTTCGTTCGTTCGTTCGTTCGTTCGTTCGTTCGTTCGTTCGTTCGTTCGTTCGTTCGTTCGTTCGTTCGTTCGTTCGTTCGTTCGTTCGTTCGTTCGTTCGTTCGTTCGTTCGTTCGTTCGTTCGTTCGTTCGTTCGTTCGTTCGTTCGTTCGTTCGTTCGTTCGTTCGTTCGTTCGTTCGTTCGTTCGTTCGTTCGTTCGTTCGTTCGTTCGTTCGTTCGTTCGTTCGTTCGTTCGTTCGTTCGTTCGTTCGTTCGTTCGTTCGTTCGTTCGTTCGTTCGTTCGTTCGTTCGTTCGTTCGTTCGTTCGTTCGTTCGTTCGTTCGTTCGTTCGTTCGTTCGTTCGTTCGTTCGTTCGTTCGTTCGTTCGTTCGTTCGTTCGTTCGTTCGTTCGTTCGTTCGTTCGTTCGTTCGTTCGTTCGTTCGTTCGTTCGTTCGTTCGTTCGTTCGTTCGTTCGTTCGTTCGTTCGTTCGTTCGTTCGTTCGTTCGTTCGTTCGTTCGTTCATTCATTCATTCATTCATTCATTTATTTATTTATTTATTTATTTATTTATTTATTTATTTATTTATTTAACAAAAAAAATATTGTGTAAATCTTCAGACAATAAAGGATGTCTTGATCAGCTGATCTATTGATTGACCACCATAAAAATTTTAGCTCTGAATGCTGTTCGACCCCAAGACCTCTAAACTCAGAGTCGGGCGCTCTTCCTTCACGCCACGCCCCGGCTGTACACCATCGACGAGAGTCGAGATTAAAACTTAAGAATTGAGCGGTAGTGACACCTTCCTTTCATTTCACTTGGCTACCGACCAATGAATAACTCTACGTCAAATATATACGAGTGCAAATTTAATTCTAAAAAATCTAGCAGTGTTCAATTTATTCCAATACGAGGAACACCTGGCAACACTGTTTGACCGTTTCAACACCCAATTTCCAATCGTTCAGAATGTCGCGGCAAAAAGACGTCATATAATTTTTTCGTTTATTTTGTTCATTTATTTGTTTGTGATTTTAGTGTGTTATAATTGATAACGTTTTTAATTTTAAAATTTGATAGTAGCATGTAAATGTAAAAAACTGTGAAATTCGAGATATGAAGGATTTCAAAGAAGTGAGTATTACCTATATGATGTAGGCTGATCAAATTCTTCCGTTCTGCAAATTGTTTTGGAAATATTTTAGAATAAATGTCGTTTATGTGAGAAGGTATTTTGTTGTAAGAAATGTCGAGAACAACATGAAAAAACAAAACATGACATATTTCCCGATTGTGATATATGCATATATGGACAAGTTCATCTGTCTTCAGCATCGCCGGGATTGGTGGAACATATCAAAATGAGGCATTGGCCACTGCATTGTCTCATCTGTAAAAGTTTATTTTTTGGATCTACGGATGAACTATTTCAACACAGCAAATGTATTCGACACAAAATCACAAATGAATCGCTGAAAAGCACATATAAGCACGTTGAAAGTCCTTACGATTCGCCTCGACTGTCGTCCAATAATTTCCACGAAAAACGTCATCAATGTAATAAAAACATTATTTCGAACTTGGCCACAAGCACACCTATGCAAAGGGCAGATAACAATTTATGGGAAAAGATAAAGGAAGTTATTATAACTCCAGAATATTATTCCTTGGACAAAAATAATATAATAAAGAAGAAAGGTTCAGATACAAATCAGGGTGAGTCTTTGATGAAAAGAAGAGTTACTTTTGGCGAAACTCCATTGGTCGACAGTCAATACAACACGAGGAGTATGGATGCAGGTGAGTTAAGCTCTTGAAAATATACCGGGTGTCCACGGAAAGGCTCGCCCCTATCACTTTTTTGTTTTCGGAGATAATGGAATGAAATTTGGAGGATCTCTGTTTAATGCATAAAACTGCATTTTTCTTTATGCATATTCCGGAATCACTGGAAGTGATATAATCTTTCGATTTTAAAATGGGACACCTGGTATATTTTCTGTTTTTTTGTCTCCTGATGACATTTAGAATACAACCATATATCATTTGTCACTTTTTGTAACCATTTTTTTATACTTTTTTTTCGAAATTCATGTTTTATTCCAGAGAGCTATTACGTTCTAATAACTAATTTCAGTCCTGAACTGTGTGTAAAATTACAACTCTACTGTGTTCGGTCAAAATGTTTCAGCTATGTGAAGTTTGAATTACCATTTTTTTTAAATGGCAACATATGCATGGTGGCTCGTCGAGTTAAAAAAAAATGCATTTCAATACGATGAATTTAATTTCACACACGATTAGGTTTTGAACAAATTTCCGATAAAATCTTTGGAAAAATCATGAGATAACTTTTCGAAAATGAAGCACCTGTTGAAAGTGAAATAATTATATTGAAACTACCTACTTACATATCTTTAGGGTTCCATGTTCAAAGTAACGTCTCGATCTTCTTGCTGTCAAAAGCGAACTTTTCTTATTGTTGCTCCTGCGTTTTCTCAACCGTCTCTATGTATAGCTTCCCTTATAAGTATACCTACTCTTCTAATTTATGTCGTCTGGCAGGATGAGGTATATTGTAACGATTTCGAGACCGGCCTCGAGTCCGGCTTTGATCATCGTTAACTTGAAATGTAAACAAGTTCTCCGCTGACAAACTACTTCTAACGAAGGTTCTGGGGACATCTTAGAACTCGCCTGAAAGGCTCGAATGGCCGAGAACTGTAAATACTAGTATATAAGCCACTGGGTATTAGATGGCGATATAGTCAGAGTTTAGAGTTAGTTACAGTTCCAGAGTTCGTAGATAGAGACTGACACAGTAGAAATAAATATTTTAGTTGAATAATTGTTTTAAATGGTGTTTTAAATAAATTAGAAAAATTAGTTAGTGCAGTTTTACTACAATATCATAAATCTTGCTTTCAATAGATCTCCATCAAAAAATCTAGAGGAATTTTTTCTATTTACATGTCATTATCCATTTTTCATAAGAAAAGTTCAATATTTTCCTTATTCACAGAATTTTATGTGGTGGATTCTCTGCATCACATTGGTGTTCGTTTAAATTCCTTTGAATGATATCCTTATCTACACTTTTTGAGAAGCTGCTAACTTTGTGATATACCTATCTTAAAAATACGAATTTTCTTTTAATAATTTTGCTTGGTACAGAAATGTTCCTTGAAGCTTGAGAGAACACAAATAGTTTGTTACCGAAACAATTCTGCTTGAAAAGGAAAATGTTTCATGTGAAATGTTTCAAGTGAAACTGAGGAAGGACATCTCTAGTTTATATTATAATTTCTCTGGGATGTTCCTGAACTTTTAAAAGCAACGTTACAGCGAAACATAACACTGTTTCATGAACATTTCAGAAAAAGACATTTGTTTACTTGGGTGCTTTTCACGGTATTGCCCCAACCGGTGGGGTAATAATATCGCTTTGCTAGTAAGACAATATCGTGCATGTTATGTTAGCTTTTGAAGTACCTAAGTGAAAATGAAATAAATCAAAGAAACTTGTAATAAGTATATTAAAACACAAAAGCTTAAACATTAGAATTGTCGTTGGGTCTTTCGTTTGTAGTTTCTGAAATTGGAAGTAAACGTTGACAATAAATGATAATTCCTTTATATTTTCTTCTTTAAACCTGTTTTCCAGGGATTTGGTCAAAATGAAACAAATATAGGTAACCATTGATCATCTTCAGTCATTATACCATCCAATTTTTATATTTTTTACCAAAACCCACGGGAAACAGGAAAAAAGTTGTCATCGAAACAACCCAGTCAATTGATATCATGGTTGAGGCTTTCACATGAGAAATCGGGTATATATAATCTGAGACCAAGAGTACCACTTCAGTGATAGTAGGAATACTTGCACTCGTAATTTTTTGAAGAAGCCTACCGCACGTATAGGCGAAACGTCAAAAGCCAAGAAAAATGGATACACGACCGAAAACCCAAAAGCCATACAGAACAACCCAGTCAACACACTGACATTCAATAGATATCCATTGGACATTCATTTTGGATATCGAGGATATCCAGAGGACATCCAGTATCCAGATATATTTTATGGACGTCCGGTAGATGTTCCGAGTGCACGAAGATGGACTTCTATAAGATATCCTTCTGGATTATCCATGAGATATTGTTCTCAGATATCCGTTAGATGTTGTTCAGGGATATCTACAAGAAATCCACAAGGATGTCCATGAGACATTGTTCACAAATATCCAAAAGATATGTTTTAGGGATAACAATAAGATATCTATCATTGAGGAATATCGGAAACTGTTTAAATATATTGAAAATTGGTATTGTAATCTGTATTCAATTTATATTTGCTTCGGATGTTCATAGCCATCTGTAGAATATCTTCTAATGGATATCCATTTCGAATCCATGAATGAACATCTTATGAAGTTCATATAAAGTCCAGACAGATTACGGTTCAGGAAAAAGATTATTTTCATAAAGATACAATAATTAATAGGTATACGTTGAAAAGAGAAATAAGGTAAACGTACCTATTAACGGTACCACACCATAATTATCGGCACTAATTATGAGTAACCCCGAAAAATAAAGTTTTTGCAGCTAGATAGTTGAAATGAAGTATTTTTCGGATTTCCGTGAACCTTTATCTACGCCTTCGCAAAATCCACAGACCGTCGCTCACCATCGGTAATAGCAACAAACAAATATATATTGGTCAGTTCCCGCTAATCTCTTATGCGAAGTTTTTCTAGTTACATGTGTTAAGAAACAGGTGATCTACATCTTCTAATATTTCTGATAAAAGTTCCGTATGTATCGTTTCATCAAGTTTTGTGTGTTTGAACATTATTATTTTTGATATTTTTTTGTCAATAATAGGTACGGAAAAATTTGATGCTGACCCAATTATCGGCAGCTGTGACGATAATTGGTTATTTGTATTAGATTATATTTGGGTCTTGAAAGTTTCAACTTAACTTTAGAAATACTTGATCATTAACTACTATGTAATATAAAACGATGATATTCAGCTCCAATTTTCGGCACCCCATATTTTCATTAGAAATCATCTTTATTTCGAGGCAGAAATTGTACCGATAATACGTGCATTCACATGCCGATAATTGGATATATTTTTTATATTGAAGTAACATTACAATAGAAAAGAGAAAACGCATTCGATACTCACTTAAAACTAGGAATAAAGCTGTTGACGCTGTTTGGTCAGGAATGCCATTCAAAACTGCAAGCAAGTTATACAAGATACCTAGATCGACTCTACAAGATAAAGTAAAAGAAAAACCGTGCCAAAAAAAAAAAACCGTTGTGAAAAACAAATAAAAACAAAATTGCTGTTTGAGAAATAATTTCTAATCGAATTGTATCAACTAAAGAACATAAAGTTACAAAGGACTTATTTTATGCAAAAACATGCAGTGCGAGCACTAAACCTTCAACATCAAAATCTCTACAGCAGGAATTTTAGTATTGTTCATTATGCCACACTGAGGGTCAGCTGAATATGCTCCTTTGTTCTTGCTGTCTGTAGTTTTAAAGTACTACTACTAGGAGGTCAGGTAGCCGAGTGGTTAGAATCAATGCTTTTCAATCATTCTGGCTTGCGGTCATAGGTTCAAAGCCCAGCGAGTTCATTTTTCTGATGACCTGAGACAGTGCTAGGAATCGTACGTTAAAAGGTGCCCCTTTGGCTCGCACAAGATTCGACTTCTGGGGGCTGTCTTTCGTAGGGGAATGACAGCTGGTTAACGGAAAAAAACAATTTTAAATAAAAAAATATAAACAATTTAAACTACTGCCTTGGTTCAACAGAAGACGATAATATGTTAATATAAATGCCACTTTTGTAAATGACAAGTACATTTATTAATTTGATTTAAATTAAATTTCAATCAATAGTATATTTTACTTTCAGCTTTTGAAAAATACTCTTGTATTATAACATGTAAAAAATGTTTTTTGGTATCTGATTATGAACTTACTTCATCAATGATTCAGTGCCGATAAAAGGATCCTATATGTGCCGAAAACTAGAACATGTATTTATTTCAGGGTGCCGATAATAATAAGGGCATAACCGATACTTTCAATAAATATTATGCATATACCTACTTCATTGAAAAAATAAGTTCCGTACATACTGAGAAACCTTTTATTAACGATATTAATAATCAAAATATAGGTTGCCCGAGTATTGTTTAAGAAAAATCAATTGAAAGTCCACCACGGTACGCAAGGTGCTTAAGGTGCCGATAATAGGTACGTTTACCTTAAACATCGATATTCAGAATTCAGCTCGACATACACGTTCATTTATATTTGCTCAGACTTCACCGCAATCCGTAGAATATTTTCTGAAGAAACCTAATATAATTTTCAAAAAGGTCTAATTCATGTTCGGCAAAGAGAGAAAAAATAACATCGATATTGAAAATTTAGCTTGTTATTTATATTCGTTTAGGCTTGCCTCGGATATTTTATTTCATCTGTAGAATATTTTCTAGAAGACCATCGATAAATATCTAAATATCTCATGGATGTCCATCTCAAGTCCAAGAAAAAACAATGATACGAGCTAGTATTTTTTGAAAGCAAAAATTTTCATACGAAAATGGGATTATGTCTGTTAAAATGTCCCAAATTGGTGAAACGGCTTTCGTCAGTATACAGAATTTTGTATGGAAATGTGCCCAAATATTTTCCAATAAACCAATTGCTATACTCAAGTCTCCTTGCATTATCGTTTTGATACAGGTGCTGCTGTAGATAGTTGATATTTAAATGAATTATATTTGTATTTCTTCAAAAAGTTAGGTGCAGAAGACTTCGAAATGTAGCATTCTCTTGCGATCTCTCTGATTGACGTATTAAGGATATGTTCCGTATATAACCTTGGTTGTTTTGGTTGCTGAATTTGCGTCCCGTAAATGTCTTTTATTAGGTTGGTAACTGAAAAAAAGGTTATTAACGGGACTTGGTTCCTGAAAAAGCTGTCGATTGTCTGTCACCAGAACGACCGACGATTTTCTTTGGTTGATCTGGTTATTCTGATTTGAATACTTTTTATTATTTGAGTTTAAATAACTTTGATTTGTTCTGTATGATTTATGAATTCAATTGAAGTGATTCAACAGATCGAACAGGTAACAAATGTATTCATAATTTGATTTTTAATAACTTATAGATGATAAAATTTTGCAAGAGCACGCATGCTTCAGGAATTGCGACAATTTTTTAATCCATTACGAAAACTTGAAAATATTTCATGCAAATCGAGAATCAAGCGCATCTATTAATTCCGGTATTGAGAAACCGATATTATCTCCCAAGTAGACTTCTACAGTCAGTAACGTAGAGACATGGACTAACGAAATGGCGAAGCTGTTGATTTCAATCTACAAAGATCACAAACAAATTTGATTCTCCAAACTTCACCAAAAAGAAGGTGTGGGAAACAATCAGCTCAAATCTGAATACATTTGGATACAATAAAAGCGCTTCAAAATGTGATGAGAAGTGGAGAAATTTGAAGAAGAGCTACTATAAAGTTAGGGGGGAAAAGAATAAAAGGGGTAACTCAAAGTAACCTGAAAGTTTTTCGATGATATCCAGGCAATAAATAAAAAAACGCTGTTCATTACCTATGATTCGTAAAAATATATTAATACTATAATAAAACAATCAAAAACACCAAAAATATAATAGCCAGCTATCGCTGATTGAAACAATAAAAAATTAAACATAATCACAATGAAAGACTAAGGAGACAAATGACTGTGACAAATGTCCCGAAAATAAAATGCAACCACAAGTACCAGACAAAAACCAATGTCAAAACTTATGTCACCGGTCCGGTAAGCAGTGGTAACTTTTGTCTATTTACGGAACATATCCTAATATTTACTCGAACGTATGCCAGATCATAGCCGTTTTCCAATTGCCAGGGGTAGTAGCAACCAGTGGTTTCCAGTGGAGCTTGTTACCCCTGAACTGAACCTGAAGTGAACCGCACCTGAGTTTATAAATGGGATTTAATTGGAACATGATTTATCGTGATCAGTCAAAGATCCTCGAAGCTAATCCCTGTGGCAATTGGACAATGACCCATCTATTTATTTTTCTCCACTCACATCACACGGATCGTTTTCATCGTAATCACACTCATTTCGCATTCTTTGAACCAGTTTTGGAAAATAGTGCCGGGTCGAGTATCGCCGATCATGCAGGATATCTCTGTGCGTAAAAAAGGGGAAGGGGTGGGATTCCGTGTACCATAGAATTCTATAATCGACAGAAAAAGTGAGATGACATTATGGTTGAATTCATGGGAAAGAAAGAGACATAACTGTCGACAATAGAATTCTATGGTACACGAAATCGCACCCCAGCATCGGTTGCATTTTGCCCACACTGTTCTCAAACAATGTGGTACACATAATAGCTACCTAATTGACTTTGTAGAAGAGATGTCAAATACTATGTCGAAATGTCAATTTTTATCTGGGCCTCAATGGTGTCGTCTACTTAGACGATTTTGATGATTCCGAGGCTATTTGACGATCGTAAATGTGTTGCAAATTGCCTACATTTTACGATTAGTTGACGACAACTATTTTCTTGTCGTCAGTATATGATAATAATGATAATAATAATAATAATAATAATAATAATAATAAATGGTTTTTATTTTTCTTGGCGGAGTTTAGCTATTCTTCCACTATCTTGGTCTGATATATGTGTTGCTATTTTTATTAGTGGTAATTATTGCTTGTGTATTTGTTTTCATCCCGTTATTTACCTATGATCCATACTTCTGCAGTTGGGATTTTTTATTCAGAATGGCTTTCAGAGCAACCCAAAAGTTTACTGGGAGTTGATAATAATTTCATGGGGAAAAGGGTATAGCTAAGTGGCGAATTACCTTGTTGAAAAAAATGGGGAATTCTTTCGAAGATTTCTGAGGGTTGTGCTCGTAAAGGTACAGCTGGTTGACGGAAACATTAACAATTTTTTTATTATTATTACAAGGTACTATTACAACTGTTGCAATATTTTTTGGAAATAATAATATTATTAACGAGTTCAAGGAATAGGATGTAGGTACCTATAATGATATACAAATAAGTAGGGGAAGGTGGGGCGGCTTCGTACAGTTTTAACTGTTCACTTTCTGAAATGCTTATTGAAAGGTCTATGACTTTTGACTTGGATTTACTGGGTAGCCAAATCATTTGCCTTTGTAAATACAGTTTAATTATTTCAGTAAAATGCAACATGACAAGGTTATAATTTTTTTTGTAAATGTCTGAAAATGTACGAAGGTACCCCTCGTAAGGGGTACCTTCGTACACTGCATGGGGCACATCCATACACAGTGGGGTAGATTCGGACATAGCATTAAAAATAACAATAAAACTGTTCTTAGTATTTATTTCAATTGAAATTAAAGAAAAGTGTGATTTGAAATAAATTTAATTAACGCAAATTAAAGTCTTACATGCTAATAACATCGATAGAATTACACAAATATAACTGAAAAACACTCTTTTTCTTAATTGGTTATCACAAACAAGACCATCAAATTCCTTTTGTGCTAGGTGTGGTCTAAATAATACTAAATGAAATTATAAATTGCAATATATTATGGTGACATTGGAAAAATTCAAAAGAAAGTGGTCCTTATTCTTCAATTTACAGCAAATGAGATCAATCAACTCTAATTATTCCAAGACAGAAAATACTTGAATTATTGCACATTATATTTAGATAAATCTCTGGAAAAATCAAAAATGTGAGCTGTTCTTGCAGTAGCAGCTGATTTTGGACTTGGTTATATCAAAACTACATCTGAAAAATATACTGTAGCCTCATCTTTGATATCGGGAAACACAAAACTCATTGAACCTGGTTTTTTCCTCAAAAATGAAACCTTATATTCTGTAGCACCATAATGATGAAGAACTTTTCCAACATAATACAAAACTGTTTTCTTCTTTTCAAATTTAACCAATACAAAACTGTCATCGATTATTTGTAGAGGATCACTACAAACAGAATCATTTTCATCCGTGGATTGGAGAGAAAGTTCTTCATCAATCGATGACGTAGGACTCTCTCGAAAACTCATATCAATGTCTGTTTCATCATCACTACTATAAGTCTCTCTAGTTTCTTTATTCTTCTTCCTCCTTTTTATCTGCGTAGAATCTGTTTCAGACAAAAAAACAGCACGCTTCATTTCTCTGGCTTTAGCTTTTCTCTCTTGCTCTTTTCGTTTCTCTTCTTTACTTTTTTCTATATCCTCTAGTCTATTTTTCTCAGGTGTATCAGTATAGATTCTTGATTTGCCTGGTTGTCTACCCCCTCTTTTCGATTGGCTACTTCTTTCAATTTTTGGAAAAGGTCGAACCATCTCTGGTGTCATCAATTCTTTCGATACTGATGCAACATCTTGATTTATTGGCTGGGACACCGGAGATGGAGATACTTCTCGTAATTCCTGTGATGGATTTGGGGGTGAAGCTTCTTCGGGAGTAGTTTCATTTACGTTTTCATCTTGTTCCATTCTAGGCCCAGCTTGATAAACTTGAATAGGTGTGAAATCGTCATCACTGAAATTAAGCTTGTTGAATGGCCATATTCCAGCTTTTCCAAAAGCACTCGTTATGTTTTTTGCTGTAAATGAATCAAAATATGCCAATTTTGCTAGTTTGGGAATGTTATAAATATTGAGAGTTTTTCCTGGATCAGATACGTGCCAGTCATTGAAAGCGATTTTCAGTTTTGACTTGAAAGGACCGAATACACCGATGTCTAATGGTTGGAGACGGTGTGTGGTATGAGGTGGAAAAGAAAGCTAAATAATACCGTTGTCTCGGGAATAGTTGATTGCTTCTAAGGTAACGTGACTTTCATGGTTGTCGCATAAAAGTAAAATAGGGTTTTCTTTTGAACATACGGTAAATTTTTGTATATGTTTTAAGACATCTATAAAAATTGAAGAGTTTATCCAGGGATCTGTCTGCTAATACTTTTGGTCTATTCAATACAGTCGATATACCAGATTCGTCAAAGTTGTAGATTCGATTTGCTGTGAACTTGTATCTCCCATAAATATTTTCAAGGTTCTGGTAAAACTCATCAACTGCTTTCTTGTTGAATCCGAATGATCTGGCTGCACTTGTGTTTTCAGGCTTACGCAAACTCAGATTTATATTACGTTTTCGAAAACATTGCAACCAATCCTTTCCTGCCATCATATTTTCATCCCATTTAGATGGATATTTTAGGCTGTTTGCTTTCGCGTATTCATACGCAAGTTTTCGTACCTGTATACAAGTTAGCCCGTAGTGCATTTTGGAGCAATCTATTATGTAATTATTCAAAAGAGATTCCTTTTCGTTTGAAAATACCTGATAAGAGGCATATTTAGATCTGAAAGTCCGATTAGAAGGTGTCGTCCACCCAACAGAAGCTTCTTTTCGAATTTTTGTTATGCGGCTCTCTAGAGTTGAAGGCTTGACAGCATACTTTTCTGCAGATTTTCTAATGGATAACTTGTTATCCAAAACATCTCTGATCGCGGAAGACATCATCTCCTCATTTATTTCCCCACTCCTCGTCCCCTTCTTCTTGTAATTTCGTACCATGATCCTGAATGAAAAAACATCTCTATAGGACACGATTATAATATAGCACGGGGCACATTCGTACACACGAATGTACCCCATCTTCTTGAGTACGAATCTACCCCTCATACAAATTCTACATTTAAATTTTAATTCATGAAAAACTATTAAACATATTGTTAATCTGTTAATACACATGTGCAACTATTGTCTTTCTTCTCCCTATGAAACATATTCATACTCACGTGAAAGAAAACGGGAACCGAAAATGGAATCGTAAGTTAGGTTAGAAAATTACTCACGCGACGCTAAATCACGTTGCGTCCTGCTCCGACGCGAGTTTCGAGTGCACTGCTGTTGAAGAATGTGAGGGAGTGGTGGCAGATGAGAGGTACAAACACGCTCTAACTTCAGTGTTTCTGTATGCATAATGCTATAGATATAGCCACTGTCTGAATGTGCCCCGCGTACGAAACCGCCCCACCTTCCCCTATGCACCAATTGTTACGTATTCCTTTGAATTAAATTTCAACAGAAAAAGCAATACAGAATTACTGGAACCAACACTATGCGAGAATGGATTCCTAACAAAGATATACATTATAACGATTAAAGATACTTCTTATAATGAAATGACGAAATTCCTTTATCTTTTAAATGCTCCAAAACAGCGGATGAATGATTACAGAAATAGTCGGGCAATTTGTTACAACTGGAAATTTCCAAACTTTCTATAAATGCATTTCGACTTCTTAAACAATAAACAACTGTCACGATTATCTTTTCAAAGTTAATTGGAATTGGTAGAGGTACACCTACCTATCATGAAAACTTGCCCATAATATAACTTGCTTATGTTTTCTGAATAAAAATAGCAATAGAATTTACTTTATAGCATCCTCCAGGGGGCGTAACCCATTTCGGCCCGAAAATGTGAAATACCAGGTAAGATGAATTTTAATGAGCTTGGGTAAATGCCCATTTCGGCCCACAACGATAGGTAAACTAATTAAAAGGTAATTTGAAGGATATTTGGATTGGGATAATTATTTATACATTGTTAGGGGCGCTTATTGTTAGATTATTTAGTTCTACAGTAACTTCTAAACTGTAATAATCTAGTAAAAAAGGCGGAAAAATGGGTGAATCGGCTAAGTTAAGTGAAATCACAAGCGGACGCGGTAAAACACAATTGGTGTTGAATCAGTTCAAATTCAAAGAACAAAACCGAAAATTAAGTTCGGGAGAAACAAAGTGGAGATGCATCAAAGATAGGTGCAATGCCTACTTAAAGACTATGGGCAATTCTTCTGATCGAGTTTTGACAACATCGAATCAAAACCATTCACACGAGGCAGAGTTGGAAAATGTCTTGCAACGGCAAATATTAAGTTCTACAGCGAAGAGGAAAGCTGAATCGGACATATGTGAGAAACCTGCAAAATTAATAAGAAAAGCTTTGTCGAAGCAACCAGAAACAGGATGCTCTCACCCGGAAGGACTTGAAATGTGTGAGGAAGAACATCTACTATGCTCGGAGGAAATCGCTGCCCGCATTACCCAAGTCAGTTACAGAAGTCCACGCAGTGTTAGCTGCAATGGAGTTAAAAACTAATAAAGGTGAAGATTTTGTGTTAATTAATGACGAAACCTTAAATTTAATAATATTTTCCTGTCATTCTAATTTAAATTTTTTGTGTAAAGCAGAGATTTTGTATATGGATGGGACCTTCTCTTATTGCACAAAATTTTTTAAACAACTTTTCACTATACACGGCTATTTTAATGGACACTATATTCCGTTAGTTTTCTGTTTGTTAAAAGATAAACGTGAAGAAACATATCGCCTGTGCCTGTCTAAGATATATGATTTATGTGACAATTATAATTTAGTTTCTTCACCAAAAGAAGTAGTAATAGACTTTGAAGTTTCAATTCATAACGCTTTAACTCAAATTTGGACAAATATCAAAATTACTGGCTGTAGGTTTCACTTGACCCAAGCATGGTACCGTCAAATACAGAAACTAGGTTTGACACTATCTTATAAAGATGATAAGTCAGATGTTGTCAAATGGCTGCACTATTGTTTTGGACTTCTCTTTTTAGAACCCAATGAAGTAGATAATTTCTATTTTTTGAGTTATATGAAATTAAGCCTCAAAATACAAATTTAGAAAAATTTTCAGATTATCTTCTTGAAAATTATTTAACCAACGAATCAAAATTTCCACCTCACGTTTGGGCAAGTGCTTCTGCAGATTTAAATAAAACTACCAATGCTTGTGAATCGTTTCACGCACATTTTAACAATTCAATGTATCATACTCACCCATCTATATTTATTTTTGTTAAAGAACTTTTGAATGTACAAATAGAAACATACGTAAGTTGTAATAGTATTGGCATTATAAATATGTCTAGAAATTTAGGAAAGAAAAAACAAAAGTTTATGGAGGAACAAATACAAAAATATAAGAACAAGGAAATTTCAAAATTAGATTATGTGAAAATGGTATCATATTATCATTCTAATAAGTAGCATTAAGGCGATTTTTGTACATATTGATAAATTAATAAACTTTTTAACAAAATTGAATGATATATATGTTGTTATTTTTCTGTGTATAGTTACAGATCTTGTGAACGCATTAGATTTAAAATTCTAATTAGGTACCTAATTACTAGTCCACCGTTAAACCCTCCGGGCCGAAATGGGTACATTTAAAATAGGTACATTTTGTGTTTGGGGCCGAAATGGGCTCTTTTTATGCACGGTACCTGCCATCTCGGGCCGAAATGGGCTACGCCCCCTCCAGGAATGCGCAGTGATTACAAATTTCTTACAGGAAACTTGCAGAGTAGGTACCTATACGAAAGTTGTAACAAACTTGTACTTATTTAATACATTTGCAATTTCAGTACAATACCTCTCCTCTTGTTACTCTTGTTTTGATTCAAGGAAACCTTGGTACCCACCTGTACAAGGTAGAATTAACCGCAAAAACAAACATTCAAGAAATGAATCTCCTTCACAGAATAAAATGTTCAATCAATACTCTGGACTCCTTCAAATAATAATGTAAATTTAAAATCACAAAAAACTAGCAGATTGAATAAAAAATATTGAGAATATCGAGATTATGTGAATTATCAATTCAGAATTTTATGTTTAATGCGGTTTAATTCATCATATTACCGTTCCATGTTGATTTTATGGTGTTGAGTGATCGAGTACCGAAATCACCCGATGATTTTATTGGGAATCAATAGAGATTTCTAATGGATTTGGAAACCCAAATAAAAAGAGACGAAAGTTCTTAATTTTTCCATCCTTGTTGCCAGGGGCGCGCTCTGTGATTGGTTGCCATAATGGTGGTTAGTTTGGATGACATGACAGCTACAGTTGAAAATGACATTTATACTCCCTGACCTTATAGTAACCAATCACAGAGTACATTCCCTGGCAACAAGGACGGAAAAATTAAGAACTTTCGTCTCATTTTATTTGGGTTTCCAAATCCATTAGAAATCTCTATTATTATAGTCGAATCGTCCAAGAATGTCATTTAGGTAGGTATTTACAGAAAATTTCCAATCAAACCAAGAGGTCCCGATTTCGAATACCGGTTAGTCCACATTTTTTTAATTCACTTAAAAACTTATTCTGGATTTTAAATTCAATTACAGACGTTGATGCTACTTCATTTCTTCTTATTTTCCACGATCTACGATCATGTTACCTCCATTTTCATCAAGTACCGACAACACCCGACGATTACTTCTTATCGTCTGAAGTTCGAATCGTTGATCGTTCGTGATCAAATCCAAAGTTCGGAATCCCAGCAGTGTGATTCCGTGTACCATAGGCGAAAAAAGGAAACCGCTAGATGTCGCTGAAAAAACCACTATGTCTACCGATGAGGGTGAACAACGAACTATTTAACGCATTGAAATTTAAATAAACGGTGTTTTTATAAGAAATTTTTGAATTTGGTGGATTGTGTAGCATTGAGATTTTTATTTATTGAAATTATTAGTATTATTGAAATAATCCCTGGCTTGATTACTTGTATGAGGTATGGAATTATGAGACACTATTATTTGTGTTTGTGAAAGGACTTCTTCAATTTTGGGTGAAAAATGTAAAGATGCACTAGTACAAGTGGACCTAAGTGATACCCAGTGAACATAAAAACAACTTAAACATAACTGTTATATCACATTGTGACTTGGTGATGTTATTCAGAGATATGCTTGATGTTACAGATACGTTGCGTCCATATGCCTTTGTGCCTCTTTTAAATATTACAATGTGATTAATGTTAATAATTTAACATTACATAAATGTATCATATTTTGCGTAACTTTAATGTGACTTTATTACATACATCTAATGTTACTCAAAACATCTCTGCAACATTTGTAAAATGTAACATTGTAACATCAGGGTGGAGCATATACTCATGGTTTACCAACACTTTTTTCTATATTTATAGGTATATTTCTGGAATTTCAGTAGTCACTTTTCATTAGATGAATAACAACAATAGCAATTAACAAAGTTATTCATCTACCAAAGAGTGGCGTTTGAAATTCCAGAAATACAACTTTAAGTGTAGAAAAATAAGTGTTGGTAAACAATGAGTATAAGCTCCACCCTGTATACTAAGAAATAAAATATGTATATAAGGGGGTAATGATGTAAAACATATCAATCAAAAAACTTTATTGTCAATGATTAAAATCTCATGGATAAAACGTTATAAAACAAAATATAATCTTGAATTACTATGAACAGAACAAAGTAACTAATAATATGACTTACCACCTGAATCAGATGAAAAATTTATTGATAGATCTACCAAAGTTAAGTGATATTAGAAGAATAATATGGAATGGAAACCTATTTCTTTTGAATAATAAAAACTGATATCACCGATGAATCAATAATTATATGGTTGTTGTCTCGGTCACTTCTCCTTTCTTTTTAGTTTCTGCTCTGCTAATGTCATCCAATCCATCACTATAAGTCAAACTCGTCATCTGTGATTGAACTGCAAACATCTTTTACATATTCTGAAAATATAGTCATTACAGTCACTGAAATCTCATATTAATCTTTGTGATATAAGGAAACGACCATCCAATAATTATTAATAATAAGAAAAATAATTACTTACGTTTCAGTTTGTCCATAATTATCAATTCAAAACTTTTGGATTTTTTTCTTTGCCCAGTCCAGAAGGGCTCATCTTCGATTACTTCGGAAACAACAACTGCTATTTAAGTTTTTGTAATCTGATCATTCAATAAGTACCACTTTGTACATCAAAACTCATAGAGGAATGTAAAAGGACACTACCAAACTGAAAAGAAAGAGAAAATGCAGTTAGTTTATTGATAATTTGTATTAAACAATTCAAGTGATTTCTCTACAATCTCAAGAAACGTTAATATTATCATAGATTAATGAAATTAAGAAAGATCAGAACACTCTGTATAAAATATATAATTTTGAGTTCACTTACAAATCAAGCAGCTCCAATATTGTTGTTTTAGCAAGCTAAATTCATTGGTTTCAGTTCCAAAAATTCCTTGATCAATCGGTTCAAAATAATTTGACACAGCTCCAGATGTCAGCAACCATTTCCATACTGTCCAATATCTGATTAGCAGGAACCACATCTGATAGCTTTTCTACTATTCATAGCATCATATGTAGATACTCTCTAATCAATAGTAGATATCACTACATTCACTACATAACCTAAATGATAAAATAACAATTAGTGGATGGAGTAGTGGAAAATCATAATCTTACCATGAAAATTATGAGTTTTGCAATCCTATTGATTCCAATCACTTTTGAGTAGTTTGAATTATATTTTAATTCTATGAACTCAAAACTCCTACCATGACCGCCATGATTATTAGGATAAAATGAACGATGGCATCAGTGATATATTTATTTTATATTTACTGGGTAATATTGTTTGAACGTGGATATAATTTTTTTAAGTTACGTAGATTTTGAGTTTTTGTCGACATTTATGATATATGTTGTTGTTATATGGCTAGGAGGTTAGGTTTAAAGTTATGTTGAAATGTCATATGAATGACATCATGACGTGGTCATTACCCAAAAATTACATTGAAGAAACCTTTAAGATAATATTAATTTCAAGGCTCCCTGTACACATGTCAGTAATGTTTTGAGAAGGTTAGACAAAAATATCAAACAAATTACATAACTATTCTGTCTAAGACATATCTGGGCAACATATAATCAACATTATATATATTATCTAATGAATATTATTGGTTACATTATTTTGATGTTACATAAACATATAGTTGAAAACACTGTGTTGGAAACGTCAAGATGACATTAATATAATGTTAGTTTGCCAATATCACAAAATTGCACAAAAGTTATATCTGGAAAATATTTTTGTTATGTATCATGTTTAGTGGGTATCCTTCTTTTTTACCCTAAAATCTCAAATAAAACTACAATCACATTTTTATGAATATATAAGGTCTTTTTAGTGAGCAAAGTAATGTTTTCAAACAACAAGGCAAACAAATACCATAATCTCAAAAATGGTTTGAACGTACAAGAAACTTGAACTTAATTTTCATGTTGCAAATAATTTATTGACATTAGAAATATCTTCAACCTATTTTACCACTTTCTTCAACTCCTATTAACATTCGGCTGAGTCTTTCGATATTTCGATAATAGAATGAATAAAACAATAGTCCTGTGGAGACTGCAAACATTCATATTTTTTGGTATAGATTTTCTAATCTTAAGGACTGTCTTCCATTTGAGACACAGCTTTTTATCACCAAGAGGAAATTATGCAATAAGAGGAACACTGGAGTACAGAACAAAATTTCCACGATTTGGTAGGTACAGTTTTATGGATATTCTGCATGTTAATATTCACCAACACCAAACAGCCAAACACTGTAGTTCACAGTCTATTTTAATCACTTTTAGTTGTTCATCTGCTCATAAATAGTAAAAAAATGAGAGAATATCTACATATATTCTTTGCCTAAGGTTTCCTTGAATCTAAACAAGAGTAACAAGAGGGAGGTATTGTACTGAAATTGCAAATGTATTAAATAAGTGCAAGTTTGTTACAACTTTCATATACCTACTCTGCAAGTTTGCTGTAAGAAACTTGTAATCACTGCGCATACCTGTAGGATGCTATAAAGTAAATGTTCCATTCACAAAACATAAGCAAGTTATATTAGGGACAAGTTTTCTTGATAGGTAGGTGTACCTCTACCAATTCCAATTAACGTTGAAAAGATAATCGTGACCGTTGTTTATTGTTTAAGAAGTCGAAATGCATTTATAGAAGGTTTGGAAATTTCCTATTGTCTATACAATTTCACTGAATTTGTTGGACAAATTGCCTGACTATTTCTGTAATCATTCATCCGCTGTTTTTGGAGCATTTAAAAAATAAAGAAATTTGTAATCGCAATATAGGTAACCTATACCATTGTTTAAATATTATTTAAACAATGCCTATACCTCTATATAATACTTTTGAAGTAGCCTCTTCTTTCATTGCAGTGTATAAATTATATTACTGGCATAAAATTTGATATTGCAGTAAACCGGGATAGGTACCTATACCTAACTAGATAGGTATAATACTATGATTTTCAAAGGACAACTAAAAATTCATAAATTCTTTAGTATTCAAAAGAGGTGAAAAGTTATTATATGAAATACGTTTCAAACTATAAAGTGTATGAGAATCATGTGTTATGGATGTAAATTAAAAATGCAGGAAAATTTCCAAATCCAAATAAGAAATCGTGAGTATTTAAAATAGGCGTCGAGTAAATATATATGAAATATTTTTCAAATGTTACGGAATATGAGAAAGTATTGTGAAAAATCATGGGTTATGAAAGAGAAAAATTTCAAAGTTTGAATTAAAAATCATATTTTTGTTAGTATTGAAAGTTGATAGCAAGTTTATTATTGAAAAATGTTTTAAATGATTCAGTATGAGGAAAAATTATGAAAATTAGGTGCCAGCACGCAATACAATAAGTAGATAAAATATTCAGAGCATGAAAGTGATATAATAATAATAATGATGATTGAAAAAACGACGGTTGTCAGTTTACAGAAAAAACGTGGCTGCATCCTCAAGAACAAATCATGTGGGTAAACATAACACACTCTATAGAGTATTTCTAAATACGTCGTTAAAGAAAAAAAAACGTGGCGGGTCAACGGGGTCATAGCATTTTAACGTGTGATCTCAATGGGCTACGGGGTGTTCCAAAATTCAGCGTATAAGAAAAAAACATGCCGGTTCGACGGGAGTCTAGCACTTCAACGTGCGATCCCAATGAGAAACGTATAAAGGGTGTCTCAAAATATATCGTTTGAGAAAAAACGTGTCAGTTTAACGGGGTCTAACGTTTCCACGTGCGATCCCAATGAGGAATTTATACTAGCTCTATCTCAAAATACATCATTTGAAAAAAACATGTCCGTTTAACGGAGGTCTGACGTTTCAACATACGATTCCCTACATTCCATCAACAGTCAAGACGTAGCCCTCACATTTTAACGTGCGATGAGTAAATACTGCAAATAAAAAACATAGTAATTGGAGAGTAACATGGCGTTAGCGTTTCAACGTACAATAGTGTTAAGTTCATAAATGGGAAATATTTGAATGGTACAGTCTATGAGGAAACATTATAACAAATATGTGTTATGGATGCAAAAAATGTCAAGAAAAAAGTCCTAATTTTGGGTGTCAAGTTAACATAGGAAATATGTTTCAAAAATGTTACGGTATATGAGAAAGCATTGCATAAATTCATGGGTTATGGATGCGAAAAAATATGGAAATTTTGGGAAATAATTTCACTTAGCTGACCGTTGGGTGTGCTTTTGAGGGTGTGTAGTCTTGCTTGCAAATCCCGATGTCATGTATGCATACACATTAATTAACAACTACAACGGAATGTTGCAGACTCCCTACTCACGTTCTTTGATAGTAAATTATAACATTGGGAATCAAATTCAGGTAGGTTATAATAAAAGTGAGACATATTTTCATTATTTATTCAGCATATTTTGTGTTATTCTAAAGTAAGGGTGTTACAACGTCGGCATATTTTATCAAATTATTTATAAAAATATGTCAGTTTCATCAATAAATTTCTAAGATCATCCAAAAGCTTATTGTTGGGGCATGCAATATCAAACATGTTCCAATTGAAGTCTCATACTTCAATAAGTCTTCTTTGGAGCTCATTGTACTTGAAGTATGTATTTTCCTTGAAAAAATGCATATGGCCATCTATATAGCGAAACGCTGAAGTGATGTCATTGGGGATGTCTGGGAAAGCATCTTCAATACGACCCCTAGTGATAATTCCTGCTGCATTAATATTCACTCCATCAAATTCAATGAAGGAAGTATTATCATAAAAGATAAAATATTTTCCTGCATGTGTTTGAAAAAGTGCATTTATTTTAGCGTTTGGAGGTAGAAGGGGGATTTCTACATCTTTATCGATTTGCAAGGTCAGGAATAAACTTGAATATACTTTATTTTTGCTGGCAACCAATAAATTACCATTAGCAGTTTGGAAAACGTAATCTACACTTAATTCCTTCGGTAGATAATTCTGTAGTTTTTCAGGTTCAGTAATTTTCTTCTTTTTATCACTATTATCAAATTTCCATATAATATTCACAATAACATACAATCGATAGCTTGGAAAGCCTGGAGCGTACGCCAAAAACATTATATTTGGTGGAGCTTGAACTTCACATACATTTTTATTGAATTTAGGTGAATGATGAAGGTGTTGTTTGCTTGTAGTATGAATTGGGAGCGTAGTTTTGAGGAGATTGGTAGAAATTTGAGTAGTAGTTGTATTTGGCGGTATATTCTTAGGTATAGCAACAAATCGGTTCTTTGGACCATAGTAAATCGCTCGCTGCGCCACCTATGAAGAATTTGAAAAAGCACTCTCAGACAGCCATAACTCTGGCAAATTCAGGTTTCAATTAAACAAGTCTTATGTCGAGAAAAGTGAGCAAGTTCGTGAGAAAGGCATCACCAACGAGACTAATAACTTCAAAAGCTGATGGCTGATGGATTGAATCAAGGATTACTGTAATACAAAAATCCCCCCAAAAAAAAATACGAATGTTCGTTGTGTTGGGGTATCTTCCTATCGAAAGTGTTGGGTAATGACTGAAGTATCCTAATAGTAAAATAAGTTTTGAAGAAATCAAAACAATTTACAAAAGAACTAACGACAGGACCGTAATTAAAAATTGTTGTCACTGATGATGCCAGTTATTTTATATGAAACGCTATAAAAATGTCAAGTGTGATATACCATTGAATTGTGATTTCATCGCTTTATCAATATTTGTGATGAAATAGACAGGTCCGTATTTGAAAAAAATTGTTGATGGTGGCCGTGTTGACACGAAACGTTTGATTAAAAATTTATCATTACGTAGTTCGAGTACATTTTGAATACAATAAAACTTTTCCCTTTAATTTTTTTATGTTTTCTGAAATAACCATTCTATTCGTAAAATACCGAAAACAGAATTTTTAGTTTTCCCTGTATAAGTCGGGAAGGGCGAGAGTCCCCGTAGATTTTTTCTGACCAATGCACTGCTCACGACAATAGTTACATTTTTTCCTATTTAATCGTCTTTGTATCTATTACGGTTTAGAATATAGCAATGATACCACATGATAAAAGAAACGGCCTGTATATTTACTTGACGCCTATTTTAAATACTCACGATTTCGTATTTGGATTTGTAAATTTTCCTGCATTTTTGATTTGCATCCATAACACATGATTACTTTAAAGTTTGAAACTTATTTCATATAATAACTTGACACCTCTTTTGAATACTAAGGAATATATGAATTTTTACTTGTCCTTTGAAATTCATTCCGAGTGTTGGCGTGAGAAGTATAATTTAACAAATTATCACAATTTTCGTCACGACTTGCAATGCTGTAATAAAATTCAATTATCTCAAAATCCTCTGAACTTCTAATTATAGAATAAATTTTAATGAGTCACAAAACTACACACAACACTAATGTTGCTTGGTACCTTGGCATCGGCGATACTTTGGATAAACTTATTTTCGGCCCCACAATCAACAGGACGTGCGATAAGACGTTGCAACAAGAAATACGCCTCACATATCTGAAAATGTTATTTCAAGTCTGGCACGTTGACATATTTTTTGGGTGAAGTGTGTTTTATTTAAAATACACCAAGATGGTTAAATCAGTCGGACGGAAGAGAGAACGGTTCAAATCCCAATGGGTATCGCACATTAAAAATGACGAGCCCTATCACGCCGACGCCGCACATATTTATGAGACGTCCTGTATACGCAAAATGAAAACTTTTGAATCTCTCATATGCCCAATGATACGTTTTTCTCTGCACCAAGCAGCCACGATTTTTTTTTCTTGTCTCAAATGATATATTGATACACCTGGTATACTAAATTTGACAAGCAGCCGCCATGTTTTTTTTTAAATCATATGTTATGAGAAACCTTGTTGTTTTTTTCTCTTAAATGCTATGTTGGTATTATTGGTACACCAAAAAACAGAACGGTGCGCTATTTTGAAAACGCAGCGTTTTGAAAAAACGAAACGGTGTAGTTTTTTAAAAGTGTGTTGTGCAATAGTAACGTAATCATAATCAGCTATCCCAAGTTTGAAGTCGTCGTTGGGGTGACTTCACTGCGGCGGCGATTCTCTGCAAAAACTTTATCAAAATAGTCGTTTTTCGTGTTCCAAGAAACAACTAAAATTTTAAACGCTCATACACGCAAAAATGCAGCCACAGTAAACGTTTTTTGCGTTCTGAAAAACAACCTAAAATTAAACCGAAAAAAACTGTATGTTTACATGTATTTCTTATGGAGATTTGACATTTCCAAATTGCTCAAAATACACGTTTTTACGTTCGAAAAAACAACTGAAATTTGAAAACGTTAAAACACGTAAAAATGCGGCCGCAATGACCGTTTTTCGCGTTCGAAAAAACAGCTAAAATTTGAAACGCTAAAACATGCAAAAATGCGAATAAAATGGAAGTTTTATAAGGTTAGTTCAGTAGTTCGTTCTGCTTCGATCAAACAGACTATCTGTCACTCTGTCAATCTGTCTGTCTCCTATCTCCTATCACCGATATATTGAGTGATGTTCTGAACGAAAAATGGCAAATGTTAACGAACCGACTTCTAACATTTGAGCGATGAGTACATAACGCATTAAAATGTGAGGTTTATGGCACTCATGGCAGTTGACAGGAGGAAATTAAAATATTTTCTTGATCTCCCATAAAAGTTGTCTTATTAGAGTACCCGTACGTTTCTGTATCTTTACTAATAACGAAGATAGCCTATTATGCCCTTTTGGCATTGGAAAATGCTCAAAAATGTTTCTTGGCATCGAAACGAATCCATTGATATCAAAATAATCGAAATCGGACAACCGGAAGTGGTCACTTCCGGTGGAAACTGCATATTTGAACTCTCCTCGATTTGAACAATCCGAATTCACTATTACTTTTCTTTTACCTCAATTTTTCAAACCGGAAGTGCTTACTTTTTGATGATTCGTACAGATCCGAAATATCGTTAATGCGTTTATTGGACACAGATGGATCTGATGTATTCCTTCATGATGTCAAATGGTGGTCATGTTTTTTTTTCTCTAAA
Organism: Chrysolina americana; assembly: GCA_958502065.1. Taxonomy (NCBI): domain Eukaryota; kingdom Metazoa; phylum Arthropoda; class Insecta; order Coleoptera; family Chrysomelidae; genus Chrysolina; species Chrysolina americana. The sequence goes on from OY293420.1 coordinate 37,406,135, forward strand.
CTACCATCTTTCTCTATTTCTAGTGACTCGGTAGATGTTTTCTATTTATGATGAGACATAAGACAAATAACAGAAGCTGTCATCTTTTTTCCAAAAGCAATGATGTTCAAATCAAAACGCCCTGTATATATTTTCCCCAATAAATTTGTGAGATGTCCCTGTACAACTATGATGAGCGTTGACCACTCAGAAGCAGCCATGTATGTTTTCAACTTGAATCCCCATACCCTCCATGACGTGTTTTTTTCTTTGACCTCCATGTTTTTTCTCTTAAATGATATGTTGGTACACCTGGTATACTAAATTTGACAAGCAGTCACCATGTTTTTTCTCTTAAATAATATGTGAGACGTCCTATAAATATTTTTGCTGCATACTTTGCTATCCCCATTGCCTCAATGGCCCATATTCCACCTGACATTTGACACACACGCAGCAGTCACGTTTTTTCTCTTTAATTATGCATTTTGAAACACCCTGTATACTTTCCTCATTGGAATCGCACCTTCAAACGTTACACCCTCGTAACCTCGCAATTTTTCACATTTGTTTGAACATCATTATTATTATCATCACACTTTTATTCCATTCACAATAATTATTGTTCGTATATTATTCAAACAGCGTCTGGAGAAATATATATCCCACATTTGTACATCAACTTGTACGAAGTCTCCGTGGAGGCAAGGCTAGCGCTTCCAAACATAAACCGCTGGTTCAAACCTCGTTCTCGGAAATCTTTTTTTTCTTTAAAATCACATTCAATTAATTCAAAATATGTGTGCGCCGCGCTCTATTGGCAAAATGTTATCAATCTACGTCACACGATGAACGCGAAGCAGCGACGCGTGACCTTGAAAGGAACCAAAATTGCCAGAATGGACCTACATAAGAAAATACATGGCATTGTCGGTGAATTCTTGTAGCCTATTTACTAACGTTGTAGGTGCTGTTGATTGTACACATAAAAATCCAATCCGTAGGTAATAATTTTTATATCAAATATACATTTTTTATACTTGTAGTTTGAATGAAAAAATTAAAGAGGTGGAATGATTTTTAGCCATTATTTTCAAATTATCCCATTTTCCCCTCAAATTTTTCTAGCTAGCTTCTCTTGGTTGATTTAAGCTCCTCCGGATTAAATTTTGCACTCAGGTGCTCCCATGCCTTTGCTTTTTCTCGCCACATTACTGAATCGCTTTTTTTCACCATATTTATAAGCAGGTGAACTTCGTCTGCACAGAATTTTTTTTGCGTTCTCGTCTCTAGACATATTCAAATTTCAGATATAACTTTTCTCACAACAGACCTGCACAAGTAGTTTATAACAAGATGCATAGAAACCCTGGTGCGATCTCAGATTCCATTTTGTTTCTACCAAAGTTGTTGATACTGTAATTGCATTGATACCGTTGGCTTCATTCGTCGATGGATGGCGCAGAAGTCGAAAATAGCTGAGTTTCCAACATTCCACGGTGCCTTGATTTGTCATTTGATTGTTTTTTAATGTTGACATGACACTTGTCCAACCATCAATCGTCAATGACAACATTAATCTGTAATTTTGCCGCCATCTGTGCTAAAGAAGTGAAACGGTACCAATGCAATAAAAATAACATGAATCAAGTAGGCCGTAATCAACACTTTTGTATGTCGGTATCACAGGCATAAGAGATCACACAAGGGTTTCTACGCATCTTGGTTTATACTAATGAAGTAGTGCCAATATCATATGTGAATATAAATTCGTAAAAATCATGACGCCAACACAACAATCAAAAATATAGTGCTGATAAACGAAAGCTATAAAACGGCCAAACACAAAGTCATGGTTACCACAAGTTTAAACTCCACGTTAAACTCGTTTAAACTTCGATTTAATCTTAAGTTTAACTGGAACCTATAAAACTGGCCCTAATATGCGAGAATGGATACCTGACAAAAGTGACAAAGATATAAATTAACAGTTGAAGATACTTCTTAGGTATAAAAGATAATATTAGTAGTAGTGAACAGAACTACTAATTATAATATTATAGATATAGAGTATTATACCTATCTAGGTAGCTAATAGTAACCTATCCCGCTTTACTGTCATAACAAATTTGATGCCAGTAATATAATTTATACACTGCCACAAAAGAAGAGGCTACTTCAAAAGTATTATATATAGGAGGTGATTACAAATTTCTTTATTTTATAAATGCTCCAAAAACAGCGGCTGAATTGTTATAGAAATAGTCAGACAATTTGTCTAACCAATGCAATGAAATTGTAGACAACTGAAAATTTCCAAACTGTCTATAGATGCATTCCGACTCTTTAAACAATACACAACGGTAACGTTTATCTTTTCAAAGTTAATTGGAGTAGGTGGGTACCTACCTATCGTGAAAACATACTCCTAATATAACTTGCTTATATTGTAAACTGAAAAATAGCTATAGAACATTAATTTTATAGCATCCTACAGGTATGCGCAGTGAAACAAAATAAAATCCTTCAACTAATTTAAAATCACAAAAACCAGCAGACTGAATAAAAAATATCGAGAATATTGAGATTATGTCAATTTTCAATTAAGAATTTTTTGTTTAATGTGGTTTAATTCATCATCTTACCGTTCCATATTGATTTTATTGTGTGAGTGATCGAGTAACGAAATCAACCGACGATTTTATTGGGAATTAATTATTATAGTCGAATCGTCCAAGGTCATCTAGGTAGGTATAAGTATTTGCAGGAAACTTCCTTGTGTGAAATTAGAAAAATGTATGTACAATATTAACATATTCTATAACGAGTGAGTCAAGTACATTGGGAATAATTATTAGAAAGATTTTTTTTAAGACCCTGGCATGACTAGGGGCCGAGAGCCCTACTCTGGTAAATAAATTATACGAAAACTTTTGAAACCGCCAAATGGTTGAAAGCTCTTGAAATGGGTTGAAGAACCAGTATTAAATGAAAAAACGTGAGGTGAACAGTTTTTGAAATTTATGAAACAAAAAAATATGATCACTAATATTGGACTTTATGTAGAATTTTTTTGTGATCAGGTAGGGAAAAAAACTAGTTGGTAAAGAAAGTCTGGGATCTATAACAATGAAAATATGTAAGTTATAATTTCACATACCATTTTTTTAATTCACTTCTAATTTTCATCTTCCCGTTTGCTATGTCTAAAACTTATTTTGGATTTTAAATTCAGTTACAGACGTAAATGCTACTTCATTATCGATATGTACATTTTATTTTATATTTATTCTTATTTTCTACGCTCTATGATCATTTTACCTCCAATTTCATCAAGTACTAATATCTGACGATTATTTCATGTCGTCTGAAGTTCGAATCGTTGATCGTTCGTTCCAGTACCATTCTGTTGTGTAGACACTCCAAACTCAAAAGTCCACGGCCTCCCCGTTGTCTGGGGAAGTATAACCGTGGAACAGGCGATTTAGGATGCAAGCTCCTATGAAGATGCATCATTTTACGAGTTTTTACGTCGAATTGTCGCAGCTGTTCTTGAGTCTATTTCATTACTCCAAAGGAGTAAAGTAGAATCGAAACGGCAAGTATATTAGTTGCAGCAACTTTGTTCTTCCCCGAAAGTTCTGATGACCAGATCTGTCGGAGTTTGTGCTGATATTTGTCGTGGAGAGAGTTTTTAATAGTAGCTACCTCTTGGGTGTGGCGTTGTTCCACGTCTCTTCGGCATCCAGATGATGTAGGATGCTTCCGTCTACGAGCCGAACCTCCTCTCCGTATTCCTCGCATCGTTCTCTTTTGAGATGAACCGTGGCACATTTGTCGATCCCAAACTCCATTCCGATAGCATGCGTGTACTCTTGCACCATCCTTAAGGACTGATGCAACGGACAATGGCAGTAGTGAGATGCAGAAGAGAAGAGGGCTGAGGGAGTCTCCTTGAAACCCGCCCCTTCTATTGGTAACCTGCTCTGTTTGGACTCTGACTTGACCAAATGTTATGGTAAATCGACTCCTCCAGAGCGGCATCAGCTGTTCAATGCATCTCACTATTTGGGTACCGCAAAGCATCTGAGCTAATGCATGATGAGTTGCGATAATCGATCCAGGCCATTGAAAGGTTGCTCTTATACTGCACGGAGTCCTGCGTGATGCATCTGTCGATCAGCAAGTTCTTATTGCAGCTAGCGACCCCCTTCTTTGACCCTCTTTGCTCATATATCCGTTCATACACCGGCTCAACTGCGGAGAGTATTCGCATGTATAAGATATGTGTAAACATCTTATAACATGCGTTCAAGCATGTTATCGGTCTGTAGTTCTTCGGATCTTCCGTTTTTGGGGATTAGCACGGTTCGCCCCTCGACAAACCAATCCGGAATCTGTTGTTCCCCATATAGCCATGAGTCAAAAACTCTTGCTAGATGGTGGTAGGTACATGGAAATTTTTTTCACCAATAGTTATTGAGGCCATCAGGTCCTGGAGCAGCCAAGTTCTCCGAGCCTTTGAGGCCTGTCGAACTTCTTCCGGGTTTATCGGATTGCGCAGTCCATTGAGTTCAGGCTGACGAAGCCTCCTGCAGAAAGCTTCGAACTGCGCTAGGGCTGGAGTATCACGTTGAGTGGTTGCTGAAACTCATAAATTTTCTTCCAGAAGGTTTCCACCAGATCAGCCGCCGGCGAGTAATTCACAACACGTGGAGGCCCTTGGAATAGGGGAGAAGGTTTATCGAGGAACTTCATGTTTTCCGCGATGCTTCTCGTCCGCCTCACTAGTGACCTTTTTGCAGTCATCAGCAGTCGTATCCTATCAAGACAGTGCTGTTTGATGGTAAACAGCACGCCTTGATTTAGTGTGTGGTGAGCTCGTCTTAAATCTGCGGCAATTCGCCGCACTGCGGGCGTGAAGGGCCTATTGGCCGCCACGAAGTCCGCCACACACTGGATACGAGACGCGTGTTGTCTCGTCGACTTGATTTTAGCTTCCATCTTGAATGCGCCGCTCATGCCTCCCAATCAGAGGGGTGGTAACCCTTCTCTCCGCGTGGGATAGGGCCTGAGCAGCGTCATACACGGCAGAGTTGATCTGCCAGATATCAGCCTCTTCTGAAAGGACATTGTGAATTCCTGCATCCACCCGTGCCAGTTGTTGTGGCTTCAGGGACATCTGATGCCTTTCGTTGGTGGTATGATGCGGGCTTCCTCTACAGCCAGGTCAACAAGTGGCATATTTGCCACTTCTGCCACTGCGTTAACGGGCTGAAGGGGGGCTCTAACATAACCTCGAACCCGAAGGTGGGATACATAATCCCTCTGATTTTGTGCGGAAAAGGCAGCATGCTCTGGGTGTGTTTCACACCACACAGCATGCATTCTCGCCATGTATCCTCTTCGGGCGGGCTCACTGCTCTCATAGCAATGCAGAAGACTGTCCCTTAGCTCATTCGTCCACTCAAATCGTCCGTTGTCATTGCGGTTGCCATCGTTTGGCAAATCATCGTTTTGGGCCCCACCACCTTGCCTATGACCTCTAATCCAGAGGGGTCGGTTGTAGGGGCCTCTTCCTTGTGCATCTAGAACCAAGTTTCAGGGTATACCGGGGGGTAGTAGTATACTCACGGCCGACATCAGAAGGACTGAGCATTCCCTCCAGGGTGCGCTTTGGCTGCCGGTCTGGTTTTACACCGGTTGCTCAGGAAAGTGGTGTCGCAACTCACCAAGGCCTTGGGTGGTGGTTGGCCATCCCTGCTTTTTTTATTATTTATTATTAATATTATTATTATTATACCTGTAGGATGCTATAAAATCAATGTTCTATAGCTATTTTTATTCAGTTTATAATATTAGCAAGTTATATCAGGTGCAAGTTTTCATGATATAGGTAGGTACCTACCTATTCCAATTAACTTAGAAAGAATAATCGTGACCGTTGTTTATTATTGTTTAAAAAGTCGAAATGCATCTATAGACATTTCCATTTGTCTACAATTTCACTGAATTTGTTAGACAAATTGCCTGACTATTTCTATAACCATTCAGCCGCTGTTTTTGAAGCATTTGAAATATAAAGAAATTTTTAATCACAAATGATATCCTATATGTGCGGCTTTTAATAGTCTCCCCCCCTGTTAACTGAACGGTTTGACGTACAGACTTAGGAAAAAAAATGTTTGGAGGGTTTAACCGATACAACTTATTGAAATAAAACACATTGTGATTGCTCGACAGATGGCGCGGGGGGGCACATCAACTAAAAAAAATTAAATGGCATGGGGGGGTCATGTTTCACATCGTTGAAAAGATAATTCAATTATCTTCACAACCATCTGAAAATTTTTAGAATTCCGTTCCATCTAAAAAAAAATTCTGTCCCGTTATTTCACATCAAACCATATAAAAGTATAGTGATCAGGTAAGAAAAGGGATTTGGACCGCCAGATCCGCACTCATTCTGGCATTTCAAATGCATATTGTGAAAAAACGTATATACGAAAATCAAAAAAATTAAGATGGTTAAAAAGATAATTGAATTATCTTTTCAACGATGTGACACATGACACCCCATGCCATTTAAAAATTTTTAGTTGATGTGCCCCCCGCGCCATCTTTCGAACCAGCACAATGTGTTTTATTTCAAAAAGTAGTATTGGTGAAAGCCTCAGTAATGTTTTTTTTAAGTTTGTACGTCAAACCGTTCAAAAGTTAACAGGGGGGAGACTATTAAAAGCCGCACTGTATATCCCAGCCAACTATCGTGCGACATGAAGGGTTATGTGATGTTGCACCAATGCGATGTTAATTTTTTACCTATATTCGACGCATCTTTGATATTACAGTCACAATAGCACATTACAAACAGAAAAAAATGTGATGAGGAAGCAGCATTTATCAGACCACACCTATTCGACGTCAAAAGAGCTACTTAGTCATGTTATCACATTGAGATCTGTATGAGATCATGTTATAGGTTACATTTTTATATCACATAGAAGTGTATGTACTGTAGATTTTATTAGAATCTATCACAACCTTTTGACTGGTAGAAAAATTGTCATTTATTACTTCGCATTGGCCTGAGTCTACTCCACTTTCATGTACCACTATTTGCTGGTCTGCTGCGGCACGGTACAAGCGGTAACCCTGAAAGATACGATCATCTCACGACATATTTTTGAAGTACTTTCCATTCTAAACTTAATGATTTATTACAAATGGCAATTTCATTATGTGTCAGATAATCTCGATTTTTTAAAGAAATCGATAAATTCAATTCGATTTTTCAAAATACATTTATATGTAATTCCATACTTCCATATAGACTCCCCTTCTGTCATGCAACATTTACTCCAGTTAGCCCAAACGGTATCTATTACCGTTTCAGATACCAATGTGGTGGAAAAACTTATCTTGTATATATATTTGTCACAATTAATTGTCCTGAATGTAGCCTCTAACTGATATCACAGTGCGACAAATTTGTGATGATATAAAATGCGGACTTGTATAATACCTATTGGTGACTTTTTTACCTTATGAAGCGAAGTGGTCGTGGTGTTAGAGCGCTCGTCTGTCATCTAAGGTTCGATCCTCCTGCCTGCCACGGAGCAAATAATATTTTTTTTCATGTGACATCGCATTCCATGTCCAAAAAACGTCACAAAAATTTTTCAAATCGCCTCAACGTATGATACATGTTTTTGACTTCAAATGAGATGTCGCACAATGTGATGTCACGTATACATGTTTCTCGTATCACATGGTTGGCTGGGCGGTTGATAGATGAACAAAAAATGGACAAAAAGGAAAACTAGCGGAGTAGTAAAATTTATAAGTCTCGATAATTAATTTTTACACCAAATCATTAATTATCGTTTAAAACTTTTTTTTTCATTTTAGTGTCAGGAAATAACCAGGCATCCAATGATTTCTGTAACAGGAATAATTCTGGTAAGTAAGATAACTCATATAAAATATTTCTTTGAAAATTTTTATTTCAAATTCTTTGAATTTCTGAGCATTGGCAGAGAGAAATAAATTTGAAAAATATTCAATTACCGGGTTATAACCTTGTTTCTCATTTGTTCAGAAAGACTCATAACCCGTGGTGTCACGGCGGCTTAGGTCGTGTTATAGGCCCATTGCTGGCATATAGTACACTTTCTGCACCAGTCCTTGATCTCAGCTTGACAATTGGCCCAGTAAAACCGTTGCCTCACTTTCTGGAGGGTCTTCTTCACTCCCAGGTGTCCTCCGGTGACCCGTCATGGATTTCTCGAAGCACTTACTGTCTTCTGCTTCTGGGAACTACCATCTGACGTCTTTCTTCCTCGCAATTCTCCGACTCCAACACACGCTTCAAGACTCTATTGTCCATGGTGAGAGAGTTCCATTTGACCCAGTTAGATTAACGACTGGAGAACAACTGGCTATTTCCTGCCACGACGGTCTTCGATCACACTCCTTTCAGTCGATGACTAAACCAAGATCTGGATCTTTCTCTTGGTCTTTCTGGATCTTGCTGTCTTTCCAGTTATCATCCACCACCGTAGTTCTACAGAGTGTCGACTATTTCTACTCTGCTCGTCGACAGCTATCTGGGCATGGTCTTCGCGATAGGGCATCTGCATTATTATGGCTGGTCCCCGCTCGATATTCGATCTCAAAGTCGAATTCCTGGAGTTTCTCAATCCAGCATGCCACTTGACCCTCGGGATTTCTGAATTGTAAAAGCCATATAAGAGCTGCATGGTCAGTTCTTAGAAGAAATCATCGTCCATACACGTACTTGTAGAAGTGCTCCACTCCCTTAACCACGGCCAACAGCTCCCGCCTGGTTACACAGTAGTTGCGCTCCCGTTTACTCAAGATATTACTAAAATAACCGATCACTTTTTTCTGTCCTTCCTGGTTCTGAGACAGGACAGCTCCAAGTCTCATATTGCTTGCGTCCGTATCCAAAATGAATTTTCCGTTAGGAAGGAGATAGCTCAGGATTGGTGCGTTGATCAAAGCTCCTTTCAGCTTCCTGAACGAATCTTTGCATTCCAGACACGTCTTCTATGAGAGTCTCTTCAGAACCGTCTCCATCAATCTTTCCAATGTGGCTGGAGCATTGCAGAGCCCGAATGGCATAACTGAACTACCACAAATGTGAACCGACGGTGAAAGCTGTTTTATCGATCTTCCTGGGCCAGTATCCACTCTTCAGATCTAGGGTCGCACTAAGGAAAATTCTGCTATTAAAGTTTTTGCTGGGATATTTCTTGCTACTGTGATAAGAAATAATATTACTATAACAAATTATAGAATAGAAGTAACACATTCAAATTCTATGACAGCAATAACGATTTTGCTGAAGGTGGTTTTTCTGCCACAGGTAGGTATAATGCTGTCGCTATTAGGCAGTCAGTCTAGGACAGTAAAATTTTCAATCAGAAAATCATAACTTTACAGATGAATAATCACTAATAAATTACATGCCTATGGCCGTAAGGTTTTCTCTTACGATAAGTGGATCATCGCATGGAAGTTCATCCACTTACGGTAATACAGTTGTCAACCTGCCACTAAAATATTACTCGAAGAACCTACTTACGACTACTTCGTTCCATGCTGTGGTTATTCGATGTTCTGCTGAAATTCTGACGGAAATTACCCCCTCCACGAACGCAACGAACATTTGAAGGTTGTTACGTTAAGAAATTAGAAAACGAAGAACTGTTGTTTCAGTGTTACCGGCTGTTCTAGTCCAGCCATAATACCGAATAGTGCTCCTTGCAAACAAGAAACATAGGAATTATGTGATAATGGGTGAAGTGAATGAATATAATCAAATGCTATTACTCAAGTTTTTTCGAGACATACCTATTCGTGTTAATGAAGTATGCGGAATATGAATCAATAGTAAGAGCTTCTGCTGAAATGTATTTACCTGACCCATTGTGTTACATGTTTCATTTCGAAACTTTTTTCTTGTTCGTCACTGTTAGAACACATTTCGACAGACTTTTTGCAATAATTTTTCATTGAAAACTATAGTTTCAGAAATAGATATATGTGTTACCATAGCATACCTACAACATAAATTATGCCCTATGGGTAATTGCACACACCAGCGGTAGCAAAGTCAGATTTCTACAACTAGATAGGGCAATACCTTTTGGTCACAAGTAGGTACACTCACTGGCGGTAGCAAAGTTTACCAGCTACTACAAAAACATTATCTACTAACCATAGTTATTCGACGATTTCTATTTATCCCGAGTGAGTTATAATCATCAAAGTCGACTTCATAACCACAGGTGATAGCTCGCTTGTCCCCTATGCTATCTTGCTAGGGTTATTGGATTTCTAGCTATGGTTAATAAAAATTTTCCTCAGTGCAAGAAAATCGTAGAACTCGCCAACGTGTCTAGCATGTCGTCTATTCTCGGGAGTTGGTAACTGTCCCTTTTCGTCACGTTGTTCAGTTGACGATAGTCTACGCAAAATCGTGTTGATCCATCATTCATTTTCACCAACACCACTGGAGAGGACCAGGGACTGTAAGATAGTTCGATCACTTCTTCTTTTTCCATGTCGCAGACTATTTTGTCAGCCTCTTCCTTCTTGGCAAGCGGAAGTCTTCTAGCTGATTGTCGGATCGATCGAGCATTCCCAGTGTCGATCTCATGCTAAACCACCTTTGTTCTACCACCTCTGCCTACTTCTACATCGAAGCTGTCCGAGATAGCCACCAACTTCTCCAATTCTGCTGGCATGTTACTGGCTTGGCTAACAGAGTGCCGCGTACACTCCTAATCACAGAGGAAATCGACGAACAGTGCCCCAAAATTGTTCCCTTCTTCAAAGTCACCGAGTAATAATGTAATAATTGACATTCATCACCCTTACTGGCACAAATTTATTAGCACACAACAAGGTTTTTCCTAATGCAATTCCTCGTCCAATTTTCTCATCATGGAGCTTGGGCTCGAACATCACCACGTTTCCATTGCTCGAACCCCCGTACAGGTGAGCCTCCAGTATAGTTTCAGTCCTCTCAGGTACGGTCACGTCTTCAGCCAACAGGACACGAATCATTTCTTCACTTCTCCCATGAAGTACCAGCTCTTCTTCTTTCACACGTAGGACGTCGTCTTTAAAATTTTGGTCGAAACCTCTGGAATTCATTATGTCCATGCCAATTATTGCCTCGTTCTTGATATCTGCTACTAGAGCCCGGTGTTTCCCTATAGTGCCACCCAAAGTCAGTCCAATTGGGAGTTCACCATACACAGTTGCCAGCTCTCCTGTGGCTGTGCGTAGCTTCCAACACGATGATTCAATTCTTGCAGGTGTTTTGGCAAAAGTAGGCCCAAGGATTGTCCTACTCGCACCTGTATCTATAACATGGTGCGAGGCTTGTTGTTGATGAGACCGTCAACGAAAACACCTTTGTTCTGTCGTTGAAGGACAGCGACATATGCGTTGTTATTTGGGGCTTGCTGGATACGGACCCACGACTGCCCCTCCTCATTCCCGCAATTCCAGCATCTTATTTGTTTTCTCTCAGGCAGGACTTCCTTCATTAATTTTCTCATGACAGCCTTGACCCAGCAAACACAGATACATCTCTGAGATATTGCTGCGATGTCACTTCGTGACCTGCGACTTGCATCGTTACGTCGCACAGACGTCCTAGCGACTCACTTTTGTCTTTGCGATGTAGTTCTGAGACGCCGCAAAGATGCCACCTAATAACGTATCAGGGATGTAACAGAGCGACATAGCAGCGATTTTTTCACTGTAAAGGCAGATTTATCGGATTCATAATGCACAATTTAATGCATTTACCCGTTTCATAATTTATAATTCCTAAATGGTTTCACATGAATCTAAGTATTGAAATGTTAAAATTGTACTTTAAAATTATGCATATGCATTAAATTGTGCATTATGAATCCGGTAAATCCACCTTTATATTCAAGAGACGTCAACGTCTATGCGATATTCCAGACAGATACAACAAATAGGAATAGAAAATATATTTTCAATATGAAAAAAATTAATATAGGTAACAAAAATATCAATAAAAAAATCATTCACAAAATGAAATTATTCTGGCATAATAATAAAAAAGTACAAAATTAAAAATTAACAAAGTGAAAATAAAAAATGTATATTAATTAAAAAACTAAAAGTCAATTGCTTTGGTTCCTTTTCCTGTCAAGCCTTTGTTTGGCATGCCTGAACCAATTGGAACTGGCTGCTTCCACATTTTTTTCGTTCTCTCCGTGAAGTCTCATCACCACATCTGGAAATCGCAATAAAACAATATGAGATCACTGAACTCTACAATGCCAGATAGTAGTGGGATATGGAATAATCCGGACAGTAATGGATTACTTAGTATAATTTGGCACCACTGAACAGCTCTAAACTTTCTGATTTCAAATATACAGGTCGTATTTTTTAGGTCATGCCACTATTGGTATCTTGATAACGGTAAATGATACAACGATACTAACTTTTCGCACTCAGTTTATGGACACTAAAATTCGCAAATGTGATCAGCTCCAGTTGGAAATATCAGAATATGAACGGTATGCAAAGCATTGAAAGCAACAAAGCTTCGACCTTCGATTAATGCATAGATAGAAAGAACAAAGAACCAGAACCACAGAATAATGCCAGAACTAAATATGGTAACAGCCGGTCACGCCGTCGCCTCCCGCTTTCAGGTTGGCCAACATTGCCTACGATCTTGTTTTGCCAACTTACCGCGTTAATTCAAAATAAACATTTAACACAAATTGAGGATTTGCCTTTTGACCGTAGTGAAGGACAGATGGCGTCCATGTGGTCGGCAGTCAAGTGAATGTGTGTGAAAGTCCTATAATCACCTGATCTGGAGGTAACTCAATAAAAATATAGTAGCAAAGATATCTAAGCATAGATTTTGATGTCTAAATGATGTCGCAGTAAGACGTCTATGGCAAGTAACAATTTGACATAACAGGGACATCTAAATCCAGCTATCACTAATTTAGATATCACAGTGTGATATCGCAATATGACAATATGACATCGCAGAGACATCTATATCCGGCTATTATAGATTTTGATATCTAAGGGCTGTCGCGGAGTAATATCGCAGGAATGTCAACTATATGATATCACAAAGACATTTAAATCCCATTTTTGACGATATTGACATCCCAGTGTTGACTGGGAATATTAGCGGGCTCCTGTGGATCTTCCTCATTCATCCGGACTCTACTCTGGCTTTTGCAGGATTGCTTTGCTGCTTCGAATTCCAGAGCGCGCGTGCCAATGCATCTATGAGATATGCGGGGCGAGCTAGTGTTAAAGCTTGCCGGGTTTCTTGGTCACGAAAGTCCATCCAAAAATGACTGAACGGCTAGTCGCTCCATAACACTTTCCGGCGTAGCTGGATATACAAGGCGAACCAAGCGTGCAATGTCTTCTTCAAATGCTTGCAAGGATTCGCTTGATTTCTGGCATCGGTTCTTCAGCTGTGAATGGTATACGTGTTCTAGGTGAACATGGCCATACCGTAGTTCTAGAAATTTAATCAGCTGTTCATAGTCCTCCTGTTGTTAGGCGGTGAGGGTTTGTAAAATGTTCGTTGCTTCGCCACGCCATGCCAGTGTCAATGCTATAGCTTCTTCCCCAGCAGTCCATCTCTTCGCTTTGGCAGCAGCTTCAAATTTTCGGCGGTAGTTTGCGCGTGGAGTATTTCTGTCGAACTGAGGCGGTTTCATTGAGAGCTTTCCTGGTTCCGTACTGACCTTGAAATCATTTTGTCTCTTTGGACTTCATCCAAGTCCAAACTCAAATCTGGCATTGAATTTCTGTTGATCGTTTCTCTGGTGTGTGCAGTATCAATTTGCTTTTTTAACTTACTGATCGTTTCCTTTATACTGCCGATTTATGTTTCGATTCCGTCTTTCATTTCATCGTGGAGCATTTCCTTAATGTTTTTCAACTCGTTCTCGATGTCATGTTTGATTTTATCCACCTCTGTCTCAATGGCTCTTATTCTTCCTTCCAGTCGATTCGCCACACTACAAAGTTCTCTTTTTGTGCCTCTAGAGTTTTCTAGAAGCTTTTCTTCTAGATTCTTCGAATTCTCTTGATACTTTTCTTCTTTTAGAGTATTCGAATTTTCCAGAAATTTATCTTCCAGATTTCTCAAGCTGACCGAGTTTTCTAAAAGCATTTCCTTCTGACTCTTTGAATTTTGAAGAAATTTATCTTCCAGACTCACCGCTTTTGTTGAAGGTTATCTTCCAGTGATTTCCTGTTCTCGTCGAGTTCAATTGTTCATTATAGAGCTCAAATCTATTCCAGAAACTTCGAATAAAAATTTTTCGGGGTCTTCTTCTTCTTCAATTAGTCCTTCTGAAATTCTTTACTGGAGTACGGCCTTCTTCCAGTTGTTTCTAACTCACGCTTCTCTTATTCTTGCTTCAATTCACTTAATTTCAGGTCAACCGGGTGAACTTTCCTCGGAAACATTTTGTCTTTAACCGAGATATCAGTCTATTATTCATTTCACACAATAAGTTTTCAGTTTATTTTCCCGCGACGCGCAAAACTGTCCACTTTGCAAACACTTGTTTGTTTAACGGGTCACTAGTCTATTAAACGTGTGACGCTCTTTTTTCCCAAACTGGAAAAAGGCGGACGTTTCCTCTAACGAGAACAACTCAAAACTCAACAGGTGCCTCGGTCGCCAGTTATTTAAATTGGTATGCTCCACTCTCCCAAATTCAACGCGGAGGGAGACCCAGGGCAGCTTCAGATGGAGATACGGTATTCCAGGGGTCAACTATAATGACTTTTGAGCAACAGTGAGCAAGGGACTGCAGGCTTTGAGTGCAACCCTTGCGATTGATGGAATACCGGATGCCTTGCTAACTCTCAAAGTTTGCATGCAAGACTGTGTTGTAAGAGAATAAACAAAACGGGTACAGTGACAAATAGGGAATTTATTGAAATCTGTTTTCACGTTGACACTCAGTTCCAATGGTAACTAAGAAAAATGACAAATTATACCCTTACAAATTAAAAATACCCTATTTTTAACGGACGGTGAAACAGGTTCGGTACGGTAAGCGGGTTCTCAGTATGTCAAACGGTTTGAGCAGGTAAGACCTTTCGGAGACGTGTTTCAATCAGATCGATTCGTATCAGAAGTGGTTTACTCAATTTTCGCAACACACGGTATGTTTAATAGATCGAGAGTATCGGTGACTACGACGGATGTGCTCTGAGAAACATATGTGACAAATACCCAGTATATTTGCCCCTTCCAACCGGCTCTTTCACGGCCCACGGCAAGTTAGCCACTTCCACTATTCAGTATACAGAGATTTCCAATTGTAAAAAATTTGCGTGTGTTCCGCCAGCAGCAACTTTGACAACACCTTAGGTACACTAAACAAGGCTGTATTATCTTTCGAGCGAAACCTGATCCGGCCAGTGACAGATTACTCTGTCCCTTAGGGATGCTAGTAACGCACAGCTACTGTGACGGTCGTTGTAAAAATCTCTAGCTTGAGCATAACCTCGTTTTAAATAAAACTTGAACACAGATTGATTTCTCCACGGTTTTAGCAACGGGTCGCGATCAGGTCCAGCCGGCGGCAACTTTGACAACACCTTAGGGAAGAGATATCGAGTGATTAATTGAACCAGCCGTCGGAGAAATCTATTCTGATAAATTATACGGATACCAAAAATAATGCAACGCTCTCTAGTTTTATCGTTTTTGATTGCAACACTGAGTAAATATCGAACGGTCAGGCAAATAATGAGAGATAAATATCGGAATGCTTACGGTTCTTTTTCACTTGCAGACGGATGCACAACGGATCTAGAAACTTCAACACGGATTGCTACTTAGCAAAATCTAATTTGACAAACTGAAGCGTAAACGATTCTACTGGAGGCACGATTCAAAAAAAACCCTGTCTTGAAGAAGATTTTCGTATTTATAGCAAATCATTGGAATGAAAAGAAAATTTTTAAAGGACAAGATCTAATCGTGTGCAAAAAAGGGACGGCACTTCTTGGTAAAGTAGGGAATCAGTAAAACCGGTGTTGAACAGCAAGGAATTGAATTAAGTTTGTAAACAAACGAAAGTGAGGTTATATCCTCCCTTACAGTATCTCAACCTGTTTTCCCGTAAATATTATTACTTATCTAAAATAATTCCTAGCATAAAATTAATAATGATAGTAATAATAACAACAGTTAGAACAGTAATAATAGTAATAGAAAAATGATAATAATAATATTAACACGGAGGAAATGGTGAAGCCAAACAGCTGCACAAACTAGAATCTCGGAAATAGCAAGACAAATAAACTATGAAACATGAAAGGGTAGCCCAACGAAGCACATTATATGACCCATTTCAAGTCGGAAAATTATGCTTCGTTACAAACGCGATAAATGTCTTTCAGTTTTTAACACGGCGAATACTTATTTATTTTAAACATCCGACTTATGACACCAATAAAGTAGTAAAAATACACCAAACTTATTTTGCTAATTTATTTGAAACTCGTATTAAACGATAATTTATATCACAGTCACTATTTCAATTTTATCTTCACTATCGCTCTATGTCTGCGGACTCTCGAACTGTATCTGCCACTCTATGCGACTATATCTCTGCCCGCCCTCTCCTGTCAGGGCCACTGTTATTTGTCATGTATTTATCTAACTTAACAAAAATATTTAGATTTCAGTTCAATCAGCTCATAATAACTGTAGAAAAAGATTTGGATATCGCAAACAAGTAGATGATCAAAGGGGGTTTTGGGACCGCATGCGCAGTACGGTCGAGCTTGCCACGGGCCATCGGAAATAGTCGTGGAGGAGATCGGTAGAAGTCGGCCGTCGCTGGTCTGCGTTCATCGTGTGACGTAGTCGAGAGAGATCCAGTTGATTGATAACATTTTGCCAATACAGCGCGCATCTTGAATATTTAAAATTAATTAAAAGAAAAAAAGATTTCCGAGAACGAGGTTTGAACCAGCGGCGAAAGTTTGGTAGCGAGTGACGCTAGCCTTGCCGGAGACTTCGTACAAGTTGATGTACAAATGTAGGATATATATTTCTCCAGCTACCAGAGCACGGTGTTTGAATATTTAAAAAAAATAATGATTGAAAGTGTGATGATAATAGTGGTGTTTGGAAAATGGGGAAAAAAACATGGCGGCTGTCAAATGTTATACAGGTCATAACATAATATTTAAGTGAAAAAACATGGTTGCCTCGGCCATTTGTCGAAGAAAATACCATTGGGGGTATGGGGGGGATTCAAAATGTTTTCGTGAGGGGTCCGTCATTTTTAACGTGCGATTTGGAGTGAAAATTAGCATTTTAAATCTTACTCGTTTTTTGAAACGCAAAAAACGCTTATTGCAGTAACATTTTTGCATGTTTGAGCGTTTCAAATTTCAGTCGTTTTATATCCAATTTTACATTTTTGCATACTAATAATTTTCTACGTGTGTCCATTTATCGAGTTCACTTGAATATTTTGAATTGTTTGCATTTAAAAAAATAAAAAAGTTTTACGAGAATGAGGTTTGAACCGTCGGACTGCTGATTATGGAGCACCCACTGAACACACTAGGCTATGAATCAAGGTATTGATGTGAGTGTTGCCAGTTGTAAAATTAATCGTATAGGTTGACTGCAAATAGGTGTTGTCAGTGTTACGAAAAATCATCGCTCGACGGTCTAAGTTCATTTGTGACGTAATCGAAATAGATCCAGCAACTGATTGTACTACATGAAGCGCTCGATGTTGCCAGTTGTAAAATTAAGCGTGAAGTTAGGGGGAAAGAGTGTTGCCATTCAGAGAAATTTGGGGGTTAGGAAACATTATTTTTGGAAAGTATGTAGGTAGCATTGAGCAGAGTTGAAATAATCAGTAGCATAATGACATCGACAGAATACAGACGTACATTAGAGAAATTTGAGAGACGTCTTCAGGAATTAAAAAAAGACATTCAATTTTTTGAAGAAAAAGAGAATGTTTGGAAGCAGTTGAATAATTTAAACATTCAAGACAGAGTTTTCATGCGAAAATTACCTCAAACAAGATACCCGTTACGAAGAATCCAACCTCAGAGTGCAGAATATGTCTCCGCTGTTGAAAACAAATTTTGTACTTTTAACTGCAATAATAAATAATGTTTTGTACGTGAATAAGCCATTTGGTGTGAAATACATGGCAATATGCGTGAAAACCGATGAGTTTGAATGCAACCGGACCCAATGGAAAACAATGCGAGTAACATCAGTCAATGATGGACAGCTACTAGTATTTGCCAGTGATGTTCCAGAGAATACAGCATTCAATTATAAGCTGAAAATGATATTTCAAGATCTTCGAGAAATAGACACAAAAACTGAGGAGTTTATTCCAGCAGGGCGAGAGAAAAGCAAGTCAAAAGTGGAATTTGATCTTTAAAGAATTTTCATTATAGTATCCATTATATTAGCATGTATATTAATGAGGCTTGTACAGGAAATAATTGTAGAATTTAATAAAAAATGGAGTATTTGGTTTAAATAAAAATTGCAAAAAAACAAATCGAATTTCATTTAATATTTTCGCTAGTGAATATATGAACAAACAGCTTGATATCAACATCCGTTATTCATTCCATTATCGGTTGTGAAACGCGCAATTCGAGTCAGCGCTATCGCAATGAGAATCCGCCTCAAACAGGAAATTTAATATGCGATAAGCATTTTGATGACCGAGTTGAGGTTGCCAGACGGGCAACAACGGAAGGTTATCGGCAAGGCGTACATGAGAATTGGTATTTAAACACACAGCGATGCACGAAGGAAAATCATTTTATGTTTGATTGTGCTAGTAGCAAGTTACCAGTGTGCCAACTTCATTTGAACAGTAAGTGTTTTCAATTGTTTTTATATGTGTCTGTTGAGTTTCTCATTTAATTTTCAATTATTTTTATGCCTGCCTTTTTTGGTTAATTTTCGGTTCAAAATTTGTGTGTTTTTAGTTTAGCTTTTTACTCAGATGAATTTACGTAAATGTTTTATGTTTGCCTTTTGAGTTTTCGTTTAATTTCCATTTCTTGTGCATGTCTTTGGGCGCTTTCAAAATTCATTGTAATTTCCAATTCAAAGGTGCATTTGATTTTTGTTATTTTTTTTTTGGGTTATAACAAAAACTTTTTATTATGCTTTTCCTCAGATGGATCTACAAAAATTGAACGCCGCCGGGTCAATCGTGAGCAGGAAACCAATCACCAAACTATCCGATTTACCTGTGGGGGCACCGCAAAGGATATCAAGTGCGAAGATAGTCCGAGGGAAATTTGGCGAGGCTGTGCTGCTGGATTTGGGGGAGAGCGTCACCTTTTTGCCGCAGAGAGTAACCGAGGTATATCGGGTATATATAGAAGAGTTCTCGAGCAGCAAATATTCCGTGATATTCAAAGGACTGATGAGCACTGGGAAAGCCAATCCAGCGGCGTCATTTGAGATTGTGGAAAATTAAGGTTAGTATTATTTTTGCCATTCGGGTTCGTTCCTTTGTATGTGACAAAAGTTCGTTTGAAAATAAAAAACAATTTCTTTTTCATTTTCAGATAGTAATATTATACCCTCCCTAATCACAACAGCAGCATTTTTCATTAAGCTTCCCTTTGGGCATCATCTCCGTTCGTCACTTCGCTATTCCAGGAAGCTTCAGTTTGCAGCATCATCACCGAGCTGCCACCGCACCCTGCAAGCATCCGTTTGCCGCCGCCGACACACACAGCTGTTGCCCCCAACCATCCGCCATCGTCATTAGGAAAAATTGTAGTAAGTTGAAATATTTGTTGAAAATGGTGTTTTCAAAAACTTTATCTGAATTTGATAAGTAGGCATATTAGAAAATGTGAGTTAGCAATGAAAAAAATTAAATTTTCAATAGGGGAAAAAAAGAAAATTGTTAGTAAAATTGGGGAATTAAAACGTATTAGATGTATAATAAATGTTATGAAAAATGATAAGTATATTGGATCAGGCTTGAATAGAAGCAGTAGGGTTAAATGGGAAAATATCAATGCAATTTTCAATGGTAGAGTAAGGACGGGTGTAATAATAAATTTAGCTTACAAAGAAGTGCGAAAATTTTTGAGCGATGCGTATTTTGTTTTCAAATCGAGAATTTCCAAAATTTTTAAGGAGATGCAATGCCTCAAGGTGAACATGACACTGTTGGGGGATTTCATCAAAAAGTCAAATGACGGCGAAATAGTTGATCGAAAATTTGTCAATACCCCTAATGCAATCATTGATTTGGGTACGGACTTGACGGCTTGGTACAATAAACATGTTGTGGATGTTATTTTGAACAAATTAGAAGAATTTCAAGAGAAAGACTCGAGGTGGGCGTTGAGTAAAATTCTTTTGCTTGAGGTATCAATAAATAAATACGGAATAGGGAACGGTTCAGGGTTTATATGGTTACCTGAAGAAATTCAAAATAGGCATGCATGCATCAATATTGATAATCAAGATGATGCGTGTTTTTTTAGAGCGATCGTGAGTGCTTTGTACCCTCCCAAAGGAAATGTTTCACGTGCATCTTCATATCCAAATTATGACACGGTTTTGAATACAAGGGGTTTGGAAATTCCTATGCCAATTCACCACATTACAAAATTTGAAAAACAAAATGATATTTCCGTAAATGTATATAGTTTAGAAATGAGTATTGTCAAAGAAAAAGCATTTTACGAAGTAGTACCTGCACGATTGACCAAAAATAAATTGAATAAACACGTTAATTTACTACTAATTCAAAATATATATTTCCCTAAATTGAACGAGTACGACGCCTTACCTAGGGATACAGATGATTCGCAAATTAAATATCATTATTGCTGGATTAAGAATATGTCTAGATTGTTATCAAGTCAGTTGAGCAAGCATAAAGTTAAAAAAAATTTTTGCGATAGATGTTTGAATTATTTTCATAGCGAACAAAAATTGTCAGAACATATCGGGTTGTGTGAGAATATTAACGAGTGTAAAATTTCATTTCCAAAATTTGATTATATAGAATTTCGAAATTATGTGTATAAGCAAAAATGTCCATTCGTTATATATGCCGATTTTGAATCCGCTTTGGAAAATTGTGAGGAAAAAATGTCTGATAAATCAACAAAATATCAAAAGCACAAGGCATTCAGTGCAGGTTACTACTTGAAATGCTCTTACGATGACAGCTTGTCCAAGTTCAATAGTCATCGCGGCAACGATTGCATCCAATGGTTTACAAATGAAATGGCAAGTATTGCCAAATTTGTTGAATCCAAAATAAAAAATATCGTACCAATGATATGTAACCCCGATATTGTTAAAGCTAGAGTGTGCCATATTTGCGAGAAACCATTTTCCAAGCATATTATCGTTAGGGACCATTGTCACTTTTCGGGGTTGTTCAGGGGTTGGAGTCACCAATCTTGCAATCTTGCCTTTAAGAAGCTTTTTATGGTACCCATTATATTCCACAACCTTTCCGGATATGATAGTCATTTTATTATACGGGATGTAGCAAAAAAGGGGTGTGTGAGCATACTTCCCATCAAGAAAGAGAAATACATTTCATTTACTCAATACGATAGTGAAACCAGCATTAAATTTAGATTTATAGATTCTTATCGTTTTATGGGAGCTAGTCTTGATGAGTTGGTTTCCACAATGGATGCAAAAAATTTTAAAATTTTGAAAAAGGAATTTGCGCAATTGGATGATGGAAAATTTAAGCATCTCACTAAGAAAGGGGTATTTCCTTACGATTATGTTAATAATATGGAAAAACTCCTCGACACCGAGCTACCCTCCAAAAAACGCTTTTATAATAAACTCAACGATGTTGAAATTGACGATGAGAAGTATGCTCATGCTCAAAATGTTTGGCAGCAATTTGATATTAAAACTTTGGGGGAATACAGCGATTTATACATGAAAACAGATATATTGCTTTTGGCACACGTTTTCGAAAATTTTCGTGAAATTGACTTGAAAACTTATGGGCTGGATCCTTCGTGGTATTATACCATGCCGGGGTATACGTGGGACTGTATGTTGAAATATACAGGGTGTAAATTGCAAATTTTAAAAGATGTTGATATGGTTATGTTTGTGGAAAATGGTATAAGGGGCGGAATTTCAGTTTGTTGTAATAGATATTCGGAAGCGAATAACAAGTATATGTCAACATACAATCCTACAGAACCGTCCAAATATATCATGTATTTCGATGTGAATAACTTGTATGGGTGGGCAATGTCAGAATGTCTACCATATGGAGGTTTCGAATGGGTTGATACGAATATTGATGTGACTCAAATTCCCGACGACAGCCCTGAAGGTTATATTCTGCAAGTTGATTTAGAGTACCCTGCACACCTGCACGATTTACACAATGATTTTCCGTTTTGTCCTGAACACCGCTCACCACCAAATTGAAAAAATTGATGCCAACCCTGCATGATAAAAAAGAGTATACGCTTCATTATAGGAACTTGAAACAAGCTCTGGAACATGGCTTGAAATTAACTAAAATCCATAAAGTTTTGAAATTTAAACAATCTGCGTGGTTGCGCCCTTATATCGAGCTGAATACTCGATTGAGGACTGCAGCCACTAATTCTTTCGAAAAAAATCAATTCAAGTTGGCCAATAATGCTATTTTTGGTAAAACCATGGAAAACATCCGGTTGCACCGAATCGTAAAATTAGTTTCTTCCAACGAGGGTAGATATGGAGCAAAAAATCTCATTTCCAGCCCTCGAATTCATAATCGTACAGTTTTCGATTCAAACTTGATGGCTATTGAACTGAAAAAAGCCGAACTTGTATTCAATAAACCAATGTAAAAACTTGCATGTTCAAATTTCATTATGAATTTATGCTTCCCACTATGGGTATGGAAAAATCCAAGTTAATGTATACCGATACAGATAGTTTCATTTATGAACTAACGTGTAACGATGTATACGAAGAAATGATCAAAAAACATATATCCAAATTCGATACGTCTGATTATTCAAAAGATAACGAGTTTAACATTCCACTTGTGAATAAAAAGGTACCTGGACTAATGAAGGATGAAGCAAATGGCAAAATTATCACGCATTTTGCAGGGCTACGTTCAAAAATGTATACCTACAAAGTGCAGGGAGGCAAAGTATGTAAAAAAGCGAAAGGAGTGAAATATAATGTCGTTAAAAATAAAATAAGTTTCGAAGATTACGTGGATTGTTTGAAAAATTGCAAGCAAAAGAAAATTACTAAGTGTACAATCCGATCATTCGCTCACGATGTGTTTAGTATCGAGCAGTCGAAAATAGCTCTTAGTCCGTATGACGATAAACGCTATCTTATCCCCAAATCATTTGATACATTACCGTGGGGACACTATAGTCTAAATTAATTTTTTTCACCATTTTTGTTCTAAATTAATTTTTTTCTCCCGTTTGCAGGTACAATGAATTTGCAACAGTTGTGCATCAAAACCGTTTGCGAAAATATCAAGAGTCCAACCTTGTTCCTCATCAATTCACATTCATCCTTACCTTCAATATTAACAAGACAAATTATTCAAAAATATGCCCATTTCAAATGGCTAAACATTAATCGTCAAGAAATTGTTTATGATGAGGATGACATTCTCACGGATCTCGAAATTGGTCAAAAATTTGCTTATAATGAGGATGAGGACATTCTCATGAATTTCGAATATGGTGGGAGGTTTTTTGGTGGTACACGAAAAAAACAAATACGTGCAGCATTATTAAACATTTATAATTTGGAACCATATTGTCGTCATGATTCATACTGCATTTGAATGAAATTTTACGAAGTTGTTAACTTTAACTTAAGATTGTGCAAAGATTGTTTTGAACATATCCAAAGTATGCTTAAAATATGCAGGTGTGACGAAATAAAAAATTTTGAAGTTAAACATTTACATGAAGTTTTCACAAGTAATGAATTACATAATGCCTACCAAGATAAATCATATTGGTGTCAATATGATTTTAAGCACGTTCTTTTCACTTTACAAAATAAAGATGAATGCATTGATCATTTACATAGAACGAAAAGGACGAAATTTTTTTGAAAAAAATTTAAGCTTACTCCAACTATTTGTGATGTTGATAAGAAACATTATTTTCAACTATATTTCAACAATTCATTTTTCATTTATGTTTTTATATATATATATTATATTTTTTTTCTTTTATTACTGTATTTTAGGGAGGGTATTTTTTTTTAATATAGAAAAAACAAAAATTATTTCTTGTTTTTTATTTCCAAAATATTTTTTTGAAAAAGTAATGAAAAAATGGAGCGATTTTTGGACCGTAAATGAAACGTCTACGGTCCAAACTCCAACATATTAGAAATATAAGGAGTAGATATTTCATCTCCACCTCCAAAGTGATAAAAAACGATATGAAGCAGCACCTGGCTTTGTACAGTGTTGAGCAAAATAAGGTAAGTTGAATATTTTTTTCTTCAATTCCCGGTAAAGTTATAATTCGTTTGATAATCAAAATGCCTCCACTTCAAAACTGAAAAAATTCGACAGTTCATTGACTTGTTTTTTAACCAATAATTGTTGAAATAAAAAACTTGATTTCTTTTTCTCAATTTTTGTTTATAATAAAATAAATATTCACGTAAAGCATTAGCCAACATACTATCTAAAGATGAGGCTTGACAAAAACCTTCTATAATTTCTTCCAAACTTAAATTAGTCTTAATATCGCGTAACCATGATTGAATAATATCAAAAACACCGCGATAATAGTCACAAAAGTTCATAGCATCCAGCATAGCGATACGGTCAGACAGCACCCCCAAGTGTGTATTTATAATGTCGGTTACATCTTGTTGGGACAGTTCCATGTTCGTGACATCCTTGGAAATGGAAATTTGTTTGGTATTACTTTCGATGTACTGTGTGATGTAAATATAATCTCCGCAACGTGTTGTGATTGGATCATACTCATCTACATACTCATCGATTTGTGATTCAAAGAAATTTTCCTTTATTTCTTGTAGGATGAGGGTTGCCCATTCAAAAGAAGCAAAATTGATGGTTCGAATGGAGAATTGCTGCTTCAAAATGATGCATGGACTAAAATCTCTGGATGGACTTATGCCACATCGAATTTCGTAGGATGGCATAGGGAAGACCATCAACATCAACTGATGTTCGTTCCGAGCTGCCATTTCGTATTGCCCCAATGCTCTGTCGATGGCATTTAGAGTTTCTTTATAATCTTCTCCATCACTATCGCACATTACTTCAACTTCACTGACGTAACCACTATCTTGAGACATTTTCGTTTTCAAACTGAATATTCGTCTGTGCTTGCATACGCTTTTATAGCTTCAGATCAAAGAATTTCACGTGGTCAATTTTAAAATTGTTGTTGCATGTTTGTTGACTGTGAAAAAATATTTGAAAGGCCCTCCCAATAGTCTTGCAGAGTGTGCTTCTTTTCCATAAGATTCTATATAAAATCAACGTTTTCGATCCAACTGTTATGTTTGTTATGCAAACCGAGCCATTTAACGTACATTTTTTTGCCTCTCTTCCTCAGAACTTTTTCCACGAGATATATATCTGGATTTGCAGTTTTTTGTAATTCCTCTGCATAAAAAGCACCCTTGATAGGAGCACCCTGCATATCTTCCAGCATGAAGGTGGCAGGGTTGGTGATATTGACTTTGATGATTTTGAATAATTCCGTAGTCCAATTGGGTGTGTAACCTTTTTCGAACAAGTGCTTTGTCTTACTAATCCGCCCAACATCGCCCATAGCGAATTTTCTCGGTCCAGCTATTTTCAAGTGTGAGTATGTTGATTTGAGAATTTCTTTTTCGTTGGTTTTATCAATTTCCGAAGGTTTCATACCCGTCTCTGAATGGCGCGTATCATTGTAAGATTTTGTGATTTCAGGTAATATATTCAACCATTTGTAGGTGCCATTCAAACTGAAATACTTGTACAATCTTTCTTTTAAAGTCCTTATAATTCGTTCGGCCATAGAGGCTTTGATGATGCTGTACGTATTGTAGTGATTTATCTCATGTTTTTTCATCAAACTCTGAAATTTACTGTTGTAAAATTCCGTCCCCTGATCGGTTTGTAGATTTTTCGGGCATCGTTTCGTGTGTGCCAAAATATCTGCAAACGTTTTAGTAATTTCCTCACCCGTTTTCGTTTTCAGCGGGCGAGTCCACACGAATTTCGAAAAACAATCTATAACAACTAGAATGAGTTTGAAATTTCGATTTTGATGGGCGTACGGTCTCATTTCAGCCAAGTCCATTTGCCATAAATCATCTAAGCCTTTAATAATGGTGCGACGTCGAGGATAATTTTTTCTAACAGGTTTATGCAGCTCACGGACAAGTTGAATCTTGTCTGTGGAAGCCATCATACGTATGTGATGACGTAACTGTGAAACCTACTATTTTATCATGGTGATGCAAACACAACATTTTGTCTTTTAGTAATTTCCTCGACAGCAGATTTTACACTCGCTATATCTGAATTTAATTTGGTGATTTGCTGTAAAATATCAATTCGAAATTGGTTTAGTTCATTCTTGGTTAGCAGCGTTTCCTTGTGCTTGATATCCCATTTTAAATTGTGCGAATGAATCGAATCGGTTATTTCGGCGATTTTTTTCAACAAATCTCCACGAATATTTTCAATATCAGTGTTGTATTGTAGGTTGAATTTTTCGAAAAATGACTTTGTTTCATTATAGCGTTCCTCACTCTGTTGCATTATTTGAACGAAATTCTGATTGAGGGTTTGAATTCTCTTTTTCAGCTGTTTGTTTGTTTTATTCGATTAATTTTTGATTTCATGTTGTATTTTTGCCATTTCATCATTCACTTGAGCTATTTCCGAATGGTGTTGTTCACTCTGATGTCGTATACTTGCAGTAATTTTTTCATGAATTTCATATTTTTGGTGGGCCTCTTTACATTACTCAATTTCAAATTATCAAAATCGATGTCACCATCTGGAGTGTGCAGCAAGCCGCTGCCTCCAGAGGGCGTGGCTAATTTTCGCTTCTTATCGGCGGTGCTGTCGCTACGTCCAAACTTGTCGATAACCATTTTGAAAATGTGTAAATGGAGGAACGTACACCATCTTATACGATTATATTTGCCTCTTTAAGTTCACTCAAAATGGCAATAATCTCATTGTCATGCGAAGTATTTCCAGCATCCCGAGAGGCTATCAATAATTTGAGGCGTTCGCATAGTTCGTTTGGGTCATCCCAATAAACAAACTCCATAGGTTTGATATTGAATGTCATTGCAATAGGTATATTTGTAGGCAAACCGCTACCTTTTGCTGCAGATGTTTTAGATGAACCGGTACGTGTCGATATTTTACGTTGATTTGCTGGGGGAAACATCGGTTTAATTATTTCGGTATACTTGTATCTTTTACTACCTTTCGGATGGCCTAGGGAGTTTTTGTGAATATTCGACAAATCTACAAGTGATTTGTATGTCTGCATATCTTCATTATTATAGTTTTCAGGTGTGTTTAAAAATATGAGTTCATATATACCGGGTGTTGCTCTCCACTGATATCCACCCATTTTAATGTATCCGCTGCGTTTGTCGAAATCTATTTCTTTGTTACCTAGGAACCATTTTGAAGATAACCATCATATACAGGACCGTATACTTTATCTATTTCTTTGTCATTACTCCAATGTTTTATAATGTACGGTAGAGCCATTATAGGATATTGATCGATATATTCCTGTAAAACTTCTTCATTCATGTCTGACACAAAGCTCTTATCTTGTTCCTCTTGTGTGCCTACGCTAAAGATATCCTCATCATCAGCATCATCTGTACCTGCAACATGTTCGAGGGATTGGAATGGAGTCGTTGTTTCGAATGGAGACGTTTCACGCTCTTTCACTTTCTCTTGTTTGACTTCAGATTTTGTCTCACTTTTCATTGTGGTAGTAGGAGATTGCGATGTCAGCGGCGGCATTGCTGCTATTTTCCTCAATGGGACAGATACAGGTTTAAAGAATTTTTGCAACGTCTCATCTTCTTCAGATCTACCCAATTTCAAAGCCAAATATCTTTTTCGAATAGCTTTTGCAATTTCATTGATTTTAGTCTTTCGAATAACATCAACTTCTTTGCTCAACGGTTTCATGATGATAACTGCGGGATACATCAATCCCTCTGTATACTTATATATTTATCGAATCCTTGACGATAACGTCCAGCATTTATATCAAAATCTTTCATAATCACAACGGTTCCATATCGATGCTGTCGCCAACATTCTGCACACATTTCCTTAAATTCTTCGAACGTCATGTCTGGGGAAACGTGTTCATCGAATACATGTTTCAAATTCATTTCATCCTGCTTGAAAAGCACAATCATATTACAATTGTCTCGTATCAATTGTTTTGGAATTTTTGAATATGTCTGACAAAGATATGCAGCATCAATATTTCGGTGTCTACAAAAGGAGTAGTATTCTCGAATTTTCTGTTGACCATCGCATGCAACATCATCGAAAATGAATATGGAATTTGATTTGGCCTCGCGAGGGCTTATGATTTCCTCATTTTCCCTGAATGGATAATATCCCAATCCCTTGACTTTTCCCAAAATTTCTTGAACCACCTGATATTTGGGCTGGTACAAAGATTTTGAATATACGTAGATGTTTTCAAATTTTGCTCCATTCGGGTGGAATAACAGTGTTAAGATGGCATTTGTCTTTCCACAACCACTTGGTCCGCAAATAATTGCACGAAACGAATTCGGTAATAATTTACCATGCTTCCCAGCCATACTGCTATCGAGGTCTCCATTCAAAAAATCTAAATTTTCAATAGGCAGTGTCTTGTCTTGTTGAACGACCTCCATGATGTGATGAAAAAACATGAGTGCGCCACGGTTATAAATAAACGCATTGAAGGTATCTTTCATCATTATCAATGTTGACTTACTCTGGTGCAGGTGTTGTCAATTCAATCATCAATAAGCTCCCGTTCGAATTACATCTACCAGGTTATTCGTTTTGCGGTCCAGGCACCAAATTGAGGCAGAGATTACAACGCGGAGAAACTGGCGTGAATCCTTTGGACGAAAGCTGCAAAGAGCACGATATTGCATATTCTCAATCCGACTCTCTAGAAGACCGTCATAAAGCAGATCAAGTGTTGGAAAATAGAGCTTGGGAACGAGTTAAATCTAAAGACGCTAAATTTGGGGAACGGGCTGCAGCTTGGCTTGTTACTTCCACCATGAAAGCCAAACGTAAGCTAGGTATGGGCGTGTCCTTTCGCCGTAACTTGCTTCAAAAAATTATTAAAAATTGGAAACACAATCCTACTAATATTAAGAAATCTAGTGCTTCGGCTTTGCGAGCTGCTAAAATGGCATTGAGTCAAGCTGGAGGACGTAAGAAAATACGCGTTCCTAGAATAATTCCATTCGATGCCAAATCTGGAGGACTCCTACCCCTCATATCTATATTTGCTGCACTTTCGGCTTTGGGTACGATGGCAGGCGGAGCGAGCGCTATCGCAAAAACCGTGATAGACGCAAAAAATGCTAAAAAGAAGCTGGAAGAAGATCAGCGTCACAATAAAGCCATGGAACATTTAGGATCGGGTCTGTACCTGCGCAAAACCCCTCGAGGATTTGGACTGTTCCTGAAAAAACAACAACGCAAAGGACGAGGTCTTTATTTGAAGAAACAAAAAAACTGCTAGATAAGCTACCCCATAGAGCATTATACGATTCGGAAATTTAAAAAATGTGCTCGTCAGATGAAAATACCGCATTTTCGTGGAGTCTTTATGCGTGATACGTTGCCAACTTGTGGTCCTTGGCTGCGAGAATGCGCTGTATTGAACTTGGATTCTCACTTGAATGCGGGCACTCATTGGGAGCTACCCAATAAAACCGGCAATGCCGCACAATATTTCGATAGTTTCGGAAATCTCAAACCTCCAATGGAATTGGCAAGATATTTTGGGAGGGGTGTAAGAATTACATATAACAATAGTCAATATCAAAATTACAATCAGAGTAACTGTGGACATCTTTGCCTAAAGTTTCTACTTCATAATGTCCACCGCTGAGATGTATAAATCGCTGGCTGAAATGCATAAATATAAATCTTTGAGAGATTTCACCGATGCTGAACTGCGAGCTTTGTCAATCGAATATTTGATTGGGAACGCAGGACCTTGGGAGTTGCTGGATGTATGGCATAGATTACCACAAGACTACAAAAATCGATTCGCTTTGCAGATTCGTCTACCGTGTTTCATTCATTACAAAAATGAGTGTGGATTGTCAGCCCAATCACTAGAAGAAGCAGAGTATCATGGTCCAGTTAGCTCACAATATGAATGTTATTATTGTAATAAATGATTTTTCATCCAAGTTGTTGTTTATTATTTAAAGCGTGTTGCTTCCGACACTATATCAGTCATGTCTATGATATTGACGTTAACGAGTCGTTCTTCAACGCTTTCCATCGATTTCAATCCGCCCATTCAATTGGATTCTGATTCAGAATACAGTTTGGCTTTGCTCAGCTTCCATTCGTACAACAGTATACCAAACATTGAAGAAAATACGAAATTCCATTACTTTGAAAACGGTGGCAAAACTAGAGTATCGATATTCCTGCTGGCTCCTACGAAATTGGTGATATTGAGGCTTTGATTAGCAAACACATCACACCCAAAACGTACAAGGAAAACCCCGAGGAATTTTTCTACCTCAAACCGAATAATAATACGCTGAAAAGCGAAATATTCCGACCTGAAAACAGTTTGGCTCGCATTTTAGGGTTTTCGTCTACCCTTCTCAAACCCAACTTGCATTACGCATCAGATCTACCTGTGGATATCATTAAAGTACGCACCGTACACATAGATAGCAACATTACGTTTGGAGCATTCTACAACGACGTACCGTCTCATACGATATACGAATTTGCTGTTGGTGTTGATCCTGGTTACGCAATTGACGAAACACCCAACCACCTCATTTATCTACCCATTGCTCATAGAGACGAAATAAACAATATTACGCTGCGAGTGCTCGACCAAAATTCTCAACTGGTTGATTTTCGAAACGAAGAAATAATCGTTCGTTTGGAATTGAAGAGAAAATATGGTGCTAACTATTCATAAGAATAACTCACCACCATACCCCACCTCAGTCTTCACCAAGACCTTCAACGTGCGTCAACTGCTGTCACCTGCAAATAAACTGTTTTTGGAATCTCTCGGTTATCATGTTGTCCAATCAAGTGTTCAACATTTTTCGAAAACCACACAACGATGAATCCATACAGAAGGTGGAATGGCGGACTTACTACCCATAAGTCAAGTCCTTTCGCAACAATGACGTCATTGAAATCAATATCAATCAATCTGACGCTTACGATGCTTTGTATGATAGTCTGTTATTCATCAGTGGAAAAGTTGTGAAAACCAAAGGAGATGGTCGTGTAACATTCGTAAACAATGCTGGTGCTTTCATGTTTCAATCTGCTAGTTATGAACAGAGCGGTAAGGAGTTAGAGACGGTTCGTGAAGTTGGAATTGTTAGTACTGTCAGAGGCTTTCTCACCTACACCGACGAAGATATCAAGCACTTGGCCAATTCAAGTTGGACTTTTCCCAGCAACGCTGGGGTTATCAACACCACTGATCTATCATTCAATATGCTCATACCCATGAAGCATTTTTTTAATATTTTCAATGATTATCAATGTGTTTCCTATGGCAAACATACCATCCGATTTGTACGAGCTGCAGATGATAGCAACTGCTTCAAAATAGAGGAGACCGCTGGATCGCCGGCTGGTACGACAGCAGTCATGTTGGAAATTGAAAATATTGAACTCAAAGTTAAGAGAATCTTTCCGCACGATCAAATCAAATTGCAACTCTTGAAGGCCATCCAAGCTGATACTCCTATTCTCATGCCGTTCAGAAAATGGGAACTTCATATGTTGCCTGCTCTCACACAAGGTGCAAAAAGTGAAATATGGGCCGTCAAGACTTCCTCGTTTCTCGAAAGTCCTCGCTATGTGATTGTATGTTTCCAAAAAGACCGTGATTACACCAAATTCAACAATGATCCAACAATATTCGCTCATTCGAATATCGCCAATATAACGCTCACTCTAAACGGCGAGAATTATCCCAAAGAGAATATGCATCTGAATTTCGCAAAGGGGAATTTTTTGCAGGCTTATTTCAACTATGCACAATTCGGTCTCAGCTACAAAATTACTAATCAACATAATCCTCTGCTGAGCTCCACCGAATTTGTTGGTAAGACTCTCTTTGTCATCGATTGTTCCAGAAGGGATGAGAGCATAAAAAGTTCCACTGTTGATGTGAAACTCGAAATCGAGGCATCTGAAGGATTTCCTCAAAATACTAGAGCCTATTGCATCATTGTGCACGACACTGTTATTGAGCACCTCCCACTCAGCGAAATCATTAACAAATTGAACTGAACATATGCTTGTCACTTCAGTATCAATCACAGAGTCAACATGAGAATAGCTGTTATAGATATTCAAGGCTTTACCATCGAACAACAATTCCATCCTAAGGAGATTGCCATTAGGATTGGAATTCAATGTAGTAATTTTCTGCTGCTGCCAACTATACCATTTTCCTCTTTGAGTAGAGCAGATAAACGTACTGCCTGGTTCTTGGAGCGAAACGTTCATGGATTGAGGTATTCCTCTGGCTTTGTGGAATATCATCAATTAGATTCCATCCTCAAGAAAAATTTACAGAATGTTGATATCATTTATGTGCGAGGACTTCAAAAACGTGACTATCTTACAGAGAAATTTCATCAATTGAACCTACCTACACGTGTTGTGAATTTGGAGGACTATGATAATACGTCATGGATGGTTCCCACATTCGACGACAATGATGGTATATCACCTTGTATGCATCACATTGGGAACCGGACCAACTATAATTGCAGTCTCCGAAACGTAGATATTCTATACAAATGGCTATGTGATATGTTACCAAAATGAAACTGTACAATAAAATTTTTCTCCTCAAACTGTTTTATTTTTTACCTAAATGTTAGGTTGGTCAATTTGAAACTCTAAAACGCACAAAAATGTGATCTATATAGACGTTTTTCACGTTCCAAAAAACAAGTAAAAATACGAACGCTTAAACGCATAAAATATGTGACAAAAATATGCGTTTTAGCGCCCCAAAAAACAAGTAAAATTAGAAGCGGAAAAAATACACTTTTTACATTTATTTCTTATGGGGATTTGACATTTTAAAGCATACAAAATAGTCGTTTTTCGCGTTCAAAAAAACACCTAAAATTTTAAACGTCAAAACGTGCAAAAATGTTACTGCAATAAGCGTTTTTTGCGTTTCAAAAAACGAGTAAGATTTAAAATGCTGATTTTCACTCCAAAATCGCACGTTAAAAATGACGGACCCCTCACGAAAACATTTTGAATCCTCCCCATACCCCCAATGGTATTTTCTTCGACAAATGGCCGAGGCAACCATGTTTTTTCACTTAAATATTATGTTATGACCTGTATAACATTTGACAGCCGCCATGTTTTTTTAACCATTTTCGAAACACCACTATTATCATCACACTTTCAATCATTATTTTTTTTAAATATTCAAACACCGTGCTCTGGTAGCTGGAGAAATATATATCCCACATTTGTACATCAACTTGTACGAAGTCTCCGTGGAGGCAAGGCTAGCGTCACTCGCTACCAAACTCTCGCCGCTGGTTCAAACCTCGTTCTCGGAAATCTTTTTTTCTTTTTAAATTCAATTCAAAATATGTGTGCGCCGCGCTCTATTGGCAAAATGTTATCAATCAACTCGATCTCTCTCGACTACGTCACACGATGAACGCAGACCAGCGACGGCCGACTTCTACCGATCTCCTCCACGACTATTTCCGATGGCCCGTGGCAAGCTCGACCGTACTGCGCATGCGGTCCCAAAACCCCCTTTTGATCATCTACTCAAACAAGATAATAATTTTGCCAATATATAGCTGTAAACATAGCCAACCGAATAACTTTCCAGAAGAAAGTACTACGGGACCCATAAAACAATAAGAATTGATTAAAACTGAACTTTGAAGCTCATATTGAAACAAATATCTTATCTATTAACAAAATGTGATAGTATGCATGGTACGTTCTCTAATTAATCCAAAGTAGTAGTGTGAACTAACGATCTACCTATTTGATCAACACTTTAGCAAATAATAATAAAGTCATAAAACAATAAGATTAGGTAAGTATTTGAATACATTCAATTGAGTGTGTAAAAAGCAGTTATAGGTTTTAGTGAAGGAAAATCTACAAGTGACGCCATTAGCAATCTTTGTGAGAGCATTTACCAATCAGTTGATGATGGAGACCTAGCACTGTGTAACTTTGATCTTTCCAAAGCATTTGACAAAGTAGATTAGAACGATTTCTGACAAGGTCTCTACTGGCTTTTGATGCAAGGAGAAACACATTGTTTAAAATCGTCAAACTTAGAGCATCATGAGAAAGTTGTTTTGTGTGGAGTTTTTCACTGTGCTGGGATCAATTTTATTTATACTACTTATATATTTTCGAATTCCTACTTCGTGATGCAATTGATGAAATAACAAGTTTCACTGATGATACAGTGATATTTCACAGATATGTAAACTGGACAATTTTCATCTTCATAATTTGGTCACATGGACACCAAGAACTGTCAAGGTTTTCCAATCACCTGAATGGAATTCATCCACGGATTAAATTCACGAAAGAAATCGAAGAAATAAACCAGCTCGCATTTCTCGATGTTTTGATATTGAAGAGACCTGACGCCACACTGGGCCACACAGTATATCGCAAGGCAACACATACCAATAGATACCTGAACGCAAATTCACACCACCACCCGAAACAAATCCACTCGGTGGCAAAAACACTAATTACACGTTCACGTGGGCTGACAGACGACCAACACAGACAAAAAGAGTTACACACCATCGAGGCAACTCTACGTATGAATGGATACTCGGAGAAAATCATAAAAGCGGCTTCCAAAACCAGACCGAAACAACCTAAAACCCAAGAAACACCGGTTTCAAAAACTATACTACCGTACATAAAAGGAACCACGGCAAAATTTGCAGAATTCTCTGCCACCATAACATTGAAACAGCATTCGTACCAGAACGCACAATAATATCCATTTTCCGTAATCCGAAGGATCATATATCACTGGAGTCCCAAGGAGTTTATGAAGTACCATGTGGTGACTGTGACAAGACTTATGTCGGCCAGACCAATAGAAGAAATAACATTCGCAAGGATGAGCACAAAACATCAGTGAATGGCATAGTCGCCACATCCTCTGTATTTCAACATGTACTAGCGACAGGACACAATATCAAAATCGAGATCACAAAGACATTAGTGAGTGACGAAAACTTCTACTTCCGTTCAATCAGAGAGGCCATCGAAATCGAAAAACGACCAAACAATATGAACAAAAGGGATGACGGACAAAGATTACATGGAAAACAATCTTTATCAATACATCAAATTAAACAGGACAAACCAAAACAAAACTTGGCGCGTAATAACTCAGGCAGAAATAGGTAGACAGGTCAACCCAGGCAGAGGAGACAACCCAGGTAAAAAGTACCAGCCACCCCTATAAATTAAGAAGCCGAGGTCAAGCGAATCAGTCTAGTTTGAAATATATATTGATTTTGCCTTATGGTACTAATTCGGAGTGCATTTGTTTCAATTTCTAGAGACCTCACAAAGCCGTGCTGATGAGTTGGTAACAACGAAACAGCGCTGTCCACGGATGGTGAGCTCTCGGAATTGAATCGAAAATACTCTATTCACTATATAAGAGTGCAATCAAATGACGGAAATAAAAAATGTTTTTTTTTTGTTCTATCCGTCAGCCGGTCCTGTACCCTTATTACGAGCCACCCTCAGAAGTCATCAAGAGACATAAGATTGTCCAAGTACGTCGGTACCCCATCCAAACCGTTGTCTACTTATCGACAGTACCCGACTTATCCGTAACAGCTGTCTTCATAACTATTCAGAAGCACCGAGGTATTGCTTCAGTTGCTGTTTCATTTATCCTTAATGGAGAAAAATGTAATATTCAGGGGTTCCCTTCCCTCATCCCAACTAGAGGAAACTCTCAAGGAACCCCTATCCCCTCATCTTAAACCGAGCAGAAGACACAGATAAGCTCTTCTGAGTCATTATGTTGAATATGAAAATGAAGAAGTGAAGTTCGAAAGAGGAATACAGAATAACTCTACTAGCAATCTCCTGCTATCCATTTGTTCACGGAATGTTTGAACTCCTTGAACCTAATATAATTCGTCTGATTTCTGTAAAATACTCTTATACTTGGACGCATTACCAGTTTTTTTAAACAGTTAAGATGTATGATGTTAACCTCAGAATAACTAAATTGATATAACTCAGAAGAAGAAGGCCTCTTTTTGGATGCGGCTAATGAAACCGTATATTTGCAAAAGTTTTCAGAAACATATATGGAAGGGTTCAATTTTGATTCAATAAAAATTCCTCCTGGTACGCCAGCAGTATGTTCAACTATTTTGATTTAATCAAGAAGCATGGTTTCTGGGCTTTGGGGCCGTGGTCGGTTCACCTCCGTGGAGGCGGTTTTTACGGTCGTTTCGCTCACACCTGCGATGGGCATCTTCAGCATGGATTTTGTCTTTTCGAAGACCGAAGTAATACTGATCCGGCGGTTGGAGGGTCCTCGCAATTAATAGTCACAGCCTGGCTAAATACTTCGTTTTGAATAATTATCATTTGTTTTGCTTAGGATGTTTGGGATACCTGACCGGATGGGATGTTGCCATTGTCTACCTGCATGATTACGGTGTCATGATTATCCTGTCTTACCTGCTCGATTGTGGTGTGTTGAAGTGGTTGTATAACGATTGTGTTATTTGATGGTTTCATTTTCGTGTTTTTCAGGGCTGGGTGCAGGTTTCGTTGATCTTCAGGGATTCCTCTTTTCTCTTGAATTTATTTTTGTGTATCTCTATTGCTTCTCTATAGAGGGGGGCATAGTAGTAACTTGTGGTCGAGTATCTTGGAACTGGATATCATGGACATCCAGTTCCAGTCTACCAATGTTGAGTATGTCAATGTACGGGTCGGCTACTTTAGCGGTATAGATGGATATCAGACTAAGAGGCCTATTTTGTAACGCATAACGATGTCGTTAGTGAACGATAATCGGTAATTAACGATATTTGCGATTCTGTAGCTAGATATCGTTATCGTTATTCTACGATAAAATTTATCGTTTGTATACGACGTCGATGGAGGTATCTTTATATTGTTGTTGGTGGATATCAAACATGAAACATGATTTAATTCACAGAACATACTGGTATAGGTGATTATTTGAAATTTGGATTAGAATCTAAATATTTGGAAAGAGGAAAGAAAGAGCGGTCAGCACAAATTTTGGGATATTTCAAAGTGGGGGAATTTGTTCAATAAAAAAATTAACAACCAGAGACAACTAGTACAGCTACTTAGAGAAGAGATATTGCGCAGGTGGAATACATGAATACTACGATATTCTCAGAACTTATATGAACGTTCAAAAATGATCTATAAAACTATTTGAGACAACAGCGACTCAGAATACTGGGGGACACAAGCAAGCCGTTTGAGTTACCAGATATTCTTTTTCGGCAAAAGTACAGATCGAATAAAGAGGCAGTACAATAATTATTCGAAGAAGTTGTGATGTTCATGTTACCAGCACAAAGAAACACAGGAACAGCTCCTGTAATTAGGGTGAGATGAAAATAGATGCCATGCATATTTCGAGTGTGTCATTTGTATGTTCACAGTTTTTTTAGCACATTATTATTTCAAGCGCATGGCAGCTACCAGAAACCTGTAGGATCAGACAGACACAACAGTTTATCTCAACCGAATGTCAGCAGATCTGTTCACGAGGTTGTTGATATGGCTTTATAACAAGTAACACTTGCAATTATGTGTCCGTGAGGAACGTTGCACAAATAGAAGACAGATATAATTCAATTTCCGTAGGGGGAAATAGTTGTTTTCTGTCAGATATTTGCTTTAATGTCCACTGTGTGGAATTATGTGGAGAGAGAGATGAAATATTTCACACAAAACATGAGTATGTAGCAATAATGTTCAATAATAACGAATAATTGATGAATTTACAGATTCTTTATGAAACATGAGGTACCAGGAATCATAGGATGTATAGATTGCACCCATATAAAAATTATTCCACCTAGTTTTCAGAATCATTAGTTCTAATGGCGTTGAGAAATGCCTCAAATTGGCTCTTAAAGTCGTCTTTTATTCATACCCCGCTGCTTCTTTGTTATCGGTTTGGCTGTAGTCATAGTCAAGTCTGGATGAAAACAATCATTATTTATTACAGATTATATTAAATTGTTTATTATTATGTACGTATATTTGATTCAAACTGTAACCAAATTTCATTCTGACAGCAGCCAACTTCGTTCAAACGCGCGCACAAGTATCGACAAACGTTTTTGGTCACAAAACATTAAACTTCAAGTACCAACATTTACCAAATCCATGTAATACTGTTACCAGATTTTGTTCTAACGACATCGATCTGAATGTAATTTAAGAATTTATCGTTATGAATGTCGTTGGCGAAAATGTCGTTAGCGCAACGATATCGTATTCTAACGACAATTTACTGAATAAGCCTCTGAGCATGTGCATTCGGTGTTTGTCCTATTATGGATATATGCGGTTATGTCAAAATGATGGGTATTGTGAATCATCAATCGGAGAATGTACGAATTTGAGGATTTACTTTACTTCAAAAAGCCATTTCTGCGAAAATGAGTTTCTTTGAAAATCTCATTCGGATCATTTACAGGTATGTCGAAATCCGGATACAAGAATGTAAAGTTGATATTTATGAATTCTGAAAATGTTCAGTCGTGTAAAAATCTGTCTGATGATGTGGAGTATGACATTGTACGGTTCGAAAAAGTACAGTATATAAATTTCCGTTTCTGAATAATACACGATTTGATAAAGTGAAATCGGATAGTTTCTTGGTATGATTTAGTACGTTCTGAAAATATATGTGTTCCCAACCCAAACACCCCAATCAAAACAAATGAAAATTATTCAAAACAAAGTAAGTAGCCATGCAGGCTGTGATTATTAATTGCGATGCTCCTTCAAGCGCATTATCAGTATTACGTCGCTCTTGGAGAAGACAAAATCCATTCTGAAGATGCTCACCTCAGCTGTAAGCGAAACGTCCGTAAAAACCGCCTCCACGGAGGTGAACCGACCACGGCCCCAAAACCCGGAAACCATACTTCTTTATTATATTTCCGGCCGTGAAAGCCTTCATTCTATTTCAATTTACTAAAGAATTGGTATTATTTTACAGGAGCCAGTTCAAGTGAATATTACAGCGCGAAAGAAGACCAGACACAACATACTGTCGAAAGGAAAATTTCTGAGAATATTACTCCAAACGTTCCCTCAATCAAGGTAACCAACGCAACTAATGTCAAAGAAGATAGTACTGAAGATGAACAAGAAATAAATTATGGAAACAACATTCCAGACCATGGCGAAGAAGATAATACTGTATGGATAAGTGCAACAAATATGTCAGCTGAAAACATAGACGAAAATGTCAGTTCACCATATCAAAATCAAAACCCTGCTCAGTTTGTGACGCCAATTTTTCCAAACTACAAAATGAAACAAGTAAATATTGTAATGCCCTCACCTATTACCAAGAAAGAAATGGGCATTAAATTTCATGGGGCAGTACAAATTTCTTCAACGCCAAATTGTTCTAATATACCTGTGAAATCTGCTCCTAAGCATAGAGATATTTTCAGATGTGAAGAATCACTACCATCGTCTTTT
The DNA here is from genome assembly GCA_958502065.1 of Chrysolina americana. NCBI lineage: Eukaryota > Metazoa > Arthropoda > Insecta > Coleoptera > Chrysomelidae > Chrysolina > Chrysolina americana. Next base: position 37,446,259 of record OY293420.1, read on the forward strand.
GATTCTAACAGTGGATTAACGCATGCCCGAACTAACAATCGAAGCGATATCAAAAATAGTAGAACAAATGTCAATGAACTTTCTACTACAGAGAATTGTAGGAATGTTATGACGGAACCTTTGCTTGAGAACTCTGATGTTTCGATGCACTCCAAACTTTGGACATCAGTTAGCAGAATTGTCAAGAATGTGACTGATGCATTACAGGGCTTTTCGAGTGTTGAAGGAATTACTCCGAGTTCTACGAGATCGCTGAAAAGACATTCATCTGATGATGACTTTATGGAAGCGGGGCCATATATCAAGCGATATAAACTGACAGAAATAAAGTGCCGTCGAACTATAAGGGAATTGCCTCCAATCGAAAAGTTTCTTGAACCATACATATTACAGGAATCAAATGAAATTCAAATATGTGCAATGAATAACCCAGAAGAAAGTATGGAAAAATCTTTTGCCGATAAAGCAACCCAAACAGAGGAAAGTATTTTTTGTTTATGAACTTACTGAAAACTGTTTTTTATGTAATATGGAAAAGAATTGTGTCATATTCAATATTAATTTTAATAAACAAATTTATGTGAAACATGTCAATTCATTGCAAGATACATTTGCTAATCTCTTTTTCAGAACATTGATGTATCCTGAGTGTTGACATAAAAGCGTATATTGAAAACAAATTAGGAAAACATTTTTGGTGAAATTATTTATTTTTTATAGCAGGTTTTTTCAATTCATAGTCTAAAATGTTCATATCCACCTTCTATTCAAATGTTTTCTATTATTAAAGTTTTATGAAGTGAATCGTGATTTTCTTCATTACATATTGGGTGTTCCTCAATGATATGCGAGTTATTCGAGGGTGAAACATGCAAAATTATATTAATAGTTTTCTCAATAATCTGAGCTCCAAAAACGTTCATTTAGAAAAATACGGGGTTATGAAATTAAAGGAAAAAGAGAGAAATTACTTGATATTTCCAAAACCACATGAGATTTATTGAAGGTTCATATTTTTCATTACTTACATCATTTTCGTTTTTAGCAGTGGCATGCTCACGAGCCCTGACTTTTATTTTTTATAACAATATTTTTTATAAGGTTTCGATTACATAGATTGGTTTTCACAGCGAATGGGGGACATAGCCAAATTTGTGAAAGCTACAACTTGGATATCGTTCGTTCCCATATGCGCATCACCTGATGAAGTGAACGTGCCATGATGCCAAAGTTGCAAAAAACGTTGGCAAACAAACGATAATCTTCATAAAGATCGCAATCATACTACACTTGCGCCTTTCGCGGATAGGCACATGCGCAGTGCAATATGCGCTACAAAAAGTATTTTATGGTGCTCATCGTTTTCCATAACTGATTAGATTAGATTAGTTTGGGGCTTCTGTGCCATAAGCATCTACACCGCGACCTTTGCAGATCTATTGTGTGTGCCCTCGAAATCGAATCGAAGATCAACCAAATGGAATATTACAGGAAATCCTTCTGGGATTATTATTGAAATATTCGAATAGATTATTATTATCCTATTACTCCAGAATATTTCAAAAATATACAATGCTTTCAAAAAAATATGATGAAACTGAAGGGAACATTAATTCTGAAATGAATTAAATATTTTTTAGGTGTGGAACATGTAGCTTCATAAATTTTGGGAATAACATTTCAAATTATTTAAAAATATAAAATTCCAAAATCATATACCTGGCATGATTAAATAATAGTTATTCTACAAATTTCAAGGAATTACTTCATGAGATTCCTACATTTTATTTGAATCACATATATTGACATTAAAGTGAGTTGGCAGGATGACAAGGAAGGAGAAACAGTTAAAGGCAATAGGGCGCACTCTGTGAGTGGTCATTGAAATTGCGTGAAGTTCAAATTGACAGACAGCCCCTTGGATCAACGAGTTGAAAGTGTGTTAATTATTAGTTAACCTAACGTGACCTGACTAACTTAAAAAATTGTTAGGATATAATAACGACTATTATCCAAAATTTAGATAGAACGTCCCACATGCATTTCATATCAACCAATCACACATCGCGTCCCCGTGTATCCGCCGAGGTTGGTGTTTGAGGTTATGTGTTCTCTGTGATGTGTTTGTGGCACCTTTTTGTCTAGTATGTATGGGACCGTGTAGTTGTGGTCTTTGTATTATAAGAGATTTATCAGTGTTTTCATTCAATAACACTAAGGTAAGGTTGTGTGTAAATAATAGTTGAAAATGTCGAAAGAGATGAGCAAGAGACACTTCAGAAGAAAGGATAAAAAGCAAATCCATACTGCGTAAAATTACCAAAGACTATGATTCGGATGGCAAGAAGAAAATTCATAGTATAGGTCTATATGCAGTTTAATGATCAATTAGAGTAAGAGTCTTTCGAAGACTTTTGAGGGTTGTACTCTTAAGGGTGTGCAGCTGGTTGACGGAAATAACAAAAACAACAATATCCTTTGGACTTGTTCAAAGGAGAACTATTATTGAAAAACATCTGAAATGAATAAGTTTTCCACAATTTCAGGTTTATAAATCTACGATAATTGTTTTGCCAAACGCAGTGGCTATTTCAAAGTGGTGTACCTAGTATACTGTAACGATTTCGAGACCGGCCCTGATCATCCAATTAGTGGTGCACACTCGAAATGTAAACAAGTTCTCCGCTGACAAACACATGAATCACGTGGGAGAGACGCGAACTTTCTAACGAAGGTTCTGGGGACATCTAAGAAGTCGCCCGAAAGGCTCGAATGGTCGAGACCTGTAAAGTCGCCCGGCGGGAGATGGCAGAAGAGTCAGAGATAGCCACGGAGAGTTACAAAAACTTCACGAAAATTCGAGAAACCTAGAAGAGAAGCTCCTAGAAAACTCAGAAGGCATGGGAAGAGAACTTTGTAGTGTAGCGAATCGAACGGGAACTGTTGAAGCAAAGATGGAGAAAATCATAGATCGCATGGAGGAAGAAATAAAAAAAATTAAGGAAACGCTCCACGATGAAATGAAACAGAAATCGGCAAGATAAAGGAAAAATTCAGTGAATTGAAAAAGCGAATGGATTATGCGCACACCCCGTAAACTTCCAACAAAAACTCAATGCTGGACGTCAGTATGAACCTGCAGGAAGTTCAGAAGGACATCAAAAATTTCAAGATCAGTGCTCAACCTGGAAAACTCGCATTGAAACCGCCTCAGTTCGACAGCTATACTCCATGGGCAAACTACCACCGACAATTCGAAGCTGCTGCCATAGCAAATGGATGGAATGCTGGGGAAAAAGCTTTAGCATTGACACTGGCATTGCGTGGTGATGCCACAAACATTTTACAGACCCTCACCGCCCAACAACAGGAGGACGATGAACAGCTGATTAAACATCTAGAACTACGGTATGGTCAGGCCCATCTAGAACACGTGTACCATTCACAGCTGAAAAATCGATGCCAGAAATCAAGCGAATCCCTGCAAGAATTTGAAGCCGACATTGCACGCTTGGTTCGTCTTGCGTACCCAGCTACACCGGAAAATGTTATAGAGCGGCTAGCGGTCCAGGCATTTTTGGATGGACTTCGTGACCAGGAAATCCGGCAAGCCCTAACACTAGCTCGCCCCACACATCTCGTGGATGCATTGGCACACGCTGTAGAATTTGAAGCAGCAAAGCAATCCTGCAAAAGCCAGAGTAGAGTCCGGATGATCGAGGAAGATCCACAGCCACAGGAGTCCGCTAATATCGAGGCTGTCATGAGAAAATTAATGAAGGAAGTCCTGCCTGAAAGAAAACAAATAAGGTGCTGGAATTGCGGGAAAATTGGCCATGTGCGTAGCAAATGCCCAACTTTTAAAGAAGCGACACCGACACAGGAAAACTAAAGAAGGTCGATAAGGAGGGGCAGTCGTCGGTCTGTATCCAGCAAGCCCAAAGTAACAACGCTGTCCTTCAACGACAGAACAAAGGTGTTTTTGTAGACGATCTCATCAACAACGAGCCTCGCACCATGCTGCTTGATACAGGTGCGACTAGGACAATCCTACTTTTGCCAAAACAGCGGCAAGAATTGAATCATCGAATTGGAAGATACGCACAGCAACAGGAGGCCGGCAACTGTGTATGGTGAACTTCCGATTGAATTGACTTTGGGCAGTACTAAACTGAAACACCGGGCTCTAGTAGCGGATATCGAGGATGATGCAATCATAGGAATGGACATCATGAACTCCAGAGGTTCGAGTTGAATTTCAGAGACGGCGTCCTACGAGTCAATGGAGAAGAGTTGATGCTTCACGGGAGAAGTGAAGAAATGATTCGTGATCTGCTGGCTGAAGATGTGAGCGTACCGGAGAGGGCTGAAACCATTTTGTAGGCTCGCCTTGATGGGGGTGCGAGCAACGGAAACGTGGTGATGTTCGAGCCCAAGCTCCATGATGAGAAAATTGGACGAGGAATCGCACTAGGGAAGACCTTATTGCGAGTTGATAAATTTGTGCCGGTAAGGGTAATGAATGTCAATTATTGCCCTGTGACTTTGAAGAAAGGAACAATTCTGGGGCACTGCTTGTCAATTTCCTCTGTGATAAGGAGTTTTCGCGGCACTGTTAGTCAAGCCAGTAACATGCCAGCAGAATTGGAGAAGTTGGTTGCTATCTCGTCCAAGGACATGAGAGAATTGAGAGAACTAGTCAGGAAGTATCAGGACATCTTCGATACCGGAGTAGGCAGAGGCGGTAGAACAAAGGTCGTTCAACACAAGATAGATACTGGAAATGCCCGACCAATCAGGCAATCAGCCAGAAGACTTCCTCTCGCCAAAAAGGAGGAGGCTGACAAAATAGTCTACGACATGGAGAAAGACGGAGTCATCGAGCCATCCGACAGTCCCTGGTCCTCTCCAGTCGTGTTGGTGAAGAAAAAGGACAGCTACCCTCTCCCAAGGATAGACGACACGCTAGACACGCTGGCTGGATCTACGATTTTCTCGACCTTAGATTTGAAGGGCGGATACTGGCAGATAGAACTGGCCCAGGAAGATCGAGAAAAGACAGCTTTTACCATCGGCTCCGGATTATGGCAGTTTACAGTTATGCCATTCGGCCTCTGCAATGCTCCAGCCACGTTCGAAAGATTGATGGAGACGGTTTTGAAAGGACTATCATGGAAGACGTGTCTGGTGTATCTCGACATTATTGTGGTTGGCAGATCGTTCGAGGACCATGTAAAAAACTTGGAAGAGGTATTTCAGCGACTGAGAAGCTCCGGACTGAAACTGAGCCCTGAGAAATGTCATCTGTTTCAAAAAGAAGTACGTTATCTCGGCCACATTGTCTCTGGGAAAGGAGTGGCAGTAGATGAGCAGAAGATCAAAGCTGTTAAGGAATGGCCCATTCCGAAAGACATTCACCAGCTTCAAAGCTTTCTTGGCTTGTGCACTTACTATCGCCGATTCGTGCTGGGATTTGCTAACATCGCAAAACCACTGACCAGGCTCACGGAAGGACAAACAAAGTGCCACTGGTCCGATGAATGCCAAGATTTATTCAGGAAGTTGAAAGGAGCTTTGATCAACGCACTAATCCTGAGCTACCCCCTTCCAGACGTGAAATTCATTTTGGACACGGACGCCAGTAACGTGGGACTTGGAGCTGTCCTGTCACGGATCCAGGAATGACAGGAAACAGTCATAGGTTATTTCAGCGAGACCCTCAGTAAACCGGAGCGGAATTACTGTGTCACCAGGCGGGAGCTGTTGGCTGTTGTCAAAGGAGTAGAACACTTCTACAAGTACGTGTATGGGAGAAGGAAGACGAGCAGAGGAGAAGGAATCGACACTCTGCAGAACTACGGCAGTGGATGATAACTGGAATGACCACAGGATCCAGAAAGACCAAGAGAAAGATCCAGATCTTGGTTTTTGTCATCGGCTGGAAGAAGAGTGATCGAAGACCGTCGTGGCAGGAAATAGCCAGTTGTTCTCCAGTCGTCAAATCTTACTGGGCCCAATGGAACTCGCTCACCCTGGACAATGGAGTCTTGAAGCGTGTGTTGGAGTCGGAGGATGGCGGGGAAGAAATACGTCAGGTAGTAGTTCCCAGGAGCAGAAGACAAGGAGTACTCCGAGAAATCCATGATGGGGTCACCGGAGGACATCTGAGAGTGACGAAGACCCTCCAGAAAGTTAGGCAACGATTTTACTGGGCCAATTGTCAAGCTGAAGTCAAGGACTGGTACAGAAAATGTGTTGTATGCGCTGCCAGTAATGGGCCTCGAACAAGACCTAAGGTCCCAGTAAAATGTGGGCAGCCCATTTGAAAGGATCACCATTGACATCGCTGGCCCGTTTCCCCAATCTGATCACGGGAATAAGTACATCCTTGTGGCGATGGACTACTTCAGCAAGTGGGCCGAAGCCTATGCCCTGCCCAACCAAGAAGCCATCACCGTTGCCGACGTCTTGGTGAAGGAGTGGATTTGTCGATTCGGAGTTCCGCTGGAGCTGCATTCGGACCAAGGCAAAAATTTTGAGTTGAACCTGTTCCAGGAAATGTGCCAGATGCTAAATATCCGAAAGACGAAGAACACAGCTCTACATCCACAGTCCGATGGAATGATGAAGCGGATGAATAAGACGATAAACCGCCACCTTTCCAAGGTAGTCTCTGACCACAAAAGGATTGGGACCAGTACCTTCATTTGTTCCTGATGGCATATCGTTCCGCAGTTCATGAGTCAACCGGCCAAACCCCTTCTAGTGTTATTATGGGCCGAGAGCTGCGACTTCCTTGTGACCTGAAGTTTGGGACGCCACCAGGGCAAGACACTGCGGGAGATGACTACGTCAGTAAACGACAGCGAATGTACGACATCCATGAACGGGTCCGTTTGAACATCCAGAGTGCCATCGACAGAATGAAGGAGACCTACGACATCAAGGCTGATGCTGGTGGATATCAAATAGGTGACCTTGTCTGGCTATACAACCCTAAACGTCGCCGTGAACTATCACCGAAGCTTCGGAACTCGTGGGAAGGTCCATATATGATCATGAAAAGGATAAACGACCTTGTCTACCGAATATATAAGCCACCACGAGGAAAACTTAGGGAAGTCCATTTCAATAGGTTGTCCCCTTACGCCGGAAACCACGACCAAGTCCGCACCGTCAGACCATCGGAAGACGAAATGACGTTCCAGAGGTTTATGTCTCTGTACTCAAACGGACAGAAGATTCAACATGGGGTAACCCGAGAGGAGCCACGAGACCTTTTCAAGGTGCCTGCCGACTACGCGTTAGCTCACTGTGTGGCAGAAGATCTCCAAATGACCAGAGGCATAGGATTATTGTATATGGGACAAATGTCTTCTACAGTGGTAAACTAAATCTAACTTAGTTACTAGGCAAATTATTTCAGGTAATTGAGAACCTACAACCTATACCCACCACACAAATATTACTTTCATGATAATGAAGTCACAGGAATTCAAATAATAATAATGGTAAGAGCAATAATTTAGTAGACTTCTTTACTTGCAGAAACCACTGCAATGTGTTGCAACAGTTGTCGTGCAAACCTAAAATTGGGGATATCGTTTAACAAAAACGTAGGATCTAGTCACAAACCAAAGATATTTAAGCTTTCCAACTTTTTTTTTAAACGCCGATAGAAATGGTAATGTAAGTTAGAAACATATATAGCTCAGGCATGTTGCTAACTTATCTTTTTTAGGTTCCACGGTGATAATTTTCTAATTTTGTTTTATGAGCCTTAGAAGAGATTTTATGTATTTTTTTTAAATATATTAAAATGATTATATTGAACCTGTCAAATCTTTTATTTAATAATTATTCCTGGAATATTCAATTGAATATTCCTGGGACTTTCTCAGAGCGGACATTTGTATGATCATAGAATAATCCATTGGAATAATCATTCAATCATTCTATGGAATATACCAGGAATAATCTCGAAGAATATCCTATGATTATTCTAATAATAGTCCTGAATATTCCTGGAATATTCATTTGAATATTCCTGATACTTTTTCAGAGCGGACATTTGAATAATCTTAGAATAATCATTAGATTAATTATAGAATAATCCAATCTTCTTGGATAATATTCTGGGCATATTCCAGGAATATTTTTGTGCTATCTGGGTATGCTCATATGTTTATTGCGCCTACTATATGCCCTGTGAGGAGTCTAACTATTATTCTAGTAGTGCTTCTTCTCTGGCTTATTATATATTCTGTGAATGTTAGCAGCGGTTTTTTTAGAAAAAAGTTGAGGTAATGAAAAACACGCTGGCTTGCAAAAATGAACTTACTCTTTATTCGAAAAAACTGACATAAAATAGAATGCAACGTCATCTACCACAAAACCAGGAAACATAAAGGGTATTAAGTCTCAACATGAAACATGAAATATTTCGAACTATTTACAACACCCCTACTAGTTTGAAATATTTTTCAAGACTGTAAGCATTAATAATTTTAACACAACTTACAAATTCGCAAAACCTAAAAGTTTCAAAAACTTATAGTGTTTGTTTGCTCCCAAGGCTTACGATAAAATATCTGCAGGCATATCATTTGTCTGCAGATATTCGGTACTGATCAAACCACTTGCTACCGTTTCTATGACGAAATGGTGACGCACATCAATGTGTTTTGACCTTTTGTGAAATGTTGGATTCGACGAAAGCTTTAGGGCACTTTCACCATCACTATATAGTAAAAAACAGTCAAGAGAGCTTCTCAATTCTCCTAGTAGGTTTCTCAAATATATAGCCTCCTTAGCTGCCTCAGTCAAGGCCATATACTCTGCCTCAGCACTGGAGAGTGCAATGGTTTTCTGTTTGTTGCTCTTCCAGGATACTGCACAATTTGAATAGGTAAAACAAAAACCAGTATAGGACCTCCTATCAAGAGAATTGCTGCCCCAATCAGCATCTACAAATCCCAATAAACCTTTGGAATCCTTTTCAAACTTTAAACATAAATCTTTAGTTTTCTTTAAATATTTCAACACTCTTTTAACACTTTGCCAATGAGTAGTGTCATGGCAGTTGTTAAATTGACTTAAATTGCTGACACTGTAAGAAATATCAGGCCGAGTCATGACCGCTAAGTACATCAGCCCACCTGTCAACTGTTGATATGGTATAGAATCACAATTATTGCCTTTTAAAAGATTTGAATTCTTTTCCTTCGGCGTATCCACTAACTTCCAATCTGCCATACTAAACTTGGGTAACAACTGGTCTATGTAATTTCTTTGGTCCAATGTTATGACATTTATTGTTTTGTCGATATTGATATTCATTCCCAAAATTTGCTTAGCCTGGCCTAAATCTTTCAATTTAAAATTTAATACCAATTTCCTTTTTAAAGCATTTGATTTTGAGATATCATTCGAAAAAACGAAAAAATCGTCAACATACAACGCAATAACTGTCATAAGACTGTTATCATGTTTAATAAAGACACATAGTTCAAAGTTAGACTTGTACTTTAAACCAGTCAAGACATCTTCAACTTTCTTGTACCAAACACGGGACGACTGTTTGAGTCCATAAATTGCACGTTTCAGTTTCAATACTTTGTTATCCTGACCTGGTCTTGTAAACCGCTCAGGTGGTTTCATAAAAACAGTCTTCTCTAAATGGCCATGCAAGAATGCTGTGGTTACGTCTAGATGAAAAATTTCTAAACCTAAATCTACACTTAAAGCTATTAACAATCTTAGAGTGGAATGCCTAACAACAGGCGAGAATGTTTCATTATAGTCCACTGCTTCTTTCTGAGTAAAACCCTTAGCTACTAACCTGGCACGATAGGTTTTGACATTTTCACTATCACTTTTGATTTTATAGACCCACTTACACTGCACTAAAGCACCATCTCCACGAGAGTTCACCACATCCCATGTATCATTTTCTTCTAGATTCTTCATATCTTCCATCATGGCTCGCTTTCACATGTTACCATCAGACCTGGACACAGCTTCGGAAAAAGTTTCTGGAGCTTCCTCAGGGAACTTCCTGGGAATGGTTTCAGCTGTTGAAGTTGAGTATAAAACATAATCATCATATGTTTTCACTTTTCTCTGTCGCTCAGATTCTGAATTTTCACTGTCATTTGCAGACTCCGCTTCATATACCCTGACTGGCAGCTCTGGCTCGTAGTCGCTATCACGTGAATCATTTTCTGACTGCATATATCACTAGAGGTATCATAAACTGAAGTATCGTGGAAATTTGTTCCTTCTTCTTCTGTTAATCTATTGTCAGTGTCGTACTCATCATTGTCCCCCACTGAATCTGGTATCGGATTCGAGACTTCAACAGTTGTGATATTGAGAATTCTGGTTTTCAAATCCTCATGAGTATTCACATCTCTACTTGTTGTTATAGACCCTATATAGCCCTTTATTTCTTCAGAATAACCAACCAGAATGTGTTTGATAGACTTTTTATCAAACTTAAGTCTTTTTTCTTTGGGTATATGTACCATAACAGTACTTCCAAAAATGCGCAATCCTGATAAGTCTGGTTTTTTACCATGCCACATTTGATATGGAGTCTTTCCATTCAAGCTGCTGGAAATGCTTCTATTCCTCAAATAGTTAGAAGTATTGACGGCTTCACCCCAAAATCGTTTTCCTAGTCCAGCATCGAATAAAAGGCACCTTGCCTTTTCTACAATGGTCCGGTTAAATCTCTCAGCCATCCCATTTTGCTCAGGGGTATAGGTATTAGTTTTTTGATCCCCCTTTTGAAACTTTCGAACTCCTTGCTACAAAACTCGCCTCCTTGATCAGATCTGAAAATCTTAATCTTCTTCCGTTTTTGATTTTCTATCATGGCATTGAATTGTTTGAATCGCTCGAAAACTTCACTTTTTGCTTTAAGGAAATACACAAATGACATTCTACTGAAATCATCAACAAAGAGTAAAAAAAACTTTGAGCCACCTAGCGCCTCAGTGCTCCTCGTACCAGCAGTTGAAAAAGGCAGCCTGGACTGTTTGCCTTCGCAGCACACACTACAATTATTTTTGTTGATCTTCGACATCGTTTTTACTGTCAAGCCATTAACACAGTCTTTCATTCTATTCAGATTCTGACTGTTCATGTGTGCTAGCCTTCTATGCCACATTTCCGACTCATCACACACACCCAACATACAATTTTCTTCTTTCAAATCAAGTTTATATACTCCATCAACTAAGCTTGCTGTAGCCAACAATTTATTCATTTCAATTAAATTTATTAGCATCAATCAAGATTACACATCTAGTATTCCTGGAATATTCCTCAGGTGTCTTAGATAGGATATACAAGACGTTTCCATATTTGGACCAAAGAGTATTAATGATTCTATACTAGCGCGCTGATGCTTGATTCATAAATGATTTTCGTTTCTCTATGGCATAATCTCTATTTTGATAAGTACTTAGCAAAATTCACATTTGACAGAGAATGACTAATGACTTATACATTTCAACTCAGTTTGCATGCAGCTGCCTTGTTATTTAAACTTTCCGCCATTACAGTGACCAATCACACAGCGCTCATGGTATAAGTTATTCCGAGCACGTCAACAAGTGTCGTCTGTTGTCTGGGAGGTTTCAGGTTTCATTATTCATTTCGATTTGTTTTATTGAGTATTTGAATTGTTTTTTTTTATTTAGTGATGTGTGTAGTGTTATCATATAAAATGTAAGTAAACTAACTGTTACCTCGCAAAATCCTCCGACCGATTGAAAGAAATTAGTAAGTATGTATAGAAGTTACAATCTTATATATTTTTACATTATTTTTACTGAAGACTTATTTTAAGAGTCAATTTAAAACCTTTATAAGTAAATGAACAACCACCCATTCATTTTGAGATTTGAGAGGCATTGTTTACAGTTTCGAATTCTACACATTAGACATACAAATGCACATATATTTTATTTAAAAACATACCAAATATCAAATCGCACAATAAATTTTTTTTTCAGGGTTCTCAATTCAGCAGCCTTGACGGATGTCCCAGAAATGAACGAGTAAATAGGGTTTGATTTTTTTCTTATTTTGAAATTAGATATCACACAATGTTGAAATTTAAAAATAAAGCAATTGTACCTTTGTAGAGATGAACTTTTTTTTCTGAATTATATATAACCCTCAAATTGTAGAGCAACTGTAGACGCGTGTTTCAGACTGTTGGTCATCATGAGTACGGTGTAGCCAAGTGCAAAGATGTATAACACTTTTTACGAAGTCAGAAGTGTTGCACATCTTCGCACTTGGCTTCACTGTACTGATGACCAACAGTCTTGAACATGTGTCTATGGTTGCTCTATAATGTAACGATTTCGAGTCCGGCCCCGAGACCGGCCCTGATCTAATTAATTATGCACCCTCGTTCAACTACAACAGCATATCTGCTGGCGTACAGATCGCCGAGAACAAGCTGGAATAAATCGATCAATTTGATACTGTTCGAAGAGCCATCTAGATGAAATGTTCTATACTCCAGAATAATCGAGAGAGCCTTGCGACTATATAACCGCTGGCGGAACAGTCAGAGTTCAGAGTTAGTTACAGTTCCAGAGTTCGCTGATAGATAGCCACAGTAGAAATAAATTGAAATAGTTATTGAAGTCAATGTTTTAGTGAATAATTGTTGTAAATAGTGTTTCAAATAAATTAGGAAAATTAGTTAGTGCAGTTTTACTACATTTGGCGTCAGAAGTGTGGATGTTTAAAATAAATAAGTGTTCGCCGTTTAAAAACTGATACACGTTTATCGCGCCTCATAGACAGTCAGTGACCCGTTGAACATTTGAGTGCAAAGTGGACAGTTTTGCGCGTCGCGGGACAATAAACTGAAAACTGTGTGTGAAATAAATAATAGACTGATATCTCGGTAAAGACAATAAGAGACAAAATGTTTCCGAGAAGAGTTCACCTAGTTGACCTTAAAGTTAGTGAATTAAAGCAAGAGTTAGAGGAGCGTGAGTTAGAAACAACTGGAAAAAAGGCCGTACTCCAGAAAAGACTTGCAAATGGACTGATTGAAGAAGGAGAAGACCCCGAAACGTTCTTATTCGAAGTTTCTGGAATTGATTTGAGTTCCATAATGAATAAACTCGACGAGACCACGAAATCCTTGGAAGATAAATTTCTGAAAAATTCTGTGAGTTTGAAGGAGGAACTTCAACAAAATTCTGTGAGTTTGAAGGAGGAACTTCAACAAAATTCGGTGAGTCTGGAAGATGAATTTCTTCAAAATTCAAAGAACCTGGAGAAAAAGCTTCTAGAAAATTCTGTCAGCCTGAAAGGGGAACTTCTAGAAAATTCGAATTGTCTAAAAGAGGAACTTCAAGAAAATGTGAAGAGCCTGGAAGAAAAGCTTCACGAAAATTCGAAAAATCTAGAAGAAAAGCTTGAAGAAAATTCGAAAAATTTAGAAGTGAAGCTTCTAGAAAACTCGGAGAATTTAAGAGAAGAGCTTCTAGAAAATTCGAAAAGCTCGAAAGAAGAAGTCTGTGGTGTGGCGAGTCGGTTGGAAGAAAAGATGGGAACTGTCGAGACAGAAATGGAAAAATTGAAAGAAACAGTAAGTGACCAAGTCAAAGAAGGACTTGAGGCAGAAATGTACAAAATAAAGGAAAAATTTTGTGAGTTAGAAGAGCGAATGGATTCTGTGCACATCCCAGAAATTTTCAACAGAAATTCAATGCCGGATCTGAGTACTAACGTGGAGGAAGTTCAAAAAGACATCAAAGATTTCAAGGTCAGTACGGAACCAGGAAAGCTCTCATTGAAACCGCCTCAGTTCGACGGAAATACTCCATGGGCAAACAACCGCCGACAATTCGAAGCTGCTGCCAAAGCAAATGGATGGAATGCTGGGGAAAAAGCTTTGGCATTGACACTGGCATTGCGTGGCGATGCCACAAACATTTTACAGACCCTCACCGCCCAACAACAGGAGGACTATGAACAGCTGGTAAAACACTTGGAACTTCGCTATGGCCAAGCCCACCTTGAACACGTATATCACTCACAGCTGAAGAACCGATGCCAGAAATCAAGCGAATCGTTGCAAGAATTTGAAGCAGATATTGCACGCTTGGTTCGTCTTGCGTACCCAGCTACACCGGAAAATGTAATGGAGCGACTAGCGGTCCAGGCATTTTCGGATGGACTTCGTGACCAGGAAACCCGGCAAGCCCTAACACTAGCTCGCCCCGCACATCTCGTGGATGCATTGGCACGCGCAAAGCAATCCTGCAAAAGCCAGAGTAGAGTCCGGATGATCGAGGAAGATCCACAGCCACAGGAGCCCGCTAATATCGAGGCTGTCATGAGAAAATTAATGAAGGAAGTCCTGCCTGAAAGGAAACAAATAAGGTGCTGGAATTGCGGGAAAATTGGGCATGTGCGTAGCAAATGCCCAACTTTTAAAGAAGCGACACCGACACAGGAAAACTAAAGAAGGTCGATGAGGAGGGGCAGTCGTCGGCCTGTATCCAGCAAGCCCCAAATAACAATGCATATGTCGCTGTCCTTCAACGACAGAACAAAGGTGTTTTTGTAGACGGTCTCATAAACAACGAGCCTCGCACCATGCTGCTTGATACAGGTGCGACTAGGACAATCCTTGGACCTACATTTGCCAAAACACCGGCAAGAATTGAATCGTCGAATTGGAAGCTACGCACAGCAACTGGAGAGCCGGCAACTGTGTATGGTAAACTTCCAATTGAACTGACTTTGGGTAGCACTAAAGTGAAACATCGGGCTCTAGTAGCGGATATCGAGGATGATGCAATCATAGGGATGGACATCATGAACTCCAGAGGGTTCGAGTTGAATTTCAGAGACGGCGTTCTACGAGTGAATGGAGAAGAGTTGGTGATTCACGGGAGAAGTGAAGAAATGATTCGTGATCTGCTGGCTGAAGATGTGAGCGTACCGGAGAGGGCTGAAACCATTTTGTAGGCTCGCCTTGATGGGGGTGCGAGCAACGGAAACGTGGTGATGTTCGAGCCCAAGCTCCATGATGAGAAAATTGGACGAGGAATCGCACTAGGGAAGATCTTATTGCGAGTTGATAAATTTGTGCCGGTAAGGGTAATGAATGTCAATTATTGCCCTGTGACTTTGAAGAAAGGAACAATTCTGGGGCACTGCTTGTCAATTTCCTCTGTGATAAGGAGTTTTCGCGGCACTGTTAGTCAAGCCAGTAACATGCCAGCAGAATTGGAGAAGTTGGTTGCTATCTCGTCCAAGGACATGAGAGAATTGAGAGAACTAGTCAGGAAGTATCAGGACATCTTCGATACCGGAGTAGGCAGAGGCGGTAGAACAAAGGTGGTTCAGCACAAGATAGATACTGGAAATGCCCGACCAATCAGGCAATCAGCCAGAAGACTTCCTCTCGCCAAAAAGGAGGAGGCTGACAAAATAGTCTACGACATGGAGAAAGACGGAGTCATCGAGCCATCCGACAGTCCCTGGTCCTCTCCAGTCGTGTTGGTGAAGAAAAAAGATGGATCAACACGGTTTTGCGTAGACTACCGTCAACTAAACAACGTGACGAAAAAGGACAGCTACCCTCTCCCAAGGATAGACGACACGCTAGACACGCTGGCTGGATCTACGATTTTCTCGACCTTAGATTTGAAGGGCGGATACTGGCAGATAGAACTGGCCCAGGAAGATCGAGAAAAGACAGCTTTTACCATCGGCTCCGGATTATGGCAGTTCACAGTTATGCCATTCGGCCTCTGCAATGCTCCAGCCACGTTCGAAAGATTGATGGAGACGGTTTTGAAAGGACTATCATGGAAGACGTGTCTGGTGTATCTCGACATTATTGTGGTTGGCAGATCGTTCGAGGACCATGTAAAAAACTTGGAAGAGGTATTTCAGCGACTGAGAAGCTCCGGACTGAAACTGAGCCCTGAGAAATGTCATCTGTTTCAAAAAGAAGTACGTTATCTCGGCCACATTGTCTCTGGGAAAGGAGTGGCAGTAGATGAGCAGGAGATCAAAGCTGTTAAGGAATGGCCCATTCCGAAAGACATTCACTAGCTTCAAAGTTTTCTTGGCTTGTGCACTTACTATCGCCGATTCGTGCTGGGATTTGCTAACATCGCAAAACCACTGACCAGGCTCACGGAAGGACAAACAAAGTGCCACTGGTCCGATGAATGCCAAGATTCATTCAGGAAGTTGAAAGGAGCTTTGATCAACGCACTAATCCTGAGCTACCCCCTTCCAGACGTGAAATTCATTTTGGACACGGACGCCAGTAACGTGGGACTTGGAGCTGTCCTGTCTCAGATCCAAGAAGGACAAGAGAAGGTCATCGGTTACTTCAGCAAGACCCTCAGTAAACCGGAGCGGAATTACTGTGTCACCGGGCGGGAACTGTTGGCTGTTGTCAAGGGAGTTGAGCACTTCTACAAGTACGTGTATGGACGAAGATTCCTACTGAGAACTGACCATGCAGCTCTCAAATGGCTCCTACAGTTTAAGAATCCCGAGGGTCAAGTGGCACGCTGGATTGAGAGGCTCCAGTAATTCGACTTTGAGATCGAACATCGGGCGGAGACCAGCCATAAGAATGCGGATGCCCTATCGCGAAGACCATGTCCAGACGACTGTTCGCACTGCCGACGAACAGAGGAAAAAGAGGCGACACTCTGCAGAACCACGGCGGTCGATGATAACTGGAATGGCACAAGATCCAGAAAGACCAAGAGAAAGATCCAGATCTTGGTTTAGTCATCGGCTAGTGAGAAGTGGCAGGAAATGGCCAGTTGTTCCCCAGTCGTTAAAAATTACTGGGCCCAATGGAACTCTTTCACCTTAGACAATGGAGTCTTGAAGCGTGTGTTGGAGTCAGAGGATGGCGGGGAAGAAAGACGTTAGGTAGTAGTTCCCAGGAGCAGAAGACAGGAAGTGCTCCGAGAAGTCCATGATGGGGTCACCGGAGGACATCTGGGAGTGACGAAGACCCTCCAGAAAGTTAGGCAACGGTTCTACTGGGCCAATTGTCAAGCTGACGTCAAGGACTGGTGCAGAAAATGTGCTGTATGCGCTGCCAGTAATGGGCCTCGAACAAGACCTAAGGCCCCGATGCGCCAGTACAATGTGGGCAGCCCATTCGAAAGGATCGCCATTGACATCGCTGGCCCGTTCCCACAATCTGAACACGGGAACAAGTACATCATTGTGGCGATGGATTACTTCAGCAAGTGGGCCGAAGCCTATGCCCTGCCCAACCAAGAAGCCATCACCGTTGCCGACGTCTTGGTGTAGGAGTGGATTTGTCGATTCGGTGTCCCGTTAGAGCTGCATTCAGATCAAGGCAGGAATTTCGAGTCAAACCTGTTCCAGGAGATGTGTCAGATGCTGAACATCCGGAAAACGAGGACCACAGCTCTACATCCGCAATCCGATGAAATGGTGGAGCGGATGAATAAGACGATAAACCGCCACCTGTCCAAGGTAGTCTCAGACCACCAGAAGGATTGGGACCAGTACCTCCATCTGTTCCTGATGGCGTATCGTTCCGCAGTTCATGAGTCAACCGGCCAAACCCCTGCTAGTGTTATTATGGGCCGAGAGCTGCGACTTCCATGTGACCTGAAGTTTGGGACGCCACCAGGACAAGACACTGCGGGAGATGACTACGTCAGCAAACTGCGACAGAGAATGGACGACATCCATGAACAGGTCCGTTTGAATATCCAGAGTGCCAGCGACAGAATGAAGGAGACCTTGTCTGGCTATACAACCCTAAACGTCGCCGTGAACTATCACCGAAACTTCTGAACTCGTGGAAAGGTCCATATAAGATCATGAAAAGGATAAATGACCTCGTCTACCGCATATATAAGCCACCACGAGGAAAACCTAGGGTAGTCCACTTCAATAGGTTGTCCCCTTACGCCGGAAACCACGATCAAGTCCGCACAGTCAGATCATCGGAGGACGAAATGATGTTTCAGAGGTTCATGTCCCTGTACTCGAACGGACAGAAAGTTCAATATGGGGTAACCCGAGAGGAGTCACGAGATCTTTTCAAGGTGCCTGCTGATTACGCGTTAGCTCACTGTGTGGCAGAAGATCTCCAAATGTCCAGAGGCATTGCAGTAGTTTTCTCCAAGAAGTTCGGTCGAATCAAGGAACTGAGAGAACAGAACGCGGAAGTTGGAGGGGTGTTACAGCTGAGGATAGGCCAGAGAAACATCTACTATCTGGTTACCAAGAAGCGTTCTCGAGATAAGCCGTCTTATGAAGATGTTTGGAAGAGCCTTACGAGATTGAGAGACAAGATGCTGGATCAGAATATTGTAGACCTGGCAATCCCAAAATTGGCCTGTGGGCTTGATGGGCTGGACTGGAGAGTTATAAGAAGCATGTTGGAGACAATATTCAGATCCAGCGGCATCAACATTCTGGTGTGCTGCAACCATCTTCCTCGACCCAAATTGAAGACTGTGTAGTGCTACTTCCATCGAACGTCCAGGTGCAGATATGGAGAATCTTGCAGATATCTTCACACTCCAAGAATGACGTTTCGGGCGAAACGTCTTTAAGAAGGGGGCAATGTAACGATTTCGAGTCCGGCCCCGAGACCGGCCCTGATCTAATTAATTATGCACCCTCGTTCAACTACAACAGCATATCTGCTGGCGTACGGATCGCCGAGAACAAGCTGGAATAAATCGATCAATTTGATACTGTTCGAAGAGCCATCTAGATGAAATGTTCTATACCCCAGAATAATCGAGAGAGCCTTGCGACTATATAACCGCTGGCGGAACAGTCAGAGTTCAGAGTTAGTTACAGTTCCAGAGTTCGCTGATAGATAGCCACAGTAGAAATAAATTGAAATAGTTATCGAAGTCAATGTTTTAGTGAATAATTGTTGTAAATAGTGTTTCAAACAAATTAGGAAAATTAGTTAGTGCAGTTTTACTACAATAATTTGAGGATTATACCCATTGAATTTTTTCTAATCGACTATTCGAAAAGGTAACTCTGGGAATATTACAGTAATATTTCTGGATCATACCATATATTCAAAGAATACTCATTGAATATTCAATAAGAATATTCTATGATTATTCTTCATTTACATTTACAGTATATTCCTAGAATATTTCAATATTCCAAAAAGAATGTTCTAGGATTATTCATGGAATATCTAGTGCTGTCTGGGATAAATATATAAAAAATGTATAAACATATCAGACTAGTCCAGGACATTAAACTACCTAAAACTAAGAGACAAACTACAAAATAAAATACATATCAATTTAGTATAAATGAGGTATGTGGAGATTTCAGAAATTCAAGAATTTCTCTGTGCTATAAAATACAATTTCAATTAAATTTAATGGGTATAAATGGAACATCCGTCATTTGTGAAAGAAACATTGTTGCCTTTAAAGATGAGCTGGCTTACTGAAAGAAGCTTTGTAGGGAGTTCTGGAATAACCAATACATCTTCCACGGTTATATCATAGGACTTTCCATTTGCCAAAGTATTCAAATCTCCTGAGCATTTTACTGGAAGCTTTTCCTGATTTGCTACAATGATTTCATGAATAATTATTGGCAGTGAAGTATTCTTAATCCAACTTTCATTTGGTGTCACATGTTTACTTGCACCAGAGTCTGAATAAAAGTCATTCTTGTTGTATTTCACACTCAAGAATACGGCACTAAAAGCGTACTTATCATCAGACTTGGAATAATTGGCTGCACTTGGACATTTCGACATGAAATGGCCGGTTTGCTTGCATTCGAAGCAGGTTATTTTGCTTTTGTCGTTCGGTTTGTCATTAGCTGTTTTGCCACTGCTTTTTTGCTGCTCGCGCCACCAGTTGAACTCTTTTGAGGGTTATTGAACTTTGCGGTGAAGGCACCACCTTTATTACCGCTAGAGCCACTTGGTTCCATATCTTGTAACTTGCTTTTTATGACATCTGTAGTAATGGAGATTCCTGCATACTCGATAGCCATCAACATTGGTGAATATTTGTTTGGTAAACCTGCCAACAACGAGCCGATCCATTCTTCGGTAATGACGAAACCACTTTTTCTCAACTTTTGGGCTGTTTCAATTACCTGATTGACATAGCTTTCCACATTTTGGCAGTTTTTCTTCGACATAGTTTCCACATTCTTTATAGGTAAATGATGATAAACCTGAATACAGGTCTAGCAGGCATAAAAATACAAAATGTTTTTTTCAACACATTTAATAATTTCATTAATTCATGTACACCTTACAAATACATACAGTGTTCAATTACTTGAATTGCGTTCAATTCAATCTCAAGTATCCCAGTAAACACAAACATCTCTGCGATATCGCTTTCTTGTTCATGAATCGGTTAGAAAGTGAGGTACATTTGTACATCACTGTTACCAAGTGAGGATACTAACTGTGACTACTGTGACCAATGCAACTGGAGATCTCGGTTGTCTTCTAATTGATGTCTATCTGAGGCACAAAAATGTGCTTCCTCATTCGAAAATTGAATAGTATATCACATTCACATCATTGTGAGTAACATTTGGTATCACAATGTGATACGTTTGTCGGTCAAGAGGGCCCCAAATAGAAGTTAATGTGATTGAAATGTGAGTAACAATGCACTTCACGCATGTGACTTGAAACTTGAATGTGAAGCACTCTACTGTCTCTGAGAGCATTTTGTGTTAACTGGGATATGTATATGTGATTTAATTGCATGGTGTTGGATAAATAAAACAATCTAGAAGACGTAGATTGTGCTTGTGAATTATCAAAAACCTTTTTGGTTTATTGAATTATAGCTCTGAAGAAGCGAACCACATATTCGCGAAACGTAAGCAAGACGTCGATGTTTGTCCAACACCATGCAATTAAACCACATATAATACATAGGTATATTGTTACACTGCACTGTAAAGATAACAAATAACATTTTTAATTAGTTATGTCACTGAAACAAAAATACACTTTTTATATACTGCTTATGTTATAGCTGTCTAACACTGCAACATTGATATAAACAATAGTTGGCAACAATAGTATTCATATGCGCACATGCGCGATTAGGCGTTTCCGGCATCTTCACCAGAGGTGTGAACAAAAGGTTAATTGGGAATATGACTGATTATGAGATGTCCTCTGTCATGAGTTTGGTTCAATCCGTTCAATAAAGTACTGTGATTAAAATGTTGGTTTTTACTCTCAACTACTGAACAGAATAATTTGGCGACGAGGTAAATTGGAAATACGCGGAAAGTTGAGAGGAAAGTGTGAAAGTGACCGGCAAAGAGCAAACTTGTGCTAGCTGTAATGGCGGCGGCACCGAAATTTTTAGAATTCTCTTCAGAGTCCGATGATTGGCAAATCTATAGTGAACGCTTAGACCAGCATTTCGAGGCTAACAACCGCTGTTCTAATCAGTTCCATCGGTCCAACGACGTACAAGCTGTTGAGAGTCCTGTGTCATCCAAAACTACCCAAAGACGAGACATTCGAACAACTATGTAACAAATTGAACAAGCAATATAACGTTCATATCAGTGTGTGGCGCGAACGCAAGAAATTTTACGAATTTCGTCAAACAGACGAATCGATCAGTGACTGGTATGCAAAGATTCGTGCCCACTCAGTGAATTGCAAATTTGGTGCAGATTTGACCAAGATATTGAAAGACAAGTTCGTAACGGGGATGTGCCATGGAAAAGTTCTAGACAGGATGTGCGAAGAAGAAGAAACCAAAACTCTGGAAGAATTGCTGACTATAGCTCAAAAAGTAGAAAATCAAGCCAAGGTAAACTACGTGTCAAATTCAAAATTCCCGCCTAGAGACCGGATGAAGCAAGATGGCGATGACAACTACAACGTCAACCGACAAAGTCATCAGCAGCAGCAACGTCAGTATCCATCAAGAATGTCAAGCCTAAACCGGTCGACCCGTGGTGACGTCAAAAATGGGAAGAGATTTGAAACTGGTAATAACCATTCAAAATATGAAGAAAAAGGTAATATGTTTTCTAACAAATGTAAACATCGTGGTAATTTTCACAGAAATGAGTGCAAATTCAAACATGTCAAATGCGATAGATGTAATCGTATTGGTCATTTAGCAAAAATTTGCCAAAATAGATATGTACAGTGTTTAGAGAAGGTTGAAGTTGAAAATGAGTAATCTATCTGGTACACTGAAAAAGAACGTTATAATTTTGCAGAATTTTTCAATGACAATGATAATCCATTTAATGTTGAAGTTTCAGTAAATAATAAATTGATGAACTTTACTTTTGACAGTGGGGCTTCCAGTTCAGCTATCAGTGAAGAGACATATTTGAATAACTTTTCTGATTGTAGATTAAACACAAACAGTACAGTTTTAAGAGGCTACAGTGGAGAAACCTTCCTTCCAAAAGGTTATTTGAAGACAAATGTGATATATAATGGTAGAGAAAAAGAGATGGAAATCTGTGTCGTCAACAACGGAGGTTTGAACTTACTTGGTAGAAACTGGCTGGACATATTCGAGGTTAAGGTAAATTTGATTAATAATATTTTAACCAATATTGAGATAAATTCAATCATAAATAAACATCCTTATTCCCTAGCGCAGTGAATGGGCTACACCTCTGGTCCCAGTGCTAAAAGCGAATGGCCAAATAAGGTTATGTGGCGATAATAAAGTTACTCTGAATAAACATTTAGAACAAGTAAATTTCCCTTTACCTAGAATTTCTGAAGTTTTCGCAAAGCTAAATAGTTAAAGTTCAACATTTTTCTAAAATTGATTTGCAAATGGCATACAATCAACTCCCAGTAGATGTAGAAACAGCAAAACTTTTAACACAAAGGTCTGTATAAGGTAAACAGATTAGCTTTTGGGATCACGACTGCCAGCAGCATATTCCAAAAAGTAATTTAACAACTTTTTCAAGGGATAGATGAAATAGTGAATTTTTTAGATGACATTGTGGTGACTGGCAAATCAACACAGGAACATCTCAAAAATTTGGAAACAGCTTTCAGAATATTGGAGCAGAAATGTGAGTTTTTCAAGGAGGAAATTCAATATTTAGGTCATAGAATCAGTAAGGAGGGGTTACGAAAAATGCAGGCCAAAGTTAAATCTATTGTGGAAGCTCCTAGACTAACAAATGCTCAGGAAGTAAGAAAGTTTACGGGTTTAATTTTATATTATTCATCTTATGTACCAAAACTAGCAGATATTTTGAGTCCCATCTATGAATTATTGCAAAAAGGAAGAAAATTTCAATGGTCAAAGAAATGTGAAATGGCTTTCAATAAAATTAAGGAGGTAATGGCTTCCGAAGAAGTTCTAGTACATTTCGACCCTGAATTACCTATTGTATTGAATACTGACGTATCAAATGTAGAAATTAGCGCGACGTTATCACATATAATTGATGGTCATGAAAACTTATTGGATGTGTATCTAGGAAACTAATGCCTGCAGAATCATATCCAACTTGCCAAAAGGAAGCACTAGGTATATACTTTGGAGTAAACAAATTCTTTCAGTATTTGTGTGGAAATCGTTTCATTCTTAAAACTGACCATAAAGCCTTGGTATCGATATTCGGTGAACATAAAGAAATTCCTCAAATGGCTTCTAATAGGTTGCAGAGATGGGCAACATTCTTATCAATGTTTGATTATAAAATTCAATACATTATAGGGGGAAAAAATGTCCCAGCTGACTATTTTAGTAGGAATCCACTGAATGTTGAAACATCGTCAGACGAATTTTCAGAGCAACGTTCATATGTCAACTTCACAGAGTCAATAAATAATTGGCCAATTGACAATAGAGAAATAGCCAAACAAACTTCTTCAGATGAAGTGCTCACAAAGATTATCAAATTTGATCAAGCAGAAAAGTGGCCAAAACAAATCGACAATGATTTGAAACCATATTTTAATAGGAAAGATGATTTAATTTTCAAAAACGGTGTTATATTATGGGGGCACCGGATTATCATTCCAAAAATATTGCGTAAACAACTTTTGCACGAATTACATCCAGGACACTTTGGTATCGTAAGAACGAAAGCACTTGCTAGATCTGTTATTTTTTGGCCAAACATAGATTCAGACATAGAAAAAATAATAACGTCGTGCATAGCTTGCTTACGCAATAAACCAGACCCTCCAAAGTCAAAATTAACTCCCTGGCCGTCAACGACAAAAGTTTTTGAAAGAATTAATATGGATTTGTTGGGTCCATTTAAAGGTAAAATGTATCTTATAGTTGTTGATTCATACTCAAAATGGATCGAGGTATGTAAAATGAAAAACACTACAGCTTTTGAGGTAGAATAGAAACTGAGGAAACTGTTTTCACAATTTGGATTACCTGTTCATGTAATCAGTGATAATGGGCCACAGTTTACTTCAAGCTCGTTAAATTTTTTTTTTAAAATAATGGTATCCAACAAATTCTCACACCACCATTTCATCCTCAAAGCAATGGAGCTGCAGAAGTTGCAGTAAAAATGTTTAAGGAGAAAATTAAGGCGGCTGTGAGTGACCCAAGAAATGAATCTGTCCCTATTACCACCTTGATTTCTAGATTCATGTTAACACACCGAACAACAGAACATAGCAGTACTGGTTGTACTCCAGCTATCTTGATGTTTGGCAGGCAAATAAGAACAAGGTGGGACATTCTTAAGAGAATAAGGATTTGACGGAAGGGAATGACAAAGCTGTTATTTCTGACAAAGTGAAGAAACATCAAGAAAAGACAATAGCTAAGTATGGAGGGGTAAAAAGGAATTTTCAGGTAAATGACCAAGTGCTAGTTAGAGACACGAACCAAAAAGCACGGTTCGAAGCTTACGTTCATAAAAAGATAGGTCGATCAACATACATATGTATATTGGAATCAGGGCAGAAGTGGAAAAGACACAGTAACCAAATCAGATCTAAGGGGGTATTAAATAACGGGGATGTATCTACAAAAGTACGAAACACTGGTTTTACAGAAAGCAAAACTTTTCAACCCAGGTCGTTTGAAAAGGTTGATTATTTCATTAACATGCCATTCTCTAGCAATGAGGTTCTCACCGAGGTTGAAGACTACAGGATTGGAAATAATGAAGAGGGCTAATAAATGACAACATGGAAATGGATAATCATCAAAACAATCAGGAAGTATCCAATGTTACAAATCGAGAGTCTAAAGTTAAAGTAACCAATCATTTGTCAGACTCCAAAAGGGACGTAGGTAAAGGGAATTAAAGGTGGGTGTGATATACCTACAGAGGGAAACACCAGAAAATCACTAAGATCAGGAAACAAACCAAAGCATCTAAATGAATTCATAACAGGCTCCGAATTGAAAACGTTGGAAATCGACTGATACATAAAGGTAGATCAAATCATAATAATCAGCATTGCAGATTGTCTGTGAAAAGTGTAAAAATGTATTTTGTTCTTATATTTGGTAAATCTATTGTTTTTTAACTGCTATATACAACATATTACTAGTAGGAAATGAACAGGTCACAAAATGTACTTTAGCGTGAAAAAATATATAAATTCTTGAACGTGACAGCATGTAATTGTATAAAGAAAACATGTATGTGAAATATAGGTAATGACATAACCATGTATTTAAGTGTGGAAGTGTTATAGCTGTGGTAACACTGCAACATTGATATAAACAATAGTTGGCAACAATAGTAATCATATGCGCACATGCGCGATAAGACGTTTCCGGCATCTTCACCAGAGGTGTGAACAAAAGGTTAATTGGGAATATGACCGATTATAAGATGTCCTCTGTCATGAGTTTGGTTCAATCCGTTCATTAAAGTACTGTGATTAAAATGTTGGTTTTACTCTCAACTACTGGACAGAACAGCTTACATATTTTTAAATAAAATTAACTTATTATATTTTTGTCTTATGCTAGAGTGCCCCCTGAATAATCTTGAGTTAACTTTTTAGCATGGGAACGTATACGGCATTTTAAATATAAATCAACAATATTTTTAACCAACTGCAGTTCATGAACATCTTCAAATATAAATTCTTCCACAGTAGGATGTGGAGGAATGAATAGAGAGATTTTATCAATAAAATATGCAACAGCAGCGTTTTTAATACGAGCAAACATTTTCTGAGGTTGCAAACTTTCACTAGAAACTATGCGAAATTCTTTCTCAGTATAATCACAAATTTTAAAAACAATATCAGATGAATAAACTAATCCTCCTCTCGAAAAGCAATTCAAATAGAACATTTTATCATCCTCTAAAGCATCCCAGAAGCTTACGAACGATATGTCCATAAATATAATAAACAACATTTTTCTGAAAATGTGAAAAGTTGTTGCTCCTCATTTGAGCGAATCTACTATCACTTAGTTCTTCATACTGCTCAGAAATGATTGTGCGTTTTTCAGAACGAAATGGCATTATGGGAGAACACACACTTCCTAAATCTACACAATCAGCATTAACACTGGGTTTTACCTTATTTCTAAACAATAACTGCCTCAATGACCATTTCAATTGCAGTGAATTGGAGTTATTATTCCATCCTCCACGATACCTAACATAGCTAAAATATAATTCAATGTGATCCTGAGAACATTTATAAGTTAGCAAGTACTTCAGTGGACTATCTAGATTAAATAGATCAGTAGCCAAGGCTAAAGTACTTTTCATGGTAGGTATAAATCCTATTGCAAATATTTTCTTTGGATGATTTAATGTTGGTTCACCATCAATTTCCAATGACTTCAAATAATCAATTATGTGGTCAAACACACTAGTAAAGTATGCAAGTGATTTTTTTCTGATAGGCGCCTTGAATCCTTTTCCAAATGGATTTCTAGAATTGAGAATATCAAATAATTTATCTATCGTTCTTATAAATTCAACTGTTGCTTCACAATTCTGGAAATCTGCATGGCCATTCTTTTGTACCAAATGTAGTTAGAAGACAGAGAATTTGCTAATTTTAAACCTTCGCTTTCTTGAAGATTATTTAAATTTTGTAACAATTGCCAATTAATTTTTCCTTTGCATGAAACTACTTCTTTTTCAGCTATAGTATTCCTTGCCAACTTCAGCATATGACAACTATCTAGCATGCAATGAACTTTACTGGAAGTACATGGGTGAATAAAATATGGTTGAATCATTTCTACATTAAATTTGCAGCCCAACTTATTAAATGTTAGTAAATTTGTGATAGACCCATCACAAGTAATGGAGCGTATTGTGATACCAACTTCAAAAAACTTCTCGAACAACATAAAATAATTTGGGATTGTATGTTGGCATCTACTTTGTTGGTTAAAAAGTAAGCGATTGGGCATTTAAAACTGTTCTTATAACTAACAACTTGGAACATGAGAACTTCAGAAGCTGGCACCTCCATATCTGTGTCAATGATACCACCAAAATCACAATATCCAGCATACCTACCATTCTTCTCATCCCATCAAATCTATTTCCTGATTGTCATAGCATCGAACACTAAGGCACAATTTTGCAGGTACTCCGTCAATTTTACCTGTTCTTTTAAATATTCCAGGATTTCATGTAAAATGGCAGGATTGCAGTTGAAGGAAGACAGCCACTTACGAATGGTCCTCGGATTAGGAAGAATCCAAACAAAACGGTATGCCTTTGGTGAATTAAAAAACAGAGTCATAGCGAATTCTTTGATAATTTTGTCATGTCTCCTAGAGTTTCTTTTACTTCTATTTTTATGTTGATGTTGTAACAAATGCAAAGGGAAACCTTCAAAATACTGCTCCATAACAGTGTTTATATTTTCTGTACTGTGCCTATTCTCCTTCAATTGCTGAATCAGTTGTTTCATTTTTACTATTTTAGCATTTCTACGTCGTACTTTTTGTTGAAGTGTTTTAATTCTCTTGCGTTGGCAAATAACTGTTAGTGAAGTATATTTTATATGAGAGGTTTGTACATATTTGGCACTTGAACCAGATTCCTAAAATAGTTTGAATTTTTGTATTCAACAGTATCTATAAGAGTACTGTGACAAAAC
Organism: Chrysolina americana; assembly: GCA_958502065.1. NCBI lineage: Eukaryota > Metazoa > Arthropoda > Insecta > Coleoptera > Chrysomelidae > Chrysolina > Chrysolina americana. Next base: position 37,474,373 of record OY293420.1, read on the forward strand.
TTACCTGAATTGATGGGGAACAAACAAAGTGTTTGCTTGAATATTGCCTTGAAGTACAAGATAACTGAATTGTTACTACATGTAATTTTCCAAGTAACAATAAAAATAGGAAACAATAAATTTCGTAAAACTGAAAAATGCCTGTCTCTCCACACAATTCCACAAAGTGGATATTAAGGCAAATATCTGACAGAAAACAACTACTTCCCCCTACGGATATTGAATTATATCTGTCTTCTATTTGTGCAACGTTCCTCACGGACACCGGCGTTAGGATTTTGGTATGCTGTAATCATCATCCACAACCAAACCTGAAGACGGTAGAGTGCTACTTCCTTCAAACAGCAAGGTGCAGATATGGAGAATCATGCAAATATCGGCACACCCCAAGGATGACATTTCGAGACGAAATATCTCTAAGGTGGCAATGTGACGATTTCTCCTCAAGCCGGTCCTGACGGAGCTCGTAAACAGCACAGAAAACAGCGCTATTTATAGCCGATGATGTCACCATTAACTTCGCCGCTGGCGATTGACACAAGATCATTCAAGAAGCGACATCTAGTCGCCAGTAGAAATTCAAGAGATTTCCGGAACTCATTTCACCACGCTATATAAAAGGAATCTCCACGGCGAGACGACAGTTTTGGAATCAGTCTGAGTACGATATTTGAATATTAATTTAAGTTGAGCTTGTTAACATACATTTGAGTATAAGTATTTGGGAATAAATTAGATTTTAAACATTTAGACTGTTTTAATTGTTACAATATTTAAAAGCCTTATAGTATCCATCTACGAATGGAGTTGCGACTCACAATAAAGTAATTCGCAGCGCCATCTGCTAACAGATCAAGTAACCCTCCTGGTAGCACTATCTCCAGGCAGAAACCAAAAGTACATAAAACGAACAAAGTTCGAGAGTGTATATAGGAGAGTTCAATTCTAGGAAACAAAAAATTTCGTAAAACCGAAAAATACCTGTCTCTCCACACAATTCCACAAAGTGGATAATAAGGCAAATATCTGACAGAAAACAACTACTTCCCCCTACGGATATTGAATTATATCTGTCTTCTGTTTGTGCAAAGTTCCTCACGGACACATATAATTGCAAGTGCTACTTGTTATAAAGCCATTGAATATTAATCCTTCATTTTTGTTGGAAGTGACCACCTGCATACATGCATGTTTCGAGGTTATTTTCCTCTCATCAGTGCAAGGATAGGTCAGACGACAATGCGTCTTGTTCCACAAATATGAATGATAGTATTCCAAAGCCTTATAGTATCCGTCTACGAAAGGAGCTGCGACTCACAATAAAGTAATTCGCAGCGCCATCCGCCAACAGATTAAGTAACCCTCCTCCCAGACAGCACATAATATTCCATGAATATTCTGACAACGTTCTAATATACTTTATTTCAGAATATTCTGATGAAATGTTCTCAGAATATTCTTGGAATATCTTCATTCTGTAGCAAATATTCTATGAATATTGCATCCCATATATTCTAATAACATTCGGTTCTAATATTCTGAGGATATACTGAATCGTATTTTTGATGTTATTCTTCATTCTCAGATAGGTAAAATATAATATTACTTATATATTTCCCCTGTCCTGACCGTCCTATCTATGAAGGTATATACTGTAACGATTTCGAGACCGACCCCGAGACCGGCCCTGATCTAATTAATTATGCACCCTCGTTCAACTACAACATCATATCTGCTGGCCTATCGCCGAGAACAAGCTGGAATAAAATCGATCAATTCGATACTGTTCGAAAAGCCATCTAGATGAAATGTTCTATACTCCAGAATAATCGAGAGAGCCGTTGATGGAACCTGCTTGCGACTATTTAACCGCTGGGGGACAGTCAGAATTGAGAGTTAGTTACAGTTCCAGAGTTCGCTGATAGATAGCCACAGTAGAAATAAATTGAAATAGTTATTGAAGTCAATGTTTTAGTGAATAATTGTTGTAAATAGTGTTTTAAATAAATTAGGAAAATTAGTTAGTGCAGTTTTACTACATTTGGCGTCAGAAGTGTGGATGTTTAAAATAAATAAGTGTTGAAGTGTTTGCCGTTTAAAAACTGATAGACGTTTATCGCGCCTTATAGGCAGTTAGTGACCCGTTGAACATTTGAGTGCAAAGTGGATAGTTTTGCGCGTCGCGGGACAATAAACTGAAAACTTTTTGTGTAAAATAAATACTAGACTGATATCTTGGTGAAAAAGACACTGAACAACAAAATGGAAGAAACGAGGGTGCCGAGTTCTGAAATACGGAAGTTTTACGTGAAGCCGCCCCAGTTCGACGGAGAAAATCCTTGGGAAAATTACCACCGACAGTTTGAAGCAGCGGCCAAAGTAAATGGTTGGAATGCAGTGGAAAAAGCTGTTGCACTTATACTGGCATTACGTGGTGAAGCAGCGAATATCTTACAAACCCTCACCGAGCGAGAACTAGAGGACTATAATAAACTGGTGAAACATCTGGAATTACGGTATGGCCAGATTCGCCTGGAATACGTGTACCATCTACAGTTGAAAAATCGAAACTAGAAAGAGAGCGAATCCTTAAAGAAGCTGATATTGCACGTTTAGTTCGAATGGCTGAGGAAGACCCACAGGAGCCCGCTAATATCGAGGCTGTCATGAGAAAATTAATGAAGGAAGTCCTGCCTGAAAGGAAACAAATAAGGTGCTGAAATTGCGGGAAAATTGGGCATGTGCGTAGCAAATGCCCAACTTTTAAAGAAGCGACACCGACACAGGAAAACTAAAGAAGGTCGATGAGGAGGGGCAGTCGTCGGCCTGTATCCAGCAAGCCCCAAATAACAATGCATATGTCGCTGTCCTTCAACGACAGAACAAAGGTGTCTTCGTAGACGGTCTCATTAACAACGAGCCTCGCACCATGCTCCTTGATACGGGTGCGACTAGGACAATCCTTGGACCTACATTTGCCAAAACACCGGCAAGAATTGAATCGTCGAATTGGAAGCTACGCACAGCAACTGGAGAGCCGGCAACTGTGTATGGTGAACTTCCAATTGAACTGACTTTGGGCAGCACTAAAGTGAAACATCGGGCTCTAGTAGCGGATATCGAGGATGATGCAATCATCATGAACTCCAGAGGGTTCGAGTTGAATTTCAGAGACGGCGTTCTACGAGTGAATGGAGAAGAGTTGGTGCTTCACGGGAGAAGTGAAGAAATGATTCGTGTTCTGCTGGCTGAAGATGTGAGCGTACCGGAGAGGGCTGAAACCATTTTGGAGGCTCGCCTGGATGGGGGTGCGAGCAATGGAAACGTGGTGATGTTCGAGCCAAAGCTCCATGATGAGAAAATTGGACGAGGAATCGCACTAGGGAAGACCTTGTTGCGAGTTGATAAATTTGTACCGGTAAGGGTAAAGAATGTCAATTATTACCCTGTGACTTTGAAGAAAGGAACAATTCTGGGGCACTGCTCGTCAATTTCCTCTGTGATAAGGACTGTACGCGGCACTGTTAGTCAAGCCAGTAACATGCCAGCAGAATTGGAGAAGTTGGTTGCTATCTCGTCCAAGGACATGGGGCCAGCACAGAAGCCTAAACTGAGAGAACTAGTCAGGAAGTATCAGGACATCTTCGATACCGGAGTAGGCAAAGGCGGTAGAACAAAGGTGGTTCAGCACAAGATAGATACTGGAAATGCCCGACCAATCAGGCAATCAGCCAGAAGACTTCCTCTAGCCAAAAAGGAGGAGGCTGACAAAATAGTCTGCGACATGGAGAAAGACGGAGTCATCGAGTCATCCGACAGTCCCTGGTCCTCTCCAGTCGTGTTGGTGAAGAAGAAAGAGGGATCAACACGGTTTTGCGTAGACTACCGTCAACTAAACAACGTGACGAAAAAGGACAGCTACCCTCTCCCAAGGATAGACGACACGCTAGACATGCTGGCTGGATCTACGATTTTCTCGACCTTAGATTTGAAGAGCGGATGCTGGCAGGTAGAACTGGCCCAGGAAGATCGAGAAAAGACAGCTTTTACCATCGGCTCCGGATTATAGCAGTTTACAGTTATGCCATTCGGCCTCTGCAATGCTCCAGCCACGTTCGAAAGATTGATGGAGACGGTTTTGAAAGGACTATCATGGAAGACGTGTCTGGTGTATCTCGACATTATTGTGGATGGCAGATCGTTCGAGGACCATGTAAAAAACTTGGAAGAGGTATTTCAGCGACTGAGAAGCTCCGGACTGAAACTGAGCCCTAAGAAATGTCATCTGTTTCAAAAAGAAGTACGTTATCTCGGCCACGTTGTTTCTGGGAAAGGAGTGGCAGTAGATGAGCAGAAGATCAAAGCTGTTAAGGAATGGCCCGTTCCGAAAGACATTCACCAGCTTCGAAGTTTTCTTGGCTTGTGCTTACTATCGCCGATACGTGCTGGGATTTGCTAACATCGCAAAACCACTGACCAGGCTTACGGAAGGACAAACAAAGTTCCAGTGGTCAGATGAATGCCAAGATTCGTTCAGGAAGTTGAAAGGAGCTTTGACCAACGCACCAATCCTGAGCTACCCCCTTCCAGACAGGAAATTCATTTTGGACACAGACGCCAGTAACGTGGGACTTGGAGCTGTCCTGTCCTGTTGAAAACAAAACTCTGTGTTATGAGGAAAATAAATTATTTTTGAATTGAAAAGGTTTTTATTGTTGCAGATCCAAGAAGGACAAGAGAAGGTCATCGGTTACTTCAGCAAGACCCTCAGTAAACCGGAGCGGAATTACTGTGTCACCAGGCGGGAACTGTTGGCTGTTGTCAAGGGAGTTGAGCACTTCTACAAGTACGTGTATGGACGAAGATTCCTACTGAGAACTGACCATGCAGCTCTCAAATGGCTCCTACAGTTTAAGAATTAGTTAAATTAAAATTAGTTAGTGCAGTTTTATTGCAATACCTACCTTATTTTCGTATTGAAATGACATAAACTACAGTTGTATTATAATTGTTAAAGAAATGAGTTGGAATTTGAAATATATCAGCACATGCGGTGATGCCAGACATGAAGAAACTTCCTCACATTTCTTATATGAAAAATATTGAATGACTCAGCACAATAGCCATTCGTTTTTCAAAACTATGAAATTTGATCAGTATATTTAACTTAATCAATAATAATTTGAATGACTTTTTGATGACAATTTTTATTTAGGATATAATAAGCATTGTGCATATACTTTTGTTAAGATTAAATCGTAAGCGGCAACTGTGCAAAATCCGTCATTTCAGCTCGCAAAGTATCTGACAATTGACATTGACAAGTGATCTTTGTATGTGATTTCGTGGGTTTTGTCATGAGTTCTGTCATGTTTTTTGATCTTTGTCAAAATGTATTTTATCAATAATTGGATTATTGGATACAACAGTGAAAAATCAACATGAAAAATAATTAATCTGCGCTCCGGGGCGACTTGAATGAATACGGTGGCCGCCGTATTCGCTTTTGCAGCTGTAGGGAAACCCGGAAAACGTGTGACACCACATCTGGAGAGTTGGAGTTGGCAGAAAAACTTCTGCAGATGTTCGTCGAATCAGGATTATCTCCTTTCCTGCAAAATAGGATGTATGGTGTCTCATCCAGATGCAAATATTTATATTAACCTAACAACAAAGTTCAGTGTATTTTTAATTTGAATTAATTTTCATTAACTATATTAATCATTCCTCGTGATCGTGAATAAGCGTGTCGTAACAATAATCAACTAGAGGAATCAACAGTAAGTACCAAATCAAAACATCTTTCTAGCTAGTTATATATTAGCTCATGCAGACATGTTGTTTCCATTTTTTTTCCGTACGTTCCTCAAATGTTTTTGAAAACAAAACTCTGTGTTATGAGGAAAATAAATTATTTTTGAATTGAAAAGGTTTTTATTGTTGCAGTACCCAGTACCCAGAAATATTTCATATTCATTCTAAGAATATTCCCTATAGATGTCAGGAATATTCCCAGAATATCACTAATTTTAAATGTACACGAGTAGAGAATGTTCTGAGAATATTTAAATATATTATCTCGTAATATTCTACGAACGTTTCTAGAAAATACCAGAAAATATTCTCAGAATATTCAAAACAGTCCATTCCAAATGTTCATAGAACATACCTAGAATATTTGTATTGCATTGTGAGAACATTCTGTGAATATTCAAATATTCTAGGCAAATATTCTATAAATATTCTATGAATGATATTGTGCTATCTGGGCTGGTAGCACTGTCTCCAGGCAGAGACCAAAAGTACATAAAACGAACAAAGTTCGAGAGTGTATATAGGAGAGTTCAATTCTAGGAAACAAAAAATTTCGTAAAACCGAAAAATGCCTGTTTCTCCACACAATTCCACAAAGTGGATATTAAGGCAAATATCTGACAGAAAACAACTACTTCCCCCTACGGATATTGAATCATATCTGTTCTATTTGTTCAACGTTCCTCACGGACACATAATTGCAAGTGCTACTTGTTATAAAGCCATTGAATATTAATCCTTCATTTTTGTTGGAATTGACCACCTGCATATATGCATGATTCGAGGTTATTTTCCTCTCATCATTACAAGGATAGGTCAGACGATAATGCGTTTTGTTCCACAAATATGAATGATAATATTGTGACGATTTCTCCTCAAGCCGGTCCTGACGGAGCTCGTAAACAGCACAGAAAACAGCGCTATTTATAGCCGATGATGTCACCATTAACTTCGCCGCTGGCGATTGACACAAGATCATTCGAGAAGCGACATCTAGTCGCCAGTAGGAATTCGAGAGATTTCCGGAACTCATTTTACCACGCTATATAAAAGGAATCTCCACGGCGAGACGACAGTTTTGGAATCAGCCTGAGTAAGATATTTGAATATTAAATTAATAATATTAATAATAATAATAATAATATATTTAATTCAGTCAGATCATATTACATGATATTGGACATGTCAAAAAAAAATAGATATAAGTTATAATACACATACATATATACATAAACACATTTAAATATAATTATTCACATTAAAAGGGACGGTAAAGAGGCCCTGAGATTTATAATAGAAATAATATTAAATTATTCCTTCCTTGAATAAATCTGATGATAAAAAAATAGTCAATACAAAACATGAATCAAACATAGAAATCGTCAGTGTAAAATATAAAAATTAAAAATTTTAAATAAACTTATCAAAGCATCTTTGAATCTCATCACAATTATCACGAGACGTACACATTACTATTTCAAGAGTTTTCCAGATATTCGTTAATAGAATAGAAACTTCTTTCCCACAAATATTATTTAACTTCCTGTTTGAATAAAGGAATTTCGTAAATATTTCTTATGGCTAATAGTAAACAATTGAAGAGTCTTGTACCTGCTACAGAAGGTGACTTAAGTCGAGCTTGTTAACATAAATTTGAGTATAAGTGTTTGGAAATAAATTAGATTTTAAACATTTAGACTGTTTTAATTCTTACATTGGTGTACAGAAGTGGATGTGAAGATAAAATAAGTGCTTTGCAGAGGACAATTGAACTTCTTTCGCGCGAAACAGACCTGTGATCGGGACGAAAGTGATTTGTTGCGCGGTGAACTTTAGATTGGCGGACAATCTCTGTGTCGCGGAGTGAGACGTTTTGAGCGCGAAATAAACTATGGTGGCCCGTATAAGTGTGCAAATTGGACAGTTTTGCGTACCACGGGAGAATAAACTGATAAACTGTTTGTGTGAAATAGACATTGAAATACAAAATGTTTTCAAGGAGAGTTCTTTTAGCCGATTTAAAGGTGTCGGAGTTGAAAGAACAGCTGGAAGAAAGAGAGTTGGATACAACGGACAGAAAGGCAACGCTTCAAAAAAGACTTGCAGAAGGACTGATTGAAGAAGGTGAAGACCCCAAAACATTTTTGTTCGAAGTTTCTGGAATAGATTTGAGCTCTATAATGAACAAACTCGACGAAAACACGAAATCATTGGAGCAGAAACTTCAACAGAATTAGTTGAGTCTGGAAGATAAGCTCCAAAAATACATTTCTTCAGAAGAGAAGCTCCTAGAAAACTCAGAAGGCTTGAAAAGAGAACTTTGTGGTGTGTCAAATCGTTTAGAAGAACGAATGGAAACTGTGGCAACAGAGATGGAGAAAATCAAAGGCGGAATCGAGACAGAAATCGGCAGAATAAAAGAAAAATTCTGTGAATTAGAAAAGCGAATGGATTCTGCGCATACCCCGGAAACTTCCAACAAAAACTCAATGCTGGACGTGAGCATGAACCTGGAGGAGGTTCGGAAGGACATCAAAAATTTCAAGATCAGTGCTCAATCTGGAAAGCTCTCATTGAAACCGCCTCAGTTCGATGGAAATACTCCATGGCCAAACTACCGCCAACAATTCGAGGCTGCTGCCAAAGCAAACGGATAGAATGCTGGAGAAAAAGCTTTAGCAATGACATTGGCATTGCGTGTCAAAGCTACAAACATTTTACAGACCCTCACCGCCCAGCAATAGGAGGACTATGAACATCTTATAAAACATCTGAAACTACGGTATGGCCAAGCCCACTTAGAACACGTGTACCATTCACAGCTGAAAAATCGTTCGAATCGTGCGAATCACTGCAAGAATTCGAAGCTGATATTTCACGCTTGGTTCGTCTTGCTTATCCAGCTACACCAGAAAATGTTATGGAGCGATTAGCCGTACAGGCATTCTTAGATGGACTTCGTGACCAAGAAACCCGGAAAGCACTGACATTAGCTCGACTAACCCACCTTGTAGATGCACTGGTACGCGCCCTGGAGTTCGAGGCGGCAAAACAATCTTGCAAAAGCCAGGGAAAAGTTCGATTTATTGAGGAGGACCCACAGGAGACAGCTGACCTGGAGGGGACCATAAAGAAGCTGATAAAGGAAGTGCTGCCTGAAAGAAGGCAAAACTTCAAAGACGGCGTCCTACGTGTCAATGGAGAAGAGCTGGTGCTTCACGGGAGAAGCGAAGAAATGATCCGGGTTGTGTTGGCTGAAGACATGAGCATTCCCGAGAGAGCTGAAACCATTCTGGAGGCTCGTATGGATGGCGAAGTGAGCAACGGAAGCATGGTGATGTTCGAGCCCGAGCTCCATGATGAGAAAATCGAGGAATTGCCCTTGGGAAGACCTTACTGCGCGCCGATAAATTTATACCAGCAAGGGTCATGAATGTTAATTACCATCCAGTGACGTTGAAGAAAGGAACAACTTTGGGCCACTGCTCGCCAATTTCCTCTGTGGTCAGGAATGTACCCGGTACCATTAGTCAAGCCAACAATCTACCCGCAGAATTAGAAAAGCTTGTTGCCATATCATCGAGAAGCATAAAACCGGCACAGCAGCCCAGATTAAAAGATTTAGTGAGGAGATACCAAGACGTCTTTGACACCGGACAAGGAAAAGGGGGTAGAACAAAGGTGGTCCAGAACAGAATCGATACTGGAGAGGCCCGACCAATCCGCCAATCAGCCAGAAGACTCCCTCTTGCCAAGAAGGAAGAGGCAGACAGAATAGTCAGGGACGTGGGGAAAGAAGGAGTGATTGAACCATCTGATAGCCCCTGGTTATCTCCAGTTGTACTTGTAAAGAAGAAAGACAGATCAACACGATTCTGCGTAGATTACCGACAACTGAACAACGTGACAAAGAAAGACAGCTACCCACTACTTAGAATAGATGACACCTTGGACACGCTCGCCGGCTCTACAATCTTCTCGACCTTAGACCTGAAGAGCGGATATTGGCAGGTAGAACTAGCTCCAGAAGATCGAGAGAAGACCAGCTTTCATCATCGGCTCAGGGCTGTGGCAATTTACCGTTATGCCATTCGGACTTTGTAACGCTCCAGCCAGTTTTGAGAGATTAATGGAGACGGTGTTGAAGGGACTCTCCTGGAAGACTTGCTTGGTATACCTCGATGACATCATCGTAGTCGGCAGATCATTCGAAGACCACGTGAAAAATCTGGAGAAGGTATTTCTGCGTCTGAGGAACTCCGGATTGAAACTGAGTTCTAAAAAATGTCACCTATTTCAGAAAGAAGTCAACTATCTTGACCACATTGTCTCTGGGAAAGGAGTAGCAGTAGACGACCAGAAAATTAAAGCTGTTAAAGACTGGCCCATTCTCAGAGATATCCATTAGCTTCGGAGTTTTCTTGGCCTATGTACCTACCAACATCGGTACGTGCTAGGGTTTGCTAACATCGCCAAACCATTGACCAGGCTCACGAAAGGACAGACAAAGTTCGAGTGGTCCGAAGAATGCCAAGATTCGTTCAGGAAGCTGAACGGGACATTAATCAACGCGCCAATACTAAGTTATCGTCTTCCGAACGGAAAATTCATTCTGGACACGGACGCCAGCAACGTGGGACTTGGAGCTGTCCTGTCTCAGATCCAGGATGGACAGGAAAAAGTCATCGGGTACTTTCGCAAGACCCTCAGTAAACCGGAGCGAAATTACTATGTCACCCGACGGGAGCTGCTGGCTGTGGTCAAAGGAATAGAGCACTTTTACAAGTATGTGTATGGCAGGAGATATTCCTGCTAAGAACTGACCACGCCGCCCCCAAGTGGCTTCTACAGTTCAAAAATCCTGAGGGTCAGGTGGCATGTTGGATTGAGAGACTCCAAGAATTCGACTGTGACATAGAATAACGAGCAGGGACCAGCCTTAAGAATGCGGATGCCCTATCGCGAAGACCATGCTCAGAAGACTGTTCGCACTGCCGACGAGCAGAGGAAAAAGAAGCGACAGTTTATAGAACAATGGCGGTAGATAATAACTGGAATGACAGCAAGCTCCAGAAAGACCAAGAGAAAGATCCAGATTTTGGCTTAGTTATCGGCTGGAAGAGGAGTAACCGAAGACCGACATGGCAGGAAGTAGCAGGATATTCGCCAGCCATCAAGTCCTACTGGGCTCAATGGAACTCCTTTACTCTGGACAACGGAGTTCTGAAGCGTGTGTTGGAGTCCGAGGATGGTGGAGAAGAAAGACGTCAGACAGTTGTACCCAGAAGCAGAAGACCGGAAGTGCTTCGAGAAATTCATGATGGGGTCGCCGGAGGACATCTGGGAGTGACGAAGACTCTCCAGAAAGTGAGGCAACGGTTTTACTCGGCCAATTGTCAGGCAGACGTTCAAGACTGGTGCAGACAGTGCGCTGTATGCGCCGCAAGTAATGGACCTCGAACGCGACCTAAGGCACCAATGCGTCAGTACAACGTTGGCAGCCCATTTGAAAGAATCGCCATCGATATTGCTGGACCGTTTCCACAATCTGACCACGGGAACAAATACATCCTCGTGGCAATGGACTACTTCAGCAAGTGGGCTGAAGTCTATGCCCTGCCCAACCAGGAAGCCATAACCGTCGCCGACGTCCTGGTGAAGGAGTGGATTTGTCGATTTGGTATCCCACTGGAACTGCATTCAGACCAAGGCAGAAATTTCGAGTCCAACTTGTTCCAGGAATTGTGTCGAATGCTGAACATCCGGAAGACACGAACTACGGCTTTACATCCGCAGTCTGATGGAATGGTGGAGCGGATGAACAGGACGATGAACCGACACTTATCCAAGGTAAACTCTGACCATCAAAGAGACTCGGACCAGTATCTCCATTTGTTCCTGATGGCATATCATTCTGCAGTACACGAGTTGACCGGCCAAACCTCTGCAAGTATTATTATGGGCCGAGAGCTGCGACTACCATGTGACCTGAAGTTAGGGACGCCACCAGGACAAGACACTGCGGAAGAGGACTATGTCAGCAAACTCCGGCAGAGAATGGAAGACATCCACGAAAGAGTCCAGAGTGCCAGCGACCGAATGAAAGAGATCTATGACATCAAGGCCGATGCCGAAGGATTTAAGGTTGGTGACCTGGTTTGGCTGTACAACCCCAAACGTCGACGTGGCCTATCACCAAAGTTGCGGAACTCATGGGAAGGCCGTTACAAGATCTCGAAGAGGATAAATGACGTGGTCTACCGAATTAAAAAACCACCTAGAGGAAAACCCAGAGTCGTCCATTTCAATAGGTTGGCCCCTTACGCTGGAAACCACGACAAAGTCCGCACCCTCAGACCACTGGAGGATGCGATGACGTTCCAGAAATTCATGTCCTTGTACTCAAATGGACAGAAAGTTCAACATGGGGTGACTCGACAGGAACCACGATACCTTTTTAAGGTGCCTGCCGATTACGCGCTAGCCCACTCTGTAGCAGAAGATCTTCAAATGTCCAGAGGCATCGCTGTGGTGTTCTCCAAGAAGTACGGTCGTCTCCATGAGCAACAAAACCCGGAAATTGGAGGGGTGCTACAGTTGCGGAAAGGCCAGAGAAGCATCTTCTATCTAGTCACCAAGAAGCAGTCTTGAGACAAATCGTCCTATGAAGACGTAGCACTTGCAATTATGTGTCCGTGAGGAACGTTGCACAATTAGAAGACAGATATAATTCAATGTCCGTAGGGGGAAGTAGTTGTTTTCTGTCAGATATTTGCCTTAATATCCACTTTGTGGAATTGTGTGGAGAGACAGGCATTTTTCGGTTTTACGAAATTTTTTGTTTCCTAGAATTGAACTCTCCTGTATACACTCTCGAACTTTGTTCGTTTTATGAATAATAAAAATACTTACTATTCTAGAGCCTGCATTTTCATCTGTGTTCTCGATCATCTTACGTTTCAGAATTCTCCGACAAGAAACTTTTTTCTGTAAGTGTTTTGGAAAATCAAAAAGTGATGGAACTGCATCACCTTTCAAAACTTTCTTACATGTACCCGGTCTATTTTCATAATCAGTACGAGTAAAATGTGACTGCAAAGTTTGCTACTTTTGTTTGGCTCCCATTCATCACGCCTTATGGCATATATCCAAAGCTTCAATATATTTGGTCTTTTAAAAGGAAAACTGAAATTCACATAAAAGATATATTATCACAATTCAACATTTTTATTACATTTTAAAGAAATGCTTTTAATTTGAAATGACTTTTCATTGTAACCTATATAAAGAAAAATACATACCTATGAAAACTTATATTGCTACTTTTAATAAATAAATTTTTGCATCCATAGGCAGAACAACAGATCACCATTTTTCCTATTAAATTGAAAAATGTCAATACCGTCTTCAATATTTTTAATATTAAAAAATACTTTGTGGGGGCAGTAACGCTCATTTGAATCAACACGCAGAAGTGAGAGATGAATACCAAAAACTATCTCCGTCCTTCTCGAATTCGACTGGCTTCAACGCCTGACTGCATTATCCGAAAAGGCCCGTTCCAGTTCGTAAGAGTTCACTGGTCCTTCCCTCATTAGACGAGTTCTAATTGAGGAAATATCACGAGTTGATATTTTTGTATAGATTAGACGACTTCTATTTGAGGACCTATCACGAGTTGATATTTGTAGAGTTAGACGAGATGTAAACCTCTAGTCTGTGCTTGATGATAGCACAGGTTGGTAGAACAAGTTTTTATATACAACATTGGTATGACAAATGTTAGAAAAATAAAAGGAGAACTAATCCTGTTTAACACTTTTATTCACCCATTTACTTATCAAAAACCTATAAAACCTATAAAACCAATAACAAATCAATTGTTCACTGTGGTGACTTTCTAAGAGACTTTCTCTTAACTATACGTAACTTTAGCAACATTTGCTATTAACTTATCCATTATGGTGACTTTCACCGTAAGAGACTTTCTCTTAAGTAGGTAATTTTAGCAACTTTTGCTATTAACTTATTTGTGATCATCTTGAATGCTTATCCATTTCTTGAGATGCTCCGGAGACATCACGGTTCGTGAACGTTTGCACCCTTCTCTTAAATCCTCTATTTCGTAACGATCATTCATCAAAACTTTCGTAATTCTGAACGGACCTTTATATTTTGCCGTCAGTTTTTTACTAGTTTCCGTTGCTGGAAAACTGGTTATTTGTACCATTACCAATTTGCCCACATCAAACTTCGTTCCGTCTCGTCTCAACCTATCATATCTTTCTTTCTGTAACTTTTGATCTTTTGTTATGTATTTCGTGATTTTAGTATGTATTTCGGATAAATTTAAACGATTTATGTCATCCCTCACACTGTTCAAAATTTTTGGTTTAGCTCCATGTTTTGTATTGCATCCAATTAATGCTTCCATTGGGGTCGCGTTGATTCCTTTATTATGACTCGTATTAAGAGAGATTTGAATTTGCTTAACGTAGGAATCCCACTCCCTAGGATTCTTACCTGCCATTGTAGTAGAAAGTGCATTTACTATTGTTTGGTTGTAACGTTCTCACTGGCCGTTACTTCGTGGAGTTGCAACTGCATTCAAAATGTGTTTTATACCATAATTCTCACAGAAACTTCGAAAATTCCTTGACGTGAACGCTGAACCCCTATCGCTAATAATCCTCGTAGGCACCCCAAACAAAAAAATCAAACTAGTTAATAATTTAGTAACATGTTTTGCTTTTTGATTGTGTACAGCTTCAATAACAGTGAACTTGGTGAAACCGTCAACAATGACAAGTATGAATCTGTTTTTTCTTTTACTAGTTTCAAAAGGGCCCACGTGGTCAATATGCAGGGTGTGGAACGGTATGGGCAATTTTTCTATTGGATTCAGTTTGCATTGCTTATTTGCATTAACCTTTTTGTAATATGCACAACTGAGATATGCGTTAACATATTTTGTAACAAACTTCCTCATTTTTGCAAACCAATAGTTATTGCGTATACGTTCCAGGGTCTTTTCTATTCCCAAATGTCCTGAATCATCGTGACAGTCTGCATATTTGCATACGGGCCATGCGAGGGACCACCCAAGCTTTGTCGCCATTTTCCAGTTTCCTGTAAAGTTTGTCCTTCTTCAACTCATATTCTTTGAAATATTGCTTACTTTCTCTATTTTTCTTTCCTTGTAGAATCTTTCTTATCCTTCCTAGTTGTTCGTCCTGAATTTGTGCGGCAGTGATCCAGTCACCCTCAGTTAAGTCCACTTGAAATACTTCTACATCAGTACTTTTCAGAATTCTGCTCAAAGCATCGACATGGGCCATTTTCTTTCCGGCTCTGTATTCTATTTCAAATGAGTACTCTTGAATTTCCAGCCACCATCTCCCAATACGGGGAATGAGGCTTTTTTTTGTTAGTGTAATTTTCAAGGCATTACAATCTGTTATGACTTTGAAATTTATTCCAAGAAGGTACACTCTGAAATATCTTAGGGCATAAACAGCTGCCATTGTTTTGAGCTCGTAGGAATGATAAAGACGTTGATCTATGGTTGTTTGTTTGCTAAAATAAGATACCACATGGGGGTTTCCATGCAGATCGAACTGAATCAGCATGGCGGCCATTCCAACCGAACTCTCATCAGTATGAAGTTCGGTACGCCGTTTCGGATTATATATTGCTAATATAGGGCTGATAATAAGTGAGGATTCTCTTCTCGAAAGCACTTTGTTGGATGTCACCCCATTCAAATTTGACATCCTTTCGAGTTAGTTTGGTGATTGGTTCAGCAATAGTAGCGTATCCTTTAACAAATTTTCGAAAATAGCTCAAGCCGATGAACTGCCTCACCTGCTTAATATTTTGAGGTATTGGCATTTTAGAAATTGCGTCTATTTTACCTTTTCCAGGTCTTACACCGTGTTCACTAATTTCTCTGCACAAGTATTCTATTTTAGTTCCAAAAAATACGCACTTGCTCAGTTTGAGGGTGAGTTTGTGCTCTCTCAACTTCAACATCACCTTTTGTAGATGTTCTAGACCTTGCTCAACTGTACAAGACGGAATAATGATATCATCAATATATGGAAATGCGATATTATTGCAAAGATCTCCAAGGACTCTATTTATCAAAGACTGAAACACCGAAGGAGCATTGGTAAGACCAAATGGCATTCGTAAAAATTCATAGTGTCCGTCCGGTACTATGAATGCAGTCTTAGCTATTGAATTTTCCGCCATGGGCACTTGATAATACCCGGACGCTAAATCAAGTGTCGTGAAATATTTATAACCTCCCAACTTATCAATCTGTTCATCGATTATCGGAAGGGGGTATTTGTCCTTGATAGTTACTGCATTAAGTTGCCTAAAATCTACACACATATTCACCCGTTTTTTTCTTAACCAATGTGATTGGGCTAGCGTACGGAGATGTAGACTCGCGAATGGTCCCATTTTCTAATAATTCTTTCAAAATATTTTGTAAAATATTTTTTTCCATCCCTGGAATACGATAAGGTCGGCGCACCACTGGAACATCACTCACACACCTAATCGCCAATTCGACTGTGTTTGTTTTGCCTAGCTGGCTCAAAGAACGCGAAATACAGTCTGAAAATGTCTGAAGAAGTTTTTCACATTTAATTTTATCACTATGTTTTATATCACCGAATCTGAGTTCATCGCGAGTTACGTAACTATCGTATACATCGACTATATTTACGAAGTGTTCATGTGATTCGGATAAATGACGGAAAATTATCTTATTATTTCTTTTGATGAACATTTCATGTGGCTGGTTCAAATAATTCCTACCCACTATCAATTCGTATTTAAGAAATTTGTCTTCAATGACGAAAGCTTTCACATCAGCTGAAACTCCTTGAATTGCCACACTAATATTGCAAGAATATTCGGTTTGCAACGTAGTGTTCATAAAACTACACAATGTCACTTCTTTCGATTTTACTATCGGTAGATTCAATTTGTATCAATTAAACAATGAACTTTTCTTCCATCAATTCGAGCGACTTGCAGGAACAAATTGTCAGATGATAAAACTTCATTGATTTGAATAACCTGAACTTCTTTCTTCGGAAACGGACATTTATTACTTGTATGTCCCAAACGTTTACACTTAAAACATTCCAACTTAGGTTTTCTACAATTTTTAAATACGTGTCTCGGAATTCCACAATTAAAACAATAATACGTTTTTTTTTTAATTTTTGTTACTTTCTTGATGTCTGGTAGTTGGAAATATGTGATTACTTGAACTAGGAATTGATATTTTATTTGGTACGCTACCCATTGTATTAAGATATGCATAAAGAAGATTTATATCTGTGCGTTGTGCTGACCTCACTGTACGTGACAAGTTTTCGTCGATAATACCACCGATTATGAAATCAATCAAATACTTATCTGGGATTACCAACTTAAGTGCCCTCAACTTTGACAATTTTTGAAAACAGTAGTCACCAAGATTTTGTATCTGACTCGTTTCATAATTCGCAGCATCCCTGAGCAATTTAGAAAAAGGAACAGACTTACGGAATTATTGCTTCATCGAATTTTTCACTTCATTCCAACTTGCATCGTACTTAGTGTTCTCATCGAACCATTGTCTTGCATTACCTTGTAATCTGCTACAAACCAACCGCATAATGGAATCATCATCCCAACCACATCTTTCTGCCAGTTTGTCAACTCTAGTCAGCCACTGCTCAACCACTGAATCATCTCGGGATGGATCAAATTCTGGAATCAGGAATTCGTCACCTTGTAAAACTGGCTTCACTGGCTGTTGTTTAAATTGTTCTAATTCACTCTTGAGTCTTTTCAACTCCCTTTTCATTGAACCTTCACTAGAACTATCACTACTTGTGGAAATGCGTCTTTTTCGCGAACTTTTCGATTTTTGTTTCCGGTGACCCTAATCGTTTCAAAAACAATACACTTGTTTAAACACAATACGAATGATGAGATTCAATATCCCACCGCTGTCTTGTTAGAAGAATAAAAGGAGAACTAATCCTGTTTAACACTTTTATTCACCCATTTACTTATCACACAAAGTCAATGCTAATACTAATCGAAAATATCCCGTCGTCACCTGATTCGTAGTTCTGTCTCGTCAGCTCTGCCATGATTCATGACAGTTGTAGTGTACCGGGGGACGCAAATGTACCTATATCCTACACAAACATCACGAGTTGATGTTTTTCGAAGTCTTTCCAGGAAGACATACAGAATTACAAAATAATGTTTTGTAGGAAATGTCTTATGACCTTATGGTAGAATATTGCGAGTCAATATTAATATATTTTATACTACAAACCTACATATGAAATCAGGAAATTTTATAAATGCTTGCAGGAGATGTACATTCGGTTCTTGACACACAGATGATATTGATCCTCAAACAATATCAGATGTTATTCCAGTGTTACTAGTTTACTTTTCCATTTATGAATATTACAGGAAGTCTTTCAGAATATGAAGACGGCCATGGGACATACCACACCGGCCCCTCCTGTAGGGGATGAAAATGTAACAGAAAAGCAACCTCTCTCGCAAAACCGTGGAGCATATATTGAAGAGTGGTCTGAATGATGAAAGATCCGACACCAGCTCATTGTCTCCTAGGTGCTCCAAGGCTGAATGAAATCTTTGGTGAATGATTCAACTATCAGGAGAGATGACAGATTGGCATAAATACAAAGTCAATTAGTAGCTGGACTTGCAGCATTAGGCAACATCCTATCAACCATGTTTTCAGAAGAAAGGGAGGGGGAACGGCCCCTGCCGGTCATCATGGGCTTGAGTGACGCTGCGAGATTGTTTGCTGACATTCACTCTGGGGAATCTGAATTGAGAAGAATTCTGATATCTACGGGTATCAACCAAGACTTGAAAGATACCATAATAAAATATTCCAATAATGGAATCAACCACACGATCTTATTTGAGCAACTTGAATTAATCGGAATCTGTTGAAAGACTATTTAACAAATAGAACGCAGATGGTAAAAATAAAAAAACCCTAAGTAACCCCGCACCTATATCGATGGGAGTTATCATTTACCTCAATGAAATATTCTCCATAAATGAGTTCGAAGGTAAATTCATTTCTTATGCTGACGACACGGCAGTTACATTTTTTGGTGATACGTGAAAAGAAACATACCAAAATGCAGAACGCGAAATGAAATTAATTTATAACTGGCTCAGCAGCAGTCTGCTGAGTCTAATATCTCTAAAACGAAATTCATTGCCTTCTCCTCCACAAATAGAGGCCGTGACATCCTCAACAAATTACTTATACATACAGATAATTGTCATGACATGCTACACTGCAATTGTCAAGCAATAATGATGACACGATCTCTCAAATAATTGGGTGTCTTTGTAGATCAACATTTACGCTGGGATGATCATATCAGCTACACAGTTGAAAGACTGCGAAAATTCATCTACAAATTCTACCAGCTAAGGAATATTTTGAATAAAAAAATGTTGTTGACAGTATACGACGCACTAATAGCTGGTTCTTTACTATGATATTGTATCATTGTTTGGGGTTACACAAAAAACCTTGCTGAAAATAATTCTGAAAAAAAATTTACGATTTTCTACAAAACTTTTATTTATAGAATCAGATGTATTCAATTTACAGGAGATATTTATTTATCAATCGCTTCTATGGATGATGAATACGACTCACTCGACAGTCACTTATGCTTATGATACCCGTGGTCCTGCGAGTAGATAGACAATACAACCATGACCATCAAAAAAGTGACATATAACCTCACTTTTCGACTCCCGCCGACTGGCCGTGCTTTTGTGGGGCCCCCATTGAGTTCTCGCCGCCGGAGCTGGTGCTGCAGGACGGGGACCCCATCGAGGAACGTCCCACAGAAGAGGGGGCGCGCTAGAGCCCAAGGGGGCCGAGTTTTCGTCAATTTAAATTCTTGATTGTCATAGTTGTATAGAATTGGGTAACTGGGATCGGCTGGGAAAAAGTGCGGGGGGCTGGGGGCGTGGGCGAAGAACGTCCCCAGAGAAGATATTTCGATTTTTTTTTATTTTTCATTTTTCGATGATTTTATAGTTGTTGACGCTGGCACTGGTGATACGCCGCCACTAGACCGACTCGCTGGTGTTGGGCGAGCGATACGCGGCGGCACATCAAAGGAAGGTTGTTTACGCTTAGAGGCTGTGACGTCAAACACGTGCACATCGGAATTCTGGAAAATACAGAGAAATAGCGTGAGAACCATAACGGAAATGACGATGAATATGTTGCAATGTGTGCAATGGCAACGGATATTCGTTGAATAAACAATAAAAATTCTAAGAATTCGGTGAGTGTTTTCCATCAAGACTCAGTGTGTTGTGTCGGAAATAAGACATAATTGGCATCTCACTCTAACTCATCGGGTTTTTTTCTGTCTTTGTGAATTACGCGGTTAGCTGCGGGCTGGGTGATACGGGCGGGGTGGTGGAGGGAGGAGGGAATTCGAACGCTAGATATTGAATAAACAAACAAATTCGAGGAATTCAAGACTGTTTTGTTCGTGTTGAGACTTGAAATAAAAATGCAAAAATACAGTGAAAAATCATTTATTTTTTTACTTGAAAATTACACATCAGTGCTATGGTAATATTCACCATCTTCTTTCGAATTTTTGAATATGTATCTTCGTCAAATTCATTGCAATAGTTTGTACAATAATTCGCCTAGTTGACATATGAGTGCTAAAGATACAAAAAACATGAACCCATCGTAGGCGTCTGTAGGGCATCTTGACGTCGTTGTCATCGGCGTCGTTACTCGGGACACTGCAGGCATCGTGCGAGGAGTCACCTCCTCCACTACCGGAGATGCTGGCGGTTGGAGCAAAAAACCAGTCGGTTTCTTGGCAAGTTTCGTTGCGAAAGACTTTCCTCAGCTTGTATGCACTCGAATTCGGTGGAATTTCGGCCTTCAAAACAGGCAAGTATCCGTCGTTCATTAAAGCCTGGAAAATTTTCGTCCAGTTAGTGGGCATCGAGCGATTTTTCTCATCCAAAAAGAGACATAAACCTCACCTGCCTTGTAAGGTGGGCTGATGTACAGTTCGTTTGACAGGACAGCTGTCAAAATCACATATGTTGTTGTTGTCAGCATGATGAATGACTGTACACTGAGAAACATTGCGGATATCACTCACATATATACACACTGAGAGAAAAATATACGCAATGCTCAACTCAGCGTACTCATATATATTTTTTTTTTAGGACAAGTCATTTCGTGTTTGAACAGGAATTGTTCTCTCGCACACGAAAAGTCTTTGCCTGCTTTCCACCCCGCTAACCTTGCAAACTGATTTCATTTTGAGGTTTAAAAAACTTGTGTTTTTCTCCCAAAATGAAATAAGTTTGAAACATAGACTCTCTCTCTCTCTCTCGCTCTCTCAGCCATTCATTCATCATCATAATAAAATTTGAGAAAATTCGTTTTATAAATCTATTAATACATGAATAATAATGAGTACAATAATAATAATAAGTATAAGCGTAATAACAATAATTTTATAGGTCGAGTCGGCGTCTTTTCGGCGGCTGTGGTGAGCTGATGTCGGCTCCTTTCGTATCGAAACGTTGCGGGCTGGTAAAGACGGCGGACCAATTGCCATCATCGATTTGGATGGTTTTGAAACGTTTAAACATCTGAATTTTTCGCTCGTAGTCCGCCACTTGGGATTTCAATTGTCTCAGTTTTTCGAGGGGTGAGTCTATGGTGGCACTTATTTGTGGTGCCGGGTGCCGGATTCACCAAACCAATTGATTAGACACCCACGACCATATGACAAAACATTGTCTTAGCGCACAATGGACTTCGCTGCCTGCTGCTTCTGCCGTATGAATCAGGCACAAAGGGGGCTCCTTCTCGAACACTGGAGGTGGGTGGGCGGAGGCGTTCGAAGTAGTGGCGGAGGCCGACCCAATATCGACTATGCGGGGCTTCCTCGTTGAAGTTAAAGTGTTGACGTATCTTGTCAAGATATCGACTTTCTGGTGCCCCTTCACGTAAACCAGGTCGGCCTCGGCGATGGGCTGCAGCACACTCTCGGCGGATTCGGCAAAATCGATGTACCCGGCCGAATAGGACACTCCGTGTAAATTTTTTTCTATGTATCTTACTTGTTTTTTGTCTGCGGCACTCAAAGCGCGGAACGGCACAACTGGTTTAAATATAAAATGATTGGTGCTCTGCCCGTCGGTGATTGCGAGTTCTTTCGGTTGAAATTCACCACCGATACAGAAACCTTGGATGTCGCACGCTAAGAATTTTCATTTCATCTTGTAGGAAGTCTGACTGCGAACTGACGCTCTCGACCTGTCGAAGCCTGCATTTCACACAAACAGAGTGGATTCCCTCAGTACTCACTGGTACTACTTTATGTCACTTTTCATGACAGACGACGTACAATCTTGCTCAAGGGCAAGTGTTCCATGATACAGTCGTAAATGATGATGCAATAGGCTGGAGTATTGGCGGGAAATCCAACTCTGGCCTCGATGTCAAGCATAACATCGACCGTGGACGATTCTAAAAATTCCGCTCAGCGGGAACAGTCTATTATGAAAATGGCGGCGCGATCCTTGAATGCCGTGTAACCCAGCAGAGGGCACTTCATCGATCAATTTGCAAAGCTTGGATGATAAAATTCCGTATAAACGCGATGAGCTCCCACAAAGTTGTTTCTGTCAAATTCCAATCGCATGCGTTCATGTGGGTAATTGTCATTGTTCAAAGTCAGACGTATGTCTCTAATGTCGACGTGGTCGAAGTATGTTGCATCTCGAGCCAAGTTATTCATTCTATCTGTTTGAAATGCGATAATGACGAATTGAGGACTCTCCAATGCCGTACAAGTTTTGACAGCCCAAATTTCTTTGGTGGAACCTGGCGTGAGTGCAGGCAGTTCCCACTTGCGGTAAGAAATTACCACAGGAGCGTCATTTTTTATGGATTGCAGCAACTGCAAGCGAATGTCATCATTGGGTACGACGTGTTTGACTCTTAGCACGATGCTGTTGATCGTCATGGCGGCTGTGTCGCCACCTGCGGATTCGCGATTTCCTCTCTCACCATGCAGTTGTCATCGTTTCTACTTCTCACCAGACGAATGCACTATCTTCCGTAGTCATGGAATATGCCAAACAGATGCTTAAGCGGAATCCACATGGCGAACGCTCCATTGTTTGCGTTGCGAATAGCTCCGGCGGGATACTGCATCCAGCAGTGGCCAAGTGTCGAGTGTCAGCATCTGCATAACAGGTGTAGCCTCGTAAGGTGCTTACTATACCTGGCGAGCGAACAGAGTCCACCTCTTTGCCATTGATTTCATAGTAGATGGAATCGAAGAAGAATGCGCCGGCATTATTGACAAATCGAACATTACCCTCTCCTGCGGTTCTGGTTAGAATGCCCTCTATGCATATCATGGCATTGTTCATCAGTATCCATGTGTCACTCTGCTGAATGACAATTTCAACAATGTCATTATTTTAGAGGGACTTGACATATGGGTGGTGCGTTCGTGTTTCCACTCTTTGGATGGATTCATCAAACTTTGGATGATTGTACACGTCGAACACTTGTTTTGACAACATGATGTCCCTGAGATTTGAGGAACTGTAAACTTGACAAAGAGAGAGTCAATTCAGTCGATGACTGCGTTTGCGCGACTGAACTGACTCCTGCGTTCTCGACACTTTTATGCTCATGATTTTGATCCTGACCCATTTGACAGCTTGCGCAACACCAGTCTTATGATGATGGTTTCTCCGCGGAAATTTACGTTGCAGAAGTCCTGATCGAAAACATTCAAGGTTATGTTGTGTATTTCGCTCTTGTTCACAGGCAGGTAAATCAAATTTGGTGGAGTTTCGTCGATGGCAAAGCCGGGGTCCTCCCTAACGGTGAACTCGTATATGGTGTGAGATGGACGATTGTACGATTGCGCAACACCAGTCTTATGATGATGGTTTCTCCGCGGAAATTTACGCTGCAGAAGTCCTGATCGAAAATATTCAAGGTTATGTTGTGTATTTCGCTCTTGTTCACAGGCAGGTAAATCAAATTTGGTGGAGTTTCGTCGATGGCAAAGCCGGGGTCCTCCCTAACGGCGAACTCGTATATGGTGTGAGATAGACGATTGTTGAAGAAGGCACCCGATGTGACGTTACTGTCAATATGAACTCGCACGTTAAAAGGTAAGACCTCGTTAATCCTTAGCTCGCACAAGTTTCGACTTCTGAGGGCTGTTATTCATAGGGGGATGACAGCTGGTTAACGGAAAAAACAATTTTAAAAAAACAACAATTTTGAAATATGAACTGTTCGAACTTTGACTATGTTGACGGGCAGGTCGGACACGTGAACGATTCCAGCTTCCAGTACTCTAGGCGAGAAACCCAATACCCTTCCGACGGAATCCTCAGGACGAAAGTCTATGCTATAGTACTTGCTGTAAATTTCGCACTGTAGCGTATTGGTATTGGGTTTGAGAGACAACACTGCCTCTTCGATGGTGTTGTTGTCTCCCTCTACGTTCGCCTCTCTTCTATATTTCTTCTTCTCTCTCGGTTTATCGATGTGCTTGTGAATAAACTTGGCAATGTCGGAGATTTCGTAGCAGCCTGTCGGTATATGGATGATGCTAACAGATGGCGCTCCGTTGGCAAAATAATAGAATTTTCCGGCACTTATGTTCGGTATACTGTTGTAGGAATGAAAACCAATCAAAGCCAAGCCGTAAGTGCTATCTTCGTCCAATTGAATTGGCGGAGCAAAGTCTGCAGTCAGCGTAGAAGTGTGACCTGTCAGGGTGAACAGCAAAGACATGACTGACACTGGAGAGGTTATACACTTTCTTTTAAAGACTCCCAAATGCGTCGCCTGTGCTCCACATCCAAAATCGTGTCAATTATATGGGAAAGGCTTGCAATTCGTCTGGCGAAACGAATCCTGTCCAAGGCCAGGCGTTCCCAATCCGATTTGCGTGAAGCGTTGTATGCAAATCGCCACACGACCATATCGTCTGTGAAGTACTAATACCTCGTATGCCACAAAATATCAAAAATTCGATTATTGCACTCACGAATACTGTATGCCAATACCTAATGATGTTCTGACAACTTGTAAGCTAAAAAAATTATTTCAGTAGAAATTGAGAATTTACAATAGCTCGTATAAGAATATCAATATTTTGTGCAAGCAATAGCTCCTAACCCGATACCCCTCCTGTAAAAAAACGTATTTGGGCATACGAGGTATTAGTACTTCACAGACGATATGATGAACCGTATTACACTCTTCATTGAAGGTCACCATTTTTTTTATAACTAGTATTGCTCATTTTTGACGTGTTTGGTCGTAGAGAAATCTAAACATAAATGACCGCAATTGGCCTGATCGAATGTCTGATAGCAATCGTTATTGTAGTAGATTTTCACACATCCACCACTACTACTACTACCAGCATTCAAGTATCGCACCAGCTCCACAGGCGGCTTCAAGTCACCGAAACTGTCAAAATATGTTACTGTTTTCCCACTCTTCACGTGAGCTACATCTGGCATATTTGAGCAGGTCCACATCGTACAAAGGTCGCTTGCTATTGGATAGCCTTATAGGGAGTTTTTTGAAAAAATTTTTAGGAAAAGACCGTAGCCCCCTTAAGCGGTCTTGCGCAAAAATAGCCCGGATCCCTTCTTACCGATGCTCTCCATCGCAGCATTGTGACGCTTGTCTTCGTCCAATTTTTTCTGGTCATTTTTTGAAGAGATGATGGTCCTGGCAATAGTGCTGGCACCACCAGCCAATGAGCCCAGCGCTCCAAGAGCGGCGAATATCGGAAGCAGAGGCAGTAGACCCCCACTCTTAGCCTCAAAGGGAATTATTCGAGGCACTTTGATGTTTTTGCGACCACCCAATTTTTTTTCATGAGCACGGGCTGCACGCAATGCTACCAACGAAGATTTGCGCAGAGCCTTTGCACCCAAGTCTTTCAGCTGATCAGGTTTCAGTGTGTTGCGCAGAGTCTTGCAATTTTCATAACGACATCTTTGATCGTTGTTTTTTTCTTCGAACAGCAGCAGCCTTCAGGCCCAGGCTCAAATTACGTTTTGCCTTCATGGTTGTGGTGACCAGCCAAGCAGCAGCTTTCTCAACCAATTTGGCGTCTTTTGATTTGACACGTTCCCAATCTCGATTTTCCAGCGCCCAGTCAGCCTTGTGTCTGTCCTTCAGAGAGGTACTCTGCGAGTATGCAAGATCGTGGGATCTGCAAGCCAAATCCAAAGGGTTCACACTAGAGTCTCCACGTGTTAATCTTTTCTGCAGTTTGGTACCCGGTCCGCAGTATTGGTATCCAGGCAGATGCAGCTCGAACGGTAGATGATTGATCAGAGAGTTCACCACTCCACGACCTTCGTGTTCGACTGTCAGCATGACACTGACGCGAATGATGTTGCATACCTACTTACATAGCTGTACTCCACTTCAAGTGTCATTCGAACGTCAGATGTGGGCGTGGTCACACACACAAATATTCAAACAGACAATGAAAGTGGTGCAACAAGAGCCGGCTCTGACCGATGATTTCAACTGATGGAAAATAAATGTGAAGAGATCTCTGGGACTGCAATTAAAAGAGACAATTTCGAAATGGAAATTTTGTCGCTCCCTTTCATAACTGGTTGGAGTACGTTGACCACACATCTCATGTACATTGGAATATAAGCGAGAAAAAGTTTCACGTCAGTTATTTTGAACTTGCCGCTTTCTTTGGACTTTGGTGTTTTGAAAAGGACGTGTTGAACTGTAACATCTCAATAAGAATAGACGACACTACTGTCATATGTTATAATAAATAGGATGGGTGGTGTGCGATATCCAGTCTGTAACAAACTATCAAATCTGATATGGCAGTGGTGCGAAGAACGTAACGTATTCATTTTGCCTCATATATTAAATCTTTAGAAAATATAGTTGCAGATTTGAATCAAGAAGGCTCGAAAAATAGAGAGTGGGAATTGTTGACGTATGCTTACGATGAAATTATTACAAAATTTCCCCCACTATCTGTAGACCAATTTGCAACTCGACATATTACAAAATGCAACAGGTTTGTCTCTTTTGGTGCAGATATCCAGAAGCTTTCCATGTGTAGGAGTTCACGCTGCATTGGAAAGATTGGTTCTTTTATGCCTTCTCTCCATTTTTTTTAATCCTCAGAGTTTTTACAAACAATTATTAGCGATGAAGCAGAGGGACTTTTAGTTGTCCCTTCATGGTGCACACAACCATGGTTGCATTTGGTTGGAATTGATTTTCAACCAAATGCTTATTTCCTTTCTTCACTTGATAGGACCCGTCATCCACTCTGGGAAAAGCTTACCCTGGTGGCAGGGCACTTATCAGGAAAGCATATTTGAAGAAAGGAGTTCCAGAGCGTCCTCCTTAGACATCATGATATCCTCAATTAGCGAGTCTACATCGAGGCAGTAAACTACTGGATTTAAACTCTGGTGGAAATTTTGTAGACAGTGAAACTGATATTTTTCAAGGCACAGTAACAACACTATTAAGTTTTTTAAACAATGGCTTTGAAGGAGGTCCTTTGAACTCTTCCAGATCAGCATGATTTTGTCACTAGATATAACTTAAAATCAAACAAAGATAACGTAAGATAATAATAATGGTAATAATAATAATACTTCCTCATAAACATTATAGAGTGTACCCAAAGGCATAGTCTGTGCGGGTAGAGGACGCGGCTATTATTATTATTTGCCTGATGTTTTTGGTGTTGTATTCACTTTTCATCTGTAGGAAAACCTACAGCACCCCCACAGGTGGTTGGTGCGCACTTCAAGCACCTTCCATTGTTTCTGATTACCATGGTACACAATTTCTGAATGAGCGTTAGGGTTTGGAGAAATTAACTCATAAGTTAGCGACACTCTTAGCTATTCTTACAGCCCACCGAGTACAGACATTCGAAATATGACTGTTAACGAAAATAGTATTGATATAAAAATTCCAGAAAGAATAAAGACTTTCGGATACAGTAGATATCAACCATTATTACAACTGCCATTTTTCAGAGATAATCCGAAAATATGTGCATCAACAACATTACAATGGTCTTAACAAGACAAAATCATTAGTCATTGCTAATTTTGCTCCTGTTATCTGTTACCAGAAGTCCCATAACGATGCAACTGAACAGTCAGTTAGCAGATGGATTCAGGGTACCCTAACTAGCGGAATATAGGATAATAGTGAATTTTCAGCCTATAGCACCAGACATGCTTTGACGTCTGCTATAGAATAGCTGAAGGAGCTTCATATTGGGCATTATTAGAGACACAGCTGGTTGGTCCGAAAGATCAAAAACCTTGCTAATTTTTATAACCGGCCTATAGCAAATGATCCCTTACCATTTACAGGGGCGGTTCTAACCAGAGATTGATTTCATCTCTGTTGTTTATTATTGGTTGACTATTTAGCCTAATGATTTATTCTGCCATGCTTAGCTAAAATGCCGTATCTATAACAACTATAAATATTGAGATATCTATAAATTTTGCGTTTTACCAAGCAAAAATGATATTTACTCCAGGTTTATAGTCGAAATTAATAAATCATTTTGCCGTATATACAAAAGTTTGAGAATTTTCTTCGTATGAAGGTCGGATTTACAGAATTGTAAGCAAGATAGCGGATGCAGATACGGCATTTTTGCTAAGAACAGCAGTATTATATTTAATGGAAATATTCAGTTTAGAACTTGATTGATTAACAATATAATTGAATGCATATTGTTCGTAGCAGAATAAAAAGTGTTTATAGAGTTCGTTGCAACATCTTTAAACATCTACCATTTTGATCTCGAATATGAGGCACGGAATATAATTTAAAAATCAAACGAACTTACCTAATATGAAGTTTGATTTTAATTATATGTAGCGCCTCGTCGAGAGATCACTGTCCCATCCCTACCCAAGTTAAATATTAACCCCTAATTTAGTTGCAACGTACAGCTTTGTATAAGTGATGGAGTTGGTAACGTAGAGGATGAGGAGGAATGCCGTACGTAAACAGGGGAAAAGCCTGTTTATCTTAAAAATTGTGATCTCTCGACGAGGCGCTACATATAAACATAAAATCGAACTTCAATTCAGGTAAATTCGTTTGATTTTTAAAGTAGAACCAGTTAAAGGACAGTTACAATAATGAGCAGACAATATAAATGAAATATGAATGAGTTTTACAGGCTACCCTAAAAAGTTCATTAATTTTTGCTTATTCTTAAGTCACAGTACCTATTAACAAATCTTATTATAGTTGCTACACATTATATACATAGATGAGGGATTTAAGTAAAATATTTGGTTCTAGCTCTCTCGACTTCTAAACAAATTGTGTGATCTATTTTGGTACATTTAATTATATTCTAGTGGGTATATATTGTGTAAAAGCAAGTATAGGTTTGTAACTGTTGATAGTCCTATATTTAGGTTTTCACACGACTCTTCAAAACAGGACAAACTATGCCAACCTTCCATAAATTTGGAAACTCTTTGTGACACAAGTTGAGAATTATAGAGGCTTTTTCAAAAACCATTGCATATTCTTTCGCAAGGAAAAAATGTACATTACATTATTATTACATTACATTAAATCTCTTCTTCGTTAGCTTGATAGATGCTAATACTGTTCTTGTACAATCCCGAACAGTCAATAAAAATATTATCCAATGTAGAGTAAACACATTCGAAAAATGAAGCAAAACTATTACCAATATTACTAGGATCACTAAAGACTGTCAGCGAAAACTTTGGTTGCATTTCAGAATGATACAACATCTAGAAGGCAACTAATTTATTGTCGAGAGGCCGGCGCTGCTGTCAGGTGCCGGTCTACACCGCACATGCGTACTGTACACATTTTTGCAACTATGGTTGCATACCCATATGTGACATATCCCCTTTCAACAATTATTGTGGATGTCACTGGTGATTGTCACGAATTCTTCAAATTACAAATATGTATTATAAATAATCATTACCTTTATACCATGTATTTTGTATATAAAACTATTACTGTATATAACATAACTTAACAACATATAAAATTTGAATTGCCGACTATTTGTTCAATTGTTTAATAAAATTTTGTATATTCCACACCTTTTCTTTTTTTTTTATATTTTTGAATTGTATTTTAATGGTTTTGCATTGTATTTGAAATTGTATTTGATTTTTTTTATCAAGAGCATGAATTTTATTCAGAAATATACGTGAAGAAAATCCTAAAATAGATAAAAACATGTACCTAATATACTGCCTGGATTTTCATTCCTGCTCATAAAAAACAACATATGCATCTCCGCTCACGAGTGAATCATTTGTAATTGGTGATACATGAGAGTCATTGAACACGTGCCACTTGTTATTTGTATACGGATGTCTGCAATAAGCCGTGTAGTGCCCGCTTTCAGTAGTCCCAATGTGGTTTGATATCGCATACAGGTTATAGCGACAAGGGACTACACTTTCCGCTGCACAGATGCTCATATCCAGACCTCCTAACGGAAAATGAATGATAGTATTCAATTTCTCTCTGAATCTACCTCCTGGACAAAAACGTTTGAAATTTATAACAAGAATTTTTGGAAATTTCTAAAACGATAGGGATTTCAAGCATTTCCTTTTCTCCTTGCATTTCGAACAAGGAGGCCTATCTTCATTATCCAAAATTTCTTCTTCAATAAAGGAATCCAAACATTCAGACAGATTCAGTTGTCCAGTTCTTAACGGAATCGATAAGGAAAGATCCCAGAATGGATCAAACGTGACTGAACAATGACCGCAAAAAGTACCTTTTAATGTAAGATTTTAGTTGGTCTACAAAGTCATCAACAATCTTAGAGTTGTCCATCTTCAGAAATCTCGACCACAACTTCTGGGCTTTTTCACCGTCAGATAATTTCTTGTCAATCTCTGCCAAGGTGGGTTTAGGCTACTCCGTAATTCTATTCAAAACCAAGAAATTTCATCCATCGGAATGTTGAGAATCAGTTGCAGAGTATTTGAAATTGTAATTGAAATTATATTTGGATTTGTAGGTATTTGAAATTGTATTTGGCATAATTTCCTAGAAAGTACAAGAGTAAAAAATTTGCTAAAAGTATTTTGTAATACTTACTATTATTCACTATCTGAATCCGAGGTGAAATTTTCAAAACGACTTGGTTTTTTAACTCGCCTTCCTGTCCTAGTAGTTGTTACTTCGGATCGAGAAGTTCCTATTTTGGTGAATC
This sequence comes from Chrysolina americana, assembly GCA_958502065.1. Classification (NCBI taxonomy): domain Eukaryota; kingdom Metazoa; phylum Arthropoda; class Insecta; order Coleoptera; family Chrysomelidae; genus Chrysolina; species Chrysolina americana. Next base: position 37,505,593 of record OY293420.1, read on the forward strand.
TTTCTTCATTCTTTCGGGTGAAATTTTGCCAAATGAACTAAAACTAGTATCACTATAAAAAATTTCAAATTGTTCGTCATCATTCATAATTTTAGTCTCATTGTTATATACATTGTTTTTTACACAGTAGTCAAAATTATCTAAATTTTTATCTCTTCATCTATTCTAAATTCGTCATTTTCATTAGCACTTCTAGATCTACATTCCATGTCTCCATTATTTTGAACTTCAATGAATTTATTGTCATTGTATTGCCTGTCTTGTTGAAATAAATGGGTTTTACTTGGTTCAAAATAAATTGTTCTGTCTTCTTTAATGAATTTTCTATTGCGTATGAAAATTTTGTTATTTTCCATCAGAATTTTATAAGATCTAATACCTACTTTACTGATAATTCTTCCAGATTCCCATAAATCTTTTGGTTTTAATTGAACTTTAACCAAACAATTATTTTTCAATTCTCTCAGATTTTTTACAACTCTATTTTAATAGTAAGTTTTCATGTTTTTTTGAGATTTTGTTATGAAATTATCGTATTTCGATTTATTGAATAACTTAGGCTGAAAAAATTTGTTAGTTTGAGGAAGAATATTTCTCAAATTTCGGTTCATTCATATATTTGCTGGAGAATTTTCATTATCAAGTGGAGAATTCCTCAGATCAAGTAGAGCTAAAAAAGAATCTTTTTTGTCAGGGAAACATTTTTTAAAAACATTTTTAACTGTCTGGACAGCACGTTCAACTTGCCCTTTCGATTGAGAATATCTTGGAGATGGAGTTATATGTGTAAATTCCCAACTTTCAGCAAAATCTTCGAAACAATAACTAGAAAATTCAGGACATTGTCTGAACACAAAATTTCTTTCTTTAACGATCATTATGATGTTCTAAAGTTTTTCCAGAAATTAGTATGTGATCTACATACACTTCAACTCCTTCTAAGTTGCCAAATATTTCATCCATTCTTTGTTTCTATACTTCACAAGAACTAGATAAACCATTTGGCAAGCGTAGAAACTGGTATCTACCCAAAGGTGTTGCAAAAGTACATAGTTTTGAACTTTCTTCGTCTAGTTTTATCTGAAGGAAACCTTGTATTGCATCTAAAGTGCTAAAATATTGAGATCCTGATAGTTTTGACGTTAATTTTGCCAAGGTTGGTAAGTGAAAATAATTTCTTTTTATAGCCATATTTAAATCAATAGGGTCTAAACAGATTTTCAATCGTCCATTTCGTTTCCGAACTATAACAATAGCAATCACCCAGTCTGTGCTTTCTTCTGATATTTTAATCATATTTTGTTCAATTGAGGAATCCTGAGTTTCTTTAAATTTATCTAAAATTGCATATTGCATTTTTCTAGCTGGGTGAACTACCGGTTGAACATTTTCTTTGAGTTCAATATGATGAAGTTTATCTAAACATCCATATAAAACAAAAAATCATATTTTTTCATTAAATGTTCCACCAACATTTTTGTTTTGTTTTTGTATTTTTGTCAATATCAGTTTCAATAGTCTCAACTCTTTTTATAAGATTAAGATCTATACATGTGTTTAGGCCCAATAATGGAGTACTTTTTGTATCAACCACATAAAATAAAAGATGTATTAAATTTCCTTTATATTTGCATCTTATAGTGCATTGACCAATTACAGATAAATAATTTTGGGTATATGAACACCATTTTATATTTGTTCTAAGCAGATTATTGAAATCAAAATTTACAGACTTCAAAACACTTACTGGTATAATATTTGCCATTGCCCCTGTATCTAGTTCAAATTCTACTGGTCTTTCATTTATTTCCAGATCCAGAACCTATGATTTCGCTTCAACCTTGTCCACTTGATTTTCAGCAGCATCTTCTAAACTTCCTATGAAAAGAAAATCATTATTATTATTGATAGCATTATTTTCATTTATAGAATGAACATTTCTAAATTGGTTTTACTAATCTAATTTACTTTTATTTCTACAATTCGAGGAAAAATTATTCAAAATATCACATTTTTGACACTTCTTTCCATACGCTGAACATTTTCCAGTCGTGCTAATTGCCAAACTTCCTGTAGCTCTTGATAACAGGCTTTGGGTAATTTCTTTCATTTCATTTCATGAGCCTTATTTGTTTGGCATGTCTGAACCAATTGGAACAGGCTGCTTCCACATTTTTTTTGTTCTCTCCGTGAAGGCTCATCACCACATCTGGAAATCAATGAAATAATATGAGACCACTGAAAGCTACGAGTCCGCATTCTCAGAAAGGCCGCCATCGCTTACTTCTTTATGCAAGTTGGTAGCGACGGCATCTAGGGCTGCCGAGGGGGTCGTCCTCATCGTGCCGGTTATTCCCCTACAAGCTAGTCTTAGGATTATTTCCAGCTTGTTAGTTGTGGTTGTCTGATCCACTCTTGGCCACCAGACCACTGCTCCATACAGGACTCTGGGTCTGATTACCGCCGTGTAGATCCAGTGAAGGATGTGGGGTTTGAGATCAGCTTGAAGTACAGCTCCCCTCCTCCTCCAATAGCCTGGCTATCTCCCGGCTTACCTTGAAGATGAGGTGCCACCCTCCGGGCCCTCCTCTCGTCTCCAGGTGCTCCCAGGTACCAACGCGCAATGCGCGGTTCTGGAGAGTCACCATTCGTCGAACCTCTTCCAAGTTTAGCTCCTGGCTTCTTATCCAGAAGCCTATCACTTTCGGCCAAGTGGCTTCGGTTTCCCTCACCACTGTGAAGGAGACCCCTCCCTGTGCCGGCGGTGACCAGCCTCTCAGAAGCCACTCCGTCGATTGGTCGTCTTGGGCAGAGATCAGGAACCATCCTGGTTCAACTAACCCTGAGTTCCGGTACCGGAGCTATAGTGCTTGGTCCGTTCCTTCGGAACTTTCCATGGTACGAAGCTTCTCCCGCACCAGATCCTGCCGAAGACTCTCCGCCTCTTCTTGAGTGATCTTCTTGTCGAGCCTGTTCGGCATGACGACCACCTGTTTCTCCCTTTTTTCGGGCTTCATGGTCTGGTCCTGCAGGCGCTTGGGTTCACCACCTTGAGGCCTCGAAGGCCGGCCTTTGTCTCCCCTCAAAAGTGGAGAGACGTGTAGCCTACCCTCGTTGGTTCCCGCGGGTGGTTCTCCCTTGCTCTCCGGCGGAGTCCTGCCTCCCGTCCTCACTCTCTTTTTGGCTGGCTCTGGGATCGTTCGCTTTTCAGGGCGAACAAATCCCTCATCCTCTATCTGAGAGGCTGGCGCAGATGGGAGATGGAGGGGCTGGTTCTGCCTCGCCAGCTTCCTCATCTTCCTAGAACCTGGTCCTCTCTTACTAAGGTCTGCCTGCTCCCGAGAGGACCTTCCTCGACCCTCAGCTAGACTCCCGTTGGGGGGAGTACCAGGCCCCGGGCCTTGGTTGGCTTCAGTTGCAGTCGTTAGGTCCGTTGCCAGACCCCTCTCTTGCCCGTCGCCTCTCAGACGCTCGGCAGACCCCTGTTTCTTGCGTCTTCTCCTCGCCTTCCTCTTTCTCTCTCTTTTCTTTATTTTCTTCTCAGAGTCATCGGTACAGTGTTTAGACTATCTGACCCTGAGGCGTTGAAAGGGTGGGAGCTTATGTCCCTCCCTTCTGTTGGTGGGGAACTAGGGCGTTCCCCTTGACGACGACGACGAAGAATCGGGATTATTCACCGAATGGTGATTCAGCCCCCTACGTCGGCTAGACAAGGGTGGGCCCCTGTACTGTTCGGCGGCCTACGTGTGCCTAAACTAGTTTTATTCCCGCTACCATTCCACTTGTGCTCTACGGGGTCCTATCTCAACGTCCTTAGGGAATTTCAGAGATATCTTCCTTTTCCCCCATGTGTCGGTGTAGGTGTATTGTGTTGTGATGTACCCTCCTCCTTTCTCAATAGGGCTTGGGACCGACTATAGCGGAGTTTACAATGCCGGATAGTAAAGAAAGAAATAATGTAATCTCACTTTGTTGATACTCAACAACGATACTCACTTTTCACTTTCAGTTTATGGACACTAAAATTCGATCAATCCACTTGGAAATATAAGAACATGAACAATATAGAAAGCATTCAAAGCAACAAAGCTTCGATCTTCGATCAATGCATCGATACAAAGAACAAAGAACTAGAACTAAATATGGGTATACAATACAGTTAACAGCCGGTCACGCACACGCAGTCGCCTCCCGCCTTCATGGCCAACATTGAATACGATCTGTGTTGCCAACTTCTTGCCAAACTTACCGCATTTCTTCAAAATAAACATTTAACACAAATTGAGGATTCGCCTTTCGACCGTGGTGGAGGACAGATGGCGTCCTTGTAGTCGGCAGTCAAGTGAATGTGTGTGAAAGTCCTATTATCATCTAATCTGGATATAACTCAATAAAAATATAGTAGCAGAGATATCTAAGTATAGATTTTGATGTCTAAATGATGTCGCAGTATGACGTCTATGACAAGTAACAATCTGACATCGCAGGGACATCTAAATCCAGCTATCACTAATTTTGATATCACAGGGATGTCGCAGTGTGATATCGCAGTAATGACAACAATATGACATCGCAGAGACATCTATATTCGGCTATTATTGGTTTTGATATCTAAGGGATGTCGCGGTGTAATATCGCAGGAATGTCAACGATATGATATCACAAGGACATCTAAAAAATTGGATATTTTTAACGATATTGACATCCCTGAGATGTGGGTTTTCCCAGTGTTGACTGGGTCTGCTTCTGAAGTTTTTGCTAGCTCTATTGTGACTGTTTGGCTTCGCATACTGATTTTTGTTCACAAAATCTATGTTGACCATGGCATTTTGCGTTTCATATCCATTAGAGATTCTCTTATTATTGTCTCGTGCATTTTCAATGGTTATACATATGTCTACCGCTTTTTTCAAAGTATCTACGTCTTCTTGTAACAGTTTTTCTCTCAAGATCTCTGATATTAGACCACAAAATGTCTTTGATTAAACTCTCCCGTAAATTGTTCAATTCACAATTTAATGACAAATTTTTCAATTCTGTTATATATTGATCTATAGTTTGACCTTCTTTTTGCCTGCAGGTTAAAAATGTATGCCGTTCAAAGGCAAGATTTCGTTTAGGATTGAAATGATCATCAAATTTCTTGATCAGAGGGTCAAATTTGTTAATTTTTTCATCTTCGTCTCAATACTACTTCCCCTTACAAATATTGAATTAAATCGAAACGTCGTGACTTGAAACCATGGAGATATGGTTTCTTTTTGTTTTTCAGGTAATGGAAGCAAAAACAATTTCAATCATACTGAAACATTGTCTGCCAATCCAAAACAAGTGAAGATATTTCAGATAAACGATTCAGTAATGATAGATATCAGTATGCTTACATTACCTACAATAAGTCTAGTGTGTTCTTACAGATATCGTGCATGGAAAATATTTCGATTTACTGGAAGAATCTGATGACTTGCAAACACTTTCAGAAACATTGTTTCGCCTACTATAACTGGTACTGGTACCTATAATTGACTTTTTTAAATAAACAATTTAATTGGTCAAGTTTTCTCTGCATACTTATTAGCTTGTATTTTGATGGCCAGATCTGTCGGAGTTTATGCTGAACGATCTCTCCGTATTTCTCGCAACGTCCTCGTTTGAGATGAACCGTGGCACATTTGTCAATCCCAAACTCCATTCCGATAGCATGCGTGTACTATTGCGCCCCCCTTAAGGACCGATAAAGATCTTTTTCGCCCGAGGCATACAATTTGAGGTCATTCATGTGTAACAGATGGGTGACCTCATGCCTCCGGTTGCTGAACGTAGTTGTATCCGCGAGTTTTCCGTAGTGCAATGGACAAGGCAATAAGAAGATGCAGAAGAGAAGAGGGTTGAGGGAGTCTCCCTGGAATACGACCCTTCTAAAGATGACCTGCTCTGTTTGGACTCTGATTTGATCAGATCTTATGGTAAGGCGAGTCCTCCAGAGCGGCATCAGCTGTGCATCTTACTATTCGATCGGGTACCGCAAGACATCTGAGCAAATTCATGATGAGCTCATGAGATGTATCAAATTCCTTGTGGGACAGACCCAGGCTATTGAAAGGTTACGCTCCCATGCCTAGGGGATCTGATTGGTCAATTTCCATTTCTTCCTGGAGTTCTCAATGATTTTTGAGCTGAGTGGCTTATTCACCATACTTTCAATGCCTTTGACTTTCACCACTCTTCCCGATATATTCACCACATCTTCCGAAGTGAGTGATTTAGTCGCCACAGTATCCGTTATATTCAGATCCCTTTACAATTCTTTCGCATCAGTTTCCGATTTATCCTTAGTAAACTGTAAAAAAACACTAGATTTTGTCAATATCTGTCTGCAAATTTCTTGGAGTTTTAGTGTTCTTGGCGATTCCATCGTTCACAGCTAGTACTTTCCGTTTCAATTATGTCTGCCCAAAACAGCCCAGCTATCGTATACGCCCTTATTAGAGCACCACATGCCCTATGTCCGAGTTATATTAGAAACTTTTTTGAAGATACGTTTGGTCCAGTTTTGCGTTTTCCACACTTCCCAAGTGTTTGGGAGTGTTATGGAGCCAATCGGGAAATTTTGTGCAGATCTACTAAGCTCCTTTCTCGGATATTTCAGGTGTAAAGTACTTTGAATATTGCTCTGCGGTGTTTCTATTCCATTTGATGCATCTTCGCTTGGTATTCTGCTTGGATGTGTTACGAACTGGGTCCTTGTTGCTATAGTATCCGAGGAAGATTCCAAAATTCTAAATGACCCAACCTGGATGACCTATGCAAGTTCTGGAGGCACTGTAGTAGGTATTATAATGATCTGACTTGTTACTCGAGTGCTAAAAAGGATTTGTTGAGCCATACTTTTCTTGACTGCTCTTGAAACAGTGTGTTGAAACTATTATCGCTTATCACAGACTACCCCTACTTATTTTCAGCTCATCCATTCAAGACGGTTCCAGCTATCTGTCTTTTGCTGGAGTCATATTCCCGGGTGGAGTAGAAGACTCACTAATTTGATTTTTTAATCGGGTGGAAAGTCTTCTGAAGGAGTTGAGGGGAAATTTTTATACCTTCTGTCACTTCTTCATTGGGAGTTGACGAAACTGTAGAAATAACTCATATTGAACACCGGAGTAGCTTCAATAAGGTGATGCCAGGGAAGTGTCTCTTCCAATTTCTCGAGGATGTTCAGAATTGGTTTGTTTTTGATTTTCTGCCTTCATTTTCATCGGCTGCTTCGATTTGGTAACACTACCCGATGGTTTTCTCTTCTTACTGTCAATGTCGGTTCCAGCCATCATCTCCATGTCTGAACTCTTCATCAGCAAAACTTTTTTGGATACCGTCCCACCCCTTGCGCGGGGCGTGATTGTTACTCTTTGCCTCAGAGTAATGGCCGTTTTGTGGAGCGGACCGGTTTAAGTTTTGATGACTTAACTCAGCTGGTTAACTGATGTCGAGGGCTATGTCAGCAAAGGTTACTTTCGTCGGTATGCGCAGTGAAGATGCTATAATCCGAGAGTAGATAGTACATGTGCTCCCAACGACTGCTAGAAATGTACCATAAGACGAGGGATTCAAGTTGACTTCGATTCTCAAGTATGAATGACTCAGCTCGATGAATATAAAATAAATGGGTTTGGTATCTGTTGATCAATATGTTGGCGACACTTCAGGGGCAATAAATGGAAATAAAAAAAACTGAAATAAAAATATCGAATAGCCGGGATTTTAACCCAGGCCCCTCAATATCTAATTCAGTTACCTAACTATGCTACCGGTCACGAACTGGCAACTCACAGCTTAGTGTAGCTTTTTATGTGAGATTGTGACCAAACCACCCTTCTATTATTCATTGGTTTTTGTGTCGGTCTTTATTGTCGACTGTTTAAACAATATTGAAAAAATAAGTAATACAAATGGAGAAAACAAATCATTTATTTCGGATCATTTAATCGGAATTACACTTCAGTAACATGATAGTACTCGCCATAACATCATAGTTAGTGATTGGGTATTATTGCCGAATTGATTTCAATAACTTCTACAAATATTCACCCAATAAACATAAAGATGCCATGAATACAAAAAACAAATCCGTCATAGGCGTCTTTGCGGAGCAGGAGAAGGAGTTTGGAAATTGCAGCATCGACATATGTCCTAGGGCGTATAGGAGAAGGAGAACATTGATAAAATAATTTCCAACTTATTTCTATTATATTTTCAGTCTAAATTATAATCTACAAAATTTTTCGAGTTATCTGACAAATTCTTTTGAGGTTTAACATTTACATTGTCAATATACTCATAAAAGCATTATATAGATTCCTAACAGTAACGTGTTGTAAACTTTATATACAGTGGTTTTCTCTCATTTTTTGTTTTTTGAACGGATCAACTCAAAAAATTTAAACTTCGGATAATGGAATTGATGCATGAATACTATGTTTTGGAGTAAAATTGACAGATGAAGATTAGAAGATGGCGGCTGGGCGACATCTGGAAGAAAAATTTATTGAAAGGGGAGTCTGGTGACATATTGCCTGAATACATCGACGTTTAACTGCATAATTTGAGGAAATAACTAGAAGAATATAATCTTAATTTACAGATAATAAATGTTACATACAATAATAATAACATTACAATCAAAATATATAATGGGCAAAAATGTGTAAAGATATTGGTGATGATATGACTTCAATAGCTATTTAATATTATTTTACATGAGCAAATGAAATATGGCGTGAGTGTAAATATAAATATATAAGTTGAAACTATAGTAATTTTAAAATTTAGGTATATTCGATTTCAGGTGATTCAGTAGTAAACTTTTGAAATGAATAATGGAACTGCTACTTAGGAAGTTTGTTGTATTCTATAAGCCCTTTCTGGAATAGTGAATTCATTGATCTTGTGAAATTAGTCTTTGTCACATTAAAATTTATGTTACCTCTTGTAGGATAATCTTGCATTTCATTGTGGTAAACAATGAATTGGTTGAAGTAGGAAATTTTCCAGATATTATTTTAAAAATGAAAATCATGGAATTGTAAAATATTCTGTCCGTAACAGATAACCAATTAAGAACCTCCAGCATTGACATTATGGGAGTATATCTATTACATTTCAGAAGTACTCTCATTCATCTATTCTGCAACTTCTGTAAGGATGACAAACTGTTTGCATCAAGAAGAAAGTGAGGTTTGATTATGGTGTTATAAACTGTAAGGGAAGTTTGAAATGTCAAATATCTGCTAATGCGTGTAAAGAAAAATATTTTTTTGTTATAAGTATATTAGAAATGTTTCATCAGGTTCAACAAATTGTCTATCATAAATCCAAGATATTTGAATTCTTCCACCAGTTCAATCGTTTCTCCATAAATTTCGATATTCACTTAGTTTTTATCTACCAAATTATACTTACGTTGAGTGGTTATAATCATACTTTTGGTTTTGTTGGTGTTTTGTTTCAATTCAATGATACTGAGAACTTTCTTAAGCGTGTGATAAATTAACATCACTTGCTGTCAATAAAGTGTCATATGCAAAAAGATTCATGAATTCACATTCCTCAATATAATTTATATCATTTAGATATAGAATGAACAACAGCGGGGCCAAAACACTGCCTCGAGGAACACAAGTATTGAAGCTTTTAATGGACGAAAAGGTGTCATTTATTTACCTTCGCACAATATGACCTATAGTGTAGATATCTTTCAAACCAGTTGTAGACCTGTTAGTCCATAATGTTGAAGTTTCTTGAGTAAAGTACAAATATATATGGTCTCAAAGGCTCTCTTAAAATCAAAAAATACTGCATCTACATATTTTTTGCATCAATATCAATTTTCCACTTTCACTATGTTACTTACAGAGCAGTTTCACACGAGTGATTAGATCTGAATCCATACTGATATTCCATGAGGAGTTTGTTTATATTAATATAATAAAGAATCTGGTTGTACCCAATAAGTTCAAGTACTTTTTCTAAAGATGGTGAAGTATTAATTCGTCGAAAATTGATAGCTTTTTTATTATTGATTTTTAGGTACTGGAACAACTGTACTGTTTTTGAGTTGGTGGGGGAAGTGAAGTATTAACAAAGTTCAGAATAATGGGACCTATTACATCAAACACGATTTTTAAAACTTTGTTATAGAGAATTTCCGAATTGCATTTATTATCTTTATTTATAATAACATTCAACTCTTTCAAAGTCAGTAACTTGAAACTGCATTTAATTCTAGGGAAATCAATATATGACCAGGAAAGGGTAGGTGAAATTCGTGAACAGTTATCAATCTCTGTTTGGTAATAGTAAGCTTTTTTGGTTTTGAGAAGATTTACAACTCCATTTCTATGACTCTTATTATATGGTCCAGTTAATTTATTTTTGGTTTACGTCATTAAGCTGAGTTCAGTTCAGAAGATGCTTGAAATTGTTGCCTTGAACTGCTTGACGTAAGAACAGCCTATTCGATATTTCACGCCGAACATTTTCGAACACAGTAACGTCGATATTTATACTAATATTTATTATTCTCTGCCGTATATACAATATTGAAGCAGGTTCAGTTTTGTACACCTTTTTCTTCAAATAGCCACATAAAATCTGGCGAGCGGGCTGGCCATTCCGCAGGACCTCGACGGCCAATCCAACGACCAGGGAAAGTATTTTCCAAATAGTTTCTTACTTGTTTCGAGTACTGTAGATTTGCTTCGACGATTTCGGTAATCAGAGCCTATCGATCCGATATAGAGTATTTAAAGAATAAACTCTTGTACCTACATCGGGCTCGAACCGACTATCGCTATGCTGGAGTTTCGAACGGCCTGTGCCATTAGACCGCTAAGACACCGGCTTGAGTTTGAATTTCCTGGAAAACGTGAGGGTTGGTGTCACTCCAATAACGGCAATTTTATCTGTGAGCATTGCTGTTGAGAAAAAAATATACATTCGTCATTGAAACAAATATTTTGGAGATGGATAGGATGCCTTGCAATGGTTTCCGTCATAATTTCACAGAATTCTGTTCTTCGAGCAGGACCATCTTCCGTTAACTGGTGTACCATTTCGATTTTGACTTATTCCTCTTCAAAAGTCTCCAAACAATAAAAGCACACACCTCACAAACATTCGCAACGGAGGAAATAAGACTGTTGAGGATTCACCATCATCTCACCAATTAATTGAACTTGCTGAATGGACGGAAGACCTGGGGACCTTTTGTTCTGTTCACTATCGGTAGATGTAAATTTCGAACAAGTTCCCTTAAATATTTTCTACCGATAGGACGATTCGGGAAATGATCATTAAAAATTCTTTTGGTTTCGTGAAAGTTACGCGTCGCACCGTAAATGAAAATTGCTTCAATTGTTTCTTCCAATGGACGAGAACTGACCATTTTAGAGCTAGTTAACGTGGTACCTATAAACTAGTAAAACTAAATGAGAATATTTTACCTGAACAATGATGTCGTAATGAATTTTTTTGTGAAACAAAACCTTATCGGATTGTTGGGATTGCCATATGGCAAAGAAAAACAAATATTTTTAGAAATATCGATATTTATGTGTTTGTATTCAGGTAATTATTAAATATTACGCCATACGCCATTTTGTAGAAGGTGAAGATATTTACTTTATATTATAGGGTTGTGAAGAATTCGTCAGGAGCTTCAAAAGGACGTGCCACACGACCCCCTTTCAATAAATTTTTTTTTCGAAGATGGCGCCCTGTCGCCATCTTGAAATTTTCATCTGTCAATTTTACTCCAAAATATAGTTTTCATGCATCAATTTCATTATCCCAAGTTTAAATTTTTTGAGTTGACCCGTTCTACAAATGAAAGGGGGGACATTAAAGAAAACCACTGTATATTATTTGGTCTTCTTTTAAGCAACACCTTGATACCACCTTAGTTCTTATGTTTCAATAAAAACTAAGTGTGTAAGCTGATGTAATTATGATGTACCTGTATAGGAAGTCGATCAATATGATCAGTTCTCTGCCAATATAAAAAATTTCCCTCTTTATAGAAATTCAAAGCATAAATGGAACTCAGTGTTCTGTGATCTCAATAGTATGAGGTAAAAATTAATAAAATGGGAAAATGTTGGTAGTGAGAGTAAACAATACAAAAATTTATATTATAATTTTTTATTTGATATAATATGTACAGTCTTAAATAAATTACTCATTATGTTCTCAATCGATGAGATGACTGAATAGAACTCATAATTTAATTTACTTTTAATAACACCAATTAGAAAAAAAATCTATTGCACAGGAAAATCAATAGTTATGCCAAATGCACTTTCACTGCTTTACAATATCTAGTTGCATTTGCACAATGAAACAGTCATACTCAAATTTTTGATATATATTATTTTATACTTAATAACAATTTCAACGTAAAATATAGACTATTGGAGGAAAATTACTCGAAAAAAGTAAAATTTAAAATAGACTGTTAAAGTATAGAATTAACGTAACTATATAAAACACCAAGTGTAGGAAATTTAACCATATTTTAATACTAATGGAGCAATTTGTCGATTCCAAGTTCACTATACATATATGTTTGAGCCTTTGGAAGAAAGGCAATTCAAACACTGAATACATTTTAAATTTCGTTTTTTTTTTCTTCATCTTCTCTCCCTCAACCGGCTGCACCCTTACGAGCAAACCTCAGAAGTCTTCGAGAGACTTGTGCGAACTAGAGAAGACGAGGCCCTTACCTTGATATTAAGCACAAATGAAAAAAAAAATCTGGATACAGTCAGAACCTTGCCTTGAAAATAGTTTGAAAATAAAATTGTATTTGATAAATGCTTTGCTTTAACTCAGATGTCTATATCGATTCACATCAGTAACGTTTCTAACTCATTTAGTACATATAATTGCAATGTCAATAAAGGAGGTATTACTAAAATGTAAAATTTTCAAGGTACATATAATAGTCCTTATATTGGGGGTGAGGGTATCAAAAACTGTTAACTACTTTTCATAAAATGCCATTAGCTGCAATAATAGTATTTTTTTCAATAAAGTAACCTCAATAATGTACTTGTTGAGCTCAATAATTTTTTAAATATCTGATCACATATTTGTAAAAGCAACAATCCCGATCAGGCATTGATGAAAATTAAGAAATTAATACAGATTTTACTGAATACAAACCGCTTTATTTGCACCTCGACACGTGTTTCAGTCACCAAGTGACCATCTTCTAATTAATCAGTTTATATATTTCCCCGGAAGATTTGTCACTTGATGACTGAAAGTAAAAATTGCGGTTTAGTGTCGGGATAAATCTCCAGTATATTCATTACTACACCAAAGGTTCCAAATAGTGCAATGCAAGTACAAACTGAAGTGCGCATTTATTTGTGATATCGCTTCCATATTATTCGATGTGACGTCAGAGCTTGAAGGAAATTGCATAAAAACTACTTTTAGTCTGAATATGTATTATCCTGAAAACTTCACTACACAATTAAATGAAATAGCAATTGGTAAATCAAAAGGAGTCCGATTTGTCTCAGCCAATGTGATACAAATACTTTCTACAATAACAGTTATATCATTTGTTTGATTTTTCGAATGATTTACAAATGTTTGATTCAATTTGAAAAAGATAAAACATAACTTCAATTAGAAACTTAGCTGTATCAAATAGACTACTTTACCACCAATGTTAAATATGTAAAGTGTGTAATACTATGTCCTATTAGATTTTACAATGAAGTCAGTTTATGTATTAACTAAGATAAACAATTAAGTTTCATTATGAAAATCTGAGCTTACCAAATCATTTGGAAGGAAATCACCACCCCTCTTTTTTACTTTTTCTACTCCATATTTTACTCAGCAAATGATGGACTTTGTATCATAACAATGGAAATATTAATAACAAATATATGAAGAAAACGATTTTCAAGCAACTTGACGAATAATGTCATGCTATACACATTATACAAGCTCATGTTATTAATGATTCGAGAAAGGCTAACTGGCAAAACTTCCAACTGCGAATTTAATCTCAATTTTGATACATAATTAGAACTAGAGTTTTTTGAAACCTTCAGTTTCATCTGGTTTGGAAATTTGGAAAGTGTTTTTAATTTTAATATCCTCAAAACTTGAAATCGAACAAATTCATCCAAAGATCGTTGTTTGGTATTAAAAACTATTGGGTATACAAATTTTAGAAAATAAAACATTCAACTCAATAAATAAAATTAAAATTATAAGAAACCAGTTATTTACAAATGTGATATATACAAAAACTGTCGATTTTTTTGTAAATAATTAAGATTAATAACAATTTTCAATTTTGTTCTAACAAGAAGAAATCGAAATAACAATTTATGTCCTCTGCTGTAAAAACCGAAATGAAAATATTTTCCGATTCAATTATTTATGTAAATCATTTCTTTCGGAAAATTCGGAATTCTAATGAATAATAAAAATTATAACGATTGGACTTTTCCAAATGGGAATATCAATTCCTCAGGAGATAAATTGAATCATACATCTTCAAAGAAAAGGCCTTTCTATAACGGAACATTTTTGAAGAATAAAAATTCAATAAATGGAGGAAAAGTGAATTGGTCGAACTAACAAATCTGACAGAATTAATCAAGTTCAAAAATGCTCCAATTCCTTTAATGGACAAAAATCAATCCATTACATAATCACATGAAGTATTGTCGAGGTTTTCAATTATTATTCCATCGTTTTTACTGATTTCAGAAACTGAGAACAAAAAATAATGCCTAAAAGCGATATTTTCAAGAATTAGTTCAGCTGCATCTTGTTCAATTTTACTTTTGTTTTCGCCAATATGCGTTTTTATTTGATTCATTTTGCAAAAATATAAAACCCAAATGATAAGATTCTAGATATTGAAGAGTTGCAAGATTTTGTATATTATTCAATAACAAAATGGTATATATTTTGGAATTTCTTCTAGAATATTTTCAATGATTTTTTTTTATTTAGTAATAGAGTGTTTAGAAAATATCAAGATGGTAAGCCAACCAATTCAAATTCACTCCACTCAATGACATATGTGTAACAAAACCAATTGGTGAAAACTGTTTAGTATATCAAGTACACATTGCATTTTTTTGTTTTGCACCAGTCAAAATATATACAAGTAACAGCAGTACAGCAACATCTAAGAACAATACACTCACAGGTACATCGATACAGAATACGTAGTCAGTTACACACAATGTTCGCTCACCCATATCATCCAATAAATAATAATAAAAACTAGAAACGGTCTTTTCACATAAAATCACAGTTGTACATTATTACCGATAATGAACCCTAATCAGAAATTTCTACAAAATTATCCTTAAAATTACAAAAATATTCACGTTGGGGTGAATAATTACTAGCTAAGAATATTTTGGTCACATATACTGGGCTCATCAGAATGTTTGGTGTAAATGGAAAACTTTATCATAATCAAATCAATCATCATTGCAATATTTCTTTTACAAAAGTTCCAAGACGTAAGATAGGGAAAATTTTTGTAACGTTTGTAGAATAATTGTCAAATGAGAAATAATTCACAACTAAAAATTTTAGGTAAAAATTAGGCCTTGAGGCATGAAAAAGATATCTTAATTTTATTTTCAATTAAAATTAATTGTACATGAAAATTAAATCACACTCACGCTAGTGTAATTTTGTTTACTATCTTAAAATTATAGCAATGGCCTGTTTGTTTCAAGACATAATTTCCAGAATTGTCAAAATGCATCTTTGATTAAATAGAAAACGACATTTTTCTAATTTGTATAGTTTTTGACCAATTTTCATTGACCAACAGAATAGACAATATAAAACAAACCAGATAAACAGTGTTGCTGTAGTTGAATGTTTTATCTGATTTTCGATTCTTTAGGCCAATGTTGACTCCGAGAAGCTAGTAAAATCCAGTATTCTATCAAGTCCAATATAGGTTTTGTCCTGAGTATCGCAACTTTATAAATAGCTACATGAAATCTATAGAATAATGATCGTCCAATATCATTAATGTACAATAATGAATTCAATATACCATACAAAAGTTGTTTTGTGTTTTTTCATACCCAACGTTTAATTTTGATTATTGAGAAAACAGCTGTTGCAATTGACCAGACTGAAGCCAGAAATAAAAACTTGGAAAAACTACTGGCAGATCGATTCTCAGGGGTTCTTCGTGAACAGCATACATCAAGTAACCTGACTTATTTGCAAATATAAAAGTGACGTTGAAAATAAAACACCATAGAAGCATAGGAGAAGGAAGTTTGGCCATGAAATCATATATTTATTCCAAAGAAGGATGCAATAATCAGCTGCATAAGTTGATCCTACAATTCCAGTAAACCATCAGTGGTAAGTAATATGCGAAAGTAGAAGTATCTACTACTTTCAAAATGGCAGCAGATCTGACAGTTTTGACCATCTACTGTCCAACATTAGTGGACATAATCGATATAAAATTTACGAACTCTTTATAAACTATCTCAATAATAATTTTTTGCGTTTCACCGAAACATGGTTCCTACAATCACAAATTTTTGCTTTCAGAACATAAACTTTTTCGGCCTATCAAGATTTATTAGAGGCGTTGCGATTTATGCTCAACATGAAAAATATAAAATAAAATAATGATTTTGAAGCATTTAGTGAATCATATTAGTATATAACGGAGCTCCAGAAGGCAACTTCAATGTCATATTCCATTTATCCAAAATCAATCTTGTCTGTTCTTGCTCCTTGCTATACTTGAAAATGTACTCATCCAACTCATTTGTGGTAGTAATATTCTTCTTTTCTGTATTATATATATTTATGACCATGGATGTAATTCCATATATATTCCATCTATCTAGAGGACGAATTTGTATTAAATAGGCCAATCATTTAGCATTAGAAATAAAAATGGACAAAAATAGTAAAAGAATACAAGCTTTCACAAAAGTTGTGTTTTAGTGCTGAATAAAATAATGAAAATTTGCGACCTCGTACAAGGCCGGAAACATGGTTAAAAAAAAATAAATTGTAAACAATTGTGGTTATTTTGTACAGAAAAAATGCAAGAGTCGCAAAATGGTGAAAATAGAGAAAATATCACCCTTATCTGAGGAATAAACCATTTATTCATACTTTTGTTAATAATTCGGCCAAAAAAATACAAAAGAGGGGCAAAGGTGAAGAAACATATTACATAGTTTTTTTCACTTTTCACAAAAAAATTGTGTCTGCAACATGAATTGATGATGGAAATAATGCAAGAGTTTTTTGAGTTGATCGCAAACATATGGAGTCATATCCTAGAAAACATAAAATTTACCACCACCCCAGAATTCGGATACTTTATTATTAAAAGTATGAATTGATTTACTCTGATGCCAAACATGGAAATGGTCGCAAATTTGATATTATGATATTTTTTTTGTTCTCACCACATTTTTTCTCTGTGAAATTTTACATTATTTTGCTATTTTTTTCCCATTTTTGCTACAGTGATTGGCCCAGACTGTAAATTCTCTCGATTCAATTAGGTGGCCGGTAGACCAGAGACTAAGGTATCTGGCAGTGGATCTTCTGGCTAGCCTCAGAGGTTAGAGGCCTCAGTATGCGAGAATCTTCTTTCTCAAACGCATCAGTCTATTTGAGCGACCACATGCCTTGTTGTAAAGCAAGTGTGATGTGAATTGCTTAGAAGCCAATCCCGACGTCTGATGCTAGGTTGGAGTGCGCACCAACCACCGAAGGTGGTGCTGTAGTTTTTCCGGGTTTTCCTACAGTTGAAAAGTGGATACATCACCAAACATCAGTAAGTCGCTCCGGAGCGCCACGGCAAATAATGATAATAGCCGTCCTCTACCCGCACAGGCTATGCCTTTGGGTAACCTTTATTAGTGTTTATGAAGGAGTATTATTATTAAGTGTTTTTATCTTTTTCTCTTGTACAAATAAAATTGTACAAAATATTTCCAAACATAATGTGCGAGTCGTCCTAACTGTAAAGATCGACTTCAATCTATGATTGCTTTCCAGAGATAATTTTGATCAACTACTTGCGTATTATTTTGAAAATATCCACACAGAAACATTTTTTAACAAATTCAGTCAGATATTTGACTCATAGCCTACTTTGTCGGTTTAACAGATAGAAGGGTGTTTTCAATTAATTTAAAATATATACTGTTTTCACAATGTCTGCCCCTCTGACAAGTTTTCGGACTTAGATCCAAACATATAGTCAACTTGTGTTACTAGTCTGAATCAGAATGTAGAACTGCACTAAGTGGAAATACTGTGAGTTCACTGTAAATATACTAAAGCTAAACAGTGTTGAGGCTCTTCAGAAGTGATTGTCAGAATATCCTTCAATTAATTAGCAGCTCCCAAGCTCTACATCAAGTATAGACATTGAAATTTTTGTATACCTTTATGGTGCTAAAGAGTATGTTGGGGTTTTAAAAAACGACTTTACTATAAAAATGAACGGTATTATATAACAGAATTTCTTTTTCGCTCTTCGATTCCATTTGTTTTATTTTCATACATTAACTCTTTTTAGTCATGAACTAGTTCTACATCTTTAAAGGTCTCTACACCGAGTCGTGATATCTATAATATTAAATTAGTTATAATTTATAGAAGAAGCACAAGTAACACATTAAAATGAAGTAAGCAAGAATAGATAATGGAAATAGGATTTTTACTTATTGATGAAAATTGTAAAACTTTCATTTCTTTCGAAATATTATTGAAATAAGAAAACTTCCTAGATAAAAACTACTGAATTTTGGGTTTGTATTTAATGCGAATAAGAAAGTCAGTTCTAGATCCGGTATAATATTCGTGAATTTGGTAATTGTAGCTAAATTTTTCTTACAAATATGTTATAAATCCTAGCAATGGTAACATAACATTAAAATTGAATTTTTGATGTCAATAATGTCCAAATTAGAAAAAATAATCAGACGTTTGAAATTTCATAACGTAACCTGATACGCTAGTATAATTGCAATGTTCCTGCATAATTTCATGTTCTTCAAAATAACACCATCATTTGAAGTTATCCACGAAACCAAGAATCACTGATCAATAAAAAAACTTGAATCTGTAATCTTTGTTGATCGTAAATTGAGGTGTAAATATTTATCTTTTATTTTAAGAACAGATTTATAATTTGCATAATATTTTGTGTGATATTAGAAAATTATGATTGATAAGTCGGCAGTGACAATTTTCTCACAGAAGTTTTCACGATTCAACAACGGGACTTTAGTTCGAATCGAACTCTACAGCATCATATTTTTAAGGTATCTGTAATAAAGACTTGGAAATAACGTTGAATATACATATTTTGATTTGATATGAAGTAAAGTCGTTTTTTCCTGTAATGGAAATGCTTGTATTATGTACATATGACCTCATTCACTAGCAGGTCATCAAGATAGTCTTAAGGAAGTGAATATGTTAGCTGGGCTGAGAAGCTAACCTCGTAACTTTTTTCCATAGTCTATAAGTGCACTGATTAAAAAAATTATACACTGCATCCTGTGATCCCCGAAAATATTCATGCAACATTTTTGTGATATAAAATTAATATTTTGTCGTTCCTACGAAGTATATTAAAAAAATTAACTGATTCAGAACTATCAAGCCAATTTTTTCAAATCGTGTCCTTACATATGGACAAAATAAACTGTTCAAAGCTCTGATGTATAAGTGACACCCAAAATGAAGAGGCATAAATGATAAAAGTGAAATAAAAGTAAATATTTATGATATCAAATCATTTTGTTGAATGATTCAACCAGTCCAAAACGTACCATAAGTAAAAAAACAGTATTATCAGGTGTACACACATCAACATTTTTCATTCGAATCGACAAAAAATACTGAAGAAAAGAATTATTTAATAAATTACAACATCAAAAGTGAGTTGTAATTCAACCATTTTGATTAACAGCTATATTTCGTTTCAAATACTGAAAATATATGTGAAATAGTTCACTGGAATAACACTATCTACTCTTACTTTTTCAAATTACCACACATCATTATATGCAAACACTTTGAAAGGTCATTCATTCACACTTCATTCAAGTAGAAAAATAAGAATAAACTATCACCCCAAAGTGAATTTTAGGTAACTTTTAATGGTACTATCATAAAAATATCTTGTAGGTATAGAACGCTTTATATACATTACAACATAAGCAGAATATAAAAGGATCTCAAAACTAAAGAAACCTCGGCATTGGTGGGTTATAAATTTGGGAGTCTGACCTTAAATGGGGATAAGTCGAAGGCTGGTATCGTCGATACGACAAGGGATGGTGAAGGGATCCGGATATTGGTTGTGTTCCACCAAGAGAATTATGGATACGTGTATTACCATCACCTAAATCCAGTTCCATTTCTTGTTCTTGCAGCTGAATTTGACCAATAGTAGCTGTAGCCATAGCAACATCGGGCATTATATCAGACAAGTGACCATCGCTACAAGAACTGCTCTCTGGTTCTGTTGAAAAGCGAAAATCTCCTTCTGGAACGATGGCTGGTAATTCTTGTCTTTGAGAATATCCCTGTCTTGGAAAACTCATGTTCTTTCCATACGGGCCATGTTTACTGCCCATAACAGGCTTGTTGGGAGAAATTTGCAATGATTCATTATCACTTTGGTCAGGCAGGCAGTAGCAGTTTTCTAGCATATCAGCTACAGGGTCGGGCAGATTAAATTCACGAACTACCCTCAATCTGATTTGGCGGTTTATTTCATGCCTGGACGACAAAGGCATATTAAGGGCACGTTGGCAACTTGGTGACTGGCGAAGCTTTTGTTCCCTTTTCAGCATGGCGTTCATCACAGCTGGATCTGGCACCGGCAATGCTGATGCTAAAACATCTACGCCAGCGGGACCATGGGGTCTTGGCTTTTCTTCCACCATATAAAGAGTATCTGGAATGTCTTGCATATAACGAGCTCGACGTAACCGCATCATTTCCACTTCCTGTACCAACTGATCTTCAACGAGAACCTTTACTTCATCATAATATGGCATGAACAATCTGGGTTGCACAAATAAACCATTATTTTTACCTCCCCGGATCCAAGCATTAACTCGTAGATTTTCTCGGTCACCTCCAATCATATGACTTGGGGGTGTACTTACCAACCCTCTTCGTATCGCATGATTCAATATATCACTATTTAGTGGTAAAACATGGTCCATTCTGACTAGAGGTAGCAAGTCGGAAAGTATTTCTCTCAATTCAACATCACTCAGGTCTCTTTTTTTCACCCCCTTCCTAGCGACCGAATGTGCAGTATGACTGACGATATTTGGTTCTGAAATAAATAATGTATTTTTAGTAAACTAGAAGTTCATACAGCAATTTAAAACTCATAAGTACAGCACATGTAAAATTTCAACATTACATGCTAAAACGCAATATTTCATACAAAATATATCTGAATAACTATTTTACTATGATTCCTCATTTTCGAAAAGAGATAAAAACAAACAAAATAATTGAATAAAAAATTATGTATATAAGGCAGACTAAAAAAATTAAATAATTTCTTCTAGCCCTATACCGATTTAAAACCCCATACAGATTATCGTGAAAATATGAATTTTTAATAGGTATGAAAATACTTGTATGATTGAAACAAAAATTCTTGAGAAAACTTACACTTGCAGTTCAATGCATCAATTATCTAATGCAAGTGTGACTTTTTCGTTTTAAATCTTACAAGTCTTTTCATAGCTATCAAAATTTCGAAATGACAATCTGTATGAAAATAGAAGGAATAATTTTCTTGGTACGTTTTAAAAACTTGGACAAGGGTTATTATAATTATCATTTATATCATTATCAACATATCACGTTATGAGCTATGTGAAGTTGTGCAATGAGACAAGGTTTCCGGGAGTTAGCCAAAATCAAAAATTCTAGGAAAAATATTTATTGTACGGCAGTGTTACAAGCGCCATGACGCACTGAGTCGTGAGGTGAACTAAAAAAGTGACCAACACCAATCTGATATATCCACTTGATAAATGAATTTCTTATCGTTGGAAAATTCGTCATGGTTCATAAAATTTAAATCAGCCACAGAGTTCTTAATGCGACAAATTGTTTGTTCTCCTAATTGTCAATGTTACCAAGCTCTCACACTTTCGAGACCCTCAACCAAAACAAAAAGTTTGGCGATAAGATCCGCATATAAAAAAAAACCTCTGAGCGCACCTTAGTGAATCAAGCGAAATGATGTACGGGTTGTCGAATGAATTCACACGAAATTATTTTCGGGAATTATTATTCCACCAAATAACATAAAAACCTATATGACCATTGATTAATTTAAACAGGGTGGATAGAAAGTTTCAGTACAGTTGCAAATCTCTGATATATAATATTATTAACATATTATGCAATCATATTGAATTGTCAACCAGTCCTGAGCTATGATTAGAGTTTCAAGTCTCACAGATAATCATCATTTTAGAAATATCCCAGTTCCATCCTGTCTCTGAAGCTCTGAGACATCCAGACGGCGCGCTAGTCTCAGTGGAGACCACGGAGACCTCGTTCTTCGAGATCAATGGCGTCAGCTGAGTTCTGTTTGTAAATTCGGTGGAATTTGCAGTGCCTTCAATTTTTTATGAGTGGAGATGACGAGGACCTCTTTATTCGAGATCAGTGTGTTTACTATTTTCTGTGAATTTGGTAGAATTTGCGGTGCCTTCAGTTTTTTGTTATGTGGAGATTACGTTATTCGGAATCAATGGCATCTGCTGAGTACTGCATATAAACATCATTTGGTTAGAAATCTTTGGGCTCTGCTGTGTTCTGTCTGAGATGGAGATCTCGGGAATCTCGTCATTCACAATATATGTATGGTCTCTGCTGAGACATTTCTACAAATGTTGAGAGATTCCCGGGTCCTTCTTATTTGTTTTGAGAGATTTATTTATTCAAATTTGATATTTCATTCTTTCAATTATTCCTTCTATTTTGCAGTAGTTGTGGATATTGTTCTTTTCGGTATTGCTCCCTTGTGTTATCAACTATAGCTCTAGAATTATTGCTCTAAAACCCCTCAATTGTTATTCAAATTTATAATTCTCAACAACGAATGTTAGAATCTGCGATAGGTCCTTTAGTTGAACCAACAGAGAAATTGTAAGTTTATCGATTTGTCAATTTCTGAAATAAAAAATTACGAATTAAAAAAAAATATATAATAATTATTTTTCTGTATCCAACAAGTACTATGTAACTAGAAGTAAGAATGCATGCTAACTGCCACCTTGAGTTAATTATTATTTTTATACTTGGTCCGTACCGAGTCTTACAGCCCGTTCAGAAGGCATACACGATACGATAATTTGATCGAAACGATAATTTAATCGATTCGAAAGATTCATTCATACGATCATACGATCCGACGACAACATGCCAGCAGGTGTCCTATTCTCGAGTTTTTACGATTTTCTGTTTCACATCAAGACATATGAGTAAATAAGTATATTTCTCTCTCTTATTTTTATGCAAATTAAAAGCGAACTATTCGATAATAGACCATCTATTTATTCCGTTGTCGTGAGAAGGAAATTCTCCTTATCACGGAATAAATTATTTCAGCGCCAGTGGCAGGGGATTTTGTTTTTGATATATTTTAGTGAATTTTTTGAAAATATCGCATTGTCAACCAAGTTTATTTTAGTTTTGAATCCTAGGTAGGTAGACCTGTTTCAGTTTGGACACATTGTATCAACATTTAGGGCTGATAGGAAACATGCACTGTGTAGAGGTAAAGTGTCTACCAAGTGTTCTGAAGTCGGGTTTGGCACTCAAAGAAGCAACCATTCAGAAAAAAAAAACTTGTTTGGAAAGGAAAGATGATAAAATGAGTCTGAAAAGGAACCATCCATATTATTATGAGGGTGTTCGGTAGCGAGGAGGTTAGATGCAGACATTTGAAACTTCCGCTTGCATTTGGCCAGGTTCGAATTTTGGGAATGGTACAATTTTTCTCTAATTCATAGGAGTCGATAGGCAATGTAATTTGTCTATATGCCAATCGTTGAAACACCACCCAAGCTAACGCTCTAGTGGCGTTTTGCGGAATACATCTCGTGACTTGTAATCATTATTGTATTTCAGCATTATCAATATAATACCACAATAATGTACCTCACAACGAATTTTTTTTTTTTTTTCAATAATTATTGCGCATTATTTCGTTCCAGTCTGAATTTGGGCGATCTTCGAAGGTAAATTGGCTTGTCACATTTCTGAACCAAAAGGATATGGCACTGGTCCGGAGTTTCAATGTATAAGACAAAACGATAATTTTCCTGGTCGATAATAGGGACGTGCAGAAAATTCTCCAAATATCTTCCTGAAGATAGTGCACATCTGGCAGTGAATTCAATATTTTAAAAAATTATGTTTTTTCGAAAAACGCTGAAATTTTTTCAATCTTTTTTTCAACTTGCTTTGTATGTTTCTCTGTTTATTTTTGGAATATAAGTACGTGTAGATTTACCATCGCAAATACCGAGGTATTTTTCAGAAAGTACTTTATATTTTTTTAGGTACTTTCTCATCCTGATTTTTGAGTATTTTCTCGGGAAATTCACAGCAATATTGGTCGGTAATCAGTAACTTGCATTTTATCAGCTGCTTTATAAGTTTGTAGACATCGATTTGATTATAAAAATATCTTTCCATTTTTCTGTTTCGAGTTTTAACAAGTATTTTTGTCAAATTCATATAATTAGGTGTAGTATTTTTTCTTTGTTTCACTATTGACAGAATTTCCCTATTTCAAATTTAAAATTAATTTTTCAAAATCATCGGAAAGGGGTCTGTGGTGTGAATGAAGATCATGTTTCGTCTACTATTTTGTGCGACGGGTGAGCTCAAAATGACGAATTCTTAGAAACCCATATTCAAACGGAATTTATTTCATTTCTATTGACGCGAAAGCCTTGAAGGCATTGCACTTTTCAGATTTCATGTGTCTGCACGGATAGACAAAATTTAGAATTAAGTATCAAATGCTAATTCGGAATTGGCGCCTGTAGTTGCTTGGAGTTTGCTCGAATTTCGACAATCTTATTACTTGGCTCTGCTGTACTGATGACATGTATAAACGCATGCGCTTGAAGCTGCTTTCACTCTTTGAAGGTTAAATGAAAAACTAAGCGTTTTGGATATTTTGTAGATGTGTCCTTCAGAAAGTTTCAAAAATAACACTTTTTGGGATTATCCAGTTTTTCTATAGTAACACAAAAATCAACACAAAATCCATCATTAATAGTTTCCAGTGAGTCGAAGTTATTTTGTCCAACCATATGTAGACACTTTGGGAAATGTGTTTCAACAGGAATTAAATGATTATTCTCCCATGATTCCATTCAAATATAGGTTTTCGATCTTTTTGGACTCACTCTGTATCGTGACACGTAAGAGTAGCCAAAATTTTACATTTATTCTTTGTGAAATATCAACAATCCACTCATATGATCTCCCATAACTCATCACTTTTTTTTGCTCACTGTGTGAAATGTATTCAGAACAGTTCGTTTGCTTCATCTATAGAATACACTTCGAAAAGGTCAACGGAAAGACCACATTTTGGCGAGAAGTCAATAAACGAGTAAAAAAAACATTTTCTGCCTCACCCTGTAAGTAGGTACATCATGACTGATATGTTCGAAGTCAATCGACACTTTTCAGAGCATTATAAATCAAGAAAATCCACTAGCAAACACTATTTTCTATATTTGGCGTCCGAGAATCAAACATGTCTGTAGCTCGCCCTGTAGAGCCGGGACAATTTTAATGAAGGAAGTTATTTATTTTCACTTCTAGAATGATAAATCCGTAACTCAAACAAATCTGATGAGCTCCAGTAATACATGTTTCCAGTGGCATTACCCTTCATAATACATTGTCATCGGAAT
The DNA here is from genome assembly GCA_958502065.1 of Chrysolina americana. Lineage (NCBI taxonomy): Eukaryota > Metazoa > Arthropoda > Insecta > Coleoptera > Chrysomelidae > Chrysolina > Chrysolina americana. The sequence continues at coordinate 37,531,641 of OY293420.1, forward strand.
CATAAACACCTGCCCAATTTCATGATGATCGAGCAACTATAAGAGGGTCAAAATTCACTTGAACATACAAATAAATGAATGAACAGAGAACAAATAAGGCAAGTTAATATAATATAATAAAATCTTGAAAAAATGTCAGCGTTTTCAGAAATATTGAATAAATTACCTGCGAGATGTACACTATCCTCAGCAAGAAGTTTAGAGAAATTACTTTGCATGTGCCAAGAAGAGTTTTATTATATAGATTGAAACTCCGGTCTCTGTCATTGATCGTCGATTTTTATTTATTCTTCCTCAAATAACGCTCCATGATACCCTTATGATTGATGTGGGGATCCGAAACAACGCGTCTTTATTTAATTTTCTTAACCTAGCTCCTCCTACCGATGTTTTCAAAATCACATTCCGTTTCATTGAGAAAATTTAATGAAATATACAATGGCGCTTTCTATCCAAAAACTTCCGAACTAATAAATGGGTAAGAATGTTTGTAAAGTAGGAATTGTTTCGCGCCATTTGTTCGAATATGGATATTCGTAGCCCATTTCTGACTTGGAGATTCGTTTTCAATTGGAAGTTGCACTATTTTTATCAGTCTTTAGATTGACATAGAACATAAGCTTATTTTCCTCAATTGCTGACTATAAAAATCTCAATATTCGAAATGAAAAAAATATTCAATCTGTACTTCAATCTTTTTTGAGTTCACCTACCAAATTTGAGTTCTCCAAGTGTAACCGTTTCTCAATGCAACTAGAAGTCGCAATACACGACATTAAAAGCCCACCTTAATGGAATAATTTTTTATTGGTAGCCTGCTGCTCAGGTGGCGTACATGTAAAGCTCAATAATAAAATTTGCCATTCGTACAGCTGGCGGACATGTATTTTTTCCTACGATGTGTAAAATGCAAGCGATATATTAGTGCAGAACCGACACTGGTCACTGACGCATGACCGTTTGATTCGGAACGAATTTGCATGCGGTTTAGCAGTTTTACAATCGATAAGTTTGGATAGTTTATATTGATGTCAAATTTTTTACAAAGAAATAATCTTATTGTATATTGAACTTTTCTACTGCACTATCATATTTTTCAGGTAGGTATAAGTAACTGATTTCTAACGTATAACTCGAAAATAGCGTTTTTTTGTTTAAGTTTTTTCAATGACTATGTATTCGAAGAAGAAGCCGTTGAGTGATCAAGAATGACAGAAGAAGCGGAAAATTTGTGCCGAGTCAGAAAGTAGCGAAGTTGGCGAGGATTTTGATAGAGACTTTCAGGACCGTACTCCAGCTCTTCAGAAGACCCGAAGAAGAACTGGAAATAATCAGCAAACCTTTGCATTTGTAGAAAATGGAGTCGTAAAGCTCAACTTGGCTACACCAAGTACTTTTAACAAATTCAATTCCGGGTCACCTCTCTGTGACCCGGAACCCATACCAGCTGAACTTCCTTTGTTCCAGCTTATTTCTCAAGAGCATTTTCGCATTCCTGTAAAAGTGCTGAGCTTGGTTTAGGATGACATATAGCTCTGAGCGCTGCCTGACTGTCCGAACAGATGTAGATTCTCTGCTCGGGCACTTCTTTCACCTCTTGTAGCTTAGCTGCGGTTAAGATGGTGAAAACTTCAGCTCGGAAAACTGTTGTGTTTGCCCAGTGCATAGCTTTCTCGTACATCTCTTCCTTCCAGGTGAATGCCTGCATCCAAATCCTGTTTATCAGTCAGACGCGAACCGTCTGTATAACATATTAGTCTTCCCGTGAGGAACTCCAGTGTGTTTCCTTCGGAATGGTGAGAGCAAACCCTCTGTTCCATCGCAGTCTATCTTTTCACTATTAGGGCGGAAATAGGAATCACCTGCTCCACCCACTTGGCGATTTCCTCGTGGCCTATCGTCGCTCCTTCGCTTACTCAGGCTCCTGAGTCCAGGTTCCTCAAGTAAGCTGCCATTGCCTCCTTCTTAATCCAGACCGGAAGCGTTGGCAGCCTCAGCAGTACCTCCAACACTGCAGTTGGAGTCGTTCTCATTACTCCCGTTATTACCAAACAGGTCAACCTCTGGACCTTGCTAAGTCTTCGGCTCATTGTGATGTTCTGTGCGCCTGGCCACCACACCTGGGGGCAGCCCCCTCCCACCCTGTCCTCTAGTCTGAGGCCACCCCGGGATACCTCAACCTTTCTTCTCGTTAGCGACGATACAATCCAGCTGACCATCGAGTAAGTCGTTCCTCTGGCTATTATTAGTGCTGCCTGTATAGTCGCTGTCCTCACCTTGTCAAAGGCGCCTTCCTCATCGAAAAACACTCCTAACGTCACCTCAATGTCCTTTCAATCCTTTGAACTAAAGTATAGAGGGCTGATTCAGACGACCTTCCCTTTCTGTATGCATGCTTGTAGCGCGCTGGCAAGCACACTTCGCCCAGTATCACGGAGGCAAGATCCAGAATGTATTATGATGAGATGTTATGACTATATTTTATGAAAAGAGTTTGAAACATAAATAAATCAGATTTTGACAACAAAAATTAAACTTACGGACTAAGCCGAGAGTGACTGAGGGACGCCGCAGTTGCCAAATCTTTGTAAAATCTAGAAACTAATTACGTGTAATGACAAATTGAACGATCTGCAACTCTAGTGATCTCACAAAATCAAGTAGGAAAAAATCCCTCATTCTGTCCCAAACTTTTACAGGTATAAGTAGATACACCGGGTTTTCTAGACATCTTAGCTTCAACGTATAGGTTAGGTTAGAGACAGGTTGTAGTATGCACAGTTGTCAAGTTGACAATTAATCGCACCACTATTTGCACTTTTCATTGAAAATTATAGTAATTATTAATGCTTTTTAAACTAGAAGTACTGGTTCATACAGACACAATTCTAATAATAGCCACCGCATTTAGATTCAAGTCGACAACAGATTATTAATATTTGAATTGGATTTCTCACCTACTTAGGTATACTCCCAGCCAACACATCTGTGACATGACATATCTGAGATGTCTCGTTTAGGTAACAGTGCGATATCATAAACGTTCCATCGCCTCGATGTTCATAGGCAAATACATTTGCGACATGATACCTCTGAGATGTCACGATGAGGCAACTCTGCGATATTACGAATTTTCCATCGCTGCGGTGTACAGAAGCAAACACATCTGGGACATAACATCTCTAAGATGTCATGATGAGGCAACACCGCGATATCACGAATGTTGCATCAGTGCGATGTACAGAAGCAAACTCATCTGCCACATGGCATCTCTAGATGTCATGTGACATATCTCTGGGTACTCTGGGATAATGGCAGTTTGCGCATGGGGCGATTTTCGCTTATAAAACTTTACGTGGTGGTTATGATTTTCACAACAGCCTATAAAACTGCACACAACTGCAACGTTTTGTTGGTATGATAAACTATTATCACCGGTTTCTTCCAAAACTTTCTCAGACCCTCGTATCAATTTAAGCACTTCAAACAGAACTACAAAAAAATTAAAACAAGTATATAACCTCTTGGTCCAAGGAATGTAAAAGAAGTTTTGAAGAAATCAAAAATAAGTTAGAAAATGTTGTCACTCTAGCTTACCCAGTAGAAAATACACATCTTTATCTCACAGTTGACGCTTCAAATATCGCACTTGGAGCTACTATTGAACAAAGTAATGAACATTATTTTGAACCTCTAGCATTTTTCTCAACAAAATTGAGTGACACGGAGAAAGATATTCTGCATTCGATCGTGAATTTCTCGCTATCTACTCTTCAAACATTTTAGACATTTTTTAGATGGTAGAAATTTCACCATTTTTACCGACCACAAGCCACCAAGCCACTAACATCAGCACTAAATTCTAACACTGACAGAAGCCCTCGTCAAATTCAACAAATAATGGAGTATATTGTCGCAACTCAGTTCTCGCTTGGCAATGTTCGAGAGGTTTTTCAAGCTGTTTTCACCCAACCACATTCATTCAAATTGGCGAGTAAATCGACCGATGGTGCCGCTGCTATCGCTAGTGGGATTTGTTTACGTTTGTTCATATGCCGCCATATGCGACAAAGGTTAATATAGTAATTTGTAGTTTTGCTTTTTGCTTGTTTATTGGTGTTATCCCCTCAAGAGTTGTTTTTATATTCCTCAAGTAGAAGTGTAGTTTGAAGTGTTATCAAAACATTATGGAAGAAAAATTAGTAAGAAGTGCAATAATTTAGGGATTGCATGATAAGCTAATGTATGCTTTTCAGGAGATCATGGGCTCATTTGTTAATATAGGTGATATATTCGAGTATCTGGAAGCTTTACCATCGTCGAGATGTATTAGTGAGGGACAGGCTGTATTGAATGCAGGGGATATAATATTGTGTGGCATAAAGGACAGAGATATGAATAAGCTGGTATTATATGCCCTGTGTTTAAAATCCAGCAAGTTGTCTGACACACCTCATCAGTTGAGCGGGATTATGTCGGTTGAAGAAGGAAGTGTCCATTAAAGAAGTGTCATGTTCTTGCAAAGCTGGAAAGTCATCTCGATGCAAACATGTAGCGGCCTTACTTTTGCTTTGTTCAAGGTTGTATTGATTCCAATAGTGAAAGAGGCATATCGAGCCAGTGCAATTTGATGCGATGCATCCCCCTTGATTTTATTTTTGTTTTCTTTTTTCTGTTCTCTTTTTTTGTTGCAGACAGAACATCTTGGATTTTGAAGATTTGTCCTCAACCGATGTAGAATGCTACTGGAAGAAAGGTAAAACCCAAGCTGAAAACTTACAAGCCTGTACCTTTTCTGGAAACAGAATGTATGAAAAAGAAGAAACCTGGAAAAAGTTGTGTAGCAGTGGAAAAAGAATGCATTTCTAGTAAATCTTCATACATTCTATAGAAATTGTGTGCTGCTGCACCCAATTCAGAATTGAGTAAACATGGGTAAGTTTTCACAAAATTTTATCATTATTACTTTTTTACAAAATTTGACTAGGTATGAAAAGTGACATTTTTATCAGTAATGTATCTGCACAAATGACAAGCCAACTGAAAATACTTTCGTAAATTTCAGAAAAAGAAAGAGGAAAATGGAAGCTGAAAAAGTGTATGAGTCAAATACAAGCACCATGGAACTCTTATTAAAAAATATGGATGATTCGCTGGCCATGAAGGCATTACAAAAGAAAATCCCATCTAGAGAATGCTGTCGGAAACAGTATCATAACATCGAGAGCAGTAACTACATTCAAGTTGCTCAAACTTCTCTCAATAACAGGTCTTTGTGGCTTAGTGAAAGGAAGTTGAGAATTACTGGTTCTCTATGTTATGAATTGTTCACTTACAGTAGAGGTGATTGGCAGACAAAATCTCAAAAATATTTCTGGCCAAAGGGATTCAGTAATAAGTGCGTATAACTTTTTTATCAAGCTCAGTTGAATGTTACAAATGATTTATATATTAAACCACTAACAAGTAACATACTCATATCCTTTCACACTTCAAAATAATAATTTTAGAATAATCTAAAGGTTTTTATAAATGGCAGAAAAATATGAAACAAATCTAGTTTTAAAAATTATATTGAAACAGCGTTATCTATATACACATATATTTTCAGATTTGTTAGACATGGCATTGAAACAGAACCAGAAGTTCGAACTGCATATGCCACCAGGAATAGATATAAAGTCATAGAAGTGGGTCTCTTAATATCGAAACATCATCCATGGTTGGCATATTCCCCAGATGGAATAATTATGGGACCCAACAGACCACAGAAACTTCTTGAAATCAAGTGCCTTTTCATAGGTTTGTTTTCTGAATAGAAAAGTTGAAAAAAAGAGTGGAATAACATGTTTTTGTACAAATTTTAATATTGATTTTTAATTTTAGGTAAAACCAAACCAGCCATTGAATTCATTGATGCCTGTGATTTTCTTGTATTGGAAAATAATTTCTTGGCCCTGAAGAAAAAACATAAATTTTATGGGCAAGTGCAGCTGGGAATGGCATTACTCAATCTCCCCCTTTGCGATTTTGTGGTCTATTCCAGCTATTCAAAAGACTTCCTTAACATAGTAGTGAAGTATGACCACACATTTGCAATGCAAATGATAAACAGGTTGCAGTCAATTTATTTTGAAAACATGATGCATGAATTGTGCTTGAATGAAGAATGCATGAATGAAGCGTGAAGGTCGAGCTGTTGATGAATGGATACTTTTTTTGAGCACTGGCACTGTCTTTCTGTGAATGGTAAAATATTGATTATGATGGAATTTTCTAATCTGATAATTGATTCGGGTGCTTTCCATTATTATTTATGAACGAACTATTGCATGGATTTATTCATTCAAACAAATAAGTCCTGGAAGAATTACTAAGGCCATATTTTGATCAGTCTCAAACTGTCCTGTCAGCCCTTGAGTTTTAGTATACCCTTTGTAGATATATAAAATTTGTTCTACCAATATTTTTCTATTCTTTCGTAAACGTTCGTATGTACTTAATAAATATGAGTGTCTCAAAATAAATGACACAGCAGTGAGACTATTAAATGTTATTCAAAATAAATTGAGATGATTATTACATTATTCACAAAAAAGATACCAATTGCTTCACTGTACAATAAAAATATTTCAAAAATTAGAAGTCTATTGTTCATTCAATATGTTGTCACCTACAAACAATGAATTTTAATTATTTAAGGCCGAAAGGTTACGATACTCTACCATAAGAAGTTAAAGTCACTACCAATTTTAGCAAAATATACATGTTGAAATATCCTTGAAATAAGAAATTAAAAAAAGATTATTTTGTTGAACTTTCGATATTCTTGTCCTTAGATGAACCTTTATTCATTATAGGCTCATTAAATACACGATAATTTCATGTCAAATATATTTATTTATATGAAATTTTAACAGATTTATGCATACATAATATATAAAATAATATTACATATAAAACAAATATAACATAAATTAGTTTCAATTATAACTGTACCACTCACTTAGAGACTATCCCTAGTACCTGTGATATGTTACCTTGTTTATTTGTTATGGAATCATTGTGTGAAAAAAACTTAGTGAATAAATAAATTGAATATAAACTGTATTCTCATTCCACGAATGAAACCAGCCTTGTCACACAATTTGACAACAGGTACTCAAAGGAATTAATCATCACCAAAAATTGGAGTAGATAAATTAACTATTGCACATATAATTGTGATGATATTATCAACCTGAGGAAGTAAATTATATGGTAAACTTCTTCCAAGTATGGAAAATATTTTTATTTTATATGCTTTACTGATAAATGTTATGAGACCTGATGGAGAAACTCCTGTCATAAACTTCACAGTATGGTGTTTTTTATACTGGGAGTATGTTCTCAGCCTGCAACACAGGCATTTGACTTTTTCTATTCCAGTGCAGTCTACTACCACACGAACATTCAGAAAATCCTTGAAGCACGTTGGTACATTCTCTTTCACTTCATCCAGACGGCCAGTAAATAACTGGTTTCAATACCTTTGCTAACATGGACAATGTATGATGAAACACAGTTTTACAAGATGCTTTTGTATCTCCACTTTTGACTTGTGTTCCTTTGTCAAGGCTTCTATTTGGTTGGAGAGTATGCCATAATTTCAACAAAGCTTTTATTGCATCTTTTTCACTACCTGAAAAAATTCATTCATTCAAATGATTATCATTTGGGGAAGTAACTGGGTACTTTATTCAATTTCATCCACCTCCCAACCCTCTAATGACCCAGAATACTATGGGTAGGGTACCATCAAATAAGAATACTATGGAGGTATATTTAATTAACAAATATACACACTACGATCATTGAACAGAGTACCTTGTGGGGATAATATTGGCTATATACTTTCTTCCATCACTCAGATAGATCTCAAACAGTATAAATGGGGCGCAATAAGTTTATTTCAATATCAATCAACACGAATGAGAAACATAGCTTGATACATAATAAGAAAACTAAAAAGGGAGCTCACTCTTTCTCCTTGTATGTATGTGGACATGGACAACTTTGTATTAATATAGAATAAAATCTATCAATTACCCCACCAATTCCAAAAATGATTTAAAAATTTCTACTGAGCATGACTTCTTCGACCAATACCATTAGACGATACTGATTTAACTTTTATATTAAATTTTCATATTATTGTATGTTTCTTGGGATTGAAATAAAATATATAATAAATGAATAGAAACATATTTTTATGAAAATAACTGAAACAAAATAAATAAGTTGTCAATGAAGTATGTTAAAGCAAGCAAATAAATTATTTAATTCACAACTGAATTATTAACAGAACAAGATACTCACTTGTACACTTTCCACAATCAATCGTGCCTGATACTTCCATATGATCCGAAGAGCCTTCTCTGGATACCATTAAATTTTGTTCCCCACTTACACTAGGCATATAGGGTTTTTGGCAAATTACCACTGCTGATTGCAGAGTATTCCATGGGAAGGGCCACCTAGGTATAAAATAATTAATTTTAAGAATCAAATTATGTCGTACAGAATTCATATGATAACTGAGTTATCATGGGTATCAATTCTTAATTCATAAAAAATATAATTGAAAGTAAAATGTGAGTACTTACTTGAACAGCTTGCTGTGCATGATGGATTGATTTGATCTACCTTGAATTCGTTCAAAACATCAGGTACCTTAGGTTCTTCAGGAATATTCTCTTTATTATGCAAATAACTGGGTCTCTGGGCAGAAGGTGCTTCATGACTTGTCTTTGGCAAATTTAAGCTAGGTACCGCTGTCAATTTGAGCCTTCTTCTCTGGGTGGGACGATCTAAAAATATTGTATATTTGATTCTAATATATATAAATTTGCTTGCAAATGTGTTTTAAATTGCATTCACATCATTTTTTACTTACCAGGCAAGATATAATCTTCTTTAGTAAAATGCAGGGAGCAAACAACAGCTCTCCGTCGAGCACCAATATTCAATTTTCTTAGCCATGTTTCGTGTCTATTAACTTTTTCTTCCACTCCGAATTTATTCTTCAAGCGCACCAAACATTTCTTTAGCGGAAATATGTGGAAAGAAATGGAGGGTTGTTTCTTAGTGTGACATCCAGGAACACAACACCTAGTCTTATTTACCCCTCCTCGAATATGAAAATTTGGTGTGATATTAAGAATTGTGAACAGAGACCTTATTTCGATAAAATACACGGAGAATCCCACCCCGGTATCCGTGCAACAAGAAAATTGATGAATAGCAAATATTTCTGGCCACATATGAACACTGATAATGCTGATTTCTGTGAAACGGGCTCGACCTTAGGGGCCCCTCCATCAGGAACCTATCCATCACCTTTTCCAACGTTTTTAGCGGGAACGGTGTCAGGCTGATGGGTCTGAAGGACTTCGCTATTGTGTAGTCTCTCTTTCCCGCTTTGGGAATAAAGACTACTCTCGCAGACTTCCAGACTTTTGGAACATATCCCAATGCTACGCTGGCCCGAAATATCTTCCCCAAAATTAGGGTAAGAAATTTCAGACCTCTCTGGAATTCCGTCGAGTCCTGCTGCCTTATATGGATTGAACTCATTCACTGCCGAAGCTATGGCGTCGGGCGTGACAACCTTGTCCGCCAGTTGCCAATCCCCATTGGGGTTCTGCTGCGTTGGCAGAGCTCGTTGGTCGTCCTCGTCACCGCCCAGGAAGTGTACCTCCAGCAGATATTTGAATCTTCGGAGGACGTTGTCCATGTCCCATCTGGTTTCTTGAAGGTTGTTATGTAACATTCAGTCTCGTTGCTCAGGATTCTCATAAATCTGGCAGATACTGTTAGGGAGTTGATTTCTCCGCAGTAAGACCTCCAGCTTGCCCTTTTACTTTTTCTTAGCGCCTTCTATAACTCCCCTTTCGCGGTTCTAGTTTTCCCACACTTCCTCGTTGTCCTCCTTGATGGCTTTGTTATGGGCCCTTCTGGTCACTGGTTCCCATATACAAGAATAACCTTATTCCAAAAATAATGCCAAGAAACAGATTTCAATATCTTTTATGCTTTTGGTATTTTTCGAATAATGAGGATACGGCAGCGGAAGATAATCGTCTTTATAAAATCGAGATATTGGTATCCCACTTTAATTCGAGATATAAACAGGTAATGCAGCAGGCAAAAGTAATAGCAATTGAAGCATGGTTCTCTTTCGTAGTCGACTACAATTTAGACAGTATATTTCTGGAAAACGGCATAAATATGTTAACAACCTCTTCAAGATGTGCGATCAAAAAGGATATACTTACTCATTTTCTATTTATCAAGGCAGTGACGTGAATCAGGAAGTATCTCTCCCAGCGAATAGGGTGATGGATCTGTGTAAAGATTTTATGGGTGAAGAAAGAGTTGCGGTACACGAAAACTTTTATACCTGCATTTCTCTTACAGAGCAACTTCTAAATGGAAGCACTCGGTTGGAACTCTAAGAAAAAATGGAAAAGGTCTACCGAAGGAAGTTCAGCGAAACTAAAAAAAGGAAAATTACAGGTAGAGGAAATTAAGAAGGAATCGATGCATCTAAGTGAAAAGATAAAAGGGATGTTCGAATGCTCTCTGCTTATCACACTTTGGACGTGGTCAACACAGGAAAGTTAAACAGAAAACGCAAAGAAATTCAAAAACTACAGTGCATCATCGACTACAATGCAGTAAAGGCGGGAATTGATTTGTCCGACCAATCAATTTTCCGGTTCGAAAATCGGTAAGATGGTATCACAAAGTTGCCATTGAATTATTGATGGGATCTGTAGTTAATGCCTTAGTCGTATATAAACTGGTGCATCCAACATCAAAAATGTATGTTACTAAATATCGGGAAACTTTGGTGTAGTCACTTTCGGCATTTACTGGTGAAGACAATTTTGCAACAGGATAAGAAGCGAAATGAAAAAGACTGAAGAGAAGGGCAAAAGAAATAGAAAATTTAGAAAAAGATGTGTATACTGTTACAAGAAACTAGCGACGGAGCAAAGCTGGAAACTAACAGAAAATTCAGCAAAAAGAGTAACTACTTATTGCGATACCTGTCCCGAAATACTTTTTATTTGTATTCAGTGTTTTCCCGATAATTTTGGAGTATATTTCATAAAAAAAAACTATTTTAGCAAATGAATGAAAATAATACGTTTTTAATCCGTGTTTATCACATTCGCATGCTCCGATTGCCAAACCAATGGTGCACATGTTTACTTGTACGCAGAACAATATCTCAGCTCTCCTCTTGTACGCCGACGAAACAGTTGGCAAGAAAATAATCAAGCCAGTTGGTCGTAGGCTGTACAGTATGTCAATTTCAGAATTCTAAAAAATTCCATACGGCGGATAACCTATTAGCTATCTCCTCTTTGTGAGCGATAAACCAGAATTTTTGCTTTTTCCTCTACTTCGGCTAATAGGACAATTAAGAATTCATGCACTGGGAATTTATCAATGTTGTATCATCAGCGAACTGGACACTTTCAAATGGAGATATAAATTGACATTGGTCATTTATATACATTATGAACAGTACAGGGCTCAAAACAGAATCTTGTAGAACACCAAATCTCACATGACTGAATTCAGATAGTTTCTTGTTAAAATACACAGCTTAAAAACGATTTGTTAGATATAATTCGATGAGAGTGAGAGTTACACCCTCAATTCCACAGTGGATGAGGTTTCCAATGAGGATGTAATGTGAGACACAGTGAATGGTCTTCTATAGATCACTCTTATAGTGACTCTTCCGAGATTTTTTGATACTCCTGGATACATTTAAACCAAATAATTTTTCCAAGGATCTTTTTAAATATATGGGAATATATGAGTAGTATTCTCATTAAATTTAAACGGTTGCAATAGGATAATTTTTCTTTGAATGGATGGATGAGTGACCGAATGATTTCCACTAGTGATTCATGCTACTTTTGTATAGGTTAAAATCTTGGCCATAATTTGACAGAGAGAACGCATCTAGTGGTAGAAAAAGCACATTTCAAAATCATGAATGTTATCAATTATTTGCCAATTTAATCTCGGAAAAACTCACTAGCATCTTCCATTACATATGGGATAAGCTCCCTGATATCATTTAAGAATACAACAAGGTGGTCGGTGGATCAGCGGTCTAATGCACAGGCCGTTCGAAACTCCAGCATAGCGATAGTCGGTTCGAGCCCGATGTAGGTACAAGATAATTTTTCTCAACTACTTTATATCGGATCGATAGGCGACCGCATGCCTTGTTGAAAAGCAAGTGTATTGTGAGTTGTCTAGATGCCAATCTCGTCTAGTGCTAGCTTGGAGTACCCACCGACCAGCCGAGGTGCTGTAGGTTTTCCGGGTTTCCCCACAGCTGAAAAGTGAATACATCACCTGAAACATCAGTAAGTCGCCCCGGAGCGCCACGGCAAATAATAATAATAGCCGTCCTCTACCCGCACAGGCTATGCCTTTGGGTACACTCAACGAGTGTTTATGAGGGAGTATTAGTATTATTATTAACACAAACAATACGAACCTCTATCCTCCATTCTCCTAACTAGTTCGTGTTCCCCCCACTTAAGTACAGCATGTAACACCTCCAATTCACTCGCTTGCAGAAACGGGCTTCTCAGTACTTCTATCAGGTGTTTTTTATCTAGCTGATGTAAAACTGGTGACTGCGAAACAGGTTGGAATTCTTCTCTTAGGAAATGTAATGCCTAAAAATTATTTTTATTACACCAACATCTAATGCATTGGTAGATAGGATTCTTCTTAATTAGCAAACCGAAAAAAAAAACTTTCTGCCGTTACATGATGAAGATCCATATTAATTGTAGAAAATACACAGGAACAATTCGATCTTCACATAGTTTATTTCAAATTCACGATGTTTCGCTAACACAGTAGCACTTTCAAGTGAATGAAAAAAAAAGTCAAACGAAAGTAAACTAAATTTATTTATAGAGGGCGTTAAGGGTATGAATGACGCGATTACAACAGATGATTCATTGAACTCAAACAAACACGAGTCCTAACCAATTATTTTCTAGGAAGAAATGATGCAATCCTACCGTTTAAGATAGTAATTTCTTAGCACAAGCTACAGTGGATTTCTTTAATGCCCGTTTTAATTTTTTGAACGGGTCAACTCAAAAAATTGAAACTTGGGATAATGAGATTGATGCATGAATACTGTATTTTGGATTAAAATTTACAGACGGAAATTTCAAGATGGCGACTGGGTGACATCTGACACTGATACAAATATCGTGGAGATAGGAGGGTTGCCTTGCAATGGTTTCAGTCATAATTTCGCAGAATTCTGTTTTAAGATCAGGGTCATCTTCAGTTAACTGGTGTACCATTTTGATTTTGTATGGGGTATACTTCATTTCTCTTCAAAAGTATCCACACAGTAGAAGGACACACCTCATAAACATTCGCGACGGAGGAAATAGATTGTTGAGGATATACTATCATATTACTAATTGTTTGAACTTGCTGTTCTTCCGGAATGGAAGGATGACCTGGGGGCCTTTTATTCTGTACACTACCAGTAGTTGCAAATTTCGATACAAGTTCCCTTAAATATTTTCTACAGATAGGTCGATTCGGAAAACGATCATTAAAAATTGTTTTGGTTTCGTGAAAGTTACGTGTCGTACCGTAAATTGAAATCGCTTCGATTTTTTCTTCCAATGGACGAGATTTGACCATTTTACAGATAGTTCACGTGTTACCTATTTACTAGTAAAATCGAAAACTAAATGTGAATATTTTAACTGAACAATGATGTTCCCTGTCGTACTGACATTTTTTGTCAAACAAAATAACCTATCAAACCTTATCGGGTTGTTGGGATTGCCATATGGCAGAGATACTCACAGCTTAGGGTAAGAAGTTTCGATTATAAGAAATAAGTAGTTATAGTGTCCACATGTTTTTGAAGGCTCTGTAAATTTCGGCGATTCTGTATGAATGAACCTCAGCAATAAATGAAAATGTTATAGCTACATATAGTGGAAAGAACGGTTTGTCATTTAGTGCTGTAAGTAATCATGTCCTATAACATGAAATCAATTAGCTTTCCTCAAAATAATATGATTTAACGAAATTCCGAGATCAAAGCCAGTGTTTCTTATCACCAGTGATTTTATTTCAACAGTGGAAAAATAACAGAGTTTTTTTCTGCTACCATCTGTTTAAATACTTTTGATTCTGATTCCCAGTGAGATAGAAATGGGGTATTCATTAATACAGCATCTTACAAAAATTAACTTAAAATTGGAATGACTCCTTGTAGGAAATACAATCACACTTTCATGGATAATTTTTCCGCATTTTGTCGCACACTGTATCAATATGAGGACACCAGGTGAGTTCATAATCCAAAGTGAGACCAAGCATTTTTGTTATAGAGTTGGAGACCACATCAACTTGGTCTAAAAGTCTCTGTAGAGTTATGCTTAGTGAATGTTATCAATGCTATTTTGCTAATATCAAGAGAAAATTCATTTTTATCAGTCCATGTGATGACTTTTCCATTAATAATCAAAGTTATTTCAGTGAGTCTTATTGCATTTTGCTCAGTAATAAAGAAGTAAGTAACATCTGCACATGCAGCTACAAGTACTTTTGAAATATTAAGTATTTCATCGAATCAACGGCTAAGCAGTGGTTCAAGTATAGATCCCTATGAAACATCTTACTTAATTTCCACCCTGTACACCCTGAATAAATACTTTTTGACTGTTTGTTATGCAGGTATGATTTTAACATATGTACAGCAACTCTACAGACTAAGTAACGTTCCATTTTTGGAATGAGTAGATTATAAGTGACAGCCGAATTCTATGGAAAATTCTATGACTTTGTTATCTAGCGTAGTTATTACATGATCAGTGAAATCATACAGAGCTATTTCTGAGATTTTATTTTGCATAAAATCATGTTAAGAGTTCATTCAAAGTTCATAACTGATTTTTCAAGTTGAGTTCGACCAGCTTGGATATACTGGAAATGAGTCTAACTCCTCCCTAGTTTTTATAATTACTTGAGTAGCCCTTTTCAAAAATCGGGGTAACTAATGCTATTTCAATATTTCCAGAAACACTCCATGCTCCACAGAAACATTAATTAGATAAAACACATACTAACATAGTTTTCCCCATGCACGTCTGCAGGTGGTCATTTACAACCAAATTAACTGCTTTATCACCATCAGCACTTGCAATTATTGTGTCTGTGGGAAATTTTGGACAAATAGACGTCAGATATAATTCAATATCCGTAGGGGAACTAGGTGTTTTTTGTCAAATATTTGCCTCATACTTTTCATTGTGTGAGAATGTATGGAGAGATGGCAATTTTCGACTTAATCGAAATATTTGTTTCATTTAATTGAGATTTCCAATACACACCTTTGAACTTTGTTCGTTTTGTATCCGGATATTAAGCCGTTAGATTTCTTTATTTGGGCTCACACTTAAGAGGTGTACAGAACTACAATCAGAAACTGTCAAGACATGGAAATCAGAATGAGAACGGCTGTTAATGGGAATACCGAACAGCAACTACAAAATTGGTCAACGGTACAAAAAGTCAGGTTATGACAAGAAAATAATGGACAGGATTTTGGATATCAGTATCAACATATTTAGAGTGTTGGTTATGTGGTATGAGTTGCTATTCATCAGATGAGAGTTAGTGAACCATTTCAATTTTGAAAAATCACAGACAGATCAAACTGTTATTTGAACAGATTTTGTATGAGGTGTTCTGTTATGACAAAATCAAAGATACAGTCTTACCTGAGCTTTTAAGATTTCATAGCCTATCAAGCATTATATGGATAAGAAATAAAACACGAAAAAAAAAATATTTCTTCTTACTTATACCTTTCATTTTCACCGCCTACTGATCATCTATGTTGGATTAAGATAAGAGATAAGGCTGACGACGAATTTTAACAGAAATGAGAGAACATCTTGTGGACCAGTTGACTAGTATTTTGTGATTGAAAAGAAGTTTCAGAAAGTCATCTACTATCGAATTTTTATCATTTCAATAGAAAAATATTTTTTCATTTTCCATGAAAGAATTTAAGGAATTGAAAAGAGAACAGAATAGAAATATTGTTAACGTAAAGAAAAGGTAAGTTATCATCTGATTCAACTAAGTAGCATACTTCTGAAGGACTATTATGAATAAATTTTACCTGTCGATGAACCCATGCTGACCCATGAGGTTGTCTAGACCACTGTAATACCACCGGCAATGTATCCAAAGACAACCATTCCAGTATTAAATCTTCACAGCCTTGAGACAGAATATCTAACTCCAAAAATCTACCAATTTGGTAAAGTTCCATGGCTTCTTCTAGTGGCGAAGGTCTGGCACGTCCGGTGTGAGCTAAAGCCTGGGCTTCTCCCAGGCCTCCACCACAACCCCCTCTCGATATTAGAGATAGATCGACTTGGTCCAGATATATCGCGTGCAACAAGACTCTCGCGTATCTAAAATCAAAGTGCAGAATTATTAACAAATATCAAAATTATACCTTGAAAATTTTTATATTGCGGATATGTAAGTTCCATATGAGTTTTGGTCAGATGTACATTGAAAGGTACAGCTAAATATTTACTGCTACAGGGTGATTTAGGAATGATTCACAATACGTTTTTCAAACACTCAATAATTCAACATTTCCGCCACAGACAACTAATTATTTGAAGTTTATACTTACACGTTTACAATTTTGAGGCTGAATGATTTCGTTATCATTATCAGATGGTTTGTCATATGGCTCACTCTGTACAAAAGTAATGATATCGAAATCTTTTAGCCTCGAAATTGTGAACGAATAAGTTATTATATACTCCCAGAAATAAGTTCTCTGTGGCACAAATGTTGAATTGTTGAGCGTTTGAAAAACGTATTAAATGTGAATCACCCTGTAGCTGTGAATATTTCTAGCTGTAAGTTTCAGTGTACCTCTAACCAAAACTATAATGAAGTAACATATGCAATATAAGTCATGGCAGTTTTTCACTTTGAGGAAAAAAACTGATGAAATCAGCATTTCACCACTTTAACGTCTTGTATCAAGAAAACTGGTCATAGGATCGGATGTGGAAATCATACCTCCCAAGACGTTATTAAAATAATCATATACTGAGAAAATGGAAACATTTGACCGAATAAATTTCAGAATACAGTGTTCATGTTTTTTGTACTTATCTCAGAGTAGAATACCTTTCGGCAAATTAACCTTGTATATCTTGAAGCTTAGAGACCCTCATATATAAGTGGTAATAATTTATCCTCAAATCAATCTATAGGTACAGGGTTTTGAATTTATCCATGAAAAAAATTATTTGATATTGTGGTTTTCTCTATGAAACACACTGTATGAAAAATGTGTACTATGCGTTATATTCTCCTCAAAATACTATATTGAGGCGTTATTTTTGAAAACATGCTTTCCTAAGTTTACAGTAGAAAAAGTGGTATTTCGCAAAAAGTTACTTTCATTCATTTGTGAGTCCCCCCGTATAGATGAATATTTTTAGTCACATGTATTCACCATTAATTTGATAAAATATGTAGAAAACGTGTGTGTGAAACAGAATTTCAATCTAGTTCCTAAGTTAACAAAAATAAAATATCTGAAAATATGGATATTTTTCAGTTTCAACACCCCGTATAAAGAAAACTAGTCATAAAATTGGGTCGGACACATTGACACTTTTGGTTAATAGGTCAAGTACAACAACATACCAAAGTTTCAGAAAATTTGACCGGTCGCCCCTTTATATAAGATAAGTGCAGGGTTCTTTCTTGTAGATACGGAAGTAGGCAATTTATGGCTCATTTCATGACTAAAAATTCATGCAAACAGGTCCGTAAACGCTTTGTTATCGATCTACAGGGTGTTGAAATCTGAAAAAAAATTTAGTTTTATTTTCATAACTTCTGCAGTTTTTGAGATATTCAGCTCAAATTTGGAATACAAGCTATGCTATAGGGTTCATATCATTGGGCATTCTAAATGATCGTGAGAGTAAAATTTTTCACACGAAATTAACCTTTTGCAACCCCTAATCGACTGCTAAAATATGTTTATGCTAGAAACAAGACCTCGTTCAGATAATAGTTTTTCAAAGATATGTGTTAGTTCGTTGTAATCTGTTCATTTCCCTCTAGTTCAAGTACTCATGAAAATTTAATTTGCCTTCTACTCTACTAATAACTAAGACATCTAAACAAGCCAGCTTTTTTTTGGTTCCAGTTTCATATATAAACAATATGGTTTGAAACTGGTAGTTAGAAGCTACCAAAATCAGCTTGAATTCTTTATCTACAGGAATGGCACGAGTACACTTAGATACATCCCAGAGAGCTCCCACCACTGCACACAGCAAAATTTCTAGGTGGATTGACACTTGTCGTTCCCACTCATCAAGAAGTGATTCAAAACTGAAAAAAATATTGTAAGGGTAGCTGAACTGAAAGGTTATTCTGTGGATTTCGTGGAGAACATAGATTAAGGAAAACTGGAAAAAAAAATTAAATCACAAAGCATTACGGATGTATTCACTTTACGTGTTGATAATGTTGCCAGCTACAGATTACACTACCTTTGTTGTACCGGCGTGAAAACAGCAACCAAAGATAAATAAATAAATATTGCATATATATATATATGTATAATGTATATAACTTCCAGAGTCTACGAACACGAACTTGCTGTGCGTCAGGCATCTTCCACTTCCGCACTTTATAAACATCGAGAAGACACAGGTCACAAAATAGACTTCAAAAACACAAAAACAATTTCCACCGAGAAAACTCTGCAAACCAGGATCATCCGAGAAGCCCTTGAGATAGAGAAGCGCCCCAATTGCCTCAACACTCGCGACGACGGACGTAGACTTCCCAATACCTGGAAGCCTCTCATTGCACGCATCAACTCATTTCCTACCAACCCAGTTCCCGCACACAGCTCACTTAGCGCCAACCAAGTTCCCGCACACAGCTCATCTAGCGCCAACTCTGTTCCCGCCCATAGTTCACCTCGCGCCAATACATTGCACACGGCCATTACAGCCACGTCCACTATAAATACAGTTCCTCAACCCACAATTCCTCAGTTCTCTCGAAGGAGTAGGCAGATTGAGACCTTAGAGAGAACCAGTGACGAGACATGGGGAGTAGGCAGATTGAGACCCCGACGTCGTCACAAAAACCTAACGTAATTATACCTGAGGAGTAGGCAGATTGAGATCTCAGCGTAGAATTACGTTTCAACCATTTATTAATTTTCTTTCTTTTTCAGTTCTTGAAAATGGCTCCAAAATCGGAGCCGAAACGTCGAATTTCAACAAATTCTAGACGCGGTTCAACCCGAACTTTTAGTTTTCAAATATCTGACCGCGGAAACCTATCTGAACACATTGCACGCCTCTACGGGGAGGATATTCTCCATCTCACGAAAATCTATTCATCACTCCTTATCCGAAGATCCAAACTCCTGTGCGACCTCACGTTCCTCAAATCATGCAGAGACCACAGAGTCATTCCCAAAGCCTTCCGGTTGAAACATCATGATACCTCATCGTCAGCCCAGCGTATTCTCAATAAAGCTAGCCAAGCACTTATTCGAAAAACACTTCACGACATCAGACGTAATTTGGACATCACCAACACCTCACTCTACAAATGTTTTGGCAAATTATCCACCGTAGATATCCATCCAGTCATCTGAGACAATTTGACCTGGATATCTCAGGACAAAGCAGATCACATCAGCAATAAGAAAACAGAAACACAGAAACACAAACTTTGTGCATTGTTAACGAATACCATCACACCCTTGGTCCCAGCTGCATCACCTGTATTAGTACACAACTTCTCCGACACACCACTAGATCAAACTAGCCTTGCACTACTATCAAGAGGATTCAATTATTCCATCACACCAAACAGAACCCCAACAGAAACCATCATCACACAAATAGAAAGCGCTATAACCCATCTACCAGAAAACACAGCTGAAGAAACCAGACAAGATATTGCCACCACACTTAGGAGAGCGAAACTCCCTCCATCCAACATAACACCTGCCGAAAAACATTGCCTCAGAAACCTCCACAACAACCCTGACATAATCATTCTCCCAGCAGACAAAGGCAACGCCACAGTAGTTCTGAATACGTCAGATTATGTAGAAAAAATGAGTACACTATTAAACTCATCCGAGTATCAGATCACCCAACGAGACCCGACAACCTACCTCGAAAAGAAGACCAAAAATCTGATCAATAATTCTAAACTACCAGCCGAAACCAAGAAAGCCACTATCCCTAGAGAGAAGTCATCACGCACCCCTCGTATCTACGGACTACCAAAAATACACAAGCCTGATATCCCACTCCGACCTATCGTCAGTGCCTTTGGATCACCAACCCAGAACCTCGCCAAGTATCTAGCGAGTACTCTTCAGCCACGAGCAGAAGAAGCTTCATCCTACGTGAAAAATTCATTCCACTTCTTAGACCTTCTCAAATCCTATAGAATCCAGAACACAGATATCCTAGTGAGCTTCGATGTTGTCTCCCTCTTCACAAATATTCCCCTAACGGACACGCTAGAAATCCTTAAAACGAAACACAGAATTCCAAAAGACACCCTGGACCTCATCAGTCACTGTATGAACAACACGTACTTCCTCTTCCAAGGAACTTACTACAAACAAGTGAAAGGTGCTCCCATGGGTTCCCCCCTTTCTCCAGTCCTTGCACACCTTTTCATGGAAGACTTCGAAACCAGGGCTGTAGAAGCATTTGACCACAAGCCTACTTGCTGGTTCAGATACGTTGACGACATTTTCGTCATATGGCCTCATGGTTACGAAATCTTAAACACGTTCTTAGATCACCTAAACGATATCCATCCCAACATGAAATTTACAATGGAGACCGAAATGAACAACTCCCTAGCTTTCCTGGACGTTCTCATCACGAAATCCAATAACTCTTTCACCCACACAGTACACAGGAAACAGACCCACACCAACCGATACCTACACGCAAACTCTCATCACCATCCAGCACAAACAAACTCCGTATTGAACTCCCTGATATACAGATCAATTCAGCTTACCGACAACCAGAATAGACCACAAGAGCTGGACAAACTGAAATCAGCCTTACTTCAAAATGGTTACAACAATTCGCTAATCGACAAGTCTATCCGCCATCAACTGACCCGTCCTCCAAAAACAAATGATCCACTAGAGAGTATTCAGCCACACAAAGCTTTCCTACCATACATCAAAGGTGTGACAGACAAAATCAGTAATATCTTCAGAAAACACGAGATAAAAACAATATTCACGGCCAACAACCAAATATCCAAATTCCTCAGGTCTCCCAAGGACACAATACCAAACGATTCTCAAGGTATATATGAAATACCATGTTCAGACTGCCCGAGAAGTTATATTGGCCAGACTAACAGACGAGTAACTTCCAGAGTCTACGAACACGAACTTGCTGTGCGTCAGGCACCTTCCACTTCCGCACTTTATAAACATCGAGAAGACACAGGTCACAAAATAGACTTCAAAAACACAAAAACAATTTCCACCGAGAAAACTCTGCAAACCAGGATCATCCGAGAAGCCCTTGAGATAGAGAAGCGCCCCAATTGCCTCAACACTCGCGACGACGGACGTAGACTTCCCAATACCTGGAAGCCTCTCATTGCACGCATCAACTCATTTCCTACCAACCCAGTTCCCGCACACAGCTCACTTAGCGCCAACCAAGTTCCCGCACACAGCTCATCTAGCGCCAACTCTGTTCCCGCCCATAGTTCACCTCGCGCCAATACATTGCACACGGCCATTACAGCCACGTCCACTATAAATACAGTTCCTCAACCCACAATTCCTCAGTTCTCTCGAAGGAGTAGGCAGATTGAGACCTTAGAGAGCCAGTGACGAGACATGGGGAGTGGGCAGATTGAGACCCCGACGTCAAGTCACAAAAACCTAACGTAATTATACCTGAGGAGTAGGCAGATTGAGATCTCAGCGTAGAATTACGTTTCAACCATTTATTAATTTTCTTTCTTTTTCAGTTCTTGAAAATGGCTCCAAAATCGGAGCCGAAACGTCGAATTTCAACAAATTCTAGACGCGGTTCAACCCGAACTTTTAGTTTTCATATATATATATATAGCAAGTTCGTGTTCGTAGACTCTGGAAGTTACTCGTCTGTTAGTCTGGCCAATATAACTTCTCGGGCAGTCTGAACATGGTATTTCATATATACCTTGAGAATCGTTTGGTATTGTGTCCTTGGGAGACCTGAGGAATTTGGATATTTGGTTGTTGGCCGTGAATATTGTTTTTATCTCGTGTTTTCTCAAGATATTACTGATTTTGTCTGTCACACCTTTGATGTATGGTAGTAAAGCTTTGTGTGGCTGAATACTCTCTAGTGGATCATTTGTTTTTGGAGGACGGGTCAGTTGATGGCGGATAGACTTGTCGATTAGCGAATTGTTGTAACCATTTTGAAGTAAGGCTGATTTCAGTTTGTCCAGCTCTTGTGGTCTATTCTGGTTGTCGGTAAGCTGAATTGATCTGTATATCAGGGAGTTCAATACGGAGTTTGTTTGTGCTGGATGGTGATGAGAGTTTGCGTGTAGGTATCGGTTGGTGTGGGTCTGTTTCCTGTGTACTGTGTGGGTGAAAGAGTTATTGGATTTCGTGATGAGAACGTCCAGGAAAGCTAGGGAGTTGTTCATTTCGGTCTCCATTGTAAATTTCATGTTGGGATGGATATCGTTTAGGTGATCTAAGAACGTGTTTAAGATTTCGTAACCATGAGGCCATATGACGAAAATGTCGTCAACGTATCTGAACCAGCAAGTAGGCTTGTGGTCAAATGCTTCTACAGCCCTGGTTTCGAAGTCTTCCATGAAAAGGTGTGCAAGGACTGGAGAAAGGGGGGAACCCATGGGAGCACCTTTCACTTGTTTGTAGTAAGTTCCTTGGAAGAGGAAGTACGTGTTGTTCATACAGTGACTGATGAGGTCCAGGGTGTCTTTTGGAATTCTGTGTTTCGTTTTAAGGATTTCTAGCGTGTCCGTTAGGGGAATATTTGTGAAGAGGGAGACAACATCGAAGCTCACTAGGATATCTGTGTTCTGGATTCTATAGGATTTGAGAAGGTCTAAGAAGTGGAATGAATTTTTCACGTAGGATGAAGCTTCTTCTGCTCGTGGCTGAAGAGTACTCGCTAGATACTTGGCGAGGTTCTGGGTTGGTGATCCAAAGGCACTGACGATAGGTCGGAGTGGGATATCAGGCTTGTGTATTTTTGGTAGTCCGTAGATACGAGGGGTGCGTGATGACTTCTCTCTAGGGATAGTGGCTTTCTTGGTTTCGGCTGGTAGTTTAGAATTATTGATCAGATTTTTGGTCTTCTTTTCGAGGTAGGTTGTCGGGTCTCGTTGGGTGATCTGATACTCGGATGAGTTTAATAGTGTACTCATTTTTTCTACATAATCTGACGTATTCAGAACTACTGTGGCGTTGCCTTTGTCTGCTGGGAGAATGATTATGTCAGGGTTGTTGTGGAGGTTTCTGAGGCAATGTTTTTCGGCAGGTGTTATGTTGGATGGAGGGAGTTTTGCTCTCCTAAGTGTGGTGGCAATATCTTGTCTGGTTTCTTCAGCTGTGTTTTCTGGTAGATGGGTTATAGCGCTTTCTATTTGTGTGATGATGATTTCTGTTGGGGTTCTGTTTGGTGTGATGGAATAATTGAATCCTCTTGATAGTAGTGCAACGGAGTTTGTTTGTGCTGGATGGTGATGAGAGTTTGCGTGTAGGTATCGGTTGGTGTGGGTCTGTTTCCTGTGTACTGTGTGGGTGAAAGAGTTATTGGATTTCGTGATGAGAACGTCCAGGAAAGCTAGGGAGTTGTTCATTTCGGTCTCCATTGTAAATTTCATGTTGGGATGGATATCGTTTAGGTGATCTAAGAACGTGTTTAAGATTTCGTAACCATGAGGCCATATGACGAAAATGTCGTCAACGTATCTGAACCAGCAAGTAGGCTTGTGGTCAAATGCTTCTACAGCCCTGGTTTCGAAGTCTTCCATGAAAAGGTTTGCAAGGACTGGAGAAAGGGGGGAACCCATGGGAGCACCTTTCACTTGTTTGTAGTAAGTTCCTTGGAAGAGGAAGTACGTGTTGTTCATACAGTGACTGATGAGGTCCAGGATGTCTTTTGGAATTCTGTGTTTCGTTTTAAGGATTTCTAGCGTGTCCGTTGGGGGAATATTTGTGAAGAGGGAGACAACATCGAAGCTCACTAGGATATCTGTGTTCTGGATTCTATAGGATTTGAGAAGGTCTAAGAAGTGGAATGAATTTTTCACGTAGGATGAACCTCGCCAAGTATCTAGCGAGTACTCTTCAGCCACGAGCAGAAGAAGCTTCATCCTACGTGAAAAATTCATTCCACTTCTTAGACCTTCTCAAATCCTATAGAATCCAGAACACAGATATCCTAGTGAGCTTCGATGTTGTCTTCCTCTGAATTTGGTGAAATTTTCGTGTTTGTCCCATTTGACTGAAAACAGACATGAAATGTGAAAGTAGCTACAAAACTGCTTCAATATGAACCATATAGTACTCAAAATTGATACAGGACATTTTGTATGATGAGTAAAACTTCTGCCTGTCCCTGTCAATAAATACATACAACATAATTTATGCAATATATCTACTATAAACAACCCCTTTGATGTTATTAGTATTTCTTAGCAAATTTTCTCTATAATACTGAAGTTTTTCCTGAAAACATCATTTCGTAATGTAGTAAAAATGCACTAAAGTAATTTTGCTAATTTATTGTAATGAAACAGAGTTCCTCAGACGGAGAAATACCTCCTCCAGATTTTTCACGTGGTCTTCGAATGTTCTGCCAAAAATTGCCACAGACCTGAGCTGATGATGAAAGCTGTCTTCTCTCGATCTTTTGGAGCCAGTTCTACCTGCCAATATCCGCTCTTCAGGTCTAAGGTGGAGAAGATTGTAGAGCCGGCGAGCGTGTCCAAGGTGTCATCTATTCTAGGTAGTGGGTAGCTGTCTTTCTTTGTCACGTTGTTCAGTTGTCGGTAATCCACGCAGAATCGTGTTGATCCGTCTTTCATCTTTACCAGTACAACTGGAGATGACCCGGGGCTATCAGATGGTTCAATATCTCCTTCTTTCCCCATATCGCTATTATTTTGTCTGCCTCTTCCTTCTTGGCAAGATGAAGTCTCGCTGATTGACGGATTGGTCGGGCATCTCCAGTATCAATTCTGTGCTGGACTACCTTCGTTCTACCCCCTTTTCCCTGTCCGGTGTCAAAGACGTCTTAGTATCTCCTCACTAAATCTTTTAATCTGGGCTGCTGTGCCGGTTTTATGCCTCTCGATGATATGACAACTAGCTTTTCTAATTCTGCGGGTAGATTGTTGGCTTGGTTAATGGTACCGCGTACATTCCTGACCACAGATGAAATTGGCGAGCAGTGGCCCAAAGTTGTTCCTTTCTTCAACGTCACTGAATGGTAATTGACGTTCATGACCCTTACTGGTATAAGTTTATCGGCGCGCAGTAAGGTCTTCCCAAGGGCAATTCCTCGTCCGATTTTTTCATCATGGAGCTCGGGCTCGAACATCACCACGCTCCCGTTGCTCACTCCGCCAACCATTCGAGCCTCCAGAATGGTTTCAGCTCTCTCGGGAATGCTCATGTCTTCAGCCAACACAACCCGGATCATTTCTTCGCTTCTCCCGTGAAGTACCAGCTCTTCTCCGTTGACACGTAGGACGCCGTCTTTGAAGTTCAGCTCGAACCCTCTGGAATTCATTATGTCCATTCCAATGATTGCATCGTCCTCGATGTCCGCGACCAGTGCTCGGTGTCTTTCGTGCTGCCTAAAACCAAGTCGATCGTTAACTCGCCATATACAGTGGCTGGATCCCCTGTTGCTGTGCGTAATTTCCAGTTTGACGGTTCAATTCTTGCCGGTGTTTTGGCAAAAGTAGGTCCGAGAATTGTTCTTGTCGCACTTGTATCTAGCAGCATGGTGCGAGGCTCGTTATTAATGAGACCGTCCACGAATACACCTTTGTTCTGTCGTTGAAGGACAGCGACATATGCGTTGTTGTTAATCGGGGCTTGCTGGATACAGGCCGACGACTGCCCCTCCTCATCGACCTTCTTTAGTTTTCCTGTGTCGATTCTTTGAATGTTGGGCATTTGCTACGTACATGCCCAACTTTTCCGCAATTCCAGCATCTTATCGGTCTTTTCTCAGGCATAACTTCCTTCATCGCTTTTCGTATCACAGCTTCCATGTTAGTAGGCTCCTGCGGGTCTTCCTCGATCATCCTGACTCTACTCTGGCTTTTGCAGGATTGTTTTGCAGACTCAAAATCCAAAGCCCGCGCCAATGCGTCTACAAGATGTAAAGGACGAGCTAATGGTAATGCTTGCCGGGTTTCTTGATAGCGAAGCCCATCCAAAAATGCCTGAACCGCTAGTCGTTCCATTACATTTTCCGGTGTAGCTGAATATGCAAGGCCAACCAAGCGTGCAATGTCTGCTTCGAATTCTGATTCGCTTGATTTTTGGCATCGGTTTTTCAGCTGCGAGTGATATACGTGTTCAAGGTGGGCTTGACCATAGCGAAGTTCCAGATGTTTTTCTAGCTGTTCATAGTCTTCCTGTTGTTGGGCGGTGAGGGTCTGTAAAATGTTTGTTGCTTCGCCACGCAATGCCAGTGTCAATGCTAAAGCTCTTTCGCAGCAGCTTCGAATTGTCGTCGGTAGTTTGCCCATGGAGTATTTCCGTCAAACTGAGGCGGTTTCAATGAGAGCTTTCCAGGTTCAGCACTGACCTTGAGATTTTTGATGTCCTTCTGAACTTCGTCCAGTTCATACTCAGGTCCACCCTTAAGTTTTTGTTGTAAGTTTCTGGGGTGTACGCAGAATCTATTCGCTTTTCTAATTCACTGAATTTTTCCTTTATCCTGCCGATTTCTGTCTCGATTCCATCGTTTATTTCATCGTGGAGCGTTTCCTAAATTTTTTTCATCTCGTCCTCGATGTCATCTTTGATTTTATCCACCTCTGTCTCAATGTCTCCTATTCTTCCTTCCAGTCGATTTGCCACACCACAAAGTTCTCTTTTTAGGCCTTCAGAGTTTTCTAGAAGTTTCACTTCTAGATTTTTCGAATTTTCTTGAAGCTTTTCTTGAAGTTTCACTTCTAGACTTTTCGAATTTTCTTCAAGCTTTTCTTCTAGATTTTTCGAAAGTTCTTCTTTCAGAGTATTCGAATTGTCTAGAAGTTTTTCTTCGAGTCTCTTCGAATTTTGTAGAAATTTATCTTCCAGACTCACCGAATTTTGTTGAAGTTCCTCCTTCAAACTCATAGAATTTTGTTGAAGTTCCTCCTTCAAACTATTCGAATTTTTCAGAAATTTATCTTCCAAGGATTTCGTGGTCTCGTCGAGTTTATTCATTATGGAACTCAAATCAATTCCAGAAACTTCGAATAAGAACGTTTCGGGGTCTTCTCCTTCTTCAATCAGTCCATCTGCAAGTTTTTTCTGGAGTACGGCCTTCTTTCCAGTTGTTTCTAACTCACGCTCCTCTAACTCTTGCTTTAATTCACTAACTTTAAGGTCAACTAGGTGAACTCTTCTCGGAAACATTTTGTCTCTTATTGTCTTTACCGAGATATCAGTCTATTATTTATTTCACACACAGTTTTCACTTTGCACTCAAATGTTCAACGGGTCACTAACTGTCTATTAGGCGCGATAAACGTCTATCAGTTTTTAAACGGCGAACACTTTAACACTTATTTATTTTAAACATCCATACTTCTGACGCCAAATGTAGTAAAACTGCACTAACTAATTGTTCTAATATATTTAAAACACTACTTGAAACAATTATTCACTAAAACATTTACTTCACTATTTTATTTCTACGGTGTCAGTCTCTATCTGCGAACTCTGGAACTGTAACTCCCTCTGAACTCTGACTGTTCCGCCATCTGCTATACAGCGGCTATATATAGTAGCATTTACAGTTTTCGATCTTTCCAGTCTGTTCGGCGACTTCTTAGAGGCCCCTAGAATCTTCGGTTAGAACGTTCGCGTCTCTTCCACGGATGAGTCATGTGTTTGTCAGAAGGGAACTTGTTTACATTTCGAGTGTGGAGTGTAATTGGATGATCAGGGCCGGTCTCGAGGCCGGTCTCGAAATCGTTACATTATTTGAAACACTACTTAAACAATTATTCAACTAAAACATTGACTTCACTATTTTATTTCTACTGCGGCTCTCGAACTGTATTTGTAACTCTGTGACTATCTATCTGCCCTCTATCGCCGAGCGCCATATATACCCACAAGCAGATTCTTTTCACAGTTCTCGATCAATCGATGGAAGTAGCACACCACAGCCTTCAAGTTAGGTCGAGGGAGATGGTTGCAGCACACCAGAATCTTAACGCCGCTGGATCTGAATATTGTCTCCAACATGCTCCTTATAACTCACCAGTCCAGTCCATCAATCCCACAGGCCAATTTTGGGATTGCCAGGTCCACGAGATTCTGGTCCAGCATCGTGTCTCTTAATCTGGTAAGGCTCTTCCAGACATCTTCATAAGACGGTTTATCTTGGGAATGTTTCTTGGTAACCAGATAGTAGATGTTTCTCTGGCCCTTCCTCAGCTGTAACACCCCTCCAACTTTACCAAGACGTCGGCAACGGTGATGGCTTCTTGGTTCGGCAGGGCATAGACTTCGCCCCACTTGCTGAAGTAGTCCATCGCCACTTATTCCCGTGATCAGATTGTGGGATTGTTCGAGGCCCATTGCTGGCAGCGCATACAGCACATTCTCTGTACCAGTCCTTGACGTCAGATTAACAATTGGCCCAGTAAAACCGTTATATCAATTGTCACTTCAAACGAATGAGTATTTGGAATTTGAATACGTTTTTAAACTGAATTCCCATTAGTAGTTTCAGCACAAAGAACACATCTGAAGTGATCCGAGTTAAAACTACGACTGAACGTTATTTTAAATGTCTCCTCGAATTTCGAATAAATGGGGTGGTTCGTCTTACCTCTCACAGATTTATCAACATATATAAATAAATATTTATCTTTGAAATGTCCCTGTTTATTTATCGAAGGATCTTTTGCAACATGTATTTTGAAATGCTTAGAAATATGGAGTATAAGTTTTTATGACCTGAGGCAATATTTCACGTTGTCCCTGGATACTTTAAATGATATTTCTGGTCTTATTGATTCAATCTATGCGTTTGGTTACATTGGCGTGAACAAAATCAACAACAACTATATCATTTTATTTGGAAATTATTCGACTATGAGATTCAGGGCTGTATTTTTCAGCCAATAACATTCAATGTGAATTTCTAGTGAATGATTCAGTTGTAACATAAAAGGATTCTTGCTGATTATGGTATTGCAAAAAATGTATTTCACTTGCGTACGTACCTACTCCACCAGAGCATGAACAGATTTCCATTATTGGTAAATATTAAAGATGCTACTATTGAATTTGTTAGTGTACTTGCATTGCTTGATTTAAAAATTATTTCAGCACAGCACAAACTGCAAATACAGGTAAGGGTGTTATTCTCAGATACAATAGGTATACCTACTCCTATTATATCAATGCCTCAGACCTTGGATTGGCTTTCTGTTAAAGATAGGTTGTTTTATCACTCGATGATTTGGATCTGTGAGATTGTATCGGGTGTGACCCCTCCCTATTTTTATCGTAATAATAATGATATTCATTTCTATGAAAATGATAAAATATCACAAAACTCATCAGTTATCATTAGATAACGGAAAAAGAACATTACACCATAACACATTAAAACAAAGAATTTTCATTCAAAAAATTTAAATGAAAACACTCGTCTTTCAGAAAATTGGTAACTTACATAAAGGGCCTTTCTCAAAGAAAGCAGATTTATGTGGAGCAATACGCAAGTCATCTCTTGTTTTAAGCAATTCATTGTATCCCAAAACCAAATATACAACTATACCACCAGAAACAACAATAATTTCTATGTTAAAAAATTGTTTAAAAATTAAAATTGTTTTTTTTTCGTTAACCTGCTGTCGTCCCCCTACGAACGACAGCCCTCAGAAGTCAAAACTTGTGCGAGCCAAGGATTAACGAGGTCTTACCTTTCAACGTGCGATTCCTAGCACTTTCTCAGGCCATCAGAAAATAAATTGAAATTGCTGGGATTGAACCAGCGACCGGCAAAATCGAATGATTGAAAAGCATTTATTCTAACCACTCGGCTGTTGAAAGAACAACTTCTGTTCGAACTACAAATTCATTGTTTCACACAGGATTGTTAGAGTTCAATGACCTCCCTGTTGAAAACAAACAATTTCGCTCCCCAACTAGTATCAAATATTAAAACGAGGTATGTATGAAATAGTAAATATTCAAATTTCTTCTTTTCTGTTATTGTAAAATCAGGTTTGTCTGACTAAAGATTATTATTATCATAATTATGTTCTCAGGTGCCCCCTTGACCTGAGCAAACGTCAAAATTCTTGGATAAGGCAAGGGCTTCAACATTCTTGAAATAGGCTTATCCTTTTGAAGCTTCAGGAGGAGCTTTAATGTGAGCTTTTCGATAAACGGGTTCCAATTGGGTTATTATTTTTAAATTTTGACAATAATCTCATAGATACAGGTTTTGATGTGGTATTACATATTTAAGTATTTATAAAATAGTTATTGAGGAACTTTCAGTATTTCCATTGCTTTCATTTCTCACAACCCATTTTCATACAGATTAGATTTTCGATTATACTAAAATTATCAATTCATAGAAATAATAAAAGGCTATATTACCAAAAAACCAGGATATATAAATGAAGTTATGGTGAAAGAAATCCCAACTACAGAAGATCGACTACGAAGATATGTAGTGACAGCACCTCTACCAAAAAAGGGTGAGATGTACAAAACAGATTTCTGGCCAAGCGGAGTAGGCATGAGAAGATTTGATTTCACAAAGCACAAAGATTTTCTTAACCAACTAGGTGGAGATTTTTTATAGAAACTAAAATACATGGGACCCAGTTGGGCAAACAAATGCATGAAAACACAAAAAAATCAGTATTGTTCATCAAAATGTACAATCGATTGGAAATGCAATGGACCGGATAGAAAACAGTTTACAAATCCACTCGAACTGTAAAGAATTATGTCTAACGGAACACTGGCAAACAAAAAGCAGACTGGAAAATATATCTATAAACAACTTCCAACTTTTATCAAGTTACTGCAGGCCCGATGGATACGGTGGAGCGGCTATCTACCTACACGAAACTGTCGAAGGAAAATCAAGGGAAAAATTATCCAAGTTGTCAGAACAGGGAAATTTCGAATGTGCTGTTACCGAGTGTGTGTTCAAAACAAAATCATATATGATTATTTGTGTATATCGACCCCCAAATGAAAATATACCAATTTTCTTTGAAAAAATGGAACAACTCTTGATAAGAACTTTTGAAGAAAACAGAGATAATCTTGGCGGGTGATATAAACATAGAAATGAGGGATGAAAATCATTAATGAACTCATTTAATTTGAAACAATCGAAATCATGTATTGATAATATGTTCACAAATTTGGAAACGTGGAATACAGAGGTATTAGAAATGCATATTTCTGAACATCAAGCTCAAAAAATTACCTTTGAAATCGACTAGTTGTAAAACAAAACTTGAATATCGTAGATTTTTTAACGAGACAGCCAAAAATAACTTTAAATTTGGGCTTAATGAATGTCCAAAAAAATGAAGTTGATAAAACAATGGGACACATTCATGTCAATTTTTCATAGTATTTTCTGTGAATGCTAACAAAAACTTTCCAAAAAATCTAGAAGTTACAGAATCTAAAACTCGTTTAGATATTCTTCTGTCACTCAGTAAGCATAATCCGGTTTTTCGTGATCAATATAAAGATTGCAAAAAAGAATATGACGAACTACTCGGGCAACCAAAGTCTCTGCACTATGCTAATAAGGGAGCGAGTTGCAAATTGATCGCAATAAAATTTCATGATATTTTCTCGTGCCCTTTTGAAAATATTGGAACGTTCCCAGACTTTTGAACGAAAAGGCCATGTTGTCATATTTCTAAAACTACATTAGTTAAAAATCTGATATTTGGAGATATAAGAAATGAGGCGTCGCTGAACTGATTGCAATGAAAACAAATAGGGTGTTCCATTTGAAAAAATTGAGTTACCTCCAATATCTGAAAAACTGTTGATTTGGTAACATTGCCGATATCACCGTTGAATCGGGCATCATCAAAAACCACCCTGTTGAAATTTTCGTGAATTTTCTCATGGCCGTTTCTGAAATATGAGACTGTTCCGATACTTTTGAAAGACACTGTAGGTCCTGCAGCAAGGGCGCGGTCTTCCGTATCTCCATTATGGCAATAGATAGATGGATCATTCAATGAGCAAAATGATACTATTTCCTGCTCTACAAATTGAAAATGATGGCACTCACAGTGTGTTCAGTTTTTTTTCCAGTACTTTTATCAGTTTTTCGGTTTCTACATGAGAAATAAAAAACATAAATACCTTGACAAAGAACAATATACTTTAATGATATGCAAACGATCAAAGTTATGAATAAAATAATAATAGTGTGCTGTATCTATAAATGTTTATATGAAATAAAGAATATTATTATTATTTTATTCATAACTTAGATCGTTTGCATATCATTAAAGTATACTGTTCTTTGTCAAGGTATTTATGTGTTTCTAAAAAAAGGTTGATTCTCAATTTGAAAAATTGAATATAAATATGTCACTATTCTTTTCTAGGTTAGGAAATATAAATTAGAGATTTGTATTTTTACCTTTTGGGAATGACTGTTTCATCCAGAACAATCCTAGTTGGAATGTGGAGTGCTCTCTCAGTATGCTCTTCCCCACTCTTTGAACGCCTCTGCAATAAATTCCTGAAGAACGGAGATCTAGCAGACAATATAGCTTTGTGGCAAGGCAACTCTAATTTGGGCCTGAACCCATATTCAGAACTTCCAGAGTCGGGTCTTTGACAATCGGACCCATCAGAAGTAAAAACTAACGCCGCATCAGCATAATCACCAGTCTCAAGTAAATATCTTAGATCAGCTTCAAGAGCATTGGGAGTCCCAAATTCCTCCCTCAGTCTTCGCAGCAAGTTCATATCAATATTAGTGTTATGAGGACAAATATCACCGGTATACAAATATCTTAACAAGGCAGAGAACAATTGCACATCAACCGTAGCTGTTCGTAACTCCAAACAAATTCGCGCGCCATATCCGGGGCATCCAGATAGGAGATCTCGAAAATAAGGACACCGTGAGGACAACAACGCTCGATGTATTGGAAAGCACGCTCCTCGATATACTAAATCTGCATCAGTACAATACTTGAAATCATATAACGCAGAGAGATCTTGTTTGAAAGTTGCGGCAGGTGGCCTGGCCAATTCTGCCTGAACACATAAGTCTTTTAGAGCTGCCAGCGCCTCATATTCCCCTAAAAGTGCTGCTACTTCTAAAGGACTCCAGTCTGAAACTAGCTCCCTGAGCATCCTACCATGATCACACGCTTTCGATGAACGTCTTCGTCTTATAAATTTCTTTTTCAGAGTTGCAAACCCTGTCACTTTTTTCTTTCGTTCTCTGAAACAAAAAATATATAAGTTTTTATATCAGAAACTTGAAGTTTTGGAGCTGGAGTTTTTTAAGGAAGTTGGAAGCAGATTGAAGAGTTTTGGTCCAAGGTCAGTCTCAGTTTAGTGTGATGAACATGAACAGGGTTGCTATTTTCAAATCGTTCGGTTTTGATTCGTATGAGAATAAGGGAGACAAACATACATGGATGTGTGTGTGTGTGTATCGGTATGAAACAGTTAATCAAATGTGCATACGAAACGATTTCAAAATAGCACCCCAGATTCATGTACTGTAGACATTCATTTTTTATCTATAAGTTTATTCAGTAGCTTTGGCTGATACAATGAATACTAAAATCTTGTGGTTTTTAAATTTGTATATTTTTGGATTTCCCCAGATGTTAATTATTAGGTACTTTTTTTTAATTTTAGTTTAATGCGCATCAACCATCAAGGTCATCAGCGGGGAACGATTGATTAATTTCAAGAAAGTCAATAATACAGTAATATTTTTTGGGCACAGAACTGTTTTTGAATCACTAGGTAGACCTGCCTCATCTCTTTATTGGTGGTAGGAAGAGATAAGAAATATTTTTTGCTGTAATGTTTGTTGCATACAATTCTATTTTCGTAGCGCACTGAATTGATGCTATACCACTGCCATCTGGCGTATTTAGGTTACCAAGGATGTTGGAACTCACATCTTAAAGCCGAAAGTTGTGTGGTGGCATGACTGAATCCTTATCCGAAGTCCTCTATTGCGGGTGTGGCAAGGTTTGTATGTTAACGGTTTCATTACTATTTCCCTGTGTTCTTCATATCTCTGGATTAGTTTTTCTTTGCTTGGCCGATGTAGAATTCATTGCATTCTGGACCGTGTATGCTGTACAATCCGTTTAGGTTTTTATCTATCGTCTTTCTCATAGCTGTTTATTTCTTGTGTTATTTTGTTGTTCGGTTCATAAGTGATGTTGATGTTCAGGGATTTGAAAATGATAGTTGATTTCCTGGTTTGGTGAGCTATGTATGTGAATGCAGTCCCTATTATTTTTTTTGTGTTTATGTTTGATTTTCTCATTTATTTTTATCTTTAAGGTAAATCCGTTCTCGTGAGCTATTGATTTGTTTTAGTGAGTATGTGAAGTGAAACCACCTACATTTCTAATATTCCTCTGGCGACTAGAAAAAATTCTTCAGCAGGAATATCATCTTCAATTCTTCAGGTACAATATTGTAGAGGTGGTAATTCCAAATGTTATTCATGGACTTATTGAGTCGATATCTAGGTACTCTAATTTTCATGGATCTCAAGTTAAGTACTCAAAGATGTGAGGGTCGTAATTTTTAATATTTCAAGCAATGGTCTGCAAGTATCTGATATTTGGAATTTGCCAGGATTCTAATAGTCTTATTTTGTTGCCTAAATATAGTTATGTCTTCCGAAAAGTTTTCCCAGAGAAGTATACCGTAATTACGATGGGACTGAAATAGAGAGAAGCGAGAGTACTTGTATTAGTAATATGCGAATGACAAATAGTGAGCTGAAATAATTTATGATTCAAATTCTTAATATGACAGTAGTTTTTCTTTGAGATTTCCTTGCATAGATGTATATTGGTGGTAAATATCAATTTTGTGTTTCATCATTGTTTAATTTGAGTCTATTGTCAATAAACCAGTTCACAGCTTTGGCCTCTACCTCTGCAGCTGTCAAGATTAGGGAATCATATTTCTTATGAGAATATATAAGACTAATGTCATCAGTGGAGCTGGTCTGTGTGAGTTTCCTGTATATTATGTCCAGGTATTGATTTATTTTGTTAATTCCTTATTTCTATGAAAGAAGAAAATACCGGAAGTCTAACTGTATATCAAAACAGTTTAAAAGAACACAAAAAAAAAACATCAAACAGGCTAAAATCAATTATTTCAACAATAAAATACACAATGCAAGTAATAAAACCAAGACTACATGGAATAGTATAAATAATGAATTAGGAAGGAAAAGTAGATCATCTGAAAAAATTATCAGTCTAATAAACAATGATAAAGAAATTACAGACCAGAAGGAAATAGCAGAATTGTTTGCTTACAATTTCTCAAATGCTGCTAAATTTGCAACTGAAAAAAATTTTGGGCAAAACATTTCACTGCCTTGTACAGTCTCAAGGAATCACAATATAATTTATCCTTTCCAAAATAATCCTATAAATGAACCAGAGGTGCTAAACACACTAAAAATATTAAAAAATAAAAAGTCTACTGGACTAGATGAGTTGTCAATAGAAACAATAAAAAAAGTTATCGAAGTATTAATTACCCCTCTAACTCATCTATTAAATCAGTCTTATTTGCAAGGATATTTTCCTAACGAATTCAAAGAGGCATTAGTATAATACCTGTGTTCAAATTCAAAAAAGGAGACCGCTCTGGAGTAGAAAATTATAGGCAAATCTCGTTGCTCTGCTCACTTGCTAAACTATTTGAAAAAATAGTCTCAATCAGGATTACTAACTATTTGGAGGTAAATAATATGCTAGGCAAAGACCAACATGGATTTAGAAAAAGTAAATCAACTGAAACTGCAACATATCACTTACTGAATCATATTTATAAAGAGATGGATTCCAATAATTTCGTAATTTCTTTATTTTTTGATTTAACGAAAGCGTTTGATACAGTTTCTCCTGAATTTTTAATTACAAAATTATCCCAACTTAGCTTCCCGAACAACTTGGTGAAATGGATTGAATCCTACCTCAAAGGGCGTACCATGACTGTAAAATAAATAAATAAATAAATAAATAAATAGAGTTTTATTTTGCAAAGTATTCTTTCAGTTCTACACCAGGAATGATAAGTTCAAAACTCCCGCACACAGCAGCTCAATCTTCGCCCAGAGGGCTCAGGAGAGGAGAGGTTCGGGAGGACGCACTGAGAGCCGCCTCCCTTACTCCGCAGACATTGCTGGCTGCGAAGCGAGGGAGCGCTTGTGCCAAGGGGTACACAGGGTCCCGACAAAGGGGCGCTGGTAGCCTCCCCCGCTGGTGTTAGCGGAGGGTCGAGCTTTCCAGTCCATGGTGGTGATGGTGCGTATAATACATGCCTCCTGCAACGCTCATGCATGTCGTTCATGTTGAATTCAATGTAGATAATTCGCTTTGTCTGAGTTTACTCGGAGGTGGTTGTTTGCGTGCTGTCCCGGAAAAGGCTGATGCAAAAAACCGGGTTGAAAGAATTGCGCCTAGAGGCGGCTTACTTCTCTACGGAAGCGGTTCTGCCCATCTTTCCTGAAAGATGGCCAGCGATTGATAGATCAGCCCACCGTGTTTGCGGGGCTGATTATCATGAATTCTGAGCCTGGTAAGGTCTCTGGTTAACGAACTCTTGGGGAGGTGAAACCTGTAGAATTTATCTGACAGGTTCTTAACATGTGTCGGGATGGAGTCGACGCCAGCAAGGGCGCGCAGCGCATCCAGACGAATGTATCTGTCGCTATTAGTGACTATACGGAGTACCTTGTTCTGCATCCTGTCCAGTCTCATAAACGGAGTCTTGGGCAGGCGTACAACATCGCCGGCCGTATGATCTGCTTATAAATCATCATTTTGGCCTCAAGCTTCATATGAGAACCTCTGGCTATCAGAGGGTAGGTGCGTTTTACCGCTGCCGCGGCCCTCTGGATAGCCAAGTTTATATGCTTGTGCCACGTTGTACGCTTGTCCAGCTGTACACCCAGGTATCGCACATTGGTCCGCGTGTCCAAGACTTTGTCCTTGACCTTCAACTTCGGAAGAAGTTTAGAAAATCTAAACTTCTTCGAGAAATTGATTGCCTCGGATTTAGCCGGGTTTACCACAATTTTATTCTCCTCGAGATACGGTAGGATTTCCCTGTCCAGACGGATCTGGACCTGCCTAGCAGCTGCGACGCTGGAGAACGATTGGGCATATATAGCGGTATCATCCGCGTATATAGCCGTCTTCGTTCTCTCGCACATAGGAAAATCATACGTATGCAAGGAGTATAAATGCGGGGACAGGCTGGACCCCTGCGGGACACCTGCTTCGACCGGAAACTCTGCGGATCTTGTGCTGTTAACCCTCACCGCAAAAGTTCGATTAGACAGGTAAGAGTTCACCAACCTTACCATGTACGAAGGCATACCTGCTCTTAGCAATTTGCAAATTAGACCTTCTACCCACACGGAGTCAAAGGCTTTTTGCATGTCCAAAAGGACCATTACGGTATTCATCCCTCGGTGAGCCGCCTCTTTCACCTCGTGAACAACCCGGACGATCTGCGAAGTGGTCGAGTGACCTGCACGAAAGCCGAATTGCTCAGCGGGGATCATTTTGAGATGCTCCTCGAGGGACAACAAACGTTTAAGAAGAATCTTCTCCACAGTCTTTGCTACCACGCTCAACAGTGAGATCGGGCGATAGCTGTCTAGCTGGTGGCCATCCTTGCCCTGCTTCAGGATAGGGATAACCAGAGCTTTCTTTAGACAGTCTGGGTAGTACTGCCATTTGATGATAGCGTTGACAAGGTGCAACAACTGGACGAGGGACTTCCTCGGCAGGTTCTTGAGCAGGACGGCGTCGAGCCCGTCCGGCCCAGGCGCCTTATTCGTCGGAAGTCGTTTAATGACTTCCGTCAGTTCCTCATAGGTTGCCAAAAGTTTTGACAGCCTATGAGGACCGATAGGGGCGGGCATAGATTGTCGAAAGTCCTCGGTTACCCGGGACCTCTCTCTATGACCGTCACTAACGACCGGCGCCTTTCTATGAACGCTGGCGAAGTGCTCACCAAACAGTTCCGCCTTCTGAGGATCCGTCACTACGCGATCGGGGCCCTTCACTATGGCTGGGATGGGTTCAAAGCGCTTCGAGATGCGCTTCGTCATCCGCCACAGCGAATTGTCCCGAACGTCTAGCTTCTCCAGCTTATTCTTCCACACCGTATCGTTATGGTCGTTAATAAGCTCGGAGATCTCTCTTCCTAGCCGGAGCATATCATTTTTATGCTCCGGAAGTCTTGTGGCTTGCCACTTCTTTCGGAGAGAGTTCTTCAAGACAATTAACGCCCGAACTTCGGGTGGAACAATATTCCGGTTTCTCCTGATCTCAATTTTCTTGATAGCCCGGTCGCGAGCGACCTGAATATCACGAATCAGCGCGAGGGTTACTTCCTCAATTTCATCACGAGGAATGCCGGACTTTATGGAAGTCCGGGCATTCATGACCCTTCGAAACTCGGCCCAGTCACCGTTTTTGTAATCATATCGGATCACGGGGGGAATGTCTTCCCCTCGATATTTCATACTAAACAGTACCGGGTCGTGATCCGAAGTCATCTCATGGATGGCCTTGAGTTCGCTCAGATTCCTGACATTTTTGTTGACTACCAAGTCAATTATAGTCGGAGTGGCTCCGTTCCAGGGGTAATGTGTGGGCTCATCAGAGTGCACAATTACCACGTCACTGCTGAGTGAGTATTCCCACAGCGTTTTGCCGTTAGCGTTGGGTTGTGACCCACCGCTCCACTCAGGACGCCTGGCGTTTAGGTCCCCGACCAGCAACACCTTGTGGCCAGTACTACACAGGTTGTCCAAGTCAGCCTGCGTAAACCTATCCCTAGGCTGATTGTATACCGCGAATACGCAAGTCCCATCGGCCAGCTTGATGCCGACGTGCTCTATCGCGCTTCGCTGGGATGGGAGTGGCGTAAACGCGATACCATCCTTGACAAGGATGGCCACGCCCCCCCCCCTCACTGCGTGAGAGCGGTCTTTCCGGACGGTGGTGAAGCCCTTCAGTTTGAACCTATGGTCAGCTCGAAGCCAAGTCTCCGATATGAACATCAGGTCCAGCTTGTGCCTGCCAATAAAGTCAATAATAAGCGGAAGCTTATTATTGACTGAACTGGCATTGAACATGCATGCCTTCAAACAAGGCTCAAAAATTATATCGCTGGCTGTCTCCCAGAATCTCCAGGGCAGCCATCGCCTTTTCCAAGGGTGATTTGGCCTGTGCCAGCCTGACGATTAAATCGTCCATGGCGCGGCACAGTTCACCGATGTTCAGCAGCGAACCTACCTGCTGTATTTTGCTCACCAACCCCACCATGTTCTGTTGTTGGCTTGCTGCTCCCTCTGATCGGATTTGCCTGTGCACCGGCGACTGCGCTGGCGGTGTATACGGGATTGCTGGTAATCCAGCCGCTTGCTGGATTCTTCTCCCGACCTCTTCTGGTTTTGTCAGGGGAGCGCTCTGTTCCTGGGCCCTCTTGGTCCAAGCGTTGACCTGCGGCGGCGGGGCCGCCACGTACCTAACAGGGGCCGGCTTCCTGGCTCTTTCCTCTCTCTCCCCGAGAAACTGGATTCTAGCCTTGTAGACAGGGCATTCGACACTGCTTGCAGTGTGGGGGCCCTGGCAGTTGACACACACCGCCTGAACATCGCGGGGAAGATTGCACTGTTTAGTGGCGTGGTTCTCCGCGCACTTCAGGCAGCGTGCCTCACGCTGGCAGTTCGATGTCGCGTGCCCCCATCGCTGGCACCTGCGACACTGCACGATAGCCCTCTCATTCTGTCGAGCCTCCCAAGATACGCGAATATGTTGTAAGACTCGAACAGTTCTCTGGAGCTGCTGCAGTGTCACGTTGCGTGGGGTAGTGATCAGGTACAGCGGTCTGTGACGCGTGCTCATCCTGATCATCTTCTCGACTGGGATTCCGTGAGTGTCAAGCATTTCCTGTATAAGGTCTTGCTGACTCACGTCCGAGTCGAGACCCCGCAGCACGAACGCGTGCGTCCTGTCTTTAGGCAGAGTATAGGTATGAAATTCAGTACCCGTGGATTTCAAAATGTCGATCATCTTAGACCGATCACTTGCGTTCTCTGTAAAGACCTGAGTCTCCTTGCCAGTATGCTTCAGGTTGAAGTCACCCTGGAGCTCAGACTTTAACTGGACCGTAAGTGATCGGTCCAAGTTCAATCGCCCCTGTATGACGATTGGGGGCAGCATTTTACCCTTCCTGGGTTTTGCTGCCTCCTTTCGCTGGGGTTGGCCGGCAGGCTTAGCCTTAGGCCTTGGCCGTTGTTTCCGTCCATCCGAAGAACGGTGCGAGTCCTCCGAGAGGGACTCATCCTCGTTAAGGGACTCGTACGCGTTCTTCGTAGGTACTGGTTTCTTACTTTCTACTTTCCTCGCTTTGACGGGAGTTTTCGGCTTCATGAAGCCCTCCTCGTCTCCGCTTGGTTTTTCGGGAAGGGGGGGGGGGGAAATTGTCTCTCACCCGTACCCTGTTCGGCGACCGTAGCAGCCGCCGCGTGTGCTGGAGCTTCTCGATTTCGGCATGGAAGTGCTCCTCATACTTCCTGGTGTAGAACTTCTCGAGCTGTTGCTCCATTGCCTCCTGCATAACTCTTGACGGGAATTCGCTGAGTGCCTTTGGCTTCTGGAAGTCAGTGTTCCTTAGCGCGTCGATCTTTTCCCCCACCTTCGCTACTATGTGCTTCCGGATGTCCCGGATTCTCCTCTCAATCGCCTCAATAGAATTGAGGGGAGGCTCATCGCGGGACTTCCTTCTAACTGGCCTTGGGCCCTTCGCTCCAGAGACAGAACTATCTCAGTCTGAAGAGGAGGAATTGGAGGCCTTTCGAGGCGAAACCCTCGCTCTGGCCTCGAGGAGCCTCTTGTTTTCTCGCAGCTGGCTCTCCAACTTGGCCTTCCTCTCTTCTTCCTCAGCTTTCTGCCTCTTTGCGTTCTCTTCCTGCTCCCGCCGTTTCCTGGCGGCTTCTTCGCCCTTTTTCGTGTTCATCCGCTGGATTGCTCTCTGGAATCCAACCAGTTGCGGGGGAGCAGGTTTGGCCGATTGGGCAGCGTTGGCGGCTTCCACCACACTTTCCGTTGTCGTGGCCATTTTCAAGATTTTATTTGGATTTTCAGTGCTAGCACTTGAAGTTCCGACGATTTCCATTTCGATTTCAAAATCCTTCGTGGCATTTACTATGTTTCCGGTGTTGTTGGCCGGAGATTTGGCATCCAGAACGGAAACCTGAACGCCGTTGACTACGCCCACCGGCGATTGTTGAGTTTCGGCATTCACCACAATTTCCTCAACACTTGCAATATTCCGGTTCACGACGCTTACCGATTTTTGTTCCTGTGTTCCTACAGGATGTTGTCTTACTCCGGGGCTTGCCCTTTTCCCAGCTTCTTTCTGGGCTTTCTCCTCCTCGTAGAGCAGGTACCAGTCCTGTTTGTCGGGGCTGGTGCTCTTACGAGGGGGCGAGTTATTCCCGGGGTGGATTTCAGCTCTGATAACATGCGTGGTCGGGTAGCTCAGTGGAGACGGTGGGCTCGGTAACGGGTCATATCTCGGCTTAATTAGCGAGGACTCGCTGCCTCGGAGAAGATCAGTGTTTCGAGGGCTACTCGATCCACCCTCTCCGCACTTCTCTTCCCTCGGCAGTTTGTCCCGCCAATTATCAGTGTC
The DNA here is from genome assembly GCA_958502065.1 of Chrysolina americana. Lineage (NCBI taxonomy): Eukaryota > Metazoa > Arthropoda > Insecta > Coleoptera > Chrysomelidae > Chrysolina > Chrysolina americana. The sequence continues at coordinate 37,574,026 of OY293420.1, forward strand.
ATAAGCCGAACTCCACTGGCTCCATGTAGGCTGCTCGGCGTCGCAAACCGGGCTGGAGATCCTGGCTTCCAGCTGGGCTGCTCTGATCTTCCTTTGATATGTAACTATGGCGTCCATATCACAAGTGTTTTGGGAAGTGTGGTGAACGAATTTCCCAACACTTCCCAAAATTTTTGGGATTGCTCCTGTCGATGTTCGAGGGTGATGTGCGTTGTTTGGCCCATTTTCAGGTTTTCTCAACAAATTTTCAATTTGGTCTAGATCATTTTGTGGGATTTTAGCATCTGAGCTTTTGATGTTTTCGAAGAGATTTTTAAATTTTCCTAAGTCGCTTAGGGTCGATGGAACGTGGTGGGGGGAGGGATGATCCTCGTCCTTGTCCATTTCGTGAAGGTGGGGGAGGGATTGGCTGGCTTCGTGTACATCTCCAAGGTGGGGGGGGGTGTGTTCTCGTCTGTGTCAGGTTTCCCGTGCTTATCGTCCTGGTCCTCCTGGGGTAGAGCGGCAGGCGGCGACGTTGCCTGCGGGCACTCTTCCTGCAGTCCTTGTATCGGGCTGGTGCTACAACCCGTTTCTTCGATGACAAGATACTCCTCCATGGAGTGCAGTGGAGTGCTTGCTACGATTTTCGTTGCTAAGTCCAGGTTTTCGTTTTCGGACGATTTCTCCGGGTGTCCAGAGGGGTCCAGAGGTCGGCTATTCTGCGGGGTGTCACCCCAGATGTCCAGTTCAGATTTTTCCCGAGAATGTGCAATGATACGCACAGTTCTGCGGGCTCCAACCTTTACCTCTCCGGCGTTCACCACACTTTCCATTTTTGGAAAAGTGTGACCGGGGGGTTTCCGGAAGTCATCAGGAGGGACAAAAACACCCCGACATACCTCTACGGACTCACCCGGGGTTTCTGGCGGTTTTTCACAATCTGGGACGTTTATCACTGTTATCTTCTCCGGCGGACTGCCGGACGAGGAGGTGGTTGTCTCCACCAGGTTCACTGGAGTGTCACTATCACTAGGGGGGACGATTTCACTTGAAGTGTTTGTAGCGGGATTGGCGACTGTGATATCCTGGTGGAGCACAATTTTCGGGGGTTTCGGCGGCTTCGGAAGTTGCTTCCGCTTCATACTTCTCCTGTCGCTTTCGCTGCCAGAAGTTGCCGATGCCTTGTCATCGTCTCCAGGGCGTTTTAGGAGTTTCGGGGTTGCTCTGGCACGTCCCAGGAACGGGCCTCTTCTGTTCTGAACTCCCTCAGAGCTACTGCTCATGAGGGAGTGAAAACACACTTCCTTTCACAAAACTATCGCTGACTTGCGATGCACTATGTCAATAAAGACGAAAATCGCGCGAATAGAGGCGATATTCGCACAACACCTCTCGCGCACACGCAGGACTCTGGCAGCGGTTGATTTCTGCCTCTAGAGCCTGTAGAAGCACACGACTGACTCGTACGGCGGCCATACGTGTACTATGACTGTAAAATGGAAAATTTTAGATCAAGTTGCAATGATGTTAAGCTTGGAGTTCCACAGGGGTCAGTGCTTGGGCCTTTGCTTTTTTTGTTGTATGTAAATGATTCGTCAGAATATCTGGAAGATTGTCACCTTACTATGTTTGCGGATGACACCACTATCACAGTTACAGAGGGAAATATTGATGAACTGCTTCTCAAGGTAAAATGCGTTATCGACCGATTCAGTTCCTGGTGTCAACGTAACAGATTAATTTTAAACTCCACGAAAACAGTATTAGTCAATTTCTATAAAAGGAGAAGTAATGTTCCAGATGAATCACAAATTATTGACGAAATTAAGAAGATTAGTGAGGTTAAATTTTTAGGAACTTACTTGGATGAAAACTTATCACGTGATCAACAAATAAAAGATGTTTTGTAACAAACTAAATAAAATGTTCTTTGCTCTCAGGCAAATGAAATCATGCATGAATACAGCAGCTCTGCTTGAAATTTATTTCGCAATGGCTCATTCACATATACCACTGAATATCACAGCATGGGGTTCCAGTAATGAATTTAACAGAGTATTTGTAGCACAAAAGCGCATTATTAGACTGATTTTTAGTATGGAATACAGAGACAGCTGTAAACCAGTATTCCTCAGAGAAAAAATATTATCCGCTCCATCTATATATATTTTCAAATGTATAGGATTAGCTACATCTAACAGAAAATTTTGAAACAAATGGAACCACGCACAGCTACAATACCCGTCATGGTGATTTCTTGCGTATTCCGAATCATAGGTCAACAAAATATAAAAAGTCCCCTATATACAATGCTATGAATCTGTATAATAAATTACCAGAACACATCAGCAAATTACCTCTGATAAAATGTTTCTTGGCAGAGTGAAGCAATTGCTGCTGCAAAAGTGTTACTATAGTTGTGATGAATTCCTGGATGATGATTTACGATGAGCACTGATTTTATCTTATTTATTTTTTCTTATCTTTGACGTTTGTCTATATTTTTACTAGGCCATCAGCTATATGCACGACTATTATATACAGGGTTATTATAAAGTAATGCACAAAATTCATAAAACGTACAACGATCACTTTTGAAAAAAATGCAAAAACACGTCAAACTGTTCTTTTTATTCCGCATCTTTTGACATAAGTTACAAAAATAACACTTCAAAGTTGTCAAAGTTATGACGTCATCAACAAATTTTTTTAATGGGAAGCTAAGATTTTTATCACATTATGTGATAGAGCTTGTGTTTGTACACAAGAGAAAAATAGTTGCAGTAGGGCTCACATAAAAAAAAAAACGAGAAAATTAATAAAAAATGAAATAAACGTAAGTTTCATAATAACTTTTCAATTAACTAAACAGTCCATTAAACCAAAACTATTTCTTATAGGAATTGTTCAAACTGTGTCCCGTTTACTAACTGACATAGGCCAAGACGATGGTATACCGCATTTATAGTTTTCGATCATCTGCGGAGTTATACGAGTCATTTCGTGTCTAATTCTTTCCATTAAGTCTTCTAAATTGTCTGGCCGGTTAATGTAGACCCGACTTTTCAAATGTCCCCACAGAAAAAAATCAAGGGGGGTTAAATCAGGTGACTTAGGTGGCCACTCCATTGGTCCACGTCTTCCAATCCACCGTCCTTCAAACTGGTTATCCAGAAACCTTCGAACAGTATGACCATAATGTGGTGGTGCGCCATCTTGTTGGAACCAAATACTGGGATCCAAGTTGTCCCCATTATTTGGATCCGTAAATGCCGCAAGTAGGTCCGGAAGCACTGCCATACGAAGATGTTCCAAATATCGTTCAGCTGTTAAATTCCCGCGAAAGTAATAAGGACCAATAAATCTTCCCCGGACGATTCCTACCCAAACATTAATTTTTTGGGGACGCTGGGTGTGTTTTGTCTGCATCCAGTGGGGATTTTCCCGAGCCCAGTAGCGAGAATTGTGTCGATTTACAGAACCACTTAGACAAAACGTTGCCTCATCGGAAAATACTACACTATTAAGAAAATTTGGATTTTCGTCACAATGCCGCATGAAGATTTCACAAAATTCCAAACGTCTGTCCTGATCATCTTCTGAGAGTTCGTGAACAAGATGAACTTTGTATGGGTGTAGTTTTTCTTTTTTTAACATCTTTACTACAAACGACTGACTAACATTTTCTTGTAAGGCAATTTCTGTCGTAGTTGCGTAGTAGGTGTTCTTCTACTGACAGCAAAACATCTAACTTCACATAGTCGCTTATTCCTGGTCGTCCAGATTTTGGAGCATCCCTCACGCTTCCCGTTGCATCAAATTTTGCAACAATTCTGCTTACTGTACTTCTAGCAATTGGAGGTCTTTCAAAATGTGTTGCGTTAAATAAAGCACATGCTTCTTCATGACTTCGAAGGCAATCGCCGTAACCTACCATCATTAGAATTTCTATCCTTTCTCTTTCGGTTAAACGAGCCATAATAATAAAATTGTGGTGACACTAATTGTACGACTGACACTGACAAACCGTTGTTTTAGTAAAACAATTGAAAAAATTTATAAGAACACATGTTCTTACTAGATAAGTTTAAGTTTGACCTCTTTTTATAATTGGTTTTGATATTTCGTTTTTTATCCCTTTTCTCGTTGTTTTTCTTATGTGAGCCCTACTGCAACTATTTTTCCCTTGTGTAAAAACACAAGCTCTATCACATAATGTAATAAAACTCTTAGCTTCCCATTAAAAAAATTTGTTGATGACGTCATAACTTTGACAACTTTGACGTGTTATTTTTGTAACTTATGTCAAAAGATGCGGAATAAAAAAACAGTTTGACGTGTTTTTGCATTTTTTTCAAAAGTGATCGTTGTACGTTTTATGAATTTTGTGCATTACTTTATCATAACCCTGTATATACATATATTATTAGATATGACATTCATTTTCATATTTTATATTTTATCGTATTGTATTTTATTTTATTTATATATATCAGTCTGTGATAAAAAAATTTATATTTTACTAATTATTGACGTACCATATGTACAGTTTGTACCACAGTGGCAAATAAATATTATTATTATTATTATTATTATTATATATATAGTATAGTATATAGTATAGTCCGTCGTCAGCATATCTGAACCATTCTCGTTTTTTGTTTTTTCTGTTTTGATTATTGTTAGTATTTTTTCGTCTATGGTTTGTAGGTATATTTTGGAAATAATGCTTGGTAGTGGCGATCCCATCACTAGTATATTTGTTTTTAAATTTTATCTTCAGATTCAAAGTAGTTCTGGTTAAGGATTGTGTCTAGGGCAGATTTCATCTGGTTTATATAGGTCCGGTTTGTGTTTTGGTGTTCTAGTTTTACTGATATTATTTTTATGCTATTGTCGATCGTGAATGTTGGAGTACATGTTCTTGTCGAAGGAGTATAGTTAAGTGTTCGCACTGACGTCTGTTTTTTAGATTTTATTAGCGAGTTCAATTGAATTTTTGATGCTGTGGTTGTTGTTGCCGTTGATATTGTTTTATTAATGCACTTGCTAGAATTTTTGAAATTTGTATGCAATAAAATGTGTTTGGTTCAACTCGTAATTCATTGCATGTCCCCTTTCTCTTTAGGTTTATTTTTTGATAGTTCATTCCTTTCTGATCAATAGTTATACTTAGCCAGTTTAATTAGGCGTCTATAGATGCTTCTATAATTATAGTAATATACAACAAAACTTCATTTGATGTAAATTTCCTGATGATACCCAGGGATCTAATATTTCTTGCAGGCACTTTCAATATTGGGGTAACCTAGGGTTCTTATTTTTTATTTTGATTCTTGTTAAAGGAAAGCATTTAGTGAACATCACTATCGATCGGTGGTCCAGTGGCTAAGGTAACTAGCAGTGGAACTTCTGGCTCGCATCAGATAGACGTTCGAGGCTCAGGTACAGAATCTTTCTTCTCAACTACACGGGTCTCTTTAGGTGGCCACATGCCTAGTTGTGAATCAAATGTGATGTTGAGTTGCCTGGATTCTAATCCCGACGTCTGGTGCTAGCTTGATTATGAGGGAGTATTATTTTTATTATAATAATTATTATTTTTTTCGTTAGGAATTAGCCAGACAGGCCTTGTCTCCGGAGCCCCGACACTTCCGGAGGGCGCGCTGGTGTGTCATTAACCCCAGTAAACACTCCCCACGTCCGTCGGAGAGTCATGTGCCCTGAGAAGGTGGAGTGAACCAAGATACGGCCTTCTGCATTCTTCCAGCTAAGTTTTCTGTCGCATCATGGCAAGCCGGTATGATTTTCAAGTTCGAGCTAGCTTGAATTTGTGGTAATTTTTTCCACTGAAGATTCTACCTACTCTACATTGGCCACCTATTTTAATTCTTTCACGAGAAAATTTCAAAGAATTGATTCGAGTTCAGATAGGCCTGTAGATATAACTGTTGAAGTAGATTCATCTTCATTAAAATTTGAACAAAAATAGTCAATATTCATATATGTAGCTGTGGTGCGAGTGGGCTCATCAATATTTATTTTTAACCTAGTGGATAAATTGTGGAGGCATTCAATATATTTACTGTCTTCGGAGTTCTATGTTGAAGTCCCATTTGACTGGTAGAATTTCCAGCCTGTCTGAAAATGTACATATACCGCTGTGGTTAAGCCTGAAGGTGTCCTACAAATACACAGTATATAAAAATAATGTTTTATATTATGAGCTATCGAGAATTGGAATTTCCCTTCAACTAGCATTTAGCACAAATGTACCCTCACTTTTTCACTATATTATTATCAGTAGGTGAACTACTGAATTATATCCAGTTTATTTTAAATGAACCAAACAATGTCCAGGCTCACTTAAGGGTAAACAAAATTCCAGTGGTCTAAAGAATGCCAAGATTCGTTCAGGAAGCTGAAAGGAGCATTGATCAATCCACCAATTCTAAGCTATCCCCATCCTAACGAAAAATTCATTTTGGTACGGGCGCAAGAAATGTTGGACTTGGAGCTGTGCTTTCTCAGTCCGAAGGACTGGAGAAGGTCATTGGTTACTTCAGCAAAAACCTCAGTAAGCCGGAGCATAATTATAGTGTCACCAGGCGGGAGCTATTGGCTATCGTCGAAGGAGTAGAGCACTTCTACAAGTACGTATATAGAAGAAAATGTCTGTTGAGAACTGACCATGCCGCCCCCAAACGGCTTCTACAAAAATCCCGAGGGTAAAGTGGTACGTTGGATCAAGAGGCTCCAAGAATTTGACTTCGAGATCGAACATCGAGTGGAGACCAGCCATAAGAATGCAGATACCCTATCGCGGAGACCATGCCCAAATGACTGTTCACAATGCCGACGAGTAGAGGAAAAGGAGTCAACACTGTGTAACCACGGCAGTGGATGATAATTGGAACGGCAATAAGATCCAGAAAGACGAAGAGAGAGTGCAGATGTTGGTTTAGTTATCGGCTGGAAGCAACCGAAGACCGTCGTGGAAGGAAATAGCAAGTTATTCGTCCGCTGTTAAATCTTACTATGCCCAATGGAACTCCCTTACCCTAGACAATGGAGTCCTGTAGTTTGAGTTCGATGATGGTGGGAAAAAAAAGAATACAGATAGTCGTACCTAGAAACAGAAGACAGAAAGTGCTCCGAGAAATTCATGATGGGTTCATCGGAGGACATCTAGGAGTGACGAAGCCACCACAGAAAGTTAGGCAACGGTTTAACTGTGCCAACTGTCAAATCGAAGTTAAGGTCTGTTGCAGAACAAGACCCAAGGTCCCGATGCGCCAGTACAATGTAGACAGTCCATTTGAAAGGATCGCCATTGACATTGCTGGCCTGTTCTCACTATCTGATTACGGAAACAAGTACGTCCTTGTGCAATGTACTACTTCAGCAAGTGGGCCGAAACCTATGCCCTGCCCAACGAAGAAGCCATCACCGTCGTCGTCTTGGTAAAATAGTGGATATGTCGATTCGGTGTTCTGGCTGCATTCGGACCAAGGAAGAAATTTCGAGTCCAACCTATTTTAAGAGATGTGTCAGATGCTGAACATTCGGAAGACAAGAACCACGGCTCTACATCCACAGTCCGATGAAATGGTGTAGAGGGTGAATAAGACAATAAACCGTCACCTGTCCAAGAGAAATATTGGGACAAGTATCTTCATTTGTTCCTGATGGCCCATCGTTCCCCATGGCCTATCTACTACGTCAGTAAACTTCTACAGAGAATGGACGACATCCACGAACGAGTCCGTTTAAACATCCAGAGTGCCAGTGGCAGAATGACGGAGACCTATGATATCACGGCCGATGCTGAAGGAATACAGGCAGGTGACCTAATTTGGTTGTACAACCCTAATCGCAAGATCATGAAGAGGATAAACGACCTCGTCTACCGAATTTATAAGCTATCCGATGGAAGCCTAGGATGGTTCATTTCAATAGGTTGTCTCCTTACGCTGTACGTGATCGTCATACGACCAATAATCACGTATGTCTCTGTAGTCTGGTGCAGCAAGGGCTAACAAAAAATGACCCAGGCTAAACTTAACGGACTACAGAGACAAGCGTGTCTGGCGATTACTGGGGCCATTCACTCCACGCCAACGGTAGCAATGGAAGCTCTTCTCGGAGTACTTCCTCTTCACATAGATCTGGAGAGAGAGGCAAGATGGGCAACATACAGACTCCACAAAGCGGCCATTAGTCTACCGCAGGCAGTGGTCATGAGAAGCAGCAGCATGCTGGAGGGCATAATAGCTCACAACATTCTAGGAATGTCCTCAGACATCCTGCCCAAAACCATCAACCTTCACACGCCCTAGACTGTGGTCTTCCCTGAAAGAGAAGACTGGGTTTTTAATGAAACTGTCCTATGTAGGGCAAATAAATGAACGTTGGTTTACCGATGGTTCCAAAACTTTGGAAGGCGTCGGAGCCGGAATATACGGGATAAACCCAGTAGTGAAACGTTCATTCAGTATGTGTAAATTAGCTACGGTATTCCAGGCAGAGGTATATGCCATTCAAATGTGAGCAAGGAGCTGGAAAATCGACACCACACACGAAAAACAATGAAAATATTTTCAGATAGTCAAGCAGCACTGAAAGCGCTTGAATCCAACTGCTTTGAATCCAGAGCAGTATGGAACTTCAGAAAAACTTTAAACCGACTGGCACAACGCAACAACGTTAACCTAGTCGGGATACCAGGTCACACGGGCCTAGAAGGGAACTAAATAGCGGACGACCTAGCAAAAAGGAGGGGGGGCGAAATAACGTTCACTGGGCCAGAACCGGTAATCGGTATAGCACATAGCTCTGCCAAGAATGTTATAACATCCTGGGCAGACAATAAAAGACTCGAGTATTGGCATAGTCTACCGGGCCTAGCCCATTCCAAAGCATTTCTTGCTTGCACAAGGAAGAAACAGGACTCTGACAAACTGCTAGAATTCAGTAGAGCATATCTCATAGTTATAGTAGGTTTGCTCACTGGCCACTGCAAACATGTATAAAATCGGACTTGCACAAGATGCAGAGTGCCGTATATGCATGGAGGAGGATGAAACGGCTAAACACATTTTGTGTACATGCTCCGCAGCGGCCAGAACCAGATTTTCAATATTTGGCAATGCAACAGTCAGGCCAGAGAATCTGGTAAATTTTTCTCCCAACGTACTCCTTAATTTCGTTAAGAGATTGGATATACTGGGAGAATATAACCATAGGGTGAGCCACAATAGGCCATTGGCCGCAGTGGAGGGCCTGATATGGGCCCACTCAAGTTCAAACCTAACTCCTTACGCTGGAAACCAGTACCAAGTTCGCACTTTCAGACTACCGGAGGATGAGATGATGTTCCAGAAGGTCATGTCCTCAAACTCAAATGGACGATAGCTCACTGTGTGGACTTTCAAATATCCAGAGGCATCGCTGTAGTATTTTCCAAGAAGTTCGGTCGACTTCAGGAACTACGGGGATATGAACCCAGAAGTTGAAGGGGTGCTGCAATTGAGGAAGAGCCAGAGAAACATCTACAACCTGGTTACCAAAAGGCATTCTCGATAAAAACCGACCTATGAAGATGTGTGGAAGAGCCTCACCAGATTAAGAGTTACGATGGTGGACCAAAATCTTGTTGATCTAGTAGAGTTATAAGAAATATGTTGGAGACTATATTCATATCCAGCGGCGTCAAGATTTTGGTGTGCTGTAACCATCTTCCACGATCTACCTCAGAGTGGTACTTCATCGAACTTCAAGGTGCAGTCAGGAGAATCGGATGACATTTCTAAAAGGGGGCAATGTAACAATCCTGGAGCCGGACCTGACCGCATTTGAATAATCACGCTCAGCTCGCACGCATGACATCATCTCTGCTTGGTAACGATACAAGCGTGACTCTTCAAATCTAAGAAAAGAATTAGAATCATGTTAAGCCTTGGTTTCTTTGAACATTCGGTCGCGGAAAGCGGACAGACCGTCGTCCGTCGCGTTTTGACGATTTTATCCAACCAGAGCAGCTTAGCTGAGCAGTACTGCGCCATTTCGCTGCTTTGTGCTGACTAGTCCGTTGATATCTGTTGAGTTTGATTTCAGCGGAATCGCCGGCATGTGCGGACGACCGAAATTTCTGAATACAAATAAATTATGAACTAATATTCTAAAAATGAGTGACAAATTCACACCTGAAGATGATGAAGTCTCAATAGACTTGGTGAGACAGGATCCACCGCTATCTACTTAGTGTTGGAAGCAAAGGATATGGTGGTAAAAAACAATATTTGTAAAGGAATTGGCGCGATAATGAAGAAAAACAGCAACTTCTTCCTCTTCTAACAATAACAAAGCAACAAATTAATTTCGGTCCATGTTTTAGTACTTTTGTTTCTATTCACTATACAAAACAGCACGCATATCACACGGCGGATATAAAAGGACCTCTTATCTTCTATATTTCTAACAAACCACCTCGGGCGGAGATCGGTATCCTCAGCGGTCGACGGGCTGTCCGCTTTCCGCGACCGAATGTTCAAAGAAATCAAGGCTTTAGAAAGATGTAGATGAGTCGCCGAGCAACGGTGTCATCCTTCGGCGACTATGGAATATTCCAGCAGAAGCCGATACAAATAAAGGAATCTCGAGCGGAATTCTGAACAGTTCAAGATTAGAGACAGTTTTCTACAGCTTCCGATTAGTAGTCAGTATACATGGTACAAAAGCTAATCAGGTTGCATAAAAAAGTGATCAAAAATCCAGGTCTGTATTTAAAACATAGTTAGGGATGGCCCAAGGAAAACAACATCCTGTAGAACACTTTTGTTTACATATCATTACAGCCCAAAGTGCAAACAGTCTCTGGAAATCTATTGTAGTAAAGCAGATAAAAGTGACAAACAAAAATAAAATTTTTCGTTTTTTCCTGTAATCTCTGAAAGTGAGCAAGCTAGCTCAGATTTTTCAACATCATAGTAACGAGTTCCATAATACGCAACTGTGCCTCCGTTTAACCCGCTCTGTAGCTCTAACCGTTTCCGAGATCCCCATGCATTTACTCGAATTTCACTCACCCAGTATGTTATTGATGGTGTCAAATATAAAACTAATAATCTTTGTGAGAAATCACTGTAAATAAAATAAACTGGATAGTATTCATATGTGAACAGTTCGAAAAAAATTTGGTCTTCAAGAATATTATTATTATGAAAATGATGATCAAACGTCTACATCTCTCAATTTATTGAAGGGATTATTTGTACAAATTTTTTTGTACACTGGTGTTGACCAAAACTTCCATATACAATCCAATTTATTTACAGTAGCTTTACAAATTGTTTCCAATTTTGGTCTATAAACAATCCAATATACAGTGTGACCCATTTAAGATGGAAGCACCCTTATAAAACTTACATTTTTCAACCGATTGGAATGATTTTTTTTTGTTAGGCAGATATTCAAAAAGTCTATTAGGACACCAAATATCATGAATAAATCTCAATTTCCAGGGCCAACTAATCTTATTTTTCAAGGTCAAAAATCTAAAAAAATTACTAACGATTTTTTAAGAAAAAATCTGACAACACCACTGGATTCGCGCCATTTTCAAATGATTTACATGTAAATTACGTTGGAATGCGTCAATCAATAAAAAAGTTATAAAGGAACGAAATTTGAAAAATATGCCGTTTAATCAACCCACCAATTCATGTTCAGGAATTTTATGAAAATTCTGTATACTCCACTGGATTCAGGATGTCTTGAAATATTACTGATCACAGTTTCATCGAAATCTGTTCGGTAATAAAAAAGTTATAAAGGAATAAAATTTGAAAAATATGTTGTTCAATGGAATTTTAGCAACGTTCTTACTACACCACTGGATTAGGGGCAATATTCAACAAAATATTATTCAAATAAAATTCATGAAACGTTTATGGGAGAATCAATTTCCATATCAATCAATCAGTTTATCACAACAAACTTTAGTGTCAATAATTTCAAATTAATCTACAAAAAAATAACTGTAAGTACATTTTTCTAATTGCTACAAACTAGCGGAAAACAATCTTTTATTCACAATCAATGTAAAAATAGAAACCAAGAAGATACTGAATTGAAAAATAAATGAATGCAATTCATATTCTGGTGGCCTCCACCAAACTTCCATCCAATTCAATGCATTTATCATATCGCTTACGAATATTTTTGAAAGTATTCCTCAATTGTTGTGGAGTAATTGCATCGCAAGCTTGCTGCATTCTGGTGCACAGTTCCACTCGATTCCTTGGTCGTGATTTGTAAACCTTTTGTGTAACATAACCCCAAAGGAAAAATTCGAGTGAAGTAAGGTCAGGCGATCTTGGTGGCCATCCAATTAATGTACTCCCCCTTCCTATCCAACGATTAGGGTAATTTTGATTCAGCCAATTCTTCACAATTCCCGCATTATGTATGGAACAACCATCTAACTGAAAATATAAATTTCTTGTTTCTGCAAGGGGAAGTTCATCTATTGCGTCCGAAAATTCATTCCTTAAAAATTGTAGGAAAATTGCGCCATTCATGTTGCCGTCGAAAAAGAATGGTCCAATTATCCTTTCATTCAGTATTCCACACCAAACGTTCACTTTTTCTGAATACTGCCTTTTACAGTTTATCACCCAGTTAGGATTTTCAGTGGCCCAATAGCGAATATTTTGTGATGAAACCACTCCATTTGTTGTGAAACTAGCTTCATCACTAAATAAAATTTTCTTTAAAAATTGCCTGTCATTAAGATACTCGCCCTGGGCCCATAAGCAGAATTCCAATCGTTTTTCTTGATAACCTAGTTCCAGAGTATGTAAAAACTTTGGTTTAAATGGCCTCAATTTATTTTTCTTCAGACATCGCCTAATATTCTCCCTAGGTAAGTTTAAATCTAAGCTGGCAACCCTCAAACTACTATTTGGATTATTTCTGAAGTAATCTAATATAGTCTGGTTATTTTCGTTCCTTCTTCGTATATTGTTCTTTAAAATATATGTGGTTACTGCTCCAGTCCGATTGAAAACTTGGTTTATTTTATGTACCGTGCTGTTATTTATGGCTGGACGATTTGGGTGTCTTTCATTGAATATTCTAGTTACTTCTCTTTCACTCCCGTAATCATCACCGGAAAGACGTATAATTTCGATTTTTTCTTGAATTGACAATTGAGCCATTATCTGTTTTTATTTTGGAACACAAATTATTCAGTTCACTAATGGTGCGTAATAAAATGACAATTCATGCGCAAATAAATAGATGAGAAACTGTAAGTCACAGCTAACTTGTTTATTTCATTAATGCATTCTGAATAACAGGCAGTTAAAATTGCAACTCTCATTTTTTGCTATTCAACAAAAGGAAAAAATCACAGCTGATGTTACCTACTGGAATGATAATAATTATTATCCATTGCATATTTTTTTCGTTATAATTTCTATTGGGAGTACATTAGACTTGTCTTATATTGTTGAAATTGTTTTCATGAAGATTAACCAGGAGTTCTCTCCTGATTGTACTTGTTAATGTATCCACTCCACTTCGAGAAATACCTATAGACTATTTTTACCATCATGATTTTCAGATGTTATAATTGTACGACATTGCAATAATCACCCCAATAATTTTTTCAATAATCAACAGTGGTGTAGTAAGAACGTTGTTAAAATTTCATTTTACAGCATATTTTTCAAATTTCATTCCTTTATAACTTTTTTATTGATTGACGCATTCCAACGTAATTTACATGTAAATCATTTGAAAATGTCGCGAATCCAGTGGTGTAGTCAGATTTTTTTTAAAAAATCGCTAGTAATTTTTTTAGATTTTTGACCTTGAAAAATAAGATTAGTTGGCCCTGGAAATTGAGATTTATTCATGATATTTGGTGTCCTAATAGACTTTTTGAATATCTACCTAACAAAAAAAATCATTCCAATCGGTTGAAAAATGTAAGTTTTATAAGGGTGCTTCCATCTTAAATGGGTCACACTGTATGTATAGTAGCTATACAATTCGTGTCCAATTGTGATCCTAGTTTGGACATCCAATGGAGAGTGTGGACATCCAAAGGATATCCAAACGTGTGCCCTACGTACGTACATTGGACATTTATCGAACAGCGACTGGACATTACCGACCATCCATTGGATGTCCTAAATGTCCATGCACACTTATCAAATGGACATCCTTTGGATAGATTTGGGATATGAGGGTTAATGCAGCCGTTCGGTACCATGTTAGCTTCCTCAGGTTAGGTTTGAGTGTAGATTGGCCTCCGGAGGCCCAAGCAAAAAACACTTTTACAAAAATATTCCAACCTCAAAATTATGGATGGAAGAGTAAAATCCTACGTATATCGCGAGTGTAAGTTCGTAAAAATGGTCCCGCGGGCAAAATTGCGAGTAATTTTGGAAAGTCCCAAACCGGCATCATTGAGTCACACCTCTTCGGGATTTTCACTTTTGCAAACGATCCCGCGTTTGGGACTCTAAACTCATTCCTTTTTATATATTTTTTTAATAAAATTGTTTTTATAAGGGATTGTTGTCCTTTTTTACAAAGAATGTCTGTCATTCTCTTGATGCTTGAATAAATTAATAGTGTTAATAATAATATTTATTCATCACTGCAAATTAATTCGATTCATAGGTAGAGTCAGATGATAAAAGCATAACACTGAACATGAACATGGCAATACAATAAAATTAAGAAAATTAAAGACGAATGAATTGTAATTCCACTGACGGCAAGCCCTGTGTGCAGAGTCGGACTGGACAGGGCGGCAGTTGCCGCCTGGGCCAACCTCAGAAAGTGTGGGGGGGCCAAATACAAAAGGACACAAATACAACTAGATAACATGCATCATTGACCCTCATCCCTTCTAAATTTCAAGTTAATAGTAATAGTTAATTTGAAATAGAAAACCATTATTTATCGCAACAACAGCTAGCGCCGGCTCTGCTCAGCTCAGCCACCTGTGCCCCGCTGCCGTCTGTCTATTAGGAGTATTAGGGGTTGTGACAAGACTGACAATTGCTGAGTGTTCCGTGGTACAAGTGTACAAGTAGTAGTGTACCGATTATATATTTAGGTTATTTTATTTCTTTATTTGTTGAGGTAAGTTATCTGTTATACTTTCGCCTTTCGTCATGTAAAGAGTAAATGAGTATTTAGTAATTAATTGAGTCATAATGCTTTATTTTCTTTAAAGCGTAATTGATATTGAAACTTGAAATTTAATAGTAATTTGTCAGAGTTTTAAAAAAAAGTTTTAGGTAGCCAACTAATAAGGAATTAATCTTACTTTTATCGTTATAGATGGCTGATGATAAGGATAATAATAAGAAGAGAAAAAAGCAATATCTGACCGGGACGGAAAAACGCGAACGCAAACAAAAAAAGCTATTGCTCGAAGCTGCTGATTCTCCCCAACAGAACACGTTAACGAAATTTTTTTTCAATTCTAAGGAACAGAAGGTAGCTCTAGTAGTAGTAATAATCAGCAAGGGCAGGCGGAAAACTGGGATTCTAAAGAACAAGAAACTGTTAGTATTAACCAGTTAGAGGAGAAAGAAAGCTACAGCACTGTAAATCCAGAGTCGGACTTACCATGCTTGGAAGAGCAATATGATAGAGGTGATGCACCTCTAGAAAACATAAATCAAAAGCAAGAGGAAGGAGAAACAACCCTGTTGATGACAGATGATGATGAAGAGAATATCAATGTGGACAACAAGACGGACTTCACTGATGATTTTATTAAGCAAGATATGAGAAAATTTATAGCTCCTTCTAAATCAACAACCATTCAAGCAAAGTTGTCGTTTTTGGCATTTCATCCGATACAACCAGAAAAACGAATTCTGCATGGTGAACTACCATTTCAAAAAGAAAAACTGTATTTTCGAATATTGCCTAATGGCGATAGTGTTCAACGACACGGCTGTCATATTCAGATGGATTAAATAAAGTATTTTGTTCCATATGTATGGTTTTTGGTGAAAAACGCACACAAACAATATTCACAACAGGAGATAATGATTTTAGACACATTTATCAGAATGTTCATAGGCATGAAATTTCAAGTACCCATATAGAAGCTTCTAAATATTACTTTAACGCTAAACAAGGAAGAAATATTGAACGATTTATAAACAAAGAATTGCAAGAAGTGAAAAAGAAAAAGTAAAATTAAATCGCCTTTGCCTTCAGCGTTTGCTAGATATCATTTATTTTATAGCAAAACAGGGAATTGCATACCGAGGTAAAAACGAAAGTGCATACTTGCTGACCGACGAGGACACAACAGAAAAAGGGAATTTTTTAGAGCTTGTATTACTATTGCAAAATACGACGATATTTTAAAAAATTATATCGAAAAAGCAGCAGAAGAGTCTAAACGAAGAAAGCAAAAGAATCCTAAAAGTACTGGTAGGGGAAATTTGGTCAGTTTTTTAAGTAAGACCACTATAAATAAGCTAATAGTTATCATAGGTAATAAAATAAAAAGCTCAATTGCATCCGAGGTTAAAAATGCACAATATTACAGTATTCAGGTGGATTCAACTCAGGATATTAGTGTTCTAGAGCAATGTGCTATTGTGGTAAGATATGTCAATAATGATGCAGAGGTTCATGAAAGGCTATTAGATATTGTAGAAG
Source organism: Chrysolina americana (assembly GCA_958502065.1). Lineage (NCBI taxonomy): Eukaryota > Metazoa > Arthropoda > Insecta > Coleoptera > Chrysomelidae > Chrysolina > Chrysolina americana. The sequence continues at coordinate 37,590,715 of OY293420.1, forward strand.
TACCAATTACTACAGGCATTGCGCTGAAAAACAAACTCCAAGAAATTCTGCAAAGCGCAGGACTAAATGAAGAAAACATAATAGGGTGTAATTTCGATGGCGCAGCCAATATGTCAGGTCAATATAATGGACTTCAAGCACATATTAAAAACCTATCTCCGAAGTCAATATATACATGGTGCTATGCCCACATTTTAAATCTTGTGGTAGAAGATAGCATGCAGAGCAGTGTTAGAGTTAAATCATATTTTGGGCTTCTTAATCGGGTGGCATGTTTCATATCAGAATCCCACAAAAGAATGGATATTTTGGAAAATATGTCAAAAAAAGAAAACAGAATGAAAAGATTGGTGAGAATTGGCGAAACTAGATGGTGGAGCAAAAGTAAGGCTATTTTTAATATCTTTGGGTCCTTTGACGATCAATCAAATGAAACATTTACGACTCTCTTAAGTGTTTTATTCGATATCGGCAATAGTACCGATTTTGATGCGAAAACCTGTTCTGAAGCTCGATCACTTCTTGACAATTTTTGTAACTATGAGACAATTCTTATTTCCTTTATGTTGATGAGGCTATTTCAATATCTGACGCCTGCTTCCAACTATTTGCAGACAGAGGGAATCGATTTTCTTCAAGCTCATCACATTGTAAATAATGCTCAAGAAAAAATTAATTCGATGTTCGAGGAATTTGGCACTATTAAAATGAAGTCCGATAATTTCATTCGCATCATAAATAACAAAGATGACGTTCAGAAGTTAATACATATTGAGGAAGAGCTGCCATCAGTAAGAACTAGAAAGAAAAAAAGAATGGTAGATGAAACTACTGAGGATTACAGTATTCATGACAATATGAAAAAATTTGAAATAGAAGTGTATAAAGTAATAATAAACCAAACAGTGCATAGTATACAAAATAGATTTGAAGCGAATAAAAAAATATATGAAGAGTTTTCCTTACTGGATCCCGAAATTTTGAAAAAATCCCAAATATTTCAGATCGTAATCAATCTGAAAAATTAACAGAGCTTTGCTCGAAACTTAATATAGACCACCAAGACCTAAAAACAGAGTTACTAGACTTTTCAAGACTATATCTATCTATAAATAGAAATAGAGACACAAGCACTAAACAATGTTTAAACAAAAATTCAGAAAGTGTATGTTTGGGTTGTGTTTACTGTTGTTTTGAGATTTTACGTAGTTATAATATGCATGTGTGTACGTATACAAACTTATATATGGCTTATAAATATATAATTACACAAAACCAACCTTTCATCCAATACTACATAAAAAATATAAATATCATTTATGTACAATGGATAACAAATACTTCTTTTTATAGCATCAGTGGTATTAATTACCCTGCATTGGTTTCATATACATCTATCAAGTTGTTACCATATCAAAAAGACTTCAACTCCTACATTTTGATGCTCCATCACCCAAACGGTTACTGGAGAAGGGTATCAATAATGTTACTTACAATATGTCGCCTAGAATGTTCATAAAAAATATTTAATTTACTAACCGCACCATCCCGATTGTATCTCTATAAGCAGAAGTGCATGAATCTCCTCCTAGGCTAGAAACCAGACTGGCATCAATGGCTGGTGATGTAGATGCGTTCACTCCCATTCTGTGTGTGAATTCGTCTGACATGCACTGCTCACCACCTACACTCCACCAACTGTGCTGCAGTGCACATGGAAACAGGCAACCAAATAAGTTCATAGTTTGCCCAGACTACAGCCTGACATGCAGACACAGCCTGGAAAAAAGTATCATCATCTTGAACAATATTGTTGGCAGGATTATTACAATTTACTACACAAAAACTTGTCAACAGAAAAAAATATAAATCCTGATATTATCAAATTATGAAAACTATTTATATAAATATTGAATAAGCAAAAGATTATGCTCATTTACCGGGTGTAACAAAATTTGATATATCCCATAAACATAATAAGCGGCACTTTCGATTTTTAAATGAAACACCCTGTATATTATTACATTTCTGAAATCTGCATAATTTTCTGAATCCAATTACACCACATAAGTGACATTTCAAACGTAAAAATTTTTGATAATTCAATTTTTAGTTTTCCATTTAAGTGTGCCATCATGGTTCCGATGTATTCCAATTGACCTGTCTAATGCTATAAAAATCGAAATCCTGTCAAAAATACTAAATTGCGTTTTTTAATCGTAATCGATTTTGGGGTAAAACACAATTTTTTCAAATGGAACCTTGTTTGTACCGTATGGTACCATGTATTAGTACCTACCTACCTGTTAATAAAATTTGCGATAAATACAATCAAAATTACAGCTAAAAGAAAATAAGAAAATACAATTACTTTGTTCTAATTTAGTGTAAGTTACTGAGGAGGCTTTGAATTATTCGTTCAGATTGTAAAATAAATCAGACTTATTATTATCTATTGGAAAAGTTTTTACATTAATTTGTTGTTATTTCTGTTCAAGATGCCGCACATTTATACAAGGGATGAAAAAGTGACATGTTAATTATTAATGGAAAATGTAGAAAAAATGGCGTTGCGGCTAGGAACCTTTATGCCGACCGATATCCTGATAGACAATGTCCAGCGAGAAATTATTTTAATCGTCTTGAAAATCAATTCCGAACAGAGACTAAGCATGATCCCGAAGAAAACATTATCATTGGCGAAGGAACGGAAATTAATGTTTTAGCTCGAATAGAAGTTGATAAGACTGTTTCTTTAGGGCAAAATGGGTTCGAATTGAAAATTAGTCACCAAACAGTAAGCCGAATCTTGCACAAACATAATTATAAATCTTTCAGATATCAATTGCACCAGCACCTGTACAAAAATTATCATGAACGTAGGATGGAATATTGCAATTGGATCTCGCAGAATAATGTGCAGCCATACAATGCTTTTTTTATTTTCGGACGAGTCTAGGTTTACAAATATGGGATTATTTAATCGACAAAATACAATAATGGTCACAAGGAAATCAAAATTTATTGCGGTTGGGTAACTTTCAAGTGCTGTTCGGTTTCAATGCTTGGCTTGGAATACTCGTTCGTAGAATCACTGGTCCAATAATATTTGAAGGACCCTTGACTGGAACTAGACACTTGGAATTTCTGCAAAATGAAATTGAGCACAAGTTTACTGAATTATCTGTCCATTTACGACAGGGAATGTTTTTCCAACAAGATGGAGCTCCTCCCCATAATTCAAGAATAGTAATTGATTACCTTCAACAGGCATTCGAAGAAAATGTAATTTCGACGAATGGTCCTGTGCGATGGCCTCCAAGGTCACCTGATTTGACACCTCTTCATTTCTTTGTTTGGGGCCATTTATAAAACATTGTCTATGCAACGGCCGTTACAACCCGCAAAGACCTGGAGTTGCGAGTAAGAGGAGCAATTAATAGTATAACGGCCCAGCAATTGGCGAACGTTCTTCAAGAAACGGCTATGCGAGTTCAGAAATGCATTGACGTTAATGGACAGCATTTTGAACAATTGTTGTAATGTTTAGTGTTAATTTTTTCGTATTTCAAAACCATCTTAGTAACTTCTTAGCATTAAATTAGAATACAATAATTGTATTTTCATTGTATTTATGTATCAAGATTGCTGGCTGGCGACTTTAATATAAACTATAAAAAATAATGACTTTTCTTGTGTCCTACAATACCGGGTGTAACAGGGGAGGATATAGCTGTAATTTTGAATGTATTTATCGCACATTTTATTGCCAGGTATGAATACATTTCTCATCAATAGTACTAATAAATGGTACCGGTACCAATATGGTTGGTTCTATTTGAAAAAATTGAGTTTTACACCAAAATCGATAACGATGAACTTTATTCGCTCATAAATAATGCAATTTAGTATTTTTCAAGGGATTTCGATGTTTCTAGAATTAGACGAGTCAACTGGAATGAATCGGAACCATCAGGGCGCACTTAACCCTGCAGCGGGCCCGCTTTGGAAAACTACACGACCAGCCGCGTGGTGACTTTAGTTCACGATTTGAAACTACCACTTTAAAACAACAAAACCACGGCTGCTAATATTGTTTTATTAAAATAAATGAACATGGTACTTTGGATATTAAAAAATATAATATAATAATGATAATACTTTATCATAAACACTCATAAAGTGTACCCAAAGACATAGCCTGTTCGGGTAGAGGACGGCTATTATTATTTGCCGTTGCAATATAAACATAAAACTCAGAACTATTACAATGGTACATTTTCAGTAATCCTCAACAAATCATTCTGAATCATATGGATTGTTCATATTAGTATCAAAAATTGTATGAAACGCATCAATCTCCGTGGTGATTTTTTTTGATATGCCTGTCAGGCCTGGTAAGGTTTTGACAATATTTCAAGACCTCACTTGGTGATTTTATTTTTGATAAAATCTGAGTAGCACCATATTTTTTCATTACCTTTTCCCAAAATATGTCTCTCTCCTGATGATCTACATAATAAAAATCCTGGACAGAATCATCTATTTCAGAACTGCTATCTTGATCTGAATAGTACACTTTTTTCTTTTCATCTTCACATGAATCCAGTCTTTATCCATAATCGATTTCATATAAATTTACATTGTCTTCATCAGAAAAATACTTACTTGACTGGATGCGTTGGTGAAGTAAGTTCACCCAATCTGACACACGCTGATAATTGGATTTCCAGATGAAGTATCTGTACTCGCAGGCAGTCAAATCTTGACTGAGATGCTCTTCAAAAGTCGGTTGAAAGGTACTGTAGGAGAAGAGGGAATATGTCTACGTTTCAAGAAAATAAATACAGGAGTGTGGTAATTGGTGAATGAAGTTCACTGGCGCATCCACTCGAGGGTTAAATGGAAAACTAAAAATTAAATTATCAAAAAGTTTAACTTTTGAAATGTCACTTATGTGGTGAAATTGGCTTCATAAAATTATGCAGATTTCAGAAATATAATAATATACAGGGTGTTTCATTTAAAAATCGAAAGTTGGTATCACTTTCAGCGAAACCGAAAGTGAACAAAAATTCATTTGTAGGTTAAAAAGTGTCGCTAATTATGTATATGGGATATCCCAAATTTCAATTAATCACACATAAAACATGTATATAAAGTTAGCAAGGCCACTTGCCGAATAATCGATGAAACCAATTCCAGTAATTGTCGAGAATTTGTCTTGAACGAAAAAAATTTGTCACGCTTATAGTTTTTTTTTATATGGGGTGGCTGTGCTAACGTTATATTAAGTTAGCACTGCCACTAATATATCTTGACAAATAAACATCAAATTTCATCACTGTGGTAACCAACAATTGTCGAGTAATTGTCGAAGTCTATTTGAAGTAAAAAAAATGCGAAAAATCTTTTCTTTACAGCTTATATATGTATTTTTTATTGGAATTCTTGATACTCGGGGAAATTTTGAGTAAGTGGCAACACCGCATGCCTATGAGGATAAGTATTTGAGCTTTTTTCATAAAACTATTGTCAAATATGGAAAGATTAGACATTCTTGTTGGAACAAATGAAAAATATATTGTGAAAAATAGGAAAACTCAGTGATCAATGAAAAAACTCATCAAACTTGGTGCTTAGATAATATCGAGAGACTGGATATAATAGAATTTTACCGATTACAGGTAGTTTTTCTGCTTCCGGAAATTTCAACGTTCCACGACAAATTTGATTTAGTTATTCGACAATTGATGTGTTAGTTTTCAGGAGCAGAAAAAATAATCCAACCAAATTATGTGTGTATATTACTAAGAAAAGAGAATTTCTTCATTAATTAGCGTTTTAAAGTAATTTTCCGGCTTTTCAAGAATGAAAATTTCCACGACAAATATGTTTTCGTCGTTCGACAATTGTTCCATAAATTTACGCCCAAAAAAATTATATTTGATCATCATTCAGTGCGTTGGTAATACCGAAAGACTGGAAATAATTGAATTTTACCAATAACAGGTAGTTTTTCCGCTTCAGGAAATTTCAACTTTCCACAACAAATTAGATTTGATCATTCGACAATTAATGAGTTGATTTTCAGTCACAGAAAAAATAATTCAACCAAATTATGTTTGTATATAACTAAGAAAAGGTACTTTCTCCATTATTAATTTAGCGTTTAAAAGTAATTTTCTGGCTTTTAATATCTCCTTTTTCCACCGTTTGTATTTAATTTTTCAGTAAAAAAGTAGGAGTTTTCTCGGGCAATATGTTATAATTATTCGCCAATCGTTCAGTAAATTTGTGAGCCTACAAAAAAAATAATCAAGTTTGTTTCAAAAAGAATGCATATTCCATACATATTTGACAATAGTTTAATGAAAAAAGCTCAAATTATCCTTATAGGTATGCGGTGTTGCCAATTACTCAAAGTTTTCCCGTATATCAAGAATTCCAATAATAAATACATATATAAGCTGTAAAGAAAAGATTTTTCGCATTTATTTCACTTCGAATAGACTTCGACAATTACTCGACAATTTTTAGTTACCACAGTGATAAAATTTGATGTTTACTTGTCAAGTTATATCAGTGGCAGTGCTAACTTAATATAAAGTTAGCACAGCCACCCCTTATAAAAAAAATATAAGCGCGACAAATTTTTTTCGTTCACGACAAATTCTCGACAATTATTCGACAATTACTGGAATTGGTTTCATCGATTTTCCGGCAAGTGGCCTTGCTAACTTTATATACATCTATGGAGCGTATTCAGTAGGTGTAGAATAATTCGGCTCAGTCAAAAAACCACGAGCAACGGATATTTCAACTGTTTGAGGGTGTTGGGGGTAGTTAATGGATCACATAAGCGAAAATAAAAAAAATAAAAAAATTGCTAGAAAAACTGTTGCTGCTTTCACACCCACCCCTACCAGGGAAAAACCTGTCTCAAATGGTAGCCAAAGAAGGGACTCGGATCGGATACTGCGCGTCTGGCAGCCGCTGATTGAATCACCCGCTGCCGCTGCACCGCCCACCCTGCCGGAGCTTTCACGAAGACGAGGATTGAAGGAACTCTTGACAAGCACCCACATGTAACAGTGAGCACTGTCATGTGTATTAATGGTTTGCCCTATATGTATAAAACGGTCCTGTTTATAAAAGGAAATAATTTTTATTGTTACGAGATTTATAAAAAATTCCCTTGCTACGCTGCTGTCGAGTTCCGAACCATGAAACGTAACTCATTTGCATAACAAATGAGCATGAGCAGAGGCCGTTTAAATTTCCTCGATTAGTTCCTTGAATTGTTTAGATGTTTTTCTGTACTGAGTAATCTCAGAAACATCCCGAAAAGATTGGTCTGGACGAAATGAGTATATAAGGCGACACATTTCATTCGGAAAGTTTTTGAAGAAGTTAATAAGTGTTTGGAATATTTAGCTAGTTGAAGAGAACTAAGTTTTTTATTAGTCAGTGAAGTAGTTGTATTTTCATAGCGAAGGTAATAAAAACAGATTGGTAGTGTGCTCCGTGTATTATTTAGTAAATATCGTAACAGTATTTCTAGATGGTTCTACTTCCTGTAAGATAAGGATTCATACCTCCCTACGAAAAAGGTCGCTTTGTGTTGATAAATTTAATGGCCTTCAACCCTATGACTTAAGATGGGAAAAAACAAATGAGGAGTGATTTTCCAAAAGGCTATATTTCCATCTACATCCAAAAATAAACTGTTCTGTTTGCAACTAAATATGAATTATCAAACAGAATGATAAAAACTACCAAGTAGAGTTGACTGGTGATTTTCTCACAACTGAGGCCTCAAACGTACAATTTTACCTAGCCGAACTGAGTCGACTATAAAAAGAGATATAACGTTTTTATACTAGAAATAATATATACAGGGTGTTGAGGAACATATATAACAAAAAAAAATCCGTTCCTACCAAAATTAAAACTAACATATACCTAGGCGATCAGGTGGTTTTATCTGACTTATCCTTCTCATTATGTTCTTGTTCACCCTGTCCATTACCAATCACTTCACTATCCTTACCACTATTATTCACCCTATCATTTGTTTCCATATTTACACTATTTACATCCAATTCTGAACGAGGGATTATATTGATTACCTCACCATCGATCGCTCTCGATACATTTTCTCCTGAAAAATCTCGTATGAGTTGATCGAGATGTCATTTCCAAATAATCCCTTCACAAGTTTGTACCATGTAAGTTCTTTTTCCAAGAACTTCAAGTATTTTAGACTTACATCATTTGTAGAAACCTTTTCGAAAATCGCGAGCCCAAACCTGATTATTCACTTCGAAATGTTCTGATCTGTTTCCCTTGAAATAGTTTCTCTGTAAATTTTAATAATAATTTGGCTGGTGTTTCCCCTGTGGATGTATGAGAGGTGTTCCTATAATGAAACAAGAACCGATTTATTATCAAATTGTAATCATTTTCTCTTTTTCCGTGTGTTGCTTTCAAAATAGTCTTTTTCATTATTTTGACAGCACTCTCACCTTGACCATTGGTTGGTTTGTTGCAATTCAAATCAACAGAGTTAAGTACTTAATTAACAAATCGATGAATCGCGCTTAAATATTTTTTTCGAGTTTTATGAAGTTTGAAAATGAACCTGCTTTAGATGTGTTATAAAATTGGAATTGAACATTGGAAAGAATATGAATTTAGAAAAGACAGTCGAACCGATTTTTTTCTTTTTTCTTCACGATTTAAAAGAAACGGTAAGACTTGGGTATTGGATACATAAAATATGTTCATCTAAAAATGTGAAAATATACAGGGGATCCTATTTAAAATAATGAAGTTGAGGTGCACTTCCGGTACAATCGGATGTGCCACTTTCTTGAAAATATTTAGCCATATAGCCCCCACCACCAAAAGGTACTTATCTTTTTCCATATAAGTATTGATCGATGCAGTTCCCAGAGGAATACCCTGTATATCGGTCAAACAGTTATAAATTTTGACATAAGGTACAAAAAACATGTAAGTTCAGATCGGTGGCTTAGCAGTCTAATGCACAGGCCGTTCGAAACTCCAGCAAAGCGATAGTCGGTTCGAGCCCGATGTAGTAGGTACAAGAGAATTTTTCTCAACTACTTTATATCGGATCGATAGGCGACCGCATTCCTTGTTGAAAAGCAAGTGTATTGTGAGTTGTCTAGATGCCAATCTCGTCTAGTGCCAGCATGGAGTGCACACCGACCACCCGAGGTGGTGCTGTAGGTTTTCCTACAGCTGAAAAGTGAATACATCACCTAAAACATCAGTAAGTCGCCCCGGAGCACCACGGCAAATAATAATAATAGCCGTCCTCTACCCGCACAGGCTATGCCGAGTATTTATGAGGGAATATTATTATTATTATATGAGCACTTTAACACACTGTATAAATAAAGATAATATGAAAATCCTAGATACCTGTAACAAAGGGAAGAAGATGATGAACCTGTTGTCTTCGGAAATTAACAATTCAAAGAGAATCCCTTATTCAAATGTCCTCAATGCACAACTCGATTCATATAATAGGCCGATTTTGAATCTTAATTTACACCTCAAAATCTGTAAATATCCCAGATGCCTCCCCTACTGTTAGATTACAGGGATGTACCTATAATGTTATTGAAACGGGCTGATGGTTGATAACTTAGTAATCAGAAAGTAAATGTAATTACCGCTCTAGGTATATATTCATATGTAGTGAGAGGTAAATTGTTTAGTTATGAAGATGATGTAAAATTCGAAACTAGTCACAAATTATAATTAGTAAGTAGGTATGATGATGGAAAGAAAAAATCAGAAACTCCACAATTGACATGTACGGAAACAGTCGAAAAATGTTTAGCTAACAAATTCATACTTTAACCACCATCACTTCTTGAAATCTCATTGAAGAACACAGTAGGAGGATGTGAATTATTTTTATCATTAGTAAACGTCTAAAAAGTTATTGAATTAACCGAAATATTACTTTTGACCGAGGATAAGTACTCCCTGTATCTGGGAGTATTTTACAATAAGACCTAAGATCTGAAAATCTGAGATAGTGAACAACGTCCCTTGTCATCTCATAATGCTTATGAGCCATTTTCGTTTCCTTAATACAATGCAATCAAATATAAAAATTATACAGAATAAATTACATCATAGAATTGAGGGACAAAATCATATACATCCAGTTTAGCCAAATAATTATAGCAGTGCGCAGGTGGCAAGTTACTGTTAATGCATACAAAACCGAGACCTGCTGGGATCTACTGTACTGAAATAATAAATCAAACAAAGTTCGAAAAGTATGTTCGGAGAGTATCAACGAAATCAAAAGAAATAATTCCGACTACGACCGAAAATACCCTTGTCTCCACACATTTCCGCAAATTGAAAAAATGAGGCAAATATCTGACAGAAAACAACTACTTCCCTCTACGGTCACTGATTACATTTGTCATCCATTTGTGCAATAGAACTCAAGGAGGACACTATTTGCAGGTGCTGATTGTAATAAAGCCATTGAATATCATCTTTCATTTTGTTGGAAATGACCACCTGCATACATGCATGTTTCGAGGTTATTTCCTCTCATCAGTGCAAGGATAGGTCAGACGACAATAGAGTCGTCTTGTTCCAAAAATCAACCATAACATTCTAAAGCCTTATAGTATTTCCGGTGCGAATGAAGCGGTGACTTACAATACCAACCGCGAGGGAAAAACAAAACAGCAGTCTTCTTTATCACATACTCCAGGAAGAGTTGATGCAATAATAAATCGAACAAAGTTCGAAAAGTGTTTCCTGTCAGATATTTGCCTCATTTTTCCACTTTGTGAAAATGTGTGGAGAGAAGGGTATTTTGGGAAGTAGTCGGAATTATTTCTTTTGATTTCGTTGATCCTCTCCGAACACACTTTTCGAACTTTGTTCGATTTATTATTGCATTAACTCTTCCTGGAGTATGTGATACAGAGGACTGCTGTTTTGTTTTTTCCTCGCAGTTGGTGCTGTGATTGTAAGTTACTGCTTCATTCGGCTTTTGAATGTTATCGTTGGTTTTGTGGGACAAGACGACTCTTGTTGTCTGACCTATCCTTGCACTGATGAGAGGAAATAACCTCGAAACATGCATGTATGCAGGTGGTCATTTCCAACAAAATGAAGGATGATATTCAATTGTTTCATTACAATCAGCACTTGCAAATAGTGTCCTCCTTGAGGAACATTGCACAAATAAATGACAGATGTAATTCAATGACCGTAGGGGGAAGTAGTTGTTTTCTGTCAGATATTTGCCTCATTTTTACAATTTGTGGAAATGTGTGGAGACAAGGGCATTTTCGGTCGTAGTATAGAGGTGTAAGAATAAGTATACTCAAAGGCATAGCCTGTGCAGGTAGAAAACAGAAGAAAAAATATATTATATGCTTCTGGAGGAATTATATGAAAAGATAGTGTACATTTAAAGGGTCAAATAAAGTCCTCTTGATAGTGTAAATATAAAATTGTCGTTAATTTGTAATTGACCTATAATTCATGAAATTTAGTGCAATTTTGTAATATTTTGGTTTATTATGATACCTGTTCATTTGATACTTGAATTCAAAACTTATATTTTCATTTTTGGGGGTAAGATAATAAAAAATGTTTTTACTAGAGATGTGACTCGGTTTCACGGGAACTGTGATTTACAGTGACTGCTCCTATAAAATCACTAGGGCAATTAATTTTTTTAGGAGCTTTGAATAAGCATTTGCTATAATACCTAGGTGCCTTGACAAGCGTTCTGTGAAAGTCGCTTCGAATTCACAGAACAGGGTGATGACAAGTCCTACTGCTAGTATTTGGTGAATTCGGTGACTGCGCAAATCGCGGATGATATCGCTTAAACATTATATAGGAGTCGTGACTGAAAATCACTGTTATAGTCATAGTGACAGTCACAAATCTTGAAGTCACATCACATTTCTAGATTTTAAGAAGAAAAAACAATTTACCCTGCCTTCATTCGCATTAATGTATATTGCAAAACTCATGCGCTTGAATGGATCTCTTCATGTCATTATGTTGGTATTTCTATCAATAACTAATACCAGACCAATGAATGGAAGTGTTAAATACTACCAATGTTGGTCAATTTTATGGTTCATTTATTCATGTATCATCTATAAGTTTTATTGGAATGTGTAAATTCGCACATGATCAATTCAATATAAGTTTCAACAGAAACATCTGTGTTCATACACAATTCAAAAAAATAAACCACAAGAAGATGTGTCAAATCCATATTCCATTTGACCCAAATATTTAAGAGATCAGAAGAACACACAAAACCCTATTTTCATGCAATCTCGATCTTCGTAAATTACTGATTTTTTGATTTACCTACTATAGTTCTCAGTCATTATTGAATGGAAATAATTCTGAAGTTATCAAGTTTGTTGTCAGTATCAGCAGATATAGGTAGGCATACTCATTTCAATGAATAAGTTAAAGAAAAAGGATAATAAGATAAGTCAATTCTATAAATTCAGATCATCAATGACTCTTGAAAATACTTTGATCATTCCTAGAAACAATAGATTATTGTGATTTTCACTGTAGATTTCTACGAACGAGAGCAAAAGTTGACAGTTCATAGGAATAATCAACAAAATGTTGTTTGAAATAAGAATAGTTTGAAGTTGGCCTGATTGACTTGTAAACATACACTTTCCAAACTAAAAAGAATGGGAAATTCATGTTAACGATAAAAACAAAAAAATTTGCAATAATATACCTGGGCGTCGAATAATCATACTGCTCTGGAAATTGACTTCAATATATCTCAATTCCATTTATTTTGCATCAAATATAAAGATGAATTACAGCAGCCATGTTTATATCGTTGAAGGAAAACAATTTTCCTCAATTCGTTCACATTCAACCCACCGCACTAACATGGACTTTTGTACACTAACTACATTTCTGAAGATTATTTTGGTCACTAAACATCTCAATATAAGTTAATTCAGTCCCATAAAATAGGAATTCTTGAATATTGAAAACATAGGGAATACACACCACACACCGAACTTAGCATTCTCTTATGTCAATAACAGTGGTGTCTCTTTGGTATTTTGGTATTCATAATCAGGTGATGGGTGATCTTATCTAGTTTCAACTTTCTAATTATATGTAATGCTAGGAATAAACTGAAAATACTGATGAAGTTTTCTGCAAAATGTTATTACATTACGTTCACTTTTTTTCAATGTTTGTATATCGGTAAGGTTTGAACCGATTTTTTAGTAATGAACAGAAATCAAAATATATATTTCATCGTACTAGGTAGGTACAAGGTACAAGTTGAACTTGCTCATGAGATTTGGTTTGGTTTTAACGACTAGACATAGACATACTTTATTTAACTACGTTCATGTAAGATTATCTATCCGTAGGTCATTTTTTTATTTCATTGAAAATATGAATAGGATGATGTTTATGAAGTATGTGGAATCATCTGCGACTTTAAGATAAACTTTAGTCGCCATTTTCTACTGTTCAAGATAACCTCTTGAAAAGTATTTATGTTGGAAAAAGGTAATATTCTCAAATAATTGAAAATTGTTTTTTCAAATGAAAACAACCTACGATAAAAATGAAGATTTTTTTGCAATATCTAACAGAAAACAAATACCTACTTCCCCGGCTAAAGCCACGCTGGACCTTGAACTACATATGATAGATATTGTGAGAATATCATCCTAACTGAAAAAAGAAGTGAAAATTTTCATTCTCATTCAGATGAGCCAAGGCCCACTATAAAAGATATGTTCGGACAAAAATAAATGTACACACGCATATACCTACATATAGGTATGTACAAATATGAAAGCAATCAATTGAAATTATAGGATACAGTCGTCAAGGACGACGGACGACTGCAAACCGCAGACACATTCAAGCTTTTTGGCTTGTATCTGAACGGTGTAGCCAAGTGCGAGAACACTTGCGTTGCAAGCAAGACCCTAATATTTTTGGGGGACGAATTTCCCACTCTTGACTAATGAGAAAGTCGAATTGAAACATTCCTAATTTATTTTTGTGGGTTCCTAAATTCTACAATGAAATTATCATTCTGTACAAAAATAATTTTTTTATTTTCTTGGAAAATCAGTTTTTATCTATGGGATACGCCACTGTTATTATTACCACCCATTTGACCTATTTTTCAGTGACCGCTATATAATGTGCTACATGACAATGTACGATAACTGGTTGACCGTAGAAACCAAAAGAATTAGCTAAAATCTAGAAATAAGTAAAAATTGTAAAACAAAAAACAAGAATTAAAAAAAATAGATTAGGTTTAGATATACCTAATTTCTTTTTCTAAAGTTGGTAGTTTGATAGTTTATACACAGGCAGTTGTGTTTTATGGCTGCTATGAAGGCAAGGGGAAAGAGACAACTGGAAATCAGGTCGATTCTGTTTAAAAATTGCTATAAACCTTGTAATTCATGAACCTGATTTCAGAATCATGTTCCTAATATTCCAGAACAGATATGTCAGAAGAATACAGCTAAAGTTTTTAAAACGGACCAATTAATTTTTAAAAAGTGGTACGCCAAAAAACAGCCATGATTTCGTGTCCACCACAAAACTGAAATGATTGTCCAAAGCCGAGACAAATAGTGGAACCAAACCTTAGCTCAGTATTGACAATATTTGGCAACAATGCAAAAATGATTTTGCATTCTTTTTGAGGGTTTATTGCCAACGATTAAGGCCGGAGTCCCATGCATCCGTTTATCCGACGGTACGATGATACGAAAGTGTTCGTATTAGTCGAAATTCAAATTTTACCTGTCCATATTTGAATTTTGACCAATAGAAACACTTTCGTATCATCGTACCGTCGGATAAACATCCGTTTATACGAGAGTGTTTTTATTGGTCGAAATTCAAATATAGACGGATAAATTGCAAAGTGTTCATATAGGTCGAAATTCAAATTTTATCCGTCCATATTTGAATTTCGACCAATAAAAACACTCTCGCTTCATCGTACCGTCGGATAAACGGATGCATGAGACAACGGCCTAATCCTTGGTTTATTGTACTGCTTTTCATGTTTTCATTCTAGTACAACCGTTGGATAGAAAATGACACCTGTCAAAATTCACCAATACCAAGTACTGGCGGAACTGGCGGGACTGACACGGCGGAGCACATCAGGAACGATTGCATGCGGAGAGAAAGGGTAGAATGGAGAAGGAGGATCGAGGAAGAGAAGGATAGACTTGGAGCGTTACAGCTAAGGGATACGAATGGTGTGAAGGATGAATGGGTAAGGATATTGAATGAATGGGCGGGGGCTGTGGTCGAGGATGAAGAAGTATGAGAACCAACATAGTGTCAATGCGACGGTAATAGTGGCCTGGCTTCGGTATAAACGAGCGACGAAAGTAAATCGGGAGAGCAGGCGCTCGGATAGAATAAGACTGCCGACCAGGGAGGGCGCTGTTTGAATGTGGAGGATGAGCGGAATAAAGAAGGAAGGATCTTCCCCGCTGATTGCCCGCCCGGTATTCGGTGGGTCACGACCCAACGTTGTTGGGGGGGTGTGGCGGGGCGGAGGAGCGAGGGATATCGTGACGTGGACGTTGGAATGGGATGTAGGTGCAGCTTTATGGCCTAACGGCTTGGCAAGTGCATCACACCTGGGGTGGTTTTAGTCAGTAAGAGTCTGACACTACTGATACGCGATGGACACCAAGCGATCAGAGTCCATGAGGATTTCCACCCCACTGAAAAAAAAAAAAAAAAAAAAAATACCAAGTACTTATGGAATAAGGGTGAGTTCCCAATGCATCATTTTTGCTTTTATCGTCACGCGTCATAGATTCAATTGGCGAATTCCCGACGCTCGACGCTCTTCGCCAATCAGGATGCGTGAAGAAGGCGTAACGCGCGACGAAAAAGGAAAAACGATTTATGGGGAACTCACTCTAAGAAGCCGTAGGCTTTAAAATCTCAAAAGCAAAAACGAGACGTTGGGCCGATTCAGATACATGCGTGCCCGTGCATGGTTTTCGAAGTACATACGGTTTAAACGCCTTTTACTTACGTAAAAGCCAAGCAATACGACCCCTGGCGTTAAAATTTGGAATTTCAACATAGCAGATAGATTTTCTTATTTTGTCGTGGTTTTGTGTTTTTTCGTAATTATTAGCCGCTTTCCAATTGCCACAGGGAGTAGCTCCGAGTAACTCCGGGTAGCTCCTGAAGTGATCTGACAGATCACGATAAATCATGTCCAATTAAACCCCATTTATAAAGTCAGGTGCGGTTCACTTCAGGTTCAGTTTAGAGGTAATAGATCGTACACTCGTAGGCACACCAAACAAAAATTAAATTTGAATTCTGGGTCGTCGTCATATTACGGCCGATTCAGATACATACGTGCCCAGGCAAGCTCTTTGAAGCATGTTCGATTTACAAGCATATGCATTTTTGACCATTGATTGTGTCTTTCTGTTGCGTTTCTGGTTTCTACGACAGGGTTATATTTCATTTTGTTCTATATTTTTTTTAAATACTAGAGTAACGCCATTTATGTTTTTCAAAATAGTCTCGACGTTTTATCTGAACTAGAATATTTCCTAATTTCGTGCATGCTCACCCTGCGTTTCCACGCATGCCGACAGAGACAAGTGTCAACGTCGACAGGCACGCATTTATCTGAATAATAGGCCCTAATATTTTACGATCTTTTTGTTGCAAAATTGATGCAACCAAATATAATCAACGAAATATATCAACAAATTCCGGAAAATGTGCTCGAAATACTTCTTTCTCTTTCGCAGCTCGCACAAACAAAATAGAGAGTCGTTTTCAATGTCATTGATAAAAAAATAAAAACTTGTTTTTGTATCTGTGGGTTACGGAACACAGACTACAATCAGTTGTCCAGTTGTCACTTGTCAGACATTTAAATTTGAAAGTTTTTAACGGGGCGACCGAGTTAGCGCAGTGGCCAAGCCTGTGGGTCGTGGGTTCGATTCTCCAATAAGGCAGATCTTTTTTCTTTAGAAACTATATCTGGTTCATTGAAGAATGACTCCCCCACGCTTCATGTTTGACGAGACTACAAATAAACATGCTGCTCCTATGGTGGCGTATGGAGTTAGTAACAAAGCCTAACCAGAACACTTGTGTGAATGAGATTATATGTTGTGAATGTCCAATATTGAATTAAGGGTGAGGATATTGCTTCGAGCAAGACAATCCTCATCCACCTGACGAAGCCCGTGTTATTTACGCCGGTTAGAGGCCGGGGCAGGACGGATTCTTGCATAACACATATGGGGAGACTGGTCGAATGCGCTTGAGCAGGATGCAATGACCATTAAGTGTGAGAGAGAGAGAGAGAAGTTTTTAACGGCGGCGGGCGGCGTTTGTTGAGTTTTGTTCTATTGTAATAGAATACTTATTAGAAAAGATTTTATTTTCAAAAAGTCCTATAACTACTAGGAGTCTTGATCCAGAAGTATTAAGTGAGTAGAATTATTTTTCCGTATTGCTTGTAATGTTGACACGTGTTGACAAATGAATATATAGAATGCTACATAACTATCCTTAACCACATAACTGATCATAAAATCCTAAATATACAACCTAACATTAATACTAAATCTCCACAGACTAACAAAAAGGTATCTCACAAACGAACCATACTAAATCAAAACGAATTCAAACAAAAATTTCAAAGGCTGATCAACAGCCACGAAATAAATAGCTTTGAAAAACTATCATCAGACATACAAGACTGTAAAAAAGGTTCAACAACTCAGTATGAGATGAAATACAAAGAAGGTAAGGATTGGATTACAAGGGAATTTTTAGAATTGATAACGCGATAAATTATACATGGAAAAAATAAAACATCCATTTAAACCAATGTGAAGTTGGCTGCCACAGTTGGCAGCCAAAATTTCCGAACATTCCCGAATGACCAGTGGCGCGCGCGTTTCCCCCCTTTTAGGTTAATAATTGGAATAAGCAGCTGCCTCGGCGACGGCTACAATTTCTAAAGACGAATAAACTAGAACGGTGAAACTTGAATATGTATTTTCTCCTAAATGCCATGAACTATTTCTGGGACTCATATAGGGTGACTTCGCCGGTAGTCGGACAGTTTTGGCAAATTTGCACTTCATAATTTTGAGTAATTTATATTCTTAGTTGTATCAATCAAACTTTCAATAATAAACCAAAATTTTTCAATTTTCTGTTTAGATTTTGAATTATTTCAGAAAAATATGAATACGAAAAAAAGTCATTTTTGCTAGTAGTCGGACAAGTAATTCCAGTGGTCGTTCGCAGAGTTGCCGGTTGTCGGACAGTGCTTTAATCGGTGATTTGCTAGAAGCGTATTAACAATTTTTCGAGCCTAGCCATGAATAATAAAAATAATTCTCCCCTCATAAGCACTAATTGAGTGCATGTACTCAAAGGCTGAGCCTGTGTGGGTAGAGGTCCGCGATTATTATTATTTGCCGTGGTGCTCCGGGAAGACTTACTGATTATGCAATGGACAATTTCATAATATCCGTAACTTTGCGGTGGCAACAATTGTACAAGAAAAATTGATTATTTTTCATGAGACTTTATTTCTTAGGTTAAATAAATAAATGTTAAAAATAAAATAAAAAGGTATTTCTTTTCTTTGGTAATAAAATCTTTGAGAAATAAAAATAAAAATAAATTTGGTCTCAATCATCACAGTAATCACATATGAAATCCTTTTCGGCAACTTCTTCATAGGTCAGCCCTACAAATTTTGTGCACCCTAAATGAAACCACCTGGGGCACAGGTCACATCCGACGTTCTTTTCTGCTTCCTCTTCAGTTTCACTTTCAAGTTCTTCCTCACAGATTCCACATTTCTGTTTGACATTTTGTTCCTTAGAAACTATCAGTACCTTCGACTTTGTCTTCACAACACATTTCCCCTCTTTCTTTTTCGCAAATTCTAATTTTTTATTTTTTCTGGCGTTTTCTTTATCCTCTTTCTCTTTAGCTTTGTCATTATAATGCTTTCTCCATGCATCTGAAGAAATTGCACTTGGGAACTTTTCTCTTTTATATTTGCTCGGCTTCTTCTCTAGTGGTGGTGGATACACCAAATGTTTTCCAAACGAGCTGATAATATTGCTAGAATCTTGAGACTGAATTGGTGTTCTGATGGTTACAAGCTTGTCATTGTCATCTCTTAGAAAATCATTTGAAAATTCTTCTACGTCATAACTGCTGGAAGCATCTTCAATATTACACGGGGTTGTTTCACATTCTAGGGCATGAGGAACTGTGGTCGTACCTTGCAATATAATTGGTTCTTCACTGGATGATCGTTCTATTTTTTTATCACCTACCAGGTTTTCCGGAAATGTGGTGGAATTTTCATTCAACAAAACATTTTACAACACTACAACGGACGATGTCACAGAAACTGAATCTGTAGCAGAATTAGCAGTAAGTAATCCAGGAATATCTTCGGCGATATCATCTGATATAACAAATTCCATTTTATCCAGGTCTTCCTGAGAGAAAACGGATACATCCAATTGAGGTTGGTTCACTTGAAGAGATCTAAGTGTCTCTAGTATTGGGCCTACTTCAATTCCTCTTTCGGCCAGATTTGTCCTCAATTTTAGTAAAACTTTTTCTGTACTTCTAATGTCTTCCACGGTGACTTCTATATCTCGTGCAGTATTATTAATTTCTTCCAATCTGTTTTGAACACATTTGGAGAAGTCTACGGCATTCGGGTTGAAAGGGAAAATTCCACATGCTTTGAAATCGTTTCGAATATTATTTGTAATATTGGAATGTTGAAGCACTGTTTTGAATATAGGACAGAAATCAGCTTTTGTCACAAATTTGTTAATATTTTCTGCCTGCCAGTTACGTACTGCTTGCCGCCAGTGTTCCTTCAATGGCTTGAAAACCGACACATCAGCAGATTGTAACAGATGCGTGGCATTGGGAGGTAAAGCATAAAGGATGATCCCATTTTTGTCACAAAAAAGGCTCAACTCCAATGACATATGAGACCTGTGACCATCAACCAAAAATAACACGGGTCTCAGAATGTCTTCTCTATTCAGCCAGTCAGTCAGACCATTCGCTACGTATTCAAAAAAGACGTCAGACCTCATCTAACCCGAGTCGGATTTACCCAAAATCCAGTGGGGAGGCATACTTTCTACGATTGCTTTCGGTGGTTTAACATAGGGAAAAACTACAACGGGTGGGCAAAGTCTTCCATCTGCTGTCATAGTAACCAGAACTGTGATGTTCTCTTTTTCTTTCCCACTTTTGACCATATACAAATTGTGTCCTCTCAAGCCTAGTACTTTTCCAGTTTTCGGGCAAAGGCTAAAACCACTTTCATCTCCGTTCAAGATTCGGGATGGATCATCCAGAATGTCCACAGCATTCGATTCCTTAAGAAACGTCTCCAACTCTCGGAACCATAATCTTATATATTCTTCAGTACAGTGCGCCCTGTATTTTTCAAGGGACTCTGCGTTTTTTAGAACCAATTCCGGGTACCTTTTGAGAAAACTAGAATACCATTTCTGACCTGGTCGGCCATCTTTAAAGGGTGTTTTCAGTTTCTCTGCAATCACAATTTTTTGTACTGAAGTGAGAAGTTCTTGTTTATTGAGAGGAAACCCACATTTTGCTAGTTCTGAACACCAATTAACCATCTTCTTCTCATTTTCAATGGACAAAATTGGATCGGGGCCCATTCGTTTGCAACTTTCAGGAACTTTTCCTTTAATGCGGTCCTGAACAGTCGATTTCGGAACTCCGTAAATTCTGCAAGTTTCTCGCAATTTGGCACCATTTTTCACAGCTTGGATGGCTTGAATCAAGCTCTCTTCTCCATATTGATGAAATTTCTTTTTTCCTTTATGGCTCATGGTCTGAAATTGAAAATTAATGCTTTTATATTAGACGAAAAACATGATAAAAAGTGTAGTGTCCGACCTCTAGCATACTATAGAACTATGGTATTACCCAAAAGTCGGACAAAATATATTTGATATTTATCATGACAAAAACCTTCCTACTTGTGTCCGTCTACTGGCTACGATTGAAAACATATTTACATTATCAAAATGATAGATAGGGATGGGCTATTGGACCTTTGAAGAGTTAGAAAAACATGAAAGAGTGAAAGAATTTATTTTCCAGTAATCGGACAGTCGTCCGACCACTAGCATTTTCATTTGATTAGATATCCAGTTAGCGGCCACCTAATTATGACTTAAAAATATTGAAAAACTGCAGTTATAAATAATTATATGGTAAGTTCAGAGTATTTGTAACATATATAATATGTATTTAAATTTATGAATTGTAAAATAATAAATTTTGCTCACCTTTGAAATATACTCTGCCCATCTAACATACACGACAATAAACCACTGCGTTCACACCACTAAATTGGCGCGCTTTAAACATTTCAGTGGTAGCAACAGCCAAATTCAAAATTACCTAGAATAGTGTAGGAACATTGACTTTGCAGATTCCTTTTTATTTAGGGAAATTTGATTTGTTTTTAACAAGTTATTTCAAATTATGTGTGATTTGTCCGACCACCGGTAATGTCCGGCTTACTGGCGCATCCACCCTATGTATATTTATTTTTCATTGTGTCACGTTACATCAAAATAATCCGTTATGTGCGGGAGACACAGAAAAATAAAGCATTTTTATAGGAAGAGTCATACGGGTGGTGGAAAAAAAATTCGAAACGAATTTTTATCTACCCTTGGAACAACTGCTTCCCAGATAACACAAAGACGTCCTCGGTACGTCCACAGGACATAAATCTGGGACATTCAGGATGTCCCGAAGACGTCCATTGTCGGTCTTAGATGTCCTTAGGACGTCCTGAGGATATCCGATGTTACAAATTGGAACATCCCGAGTACGTCCATTATACATCCCTGTAAAGTCTTCCATGGACTGTCCTTGGACATCCTGAGGATATGTATTGGATTTAAATTTTCAAGGTTTCTTGAAACCCATCAGCCCAATCAATAGAAGTGACATGGCAATGATGAAAAGTGAAAAGAATAACGATTGAAATTGAAAAAAATTTAAATATTTATATTATATAAAAAGCTTCAAACTGAATGCATTGATACATTACATATAATATAGGTAAAATAAATCAGAATTTTTTTGTTTGTCGCTTTTGCTGCTGCTGCTGCTGCCTTTCACTGGCCCTCTTGAGCCACGATTGAATAGCCGTTTCGGTATTACTGAAGTTTTCTGAAATTTTTGCCTTTTCTGCTGCCCCTGAAAATAAATTGTTTGATGAATAAAAATTAAATTACTTCCGGTACATTATTTTTGAAACATTTGAACAGTGCAAACAGATGTAGGAATGAATAATGGATAAATGAGACACATCTTTCGAGGCCGAACAAACTACCTGTATGAGAGGTATATACGAACTAAAATTACCATTTTATAAGTATTCACTTATTGAGAGAAGGTAAGTAAAATAAAATATATTATACAAGAGTGAATAACGTCTTTTAAACGATTTCTATGTGTCAAAACTACCAAATTTGTAAAAATTAGAATGATAATTGGAAAATAAGAAAAACACAGCCTTGAAAAATATGAAAATGATATATATTTATTTATACTTACTCAACATTAATTTGGCAATATTCAAGTCACTGATTTTTTTTTTCCTTTCCTGCCCAACCAGCTATAGTTTTTAGCTATATCATTAGTTATGAGTGAAGTCATAACTCTCTTTATAAAACTATAAGTGTTCTTACCACCAAAGCCAGCAAATTCTTTGACCTACAATAAGGATTATTTATTATACTATAGATTATTCAACATCTTTTTTATTTAGATAATCTTCCTTTTCTTCAAAATCTGAACGCATCAATCCAATTTAATACAGACTTTAATGTTATGAAAACCAAGTTGAATTTTTTTTAACAATTTTTTTCATAATTTGTTCTCTATTATTGAAAACAGTATTTTTATGTTATTCTAACTGTACAAATAAAAATTTGACAGTTAAGGTACATGCAGTAAAATTAGTTCATCAAGTTAACAATTCTATTATCTACTATATCTAAATAGGATTGTAGATTATATTTTTCGAAAACTCACTGCTTTGCTAAAATTTTCTTGGTCATTTAAAATTTCTTCAAATTTTTCCAAGTCAGATTCTGATTGTATTGGGAATGTGATTTGGTTTGCATATTTAACAAAAACTGATTGAACATTTTCCTAATTTTCTTTATATCGATTATTTTCTCTCAACAATCGAACCTCAGACAAAATATCTGAAGATATTCCTCTCAACAGATGATTTTGCTCCAATATAACACGCAAATATTTTTCTGAATATAAAAAGATACTTATTAATGTCATATTACAAAAAAAAATGTAATCTTCAATATGAGATATTTAGAAAATTAATAAAGTAAAGAATACATTTCAGGTATTTTAATTTTTTTTTTTGAAGAATAAGAATTGAATTAGCTGAATAATTACCACAGCAAACACAAGAAGTATTGTTTTGAGATCTTTGATGGGATACATCATTTTCATCTAAGACAGAACGCTCCATGTCAGGGTCATTGCGATCTGGAAATGACAACAAATATTGGTTACACTACTCAATTAGTTGAGTAAGGGCAGAAAATTAAGTTTGTGTTGATAAATCAAAAAATGTGTCAGTTACTAAACATGTTTTCTGGTTGAGGTTTTCTCATATTATCCTCAACACATACATTTTGTGGAATGATTTCCTTACCTAAAATATAAATTCTATGATGAATATGAAGTAATTTATTATTGGCCTTTTATAATTTATCATTATAATAACAATTATGAAACAATTAATTTATAATTGAGAAAATGATGGTCACTTACATTTTGTAATTTTTCCCAATTTGGGGGCAGGTGGTAGTAAAGAATCATCAATTGTCTCATCAGATGATGGTATTTTCTGGACTCGTTTTCTTTTTGAGCTGTTTTCACATTATGAAGCAAGGTCACTTGTTTCTTCTGCTATCTTTGCCTTATTTCTAGCAGTCATATAATCCTCTGAAATTATCATTCTTAAAAAAGTGTTCTAATATTGAGTATATGGGACTCACCAAAAGTAGCGTTCCGGAATATTTTTATTCTATGTGTTGGCCAGCAAGTATTTAATGCCTCACACTTCCTAATTGCATTGTTCAACTTGGATTGCAAATAAGATGGCCAATGGCAAAAATCTCCTTGAATCCAATTAGTAGGAACAGCTGCCACTGAAAAGTCATCAAATTGGACAACTGTCCAACTTTTTTCTTGATTCATTTTTGAAGACCTGAAAATTTAATAAAACAGCAGTAAAAAAATTTCTGAAAATTTGTACTTGGCTGAATCACAGTGATAAATTTAAAAATGGGCATTATATTGCTCAAATAATGAATAGATTAGGTATTTTGCAGTCAGATTTCTCAAACAAAATAAAAAAACTTAATTAATATTAACAAAAACATGAATAAGGAAGGTATGGTTAAAAATTTGTAATAAGAATGAGAATTTAAACTCTAGTATGCAGAAAAGGAAATATTACAAACTGGTCTTCAAATTCTAATTTGACACATTTATGAGAAATACTGTTTATATCAAATGGTTCCAAAGGGCCAACTTCTTCTTTCACAATGAAAATATCAATTTCTGTAGATTTGCAAGGATACTCAAAGAAATCTTTTACAAACAAGAACTTCTGAACAAAAATGCAATACCCATTCTGTATTGAAACAATATTTTTTATAATAGCAATGTCTCCATTCTTGAGAAAACAGCAGTTATCAGGTTCATTAATACGTAAAACATAATCACTGAAAGCAACTTCTTTGAACTGACTGGTTATAATAAAATTCAAACATGGTCCACTGGAATGCTCCTTTTTATAAATAGGAATATTATTGAAATTTTGAGAATTTTCAAGAATACAACTATCTTTTTCACTATTTCTTTTAATTATCTGGGCCAATGGCTTATCACTTTTCCTTAATGATTTCAAAATTGATTGTAAAAAATTTTCATAAGGAAATGCACTAAAATTGTCTAATGGGTCATGGTTCTTGACATCTTCAGTCAAATGCAATAGATTATGAACATTGTGGGAAATATTCTCTGGTCCATATAAGGTCTTAAATGAGTCTACGAAATACTTGAGGAGAGACGATGCATATTCAATGTGTGCGAAGTATTTTGAATTTGATAATATGACTGAAGCTATATGAAGGCACAAAAAATTTATATATCTATCCTTGCTTATATGTTTTATCAAAACAACTGGTCCTGTGTAAAAAAGAAACTGTCGAAACTCAGTTGCTTTCCATCGTTTTACTTCCGTTAGAATTCTGGGCTTTCTATTGAATTCAATTGGCATATTTTTTGATTGATTAATAAGAGATTTTGATATGTCACTTATATTTTGAAAGGATATTTTAGTAGCTGGTTTACCACAACACCATAATGACACTAATAACTTTTTAACCACTCCTAGACACACCAGGTGCATATAATCCAATGGAAAACATTTAATCATATCTACATCAGGTATATTTTCAATGAGAGATGTACCATTGTGATGGGATTCTTGTAATTTTGATCTGAAATCATCATCAGATCTAGCACGCAGGTTATTGGTATGTGGGAAACATATTCTATTATCAATAAAATTGCCCTCTATGTGACATTTAGTACAAGATGCATAACCAGAATGGCCTTTTGTGTAAGTTATGAATGATTTAGCAGGTGCATCACATACAAATGAACTAATTTAACAGAATACTGCTTTCCATTGACAGACATGCCCTTTTCTGTAATTTCAGTTGCATCATTAACAAAATCATTCAAAAAAGTATTAGCACACTTCGGTTTCTCATACCCATGATATATACCAATGATATTTACAATGTTCCTGTTTTTTGTTAAGCTACATAGAATAGGATAAACTTGACTACTTGAGCTCTTTGATAGTGGCAATCCATCAATATTAATCGAAATTTCAATAATATCAGAGTTTTTATACAAATGAAAAGACTGAAACAGCAATTTTTCAATACAATGTTTCAATCCGAAGTGACAGTATTGTCCAGGTTCTACTGATTTGCTAACAACTTCTCTACAAGTTCCTAAAAGGGTCCTTGCATCACCTGGCAACTGATTATCAACAGATCTCAATATTTTTAGTAGGTCGTTAATGGCTACATGAGGTATTTTACGATTCAAAGCCCACGCTTTCAATTGTGATTTGATTGTTCCCTCAGAATTATTTTCAGTTATAGGATCATCCTTACAAGAAGTGAAATTGTCATTGTGATTGAAACTGATGTTTTCCTGTAAAACGTTATTTGGATGGTTTGGATGAACCTCATTATCAGATTCTGAATCTGTATCACTCAAACCGCCAACTGATTGTGGTGAAAGTTCAGCTTGATCTTGAGGGTTTACATCTACAGTAATAGGAATAATTTTAGATCTTTTAGCACGCATGTAGTACTTTTGAAGATTTACATTATAATTACCCGCCATTTTGATACAACTTACCCCAAATTTTCCGTTTTTTGTATCCTTATGAAACGCGAGTCTTCACATATAATTATATTAGAGAATTTCACGGTTCACAACAAATTCTTTATATCTTGGATCGTCGTATTCTTTGAATTGATTATATCCAAATCTCGCCAAAACAAGAATTATTCTTCTTCTTCGTATATTTGGCCTTTTCCTAACGGGAAGTTGGCCAGCTCATACAAGAATTATTGTCATATTATAGGTTGAGACTTAAGAGTAGGAAACCACAGACCAAAGGACAAGACACATCAACAGACCACAACACAAGTGGTGCAAATCACAGTATCACAGACGTCAAGATGCAGTGATGCACTCAATCACAGGTTTAACCATTACCATTCATCATTCACCGCAATTTTTAGGTGATTTGAGTCGAATCGCAAAAAAATTGGGAATATTCGCTGAAAGCAGCCTCAATAGAGATTTCTAATGGATTTGGAAACCCAAATAAAAAGAGACGAAAGTTGTTAATTTTTCCATCCTTGTTGCCAGGGGCGCGCTCTGTGATTGGTTACCATAATGGCGGTTAGTTTGAATGACATGACAGCTACTGTTGAAAATGACATTTATACTCCCTGACCTTATAGTAACCAATCACAGAGTACATTCCCTGGCAACAAGGACGGAAAAATTAAGAACTTTCGTCTCTTTTTATTTGGGTTTCTAAATTCATTAGAAATCTCTATTTAACATTTCCGCGCTCAGTGTTCCGCAACCACAGGCTAGGTAGGGTTACCTCCCTAATATCAAAAAATGCACAGAACTTATAATAACTGTGTGACACAAAACTAGAGAAACTTACCGAGCTAAATAAGCTCACTGAAAAAAGTACGCTATTTATGCCGAAATATAAAACGAAAAATAATTTAAAAATTTTTGAGAAACGCACAAAACACGAAAATGTTGTAGGTCGGTAGTATTATGAATTTGGACTGAGTTTGGACGTCCTGGGGACATTCGCATCGTACGTCCCAAAAACATTCGAGTCGTATATCCCCAGGATGTCCATATTAGGTTCTGGGACATTCAGACTTGAATGAGCCATAAAATGGACATCCTCGGGACGTTCAGTGTTATCTGGGTTCTTAGTTGCGTTTGAGTCGAATGTTTAGATTTCGTTGCTTAGAATGATAAACACATTCCTTGCAATATGTGCCCCGATGGTCTACACGGAGAAAAATTTTAAAATGGTTATTATTAGCAATTTCGCAACTAACTGTTGGGTTATCATAGGGTGGAATGTATTCCAAATGAGGTCTAGAATCCCCCTATATGGAAATAATTCCTGCCTAAATGTGCCCCGATAGGTCTACACCGAGAAAAAGATTTTTTTTTAAATAATTATTATCATCATTTTCGCAACTTACTGTTGGGTCGTCATAGGGTGGAATGTATTCCAAATGAGGTCTAGAATCCCGCTACATAAAAATAATTCCTGCCTAAATGTGCCCCGATAGGTCTACACCGAGAAAAAGATTTTTTTTTAAATAATTATTATCATCATTTTCGCAACTTACTGTTGGGTCGTCATAGGGTGGAATGTATTCCAAATGAGGTCTAGAATCCCGCTACATAAAAATAATTCCTGCCTAAATGTGCCCCGATAGGTCTACACCGAGAAAAAGATTTTTTTTTTAAATAATTATTATCATCATTTTCGCAACTTACTGTTGGGTTGTCATAGGGTGGAATGTATTCCAAATGAGTTCTAGAATCCCGCTATATAGAAATAATTCCTGCCTAAATGTGCCCCGATAGGTCTACACCGAGAAAAAGATTTTTTTTTAATAATTATTATCATTATTTTCGCAACTTACTGTTGGGTTGTCATAGGGTGGAATGTATTCCAAATGAGGTCTAGAATCCCGCTATATAGAAATAATTCCTGCCTAAATGTGCCCCGATAGGTCTACACCGAGAAAAAGATTTTTTTTTAAATAATTATTATCATTATTTTCGCAACTTACTGTTGGGTTGTCATAGGGTGGAATGTATTCCAAATGAGGTCTAGAATCCCGCTATATAAAAATAATTCCTGCCTAAATGTGCCCCGATAGGTCTACACCGAGAAAAAGATTTTTTTTAAATTAATTATTATCTACATTTTCGCAACTTACTGTTGGGTTGTCATAGGGTGGAATGTATTCCAAATGAGGTCTAGAATCCCGCTATATAGAAATAATTCCTGCCTAAATGTGCCCCGATAGGTCTACACCGAGAAAAAGATTTTTTTTAAATAATTATTATCATCATTTTTGCAACTTACTGTTGGGTTGTCATAGGGCGGAATATATTCCAAATGA
The DNA here is from genome assembly GCA_958502065.1 of Chrysolina americana. NCBI lineage: Eukaryota > Metazoa > Arthropoda > Insecta > Coleoptera > Chrysomelidae > Chrysolina > Chrysolina americana. The sequence goes on from OY293420.1 coordinate 37,619,718, forward strand.
GGTCTAGAATCCCGCTATATAGAAATAATTCCTGCCTAAATGTGCCCCGATAGGTCTACACCGAGAAAAGGATTTTTTTTGAATAATTATTATCATCATTTTCGCAAATTACTGTTGGGTTGTCATAGGGTGGAATATATTCCAAATGAGGTCTAGAATCCCGCTATATAGAAATAATTCCTGCCTAAATGTGCCCCGATAGGTCTACACCGAGAAAAAGATTTTTTTTAAAATAATTATTATCATCATTTTCGCAACTTACTGTTGGGTTGTCATAGGGTGGAATATATTCCAAATGAGGTCTAGAATCCCGCTATATAGAAATAATTCCTTCCTAAATGTGCCCCGATAGGTCTACACCGAGAAAAAGATTTTTTTTTAAATAATTATTATCATCATTTTCACAACTTACTGTTGGGTCGTCATAGGGTGGAATGTAGTCCAAATGAGGTCTAGAATCCCGCTATATAGAAATAATTCCTGCCTAAATGTGCCCCGATAGGTCTACACCGAGAAAAATATTTTTTTTAAATAATTATTATCATCATTTTCGCAACTTACTGTTGGGTCGTCATAGGGTGGAATGTATTCCAAATGAGTTCTAGAATCCCGCTATATAGAAATAATTCCTGCCTAAATGTGCCCCGATAGGTCTACACCGAGAAAAAGATTTTTTTTTAAATAATTATTATCATCTTTTTCGCAACTTACTGTTGGGTCGTCATAGGGTGGAATGTATTCCAAATGAGGTCTAGAATCCCGCTATATAGAAATAATTCCTGCCTAAATGTGCCCCGATAGGTCTACACCGAGAAAAAGATTTTTTTTAAATAATTATGATCATCATTTTCGCAACTTACTGTTGGGTCGTCATAGGGTGGAATGTATTCCAAATGAGTTCAAGAATCCCGCCATATAGAAATAATTCCTGCCTAAATGTGCCCCGATAGGTTTACACCGAGAAAAAGATTTTTTTTTAAATAATTATTATCATCATTTTCGCAACTTAATGTTGGGTTATCATAGGGTGGAATGTATTCCAAATGAGGTCTAGAATCCCGCTATATAAAAATAATTCCTGCCTAAATGTGCCCCGATAGGTCTACACCGAGAAAAAGATTTTTTTTAAATTAATTATTATCATCATTTTCGCAACTTACTGTTGGGTTGTCATAGGGTGGAATGTATTCCAAATGAGGTTTAGAATCCCGCTATATAGAAATAATTCCTGCCTAAATGTGCCCCGATAGGTCTACACCGAAAAAAAGATTTTTTTTTTAATAATTATTATCATCATTTTCGCAACTTACTGTTGGGTTGTCATAGGATGGAATGTATTCCAAATGAGGTCTAGAATCCCGCTATATAGAAATAATTCCTGCCTAAATGTGCCCCGATAGGTCTACACCGAGAAAAAGATTTTTTTTAAATAATTATTATCATCATTTTCGCAACTTACTGTTGGGTTGTCATAGGGCGGAATATATTCCAAATGAGGTCTAGAATCCCGCTATATAAAAATAATTCCTGCCTAAATGTGCCCCGATAGGTCTACACCGAGAAAAAGATTTTTTTTGAATAATTATTATCATCATTTTCGCAAATTACTGTTGGGTTGTCATAGGGTGGAATATATTCCAAATGAGGTCTAGAATCCCGCTATATAGCAATAATTCCTGCCTAAATGTGCCCCGATAGGTCTACACCTAGAAAAAGATTTTTTTTAAATAATTATTATCATCATTTTCGCAACTTACTGTTGGGTTGTCATAGGGCGGAATATATTCCAAATGAGGTCTAGAATCCCGCTATATAAAAATAATTCCTGCCTAAATGTGCCCCGATAGGTCTACACCGAGAAAAAGTTTTTTTTTTAAATAATTATTATCATCATTTTCGCAACTTACTGTTGGGTTGTCATAGGGTGGAATATATTCCAAATGAGGTCTAGAATCCCGCTATATAGAAATAATTCCTTCCTAAATGTGCCCCGATAGGTCTACACCGAGAAAAAGATTTTTTTTTTAATAATTATTATCATCATTTTCTCAACTTACTGTTGGGTCGTCATAGGGTGGAATGTAGTCCAAATGAGGTCTAGAATCCCGCTATATAGAAATAATTCCTGCCTAAATGTGCCCCGATAGGTCTACACCGAGAAAAAGATTTTTTTTAAATAATTATTATCATCATTTTCGCAACTTACTGTTGGGTCGTCATAGGGTGGAATGTATTCCAAATGAGTTCTAGAATCCCGCTATATAGAAATAATTCCTGCCTAAATGTGCCCCGATAGGTCTACACCGAGAAAAAGATTTTTTTTTAAATAATTATTATCATCATTTTCGCAACTTACTGTTGGGTCGTCATAGGGTGGAATGTATTCCAAATGAGTTTTAGAATCCCGCCATATAGAAATAATTCCTGCCTAAATGTGCCCCGATAGGTTTACACCGAGAAAAAGATTTTTTTTTAAATAATTATTATCATCATTTTCGCAACTTACTGTTGGGTTATCATAGGGTGGAATGTATTCCAAATGAGGTCTAGAATCCCGCTATATAAAAATAATTCCTGCCTAAATGTGCCCCGATAGGTCTACACCGAGAAATAGATTTTTTCAAAATAATTATTATCATCATTTTCGCAACTTACTGTTGGGTCGTCATAGGGTGGAATGTATTCCAAATGAGTTCTAGAATCCCGCTATATAGAAATAATTCCTGCCTAAATGTGCCCCGATAGGTCTACACCGAGAAAAAGATTTTTTTTTAAATAACAACAAAGTTGTTCGGGAACATCTCAACATATTATTAAATTTGAGAAAAAGCAATTCAATCGACTGAAACATACATTTCCGTGAGTGTAATGGTGTGAGTGAGAACGCATGTAAAGTAGAAGAAAAACGCGTCGGATAACATAAAATGAGTGTTTTCTATAATCATTTCAATAAAATATTCGAGAAAATTAACCAAATTCACAATTTTTCTTCATATGAGGGGCCAATTAATAAATACCATAGCAAACTTTTTTCAGATAATATATTAATGAAATACATGCCGTTTTGTTCACTGTGGACAGGTTTTATTTTGAATAAAAGAGGAACCGAGAGTCACGTTAGTAATTCTTACGTTGAAACTTATTTTGGACACTTGAAAAAAAATATTTTGGAAGGCAATAAAAATCTTAAATGTTCGAGGTATCTAAGAAAAAGTAGAGAGAATGTTCTTGCGTTACAGTGATCCCATGAATGAGCATTCGTCTCAGGAAACGAGGAATAAAAAAGCTAAAATTGCACCGAGTACGCATTTTTCCGGAAATTTTTTGAAAAAGCTATCTTTAAGGAACGAGGCGGGAAAAAACATTTCAATTACGTGTAAACAAACGGATTTAAACTCGCAGGTACATAAGGAAACAAATAATGAAAACGTGCCGCAATTGTTTGTGCAAGACAAAAATCAAACCCCATGTCCAACTTTATTGGCAGATGAGACAAAAACGGAAACATGTTTATACTGCGGATCCGGTCGTCTGGAAACAACAATCGATTGGGTGGCTTGTGACTCTTGTCAACGTTGGATACATGTAACATGTGATCCTTCGTTCGGTGATAACACCTACAGCGGTTCATTCATATGCGAATTCTGTTTTTCGGAAAAAAAGTCGAACGACGAAAGTAAATTATATAAATGTTTGTATTGCGGTTTAGGTGATCTTGATAGAACTGTAGCATGGGTAGCTTGTGATAACTGTAACGGATGGATCCACCAAACTTGTGATAGTTCAAATCGGTCTTATAGCGATAATTTTTATTGTGAAGGATGTTCGAACGACTTAAAATCAAAATGTGAAGAGGCACTGCGAAAGCTAGACGAAGAAAGTATTCGAAGAATTTCAATAGAAGAAAACACAAGAGATCAAAGAGAGTCATCTGTATGGTTCGAAGAAAGAAGAAAAAGATTGGCTGCATCAAATTTCGGGTTGATTTGTAAAGCAAGAAATCATAAAACAAAATTAAACATCGCGAAATCGCTGACATCGTCTAAACATTTTTCTAATCAAGCTACGGAACATGGAATTTATTGCGAAAAGTTAGCGCTCGACGCGTTTCTCAGTGAAACAGATTTTAAATATAAAAGTAGCGGTCTAATTATCAATAAACATTTTTAATTTTTAGGCGGATCACCAGGTGGGCTACTGGATGAAGACGGGATCATAGAAATTAAATGCCCTTTCAAGGTACGAGATTGTGATAGACAGGAAACTTTGAATAAACTTGAATATATTGATAAGATAAAGATAGAAATAACTAACAGACCTTGGTGTGAATTCGTCGTGTATAACTTCAAAGGCATACAATTAACACAAAGAATTTTAAGGAGACCCAAATTTTTCAGAAACGATTTAAAAGAATTTTTTTACTATTATCACCTTCCTTCTTTATTACATTTCGGAGATATTGATGAAATGTCGCGTAGATGGAGACCAGTCCGAGACATGGCATTTTTATCCAATGGGCTAGTAGACGATATTAATTATTACAGAAGAAATAACAGAGATTACGTCGTGGCAGTATTCAAAGATTTAGATTGTTGTTTTAATGAAATAAATATATCTGATTTTGTCTCTCTCGATAATGGAAATTGGTTAACGAATTTTGTTGTAGATATTACTTTGAATTTATTAAATATCAGGAAAATGTATCAAATAATACCCCAAGAAATCGCGAACGTCATTTTCAGTTCAAGCGAAATTACAGATTCATTCATCAAAAAACTTAATATCACCAAAAATTACCTCGCTTTGCCGATATTAATAAATGAAAATCATCACTGCCTTGTTCTTATCGATTTCGTCAAATCCACTTTCGCTTTTATGGATCCATTTAACAGTAACGCGAATAAATCTAAAAAATATTTGAATTATTTCAACAAATTCCTAGAAGCCTATAATAAAATAAAAAATGATCTCATTAGCAGTAGCCTATATATCTGTCATCGTCTATGACCACGTCAAACAAAAAGACGGTTTTAATTGCGGAATGTTTTGCATAAAGTTTTTTGAGTGTGTTTTAAATAACAGTGATATGATGGAAGATACAAATATGGAACAATACAGAAATAAAATTAAAGCTTTTATCCTCGATAAATCAGATGATATGCGGAAACGTTGTTTAATATGTTCGCGAATTGGTGATCCAAATCAATCAATTAATTGCGCTTACTGCAGTAGACTCGTTCATACTGAGTGTTGTTCTATCAGAGGAGAATCATTTATTGAAAATAGTATTTGTCAATTGTGCGCCCAATATAGAGAAAAGCTCCGCCTCAGAAATGCGCGAGAAACCGTCTCATCTTTGTCTTCGCGATAATTAATTTGCGGAATATATATGCGGCTTTTGTGAGGTAAGGGTATGTCTGTGAGGGGAGGTGGAGGCCTTTTGCAGAGATGAGAAACCGTCTCATCTTTGTCTTCGCGATAATTAATTTGCGGAATACATATATATGCGGCTTTTGTGAACCAAGGGTGTAATAATAATAGTGGTTATAATAGTGGCTACTGGCGAACCCTCCACTATAAAAAATGGGTAACGCACCCGTGCCAGAGCTGAAATATTTATATCAATCCGATGTGAATATTATTGTTATTTTGTAGGGACTTCTACAGCTCTGGCGGCAATACCTCCTGGGTGGGTGTGGAAATTTGCCTATTTCATGTGAACACACGCAGGTTATTTTGTCTGCTGTGGAAGTTCATGTGACTGGTTTTGGAAGTATTTAGGAGTGAGTTTTGTCGTAGACGCGGAATTCTGATATTTTGATTTCTTAATTTTATTTCAAAATCATGCCAGGATTTTTCCATGGCATTCGCGGGCCAGGCTTTTTCCATGGCATTCGCGGACACGGATTTTTCTATGGCCTTCTCGAACCGGCTAGCTCTACCCTAATAACACAGGATCTTGCTGGTATATCCTGCTAAGGTCCTACATATGTCCCAATGTTTCAGACTTAGGTAAGATATGGTAGAGATGTTTCTTTTGGAACATCGCTCAAATGTTTCATTAAGATGTTCTAGAAACATACTGTTTTATCTTTTTTTGAACAAAAAAAAAGTATTGCTTCTAATGCCTAATATTGTTTGGTGTTTAAGATGGTTGAACAGATGTGAAGTTTGATACCTACCTACATCGATAGTTCGAAGTGAGAATCATTATTATTGTATGTCAGATACCTAATTTCGTATATAGGTATATACCTATTTCTAATACCTATATCGACCTAATATTAAATAAAATAAAATAATTGCTGAATATCTGCACTAAGCTTACATGGGTAGTCGCCATTATGTGATAAACAACTTTTATAAGTAGTGGCCGTGTGTAATTATTTAAAACCAAAATCATTCAAAATTCCCGCAATTTCTGGCAGTTCACTTGGCGCGTTTTCGTTGATCACCGTATGCGTCATCTGCTGAACAGTTAAGATTTGTTTGCAACGATGTCAGATGTTTTTAGAAATTTATTTCTGTAGATCTGAAAACAAAGTGAAATTGAAATGTGAGTACTATGTAGACTAATACAAATTTGGAAAAAGTATTTTAGAAAAATTCACTGTTTAAAACTCAAAAATGTTTTTATTTTCAAATTTTAAAATCATCAGAACATTTGATGGTCAGGTATTGTATGTGAAAAAAATTATTCTGGCAACGTTGCAGCAGGCAGGTGTTCGCGTTTTGGCTTGCAACGCGCACCATGTGGCTTCGCTGAAGTGTGTTTCATGTTTCATATTCATTGTTATCCGTTAGCCATTGTTGTAGTCAAGTTGTGGTTGTATGGATTAGGATTTGTCTATTTGATTACTTTTTTTTAATAATTTTGGTGCAAGTTTTTTCAAATTATATTATCTGCATTATTTTCTTATTGTTGTATGTTGAGAGTTCGCTAAAAACCGCCTAGATGTAAGTTGGCAGCAACGGTAACAACACTGTAATTTCACACGTCAACAGAAAGAAAATAGCGCGCACTCTACTCTGAAAAATATATGTAATGGGGATATGTATGTATTGTTCAAGTCCGTAAAATAAAAGCAGATATAAAGTACAACAGGATTTTATTCCCAAAAACATACAAATCAGAAGGTAGAAGAAAGTATTAAGTTCATATAAAACAAAAGGTTATGGGCCCAGGTAAAAGGGATTCCAAGGATTGAAAAGATACAAATAATCAAGGTTAGAAAATGAACATGTCTCAAGGAAAATATAACATCGAAGTTTTGTCGAATGATAATTACCTGAACTGGAAGTTCCGAATGCAGATGATATTGGCGGAAAATGGGGTAAGCGATTACGTAGAAAAATCCATTGATACTACGAACTTCAGTGAAGCTGAGAAAACAAATTTCAACAAATGTGATAACAAAGCCAAGTCATTAATTGTTCAGTGTGTTTCTGATGCACATATTGAAACACTGAGAGACAAAAAGACAGCATATTTGATGTGGAATGTATTAGAAGACAAGTTTCAGAAGAAGGGCTTACCCGGCCAATTATACTTGAAAAGGAAAATGCTCTCTATGAAATTGAAAGAAGGAGAGTCGCTTGAATTGTTCCTGACTAAATTTGAAGAGATCATGAGGCAATTGAAGGCAACGGGAGTTCAGGTAGATGAAAAGGACACAGTATGTAACCTATTGATGGCACTTCCAAAGTCTTATGAAACGGTAGTAACTGTCATTGAAAATCTCGAACCTGCTATGTTAACATATGAAAATGTCAAAGGGAAATTGCTGGCCGAAGAAGAGAAGAAAAGATTAGGAAGAAGGAACACAGATACGGTGATTAACGAAGCAGCTTTCAGTGTTGAGAGAACATGCTACAGGTGTGGGAAACCAGGACATTTCAAAAGGGAATGTAGGTCCAGGCAAAATGGCAATTCAAATAGAGGAATGGCAAGCTATCAAGGAAATATGGGAAATTTTGAAAATAGAGGCGTCCACAGGGATTCACAAAGAAATGGAAATTTCCAAAGACAAGGTTTTCAAGGACATCGGGGTTCCCAAAACTTTACTGAAAGTAGAAGAGGATATGTTAGAAGTAACCATGCAGGAGGAAGAGGACAAAGTAGGCAATACACAGAAAGTAGTAGTTACACAGGAGGAAGAGGACAAAGTAGGCAGTTCACAGAAAGTAGTAATTACACAGAACAAGGCGAAAATGATAACGAGGTATGTGAGGAGGCAAGAGTCTCCTTCTTAGGTGAAAGTGAGGTATGTTATTCAAACTTTCAAAATAACGATATATCTTTTTATATAGACTCAGGGTGCACTGATCATTTGATCAATGACGAAAAAGTATTTTCTGAAATTATGATGTTGAAAGATCCTATCAAGATAGCCATTGCAAAAAATGATAATTTTCTATTTGCTACTGGAATTGGAAATGTAAATGTTATCAGTTGGGTAGATCAAAGAAAAGTTCAATGTACAATTAAGAATGCTTTACTGGTACCTAATTTAAGGAAAAACTTATTAAGTGTTAAAAGATTAGAAATGTCAGGGATAAAAATAGTGTTTGAAGATGGATTTGTAAAATTTATAAATAGTACAGGCATTATAGGTATAGGGAGAAGAAATAATTTATATGAAATACATTTCGATATCGTACAAAATGAGTGTCAAAATGTAGAAATTGAAACAAACAGCCTTACTTTATGGCATAAAAGATATGCCCACTTAAATTTCACGGGTCTCAAAAAGGTAATTAAAAATAAGATAGTCGAAGGCATAGAAAATGTTCGAGTTTCCAATATTGAATTCTGTGAACCTTGTACTGCTGGTAAAATGTCCAGAAAACCATTTGGAACTAGACATAAAAGTGGAAAATTATTAGAAATCATCCACAGTGATATATGCGGGCCAATAACACCAATTGCACATGATGGAAGTAAGTATTTCATTACTTTCATTGATGACTTTTCATGTTTTACCGTAGTTTATTTATTGAAGCATAAAAGTGAAGCTTTCGAAAAATTCAAAGAATTCTTCTCAATGACTAAATCAATGTTTGGTTTTGCAATATCGAAATTACGTTGTGATAATGGGGGTGAATATATATCAGGGAACATGAGAGAATTTTGTAGGGAAAAAGGGGTTATCATAGATTATACCGTACCGTATACTCCCCAACAGAACGGCAAGGCAGAAAGAAAAAATAGAAGTCTAGTTGAAAGAGCAAGGGCCATTATCTTAGAATCAGGGGTTCCGAAACAATTGTGGGGTGAAGCAATTTTACACACGAACTATGTTATAAACAGGGGACCAACAGAATTATTGGAAAATAATACACCTGCTGAATTATGGTATAAAGTAAAACCAGATGTAAGTCATTTCAGGATATTTGGGAGCACAGCATATAGTCTTGTGAGAAAAGAAACTAGAGACAAATTTGATTCAAAGGTTATGAAGTGTGTTTTAGTGGGATATGCTCCAACAGGGTATAGATTGTGGGATATAGAAAAGGGGAAAGTTATAGTATCAAGGGATGTTAAATTTGATGAAAATAATTTATGGTATAAAAATAATAATAAAAATGAAGTAGAGGTTCATGTGAAAAGGGAAGAAATCAAAGGGGACATATTAAATGAAAACGATAAATCTATTCAAATTGATGATGGGAATTTGGTGGAGGACTTGATCAGAACAAATGAAAATAAAAGGCAAATAAAGCCCCATCCTAAATATGATGATTATGAATTATATATGGCATTTGACGCAATGAGGTTCATTGATGATGTGCCTAAGGATTATAATGATTTACAAAACCGGGAAAACAGAGATAAGTGGGAATCTGCTATGAATAGGGAATTGAACTCTATAAATAAAAATAACACGTGGGAAATAGTCAATCAACCAAAGGATAGAAAAATATTAGACACGAAATGGGTATATACATTGAAATCATCAGAGGAAAGGGAAGAAAATAAATATAAGGCCAGACTGGTTGTAAGGGGTTTTGCACAGGAAAGGACTATGGATTTTAATGAAATTTATTCGCCAGTTGCTAAGATGACAACTATAAGAGTACTATTGGGCATAGGAAATCAATTTGGATATTATTTCAGACAATTAGATGTTAAAACTGCTTTTCTTAATGCAGAGTTAAATGATGATGTCTATATTTATTCACCTATGGGTTTCAGTGTTGATTATGGAAAAGTATTAAAGTTAAAGAAATCATTGTACGGATTGAAACAATCGTCAAAATGTTGGAACAATGCAATCAATCAATTCCTAATTGATATAGGGTTCACTAGATCAGAAAATGATTATTGTTTGTACGTGTTTTGTAATGAAAGAAAAAGGATTTACTTACTTCTATATGTAGACGATATTTTGATTGTTGGAGGAGACTTACAAGATATCAATGATGTTGTTAAAAAATTGATGAAAAAATTTGAAATTAAGGATAAAGGAGAACTCAAGCATTTTCTAGGCATCGAAATTAATTATCATAGGCAACAAGGTATACTAGATTTAAGTCAATCAAAATATATTCAAAAAATACTTACCAAATTCAATATGAACGATTGTAAAGGTACCGATCTACCTATAGATCCAAAATTGAAAATATCTATTAATAATGAGGATACTTTAACTGAAAAACCTGTAAGACAACTGATTGGTAGTTTAATGTATTTGATGCTGGGGACTCGTCCTGATATTTGTTTTTCTTTGAACTATTTTAGCAGATACCAGGATAAAGCTACTGACCAAATATGGATACATTTGAAACGAATACTTAGATATTTAAATAAAACAAAGAACATTACATTAGAATTCCGAAGAAATAATAATCTTGATCTGAAATGTTTCGTAGACTCCGATTGGGGTAATGATTTAAATGACAGGAAATCAGTCACAGGGTTTTTATTCAAATTGTTTGGCAATACAATCCATTGGGTAACAAAGAAACAAAATTGTGTAACGCTTTCTACAACAGAAGCAGAATTAGTTGCTTTGTGTAGCTCTGTAAGTGAAGGCATATGGTTAAAGAAACTTTTACTAGATTTTGATATTGATGTAAGTAAAATTATTTATTACGAAGACAATCAAGGCTGTATAGCTATAATCAAAAACCCAGGTAATAATCGTAGGGTGAAACACATAGATTTAAAATATAAATTTGTATGTGAACATCTGGAAAAGAAACACATTGTAATTGAATATATTGAAACTGTTCTGCAAGAAGCAGACATCTTGACAAAAGGCTTGCAAGGTGCTTCTTTCTCAAGATTACGATATAGTTTAGGACTTAGGGATTTTAGCGAGGGGGAGTGTTGAGAGTTCGCTAAAAACCGCCTAGATGTAAGTTGGCAGCAACGGTAACAACACTGTAATTTCACACGTCAACAGAAAGAAAATAGCGCGCACTCTACTCTGAAAAATATATGTAATGGGGATATGTATGTATTGTTCAAGTCCGTAAAATAAAAGCAGATATAAAGTACAACAGGATTTTATTCCCAAAAACATACAAATCAGAAGGTAGAAGAAAGTATTAAGTTCATATAAAACAAAATTGTAGCTATTAACCTACCTAGTGAGTGCAATAACCGTGATAATATTGAGGTGAGTACAAAACGTTTCTCATTTTGTATGATGGATTCCCGAGAAAAAAGAAAGCTTATGAATAAGTTCGATCAACGATATAAACGCATTAACAAAAATGAAAATTCTAAAATTAACCAAAAAGTAAGTGGAGTAGCGGGAGATGCATCTACCTCACATGCCTCAGTTTTTGGGGGCCCAGCTCCAACCTACATTTCTGAACCTATGTCTGTGTCTGATTCTGATTATTCAAATGAATCAGATCATTGTTCAGATATCATAGACAATAGCATATCTAGCTCTAATGAATGTGATTTTGATATTAATGTTGAATATAACCAACTTATTTTACCAAATGAAACTTTGGCATCTTCTGTTGGAAATTGGGCTATAAAGCATAATATAAATCATTCCGCTTTATCTGATCTGTTAGACATTTTAAGACAAAATAATCCTGAATTACCTAAAGACCCGAGGACTCTTCTGAAAACACCCAGACAAACTGGTTCCCAAATTAAAATAGTTGAGCCAGGATTCTATTACCATTTTGGGTTATCACGGTGCATAAACAATTTTTTGGTAGAATTTTTTAAGCATAATGTTCTAAACACTAATGTTCTCGAAATTTGTGTTGATGTTGATGGCTTGCCTCTTTCCAAAAGTTCTGGAAACCAAGTCTGGCCAATAATGGTTAATTTTTTTTTAAATAAAAATTTTATTCAGATTTGTGGGATTTATCAGGGCAATGAAAAGCCAAAAAGTAGCAATAGTTTTATGTCAGACTTTGTAGAGGAAGCAGCAGACTTAATTAGAAATGGTTTTTTGTTCAACAACACATATTATAATGTAAAAATACACGCATTCATATGTGATGTTCCTGCTAAGTCGTTTTTAAAATGTGTCAAGGGACAAAGCGGATATATGTCGTGCACTAAATGTGACATTGAAGGCACATATATAGGTAACCGAACATGTTTTCCAAATTTAGAGGGTTTTAATTTGAGGTCGGATCTGAGTTTTCGAACAAAGGAACAAGAAAGCCATCATATTGAAACCACTATCTTAGAAAATATTCCAGGGTTAGATATGGTAACATCATTTCCGCTAGATTACATGCACTTAGTGTGTCTAGGTGTCATGAAAAAACTACTGAACAACCTGTGGCTTGGTGGAAAACCACCATATCGTTTTTCTTCTCAACAAGCAAAAAATATTTCAGATCAATATCTAGCGTTTAAGAATCAAATGCCAAAAGAAATACTTCGAAAACCAAGATCTTTGTTAGAAGTGAAAAGGTGGAAAGCTACGGAGTTTCGTACATTTTTATTTTATTTGGGTCCTGTTGTTTTAAAACAAAACGTACCAGAAGAAGTATATGAAAATTTATGTCTTCATGTTTCAATATCATTGTTGTCGAAAAATCTTAATATATCATATTCTCAGCAATTAATAAAACATTTTGTAGAAACATTCTCCATACTTTATGGCAAAGAAAATATTTCCCATAATATTCATAATTTGTTACACCTTGCTGATGATGTTAAAGCATTTGGTAGTATAGAAAATTTCAGTGCTTTTCCTTTTGAAATCCACATGATGTCAATTAAAAAACTAGTTCGTAAAGGTGACAAACCACTTCAGCCGATCATTAATAGAATTTCTGAACGATCACTCATTGATTTCGGGAGAAATCCAAATTCATCCAATTTTTATCCCAAATTTAAAAAAGAACATTCTCAAGGCCCGGATATTGATAGATCTTTAGGTGTAAAACAATTTGAACAAATTTATTTGAATTTTTTTTTTTTATCTGTGAGTGAAGGTGATAATTGTGTGCTCAAGAACAAAAGCATAGTTTTGGTAAAAAATATTATAGTTCATGAAGAATACACTAAAATAATTTGTCAAAGATTTTCGATCAAAGAAAACTTTTATGATTCACCTTGTGAAAGCTGAGCTAACTAGTGATTTGAATACCGATGAAGGGGACACTATTGCAGTACCTGAAAAAAGAATTCGAAGAAAAAAAGTATTTTCTTCTTCAGAATCTGAAGACAATCAACCGTTTCTGAGATCAAACAAAAAATCAAGAAAAGCCATGAATTTGCCAGATCCGCCAATTTGGACAAATAATGTCGATTTGGATATAAATACAGAAGAAAATATTTGTAAAAATAGTTATGAAGGTAATTTGATTGAATAAATAGAAATTTGATAAGTAAATTTATTTATTTTTCTGTTACAGATGTTACCGACTCGCAGCCTTCCACAAGCTGCACCAGGACTCCCTTAATACAGGTGCAGCAAACAAGTAGTCCTAAACTCCTGTACAATCGATTAAAGAAAATATTAGTAAGTTTTCTGTGCCAGTTTCTAGAGTGATGTGTTTGATTTGAATATATTTCAGATAAAACATCAAAAAGTTGTTGTTGCAATAGTAAATTATTATACAATATACAATCCTTATTAATAGAAATCAATTCAAAATTGGACAACTGCAACAACAGATATACTGAAGTTGAACCGAACCATATGAACATTTTGGAAAAATCTCATATGCAGTTTCCAATTTCCACAATGGAAAATTTGAAGGTTTTTGAGAATTTCCTTTCACTAGCGGAAAATTATATAGCATTGGTAAATATATTTTGGAGTCATTAATAACCTACCACTTAACCTTAGGCATAATTTAGATTTGCATTTGTTTTTGTAAAATTCATTTTGAAATCGAAAGTGGCATATAACGGATTCAAGATATAAAAACTCCCCAATAACATAAAAAAACATCACTTAGCATATTCAGAAAAAAAATCTTGAGTGATAGAGCCTACTATAAACAGGAATATTATGAGGACACTGTGACACAACTCTCTTATAATTAATTTTATTTTAAATATCATTTAGCAATCCAATCCCATATTTTCTTCAAAAATCTGCTTTGTATTGTACTTGCCTGTATCTGGATGTGCAATTTGATTTTGCTTTAGTGATGAGTTATTGCAGTTTTATATTTTTATTGAACCCTCATAACCTTATACATTAAAATGAATTCAACCGTAGTATTGTGTGAAAATTCAAAATATGTTAAGATACTACTACATTTTTACATATGCTTTTTTTAAGATAATTGTGTTTGTTAACAAGATAACTTTCTTACGATCAATAAACTCTTTCTCTCTCTCTCTCTCTCGACAATCTCTCAAATTGGTACTATTTATTAATACTTACCTTTTTGAAATTGAAGGTTCGGTTATTTGCGAAGCTTGGTGGAAACAATACTTATGAACTAATTAGACGTTGCATCTCACCAATAATTGAGGACTCTTTAGCAGAAACATTATCTTTTTTGGGAAAGAAAGGGAAAAATACCTTTGGGACAACTCTTTTAGCAAAAGCTGTAATTGGTGAGTATAAAATGCCAAGACAAATCGAAATCCACTTTGTCGGAAGTTATGAAAACAAATCTTCATTAACTTGATAATGTTAAAATTAATTCAAATTGATAATTTTAACCTACTTCAGCATCATTTGTTTTTTAAGACTATTAAAAGAATCATAGTAAAATGTAATTAATTAATTCCAAATAATCCAATTAAATTTTGAAGTTACAGTAATTTACATTATGAAAAAGGAGTAGAAGTATCCTTCCTTTTCCATAATATGTATATCACTGTACTTCACATTTAATGTCAAAAGATTAAAAGTCGTAGAATGATTTATTCAAATATGTAAAAAAAAAATTTAACTGGAAATAAGTCTTTTGCGTTACTGATTGATGTATGATAATTTTAGAAGCAGCACAGAAATCAGGTCATGCTTCCAACAATAAGGAAACTGAGCAAAGGATTGGCGATTGGCTGAGAAGAGCAAAAGAACGCAATCTTAGAGCTCAAATGAAAAAGAATGTGACTTCAAAATAGGGGCCTATTTCATCAAATTTTTTTTAGTTACTATTTATTTTATGTGGGATGACCATGTGGGTTGTCTAGGTAATAAATGTAAAAATTCATATATGTATATAAAGAGGAAACTGATAAGTATTATTTGTGTAAGTAGAGATATTTAGTTGTGAACTGTAGATTTTTCACTGAATTAGCTCGTACCTTAACCTACGGTACATTGAACCCTTGAAGTAACAAGTTGAACTGACCATATGGGAAATTTTTCTATTTCAAGTCTGTTTAATATTTCTTATCAAGTTTAAAAGATTTAAAAAAAAAAAGTTTAAAAGTTGTTTTCCATTTTAATTAACTCATTAGATAGTGTTATGTAAGTCTACTTGTCCCTGTACAATTTTCCTCGTACAATAGTTCATATCCAAATTTGTCAAATATTCAAAAAGGTGCACTTGATGCAAAGTTTCAAAGTGTCAAATTTGACAAGTATCATAGTCGTCTTGAAATCTTCTGTAGACGATATTTTGCATACAATTTTAAAGCGTAAACGGGCGTCAAAGTTGAATTTGTATTAATTGATCAATAAAAAAAATTCTCATATGTGTTTCGATTAATTCACTTACTTTTTGAGGTTTGTTTTCGAGTTCCTAAACAGTGAGTTCTTAGAGTAGATACCTAATTTACTTACTTATTCAAGGCTTTGTGTTTGAATACTAAAACATGAATTGTTATGTTCCTAAGTTTACTAACTTATTTGAAAGGTGCCTGTTTTTTTGTATTTTGTAAAATTAAGCTTTATCCTGTTGACACTTTTATTTTGTTTTACATTTTCTAGAGTTTTAGGTTTTGTTTGAATACAATTTTTTTTTAAACAATTTTGTTTAATTTCAACCCCTTTAAAAACAATTTGATATTATACCGAGGATGTTTCATTTAAGTGCCCTGAATGTTTCTAGTACGTCCCATGCCATTCTACAAAATACATCCTAAAATTATCTTGAGGATGTTTTATATTGAGTACCCTGAATGTTTTTAGTACATCCCGTGTCAACCTACAGACGTTCCGAAGGGATGTTTATAGGACATCGCAAATGCTGACACGGCTGTTGCCAGCAACATCCCAAGAATGTCCCAAGGAAAATAGAGATTTCCCAGAGATGTTTCTATTGTCCCATATGAATGTTTCTAAAATGTCTTACAGATGTTACTGTGTTATTAGGGTAGGTTCGTTGCCGTCCTCACGCTCTGTGTGTGAATCCATATTATAAATTTAGTAGCACTTGAAGAGGGAAAAATGGCGAAAACGAAACTGAAGCAGATGCACTGCCAAACAAAGTCAAATATATCTTCAAAAGTGGTTAAGAAGGTTGTGATGTTTACCGTCTGGACAGCGGACACTTTCGTAGAACGAATTCATTAAGATATGTATTTCTTTCGAAGGCTGCCAGTGTCCACTGAACCCAACAGTAAGTTGCGAAAATGATGATAATAATTATTTAAAAAAAAATATTTTTCTCGGTGTAGACCTATCGGGGCACATTTAGGCAGGAATTATTTCTATTTAGCGGGATTCTAGACCTCATTTGGAATACATTCCACCCTATGACGACCCAACAGTAAGTTGCGAAAATGATGATAATAATTATTTAAAAAAAAATCTTTTTCTCGGTGTAGACCTATCGGGGCACATTTAGGCAGGAATTATTTTTATATAGCGGGATTCTAGACCTCATTTGGAATACATTCCACCCTATGACAACCCAACAGTAACTTGCGAAAATGATGATAATAATTATTTAAAAAAAATCTTTTTC
Source organism: Chrysolina americana (assembly GCA_958502065.1). NCBI lineage: Eukaryota > Metazoa > Arthropoda > Insecta > Coleoptera > Chrysomelidae > Chrysolina > Chrysolina americana. The sequence goes on from OY293420.1 coordinate 37,637,031, forward strand.
TCGGTGTAGACCTATCGGGGCACATTTAGGCAGGAATTATTTTTATATAGCGGGATTCTAGACCTCATTTGGAATACATTCCACCCTATGACGACCCAACAGTAAGTTGCAAGAATGATGATAATAATTATTAAAAAAAAATCTTTTTCTCGGTGTAGACCTATCGGGGCACATTTAGGCAGGAATTATTTCTATATAGCGGGATTCTAGACCTCATTTGGAATACATTCCACCCTATTACGACCCAACAGTAAGTTGCGAAAATGATGAAAATAATTATTAAAAAAAAAATCTTTTTCTCGGTGTAGACCTATCGGGGCACATTTAGGCAGGAATTATTTTTATATAGCGGGATTCTAGACCTCATTTGGAATACATTCCACCCTATGACAACCCAACAGTAAGTTGCGAAAATAATGATAATAATTATTTAAAAAAAAATCTTTCTCGGTGTAGACCTATCGGGGCACATTTAGACAGGAATTATTTCTATATAGCGGGATTCTAGACCTCATTTGGAATACATTCCACCCTATGACAACCCAACAGTAAGTTGCGAAAATTATGATAATAATTATTTAAAAAAAATCTTTTTCTCGGTGTAGACCTATCAGGGCACATTTAGGCAGGAATTATTTCTATATAGCGGGATTCTAGACCTCATTTGGAATATATTCCACCCTATGACAACCCAACAGTAAGTTGCGAAAATGATAATAATTATTTAAAAAAAAATCTTTTTCTCGGTGTAGACCTATCGGGGCACATTTAGGCAGGAATTATTTTTATATAGCGGGATTCTAGACCTCATTTGGAATACATTCCACCCTATGATAACCCAACAGCAAGTTGCGGAAATGCTAATAATAATCATTTTAGAATTTTTCTTTTTCTCCGTGTAGACCATCGGGGCACATATTGCAAGGAATGTGTTTATCATTCTAAGCAACGAAATCTAAACTCGACTCAAACGCAGCTAAGAAGCAGTTGTTCAAAGGGTAGATAAAAATTCGTTTCGAATTTTTTTTCCACCACCCGTATGACTCTCTTCCTATAAAAATGCTTTATTTTTCTGTGTACTTCTCCCGCACATAACGGATTATTTTGATGTAACGTGACAGAATGAAAAATAAATATACATATATGAGTCCCAGAAATAGTGCATGGCATTTAGGAGAAAATACATATTCAAGTTTCACCGTTCTAGTTTATTCGTCTTTAGAAATTGTAGCCGTCGCCGAGGCAGCTGCTTATTCCAATTATTAACCTAAAAGGGGGGAAACGCGCGCGCCACTGGTCATTCGGGAATGTTCGGAAATTTTGGCTGCCAGCTCTGGCAGCCAACTTCACATTGGTTCCATTTAATCAGGATACAGCTGGAGAGTTTAAAAAACAGAAGAATATTGTAGAGAACAAACGCAAGAAACTGAAACAGGAATATTAAAAAAAAAATGGAACAATACAGGTAATAACCAGAAAAAGCAATGGCAACTCATCAATAGTCTTATTAAAGGCAATAACCAAAGAAGTCATATCACTAATCTAGAAATTGAGGGACAAATCCTTGATGACCCAAAAAAGATAGCTGAAAAAATGAACCAGTATTTTGTTAATCTAGGTAAATATATAATAAATAATGTAAACTTACAATCAGCATCATCTGCTAATTTTGAGGAAATCAGCAGTGATTGTTCAATGCACCTATACAAAACAAATACCCAAGAAGTTCAAGAAGCATTATATGAATTGAATAAAAATGCAGCACCTGGTTATGATAACATAAATACCAAAGATCTTTTAACACTCAAGGAATACATTGTACCTATTTTAGTAAAATTATTAAATGAATTATTCAAACAAGGTATATTCCCAGATATTCTCAAAGTCAGCAAAGTAACACCCATACACAAATCTGGCCCAAATAACATCATAGATAACTATAGACCTATTTCAGTAGTTTCTACTCTATCAAAGTTCATAGAAGTAATTTTAAAAAAACGTATTATCAATTACATAAAAAAATATGTTGACTTTGACCAATATCGATACGGATTTCAAGAAAATAGTAGCACCTTGAGTGCAAGCATAGACTTTGTCAACCACATTGCTTCTTCACTAGATGATAAATACCACGCTCTTTCCGTGTTTGTGGATCTACGAAAAGCATTTGATGTGGTTGATTTCTCAATACTTCTCACAAAAATTGAAGAATTGGGAATAAGAGGAAATGCTCTCTCATTAATAAAAACATATCTTCTAGATCGCGAGCAATTTACAGTAGTTGATGGCTCTTCGAGCCAAACTGAAAACACCAATGCAGGTGTGCCCCAAGGATCAGTCCGTGGACCCCTACTTTATACAATACATGTTCTGTCTTTGAAAACTGCTAACATTATAGGTAGATATTTTAAATTTGCAGATGATACCGTACTTGTGTATAAGGGTAAAAATCTGAAACAACTCGAAACAATAGTAAATGCTGACCTTGAAAGATACCACAGTTGGCTTGCAAAAAATAAACTTCAGCTCAATGTGAAAAAGACCACTTATATAATTTTCTCACAGAAAAACATGAAACTACAGGATGTCGTATTGGAAATAGGAGGCAAAGAAATAACGAGAGTCCATAATACTAAATATCTGGGACTAATAGTCGATGAAATCCTAAGCTGGAATAATCATGTCATCCATATAGAAAAAAAAGTAGTTCCAATGGTTGGTGCCCTATATCGTTGCAGAAACTACCTATGCCCATCTTCACTCCACCAAATATACAATGCATATTTCTTATCAATATTTAGCTACTTAATTCCTATATGGGGATCCTGTGGGCAGACATTATTCAAAAAAATAAAAACACTTCAAAACAAAGTCGTGAAAACTTTATTCAGCCTTGATTACAGAACCTCAACTGATACCATATACAGAACAACCAAGATATTGCCTATTTAGGATATTCTAGAAATTGAACAAAGTAAATAAAGGTAATAAACGAACAAGTTAAATGTAATACCAACTTTACATTTGTTAATCAGCTCCATGAATACAATACTCGAACACATAATAATGTCTTTTTAGAACCTGTACGTACTAATATTGGCCTAAATAATCCCATTACACTATGTATGAAAACTTATAATACTCTCCCCAAGGAAATAATAGACAGCTCTAATATCAGTATATTTAAGAATAAAATCAAGAGTTATTATACCTGCATACTCAACGAATGATTGACATAATTTTCTTTTATTTTTTATTTTCTTTCTTCTGTATCACAAAACTGAATAAGACTGGTATAACTGTGTTATTTTGTGAAAAATCAATTATTAGAATTATTAGATTTTAAGATACATTTGTGCAATATATCCTTAAGTTAAGTGAATTTTAATAGTATTACTCTGCTGTTGTTGTAATGTATATTTTATTATTGTTGTTTAACTACTTTTCTGAGACCAGCACATGCTGTGCTGCTTTGGAATAACCTTTTTTTTGGATAGTGCTGCTATCACGAATTCTAGTCAATATTGTGATATACATGTAACTGTTGTAGCATTATTTGAATAAAGTTCTTTAAAAAAAAAAAAATGTTCCAAATGAGAATTGGGAGCTCGGTATTTTCTAAATACATTTTACAGTTGATTACTTTTATTTAGCATTTCAATTACCAAACGTGCTATTGCTCCATTGCTTTTATTACAGTTGATATACGTTAATTCATAATTAAGTACGCTACCACGAAGTTCTTGAAGTTAAGGTTTTCGTCATCTCTAGCTCGCGCGTCTCCCAAAGACTATTGAGGGTTATTGGAGATAGTGAAGGCGTTTGGTGGACATAAAAAATTCAAACAAATTGCATCAAACAGTAAAAGTAGGTAGACAAACTGAAATATCAAAATTCGACTTTATTTTTATATAAGCAGGGGAATGTCTAAAAGCCAGTTCAAATATACTTTCTGAATAAACTTTCTTCTAAGTTTGAAATTTTGAAACCTTTGTTTTCTTCAATATTTTGAGAATATTTCTCCACTTCTCCACAAAGTTAGCATCATCGGGGGTAAACAACTCGTGTAGGTATTTCAAAATTGTTATAAGTACTTTTCTCTCCACTTGTAAAGTAGAATCATTGTGGCGACCCTTTGGGTTTTTTTTACATAAAGACAACAGAAGAAAGATAAAAAGATTGTCCTCAAGGGAGGAGTTCTATTGTGGTCACTGGTAATCGAAAATGTTATAGTGAAGCTATCTCACTCACGGTTACACTGATCAGCTGGTTTTCACCATCAGTGGCAGACATGCCAGAATTATTTCCAATCACAAGCAAGTTGCTGTAAGACCAATCAGAATCGTAGCAAAATGGTGCTGGTTCCCTTTACCGGGAGATGAAAGTATTATCTTGAAGCCTCAACTCTGAATGGAACCCAGCTAACAATTTCCAAAGACGGTAAATATGTTTCAGCTTACTCTTTCCAGAGCTATGGCGGCAAGCTGGACATGCCTCAGAGTCTGAAACCAAAAATGATTTACCAGTGATACTGAACGATCATCAAACATTTTGCTTCACTGATATGGTGTCAAAAAATGTAACAAATATCGGCACAAGTCAAGCTGCAGGAAGTGCAGCGGCTAACTTGTCTGGGAATCACAGAGGCAAATATACAGTGCGGCTTTTAATAGTCCCCCCTGTTAACTTTTGAACGGTTTGAGGGTTTCACAGATACTACTTTTTGACATAAAACAGATTGTGATTGCTCGATAGAAGGCGCGGGGGGCACATCAACTAAAAATTTTTAAATGAGGGGTCATGTGTCACATCGTTATAATAATAATAATAATACTTCCTCATACACACTCGTTGAGTGTACCCAAAGGCATAGCCTATGCGGGTAGAGGACGGCTATTATTATTATTTGCCGTGGCGCTCCGGGGCGACTTACTGATGTTTTTAGGTGATGTATTATTCACTTTTCAGCTGTAGGAAAACCTACAGTACCACCTCGGGTGGTCGGTGTGCACTCCAAGCTAGCACTAGACGAAATTGGCGTCTAGACAACTCGCAATACACTTGCTTTTCAACAAGGCATGCAGTCGCCTATCGATCCGATATAAAGTAGTTGAGAAAAATTCTCTTGTACCTACATCGGGCTCGAACCGACTATCGCTATGCTGGAGTTTCGAACGGCCTGTGCGTTAGACCGCTTATCCACCGACCTCTCAAAGATAATTCAATTTTATTTTCAACCATCTAAAATTTTTAGATTTTCGTTAATACGTTTTTTCACAATATGCCTTTGAATTGTCAGAATAAGTGCGGATCTGGCGGTCTGAATCCCTTTTCTTACCTGATCACGATAACTTTTGAATGTTTTGATAACGGGACAGATTATTTTTTTTGAATGAAACGAAATTCAAAATATTTTTAGATGGTTGTAAAGAGAATTGAATTAATGATGTGACATATGACCCTCCATGCCATTTTAAAATTTTTCAGTTGATATGCCCCCCCCGCGCCATCTATCGAGCAATAACAATGTCTTTTATGCCAAAAAGTAGTATCGGTGAAACCGTTCAAAAGTTAACAGGGGGGGAACTATTAAAAGCCGCACCGTATGTACCTACCTCATAGCATAAAAATAAAAAAAAATTATTGAATTTGTCATGTCATTGCCCTGGTGTATAAGCCCAGATGGAATACCGTTTTACCTAATTGAAAAATGCATTTTCACTTTGGCCAAACCCATTTTAGTGATATTCAGTAAGTCTTTGAGAACGGCCATCTTTTGGAAACTATTATAACAGAAAATCTAACATGAGACTTTAGACATATAATCATAAATCAGCAGCATACATTCAGTCATGCTAAATCTGCTAGTATAAATCTTCTTATTTAGCGATACTTTATAATAAATGCTTTTCAAAACAGACACCAGGTTGATTCTACTCACATAGATTTTGCCAAAGCGTTTGATAAAGTAAATCATCATATATGTTTTTGCATAAACTGAAAAATATTCTGAAATTGATTGAAGATTATTGTGATAGAGAGTCCAATATGTAAAATATAGGAACTCAGTATCTTCTTCAATTACAGTTACATCTAGTGTATTGCAGGAATCTCATCTAGGTCCCCTACTTTTCAACCTGTTCATTAATGACTCAAGTTGTGTTATTCTCTATAGTGAATTTCTTCTGTTTACTGATGATCTGAAGATGTTTAAAGTTATTCATGACTTGTCTGAAATGTTATTGTATGATTTTTCTTACTTTGTATGCAAATACAATAAAATATTTGGAAATCGTTTTTGACGTTTTCAAACCCCATATTGCAAATGTAACTTCTAGAGCACTGAAAATGTTGGGTTTCACTCTCAGATCTGCGAATGAATTATCTCTCCCTTCCTTGAAAATAATGTGTTGTTCAATTGCTACATTGATACTCGAATACAAATCCACAATATAGAGCCCTTCTTATAAGGTGGATATTGATTTTAATATTAACAGACAATTAAAAACATAATAATTGTTAGAACATCCTGATGAAAGACACACAACACTGGAATCACTTAGCTTATTAAATAGCTTACCACTCCAATGGAATGATTCTGTGATAGTCAATCGAATATATGGTTGATGTAGTTAAGAAATCCCCGTATTGTGTAGATAACGAAGACAGCATCCCAGAGTGCATTGAAGATCATCGAGCTGGACACATAGAATCCGCTGAATTCTGCATTTTTTATCCGATTTTAACATGAAGTTATAAATATATGCTTTTTCCATTTTTTATTCAGTTATAATTGTACCATTGGCTTTGACTTTGCTAATAAAAATACGTTGTAACTCATAATTTTTGGTTTTCGAGTTTTTTTGAAAGTTATTTTTGTTTTTTAAAAATTAAGTTCGGAGGCTCCCAAACTTAATTTGTTTCTAGTAAAATGTTCATGGATTTGTTAATTAGTATATACCTATCAAAGTTTGGTAAATATACAAACTGGGCATCTTTGATAGATTATAATATATGAATGATGGCCTGTAATGTTTACTTTGACATACACCTGCTGAAATTCTAACTGCCCCTTTTTGAATTACAAAGACTTAAGCTTTAGCCGATAAGCACTATTGTTCAAAACCGTAGGAAATAACAGATTGAATTAAACTGTTATTTGTTATCAAAAGGGTCATTTCACATTAGGTCCTCAAACATATCAGTAAGATTCATTTCATATTCCTATAGATTGTATTGCTTTGGTTACAGGCGCGTATATAAGGAGGGGAAATGGGGGAAGAAAATTCAGTGATTCAATCAAAATTAACATTTATCTATATATGCTACAGTAAAATGTATTTAGTTTCAGAATGCATCTGTTAATATCGTTAAATTATTTTTTCTCTTTTCTTATTACTTGAAACAAACTGAATTCGACATCCTTTTTTTCCCACCTTTATGATACCCCGATAAAAAACCTAACTATCAATTTGAAGGCATTTGACCTTGAATAAAAAAGATTTGCCTGTGGCGCTTTTCTATTTTCTGTCACTTCCTCGCCACGAATTACCCCCTCCCATGGAACAAAGCTGTATACGCATCTGTTTGGTTAAACAAATGAATTCAACTCGTGCCCCTGCTGAAAAACTCCATAGATCCCCAGTGGTATAAACTCCGACAGATCTGGTCATCATAACTATCGGGGAAGAACAAAGTTGCTGCTACTAATATGCTTGCTGTTCCGATTCTACTCTACTCTAGACGCCCGCATCATACGACCAATGGAAGGCATCAGAACCCGCAAGGCGCTTCATCACACCAAGCCCCTGAAGCCACAACAACTGGCACGGGCGGATGCGGAAGTTCACAATGTTCTTTCGGAAGAGGCTGATATCTGGCAGATCAAATCTACCGTGTATGACGCCGCTCAGACCCTGTCCCAAGCGAGAGGAGACAAACCACCCCTCAGATTGGCAGGCATGAGTGACGTATTCACAAGATGGAAAAAAAGTCAGTAGTGAGGCGGGCGAGAAGCATCGCGGAAAACATGAAGTTCCGCGATGAACCTTTTCTCCTACTCCCAAGAGCCTCCACGTGTTGTGGCATCTGATTGGATAGCAAACTTCTGGGAGGGCATTTACGAATTTCCCCAACCACTCAACGTACGCAGTTCGAAGCTTTCTGCAGGAGGCTTCGTCAGCCTGAGCTCAATGAACTGCACAATCCGATATCCCCGGAAGAAGTCCGATGGGCCCTCAAAGGCTTGAAGAACTTTGCTGCTCTGATGGCCTGAATAACTATTGGTGAAAGCATGTTATGAGAGGTTTACCCGTATCTTATACATGTGAATACTCTCCGCAGTTGAACCGATGTATAAACGGATATATGAGAAAAGAGGGTCAAAGAAAGGGGTCGCTGGCTGCAAGGAGAACCTGCTGATCGACAGATGCATCACGCAGAACTCCGTGCAGTACAAGCGTAACCTTTCAATGGCCTGGATCGACTATCGCAAGACATTTGATACAACATCGCATGAGCTCATCATGCATTTGCTCAGATGCCTTGCGGTACCCGATGCATTGAACAGCTGATGCCGCTCTGTAGGACTCGCTTCACCATAACATCTGGTCATGTCAGAGTCCAAACAGAGCAGGTTATCTTTAGAAGTGGCGTGTTTCACGGAGACTCCCTCAGTCCTCTTCTCTTCTACATCTCACTATTGCCATTGTCCGTTGCACTACGAAAAACCCGCGAATACAACTGCGGCACCCCCAGCAACCGGAGGCATAAGGTCACCCATCTGTTTTACATGGATGACCTTAAACTTTATGACTCCGGAGTAAAAGATCTTCATCAGTCTTTAAGGGTGGTACAAGGGTACACGCATGCTATCGGAATGGAGTTTGGGATCGACAAATGTGCCATGGTTCATTTCAAAAGAGGACGATGCGAGGAATACGGAGAGGACGTTCAGTTCGTAGACGGAAGCACCCTACATCATCTGGATGCCGGAGAGACGTATACTTATCTAGGGGTACCTACTGTTAAAAACTCTCTCCGCGGCCAGTATCAGCATAAGCTCCGATAGATCTGGTCATCAGAACTGTCGGGGAAGAACAAAGTTGCTGCATCTAATATACTTGCCGTTCCGATTCTACTTTACTCCTTTGAAGTAATAAAATGGACTCGGGAAGAGCTGCGACATCTCGATGTTAAAATGCATCTCCATAGGATCTTGCATCGTAAATCGTCCGTTCCACGTTTATACTTCTCCAGACAACGAGGAGGCCATGGACTTTGAGTTTATACTGTCTACACACCATAATGGTACTGGGTGGAGCCTGTAAAGTCATCAGTAGTTCAGGTACCCTTCTCTGCCTTGTATGAGATCATGAAAAAGCAGAGATTGGAGCATTTCTTTTCAAGGCAGCAACCCGTGCAGCCGATAAACTCGGTCTCGTATTCGACATTGAACGGACGAACCCAAACTCTGTCACCGAGTTGGAACCCGTTCAGTAAAAACCCACGTTAAAGCTGCGGAGAGTGAGAGTATTCTGCAACTACATGAGGATAAGCAAATGCATGGGGTCTTCTTCAAGTACATTGAAGACCTTGGCTTATCCAGAAACCTGACCTTTGCAATTCTCAGGTCAAGTGTGTTGAAGTCGGAAACCGTGGAATTCATAATGGCCTGCCAGGATGGTGTCATCAACACCCTCGTCTACTGTAGTCGCGTGATGGGTATAGAGGTCCCACTAGATGGGGCAGCTGAGACTCTAATGCATTTGCTGTCAGCTTGTCCAGCTTATGCGGTCTCAGCCTATATCCACAGGCATAACGCGGCCCTACGAGTGTTGTACTACCATCTACGGTGTAGACGAGACACCGGTGTTGCCTCATGTTCCGGGGGATATTGAATCCGTTGTGAAAACTGAGAAGTGCCGAATCTATTGGAACTACTCATTCCCCACCCTCAGGCAAATACAAGCCGATAAGCCTAATGTAGTCCTCCTCGACCATCAGAGTAGGACAGTTTTCGTCTTTGAGTTGAAAAGAAGAGGAAAAAATGGACTAAATATCGAGACCTACTCTTTGAATTCCGCAGGTTTTACCCAAACCATTCTGTGAAAATGGTGGTTCTGATAATAGGGGTCGTTGGTGGAATGATAAACTTACCCCACGGCATAGGGAGCGGTTATTGGGATAAATGATCCAGCGCGCCCTCCGAAAGTGTCGGGGCTCCGGAGACAGTGCCTGACTGGGATAATCTTAACGGATACAAAAAAAATACTCATAAACACTCCTAGAGTGTACCCAAAGGCATAGTCTGTGCGGGTAGAGGACGGCTATTATTATTATTTGCCGTGGCGCTCCGGGGCGACTTTCTGATTTTTTGGTGGCGCATTCACTTTTCAGCTGTAGGAAAACCCGGAGAACCTACAGCACCACCCCGGGTAGTCGGCGCGTATTCCAAGCAAGCACCAGACATTATGAAACTTAATCCTTATAACCAACACCAATAAATAATTGTTTTCATCCTTGAAACTGTAGTCAAGGCGAACAAAAATTACCACTGCTCCTGTGTTGTGGTTAGCTAAATCCCATCTTATCACTCTATAATCTTCCATATCATATCATCTAAAAAGTATGTATAACTGATGGGTGGTAGCATGAGGTAACATGAACTAATTTATTTATGTCTTAGACTCAAATATCCGTTTGCTGTTTTTTGATGCTTGAAGGAAATTGCCGTAATTTATTTTATTTTGGCTCGACTGATTCGTAATTTTTCTTTTGGCTCGACTGATTGCCAATTTATATTGGTGTTTAATTTCTTTGCATGCACAAGCAAAGAGAAGTAGATTTTTTATTCATTGTAAGATATCTCTTATTTGCCGAAGGTCAACAATGAAGAATTCAACTGGCTGTTGAAATGTTGGACAACGAGAAATATGTACTTTGTTGTTGAGAATTCTGCTATACATTATAATTTATTTTTTCATTTCAAAAAATGTTCCAGTCAATTTGCTCAAGAGAGTCAAGCATGCTATTCAAACCCTTTCATCAATATTCCTTTGCCAAACATATTCTGGTTGTATTATTGGATACCTATGATAATTCGTACATTAGACGTAAGTAATGATCAGACAATCATGGATTTCAAGTACAGGATGTTATAAGTACAGTAATGATTAACTAATTTTTCGAAGATATCAATGTACTTGAAAGAATTTTAGTCTCTGTTGTGGGAACAGATATTTATACCGAAAATTTAACAGTAAATACCAGACTTAACCAATTTTTTCTGGAGTACGGAATAGTTGCAACACAAAATAATCTTATATTGATACATCTGGTGATTCTCCCCAGCTCAAAACTTTGAACTAGACACTGACTTTGTTACTGACTTTGTTATTATCTACCACCTTAACCACAAACATTAAATTTAATATTTGCGGTAGGTGCGAAATTCACATTTCTTTTTTTTAGGTTGACGTATTGCAGATAAAATATGGACAGTAAATCTAAATTACCCAAACCTTCTGGGCTCAGGCCTCCACAGATCAAGCCCTTAACAGAGAAACAAAATATCCCTGGGGCTGCAGTCAAGCCAGACCTAAAAATTCAGCCTTCTGAAACAGTATCAAGATTTATGTCCCACCGACTGAAACGACGATCTAAATCCATTACTGATTTGAGACCATCTAGAGATAGATTTCAAAAATCATCTAGATTGAATGCAACTCCTGCTTTAGCCGTGAAAGCAGAACCTGCACCTACAACTTCAAGAGGGACTTTCAAACGTCATGCGTTGAAATCTGATGATGAAATCAAACCTAAACTTATGAAACAGGCTAAAATTCCCGATTGAGATTACAAAAGCCGATTTCAACATTTGAACGAGAAACATACAAATTTACTTGAGAACTATAAGAATTTGAAAGCCAAAACTGTTGGTAAGGAATTTTTTTATAAACATATATTTTATTAAATTCATATTATCTCTTATAGTCTGTCTATTATTACTATTCCGAGGCAAATCAAGCTAATTGTGCTTCCCCTGTAAATATTATTTAACTCTAAATGGGTAGCTACTGGTTGATACAGATTACTACCGGTGTGAAGTTAGCAGCCACTTTATAGCAGCCGTTTTTATCTAGCAGCCAATTCGCCAGTGGCGTCGAGTGTGAGATCAAATTCGGCATTTGATCCGAATGAAATTCATTTTCTGTATATACGCGGCTGAAAAGCACATACTCGTCGATTTTTGTCATCATTCTGAAACATCCCTCAGAAATGTTTAGCCAAGTAAAATTTCTGTATACAGACTACTGAAATGCACTAGAATAATATACTGACAGATGGTTGATTTACAAGCCATCTAAGGAGTACTTTATACCTGTCGATTTTTAGAAAATCATTCTAAAACATCCTCAAATATGTTCAGCCAAGTTCAATTTCTGTATGTAGATTACTGAAAAGCACTAGAATGATATACCAAGATATGGTTGACCTATAGTCTAAGGGGCAGTTTATACTTGTCGATTTTTGGAAAATCTTTCGGAAACATCTCTCAGAAATGTTTAGCCGAGTTCAGTTTCTGTATACAGCCTACTGAAAAACCTCAGAATTATATGTCGAGATATGGTTTATTTGCAAGTCTAAGGGGCAGTTTATCAATGTGAATTTTTGAAAAATCATTCTGATCGAAAGTTTAAACTACCCCTTAGATGGCCTGCAAACCAACCATTTCTCGGTATATCATTCTCGGACTTTTCAGTAGTCTATATACAGAAATTGAACTTGGCTGACCATTTGTGAGGGATGTTTCCCCTCTTTATCATTTTTTGAAATCGACAAGTGTAAACTACCCCTTAGACGTCCTGCCAATCAACTATCTAGCGGAAATCATTCTAGGACTTTTCAGTAGTCTATACACAATGCCTTGCTCGCTTAAGCTCTCAGGAGCTTCGGATGTGTTTCTTTCTGGAATGATTCGCGTTACACAACAAAAAAACTTCCACGGATTCGGACACTAGTCTGGGCGTCTCTGTCTACCATCTCACTGTCTGAAACAATGTAGATCTGCTTTTTCACGGAAGCTCTCATATTTCCACCGGTAAAAGATCGATTCATGTAATATCGCCCTGGAATGCTGCCCTCGGACTTAAACCTTACTGTAGAACCTGTTCCATTTTTAAATACCTGATCCGTCAGTCCTCTGCGAATGTGTTCTAGAATTCCATTCTCCAAGATCCGCTATCATGTTGTTCTTGAAGGTGTATTGCGATATTTTTTTTTTTCTTCGCTAAGTTTTTCTACTTTATAATATCATACCACTCCACTTTTGAGATACAATGGACTTCTACCACAGGTTCTCAGAATGTGTTCTGGTATTTCATCCTTCCGTTTTCAACAATCCGCTCTGTTGACCCCAAAAATTAGGGCATCTATAGTTCCTCTCATGAACAAGTGACTTAAGGTGGAATACTATTCCTCCAAATCACCTTAAATTTGTAACCTTTATAGATAGAAGATACATCATTTGTGTTTTTGTACATAATACAGTATTTACAAAAATCATGGGAATATTCTCGTCATACCTATATGTAAGTTAAAACATACATATAAAAATATAAAGTCGTAAAATTAAAAGCTAGTTTCAACATCTACATTGTTAAAAACAATATTCTACATTGTATGTTTGTTTTATAATACATATTAGTATTAAAATAAGTTAACCATCTTCACAATTTTGTCAGAGAAATTGTATTTTTCTAATTTCTTAAAAATACTTTTAGGTGAAATACGGTCGAATGCTTTACTCAGATGATTTCAAAATGTTATTTCTGTTTAGTGTAGATTTTCAAAGGTTTTTGTTATTTTGTTACTGAGGTCTAATATTGCCATTTTGGTGTTTTTCCTTTTAGAATTTCATACTGGCAGGCTGCAAATGTGTTATTATTTTCAAAGTGCTGAACAATTTTTTGAGCCTTTTGGGTTCAACAGTTCAAATTATATTCTCACTGTAGTTCTCAGAAATATATTGAAAATATTAATAGGGCTTTCATAACTTATAAGCTAGTCTCTAACAAGGTTCTACAATAGGGCTGACAAGACTCCTTGTGGCATTATTAATGTGAGCTCCCATGTTTTCCTTCAACACGAAACACTGCCTTCAAGAATGTCAATCTGCCTCAAGTTAAATCCATTCTGTGCCCTCCACTGGGTACTCCCAGAGTGTATCCAATAATTTTCCATGAATACACTGAATTTCAACTTGTAATTTCTGCTTGTGAAAGTAAAGATTTGAAAATGTGTGATGTACTCACTGTTTTGTTATTTCAGATTTAGAAGATTTGGAGGAAAGATATAATGATCTTAAGAAACAGCACGATACTCTGGAGAGGAATAATTTAAAATTATCAAGTACTAGTATAAACATAACAACTGATAATAATACATTAAAAAAAATTTATTCAGATGTCAAGAATCAGCTCACTATCTTATCCAGTGAACTCCAGTCTCTGAAAGCTAAATATAATGACCTGGAAACTAAGACAAATGAGCAAGCTAAAGAGTTAGAAAGACTTGGAGTTATTGAACAGAGTTTTTCCAAATTGAAAATGGAGTATGAAGCGCTTATATCTAAAAGTACTATCCTGACCAATGAAAATAACCATTTAAAAATTAAAAACGAGAAACTAGACAAATCGCTTAATGCCAAACTGGCTGAATGTGAAAACTTATCTGGAAATGTATCCATGCTCACACAAGATGTTATTAGTGGGGAATTGTTACGACGTAAATTGCACAATACTATTCAAGATTTAAAAGGCAATTTACGAGTTTTCTGTAGAGTACGACCACCCATCAACGAAGAAGAAAATGAGAAAATACAATGTTTAATAAACTTTCCAGATGAGAACACCTTGGATATACGAAAAAGTAAAGAGAGCATTAGTGCGATTAGTGGCAAACCAGTTGATTGCAAGGCCGAGTTTATTTTTGACAGAGTTTTTCAACCAGAATCCACTCAAGAAGAATGTTTTGAAGAATTATCACAATTGGTGCAGTCTGCTTTAGATGGATATGACGTATGTGTTTTTGCTTATGGACAGACAGGATCAGGAAATACATACACAATGCAAGGTGCAGATACCCCTGAACACCTTGGTAAGTAGTCATGAGTTTTTTTTTGCCTCATTTTGTTAAGTTATTACGTCTGCAATCATACAGGTTCTGCTGTCTGGTTTTTATTTATTTGACGGGACGATATATATATGTATATACCATCCATTACAGCCACGTCCACTATAAATACAGTTCCTCAAAACACAATTCCTCAGTTCTCTCGAAGGAGTAGGCAGATTGAGACCTTAGAGAGAACCAGTGACGAGACATGGGGAGTAGGCAGATTGAGACCCCGACGTCAAGTCACAAAAACCTAACGTAATTATACCTGAGGAGTAGGCAGATTGAGACCTCAGCGTAGAATTACGTATTATCCTTTCATTAATTTTCTTTCTTTTTCAGTTCTTGAAAATGGCTCCAAAATCGGAGCCGAAACGTCGAATTTCAACAAATTCTAGACGCGGTTCAACCCGAACTTTTAGTTTTCATATATATATATATATATATATAATATATATATATATATATATATATATATATATATATATATATATATATATATATATATATATTGACTTGTTTTATGAGTCTGATGTTTTCTGGCGGGGGGATATTGTGTTTGTTATTTATATATATATATATATATATATATATATATATATATATATATATATATATATATATATATATATATATATATATATATATGTATGTATTAGTACACACCTTCTCCGACACACCACTAGATCAAAATAGCCTTTCACTACTATCAAGAGGATTCAATTATTCCATCACACCAAACAGAATCCCAACAGAAACCATCATCACACAAATAGAAAGCGCGATAACCCATCTACCAGAAAATACAGCTGAAGAAACTAGGCAAGATATTGCCACCACACTTAGGAGAGCGAAACTCCCTCCATCCAACATAACACCTGCCGAAAAACATTGCCTCAGAAACCTCCACAACAACCCTGACATAATCATTCTCCCAGCAGACAAAGGCAACGCCACAGTAGTTCTGAATACCTCAGATTATGTAGACAAAATGAGTACACTATTAAACTCATCCGAGTATCAGATCACCCAACGAGACCCGACAACCTACCTCGAAAAGAAGACAAAAAATCTGATCAATAATTCTAAACTACCAGCCGAAACCAAGAAAGCCACTATCCCTAGAGAGAAGTCATCACGCACCCCTCGTATCTACGGACTACCAAAAATACACAAGCCTGATATCCCACTCCGACCTATCGTCAGTGCCTTTGGATCACCAACCCAGAACCTCGCCAAGTATCTAGCGAGTACTCTTCAGCCACGAGCAGAAGAAGCTTCATCCTACGTGAAAAATTCATTCCACTTCTTAGACCTTCTCAAATCCTATAGAATCCAGAACACAGATATCCTAGTGAGCTTCGATGTTGTCTCCCTCTTCACAAATATTCCCCTAACGGACACGCTAGAAATCCTTAAAACGAAACACAGAATTCCAAAAGACACCCTGGACCTCATCAGTCACTGTATGAACAACACGTACTTCCTCTTCCAAGGAAATTACTACAAACAAGTGAAAGGTGCTCCCATGGGTTCCCCCCTTTCTCCAGTCCTTGCAAACCTTTTCATGGAAGACTTCGAAACCAGGGCTGTAGAAGCATTTGACCACAAGCCTACTTGCTGGTTCAGATACGTTGACGACATTTTCGTCATATGGCCTCATGGTTACGAAATCTTAAACACGTTCTTAGATCACCTAAACGATATCCATCCCAACATGAAATTAACAATGGAGACCGAAATGAACAACTCCCTAGCTTTCCTGGACGTTCTCATTACGAAATCCAATAACTCTTTCACCCACACAGTACACAGGAAACAGACCCACACCAACCGATACCTACACGCAAACTCTCATCACCATCCAGCACAAACAAACTCCGTATTGAACTCCCTGATATACAGATCAATTCAGCTTACCGACAACCAGAATAGACCACAAGAGCTGGACAAACTGAAATCAGCCTTACTTCAGAATGGTTACAACAATTCGCTAATCGACAAGTCTATCCGCCATCAACTGACCCGTCCTCCAAAAACAAATGATCCACTAGAGAGTATCCAGCCACACAAAGATTTCCTACCATACATCAAAGGTGTGACAGACAAAATCAGTAATATCTTGAGAAAACACGAGATAAAAACAATATTCACGGCCAACAACCAAATATCCAAATTTCTCAGATCTCCCAAGGACACAATACCAAACGATTCTCAAGGTATATATGAAATACCATGTTCAGACTGCCCGAGAAGTTATATTGGCCAGACTAACAGACGAGTAACTTCCAGAGTCTACGAACACGAACTTGCTGTGCGTCAGGCATCTTCCACTTCCGCACTTTATAAACATCGAGAAGACACAGGTCACAAAATAGACTTCAAAAACACAAAAACAATTTCCACCGAGAGAACTCTGCAAACCAGGATCATCCGAGAAGCCCTCGAGATAGAGAAGCGCCCCAATTGCCTCAACACTCGCGACGACGGACGTAGACTTCCCAATACCTGGAAGCCTCTCATTGCACGCATCAACTCATTTCCCACCAACCCAGTTCCCGCACATAGCTCACTTAGCGCCAACCAAGTTCCCGCACACAGCTCATCTAGCGCCAACTCAGTTCCCGCCCATAGTTCACCTTGCCCCAATACATTGCACACGGCCATTACAGCCACGTCCACTATAAATACAGTTCCTCAACCCACAATTCCTCAGTTCTCTCGAAGGAGTAGGCAGATTGAGACCTTAGAGAGAACCAGTGACGAGACATGGGGAGTAGGCAGATTGAGACCCCGACGTCAAGTCACAAAAACCGAACGTAATTATACCTGAGGAGTAGGCAGATTGAGACCTCAGCGTAGAATTACGTTTCAACCATTTATTAATTTTCTTTCTTTTTCAGTTCTTGAAAATGGCTCCAAAATCGGAGCCGAAACGTCGAATTTCAACAAATTCTAGACGCGGTTCAACCCGAACTTTTAGCTTTCATATATATATATATATATATATATATATATATATATATATATATATATATATATATATATATATATATATATATATATATATATATATATATATATATACATGATTATTTTCCTGGTTGGTAGGCCGACGTTCTTTATGATATAATCCCGACATAATTGATTGGCATTTTCAAGAAAGATTTTTGCATGTTGACAGCTATTCAATCGACAGTGAATTAGGTCGTTTAGTAGACTTCCATAGGACGACTCGGCGATAAAAAAGAAAGTTTCACAAATAGCTATCAAATGTTAAGAAAGCTGTTTGTTCACAGCAGTAATTAAAACTCTTAGTTTCAGTACAACTGATAAAAATGTATTCTATATTTACTAATGATAAATGAAACTGTAACAATAATAATAAAGAACAAGCACCTTTGCTGAACATTTCTTGCCGAATTAATTAGTTCAATGGAAGTGAGACAAAACTTTGCAATTTGACAATTTAAAAATGAAATCTTTCAGCATTTCCCAGAGGTCAAAGTCCATAGGCGTTAGGTGCGGTGACCTGACTGGCCCACGATTGGGTCTGTGGTTGTTCCAACTATTGCCAATATTTTCACCCCAAAAATTGTTGACAAATGAAGTGTTTTGATGCAAAGCCCTGTCTTACTGAAAATATATTTTCCTGAGCTCCATTAAGAAGCGGTAATTCATTAACAAGGGGTTCAATTTATTTTCTTGAAATTTCTAAATACTTCTGAAATGTGAGAATGTCATTATAAATAAACGGGCGGATAATTCTTTCCCAACTTCTCTGCACACAATAGAATGAAGATTTTGTTGTGCCCAAGTATAAGAATTGTAGTGGTTGAAAATGTCGCACTGCTTACATAAGCTTTTTCCAAATACAATTTATCAAAAAAATGAAGCACTTGGTTACAATTTTCCAGGAACCACTGGCAAAATCCATGCGGCGTTCAAAATCTCCTGGTTTGAGTTTATGAACTTTTCTGGTCCTGTATGGCTTGAATTTGTACTTTTTCACAATGCACCTAACGTTAGTTCTGCGTAGGCCTATTGATATTTTTTTATTTCGCGTTTTTGTTTTGGGATAATTTTCAACAGCTCCTAAAACGACTATTTCTTCCAACTCCATATCCCTTACTTACATAGAATTTTGGATTTTTTTTGTTCAAATTTACCACAATCAATTAGGTTGTATCGCAATCTTGTAAAAATGTCTCTAAAAGGTTGTATTCTCTCTGGATACCTCTTGTGGTACAAATTGCTTGATGCCTCTGCGTTTTACCCGGTTTGTAAACACACTGACATATCCCATTTTTTCATTAATAACTGAACTATTGATATATGATTTGAAAGAATAAATGACTTGGAAATGTTTTCACAGAAAAAAAGAATTTTTGACAGTTACAGTAACTTTTCGAAAATGCACATTCTCGAAAAACATGCTATAACTCGGAATCGATGATATCGCAATTTTATGACTATAATCTAGAACAAATTGATTTTTGATTTATTGATTAATAATATTTTAATATTAACAATACTCGACATAATCGGTTCAGATTTGCTTCTTCGTGAGCATGTCAAGCTATTCAGTTATATATTATTTGAAACCTCATTTGCAAAGTGTTGCTTGATTAAATATATCAAAATATGTAGTTTTGAACAATTCATTGCCCTACATTTCAGTATATAATCATTCGCTCTCAATACTACTAACAAGGGTTCTTTTGCATAAGTCTTGAACGAAATTTCTTATAAATTGGTGTTTCATATTGCGCAGCCCTCTCGAATTGTATTCTCCAAATGCTGAATCCCATAAGAAAAGGTCCAACTACGTTAAATCTGGCGATCGAGGTGATCGATTTCGTCCTATAACTTTGCCTTCGAACATTTTATTGATGTACTGCTTTACTGCAACAGTTTGGTGTATTGGTGCGCCATCAAGATGGTATCATAACTTTTGTCTGGTATTACGGTTCATATTATCCAAAACCTCATTGAATAAAAAATGTCCGTAACTGAAAGGTGAGGGTTTTCTCTGAAGAAATATGGTCCAACTACTTGACCTCTCTCTCTCTTATCTGTCCACGAAAATTTACACAGAAATAGAAAATCATTCTCTTTCTTCTTGAAACCAAAAAAAAAAACCCCAATCGGATATCGAAATCACGTTATTTCGATGTTTTAAGGTCAGGTAGCCGAGTGGTTAGACTCAATGCTTTTCAATCATTCTGGCTTACCGGTTGGTTCAAAGCCCAGCGACTTCAGTTTATTTTTCTGATGGCCTGAGAAAGTGCTAGGAATCGCACATTATTCAGGAACAAAACTGAGAGTCACAGATAGTTTAAGTTTGGCAGAATAATACTTTGACACTACACATTTTGTTTGTGGTGGCACTGGTGGCCTACTATTTATTCAATTATTAACGAAAAGTGTGTTTGTAGAGGATCAACGAAATCAAAAGAAATAGTTTTTTAGTCTGAGTTTTATTGCACTGGTTTTTGAACCAAAGAGAGATTTGTTACTAATACTTCTTCAGCGATTTAACCGGGTCAAGTTAAATCATCAACAAAAAGCGATATTGCTGAATAAAATGTGCTCTAAAGATATTACTGTTTATTTTTTTTTATTGTTATGAGTTTTTCAGTTGTATTCGTTGAATGAAAAATAAAGCTTTTGTTATTTTTTCCAAAAAACCGTAAAACTGTTCATACTTTGCGAAGCTTGTGCTTGAGTTTTCAGATTGGATTTTCAATTTCTTTCCAAACGAGGTTTCAAATAATAAATAATATCATAAACTGAATAGCATGACATGTTCACGAAGAAGAAAATCTGACCCAATTATGTGTTTTGTTTTCAAATAAACATATTATTAAAAAATAGCAAAAAAATCATTTTGTTTAGATTGATGAAATTTGGTATATAGTCATAAAATTGCAAAAAAAAAAAAAAATTCAAATGCCCTTTTTCGAATGATAAGTGTTCATGATAGTTTTGGTATGATTCAAAGCAAATACCAATGCCAAGTCCAGGTATGATTCAAAGCAAAGACCAATGCCAAGTCCAGTTTCATGCAAGTCTATTGATAAAAAATATTCCAGTATATTATCGACTTTAATAGTGTTACTGAGTATATACAGGGCTATTCGAGTTTAAAATATAGAAAAGGTTGTTGAATGGGGGCAAAGTTGCGAATTTCAGAGGTTAATACTTGAAATCTCAAATTTCATTTTTAAATACGAACTTGTATTTTTTTATTGTATATTTTCAAATGCTATTATTCATGTTTCATATTGGCGTAGTATTTTTATCCGAACTACAGAGTGTTCTGGAAGTATTGAACTATTTTCTGTAAAACTTCTAACAAAAATTCATTCCTTAATAGCGGTAGGTAATTGAAAAATGTCAACAAGTTATCAATTCAGTTCTTATTCTCTGATATTTTTCGATTACAGCTGTTATGGAATTGAAAAATTTTGAAATGTTACTTCTATATAATAGTTCAATACTTCCAAAACAGTTCAGAAAAAACTAGACCAACATAAAAAATTACTCAGCAATAAAAAAATACCGTTTGTACGATACTTTGTATATAATTCTCTTTCGCGTATTTGGATAGTCTACAAAGAGTTGCTTTGGTAGTTTGGTAATTGAATAATCTTCACAAAATAGAAAGATATTGACTAAAGATTTTTCCTGTATAACTCCAGAACCAAAGAACCTAGATCAGATTTTTTTTCTTTCACGTAATTAACCTCTAAAATACGCAACTTTGTCCCCATTTAACCACCCATCTCTATTTACCGTTACCGAGATCCACATGCATAGACTCTAATTTGAATAGCCCTGTATAAAAGCAGTTAATATACTCAATCAATATACTTTATTGTCATGACATGTATAAGTTAATAAAAAACTTGGGCTTATGATATAAACTTTTTTTTTATTCTTGTTTCTTTCATATAGGAATGATACCCAGAGCCATAGACTTGATATTCAAGACAATTGGAAACCTAAGAAAATCTTACTGGAAATATGAAGTCAAAGTAAGTTTCTTAGAAATTTACAATGAATGTGTTCGAGATTTGTTAGATCCTGACGTCAATCGAAGTTCTCTTGAAATTCTCTATAATGAAGGAAGAGGCATAACTGTGAATAATTTGAATATTCAAGCAATCAATTCACCTGAGGAGTTTGACGAGTTGATAAAAATTGCTCAAAAGCATCGAATGGTGGCTACCACTAACTTTAATGAACACAGTTCTCGATCCCATGCTGTATACAAAATTTATTTGTACGGTTCAAATGAAGAATTCAAATGCTCCTATTCAGGTTCTGTTAATTTGGTGGACCTAGCAGGTTCTGAAAGGGCAAAAACAAGTTCGGGTGATAGATTGGTTGAAACTAGAAGTATCAACAGTAGTCTCTCCGCTTTGGGAAGTGTTATGTAAGCTTTGTATAACAAAGAAAAATATATTCCTTACAGGAATTCAAAGTTAACATACCTACTTCAAGAAATAGAAATAGATTGAAAAATTGAATTTTATGTTAACAAAAAGTATATTAACATAAAATTCAATTTTTCAACTCATAAAAACACTAAATTAATATTATCTGTAACTTATGTTCAATTTTCATTTTATACTTAATTTTCAACTCGGTTGCAAAGTATCATATGATTAATGAATATGCTACTCATTCATAGAATTTATGAATGAATAGAAACTAAAGCTAGTAGCATATAAATATTTTGTACAGGTTATTCATCATCATCTATGTTTGACTAAGAGTGAGTAAACATTTTTTTACAAAAAAATTTTTTACAAAAAAATTTTTACTCACTCTTAGTCAAACATTTCTCTGGACCAACATATACAATATATAGAATATTCCAAACAATTATTTTCAAACAACATATTAAAAATGTAGTAAACAAAAAATAATCTGATAACATACAAACTATAGATTTTTAGTAGATTCATTGATATTTACACATTGAATTTTATGTTAATATACTTTTTGTTAACATAAAATTCAATTTTTCAACTCATAAAAACACTAAATTAATATTATCTGTAACTTATGTTCAATTTTCATTTAATACTTAATTTTCAACTCGGTTGCAAAGTATCATATGATTAATGAATATGCTACTCATTCATAGAATTTATGTTTGACTAAATTAATATTATCTGTAACTTATGTTCAATTTTCATTTAATACTTAATTTTCAACTCGGTTGCAAAGTATCATATGATTAATGAATATGCTACTCATTCATAGAATTTATGAATGAATAGAAACTAAAGCTAGTAGCATATAAATATTTTGTACAGGTTATTTATCATCATCTATGTTTGACTAAGAGTGAGTGAATGATAAATTTAAAATACGGGGTTATAATTTAATTTTCATTATCTTAAAATTATGAAATAAAAACGGAAACAAATTCTAGAATCAATCCAGCTTGATATAATTTGAGCGTTCCATTAATCACGAGCAACTAGTTGGAAAATACTTAGAGCGAATTCCATTAAAAGTTTATGAATTTGGGATGAGGTGTTTTTCTTTGAGAATCAGTATTATTCTCTGAAAATATTCTGCTAGTTAATTACTTTTTTAAAATTAAAATTACAGAACGTCGTACTTGATTTTTTAACAAGTGATATGGTGTGTAAAAATATATATCTGCACAAATAATATTATTGGTGATCCAACTAATAATGCTCCAAAGTTTCTATAATATAACATTATCACGGAAACATTCTTCAAATCATCCTTTCCACTTTTGAAAAGTCAAACATGTTCCAACATCAATAATGATAAACTAAATTAATATAAAAGCATAAATCATTAATTATATGAAATATTCCAAGAGAAACTTTCAAATAATTTTTTAACTGAGAACAATGACAAAAAACTTCAAATCAATCACCAAAATTTAATCAAACTTTTTTCAAACGGATAATTAATAATGGAATTTATTGCCCTTCAAGACTAGATTTTATCTTTGGTTTCACCATAAATTTATTTGAAAGTTTCTCTTGGAATATTTTATATAATTAATGAGTTGAAAATTAAGTATTGAATGAAAATTGAACATAAGTTACAGATAATATTAATTTAGTGTTTTTATGAGTTGAAAAATTGAATTTTATGTTAATATACTTTTTGTTAACTTAATTGATGATATTTGTCTTCATTCCAGTGAACCTGATATTTGTTAGATAATCCAGTGTATATTTGTTTATAGAAAAATAAAGATTGCAAAAATATTTTTTATTTTAATTATTCAGCCTTCCCTTCACATTGCAGATTATTTAGCAAGGAGTGGGCTTTTCAGTCTACAGTATCTATCCTTCAGGAAGTTAACATCATATGGGAAAAACTTTTAATAATAATTTTTTTTGAAATTTGGCTTAGGCTTCAAGTTCTGCTTTAAAACAAGGTGAAACGGCTTACTCGGAGGGGTCACGTGACTTTCGCTACCTGTAAAAAAACATTTTTTCAAAATATTAATCTACATGCCAAAAGATATACTGATGATAGTCGACTGGGCCTTGTTCGCGCCATGAAATGTTCAAGAAATGGTTGAAAATGGCAGATAGCATGAAAATATTTCATGCACTGAAAATTCGTTCATCTGCTCAGATAATTTCTCTCCACAAGATATTTTGATAGTAAATAGTAAAGCTTTTTCCGAGTATGAATGCCATACCTGTTTTGAACTTTGACTTAATTATTGATGAAGAAAGTTAACAATTCCCCACCACATAATTCATATGGCTTTAATTTTTTTCCATAATACCAACTGAAGAAAAGGACCAAGTTCTACCTCTCACTAAGACATATCAGTACTACAGAAACATTTTCTTGCTTATGAATGTACTGTAACGATTTCGAGACCGGCCCCGAGACCGGCCCTGATCTTATTAATTATGCACCCTCGTTCAACTACAGCTGCATATCTGCTGGCGTACGCATCGCCGAGAACAAGCTGGAATAATCGATTGTTCGATACTATTCGAAGAGCCATCTAGATGAAATGTTCTATACTCCTGAATATTCGAGAGCCGTGAATGGAAACTGCTTGGGAGTATATAAGCGGGACAGTCAAAATTCAGAGTTAGTTACAGTTCCAGAGTTCGCAGATATAGACTAACACCGTAGAAATAAAATAGTGAAGTAATGTTTTAGTGAATAATTGTTGTAAATACTGTTTTAAATAAATTAGGAAAATTAGTAAGTGCAGTTTTACTACATTGTTGTCAGAAGTCGGATGTTTAAAATAAACAAGTGTTAAAGTGTTCGTCGCGTTGAAAAACTGATAGACATTTATCGCGCCTAATAGACAGTTAGTGAGTGACCCGTTGAACATTTGAGTGCAAAGTGGACAATAAACTGAAAACTTTTTGTGTGAAATAAATAATAGACTGATATTTCGGCAAAGACAATAAGAGGCAAAATGTTTCCGAGAAGAGTTCACCTAGCTGACCTTAAAGTTAGTGAATTAAAGCAAGAGTTAGAGGAGCGAGAGTTAGAAACAACTGGAAAGAAGGCCGTACTCCAGAAAAGACTTGCAGATGGACTGATTGAAGAAGGAGAAGACCCCGAAACGTTCTTATTCGAATTTTCTGGAGTTGATTTGAGTTCCATAATGAATAAACTCGACGAGACCACGAAATCCTTGGAAGATAAATTTCTGGAAAATTCGAACAGTTTGAAGGAGGAACTTCAACAAAATTCTGTGAGTTTGAAGGAGGAACTTCAACAAAATTCTGTGAGTTTGAAGGAGGAACTTCAACAAAATTCGGTGAGTCTGGAAGATAAATTTCTTCAAAACTCGAAATATCTAGAAGAAAAGCTTCACGAGAATTCGAAAAGTCTAGAAGTGAAATTTCAAGAAAAGCTTCTAGAAAACTCTGAAGGCCTAAAAAGAGAACTTTGTGGTGTGGCAAATCGACTGGAAGGAAGAATAGGAGCCATTGAGAAAGAGGTGGATAAAATAAAAGATGATAGTGAGGATGAGATGAAAAAGATAAAGGAAACGCTCCACGATAAAATAAAAGATGGAATCGATGCCAGAAATCAAGCGAATCGTTGCAAGAATTTGAAGCAGATATTGCACGCTTGGTTCGTCTTGCGTACCCAGCTACACCGGAAAATTTAATGGAGCGACTAGCGGTCCAGGCATTTTTGGATGGACTTCGTGACCAGGAAACCCGGCAAGCCCTAACACTAGCTCGCCCCGCACATCTCGTGGATGCATTGGCACGCGCTCTGGAATTCGAAGCAGCAAAGCAATCCTGCAAAAGCCAGAGTAGAGTCCGGATGATCGAGGAAGACCCACAGCCACAGGAGCCCGCTAATATCGAGGCTGTCATGAGAAAATTAATGAAGGAAGTCTTGCCTGAAAGGAAACAAATAAGGTGCTGGAATTGCGGGAAAATTGGGCATGTGCGTAGCAAATGCCCAACTTTTAAAGAAGCGACACCGACACAGGAAAACTAAAGAAGGTCGATGAGGAGGGGCAGTCGTCGGCCTGTATCCAGCAAGCCCCAAATAACAATGCATATGTCGCTGTCCTTCAACGACAGAACAAAGTTGTTTTTGTAGACGGTCTCATCAACAACGAACCTCGTACCATGCTGCTTGATACAGGTGCGACTAGGACAATCCTTGGACCTACATTTGCCAAAATACCGGCAAGACTTGAATCGTCGAATTGGAAGCTACGCACAGCAACTGGAGAACCGGCAACTGTGTATGGTGAACTTCCAATTGAACTGACTTTGGGCAGCACTAAAGTGAAACATCGGGCTCTTGTAGCGGATATCGAGGATGATGCAATTATAGGTATGGACATCATGAATTCCAGAGGATTCGAGCTGAATTTTAAAGACGGCGTCCTTTGTGTGAACGGAGAAGAGCTGGTACTTCATGGGAGAAATGAAGAAATGGTTCGAGTTCTGCTGGCTGAAGACGTAAGCGTACCGGAGAAGGCTGAAACCATTTTGGAGGCTCGCCTGGATGGAGGTGCGAGCAGTGGAAACGTGGTGATGTTCGAGCCCAAGCTACATGATGAGAAAATTGGACGAGGAATTGCACTAGGAAAAACCTTGTTGCGTGCTGATAAATATGTGCCAATAAGGGTAATGAATGTCAATTATTACACGGTGACCTTGAAGAAGGGAACGATTTTGGGGCACTGCTCGTCAATTTCCTCTGTAATCAGGAGTGTACGTGGCACTGTTAGCCAAGCCAGTAACATGCCAGCAGAATTGGAGAAGTTGGTTGCTATCTCGTCCAAGGTCATGGGGCCAGCACAGAAGCCTAAACTGAGAGAACTAGTCAGGAAGTATCAGGACATCTTCGATACCGGAGTAGGCAGAGGCGGTAGAACAAAGGTGGTTCAGCACAAGATAGATACTGGAAACGCCCGACCAATCAGGCAATCAGCCAGAAGACTTCCTCTCGCCAAAAAGGAGGAGGCTGACAAAATAGTCTGCGACATGGAGAAAGACGGAGTCATCGAGCAATCCGACAGTCCCTGGTCCTCTCCAGTCGTGTTGGTGAAGAAGAAAGATGGATCAACACGGTTTTGCGTAGACTACCGTCAACTAAACAACGTGACGAAAAAGGACAGCAACCCTCTCCCAAGGATAGACGACACGCTAGACACGCTGGCTGGATCTACGATTTTCTCGACCTTAGATTTGAAAAGCGGATATTGGCAGGTAGAACTGGCCCAGGAAGATCGAGAAAAGACAGCTTTTACCATCGGCTCCGGATTATGGCAGTTTACAGTTATGCCATTCGGCCTCTGCAATGCTCCAGCCACGTTCGAAAGATTGATGGAGACGGTTTTGAAAGGACTATCATGGAAGACGTGTCTGGTGTATCTCGACGACATTATTGTGGTTGGCAGATCATTCGAGGACCATGTAAAAAACTTGGAAGAGGTATTTCAGCGACTGAGAAGCTCCGGACTGAAACTGAGCCCCAAGAAGTGTCATCTGTTTCAAAAAGAAGTACGTTATTTCGGCCACGTTGTCTCTGGGAAAGGAGTGGCAGTAGATGAGCAGAAGATCAAAGCTGTTAAGGAATGGCCCGTTCCGAAAGACATTCACCAGCTTCGAAGTTTTCTTGGCTTGTGCACTTACTATCACCGATACGTGCTGGGATTTGCAAACATCGCAAAACCACTGACCAGGCTCACGGAAGGACAAACAAAGTTCCAGTGGTCGGATGAATGCCAAGATTCATTCAGGAAGTTGAAAGGAGCTTTGATCAACGCACCAATCCTGAGCTACCCCCTTCCAGACGGGAAATTCATTCTGGACACGGACGCCAGTAACGTGGGACTTGGAGCTGTCCTGTCTCAGATCCAAGAGGGACAAGAGAAGGTCATTGGATACTTCAGCAAGACCCTTAGTAAACCGGAGCGGAATTACTGTGTCACCAGGCGGGAACTGTTGGCTGTTGTCAAGGGAGTTGAGCACTTCTACAAGTACGTGTATGGACGAAGATTCCTACTGAGAACTGACCATGCAGCTCTCAAATGGCTCCTACAGTTTAAGAATCCCGAGGGTCAAGTGGCACGCTGGATTGAGAGGCTCCAGGAATTCGACTTTGAGATCGAACATCGGGCGGGGACCAGCCATAAGAATGCGGATGCCCTATCGCGAAGACCATGTCCAGACGACTGTTCGCACTGCCGACGAACAGAGGAAAAGGAGTCGACACTCTGCAGAACCACGGCGATCGATGATAACTGGAATGACCACAAGATCCAGAAAGACCAAGAGAAAGATCCAGATCTTGGTTTAGTCATCGGCTGGAAGAAGAGTGATCGAAAACCGTCGTGGCAGGAAATAGCCAGTTGTTCTCCAGTCGTTAAAACTTACTGGGCCCAATGGAACTCTTTCACCTTAGACAATGGAGTCTTGAAGCGTGTGTTGGAGTCGGAGGATGGCGGGGAAGAAAGACGTCAGGTAGTAGTTCCCAGGAGCAGAAGACAGGAAGTGCTCCGAGAAATCCATGATGGGGTCGCCGGAGGACATCTGGGAGTGACGAAGACCCTCCAGAAAGTTAGGCAACAGTTCTACTGGGCCAATTGTCAAGCTGACGTCAAGGACTGGTGCAGAAAATGTGCTGTATGCGCTGCCAGTAATGGGCCTCGAACAAGACCTAAGGCCTCGATGCGCCAGTACAATGTGGGCAGCCCATTCGAAAGGATCGCCATTGACATCGCTGGCCCGTTCCCACAATCTGAACACGGGAACAAGTACATCCTTGTGGTGATGGATTACTTCAGCAAGTGGGCCGAAGCCTATGCCCTGTCCAACCAAGAAGCCGTTGCCGACGTCTTGGTGAAGGAGTGGATTTGTCGATTCGGTGTCCCGTTAGAACTGCATTCGGATCAAGGCAGGAATTTCGAGTCAAACCTGTTCCAGGAGATGTGTCAGATGCTGAACATCCAGAAAACGAGGACCACAGCTCTACATCCGCAGTCCGATGGAATGGTGGAGCGGATGAATAAGACGATAAACCGCCACCTGTCCAAGGTAGTCTCTGACCACCAGAAGGATTGGGACCAGTACCTCCATCTGTTCCTGATGGCGTATCGTTCCGCAGTTCATGAGTCAACCGGCCAAACCCCTGCAAGTGTTATTATGAGCCGAGAGCTGCGACGTCCATGTGATTCGAAGTTTGGGACGCCACCAGGACAAGAAACTGCGGGAGATGACTACGTCAGCAAACTGCGACAGAGAATGGACGACATCCATGAACGGGTCCGTTTGAACATCCAGAGTGCCAGCGACAGAATGAAGGAGACCTACGACATCAAGGCGGATGCTGGTGGATATCAGACAGGTGACCTTGTCTGGCTATACAACCCTAAACGTCGCCGTGGACTATCACCGAAACTTCGGAACTCGTGGGATGGTCCATATAAGATCATGAAAAGGATAAACGACCTCGTCTACCGCATATATAAGCATATATAGTCCACTTCAATAGGTTGTCCCCTTACGCCGGAAACCACGATCAAGTCCGCACCGTCAGATCACCGGAGGACGAAATGACGTTTCAGAGGTTCATGTCCCTGTACTCGAACGGACAGAAAGTTCAATATGGGGTAACCCGAGAGGAGTCACGAGATCTTTTCAAGGTGCCTGCCAATTACGCGTTAGCTCACTGTGTGGCAGAAGATCTCCAAATGTCCAGAGGCATTGCAGTAGTTTTCTCCAAGAAGTTCGGTCGAATCCAGGACTGAGAGAACAGAATCCGGAAGTTGGAGGGGTGTTAGAGCTGAGGAAAGGCCAGAGAAACATCTACTATCTGGTTACCAAGAAGCGTTCTCGTGATAAGCCGTCTTATGAAGATGTTTGGAAGAGCCTTACGAGATTGAGAGACACGATGCTGGACCAGAATATTGTAGACCTGGCAATCCCAAAATTGTCCTGTGGGCTTGATCGGCTGGACTGGAGAGTTATAAGAAGCATGTTGGAGACAATATTCAGATCCAGCGGCATCAACATTCTGGTGTGCTCCAACCATCTTCCTCGACCCAAAATGAAGACTGTGGAGTGCTACTTCCATCGAACGTCCAGGTGCAGATATGGAGAATCTTGCAGATATCTTCACACTCCAAGAATGACGTTTCGAGGCGAAACGTCTTTAAGAAGGGGGCAATGTAACGATTTCGAGACCGTCCCCGAGACCGGCCCTGATCTTATTAATTATGCACCCTCGTTCAACTACAGCTGCATATCTGCTGGCGTACGCATCGCCGAGAACAAGCTGGAATAATCGATTGTTCGATACTATTCGAAGAGCCATCTAGATGAAATGTTCTATACTCCTGAATATTCGAGAGCCGTGAATGGAAACTGCTTGGGAGTATATAAGCGGGACAGTCAGAATTCAGAGTTAGTTACAGTTCCAGAGTTCGCAGATAGAGACTGACACCGTAGAAATAAAATAGTGAAGTAATGTTTTAGTGAATAATTGTTGTAAATACTGTTTTAAATAATTTAAGAAAATTAGTAAGTGCAGTTTTACTACAGTACGTTTAGTTATTCTAGTTCTTCTCAAAAGAATAAGGGTTCAACACAATTACTCATGAGTATTTAAAAAATTGTTTTTAAAAATTCTTTTAAAATTGTTTATTCCGTTAACCAGCTGTCATCCCCCTATGAACGACAGCCCTCAGAAGTCGAAACTTGTGCGAGCTAAGGATTAACGAGGTCTTACCTTTTATCGTGCGATTCCTAGCACGTTTGCATTCTTATTCTCTGTCCATTTATAATTTTCCAATATTTTCAGTTACCTACTTCGCCAATAGCATAGTTTGGTCTGATCATTTACTCATTTGAACATTCATATTTTTTCAGTGTTCGCGAAATTTATAAAAATTTATTAGAGAAAAATTGAAAAATCTTGCAACAAAAGATGTTCAGGACACTCGGCGTCTCAAAAACCACAAGTTAAGAGTGATATCCGTGAAGAGCATTTCTTTCTTTTCTGAAGATTTGAAACATCCCCAGTTTTATGGAGAAGAAGCAAATATGAAAAGTATCGAAACAGATGATACATTATTTTATTCATTTAATTCCACATTACCTTGGCTAAAAAAAGGCTCATAGAATAATTTGTAATAATCTTCAAGGATAAAAATATTCCTGGAATATTCATTTGATATTCTTTGTGAATGTTCTCTCATCATCCATTTGGATGATTGAGAGAACGTTCTATGAATATTCTGTGCTATCTGGGTTTATGCAATGGGTTAAGATGTTATAATTGTAAGAATGTAAGAATTGACAGAAAAATTCCACATGAATCGAGATAAAAATAGTGTAGTAAAAATACTCCTATAACGGTTTGAATTAATTCACTTAGTAGCAAAATCTATAATATATGCCGTCAAACTAATTTATATCACTACTATGTATACCGCTAGCCTAACTGTTTATTGTCTACTTAAGACGTCTACTTTTCAACTTCGCTTCCGCAAGACGCCTCGAAGGTTCAAGGTTTGACGGCTCGAATTTATTTAGATGGCTCTCGTCCGTTCTCGACAAGTGATTGCAATAGTCAGGTGTTTTTGCTGTTTTTGTCAACCAGCTGCACCCTTACGAGTAACCCTCAAAAGTCTTCGAGAGACTTGTACGAGCTAAGAAATACAAGTCCCTTGACTTTTAACGTGTGATGTCATGTACGGACTAGAATTCAAACTATTTAAGATGTTCCAAGAACGTCGGTCACCCATTCAAACGGATGACCGCAGTCAGCATTGTTTGACTTCCGTTATATCGGCATTACACCCGATTGACTTATCCGCTACAGCTGCCTTCTTGGTGTAGTGGACAGGTCCGGCTCTAGCTCGTTACATTGGCCACGTCTTACAGACATTCTGTTCCAAAATGTTATCATTGGAGTGTGTCGATACCTTCATGGTTTCCCACTCATATATGTACGTTAAAGTTCGATGGAATTAACTCTACACAGTCTTCATGTTTGGTCGTGGAAGCACACCAAAATATTGATTCCGCTATATCTGAATGTAGTCTCCAATATACTTCTTATAATCCTAGAATCCAACTCGTCAATCCAACACGACAAGTAGTTCTGGGATTGCCAGGTCCACAATCATATCTCTTAGTTTGGTGAGGCTCCTTCAGACATCTACATACGACGGTTTATATCAAGAATATTCTTCTTGTTCACAGGTAGAAGATGTTTCTCTGGCCCATCTTCAACTGTAACGCTCCTCCAACTTCTGAATTCCATTCTCCTAGTTGACTGTAGGTGATCGACGCATTAAAAAGGTCTCATGGATATCTTCTCTATGAACTTTTGGAACGTCATCTCATCATCGAGTAGTCTGACGGTCGTAATTTCTGGCGTAAGAAGCCAACCTACTGAACTGAACTTCCCGTCAGTGCCGGATTTAAGCACAGGCAACATAGGCAGTTGCCTATGGGCTGCCACCACACCATAAAAAAATTTAAAATAAATCAATAAAGGCTCAGTAGAACCAAAAAAACACTGAGTTTTGTTACAAATAGACGAAAAACTCATTTTTATCTTTGAGCGAGAAAAGTTAACATTTAAAAATCTGCGAGATCAAGTAGCACGAAATATGAACACAAATGGTCTTTCGCACATTCTACTGCGCCGCGCTAAACCAATAGCAATAGCGGAAAATGGCGTGTCACTCGGCGCGCGAATAATTTTTGCCATTGAAAGAGCAGAATTTTTTCCATTGAGAAAGCGACTGAGACGCGTTTATGAAGCTATAATAGAACGGCGTCTCGCTCTCTCTATGGAAAAAGTCACGACGCCGCCGCGCCATGCGCGCGTACTTATGCACCTCACTCGACATGAATAAACTGTTTTTTTGTATAGGCAATTGAGTATCAAACGTCAACAGGTGTATTAATTAAATAATGAATGTGTAGATATTATCGATACGTTTATTGATGTGAAAATCAGACGAAATATATTTTAGTTTTTTTCTAGTTTAATTTTGAATAAATTTTGTGTTAGCCAACTTATTTAGTTGCTTTCTTCTTTACCTTGACCTTAATAGAAACTTTCAACAGTTAACCACAAACGATTTGAGTGCCTCCACCACATGCTCTGCCTATGGGCCGCCGAAGTCTAAATCCGGCGCTGCTTCCCATCTCAGTTTCTCTCGGAGTTGCTTATAGCTTCGGTAGAAATCGTTCATCATCTTCATGTATGTACGAGTTTTGCAACTTTGGTGAGAGGCCACGACATCGCTTGGTGTTGTACAGCCAAACTATGTAACCGGTTTGAAATCCACCATGCCTTGATATGATAGGACTCCTTCATTTACTCGCTGGCACCTTGGATGTTCAAATGGACTCGTTCATAGATGTCGTTCATTCTCTGCTAAAATTTGCTGACGCAGTCCTCTTCCGCACCGACAGTGTCTGTCCAAACTTCAGGTCACAGGGAAGTCGCAGCTCTCGGCATGTGGGGGTTTGGCTGGTTGATTCATGCACTGCTGAACACCAATAGGCCATCAGGAACAAATGGAGTTACTGGTCACAGTATATTGGATGGTCGGAAGGTAGTGGATTAGTGGTGGTTTGTCGTCCTATTTCATCCGTTCCAACATTTAATCGGGCTGTGGGTGATGTAGTTGTTAAGCTGTTCTAGTCTTTACACATTTCCTAGAACACGTTTCACTGAAATTTTTTGTCTGGGTCCTAATTCAGCTTAAATAGAACACCGAATTGACTTTTCCATTCCTTTACCAAGACATCGCCGAGACGGTGGAGGCTTCTTTTGGTTGGAAAGGAGATAGGCTTTGTGGTTGGGCAGGGCATAGCTTACTGAAGTAATAGTCCGTTGCCAGATTATGGAAAAGGCTCGGCAGCTATGTCAATAGCGATTACTTTCATCATGAAAAACATTCAAATATTTTTCATGGGGAACTGGATGTACTTGACGAAAGGCATATTCCAAAATAAAATTAAAATCCAGCTTTCCGCCCATTTAGTATGGCAAACGTCGAACAGAAAATAATTCAATAGCCCATACGACTGCCGAATCACCTTTACCCAATGTCTGATGGAAGTTTTTTCACAAGATCACACTGCAATACTTCCTGTAACAACCATACCATATGGTAATCGAAAACCAGTCACCTGATCATTAGTGCAGACCCGGTCACAACATGCAATCAGTTTTTAACTGGCCCTACGATAAGCACTTCGACTAGTAGCCACACTACGTTTGAAGTCAAAGAAACCAATTTCATCACGAAAAATATTTAAATATGAATTATTTGAGTTATTTTCGGTTCGACGATTGGCGACAATCTAGTCTGCGAGCCCTCGTACAAAATCCAAAGTTATAACCAGCAATTTTTGACTTAGCGTACTGTTTAAGTGTGCCGAGTCCGACAAGATTTCGCAGAGAGAAAACCATTACAGTGGTAAGTTTTCTTTTGACTCTCTGAAAAACATGTAAATTTCGCATTTATATTTAAAATAAGGTAACCAGCATTTAGTTTTTGAGATTTAAGTGGAACAAACATATTCACTAAAAGTGATCTAAAAAAAAATTATCCAACAAAATTTTGTTACTTCTTTGAACTTTGAACTTCTAGTTTGTACACCACTCAAAACGTGTCGATTTCACAACTTGTAGGTTGTCGACAGGCAGCAATCTGATTTTTCTAGGAGGAAGCATGCACCCCAAGTAAACATTCCTCCGCCCGCAAACACATGAATCACGCCTAGAAGAAACGCGAGCTTGCTGAGGAACGCAATCGAAGTTCGAGAGACATCTAAGAACTCGACGTGTAGTCCCGATTGATCGAGAATTGTAAATGAAATCTGCTTGCGGATATATAAGGCGCTCGGCGGCAGAGGGTAGATATACAGGCCGTTTCTTTTATCATGTGGTAACATTGCTATATTCTAAACCGTAATAGATACAGAGACGATTAAATGGGAAAAAAGGTAACTATTGTGGTGAGCAGTTTATAAATTGGCCATAGAAAATTTACGGGGATTCTCGCCCTTCCCAACTTATACAGGGAAAACTGAAAATGCGTTTTTCGTTTTTTTATGAATAGAATTGTTATTTCAGAAAATATATAAAAATGAAAAAGGAAAGTTTTATTGTATTCAAAATGTACTAGAACTACGTAACGATAAATTTTTAATCATAGGTTTTGTGTCAACACCGCCATCATCAACTATTTTTTTCAAACACGGACCTGTCTATTTCATCACAAATATTGATAGAGCGGTAAAATCACAATTCGGTGGTATTTCACACTCGACATTTTTATAACGTTTCATATAAAATAACTAGCATCATCAGTTGACACGAAATGTTCAATTAAAAATTTATCATTACGTAATTCTAGTACATTTTGAATACAATAAAACTTTCCTCTTTAATTTTTTTATATTTTCTGAAATAACTATTCTATTCGTAAAAAAAACGAAAACAGCATTTTTAGTTTTCCCTGTATAAGTCGGGAAGGGCGAGAGTCCCCGTAGATTTTCTCTGACTAATGTACTGCTCACCACAATAGTTACATTTTATCCCATTTAATCGTATTTGTATCTATTACGGTTTAGAATATAGCAATGTTACCACATGATAAAAGAAACGGCCTGTATAGTCACAGAGAGTTACAAATACAGTTCGGGAGTTCGCAGATAGAACCACAGTAGATATGAATTGAAATAGTCTATGTTTTAGTTGAATAATTGTTTGAGTAGTGTTTTAAAAACTGATAGACATTTATCGCGCTTTGTAGACTAGTGACACGTTGAACATTTCAGTGTTTGCGAAGTGGACAGTTTTGGCGTCGCGAGAGAATAAACTGAAAACTTATTGTGTGACATAAATAATAGACTGATTAATCAGTTGAAGGCAATAACAGAAAAAATGTTTCCGAAGAGAGTTCACTTGGTTGACCTGAAAGTAAGTGAATTATTATAGCAAGAATTAGAGGAGCGTGAATTAGAAACAACTGGAAAGAATGCCGTACTCCAGAAAAGACTTTCAGATGGACTGATTGAAGAAGGAGAAGATCCCGAAACGTTTTTATTCGAAGTTTCAGGAATCGACTTGAGTTCAATTATGAATAAACTCGAAGAAACTTACTGAGTCTCTGAAAGAAGAACTTCAACAAAATTCGGTGAGTTTGGAGGATGAATTTCTTCAAAATTCAAAAAGCCTGGAAGATAAAGATAAGCTTCTAGAAAACTCGGTCAGCTTGAAAAATATAGAAGATCTGGAAAATTCGAATACTCTGAAAAAAAAAGAACTTTCGTGAAATTTAGAAGAGAAGCTTGAAGAAATTTCGATAAATCTAGAAGTAAAGCTTCTAGACAACTCGCATAGTTTGGAAGATGAACTTCTAGAACATTCGGAGAACTTGAGAGAAGAGCTTCTGGAAAATTCAAATGGTCTGGGGAGGAGCTTCTAGAAAATTCAAAAAGCCTGAAAGAAGAAGTTTGTGGTGTGGCGAATCGATTGGAAGATAGAATTGGAAGCGTCGAGACAGATATCGAGGAAATAAAAGGTGGAATCGAGACAGAAATCGGCAGTATAAAGGAATAATAATAATAATAATAATAATTTATTGCACTCATCGCAACATTACAAAAAAGCAGTACAAGCCAGTCAAACAAAAAGTATAGTATAAGTATAAAAGTTATAAACTAATTATGGTTAGCTTTAATGTTGGGCTAAGTATTCCTCAATAGAGTATGGCTCAGGATCACAGAATAGTTTAATGAGTGGTTTCTTTACAGAATCGAAGTCCGGTGACGATTTGAAGGAAGAAGGTAAATGATAGAAGAATTTAATGCTTGAAAAGAGAGCACCTCTTTCAACTGAAGATAATCTGTGCGATGGTACATTATAGTTAATATTATGTCTGGTATTATGGAAGTGTTGTGTTCTATATTCAGTGATGAAGTAATGATTGTTGCGGAAGATAAACTTGATACATTCAAATATGTATAATGCCGGAATGGTGAATAACCTAAGTGGCTTGAAATGGTTTCTGCATGCATCTAAGTATCTAAGACCTGTCATAATACGGAGGGCCCTTTTTTGAATTTTAAAAACACTGTCTGCATCGCTGCAGCCTCCCCAAAGGATAATACCGAAGCGAGCATGAGAGTAAAAGTTGGAATAGTAGAATGTTTTGACCATATTGCTGTTAGCGTATTTAGCTAAAACTCTGATGCCATAGCAAGTCTGATTCAATTTTGAGCATACATTATTAATATGGTAATTTAATTTTAATGTTTCCTCAATTGTAATTCCTAACAATTTAACATGGTCAGAGAATTCAATTTTATGTTGATTGAGCATAGCATAAGGAAACAATCAGTAAGTTGAAAAAGCAAATTGATTCTGCACACACCAGAGAAACAATCAACAAAAATGCAATGCCAGACTTAAGTTTGGACTTAGATGAAGTCCAAAGGGACATAAAAGATTTCAAGGTCAGTACGGAACCAGGAAAGCTCTCATTGAAACCGTCTCAGTTTGACGGAAATACTCCATGGGCAAACTACCGCCAACAACTTGAATCTGCTGCCAAAGCGAACGGATGGAATGCTGGGGAAAAGGCTATAGCATTGACACTGGCATTGTGTGGCGAAGCAACAGATATTTTACAAACTTTCACCGCCCAACAACAGGAGGACTATGAACAGCTAGTAAAACACTTTTGAGCATACATTATTAATATGGTAATTTAATTTTAATGTTTCCTCAATTGTAATTCCTAACAATTTAACGTGGTCAGAGAATTCAATTTTATGTTGATTGAGCATAGCATAAGGAAACAATCAGTAAGTTGAAAAAGCAAATTGATTCTGCACACACCAGAGAAACAATCAACAAAAATGCAATGCCAGACTTAAGTTAGGACTTAGATGAAGTCCAAAGGGACATAAAAGATTTCAAGGTCAGTACGGAACCAGGAAAGCTCTCATTGAAACCGTCTCAGTTTGACGGAAATACTCCATGGGCAAACTACCGCCAACAACTTGAATCTGCTGCCAAAGCGAACGGATGGAATGCTGGGGAAAAGGCTATAGCATTGACACTGGCATTGTGTGGCGAAGCAACAGATATTTTACAAACTTTCACCGCCCAACAACAGGAGGACTATGAACAGCTAGTAAAACACTTGAAACTTCGCTATGGTCAAACTCACCTAGAACACATATACCATTCACAGCTGAAGAACCGATGCCAGAAATGAAGCGAATCCTTGCAAGAATTTGAAGCAGATATTGCACGCTTGGTTCGCCTTGCATATCCAGCCACGCCAGAAAGTGTTATGAAGCGAATAGCGGTTCAGGCATTTTTGGATGGACTTCGTGACCAAGAAACCCGGCAAGCCTTAACACTAGCTCGTCCCGCACATCTCGTAGATGCATCGGCACGCGCTCTGGAATTTGAAGCAGCGAAGCAGTCCTGCAAAAGCAAGAGTAGAGGAAGAAGATCCACAGGAGCCAGCTAATATCGAGGCTGTCATGAGAAAATTAATAAAGAAAGTCCTGTATGAGAGAAAACAAATAAGGTGCTGGAATTGCGGGAAAATTGGGCATGTGCGTAGCAAATGCCCAACATTCAAAGAAGCGACACCGACACAAGAAAACTAAAGAAGGTCGATGAGGAGGGGCAGTCGTTGGCCTGTATCCAGCAAGCCTCAAATAACAACGCATATGTCGCTGTCCTTCAACGACAGAACAAAGGTGTTTGCGTAGACGGTCTCATCAACAACGAGCCTCGCACCATGCTGCTAGATACAGGTGCGACTAAAACAATCCTTAGGCCTACTTTTGCCAAAACACCGGCAAGAGTTGAATCATCGAATGGGGGTTTCTAGTCATTTTCAGAAAAAATATATTGTAGTAAAACTGCACTAACTAATTTTCCTAATTCATTTGAAACACTATTTACAACAATTATTCACTAAAACATTTACTTCAATAACTATTTCAATTTATTTCTACTATGGCTATCTATCAGCGAACTCTGGAACTGTTACATACTCTCTGAATTCTGACTGTCCCGCCATCTGCTATACAGCGGCTGTATATAGTAGCATTTACAGTTTTCGATCTTTCCAGTCTGATCGGCGACTCCTAGAAACTTCGGTTATAGCGTTCGCGTCTCTTCCACGGATGAGTCATGTGTTTGTCAGAAGATAACTTGTTTACATTTCGAGTGTGGAGTGTAATTGGATGATCAGGGCCGGTCTCGAAATTGTTACATTGCCCCCTTCTTAAAGACTTTTCGTCCCGAAATGTCATTTTTGGAGTATGGAGATATTTGCATGATTCTCAATATCTGCACCTTGCTGTTTGATGGAAGTAGCACTCTGCGGTCTTCAGGTTTGGTTGTGGACGATGATTACAGCATACCAAGATCTTGACGCCGGTGGATTGGAATATCGTCTCCAACATGCTCCTTATGACTCTCTAGTCCAGTCCGTCGAGCCCGCAGGATAATTTTGGGATTGCCAGGTCCACGAGATTCTGCTCCACCATCAGGTCCCTTAATTTCTCAAGGCTGTTCCATACGTCTTCATAGGACGGTTTGTCTCGAGACTGTTTCTTGGTGACTAGATAGAAGATGCTTCTCTGGCCTTTCCGCAACTGAAGCACCCCTCCAACTTCCGGGTTTTGTTGCCGTAGTTCATGGAGACGACCGTACTTCTTGGAGAACACCACAGCGATGCCTCTGGACATTGGAAGGTCTTCTGCTACACAGTGGGCTAGCGCGTAATCCGCAGGCACTTTAAAAAGGTCTCGTGGTTCTTCTCGAGTCACCCCATGTCGAACTTTCTGTCCGTTCGAGTACAAGGACATGAATTTCTGGAACGTCATCGCATCCTCCGGTGGTCTGAGGGTGCGGACTTGGTCGTGGTTTCCAATGTAAGGGGCCAACCTATTGAAATGGACGACTCTGGGTTTTCCTCTAGGTGGTTTTTTAATTCGGTAGACCACGTCATTTATCCTCTTCAAGATCTCATAAGGCCTTCCCATGAGTTCCGCAACTTTGGTGATAGGCCTCGACGACGTTTGGGGTTGTACTGCCAATCCAGGTCACCAACCTCAAATCCTCCGGCATCGGCCTTGATTTCATAGGTCTCCTTCATTCGGTCGCTGGCACTCTGGATGTTCAAACGGACTCTTTCGTGGATGTCTTCCATTCTCTGCCGGAGTTTGCTGACATAGTCGTCTCCCGCAGTGTCTTGGCCTGGTGGCGTCCCAAACTTCAGGTCACATGGTAGTCGCAGCTCTCGGCCCATAATGATACTAGCAGGGGTTTGGCCGGTCGATTCGTATACTGCAGAACGATAGGCCATCAGGAACAAATGGAGATTGGTATTGGTATTGGTATTGGTGAGTATGGATGGTGATTGATGCGCTGCGACCTGATTAGATCTATTGTGCCCCATCTTCTTCTGCTGTCACAAGATGTTCTTGTTTACAGCAGCCCTTCAAGTCCCAATTCCTTCAGGAATTTTAGGATTTTGAGGGGGTCTGCTCGTGGTATTTCTCCCACGGTCAGCTGGTGTGATCCCAGTATATTCAATCTTTTGCGATGTACAGCGTAACACTCCATCAATATATGGTGGGGTGTTTCTGGGTGTTCCCCACATAATCTGCAGGTGCTGTCCTCCTCTAAGCCTAGCTTCCTCAGGTGTTCTTTGAGTCTGCAATGCCCCGTTAGAAATCCCGTGATTGTCTTTAGACTAATTTTGCTGAGGTTAATCAGTGTCTTTGATCTTGCTCGGTTGAAATTTCCGAGGAGATCTTTGGCCTGCCTCAGCCCTGGAAGTCTTAGCCAGTATGTTGCTCTCATTGCTTCTTCAGCTTTATTGAGTTCTTCTCGGAAGTAATATTTTCCAAGTCCGCAGAATGGTTCTGGCCCGATCAGTGGCGTTGCTGCGCCTTTCCGTGCCAGGGTATCTGCTTGTTCGTTGCCCTCTACTCCGGCGTGCCCTGGCACCCAGAGGAGGGTCACCTTATTGTTCCTGCCCAGATCATTAAGTTTGTCTAGGCATTCCCAAACCATCTTCGAGTTGATGTTGCAGGAGCTCAACGCTTTGATGGCTGCTTGACTATCGGAGAGGATCACGATTTCCTGGTTCCGGTATTTCCTATTGAGGTTGAACTGAATGCACCTTTCTATGGCGTGAATTTCCGCTTGGAAAATGCTGGGGAACTGGCCCATGGGTTCAGAGTATTTGGTGCGAGGCCCAAAGACCCCTGCTCCAGTTCCTTCGGGAGTTTTGGACCCGTCCGTATACCATGTTAAGGTATTCTTCCCCAGTGCTCGAATCGATTCTATGTTCCATTCTCGCTTGGTGTTTAGTTCCGTTCGAAAAAGTTTCTCGAAACTAAATTTCTTGGTAATTTCGTCAGTTGGGAGGTCGGCAAGGTGTGCACAGTTGGTAGGGGTTAAGCCCCTCGCGCCGTGTGCTGTCCCTATGAGTCCGACTTTAGCCAACCTGAGGTTTGCCTCCCAAGCAGTTCTCTTCACCATTATGTGGAGAGGAGTGAGGTCCAGAATGACCTCTATTGCTGCTGTTGGAGTCGACCTCATTGCTCCTGTTATACAAAGACATGCTAGTCTTTGCACTTTTTCCAAGATCTTCTTTGTTGTGGCGAGTTCGGTTCTGCCTTGCCATGCTACTGCCCCGTAGGTGATCATAGGTCTCACTATCATGGTGTACATCCATCGCAGTACTGATGGGTTACATCCCCATGTTTTTCCTGCAATGTTCCTGCACACCATCAGTGATGATTTTGCCTTATTAGCGATCTTTTCTACGTGTCTGTTCCAGAGTAGTTTTGAGTCTAGAGTAAGTCCTAGATACTTCACCTCTTGCTGCCATTCTAAGTCTGCTCCGTCGAGGCGAACAGTCCTTAGGTGCTGAACCTTTGTTCTTCTAGTGAATGGTACTACTGTGGTTTTTGATGAGTTAATTCTCAGCCCCACAGAGAGGCACCATCTTCTGGTTGTCTCTAGCTCTCTTTCTATGAGATCGCAGAGGGTTCCTTCGAATTTGCCTTTGGCCATGATGACTATGTCGTCCGCATATCCAAGGCAAGTGACTCCGCTCCCGGTCAGTGTTCCGAGTAGTTCGTCTACTACGAGACTCCACATCAGAGGTGATAGTACCCCTCCTTGTGGGCACCCCCTGTTTGTGCTGATCCGAAAGCTGCTCTCACCCACTTTCGTTTCAGCTGTTCTTGTGGCCAGCATTTGGCACATCCATCTGGATGTGGTTCTGTCCACTCCCTTGTTCATTAGGGCCCTCTTTATTGCTTCATGAGAGGTGTTGTCGAATGCCCCCTCTATGTCTAAGAAGGCGCAAATGGCCATTTCTTTGTGCTCAAGTGATCTCTGGATGCTTTCGGTAAGCACGTACAGAGCGGTTTCCGTTGATCTGCCCGCCCTATATGCATGCTGCCCGGAGTGCAATGGCACTCTCTCCAGTATCTCAGTTCTGATGTAGTTGTCTACCGTCTTCTCCACTGTCTTCAGTAAGAAGGATGAGAGAC
This sequence comes from Chrysolina americana, assembly GCA_958502065.1. Lineage (NCBI taxonomy): Eukaryota > Metazoa > Arthropoda > Insecta > Coleoptera > Chrysomelidae > Chrysolina > Chrysolina americana. Next base: position 37,680,314 of record OY293420.1, read on the forward strand.
AGATTGGTCTGAATGACTTCGGGAGGGTAGGGTCCTTCTTTCCCACTTTGGGAATGAAGGTTACCCGTGCTCTTCTCCAGTTGTTCGGTATGTACCCGAGTGCCAGACTAAATCTGGCTGCTTTAATGATGTACGGCAGTAGTTCCGTTTGCCCTTTTTGTAGAAGAGCCGGAAATATACCGTCAACTCCTGGTGACTTGAATGGTTGGAAGGATTCAATTGCCCATTTCACCCTTTGGGGAGTGCATATGGTCTTTGCTACTTCCCAGTCTTCTCGTTTGGCTCTGCCTGGTTCTTCCAGTGATCTGTCGGATTCAAATGGTATGCTGCCTGGAAAGTGCGTCTCCAGTAAGAGGAGAGCTCGTTGCTCTTCATCCTCTGTATAGCTACCATCTGTTCTTCTGAGTGACATAGGTCCTTGCTCTCTGCCCCTCGCCATGGTTTTGTATAACCTGGATGCTGCAGGGCTTGATGTGATTGTCTCACAAAAGCTCCTGAAGCTGTTCCTCTTGGCTTTCCTTATTTCTTTATTATATTTTGTCAGCCTTTCGGTGTATCCCTGCCAATCTCCGCCCCGCTTGGCTTTGGAGATACTGGTCCCAGTCTCTTTGGTGGTCAGAGACTACCTTGGATAAGTGGCGGTTCATTGTCCTGTTCATCCGCTCCATCATTTCATCAGACTGCGGATGTAAAGCCGTAGTTCGCGTCTACCGGATGTTCAGCATTCGACACAATTCCTGGAACAAGTTGGACTCGAAATTTCTGCCTTGGTCTGAATGCAGTTCAAGTGGGACACCAAATCGACAAATCCACTCCTTTAGCAGAACGTCGGCGACGGTTATGGCTTCCTGGTTGGGCAGGGCATAGGCTTCAGCCCACTTGCTGAAGTAGTCCATTGCCACGAGGATGTATTTGTTCCCGTGGTCAGATTGTGGAAACGGTCCAGTAATATCGATGGCGATTCTTTCAAATGGGCTGCCAACGTTGTACTGACGCATTGGTGCCTTAGGTTGCGTTCGAGGTCCATTACTTGCGGCGCATACAGCGCACTTTCTGCACCAGTCTTGAACGTCTGCCTGACAATTGGCCCAGTAAAACCGTTGCCCCACTTTCTGAAGAGTCTTCGTTACTCCCAGATGTCCTCCGGCGACCCCATCATGAATTTCTCGAAGCACTTCCGGTCTTCTGCTTCTGGGTACAACTGTCTGACGTCTTTCTTCTCCACCATCCTCGGTCTCCAACACACGCTTCAGAACTCCGTTGTCCAGAGTAAGGGAGTTCCATTGAGCCCAGTAGGACTTGATGGCTGGCGAATATCCTGCTACTTCCTGCCATGTCGGTCTTCGGTTACTCCTCTTCCAGCCGATAACTAAGCCAAGATCTGGATCTTTCTCCTGGTCTTTCTGGAGCTTGCTGTCATTCCAGTTATCATTTACCGCCGTTGTTCTACAAACTGTCGCCTCTTTCTCCTCTGCTCGTCGGCAGTGCGAACACTCGTCTGGACATGGTCTTCGCGATAGGGCATCCGCATTCTTATGGCTGGTCCCCTCCCGATGTTTGATCTCAAAGTCGAATTCCTGGAGCCTCTCAATCCAGCGTGCCACTTGACCCTCAGGATTCTTAAACTGTAGGAGCCATTTGAGAGCTGCATGGTCAGTTCTCAGTAGGAATCTTCGTCCATACACGTACTTGTAGAAGTGCTCAACTCCCTTGACAACAGCCAACAGTTCCCGCCTGGTGACACAGTAATTCCGCTCCGGTTTACTGAGGGTCTTGCTGAAGTAACCGATGACCTTCTCTTGTCCTTCTTGGATCTGAGACAGGACAGCTCCAAGTCCCATGTTACTGGCGTCCGTGTCCAAAATGAATTTTCCGTCTGGAAGGGGGTAGCTCAGGATTGGTGCGTTGATCAAAGCTCCTTTCAACTTCCTGAATGAATCTTGGCATTCATCTGACCACTGGAACTTTGTTTGTCCTTCCGTGAGCCTGGTCAGTGGTTTTGCGATGATAGCAAATCCCAGCACGTATCGGCGATAGTAAGTGCACAAGCCAAAAAAACTTCGAAGCTGGTGAATGTCTTTCGGAACGGGCCATTCCTTAACAGCTTTGATCTTCTGCTCATCTACTGCCACTCCTTTCCCAGAGACAACGTGGCCGAGATAACGTACTTATTTTTGAAACAGATGACATTTCTTAGGGCTCAGTTTCAGTCCGGAGCTTTTCAGTCGCTGAAATACCTCTTCCAAGTTTTTTACATGGTCCTCGAACGATCTGCCAACCACAATAATGTCGTCGAGATACACCAGACATGTCTTCCATGATAGTCCTTTCAAAACCGTCCCCATCAATCTTTCGAACGTGGCTGGAGCATTGCAGAGGCCGAATGGCATAACTGTAAACTGCCATAATCCGGAGCCGATGGTAAAAGCTGTCTTTTCTCGATCTTTCTGGGCCAGGTCTACCTGCCAGTATCCGCTCTTCAAATCTAAGGTCGAGAAAATCGTAGATCCAGCCAGCGTGCCTAGCGTGTCGTCTATCCTTGGGAGAGGGTAGCTGTCCTTTTTCGTCACGTTGTTTAGTTGACGGTAGTCTACGCAAAACCGTGTTGATCCATCTTTCTTCTTCACCAACACGACTGGAGAGGACCAGGGACTGTCGGATGGCTCGATGACTCCGTCTTTCTCCATGTCGCAGATTTTTTTGTCAGCCTCCTCCTTTTTGGCGAGAGGAAGTCTTCTTGCTGATTGCCTGATTGGTCGGGTATTTCCAGTATCTATCTTGTGCTGAACCACCTTTGTTCTACCGCCTCTGCCTACTCCGGTATCGAAGATGTCCTGATACTTCCTGACTAGTTCTCTCAGTTTAGGCTTCTGTGCTGGCCCCATGTCCTTGGACGAGATAGCAACCAACTTCTCCAATTCTGCTGGCATATTACTGGCTTGACTAACAGTTCCGCGTACACTCCTTATCACAGAGGAAATTGACGAGCAGTGCCCCAGAATTGTTCCTTTCTTCAAAGTCACAGGATAATAATTGACATTCATTACCCTTACCGGCACAAATTTATCAACTCGCAATAAGGTCTTCCCTAGTGCGATTCCTCGTCCAATTTTCTCATCATGGAGCTTGGGCTCGAACATCACCACGTTTCCATTGCTCGCACCCCCATCCAGGCGAGCCTCCAAAATGGTTTCAGCCCTCTCCGGTACGCTCACATCTTCAGCCAGCAGAACACGAATCATTTATTCACTTCTCCCGTGAAGCACCAACTCTTCTCCATTCACTCGTAGAATGCCGTCTCTGAAATTCAACTCGAACCCTCTGGAGTTCATGATGTCCATCCCTATGATTGCATCATCCTCGATATCCGCTACTAGAGCCCGATGTTTCACTTTAGTGTTGCCCAAAGTCAGTTCAATTGGAAGTTCACCATACACAGTTGCCAGCTCTCCAGTTGCTGTGCGTAGCTTCCAATTCGACGATTCAATTCTTGCCGGTGTTTTGGCAAATGTAGGTCCAAGGATTGTCCTAGTCGCACCTGTATCAAGCAGCATGGTACGAGGTTCGTTGTTGATGAGACCGTCCACAAAAACACCTTTGTTCTGTCGTTGAAGGACAGCGACATATGCATTGTTATTTGGGGCTTGCTGGATACAGGCCGACGACTGTCCCTTGTTTTGCTGCTTCGAATTCCAGAGCGCGTGCCAATGCATCCACGAGATGTGCGGGGCGAGCTAGTGTTAGGGCTTGCCGGGTTTCCTGGTCACGAAGTCCATCCAAAAATGCCTGGACCGCTAGTCGCTCCATTACATTTTCCGGTGTAGCTGGGTACGCAAGACGAACCAAGCGTGCAATATCTGCTTCAAATTCTTGCAACGATTCGCTTGATTTCTGGCATCGGTTCTTCAGCTGTGAGTGATATACGTGTTCAAGGTTGGGTTGGCCATAGCGAAGTTCCAAGTGTTTTACCAGCTGTTCATAGTCTTCCTGTTGTTGGGCGGTGAGCGTTTGTAAAATATTTGTTGCTTCGCCACGCAATGCCAGTGTCAATGCTAAAGCTTTTTCCCCAGCATTCCATCCATTTGCTTTGGCAGCAGCTTCGAATTGTCGGTGGTAGTTTGACCATGGAGTATTTCCGTCGAACTGAGAAGGTTTCAATGAGAGCTTTCCTGGTTCCGTACTGACCTTAAAATCTTTTACGTCTTTTTGAACTTCCTCCAGGTTCATAGTCAGGTCCAGCATTGGGTTTTTGTTGTAAATTTCTGGGGTGTGTGCAGAATCCATTCGCTTTTCCAGCTTACCGATTGTTTCCTTTATTCTGCCGATTTCTGTCTCGATTCCGCCTTTTATCTCATCGTGGAGCGTTTCCTTAATTTTTTTCATTTCTTCCTCCATGTCATCTTTGATTTTCTCCATCTCTGTTTCAACAGTTCCCATTCTTCCTTCCAACCGATTCACCACACCGCAAACTTCTTTCAAACTCTTCGAATTTTCTAGAAGCTCCTCCCTCAGACCATTTGAATTTTCCAGAAGCTCTTCTCTCAAATTCTCCGAATTTTCCAGAAGCTTCACTTCTAGATTTTTCGAATTTTCTTGAAGCTTTTCTTGAAGTTTCACTTTGGAACTTTTCGAATTTTCTTCAAGCTTTTCTTCTAGGCTCTTCACATTTTCTTGAAGTTCCTCTTTTAGACAATTCGAATTTTCTAGAAGTTCTTCTTTCAGGCTGACCGAGTTTTCTAGAAGCTTTTCATCCAGACTCTTTGAATTTTGTAGAAATTTATCTTCAAGACTCACCGAATTTTGTTGAAGTTCCTCCTTCAAACTATTCGAATTTTCCAGAAATTTATCTTCCAAGTTTATTGAAGTTTGTTGGAGTTCGTCTTTCAGAGACTTAGTAGTTTCTTCGAGTTTATTCATTATGGAACTCAAATAAATTCCAGAAACTTCGAATAAGAACGTTTCGGGGTCTTCTCCTTCTTCAATCAGTCCATCTGCAAGTCTTTTCTGGAGTACGGCCTTCTTTCCAGTTGTTTCTAATTCACGCTCCTCTAACTCTTGCTTTAATTCACTAACTTTAAGGTCAACTAGGTGAACTCTCCTCGGAAACATTTTGTCTTTAATCGTTTTTAACCGGAATATCAGTCTATTATTTATTTCACACAAAAAGTTTTCAGTTTATTGTCCCGCGACGCGCAGAACTGTCCACTTTGCACTCAAATGTTCAACGGGTCACTAACTGTCTATTAGGCGCGATAAACGTCTATCAGTTTATAAACGGCGAACACTTTAACACTTATTTATTTTAAACATCCGACTTCTGACAACAAATGTAGTAAAACTGCACTAACTAATTTTCCTAATTTATTTGAAACACTATTTACAACAATTATTCAATAAAACATTTACTTCAATAACTATTTCAATTTATTTCTACTGTGGCTATCTATCAGCGAACTCTGGAACTGTTACATACTCTCTGAATTCTGACTGTCCCGCCATCTGCTATACAGCGGCTGTATATAGTAGCATTTACAGTTTTCGATCTTTCCAGTCTGTTCGGCGACTCCTAGAAACTTCGGTTATAGCGTTCGCGTCTCTTCCACGGATGAGTCATGTGTTTGTCAGAAGAGAACTTGTTTACATTTCGAGTGTGGAGTGTAATTGGATGATCAGGGCCGGTCTCGAAGTTGTTACAATATTTCGATATAGTGCATTCGTAAGTACCTTGTGTTCAGTTTTCGAAAAAAAATTTCATTAATTTATCGAGAAAAAAATTATTGAAAACGCCAAAATTAATCACCGAATTCAAACGACCAGAAGAGGCGGGAACGTGCGACGTACTTACGCAAGAGATTTTGTATGATTATCATGTGATGTTCGCCTTGCAGATGAAATAAATACTGTGCCTGACAGCGATGCCATATCGCAAAAAAAATGGATTCACCAGAATATACTATTTCACTTTCTTAATACAGTGTGTTGCAATTTACTAAGCCCCACCCCTGTATTTCTGTGGATTTTAAACATTTATTTTATTTTATTTTTCAATATGTACTTCTCGAAATGCTCTATCTTGTCAGGTAAAAAAGTTTCATCAATCGACTTTTCACGACCTACTTCGACCACAGAATGCATGCCAGAAATCGAGAAAAGGTATTAGGCAGCATTTTTTAGCAAAATTTTGGTTGGAGCATTCGATTCGAACCATTCTCGAATACCTCCATGTAAAATTTCAACATTATATCTTTCACGGGATGTTTTCTATACCTGATACAATTTTCAAAAAAGGAAATCTTTCAAGTCACTCTGTATAAAAAATTCCGTGTAAATTGAAATGAATTGAGGCAAGGGGTCGGATTCAGACGATCTGTTCACTGATTGTTAATGAAAACACCTTATTTGTTTCTACACAAATTATTTATTTTCAAATACCAAAAAAGTTTGAAAACAAACATGAAGAAATGGAATATGTATGTTAGATTGGATTCCACTCAAATCCGTTTTTAAAAACTTTACTTTATTTTACAAACAACAAAATATTTAAATACAATAATTTAACGTGAACTTGCACGGACTAAAGCTTGCAGCAGTAATATAATAGTGATGCGTCGATCTTGGAGGTTTCATTTATAAGCTTGGAGATGCTGACTGGGCGTCTTCTGGCTTCTACGTCTTCAATAAATAACTGGAATTGCGTTACAGGATAACCTTGATAGTCGGCGACATCCTGGCACCATTGGGATTAACTGCGTAGATAACTGCGCAATTTGGAATAAAGGTCCATTGTATTTTTTCATATAACAGCTCCCATCATTTTGAAAAAGTTGATGCTTTGGATGCAGCAACTTTTAGGCAAAAGTTTTGTTGCTCGAAGTTGGATTCAATTGGAGTTCCTCTTCTTCGATGTCTTCTCCAATGTGGATATTTGGTCGCTTCCTCAAAGGGATGAATCTTGATAGGGTTCTAAACGTTCCTCGTCCTGGAGGTCTTGGGGGTAGATCATCATTTCTTGATGCCATTATTCCAAGTTTTACACAGTACGATTTTTCTTGCATTTACAAAAAATGTATAAAATTATCAAAATACAAATTATTACAATTATGAAGTAGGTAAACCAAGAAATATGTTTTGTTACAAAAGGTTCATTGATTATTCTATCAAGATCTTCTGAATATTGATCTAATTTGTGTTGCGCTATATTCAAATCATCGACATTTAATTTACTGAGTTTCATTGGCTTTAAATTTGGAAGATTTTTCTTTTCTGGTAGATGATGACAACATTCATATGGAATTGAAATAGTATGGCTGTTATATGTAACATTCTTTTCAAAATTCAAAAGAGATTTGGAATATACTCTTGTTATGCCAATGAATGCTTTACATTCTGGTTGCAACTTCAAAACTGAATTTGTTTTTATTACTTTTGACATTGGTTCAAATCCTGAACATTTCATTGTAATTGGAATGGGATCTGATAAAGTTATAAGCCATATATTTGGATCTAAGTTGAAGACATTATAATCTTTAGCAAATAATAAAGACGTTTCACAAATTCTCGGTAATTGAAACAAGTGTTTGAAAATTTGGGCCTCACATATAGCATTACTGTCAATGGGGTATGGCAAAATATTTGAACATAATTTCAAATTCAAACTCAAATCTTTGCAATCATTAAAATTTTCCAAGATAAAATATAACATGGAATCATCATCTTTTGCAATAAATTTATGATTTGTTGTTAAGATATGATGAAGTCCTGTCCTGTTGTCAAGGATGGGAATAGTATATAATTGATAACTTGTATATAATTCGGGTTCGACAAGAGGAATTTTTAAGACAAAAACAACTCTGTTATCAGTTTGAAAAGCTTGTAGATCAATTAGATCTAAATATTTTGAAATTGATGTCATTTTTACTGGCAAAGGTAACTTATGAGTTTCCATAGATTGTACGACTTCTTGAAGGTTATAGAGTAAATCGTTTGGTGTTATGATTGATGAATGAATTATTCTCAATCTCGCAAATGTAATAGAGTTCAAGATATCATCAAGATATGATTCTATAAATAAATAACTTTCCATAAGTTCTTCGCAAAGTTCTAGTGTCCTTGTTTTTGCTTCCATTAGGTTGAAATTATCCGTAATGTCGACAATAAGATTATTAATCTCTTTAATATCCTCATTAAAAGTGACTTCATCAATTTGAAGCTTTTGAATAGTAGTATTAAAATTTTTAATAACTGAAGTTACTACTGAAATCTGATTTTTCATGAGATTTTCTAGTTCATGTTCATCATTCGTAATTTTGTTGATACAATCGTTAAAATATTCGCCATCACTACTATCTAAATTTCCTGAAATTGCCTTCCATACGGTTCCTATACCGTTTATTAATCCACGTTTCACACGACTACGAAAGTTCGGTGTATCTAAAAATACTTCTTGCAATTTCAGTGTAAGTGAATCTGCTAGTTGTGTCAATAAGCTAATATGCGTTTTAACGTCTGCATAAAAATGTTTCATCCGTGCACTTTCATTTTCTGCAAAGTTATTAACTAATGTATGCAATATATTATTATTCTGCTCTAAGGCGTTCCTTATCGAGGTTAAATCTTTATACACTAAGAATGTCCATTTATCGTTCGTGATTTTTATTTCTTCTCGCTGATGATAATAAATACCTATTGTATTGTTGATAGGGACAACGGAGTATTGTCCGAAAGTTGTTGCTGTTAAAACTGCAGATATCGCGATGAGCAGCATCGTGAATCTGAAAATAATTATTCATATTAAGATTTCATTCTATCGAAATTAATTTTAGATTCTTGATTTGTATTTAAGTTTTTCAATAGGGCTGAGTTTTTGTAGACTTCAATTATTTCAAATGGTCCGTTGAACTTATTTTTGAGTTTATTACCTATCTGCGATTCTTTGACATAAACTTTATCTTCTTTCTTATAGTCAGGGGGTTCGTGTTTGATATCTTTGTCAAAGCGTTGTTTTGCTTTTTCCTTTCTTTGCTCGGTTCTAGCGCGGGCAATTTTATAGAAATACTTAATTCTGTTATTCATGTCTCTGACATATTTGGTTATAAGGTCTTTCTCATTATACAGAGTGTATGGAACTCTACTTGCGGTATGTCCGAATATTAATTCGTAAGGGGTAAATCCGTGAGTTTTATTTTTTGTGATATTATAGCATATAGTAGCGAATGGTAAAATGTCTAAGGGATGGTCGTTTGGAATTTCTGCTACGTGTGCTCTAATCATTTCCATAAGTGTAGCATGATAACGTTCTATACTTCCATTACTTTGGGGATGGTCTACACTGGAAAAAGTGAGTTTGATATCGTATAAATTACAAAGGTCTTTCATTAAGTGATTATTAAATTCTTTTCCACTATCGCAGTGAATTCTTTGAGGTGTTCCATAGTGTTGGAAATAAATAAACAGTGAGTATATTACGGATTTTGCAGATTTATCTTCAAGTGGATAAGATTGAACAAATTTTGTTAATTCATCAGATATGGTTAGTGCATAATTTTTCGTTGGGATTTCTATAATATCTGCATTTATTCTTTCAAATGGAACCTTTGGAGTTTCAGTTACTATCATTGGATTGTCTAAATTCTTTCTGCAAATTTTTGTTTTCTGGCAAATTTCACATTCTTTGATATATTTTTCAACATCTTTTATTAATCCTTGCCAATTATATTTTTGTTTTATTCTTCTTATAGTTTCATTTATACCTCTATGCATGTTGGCTTTTCCACTGTGATACTGTTCAAGTATTATTGGAATTTGATCCTTATCTGGGGTTTGAACTATATCTTGGCAGATTTGAAATTTAATTTCGTCTACTTCTGCTAATATATAGGAAAGCATTTCTTGAATTGGAAGATCTGGATTATTTTCGACGTGGTAAGTTTTTGATGATTCGAATAAATTTTTATCTTTATAAAGTGAGGTGAACATGTATTCAATAGCTTCCGTAGGATCGAAAGTTACTGGAATAATATAATATTTTCTGTGTTTTACTGATAAACTGTTGAGAACATTAATTTTGTTATAGGAAAATAAATCATATTCTCTTCCTCTAATATATCTTCTAAAATTTTTTCATGTAGCTTGGTTGCTTTATGTTCTTGTGGAAAAATTATGATGTTTTTATGGTTTTTATCTAATAATTGAGCATTTGAGAATTCAAATTTAGAATAATCAATTAAAGATTTTGTTTTATAAAGTTTAACAAAGTTTTTGAGTTCTTCTAAAACTGTTTCGGGTGCAACAATTGTTTCTGTGTCTGATACTTCTTCTTGATCTTCATCTGTCATATGAATTTTCGAATAAAATTTTGCGCATTGATTAAAGTGATTTACTTTGATTCGTGATAAAGCATCCGCATTTTTATTAATTTTCCCAGGTTTGTAAATAATTTCATAAGAATATTCCTCAAGTTTGAGCCGCCATCTAGCAAGTCTGCTACCGGGATCTTTTATTGAGAATAGCCACGTTAATGGTCTATGGTCAGTTACTAAAATAAATTTTCTTCCGAATAAGTATGGTCTAAAATGTTTCACCGCCCATACGATTGCTAATAGTTCTCGTTCGATAGTAGAATATCGTGTTTCTGCCGGACATAAGGTTCTTGAGGCCTACGCGATTGGAAGGTCTTTTCCGATGGTTCCTTGAGAAAGTATTGCTCCTATGGCAAAACTACTCGAGTCTGTTGTCAAAATATATACTTCATTAAAGTTTGGATATATTAAAATAGGGCTTTGTATCAAATAGTTTTTCAAAGTTTCAAATGCTTCTTTGCATTCTTTGTTGAAATTAAATGGTATGTCTTTTTGTAGTAAACGTGTTAAAGGTTTTGTAATTTTTGCAAAATTTGGGATAAATCTCCGGTAATAACCCGTGAGTCCTAAAAATGATTTTATTTCTTTTTGATTTTTTGGTTCAGGGAATTCTTTTACACATTCAATCTTTTGAGGATTAGGTTTAACTCCTTCTTTTGTAATTAAATGTCCAAGATACGCGACTTCTTTTCTAAGAAATTCACATTTATCGGGTTGAATTTTGAGGTTGGCTTTTTGTAATCTCTGAAAAATTTCAGTTAGTCTTGAAATATGTTCATGAATGGTTGCTGAGTAAATTATTATATCGTCCATATGTAGACTAGACATCTTTCATTTTGAATTCCTAATAAAATATTGTCCATGACACGTTGGAAAGTACTTGGGGCGTTCTTCAAGCCAAATGGCATACGACAATACTCGTAATGACCATTTTACACTGAAAATGCAGTTTTTGGAATGTCTTTAGAATCAATTTCAATCTGGTGAAAACCTGAAGCTAAGTCAAGTGTTGTAAAATATTGGCATTGTCCTAACTGGTCAAGTAAGTCAGTAATATTAGGTAAAGGATATTTATCGTCAATGGTTACTTCATTGAGTTTTCTGTAATCAATTACGACTCTCCATTTTTGTTTACCTGATGCATCCAATTTTTTTGGTACAACCCAAACTGGGGATGACCATGGGGATATAGATGGTCGTATAATTCCTTGGTCTAACATTTTTAAAATTTGTGTTTTAACTTCATTCTTATGGATCTGTGGGTATCTGTATGATTTTGTGAAAATAGGTTTAGCATCGTTGGTATCAATAGTATGTTTGATCTCATTAGTGAAAGTTAGTTTGTCACCGTCTAAATAAAATATATCTGAGAATTTTAGGCATAATTCAGTAATCATTTCTTTTTCCTCATCATTAAGATGTTCAGTTCTCAATTGTTTTTTGATTTCGTACTCTCTGTCTACTTGTGTATCAGAATAAAAGTCATTTCCTGTGTTGAAATTCATAATTGATTCTGTATCAATTATTGGTTCTAATATTAAATCAGAAAAATTTACTGTCTTTGGAATATTGTTGACATTAGCAACTGTTGTAAAGAATTCTCCTTCATTATTTATTCTTACAAGGGCATTAGGCAGGCGAACTTTGTCCTTTTCTTGAGCTAACAGTATAGCATCAACGTTGGTTAAATTTGTTTTTAATTTAAATACTTGTTCTGTTCGGGGTTCAATAGATATTGTATTTTCAAATTTTAATTTGGGAATTTTGTTCTGTTTTGTGCTAATTTGTTCTTGTTTTTTCAATTCTACCTTGAATAGTGGGACAGTTTTGAAATTTGTTTTCAAAATTTTATGTTTTATGTCGACGATTCCGTCATAGTGTTCTAAAAAGTCTGCTCCTAATAATCCATCAAATTCTATGTCAAGATCGTGTACGTATACTTTGTGAAAATCATTATCTTTAAAAGGTGATTATAATTTTCTGTGATTATAATTTTCTCATCAGTTATTCCACGAATTGGTAAATTTTCTCTGTTTCGCAAATTATATTGTTCAACTACTTTTGGTTTTAGTATCGAAATTCCTGCTCCTGTATCAATTAAAAATTTTTATCGGTTTGTAATGTCTTTTATATAATGTAGTAAAACTGCACTAACTAATTTTCCTAATTTATTTATAACACTATTTACAACGATTATTCACTAAAACATTTACTATTTCAATTTATTTCTACTATGGCTATCTATCAGCGAACTCTGGAACTGTAACTAACTCTCTATACTACCTGTCCCGCTTATATACTCCCAAGCAGTTTCCATTCACGGCTCTCGAATATTCAGGAGTATAGAACATTTCATCTAGATGGCTCTTCGAATAGTATCGAACAATCGATTTATTCCAGCTTGTTCTAGGCGATGCGTACGCCAGCAGATATGCAGCTGTAGTTGAACGAGGGTGCATAATTAATAAGATCAGGGCCGGTCTCGGGGTCGGTCTCGAAATCGTTACATTGCTCCCTTCTTAAAGACGTTTCGCCCCGAAACGTCATTCTTGGAGTGTGAAGATATCTGCAAGATTCTCCATATCTGCACCTGGACGTTCGATGGAAGTAGCACTCCACAGTCTTTATTTTGGGTCGAGGAAGATGGTTAGAGCACACCAGAATGTTGATGCCGCTGGATCTGAATATTGTCTCCAACATGCTTCTTATAACTCTCCAGTCCAGCCGATCAAGCCCATAGGCCAATTTTGGGATTGCCAGGTCTACAAACATCTTCATAAGACGGCTTATCACGAGAACGCTTCTTGGTAACCAGATAGTAGATGTTTCTCTGGCCTTTCCTCAGCTCTAACACCCCTCCAACTTCCGGGTTCTGTTCTCTCAGTTCCTGGATTCGACCGAACTTCTTGGAGAAAACTACTGCAATGCCTCTGGACATTTGGAGATCTTCTGCCACACAGTGAGCTAACGCGTAATTGGCAGGCACCTTGAAAAGATCTCGCGACTCCTCTCGGGTTATCCCATATTGAACTTTCTGTCCGTTCGAGTACAGGGACATGAACCTCAGAAACGTCATTTCGTCCTCCGGTGATCTGACTGTGCGGACTTGATCATGGTTTCCGGCGTAAGGGGACAACCTATTGAAGTGGACTACCCTAGGTTTTCCTCGTGGTGGCTTATATATGCGGTAGACGAGGTCATTTATCCTTTTCATGATCTTATATGGACCTTCCCACGAGTTCCGAAGTTTCGGTGATAGTCCACGGCGACGTTTAGGGTTGTATAGCCAGACAAGGTCACCTGTCTGATATCCACCAGCATCCGCCTTGATGTCGTAGGTCTCCTTCATTCTGTCGCTGGCACTCTGGATGTTCAAACGGACCCGTTCATGGATGTCGTCCATTCTCTGTCGCAGTTTGCTGACGTAGTCATCTCCCGCAGTGTCTTGTCCTGGTGGCGTCCAAAACTTCAGGTCACATGGAAGTCGCAGCTCTCGGCCCATAATAACACTTGCAGGGGTTTGGCCGGTTGACTCATGAACTGCGGAACGATACGCCATCAGGAACCACTACCTGACGTCTTTCTTCCTCGCCATCCTCCGACTCCAACACACGCTTCAAGACTCCATTGTCTAAGGTGAAAGAGTTCCATTGGGCCCAGTAAGTTTTAACGACTGGAGAACAACTGGCTATTTCCTGCCACGACGGTCTTCGATCACTGTTCTTCCAGCCGATGACTAAACCAAGTTCTGGATCTTTCTCTTGGTCTTTCTGGATCTTGTGGTCATTCCAGTTATCATCGATCGCCGTGGTTCTGCAGAGTGTCGACTCCTTTTCCTCTGTTCGTCGGCAGTGCGAACAGTCGTCTGGACATGGTCTTCGCGATAGGGCATCCGCATTCTTATGGCTGGTCCCCGCCCGATGTTCGATCTCAAAGTCGAATTCCTGGAGCCTCTCAATCCAGCGTGCCACTTGAACCTCGGGATTCTTAAACTGTAGGAGCCATTTGAGAGCTGCATGGTCAGTTCTCAGTAGGAATCTTCGTCCATACACGTACTTGTAGAAGTGCTCAACTCCCTTGACAACAGCCAACAGTTCCCGCCTGGTGACACAGTAATTCCGCTCCGGTTTATTGAGGGTCTTGCTGAAGTAACCGATGACCTTCTCTTGTCCTTCTTGGATCTGAGACAGGACAGCTTCAAGTCCCACGTTACTGGCGTCCGTGTCCAAAATGAATTTCCCGTCTGGAAGGGGGTAGCTCAGGATTGGTGCGTTGATCAAAGCTCCTTTCAACTTCCTGAATGAATCTTGGCATTCATCTGACCACTGGAACTTTGTTTGTCCTTCCGTGAGCCTGGTCAGTGGTTTTGCGATGTTAGCAAATCCCAGCACGTATCGGCGATAGTAAGTGCACAAGCCAAGAAAACTTCGAAGCTGGTGAATGTCTTTCGGAACGGGCCATTCCTTAACAGCTTTGATCTTCTGCTCATCTACTGCCACTCCTTTCCCAGAGACAACGTGGCCGAGATAACGTAGTTCTTTTTGAAACAGATGACATTTCTTGGGGCTCAGTTTCAGTCCGGAGCTTCTCAGTCGCTGAAATACCTCTTCCAAGTTTTTTACATGGTCCTCGAACGATCTGCCATCCACAATAATGTCGTCGAGATACACCAGACACGTCTTCCCTGATAGTCCTTTCAAAACCGTCTCCATCAATCTTTCGAATGTGGCTGGAGCATTGCAGAGGCCGAATGGCATAACTGTAAACTGCCATAATCCGGAGCCGATGGTAAAAGCTGTCTTTTCTCGATCTTTCTGGGCCAGGTCTACCTGCCAGTATCCGCTCTTCAAATCTATGGTCGAGAAAATAGTAGATCCAGCCAGCGTGTCTAGCGTGTCGTCTATCCTTGGGAGAGGGTAGCTGTCCTTTTTCGTCACGTTGTTTAGTTGACGGTAGTCTACGCAAAACCGTGTTGATCCATCTTTCTTCTTCACCAAAACGACTGGAGAGGACCAGGGACTGTCGGATGGCTCGATGACTCCGTCTTTCTCCATGTCGCAGACTATTTTGTCAGACTCCTCCTTTTTTGGCTAGAGGAAGTCTTCTGGCTGATTGCCTGATTGGTCGGGCATTTCCAGTATCTATCTTGTGCTGAACCACCTTTGTTCTACCTCCTTTGCCTACTCCGGTATCGAAGATTTCCTAATACTTCCTGACTAGTTCCCTCAGTTTGGTCTTTTGTGCTGGCCCCATGTCCTTGGACGAAATAGCAACCAACTTCTCCAATTCTGCTGGCATGTTACTGGCTTGGCTAACAGTGCCGCGTACACTCCTAATCACAGAGGAAATTGACGAGCAGTGCCCCAAAATTGTTCCCTTCTTCAAGGTCACCGGGTAATAATTGACATTCATTACCCTTACTGGCACAAATTTATCAGCACGCAACAAGGTTTTTCCTAGTGCAATTCCTCGTCCAATTTTCTCATCATGTAGCTTGGGCTCGAACATCACCACGTTTCCACTGCTCGCACCTCCATCCAGGCGAGCCTCCAAAATGGTTTCAGCCCTCTCCGGTACGCTTACGTCTTCAGCCAGCAGAACTCGAACCATTTCTTCATTTCTCCCATGAAGTACCAGCTCTTCTCCGTTCACACGAAGGACGCCGTCTTTAAAATTCAGCTCGAATCCTCTAGAATTCATGATGTCGATTCCAATTATTATCTCGTCCTCAATATCTGCTACTAGAGCCCAGTGTTTCACTGTAGTGCTGCCCAAAGTCAGTTCAATTGGAAGTTCACCATACACAGTTGCCGGCTCTCCTGTTGCTGTGCGTAGCTTCCAATTCGACGATTCGATTCTTGCCGGTGTTTTGGCAAAAGTAGGTCCAAGGATTGTCCTAGTCGCACCCGTATCAAGGAGCATGGTGCGAGGCTCGTTGTTAATGAGACCGTCTACGAAGACCCCTTTGTCTTGTCTTTGAAGTACAGCGACATATGCATTGTTAACTGGGGCTTGTTGGATACGTGCTGACGATTGCTCCTTCTTGATCTTCATCGTTGATGTCGATTTTTTCAATGTTGGACATTTGCTACGCACGTGCCCAAGTTCTCTACAATTTCGGCATCGAATCAGTCTTCTCTCAGGCACAACTTCCTTCAGCACTTTTCGCATCACAGCTTCCATATTAGTAGGCTCCTGTCGGTCTTCCTCAGCCATTCGGATATTGTTCTGGCTTTTGCAGTATTGTTTCGCACCCTCAAATTCCAAAGCGCGTGTCAGTGCGTCTACGAGATCAATTGGACGTGCTAATATCAATGCTTGCCTGATTTCTTGATCGCGAAGTCCATCCAAGAATGCATAAACCGCTAATCGCTCCATTACGTTATTCGGTGTGGCTGGGTATGCCAGGCGAACTAAGCGTGCAATATCAGCTTCGAATTCCTGTAAGGATTCGCCCTCCTTCTGGTTTCGATTTTTCAACTGTAGATGGTACACGTATTCCAGGCGAATCTGGCCATACCGTAATTCCAGATGTTTCACCAGCTTATTATAGTCCTCTAGTTCTCGCTCTGTGAGGGTTTGTAAGATATTCGCTGCTTCACCACGTAATGCCAGTATTAGTGCAACAGCTTTTTCCCCTGCATTCCAACCATTTTCTTTGGCCGCTGCTTCAAACTGTCGGTGGTAATTTTCCCAAGGAATTTCTCCGTCGAACTGGGGCGGCTTCACGTAAAACTTCCGTATTTCAGAACTCGGCACCCTCGTTTCTTCCATTTTGTTGTTCAGTGTCTTTTTCACCAAGATATCAGTCTATTATTTATTTCACACAAAAAGTTTTCAGTTTATTGTCCCGCGACGCGCAAAACTGTCCACTTTGCACTCAAATGTTCAACGGGTCACTCACTAACTGTCTATTAGGCGCGATAAATGTCTATCAGTTTTTCAACGCGACGAACACTTTTTAACACTCGTTTATTTCAAACATCCGACTTCTGACAACAATGTAGTAAAACTGCACTAACTAATTTTCCTAATTTATTTATAACACTATTTACAACGATTATTCACTAAAACATTTACTATTTCAATTTATTTCTACTATGGCTATCTATCAGCGAACTCTGGAACTGTAACTAACTCTCTATTCTGCCTGTCCCGCTTATATACTCCCAAGCAGTTTCCATTCACGGCTCTCGAATATTCAGGAGTATAGAACATTTCATCTAGATGGCTCTTCGAATAGTATCGAACAATCGATTTATTCCAGTTTGTTCTCGGCGATCCGTACGACAGCAGATATGCAGTTGTAGTTGAACGAGGGTGCATAATTAATTAAATCAGGGCCGGTCTCGAAATCGAATCGTTAATATAAATTGTTTGGATTAACAGAATTTAAACTAATTTCTGGAGATTGCTTTGTATGAAGTTCGTGCAATTGACTCGTTCCGGTGTTTTGTCCTGAATCTGCAACAATTTTGTCTGTTCGGCAAGATTGCTGAAATTCTCTGTTGTCGTTTCTTCTTGGTTCGCATATTGAATTGCTGGAGGTCTGTCTAGAGATAGACGCGAATGAAAATCCTGATTGTTTATTTCATCATAATAAAATTCATTGTTGGAAGTGTAATCTTCGTATTGCGAGTCTGGATAATAATTATTAGCAGTATAATAATTAATAGATGATGCGTCATTGTAAGGATAAAAGTTCTCATTGTATTCATTTTGAAAGTAAGAGTTGTCACTAAGTTCATGTTGAAAGTAAAAGTTTTCAACTGGTTGCTCAACATAATTTGTTTAATTGAAATGGTGTGTTTGATGTGTTTTTTGAAAATTGGGATATTTTTGAATTACTGTTTGTCTCGATTGAAACCTGTTGAAATTTTGTGCTGGATTTCTTTGGAATTGATTTAGCCTGTGTAGGAAATTTTGAAATTGAGTTGGTCTTTGTTGAAATATTCGAACATTTTGAGAAGTTGGCATTGATGAGTGTTGAGAATTATGAAAATTCTGAGGGTTTCTGTTCAAGTTAGGATTGAAACTTACAGATTGTTGGTAGTTTCTTTGAAATTGTGGATTATTTGAACGTACAGTAGTTTGTATTTTTCTTTGTTGATTATTAAAAGTATTTTGGGTTTTTCCTTGGTTATATTTCTGAGTTTCGAAATATGATAATTGTAGTTCTCTTTTAATTCTTAAACATGCTTCGATCATATTCGCTGGGTTCTAGTCCTGTTAAAAGTGTATTCAACACCATAGATTCAATAAGTGTTGATTGTGCCGCTTTTTGTAAGTGGGTTAAATTCGATTTCTGAATACATGAAAGCATTTTTGCGTTGTGGGTTTGTAGTCTAGAAAAGAATGTAAGAGCGCTTTCTCCGTTCAATTGTTTGAGTCTTTGTAAATCTTGAATAAGTGATGTTAAATCTCTAGCGTCACCAAAATGAGCATTTAAAAGAGTTTTGATTTCACCATAAGTGTCTGAATTTCGTGAATTTATCAATTGAGAAGCTTTTGATTTCAATTTATTTTTTATATGAATGGTGAATAGAACTTTTTGTTGACCGATTGCCATTTGTTGGGCAGCATCGCAAGCATTTAAAAATGTATTCAATGTGATTGGATCTCCATCATATTCAGGAATGATTGAGAATATTTCAGATAATTTGGTTAACAGAAAATTGGGTAGATTGTCAAAATTGGTAATAGGACAGTTTCAAAATTAAAAATTCAAAAATAGAAATTTCAAATTTTGAAATCACGTAGTTCGAATATTTAAAATATTTAATATAATGACTAGGATGATTCAATGTTACTTACACTAATTCCTGACAGCTAAATCGGTTTCTTCGTGTTGGTTTCTTTGGGTTGACGGAAGATGAAATCCTTTCCACTGTTTGAGGCTAGCGCTACTCTGGGATGAGCAACGTTGGACGACTTCCGCGTGTTTCTCGATGCCTTCTTGGACAGCAAGATGAGCAGCGTACAGCGACTTACGCGTGTTTCTCAGAGCCACAGAGACCGTCTTCTCGTCTTTGCTTCTGGTTCTTCTCCCTTGAAGGTTTGGTAACCACCACCGTTGTGTAGGGATGTCTTCTTCTTTTTCTTCGTTTCTTCGTGTGAGGGGGCCTTACTCTCGGCTAATTATTCTTCTTTTTTTCGGTGTTGAGGGATCCTAACGACTGCGCCAATTTGTTAGATTGGATTCCACTCAAATCCGTTTTTAAAAACTTTACTTTATTTTACAAACAACAAAATATTTAAATTCAATAATTTAACGTGAACTTGCACGGACTAAAGCTTGCAGCAGTAATAGTGATGCGTCGATTTTGGAGGTTTCATTTATAAGCTTGGAGATGCTGACTGGGCGTCTTCTGGCTTCTACGTCTTCAATAAATAACTGGAATTACGTTACAGGATAACCTTGATAGTCGGCGACATCCTGGCACCATTGGGATTAACTGCGTAGATAACTGCGCAATTTGGAATAAAGGTCCATTGTATTTTTTCATATAACATGTATTAAACAAGCAGATGAAAAACTAAGACACCAACAATTCTAAATCTTCGTATGTTCTATATATCCTCCTTCATTTTCTATTCATTTTTCGTACCTTCTGCGCAAGTTCTGTCCAACTCGCAGTTCTCCTGGTGATATTTCTCTGCAAACTGCCACAACTCTTCTTTAGTCCTTGGCCTACTTTTATAAACCTTCTGTTCGATATTTTCCCAAAAGTAAAAATTCAGAAGGGCGAGATCAGGCGGACGCGGCGGCCAATGAATTAACGGACTATTACGACCAATCCATTTCAGAGGAAATTTTTGGTTCAACCATCTTCGTACATTACCAGCATTATGGATGGAAGCACCATTCAATTGAAGTATCTTAGCTGTATCCGACTCCTTGCCTCAATTCATTCCAATTTACACAGATTTTTGTATAAAGTGAAAGATTTCCTTTTTCGAAAATTGTAACATGTATAGAAAATACCCCGTAAAAGATATCATATTGAAATTTTACATGGAGGTATTCGAGAATGGTTCGAATCGAATGCCCTAATCAAAATTTTGCTAAAAAGATGACTAATACCTTTTCTCGATTTTTGGCATGCATGAAATGATGATTGATGAAACTTCCTTAACTGATAAGATAGAACACATCGATAAGTAAATATTAAAAAAAAAATTAATAAATTTACAAAATCTACAGAAATACGGGGGAGCTCAGGAAATTGCAACACACTCTATATCATGGAATATATGTACCTACCTGTTCCTCTGTTCGAAGTCTTGAAAAAGTAGTTTGGTAATTTTGGATCATTTATTTTTGATTCGTGTTCATGGAAAATAGTATTTTCATTTGTACCCCAAAAAGCTATTTATGTACCGAAGCACATATTATAATGATACCTGTGATGATACAATATACCTAAGTAAATGAGAAATGAAAGATGTCTAAAAAACTTGGTTATCTACCTATACTTGTAAACGTTTTGGACAAAATGAGGGATTTTTGCCTACTTGATTTTGTGAGATCACTAGAGTAGCAGATGTCGCATACATCGTTGTAGCCATTAATAAATTACTAACAATTAAGTTCAATTTGTCATTACACGTAATTACTTTCTAGATTTTACAAAGACTTGGCAACTGCGGCGTCCCTCAGTCACTCTCGGCTTTGTCCGCGCTATCCCAAACTTCAGGCAATCGTATTACATGAAGACAATGTCATCACAGCTGAGGAGCGTTTGAATTCATGCATACTGAAATCGCGTATTCAATATTGAATAATAAATCAGATTTTCAAAATTTATAGTGAATAAATGGTTAGGACTATGTTATACACTGCCCTCCATTACATCAAGTGAAAAAAAGTGCATATTTTACGATACTGGAAACCCCCATTAGAAGCTACGCACAGCAACAGGAGAGCCGGCAACTGTGTATGGTGAACTTCCAAATGAACTGACTTTGGGCAATACTAGTGAAACATCGTGCTCTAGTAGTGGATATCGAGGATGATGTAATCATAGGGATGGACATCATGAACTCCAGAGGGTTCGAGTTGAATTTCAGAGACGGCGTCCTACGCGTGAATGGAGAAGAGTTGTGGTGCTTCACGGGAGAAGTGAAGAAAGGATTCGTGTTCTGCTGGCTGAAGATGTGAGCGTACCGGAGAGAGCTGAAACCATTTTGGAGGCTCGCGTGGATGGGAGTGCGAGCAGCGAAAATGTGATGTTCGAGCCCAAGCTTCATGATGAGAAAATTGGACGAGGAATCGCACTAGGGAAGATCTTGTTGTGAGTTGATGAATTTGTTCCGGTAAAGGTAATGAATGTCAATTATTACCCGGTGACCTTGAAGGGAACAATTTTGGGGCACTGCTCATCAATTTCCTCTGTGATTAAGAGTGTACACGGCACTGTTAGCCAAACCAGTAACTTTCCAGCAGAATTGGAGAAGTTGGTTGCCATCTCGTCCAAGGACATGGGGCTACCACAAGAGCCTAAACTGAGAGAACTAGTTGGGAAGTATCAGGACATCTTCGATATAGAAGTAGGCAGAGGTGGTAGAACAGAGATGGTTCAGCACAAAATTGATACTGGAAATGCCCGACCAATCATGCAATCAGCCAGAAGACTTCCTCTCGCCAGTGATATGGAGAAAGACGGAGTCATCGAGCCATCCGACAGTCCTTGGTCCTCTCCAGTAGTACAGGTAAAGAAGAAAGATGGTTCACCCCGGTTTTGCGTTGATTATCGTCAACTCAACAACGTGACGAAAAACGACAGTTACCCTCTCCCGAGAATAGACGACTCGACTCTAGATTTGAAGGGCGGATACTGGCAGGTAAAACTGACCCAGGAAGATCGAACTGATGTGGTTTTAATGAAAGCTTTTTAGGTTCAGCACTGACGTTGAAATCTTTTAATATATTTTTGAACCTCCTCCAAGTTCGCACTCAGATCCAGCATTGAATTTCTGTTGGAAGTTTCCGGAGTTCGCGCAGGCTCCATTCGCTTTTCAAACTCACTGAATTTTTTTTTCTTTTTTCGTGTTTATTCTCGACGGTTCCCATTCTTTTTTCCAACTGATTCGCCACACCACAAACTTCTTCTTTCAAGCTTTTCAAATTTTCTAGAAGTTCCTCCCTCAGACCATTCAAATTTTCCAGGAGCTCTTCTCTCAAACTCTTCGAATTTTCATTAAGTTTTTCTTGAAGTTCCTCTTTCAAACTGTTCGAATTTTCTAGAAACTTCTCTTTGAGTTTCTTTTTTAGAATATTCGAATTTTCTAGAAGTTTATCTTCCAGACTCACCGAATTTTGTAGAAGCTTTTCCTCTAGACTCACTGAATTTTGTAGAACTGTAATTTCCAAACTCACCGAATTTTGTTGAAGTTCTTCTTTTAAGCTCACAGAGTTGATAGTTTCTTCAAGTTGATTCATCATCGAACTCGAGCTCTCGCTTCATTTCACTGACCTTCAAATCAACCAGATGAACCCTCCACGAAAATGATCTTCGATATAGAAGTAGGCAGAGGTGGTAACCCAAATAGCACATGTACGTCTAATGTTTGTCCAATGGATGTACAGCATGGATCTAATGTACGTCCACTGGACGTCCAGTTACATCCATAAATGTCCGGTGAAAGTCCATCGAATGTCCAGATACACTGGATATAACATCTTATGTACGTACGGCCGTGGATATCCAATGGACGAACTTAACAAACGTTCCATGGACGTACATAACAAACGTCTATTGCAGTTACAGAAATATATCAAATTCACGTCCAATGGACGTACTGCATGGGTCTTAAGTACGTCCGGAATGAGCACATGTACGTCTAATATATGTAGAGTGGATGTACAGTATGGATCTTATGGACATTCGTTAGACGTCCAGTTACTTCCATAAATATTCGGCAACATTCCACCAAATGTCCAGATACACTGGATATATCATCTCATGTACGTACCTACGTGAGGATGTACAATAGAAATACATAAACAATTTCCATCAAATGCCTCTGAAAAAAAAAATCTCGTCCATTGACGGTATAACATGGATCTTATACATTTATAAAAATCTTGTATTTCAATGGGATCTATCCAAAATCTAAATATAAACTCAACAACGATCCTGAATGAGAATACATCAATAATATAATCGAAAATTCCCATGGTAGTCGATGATCACAGTTCAAAAATCAATTTACCTGCATATTATTGGATGTTCAATTCAGATACTTACATAACAAGAAGAGTTCATCAAAATGTACAAAAAACAGTAAACTGACTGAGAATAAATGGTATAATAACTTCACAAAAAAAGTCGAAGTTTTATTATAAAAATTGTATGTTTCACATGATATAATGATCAGAAAACTATATAAATAAATAAAAACAGGAACATTTTTACAAATGAATATATTTTTACAGTATAAAAAAACAATTAGAATGTTCTAAAATAGAGAGTGACTCTTGCTAGCACTTTCAAAACAAAAATTAAAAACATGTTTGTGACATAAACAAAATATCAAAATAAACTATTCAGAACAGAAGATATTTTCAACTAAAATATAAATAGAATTTTTCAATCTTCTCCTCAGTTTCCGTTCTCAACCATTGGGATGTGGAATCTTATCCAGTCTCTTTTTCTAGTAGATGACACTCTTGATATTGTTGTGCAGCTCTGTAAAATTGAATTCGAATCAAATATTTTCATTGAATCATAAATGTAGGAACTACAGTAATCTAAATGTATTTGTTAGCCGGTGGATTAGTGACTTCACATATTCAATTTCACGTGTCAATATATTGAAAATAACTCCATACTGACCTGATGTTGTTCGTTTCCCCCTTCACATACTTCGAGACTTGTCTAAAGATTTTGTCAAGAAGATTTGATATTACACACACACAGCACACATGTATACAGAAAATAGAATAATGGCGCGTGCCATTCGTACCAAAACCGAAACAAAGAACAGCATCACGATGAGTTCGCCTTCATTCTACTATCGAGGGTGCTCGTACTCAACTGATCATATCCGAACATACAGAGTGGGGACCGTACAGATATTATCCACTTTTCTACATCCAGTGTACATCCTGAAACAACCAATTAAAAAAGTTTCTTCCAAGTTGACCAGGTTCAGATGATGTTTATTTAATATGTACGTACAACAGGGAACACGTACAGATATGGTCCAGTATTCCACATTCAATGTACATCTAAAAAGGTACAATTGTAGATGCTTCAAATAGACCAGGTGCTGTACGTCCAATGTACGTACAGTTGTGAACAAACAAATGTGGTCCTGTATTCTACATCAGATGTACATCAGAAAACGTACAATAAATGACGTTTCAAATTGACCAGGTGCTGTTCGTCCAATGTACGTACAAGTGTGAATGTACAAATGTGATCCAGTATTCTTCATTCAGTGTACATCCGTAAATGTACAATAATGGAAGATTCTAATGGACCCATGCAATTTTGTTCATCCAGTGAACATATAAAAACGTTATACATACTTAACGTACAGATTAGGTCCAGTTTCAACATTCAAAATATACATCCAAATACGCATCAAGTTGATCCAGTACTGTTTGTCCATTGGACGTACATATACGTATGATAAGTAACGCTCGCATTATTGGTAGATTATTGTACATCCATTGTACTTCCAAAATCGTCATCTTTTCGATGTTTCATGTTGGTCCAATATTTCAAATCAATTGCTCATCCATGGGACGTACAATACGGAATGTACAAAATATATCCATACCCGAACGTCCATTGGACATTCATATCGAGTCCATCGACGTTTGGACCAATCTTGGACCTAAAAGGGACATCCATTGGACGTCGTGTGCTATATGGGAAAACAAAGGAGGTTCAGCACAAAATTGATACTGGAAATGCCGACCAATCCGGCAATCAGCCAGAAGACTTTCTCTCGCCAAAAAGTAAGAGACTGACAACGTAGTCAGTGATATGGAGAAAGACGGAGTCATCGAGCCATCCGACAGTCCTTGGTCCTCTCCAGTAGTACAGGTAAAGAAGAAAGATGGTTCAACCCGGTTTTACGTTGATTATCGTCAACTCAACAACGTGACGAAAAAGGACAGTTACCCTCTCCCGAGAATAGAAGACACGCTAGACACACTGGCGGGTTCTACGATTTTCTCGACCCTAGACCTGAAGAGTGGATACTGGCAGATAGAACTGACCCAGGAAGATCGAACTGATATGGTTTTAATGAAAGCTGTAGGAAAACCCAAAAAACCTACAGCACCACCCCGGGCGTTCGGCGAGAACTCCACGCAAGCACCAGACGTCGGGATTGGCATCTAGACAACTCACATTGCCTATCGACTCCTATGAAATTCAGAAAATTTTATCGTTTTCCAGGATTCGAGGCTAGCCAAATGCAAGCATCTGACGCATTTCTATGTTTATTTGTGAAAACCTAAAGAAATATAGATGATTGATTGATTGAAGTTTATAGAACACCGGCATCCAACCGCCTCGCTACCGACCACCCTTGCGGTTTTGTCAGTTCGTCCCTTATTTACACAGGCGTTCGTTATTCATAACCTATAAATCAAATCTAGTTTCTCAGATTTTTGTTTCTACATAATTAATTTCAGACTTAGATACTATTATTGTGATGATAGAATAGTCAAGACAGCACAGAGATGTCCTAAAAATATCTTTAAGACATCCACAAAAAACTTTTGGGACATCTCAAGGACGTTCAGTAACTTTGTGATTGCGTCTTCAAGACGTCTTTAAGACGTCCGTTGTTACAAATCAGGACATCTTTAAGACATCCGTTTCATGTCCAATTCAAGTTCACTGTAATAAATCGCTAGGGTGTTTAGCCGACGATATCTTTGATTCAGTTTCAAACTGACCAAAGCAAACAACCACTCCTCAGTCGCCCACCCTAGGAAGTAAGTTTTTATTGAAATTAAATTAAAGTATAGATGTTAAATACTTTTGCTGCCACCAGACCCAGAGTATAGTTTTGTTTCCGCTCTGGATCACCCGGATTTAGGCTAAGGGGATAGCCTCCCCAAAAGCTAGAATGCTCAACCTTACAATTCACAGCTCTACTGTTTTTCGTAAGTTCATCATCGTCCTCGAAGGCAAAGATGTAGATTTGTAGGTTCGGCCACGGCTTCTCAAATGCGTGGACTTTGAGGGGTTGAAGGGGTAAGTAATATTAAGAAGCAAAGTTCCACCAACCAGCTTTATTCAGCAAAGCAAAAAAATGGTGGAAAATAGTAACGAAAATATAAAAGAAAATGTGTAAAATATAAAAATAAAAATGTGTATAATTTGTAAAAATTTGTAAAATAAACCAACTGTAAGAATTCATACACTCCGTATATGCAAATAAGCGCAAGAAAAATAAAGTATATAGTTTAAAAAAATAGGTCACCCTCTCAAAAACATGAAAGATCGAAAGATCGATTTATAGTACAGGGTGCACTATTAATTAAAATAACAGTGCTCACTGTTACATCACAATGGACCAAAATCTAACCAATTCTGGACATCTTAAAGATGACTTTCTCATGTCCATTATAATAGTTGTTTAATGAACCAATATATTAATTTACGATGCAGAATAACTCGGTCATCTCCACAATTTAATATAACAATCCATTGTTATGTAATCAAAAACTATCGATCAATTAAGCAGTATCATAGTAGTAATTATATCCCAGCCAACACATCTGTGACATGACATCTCTGAGATGTCGCGTTTAGGTAACATTGCGATATCACAAACGTTCCATCGCTGCGATGTTTATAAGCAAATACATCTGTGACATTACATCTCTGAGATGTCACGATGAGGCAACTCTGCGATATTACGAATGTTCCATCGCTGCGATGTACAGAAGCAAACCCATCTGGGACATGACATCTCTAAGATGACATGATGAGGCAACACTGCGATATCACGAATGTTGCATCAGTGCGATGTACAGAAGCAAACTCATCTGCGACATGGCATCTCTAGATGTCATATGGCATATCTCTGGGTTATCAGATGTTGTACTAAGAGGTGCTTGGAGAAAATATTAAAATAGTAGAAGAAATATGCTCTAATTGGTTTAGGCATTCAAAACAAAGGATGTCCAGAAATGGTAGGAAAGACACACAAAAAATATAAAAGGTATAAACTTTTATAATATTTGTTAGAGAATCGCCTAATATATTTTTTGCTAGAGATTCATCTTGTTATTTTCTGTTTTGTTAATTTTTTATTGAAAATAAATGTTTATTTATATTTTTTAGTATCAGTAGAACATTTGCCATCAACTTCGTATGGTTTTTGTATCTTGGCCCGCATATTATATTTTTGGAGACTATAATAGCCGTAGTTATTCAGTAATATATAGTTGACTTACCTTGATATATTTTGTATTTCTTAAACGTCCGAATAATTCAAACACAACCCGCATCAACAAAACTATAAGAAATAACACCACGACGAAACAAGAACACAAAATGTCGGTTGGCAATGGAAAGGATCTTCTTTAGGTCGTGTCCACGTTCTCACCCGAAGTAATTCAGAAAGAGTTTTCAACCAGTCGAAAAGCTCACAACTTTTTAAATTGAAAGAGTTTTTGTTCGGTTTGTTGAAGTTGAATGAAGAGAGCTCACTTTTTCGAAATGCGTCCGAAGAGTGGAAAATATGTATATTTATGCTTTAAGAGAATAAGATGAAACGCTGCTAGTAACCAAGTAGTTGATGCCTCAAAAAATAATATAACAAAAGTATCTGTAACAGTCATTTTTATTTACACATTTGACATAAAATATATAAAATTTCTTTACATTATGATTACACTTAGTGTACGGAACAAAATTAAAATATATTTCTGAGTAGCTAAAAATAAGTGCAAAAATGGCATTATAAAAACTTATAAAGTAAAAAGTTCTTCAAAAGGAACTTATAAAAAAAGACATGCACTCAATGTTTCAAGTAATTACTGAAACTTCAAAAGAGAGTGTGGTCATATAAGATTTTGAAAATTTTTTAGAACGTCTAAAACACCCTAAAAACATTTAATTTGTTACATTGGTAAACTTACAAAATAATAGTAATACTTTACGGTAGTGTTTCGCTATAGTTTCAAAATTATCCTCAAAGGAAAAATGCATAACCACTCTGCATTCTGGTAAACAAATTCGTCAGATGAATACAGAAATTGATAAGGAAACTATCAATAATACATACCATGATAACTGCAGTTTCTCGCAAAGCATGTTATCGATTTCACAAAGAAAATATTTTCAAATGTTTTCTTATGGAGTAAGTCAGGTTTCTCAATTCCACATTAATTCTCTATTCTAATATGGAAATATGGTGAATATATAATTGCTATAGTGTTATTGTAACTCTTGAAATGAGTATTTATTTGCACAAGATTTAAAAAGAGTCAGTGAGAGAATTATTACTTGCATAAAATAATATATTAGTAATCTCACGTATACAACAGTGTTAAACTTAGTTTCAAACCAGATTAACACTGTGCAGGTTGAGAAGATGGCGGAATATTTAATTTCGTAGAGTTCATAAACACAGGATGAAAAAAAAAATTAATATCGCAAGTTCTGGGTAAAAGGAGTTGAAAATGTTTACTGAGCAAAAATGTAAAATATGTTTCCGTGAATTAATTTCTAGTCACACTATCTTAAATTATTAATTAGTGCAACGCTAGCTGGTTGTGGTTTAGGTGTAACTCCATCTTACGTTTCCTCTACAACTGCTGTAGATATTATCGAAGGCGATCTGGCAATACTAGGCACGTCTCAACTTGAGACAAAAATGGAAAATAATTCCTATCAATCATCAGATCGTAGAAAACAGTCGGAATCAAAGGAGGCTCCACCTCCGTTGGCAGGAATAAAAGCAGACAGACATTGCCCGTTGATGAATAAATTAATATCGTGCGAACCAGACGAGCACTTCAACAGTTGTGGGCGAAAGAAATATCTGGTAGAACACAGGAAACCACTAATGACTCAGAAATCATCAGTCTTGAATGCCTACTTTCTCTAATAATTTGGATATATTGGAAACCCTCTATAATAGAGAATAAGTTGATCCACAATAATACTGCAAGGCTAAAATAATTGTGTCTAAATCAGAAAATGACCCCAGACTGCATGGTCATAATTATTTATCTCATTTTAATATAAAATCGACGATTAATATTAAGAACAGTACTAGACTCTTCCAATATTTTCATAACTTTGTTACTACACTTATACAATCTCCAATGGAGTATTGAAATATGTGAAGTGTTACTAAACATATGTTATTTCAGTTCATATATCACATTCATATTTATGTTTACATTAACTTATATCACTACAATGAGTATCAGCAGTTCATCAACGTCAAATTTTAATTCTGGTGATATACAATTTATATTAGGAAGTGAATTAATACAAAACTTGATCACAAAATACCGATGACTTTGATACATATTTTTTTTGAAGTACTGTTATTCATTGTACAGTGCAAAAACTGAATACATTTAATGAAAATGTGATTTCGGCTAAAAACATTTCAGTCAACACTTGGGCTAAAACGAAGTGTTTCTAGACAACTCTCATTCTTTATCATGCCAACATTCCCAATCAATCATTACTCATTTACAAAGAATTATTATTGATTTATAATTTTCTGAGATGATTATGTTCAGTGAAAATTCCACCAGATTCCTAATGGGAACTTGAAGACTAATATAATTTCAGGTACAAAATGAATAGTTGAATACAAATAATATTCACAGCCAAATGTTCAAGGTTGGAAACGTTTCCGATATCAGTTTTGTCTAAAGTAGATGTAGATAAGTGTCACTGATGAAACATTTACTCACATTTTCTTTTTCATTTAGAAGGAATGGTCACATATATGTTAAGTATGAATGTAAAAATAGGACAATATTCAACTGTTTTGTGATTTCGAATCATGATAATAATTTCGAGAAGAATCAAGTATAATTATTTGTCTGGTAAAAATTTTAGTCAACATTTCTTGATGAGCAAATTGAATTGTCTTTCTTTTTACTTCATTCAGTTTAGCACGTCAACATTTGCTTGGATTCCCGACAGCATTAGCGGATACAGGTGGTGGGGGACGCAGGAGGACATCCAACACATCAGTATAAATTTTAGCATAAATTCGTTCCTACTAGAACAGGTATAATACCTAAATCTCTTGTTTCTTATA
The DNA here is from genome assembly GCA_958502065.1 of Chrysolina americana. Taxonomy (NCBI): domain Eukaryota; kingdom Metazoa; phylum Arthropoda; class Insecta; order Coleoptera; family Chrysomelidae; genus Chrysolina; species Chrysolina americana. The sequence goes on from OY293420.1 coordinate 37,710,940, forward strand.
ATATGTTCCTACTTCAGAATTTGTTATTACATCAATGAACGAGAAAGGAGATTGAATACACTTTGTGACCTTAAACAACTTCCCCCCAGAAATTTATCCTGTATCCGCCTCTAACAGATATTTTGATGTCTACTGGCCATTACTAGTTTTTAGTAAAAATTTAAAGATATAAAAAAGGTAATCAAGTAATACTCCCCCAATAACGAAGGGTAGAGGACAGCTAATATTATTATTTGTGTGGCGCTTCGGGCCGACTTAGTGATTATTAGTATAGGAAAACCGAAAAATCTAGAGCACCACCCCGGGTGATCCGTGCGTTCTCTAAGCATAGACGTCGGAAATGGCATCCAGGCAACTCACGTCACAACAAGGCATGTGGCTGCCTAAGGATACCGATGCAAAAATCAGTAAGTCACCCCAGAGCACCGAAGCAAATAATAATAATAGCCGTCTTCTACCTGCACAGGCTATGGCTTTGGGTATTTCATTTATGTTTATGAGGCAGTATCATTATTATTTGTTAGAGTGAATGTTAGTGACGAAAATCAAGTTACAATTTGAACTGGTTTCTACGTTTCATGCAGTCTTTCACTTTTGGTTATGTATTCCAAATTCAAAGCTGATCAATGCCGCAGTAAGTACTATTCAAATATTATTGAGAATTATTCAGTGTTTTATTGAAAACTGTTCAACACAGATATAGCTTTGATAATATATCTATCAATTGCAGTCCTTTGAAAATTTCAAAGGATCAGTATATTAAATTATGGGAATGCCCCGTTTTCAGTCTTACTTAGTAATGTTTGAAACTATGTTATTAAATAAAATGATATCATTATTGATGAAATCAAACAAAAAAATACTGCAAATCCTGCCAAAATACTGAATGAAAGAAACTAAACTACTGCTCTTCAATGAAATCGTCAAAATATTCATCGGTTAAAATCATATCCTCTGGATATTCAATTTTTATAGGCTTTCTACATACAAAAAATACACTATCATATTCATACTGTAGCATTGATTCAGGATTCTGACAATATTTTGACTTGACACCAGTTTGGCACTTTTCCAAATGAAAGCCTACATTTTCAATAACTTCTAACAGAACGTTCAAACTAGGTTCAATACTATTTTCATTTTTCATATCTGAGTAGTGGTATAGGAGGGGTCCTAAATTAATCCATAATCCACCAGGTTTCAAAATATTATAAATGGTTTCAATGAATTGTACAACATTTTTCGCACAGTCTATAAAAAAGCAAGTCGCAACACAATGCCACTCATTATGGGAAGTATATACCTCAAGAAAATCTCCAGCTGTCATAGAAAATCTGCCATCTGATGTCGGCGTTGGAACAACATCAGGAAATCTGAAAATTAAAATAGTCAATTATCAACCAGTTCCTCTAGAATATAATATTGATAATAATAATAATAATTGCGAATTGCTGCAAATTTAAGACGAGCTCACCACACACTAAATCAAGGCGTGCTGTTTACCATCAAACAGCACTGTCTTGATAGATAGGAAGTCACTGGTGAGGCGGGCGAGGAGCATCGCGGAAAACATGAAGTTCCGCAACAAACCTTCTCGCCTATTCCAAGAGCCTCCACGTGTTGTGGATAACCCGCCGGCGGCTGATCGGGTAGAAACCTTCGGGACAAACATTTATGAGTTTCCGCAACCACTCAACGTAGATACTCCAGCCCTAGCGCAGTTCGAAGCCTACAGCAGACTCTGGATTGGTTTATCGAGGGGCGAACCGTGCTAATCCCCAAAAACGGAGATTTGTCCGATCCGAAAATCTACAGACCGATAACATGCTTGAACGCATGTTATAAGATGTTTACACGGCAAATAATAATAATAGCCGTCCTCTACCCGCACAGGCTATGTCTTTGGGTACACTCTACGAGTGTTTATGAGGGAGTATTATTATTATTATTATTATTATCTTATACATGCGAATACTCTCCGCAGTTGAGCCGGTGTATGAACGGATATATGAGCAAAGAGGGTCAAAGAAGGGGGTCGCTGGCTGCAAGGAGAACCTGCTGATCGACAGATGCATCACGCAGGACTCTGTGCAGTATAAGCGTAACCTTTCATTGTCCTGGATCGATTGTCGCAAGGCATTTGATACAACATCGAATGAGATTATCATGCATTTGCTCAGATGCTTTGCGGTACCCGATCAAAGAGTGAGATGCATTGAACAGCTGATGTCGCTCTGGAGGACTCTTACCATAACATCTGGTAAATTCAGAGTCCAAACAGAGCAGGATATCCTTGGAAGGGGCATGTTTCAAGAAGACTCCCTCAGTCCTCTTCTCTTCTGAAAAACCCGCGGATACAACTGCGGTACCCCCAGCAACCGGAGGCATAAGGTCACCGATCTGTTTTACATGGATGACCTTAAACTTTATGCCTCCGGAGAAAAGGACCTTCAGCAGTCCTTAAGGGTGATGCAAGAGTACACGCATGCTATCGGAATGGAGTTTGGGATCGACAAATGTGCCACGGTTCATCTCAAAAGAGGACGATGCGGGGAATACGGAGAGGACGTTCACCTCGTAGACGGAAGCATCCTACATCTGGATGCCCGAGAGACGTATACCTACCTAGGGGTGGAACAACGCCACACCCAAGAGGTAGCTACTATCAAAAACTCTCTCCGCGGCAAGTATCAGCACAAACTACGACAGATCTGGTCATCAGAACTGTCGGGGAAGAACAAAGTTGCTGCAACTAATATGCTTGCTTCCGAATCTACTTTACTCCTTTGGAGTAATGAAATGGACACAGGAAGAGCTGCGACAACTTGACGTAAAAACTCACAAAATGATGCATCTTCATAGGACCTTGCATCCTAAATCGTCTGTTCCACGGTTATACTTCCCCAGACAGCGGGGAGTCCGTGGACTTTTGAGTTTGGAGTGTCTACACAACAGAATGGTATTGGATGGAGCCTGTAAAGTCATCAGGAGTTCAGATCCCCTTCTCTGCTTGGTATGCGATCATGAAAAAGCAGGGATTGGAGTATTTCTTTTCAAGGCAGCAACTCGTGCGCCGATGAACTCGGTCTCGTATTCGACATTGAACGGACGAACCCAAACTCTGTCACCGAGTTGGAACCCGTTCAGCAAAATGCCCACGTGAAAGCTGCGGAGTGTGACAGGCTCCTACAGCTACATAAGGATAAGCCAATGCATGGGGTCTTCTTCAAGAACATTGAAGACCTTGGCTTATCCAGAAACCTGACATTTGCTTTTCTCAGGGCAAGTGGGCTGAAGTCGGAAACCGAGGGATTCATAATGGCCTGCCAGGATGGTGTCTTCAACACCCTCCATAATGCATTTGCTGTCAGCTTGTCCAGCTTATGCGGTCTCAGCCTATCTCCACAGGCATAACGCGGCCCTAAGAGTGTTGTACTACTATCTACGACACTCGTACGGTGTAGAAGGCGAGACACCGGTGTTGCCATATGCTCCGGGGGATATTGAGTCCGTTGTGGAGAATGAGAAGTGCCGAATCTATTGAAACTACTCATTCCCCACCCTCAGGCAAATACAAGCAAATAATCCTAATGTAGTCCTCCTCGACCATCAAAGTAGGACAATTTTCGTCATTGAGTTTTCAGCTCCTGGCGAAACGAATATCGTCCGAAAAGAGGAGGAAAAACGGACTAAATATCGAGATCTTCTCTTTGAACTCTGCAGGGTTTATCCAAACCATTCTGTCAAGATGGTGGTTCTGATAATTGGGGTCCTTGGTGGAATGATGGACACACTGTTCTCAAACTTGAAAATCATACCGGCTTGCCATGATGCGGCAGAAAACTTGGCCGGAAGAATGCAGGCCGTAATTTTTGGTTCACTCCGTCTTCTCAGGGCACTCTTGGACCCAGTAATCACTCACCCCACGGACGTGGGAAGTGTTTACTGGGGTTAGTTACACACCAGCGCTCCCTCCGGTTGTATCGGAGCTCAGGAGACAGGGCCTGACTGGTACATTCCTTATGGAAAAAAAAATCATAATACTTCCTCATAAACACTCGTTGAGTGTACCCAAAGGCATAGCCTGTGCGGGTAGAGGACGGCTATTATTATTATTTGCCGTGGCACTCCGGGGCCACTTACTGATGTTTTAGGTGATGTATTCACTTTTCAGCTGTAGGAAAACCTACAGCACCACATCGGGTGGTCGGTGTGCACTCCAAGCTAGCACTAGACGAGATTGGCATCTAGACAACTCACAATACACTTGCTTTTCAATAAGGCATGCGGTCGCCTATCGATCCGATATTAAGTAGTACCTACCTTCGGGCTCGAACCGACAATCGCTAAGCTGGAGTTTCAAACGGCCTGTGCATTAGACCGCTAAGCCACCGACCACGAATATGAGATGAACAAATAAATAAAAATGGTTTTAGGTGATACTTGATACTGGAACAAGTTTTCATATTCACTATTAATTGAACCTCGATTTGCATTACCTTACCAACTACAATTCCGTCAATTGCCAATTCAGATGTTTTGTGGGTATGTCTGCATTTCATACACGTACGTAGGTATGTTCTCTGTCGAGGTATACAGTTTCATGAATGTGAGTAAGCTTTGAGATAACAATTATTGAAATATAAAACCAAACGATACCGGAGACATCATAAGGAGCAGAACAATGCATGGTGTTACTTTAATTTCAGTTGAAGTCTGTTGGTAGCAGTTGGAATAGAGAAATGTACCGTTTGACACAGACTCATGGTACAGGCCCTTTTCTCCTTTGTTTCTGTAGCTATATTTCTGAAATTGGGAGCATTGAATATGCTCACTAAAGGGGCACTTTTTGACATATTTGGAAAAAAAATCCAACTTCTGGTTTTTCCCGAAATGACATCAACTTTCGATTTTGAAATGGGACGCCCTGTATATTGTTACATTTTTGAAATCTGCATAATTTTCTGAATCCAATGATACCTTATAGTTGATATTTCATTCGTCAGAACACCCATTTTATTTTTCGATCTAGCCACGAACTGTAAAAATTCGAACGAGTTCAAATATATTGTGCCAGAGAGGTATCAACAATGTGAAAGAATACGGGGTACCTTTCTCTCTAAGCGTTTCTACCAAGTGGAAAATAAAGGGCAAACATCTGTTAGAAAACAACTACTTCCCTGGCTAATACCACGACGGAAATTTAACTACATCTGTCAGATATTTGTGCAACTTTCTTCCGAGAAGACCCAGTTGCAAGTGCTTGTCCTGTAATTAAACAGAAGATTATCCTTCATTTTTCTGGGAATGACCACCTGCAGACATGCATGTTTCGAGGTTTATTGCCTCTCATCAGTGACAGGGTAGGTCGGACAACATTATAATTGTCCTGTCCCTGCCAAATGAATAATGATCAACTGTTTAACTAATATTTCCCCACGGATGACAATACGAACTACAACATAGTTGAACGCAGCGCCATCCGCACGGAACAAGACAAAACAATCCCAAGTAGCACAGTCTACAGGAAGAGAAAACTGTAAAAATTCGAACGAGTTCGAATATATTGTGCCAGAGAGTTATCAACAATGTGAAAGAATACGGGGTACCCTTCTCTCTTAGCGTTTCCACCAAGTGGAAAATAAAGGGCAAACATCTGTCAGAAAACAAGTACTTCCCTTGCAAGCAAGCACTTGCAACTGGGTCTTCTTGGAAGAAAGTTGCACAAATATCTGTCAGATGTAGTTCAATGTCCGTCGTGGTATTAGCCAGGGAAGTAGATGTTTTCTGACAGATGTTTGCTCTTTATTTTCCACTTGGTGGAATCGCTTAGAGAGAAGGGTATTCTTTCGCCATGAACTCCTTAAAATTATTCCAAATAATCAAAATAATGCTACACTACCGTAATTTCGATATAAAAAGTATCGTGGTTCGAAATACGTGCCAAAAAAGTAAACCACAACCCTTTTTACTCGAAACTCCGTTTTTTCAAACTTTTTTCTGTGTAACCAATACGAACACGATAATGGAGTTTAGAGAAGTTAAAGTATCTATTCAATAACAATAAGTTATCAAGGTGGCTATGGAACACAAACAACAATTTGACATTTCGACTTTTACGGAGATCTAGTCAATATTTCATCCCACTGATAGAGCTCCTAAATTTCGAAGGCTCAAAGGCTTGGTTCAAATGTAAGTACAGTTAGTCAATAATGAAATATGGTGGATTACGTAATCCATTCTTCCGCAATAAAACCTATACAATAGGTATGGTCGTCGGCAAGTATTCAACAAAAAACAACTACTGCCCCCTACGACCATTGAATTATATTTGTTTAATACTTGGCAAAGTTTTCTACAAAAACCACTTTGCAATGCATTTCAAATATCAAAGCTGAAATTATTTTTCGATTTAATTGGGGGAACACCTCCGTACCGGTTTCATGGTCATTGCCAATCATCAGCGAAGGCTAGTTCGACCCAATTGAATCGAAAAATCCTTTCATCCTAATTGGAAATCCCTGAGACAAACACTGAGGTATGAATTCAGTGCCATCTCTGGGTTCCAGTTTAAAATGCACTCCGACTACGTGTCGACTTCAACATGAAGCCAGAAACATCATGAAAGAGGGGCGACACCACTTGACGGAAGACCATAAAACTAATAATGAAATATGGTGGATTACGTAATCCAATCTTCCGCACTAAAACCTATACAATAGGTATGGTCGTCGGCAAGTATTCAACAAAAAACAACTACTGCCCCCTACGACCATTGAATTATATTTGTTTAATACTTGGCAAAGTTTTCTACAAGAACCACTTTGCAATGCATTTCAAATATCAAAGCGGAAATTATTTTTCGATTTAATTGGGGGAACACCTCCGTACCGGTTTCATGGTCATTGCCAATCATCAGCGAAGGCTAGTTCGACCCAATTGAATCGAAAAATCCTTTCATCCTAATTGGAAATCCCTGAGACAAACACTGAGGTATGAATTCAGCTCCATCTCGGGGTTCCAATTTAAAATGCACTCCGACTACGTGTCGACTTCAACATGAAGCCAGAAACATCATGAAAGAGGAGCGACACCACTTGACGGAAGACCATAAAACTGATAATGAAATATGGTGGATTACGTAATCCTGAGCTTTGATATTTGAAATGCATTGCAAAGTGGTTCTTGTAGAAAACTTTGCCAAGTATTAAACAAATATAATTCAATGGTCGTAGGGGGCAGTAGTTGTTTTTTGTTGAATACTTGCCGACGACCATACCTATTGTATAGGTTTTATTGCGGAAGATTGGATTACGTAATCCACCATATTTCATTATTAGTTTTATGGTCTTCCGTCAAGTGGTGTCGCCCCTCTTTCATGAAGTACAGTTAGGATTTCTCTCACAATTCAATTAATAACGAAACAAAATAAAAAAGAAAAATCTTATAACAGCTGTTCGATATGTCCACCACCAACATCCAAACATTTTCGAGCTCGTTTGGCGGGATTTTGAGTAGCATTGTTCAATTGTTGAGGCGTTATACTTTGAATGGCTTGTCCAATTCGTAATTCTCGGTCATCGCGGGTCGTTGGGTAGGTTTTGTAAACGATGTTTTCCAAGTGACCCAAATAAAAATCTAAAGGGGTTAAGTCAGGTGATCTTGCAGGCCACCTAACAGGACCATGTGTTCCGATCAACTTTTTCCCAAATCGGTCACGAAGGTAAGCCGTCACGATCTTACTATTGTGCGGAGGTGCACCATCCTGCTGAAAGAACAGTCGATTTTCCAGATTTAGCGGTGAATTTTCTAAATAATCTTCAATTTCATTTCTCAGGAAACTTAGGTATCTACCACCATTGAAAGGTCCATCAAATATTATGGGACCAATTAGCCATACATTAAATCCAAAACGTTCTTGGAAATTCCCCTACCTAAATAAAAGCTGATTCTCTTGCGTCCAATATCGAGTATTTTGTTTGTCAAATAAACCAAGATTGGTGAATCTTGACTCATCGGAGAATACAATTGTTTTCAGAAACTCATTATTTTGCTGTACATTATCGTAGTACCCACCTGCAATATTCCATCCTTCTTATACTATCGTCTTCGTATTTTTTCAAAAAAAAAATTCTGACACTTTCACGACTGGTATCCAACTCGGAAGCCGATCTCCCTAAGAGATACTGTTTTGTCGATTTCCACTCTCATGAGAACATTTATCTCCATGTCTTCAGACACAATATTATGCTCAGTACTTACCAACCTCAGGCTCTCTTCTGAACTGTTCTTCAAGACGCTTGAAATAATTAATTTCGAGCCGGACACTGTCGTTCGGGGGGAGTACAGCTATTGAGCAACAACTGGATTTTGCCGACATTCCCCATACACTAATAGCATATCCACTTTTTCGTTTCTGTTATAATCTGGTGCAATTCTTAACTTATTTCTATTATTAATCCGATCAATTCAATAATGTATTCAGTGACTAACTGGCAATTGCAGATTAACGAAACTTCAAATTGTTATTTGTGTTCCATAGCCACCTTGATAAATAAAATTATTGTCATTGAACCGAGAAGATACTTAAACTTGTCTAAACTCCATTAACGTATTTGTATTGGTTATACAGAAAAAAGTTAATATAGATTAATACCCCATCGATGGTACTTTCGAATGACGTCAGATTACCATTATGATTCGAGTAAAAAAGGGTTTTGGTTCACTTTTTTGGTACTTATTTCGTACCCCGATACTTTTTAAATATTTAAATCGAAATTACGACAGTATAATAGTGATAAACAACAATACTCCCTCATAAATACTCGTTGAGGTTACCCAAAGGCATAGCCTGTGCGAGTAGAGGACGACTATTATTATTATTTGCCGTGTAGCATTATTTTGATTATTTGGAATAATTTTAGGGAGTTCATGGCTCTGTAGATCGAAAAATAAAATGAGGTGTTCTGACAAATGAAATATCAACTATGAGGTATCATTGGATTCAGAAAATTATGCAGATTTAAAAAATTTAATAATATGCAGGGTGCGCCTTTTGAAAATCGAAAGTTGATGTCATTTCCGCAAAAACCAGTAGTTGTTTTTTTTCCAAATGTCAGAAAGTGTCCTATAGTGAGCATATTCAATGTTCCAAATCTCAGAAATATAGTTACAGAAACAATGAGTGTGTCACACGGTATTGTTTCTGGTTTCAGAAATATATCATTTCTGGAGCATGTAATTCTATAAAGTATTTTTCAATTATTATCATATTTTATTATCTGCTGATTTTGTTGATAGGAACAGTAATGGTATTCACAAGTCTTCATTTTACTTGAATGAATACAATCCTTTATCACAACACTAAACATTATAAAGAAGGTTATCAACTGTCACAAACCAAACTCTTGACGACCTTTTTCATGAAACAAAACAACAGATATCATTATTTAACAATCAGACTAATAGGTGGGCTTCTTAATGACCCTCCTAGAATGTAACCGAAGATAAAGCATGTGCGGGCGAGGACGGCTATTATTATTGTTTGTCGTGGCACTACCACATTATACTTGCTTTCCAACAAGGTCTGCGGTTATCTATCGATAGCGATACACCTGTGAACAAATATTCATGTAGGTACATTTCTCAAATCAACCTCAAATGTAAGCGCCCGACCCCAGATTGCTCGGCTATCCAGCTACCCTATGATATATGTATTTGTTGAATTGTTATTTCCATCAACGGGCTGCGCCCATATCTTACCAGTAACCCTCAGAAGTCTTCGAGACTTGTGCGAGCTAGGGATTTCCAAAGATATTTATCATAATCGGAACACGTTTCGCTACACGGTAGCTTTATCACGCGATATTAGTACACCAAAGTCAGTTACGTTGATACTTAGCTTAAACAAGATGTATATTGTCTTACGCAACGTAGAAATACCAAAGGACCAAAAATTTTGTTGCAGATTTGCTCAATTGCTTCATCCATTTCAATTTTCCTGAATGAACTTGCAACTGAAATGAACTTTGAATTAATAACAATAATCAACTATTTTCTGAACTCTCTAACAATGTTGAAGGTCCTCAATATTTTGATATTCCCTCTGACCAGTGCCGGACTGGCCAGGTGAGATAGTGAGAAAAATCTCACGGGGCCCACCCCCGATTTGGGGTCTCGGGGCCCCTAGGAAAGCAGACCTGGAAACAATAATTTAAAATTAATTAAGAAAAAAGGTCAAATGTCGAAATTGGTTATTGCCAGAAACATGACAAACGCAAATATTCACTTTCGATTTGGTAGGATTTCTTGAGGACCTCTTGCAACGTGGCAACAGTGATGCGCGAGTATGTATGGTCGGTGAGCGGTATTGGTTTTGGCGCGCGGCGCGCTGGATTACTGATTAGTCGTATGCGAGACACTGAGACAGCAGAGCGTAAAGCCTGCCTGTGTCCAAAAATAATTTTATTTGGCGTAGTTGCAAACGCGGCCAGGTAAATACAACTCTATATATCGGGTCGCTCAAAGTTTGTTATGTTCATTTCATTTTCTACTCTAAGACAAGTGTAGAGCTGATCTTGCACCTTAATCATTAATAGTACGAAAACCAATAATTTGTTGAAATTTCCGTATGCGACTCATGAAATAGAATGAACCTGGTAATTGGGGGCCCCAATTTTTCAAAATCTCACTTGGAAAAGATAGGCCAGTCCGGCACTGCCTCTGACCATAAACTCTATTTTTCAGTGTACCCCATAAGAACGCAACCATAACATTAAAGTCTGTATACCTTGGCGGTCACCTCACCCGCCGATTATTCCTTATCAATTTGTCACCAAACCTTCCAGTCAGATAATTAGAAACTTGTCTGGTATTGTGAGGTGGAGCACCATTATGTTGAAACCAGATGTTGTTATAGCTAGCCATAGGTAGATCATCAAAATAGTCTTTGAAAATCGACATTAAAAACTGATTACAGGTTTCTCCATTCAGAATTCCGTCAAATGAATAAATCTATTTTTGTAAATGCCTGCCCACAAGTTAATACTAAATCGCACTAGCGGTCGAATTTCTCATAACTGCCTGGTGTTTATGCTCCAAATGTGTTCGTACTTTCATGTGTCCAAATTTTTCCTAGAAAAACAGGAAAATCAGGTCTTCTTATTAGCCGGTAAACGAAAAAAAAATACCGAAAAAAAAACCGGAAAAAATACCTACGGAAAAAAAAACCTCCGGGAAAAAAAACGGAAAAAGTACCCCCCGGAAAAAAAAACTGAAAAAATATCCCTATATGCGATAACAATGGCCAGTACACAAAAAGTAATGAAATTTCAACTGTGTGTCATGTTAAAGAAACTAGACCATATTTGATTCATTTTACAACACAGAGGGGTGGAACAACAGATTTTCCAGCCTTGCAAAAAGGCGAATCTGTCACCAGGTTAGTTCGTTCAGGAACAATCGAGTCATAAAAATATCAAAAATCGTCTTTTTTGGTCGTCGATGAACATTCCACAGGATAGGTTAAAACTTTTATTGGTATTGTAAAATTAATCAAATATGGTCTAGTTTCTTTAAGATGACACACAGTTGTTATCGCATATAGGGGTATTTTTTCTGGATTTTTTTTTCGTTTTTTTTTCGGGTCTTTTTTTTCGTTTTTTTTCCTAGATTCTTATTAGCCCATTACAAAATTCTAATCGCCTTTCAGAATCATTTGGATGCAATGTTTGAGATATGTGTATTTGTAACATTTGAAAGCGCTTTTTTTGAGTTGTCTCCAAGCACTTGTATGACAAACATTCATAAAGGAGGACATATAGATTTGCTCCGGTTCATATACAGGGTGTTTCCTAACTACGGTTCCTAACTGCAGGACTTTGAAATGTAAAAAAACAAAAAAAAATTATTGGCATTTCGCGGTGAAGCAACGAATATTTTACAAACCCTCACCGCGCAAGAAGAACAGGACTATGATCAACTCGTAAAACATCTGGAATTACGGTATGGTCAGATTCACCAAGGAAAGTCCGGATGATTGAGGAAGTTCCACAGGAGCCTGCTAATATCGAGGCTGTCATGAGAGAAGTGATAATGGAAGTGTTGCCTGAGAAAAGACTGATACGATACCGAAATTGCAGAAAACTTGGGCACGTGCGTAACAAATAAATGTCCAACATACAAAAAATTGACACCGCCGAAGGTCGAGAAGGAGCAATCGTAGCATCGGCCTATATCCAGCAAGCTCCAGTAAACAAAGCATATGTCGCTGTCAACGATAAAACAAAGGTACCTTTGTAGACGGTTTCTTCAACAACGAGCATTGCACCATGCTGCTAGATACAGGTGCGATCAGAACAATCCTTGGGATTGCTTTTGCTAAAACAACAGCGAGAATTGAACCGTCAACCTGGGGACTACGCACAGCAATGGGAGAACCAGCCATCATATATGGTGAACTACTAATTGAACTGACTTTATGTAGCACTAAAGTGAAACACCGGGCTCGAGTAGCGGACATCGAGGATGATGCAATCATAGGGATGGACATCCATTAACTCTGGAGGGTTTGAGTTGAATTTTAAAGATGGCGTCCTTCGCATGAATGTTAGTGAAATGATTCGTGTCCTGCTGGCTGAAGATGTGAGCGAACCATATTGGAGGCTCGCCTGGATGGGGGTGCGAGCAGCGGAAACGTGGTGATGTTCGAGCCCTAACTGTTTGATGAGAAAATTGGACGAGGAATCGGACTAGGAAAGACCTATGATGAATTCGTCCTGGTAAGGGTAAGGAATGTCAATCAATATCAGGTGATTTTGAAGAAAGGAACAATTTTGAGGCACTGTTCGTCAATTTTCTCTGTGATTATGACTGTACGCGGCACTGTTAGCCAAGCTAGTAACTTGCCAGCAGAACTGGAGAAGTTAGTTGCCATCTCGTCCAAGGACATGGGACCAGCACAACAGCCCAAACTGAGAAAATTAGAGAAAGTATCAGGACATCTTCGATACCGGAGAAGGCAGAGACAAGAAGGGTGGTTCAGCATAAGATCGACACAGGGAATGCCCGACCAATTAGGCAATCAGCTGGAAGATTTCCCCTTGCCAAGAAGGAAGAGGCTGACAAAATAGCCTGCGACATGAAAAAAGAAGGAGTCATCGAACCATCTGACAGTCCCTAGTCCTCTCCAGTCGTGTTGGTGAAGAACAAAGGTGGATCAACACGCTTTTCGTTTGATTATCGTTAACTGAACAACGTGACGAAAAAAGACAGCTACCCTCTCCCAAGGATAGGCGACACCCTAGACACGTTAGACGGTTCCACGATTTTCTCGATCATGGATTTCAAGAGTGAATACTGGCAGGTAGAACTGGCTCAGGACGATCGAGAAACCGTCGGCTCCGGTTTGTGGCAGTTTACAAATATGCCATTTGGCCTCTGCAATGCTCCAGCCACGTTCGAAAGACGGGTTTGAGAGGACTGTCATGGAAGACATGTATGGTGTGTTTCAATAATATAATTATAATCGGCAGATCGTTCGAGGACCATGTAAAAAAATTGGAAGAGGCATTCCAGCGACTGAGAAGCTCCGGACTGAAATTGAGCCCCAAGAAATGCCATCTAATCCAAAAGAACGATATCTCGGCCATGTTTTCTCTGGGAAAGGAGCAGCAGTGGACGATCAGAAAATCAAAGCTGCTAAGGAATGGCCCATTCTAAAAGACATACATCAGCTTCGAAGTTTTCTGGGTTTGTGCACTACCGTCGTTACGTGCTAGGATTTACTAACATCTCTAATCCACTGACCAGGCTCACGGAAGGGCAGACAAAGTTCCAGTGGTCTGAAGAATGCCAAGATTCCTTCAGGAAGATAATCAACGCGCCAATTCTGAGCTATCCCCTTCCTAACGAAAAATTAATTTTGGACACGGAAGCAAATAATGTGGGACTTGGAGCTGTCCTGTGTCAGATCCAGGAAGGACAGGAAAAAGTCATCGGTTAGTTCAGCAAGACCCTCAGTAAACCGGAGAGAAATTATTGTGTCACCAGGCGGGATCTGCTGGCTGTTGTTAAAACAGCAGAGCACTTCTTCAAATACGTGTATGGCGGAAGATTTCTGTTGAGAACTGACAATGCAGCTCTCAAATGGCTTCTACAGTTCAAAAATCCTTAGGGTCAAGTGGTATTTTGGACCGAAAGGCTCCAAGAATACGACTTGGAGGAGATCGAACATTGAGCGGGGACCAGCCATAACAATGCTGATGCCCTATCGCAAAGACCATGCCCAGATGACCGTTCTCACTGCCGAAGAACAGAGGAGAAGGAGTTGACACTCGGTACAACCACAGCAGTCAATGATAACTGGAATGACAACACAATCCAGAGAGACCAAGAGAAAGATCTAGATCTAGGTTTAGTAATCGGCTGTAAAAAAACTCCCTTACCCTGGACAATGGAGTCCTGAAGCGAGTGTTGGAGTCCGATGATGGAGGGGAAGACAGACAGTAGTACCCAGGAGCAGAAGACAGGAAATGCTCCGAGAAATCCATGATGGGGTCACCGGAAGACATCTGGGAGTGACGAAGACCCTTCAGAAAGTGAGGCAACGGTTTTACTGAGCCAATTGTCAAGCTGACATCAAGGACTGGAACAGAAAGTGTACTATATGCGCTGCCAGCAATGGGCCTCGAGCAAGACCTAAGTACCCGATGCGCCAGTACAATGACTACTTCAGCAAGTTGGCCGAAGCGTATGCCCTGCCTAACCAGGAAGCCATCACCGATGTCGACGTCTTGGTAAAAGAGAAAATGTCGATTTGGCGTTCTATTGGAGCTGCATTCGGTTCAAGGCAGAAATTTCGAGTCAAACCAGCTCCAGGAAATGTGTCAGATGTGTCATTCCAAAGACGAGAACCACGGCTCTACACCCACAGTCCGATGGAACGGTAGAGAGGATGAATAAGACAATAAATCGCCACCTGTCCAAGGTAGTCTCTGACCACCAGAAATATTGGTACCAAATGAAGGTTGTTCCTGATGGCGTATCGTTCCGCAGTACACGAGTCAACCGGCCAAACACATGCTAGTATAATTATGGGCCGAGAGCTGCGGCTTCCCTGTGACCTGAAGTTTGGGACGCCACCAGGACAAAATAATTCAGGAGAGGACTACGTCAACAGTGACCTTGTTTGGCTGTACAACCCTAAACGTCGCCGTGGACTTTCACGGAAGCTGCGGAACTCGTGGAAAGGTCCATACAAGATAATAAAAAGTATAAACGATCTGGTCTACCGAATATATAAGCCACCACGAGGAAAACTCAGAGTAGTCCACTTGAATAGGCTGTCCCCTTACGCTGGAAATCATGATCAACTCCGCACCTTCAGACCACCGAAGGATGAAATGACTTTCCAGAAGTTCATGTACCTATACTCAAATGGATAGAAATCGAGAAGAGCCACGAGACCTTTTCAAGGTGCCTGCCAAATACGCACTAGCTCATTGTGTGGCCGAATATCTTCAAATGTCCAGAGGAATCGCCGTGGTATTCTCCAAGAAGTTCGGTCGAGTCCAGGAACTACGTGAACAGAACTCAGAAGTTGAGGGGTGCTACTATCTGGTTATAATAATAATAATAATAATATGCCTTTATTCATCATCTAAAATGTTACACAAATAATTAACAGGGATGATGAACGGGCGGGGTTCAGCTATTGAAGCTGTTTAAACCCAACCTTGGACGTACACACCTAATTCTACAATAAAATATAATATAAATATATATGAGACAAGTAAATACAATTGATATACAATAAAGACATACATATAATAGAATAAAATTGATTTAAAGATTGTAAATATTTAAAATTTGATCCACCTTGTACATATAGACAAACATATAATAGAATAAAATTTATTTAAAGATTGTAAATATTTGATTAATCCACCTTGTACATGTGCCAAAAACCATTGAAAGCGATATGGAAATAAAAAACATCATTGCCTTGTTCGAAAAATGACTTTCAGGCATTTTCTGAAATTTCTCAAGTGCCTACTGGGATATAACTGCCGTAATACATTATATGAGGCCCTACATAACTGATTAACGTGTTTTATGAATCTCAGGTCAGTATCTATCCATAGACCCAAGTTCTTGCTCTCATTTACGAATTGAATGGGAATGTCATCAATTCGTATAGAAAGTGAGCTAGACACGGAGTTTCTCTTCCCTTTGGCACCGAACAACATCACTTGTGATTTTTTTGAATTGAGTTTCAAGTTGTGTGCACAAGATGCGTCAAAGATTTGTTCCAGGTTTCTGTTTATATTATCCTCGGCTATGATGACATCACTGAAACTGAATGACATATGTACTTGGGTGTCATCCGCATAATGGTGTATACTGATTGAACTGACGTACTCATGAAAATCACATATGTAAAGGGCAAAGAGGAGTGGTTCCAAGACAGAACCTTGTGGAACGCCGTGATGTCTTCTTAGAGAAGAAGATTGGATTCCATTCAAGTTGACAGTTTGAGTTCGTCCAGTTAAATAGCTTTCAAGGAGTGAAACTGCGCTGCCAGAAAAAACAAAATATTTAAGTTTTTTACATAAAACCGTGGGCTCCAAAGTGTCAAAAGTTTTGCTGTAGTCCAATAGACTGAGACAGGTGAAGTATCCCTCATCAATAGCTTTGAAAATATCATCGGTTATCAGACTCAATGCTGTCGTAGTACTATATTGGGGGCGAAATCCAGATTGAACATCGGTTATAAGATTCGTCAAACTAATATAAGTTGTCACCTGTTCTTTGATTATCATTTCGAATGCCTTCGAGAGAGTTGAGAGTATGCTAATTAGTCGTATATCTGACAGTTCTGTCGGATCATTACATTTCGCTAGAGGTCTTACATTAGCGTGTTTCCACAGAGAGGGAAATGTATTGGATTTAATAGCAAAATTAAAAATATATGTAATATACTCTAGTAAATGGGGCACTACCAGGTACAGCATACGAATGGAAATTCTATCGGATCCTACAGCACTGTTATATTGGTGAAATGTTCATTCAGTAAATCCAAGTTTTTGAGATGGGTAGGAATTTCAGGTGTACTTTTATCACGAAGTACGTCAAGGGATCTCAGGGTTTTCCAAGTGGAGTTTTTTTGTTTCCAAACATAATTCAAGTATGTAGCTTTCTCTCTACGTATGGCACTACCGACATAATTGCGTAAGTCCTTATAGTAATTCCATGACCCAGTCGTTTTCAGTTTTTTATATCGTCGAAAAGCTTTATGTTTGAGTTTGGGCATTTGTTGTTATCCAAGGTGACGGTGGCTTGGTTGCCTTTATCGTTCGGTAAGGGGCATGAACATTGAATACATTTACAAGTTGACTATTGAAAACAGTGAGCACCTCATCTACGTTATCAAGATGAAGAATGGTATTCCAGTTGTCCTGGTATAAGTCTCGATTGAAAGAGTTCATATCAAAGGTACTGAAGCTGCGGTAAGTGATGTATTTGACGTATTTTTTTTAGGTAAATCAATTTCACAAGTGAGTGCCAGATGGTCTGAGATACCGTCAATATCCAATACATTCATCGATGAAAAATGTTGTTGAGTTATTGACAATCATCAAATCTATTAGCGTTTGACTGTTATTCGTTACTCTAGTTGGGGTGTTTATTAACTGATCCAAATTGTATTAATTAATATTAACTAATGAATCTTTTTTACGATTTTGCGTCAACAAATCAATGTTGAGATCGCCGACTATGATAAACATGTCGCTTTCGGGTAGAAAATTGGTTATTGCATCCTCTATCTCATTCAAACAATTCGTAATGATGGAGGATGGCGGGCGGTATGTAACAGATACAACAATTGACTTTTGTTTATATTTTATAGATAACCATAGTTGTTCGAGATAAGGACTGAAGTTTGCAAATAATACAGTAGTTCAAGTAGTTTTTTATGAAAAAGGCAACACCTCCTCCAAGGCCATCCCTGTCTACATGTAGTAGTTTGTAACCCACAATAGCGAACGTTTCAATATCACTACGATTATTGAGCCATGTTTCTCCCAAGGCAACGATGTCTATATCGTTATCCAGTATACATTTTATTAAAATAACGAATCCAGTAGAGAGAGACCTGACATTGAGATGTAATAAACTGATATTTTGATGCATCTCGGTAAGTATTCCAAATGATAATTTTTTCGTTTATGAAATTATAAATTTATTGATTAACAGGAATATAGAAAAAATCTAAGAATTCCAGTGGTGAAGTTGAATGAGCAAGACTCAGACGACCTCAGACCCCCTAGAAATACTGATGATTTCAACAATATTTTTGGTGTTCTATATCTATTTCAACCTAATAAAACAAGGGCAACCGAGAGGGGTAATAAAAGGCGAAAAAAAAATAATTATTTTATTATTTATACATCAGACGTTCACACACCCATCATATTTCACCGCTTTTCCAAGCCATACATTTTCCGACATTTTACCAACGTTTGCAGACATGGCAGTGTTGCCACGCTTTTTGCATGGATATATCCAACACATTGGTAACGTCGTGTAATTAAATCTTCGTCGAATTAGTGTCAGCTTCGTACTCTTCCAACTTTTAAAAAAGCGTTGTCGTTCCATTTTTTTTTCATTCACACATCTTGTGAGTAATTATAAGGATCTACAGGGAGATATTTTTTCAGAGGTTAAGCCCTGTTTCACCCCATAAACTTCATTGTCATTACGCTAAACTGTTCTTGGTGTCCAGATTGTCTGATCATGTATGGATTTTCTAGTGCCCCAATATGAACGTTGTGGCAATACAGTACTCCGTCGCGTGTAACTTGAAATTCGACGTTAAAAATGATACAGGATAAAAATTCAGGAACCCTACTACATTGGTGCAGTATCCATCTGAAAAACTGCAAGCACCATAGAAAATCTCGAGATAGCAAACCTCTGGATATAATATGGGTATAACATATTTCCAGACAGTTGAATTGGATACATGCAAATCCTTTGCTACTTGTCCAGTACTCATAGCATGATTTTATTGAATAACATTCAAAATCTCTTCTTCCATTACTGGATTACATGCTTATGGCGGTCTGCACGCATTGTGCCTTTGAGTCTGGAATCTGTCGTATTCCCGAACGTGATGATGGGAATTTACAAGAGTTCTATGGTTGGGAAACTGGCGATTAGGAAACAAACACGATCAGACACAAACCAACTTTCAAATAGTGTCAAATGCTTCCAAAGAAACCTAAACGTCCAAATGAAAATAGCAGTCAAAGCCCACTGAGTAAAGTTTTTTTTCATTTTTTCGTTTAAAATTTTCAATTATTATGGTCGTAGCTGCGTATAAATTACGAAAGAAAAAATGTGCAAAGAAAACAAGAAATTCATTCCATGTATAAGAATACACCAGCAAAGCATTACTAAAACGCTTGACCCCTGAAAAAATACCTTCCTGTAGATTCCTTGGCATGTTTCAAATTTGATCTCAATATTTCAAAAACTGAGAGGTACTAAACAAAAAAAAATCTTGGAATTTCATCGCTCTGTACATCGGTAACGAAGTGTTTGCGGATGTACATGTTAATGTAACCTGAAAAAAACCCGCCCTTAAAATCTTGATACTGAATTTTGAGACTCCCTCTACGGAGTTCCTTAATCACTCACTGAAACTTTCAGATTAAGTCCAAAACAGAGCCATTCGCCATGTCGGTAATACTTTTTCCACAAGCTCGCTTACTTCTCTGGAACACTTCAGAAAGGATGGCGATCTGTCTCTGGTTCAGATATTTTCATGGAGACGATACTCTTCTGAACTATCATCAATCATTCCACCGCTGGCGGTCTCTTAGAGACTGACCTTTCCAAGTATTCACATCTCTTTCCCAAGTGCTTTTTTTTAGCGGGAGGCGAAACTCTGAAACTCACTACCTCTGGAGATGTTGCCTGAGGCTTACAGCCTGCAGAAATTTAAGAAAAATAACAGATCCTATCTACTTCCCCTTGGCTCTCACGATGTTCTCCAAACATTATAGCTGAAAAGTGAATACGCCACCAAACATTGTCGCGGGGAGCGCCACGTCGAATAATAAGCCGTCCTCTACCGTTACAGGCTTTGCTTTTGGGTACATTCTACGACTGTTTATGAGGGAGTATTATCATTTACCAATATGAGAAAAACTTTTAATAATAATTTATTTTCAAATCCGACTTAGGTTTTATATTGCTTTAAAAAAGAAGAAAAATTGATTGCTCGTAGGGGATGACGTGAATCTCAGTCCGTCGAAAATATTTTTTATTTAAGTACACATTTTAAAATTTGTTATGTGAAAAGTCGAAGAGTTTGGTTAGATACAGTAGATCAATGATTTTTTGTTCGATGAGTGTGGCATCGTTTCAGTACTGACAAAAATCAGTTGAAATAAATTTCTATCCTAAATGCTTAAATACATCAATTCTGCATCAAAGGAAATTCAAACGCTTTTCTAATTTTCAAAAGTTAGTAGCATGATGAAGCTAGTGGTACAAAACGCTTTTCTTGAAGTTACATTTTTTTATCTAAGAGAAGTTTCGTAGATAGTATTAAATAAATGCAAAAAACTAAAAGTTGCAATGGAACGGTCGAATTAAGGACGTATGTTGAATCTGAGTAGAAATTACTTTCTTCAATAATTTTTGAAATTAAAGAAAATAAGTCTATTTTAAGGAATGAATTTGAAAAAATATGTTTTTGTAGAAGTTGCTAAAGTCGCGTGTCCCCGTCGGAGTATGCCATTTTCATCTCCTTCAATAAGTGTACTGGAGGTTTTTCCTGACACCAAACTGCAATCTCATAACCTCGACACGTGTTTCAGTCACCAAGTGAGCATCTTCCGGCGAGAAAGATTCAAACCGAAACACGTGTGGAGTCGTAAAAATAGCGTTTTGGTGTAGGGGTACATTGATTACTATACCAAAGATTCCAAAGAATGCAATGCAAGTACATAATCTTCTTCAAAGCTAAATTTTATGAAAAGGAGAAAGATTAAGACGCCAAAAAACAGATCCCTGAAAAACATCAAGAGAAGTTTATGCATATAATCGAAAATTATGTTGCGAAATCGTCAGCTACTTCCTTTTTTTAATAATTTTCTGTGGATCATCACACTTTTTGAGTAGGTATATTGTTATTCAAATTTCAATAATTTAATTAATCATTTTCCATATGATTTCATTAGAAGCGTAGTTTATTCTTTTGCTTGAGAGCTGTTTTTTTTAATGGGATTCTATTATTCTTTGCTCATAAATGATTGTACTACTCGGGCCCAATACCAAGAAAATAGCATGTTATCCAACTATAATATTAATATAATGACAATAATAACAATACTCCCTCATGAATACTCACAGAGTATAACCAAAGACATAGACTGTATGGTAGAGGACGGCTATTATTATTTGCCGTGGTGCTCCGGGCGACTTACCGATTTTTTGATGGCGTATTCACTTTTCAGCTGTAGGAAAACCCAGAAAACCTACAGCACCACCACGGGTAGTCGGTGCGCACTTCAAGATGTTTACAGAAATGTTTTCTCAAATATCAGTATTTGTTCGGAAGTTGTTCGAACCATATCCTGTCAATTCCAAAATGAATTAACTAGTACATTTTCACGAAAATTTTCCATGTACTAACTTTTCAAAGTTTTGTATTTTATCAAGTATCCAATAACTTATTGACATGAAAAATGGTTTTCTCTACCAGATTTAGAGACACGATGCTGGGGCAGAAACTTGTGGACCTGGTAATCCCAAAATTGTCCTGTGGGATTGATGGGCTGGACTGGAGAGATATTAGAAGCATGTTGGAGACGATATCCAGATGCAGCGGCATCAATATTTTAGTGTGCTCGACCCAACTTGAAGACTGTGGAGTGTTACTTCCATCGAACGTCAAAGTACAGATATGGAGAAGCTTGCAGATATCTCCACACTCCAAGAATGGCATTTCAAGTAGAAACGTCTTTAAGAAGGGGGCAACGTAACGATTTTGAGACCGACCCTGTTCGTTAATCAATTGACCTCGACTTGTAAACAACGCATCACTGCCGCACTAACGGTTCAACCATGACTCATCACGTCCAAGAAGGAACGAGAACTAGCTAGAATGGAATCGACGCTCGAGAGTGCACGAGAGCCATCTGAATGGTTCGCCTTGTAAGTAGTCTCGATAGTTCTAGAACTGTAAAAGGAATCTGCCTGTCGGTATATAAGACGCTTGGCATGAGATGGCAGGTAGAGTGGCAGGGGGCAGTTGCAGATATAGTTCGAAAGTTCACAAATAGACAGCGACAGTGAAACTTGATTGAAATAGTGACTGTGATATGTTTCAAATAAATTAAGTTATTGTTTCAGAAGACTTTTAAATAAATTAGCGAAATTAGTTGTGTATTTTCACTTCGATATGAAAATCTGCGAAAAAAAGTGAGTGGAGTACTTTTTTTACAATATTGTTGGTTGTGGTGCCCACTGGCCCTTATAATTTCAATCTAGTTACGGCTAAATGAGCGCCATATTAGTTCAAATAAATGAACCATGATATTTTATAATTACCGTTTTTTTTTATTTCAACGTTCTGTATCTCAGAAACGAAGCATCTCCGGACATATGTTCATAGGAACTTTTGTTCTCAAAATGACATAACGAATCTCCTCCTGCAATTGAAAACCGTAGTTAGGAAACAACCTGTAAATTATCCATTTTTATTGAAATTGACACAATGTGTAGTTTACCTCATACAAACATCATTTATTAAATTCTCTTTAGTTACCTGGTCTATTATGTCTCCATATATTTTCATCTGCTTTTCAAATGAACCAAACTCGGTGAGATTTTGATCCAATAACTTGAACATGATTGTCGTCTTTCGGAATACAAGTTTAAATGCATTTCCGATGCCCTAACACTGTTTCTATTGTATTTGTAATAAATTTGTATATCAATTTTTTATTCATTTTTCAAAGCCATTTTTTGACAAAAAATCAATGACTTGTACAAATTGTGTGACAAATTGAAAGTCAAATTTAGGAACATTAAAATCAAAGCCTAGTATGATAAGTTATTTTTTAATCTCCAGTTTTTCGAAAAATTATGATATATCACCGAAAAGGTATCTGGGTCTATTCAAACAAGAAGAATCCAATGTAGCAAATCTGAAAACACCATTATGTAGCGGGGAAAAAGTGGCAATTTGAAAGAAAGTGCGATTTATTTGAAAAAAATAAAAACTATTTCCAAATTTTTTCTTTTTTCAGGTATCTCCGGATATACTCGGAATATCAGAACTTTCTCAACGGCATATTGTTAGTCAGGTAAATGCGCAACTTTTCCCCGATTTAACCATCTTCGTATCTCTAATAGTTTCCGAGATTCCAGTGGTGAGGATCGAAATTGAAACACCCTGTATAGAAGCGATAGGTAGTCTTGACTGACTAGTTATGAAAAAAAGCGAAATTCCTGCTACTAGTATGCTTGCCGTTCAGATTCTACTCTACTCCTTTGGAGTGGTGAAATGGAATCAGGAGGACAACTCTATGTAAAAACTCTCAAAATTATGCATCTTCATAGGAGCTTGCATCCTAAATCGTCTGTTCCACAGTTATACTTCCTCAGACAACGGGGAGTGTCGACATAACAGAATGGTACTGGATGGAGCCTGTAAAGTCATCAGGAGTTCAGATCCCCTTTTCTGCTTAGTCTGCGACAATGAAAAAGCAGAGATCGGAGCATTTCTTTTTGAGGCAGCAGCCCGAGCAGCCGATGAACACGGTGTCGTATCTGGCACTAAACGGACGAACCCAAACTCTGTCACCGAGTTGGAACCCGTTCAGCAAGAAGGATAAGCTAATGCAAGAATATCAAAGACCTTGGTTTATCAAAATTGTTGACCGTATGTCAAGAGTACTTCGACCACGCCACTGAAGATGACTGCTGCAGCTGCAGTTGAAACGTTTGGAGATTTAAACCAAATAAGACCATGGCAAAATCCGGAAACCAACCAAAACATTGACACCATCCTTGAGTCTAACTTCCTATAATAATAAAAACGAATTGGGCAATCAGTTTCAGACTCTTTTTGTTGGGGTTTTAGTTAACTCAAAACTAAAAACAAGAAAATATCTTATATAAAAAATATTTTCTACGCTCCATACAGATTGTTCTGAGATTTGTATCGTGAATTTTTTATATGAAAATACTTGTAAGACTTAATCATGCCCTGTAGAGTTCATGCAATAAAATACAGGGTGTTGCATTTCAAACAGTCAAGTTATGGCCATTTGAGATTTGTCATTTAATAAAAATCGTAGTAGGCGATGGAACGTCGATTTCGAGTTCAACTACATTTCAAAAGATGCTTATGGAATCGACTGGAAAACTTTGGTTGAATTATTTTGAATGGTTCTGAAATTATTAATGTTTCTGTGGGTTCATGCACGACGCTATTTTACACATAAATTGACATGAGTCGAAAACTATGAAACTTGGGGGCGTTATATTGACAATTTAATGACGAATTCAAAAAAACAACAAAAATGAGGGTTTGCCAATTGAAAAAACAGAACTCGTTAAATTGCCAATTCAATGGCGAATCCAAAAATGTAACAAAAATGAGAGGTTGACATTTGAAAAAACAGAACTTAGATGTGTATTTTATTTTGGGACATCCTGTATATTGAAGAATGTGTTTCATTGTCTGACCTATCGTTAGCGATCTCTTTGAGACTGCCCCGACGTTTCATCCCTGGCTTGTATCATCATTTTGGAGATATGTCGAACATCTCTTTCCCAGGGATCGTTCTTTCAACTAACGGAAAAGATATGGAACTCACTTTCTCGAGAGGTGTTCCCTGAGGCAAGTATCACCTAATTTTCCTCGGCTCTCACGAACATAAAAGAATTTTACATTTCGTAGGAACCAGAACACACAAAAAGACACAGCTTGGGTAACATAAATGAAAAAGAAATTCCAGTACGAATACACCTGTTTGAAGTACGCCTGGAAATCATTTCAAAAAAAATATCTGAAGAAGCGAAACAAGTAGTTTAAGAACACACAATCGTTTTCGAAAGGGTAGAATTGTTGATCTTAAATAAAAAGCGAATGTATGGCAAGCGGATCAACATCACAAAAATGTATGAATTATACGTGAAAATAATTAATATTGAAAATAATTAATATTGAAAATAATTAAAATATTTACATTGTGAAGTAATCGCAGTTTAGTTTTTTGTAACAATTTTGAAATCTATTTCTATATGCCATAAGAGGCTAGGAAGACACATTTCATATGTAGCTTATTTGTACTCTTATTTGTACCCTATAGTGTTATTATTATTATCTTACCTGGCAGTGATCATCTGATCCTCAGCTCGAATGTTGTTACAGTAACAATGAATCCAGGGATATATTTCGAATTCATTTTCTTTTTTACACATATTCAATATGAAATAGGAAGCAATTAGCATGTATAAACTGAACTCATTTCCTTGACACGAAAATCCTTTAGAAAAAATCTCGTATGCGAGTCGTCCAAGTCCGGCGCCCGGAACTAATATATTGATATCGCATCTTTTGAATATATCATCAGGATAATTTTCCAGTATTTCATCAATTATGGGTCCATAACTTTGTAGCCTTTCCTTGGCACCAAGGGAGCTCCAGTCACGCATCAACTGTTTGAAGACATTTTGGACCTATAAACGTACATGATGAAATCAGCAAATGGTAGTAATATAAACATTCAAATATAGAAGATATGAATTTGATTGCTCTGATGCAGTTTGAGACTTTCTGTGGAAGGCTCCGAGTTCCTGATTGGAATAATGTTAGCAAGCCGATAACACCAGAAGAACTTCGACGAGAGGGTATGTTTCAACTTTCAACAGTTTGGACAATAAATGTAACTGTGACATTATGAATAACAAAGTAATTAAGAGCGTATTATCAGTTACTGGTCATATTGTCTTAGATTTTGTTAATACATCTCTCAGAACTGGGCAATTTCCTCAGCAGCTCAAAGTTAGTACAGTGGTCCCTGTGCCTAAAATTATTATTACCAATGAACCTGATCACTTTCGTTCAATAAATACCATGCCATCACTCGAAAACGTTTTGGAACTTGCAGCATATAAACAACTATACTAGAGGACAACAACTCAATCATCAATCAGATTTTAGAGAAATACATTTCTGTTAAACTGCCTTATAACTCACTTTAACAACAAAATCGATGTTGCTGTATTTATTCCTTGATTTCAAAAGAGCTTTTAAAACCATCGACATATCCATTTTTTAGAATATTATGGTATATCTGGGAATGTTCTTCAATGGTTCAAGAGTTAATTGTCTCACAGGTCACAAAGGACCAATGTAAATAATGTTCTAGCTGGTAAGAGAGCTGTTAATACAGAGTAGTGTTTTGGGTCCTGTTCTGTTTATCTTACATCTGAATGATATCAATTATATTAGAGACTGCGAATTTGTCAATCTCTTTTCCGATGATACCCTTCTGGCTACAAGTGACAACCTCAAAAATGCTATATATAAGATAAATCGAACATTATTAAATATGTTTAAATTCCTAAACATAAATAAGCTCAAACTAAATATTTTCAAAACAAAAGTAATGATTATAAGCAATATAACTATAATCTGATTGATAAGAAAACGATTAATATCAGCAT
Organism: Chrysolina americana; assembly: GCA_958502065.1. Taxonomy (NCBI): domain Eukaryota; kingdom Metazoa; phylum Arthropoda; class Insecta; order Coleoptera; family Chrysomelidae; genus Chrysolina; species Chrysolina americana. The sequence continues at coordinate 37,737,694 of OY293420.1, forward strand.
ATATGGTGAAAGTAATAATAATAATCATACTCCCTCATAAAAACTCATAGAGTGTACCCAAAGGCATAGCCTGTGCGGGAAGAGGGCAGCTAATATTATTATTTGCCGTGGTGCTCCGGGCGACTTATTGATTTTTGGTGGTTTATTCACTTTTCAGCTATAGGAAAACCCGAAAAACCTACAGCACCACCCCGGGTGGTCGGTGCGCACTCCAAGCAAGCACCAAACGTCGGGATTGGCATCTAGACCACTCACGTCTCGATTGCTTTTTCAAACAAGGCATGTGGCCGCCTATCGACTTCTATGAAATTGAGCAAAATTTTCTAATTCCCAGGATTCGAACGGTTAAGTGGAAGCAGAATTTTCAAAGAGCGGCATCTAACCGCCTCGCTAGAGACCACCCGGTATCGATATGGTTGTGAAATACAAATATTTTGTCTTTATTCCAGGAACTGTATGTCTCATCCATATAGAACATGGATCCACACTGAAATGGATGATATTGAATATAAATCACTTACTTGAAAAACTTACTTAAAAAATACATTATTAAACAAAGTTTATGAAGGCGCAAGAATGATATGATGATAATATATTGTAGTTTTTATGTGATTAATTTGACACTGTGATATTTTCATTATCAGAACTTTCATTCATACAACTCCAATATCTTTTTTTAGCGTTTTAACTGTTAGTTACAAAGTAACTTTTTTGTATGAGAAGACTTTTCACTTTATAAATAAGTTTTATTCAAAATCGCAATCAAAACTCATTAATAATAACTCAACGGTCCCCTGATGTTTACAATTATATGGTATTATAGTATTATTTTGTACCTGAACTTATATTTTAGAAGAGAGAGTGTCGAATAACTCGTCTCTCAGACGATGGCACCGTGTGTCGAAACAAATTTGTTATGGTAATATAGTGTATAATACATATTCTTTAGTGTAAATTTGGAAGTTTTTATTTCCTCTCTATTTATCAATCATTATCAATGATTTCATGTTTCTCTTAAGAAATTTTATTAATACGACTTCCAACTCTCTTTTTGGTAATAAAAAGACTTTTCATTTCATAGTGTAATGTGTATCAAACTCACTATTTATATCTTGCTAATACGCCCATCTATATTTAGGTGATTTTGCTGTGTTACCTCTTTGTCCATGAAACTCACTTCTTTGACAATGAGTATATTTTTGATTGATTGAACAATCATAACAACTCCATGCATTTGCCTATCCTCATGAAGCTGCATGAATATCGCATTCTTTGCAGCTTTATTATGAGTCGCGCTCAGAAACTCACACCCAAGCTTGCAAAATGAAATGCGTATATATAAGCAAATCATACGGCTAGCAATGTTATACGCCTGCACAGTGTCCTGCAGCCTGAACACGACTCAGTTTCTGAGACTGGACAGGCTGCAGAAGAAGGTACTCCTTTTCATCACCAAGATTGACAGATACGTTCACTTGGATGCGCTGCGACAACTTGCGGGAGTCGACTCCATCATGACATCATGAAACATTTGTCGTACAAGTTTTACAAAAACTTCCTCCTCAAGAGCCCCCTAACCAGAGGTCTCACCCAGCTTTAGGGTTCATGATAATGAGCCCCGTTAACAAGGGCTCATATATCAAAGGCAATGTAAATGAAATAAAATTTCAGTAATTTTTATTAATAGAAACTTTTTCAACTAAATTGACATTTTGAATCGAACGCAGTACAGTGCAATTAAACAAAGGAATGTGTCAATTAACTCGGCACGAATGAATCTTCTGTTATTCATACATACCTTGTCCAAACCTTCTGATAATGAACTTAATTCTTTCTCCGAATATGTCGAATCATTGCAGTACAAATAGTCAAAAATGGATATGGCATGGTCCAGTACAAGAGGGATCAGCTGAAAATTTTTTTCGACACACTTTTTGAAATTCCTCAAATTGTCTGTGTAATTATGAAGCCACTTCTGGTGATGATATGGAAGGTCTTCCAAGTACGATTCTTTGTTCTCTATCCTTAACAAAGACTGATCCCTATAAATAAAAATGAAAAAACCGTAATGGTCTTCTGGCATTTGTTTCGGTTGGAAGGAAGTTTTCGATTTAAAAAATAAAATGCATTCATTTGGTTGTTCCTATACGAATTCAGCTGTTAAAGAGTGGGATCATCTTTTAGGCTAGACATTTCTATTATGATAAAAACACATTTCGTTGTTTTATAAACTTAAACAATTTTGACACTTCGTTATCTAGATAAGCAGAAAAGAACTTCGACTACAAGAGCTCCAGCAACTGAGGCAGTTCGGGAAAATCCCGAACAAAGTAAGAGGAAATTTTACAATAATTTGAATGTCGCCTATGTTCTAGAATGAAGATTCTTCATGATTACTTAATATTATACCTATCTCATTCAACGGGTTCGTGCTCTAATTCCTCGAGACTCTATTATGCATAATTTTCTGTCATTGGTACTTCAAAATGTAACCAAAAATTCTTTATTTGACACGGAAATTTCATTCATGGACGAAGCAGTTTTACTAAGAACAATATCAGAAATTTTCATAATAATCATTTTGGACCAGAGGAAAAATTACATACAAATAGGGTGAGATTGTGTTCTTGAGTATTTTATCATGCAGGAATAAAACATTCGGGATTCTTGTAGTGCCTTTTTTTACTATACATGTGGGTCCAAAACGTGGGAGGAACAACTCTGATTGACTTTTCAGCGTTCAAGTAGGCTTGTAATATTTGGGATTTTATTGACCTACGAAGGTGTCTAAATTGATCACATGTACTTTCTGAGTAATTTGATTTTAACGTTTTTAACAATCATTTTTGAATTTGATATCCTTTTATGATATTTTTGTTGTACCAGGGTGGATACTTACTAGTGAAATTCGAAACACATTGGTCCATTTTTTAATATAGCATCCCATAAAAAGTACCTATCTAGTGCCAAGTTTACTACAGTTTTCAATACAATACAGTATCAATATCTATATTCATAATAAAAGATAACAGTAGCTTAAAATTTGATATTCAAAAATTGTAAAAAAGTGCTATGACATTACATTGAATTCCACTTCACTGTTTCTTAAGAGCAAACACTACCTTGGTAAAACGGGAACCGGTTTTACTTTTACGCCTACAGTTTTTATTAAAGAATTTTTTTTCAGCAAATGATTCAATGTTCTGATGTAATTCGGGAATCTCAGTGATTTTTGGTTATGATAATTTTGAAGAAAAAAAAATTGGAATGACTTGTTGAATTAAAAAAAAACAGAGATTCCCAATTCTTATTGGACCACCGAGCCCATAAAAAAATATCTCTTTTATGAAACCAATGGTATGAAACCAATGGTTTTTGCTTTAAAACTGCTGACACGTTTTTCGATAACTTTTCTTCATGTCGAGGTTCGGGGCAGCCTCAGGAACCCCGTACTAGTTTTGAAAAAGTCCCTAACAGTGGAAATATTAAGATTTTTCCATAAAATACAGAAACCAGGGACTTTAGTTTTTTAGGGTTTTTTGTAAGTATAATAATGGCGCTAATTTTAAAATATATAATTTTTCAGAATTTTAAGAAAATCGCTTATTTCACAGTTTATAATAAATAATTAATGAATCGATCTAGAAAATATTCTGAGTTTGGCAAATTTCACGGACAAACAAATCTTTATCACCTTTTTGACAAAAAAATTCTCTCAGCCTTTCATTTAATAACAACCTAATGTTGAGAGGTGGTTGTGGTGGTTAAGTTGGTTCGTTAATGATAAGTTATGAATAATTGAATTTTGTTGGAAACGGAAACAATATCAACTACTTTTTTCCAAAGAATTCCATGTTAAATTCAGACGCCCACTAGAATTGGTACATGGCGATGTATGTGGCCCCACTACACCTGAAAGTTGAGATGATTGCCCCCATTTTTCTATGGTGTACCTACTCCAAAGTAAAGATGAAGTTTCCAAATATTTCAAACAGTATGAAGTAATGACCACTGCCCATTTTGAAGCTAGAATTTCAAAATTGAGAAGTGATATCGGAGGCGAGTGCAAATCTTCAGAATTCCATGTGGGGAGAAGCTGTTCTTGCAGCAAACTATATTACAAATCGAAGTTCGGTGGCATACGGGTAAAGTGCTCGCTCCATAAGCCAAAACAACCGTAGGCGCATGAGATCGAATCTCGCCACTGACACCGGTCTCGTGCATGGCATCACACGTATTGAAAGGTATGGGCTACGTCTTCCCCTAGCTCGCACAAGTCTCTGACTTTTGAGGTTTGCACGTAGGAGTGCAACCGATTGACGGATATAACAATTTTACCAACCACAGAACAATTTCTTTATCATTAATGGAAGCCGAATATATTTCACTCAGTACTGCTGTTTGCAAAGGATTATGAATTCAAAATATTTTAACCGACTTGAACACAAGTTTTTGGAAACCAACCACTTTAATTGAAGACAATCAAGGATGTACATAGCGATCTCAAAATATCCTCAAGATCACAAGCATATCAATTACATTGATAGGAGGTATCATTTCATCGAAGATAAAATTGAAGACGGAAGTTTTTGTCGTTCGGTATACTTCTTTGGAAGAACAGCAAGCTGATATGACCAAGGCCCTATCGAAATCAAATACTTCAAGAAACAGATGTAAAATTTCTACTAAAGGGGATATTGAAATGAATAATTTAATGTTGTTACGTATAACAAAAAATATTTGTCATTAGAAAATCTTTGTATTGTCAAAAGTAAATCTATAAAAGTTGCTTCTATTCTCAACTCATTCACCAAATAGTATTTCTGGTCATTAGTATTTCAAAAGTACTTTCATTGATTCTTCGTGTTAATATACTTGCATATTATTGTACAAATATTCCAGTGTTTTATGGACATAAGAACAAAGTATTCCTGAACAACATGTAGAGAATATTTCTACATTTAACTTTTTTTCAACAAAGAAACAACCCTACACTATCCCTCTTTGTATCTTTCGATAAGGATGATCTAGTACGGCTTATCTTTTTTTGTAAAATGTGTTCTTACGAATGACCTTGGTTTGCAGAGATAACCCTTCAAAAGCAGAGCTTGTGCCAGCAAGGGAAATCCGGGACCAGCAGCTTACGTACAAGTAGATTCCGAACCAATTCAGCTCAGTGGCAGGCGGTGGAGATCGAACCCGGGTGGCCTGGGTGAAAGTCAAACGCTCTAGCACCACGACCCCTTCGCCTCTAGTTTTGAGGCTAGCGCCATTTTTTATAAAAAAACCGTATAAAAATGAAGTCCCAAGTGTTTTGTATTTTATGGAAAATTTAATATTTCCACCGTTATGCACTTTTTCAATACTAGTAGGGGGTTCTTGAGGCTGCCCGGAACCTCGACATGAACTAAAGTTGTTGAAAAACGTGCCAGTAGTTATAAAGCCAAAAGTTGGGATAAGGATTCAGTCATGTCAGCACACAACTTTTGGCTTTGAAACTACTGACACGTTTTTCGATCATTTTTCTTCATGTCGAGGTTCGGGACAGCCTCAGGAACCTCGTACTAGGATTGAAATTATCCATAACAGTGTAAATATTAACATTTTCCATAAAATACAGAACACTAGGGACTTCAGTTGTTTTAGGGGTTTTTGTATGATAATGGCGCTAATTTCAAAATAAGTGATTTTTCTGAATTCAAAGAAAATCGCTTATTTCATATTTTATAGTTAATGAATAATGAATCGATATAAAAAATATTCTGAGCTTGGAAAATTTCAGGAGTAAACAAACTTTTATTACCTTTTTGACAAAATCCCTCAGCATTTCATTTAATAACAAAACATAACCTAACTTCGAGAGGTGTTTGTGGTGGTTAACATTGGTTCGTTAATTGTTAATTATGAAAAATTGAAGTTTGTTCTAAAGGGAAACAATCTCAACTACCCTTTTCCAAAATATTGAAAATTCTATGTTGGATTCAGACGCCTACTAGAATTGGTACATAGCGATGTATGTATATTACACCTGAAACTTAGGATGGAAAGAAATACTTCATTACTTTCATCGATGATCACACCCATTTTTCTACGGTGTACCTACTCCAAAGTAAAGATGAAGTTTACAAGTATTTCAAACAGTATCAAGCAATGGCCACTGCCCATTTTGGAGCTAGAATTTCAAAATTGAGAAGTGATAACGGTGGAGAGTGCAAATCTTCAGAATTCCATGATTTTTGCAAGCAAAAAGGCATAGACGTGATACAAACTGTTCATTATACTCCGCAGCAAAACAGAGTTAGTGAACACATGAACAGAACTTTGACGGAAAAAGCAAGATCCATGATTCATTACGCTAGTATGTCTAAGTTCATGTGGAGAGAAGCTGTTCTTGAAGCAACCTAAATATCACAAATTGAAGTCCTTACAGAGTACAATTTCTTCGTCATTAATCGAAGCTGAATATATTTCCCTTAGTTCTGCTGTTTGAGAAGGAATATCAATTCAAAATATTTTAACCGATTTGAACCTAAGGTTTCCGAAACCAACCACTTTAAATGAAGACAATCAAGGATCTACATAGCGATCTCAAAATGTCCTCAAGATCACAAGCAATTAAAACATATCGATACGAGGTATCATTTCATCGAAGACAAAATTGAAGATTGAAGATATTATTACCAAGGCCCTAGATAAATTAAAAATAGAATACTTCAAGAAATATTTTATTAAAGGGGGTTATTGAAATGAATAATTTAATGTTGTTATGTATAACAAAAAATAGTTGTCATAAGAGAATCTTTGTATTATCAAAAGTAAATCTATTAAAGAAAAAGTTGCTTCTATTCTGAATCCATTCACCAAATAGTATTTCTGGTCATTAGTATTTCAAAAGTGCTTTCCTTGCCTCTTCGTGTTAATAAACATATTATTGTACAAATATTCCAGTGTTTTATGGACATACAAACAAAATATTCATGAACAACACGTAGAGAACATTTCTGCATAATTTTTTTTTGGAACAAAAAACCAACCCTACACTTACTATCAATCTTTGTCTCTTTCGATAACGATGATCTAGCAGGCTAATCTTTTTCTGTAAAATTTGTTCTCACGAATCACCATGATATGAGGAGATAACACTTCAAAAAGTAGAGCTTGTGCAAGTAAGGAAAATCCAGGAACTACAGCTTGCGTACAAGTGGATTCCAAAACATTAGTTCAGTGTCAGACGGTGGAGAACGAACCCGGGTGGCCTGGGTGAAAGGCAAACGCTCTAGCACCACGACCACTTCTCCTCTAGTTTTAAATTTAGCGCCATTTTTTAACAAAAATCCCTAAATGAAACCGAAGTCCCTAATGTTTTGTATTTTCTGGAAAATCTTAATATTTACTCTGTTATGGACAATTTTAATCATAGTACGAGGTTCCTGAGGCTGTCCCGAACCTCGACATGAAGAAAAATTATCGAAAAACGTGTCAGTAGTTTTAAAGCCAAAAGTTGTGTGGTGGCATGACTGAATCCTTATCCGAAGTCCTCTATTGAGATTTGACTAGTTCAATATTTTTACTAACATGCTTCATAAATATATGCCTACAAACCTTTTCTGCGCGGGGTGAGGAATAATTTCGACTGTTCGGTGTGACGCCCTTATGGTGGCTCATAAATACTTGAGAAATATTCAAAGCTGGAGTATGATCATCTTTGGGAATGACATTACAATTGCTTGATAGTACGAGAGAAATCGATCTGATTTGTTGATCACATTGTTGTGCTGATTCAGTTCACAGAAATTGGTAAATTGTTGAAGGTTTTGTGAGTTGGATATGCTAATTTTTACTCTTTATAATAAAGAAACAAAGTCTTTAGTATTCAGACTGGCACTGGGGCTAATTACAGGACACCGTATGCCATGTTTGGATGAAAGTAAATAAATGCACATTAGTTTTCTCTTCCGGTGCTTAGATTGAATTTAAACAAATTCGTTCTCAGATCCCAACAATGCTGATAGTAAAAAGACTTATTTTCTATTTCCGCTATTATGTTTATGTGTCTACTTGAGTTCGCAGCATATGGAAAACTATTGTTACGATTTTGCTAAATAATAGGCCGAGCACACTTCTAAACTGTTAATTTCTAACTTCACCAAAAATATACTAACTAATTAAACACAAATCTATACAACAATACAACTACTAATTATTCCAAACACTTATATACTTCTTCAAAAACTGCTTATCACTTCTTCATAAAATTTCTTAATCTTAATCCCAGTGAAATCTCGCTTTATATAGTCCATTTGTGCAAACAGATGCTTCGCGATTCCGCTCTAGATTACTTACGACAGAATTCCACCCAAATAATAATCTCTTCTTGGAAATAATTACGCTAGCGGTCGACCCAGCGAGTCGACCCAGCGGTGTAGCTAGGGAAATTTTATCAATCTCGTAACATTATCCCTCTCTCAATTTTGATCGTCCCGATCAAACAATGTGTCGTTGTCTCCATTATAACGTTTGAGTCTTTTTAGGTGAACGACCTTCATTTTCGCTCTCGGGCTGCGTTGAATCCTATAGACCAAGTCGTTTATTCTCCTATAGTCCTTCCCAAGATGGTGTTAATTTGGGAGACACTCCTTTCTTACGACGAGGGTTGTACAGCCATACTCGGTCTCCTTCTTTAAATCCACCCGTATTGGCCTTAAGATCGTATCGAGCCTTCATTCTGTCACTGGTTATCTTCAATCTTTTTCTTGCAAAATCGTGGATCCCATTCAAACTATCTCGCAGTTCGTCTGCATAATCCTGTATCTCTTTTTCTTCAGCACTTGGTGATCCAAACACCAAGTCACAGGGCAAACGAAGTTCTCTGCGGAAGATAATGCTGGTTCGGGTGAGCTTTGTGGAATCGTGATATATATCGTAACCAAGTTTTTATTATTTTAATGTGTTTGTAATATTATATAGGTATTGTGATTCTATAAATTCTTTTATATTTATTGCCTTTTATTTTAAACCAATATTTATATTCTAGTATTTAACTTCTACGTACTGATCTTGTAACTCTTTTATATGTATTAGTATAGTTTAACGCTTTGTCAATAAGTACCTTTTCTTAGACAATAAAGCATATTTTTGATTGATTGATTGATTGAGCCCTATAAGCCATCAAGAATAGTGGAAGATGTCGATCCCAGTTCTTTTGGTGCTCCTCTACTACTTTGGAAAGATGTTCTTCCATAGTCCTGTTGAATCTTTCAACCATGCCATCAGACTGTGGGTGGAGGGCCATTGTTCTGGTCTTGCTAATTCCCATCAATTCATTAAATTTAACTTATATAAAAACCGCTTGTCACTTCTTCATAAAACTTCTTATTCTTAATCCCAGTGAAATCTCGCTTATATAGTCCATTTGAGCAACCAGATTCTTCGCGATTCCGCTCTAGAATACTCACGACAGAATTCCACCCAAATAATTAATCTCTTCTTGGAAATAATTATCGACGATATGCTTGCGAATCGACCCAGCGGCGTAGCTAGGGAATTTTTATCAATCTCGTAACACTATTTTATTATCAATTGTACGAAAAAAATGCATTCCTTATGAAAAGTTCTGCATGATCTAAAACCTGAAAGTCCACCGTCAAATATAAAAAAAAATCAGCACGGGGTTTCTTAAAATATATAAATTTCGTGCAAGAGTTTATTTTTGACAATAATGAAAATTGTTTAGAATTGAAAACTACGTTGAAATATCTAATCACCATCTATATCTATTGAAAAATGAACTTTTGTCATTTTTACAATTTTCTTTATTTTGTTAGTTTTGGGGAAAAATCGTATTCTTCATAAAAAGTTCTGCATGAATTTATAAACGTATTTTTTGATTATGAACAACTTTTTTCCATAACAATTTTAATATTGTCAAAAATGAAGGTACTTTACTTTTCCACGAAATTTATATTTCCTAAGAAACCTCTATTACGACTGAAAAAATTTGATATCTGACGGTTGAGTTTCAGGTTTTATTTTACATCATGCAGACCTGTTCATAAGTTGTAACTTTTTTTCGTACAATCAATAGTAAAGAGGTTTTCCATATACTGCGAACTTAAGTGGGCGCACTGTATATAACAAAAGTGGATATTTTTATTTAAAGAAGATTATTAGCATCTGAAAAGTTCATAAAGATGAGTATTACGCATAGTTGCGTTCGGCCCCCGCATCTGTTCATACAATAATACATTTATGGAATAAAAATACTTTCATAGAACAAACATTTCGTAAAAAAAACTTTCAAATTTCGATGAAGTAGGTACTTGATTTTCGATTCAATTATTTTTGTTTTCGCAAACAATATATTGAATATATGTCTAATTGTTAAAATTGTTTTTTTCGTTAACCAGCTGCCATCCCCCTACGAATGACAGTCCTCAGAAGTCGAAACTTGTGCGAGCTAAGGATTAACGAGGTCTTACCTTTTAACGTGTAATTCCTAGCACGAAATTTCTGGCAAACTTGATTTAATTTATTACACATTGCAAATAAAAAAGATTTGAATAATATATTGGTTCTTAGTGTTAGTAGGTGAAAACATTGTTTATTTCACCCATGTCTCACTAATATGGTGGCTAAAGATACAAAAAGTCGGCCCAAGTCAAGCTGCAGAAAGTGCAGCGGATAGCTCGTCTGGGAATAACAGGAGAAATATTTATGTGCCCTACTGCAGCACCAGAGGGAATACTAAATCTACCGCCATCACACGTATGTGTAATGAAAGAAGCAGCAACTAGTTCCTACAAACTGAGCCAGACAGTATACTTAAAATCAAGAAATCTGGTCGGGCATAAGACATCTCCGTAGAAGCCATGCCTAAACCGAGGCGACGACGACTTGAAAATGCAGTTTTAAGTCATCATAAACAACCACCAAATGTGCACAGAGGATGGACCTCAACTGAGAAGGGATGCATCAGAGAGGTACATTGATGAATCCAAGATGTCCGAAGGGGTTTGAGTAGGAGTTACAGGGCCAAGTTTCAGGCTCTCAAAACCCTCTTGGCAACACCCTAACCATCTTTCGAGAAGTACATGCTATAGAGATATGAGTCCAGGGGTGATTCGAAAGGGGCACCCAGAGGGAAAATCTATATATTATCAGGTATCATTGAAAGCTCTGAAGTCATGTACTTGTGAGTCTAAGCTTACTTGGGACTGCAAACGTTTTCTGAGACAACTGGCAGCATACAAAAAAGTTACTTTGATGTGGGTGTCATGTCACAAAGGTATTGAAGGCAACAAGGAAGCAAACTGCCTTGCCAAAAAATGGGCTTACACACAATTTCCCGTCCCAGAACCCTTTTTGGGACTCGCCAAAGCCCACAGAACATTTTGCTTTGCGAATGCCTTGCGCTTTTCTGCAAGAGGTTGAAGTTCTTGAAAGGGACCTTTTTAACGCCCTCCAACGCGACGTTAAGAATGTAGCTCACAGGAATCTGATAAACTTTGTAAGAAGTCTCGGAATCCTGGGCCTCGATAGATTGATGATCATGCATAAAAGATCTTACAGGTCGAAGTGCTTGTTAGCCTGCATAGCCTTAACGACCACCCTACAATTTTCTAAGCGAGAAATCAATAACAAATGACTTGAAGTGAGTGATCAAACTTTTCATGTTCTTGAAATCTTTACAATTTCAGATAATCTTTTATTATAAGATTTATCGTCGTTTCTCTTATGGAAAGTCCAGCCCTGAAAGCAAAAACAAAATCTATTGCCTCCGAATGACTCATCTGATAAATATATCAGGATAATGCAATAGAAAACAAATTCTAAATTGTTTTGAATTTTGTAAACAGGATTTTTTACCTTTCAGAAATCTTCAGGAAACTCCACAATTAATGCTTTAATGAGATTAAGAAAAAAGGTACTTTCAGGCAGCTACAAAAACCGACAGATTTCTGGATAAAAACGAAAATTTTGTTTTCACCATTCCTACTTTGATTATCCCCTTCTATGTATGAAGGATAATGAAACGTATAAACAGCTCAAAAGTAAAGAACAAATTTTCAAAACTCGCATGAATATTGTTTCAATAAAGAAGTAAGGTAATATGTATACAATGATCATACCTCGTAAAAGGAGGAAGATAATGAAAGTTGGAAGGAGTATGACAAGTTTTATGTATCGCAAACCCTTATTTGATAAGTGTGAATTTACACTTTCCAATAAATTTGGCAAGTTTGTTACCTTTAACTTTATTGATTTGTGAATTTATGAATAGAAATCTGTCAATTCATTCTTGACCAACAAATTTATGAATTTCGAGTTGTTTCTAATTTTTCATCAGTTTTACGACAATTGTTGGGAACTTTCGGCCTGTTATGGTACCTACCTGATATTTTTGGATATTTCCCCAAACACAGATTTAGAGGCTGGGTTATTTATTCACCGAATTCACAAGACAAGACAAAAAATTATTGTACATAGTGAAATTAACAATTTAAGCTCTCTAATGTGCGTTGCCAAATTCAAAAAAACGAACGACACTGGATTCAGAAAAAAAAAGGAAACTTGAAATTAATTAGTTCATGAAGAACATTCCCGAGGTTGGTTCGCACAGTAAAAGGTACGATTCTCGTCATTTCTAGCTCGCACAAGTCTCCTGAAGTCTTTTGACGGTTTTCGTAAGGGTCCAGCCTAATGACAGAAAGAAGAAATCTTGAAACAATTTTTTTTTAGTATTTCCTATAAAAGGTATAATTGGAATAATTCGAACGTTAAGTAACGGTAGTCGTTACCGACTGAGGTTTTACCTTCCATACCACGAAGGGTATTGAATTACCTACATCAAATAGATTCTTGTGCAATATTCTCCATTGCAGATGACACTATTAGAATTTCTCCCTATAACCAACTAGCAGAATTTCGTTATGATTCGGACAACTTATTTGAACTAGTTTCAGTTGATACATCGCGGAGAGTACTTCGTCCACGGCACTGAAGATAACTTCCACAAGTGGGTGTTAAAGCCACACAAGTTTTGTTCAGTAACTAACTCACTCTATAATTTGGTATAATTAATGACGGTTCAGGACCTAGAAATTGAGTGGCTATATTCCTTCCCCTGGTAATTCGTTGTTTTTCATTTCTTCTGGTTCGCACAAAAATAAAAATTAGGTAATTTTCAAGGATCATCATGAAAATCAAGGGAAAGTAGGTAGGAGTTGATGTTGTTTTTGAAGTATGAAGGTTTTTTGCCTCAGATAAGCAATGAATTCCAAAACCTTGAAGTTCGTTTCCTCAAGAAATGTTTAGTAAGTCTACGAAGGGTGTGAAAACTAAACTCGAAATGGTGGGACGATTGATGATATATCAATAGAGGCTCTGCAACGTAATAGCGCGTTACAAAACAGCTCGTAATAAAACAGCGCGTATCAAATTAGCGCAGTAACAAAACAGCGCGTGACGAAATAGCGCTATAACCAAACAGCGTGTGATGAAAATTTCAGCCTGATGCTGTTCCTTTTTCAAAAGATTGATCAATTTATGAATGGATGGATGTTGGATGTTTACACGGCAAATAATAATAATAGCCGTCCTCTACCCGCACAGGCTATGCCTTTGGGTACACTCTACGAGTGTTTATGAGGGAGTATTATTATTATTATTATTATTATTGAATTTTGAAAATAATTATGCCAAGCTTCTAAAGAGTTATTTGTTCTGGACAAATCATTTGTTATGAGTTCGATCAAATTGCATGCATAGGAAAACAAGGTTCCAATATTATCAGTTTTCTTCCCACGTAGTTTATTCCCAATACTCCGTCAATGGAGTCAATGGAGCCAATTGTTCTGAGGTTTTCAGATGTTCCAGAATCCCATAGTAGAAAATTGCCTCCTCTTTCTGTTAATTTGTGATTTTAACCAATAGTGATTTCCTTTACGGAACTTCAAGGTACCATACTTTCGCTGCGAGGTTGGCGATGTATGAGCATAGTTCACCGTTTACCATTCAAAAGTGGACAGAAAATGGATGCGAATCGATAGAGTGAGTTTCGACAGGTTTTTTTGATGTTCAAAACTGATTTTTGTACCACTGAATTAGAAAAAAAAAAACACAAATAACTTAGGGTGTTTATTTGTTCATTATTTGTAGCCCAGGCAAACATTACACTGGAGATGATGATGGTAAAATTGTAAACTTCTTAACACAAGTAATAAGTGATAGTGTGGATTGATAAAAATTATTGTATTAAAAAGTGAGTAAAAAATGGCCGTAAAAATTTCGTTTTCGACCCTGAAGAAAACGAGTGGGATGTTTATCAAAAGACTCGATCAGTATTTTATAGTGAACGAGATCACTGACGATACGATTACAAGAGCAGATTTACTCTTCAATTTGCCGGAGGAAGCGTACTTGTTAGTGATAAATTTGTATTCACCAAAAAAGCTGGAAGAACCCGTTTTCAAGGACATCGTAAACAGCATTTCGGAATACTATGGAAAATCTTACGTTGTCCGAGTCGAAAGAAAAAAATTCTGTGCAAGAATAGGGTGTTAGTCTAAAAGGATTGCCAGGAAATGTGATTTTGGCGATAAGTTGGATTCGAAGCTAACCGACATGTTTGTTCATCAATCAATCAAGAACCATCAATCGTGAGACTATTGGAAGTTAACAAGATTTCCAGCACAGAATGTAACCGGGAACCTGAAATATTTCGAGTTTCACAGAATGATGCCATCAATCGACATGTTAGCGTACCTCAAAATCGTAGCCATCGCCGAAACCAATGGGAGCATCAGAGAGAGGAAGCGGAGCGGTGAAGGTAGTGGCGCTTCCACGACTACGTCACATAAATTGGCGGGATTCAGGAGCAGCAAAGGGTCACGGTCACCTTCGACACAGTGAGGTGCCAATGTGCAAGGTTTGAAATGTTCGTATCGGAACGTATACCTGCTTAATCTCAACAAGTTACAACGACCCTCGGTTTGTTCTCAGTGGAAAACAGACTGTTTTATCACACTATAATCAAGGAGTATGGTCCGGGCTTTTCACCTCCGTGGAGGCGGTTTCTACGGACGTTTCGCTCACAACTGCGGTGAGCATCTCCAGCGTGGATTTTATCTTCTCGAAAAGCGACGTAATACTGATACGGCGGTTGAAGGCGATTGAAGTCCGTATAAACAATATCCAGCAAAATATTAGTCACGGCACTGCAGAACGAAGAGTTGTTTGTTGTTAAAATTGTTATTTCCGTCAACCAGCTGCACACCCTTGAGAGTACAACCCTCAAAAGTCTTCGAAATACTTGTCCGAGCTAGCGAAGACGCAGCCCTTACCATTTAACGTGTGATGCCATGCACGAATGAGAAAGAGTGTTGCCAATTATATTATACTGGGCTTGCACAGCACACAAAATGCAGGGCAGTACTGTCGATCATACTGTAGTATACTTAGGCTCGAACCTCTTCGCTGCTAGTCAAGCATTAGGTCTCCTTATTGAAGAGCTAGACTGTTGGGGATTCGTCTACAGAGGCTTGAGGTGTAAACATCAAGTACTAAGGGTGTCGATTAGAAAGAAACCAAGTAACAAATGTGCGTATTTTACTAAAATTTTGCTTTACTTTCTTCTTTCCTCAAGAAGTTAGGCAACTACTTGAATATTGAATATTTTAGTAATATGAGTGCGGTGTCAGGGGGAGTTCCTCCCCCCAATAAAAGAGCAAATATAGAAAGAGGTTCTTCAGGAGACACATCCTTGAATAATAGTGATGTGGATAGTGAAAAAAATTGAATTTTGGATAGACAACAATATATTGAGATGAGGTTATGTAAAAATCATAATAAACCAAACATGGTTCTCCTATTATCGAGAGTTTGCATATTGAGAATATTTCTTACATCATCATAATGATACTTGCCTCGAATAAACCCATCCTATATGCACATACCATTAGGAATTTATTTTGAACAGTTTAAATTTTTTTAACGTGTGAAATGTAAAAAGGATTCCAAATTATAGAGCAATATTCTATCACCTTAGTTCTTGCAAAGGAGCAATTCAATAGTTTCATATTAGTGTGAGAAAAATTTGTTGAAGAAAGATTAATAAAGCCAAGTGTCTTGAGAGGGATTTGGAAATTATATTATTATTATATGGAATATTTTGTATTCTACCTATCAAATCGATAACATTAACATTAATACTTCTTACATCAACAGATTTCGAACGTGTGTTGAGCTGGCACAGCCGTTTCGCCACAATAAAAAAAAAATTTGTGCAGTATTTTATAACTAATTAATAACTATTTTATAACACAACTCCCAATTTTATAACTCAAGTGGTTCCGGAAAAAAGGGGCTGTGCTAGCTTAATGCTTAGTAAGCTGGCATAGCCGTCACGTAATTTTTTTCCTAATGTATGACTGAAACGCTGGAATTTATAACTTTTTAATAACTTTCGAGAGATATACAAGGAGTATCAAAATTTTCCTTCCCAAAGCACAAAAATCACCGAATATTCGAATTGAACTGCATATCAGAATCAGAATCAGAAATGCTTTATTGTCATATAATATTAATTATGTTGACAAGCTTGCCTAAAATTAAGACATGTGAAGAATAAAAACAAAAAATATAAAATATAAAATAATTATATATAAATAAATGGAGTTTGATGCAATAAATGCATAAATACTAAAATTAGAGTTTATATGTAAAATTAATTAACACAGTACAATTTGTCACAAAAACACAAACAATTAAGACAGATTAAACACCATTATAGTTTTTAGTATATTTAGGAGTGAGATGTGAGGTTGTCGATGAAGTATTCAGTTAAATCATAGTATACTTTTTGAAGGAGTTTTTTACTTCTTTACGAAATTTATCACGAAAATATCACAATTTCACTTCTTCATTTTCTAACTTTTGCAAAATTTAACACTGAGGGAATACTTCCTGATATTTCTTTTATATAGCCGATTGTAGGAAGACCATTCCAGTGAAAACTATTGAAATCGTTTCCGAAACGCAATGAGACAGAAATCCTAACCAAATCACCATATCTTCATACATTTTCTAACTCCAGCACCATCATTTGCAAATTATGAGTAAGTATTACATTTTGAATCACTTGAAACCTGGCTGGAATGAAAAATGTCTACGGTAAATACAAATGAATTAATTATTCTATATTGATATGATCACGAAATGAAATCAAATAAGAAATTGAGTGAAAATATTTTCACCATATATTCGATACAGAATAAGACTGAAAACATTACAATTCAACAATTATCAAAATAATTTTATACAGATGTGAACTTTTTTATTTTCTCAACTGTTTGCCCTCTGATTTTATAACTCCATCTCAATTATCGGAAAAGGTGATACAGGGATGTATTACATTATATTCGACCCATCTGAGCTGACTGGGATGAAAATTTCCCCGATATTTTTTATTTTCTTGCACCTAAAAGGTAGTTAGACCCGTTTTTCAATACAGCTGGTCCTATATAAAAATAGCCGTGTGCAGAAAATTTTATTATAAAACTAATAAATACGTTAAAATATATATTATGAAGAATAAGTCTTAATTAAACAGAATAACCTCAATGAAATATGCCAAATATTTGAATCTTAAAATTCTTCTTTCGATTCTCTTAATTTTTAACTTCAGCACAATAATCGATAAATACATGGAGGGGATGTATTCATCAATACTCAACCCATGTGATCTGAGCAGGAAGGAAAATCAACTGAAAACGTATTTATAACGGTGTTCCAAACTTCGTAGCACTTCGGTAGCACCTAAGGGCATAGAAATGTTTCGTTTTTTTGTGGTCTGATTTTATATTTCAGATGATTGTGCTGGAGTTATGAAATCAGAGGGCAAAAAGATGAAAATGTTCTATGCATTAAGTTTTGTACACGCAGTACACCGTTAAAAATACTTTTTATGCTGATTTTCCTTCCTGCTCAGATCACATGGGTTCAGTATTGATGAATACATCCCTTTTATACATTCATCGGTCACTGTGCTGGAGTTAAAACATAGAGAATCAAAAGATTGTGACATTGCAAAGCAAACCAATCTCTTCGCATTACGTAGAAAATAAAAATTAATATAGGAAAAATTTTCATACCAGTCAGCTCAGATGGGTCGAATATAATGTAATACATATCTGCACCACTATTTTGTATGATTGTGCTGGAGTTATAAAATCAGAGGGCCAGAAAATTGAAAAATTTCTATACTCTCGGTAGCATCAAGTTTTGAACACCGTTAAAAATCATGGGTTGAGTGTTGATGAAAACATTTCCTCCTTGCATTTATCGGTCATTGTGATGGAGTTATAAAATGAGAGAATCGAAAGATATCGATATTTTGAATCAAACCAATCTTTTCACATTACGTAGACATTAAAAATGAATATCGAATAAATTTTCTCAAGTTCAGGACTGTACCAAGATGGAACATTGGTTTTTCTTTATCATTTCAATTCATAGCATAGCAAACTGTCATAGAACATTTCTATTGCCTGGTCGATATTAAAATTATCCAATATCTCCATTCAAAACTGGCATGGTATTTACCCCAGGTTGCCTCTGGAATGTGGTGTCACCACAAAGAATAAGTTTGTACTCTGGACAGCTCAAGGAAATTTCTTCAACAGACTGACAGAGCTCAATATAAATTTCATCAGAACAATTTGGAGGAATAAAACAGCCCCCAATTTTCAGTTTTTCTGATTCAGAGTGTATATTTATAAATATCTGTTCAAGAGTTTCAACCAAAATTATAATGTCATAAATACAGCATTACACAGAATTTCTCAGATAATTTAATTTAGTATGTATTCCACCAGCATTGTGATAAAAGACAAGTATGTTTCTTTCTTCTTTAGTTCTGAAGGTTATATCATTAGCAGGGCTACCAGTTATCAGTTTTTTTGCACATGAGAAACTATTCTAGGAATGACATGAATATACCTCAACACCAATATCTGAAGAAACTGTTTCATTTATTCCAGTTTGTTCTTAAATTAAATATACGTTTTCAACTTTTAGTAGTTGCTTTTGATTAAAATAGAGACAACTGCATAAAACGATTACAATTATGTAACTTCTATCTGAGTATGCGAAGTATTCTTTCATCTTTTCTTTGAAGCTCATTGACTTTCATAGAGGGTTAGTCAAAAAAGCATGATTTTAGGAATTTGTCATCATATAACTAACACCCTGTATGAGATATTGGGCAGAAACCTGGTATGAAGGATTTCAAAATATGCCCTTATCAAATAGGCTATCTACTTTTTCTAGAAAAAAATACCTAATGGTCCTTCTCAAAATTTCTATCCATTTAACAGAGTAGAGTAGGTCTGGTAAATGAGAATAATTCATATGTTTGAATAGAGCTCGTCAAGAACTATAACTTGAAATTTTCATTTTTCAGAATTGGCCCATGGGTTCAAAAATAACATGGTGTTAAGGTTTCAAATCGCACACACTGTATGTTTTTTGTGTTGACTAGCAGAAATAACATAAAATTACTAATATTTCAACCCAAGTCATATCTTGTGATGTGTGTTGCACAGTACTTTTATATAAACACGTATTTAAGACATGAGGTAGATTCAATTTAAAAAATGTAAAAGAATCATATTTGTTCCAACGAAATTCTGACCAGAATAGAATGAAGAAATTTGAACATATTGACCGTTTGCCTGCGACTAGGTCAGGAAATGGATATCACAGGAAAATGTAAATAGTGCAAATATAATTTCCAGATATTTCCAATAAAAAACTGAATCTCACCTGTAACTTCTGAATGTGGATAGCACAGAATAAAAATAAGCTGTTTCAGCTTTTCTTTCACTCATATCCCTGCTCATTTTACCATGAGATGAGAATGATGAGATTAGTCCAAATCAAAAGTAATTTGAATTTGTCTGTTAGAAAGAACTGTACAGATCTGAGGAAAAAAATTCACCCAGATTTCATAATCAAATTCGGTTTAACTACTTTTGCCAAACTAGAAGGGTGAGAACACTTTCAAAGAGTACAAAGCGAACTAACTGATTACTCAAATGTCTCAATTTACTGAACAATCTAAACAATAAACATTAAACTCCAAAACACAACTAGCAACAGTAGCAACCAACTATCCAAGCTCCAAACCAACCAGCAACAACAAAACGCAAACCGGTAAAGGTAGGCTTTGCTTGGAGCGACAATCTGACAATACACCATTTTAGTGCTGACGTCAGAGCTGTCAATTTTGTTGAGTTATTTCATATGCATTATCCAAACAAACTTGTCTTGTGTTTGATTCCTATATAAGCAGTTGGATTTTTGTTGATATTTGATTTATTAAAGGGTTTCAAAGCGAATAATAGTAAGTATCTTATGTAATAATATTAATAATAATAATAACTCCCTCAAAGGCATAGCCTGTGCGGGTAGAGGACGGCTTTTATTATTATTTGCCGTCGTTCTCCGGGGCGACTTGATGATTTTTGGTGGCGTATTCACTTTCAACTGTAGGAAAACCCGGAAAACCTACAGCACCGACTCAGGTGGTCGGTGTGCACTCCAAGCTAGCACCAGACGAGATTGGCATCTAGACAACCTACAATACACTTGCTTTTCAACAAGGCATGCGGTCGCCTATCGATCTGATATAAAGTAGATGAAAAAATTCTCTTGTACCTACATCGGGCTCGAACTGACTATCGCTATGCTGGAGTTTCGAACAGCCTGTGCGTTAGACCGCTGATCCACCGATACTGTAACAAAGTAACTGTGGTAAAATTTACACATAATATATTTATTATATAACTTTCACTTGTAGGTTGAAAATGGTAGCGAATGCAATATTTTTGATTATTTCACTCATTTATCTGCACTAATTTGGACAAAAATCAAAAAATATACCACATACACATTCTTTCAATGGTAAATACACGGTTTATTTGGATAATGGATCGTGACACCCAAGCGGCATGACGTCACACTAAACTGGTCTATTTCGATGGTGATCGATTCGGGGTCGCCACGGAGTGGCTGACATCTACATTTTGAAATATGTACGTCAAACTCCGGGAAAATAAATATTCTGCCATAAAGCCTCGTTCATACCCTCGCGAATTTCGCAATTTTTCTGCGAATTAAATGGCTCCCATGCCGGACCAATCGTTGATGCTGAACCATGTCGGCAGCCATTTTATTCGCAGAAAAATTGGGAAGTTCGCGAGGGTATGAACTAGACTTAAAATCTCGTGTTAATACATTTTTGATTATTTCTTTATCATTCATTTATCATTTTTTTGGTTCACTGCAGGAAAATTAGCTTTGATATGACTAGTAAAGGCGGATTTATCGAATTCAAAATGCACAATTTAATGCATATGCATAACTTTAAAATACAGTTTATAACATTTCAATACTCAGATCCATATGAAACCATTTACCCGTTTCATAATTTATAATTTCTAAATGGTTTCATATGAAGTCGGATTTATCGGATTCATAATGAACAATTTAATGCATATGCATAACTTCAAAATACAATTTATAACATTTCAATACTCAGATTCATATGAAACCATTTACCCGTTTCATAATTTATAATTCCTATATGGTTTCATATGAATCTTGAGTATTGAAATGTTATAAATTGTATTTTAAAGTTATGCATATGCATTAAATTGTGCATTATGAATCTGATAAATCCGCCTTGACGCTTGAATTGAAATGTTGTAAATTGTATTTTAAAGTTATGCATATGCATTAAATTGTGCATTATGAATCTGATAAATCAGCCTTACCAGACGGCACCCAATATTCCTGGAATATTCCATGATTATTTATTTGATCTTATACACTGAGATTATTCCTGGAATATATTTCCACTCATATCCATAAAATATTCTCCTTGAATATTGCTGGTATATTCCAAATGCATATCAAGCAGAAACTTAAGTTTTTGATTATTCTGGGAAGATTCCAAAGGCATTTCAATTTGAAGGAACTTTTTGTTAGAAAAATATCAAATGTTTCTCGAATATGTATTTAATAAAAATTGAAAACCCACATGCATTTAAGAAAACTTTTCAAGTTTCGTAGCAAAAATAAAGCATTTAATTGGTTAGATTATGAAGTAGTACGTTTGAAGTGGAATTTCAACCAATCAAATGTTTAGATTATCTGCGCTCGAAGCGAAACTGACAAATCGAAGCTGATTGTCACGCAAGAATTCCTATTCACAACACTCTATTTTAATTGCGCCTTGTGGTGTGCAATGTAATTTTAGGTTACGTTGAGGATGAACTTGGACATCAAGGTCCAGTTTGGATAAATTAGATCATGTTCCCTTCTTTTATGGCTTAAAAATGAAAAACGAAGGGACCATGATCTAACCTAACCAAACTACCTTGCTAACCAAGTTGAATACTTAGCATCGATTCAAATATACCGCCTTGGCCAGGATAGTTCTTATTGGTTCATGCGAATTGCCTATTGGGAAGTGTTGTGGAAAGGACTTCTTGCGATTGGCACTGCGATCAGTTTATGGATATTTGACATTGTCAGCTGTAATTGTCATTTGTCAATCGTCAAGAATCAAAATCGTATTTAACAATAATGTGCTATGAAATTTGTTTAGATAATGTTTTTTCTCAATGTTGACCAACTGTTCTAGAATATTTAATATTTTTTGTAATGAGAGACAATGTATATAAAAATTAGACACTTGGTCATTACTTCAATTCAATTAAATTTTAGACTTACCATAGTGTTTTAACAATATTTAAATGTCAAATTCATTATCTATTCACTTACATCATTTTAATTCAAGTATTCCCCCTTTATAAAATATCACTTCTATTCAATATATATGTTGCAAATATTAATCAACATGCTTAATTATCAAAATAAATACAATTCATCAATTTTTTTTCTATACTATATTAATAGTATTTTTAGGGGTATGTATGTATATCCCACTCACATAGCAATTTACTGAGAAGTCGAAGAAGAACATACCATTTTCCTGATCTAAGTTACTGAGAGTGGCAATAGCACTAAGTAAATTATTGTACAACGAGGTTTATTTTCTTCTGATGTTTTTTTTTTAGAATTAAGAAAAACAAAGATTCTGAAGAACTAAAAAGAGTAATGAGACCGATTTGAATAATTTGTGTTAGTGTAAATGCAGATCTGAATTTCCAAAGGTCTTGATAATTGCCAAGATAGTGTATCAGAATACATATGTATGTTGTATTTGTCGTTTTTGCAATAAATATTTTTTTGTATTTAATTTTTTATTCTTACTGAAAATAATACTACATTGGACCTCATATTCGATATATCAAGGGTAGTTTATTCCATATATAAACCAGACACCCTGGATATGTTCTGCATTCATCTTCAAGAAGCATGCAAAAATATATTAAGGGCATATTTTTATGGTAAGAAAACATATATATAGCATGTGCCATGAATATGTTTTAGGATATTCCTGGAATATGCATATCACATGCTTTGTAGGATATGGAATATTCCTGGCATATGCAGTATGCATACCTAGTAGGATATATTTTTTTCATAATAATTGGCGTGAACCTATCCAGTTATTTTCTAGACACACGAAGCAAAACATTCTAACGATTGATGAAAAGGGTCATTCCATTTCAAAAACTTTCAGAAACTATTTCATCAATGCGACGAATCTGGGAGAAAATGGTAACAGAATTTTTTAACTGTAATTGTTTAATGATTTCAATACTTTTCAAGGTTAGACGGTGCAGAAGTAACAGGATTTGTAAGGGTACAAATAATGCATCATAATATACAGAGTACAGAAATCGAATCACACAGAAATTTACACCATACCATCATATCGTCATATATTACAAGACAGAAATTTACTGCAGCATAATATAAAGTTTCATAACGTACTCCATCATAACCACAAATCACTACATAAAAAATCAACTCATCATAACATCAAACGATCATATTCGTATTCGGTAGAATTTGTAACGCATCATAACGTACTTTGTCATAACGTATTATATTAAACCTAATGTTTCATAACGTACTTTTTCATAAATCTATAGACCATGCGCTTGCTGACACTTCGTGGGAAGAATGACGGTAATGGAACTTTTATACTCGTTAAGAGATAAATTATAAATGAGAAACTTGAATTGTCATTGAATAATTGACTTGTTCATTCATTGTTCTTAATTTTTCATAATTCTTTATACAGTGTGTCCCACTTTGAGCAGCACCACCTCCGCATTTTCTTAGTCAACGACCGATTTCAAAACAAATTTTTTTCAACATGTAGTACTCAATGATATCTACATTTCTGATTATTCATTTATCTCATTTCACATTTACACGGCCAACTATGATCAATTGAAAATGCAAAAAATCAGTTAGTAATATCAGGGATTTTTTTCAGAGAAAAGCTAATATTATAAACACGTTGAGTACTCTCTGAAACACATGTATTCAAATTTTCACGACGGTGTCGTATATAGGGTGTTTTTTATTGAGAATAATTATCCCATTAACAAATATAATGAAAAAGAATAGTATAATATCATGAATATATTCATATACCCCTTGAACATCTGTTTAGTATTTTTCCTGCACATATCATACACAGGGTATTGTTTGCACTAGGAATGAATTATTTTTAATTTCAATTATTCTGAAATTCATGGAAACTTGAATCAAATATTAATTGATCTTTCTCTTTTTCCTATACAATTTGGTAGTTTCTATGATTATATTTTGATTATTGAAAAAAAATTATAAAAATCGTAAACCAAATGAAATTTATTACTATTAATACTTCAAAACAAAAAGAAATGAAAACTTATGAATAAACTTCCTTATTTTTTCATATTTTAGTATTCTCTATTAATCCTACATTATTTTCTATACATTTTAGAATTCTTCTCCTGTTGTTTGTAGCAACCTTTTTCAAAATCTTAGGGGTAATGCCATGATGCTTCCAAAATTCTTTTTTGTAGTTCTGCTCTACTTCTAGGCCTAGACTTATACACGTTTTGCTTCAAGGTACCCCACAAGAAGAAATCAAGTGGGTTCAGGTCTGGGGACCTTGCTGGCCAGTGAATAACTAAACTATTGCGACCTATCCATTTTCTTCTGAACTTGGTGTCCAACCAAGCGCGCACTTCTCTAGCATTATGAATGCTTGCACCATCTAACTGAAAATATATGTCCCGTCGTAACTCAATCGGAATGTCATCAAGTCCATCCCATAATTGAGTATTAATAAAATTGAGGAACATTTATGAATTTACGTTGCCTTCGAAAAAAAAAAATGGTTCAACAATTTTTTTTCCCTAAAATACCACACCCCACGTTGATTTTATGGGAGTATGGCCGCTTACATTCAATCACCCAATGGGGGTTTTTGGTGCTCCAATAACGGGAATTTTGGGAGGAAACTACACCGTTTGTCGTGAAAGTTGCCTCGTCCATGAATAAAATGTTATTCAAAAAATTTTGATTGTTCATAAATTCTCCTTGGCACCAAATGCAATATTCCAGTGTTCTAATATTGTCTCCATCCTCAAGAGTGTGAAGGAACTTTGGTGTAAATGGAATGACGTTTTCATTTTTCAAATATCCTAAAATTTTTGAATTTGGTATGCCGAGATCGAGAGAGCATTGCCTGAGGCTACATGTGGGATTATGATTGAAATAATGTGAAATGTTTCTATTGTCATTTTCTCGTCTCCCGCGCCACCTTCTTGTTGAATTCAGCATAGTTCCTAAGCTGTTGAATAATCTACTTATCCGACTCACCGTAGTGGGATTAATGATGACATCCCGATCTTGATGCCTTCTATTGAATTCAATGGCTGCTTCTCTTGATGACCTGGTATCATCACCAATGATTTTAATAATCTCTATTCTCTCCGAGAGAGTGAGCTTTCGTTGCATAGGCATTTTTAGAATGAAAACCTACATATTAAACAACAATCGTTATCTGTCAAGTTATTTGAAAATGTGAATATCACGTTACTTCAATAGCCATCTTGAGGGTATTTGCTAAAGGCTATTAGCATTTTAGTCAAGAGACTTAAGTAAGAGGGAGGTGGAGAAAGATATAAATTATAATGAAGGGTTGTGTTCACGGCAGTCTTGATCATCAGTTTGTGAACTATTTGGGCATTCTGCAGAAGTGGAAAAATAGTTATGAGATCGGTACCTTTCGTTGATAAAGTTTCAGTAAAACTTGATATCACGATATTTATTGTCATCCTACAAATAATGGAAACCGAACTTAATTGGACTCTTGTATACCTCTATTTCTGAAGGGAACACAGAAAACATAAACATTCGATTGAAGTATTCATAAATTTTATAATGTATTATAGTAATTAATAATTAACTTGAAAAATAATTAAATACTAGTAACAGAAGAAGAATTCTCAAATATTTGAAAAAAAATTGAGGATTAATAGAGAATACTAAATTATGACGGATATAACAATTTTAACAAAACAATTTTAACAACAAATAATATTAATTCAGGATTTTTTATTTGTTTCTGATTTGAAGAATTATTAAAAAAATTTGATTTGATTGTTATTTATAATTTCCTTTCAATATTCAAAATATAATCGTAGAAACTACCAAATTGTATAGGAAAGGCAGAAAAGATCAAAATTTAATTCGTGTCCACGAATATCAGAAAAATTCAACTAAAAAGATAATTCTTTCTTTGTGCAAACAACACCATTGTATAATATGTGCAGAAAAAATACTGAAGAGATGTTCAAGGGGTATATGAATATATTCATGATATTATTATACCATTCTTTTTCATTATTTTTGTTAATGGGATAATTATTCTCAATAAAAAACACCCTATATACGATACTGTCGTGAAAATTTGAACACATGTGTTTCAGAGGGTTCTCAACGTGTTTATAATATTAGTTTTCCTCTAAAAAATCCCTGATATTACTAACTGATTTTTTTTTTATCATCGTTTGTGTGTGAAAGTGAAATGAGATAAATGAATAATCAGAAATGTAGATCTCATTGAGTACTACATGTTGAAAAAAATTTGTTTTGAAATCGGTCTTCGAATAAGAAAATACAGAGGTGGTGCTGCCCAAAGTGGGACACACTGTATAATGTTAACTGAAATTTTAATACGGTTGGCTGCTTTGGAGTCCCTTTCACACCACAAAACTAGGTTATCGAAAATTAATGTCAGAATAATTCATTTTTCTCCTATACGCTCGTCAAAGTTCCAAATCGTTCAACACGATACATTCTGATCATTTAGATCGATAAGTAATTGTGGTACAGAATTATTTTGTGTAGCGAAAAGTGATGGTATAGCAAACTGCGGATCAATCAATAATATTTTCGAGATAGTAAATAACAGGATGTTGTTTGTGTCAAAATCAAGAGTCAAAATATGAGCTGAAGGTAAGTAGTTTCATTACATTATTGAAATAATTTGAAATATTCAAATTATTCTATACCAAACTCTACCTGATTTTTAAGAAAAATTATTAATTTCGTATTATATAAATTCATGAAACTCTTGTTTACCTTCCCAATGGACAAAACGTTATTTAAATAATTCATTGATAATATGTAGCAAAAGACAAAAGTCTCAATGGTACATGTAGTGAGTAGGCATCGTTTCGATGAGTGTCTTGAATTCAAAATAAATTCATTTAAACAACCACCGAATTTAACTTTTGAATGCTCAATCACATACATAAAACTGAACATCTGCTAAACTATACTAGGAATGAGGAATTACTTTTAACCTTCTTTAAAAAATTTCAAAATCTTGGCTATACTTTTAGTTCTGCTTCTAAAACCTATGAAGGTAATTCAGTGTGAATTGTGTTCTGATGGAAGGTCGTATTGAAGAGGAAAAATCACACAAATCCCAATATAATATAGAACTAATTTCAAAGAATGTGTCACAATTTAGAGAATCGAGCATATGTACCAGAGTGAAACTAGGCAGCATTGCTAGCAAAACGGTCGTACTTGGTATTACAGTATCACGGCAGTGTAGGGGTATTCATGTTATCGCGTTTTTTTCTACCGTGTTGTTGAAATATTTTTATATTTATACTATTAACTAGGGAGGTGAAAACTGCTTCAACGCAGTATAATCAATAACCATAGAGAAAATTGTATCTCTTCGTCAAACTAATGAAAAACATGATCATGATTTTGGTATCGTCTATGAATATTTCGAGACTTTATTTCACTGAGCAATAATCCATTCTCAGTAAAATTTTATCTTGTAGCATTCATTTGACCTTCCGCTAGAAATGATGAAACAAATATTTCTGGCTTCTATTTTTATCATCTAACTGAATTTTTTTCGCAGAGAAAAATGAAAAATTAACTCTTGAACACGTTGAATGTGAAGGTTGATTTTGTTACAATAATTTTGACCCCCTTCTACCTACTTTTCTGAAATGATATTTTCAATATTCTTCGCCGAAACAATTGTTGAAATGTTGATAACATTATCAACCAGAATAATTTTTTCCATTATTTATTAAGGAGTGGAAAGAGGTTTAAATAAATGCTCTAAAGTCAACTTTTATATTTAACCCTTCATTTTAATATTTTACCTGAAAAATACAACAAAATGATAATCAAAATTGGAAACAGTTTTTTCATTATTTCTAGAGAGGTAGAAGGGGGTCAAATAAATGCTACAAAATCAACTTTAACATCCATCGTGTTCAATGCTCAATTTTTCATTATTCTTTTTGACAGAAACCCGACTAAACGGCTTAAGAAACATACTCAACGGATTTACATTCATAGGAACACTACTATAGCAATTTTAGTCGTGGTCTTGACGAATATTATTTGTATTTGGGGCGCTTCTATGAAACATTGTTGAGAGTTGCAATCGCCATAAGGTAGGAAATATAGTGTTTTGAAGGTTAGGTAGGTCTCCATCTCCCCAGGAAGTTCATATAAAAATATTTCACCAACATTTATGGAAACAAACGTGACAAATTCAATTTGGTTTATGCTGCCGCGATACCGAGCATGACTTTATCGAAGGGTAGCGTTATTCGTCTGTTTGGCGATGCCGTCTTGCTACTTTCACTCTGGTAGCATATAGGAGTGTTAATTCAAAAAAGAAAACATCTTGTTCTATGAAGTAGTTATATTGCAAAAAGTAGATATAATAAACAACTAGATAGCATTATCGAATCACTTGTTTGAAACAACATATCCAATCTACTTGAATTTGAATGGAACTGACTGCCGATGTTTCAAGAAATATATCACTCAAAAGGCGGATTTATCGGATTCATAATGCACAATTTAATGCATATGCGTAATTTTAATGTAAAATTCATAAGATTTCGAAACTCAGACTCATACGAAACCATTTACCCCTCTCATAATTGATTTATATGGGGGAAAAATAAATACTGTAAAATTAAAAATAAGTTTTTGATCCTAATTCAAAAACACAATAGATAATATTCTGTTTTCTCATTTAGATTCCACCTATTGCAAAGTTAAACTGGGATAAAAAACGTGCCGCAGAAGAGTGCATTAAACACCATAAATCTTAAAGTTGGATTCTCCAATGCAGCAGACCTTCCTATCTTTAGATATAATTAGTAGTACCTATACCAGTAATTCCAGAAGACATTGATGTACATTCCAGGTGGTTGATACTTCAATTTGTATACCTACCATGCAGGGCTCATGAAAGCTGGCAATTTTTTCCGTAGTCGTTACATATTTTCCAATTCCATATACACGTATGCACAACTTCCGCCGAGTATAGATGTTCTACTAGTAGTTATTCGGATTCGAAAATATTTGTTCAGCCCAACGACTATAATACCGGTGAGCTAATGTGAGACAGGCTTGATGCGCGCGCATCCAAATTATGAAACTTTACGTTCTGAAACTTTACGTATTCAACTCATTACGGATATGATCGAGTACGTATTCTGTTCAATACGAATTCTGCGCTGTAGCGTTATGATACGTTGACTTTGTGACACAATGCGGGGATGCTTTACGAATATGATCTGATCACGTTTCTATAGAGTACGTTATGAACTTTTACGTTATGAAAAAGTACGTTATGATGTTTTACGTTCTGAATTAATCCGATTATGACGGCTCTGCAATACGTATTCTGTGAAACCTCTAAAAACATGTGAAAATATTCTTAATTCAGAAGATTTTCCAGATAAGCTCCCAGCAACACTCTCACTCACAAGCTACACTCAGAAGTCTTTGAGATATTTGTACGACCTATGGAAGACCTATCCCTCACCTTCTTGAACGAGTGATGCCATGCACGAGACCAGTGACCACGCTAAGGTTCGAACCCATACACCTATCGATGATATTGGATTGAGAAGCGATTGTTTAACCCGCATGCCACCACCCACTAAACATGATACATAATAAAAATATTTTCCAGATATAACTTTTGTGCAATTTTGTGATATTGGTAAACTAACATTATATTAATGTCATCTTGACGTTTCCAACACAGTGTTTCCAACTATATGTTTATGTAACATCAAAATAATGTAACCAATAATATTCATTAGATAATAGGTACATATAATGTTTGATTATATGTTTGCCCAGATATGTCTCAGACAGAGTAGTTATGTTATTTGTTCGATATTTCTGTCTAACCTTCTCAAAACATTACTGACATGTGTACAGGGAGACTTGAAATTAATATTATCCTAAAGGTTTCATAAATGTAATTTTTGGGTAATGACCACGTCATGACGTCATTCATATGACATTTCAACATAACCTAAAACCTAACCTCCTAACCATATATCAACACATATCATAAATGTCGACAAAAACTCAAAATCTGCGTAAATTTAAAAAAATGATATCCACGTTCAAACAATAGTACCCAGTATTATGAAATAAATATATAACTGTCGCCATCGTTCATTTTATCCTAATAATCATGTCGGTCATTGTTGGAGTTATGAGTTCATAAAATTAAAATATAATTCAAACTACTTAAAAGTGATTGGAATCAATAGGATTGCAAAACTCATAATTTTCAAGGTGAGATTATGATTTTCCACTACTCCATCCACTAATTGTTATTTTATCATTTAGGTTATGTAGTGAATGTATTGATATCTACTATTGATTAGAGAGTATCTACATATGATGCCATGAATAGTAGAAAAGCTATCAGTTCCTGCTAATCAGATATTGGACAGTATATACGGAAATGGTTGCTGACATCTGGGGCTGTGTCAAACCGATTGATCAAGGAATTTTTGGAACTGAAACCAATGAATTTAGCTTGCTAAAACAACAATATTGGAGCTGCTTACTTTGTAAGTGAACTCAATAAAATTATATATTTTATACAGAGTGTTCTGATCTTTCTTAAATTTATTAATCTATGATAATATTAACGTTTCTTGAGATTGTAGAGAAATCACTTGAATTGTTTAATACAAATTATCAATAAACTAACTGCATTTTCTCTTCCTCATTTTCAGTTTGGTAGTGTCCTTTCACATTCCTCTATCAGTTTTGATGTACAAACTGGTACTTATTGAATGATCAGATTACAAAAACTCAAATAGCAGTTGTTGTTTCCGAACTAATCGAAGATGAGCCCTTCTGGACTGCGCAAAGAAAAAAATTCAAAAGTTTTGAATTGATAATTATGGACATACTGAAACGTAAGTAATTATTTTTATTTTACCTCTAGGTGCAACATAGAATTATTAATAATTATTGGATGGTCGTTTTCTTATATCATAAAGATTAGTATGAGTTTTCAGTGACTGTAATGTTCAGAATATGTAAAAGATGTTTGCAGTTCAATCACAGATGACGAGTTTGACTTATAGTGATGGATTGGATGACATTAGCAGAGCAAAAACTAAAAAGAAAGGAGAAGTGACCGAGACAACAACCATATAATTATTGATTCAGTGATATCTGTTTTTATTATTCAAAAGAAATAGGTTCTCATTCCATATTATTCTTCTAATAACGTTTAACTTTGGTAGATCTTTCAATAAATTTTTCATCTGATTCAGGTGGTGAGTCATGGCTCGTGACAATATTGAAATGCAACCATACTTTTCGCTGACAGTCTTTAGTGATCCTAGTAATATTGTTAACGGTTTTGCTTCATTATTTGAAAGGGTTTACTCAGATAGCTAGAACCAATAGGTATTTTAATTAAATCCCTAATCTATATGTAATGTGTGTAACAACTATAATAAGATTTGTAAATACTGTGACATGAGTATAAACAAAATTAATGAATTTTTTAGGGTAGCCAAGGTTTGTCTATAAAATTAATTTATATTGTTACTTCAAACTGTCTGCACATCCCAGCAAACACAGATACATCTCTGAGATATTGCTGCGATGTCACTAGGTAACATGCGACTTGCATCGTTACGTCGCACAGACGTCCCAGCGACTCACTTTTGTCTCACTCATGATACATGCTGGCGACGTTTGTGCGATGTAGTTCTGTGACATCTTTGCCATGTAGTTCTGAGACACCGCAAATATGCTTCCTAATAACGTATCAGGGATGTAACAGAGCGACATAGCAGCGATTTCATCACTGTAAAGGCGGATTTCTTGGATTCACAATGCACAATTTAATGCATATGCGTAATATTAATGTAAAATTCATAAAATTTCAATACTCAGATTCATATGAAACCATTTATCCGTTTCATAATTTATAATTCCTAAATGGTTTCATTTGAATCTGAGTATTGAAATATAATGTTATAAATTGTACTTTAAAATTATGCATATGCATTAAATTGTGCATTATGAAATCCGGTAAATCTGCCTTTATATTCAAGAGACGTCAAATAAGTCTATGCGATATTCCAGACAGAAACAACAAATAAGAAAAAAATATATTTTCAATATAAAAACATTAATATAACCAAAATATTAATAAAAAAATTCTACATAAAATGAAATTATTTTGGCATAAGTACAAAATTAAAAATTAACAAAGTAAAAATTAAAAATATATTAATTAAAAAACTAAAAGTTAATTGCTTTGTTCCTTTTCCTGTCAAGCCTTTGTTTGGCATGCATGAACCAATTGGAACAGGCTGCTTCGTTCTCTCCGTGAAGACTCATCACCACATCTGGAAATCAATAAAACAATATGAGACCACTGAAAGCTACAATGCCACATAGTAGTGGGACATGAAATAAT
The DNA here is from genome assembly GCA_958502065.1 of Chrysolina americana. Taxonomy (NCBI): domain Eukaryota; kingdom Metazoa; phylum Arthropoda; class Insecta; order Coleoptera; family Chrysomelidae; genus Chrysolina; species Chrysolina americana. The sequence goes on from OY293420.1 coordinate 37,770,983, forward strand.
TCAGACGGTAATGGAATACTCAGTATAATTTGGCACCATTGAACAGCTCTAAACTTTCTGATTTCAAATATACAGGTCGTATTTTTTAGATCATGCCACTATTGGTATCTCGCGATAACGATAAATGATACAACGATACACACTTTTCACACTCAGTTACGAATGAATCCGCGACCTACCAATAAGTAGTTGCAGCGCCATTCGCCAGCGATTCACGAAGAATTCCTCAGTAGTCAGTAGCATAGACTCGTGGGAACCAAATCGAACAAAGTTCGAAAAGTTTATGTCGATGAAAAGTATCACTTAAAAGAAACAAATAATGTCGACAAAACCAAAGTTAGCTATCTCTCTACACATTTCCAGGAATAGGAGAAGTAAAGGGGGAATATCTGATTGAACGCACTCACTTCACAGTACGGATATTGAATTATATGTCTGCAAGTGCTAAGAATTGTCCGTAAGGGCAATTAGTTGTTTTCGGTCAGATATTTGCCTCATATTTTTCCACTTCATGGAACCTGAACTGAACCCGAAGTTAACAGTACCTGACGACTTTATCAATGGGGTGTATTTGGAACATGATATTTCATGATCTGTCAAATGACTTCAGGAGCGACTTATCCGGAGCTACTCCCTAAGGTAATTGGATAGCGGCTCTCGTTACCCCTGGGGTGGTATTCCGTGCACCATAGAATACTATAGTCGACAGTTATATCTCTTTCTCGACCACGAATTCAACTATAATGTCATCTCACGTATTCTGTCGACTATAGAATTCTGTGGTACATGGAATACCACCCCTGAACTGAACCTGAAGAGCACCTGATTTTATAAAAGAGGTTTATGGAACATGATTCTATCCCTGTGGCAATTGAAAAGCGGCAATGACTTGAGCCTAGTGAGCCTAAGCCAAGGCCAACGATTACATACACCAAAAGGATGGGTTCACAGCCAAGGCTGACCAAGGCGCCATCACTGTGGCGCCATGACCACAAACGTCAACTTGCTTCTACTGATTTCATCGCCATTTAGGTGGTTGGAGTCGTGAAGTAATCAATTGGTCTACCTAGAATCACTGATATTCCCCGATGTATTGCTTTATTGCCATGCGTAGGCGATCTTCAGTTAATGATAATCAGGTCGATTCTGTTAAAAAAATTGTTAACATTTTTATTTCCGTCAACCAGATGCACACCCTTAAGAGTACAACCCTCAAAAGTCTTCGAAAGACTTGTCCGAGCTAAGGAAGACGCAGCCCTTACCTTTTAACGTGTGATGCCATGCCCGAGACCGATGACCATGCTGGGAATCGAACCCATGACCCTTAGGTTAGAGACAAGCGCTCTACCATCATGATCATCACGACCCATTGTTCCAAAGTAGCCATTTTGTTACGTGAAAATATTGCTATGATAGCAATTTAAAAAAGAAAGATAGAAGGATAGATGTAAACAACAAGAGAGATAGCAATAGGGCCAGTTTTATAGGTACAAGTTAACTCCGGATTGACTAACTAATGGTTTAGAATTGTAACAAAGCAATGTCGCCGCCACTGATATTAAATTTCTTATCAGCAAGTGGGGATGTACGAAAGGTTTTGCGCTGGCCAGGCCATTTCAACGGCAGTTTTCTCAAGTCAACAGTTGCTTTAATGAATCCAGGTAAAGGAGTGTTTTTGGTTTTCCATGTGCCAAATTGTTCTTTGAACCATCTCGGCCTGTGCCTGCATTTATCTTTATATAGGTAAGTAAAACTCAAATAACCCCGCTTGTATTTCTCGCATGGCTTTTCAAGCCTAGGATGTAGCTCGCACTTATTTGTTGGTATTGTGACTTAGCTAATGCCTGCATTTATCTTTATAGAATCGCAACAACCCCCTACAACAACCACTGTCGTCCCTGTGTATGAATATAGTATTGTAACGATTTCGAGACCGGCCTCGAGACCGGCCCTGATCATCCAATTACACTCCACACTCGAAATGTAAACAAGTTCTCTTTTGACAAACACATGACTCATCCGTGGAAGAGACGCGAACGTCCTAACCGAAGTATCTGGGGCCTCTAAGAAGTCGCCGAACAGACTGGAAAGATCGAAAACTGTAAATGCTACTATATATAGCCGCTGTATAGCAGATGGCGGGACAGTCAGAATTCATAGTTAGTTACAGTTCCAGAGTTCGCAGATAGAGACTGACACAGTAGAAATAAATTTGAATCTAGTGAAGTAAATGTTTTAGTGAATAATTGTTGTAAATAGTGTTTTAAATAAATTAGGAAAATTAGTTAGTGTAGTTTTACTACATTTGGCGTCAGAAGTGTGGATGTTTAAAATAAATAAGTGTTAAAGTGTTCGCCGTCTAAAAACTGATAGACGTTTATCGCGCCTAATAGACAGTTAGTGATCCGTTGAACATTTGAGTGTTTGCAAAGTGGACAGTTTTGCGCGTCGCGGGACAATAAACTGAAAATTTTTTGTGTGAAATAAATAATAGACTAATATTTCCGTTAAAAACAATTAAAGACAAAATGTTTCCGAGGAGAGTTCACCTGGTTGACCTTAAAGTTAGTGAATTGAAGCAAGAGTTAGAGGAGCGGGAGTTAGAAACAACTGGAAAAAAGGCCGTACTCCAGAAAAGACTTGCAGATGGACTCATTGAAGAAGGAGAAGATCCCGAAACGTTTTTATTCGAAGTCTCAGGAATCGACTTGAGTCCAATTATGAATAAACTGGAAGAAACTACTGTCTCTGAAAGACGAACTCCAACAAACTTCGATAAACTTGGAAGATAAATTTCTGGAAAATTCGAATAGTTTGAAGGAGGAACTTCAACAAAATTCCGTGAGTTTGAAGGAGGAACTTCAACAAAATTCGGTGAGTCTGGAAGATAAATTTCTTCAAAATTCAAAGAGTCTGGAAGAAAAGCTTCTAGAAAATTCGAAAAATCTAGAAGAAAATCTTCATGAAAATTCAAAAAATCTAGAAGAAAAGCTTGAAGAAAATTCGAAAAGTCTAGAAGTGAAACTTCAAGAAAAGCTTCAAGAAAATTCGTAAAATCTAGAAGTGAAGCTTCTAGAAAACTCTGAATGTCTAAAAAGAGAACTTTGTGGTGTGGCAAATCGACTGGAAGGAAGAATAGGAGCCATTGAGACAGAGGTGGATGATATCAAAGATGACATCGAGGACGAGATGAAAAAAATCAAGGAAACGCTCCACGATGAAATAAAAGATGGAATCGAGACAGAAATCGGCAGGATAAAGGAAAAATTCAGTGAATTGGAAAAGCGAATAGATTCTGCGCACACCTCAGAAACTTACAACAAAAACTCAAGGGTGGACCTGAGTATGAACTTGGACGAAGTTCAGAAGGACATCAAAAATCTCAAGGTCAGTGCTGAACCTGGAAAGCTCTCATTGAAACCGCCTCAGTTTGACGGAAATACTCCATGGGCAAACTACCGACGACAATTCGAAGCTGCTGCGAAGGCAAACGGATGGAATGCTGGGGAAAGAGCTTTAGCATTGACACTGGCATTGCGTGGCGAAGCAACAAACATTTTACAGACCCTCACCGCCCAACAACAGGAGGACTATGAACAGCTAGTAAAACATTTGAAACTTCGCTATGGTCAAGCCCACCTTGAACACGTATATCACTCGCAGCTGAAAAACCGATGCCAAAAATCAAGCGAATCATAACAAGAATTCGATGCAGACATTGCACGCTTGGTTCGCCTTGCATATCCAGCTACACCGGCAAATGTAATGGAACGACTAGCGGTTCAGGCATTTTTGAATGGGCTTCGCGACCAAGAAACCCGGTAAGCATTATCAGTAGCTCGTCCTTTACATCTTGTAGACGCATTGGCGCGGCCTTTGAATTTGAGACTGCAAAACAATCCTGCAAAAGCCAGAGTAGAGTCAGGATGATCGAGGAAGACCCGCAGGAGCCTACTAACATGGAAGCTGTGATGCGAAAAGTGATGAAGGAAGTTATGCCTGAGAAAAGACCGATAAGATGCTGGAATTGCGGAAAAGTTGGGCATGTGCGTAACAAATGCCCAACATTCAAAGAATCGACGCAGGAAAACTAAAGAAGGTCGGGGCAGTCGTCGGCCTGTATCCAGCAAGCCCCGATTAACAACAACGCATATGTCGCTGTCTTTCAACGACGGTGGACGGTCTCATTAACAACAAGCCTCGCACCATGCTGCTAGATACAGGTGCGACAAGAACAATTCTCGGACCTACTTTTGCCAAAACACCGGCAAGAATCGAACCGTCAAACTGGAAATTACGCACAGCAACAGGGGATCCAGCCACTGTATATGGCGAGTTAACGATCGACTTGGTTTTAGGCAGCACGAAACTAAGACACCGAGCACTGGAGGACGATGCAATTATTGGAATGGAGATAATGAATTCCAGAGGGTTCGAGCTGAACTTCAAAGACGGCGTCCTACGTGTCATCGGAGAAGAGCTGGTACTTCACGGGAGAAGCGAAGAAATGATCCGGGTTGTGTTGGCTGAAGACATGAGCATTCCCGAGAGAGCTGAAACCATTCTGGAGGCTCGTATGGTTGGAGGAGTGAGCAACGGGAGCGTGGTGATGTTCGAGCCCGAGCTCCATGATGAAAAAATCGGACGAGGAATTGCCCTTGCGCGCCGATAAACTTATACCAGTAAGTGTCATGAACGTCAATTACCATTCAGTGACGTTGAAGAAAGGAACAACTTTGGGCCACTGCTCGCCAATTTCATCTGAGGTCAGGAATGTACGCGGTACCATTAACCAAGCCAACAATCTACCCGCAGAATTAGAAAAGCTAGTTGCCATATCATCGAGAGGCATAAAACCGGCACAGCAGCCCAGATTAAAAGATTTAGTGAGGAGATACCAAGACGTCTTTGACACCGGACAGGGAAAAGGGGGTAGAACGAAGGTAGTCCAGCACAGAATTGATACTGGAGATGCCCGACCAATCCGTCAATCAGCGAGGAGACTTCCTCTTGCCAAGAAGGAAGAGGCAGACAAAATAATCAGCGATATGGGGAAAGAAGGAGTAATTGAACCATCTGACAACCCCTGGTCATCTCCAGTTGTACTAGTAAAGAAGAAAGACGGATCTACAAGATTCTGCGTAGATTACCGACAACTGAATAACCTGACAAAGAAAGACAGCTAACCACTACCTAGAATAGATGACACCTTGGACAAGCTCGCCGGCTCTACAATCTTCTCCACCTTAGACCTGAAGAGCGGATATTGGCAGGTAGAACTGGCTCCAGAAGATCGAGAGAAGACAGCTTTCACCATCGGCTCAGGGCTGTGGCAATTTACCGTTATGCCATTCGGACTTTGTAACGCTCCAGCCACTTTTGAGAGATTAATGGAGACTGTGTTGAAGGGACTCTCCTGGAAGACTTGCTTGGTATACCTTGATGACATTATCGTAGTTGGCAGAACATTCGAAGACCACGTAAAAAATCTGGAGGAGGTATTTCCGCGTCTGAGGAATTCTGGATTGAAATTGAGCCCTAAAAAATGTCACCTATTTCAGAAAGAAGTCCACTATCTTGGCCTCATTGTCTCTGGGCAAGGAGTAGCAGTAGATGACCAGAAAATTAAAGCTGTTAGAGACTGGCCCATCCCCAAAGATATCCATCAGTTTCGGAGTTTTCTTGGTCTATACCTACTATCGCCGATACGTGCTGGGATTTGCTAATATCGCAAAACCACTGACCAGGCTCACGGAAGGCCAAACAAAGTTCCAGTGGTCGGATGAATGCCAAGATTCATTCAGGAAGTTGAAAGGAGCTTTGATCAACGCACCAATCCTGAGCAACCCCCTTCCAGACGGGAAATTCATTTTGGACACGGACGCCAGTAACGTGGGACTTGGATCTGTCCTGTCTCAGATCCAAGAAGGACAAGAGAAGGTCATCGGCTACTTCAGCAAGACCCTCAGTAAACCGGAGCGGAATTACTGTGTCACCAGGCGGGAACTGTTGGCTGTTGTCAAGGGAGTTGAGCACTTCTACAAGTACGTGTATGGACGAAGATTCCTACTGAGAACTGACCATGCAGCTCTCAAATGGCTCCTACAGTTCAAGAATCCCGAGGGTCAAGTGGCACGTTGGATCGAGAATTCGACTTTGAGATCGAACATCGGGCGGAGACCAGCCATAAGAATGCGGATGCCCTATCGCGAAGACCATGTCCAGACGACTGTTCGCACTGCCGACGAACAGAGGAAAAGGAGTTGACACTCTGCAGAACCACAGCGGTCGATGATAACTGGAATGACCACAAGATCCAGAAAGACCAAGAGAAAGATCCAGATCTTGGTTTAGTCATCGGCTAGTGAGAAGTGGCAGGAAATGGCCAGTTGTTCCCCATTCGTTAAAACTTACTGGGCCCAAGAGAAACCCTTTCACCTTAGACAAGAGCAGAAGACAGGAACTGCTCCGAGAAATCCATGATGGGGTCACCGGAGGACATCTGGGAGTGACGAAGACCCTCCAGAAAGTTAGGCAACGGTTCTACTGGGCCAATTGTCAAGCTGACGTCAAGGACTGGTGCAGAAAATGTGCTGTATGCGCTGCCAGTAATGGGCCTCGAACAAGACCTAAGGCCCCGATGCGCCAGTACAATGTGGGCAGCCCATTCGAAAGGATCGCCATTGACATCGCTGGCCCGTTCCCACAATCTGAACACGGGAACAAGTACATCCTTGTGGCGATGGATTACTTCAGCAAGTGGGCCGAAGCCTATGCCCTGCCCAACCAAGAAGCCATCACCGTTGCCGACGTCTTGGTGAAGGAGTGGATTTGTCGATTCGGTGTCCCGTTAGAGCTGCATTCGGATCAAGGCAGGAATTTCGAGTCAAACCTGTTCCAGGAGATGTGTCAGATGTTGAACATCCGGGAAACGGATCCGCAGTCCGATGGAATGGTGGAGCGGATGAATAAGACGATAAACCGCCACCTGTCCAAGGTAGTCTCTGACCACCAGAAGGATTGGGACCAGTACCTCCATCTGTTCCTGATGGCGTATCGTTCCGCAGTTCATGAGTCAACCGGCCAAACCCCTGCTAGTGTTATTATGGGCCGAGAGCTGTGACTTCCATGTGACCTGAAGTTTGGGACGCCACCAGGACAAGACACTGCGGGAGATGACTACGTCAGCAAACTGCGACAGAGAATGGACGACATCCATGAACGGGTCCGTTTGAACATCCAGAGTGCCAGCGACAGAATGAAAGAGACCTACGACATCAAGGCGGATGCTCGTGGATATCAGACAGGTGACCTTGACTGGCTATACAACCCTAAACGTCGCCGTGGACTATCACCGAAACTTCGGAACTCGTGGGAAGGTCCATATAAGATCATGAAAAGGATAAACGACCTCGTCTACCGCATATATAAGCCATTACGAGGAAAACCTAGGGTAGTCCACTTCAATAGGTTGTCCCCTTACGCCGGAAACCACGATCATGTCCGCACAGTCAGATCACCGGAGGATGCGATGACGTTCCAGAAATTCATGTCCTTGTACTCAAACGGACAGACGAGACCTTTTTAAAGTGCCTGCGGATTACGCGCTAGCCCACTGTGTAGCAGAAGACCTTCCAATGTCCAGAGGCATCGCTGTGGTGTTCTCCAAGAAGTACGGTCGTCTCCATGAACTACGGCAACAAAACCCGGAAGTTGGAGGGGTGCTTCAGTTGCGGAAAGGCCAGAGAAGCATCTTCTATCTAGTCACCAAGAAACAGTCTCGAGACAAACCGTCCTATGAAGACGTATGGAACAGCCTTGAGAAATTAAGGAACCTGATGGTGGAGCAGAATCTCGTGGACCTGGCAATCCCAAAATTGTCCTGCTGGCTCGACGGACTGAACTGGAGAGTCATAAGGAGCATGTTGGAGACGATATTCCAATCCACCGGCGTCAAGATCTTGGTATGCTGTAATCATCGTCCACAACCAAACCTGAAGACCGTAGAGTGCTACTTCCATCAAACAGCAAGGTGCAGATATTGAGAATCATGCAAATATCTCCATACTCCAAAAACGACATTTCGGGACGAAAAGTCTTTAAGAAGGGGGCAATGTAACCATTTCGAGACCGGCCCTAATCATCCAATTACACTCCAGACTCGAAATGTAAACAAGTTCTCTTCTGACAAACACATGACTCATCTGTGGAAGAGACGCGAACGCTATAACCGAAGTTTCTAGGAGTCGCCGAACAGACTGGAAAGATCGAAAACTGTAAATGATACTATATATAGCCGCTGTATAGCAGATGGCGGAACAGTCAGAATTCAGAGTTAGTTACAGTTCCAGAGTTCGCGGATAGATAGCCACAGTAGAAATAAATTGAAATAGTTATTGAAATCAATGCTTTAGTGAATAATTGTTGTAAATAGTGTTTTAAATAAATTAGGAAAATTAGTAAGTGCAGTTTTACTACAATAATTATTACTTAAAACTGGGTGTTTGTCATTTTAAATTGAGGGTAGCTTTATTATAATTCTGAGGGAGTTATGAGGGCGAATATGACAGAATAATAATAATAATAGTTTAAATTTGGCCATAATTTTTGTTGTAATTATAATAGTAGTGAGTTAATTTGAAAAGTATAGCTGTTGATTTATTATAGGGAATGTTGTTGAAAGGGTTGTTGGCTTCTTAGAAAAATGCATGTTTAACTGTAGAGCGATCTTTCATGTTTTGAGAGGGTGACCAATTTTATTCAACTATATATTTTATTTTTCTTGCGTTTAGTTTCATATACGGAGTGTATGAATTCTTACAGTTGGTATATTTTACAAATATTTACAAATTATACAATTATACATTTTTATTTTCATATTTTACACATTTTCTTTTATATTTTCGTTACCTACTATTTTCCACCATTTTTTTGCTTTGGTGAATAAAGCTGGTTGGTGGAACTTTGCTTCTTAATATTACTCACCCCCTCATACAAAGTCCACGCATTTGAGAAGCCGTGGCCGAACCTACAAACCTACATCTTTGCCTTCGAGGGCGATGATGAACTTACGAAAAACAGTAGAGCTGTGAATTGTAAGGTTGAGCATTCTATCATTTGGGGAGGCTATCCCCTTAGCCTAAATCCGGGTGATCGAGAGCGGATTCAAAACTATTCTCTGGGTCTGGTGGCAGCAAAAGTATTTAACATCTATACTTTAATTTAATTTTAATAAAAAATACTTCCTAGGGTGAGCGACTGAGGAGTGGTTGTTTGCTTTGGTCAGTTTGAAACTGAATCAAAGATATCGTCGCCTAACCCCCCTCTAGCGATTTATTACAGTGGTGGCAGCGGTGGTATGTTCTTTTTGACGGGATGGAAGAAGGGTGGGATATTCTTTTTGAGGGGGTTGAAGAGCGGTGGGATGTTCTTTTTGACGGGGTTGAAGAAGGGTGGGATGTTCTTTTGTTAAACGAAGGAGGTCGAATAAATTTTAAATTACTTTCTGTTGAAAATTGAGGAATAAAGTGATGTTGTTTTTGAGGGGGTTAAAGAAGGAGGTCGAAAAACAAATTATTATTTGAACAATAACTTTTTACGTTGTGAACCAGAGAGCGAAACAGAAAGGTTAAAGAAAAAGGTCGGGAAAAATTAGTAAAAATTGGTTGAAAATTGAGAAATGATAAGATGTTATTTTTGAAACGGTTGAAAAGGTATGTGAGGTGTTCTTTTAGAGGAGGTTAAATAAGGAGGTCGAAATGTTTAGTTTTCAAACGTGTATTGCAATGCGAGATTTTTAAATATTTTTTGTTTTATGAATAACTCCTAATGTATTCGAGTGTCTACTGGTAAAAATTTTCATATAAATGGATGAATTGTGATTTTTGAAAATGATTTTGTTCTAATCAAATTGACTGAGTCAGGTAGTTAGTAAATCGATGAGTCGCGATTATAATTTTTTTTAAGCTTCAAGAAGGTTGACAAAGAACCTGCTTTCATATATTTTGTTAAAACATGTTGATAAAATAAAACTGAAACTGGATTACTGAATGTTGGAAAGAATGGGCATTTTGACAGTCGAAGTGAACTTTTTGAATAAAAAGCGATTTGAATGCTTTTCGTAATTCAAAGTAGATTTTTTTTCGTGGTTGAATTGGATTAATTATTAATTTCATAAATAGAAGCATTTCTTGAAACGAAAACTTCAGTTGAACGTTATTTTTAAACACATAGGAACTTATTTTTTTTTTCTGAATCACAGAGCGATAAAAGTTTAAGTAAATTCAATTTACTTTTGGAATTTGACATTTATTCTAAAAAGGATTGCCTGAGATCTGAAGGTTTTGCTCTCGATTTGAGAACTGGATTAGGGATTTTCAGATTAGTTTCGTCGGAGATGAAGCCAAAATAAAGGTTGGTAGGTTACACGCTTTATCGCTATATTCTTTTTCTGTGCATGTGAAAAGGTCACCCTCATTACTAACCCAGGAAAATTTACAATGAAAAGTTTTTATGAAATTGATGAATTATATGAGTTGACGATGCAGTTTTGAAATTGAATTTTGGACACATTGAGTGTTCGCAGGAGAAAATAATAACAGGAGTGGAACCAGGAACCAATGAAGATAAATGGAAATATTCAAGGGTAATATAACAAGACCTTGATAAATAGTCGACTATTTTTATTGCATCTAAATTTCGACTGTATTTTATAATAATTTAACGAGACATTATTTTGGCATTAATAATCTGATGAGAGCCCGAGAGCGAAGCTCGAGGGCTTTCATCTCTGATTATTAATGCCAAAATAATGTCGAGTAAAATTGATAAATACAAGAGAAATTTAGCAGCAATAAAATAGTCGACAATTAATCAAGGTCGTGTTATATTTATGAAGATTATTTCTTGAATCCATTTCTTCATATCTGTCATATGAATGACACTGTATTGTCAGGGATTGTAGCCTCGATATCTCATCGTTTTTGATTTTTCCAAACCGATTCATTTTCAAATAATTATTCAGCTTTAACACGATTGATTCTATTTGACGTTTAATATGTATTTATTTAGAGTACTGTCAGATGCTCAGCCTCCTTGATATGAGTATCATGCTGAATAGTCGGTGACTATTGTGCATCATGTAAATAGTCGGTAATAGAGCGTGTTGATTGGTCCTGTCAAACAGGAAACAAACGTATGATTGGTTGATGACTGATATTTAATAGACGAAAGAAATAATCACATTGAATTTCAAATTTCAGGAAGCAGTGTTGACAAACCATATAGGGGATGGAGGAATGTTTATTTCGATTTCCAAGCGAGTTTGATCATGGATTGATAATGATCGACTTTTATTTTTTTTGTGGAATTTTTGGCAGTAACGGTGTTTTATTTTCTTTGTCGAAGGATTTTGAGTTTTGATCTTACAGGAGAAATTGACGATGCTGAGTCAGAAAATTGATATGATGGATTTATGTGATTTTGAGGATAAGGGCTTTGTAGATGAAAAGCTATTAGGTGAATAAACATGTCGGCCTTACAAGAAGGGGGCCTGTCAATAGAGGCTGATGGAGAAAGAGCAGGAGTAGCTGGAAGTAGGTGGAGGATGAGAGTGGTCCTCACTATGAGGGGTAGATAGAAGAAGAACGTAGAGCGACTGCGGAGAATATGGAAGAACGAGTATTTGTCGAGTGTAATTCAATGTTTGCCCGGAAAGTATTTGTTTTTCGTCGAATATGATTTTTTCTTTCAGTATAGAGATGTTGGTCTACGTAGGAAGCAGACTGGAGTTTTATTACAGGGAGAGGTTCGAGAAGGAACTGTAAGTGAGAGGATTCTTTTGAAAAGAATCGTTAATCTGCTTAGAGGGAGCGGATTATATGGCCTGAGAAATTCCATGTGAGGAGAGCCGTTGTAGACCTAAAGAGAGAGAGAAGGAGCAGATTTTGTTTTTGTTCAGGGATTCAGGGATACAAAAATGAGATTGTGAGAGGTTCAATGTGAAGAGAGCCGTTGTATGCTCAGAGAGAGAGAGAGAGAGAGAGAGCAGAAGGAGCAGATATGGTGTTTCGTTCCGAGCTTATAGACGAAAGAGAGAGAGTGAGAGGTTCCAGTCGACGAGAGCCGTTATAGGCTCAGAGGGAGCAGATGAGAGACATATGCGAAAAGGGTCGTTGTCTGCTTGGAGACAACGAGTTATCCGACAGAGGTCTAAGGATAGAGACCGTGAGAGAAGTGTTAGGACGGTAGTTTCTACGAGTTGATTGCGGGCGATAGTAGTACGATAGAGTTGCGATTTTTTTTTTACATGCAGTGTAAATGCCTTTTTTTTTACAGGCTGTGTAAATGCGTTTTGTTTGGCGTCATAGTATGCGAATTTAAAATGTTTTAGGCTCAGTAGGGAGGGGCCGCAGAATACTCCTACCAGGGTTGGGCACCAGCTGGTGAGTAAAAGTCTCACAACTTGGCCCGTTTTTTTTAATGTCTTCGTATGATGACTGCAGAAAAGCCAAAGGATCGTTTACCGAAGTGCTGAATGATATTTTCGGAATATGTGTTTTGTAGGTGATGCAAAGTGAGATGGTCGATGTGTAAGACGATATATGTTCTCAACGAATGAGTGCTTTGGTCGAGAATTTGAGATTAGTTGGAAGGTTTTCCGGAGCTGAAGATTTAGATTTTCTTTATATTTTGTTTTGAGTAGTATTTTTTCGATATTGTTGAAGGGGTTGAAGCACCTTTAAGCTTTTCTAAAAAATATTTATGACTCTATTGGCTATCTGAAGGACCGCAGATAGGCACTAGATTAGGGATGAATGGTTTGGTAGAATGTTGATATTTATGGAAGATTTGTTTCGATACTTATTTTAATATTACTATTATTTTTTTTAATAAGAGGCACTGACGAGATGTTTTTTGGTAATGATATATATATATATATATATATATATATATATATATATATATATATATATCTATACATATTTTTGAATTTTTTTTCCAATTTCTTTTATTGTTATGGATGTTATGATATTTTATGTTTTGAATTTTACTGAATTTTATGTATGTATTCTTATTCATGGGTGATTGACGGCTGAATGCTTAGTATTATAGAGGTATTGATTTGTATTTTTTTGTAATTTTTTAATGATATTTTGCTTATTCTTAAATCTAACTATCGATTAGATTTTATATTTTCGGTAATTGGTTATGGACTTGAATTTTTGTTATCATATGGACTAATTTTTGGATAAACAATTGAACTGCAATCGAAGTGTAATTCTAATAGTGCGCGACCTGGGTAATCAATTTTAAGACATTTGCGCAAGTGGAATGGACAATTGAAGCTGCAACGGAGTTGGCGAATGGAGTTGCAGTGGGGCTTTGAGTAGGTGAATCACTTGTCCGATTTAGTAACTTTCTCATAAATATGGTTGGCTGAAGTAATTTGACATATTTGAAGCAGTTGAGGAGTTGGTCCAGTCAATGACAGGGTTGCAGCTGCAGCTGAAAACGGAAGGTGTCGCTTAGAATTGGGTCCTTGTATGAGCTAAAGTTAAAGAGCTCAGAGGAGAATGATGTATGTGAGTTCACAGTCAAAGGTGAACCTTGATAGCAGTGCCTAAGTATTGATGCTGAGTTATGATGTGCAGAGGCGAGCAATGGCGCCCTGTATGGATATACGAGTTTTGTTCAACCCGTAATTGGTGATGTTTGCTATACTCCAAAATGTCAATCTGTCAGCCAAATGAGTAGTTACTGTTGCAATGTTGGACAATGCCGAGCCGATCAGAGCCTCGATCAACATCAGTAAAATTCGGTAGTGAAGGTTGAAGTCATTTTGTTTGAACCGAGGTGAACGGGTCCGTACTGAACAATGTGTGCTAGAGTTAGGTTGTAGTAGAGATAAGAGTTACTGATAGGCGTACGAACCTCCAGAAATGAAAATGGTCAGGACCGGACTTAGTTTTGGGGCCCGAAATATTTTAAATGGGATTTTGTGGGCTATACATTTTGTTTTGGTTTTTTGAATTTGATGGGATTATTTTTAATTTTTTGATATCGGTCCAGTTCGTTATTGGGAATAGTTAAGGCTAGATGCAGCCTTGAACTTTTTTCAATGAGGGGAGTATTGTAACAGTGGGCACTGTTATATGTTTTAAGCGCGCCCTGTATTATAAATCGGTCTTTTAAAATTTAAGGAATCATTTTTGCGTGTCTGGATTCAGTGTGAGTGTGAGATAAGAATTTATACCTACGTTCGAACCGGGGAAAAATAGTTTTTACATATAGAAAGGTCGCTCTGGGTTGATAAATTTAATGGCTTAGAATTAGATAGGGTAGTCTGAGACGTCGTGCCTAGAAACAAAATGTTAAGATTTCATAAAGAGCATTCGGTGTTGTGAAGTGCAAGTGATCGCTTGGGTTTGGGAGGACCACCCACCTATGATGATTGAAAATTAACTATTACTATTAAGTGAGATTGAATTTTAACAATGATCGTGTCTTCATACTGGCAAAGCTTTGTGAACTGTGACCCAAATAAATTTGAACTGTACATTAACCACCTGATAAATAGATGCAAGTGATATCATCATCAGTGAATTGGTCTCTGAAACACGTTCTGGTAGCTATGTTTCGAATAATGTATTGTAGTGAAACTGCACTTAACTAATTTTTTAATTTATTTAAATACAACTTAAAGACAATTATTCACTAATACATTGACTTTACTAACTTATTTATTATTCATTTCTACTGTGGCTATCTATCTGCGAACTCTTGAACTGTATTTGTACTCTCTGTGACTGACAATGACTATTCCGCCATCTGATATCCAGCGGCTTTATATAGTCGCATTTACAGATCTCGATAAATCGAGTCTCTCCGGCGACTTCTTAGATGTCCTTCGAACCTTCGCGTTTGTTCCATTGGAAGATCGCGTCTTTTCTACGCGTGACTCATGTGTTTGTGAGAGAACGTGTTTACTTGTCGAGTGTGCATCAATTAGATGATCAGGGCCGGTCTCGAAATCTTCACACTGCCCCCTTCTTGAAGACGTTTCGTCCCGAAACGTCATTCTTGGAGTGTGAAAATACCTGCAAGATTCTCCATATCTGCACTTGGACGTTCGATGGAAGTAGCACTCCACAGTCTTCAAATTGGGTCGAGCAAGATGGTTGCAGCACACCAAAATCTTGACGCCGCTGGATCTGAATATTGTCTCCAACATGCTTCTTATGGATAATTTGGGATTGCCAGGTCCACAAGAATCTGGTCCAGCATCGTGTCTCTTAATCTGGTAAGGCTTTTCCAGACATCTTCATAAAACGGTTTATCTCGAAAATGCTTCTTGGTAACCAGATAGTAGATGTTTCTCTGGCCCTTCCTCAGCTGTAGCACCCCTCCAACTTCCGGGTTCTGTTCCCGAAGTTTCTGGAGTCGACCGAACTTCTTGGATAAAACTAAGGCAATGCCTCTGGACATTTGGAGATCTTCTGCCACACAGTGAGCTAACGCGTAATCGGCAGGTACCTTGAAAAGATCTCGTGACTCCTCTCGGTTTACCCCATGTTGGAATTTCTGTTCGTTCGAGTACAGGGACATGAACCTCTGAAATGTCATTTCATCCTCCGGTGGTCTGACGGTGCGGACTTGGTCGTGGTTTCCGGCGTAAGGGGACAACCTGTTGAAGTGGACTACTCTAGGTTTTCCTCGTGGTGGCTTGTGTATTCGGTAGACGAGGTCGTTTATCCTTTTCATGATCTTATATGGACCTTCCCGCGAGTTCCGTAGCTTCGGTGATAGTCCACGGCGACGTTTAGGTTTGTACAGCCAGACTAGGTCACCTGTCTGATATCCACCAGCATCGGCCTTGATGTCGTAGGTCTCCTTCATTCTGTCGCTGGCACATAGCCACAAGGATGTACTTGTTCCCGTGATCAGATTGTGGGAACGGGCCAGCGATGTCAATGGCGATCCTTTCGAATGGGCTGCCCACATTGTACTGGCTCATCGGGGCCTTGGGTCTTATTCGAGGCCCATGGCTGGCAGCGCATACAGCACATTTTCAGCACCAGTCCTTGACGTCATTTTGGCAGTTGACCCAGTAAAACCGTTGCCTCAGTTTCCGGAGGGTCTTTGTCACTCCCAAGTGTCCTCCGATGACCCCATCATGGATTTTTCAGAGCACTTCCGACTCCGACTCCAACACACTCTTCAAGACTCCATTGTCCAGGGTGAGAGAGTTCCATTGGGCCCAGTAAGTTTTAACGACTGGAGAACAACTGGCTATTTCCTACCACGACGGTCTTCGATTACTCTTCATCCAGCCGATGACTAAACCAAGATCTGGATTTTTTCTTGGTCTTTCTGGATCTTTTGTTGTCATTCCAGTTATCATCGACCGCCGTGGTTCTGCAGAGTGTCGACTCCTTCTCCTCTGCTCGTCGGCAGTGCGAACAGTCATCTGAGTATGGTCTTCGTGATAGGGCATCTGCATTCTTGTGGCTGGTCCCCGCTCGATGTTTGATCTCAAAGTCGAATTTTCGATCCAACGTGCCACTTGACCCTCGGGATTCTTGAACTGTAGGAGCCATTTGAGAGCTGCATGATCAGTTCTCAAGGAATCTTCTCCCTTACACGTACTTGTAGAAGTGTTCTACTCCTTTGACAACAGCCAACAGTGCCCGCCTGGTGACACAGTAGTTCCGCTCCGGTTTACTGAGGCTCTTGCTGAAGTAACCGATGACCTCTTGTCCTTCTTGGATCTGAGACAGGACAGCTCCAAGTCCCACGTTACTGGCGTCCGTGTCCAAAATGAATTTCCCGTCCGGAAGGGGATAGCTCAGAACTGGTACGTTGATCAATGCTCCTTTCAGCTTCCTGAACGAGTCTTGGCATTCTTCAGACCACTGGAACTTTGTTTGCCCTTCTGTAAGCCTGGTCAGCGGTTTGGCGATGTTGGCGAACCCCAGTACATATCGGCGATAGTAAGTGCACAGGCCAAGAAAACTTTAAAGCTGATTTTTGGAAAAGGCCATTCCTTAACAGCTTTGATCTTCTGCTCATCTACTGCCACTCCTTTTCCAGAGACAACGTGGCCAAAATATCGTACTTCCTTCTGGAACAAATGGGATTTCTTGGGACTCAGCTTCAATTCGGAGGTTCTTAGTCGTTGGAATACCTCTTCCAAGTTTTTCACGTGGTCGTCGAATGATCTGCCAACCACAATAATGTCGTCGAGATACACCAGATAGGTCTTCCATGATAGTCCCTTCAAAACCGTCTCCATCAATCTTTCGAACGTAGCTGGAGCGTTGCAGAGCCCGAATGGCATAACTGTGAACTGCCACAATCCTGAGCCGATGGTGAAAGCTGTCTTTTCTTGATTTTCCTGAGCCATTTCTACCTGCCAGTATCCACTCTTCAGGTCTAGGGTCGAGAAAATCGTAGATCCAGCGAGCGTGTCAAATGTGTCGTCGATTCTTGGTAGAGGGTAACTATCCTTTTTCGTCACGTTGTTGAGTTGACGATAATCAACGCAAAACCGGGTTGAACCATCTTTCTTCTTTACCAGTACCACTGGAGAGGATCTGGGACTATCAGATGATTCAATTACACCTTTTTTTCCATATCACTGACTATTTTGTCAGCCTCTTCTTTCTTGGCAAGGGGAAGTCTCCTGGCTGATTGTCGGATCGGTCGAGCATTCCCAGTTTCAAACTTAAAATAATAATAATACTTCCTCACAAACACTCATAGAGTGTACCCAAAGGCATAGCCTGTGCGGGTAGAGGACGGTTATTATTATTATTTGCCGTGGCGCTCCGGGGCGACTTACTGATGTTTTAGGTGATGTATTCACTTTTCAGCTGTAGGAAAACCCGGAAAACCTACAGCACCACCTCGGGTGGTCGGTGTGCACTCCAAGCTAGCACTAGACGAGATTGGCATCTAGACAACTCACAATACACTTGCTTTTCAACAAGGCATGCGGTCGCCTATCGATCCGATATAAAGTAGTTGAGAAAAATTCTCTTGTACCTACTACATGGGCTCGAACCGACTATCGCTTTGCTGGAGTTTCGAAAGGCCTGTGCATTAGACCGCTGATCCACCGACCACCTTGTTGTATTCTTAAATGATATGTCTCTTTGGTATTTAGGTATTCATAATCAGGTGATGGGTGATCTTATCTAGTTTCAACTTTCTAATTATATGTAATGCTAGGAATAAACTGAAAATACTGATGAAGTTTTCTGCAAAATGTTATTACATTACGTTCACTTTTTTCCAATATTTGTATATCGGTAAGGTTTGAACCGATTTTTTAGTAATGAACAGAAATCAAAATATATATTTCATCGTACTAGGTAGGTACAAGGTACAAGTTGAACTTGCTCATGAGGTTTGGTTTGGTGTTAACGACTAGACATAGACATACTTTATTTAACTACGTTCATGTAAGATTATCTATCCGTAGGTCATTTTTTTATTTCATTGAAAATATGAATAGGATGATGTTCAGGAAATAGTGGCAAATGCAAGCATATTTCAGCGTTTCTGGTCAAATGTGTTAGGTAAGAAATTGCTATTCTGAACAACCGTCATACAGAACTTTTACCATATTTTTATTTTCAGAGAGGATGTTGAATCTTTGGAAAAAATTTCTCCAACAGACATTAAATGTATGTGGTCCATACAGAAGGCAATTACCATGGACAAATACAAACCTGTACCTGTAGATGATATGCCTTGTTTGAAAGATAAGGTCAAAAAGACAGTAATGGCTGTTGATAAGGAAGGAATACTCAATTTTTTTTGTCAAAGCCTTCCCAATTCTGCTATAGCCAAGCATAGGTGAGTTTATTTATTCATTTATTTATTAACAGGCAGGGCCCAATCAATAAATATGTTTTTAGAAAGGTGTATGATACATGAATACTTGCAACTACGATTCTCCAATTTGGCATTGACGGTTAATTTATAATATTATATATTACTCAGGCAGGGTAGACGGGAAGAATGTGATGATGGAGCAAGCACATCTCTAGACACTTCAGATTCTCATCAAAATAACTACAATGAAGCAATTCTCAACCACGCCTGTCAGTCAGCTTGTATGATGTATTTAGCATCAGTAGAAATAGAAGAACAGAAAACTTGTTGTTCAGAACTGTTTTCCAATATTTTTCCAGAAGATGATGGACAGATTGCTATAAATGTTCAACAACATTCAACTGACTGGACAAAACAAAGAAAATATAAAGTGATGGGAAGTAGGTGCTATGAGTTATTCACATATTCCAAAAATGAATGGACTAAAACCCTGAAGTATTTTTATCTAAAACAATTGAATAATAATTATGTGAAGCATGGTTTGAAGTGGGAGCATCGTGCCCGAGATGTATTCCAGAAGAGTACAGGGGCAGATATTATTGAGTGTGGGTTGGTGACTTCCCATTCAAATAGATGGATCGGGTATTCTCCTGATGGGGTAATATTTTTAGAAGGAAATCCAGCGTACCTTCTAGAAATAAAATGTTCTTTCGAAGGTAGAGTATTGAAACTATTTAACCTATGATGATAAATATTCATATTTATGATTCAGAAAATACATTTCGTCAATTTTCAGGAAGTACCAAGACTATCAGAGAAGCTCTACAAAAAATAAATTACGTAATTCAAGAGGATTGAGAATTAAAATTGAAAAAACGCCATAAGTATTATGGGCAAATACAAATGGGAATGGCGGTACTTAATTTGTCCAAGACATTTTTTGTTATACATGCTTCCTTCGATGATAGTATTTTGGTGATGGAAATAGAATATGATGATGGATTTTCAAGGAATATGTTATCTGTAATTAAAAAAAACTATTTTAACAAAATGTTACATGTTCTTTGTAAAAACCAAAGTTAATAAATGTATAAACGATGATTATTGCAGTTCATTATGGATGTTGGCCAAATAGTTGTTGCTATTGTCCTATCAAATTGCTAAATCTACTGTTGGATCCAATAACCTACAGAAACACTCAGTTAGTAATAATATACTGGTAAAAATATATGTATATGTATATATATATATATATATATATATATATATATATATATATATATATATATATATATATATATATATATATATATATTTCATGAATTTTTAGTAAAATATAATTTACTATTTACAAAAATGATATAAATGAAGAAATGAGGAACATTCTCAATTTCCAAAAAATCAAGATATAAATGAAATAATGCCTTGGGTGTTACATAACCAAAAGAAGAAACAAATTATTTTTCTAAGAATCTACCATCTGCTAAAATTGGAGAAGATAAGGTTGTTACTGCACTTATAATAACAACTATGTCTTCAATCAGAGGAACCAGATTCCAGTTCAATTTTCCAGAAAGTACATTAAAAATTTTCAGTCTTTGGTTAGACCTTTCAATATGTACTCTGGCAGAAGCAATTTTGGCATTCAAAATAGCCTGTTCTGCAGAAAGTTGTTTCTGCTTTTTGAGAAATGGTGGCCTAATTAATTTTATTTTATTCATTTCACATATATCTTCAATGCGGAAACCCTTGTCCACCATAACAGCATCTCTGCCAGGGTCTAATAAAGAAATTATGTTACTTTCTTCGAAAATTACTTTATCACTTTACCATATGTTTTGCTCAGGAATGTAATTAGACCACCTGGTGACACTCCTGTCATAAATTTCACAGTCATATGTGATTTATATTGGGAGTAAAACCGAATTCTACAGCACAAACATTTGGGAGACTGTACAAAAATGTCTGTGTAATCCAAAACTACTCTTACATTTTGAAATTCATCAAAACACTTGGGCATATTTTGAATTATTTCAGTTTTGCTAGGGAAATGTATGAGTGGTCTCAGAACTGAAGATAACATTGGTATCATTTCAGTAATATACAATTTACATGTTTCTGGAGAGATATTGTGAAGAGCACCTAGGGTTACATAGGTGAGGCTCATCTTGAGTTTTGTTAGTACCAACATAACCCTTTGTCGAGAAGTTAGACGGTGAACTCTCTTATCTTTATGATATGTCTCAAACACTTTTACAATGGAGTCAAATATTTTGAAGTTATTTACACCAGTAAATCTTTTCAGTTTGTTGTCTGTCACAAGCAGTTCACATAGAGTGAAAACTTTCGGCGTATTCACTTGAATTTCAGCATCCCTGAATTTGGGGCTATGTAGACGTGGAGATTCCATTAATGTCAGCATTGTTTCAGCAGCATCCCTGTCAGCTTGATTCTCTTCATCCATATGCTCACAAAGCACATTTTTTTGAATTGAATCTCCTTCATTGACCAAGGTTTCTAACTTGCTAGCAGTGTTTCTAACTGATAACCTAGTATCTCTTGGAGATGGCCCAGCCTCACATTCAGGAACATTTGGAAGTTTTTTTGTGGGCACAGAATTTGACTTCAAAATTCTACGTTGTCGGTTAACTGAAAATTGCATATCATCAGTTGAAATAATTATAGTTATACTTGGCGGAGATGTTTTTTATTTTGTTGTTTATGTTTACATTATAAATGCTATTAAAGTTTCCAGTGAATAAAATAGTTAACTTACCCTTGGGAAAGTAATCACTCTCAGTAAAGTGTAAAGAACACACTCTCATATGTTCAGACACTTTTTTTCCAATTTTCAAGTTGTTTATCCACACCTTTCTTCTGTCCACCAATTCATTGTTTCCTAACTTTGTTTGGATGATAACTCTGGATTTTCCTGCCTTCGGAAACGTATGGAAGCTATATTCTGGATTTTTTTTAGCCCAAGATGTACAGTTAGGTACGCAACAATAATGATTCATATTTTCTACTATAATAAAAGCTCTTAAACAAATATCAAACAACAAAATCTCACATGAAACACAGGTAAACTAATGTAAACAAAACATTCTATGGCCCATACGATAGTTATATTTGTCAACGGTAGGGGGCGTACTGCATGTCTACGTTCGCCTATAAAAGATATGTTCGGACAAAAATAAATGTACACACGCATATACCTACATATAGGTATATACAAATATGAAAGCAATCAATTGAAATTATAGGATACAGTCGTCAAGGACGACGGACGACTGCAAACCGCAGACACATTCAAGCTTTTTGGCTTGTATCTGAACGGTGTAGCCAAGTGCGAGAACACTTGCGTTGCAAGCAAGACCCTAATTTTTTTGGGGGACGAATTTCCCACTCTTGACTAATGAGAAAGTCGAATTGAAACATTCCTAATTTATTTTTGTGGGTTCCTGAATTCCACAATGAAATTATCATTCTGTACAAAAATATTTTTTTTATTTTCTTGGAAAATCAGTTTTTATCTATGGGATACGCCACTGTTATTATTACCACCCATTTGACCTATTTTTCAGTGACCACTATATAATGTGCTACATGACAATGTACGATAAGTGGTTGACCGTAGAAACCAAAAGAATTAGCTCCCACTAAACATTGGAAATTACAACATATTGCAGCAAGTATGAATGTTTATTACAATTGTAATGTATCTCTGCAAGCTTGAAGTACGTTTACTGTAAATCTGTTTTTTTCAGTTTTCAATTGAAAATTCACTACAATCTTTCTTCGTAAAATTTACAAATATGAATTTACTGTAATTTTCAAAATGAATATTTTACTAAAACTTGAATATGAGAGCTTGTGGTAAACTTCCACGTGCAATTTTCACTGATTCACGAGTGGAGTGGAGGCGAATAATCCAAACAGACAGGAAAGTATCTCAAGTCGTGTCGTGTAATCTGTAATCACAGAACTATGAACTATAACATATAACTGTCATGTTACTTGTCAGTTGCCACTTGTCACTTGTAAATTGAGAATGTTGTTAATTTACCAAATAATGCAATTTACTTCATTATTTATTGGTTTCAGATCAATTTACAGACCTCTAAAGATCTGTGGATCAATTAAGTCTATATTTTGAATTTGCCGGGCCGGCTAAGTTCATAAGGCAGATTATTGACAAATGACAATTGACAGTACTGCAGTCAGGTTATTTTTCATTCGAATTCTCCGAAAACAATAATCGGATTACGCCGATTATTTCAATAATCATATTATCGATTATTTTTAATTCGAATTAACATCACCAGCAAGAATTCAGATCGCCCGTACCTATGCTGTGGCCCGTACTTCCAGAAGGGCGATCGCATGCGCATGGCGTTTTGACGCAATTTTTAGGTTAGGTTACGTAGTGCTTTTCTTTTCCCGCCTGCTGATAGTTTATTGTTCTTGGCCCAAACATTAACATTTATTTTCCCAAATACCACGACGATATTGAAGACAACAGCAGAAATGGTAAGTGAAGCAATAACTTCTTAAAGTATTATATTTTTATGCTCCAAGAAAATTCCAAAACAACAAGTGGATGTATGTAATCTTTGTTAACCTTAATTTACAATTGCTCTACTTGTTCCTTGATACTGTATAAATCCACATAATTTTCTGTAAAATGATATCAGTGAACATGCCATAGACCCCTTATCAGTAAAATTTGAAAAGATCAAGCTGAGAAAAAGACTGCAAAGCTGTGAGTAGTAAAAAACAACGCTCCTTCATACCTTGTTTGGTTTTATTGTCAGTTTGATATTACAAAATTTCCACTTGAGGTCTGTGACCCTAGCTAAACAAAAAATTCCAATGATTGAATGTATACGCCTTTGAATAAAAACTGCTAGCTGTCTGTTAGCCTGTAAGCTAACAAGCGCTTGTCAGATAATCATATTAATAAAAAATACTTTGCTTGATGTCAGCTACATAATATTTATTTCCTTCTGCATGCACCAAAACTATTTTGTCCAAATTGTGTTGACAATTTTATATTTTTATTCTGTCTTATATGAGTACTTCTTTCATCAATTACAGAGAGTCCACAAAAAAAAGTTTTCCAAAATGAACAAACGTTATTTGAGACAAATTGTGAGGGAGAGAGTTTCATTTGGAAATTATAACCCATCTAGCAATACGCAAATTATACCAAATCATACTTCGACAACAACACGGACAACTGCAGATATGAGTTCCACTATTCCCCATCAATTCCTTCCTTGTGACCCAAACTCCAATTCACCTGAACTTTCCTCAAATGCTCTTGGCAATACTTTCTCATACCACCAGTATGACTCACAAGAACCTAATGATTCTAAATCATTGTATGAAGATCTTGCTCAGTGGGCAATAACTTGCCACATATCTCAAACATCTATCAACAAACTGCTGAAAATTTTAAAGAAAGTAGAGATAAGTCTGAGTACAAGAATTTACCTTCTGATTGTAAGACTCTGATGCAAACGAACAGTACAATGCTCACGAAAGATAATTTAACCACTTACGATGATGGTCAGTACTATCATTTTGGTCTTTCCAGAGGTATTCATTATGCTATTGAACTGTGTGAGAACATTGATTCTGATATTTTATCTATAGATATTAATATTGATGGCCTACCTCTAACCAAAAGTTCAAACAGTCAGTTTTGGCCGGTGTTGGGTAGTATGAATATAGAAAACTTTAACCAGCCATTCATTATAGGTATATATCATGGTTCACATAAACCAAATCATCCATCAGAACTTTTAAATCACCTAATAAAAGAATACCAGGAAATTGAAAAAACAGGAATAATATTCAAACAAAAGATATTTCAATTGAAAATTTCAAAATTTATTCTTGATGCTCCAGCAAAATCATTTGTTTTGTGTGTCAAGGGACATAATGCATATCATGGGTGCACCAAATGTGTGACGGAAGGAACTTTCTTGAAAAACTCTTTCTCTGACAAGTTACTTATTATTTTATTGGTCTGTTTACTGCTATATTTACCCAGCTTTCATAGTTCTGACATTACAAGCTATTAATTTTTATAGAAACGACTGTTTAACAGTATTTAGGTTCTATTGAATTTCAAATTTAGCTCTAAAATAAATTATAATATGGTGTTTAATTTGAAAAACAATTTTGTTTTTTCGCACGTTTTTGGGACAACCTGTATACTTCTAAATATTTTTTAAAGATGCAAAATAAAATATTCTAATACCTATTTCAGAAAACAAGGCTCTTTATTTAAAGTCATTCCTGTTTTTTTCCTAATCCCTACAGTTCACTCAAAATTATTAAATTATTTGTACCAGAAAGGTGAGATAAAGGACTGAACAGTTTTTCCATTGATGTTGCTTTCCCAAAAATTTCTTTTATATGAATTATGTATTGTTTTCTAGTTTATATATGGGGTCATTGAATTTGAGATAGACAACATTCTATATGTATCCAGTGCACCATTAAGGTGGATGAATATAGAAGAAAAAACTTGTTTGTGGCCACCAAGGAAAGGCAAAGAAAGGAAAGAAATCATGAAAAATAACGAACCACAAGAAGATTGGATAGTACTTAAAAATATTTCCCTTTTGGGAAAATATGGTAAGATTTATTCATACAAGTGGCTGATTCGTAATACAGATGTATCTATTTTTCAGCAACCTATACTGAGGCCCTTTTTCATGAAAAAAAGAAGATTAATTCTGATAGTGAATCATCTCAAGAAAACAGTCAGAGAAAAAGGATAAAAAACAGGAAATACAGGGATGACTCTGTTTCCCCACCACCTACCATCTTGGAAGGTAAGTTTTCAAGTAAGAATAGTGATGAAATGTCTGTTCTGTGATACCATCTATTTTGAAACAACTTGTCAATAAGTATGGCATTCACATTCTTCTTTTTATTTTATCCTCTTCAGGAAAACGCAACAATCTTTTTTTTTTTCATGTAGAGCAAGAATCGGAGAGTGAAAATCAAAGAAATTCCTCTCATTCATTTATTGTGGAAAGTGATTCCAAATTGGACAATAATGGAGATTTTGAAGAATTGATCGAAAAAGTCGAAGTTGTATTTACACAAGAAGATGATTCTGGAAAACAAACTGGTGACATTTTATATAAATTAGAAAAAATTATGGAAATTCTTCAAACTCTCAGAATCCAGCAGAATAATCTGTCAGAAAAAATTGATAACATGGAAACTACCATCAAGATACAACGTTCAGTTGATCTGAGTGGAAATGAATATTCACTCCCAATTCCATTCAAAGAAGACAGTGATCTCTTGGAATTTGAGGATGTATTGAAAACCAATGAAGTAGCTTCCAAAGTATTCGTAAGAATACAATTTTACTTAGTTATAATTACATATTGATGATGGTGGTTTCACTGCAGTACAATTTCCTGCGCCATGTGGGTGGAGTAAACAGTAAAGCCAATATTCAAAGGTGCCTAGAGAAAGTGTTCTCCAATTATGTTGGACAGTTCTGTTGTTGGACGGGCAAAAGGGAAAACCTGAAAGTTGCTGATCTAAAAATAATTGAAATCATTAAAAGTGAGTTTATAAATAATTTCAATCCACTATTAGATGAATTCTCTCCAATCAAATCGAATAATAATTCCCCTTCATGTTCAAGTTGTTTCAAATTATTTTCATTAATCATATGGGTACACTGAATTATAGTTTATAATAAAAAGTTCAGTTATGCAGCCATAGTTGAAGAAAAAATAATTCAATAATTTCATTTACTTCCAGCTATGAGTGATTTATCTGTGTATATATATATTTTTTTTTTTCAGAGACTGTTTATGTTTTGTTTCCTGACATGGATGATAGCTATTTTGAGAAAAACGTTATGATATGGTTCCAGTACGCAAAAACACGTTTCACCAGGCAAAACATGACAAATTCTTATTAAGTCATTTTCTAAATAAATATTTTTTTTCCTTGCAAGAAAAATACTTTTGTTTTTTTATTGTTTTTGTTATTAATACTTATTGTTTTGTTATTGATATTTTTTATTCGATATTTTTGTATTTTTTATGTTCTTTTTTATATTTCCTTAGAATTTGCTTGGTCCTTTTTTCTAAGAATCCCATTAAATAGCAATTTAAATATTTTGTTTATTATTGGTACAATAGCAACTTAAAATTATCCTTGAAAAGAATCCCAGATTAATAGCAGCTGTGGTACTAATAAGTACTAAAAAGTAGTGAACATGAATGTAACTCAATATCTTGACTAAATATAGTTTCTCGGTATGATTGAAGTTTTCTCTTTGAAGTATCGTTAATTGAGACTTGTTTAAGCATTCTTTCTAAACATTCATTAATGAAATCTGTCATATTTGTTTGATATGTTCTAGGTAGAAGAAATAAATATTTAAGAATTAAAGTAGCAACTGTGTGTAAAAGAGTGATGTGAAGACCTGCCTACAAAATTAATGAAGATTGTGTGGTAAGTGGGAAAATCGCTATATAAGGACTCATTCGAATATTACTATGCATTGGACAAGAAAGTATAAAAGATCTACATAAGCCTAAACTTGTTTATGCTTGCAAAACACATTGAATGTACATAATGCCACATGATAACATAAGTAATTGTTGAAAAATTTCCATACATTTGATACGTTCATCGATGGTACTTTTATAACTGGACTTGCATTGGGTGAGATAATAAACAATGCCATTTTTGTAATAATATGATACAGTCACAAACATTTGAGCCATAATTGTCTTTGTGAAACATATTTGAATGGAATGTTCTTTCTTTTTCATTAAAAATTTTTGATTTCGTATAATTTTTGTTGGTTCGTATTTTGCCTAAATTTTTGTATCGTTTAAATAAACATCAAAGTCACATCTTGGCGTTTCCTTTAGTACTTTTGGATATGCAGGTTTCAGAGGGGAAATAATTTTTTTTTGCATTGTGAACCTTTCATGATACAAATATGTACAGGATCTTTCATAATTGAATGCTGATCCTAATGGGCGATAATTCTTGAGTGATTATAAGACAAATTCTTCATATGAACATTATTGTTACTCAACTGCTTTATTTCTGAGATACAGGGTGTTGAAGTTTGTAATCAAAATAATGATACGCCACTGTTTTTTTTAAATAAATATTAGTTTTATAATTGTCCTCTATCTTCTGTTAAAAATTGTCTTCGGACTTTTTCGTCCTGCAGACGGTTTTCGATTAAAAAAATAAAATGCATTCTTTGAGACTATGAGAAAAAAAATCGCATAGGGAAGCAAATCTATGCATTTTATTAATTAAATTGGAAACCTTTCGCCGGACGAAAAAAAGACTGGAGACCATTTTTATGAGAAAATAGAAGACAATTTTGATTAAAAATATTGTAGAGCATGTTAACATCAGGGACGCCACCGATGAAAACTAAAAATCCTTCATCTTGGAAAAAATGTATTTTTATGCGTACTTTGCATGTTCCAAAATTGAAAAATAAATACTTTGAGGAATTCGAGAAAAACTGATTTTTTTTGTTGAATTTCAACACCCTGTATCTCAGATATAAAGCAGTTTTGGGCGTGTGTTCATATGAAGAAATTTCCTCAAAATCATCCAAGGTTTATCGCTCTTAAGGATCAGCATTCAATTATGAAACACCCTGTATAACCAGGCACCTACCCACAAAACAGAAATCTGATGTAAATTGTGAATGACTCCTTCCATAACTGGTTTCCCACTTACTACATTTTTGTTGTAGACATTCCCTAGATTTACGATGAAAATAAATCAATATTGCTGTCGGCTCACTCTCAACTTTCTCAGCAATTCTCAATTAATTCACATGATATTTTCAGTAATGTTTTGTAGACTTTTATAGAAGTTGTCTATAAATTGTGTACAAGTTTTCATATCATTTCAAGCATACTTCCTGGTAACATCATTTATAATTACATCAAGTTGTCTGTAAACTCGCAAAATACAAGTTTACTTTTGTAAGTTATAGGAGAGGAAGATGCCATCTCTGAGATAACTTGCTGGCAGTAAAATGTAAAGTTTACACTCACAAAACAAATTTTGCTGCAAATTTGCAGCAATTTTAAATTGTTTAGTGGGCTAGAATCTAGAAATAAGTAAAAATTGTAAAACAAAAAACAAGAATTAAAAAAAATAGATTATTAGGTTTAGATATACCTAATTTCTTTTTCTAAAGTTGGTAGTTTGATAGTTTATACACAGGCAGTTGTGTTTTATATTTCTCAAAGGTTGGCTGCTATGAAGGCAAGGGGAAAGTGACAACTGGAAATCAGGTCGATTCTGTTTAAAAATTGCTATAACCCTTGCCGGTTTAAGTCATATTGCTCTCTCTTGTTGTTTACATCTATCCTTCTATCTTCTTTTTTAAATCGCTATCATAGCAATATTTTCATATAACATATGACTATTTTCGAACAGAATTGACCTGAATGTTTGAAAGCAGCGCAAATTAGAGCTGTTTTTTTGGCGTTGAACCGCATTCAATAATGTTTCAAAAACTTATTCAATTCACGTCATAGATTTGACTATGTGTCAGAATATTGCATTAGGTTTTAAAACATTCCGTCTATGACGTCATTGTTTCAAAACTAAAACACAAGAGCTTTATTCTTTCGACACAAATTTTCTGAACAAAACGCGCAATTACGATCATGATCGCGATATGTTTGTTCTTTCGAAATATGTTTGATCCCAACCACAGATTTTTTAACTTGATCCGTAATCCCCCTGCCCCTGAGGAACATACCGGAATTTGTGATCGGAATGATTCGAACACAAGTCATAGAAAAATATTTGTGATCTAGATCAGTAATTCATGAACCTGATTTCAGAATCATGTTCCCAATATTCCAGAACAGATATGTCAAAAGAATACACCTAAAGTTTTTAAAACGGACCAATTAATTTTTAAAAAGTGGAACAGCCATGATTTCGTGTCCACCACAGAACTGAAATGATTGTCCAAAGCCGAGACAAATAGTGGAACCAAACCTTAGCTCAGTATTGACAATATTTGGCAACACTGCAAAAATGATTTTGCTTTCTTTTTGAGGGTTTATTGCCAACGATTAAGGCCGGAGTCCCATGCATCCGTTTATCCGACGGTACGATGATACGAAAGTGTTCGTATTAGTCGAAATTCAAATTTTACCTGTCCATATTTGAATTTTGACCAATAGAAATACTTTCGTATCATCGTACCGTCGGATAAACATCCGTTTATACGAGAGTGTTCGAAATTCAAATATAGACGGATAAATTGCAAAGTGTTCATATTGGTCGAAATTCAAATTTTATCCGTCCATATTTGAATTTCGACCAATATAAACACTCTCGCATCATCGTACCGTCGGATAAACGGATGCATGAGACTCCGGCCTAATCCTCGGTTTATTGCACTGCTTTTCATGTTTTCATTCTTGTACAACCGTTGGATAGAAAATGACACCTGTCAAAATTCACAAATACCAAGTACTTATGGAATAAGGGTGAGTTCCCAATGCATCATTTTTGCTTTTATCGTCACGCGTCATAGATTCTAATTGGCGAATTCCCGACGCTCAACGCTCTTCGCCAATCAGGATGCGTGAAGAAGGCGTGACGCGCGACGAAAAAGGAAAAACGATTTATTGGGAACTCACTCTAAGAAGCCGTAGGCTTTAAAATCTCAAAAGCAAAAACGAGATGTTGGGCCGATTCAGATACATGCGTGCCCATGCATGGTTTTCGAAGTACATACGGTTTAAACGCCTTCTACTTACGTAAAAGCCAAGTAATACGACCCCTGGCGTTAAAATTTGGAATTTCAACATAGCAGATAGATTTTCTTATTTTTTCGTGGTTTTGTGTTTTTTCGTAATTATTAGCCGCTTTCCAATTGCCACAGGAGTACCTCCGAGTAACTCCGGGTAGCTCCTGAATAAGTGATCTGACAGATCACGATAAATCATGTTCCAATTAAACCCCATTTATAAAGTCAGGTGCGGTTCACTTCAGGTTCAGTTTAGAGGTAATAGATCGTACACTCGTAGGCACACCAAACACAAATTAAATTTGAATTCTGGGTCGTCGTCATATTACGGCCGATTCAGATACATACGTTCCCAGGCAAGCTTTTTGAAGCATGTACGATTTACAAGCATATGCATTTTTGACCATTGATTGTGTCTTTCTGTTGCGTTTCTGGTTTCTACGACAGGGTTATATTTCATTTGGTTCTATATTTTTTTTAAATACTAGAGTAACGCTATTTATGTTTTTCAAAATAGTCTCGACGTTTTATCTAAACTAGAATATTTCCTAATTTCGTGCGTGCTCACCCTGCGTTTCCACGCATGCCGACAGAGACAAGTGTCAACGTCGACAGGCACGCATTTATCTGAATTATAGGTCCTAATATTTTACGACCTTTTTGTTGCAAAATTGATGCAACCAAATATAATCAACGAAATATATCAACAAATTCCGGAAAATACTCGAAATACTTCTTTCTCTTTCGCAGCTCGCACCAACAAAATAGAGAGTCGTTTTCAATGTCATTGATAAAAAAATAAAAACTTGTTTTTGTTATCTGTGGGTTACGGAACACAAACAGACTACAATCAGTTGTCCAGTTGTCACTTGTCAGACATTTAAATTTGAAAGTTTTTAACGGCGGCGGGCGGCGTTTGTTGTGTTTTGTTCTTGTTACAAACATTGCAATAGAATACTTATTAGAAAAGGTTTTATTTTCAAAAAGTCCTATAACTACTTGGAGTCTTGATCCAGAAGTACTAAGTGAGTAGAATTATTTTTCCGTATTGCTTGTAATGTTGATACCACTAGCTTCAAGTTCCAAATGAGAATTGAGAGCTCGGTATTTTCTAAATACATTTTACAGTTGATTACTTTTATTTAGCATTTCAATTACCAAACGTGCTATTGCTCCATTGCTTTTATTACAGTTGATATACGTTAATTCATAATTAAGTACGCTACCACGAAGTTCTTGAAGTTAAGGTTTTCGTCATCTCTAGCTCGCGCGTCTCCCAAAGACTATTGAGGGTTATTGGAGCTAGTGAAGGCGTTTGGTGGACATAAAAAATTCAAACAAATTGCATCAAACAGTAAAAGTAGGTAGACAAACTGAAATATCAAAATTCGACTTTATTTTTATATAAGCAGGGGAATGTCTAAAAGCCAGTTCAAATATACTTTCTGAATAAACTTTCTTCTAAGTTTGAAATTTTGAAACCTTTGTTTTCTTATTTTTTTATATTTTGAGAATATTTCTCCACTTCTCCACAAAGTTAGCATCATCGGGGGTAAACAACTCGTGTAGTTATTTCAAAATTGTTATAAGTACTTTTCTCTCCACTTGTAAAGTAGAATCATTGTGGCGACCCTTTGGGGTTTTTTTACATAAAGACAACAGAAGAAAGATAAAAAGATTGTCCTCAAGGGAGGAGTTCTATTGTGGTCACTGGTAATCGAAAATCTTATAGTGAAGCTATCTCACTCATGGTTACACTGATCAGCTGGTTGTCACCATCAGTGGCAGACATGCCAAAATTATTTCCAATTACAAGCAAGTTTCCGTAAGCCCAATCAGAATCGTAGCAAAATGGTGCTGGTTCCCTTTACCGGGAGATGAAAGTATTATCTTGAAGCCTCAACTCTGAATGGAACCCAGCTAACAATTTCCAAAGACGGTAAATATTTTTCAGCTTGCTCTTTCCAGAGCTATGGTGGCAAGCTGGACATGCCTCAGAGTCTGAAACCAAAAATGATTTACCAGTGATACTGAACGATCATCAAACATTTTGCTTCACTGATATGGTGTTCAAAAATGTAACAAATATCGGCACAAGTCAAGCTGCAGGAAGTGCAGCGGCTAACTTGTCTGGGAATCATAGAGGCAAATATACAGTGCGGCTTTTAATAGTCCCCCCCTGTTAACTTTTGAACGATTTGAGGGTTTCACAGATACTACTTTTTGACATAAAACAGATTGTGATTGCTCGATAGAAGGCGCGGGGGGGCACATCAACTAAAAATTTTTAAATTAGGGGTCATGTGTCACATCGTTATAATAATAATAATAATAATACTTCCTCATACACACTCGTTGAGTGTACCCAAAGGCATAGTCTATGCGGGTAGAGGACGGCTATTATTATTATTTGCTGTGGCGCTCCGGGGCGACTTACTGATGTTTTTAGGTGATGTATTCACTTTTCAGCTGTAGGAAAACCTACAGCACCACCTCGGGTGGTCGGTGTGCACTCCAAGCTAGCACTAGACGAGATTGGCATCTAGACAACTCACAGTACACTTGATTTTCAACAAGGCATGCAGTCGCCTATCGATCCGATATAAAGTAGTTGAGAAAAATTCTCTTGTACCTACATCGGGCTCGAACCGACTATCGCTATGCTGGAGTTTCGAACGGCCTGTGCGTTAGACCGCTTATCCACCGACCTCTCAAAGATAATTCAATTCTATTTTCAACCATCTAAAATTTTTAGATTTTCGTTAATACGTTTTTTCACAATATGCCTTTGAATTGTCAGAATAAGTGCGAATCTGGCGGTCTGAATCCCTTTTCTTACCTGATCACGATAACTTTTGAATGTTTTGATGTGAAATAACGGGACAGATTATTTTTTCTGAATGAAACGAAATTCAAAATATTTTTAGATGGTTGTAAAGAGAATTGAATTAACGATGTGACATATGACCCTCCATGCCATTTAAAATTTTTCAGTTGATATGCCCCCCGCGCCATCTACCGAGCAATAACAATGTCTTATATGCCAAAAAGTAGTATCGGTGAAACCGTTCAAAAGTTAACAGGGGGGGAACTATTAAAAGCCGCACCATATGTACCTACTTTATAGCATAAAAATAAAAAAAAATTATTGAATTTGTCATTTCATTGCCCTGGTATATAAGCCCAGATGGAATACCGTTTTACCTAATTGAAAAATGCATTTTCACTTTGGCCAAACCCATTTTAGTGATATTCAGTAAGTCTTTGAAAACGACCATCTTTTGGAAACTATTATAACAGAAAATCTAACATGAGACTTTAGACATATAATCATAGATTCAGTCATAGATTCAGTCATGCTAAATCTGCTAGTATAAATCTTATTTAGCAATACTTTATAATAAATGCTTTTCAAAACAGACACCAGGTTGATTCTACTCACATAGATTTTGCCAAAGCGTTTGATAAAGTAAATCATCATATATGTTTTTGCATAAACTGAAAAATATTCTGAAATTGATTGAAGATTATTGTGATAGAGAGTCCAATATGTAAAATATAGGAACTCAGTATCTTCCTCAATTACAGTTACTAGTGTATCGCAGGAATCTCATCTAGGTCCCCTACTTTTCAACCTGTTCATTAATGACTCAAGTTGTGTTATTCTCTATAGTGAATTTCTTCTGTTTACTGATCTGAAGATGTTTAAAGTTATTCATAACTTGTCTGAAATATTATAGTATGATTTTTCTTACTTTGTATGCAAATACAATAAAATATTTGGAAATCGTTTTTGACGTTTTCAAACCCCATATTGCAAATGTAACTTCTAGAGCACTGAAAATGTTGGGTTTCACTCTCAGATCTGCGAATGAATTATCTCTCCCTTCCTTGAAAATAATTTGTTGTTCAATTGCTACATTGATACTCGAATACAAATCCACAATATAGAGCCCTTCTTATAAGGTGGATATTGATTTTAATATTAACAGACAATTAAAAACATAATAATTGTTAGAACATCCTGATGAAAGACACACAACACTGGAATCACTTAGCTTATTAAATAGCTTACCACTCCAATGGAATGATTCTGTGATACAGTCAATCGAATATATGGTTGATGTAGTTAAGAAATCCCCGTATTGTGTAGATAACGAAGACAGCATCCCAGAGTGCATTGAAGATCATCGAGCTGGACACATAGAATCCGCTGAATTCTGCATTTTTTATCCGATTTTAACATGAAGTTATAAATATATGCTTTTTCCATTTTTTATTCAGTTATAATTGTACCATTGGCTTTGACTTTGCTAATAAAAATACGTTGTAACTCATAATTTTTGGTTTTCGAGTTTTTTTGAAAGTTATTTTTGTTTTTTAAAAATTAAGTTCTGAGGCTCCCAAACTTAATTGGCGCAGTCGTTGTAGGATAGCACCGGCCCTTGGCGATCTAATATCGACGCTCATCCAGTGCTATTTCGTGAACCGGAAGATTTCGAACAAAATCGTCGGAGTTATTTCCAACTATTTATAAGTACTATTGAACTATTGCAAAATAAGTGAATTGAACAATACACATTATTGGATTATCAGTGCCAAATTATTGGATTACCAGTGCCAATCAAGGATATACCAATCCATTTGTACCAATGAAGATCATATTTATTTTAATGTAAGTGATTGCTCAATTCCTAATTTTCCTATTATCATTATTTCCTTGTTTCTTCGCAATTTTATGTCTGATATTGACCAACTCACCACTCTCATTTCAAACATAAATCTTGATAACAACGCAAGTGAAAATAGTCTATAGGAGGAAACCAACGAAATGACGACCGCATTTCAAACTAGCTACCTGGATGCTATTCCAAAATTCGAAGGCAAACCTGCAGAACTTGCCGATTTCATCGAAGCTTGTGACCTCATAGTCAATCAGTTCTCTAAACCATTGGAACCACTTGCATTCATCAATCAATATTTTCGTAACTTTGGAGTACCGGAATCTATAACGTTCGACTCCAGGACAGAGTTCGAAAACGAGACCGTTTCATCACTCTTAAAACTACACAAGGTCAATGTACACTTCACTACACCTCAACATCCTCAATCTAATGGATTCATTGAAAGACTACATGGAACTTTAACGGAGCATTACAGAATCGTAAAAGAACATTCTACAGACACACCGACAAGACTCATGGCATATGCCGTTATCGGATACAACAACTCTATACATTCAGCAACAGGATATACCCCTTTGGAACTTTTGTATGGACATACCGCTTCAAGGAACCCATATGATATATTCTACGATCAACAATACTACGGACAATATGTGGAAGATCATCGAAAAAAAATATCTTTAACCTATAAGAAAGTCAAAGAAAAACTACAAAACGAAAAGATCTGGACCATAACGAATCGAAACCAGAAACAAACAAACCAAAATATTTTTAAAGTTGGAAATCAAGTGTTTGAGAAGAACCCAGAAAGTGAAAGAAACAAATCGAAAAACCGCTATTTAGGACCAAGCAATTATCCAAATTGATGAAGACAACACCTGTATCATAGCGAATTCCGAAAATCAAACACGAAGAGTACATTTCGACAATCTAAGACACCCTATTGTTCCAGATTCACCTGCTGCACCCTCGGATCTGCCGAACGAAGTGTTGTAATAACAACGAAATTTACAGAAAACCCAGGACTGCTACCCCAAAAGCTTGGTACAGCCAGCAATATCATCAACTACTGGACTTTCATCAGGATATTCGACCTTCAAAGTATCTATCAAGAATATGTACGAATCCAAAACATAACCAATCATATGAAAATCACATACCAGTTTGGAAAAATTGGGACCAACCACCATAGAGAGCAAAATTATATCACTATAATGGACAACCTCTCCAATGAAATTCAAAGAAAACTGACAGATATTCCCAACAACAATAATACACCGCAAAAAACGTGGATTGATCAATATTATGGGAAATGTTGTTAAAGCAATAACAGGAAGCTTGGATGCAGAAGATGGTCAAAAATTCGAAGAAGCCATCCAAAAACTTCAAGCACAACAAACGAAACAAAGGATGCTATCAGAGGAACAAATTTCACTGACTACAAAGGCGATCGAAAAATTCAATTCATCAATACGTTCGATCGCGACAAACCAATTAAATATTCAAACAAAATTTCTGCAAATTGAAACAGCCATTAGAAAATAGTTCCTTCAAAATACTGATACATATGAACTACTGAACTCAAATACTGTGTTCACGCAAATGATAGCAGCCACAGATGCCATCATAAGGGTACTGGAAGACTTGGAAACAGCAATGACTTTTGCCAAAATAGGAGTGCTTCATCCATCCATCATAGAAGCCGACGACCTATTGGAAGAGTTAACGTTCATCTCTCACCACTTAGATGATGCCATTCTCCCATATGAACCGAGCAGAGATAAAATAGTCATCTTTGAGAAGATAACGAAAATAAAGGCCTACCAAAAAAATGCTAAAATAGTATTTATCTTAGAAGTACCAATTACAGAACAATATTGTTACAATTACTTACCTTAACTCCCTTCCCATCGAAACACAACATAACCTTTTCCAAATTATAGTACCCAAAACTAAATTCCTTTTTCTCAATGAGCATCAATCACTACTTATTTTCGAATGAACCATGCCATGAAGTCATTCTCGGAGAAGCGCTTTGCACCCTACCAGAATGGAACCCAATGGAATTCGAGACGCCATGTGAAGTACAACTCATCCGTTTCACCAAAGACTATGGAAGCTGCCATCCGGAACACCTCAAACTCCAGAACCAGAAAATTCAGAAGATAAATACCAATCAATGGATTGCAATATTCCCCAACGAAACCACTGCATTATCAATTTGTGGTAACGATGAAGAGATGTCATCCCTGAAGGGCACCTATGTCATAGAAGTTCCCTAATATTGCAAAATGAAAATCGACACCACCATATTACAGACGTACAAGAACCCGAATGCTGTTACCAAAATCATAAAAGTGCCACACCTAAACATAGACATAGAAGAAAACGTCAAAAGAAACCTTCAGGAAATGCCACCAATTCATCTAGAGTCACTGGATCTTGACGACCTAGAAACCATCCGAGACAGACTGGATAACGTGAAGGAAAAACTTCAAGAAGACGAGCCTTTCATTTCTTCACGAACCAACATATGGACCGTTTTGCTATACATCGCCATAGCCTGTGTTGCAGCCTACTTCTTCTTAACAATATATATATAAAGAAGTACAAGGGGACGAACGGTTCCGTAAGTTCCACTAGTGTATTGGAACCATTAACTCATCCCATACCAATAGAAGACCTGAGGATTAGGACCGATAAATCAATCCCGATTTCCAAACAATGGGGGGAGGTGTTATGTAACGATTCCCCGTATTGTGTAGATAACGAAGACAGCATCCCAGAGTGCATTTACATTGAAGATCATCGGGTTGGACACATAGAATCCGCTGAATTCTGCATTTTTTATCCGAGATAACATGAACTTATAAATATATGCTTTTTCCATTTTTTATTCAATTATAATTGTACCATTGGCTTTGACATTGCTAATAAAAATACGTTGTAACTCATAATTTTTGGTTTTCAAGTTTTTTTTTAAGTAATTTTTGTTTTTTAAAAATTAAGTTCGGAGGCTCCCAAACTTCATTTGTTTCTAGTAAAATGTTCATGGATTTGTTAATTAGTATATACCTATCAAAGTTTGGTAAATATACAAACTGGGCATCTTTGATAGATTATAATACATGAATGATGGCCTGTAATGTTTACTTTGAGATACACCTGCTGAAATTCTAACTGCCCCTTTTTGAATTACAAAGACTTAGCCGATAAGCATTATTGTTCAAAACCGTAGGAAATAACAGATTGAATTAAACTGTTATTTGATATCAAAAGGGTTATTTCACATTAGGTCCTCAAACATATCAGTAAGATTCATTTCATATTCCTATAGATTGTATTGCTTTGGTTACAGGCGCGTATATAAGGAGGGGTAATGGGGGAAGAAAATTCAGTGATTCAATCAAAATTAACATTTATCTATATATGCTACAGTAAAATGTATTTAGTTTCAGAATGCATCTGTTAATATCGTTAAATTATTTTTTCTCTTTTCTTATTACTTGAAACAAACTGAATTCGACATCCTTTTTTTCCCACCTTTATGATACCCCGCTGAAAAACCTAACTATCAATTTGAAGGCATTTGACCTTGAATAAAAAAAGATTTGCCTGTGGCGCTTTTCTATTTTCTGTCACTTCCTCGCCACGAATTACAACAAAGCTGTATACGCATCTGTTTGGTTAAACAAATAAATTCAACTTGTGCCCCCCTTGAAAAACTCCATAGATCCCCCAGTGGTATAAACTCCGACAGATCTGGTCATCATAACTGTCGGGGAAGAACAAAGTTGCTGCTACTAATATGCTTGCTGTTCCGATTCTACTATACTCTAGACGCCCGCATCATACGACCAATGGAAGGCATCAGAACCCGCAAGGCGCTTCATCACACCAAGTCCCTGAAGCCACAACAACTGGCACGGGCGGATGCGGAAGTTCACAATGTCCTTTCGGAAGAGGCTGATATCTGGCAGATCAAATCTACCGTGTATGACGCCGCTCAGACCCTGTCCCAAGCGAGAGGAGGCAAACCACCCCTCAGATTGGCAGGCATGAGTGACGTATTCACAAGATGGAAAAAAAGTCAGTAGTGAGACGGGCGAGAAGCATCGCGGAAAACATGAAGTTCCGCGATGAACCTTTTCTCCTACTCCCAAGAGCCTCCACGTGTTGTGGATAACCCACTGGCATCTGATTGGGTAGCAACCTTCTGGGAGGGCATTTATGAATTTCCCCAACCACTCAACTTACGCAGTTCGAAGCTTTCTGCAGGAGGCTTCGTCAGCCTGAGCTCAATGAACTGCACAATCCAATAACCCCGGAAGAAGTCCGACGGGCCCTCAAAGGCTTGAAGAACTTTGCTGCTCTGATGGCCTGAATAACTATTGGTGAAAGCATGTTATGAGAGGTTTACCCGTATCTTATACATGTGAATACTCTCCGCAGTTGAACCGATGTATAAACGGATATATGAGCAAAGAGGGTCGAAGAAAGGGTTCGCTGGCTGCAAGGAGAACCTGCTGATCGACAGATGCATCACGCAGGACTCCGTGCAATACAAGCGTAACCTTTCAATGGCCTGGATCGACTATCGCAAGGCATTTGATACAACATCGCATGAGCTCATCATGCATTTGCTCAGATGCCTTGCGGTACCCGATGCATTGAACTGCTGATGCCGCTCTGTAGGACTCGCTTCACCATAACATCTGGTCATGTCAGGGTCCAAACGGAGCAGGTTATCTTTAGAAGTGGCGTGTTTCACGGAGACTCCCTCAGTCCTCTTCTCTTCTGCATCTCACTATTGCCATTGTCCGTTGCACTACGAAAAACCCGCGAATACAACTGCGGCACCCCCAGCAACCGGAGGCATAAGGTCACCCATCTGTTTTACATGGATGACCTTAAACTTTATGACTCCGGAGTAAAAGATCTTCATCAGTCCTTAAGGGTGGTACAAGGGTACACGCATGCTATCGGAATGGAGTTTGGGATCGACAAATGTGCCATGGTTCATCTCAAAAGAGGACGATGCAAGGAATACGGAGAGGACGTTCAGTTCGTAGACGGAAGCACCCTACATCATCTGGATGCCGGAGAGACGTATACTTATCTAGGGGTAACTACTGTTAAAAACTCTCTCCGCGGCCAGTATCAGCATAAGCTCCGATAGATCTGGTCATCAGAACTGTCGGGGAAGAACAAAGTTGCTGCATCTAATATATTTGCCGTTGCGATTCTACTTTACTCCTTTGAAGTAATAAAATGGACTCGGGAAGAGCTGCGACATCTCGATGTTAAAACTCGCAAAATTATGCATCTCCATAGGATCTTGCATCGTAAATCGTCCGTTCCACGTTTATACTTCTCCAGACAACGAGGAGGCCATGGACTTTGAGTTTATACTGTCTACACACCATAATGGTACTGGGTGGAGCCTGTAAAGTCATCAGTAGTTCAGGTACCCTTCTCTGCCTTGTATGAGATCATGAAAAAGCAGAGATTGGAGCATTTCTTTTCAAGGCAGCAACCCGTGCAGCCGATAAACTCGGTCTCGTATTCGACATTGAACGGACGAACCCAAACTCTGTCACCGAGTTGGAACCCGTTCAGTAAAAACCCACGTTAAAGCTGCGGAGAGTGAGAGTATTCTGCAACTACATGAGGATAAGCAAATGCATGGGGTCTTCTTCAAGAACATTGAAGACCTTGGCTTATCCAGAAACCTGACCTTTGCAATTCTCAGGTCAAGTGTGTTGAAGTCGGAAACCGAGGAATTCATAATGGCCTGCCAGGATGGTGTCATCAACACCCTCGTCTACTGTAGTCGCGTGATGGGTATAGAGGTCCCACTAGATGGGGCAGCTGAGACTCTAATGCATTTGCTGTCAGCTTGTCCAGCTTATGCGGTCTCAGCCTATATCCACAGGCATAACGCGGCCCTACGAGTGTTGTACTACCATCTGCGGTGTAGACGAGACACCGGTGTTGCCTCATGTTCCGGGGGATATTGAATCCGTTGTGAAAACTGAGAAGTGCCGAATCTATTGGAACTACTCATTCCCCACCCTCAGGCAAATACAAGCCGATAAGCCTAATGTAGTCCTCCTCGACCATCAGAGTAGGACAGTTTTCGTCTTTGAGTTGAAAAGAAGAGGAAAAATGGACTAAATATCGAGACCTACTCTTTGAATTCCGCAGGTTTTACCCAAACCATTCTGTGAAAATGGTGGTTCTGATAATAGGGGTCGTTGGTGGAATGATAAACTTACCCCACGGCATAGGGAGCGGTTATTGGGATAAATGATCCAGCGCGCCCTCCGAAAGTGTCGGGGCTCCGGAGACAGTGCCTGACTGGGATAATCTTAACGGATACAAAAAAAATACTCATAAACACTCCTAGAGTGTACCCAAAGGGATAGTCTGTGCGGGTAGAGGACGGCTATTATTATTATTTGCCGTGGCGCTCCGGGGCGAATTTCTGATTTTTTGGTGGCGCATTCACTTTTCAGCTGTAGGAAAACCCGGAGAACCTACAGCACCACCCCGGGTAGTCGGCGCGTATTCCAAGCAAGCACCAGACATTATGAAACTTAATCCTTATAACCAACACCAATAAATAATTGTTTTCATCCTTGAAACTGTAGTCAAGGCGAACAAAAATTACCACTGCTCCTGTGTTGTGGTTAGCTAAATCCCATCTTATCACTCTATAATCTTCCATATCATATCATCTAAAAAGTATGTATAACTGATGGGTGGTAGCATGAGGTAACATGAACTAATTTATTTATGTCTTAGACTCAAATATCAGTTTGCTGTTTTTTGATGCTTGAAGGAAATTGCCGTAATTTATTTTAATTTGGCTCGACTGATTCGTAATTTTTCTTTTGGCTCGACTGATTGCCAATTTATATTGGTGTTTAATTTCTTTGCATGCACAAGCGAAGAGAAGTAGATTTTTTATTCATTGTAAGATATCTCTTATTTGCCGAAGGTCAACAATGAAGAATTCAACTGGCTGTTGAAATGTTGGACAACGAGAAATATGTACTTTGTTGTTGAGAATTCTGCTATACTTTATAATTTATGTTTTCATTTCAAAAAATGTTCCAGTCAATTTGCTCAAGAGAGTCAAGCATGCTATTCAAACCCTTTCATCAATATTCCTTTGCCAAACATATTCTGGTTGTATTATTGGATACCTATGATAATTCGTACATTAGACGTAAGTAATGATCAGACATGGATTTCAAGTACAGGATGTTTTAAGTAAAGTAATGATTAACTAATTTTTCGAAGATATCAATGTACTTGAAAATTTAACAGTAAATACCAGACTTAACCAATTTTTTCTGGAGTACGGAATAGTTGCAACACAAAATAATCTTATATTGATACATCTGGTGATTCTCCCCAGCTCAAAACTTTGAACTAGACACTGACTTTGTTATTATCTACCACCTTAACCACAAACATTTAATTTAATATTTGCGGTAGGTGCGAAATTCACATTTCTTTTTTTTAGGTTGACGTATTGCAGATAAAATATGGACAGTAAGTCTAAATTACCCAAACCTTCTGGGCTCAGGCCTCCACAGATCAAGCCTTTAACAGAGAAACAAAATATCCCTGGGGCTGCAGTCAAGCCAGACCTAAAAATTCAGCCTTCTGAAACAGTATCAAGATTTATGTCCCACCGACTGAAACGACGATCTAAATCCGTTACTGATTTGAGACCATCTAGAGATAGATTTCAAAAATCATCTAGATTGAATGCAACTCCTGCTTTAGCCGTGAAAGCAGAACCTGCACCTACAACTTCAAGAGGGACTTTCAAACGTCATGCGTTGAAATCTGATGATGAAATCAAACCTAAACTTATGAAACAGGCTAAAATTCCCGATTGGGATTACAAAAGCCGATTTCAACATTTGAACGAGAAACATACAAATTTACTTGAGAACTATAAGAATTTGAAAGCCAAAACTGTTGGTAAGGATTTTTTTTATAAACTTATATTTTATTAAATTCATTTTTATCTCTTATAGTCTGTCTATTATTACTATTCCGAAGCAAATCAAGCTAATTGTGCTTCCCCTGTAAATATTATTTAACTCTAAATGGGTAGCTACTGGTTGATACAGATTACTACCGGTGTGAAGTTAGCAGCCACTTTATAGCAGCCGTTTTTATCTAGCAGCCAATTCGCCAGTGGCGTCGAGTGTGAGATCAAATTCGGCATTTGATCCGAATGAAATTCATTTTCTGTATATACGCGGCTGAAAAGCCCTAGAATGATATACTGAGAGATGGTTGATCTGCATGCCGTCTATGGAACACATACTCGTCGATTTTTGTCATCATTCTGAAACATCCCTCAGAAATGTTTAGCCAAGTAAAATTTCTGTATACAGTCTACTGAAATGCACGAGAATAATATACTGAAAGATGATTGATTTACAAGCCATCTAAGGAGTACTTTATACCTGTCGATTTTTAGAAAATCATTCTAAAACATCCTCAGATATGTTCAGCCAAGTTCAATTTCTGTATGTAGATTACTGAAAAGCACTAGAATGATATACCAAGATATGGTTGACCTATAGTCTAAGGGGCAGTTTATACTTGTCGATTTTTGGAAAATCTTTCGGAAACATCCCTCAGAAAACTTTAGCCAAGTTCAATTTCTGTATATAGACTACTGAAATACTCGAGAATGGTATACCTAGATATGGTTGATTTGCAGGCCGTCTCACGGGTATTTTATACTTGTCGATTTTTAGATAATCATTCTAAAAGATCCCTCAGAATTGTTAAGCCAGTTTCGATTTCAGTATATATACTACTGTTACGAGATTGATAAGATTCCCCTATCTACGCCGCTGAGTGAACCATAAAAACAAATCGCATACAAATGAGTTGACGCCGCAGGTATGTATGTAATTGATCAGTTCCAAGAAGTGATACTTTGAACGGCCTTCTGTCCTGAGTATTTTCGGAAATATCGCGAAAGATCTGGTCTAGGCAAATGGAGTATATTAGGCGGCACATTTCACTCGAAAGGGAAGTTTTTATGAAGAAGTGATAAGCAGTTTTTGAAGAAGAATATAAGTGTTTGGAATATTTAGCTAGTTGTATAGATCTAAGTGTTTTATTAGTCAGTGAAGTAGTTGTATGTTTATAGTGAAGGTAATAACAATAGTTTAGTAGTGTGCTCGGCGTGTGATTTAGTAAATATCGTAACACTACTGAAAAGCTCTAGAATGATATACCGAGAGATGGTTGATTTGTAGTCGTCTACGGGGTAGTGTGTTCTTGTCGATTTTTGCAAAATCATTCAAATGCATCCCTCAGAATTGTTGAGCCAAGTTTAATTTCTGTATATAAACTACTGAAAAGCCCGAGAATGGTATACCGACATATGGCTGATTTTTAGGCCGTCTGAGGGGCAGTTTGTACTGTCGATTTTTG
This sequence comes from Chrysolina americana, assembly GCA_958502065.1. NCBI lineage: Eukaryota > Metazoa > Arthropoda > Insecta > Coleoptera > Chrysomelidae > Chrysolina > Chrysolina americana. Next base: position 37,815,797 of record OY293420.1, read on the forward strand.
GAAAATTATCCTGAAACATCCCTCCGAAATGTTTACCAAAGTTCAATTTCTTTCTTTATATAGACTACTGAAAAGCCCTAGAGTGATATACTGAGATATGGTCTAAGGGGCACTTTGTACTCGTCGATTTTAGGATACTCTATCAAAAACAATTCCTCAGAAATGTTAAGTCAAGTTCAATTTCTGTATAAAAACTACTAAAAAGCCAGAGAATGGTATACCGAGATACGGTTGATTTGCAGGACGTCTATGGGTTAGATTGTATTGCCGCTTTTTGGAAAATCATTCTGAAACATCCTCAGAAATGTTTAGTCAGTTTGAGTATATAGACTACTTAAAAACAAATAAAACGAACAAAGTTCGATTGTGTATATTGGAGAGTCCAATTCAATGAAACAAATATTTAGTAAAACCAAAAAATACCTGTCTCTACACAATTCCACATAGTGGAAATTAAGTCAAATATCTAACAGAAAACAACTACTTCCCCCTACGGACATAGAATTATATCTGTCCATTTTTGCAACGTTCCTCACGGACACATAATTGCAAGTGCTAATTGTTATAAAGCCATCGAATATTATCCTCTATCTTGTTGGAGATGACCACCTCTAATATGCATGTTTCGAGGTTTATTCTTCTCATCAGTGCAAGGATAGGTCAGACGACACTATAGTCGTCTTGTTCCACAATATAAATGATAACATTCAAAAGCCTTACAGTATCCGTCTACAATAAAGTAATTCGCCGCGCCGTTTACACTTGTCGATTTGAACAAACTTGTGAAACCCCCCTAAGAAATGTTTGGAAAACTTGATTTGCTGTATACAGACTACTGAAGAGCCCGAGAATGATATATCGAGAGATGGTTGATTTGGTTGTAAGGGGGCAGTTTATACCTATCGATTTTTGGAAAGCTGCCTCTTAGACGCTCGGTATATCATTCTAGGGAGTTTCAGTAATCTTCTTACAGAAATTGAACTTGGCTTAACATTTCTGAGAGATAGTTCAGAGTGATTTTTCAAAAATTCACATTGATAAACTGCCCCTTAGACGGCCTGCAAATAAACCATATCTCGACATATAATTCTGAGGTTTTTCAGTAGGCTGTATACAGAAACTGAACTCGGCTAAACATTTCTGAGAGATGTTTCAGAATGATTTTCCAAACATCCACATGTATAAACTGCCCCTTAGACGGCCTGCAAATGAATCATCTCGCGGAAAATCATTCTAGGGCTTTTCAGTGGTCAATATGTAGAAATTGAACTTGTTAAACATTTTTGAGGAATGTTTCAGAATGATTTTCCAAAAACCTAAGTATAAGCTGCCCCTTAGACGGCCTGCAAAATAACCATCTCTGCGAATATCATTCTAGGGCTTTTCAGTGGTCTATACACAATGCCTTGCTCGCTTAAGCTCTCAGGCGCTTCTGATGTGTTTCTTTCTGGAATGATTCGCGTTACACAACAAAAAAACTTCCACGGTTTCGGACACTAGTCTGGGCGTCTCTGTCTACCATCTCACTGTCTGAAACAATGTAGATCTGCTTTTTCACGGAAGCTCTCATATTTCCACCGGTAAAAGATCGATTCGTGTAATATCGCCCTGGAATGCTGCCCTCGGACTTTAAACCTTACTGTAGAACCTGTTCCATTTTTAAATACCTGATCCGTCAGTCCTCTGCGAATGTGTTCTAGAATTCCATTCTCTAAGATCCGCTATCATGTTGTTCTTGAAGGTGTATTGCGATATTTTTTTTTCTTCGCTAAGTTTTTCTACTTTATAATATCATACCACTCCACTTTTGAGATACAATGGACTTCTACCACAGGTTCTCAGAATGTGTTCTGGTATTTCATCCTTCCGTTTTCAACAATCCGCTCTGTTGACCCCAAAAATTAGGGCTTCTATAGTTCCTCTCATGAACAAGTGACTTAATGTGGAATACTATTCCTATTAAAAGCTAGTTTCAACATCTACATTGTTAAAAACAATATTCTACATTGTATGTTTGTTTTATAATACATATTAGTATTAAAATAAGTTAACCATCTTCACAATTTTGTCAGATAAATTGTATTTTTCTAATTTCTTAAAAATACTTTTAGGTGAAATACGGTCGAATGCTTTACTCAGAGGATTTCAAAATGTTATTTCTGTTTAGTGTAGCTTTTCAAAGGTTTTTGTTATTTTGTTATTTTGTTATTTTGTTATTTTGTTATTTTGTTATTTTGTTACTGAGGTCTAATATTGCCATTTTGGTGTTTTTCCTTTTAGAATTTCATACTGGCAGGCTGCAAATGTGTTATTATTTTCAAAGTGCTGAACAATTTTTTAAGCCTTTTGGGTTCAACAGTTTTGTTAGTGAGATTAAAATTATATTCTCACTTAGATCTCAGAAATATATTGAGAATATTAATAGGGCTTTCATAACTTATAAGCTAGTCTCTAACAAGGTTCTACAATAGGGCTGACAAGACTCCTTGTGGCATTATTAATGTGAGCTCCCATGTTTTCCTTCAACACGAAACACTGCCTTCAAGAATGTCAATCTGCCTCAAGTTAAATCCATTCTGTGCCCTCCACTGGGTACTCCCAGAGTGTATCCAATAATTTTTCATGAATACACTGAATTTCAACTTGTAATTTCTGCTTGTGAAAGTAAATATTTGAAAATGTGTGATGTACTCACTGTTTTGTTATTTCAGATTTAGAAGATTTGGAGGAAAGATATAATGATCTTAAGAAACAGCACGATACTCTGGAGAGGAATAATTTAAAATTATCAAGTACTAGTATAAACCTAACAACTGATAATAATACATTAAAAAAAATTAATTCAGATGTCAAGAATCAGCTCACTATCTTATCCAGTGAACTCCAGTCTCTGAAAGCTAAATATAATGACCTGGAAACTAAGACAAATGAGCAAGCTAAAGAGTTAGAAAGACTTGGAGTTATTGAACTGAGTTTTTCCAAATTGAAAATGGAGTATGAAGCGCTTATATCTAAAAGTACTATCCTGACCAATGAAAATAACCATTTAAAAATTAAAAACGAGAAACTAGACAAATCGCTTAATGCCAAACTGGCTGAATGTGAAAACTTATCTGGAAATGTATCCATGCTCACACAAGATGTTATTAGTGGGGAATTGTTACGACGTAAATTGCACAATACTATTCAAGATTTAAAAGGCAATATACGAGTTTTCTGTAGAGTACGACCACCCATCAACGAAGAAGAAAATGAGAAAATACAATGTTTAATAAACTTTCCAGATGAGAACACCTTGGATATACGAAAAAGTAAAGAGAGCATTAGTGCGATTAGTGGCAAACCAGTTGATTGCAAGGCCGAGTTTATTTTTGACAGAGTTTTTCAACCAGAATCCACTCAAGAAGAATTTTTTGAAGAATTATCACAATTGGTGCAGTCTGCTTTAGATGGATATGACGTATGTGTTTTTGCTTATGGACAGACAGGATCAGGAAAAACATACACAATGCAAGGTGCAGATACCCCTGAACACCTTGGTAAGTAGTCATGAGTTTTTTTTTGCCTCATTTTGTTAAGTTGTTACGTCTGCAATCATACAGCTTCTGCGGTCTGGTTTTTATTTATTTGACGGGACGATCCCAATTCATTTGATAATATATAATATTCCATAGGACGACTCGGCGATAAAAAAGAAAGTTTCACAAATAGCTACCAAATGTTAAGAAAGCTGTTTGTTCACAGCAGTAATTAAAACTCTTAGTTTCAGTACAACTGATAACAATGTATTCTATATTTACTAATGATAAATGAAACTGCAACAATAATAATAAAGAACAAGCACCTTTGCTGAACATTTCTTGCCGAATTAATTAGTTCAATGGAAGTGAGAGGAGCAAAACTTTGCATCACTGCCGCTTCCAATTCGTGACCAGAGTGGGTCGGCAATTTAAAAATGAAATCTTTCAGCATTTTCCAGAGGTCAAAGTCCATAGGCGTTAGGTGCGGTGACCTGACTGGCCCACGATTGGGTCTGTGGTTGTTCCAACTATTGCCAATATTTTCACCCCAAAAATTGTTGACAAATGAAGTGTTTTGATGCAAAGCTCTGTCTTACTGAAAATATATTTTCCTGAGCTCCATTAAGAAGCGGTAATTCATTAACAAGGGGTTCAATTTATTTTCTTGAAATTTCTAAATACTTCTGAAATGTGAGAGTGTCATCATAAATAAACGGGCGGATAATTCTTTCCCAACTTCTCTGCACACAATAGAATGAAGATTTTGTTGTGCCCAAGTATAAGAATTGTAGTGGTTGAAAATGTCGCACTGCTTACATAAGCTTTGTCCAAATACAATTTAACAAAAAAATTAAGCACTTGGTTACAATATTCCAGGAACCACTGGCAAAATCCATGCGGCGTTCCAAATCTCCTGGTTTGAGTTTATGAACTTTTCTGGTCCTGTATGGCTTGAATTTGTACTTTTTCAAAATGCACCTAACGTTAGTTCTAGGTAGGCCTATTGATATTTTTTTATTTCGCGTTTTTGTTTTGGGATAATTTTCAACAGCTCCTAAAACGATTATTTCTTCCAACTCCATATCCCTTACTTACATAGAATTTTGTTTTTTTTCAAATTTACCACAATCAATTAGGTTGTATCGCAATCTTGTAAAAATGTCTCTAAAAGGTTGTATTCTCTCTGGATACCTCTTGTGGTACAAATTGCTTGATGCCTCTGCGTTTTACCCGGTTTGTAAACACACTGACATATCCCATTTTCCAGAATTGTAATACTTTGTTGCAAATGTGTTTGAAAATTGAAGAAAAATCACAAATTGATGAGCGTTTTTACTACTAGAATGCAAATTTGAGAGCTACTAGTAAACATTTGCATTCTGGTTTATTAGCACGTCGTCAAAAGCTTACTTGTTCAAAGTGTGCTTTTCAAAGTCTACATGATAATACATAAAAGCTCTGCATTTCAAAGATGACTAGGAACATATCAAGTGTGCTACATTTTTAGAATAGTAATTTCAAGCTCTATTGAAATATACAGGCTGTCTCATTTGAAAAAAAAAACAATTTTTTCATTAATAACTGAACTATTGATATATGATTTGAAAGAATAAATGACTTGGAAATGTTTTCATAGAAAAAAAGAATTTTTGACATTTACAGTAACTTTTCGAAAATGCACATTCTCGAAAAACATGCTATAACTCGGAAACGATGATATCGCAATTTTATGACTATACCTAATTACGTCAATCTAGAACAAATTGATTTTTGATTTATTGATTAATAATATTTTAATATTAACAATACTCGACATAATCGGTTCACATTTGCTTCTTCGTGAGCTTGTCAAGCTATTCAGTTATATATAATTTGAAACCTCATTTGGAAAGAGTTGCTTGATTAAATATATCAAAATATGTAGTTTTGAACAATTCATTGCCCTACATTTCAGTATATAATCATTCGCGCTCAATACTACTAACAAGGGTTCTTTTGCATAAGTCTTGAACGAAATTTCTTCTAAATTGGTGTTTCATATTGCGCAGCTCTCTCGAATTGTATTCTCCAAATGCTGAATCCCATAAGAAAAGGTCCAACTACGTTAAATCTGGCGATCGAGGTGATCGATTTCGTCCTATAACTTAGCCTTCGAACATTTGATTGATGTACTGCTTTACTGCAACAGTTTGGTGTATTGGTGCGCCATCAAGTTGGTATCATAACTTTTGTCTGGTATTACGGTTCATATTATCCAAAACCTCATTGAATAAAAAATGTCCGTAACTGAAAGGTGAGGGTTTTCTCTGAAGAAATATGGTCCAACTATTTGACCTCTCTCTCTCTCTCTTATCTGTCCACGAAAATTTACACAGAAATAGAAAATCATTCTCTTTCTCCTTGAAACCAAAAAGAAAACCCCAATCGGATATCGAAATCACGTTATTTCGATGTTTTAAGGTCAGGTAGCCGAGTGGTTAGACTCAATGCTTTTCAATCATTCTGGCTTGCCGGTTGGTTCAAAGCCCAGCGACTTCAGTTTATTTTTCTGATGGCCTGAGAAAGTGCTAGGAATCGCACATTATTCAGGAACAAAACTAAGAGTCACAGATAATTTAAGTTTGACAGAATAATACTTTGACACTACCCATAATATGCATTTTGTTTGTGGTGGCACTGGTGGCCTACTATTTATTCAATTATTAACGAAAAGTGTGTTTGTAGAGGATCAACGAAATCAAAAGAAATAGTTTTTTAGTCTGAGTTTTATTGCACTGGTTTTTGAACCAAAGAGAGATTTGTTACTAAGGATTTGCGAATTCCTACTTCTTCAGCGATTTAACCGGGTCAAGTTAAATCATCAACAAAAAGCGATATTGCTGAATAAAATGTGCTCTAAAGATATTACTGTTTATTTTTTTTTATTGTTATGAGTTTGTCAGTTGTATTCATTGAATGAAAAATCAAGCTTTTGTTATTTTTTCGAAAAAACCGTAAAACTGTTCATACAAAAAAAAATTCAAATGCCCTTTTTCGAATGATAAGTGTTCATGATAGTTTTGGTATGATTCAAAGCAAAGACCAATGCCAAGTCCAGGTATGATTCAAAGCAAAGACCAATGCCAAGTCCAGGTATGATTCAAAGCAAAGACCAATGCCAGGTCCAGTTTCATGCAAGTCTATTGATAAAAAATATTCCAGTATATTACCGACTTTAATGGTGTCACTGAGTATATACAGGGCTATTCGAGTTTAAAATATAGAAAAGGTTGTTGAATGGGGGCAAAGTTGCGAATTTCAGAGGTTAATACTTGAAATCTCAAATTTCATTTTTAAATACGAACTTGTATTTTTTTATTGTATATTTTCAAATGCTATTATTCATGTTTCATATTGGCATAGTATTTTTATCCGAACTAGAGAGTGATCTGGAAATATTGAACTATTTTCTGTAAAACTTCTAAAAAATATTAATTCCTTAATAGCGGTAGGTAATTGAAAAATGTCAACATGTTATCAATTCAGTTCTTATTCTCTGATATTTTTCGATTACAGCTGTTATGGAATTGAAAAATTTTGAAATGTTACTTCTATATAATAGTTCAGTACTTCCAAAACAGTTCAGAAAAAACTAGACCAACATAAAAAATTACTCAGCAATAAAAAAAATACCATTTGTACGATACTTTGTATATAATTATCTTTCGCGTATTTGGATAGTCCACAAAGAGTTGCTTTGGTAGTTTGGTAATTGAATAATCTTCACAAAATAGAAAGATATTGGCTAAAGAAGAATTTAAAAAAATTCGATTTTTCCTGTATAACTCCAGAACAAAAGAACCTAGATCAGATTATTTTCTTTCACGTAATTAACCTCTAAAATACGCAACTTTGCCCCCATTTAACCACCCTTCTCTATTTACCGTTACCGAGATCCCCATGCATAGACTCTAATTAGAATAGCCCTGTATAAAAGCAGTTAATATACTCAATCAATATACTTTATTGTCATGACATGTATAAGTTAATAAAAAACTTGGACTTATGATATAAACATTTTTTTTTATTCTTATTTCTTTCATATAGGAATGATACCCAGAGCCATAGACTTGATATTCAAGACAATTGGAAACCTAAGAAAATCTAACTGGAAATATGAAGTCAAAGTAAGTTTCTTAGAAATTTACAATGAATGTGTTCGAGATTTGTTAAATCCTGACGTCAATCGAAGTTCTCTTGAAATTCTCTATAATGAAGGAAGAGGCATAACTGTGAATAATTTGAATATTCAAGCAATCAATTCCCCTGAGGAGTTTGACGAGTTGATAAAAATTGCTCAAAAGCATCGAATGGTGGCTACCACTAACTTTAATGAACACAGTTCTCGATCCCATGCTGTATACAAAATTTATTTGTATGGTTCAAATGAAGAATTCAAATGCTCCTATTCAGGTTCTGTTAATTTGGTGGACCTAGCAGGTTCTGAAAGGGCAAAAACAAGTTCGGGTGATAGATTGGTTGAAACTAGAAGTATCAACAGTAGTCTCTCCGCTTTGGGAAGTGTTATGTTAGCTTTGTATAACAAAGAAAAATATATTCCTTACAGGAATTCAAAGTTAACATACCTACTTCAGTCAAGCTTGGGTGGCAATTCAAAAACCTTGATGGTTGTTAATGTTTCACCATTTGAGGAGTACTACCAAGAAAGTTTGACTTCTCTTAGATTTGCTTCCAAAGTTAAGGATGTAAAGACTGTAGTTAAAAGAAATAAAGCCCTACTAACACCACAGTCTTCGACTTCCAATATTAAATAATGTGTATTGAATCGTGTAAATGTGTAAATATCAATGAATCTACTAAAAATCTATAGTTTGTATGTTATCAGATTATTTTTTGTTTACTACATTTTTAATATGTTGTTTGAAAATAATTGTTTGGAATATTCTATATCTTGTATATGTTGGTCCAGAGCAACTTTCAAATAAATTTATGGTGAAACCAAAGATAAAATCTAGTCTTGAAGGGCAATAAATTCCATTATTTATTATCCGTTTGAAAAAAAGTTTGATTAAATTTTGGTGATTGATTTGAAGTTTTTTGCCATTGTTCTCAGTTAAAAAAATTATTTGAAAGTTTCTCTTGGAATATTTTATATAATTAATGATTTATGCTTTAAGTTTTCACAGGACTGACTAATTTCATATCATTGAAATGTTAATACCAAGAATACTTTTGTATTAATTTAGTTTATCATTATTGATGTTGGAACATGTTTGACTTTTCAAAAGTGGAAGGATGATTTGAAGAATGTTTCCGTGATAATGTTATATTATAGACACTTTGGAGCATTATTAGTTGGATCACCAATAATATTATTTGTGCAGATATATATTTTTACACACCAAATCACTTGTTAAAAAATCAAGTACGACGTTCTGTAATTTAAATTTTAAAAAGTAATTAACTAGCAGAATATTTTCGGAGAATAATACTGATTCTCAAAGAAAAACACCTCATCCCAAATTCATAAACTTTTAATGGAATTCGCTCTAAGTATTTTTCAACTAGTTGCTCGTGATTAATGGAACGCTCAAATCATATCAAGCTGGATTGATTCTAGAATTTGTTTCCGTTTTTATTTCATAATTTTAAGATAATGAAAATTAAATTATAAACCCGTATTTTAAATTTATCATTCACTCACTCTTAGTCAAACATAGATGATGATAAATAACCTGTACAAAATATTTATATGCTACTAGCTTTAGTTTCTATTCATTCATAAATTCTATGAATGAGTAGCATATTCATTAATCATATGATTACTTTGCAACCGAGTTGAAAATTAAGTATTAAATGAAAATTGAACATAAGTTACAGATAATATTAATTTAGTGTTTTTATGAGTTGAAAAATTGAATTTTATGTTAATATACTGTTTGTTAACTTAATTGATGATATTTGTCTTCATTCCAGTGAACCTGATATTTGTTAGATAATCCAGTGTATATTTGTTTATAGAAAAATAAAGATTGCAAAAATATTTTTTATTTTAATTATTCAGCCTTCCCTTCACATTGCAGATTATTTAGCAAGGAGTGGGCTTTTCAGTCTACAGTTCTATCCTTCATGAAGTTAACATCATATGGGAAAAACTTTTAATAATAATTTATTTTGAAATTTGGCTTAGGCTTCAAGTTCTGCTTTGAAACAAGGTGAAACGGCTTACTCGGAGGGGTCACGTGACTTTCGCTACCTGTAAAAAAACATTTTTTCAAAATATTAATCTACATGCCAAAAGATATACTGGATAGTCGACTGGGCCTTGTTCGCGCCATGAAATGGTTGAAAATGGCAGATAGCATGAAAATATTTCATGCACTGAAAATTCATTCATCTGCTCAGATAATGTCTCTCCACAAGATATTTTGATAGTAAATAGTAAAGCTTTTTCCAAGCATGACTGCCATACCTGTTTTGAACTTTGACTTAATTATTGATGAAGAAAGTTAACAATTCCCCACCACATAATTCATATGGCTTTAATTTTTTTTCCATAATACCAACTGAAGAAAAGGACCAAATTCTACCTCTCACTAAGACATATCAGTACTACACAAACATTTTCTTGCTTATGAATGTACGTTTAGTTATTCTAGTTCTTCTCAAAGGAATAAGGGTTCAACACAGTTACTCATGAGTATTTAAAAAGTTGTTTTTTAAAATTGTTTTTTCCGTTAACCAGCTGTCATCCCCCTACGAACGACAGCCCTCAGAAGTCGAAACTTGTGCGAGCTAAGGATTAACGAGGTCTTACCTTTTAACGTGCGATTCCTAGCACGTTTGCATTCTTATTCTCTGTCCATTTATAATTTTCCAATATTTTCAGTTACCTACTTCGCCAATAGCATAGTTTGGTCTGATCATTTACTCATTTGAACTTTCATATTTTTTCAGTGTTCGTTCGCGAAATTTATAAAAATTTGTTAGAGAAAAATCTTGCAACAAAAGATATTCAGGACACTCTGCGTCTCAAAAACCACAAGTTAAGAGTGATATCCGTGAAGAGCATTTCTTTCTTTTCTGAAGATTTGAAACATCCCCAGTTTTATGGAGAAGAAGCAAGTATGAAAAGTATCGAAACAGATGATACATTATTTTATTCATTTAATTCCACATTACCTTGGCTAAAAAAAGGCTCATAGAATAATTTGTAATAATCTTCATGGATAAAAATATTACTGGAATATTCATTTGATATTCTTTGTGAATGTTCTCTCATCATCCATTTGGATGATTGAGAGAACGTTCTATGAATATTCTGTGCTATCTGGGTTTATGCAATGGGTTAAGATGTTATAATTGTAAGAATGTAAGAATTGACAGGAAAATTCCACATGGATCGACATAAAAATAGTGTAGTAAAAATACTCCTGTAACGGTTTGAACTAATTCACTTAGTAGCAAAATCTATAATATATGCCGTCAAACTAATTTATATCACTACTATGTATACCGCTAGCCTAACTGTTTATTGTCTACTTAAGATGTCTACTGTTCAACTTCGCTTCTGCAGGACGCCTCGAAGGTTCAAGGTTTGACGGCTCGAATTTAGATGGGCTCTCGTCCGTTCTCGACAAGTGATTGCAATAGTCAGGTGTTTTTGCTTTTTTTGTCAACCAGCTGCACCCTTACGAGTAACCCTCAAAAGTCTTCGAGAGACTTGTACGAGCTAAGAAATACAAGTCCCTTGACTTTTAACGTGTGATGTCATGTACGGACTAGAATTCAAACTATTTAAGACGGTCCAAGAACGTCGGTCACCCATTCAAACGGATGACCGCAGTCAGCATTGTTTGACTTCCGTTATATCGGCATTACACCCGATTGACTTATCCGCTACAGCTGCCTTCTCGGTGTAGTGGACAGGTCCGGCTCTAGCTCGTTACATTGGCCACTTCTTACAGACATTCTGTTCCAAAATGATATCATTGGAGTGTGTCGATACCTTCATGGTTTCCTACTCATATATGTACGTTAAAGTTCGATGGAATTAACTCTACACAGTCTTCATGTTTGGTCGTGGAAGCACACCAAAATATTGACTCCGCTAGATCTGAATGTAGTCTCCAGTATACTTCTTATAATCCTAGAATCCAACTCGTCAATCCAACACGACAAGTAGTTCTGGGATTGCCAGGTCCACAATCATATCTCTTAGTTTGGTGAGTTTTGTTACAAATAGTTAGAGGAAAAACTTATTTTTATCTTTGAGCGGGAAAAGTTAACATTTAAAAATCTACGACATCAAGCAGCACGAAATATGAACACAAATGGTCTTTCGCACATTCTACTGCGCCGCGCTAAACCAATAGCAATAGCGGAAAATGGCGTGTCACTCGGCGCGCGAATAATTTTTGCCATTGAAAGAGCAGAAGTTTTTCCATTGAGAAAGCGACTGAGACGCGTTTATGAAGCTATAATAGAACGGCGTCTCGCTCTCTCTATGGAAACAGTCACGCCGCGCCATCCGCCCAAGCGCGCATGCGCCATGCGCGCGTACTTATGCACCTCACTCGACATGAATAAACTGGTTTTTTGTATAGACAATTGAGTATCAAACGTCAACAGGTGTATTAATTAAATAATGAATGTGTAGATATTATCGATACGTTTATTGATGTGAAAATCAGACGAAATATTTCTAGTTTAATTTTGAATAAATTTTGTGTTAGCCAACTTATTTAGTGGCTTTCTTCTTTACCTTGACCTTAATAGAAACTTTCAACAGTTAACCACAAACGATTTGAGGGCCTCCACCACATGCTCTGCCTATGGGCCGCCGAAGTCTAAATCCGGCGCTGCTTCCCATCTCAGTTTCTCTCGGGGTTGCTTATTGCTTCGGTAGAAATCGTTTATCATCTTCATGTATGTACGAGTTTTGCAACTTTGGTGAGAGGCCACGACATCGCTTGGTGTTGTACAGCCAAACTATGTAACCGGTTTGAAATCCACCAGCATCTGCCTTGATATGATAGGACTCCTTCATTTAGTCGCTGGCACCCTGGATGTTCAAATGGACTCGTTCTTAGATGTCGTCCATTCTCTGCTAAAATTTGCTGACGCAGTCCTCTTCCGCACCCACAGTGTCTGTCCAAACTTCAGGTCACAGGGAAGTCGCAGCTCTCGGCATGTGGGGGTTCAGCTGGTTGATTCATGCACTGCTGAACATCAATAGGCCATCAAGAACAAATGGAGTTACTGGTCACAGTATATTGGATGGTCGGAAGGTAGTGGATTAGTGGTGGTTTGTCGTCCTATTTCATCCGTTCCAACATTTAATCGGGCTGTGGGTGATGTAGTTGTTAAGCTGTTCTAGTCTTTACACATTTCCTAGAATACGTTTCACTGAAATTTTTTGTCTGGGCCCTAATTCAGCTTAAATGGAACACCGAATTGACTTTTCCATTCCTTTACCAAGACATCGCCGAGACGGTGGAGGCTTCTTTTGGTTGGAAAGGAGATAGGCTTTGTGGTTGGGCAGGGCATAGCTTACTGAAGTAACAGTCCGTTGCCAGATTATGGAAAAGGCTCGGCAGCTATGTCAATAGCGATTACTTTCATCATGAAAAACATTCAAATATTTTTCATGGGGAACTGGATGTACTTGACGAAAGGCATATTCCAAAATAAAATTAAAATCCAGCTTTCCGCCCATTTAGTATGGCAAACGTCGAACAGAAAATAATTCAATAGCCCCATACGATTGCCGAATCACCTTTACCCAATGTCTGATGGAAGTTTTTTCACAAGATCACACTGCAATACTTCCTGTAACAACCATACCATATGGTAATCGAAAACCAGTCACCTGATCATTAGTGCAGACCCGGTCACAACATGCAATCAATTTTTAACTGGCCCTACGATAAGCACTTCGACTAGTAGCCAGACTACGTTTGAAGTCAAAGAAACCAATTTCATCACGAAAAATATTTAAATATGAATTATTTGAGTTATTTGAGTTATTATGGTCCGCAGTGGTCATGATGGTAGAGTGCTAGTCTATCAATCAGAGGGACGTGGGTTCGATTCCCCGCATGGTCACTGGTCTCGTGCTAGGAATCGCACGTTAAAAGGTAAGACCTCGTTAATCCTTAGCTCACACAAGTTTCGACTTCTGAGGACTGTCGTTCGTAGGGGAATGACAGCTGGTTAACGGAAAAAAACAATTTTAAAACAATTCAATTTAAAACAATTTTAAAACAATTTTTAAAACAATTTTCGGTTCGACGTTTGGCGACAATCTAGTCTGCGAGCCCTCGTACAAAATCCAAAGTTATAACCAGCAATTTTTGACTTTGCATACTGTTTGAGTGTGCCGAGTCCGACAAGATTTCGCAGAGAGGAAACCATTACAGTGGTAAGTTTTCTTTTGGCTTTCTGAAAAACATGTAAATTTCGCATTTATATTTAATATAAGGTAACCAGCATTTAGTTTTTGAGATTTAAGTGGAACATATTCACTAAAAGTGATCTAAAAAAAAATTATCCAACAAAATTTTGTTACTTCTTTGAACTTTGAACTTCTAGTTTGTATCCCACTCAAAACGTGTCGATTTCACAACTTGTAGGTTGGCGACAGGCAGCAATCTGATTTTTCTAGGAGGAAGCATGCACCCCAAGTAAACATTCCTCCGCCCGCAAACACATGAATCACGCCTAGAAGAAACGCGAACTTGCTGAGGCGAAGTTCGAGAGACATCTAAGAACTCGACGTGTAGACCCGATTGATCGAGAATTGTAAATGGAATCTGCTTGCGGATATATAAGGCGCTCGGCGGCAGAGGGTAGATATACAGGCCGTTTCTTTTATCATGTGGTAACATTGCTATATTCTAAACCGTAATAGATACAGAGACGATTAAATGGGAAAAAAGGTAACTATTGTGGTGAGCAGTAAATTGGCCATAGAAAATTTACGGGGATTCTCGCCCTTCCCAACTTATAAAGGGAAAACTAAAAATGCTTTTTTCGGTTTTTTACGAATAGAATTGTTATTTCAGAAAATATATATAAATGAAAAAGGAAAATTTTATTGTATTCAAAATGTACTAGAACTACGTAACGATACATTTTTAATCATACGTTTCGTGTCAACACCGCCATCATCAACTATTTTTTTCAAACACGGACCTGTCTATTTCATCACAAATTTTGATAGAGCGGAAAAATCACAATTCGGTGGTATTTCACACTCGACATTTTTATAACGTTTCATATAAAATAACTAGCATCATCAGTTGACACGAAACGTTTAATTAAAAATTTATCATTACGTAATTCCAGTACATTTTGAATACAATAAAACTTTCCTCTTTAATTTTTTTATATTTTCTGAAATAACTATTCTATTCGTAAAAAAACGAAAACAGCATTTTAAGTTTTCCCTGTATAAGTCGGGAAGGGCGAGAGACCCCGTAGATTTTCTCTGACTAATGTACTGCTCACCACAATAGTTACATTTTTTCCCATTTAATCGTCTTTGTATCTATTACGGTTTTAGAATATAGCAATGTTACCACATGATAAAAGAAACGGCCTGTATAGTCACAGAGAGTTACAAATACAGTTCGAGTGTTCGCAGATAGAGCCACAGTAGAAATAAATTGAAATAGTCTATGTTTTAGTTGAATAATTGTTTGAGTAGTGTTTTAAAAACTGATAGACATTTATCGCGCTTAGTAGACTAGTGACACGTTGAACATTTCAGTGTTTGCGAAGTGGACAGTTTTGGCGTCGCGAGAGAATAAACTGAAAACTTATTGTGTGAAATAAATAATAGACTGATTAATCAGTTGAAGGCAATAACAGACAAAATGTTTCCGAAGAGAGTTCACTTGGTTGACCTGAAAGTAAGTGAATTATAGCAAGAATTAGAGGAGCGTGAATTAGAAACAACTGGAAAGAATGGCCGTACTCCAGAAAAGACTTTCAGATGGACTGATTGAAGAAGGAGAAGATCCCGAAACGCTTTTATTCGAAGTTTCAGGAATCGACTTGAGTTCAATTATGAATAAACTCGAAGAAACTTTCTGAGTCTCTGAAAGAAGAACTTCAACAAAATTCGGTGAGTCTGGAGGATGAATTTCTTCAAAATTCAAAAAGCCTGGAAGATAAGCTTCTAGAAAACTCGGTCAGCTTGAAAAATATATGAGATCTGGAAAATTCGAATACTCTGAAAAAAAAAAGAACTTTCGAGAAATTTAGAAGAGAAGCTTGAAGAAATTTCGATAAATCTAGAAGTAAAGCTTCTAGACAACTCGCATAATTTGGAAGATGAACTTCTAGAACATTCGAAGAGCTTCTGGAAAATTCAAATGGTCTGGGGAGGAGCTTCTAGAAAATTCAAAAAGCCTGAAAGAAGAAGTTTGTGGTGTGGCGAATCGATTGGGAAGTGTCGAGACAGATATCGAGGAAATAAAAGGTGGAATCGATACAGAAATCGGCAGTATAAAGGAAACAATCAGTAAGTTGAAAAAGCAAATTAATTCTGCACACACCAGAGAAACAATCAACAAAAATGCAATGCCAGACTTGAGTTTGGACTTAGATGAAGTCCAAAGGGACATTCAAGGGAGATTTCAAGGTCAGTACGGAACCAGGAAAGCTCTCATTGAAACCGCCTCAGTTCGACGGAAATACTCCATGGGCGAACTACCGCCAACAACTTGAATCTGCTGCCAAAGCGAACGGATGGAATGCTGGGGAAAAGGCTATAGCATTAACACTGGCATTGCGTGGCGAAGCAACAAATATTTTAGAAACTCTCACCGCCCAACAACAGGAGGACTATGAACAGCTAGTAAAACACTTGAAACTTCGCTATGGTCAAGCTCACCTAGAACACGTATACCATTCACAGCTGAAGAACCGATGCCAGAAATGAAGAAAATCCTTGCAAGAATTTGAAGCAGATATTGCACGCTTGGTTCGCCTTGCATATCCAGCCACGCCGGAAAGTGTTATGAAGCGACTAGCGGTTCAGGCATTTTTGGATGGACTTCGTGATCAAGAAACCCGGCAAGCCTTAACACTAGCTCGTCCCGCACATCTCATTGATGCATCGGCACGCGCTCTGGAATTTGAAGCAGCGAAGCAATCCTGCAAAAGCAAGAGTAGAGGAAGAAGATCCACAGGAGCCCGCTAATATCGAGGCTGTCATGAGAAAATTAATAAAGAAAGTCCTGTCTGAGAGAAAACAAATAAGGTGCTGGAATTGCGGGAAAATTGGGCATGTGCGTAGCAAATGCCCAACATTCAAAGAAGCGACACCGACACAAGAAAACTAAAGAAGGTCGATGAGGAGGGGAAGTCGTTGGTCTGTATCCAGCAACCCTCAAATATCAACGCATATGTCGCTGTCCTTCAACGACAGAAAAAAGGTGTTTTCGTAGACGGTCTCATCAACAACGAGCCTCGCACCATGCTGCTAGATACAGGTGCGACTAAAACAATCCTTAGGCCTACTTTTGCCAAAACACCGGCAAGAGTTGAATCATCGAATGGGGGTTTCCAGTCATTTTCAGAAAAAATATATTTCGATATAGTGCATTCGTAAGTACCTTGTGTTCAGTTTTCGAAATTTTTTTTTCTTTAATTTATCGAGATAAAAATTATTGAAAACGCCAAATTAATCACCGAATTCAAACGACCAGAAGAGGCGGGAACGTGCGACGTACTTACGCAAGAGATTTTGTATGGTTATCATGTGATGTTCGCCTTGCAGATGAAATAAGTACTGTGCCTGACAGCGTTGCCATATCGCAGAAAAATGGATTCACCAGAATTTACTATTTCAATTTCTTAATACAGTGTGTTGCAATTTACTAAGCCCCACCCCTGTATTTTGTGGATTTTAGACATTTATTTTATTTTATTTTTCAATATGTACTTCTCGAAATGCTCTATCTTGTCAGGTAAAAAAGTTTCATCAATCACCTTTTCACGACCTACTTCGACCACAGAATGCATGCCAGAAATCGAGAAAAGTTATTAGGCAGCATTTTTTAGCAAAATTTTGGTTGGAGCATTCGATTCGAACTATTCTCGAATATCTCCATATAAAATTTCAACATTATATCTTTCACGGGATGTTTTCTATACCTGTTACAATTTAGGAAATCTTTCAATTCACTCTGTATAAAAAATTCCGTGTAAATTGAAATGAATTGAGGCAAGGGGTCGGATTCAGACGATCTGTTCACTGATTGTTAATGAAAACACCTTATTTGTTTCTACAAAAATTATTTATTTTCAAATACCAACAAATTTTGAAAACAAACATGAAGAAATGGAATATGTATCAAACAAGCAGATGAAAAACTGAGACACCAACAATTCTAAATCTTCGTATGTTCATATCCTCCTTCATTTTCTATTCATTTTTCGTACCTTCTGCGCAAGTTCTGTCCAACTCGCAGTTCTCCTGGTGATATTTCTCTGCAAACTGCCACAACTCTTCGCCGCAACTCTTCTTTAGTCCTTGGCCTACTTTTATAAACCTTCTGTTTGATATTTTCCCAAAAGTAAAAATTCAGAGGGGTGACATCAGGCGGACGCGGCGGCCAATGAATTAACGGACTATTACGACCAATCCATTTTAGAGGAAATTTTTGGTTCAACCATCTTCGTACATTACCAGCATTATAGATGGAAGCACCATTCAATTGAAGTATCATAGCTGTATCCGACCCCTTGCCTCAATTCATTCCAATTTACACGGATTTTTGTATACAGAGTGAAAGATTTCCTTTTTCGAAAATTGTAACATGTATAGAAAACACCCCGTAAAAGATATCATGTTGAAATTTTACATGGAGGTATTCGAGAATGGTTCGAATCGAATGCCCTAACCAAAATTTTGCTAAAAAGATGACTAATACCTTTTCTCGATTTTTGGCATGCATGAAATGACGATTGATGAAACTTCCTTAACTGATAAGATAGAACACATCGATAAGTACATATTAAAAAAAAAATGAATAAATTTCCAAAATCTACAGAAATACGGGGGCGAAATTGCAACACTCTCTATATCATTGGAATATATGTACCTACCTGTTCCTCTGTTCGAAGTCTTGAAAAAGTAGTTTGGTAATTTTGGATCATTTATTTTTGATTCGTGTTCATGGAAAATAGTATTTTCATTTGTACCCCAAAAAGCTATTTATGTACCGAAGCACATATTATAATGATACCTGTGATGATACAATATACCTAAGTAAATGAGAAATGAAAGATGTCTAGAAAACCTGGTTATCTACCTATACTTGTGAACGTTTGGGACAAAATGAGGGATTTTTGCCTACTTGATTTCGTGAGATCACTAGAGTAGCAGATGTCGCATACATCGTTGTAGCCATTAATAAATTACTAACAATTAAGTTCAATTTGTCATTACACGTAATTACTTTCTAGATTTTACAAAGACTTGGCAACTGCGGCGTCCCTCAGTCACTCTCGGCTTTGTCCGCGCTATCCCAAACTTCAGGCAATCGTATTACATGAAGGCAATGTCATCACAGCTGAGGAGCGTTTGAATTCATGCAAACTGAAATCGCGTATTCAATATTGAATAATAAATTTGTTTTTCAAAATTTAGAGTGAATAAATGGTTAGGACTATGTTATACACTGCCCTCCATTACATCAAGTGAAAAAAAGTGCATATTTTACGATACTGGAAACCCCCATTAGAAGCTACGCACTGCAACAGGAGAGCCGGCAACTGTGTATGGTGAACTTCCAATTGAACTGACTTTGGGCAATACTAGTGAAACATCGTGCTCTAGTAGTGGATATCGAGGATTATGTAATCATAGGGATGGACATCATGAACTCCAGAGGGTTCGAGTTGAATCTCAGAGACGGCGTCCTACGCGTGAATGGAGAAGAGTTGTGGTGCTTCACGGGAGAAGTGAAGAAAGGATTCGTGTTCTGCTGGCTGAAGATGTGAGCGTACCGGAGAGAGCTGAAACCATTTTGGAGGCTCGCGTGGATGGGAGTGCGGACAGCGAAAATGTAATGTTCGAGCCCAAGCTTCATGATGAGAAAATTGGACGAGGAATCGCACTAGGGAAGATCTTGTTGTGAGTTGATGAATTTGTTCCGGTAAAGGTAATGAATGTCAATTATTACCCGGTGACCTTGAAGGGAACAATTTTGGGGCACTGCTCATCAATTTCCTCTGTGATTAAGAGTGTACACGGCACTGTTAGCCAAACCAGTAACTTTCCAGCAGAATTGGAGAAGTTGGTTGCCATCTCGTCCAAGGACATGGGCCTACCACAAGAGCCTAAACTGAGAGAACTAGTTGGGAAGTATCAGGACATCTTCGATATTGAAGTAGGCAGAGGTGGTAGAACAGAGATGGTTCAGCACAAAATTGATACTGGAAATGCCCGACCAATCCGACAATCAGCCAGAAGACTTCCTCTCGCCAGTGATATGGAGAAAGACGGAGTCATCGAGCCATCCGACAGTCCTTGGTCCTCTCCAGTAGTACAGGTAAAGAAGAAAGATTGTTCAACCTGGTTTTGCGTTGATTATCGTCAACTCAACAACGTGACGAAAAACGACAGTTACTCTCTCCCGAGAATAGACGACACGCTAGACACGCTGGCGGGTTCTACGATTTTCTCGACTCTAGATTTGAAGAGCGGATACTGGCAGGTAGAACTGACCCAGGAAGATCGAACTGATGTGGTTTTAATGAAAGCTTTTTAAGTTCAGCACTGACGTTGAAATCTTTTAATGTATTTTTGAACCTCCTCCAAGTTCGCACTCAGATCCAGCATTGAATTTCTGTTGGAAGTTTCCGGAATTCGCGCAGGCTCCATTCGCTTTTCAAACTCACTGAATTTTTTTTTCTTTTTTCGTGTTTATTCTGTCTAGCTCTGTTTCGACGGTTCCCATTCTTTTTTCCAACTGATTCGCCACACCACAAACTTCTTCTTTCAAGCTTTTCAAATTTTCTAGAAGTTCCTCCCTCAGACCATTCGTAATGTAATTGCGATATGTTATCCGTGATGGAAAAGCGATGTGTTTTTGCGATAAAACTACGATGTAATGCGAGATGACATCGAAGGGATGTAAATATATGACATCACAACTATGTTCATTTATTATGCAGAGGTGAGGTATTAAATAGGAAAAAATGTCAGTGAAGAAAAGCCTCAGAAAAAAAATATAAATAAACATTTATTTTCAATAAAAAATTAACAAAACAGAAAATAACAAGATGAATCTCTAGCAAAATATTATAAAAGTTTATACCTTTTATATTTTTTGTGTGTCTTTCCTACCATTTCTGGACATCCTTTGTTTTGAATACCTAAACCAATTAAAGCATATTTCTTCTACTATTTTAATATTTTCTCCATGCACCTCTTAGTACAACATCTGATAACCCAGAGATATGCCATATAACATCTAGAGATGCCATGTCGCAGATGAGTTTGCTTTTGTACATCGCACTGATGCAACATTCGTGATATCGCAGTGTTGCCTCATCATGTCATCTTAGAGATGTCATGTCCCAGATGGGTTTGCTTCTGTACATCGCAGCGATGGATCATTCGTAATATCGCAGAGTTGCCTCATCGTGACATCTCAGAGATGTAATGTCACAGATGTATTTGCTTATAAACATCGCAGCGATGGAACGTTTGTGATATCGCACTGTTACCTAAACGCGACATCTCAGAGATGTCATGTCACAGATGTGTTGGCTGGGATATAATTACTACTATGATACTGCTTAATTGATCGATAGTTTTTGATTACATAACAATGGATTGTCATCTTTAAGATGTCCAGAATTGGTTCGATTTTGGTCCATTGTGAACTTGAATTGGACATGAAACGGATGTCTTAAAGATGTCCTGATTTGTAACAACGGACGTCTTAAAGACGTCTTGAAGACGCAATCACAAAGTTACTGAACGTCCTTGAGATGTCCCAAATGTTTTTTGTGGATGTCTTAAAGATATCTTTAGGACGTCTCTGTGCTATCTTGACTATTCTATCATCACAATAATAGTATCTAAGTCTAAAATTAATTATGTAGAAACAAAAATCTGAGAAACTACATTTGATTTATAGGTTATGAATAACGAACGCCTGTGTAAATAAGGGACGAACTGACAAAACCGCAAGAGTGGTCGGTAGCGAGGCGGTTGGATGCCGGTGTTCTATAAACTTCAATCAATCAATCATCTTTATTTCTTTAGGTTTTCACAAATAAACATAGAAATGCGTCAGATGCTTGCATTTGGCTAGGCTCGAATCCTGGAAAACGAGAAAATTTTACTGAATTTCATAGGAGTCGATAGGCAATGTGAGTTGTCTAGATGCCAATCCCGACGTCTGGCGCTTGCGTGGAGTTCTCGCCGAACGCCCGGGGTGGTGCTGTAGGTTTTTTGGGTTTTCCTACAGCTTTCATTAAAACCACATCAGTTCTATCTTCCTGGGTCGGTTCTATCTGCCAGTATCCACTCTTCAGGTCTAGGGTCGAGAAAATCGTAGAACCCGCCAGTGTGTCTAGCGTGTCGTCTATTCTCGGGAGAGGGTAACTGTCCTTTTTCGTCACGTTGTTGAGTTGACGATAATCAACGCAAAAACGGGTTGAACCATCTACTACTGTACCTGTACCTGTACCTGTACTACTGGAGAGGACCAAGGACTGTCGGATGGCTCGATGACTCCGTCTTTCTCCATATCACTGACTACGTTGTCAGCCTCTTACTTTTTGGCGAGAGGAAGTCTTCTGGCTGATTGCCGGATTGGTCGGCATTTCCAGTATCAATTTTGTGCTGAACCTCCTTTGTTTTACCACCTCTGCCTACTTCTATATCGAAGATTATTTTCGAGGAGAGTTCATCTGGTTGATTTGAAGGTCAGTGAAATGAAGCGAGAGCTCGAGTTCGATGATGAATCAACTTGAAGAAACTATCAACTCTGTGAGCTTAAAAGAAGAACTTCAACAAAATTCGGTGAGTTTGGAAATTACAGTTCTACAAAATTCAATGAGTCTAGAGGAAAAGCTTCTACAAAATTCGGTGAGTCTGGAAGATAAACTTCTAGAAAATTCGAACAGTTTGAAAGAGGAACTTCAAGAAAAATTTAAAGAAAATTCGAAGAGTTTGAGAGAAGAGCTCCTGGAAAATATATCGCTGTTATATCGCAGAGAACTTATCTATGTTTTTATTAACTATTATAATTTATAGTTTCTTTTTATTTTGCGCACATAACATGCGGTCGTCTGCCCTCCGCAGCCAAATAAGTTGAATCGACCCCTCTGTCTCCTTTTTGATATTTGGATGTTATCGGCAGCACCTAGAACATAAATTATACAATTTTCATAGTTAGGAAACAAATGAAAATAAAGATTAGTGAAAATAATTATTTTGATTTTTCAAATTTCATAAATTGAGGGGTTATAAAAATCTAATGTAAATAAATAAGTGACTTTAATAATAAAAATGGATTTCATTGACATTCATCAGCAATTACGACATAAAGGAAAGATACAGCAAGCTGAGAAAGTATAAACCCATTTCAAGTTTAGATAACGTCAACTCACTATTTGGGATATAATTGTGATGAAAGAAATTGGCCTCAAAACATTTTCTAGTCAGGATAAAAGATCACTTAAATTTTTTTTGTATAATGAAGCACATACCATAAGGTCATGATTTTTTATAAAGATGTTTTTGATGGGCAAAATGGGGAGCTGTGGCTGACCAAGTTAGTAAGATTAGTTTTTCAACCTTCAATGCCATTGCGTTAGTATCAGTAGAACATTTGCCATCAACTTCGTATGGTTTTTGTATCTTGGCCCGCATATATTTTTGGAGACTATAATAGCCGTATTTATTTAGTAATATATAGTTGACTTACCTTGATATATTTTGTATTTCTTAAACGTCCGTATAATTCAAACACAACCCGCATCAACAAAACTATAAGAAATAACACGACGAAACAAGAACACAAAATGGCGGTTGGCAATGGAAAGGACCTTCTTTACGTGCTCACTGTATAATTATTATCAGGCTGAGTTAGGTCGTGTCCACGTTCTCACCCGAAGTAATTCAGAAAAAGTTTTCAACCAGTCGAAAAGCTCACAACTTTTTAAATTGAAAGAGTTTTTGTTCGGTTTGTTGAAGTTGGATGAAGAGAGCTCACTTTTTCGAAATGCGTCCGAAGAGTGGAAAATATGTATATTTATGCTTTAAGAGAATAAGATGAAACGCTGCTAGTAACCAAGTAGTTGATGCCTCAAAAAATAATATAACAAAAGTATCTGTAACAGTCATTTTTATTTACACATTTGACATAAAATATATAAAATTTCTTTACATTATGATTACACTTAGTGTACGGAACAAAATTAAAATATATTTCTGAGTAGTTGAAAAAAAGTGCAAAATGGCATTATAAAAACTTATAAAGTAAAAAAGTTCTTCAAAAGGAACTTATAAAAAAAAACATGCACTCAATGTTTCAAGTAATTACTGAAACTTCAAAAGAGAGTGTGGTCATATAAGATTTTGAAAATTTTTTAGAACGTCTAAAACACCCTAAAAACATTTAATTTGTTACACTGGTAAACTTACAAAATAATAGTAATACTTTACGGTAGTGTTTCGCTATAGTTTCAAAATTATCCTCAAAGGAAAAATGCATAACCACTCTGCATTCTGGTAAACAAATTCGTCAGATGAATACAGAAATTGATAAGGAAACTATCAATAATACATACCATGATAACTGCAGTTTCTCGCAAAGCATGTTATCGATTTCACAAAGAAAATATTTTCAAATGTTTTCTTATGGAGTAAGTCAGGTTTCTCAATTCCACATTAATTCTCTATTCTAATATGGAAATATGGTGAATATATAATTGCTATAGTGTTATTGTAACTCTTGAAATGAGTATTTATTTGCACAAAATTTAAAAAGAGTCAGTGAGAGAATTATTACTTGCATAAAATAATATATTAGTAATCTCACGTATACAACAGTGTTAAACTTAGTTTCAAACCAGATTAACACTGTGCAGGTTGAGAAGATGCGGAATATTTAATTTCGTAGAGTTCATAAACACAGGATGAAAAAAAAAACTGAATATCGCAAGTTCTGGGTAAAAGGAGTTGAAAATGTTTACTGAGCAAAAATGTAAAATATGTTTCCGTGAATTAATTTTACACTATCTTAAATTATTAATTAGTGCAAGGCTAGCTGGTTGTGGTTTAGGTGTAACTCCATCTTACGTTTCCTCTACAACTGCTGTAGATATTATCGAAGGCGATCTGGCAATACTAGGCACGTCTCAACTTGAGACCAAAATGGAAAATAATTCCGATCAATCATCAGATCGTAGAAAACAGTCGGAATCAAAGGAGGCTCCACCTCCGTTGGCAGGAATAAAAGCAGACAGACATTCCCGTTGCCCGTTGCCGAATCAATTAATATCGTGCGAACCAGACGAGCACTTCAACAGATGTGGGCGAAAGAAACATCTGGTAGAACACAGGAAACCACTAATGACTCAGAAATCATCAGTCTTGAATGCCTACTTTCTCTAATAATTTGGATATATTGGAAACCCTATAATAGAGAATTAGTTGATCCACAATAATACTGCATGGCTAAAATAATTGTGTCTAAATCAGAAAATGACCCCAGACTGCATGGTCATAATTATTTATCTCATTGTAATATAAAAATCGACGATTAATATTAAGAACAGTACTAGACTCTTCCAATATTTTCATAACTTTGTTACTACACTTATACAATCTCCAATGGAGTATTGAAATATGTGAAGTGTTACTAAACATATGTTATTTCAGTTCATATATCACATTCATATTTATGTTTACATTAACTTATATCACTACAATGAGTATCAGCAGTTCATCAAGGTCAAATTTTAATTCTGGTGATATACAATTTATATTGGGAAGTGAATTAATACAAAACTTGATCACAAAATACCGATGACTTTGATACATATATTTTTTGAAGTACTGTTATTCACTGTACAGTGCAAAAACTGAATACATTTAATGAAAATGTGATTTCGGCTAAAAACATTTCAGTCAACACTTGGGCTAAGACGAAGTGTTTCTAGACAACTCTCATTCTTTATCATGCCAACATTCCCAATCAATCATTACTCATTTACAAAGAATTATTATTGATTTATAATTTTCTGAGATGATTATGTTCAGTGAAAATTCCACCAGATTCCTAATGGGAACTTTAAGACTAATATAATTTCAGGTACAAAATGAATAGTTGAATACAAATAATATTCACAGCCAAATGTTCAAGGTTGGAAACGTTTCCGATATCAGTTTTGTCTAAAGTAGATGTAGATAAGTGTCACTGATGAAACATTTACTCACATTTTCTTTTTCATTTAGAAGGAATGGTCACATATATGTTAAGTATGAATGTAAAAATAGGACAATATTCAACTTTTGTGTTTTTTCGAATCATGATAATAATTTCGAGAAGAATCAAGTATAATTATTTGTCTGGTAAAAATTTTAGTCAACATTTCTTGATGAGCAAATTGAATTGTCTTTCTTTTTACTTCATTCAGTTTAGCACTTCAACATTTGCTTGGATTCCCGACAGCATTAGCGGATACAGGTGGTGGGGGACGCAGGAGGACATCCAACACATCAGTATAAATTTTAGCATAAATTCGGTTTGATTTCCTACTAGACCAGGTATAATACCTATATCTCTTGTTTCTTATAATATGTTCCTACTTTAGAATTTGTTATTACATCAATGAATGAGAAAGGAGATTGAATACACTTTGTGACCTTAAACAACTTCCCCCCAGAAATTTATCCTGTATCCGCCTCTAACAGATATTTTGATGTCTACTGGCCATTACTAGTTTTTAGTAAGAATTTAAAGATATAAAAAAGGTAATCAAGTAATACTCCCCCAATAACTAATGGTAGAGGACAGCTAATATTATTATTTGTGTGGCGCTTCGGGCCGACTTAGTGATTATTAGTATAGGAAAACCGAAAAATCTAGAGCACCACCCCGGGTGATCCGTGCGTTCTCTGAGCATAGACGTCGGAAATGGCATCCAGGCAACTCACGTCACAACAAGGCATGTGGCTGCCTAAGGATACCGATGCAAAAATCAGTAAGTCACCCCAGAGCACCGAAGCAAATAATAATAATAGCCGTCTTCTACCTGCACAGGCTATGGCTTTGGGTATTTCATTTATGTTTATGAGGCAGTATCATTATTATTTGTTAGAGTGAATGTTAGTGACGAAAATCAAGTTACAATTTGAACTGGTTTCTACGTTTCAAGCAGTCTTTCACTTTTGGTTATGTATTCCAAATTCAAAATGCCGCAGAAAGTACTATTCAAATATTATTTATTGAAAACTGTTCAACACAGATATAGCTTTGATTATATATCTATCAATTGCAATCCTTTGAAAATAAATTTGTACATAACATTTCAGAGGATCAGTATATTAAAGGATAATTATGGGAATGCCCAGTTTTCAGTCTTACTTAATAATTTTTGAAACTATGTTATTAAATAAAATGATATCATTATTGATGAAATCAAACAAAAAAATACTGCAAATCCTGCGAAAATACTGAATGAAAAAAACTAAACTACTGCTCTTCAATGAAATCGTCAAAATATTCATCGGTTAAAATCATATCCTCTGGATATTCAATTTTTATAGGCTTTCTACATACAAAAAATACACTATCATATTCATACTGTAGCATTGATTCAGGATTCTGACAATATTTTGACTTGACACCAGTTTGGCACTTTTCCAAATGAAAGCCTACATTTTCAATAACTTCTAACAGAACGTTCAAACTAGGTTCAATACTATTTTCATTTTTCATATCTGAGTAGTGGTATAGGAGGGGTCCTAAATTAATCCATAATCCACCAGGTTTCAAAATATTATAAATGGTTTCAATGAATTGTACAACATTTTTCGCACAGTCTATAAAAAAGCAAGTCGCAACACAATGCCACTCATTATGGGAAGTATATACCTCGAGAAAATCTCCAGCTGTCATAGAAAATCTGCCATCTAATGTCGGCGTTGGAACAACATCAGGAAATCTGAAAATTAAAATAGTCAATTATCAACCAGTTCCTCTAGAATATAATATTAATAATAATAATAATTGCGAATTGCTGCAAATTTAAGACGAGCTCACCACACACTAAATCAAGGCGTGCTGTATACCATCAAACAGCACTGTCTTGATAGGATAAAAATGTTGATGGTTGCAAAAAAGTCACTGGTGAGGCGGGCGAAGAGCATCGCGAAAAACATGAAGTTCCGCAACAAACCTTCTCGCCTATTCCAAGAGCCTCCACGTGTTGTGGATAACCCGCCGGCGGCTGATCGAGTAGAAACCTTCGGGACAAACATTTATTAGTTTCCGCAACCACTCAACGTAGATACTCCAGCCCTAGCGCAGTTCGAAGCCTACTGCAGGGGGCTTCGTCAGCCTGAGTTCAATGAACTGCGCAATCCGATAACCTCGGAAGAAGTTCGACGGGCCCTAAAAGGCTCTAAGAACTTTGCTGCTCCAGGCCCCGATGGCCTAAATAACTATTGGTGAAAAAAAATTCCATGTACCCACCACCATCTAGCAAGAGTTTTCAACTCATGGCTAGATGGGGAGCAGCAGACTCCGGATTGGTTTATCGAGGGGCGAACCGTGCTAATCCCCAAAAACGGAGATTTGTCCTATCCGAAAATCTACAGACCGATAACATGCTTGAACGCATGTTATAAGATGTTTACACGGCAAATAATAATAATAGCCGTCCTCTACCCGCACAGGCTATGTCTTTGGGTACACTCTACGAGTGTTTATGAGGGAGTATTATTATTATTATCTTATACATGCGAATACTCTCCGCAGTTGAGCCGGTGTATGAACGGATATATGAGCAAAGAGGGTCAAAGAAGGGGGTCGCTGGCTGCAAGGAGAACCTGCTGATCGACAGATGCATCACGCAGGACTCCGTGCAGTATAAGCGTAACCTTTCATTGGCCTGGATCGATTGTCGCAAGGCATTTGATACAACATCGCATGAGATTATCATGCATTCGCTCAGATGCTTTGCGGTACCCGATCAAATAGTGAGATGCATTGAACAGCTGATGCCGCTCTGGAGGACTCGCTTTACCATAACATCTGGTAAATTCAGAGTCCAAACAGAGCAGGTTATTCTTAGAAGGGGCGTGTTTCAGGAAGACTCCCTCAGTCCTCTTCTCTTCTGAAAAACCCGCGGATACAACTGCGGTACCCCCAGCAACCGGAAGCATAAGGTCACCCATCTGTTTTACATGGATGACCTTAAACTTTATGCCTCCGGAGAGAAGGACCTTCATCAGTCCTTAAGGGTGATGCAGTACACGCATGCTATCGGAATGGAGTTTGGGATCGACAAATGTGCCACGGTTCATCTCAGAAGAGGACGATGCGAGGAATACGGAGAGGACGTTCACCTCGTAGACGGAAGCATCCTACATCATCTGGATGCCCGAGAGACGTATACCTACCTAGGGGTGGAACAACGCCACACCCAAGAGGTAGCTACTATCAAAAACTCTCTCCGCGGCAAGTATCAGCACAAACTACGACAGATCTGGTCATCAGAACTGTCGGGGAAGAACAAAGTTGCTGCAACTAATATGCTTGCTTCCGAATCTACTTTACTCCTTTGGAGTAATGAAATGGACACAGGAAGAGCTGCGACAACTTGACGTAAAAAATTCACAAAATGATGCATCTTCATAGGACCTTGCATCCTAAATCGTCTGTTCCACGGTTATACTTCCCCAGACAGCGAGGAGGCCGTGGACTTTTGAGTTTGGAGGGTCTACACAACAGAATGGTATTGGATGGAGCCTGTAAAGTCATCAGGAGTTCAGATCCCCTTCTCTGCTTGGTATGCGATCATGAAAAAGCAGGGATTGGAGTATTTCTTTTCAAGGCAGCAACTCGTGCGCCGATGAACTCGGTCTCGTATTCGACATTGAACGGACGAACCCAAACTCTGTCACCGAGTTGGAACCCGTTCAGCAAAATGCCCACGTGAAAGCTGCGGAGTGTGACAGGCTCCTGCAGCTACATAAGGATAAGCCAATGCATGGGGTCTTCTTCAAGATCATTGAAGACCTTGGCTTATCCAGAAACCTGACATTTGCTTTTCTCAGGGCAAGTGGGCTGAAGTCGGAAACCGAGGGATTCATAATGGCTTGCCAGGATGGTGTCTTCAACACCCTCGTCTACCGTAGTCTCTGACACTAGATGCAGAGCGGGTCGTGGGGCAGCTGAGACCATAATGCATTTGCTGTCAGCTTGTCTAGCTTATGCGGTTTCAGCCTATATCCACAGGCATAACGCGGCCCTACGAGGGTTGTACTACTATCTACGACACTCGTACGGTGTAGAAGGCGAGTCACCGGTGTTGCCTTATGCTCCGGGGGATATTGAGTCCGTTGTGGAGAATGAGAAGTGCCGAATCTATTGAAACTACTCATTCCCCACCCTCAGGCAAATACAAGCCAATAATCCTGATGTAGTCCTTCTCGACCATCAAAGTAGGACAATTTTCGTCACTGAGTTTTCAGCTCCTGGCGAAACGAACATCGTCCGAAAAGAGGAGGAAAAACGGACTAAATATCGAGATCTTCTCTTTGAACTCTGCAGGCTTTATCCAAACCATTCTGTCAAGATGGTGGTTCTGATAATAGGGGTCCTTGGTGGAATGATGGACACACTGCTCTCAAACTTGAAAATCATACCGGCTTGCCATGATGCGGCAGAAAACTTGGCCGGAAGAATGCAGAAGGCCGTAATTTTTGGTTCACTCCGTCTTCTCTGGGCACTCTTAGACCCAGTAATCACTCACTCCACGGACGTGGGAAGTGTTTACTGTTAGTTACACACCAGCGCGCCCTCCGGTTGTATCGGAGCTCCGGAGACAGGGCCTGACTGGTACATTCCTTATGGAAAAAAAAATCATAATACTTCCTCATAAATACTCGTTGAGTGTACCCAAAGGCATAGCCTGTGCGGGTAGAGGACGGCTATTATTATTATTTGCCGTGGCACTCCGGGGCCACTTACTGATGTTTTAGGTGATGTATTCACTTTTCAGCTGTAGGAAAACCTACAGCACCACATCGGTCGGTGTGCACTCCAAGCTAGCACTAGACGAGATTGGCATCTAGACAACTCACAATACACTTGCTTTTCAACAAGGCATGCGGTCGCCCATCGATCCGATATTAAGTAGTTGAGAAAAAGTCTCTTGTACCTACATCGGGCTCGAACCGACAATCGCTAAGCTGGAGTTTCAAACGGCCTGTGCATTAGACCGCTAAGCCACCGACCACGAATATGAGATGAACAAATAAATAAAAATGGTTTTAGGTGATACTTGATACTGGAACAAGTTTTCATATTCACTATTAATTGAACCTCGATTTGCATTACCTTACTAACTACAATTCCGCCAATTGCCAATTCAGATATTTTGTGGGTATGTCTGTATTTCATACACGTACGTAGGTATGTTCTCTGTCGAGGTATACAGTTTCATGAATGTGAGTAAGCTTTGAGATAACAATTATTGAAATATAAAACCAAACGATACCGGAGACATCATAAGGAGCAGAACAATTCATGGTGTTACTTCAATTTCAGTTCAAGTCTGTTGGTAGAAGTTGGAATAGAGAAATATACCGTTTGACACAGACTCATGGTACAGGCCCTTTTCTCCTTTGTTTCTGTAGCTATATTTCTGAAATTGGGAGCATTGAATATGCTCACTAAAGGGGCACTTTTTGACATATTTGGAAAAATAATCCAACTTCTGGTTTTTCCCGAAATGACATCAACTTTCGATTTTGAAATGGGACGCCCTGTATATTGTAACATTTTTGAAATCTGCATAATTTTCTGAATCCAATGATACCTCATAGTTGATATTTCATTCGTCAGAACACCCATTTTATTTTTCGATCTAGCCATGAACTGTAAAAATTCGAACGAGTTCAAATATATTGTGCCAGAGAGGTATCAACAATGTGAAAGAATACGGGGTACCCTCCTCTCTAAGCGTTTCCACCAAGTGGAAAATAAAGGGCAAACATCTGTCAGAAAACAACTACTTCCCTTGCAAGCAAGCACTTGCAACTGGGTCTTCTTGGAAGAAAGTTGCACAAATATCTGTCAGATGTAGTTCAATGTCCGTCGTGGTATTAGCCAGGGAAGTAGTTGCTTTCTGACAGATGTTTGCTCTTTATTTTCCACTTGGTGGAATCGCTTAGAGAGAAGGGTATTCTTTCGCCATGAACTCCTTAAAATTATTCCAAATAGTCAAAATAATGCTACACTACCGTAATTTCGATATAAAAAGTATCGTGGTTCGAAATACGTGCCAAAAAAGTAAACCACAACCCTTTTAACTTTTTTCTGTGCAACCAATACGAACACGATAATGGAGTTTAGAGAAGTTTAAGTATCTTCTCGGTTCAATAACAATAAGTTATCAAGGTGGCTATGGAACACAAACAACAATTTGACATTTCGACTTTTACGGAGATCTAGTCAATATTTCATCCCACTGATAGAGCTCCTAAATTTCGAAGGCTCAAAGACTTGGTTCAAATGTAAGTAAGTACAGTTAGGTTTTCTCTCACAATTCAATTAATAACGAAACAAAATAAAAAAGAAAAATCTTATAACAGCTGTTCGATATGTCCACCACCAACATCCAAAAATTTTCGAGCTCGTTTGGCGGGATTTTGAGTAGCATTGTTCAATTGTTGAGGCGTTATACTTTGAATGGCTTGTCCAATTCTTAATTCTAGGTCATCGCGGGTCGTTGGGTAGGTTTTGTAAACGATGTTTTCCAAGTGACCCAAATAAAAATCTAAAGGGGTTAAGTCAGGTGATCTTGCAGGCCACCTAACAGGACCATGTGTTCCGATCAACTTTTTTCCAAATCGGTCACGAAGGTAAGCCGTCACGATCTTACTATTGTGCGGAGGTGCACCATCCTGCTGAAAGAACAGTCGATTTTCCAGATTTAGCGGTGAATTTTCTAAATAATCTTCAATTTCATTTCTGAGGAAACTTAGGTATCTACCACCATTGAAAGGTCCATCAAATATTATGGGACCAATTAGCCATACATTAAATCCAAAACGTTCTTGGAAATTCCCCTACCTAAATAAACGCTGATTCTCTTGCGTCCAATATCGAGTATTTTGTTTGTCAAATAAACCAAGATTGGTGAATCTTGACTCATCGGAGAATACAATTGTTTTCAGAAACTCATTATTTTGCTGTACATTATCGTAGTACCCACCTGCAATATTCCATCCTTCTTATACTATTGTCTTCGTATTTTTTCAAAAAAAAATTCTGACACTTTCACGACTGGTATCCAACTCGGAAGCCGATCTCCCTAAGAGATACTGTTTTGTCGATTTCCACTCTCATGAGAACATTTATCTCCATGTCTTCAGACACAATATTATGCTCAGTACTTACCAACCTCAGGCTCTCTTCTGAACTGTTCTTCAAGACGCTTGAAATAATTAATTTCGAGCCGGACACTGTCGTTCGGGGTATCTTTCCGAGTACAGCTATTGAGCAACAACTGGATTTTGCCGACATTCCCCATACACTAAAGCATATCCACTTTTTCGTTTCAGTTATAAACTGGTGCAATTCTTAACTTATTTCTATTATTAATCCGATCAATTCAATAATGTATTCAGTGACTAACTGGCAATTGCAGATTATCGAAACTTCAAATTGTTATTTGTGTTCCTAGCCACCTTGATAAATAAAATTATTGTCATTGAACCGAGAAGATACTTAAACTTGTCTAAACTCCATTAACGTGTTTGTGTTGGTTATACAGAAAAAAGTTAATATGGATTAATACCCCATCGATGGTACTTTCGAATGACGTCAGATTACCATTATGATACCATTTGAAAAAATGGAGTTTCGAGTAAAAAATTTGGTTCAATTTTTTGGTACGTATTTCGAACCCCGATACTTTTTAAATATTTAAATCGAAATTACGACAGTATAATAATGATAAACAACAATACTCCCTCATAAATACTCGTTGAGGTTACCCAAAGGCATAGCCTGTGCGAGTAGAGGACGACTATTATTATTATTTGCCGTGTAGCATTATTTTGATTATTTGGAATAATTTTAGGGAGTTCATGGCTCAGTAGATCGAAAAATAAAATGAGGTGTTCTGACAAATGAAATATCAACTATGAGGTATCACTGGATTCAGAAAATTATGCAGATTTCAAAAATGTAATAATATACAGGGTGCGCTTTTGAAAATCGAAAGTTGATGTCATTTCCGCAAAAACCAGTAGTTGGTTTTTTTCCAAATGTCAGAAAGTGTCCTATAGTGAGCATATTCAATGTTCCAAATCTCAGAAATATAGTTACAGAAACAATGAGTGTGTCACACGGTATAGTTTCTGGTGAGTTTTATATGATCAGGTTTCAGAAATATATCATTTCTGGAGCATGTAATTCTATAAAGTATTTTTCAATTATTATCATATTTTATTATCTGCTGATTTTGTTGATAGGAACAGTAACGGTATTCACAAGTCTTCATTTTACTTGAATGAATACAATCCTTTATCACAACACTAAACATTATAAAGAAGGTTATCAACTGTCACAAACCAAACTCTTGACCCCCTTTTTCATGAAACAAAACAACAGATATCATTATTTAACAATCAGACTAATAGGTGGGCTTCTTAATGACCCTCCTAGAATGTAACCGAAGATAAAGCATGTGCGGGCGAGGACGGCTATTATTATTATTTGTCGTGGCACTACCACATTACACTTGCTTTCCAACAAGGTCTGCGGTTGTCTATCGATAGCGATACACCTGTGAACAAATATTTATGTAGGTACATTTCTCAAATCAACCTCAAATGTAAGCGCCCGACCCCAGATTGCTCGGCTATCCAGCTACCCTATGATATATGTATTTGTTGAATTGTTATTTCCATCAACGGGCTGCGCCCTTATCTCACCAGTAACCCTCAGAAGTCTTCGAGACTTGTGCGAGCTAGGGATTTCCAAAAATTTTTATCATAATCGAAACACGTTTCGCTACACGGTAGCTTTATCACGCGATATTAGTACACCAAAGTCAGTTACGTTGATACTTAGCTTAAACAAGATGTATATTGTCTTACGCAACGTAGAAATACCAAAGGACCAAAAATTTAGTTGTAGATTTGCTCAATTGCTTCATCCATTTCAATTTTCCTGAATGAACTTGCAACTGAAATGAACTTTGAATTAATAACAATAATCAATTATTTTCCGAACTCTCTAACAATGTTAAAGGTCCTCAATATTTTGATATTCCCTCTGACCAGTGCCGGACTGGCCAGGTGAGATAGTGAGAAAAATCTCACGGGGCCCACCCCCGATTTGGGGTCTCGGGGCCCCTAGGAAAGCAGACCTGGAAACAATAATTTAAAATTAATTAAGAAAAAAGGTCAAATGTCGAAATTGGTTATTGCCAGAAACATGACAAACGCAAATATTCACTTTCGATTTGGTAGGATTTCTTGAGGACCTCTTGCAATGTGGCAACAGTGATGCGCGAGTATGTATGGTCGGTGAGCGGTATTGGTTTTGGCGCGCGGCGCGCTGGATTACTGATTAGTCGTATGCGAGACACTGAGACAGCAGAGAGTAAAGCCTGCCTGTGTCCAAAAATAATTTTATTTGGCGTAGTTGCAAACGCGGCCAGGTAAATACAACTCTATATATCGGGTCGCTCAAAGTTTGATATGTTCATTTCATTTTTTACTCTAAGACAAGTGTAGAGCTGATCTTGCACCTTAATCATTAATAGTACGAAAACCAATAATATGTTGAAATTTCCGTATGCGACTCATGAAATAGAATGAACCTGGTAATTGGGGGCCCCAATTTTTCAAAATCTCACTTGGAAAAGATAGGCCAGTCCGGCACTGCCTCTGACCATAAACTCTATTTTTCAGTGTACCCCTTAAGAACGCAACCATAACATTAAAGTCTGTATACCTTGCCAGTCACCTCACCCGCCGATTATTCCCTATCAATTTGTCACCAAACCTTCCAGTCAGATAATTAAAAAACTTGTCTGGTATTGTGAGGTGGAGCACCATTATGTTGAAACCAGATGTTGTTATAGCTAGCCATAGGTAGATCATCAAAATAGTCTTTGAAAATCGACATTAAAAACTGATTACAGGTTTCTCCATTCAGAATTCCGTCAAATAAATAAATCTATTTTTGTAAATGCCTGCCCACAAGTTAATACTAAATCGCACTAGCGGTCGAATTTCTCAGAACTGCCTGGTGTTTATGCTCCAAATGTGTTCGCACTTTCATGTGTCCAAATTTTTCCTAGAAACACAGGAAAATCAGGTCTTCTTATTAGCCGGTAAACGAAAAGAAATCCACACAGAGGGGTGGAACAACAGATTTTCCAGCCTTGCAAAAAGGCGAATCTGTCACCAGGTTAGTTCGTTCAGGAACAATCGAGTCATAAAAATATAAAAAATCGTCTTTTTTGGTCGTCGACGATGAACATTCCACAGGATAGGTTAAAACTTTTATTGGTATTGTGAAATGAATCAAATATGGTCTAGTTTCTTTAACATGACACACAGTTGAAATTTCATTACTTTTTGTGTACTGGCCATTGTTATCGCATATAGGGGTATTTTTTCTGGATTTTTTTTTTCGTTTTTTTTTCCTAGATTCTTATTAGCCCATTACAAAATTCTAATCGCCTTTCAGAATCATTTGGATGCAATGTTTGAGATATGTGTATTTGTAACATTTGAAAGCGCTTTTTTTGAGTTGTCTCCAAGCACTTGTATGACAAACATTCATAAAGGAGGACATGTAGAATTTCTCCGGTTCATATACAGGGTGTTTCCTAACTACGGTTCCTAACTGCAGGACTTTGAAATTTAAAAAAACAAAAAAAAATTATTGGCATTTCGCGGTGAAGCAACGAATATTTTACAAACCCTCACCGCGCAAGAAGAACAGGACTATGATCAACTCGTAAAACATCTGGAATTACGGTATGGTCAGATTCACCAAGTAAAGTCCGGATGATTGAGGAAGTTCCACAGGAGCCTGCTAATATCGAGGCTGTCATGAGAGAAGTGATAATGGAAGTGTTGCCTGAGAAAAGACTGATACGATACCGAAATTGCAGAAAACTTGGGCACGTGCGTAACAAATAAATGTCCAACATACGAAAAATTGACACCGCCGAAGGTCGAGAAAGAGCAATCGTAGCATCGGCCTGTATACAGCAAGCTCCAGTAAACAAAGCATATGTCGCTGTCAACGATAAAACAAAGGTACCTTTGTAGACGGTTTCTTCAACAACGAGCATTGCACCATGCTGCTAGATACAGGTGCGATCACAACAATCCTTGGGATTGCTTTTGCTAAAACAACAGCGAGAATTGAACCGTCAACCTGGAGACTACGCACAGCAATGGGAGAACCAGCCATCATATATGGTGAACTACTAATTGAACTGACTTTAGGTAGCACTAAAGTGAAACACCGGGCTCGAGTAGCGGACATCGAGGATGATGCAATCATAGGGATGGACATCCATGAACTCTGGAGGTTTTGAGTTGAATTTTAGATATGGCGTCCTTCGCATGAATGTTAGTGAAATGATTCGTGTCCTGCTGGCTGAAGATGTGAGCGAACCATATTGTAGGCTCGCCTGGATGGGGGTGCGAGCAGCGGAAACGTGGTGATGTTCGAGCCCTAACTGTTTGATGAGAAAATTGGACGAGGAATCGGACTAGGAAAGACCTTGTTGCGAGTTGATGAATTCGTCCTGGTAAGGGTAAGGAATGTCAATCAATATCAGGTGATTTTGAAGAAAGGGACAATTTTGAGGCACTGTTTGTCAATTTTCTCTGTGATTATGACTGTACGCGGCACTGTTAGCCAAGCTAGTAACTTGCCAGCAGAACTGGAGAAGTTAGTTGCCATCTCGTCCAAGGACATGGGACCAGCACAACATCCCAAACTAAAAGAATTAGAGAAAGTATCAGGACATCTTCGATACCGGAGAAGGCAGAGAGAAGAAAGGTGGTTCAGCATAAGATCGACACAGGGAATGCCCGACCAATTAGGCAATCAGCTGGAAGATTTCCCCTTGCCAAGAAGGAAGAGGCTGACAAAATAGCCTGCGACATGAAAAAAGAAGGAGTCATCGAACCATCTGACAGTCCCTAGTCCTCTCCAGTCGTGTTGGTGAAGAACAAAGGTGGATCAACACGCTTTTGGTTTGATTATCGTTAACTGAACAACGTGACGAAAAAAGACAGCTACCCTCTCCCAAGGATAGGCGACACCCTAGACACGTTAGACGGTTCCACGATTTTCTCGATCATGGATTTCAAGAGTGAATACTGGCAGGTAGAACTGGCTCAGGACGATCGAGAAACCGTCGGCTCCGGTTTGTGGCAGTTTACAAATATGCCATTTGGCCTCTGCAATGCTCCAGCCACGTTCGAAAGACGGGTTTGAGAGGACTGTCATGGAAGACATGTCTGGTGTGTTTCAATAATATAATTATGGTCGGCAGATCGTTCGAGGACCATGTAAAAAACTTGGAAGAGGCATTCCAGCGACTGAGAAGCTCCGGACTGAAATTGAGCCCCAAGAAATGCCATCTGATCCAAAAGTACGATATCTCGGCCATGTTTTCTCTGGGAAAGGAGCAGCAGTGGACGATCAGAAAATCAAAGCTGCTAATAATAATAATAATAATACTCCCTCATAAACACTCGTTGAGTGTACCCAAAGGCATAGCCTGTGCGGGTAGAGGACGGCTATTATTATTATTTGCCGTGGCGCTCCGGGGCGACTTACTGATGTTTTAGGTGATGTATTCACTTTTCAGCTGTAGGAAAACCCGGAAAACCTACAGCACCACCTCGGGTGGTCGGTGTACACTCCAAGCTAGCACTAGACGAGATTGGCATCTAGACAACTCACAATACACTTGCTTTTCAACAAGGCATGCGGCCGCCTATCGAATCCGATATAAAGTAGTTGAGAAAAATTCTCGTACCTACATCGGATTCGAACCGACTATCGCTATGCTGGAGTTTCGAACGGCCTGTGCATTAGACCGCTGATCCACCGACCACCTAAGGAATGGCCCATTCTAAAAGACATACATCAGCTTCGAAGTTTTCTGGGTTTGTGCACTACCGTCGTTACGTGCTAGGATTTACTAACATCTCTAATCCACTGACCAGGCTCACGGAAGGGCAGACAAAGGTCCAGTGGTCTGAAGAATGCCAAGATTCCTTCAGGAAGATAATCAACGCGCCAATTCTGAGCTATCCCCTTCCTAACGAAAAATTAATTTTGGACACGGAAGCAAATAATGTGGGACTTGGAGCTGTCCTGTCTCAGATCCAGGAAGGACAGAAAAAAGTCATCGGTTAGTTCAGCAAGACCTAAGGACCCGATGCGCCAGTACAATGACTACTTAAGCAAGTTGGCCGAAGCGTATGCCCTGACTAACCAGGAAGCCATCACCGATGTCGACGTCTTGGTAAAAGAGAAAATGTCGATTTGGCGTTCTATTGGAGCTGCATTCGGTTCAAGGCAGAAATTTCGAGTCAAACCAGCTCCAGGAAATGTGTCAGATGTGTCATTCCAAAGACGAGAACCACGGCTCTACACCCACAGTTCGATGGAACGGTAGAGAGGATGAACAAGACAATAAACCGCCACCTGTCCAAGGTAGTCTCTGACCACCAGAAATATTGGTACCAAATGAAGGTTGTTCCTGATGGCGTATCGTTCCGCAGTACACGAGTCAACCGGCCAAACACATGCTAGTATAATTATGGGCCGAGAGCTGCGGCTTCCCTGTGACCTGAAGTTTGGGACGCCACCAGGACAAAATAATTCAGGAGAGGACTACGTCAACAGTGACCTTGTTTGGCTGTACAACCCTAAACGTCGCCGTGGACTTTCACCGAAGCTGCGGAACTCGTGGAAAGGTCCATACAAGATAATAAAAAGTATAAACGATCTGGTCTACCGAATATATAAGCCACCACGAGGAAAACCCAGAGTAGTCTACTTGAATAGGCTGTCCCCTTACGCTGGAAATCATGATCAACTCCGCACCTTCAGACCACCAAAGGATGAAATGACTTTCCAGAAGTTCATGTACTCAAATGGATAGAAAATTCTACATGGGGTAAATCGAGAAGAGCCACGAGACCTTTTCAAGGTACCTGCCAAATACGCACTAGCTCATAGTGTGGCCGAATATCTTCAAATGTCCAGAGGAATCGCCGTGGTATTCTCCAAGAAGTTCGGTCGAGTCCAGGAACTACGTGAACAGAACTCAGAAGTTGAGGGGTGCTACTATCTGGTTATAATAATAATATGCCTTTATTCATCATCTAAAATGTTACATAAATAATTAACAGGGATGATGAATGGGCGGGGTTCAACTATTGAAGCTGTTTTTAAACCCAACCTTGGACGTACACACCTAATTCTACAATAAAATATAATATAAATATATATGAGACAAGTAAATACAATTGATATACAATATAGACATACATATAATAGAATAAAATTTATTTAAAGATTGTAAATATTTGATTAATCCACCTTGTACATTTGCCAAAAACCATTGAAAGCGATATGGAAATAAAAAACATCATTGCCTTCGAAAAATTACTTTCAGGCGTTTTTTTAAATTTCTCAAGCTCAGATCTTTGAGTTCATGGGGTAAGGTATTATACAGTTTTGCAGAGTTGTATGAGAAACTACGAGTGTAAATTGCAGTTGTATGTCTAGGAATTAGCAAATGATATTTATTTTGAGAATCTTTATTTCGTGAGAGAAAAACCAATTTCTTCCGCAGATATACTGGAGCTCCCGATTGCAAGATCTTATGGGTTATGGTGAGGAGGTGTATTTCCCTCATTTGCTTCATTTTCA
Organism: Chrysolina americana; assembly: GCA_958502065.1. Taxonomy (NCBI): domain Eukaryota; kingdom Metazoa; phylum Arthropoda; class Insecta; order Coleoptera; family Chrysomelidae; genus Chrysolina; species Chrysolina americana. Next base: position 37,856,526 of record OY293420.1, read on the forward strand.
ACCAACCAGAGTCCTCAAAGGAGCTACTGATATGGTCATACTTGTGTATACCGTAAGCGAATCTAATGCAACTATCCTGTATTCTTTGTACCCGTAACACATTTTGTTGATCTAGGGCAGGTCCATAAATAATATCGCAGTAAGCCATTCGTGAGAATATGAGAGACTCGCAGAGATTCAATTTAAGTTTTTTTGACATCAAGTGCCTACTGGGATATAACTGCCGTAATACATTATATGAGGCCCTATATAACTGATTAACGTGTTTTATGAATCTCAGGTCAGTATCTATCCATAGACCCAAGTTCTTGCTCTCATTTACGAATTGAATGGGAATGTCATCAATTCGTATAGAAAGTGAGCTAGACACGGAGTTTCTCTTCCCTTTGGCACCGAACAACATCACTTGTGATTTTTTTGAATTGAGTTTCAAGTTGTGTGCACAAGATGCGTCAAAGATTTGTTCCAGGTTTCTGTTTATATTATCCTCGGCTATGATGACATCACTGAAACTGAATGACATAAGTACTTGGGTGTCATCCGCATAATGGTGTATACTGATTGAACTGACGTACTCATGAAAATCACATATGTAAAGGGCAAAGAGGAGTGGTCCCAAGACAGAACCTTGTGGAACGCCGTGATGTCTTCTTAGAGAAGAAGATTGGATTCCATTCAAGTTGACAGTTTGAGTTCGTCGTTTTTTTCATAAAACCGTGGGCTCCAAAGTGTCAAAAGTTTTGCTGTAGTCCAATAGACTGAGACAGGTGAAGTATCCCTCATCAATAGCTTTGAAAATATCATCGGTTATCAGACTCAATGCTGTCGTAGTACTATATTGGGGGCGAAATCCAGATTGAACATCGGTTATAAGATTCGTCAAACTAATATAAGTTGTCACCTGTTCTTTGATTATCATTTCGAATGCCTTCGAGAGAGTTGAGAGTATGCTAATTAGTCGTATATCTGACAGTTCTGTCGGATCATTACATTTCGCTAGAGGTCTTACATTAGCGTGTTTCCACAGAGAGGGAAATGTATTGGATTTAATAGCAAAATTAAAAATATATGTAATATACTCTAGTAAATGGGGCACTACCAGGTACAGCATACGAATGGAAATTCTATCGGATCCTACAGCACTGTTATATTGGTGAAATGTTCATTCAGTAAATCCAAGTTTTTGAGATGGGTAGGAATTTCAGGTGTACTTTTATCACGAAGTACGTCAAGGGATCTCAGGGTTTTCCAAGTGGAGTTTTTTTGTTTCCAAACATAATTCAAGTATGTAGCTTTCTCTCTACGTATGGCACTACCGACATAATTGCGTAAGTCCTTATAGTAATTCCATGACCCAGTCGTTTTCAGTTTTTTATATCGTCGAAAAGCTTTATGTTTGAGTTTGGGCATTTGTTGTTATCCAAGGTGACGGTGGCTTGGTTGCCTTTATCGTTCGGTAAGGGGCATGAACATTGAATACATTTACAAGTTGACTATTGAAAACAGTGAGCACCTCATCTACGTTATCAAGATGAAGAATGGTATTCCAGTTGTCCTGGTATAAGTCTCGATTGAAAGAGTTCATATCAAAGGTACTGAAGCTGCGGTAAGTGATGTATTTGACGTATTTTTTTTAGGTAAATCAATTTCACAAGTGAGTGCCAGATGGTCTGAGATACCGTCAATATCCAATACATTCATCGATGAAAAATGTTGTTGAGTTATTGACAATCATCAAATCTATTAGCGTTTGACTGTTATTCGTTACTCTAGTTGGGGTGTTTATTAACTGATCCAAATTGTATTAATTAATATTAACTAATGAATCTTTTTTACGATTTTGCGTCAACAAATCAATGTTGAGATCGCCGACTATGATAAACATGTCGCTTTCGGGTAGAAAATTGGTTATTGCATCCTCTATCTCATTCAAACAATTCGTAATGATGGAGGATGGCGGGCGGTATGTAACAGATACAACAATTGACTTTTGTTTATATTTTATAGATAACCATAGTTGTTCGAGATAAGGACTGAAGTTTGCAAATAATACAGTAGTTCAAGTAGTTTTTTATGAAAAAGGCAACACCTCCTCCAAGGCCATCCCTGTCTACATGTAGTAGTTTGTAACCCACAATAGCGAACGTTTCAATATCACTACGATTATTGAGCCATGTTTCTCCCAAGGCAACGATGTCTATATCGTTATCCAGTATACATTTTATTAAAATAACGAATCCAGTAGAGAGAGACCTGACATTGAGATGTAATAAACTGATATTTTGATGCATCTCGGTAAGTATTCCAAATGATAATTTTTTCGTTTATGAAATTATAAATTTATTGATTAACAGGAATATAGAAAAAATCTAAGAATTCCAGTGGTGAAGTTGAATGAGCAAGACTCAGACGACCTCAGACCCCCTAGAAATACTGATGATTTCAACAATATTTTTGGTGTTCTATATCTATTTCAACCTAATAAAACAAGGGCAACCGAGAGGGGTAATAAAAGGCGAAAAAAAAATAATTATTTTATTATTTATACATCAGACGTTCACACACCCATCATATTTCACCGCTTTTCCAAGCCATACATTTTCCGACATTTTACCAACGTTTGCAGACATGGCAGTGTTGCCACGCTTTTTGCATGGATATATCCAACACATTGGTAACGTCGTGTAATTAAATCTTCGTCGAATTAGTGTCAGCTTCGTACTCTTCCAACTTTTAAAAAAGCGTTGTCGTTCCATTTTTTTTTCATTCACACATCTTGTGAGTAATTATAAGGATCTACAGGGAGATATTTTTTCAGAGGTTAAGCCCTGTTTCACCCCATAAACTTCATTGTCATTACGCTAAACTGTTCTTGGTGTCCAGATTGTCTGATCATGTATGGATTTTCTAGTGCCCCAATATGAACGTTGTGGCAATACAGTACTCCGTCGCGTGTAACTTGAAATTCGACGTTAAAAATGATACAGGATAAAAATTCAGGAACCCTACTACATTGGTGCAGTATCCATCTGAAAAACTGCAAGCACCATAGAAAATCTCGAGATAGCAAACCTCTGGATATAATATGGGTATAACATATTTCCAGACAGTTGAATTGGATACATGCAAATCCTTTGCTACTTGTCCAGTACTCATAGCATGATTTTATTGAATAACATTCAAAATCTCTTCTTCCATTACTGGATTACATGCTTATGGCGGTCTGCACGCATTGTGCCTTTGAGTCTGGAATCTGTCGTATTCCCGAACGTGATGATGGGAATTTACAAGAGTTCTATGGTTGGGAAACTGGCGATTAGGAAACAAACACGATCAGACACAAACCAACTTTCAAATAGTGTCAAATGCTTCCAAAGAAACCTAAACGTCCAAATGAAAATAGCAGTCAAAGCCCACTGAGTAAAGTTTTTTTTCATTTTTTCGTTTAAAATTTTCAATTATTATGGTCGTAGCTGCGTATAAATTACGAAAGAAAAAATGTGCAAAGAAAACAAGAAATTCATTCCATGTATAAGAATACACCAGCAAAGCATTACTAAAACGCTTGACCCCTGAAAAAATACCTTCCTGTAGATTCCTTGGCATGTTTCAAATTTGATCTCAATATTTCAAAAACTAAGAGGTACTAAACAAAAAAAAATCTTGGAATTTCATCGCTCTGTACATCGGTAACGAAGTGTTTGCGGATGTACATGTTAATGTAACCTGAAAAAAACCCGCCCTTAAAATCTTGATACTGAATTTTGAGACTCCCTCTACGGAGTTCCTTAATCACTCACTGAAACTTTCAGATTAAGTCCAAAACAGAGCCATTCGCCATGTCGGTAATACTTTTTCCACAAGCTCGCTTACTTCTCTGGAACACTTCAGAAAGGATGGCGATCTGTCTCTGGTTCAGATATTTTCATGGAGACGATACTCTTCTGAACTATCATCAATCATTCCACCGCTGGCGGTCTCTTAGAGACTGACCTTTCCAAGTATTCACATCTCTTTCCCAAGTGCTTTTTTTTAGCGGGAGGCGAAACTCTGAAACTCACTACCTCTGGAGATGTTGCCTGAGGCTTACAGCCTGCAGAAATTTAAGAAAAATAACAGATCCTATCTACTTCCCCTTGGCTCTCACGATGTTCTCCAAACATTATAGCTGAAAAGTGAATACGCCACCAAACATTGTCGCGGGGAGCGCCACGTCGAATAATAAGCCGTCCTCTACCGTTACAGGCTTTGCTTTTGGGTACATTCTACGACTGTTTATGAGGGAGTATTATCATTTACCAATATGAGAAAAACTTTTAATAATAATTTATTTTCAAATCCGACTTAGGTTTTATATTGCTTTAAAAAAGAAGAAAAATTGATTGCTCGTAGGGGATGACGTGAATCTCAGTCCGTCGAAAATATTTTTTATTTAAGTACACATTTTAAAATTTGTTATGTGAAAAGTCGAAGAGTTTGGTTAGATACAGTAGATCAATGATTTTTTGTTCGATGAGTGTGGCATCGTTTCAGTACTGACAAAAATCAGTTGAAATAAATTTCTATCCTAAATGCTTAAATACATCAATTCTGCATCAAAGGAAATTCAAACGCTTTTCTAATTTTCAAAAGTTAGTAGCATGATGAAGCTAGTGGTACAAAACGCTTTTCTTGAAGTTACATTTTTTTATCTAAGAGAAGTTTCGTAGATAGTATTAAATAAATGCAAAAAACTAAAAGTTGCAATGGAACGGTCGAATTAAGGACGTATGTTGAATCTGAGTAGAAATTACTTTCTTCAATAATTTTTGAAATTAAAGAAAATAAGTCTATTTTAAGGAATGAATTTGAAAAAATATGTTTTTGTAGAAGTTGCTAAAGTCGCGTGTCCCCGTCGGAGTATGCCATTTTCATCTCCTTCAATAAGTGTACTGGAGGTTTTTCCTGACACCAAACTGCAATCTCATAACCTCGACACGTGTTTCAGTCACCAAGTGAGCATCTTCCGGCGAGAAAGATTCAAACCGAAACACGTGTGGAGTCGTAAAAATAGCGTTTTGGTGTAGGGGTACATTGATTACTATACCAAAGATTCCAAAGAATGCAATGCAAGTACATAATCTTCTTCAAAGCTAAATTTTATGAAAAGGAGAAAGATTAAGACGCCAAAAAACAGATCCCTGAAAAACATCAAGAGAAGTTTTTGCATATAATCGAAAAGTATGTTGCGAAATCGTCAGCTACTTCCTTTTTTTAATAATTTTCTGTGGATCATCACACTTTTTGAGTAGGTATATTGTTATTCAAATTTCAATAATTTAATTAATCATTTTCCATATGATTTCATTAGAAGCGTAGTTTATTCTTTTGCTTGAGAGCTGTTTTTTTTTTAATGGGATTCTATTATTCTTTGCTCTTAAATGATTGTACTACTCGGGCCCAATACCAAGAAAATAGCATGTTATCCAATTATAATATTAATATAATGACAATAATAACAATACTCCCTCATGAATACTCACAGAGTATAACCAAAGGCATAGACTGTCCGGTAGAGGACGGCTATTATTATTTGCCGTGGTGCTCCGGGCGACTTACCGATTTTTTGATGGCGTATTCACTTTTCAGCTGTAGGAAAACCCAGAAAACCTACAGCACCACCACGGGTAGTCGGTGCGCACTTCAAGATGTTTACAGAAATGTTTTCTCAAATATCAGTATTTGTTCGGAAGTTGTTCGAACCATATCCTGTCAATTCCAAAAATTAACTGGTAAATTTTCACGAAAATTTTCCATGTACTATACTTTTCAAAGTTTTGTATTTTATCAAGTATCCAATAACTTATTGACATGAAAAATGGTTTTCTCTAACAGATTTAGAGACACGATGCTGGGGCAGAAACTTGTAGACCTGGCAATCCCAAAATTGTCCTGTGGGATTGATGGGCTGGACTGGAGAGATATTAGAAGCATGTTGGAGACGATATCCAGATGCAGCGGCATCAATATTTTAGTGTGCTCGACCCAACTTGAAGACTGTGGAGTGTTACTTCCATCGAACGTCAAAGTACAGATATGGAGAAGCTTTCAGATATCTCCACACTCCAAGAATGGCATTTCAAGTAGAAACGACTTTAAGAAGGGGGCAACGTAACGATTTTGAGACCGACCCTGTTCGTTAATCAATTGACCTCGACTTGTAAACAACGCATCACTGCCGCACTAACGGTTCAACCATGACTCATCACGTCCAAGAAGGAACGAGAACTAGCTAGAATGGAATCGACGCTCGAGAGTGCACGAGAGCCATCTGAATGGTTCGCCTTGTAAGTAGTCTCGATAGTTCTAGAACTGTAAAAGGAATCTGCCTGTCGGTATATAAGGCGCTCGGCATGAGATGGCAGGTAGAGTCGCAGGGGGCAGTTGCAGATATAGTTCGAAAGTTCACAAATAGACAGCGACAGTGAAACTTGATTGAAATAGTGACTGTGATATGTTTCAAATAAATTAAGTTATTGTTTCAGAAAACTTTTAAATAAATTAGCGAAATTAGTTGTGTATTTTCACTTCAATATGAAAATCTGCGAAAAAAGTGAGTGGAGTACTTTTTTTACAATATTGTTGGTTGTGGTGCCCACTGGCACTTATAATTTCAATCTAGTTACGGCTAAATGAGCGCCATATTAGTTCAAATAAATGAACCAAATTTCAACAAAATTGGTTCTAAGATATTCATGATATTTTATAATTACCGTTTTTTTTTAATTTCAACGTTCTGTATCTCAGAAACGAAGCATCTCCGGACATATGTTCATAGGAACTTTTGTTCTTAAAATGACATAACTAATCTCCTGCAATTGAGAACCGTAGTTAGGAAACAACCTGTAAATTATCCATTTTTATTGAAATGGACACAATGTGTAGTTTACCTCATACAAACATCATTTATTAAATTCTCTTTAGTTACCTGGTCTATTATGTCTCCATATATTTTCATCTGCTTTTCAAATGAACCAAACTCGGTGAGATTTTGATCCAATAACTTGAACATGATTGTCGTCTTTTGGAATACAAGTTTAAATGCATTTCCGATGCCCTAACACTGTTTCTATTGTATTTGTAATAAATTTGTATACCTATTTTTTATTCATTTTTCAAAGCCAATTTTTGACAAAAAATCAATGACTTGTACAAGTTGTGTGACAAATTGAAAGTCAAATTTAGGAACATTAAAATCAAAGCCTAGTATGATAAGTTATTTTTTAATCTCCAGTTTTTCGAAAAATTATGATATATCACCGAAAATGTATCTGGTTCTATTCAAACAAGAAGATGTAGCGGGGAAAAAGTGGCAATTTGAAAGAAAGTGCGATTTATGCGGATATACTCGGAATATCAAAACTTTCTCAACGGCATATTGTTAATCAGGTAAATGCGCAACTTTTCCCCGATTTAACCATCTTCGTATCTCTAATAGTTTCCAAGATTCCAGTGGTGAGGATCGAAATTGAAACCCTGTATAGAAGCGATGGGTAGTCTTGACTGACTAGTTATGAAAAAAAGCGAAATTCCTGCTACTAGTATGCTTGCCGTTCAGATTCTACTCTACTCCTTTGGAGTGGTGAAATGGAATTAGGAGGACAACTCTATGTAAAAACTCTCAAAATTATGCATCTTCATAGGAGCTTGCATCCTAAATCGTCTGTTCCACAGTTATACTTCCTCAGACAACGGAGAGTGTCGACATAACAGAATGGTACTGGATGGAGCCTGTAAAGTCATCAGGAGTTCAGATCCCCTTTTCTGCTTAGTCTGCGACAATGAAAAAGCAGAGATCGGAGCATTTCTTTTTGAGGCAGCAGCCCGAGCAGCCGATGAACACGGTGTCGTATCTGGCACTAAACGGACGAACCCAAACTCTGTCACCGAGTTGGAACCCGTTCAGCAAGAAGGATAAGCCAATGCAAGAATATCAAAGACCTTGGTTTATCAAAATTGTTGACCGTACGTCAAGAGTACTTCGACCACGCCACTGAAGATGACTCCTGCAGCTGCAGTTGAAACGTTTGGAGATTTCAACCAAATAAGACCATGGCAAAATCCGGAAACCAACCAAAACATTGACACCATCCTTGAGTCTAACTTCCTATAATAATAAAAACGAATTGGGCAATCAGTTTCAAACTGACTCTTTTTGTTAGGGTTTTAGTTAACTCAAAACTAAAAACAAGAAAATATTTTATATAAAAAATATTTTCTACGCTCCATACCTGAAATTTGTATCGTGAATTTTTTATATGAAAATACTTGTAAGATTTCATCATGCCCTGTAGAGTTCATGCAATAAAATACAGGGTGTTGCATTTCAAACAGTCAAGTTATGGCCATTTGAGATTTGTCATTTAATAAAAATCGTAGTAGGCGATGGAACGTCGATTTCGAGTTCAACTACATTTCAAAAGATGCTTAAAGAATCGACTGGAAAACTTTGGTTGAATTATTTTGAATGGTTCTGAAATTATTAATGTTTCTGTGGATTCATGCACGACGCTATTTTACACATAAATTGACATGAGTCGAAAACTATGAAACTTGGGGGCGTTATATTGACAATTTAATGACGAATTCAAAAAAGCAACAAAAATGAGGGTTTGCCAATTGAAAAAACAGAACTCGTTAAATTACCAATTCAATGGCGAATCCAAAAATGTATCAAAAATGAGAGGTTGACATTTGAAAAAACAGAACTTAGATGTGTATTTTATTTTGGGACATCCTGTATATTGAAGAATGTGTTTCATTGTCTGACCTATCGTTGGCGATCTCTTTGAGACTGCCCCGCCGTTTCATCCCTGGCTTGTATCATCATTTTGGAGATATGTCGAACATCTCTTTCCCAGGGATCGTTCTTTCAACTAACGGCAAAGATATGGAACTCACTTTCTCGAGAGGTGTTCCCTGAGGCATACACCCTGCAGAAATTCCAGAACATCAATTATCACCTAATTTTCCTCGGCTTTCACGAACATAAAAGAATTATACATTTCGTAGGAACCAGAACACACAAAAAGACACAGCTTGGGTAACATAAATGAAAAAGAAATTCCAGTACAAATACACCTGTTTGAAGTACGCCTGGAAATCATTTCAAAAAAAATATCTGAAGAAGCGAAACAAGTAGTTTAAGAACACACAATCGCGAAAGGGTAGAATTGTTGATCTTAAATAAAAAGCGAATGTATGGCACGCGGATCAACATCACAAAAATGTATGAATTATACGTGAAAATAATTAATATTGAAAATAATTAAAATATTTACATTGTGAAGTAATCGCAGTTTAGTTTTTTGTAACAATTTTGATATCTATTTCTATATGTCATAAGAGGCTAGGAAGACACATTTCATATGTAGCTTATTTGTACCCTATAATGTTATTATTATTATCTTACCTGGCACTGATCATCTGATCCTCAGCTCGAATGTTGTTACAGTAACAATGAATCCAGGGATATATTTCGAACTCATTTTCTTTTTTACACATATTCAATATGAAATAGGAAGCAATTAGCATGTATAAACTGAACTCATTTCCTTGACACGAAAATCCTTTAGAAAAAATCTCGTATGCGAGTCGTCCAAGTCCGGCGCCCGGAACTAATATACTGATATCGCATCTTTTGAATATATCATCAGGATAATTTTCCAGTATTTCATCAATTATGGGTCCATAACTTTGTAGCCTTTCCTTGGCACCAAGGGAGCTCCAGTCACGCATCAACTGTTTGAAGACATTTTGGACCTATAAACGTACATGATGAAATCAGCAAATGGTAGTAATATAAACATTCAAATATAGAAGATATGAATTTGATTGCTCTGATGCAGTTTGAGACTTTCTGTGGAAGGCTCCGAGTTCCTGATTGGAATAATGTTAGCAAGCCGATAACACCAGATGAACTTCGACGAGAGGGTATGTTTCAACTTTCAACAGTTTGGACAATAAATGTAACTGTGACATTATGAATAACAAAGTACTAAAGAGCGTATTATCAGTTACTGGTCATATTGTCTTAGATTTTATTAATACATCTCTCAGAACTGGGCAATTTCCTCAGCAGCTCAAAGTTAGTACAGTGGTCCCTGTGCCTAAAATTATTATTACCAATGAACCTGATCACTTTCGTCCAATAAATACCATGCCATCACTCGAAAACGTTTTGGAACTTGCAGCATATAAACAACTATACTAGAGGACAACAACTCAATCATCAATTAGATTTTAGAGAAATACATTTCTGTTAAACTGCCTTATAACTCACTTTAACAACAAAAACGATGTTGCTGTATTTATTCCTTGATTTCAAAAGAGCTTTCAAAACTATCGACATATCCATTTTTTAGAATATTATGGTATATCTGGGAATGTTCTTCAATGGTTCAAGAATTAATTGTCTCACAGGTCACAAAGGACCAATGTAAATAATGTTCTGGCTGGTAAGAGACCTGTTAATACAGAGTAGTGTTTTGGGTCCTGTTCTGTTTATCTTATATATGAATGATATCAATTATATTAGAGACTGCGAATTTGTCAATCTCTTTTCCGATGATACCCTTCTGGCTACAAGTGACAACCTCAAAAATGCTATATATAAGATAAATCGAACATTATTGAATATGTTTAAATTCCTAAACATAAATAAGCTCAAACTAAATATTTTCAAAACAAAAGTAATGATTATAAGCAATATGAGTATAATCTGATTGATAAGAAAACAATTGAAATCAGCATATATGGTGAAATTAATACTAATAATCATACTCCCTCATAAAAACTCATAGAGTGTACCCAAAGGCATAGCCTGTGCGGGAAGAGGGCAGCTATTATTATTATTTGCCGTGGTGCTCCGGGCGACTTATTGATTTTTGGTGGTTTATTCACTTTTCAGCTATAGGAAAACCCGAAAAACCTACAGCACCACCCCGGGTGGTCGGTGCGCACTCCAAGCAAGCACCAAACGTCGGGATTGGCATCTAGACCCCTCACGTCCCGATTGCTTTTTCAAACAAGGCATGTGGCCGCCTATCGACTTCTATGAAATTGAGCAAAATTTCCTAATTCCCAGGATTCGAACCTGGTTAAGTGGAAGCAGAATTTTCAAAGAGCGGCATCTAACCGCCTCGCTAGAGACCACCCGGTATCGATATGGTTGTGAAATACAAATATTTTGTCTTTATTCCAGGAACTGTATGTCTCATCCATATAGAACATGGATCCACACTGAAATGGATGATATTGAATATAAATCACTTGAAAAACTTCCCAAAAAATTTAAAAAATACATTATTAAAAAAAGTTTATGAGGCGCAAGAATGATATGATGATAATATATTGTAGTTTTTATGTGATTAATTTGACACTGTGATATTTTCATTATCAGAACTTTCATTCATACAACTCCAATATCTTTTTTTAATTTTAGCGTTTTAACTGTTAGTTACAAAGTAACTTTTTTGTATGAGAAGACTTTTCACTTTATAAATAAGTTTTATTCAAAATCTCAATCAAAACTCATTAATAATAACTCAATGGTCCCCTGATGTTTACAATTATATGGCGTTAGTATTATTTTGTACCTGAACTTATATTTTAGAAGAGAGAGTGTCGAATAACAACAGTTCATAACTCGTCTCTCAGACGATGGCACCGTGTGTCGAAACAAATTTGTTATGGTAATATTATAGTATATAATACATATTCTTTAGTGTAAATTTGGAAGTTTTTATTTCCTCTGTATTTATCAATCATTATCAATGATTTCATGTTTCTCATAAGAAATTTTATTAATACGACTTCCAACTCTCTTTTTGGTAATAAAAAGACTTTTCATTTCATAGTGTAATGTGTATCAAACTCACTATTTATATCTTGCTAATACGACCATCTATATTTAGGTGATTTTGCTGTGTTACCTCTTTGTCCATGAAACTCACTTCTTTGACAATGAGTATATTTTTGATTGATTGAACAATCATAATAACTCCATGCATTTGCCTATCCTCATGAAGCTGCATGAATATCGCATTATTTGCAGCTTTATTATGAGTCGCGCTCAGAAACTCACACCCAAGCTTGCAAAATGAAATGCGTATATATTGGGTGGCTACGGAAGTATTGCCTACGGAATATCTCAGTTATTGTATGAAGTAGGTTTGTGAAATTTGGAGCGTCGATATAATGACATAAGAGCTAGAATTTGAGCATATTGACATGTCGAAGTTAACTTCCGGTCTGACCGGAAGTAACATCAACTTTCTTATTTTAAATGAAAACCCTATTTTTTTTTTTTTTTTCGCTTTATTCAGCATTCAATTCCCTTTCTAATGACATATCACAAGTTGGTATCTAACCAGAAACTAGATCAGAAAAAAATTATTATTGAAATTCACCGAGTAGGCCGTGGAAGCAAAATGAAAGCCAAAAATTGAAAAGTTGGCTATGGAAACCATACGTCACTTGATAACAGTTGCTACTACTGTGATATTTTATTTTCATTCGTCGGCGTTATAGAAAGCCGCCAAAAAAAAGATTGGAAAAATTGGGAAAAAAACAATACTCTGTAGGTCCATAACTTAAATAGGAACATACAACTTTTTCTTGCCTGTACTATTCAGCATAACCATTCCTTTCTAATGATATAATAGAGAGTATTTTTTTGAAATGAAATACCAAAAAATCCAATTATTATTATTCAAATAACAAAAAAACAGATTTATCGAAAAAAAAAATTAAATTGATAGGATTAAAGATAAAATAAATTCAAAACAAATGTTCGAAATGCATTCCCTCAGCGTCAATACATTTATTGACTCTGGTGATATTTTCATGTAAAACGTTTCTCAACATTTGGGGCGTGATATCTTGGAAAGCTCTACGAATTTTTACTTCTAGCTCATGTAGAGTTGTAGGCTGTGTGGAATACACCCTATTTTTAAGATGCCCCCATAGAAAAAAGTCGCACGGAGTAAGATCAGGTGACCTTGGTGGCCACCTGACTGTACCATGGGTTGTTATAAGTCTCTCTTGAAAGCGATTTTGAAGATAATTTCTCGCTATTCTTGAATTATGTCGAAGAAACCAATTACAATATTCCAGGCGCCTTTCACCGTCATTTTCATACAAATGTTAATGCAACTGATACTTGAAGGATTTAAATCGATGTTTTTTCAAAATTTTCTTAGCAGAGTCCTTACTTATAGCTAATTCGGCGCCAATCTGCCTTGAGGAAATTGTGCTATCATATTGTACTAAAGCTAATACATTAATTTCAGTTTCCTCATTAATAACAAATGCTTCTTGGTCTTCGTGAACATCAGGCTCAGTTCTTAATTTTTCTTCAAGCCACTGGAAATACCTTCTTGACGGTTGCTGCCTCCCTGGATATCGCACTAAATACAATCGTTCAGCGGCATAAGAATTTTTTAAACATTCACCATAAATGAGAAGCATGTCAATTTGTTCGGTTCGTGAATAACGGGGCATTTTTTGAATATTCCACTAACTGATTTCGATTTCCAAACCCTTTTAAAATGGCAGAATCAAAAACACTACTTCGAACTCAAAATTATATGGATAGCAGCGTTCGTGAGAGCTCTCGTTTCTTTTTTGTTTCATTCCAAAATACATCTTAATCAGCCTACTTGTTAATATTTTGGTTCGAATGATTATTGCAATGGAATGATTATTCTGAATAGCACAAACATCGTCCATAGGTAGATATTAGAATATCTATGGACGATGGCACAGACCAAGTATGTTTATGTTCCTATTTAACCTAGAACCTACAGGATATAATTTATCATTCCACATTATTTTTAATGTTATTTTTGCGTATGGCGATAATCTGTTTTGTTATTTGAAGAATAATAATTGGATTTTTTGGTATTTCATTTCAAAAAATTACTTTCTATTATATCATTAGAAAGGAATGGTTATACTGAATAGTACAGGCAAGAAAAAGTTGTATGTTCATATTTAAGTTATGGACCTACAGAGTATTGTTTTTTTCCCAATTTTTCCAATATTTTTTTGGCGGCTTTTTATAACGCTTACGAATGAAAATAAAATATCACAGTAGTAGCAACTGTTATCAAGTGACGTATGGTTTCCATAGCCAACTTTTCAATTTTTGGCTTTCATTTTGCTTCCACGGCCTACTCGGTAAATTTCAATAATAATTTTTTTCTGGTCTAGTTTCTGGTTAGATACCAACTTGTGATATGTCATTAGAAAGGGAATTGAATGCTCAATAAAGCGAAAAGAAAAAAAAATAGGGTTTCCATTTAAAATAAGAAAGTTGATGTTACTTCCGGTCAGACCGGAAGTTAACTTCGACATGTCAATATGCTCAAATTCTAGCTCTTAGTCATTATATCGACGCTCCAAATTTCACAAACCTACTTCATACAATAACTGAGATATTCCGTAGGCAATACTTCCGTAGCCACCCGGTATAAGCAAATCATACGACTAGCAATGTAATACGCCTGCACAGTGTCCTGCAGCCTGAACACGACTCAGTTTCTGAGACTGGATAGGCTGCAGAAGAAGGTACTCCTTTTCATCACCAAGATTGACAGATACGTTCACTTGGATGCGCTGCGACAACTTGCGGGAGTCGACTCCATCCCGACATCATGAAACATTTGTCGTACAAGTTTTACAAAAACTTCCTCCTCAAGAGCCCCCTAACCAGAGGTCTCACCCAGCTTTAGGGTACATGATAATGAGCCCCGTTAACAAGGGCTCATATATCAAAGGCAATGTAAATGAAATAAAATTTCAGTAATTTTTATTAATAGAAATTTTTTCAACTGAATTGACATTTTGAATCGAACGCAGTACAGTGCAATTAAACAAAGGAATGTGTCAATTAACTCGGCACGAATGAATCTTCTGTTATTCATACATACCTTGTCCAAACCTTCTGATAATGAACTTAATTCTTTCTCCGAATATGTCGAATCATTGCAGTACAAATAGTCAAAAATGGATATGGCATGGTCCAGTACAAGAGGGATCAGCTGACAATTTTTTTCGACACACTTTGTGAAATTCCTCAAATTGTCTGTGTAATTATGAAGCCACTTCTGGTGATGATATGGAAGGTCTTCCAAGTACGATTCTTTGTTCTCTACCCTTAACAAAGACTGATCCCTATAAATAAAAATGAAAAAACCGTAATGGTCTTCTGGCATTTGTTTCGGTTGGAAGGAAGTTTTCGATTTAAAAAATAAAATGCATTCATTTGGTTGTTCCTATACGAATTCAGCTGTTAAAGAGTGGGATCATCTTTTAGGCTAGACACTTCTATTATGCTAAAAACACATTTCGTTTGTTTTATAAACTTAAACAATTTTGACACTTCGTTATCTAGATAAGCAGAAAAGAACTCCGACTACAAGAGCTCCAGCAACTGAGGCAGTTCGGGAAAATCCCGAACAAAGTAAGAGGAAATTTTACAATAATTTGCATGTCGCCTATGTTCTAGAATGAAGATTCTTCATGGTTACTTAATTTTATACCTATCTCATTCAACGGGTTCGGGCTCTACTTCCTCGAGACTCTATTATGCATAATTTTCTGTCATTGGTACTTCAAAATGTTACCAAAAATTCTTTATTTGACACGGAAATTTCATTCACGGACGAAGCAGTTTTACTAAGAACAATATCAGAAATGTTCATAATAATCATTTTGGACCAGAGGAAAAATTACATACAAATAGGGTGAGATTGTGTTCTTGAGTATTTTATCATGCAGGAATAAAACATTCGGGATTCTTGTAGTGCATTTTTTTACTATACATGTGGGTCCAAAACGTGGGAGGAACAACTCTGATTGACTTTTCAGTGTTCAAGTAGGCTTGTAATATTTGGGATTTTATTGACCTACGAAGGTGTCTAAATTGATCACATGTACTTTCTGAGTAATTTGATTTTAACGTTTTTAACAATCATTTTTGAATTTGATATCCTTTTATGATATTTTTGTTGTACCAGGGTGGATACTTACTAGTGAAATTCGAAACACATTGGTCCATTTTTTAATATAGCATCCCATAAAAAGTACCTATCTAGTGCCAAGTTTACTACAGTTTTCAATACAATACAGTATCAATATCTATATTCATAATAAAAGATAACAGTAGCTTAAAATTTTATATACAAAAATTGTAAAAAAGTGCTATGACATTACATTGAATTCCACTTCACTGTTTCTTAAGAGCAAACACTACCTTGGTAAAACGGGAATCGGTTTTACTTTTACGCCTACAGTTTTTATTAAAGAATTTTTTTTCAGCAAATGATTCAATGTTCTGATGTAAATTCGGGAATCTCAGTGATTTTTGGTTATGATAATTTTGAAAAACAAAAAATTGGAATGACATGTTGAATTAAAAAAAAAACAGAGATGAAACCAATGGTTTTTGTTTTAAAACTGCTGACACGTTTTTCGATAACTTTTCTTCATGTCGAGGTTCGGGGCAGCCTCAGGAACCCCGTACTAGTTTTGAAAAAGTCCCTAACAGTGGAAATATTAAGATTTTTCCATAAAATACAGAAACCAGGGACTTTAGTTTTTTAGGGTTTTTTGTAAGTATAATAATGGCGCTAATTTTAAAATATATAATTTTTCAGAATTTTAAGAAAATCGCTTATTTCACAGTTTATAATAAATAATTAATGAATCGATCTAGAAAATATTCTGAGTTTGGCAAATTTCACGGATAAACAAATCTTTATCACCTTTTTGACAAAAAAATTATCTCGGCCTTTCATTTAATAACAACCCAACGTTGAGAGGTGGTTGTGGTGGTTAAGTTGGTTCGTTAATGATAAGTTATGAATAATTGAATTTTGTTCGAAACGGAAACAATATCAACTACTTTTTTTCAAAGAATTCCATGTTAAATTCAGACGCCCACTAGAATTGGTACATGGCGATGTATGTGGCCCCACTACACCTGAAACTTGAGATGGAAAGAAATATTTCGTTACTTTCATCGATGATTGCCCCCATTTTTCTATGGTGTACCTCCAAAGTAAAGATGAAGTTTCCAAATATTTCAAACAGTATGAAGTAATGACCACTGCCCATTTTGAAGCTAGAATTTCAAAATTGAGAAGTGATATCGGAGGCGAGTGCAAATCTTCAGAATTCCATATGGGGAGAAGCTGTTCTTGCAGCAAACTATATTACAAATCGAATTTCGGTGGCATACGGGTAAAGTGCTCGCTCCATAAGCCAAAACAACCGTAGGAGCATGAGATCGAATCTCGCCACTGCCACCGGTCTCGTGCATGGCATCACACGTATTGAAAGGTATGGGCTACGTCTTCCCCTAGCTCGCACAAGTCTCTGACTTTTGAGGTTTGCACGTAGGAGTGCAACCGATTGACGGATATAACAATTTTACCAACCACAGAACAATTTCTTTATCATTAATGGAAGCTGAATATAGTTCACTTAGTACTGCTGTATGAATTCAAAATATTTTAACCGACTTGAACACAAGTTTTTGGAAACCAACCACTTCAATTGAAGACAATCAAGGATGTATATAGCGATCTCAAAATATCCTCAAGATCACAAGCATATCAATTATATTGATAGGAGGTATCATTTCATCGAAGATAAAATTGAAGACGGAAGTTTTTGTCGTTCGGTATACTTCTTTGGAAGAGCAGCAAGCTGATATGACCAAGGCCCTATCGAAATCAAATACTTCAAGAAACAGATGTAAAATTTCTACTAAAGGGGATATTGAAATGAATAATTTAATGTTGTTACGTATAACAAAAAATATTTGTCATTAGAAAATCTTTGTATTGTCAAAAGTAAATCTATAAAAGTTGCTTCTTTCTATTCTCAACTCATTCACCAAATAGTATTTCTGGTCATTAGTATTTCAAAAGTACTTTCATTGATTCTTCGTGTTAATATACTTGCATATTATTGTACAAATATTCCAGTGTTTTATGGACATACGAACAAAGTATTCCTGAACAACATGTAGAGAACATTTCTACATTTGACTCTTTTTCAACAAAGAAACCACCTTGGTTTGCAGAGATAACCGTTCAAAAGCAGAGCTTGTGCCAGCAAGGGAGATCCGGGACCAACAGCTTACGAAGAAAATATTGATCTTGATTATATGAGAAGAAATGTTACAATATGCCCGAACTCCATCTTTATACATCCAATTAATGAGTATGAATTAATTGAATTAGTCAAGAACCTAAAAAATTCAAATGCCAGTGGCCATGATGAAATTTCAAATAACCTCCTGAAAAAATGTGCAAATGAATTGTGCAGGCCCTTAAAATATATTATTATATCTACCGAGCATGGAATTTTCCCGGAATTGTTAAAACAGGCATTGGTAGTTCCAGTCTTAAAAAAAGGGGATAGAAATCTCTATGAAAATTATAGAGGAATTAGCTTACTTCCCAGTATATCTAAACTTTTTGAACTTAATATAAAAAATCAGTTAATGTCGTTTTTTTCAGCTAACCAGCTCCTCTCTAAAAATCAACACGGTTTCACTAAAAATAAAAGCACAGAAACAGTACTGTATGAATTTAATGAGCATGTAATAAATGCACTCGATGGCAAGTTACATATTTGTGGACTCTTTATAGATTTTTCAAGAGCTTTTGACTGTGTTGGTCATAAGATATTACTTGAGAAATTAGAAAGATACGGAATAAGAGGAGTCTCTCTAAAATTACTGAAATCATATTTAGAAGACAGAACCCAAAAAGTCATTGTTGGAAATACTAGTAGTCAGTCAGTAACCATTAAGCAGGGTGTCCCTCAGGGTTCGATACTTGGACCATTACTATTTTTGATATACGCAAATGACTTGATGGAATATTTCCACAATTTGTCCTCAATTCATGTGGTGGCGTATGCGGATGACGCAAATTTCCTTGTTGAGGGTCAGAATATATCAGCAGTCAAAGGGAAAACCGAGACTTTATATGAACAAATTCAAATATAGGCAAATAAAAATCAGCTGACACTTAATATATCTAAAACGTCCTTGATAAAGTTCACAATTGGTAATATTTCAGAAAACTTTGGTATCTGTGAAAATGAGGAAATGCAAGTTAAATCTAGTGAAACTGCTAAGATGTTAGGACTCACGCTGGATTACAAACTCACATGGACCCCTCACATTGAAACACTTTGTAATAAATTAAGAAGAAACTGTTATGCTTTGAGATTTATGGTCAATTTCTGCAGTAAGAGGATACTACTTAATTTGTATTATGCGACCATAAATTGTCATTTGCGGTACGGAATTCTGAATTGGGGGACTGGGACAGCTGCTGAAAGAGTCTTTATTCTGCAAAAGAGTGCAGTAAGAATTATTTCCGGTATTGGATGGAGAGAATCTTGTAGAGATGCATTCAAAAACCTTAAAATACTTACTATCACTGGTCTTTATATTTATGAATTATGTAGTTACGTATACAGAAACAAATCAAAATTTCTTGCTCAGCAACATCAGTACTCCACGCGATTCAGAAATCAATTAGTGCCAAATACACATAGAACTACTCTGTATCAGAAAAGCTTTCTTTATCTTGGACCTAAACTTTTCAACAAGTTAGATGATATGACAAAAAATTCACCAAATTCAGACATTTTCAAAGCAAGATTAAAGAAAGCCTTATTGGAAAAAAATTGCTACACACTAGATGAATTTTAACTGATAAAATTTTATTTATTTTATTTTATTTTTTATTAACTGTACAAACTTTCTGACGTTTTCCTTGTCATTGTACTTATATAAAAATAAGTTTCTTCTTTTTTTATTTTGTACTTTTAAATGAGGAATGAATAAATATTATTATTATTATTACGTACAAGTAGATTCCGAACCAATTCAGCTCAGTGGCAGGCGGTGGAGATCGAACCCGGGTGGCCTGGGTGAAAGTCAAACGCTCTAGCACCACGATCACTTCGCCTCTAGTTTTGAATCTAGCGCCATTTTTGAAAAAAACCGTAAAAAAATGAAGTCCCTAGTGTTTTGTATTTTATGGAAAATTTAATATTTCCACCGTTATGCACTTTTTAAATACTAGTAGGGGGTTCTTGAGGCTGCCCGGAACCTCGACATGAACAAAAGTTGTTGAAAAACGTGCCAGTAGTTTTAAAGCCAAAAGTTGGGATAAGGATTCAGTCATGCCAGCACACAACTTTTGGCTTTGAAACTACTGACACGTTTTTCGATCATTTTTCTTCATGTCGAGGTTCGGGACAGTCTCAGGAACCTCGTACTAGGATTGAAATTATCCATAACAGTGTAAATATTAACATTTTCCATAAAATACAGAACACTAGGGACTTCAGTTTTTTTAGGGGTTTTTGTATGATAATGGCGCTAATTTCAAAATAAGTGATTTTTCTGAATTCAAAGAAAATCGCTTATTTCATATTTTATAGTTAATGAATAATGAATCGATATAAAAAATATTCTGAGCTTGGAAAATTTTATTACCTTTTTGACAAAATCCCTCAGCATTTCATTTAATAACAAAACATAACCTAACTTCGAGAGGTGTTTGTGGTGGTTAACATTGGCTCGTTAATTGTTAGTTATGATTAATTGAAGTTTGTTCTAAAGGGAAACAATCTCAACTACCCTTTTCCAAAATATTGAGAATTCCATGTTGGATTCAGACGTCTACTAGAATTGGTACATAGCGATGTATGTATATTACACCTGAAACTTAGGATGGAAAGAAATACTTCATTACTTTCATCGATGATCACACCCATTTTTCTACGGTGTACCTACTCCAAAGTAAAGATGAAGTTTACAAGTATTTCAAACAGTATCAAGCAATGGCCACTGTCCATTTTGGAGCTAGAATTTCAAAATTGAGAAGTGATAACGGTGGAGAGTGCAAATCTTCAGAATTCCATGATTTTTGCAAGCAAAAAGGCATAGGCGTGATACTAGTATGTCTAAGTTCATGTGGAGAGAAGCTGTTCTTGAAGCAACCTAAATATCACAAATTGAAGTCCTTACAGAGTACAATTTCTTCGTCATTAATCGAAGCTGAATATATTTCCCTTACTACTGCTGTTTGAGAAGGAATATCAATTCAAAATATTTTAACCGATTTGAACATAAGGTTTCCGAAACCAACCACTTTAAATGAAGACAATCAAGGATCTACATAGCGATCTCAAAATGTCCTCAAGATCACAAGCAATTAAAACATATCGATACGAGGTATCATTTCATCGAAGACAAAATTGAAGATTGAAGATATTATTACCAAGGCCCTAGAGAAATTAAAAATCGAATAATTCAAGAAATATTCTATTAAAGGGGATTATTTAAATGAATAATTTAATGTTGTTATGTATAACAAAAAATAGTTGTCATAAGAGAATCTTTGTATTATCAAAAGTAAATCTATTAAAGAAAGAGTTGCTTCTATTCTGAATCCATTCACCAAATAGTATTTCTGGTCATCAATATTTCAAAAGTGCTTTCCTTGCCTCTTCGTGTTAATATACATATTATTGTACAAATATTCCAGTGTTTTATGGACATACAAACAAAATATTCATGAACATCACGTAGAGAACATTTCTGCATAATTTTTTTTTGGAACAAAAAACCAACCCTACACTATACTATCAATCTTTGTCTCTTTCGATAACGATGATCTAGCAGGCTAATCTTTTTCTGTAAAATTTGTTCTCACGAATCACCATGGTTTGCGGAGATAACACTTCGAAAAGTAGAGCTTGTGCATGTAAGGAAAATCCAGTAGCTACAGCTTGCGTACAAGTGGATTCCAAAACATATTAGTTCAGTGGCAGGCGGTGGAGAACGAACCCGGGTGGCCTGGGTGAAAGGCAAACGCTCTAGCACCACCACCACTTCTCCCCTAGTTTTAAATTTAGCGCCATTTTTTAACAAAAACCCCTAAATGAAACCGAAGTCCCTAATGTTTTGTATTTTCTGGAAAATCTTAATATTTATTCTATTATGGACAATTTTAATCATAGTACGAGGTTCCTGAGGCTGTCCCGAACCTCGACCTGAAGAAAAATTATCGAAAAACGTGTCAGTAGTTTTAAAGCAAAAAGTTGTGTGGTGGCATGACTGAATCCTTATCCGAAGTCCTCTATTGAGATTTGACTAGTTCAATATTTTTACTAACATGCTTCATAAATATATGCCTACAAACCTTTTCTGCGCGGGGTGAGGAATAATTTCGACTGTTCGGTGTGACGCGCTTATGGTGGCTCTTAAATACTTGAGAAATATTCAAAGCTGGAGTGTGATCATCTTTGGGAATGACATTACAATTGCTTGATAGTACGAGAGAAATCGATCTGATTTGTTGATCACATTATTGTGCTGATTCAGTTCACAGAAATTTGTAAATTGTTGAAGGTTTTGTGAGTTGGATATGCTAATTTTTACTCTTTATAATAAAAAAACAAAGTCTCTAGTATTCAGACTGGCACTAGGGCTAATTACAGGACACCGTATGCCATGTTTGGATGAAAGTAAATAAATGCACATTAGTTTTCTCTTCCGGTGCTTAGATTGAATTTAAACAAATTTGTTCTCAGATCCCTACAATGCTGATAGTAAAAAGACTTAATTTCTATTTCCGCTATTATGTTTATGTGTCTACTTGAGTTCGCAGCATATGGAAAACTATTGTTACGATTTTCCTAAATAATAGGCCGAGCACACTTCTAAACTGTTAATTTCTAACTTCACCAAAAACATACTAACTAATTAAATACTTAGATCTATACAACAATACAACTACTAATTATTCCAAACACTTATTTACTTCTTCAAAAACTGCTTATCACTTCTTCATAAAACTTCTTAATCTTAATCCCAGTGAAATCTCGCTTTATATAGTCCATTTGTGCAAACAGATGCTTCGCGATTCCGCTCTAGATTACTCACGACAGAATTCCACCCAAATAATAATCTCTTCTTGGGAATAATTACGCTAGCGCTCGACCCATCGAGTCGACCCAGCGGCGTAGCTAGGGAAATTTTATCAATCTCGTAACATTATTCCTCTCTCAATTTCTATCGTCCCGATCAAACAATGTGTCGTCTCCATTATAACGTTTGAGTCTTTTTAGGTGAACGACCTTCATTTTCGCTCTCGGGCTGCGTTGAATCCTATAGACCAAGTCGTTTATTCTCCTATAGTCCTTCCCAAGATGGTGTTAATTTGGGAGACACTCCTTTCTTACGACGAGGGTTGTACAGCCATACTCGGTCTCCTTCTTTAAATCCACCCGTATTGGCCTTAAGATCGTATCGAGCCTTCATTCTGTCACTGGTTATCTTCAATCTTTTTCTTGCAAAATCGTGGATCCCATTCAAACTATCTCGCAGTTCGTCTGCATAATCCTGTATCTCTTTTTCTTCAGCACTTGGTGATCCAAACACCAAGTCACAGGGCAAACGAAGTTCTCTCCGGAAGATAATGCTGGTTGGGGTGAGCTTTGTGGAATCGTGCAAAGAGCCCTATAAGCCATCAAGAATAGTGGAAGATGTCGATCCCAGTTCTTTTGGTGCTCCTCTACTACTTTGGAAAGATGTTCTTCCATAGTCCTGTTGAATCTTTCAACCATGCCATCAGACTGTGGGTGGAGGGCCATTGTTCTGGTCTTGCTAATTCCCATCAATTCATTAAATTTAACTTATATACTTCTTCAAAAACCGCTTATCACTTCTTCATAAAACTTCTTATTCTTAATCCCAGTGAAATCTCGCTTATATAGTCCATTTGAGCAACCAGATTCTTCGCGATTCCGCTCTAGAATACTCACGACAGAATTCCACCCAAATAATTAATCTCTTCTTGGAAATAATTATCGACGATATGCTTGCGAGTCGACCCAGCGGCGTAGCTAGGGAATTTTTATCAATCTCGTAACATTATTTTATTATCAATTGTACGAAAAAAATGCATTCCTTATGAAAAGTTCTGCATGATCTAAATCCTGAAAGTCCACCGTTAAATATAAAAAAAAAATCAGTACGGGGTTTCTTAAAATATATAAATTTCGTGCAAGAGTTTATTTTTGACAATAATGAAAATTGTTTAGAATTGAAAACTACGTTGAAATATCTAATCACTTTTACAGTTTTCTTTATTTTGTTAGTTTTAGGGAAAAATCGTATTCTTCATAAAAAGTTCTGCATGAATTTATAAACGTATTTTTTGATTCTGAACAACTTTTTTCCATAACAATTTTGATATTGTCAAAAATTTAGGTACTTTACTTTTCCACGAAATTTAAATTTCCTAAGAAACCTCTATTACGACTGAAAAAATTTGATATCTGACGGATGAGTTTCAGGTTTTATTTTACATCATGCAGACCTGTTCATAAGTTGTAACTTTTTTTCGTACAATCAATAGTAAATAAGTTTTCCATATACTGCGAACTTAAGTGGGCGCACTGTATATAACAAAAGTGGATATTTTTATTTAAAGAAGATTATTAGCATCTGAAAAGTTCATAAAGATGAGTATTACGCATAGTTGCGTTCTGCCCCCGCATCTGTTCATACAATAATAATACATTTATGGAATTAAAATACATAACATTTCGTAAAAAAAACTTTCAAATTTCGATGAAGTAGGTACTTGATTTTCGATTCAATTATTGTTGTTTTCGCAAACAATATATTGAATATATGTCTAATTGTTAAAATTGTTTTTTTCGTTAACCAGCTGCCATCCCCCTAGGAACGACAGCCCTCAGAAGTCGGAACTTGTGCGAGCTAAGGATTAACGAGGTCTTACCTTTTAACGTGTAATTCCTAGCACGAAATTTCTGGCAAACTTGATTTAATTTATTACACATTGCAAATAAAAAAGATTTGAATAATATATTGGTTCTTAGTGTTAGTAGGTGAAAACATTGTTTATTTCACCCATGTCTCACTAATATGGTGGCTAAAGATACAAAAAGTCAAGCTGCAGAAAGTGCAGCGGATAGCTCGTCTGGGAATAACAGGAGAAATATTTATGTACCCTACTGCAGCACCAGAGGGAATACTAAATCTTCCGCCATCACACGTATGTGTAATGAAAGAAGCAGCAACTAGTTCCTTCAAACAGAGTCAGACAGTATACTTAATATCAAGAAATCTGATCGGGCATAAGACATTGGAACACATCTCCGTAGAAGCCATGCCTAAACCGAGGCGACGACGACTTCAAAATGCAGTTTTAAGTCATGATGAAACAACCACCAAATGTGTACAGAGGACGGACCTCAAATGAGAAGGGATGCATCAGAGAGGTACATTGATGAATCCAAGATGGACGAAGGGGTTTGAGTAGGAGTTACAGGGCCAAGTTTCAGGCTCTCAAAACCCTCTTGGCAACACCCTAACCATCTTTCGAGAAGTACATGCTATAGAGATATGAGTCCAGGGGTGCTTCGAAAGGGGCACCCAAAGGGAAAATCTATATAATATCAGGTATCATTGAAAGCTCTGAATTCATATACTTGTGAGTCTAAGCTTACTTGGGACTGCAAACGTTTTCTGAGACAACTGGCAGCATACAAAAAAGTTACTTTGATGTGGGTGTCATGTCACAAAGGTATTGAAGGCAACAAGGAAGCAAACTGCCTTGCCAAAAAATGGGCTTACACACAATTTCCCGGCCCAGAACCCTTTTTGGGACTCGCCAAAGCCCACAGAACATTTTGCTTTGCGAATGCCTTGCGCTTTTCTGCAAGAGGTTGAAGTTCTTGAAAGGGGCCTTTTTAACGCCCTCCAACGCGACGTTAAGAATGTAGCTCTCAGGAATCTGATAAACTTTGTAAGATGTCTCGGAATCCTGGGCCTCGATAGATTGATGATCATGCATAAAAGATCTTACAGGTCGAAGTGCTTGTTAGTCTGCATAGCCTTAACGACCACCCTACAATTTTCTAAGAGAGAAATCAATAACAAATGACTTGAAGTGAGTGATCAAACTTTTCATGTTCTTGAAATCTTTACAATTTCAGATAAACTTTTATTATAAGATTTATCGCCGTTTCTCTTAGTCTATCCTATGGAATGTCCAGCCCTGAAAGCAAAAACAAAATCTATTGCCTCCGAATGATTCATCTGATAAATATATCAGGATGATGCAATAGAAAACAAATTCTAAATTGTTTTGAATTTTGTAAACAGGAATGCATTATGTTTATTTCCATTGTCCGATAGTAGTATTTTAAACAATCGTTGAAATTGAACATTAAGAAATGGATTTTTTACCTTTCAGAAATCTTCAGGAAACTCCACAATTAATGCTTTAATGAGATTTAGAAAAAAGGCACTTTCAGGCAGCTACAAAAACCGACAGATTTCTGGATACAAACGAAAATTTTGTTTTCACCATTCCTACTTTGATTATCCCCTTCTATGTATGAAGGATAATGAAACGTATAAACAGCTCAAAAGTAAAGAACAAATTTTCAAAACTCGATGAATATTGTTTCAATAAAGAAGTAAGGTAATATGTATACAATGATCATACCTCGTAAAAGGAGGAAGATAATGAAAGTTGGAAGGAGTATGACAAGTTTTATGTATCGCAAACCCTTATTTGATAAGTGTGAATTTACACTTTCCAATAAATTTGGCAAGTTTGTTACCTTTAACTTTATTGATTTGTGAATTTGTGAATAGAAATCTGTCGTCAATTCATTCTTGACCCACAAATTTATGAATTTCGAGTTGTTTCTAATTTTTCATCAGTTTTACGACAATTGTTGGGAACTTTCGGCCTGTTATGGTACCTACCTGTTATTTTTGGATAATTCCCCAAACACAGATTTTGAGGCTGGGTTATTTATTCACCGAATGTGCGTTGCCAAATTCAAAAAAACGAACGACACTGGATTCAGAAAAAAAAAAGGAAACTTGAAATTAATTAGTTCATGAAGAACATTCCCGAGGTTGGTTCGCACAGTAAAAGATACGATTCTCGTCATTTCTAGCTCGCACAAGTCTCCTGAAGTCTTTTGACGGTTTTCGTAAGGGTCCAGCCTAATGACAGAAAGAAGAAATCTTGAAACAATTTTTTTTTAGTATTTCCTATAAAAGTAATAATTGGAATAATTCGAACGTTAAGTAACGGTAGTCGTTACCGACTGAGGTTTTACCTTCCATACCACGAAGGGTATTGAATTACCTACATCAAATACATACTTGTGCAATATTCTCCATTGCAGATGACACTATTAGAATTTCTCCCTATAACCAACTAGCAGAATTTCGTTATGATTCGGACAACTTATTTGAACTAGTTTCAGTTGATACGTCGCGAAGAATACTTCGTCCACGGCACTGAAGATAACTTCCACAAGTGGGTGTTAAAGCCACACAAGTTTTGTTCAGTAACTAACTCACTCTATAATTTGGTATAATTAATGACGGTTCAGGACCTAGAAATTGAGTGGCTATATTCCTTCCCCTGGTAATTCGTTGTTTTTCATTTCTTCTGGTTCGCACAAAAATAAAAATTAGGTAATTTTCAAGGATCATCATGAAAATCAAGGGAAAGTAGGTAGGAGTTGATGTTGTTTTTGAAGTATGAAGGTTTTTTGCCTCAGATAAGCAATGAATTCCAAAACCTTGAAGTTCGTTGAAAGAATGTCCTGAGGAAGAAATGTTTAGTAAGTCTACGAAGGGTGTGAAAACTAAACTCGAAATGGTGGGACGATTGATGATATATCAATAGAGGCTCTGCAACGTAATAGCGCGTTACAAAACAGCTCGTAATAAAACAGCGCGTATCAAATTAGCGCAGTAACAAAACAGCGCGTGACGAAATAGCGCTATAACCAAACAGCGTGTGATGAAAATTTCAACCTGATGCTGTTCCTTTTTCAAAAGATTGATCAATTTATGAATGGATGGATGTTGGATGTTTACACGGCAAATAATAATAATAGCCGTCCTCTACCCGCACAGGCTATGCCTTTGGGTACACTCTAAGAGTGTTTATGAGGGAGTATTATTATTATTATTATTATTATTATTGAATGTTGAAAATAATTATGCCAAGCTTCTAAAGAGTTATTTGTTCTGGACAAATCATTTCAAATCATTTGTTATGAGTTCGATCAAATTGCATGCAGAAATAGGAAAACAAGGTTCCAATATTATCAGTTTTCTTCCCACGTAGTTTATTCCCAATACTCCGTCAATGGAGTCAATGGAGCCAATTGTTCTGAGGTTTTCAGATGTTCCAGAATCCCATAGTAGAAAATTGCCTCCTCTTTCTGTTAATTTGTGATTTTAACCAATAGTGATTTCCTTTACGGAACTTCAAGGTACCATACTTTCGCTGCGAGGTTGGCGATGTATGAGCATAGTTCACCGTTTACCATTCAAAAGTGGACAGAAGATGGATGCGAATCGATAGAGTGAGTTTCGACAGGTTTTTTTGATGTTCAAAACTGATTTTTGTACCACTGAATTAGAAAAAAAAAAACACAAATAACTTAGGGTGTTTATTTGTTCATTATTTGTAGCTCAGGCAAACATTACACTGGAGATGATGATGGTAAAATTGTAAACTTCTTAACACAAGTAATAAGTGATAGTGTGGATTGATAAAAATTATTGTATTAAAAAGTGAGTAAAAAATGGCCGTAAAAATTTCGTTTTCGACCCTGAAGAAAACGAGTGGGATGTTTATCAAAAGACTCGATTAGTATTTTATAGTGAACGAGATCACTGACGATACGATTACAAGAGCAGATTTACTCTTCAATTTGCCGGAGGAAGCGTACTTGTTAGTGATAAATTTGTATTCACCAAAAAAGCTGGAAGAACCCGTTTTCAAGGACATTGTAAACAGCATTTCGGAATACTATGGAAAATCTTACGTTGTCCGAGTCGAAAGAAAAAAATTCTGTGCAAGAATAGGGTGTTAGTCTAAAAGGATTGCCAGGAAATGTGATTTTGGCGATAAGTTGGATTCGAAGCTAACCGACATGTTTGTTCATCAATCAATCAAGAACCATCAATCGTGAGACTATTGGAAGTTAACAAGATTTCCAGCACAGAATGTAACCGGGAACCTGAAATATTTCGAGTTTCACAGAATGATGCCATCAATCGACATGTTAGCGTACCTCAAAATCGTAGCCATCGCCGAAACCAATGGGAGCATCAGAGAGAGGAAGGGGAGCGGTGAAGGTAGTGGCGCTTCCACGACTACGTCACATAAATTGGCGGGATTCAGGAGCAGCAAAGGGTCACGGTCACCTTCGACACAGTGAGGTGCCAATGTGCAAGGTTTGAAATGTTCGTATCGGAACGTATACCTGCTTAATCTCAACAAGTTACAACGACCCTCGGTTTGTTCTCAGTGGAAAACAGACTGTTTTATCACACTATAATCAAGGAGTATGGTCCGGGCTTTTCACCTCCGTGGAGGCGGTTTCTACGGACGTTTCGCTCACAACTGCGGTGAGCATCTCCAGCGTGGATTTTATCTTCTCGAAAAGCGACGTAATACTGATACGGCGGTTGAAGGCGATTGAAGTCCGTATAAACAATATCCAGCAAAATATTAGTCACGGCACTGCAGAACGAAGAGTTGTTTGTTGTTAAAATTGTTATTTCCGTCAACCAGCTGCACACCCTTGAGAGTACAACCCTCAAAAGTCTTCGAAATACTTGTCCGAGCTAGCGAAGACGCAGCCCTTATCATTTAACGTGTGATGCCATGCACGAATGAGAAAGAGTGTTGCCAATTATATTGTACTGGGCTTGCACAGCACACAAAATGCAGGGCAGTACTGTCGATCATACCGTAGTATACTTAGGCTCGAACCTCTTCGCTGCTAGTCAAGCATTAGGTCTCCTTATTGAAGAGCTAGACTGTTGGGGATTCGTCTACAGAGGCTTGAGGTGTAAACATCAAGTACTAAGGGTGTCGATTAGAAAGAAACCAAGTAACAAATGTGCGTATTTTACTAAAATTTTGCTTTACTTTCTTCTTTCCTCAAGAAGTTAGGCAACTACTTGAATACAACATTTTATAGCTTGATAAGTTTATTTTAGTAATATGAGTGCGGTGTCAGGGGGAGTTCCTCCCCCCAATAAAAGAGCAAATATAGAAAGAGGTTCTTCAGGAGACACATCCTTGAATAATAGTGATGTGGATAGTGAAATAAATGAAATTTTGGATAGACAACAATATATTGATATGAGTGATAATTTGCCTTCTGCGAGTAGAGAAGATTCAGTTGGTATAAACTTTTCAAGGTCACATAGTTCTACTGATATGGATAGTGAGCAAAACATCGTGAAAAAATTAGAAAAAAGTGAGGAACTAGTCTTTAAAAATGGGGCTTTGGGACCCTTTATAGTAGTTGTTGAAGCTACGGAGAAATCTGGTAATAATATAGGCAGATTTGATAATCTAAAAACAGCAAAGAAATTTGTGACTTGAATTTAGAGCATATTATGAGAATTAAAAATAAAGGGCGAAATACAATACATATTAGAGTTTGATAATGGTTATTCAGCTAATAATTTCGTCAAATACAAACGTATTTTGAATAAAGAATACAATACTTACATACCTTTTAACGAAAGGCATAATAAGGGGTATAGATAATTCATTTTCAGAAGATATCATGAATATGATCAAATGTACACGACGGATAGAGGGTATAAGAATGCTAAATAGGAGAGTAGAGAACAGGGAGATTGGTTCCCACGTCGACCATATTAATTACTTTTGAAGGTGTGAAGCTTCCAAATTTTATAAATATGTGTTTTATGACATAGTGTTCAAACTTATATTTCTCCGGTTACGCAATGTTTCAGATGTCTTATGTACGGTCCCACCAAAAACAATGCAAAGGGAAGCATAGATAATTTAATTGTGCTGAAGTACATGATACAGAAGAAGACTTAACAATTGTATTCAAATTAGGTGTTTCAATTGCAAAAGTGTTCAGCATAAAACCAACAGTCGGGAGTGTAATAAATATCTGAGACAAAAAAAATATCAGAGTTAAAATTTATTTTGTCCTGAGGCCGCTCAGTTTCTTTCTAAGGCTATAATTACAAATCGAACCCCTGGTAAACATCCTCCATTGAACTCCAGGTCTAACCAGCCTTTGGATAATAATCTTTCAATTTCACAACCAGGAGTAGTAAATGATAGAAGCACTTAAAATAAAAGAACATAAGAAACTTTACAAACAAGGTCTAAATCAAATATTACACAAGGTTACGATCGACAAATGCATGTCAGTGTTATTGAGTCCCAATGGGCAAATTCATCAACCAAGAAATGGGGCATGTCTTAACTCAGGGTATGCAATGAATTTAGGGCAGGGTAGTAGTAGTAGTAGTCATAGGAGGCCTCCTTTTAATGATACATATTCAGAAAACAGAAATGTGACATATCATCGCTCAAACAAGAATGAGTATGATGGAAAAAATTAAAAAATTATTATCCAACAGTTTTATGTTTTATTCTCTGGATTACCAGAGAATATAAAACCTAAAATAATAAATTTGTTCAAGACTGTAGACAATTTAAAGGATACATGACCTGGATGCACGACATTGCATATTGACGTTGATTTTTTCCACAATGCTGAGGATACTTCAGTGGAACGTTAGGAGTGTATCTTCTAATAGTTATAATTTAATTAAAATTATTGAGGAGGTTGATCCCAATGTGATTTTACTGAATGAAACTTGGCTAAATCAGAAACAATTCACCTTCATATACGCAGCAATGACAGGTAGCTTAGAAGGTAATATTATTTGGATTGGAGTCCTGAATGCCCATCACCCATTTTGGGGTAGTTCACTTGTTAATACTAATGGTAGGATTATGTCCATTTTGGAAGGAATTGATTATGTATTACTGAATGATGGTACAACTACAAGATTATGCAATCCGAAAGTTGATTCTAGCCCCTTAGATATAACTTTGGTCTCCAGCAATATTGCGTAGAAATGTAATTGTGAGGTTTTAGAGGATTGCGGATACAGCGATCATTTCCCTACTATGTGTTCTTATGAAGAACTGCATACCGTAGATAATATGAACAATTCAGATAGAGTGAAGAGACATTTTCAGAAATTCAATTGGAAGGAATATTATTTGTATTTATTTAAAGTACAACAAAGGGTTGGAAATTCTTCATACGAGAATCTGGTAGCATTATTGAATGAAGCTGCCGACTTGCATATCCATAAAAAGGCTAATTACAGAAGCTTTAAACAGGGAAATCTATGATGGGTTGTGGAATGTGATGTGATTGTGAAATTCAAAAACAACCCTACAATAGAGAATTATATAGAATCTAGGAAAATTATTGCTAAAACTAAAAGACTTCTTGATAAAAAGAAAAAAAATGCATTAGAGTTTTTTGTTCCACATTAAACAGAGACTTGAGTATATCTTATAAAAGAGGCATAATTAAAAATAATTCCAACAACAATAATAGAATTTTACAAGTAGTTTTTCTGCTTCAAGAAATTTCAAAACTTTCTACGACAATTGAGTTACGGTTATTCGACAATTTTTGAGTTTATTTTCAGGCGCAAAATAAATAAATCAACCAAATTATGTGTATCACTGAGAAAATGAAAAAATTTCATTGTTCAGCATTTCAAAATAGTGTTACGAGATCGACTAGCTACGCTGCTGAGTCGGTTTCGCTAGCGTATCGTCGATAATTGGTTGCTAGAAAAAAGGCAGATGATTTTCGGTATTGAATATTCGGGATAACGGAACTGTCGTGAGTAGTCTAGAGCGGAATCTGAAGGAATCTGGTTACACTACTTGAGAATACGAGGGCGAAACATTTCACTGGGATGATGAAGAAGTTTTATGAAGAAGTTTTATGAAGAAGTTTTATGAAGAAGTTTTATGAAGAAGTGATAAGCAGTTTTTGAAGAAGTATATACGTGTTTGGAATATTTAGCTAATTGTATAGATCTAAGTGTTTTATTAGTCAGTGAAGTAGTTGTATGTTTTTAGTGGAGTTAGAAATAAACAGTTTAGTAGTGTGCTCGGCATATTATTTAGTAAAAAATCGCAACAGTGGTGTCACAAGTGGGATATTAGTGAAAAACAGAAACTATTTATGGTGAATACGAAGAGTAAATCGTACAATACGATGGAGGACATTGTGAAATTTATCCTAAATCAATTTGCGGACTTGGAAAGAAGGCACCAGGAGGAAAAACAAAAAGAGGAAAAGCGGCGCCAGGAGGAGAACAAAAAGAAGAAACGCGTAGGTTGGAGGAAAAGAAAGAACGAGAAGAGGCACTCCAGAAAATTCTCGAAGAACAGAGAAATATACAAGATGAAAAACAAGAAGAGGAAATGCGACGGTGGGATGAAAAAAAAGAACGAGAATGGGAAAAACAGGAAGAGGAAATGCGACGGTTGGATGAAAAGAAAGAACGAGAAGAGGCACTACAGAAAATTCTCGAACAACACAAGAATGAATTGTAACGAATAGAAAAACAAAGGAAAACAGACTTCCAGAAGGTTCTAGAACATCAAGACAAGTTCTTCCAACATGTATTACAGAAAACCGAAGTACAAATGAAGGAACTCAAATAAGAATTAAAGGAAGCCGTCAAGAAAATCGACGATGAGCTTAATAAGAAAGTGGATACAGTACGAGAGGAGGTGAAAGGACTCGAAAACCAGATAGCTCTCCTCAAGAACCAAGATCGTCGAGACAGGGTTGCCACATCAGGAATTTCCGTAAAACCACCGACATTTGATGAACAGTCCTCTTGGTCCATGTATTGCCGACAATTTGAAGCTGCAGCAGCAATGGATGGGGCGAAGAAGAAAAAGCTACGGCACTTATAGTAGCTTTGAGGGACACCGAAATCCAGAGGACTCTTCGAATAACACAATTCAAGAGGAGTAGCGATGCCTTGGTACGTTCTCTAGTAGTGGAGGCGGCCTTCAACACCTCGAGGCCGACGGTACGAGCAGTATCAAGAGAAGAACCCGAACAACGATCAGGTATAGTTACTAGTTCATTCGAGAAGTTTCTGGATGAGATTGAATATTTGATAAGCGGAATAAGCACTTAGAAGAATAGGGCGTGCTATAGATGTGGTAAATTGGTACATCTTATTAGAGACTGCAGGGTAAGAATGCCACCACGTTCGCAATCACCTATGAGGACAAGGTCTTCCAGCGAGCCCTCAAGTGGGCGGCAGGAAAACTAGACTCAGCCAGCATATCGGGGCGCATGCTGGCTAGCAATAATGGAGCCCTCAGGGTTATCCCTATTAACAGGCTAAGAAGAACAACCGATAGCCTTACCATTTCAGGAAAATTGAACGAAATAGACGTCATATGCACCATAGACACCGGTGCTGCTTCGTTGGTACGCAGTGGCATTCTTCAGGCAGAAAGCGTGAAACCTATATCTTTAAACCTTGTGCTTCGAACAGTCACTGGATAAAACGCACCGATTCGAGGAGAAGCTGAGGTTACACTGATTCTTGGGCGACTCACCATCATAAATACAGTGTACGTCGCAGATATAGAAGATGAATTTATACTTGGAATGGATTTGATCAGTGACTACGGGTTTTCGTTTTACAATGATGACAGGATCATGAAGTTTGAAGGAGAAGAATTTGTCCTCACAACTTTAACAGACAGGACGATGTCTCTGAAACTGCGATTAATGAAAACCGTGAAAATTCCTGGATTTTCGGAGAAAGTAGTTTATGCTACATTAGATGGAGACCCTGGGTGCTGGGTTGGAATAGTACAGCCATGTGTTGAATCACCTAGCGATTTGGTTTTTGCACGAGCCCTAGTAAAGACAAAACATGCTATTCCTGTGAGAGTTACCAACGTGTATCCCGAAGAAATAACAACTAAAGAAGGCGATATCATTGGAATATGTGAACCTATTTCATGGGTAGCAAACTATGATTCAGGTGATCACTAGGAAAGAAAGGGAGCATCAAAGAGTGTTATGACAGTTCTTGAAAAATCATTTGAACACTTGTCGACAGAAGAATTGAGAGCTGCTAACAATTTCATCAGAAGTGAAAGCGACATCTTTGATTCAACAACAACAGGAAGAACTAACCTGGTCGAACACAGAATCGATACTGGCCAAGCCCATCCGATTTGGCAACCACCAAAATGAGTTCCATTTGCCAAACAACAAGAGGTGGAAGAGCATGTTGACAAGATGATGAAAGATGGTGTGATTGGAGAATCATCGAGCTCTTGGTCTGCACCTGTTGTGTTAGTTTCTAAGAAAGATGGATCCGCAAGATTCTGTGTGGATTATAGGAAATTGAATGATGTTAGGAAGAAGGATAGCTACCCTTTACCAAGGATAGACGACACATTATCAACTTTAACAGCTTCACGTCGGTTCTCAACCCTAGATCTGAAGAGCGGGTATTGGCAAGTGGACAGCATTTTCAACTGGAAGCGAACTTTATCAGTTTACTGTTATGCCTTTTGGATTGTTCAATGCTCCAGCAACATTCGAAAGAAGACTTATGGAGCTGGTCCTGTGTGGGCTCACTTGGAAGACTTGCCTAGTATACCTCGACGACGTTTTAGTCATGGGAAAGACGTTTGAAGAACATCTGCACAATTTGCGAGAAGTACTCCAACGATTCAGGAATGCCAACCTTAAACTGAATTCTCAGAAATGCTCATTGTTCCTTTAAGTCGATTTTCTGGGCCACACAGTGTCATCAGACGGCATCCGAATAGACGAAAGGAAGATACAGACGATCCGAGACTGACCGAGACCTAAAGACAAACATGAAGTGAGGAGTTTCGTAGGTCTCTGCACCTACTACCGTCGGTTTGTAGAAGGATTTACTGATATTGCGGCACCCCTACATAAGTTGACATAAGACCGAGTCAAATTCGTCTGGTCCAACGAAAGTGAACGGGCATTTGGAAAACTGAAAGTTGCTTCATGTTCCAGTCCGATTTCAAGTTTTTCTCGTCAAAGAGGCCTGTTCGTTTTGGACACAGATGCCAGTTACAATGGGGTTGGAGCCGTACTATCACAAGAGCAAGATGGTCAAGAAAAAGTAATTGAGTTTTACAGCAAGGCACCAAACCAGAAAGAAATTATTGCGTAACAAGGAAGGAACTATTGGCAATAATCAAGGCTGTAGACCACTTCCACAAATATCTATATGGAAGAGAGTTCCTCATTAGAACAGATCATGCAGCTTTGGAGTGGCTACTCGAGATGAATACCCCTGAAGAACAAGAAGCAAGGGGGATTGAGAAGTTGAACCACTATCACTTCAAGACAATTGGACCTCAGCGAAAATTTAAAATACAAGGACTACTTAATCATAAAAATAGGAATTAGGAAACTAACAATAACGTAAAACGAATATAGAGAAAAAAGACGGACAATTTCCCCGCTAATTTTAGGAGTAGTATGTTTAGAAATATTAAAATCAATGTTTTCGGGCAGTTCTGGACAGTCAATTTTATTCGAGATGAGGTTATGTAAAAAGCATAAACCAAACATGGTTCTCCTATTATCGAGAGTTTGCATATTGAGAATATTTCTTAAATCATCATAATGATACTTGCCTCAAATAAACCCATCCTATATGCACATACCCTTAGGAATTTATTTTGAACAGTTTAAATTTTTTTGACGTGTGAAATGTAAAAAGGGTTCCAAATTATAGAGCAATATTCTACCACCTTAGTTCAAAAATTAGTGCAGTATTTTATAACTGATTAATAACTATTTTATAACACAACTCCCAATTTTATAACTCAAGTGGTTCCGGAAAAAAGGGGTTGTGCTAGCTTAATGCTTAGTAAGCTGGCATAGCCGTCACGTAATTTTTTTCCTAATGTATGACTGAAACGCTGGAATTTATAACTTTTTAATAACTTTTGAGAGATATACAAGGAGTATCGAAATTTTTCTTCCCAAAGCACAAAAATCACCGAATATTCGAATTGAACTGCATATCAGAATCAGAATCAGAAATGCTTTATTGTCATATAATATTAATTATGTTGACAAGCTTGCCTAAAATTAAGACATGTGAAGAATAAAAAGAAAAACTATAAAATATAAAATAATTATATATAAATAAATGGAGTTTGATGCAATAAATGCATAAGTACTAAAATTAGAGTTTATATGTAAAATGAATTAACACAGTACAATTTGTCACAAAATCACAAACAATTTAGACAGATTAAACACCATTATAGTAAGTTAAAATACCTATATAAAAAAGTTTTTAGTATATTTAGGAGTGAGATGTGAGGTTGTGGATGAAGTATTCAGTTAAATCATAGTATACTTTTTGAAGGAGTTTTTTTACTTCTTTACGAAATTTATCACGAAAATATCACAATTTCACTTCTTCATTTTTTAACTTTTGCAAAATTTAACACTGAGGGGATACTTCCTGATATTTCTTTTATATAGCCGATTGTAGGATGACCATTCCAGTGGAAACTATTGAAATCGTTTCCGAAACGCAATGAGACAGAAATCCTAACCAAATCACCATATCTTCATACATTTTCTAACTTCAGCACCATCATTTGCAAATTATGAGTATTACATTTTGAATCACTTGAAACCTGGCTGGAATGA
The DNA here is from genome assembly GCA_958502065.1 of Chrysolina americana. Lineage (NCBI taxonomy): Eukaryota > Metazoa > Arthropoda > Insecta > Coleoptera > Chrysomelidae > Chrysolina > Chrysolina americana. The sequence goes on from OY293420.1 coordinate 37,894,266, forward strand.
AAAATGTCTACGGTAAATACAAATGAATTAATTATTCTATATTGATATGATCACGAAATTAAATCAAATAAGAAATTGAGTGAAAATATTTTCACCATATATTCGATACAGAATGAGACTGAAAACATTACAATTCAACAATTATCAAAATAATTTTATACAGATGTGTATTTTTTTATTTTCTCAACTGTTTGCCCTCTGATTTTATAACTCCATCTCAATTATCGGAAAAGGTGATACAGGGATGTATTACATTATATTCGACCCAACTGAGCTGACTGGGATGAAAATTTCCCCGATATTTTTTATTTTCTTGCACCTAAAAGGTAGTTAGACCCGTTTTTCAATACAGCTTGTCCTATATGAAAATAGCCGTGTGCAGAAAATTTTATTATAAAACTAATAAATACGTTAAAATATATATCATGAAGAATAAGTCTTAATTAAACAGAATAGACTCAATGAAATATGCCAAATATCTTAATCTTAAAATTCTTCTTTCGATTCTCTTAATTTTTAACTTCAGCACAATAATCGATAAATACATGGAGGGGATGTATTCATCAATACTCAACCCATGTGAACTGAGCAGGAAGGAAAATCAACTGAAAACGTATTTATAACGGTGTTCCAAACTTCGTAGCACTTCGGTAGCACCCAAGGGCATAGAAATGTTTCGTTTTTTTTGTGGTCTGATTTTATATTTCAGATGATTGTGCTGGAGTTATGAAATCAGAGGGCAAAAAAATGAAAATGTTCTATGCATTAAGTTTTGTACACCCAGTACACCGTTAAAAATACTTTTTATGCTGATTTTCCTTCCTGCTCAGATCACATAGGTTGAGTATTGATGAATATATTCCCTCCTTGTATTTATGGATCATTGTACTGAAGTTAGATATCGGTATTTCAAATCAAACCAATCTTTTCGCATTACGTAGACATTAAAAATGAATATCGAGTCAAAATTCATCATAGCCAGCTCAGATGGGTTGAAAATATACTCTCAGCTGATTTTCCTTCCTACTCAGATCACATGGGTTCAGTATTGATGAATACATCCCCTTCATATATTCATCGGTCATTGTGCTTGAGTTAAAACATAGAGAATCAAAAGATTGCGACATTGCAAAGCAAACCAATCTCTTCGCATTACGTAGAAAATAAAAATTAATATCGGAAAAATTTTCATACCAGTCAGCTCAGATGGGTCGAATATAATGTAATACATATCTGCACCACTATTTTGTATGATTGTGCTGGAGTTATAAAATCAGAGGGCCAAAAAATTGAAAAATTTCTATGCTCTCGGTAGCATCAAGTTTTGAACACCGTTAAAAATCATGGGTTGAGTGTTGATGAAAACATTTCCTCCTTGCATTTATCGGTCATTGTGATGGAGTTATAAAATGAGAGAATCGAAAGATATCGATATTTTGAATCAAACCAATCATTTCGCATTACGTAGACATTAAAAATGAATATCGAATAAATTTTCTCAAGTTCAGGACTGTACCAAGATGGAACATTGGTTTTTCTTTATCATTTCAATTCATAGCATTGCAAACTGTCATAGAACATTTCTATTGCCTGGTCGATATTAAAATTATCCAATATCTCCATTCAAAACTGGCAAGGTATTTACCCCAGGTTGCCTCTGGAATGTGGTGTCACCACAAAGAATAAGTTTGTACTCTGGATAGCTCAAGGAAATTCCTTCAACAGACTGACAGAGCTCAATATAAATTTCATCAGAACAATTTGGAGGAATAAAACAGCCCCCAATTTTCAGTTTTTCTGATTCAGTGTGTATATTTATAAATATCTGTTCAAGAGTTTCAACCAAAATTATAATGTCATAAATACAGCATTACACAGAATTTATCAGATAATTTAATTTAGTATGTTTTCCACCAGCATTGTGATAAAAGACAAGTATGTTTCTTTCTTCTTTAGTTCTGAAGGTCATATCATTAGCAGGGCTACCAGTTATCAGTTTTTTTGCACATGAGAAACTATTCTAGGAATGACATGAATATACCTCAACACCAATATCTGAAGAAACTGTTTCATTTATTCCAGTTTGTTCTTAAATTAAATATACGTTTTCAACTTTTGAGTAGTTGCTTTTGATTAAAATAGAGACAACTGCATAAAACGATTACAATCATGTAAGTTCTATCGAAGTATGCGAAGTATTCTTTCATATTTTCTTTGAAGCTCATTGACTTTCATAGAGGCTTAGTCAAAAAAGCATGATTTTAGGAATTTGTCATCATATAACTAACACCCTATATGAGATATTGGGCAGAAACCTGGTATGAAGGTTTTCAAAATATGCCCTTATCAAATAGGCTATCTACTTTTTTTAGAAAAAAATACCTAATGGTCCTTCTCAAAATTTCGATCCATTTAGCAGAGCAGAGTAGGCCTAGAAAATAAGAATAATTCATATGTGTCAACATGTTTGAATAGAGCTCGTCAAAAACTATAACTTGAAATTTTCATTTTTCAGAATTGGCCCATGGGTTCCAAAATAACAGGGTGTTAAGGTTTCAAATCGCACACACTGTATGTTTTTTGTGTTGACTAGAAGAAAGAACATAAAATTACTAATATTTCAACCCAAGTCATATCTTGTGATGTGTGTTGCACGGTACTTTAATATAAACATGTATTTAAGACATGAGGTAGATTCAATTTAAAAAATGTAAAAGAATCATATTTGTTTCAACGAAATTCTGACCAGAATAGAATGAAGAAATTTGAAGATATTGACCGTTTGCCTGCGACTAGGTCAGGAAATGGATATCACAGGAAAATGTAAATAGTGCAAATATAATTTCCAGATATTTCCAATAAAAAACTGAATCTCACCTATAACTTCTGAATGTGGATAGCACAGAATAAAAATAAGCTGTTTCATCTTTTCTTCCACTCATATCCCTGCTCATTTTACCATGAGATGAGAATGATGAGATTAGTCCAAATCAAAAGTAATTTGAATTTGTCTGTTAGAAAGAACTGTACAGATCTGAGGAAAAAAATTCACCCAGATTTCATAATCAAAATTCGGGTTTAACTACTTTTGCCAAACTAGAAGGGTGAGAACACTATCAAAGAGTACAAAGCGAACTAACTGATTACTCAAATGTCTCAATTCACTGAACAATCTAAACAGTAAACAATGTAAACATTAAACTCCAAAACACTTCCAACAAATAGCAACAGTAGCAACCAACTATCCAAGCTCCAAACCAACCAACAACAACAAACCGCAAACCGGTAAAGGTAGGCTTTGCTTGGAGCGACAATCCGACAATACACCATTTTAGTGCTGACGTCAGAGCTGTCAATTTTGTTGAGTTATTTCATATGCATTATCCAAACAAACTTGTCTTGTGTTTGATTCCTATATAAGTAAGCAGTTGGATTTTTGTGGATATTTAATTCATTAAAGGGTTTCAAAGCGAATAACAGTAAGTATCTTATGTAATAATATTAATAATAATGATAACTCCCTCATAAACACTCATTGAGTGTATCCAAAGGCATAGCCTGTGCGGGTAGAGGACGTCTTTTATTATTATTTGCCGTGGTGCTCCAGGGCGACTTAATGATTTTTGGTGGCGTATTCACTTTCAACTGTAGGAAAACCCGGAAAACTTACAGCACCGACTCAGGTGGTCGGTGTGCACTCCAAGCTAGCACCAGACGAGATTGGCATCTAGACAACCCACAATACACTTGCTTTTCAACAAGGCATGCGGTCGCCTATCGATCTGATATAAAGTAGATGAGAAAAATTCTCTTGTACCTACATCGGGCTCGAACTGACTATCGCTATGCTGGAGTTGCGAACAGCCTGTGCGTTAGACCGCTGATCCACCGATACTGTAACAAAGTAACTATGGTAAAATTTACACATAATATATTTATTATATAACTTTCACTTGTAGGTTGAAAATGGTAGAGAATGCAATATTTTTGATTATTTCACTCATTTATCTGCACTAATTTGGACAAAAAATCAAAAAATATACCACATACACATTCTTTCAATGTTAAATACACAGTTTATTTGGATAATGGATCGTGACACTCAAGCGGCATGACGTCACACTAAACCGGTCTATTTCGATGGTGATCAATTCAGGGTCGCCACGGAGTGGCTGACATCTACATTTTGAAATATGTACGTCAAACTCCGGGAAAACAAACATTCTGCCATAAAGCCTCGTTCATACCCTCGCGAATTTCGCAATTTTTCTGCGAATTAAATGGTTCCCATGCCGGACCAATCGTTGATGCAGAACCATGTCGGCAGCCATTTTATTCGCAGAAAAATTGGGAAGTTCGCGAGGGCATGAACTAGACTTAAGATCTCGTGTTAATATCCCACTAAACATGATACATAACAAAAATATTTTTCAGATATAACTTTTGTGCAATTTTGTGATATTGGCAAACTAAAATTATATTAATGTCATCTTGACGTTTTCAACACAGTGTTTTCAACTATATGTTTATGTAACATCAAAATAATATAACCAATAATATTCATTAGATAATACATATAATGTTGATTATATGTTGCCCAGATATGTCTTAGACAGAGTAGTTATGTTATTTGTTCGATATTTTTGTCTAACCTTCTCAAAACATTACTGACATGTGTACAGGGAGCCTTGAAATTAATATTATCTTAAAGGTGTCTTAAATGTAATTTTAGGGTAATGACCACGTCATGACGTCATTCATCTACGTAACTTAAAAAAATAATATCCACGTTCAAACAATATTACCCAGTAAATATGAAATAAATATATCACTGACGCCATCGTTCATTTTATCCTATTAATCATGGCGGTCATGGTATGAGTTTTGAGTTCATGGAATTAAAATATATTCAAACTACTTAAAAGTGATTGGAATCAATAGGATTGCAAAACTCATAATTTTCATGGTAAGATTATGATTTCCCACTACTCCATCCACTAATTGTTATTTTAGCATTTAGGTTATGTAGTGAATGTAGAGATATATCTACTATTGATTAGAGAGTATCTACATATGATGCTATGAATAGTAGAAAAGCTATCAGTTGTGGTTCCTGCTAATCAGATATTGGACAGCATAGAAATGGTTACTGACATCTGGAGCTGTGTCAAATTATTTTGAACCGATTGATCAAGTAATTTTTGGAACTGAAACCAATGAATTTAGCTTGCTAAAACAACAATATTGGAGCTGCTTAATTTGTAAGTGAACTCAAAATTATATATTTTATACAGAGTGTTCTGATCATTCTTAATTTCATTAATCTATGATAATATTAACGTTTCTTGAGATTGTAGAGAAATCACTTGAATTGTTTAATACAAATTATCAATAAATTAACTGCATTTTCTCTTTCTTTTCAGTTTGGTAGTGTCCTTTCACATTCCTCTATCAGTTTTGATGTACAAACTGGTACTTATTGAATGATCAGATTACAAAAACTTAAATAGCAGTTGTTGTTTCCGAACTAATCGAAGGTGAGCCCTTCTGGACTGGGCAAAGAAAAAATCCAAAAGTTTTGAATTGATAATTATGGATATACTGAAACGTAAGTAATTATTTTTCTTTCACCTCTAGGGGCATCATAGAATTATTAATAATTATTGGATGGTCGTTTTCTTATATCATAAAGATTAATATGAGTTTTCAGTGACTGTAATGACTGTACATTTCATAATATGTAAAAGATGTTTGCAGTTCAATCACAGATGAAGAGTTTGACTCATAGTGATGGATTGGATGACATTAGCAGAGCAGAAACTAAAAAGAAAGGAGAAGTGACGGAGACAACAACCATATAATTATTGATTCAGTGATATCTGTTTTTATTTTTCAAAAGAAATAGGTTTTCATTCAATATTATTTTTCTTAATAACACTTAATCAATAAATTTTTCATCTGATTCAGGTGGTAAGTCATATTATTAGGTACTTTGGTCTGTTCATAGTGACTCAAGATTATATTTTTTATACTGTTAATTGTTAATGATGTAACTGTCTTGTTTTATAACGCTTTATCCATGAGATTTTAATCATTAACAATAAAGTTTTTTGATTGATTGGTATGTTTTACATCATTACCCCCTTATATATATATTTTATTTCTTGGTATACAGGGTGGAGCTTATACTAATTGTTTACCAATCACTTATTTTTCTACACTTAAAGTTGTATTTCTGGAATTTCAATCGTCACTCTTTGGTAGATGAATAACTTTATTAATTGCTATTGTTGTTATTCATCTACTGAAAAGTGACTACTGAAATTCCAGAAATACAACTTTAAGTGTAGAAAAATAAGTGTTGGTAAACAATGAGTATATGCTCCACCCTGATGTTACAATGTTACATTTTACAAATGTTGCATTGATGCTTGAGTAACATTATATGTATGTAATAAAGTCACATTAAAGTTGCGCAAAATATGATACATTTATGTAATGTTATGTAATTAACATTACATTGTGATATTTAAAAGAGGCACAAAGGCATATGGAAGCAACGTATCTGTAACATCAAGCATATCTCTGAATAACATCACCAAGTCACAATGTGATATAACAGTTATGTTTAAGTTATGTTTTTATGTTTACTGGATACATTTTTGATTATTTCTTTATCATTCATTTATCATTTTTTGGTTCACTGCAGGAAACTTAGCTTTGATATGACTAGTAAAGGCGGATCTATCGGCTTCAAAATGCACAATTTAATGCATATGCATAACTTTAAAATACAGTTTATAACATTTCAATACTCAGATCCATATGAAACCATTTACCCGTTTCATAATTTATAATTTCTAAATGGTTTCATATGAAGGCGGATTTATCTTTCATAATGAACAATTTAATGCATATGCAAAATACAATTTATAACATTTCAATACTCAGATTCATATAATTCCTATATGGTTTCATATGAATCTTGAGTATTGAAATGTTATAAATTGTATTTTAAAGTTATGCATATGCATTAAATTGTGCATTATGAATCTGATAAATCCGCCTTATTAAGTCAAAAGAATGTTGTCAGTGCCGTAGTGCAAGAATTATTTATCTGCAAATGTGTCCATGCACTCTTTTCCCAGAAACCAAAAGTACCAGAAATTAGCTAAAGCATAGGAAATTAGACTGAAATATGTGTTTGCAGCGAATATTTTTTTTTTTGAAGATTTATTCATACCGGGTAAGATATATTTTGTTCATAATAATTGGCATGAACCTATCCAGTTATTTTCTAGACACAAGAAGCAAAACATTCTAACGATTGATGAAAGGGGTTATTCCATTTCAAAAACTTTCAGAAACTATTTCATCAATGCAACGAATCTGGGAGAAAATGGTAACAGAATTTTTTAACTGTAATTGTTTAATGATTTCAACACTTTTCAAGGTTAGACGCTGTTGGTGGTGCAGAAGTAACAGGATTTGTAAGGGTACAAATAATGCATCATAATATACAGAGTACAGAAATCGAATCACACAGAAACTTACACCATACCATCATATCGTCAAAGGACAGAAATCGCACTGGTTGATATATTACAAGACAGAAATTTACTGCAGCATAATATAAAGTTTCATAACGTACTCCATCATAACCACAAATCACTACATAAAAAATCAACTCATAATAACATCAAACGATCATATTCGTATTCGGTAGAATTCGTAACGCATCATAACGTACTTTGTCATAACGTATTATATTAAACCTAATGTTTCATAACGTACTTTTTCATAAATCTATATATAGTCCATGCGCTTACTGACACTACGTGGGAAGAATGACGGTAATGGAACTTTTATACTCGTTAAGAGATAAATTAAATATGAGAAACTTGAATTGTCATTGAATAATTGACTTGTTCATTCATTGTTCTTAATTTTTCATAATTCTTTATACAGTGTGTCCCACTTTGAGCAGCTCCACCTCCGTATTTTCTTAGTCAACGACCGATTTCAAAACAAATTTTTTTCAACATGTAGTACTCAATGATATCTACATTTCTGATTATTCATTTATCTCATTTCACATTTACACGGCCAACTATGATCAATTGAAAATGCAAAAAATCAGTAAGTAATATCAGGGATTTTTTCAGAGAAAAGCTAATATTATAAACACGTTGAGTACTCTCTGAAACACATGTGTTCAAATTATCACGACGGTGTCGTATATAGGGTGTTTTTTATTGAGAATAATTATCCCATTAACAAATATAATGAAAAAGAATAGTATAATATCATGAATATATTCATATACCCCTTGAACATCTGTTTAGTATTTTTCCTGCACATATCATACACAAGGTATTGTTTGCACTAGGAATGAATTATTTTTAATTTCAATTATTCTGAAATTCATGGAAACTTGAATCAAATATTAATTGATCTTTCTCCTTTTCCCATACAATTTGGTAGTTTCTATGACTATATTTTGATTATTGAATTTTTTTTTATAAAAATCGTAAACCAAATGAAATTTATTATTATTAATACTTCAAAACAAAAAGAAATGAAAACTTATGAATAAACTTCCTTATTTTTTCATATTTTAGTATTCTCTATTAATCCTCCATTATTTTCTATACATTTTAGAATTCTTCTCCTGTTGTTTGTAGCAACCTTCTTCAAATAAATCTTAGGGGTAATGCCATATGATGCTTCCAAAATTCTTTCTTGTAGTTCTGCTCTACTTCTAGGCCTAGACTTATACACGTTTTGCTTCAAGGTACCCACAAGAAGAAATCAAGTGGGTTCAGGTCTGGGGACCTTGCTGGCCAGTGAATAACTAAACTATTGCGACCTATCCATTTTCTTCTGAACTTGGTGTCCTACCAAGCGCGCACTTCTCTAGCATTATGAATGCTTGCACCATCTAACTGAAACCCAGACGGCACAATCATATTGCATGGATATCCTAGGCATATTTCACCGGAATATTGGCATATTCCAGAGATATGCTATATCCTCCAAAACATGTGCTATGCATATTCCATGGATATTCAAGGTCACCATGAAATTTGTTCCAGGAATATGCCATACATCTTTCACTGCATATGCCAGGAATATTCAATATCCTGCAAAGCATGTGATATGCATATTCCAGGAATATCCTAAAACATATTCATGGCACATGCTATATATATGTTTTCTTACCATAAAAATATGCCCGAAATATATTTTTGTATACTTCTTGAAGATGAATGCAGAACATATCCAGGGTGTCTAGTTTATATATGGAATAAACTACCCTTGATATATCGAATATGAGGTCCAATAATGTAGTATTATTTTGAGTAAGAATAAAAAATTAAATACAAAAAAATATTTATTGCAAAAACGACAAATACAACATACATATGTATTCTGATACACTATCTTGGCAATTATCAAAACCTTTGGAAATTCAGATCTACATTGACACTAACACAAATTACTCAAATCGGTCTCATTACACTTTTCAGTTCTTCAGAATCTTTTTTTCTTAATCCTGAAAAAAACAATCAGAAGAAAATATACCTCGTTGTACAATAATTTACTTAGTGTTCTATTGCACCTCTCAGTAACTTAGATCAGGAAAATGGTATGTTCTTCTTTGACTTCTCAGTAAATTGCTATGTGAGTGGGATATACATACATACCCCTAAAAATACTATTAATATAGAATAGAAAAAAATTGATGAATTATATTTATTTTGATAATTAAGTATGTTGATTGATATTTGCAACATATATATTGAATAGAAGTGATATTTTATAAAGGGGTAATATTTGAAAATGATTTAAGTGAATATATAGATAATGAATTTGACATTTAAATATTGTTAAAACACTATGGTAAGGTTAGTCTAAAATTTAATTAAATTGAAGTAATGACCAAGTGTCTAATTTTTATATACATTGTCTCTTATTACAAAAAATATTAAAAATTCTAGAACAGTCGGTCAACATTGAGAAAAAACGTTTTTTTGAATAAAACTACATAGTGTAAATTAAGTAATGGTAAATTTTAATTCAAATTGATGTCATCTCTGTGGTATATTTTTACCTTTTATCAAAGCCATGTCTACATTAGATAATTTTTTCCTTCCATTTCCTCCAACCTAGCTAAAGGTGTCTTAAAACATCATCGTCAACTAACAGGCATATATCTCCTAATACACTGATGCGTCCAACATGAAGAAGCTTTGTCATCTATAAATAAAATCATTACATCTTTTCAGTTATAGTGCAATAGTAACAACAATTTAACAACAAGCACTCATCAAAGTATTTGTGAAGGAAGTATCAAATACTATGTTTTTGTCAGTAAGTTTTCCATCCAACTCCATCAACTCTATTATGTAAGACTGGGATATCTTGGATATTATTTCCTTTCTTAGAATTTCTTGAAAATATTCAGAAGTCTCATAGGACTTTCAGTAGAATCTCTGAAAACAAAGGAAAGTTCAATGAAAAAATGCCTAAATATACTTTTTAGAGATTTACTTACTTTTACAGGATAAACATTTTTGTTTTGCTGTGGTGAAATAGATTCTTGAGTTCGACAGATCCGAAATACTATTCACTTCCTTTTCTTAGTCCACTCTAATACTTTTACAAACTGAGACAAGTTGGCTAGTTGCAAATTAATACCTGGAAAAATATATTATTTGTTATACTAACGAATGAAAACTAAAAACAGAAAAGATTTTGGAACTTTTGATAAGGAGATTCGGAGAATGAGTTAAATTCCGAATTATCTTACCAGGATCGAGTCGTTGGTGATTTCAACTGCGGATATTTTCTAGCAACTTTTTCTGGAATATGTAGTAATACTCTCAAAAGCACTACAAACTACAACACTTCCACCCATACGAGGGCTTTCACTTTCACTTAAAACATTATCTAAACAAATTTCATAGCACATTATTGTTGATACTCAAATATCCATAAACTGATCGCAGTGCCAATCGCAAGAATTCCTTTCCACAACACTTCCCAATAGGCAATTCGCATGAACCAATCAGAACTATCCTTGCCAAGGCGGTATATTTGAATCGATGCTAAGTATTCAACTTGGTTAGCAAGGTAGTTTGGTTAGGTTAGATCATGGTCCCTTCTTTTTTCATTTTTAAGCCATAAAGGTAGGGAACATGATCTAATTTAACCAAACTGGACCTTGATATCCAAAACTTGATCCTCAACATAACCTAAAATTACATTGCACACCAGAAGGCGCAATTAAAATAGAGTGTTGTGAATAGGAATTCTTGCGTGCCAATCAGCTTTGATTTGTCAGTCTCGCTTCGGGCGCAGATAACCGAAACATTTGATTGGTTGAAATTCCACTTCAAACGTACTACTTCATAAACTAACCAATTAAATGCTTTATTTTGGCTACGAAACTTGACAAGTTTTTTTTAAATGCATGTGGTTTTTCAGTTTTTATTAAATACATATTCGAGAAACATTTGATATTTTTCTAACAAAAAGTTCCTTCAAATTGAAATGCCTTTGGAATATTCCCAGAATATTCAAAAACTTACGTTTCTGCTTGATATGCCTTTTGAATATACCAGCAATATTCAAGGAGAATATTTTATGGATATGAGTGGAAATATATTCCAGGAATATTCTCAATGTGTATAAGATCAAATAAATATTCATGGAATATTCCAGGAATATTGCAATATCTGTTGGAAAATAGGATGTTGTAGGCATATTCCACGAATATTGGGTGCCGTCTGGGAAATATATGTCCCGTTGTAACTCAATCGGAATGTCTCAAGTCCATCCCATAATTGAGTAATTAATAAAATTGAGGAACATTTATGAATTTACGTTGCCTTCAAAAACAAAAAAAAATGGTTCAACAATTTTTTTTTCCTAAAATACCACACCACACGTTGATTTTATGGGAGTATGGCCGCTTACATTCAATCACCCAGTGGGGGTTTTCGGTGCCCCAATAACGGGAATTTTGGGAGGAAACTACACCGTTTGTCGTGAAAGTTGCCTCGTCCATGAATAAAATGTTATTCAAAAAATTTTGATTGTTCATAAATTCTCCTTGGCACCAAATGCAATATTCCAGTGTTCTAATATTGTCTCCATCCTCAAGAGTGTGAAGGAATTTTGGTGTAAATGGAATGACGTTTTCATTTTTCAAATACCTTAAAATTTTTGAATTTGGTATGCCGAGATCGAGAGAGCATTGCCTAAGACTACTTGTGGGATTATGATTGAAATAATGTGAAATGTTTCTAGTGTCATTTTCTCGTCTCCCGCGCCACCTTCTTGTTGAATTCAGCATAGTTCCTAAGCTGTTGAATAATCTACTTATCCGACTCACCGTAGTGTGATTAATGATGACATCCCGATCTTGATGCCTTCTATTGAATTCAATGGCTGCTTCTCTTGATGACCTGGTATCATCACCAATGATTTTAATAATCTCTATTCTCTCCGAGAGAGTGACATTTCGTTGCATAGGCATTTTTAGAATGAAAACATACACATTAAACAACAATCGTTATCTGTCAAGTTATTTGAATATGTGAATATCACGTTACTTCCATAGCCATCTTGAGGGTATTTCCTAAGGGTATTAGCATTTTAATCAAGAGACTTAAGTAAGAGGGAGGTGGAGAAAGATATAAATCATAATGAAGGGTTGTGTTCACGGCAGTCTTGATCATCAGTTTGTGAACTATTTGGGCATTCTGCAGAAGTGGAAAAATAGATATGAGATCGGTACCTTTCGTTGATAAATTTTCAGTAAAACTTGATATCACGATATTTATTGTCATCCTACAAATAATGGAAACCGAACTTAATTGGACTCTTGTATACCTCTATTTCTGAAGGGAACACAGAAAACATAAACATTCGATTGAAGTATTCATAAATTTTATAATGTATTATAGTAATTAATAATTGACTTGAAAAATAATTAAATACTAGTAACAGAAGAAGAATTCTCAAATCTATGAAAAAAAATTGAGGATTAATAGAGAATACTAAATTATGACAAATAAATAACATTAATTCAGGATTTTTTATTTGTTTTTGATTTGAAGAATTATTAAAAAAAATTCATTTGATTCACGTTTTTTATAATTTCCTTTCAATATTCAAAATATAATCGTAGAAACTACCAAATTGTATAGGAAAAGCAGAAAAGATCAAAATTTAATTCGTGTCCATGAATATCAGAAAAATTTAACTTAAAAGATAATTCTTTCCTTGTGCAAACTACACCATTGTATAATATGTGCAGAAAAAATACTGAACAGATGTTAAAGGGGTATATGAATATATTCATGATATTATTATACCATTCTTTTTCATTATTTTTGTTAATGGGATAATTATTCTCAATGAAAAACACCCTATATACGATACTGTCGTGAAAATTTGAACACATGTGTTTCAGAGGGTTCTCAACTTGTTTATAATATTAGTTTTCCTCTAAAAAATCCCTGATATTAATAACTGATTTTTTTTATCATCGTTTGTGTGTGAAAGTGAAATGAGATAAATGAATAATCAGAAATGTACTACATGTTGACAAAAATTTGTTTTGAAATCGGTCTTCGAATAAGAAAATACAGAGGTGGTGCTGCTCAAAGTGGGACACACTGTATAATGTTAACTGAAATTTTAATACGGTTGGCTGCTTTGGAGTCCCTTTCACACCACAAAACTAGGTTATCGAAAATTAATGTCAGAATAATTCATTTTTCTCCTATACGCTCGTCAAAGTTCGAAATCGTTCAACACGATACATTCTGATCATTTAGATCGATAAGTAATTGTGGTACAGAATTATTTTGTGTAGCGAAAAGTGATGGTATAGCAAACTACGGATCAATCAATAATATTTTCGAGATAGTAAATAACAGGATGTTGTTGGTGTCAAAATCAAGAGTCAAAATATGAGCTGAAGGTAAGTAGTTTCATTACATTATTGAAATAATTTGAAATATTCAAATTATTCTATACCAAACTCTACCTGATTGTTAAGAAAAATTATTAATTTCCTATTATATAAATTCATAAAACTCTTGTTTACCTTCCTAATGGACAAAACGTTTTTTAAATAATTCATTGATAATATGTAGCAAAAGACAAAAGTCTCAATGGCACAGGTAGTGAGTAGGTATCGTTTTGAAAGAAAATTTCAGTTCCTATAAGTTTCGATGAGTGTCTTGAATTCAAAATAAATTCATTTAAACAACCACCGAATTTAACTTTTGAATTCTCAATCACATACATAAAACTGAACATCTGCTAAACTATACTAGGAATGGGAAATTACTTTTAACCTTCTTTAAAAAATTTCAAAATCTTGGCTATACTTTTAGTTCTGCTTCTAAAACCTACGAAGGTAATTCAGTGTGAATTGTGTTCTGATGGAAGGTCGCATTGAAGAGGAAAAATCACACAAATCCCAATATAATATAGAACTAATTTCAAAGAATGTGTCACAATTTAGAGAATCGAGCATATGTACTAGAGTGAAACTAGGCAGCATTGCTAGCAAAACGGTCGTACTTGGTATTATAGTATCACGGCAGTGTAGGGGTATTCATGTTATCGCGTTTTTTTCTACCGTGTTGTTGAAATATTTTTATATTTATACTATTAACTAGGGAGGTGAAAACCGCTTCAACGCAGTATAATCAATAACCATAGAGAAAATTGTATCTCTTCGTCAAACTAATGAAAAACATGAATCATGATTTTGGTATCGTCTATGAATATTTCGAGACTTTATTTCACTGAGCAATAATCCATTCTCAGTAAAATTTTATCTTGTAGCATCCATTTGACCTTCCGCTAGAAATGATGAAACAAATATTTCTGGCTTCTATTTTTATCATCTAACTGAATTTTTTTCGAAGAGAAAAATTAAAAATTAACTCTTGAACACGTCCCCAGTAAACAATTTTTGGTTCCAGGAATATTCCAGATACATGATCTATCATCGATGAAACATTTCACTGAAAGGCTCGGATATATTCCTGGAACATTCCTGGAACCATAAATGTCCGCCCTCATAGATGTTACAATGCAACATTTCAAAATACATGTTTCAGGACTGTATATGAAATAAATATATCCACTAGTTTCACCTCAGAAACGTTAATTAAACATTGTATTAATGTTTCCAAATTCATTGATATAGATCAATATTCCATTTGAACATCTCATTAATGTTTCAAAAGTTTGGATATTCCAAGGAAACATTTCATTTATGTTTTAAAAAATTCATAATTTTCACTTCCTGGAATACTCTTGAAATGTTTGAAAATATTTGTTTTAAATGTTTTAATGTCGCATTGAAACATTTCATTCATGTTTCAAATATTCTCCAATATCATACTTCAACATTAATTTTGGTGTGTTACTGAAATATTGAATGAATGTATCAAAAATTATTGAAAATCAATAATAATGCTGAATATAGTGGAGTTTTATCCCAACACCAAACTGCTATATATACTCAATACTTCGACCCGTGTTAGTGACTGAAACACTAGGTGTTTGGTGTTTTGGGATGAAAGGTCAGTGTATTCATTACTGCACTAAATAAGTTTCCAAACCTGCTAAAACATTCTAATTGTTTTTTTGTTTCTTAAATACGTTTGAGAAATGTTAATGAAATAATCCATTATATTGCATTGCATAACTCGGAAAAAGGATTGAAATATAAAAAGAAATATTCAGAAAAATAAAATATATTAAATGAAAAATACATTTCAATAAAAAGTAACTTAAAAATACAACAAATAGGTACCTACTCTAGAAAAAACAGCATGGTCTATTCATATAATCTAAAAATATATGATAATATTTCAGATATTTGGGTTTTTGTGGCTTCGATCATACAGCTGTTGGCTTTCACTAAACGTTTCCTATATTATAGTAGCATCTGAAATCATACCAGTTGAACAATGCATATATTATACACTAAATTGAAACCTACCTTTCGATAATGTCAGAATAACTAAATGTTGTATGGGATGGTTTCTTTTCCTTCCAGCAAGTGAATATTTTTCAGATAATCTATCTACCTCTCATATCAAACCCATCACAAATATAAAATAATGTTTCCTGAAAAACTTTCAATGAAATAAATCAAATCAAAATAGTTTTAAAATACCCACCAATTGTTTTCTTATTATTATTACATTCTCTATATACTTTTTGTATAATGAAAGCATGCCTTCAGCACATATCTGAATATGAAACAAATAAGCATTATTATCCGATGAGTAATAAAAATATCCATCTTTACCTTCTTTTGGTGGATTTTCACAGTCGTTGCTTATGTATCCTTATCTGAATTATAATGCACCATTCCATTGGCACCGGCACACCACTGAGAATAACAATATAACACATTCACATTTCGCTGCATCGCAAATCGCAATGGCTGCGGTATTTTCCGGAACATCGATAGGGGCGGGATTTCCGTTTCGTTTCGCGGGAAATTTAGATTATTCAGCGACTACATGCAACACATGGTTCGTAAACTGCCTAAACTCTACACTTTAACACTAGAAATTACAAAATTGATGCAGAATTACAAAATTGAAGCAGAATTATCACATTCTAGTATTTCAAGTGTAGATCGTGTGTATGACGATTCACGAATAGGCCTGAAAGCGCAGTGGCACCATATAAAACTATATATAAAAGCGCCAATTAATTCCTATATTATGAGATATGATGAATGGAATGGTCTGATACCTAAGCTGATTAAAAGGAATTCTGAAGCTGTAATAAAATTAATAAATGAATCAATCAAGACAATTTGGAAAGTTTCTGAAATATTCAAATTGTTTTGGAATAATTAACTTTCCAGGTGTTCACAAACGAAGATACTTTGGAATGTTTGAATTATTTACACTTGAAATATTTATGGGATATTTCAGAAAACACCAGTTCAGAAATATCTCATATTCTCAATTAGAGTTATTCTGAATTGTTTCAGTTATAATTTGAAGCAATAATTTGATTGTTTCAAAAGTTATAAATTAAAGAATTTTGAAAATAATTCAGGAATGTTTCTGGAATATAGCAACATATAAACTTTTCAGATATTCATATAAATGAGTTACTTTGAAATGTTTCAATAACTCAAGGTTGATTTAATTTTGAAATATTGCAAAAATCATCAATTCAAAGCTTTTGAAATGTTTCAAAAATGTTTTAATATTTTTTTGAACATTCTTGAAATATACCAAAATATTCGTTTCACATATTCTCATTAATGTTAATTCTGAAATGTTCCAGTTATTATTTTATATGTAATATTTGAAATGTTTTGAAAGTTATGAATTAAAAATGTTTGGAAATATTCCATTAACGTCCCAGGCAAGTTCAAATATTCCTGAAATGTACCACTAAAATATTTCAAATATTCAAAACTATTGTAATTCCGAAATGTTTCATGGACATTTCATGTTTATTGGGTTGAATGTGAAGGTTGATTTTGTTACAATAATTTTGACCCCCTTCTACCTTTTCTGAAATGATATTTTCAATATTCTTCGCCGAAACAATTGTTGAAATGTTGATAACATTATCAACCAGAATAATTTTTTCCATTATTTATTAAGGAGTGGAAAGAGGTTTAAATAAATGCTCTAAAGTCAACTTTTATATTTAACCCTTCATTTTAATATTTTACCTGAAAAATACCCTAACAAAATTATAATCAAAATTGGAAACAGTTTTTTCACTATTTCTAGAGAGGTAGAAGGGGGTCAAATAAATGCTACAAAATCAACTTTCACATCCATCGTGTTCAATGCTCAATTTTTCATCATTCTTTTTGACAGAAACCCGACTAAACGGCTTTAGAAACATACTCAACGGATTTACATTCATAGGAACACCACTATAGCTATTTGAGTCGTGGTCTTGACGAATATTATTTGTATTTGGGGCGCTTCTATGAAACATTGTTGAGAGTTGAAATCACCATAAGGTAGGAAATATAGTGTTTTGAAGGTTAGATAGGTCTCCATCTCCCCAGGAAGTTCATATAAAAATATTTCACCAACATTTATGGAAACAAACGTGACAAATTCAATTTGGTTAACGCTGCCGCGATACCGAGCATGATGCCGTCTTGCTACTTTCACTGCGGTAGCATATAGGAGTGTTAATTCAAAAAAGAAAACGCATCTTGTTCTATGGAGTAGTTATATTGCAAAAAGTAGATATAATAAACAACTAGATAGCATTATCGAATCACTTGTTTGAAACAACATATCCAATCTACTTGAATTTTAATGGAACTGACTGCCGATGTTTCAAGAAATATATCACTCAAAAGGCGGATTTATCGGATTCATAATGCACAATTTAATGCATATGCGTAATTTTAATGTAAAATTCATAAGATTTCGAAACTCAGACTCATACGAAACCATTTATCCCTTTCATAATTGATTTATATGGGGGAAAAATAAATACTGTAAAATTAAAAATAAGTTTTTGATCCTAATTCAAAAACACAATAGATAGTAATCTGTTTTCTCATCTAGATTCCACCTATTGCAAAGTTAAACTGGGATAAAAAACGTGCCGCAGAAGAGTGCATCAAACACCATAAATCTTCAAGTTAGATTCTCCAATGCAGCAGACCTACCTATCTTTAGATATAATTAGTAGTACCTATACCAGTAATTCCAGAAGACATTGATGTACATTCCAGGTGGTTGATACTTCAATTTTTATACCTACCATACAGGGCTCATGAAAGCTGGCAATTTTTTCCGTAGTCGATACATATTTTTCAATTCCATATACACGTATGCACAACTTCCGCCGAGTATAGATGTTCTACTAGTAGTTATTCGGATTCGAAAATATTTGTTCAGCCCAACGACTATAATACCGGTGAGCTAATGTGAGACAGGCTTGATGCGCGCGCATCCAAATTATGAAACTTTACGTTCTGAAACATTACGTATTCAACTCATTACGGATATGATCGAGTACGTATTCTGTTCAATACGAATTCTGCGCTGTAGCGTTATGATACGTTGACTTTGTGATACAATGCGGGGATGCTTTACGAATATGATCTGATCACGTTTCTATAGAGTACGTTATGAACTTTTACGTTATGAAAAAGTACGTTATGATGTTTTACGTTCTGAATTAATCCGATTATGACGGCTCTGCAATACGTTGACTTTGTGATACAATGCGGGGATGCTTTACGAGTATGATCTGATAACGTTTCTATAGAGTACGTTATGAACTTTTACGTTATGAAAAAGTACGTTATGATGTTTTACGTTCTGAATTAATCCGATTATGACGGCTCTGCAATACGTATTCTGTGAAACCTCTAAAAACATGTGAAAATATTCTTAATTCAGAAGATTTTCCAGATAAGCTCCCAGCAACACTCTCACTCACAAGCTACACTCAGAACTCTTTGAGATATTTATACGACCTATGGAAGACCTATCCCTCACCTTCTTGAACGAGTGATGCCATGCACGAGACCAGTGACCACGCTAAGGTTCGAACCCATACACCTATCGATGATATTGGATTGAGAAGCGATTGTTTAACCCGCATGCCACCATGGCTCGTGACAATATTGAAATGCAACCATACTTTTCGCTGACAGTCTTTAGTGATCCTAGTAATATTGTTAACGGTTTTGCTCCATTATTTGAAAGTGTTTACTCAGAGAGCTAGAACCAATAGGTATTTTAATTAAATCCCTAATCTATATGTAATGTGTGTAACAACTATAATAAGATTTGTAAATACTGTGATATGAGAATAAACAAAATTAATGAACTTTTTAGGGTAGCCAAGGTTTGTCTATTTAATTAATTTCTATTGTTACTTCAAACTGTCTGCACATCCCAGCAAACACAGATACATCTCTGAGATATTGCTGCGATGTCACTAGGTAACATGCGACTTGCATCGTTACGTCGCACAGACGTCCCAGCGACTCACTTTTGTCTCACTCATGATACATGCTGGCGACGTTTGTGCGATGTAGTTCCGTGACGTCTTTGCGATGTAGTTCTGAAACACCGCAAATATGCCTCCTAATAACGTATCAGGGATGTAACAGAGCGACATAGCAGCGATTTCTTCACTGTAAAGGCGGATTTCTCGGATTCACAATGCACAATTTAATGCATATGCGTAATATGAATGTAAAATTCATAAAATTTCAATACTCAGATTCATATATAAAACCATTTATCCGTTTCATAATTTATAATTCCTAAATGGTTTCATATGAATCTGAGTATTGAAATATAATGTTATAAATTGTACTTTAAAATTATGCATATGCATTAAATTGTGCATTATGAAATCCGGTAAATCTGCCTTTATATTCAAGAGACGTCAAAAGTCTATGCGATATTCCAGAAAGAAACAACAAATAGGAAAAAAATATATTTTCAATATGAAAAACATTAATATAACCAAAATATTAATAAAAAAATTCTACAAAAAATGAAATTTTTTTGGCATAAGTACAAAATAAAAAATTAACAAAGTAAAAATTAAAAATATATTAATTAAAAAACTAAAAGTTAATTGCTTTGTTCCTTTTCCTGTCAAGCCTTTGCTTGGCATGCCTGAACCAATTGGAACAGGCTGCTTCGTTCTCTCCGTGAAGACTCATCACCACATCTGGAAATCAATAAAACAATATGAGACCACTGAAAGCTACAATGCCACATAGTAGTGGGACATGAAATAATTCAGACGGTAATGGAATACTCATTATAATTTGGCACCATTGAACAGCTCTAAACTTTCTGATTTCAAATATACAGGTCGTATTTTTTAGATCATGCCACTATTGGTATCTCGCGATAACGATAAATGATACAACGATACTCACTTTTCACACTCAGTTACGAATGTCTCCGCGACCTACCAATAAGTAGTTGCAGCGCCATTCGCCAGCGATTCAAGAAGAATTCCTCAGTAGTCAGTAGCATAGACTCCTGGGCACCAAAACGAAAAGTTTATGTCGATGAAAAGTATCACTTAAAAGAAACAAATAATGTCGACAAAACCAAAGTTAGCTATCTCTCTACACATTTCCAGGAATTGGAAAAGTAAAGGGGGAATATCTGATTGAACGCATTCACTTCACAGTACGGATATTGAATTATATGTCTGCAAGTGCTAATAATTGTCTGTAAGAGCAATTAGTTGTTTTCGGTGAGATATTTGCCTCATATTTTTCCACTTCATGGAACCTGAACTGAACCCGAAGTTAACAGTACCTGACGACTTTATCAATGGGGTGTATTTGGAACATGATATTTCATGATCTGTCAAATGACTTCAGGAGCGACTTATCCGGAGCTACTCCCTAAGGTAATTGGATAGCGGCTCTCGTTACCCCTGGGGTGGTATTCCGTGCACCATAGAATTCCATAGTCGACAGTTATATCTCTTTCTCGACCACGAATTCAACTATAATGTCATCTCACGTATTTTGTCGACTATAGAATTCTGTGGTACATGGAATACCACCCCTGAACTGAACCTGAAGAGCACCTGATTTTATAAAAGAGGTTTATGGAACATGATTCTATCCCTGTGGCAATTGAAAAGCGGCAATGACTTGAGCCTAGTGAGCCTAAGCCAAGGCCAACGATTACATACACCAAAAGGATGGGTTCACAGCCAAGGCTGACCAAGGCGCCATCACTGTGGCGCCATGACCACAAACGTCAACTTTCTTCTACTGATTTCATCGCCATTTAGGTGGTTGGAGTCGTGAACTAATCAATGGGTCTACCTAGAATCACTGATATTCCCCGAAGTATTGCCTTATTGCCATGCGTAGGCGATCTTCAGTTGATGATAATCAGGTCGATTCTGTTAAAAAAATTGTTAACATTTTTATTTCCGTCAACCAGATGCACACCCTTAAGAGTACAACCCTCAAAAATCTTCGAAAGACTTGTCCGAGCTAAGGAAGACGCAGCCCTTACCTTTTAACGTGTGTTGCCATGCACGAGACCGATGACAATGCTGGGAATCGAACCCATGACCCTTAGGTTAGAGACAAGCGCTCTACCATCATGATCATCACGACCCATTGTTCGAAAGTAGCCATTTTGTTATGTGAAAATATTGCTATGATAGCAATTTAAAAAAGAAAGATAGAAGGAAAGATGTAAACAACAAAAGAGATAGCAATAGGGCCAGTTTTATAGGTACAAGTTAACTCCGGATTGACTAACTAATGGTTCAGAATTGTAACAAAGCAATGTCGCCGCCACTGATATTAAATTTCTTATCAGCAAGTGGGGATGTACGAAAGGTTTTGCGCTGGCCAGGCCATTTCAGCGGCAGTTTTCTCAAGTCAACAGTTGCTTTAATGATTCTGGGTAAAGGAGTGTTTTTGGTTTTCCATGTGCCAAATGGTTCTTTGAACCATCTCGGCCTGTGCCTGCATTTATCTTTATATAGGTAAGTAAAACTCAAATAACCCCTCTTGTATTTCTCGCATGGCTTTTCAAGCCTAGGATGTAGCTCGCACTTATTTGCTGGTATTGTGACTTAGCTAATGCCTGCATTTATCTTTATAGAATCGCAACAACCCCCTGCAACAACCACTGTCGTCCCTGTGTATGAATATATAGTATTGTAACGATTTCGAGACCGGCCTCGAGACCGGCCCTGATCATCCAATTACACTCCACACTCGAAATGTAAACAAGTTTTCTTCTGACAAACACATGACTCATCCGTGGAAGAGACGCGAACGTCCTAACCGAAGTTTCTAGGGGCCTCTAAGAAGTCGCCGAACAGACTGGAAAGATCGAAAACTGTAAATGCTGCTATATATAGCTGCTGTATAGCAGATGGCGGGACAGTCAGAATTCAGAGTTATTTACAGTTCCAGAGTTCGCAGACAGAGACTGACACAGTAGAAATAAATTTGAATCTAGTGAAGTAAATGTTTTAGTGAATAATTGTTGTAAATAGTGTTTTAAATAAATTAGGAAAATTAGTTAGTGCAGTTTTATTACATTTGGCGTCAGAAGTGTGGATGTTTAAAATAAATAAGTGTTAAAGTGTTCGCCGTATAAAAACTGATAGACGTTTATCGCGCCTAATAGACAGTTAGTGACCCGTTGAACATTTGAGTGTTTGCAAAGTGGACAGTTTTGCGCGTCGCGGGACAATAAACTGAAAACTTTTTGTGTGAAATAAATAATAGACTAATATTTCCGTTAAAAACAATTAAAGACAAAATGTTTCCGAGGAGAGTTCACCTGGTTGACCTTAAAGTTAGTGAATTGAAGCAAGAGTTAGAGGAGCGGGAGTTAGAAACAACTGGAAAGAAGGCCGTACTCCAGAAAAGACTTGCAGATGGACTCATTGAAGAAGGAGAAGATCCCGAAACGTTTTTATTCGAAGTCTCAGGAATCGACTTGAGTCCAATTATGAATAAACTGGAAGAAACTACTAAGTCTCTGAAAGACGAACTCCAACAAACTTTCAGTGACGTTGAAGAAAGGAACAACTTTGGGCCACTGCTCGCCAATTTCATCTGTGGTCAGGAATGTACGCGGTACCATTAACCAAGCCAACAATCTACCCGCAGAATTAAAAAAGCTAGTTGCCATATCATCGAGAGGCATAAAACCGGCACAGCAGCCCAGATTAAAAGATTTAGTGAGGAGATACCAAGACGTCTTTGACACCGGACAGGGAAAAGGGGGTAGAACGAAGGTAGTCCAGCACAGAATTGATACTGGAGATGCCCGACCAATCCGTCAATCAGCGAGGAGACTTCCTCTTGCCAAGAAGGAAGAGGCAGACAAAATAATTAGCGATATGGGGAAAGAAGGAGTAATTGAACCATCTGACAGCCCCTGGTCATCTCCAGTTGTACTAGTAAAGAAGAAAGACGGATCTACAAGATTCTGCGTAGATTACCGACAACTGAATAACGTGACAAAGAAAGACAGCTAACCACTTCCTAGAATAGATGACACCTTGGACACGCTCAGCGGCTCTACAATCTTCTCCACCTTCGTTTGTTATCGTACTTACTGGTTGTGATGAATGGTGAAAAATAACTAATTCACGTCAAGCACCAAACTGAAGGTGTAGAGCAAAAGGGGTGGAGTCGGCAATTGGCTTTTGGTTTTTGCTGATCTTAAGCTGAAGGTGGGCACCACCTAGTTTTGAGTTTTTATTTTCTTTTATGTACAACAAAACAGGAAACAAACTGAACTCAAAGAAAAGGCAAAGGTAATTTCCTTCAGCTCTAGAGTACGACAAAAAAAAATCAGAGAGTGATATTTTTCTAATTTAATTTCAATGATATGTACAAAGGAACAGCAGAAGGCTGTTCTGTTCAAAATGGTATTTACAAGGTGATCCAGCTGAAGGCTTGGATGAAAAGAAAAAATATGATACATATAACAAAATGGCTGAGGGCCAAGTTAATGAAATAACAGAACAAGTTATTAACGTTAAGAAAGCTGAAGGCTCAATCAAGTAAATAACTGATATTGATTGAAGAAGAAAATGTATGAAACTGTTTAAGTAACCCTAACAATAATAATGTGGCTTTGCAAAGGGTAAATGTTACCAGCTGATGTTGTAGTGCAGAGTACGTCGTTGAACTGGGGTTGGAGTTCCAAGTACCACCTCTGAATAGATGTTCTACCTTCTTAATATTGTATCGAAGCTCTGTACGTCAGGTTCTTCGTTTGGAGATACGGCGATTATTCAGTGGAATCTCTAGAAGAGCACCCTTAGGCTGTACTGAGCTGACTACTGAAGGTGATTAGGCCTGTGGTAATAGACTGAGAAGGTGTACTGAACGAAAACCAGCTTCGATTTTGATCTTCACGGAAAGGCAAGACTCCATTGCATGCAAAACAATCGAATGTATAAGCCACGGGTATTGACTACATTAAATGGTTATAAAAGGTACCTTTTGTAAACCTCGAAGGTTACTTAAACTTTTAAAAATTTGGAAACCAATGACCACAAAAAATCGTGTCGACTATTTGAAAATGCTAGATACTGTATTTAGAAAGAAAACAGAATATATTGGTCTCCCCTGTAATAACCCTTTACTAATTACAGAAAAAATCCTGTGATACGATAAGGTAGATTTAGCAACGAATAAAATAATGTTCAAACGTTTAATTTCAATATTTCGTTACATCCTACAAATTGAACATCCCCGGTAATATATGTTAAAATTTAAGAAATAAAATTTTAATTTGCAATCACAAAATCTGGAGATACTAGACATTAATGAGACAGTAGAGGAACATATGTTAAAAGAATAGAAGATCTAGAAGAGATAAAGGAAAGAATGTTGTACAGAACAGATGGGAAAAAAACTGATCGTAAGCAGCTTCGACAACATCAAGACCAAAATGATTAGCTGAGGAATCCAGAAAGTAGTGAGTTCAATACCATATTTTGTACTGTAAATATAATCACAAAGAGATCTATTTGATAAAAACAAAAATTTAGCATCACTGACGTTTTTCACAAAAATTACTTTCGCAACACTGGAATTCAGACAGGCATGCATGTGCACTCCTATGACAGCAACTAGTGAATCAAATTGAGACAAAAAATCCAAAAGTTACTAGTCACAAGCAAATAAAAAAATCACACATACCTGTTCGAAATCCAACATTCCTGGAAAGATTCTCAGCGTCAAACTAACGTTCTCCAATGGAGTAAATGATCTCGGGCAGTGCTTATAGAATTTGGATTATATTGGAAAATGTACCTGGAAGTAAGATAAACAAGCGAAAAAATGTTGACAATAGCAGTATGACGAAAATTCTTGAATCCATAAAAATCACCGTTTCCTTGAACGTGATATCAGAAAAATTTTAATATTTCACAAAGGATTTCGAAGAATTGTGAATATTAACATTCTGTATAATTTAGGCCATTTGCAAAAAAAAGAAACAAGAAATTATCGAAAAAACTATAACCTAAGCCAAATTAGAATAGAAAACTGAATTAATATATAACAATTACTTTGAAGAATAGCACAAAAGATAATATTGGAACGGACTCACCACCTTTCTTTCATACCAGCCATCAAAAAATCATCAAGTCTTTAGCTATCGATAGCGAGCTGTCCGACGAGAGAAAGAAAACCAAAAATCTATCGTAGCCCTCTCGAACGACAATTCGTGTTTTTGTAAAAATTCCATTTCTGTCGCGCGGTTGGATTGTTCAGGCGACCGATCAACACAACGATGTATACGAGGGTCTCTCCAAGAGTAATATAAGTGGATTTTACGAAAATTAATTATTATTCATAACGAAGTACAAAGTACTCGTTACAACCTTAGACCTGAAGAGCGGATATTGGCAGGTAGAACTGGCTCCAGAAGATCGAGAGAAGACAGCTTTCACCATCGGCTCAGGGCTGTGGCAATTTACCGTTATGCCATTCGGACTTTGTTACGCTCCAGCCACTTTTGAGAGATTAATGGGGACTGTGTTGAAGGGACTCTCCTGGAAGACTTGCTTGGTATACCTTGATGACATAATCGTAGTTGGCAGAACATTCGAAGACCACGTGAAAAATCTGGAGGAGGTATTTCTGCGTCTGAAGAATTCTGGATTGAAATTGAGCCCTAAAAAATGTCACCTATTTCAGAAAGAAGTCCACTATCTTGGCCACATTGTCTCTAGGCAAGGAGTAGCAGTAGATGACCAGAAAATTAAAGCTGTTAGAGACTGGCCCATCCCCAAAGATATCCATCAGCTTCGGAGTTTTCTTGGCCTATGTACCTACTATCGTCGGTACGTGCTAAGGTTTGCTAACATCGCCAAACCATTGACCAGGCTCACGGAAGGACAGACAGAGTTCCAGTGGTCCGAGGAATGCCAAGATTCGTTCAAGAAGCTGAAGGGGGCATTAATCAACGCTCCAATTCTAAGTTATCCTCTTCCGAACGGAAAATTCATTCTGGACATGGACGCCAGCAACGTGGGACTTGGAGCTGTCCTGTGTCAGATCCAGGATGGACAGGAAAAAGTCATCGGGTACTTCAGCGAACCCTCAGTAAACCGGAGCGAAATTACTATGTCACCCGACGGGAGCTGCTGGCTGTGGTCAAAGGAGTAGAGCACTTTTACAAGTATGTGTATGGCAGGAGATTCCTGCTGAGAACTGACCACGCCGCCCTCAAGTGGCTTCTACAGTTTAAAAATCCTGAGGGTCAGGTGGCACGTTGGATTGAGAGACTCCAAGAATTCGACTTCGACATATAACATCGAGCAGGGACCAGCCATAGGAATGCAGATGCCTTATCGCGAAGGCCATGTCCAGATGACTGCTCACATTGCCGACGAGCAGAGGAGAAAGAGGCGACAGTTTGTAGAACAACGGTGGTAGATGATAACTGGAATGACAGCAAGCTCCAGAAAGACCAAGAGAAAGATCCAGATCTTGGCTTAGTTATCGGCTGGAAGAGGAGTTACCGAAGACTGACATTGCAGGAAGTAGCAGGATATTCGCCAGGCACCAATGCGTCAGCACAACGTTGGCAGCCCATTTGAAAGAATCGCCATCGATATTGCTGGACCGTTTCCACAATCTGACCACGGGGACAAATACATCCTCGTGGCAATGGACTACTTCAGCAAGTGGGCTGAAGCCTATGCCCTGTCCAACCAGGAAGCCATAACCGTCACCGACGTCCTGTTAAAGGAGTGGATTTGTCGATTTGGTGTCCCACTTGAACTGCATTCAGACAAAGGCAGAAATTTCGAGTCCAAATTGATCCAGGAATTGTGTCGAATGCTGAACATTCGGAAGACTCGAACTACGGCTTTACATCCGCAGTCTGATGGAATGGTGGAGCGGATGAACAGGACGATGAACCGCCACTTATCCAAGGTAGTCTCTGACCACCAAAGAGACTGGGACCAGTATCTCCATTTGTTCCTGATGGCATATCGTTCTGCAGTACACGAGTCGATCGGCCAAACCCCTGCTAGTATTATTATGGGCCGAGAGCTGCGACTACCATGTGACCTGAAGTTTGGGACGCCACCAGGACAAGACACTGCGGGAGAGGACTATGTCAGCAAACTTTGGCAGAGAATTGAAGACATCCAAGAAAGAGTCCGTTTGAACATCCAGAGTGCCAGCGATCGAATGAAGGAAAACTATGACATCAAGGCCGATGCCGGAGGATTTAAGGTTGGTGACCTGATTTGGCTGTACAACCCCAAACGTCGTCGTGACCTATCACCAAAGTTGCGGAACTCATGGGAAGGCCCTTGTAAGATCTTGAAGAGGATAAATGACGTGGTCTACCGAATTAAAAAACCACCTAGAGGAAAACCCAGAGTCGTCCATTTCAATAGGTTGGCCCCTTACGCTGGAAACCACGACCAAGTCCGCACCCTCAGACCTCCGGAGGATGCGATGACGTTCCAGAAATTCATGTCCTTGTACTCAAACGGACAGAAAGTTCGACATGGGGTGACTCGAGAAGAACTACGAGACCTTTTTAAGGTGCCTGCAGATTACGTGCTAGCCCACTGTGTAGCAGAAGACCTTCAAATGTCCAGAGGCATCGCTGTGGTGTTCTCCAAGAAGTACGGTCGTCTCCATGAACTACGGCAACAAAACCCGGAAGTTGGAGGGGTGCTACAGTTGCGGAAAGGCCAGAGAAGCATCTTCTATCTAGTCACCAAGAAGCAGTCTCGAGACAAACCGTCCTATGAAGACGTATGGAACCGGCGTCAAGATCTTGGTATGCTGTAATCATCGTCCACAACCAAACCTGAAGACCGTAGAGTGCAACTTCCATCAAACAGCAAGGTGCAGATATGGAGAATCATGCAAATATCTCCATTCTCCAAAAATGACATTTCGGGACGAAAAGTCTTTAAGAAGGGGGCAATGTAACGATTTCGAGACCGGCCTCTAGACCGGCCCTGATAATCCAATTACACTCCACACTCGAAATGTAAACAAGTTCTCTTCTGACAAACACATGACTCATCCGTGGAAGAGACGCGAACGTCCTAACCGAAGTTTCTAGGGGCCTCTAAGAAGTCGCCGAACAGACTGGAAAGATCGAAAACTGTAAATGCTACTATATATAGCCGCTGTATAGCAGATGGCGGGGCAGTCAGAATTCAGAGTTAGTTACAGTTCCAGAGTTCGCAGATAGAGACTGACACAGTAAAAATAAATTTGAATCTAGTGAAGTAAATGTTTTAGTGAATAATTGTTGTAAATAGTGTTTTAAATAAATTAGGAAAATTAGTTAGTGCAGTTTTACTACAGTATTATTCCGAACCACTGTATTTCATTCAGCCAACCTACCAACCCCCTGAGATTGTTACAACTTGGCGACCACCGCGGGGCTGATTGAAAAATGGTTCTGGAGAAGTCCCCTGGAGGAGCAACGGGGTACTTTTTTCGAGCACGCAACGATCGGCGAGCGGAGGGAAACGGATCACGGCAAGTAGGTGAAAATCTTCCACCTGCCGAAAAGAGCCCCGAGGACAACGCAGCTGTGAACATTCCCGGCAGCGCGGCGACGCTTCCAACGACAGCGTCACCTCCAGCTACCGAGCCCACAGCAACGGTAACGGCGGCATCCATAGACGGAAGTCCAGGTTTGAGTTATCATGAAAATTTGTTTAATAAAGACAATGGTGATAATGATTTGCCTATCCACATAAACACGAATTGTATTTCTAGTGTTCGACCCGGCGAAAGGCCCATTTTTTATACTAATCATGTTAAAAACCAGGCAGATAAGGTACCAAACAGAAATATGTTTTTGCCTACTACTGTTTCAATTCCGAATTCTTTTGGATGTAGGCCACCTACCACAAATTCCGTACTAGCGAATCATGCTCAGAATTATCCTGCAAATAACATTTCAGGTCGAAATAATTCTGAACACGTTCCAAAATTTCGTTTTTCAGATGAGAGATTTTCTTTACAAGAAAGTCAATGTGTACAAAATCAGGTAATATTGAATGTGCCAAACAAATCAACTGAAAAGGTGTTTCGACATGTCCAATGTACATGTAATCACAGTAATCAGAGCAATTTTGATGCAATCATTGGTAATAATAATGTTATGGAAAATTTCATTTCTCCACAACAAAACACTTATGGGGCTAGTAGCAATAGATTTTACAATACTGTATCTGATTTGAGAGATGTACGAGTTTTACCTACCTTTGGAAATGACGGGAAGTTGCACCATGTAGATTTTTTGAAAAATATTGAGGCTTGTTTTGACACAAATAATATTCCATTTAACCAATTGAGATTTCTTATTGGTAATTTGTTTGAGAAAACTGCTTTGGTTTGGTTTGATGCTTACTGCTACAGGTTCAATACGTACGCAGATTTTAAATGTTACTTTTTGGAGCAATATTGGGGAGATACTCTGCAACTGGGTGATAAATTGAAATCAGAATCGGAAAAATTTGTAGAAGGTTCGGGATCACTGGTAGATTATTTCAATTCCAGAGTTTCGTTAGCACGTCACTTACATCCCCCGTATTCAGAACAACAACTCATATCTATTATTGCGAGGCATTTTCCCCCAACGATTTGGGCTAGTCTGGTTGGCGTTAAAAATTTATTATCGGCGTTAAGTAGACTGAGGCAAGCCGATTATTACTATGAGTCGCGAAGCTCACCTGTCCACTCGTATCGCCCGAGGAATGATACCAATCATTTTGGGCGAAACGACACTGACAACAGGGGTTCTCGAAACCAAAATGGTACAGGAAATTTTTCTGGAACAAATTACGATGAAAATCGGGCAGGAAATAGGGCAAGCAACAATGCGCGGACACCGAGACATATCTCCTCACTGGAACTACAGGGTGATGTAGTGAATGAGACAACCGAATCTGGAAACGAGTTGCCACCCCACATGTAAATTCATGTGTGGGGGCGATTATGAAAAAAACTTCACCTGATTTTTTCCGAAATAATGATCCCAAAGAACAACTCTTGGATGAATGCGATTTTGACCAACATTTTCTCGATACCAGATCCCCTGTGATTTTGGTGAAGCTCCATGGTTTGCAATTTCCAGCAATGATAGATATGTAACAGTGGGCACTGTTATATGTTTTCAGCGCGCCCTGTATTATAAATCGGTCTTTTAAAATTTAAGGAAACATATGTGCGTGTCTGGATTCAGTGCGAGTGTGAGATAAGAATTTATACCTACGCTGGAACCGGGGAAAAATAGTTTTTACATATAGAAAGATCGCTCTGGGTTGATAAATTTAATGGCTTAGGATTAGATAGGGTAGTCTGAGACGTCGTGCCTAGAAACAAAATGTTAAGATTTCATAAAGGGCATTCGGTGTTGTGAAGTGCAAGTGATCGCTTGGATTTGGGAGGACCACCCACCCGTGAGGGTGTAGGCAAATATGCCACTCTCAAGAATGACACTAAAACAGGTATGAATTTTTCGTAGGCCGACATGTGTGTTTGTTAAATGCGAATAATTTTCTCAAGACAAATAATAAGAGTAATAATAGTTCCGTTAAAAGCTGGGCGTGTTTGGTCTATTAATTTTAAAGCAATGATAGTTTGAATAGAAATATGGGGTGTTTACTGAGTTATTCAATATAATCTTGAGGCATTTAAATAAGTTCCAGGGAAATGATAATAATTTTTACTTAAAACTGGGTGTTTGTCATTTTAAATTGAGGGTAGCTTTATTATAATTCTGAGGGAGTTATGAGGGCGAATACGACAGAATAATAATAATAATAGTTTGAATTTGGCATAATTTTTGTAGTAATTATAATAGTAGTGAGTTATTTTGAAAAGTATAGCTGTTGATTTATTATCAGAAATGTTGAAAGGGTTGTTGGCTTTTTAGAAAAATGCATGTTTAACTGTAGAGCGATCTTTCATGTTTTGAGAGGGTGACCAATTTTATTCAACTATATATTTTATTTTTCTTGCGCTTAGTTGCATATACGGAGTGTATGAATTCTTACAGTTGGTATATTTTACAAATTTTTACAAATTATACATTTTTATTTTCATATTTCACACATTTTCTTTTATATTTTCGTTACTATTTTCCACCATTTTTCTGCTTTGGTGAATAAAGCTGGTTGGTAGAACTTTGCTTCTTAATATTACTTACCCCTTCAACCCCTCATACAAAGTCCACGCATTTGAAAAGCCGTGGCCGAACCTTCAAATCTACATCTTTGCCTTCGAGGACGATTATGAACTTACGAAAAACAGTAGAGCTGTGAATTGTAAGGTTGAGCATTCTAGCTTTTGGGGAGGCTATCCCCTTAGCCTAAATCCGGGTGATCCAGAGCGGATTCAAAACTATACTCTGGGTCTGGTGGCAGCAAAAGTATTTAACATCTATACTTTAATTTAATTTTAATAAAAAATACTTCCTAGGGTGGGCGACTGAGGAGTGGTTGTTTGCTTTGGTCAGTTTGAAACTGAATCAAAGATATCGTCGCCTAACCCCCCTAGCGATTCATTACAGATACAGGTAGTACTGTAACTGCTTGTTCAATGGAAATTTGGCAACAACTTTCCGACTTTCACGCCGAAATTCCTCAATTTCCCTGTAATGCGGTAAGAGTGATTGGAGCTTTCGGATAGAAGTTCAGAAAGGTGTTTTTGCAAGCCTACATGACCATTGGTATTGAGAAAGTTTTTATTGCACATGAGTTTTTGTTGATAGCGGATTTATCGTATCCGATCATCATTGGCTCGGATTTTTTAAGATTGTTTCAAGGTACAATTGACCTTAGAAATAAAAAAATTGTTCTATGCTTAGAAAATAGGTTTATTCATATCTCTGAAATGCTATTGAAACACGAGGGGGGTAACCCGTGTTCCATACAGGTAACGGCCTTGGTTAACAATATTAAAAACTTGAAAAATAATAGTTCGGTTAGAGATGCTGCTGGCAAAGTTGATTCTAATATCATCCAGGACCTCAACCTGCTGGCCAGTGGCGTACCTGAAATATTAAAATACAAATTTAAAAATTTGCTTTCACAATACAAAACAATATTTTCGCCGATCCCTGGCCGCACCAGCCTTTATTTTCATGAAATCAATTCAAAAGATGAATAGGAATTTTTTGTGAAGAGTTACCCCATCCCTGTTTTGCATAGGGACGCGGTGGAAAAAACTATCGCTCAAATGGAACGCTGGGGCGTTATTGAGCGAGCATCAACCCCATATATTTCGCCGTTGATGACAGCTGTTAAACGTGATGGCTCAGTGCGTGTCTGCTTAGACGCTAGGCATTTGAATACGAAAATCGTCCCTGATTTTGAGTCGCCATTACTAATAAACGAAATAATTTCGCGTCTGAAGGGTAAGAAGGTTCTCTCTTAAATTGATCTATCTCACTCATACTGGCAGATTCCCTTAAGGACTCAAGATAAAAAATATACTGGATTTATGTACGGAAACAAAAGTTACCAATTTAAAGTACCAGGGCAATGTCTACGATTTTTGGAAAAGAATTTTCAGATTTTTTGGTAATATATGTGGACGACTTATTGGTAATGTCGGAGTCCATGCCCCAACACTTGGATCACCTGAAGTAGATATTTTCGAGGTTGCAGCAGGCAGGGCTTACCATAAAACTAACAAAATGTCAGTTTTTCCAGAAGGAAATGGACTGTTTAGGTTATATTGTCAGCCCAGAAGGAGTTCGCCCTGACCCGCGACGGATTCAGGCAATTGCGGATTATGTTAGGCCCCGAAGTACCAAGGAGGTCCAACGGTTTTTAGGTTTATGTAACTATGACCGAGGATTTTCATCCAAGTTCGCGTCCTTGTCAGAACCCCTGACAAGGTTACTTCAAAAAAAAAACCGCTGGGTCTGGGGCCCCGAACAGGAAAACTCGTTTATGGCTTTGAAACAGGAGCTGCAAAATGTTACCATGCTGTACCACCCAGATCCCCTCATCCCGTCACGGACGCAAGCGACAATGGAATAACGGCCCAGGGGCCTAATTCTCAAATGTCTATAAGCCTTTGTCG
Organism: Chrysolina americana; assembly: GCA_958502065.1. Classification (NCBI taxonomy): domain Eukaryota; kingdom Metazoa; phylum Arthropoda; class Insecta; order Coleoptera; family Chrysomelidae; genus Chrysolina; species Chrysolina americana. The sequence goes on from OY293420.1 coordinate 37,928,395, forward strand.
CATGCGACAAAATATGTCCATCGCCTTTCTCGAATGTGCATTGAAAAAATATGGGAGTATTTTGTCGCATGCGACAAAGGGTAATAGACATTTGAGAATCAGGCCCCTGCTCTTCCAACTTGTCGATGGGGAAAAGAAGCCCGTGGCGTGGGCAAGCCGATTACTCCTTGACCATGAACGGCGGTATAATTCTAATGAAAAAGAGGCTCTGGGGGCAGTATGGGCCATACAAACGGTGGAGGACGTACTCGTTGGAAAGTACTTTCACCCTGTATACCGACAGTCGGACATTAACTTACCTGAACAGTTGCCGTCTGCTGTCACCTAGGATAACCAGGTGGGCTTTAGCCTTGCAGGAATTCACCTTCATTATAGTCCATGTCCCTGGAAGCGAAAATCATGTAGTTGATACCCTTTCGAGACATACTTGTGTGAGATTGCCAACCCCTTCGGAAAAAAATTTCGAAATTCTCATCCTGCAACTTCCGTCCGCGGTCAAAATATCTCTGAAAAATATAATTCATCATCAGGCAAAAGATCCCATATTTTCTGAAATCAAAAATAAGGTTTTAGGAGGGGATGAAGTTTTGGCTCTGCAGTTTGTTATCTATAATAACATTCTTTATAAATATGGCTGGGAGGACAATTCATTCCTTTTGTGTATTCCCGAGGAATTAGTGATCGTATGCATTCAAGGTTATCACGAGGCGCTCGGCCATTTTGGACTTTATAAAACGCATTCCGCAATGAAGGACGAGGTATACTTTGCGAATATGCAACGTCAAGTGAAAAAATTCATCAAGGCGTGCGATATTTGCCAAAAATAAAAAATTTCAATATTACCAAAGCCACCCCAGCAACAAATTTTACCTGCGTCAAAGGATGATTTGGTTGCGTAGACTGTTTAGGACCGCTGATCCGAAGTTGTGGAGGGGTGACCTATATTTTAGTTATGTTTAATGTTTTTACAAAACATATCAAACTATATCCTCTGGAGCGGGCCATCACGAGGGCCATTCTCAGCCGGATCATCGCAGATTACTTACCCACCTTCGGTCCAATTATAATAATAGTAATAATAATAATAATACTCCCTCATAAACACTCGTTGAGTGTACCCAAAGGCAAAGCCTGTGCGGGTAGAGGACGGCTATTATTATTATTTGCCGTGGCGCTCCGGGGCGACTTACTTATGTTTTAGGTGATGTATTCACTTTTCAGCTATAGGAAAACCCGGAAAACCTACAGCACCACCTCGGGTGGTCGGTGTACACTCCAAGCTAGCACTAGACGAGATTGGCATCTAGACAACTCACAATACACTTGCTTTTCAACAAGCCATGCGGCCGCCTATCGATCCGATATAAAATAGTTGAGAAAAATTCTCGTAACTACATCGGATTCGAACCGACTATCGCTATGCTGGAGTTTCGAACGGCCTGTGCATTAGACCGCTGATCCACCGACCACCGTAGGATACTTCATGATAACGCCACCCAGTTTACTGCGAAGCGGTGGCGGGAAACTTTAGAAAGCCGTGACATAATACTGGTTTATATCTCGGTTAGATATGCGGTGGCAAACCCTAGTGAGCGGTGCATGCGCGAAATTGGCAGAATTATGCGAGCATTCTGTTACGACCAACACACAAAATGGGCGGTAGAGTTGGGACGTTTCGAAGAATTTTTGAATTCCGTAGTTCACGAGACGACAGGCTTCACCCCAAACGAATTACAGTTAGGTATAGCAAGGCCTCAATGTTTACTTGCGAATGTGTGACCACCCATTCAGCCAAAAGAAATGGACTGACGAGAAGTTAGTACTCGCTGAAGCCTCCCTGCGATCCAGAGCGGCGCGCCGCGCACTCTTCCATCCGGGGCGTCCCTACGAAAAATTCCAGCAAGGAGGTGAGGTTCTTTTGAAGGCCAGTAATCAATCTTCTAGTCTGAAAGCTGAAACTAAGAAACTACTATTATTGTTTCAAGGTCCTTTTGTAATAAAAAACGCGTTCGGGAAGATACTTACATCTTATCCCATCTTAATGGCTGCGAGAGGGGTATGTTCCATGCAAACCATTTAAAAAAATATTTCAAGGCAATGTTTAAACAGAATCGACCCGAATATTGCATTTTTATCAAATTTAATCTGATGGTAGAACTATGATGTTCCTCCGTTATCAGATGTTGTACTAGAGGTGCATGGAGAAAATAATAAAAGATGAGTAGAGGAAATATGCTCTAATAATTGGTTTAGGCATTCAAAACATAGGATGTCCAGAAACCATAAGAAAGACACATAAATTTCATACCTTTTATATTTTTTTGTTAGAGAATCACCTTTTTTATATTTTGCTAGAGAATCATCTTTTATTTTTTGTTTTGTTCATTGTTTATTGAAAATAAATGTTTATTTATATTTTTTATCTGAAGCTTTTCTTCGCTGACATTTTCTCCTATTTATTACCTCACCTCTGCATAACAAATGTACATAGGTGTGATGTCATATGTTCACATCCCTGCGATGTCATCTCGTATCACATCGTACTTTTATCGCAAAAACACATCGATTTTCCATCACAGATAACATATCGCAATTAGATTGAAAAAATATCGCTGTTATATCGCAGAGAACTTATCGCAGCTACGTCGAATGGATGAGGCTTGAGTGGGACAAAATAACATCCCTCAGACATCGTAGCGACGTCTATGCGACATAGAATGCGATATCACAGGTCACAATTGTTACATCGCTGCGATATATGTGTGATGTAACAGTGTTTGATGGGTGGTTCCATAGGGAACCAAGTCGCCGGTAAGACCCAGAGCGCAAAGTACTTCAACCCGGTTTTTTGCTTCAGCCTTTTTTGGGACATCACGAAATAACTACCTCAGACAAACTCAGACATACGCAGTATTTACAATGAATGCAAATCGAACGACATGCATGAGCGTTGCAGGAGGCATGTATAATACGCACCACCACCACTATGGGTTGAAATGCTCGACCCACCGTCAACACCAGTGGAGGCGGCTACCAGCGCCCTTTTACCGGGACCCTGTGTACCTCGCGGCACAAGCGCTCCCCCTCCCTCTGGCCACTAATGGTCAGGGCAAGAGAGAGGCGGCTCTCAGTGCGTCCTCCTAAACCTCTCCTCTCCTGAGCCTTCTTCAGGCGAAGATTGAGCTGCAGTATGCGGGAGTTATGAATATATAGATCCTAGTGTAGAAGTTACGATACTACGAAAAATAAACCTTTATTGATTGATTGATTGACTGATTGGAACTTCTGGCTCGCATCAGACAGACGTTCGAGGCTCCGGTACGGAATCTTTTTTCTCAAGTACACGGGTCTCTTTAGGTAGCCACATGCCTTGTTGTGAATCCAGTGTGATGTGAGTTGCCTAGATGCCAATCTCGACGTCTGGTGCTAGCTTAAAGTGCGCACTGACCACCCGGGGTGGTGCTGTAGGTTTTACGGATTTTCCTAAAGCTGAAAAGTTAATACACCACCGAAAACATCAGTAAGTCGCCCCGGAGCGCCACGGCAAATAATAATAATAACCGTCCTCTACCCGCACAGGCTATGCCTTTGGGTACACTCTATGAGTGTTTATGAGGGAGTATTATTACACTGAGGAAAATTTTTATTAATCGTAGCTAGAAATCCAATAACCCTAGCGAGAAACTATAATAGCATAGGGACAAGCGAGCTATCACCTGTGGTTATAAAGTCGACTTTGCTGATTATAACTCACTTGGGATAAACGCAATGGAATGCATTTACCTATAGCTAGTAGACAATGTTTTTGTGGTAGCTGGTAAACTTTGCTACCGCCAGCGAGTGCACCTACTTATGACTAAAAGGTATTGCTATAGTTGTAGGAATCTGACATTGCTATCGCTGGTGTGTGCAATTACCCCTAGGGCATTATTCATGTTGTAGGTATGCTATGGTAACACGTATATCTATTTCTGTAACTGTATAGTTTTCAATGAAAAATTATTGCAAAATGTCTGTCGGAATGTGTTCTAACAGTGACGAACAAGAAAGAAGTTTCGAAATGAAACATGTAAGATAATGGGTCGTGAATAAATTTCAGCAGAAGCTCTCACTATTGATTCATATTCCGCATACTTCATTAATATGAATATGTATGTCTCGAAAAAACTTAAGTAATAGCATTTGATTATATTCATTCACTTCACCCATTACCACATGATTGCTATATTGGTTGTTTACAACGAGCACTATTCCGCAATATGGCTGGACTAGAACAGGCGGTAGATAACACTAAAACAGTAGTTCTACGTTTTCTCATTTCTAAACGTAACAACCTCCAAATGTTCGTTGCGTTCGTGGAGGGGGTAATTTCCGTCAGAATGTCAGCAAAAAATCTAATAACCACAGCATGGAACAAAGTAGTCGTAAGTAGGTTCTTCGAGTAATGTTTTAGTGGCAGGTTGACAACTGTATTACCGTAAGTGGATGAACTTCTATGCGATGATCCACTTATCGTAAGCGAAAACCTTACAGCCATAGGCATGTAATTCACCAGTGATTATTCACCTGTGAAATTATGATTTTCTGATTGAAGAACTTACTGTCCTAGACTGACTGCCTAATAGCGACAGCATTATACCTAACTGTGGCAGAAAACCCACCTTCAGCAAAATCGTTTTTGCTGCCATAGAATTTGAATGTGCTACTTCTATTCTATAATTTGTTATAGTAATAGTATTTCTTATTACAGTAGCAAGAAATATCCCAGCAAAAACTTTAATAGCAGAATTTTCCTCAGTGTATTATTATTTCTCAAAAATTCATATAGAGAGTGGCTATTGCTTAAATTTGTATTATTGAACAATACAATTATCAAGTCCTCCCTATCAAAATCTACAGTTTCGACAAAAATATTTTCATGTACACAGACAGCATCTATGGCTGGTGTCATTTATGGTAAGAACCTTAGAAAAATCTTACTCATATTTGTCTGCACATATGTGGATTTTCCTCAGAGGAAGGGATGAAATTGGACCACTGATTCATTGGTTATGCTTCAATTGTTTGTGTTTATGTTTATAGTTCTTTCATAAGCAATGACTGGTTAACTTCATTTATGGATGGGTTCATAGGGATAGAATCATTTGAAATGTTTAGTGAATACTCATCAAGGTGTGCAGCCAACTTTTATTGGATGTAGCTTCATGTTCATCTGACACATTGTCGATTTTCAGCGCAGTCTAAAGCCGTAGACACAATGAAAGTTTTATGTAATAAGTTTTAAATTTTGAGATTTTGGATATCAGTTACACAAATTAAACAAGATTTAAAGTATTGAAAAATGAAGCATGAATTTCACTTAAAATATTGGTTATTAGTGGTGAGCAGAATAATAATGACAATAATGATAGTTTCGCGTAAAGAAATATCCAAAATTTTTAAAATTAAAACTAAAAATATAAAACTTCCATTGTGTTTCAGCCTTAAGATTCTTGTTTCATTCTTGCTTTTATATTGTTTCTTAAAATCTTCTGCATTTTTTCTCTGCCTTCTTGATTTGTGTTGGATACCTGTTCGATTGGTTTTGCTTTCCTATTTTGTATATCCGCTCTTTTTTCCATTTTATCATTTATGGTTGGTCCTCAAGGAAATTTGTGTGATATAGCATCGCTGTATCATCATGGTCGTTCAATTGAGTAAAAACATCAGAAGCATTTTTCATTGCTCAAGTGTCTGGCTTTTTTGTTCTGTTGTCTTTTTTCTGTCTGGGTTTGGGTGCTGATGAAAACGGTATGTGTCTTTTCCCCACATTCTTGTTTTGAATTCGTCAGATTTACCTCTTATCTACCTCTTTTTTCAGAAGTTTATTATTTTTGTTCAAATTTTCGTCTGAGACTCTTTTACGCAGCCAATCTTATTTTCGTACTTCTTTTTCTTCATTCTTTCATTTTGTTCATCAAAATTTTTTTCTTTTTAATTTGTATCTACTTTGGTATTGTTTTTTTTTTTTGTTTTTTCGAAAGCAATATTGAAACATCATAGGAATTCATCCAAAAAATGTTCAAATACATTATTTACGTCATCCATATTGTCCATGTCAAAATTTATTTTGGAAAAATGATGCATACATTCATTCATGGCGTTGTCATTCAAATTCCTGAAAGTGTGTATTCTCACAATATTGTCTATATATTCGGATTCTCGAAGAAATTTACAATCAACTGTTTGACTATAATGATCTGAAAGCCCTCTGGTTCAAAGTTTGAGACTTTAAACATATTTGGTGCGTTAGTTATTATGTAATACTAAATTGGTCAATATTGAGGTCACCGCCAATAATTACAAACTAAAAGTTTGGAAAATTGCGTAATTATTGTCATAATTATATTGTCACAAGAACAACAGTTTACTTTTTTGAAAAAAGTGGCCTGAATGTAAAAATCAAGTTGGCTTATCACATGTTTGATCTCTATGAACTTCCGGCACATATTCAGACATATGGGCTATAAAGACAACCAATGCTATTGGAACACCTCATTATATTATCATTGGATTTCACAGTGCTACCACATCTGAAGACAGGACAAAGGATATCACTAAATCTACAACTGCTGATATCAATAACATTCGAGTGTATTTTAACTCTGAAGTATACCCGTATAAAAGTTGAAATTTGGAGTTCGATAAAAAACTCGATACTTCAGCTTATTATGCCTATGAGAACTTTCAAAAAAGTTATTTTGACAAAAAAATAGTTAACCTCTTATGGACATTGGGCAATTACGACAAAATTCACTATTCGTCATGGATTGTTCACATCAACCGAATGCCACATACAACGCATTGGATGGAACAGTTCACGGCAGATATTGAAGAAACACATACATATTATATATTTTTGTTTATTCTTATTTATATTTTTTTTCCTTCGTCCATCTTAAAGAGGAATAGGTAAATAAAACATGTATAAATAATAATATTATGTTTCTTATTTAAATATTACTAGCTTACAATTCAATTAGTTTTGGGAATATGTAAACAATCTAAAATAATTTTTTTCATCATCACTATTTTCTTGGTCATTTTCGATTTCATCATCGCTGTGATAATCCAATTGGTACTTTGATTGATCCCTTCAGGTAGGTATGGCAAAAGGCGATAAAGAAATCTCCTCAGCTCGCACACAATCATACCATTGCAGAGTTGATCCAAATCCAGAGAACCATCTGAATATTTTACGCAAATATCTGCGTTCTTCTTATAGTTCTCGTAGTCTCGCGCAGTATTCAATTTGCTCTTCATCATAACATACGCCCAAATCGAAATTGGTGGCATGGTGAGCGTCCTCACCCAAAGCATCCAGTTCTGAAGACAACCTATGAACAGCTGAAGAGATATCTGTGACTTGATTGATTGAATTTCAACAATGATCGTGTTTTCATACTGGCAAAGCTTTGTGAACTGTGACCCAAATAAATTTGAACTGTACATTAACCACCTGATAAATAGATGCAAGTGATATCATCATCGGTGAATTGGTCTCTGAAACGCGTTCTGGTAGCTATGTTTCGAATAATGTATTGTAGTGAAACTGCACTTAACTAATTTTTCTAATTTATTTAAACACAACTTAAAGACAATTATTCAATAATACATTGACTTCACTAACTTATTTATCATTCATTTCTACTGTGGCTATCTATCTGCGAACTCTTGAACTGTATTTGTACTCTCTGTGACTGACAATGACTATTCCGCCATCTGATATCCAGCGGCTTTATATAGTCGCATTTACAGATCTCGATAAATCGAGTCACTCCGGCGACTTCTCAGATGTCCTTCGAACCTTCGCGTTTGTTCCATTGGAAGATCGCGTCTTTTCTACGCGTGACTCATGTGTTTGTGAGAGAACGTGTTTACTTGTCGAGTGTGCATTAATTAGATGATCAGGGCCGGTCTCGAAATCTTTACACTGCCCCCTTCTTAAAGACGTTTCGTCCCGAAACGTCATTCTTGGAGTGTGAGAATACCTGCAAGATTCTCCATATCTGCACTTGGACGTTCGATGGAAGTAGCACTCCACAGTCTTCAAGTTGGATCGAGCAAGATGGTTGCAGCACACCAAAATCTTGACGCCGCTGGATCTGAATATTGTCCCAACATGCTTCTTATATCTCTCCAGTCTAGCCCATCAATCCCACAGGATAATTTTGGGATTGCCAAGTCCACAAGATTCTGGTCCAGCATTGTGTCTCTTAATCTGGTAAGGCTTTTCCAGACATCTTCATAAGACGGTTTATCTTGGGAATGCTTCTTGGTAACCAGATAGTAGATGTTTCTCTGGCCCTTCCTCAGCTGTAGCACCCTTCCAACTTCCGGGTTCTGTTCCCGAAGTTCCTGGAGTCGACCGAACTTCTTGGAGAAAACTAAGGCAATGCCTCTGGACATTTGGAGATCTTCTGCCACACAGTGAGCTAACGCGTAATCGGCAGGTACCTTGAAAAGATCTCGTGACTCCTCTCGGGTTACCCCATGTTGAAATTTCTGTCCGTTCGAGTACAGGGACATGAACCTCTGAGATGTTATTTCATCCTCCGGTGGTCTGACGGTGCGGACTTGGTCGTGGTTTCCGGCGTAAGGGGACAACCTATTGAAGTGGACTACTCTAGGTTTTCCTCGTGGTGGCTTGTGTATTCGGTAGACGAGGTCGTTTATCCTTTTCATGATCTTATATGGACCTTCCCGCGAGTTCCGTAGCTTCGGTGATAGTCTATGTCGACGTTTAGGGTTGTACAGCCAGACTAGGTCACTTGTCTGATATCCACCAGCATCGACCTTGATGTCGTAGGTCTCCTTCATTCTGTCGCTGGCACTCTGGATGTTCAAACGGACTCGTTCGTCTTATTCATCCGCTCCACTATTCAATCTGACTGCGGATGTAGAGCTGTGGTTCTCGTCTTCCAGATGTTCAGCATCTGACATACTTCCTGGAACAGGTTTGACTCCAAATTCCTGCCTTGATCCGAATGCAGCTCCAACGGATCGACAAATCCGCTCCTTTACCAAGACGTCGGCAACGGTGATGGCTTCTTGGTTCGGCAAAGACTTCGGCCCACTTGATGAAATAGTCCATAGCCACAAGGATGTACTTGTTCCCGTGATCAGATTGTGGGAACGGGCCAGCGATGTCAATGGCGATCCTTTCGAATGGGCTGCCCACATTGTACTGGCGCATCGGGGCCTTGGGTCTTATTCGAGGCCCATGGCTGGCAGCGCATACAGCACATTTTTTGCACCAGTCCTTGACGTCATTTTGGCAGTTGACCCAGTAAAACAGTTGACTCAGTTTCCGGAGGGTCTTCGTCACTCCCAAGTGTCCTCCGATGACCCCATCATGGATTTTTCGGAGCACTTCTTGTCTTCTGCTCCTGGGAACTACTACTTGACGTCATTCTTCCCCGCCATCCTCCGACTCCAACACACTCTTCAAGACTCCATTGTCCAGGCTGAGAGAGTTCCATTGGGCCCAGTAAGTTTTAACGACTGGAGAACAACTAGCTATTTCCTGCCACGACGGTCTTCGATTACTCTTCATCCAGCCGATGACTAAACCAAGATCTGGATTTTTTTTTCTTGGTCTTTCTGGATCTTGTTGTCATTTCAGTTATCATCCACCGCCGTGGTTCTGCAGAGTGTCGACTCCTTCTCCTCTGCTCCTCGGCAGTGCGAACAGTCATCTGAGTATGGTCTTCGTGATAAGGCATCTGCATTCTTGTGGCTGGTCCCCGCTCGATGTTTGATCTCAAAGTCGAATTCTCGATCCAACGTGCCACTTGACCCTCGGGATTCTTGAACTGTAGGAGCCATTTGAGAGATGCATGCTCAGTTCTCAAGGAATCTTCTCCCTTACACGTACTTGTAGAAGTGTTCTACTCCTTTGACAACAGCCAACAGTGCCCGCCTGGTGACACAGTAGTTCCGCTCCGTTTTACTGAGGGTCTTGCTGAAGTAACCGATGACCTTCTCTTGTCCTTCTTGGATCTGAGACAGGACAGCTCCAAGTCCCACGTTACTGGCGTCCGTGTCCAAAATTAATTTCCCGTCCGGAAAGGGATAGCTCAGAACTGGTACGTTGATCAATGCTCCTTTCAGCTTCCTGAACGAGTCTTGGCATTCTTCAGACCAATAGAACTTTGTTTGCCCTTCTGTAAGCCTGGTCAGCGGTTTGGCGATGTTGGCGAACCCCAGTACATATCGGCGATAGTAAGTGCACAGGCCAAGAAAACTTTAAAGCTTTAAAGCATGTCTTTTGGAAAAGGCCATTCCTTAACAGCTTTGATCTTCTGCTCATCTACTGCCACTCCTTTTCCAGAGACAACGTGGCCAAAATATCGTACTTCCTTCTGGAACAAATGGGATTTCTTGGGACTCAGCTTCAATCCGGAGGTTCTTAGTCGTTGGAATACCGGTTCCAAGTTTTTCACGTGGTCGTCGAATGATCTGCCAACCACAATAATGTCGTCGAGATACACCAGACAGGTCTTCCATGATAGTCCCTTCAAAACCGTCTCCATCAATCTTTCGAACGTAGCTGGAGCGTTGCAGAGCCCGAATGGCATAACTGTGAACTGCCACAATCCTGAGCCGATGGTGAAAGCTAACTAACTATTTTGTCAGCCTCTTCTTTCTTGGCAAGGGGAAGTCTCCTGGCTGATTGTCGGATCGGTCGAGCATTCCCAGTTTCAAACTTATAATAATAATAATAATACTCCCTCATTAACACTCATAGAGTGTACCCAAAGGGCGACTTACTGATATTGTCGGTGGTGTATTCACTTTTCAGCTGTAGGAAAACCCGGAAAACCTACAGTACCACCCCGGTTGGTCGGTGCGCACTTCGAGCTAGCACCAGACGTCGGGATTGGCATCTAGGCAACTCAAATCACACTTGATTCACAACAAGGCATGTGGCCACCTAGAGAGATCCGTGTACATGAGAAAAAATATTCCGTACCCGAGCTTCGAACGTCTGTCTGATGCGAGCTAGAAGTTCCACTGCTAGAGACCTTAGCCACTGAGCCACCGACCGACCTTTGTTCTACCGCCTCTGCCTACTCCGGTATCGAAGATGACCTGATACTTTCTGACTAGTTCCCTCAGTTTGGGCTTTTGTGCTGGCCCCATGTCCTTGGACGAGATAGCAACCAACTTCTCCAATTCTGCTGGCATGTTACTGGCTTGGCTAACAGTGCCGCGTACACTCCTAATAACAGAGGAAATTGACGAGCAGTGCCCCAAAATTGTTCCTTTCTTCAAGGTCACCGGGTAATAATTGACATTCATTACCCTCACTGGCACAAATTTATCAGCACGCAACAAGGTTTTCCTAGTGCAATTCCTCGTCCAATTTTCATGTCATGGAGCTTAGGCTCGAACATCACCACGTTTCCATTGCTCGCACCTCCATCCAGGCGAGCCTCCAGTATGGTTTCAGCCCTCTCAGGTATGCTCACGTCTTCGGCCAACAGGACACGAACCATTTCTTCACTTCTTCCATGAAGTACCAGCTCTTCTCCGTTCACACGAAGGACGCCGTCTTTAAAATTTAGCTCGAATCCTCTGGAATTCATTATGTCCATTCCAATTATTGCCTCGTCCTCGATATCCGCTACTAGAGCCCGGTGTTTCACTTTAGTGCTGCCTAAAGTCAGTTCAATTGGGAGTTCTCCAAACACAGCTGCCGGCTCTCCTGTTGCTGTGCGTAGCTTCCAATTCGATGATTCAATTCTTGCCGGTATTTTGGCAAATGTAGGCCCAAGAATCGTCCTAGTTGCACCCGTATGAAGGAGCATAGTGCGAGGCTCGTTGTTAATGAGACCGTCTACGAAGACCCCTTTGTCTTGTCTTTGAAGGGCAGCGGCATATGCATTGTTAACTGGGGCTTGATGGATACGGGCTGACGATTGCTCCTTCTTGACCTTCATCGTTGGTGACGATTTTTTCAATGTTGGACATTTGCTACGCACGTGCCCAAGTTCTCTACAATTTTGGTATCGGATCAGTCTTCTCTCAGGCATAACTTCCTTTATCACCTTTCGCATGACAGCTTCCATGTTAGCAGGCCTCTGTGAATCTTCCTCAGCCATTCGGATGTTGCTCTGGCTTTTGCAGTACTGTTTCGCACCCTCAAATTCCAAAGCGCGTGTCAGTGCGTCTACGAGATCAATTGGACGTGCTAATGTTAGGGCTTGCCGGGTTTCCTGGTCACGATGTCCATCCAAAAATGCCTGGATCGCTAGTCGCTCCATTGAATTTTCCGGTGTAGCTGGGTACGCAAGACGAATCAAGCGTGCAATATCTGCTTCAAATTCTTGCAAGGATTCGCTTCATTTCTGGCATCGATCCTTCAGCTATGAATGGTACACGTGTTCTAGGTGGGCCTGAACATACCGTAGACTGAAGAGGAAGTAAAAATCATAGCAGAACTGTATCCAAAACAGAAACGAAACCAGACAGGTAACGTGTTCCTGAGGCAAAAGTTGTGCCTTAAATGAATAATAAAACAATAGGTCAAGCGAAGAATCAAAACTGGCTCATAGTAAATACAATTAACAAATTAACGAAAAAATATCAACAAGAAATAGCTCTAAAAATAACACCAGATCAAATTATTCAAATATCACACGTAAAACACCATATACCTAGTTTCATTCATTTGCATCGAAGTGTAGTACTTTCCTACACTCTATGTAATTAACACTCTATTTGAGTATTCGTTTGCTGATTGGATTAACACATTCCTTTGTGTAACTGCACTCAGCTACACTCGATTCAAAATGTGATATGAAAGAATATGGGGTACCCTTCTCTCTAAACGTTTCCACCAAGTGGAAAATAAAAGGCAAACATCTGTCAGAAAACACTTACTTCCCTGGCTAATACCACGACGGACATTGAAGGTGGTCATTCCCAGCCAAATGAAGGATAATCTTCTGTTTAATTACAAGACAAGCACTTGCAATTGGGTCTTCTTGGAAGAATGTTGCACAAATATCTGTCAGTTGTAGTTCAATGTCCGCCGTGGTATTAGCCAGGGAAGTAGTTGTTTTCTGACAGATGTTTGCTTTTTATTTTCCACTTGGTGGAAACGCTTAGAAAGAAGGATATCCCGTATTCTTCCACATTGTTTTTACCTCTCTGGCACAATATATTCGAACTCGTTCAATTTTTTCTGATAATAATGTTGTTTGAAAAAATGTGAAAAATTGTGAGGTAACGAAGGTGTAACGTTTGAAGGTGCGATTCCAATGAGGAAAGTATACATGGTTTATCAATTGAGAGAAAAACGAACAGGGTGTCTGAAAATACAACATTTTATAGAAACAAATATGGCACCTGCTATACCGGGTGTACCATCATATGATTTCAGAGAAAATACATGGAGCCTCTGTCATTTGTCAAAGAAAACACGCAACATTAAGGGTATGGGGATTCAAGTTGAAGAAAAAAACAAGACTGCTTCTGATTGGCCAACGCTCATCATAGTTGTACAGGGACGTCTCACAAATTTATTGGAGAAAATATATACAGGGCGTTTTAATTTGACCATCATAGCTTTTGGAAAAAAGATGGCACCTTCTGTCATTTGTCATATGTCTCATCATAAATAGAAAAGAGATGACTGTTGAAGAAAAAGCGGGGGCGTTTATAGCATACATTATTTCATTGTATAGGTATGAGCGTGTCATCAAGATACATTGTTAGAGAAAAAAAATGGCGACGCACCCTACAGGGTGCCCTATAATCAGGAAATTATTTACAGAGCGTTTCAAGTGTAATTATCAAAGAAAAAACGTAACGAGTGTTTCGAAAAAATATCACCAGAAATAGAAAGAGATGATTAGTCGTTTGGAGAGAAAAAAAAACATGGCCGGCCTTTGACATCATGAAGGAATACATCAGATCCATCTGTGTCCAATATACAAGCAGTAGACTGGAGATGTGAAGGTCCTTGGTTCGGGCCGAAGATTCAGCAGTTTTTTTGCAAGCGCAGCGTTTTTGCTTGAGTCCGCATCGTTTTCGCTTGAATGCGCAGCGTTTTAGTTCGGAAGCGCAGCGTTTTCGCTTGAAACCACGTTTCCGCTTGAAACCGCAGCGTTTTCGATCGAAAGCGCAGCGTTTTCACTCGGAAGCGTAGCGTTTTTGCTTGGAAGCGCAGCGTTTTACTTTTTTTTTGGTGAGATAAGATATAAAAATAAATAAAACATTCAAGATAGAAATTTATTTTGTTAACATATCACAAAGCCATTTGTATAGAATGTCTCCATTTCGGAGGCTGCAATTGAAGTTGGTTCGATAGCGAATGTGATGCATACAAGGTGAGATGCCATCATTGTTGCTGAATGTGGGGACCATCCATGACGTATTATCATAATCCTCCAAGTTCACAACACGTGTAGGTAGGTCCAACTGGTAAAATTTCGCAGTAAGATAGTCTCGTTTTTGGAGTCCTCGCACATAAATGATATCCACATTTCGTAGATTTTTCTTGAGGATGATATCTGATTTATGATATTTCACAAATCCAGAGGAATACCTCTATCCATGAATATTTCGCTTCAAGTAACAAGCGGTACGTCGATCCTCTTTACTCAACAAGGAAAATGGCATGTTTGACAGCAGCAAAAAGTTAATACATTGAATTCCACCTAATGGCAATTTTCTTGGGATGGAATTGTTGCTCGATGGTGAAACCTTGAATATCTACAATAGTTATTCTCATGTTGACTCTGTGATTGATACTGAAGTAAAAAGCATATGTTCAGTTCAATTTGTTAATGATTTCACTGAGTGGGAGATGCTCAATGACAGTGTCGTTCACAATGATGCAATAGGCTCTAGTATTTTGGGAAATCCATCAGATGTCCCGATTTCAAGTTTCACATCAACAGTGGAACTTTTTATGCTCCCATCCCTTCTGGAACAATCGATGACAAAGAGAGTCTTGCCAACAGATTAGGTGGAGCTCAGCAGAGGAAAACCTACAGCACCACCTCTGGTGGTCGGTGTGCACTCCAAGCTAGCATTAGACGAGATTGGCATCTAGACAACTCACCATACACTTGCCTTTCAACAAGGCATGCGGTCGCCTATCGATCCGATATAAAGTAGTTGAGAAAAATTCTCGTACCTACATCGGACTCGAACCGACTATCGCTATGCTGGAGTTTCGAACGGCCTGTGCCTTAGACCGCTGATACACCGACCACAGATGCATATTCTCTTTGGGATAATTCTCACCGTTCAGAGTGAGCGTTATATTGGTGATATTCAAATGAGCGAATAATGTTGAATCATTGTTGAAATCGCTGTAATCACGATTTTTTTGGAAACATACAATCATATAGCGAGGGCTTTCGAGAAACGATGAAGTCTTAACGGCCCATATTTAATTTTTTGCACCTTGTGTGAGAGCAGGCAACATATGGAGTTCCCATTTTATGAACGGCATGAGAATAGGACTGCCAGCTTGGATGGCTTCCAAAAGTTGAAATTTAATTTGATCAGGTGGATAAATTCGTTTAACTTTCAGTTCGATATTTTCAATGTCCAACGTAACTTCCGTCTTTGGCGTTAGTGCTCCAGCAGTCTCCTCCATTTTGAAGCAGTTGCTATCATCTGCAGCTCGTACTAATCTATCATCTACAGGTAGATCTGATGCGTAATGCAAGTTGGGTTTGAGAAGAGTAAACAAAAACCCTAAAATGCGAGCCAAACTGTTTTCAGGCCGGAAATCGATTGAGTGTTTAAGGCAGAATATTTCGCTTTTCAGCGTATTATTATTCGGTTTGAGGTAGGAAAATTCGTAGGGGGTTTCCTTGTACGTTTTGGGTGTGATGTGTTTGCTGATCAAAGCCCCATTATCACCAATTTCGTAAGAACCAGCAGGGATATCGATACTCTGTTTAGTTTTGTCGTCGTTTTCAAAGTTGTAGAATTTCGTACCTTCTTCAATGTTGGGTATACTGTTATACGAATGGAAGCTGAGCAAAGCCAAACTGTATTTTGAATCGGAATTAAATTGAATGGGCGAATTGAAATCGATGGAAAGCATCGAAGAACGACTCGTTAACGTCAATATCACAGACATACTGTTATAGTGTCGTAAGCGACCCACCTTAAATAATGAACAACAACCTGGATGAAAAATTATTTATTACAATAATAACATTCATATTGTGAGCTAACTGAACCATGGAACTACGCTTTCTGTATTGCTGATATTGGTATTCAACTTCCTTTTGAAAATGAGTGAAACATGGTAGACGAATTTGCAAGGCAAATTGATCTCGGTAATTTTGTAGTAATTTGTGCCACACATTTAACAGTTCCCAAGGTCCTGCATTATTTATCAAATATTCGATTGACAAAGCTCTCAGTTCAGCATCGGTGAAATCACTCAATGATTCATTTCGACGAGATATTTCGTATTTAGTTGCAGACATTTTGAAGTAAAAACTTTAGGTACAGATGTCCACAGTTACTTTGATTGTAATTTTGATATTGGTTATCGTTATATGGAATTCTTACACTCCTCCCAAACTTGCCAATTCCATTGGAGGTTTGAGATTGCCAAAGCAATCGAAATATTGTGTGGCATTGCCGTTTTTATTGCAAGCTACCCAATGAGTGCCCGCATTCAAGTGAGAATCCAAGTTCAATACAGCGCATTCTAACAACCAAGGACCACAAGTTGGCAACGTATCGCACATAAAGAATCCACACGAAAATGCGGTATTTTCAGCTGGCAAGCATACTCCTGAATTTCCGAATCGTATAATACTCTATGCGGTAGCTTGTTTAGCAGTTTTTTTGCTTTTTCAGGTAAAGACCTCGTCCTTTGCGTTGATGTTGTTTTTTCAGGAACAGTCCAAATCCTCGAGGGGTTTTTCGTAGATACAAATCCGAACACAAATGTTCCATTAATTTATTGTGACGTTGATCTTCAAGTTTCTTTTTGGCATTTGGCCAGAAAGGCAGACATTACTTGCCTTAGCTGGGCTCGAACCTGGGTGCCTGCTGCTATAAATTGGAAATTTCACAAAACAATGAAGTTCAATTATGGAGTCAGAGATTATATTAATTCACAGTGAATTAAATCAAACAACAATTAGCATCAAAAAATCTTGTTTATAAAAAAAAAACTACTCTAGAGCTACGGGTTACTAACTTACTGCAAAGCACTTAAATACGGCTGGAGGGAAAATCAAAGTGGGTATTAGTTAAAAACCAACACTGAGCAAAGCGAATGTTAAATAGCAAAAGCAAACTCTACGGTTACCATGAATGCCCTACTCCTCTATCACATGAAACGGCCTTCCCAGATCCAGTGTCACGTGAAAACCCAACTAAAAACACTGTAACCGTGCTGGCGGCGGTCTTTACGGATTCGGTATCGCGTGGAAATCCAACTGGAACACCGAACACGTTCTGATCGCTGATACTATAAAGTTTAACTCTACAGATCCAGTGCTACGTGGAAACCCAACTTAAGACACTGTATCCGTGCTGGCGGTAGTCTCCACGTATTCAGTATCCCGTGGAAATCAACTGAAACACTGAACACGTCTCGACCTGAAAATAATATCTTTCACCAAACTTGCTCACCCCTACTCTGCTGCCATCTGGTGACGGACAGCGGTCTGGTACTGGACCCTGGGCACAACACACCACTATTTCCTTTAAGGTTTGCTCATAATACTAGAAGTCGATTGTCTAGGTGAGCTTTGGAGTGTGTCGGTTCACAACTTCCCGATGGTAATCTCGTTTTACTATTTGACTCCTGGGTTTGTGCGGAATTTTATGTGCGCGTTGTCCCCTCTCTCGGCGGGGCGACATACTGACTCTTTCCGTCGGCTGCTGTCTATCGAAACTCCTTGTGCGAAACGGATGGTTATTTTGAATCGAGCCTACCACACATTCCGATAGGTGTACAGAGTAATGATTCGCAAGTGTGGTGAACGTATCTTTATTATGTGAATGAACCTAGATCTTTACCAGATGAATCATGTCAGAAAATGGATTTCTTTCTTAAAATTAAAATTAACGGAGAATGAATTAACTCATTTGGAGGGCTTTTGCATGCTATGAAAATTCGCTTATCAAGAATAAAATAGTAACTTTATAATGGCACTCGCACCCCCAGCTAACGATCCCAAAGCCGAAAGGGCAGCAAATATAGGTATAAGGGGTAGAATTCCTCCAGATTTAGCTTTGAATTGAATTATTCTAGTTACTTGTATTCTCTTATGTCCTCCAGTTTGACTCAATGTCATTTTAGCAGCTCGCAAAGCTGAAGCACTAGATTTTTTAATATTAGTAGGATGCGGCTTCCAATTTTGAATAATTTTTTGAAAGAAGGACACGCCCATACCAGGTTTACGTTTCGCTTTCATGGTGGAAGTAACAAGCCAAGCTGCAGCTCGTTCCCAAAATTTAGCGTCTTTCGATTACACGCGTTTTCAAGCTTTATTTTCAAACACTTGATGTGCTTTATGACGGTCTTCTAGGGAGTCGAATGGAAAGTATGCAATATCGTGGTCTTTGCAGCTTTCGTCCAAAGCATTCACGCCAGTTTCTCCGCGTTGTAATCTCTGTCCGCAAAACGAATAACCTGGTAGATGTAATTCGAACGGGAGCTTATTTATGATTGAATTCACGACACCTGTACCAGAGTAAGTCAACATTGATAATGATGAAAGATACCTCCAATGCGTTTATTTATAACCGTGGCGCGCTCATGTTTTTTCATCACACCATGGAGGTCGTTCAACAAGACAAGACACTGCCTATTGAAAATTTAGATTTATTGAATGGAGACCTCAATAGCAGTATGGTTGGGAAGCACGGTAAATTATTACAAAATTCGTTTCGTGCAATTATTTGTATGCCAAGTGGTTGTGGAAAGACAAACGCCATCTTAACACTGTTATTCCACCGGAATGGAGCTAAATTCGAAAACATCTACGTATATTCAAAATCTTTGTAGCAATCCAAATATGGTTCAAGAAATTTTGGGAAAAGTTAAGGGATTGGGATATTATCCGTTCAGGGAAAACGTGGAAATCATAAGCCCTCATGAAACCAAATCAAATTCCATATTCATTTTCGATGATGTTGCATGCGATGGTCAACAGAAAATTCGAGAGTATTATTCTTTTTGTAGACACAAAAACATTGATGCTGCCCACCTTTGTCAGACATATACTAAAATTCCTAAACAATTGATTCGAGACAATTGTAACATGATTGAGCTTTTCAAGCAGGATTGAATGAATTTGAAAGATGTATTAGATGAACACGTCTCCCCAGACATGTCGTTCGATGAATTCAAGAGAATGTGTGCAAAATGTTGGCGGCAGCATCGATATGGAACCGTTGTGATTATGAAATATTTTGATATAAATGCTGGACCTTATTATCAAGGATTCGACAAATATATAAGTATTTACATCGTGTGATGTAGTATCATTTGTCATCATGAAACCTTTGAGCAAAGAAGTTGATGTTATTCGAAAGACTAAAATCAACCAAATTGCAAAAGCTACTCGAAAGCTATTTGAAATTGGGTAGATTCGGAGAAGATGAATCTTTACAAAATTCTTCAAACCTCTATCTACTCCATTGAAGATAAACACTCGTTGAGTGTACCCAAAGCCTACAGAAGAAAGTGAAAAAGCAGCCTGAAACGACTCCATTCCAATCCCTCGAACATATTGCGAGTACAGATGATGCTGAAGGTAATGATTGTGAGGAGACCTTTGACGTAGACAAAGAAGAAGATGAGAACGTTGCATTAAGCATAAACGAACAAGTTGTAGAGAAATATATCAATCAATACCCGATAATGCCTCAGCCGTACATTAAAAAACATTGGGAAAATGACGAAGAAATCGATACGGCCCTATATATGATGGGTTGTCTTCAAAATGGTTTCTTGGTCGAAAAGAAATAGATTTCGATAGACACTACGGTTACATCAAAATGGGTGGATATCAATGGAAAAGAACACCCGGTATATATGGATTGATATTTCTCGACATGCCTGAAAATTATAATAATGAGGATTTACAAGTATACTAAAAAAATTTGGATTCATCTAGCGCCCACAAAAACTCGCTTGGCTATCCGAAAGGTACTCGGAAAAACAAGTACACCGACATAATCAAGCCGCTGTTTCCTACAGCAAATCGCCGTAAAACTGGTACAAGTTTACCTAAAACACCTACTGCAATGACACGTTTACCTAAAACGCCTCTTGCAATGACATTCAATACCAAACCAATGGAATTCATTCATTGGGATGATATCCCAACGAGCTACGTGAACGTCTCAAATTATTGATAGCCTCCCGAGATGCTGAAAATACTTCACATGACAACGAGATTAATGCCATTTTGAGTGAACTGATGCTGCCAATAAACAATATGTGGATGAAATCGATAGAAAAATTGCTGCAAGTAAATAGGCTGAGACTTCGAGATCAAAATCCCATGTATTTTCTTATGGTGGTCCATTCTGGTAATGTGGGCTCTTTTTGGAGTGGGGAGAACGATCAGAGCGTCGCTGTCGATGCGTTCATCGTGTCACCTGTCATTTGTATCTTCTTCATCGTCACGGAACATCAGTTAACTAATCTATCCTCTCATCTGTCACCTTACCTGTCATTTGTCTCTTCTTCTACTTCGTCACGGAACATCAGTAACCTTACCTAACCTGTCATCTGTCACCTAACCCACCAAACCTACATTTGTCATGTGTCACCACGTTGCCAGCTGTCAAACATCATATCGGCTTCCTCTTCCTCGTCTTCTGTCAGTTGTACACCTAACCAGCAGTGGGATTCTATTTCACGAATCGAGTCGAATCCGCCATATTGATTCGATATTGGTATTCCGTTTTTCGATTACGTCGTATGAACTCGATCAGAATACACGATAACTCAAGAGGAGTCGAGTCGTCAATCTATGCTTTTTTTATCATGTCTTTTCATTTTATTGATGTGTTTTTCGAATTTTCGACAGAGCGCGGCATAAAGTTTCTGACAGGGTTCTTGAAGGATTATTATTCATTGTTTACATTTTTGCATTTTTGCGATAGTTAATAAAACGCCAAATAGCCATGTCTTACTAAAAGATGCCCATTACGAAATATTGATACCATTTCTTGAAAAGCATAGTAATATGGCCACAGGACGATTTTTAGGGCCTAATTGTCGTGAAAATAATAAAAGCTAATCTCTTGTTTGATCTGAACAGTTCTATAAATCTTTTTTTCTGGTAATGAAAATGGATTACTTGAGTGTCTCAACTCTTGTCGTCGAAGAATTAGTTTCAAATTTCTTTCCCGGTCTTCATTTAGGACAATGCGATCTTAACAATCGGTATCATTTCAATTTCGTTGCACAAATATATGACTATAAACAAGAAAACGAATATTATTGATATTATTTGTGAATATTTATATATGAATAACATCAACATAACCTCTAATACTACTACGAGAACTACGGAAAACTACGGATTCCATCAAAAACCCGACAATTTCCAAAACGATACTCGATCGTTAAATAGAATAAGAAAGAAATTTCTTATCGAGTTTATCATCGTATCGTACAAAAATCGACGATCGTGAAATAGAATCTCTCTGCAGGGACGGGATTCCGAAGTCAAGATCGAGCATGAATCGTGTCGTTTTCACGAATTTGACGATTTCGAGCCAATACGCCGATCGTATATGAGTTGCAAATAGCCTACATTTTGACGATTAGTTGACGAAAAGTGGATTCTGAAGTGTCGATTAGGCCTCAATGGTGTCGTCTAGACGATTTTGATGATTCCGAAGCTATATGACGATCGTAAAAGTGTTGCAAATTGCCTACATTTTACGATTAGTTGACGACAACTATTTTCTTGTCGTCAGTATATCTATCTTGGTCTGATATATGTATTGCACTTTTTTTAGTGGTCATTATTGCTTGTGTATTTGTTTTTATCCCGTTATTTACCTATGATCCATACTTCTGCAGTAGGAATTTTTTATTCAGAATTGATAATGAATTTCATGGGGAAAAGGACATAGCTAAGTGACGAATAGATCACCCTGTGGAACAAAATGGGGAATTCTTTCGAAGATTTCTGAGGGTTTTGCTCGTAAAGGTACAACCGGTTGACGGAAACAATTTTAACAATTTTTTTATTATTATTACAAGGTACCATTACAACTGTTGCAATATTTTTTGGAGATATTAATATTATTAACGAGTTCAAGGAATATGATGCAGGTACCTATAATGATATACAAATAAGTATGCACCAAATGTACGTACCTATTCCTTCAAATTAAATTTCAACAGAAAATGCAACACAGAATTACTGGAACCAACACTATGCGAGAATGGATTCCTAACAAAGATATACATTAACAATTAAAGATACTTACTTCTTATAATGATAATAATAGGAGTAGTGTACATAACTGCAGTACAATAATTATTAATAATATTATAGAGTATTATACCTATCTAGGTAGGTATAGGTACCTATCCCGCTTTACTGCAATATAAAATGTTATGCCAGTAATATAATTTATACACTGCCATGAAAGAAGAGGCTACTTCAAAAGTACTATATAGAGGTAGGTTACCTGTTGCGATTACAAATTTCTTTATTTTTTAAATGCTCCAAAAACAGCGGATGAAATGGTTACAGAAATAGGCAATTTGTCTGACAAATTCAGTGAAAATGTAGACAACTGGAAATTTCCAAACTTTCTATAAATGCATTTCGACTTCTTAAACAATAAACAACGGTCACGATTAACTTTTCAAAGTTAATTGGAATTGGTAGAGGTCCACCTATACCTATTGTAACGATTTCGAGACCGGCCCTGATCTAATTAATTATGCACCCTCGTTCAACTACAACAGCATATCTGCTGGCCTGTCGCCGAGAACAAGCTGGAATAAAATCACTTAGATACTGTTCGAAGAGCCATCTAGATGAAACGTTCTATACTCCAGAATAATCGAGAGTGCCGTGAATGGAATCTGCTTGCGACTATATAACTGCTGGAGGACAGTCAGCATTCAGAGTTAGTTACATTTCCAGAGTTAGCGGATAGAGACTGACACCGTAGAAATAAATTAGTGAATAATTGTTTTAGTGAATAATTGTTGTAAATACTGTTTTAAATAAATTAGGACAATTAGTAAATTCAGTTTTACTACATTTGGGTCAGAAGTGGGATGTTTAAAATAAATATGTAAGTGTTCGTTGCGTTGAAAAACTGATAGGCATTTATCGCGCCTAGTAGACAGTTAGTGACCCGTTGAACATTTGAGTGCAAAGTGGACGGTTTTGCGCGTCGCGGGACAATAAACTGAAAACTTTTTATGTGAAATAAATAATATACTAATATTCCGGTTAAAAACGATTAAAGACAAAATGTTTCCGAGGAGAGTTCACCTGGTTGAGCTAAAAGTAAGTGAATTGAAGCAAGAGGTAGAGGAGCGGGAGTTAGAAATAACTGGAAAAAAGGCCGTACTCCAGAAAAGACTTGCAGATGGACTGATTGAAGAAGGAGAAGATCCCGAAACGTTTTTATTCGAAGTTTCAGGAATCGACTTGAGTTCAATCATGAATAAACTCGACGAAAACACGAAATCATTGGAGGATAAACTTCAACAAAATTCGAAGAGCCTGGAAGAAAAACTTCTAGAAAATTCGGACAGTCTGAAAGAAGAACTCCAAGACAAATTTCTAGAAAATTCGAAAAGTTTAGAAGTAAAACTTCAAAAAAATTCAAAAAATCTAGAAGTGAAGCTTCTGGAAAATTCGGAGAATTTGAGAGACGAGCTTCTGGAAAATTCAAATGGTCTGAGGGAGAAAATTCGAAGAGTTTGAAAGAAGTTTGCCGCGTGGTGAATCGGTTGGAAGGAAGAATGGGAACTGTTGAAACAGAGATGGAGAAAATCAAAGATGACATGGAGGAAGAAATAAAAAAAAAATAAGAAAACGCTCCACGATGAAATAAAAGGCGGAATCGATACAGAAATCGGCAGAATAAAGGAAAAATTCAGTGAATTGGAAAAGCGAATGGATTCTGCGCATACCCCAGAAACTTACAACAAAAACCCAATGCTGGACCAGAGTATCAACCAGGAGGAAGTCCAGAAAGACACAAAAAATTTCAAGATTCGTGCTGAACCTGGAAAACTCGCATTGAAACCGCCTCAGTTCGACGGAAATACTCCATGGTCAAACTACCACCGACAACTCGAAGCTGCTGCCAAAGCAAATGGATGGAATGCTTGCGAAAAAGCTTTAGCATTGACACTGGCATTGCGTGGCGAAGCAACAAATATTTTATTAACGCTCACCGCCCAACAACAGGAAGACTATGAATAGCTGGTAAAACACTTGGAACTTCGCTATGGCCAAGCCCACCTTGAACACGTATATCACGCACAGCTGAAGAACCGATGCCAGAAATCAAGCAAATCGTTGCAAGAATTTGAAGCAGATATTGCACGCTTGGTTCGTCTTGCGTACCCAGCTACACCAGAAAACGTAATAGAGCGACTAGCGGTCCATGCATTTTTGGATGGACTTCGTGACCAGGAAATCCGGTAAGCCCCAACACTAGCTCGTGGATGCATTGGCACGCGCTCTGGAATTCGAAGCAGCAAAGCAATCCTGCAAAAGCCAGAGTAGAGTCCGGATGATAGAGAAAGATCCACAGCCACAGGAGCCCGCTAATATCGAGGCTGTCATGAGAAAATTAATGAAGGAAGTCCTGCCTAAAAGAAAACAAATAAGGTGCTGGAATTGCGGGAAAATTGGGCATGTGCGTAGCAAATGCCCAACTTTTAAAGAAGCAACACCGACACAGGAAAACTAAAGAAGATCGATGAGGAGGGGCAGTCGTCGGCCTGTATCCAGCAAGCCCCAAATAACAACGCATATGTCGCTGTCCTTCAACGACAGAACAAAGGTGTTTTTGTAGATGGTCTCATCAACAGCGAGCCTTGAACCATGCTGCTTGATACAGGTGCGACTAGGACAATCCTTATACCTACTTTTACCAAAACACCGGCAAGAATCGAATCGTCAAATTGGAAGCTACGCACAGCAACAGGAGAGCCGGCAACTGTGTATGGTGAACTTCCGATTGAATTGACTTTGGGCAGTACTAAACTGAAACACCGGTCTCTAGTAGCGGATATCGAGGACGAGGCAATAATTGGAATGGACATAATGAATTCCAGAGGATTCGAGCTGAATTTTAAAGACGGCGTCCTTCGTGTGAACGGAGAAGAGTTGGTACTTCATGAGAGAAATGAAAGAATGGTTCGAGTTCTGCTGGCTGAAGACGTAAGCGTACCGGAGAGGGTTGAAAACATTTTGGAGGCTCGCCTGGATGGAGGTGTGAGCAGTGGAAACGTGGTGATGTTCGAGCCCAAGCTACATGATGAGAAAATTGGACGAGGAATTGCACTAGGAAAAACCTTGTTGCGTGCTGATAAATTTGTGCCAGTAAGGGTAATGAATGTCAATTATTACCTGGTGACCTTGAAGAAAGGAACAATTTTGGGGCACTGCTCGTCAATTTCCTTTGTGATTAGGAGCGTACGCGACACTGTTAGCCAAGCCAGTAACATGCCAGCAGAATTGGAGAAGTTGGTTGCTATTTCGTCCAAGGACATGGGGCCAGCACAAAAGACCAAACTGAGGGAACTAGTCAGGAAGTATCAGGAAATCTTCGATACCGGAGTAGGCAAAGGCGGTAGAACAAAGGTGGTTCAGCACAAGATAGATACTGGAAATGCCCGACCAATCAGGCAATCAGCCAGAAGACTTCCACTTGCCAAAAAGGAGGAGGCTGACAAAATAGTCTGCGACATGGAGAAAGACGGAGTCATGGAGCCATCCGACAGTCCCTGGTCCTCTCCAGTCGTGTTGGTGAAGAAGAAAGAGGGATCAACACGGTTTTGCGTAGACTACCGTCAACTAAACAACGTGACGAAAAAGGACAGCTACCCTCTCCCAAGGATAGACGACACGCTAGACACGCTGGCTGGATCTACGATTTTCTCGACCTTAGATTTGAAGAGCGGATACTGGCAGATAGAACTGGCCCAGGAAGATCGAGAAAAGACAGCTTTTACCATCGGCTCCGGATTATGGCAGTTTACAGTTATGCCATTCGGCCTCTGCAATGCTCCAGCCACGTTCGAAAGATTGATGGAGACGGTTTTGAAATGACTATCATGGAAGACGTGTCTGGTGTATCTCGACGACATTATTGTTGTTGGCAGATCGTTCGAGGACCATGTAAAAAACTTGAAAGAGGTATTTCAGCGACAGAGGAGCTCCGGACTGAAAGTGAGCCCTAAGAAATGTCATCTGTTTCAAAAAGAAGTACATTATCTCGGCCACGTTGTCTCTGGGAAAGGAGTGGCAGTAGATGAGCAGAAGATCAAAGCTGTTAAGAAATGGCCCATTCCGAAAGACATTCACCAGCTTCGAAGTTTTCTTGGCTTGTGCACCTACTATCGCCGATATGTGCTGGGATTTGCTAACATCGCAAACAAACAAAGTTCCAGTGGTCAGATGAATGCCAAGATTCATTCAGGAAGTTGAAAGGAGCTTTGATCAACGCACCAATCCTGAGCTACCCCCTTCCAGACGGGAAATTCATTTTGGACACGGACGCCAGTAACGTGGAACTTGGAGCTGTCCTGTCTCAGATCCAAGAAGAACAAGAGAAGGTCATCGGTTACTTCAGCAAGACCCTCAGTAAACCGGAGCGGAATTACTGTGTCACCAGACGGGAGCTGTTGTTAATGGAGTTGAGCACTTCTACAAGTACGTGTATGGACGAAGATTCCTACTGAGAACTGACCATGCAGCTCTCAAATGGCTCCTACAGTTTAAGAATCCCGAGGGTCAAGTGGCACGCTGGATTGAGAGGCTCCAGGAATTCGACTTTGAGATCGAACATCGGACGGGGACCAGCCATAAGAATGCGGATGCCCTATCGCGAAGACTATGTCCAGACGACTGTTCGCACTGCCGACGAACAGAGGAAAAGGAGTCGACACTCTGCAGAACTACGGCGGTCGATGATAACTGGAATGACCACAAGATCCAGAAAGATCAAAAGAAAGATCCAGATCTTGGTTTAGTCATCGGCTGGAAGAAGACCGTCGTGTCGTGGCAGGAAGCCAGTTGTTCTCCAGTCGTTAAAACTTACTGGGCCCAATGGAACTCTTTCACCTTAGACAATGGAGTCTTGAAGCGTGTGTTGGAGTCGGAGGATGGCGGGGAAGAAAGACGCCAGATAGTAGTTCCCAGGAGCAGAAGACAGGAAGTGCTCCGAGAAATCAATGATGGGGTCAACGGAGGACATCTGGGAGTGACAAAGACCCTCCAGAAAGTTAGGCAACGGTTCTACTGGGCCAATTGTCAAGCTGACGTCAAGGACTGGTGCAGAAAATGTGCTGTATGTACTGCCAGTAATGGACATCGAACAAGACCTAAGGCCCCGATGCGCCAGTACAATGTGTGCAGCCCATTCGAAAGGTTCGCCATTGACATCGCTGGGCCGTTCCCACAATCTGAACACGGGAACAAGTATATCCTTGTAGCGATGGATTACTTCAGCAAGTGGGCCGAAGCCTATGCCCTGCCCAACCAAGAAGCCATCACCGTTGCCGACGTCTTGGTGAAGGAGTGGATTTGTCGATTCGGTGTCCCGTTAGAACTGCATTCGGATCAAGGCAGGAATTTTGAGTCAAACCTGTTCCAAGAGATGTGTCAGATGCTGAACATCCGGAAAACGAGGACCACAGCTCTACATCCACAGTCCGATGGAATGGTGGAGCGGATGAATAAGACGATAAACCGCCACCTGTCCAAGGTAGTCTCTGACCACCAGAAGGATTGGGACCAGTACCTCCATCTGTTCCTGATGGCGTATCGTTCCGCAGTTCATGAGTCAACCGGCCAAACCCCTGCAAGTGTTATTATGGGCCGAGAGCTGCGACGCCACCAGGACAAGACACTGCGGGAGATGACTACGTCAACAAACTGCGACAGAGAATGGACGACATCCATGAACGGGTCCGTTTGAACATCCAGAGTGCCAGCGACAGAATGAAGGAGACCTACGACATCAAGGCGGATGCTGGTGGATATCAGACAGGTGACCTTGTCTGGCTATACAACCCTAAACGTCGCCGTGGACTATCACCGAAACTTCGGAACTCGTGGGAAGGTCCATATATGATCATGAAAAGGATAAACGACCTCGTCTACCGCATATATAAGCCACCACGAGGAATACCTAGGGTAGTCCACTTCAATAGGTTGTCCCCTTACGCCGGAAACCACGATCAAGTCCGCACCGTCAGATCACCGGAGGACGAAATGACGTTTCAGAGGTTCATGTCCCTGTACTCGAACGGACAGAAAGTTCAATATGGGGTAACCCGAGAGGAGTCACGAGATCTTTTCAAGGTGCCTGCCAATTACGCGTTAGCTCACTGTGTGGCAGAAGATCTCCAAATGTCCAGAGGCATTGCAGTAGTTTTCTCCAAGAAGTTTGGTCGAATCCAAGAACTGAGAGAACAGAACCCGGAAGTTGGAGGGGTGTTAGAGCTGAGGAAAGGCCAGAGAAACATCTACTATCTGGTTACCAAGAAGCGTTCTCGAGATAAGCCGTCTTATGAAGATGTTTGGAAGAGCCTTACGAGATTGAGAGACACGATGCTGGACCAGAATATTGTAGACCTGGCAATCCCAAAATTGGCCTGTGGGCTTGATGGGCTGGACTGGAGAGTTATAAGAAGCATGTTGGAGACAATATTCAGATCCAGCAGCATCAACATTCTGGTGTGCTGCAACCATCTTCCTCGACCCAACTTGAAGACTGTGGAGTGCTACTTCCATCGAACGTCCAGGTGCAGATATGGAGAATCTTGCAGATATCTTCACACTCCAAGAATGACATTTCGGGGCGAAACGTCTTTAAGAAGGGGGCAATGTAACGATTTCGAGACCGGCCCCGAGACCGGCCCTGATCTAATTAATTATGCACCCTCGTTCAACTACAACTGCATATCTGCTGGAGTACGGATCGCCGAGAACAAGCTGGAATAAATCGATTGTTCGATACTATTCGAAGAGCCATCTAGATGAAATGTTCTATACTCCTGAATATTCGAGAGCCGTGAATGGAAACTGCTTGGGAGTATATAAGCGGGACAGGCAGAATGGAGAGATAGTTACAGTTCCAGAGTTCGCTGATAGATAGCCACAGTAGAAATAAATTGAAATAGTAAACGTTTAGTGAATAATTGTTGTAAATAGTGTTTTAAATAAATTAGGAAAATTAGTTAGTGCAGTTTTACTACAATATGTTGGTACACCCGGTATAGCATTTGACAAGCACCCTCCATGTTATTTTCTCTTAAGTTATATGTTGGTACTCCTGGTATACTAAATCTAACGAGCAGCCGCCATGTTTTTTTCTCTCATACATGATATATTGATACACCTGGTATACTAAACTTGACAAGCAGTCGCCATGTTTTTTGTCTTAAATAATATGTAAGACGTCCTATATATATTTTTGCTGAATACTTTGCTACCCCCATTGTCCCAATGGCCCATTTTCCAAATGACATTTAACACACACGCAACAGTCACGTTTTTTCTCTTCAATTATGCATTTTGAAACACTCTGTATACTTTTCTCAACGGAATCGCACCTTCAAACGTTACACCCTCGTTACCTCGCAATTTTTCACATTTATTCTTACATCATTATTATTATCACACTTTTACTCCATTCACCATCATCATTCTTTTTAATATTCAAACAGCGTGCTCTGGTGTCTGGAGGAATATATACCCCACATTTGTACATCAACTTGTACGAAGTCTCCGTGGAGGCAAGGCTAGCGTCACTCGCTACCACGATAATCAGCCCCGCAAACACGGCGGGCTGATATATCAATCTTTGGCCATCTTCCAGGAAAGATGGGAAGAACCGGTTCCTTAGGGAACCAAGACGCCTGTATTCAGTGCGCGAAGTACCATGACCCGGTTTTTTGCCTCAGCCTTTTCCGGGGTTCAGCTCGAAATAACCGCCTCTGAACAAAATTAGACGACAAAGCAGTATCTACATCGAATGCTACCGACCGACGATATGCATAAGCTTTTCAGGAGGCATGTATCATATGTACCACAACCACTATCAGTTGGAATATTCGGCCAACCGCTAAGACCACCGGAGGCGGACACTAGCGCCCCCTTGCCGGGACCCTATGTGCCCCTTGGCACAAGCGCTCCCCTACCCCGTAGACAGCAATGTCTGCGAGGCTGGGGAGGCGGCTCTCAGTGCGTCCACCCGACCCTTCCTCTCTCCTGGACCCTCTTGGGCGAAGAATTGAGCTTAGGACAGAGTTTGTAATATATCAATTGTTGTGTAGAAAAATCGATAACTTTGTAACAATAAACCTTTATTTATTTATTTCACTCGCTACTAAACAAAAACCGCTGGTTCAAACCTCGTTCTCGGAAATCTTTTTTCATTTCAGATACCGATCACACAACCAATTCAAATCTCCCGCTCACAGAACCACACCCGAGTTACGCCATCTGGTGGAAAGAAGAAGAAATTGATGTTCCGCGACGACGACGAGCTCCATGATGATAACGTAACCACGTGTCCACGCCATTTCAGACTCCCGCCTAGGACGGCCGCCATCTTGGAGTCGCTCACAACACTTCCCTGGGATTCCGAACTTTCGATTCGATAACGAACGAATGATCAACGATTCGAACTTCAGACGACAAGAAATAATCGTCGGGTGTTCTCGGTACTTGATGAAAATGGAGGTAACATCATCGTAGATCGTAGAAAATAAGAATAAATGAAAAAATTAAGTAGCATTAACGTCTGTAATTGAATTTAAAATCCAAACATAGCAAACGGGAAGATGAAAATTAGAAGTGAATTAAAAAAATGTGAACCAACCGGGATTCGAACTCGGGACCTCTTGGTTTGATTGGAAATTTCCTATAAATACCTACCTAAATGACATTCTTGGACGATTCGACCATAATAATTGATTCCCAATAAAATCGTCAGGTGATTTCGGTACTCGATCACTCAACACAGTAAAATCAACATGGAACCGTAAGATGATAAATTAAACCGCATTGAACACAAAATTCTGAAATTATAATTGACATAATCTCGATATTCTCAATATTTTTTATTCAATCTGCTAGTTTTTTGTGATTTTAAATTTACATTATTAGTTGAAGGGGTCCAGAGTATTGATTGAACATTTTATTCTGTGAAGGAAATTAATTTCTTGAATGTTTGTTTTTGCGCTTAATTCTACCTTGTATATAGGTAGGTACCTGAGGCAAAGAATATCTACATATATTCTTTGCCTAAGGTTTCCTTGAATCTAAACAAGAGTAATAAGAGGAGAGGTATTGTACTGAAATTGCAAATGTATTAAAACTATTAAATAAATGCAAGTTTGTTACAACTTTCATATACCTTACCTACTCTGCAAGTTTGCTGTAAGAAATTTGTAAACACTGCGCATACCTGTAGGATGCTATAAAGTAAATGTTCTATAGCTATTTTTATTCAGAAAACATAAGCAAGTTATTTTAGTGGCAAGTTTTCATGATAGGTAGGTGTACCTATACCAATGCCAATTAACGTTGAAAAGATAATCGTGACCGTTGTTTATTGTATAAGAAGTCGAAATGCATTTATAGAAGGTTTGGAAATATCCGGTTGTCTACAATTTCACTGAATTTGTTAGAAAAATTGCCTGACTATTTCCGCTGTTTTTGGAGCATTTAAAAAATAAAGAAATTTGTAATTGCAATACCTCTATATAATACTATTGAAGTAGCCTCTTCTTTCATTGCAGTGCATAAATTATATTACTGGCATAAAATTTGATATTGCAGTAAACCGGGATAGGTACCTATACCTAACTAGATAGGTATAATACTCTATAATAATATTAATAATTATTGTACTGCAGTTATGTACACACACTACTCCTATTATTATCATTATAAGATGTATCTTTAATTGTTAATGTATATCTTTTTTAGGAATCCATTCTCGCATAGTGTAGGTTCCAGTAATTCTGTTGCTTTTTCTGTTGAAATTTAATTCAAAGGAATACGTACATTTGGTGCATACTTATTTGTATATCATTATAGGTACCTACATCCTATTCCATGAACTCTTTGAAAATATTAATATTCCCAAAAAATATTGCAACAGTTGTAATGGTACATTGTAATAATAATAAAAAAATTGTTAATGTTTCCATCAACCGGCTGTACCTTTACGAGCACAACCCTCAGAAATCTTCGAAAAAATTCCCCATTTTTTTCAACAGGGTAATCTATTCGCCACTTAGCTATGCCCTCTTCCCCATGAAATTAATTATCAACTCCCAATAAACTTTTGGATGGCTCTGAAAGCCATTCTGAATAAAAAATCCCTACTGCAGAATTATGGATCATAGGTAAATAACGGGATGGAAACAAATACACAAGCAATAATGACCACTAATAAAAAGAGCAACACATATATCAGACCAAGATAGATATACTGACGACAAGAAAATAGTTATCGTCAACTAATCGTAAAATGTAGGCAATTTGCAACACATTTACGATCGTCATATAGCCTCGGAATCATCAAAATCGTCTAGACGACACCATTGCCTAATCGTCACTTCGGAATCCACTTTTCGTCAACTAATCGTCAAAATGTAGGCTATTTGCAACACATATACGATCGGCGTATAGGCTCGGAATCGTAAAATTCGTGAAAACGACACGATTCATGCTCGATCGTGACTTCGGAATCCCGGTCCAGAGTAAGTAGAGTTTACTCGAAGTAAGTTTCTGAACGATTGTCAATGCATACTCCATACAGCTAGAGTAAGTTTACGAACGGTTCGGAGTAAGCAGTCTTTGCTCTGAGTAAGTTTATGAACGCAGCCATTTATGATATATGTTGAAATGTCATATGTCATATGAATGACGTCATGACGTGGTCATTACCCAAAAATTACATTTAAGAAACCTTTGAGATAATATTAATTTCAAGGCTCCCTGTACACATGTCAGTCTTTATGTTTTCCGATCACGGAACTTTAGTTTAAAAAAAAAAATATTTTACTCAAAACTTTATTTAACAACAAATAATACAATGAGATATTTATTGCTCGAAGTCTATGTCTATTCTAAATGTTTCTTCGTTCCCATGAACCGAAGTTGAATACAACACCGTCTCGACGTGTTCCTGGAAATCTGCATAGGCAGCAATGCTTAGTTCAGCTATTCCCACGGGACGGCATACATAACTCCTCCATCCCTTAAAAGGAACTCGAGGGTGGAACCACTTGAGTTTCGTTGATGGCCTGGTTGGTTGGTGGTTTGTTGGGGTTGAGTAGGCGAAGGATATCTTGTTTCCGGGTCACCACAAGATATACCACGACGAAGGCGGTTAGAGTCGCGACGCTCCATAGGGACCATCTGGAGTAATCCGGGCGAAGATTGATAAGGTCCAATGGGTCTTCCCGAATTTCGTCTAGTTGGAGCTCGTGCAGTTTGTCAAGGGAAACTTTCTCCAAGTTGAGTTTCTCGACTTGCAGGATTGGAATATGAATGTCCTTGATTTCTTCCAATGTGAGGGGGTGTCTGTCCTACAGTTGATCCTTTCTCGTTCCGGTAGGTGTATTTGGAAGTCCTCAGGGAGCATTTGGTGGAACAACAAAGAGGTATACACCTTTCAGCACAGCGACATCATTTTCCACACAGTTTGTCTGGAATTTTCTCTTGTTCGGAAAGATGCCTATATAGTGGGTATCATTGATTTCCTCGATTATTTCCTGATTGATTTTGACTGGAATTTGATGACATTTATCAGCAAAGGCATTGGAGGAAACTAGTGACGTCACACAGTCTGGGTTGTCCTGGATGGGCGAAGGTGATTCTTCTCGCACAGGAAATTTGGTTGTAGGTCAACGCACTCTTCGTTCTGGTACTGGTACATTTCGTTGCTTAGGGTTAAGTAGGAGGCAGGTGGGATGATAATTGATTGGTTTTGATTTGGAATTGAATATAGGTGATAGGTAGTGATCGAAAGTTTCAGTGTGAACCAATGGAAAATCTAATGAAAATATAATTTTGTCATCGATGGCGAAAACTTTCAACAACACTATAATATTTGAGGTATTCCTTATTATCAAAAAGTAATTGAGAATGACTATGTGATAAGTAGAGTTCATCTATTATTGTTTTTACTGCGATGTAATGTTTTCAAGTTCGCAAATCCTATAGCATTTTCTGTTTCTGTTAGAAAATCTAGTAGAGAATCGAGATTGATTTTTATTTGATTCAGTATTTCATGAATTTCCAAAAAATGTGCATAATTGAATTTTGTCTCGTTAAGTGCAATTCTCAACTCATTGATTTTATCTCCTATCAGTTTTTGATTATCTGAAACTGAAGTCATTGTTTCGTTGATATTTTCCATCAATTTTGAAGTAATTGAAATTTGTTTATTGGTTTTTTTGATAATTCGATATTGGTTTGATTCGAGTTCGGCTAGGCTGTGATATATTTCTTTCGCATCTTGCTCATCGTCTAGATTTACGCTTATGAATTTTACGAGGGAGCCAAGAGGAGCAATGAGGGCTCTTTTTGCGCATTTATGGGGAAACAAGGATCTGAATTTGTGATTAACATTTTTGACTTCGTATTCGAGGTGTTTATATGCGTTAAATAGGGCAATTCTATTGAAAGGGGCTGTATTATTTATTGTGGCTTCTAATAGCTTAAATTGATTGGTTATTGAGTTTATTTGGTTTTCTAATGGACTAAGTTGAATATAATGTAGGAAAGTATGGGAAGCTACTTCGATTGGTGCGGTTCCTTTTTTTAAGGGAAGGATCTCTGGATTCGTCTGGATGTTCTGAATTTGAACCTTCTGAGTCGCTGTCTGATGAAGTATCATCGACCTGTAACAGATTTTGGTCTGTAATTTTTCTTGGTGGTTTGAATGATTGTATGTGGTATGTATTTTGTGGGATTGTTACAGTTAGGTCAGTGCTTTTGAGAATGAGTCTGGGTTTGTAGAGGGGAGCCGTTTTCGACTGTCTTTCGGGTGTTTTCATATATCCAATGGTTCCGGGTACAAAATTTGGAGGGTCTTCTCGATTTTCGATACGTTTTAAAATTATTTTTGATTTTTGTTTTGACGTGTCTTCGTGAATTTTTCTATATATTTGGGAAATAGATTCTTTGTGTTCGTTCTATGTGGTATTGATTGGTTCGAATTCGGAATCAATATCGATTGGATCTTTTAGTTCTAGATGTCCAAACACTAGATCTATTGGTTTTAATTTTGTTGTTGAATGAAGACTATTATTATATGCAAGGACGGCGAAAGTCAATTTTTCGAAGGGATTCAGATTTTGTTTCGAGAGGTTGAGTGTTCTCATGTGTTCTATGAGAGTGGAGTGGAACCTTTCTACAATGGCATTGGAATTTGGTTTATATGGAAGTGTATAATGCCAATTGATTCTATGCAGTTTCGCGAATTCTTTTAGAAGGTTTTGGGAGAATTCGGTACCATTATCAGAGACGATATTTTCAGGGATTTTGAAAGTTGAAATGAACTGCAAAAGTGATTGATATACGTGAAGTGCGGAAAGACTGGGAATGATGTACGCTTGTCCAAATATGGTAAAGCTGTCACAGATTGTTAAAGATATAGTACTGCCAAATTTGAAGGTATCAACGTGTATAGTTTCAAATGGTTTTTTGGGAGTGGGCGTTAACTGTAGTTTGATCAAAGGTGGGTGAAGTTCGTATTTAGATTGTTGACATATTGGACAATTATTGATAAATGTTCTTACGTCATCGTGTAACTTGGGCCAATAATATTTGGTTTTGAGTTCGGCAATGGTTTCGTGAATGCCTCGATGGTTGGTAACACTTTCATGTTGGGATTTGATGGGATTTTGTTGGCGACCTTCGTTCGTCACATCGAAGAGGAGTTTATTGGATTTGAAAAGCTTAAAGGAGGAATTTTTTAATGTTTGTGGTATGAACCTGCACATATCTTTATAGAGTACGTCTTCGGTATCATTTTGGAAGTAAAAGTCGTAGGTGCGTTTTGGAACACCAAATTCTTTCAGATCTTCGATAATTTGGGCTTGAAATGATTCGTTGGTAACATATAGATACCATCGGGTATGACATACTGAATTCCTAAATAGTTTTTTGGTTTCCATTCGAGGGTTTCGATCAACTTTAATTATCATTAATTGGTACAAAAAGTTATTGGTTGGTTTGTCCGTGATGTGGATGTTCAATATTGGGTCTTCTGCACTTGTGTGAACAGTTTCATTTTCGTCGTTGTCATTGGGGTCTATTTGTCCTGCGTTCGAATCGTTATCCTGATTTTAAATATTTTCAGGTGTGTTATTTTCTGGGTCTCTGCTTGTGGATGGTCTTTCATTGTCTAGGACAGGATTTTCGTTGAATTCCTGCATATGTCTCAATATGGGGAGTTCATCAGTCTGTTTGACAGTTTCATTAGGGTACAGTTCGATTATAGAAAGGGCATCAGCGTTCGTATTGATTTTCCCTTTTTTGTAAATAATTTGGTAATCAAACTCTTCAAGTTTCAGTCTCCAGCGAACCAATCGTGAATTGGGTTCTTTTAAAGACATCACCCACTGAAGGGGTTTGTGATCCGTAAAAATTTTGAATTTTCGGCCGAAACGATTGGGTCTAAAATATTTGGTTGCCCAGACGATTGCAAAAAGTTCCTTCTCGATAGTCGAATAATTCTGTTCGGCATTGGAGAGGGTTCTTGATGCGTAGGCGATTGGTTTATCATGTCCTGGAGGGCCCTGGGACAATATAGCACCTAACGCTACGTTACTGGCGTCCGTGGTCAAATTGAACTCTTTTGTAAAATCGGGGTACTGCAAAATCGGGTCGTTCGATAGTAAGGTTTTGCAGTCCTCAAATGTCTTGATGTAGGTGGGGTCAGTTATATCGATTTTTGCTCCTTTCTTCAGTCGACTTGTAAAGGGTTTGGTGATTTTGGCAAAGTTATTTATGAATTTTCGATAGTAGCCCTGAAGACCAAGAAATCCTTTTATTTCTTTTGTCATTTTGGGTATCGGATAATTCATGATGGCCTTGACCTTATCGGGATTCGGTTTTATTCCCTCTGTTGTTATCAGATATGTCCCAGAAAAGAAACAGATTTTGTTTTGTAGGTCTTTCAAGACGTTGTCCATTACTCTCTGACAAGTAGCTGGAGCTCCTTTCAAACCAAACGGCATGCGAAGGTACTCGTAGTGGCCGTTCTCTACGTTGAAAGCTGTTTTCTTTACATCGATCTGATGGGACCCACTTGCCAAATCAAGGGTAGAAAAGTACATACATCTACCCAATTTGTCAAGGATGTCCGATATATTTGGAATCGATGGTTTTCTCGTTGATTTTTCTGTAGTCCACTACTATAAGCCATTTCTTCTTGCCAGAGGCATCCGCCTTCTTTGGAACTATCCAAATTGGCGAGGACCAAGGTGAATCGCTTGGTCGAATAATGCCTTGACGAAGCATATCGTCAATTTGTTTTTCGACTTCCGGTTTATGAATAAAGGGATAGCGATACGATTTTCTAGAAATTGGGACTTCATCGATGGTCCTAATTTTGTGTTTCACTTGGTTCGTGAAAGTCAGCTTTGAATTTTCGCGGTGAAATATGTCTGAAAATGATAGGCACAATTTCTCAATGCGGTGTCTCTCTTCAGAATTCATGTGTTGAGTTCGTATAAGCTGTGTGATGTCTGATTTGAATATATTCGAAGGGGTGTTATGATCGATTGAAGCATATGGTACAATTCGAATTGGTCGGGATGAAAAGTTTTCACAGGGACAGGTTCATAAAGGTAAATCTCTTGTATTTCACCTGTATCATTCCGAATTTCGACAGGGGCATAGCCGTTTCGAGAGGTTGTCAAACCTTCGCGAATTCGGCATTCAAATAATTTTGTTTCGATAATCGTGATGTCACCATTGGGTATTGTTACAGGAATTTTGATTGATTCGATTGTAAATGGTTCTATACGAGCATAAAAGAGTAATTTCTTTTTGCTTTCATAGTGCGCCAGAGGAAGCTCTGATTCAGGTGTTTTTAAACTTGAATTTTTCAAATCTAATTGAACATCTAAGTTTTTCAATGTATCATAACCAATCAATCCATCAAAGAAGTGATGAAATTTAAACAAATAAAATTTTATAGTTTTCTCAGTGTGGAATTCCTGAAAGGCTGGTATTTCAGCGCAAAAATCTTTCGAAGTGGTCTGAAATATTGAACTGATTGTAAACGGTTCTTTTCTGATGAAATCGGGAAAATAATTTTCGGCAATTTCGGGATTCAAAAAGCTTTTAGTCGCTCCAGTGTCAATCAAAAGTTTCAGGGGTGGATCTGAAATTTGAATGTATGAAAGGTCCTTTCGATCGTAAATAGAATGTATTTCTATGAAATTTTTTCATGATGGTCGATTTCCTGAAAATGTTGGTCCTGTGAGAAACTTTGATCAATTTGGGTATCGATTGGATATTGATTATCGACATATTCAGGTTGGACTTGGTCATAGTTCATATTTTCGTAAAAATCAAATTCATTGGAGGAACAGGGTTGATTTTGGTAACAAAAATCATTTTGGGAGTAATATTCATTTTGGAAGGGTATTGATTCTTCCTGATAATGGGGATTATCAAAATTGTAAAGTTCTTCTGCAATGAAATTTGGTCGATTGGGGTTTTGATATGGTCTAGTATTGGGTTGACGAGAAGTGGTGGCTTGTAAAATGCCACTCATAGGTGTTGGCTTGGGGCGATTGAAATTGTTTTGGTTATTTGGTCTCCAAACGTTGGTAGAGCCTCTTGGATTGCCAAATACTTGACGATTTGTGAAGAATTTTTGGGGTTCTGCCGGTCTCGGCTGAATATTTATTGGGCCGCGTGGAAATGAGGGATTATGCATTTTGAAATTCTGAAAATTGGGGTTAGGAGTTGCGTATTGGCGAAAATTGGACAATTGATTTGGGTGATTTGGGTCTTTGAGGTGGCCTAATTTTTGATTGATCACTGTTATTCGGTTTTTGGAGATGCCGAATATTATTTTCGGAAATAATATATTGCCTAGCTTCTGCCATAGTTGATGGTTTCATAGCACGAATAGTTGATCCTAAAGGTTCTTTCAGTCCGGCTAACAATATTTTAAGAGCATGAGTATTGTAAATAAAATTTCTTCACCGTTTTAGTAGCAAACTACATTTTCATGTGTATCTACATAGTAATGAAAAGCACTTAAATTTGACATAACCCTTGTATAAAATTATAATGATGGTTCATTGAACGAGCCGTGGATGGAATCTGCTTGCGACTATATAACCGCTGGAGGACAGTCAGAATGGAGAGTTAGTAACAGTTCCAGAGTTCGCTGATAGATAGCAACAGTAGAAATAAATTGAAATAGTTATTGAAGTAAATATTTTAATGAATAATTGTTGTAAATAGTGTTTTCAAATAAATTAGGAAAATTAGTTAGTGCAGTTTTACTGCACTTCTTTGGCTTCTGCTTGATCTGCTACCCAGAGGGACTGTCCAGAAACGGAGGTTCTCTTGAATTAACAGTTGGAACTGACGGATTATTCACAACGAATATCCGTTCAAAATCCTAAAACGACTGCGCCACTTTATGTTTTCCGATCACGGAACTTGGTTTTTTAAAAAAATTATTGTACTCAAAACTTTAATTAACAACAAATAATACAATGAGATGTTTATTGCTCGAAGTCTATGTCTATTCTAAATGTTTCTTCGTTCCCATGAAAAAATGTCTAATTAGCTCTCATCAAGAATCACCCTGTATCACAAAGAATAAACTATTTGAAAACATAAAAATTAAACTAGAAATATATTCTGCCTAAAAAGTTAATTATATTTCTTCTGGTCTTCATTTCCGGCTGTCTTCTCTTGTTATGCTTGATTTTCTACTCACAGCTAAAGAGTAGAATTACAGCATCTAGAACAAATTGATAATGCTATTATGACAAATCTACTATTTAAAAAAAGACATATTGACATTCTACTTCATTTACAAAAACATCAGTCATATATATTTTCTATGAAAAGAACAATCTTCAGAAAAAACAAATTTTAATCTTTGTAAAAATTCACTTTGCTTCCAAAAGTAATTTTTATTCCGAATTTGCATTTAAACCAACAGACTAATTATATTGTGAGTCATCATAAGAAGACGAGCAAGGTGAAATTTCAGTAGAGTTCAAATTTGCTTTTTGAATAGTTCAACATGAGATGGAACTGGTAAATCGAATGAAATTTCATCACAAGTGACAGGTGTGAATGAGATCAGTCTGAAGCGTTGTCTGTTTCAACTGAATTTAAATAGAACTTTGTTACTGATACACCTTCAGTAATATACTACTGCTTTTTCTACATTTACACAAATTATAAATATGAGGATGATTTTACAAGTTAAGATTATCGGTATAAGTTTTTCAGTTTATATATTTCGGAATGACGACCATTCAATACTTACTTTGAGGTCCGTGATCAACTTGATGGTTATTGAAGCTAATGTATATTGTCTTGACTTAACTCTTCCACTTCACTCTAAAAACACTACTTACTTATTACTTTTGCGAGAAACAAAATGGGGTAAATTGAATTTAGGTGGATACAAACTAAAAACCACACCCTTCGTAAACAAGACCGATTATCACTCTGATCACATTTACGCTTGCGCGAACTGTAGATATATTCTCAGTGAACATCTCAAGGATGAACTATGTTTATGCCAAGTGAAAACGTCCACACATCCATATTTTGTGCACCTAACCGATACAATCCTGAAGGCATTTAAAAAAACGCCACAAAAGAACAGAGACAAAACATTGAATATCCTTCGAAGACCTCTTTGGGAAGTACACATTACGTCTCAAAGAAACATCGACATGCCTACATTTTCGAAACATCTCAAAATCTCCCAGGGATGTTTGTGCTCGCTGGGAGACACTGATTAACCTCAGCAAAACTAGTCTAAAGACAATCACGGGATTTCTTACGGGGCACTGCAGACTCAAAGAACACCTAAGGAAGCTAGGCTTAGAGGAGGACAGCACCTGCAGATTCTGTGGGGAACATCCAGAAACACCACGCCATATATTGATGGAGTGTTATGCTGTACATCACAAAAGATTGAATACACTGGGATCACACCAGCTGACTGTGGGAGAAATACCTCGAATAGACCCCCTCAAAATCCTTAAATTCCTGCTGCTGCTGTAAACGAGAACACCTTGAAATAGCAGAAGATGGGGCACAATAAATGTAATTAGGTCGCACCGCATCAGTCACCATCCATATTTACCATTACCATTCAGTGTTGAAGTTGATCTATTCCCAAAGACATTATCTTCAGACTAGTATCAAGAAAATGTTATGTAATTCCCTCGTTTTATCCCATTTTGATCACTGCGATACTGTATACGACCCTTGTATTGATAATCAGAATAAAAAACGTATACAGAAAGTACAAAATTCGTGTTTGCGATTGATCTATGAAATTCAGCAGTCAAAAAAAATCTCATAAACTCAAAGATTGTAATTGGCTCAATATGACAATTGCCATTGTTATTTACATAGAAAACTTGAATATAGGACAGATTTTCACAACTTGAATATCCGCCGTAGGCATCTACTTACTATACCCTCTCATCGGAAAGAAATTTTCAAAAGATCCTCTTCATATATAACGTCGCTGTCGGCCTCAATGGGCTGATTAAATTGCCTTTCTTCAACCTCGATATATATATATATATATATATATATATATATGAGCCCATCTGCATTCTAAATGCAATACAAAAAATATCTGCTAAGCATTCAATAATCTGTTCAATAGTTATTCTCCTTTTTATTTTTTCCTTACTCTCTATCTCTCTCTTTTTTCTCCTCCTTTTTGTCACTATCTCTGCTCTCTTTCGGTTGTTTATAATAATTTTTTTTTCATGCTCGTTGCCATTTCTTTTAAAAGTTATTGAAATAATGTGGCACCGGTGGAAGGACAGATTCAGA
Organism: Chrysolina americana; assembly: GCA_958502065.1. Classification (NCBI taxonomy): domain Eukaryota; kingdom Metazoa; phylum Arthropoda; class Insecta; order Coleoptera; family Chrysomelidae; genus Chrysolina; species Chrysolina americana. The sequence continues at coordinate 37,970,712 of OY293420.1, forward strand.
GGTTAATCCCTCAGAAGTCTGAACCAAGTAGCCATGTGTTCGTTTTCAAGAAATGAGCTAGTTTTAATTATATATATATATACAGTGACCGCCAAAAACTATTTACCATATGGGAAAAAAGTTTATTATTGGAGTATTGGAAAAAATATTCTGGGAAAAAGTTTGTGCATGTCCGATAACCTTAAAATCGATTTTGACACGTCCCGTGATCGCCAGTATGGCGGCAAATTGTAAAAAATTGCTATGAAAATGCAAAAAGTGGGGTAATATGGCAAGATATCGAAAAAAGTTATTTGAAAATGTTACTTAGAATTCAATTTTATACGAGATCCCATATAGCACACGACGTCCAATGGATGTCCCTTTTAGGTCCAAGATTGATCCAAACGTCCATGGACTCGATATGAATGTCCAATGGACGTTTGGGTATGGATATATTTTGTACATTCCGTATTGTACTTCCCATGGATGAGCAATGGATGTAAAATATTGGACCAACATGAAACATCGAAAAGATGACGATTTTGGATGTACAATGGATGTACAATAATCTACCAATAATCCGAACGTTACTTATTATACGTATATGTACGTCCATTGGACAAACAGTACTCGATCAACTTGATGCGACTATAAAATGTACTTATTTGGATGTATATATTGAATGTTGAAACTGGACCTAATCTGTACGTTAAGTATGTAACGGTTTTTGTATGTTCACTGGATGAACAAAATTGGATCCATTAGAAACTTCTATTATTGTACATTTACGGATGTACACTGAATGTAGAATACTGGACCACATTTGTACATTCACTCTTGTACGTACATTGGACGTACAGCACCTGGTCTATTTGAAGCATCTACAATTGTATCTTTTTAGATGTACATTGAATGTGGAATACTAGACCACATCTGTACGTGTTCCCCGTTGTACATACATATTGAATAAACATCATCTGGACCTGGTCAAATTGAACGAAACTTTTTAATTGGTTGTTTCAGGATGTATAGTATCTGTACGTTCCCCACTCTGTATGTTCGGATATGATCGGTTGAGTACGAGCACCCTTGATAGTAGAATGAAGGGGAAACTCATCGTGATATTTGTGATGCTGTTCTTTGTTTCGGTTTTGGTACGAATAGTACGCCATTATGCTATTTTCTGTATACTCATGCATGTGTGCTGTGTGTGTAATATCAAAACTTCTTGACAAATCTTTAGACAAGTGTCGAAGTATGTGAAGGGGGAAACGAACAACATCAGGTCAGTATGGAATTATTTTCAATATTGACACGTGAAATTGAATATGTGAAGTCACTAATCAACCGGCTAACAAATACATTTTGATTACTATATAGTTCCTACATTTATGATTCAATGAAAATTTTTGATTCGAATTCAATTTTACAGAGCTGCACAACAATATATCAAGAGTGTCATCTACTAGAAAAAGAGACTGAATAAGATTCCACATCCCAATGGTTGAGAACGGAGAAAAGAGGATTGAAAAATTCTATATTTTAGTTGAAAATATCTTCTGTTCTGAATAGTTTATTTTGATATTTTGTTTATGTCACATACATGTTTTTGATTTTTGTTTTGAAAGTGCTAGCAAGAGTCAATCTCTATTTTAGAACATTTTAATTGGTTTTTTCATACTGTAAAAATATATTCATTCATAAAAATGTTCCTGTTTTCATTTATTTATATAGTTTTCTGATCATTATATCATGCAAAACAAATAGAATTTTTATAATAAAACCTTGACTTTTTTGTGAAGTTATTGTACCAATTATATAGTTATTCTCAGTCAGTTTACAGTGTATATTTATTATATTATTGATATATTCTTATTCAGGATCGTTGTTAAGTTTATATTTGGATTGATCCAATTGAAATATAATATAGATCTTTATAGATGTAAAAGATCCATGTTATACAATGGACGAGATTTTATTTTTCAGAGGCATTTGTTGGAAATTGTTTACGTATTTCTACTGTACATACATCAGACGTACATATGTGCTCATTCCGGACGTACTTAAGACCAATACAGTACGTCCATTGGACGTCAATTTAATATATTTCTGTACATGCAATGGACGTTTGTTATGTACGTCCATTGGACGTTTGTTAAGTTCGTCCATTAGATATCCACGGTGTACGTACATAAGATGTTATATCCAGTGTATCTGGACATTCGATGGACTTTCACCGAACATTTATGGATGTAACTGGACGTCCAGTGGACGTACAATAGATCCATGGTGTATATCCATTGGACAAACATTAGACGTACATGTGCTATTTGGGATAGTTCAAGAAAATTGAAAATTGGAAAATATCAATTTATTTTATTATGAATAGCTTGAATATACCAAAACATTCGCATTTCAATAATAATGACAGAACTTTCTCATTTTCTCCACACCAGAGAGGGTATATTTAAAAAATAGGATTGTCTCAGAACCCTTGCTGGTACATCGGTTCGTACCTATCAATGCTGGATTTATGCAAGTCGTAAGAATATTCGTCAATAATTGGTTGAACAGTTCATTCTAACCAATCATTGACGAATATTCTTACGACTTGCGACAGAATTCCACGACAGCTGTGATGACATGACACTCCGAAACCTAGGTGTTTTCCAGATTATAACCAAGTTCCGATGACAATCGTGCATGAACATTTCAAAACAGTATTTTTTAAATAGCCTCACAAGAAAGAGTCACATGGGGTCAGGTCAGGTGAACGTGGCAGCCAAGAAATTTCTGAAAACCTACCTATCCACTTTTCAGGAAATGTGGTGTGTAACCAATTCCGTATTGCCATAGTACTATGGATGGGAGCCCCATCCTATTGGAAATACATTTTTCGTGTTTCTTTTAACGTGAAATTGTCTAATTATTCATTGTAGAAATCGTTCTTCAAAAAATCCAAGTACTTTTCAACATTCAAATTCTTACAAAAGAAAAATGGTCCAATTATTCTGTCATTAAAAATCCCGCACCAAACATTCACTTAAATATTGATCACGGCGGGCTTCTACTGCAAAATGTGGATTCTCATCCGACCACCATCTACAATTTTGAGATGAAACGATACCATTTGAAGTGAAAGCTGACTCATCACTAAATAAAATGAATTTTGTATATGAAATTATATTTTCTTCAAGTTGTCCCTGCAGCCAAAAGGAAAAATACAAGCGTGGATCGCAGTCTCTCTCCTTGAGCGTGTGAATAAATTTTGATTTATATATGGCTTGAATTCGCTTTTTTTTGGGCAATCTTCGGATATAGAAGTTGAATAAATACCCAAATTCTCAGATAATTTACTAACTGATGTTCTTGTAGTTTCAACTAAACCCTGTATAACTTCAAACTCTGTTTCCTCAACAGTAACCATCAGTGCCTGTGTTGTTTTCGAAATAAGTTTTCCACGGACCCAGTATTTTTGAACTTGGAAATGATTCTTCCAACATCAGTTACATGTAAAATAATTTTATTTGTATGCCTCTTGTTGAAATCGCTGCGGCTTCTCTGTGGCTTTTGTAATTTTCTCCAACAATCGAAACTACACCTTTTTCAGTTGTAATTCAGAAAGTATAATTTGTAATTCAGAATAATAAATTGTAATTCAGAAAACATTAAATGAAAATCAGATTGGTGAAATGAAATTCAGAAACTGTAACTTGTATTTCAGATTAGTGAATTGTATTTCAGACGGTGTAATTTGTAATTCAGATTAGTGAATTGATAATCAGAAAGTGTAACTTGTAATTCAGAAAGCGTAAGCTGTAGTTTGCTGTTCTCCCATTTACTATTCTTACTTATCAAGCCCTTGCGACGAGCATAGAATGAAGGCTTTCACGGCCGGAAGTATAATCAAGGAGTATGGTTTCCGGGCTTTGAGGTCGTGGTCTGTTCACCTCCGTGGAGGCGGTTTCTATGGACGTTTCGCTCATAACTGCGGTGAGAATCTTCAGCGTGGATGTTGTCGTATACTGATGAGTATGACGTTGCTCTTCGAGAAGACAAATCCACGCTGATGGTCACCGCAGTTCTGAGCGAAACGTCCATAGAAACCGCCTCCACGGAGGTGAATTGGCCACGGCCCCAAAGCCCGGAAACCATATACTCCTTGATTGAGTCCTTGACGGTTTCTGAATTACAAGTGATGGTTTCTGAATTACAACTGACGCTTTCTGAATAACAATTCACTAATCTGAAATTGAAGTTACACTTTCTGAAATACAATTTACTAATCTGAATTTCAAGTTACACTTTCTGAATTACATTTGAAAAAGGTGTAGTTCGATCTTTTCTTGCAGACTTAACTTCGACATACTTAATCAACCAAAACCTTGCTGGTAATATCGGTAAGTCCGGAGCTTCTCAGTCGCTGGAATACCTCTTCCAAGTTTTTTAAATGGTCCTCGAACGATCTACCAACCACAATAATGTCGTCGAGATACACCAGACACGTCTTCCATGATAGTCCTTTCAAAACCGTCTCCATCAATCTTTCGAACGTGGCTGGAGCATTGCAGAGGCCGAATGGCATAACTGTAAACTGCCATAATCCGGAGCCGATGGTAAAAGCTGTCTTTTCTCGATCTTCCTGGGCCAGTTCTACCTACCAGTATCCGCTCTTCGAATCTAAGGTCAAGAAAATCGTAGATCCAGCCAGCGTGTCTAGCGTGTCGTCTATCCTTGGGAGAGGGTAGCTGTCCTTTTTCGTCACGTTGTTTAGTTGACGGTAGTCTACGCAAAACCGTGTTGATCCATCTTTCTTCTTCACCAACACGACTGGAGAGGACCATGGACTGTCGGATGGCTCGATGACTCCGTCTTTCTCCATGTCGTAGACTATTTTGTCAGCCTCCTCCTTTTTGGTGAGAGAAAGTCTTCTGGCTGATTGTCTGATAGGTCGGGCATTTCCAGTATCTATCTTGTGCTGAACCACCTTTGTTCTACCGCCTCTGCCTACTCCGGTATCGAAGATGTCCTGATACTTCCTGATTAGTTCTCTCAATTTAGGCTTCTGTGCTGGCCCCATGTCCTTGGACGAGATAGCAACCAACTTCTCCAGTTCTGCTGACATGTTACTGGCTTGACTAACAGTGCCGCGTACACTCCTTATCACAGAGGAAATTGACGAGCAGTGCCCCAGAATTGTTCCTTTCTTCAAAGTCACAGGGTACAAATTTATCAACTCGCAATAAGGTCTAGTGCGATTCCTCGTCCAATTTCCTCATCATGGAGCTTGGGCTCGAACATCACCACGTTTCCATTGCTCGCACCTCCATCCAGGCGAGCCTCCAAAATGGTTTCAGCCCTCTCCGGTACGCTTACGTCTTCAGCCAGCAGAACTCGAACCATTTCTTCATTTCTCCCATGAAGTACCAGCTCTTCTCCGTTCACACGAAGGACGCGTCTTTAAAATTCAGCTCGAATCCTCTAGAATTCATGATGTCCATTCCAATTATGACCTCGGCCTCGATATCCGCTACTAGAGCCCGGTGTTTCACTGTAGTTCTGCCCAAAGTCAGTTCAATTGGAAGTTCACCATACACAGTTGCCGGCTCTCCTGTTGCTGTGCGTAGCTTCCAATTCGACGATTCGATTCTTGCCGGTGTTTTGGCAAAAGTAGGTCCAAGGATTGTCCTAGTTGCACCCGTATCAAGGAGCATGGTGCGAGGCTCATTGTTAATGAGACCGTCTACAAAAACACCTTTGTCTTGTCTTTGAAGTGCAGCGACATATGCATTGTTAACTGGGCCTTGTTGGATACGGGCTGACGAGTGCTCCTTCTTGACCTTCATCGTTGATGTCGATTTTTTCAATGTTGGACATTTGCTACGCACGTGCCCAAGTTCTCTACAATTTCGGCATCGTATCAGTCTTCTCTCAGGCACAACTTCCTTCAGCACTTTTCGCATCACAGCTTCCATATTAGTAGGCTCCTGTCGGTCTTCCTCAGCCATTCGGATGTTGTTCTGGCTTTTGCAGTATTGTTTCGCACCCTCAAATTCCAAAGCGCGTGTCAGTGCGTCTACGAGATCAATTGGACGTGCTAATATCAATGCTTGTCTGATTTCTTGATCGCGAAGTCGATCCAAAAATGCCTGGACCGCTAGTCGCTCCATTACATTTTCCGGTGTAGCTGGGTACGCAAGACGAACCAAGCATGCAATATCTGCTTCAAATTCTTGCAACGATTTGCTTGATTTCTGGCATCGGTTCTTCAGCTGTGAGTGATATACGTGTTCAAGGTGGGCTTGGCCATAGCGAAGATCCAAGTGTTTTACCAGCTGTTCATAGTCTTCGTGTTGTTGGGAGGTGAGCGTTTATAAAATATTTGTTGCATCGCCACGCAATGCCAGTGTCAATGCTAAAGCTTTTTCCCCATCATTCCATCCATTTGCTATGGCAGCAGCTTCGAATTGTCGGTGGTAGTTTGACCATGGAATATTTCCGTAGAACTGAGGCGGTTTCAATGAGAGCTTTCCTGGTTCCGTACTGACCTTGAAATATTTGATGTCTTTTTGAACTTCCTACAAGTTGGTGCTCAGATCCGGCATTGGATTAATGTTGGAAATTTCAGGAATGTGCACAGAATCCATTCGCTTTTCTAGCTCACTAAATTTTTCCTTTATTTCATCGTGGAGCGTTTCCTTAATTTTTTTCATTTCTTCTTCCATTTCATCTTTGATTTTCTCCATCTCTGTTTCAACAGTTCCCATTCTTTCTTCCAACCGATTCGCCACACTGCAAACCTCTTCTTTCAAGCTTCTCGAATTTTCTAGAAGCTCCCCAGTAAACATAAAAACATAACATAAACATACCTGTTATATCACATTGTGACTTGGTGATGTTATTCAGAGATATGCTTGATGTTACAGATACGTTGCGTCCATATGCCTTTGTGCCTCTTTTAAATATTACAATGTAATGTTAATTACTTAACATTACATAAATGTATCATACTTTATTACATACATATAATGTTACTTGAAACATCTTGCAACATTTGTAAAATGTAACATTGTATCATCAGGGTGGAGCATATATACTCATGGTTTACCAACACTTTTTTCTATATTTATAGGTATATTTCTGGAATTTCAGTAGTCACTTTTCAGTAGATGAATAACAACAATAGCAATTAACAAAGTTATTCATCTTCCAAAGAGTGGCGATTGAAATTCCAGAAATACAACTTTAAGTGTAGAAAAATAAGTGTTGGTAAACAATGAGTATAAGCTCCACCCTGTATACTAAGAAATAGAATATGTATATAAGGGGGTAATGATGTGAAACATACCAATCAATCAAAAAACTTTATTGTCAATGATTAAAATCTCATGGATAAAGCGTTATAAAACAAGACAGTTACATCATTAACAATTAAATTAAAATTAGCAGTATAAAAAATATAATCTTGAATCACTATGAACAGTCCAAAGTACCTATAATAATATGACTTACCACATGAATCAGATGAAAAATTTATTGATAGATCTACCAAAGTTAAGTGTTATTAGAAGAATAATATGGAATGAAAACCTATTTCTTTAGAAAAATAAAAACAGATATCACTGAATCAATATTATATGGTTGTTGTCTCGGTCACTTCTCCTTTCTTTTTAGTTTCTGCTCTGCTACTGTCATCCAATCCATCAATATGAGTCAAATTCTTCATATGTGATTGAACTGCAAACATCTTTTACATATACTGAAAATATAGTCATTACAGTCACTGAAAACTCATATTAATCTCTATGATATAAGAAAACGACCATCCAATAATTATTAATAATTCTATGTTGCCCCTAGAGGTAAAAGAAAAATAATTACTTACGTTTCAGTATGTCTATAATTATCGATTCAAAATATTTGGATTTTTTTCTATGCCCAGTCCAGAAGGGCTCATCTTCGATTAGTTCGGAAACAACAACTGCTATTTAAGTTTTTGTAATCTGATCATTCAATAAGTACCAGTTTGTACATCAAAACTGATAGAGGAATGTGAAAGGACACTACCAAACTGAAAAGAAAGAGAAAATGCAGTTAGTTTATTGATAATTTGTATTAAACAATTCAAGTGATTTCCCTACAATCTCAAGAAACGTTAATATTATCATAGATTAATGAAATTAAGAAAGATCAGAACACTCTGTATAAAATATATAATTTTGAGTTCACTTACAAATTAAGCAGCTCCAATATTGTTGTTTTAGCAAGATAAATTCATTGGTTTCAGTTCCAAAAATTCCTTGATCAATCGGTTAAAAATAATCTGACACAGCTCCGGATGTCAGCAACCATTTCCATGCTGTTCAATATCTGATTAGCAGGAACCACAACTGATCACTTCTAAACTTTTCGAATTTTCTTCAAGCTTTTCTTCTAGATTTTTCGAGTTTTCGAGAAGTTCTTTTTTCAAGCTAACAGAATTTTCTAGAAGCTTTTCCTCCAGACTCTTTGAATTTTGAAGAAATTTATCTTCCAGACTCACAGAATTCTGCTGAAGTTTCTCCTCCAATGATTTCGTGTTTTCGTCGAGTTTGTTATTCATTATAGAGCTCAAATCTATTCCAGAAACTTCGAATAAGAACGTTTCGGGGTCTTCTCCTTCTTCAATCAGTCCATCTGCAAGTCTTTTCTGGAGTACGGCCTTCTTTCCAGTTGTTTCTAACTCACGCTCCTCTAACTCTTGCTTTAATTCACTAACTTTAAGGTCAACTAGGTGAACTCTTCTCGGAAACATTTTGTCTGTTATTGTCTTTACCGAGATATCAGTCTATTATTTATTTCACACACAGTTTTCAGTTTATCGTCCCGCGACGCGCAAAACTGTCCACTTTCCACTCAAATGTTCAACGGGTCACTAACTGTCTATTAGGCGCGATAAACGTCTATCAGTTTTTAAACGGCGAACACTTTAATACTTATTTATTTTAAACATCCGACTTCTGACAACAAATGTAGTAAAACTGCACTAACTAATTTTCCTAATTTATTTAAAACACGATTTATAACAATTATTCACTAAAACCACAGTATAATGCTAAAAGAACCAGTATTTTCACTCCTACCCAAATCGTGGTCGAAGTTTCATTTTTTGTATTTTGGGGCGTGGCATGAGCGCAGTCAGCTCAAGATGCGCAGTAAACCGTTCGGAGTTGCCGGAATTCTGCAATCTCGCCAAAAATAAGAACTCTACGAACGACAGTGATTGAATCACCAGCTTGCACTTCATCATAAGACAAATCAGTTTGATATTTGGCAACAGTGCATTGGAAATTATAATTTGACAATCGAGCATGGAAGAATGAAGAATCATAATAAATAAAAATAACATTTACTTGGAGTTTGACGTTATATTATAACTAATTGATTAAATTCAAATAATTTGAGTGATATCGTTTGTGCTGAAGCTGTTTTATGTTGTTTTGTGTTGTCCGGTATATTGATTGAATTTCTTCTTTGTGGCGTGGACAGTTATCATTCAAAACATGAGTGTCAGGAAGCACTTTACGAAAAAGTCAATAATCCGATGCCTGTTTTTTTGGAAAGAATTCTAAGGACGACTCTTGTAAGTTTCTTCAGATTCCCAAGAAATCAAGAAAGGTAAGTACTTTCACTGATACCATCTCGGGTTCATGAACAGGTTATGTTACATTATTAATATTCCATTTTATTTATACTGGAGTAGTTTTTTAAAATATTTATAAGAACGATCTAAGTACAGATTAACATTTGCTTGGTTCACATAACAAACTTTTACATTGAAAAAGTTGTTGCAATGTGAATCGCTGGAGGTGTTCATACACAAAATGTGAAAGAAAAAGTAGATGAACACATTTCAACTGATTCATCCGCATCCTTACAATTAACTTCATCTTTTGATTTGTGTGTCCATTAATAGTTATCATCATATGACATACAGATTTCTGTAAATACTTTTATGGAAGAAGTAGGTATTATAATTCAGATATATTTTCATACCTTATTATTTATTTTCAGATTTTCATTATGGAAAGCTAATGTCAATATGGAGAAGTTAGAATCATTATGTTCAGAATATTGTTAGAAGTTTCGATTGTGCAGTGAGCATTTCGAAGAGGAAATGTTTTCCAGCATGAAAAAAAACCGTTTAAAGAAAGATGCCATTCCAACAGTTTTCAATTTGACATTTGAGAATATAGTTCCAGTTGAGGGGAAGTTTATATTAAATGAAAAATATGGGCCTATAGTGTTCGAAACATTCATATTTCATTAGACTAAGCTCTACATGTTATCAAGGGTAATGTTTCATTTTAGATGATTCTATAACTGAAGAACTGAAGCAAACAGCACTTCTGCTATTTTAAACTGGAGTTTTACATACACCTGTGCTTGATCCAAGTACTGCAACAGAAACTTTCAACATTCTAGGAGATATTCAACTCAGTAAGTTTTCATTTCACACAAAGATCTGAGACAATGTCAGCCTTACAAGTAGAATGTTGAATAGATAGTATTTGCTTTGCGATTGGTATCAAATTATATAATCAGGTTTTATGTTGACAGTACCTATTTATTGCCAAAGAATATTTCTGATACCGTAATATGAGAATTTCGAGTCGCAGTTTTTTTTTTGAAATCCTTGACATTAAGATGTCACAGATAAATAGGAAAGTCTTTCTTTTAAAATGAATATGTTTTTTAATTTTATATTTTTCCTTATTCAAACACTTCCACGGGTGCGCCCAGATGGCAGAACATTGTGTGGGCAAGAGACGATTTCCTGCACACACATGTTTATATCTTGTGATAATTCAATGTAACCGTTAAATGATTTACACAAACCCTTAGATAGTCTATATTTACATTCATCTAGAGTTATACCTTTATGGAATTTTTGTGTTCATGTTGATGTATTGTACCGGGTAGATACTAGATAAAAACAATATAAAAAAACCTATACAGTACAGTAGCAAAATTACTTTGTGTGTTTATTCAAAGACCATAATCCACCAAAGCAGAGTCAGGCGGAGAATCGTAAACAACCATAGGATTTCATTTGCAGATAGGGTATGGAAACATAATGAAATCCTATTTGCTGTTTATGACAGTCTTCGATTGATCCACCTTGATGCATTATGAGCCTAACTGTCAGTAGCTTTCTTAGACGGAAATATTTCTGCATGAGAAAGAATTTATGAACAATTCAACCCTACTCTGTGTCTCATTTATTCATAACAAATTTCAGTTGTTTTTGATGAAGATGCTGATGAAAGTCCTCCACGGCCAGTGATTCATTCGCCTGATAGTGAAGCTATTGCCAAACCAGGATGTTCGAGTATATCAGCCATGACTACCAGTTTTTCACACAGTCAGCAGCCTATTGGTGAGAACTAATTAGATTAGATATAGGTTGTAGAGGGGGTCGTAAAGGCCTTGCATCACCACTAGCACTTCAACCTAAAAGGTCAATTGTGTGTGTGACTACTAATTAACTCATGTTGATGAAAAAAAATATAAATATGGACATTTCAGTCTTTCACTAATTATAAACGTCCAGATGATACTCTCAAAATGTCTGATTTCATACTCGGCATGATTTCTTTAAAATCAGTTTCTAATTGTGTATGTTGCTCTATTCAAAACCAATTATTATTATTTTATTTTCTAGATGCAATGACCCAGACGTCTCAAAAATTGACGAGCAACACTCCCTGAAAAAAAGAGTTACGAAAAAGGATTTGAGGATTGAGAAGAAAGATTTTGTGTCCACCTCCTGCACCAACATCAAGCCCGAAAAAAAATTGCCTTTAGTGATGTTTCTGTATTTCTGAAAGAACATATATCTGAAAAAGTTATCAACTTCATAAAAACGCAGATTTATTTGACAAATAAGTCACCAAAAGGCTCTAGGTATTCCTCAGATACAGATTATAAACAGTTTGCTTTGACAGTATATTTCTTGAGTCCAAAAGTTTACAAATTCTTGTCTAAAATATTTCGATTACCCTCAATGAGTACACTATCTCGAGTCACCAACAAATGGGATATTAGTCCAGGTTTCAGTGACTTTTTGTTTTCTGTGTTGAAATTGAAATCATTATGTTGACTGAACAGGCCAAAGATTGTATTTTGTGTTTGGATGAAATGTCTCTGAAAACTAATTTATTCTACAATTTTTTTTAACTCTGAAATTTTTCAATTGAGAACTGTGAAGAACCAAAATAATAAAGTCTTGCAGTAAATTGAATATTGTTAAACATTTCTAGTAGTACGTTTAATTTTTTTTTTCATTAAATTTCGCAATATTGATTGTTTTGATGTGCATCTTGCTCAAGCCAACTGAACCTCTCTTATTATTTAACTTTTGCTTTTTATCTCATTTCTGTAACTTCCGTAGCTTAATTCCACAGATTGGTTGTAACCAATCAAGAAGTATATTATATGTAATATTATTATTAGTTTAATTTTGGAAGCAAGGTGAGAATTAATGAGAATTGTTATTTTCATTTTATGAAAACACAAAATTCTGATACTAATTGCATGTTGAAATTATTCATTTGTCATATCTCATCTAATAGCATTGAGTAATGTCATAAATACTGTCATTTACTTACAGGTGACATAGGAATCCCTTTCTCTACCTTTTTCTCAATCTCCTTCCTGAATGTCATTTTTTATCCTAATAAAATGAATTTTATATTATAATAAGTGTATGTTGTATGTCTGTAGTATATTAATTTTTTTAAATTGAGTACAATAGCAGGTGGCAATAATCCAAAAATTTTAATAGTAACAATTCTCGTTATCGTAGAATATACATAGTGTACAACTTAAGATAATGGTTAATCAACATAATAATGGAATCATCTGTGTTCTTCTGAATTTTTTGTTTTATATGTAGAAGTGATATAACCAACTGTATATAACAATAAATTATGTCTCAAACTTTCAGTTGTTTAATTTTTAATTGGTCTTTTCCACATAATATCATTTGGTATGAAGGTGGATTCTTTTGAACAGGGATCAATTACCCAAACTGAAAATACTCCCATGACTCGCGTTTCTTCGACGATGCCAACTAAGTCTAGTTTCGCCGACCAAGTTAGCATCTTCAGCGAAATGTGCGTCAAATGCGAATATTTTCAGTGGTGTGTGGATAATTGAGCTCTGAAAGTTTTCATTTCAAGTCGCATAAGAAATAAAGATGAAGATGGGGCAGATCAACTATTGCCATATTAAATTATTGATTCATTGGCAAATACTAAATGGCTTCTGATTGAAATCATTAAATCAATGTACCATTTATAAATTATCCGAAATATTTCATATTTGTGGCCTTGAAAGGTGTTCATTTTATTTAAAATTAATGATGCTTGAAAGGGACAAAACAGTAAATTTTCTGAATCATTCTTTCTCTCAGGGTTTTTAGATTGGTGAGAATAATTATTCATTCTATAAAATGCATTGTGAATAGAACTTTGATCACTTGGAGGTCTGTGGAGGATGTTTCAACAGAAGCTATATAGTTTAAACCGAGGCCTTTTTTTGCTTCAAGCCAGTGTTGTGGAATTCGAGAATACATAGGTAAAGTAACCAATTGAACTATATGGGTAACTTTTCTAATAAACGCAAAACAACCTTTCATACACAGTTTGTCCCGCTTTTCATGAATACACCCTAATATCTCAGTTATTAATAATGCGATTTTCTTGAAATTTTAGTGGTGATTATATGTTAGGTAAATGAAGTATTTTGGCATAGTGAACATTTTCATCGACCATAGGCGTGCGGTGTGGGGGGGGTAAAAAAAAGCTGTTTTTTGGGAAAAGGATATTAGGGCTCATTTTAGATAAATTTTTTTGTCAGAATTAGAATCAGCATCCCCAAAAACCCCCCAATCTATATTTTCGAAATCTCAAGAGCTGATTTGAGGAGAAAAAAAAATAAACTCAGTTTTTCGTCAATGCACCCGAATATCTGTTATTAGCGATTTTCTTGAGATTTTGGTGGTGATTTTATCTTAGAAAAATGAAGCATTTGGCATAGTGATCATATTCATTCACCATTGGCGTGCGAAGTTGGGGAGAGAAAAAAGGCATTTTTTGAGAAATGAATATTAATGCTTATTTAAGACAACTTTTCTTATCTTATTCGGAATCAGCATCCCCAAAAACGCTTTAATTCATATTTTCAACATCTCAAGAGCTGATTTGAACAAAAAAAAAAGTTTAAGTCTTTTTTTAATAAGTTCTTTATTTGTAACAGTGGTAACAAAATTACGAATTACTTTATTTTAGATTCTTGTGTTTTCAACATAACTACCTTCTGAAACAATGCTCTTTTCAACAATTCTTCTCAAACGTACTCACTTTTCTTAAAGTTTGGGGAGTTATTTCCTGACACGCTTGCCTAATTGCAAAGCAAAGTTCCTCTCTATTACGCGGCCGAGTAGCATACACTTTATTCTTCAAATGCCCCCACAGAAAAAAGTCACAAGGGGTAATATCTGGCGATCTAGGGGGCCATGGTTCCAAAGGAGAATTTCTACCTATCCACTTCATAGGGAAAATTGCATTTAAAAAGTTCCGAACTATCCCAGAATTGTGTGCGGGGGCCCCATCTAATTGAAAGATTAAGTTTTGTCTTTGTGCTAATGGCAATTCCATGAGAAAATCATAGAGACCATTTTGTAAAAAATTTAGAAAATTTTGTCCGGTCAGGTTATCCAGGAAATATGGGCCAACAATCCGTTCGTTGAATATGCCACACCACACGTTAACTTTTTCACTGTATTGGTTTTTACAATGAATTACCCAATTCGGATTTTCAGCTGCCCAAAACCTACAATTTTGACTAGACACCACACCGTTTGTTGTAAACGTTGCCTCGTCAGTAAACATGTTCTTCAGAAAAAGTCTGTCCTTAAGATAGTTACCATGCAACCATAAGCAAAATTCAAACCGTCGTTCAAAATCACCATTTAACAGAGTATGTAGAAATTTTGGTTTAAATGCCCTAATCCTGTTGCGTTTCAAACATCTCCATACTTTGTTTTTCGTTAAATTCATTGTCCTCGCAACTGCCCTTGTTTCGAAATTCTGCTAAGATACGTTCGTCGTCTGGATAGTGTCTTTGATTTAAATTGTACCTCCCTGGTCTTATTTTGAAAACCGCTCCAATCCTTGCGAACAATCTGTTGATTTTGGCAACGGTATCGTGAGAAATTGGTTCTCGATCATGATGCCTTCTATTGAATATTCCAGCAACTTGACGCGTAGATCTTTCATTATTACCAAATAAGCGGATAATCTCTACTTTTTCTCCAATTGTAAGAACTACTCTTCGGTTGTGTGCCATCTTATTAACAGTTAAGTAACACTGCTTGACTTATTGACATTTCGTACTGATTACCGATGTCAAACAAAAACTTTTGTTTCAAAGCAATCTTTCATTAATTTGCATGAAAACTCAAATCGGCAAGCCAACGGTAACAAAGTGTGCGTATCTTCGGAAATACGTAAATTGTATTATAAGGACAGTTGCAAACGATACAGAATATAAGGAAACGAAGGTGTTTGAAATTTAATATAGGATTAGGGCATTTGAAATAAAAAGTTAGAAATAAACAATCTATTGAAAAAAAGTGAATTTAATTTTGTTTTCTAATCAAATCAGCTCGAAAATATGAATTGAGGGGTTTTTGCGGTCGCTGATTGCAAATCTGATAAAAAAAATTGTCTAAAATGATCCAATTTCTCACGCCAAAATCAACAGATTGTTCCCAAAGACTAGAGCGGTTTTCAAGACAAGACCAGGGAGGTACAATTTAAATCAAAGACACTATCCGGACGACGAACATTTCGAATTTCGAAACAACCCAATTGGTACTGTAAGGGCAGTTGCGAGGACAATGAATTCAACGAAAAACAAAGTATAGAGATGTTTGAAACGCAACAGGATTAGGGCTTCTAAACCAAAATTTCCACATACCGTGTTAAATGGTTATTTTGAAAGACGGTTTGAATTTTGCTTACAAGGACTTATTGAAAAAAGAGTTGAATAATTTTTTATTCAAATCAGCTCTTGAGATGTTGAAAATATGAATTAAAGGGTTTTTTGGGATGCTGATTCAGAGACGAAAAAAGTTAATTTATTTTTTTTTCTCCTCAAATCAGCTCTTGAGATTTCGAAAATATGGATTGGGGTGTTTTTGGGGATGCTGATTCTAATTCTGATAAAAATAGTTATCTAAAATGAGCCCTAATATCCTTTTCCCAAAAAACAGCATTTTTTTACCCCCCCACACCGCACGCCTATGGTCGATGAAAATGTTCACTATGCCAAAATACTTCATTTACCTAACATATAATCACCACCAAAATTTCAAGAAAATCACATTATTAATAACTGAGATATTAGGGTGTATTCATGAAAAGCGGGACACACTGCATATAAATTCCTTGAATGAAAACTTATAAAATTTCATTAAGCGAGTATAGAGAAATATATTCGCCTTCATTGAAGAAATACGATATGAATTCATGAACTAACATCATATTCTCTTCATAAAGAAAGAAACTCGTTTCCATGTATGATATTTCTTCATGAAATTTTAAACAAGAACAACTTAAATATATAGTGTTCCTCAATTACAATAACAATCCACAAACTATAATTCAATAATTCTTGTATCCTCAAAATTTCATAGGGTTATATGGTCATTTATCCATAAGATGAAATGTTCCATTGTATTATTATATTTAAAAAATGCAGCCGAAATTCTGAGAGATGTAAAAGTTTCATTTATTCATCATATTCCCTCATAACCAGAATATATTCACACTAACACGTTCAAAACACCGACTGTAAATATAATTAAACTGATTTTTTTTTATTTTTTTTATATACTCTTTATTTACAGTAAATATAAAATACAGTTTACAGTAAATATACAATTACAGTTTATAGTAAATATCACAGAAGTAAGAATACACAATAAATAATACAATAACTTACACTAGATACATATTTCATATAATGCAAGAGTAGTTAAGCTCCTAATCAGCAAAAAGAATGCTGGTATCGGAGTATCGCTTTCCTTAATATGGTTTTGTGGTAAGTAAAAAATATTGAAGGCAAATCTTCATTTTTCTAGGATGTGCGCTTTAAGTTCTTTATTGTATTGTTTGTAGTTATCTATATTTCTTATATTTATTGGGACTGTGTTGAATGTTTCTATGCTTCTGTAGACTGGATTATTTAGGGCTAGATTTGATTTTACGTTTGGTAGGTAGAGGCTATTGTTGATCAGGTGTCTAGTTTCATGTTCATGGATATTTTTAACGTAACTGAAGGGAGTGTTGCTTTTTTGTTGATTTATTACCTTATATATATACTTGCCTTGCTCAATTTTCAAAATTTTCGTGATGGGTACTATTTTTGTGTCTTGGTAAATAGTTTCTGTTGGTGTTCGATATTGGTAGTTGAAAAGTATTTTTATGATTTTGTTTTGTAATATTTGAATTTGTTTTAATTTTGTGATGGAGCATATTCCCCAGATTATGATAAGATATCGTAGGTTAGATAAGAAATAGGCATTGTAGATTAGGAAGCGATTTCGGTTATCCAGATATTCCCTACATCTGTAGAGAGCACCAATCATTGGGATTATTTTGGACGAGAGGTGGTCAATGTGTTTCTGCCAGTTCAATTTATCATCGATTACTAGCCCTAGGTATTTGATGTGGTCAATTTTGTTAATCTGTTCCTTATTTATGTTTATAGTTATTTCTTCAATCTGTGTGTTTTTTTGGTGGAATAACATGTACTTAGTTTTTTTAGTATTGATTTTGAGTTTGTTTTTCCTTAGCCATTTCGTATAAGTATTCATATCTTCGTTTACTGTTTCCTTTATTGTTACGATGTTTGTACCACTATATACCAAGACTGTGTCATCCGCAAATGTATAGTATTGACCAGTTAGTTTTGCAAGCCGTAGACTCAGAACGTGTAGTGTGTATAGTAAGGGTCCCAGGACAGATCCTTGAGGTACTCCACAATTAATTTTTAACATATCACTAGAGACATTTTCTAGTGTGATATATTGCTCTCTATTTCTAAGGTAACTTTTTAGAAGATCATGTATTTTGCCCCTTAACCCCATTGTTTCAAGTTTTCCTAGAAGTATTTCGTGGTCGACTACATCAAAAGCCTTCTGGAGATCAATAAATACTGTGATTATGTATTTTTTTCTATCAAGTTCCGTTGTTATGTGATTGATTAGGTCAATTGAGGCACTTTGAGTGTTACTTTTGGGTTGAAATCCATATTGATATTTGTCTGTCTTTACATATTTATCGATAAAACATGTTATTCTTCTTTTGATGATAGTTTCAATTATTTTAGATAGCACACTTACAACAGTAATGGGTCTGTAATTTTCTATTTTGTTTTTTGGTCCTGATTTGTGGATTGGTGTACTACTCTAGAGACCTTTAGAACATCTGGATATTCACCACTGTCAAAGACTATATTAATTAACGAAACTAGTATTGGTAATATTATTTGCTTAATGGAAATTAGGTTTTTTACACTTATTTCATCAATACCAACTGCTGAGTTTATGTTCATTTCCGCCAATACTTCCAATACTTCATTTTCATTAGTGTGTTCTAGATATAAACTTCGGTTACAATACACCTCTTCAAAATTTACATCATTTCTATTTCCTTCCATTTCTATACTTTTAACTATGTTTTTACCTACGTTAACAAAATAATTGTTGAATTCATTTACAACTTTTCCGGGATCACTCACCGCTTTTCCTTTTATTTCTAATGAAATCTCTTCAACTTTTTTTCCATCTTTATTCTTTATTACTGTGTTTATAAATTTCCATTGTTTTTTTGAGTTGTTTCCTGCTTCACTCCACTTTTTATTGAAATAGTCCTTCTTTAATTTTCGTTTTTTACTATTCACATTATTTTTCATTTTATTAAACTCCCTTACCATGCTTTTATTATCTGGATTTGTTTTTTTCAGTTTATATAGTTTGTCACGTTCTTTTATCATGTTCAAGTATTCATAGGTTATCCAATTATTTCCTTCTTGCGCCCTCACATTTGTTGTCTTTGATGCGATATCCTTTGCCTTTTTTATAGCTACTACAAGTTTTTCGAATGTATCTATTTCAGTATCTCGCGACATTTTCGAGAAGTTTTGTATAAATAGGTTATCATTTAATTTTACAATTTTAATATCTGTTTTTGGTCGATAGACCTTTGGTTTTTCTAAGATGGTAATTTCAATTTGATTATGATCAGAGTATGAACATGGTTTTATAATTATATTACAATCTACTTTGTTGACTAGTACATGATCGATTATTGATTTAGTTGTTTTAGTTGTTCTAGTTGCATAGTTTTCGCAAATCTTGTTTGCAATTTTGTAACCAAACAATGCTATACTATTTCGGTATTGTTCAACTTTTTGAGAATCCTTCAGTAGATCTAGATTAAAGTCACCTACAATTATACATTTTCCCTTTTCGCTACTGATTAATTCTTCAAAATCTGGTAAAAATTCAACTAGATCGCAATTTGGTGGCTTATACATTGAATATAACTTTAATCTTAATTCATATAAATTTATTCCCACTAAATTGTACGGCATATTACCCCCTATGTTTTTTATTTCATGAAATCTTAGGTTGTCCTTAATGTATATGGAAGTACCTCCGCCTCTGCTATTCCTACATGAATGTGCCACTGCATACCCCGAAATAGAATACATGTGTAGTTCATTTTCGTTCAGCCAGGTTTCCGTGAGCACTAATATATCACATTTGTTCATTTTAACATAACATATCACTTCATCCAGTTTGTTTCTAATACTTTGAATGTTCATATATGCAATATTGTATTCCGACCGTGTTTCTCTTCTGGTTAGTTTTTTAACTCGTTTACATCCTGTATCAATTCTATTTTGCTTTTCTCATCTTTTCTCATGAATATGTTACCATTACTGTTTGCCCAGACAAATTTGTAGTTATGTTCAGTTTTGAATATCCTGACTGCTTTGTACGTTTCTTGATTTCTTTTTGTTAGTTCATGATTAAAGTAGATGGGTTTCGCTTCACCATGATAGCCTAGATCCTTGCTATTTATCCTCTTCTTTCTTCCCAACATGATTTTCTCCTTATCAGCTTCGTTATCACAGATTACTTTGATAACAGGATTTTTCTCGTTTTGGCCCAGTTTGTAGCATTTAAGATTCCCTGTAATAATAATTTTAATAAATAATTCTTACTTTTGATGGATAGGAATTTCGGAATTTAAAGTACACATGAATAATAGTACAACATATTGTGTTGAGCAGCGTATGCTCGAATTCATGCGGCGGGCAGTGTATACAACCTAAACGAACGTCGACATAGTTGCGCGTAGTGGGCTGAATCAGGCGGCGCAATGGAAATCTCGTACCACCGACATCAAAGGTGCCGACGCCAAGTGAATTTACTGGTTCTTTTAGCATTATACTGTGCTAAAACATTGACTTCAATAACTATTTCAATTTATTTCTACTGTGGCTATCTATCAGCGAACTCTGGAACCGTAACTAACTCTGAATTCTGACTGTTCCCCAGCGGTTATATAGTCGCAAGGCTCTCTCGATTATTCTGGAGTTTAGAACATTTCATCTAGATGGCTCTTCGAACAGTATCGAATTGATCGATTTTATTCCAACTTGTTCTCGGCGATAGGCCAGCAGATATGATGTTGTAGTTGAACGAGGGTGCATAATTAATTAGTTGAGGGCCGGTCTCGGGGTCGGTCTCGAAATCGTTACAATAACAATTCACTAATCTGAAATTGAAGTTACACTTTCTGAAATACAATTTATACTAATCTGAATTTCAAGTTACACTTTCTGAATTACATTTGAAAAAGGTGCGTAGTTCGATCTTTTCTTGCAGACTTAACTTCGACATACTTAATTAACCAAAACCTTGCTGGTAATATCAAAAGGTCATTATTATATAGTAGGATAATATTATAAATATATGGAGTTCTTACTCAGACTTTTGTTGCAATAATAAGTTTACTTATTTTCTGTCAAATGAAAACCATGGCTATCTTGTGTGGAATATGAGTGAAAATTTGATGCAATATACTTTCTATACACTGACTACTTTCAAGAGATTAAAATTTCATACTCAAAAAACCATGTTTGGCATTTTGATTTTGTGGAAAATAAGGAATTTTACTATGCCTTTCTATTATATATAGAATCCTGATGTGATAAATAAGTAGGTAGGTATAGGTACTATTGTGCAATATGTTCACGGATACAGGTGTAGATCACTGAATGAACCTGATTTCATTTCAGTATGGTTTATTTTCGATGTTAAGTATTCAGATTGAAATAGTGAGTGAAATTTAAAAGACTTACAATAATTTACATGTCTATGTGAGAAGTGAAACGCTCATCCATGATTATCATCGGAACTTGATTATAATCTGTAAAACACCATGTTTTCGGAGTGTCATGTTATCACCGGAGAAAATACTTGCTGACCAGAATTTAATATTTCGTTGATTTAAGACTTGTACTGCGAATATCGATATCATATTGCAAAAACGATATCTATAAACTAAAACCTTTTTGCCACCATATTCAAAATCCAAATCCATATCCCCATTTGGGGGTGGTTTATACTTGTAACTTTTCGAATGACTTTGCTGACCGGCGGTTTCCAGTAAAAATATTTCGTTGAAATTGTAAACTAGGATTGCCCATAATATACTTTTTATGCCACCATAAAAAAATTTGAATCAACCCCTTCTAAAGGGTAGTTTGTACTTGCAATTTTTCGGATTACTTTGCTGACCGGCGGTTTCCAGTAAAGATATTTCGTTGAAATTGTAAACCAGGATTGCCATAATATACTCTTTATGTAACCATAGAAAAAATTCGAATCAACGGCTTCTAAAGGGTAGTTTGTACTTGCAATTTTTCGAAATACTTTGCTGACCGGCGGTTTCCAGTAAAGATATTCCGTTGGAATTGTAAAACGAGGATTGCCCATAATATACTTTTTATGCCACCATAGAAAAAAGTTGAATCAACCCCTTCTAAAGGGTAGTTTGTACTTGCGATATTTCGGAATACTTTGCTGATCGGCGGTTTCTAGTAAAGACATTTCGTTGATATTGTAAACCAGGATTGCCCATAACATAATTTTTTATGCCACCATAGAAAAAATTCGAATCTACCCCTTCTAAAGGGTGGATTGTACTTGCGATTTTTCGGAATACTTTGCTGACCGGCGGTTTCCAGTTAAAATATTTTGTCGAAACAGGGAACCAGGACTGCCTATAACATACACCTGAGCCATCATAGAAAAAATTTTAAACAACTACTTCCAAAAGGTAGTTTGTACAAAGACGATTTATCGAAAAACTTTCCTGACCGGAAATGATGACAAACCAGAGTACAACCGACAGACCACGGAAAAGTTTATAAAGTTGCTCAAAATTCGATAGAATCACTTTTTCGAAAGTAACTTCAGCTCTATTTCAACAGAGACCATAGTATACTCCCCTATGAATGGTTTATCATATAACAATTGGAATTTAAAAATAATTCATTCGGAAATCTTGAGATTTGGCGGCAAGATTCAAGAACCCTTGCAATTTCAGCAAAAACCCCTTATTCTCTCCTTAATTTTAGACAGATATCTGACAGAAAACAACTACTTTCCTGGCTATTACCACGACGGACGTTGAATTAAATCTGACAGATATCTGTGGAGTGTTCTCCCTAGGACGACTGCAAATGTTGTCGGACCTACCTTGATCATGTCGGGCAGGATTCTACTACTTGATACAAAAAGCATTTGTGGCTGTCTCCCAGATTCTAGGGAGAACCCTGCACATATATCTGTAAGATTTAATTCAACGTCTGTCGTGGTAATAGCCAGGGAAGTAGTTGTTTTCTGTCAGATATCTACCTAAAATTGCAAGGGTTCTTGAATCTTGCCGCCAAATCTCAAGATTTCCGAATGTATTATTTTAAAATTCCTTGTTATATGATGAAAGCATTCATAGGGGAGTATGCTATGGTTGCTGTTGAAATAGAGCTGAAGTTACTTTCGAAAAAGTTATTCCATCAAATTTTGAGCAACTTTAAACTTATCCGTGGTCTGTCCGTTGGTCCATCTGTACACTGGTTTGTCATCATTGCCGGTCTGAAGAGTCTTTCGATAAATCGTCTTTGTACAAACTACCTTTTGGAAGTGGTTGATTGAAATTTTTTCTATGGTGGCTGAGGAGTATGTTATAGGCAGTCCTGGTTCACTGTTTCGACGTAATATTTTCACTGGAAACCGCCGGTCAGCAAAGTATTCCGAAAAATCGCAAGTACAATCTACCCTTTAGAAGGGGTTGATTCGAATTTTTTCTATGGTGGCATAAAAAGTATATTTTGGTGGCATAAAAAGTATATTGTGAGCAGTCCTGGTTCACTGTTTCGACGTAATATTTTCACTGGAAACCGCCGGTCAGCAAAGTATTCCGAAAATTCGCAAGAACAAACTACCCTTTAGAAGGGGTAAATTCCATATTTTTCTATGGTGGCATAAAAAGTATATTATGGGCAATACTGTTTTACAATTTCAACGAAATATCTTTACTGGAAACCGCCGGTCAGCAAAGTATTCCGAAAAATCGCGAGTACAAACTACCCTTTAGAAGGGGTTTATTGAAATTTTTTCTACGGTGGCATAAAAAGTGTATTTTGTACGATCATATTCTACTGTTTCAACGAAATATCTTTTGTGGAAACTGCCAGTCAGCGAAGTATTTCGAAAACTCGCAAGTACAAACTACCCTTTAGAAGGGGTTCATTCGAATTTTTTCCATGGTGGCATAAGAAGTATATTATGGGCAATCCTGGTCTACAGTTGCAACGAAATATCTTTACTGGAAACCGCCGGTCAGCAAAGTACTCCGAAAAATCACAAGCACAAACTACCCTTTAGAAGGGGTTTATTAAATTTTTTTCTATGGTGGCACGAACACCTTACTATAAACAATTCAGCTCCAGAGTTTAGTTTGACTATGTATTTCCTAAGGTTCTGTTCGGTAGAATGAATTTTTGGTCAGCAAATTATTCACACTCTGTTATCACAATTGTCGTGCAATTCTGATATAACTGTTAGATACGAACCGATGTACCACCAAGAGGGTTCTGACACAATCCTATTTTTAAATATAGTGCCCTCTGGTGGGCAGAAAATGAGAAAGTTCTGTCATTATCGTTGAAATGCGAATGTTCAGGTATAGTCAAGCTATTCATAAGAAAAAAAATTATATTTTTAAATAGATAGAAAAATATTCAAAAAATAGCTATTTCCAATGTTCTTGAGTTATCTCTTGAAACTTCGTTTATGTGTATAAAATTGAATTAATTCTAAGTAACTTTTTTCAATAACTTTTTTTGATATCTTGCCATGCTACCCCAATTTTTGCATCACGTGACATGTGTCAAAATCGATTTTTAGGTTACCGAACATGCACAAACTTTTCCCCAGAATATTTTTTCCAATAATAAACTTTTTTCCCATATGGTACATACTTTTTGACGGTCACTGTATATATATATATATTTACATTATATACATCCCAGACGGCACAATCATATTGCATGAATATCCTAGGCATATTTCACCAGAATATTGGCATATTCCAGAGATATGCCATATCCTCCAAAACATGTGCTATGCATATTCCATGGATATTCAAGGTCACCATGAAATATGTTCCAGGAATATGCCATAATCTTCCACTGCATATTCCAGGAATATTCCATATCCTGCAAAGCATGTGATATGCATATTCCAGGAATATTCCATATCCTGCAAAGCATGTGATATGCATAGTCCAGGAATATCCATATTCATGGCACATGCTATATATATGTTTTCTTACCATAAAAGTATGCCCGAAATGTATTTTTGTATGCTTCTTGAAGATGAATGCAGAACATATCCAGGGTGTCTAGTTTATATATGGAATAAACTACCCTTGATATATCGAATATGAGGTCCAATGTATTATTTTTTTGAGTAAGAATAAAAAATTAAATACAAAAAAAATTATTTATTGCAAAAACGACAAATACAACATACATATGTATTCTGATACACTATCTTGGCAATTATCAAGACCTTTGGAAATTCAGATCTGCATTGACACTAACACAAATTACTCAAATCGGTCTCATTACACTTTTCAGTTCTTCAGAATCTTTGTCTTTCTTAATCCTAAAAAAACAATCAGGAGAAAATAAACCTTGTTGTACAATAATTTACTTAGTGTTCTATTGCAACTCTCAGTAACTTACTTAGATCAGGAAAATGGTATGTTCTTCTTCGACTTCTTAGTAAATTGCTATGTGAGTGGGATATACATACATACCCCTAAAAATACTATTAATATAGTGTAGAAAAAAATTGATGAATTATATTTATTTTGATAATTAAGCATGTTGATTGATATTTGCAACATATATATTGAATAGAAGTGATATTTTATAAAGGGGGAATAGTTGAAAATGATGTAAGTGAATAGATAATGAATTTGACATTTAAATATTGTTAAAACACTATGGTAAGGTTAGTCTAAAATTTAATTAAATTGAAGTAATGACCAAGTGTCTAATTTTTATATACATTGTCTCTTATTACAAAAAATATTAAATATTCTAGAACAGTTGGTCAACATTGAGAAAAAACGTTTTTTGAATATGTATAACATAGTATAAATTAAGTAAAGGTAAATTTTAATTCAAATTGACATCATCTCTGTGGTATATTTTTACCTTTTATCAAAGTAGCCATGTCTACATTAGATAATTTTTTCCTTCCATTTCCTCCAACCTAGCTAAAGGTGTCTTAAAACATCATCGTCAACTAACAGGCATATATCTCCTAATACACTGATGCGTCCAACATGAAGAAGCTTTGTCATCTATAAATAAAATCATTACATCTTTTCAGTTATAGTGCAATAGTAACAACAATTTAACAACAAGCACTCATCAAAGTATTTGTGAAGGAAGTATCAAATACTATGTTTTTGTCAGTAAGTTTTCCATCCAACTCCATCAACTCTATTATGTAAGACTGGGATATCTTGGATATTATTTCCTTTCTTAGAATTTCTTGAAAATATTCAGAAGTCTCATAGGACTTTCAGTAGAATCTCTGAAAACAAAGGAAAGTTCAATGAAAAAATGCCTAAATATACTTTTTAGAGATTTACTTACTTTTACAGGATAAACATTTTTGTTTTGCTGTGGTGAAATAGATTCTTGAGTTCGACAGATCCGAAATACTATTCACTTCCTTTTCTTAGTCCACTCTAATACTTTTACAAACTGAGACAAGTTGGCTAGTTGCAAATTAATACCTGGAAAAATATATTATTTGTTATACTAACGAATGAAAACTAAAAACAGAAAAGATTTTGGAACTTTTGATAAGGAGATTCGGAGAATGAGTTAAATTCCGAATTATCTTACCAGGAGTCGTTGGTGATTTCAACTGCGGATATTTTCTAGCAACTTATTCTGTAATATGTAGTAATACTCTCAACAGCACTACAAACTAGAACACTTCCACCCATACGAGGGCTTTCACTTCCACTAAAAACAACAAATAACAAATTTCATATACGATGTTGATACTTGACGATTGACAAATGACAATGTCAAATATCCATAAACTGATCGCAGTGCCATTCGCAAGAATTCCTTTCCACAACACTTCCTAATAGGCAATTCGCATGAACCAATCAGAACTATCCTGGCCAAGGCAGTATATTTGAATCGATGCTAAGTATTCAACTTGGTTAGCAAGGTAGTTTGGTTAGGTTAGGTCATGGTCCCTTCTTTTTTCATTTTTAAGCCATAACAGAAGGGAACATGATCTAATTTAACCAAAGTGGACTTGATAACCAAGTTGATCCTCAACATAACCTAAAATTACATTGCACACCACAAGACGCAATTAAAATAGAGTGTTGTGAATAGGAATTCTTGCGTGCCAATCAGCTTTGATTTGTCAGTCTCGCTTCGAGCGCAGATAACCGAAACATTTGATTGGTTGAAATTCCACTTCAAATGTACTACTTCATAAACTAACCAATTGAATGCTTTATTTGGCTATGAAACTTGAAAAGTTTTTTTAAATGCATGTGATTTTTCAGTTTTTATTAAATACATATTCGAGAAACATTTGATATTTTTCTTACAAAAAGTTCCTTCAAATTGAAATGCCTTTGGAATATTCCCAGAATATTCAAAAACTTACGTTTCTGCTTGATATGCCTTTTGAATATACCAGCAATATTCAAGGAGAATATTTTATGGATATGAGTGGAAATATATTCCAGGAATATTCTCAATGTGTTTAAGATCAAATAAATATTCATGGAATATTCCAGGAATATTGCAATATCTGTTGGAAAATAGGATGTTGTAGGCATATTCCAGGAATATTGGATGCCGTCTGGGATACTTAAATATACACAATGAGATATAAAGCGCGTAATCTGAATGATTGCGAAAATATTCACAGGACAATCATTGAAAAATTAATTATCTACAAGTCTATCATAGTTACCAGCTAGTATTTTCATATTCCACAAGATGTAATTTAAAGTTGGCGCAATTTTGAATGACGCCTGCGCGCGACCTAAAATAGCCTTGAGTTCAGTGTTCAGTTGCAAGGCGATTGATCAGTGGTGGTCGATCAGTGTACTTCAATGCTGTAGTGGGTTGTGTTGTGTGTTGTGCCATATTATTATTATTTAAGTAACAATAAATAAAGTAGGAAACTAAGGACTGAAAACTGTTTTAGTGATGCATTTTAGGATACAAACCTTATGTGTGGCAGTCCTCATTGGATTTGCGACAGCAGCACAGGTAAATGAGAAAAGTGCTATCTTCTAAGGTGAATTTAATATCCTTCTTTGGGATAACCTTTACGACTTCATCAAGTTTAATAATGTGTTTCCTTGGTTATGTTGTGATTTGATTTGAACGTAACCTTTCAATAACATTGTTAATTCGCACCGTTACTGTTTTATCTACTCATTTTGATTCTATACGTGGAAATACTTGTGAAAATGTGACTTCTTGAGTACACAGTATCTCAAACAAATATTTACATTTTCATCATCTGAAGGCACACAGACATGTTTATACATAATTATTTTTAGTATTTTTGATATCTTTTTTAATGGGTTCCTTGTTTTTCACCAGGATATGAAGGTGATTTAGTCCGATACTTGTACTTCAACATGTTATTTCCCCAGATGTTCAAACACATGTTTATCTGAATTATTTGACCAGGACTACCTTTTATGAATAAACCTACACCACATTATAAAATAGGTAGTTATATCGCAATAATGAACATGAACTATCTGTACTAAAAAAAATACCTCTTGGATTACTAGATTACCTATAGAACTGATTCACAAAACAGTATTATGAATATTGAAGGATATGTATTTTGACTTTCTGATTTTGGGGTTGATAAAAGAATTTGACAATTGATGTTACATAGATCGAAGATATATTAAAAATAGAAAACTGATTATGTGTTACTTGCTGAGACATTCAACATAATTTTCAAAATAAATCAGTATGTAATTATCTATTGATAAAATTTGCTAGATTGGGCAGGTAGGGTAGGTATTAGGTGTTGATATTATTATCAGCTGCAAGTTTTATTATCAGCTGCACATTTGAAACATTGTAACTAGTTTAATTTTGACATGAAATTTATAAAATACATTTTTGTAGTGGTAAGTACTTACTCATACATGTTGAATCATAGTCAACCACTTCAATATTTTCTTATTTCTGCTGTAGTAAAAATAAAAAAAGTAATTTATAATGTGTACTTAGCTTTCTTTTGATGGATCATTGCCATTGCATTGTTTATAATATTGGGAAATGGGAAGAGTACCTATCCAAGGAATTTTCTTGGAAGCTCTTGATTACGTTTGAACGTTTCCACAACACACTTTAGGTATATACACTTTATATATTCTGGGCCCATATATGTTGACTAGTATCCCAGAAAACACAAGAGTATCCAAGGAATTTTCTTGGAAGCTCTTGATAACGTTTGAACGTTTCCACAACACACTTTAGGTATATACACTTTATATATTCTGGGCCCATTTTCAGAACATATTCCGAGAAGCATGATGAAATATTCCCAGGATATTTCTTATACATTCTAAGAATATTAAAAGTTGAGTTAGTTGGTCAGTCTATAAATGTTCATTGAATATACTTGAAAATTTTCTGAGAACTTGTGAATATTATGAGAATGTCTAAAGACTTTCTCAAATACCACTTACCCTTCCAACCAGGATAGGTAGGAGAAATAACTTCTTCAAAACTTTTGCAAAACATTTTATTACAATAATAGATCACTAACACAATATTCATTCTCCAAACATATTTTATATATCAAATCATTTAAGATTTCCTTTTTATTCCTCTCTTTACCTTAACCGGTCTTTGTTTGGTATAAGCTTGAACTTGGCTTCATTTGATGTTTTTATTCATTTATGGACAAGCCCAATTGGGAATAAGTACAAACTAGAAATAAGAAATACAGTGAGGAGGTAAGTGCCAAAATAGCAAACTAAATACAGATATGTTGATTACGTTGCAATAAGTATAATACTTAATACCTAAACATTTAGGCTTCTTAAGTTACTCAAATCCAAACAATTCGAGATCATTCTATGATTTGGCCAGACGAGTTCTATAAACTTCAAAAGCTTATCTCAGAAAATTGTGTTAGGCTTGATCTAGCTCATTCTCATAGGTGACATAATGTAGGGACCAAACAGAAGAACAGTAATCAAGATTACTTCCAACAATGACCAGTAAAGAACTTTAATTGTGAGTACGAGTACATCCTTTTGAGGAAACCAAGCATTGTCTTTGCTTTCTGAACAACATAGCCTATAAAAAGTTGAAGGATAAGATGACATCAAGAAAAGATAATGTACCTTCTTTTCTTGTTACAGACTGCGAGGGTTTTCACAAAGCCTTTAACTATAATTTTCAACCTGTGTTTGTTACAGAGTTTTTAAATTTATGGAAAGTTGGCAGAGTTTGTCCAGTGTTGAAAGCATAATAAAATGTAGAACTATTAACCAATAACTGTCTTATGCAATTTCTCAAAGGTCTTCGAAATTATTTTATATGATAGATCTTATCCTATAAGTAGGACTGACGCACACCAGCGAAATCACCCTTACATTTTTATTACAATTTATCAAAACTGCATGCTAATTTACATATGTAATAATTTTGAAAAGTTTTTTGAATAATAAGAATAATTTTTCACTGTTTCATTTATTATTTAAACTAGAACATGTCCTAATTCTATGTGTGCTTACCCTGCGTTTTTCACACAGGCCGACAGGCACAGGTATGAACGTCGACAGGCATGCTTTTCTCATGCAGGGTTAAAAATGAGGGTGGGCACTCATGTATCTGAATCAGCCTTTACACTTACCGTTTTTGAGATATGCTTGGGTGGTGTGAGTTCTATTCAAAGCTACACCACCAATTCGTAACTTTTTAACCAGTTGTGATAGCGGGATGAGATTTGGACCAGAATTTATTACAAATAAATTACAACTGACCAGTCGAGTTCGAAAGGCAATTCTGACCCCCCAAATGGAAAAAAAACACCCCAAAACCAAAAAAATGGGCGTGATGTGAATTATTGAGCTATCTAACCAGTTTTTTCTGTAGTACCACTCAGGATATATCACCAATGACTCACAATTCGCTGAACTGAACTGGGCCTTCAGAAATTTTTACCTATAGGGGTGAAAAACGTCCACTTCCACTGAGAATTGCGTATAAATGTTGAATATGCCTTTCGTAACAAACTACTAATTAAGTTTTGGAGCCTCTGTACTTAATTTTTAAAAAACAAAAATTACTTTCAAAATACTCGAAAACCAAAAATTATGAGTTACAACGTATTTTTATTAGCAATGTCAAAGCCAATGGTACAATTATAACTAACTAAAAAATGGAAAAAGCATATATTTATAAGTTCTCGGATAAAAATGCAGAATTCAGCTGATTCTAAGTGTCCAGCCCGATGATCTTCAATGTAAATGCACTCTAGGATGCTGTCTTCGTTATCTACACAATACGGGGAATCGTTACATATCATACTCCTATAATATACATTTTCCTATTTCATTTATGAATCATTGATGTGATTGATGTCACATACTCACCTGAATAATTGTTATTGTTGAAAACTGTTTTGTCCGTCAACGAGCAAAATCCTCATAAGTCTTTGACAGACTTGTGTGAGCAGGGGAAGACGTAGCCCTCACCTTTTAACGTGTGATGCCATGCACGAATGTATTCGAATAACTTCATTACAACACCATTTAATATTTTATTGAATCTAATCACCTTGAGTTATAGGGATACTATACCCTGTAAATAAAAATAATATAATATAATAATAATAATTTATTTAAGTAGGCAAGCCTAATATAGGAAATTACAAAAGTATAAATATATTACATTATGTAACTATTATGTAAATTTATAACGACCATTTGAGCTTACACTTACAGGAAAATAAAATATACATACATATCACTTGATTATTTTAAATCATATCACATTACACAATCAACGAAGAAAACTGAAAATCAAATATTAAATGTCACAATGAGCTGTTACTGATAAACTTCTGATTAACAACAAGCCAACCATTGTGGATAAACAAGAACAAGGAAATTTTCAGTAAACCCTAATATACCTACATTATAATGCAGATTTAATTCATTTAAATGCTCAAAGTATTGTAAAAAACCGGGATCAAATCCAGGAAAGCATTACCTGCTACCATCCTAGTCATTTTACTCGATGAAACTAGAACAACAGCAGATATTTATGAGACTGAAATTAAAAATTACAATCATGTTTGATGCGATTCAAATAGTAAATATAAATGAGGTGTTCTTTATATTTGGAATGACTATATTTCTGTTTTCGAAACATTCAAACTACCAGGCAACTATTGGTGTAAGGTATTGAAAATTGACTTCTTAACAAAAATATGCTTAGTTGAATGTTTATACCACTCACCTCCAAGCTCTGATTCAAAATTCTTTGAGGATTTTGAGATGATTTGTGATGTCTTGTTTTCTTCCAATAATCATTGGGTGTTAGTCAGTGATTTCAACTTGGACCTAATGTGAAATTCGTTTTAAGGCAAGAAAATGCAAAATCTATTAACTGCCTATGGAATTGAACAATGTGTAACTGAACCTACTCGTACTACTGATACTAGTTCAACATTAGTTGATTATGTTTTGAGTAATTTCAACAACTTAATCACTGTTGTACATGACTGCCCGAAGATTACCGATCATGCATGTATATAAAGTTAGCAAGGCCACTTGCTGGAAAATCGATGAAACCAATTCCAGTAATTGTCGAATAATTGTCGAGAATTTGTCATGAACGAAAAAAATTTGTCGCGCTTATATTTTTTTTTATATGGGGTGGCTGTGCTAACTTTATATTAAGTTAGCACTGCCACTGATATAACTTGACAAATGAACATCAAATTGTATCACTGTGGTAACCAACAATTGTCGAGTAAATGTCGAAGTCTATTTGAAGTAAAAAAAATGCGAAAAATCCTTTCTTTACAGTTTATATATGAATTTTTCATTAGAATTCTTGATATACGGGGAAATTTTGAGTAATTGGCAACATCGCATACCTATAAGGATAATTTGAGCTTTTTTAAATAAACTATTGTCAAATATGTATGGTATATGCATTCTTTTGGAAACAAATAAAAAATTTATTGTGAAAAATAGGAAAACTCAGTGTTAAATGAAAAAACTCATCAAACTTGATTATTTTTTTTTGTAGGCTAACAATTTTACTGAACGATTGGCGAATAATTATAACATATTGCCCGAGAAAACTCCTACTTTTTTATGACTGAAAAACTAAATACAAAATGTGGAAAAAGGAGATATTGAAAGGCAGAAAATTACTTTTAAACGCTACATAATGGAGAAATTCCCTTTTCCTAGTAGTATACACACATAATTTGGTTGGATTATTTTTTCTGTGACTGAAAATCAACTCATCAATTGTCGAATGATCAAATCTAATTTGTCGTGGAAAGTTGAAATTTCCTGAAGCAGAAAAACTACCTATAATTGGTAAAATTCAATTATTTTCCGTCTTTCGGTATTACCAACGCACTGAATGATGATCAAATATAATTTTTTTGTGCGTAAATTTATGGAACAATTGTCGAACGACGAAAACATATTTGTCGTGGAAATTTTCATTATTGAAAAGCCGGAAAATTACTTTAAGACAATAATTAATGAAGAAATTCCATTTTCTTAGTAATATACACAAATAATTTAGTTGGATAATTTTTTCTGTGACTAAAAATCGACTCATCAATTGTCGAATGATCAAATCTAATTTGTCGTGGAACGTTGAAATTTCCGAAAGCAGAAAAACTACCTGTAATTGGTAAAATTCAATTATTTCCAGTCTCTCGGTATTACCAACGCACTGTATGATGATCAAATATAATTATTCTGAGCGGACATTTGAGGAACAATTGTCGAACGACAAAAACATATTTGTCGTGAAAATTTTCATTCTTGAAAGCCCGGAAAATTACTTTAAAACGCTAAATAATGGAGAAATTATATTTTCTTAGTAATACACACACATAATTTGGTTAGATTATTTTTTCTGCTTCTGAAAACTATCTCATCAATTGTCGAATGATCGAATCTAATTTGTCGTGGAACGTTGAAATTTCCGGAAGCAGAAAAACTACCTGTAATTGGTGAAATTCAATTTCCAGTCTCGGTATTACCAACGCACTGTATGATGATTAAATATAATTTTTCTGGGCGGAAATTTGAGGAACAATTGTCGAACGACGAAAACATATTTGTCGTGAAAATTTTCATTCTTCGAAAGCCGGAAAATTACTTTAAAACGCTAAGTAATGGAGAAATTCTCTTTGCTTAGTAATACACACACATAATTTAGTTGTATTATTTTTTCTGCTCCTGAAAACTAACTCATCAATTGTCGAATGATCAAATTTGTCGTGGAACGTTGAAACTTCCGGAAGCAGTAAAACTACCTGTTATTGTTAAAATTCAATTATTTCCAATCTCCCGGTATTACCAACGCACTGTATGATGATTATATATAATGTTTTTGGGCGAAAATTTGAGGGATAATTGTCGAACGACGAGAACATATTTTTCGTGAAAATTTTCATTCTTGAAAAGCCGGAAAATTACTTTAAAACGCCAAATAATGGAGAAATTCCCTTTTTTTAGTAATATACACACATACTTCGGTTGGATTATTTTTCCTGCTCCTGAAAACTAACTCATCAATTGTCGAATAACTAAATCAAATTTGTCGTGGAACGTTGAAATTTCCGAAAGCAGAAAAACTACTTGTGATCGGTAAAATTCAATTATTTCCGGTCTCTCGATATTATCTAAGCACCAAGTTTGATGAATTATTTCATTGAACACTGAGTTTTTCTGTATTTCACAATAAATTTTTCATTTGTTTCAAGAAGAGTGCCTAATCAATTCATATTTGACAATAGTTTCATGAAAAAAGTTCAAGTTATCCTTATAGGCGCGGTGTTGCCACTTACTCAAAATTTCCCCAAATATCAAGAATTCCAATAAAAAATACATATACCTATAAGCTGTAAAGAAAAGATTTTGACAATGACTCGACAATTGTTGGTTACCACAGTGATGAAATTTGATGTTTATTTGTCAAGTTATATTAGTGGCAGTGCTAACTTAATATAAAGTTAGCACAGCCCCCCCATATAAAAAAAACTATAAGGGCGACAAATTTTTTTCGTTCACTACAAATTTTCGACTATTACTGTAATTGGTTTCATCGATTTTCCGGCAAGTGGCCTTGCTAACTTTATATACATCGATCTGTAGTTATCTCAGTTAATTTATTCAATATTATCAAATCAAATATCAACGTAAAACAATTTAGAAATTTGAAAATTGCACATCTAAATAATATCGAAACTGAACTGATCATGCAGATCTTCAACTTAGGCTCAATTGATGTGGAAGTTATTTATGAAGAAATCGTGAAAAAATGTGAGAAAGTTATTAACGAGATTGCACCAATTCTAAAATGCCATTATAAATCAACTCTTCCATGGTTTGACTATGAGGCATGTGATAGGATTAAAATAAGGAGTAGGGCGTATAAAGACTTTAAAACTTGTGTTGATAATGAAAAACATATAAAATGGCAACGTTTCAAAGAACATAGAATAGTGTTGTGAACCTTCTGAAATAAAAAAAAAGTACTACTACGATAAAATAATCCTAAGAAAATTTGCAAAACTTTAAAAAAATTAGTTGAGAATACAAATCAGGATATTCCATATCGTGTCAGCTTTGACACAGGCAATGGGCAAATAGTTTCGAATGATGGTAGAGAGGCAGCACATCGTTTCAATTAATATTTTATTGGAAGTATTCACGACATTGATCAAGGAATAAATAATACTGAAATATGGACTAATTCAAATAATAACTTATTTATTTACGAAAAATAGTCAGCAGCTTAGATAATAAATTTTCTTGGTATGAGACATTGAATTGCAGAATGTTGAAAGAAGTATTCGAAACCATTGGACATGTTATCTTAAATTTCATTAATATATGTCTAGTTACTGGTAGAATTCCAATAAATTTAAAGATTAGTACAGTCATACTCATCCAAAAAGTAACTAATACCACGAAATTTCCACCAATAAATACTCTGCCACCAATTGAAAAACTTCTAGAAATGGCAGTATATGAACAATTACTACAATGTGTATCACGGAATTGCATTTTAATGAATAATCAGTCTGGATTCAGAAAAAAATATTCGTGTGAATGAGCCTTGCAACTTACACTATGTCATATTAAAAATCATTTAGATGATAATAAATATGTAATCGCCGTATTTCTCGACTTGAAGAGGGCTTTTAAGACGATCGACAGAAAAATGTGGCTGTCCAAATTAAAACAATATAGTGTTGGTGGTAGAGTATATGATTGGCTGAATAACTATCTTCAACATCGCAAGCAACAGGTACGCTTCAATGACCACATGGATGATGATAATTGAAAAGGAACCAAGCGACAAATTGCAAAAACTGAGATAAAGGTTCCAAACGACAACGTTACTTCAATTCGTTATGTGTAAAAGTATTAAGCGCCTACTAGAATTCTGACGACATCTATTGACTAATGATCCAAGCGACTTTAAAGGCAAATGTAGTTGCCCATTATAGAAAAAATCCAACATTACAATACCGTTCATAGAATATGATCAAAGTCGCTTGGTTCTTTTTCAATTATCATCATCCACATGTCATCTGAATTGAATAATTGCTTGTAGTGATGTCAACATTGAAAGTGCTATTAAAAAAATTAACACCATATTAATATCAGTAAGCAATTATTTGGATTCAAATAAACTGAAATTGAATGTAGCTAAAACTCAGGCAATGATCTTCACAACCAAATATAAATATAACACAATTGATATTGACAATATCCACCTGAGCGTCAACAACAAAATAATTCAAGTGGTTACCAACGGTTACCCAAAACACATCTTAAAAAAACTAATCTATAACTCCAACTTTTATGACGGACCAACTGATGACGTTACAATACAATACAAGTATAAATCAATCCCATTCATCGACAAAGTATCCAACCGCATAATAAAAATTTTCAAAGACTTTCCACAAATCAAAATAGCCAAGCGTAATAATACAAAACTTTCCAACTTGTTCTCCAAAATCAAAGACAAAACACCAACTCCACTCCTTAGCAATGTAATTTATGAACTACCATGCCAAGGTTGTGAAGGTAGTTATGTCGGACAGACCTCACAGTGGTTAAAACAACGGCTAGCTTTGCACAAGAGTGATGCCCAATTGGGAAAAAACTCCTGTGCAGCAGTCGACCACACCCAGAAAACAGGCCACCGGTTTGATTATTCAAATGTAATATTTTAAATTCCATTCAACGTTGTGTGTAGTTTGACAGTTGGTGCCAATGGAATACCTACACTAATTAACACCATTGTATTTAAACGAATCCTTATTCAAACCATAGTAACACTCCAGTCAGGTAAATTAAGCAATTAGTCTGCAGCGGAGAATAACAATTGTCCTCCCAAATGTTCCATAGGTTAGAACTAACTCTGTGAATTTTGTAAGTTATCATGTTATTTTTATGTAGTCCTTCAACAACTCATATTCCTTTTAATTGTAGCTCTTCCTGAAGAAGTCAATAAAGGTTGACGAAATATTGAAGATTTAAATCGAATGAGTTTCATTGTTCAACAGACCGCTTCCCGAGAATTTCTACTTAATTAATAGAGTTCGGTCGAGAATACTTTGTTATTATATATATATATATATATATATATATATATATATATATATATATATATATATATATATATATATATATATATATATATATATATATATATATATATATATATATATATATATATATATATATATATATATATATATATATATATATATATATATATATATATATATAAATAAATCAAAAAAACTCTTTTTTTTTTCCCGAATATATCTACATCTGTAGACCGAGTCTAAAATTACAGTGTATAATTCAATAATTCAGTCACATTTTGATTATTGCGCATAAATTGTATAACTGTTTAGTCTGAATAAAATAAATATGCTGCAAAAACTGCAAAATCGTGGAATGACGGTTATTTTGAAATCTAGTTGACTCACCCCCATTAGATCAATGTTAATGAGCCTCAATTAGTTTTCAGTGGAAAGAAGACTTTTTTGTTTTGGTTGGTTTCCGGGTTTTACCGTGGTGTTCTTTGGTTTAAATCTCCAAACGTTTCAACTGCAACTGCGGCATTCATCTTCAGTGGCGTGGTCGAAGTACTCTTCTAGACTGAATCAGTTAATACGTCAGCCGTGAAAGACTACATTCCTACATTAGAAGACTTTTTTATTTTACTATGATTTTAATATTCAAAATAATTAACAACATGGCACCCGAGTATTTTCAGAAATACTTACGTAAATTTTAATAAAAATATCCATAACTATAATACTCGTGGGAAAAAGGAAATCTGTGTACCAAAAACTTCTTACCGCAACACTATGAACTCATTATTTTTCAAATGCTTTGTAGAATTTACTAAATTACCAGATCCCATTAAAGCATCCACCTCTCTTATACATTTCAAAGACAAAGTGAAGAAATGCATTCAGGTATAATGAGTGCGAATATGTTTGATTAATATTTGTCATTAGTTTTTTCTTTGTTCTGTGCATTATTTCCTTCATTTTAAACTAGTTGTCATGGTAATTATTTCTCATTATTGTTCATTCATTATTTTTTAAATGTGATCAATAAGTAAATATAGAGTCACATTTTAAACGGTTTTTATCATGTATTTTAACTTTGTAAACTTGGATTTATATTTTATAATGTAACTTATATAAGTGTAGGTATAAGGCTGGATTATTTTTATAATCAAATTTTGTTTTGAAATTTATTGCCTTTTTTCAAGTTCTCTTAGTTCCACATGAAAAATATTTAAATATTTTTCATGATGAAAAAAAAAAAAAATAAAGATCTACTTATGTGATTTGATATATACTTCATCTTTTTCTTTTTGTATATATATATATATATATTTTGTTTTTCATATTATATTATATCTCTCGTATGTATATTAGGATTCCTATTTAAAAATAAAGATCTCTATCTAATGATGACTTGAATTTGTTTACTGAATTAAATTTTTTTACAAATTGTGGTAGTTTATTAAACTACTTTAAGCCTTTATGAAATATACTATTCATTCCAAATTTAGTATTAATTTTATTAATGTAAAAATTGTCATTTCTCATTGTATTGTAATCATGGACTTCATTATTTCTCATTAAGAACTTTTGAAAGTAATTGGGTATCAATCCTTTATGTTTAATGTATAATATATAATATAAAGATCATAACCATATATAATATACGTTCTTCAAGTGAAAACCAGTTAAGGCACTCTAACATCAATTGCTGTGTAACGGCTACATCCCAATATTAATCTCATACCCCGATTTTGAAGCTTTTGCAATTGTGCTATTTTATTTTTACCAAATAGAAAAAGTATTGCTTAACAATAAACTATTTAGTTTTGAATTTTTATCGATTATAAATCCCAAATATTTTATTTCAGTTACATTTTCAATGGTATCATAATTAATTTTTATACTTGACAGCATTTGCCCACACAATTTGATCATACTTATGAGATGATGTAACAATCATACTTTTTGTTTTACTGACGTTAAGTTTAAATTTATTATTAAATAAATATGTTTCAATGCTATTTAAGGACCTATTCATTTCAACAATTGCCTGATCCAAATTTTCATGTATGCAATATACCAAGGTATCATCTGCGAAAAGATGTGGTCCAGAAATGTGGTTAATATCATTTAGATAAATAATAAAGAGCAATGGACCTAACACTTTACCCTGGGGTATGCCACTCTAATTTTTAAGTTTATCTGACAATTCTTTTCCAAATTTAGTTTTTGTCTTCTGTTAAATAAGTAACATTGAATCCAATCAAGAACAATCTTTTTCAAATTTTTCAAGTAGAATAGTTCTGTGAATTGTTTCAAATGTCCTTTTAAGGTCGAGAAATTTCGCAACAATATATTTATTTCTATCAAATTTACGTGAAGTTAGCCACACTTTTCCAGCCACGGTTTCAGACTTGAGGACCGCTGACATTCGGATGTAGCGTGAATTGCACACAGTGTTGCCAGATCAATAACAAATACGTAAATAGTTTTCGCCCAATAATAGTTTGAAGCATTGTGATCTTTCATGAAATTGTAAGTCATCCATGATTTTGATTGGGGATATAGATCAGGAAAATTTGAATGTGATCAAAAATTGAAAAAGTCGAGGTGAAAATATTGATGAATGAATTGAAACCGAATTTTCGCCGAAATGAGCTAAGAAAGGAAGAGAATAAATACTTATGTATACATTAATTATGAATCCAAACATATTTTAAGATATTTAAATTCTGGTTCCTAGTACCTTGTTAATTTCTTCACCAGCACAACACAGCATTGCTCTACACATTATTAGATAATGATAACATGGTTATCAATTCGCGTATTAAGGAAAGTATCGATAAAGAGTTGGGCTGCCGATAAACAAAAATTACTTCAAGGAAGAACAAACACTTCCAGAAACCTATGAAGCCGTTTTATTTTTCTTTGAATGGACGTCAGGATGATATAAAAAAAATAAAATATTTTCTCGGGCTATGAAATATCGATAAAGAGTCGCGCTGTCGGAAAACAAAAGATACCACAAGAAAGAACACATTGTCGAACCTATGAAACCAATAATATTTTTCTTTGAATGGCCGTCAGGGTGATATAAAAAAAATAAAATATTTTCTGGGGCTATGAAATATCGATAAAGAGTCGCGCTGTCGGAAAACAAAAAATACCACAAGAAAGAACATGTCGAGAAACATATAAAACCATTGTTATTTTTCTTTGGATGGCCGTCAGGGTGATATAAAAAAAATAAAATATTTTCTCGGGCTATGAAATATCGATAAGGAGTCGCGCTGTCGGAAAACAAAAAATACCACTAGAAAGAACACGTCTAGAAACATATGAAACCATTGTTATTTTTCTTTGGATGGCCGTTGGGGTGATACATAAAAAATTAAATATTTTCACGGACTATGAAATATCGATAGAGTCGCGCTGTCGGAAAACAAAAAATACTACAAGAAAGAACGTATCGAGAAACATATAAAACCATTGTTATTTTTCTTTGGATGGCCGTCAGGGTGATATAAAGAAAATAAAATATTTTCTCGGGCTATGAAATATCGATAAAGAGTCGCGCTGTCGGAAAACAAAAAATACCACAAGAAAGAACACGTCGAGAAACATATGACACCATTGTTATTTTTCTTTGGATGGCCGTCAGGGTGATATAAAAAAAATAAAATATTTTCTCGGGCTATGAAATATCGATAAAGAGTCGCGCTGTCGGAAAACAAAAAATACCACAGGAAAGAACATGCCGAGAAACATATAAAGCCATTGTTATTTTTCTTTGGATGGCCGTCAGGGTTATATAAAAAAAATAAAATATTTTCTCGGGCTATGAAATATCGATAAAATCGATAAAGAGTCGTGCTGTCGGAAAACAAAAAATACTACAAGAAAGAACACGTCTAGAAACATGAAACCTTTGTTATTTTTCTTTGGATGGCCGTCAGGGTGATATAAAAAAAATAAAATATTTTCTTGGGCTATAAAATATCGATAAAGACTCGCGCTGTCGGAAAACAAAAAATACTACAAGAAAGAACACGTCGAGAAACATATGAAACCATTGTTATTTTTCTTTGGATGGCCGTTAGGGTGATATAAAAAAAATAAAATATTTTCTCGGGCTATGAAATATCGATAAAGAGTCGCGCTGTCGGAAAACAAAAAATACCACAAGAAAGAACACGTCGAGAAACATATGAAAGCATTGTTATTTTTCTTTGGATGGCCGTTAGGGTGATACATAAAAAATTAAATATTTTCACGGACTATGAAATATCGATAGAGTCGCGCTCTCGGAAAACAAAAAATACCACAAGAAAAACGGTATCGAGAAACATATAAAACCATTGTTATTTTTCTTTGGATGGCCGTCAGGGTGATATAAAAAAAATAAAATATTTTCTTGGGCTATAAAATATCGATAAAGACTCGCGATGTCGGAAAACAAAAAATACCACAAGAAAGAACACGTCGAGAAACATATGAAACCATTGTTAGTTTTCTTTGGATGGCCGTCAGGGTGATATAAAAAAAATAAAATATTTTCTTGGGCTATGAAATATCGATAAAGAGTCGCGCTGTCGGAAAACAAAAAATACCACAAGAAAGAAAATGTCGAAAAACACATAAAACCATTGTTATTTTTCTTTGGATGGCCGTCAGGGTGATATAAAAAAAATAAAATATTTTCTCGGGCTGTGAAATATCGATAAAGAGTTGCGCTGTCGGAAAACAAAAAATACCACAGGAAAGAACATATTGTCAAACCTATGAAACCATTGTTAATTTTCATTGGATGGCTGTCAGGGTGATACAAAAAAATTAAATATTTTCTTGGGCCAGCAAATATCGAGAGAGTCGCGCTGCTGGGAAACAAAAAAAGCCACTAGAAGGAACACATTGAGGAACGTATGGGAACCTATGAAACTATTGTCAGTTCTCTGTGGATGACCGTCAGGGCTATAATGTTATTATTTTCATGGTCTATGAAATTCTTTGCTCTTTACTCAACAAGATAAACCACATGAAAGAGTATGTCAAATCCCATCAAAAATAATCGAATGAAAAACTATGTTACTCCTTCTCAAATCCTTCGGAGGATGGAAATATTGTTGTACTTCAATAACGAGAGTAGCATTGCTTTGAATTTTTCAATGGTATATCAATGAACCACTAATGCTATGAGTTTATTGTGTTAGTATATCGAACATAGATCGCACATAATTTCATCTTTCTCGTTTAGATGTTGTTTTTCTAAATTTCTACACCTCTTATGATGTATTCTCGAACAATTGTTACATTTTTGAATCAAATCATCAATATGTTTGATCGATCTTCCGCAAAATATGCTTACGTCATTCATCTTGTCAGATGCCCGAATCATTTTATTTTTAATGAGATTTCTATACTCAAGTATGTCTACGTCATTTGTCATCGATTGTCCTTTAACTATATTCTCGAAGAAGTAAAGAATATATGGACCACAACTGAAAC
Organism: Chrysolina americana; assembly: GCA_958502065.1. Lineage (NCBI taxonomy): Eukaryota > Metazoa > Arthropoda > Insecta > Coleoptera > Chrysomelidae > Chrysolina > Chrysolina americana. Next base: position 38,013,808 of record OY293420.1, read on the forward strand.
AATCTGTTTGTTTGTCATGTTTGTAATACTTTACAGCTCCATCCATCAAGTTCTATCGTGCTGTTGTTCAATTCGTTATAATAGTTCAAATACTCCAAAAATTTAAACATGTATGATCTCGTTTCTATTAAAGAACTACCCACCGGGTTGAGAAACACAAGTTCTTTTTCCGGAAGGTTTATAGCACTGAGACAAAAGTGATGAAGACTTGGTCGGGGAGTTATATCTGAGTAATTTTGGAGAATTGGAAGAATCAATTTGTCACCATTTATTAGGAAATTCATAATATCCTCGTGACTTTCACCTGAAGAGAACAAAAATATTCTGGTGGCCAATAAACACGGTACAACTTGATATTCTGGAGCATCTTTGTTTAAAATGTTTAGAAAAATATCTATTATAAAATTAGTTAGCCACTCTCTAGTCGACAGTATATGGAAGTCCTCGCTGGTGATTTCATTTATGACAGTAGGAAGATTTTTGAAATGTCCTACAACATAATTTCTACCGATATTTCTGTAGTATGTTTGGTCTGCAATTAGTCCGTTGCAAAACTTCAGGGCATTTTTCACTTTTCCATTTCAGAAAAGTGGGTTGTCCGGTAACACCTGCCAAATATGGTAACATATAAAAATTGAAGAAATCCTTTACTTTCTTCAGAATCAATTCCCAGATATTTCTGTGTCTCGTTATTCTTTCGATTTTGATTCCTTCGAAGGTGTAAACGACGAAATCGCACCATTCACTATTTGTTATCTCTAGAAGACCTTGGATTTGGTAGTAGTATTCATGAGACGTTTTGAGCTTTCCACTCTCTTTATCAAAATAGGAAAGAAGTCCTTTGGCGATAGCAATATTAGGATCCATATTTCTAATCTTGAATGGACATTTTATTTCTATGATCCCATCTTCCCCGACCAGCCCATCAGGTGAACTAGCAATGAACTGGTAGTATTCATGAATTACTAATCCAGAAGTTTCATATTTGAGATTCCGTTTTTGTTCATAGGACAATCTAGCATTGGTTTCATTGATTTTGCCGTGAGTCATTGCCTTTGTGGTTATTTCAGGTTGAGTGATAATATGTGAAGCAAGCTTTTCACGAACCGATCTTTTGCTTGCTCTGACAACTTTCCCAAAAAACGATGCTGTTATTCGTTTTTGTCTCTCTTCAAACCATAGTGGACAATTAGATTGATTTATTGTCTTGCTCTCTATTTCAAGCAGCTCATCGAGTGTTTTTTTGTATTCTCTTTCGAAAAACAGAGAACACTGGAAAATTATTGTGTACATGTCGGTTGAAGAGAGAGTTTCTTCATTGAAATTGCAATTCTTTTGAGTAGTTTTCATAGTCAGACATATTTTACAATAATAAGGATCGATTTCGTTTAGCGGAGGATCACTTTCACAACATTCATGTACCCATCCCAGACAAATATCACATCCATACCAGAGTGCTGTTTGGTCTAGGAATCCTACACCGCAATGTAGACACGGGTGAATGGTGTCATCATCTCGTACATTGTTGCAATTTAACGATGTATTTTCAGTTAATATTCCTTTTAGGATTCGACCCTTGAAATTGTTATTTTTTTCTTTTAGTTTCTTCTGCCAAATTTCTTATGAAGCTAAACCCATATCATGAGAAACCTGTTGCGGTTTCCTGCGTTTGTTGCAAACACCTTTTTTGTTCGTTAATTGTAATTTTTCTTCTTTGTACACAAAAAGAACATATTTTCTGATTTTTCTCAAAACTCGACTGCATTTTTGCCCCATTTGCTTTTTCAGAATTGTGTTTTTAACGATACCAAAATACCTTTCGATGGGTGCATTACTCTTCCTATCGTTATTCTGTCCATAAAGATGCGTAGGGTAAATACTTTTTCATTATAATCATTGAAAATTTTGGATTGAAATACAAATTACTACTAAAAATGCTTTCTCTATCCTCTTCTGACATAAGTTTGTCTTGCTTCAAAGCCATTTCTCGAAAAAATAAATAAAAAGGGCTATTCCTAAAGAGTGTTTCGTCTCTAGAAAGGTGTCCCACTCCTGTTGCACTTCCAGTTGGAACATAAACATCATCTGTGGAAAGTCCGTCAGTTCCGCAACAAACATTCAAGAGAGAAACCAAACACGTTTCAAAAAGGGGTGTTTTTGTTGGCGAATTCAAAATAACATATACATTCTGAAACCATCGTCCAAACTTGTTCCATTCATTAATTTTTCATTAATATTTTGAACGCTGCAGCCAACATTTCTTTCAGATGACTCCGAACCGTACTATCTGAATAATGCTCCTTTATATCATCTGACATTATACGGAACATGTGGAAGCAACAAATGCAGATTTTGATTTTTTCTTTAGGAAATGGCTGCGACCTGGCAATCACGTCGAATGTGAGATCTAAATATTCCCTAAGTCCCATAGAGTTCCAAGCAATGGGTATCGCATTTAAAAAGGCAAAACTAAAATCAACAACTACACTTTCGAATGCGGGCCATTTTTTCGAGTTTGAAGATAAATAAAAAGATTTGTATCTCAATAACCACGCACCGATCGAACCAACATCGTGTTCACAGGAAGTCATTTCCAACACAGGGCATACGCGGTTATTTCTGAGTAGTTGTATAACACCAAATAATACACTCGTTTGAACGAACTATCAGGCTTGCGGATAATAGAACCAGTTGCATCTAGATGTAAAGTATGACCTTTACTGCTTAAGAAGATTTGTTCAGTACTCCAAACATAAACGTGCAGAGGAATTGCAATGGATTTGATATATTCTGGGTGGTCTCGTTGCATCAATATCAGATCCTGTATATCGTTGGAGTGTCTATCATTTTTAGCAGTAATTTCTGCTTTGGTCTTCCTGTATACTGCATCAGATCGAACCTTTCCTTTGTTTTTCAGTATTGAAACAGTAGACTCTTCCAGCGCCAAAACATCATTTTGGAGTTGATCTAACGGTTTCGAATATAGCAGTTTATTTTTCGTTATTTTTCGCTCCATTCCCCTCAGTTGTTTGCCCATCTCCTTCACGTGATTGAAATCCAAAGAAGAGCTGAATACGTCCACACAATGCGATATCTGGTCTGTCTTGGATACATCTTTGACAATGAGAATGAATGCCTTACATTCGTGCTGACAATAAGCGTATACCTTAATTGTATTAGATCTTTTGAGAAAACGGTGACGCTTAAAGTAAAGTGGGCATGTGTTATTCACAGACTTTATGCTTTTATTTATAATCAATTGATATATTCCATCTACAAGTCGATGATCTTTGCTAATAATTGTGTATTCAGTTTTCGATAAAAAAAATTCACCTTCTTTGACACTACACTCATCATAGTTCGGTCTTCGGAAATTTTGGATTTTTCTATTCGTTGAACCGACAGGCATATTTCAACACAAGATTCCTTTTCTTCGTATAAGTAAGAAATTTCCACTGGAATTTCCTCAGAATCGGGAGTGACATGCTTGATCGGAGTAGTCTCATCCTCTCGATCCCTTTTAGGCGTTGAAGAACAAATGAAATATTCATCAGCCACTTCACTATCAGGAGAAGATACAAAATTATTGAAAATACTGTCACAGTCAACATTCGAAACTGATGTGGGACTGTTTTTCAAATTATCTTCAATTTCACTTGAGTTAATTGGTGTAGAATGGAATATATTATTTTCATGGCTCATCTTGACGTCATCAGACACCTCTATTTCTATATAATCTTTTATATCATTCATATATTTTTTACAGAACGTGTAGAGAACTTGTCTGTTTTTATTATTGTTCTTTCTGTTTATGAATTTACAAATTTCACCATAAATTGATTTAGGTGAACGATATGTCTCTCGAGCAAAATTATCGGTGGTACTATTTGTAAGCTTGAGATATTCAATAATTTGGCAAATCCTTATTTTACGAGAGTCTTTAAAAGTTATATGTTCTTCCTTAGGAGGCATAGAAGAAGTATTGAACATTGTCCTTACATTGCAAGTGTTTCTTCTCAGTACCCGTATAACAGCGTTACGACATTTATTGCTGTTAGAAGAGAAGAGATGAAGAGCAGCCTTCTCGATTATAGAACTAGATACGGATAGGTTGTCAAGAGAACAGTCTATCAAATCAAGATTTGTGTTTAAGAAAGTCGCCAAACTCTCAATAGGAAATTTATTTTTGAGTGATGCCATTTTCCTAACCTGTCACAGTAAAAATACTTGTTTTCGAAAATAACTACTCAAATGAAAACTAGAAAGGAAAAGAATTCAAAAGTATTATAAACCTATAATAATGTAATTGAAAAGAATATGCAGACTACAGGAGAACAATAGTTCCAATAAAAAAGTCTAAGAGCCAAAACGCGATTAAGTGTCGATATACCTTCCAACAAGCAAATGGGATAGCGACGCGACATAGCAGAAGAATCAATTTATTAAGTGCACCTATAGAATTATTTCGGCATTACAAAACAGCATAACTCGTAAACTGCATTTCTAAGCGAAAAAATGCATTCTGCAAAATATGCATATTTTCATGAAATCTGTGGGTATGAGTAAAAAAAATCGATTCCTATTGATTTATTTTTTCAATTCTCATGTTTGCGGTATTGGACATACCAATAATTCATGACAAAATACGTATTTTTCATGACAGCTATTTTACGCTCAGAGTGACCGTTCACAAGTACACGATTTTATAATTTTGAAATACTTTTCTGAAAGTATTATTACTACTATAGTAGTATAGTATAGTAGTTTTTTTTTTTTTTTTCAGTGGGGTGGAAATCCTCATGGACTCTGATCGCTCGGTGTCCATCGCGTATCAGTAGTGTCAGACTCTTACTGACTAAAACCACCCCAGGTGTGCTGCACTTGCCAAGCCGTTAGGCCATAAAGCTGCACCTACATCCCATTCCAACGTCCACGTCACGATATCCCTCGCTCCTCCGCCCCGCCACACCCCCCCACCACCGTTGGGTCGTGACCCACCGAATACCGGGCGGGCAATCAGCGGGGAAGATCCTTCCTTCTTTATTCCGCTCATCCTCCACATTCAAACAGCGCCCTCCCTGGTCGGCAGTCTTATTCTATCCGAGCGCCTGCTCTCCCGATTTACTTTCGTCGCTCGTTTATCCCGAAGCCAGGCCACTATTACCGTCGCATTGACACTATGTTGGTTCTCATACTTCTTCATCCTCGACCACAGCCCCCGCCCATTCATTCAATATCCTTACCCATTCATCCTTCACACCATTCGTATCCCTTAGCTGTAACGCTCCAAGTCTATCCTCCTCTTCCTCGATCCTCCTTCTCCATTCTACCCTTTCTCTCCGCATGCAATCGTTCCTGATGTGCTCCGCCGTGTCAGTCCCGCCAGTTCCACACTGGCATGGGGTCTCTTGTGCTATTCCGAACCTTGCCAGGTAACCCCGAAAGTTCCCATGCCCTGTGACCAGTTGCACTGCCTTCCTTGCTAATGGTATACACCCCATCCCTACCCTGTTGCACATACCATGTACGCTTCTGCCGGTCCTGCCGCTGTCCCATTCACCCTGCCATTTTTCCATCACCATTCTCCTAATCCTTTCCCTCTCCTCCATTCTGCTATGTCCCAAGTCTATTTGCCATGTGATCTCTTGCAGTTCCGCACCTCTTCTACTCTCTTCATCTGCTCTTCTGTTACCCTCATTCTGCCTAACATGCCCTTTCCTCCACTCAATTTCCGTCACCAATCCCGCTACCCTTCTGTTTTCAAGCATTCTCCTAATACGAGCTGCCCTTTTGCTCTTCGTCCTCGCATTCCTAATGGTCTCCACTGCTCCAGGCGAGTCACTTATTATTCTTATGTCCATCTCTCCACCCATCAGTACCCCTTTACCTATAGCCACCATTTCGGCTTCCTGTACGCTTCCCAGCTCACTGATTCTTTCCCGACCCATTCTCCACTCGTATAGTAGTGTGGGAACAATCGTTTCACTTGCATTACTTTACATTTTACAATTTATTACATTATTATTGTGGAATAATTTTCTTCAAATATACAGGCTATTCAAATTCGAGTCTATGCTATGATCTCGTTTACGACAAACGATAGAGGGGTGATGAAAGGTGGAAAAAGTATCGTGTTTCAGAGATCAATTATTATGGGATTAAAAACAATCTGATCTAGCATCTTTACTTCTGGAGTTATAAAATAAAATGTAAGAATTTCGAAATAATCCTTTTATTTATTTACTTTTTGTGAAGATTTTTTAAAAACATTTGAAAATTTGTATCATTAAAATTTTAGATAATCCAAATATGTGAATGAAAATGATATACAAATTATCTTACAAATTGATCCATCCACCTCTATTCGTTTTCAAATACGGAACTGTATTTGTGTTGCATTTTTTCAAATGCCAAGAGTTATATTTTATATTGGTGTAGTATTATGATCTGATCTTCTGGGAGTTTTGGAAATATTGAACTTTATTACCAGTGATATTTCAATTTTTTTTTATTCCATAGCAGCTGTAATTGAAAAAGGTCAAGTTGTGATTGATTATTCTTTAATATTTTTTAAATACAGTTGTTATGGAATTAAAAAATGTTGAAATTTTACCATTAATAGTTCAATATTTCCAAAACACTCTGCAGTTCAGAAGAAAATACTACTCCTATATGAAACATGACTTGGCATTTAAAAAAAATGCAATAAAATATAGTATTTGAAAATAAAAAGTTTTGGGTGGCCCGGTTTGTACGATACTTTGTATATTATTTTCATTCACATATTTGGATGGTCCTCGAATAGTTGCTTACGCATAGTGCCAAAAGTTAGGTGAGATTTTTTATTCAAATAAATAACTCTTGAAAACTCAACATTCACCGTTCTGTCTCAAACCGTTACAGGAATTTCAATGCCTAGACTCGAAGTAAATTTTTTGAAGTATTTTCCGTTTTAAATTGTTTTTCTTGATACAAATATATTAATTTTTTTTTGTTTCACCCTGACAGCCATCCAAAGACAAATTACAATGGTTTCATAAGTTCCTCAATGTGTTCTTTCTTGTGGTATTTTTTGTTTTCCTACAGCGTGACATTGATATATAGCCCGAGAAAATATTTTATTTTTTTTATATTACCCTGACGGCCATCCAAAGAAAAATAGCAATGGTTTCATATGTTTCTCGACATGTTCTTTCTTGTGGTATTTTTTGTTTTCCGACAGCGCGACTATTTATCGATATTTCATAGCCCGAGAAAATATTTTATTTTTTTTATATCACCCTGACGGCCATCCAAAGAAAAATAACAATGGTTTTATGTGTTTCTCGACATGTTCTTTCTTGTGGTATTTTTTGTTTTCCGACAGCGCGACTCTATCGATATTTCATAGCCTGAGAAAATATTTTTTTTTTATATCAACCTGACGGCCATCCAAAGAAAAATAACAATGGTTTCATATGTTTCTCGACGTGTTCTTTCTTGTAGTATTTTTTGTTTTCCGACAGCGCGAGTCTTTATCGATATTTTATAGCCCAAGAAAATATTTTATTTTTTTTATATCACCCTGACGGCCATCCAAAGAAAAATAACAATGGTTTTATATGTTTCTCGATACCGTTCTTTCTTGTGGTATTTTTTGTTTTCCGACAGCGCAACTCTTTATCGATATTTCATAGCCCGAGAAAATATTTTATTTTTTTTTATCACCCTGACGGCCATCCAAAGAAAAATAACAATGGTTTCATGTTTCTAGACGTGTTCTTTCTTGTAGTATTTTTTGTTTTCCGACAGCACGACTCTTTATCGATTTTATCGATATTTCATAGCCCGAGAAAATATTTTATTTTTTTTATATCACCCTGACGGCCATCCAAAGAAAAATAACAATGGCTTTATATGTTTCTCGGCATGTTCTTTCTTGTGGTATTTTTTGTTTTCCGACAGCGCGACTCAATCGATATTTCATAGTCCATGAAAATATTTAATTTTTTATGTATCACCCTAACGGCCATCCAAAGAAAAATAACAATGGTTTTAAATGTTTCTCGATACGTTCTTTCTTGTGGTATTTTTTGTTTTCCGACAGCGCGACTCTTTATCGATATTTCATAGCCTGAGAAAATATTTTATTTTATTTATATCACCCTGACGGCCATCCAAAGAAAAATAACAATGGTTTTATGTGTTTCTCGACATGTTCTTTCTTGTGGTATTTTTTGTTTTCCGACAGCGCGACTCTTATCGATATTTCATAGCCCGAGAAAATATTTTATTTTTTTTATATCACCCTGACGGCCATCCAAAGAAAAATAACATTGGTTTCATATGTTTCTCGACGTGTTCTTTCTTGTAGTATTTTTTGTTTTCCGACAGCGTGAGTCTTTATCGATTTTTTATAGCCCAAGAAAATATTTTATTTTTTTTATATCACCCTGACGGCCATCCAAAGAAAAATAGCAATGGTTTTATGTGTTTCTCGACATGTTCTTTCTTGTGGTATTTTTTGTTTTCCGACAGCGCGACTCTTTATCGATATTTCATAGCCCGAGAAAATATTTTATTTTTTTTATATCACCCTGACGGCCATCCAAAGAAAAATAACAATGGTTTTATATGTTTCTAGATACGTTCTTTCTTGGGGTATTTTTTGTTTTCCGACAGCGCAACTGTTTATCGATATTTCATAGCCCAAGAAAATATTTTATTTTTTTTATATCATCCTGACGGCCATCCAAAGAAAAATAACAATGGTTTTATATGTTTCTCGATACGTTCTTTTTTGTGGTATTTTTTGTTTTCTGACAGTGCAACTCTTTATCGATATTTCATAGCCCAAGAAAATATGTTATTTTTTTTAATTTCACCCTGACGGCCATCCAAAGAAAAATAACAATGGCTTTATATGTTTCTCGACGTGTTCTTTCTTGTGGTATTTTTTGTTTTCCGACAGCGCGACTCTTTATCGATATTTCATAGCCCGAGGAAATATTTTATTTTTTTTATATCACCCTGACGGCCATCCAAAGAAAAATAACAATGGTTTTATATGTTTCTAGATACGTTCTTTCTTGGGGTATTTTTTGTTTTCCGACAGCGCAACTGTTTATCGATATTTCATAGCCCAAGAAAATATTTTATTTTTTTTATATCACTCTGACGGCCATCCAAAGAAAAATAACAATGGTTTCGTATGTTTCTCGACGTGTTCTTTCTTGTAGTATGTTTTGTTTTCCGACAGCGCGACTCTTTATCGATTTTATCGATATTTCATAGCCCGAGACAATATTTTATTTTTTTTATATCACCCTGACGGCCATCCAAATAAAAATAACAATGGCTTTATATGTTTCTCGACGTGTTCTTTCTTGTGGTATTTTTTGTTTTCCGACAGCGCGAGTCTTTATCGATATTTTATAGCCCAAGAAAATATTTTATTTTTTTTATATCATCCTGACGGCCATCCAAAGAAAAATAACAATGGTTTCATATGTTTCTCGACGTGTTCTTTCTTGTAGTATTTTTTGTTTTCCGACAGCGTGAGTCTTTATCGATTTTTTATAGCCCAAGAAAATATTTTATTTTTTTTATATCACCCTGACGGCCATCCAAAGAAAAATAGCAATGGTTTTATGTTTCTCGACATGTTCTTTCTTGTGGTATTTTTTGTTTTCCGACAGCGCGACTCTTTATCGATATTTCATAGCCCGGGAAAATATTTTTTTTTTTTTATATCACCCTAACGGCCATCCAAAGAAAAATAACAATGGTTTCATATGTTTCTCGACGTGTTCTTTCTTGTAGTATTTTTTGTTTTCCGACAGCGCGAGTCTTTATCGATATTTTATAGCCCAAGAAAATATTTTATTTTTTTTATATCACCCTGACGGCCATCCAAAGAAAAATAACAATGGTTTTATATGTTTGTCGACATGTTCTTTCTTGTGGTATTTTTTGGTTTCCGACAGCGCGACTCTGTCGATATTTCGTGAAAATATTTAATTTTTTATGTATCACCCTAACGGCCATCCAAAGAAAAATAACAATGGTTTCATATGTTTTTCGACGTGTTCTTTCTTGTGGTATTTTTTGTTTTCCGACAGCGCGACTCTTTATCGATATTTCATAGCCCGAGGAAATATTTTATTTTTTTTATATCACCCTGACGGCCATCCAAAGAAAAATAACAATGGTTTTATATGTTTCTAGATACGTTCTTTCTTGGGGTATTTTTTGTTTTCCGACAGCGCAACTGTTTATCGATTTCATAGCCCAAGAAAATATTTTATTTTTTTTTTATATCACTCTGACGGCCATCCAAAGAAAAATAACAATGGTTTCGTATGTTTCTCGACGTGTTCTTTCTTGTAGTATGTTTTGTTTTCCGACAGCGCGACTCTTTATCGATTTTATCGATATTTCATAGCCCGAGACAATATTTTATTTTTTTTATATCACCCTGACGGCCATCCAAAGAAAAATAACAATGGCTTTATATGTTTCTCGACGTGTTCTTTCTTGTGGTATTTTTTGTTTTCCGACAGCGCGAGTCTTTATCGATATTTTATAGCCCAAGAAAATATTTTATTTTTTTTATATCATCCTGACGGCCATCCAAAGAAAAATTACAATGGTTTTATATGTTTCTCGATACGTTCTTTTTTGTGGTATTTTTTGTTTTCTGACAGTGCAACTCTTTATCGACATTTCATAGCCCAAGAAAATATGTTATTTTTTTTTATTTCACCCTGACGGCCATCCAAAGAAAAATAACAATGGCTTTATATGTTTCTCGACGTGTTCTTTCTTGTGGTATTTTTTGTTTTCCGACAGCGCGAGTCTTTATCGATATTTTATAGCCCAAGAAAATATTTTATTTTTTTTATATCATCCTTACGGCCATCCAAAGAAAAATAACAATGGTTTTATATGTTTCTCGACGTGTTCTTTCTTGTGGTATTTTTTGTTTTCCGACAGCGCGACTCTTTATCGATATTTCATAGCCCGAGAAAATATTTAATTTTTTTTATATCACCCTAACGGCCATCCAAAGAAAAATAACAATGGTTTCATATGTTTTTCGACGTGTTCTTTCTTGTAGTATTTTTTGTTTTCCGACAGCGCGAGTCTTTATCGATATTTTATAGCCCAAGAAAATATTTTATTTTTTTTAGATCACCCTGACGGCCATCCAAAGAAAAATAACAATGGTTTTATATGTTTGTCGACATGTTCTTTCTTGTGGTATTTTTTGGTTTCCGACAGCGCGACTCTGTCGATATTTCGTGAAAATATTTAATTTTTTATGTATCACCCTAACGGCCATCCAAAGAAAAATAACAATGGTTTCATATGTTTTTCGACGTGTTCTTTCTTGTGGTATTTTTTGTTTTCCGACAGCGCGACTCTTTATCGATATTTCATAGCCCGAGGAAATATTTTATTTTTTTTATATCACCCTGACGGCCATCCAAAGAAAAATAACAATGGTTTTATATGTTTCTAGATACGTTCTTTCTTGGGGTATTTTTTGTTTTCCGACAGCGCAACTGTTTATCGATATTTCATAGCCCAAGAAAATATTTTATTTTTTTTATATCACTCTGACGGCCATCCAAAGAAAAATATCAATGGTTTCGTATGTTTCTCGACGTGTTCTTTCTTGTAGTATGTTTTGTTTTCCGACAGCGCGACTCTTTATCGATTTTATCGATATTTCATAGCCCGAGACAATATTTTATTTTTTTTATATCATCCTGACGGCCATCCAAAGAAAAATAACAATGGTTTTATATGTTTCCCGATACGTTCTTTTTTGTGGTATTTTTTGTTTTCTGACAGTGCAACTCTTTATCGATATTTCATAGCCCAAGAAAATATGTTATTTTTTTTATTTCACCCTGACGGCCATCCAAAGAAAAATAACAATGGTTTTATATGCTTCTCGATACGTTCTTTTTTGTGGTGTTTTTTGTTTTCTGACAGCGCAACTCTTTATCGATATTTCCATACCCCCAACGAACAAAGCCGTAACTAAAGTTACAGCTATTTTCAGTTATAGGTGTAGGCGTATTCAGCATTAAAAACTGATGCTGACGATGAAAAAGCCGTATTTCTAGACCAAGTAGTTACGAAGAAATCTACTTGAAAAAAGTTGCATTTCGACTTGAATATTAAATAAAAATTTCATTAGTTTGGCTCTCCTGAAATATGGTGAAAATTGAGTTACGTCTTTGTTCGTTGGGAGTGTCGATTTCATAGCCCAAGAAAATATTTTATTTTTTTTATATCACCCTGACGGCCATCCAAAGAAAAATAACAATGGTTTCATATGTTTCTCGACGTGTTCTTTCTTTTGGTATTTTTTGTTTTCCGACAGCGCGACTCTATCGATATTTCATAGTCCGTGAAAATATTTAATTTTTTATGTATCACCCTGACGGCCATCCAAAGAAAAATAACAATGGTTTCATATGTTTCTAGACGTGTTCTTTCTAGTGGTATTTTTTGTTTTCCGACAGCGCGACTCTATCGATATTTCATAGCCCAAGAAAATATTTTATTTTTTTTATATCACCCTGACGGCCATCCAAAGAAAAATAACTATGGTTTCATATGTTTCTCGACGTGTTCTTTCTTTTGGTATTTTTTGTTTTCCGACAGCGCGACTCTATCGATATTTCATAGTCCGTGAAAATATTTAATTTTTTATGTATCACCCTGACGGCCATCCAATGAAAAATAACAATGGTTTTATATGTCTCTCGACATGTTCTTTCTTGTGGTATTTTTTGTTTTCCGACAGCGCGACTCTTTATCACCCTGACGGCCATCCAAAGAAAAATAACAATGGTTTTATATGTCTCTCGACATGTTCTTTCTTGTGGTATCTTTTGTTTTCCGACAGCGCGACTCTTTATCGATATTTCATATCCCGAGAAAATATTTTATTTTTTATATCATCCTGACGTCCATTCAAAGCAAAATAAAAACGGCTTCATAGGTTTCTGGATGTGTTTGTTCTTCCTTGAAGTAATTTTTGTTTATCGGCAGCCCAACTCTTTATCGATACTTTCCTTAATACGCGAATTGATAACCATGTTATCATTATCTAATAATGTGTAGAGCAATGCTGTGTTGTGCTGGTGAAGAAATTAACAAGGTACTAGGAACCAGAATTTAAATATCTTAAAATATGTTTGGATTCATAATTAATGTATACATAAGTATTTATTCTCTTCCTTTCTTAGCTCATTTCGGCGAAAATTCGGTTTCAATTCATTCATCAATATTTTCACCTCGACTTTTTCAATTTTTGATCACATTCAAATTTTCCTGATCTGTATCCCCAATCAAAATCATGGATGACTTACAATTTCATGAAAGATCACAATGCTTCAAACTATTATTGGGCGAAAACTATTTACGTATTTGTTATTGATCTGGCAACACTGTGTGCAATTCACGCTACATCCGAATGTCAGCGGTCCTCAAGTCTGAAACCGTGGCTGGAAAAGTGTGGCTAACTTCACGTAAATTTCTATCAATTATATTTTTCCATTCAGTTATTAAAAATTGGTACGTTTCACATGAGTGTCTAGCTCTAAAACCTGATTGGTTTCCTAAAAACAATTTGTTGGTATTAAAGTACTGAATTAATTGATGATATACAGACAGTTCTAACACTTTTTCAAGAGGTAGTATATTTAATGGCCCAAAACTTTAAATTGATCGGGAAACACACCAGTTCTAAGTGATGTGTTAATTAAATTTAATATTTCGTATCCAACTACATCAAAACTCATTTAAAAAGTTACTATTTGAAATTTCTGCTTTATTAGTTTTATCAGGAGAGAATATAATATTTCTTAGTTTAAATTGTTAAAGGCGCGAATTCAGTGAAATTAGTTGATATAACGTGGTACCTAGTCATGTGTCCACTGCTGTTCATTTTGAAAAACTGATCTTATTTCATTTATACTATGTATAAAATATGAATTGAAATTATTAGCAATGTCTAGTTCCTTATTTAAAATCACATTTTGATGATTATAATCTCTAACTGAATACGGCTAACAACATCTTGTTTTGGTTTAACAATTTCTTTAAGATACTTCCACATTTCCTTACTATTATTTTTATTGTTATCAATAGTTTGTTCATAATATAATCTCTCTTTTTTCTTCAGTAAACCAACATATTGATTTCTAACGTTCTTCTTCAAGACCACCCTCACAATGTCTAAAATTCTAATATGCACTATCATGCTAACGCCTTTTTTCTTTAATTTCATCATCAAAGTAAGGTACGTAATTACTTTTGAGATATATCGTTTTTACAGGGGCAATTTCATTAACAATTGTTGACACATTATGAATCAATTCATGTAAAATATGATATACATCAACTGAATTATTGTTCCAATTACAAGAGATTACTTAATTGCATATTTATATTATGATACCCTTGATCTGCAAATTTTCTCGTAGTGATTTTTTTTCAGGCAATTGAAAGTGCTCAGTGGATAAATTAATGGATATAATGCTAAGCTCAGAAATGTTTGAATTATTTCATGTTAAATATGTTCGACATCAACTGAATTATTGTTCCGGTTACAACAGATTAATCGCATATTTATATTATGATACCCTTGATCTGTTAATTTTCTAAAAGTGATTGATTTTTCAGGCAATTGAAAGTGCTCAGTGGATAGATTAATGGATATAATGCTAAGCTCAGAAATGTTTGGTTCATTTACAGCTGCTCTAACATTATCTTAATTAGTACCAACATAACCAAATACAGTTTTTGAATCACCACAATATCTAGTATAATCACTAACAACTTGATCCAACCCATACATATTAAATATTGTTTTTATTTTCTGCTCATAATATTCGTTACTAAAAAAATTTAAATTAAAATCACCAATCAATACACATATTTTACCATCAGCAAATATTATTTCTACCACATCCTCTACAGCATCAATAAAAAGAGACTTATTGGAACTTGGAGACCTGTGGAGACCCCCAATGTTCCATAGATATTCTTGCAAACTCTCACCTGATTTTTGAGTGCGCGTTTTCTAATTTGAGCCCGATATAGTTGTTCTCGATGTTGATCGCCATACCGCAACTCTAATGCAGTAATCAGGTCTTTATATTTATTTTGCTGTTCGATGCGTATCGTCTGCAACATACCCAAAGCTGGCCCTCTCAAAGCTACTATAAGTGCCGTAGCTTTTTCTTCTTCGCCCCATCCATTAGCCACTGCTGCGGCTTCAAATTGTCGACGATACATTGACCAAGACGACTGTCCATCAGATGTCGGTGGTTTTACGGAAATTCCTGATGCGGCAACCCTGTCTCGACGATCTTGGTTATTGAGGAGAGCTATCTGGTTTTCGAGTCCTTTCACCTCCTCTCGCACTGTATCCACTTTCTTAATAAGTTCATCGTCAATTTTCTTGACGTCTTCCTCTATTTTTCCTTTCAGTTCCTCCATTCGTACTTCGGTTTTCTGTAGAACGTGTTGAAAGAACTTGTCTTGATGTTCTAGAACCTTCTGGAAGTCTGTTTTCCTTTGTTTTCCTATTCGTTCCAATTCATTCTTTTGTTGTTCGAGAATTTTCTGGAGTGCTTCTTCTTGTTCTTGTTTTTCATCTTCTCGTTCTTTTCTCTGTTCTTCGAGAATTTTCTGGAGTTCTTCTCGTTCTAGTTTTTCCTTTTATCGTTCTTGTTTTTCATCTTCTCGCTCTTTTCTCTGTTCTTCGAGAATTTTCTGGAGTTCATCTCGTTCTTTCTTTTCTTTTTCTCGTTCTTGTTTTTCATCTAACCGTCGCATTTCCTCTTCTCGTTTTTCATCTTTTCGTTCATTTCTCTGTTCGTCGAGAATTTTCTGGAGTGCATCTTCTCGTTCTTTCTTTTCCTCCTGGCTCCGCTTTTCCTCTTCTTGTTTTTCCTCCTGGTGCCTTCTTTCCAAATCCGCAAATTGATTTGATAGTTTATCACACCACTGACCACTGACGGACACCACTGATACGTTTTGCTAAATAATAATGCCGAGCACACTACTAAACTGTTTATTTTCTAACTTCACTAAAAAAAACTAATTAAACACTTCTATACTTCTTCAAAAAAACTTCTTATCACTTCTTCATAATCTTATTCCTAATCTTCTTAATCCTCATTCCAGTTATACTGCCTAAGCAAGACCCCCGTATTTGAAAAAAAAATCGAAATTTGAGATATTTTGGCTATGTATGTTTGTCATCATAAATAATACTTCCACCAAGTGAATATCCCGTATTTTTGCCCAAACGTTATAAGATCATCAACTTTATTACCAGTATATTCATTATCGGCATGGATTCCTATGCAAAAGTCACGTATTTTCATCGTCCTAAGCAAGAACGCGGTATTTTCCTTCAAATACGGGCATTGTTCTTAGGATAAACAGAACACGGGGAATTTTCGCACACGTGCGTAGTTACTCAAAACAACCGGGGTTTTCGTTGAGTAATTGGATTATTTTATTCTGAACTCTAGTAGATGAGGGTGTGTAAAAACAGTTGGACGATTTTCAACTTTGGAAGGATTGTTCTTCTGTCGTCAAAAAGAAAAAGAATGATCCATACCTTTCCAATATTTCCCAAATTTTAGTAAGTACGAAAAGGGGAATACTTTCTTCATTATAAATGCCGAAAAACTGAAGAATGGAAAAATGTTGATTTTCTCCAAAAAAAATTTGAAAATGTCATTCCAATGCCCAAACCAAGAGAACAGGCTGTTGGGTTTGAAAAATCGAAATCCCAAAATATTCTTAAAAAGTTAGGAAATATTATACCAGAAAATAGAAAACAATTTTGGCAAGAACTTCCAGTAAAAAGAACAGACACTTGAATAAACATTATTATATCATTTGCATTTTCTTATTCGTTGTATAACAGTGAAGTACAAATATATATTTCCTATTTGTTGGTTTGGTAATAAATATACTTTCCAACCTACAACTTTTTTTTCAACATGCCCACTTAATATACACATAATAACCTAGGCAATTTCACCGTAAAAGATATTTAAGTAATAATACAGGGATTTTGTTTAGTTTGTATTTCAATTTGGGATTGCCAGATGACCCGTATGAGATTTTTTTAATAATTCTATAAGAAAATATTTATTTTGACACAAGTATCCTATTTAATACATGATTACCTATTTTGGATTATTTGTATGACCTCAATCTTGAGCAGTATTATTGATTTCATTTGAATAGCGATTTACTCGGAAACATTAATTATTCACATACGGGGGTCTTGCTTAGGACGGCAGTATATAGGTACATTTGTGCTGACTAGATCTTTCGCGAAATTTCCTGGAATACTCTGGACAGAAGGCCGTCCAAATAATCACTTCTTAGAACCTAAATACCTGCGACGCTTCGTCAACACATTTGTATGCGATTTGTTTTTTTATGGATCTCTCAGCGGCGTAGATAGGGGAATTTTTATCAATCTCGTAACAATACATACAAAAACTATTTTGCACTAAAAAAATTTTAAGGCGTGTTTTAAAAACTTTAAGCGTCAAGTTTGATTTAATATGTTCAGACAGATGATTAAAAATGTGTGGACTTACATAGTTGGTTGAATTTTGTGTTGTTTTGTATTTTCCAACTTGTGTGTGAATTAAGCCTTTTTGTCGTGTATTCATGTTATGAATATCCTTAATGAGTTTGAAACGGGTTATGTTACAATAAATATAACACGCAATTTCGAATATGTATAAACTAGCAAGAGTTAAAATACTGCTAGATTTAAAGATTAATTTGCATGTTTCTCTACAAGGTATGTTGAAAATGCACCTTAAGGTGGGCGTCTAATGTCGTGTATTGCGAATTTTAATTGCGTTGAGAAACGGTTACACTTAGAGAGCTGAAATTTGGTAGGTGAACTCAAAAAAGATTGGAGTACACAGTGAATATATTGAGATTTTTTTCATTTCGAAAAGTGAGATTATTTTGGTCAGCAATTGAGGAAAATAAGCCAACAATGGATTCTGTTTTATGCCAACCTAAATATTGATAAAAATAGTGCAATTTCCGATTGAAAACGAACCTCCAGACAATATCGTTTGGGAGAATAATTCCAAGTTAGAAATGGACTAGGAATATCCAAATTCGAACATATGGCGCGAAACAGTTCCTACTTTACCAACATTCTTACTCATTTTTTAGTTCGGCAGTTTTCGGATAGAAAGCGCCATTGTATATTTCATTCATTCAATTTACTCAATGAGACGGAATGTGATTTTGATAACATTGGTAGGAGGAGCCAGGTCAAGAAAATGAAATAAAGAAAGACGTTGTGTTGTTTCGGATTCCTATATCAATCATAAGCGTATCATGGAGTGCTATTTGAGGATGCATAAATAAAAATCAACAATCGATGACGGGATCCGGAGTTTCAATCTATATGTAATACAACGAAACTTTTCCTAGCACATGCGAAGTAATTTCTCTAAACTTCTTGCTGAGGATAGTGTACATCTCGCAGTTAATTTATTCAATATTTTTGAAAACGCTGACATTTTTTCAAGATTTTATTGAACGTGCATATTCTGTTTCTTTGTTCATTCATTTGTATATTGAGGTGAAATCTTGCAAGTGAATTTTGACCCACTTATAGTTGCCCGATCATCATGATATTGGGCAGGTGTTTACGATTCCAATGACAATGTATTATGAAGGGTCATGTAGAGCTATGTGGATTATTTTGAGTTAGGGATTAATCATTTTAGAGGTAGAAAGAAATAACTTTTGAAATGTTCCTGTCTCTACAGGGCGAGCTACAAAAATGTTTGAATGTCTAACGCCAAATACGGAAAAAAGTGTTTGCCAGTGGATTTTTCTTGATTTATAATACTATGAAAATTATCGATTGACATCGAATATATCTATTAGTTATGGTGTACCTACTTACAGGGTGATGAAGAAAACGCTTTTTTAACTCGTTTTTGGACTTCTCGCCAAAATGTGGTTTTTCCGTTGACCATTTCAAAGCATATTCTACAGATGAAGTTAACGAACTGTTCTGAATACATTTCACAGAGTGAGCAAAAAAAATTATGAATTATGGAAGATCATATGAGTGGACTGTTTGATATTTCACAGAGAATAAAGGTAAACTATTTTCTACTTTTACGTGACTCGATACAGAGTGAGCCCAAAAAGACGAATTTTCGAAAATGAGCGAATATTGATTTTATTTCTGTTGAAATGAAAGCAATTGATATATTGCATATTTCACATTACATTTCCGAAATTGTCTACTTATGGTTGGACAAAATAACATTGACACATTGGAGACTATTATTGGTGGAATTTGCGTTGATTTTTGAATATGACATTCTATAGAGAAGGATGATAATTTTTTGTGTAACTGTAGAGGAACTGAGTTATCCCAAAGAGAGTTATTTTTGAAACCTTCTGGAGGTAATCCAGTCGTAGAATAAATACATTCTTGAGACTTCTACAAAATATCCAAATCGCTTAGTGTTTCTTTTAACCTTCAAAGAGTGAAAGCAGCTGCAAGCGCATGCGTTTATACAAATGTCATCAGTACAGCAGAGCCAAGTAACAAGATTGTCGGAATTCAAGAAAACTCCAAACAACTACAGGCGTCAATTCTGAATTAGCATTGAATACTTTTGGTTCTAACTTTTGTCTATCCGTGTAGACACATGTAATCTGAAAAGTACAATGCCTTCAAGGCTTTTGCGTCAACAAAAATGAAATAAATTCCGTTTTATTATAGATTTCTAAGAATTCGTTCTTTTGGGCGCACCTGTCATTCAAAAGAGTAGACGAAACATGATCTTTATTCACATCACAGACCCCTTACCGATGATTTTACAAATTAATTCTACTGAATTAAAAAAGAAAATTCTGATAATAATGAAACAAAGAAAAAATACTACAATGAATTTGACAAAAAATTAAAAACTCTAAACAGAAAAATGAGAAGATATTTTTATGATCAAACCTCGGATCAACCCGATGTCTACAAACCTATAAAGGAACTGATAAAATGCAAGTCACTAATTACCGACCAATACCGCTGGTGAATCATTTCGCAAAAGTTGCCGAGAAAATACTCAAAAATCTGGGTGGGAAAGTATCTAGAAAAATATAAAGTACTTTCTGATAAATATTTTGGTTTCTGTGATGGTAAATCTGCACAGAACGCACTTATATTCCAAAAATAATCAGAGAAACAAACAAAGCAAGTTGAAAAGAAGCTTGAAAAAATTTCAATGTTTTTCGAAAAACCACAAATTTTTTAAATATTGAATTCACTGCCAGATGTGCACTACCACCAGGAAGAAATTACTACCTACTACCGTTGGTTTTAAGAAGGATTTGCTGATATTGCGGCACCCCTACATAAGATGACAGAAGACCGAGTCAAATTCGCCTGGTCTAACGAAAGTGAACGGGCTTTTGGATAATTGAAAGTTGCTTTATGTTCCAGTCCGATTTTAAGTTTTCCACGTCAAAGAGGCCTGGTCGTTTTGGACACAGATGCCAGTAATAATGGGATTAGAGCCGTACTATCACAAGAGCAAGATGGCCAGGTAAAAGTGATTGAGTTTTACAGCAAGGCACTGACCAAACCAGAAGGAAATTATTGCGTAAAAAGGAAGGAACTACTGGCAATAATCAAGAAGAATTCAGAAGTTTCGGAAATATAGTAGTCCACTGACAGTGTTGTTGCTCTCTACCTAAAACCCGTATTTAAGTGTGAAGTAACAACGTTTAAATTATGATTTCTGCACCAGAGCAACTAAATAGTGAGTGCCGTATGTAGATTTGGTCAATGTAATCTTTTTGTTAAAAGATCCATGAAAATAGTGGTTAATAATCATTCTATCTCAAACTTGGAATCTACGCAAAAACGGTCCCACCTTAAAAAAAGCCACTCACTTTCGGATATAGTAAGTATTCCAGTGCCGTAGACTTCAAAGAGGTAAAATTATATTCAATCGAAAACTATGAAGAACTTCGAATGTTGTAAATCAAAACCTTTCCCTAATTCCTACTATATATGCATAATATGCTTCAAGGTTTATCACAAAAGTTGTGTTCAAAAAGACAAAAATAGCTTCACCTTTGTGAAGGACTTTCAATTGAAGTGTTGTGATAATGCTCATAATGGTTTCGATAGGAGTATCTTGGAGCGAACTGTTAACGAACTGGAAGAAAGCAGTATAAAGAGAGATGCTTGCATAGAAATTTTGTTAAAAAAAAATGAAATATTTCTGAAGGAAGTTACCCAATGGGAAGATGAATTAAATGAAACTATTAGACAACAAGAAGAAATGGCTAATAGTGAGATTTATTTGATAATTGTGATGCCACTGAAACGAAGTTCACCTGCACAGAAAAAATTCGACAACTGCCTCGACTCAGTCAACTATAAATACCCGTGAAACAACAATGCAAACTGTTGACATCTCTGGGGATACTGAACATCCAACTGAAACTAGGATGATCGAAATGACGAAGAATGCTGTAAATATATCAAAAACCCCTCTCTTCGAAAGTTCTTATCTTATGTGATGAGTTAGGTTATGGTTTAGGAAAATCCTTGACCAAATCCATTGGTAATAAATTCACTATTGAAACACTCATTAAGCCAGAGGCTTATTTTATGAATGTTATTGAAGATATTATCAATCTAGGTTATGGTTTAGGAAAATCCTTGACCAAATCCATTGGTAATAAATTCACTATTGAAACACTCATTGAGCCAGGGGCTTATTTTATGAATGTTATTGAAGATATTATCAATCTATCGGCTAATTTTGGACTTGATGACTGCATAATAGTACTTGCTGGCTCAAATGATTTTCAAAACAAAAAATATCCGTTATTTAGAGAAATCAATAGTAAGATCAAATGTTGTAGTCATACGAATATCATATTCTCATATATACCAAATGGTTATGTTAATTTTAGTGATTTTATTTACAAATTCAACATCAAATCAAATGTACTCATATAAATTGGATCATTATCTCTTTCCTTGACTTGAATAATGTGAGAGGCTCGAGGATAAGCAGGGGTGAGATTGTTAAAAAAATTATGAATATTATATTAAGAAAGAAACAAATAAAAAATTTGAAATTTTCCCCAGTCAAGACCGTGATCACTGAATCTTTTTTAGACCCTTCTTTAAACAGAATCGAAAATGTCTAATTGAAGAACGAAACTCAATACCTGCTAATTTATATGAAAAATCTGCTTCTAAGAGTTCAGTCGAAAACCCTGACTGTAACTCCCTTACCCTAGTTATACTAAATATTCAGTCTCTTCGTAATAAAATAGATGAACTTTATTTATTTTTGAATGAAATCGACTTCCCCACAGTACTCTTGCTTACTGAATATTGGTGTAATAAAATGTAACCAATCTGCATTCCTGACTACACAGAAATATCAAGATACTCAAGAAACTTTTCCAATCATGGTGGTACTGTAATACTGATAAGAAACGCAGCACTCACTGATTTGACTTTTATTCAAGTTGACAAGTTCCAAGGCATATCCGAGGACAAAACATTTGAGTTTTCGTTATGCTACTGCAAAAAACCTAACTTATATATTTAATGCATCTACCGTTCTCCCTCGGTTGATGTGAATGTTTTTTTTGATAATGTCACTTCTCTGTTATCTGGTTTATCTGCTAACTCTTCTATTGTACTGACTGAATATTTCAACATTAATTACAACAATGAGGAATCCATCGATACGGACTCACTTAAAAACTTACTCTTAACTTTTAACTTGAGTATGCATATTGACTCGGATACACGTTATTCTCAATACTCCAATACTTGTATTGACTATATTTGTAGTAACTATGATGTGAGGAGCGTATCATGTTCAGTGATACCGTCTGGATTATCTGATCATGAGGCAGTAACCTGCTCTATGCTGCTTGACTCATTGAATACAAAAAGGAAATGTAAATCAGGCAGACTTTACGGTAGAGCAAACTATAACAGGTTTTATCAGAACTGCCTTAAGATTAATAAATTGGGAGGATGTTTTGTTACAAAATGACCCCTTTCTCACATTTCACAATGCGTTATTGAATGTATTCGATAAATCATTTCCCATACAAAAAATTAAAATAAAACAAAAAACCATGGATCACATCAGGTTTGAAGATTTCTTCAAAAAACTTACGCTCATTGCATACCATACGGAAGTTTACTGATAATCAATGCTTTCATGACTACTTCAATACCTACCGCAAAATATATAGATCTACCATTAAGAGAGCAAAAGAAAGCCACTATGTCAATAAAATCGATAAATCATGCAATAAAATGAAAGAAACTTGGTCTATTATTAGTGATATCATGGGTAAATCTGAATCTAAAGAAAATATGTCGATATTGCTCAAAAACTGTGTGAGAAAATTAATGTTCCATATGATCCCTTGATGCATCTAGTAGGTATCAATATCGAGGAAAACCTAATTCTATATAATACAATTATTGATGAATTAGTTGAAATAGCGAGGAAAATAAAAAATAAAAACGCAACTGGCTATGATGGAATCTCGATTAAAATCATCAAAAATCTTCCAATCAATGTACTTGACACATTTGTATCTATCATCAATGCCTCATTTCACAGAGGAATTTTCCCTGATTTCCTGAAAACTTCAGTTGTCATCCCAATTCACAAAGGTGGAGGTTTAGATGATCCCTCGAACCTTCGCCCAATCTCCCTCATTCCAACTATGGCCAAACTTATTGAAAAATTGGTGAAAATACGCTTAACTTACTTCCTAAAACGCCACAATATATCAAGTGAAAATCAGTTTGGTTTCCAAAACAGTAAAAATACGCATGATGCCATTTTTTCGTTTCTATACGATGTGTATTCAAAGTTGAATTCCGGTAATGTAGCTGCTGCGGTATTTTGCGATTTGTCGAAGGCGTTCGACTGTGTTGCCCATAAAATCTTATTGAGAAAACTCCACCACTATGGGTGCAGAGGAACCACGTATAAGGTTCGAATCATATCTATAAGATAGGAATAAAATGGTGAGAACAACAGAACTATCTGGAAAGAAGGATATAAAGTCCGGAGTGCCTCAAGGTTCGGTTCTTGGTCCCATTCTGTTTTTATTATATATTAATGACCTGACCTCCTTAAACATATCTGGGAAATTTACACATTTGCGGATGACACCACGATACTATGGAACAGCAATAACTCTAACACCTTACCACTTAATATCAACTGATATGAAAAAAAATAAGGAATGGTGTGATGCAAATTTATTATCCTTCAATACAACAAAAACAAATGTCATTTCATTCAGATGTACTCTTGAAGACCTTCCACTCAGTGATAATGGACTGATTGAGAACAAGTCTATAACTAAGTTTCTAGGTATCAATATCGATAATAAGCTCAAATTTGACGGGCATATCAAGCACCTTAAAAGTAAAATCTCGTCCGGGTGTTATGCAGTGAGGGTAACTTCATTGAATCTGGGATCTAAAATAGCCAAAACTGTGTACTACGTCGCAATAGAGTCCAATTTACGCTATGGAATACCTTTTTGGGGAGTTTGTAATTCATCTGCACTTCAATCAGTCCTAGTAAGTACTACAGAAAAGAGCCATAAGGTATATGTGTAATCTTAAACCTAGGGATTCAAGTAGAAACACATTTGTTGGGGAAAAAATATTAACGGTAGTCGCGTTATTCATTTTAGAATCAGTTTTCCTCGTTTACAAGAACGTGTCATTGTTCGAGGTTTAACGCAGTCATTACAACACCCGTTCAAACCTGTCGAAATTGCCAATTCCCTCAACAAATTTGATTAAAGATTCGATTTTTTATAATGGGGTCAAGATGTTCAATCACCTACCCTCAGACATAAGGGGGGCGAATAGTAGCATTATAAACTTTAGATAAATTATTAAAAAGTTTTTGGCCGAGGCCCTATTACAGTTTGCAGGAGTATTATAATGATAAATTTGAATGACAAGGCGTATATTTGCATCTATGTAAATTTTTAAAGTGTAACGTTACTATTAAGTAGGTGTGTTTGTGTTTATATGTATATGTGTTTTTTATATATATATATTTGTGTATAACTGTATATGCATGTATATATTTTAGTTTAGTTTTGTCGCTCATAATACTGTATAAATTTAACACTTATTGTAGCTGTTTTTATATATATTTTTTTCTATCATTTACCTTTTTCTAATCTACCGGGTGACCACGAGGTGAGGTACGCCCCCCAATTTTTCTATAGTTTTGAAGATACAGGTTTCAAATTTGGCACGTCGATATATTACTCAAATACGCATATTTTGACTCCATAACTGAAAATTCACCACTTCCGGTTTAACCGGAAGTGACCCCAAACTTTTTTTTTCAAATGACACCCTGTACAATTTTTTTCATTATCAGGAAGAACACGCAATTTGTGATAACACTGTTCTCCAAAATTGAAAATCGGTTGAAAAATGGCGGAGATACAGTTGATTGTTCAATCGAACAAAGTTGGCCGTGAACATCAAACTCAAATCATCACAACTGACGAACGGCGTCAGCATTTACGAGAGGAAGGTTCGAGGTAAGATACAGCTGAAAATTGAGCTTCCCATGTAATTGCAGCAACCATATTTCCCATCAATTATCAAACTGCCATTTCTCAAATAGCAACATACTCTTTTCACATTGTTATGTTGAAAGATGATGAATTATCAGATTACTCGAATGAAAAGATTTGAAGAATTCCGAAAGGAATCGAAGATACGGGATGTTTCATTATGAGTGTTCTCAAAATTGACTATTCTTAAACATAGGCGGCTTGAACCTACGAAAGCTAAACAAAAATTCATATTTAAAAAAAATAGTGAAAATTTGCGGTACATTCTGAATAATAGAACATTGTGAGTTGTCGAAAAACATTCTACGGCGATGGAGCGAACTTTTTTCTCATTACTCGTATGCTAATCGTAATTGATGGTGGATTCATACAGCAGTTTTAAGATCGTTGTTGGAATAAATATTCCATTAACGAACATTCTTATGACTTCTTACTAGTGACTAAAAACTCATGAATTGGAACTGCTGTATAAATCCACCATAAGAATATACCTGCAGAGTAAAAAAAATGTATTAGATATTTATTCCAATTTCTAACATTTGATACAACTAATTTCTGAACGAAAAAAAAGGTATGAAGTAAATTGTTTATTGGTTCTGGTCACTTACTACACTAACAGAAATCAAAGTAATGAAAAAATGATTTACAAGTACTGTTCAAAATGTTCTCCATTATGTTCTCTGTACAAAATTGCACGTCTCACTATTGCTTCCATAACTCCATTTAACTGAGCTTGAGTAATACTTGCAATTGCTTCTCTAAGGCGATGTTCCAAATCCTCCCTTGATGTAGGACTAGAAGAGTAAACCTTGTTCTTCAGGTAACCCCATATGAAAAAATCCAGTGGCGTGTGGTCCGGTGACCTCGGAGGCCATCTTGTAGGACCATTCGTGCCAATCCATCGATTTGGGAATGTTTCATCTAGGTAACTGGTTACTATTCGGGAATTATGGGGAGTTGCACCATCCTGCTGGAAATACATATTTTGGTAGACGTCGAGAGGTAAATTCTCCATGAATCCTTCTATTTCGTTTCGTAGAAATCCCAAATAGCGTTGCCCATTCAACATATCATCAAATATTATGGGCCCAATGATTCGAGTTCCTATCAGACCTATCCACACGTTGAATCCAAAGCGTTCCTGAAAATTCCCTTGTCTTATGAGCCTGGGGTTTTCAGTTGCCCAGTATCTGGTGTTGTTTCTATTGAACATACCAAGATTCGTAAATCTTGATTCGTCGGAAAATATAATGTTTCTCGTCATATTCGGGTTCCTTATGTGGTTCTCAAGTAGCCAATTGCAATATTGGACCCTTCTTTGATGATCATTTTCGTAAAGGCGCTGATGTATCTGATATTTATACGGCTTAAACCCATGTTTTTTTAGAATTTTTCGAGCTGATTCTCGTCCAACTGGTAATTCATGTTCGATTTGTCGAAGTGATATGGTGGGATCTACATAAACAACAGCCAAAACATTAGTTTCCGTCTCTGCATCAATAATAAAACTATCCTGATCATGTACATTGTCATCTGGTTCTATCCTGAATTGCCTTTCCAAACGTGCGAAATAGTTTCTACTTGGTTGGCGTTGTCTGAGAGGGAATCGTTCACTGTAAAGAATGCAAGCCGCAGTTGCATTTTTTCTACACTCGCCATAAATTAGCAGTAAATCTACTTTTTCATTTCTAGTAAATTTTTTCTCCATCGGAATGTTTTTCAACAAGTTACAATTCTCTTGTATTGAATGAGTAGAACAAATTGTCACTTTGTTGACAAAATATGCTTTTTTGTTTAGCTTTCTTATGTTCAAAGCCGCCTTCGTTGAAGAACATTCAATTTTGGGAACACTTATATTGTATTTCTGGTTCCTTTCGGAATTCTTCAAATCTTTTCATTCGAGTAATCTGATAATTCATCATCTTTCAACATAACAATGTGAAAAGAGTATGTTGCTATTTGAGAAATGGCAGTTGTGAGCCTTTCTTTATGGGTACTAATCCGTTTTGAGGAAATGTTTGATAATTGATGGGAAATATGGTTGCTGCAATTACATGGGAAGCTCAATTTTCAGCTGTATCTTACCTCGAACCTTCCTCTCGTAAATGCTGACGCCGTTCGTCAGTTGTGATGATTTGAGTTTGATGTTCACGGCCAACTTTGTTCGATTGAACAATCAACTGTATCTCCGCCATTTTTCAACCGATTTTCAATTTTGGAGAACAGTGTTATCACAAATTGCGTGTTCTTCCTGATAATGAAAAAAATTGTACAGGGTGTCATTTGAAAAAAAAAGTTTGGGGTCACTTCCGGTTAAACCGGAAGTGGTGAATTTTCGGTTATGGAGTCAAAATATGCGTATTTGAGTAATATATCGACGTGCCAAATTTGAAACCTGTATCTTCAAAACTATAGAAAAATTGGGGGGCGTACCTCACCTCGTGGTCACCCGGTATATTCTTACTGTATTCACAAGCTTTGTCCACAAGATTTGCTCTTAGTGACAATGAAGTATATATATATATATATATTTTTTTTCTCCATACGGAATGTACCAGTCAGGCCCTGTCCTTGGAGCTCCGATACTACCGGAGGGCGCGCTGGTGTATCATTAACCCCAGCAAACACTCCCCACGTCCGTGGGGTGAGTGATTACTGGGTCCGAGAATTATGTGCCCTGAGTAAACGGAGTGAACCAAGAATAACGGCCTTCTGCATTCTTCCGGCTCAAAAGTCCACGGCCTCCCCGCTGTCTGGGAAGTATAACCGTGGAACAGACGATTTAGGATGCAAGCTCCTATGAGTATGCATCATTTTGCGAGTTTTTACGTCGAGTTGTCGCAGCTCTTCCTTAGTCCATTTCATTACTCCAAAGGAGTAAAGTAGAATCGGAACGGCAAGCATATTAGTTGCAGCAACTTTGTTCTTCTCCGACAGTTCTGAAGACCAGATCTGTCGGAGTTTGTGCTGATACTTTCCGCGGAGAGAGCTTTTGACAGTAGCTACCTCTTAGGTGTGGCGTTGTTCCACCCCTAGGTAGGTATACGTCTCTCCGGCATCCAGATGATGTAGGATGCTTCCGTCTACGAGCTGAACGTCCTCTCCGTATTCCTCGCATCGTCATCTTTTGAGATGAACCGTGGCACATTTGTCGATCCCAAACTCCATTCCGATAGCATGCGTGTACTCTTGCAACACCCTTAAGGACTGATGAAGGTCCTTCTCTCCGAAGGCATAAAGTTTAAGGTCATACATGTAAAACAGATGGGTGACCTTATGCCTCCGGTTGCTGGGGGTGCCGCAGTTGTATCCGCGGGTTTTCCGTAGTGCAACGGACAATGGCAGTAGTGAGATGCAGAAGAGAAGAGGACTAAGAGAGTCTCCTTGAAACACGCCCCTTCTAAAGATAACCTGCTCTGTTTGGACTCTGACTTGACCAGATGTTATGGTAAAGCGAGTCCTCCAGAGCGGCATCAGCTGTTCAATGCATCTCACTATTTGATCGGGTACCGCAAGGCATCTGAGCAAATGCATGATGAGCTCATGCGATGTTGTATCAAATGCCTTGCGATAGTCGATCCAGGCCATTGAAAGGTTACGCTTATACTGCACGGAGTCCTGCGTGATGCATCTATCGATCAGCAGGTTCTCCTTGCAGCCAGCGACCCCCTTCTTTAACTCTCTTTGCTCATATATCCGTTCATACACCGGCTCAACTGCAGAGAGTATTCGCATGTATAAGATGCGTGTAAACATCTTACAACATGCGTTCAAGCATGTTATCGGTCTGTAGTTTTTCGGATCGGACAAATCTCCGTTTTTGGGGATTAGCACGGTTCGCCCCTCGACAAACCAATCCGGAATCTGCTGCTCCCCATCTAGCCATGAGTTGAAAACTCTTGCTAGATGGTGGTGGGTACATAGAAATTTTTTCCACCAATAGTTATTTAGGCCATCGGGGCCTGGAGCAACAAAGTTTTTAGAGCCTTTCGAACTTCTTCCGAGGTTATCGGATTGCGCAGTTCATAGAGCTCAGGCTGACGAAGCCTCCTGCAGAATGCTTCGAACTGCGCTAGGGCTGGAGTATCTACGTTGAGTGGTTGCGGAAACTCATAAATGTTCTTCCAGAAGGTTTCTACCCGATCAGCCGCCGGCGGGTTATCCACAACACGTGGAGGCTCTTGGAATAGGCGAGAGGGTTTATCGCGATGCTCCTCGCCCGCCTCACCAGTGACTTTTTGCAGCCACCAGCATTCGTATCCTATCAAGACAGTGCTGTTTGATGGTCAACAGCACGCCCTGATTTAGTGTGTGGTGAACTCGTCTTAGATATGCGGCAATTCGCCGAACTGCGGGCGTGAAGGGCCTATTGGCCGCCACGTAGTCCGCCACACACTGGATACGAGATGCGTGTTGTCTCGCCGACTTGATCTCCGCTTGGGACAGGGCCTGAGCGGCGTCATACACGGCAGAGTTGATCTGCCAGATGTCAGCCTCTTCTGAAAGGACATCGTGAATCTCCGCATCCACCCGTGCCAGTTGTTATGGCTTCAGGGGCTTGGTGTGATGAAGCGCCCTGCGGGTTCTGATGCCTTCCGTAGGTAGAATAATTATTTATTATTATTAATATTATTATTTTTATTTTTATTAAGGCTGTAGACTA
The DNA here is from genome assembly GCA_958502065.1 of Chrysolina americana. Taxonomy (NCBI): domain Eukaryota; kingdom Metazoa; phylum Arthropoda; class Insecta; order Coleoptera; family Chrysomelidae; genus Chrysolina; species Chrysolina americana. The sequence continues at coordinate 38,044,178 of OY293420.1, forward strand.
CTTCCACAAATATCTATATGGAATAGAGTTCTTCGTTAGAACAGATCATGCAGCTTTGAAGTGGCTACTCGAGATGAAGACCCCTGAAGGACAAGTAGCAAGGTGGATTGAGAAGTTGAACCAGTATTACTTTAAGATAAAACATCGACCAAGACGATTGCAGATGCCTTGTCCAGAAGACCTTGTTCGGATACCTGTAAGCATTGTGAGCGAATTGAACGTCGCGAAGGAGTCAACCAAGTGAGACTAATGGTTGACGACAATTGGACCACAGCGAAAATGAGACAGGACCAAGAAAGTGATACAAGCATTGCGGATATTCTACAATGGAAGGAAAGTGGAGCGAAATGAACCACCTGGAAGAAAATCGCCTTACGATCACCAGCTTTCAAGGCATTGTGGACACAATGGGATTCCCTGGTTGTTGAGAATGGTCTATTGAAGAGAGCTTGGGAATCAGCCGACGGCAGAAAAGTGATTTCTCAATTGATTGTACCTATGTAGAGAATGAGTGATGTCTTGGAGGAGATTCATGGCAGCAAATCAGGTGGACCTCTTGGGTTGAAGCTTATGTCTTGCCTAATCAAGAAGCATCCACAGTTGCAAGAGCTCTGGTGGATAACATGTTTTCAAGGTTTGGTGTGCCAACGGAGCTACATTCTGATCAAGGAAGGAATTTTGAATCGAACCTATTCAAGGAAGTTTGTGAATTGATGGAAATTAGCAAGACCAGAACAACTGCCCTCCACTCACAGTCTGATGGCACGGTTGAAGGGTTCAACACGACTATGGATGAACATCTTTGCAAAGGAGTAGACGAGCACCAAAAGAACTGGGATCGACATCTTCCACTATTTTTGATGGCTCACAGGGCCTCTGTGCACGATTCCACAAAGCTTACCTCAGCCAGCATTATCTTCGGGAGAGAACTTCGGTTGCCTTGCGACTTGGTGTTTGGACCACCAAGTGCTGAAGAAGGAGAGATACAGGATTATGCAGACGAACTGCGAGATAGTTTGAATGGAATCCACGAATTTGTAAGAAAACGAAGATAACGATCGTATGGCCAATACTGGTGGATTTAAAGAAGGAGATCGAGTATGGGTGTACAACCCTCATCGAAAGGAGTGTCTCCCAAATTAAACCCATATTGGGAAGGACCCTATACGATAATAAAGAGAATAAACGACGTGGTCTATAGGATTCAACGCAGCCCGAGAGCAAAAATGAAGGTCGTTCACCTAGAAAGACTTAAACATTATAATTTAGACAATGACACATTGTTAGATCGGAACGATCAAAATTGAGAGGGGGATAAAAATCCCCTAGCTACGCCGCTGAGTCAACTCTGCAAGCGTTTTCATTTTGTCGATAATTAGTTCCTGGAAATGTGCAGATGATTTTCGGTAATGAATATTCAGGACAACGGAACTATCGCGAATGGTCTAGCCTACACGACTTGAGTATATAAGGCGAAACATTTCATTCGGAAGGGAAGTTTTAATGAAGAAGTGATAACGAAGTTGAAAAGTTTTTTGTAGAAGTTAATAATTGTTTGGAATATTTAGCTAGTTGTATACATAGATCTAAGTGTTTTATTAGTCAGTGAAGTAGTTGTATGTTTATAGTGACGGTAATAAAAACAGTTTAGTAGTGTACTCGGCGTATTATTTAGCAAATATCGTTACAATATCTAGTTATGTGAATCTTCCGATCTTCTTTCAACCAAATTCTACCCCCTCCCTGATTGTACAGAATAACCCAGAAAATTGCTATCTTTGCACCTAGAGTTGAATTTTCCTCCACCTGAATTCTTGTTGAAACAAGAAACTCTGCAGCCAAATTCTATAAAATGAGATAGACCTGGTTTCTTTACATTTGAAACTTCATACGGATTTTTTTCATTTAAACATCCTTGGGGATGTATCGGCCCAAAATGTAGGTAGTAAACCAGATTGCATGAATAGACATCTTACTGTATCTAGGATAGTGCTGTTTTTTCTTTCTGCAATTCCGTTTTGTTCTGGGTTATACGGACAAGTTTGACGTCTCGTAATACATCTACCATTCAGTAGATCTTCGATATTTTTGCTTGTACTCCGTTCCGTTACCCTATTGTATGCATTTGATTTTTTTTTCTGGTTCTCAACCATTGTAATGAAATTCTTGGTGATATTGAGTACTTCGATTTTGGATCTGATGAGCCTCACTTCACACCATCGAGAATAATCATCAACATGATGAAATATTTCGATTTCCCAATAGAATCCACCCTTATATTGGTTCACATACATCAGTGTGTATCAGTTCTAATAAATTACTGTTTCTGCGAGATTTCTTCGGGAACGGAAATTTTGACATTTTTCTGTGATAGCACACGTCGCATTTGAAGTTTCCATAACATCTTGACAATTTCAATTCCCAAAGATTTCTTTCCGGTCAGCGACGAGGAGATCTTCAGATTTCTCAGCCGACGATATCACATTTCGAGATTTCCTTAATTTCTCTATGAAAAAAAAAACTGAATTCAGGATACCATCAATCAATCAACTGACGGATGACGCGTGAACGTGCACGATTACCAGTGCTTATCAAATGTATGTACCTAGGACTATCAGGGTTCTCAATTAAGTACCTATCTGGAAGAAACCAGTTATCTTGTAGGATGATTTTATTTGTATCTACACTTGCAGAGGGTATTCGTTATGCAATGTGTGTACACCAGGAGAAATAAAATGAACTACTACGACCATCATTGAATCTCTTGTATTCTGCTCTTGGCGATCGTAACATGAGACAACACTGCATTAGCTAGACAAGTCCATACTTCAGTGGCGTTTCTATGGAGGTTGTCGTACAAAAAAAATATTTGAATCATCACGGGTAGCTCTTGAATTTAACAGGTGCTTTCGCACGACAGACCAGTACCACATTTAATTTTCGGTTAGTGACTAGTTCACCCTGTGTGTAAATCAGTAATGCCTTCGTTTCCTCATTAGGAAAAACCGAAAATTCGGTAAACGCTGGCACAGAATGTAATATTCCGGCATAATTACAAGGAAATGGGTCCTGCTGATTGGCAAATGTACTCACCAGTTCATAATACAAAAGTAAGCAGTGCTTATATTTGTAGTCTTCTTAACTAAAGCCTACTAATGGAGAATGAGTATTTCTTGTTAGTTGTACACTAAACATTTTCTACAGCTCTAATATATAATAGCGAAATTATTTCACAATGGAAATTTGTACTCCAAATTCAATTTTCACATGCCTGCTTTGCGAATTAAGTAGTTTATTTCTGAGACAGTAAGTTTTAAGTCACTTCCGTTGCTCATCATATGATTCAAATATTTCGGAAATCTAACCAAACAGAGCTGATGATCACCGCTCCATTGATCCTTCATCGGACAACGTGATTCACACCAGCCCCTGGACTCCGACGATTAGAAATGTTTTATAGAATCGAAATGTGACGTCATATTCAAAATATCGGTACTATGCTTCCCATTTGAAACGTTTGAATATGACGTCACATTCTCGACACATTTCGATGCTATGAAACATTTCTAATCATCGGAGTCCCAGTGGTGTATGCACAATGTATGGACAAATGTTGGAAAAGATCACCTCAACAAAAAAAGATAAAATTTGAAGAAAACTTTCCTCAAAGAAAATTGAAAACACGAGAGAAAGCTCAAATTGTTCATTGTTAAACATTATCCATAACTTTTGTTTACTCGAACAAAATGCTAGACGCAAAAAATCTTATGGGTTGAAATGCATCCTTGATGAAACATATTTAATACATATTTAATACATATTTGATACATATTTGATTCTTTCATATGTTTTGAGAAATTATGATCGAGGATTCAAATTGCCCATGAAGTAGTAGTAGTAGAAGCGGGGTGGTCGCTACTGCAGCCAGGCAAGTAGGCCCTTATGGACCATTTTTGCCATCCCCCCCTGTTTCGTCATCCATGACATGCTCTTATATCAACCTATCTCAGTCTCCAAGTCGTCTCCTCAAAATGAATCCTTAAACTATGTCTGTACGTGTGTGTGGGTGCTTGTCAAGGGAGCGAGTACTTTCAATCTGCCTATTCCTGAAAGTCCTGGTAGGGCTGGTTCTCAGTCGGGTGGTGCGGCGGCCGCGGGTGATTCTATCACCGGCTACCAGACTCGCAGTATCCGATTCGAGGCCCCTCCTCGGCTTCCATAGGAGACTAGTTCTCCAGTTCTCACCGCGAGTTCCTTCCATTCGCCTCCTCGTGAAAGTCCTGGTAGGGCTGGTTCTCGATTGGGTGGTGCAGCGGCCGCGGGCGATTCATTCACCGGCTACCAGTCCCACAGCACCCGATCCGAAGCCCCTCCTTGGCTCCCACCGAAGATCGGGGTTTCCAGTTCCCTCAGCGAGTTCCTTCGAACTGCCTCCTAGTGAAAACCCTGGTAGAGCTGGTTCTCAAACGAGCGGAGCAGCAGCCGCGGGTGATTCATCACCAGCTACCAGACTCTCAGCACCCAATCCGAGGCCCCTCCTTAGCTCCCACTGAGGGTAGATTTTCACGTTCTTGCATCCCTCTGTAATGTTTGAGTGGATATGTGTTAAGTGTCGGGGGAATATGTGTGTTTTTGACGTCGGTGTACGGTAAGCTGGGGCCCACGGGTCGCTACTCCCGTTGACTGCAACGCCTCAGCCACCCTTGGGATAATTGTCCATGAAAGCAGAATACATCAGATATCTTGATAGAGAGAGGATGAAGTATTAAATAGGCCGAGTATACATTGTACCGCCGTTGCTCAATTTCCTAACATATATTTCATTTGCCAATTGAATCAGCTGTACAGCATATATCCAGTTACAGATACCTATTTGTCTGGTTTAAATTTTGCTTCAGTCGATGCCTTTGACATCTGAACTGTTCTAGATCACCAATTGTTCTGGTGTTGGTTAGAAGCTATTAAATATTTTGAAATTAAAAATCTCCCAAGAATGGAATAATTGATGTACCTACTGTTTATTGGCTGTTATTAGTGGATTGTAGATGGTATAATCTACTAGGAATAATAACAATATTATTGAATTTGTAATATGTCCCCATTTGGCAAACTCTACTTAGTATAGTCACGGTATATAATTATTTATTTCTAATTATACAGTGAAACTTTTTATAGCTCCCCTTCCGCTATTATTTTTTTTACGGTTCGGTAAAAAAAAATTATATGGTTGAAAAGAGAATTGAATCATATTTTCAACGATCTGATACTTTACTCCTCATGCTATTTGATATTTTGAATTTGATGTGCGTCCCCGCGCCTTCCTTTCAAGGAATCACAATGTCTTTTATTTAAAAAAATTGTATCGCTATTTAATTCAAAACGGATTTTGTTCCATTTTTGTATGTCGAACAGTTCGACAGTTAACAGGGGGGTTATAAAAATCCACATCGTATAGATTCCCTTCACATCCAGATTCATATCACAGATTCAAGAAACAAATTCTCTCACCCAGATATTGAGTTGTTTTATTTCATTCGATGAATACCACCTAATAGTTTTTTTTTTGTTACAGGTAAACGTGAATCCCATTTTCCACTGGCATGTTAGTTGTTATCGGAGAGTGTCAAATTATAGAATTCTGTTCTGTTAGTCCTGCAAAAATTGAGACCCGAAATTGGACCCTTTTCGCCAAAATGGACTTTTCATCTTTTTAAACACCTCAATAGGTTCGTTTCATGAATTTTTTGTCATTAGAACATTCAATTCTTCTGTTTCTGGGTTTGGAATTGACTATTTTCTAAGGCAGAATACAGCTGGGATATCAGTTCCCAAATGGCGCCATGTTTTACTTGTGACGTCAGGGTTTTTTTTACTTCTACATTTGGGATCATAGAGAATAATTTACACATCATTCTCCTTCGCCGTAGACTGCCATTTAGTTGGTTTATATTATTTGATGAATAACATAGTTGTTTAGTGTCAGAGAGTGATGTATGGTGTAAAGTGGGTATAGTATCTCTAATACCAATTGGAACGGCAATAAACATAACAGCACTACGAGAAGTGTTCATGTGCACTGCCCGGTTAATGGGAAATTTACATACTACTAGTGTTTTTACTTTCGAAACGTTCCTGGTACAATCATAAAAAAGTTCAGTCGTGTGGCTCTAGTGATCGAGATCATTAGTAAAGGCGCTATCAAATATATTTGAGGAATGAATGCTCGGCTATCTGGACTGGACACCTGTTAAGGCGCGTTTTCCTACACCTTCGCCGAGTAGCCACGACCGATTCTTCAAAACATCTCTAATGCATTTTGAATCTACCTGGTTTCCAAGCTGCTACGCAGTAGCTACTACCAGCGAACGGTCACCGTTCGTCCATTCGCGAGTCGCCGCTCATCTCCGAGAGGGTTACTGCGACTAATTCGTCGACGAAAGCGCATTAATTTTTTATTTTTCTGTGGGTATTATTGGAAATTTTACTGTATTACAGGAAGACTAAACAAGTTCATTTAAGCCGCAGTAGGTTAGGTTATATTAATGCCGTGAAATTCGGAAAATTCTTTGAATTTTGTTTTATTGCCTGCTAGGTTGTTCTTTATTAAAATAATCTAAATCCCTTCAACCCTTTTTTTAACATGGTTAATTCTTTACTTCTATGTTTTTCATTCTATTGTCGAAAGGAGAACCAGATGTTCCTCCAGCTGAAAATTGCGCACGTTAGGAAAACGGGTTTGAAGGAATAGATCGCGGCTACTCAGTTGCAGTCGTCGACGATTGGCGAAGGTGTAGAAAAACGCGCCTTTATCTGATGCCGAATGATTTCGCCAGTTCACAATATTCCTTAATCAGTGCCTTGTGTGTTTTACATGGAGTGATCAATTGCTATGATTGTAAAATTAAGTAACTGAAACAATACCACTGAAAAATAAAATATTGACGCCTATGTCAAGGCGGCAATTGGAAAGAGAATTCCTGATCGGAATTTTTTATGCCGATCCAATTGGGAGTAGAAATACCCAGTAAACATAAAAACATAACTTAAACATAACTATATCACATTGTGACTTGGTGATGTTATTCAGAGATATGCTTGATGTTACAGATACGTTGCGTTCATATGCCTTTGTGCCTCTTTTAAATATTACAATGTAATGTTAATTACTTAACATTACATAAATGTATCATATTTTGCGCAACTTTAATGTGACTTTATTACATACATATAATGTTACTCAAAACATCTATGAAACATTTGTAAAAGTAACATTGTAGCATCAGGGTGGAGCATATACTCATGGTTTACCAACACTTTTTTCTATATTTATAGGTATATTTCTGGAATATCAGTAGTCACTTTTCAGTAGATGAATAACAACAATAGCAATTAACAAAGTTATTCATCTACCAAAGAGTGACGATTGAAATTCCAGAAATACAACTTTAAGTGTAGAAAAATAAGTGTTGGTAAACAATTAGTATAAGCTCCACCCTGTATACTAAGAAATAAAATATGTATATAAGGGGGTAATGATGTAAAACATACCAATCAATCAAAAAACTTTATTGTCAATGATTAAAATCTCATGGATAAAGCGTTATAAAACAAGACAGTTACATCATTATCAATTAACAGTATAAAAAATATAATCTTGAGTCACTATGAACAGACCAAAGTACCTAATAATATGACTTACCGCCTGAATCAGATGAAAAATTTATTGATAGATCTACTAAAGTTAAGTGTTATTAGAAGAATAATATTGAATGAAAACCTATTTCTTTTGAAAAATAAAAACAGATATCACTGAATCAATAATTATATGGTTGTTGTCTCGGTCACTTCTCCTTTCTTTTTAGTTTCTGCTCTGCTAATGGCATCCAATCCATCACTATGAGTCAAACTCTTCATCTGTGATTGAACTGCAAATATCTTTTACATATTCTGAAATGTATAGTCATTACAGTCACTGAAAACTCATTAATCTTTATGATATAAGAAAACGACCATCCAATAATTATTAATAATTCTATGTTGCCCCTAGAGGTGAAAGAAAAATAATTACTTACGTTTCAGTATGTCCATAATTATCAATTCAAAACTTTTGGATTTTTTTCTTTGCCCAGTCCAGAAGGGCTCATCTTCGATTAGTTCGGAAACAACAACTGCTATTTAAGTTTTTGTAATCTGATGATCATTCAATAAGTACCAGTTTGTACATCAAAACTGATAGAGGAATGTGAAAGGACACTACCAAACTGAAAAGAAAGAGAAAATGCAGTTAGTTTATTGATAATTTGTATTGAACAATTCAAGTGATTTCTCTACAATCTCAAGAAACGTTAATATTATCATAGATTAATGAAATTAAGAAAGATCAGAACACTCTGTATAAAATATATAATTTTGAGTTCACTCACAAATTAAGCAGCTCCAATATTGTTGTTTTAGCAAGCTAAATTCAATGGTTTCAGTTTCAAAAATTCCTTGATCAATCGGTTAAAAATAATTTGACACAGCTCCAGATGTCAGCAACCATTTCCATGCTGTCCAATATCTGATTAGCAGGAACCACAACTCATAGCTTTTCTACTATTCATAGCATCATATATGTAGATACTCTCTAATCAATAGTAGATATCACTACATTCACTACATAACCTAAATGCTAAATAACAATTAGTGGATGGAGTAGTGGAAAATCATTATCTTACCATGAAAATTTTGAGTTTTGCAATCCTATTGATTCCAACCACTTTTAAGTAGTTTGAATATATTTTAATTCTATGAACTCAAAACTCATACCATGACCGCCATGATTATTAGGATAAAATGAACGATGGCGTCAGTGATATATTTATTTCATATTTACTGGAATATTGTTTGAACGTGGATATTATTTTTTTAAGTTACGTAGATGAATGACGTCATGACGTGGTCATTACCCAAAAATTACATTTAAGAAACCTTTAAGATAATATTAATTTCAAGGCTCCCTGTACACATGTCAATAATGTTTTGAGAAGGTTAGACAAAAATATCGAACAAATAACATAACTACTCTGTCTAAGACATATCTGGGCAACATATAATCAACATTATATGTATTATCTAATGAATATTATTGGTTATATTATTTTGATGTTACATAAACATATAGTTGAAAACACTGTGTTGGAAACGTCAAGATGATATTAATATAATGTTAGTTTGCCAATATCACAAAATTGCACAAAAGTTATATCTGAAAAATATTTTTGTTATGTATCATGTTTATAAACCCATATTTTGACCCATGAAACGACCCTATTTTACATTATTTTCACACCCCCATAAAATATGGCAAAATCGTTAACGTGAGACTTCCAAAAAAGTCACACGTATCTCTGTGTCTATGTTAAGTGTAGATCGAACACTCACTGGCGGAGCTGGGGAGTTTTCAATGGAGGTTCCATGGGTTAGCACTACATATAAGAATAGTTCTGTTTCATAGTTGAATTGGATGATGAATGACTTCAATGAAATTAAAAAACGTGTTGATTTGGCATGTTTGAGTGTTTGAGGAAACATTCAATACGAAAAATACGAATACGAATAATACGAGTAATTTTGGTTTGTATAACGTGTGTTTTGTTCTTGTTGAAAATCAATTAAGGTTTAGTTGCATATCCAGACTAGTTGTTGGACCAATATCAACTACTTATATGCCCCCCTCCTCAGATCTGCCAGTGCGATCACTGCTGAAATACAAGTTGAAGTATTCTTACCAATTTCCAGTTGATCAGGTATAAAGAAATATCTTATGGCTGAATATTAGTTTCAGTATTACCTTTAGTACCACTGGACTTATAAAGTGTACATGAAGGGAACCCCCTTCTCATTATACGAAGATTGTTTGAAAAGTTTTTATCACGAACACGAAGATGGCGTTACTCCGGTGTTGAATTGGGGCGATGGGGTACAGTGAATTTCATCAAATTGGAAAAACTGTTTTGAAAAATGTAATTGACTTGGCCCCATCCCTGTTGAAAATAGGTAAAATTGGTCAGTGTCTTAGATTAGATATTAGTTTCACGGCTGGGACATACAAAAGGGAAGTTTCTATTTTTGGAACTGCTGAATGCACTTTGCAAATATCATTTTGTGATGTTAAAACCTATTCAATTTAACATAAAACTCGTATAAGCTAGTGATAGTGATAGTAGGGGAGGTAGTGAACAATTTTGAGTAGGTTTTTGAGGCACCATGAAAAATTGTGTAATTGTACTTGAAGGACACCTAAATATTAGAGTGGAGACCTGGATGAAGGGGAGTGGGGCTCAACCAATCCTTAGATTTTTTGGTAATGGTAATTTTACTAAAAAATATTGTTGAGGCATTTTGAAATGTTTATATTTTTATATTCAATATTTGACTAGTTCAAAAATAAAAAAGGCAGATTATTTAATTAAAAGTTAACCAGTTCGCAAAATGATATTTTTCCCCCAAAAAAATTCTTGAGGTATTTTGAGATTTTGAGTACTATAGGTACTTGAAAATAACTAATTCCAAAAAGCCAGTTCAATGAAGTGGGACATAGTACCTGCCAGGAGATCGAAAATATATTATATATAAGTGCGAATAAACAGTGCTATGTTCAGCTTGAGGTGTGAGAGCGTATATCCAAAGAACACATATACATAGAAAGGACACTCTATAGGCTGCCCCTGTTATAAGTTCTAGGCAACCAGCAATACACCCAGATGTTTTGATAAACCACATGGTGGCACTGATGTTCGTCATATTTTGTCTATTAGTCAACAGATGTGTCTGAAGCTGATTTTACGTTCTTAAAGCGACATCTGGCGGTAACAATTCGAAATGATTATCGCGGGACATTTGAATTGTACTACTGGCAATGGCATGTTTTATTCAAAAATAAAAATATAAGAGCGAAGTTCGTGTATTGGTGGATCCCCCGGTGAAGAAAATAACATGCCTACACTATACATGAAATCCTCGGAACGAATGAATTTTTCAACTTTAATATGCTTTACTGGTAGTGAGAATAAGCTACTCTCTCATGACTTAACTGGTCAGGCAGCTGGATTTGGAATTACAAAATAAATGGAGATACTGGAAGTGTTACATATTAAAGTTAAAACACATTCGAAGCCCAGGATTTCATGTATGTGATGTATTTTTTTTATATTATTATAAAACAACTGTTTATTCTAAAACTTTTATAATTATCGTCACTCATTTTTATTTGCATATTTTACATATTTCTTGTTCTATAGGCATTTGAAAAGAGGATTATGTCGATTCCATTTTTAGTATATTCTTTCAGGATAGGTTGGAGGTGGGCCCAAATAGCCGCTGCTCCATGATGTTGGGATTCTGACAGAGTGCAGTAACTTTTTTCAACAGTGCCTGATCCATCGTTGCTGTAAACTACAACAGTGTGCAATGAAAATTGCTGTCTTGTACCTCCGAAATGAAACGACTGTATTTCTTCTGCATACTTTAAAGAATAGTTTTCACTGAAATCACAGTTTATTAAGATTTCGTTAGCCTTCAGCACTTTCTTTAATTCGGAAATGGACTGATGCTGATGTGAAATTCTGCCTTCATGACTCAAAAATATTGGTAGCTTTTTCATAAAAATAGTTACCAATTCAGAAGCTTTGACTTCTGGATTGTTTTGCGATTTTTCTGGATTGTTTTGCTGCTTGTATTTTCTGGTTGAAATATTTTTGGTTTGAGTAAATCCATTGGAAAAATTGGAGAATATCGCTTTCATTGTACTCTTTAAAATGAGGTATGGCATTTTTACAATTCTTGCATTTGCGTAAGTGGTAGTCTTGAGCATATGCGCTGCAACACATATCTTTTATTATATCATTAGGAGTTTTCCTAAAAACAACATTTTTTACGTACAGACTTTGAATAATCAATTCCATATTGGCATGGGTAATACATTTGGAAGTGTCTCTATCAGAAACTCTCATCGGCTATGGAAAGGTCGAGCAAGACAAACAAATTTGTAACTTATTTTGCAAATTTGGATAAGTGTGAAGAAATTTTTGGTATAGATTTTTCAATGTGTTTGAAAGAAAACACTTTTGTTTTTCTACTCAATTTTTTTTTACAAATTCTATTATGCCAGGGCACACTCTACTATTATCCTCTAGTTCTAAAATTGGATTTTTTGGTATTTCATTTCAAAAAATTACTTTCTATTATATCATTAGAAAGGAATGGTTATGCTGAATAGTACATGCAAGAAAAAGTTGTAAGTTCCTATTTAAGTTATGGACCTACAGAGTATTGTTTTTTTCCCAATTTTTCCAATATTTTTTTTTGGGGCTTTTTATAACGCCGACGAATGAAAATAAAATATCACAGTAGTAGCAACTGTTATCTAGTGACGTATGGTTTCCATAGCCAACTTTTCAATTTTTGGCTTTCATTTTGTTTCCACGGCCTACTCGGTGAATTTCAATAATAATTTTTTTCTGATCTAGTTTCTCGTTAGATACCAACTTGTGATAAGTCATTAGAAAGGGAATTGAATGCTGAATAAAGCGAAAAGAAAAAAAATAGGGTTTCCATTTAAAATAAGAAAGTTGATGTTACTTCCGGTCAGACCGGAAGTTAACTTCGACATGTCAATATGCTCAAATTCTAACTCTTATGTCATTATATCGACGCTCCAAATTTCACAAAACTACTTCATACAATAACTGAGATATTCCGTAGGCAATACTTCCGTAGCCACCCGGTATATGTTTTCAATCTCATAACCTTTGCAATTGGGTGTTCAGTTTCATCTTTATTTCTATATCAATCTTGTCTGATAAACACAGAATATGCTATACTATCTAGATGATTTGGGGCATTATGAGGAGGAGAGGACACACGTCTGTAAAAATGTGACAGAAACTTTGGAAAAAATGAAAAATGGTAAGCATTATCTATTTAACATTTTACATCTCAACATAAGAAGCTTGAATAAAAACTACGATGTGCTCTCAATACTAATCCAATTATTTGAAATAGATAACTTGGATATAATTATTCTGTCAGAAACTTTCCCTATAGATGACATAAATAAATTAGTTTTACCTGAGTTCAATATTTTTTACAAAGAATCATGTTATAATAAGAATGATGGGGTAGTCGCCTATGTGAAAAAAAAAACATCAACAATATCATCAGTATCGAAAGATTATCAGAAGTAAATTTATTAAAAATTTCATACAAACTGGAATTGTTTTCGGTGTCTACTTACGCTTCCTATAGACCTCCAGCAACAAATGCAGATCAATATATTGATGATTTAGATCTATTTTTCAAAAAAAAAAAAAGAGAATGACATGTTTATAGGCGATACAAATATAAATATTTCAAACACATCGGACAACCTTGTGAGTAAATATATGTATAAAATGGCCGAACATGGTTTCTTCTCAAATATGAACGCACCAACAAGAGAAACCGAATCAACTTCCAGCATAATTGATCATGTGTATATAAGGATAGGAAATGAATCGATACACAACTCATTCAATTTTGAATCTTATGTCATACAAACAAACATAACGGATCACTACAGTGTCTTGTTAACTACCGAAATCAAGGAAGTTAAAAAACACTATAAAAAATCATAATATAATAAGGTTTGTATGATAAAAAAAATAAATTTTTTTTTAAAAAAGCAAAATGGGATTTGGTGTTGAATTCAAAAGACCCACAAATTGTCTATGACATTTTTCTTAATGAAATCAAAGGGATTATTGAGAAATGTACGAAAAACAAAACAATAAAGGAATCAACATACGAAACTAAAACCGTGGATAACACAAGGACTAATCAACTCCCTCAAGCATAGGGACTACTTGAAAATGAAATTAAATAAAAATCCTTCTGACTTAAAAATACAAAAATTATAGAAATTTTTTGAACAACTTAACTAGATTAACAAAAGAGAATTATTACAAAGATAGAATTGGTGCAGCCAAAGAAAATTACAAAAAAATTTGGAAAGAAATTAATAACATTACAAAGTACAAATCAAACAAAGATTCATCAGAATATTCTCAAATTGAAGATAATACTGGTAATGTATTCAATTCCGATGAAGAAAGAGCTAATTACTTCAACTCCTTTTTCGTGAACATTGGCAAAAAAATAGCAGATAAAATTATACGCCCACATACTGCTATTCCACCAAAAATAAACAAAATAAAAGCACATTGCTCCCAAAGTGTCTCTGCACGTAGATGATGTACATAGAGCATAGCATCTCGAATGTGGTTGTGGGAGTTTTGTTCCACACCACTTTATGCAGCAGGTATCCTCCATCAATCACGTTACATTTCCTATTGCCGAAGTTGACTTCGTCTATGGGAGTGAAGAGTGGGTACATTGCAGACTTCGTTCCCTTGCGCATTCCCTCCTCACTAAAGAGTGACATAGGGAAGGGTGTGAGTTCAAACTTGAATAGTTCTTTCAGATTTTTTGGCAATGCAGACAAGGAAGGGAGTGAGAGGATCAACAGTGAATTTTTTACCAGCAATTTTCAACGAGCAAGAAACGGAAGCGAGAGTCACGACCTTATCCTTCCGTTTCAGTTTCAATTCTTCAAAATTTCCTCCTACCACTTTCTTCATTCATGATATGCCTATCTGTCGCGCTAAGTGACAGTTCACTTCGTCATGACCAATGATTCCTGTGCTCAGAGAAACTATCGCCTGAATGTGAAGGAATGGGTGATGTTCAGTGAACCATGCGCGAAGTTTCCCAATGTCCATGTTGTCTCACACTACTCTGGTTGGTCTCATGTCCATATGCTGTTCAGATGACTCTGAGCGAACATCAGCGAACGATTCAATTTGTTCACAAATGCTTTGAAGGCACAACATGCCCAATGTCCATCTAGCAAGCACAGAATCGCTTACACCGCGTCCACGGGTGAGTCCTCCATAGCTTTTCATAGCCCGCATGAGTACCTGCTCAATACTCATGTCAGACCAGATGCCCGACCAAAATTTTTCCGATCGACGAATGGTAAAGTAGCCATCTGTGGTAAACCTCACATATTCGTAAGGATCCACCCTGTCCTGTAGGGTGACCATATCTTGGTAATAGAGATGAGCACTTTTGGCATAATTCAGGTGTCCAGCAGCGTGAAAGTACGGTATCATTTCCTTGACGCAATCTAGATGGAGTTTCCAATCACCCATTCTTTCAGCTTTTATGAAGTTCTTCAGCAGCGTACACATTCGAAAATATTGGATTCATAGTGCAGCCGTTGGCCCTCTTTTTTCAATAGTGGTCAGCATCTCTGAAAGTCGCTCAGTCACAGCATGGAAGTCGGGATCATCAGCTGCCCTCAAGATAATGGACCTATCCGAAAAACTCTGGAGCGGATGTTTTCCAAAATTATATTTCCATCTGCACACAATTCGACGTCTTTCTTCCGGTGCGTCTACTTTCCTTTCGGTGGAGTACCAGTTATCGTACAGAATTTTGTCACCAACCCTCTTCAGACTGACAATAGGCCCTCTCCTTGATTCTGAAATAATGATTTGGTCCCCATACTTCATCTGAAGACGATTTTTGACAGTTTTGCTGTGTTGCTGTGTGGTCGACGGTCTTCCTCAATCAGCTCAATCAGCTGCTGAATGGAAAACTGGCATTCATCACTATTCTCGTCGATGTATGAAAATATCACCTGTATGGTTTCGTCAACACTCGGCGATGGGCGGAATCCTCTTTTATGCGATGACTTAGGTGGATGGTAAAAGCTTGCGAGGCACTTTTGATGATACTCAGCATTAACGGCGACTAATCAGTGTCCAAATTCTGCAACTGGCTAATGCGCTCTTCTATTTTCTTCCCCCAGTCGTCTCCACGCACCCTCGCCTTTTCGATGATTCTATTGGAAATTTCGGGTAGAGTCACTTTGACTGTAGCATTGCGCCCTTCCAAGGGCAACTTTGCCTGTTTAGCTCTGAAATCATCAGTGATAGCTTCCTTACAAAGAAAGCACGCATTGGTGAAGTCGAATTTCGCAACTTGTGACCGTCGGGTAGGTGCAGGAGAAGGAGCTTTGAATGTGTCACATCCACGACGTGTAAATGCAGCAATTAATTTCTCATTGTTGTACCTTGTTTGGCAAGCACTGTGCACTCTTACTTCACTCAACTCGCGCAGAAACTGTTCATCTGCCGAAAGTTTCCTTTTTACACTAGACTCCAACAGTCTGGCAACTCCTCTGGCTTCCACTACAGTTAGTTCACCTGCTTCAACTACTTTTTTACAAATAAAACATAAGTCTGATCCACGAGATGTAGACGCCATCTCAGAAATTTACCCGAACACCAAAACTGTCACTAACACTCGATGCTCCTTTCGCTAACAAAGTTATTCACTTCAAGAGCTGAAGGTTTCTAATGTTACTTATCTAACTTAATCTTATATATACTCTGAGTGGTTAAACACTCTGTCCCATTTTTACCAATCCCTAATTTTAATTTTCTTATTACCTAATTTGACTATTCTACCTGAGGTACTTATACCCTTCTATAATTACTATTTTTCGATTTCTTCTTGGAATTAATGAATAATAGAGTCATGTTGAAAGAATAAAATGAAAAGTGATCTAATATGACCTCAAAAATCGAAAACAAATAGGTCTAGGTAGCGCAGGTAGAATAGACAAATTTCAGCCTTCTATGTTGAATATTCGCTCATCGTTTGCATTCCGCAGTTCCCACGAGCAGTGTTCTAACATCTATTGTTTTCCAACTTTTTACTGCTGTAGCTGATCACACACTCCCCTCGGCCCGACACTCTCTTGTCCTTGGGAGGAACGACTTGACACCTGGTGGGCAAGCATGGGTGGGGGTTATCTAACGTTGGTGATTTTAAGTAGTAATTATAATAGCAATAAAATTTCTTCATAATTCTTGTATAACAGAAAAAATAGGATGGAATTCTGCATTTTGTGGCGAAATTTGAAAAATTACCTATTCTTGGAAGCGCCATATCTCGGTAACAAATTGACACACAAACATGTTTGAGGCAACAAATTTGTAGGGAATTTGACGATCTACAAAAAGTCAAACGACGTTTTTGCTGTAGAACGTAAGGCAAAAAAAGTTATTGAGGAAAATCCACACCAAGGTCAAAAAATTTGCAGTTTTCCCCCCCTACTTTTTTAGCACAGGGTCCTCGAGTTCCAAAACTTGAGAAAATGTTCAACCATCCCTGAACAACATATTAAAGTTTAATTAACTTCCGACCTTTTTCTATCTGAAACTACCTGTCGACTGAACTACTATGTCATATCATAAATCTATGTTTCTGTGTGGGTTCTTTTCCTAAGCAATGGAAGGAATCAGTAACAACACCACTCTTCAAATCGGAAAAAAAAGCCTAACTACAAATTACCGACCAATTACTGTTACCAATAACTTCTCCAAAATTTTTGAAAAGGCGTTAAAGACGAGAATAATGAACTATCTGGAAAAACTTAATATACTTTCAAACAATCAATTCGGCTCCCGGGAAAATAAAAATACAGAAAAAGCAATATTCCACTTCATCAATAACAAGAAATGTCTTGCAGTATTCATTGATTTAGCCAAGGCATTCGATACTGTCAACCACGAAATACTATATGACCGTCTTAATGAAATTGGAGTAAGAGGAGCTTCGTTCAATATTATCCAAGACTATCTGTCAGAACGTATGCAACAAGTGAAAATTAATAATACTATCAGTGACCCATTACCGATTACAGTCGGAGTACCACAGGGAACCGTTTTAGGGCCTATATTTTTCCTTATATATATTAACAATATTGGATATTTAAAAAACACATCGAGTTTTGTTACTTCATATGCAGATGATACAGCGATAACTTTCATACACGATTCCTGGGAAGAAGTTCATAAAATCGCAGAATTTGAGCCTAAAATGTATCATAACTGGCTAAATGAAATCTTACTTAGTTTGAATATCGACAAAACGAAATATACAACTTACACTGCTACTGTTAGGGATCAACCAACAAATACAACCATAAAAATTCATAACGTGGGATGTAATGATATAAACTGTACATGTTCAAACATTGAAAAAGTGGAAAGTACTAAATATCTTGGGATGATGGTAGATCAACATTTGAGATGGACTGAAATTGTACAATATACCGTAAAAAGACTGAGAAAATTAATGCACAAATTCTAAGAAACTAAGAAACATTGTTGACAAAAAACTACGACTTATGATTTATGATGCCTTGGCCGAATCAATAATAAGATACAGTATTATAATCTGGGGTAGTGTAGGCAAGACTATCTTGAACAATATTCAAGTCACTCAGAATACACGGATGAAAATATTATTTAAAAAAAATCGTAGGTATTCAACTACCTCACTATATCGGGATACAGGCTTATCTGACGTAAGGAAACTGTATGTGTTTCACGGCCTGACTTGATCACTGAACTCTCCAGTGACATACATACATACCCATGCATACAATACAAGAACTACTACCTATCCATCGCAATTCCTCTATATACAAAAAGTCTATCGCAGCAATTTATTTCCTACTATGGGCCGAAACTAGTAAATAAACTACCCCTACATTTAAAAACCATGCAAAATAAAACAAAGTATGAAAAAAGAGATAAAAAAATATATTGATAATGTCCTCTCTGCCTCAATTGCATCCTCAGGATCTGGTATACCTGGATATTCTGTTATTATTACTATTTTGTTATTATTACTATAATAATATAGTTACTGTATCTAATCTATTATATAGTATATAGGTAC
The DNA here is from genome assembly GCA_958502065.1 of Chrysolina americana. Classification (NCBI taxonomy): domain Eukaryota; kingdom Metazoa; phylum Arthropoda; class Insecta; order Coleoptera; family Chrysomelidae; genus Chrysolina; species Chrysolina americana. The sequence goes on from OY293420.1 coordinate 38,063,015, forward strand.
TTTATCTGATCTATTGTTACTGTAGATATCCTGGGATGCTCACAACACAAGCTTGGCTTAGGTGACATCCTATGGATACAATTATCTCATTACAAAACCACACCACCTGAATAAAACTATGTCTATGTCTATTACTTCCCCAAATATTAAATTTTTCTTTACTTCTTCAACTTTTGAAGGTTCAGCATCTAGTAACTTGTATAATTTTGTCTGCATCAATAGTCTTATGATTTATAGTTTGTTTGGTCTTCTCTATAAGTCTGTAGTATTTCTTCTTTTATAATTGACTCTTCCTTTTCAAATCCTGCATCTTAAACGTTTTGCATCTTTTCTTATAGTTTAATTTTGTTCCTGTTCACTATTTTTCTGCCAACTTGTCGCCGGAAAGACACATCCACGTTTGGCGGGCGGTTTTCTTCATCAGAAGAAACTGGGGGGGGTATTTAATTCCAATAAAGACCTTTCCATATATGCTTGCTTCTTCTTCAAACGGTAGTTCTTTGAATTTTCCTTCCATTTCTTTCTCATCTGTCGTAGTTCTCTGGGGGTCATATCTTCAACTGTTTTTTAATTTAATTTGGTTTCTGTTTAAAATATTTTTGACTTTCCCGCTCACGCTCTCTTTATTCTCTTAAAATTTCTTCCCTCGATTTTTTAAAACCTTGCCCTTTGCCCTATACCAAATAAATTAATGTCAATTTACATGTTTTACATTTTTGTCATTTTCGTGTCAAATTTATCATTCCCGTTACAAGTAAATTGCACGGGAATGACATATTGGCCAATATTTATTATATATAAAAAATGTGAAATTTAAATCTACTTTTCCCTCACCATGGCAATGACGACCCAACAGGTTACAGCCTTGTTTGAAAACACCAACTAGCGTCACACAATTTTTATGGCAGCATAGCCTTGCTCCATGACGGTTCATAGGCAACTGCAGATTTTAGCCCAAATACTGGCGTGGTTGTGTATTTTATAAAATGACCGACACGGGAATGAAGAGATTTTTGAGGGACACTTTTCAAAAATTTGTAATTCAAGTTTGCTTTAAGCAAGTCATATTTAATTAGTGTTCCCATTAAATATGAGTACCTTACAATTGGGAAATAATATTGTGCTTATTTGTTTTAAGTTTTTAGCAGTATCATTATTACGTTAAGTTTTGTTGTTAAGGTAGGGACAGCTACGGGAATGACAAACAGTCAGGTTTTTTACAGAAAACAATGTAATGCGTATTTTTTTTCATTGATGTAAATATATGGCCATCAATTATATATTTAATCAGTTGACAGAACAAATATCTGAAACGCTAATTACACGTACATCGATTTTATACATCAGGGACATGGAATTATGCAATCACCCATGTGAGAGAGAACCTGAAAGCTGTTGGAAGGTGAAAATGTCATACAGGATTCACAAAAAAACATTTTTATGGTTACAAAAAAAGTGCTAAGCTGACAAATGATGAAATAATTTGAAAACAAAGAAAAATATTCAAAATGTACTTGTTGAAGAACTCATTTAGCCTTTTTCTTCTTTATTTTTCTAAAAAACTTGTGATGGGCTTTCAATTTCATTCAGTTGATGACAGCCCCTTTTGTTGTTTCATAAAAAAAAAATCTGGCATCTTTACCTTTAGCAATGGTTTTGATACGTTCACACCATAAATATAATACTACATTTTACAGCCAATTCACATATATTATTTTCCATATCATGAGATGGGCAATTAATGGTTTTGAAATATAATTTTTCTTTAATTGAAAACTAATACATGATCAGCAAGGTTGGGTAAAGGCATTGAACCGCCAGTATTTTGTAGTCCTATACAATCATCCCTCCCATTATACTACATCAAATACCAGAATACATATTCAGCCTCTGTCCTCTTCAAAGTAGATTCTTTCAAGTTATCAAATAACATTTGATTCAAGCCAGGATGTTATCGAACTTTCATAAGCAGTCTTTACATGTATTTTATCGAAGGCAAAACAAATATTTTGGACACTAAACTATGCCAGTGGTAGAAGATCCACTGGCTTCGAAGAGTGATTATGCTAGTATCTTCTCATTCAAGGTGAATCTTCTTCCTTTGCCTCTGTTTTTGATATCGTATTTAACATAATTAAATAGATTATCATAGTTGAGATCACAAGCTAATTTTTCAGCCGATTCCAGTTGTAGCTAGTAAGTATTGATATTACTTTGGAGTTGCGCTATTCTATTTCCCCAATTTACTACTTTTCTATACATCTGGCGGGCTTTTGGCGTCAATTCATTTCGCATCCTAATTTCAGGAATAAAATAAATATTTTGATAGAATCAGCACTGACAATTGGATTAAGCATGGTAAATAATGTGGAAAATATTTTTCTTCACTTTATATAATTTAAAATGGAAAACACCAGACTCTGTTTTTGATTTCGTATATAACATAATTAAATAGATTATCATAGTTGAGATCACAAGCCAATTTTTCAGCCGATTCCTGTTGTAGCTAGTAAGTATTGATATTACTTTGGAGTTGCGCTATTCTATTTCCCCAATTTACTACTTTTCTATACATCTGGCGGGCTTTTGGCGTCAATTCATTTCGCATCTTAATTTCAGGAATAAAATAAATATTTTGATAAAATCAGCACTGACAATTGGATTAAGCATGGTAAATAATGTGGAAAATATTTTTCTTCACTTTATATAATTTAAAATGGAAAACACCAGACTCTGTTTTTGATTTCGTATATAACATAATTAAATAGATTATCATAGTTGAGATCACAAGCCAATTTTTCAGCCGATTCCTGTTGTAGCTAGTAAGTATTGATATTACTTTGGAGTTGCGCTATTCTATTTCCCCAATTTACTACTTTTCTATACATCTGGCGGGCTTTTGGCGTCAATTCATTTCGCATCTTAATTTCAGGAATAAAATAAATATTTTGATAAAATCAGCACTGACAATTGGATTAAGCATGGTAAATAATGTGAAAAATATTTTTCTTCACTTTAATAATTTAAAATGGAAAACTCCAGACTCTGTTTTTGATTTCGTATTTAACATAATTAAATAGATTATCATAGTTGAGATCACAAGCCAATTTTTCAGCCGAGTCCAGTTGTAGCTAGTAAGTATTTGGAGTTGCGCTATTCTATTTCTCCAATTTACTACTTTTCTATACATCTGGCGGGCTTTTGGCGTCAATTCATTTCGCATCCTAATTTCAGGAATAAAATAAATATTTTGACAATTGGAATAAACCTGGTAAATAATGTGGAAAATATTTTTCTTCACTTTATATAATTTAAAATGGAAAATCCAGACTCTTTGTAAAATTCAACAAACTATATAGCACTTAAGACAACTAGGACATTGTTTGTTCAATTTATTTTTCTTTATTTACAAAATATGTTTGACCAATAATTATAATGAGGCTTGTCCTATATTGATAAAATAAATAATTAATTCTGGAGATATGGCCTTTAGAGGGAACTAAAAAAATAACCTTTCGTTTGTTATATCTCTCCTGAATGGTAGATATTCATTCAACTCAACTTGAATACATTACATGTCATAAGTATGAATACTACTATAAGTCTTTTGGAAAGGTATAAAAACAATCCTTTTCATTTTCTGCGTTTCTTCTCCAGGAGGAAGTAAGAAATGATTAGATATTTTTCCCAAAAGGGAATATTAATAAAAATAACTATTGTTGATGTACATACTCGCATGTAAACGTGCTATGTACCTATATACTTGAAATATAATAAAAAAAATAATAATACTCCCTCATAGAGTGTACCTCTAAGGCATAGCCTGTGCGGGTAGATGACGGCTATTATTATTATTTGCCGTTGCTCTTCGGGGCGACTTCTTGATTTTTAGTGGTGTATTCACTTTTCAGCTGTAGGAAAACCTACAGCCACACCCGCCTACAGCATATGTATGTATGCCTTGAGAAAAATAATAAATATCTGATATTATAGTTCATCAACCTTTTTTAGTGCATTATAAGCAAATCTTACTGTCACTTGGTATTACTCACCTACTCCCGGGGATAATAACTTTTTATGATTCAGGGATATTCTGGGGGCTAGTTCACGGTGATCAACATCAGACCTCATCTGTGGTGTATTGGGTGATTCCATAATGTTCATAATCCCAGATTTTGATGGATTAATTTTTAAACATGGTTGCTCCAAATATTTTCATCTTGTACACCTGAAATTAGTAGATCTCATGTTCATGTTTATAATAAAAAGGGATTTTGAGAAAAATCAGTCTGAATATCAAAATAAAATCCCATCTGTAATTTATGAATGTTTTGAGGGCTAATGATTTACTAAATCCCAGGGTTGCTCGATTTCAAGAAAACTATTCACTTGCTCCATCTACCCGGTGATCAAAACATCTGGAGCAATGTTGGTTGCCTAGAATTCATAACAGGGGCAGTCCTATATATGTTTTCTGTGCGTGTATCGACTGAAATTCGAAATGTATATTACTGCGCGCGACTGGTTTTCGCGAAATAACGTGACGCACACACTCCCAGATTTCAGTCTGGGTCTAGGACCCAATTCAGTTGTGGGGAGATCTGATTTATTTGGTAAAATTCAAAACTATGAAAGGATTCCAATTCGGGACCTTAATTTTCAGCCGTTTGAGAGAAATATATAAATATATGAGTTTGATGATCCTGAATTTGCTTCTCTAGAGGTTTGGTTGGGATGTGTATCGAAAAAAACCGTAAAAATCGTAGAAAAAATATTTTTTTTATTGTAAACGTTTCGAATTACATGAAGTTCATCATCGGGACTCTGTAATGATAGAGTTTGTATTACTTATCATGATCTATAGTACCTTGACGAGAATGAAAAGATAAATATTTAGGGGGACTTACCAATAACTAGTTTTCCTTTGTTCGAAATCCTTAAAATAATTAAAAAACAGACATTTTAGATAAGGTAAGCTCGGGTAAGTGTAACCGTCATTTTCATTAGTTCGCATTGCATTTAGTCCATCTGATGAACCTGAACTAATACTAGCAATGAAATTTTGCAGGTATTTACTTCGAAGTTCTGTCTTTGTAATACGTCACAGAAAACTATTGAAAAACGTATTCTATGAATTTTATTTATATATTCAGATATACATCTCCATAGGTCACACTTCCCCGGAAATGTGGGGCAAGTGTGATTCTGGCCAAATTTAAAGATATTAATTCACGTAAATCTCTCTTTGGGGCAGGTGTGAGTGAACAGTAAAGGAACTTTCACCACAATTTATTTGTTTCGAGATATCTTTATTCAAAACATAGTTAGGAACCTTTTAATATTAAATTTGAAATGCCCCATTGGAAAAAAACAAAAAATAATCGTGAAAGTGAACATTTGTTGAAAAGAAAAATTTACAGGTAGAAATCTGAAAAATCGAATGAGAATTTCATTGATGGAAGCACAGTTGTTATTTCATCCTCAGAAAGTGTATCAATGTCTTCCACATCTGGCCAGGTATATTGTTTGGCTCTCTGAGATTTCCGTATATAATATCGTACTATAGCTGAGAAGATATTACTGTTCAGATTGGCCAAATGAACCAGGTTCACACTTACCCTGACAGATAGGTCACACTATCCCCAATAACATTTAATTTCGGGGTAAGTGTGACATGCAATGGAAAAATGTAAAAAAAAACAACTTCATGAAAAAACGGCAATCTATAGTTAGATTCATTGTTTAGGCAGAAGAAAAGTGTATAAAATATATTCTTTCCTTAGATTTTAACAATACACTCAAAGCTTGAAATAAACTTGTTATACTCGTTCGGGTTGATAAATTGTAGGTTAGAAAATTGGGGAAAATATTTGGATTTCACAAGATCTCTTTGGTATTTTATATGATGGTTATGGATTCATTATAAGTGTAGGCTATTCGTCAATAGACGGCATTGGGCTGTCGCCCGGTTTAGCGAAGATAGCGAGCAAACTCACACTTGCCCCAAATTCACACTTACCCGAGCTTACTATATCTACATTGAACAAATAACTTGCGATGAACCGAGCACAAATGTATTTTTATAAGGGAATCAAAGAAAAGGGACAAGAACACCAAATACATCAATGGATGATTGACTCGGAATCTCTCCTATGAAATAAAAAAATTCTGCATTTAAACCTTCGAAGTCCCTTCTTGTATTGACACTATTTTGTTTGGGTTGCATATCAAGAACGCTGGGTGTCGAAAAATTAATACTGACCTTTATCTCTGATATGTTCAACTGGTGGCTCAGTGGTCTGATGCACAGGCCGTTCGAAACTCCAGCATAGCGATATTCGGTTCGAGCCCGATGTTGGTACAAGAGATTTTTTCTCAACTACTTCATATCGGATCGATAGGCGACCGCATGCCTCGTTGAAAAGCAAGTGTATTGTGAGTTGTCTAGATGCCAATCTCGTCTGGTGCTAGCTTGGAGTGCACACTGACCATCCGAGGTGGTGCTGTAGGTTGTCCGGGTTTTCATACAGCTGAAAAGTGAATACGCCACCAAAAATCAGTAAGTCGCCCCGGAGCGCCACTGCAAATGATAATAATAGCCGTCCTCACCCGCACAGGCTATATCTTTGGATAAACTCAACGAGTGTTTATGAGGGAGTATTATTTTTAAAGCAGTAGTATTGTCAACGATTTGTTTGTCCTATATAGCATTTTGGACAGTTTTCAAACTTAATTTGGTATACCTCATTTGACGTAATATCATAGGAGTTTTTTGTTTTTGGGTGTGAAAAGAAATGTTTTCCAATGGTGTTTTTATTCTCAAGTGCTATTTTTAATAGTTCATCTTTCAGAACCTCTGCAAGTCTTTCTGAAAGATTTTTACATATGGTATTTTTATATATTTATTTCAATTTTATCATCCATTGCCTTCGATCCATTTTATAAAAAAACATTTGTACTTGGCTCACAAATAATTTCGTCATTTTATTCTCAGTATTCGTCTTCTATTTGGCAAGTGTATGTGCTGTTTTTAAAATTATTTCAAGAATTTCAAACACAGAAAAACTAATTTTTGATAAGTTCTCATAAATATTTTAACTTTCATTCACGTCAAGGTACCATAGATTGTGGCAAGTGATACAAACCAAATCCATTAGTACAGAGCTCTGATGATGAATTGAATGTAATTCGAATCGGTGGCAATAGAAACAATAGTTTTTCTCTAATTTTATTGATCTATATTCCAAGCAAACCTCTAGAATCAGCATATAGAACCACTAATGAACCAAGAGGACTTATAGCGTGCGAAGTTTTTCAGTTTCCTGGTAGCTAAGTTCTTGATATCGGAGGGCGTTATTCGATGGATATTTGGTGATCCTCCATTTCCCCCTCGAGACGTTCTTCATAAAGTTGGTCAATTTTGGTACCCTGTATCCCTCGAAGCGTGTTTCCGATGTCTCCAAGTCGAACACTATGTGCTGATGGTCCGACATTGAGGAGACATCTAACATGCCAGTTGTGAATGTAATTAGTCATAAATGGATCAGCAAGGGTAAGGTCGAGAACCTCTTTTCTGATCGCATTTATAAAGGTGGGTTTTCTTCCTCTATTGATAATGTCGATATTGGTGGCCGACAAATATTCTAAAAGGTACTCACTCCATGCGTTGGTGTCTGTGCTTACCCATGTCAAGTGATGGGCGTTCGCATCGCAGCACAGAATGTAGTGCCTGCTCCCTTTTTTACACCATCTAATGAGGGTTTGGACTTCCTCTGGCGGAGGGTGTGTTGGCGAGTCGCCTGGGAAGTAGGCCGAGGCGATAACGACCTGCCTCTTTTCCGCTTCAATTGGCACTTCCACGATGGCGGTTGCCAAATCTCCAGTGATGAACTCTGGAACAGGAATAAAGTAACGCTGCTCTTGGTTTTTCGTGAGAAGTGCAATAAAGTAACTTACACGATTTGAAGTTGAGTCCTTGTATCCATCCTCCATTCATCCAGGGCTCTTGAAGTGCTCCTATTTGTAGGTTGTCTTCAATAAACCTCCTTCTGAGCACACTCGTAGCTGCCTTTGAATGTTGTCGGTTTATTTGAAGGCAAATGAACTTTTTGCTCGTTTTGTCGGTGGATTGTGGGGGGCTCTCTGTTTTCTCCCTTTCCTCGCTCCGCCGGCATGAGGGCTATTCTTAATCGGAGGCACATTTTTGCCTTTGGTTGAGATCAACCCTGTTATTGCAGATTCCTCATCGTTTTTGGCAGCACTACTGGTCTGCTTCTCGATGCTGTCTGCAGATTGTGTGGTACTAAAGGTACCAGGTTCTGAGGGATCAAGTTTGCCACCCCTTGCCCTGAGGGTTGGGTGACCAAACCCTATTTTCCTTAGTCGTTCGGCCGACTGAGTGTCAACCGAGATCGTAAGGAGTACCAGAGGACCTTCGGATGTTCTCCTTAGGACTCTCCAGTTTGTTGTGTTGAGGTCATTTTGAGCCTCTATTAGTCCAAGGATTTTCTCCGTTGAGTATTCCTGGCTTCCTGGTAGGGACGCAATCAGAATTTCGCTGTGAGGCATTGCTGACTCGTCCATGACACTCAGCCGCACCCCTTTCCAGGGTTTTATGTCCTCCACTGCACGGTGGCGTTATTTGCGCACATCAGGGCTAGCCAATCAGGTCTATTGTATGAGCTGTGGAAAAATGGCTTTGTGGCAGCCTTTTTCTCTAGCTCAATGATTTCATCCAGTATGGCTTTCTTTACGGTTTCTACTTGTTCCGTTGTCAGGAGAACCTTTAGATAGTTGTAGGGCAGAATGCCCACTTTCACGCCTTCAGTAACTTGACTGAAGGTTGGTTTAGTGGGCCCCGAGGCACTGCTGCCTCTGTCCGTCGCTTTTGGCTTTTTCTTGGTTTGTCCGTCGGGAGTCTTTTTCTCTGACCGAACTCTTTTCAGTCATTTGTCCTAGGTAGGCTTCTTCAACGGTTTGGACGTTTTCAATCTGGCCTCTTTATTTGGGAGGCCTTGTTTGATAAGGTATTTGAACTTCTTTCGAGCAGCTCCGCTGAGCTTGATTTCCTCATTTATCAGTCTCCTCGTCGCTGCCAGATTTGAGCAGATCAGCTTCCAGTTCAGGACGTTCAATGTCCTGTGGGATGCTGTCTGTTTCCATGAGGATTTCGTCCTTTGTGTTAATTGGGGAGGTTTCCTTCCCCTGTTTTATCCATGATTGTCCTTAAATGGTCCCACGAGAAGCTAGGGAAGAACGCTGTGGGTCCTGGTACTTACCCTTGTCTAAAGGGGATTTTTTTAACTTTCCTTGTTTAGATCCGCTGTGTTCAGTTCACAGGACATCTCGCTACAAGCGTATTGAGATGCCGCTGCTATGCAGAACCACCTCGCGCAGGATGCTATTCATCATGGCGCACAGCGGTCATTGGGAAAAGCGTCCTCGAGAGGTTTGCTTGCCCCCCTCAGCTATTCCCCTGGAGTCAGAGGCAATGACTCCTCGATCCCAAGAGGACCTATAAAGTCGTAATTTATTGGAGTTCAGAGCATTATCAAGCTCATTATATTTTATTTTCATTTCAAAACTTTTTTCAACTCAGTTTTCGGAACTCTGACATACATCTCAGAATTTCGACTTATTAGGAGTTCCGAGATGCAAGTCGGATTTTTTTGGTATGTTCTGGATCCTACGATAAGGAAAATTCGGTTTTGTTCAGAGACCATCGTAAAAGCCAGGAAAAATTAAGTATGAATGAGTGTTCTTGAATTCCTGCATGCTATATGCGTCCCGAGACAGCGAGTTCCGAAGATTTGCCGTTCGTTGGAAAAACTAACCCTGGGGAAGAGATTTCGTTTGTTATAAAATGTGTTCTAACCGTCATCCGGATGCACCTCTACGAGCAACCTTCAGGAATCTTCATAAGACTTATGCGAACTGGGAATGACGAGGATCTCATCTTTTAACGTGCGATCCCAGTGTACGTATGCCAGTCTTCCATCCCACGTTTGCTTGGCTTTCTGATCGACACCACTCGACTGACCTATTTCAGCTGTCTTCTCGATGTTTGGCATGACTCCAATGTGACGACAAAGGAATGTGAAGACTGATGTCGACGGATCACTCATGGTGGGACCGCTATTGGTGGAATAACTGATATTTCACAACTAACCTTTCTGCTCTGTTCCAGAGAAGTGAGCGAAGGATCACCAAAGAGACGAATGGCTCTTTTTTCAGCAGGTTCTAAAAGTTTCTTAAAGGGCTACAATCCGTATATGCGAAAAGTATTCAAGGACAGGAGGGGTATGGGACTTATAAATTATAATCAGATAACGGGGATTGGAATGGCCCTTGGCACGATACAGAAAAACAAGTTTTTTTGAGAGGCACTTTTGGAATTCCGAGATCTACATCGGAATTCCGAGATCTACATCGGAATTCCGAGATCTACATCGGAATTCCGAGATCTACATCATAATATGATCACTATATATATATATATATATATATATATATATATATATATATATATATATATATATATATATATATATATATATATATATATATATATATATATATATATATATATATATATATATATATATATATATATATATATATATATATATATATATATATATATATATATATATATATATATATATATATATATATATATATATATATATATATATATATTCAGTTGTCAACGACATGCATCTGCGGAGATATGTTACTGATACTGCTCTGTGGGTTAGGCAAAATAAGTTGTGTGTATTCCTTTGGATGCGAAAAGGATATGAGACGTGGTATTATAAGTATTTTGTATACTCGACTAGGGGTGGAACAGCGCTGATCCCAAAATGTTTAAACATTCTCTAGACAGATATGGATGACAGATACTTGTTCAGATCTGCCGAGAAATAAAAAAATGCTGCCAAAAAATTTCCTTGCCCTTTCAATCGCACTCTATTCCTTTGGAGGGGTAAAATGCACATGGAAAGAGCTACCAAGAAATAGTTTCATGTTAACTTGCTATCAAAAGTGAACCTTAGGTATTGCTGCTCTGGGAGAAAGTTAAGTTTGATTCCTAGGAGTTCAGGAAAGTAATTTTTTCGTTGTGTTTCATTTTGGAATGAAGCACCTCTATCTTTTTGGTATTTATACAGCCTCCATTTCTCTAAAGCAAGAGTTGTAGTAAGTGTGGGGAAGATGCTGCCGCAGCCAGTAGGCCACTATGAACCTTTTTTGCCATCTCCTGTTCTGCACATATCTACAATACTTCTTCCCCTAATCTCCTTTTTCGAACCTTCGTGACCTTCCAATGAAGGTCGGCAAGTCCGTTCACCCCAAGTAAATTACTTCTACATGGAGTTTTTCAACTCCAAATATTTTAAATCTCAACTTCCATAGGCAGTGAGATGAAGTTTCTTCGTCTTTTCCATGTGTGCGGCAAGTGTGACTGTCTTATATGGCTAGTAGTGAGGAGGCGTGGTGCTTTGTCTTAAAGCCATGCCGTCTTTGACTTGCTGGAGCCGGCCACGACTGTCTGCCTGCCGGTAGTATCCCTCCAAAGTTCGTTCAGTTTTTCTTCCGCCCAATCATTGAGAGCTGGAGACGTTTGGCTTGTTGCGATGACTGGTACAGGCTTCGGCCTGCAGAACAGCGTCTCGGAACCGGTTTCAGCAAGTTCATCTGCCACCTCGTTTCCGCGCACCCTCCGGTGTCCTGAGACCCATACCAGCTGAACTTCCTTCATTTCAGCTAGTTTCTTAATAGCATCTTCGCATTCCTGTACAAGTGCGGAAGGCTCTGAGCGCAGTCTACCTGAGCAGAAATAATTATATCTACATGCGGCGTCCATGTCCAAGACCATCCCCAGGTATTTTACCTGTTTTCTATAGTAACAATGTATTGTTTTCCGAAGTGTGTTTTCGAAGCCAACTTTTTGCAAATAATGACGGATTTAGTTAGAAGTTATATCCGTTAAGGCAGCTAATCAGGACAACCAGAACCTTATTCTAAACCTTCACCTTGCCGGAATCCCCTCAACCAGTACTTTTACGGTGACGCCATCAACACTGATTTTGCACTACTATTTTTTGATACCCACCCACTTACTGTAGAAGAAACATTCCGTGCAGAGAATGTGATTTTTCCGGGGACACCTTTCTTTATCTATATGGATACTCCCATCAGGGTGTTCTTTTCTATACCAGCCGCTATATCATAGTGGGAGGCGTATCATAGGGTGGGTCTTTTGTTGAATTTGATCGCAACAGTAGGATTTCAAATGTTTTGTTAGCTAGACCTATGATAGACATGTTCACAAAAAAGCTTGTTTAAAACTAATTACTCCAGAGATTTTTCAGAGTATGGCATCGACGTGAACTGCAGCATTTAACAAATTAAAACCTATGTACCAGTAGCCATACATTTTTTTTACATTTATTCAAACATTTAATGCTAATTAAAATAATCTGTCACAACACACTCCTTGCCCCAGGGTAGATATCATCCCTCATAGGAAGGTTGAAGTTACAGCGATATAAATAATAGAAAATTATGGTCTCCTAGGTAAAAACTTGACGGACCTAGCCTTTTTTCGGAGTGTTGTAGGAGGTCCACTGTGTATTTGCACTTTTTTCAAAGACAACAGAGTGATACTAATTTCTGTACAAAAAAATCAGTATACTTTGGAGGGTGTAGTCCATATTTTCGTCAGGTTGTCACTTCATTTTTTCTTTACTAGGTGTGACATGAGTAAATCAAAGTTCCATTTGATTATAAATGCTGTCAAGTCCTGGCTTTTGTGTTCAATTAATCCGATTCCAGGCAATGAAATTAGGTAAATGTAATATCAAAAGAGGTTAGTGCTTTTCTAAATGTCGGCAGTTTTGTTCCACCATCTTTGGTTAATATACCCATTATTCCATTGTAAGTTTTTTTCAGCGTTAATACCGATTTCAATGTTGTGGTTCATTTTTGAAGACGGTATCCATCCACCTCAATCACATCAATCTTGTGAAAAATACTCTCAAACCCATTTCACTTACTTCGCAGATGTGGGCACTGCTCGATGTTTGGTCAAGTATTTGGTATAATAAGCGCCCATAATGTCTTTCTACTCAAACTCAAAATTATCTAGATTCGCAACTATGAGTTTTTCTAAAGAATTTTTGAATGCACAATTTTTGTCATTTAATCGACCCTGTATCTATTACAATTTTCCATTGAGGAATATATAAAAAATGTAAAAAGGAATTCTAGTATATTGTAACAGCGTGCTTGGTGCAGTCTTTTTCAACTGTTTCCTGTAAGTTATAATGTAGTTAGTAAGTAGGTGCATATGCAAATAACAAAATTACTATCTAATAATAAAATTGTTTATCTGACACCGCAATGACCTCAAAGTTAACACTTTTCATTGCATGAATTTCATTTGAATACCCAATTATTATCGTTATGAACGCCCAACATCTCGCGAAATATGTTCGAGATTTTTCGAGGTGATGAAGTCATATTTTATTTAATATTCATACAAGACGTTTCCAATATTCTGAGGAAACTGAGGAGTGTATTGCCTTCATTACCCTTAGAGATGATTATTTGTTTGGATGTTGCAGAAAATGATTGCTTGGGAGTTCATGTTTGACTTCTAGAACTGAAATATTCTGGTATAACATTGTTATGGAACGGTTTATGGTCTCAGGGTTTTCGTAGGTGGGCAGGAAAATGATATACGTACTTCAATGGGATTGAGGAAATTTACTTTTCCGATTAATGAAATTCGCCAGTTAAAATAGGTACAAGAATCTCTGGTTTGCATCAGCTAAAATAAATATTATCTTGAGAAAAGTAACAACATTTTACAGACAAAGATCATTACCCACCTAAAATAAATATGCAGACACCGGTTTCCACAATACTTTGTATTATTTCATAACCATAAAAGCCAAAGGCAAAAATCTATGAATCTGAAGAAACGACGGGAACTAGCAGACTTCGTGTTCTCGGTAGTTTCGTAGCTATTCCAAGATCCGGGCGGTATAAAAACTATTGTGCTTTTTATACGCACTGGACGAGGATCGACGTTTTTCGAATTCTCACCGGTATCGGTGATAGTAAAGTAGACAACCCAAAGAAAATATGTATACCGAATGTTTCGGAAGTAAGGGCGCATATAGGTGCAAGGAGCGTTTTGCTACAACATCTTGATTGTCACATCATCAAACATTCAAATCGAATTTGGTTTAGCTTCAGAAAGATGCATCGTATTTGTGCTTTTGCTGAATATGTATGCAATTATTTTTATTGGTTGCATAAATCCTCCAAGTATTTTTATTTCATTTAGAATAAAGACTTATTTGGGTAGTAGCTCTTCCAAATTTCTTTTCTGATAATTTTTCGAATACATTCGATCCTGCATGTTCTTCACAAACTATATAGTTTTATCAGTCACCTACATGAGATTTTAAAAAACTTGAAATTTCTCAATTCCTTTGGGGTTATCGTAAGTTTCACAAATTCATGAAAATGTGAAAAAATATTGAATAACTTTGCAACTGTTCATTATAAAAACCACCAAAAATATTTTCATTTTCATAATTTTTCAACAAATAGTGAACTGGATTGGTATATCTAATTTGTAGAATACTGAATATTTCTGTGAATCAATTGACGTTTTTTATCAAACACCAACTACCATGAGCTTTGAGATACGAACATGGTCACCGAGTTGAAATCGATGTTTTTTTCTAACCCAATCTTTTTTTCTACTGCATCGGTGAACTGAGAGAAGATATCATGTAGGAAATATCTATAGTTGTCGACAGCCCGACATGAATCGATTGATCATAGTACCAACTTTTTTACATAGCCCCAATTTGGAATGATAATGTTATGTATTGTTTACGAGCCAATTATCACAACAAGCGGTCAGATCCGTCCAGGATTGTTGCATTGCCCCCCTCTTGATGACATTTCGCTTCAAAATATCATTCTTGGCGTGTATCGATATCTGAAAGATTCTCCATATCTGCACCGACAAGTTCGGTGGAAAATGCTCACCAAAATCTTGAGGCCGCTGGATCTGAATATTGTCTGTGTAACATACTTCTCATAACTCTCCAATCTAGCCCATCACTTCCTCAGGAAAATTTAAGATTGCCAAGTCCACAAGAAAAACCAGGGAACATTTGTCACTGAAGTTTGAGTGTTAATAAGAATATAATACTCCCTCATAAACACTCGTAGAGTGTCAAAGGCATAGCACCCAAAATTGTTCAGACCTGTAACGATTTTTTCATTCGGTTATAAAACCTACTGCTAGAAAATATCAACAGATTGTTTTCTGAAGAGTGTAAAATAGTAGGCTGATTGGTTTCCGAGTTCGGATGACTTCGGATATATTACCGGCTGTCTTCACACCGGTAGTAAAATGCACTAAAATTGCGCTTTTCCACTTGTACAGATTTCCTTAAATAAATCAACACTTTTTCATTTTCAGACTCAAAGGTTAAAATACCAAAAGAACCATGTCAATAATCATGAACTCCTCCAAACATGAAAGAAACTGCTAATTAAATTGGTATTTAAAAGTCACTAACTCTATGCGGGTGTTTTCAAGCTATAAAATATTTTTTTTCAACTAGTGTGATTGAAAATACTGTTACATTTTTGCTAACTAATAATGCCGAGCACACTACTAAACTGTTTATTTTCTAACTTCACTAAAAACATACAACTACTTCACTGACTAATTAAACACTTAGATCTATACAACAATACAACTAACTAAATATTCCAAACACTTCTATACTTCTTCAAAAACTGCTTATCACTTCTTCATAATCTTCTTAATCCCAGTGAGATATCTTTATATAGTCCATTTATGCCGACTGGATCTTTCGCGAAATTTCCTAGAATACTCGGGACAGAAGGCCGTCCAAATAATCACTTCTTAGAACTGCTCGATTAATAAATACCTGCGGCGCGGCGTCAACACATTTGTATGCAATTGATTTTTTATGGATCTCTCAGCGGCGTAGATAGGGGAATTTGTAACAATCTCTCAATGTGTCGTTGTCTCCATTATTACATTTGAGTCTTTCTAGGTGACCGATTGTACAGCCACACTCGATCTCCTTCTTTGAATTCACCAGTATTGGCCTTAAGATCGTATCGAGCCTTCATCTCACAGTTCGTCTGCATAATCCTGTACCTCTTATTATTCAGAACTTGGTGAGGTGGATGGCAACCGAAGTTCTCTCCCGAAGATTATGCTTGCTGGAGTGAGTTTTGTGTAATCGTGCACAGATGCCCTGTAAGAATAGTGGAAGATGTCGATCCCAGTTCTTTTGGTGCTCCTCTACTACTTTGGAAAGATGTTCTTCCATAGTCCTGTTGAATCTTTCAACCATGCCATCAGACTGTGGGTGGAGGGCCGTTGTTCTGGTCTTGCTAATTCCCATCAATTCACAAACTTCCTTGAATAAATTTGATTTAAAATTTCTTCCTTGATCGGAATGTAGCTCCATTGGCAAGATATAAGCTTCAACCCATTTGCTAAAGTGATCCATTGCAAAAAGGATGTATTTGTTGCCATCATTCGTCATCTGAAACGGTCCTGCTACATCAATGTCGATTCGTTCATAGGGAGCACCTACATTGTATTGTTTCATCTCTCCTCTCCATCTTGTCTTGGGACCTTTGCTTCCTTCACACTTCGGACATCTTCGACACCATCTCTCTACATCTTCACGGCATTGAACCCAGTAAAGTCTCTGCCGTATTTTATCCTAGGTCTTATTCGCTCCAAAATGTCCACCTGATTTGCTGCCATGAATCTCCTCCAAGACATCACTTATTCTCGACCTAGGCACAACCAATTGAGAAAGCACTTTTCTGCCGTCGGCAGATTCCCAAGCTCTCTTCAATATACCATTCTCACAATGCCTTGAAACCTGGTGATCGTAAGGAGATTTCCTTCCAGGTGGATCTTTCCGCTCCGCTTTCCTTCCATCGTAGAAAATCTGCAATGTTTGGATCACTTTCTTGGTCCTGTCTCATTTTTGTTGTAGTCCAATTGTCGTCAGCCATTAATCTCACTTGGTTGATTTCTTCGCGACGTTCAATTCGCTCACAATGCTCACAGGTATCCGAACAAGGTCTTCTGGACAAGGCATCTGCGTTGTTGTGCAATCTTCCTGGTCGATGTTTTATCTTGAAGTGATACTGGTTCAACTTCTCAATCCACCTTGCTACTTGTCCTTCAGGGGTCTTCATCTCGAGTAGCCACTTCAAAGCTGCATGATCTGTTCTAATGAGAAACTCTCTTCCATATAGATATTTGTGGAAATGGTCAACAGCCTTGATTATTGCCAGTAGTTCCTTCCTTGTCACGCAATAATTTCTTTCTGGTCTGGTCAGTGCCTTGCTGTAAAACTCAATTACTTTTTCCTGGCCATCTTGCTCTTGTGATAGTACAGCTCCAATCCCATTATTACTGGCATCTGTGTCCAAAACGAACAGGCCTCTTTGACGTGGAAAACTTAAAATCGGACTAGAACATATTAGTTCAGTCGACAGGTAGTTTCAGATAGAAAAAGGTCGGAAGTTAATTAAACTTTAATATGTTGTTCAGGAATGGTTGAACATTTTCTCAAGTTTTAGACCTCGAAAACCCTGTGCTAAAAAAGTAGGGGGGGAAAACTGCAAATTTTTCGACCTTGGTGTGGTTTTTCCTCAATAACTTTTTTTCCTTACGTTCTACAGCAAAAACCTATTTGTTTTCGATTTTTGAGGTCATATTAGATCACTTTTCATTTTATTTTTTCAACATGACTCAATTATTCTTTAATTCCAAGAAGAAATCGAAAAATAGTAATTATAGAAGGGTATAAGTACCTCAGGGAAAATAGTCAAATTAGATAATAAGAAAATTAAAATTAGGGATTGGTAAAAATGGGACAGAGAGTGTTCAACCACTCAGAGTATATATAAGATTGAGTTAGATAAGTAACATTAGAAACCTTCAGCTCTTGAAGTGAATAACTTTGTTAGCGAAAGGAGCATCGAGTGTTAGTGACAGTTTTGGTTTTTGGGTAATTTTCTGAGATGGCGTCTACATCTCGTGGATCAGACTTGTGTTTCATTTGTAAAGGAGGAGTTGAAGCAGGGGAACTAACTGTAGTGAAAGCCAGAGGAGTTGCCAGATGAACAGTTTCTGCGTGAGTTGAGTGAAGTAAGAGTGCACAGTGCTTGCCAAACAAGGTACAACAATGAGAAATTAATTGCTGCATTTACACGTCGTGGATGTGACACATTCAAAGCTCCTTCTCCTGCACCTACCCGACGGTCACAAGTTGCGAAATTCGACTTCACCAATGCGTGTTTTCTTTGTGAGGAAGCTATCACTGATGATTTCAGAGCTAAACAGGCAAAGTTGCCCTTGGAAAGGCGCAATGCTACAGTCAAAGTGACTCTACCCGAAATGACGAAGTGAACTGTCACTTAGCGCGACAGATAGGCATATCATGCATGAAGAAAGTGGTGGGAGGAAATTTTGAAGAATTGAAACTGAAACGAAAGGATAAGGTCGTGACTTCCGCTTCCGTTTTTTGCTTGTTGAAAATTGCTGGTAAAAAATTCACTGTCGATCCTCTCACTCTCTCCCAGCGTGTCTGCATTGCCAAAAAATCTGAAGAAGATCTGAAAAAACTATTCAAGTTTGAACTCGCACTCTTCCCTATGTCACTTTTTAGTGAGGAGGGAATGCGCAAGGGAACGAAGTCTGCAATGTACCCACTCTTCACTCCCATAGACGAATTCAACTTCGAGAAAAGGAAATGTAACGTGATTGATGGAGGATACCTGCTACATAAAGTGGTGTGGAACAAAACTCCCACAACCACATTCGAGATGCTATGCTCTATGTACATCATCTACGTGCAGAGACACTTTGGGAGCAATGTGATTGTTGTATTTGATGGATACCCCACTAACGCAGGCTATCAAAGCACCAAAGCCGCAGAACGAGCCGCTGTTCTGCATTACAATCAGCAACCAAAGTCGTGTTCTCCTCATCTACCATAGTGACCATAGCACAGGAAAAGTTCTTGGCAAACGATCATAATAAGAGCGCATTCATTTCGATGTTGATGACACGAATGACGGATGCTAGCATCGAAGTCAAGCAGGCATATGAGGACGCCGACGTGATGATCGTCAACACAGCCATATCCAAGGCCAGCGAATTCGACAGCGTCATAATTACTGCTGAAGATGTGGACATACTTTTTCTGTTGACAGCTACGTCCACAAAAAACATCTACCTTCAAAAAAGTGGAAGAGGCAGTGGTCCAAGTCTCCTCTACTCGCCAAGTTCCTTTCCTCCCAAGGACATACTTTTCCTTCACGCAGTGAGTGGTTGTGATACCACTTCAGCACCGTTTGGATTGGGGAAGAAGAAAATTTGCAGTACCTACATGAAGAATACCTCCCTCTCTGCAGTAGTGGCCCCGTTTCTCACACAAAACGCTACTCCTCAGCAGATCAGCGACGCTGGAGAAAAGTTCCTGGTAGCAGTTTATGGAGGCAACATTTATAGAGACAATCTCGACGACCTGAGGTACCAATTATTCACACGATCAGTGACGAAGGCTAAATTTCAACTAACCCGCCTACCACCAACAAGGGACGCTACCAAGTACCACTCCCTCCGCACTTACCAGCAAGTACAGGCATGGTTGGGCAATGATCTCCTCCCATCAGTATGGGGCTGGAGCCTAACCACACGAGGGGAACTACCAATCCCCACAACCAGAAATGCTGCGCCGGATGACATCCTCCATATTGTTTCCTGCAAGTGCAGCAAAGGCTGTACCAGCGGGGCTTGCGGCTGCAAGAAAGCAGGTCTCCGATACTCAGCAATGTGTCAGCACTGCACAGGCCACTCCAGCGAAAACGCCCCCGCAACTGATTTGATCGAGGAAGACTCGCCAGAAATATTGGACGAAAACGACGACAGCGACATCATTGACAGCCTTATTGCTCAGGAGGACGACGAGCTGTTACGATCAGAACCAGCGGCTAAGAAATCTCGGCAGGAAATGTAATGAGTACAAATGAGTACCTACCCACTATGATTAGCTATAATATCTTTAGCCCTCAATATAATATACCGGGTGGCTACGGAAGTATTGCCTACGGAATATCTCAGTTATTGTATGAAGTAGGTTTGTGAAATTTGGAGCGTCGATATAATGACATAAGAGCTAGAATTTGAGCATATTGACATGTCGAAGTTAACTTCCGGTCTGACCGGAAGTAACATCAACTTTCTTATTTTAAATGGAAACCATATTTTTTTTCTTTTCGCTTTATTCAGCATTCAATTCCCTTTCTAATGACATATCACAAGTTGGTATCTAACCAGAAACTAGATCAGAAAAAAATTATTATTGAAATTCACCGAGTAGGCCGTGGAAGCAAAATGAAAGCCAAAAATTGTAAAGTTGGCTATGGAAACCATACGTCACTTGATAACAGTTGCTACTACTGTGATATTTTATTTTCATTCGTCGGCGTTATAAAAAGCCGCCAAAAAAAAATATTGGAAAAATTGGGAAAAAAACAATACTCTGTAGGTCCATAACTTAAATAGGAACATACAACTTTTTCTTGCCTGTACTATTCAGCATAACCATTCCTTTCTAATGATATAATAGAAAGTAATTTTTTGAAATGAAATACCAAAAAATCCAATTATTATTATTCAAATGACAAAAAAACAGATTTATCGAAAAAAAAAATATTCAAATTGATAGGATTAAAGATAAAATAAATTCAAAACAAATGTTCGAAATGCATTCCCTCAGCGTCAATACATTTATGACTCTGGTGATATTTTCATGTAAAACGTTTCTCAACATTTGGGGCGTGATATCTTGGAAAGCTCTACGAATTTTTACTTCTAGCTCATGTAGAGTTGTAGGCTGTGTGGAATACACCCTATTTTTAAGATGCCCCCATAGAAAAAAGTCGCACGGAGTAAGATCAGGTGACCTTGGTGGCCACCTGACTGGACCATGGGTTGTTATAAGTATCTCTTGAAAGCGATTTTGAAGATAATTTCTCGCTATTCTTGAATTATGCGGAGGGGCGCCATCTTGCTGGAAGTACATTCTCTCAGTTATTTCCGCTGGTAGGTTGTTAATGAATTCCGAAATTTCATTCGTTAAAAAATTAAAGTATCTCTCTCCGGTTAGTTGGCCTTGAAAAAGAATAGGGCCAACAATATGAGTTCCACCTATTCCTGCCCAAACATTCACACCAAATCGCTCCTGGAAGCCACCTTGTCGAAACCGGTGCTCGTTTTCTATCGCCCAGTACCTGAAACAAAAGACCGTTCACACTCTTAGCACTTTACACTTCGACTATCGACAATAATCCAAATAAAGTACAGTAACTACCTTGTATTATTCCTGTTAAATAATCCATCTTGACTCGTTTGTAAACAAGATATAATAGTTAAATAGGTGATTCTCAGTATTCCACACAGCCTACAACTCTACATGAGCTAGAAGTAAAAATTCGTAGAGCTTTCCAAGATAACACGCCCCAAATGTTGAGAAACGTTTTACATGAAAATATCACCAGAGTCATAAATGTATTGACGCTGAGGGAATGCATTTCGAACATTTGTTTTGAATTTATTTTATCTTTAATCCTATCAATTTGAATTTTTTTTTTCGATAAATCTGTTTTTTTGTTATTTGAATAATAATAATTGGATTTTTTGGTATTTCATTTCAAAAAATTACTTTCTGTTATATCATTAGAAAGGAATGGTTATGCTGAATAGTACAGGCAAGAAAAAGTTGTATGTTCCTATTTAAGTTATGGACCTACAGAGTATTGTTTTTTTCCCAATTTTTCCAATATTTTTTTTTTGGCGGCTTTTCATAACGCCGACGAATGAAAATAAAATATCACAGTAGTAGCAACTGTTATCAAGTGACGTATGGTTTCCATAGCCAACTTTACAATTTTTGGCTTTCATTTTGCTTCCACGGCCTACTCGGTGAATTTCAATAATAATTTTTTTCTGATCTAGTTTCTGGTTAGATACCAACTTGTGATATGTCATTAGAAAGGGAATTGAATGCTGAATAAAGCGAAAAGAAAAAAAATATGGTTTCCATTTAAAATAAGAAAGTTGATGTTACTTCCGGTCAGACCGGAAGTTAACTTCGACATGTCAATATGCTCAAATTCTAGCTCTTATGTCATTATATCGACGCTCCAAATTTCACAAACCTACTTCATACAATAACTGAGATATTCCGTAGGCAATACTTCCGTAGCCACCCGGTATGCCTTGAGAATAATTTAATATTGTTAACCCATACAGCCCTGAAACTTATTTTTTCCGAAAATTCAAAGTTTTTCTTGTGATTTTTGTTTTATGAAGGAGGTAGTATCTCACAAAAATAATGAAAAAAATTCAAAAGGTCACGACTGGCCTAGACAAGCTGTCCTTTTAAAAGGACGGTAGGTATATCCACTACTATGGAATAAAATTAATGTTAATGAAAATTATTTCATTTTATCATAGATACAATGCAAAATATTGATAATAATCAATTTGTATGATATATTACAAAACAATCCTTTGGATGTAAACCAACGTTACACTTTCGACAAATGAAATTAGATTATTTGTGGCATACAGCGCATCGTCGCTGATTTTCGTTGTACAGAACTAGGTGGTCTATTCTGTCATAACGAGAAAACTCATGAGAATATTTAGGCGATTTTAAAGGACCCCTTTTTGTATCTCTTTTGAGGATATCGAATGGAGTATTTATCTGCCTTATCTAGTTGTGTACTGTCGTTGCCATGAATATTACTCGTAATATATTGAAATCTGTCGCGCGCTATAGCTTTACATACTAATTTGATATTGGTATCATCCCTATTTTTCCAATACATCTTTTTTCGTGGTAAAGACACGTAACCACTAAGTAGAAGAACTCCAATGAAACAAAATATCTCATCTGGAGTAATATCCCCTGCACGATTTTTTTGTTGTGCATATGTATTCGTAAAATATATAATCAAAGCTATCACTTCTTTATCAAAACTTCCCAACATGCAAAATCCGTCACGACCAAATCTTGTTTTTCGTAGTGAAAATCTTTTACTTTTTTTGGTCTCCTTTCCACGAATGTTGATAGAGGTTTGTCGTCGTCACTATCCCATGCCTGC
The DNA here is from genome assembly GCA_958502065.1 of Chrysolina americana. Lineage (NCBI taxonomy): Eukaryota > Metazoa > Arthropoda > Insecta > Coleoptera > Chrysomelidae > Chrysolina > Chrysolina americana. The sequence goes on from OY293420.1 coordinate 38,086,286, forward strand.
CCAAGTTCTTCTAATTCTGATGGCATTTGAACTTCAATTTCTGGTAGCAGTTGTGCTCCAGGTAAATTATTAGGTTCAACTACGTTCTCATCCCCTGAATCTTCATCAGTATCACAACCGTCGTTAGCATTTTCCGGAGGAAAAATCACTATTTGTTCTGGAAGCACAGCATCCTCGTCATTTTCCAATTCTGCCAGCAACTCTGAAAGGGTCAGCGGATTTTTCCAATAACTGGAAAGAAAGAAAGTCAATAGCAGTGGATAGACCTACTGTCCTTTTAAAAGGACAGTGTTGTTTCTTGCCATTTATTTTGCAAAATTCAAATGAAAATTCGAGGTTATCATAATGAAAAGATTCATTTTTCATTAGTTTCCTTAGAAATTAAATTTAACGATCGTAATTACTCTTATCAATAGCAATCACCTACCTAGATTTTCTCATCATCAATTGTCACTGAAATAACAAACAAACACACGTGTCTAACAGTCGGCAATCTTACAGTTACTGGAAACTTGTACTCTACGTGGCTTCTCAACACTTCATATCCTGTGTTGATCAGCTGCCACCTGTACTCCAGTAGCAGAATTAGCTGAAAAGAAATAGTTAGTAGTGCGTCCTTTCAAAAAGACGGTAGGGCTATCTGGGTTAATTACATTAATTTTTTTCACGAAAGGACTACGTCTTTTTTTCCTCCTGTCCTGGGATAATTATGTAGGGGAACGGGGGGATATCGATCCGAAACGTAACTGATATCAATACCAAAATGATGTGAATAGGTATGGTTAGCTTTCTTCAGAAAGTTAGCTTTTGAGAATTGGGGTTGGGTGGGGAAAGGAGGAGTGGTGTGTCCAAAGTTGGTGACTTCAACTAAGAACCATAATTACTACAAAATTTCATCATAATTCGGGTATAACAGATGAAATAAGCTGTAATTTTGCATTCTTTGTCATTTCTTAGCAAATTTTGAAACATGACCTTTTTTCTTAACGTGCCTTATCTCGGTAGCGAATTCACATACAAACATGCTTCTTCAGTCAAAATTGTATAAAATTTTATGCTCTACAAAAAAGTATCGATATGTTTTTTCCGTAGGACGTAAGAGAAAAAAGTAATCGAGGAAAAACCGGAGAGAGGTCAAACTTTTTGCATTTTTCTCGCTCCAACTTTTTTCGCACAGGGTCCTCGAGGTCCAAAACTTGAGAAAATGTTGATTAACCATCCCTGAAGAACCTCCTGAAGTTTCATCAACTTCCGACCTTTTTCCACCTAACCCCACTTTTTTCAACCTGTCGACTGAACTAGTATATAAAACCATGATGTTGTTGTGTTGTTATTATTATTGGATATAATAGGAATAATTAATAATATAAAGATTGAACGGATTTTTAACTTAGCTTTCGCTCTTTAATTCTTCGACGATTATATAGTATTCGACGGATGGCGGCACTTTGTCCCCGTCATACCAATTGAAGACGTATCTTCCGTTTTCGTTTCTCCAACCGTACTCCGTTGGCTCCAACAGTGTTGTACGTTTTATTGAAAATTGCAAGTCTTCCTTCGTTCACGCTTTGAACGCTCTTTAAACCGTACATACGGCAAACAAATTTTTGAATGGTGTCTGTTACTGTTTTCATTTTGTTTGAATCTACTAAAATTTCAGGATTGCCGACGGCTGAAAAGGCATTCTGAAATTCAGGTCATTCCTGCAAGATAGCGAACGGTCTTTTTTTTGGTTTTCTATAAAATGCAGGGTTGAAATCGCAGCCGGTAAACGCGTGAAACCCTGCCAAAGTACGTCACATATTTTCTCCCAACGTATTGTAAATGTTCCAAACATCGAAATTCATGACATCAAATAGATGTACCAAATTTGAAATATTTATTCACAATAACAACGAAGATACAGGGGGTAAATTGGTTCCGGGTCACCGGGTATGTAATTTTTTTGGCATAACTTTCTTCGTATCCATCATCTTCTCGTGAAAATGTACAAATTGCTTACTATGATGAATATATGAATATAAAATGCACTGCATGCCGAACGGTATGTAGTGATTATGATATATGAGCATTTGGCCGACAATTTACAACTGTTTTTACATCCTGCAGATCAATTCAAATTGTTCGGCAATAGTTATTTCTTAATATTTTGCGTAATTAGTTGCTATAAAAATTTCAAAGATGAATGTATGATACACGCATGCTCTAAAATAAACGTAAGCGGGGGTGATTTGCCCCCTATTTAACCAAAATGTCGAACATCAACAAATGATAATTTTGTATTTAAAAATGTTCACAACAATAAACAGCACCACCGCCGTCCGCCCAAACTTTATATTCAATTACAGTAACTTGCGACATACGCCGAACGTTAAGTCATGATTCGAGACCACGGGATTTTTAATACAACTCCACCCACGCGGCCCCCACCCTTTGGTCCACGATTTTTATTCTGCTAGCTCATATTCGTATAGTGGAACGTTGAATTTGGGGGGTTCTTATACTGCTGAGTGTGAACGAATGAGACACAAAAAATACGTTGTGGGCTCCCGGTCTATCAATGCATGTCGTCTGTGTAAGAGAAACATGCTCAGACACCATTTTTACTTCCAATACATCAGCTTCGAATTATGAAATCGTAAATTTTCAGGCCTTTCATCTTTTTACCTTCATAATATGTCTGTCTCTCCCTCCTTATATCTGTATCTCTACATTGAATGCTTTCTCTCTCTATATTTCTATTTTACCCGTTGATGTTTTCATACGCAGGGAATTGTAAACAATGTAATAAATCTGAGATAAAAAATAAATCTAAATATTTGTTGGAAACAGCTGCTAAGTGTGTAAGAATAATTGTATATTACTTCATCGAAATTCGAATTGAAACTTACGTTTCTCCCTAGCATACGTTTTTTACCTATCTTCAGTTATGTTTCGAAATCTGCTTTTTCACGTCGATTTGCAACTATAACTATGAAAGTAACTCACATGAATGGAGTAACTGCCCTCTGCCCTACACGTCTACTGGTACCAATACTCAAAGATTGAAAGACTCAACCCGAATACTGAAAGACTCAACCGGAAGACTGAAAGACTCAAGCTGAATACTGAAAGACTTAGGTGATGACTGAAAGACTGAGCCGATGACTGAAAGCCTTAAACTGATGACTGAAAGACTTTTACCGATGACTGAAAGACTGAGGCGAAGTTTAAGGACTGAAAATTGACTCAACTCAAAATTCCTAGTTGTACAAGGTTCAAAGTAGATGTTTTTCCCTCGTGAAGTTTATTGTAATAGTATTATTCTAGCAGTTCCTGTTTTTCAGTAAACAGTTTAGCGACGAGTTGAAAGAGTTATATTCATCGAGGATTGATTCACTGACGATTCACTGGCTGACTGGTTGCTTCATCCACCCTCTAAAACCTGCCTGCAAATTTTGATGTTGGAAAAATTGACAGATGCTCATCGATTGAATCAATTGTTAATTAGTGGTCTTGATTTTCGTACAATTTATTGAGAATGAAAACTGAGACTACGAAATAATAGTTATTTATGCAACAAGTGCAAAAAGTAAGTGTTTATTGCACTCGACGTGAAATTGTCCGACGAGGCCGTTAGGCCGAGTTGGACAACACGTCGAGTGCAATAAACATTTTTTGCACGAGTTGCATACATTTTTTCTACGTTCATGCAAAAAGCAAAAAAATTATTTATATAGGTGCGGCACTAGGTGAAGGAAAATGAAATACGCAATTTAAATAAATAATTATTACTATCGATTTCATCACCATCATCTAGTTTTCCATTAATATTACTCATTTTAAAACTTTCAGTTATGTAATTGTCAGAATTAAATTTTGACTGACGTTTATATAACCACAGTTGCATTATAAAAATCAAAATCATAGTAGCCATGAGCGCGTATGTTATCACGAGGTGTGGTCATAGTACAGTTTGCTCAATGCAGGTAAACGGTTTAGAACATAGCGGATCGGTTTTGATTATGGAGTTATTCACGGGAAGGCATTGTTTGTTCAACTCTGACTGCTAACATTAACACAAAATAATATAAAATAGGTATGTAGCTGTTTGAAACGTATGGGCAATCTCACAGAATATCTGCTAAATATGTAGTGGGTTTGAACGTTTATGTTTATCATGATGACAGCACGTTGAAGTAGAATGACAGATGCAACATAAAAACTTTATTGCACTACTGCAATAAAGAGCTTCTTTTTCCACTGAATATAGTTCAATAAAGTTTTGCTTTTTGCATGAATGTAGAAAAAATATTTTTCAATCTTTTTTTTTCTTTCAGGGTTTAGATTAATGTATTTGATCCGTCCTGCTGTACAATTTGATAAATGTGTTTCGATTATTTCTGTAACTTGACATACCGTGATTTGAAATGTATAGAGAGAGAGGAGAGAGAATTTATCGACAAACATTATTTATAAGAAAAGTGCATTGAAAATAACGTTTAACCACAGAATCTGAGGAATGTGATACACAAGTAATTTTTTAGAACAGTATTCAAATTTTCATCACACAGATAACATTCTTGAATATTTTGTATTCCATTGTGAAACTTTGCATTAATGATTTTTATATTTTCTTAACGCTTCAACTATTCTCTGTTGAACAGCTGCTATTTTTGTCTATTGCATTCTATTTTCCATACAATTAATTCATCAGACCGTTATTGCATAATATTCATTGCAGAATGAAAAATAAATGACATTTTTTTTGGCATTGTCATACATTTATTTCCGTAAAAAAATTATAGAGAACGGAAATTGTCTTCACGTATTAAAATTAGTTTGGATTATGATCCATCAATGGTGTTTCTAGCAGATCAAATATGTTACAATGAATTTTAATGGTTTGCAGGGATTTTACTTAACGTTTACAGCATGCCGAAAGTATTTTCAACTAATGGGGTTGCGGTTATTTTATTTAATGAACAACATATTTAAGTATCAATCTTAGTCTCCATCAATTTTGACGATTCAGAGCACCACTTCATGACAATAAGTAACTTGTAAATATGTTCGAACGTAGAAGATTTTTTCTTCAGATTGTGAAACCATTGTCAGAAGTAATTACCGTTTTTTGAAATTTACCTTTGTTATGTTTGTGTAAAATTCGAATCATATTTCGAAAGATTGGCCATCTTAGGTTCAGTTGATAAAAAAAATTAAAGTTCAGAACTTTGAGGAGAATCTAAAAACGTGATAATATACAGGGGATCCTATTTAAAGTATGGAAGTTGGGGTCGGTCCACTTTCGGTATAACCAGGAGTACCACGTTTTTTAAATTATTTTTGCCAGATTCAGCCCACTTATTATAATTTTCCATATATTTCTCCATGCAGTTCCCGGAGGGTTTTCTTGTATAACAACTACTTTTTGGTGATGCGGAATGAATGAGAGTTTTTAAAAGATAATATATTAGAGTAAAATTATCTCGTGAAATAAAAATAGATTAATAATAATCAGCCTTTCTCAAATTTCCTACTACTATAGAATTTTTATCGACAAACGTCGAAAAGGAAATAATTCAACAGCCCCATACGACTACCAAATCACCTCTGCCCTACGCCTGACAGAGTTTTCTACAATGCTTTCTGTAATAAATTTTAATCGAAATAGGTGACTGACTATCTAGTTTCACGGTTCTGCCGATCATCCTTGCAGATCTGGTCAGGACGTAGAGGTAATGCTCTAATCCATCGTCCTGCAATTGATTAACATCTGCCTTTGTCAAATGGCCGTACTAGTCCGCTCAAGTTAGACATTCAAGGTTGCAATAATTCGCATGGAACTGATAATCGGTGCGAGTGTTGGGAACACCATTATAAATGACTTGTGAAAAATCCCCATCGTCCCCTCAACGAAAAAAAAAATCAATTCAGAGTACGGAAAATGGATTTTTTGCATTTTTTAGCTAAACGGTTAGGTTCATCACAAAAATTGTCCAAACCAAAATTGCAGAACATGCAATCACTTACCTATACAAATTTTCTTCACACATTTCTGAGATATAACGTTTCAAAATGTTGAAAAAGTTGCGTTCTTTATGATAGGAACACTTTCCACGATACCGGTGAGCTAGTATACTTGCTACGTTTTTTTTTTCGTGGTTTCCCCGATAGTCCTATACCACGATCTATTGTGGTCCTGTTGAATTGAAAACTATTATATGAAATAAAATGCTGGTATTGTAAGTAATAAAAGCACCGGAAATTATGAATAGTTGAATAAAATTATTCGTTTGATGGAACCTCATATGTACTGTCTTCATTTTCATCTTCTTCTTCTTGCTGGGTACAAGTTAACTGTTCGAATAGCAATGTATCAGATGTCTCCTCGCTGATATTGTAAGAATTCTCTTCCAATGACGCTTCAACATTGGAGCATGATTGGCCTTGACAGCTGATACATGCTAATGAACAAAACAATCCAACTTTTTTGCAGCCGCATTAGGCATTAAACTCTCTTTTGCAATTGCAACAATTGCATTGAGTAGTTCTTTCTATGCGCAGGTGGAAAAAGTCTGAATTGGTGACAATGTATTATCAAATAATTTCCAACCCCAGTCTTCCGGGTCCAGTTTATTCCCAAGCCACACTTGAACTTGATAATGTACCTGAAATAAATGATGATGAGCAGACGTAGAGGTTGAGGAACGATAAGGTAATTGTGGTCGGTGAATCAGCGGTCTAATGCACAGGCTGTTCGAAACTCCAGCATAGCGATAGTCGGTTCGAATCCGATGTAGGTACAAGAATTTTTCTCAACTACTTTATATCGGATCGATAGGCGGCCGCATGCCTTGTTGAAAAGCAAGTGTATTGTGAGTTGTCTAGATGCCAATCTCGTCTAGTGCTAGCTTGGAGTGCACACCGGCCACCCGAGGTGGTGCTGTAGGTTTTCCGGGTTTTCCTACAGCTGAAAAGTGAATACATCACCTAAAACATCAGTAAGTCGCGCCACGGCAAATAATAATAATAGCCGTCCTCTACCCGCACATGCTATGCCTTTGGGTACACTCAACGAGTGTTTATGAAGAAGTATTATTATTATATTATAACTCGTTTTTTACTAATGATGAGTATCGAAACTTATATAAGCAGGTAAATTTATTTATGGCGAACTTTGACCTTGAATAATTTTTTTTGTAGATGTGGTACGATGAGGACTTTTCAGAAGTCATTTAAAATGGTGTTTCAAATACTCCTATCGATTATCAGTTCGATGCGAATAATTGTAACCTCGCCCCAATTTTTTTGAGTTAATTTGACCGGACCATTCATTAACTCTAGTACCCACCACAGCTGAGCCATCTATAGGTCTATACTATACGGGGCCCAGACTTGGTTTGAAAATATTTCTTGGATGTAACAGATAAACTTACTAAAATGCCAAAATTTTGTAAATAAAAATAAAAGCAGATGTCCTTTCGTCAAATACTTCCACACGAAAAATATTTTAATATTCTTCATGATGAAATAGAAAGTATATCTGTTACATCCAAGAATTATTTTTAAACAAAGTCTGGGCCTCGGTATATATCAGAGAATTTCAAGTGAATACAGAAGAAACATACTATTTACAAAACTACATTGAAGCTGAAACTATCCTGGAGGTGAACGATGAAAAACAGAACTTTAAAATATCACATAAGAATATACGTAGTATAAATAAGAAAAGAATTCAAAAACTTTGAGGTTGATGTCGACTGTTTGGTATTAACGGAATCGTAGAAACTACATGACCCAAATATGTACAAAATTGCCCATTATGATATGATATACAACTATGGGGAACTAAATGAAAATAATGGGGTGGTCTATGTGAAATCACACTTGAAACACAAATATGAAATAAAAAACCATTGATAAAATGAAACTTATAGAACTTCATATAAACTCTAGCAAAACCACTGAAAATATCATGGTAAGTGCGTTATACAGGTCACCATCTACAAACGTAAATGTGTTGTTGTTATTGTTGTTATATCCGTCAACCGGCTGCACCATTTTGAGCACAACCCTCAAGAAGTCTTCGAAAGACTTGTTGCTAGGGAAGACGTAGCCCTTACCTTTTAACGTGTGATGCTATGCACGAGACCAGTGACCATGCTGGAAATTGAACCCATGCCCCTGTGATTGCGAGGCAAGCGCTCTACCATCACGACCACAACCGTCACTTGCAACTTTATCTTGATTCACTTTATATCAAACTGAATAACTATAGTATATTCATAGGTGACATGAAAATTGTTATTCTCGAAATGGACAATCCAACACAAGAATACTTGAATGTATTGAGTGAATTTGTATACATCTCAATCATCAATACTTCAACAGGGGTGCAAGGAAATAGTAGCTCTTGTTTAATAATATACTACCCTTAGTTATACAAACATGCATAACAGATCACATCACCACTTCAAATTGTCTCAAAATATGAAAATTAAATCAATAATGTAATTTATAAAACACATATCAACTTTGGCAAATTAAAAGGTACCTTTCGAAATATTTGCTGGGAACCCGTTTATTCAGAACCAGATATTGAATTAGCAATTGAGAAATTTGTTGAAATTACTATCAATACTGTGAGTGACTACCAATACACTGATAATAAAAAGGAAACATCACAAAAAGGCATCTTGGAAGACAAATGCTTTTTTCACATCTGATACAAAGAAAAATTAAATGTTCATAAATCTACAAAAAAATTCCAATGATCTAACATTGCAACATGTTTATATAAATTATAGAAATAAATTTAATACTCTAATAAAAAATGCAAAACTACAAATATATTATAAATAACAATGAAAATAATCCAAAAGAGCTCTAGACGATTGTCCAAAACATATCTAAAATCCAGAAAAAAACATGAAAAAATATCGGATCTTGAAAATTAAACAAAACGTTCACAAACATGGGAAAAAAATTTTTACAAACATAAAAATTGACACAAAAAACTTTCACCACTTCATTCGTAAGGGAATACTATAATCTACTACTCTATTGTTGTCTGACCTATCCTTGTACTGAAAAGAGGAAATAACTCCAAAACATGCGTATATGCAGGTGGTCATTTCCAATGGCTTTATTACAATTAGCATTTGCAAATAGTGTCCTCCTTGAGGACCATTGCACAAATGGATGACAGATGTAAATCAATGTCCGAAGGGAGAAGTAGTTGTTTTCTGTCAGATATTTGCTTCATATTTCCACTTTGTGGAAATGTGTGGAGAGAAGGGTATTTTCGGAATTATTTCTTTTGATTTCTTTGATCCTCTCCGAACACACTTCTCGAACTTTGTTCGATTTATTATAGTATATCACTATTAATTTTTAATATGTTGTTTATGTACTGGACCATTTTCGACGTGAATTATGATTGAAAAAAAATTGTTGATACAATTTTTCATTTTTTTATGCCAAGAATATATTGATCTTTATATTTTTTTCTCGGAACAAGTTTTAGTAACCGAGTACCAAGTATTCACCATTTTATTCCTCTAATACATTGTAGTTGTAGCGTGGTCTTAGAAGGTATATGAACATTGTTTTCAGATACATGAATCAACATATCATGTTCGAAGAGATTATTATTATTAACGATTTTTATAAGTAAATATTTACATTGCACAAATATGTATGTACTTGGGGAATACCATATCCAGTATCTATTGTTAGTGAACAGTTATCTTTCACCTTTGTTTTCTGACATCTACTTACCATTAAGATAATTTTCCATCCATTTCAATAAAAACATCTTTTGTTATTCCGTAATTTTGATGTTCATACAGTCCGTTTCTTTTATTATTTAGTATCATTGCTATATTCTAAACCGTAAGAAAAACATGGACGACTGTTTGGGCAGTTAATTACTATTTTGGAAAGTATTATGTTGGTCTAAAAAAGCTACAGGGACTCTTGCCCTTCTCAATTATAAAGGGAAATCTAAAAATGTTTTGGTTACCGACGCATATATTTTTTAATTGAGAAAATATAAAAAAATCATAAAATTTACTATAACAGTGTAACAATAAATCTTCGATGAGAATAGGTTTCTGATTTTCACAGCAAACATTGAGTTATTTCTTTAAAAATGGGTCTCTTTCATTGTCATTACAAATATTGATAAACCGTTAAAATCAGTAATATACCTATCACACTGTTACGATATTACTAAATAATACGCCGAGCACACTACTATGCTGTTTTTATTACCTTCGCTATAAACATACAACTACTTCACTGACTAATAAAACACTTAGATCTCTTCAACTAGCTAAATATTCCAAACACTAATTGATTCCTTCAAAAAACTTCTTAACTTCCTTATCACTTCTTCATAAACTTCCTTCCGAGTCTTATATAATACTCAATTCGTCTAGACTAGATTCTTCCGGATGTTTCCGAGGTGACTCAATACAGAAGAAACACCTAAATTCCAGGAACTACCTAACGGAGGAAATTAAAACGCTTGCGATGTCGGCTCATTTGTTATGCAAATGGGTTACGTTTTTATGGTTCAGCACTCAGCGGCACAGAGGCCCTGTAAGCCATCAAGAATAGTGGAAGATGTCGATCCCATTTCTGTTGGTGCTCTTCTACTTCTTTGGAAAGATGTTCTTCCATAGATACATTCGATCATAGGCACTCAGAGAGAATAGACGTATATCGTTGGCTCAGCGCTACTACCTACGTTTGTATATCAATTGCAATTTTTCCGTTCGTTCCGATATACTGTAATAATGATATTTCATAAATTAGCAAGTGAAAATGGTCTTCACAAAGGATCAAAGGCAAGATATCAAGCAAATAATAATTGAGTGTTCACGTGATGACAAAATAATGAATACTTTCGCCGAAAATTTGGCTGGTTTGGTGATATCTTAACTTGAAAATGAAATACAAAAACTGGAAGAAGAAGACTGTGAGTACACACTACGATGAAATATCATTAAATAATAAAAAACTACTCGATAAAATTGATGATATGGAACAAAAACAAAAAATCCACAACTTAAGGCTATATGGTGTGAAGCAAGATGAAAATGAAAACGTGATGATGGTTGTCTAAAATATATTTATCAATAATCTGAAACTCAAGGAAACTGACTTCCAAATTGAACATTGTTACCGCATGAAATCCACTTCGAATGATAGAGGAAACAAACCCATGCCAATTTTAGTGAAATTCTCTTCTAAGGTCGCGACAATGTTTTTCACAACAAGAAGAAATTGAAGGGGTCTAGAATTACTATGAGTGAAGATTTAACTAAACTCAGGTACGATGCACTTTTGTTGGCAAAAGAAAAGTTCGGTAGATCCAAGGTATGGTCGCAGAACGGGAAAATGTATATCCTTCAAACTAATGGACCTAATGGCGTGAAACTTATGATTAGAAATTGCAATGATATTCAATAAATAAATTATTATTTTATTATTTAAGCTGATTCAACTTTATATTCTTTATTTGTACATCAAACGCATCTAAAGGCATTTTTTCTTTTGTTAATTTTTTTATCATTTTGAACGTTTCAATCGTATAACAACAGGTATCGTGATTCATTCTTTAATTTCTAAATTGTGAATTTTGAAATATTTACAAGGCATTGAATATTCAGTCGATTGGGTTCATTTGTTTCGTATAATTAAAAAAAAAACAGTAAATTTTTTATTGACCTATTTGTTGAGATTCGAATAAAGACTTTTGCGTATGATTCTGGTTTCTTTACAATCCATGTTTTTTCTAATTTAGCTCAAGGAAACTGACTTCTATTACTTCCTTATACAGGATGTTCTCTCAACCAGCTACATCCATGGCAATTCGTTCGAAGGGAGCACCTACATTGTATTGTTACATCTCTCCTCTCGATCTTGCCTTGGGGACTTTGCTTGCTTCACACTTTAGACATCTTTGGAACCATCATTCTACGTCTTCACGACTTGAACCCAGTAAAATCTCTGCCGTATTTTATCCAAAGTCTTATTCACTCCAAAATGTCCACCTGATTTGCTGCCATGAATCTCCTCCAAGACATCACTTATTCTCGACCTAGGCACAACCAATTGAGAAATCACTTTTCTGCCGTCGGCTGATTCCCAAGCTCTCTTCAATAGACCATTCTCAACAACCAGGGAATCCCATTGTGTCCACAATGCCTTGAAAGCTGGTGGTCATACGAAAATTTCCTTTCACGTGGATCTTTTCGTTTCGCTTTCCTTCCATCGTAGAATATTTGCAATGCTTGGGATCACTTTTTTGGTCGTGTCTCATTTTCGTTGTGGTCTAATTGTCGTCAACCATTAATCCCACTTGGTTGATTCCTTCGCGACGTTCAATTCGCTCACAATGCTCACAGGTATCCGAACAAGGTCTTCTGGATAAGGCATCTGCATTGTTGTGTGTGTTGTCCTGGTCGATGTTTTATCTTAAAATTAGCGGGGAAATTGTCCGTCTTTTTTCTCTATATTCGTTTTACGTTATTGTTAGTTTCCTAATTCCTATTTTTATGATTAAGTAGTCCTTGTATTTTAAATTTTCGCTGAGGTCCAATTGTCTTGAAGTGATACTGGTTCAACTTCTCAATCCACCTTGCTACTTGTCCTTCAGGGGTCTTCATCTCGAGTAGCCACTTCAAAGCTGCGTGATCTGTTCTAATGAAGAACTCTCTTCCATACAGATATTTGTGGAAGTGGTCTACAGCCTTGATTATTGCCAGTAGTTCCTTTCTCGTTACACAATAACTTTCTGGCTTGGTTGATTCTTTGCTATTAAACTCGTTAACTTTTTCCTAGCCATCTTGCTCTTGTGATGTTACGGCTCCAATACCACTGTTACTGGCATCTGTGTCCAAAACGAACAGGCATCTTTGACATGGAAAAATTAAAATTGGACTGGAGCATTCAACTTTCCAAATGCCCGTTCACTTTCGTTGGACAAGACGAATTTGGGTCGGTTAACTTATGTAGGGGTGCCGCAATATCAGCAAATCCTTCTACAGACCGACGGTTGTAGGTGCAGAGACCTAGGAAGCTCCTCACTTCATGTTTGTCTTTAGGTCGTTAATGTGTCTTGTATCCTTGGTAAAGAGTAGCTATCCTTCTTCGTGTGATTCAATTTCCTACAATCCACACAGAATCTCGTGGATCCATCCTTCTTAGAAAGTAACACAACAGGTGCAGACCAAGGGCTCGATGATTCTTCAATCACACCATCCTTCATCATCGTGTCAACAAGCTCTTCCACCTCTTGTTGTTTGGCAAATGGAACTCTTCTTGGTGGATGTCGAATCAGATGGGCTTGGCCACTATCTATTCTGTGTTTGACCAAGTTAGTTCTTTCTGTTGTTGTTGAATCAAATATGTCGCTTTCACTTCTGATGAAATTTTTAGCAGCTCTCAATTCTTCTGTCGACAAGTGTTCAAATTATTTTTCAAGCATTGTCATAACACTCTCTGAGACTTCGTTCGTTTCCTGGTGGTCACCCAAATCATAGTTTCCTACCTATGTAATAGGTTCACAGATTCCAATGATATCGCATTCTTTACCTGTTATTTCTTCGGAATACATGTTGGCATCTCTCACAGGAATAGCTTCTTTTGTCTTTATCAGGGCTCGTGCAAGAACCAAATTGCTAGGTGATTCAACACATGGCTGTGCTATTCCAACGCAGCACCTAGGGTCTTCATCTAATGTAGTACAAAGTACTTCTTCCGAAAATCCAGGAATTATCACGGTTTCGCTAATCGCAGTTCCACAGACATCGTCCTTCCTGCTGGAGTTGTGAGGACAAATTCTTGTCCTCCAAAGTTCATTATCTTCTATTCATTGTCAAACGAAATCCGTAGTCACTGATCAAATCCATCCCAAGTATAAATTCATCTTCTATATCTGCGACGTACAATGTGTTCTTGATAGTGAGTCGCCCAAGAATCAGTATAATCTCAGCATCTCCTCGAATAGATGCGTTTTTACCAGTGACTGTTCGAAGCACAAGGTTTGAAGAGATAGGTTTCACGCTTTCTGGCCAAAGGATGTCACTTCGTACCAAATAAATTTCAGCACAGGTGTCTATGGTACATATAACGTCTACTTCGTTCAATTTTCCTGCAATGGTTAGGCTGTTGGTTGTTTTTCTTACCCTGTTAATAGGAATCACCTATTATTGCTAGCCAGCATGCGCCCCGATATGCTGACTAATTCTAGTTTTCATGCCGCCGACTTGAGGACTCGGTGGAAGATCTTGTTCTCATAGGTGATTGCGAACGTGGTAGCATCCTGACTCTGCAGTTTTTTATAAGATGTCTCAATTTTCCACATCTTTAGCACGCTCTGTTCTTCTGAGTGCTCATTCCGCTTTTCAAAGATTTGATCTCATCCAGAACCTTCTTGAATAAACTAGTAACTGTGCTTGAATGTTGTTCGGGTTCTTCTATTGATACTGCTCGTACTTTCGGCCTCGAGGTGTTGAAGGCCGCCTCCACTTCTAGAGAACGTACCAAGGCATCGCTACTCCTCTTGAAGTGTGTTAGTCTCAGAGTCCTTTGGATTTCCGTGACTCTATAAATAACTGCAGCGTTAGCTGTTCCTTGAAATACCCCGGTGCTTCTGGGTAAGCCAGCTGAATTAGGCGTCTCACATCTGTTTCAAATTCTTGCAGACTCTCACCTGATTTTTTAGTGCGCGTTTTCATTTGAGCCCGATACTCGCCATACCCAAAGCTGGCCATCTCAAAGCTACTATAAGTGCCGTAGCGGTTTCTTCTTCGCCCCATCCATTAGCCACTGCTGCAGCTTCAAATTGGTGGCGATACATGGACCAAGAGGACTGTCCAACAAAAGTCGGTGGTTCTACGGAAATTCCTGAGGTGGCAACCCTGTCTCGACGATCTTGGTTCTTGAGGAGAGTTATCTGGTTTTCGATGAATCCTTTCACCTCCTCTCGCACTGTATCCACTTTCTTATTGAGCTCATCGTCGACTTTCTTGACGTCTTCCTCTATTTTTTCTTCCAGTTCCTCCATTTGTACTTCGGTTTTCTGTAATACATGTTGGAAGAACTTGTCTTGATGTTCTAGAACTCTCTGAAGGTCCGTCTTTCTTTGTTTTTCTTTTCGTTCCAATTCATTCTTTTGTTGTTCGAGAAGTTTCTGGAGTGCTTCATCTCGTTTATTTCCCTGTTCTTCGAACATTTTTTGGAGTGCCTCTTCTCGTTCTTTCATTTCATCTAACCGTCGCATTTCCTCTTTTCGTTTTCTCATTCTTGTTTTTCCTCCTGGAGCCGCTTTTCCTCTTCTTGTTTATTGTTTTCTCGTTCTTGTTTTTCCTCCTGGCTCCTTTCCAAATCCGCAAATTGATTTTGGATAAATCTGACAAAGTCCTCAATCGTATCGTACGATGTACTCCTCGTATTAGTTGAGTTTATAATTAGTTTCTGTTTTTCACTAATATCCCACTTCGGACACCACTGTATCGATTTTTACTGAATAATACGCCAGGCACACTACTAAACTGTTTTCATTACCTTCGCTATAAACATACAACTACTTCACTGACTAATAAATTATATCTCTTCACTTATTAACTTATTAACTTAGCGTTTCCACCAAGTGGAAAAATAAAGGCAAATATCTGTTAAAAAACAACTACTTCCCTGGCTAATACCACGACGGACATTGAACTACACCTGACAGATATGTTTGCAACGTTCTTCCAAGAAGACGCCATTGCAGGTGCTTGTCCTGTAATTAAACAGAAGATTTTCCTTCATTTGGCTGGGAATGACCACCTGCAGACATGTTTCAAGGTTTATTGCCTCTCATCAGTGACGGGTAGGTCGGACAACATTATAATTCTCCTGTCCCCGCCAAATGAATAATAATCAACCGTTTAACTAATATTTCCCTACGGATGACACTACGACCCACAATGAAGTTGATCGCAGCGCCATCCGCACGGGAAATCAAGAAACAAGATAAGCAGTCCTAGGTAGAACTGACTCCGGGAAGAGAAAACTGTAATATTTCACTTTGTTGATAGATAGATGGATGGATGGATGGATGGATGGATGGATGGATGGATGGATGGATGGATGGATGGATGGATGGATGGATGGATGGATGGATGGATGGATGGATGGATGGATGGATGGATGGATGGATGGATGGATGGATGGATGGATGGATGGATGGATGGATGGATGGATGGATGGATGGATGGATGGATGGATGGATGGATGGATGGATGGATGGATGGATGGATGGATGGATGGATGGATGGATGGATGGATGGATGGATGGATCGATCGATGGATCGATGGATCGATGGATCGATGGATCGATGGATCGATGGATCGATGGATCGATGGATCGATGGATCGATGGATCGATGGATCGATGGATCGATGGATCGATGGATCGATGGATGGATAGATATAGAGATATAGAGATATAGAGATAGATAGATAGATAGATAGATAGATAGATAGATAGATAGATAGATAGATAGATAGATAGATAGATAGATAGATAGATAGATAGATAGATAGATAGATAGATAGATAGATAGATAGATAGATAGATAGATAGATAGATAGATAGATAGATAGATAGATAGATAGATAGATAGATAGATAGATAGATAGATAGATAGATAGATAGATAGATAGATAGATAGATATGGAGATATGGAGATAGATAGATATGGAGATAGATAGATATGGAGATAGATAGATATGGAGATAGATAGATATGGAGATAGATATAGAGATAGATATAGAGAGATAGATAGATTTATTTAGACAAAATACCTCTCTGACACATTGTTTTCGACTTCCCTATCACTTCTTTATAAAACTTCGTTTTCCGAGTGAAATGTGTCGCCTTATATTCTCAATTCGTCTAGGCCAGATTCTTCGGGATGATTTCGAGATTACTCAATACAGAAAAATATCTACACACTTCCAGGAACTAATCATGGAGGAAATTAAAACGTTTGCGACGTCGGCTCATTTGTTATGCAAATGAGTAGCGTTTTCATGGTTCAGCACTCAGCGGCGAAGCTAGGGGATTTTTATCAATCTCGTAACAATATGTGAAATTTTGGGAGATATGTATTGAACTATGAACTGGACGAGTCCAAACAATTTCTAATTATTGAAACTGCTAATTTATTAGCACCAAATATCCCTACCGTTAAGCCAACTCTGTAATTTCCATCCAAAAGTTATTCCTGTTTATTTGCTGCTGAGTTGAGGAATTCGTTTGAATTCACCTATTAAAATTATGGTATGAAAAAATGTGTAATAAAAAACACGGGCGTCCACTAAAAAATTCCTTGATACAAAATTGTTTGAATAATTGACAAATCAGACATTACTTTATTATCAAATAGTGTAATTAAGTAAAACGTTCACGTATACCATTTTTAATCAATTCTAGATACAGGAAAACAACTTGAAAACGTAATAAACACATTTATATGTGTTGTGAATACTCAACCTGTGTAAGAGGAAGTTATCTATATACCGTGATGCATTATGTTGCATACAAGTTGAAGGAATTGAATCAATGTGAAATATTAATTGAAGAAGAAGTACATTTGAAGCTCTGACGATGGCAGTCGTGCTCATAATCAGTTTGCAGTCATGTCCATGAACTATTGTTTGTGACTGTTGAATGGGGCCACGTCACTTTTTTGCAACTCATACATTAATTGCTTAGTGTTTTCTCTTACAAACAAGTTCGTACTGCCAATCTAAATACAAAATGACATGTCAGTTCTTCAGAAAATCAAATGATCGACATTAGTGAGATTGGATAAGCAGAGATGAGGCGATTCGTGACGATCAGTGTTGAAACTTCAGTGATTCTATATCATTATTTTTCAGGTCTTAACGTAAAATAAATATCATTGTTATATTTATATCATTTATTATAGCGAATACCATTACACTATTACTATTTTTTGATAACTACTGAAAATAAATAAAAATTAGTGATAACCAATATTAGTCATGAAGAAAAATAATTTTTCCACTCCAACGTACATTACTAATGCGCATTTGGATCATCATGTTACAGTGTGAATTACAAGTTTATCGATGATCATCGAAGTAGAAATTCTTGCGATGTTGTGAAATGAATTATGTTTCTTGGATACCACCGGAGCGCGTAGCGTATTCTGGCATACATTATGGGAGATGATCATATCTTGTTGAATGTGGAAGTAAATGAAATTTGACATCGTGTGACAACATTGACTAGTAGATAACAATGACACGTGTTTTTTTTGACACGAAATCGAAAAATTAAGATTTTGTGATCTATAACCAAAAATTTTATTATTGTAATTATCATGTTTACATGGCAACGGGAACATATATCTAAATCAGTCAGATCAGCCTAGAATCTCCAATTATCAAGTATATGTAAAGGTATACCAACGAAACCATATCACGATTTTTGAGTTAGCTATACAATTTGAAACACCCTGAATAATCTCTCTCAGGCTCTACCCCATACCACAGCTAGGTGAACGTGTTTTCTTACATAACTCGTCCATAATTATCCACCATTCTACTGAACACCAAATGGTGGCAATTCCAGACCGCCAGTTGCTCAGAAACGTCGCTGCTTTGCCCCAGACAAACTCTGGGTCGCCAAAAATGAATTTCATGCCATGCTAAAATTTGGAATCGCCCGACCTTCAGAAAGCTTTTGGATAGTACATTTAATCCCAAAAAAAAGACGATGAATGCTGTGGCGATTATCGAGGGTTCAATGCCAGAAACCCCGGACTACTAGCCAGTTTGACATATCGTAGACGTAGACCATTCGCAGTATCTTCAAGATCCAGGAAGACATACAATAAACCGCCAGTCAGATTTATCGAATACCAATTCATGACTTTCGGTATTCGGAATGCAGCACAGACTTTTCAACGCTTCATCGACGAAATCATACGTAGATTAGCTTTCTGCTTTGCGTACATAAACGATATCCTATATAGACTGGAATAATTTGTGAACCAAAAATACGCCCCAACAACTCTTCCTAAGACAAAAATCTTAAAACAATTGAAATATTCGTTGCTCGAGGTTTTTTGACGGGAATGAATTATTCTACACCTGCTGAATACGCTGTATGGAATGAAATAATTTGTGAAACAAAAATTACCCCTCAACAACCCTCCGAAGGAGAAAAATTGTAAAACCGTTGACGGAAATGAATCATTCTATACTTGCTGAATACGATGCTCCATACGGTGAAATGATTTTTGAACCAAAAACAACCCCTCCGAAGGAGGAAGTTTTTTGACGGGGTTGAATTATTCTACACCTGCTGAATACGCTTATAGGTTAAACCGAAAACAACCCCCCAACAATCCTCCGAAGGCAGGTGTAAAATGATTCAACCCCGTCAAAAAACCTCGAGCAACGGGTATTTCAACTGTTTTGAGATTTTTCTATTCTGGAAGGTTGTTGAGGGGTAGTTTTTGGTTCACAAATTATTTCACCCTATGTAGCGTGATCATCAAGTGTTGAACAATTTATTTTCATTAAAAAACTTGAGCAGAGGATATCCCAACTATTTTAAGATTTTTCTCATTGCGAGGGTGTTGGGGGTAGTTATGGGGAGGTTGATAGATCACAAATTATTTTCCAGTAAGGAGAGTTTTCAACACTCGCCGACTAGTGATCTCACATCAAGAAATCACCAGCAATGGAAGTTATTCCTTCATATACCATAAGCGAAAATAAAATAAAACGTTGCTGCTTCCACACCCGTATCTCTTCCTACACCCTTCTTGGTATTCGATCCGCTTGAAAGACAGTGCACGCAAATTTTTCGAGAAACTACGGAAACATAAGCAAGAACTACGGCCAATACCCGGTACACGATCCCAAAATAAATTCGTATTCAAATCATCTGTAACAGCCCTATGATGGCCCATTCAAGATCCAAAAATTGTCTACATAACATTCATCATACGCAGGCATGGCCGCGACGTCACTGCACAATAAAGCGTTTCAAGCCGGCATTCGGGTTATCAAAAGAGCTTGGAGAATTAAAGACTACGCGGTGTCCCCACGACATTGAATGTAATCAACCAACAGGCCCCAGGACCCATCGCCGCACAACCCGGACTCAGCCTCAGTACCCGGAACACCAGATTACTAAGATATTCCGAACGGTTTCTCTCTGGTTCCTCCTGAAGTTCGCGCTTATACAGTATCGAAAAATATTCATCTTGGGTAAAGGCAAATCTAGAACAGTAAAAAGGAACGCAATTGTATTAAAGGCCAAGTTTTCTGCCGCATCATGGCAAGCCGGTATGATTTTTAGATTCGAAAGCAGCGTGTCCATCATTCGCCTAAGGGCCCCTATGATCAGAACCACAATTTTGACAGAATGGTTTGGGTAAAGCCTGCGGAGTTCTATGACGAAAATCGTCCTACTTTGGTGGTCGAGAAGGACTACATCAGGCTTATTGTCATGTATTTGTCTGAGGGTGGGGAATGAGTAATTCCAATAGATTCTGCACTTCGCATTCTTCACAACGGACTCAATATCAGGGAGTATCAAGGAGTATTATTATTATATTATTATTATTATTATTACTAATCCAGTTAGGTATCTCCAATTTAATGTTATGGTTTCCAAGTGAGAATGTATCTGGAGAATTTTGAAAATTGTAGGCGCATCTGCACTGCCTATTCGGACAGCTGGTCAATGCAAACTCCACAACAAACCTATATAAATAACATATTTTGTTAACACTTTCCAGTCCGACGGGCTTTCCTGTCTTTTCAATTGTTTCTAATAATATTAGTGAATTTTTCATACCTATATCTGTGTTCGTTTTATTTTATTTCTATAATTATTAAATTATTTTAAATGTGATTGATCCTGGGGTGAATCTCATGTAACGTCGTCCGCGATGTCGGCAGGATGCGACTGTGAAGTGGTGAACATTGAACGAGAGGCTAGACGCTCAATATTTGTCAGGCGACCTGTTCATCGCGGGTTTCTGAGTGTCTAGAAACCCAGTAATAAAAACCACGATAAAATATCGAGCGTATAGCTTGGGACGAATAATTATTCCGTAAAACTGTGAAACAGAGGATTGTGTAGGTAGGTACCTAATAAACAGAAAGACCCGCTGGGTATCGAGTGAGGCAGAGGTATACAATTAGCTACTAAAGGGTACGTAGACCCTATATACTACTGTTACGTTTTGCTAAATAATATGCCGAGCACACTACTGAACTGTTAATTTTCTAACTTCACTATAAGTAAACATACAACACTTCACTGACTACAACTACAATACAACTAGCTAAATATTCCAAACACTTCTGCTTATTATCACTTTCTAATCTTCTTAATAAATTCTCTTCATAAAACTCCCTTCCCAGTCGAACGTCTCCGTTTATATAGGTACTCATCGTGTAGACTGGATTAATAGCGATGATTTCGAGAATACTCAAAACTGAGAACATCTACACATTTCCAGGAATTGAGCGATGACGCGGCAGCTCCGTTATCTAGACTATTCATGCAGTACAGAAAACGATCCATCCAAATAAACACTTCTTGGAACTAATTTATCGATGAGGCGCCCGCGGAATGGACTCAGCTGCGCAGCTAGGGGGCTTTTATCAATCTCGTTACATTATCCCCCTCTCAATTTTAATCGTCCCGATCAAACAATGTGTCTCCATTATAACGTCTCTCTAGGTGAACGACCTTCATTTTCGCTTTCAGGCTGCGTTGAATTCTATAGACTACGTCGTTTATTCTTTTCACTATCGTATATGGTCCTTCCCAAGATGGTGTTAATTTAGGAGAAAATCCTTTCTTACGACGAGAATTGTACAGCCACACTCGATCTTCTTTAAATCCACCAGTATTGGCCTTAAGATCGTATCGAGCCTTCATTCTGTCACTAGTTATCTTCAATCTTTTTCTTGCAAATTCGTGGATCCCATTCAAGCTATCTCGCAGTTCGTCTGCATAATCCTGTACATCTTTTTCTTCAGAACTTGGTGATCCGAACACCAAGTCACAGGGCAACCGAAGTTCTCTCCCGAAGATGATGCTGGCTGGAGTGAGCTTTGTGGAATCGTGCACAGAGGCCCTGTATACCATCAAGAATAGTGGAAGATGTCGATCCCAGGTGTTTTGGTGCTCCTCTACTACTTTGGAAAGATGTTCTTCCATAGTCCTGTTGAACATTTCAACCATGCCATCAGACTGTGTGGGTGGAGGGCTGTTGTTCTGGTCTTGCTAATTCCCATCAATTCACAAACTTCCTTGAATAAATTTGATTCAAAATTTCTTCCTTGATCGGAATGTAGCTCCATTGGGACTCCAAACCTTGAAAACATGTTATCCACCAGAGCTTTTGCAACTGTGGATGCTCCTTGATTAGGCAAGGCATAAGCTTTAACCCATTTGCTAAAGTAATCCATGGCAACGAGGATGTATTTGTTGCCATCATTTCTCATCGGAATCGGTCCTGCTACATCGATGGCGATTCGTTGGAAGGGAGCGCCTACATTGTATTGTTTCATCTCTCCTTTCGATCTTGTCTTGGGACCTTTGCTTGCTTCACACTTCAGACATCTTCGGCACCATCTCTCTACATCTTCACGACATTGGACCCAGTAAAATCTCTGCCGTATTTTATCCATGGTCTCATTCACTCCAAAATGTCTACCTGATTTGCTGCCATGGATCTCCTCCAAGACATCACTTATCCTCGACCTAGGCACAACCAATTGAGAAATCACTTTTCTGCCGTCGGCCGATTCCAAAGCTCTCTTCAATAGACCATTCTCAACAATCAGGAAATCCCATTGTGCCCACAATGCCTTGAAAGCTGGTGATCGTAAGGAGATTTCCTTCCAGGTGGGTCTTTTCGCTCCGCTTTCCTTCCATCGTAGAAAATCTGTAACGTTTGGATCACTTTCTTGGTCCTTCCTCATTTTCACCGTGGTCCAATTGTCGTCAACCATTAATCTCACCTGGTTGATCCCTTTGCGACATACAATTCGCTCACAAGTATCCGAATCAGGTCTTCTGGACAAGGTATCTGTGTTGTTGGGCAATTCAGTTGTTCTTAGTCTCTTAACTGGGATAGCCTCGGGGGCTTCATCATTGCTAGTCGGCATGCGCCCTGGTATCAATTCGGTTGTTCTTACTCTCTTCTCAGGCATGGCCGTGGGAGTTTTATCTTCGCTAGCCGGCATGCGCCCCGATATCAATTCGGTTGTACGTAGCCTCTTAACAGGAATGATCCTGGGAGTTCCATCATTGCTAACCGGCATGCGCCCCGATATGTTGGCTGATTCTAATTTTTCCTGTCGCCAATTTGAGGACTCGCTGGAAGACCTTGTCCACACAGGTGATAGCGAACGTGGTGGCATTCTTACCCTACAGTCTCTAATAAAATGTCCCAATTTTCCACATCGATAGCAAGCCCTGTTCTCCTGAGTGCTCATTTCGCTTTTCAAAGATCTGAGCGCATCCAGAACCTTCTTCAATAAACTAGTAACTGTGCTTGCTCGTTGTTCGGGTTCTTCTATTGAAACCGCTCGTACTTT
The DNA here is from genome assembly GCA_958502065.1 of Chrysolina americana. Taxonomy (NCBI): domain Eukaryota; kingdom Metazoa; phylum Arthropoda; class Insecta; order Coleoptera; family Chrysomelidae; genus Chrysolina; species Chrysolina americana. The sequence goes on from OY293420.1 coordinate 38,109,932, forward strand.
CGGACTCAAGGAGTTGAGGGCCGCCTCAACTTCTAGAGAACGTACCAAGGCATCACTACTCCTCTCGAAGTGTGTTAGTCGCAGAGTCCTTTGGATTTCGGTGTCTCTCAGTCCATCTATAAATAACTGCACCGCTAACTGTTCTTTGAAATCTCCCGGTGCTTCTGGGTAAGCCAGCTGAATTAGGCGTCTCACATCCGATTCAAATTCTTGCACACTCTCACCTGATTTCTGAGTGCGCGTTTTCATTTGAGCCCGATACAGCTGTTTTCGATGTTGATCGCCAAACCGTAACTCTAATGCAGTAATCAGGTCTTTATATTTATTTTGCTGTTCGATAGGTATCGTCTGTAACATACCCAAAGCTGGCCCTCTCGAAGCTACTATAAGGGCCGTACCTTTTTCATCTTCGCCCCATCCATTAGCCATTGCTGCAGCTTCCAATTGTCGGCGATACATGGACCAAGAGGACTGTCCATCAAAATTCGGTGGTTTTACGGAAATTTCTGATGTGGCAACCCTGTCTCGACGATCTTGCTTCTTGAGGAGTGCTATCTGATTTTCTAGTCCTTTCATCTCTTCTCGCACCGTATCAAATTTCTTATTAACCTCATCGTCGATTTTCTTGACATCTTCCCTTAGTTCTTCTTTCAGTTCTTCTTTCAGTTCCTCCATTTGTACTTCGATTTTCTGTAATACATGTTGGAAGAATTTTTCTTGATGTTCTAGTACCTTCTGGAAGTCTCTTTTCCTCTGTTCTTCTACTCGTTCTGATTCGGTCTTTTGTTGTTCGAGAATTTTCTGAAGTGCTTCTTCTCGTTCTTTTTTTTCTTTTTCTCGTTCTTTCTTTTCATCCAACCGTCTCATTTTCTCTTCTTGTTTTTCATTTTCTCGCTCTTTTCTCTGTTCTTCGAGAATTTTCTGGAGTGCCTCTTCTCGTTCTTGTTTTTCTTTTTCTCGTTCTTGTATTTCATCTAACCGTCGCACTTCCTCTTCTCGTTTTTCATCTTCTCGTTCTTTCTTTTCCTCCTGGCGCCGCTTTTCCTCTTCTTGTTTTTCCTCCTGGCGCCTTCTTTCCAAATCCGCAAACTGATTTTGGATATATTTCACTATGTCCTCCATCGTATCGTACGATGTACTCCTCGTATTCACCATAAATAGTTTATTATAGGTTGTTTCTGTTTTTCACTAATATCCCGCTTCGGACACCACTGTTACGTTTTGCTAAATAATAGGCCGAGCACATTACTAAACTGTTTATTTTCTAACTTCACTATAAATAAACATACAACACTGACACACTTAAATCTATACAACTATACAACTAGTTAAATATTCCAAACACTTCTGCTTATTATCACTTTCTAATCTTCTTAATAAATTCTCTTCATATAACTCCCTTCCCAGTCAAACGTCTCCGTTTATAGAGGTACTCATCGTGTAGACTGGATTAATCGCGATGATTTCGAGAATACTCTAAACGGAAAACTTCTACACATTTGCAGGAATTGAGCGATGACGCGGCAGCTCCGTTATCTAGACTATTCATGCAGTACAGAAAACGATCCATCCAAATAAACACTTCTTGGAACTGATTTATCGACTCAGCGGCGCAGCTAGGGGGCTTTTATCAATCTCGTAACACTACGTATGCAATACTACTTATTTGTAAATCTGTTTCTAGGCCAAAATTTATAATTTGTTTTATTCAATCCGTCAACCTGCTGCACCCTTACGAGCAATCCTGAGAAGTCCTCGGAAGACTTGTGGGAGCTAGAGAAGATGAGGCCCTTACCTTATAATGTGTGATACCATGCACGGGTTTATCTTTGTGCAAATGTTGATCTTTCTCGAATACTTCGAGAGGAGTTTTTTATTTGGTACGGACAGGAGGAGTTATGAACCTAAGTTATTTTCATTCGAATGAGTAATACATTATTTTCATATTTCTAAGAAAACGTTTACTTTTTAAATTAACTACTCTGGCATCTACGTTCACAATAAAAACTTACCGTATTCAAGAAATAGAAACTACCAAAAAAAGCGTCAATTTCACTCGACGCGCGATTTGCCAACAAAGTTGTTCCTTACATAAATCAAACTGTTTTTATTTCCAACATCTGAAAAATAAATAATGACAGCCTCAAAACTAGAAAATCTTCTGGTATATATAGATGAGTCTAGAGCCTGAAAACATATCTAATTTCATCACCGCTCCTTTGAACCTCTCAAATGAAAGATATTTCGACTCAGCGTATTTTCCTGAGTTACTGAAGAGAGGTATCGTCAAGTCAATACCTTGAGGAGGAGATAAATCCCAAATTACCTACTACAGACCGATATCGTTAATATCAACTCTATGTAAAGTAATATAAAAACTTTTGAAAAGTAGGATAACAAGTACTCAAAATTATTTCAGATCATCAGTATGAGAAGGAAAATCTACGGAAGATGCTATACTCTTTGACAAAGCGTTTATACAAAGCAATTGACAAAAAAAAAGTTTTTTCATGGACCTCTTCAAAGCGTTTGACACGGTTAGCCACAGAATAGTACTGACAAAAACTTCATTCATACCTGAAGCTGAGTCTGTCAGGTATCTAGGTATTACTATCGATAGACATTTACGTTGGAACACTACTTTCATTGCAAGAAAAATTAGAGGTGATCGACAGGTTCAGATATTTATTTCAATTCTTGGATTAATACCACCTAAAGACAGTCTACTGTGCATTAGTACAGTAGTCTTATTGAACTCTTGGGTGAGGAGGAGTACTAGACTGCCATCTGGAAAAAACAAATTTATTACAACAATTGATTTTTAGAATCATTTATGAAAAAGCAATCACCTTTTCCAGTGAAGAACTCTTTCTTCTGAGGAAAAATTTAACTAAAACCTATTAAATGAATATATTTATGGCACTCAAAACAAAAACACCACTGCTGAAATCCCAAAATGATAAACACATTAGTTAGCGAAGTTTGAATTATTTAGGTCAATAGCCCATAACAACTCATTCAGGTATCATCTCAAAATTTTGATTCAAAAGGCCAAGCATTCTTCAGTGACATAGTCAACAACACATTTCTTCAGCTGAGTAAATTGAGGGGCAGCTGAACTTCTGTAATTCCTGATTTGTAAAAAATTTATATTATTGTGAAAAATTTACCAATTGTTACAAAAATTTCTCCATTGTGACAGGGATACCAAAATAGTGACTAAATTACACCGGCTTCGATCTTAATATTTCATCCAATCTCAATCTCTCAATAATAATAATGGTAGTAATTCTTGGTTCACTCCGACTACTCAGGCACATGATTCTCGGACCCAGTAATCACTCACCCCACCGGTTTACTGAGGTTTACGATTATAACACACCAGCGCGCCCACCGAATGTGTCGGGGCTCCGGAGACATGGCATGACTGGTAAATTCCTGAATGAAAAAAATTATATTAAAATATGTTCACTTGGTCCGAGAATCATGTGCCCTGAGTAAGCGGAGTGAACCAAGAATTACGACGGCCTTCTGCATTCTTCCTGCTGAGTTTAAGGCAAGCCGGTATGAAGTTTAAGTTCGAGAGCAGTGTGTCCATTATTCCACCAAGGACCTCTATTATCAGAACCACTATCTTAACAGGATGATTCGGGTAGAGCCTGCGGAGTTCAAAGAGTTAATCTCGATATTTAGTCCGTTTTTCCTCCTCTTTTCGGACGATGTTCATTTCGCCAGGAGCTGAAAACTCAATAACGAAAATCGTCCTACTCTGATGGTCGAGGAAGACTACATAGGCTGAGACCGCATAAGCTGATCAGACTGACAGCAAATGCATTATGGTATCAGCTGCCCCACCTCTATACTCATCACGCGAATACGGTAGAGGAAAGTGTTGAAGACACCATCCTCTGGCAGGCCATTATGAATCCCTCGGACCCAGTACCCACTCACCTCACGGACGAGGGGAGTGTTTACGGGGGTTGATGACACACCAGCGCGCCTTCCGGTTGTATCGGGGCTCCTGAGACAGGGTCTGACTGGGATATTCCTGTTGAAAAAGAAATAAAAAATATTCCCTCGTCTATCGTAGTCGCGTGATGGGTATATAAAGAGATCCCTGACAGGCATAACGCGGCGCTACGAGTGTTATACCACCATATACGACACTCGTACGGTATAGACGAGACACCGGTGTTGCCTTATGCTCTATTCCCCACCCTCGGTCAAATACAAGCCAATGAGCCTGATGTAGCCCTCCTCGACCATCAAAATAGGACGATTTTTGTCATTGAGTTTTCAACTTCTGACGAAACGAACATCGTCCGAAAAGAGGTGGAAAAACGGACTAAATATCGAACTCTTTGAACTCCGCAGGCTTTACCCAAACCATTCTGTCGAGATGGTGGTTCTGAAAATGGGGGTCCTTGGTGGAATGATGGACACACTGCTCTCAAACTTGAAATTCATACGGGCTTCATATAATAATACTCCCTCGAGGACGGCTATTATCATTATTTGCCGTGGCGCTTCGGGGCGACTCACTAATGTTTATGGTGGTGTATTCACTTTTCAGCTGTAGGAAAACCCGGAAAACCAACAGCACCACCCCGGGTGGTCGGTGCGCACTTCAAGCTAGCACCAGACGTCGGGATTGGCATCTAGGCAACTCAAATCACAATTATTGCTTTACAAGGCATGTGGCCGCCTAGAGAAAAAATATTCTCGCGTACTGAGGCCTCGAACGTCTGTTAGATGCGAGATAGAAGCTCCACTGCCAGATATCGTAGATAATGTTACGAGATTGATAAAATCCCCCTAGCTGCGCCGCTGTGTCGATTCGCTAGCGGTTCGTCGGTAATTACTTCCTGGAACCAAACCTTCGCGTCGCGAAGCATCTGGTGCACAGCTGGACTATATAAAGCGAGGGTTAGAAGGAGTTTTTATGAAGAGAATTATTTAAGATTACAAAGTGATAATAAGCAGAAGTGTTTGGAATATTTAGCTAGTTGTATTGTTGTATAGATCTAAGTGTTTTATTAGTCAGTGAAGTGTTGTATGTTTGTTTATAGTGAATAATAGGCCGAGCACACTACTGAATTGTTTATTATCTAACTTCACTAAAAACATACAACACTTCACTGACTAATAAAACACTTAGATCTATACAACTATACAACTAGCTAAATATTCCAAACACTTCTGCTTATTATCACTTAATAAATTCTCTGCATAAAAACTCTTCTTCTTTCCAGTCAAATGTCTCGCGTTTGTATAGGTACTCAAGTGTAACTAGAATCTACACGACGCGACGGTTCGTTTATCCCGAATATTCATTACCGGCAGCTATCTGCCTTTTTCTCGGAAACCATATCGAAGATACGCGTGCAAGTCTATCCAGCGGCGTAGCTAGGGGATTTTTATCAATCTCTTAAAAATATTTTGGGTGTTTACATGATATATAAGAAGTGAAATTAAAAATTTGAACTATGAAGTCGACTAATGAAGTAGTAATATAGTAGAATTTTACCAAGATGAACGTTGCATTTTGGCATCCCCAACACCTTGATAACAAAAACAGAAATGAAGTAATCGACGCTTGGCAGATATTACATGAAGTATTATCTATATTCAAATTGTACTGTGACTGAATCGAAAAAATTGATTCTTTAATAGGAAAAAATAATTTTTCAAATTTGCTATAACTACCGTAATGAAAATGCATCTACTTATATTATTTATTTCTACGGTAAAACAACTAATATACTCCAGCAGCTTGAATTTTAAGTAATTTATATTAGTAATATTATACCGCTAAGCCGACTCTGTATTGTCTCTCAAGGTCAGGTAGCCGAATGGTTAGAATCAATGCTTTTCAATCGTTCTTGCTGCCGGTCGTGGGTTCAAAGCCCAGCGAAAAACGAACTGTGTTCTACTCAGACTGCCGCGCGTATTTATACAGTATCAGAAATAATATATCTTGGGTATAGACAAATCTACAAGAATAACAAGGAACGCAATTATATTATAATGCCACATAATCAATCAAGAGTGACGCAATGTTGTTTTCCCCTCCTCTCATCTCCCTCGACTCTCTGTGCAGTGACTTCGAACGAAAATTCGATACCCCTTCTTCGAGCTATTCGAGGAGAAATTGTATGATGCTTTCTCAATATTCAATATTCTTTACGCTCTCCTTGAATCATAATACCCAAGATAAATCATTTCCGATACTGTACAGCTGCACATGAAAAATAACCTGCAACAGCAACTAATTCGTTAACTGACAAAAAAATGTATTTACCTACCAATGAAATTCAACGTCAAAAAATTGTAGAATTTATTTTTACGAAAGCCAATTTAATGCAATACTCAATTCTGTACACAAATTATTCCTTTTTTTAGTTGGCATTTTGCAGCAATATTGACCTGAGAATGCCGGAAAACCTTAACGAATAGAAGATGACCTCGAAAATATTGTCAACAATAATTCAATTATAAGGAAATTACAAAAAAAACATGGGATACGTAATTGTGATAGAGTGCAACTTACCTTCGAACTGTTCCTCATTAAAACTATAGTTCAGGAGCTAATGAATTTCGTAATTCAATAATTATTTGTAACGATCCTAGAGCCGGACCTGACTGGGCTGCTTTCTTTGTAAAAAATGCATGATTCAGTCTCATTTCAATTCTCCTTAGGTCCAAATGGTTCTAGATTGCTCCATCTGGACACGAGTAGAACAATGAAGCCTGTAGACGAGCTGAAAGAATAAACGAGAGTGTTCGAAACGAACTCTGCATCGATATACATATGACGCGATAGCGAAGTGAGAATAGAAAATTCACTGTTAAGTATAGAAGTCAGTTTTGAAAATGAATTATAAATAAATTATTTCTGACTAAGTTGAGTGCTTTTTTATTACAATATTGAAAAAACCCGTAATTTTTCAAAATGAGGAATAATTATTTAAGGTCAATGATTTGAAACGCATAAAACATCTATAAATACTTCTATTTCACACCTTTGCAAATGACGAATCAACTCGTCTTCTTCGAAAGGTTCTAATTTCCCCTTCCATATTATCTGCTTTACTACCACTTTTCAGCTGATATGCCAGGAAGAGTACTTCGACCACGCCACTGAAAATGACTGCCACGTTCTAGTCGAAACGTTTGGAAATTTAAACCAAAGACGATCAGGGCAAAACCCGGAAAACAACCAAAACATTATCATTACGTAAATTCACTATTCTTCTGCTTTTCATAACTGCTTGACTTTTATTTATTGTTTCTAATTCAAATCTCATTTTCGTCGTCCAATTCTGAAGAGTCTTGTCACAGCAGCTCATGTAATTTCTTTCTTAATACTTCAATTGTAGGTATCTCATTGCTTTTGTAATGTTATATTTTTTTTTTCAATGATTTCACCAAATGAACATCTGAAGGTTTCGATAATGCTTTTTTCTTCTTGCGTGCATACGGTTCATTTTTTACAATTTTTTAAATATTACACTTAGATTTTCAATATCAGCGCGTTTGTTCATACAATTGGGTTCGTTATTGATGTGCACGATTTATTTTTGAATAATTATTTTTTGAAGCTAAAATTTTGGGATTATTGAAATTGTCAAAATGATTATTGTTAATAGTGTGCTCTGCAAGCGCACGGCAGTTTCTCAAAGATGACAATCACTTTTATGAGACGTATCCTGATAAATTACTACCCGTTGAGCTATATAGACTTTGTCACAGGTCAAACAGGGAATACTGTAAATGACGTTTGAACATTCTAAAATTGCTAGAGGAGCTTCAGTATTAGTGAATAGGCTACATACTGTCTTCATATATTTTTTTTGGTAATTCGAAGAATATCTGATTTGCAAATGTTACTGAGTAGTTCTTTTATGTGAGGAAAGGTTCTATATGTAAAAATTTGTTGGGGTGGCAGTTCCTTATTATCGATAGTGATAGTGCTATTGTTGAAAATTATTGATGGGAACTTGATAAGTACATTTCGTTTTTGTTCGGAGTTGAACAAAAATTCATTAATTAATTTCAAAGGGAATTTATTTTCTTTTTGAATTACTCTCAATTCAGCTTTTTTTTTTCAAATTACCCCTGATTTTTTTCAACCGGTTCAAGAAATCCTAATGTCTTTCGAGTTCATGAAAAATATGTAAAACAGTTATGTTAACTAATTCAACATAGTGCATTAATTATTGAGTTGGAATTTTTTGCAAAATATACTAACGTTTGGCAAATCTCAAACTAAGCGATAGAAAAATGTGAGTCAAAGGGGATTTCCTTCATTCTTTGATGTCATCCAGTTCGTGAGCTATGGCCGATAATGAATTGTTGTTGTTTTCAATTTCAAATTACCATCAACAAGATATGTTGAATTAGAAAATAGTATTTGTGTATATATTATCACTCAGATAAGCTTCGTCAACAGTTTTTATTTCAGTTTAAATGTTAATATAAGATTTTCAACCAATGTTTATTACACAAGATTAGAATAATATTCTCTCCAAAGGTCAATTGTCTCTCTATTTTCATTTGCTAATTTAATCATCGGTGCCAATTCATTTTGGCCTTAATAGTTCATATTGTAATAAAAATACACACAACTAGGTATAATCCACAAATTTATTTGGGCACGTAAATTATAACTTCTAATTTATTTCAAAAATATCTCTCTCTCTCTCTCTCTCTCTCTCTCCCTCTCCCTCTCCCTCTCCCTCTCCCTCTCCCTCTCCCTCTCCCTCTCCCTCTCCCTCTCCCTCTCCCTCTCCCTCTCCCTCTCCCTCTCCCTCTCCCTCTCCCTCTCCCTCTCCCTCTCCCTCTCCCTCTCCCTCTCCCTCTCCCTCTCCCTCTCCCTCTCCCTCTCCCTCTCCCTCTCCCTCTCCCTCTCCCTCTCCCTCTCCCTCTCCCTCTCCCTCTCCCTCTCCCTCTCCCTCTCCCTCTCCCTCTCCCTCTCCCTCTCCCTCTCCCTCTCCCTCTCCCTCTCCCTCTCCCTCTCCCTCTCCCTCTCCCTCTCCCTCTCCCTCTCCCTCTCCCTCTCCCTCTCCCTCTCCCTCTCCCTCTCCCTCTCCCTCTCCCTCTCCCTCTCCCTCTCCCTCTCCCTCTCCCTCTCCCTCTCCCTCTCCCTCTCCCTCTCCCTCTCCCTCTCCCTCTCCCTCTCCCTCTCCCTCTCCCTCTCCCTCTCCCTCTCCCTCTCCCTCTCCCTCTCCCTCTCCCTCTCCCTCTCCCTCTCCCTCTCCCTCTCCCTCTCCCTCTCCCTCTCCCTCTCCCTCTCCCTCTCCCTCTCCCTCTCCCTCTCCCTCTCTCTCTCTCTCTCTCTCTCTCTCTCTGTCTCTCTCTCTGTGTGTGTGTGAATTTATTGGACCTTGCTTCCTATTGGCGCACTTGTCCAGCACTCTCTCCCCACTACGTAGGGATCCGCCCTACTCCAGCCTGGTTACTGGCGTGAGTAGTCGGGACTTCGTCAGGGGGTAGAGGGGGAATCTTGATCAAGGCAATACCAACACCCAAAAAAAAAATTTAAATAATCTTTTTTTGTTGATTGCACGTTTAACCACGGTTACAAAACTGTGGTGTACGGCAGACGTCACAAACACTTGAAACGAGAACGCCGTCAGTCCTCCACCATTGCCGGAAGTCGAATGTGCACTCTACTCTCGATGACTGATGATTGCAATAAAACCCTTCACTCTAGTGACGATTATTTCATTCATGAAATTTCATGACTGAAGTCACATGATATGTGATATGAGCGGCTATTTAGGTAAACAACCGGATATTTAGGTAAACAAAGCTTTCTTTTGTTTGTATAAGTGTCGAACGTTGACAACTCTCGTTTTGGGTTGTCTTCTATGACAGAAATCAATTCATATATAAGCAATTCCATCCCAGAAAATACCGTGAAGAGTAAAGAGTATATGAACGAGTATATTTGAATTATTGTCTTCAATTCATCTCGAGTAACTTGTATTATGAGACAATTCAATTCGACCATATGAACATTAATAATCAAAGAATAACTCCCTCGAGCTAAAGTTCTCGGGAGTTATTCAGATTATTAATGTTCATATAATAATAATAATAATAATAATTATAATAATAATACTCACCCATTTGTTTTACATGGATGACTCTGGAGAAAAGGACCTTCATCAGTCTTTAAGGGTGGTGCAAGAGTACACGCATGCTATCGGAATGGAGTTTGGGATCGACAAATGTGCCACGGTTTATCTCAAAAGAGGACGATACGAGGAATACGGAGAGGACGTTCAGCTCATAGACGGAAGCATCCTACATCATCTGGATGCCGGAGAGACGTATACCTACCTAGGGGTGGAACAACGCCATACCCAAGAGGTAGCTACCGTTAAAAACTCTCTCCGCGGCAAGTATCAGCACAAACTCCGACAGATCTGGTCTTCAGAACTGTCGGGGAAGAACAAAGTTGCTGCAACTAATATGCTTGCCATTCCGATTCTACTTTACTCCTTTGGAGTAATGAAATGGACTCAGGAAGAGCTGCGACAACTCGACGTAAAAATAATGCATCTTTATAAGAGCCTCCATCCTAAATCGTCTGTCTGTTCCACGGTTATACTTCCCCAGGCAACGGGGAGGACGTGGACATTTGAGTTTGGAGTGTCTACACATCAGAATGGTACTGGATGGAGCCTGTAAAGTCATCAGGAGTTCAGATCCCCTTCTCTGCTTAGTATGCGATCACGAAAAAGCAGGGATTGGAGCATTTCTTTTCAAGGCAGCAACCCGTGCAGCCGATGAACTCGGTCTCGTATTCGACACTGAATGGACGAACCCAAACTCTGTCACCGAGTTGGATCCCGTTCAGCAAAAAGCCCACGTGAAAGCTGCGGAGTGTGACAGGCTCCTACAGCTACATAGAGATAAGCCAATGCATGGGGTCTTCTTGAAGAACATTGAAGACCTTGGCTTATTCAGAAACCTGACCTTCGCTTTTCTCAGGTCAAGTGGGCTGAAGTCGGAAACCGAGGGATTCATAATGGCCTGCCAGGATGGTGTCTTCAACACCCTCGTCTATCGCAGTCGCGTGATGGGTATAGAGGTCCCTGACACTAGATGCAGAGAGTGTCGTGGGGCAGCTGAGACCATAATGCATTTGCTGTCAGCTTGTCCAGCTTATGCGGTCTCAGCCTATATCCACAGGCATAACGCGGCCTTACGAGTGTTGTACTACCATCTACGACACTCGTACGGTATAGACGAGACACCGGTGTTGCCTTATGCACCGGGGGATATTGAGTCTGTTGTGTACAATTAGAAGTGCCGAATATATTGGAACTACTCATTCCCCACCCTCAGGCAAATACAAGCCAATGAGCCTGATGTAGTCCTTCTCGACCACCAAAATAGGACGATTTTCGTCATAGAGTTCTCAGCTCCAGGCGAAACTAACATCGTCCGAAAAGAGGAGAAAAAACGGACAAAATATCGAGATTTACTCTTTGAACTCCGCAGGCATTACCCAAACCATTCTGTCAAGATGGTGGTTCTGATATTAGTGGTCCTTGGTGGAATCACGGACACACTGCTCTCAAACTTGAAAATCATACCGGCTTGCCATGATGCGGCAGAAAACTTGGCCGGAAGAATGCAGAAGGCCGTAATTCTTGTTTCACTCCGTCTTCTCAGGGCACATGACTCTCGGACCCAGTAATCACTCACCCCACGGACGTGGGGAGTGTCCACTGGGGTTAATGATACACCAGCGCGCCCTCCGGAAGTGTCGGGGCTCCGGAGACAGGGCCTGTCTGGATAATTCATAACGGATTAAAAAAATAATTCTCCCTCATAAACACTCGTTGAGTGTACCCAAATGCATAGCCTGTGCGGGTAGAGGACGGCTATTTTTATTTGCCGTGGTCTCATTAAATGGTCAAAATACAAGGTACTCTCGATAGAATTATGAAGAAAATAATAGTCGGCTATTTGTCATGGTCTTGGGATATTACCTATGACTATTTCAGACACACACACATACACGCCTATGATGTGACGAAATCCTTGAATGCGAATGAATCTATTGTTATCAAACCCTTATTCCGTTTTGAATTTTACTGTGGCGCCTTCTATTAGACAGTCACTGACACGTTTGGTAAATAGCTGCAATATTTTATGATCTTGCTGGATTTTCAAATACTTACTGCCACTGAATTCTCAGTTCCTGTTGATTTTCTCAACAACGGTGTTTATATACCTACTTCCTTTATGTTAGATCTTCAATTTTTGTTGAAATAGAGAAATAGATTCTTTCAAAAAGGCCTACTGATAATTCAGATATCTTTTATGTTTTTACAAAAACGGTTTAAATTTAGATTTAGGGTTGTAAGCATAAACTCCCCTTATTTTTTACGTTGAGAAAAATTGCAGTTGCCATTTGAAAAAAAAAACTTGTTATATCTATCATTTTCGATATTCTGAGCACTAAGTATCATTTTTTTGAAAAGTTTCCAAAGATTAGGAAGCTTTAGGTCTTATTCAGGCAAATACTGTCAATTTTTGACTCGATGACAGGAAATTTAAGTGACCCACCAATAATGACCGATGTGACGGACCAACAACAACACACACCAGCCACGAAGAACAAATACTGGAAATGAAAAACTCCAAAAAAGTACTCAATCGAAATTTTCAAAAAAAATAAAATTACTCGAAACTGGCGTCTGGAGCCCTTCAGACATATGATGTTTCGAATAAAGATACATTGAAATTCATCGTACATTAAAAAAATGCAATTGAAAAACAAACAATTAAAAAAAGCAAGTTGGTGTCTGGTATAACCGGAAGTCGTAGATAACTGAAAATATTTCAACTACAAGCTCCTCAAAACACTCCCGTATCAGAAAAATACTCCCATATACATATAGACTCAGCTCATCGAGTTATGCCCTGGACGTACTTCACATGTGCTTCGGATTTCAACATGTACTTTGGAACTCTTGCAAGTTATTTTCACGTGTTCTTGCAAGAACATATGAAATTAGCCTCTCCCTTTGTTTTCTGTTTCTTCAAAATATTTACCGCAGCGCATATGTTCTTGGTGTCTTACTGCATATCCTTCATCCATGAATCTCTAGAATTTCAAGATGCCGACCTTGATCGTCTTGTATCTTTTTTTGTAGCTTTGTTGTTTTCCTTTTCTCGCAGAATTTGGTATTCTCATTGGATTTTCTCATGTCCTTCGTTCTTATGTTTTTAGAAGCCGGTCCAATTTTTCTCAACACCAACCCTCTCGTTTTCCTCTTCCTGCGAATTTTCTGCAACGTGTCATGCGGTTTTTGTCGTTTCTGGCTTCTATTGTCATTCTATTCTCGATAAAAGTTCTGAAACCATTCCTCCTACTTATGTCTTTCCGTTCTCCGTTCTTCATATTGTCTCTCTTTGGGCCTGTGTTCTTCTCAAATTTGTTTTTCTTGTAACATTTTGACTTCCAGCGTCAGTTAAATGTCCTCACTTTCAGTCGCCTGTAAATCTGTATTTCCTATTACTGTTCTCCTCCACTCTCTATCCACTAATTTTGACAACTATTTCAAATTTATTTGCGTCCATCCATAACTACTTGGAACTGCCTGTATCCAATAACAAATGCTTCCGACTCTAATTTCCGATACCAATTGTCAAAAATCTCCTTGGGTCCACTCAAAGGTTCCTTGGAAACCGCCTGAATTCAATAATCCCACTTCTCACTGTTATTTTTTAAGAATTGTTCAAATTCTCAAGAAGAAAACTTCCTGTTGTTTTTATGTAGAAAGGGTTTGCTCAGCTGAAGATAAATATTTGTCAGATAAATGGGATGTGAAATAATAACATTTCTTCAACGGTCTGCATTCTGCTTTATAATCATAAACTATTTTGTTTTGTCAGCTCAATACTTAAAGACGCTTGAAGTTTCCATCATTTCGTGTTATACATTTATATTCTTATTTTTACTATCTCACATTCAACCATTAAGCAGCAAATATCGTCAAATGGAAATATTATTAAACATTGCAAAAGTAATCAAACATACAAAGTGACCCATTTAAGAACGGGGACCTCTCTAAAATGTTTGTTTGTTGTTGGATTAGAACGATTTGTTTCCAAAATACTGGAGCATTGGTGGCAATAAATGAGTGCCAAAACTTTCAAAAGAAGTTCGACTTCGCCACTGGATTTACAATACTGTCAAAGTTACCAAAATTTCATAAAAAATATTGATTCCTAATAGAAAATAGAATAATTAAAATTTAAGTTACCTTCGTCGTCGAAATATTTTTGATAATCGTCGTGTATTTCACATGCATGAAATATTAAAATTTACAATGCTTCAGTCAGTTTGAAATATTGTAGGAATATCTAATCAATAGTAATTCATTATATTGCCAATCTCTGTTTCGTATCTAAACACACCTCAGATCAGTTTCATATTAAAAAAACAATATGCACACTTCAAATGATAAGTCAACAAATATTTTTGTGACTAGATTTTTTTTCATTTTGTTGGAACTACAATCTTCAGACATTCTTTGCTTTATCACTACTTTAAAAACTTGCACTGCACTGTTTGATGATGGACATCTATAAAACCGCTTTGTATTTTTTCAGTTGCAAGCATTTTAGTAAAAAAAATTATATCGTACTATTTTTTTCTCACAAATATAATTTTTGAAATATTTATCTTGTACTTTTGCATAAAAATAGTCTCTGGACTTGTTTTGTTCGGCTGACGGTTTTTGATTTAAAAAATGAAATGCATTGATTTGATTCACTATGCGATTTTTTCTCCTAGTCTTAACGAATGCATATTTTTTTTTTATCGAAAACCGTCTGCCGGACGAATAAAAGTCACATGACCATTTTTATGAGAAGATAGAGGACAATAATATAAGTAATATTCATTTAAAAAAGAACAGTCGCATATCATTATTTCTATTGAAAACTTCAACACCCTGTATCTCATAAATAAAGAAATAACGTCAAATTATTAGCAAATATTGTTTGTTGACACTTCAGCATTTGTTTTCTTGCCGATGCTTCCAAAAAAGCCTACTGATAATTCAGATATCTCTAATAACCACACGGAAATTTTTGTTTTTCCAAGTTTCTACAAAAACCGTTTGATTCAGATTTCTATTTTTTAGCGTAGACAGTGGCATTGAGAAAAAATATATTTGTCATTTGAAAATAATGAGTTGTAAAATTTTCGAGAAAGTTTTCAATGATTCAGGAAGCTTCACGTCTTATTCAGGACAATTCTGGCAATTTTTGACGTGACTTTGTTTCCAAAAGAAATATTTTTCTTTTAAAGAGCTGCATTCGTCAAAATTTTCCAACAAATTTAAATAACTGAAAACTGGAGCCCTACAGAAAGTTTCGAATGAAGTTATATTGAAATTCGTCGTAGATTCTAAAAATGCAATAAAAAACATAATAAGCAAAGTTGTCGTCCACTTCCGGTATGATCGGAAGTCGTTGACAATTGAAAATATTTTAAGTGAAACAAGATCATCGGAAAACTTTCGTAAACAAATTTTCAGAAAAATAGTAGTAGTTTCCCATATACATATCGATTCAGCTCATCGTGGTACATATTCAGTATGAGTATTTTCAACGATTTTTTAATGATGAATTTACAGATGTTAATGAAAAATTACTTGATTCACACTGAATTTTATTTCGATAATAGTAACTTCATGTTTGTCTCATGGCCTAGAATCAGTGATTCTTACTGTAAATTCTGTTTCGAAATAAGAAAGGTTCGGAGGATGCTTCGATGAGAAGTGAGTCATTTTCATTGTCTATACCTAAAATTGTTTTGTATAAAAAAAGTGCCAATAAGAAATTTTTGTTTCAGGTGAGTGGAGCTTGGTAAACATCACGTGATAATAAGAACATGGTATTTTCGTAAGTATATGCTTTCAGATATAAAGGAATTTTCGATTAGTGAGTCCTAGTCAGAATGAGTTTCTTATTTTACTGGTTATATATTTATTTTTGTACTTTTTCACTTTGATTGCAGATTAGCACTCATCCCTTATCACTGAATATTATATGGAAACATACTAATGCAGTTTTACTTGTCCACATATTGAGTAATTTTTTTTCATTCAGAATGTATTTCATTATAATATGTTATCTAAATTCTCATGATATTCAGTTTTTTTCTCTATCTATCAAGCATTTTTTATTTCTGGAACTTATTTGTGTGAATAATGTTTCCATAGAAATGATGATCCGGAGAAATTCCAGATTATCTATCAAGACTACAGGGAAATCTTCCGAATTTTCTACATTATTAAGATGATAATGATTATAGTGAATGGAGATTCACACACAAAAATTATCAAAATATGTTTATGGTGCTTTTGATCATATTCATCAGTGGCTGTCACAATCACATACAAAATGAGATAAAAAGGGCGTTTCTGGAAATTTCTTTCCTAGTGTATATTCATAACGAGCTAAGAAAGCATGCTCACCTCATTTCAGATTCTGTTTGTCAATGCTCGCCCTGTGAAATACCCCGTATTAAATAAAGTTACATAACAGAGTTGATCCATAGTATCTGGAAATTTTTGTTCCACTCTATATTCAGAAAGAACTGAGGAAGCATACCTACTTCATTCGAGATTTTGTATATCAATACTCACGCTGTAAAATACCCCTGTATTCAAGAAAATCTACAAAACATGTCAATTCATCGTTTTTGGAAATTATTTCTATTGCACTGTATATTCAGAACGAGCTGAAAAAGCATACCCCATTCAAGATTTTGTATATCAATATTCACCTTGGAAACTACACCCCGTATTAAAATAACTCTTAAACATTCATCGTTTCTGACAATTTATTTTTCGCTGTATATTAATTTGAGATACGAAATCTGGAGTGGTGTAGGTATGCTTCATGTCGATCTGAATTACATAGTGAAAAATGAATTTACAGAAACGATGAATTAAATCTGTTTTGTACATTTCTTTGAATACGAGGGTAATTCTCAGGTTTATTATTGAGATACAAAATGTAGAAATTGGATAGATATGCTTTCTCATAAACTCCCATTCTCTCCCATAATTCATGTGATTATTACAGCCACTTATTAATTTATGTTTCATCGAAAGCATCAAAATCAATATCATCATAATAATGTGGAATATTCCAATTGCTATATGAATGCGGAAGATTTCGCATAGTATAGGTACTCATATTTCGTTTCTGGCGGGACGACTATTTCTGTTTCCGCACTAGTCCTTTCAACCCTCCAGAGCCTGAGCCCCTATATATTTAGTAAAAAATGTTGTTACATATCCTAAAATAATACAAAAAATGAAACTCTCAAATATTTATGTATATGTAGAAAAATTAGGTGGTGTGTAAATATTCATACGCCAGGCTTTTGTCAAACAATATTTATTCATTGTGTATTATTTATTCATTTTAATCTATAAAAAACAGCTACAAATGAGTCATTATGCACTGAACTTAATATTCATGAGGTATGATAAGGCATTGATAGCAGATGCCTTCCTATACAAAAAATTAGTAGTAGTGAAATTTCTTTTGTTTTTAAACCTGGCGTAACGTCTACAAACAGTAGCGAAGGCAAAGAGTTGAAATAATTATTGGGAAATAATTCGCTTCCCTCTGGGATAGTCTAATACCACACTTTTTGTTCTTTTTCCTGTTCTTTTCTTTCATCCCGGTGGGTGAGTATTTCGATCGACCCATAGTAATCCAGGACAGAGTAAAAGTATAATCTTTATTATATTTCTTCCACAAGAACTTCTCCTCCATCTGTATATTTATCTGTTTCTCTAAAGAATAGAGTATCTATAGATTGGGCTTTAGCTAATACCCATATATAATTCGATTCTAAGCAAGCAAGCAAGCTTTTCGGTCATCAAAATATTACTGAAAGTGATGAAAATCTTTCTGCATACGGCCAGTATAAAAATAACACTAAAATTCACAAAGTCTTATCTTATAGAGGGTGATTTTCGTTTTTGTTCTTATAAATGCCTAGCGTATGAATATTCAAACGACCTACCATTATACAATCTCGTAGTTTCAAAGTTTACCATACACATTCCATCAACTATCAGACATAAAGTTCTCTAAAATACATGGTACTAAAAAAATAACTAAAACACAAAGACTTATTACAATATTTTTTCTCAACTAACCTCATCTCCGATTTTGAGAAAAACTCTCTTTCCACCCAAATTTAATAATAATATTAAATCGACTTTATTCACATATGGTGAATAGGTAAAGTGTCAGCAGGAGCTGTTTTTTAACCCTAATTTGTATTTGATATACAGGGTCCTGCAGCAAGGGCGCGGTCTTCCATATCTCCATTATGGTAATAGATAGATGGATCATTTAATGAGCAAAAATGATACTATTTCCTGAGCTCTACAAATTGAAAATGATGGCACTCACACAGGGTGTTCAGTTTTTTCTGGGGTCCCAACATTGTTTTTTTAAATGGCAACCAGTATTTTTTATCAGTTTTTCGGTTGCTACATGAAAAATAAAAGGTACTTTATATGGATCTTTTTTTCGAAAATTTTGACGGTTTTCGAGATTTTTAGCATGACAGCTTTTTTTCCCAAAATTCGTCACTCATACTATTTGAAATTATGAAGTTGTGCCAAGTCCTATTGAAATGAGTTTTTGGTCAAATTATGTACGTTGATGACTCTCTCAAACGATATATCAAAAATCGACATGTGATATACAGGGTGCGAAAAATAGCTTGCCAAACATTGTAAATAAAAATGTGCAAAATCTTCCTTATTTCAAACGGAGCACCCGGTATATTATCGATCCATAAAAAGCGCCAACAAGTGCTCTACAAATTTCATTAAATATTCTCTATGATTAAAATCAATAGTTTTTCCTAAAAAAGCATTTTTGTGAAAAATGACAATTCTTCTTATTTCTTCGCTATAGTCTCAAAGAACGACTTTCTTTACCACACAATCCATTTGAAACGACTGAAAAAAAAGTTCTATATATCATTTATAAATCAATTCATTTCAAGTAGTTATTTCAATTGTCAACTGGCAAATTACAAAACTGTTATAGGGATAGTTTAATGAAAGTTAATGATAAAAGTTTCACAAAATATGTTCAACATGTCTTTCATCTTCTTGAATACAGAGCTGAATTCTATGTTCGAAAGACCGTTCCACCCTGCGCAAGACAGCTGGTGCAATGCTGCGAAAAGCATTCGTTATTCGAAGTCGCATATTTTCGGAAGAAGTTGGTGGCTCAACAAAAACAAATATTTTTTATGTATCCCCATAAGAAAAAATCTAGTTTTGTTAGGTCGTGTGATCTAGCGGGCCACCTGACAGGTCCATTCCATCCTACCCATTTATTGGGAAATGCCACATTTAGTTGATCTCTCACTTCTCACGAATAGTGAGCAGGAGCACCATCTTGTTGTAACCACATTCTATGGCGAAGATCAAGAGGAATATCTCCTAACAAACCTGGTAAATCATTTCGTTTCTGAAAACAACATTTTGATTAAATTAAACCGAAACTTCTCAATACAGCAACGTTCACTAAAGATTTCAATAATTATACTGGCATTCACTAAAGATTTCAATACTCATAATACTGGCAGGTAGGTAGGTAGACGTAAAAAAATGATAGTTTTCGACAAAAATACTTTTATAAGAAAAAATATTGAATTTAACCATAGGAAATATTTGATGAAATTTGTAGAGCACTTGTTGGCGCTTCTTATGGATCGATAATATACCGGGTGTTCTATTTGACATAAGGAAGATTTTGCACATTTTTATTTACAATGTTTGGCAAGCTATTTTTCGCCCCCTGTATATCACAGATCGATTTTTGATATAACGGTTGAGAGAGTCATCAACCTACATAATTTGACCAAAAACTCTTTACAATAGGACTTGGCACAACTTCATAATTTCAAATAGTATGAGTGACGAATTTTGGTAAAAAAAAATCTGTAATGCTAAAAATCTCGAAAACCGTCAATATTTTCGTAAAGAAGATCCATATAAAGTACCTTTTATTTCTCATGTAGAAACCGATAAACTGATAGAAAATACTGGTTGCCATTTAAAAAAACAAAGTTGTGACCCGCCCAGAAAAAACTGAACACCCTGTATATATGTAGATTACTGAGTTCCTGGGTTGAACCGCGTTGAAAGTTTATAACTCGACGTTTCGGCTCCTGCTTTGGAGCCATTTTCAAGACAGTGACTTCGAGGTCTCCATCTGCCTACTCCTCGAGTCGTGGTCTGATGAGGTAACAAGGTCTCTATCTGCCTTCTCCTTGATCTCAAAAGACGATCTAATGTTGGTTGCATTACGGTATTTAATGGTACTTGCATGGGTACCTGAAAGTGGGCGTGTCTTGCGGGTTTTCTCGTTTGTCTTATCAATAATTCAGATTGAAAACTTCATTTTAAGTCTTATTGAAATAACAATTTTAAAAGTGAGCAAATTGCGAATGAAATTTCATACGGTATAAGCGGGTTGAGCGGGTTAAGCAGTCGTTTGAAGCAGCTAATCTCAGAGAGCGGCAATACTTCGGTTCGATATTGGCATATGTGGGCTACCCTGTATATACATTCTGATAATGAAAATCCAACATGCTCCATTTTCTCTAGAAATTATTTTTCCCGCGCCAGCTCCTATAAAAAAAGATGCTTTCCCGTCTCGCCACTGTTTACATTCCAGTCTGGAAATGATCCCTTCAAGGTCATTTTGTACATTTTTGATGTATCTATCGATTCTGCAAACTTTATTTGCAGTTCAACGTCAAAAATTACTGAAATTACGGGTGTGTTTCCATGAGAAATGAGACAATTTTGGATTGAACCAATTTTTTTTCAGCAACATTCGTTCGGAGCGCTGGTTATGTTTTTTTAATGTTGATAATTGAAAATACTGCATTCTTTATAATTTGAAAATTAATGCCATTTTGTCCCAGAAAAAAAATTATTGATCGACAAATCTACTACAGTCAACTACTCAAAAGAGGACGATGCCAGTAATACAGAGACAATGTCAAGCTTGTAGAAGGAAGCATCCTACATCATCCTGATGCCGGAGAGACGTATACACTTACCTGAGTATACTACACTCTTTCCGCTGCAAGTATCAGCATGAACTCCGACAGTTCTGGTCATCAGGACTGTCAGAAAAGAACGGAGTTTCTACCACTTGACGTAAAATCTCGCAAAATGATGTATCATTATACTCACCCTAATTCGTTAGTTACATGGTTATACTTTCCCAGGCAAGTAGGCCGTGGACTTTTGAGTTTGGAATGTTTGCATAACATGGATGAAGCGATCCTATAAGTCATCAGAAGTTTATATCCCCTCTTCTGCACGGTCCACGGCGATGAAAAAGAGGTATATACAGGTCTATTCAAATTCGTTTCTTTACATGTGGATCTCGTAAACGATAAGAGATAGAGTGTCGGTTAAATTGTGACAAAGTTGCGTATTTTAGAGACCTATTTAATGATTTGAAAAAATTGAATTTAGCTCTTTTGGTTCTGAAGATATACAGGAAAAAACAAAAAATCTCAAATTATTTTTTTGCCTGTATCTTCTTTATTCGCAGACATATTGAAAGTCTGTCCACATTTTGCTATTGGCACTTGATGTGGGCTATCAGAATATGTCCATGAAACTTTTATACAGGGTGTCATCTGACTTGGGCCACCCCCATCTTTGAATTTTTAAATACGGACTTGTATTTTTTGTTGTAGTTTTTGGATCGTCGACGTTCACTTCATATACTGAGAAATTAAATTTAATTTTATATTTCGGGATGTTTCGGTAATATTTTATCATAATTGGGTGAACTATTCCCTTTTAAATTACGGCCCTGGAAATTGGTTGACTGAGTTAAATAAAAACACAATAGCAACTTTCACGTCTCCCCATGTACCATAGTGCTTTTCAAAACAATTTTTTTCATTTTTAGGTACCAATTCATATTCCTTCACATATTCAATGTTCTTTGAGCATTTTCTACAATGAACTTCGAATAGCAAAACCTTTTATGATTATCTGAAACATATCTACAACAATAGTATATTATATAACGAGTGGGAAATATTGTAGCACGAGGCGCATGCCGAGTGCGACAATCCCACGAGTGTGAAAAATCACTTTCGCACAAGTAACGTGCAGTATTTTTCCTACGACCATGCGAAAATCTTATCACAATATCGATATTATTGAAATGTAAACAAGAAAAAACGAAAAAAGGGCTGACTAAGAACCATTTCAACTAACCTCAATAATTTTGAATAATTACCTTACAATTAAAGTCATAATTAGACGCCCTTACAATTAATAATTATTACAAATATGAAATATTCCAAAATAAAACGTAAGTCTAACATTCTTTCATATGACCAATTAGTCTAGTTGGTAGAGCAACACGACTTTTTGAACTTATTATTGTATTGTACTACCATCTACGACACTCGTACGTTCAGATGAGACATCGGCGTTGCATTATACTCCGAGTGACATTGAGTCCGTTAAAGATCGATTATTTTATCTTTACCCATGCACAATTTATGATCGAAGAAATAACACACCCTCTATCGAACATCTCTTTCTAACAACCGCTATAAGCGAATAAAATTTCGTTAACATTTGTCTTCTAAGCTGAGTATGGTATTGTGATGATGACGCACGGGTGAAGATAAAATAATCGAACTGTATGGAGAATGAAAATTGCCGAATCTATTGTATAACTACTCATTCTACCCTCAGTCAAATACAAGAAAATACGCCTGATCTAGTCCTTCTCGACCATCAATCATTGAAAAATAATAGTATTTTTCCCATTTACCACACTATCCTAGATGCGCATTTCGATAACCAAGTTATTTTTATCAGTTTGTCATGTCATATTTATGTGCATTCGAACGTTTTTATTGTGCTTTGTTGATTGAGTAGGTCTGTGCAATTTTTTGTGTTTTAAAATCCAAAAGATGTTAATTGTTGGCGAAACGCGCATCTAGTAAAATTGGCATAGTTTTGGTAGTTTCTATTTCTTGAATTGTATTCCAATCTAAAGTTACAAATATTCATTTATTCTTTCAGTTTTGGTTTCGAGTTATATTGAATGCTGAGTACTTAAGCTTAGCAAAACGAATTAAGGCCTCCATAGACCTCGTACATAATCGTCGAATTTCAACGGCGCAAACGTCGAACCAAAATATCTGGTTGCGCTTGATTTTCTGCACTACGAACGAAGGTCAGGGTTGCCAGTTGCTATTAGCACTATTTAAAAATCGTTTAACTTTTTTCACTATTTTTGAAATTTTGTCGCTATTGTCACTCTTATTTCAGAACTGGTTAGAATAGAGGTGCCGGTTAAAATATGGGACAAATTCGTACCTTTTCTCGATTACTACAGTAAACTCGTGCGAACACTCATAGAGTGTACCCAAAGGCATAACCTGTGCGGGTAGAGGACTGTTATTATTAGGTATTAATTGCCGTGGCGTTCCGGGGCAACTTACTGATGTTTTTGGGTGATGTATTCACTTTTCAGCTGTAGGGTAACTCGGAATACCATCAGCACCACCCTGGGTGGTCAGTGCGCGCTCCAAGCTGACACCAGACATCGGGTTTGGTCTAGGCAACTCACACCACACTTGCTCAATAACAAGGCATGTGGCCGCCTAAATAGACCGATGAAAAAATATTCTAGCTTACTGAGGCTTCGAACCTCTGTTCGATGCGAGCCAGAAGTTCTACGGACAGAGACCTTGATACTAAAGAAGCTAGCAAAGCCACACACGAATTTCGACTCGGGATGGGTTACATAATTTTAGGCTCATTTTCATATACTCGAATTTTTTGCTCTCTTCCTGTGGCTTTGCTAGGCCACAGGTTTATTTTCAAAAACCTTGATCAAGAAAACTTCGTGTGTGGCTTTGATAGCTTCTTCAGTATGACTAGTATGAGACCTTGGTCTCTGAGCTACCGGAATTAATTGTGTGAAGTGAAAAAAATCAGGAAAAGTGTCATGAATGTCAAAAAAATCCAAATACAGTTGGAGAAGAGATTGTCCCGACTCATTATGTTTTTTTTAATCACCAGCACGGCAAATAATGAGAATAAATCTATGAGTGTTTATGAGAGAGTATTATTATTATATTATGGGTTGCAATTATTATGAATCAAATGTGATTATCTGTGTGAAATGCTGCAAAATCTATGTCGTACATCTCCAATCCGCAACAACTATGTACGTAGTGCTTAACGGAAAATATTTTTGAGAGCTAATATTAGAGATGTGCGATTGCTTACCCGAATGAGATCCGCCTCCGCATCAAATAAAAATCAAATTTTCTTGATGATTTCATAGCAAACATTAAATATCCACGTGCAATACTCGATAGATACATAGAATTGATGTCGATTCCTAATTCTAGTATCGAAGGGTGGAATACGCTTTTCAGTTCATACAAGAATATAACAAGAAAAATCAATATTAATATAGTATTCATTACATTCATACTTTGCTCTTTCGATGTACAATTGGAAGGGTGGAATCTTTCGTTCTGAAATGTTAGTGCTACCATTCACCAAATGCTGGATAGCGAAAAATAGCAATAGTTTTTTTTTTGCAGATGCTAACAGCAAAGTTATATTATCATGTTACTAATAATTTTTCATGAGCTCGTGAAACAATTTTTTTATGACATATGTTCAATTGGCACATGTTATTGATTGCATTACCCTGAAATTTTGCGTATCTTATTATTTACAAACACCAAACTTTAGGAGGAAAAAAACATTACTAAGCATTTATAATAAAACCTAACTTTAATTATATTCACAAGTCACTAACATTTGTAATAAAACTTAATATTATACTTAATTGATTTCACAAATCACTGAAAATCATTCAGGTTCATTATCAGTCAAGATCACTAAAGTTAACGTGTTATATTACATGGAATCTCAATAAGTAATGTATATTCAAGTATGTTGATTCAAAATTTGATTAAAGAATTGCCTAGCTCGCGTATCTCGAAGACTTCTGAGGGTTATTCATAACGATGTACTTAGTGCTTAGCCACCCGGGGTGGTGCTGAAGGTTTTCCGGGTTTTCCTACAGCTGAAAAGTGAATACACCACCGAGAACATCAGTAAGTCGCCCCGGAGCGCCACAGCAAATAATAATAATAGCCGTCCTCTACCCGCACAGGCTATGCCTTTGGGTACACTCTATGAGTGTTTATGAGGAAGTATTATTATTATTATAGTTGAACGAGACTAATTTGTAAAAGTACAAACATCTGAAATGTCTAATTGATGCGAGACAAATAGTATATACATATATTACATTACGAGTGTGGCGGGTGACATTTTTCACACGAGTGTTAAATATTATATCTCGAGGCGCGAGAGTAAAAATCACTATCGCACAAGTAATGTACACTATTTTGCCTACAACCACGCCATAATTTTACCAACTAGTATCGATGTTATTGACATGTGTGCCAGAAAGAAAATCGAAACAAAAGACTGACCGAGAGAACTATTTCAACGAAATTTATTCATTTTGAATATTTTTTTGTAATGCAAGATATTTTCCTTGACTACGTGGTCAAAATCAAAATTGCACATACTTCACTAATTATTACAAATACAAAATATGCCCGTATAAAGTTTTTCACAGAAAGCAATATAAGCAGTCATTTAGCTCAGTTGGTAAAGCGTTGATCCAATCAAAAGTACGCAGGTTTGATTCCCAGTCATGTAAAAAGAAACTAACACTTTTCATATAGAAAATTGTCCACCGATGCTTGGGAGTATGCCATTATTCATAAAGGATGATTAGTGATTCGACCTATTGTAGTGGAGCTAATTCAAAACACATTTGACCATATAAACTTTTGTCCAAAAACTGTGTTGAAGAGCGCTACCTGGAGTTCTGGAAATTGTTTTCAACTCGGTTAGTAATATGTACCTAAGCTATTATGATGATTTTGAATAAATGCCCAGAAATTATAAATATTTTTCGTACTGCCTAGTTTTAGTCGAAAAAATCCAGACACCACAGATGAGTGTGAATGTTACCCCAAATATAACCGGTGTAATATCACCCTGTACATCGTTGGTGAGGATTCAGCCAAGGATGCTGCTGACTACGCGCAGACAACAATTATTGATTAGTCTTACTTCTGCTCTGAACCGCCATTGCAACGTTATCCAGTTAGTTTATGTGGAAGTTGCTTCTGGAAACCCAGCCGAATTCAGCAATATTTCAACCCCATTATACCTTCATCTCTCTATCTTTATATTATTAGTACATGTGAGTAACATAATCATAAAGCAAAAATACTCACTCGCCAGTTTTTGATTTCAATTGGTTGTTAGCAATTTTCTTTATTTGGCACATTTTTTGCATGAGTAATTTTGCCATTTTTATGACAAGAAATGATTCAGTGTGTACGAAAAGAAGTTGCTTGAACAATACGCAATCATTTCGTTTAATGATCATTCGTTAAATATACGGCAGCTTCCATATTAGACAAATTGAAACTGATTTCATATCCTAGGTGATTCATCTGTTCGTAAACATTTGCTAGAGACTTACTCATCCTCAGAATGTTTTTTAACCATTGTTTCAATACAATACGAGTTTATGAAAGAGCTTAGCTGATATCAGCTCATACGGGTAAACCATATGGATAGAAAGAATTTGCTATTCAAATCGGTACGTGATAAAAACAGAGTAAATTTTTATAAATGTACTTACTCGACAAAGGTTAGTTATGTAGCAGTGCTACCACATCAATCTACTTATGTGCTCAGTTTCAGGATATATGAATATTTATGAGTTCAACAATACAGTACGGCTTTTAATACACCCTCCCCTGTTAACTTTTGAACGGTTTGAAGTACAAACATTAAAAAAAACGTTTGGAGGGTTTCACCGATACTACTTTTTGAAATGAAACACATTGGGATTGCTCGATAGATGGCGCGGGGGGGCACATCAACTAAATATTTTTTGAATGGCATGGGGGTTCATGTGTCACATCGTTGAAAAGCTAATTCAATTTTCTTTTCAGGTATCTAAAAATTTTTGGAATTCCGTTCCATTCAAAAACATTTCTGTCCCGTTATTTCACATCAAATCCTTCAAAAGTGACCGTGGTTAGGTAAGAAAAGGAATTCAGATCCGCCAAATCCGCACTTATTCTGACGTTTCGAATGCATATTGTGAAAAAACGTATAAATGAAAATATGGAAAATTTAAATGGTTGAAAAGACAATTGAATTATCTTCAACGATGTGACACGCGACCCCCCATGCAATTTAAAATTATTTAGTTGATGTGCCCCCTCGCGCCATCTATCGAGTAATCACAATGTATTTTATTTTAAAAAGTAGTATCGGCGAAACCCTCCAAAACGGGTTTTTTATGTTTGTACGTCAAACCGTTCAAAAATTAACAGGGGGTGACTATTAAAAGCCGCACTGTAAATGTAAAAAATAACAATGAACGCTAAAAACAGTTACTCACACTCACCTAAATAAGATATTTCATCAAAACATATCCAGGATTAATAATAATATCTGATAAATCCGTTTAAAATAGGTTAATGAAAAACGTATCCAGGCCATAAAGAGCAATCGTAATTTTTTTTAATTTGTTGGCATCTACCAAACGCCTTATTGCAGGTGGTCGGTAAGTAGTACTTGAGTTTGTATAACATGAGCTACTTCACGAGTTCCTCCAACACATAGTTCCATAGCTCAATGTTGAATGAATGAAAGTTCTCAGAATCGTGAGGACTCATTTTCTCAGTGTGAACCGTGCATTGTCGTAGGTACGATAAGAGTGTTGTTCGAGTCTATAAAACATTTTACTCACTCGATGAGTTCGTTGTTTTTAGTTATAAAGGGTGTTCGCCAAACAATGATATTTGATTGAAAAAACTTTGAAGTCCATTTTTTTCAAATGAGAACCTCTCAATTTTATAATCTCATTCAATAACGAAAATAGGCTAGCTTTGGATACGGTTATCAATGCCTACATTTGACAGTTTTCTTCAACATCTCTCTGTTCCAGATAATCCATGATTGCGTTGTAAACAATCAACTGCCATGGAAATGTCATTACTTATGATTATCATGCAAGCTCGTTTGAATTATTCAAATGAAGACTGCTTAAATATTTCCATTATTTATGGCAAACGTAATAGGGTTATTTCAAAAACATGCTATTCTGTATCCTCAGAAGCAGAAACAGTAATAAAACACTGTTAAACGCATTATAACTCTAAAAACATTCCATCTGCTACCACTAAAATGTATATAAATAAATTCTAAAACAATTCTCATACAAGAGAAAAACCAACAAAATTAAAGATATGGAGAGGTATAATGAAATTATTTGTTTAGTAAATGTTCGAATTGACGCCCTTCAACTTCCAGACATTTCACACATCTCAACAATAATTCTGGATGTGTCACTTTCTATATTGAATTGGAACTGAAATTCTCAAATTAATTCCTAACTCGTTACAATACAATCTTCCACGGTAGCCAGTTGACTTTTGCATACTTCTGATTTAATTTTTAATTGTACCCCAAATGAAAAATCACTTCTCATCGCACAATAAACATTGGACTGCCAAAACTCATCAAAATTCAATTCCCTGAATAGATGTTGATCATTCCAATGATGGCAATTTTGTCGGTATTCGCCATTCTTTGCAATTTCAGTTTCGTCTGTCCATATCTTCATCCAAAAATAATTCGTTTCCTTGCGTTCCCTCAAAATGAACTTACAAAATCTCACTCTATAGTATAGTTTCTTTCGGGAGCTGAACTATGGAGAACTTATTTGTTGAATTCAATGTTTATGCAGTATTATGTGTAATGTGTTTCTTTGTGATCCTGATTCCCTTGCAATTTGTTTCTAAGACATTGATGGATATGTGGAAAAATATCCCAAAATAGCAATTTCAATATCTTTATCATCATGCAGGGGTTCCAAAGTGTTTGAAGTTTTCTCTAATTCGTTCAACAGGATTTTGTGAGGGTTTCTGTTCTTGCGGATACCGAATAGCAAATGGTTCACATGTTTTTGAGATAACCCTACATTTTCCATAAATGATGAAAATATTTAGGTAATTGTCATTTGACCAAATTAATCGAACCGACATGATTCTTAACATTTCCATGGCAGTTGATTATTTCTAATTCAACCGTGGGCGCCGGCCAACTGAGGATAACTAAACTAAAGAATTATGTTTTTTTCTATAGCAGAGAGAGGTTGATTCGCAAATATTTCGAAAACTGTTGAATGTAAGCTTAGGGAAAAGGCTTTAATTTGTTAATTTATTGACACTCTTAACAATAACTTGATTCATTTAAAACATTTATAGTAATCACTGTCGCTACTCTGTCTATTTGCGAACTCTTGAACTAACTATATCTCCGCAACTGCAACTGCCTGCCATCTCATGTTGAGCGTCTTATATACCGGCAAGTAGATTTATTTTACAATTCTCGAACTATCGAGAGTATACGGTGACTCGTTCAGATGGCTCCCCTACATTCTCGATGCTGATAGAATGATGAGTCATCTACCCGTGTACCCTTAACGAGCAGAGATGAAATCACCTGGGCAGGCTGAGCGTGAATATTCAAACAGGCGCGGTCAGGTCCGGCCTCGGAGTCGTTACAATAATCATTTTCATAGTTAGCCTCATTTTCGATACTGAATCGAATGAGATTATAAAATTGGGGGTTTCCATTTGAAAAAATTGAATTTCAATAGTTTTTTCAACTGTATCTTATCATTGTGTTTACGGCAGTTTTCTTCTGGGAGAGTGTGAATTGCGAAACTAGTGTTTGAATCGATGAAACTGCGAAAGTCCGTGTTTGGGTAGGCAAAATTCAAAGAACTGTTTTGCAACCTCACTCTTTCAATTCTTTCGAGGCAAGAGTGGAAGCTGTTGATTTTGGGAGATTTTCAGGAAGCGAATCTCCAAAACAAATAAAGTTCGCGTGGAACCGGCCAGTGTAAAATTTGAAGTGTGAATCGATTTGCATTTATATTTTGTAGATAATAGACTTATTTGGGCGATTATTTCGAATATACTGCGTGCTCCGACAATTACTTACGTTGGTTAAGGTTAGGTTATAGATAGATTTTTGGTAGTATTTTTAAGAGTGTGATCCCTCGGAGGGACACACATATTATAGAAGTAGGAACAGTCAGGACTAGTCAGCCAGAAACTCTTCGAGAGGAAGACTATCTAAGAAACACTTTTTTTTCTGGTTTTTGTGTTTTGTTTTTGGAATTGCCGATGAAGTCTACCAACGACACACGCGGTAGCACTGAATGAGTCAGCGGCAGTTCTGGATTTGGTTAGTAAGAGCATTGATTAGCGGACTGAGAAGTGGTTATGTCCGTTGATTACAGCCAGGATTCAACTTTGCAGAAGATACTTCGCTCACGATAAAAATCAAATCCCCATTCGTGATGAGAAGTACCAGAGCCGGTACGGTCCTTTTGGCCAACCGAAAACAAATTTGCAGCGAAGCAGAATCAAATTTGCAGCGAACCGAAAACAAATTTGCTGCGAACCGTAACACACGATATGAAAAGAGGGAAATGCATCGCCAGCCAAAGTCCCGACTAGAACTACGAGACTCACCCTAGGAACACGTAATCAAATAGGAATTATGTGCCATTAGAAATAACTCATGGAATAATAATCTCATTTAAGGACCATGGGAATCAGGGACGGGTTCACTGTGGGGCGAATTATGGGGCTGGACCAATAGTCCTAATCACCATAATGAGGAGCACTGACGTCTTTGCGGATGAGCAGACGGGTGGAGGAATGCTTCAGAAACGGGACAATCAGGCTAGGGAGGATTAAGGTGTGCCAGCAATAGCTAAGGGGCACCGGAGGAGCAGTTCAGTTTCCGGAGAGGTTACTCTACAACCTCTCAGGTGGCCAGGATAGTCCACGAGGTGAGGGAAGGCTTCCAACAAGACTTCAACACAGTCATGGTCCTGTTTTACATACAGAGAGTCTTCGACTCTGTCTAGACGGAGAGTTTTGTCATGAAAGGGCAGGCATTCCAAGGATATGGTCAAAATACTCCACTCGTATCTTGTTGGCAGGACCTTCAGGGTGAGGAACAACAACACCAGCTCCGCAGTGAAGAAGGCCGAAGCAGGGGTGCAGCAGGGATCTTGCAAGCCGCTACTTTTGTACTTTCTTTTACGCACGACTTTTCGAATTCCAATGACACGGGCACGGCAGTATACGCCGAAAATACGGCAATTTTTGCCAAGGCGTCCGAGAGCAATGCCACAGCGGCCGGCCTGGGTGGCGATACACCTGGACTGGCAAGTCGTGCTGTACTTGGCGAAGAACAAAATAGTGCTGAATCCTGCGAACAGAGCTCATAAACTTCACGAATACGTAGACACCACGGGAGGGTTCAGAGCTTTGCACAACCGGATTGACGAGGCGGACTCCGTGCGGTACCTTGGGGTACAAATGGACAAGCGGGTGATCCTTGTCAAGCACGTCAGCTTGGCAACCCAGCGAGCCATGGCAGCCATGGAAAGGACATACCCACTGATAGCCAGGAGTTCTAAGCTGGACGCGAAAACAAGGTATTGATATACAAACATATCATCAGACCAGATATGACCTACGCCTGTACAATATTTTGTAGCCTCCCCAAATACCAAATGTCACGACTGGAGCGGATGCAAAACAAAATACTACGAAAAGTCACTGATAGTGACAGGTATTTTCGGTAGACGGAACTGCGAGAGTTGGCCGATATAGAAAGCATCGAAGAACATATAAAGAACCTGTCTGAAAAGTTCTTCAGATTTTCATTCTGGTGAGCCCACTCGCCAGAGACATGACGAGAGTTAGAAGCCATCATAATGCCCCTATGAAATATGGGTTGGTATACCAGGCTCTGGATATTTTCCATGTGCCAATGGATGACGAGTAGGAGAAAAACAATGTTCTGAAGCCGGATCTAGTAGATTATTTCAACCATGAAACCCCAATCAACTGGATGATGATAATTGAAAAAGAACCAAGCGACTTTGATCATATTTTATGAACGGTATTGTAATGTTGGATTTTTTCTATAATGGGCAACTAGATTTGCCTTCAAAGTGGCTTGGATCATTAGTCAATAGATGTCGCCAGAATTCTAGTAGGCGCTTAATACTGTTACACATAAGTAATTGAAGTAACGTTGTCGTTTGGAACCTTTATCTCAGTTTTTGCAATTTGGCGCTTGCTTCCTTTTCAATTATCATCATCCAACTGATGTTAGCAAGTACACTAAACAGTCCCTCCGCCTGACTTGGAGGAGGCAGGGAGAAGATCTGGCTGCGACCAAACCACTCAAGAGCGTATGGCCTCAACATCGTGGGGTCTGTCCACACGGACCTCTTCACCCCTAAAAACCATAAAACCCGCACCTTACCCTCGTGTGGCTGTATGGAAGAGTTTTAATTTGATTTTTAGATATTTTTATGTCCGTGAATTAAGGTTTTTGTCGGATATATTTGATAGATATAAAACAATATCTAGTGAGGTTTTATCCAGAAAACTAGCCTTTTTCTGACGGACATATGCCATACAATCTGAAAGGATTTCCATTGACTGTTTCACTGGAATATTATTGTTCCTTGAAACAAGTATTTTACATGATAATAATTTATTTCTTATATTAGTTAGTACATTTTTGTATTTATAATACATAACATAATTGAAGATAAAAAACAAAAGATACCAGTCTTATGGGAAAATGCCAAAGAACAGATGATTTCATGTAACTAGTGTTACACGAAACCCCTGTTATTATTCTTAAGCTGAGTGACGGTTTCATTGTAAGCATTGTACGCTCATAAAAATTATTATATATACTTGTATTCTACTCATTTTTTGATAATATGGTTCACTTATTCAGAGCTAACATCAACACAATCATCGAGTCAAACCAAGTAAATATGTTGCTTCAGTTAGTGGATGTCAGATGTGCCTCTGATACAAGAAAAAGCATATATTATTTATTATAGGTGAAAAGTCTATTATAAGAATAATTTATAAAATTGGCGTCCGTCGCTGACATTGTTTACGACACTTGAAAGTTTTGTTGCCCTGTAAATTCCAAAGAAATGCCGCTGTCTTTTAATAAAAACTAGTGAGAACTTCATAGCGTTATATCAATACGCGCATCGATGTATTAAGTCCACGTGGACTGTCTCATTTTTATTACCCAATAAAAAATCAAAGTGTTTGTCGAATTAATCTCAAGTTTTCATATGGATGATGATAATTGAAAAAGAACCAAGCGACTTTGATCATATTCTATCAACGGTATTGTAAACTTGGATTTTTTCTATAATGGGCAACTGCATTTGCCTTCAAAGTCGCTTGGATCATTAGTCAACAGATGTCGCCAGAATTCTAGTAGGCGCTTAATACTTTTACACATACCGAATTAAAGTTACGTTGTCGTTTGGAACCTTTATCTCAGTTTTTTCAATTTGGCGCGTGGTTCCTTTTCAATTATCATCATCCATATGGACTTTACAGCATTTGAAACTTCCGGTATTTTCAACTGTGCCAGATTTACCCCAGAATATGCAAATTGAAAAGGGGAATCAATTAAGTCGTTTTGAAGCCCTTGCCCTTTCCAATAGTTACTTGATTTTAAAATTCGACCTTTTTTAAGGAAATTACATTTCAAAGCTCAAATCATATATAATAATACTAATAATAAATCGATGTTATTCATCATGAAACCACTACTCAGCCGATCAAATTATCGAACGGATGACCAACCGCTCCGGAGACAGGGCCTGACTGGTAAATTCCTGACGGGAAAAAAAATACTCCCTCATAAACACTTATGAAGATCCCGTTCGAAAAGTTTCTTCACATTTTGAAGCATTTCTAGTGTGAGGTAGACCTATAGACGCTGATTGTGGTAAATTTTACTATTTAGGTATTCACATAGAAGTTAATTATGGGGGGACATATCTTCTCCAATATCAACATTTTCTCAAGTTTTGGACCTCGAGGACCCTGTGCGAAAAAAGTAGGAGGGGAAACTGCAAAAGTTTTGACCTCTCTCCGTTTTTTCCTCTATTACTTTTTTCTCTTACGTCCTACGGAAAAAACATATCGACACTTTTTTGTAGAGCGTAAAATTTTATACAATTTTGACTGAAGAATCATGTTTGTATGTGAATTCGCTACCGAGATATGGCACGTCAAAAAAAGTCATGTTTCAAAATTTGCTAAGAAATTTAAAAAAATGCAAAATTACAGCTTATTTCATCTGTTATACCCGAATTATGATGAAATGTTGGAGTAATTATGGTTCTTAGTTGAAGTCACCAACTTGTGACACCCCACTCCTCCTTCCCCACCCCAACCCCAATTCTCAAAAGCTAACTTTCTGATGAAAGCCAACCATACCTATTCACATCATTTTGGTATTGATATCAGTTACTTTTCGGATCGATATCCCAGTGTGCGTTGGCGAGCCGTCCATAGCACACCTACAACTCGCGTCCTGGGAGAAAAATATTTTTCCCAGTATCGAAAAGTTTTTTGTATCGGGAGAGTGGGTGCTCGCTACTAGACAGGGTGAGCAGGAGATAGGGGATCCTACGACTATACAGCAGGATTCCTCTAAGCTCTTGGGAGCTCGTGTCTAGGTATAGCAAATAGGCGCCACCCACTTTGCTCAAGTAGGTCCCACCCACCACAAAAGGACAAAAGGACGCGGACGGATTCGCCAGCGTCCAAGCTCATAAGGCAAGCATGTTAGGCACCCCGGGGGGTGAGAAATCACTCACCCCCCAAGGACCCGCCACCCCGGGGACCCATAAAAAAGGGGCATCAGCCCCCAAGAAACCAATGAGCCAACAAGATCAGAAGAAAATTCCTGCTGCAGAATCCACTGCGCAGGCGCAGAAACGACCTGCGCCAGGAGCGTCGACTAGCTTAGTGGAGAGTGCCCATAAACGGCAAAAAGAAGGAGGACCTCCTCTCGAAGAAAAGTTCGCGAGCGTGTACGCCAGGGAGGAACGGGAGACGGGTAAACCAAAACCCACCCGCCCGGAGGAAGTAAGTTCGCAAGAGAGGAGGAAATTCTTTAAGACCATCATGAATAAGCCGACCGGGATCGAGAATAGACCCGAGCTACAGACACCCTTGAAAAAGGTGAGGACTAAAATCTTCGCTGTCCAGTTCGATAGCGAAGGTAACAGAACGCTAAAGAACTGGGACCTGGAAGACCAGGTCAAAAGCAGCAGGAAGAGCTCGCTCGATCCCGGAAAGAAAGCCGTTTCAAGGAGTGAGTCTGAAGAGTCGAACGACTCCATCGAATTCCAGGACTCCCGCTCCAGGGAGAGTGAGGCAGAGGAGACCAGCCCCCAGGAAAGAGCGAGGATCGATATAAGGAAGGAGCTGGAAGAATACAGCGACACACTCTCAGACTCACTAACGGCTGAGGCACTCCTGCAGCAGGAAATCCAGGCTGGGCTAGATGCCCTGAACCAGGGAGGCCAGGAGAACCGGGAGACGGGTAACCACATACCCCCTCCAGAGGAAGACAAAACCGAGGAGCAAATGGAGATCGATCCCCCGAGGGAGAGTCCCAAAGGATTGTCAAAAATCGGGAATGAGATCAGGGAGCAGCAAATCCAGGACAAGCTAGTCAGAGTCCAACGCCGTAAGGAGAAGGACGAGCAGGCGAAGCTCAAGACAAGGCTCCTGGAGAAGCGGAAGTCCCTGACGCCACCGACAACGCCAACAACCCCAGATCAAGGATTCACCTCCCCGACCCCAGGACCGAGCGGCGGAACCCTGCAGAACGGAGACCTAGACAAATATACACAGATCAAAGACCAGATCAAAGCCCTGGAAGATACCGTGTGGGCTAAAGTTAATGAAAAGGTCTCGCAGTTCTGCAGAGTGGTAAAAATCCCTGAAGAGCTAGAGAACTTCCCGTGGCTCAGAATAAGGGAACGGGAGGTAAGCGAGGTGAATTCCTACTACAGGGAGCTGTACACTGAGGAGATCAGGGTATAGAAGGAACAGCTAGAGGGGATGTTAAGATTACTGAAAGCTCCCGCAAAATCACCAGCAAAAGATGAAGAGGGATACCAGGCCTCCAAGAAGACCAGAAAGGTCAAATGGGTCCCTCTAAATCTACAGGAGCCCCCTCTAGCCACAGCCAACGCGTTCCAGGCGTTGTCGGAGGATGATGAACCGGAAACCCCTCGAGGGATCGAACAGCAAGCAGGCCCCAGCAGCAGAAAGGACTTTCCACCCCTGCCCCCGCAGCAGGACAATACAACCCCCATCCCAGCACCCCTCCGCAAAAGGAAAGGGGAAATTCAAGAAAACTACCCAGGAACAACCCCCGGCAAAGTCAAAGGAAAGAAGATGCCCACCGATTATCATCGAGGATACGATTAAGCTGAACGGAACCGGCAAGACAACACTTGAAGAGCACGTTAAAGGAAATCTGCTGTACGAATAAATCATCCCTGATTTGCGCTAGTACAGCAGAGGACCATGCCGCGCTTAAAAGTACCCTCAGGGCATCGGAGGTGGAATTCCACACGTACACGATGCCGGGGGAAAGAAGACGCGTTCATCCTGAAGGGTTTGGACCACAACCCTTCAGTCGAAGAAATCAAGGAGGACCTCCAGAAGCAAGGGCTGGAGACATTCGGGATAACTGGCATCAACAACACGGACAGGAAGCTCTTTATTGTCAACACGGACAAGAAAATCACAGAGAGCTTCCTGAATATGACAGCGCACTGGGAGGTGAAGAGGAACAACCGGGAAGCCACCCAGTGCTACCGATGCCAGGCTTAAATGTCGGCCGAGGTGTAAGCCAGCCGAGCACTTCGGATGCTGTGAGCGGGTTCATGGATAGACATAGGGCTATCCAAGAACTGGTGAATACAAAAGGCCTACTGCAGGCCATGGATGATATTGTCGAGTGCCTAACAAAGGCCCGGACAAGTGCCGAAAAATTCCTGGCTTTCTGGAGAGTCATGGATAATATCCAGAGCTACGGCCTGTAATGCCATTACAGGTATGCATGCTCAATGTGAATGGGATCAGAACCAAGTACCACCTTGTATCTGATCTCATTCGCAAACATAAGATTGACGTGTTGCTCTTGTCCGAGACGGGCATCCAGCAGGAACACAAACTCAAATTCAGGGGATTCACCACCATCAGGCAGGACCGCCCTGATGGAGCGAGAGGGGGAGGAGTAGCTATTCTCATAAAATCCTGTGTACCGCATGTACCCCTGCCCCAGAGGGCGAGCACGATCGAACACGTAGGAGTTCAACTCGACTCTTGGGTGAGGCTATATTCGGTATACAACCCCCCGAGGAACAAAATCACGGATCTGGATATGGATATTCTCTGCAGCAGCGGGCACAGAGTGCTGCTGGCGGGGGATTTCAACGCGAGACACCCGGAGTGGAGTCTAGCCGGTCAAACGGAAGCCAACCCGAACGGAAATGCGCTCTGGAAATATTCCATGAATAACAACATCGTAGTGGATCACCCGGACACGCCCACGCACTATCCCTGGAACGGCAACGCCCCGTCGATCCTCGACCTGGTGGTTAACAAAAACGTCACAAACATCTCCGAGTTGAGAACCGCCTCTGAGTGCATCTCGGATCACGAACCTGTGTTCTTCACAATCAAGGTTGGACAAAACCCGAAAGGGAATAGAACCCTGTACGATTACTCCACCACTGATTGGGGAGAATACAGGAGGATCCTAGATGCGAGAACGGTCGTCACCCCGCAAATAGCGGAGGGGGACATAGACCGGGAAACCCAGAGGTGGATCGAGAACATCCAAGAAGCCAGGGAGAAATCCACCAGGAAGAGGGTCGTGCGAGAGGATAGAGATCCCCTCCCAAGCTTCATCCTGGACTTAATAAAACTCAATAATAAGCAGAGGAAGAAGTGGCAAACCTCCCGAAACCCGGTTCATCGTGAAAACATGATGAGCCTGGGCAGGGAGGTAAACCAACTTATTAAAAGGCACTGGGATGAAGTTTGGAAGAGGAAACTCGAGAACCTTAATGCCAACGATGGTTCTCTGTGGAAGATGACAAAGCAACTTCGCAGGAAGCGTAATGTCATCCCAGCCATGGAGAACGGCCGGAGGCAGGCGATGACCGATCCGGGGAAGGCCGAGATGTTCGGGGAATATTTCCGGAGTGCCTTCCGAGCGGGAGCGGACGTATCCCAGGAACACGCTGAAGTAACCAGGGGAGCTAAGGACTTCAGGGACATACCCAAAACCCCAATGGTGGACCGAACCTTCTCGAAGATCATGACGAACTTCGGGGAGGTAAGGGAAACCATAAAGAGGCTCCCCAGGAACAAAGCGCCTGGGATTGATAAGATCGACGCGACGTTGCTCCGGAATCTCCCGAGGAAGTCCCTTGTCCAACTTATATACATTATCAACGGTATAATAAGGTGGCAGCACTACCCGACGTCCCTAAAGCAGGCGGAGATTATCCCTATCCTGAAGCCGGGGAAACAGGACATGAGGATAGATAGTTATCGCCCCATCTCGCTGCTCAGTGTGGTGGCCAAGGTGGTGGACAGAATTCTGCTGAAGAGATTCAGCGATCTCGAGGAAGAGCTGGAGCTCATCCCGGAGGAGCAGTTCGGCTTCAGGAGAGGTCACTCCACGACCTCTCAGGTAGCTCGAATTGTCCACGAGGTGAAGGAAGGCTTTAATCGGGATCGCAACACAGTAATGGTCCTGCTGGACATACAGAAAGCGTTCGATACGGTTTGGATAGAAGGACTCGTCATGAAGATGTTACGGGCAGGCATGCCTGTGCAAATGATATTAGACTCGTACCTCGTGGGCAGAGCCTTCAGGGTTAAAGTGAACGACACCAGCTCCTCGATGAGGAGAGCCGAAGCAGGAGTGCCGCAGGGGTCGTGCTTGTCACCACTCTTGTACTCCCTGTATACGTACGATTTCCCAATGCACGAGAACACCAAAACGGCGATATGTGCAGACGACACCGCGGTTTACGCGCAGGAACCCACCTCGAATGAGGCGGCCCTGCGTGTGAAAGATCACCTGCAGGGGGAAATCGTCCCGTATATGGGAAAAAACAAGATAGTGGTAAACTCGCCGAAAACAGAGCTCATGAATTTCACCAAGAAGGTGAAACGTGAAAACGTCGAAATTCGAGGTGGATTCAGGGCACTGGGCGCCGAGATTGACGAGTCAGCCACCGCGCGGTACCTGGGGGTACAGCTGGACCGTGGACTAACCTTTACCAAACATGTCAGTCTGTCATTAAAGCGAGCCGCCGCAGCGGTAAAGAGGAATTACCCCCTCATTGCGAGAGATTCCAGACTGGCTATGGAGACTAAAGTGTTAGTCTACAAGCAGGTCATAAGACCAACTATGACATACGCATGTCCAGTGTTCTGCAGCGTTCCCAAGTCAACAATGTTGCGCTTGGAAACGATGCAGAACAAAATACTCCGTATCGTCACGAATAGTGATAGATACATTCGGCTAGACGCATTGCGAGAGCTAGCCGATGTTCCAAAAATCGAAGAATTTATCAAACAACAGTCTGATAAATTCTTTCGACACTTCATCCTTGGAAGTAAACTGACCAGGGGTATGACGACACTAAGAGCCCGCGACAACTTAAGGTTGAAGCACGGGCTCATTTACAAAGCGCTGGATATTTTCCATGAGTCTCTGGAAGAGGAGTGAGTAATCACGCGTACACCATGATCAAACCCGGTTTTTTCGTCATTTTTCCGGGGGTGTAAGGAAACCTCGACAATACATGGTCCCGATAACCCTATGTCTGACAAGTAACACAATAATACCCCCTGTATAACACGAAGGAGACAGGGCTGCAGAAACCAGGGCAGATGACTCACTCACAGCATACGAAGGCCTACACAACATCGTAGGGCTCGCCTCGGTGAGCGAAAGCAGGTTTTACCTGCCCCCTGTATACACAGGAGGGCAAGGTAGAAAAACCCCATTCCCCCCACCCTATAAAACCCTACCCTATACTCATTTCCCCACTGCGGCTAGTGATGGTTTTAGGAGGGGTTTTATATATTTATATGTTGTGTGTAAAATTTTTATATTGTAAATTTAATATTTAATATATTTTTGGATTTTTGGATTTTGGATCGATATCCCCCCGTTCCCAGGACAGGAAGAAAAAAAGACGTAGTCCTTTCGTGAAAAAAATTAATGTAATTAACAATATTAAGTTATTCTCAAGGCATATATTATATTGAGGAATAAAGATATTATAGCTAATCATAGTGGGTAGGTACTCATTTGTACTCATTACATTTCCTGCTGGTTCTGCTCGTAACAGCTCATCGTCCTCCTGAGCGATAAGGCTGTCGCTGTCGTCGTTTTCGTCCAATATTTCTGCTTCCCGGGGAATTACAGCCATGATTCCTCCCATAGCGTGGAATGTGTCATGACCATCCAAAGTATTAACCTTAAAGTCCGCATTGTCAAATATGAACTCACTGAATGGATTGGCAGACTCCGCAATTTGGGTACTTTCAGCTTGCAGCACGTAAGACCCTTCTAGCCTGTTGGCTTCTTCGTAAGACGATGAAAAGCCCATGGAAGATAGAAAATTCAGGAGATGTTTAAAGCCATACTTCTTGTAAACAAACACGGAAACAGCAGTAATGATGGAGGATAGAAAAGATTTGGGGCGCACTGCTATCATGATTGCATGAGCCAGAGCGAGGCATTTATTTTTCCAAGAGTCCAAGGTTCGTCGTTTGTTGGTCAAAATCAAGACATGGAGTAGAAGAAGCAGTGATAGCTTCCTCACAAAGAAAACACGCATTGGTGAAATCGAATTTCGCAACTTGTGACCGTCGGGTAGGTGCAGGAGAAGGAGCTTTGAATGTGTCACATCCACGACGTGTAAATGCAGCAATTAATTTATCATTGTTGGATCTTGTTTGGCAAGCACTATGCACTCTTACTTCACTCAACTCACGCAGAAACTGTTCATCTGCCGAAAGTTTTCTTTTTACACTGGACTCCAACAGTCTGGCAACTCCTCTGGCTTTCACTACAGTTAGTTCACCTGCTTCAACTCCTCCTTTACAAATAAAACACAAATCTGATCCACGAGATGTAGACGCCATCTCAGAAAATTACCCAAAAACCAAAACTGTCACTAACACTCGATGCTCCTTTCGCTAACAAAGTTATTCACTTCAAGAGCTGAAGGTTTCTAATGTTACTTATCTAACTTAATCTTATATATACTCTGAGTGGTTAAACACTCTCTGTCCCACTTTTACCAATCCCTTATTTTTATTTTCTTATTACCTAATTTGACTATTCTACCTGAGGATCTTATACCCTTCTATAATTACTATTTTTCGATTTCTTCTTGGAATTAAAGAATAATAGAGTCATGTTGAAAGAATAAAATGAAAAGTGATCTAATATGACTTCAAATAGACAAATTTCAGCCTTCTATGTTGAATATTGGCTCATCGTTTGCATTCCGTAGTTCCACAGGAGCAGTGTTCTAACATCTATTGTTTTCCAGCTTTTTACTGCTGTAGCTGATCACGCACTCCCCTCGGCCCGACACTCTCTTGTCCTTGGGAGGAACGACTTGACACCTGGTGGGCAAGCAGGGGTGGGGGTTATCTAAAGTTGGTGATTTCAAGTAGGAATTATAATTGCAGCTACATTTCATCATAATTCTTTATAACAGAAGAAATAGGGTGGAATTCTGCATTTTGTGGCGAAATATGAAAAATTACCTATTCTTCGAAGCGCTATATCTCGGTAACAAATTGACACACAAACATGTTTGAGGCAAAAAATTCGTAGGAAATTTAACCTACATAAAAGTAAAACGACGTTTTTGCTGTAGATCGTAAGGCAAAACCGTTATTGAGGAAAAACCACTCCAAGGTCGAAAAATTTGCAGTTCCCCCCCCACAGGATCCTCGAGGTCCAAAACTCGAGAAAATGTTAATCAACCATCCCTGAACAACATCTCGAAGTTTCATTAACTTCCGACCTTTTTCTATCTGAAACTACCTGTCGACTGAACTACTATGGGGTGAATCGTATCTCCGTCCGCTCGGGGGAAGAGTCGGTCAAAAATACCGGAAACGAGTTTCCAGCTCTATTCAAAATGTGACGATTCAGAGCATCCGTCTAAAATATTAAAATTATTGAAATTGTACATGTCACGAACTACCTACCTGGCAAAGTACCTGAATAGGTCTCGTAATTATACAGGGTGTCAATTTGAAAACTTCTCACCTTCAATATCTTCATTTCAGTAAATAAAATAAAAAATCGAAAAGACACGTCAATTTTTCTTCAAGGGAGGCACTTGTGGTTGATATTTTTAGCCCTCGTGATTCAAACCTGTAGGAGGGGTAAATGTTATCCTTAGTAACTTAAATGGAAGGGGGGTCAAGTGGCACATTATTTCGAAGGGCGTTCAATTCTTTCTTCAATGGTACCCTGACTTTTTATTTTATGATAAGCAGTTTCCGAAAATCAGCGTTCTAATTCTTCAGAAGTAATCAGAACTTGCCTGCACTGAGATTCATTATTGTATTGAATATCCTTTTAATAGAAATGGTTAGAAGAGTAGGTGGCACCATTTCAACCCTTGAATTTTCTTTTTACTAGAAAATCTTTAAAGGACGTCGCACAGTTCTTATGGAAGATAGCTTTCCGTAAATCTGGCTGAATGTCTGATATGTTGTAGTACATGATGTGCTGATCAAAAGTGTTCATAGCCACAAAGCTCAAAAATGGATAGTTTTCGAGATATGGAGCTTTAAAAATGGATTTTTTCCAT
Source organism: Chrysolina americana (assembly GCA_958502065.1). NCBI lineage: Eukaryota > Metazoa > Arthropoda > Insecta > Coleoptera > Chrysomelidae > Chrysolina > Chrysolina americana. The sequence goes on from OY293420.1 coordinate 38,152,967, forward strand.
TTTTGTGCTATTAACTCATCAATCGGAGAACTCTCATTTCTTGCTGGGACTGAATTTGAATATTCTCTCTCTCTCTCTGTGTTTATTGGACCTTGCTTCCTATTGGCGCACTTGTCCAGCACTCTCCCCACTACGTATGGATCCGCCCTACCCCAGCCTGGTTACTGGCGTGAGTAGTGGGGACTTCGTCAGGGGGTGGAGGGGGAATCTTGCTCAAGGCAATACCTCCACCCAAAAAAAATCATTTTTTGTTGATTGCACGTTTAACCACGGTTAAAAAACTGTGGTGTACGGCAGACGTCACAAACACTTAAAAATCGGGTGATTGCACGTACTAAAGACGGCAGACAACACAACACAAACTACACTATAACAATCACACACATGTACTTGACTTGAGACACGAGAACGACGTCAGTCCTCCACCATTGCCGGAAGTCGAATGAATTTGAATATTTGGCGCCCAGAACTAGACTAACAAATGGTCTTTCTCAGTTATGTTAGACCACGCCATCGATAATTTTTTATACACTACTCTATGGCCATGGAAAGTGACACAAATTCCAAGATTTTCCATACATGTGTACATGTTACGAAATATGTCTGAAAGTATTTTAATTTTTGGAAAACAACATATTATGGGCATATTTTGAATATAGATGGAAATAACTAATTGTGAAGACATCTGATGTCCAATAATATCGAATATGTGCTCCAAATTGCTGTAAATAAGGCTCAGCGATCTCTGAAGGGGGAAACGGGGAAAATAAAAATTACGTATCGTCAAAGATACGAATTATGGTCACTGTTGATGTCATTTGCGTATAACATATGACTTTTTTCTCGTGAATTTCGATAATCTGGCAATGGGGTGGCAAGAAAATTTTCTCATATTCGCTCGAAATGGATGGATACAATTTAACAGCCAAACAAATCCGTGAAAATGTCTCGTCACTCCAATAGCGTAAATTTTGTCTATTAACATTTCCATTCAGGAAAAGTAATATTAATCGCTGAAACAGATGTTTAACAAAAGATTAGGAATTTTATCGACTTGATGAGACATGGTTTCACAAAACTCTATTCATGAAGCACTTGAAGAATCTGCATTTTATATGGATGGAATGTATACGTTTTCAGTGCTTTTCTCCCAGTCTTGCATGATATTCCCGTCTATTCTGCTACTGATCGTAAGGAGCTCGTGCGTTGTGCAGCAAATGTTCCAAATCTCCAATGTAAAATTCTTCATTTAGTAGGTACTTCGTGCGCACTTTCCAACCTCTCCATAAATTAAAATCATTTCGATCCTTTCTTGAAAAATGTAAACCATTTTAACACTTTTGAACACTTATCAAAGTTATCACTAACAACCCAACAAATAAAACTACTTCAACAATACTACCACATCGTTAACATTATCTGAACAGTTTTTTTGCTTGAATACAAAAGCTTTTTACAGCGGAAGTAACAAAAAAAGGAAGGCTATCTATCTGTGGAAATTTCAGCGATGACAACTGAAACTCCAGCATTTAATAAACGCAACTCAACTTTTCGATATAATTTTTTTTTAAGCTAATATCTAATGTTGCCCCTGATGAAGGGTTAAAATTGCATCACCAAATCTTCCAACCAATTCTCTGAAAGGTGACAATTTTGTTTAAATAATAACCTGAAAACCATGCAGCAAGTTCTTATTGCTTCTGTAAGTTCAGAACGCTATTTTTCCTGAAAAAATATGTCAGGGTACTATAAGATTGACGTATTTTTTTTTATTTCTCGTTGTATTTACTGGAAGGAAGATATTAACGATGGGAAGTTTTCAACTTGACACCCTGTATGTACACCTCAAATATATATACCTGAAATTGGAAATGAACGATATTTGAATCCCATTCTATAGCCACATCCACCAGCCACCTGATTACGTACAAATTATTTCCTGGTACTACATGTATTCAGAACTCAAGCATTATATAGTTATAACCAAATTCCAAAAGTGTGCCGGAGAGGTGTCAAACGACATTAGACTCATCCTGTCCCACCGAAAGCTCAACAGCACTTCTTCGGTAGGATAGAACTTGGTTTGAATTCATTCATTCATAAAGAGTGAATGAATGAAATCGAACCATGTTCGAAAAGTTTGCTGGAGAGTTTTAAATAAATGAAACGAATAATTTCATTCGTTGGGTGGGACAGGATGATGATTAATGTTTTCTGGACTATCCTAAGCACCAATGAGAGGAAAAACCTTGAAATATTTCATGTATGCAAATGGTCATTTCCAACCTTATGGGGAATAGTATTCATGCTAGATTACAGATAGTACTTGCAAAGAGTGTCACTTTGAAGAAACATTGCACAATTATATGTATGTATTTTGACAGATATACACCTCGGGTTTTCCACTCTGTGGTAAGTGTGGAGAGAAGGGTATTTCAACTTTGTCGATAATATACCATCAATTGCTCATGCCTTGTAAACACTAGTATTAGTTACTTGATAGTGGTGTAAAAGCAGTATCCGGTCGTAACAAATAAACCAAGAGTCAGAGGAAATTAGACAAAATTTGTCGCTTATTTTTTACAGTAATTTCTACATGAATTTTCGCTATTAAATAAATAATCAATTGAACTAGTTCCATACAAAGTTTCAAATTATTCTAATCGGCAGTTCCCGAGAAACGTGTGATGCACACTCTATCCCTGTATATTTGGTTCGATTTTTTATTGAAAAAATATATAAGGTACCTTGAATATTTCTTTACTTAATTTTTCTACCATTCTTCTGGTCGTTTTATTTTGATTTGAGTGTATTATTATCGGTATCTTTGGTCCCCTTATTCTCTTTAAAAATACCTCGCTGCTCTCGAATCTGAAAATTATACTGGCTTGTCGTGATGCGACATAAATCTTAGCCGAAATAATGCAGAAGGCCGTAATTTTTTATTCACTCAGAGTACATGAATCTTGGACCCAGTAATCACCCACCCCACTGATGTTGGGAGTGTTTACTGGGGTTAATGACACATCAGCGTGCCTTCTGGATGTATCGGGGCGCCGGATACAGGGCCTGACTGGAAAATTCCTGACGGGGAAAAAATACTGCCTCATGAAGTGTAGCCGAAAGCATAGCCGGTATCACTTGCAGAGAAGTACTGTCATGTGTAGAAAGTTACCTTACACGATTCACAAGTTTCGTGTAAATATCGTATATGAGCTACATATCGAGTATCGAAAAAGAATAGGTGGTCATCGATGTTTGCCTCAAAAATATATTTTTCATTCTCTAGGTTTCTTCACACCAGTGCCAATAATATTGAAACAAAATTATTCCAACCAGTATACTTATCAATTTATAAAGTAACAGTTGTAGATATTTCAATTATTCCTTCTATATTCTTTTGATGGAGGTCTACGTTTGTCTGAAATCGTAAAACGATATGTTTCTCCCCTACAGACGCACCTTTTCGCACCCCCACTCAGCTTCCGGTTATTTGTGGCGGTCCAATCGATTTTTCATTAGAGTGAAGTTAGCAACACTTTCCTGGCCACACTTTTCTAGCCACAGTTTCTGAACGACCGCTGTGTTGCTATATCAATATATTCACAAATATGCTCAATATCTGTTTTCGTGGTTGATTTTTTAAGTTAGAGGGGGTATTGGATTAATCAAGGAAGAATGAATAATGAAGATGTAATAGATTACCTATCAGAAATATTCATAGTGCCAAAAATTTGAAAACAGCTTTAGATGAAGGACTTTTAGAAAGGTATAAATACCGGATAAAATTAATTTGTCCGAAAAAGTAAAATTAAAATTCCATCAGTACACTACCTGAAATATTCCGAGTACCAAAAATTTTAATTTTGATGAAGGACTTCGAAAAAACTATATATAAAATCAATTTATTTAACCGAAAAAGTTTTGAAGAAGTTGAAATTAAATTAAAATTTAATTAGTAAACACCCCCAAATATTCAGAGTACCAAAAAAATTATAACAGGTTACAATGAAGTATTTGTGAAAATGTAGACCGGGTGTCCCAGGGCTTTTAGGCCAGCAGAAAATTCAGTTGTAGGAAGAAAAAAAATTAAAAAATAAGCTATTTCATGCACCATCACAAAATCCACCTCTTGGCAACCCCGCGAAACTTTAGTTTTTCAAATTGCACCCTCACGTTTGTTTTTGTTCAGCTTACAGTCCATTTCATGTCTCATTCTAGAATGTCATGCAGAAGTAACGATATTACAAGCCTCTGAAGTGTTCTGAGTTTAATTTTCAATACTTATAGGTTGAATTATTTTGAAGACAACTCTTTTCAAATATCCCCATAAAAAAGTCGAATGGCGTGAGATGGAGAGGTCCTTCATTGGTAATACACGGTCTTGAAAGGTATTATTGACGAAAGGAGTAACTATGATAGGATAGGAATATCTTCTAGTAGTGCAGAAATACAATTTTTCAAGAAATGTAGGTATTGATGGCCCGTCAATGTGTCTTAGAAAAAATGATGGTCGATGAGACGTCCATTATGTAAACCACACCACACGTTCACCCCCACATCGTTTGAAAATTAGTTTCTCTCATCCAGTAAGGGTTGTTTTTTGACCAATAGTCATGTTATGTCGGTTAACAGTGCCCTTATTATGGAAGCGGACTTCGTCACTTCACAAGATTTGAATGAAGAAGTTGGGATTTTCATGGTCTAAAACTTGAATATGAGCAATACATGCCAGTCGTCTTTTGAAATTTGTAGTTCTGAGAACTTGGTGTGAATGTATTTTGGAAGGATGATACCTGTACTGTAATTCTTTGCACAGACGACTTCCAATCTCCACCACTAATGCACGAACCGAAATATGAGGATGGGCTTCGGCGTAGGCCAAAACGTTTATACAATTTTCCTCAGTTCTCACATGAGTGGGATGTACTTGATGTTTTTTTCCTGGATGATCCATTCTCAATGTAGTTTCTACATAAGAAAAAGTATTGCGACCTGGTTGTCAACGATCAGGAAAGCGTTGCTCGTACAGCATTTCTACAGTCCGTTTATTTTTTTGGACCTCACCAAAAATCAGAAGCATATCAATGTATCCCTTTGGACAACGGTATCACGACTGATAGTAATCAGTGATCCAGAATCGTAGGAATAAAACAAAGCACAAAAACTTCTTAAATTTGAGTGTCTCTTTTTCTTTAGCATTTACTTTTTCTTGTCTTTATAACGTGGAACAATTATTTCATTCGAATCAATAGAACCCACTACGCATTCAATTATCTGGTCTTCATAACTAAATACCTATTATGATATATCGTTAAATGAGAAATGAATAAGGCTGTAACTTAAACAACAACAAAAATTGGGGTGCAATTGAGAAAACTAAAGTAAGGGGTGGTTTCTCGGGGGTTGTTTGCCATTTTGCGATGGTGCATGAATTAGCTTATGGTCTCCTACCACAAATATTTTTTAAATTTTTTTTTTTTACATAACTGAAATATCTGCTGGCCTAAAAGCCTTTGGACACCCGGTATATACCGGTTCAAATAAATTTGTTTGGCTGAAAAAGTGTTGAAAAAGTAGAAATTGAATTTGAACTCATTTCACTCATTTTATTTCATTTATTGTTAGTCGCGAAAGGGTACAATACAGTAAGCATTACAGTACTATACAAATCTGACAGATACCTGTGCAACGTTCTCCCTAGAATCCGGGAGTCAGCTGCAAATGCTTTCTGTATCAAATAGCAGATTCCTGCAGAATCAAGGACTTGACTTCTCACAGACTAGTTTCGAGGTATTGCCTCTCCTCAGTGCAAGGTAGCGTGGTATTTGCCAGAGAAGTAGTTGTTTTTTGCCGTATATCTGCTTAAATTACTGAGAGAATAAGAGATTTTTTACTGATCAATTCTGTCTCTCTACTGAAGCCATCAGACTTTGTCTGATATTTTCATTTTCAATCTCATACTTGTTCCGATTAAAGGATGGATAATCTCAAACACTCGAGCCCAGGCTTATCAAGCAATTTGATTTAACTTTCATTACTTTTCTGGACAAAAAAAATTATTGACCTCCATATAGACCATATTATATAGGTACCTTTCTAGATGTCTTTTATCGAACGGCTTTTTCAAATTTTTGGTACTATGAATATTTCGGATATAGTATACTGAATTTTTATTCAATTTTTACTATTTGTACACTTTTCAGGCCAAACTAATTGATTCGACCCTGTACGTATATCTTCCAGGAGGTCCTTTATCTAACAGTTCCTTAAAATGTTTGGTACTCGGAATATTTCGGGTAGTTTACTGATGGAATTTCAATTTCATTTTAATTTTTTCAACACTTCTTCAGTAAAACGAATTGATGTGAACCTGAATTAACTTCCAATAATAATTTATGCTACTCGGTAAGTAAATGAACGAATTTTGTTGCAGTCGTTTAAAAAGAATGTAGTGGTGGATTGGTTCTAAGTCGCGTTGTTCTCGAGATATTTCTGTTCCAATACAAAACCACAGTTCAAAAGGCCGATGATAGTTTCATGCAGAGGTATTCTAATAATACAATACGTAACCGTGTATAGAAGGAAACATCTCCGAAAGAAGACAATTGTTTTTACGATACTTTTTGGTCATTGGTAATGTATTTTAGTATTTTAGTAGGATTTATTCATCTCAGTAAAATCTACGAACAGGGATATAAATGATTTCTGTTAATATCGAACATCGTGTATAAAACATGCGTTGGCGAAATAAAAAATATACAGAGTGTACATCATAGAGGTTTCTAACCTCATAAAGCGTTGGCCTTTTTGAAACAATATGTCGAGCTATTTTTTGACGATCGAGATACATTGATGAGGTTTTCAATAGCTTCAAGAGAATTCCGAATACAGTATATATTCCTTGTAATATTGAATAATCGAAACAAAATTAATAATCATTTCACTTCCGACAGCCTAGCAAAGAGGTATAGTAGTACATTACGAAACGAGTGCTATAAACGTTCTTTTAATTACGATTAATTTAAGCAGGAGAGCAGTTCATAAACGCGTTGCATTACTTCTACGATCTCATATTAAAACATCGAAGTTGTTTTTTTTTTAATGTGGATTTTCAAGTTTATATTGGCAATTTTAATTAGATCAAGACCTACTCTGTCAGGCAGGTTTTCAATAACTGAAATCAAATAGTAACGAAATAGATGTATTCAAAGAATGTAGTTGTAGTGAAAATGTTTTTAAAAATTAGCTTCCAACAGAAATTGTCAATATGTGATTAATCTATTATTTAGTGCCTTAGAACGCTAAATACTAGTTCAGTTGTGCGAGTAAAAAACAACGCATTCTTTGAAATGAAGTCAGATGATGACCAACAATAATAATTTCAATTCAATGAAGCCCCAATGTAATTTTGCCAAATCAATATATTGAATTACCATTGTTATGAAATTAATTTCCTTTCCTTTTGGCCTTCAGCAAATTTTTCAGAAAATAATTTACGTTATAGATCTTGGCTTTCGTATGCATCATTTTGAAGACCAGTCTTTCAACTACCTATAAAGTAATATTTTGCAAGTTTTTGAATTTGGTACTAAAATTCATGAATAATCTTAATCACATCTAAGGAGTAAGAGTCGTTTATCTTACTTTCTCATGAGATAGAACAAAAGGTATTCCAGGAATATACCTGATTCTATGAGGAAGGCGGAGGGGGCCATTTTTTACAATTCTTGTGAAGATTTTTTGATGTGAGTTGTAATGTTACGTTAATGTTTTATGTAGTTACATGGACTTTACTTGGACAACCATTTTTTTTCTCAAAAACCACGCATTGCGGAAAAAATTTCACGAGAGCGCTTATTTTTCAAAGTGAACAGGAAATTGAAAAATCATTTTCATATTGATTAAGTTCTCTTTTTTCTTTGAACTTCATCACCACCGTAAGGGAAATTTTTTGTATCATAGTTTATAGAAAAATCTATCGTTCATTTCCTATTCAGAATCGCACCTTTAAATATTCGCATATCATTAAAGAACACCCTGTATACATACATACAGTGTGTTGCAATTTGCTAAGCCGCACCCCTGTATTTCTGTATATTTTAGAAAATTCAATTTGATGTAAATTCTTCCCGTACGAAACGGGAACGGGTGCTTGTCAGTCCACTATGTAATGTTCATTTACTACTTCACATAATCCATCATACAATTAGAATTGAGTTACTCACTGTGGTTATACAGGGTAGGGCAATAGTCCGATTGCTCTGGTTCTATACTCGGAAAATGATTCAAAAACTAAAGTAAACTAGACAACACTCTATAACCTAAAAATATTGTTCGGTATAAAGAACGAACCAAAAATAATCTACAGGGTCAAGTAATTTTTTTTCAAATTGAAATGTCATATACACTTCTAATGGAAACACCCTCGTATCTTCCGTAATTTTCAACGTGAAACTATGAAATTTTCAGGATCGATAGATACACCAGAAATGAATTCACGGCACAAAAAGTGTCATCCTACGTGGTATACACTGCAAGCCAACAGCGATGGAACCACCCATTTATTCGGAAAGTTAAAAAAGGGGGCAAAATTTTACCAAAATTCCTCCGGATTTGTGTTTAGGATCCCCAAATTACTACTAATGCACCTGTCTCCTGAAAAATGTTCAGCTTTGAAATATTCTAATTTGTTTCACTTCTCATGGAAACGCCCCTGTATCTTCCGTAACTTTCGACGTAGAATGAGATTTTTAGGATACATAGATACACTGAACAAAAAGGGTCATCATACGTGATATAGTAGTAGTAATTTGGGGATCCTATACACGAATCCGAACTCTGAAGGAATTTCGGCCAATTTTGCCAGCTAATATAACTTTCCGGAAAAATGGGTGGTTTCATCGCAGCTGACGTGCAGTGTATATCACGTAGGATGACCTCTATCGTGCCGAGAGTTCATCTCTAGTTTATCTATCGATCTTGAAAATTTCATGATTTCTCGTCAAAAATTACAGAAGATACAAGAGTGTTCCATGAGAAGTAAAACACACTGTATGGAATTCAGTACCTATAAGTATACATTAACTGTTCCATCGCTAGCAGCTTCATCGGGACTGTTTCGAAATGTTTAGTCCTCTCACACCTTAGTCTTCAGCCTGGAGACTTGCTGAATAACTTTTGTTCAGAGATATTTCAGTTAGGACTAACGGTAATGCTTAGGTGTTTAATTTCCACCTTCTGTTTGTTATGCTCACGATGTTTTCTGAACATTGCAAGATTTTTTTTCCATGTGATCATGCCTAAGTTGGGGATTTCATTTCACCAAAACACTTCATTAATGTAATCTTCAGCGTAAACAAATTCTTTGTATCATCGCTTATCAATTTTTTTCGCCTTTTTCTCACAGTTTTGATTGAACTACGTCTGTTATATGAACGTTGCAACATTCTCAGAACAACAGATGAGTTAATAAATACTCAGCGTTTCTTCACATCCAAATTACAATCTCTGTAGGTCACGAACTGGTGAACTAATCATAACAGGATAATAGGAGTGCTATTAGGTTGATTCCACAAACCTACCAAATAAGTAGTTCAAATCAGTTTAAACTGAAAATAAATTCAACCTACAGTTGGACAATTACTATTTTTGAATATATTTGCTTGATGAAAATATGTGCTTTCCGTCAAAAAGTTGCACCTTTACGAGTAACCGCCAGAAGCTTTAGAGAGACGGTGTTACCCATACTTCTGAAAGCATTTATCATCCTTCCATTCATATTTTCAATAGTTCTATTTCAATGATATCTAGAGAGTAGGTCATTGACACAATTTCGTCCAGACACTGCCACAGCAACATTCATATAAAGAAGTATTTTTTTTTAATAGACTCAGTATATCAATTTTTTTTTAAAACTAAACGAAAGGTTCCAAACAGTGCAGTGTAAGTTCTTCTTTGTTGAAATTCAATTTAGCTAACTTCGAACATTTCAAAATACAAATGACAACCGACGAAGGATTAATGCACTAAACCAAAAATCAGCATGAAAATAATAAAAATAATGATGATGGTGATGAAATTGTTCATCAAAATGGCTCCAACGACGGATTTTACTGACACAATGTTACTCTCTTGATCAATTCATGAATAGATTTATCGTCCTATGTACTAATTACTGTTACAATGAAATTCAATTCGATGTGGCAATGAACAGCTATTACATATTCAATGCATGACTTTCATTGATATCAATCATCTAGGTTGCTAATATAATATATAATATGTCGTCGAGGCAATGAACAGATTATATATCCAATGTATGAGGTCTATTGAAATCAACGATTCTGATGGTTGATATCATGAAGTAGGTTGATGAGGAAATCAAGAGTAATTACATATTCAATGCACGAAGTTTATGATGCATGGCATCACACGTTAAAAGGTAAGGGCTACGTCTTCCGTAGCTCGCACAAGTCTTTCGAAGACTTCTGATGGTTGTGCTCGTAAGGGTGCAGCCGTTTGACGGAAATAACAACAATAACAATGTAGTGTACATATATTGATTTGATATATAATAAACAATTATCACAGTAAATAAATGAATATTCCATCAAAAATGAGCTATCAGTCGCAAAACAGTGATTCATTGAATCATTGATAATCTTCCAACTCTTGGGCAGAGCATTCTTCTGGACTAGCCTATGTGTGAGCACAAAATAACCATGCAAGTTTCAAAGTATTGCAGCATCGCGATTATCTGTAAAGAAAACTTCAATCGTTATAAGTACTTGTTCATACCTTTCAATCATGTTAGTAACATCCGAATTAAATCTTTTGATAAGAATCGTTACAGACCCCAATTGTGAGTTATTTTTCAGATGATTTGTTTATTCTTTTCTGAGTTACATATTTTATTCGCATTTTTATGTATTGTCGCTACTTGATGCTCTTCATCATTTAACTATTGATTATTTAAATTTCTTTTCCCAAAAATTGACGTTGAAACGACTCTTTTTATCCAGTGATATATGATTTCCATTTAAATACTTTGATTGTATTTAATAATTTCTACTCACTTTCCTGGATATCTTCAGCTCTAAACGTCAGATATGTATTTCGCGCCTTTTTCCTCAACGGTAGAAACTTTCTTTTCTTTGGAAGTAGAGTAGCATACGATGTCTAAAATCTATACTCATTTTCGAAGACTAGGTACATTGAAATCTGAGAAATAAATAAAACGTAAAGCGAGTAAAATATTACTTAACAAAAAATTTTGTACCAATCTGAATCCATCCACTTCTTGAAAATTTTTGGTATATTTTCAAATCTCTCAGTATATACTGATGGCGCGTTCTATGCATTGTCAAATTGTTCAGCTCTTACATTATTGAGTTTATCCTTGTGCAAGTATCTGCATCTATTTCTGTAACAGAAAGTTAATATTATTAGTGAGTACATCAGATATTATAATATCTAAATGATGAATATATTTGAAGTTAGTATATGTTGCCAGATATATTTGAATTTGAAATTCATGTGAACTTCGGGTTCATAACCGAAAAGTCAATCGACAGAGAACCCTGCAACAAGAAAAAAGTTTGGATAAACATAATGAGTAGGTGTTGCATCAGACAAGATTTACTTACTTATACGAAACGACACTACCTATATATTATGTAAAAGAGTATGAAGAGAGTATATTATATTAAATGAGCGTAAGATGATAATATATCGTCATCGGAAACTTACCTATATCTTTTGTTGTGTTTGGTCACAACAATGTTGAAGGCAATTTTCATAGTGACCCTTTTGTTGTATAGCTTGCCCTTCGAAGATATTCAATAGAATTCCCAGAAAGAAGTGAAACTAATGAAATGACTCGAGCTCAAGTTATCTCACAAATTTTTCATTTCGAATTATTTTCAAGATTTATATTTCTAAACGGTAACGGTTTGTAAAGACATTTGAAGAGATTTCTTTTCAAACATTTGTGCAATTGAATTATCCAATATCAGCCTCTGCTTCTTTGCAATTTTCACACACTTGCTACACAAATTAGTTCTAATCACCTACTTCTGCACATGAAGTTGAACACTGATAGAATGATTCTGTCAAGATGGTGGTTCTGATAATAGGGGTCCTTGGTGGAATGATGGACACACTGCTCTCAAACTTGAAAATCATACCGGCTTGCCATGATGCGGCAGAAAACTTGGCCGAAAGAATGCAGAAGGCCGTAATTCTTGGTTCACTCCGTCTTCTCAGGGCACATGACTCTCGGACCCAGTAATCACTCACCCTACGGACGTAGGGAGTGTTCACTGGGGTTAATGATACACCAGCGCGCCTTCCGGAAGTGTCGGGGCACCGGAGACAGGGCCTGTCTGGGTAATTCCTAACGGATAAATAAAATAATAATAATACAAGATAAATTTAACAGCAATAAAATAGTCGACAATTAATCAAGGTTGTGTTATATTTATGAAGATTAGTTCTTGAATTCAATTCTTTATATCAGTCATATGAATGACACTGTATTGTCAGGGATTGTAGCCTTGATTACCCTATCTATCTGTTCGTTTTTGGTTTCTCCAAACCGATTCATTTTCAAATACTTATACAGCTTCAACACGATACTGAGTACTGTCAGATGCACAGGTTCCTTGATATATAGGTATCATGCTATATAGTCCGTGACTATTATTGTTTATCATGCAAATAGTCGCTAATATATAGAGCGTGTTGATTGGTCCTGTCATATAGGAAACAAACGTATGATTGATTGATGACTGATATTTAACGAAAGAAATTATTAATAATATTAGGTGGATGGAGGTCACTACAATACTTGAAAAAAATGCGCTTATTACATAAAATTCCAAGTATTCGATCCTCAAGATTTTTTTTTCTATTTATCCTGTATGTTCTGGTTATAGACTTCATTATCTAGTTTACTTTGGTTTTTTAATACTTTCCTAGCTATCACAAAACTCGAGCAATCAGACTCTGACGCATTATTGCTTCCTCCTACAACACTTTAATAACCGACTGTTGATTGAATTCAGTATAACCAAACATGAGTTTTGAAAATCCGCTCAACGGTTATCTTAACCTTACTTGGGTGTTTGGCGATTACTTGTTTTGAGGCAAATCTTACTCAATCGAGTGCGTTTACTAACATTTCCTTTGTTATTCATAAAATCCTATCACTCCAGAAGATTATTTTCCTAATCTTGAACATATTTATTTCAGTAAGTATATAAACTTACTTTTTTTGAGGTTAACAACATGGACCACGAGCCGGGGGGCAATGACCCCCCTGACAAATCTAACATAGAAACTTCAAAGAAAGGATATGAATTACAATACTCATATACAGATACAGGACCATATGAGTTATATGTGCAGAAAAAAGTATCAAATACAAATGATACCGCAAATCTAGAAAATTTACACCAACTCTCCATTGCCAAGATGATATATAACTTGAAAGTAGGAGAAATTAAAAAACTGAGACGTAAAGGACGAAACCGTATGAGTGTTGAATTTAAAAGCTATACAGCAGCTAATAATTTTCTAAATCATGAAAGTTTGATATCCAAAGGATTTGAAACATTCATTCCCGGCAATAATATCACTTGTAGGGGAATACTCAGATACGTAGATGATGACATCACAGTGGACGAAATCATACAGCATTCTGACACAAAAAAGGTTAACTGCAAAATCATAAATGCTAGAAGGCTAAACAGAAGAACGGTAATAAATGGGGAAACCAGCTTCATACCAACAGGAACAATATGTGTTACCTTCACAGGTAAAGTTTTACCATCAGAAATTGAAATATTTTCCTTTGTAATGGCAGTTGAGCCATATCGGATGCCAGTAATACAATGTTTCCAATGCATGCTCTATGGTCACACAAAAAACCAATGCCGCAGCAAACCAATTTGCCAAAATTGTGCCCAAATACATGATGATACAAACCAATGTTCCAGCCCTAGCCGATGCAGACATTGTAACGGTGAGCATAAATCTAATAGTAAACTATGCCCCGAATATGACAGACAAAAACTCATCAGACAATACATGACATATCAAAACATGTCCTACTACGATGCTAACGAACTCCTACCAAAACCAAAATCAAACAACCGACACATTTATAAACCTACGGAATTTCCAACCTTAAGCAACCATGATGTAATTTCACCAATCCAACAAAGAACTTTTACAACTGAACCAACATGTAGTACTTTTGCTCAAAAATTATCCATAGACAACAAAAAACGAAGACTGCCCCCAGCATCAGTATACGATAGACAAGCCCATAATAAATGTTTAAATAGTCTCCAAGGACAATTCCTACGAACATCAAAAACACCAGTTTATCAAAGCCCTCAGTACAACCCTAAATCAGTGAACAATACCCCAACCTCACCTAATGGGGACTATGAGATGACTCCTCAAATAGAAATGCCTGAATCGTTTAATACAATAATTGATCGACTAAATAATATGAGTCAACAAGACAAAGAAAAAGCAATTGAACTTTTATTGAATACACTACAGCAAAACACAAATACACCTGATGAACTCGATGAATACTAACCCCCCACTTAAAATTATCCAATGGAACATACGCAGCTTCAATAATAATAGACATAATCTGCTAGTTTTGATAAATGACCATAATCCAGATATAATCCTGCTAAATGAAACCTGGTTGAGTACAAATTTTAATGTCAATATCCCTCGATACCTCATCCATAGAATAGACCGGCCCGATGGCAAGGGAGGAATCGCTTTTCTCATCCGATCTCATATCGAGTACTCCATACATGTAATAAATACACCAAACCAACCTGATAAATTCCAACACCAATACATACATTTACCAATCAGTAATATCTCCATAATAAATATGTATAATCCACCAAATATAAATCTATGTTATGATACCATTAAATATATATGTGAATCAACCCCGACACCCTTTTATTAATGGGAGACCTGAACGTACATAATCCCTTATGTGGTAGCTCGAATTTCAATCGTAATGGCCGCACAATACAAAAATTAATAGAAGAGTTGAACTTAGTGATCTTAAATGATGGTACATCAACTAGATTCACCCCACCCACACAAAATGTTTCTGCAGTGGACATTACAATAACAACCAACAATATAGCCACTAAATGCTCATGGAAAATCATACAAGAATGCGGCATGAGTGATCATTTTCCAACTTGCTGTGAAATTTTTCAAATCCCAACATGTAACAGAATTATATTAACTCGTAAAAAGTTTAAAGAAGCTGATTGGGATTCGTACAGTAAATACACAGCTCAATCTATTGAAAATATTACAAACCCCACATTTGAAAAAATCTATAATATCCTTAACACAGCAAGCGACAAATTCATTCCAAACACAAATCCATCACAAAAGCCAAATAAACACACAGTCCCTTGGTGGGATGAAGAATGTGCTCAAGAAATATCAAAAAGAAAAGAAGCGTTTCAAATTTTTAATAACGACCCATCTATGGAAAACTATATAAATGTTAAAAAAACTATAGCGATCACAAGGAAAAAACTTAAAATTAAGAAAAAGATTAAATTCAGAACCTTCTGCTCAACTTTAAATCGTGAGTCCCCCCTCACATACATTTGGGCAACAGTTAAAAAAATTTCCAACTCACAATCTACCTATAAAATCACTCTACCAAACAGAAATATAGCAAAAGATATTTTAAATAACCTATCTCCATGTGTAATTGACCCAGACTTCCACATCATGAACGATAATATTGAAACATCAAAATTTACCATAAATGAATTACATAATATATTACAAACAAAAAAAGATAAAGCAACATGGCAAGATAACATATCCTATAGTATGATAAACAATCTCTCAATACAGAGTCAGAAAATAATAGTCACTTTATTCAATAAGATACTAATGGGGGAGACAATCCCGAATGAATGGAAAACTATAGTAATACTACCAATCCTTAAACCTAACAAAGAGGCAAACATTCCTGACAATTACAGAGCTATTGCCCTAACATCATGCTTTGGTAAACTTCTTGAAAGTATGATTAACGTAAGATTGGACTGGGTAGTAGAACATAACAAGAAACTACCGCATTTCCAGTACGGGTTTAGAAAAAACAATGGATGTATAGATGCCCTAACAACTGTCACTAGCTACATTTATAGCGGTTTTAGTAATAATGAAGTTACGATAGCCTTATTCTTAGACCTTAAGTCAGTGTACGATACAGTAAATATTTTTCAATTATATCAAGAGAATGTAAAATTGAAAATTCCAAGTCAGCTTAACAATATTATTTTCCAATTTCTATCAAATAGGTATATAAATATAAAAGATAGAGACGGGAAGACCACAAATAACCTCCCATGGCCTACAACAAGGCTCACCACTAAGTCCAACATTATTTAACATCTACACCTCCTCACTACACAGCATATTCAATGAAAATATCAAAATCATACAGTATGCGGACGATATCGTCTTAATGATACAAGGAACCCAAATTACTATGCTAACCCAACAAATGAATACAGCCTTAAATAAACTAGCAGAATGGCTAACTACATATAATCTAAAATTATCTCCAAATAAATCTACAGCAATCATTTTCAGAAAAGGTATATCACGACAAATATACCCATCTTTCAATCAACATCCTATCCCCTACAGTAATCAAATAAAATACCTAGGTACCATACTTACTACAACACTAAACTGGACCCCACACATAGAATATATCAGTCAGAAAGCAATGAAGGGGATAAATGTAATGCGGGCAATCTGTCTTACCTGGTGGGGGGCAGATCCTCAAACACTAATGTTAATCTATAAAGGTTTGGTGAGGTCACATCTAGAATATGGGGGACAATTATTGAAACCATCTAGTAAAACAGCACTAGACAAACTTGACAAAATACAATATTGCGCAATATTGCGCATTGTCACAGGATATATGAAATCAACCCCTATTGTAGCACTTGTGGCAGAATGCGCAGAAACATCGTTAGATACAAGAAGACATTGGCTCACAAGGAAATTTATTCTAAAAAAACTTACCTATAACTCACATCCATTGATCACTTCAGTAACCAATTTGGCTAACTACTGTGCGAGGAAACAAAATTACTGGAAGAGAAGACAACAGCCATATTATGTTGAAGCCCTCAATGAGCTCAACACTCTTCAAACATATCTATATACAACAGATATCCTACCCTGTCATAAATATGATCTCGATGAACAACTGGCACATATCCCCGTGATCAACATTGACTCCACACGAGATTGTATGATGAATAATGACGTATTCACTTCGCACTTCCAAGAAAAATATTCAAAATATACACGGGCATTTACTGACGGTTCTTTAAACCCAGTGACACATAGGGCTGGCTATGGAGTCTTCATTCCAAGTCTGAAAGTTAACTATTCAGAAAATCTCCCAAAATTTTGCCAGATTCACACAGCCGAAATGATAGCAATTCATAAGGCACTCACCATCTGTCTCCAACAGGAACAAAAAAGAATAATAATATTCTCTGATTCACAATCAGCTATTCAGAAAATAACCCAGTCCACATATCAAATTAATAGAGACCACATAAGTTTCCTAACGAAAAGATTGATACTCGATATGATGCAAACGGATACAGAGATATATCTCACGTGGATCCCAGGACATATTGGTATACCAGGTAACCATATGGCAGACAAACTGGCAAATATAGGACGAATGCTGAACATTCCCCTACAAGTTCAACTCTATTATGACAATTTCCTACCAAACATTAAACAACAACTCTGGAAAAAATGGAGTCACGAATGGATAGAAAATATAACCCATAAACCAACATTCTATGGACAAATTATGAATAGTTTTCCAAAAGAACCATGGTATGCGAAATTTCCTTTTAAAGATAGACGTCATCTTACAAGAATTATTCGAGCCAGAACTGGACACTGCCTCACCCCCCACCACCTCCATCGACTGGGCATTAAACTCACACCGCTATGCGAATGTGGTGAAGATGGAGATCTCCAACATATCATCTTGGAATGCCGAATAACACATGAACATGATGATTTATATAAGAGACTGGCCACATGTCAGATCCCCACACCATTTAATATAAAAACACTCTTACAGAATTTAACATTTGATGCAAGTAAAGTGCTTGTACAATTTCTACAAAGAAATTCTATTTAGCTATGAGCTAATCCTTTCAATTTCATTTCAGATCCTATCTTTATACACCTGGGTGCTCTATCTATCTTCCGAGGCAACATTTAGGGGATGTGTAAAGCTTGGCCGTTGCCCCCAAGCGAGAAAAGTCTTCACCTGTGTTGTGTTTGTCTTATAACTCCCTCGTTACTAGTGACTCGATCAAAAACAGAAGAGAACATGGGACCTCCCAGAAGTACTTCATTGTACACTCTCTTCTAGAACCTATACAACGAACACAAGTCTCTGGGTATATGTCTTACGACGAATCCCAATATCCCAACAATCAATCAATCAATAACCAAACATGATCATTCTTAAAAATGTCGACTTACGTGAATCAAGCAATGAAAGGTTTTTGATATCACCATTAGAAATTTGTTGTTTTATCTTCAGGAAGGTTCATAGGAAAAAGAAACATGCGAGTTCCAATGCTTTCCAGTTTCTAACGATGGTAAGACTGGATTCATCAGATTAATTAATCTTGATGAAAAAAGTGGAACGATGTACGATCTTCTAAAGGATCTATCGAAATACATAAGTGGGACAAATTGTTAGCCTTTTATTTATAAAGTGATTTGGAAAAGTAAGTTTGGAATAAGAATGAAATATTTATAAATTTTTTCTGAGTACTGTTTTTCATATCATTTCTCATTCTAATGATCTTACATGCTGGTAAACATGTCAGTAGTATAAAATGGTAAAATTGCTATTTTTTATTCAGTGACAATATCTTGTGACTATCACCTCTCTGTTATCATTGGAACCTTTTGTGTAATTACTATTCAAAAACATGGAAAACTGCCCTAACGCCAAAACTGCGTGATTTTCAATGTTCATTTTTTATATTTGTATTTGACTTATCGCTGTGGAGTTGCCTTCGGTGTTTGTACTCAAACATTCGTTCAAATGCAGTCATAAGTATTCATATAACTATTTTGCTGAACCATTGGTTGGAGGTCGGAGCAAATCTAAGATATATACTCGATGCGTTACATGCATTGCTATAGCCATGTCACATCATACCTGGCATTTGAGGCTGCGGGTTTTTTTAGAACGACTGGCCGTCATATATCTGAGGTTCCATTTACATTCCGACCAAGAGGCAATAAGACCTCGAGTCTTGAGTATATTACATTATGTTTTCAAGTCACATATTTTTTATTAGATTTTTATAATTTCTGAAGATTTCCTTCCGAACGAACAATTCTTCTCAGACCCTTTCTTTTTGATTGATATTTTGTAACTTCTGATTTTTCATATTATGTACCTCTGCATAGCCATCTGCTGACTTGCTAGACCAGCCACAAAGTCGAGGACGGTATGGCTTTAAGATAGAAATCGCCAATCACTAGGCTTTCTTATATGAATACAAATAAGGCATAACAAATTAAGCAAACACCTATTACTCCTAGGTATGGGACACATTTCCGCAGATGTGAAAAAAATAATTAAACACGGGTTTTTGTCGAGTGTGCGGCGTAGGCCAGGCCAAGATTTGAAATCGTTGGAGATTACAAGCTCCAACAAGTTGATCGACTTGTAATGGACATACTGACCTTAAGGTCGTCCTTGGACTTTCTTTCACGATGCAGGAATGGCAAAAATGGCAGTAGTAGCAGCCTCCCCACAAGTACTACCGAAAACTTTGACTTTCTTATTGTAAGGTTTTTTGAATCCTTTTTATCTAATTCCCTGTTGATGAAATATTTATGTTAAAATGGTATTTTCCCTCGTCTTTGTACTCTTATAAAATCTTCTGCGGTGTGTCTTGTTCTTCTTGTTTATCTCTCCATTTTTTGTAAGTCTGATCTTCTAAAATATTATGCTGATGGTTCTGTTTTACATCTCTTATTTTTCTGATAGTTTCAAATTTGAATGTTCTGCTTGCTTCACCTCACCTCGGTCATTTCAGTTACCGGCTGGCCAGCTCGTAACAACCACATCTTGGTCATTTCACCACGGTCATACGAAGAGCAAGTAGTTCAAAAATAATTTTCTCTTCTTATTTCCTAGTGAATGTATTGAAAAGAGGAGAGGTTTCCGCCGGTAGCAGCTGGCGGTTATACATCGAATTATCGTTGATGCAAAAATTACTTTTTGTCCGACACTTAACATTGAAATAATGCCAGCTTAGAAAGTAGCAGTTCGGTCCAAAACTCTTAATTTTCTCTTAATTTCTCCTTGAAAAGCGGAGTAAGTAACTGTCCATGTTTTATATCAGATTTTTCGATAGTTATCAACCCTAAACGGACAATTGTCTATAATTGTCAAACAGATGATTATGAATGCAATAATCACTTTTTTTCAACTCTTACCTAAGGAAAAGTAGCCCAACTCCAAGCATGTGAGGTAACAGTTCGTGTCAAATCTCGTGACATTTTCATTATTCTTCTCGAAAAAGCGTTAGGCATCCACCGTCAACTGTTCTGATATTTTTTTGACTCTAATAATTGAGGAAGTGCCAGTTCCAAGAATTCAATGTGACAGCGTGTTCCAGACTTTGTGAATTTTCTATCAAGTTCGTAATTAATTAATTTTTCTTCAAATCACTGTTGGCATCGACCAGCAACTGTTTAGTTTTTTGCCTAACTGATCAACATCGACCGGCATGATAATTGTTTGAAGTGGTATATCGGATTAGTGCCAGCTCCAAACATTTGAAGTAACATTGTGACCCAAACCACGTGACTTTTTTTTATCTGATTCATGTAATTCACAACTCTAAATAATTATCGGTCGAAGCTCGCCACCAGTTTTTCTTGTTGAAAATAATAATGATAAAACTCTTTGAAATATATCACGATTATCCATCCACTTCAAATGCTTATTGAAGCTGACACTCGCAGCAAGAATAATCTGATACACAACTTTGAACTATTACTGGTTGAAGCCGGTCGCTTTTTAAAGAGAAATTAATATACAAATTCGAAAACTAAATAGATTTTGATTGAATTTTCATTTTTGATGCCTAATTACACTTTTTCAATTAGTAAAGTCAGACAAATGTTCATTTTGCATTAACAGTGATTTAATCAGCTGAGAGTTGAAAATGTTCCAAAAACTTGGTAAACAGTCGCTAGGTTTGTACTGCAAACAAGCTTAGAGCTGGCAATTTTTCAACGATTACAGTCTGAAAAAATTATAATCCGATGCACAATTGCTAACAATAACCGATGAACGCCTGGCAATTTTCGAGTTGAAAATAACAGAAAAACTTGTCAAAAAATCACGAGGTTCGGACCAAACTGCTACTTCCAAAACTTAGAGCTGCCACCCATTTTGAGGTCTTTCAGGTAGATGATGAATTTTTTTTTAAGATTACCAATTACATTTTAATAATGAATAAATAACATGTAATTTTCATTTCTGCTCATAAAAAAGAAAATATTATGCCTCTCCGCTCACAAGAGAATCAGATGTAATTGGGGATACATGAGAGTCATTGAACACGTGCCACTTGTTTGTATATGGATGTCTGCAATGAGACGTGTAGTGTCCGCTTTCAGTAGTCCCAATGTGGTTTGATATCGCATACAGGTTATAGCGACAAGGGACTACACTTTCCGCTGCACAGATGCTCATATCCAGACCTCCTAACGGAAAATGAATGATAGTATTCAATTTCTAGCTCATATCTAGACCTCTTGAAGGAAAAATAATAATAATACCCCCTCATAAACACTCATAGAGTGTACCCAAAGGCATAGCCTGTGCGGGTAGAGGACGGCTATTATTATTATTTGCCGTGGTGCTCCGGGGCGACTTACTGGTGTTTTCAGTGGTGTATTCACTTTTCAGCTGTAGGAAAACCCGGAAAACCTACAGCACCACACCGGTGGTCGGTGCGCACTTCAAGCTAGCACCAGACGTCGGGATTGGCATGTAGGTTCACATCACACTTGATTTACAACAAGGCATGTGGCCACTAAAGAGACCCGTGTACCGAAGCCTCGAACGTCTTTCTGATGCCTGATGGCTAGATACCTTAGCCACTGGACCACCGACCACCCATAATGATCGCAATCAATTTTTCTCTTAATCTCTCTCCTGGACAAAAACGTTTAAAATTGATTTCGAACAAGTAGGCCTGTCCTAATCCAAAATTTCTTCTTTAGTGAAGGAATCCAAACATTGTGACAAATTTAGCTGGCCAGTTCTTAACGGAATCAATAAGGAAAGATCCCAGAATGGATCAAACGTGACTGAACAATGACCGCAATAAGTGCATTTTAATGTAGATTTTAGTTATTTTAGTAACTGTTCCAGCTTGTAATCTATATCGGTCCGATATATTGGATCATTTTCTGAAAATCATAATTACTATGTATTAAAATCAGTATAACTTTGAAAACATTAAACTTCAATGAGAACAGAAGAAGTTTTTCCCTTCACCATATTAGTAATTTCATTCCTAGATGCGCATTACGTTAACCAAGTTAACTTCATAAGTAGGATTACTAATTTGTGGTGAAGGAAAAAAATTCTTTTTTTCTCATTGAGTGGCACCACAGGCGTTCAACACCTCATTTCCTATTGAACTTCAATACTATTTATTGTATCTTCTCCACCAAAAAACACAATATAAAGTAATTACAGAATAGTGAATTTTACTGCTCGGTCGCAGTCATGTATTGGTAAGCAATTGTACACCGAATAATAATGAATTTTTCCTTCCTTTCACAATTTTATCAGTTATTTTAATATATAGAAGTGCCTTAACCACTAAGAGAATGAACCTGAATAGGTAACAGAATACTTATTTATCGATTGGAATCGACATTACGGTCGCCGTTTGATACGGCTTGACAAACTAATCCGCTAGAGGAGCCACCACGCCTTCTGTTTCATTTTTATGCAAGTCTCCCTCCGTGCAAATGAGTACTTCTAGTCAAAACTAATGTCTATACTACGACATCTAGGACTACGCTTTACATAGTTGGGGAAGGAGCCGGTGAGCCCTGTTGCCAATAATAATACGTATTCCGTATAATAATCTCTTAGACTATCAATTATTGGTCGTCGCCGTCGTTAAGCAGAAAACGTCCGACCCACAAATTGTCAAAAATGTGTTTTATATATAAACTGTTGTAAAATCGACATTTTGATCATTTGCAGAAAATGTCCAAACGAGTTTACTACTCGGTGTGAAAATATAGAAGTTTTTACTGAAGTGCTAAGACACATATGGGCCAAAATAAGATTTTTATTTGTACAAATCGTCAAGAAGAAATGATTCGTAGAATACTTATTCCAAATCGACATTTTTTTAAAATGAATTTCAACGTAGTTATATTCATTATTATCAGGTCCAATAGCGGCAAAAAAAAAAAAAAATGGCGGACCGACGCCATTTTGAAAGAATTTTTCAAATGGCATGGGGGGGTCGAGTGATACCTCATTCGAAATGTCTTACAATGCTCTCTCTATACGTCCCCAGAATTTCAAACAAAAATATACTTCCAATACAAAATGGGGGTACATAATGTAAGAGCTCTCTTAGAGTAACCCCACCCATGTTAACTTTTGAACGGATTGGAATTCTGTTTTGAATTTTTTTTGGTTTAATGGTAGTTCATAAGCTTCTTTTTGACAACAAAAAAATAATTTTTTTTTAAATGACGTCGGTCGGCCACTTAATTTTTTTTTAAAGTCTCTGGGGATCGTTTGAATTGCAGTTCAATTCTCTACACAACAACAAAATTTTAAACAAAAATATTCGTCCAAAACAAAATAGCGGTACATAAAGTTAGAGCTCTGCTATGAGGATCCTTCGGATACTTTAGTTCTGGAAAAATCATCAAATCTAACATTTTTTTGTAATATGTAGAATAAAGAAGTTACAGGGGGGGCGACGGACTTTTGGTCCTCACTGTATATACCGGGTGGCTACGGAAGTATTGCCTACGGAATATCTCAGTTATTGTATGAAGTAGGTTTGTGAAATTTGGAGCGTCGATATAATGACATAAGAGCTAGAATTTGAGCATATTGACATGTCGAAGTTAACTTCCGGTCTGACCGGAAGTAACATCAACTTTCTTATTTTAAATGGAAACCCTATTTTTTTTCTTTTCGCTTTATTCAGCATTCAATTCCCTTTCTAATGACATATCACAAGTTGGTATCTAACCAGAAACTAGATCAGAAAAAAATTATTATTGAAATTCACCGAGTAGGCCGTGGAAGCAAAATGAAAGCCAAAAATTGAAAAGTTGGCTATGGAAACCATACGTCACTTGATAACAGTTGCTCTACTGTGATATTTTATTTTCATTCGTCGGCGTTATAAAAAGCCGCCAAAAAAATATTGGAAAAATTGGGAAAAAAACAATACTCTGTAGGTCCATAACTTAAATAGGAACATACAACTTTTTCTTGCCTGTACTATTCAGCATAACCATTCCTTTCTAATGATATAATAGAAATTAATTTTGTGAAATGAAATACCAAAAAATCCAATTATTATTATTCAAATAACCAAAACACAGATTTATCGAAAAAAAAAATTCAAATTGATAGTATTAAAGATAAAATAAATTCAAAACAAATGTTCGAAATGCATTCCCTCAGCGTCAATACATTTATTGACTCTGGTGATATTTTCATGTAAAACGTTTCTCAACATTTGGGGCGTGATATCTTGGAAAGCTCTACGGATTTTTACTTCTAGCTCATGTAGAGTTGTAGGCTGTGTGGAATACACCCTATTTTCAAGATGCTCTCATAGAAAAAAGTCGCACGGAGTAAGATCAGGTGACCTTGGTGGTCACCTGACTGGACCATGGGTTGTTATAAGTCTCTCTTGAAAGCGATTTTGAAGATAATTTCTCGCTATTCTTGAATTATGCGGAGGGGCGCCATCTTGCTGGAAATACATTCTCTCAGTTATTTCCGCTGGTAGGTTGTTAATGAATTCCGAAATTTCATTCGTTAAAAAATTAAAGTATCTCTCTCCGGTTAGTTGGCCTTGAAAAAGAATGGGGCCAACAATATGAGTTCCAACTATTCCTGCCCAAACATTCACACCAAATCTCTCCTGGAAGCCACCTTGTCGAAATCGGTGCTCGTTTTCTATCGCCCAGTACCTGAAACAAAAGACCGTTCACACTTTTAGCACTTTACACTTCGACTATCGACAATAATCCAAATAAAGTACAGTACCTACCTTGTATTATTCCTGTTAAATAATCCATTGTTGGTAAATCTTGACTCGTCCGTAAACAAGATATAATAGTTAAATAGGTGATTCTCAGCATTTTGTCGAAGAAACCAATTACATTATTCCAGGCGCCTTTCACCGTCATTTTCATACAAATGATACTTGATGTTTTTTTTTTCAAAATTAAACTAGCAGAGTCCTTACTTATAGCTAATTCGGCGCCAATCTGCCTTGAGGAAATTGTGCT
The DNA here is from genome assembly GCA_958502065.1 of Chrysolina americana. Taxonomy (NCBI): domain Eukaryota; kingdom Metazoa; phylum Arthropoda; class Insecta; order Coleoptera; family Chrysomelidae; genus Chrysolina; species Chrysolina americana. Next base: position 38,178,662 of record OY293420.1, read on the forward strand.
ATCATATTGTACTAAAGCTAATACATTAATTTCAGTTTCCTCATTAATAACAAATGCTTCTTGGTCTTCGTGAACATCAGGCTCAGTTCTTAATTTTTTTCAAGCCACTGGAAATACCTTCTTGACGGTTGCTGCCTCCCTGGATATCGCTCTAAATACAATCGTTCAGCGGCATAAGAATTTTTTAAACATTCACCATAAATGAGAAGCATGTCAATTTGTTCGGTTCGTGAATAACGGGGCATTTTTTGAATATTCCACTAACTGATTTCGATTTCCAAACCCTTTCAAAATGGCAGAATCAAAAACACTACTTCGAACGTCAAAATAATATGGATAGCAGCGTTCGTGAGAGCTCTCGTTTCTTTTTTGTTTCATTCCAAAATACATCTTAATCAGCCTACTTGTTAATATTTTGGTTCGAATGATTATTGCAATGGAATGATTATTCTGAATAGCACAAACATCGTCCATATGTAGATATTAGAATATCTATGGACGATGGCACAGACCAAGTACGTTTATGTTCCTATTTAACCTAGAACCTACAGGATATAATTTATCATTCCACATTATTTTTAATGTTATTTTTGCGTATGGCGATAATAGAGCAAGAGCAACTGTTATCAAGTGACGTATGGTTTCCATAGCCAACTTTTCAATTTTTGGCTTTCATTTTGCTTCCACGGCCTACTCGGTGAATTTCAATAATAATTTTTTTCTGATCTAGTTTCTGGTTAGATACCAATTTGTGATATGTCATTAGAAAGGGAATTGAATGCTGAATAAAGCGAAAAGAAAAAAATAGGGTTTCCATTTAAAATAAGAAAGTTGATGATACTTCCGGTCAGACCGGAAGTTAACTTCGACATGTCAATATGCTCAAATTATAGCTCTTATGTCATTATATCGACGCTCCAAATTTCACAAACCTACTTCATACAATAACTGAGATATTCCGTAGGCAATACTTCCGTAGCCACCCGGTATGTATATATATATATTTTTCTCTCTTATTTTTATGCAAATTGATAGCGAACTATTCGAGAATAGCCCACCTATTTATTGCGTTATCCTGAGAAATATAAGGAAATCCTTTATCATGGAATAAACTTTTTCAGCGCCAATGGCATGGGATCGTTATTGAAATTTGTTTCCGATATTTTTTCAGTGATGATTTTAAAATCTCGCATTGTCACCAAGTTTTTATTAATGAATCCTAGGTGAGTAGATAGGTTCATATAGGTATATTTTGATTGCGACTGTTGGGAATGAACCGATTTTTATGATATCAATTGATTTTTAACGACTTGAATATTATCTTCCTACCATGGATTAAAGTATTTTAGTGTTTTATTTGTTTTTTGGACATTTGTATAAAAGGGCATTTTCATATCGAATATTTCGAAGTTGTGGAGTTTTTGAAAAAACATGTTGAAGTCAGATATACCTAAATGAAATGTTCAGTCAATGGGGTGCTTAATTGAATCTTTATGGAAAAAGTGTACTGTGCAACTAGTGCTGAAAATAAGATATTTCATACTAACAACTCGCCTACGGCTCGTAACACTATTATGGAATATTCAGTTTCCGCACGAGTTGTACACTATACCTTTCCGAAAACCAACCTGAAAACCAAGATAGATATGGCGAATTTAAAAAAGAAAATTTAAACGAGAACAACAAAATTAAATTTTGCGTAACCCCTTCATACCTACCTAAAAATAATTCTTAAAAATGGGCGTGGTTCATACTAAGTAGGTACTTGCTTATAATATGAAATGAATTGATTGAATTAGTATATTATTCAGTGAGTCAGTCTAAGGGGTTGTCCATCACGGGGATATCGGAAACGGTTATACATTTTTCAATGAGAGAAAAATTGCCTAAGAGAAGTCAAATTTATAAAAAAATATTTACAAATTTTTCTGGAAAAACTGAATTTTGTGATAATTTTTTTCTGTTATCGTCAAGCTGTCATGTGATCATGTCAGTTTTACTGTCCGAAATTTCGTTATGTAGCATTCATTACCAAATCAATTTTTATCCTTCCCTCTTAAAAATATACAAATTTTGATAATATTTTTCTTTCGAAATTAAAATTATAGAACTAGTTTTTCTTGTATTTTGTAAGTAGGTAAATATTTTTGAAATCCGTCATATTTTGATTTTCAAGTAGGTCGTCGGAAAAGTATAATGTGCAACTCGTGCGGAAACTGGATATTTTCTGTTCTATTCACACAATTATCGACACTTGTCTTTTTTCTAATACCTTCGAATTCCCTAAATTTCTTTCTGAGGATAGTGCCCATCTGGCGGTGAATTCAATATTTTGAAAAATTGTGTTTTTTCGAAAACCGCTGAAATATTTCAAGCATTTTTTCAACTTGCTTTGTTCGTTTCTCTGTTTATTTTTCGAATATAAGTGTGTTCTGTGTAGATTTACGATCGCAGGAACAGAACTATTCACCAGAATGTACTTTATATTTTTCTAGATACTTTTCCATCCTGATTTTTGAGTACTTTCTCGGGAACTTCTGCCAAATGATTCACCATCGATATTGGTCGGTAATAAGTAACTTGCATTTTATCAGCTGCTGTATAGGTTTGAAGACATCGGTTTGATTATAAAAATATCAGTTTTTCAATTATTTTTTGTCAAATTCATATGTGTTGTATTTTTTCTTTGTTTCATTATTGACAGAATTTTCTTTTTTAAATTCAGTAGAATTGATTTTTGAAATCATGGGTAAGGGATCTGTGATGTGAATGAAGATTATGTTTCTTCTACTATTTTGTGTGACAGGACAAAAGGACAAATTCTCAGAAGTCTATATTCAAACGGAATTTTTTTCATATCTGTTGACGCGAAAGCCTTGAAAGCATTGCACTTTTCAGATTACATGTGTCTACATGGGCAGACAAAAGTTAGAACCAAGTATCAAATGCCAATTCGGAATTGGTGCCTGTAGTTGTTTGGAGTTTTCTCGAATTCCGACAATCTTGTTACTTGGCTCTGCTGTACTGATGACATTTCCATAAACGCATGCGCTTACAGCTGCTTTCACTCTTTGAAGGTTAAATGGAAAATAAACGTTTTGGATATTTTGTAGAAGGGTCAAGAATATATTTATTTTTCGATTGGATTCCCCAGTTTGTCTACAGTTAAAGTTCGATTATTATATCTTTACCCATGCGTCATGAATTTATGACCGAAGAAATCTCACACCCTCTATCGAACATCTTTCTAACAACCGCTATGAGCGAATCAATGTTCGTTAACATTTGTCTTCTAAGCTAAGAATTATGGTATTGTGATGATCGATTATAACTCAAAACAGTGAAAAGATATAGCCATAAGACAATCTTTTACATTTCAACTAAACTTGCCAAACATTGTATTGGCTTGCGTGTACCATCATTTGCGTCATTGTTTTCTGTCATTGGGGTATTGTTTGTCGCCAGTTTTACTTTGTTTTGCAGTCGAATATATTAGAAAAACAGTTTTTTAAAGCTAAACGTCTCTTGGAATCATTACTTTCAAAGTAAGTACAATACAATGTGTTTTATTCACAAATAATCTTCAAAATTTTTAACCTTACAATTGACATTTTCCGTACTACCGGGATATTAATACAACAATTACTCATAGTGTGGAAACCCTATTGAGAGAAAAAAACATTACCTAAATGTATAAATACAGGTCAAAACATTCATAATACCTATTTTTTAATTCTTTTTTAGATTATGCCTGGAACTATTCTACACTCACAAGCACAACAATTTGTGTTGAACTTGTGCGAGTATTTTGAAAGGGAAAGAGCGAATGGTGTACCTTTTTTACCACTTTCATCTGTTCAAGAGGTAACAATTAAAACCACAAAAGAAATTTCATAACTTTTCTTTACTGTATTTTAGAGAGTTGCAGATGCACTTAAAATATCTCGAAAAACGGTGTATAACATCAAAATAAGAAACGAAAATAAACCCATTCCATCAACTCCAGGAAAAAGTAGAGGTCGTCTCAAAAAGAAAACAGCTGATTTACCTGAAGGACAGAAAATGGCACTACGAAATACTTTGTACGATATGTATGAAAAAAGTGAGTATACCTCCTTATTACCTGGTGAGGGAAATGAAGATAATATTGATTGTTCATTCGATGGACGTGACACTGACTAGTGAAAAAAATTTCTGAACAAATGTAACCGCCCCATTTTCATCAATCATAACTTCATCAGGAAAGTCATTGGATTTATGTATATTAGTTGAAAAGTCAAACTTTATTGTCACATCTAGTTTTCTTTTTTATTTGAAACTTCACTTGTATCTCGTTTTTGAAATGCAGTTTATCATTCATTCTATCGTATGAATTTTGACATGTACATATATTTATTTTAATTTTTTTCTTACAGAAAAACATGATACCCTTCAATCCTTGAACGATGAACTGAAAAATAAGGAGATTGTCTCGATGTACAAATCATCTTTGAATGTTTTACTGAAAGAGCTGGGATTTAAATTTAAAAAAGATGATAATCCAAGAGCTTTGATTGAAAAGACTCATATTTCTTTACAAAGAGCATATTTTTTACGTAAATACCAAGAAAACCGAAAAAGTTTATATCCATGAGAAGTGGTTTTTTAGATGAAACATGGATTTATTCTAGAGGAAATAAAACCAAGTCTTGGCAGGATGATAATGTCAAAAGTGTACGCAAACCCGAAGGATATGATGTGCATGCTGGTTCTGCGAGAGGGTTTGTTCCAGAAGCCAGTTTATTGTTCTGTTCGAAATTTTTGACTCTAGATTATCATGGAGAAATGAATAGTTCAATGTTCACCAAGTTAATTCCCAGTTTGGAAGAGCCATCTTTGATAATAATGGACAATGCACCATACCACAGTGAAATTTTGAATAAACAGCCTACCACTTCTTCAAGAAAATCGGAAATTGTTTGTTGGCTACAGGAAAATAATATTGATTTTCAACATGCTCGCATTACATAAATAAATGTATGAATACATTTTTTGTTAATCATGTGTTGAGTATTTCATTACCAAATATATTTCAACTGATAGTTTTTAATTCTTAGATATTCATTTATTCATCATTATACACTGGATCCTTGCATCCATCCACGAATAGGTAATTGAAAATAATTTTTTTACCATCAGAATTATTCTAATTATTTCTACTTTAACAACTTCCTTATATGAGTGTCACTGAAATTAGAATACAGTAGGGAGGTCAAAAGTTTCTAGTAAACTCACTGCCTCCATGTTTTATTATCTTATCAAACCTGGTGTCACTAGATTCGTAATAATTGGAAAACACCGTGTGCTAGGAATCGCACGTTGAAAGGTTAGACCTTGTTATTCCCCGGCTCGCACAAGTTTCAACTATTGCGTGCTGCCGTTCGTAAGGGGATGACAGCTGGTTAACGGAAAAAACAGTTTTAAAGATTAATTTCTTTTCGCCTTTGTATCTCCAGCAATATTTTTTAAATTTGGAACATTGAATATGCTCACTGGACGGCACTTTTTGACATATTTGGAAAATAAATGAAAAAAGGAAAGGAGAAAAGGTGGTTCGCCATTTCCATGAATTTGAAAATGTTAATTCAGTAATTCATTATCCTATACCTACACGTTGTAATTTTATCGATATTAGCCACGGCATTCTACATTTAGACGTCATTTGGCTTAAACGTCTCGACTTATTTCATATGATGACGCACGGGTAAAGATGCAATAATCGAACTATACACAAAAATTGATCATCATCCTCTATATCCAAAAATCAACACAAATTCCATCAATAATAATTTCCAATGAGTCATTGTTATGTTGTCCAACCATAAGTAGACACTTTGGTAAATGTCATGTGGATGTTTCAATTGCTTTAGTTTCAACAGAAATGAAATGAATAATCTACCATGATTCCGTTCAAATATAGGTTTTCGAAAATTCGTCTTTTTGGGCTCACGTTGTATCGTGACACGTAAGAGTAGACAAAAGTTTACCTTTATTCTCTGTGAAATATCAAACAATCCGCTCATATGATCTCCCATATCACTTTTTTTGCTCAATAGGTATGTGAAATGTATTCAGAACAGTTCGTTAGTTTCATCTGTAGAATACGCTTCGAAATGGTCAAAAGAAAGACCACCATAACTGATATCGAAGTCGAATTTTCATAGCATTATAGCACGCCCTGTGGAGCCAGGAACAATTTGAATTAAATAAGTTATTTCTTTTCACCTCTAGAATGATGAATCCATAACTCAAGAAATCTAGAGAGCTCTAGTAATACATGTTTTCAGTGGCATAATACATTGTCATCGGAATCATAAACACCTGCTCTATTTCATGATGATCGAGCAAATAAGTGGGTCAAAATTCACTTGCAAGATTTTACCTGCACATACAAATAAATGAATGAACAGAGAAACAAACAAGACAAGTGTAATAAAATCTTGAAAAAATGTTAGCGTTTTCAGAAATATTGAATAAATCAACTGCGAGATGTTTACTATCCTCAGCAAGAAGTTTCGAAAAATCACTGCGCATGTACCAGGAAAAGTTTCGTTGTATTATTTAGATGTGGGGATCCGAAAAAATTGTTTAAAATTGTTGTTTAAAATTGTTTTTTCCGTTAACCAGCTGTCATCCTCCTACGAACGACAGCCATCAGAAGTCGAAACTTGTGCGAGCTAAGGATTTCTTACCTTTTAACGTGCGATTCCTAGCACGAGACCAGTGACCATGCTGGGAATCGAACCCACGTCCCTCTGATTGATAGACTCATGACCACTGCGGCCCATGTCACAATGTCTTTATTCATTTCATTTTCTTGACCTGGCTCATCCCACCGATGTTATCAAAATCACATTCCGTTTCATTGAGTAAACTGAATTAATGAAATATACCATGGCGCATTCTATCCGAAAACTGCTGAACTAAGAAATTAGTGAGAATGTTGGTAGAGTAGAAACTATTTCACGCCATATGTTTGAATTTGACTATTTGTAGCCCATTTCTGACTTCCAATTAGTCTGTAAACACTGTCTATTTGATGAAGATAAATTTGTTTCTGTTACCTACTTCGCCATTATCGAATTTAGTTAAATCATTTGGAACAGGCTCTCTTGCGATAATACCAATATTATCCGGTGGTCTTGGAGAATCAGTTTCCTTTTGTTTTATTATTCTTGCATGGGAAATGTTTACCTACCGCATGTCTTCTGAATGAGTGTAGCATCGACTTCAACATGAAGCCAGAAACATCATGAAAGAGGGGCGACACCACTTGACGGAAGACCATAAAACTAATAATGAAATATGGTGGATTACGTAATCCAATCTTCCGCAATAAAACCTATACAATAGGTAAAGTCGTCGGCAAGTATTCAACAAAAAACAATTACTGCCCCCTACGACCATTGAATTATATTTGTTTAATACTTGGCAAAGTTTTCTACAAGAACCACTTTGCAATGCATTTCAAATATCAAAGCTGAAATTATTTTTCGATTCAATTGTTAAGTCGACACGTAGTCGGAGTGCATTTTAAACTGGAACCCAGAGATGGCGCTGAATTCATACCTCAGTGTTTGTCTCAGGGATTTCCAACTAGGATGAAAGGATTTTTCGATTCGCTTGGGTCGAACTAGCCTTCGCTGATGATTGGCAATGACCATGAAACCGGTACGGAGGTGTTCCCCCAATTGAATCGAAAAATAATTTCAGCTTTGATATTTGAAATGCATTGCAAAGTGGTTCTTGTAGAAAACTTTGCCAAGTATTAAACAAATATAATTCAATGGTCGTAGGAGACAGTAGTTGTTTTTTGTTGAATACTTGCCGACGACTTTACCTATTGTATAGGTTTTATTGCGGAAGATTGGATTACGTAATCCACCATATTTCATTATTAGTTTTATGGTCTTCCGTCAAGTGGTGTCGCCCCTCTTTCATGATGGGAAAAAGCTGTTGGTGGATATAGACTTTTTCGGGTTGTCACTTCTGAATGGGCAAATAAAAATGTATCCAAAATCATCCTCATTATCTATCAAAATAATGTCTTATTTTCCCGTTGTTTATTTCAATAAAAGGTTTATATGTAAGTATATTACTTTTTTACTGTTTTTGTGTTTTGGTCAATTTTAACCGAACATTACGTCTATTTGTCGTCAGAATACTCTTCAAAAGTGAGGAATGTAAGAAGTAAGGGCAGACTTTGAAGCGATATTAATTTTTGACCTAACGGGAATCCGATCCAGATCGGCCAATCTCGCGAAAAGGAACTCTGTCAGAGAACGGAAAACGCTATAGACAACAAGCGAAGAAAACCGTTGAAAATGACAGAACAGAAACAAATTGCAAAAAATGGTATTGGATCCTACAAAGTTCCCCTAAAAATATCATGGTAGTTGCATGGACTGGACGACGGAGTTCAATATAGCCTGATATAGGACTACTACATTTCTTTTCGTGGGGTTAACTTGAAACAAAACTTTGTGCTACGCTAGTTGACAAGTAGATCGATTTCCGCATGATTCGGGAATAGCGTTCGGTTGAATTTTTTATTGCCAAGTAGCCAACCAACTGTTGACATTTTGAGAATTACATTTAAGGTTTGCCTTTGTTGAATAATATGTAAAGTTGCTTTGCAAACACGTGTTTGAATCATTAATTTATAAATATAGAACTATTACGATGAATTTATCATTTCTGGAAGTACCTTAATTCTGTATTGCCACTATTGTAATGATTAATTCAAGAGAAATCTGTTTTAAACAACTATAACTATTAAAAATATTTTATGGCGGGCATTTCGGTTTGTAGATCGACCGGGAAATAAAAAATAATTTCAATCTATATGGCCGAAGTGCAAATTATAATTATCTGGTATTCCGTCAGAATAACATAATGAAGGAGGAATTTGGCCAAGTCATATGAAAATTTATTAAAATAAAAATTCGAGAGAAAAAACTTTTCGACATTGTCTATATCAGTTTTATGTCCCTAGCTGTATGATTTTTCGGAAGAATTAACCCGGTATAAATAAATGACTCGGTAGATTTTTCTAGTAACTTCCTGTTTATAAATGTTGAAACAAAATATAGCAAACTTCGACGTGAGTATAAAGAACTTGAAATATGTCATCATTGTTTATCAATGGACTTTCATACGACATCAAAAAGAGTTGTTTAATCCATTCAAAAATTCATATTGAACTCTTCTGAAATTTTACATTTTGATATGATTCAATCGAATATTTTAGTTTTCAAGTTACTCTTGATACCTCTGTCAATAATACTCGATACTCCCTCGGTTGAATAAACCCTGAACTATTTCTGGCACCGTAACATTGCGCTACTTATTCCTACACTGGAGGAATGCAACCTCATTCACTATTTAATTCACTGAATTTGTATTCATTAGAGTGTAAACAACTTGAAAAAATTACAAATTCAAATAACCAGTTCACATAATCAATTCAACTCTATAAAAGGTGTGTCTTCAAACCTCGGTATATGATAAAAATTAGTATTTCAAAAAAATTGTAAATAAACAATAACATGGCGTTTAAAAGCAGGAGTATTAAAATTGATGTGCCAACAAATCTAACCAGTAATATGGAAAATCCAGTCATCTACAAATTTCATCAGCTTTCATCCCTAGGTACACCCATGACCAAGTCTGACCGACGTGCCATTTTATAAAGCGCATATTGTTATATAAGTACAGATTAAATCTACAATCCTTTACTCTCCTCTTCATTTAATGTAACAATGGGACATGTAGCACTCACTACACTGGCATTGGCCTGGTCATGTTCTATTTCTATTTCAATTTAGTCGCCTCTTGTTATTGATGATTGATCGTGCGCCTGGTAACCCATATTTTCTCATTCTAGTCGTGATATGAAATATGTAGGCACTTGTTCATGTGTTTTGATTTGGATACATGATGTACAATGTACATCAAAATCATCCAGAAATTAAAATGTGTTAGTATAGTTAAACATTACCTAGATTATTTTTTTCACGTGTCAAAATCTGATATTTTGGTTATTCCAACCAATAGCAATGCATTATTCTATCTATTCATTCTTTACTATACTGATAAAACCCCTCCTCATCGATAATACCCTTCTTTACATTGAACCGTTAAAATTAATTCTATTTTCGTGCTATGACATCTTGAGTGAACTTTCAGAATCAATGTTATCAATGTACTCCTATAGATTTCAATTGAACTTGTTTCGTTAAATACAGGGCTTTTCACGATGAGCGTTAATTAGACGTTTCTGGCAAACCAGACAAAAGAACCACCTGAAAATTTTACAGTATGCATAAATTAACATGATCAACACGCCAAATATTTTAGACGATGCGGCGTTTCCGCTTCTACTATAAAGTAGCGGCTACTTGATTTTTCAAAAAATACATAATACCATACTAGGAATTCTAATCACTTTGTCAACAACTTCATGTACTATTTTCCTATATCTTCTGTTACTGTTTAAGAGATATAAATTAATTTTGATTTTTTTCACCAAATATGTATAATACTTAGTTATTTAATCAATTAGTGTATTCACCATGAAGAGGGGCGACACTACTTGACGGTGGATTACGTAATCCAATCTTCTGCAAAAAACCTATTCAATAGGTATGGTCGTCGGCAACAGAAAACAACTACTGCCCCCTACGACCGTCGAATTATATGTGTTTAATATTTGGCAGTTTCCTACAAGAACTACTTTGCAATGCATTTTAAATATCAAAGTTGACATTATTTTTCGATTTAATTGGGGAACACCTCCGTACGAGTTTTATGAATTATCAGCGAAGGCTAGTTCGACCCATTTGAATCGAAAAATCCTTTCAGCCTAATTGAAAATCCCTGAGATTACTGCACAATTCTAGAAATATTGATTGATCAGTTGAAAAAAGTGCACATGTCCAGGTAATAATCTGTCCAATATTTGCTCATCACTGATAGATACCACGAGAGAAACTAGAAAAAGTGGTTGTTCTTTTGATAGATGAAATTTACATTACCTACCCCAATACTAGACGACCTATCTAAAATTTAAATTGGGTACGCTTCTAATGTTGATAATGTTGCCAAAACAATTGAATTTCAGTATAATGAAATGTTATTTTCATCAGTCAGACTTCAAATAAAAAATCTGAAAAAAATCAGAGATCATCTTTGGGGTTTGTATACTTATCGAAAAAAAATCTTTTGAAATGTAAATTTTAGGGCATGTCAAACCAAACTTGACAGTTTTCCCGTTTCTAATAAATTGAGATTCTAGTTTGCGTTGAACAAATTGAAACAGCCACATTTATCAGCAATATTTTCCCTACAAATTCTTCCTCCAATGTTTTTTCCTAGTTTTCCCAATGACCCGAGACATTGACATTAAGATTACCAAATAAATGAGTCAGACGTCAAATTGATGATTACCTTGCGGTGTTGCCAATTTTCTCACCACTGCTCGGACAATTAAGATGGCTATGCTTTTTGTAAAGCAAGTGTAATGTGAGTTGCCTGGATGCCAATCCCGACGTCTGGTGCTTGCTCGGAGTGCGCACCGACCACCCGGGGTGGTGCTGTAGGTATTCCGGGTCTTTCTACAGCTGAAAATGCACCACCAAAAACATCAGTAAGTCGCCCCGGAGCGCCACGGCAAATAATAATGATATCCGTCATTTACCCGCACAGGCTATGCCTTTGGGTACACTCTATGAGTGTTTAAGAAGGAGTATCATTATTATGTTGGCGGAATACCTAAATATGAGCTTTTAGTCGAATGCCGAGTTATACATATTACTTCAAATAAATGATGTGATGTGATGATGTGAATGAAATTCAAGAAATGGAAATTACACAAAACAACGTCAATATCACACATAGTTGGCATCCTCAGGAGCTCAAAAAAGCGTACTAACTACTAATACGGAGGTGGTCACTTATTTTGTGTTATTCTGTTGTGTTGTTATGTTGGTGGAGTACTTGAATTTAAGCTCTAAATGGGATGCCAAGTTAACTTTGACCTTGATATCTGGAATCAAGGTCGGTAAAGCTGTCGTAGGATCAGTATATTAAAAAAAGACAATGAGAATACCAGGTATTTAGTACTCATGGAGAATTTGCACTGACCAGAGAATTCTCCAATTTACACTTAGTTAACTATTTTCGTCTGAGCCGAGCGGAGTTTGATGGCTTTTTTATTATGATTCAACGGATTATTTACTCAGAGGAAGTTCATTTCACAGTTTCTGTGTCACATCCGCAACTGTGGGATGATCTGTTCTTAAGCTCGAGTCACATAAAACTGTGCTGTCCTGCCTATGTCACCTGCGTCTCATTATCAAAACATGAATGAATAAATTGATACAAGCACCAATGGAAAATCACACGACAGACTACTGTTGCCGAACTGTTGTGTGCAACAACCTATACGTATCATTTATAACAGTTTTTAGTCTCTCACCATGCTTCATATGTACAATTGATATGTACATGAGTTTGTTGATTGACCATCCTGGTGTGAATCTCCAGACGGTGCGGTCGAGAATCGACCCATATCCTGTTTGTTTATGCATGTGTATCGATCGGATCCGCGAGTAAGTAGTAGTAATGGTAATTGTATTTATCGACATGCTTCAGGGACATCAGGGACGCGCCGTCCATATGGGCAAGGACGTGCGGCGCACGACGGCGCCGAGGGCAAAAGGCGCCGAAAGCGCCTGGGCTAAGTATGAATTTCTTTAAATATTTTGTTGAACCTACTGCAAATACAATTAAAAAAAAAAAAAATTCTATTCTATTGCTATCATTTCAATAGATATGCCACAATCAGCTTTATGCTCATTTTCACAATAATTCTCCCAACCCGGAGACTCGAAGTGTTTCTTGTTCTGCTTGCGAGGTGGAGCGGCCTAGACCCATCGCGTGAGATCAGATTGACTAAATATCCAGAGTGATGTGATGATTCAGACATCTTGGATGATTCGAACAGGGATTTGATGGCTTCAGGGCTGTCTGTATTGACCTTCCTTGTACTAATGAGAGGCAAAAACACGAAACTAGTCTGCAGGTGGTCCCCCTGTCTGAATGAAAACAAAATTCTGCTAGTTAGTTACAACGAGCACTTGTAATCGATTCCTCTACTCTGCATTGAGGAACATTGCACGAGTATCTGTTGGATATGATTCAATGCCCGTCGTGGCATTAGCCAAAATCAGCCTACGATTTATGAAAGAGAAACAGGGTTTCATTACAAACGACCTCTCAAGAGAACTCTTGAGCTAATTTCTATAGAGACTGAATTTTTAAAACAGCTGGATATTGACAATCTTATTACTGAATTTGCCAAAAGTAAAGTAAGAAAACTACAATTACTATAAGACGTTTTCATTATCATCCGTACATATATCTACGAGTGTTTAAATGTTGTAGACGATGATGCAACTTGGGTACATTCATTTCGGACTCCATAAGCAACCTAAGGAACATAATTTGGTATTTTCGAGTATTCAGTTACACTAGCAATCGAAATATGCCATTTCTATTCGAGTTTTCATTTTTTAATAATTTTATTTCTTATAATTATATCTATTTAAAAACACGACAAATCTGAATTTTCTGAATGACTGACTTTTTAGTAAGTAATTTGGTATGTTTTATAACTTCGATACTGTAGGTTATTTTGTTGTTTCATTGTTAAATACAAATTAATATAATACATTATTGTTTGCCTTGAATAAAAAATACATATAACAAAGAGTGTTTCATAATTTTTAAAGGTGAACATTGACATGTGGGGGATTGGGTGGTATTTTGGCTTAATACGTATTGGGTGAAGGCGCCGATGATATTTTCGCACGACGGCGCTCAAAGAACTTGGCGCATCCCAGCTTCGAATAGCCATCGACCTAGGTCCTTCAGCCGAAAGTGTTTTATATGCTTTGTTAACACAGAGTTAAAGTGCAATTATGAACGTTAGCGACCCTAACAGCGTTTCGAGATTCCATACGACTGCGCCAATTTGTTAAATCAGTGTTCCCTGGTTTTTGTTTTTTAAAATAATGACTTTATTCACGAAGTTACAATACTGGAATATTGAACTATTTAGGTGAAATACAATTATTATACAAATTTTAACTATACTAATGATTCGAAGACGTGGACGGCTTGAATGGCGTATCCTTATCGGTTCTTGAATTTATAGGCTCGGGAATGCTGACTGGATACTGCGTAGTTCCTGTTATTCCACGAAGACCTTCAAACATGCTGAGGAATATCTTCCGTCTACTGCGTAGAAGCTGATGCAATGTTTACTAAGTGTGTCACAATTCTGGCACAAAGGGCTCATTCAGGATTCTGATATAACATACCTGACTGTGGGTTTGTTTACAAGTTAGGATCAACCTCCTGGAAAAACTATTGGAAAAACTAATTTTGAACGATGATGAGAAATCATTCCTCGATTTATTGTGTTAGTGTTTCGTCTTTCTTTATATATTTAATATCTCAGTAGGCAGCTATTAGGAAGTTATTTTGTTCACCTTAGGTTTTTGTAGATCCTGGGTATTCCATCTGTTTCTGCTCGATAGGAACAGGTATCGTAAAGTTTTTTGTTGCGTATTTATCTTCGACTTTTTTCTTGGAGATTCTTTGTTCATCCACGTCAGAATGAACGTTAACGGTTTTATCGGAATTTCTTTCAGTTACCAATTTATTTATTCATTCAAGCAGATTTACTTGTAAGTTCAAGATTTGTATTTTGTCCTTAATTTCGCTAATTAATAATATAATAATAAAAAATGTATTGACTCACATCACAATCAATCAATCAAAGTATACTTTATTGTCTGAAGAAAATGATTCTTATTCACAAAGCGTTACAAAGTACAATATCTCAAGGTGTATAAATAAGAAGAAAAAAAACTCTTAGAAAAAAATTATTAATTATAATTAAAAATAATTAAAATTTGATATCCTAATTAGAAATAAGAAGGTAATTATAATCAACTGAATATTTTGTAAATTCATATACAACACATTAAATATTAGTAAATACAAGGTATAACAGCCACAATTCGTATAAAACTGTATAAAACTGAGAGTAAATAAAATATAAAAAGTACAAATGTAAATAAATGTATATAAAGTGGATGAAAAACACTTATAATATAACATAAGATTGCATGTTTAAATAAAAACGTTGTCAAGTAAAGTAAGTTAAAAAACGAGTGAGTAAAATGCACAGTGTCAAATCACATTGTCAAGTTACATTGTCAAATTGATTTACATAGGAACTATATCATCATAATATTCCTGCAGATCATAATAAGCCTTCTGCAATAGAGCATCTTTTACCTTCTTCCGAAAAATCTTCAGAGTAGTGACGTTTCTATAATTAGCTGGCAGATGGTTATAGATTTTTTTACTTTCATACATGATGGAGTTCTTTGTCAGGCTAAATTTAGGTAGGGGTATAAACATAATAACAATACAATATATTATAATACAAGTTTGTATCAAAAATTATGAATACCTATAAGACATTTACAATTTACAGTTCGATTATTTTATTTTTACCCGTGGGTCATCAATGATATGCATATGAAATAAGTCGAGACGTTTTAGTCAAAATATCGTCTAAATGTAGAATGCCGTGGCTAAAATCCCGATAAAATTACAACATGTAGATAATAAGATAGGATAATGAATTACTAAATTAACATTTTCAAATTCATGGAAATGGCGAACCACCAGACAATGAGAGTTTTTTTTTTAGTTCCAACAGAATACCGTGTGACACACACTCATCTTTTCTCCTTTCCTTTTTGCCAAATATGTCAAAAAGTGCCGTGCAGTGAGAATATTCAATGTTCCATATTTCAAAAATATTGCTGGAGAAACAAAGGTGAAAAGGAATTAATCTTTTCAAAATTATTTTTTTCCATTAACCAGCTGTCGTCCCCTTACGAACGGCAGCCCTGAGTAGTCGAAACTCATGCGAGCCAAGGATTAACG
This sequence comes from Chrysolina americana, assembly GCA_958502065.1. Lineage (NCBI taxonomy): Eukaryota > Metazoa > Arthropoda > Insecta > Coleoptera > Chrysomelidae > Chrysolina > Chrysolina americana. Next base: position 38,194,730 of record OY293420.1, read on the forward strand.
AGGTCTTACCTTTTAACGTGCGATTCCTAGCACACGGTGTATTCCAATTATTGCGAATCCAGTGACACCAGGTTTGATAGGATAACGAAACATGAAAACAGAGATATGTTCATGAAATTTCCTCATTTGCCCTGTGAGTTTACCAGAAACTTTTGACCTCCCTACTGTTATTGTTTCATCCATACCTTCACAGCCGTTTGACACAAATCCATCAAATCCTAATTTTATCCACATTAATGCAACTTCTGTAGGTAACAATTATCGAAAAAAGTTGTTCAAAAAACTAGGTTGGAGTGCAATATTTCCAAAACCTTTGCATACGTTGATATCAATAAATGAGTTTCCATTCAAACATGACTAAAACTCAGAAAATGCAAAAAAATGCAAGGACCCACTGTATAATGATAAATTAATGAATACCTAATAAGTAAAAAAACACCAGTTGAAATAAATTTGGTAATGAAATACACAACACATGATTAACAAAAAATGTATTCATACATTTATTTATGTAATGCGAGCATTTAGAATTATGTACCATTTATGAAAGTCAAAACAAAATTAATATATTTAATCACTTTCTGATTCAGAACTGTCACCAATGTTTATAAAAATGGGTTCAATAACCTTATCACAAAGGAGCTTTTCTTGTTCATATACCATTTTTCAATGAGTGATTCGGTGTGTTTTAGACATTTTTCCCAGGATTCAGTGTTGCACTTCTCTAATGCTTCATTCTACATACCCAATACTTTTTCATCACTGTATCCATCTCTGCCAATATGATTGTTGTAGTATGTCTTACAATTAGCCCAAATTAATTCAATAGCATTGAAGTCTGGGTGATAAGGTGGTAATCTCAATACTTCATGCCCATGTTCTCGTACCAGTTCATCTATGATATATACTGTAATAAAAATGCACTAAACTAATTTTGTTAATTCATTTACACACGTCTTAAACAATAATTTATATAAAACATAGACTGCACTATTTCACTTCACTATTTCAAATTATTTTTACTGTTACTATCTATCTGCGAACTCTCGAACTGTATTTGCAACTCTCTGTGACTGACTATGACTACTCTGCCATCTGCTATCCAGCGGCTTATATAGTCGCATTTACAGTTCTCGATAAATCGAGTCTATCCGGCTACTTCTTAGATGTCCCTAGAAACTTCGGTTGGAAAGTTCGCGTTTCTTCCACATGATTCATTTGTTGGTGAGCTATGGAATTTTTTCGTGGAGTGCATACTTAATGAGATGATCAGGGCCGGTCTCGAGGCTGGTCTCGAGGCTGGTCTCGAAATCGTTACAATATGTTTTCCTTTCGGTTCATCTTAGCCAATTGCAATAACTCTGGCTTTGTTAATTTCTCATCAAAATCAATATTATTCTCCTGTAGCCAACTAACAATTTCCGATTTTCTTGAAGAAGTGTGTTATCATCCTACCTAGATACACCACTTAAGCATTAGTCAGACACATTAATATGATTACGTGGTTACAATAGATTAAGATAGGAAAAGGGATTTCGGAAGTCAGTCTATAACTACATTTCATGTGAACTGATACTACTGAATAATTGATTATACTTGTTCTTGATATAATAGTGTTTCCTTCCCTCCGAGTGGCAACCCCTAACATCAGAAGTGGTGAAAAAGAACTCAGCAGAAGAATGGGAAAACAAAGGAAAAGACGTTTGTCCACGTCTGATTCGTCAAGTAGTTCCTCATCATCAAGCGATGATGAAAGAAGACACCGTAAGTCCAAAACGAATAATTTGTGATGCTGGCTCAGCATTCACTTCCAAGAAATTCTCGAAATTCTGCGAAGACAAGGGAATAAAGCTATTCAGCATTGCTGTAGGTATGCCTAGCGGTAACGGACAGGTGGAAAGACCTAACCGATCAATTCTGGATGCCCTGTCAACTATGGGATCAAGCACAACAACAGACAATTGGGATTCCAAATTGGGAGCGATTCAACAAAGTATCAACAGCATGGTACATAAGACTAGTTGCACTTATGTTCAGGATCGACTTGAGAATGGACAGTGACCGCTATATTCCTGACGATGACAAAGCACTAGACGTTACTTAACTGAGAGATATTGCGGTTCAAAATCTGGAAAGAAACGGGAAGGAACAAGACAAAACTTTCAACACAAAGAGACGAGAAGTTGGCGGGTATAAACTTGGTGACTTGGTTGTCACGAAAATCACTAGTCCCCCAGGTAACGAAAATCCGAGTCAAGAACTGATGGAGAAATATAAGAGACCCTTCAAGGTCATCGAAATATTGTCGAACGATCGATACAAGGTCAAAGAAGACACTTACTCTACTAGTTCCAGGATTCCATACGAAGCCGTAGTGTGTCTCGAACACATGAAACCATTCAGGGTCCGAACTTAGACAAGGTGCGTAAACACATAGACATGCCCGTATTCTGGCAACAGATAGACATGCCCGTATGCTGGCAACAGATAGACATGCCCGTATGCTGGCAACAGATAGACATGTCCGTATGCTGGCAATACATAGACATGTCCGTATGCTGGCAACACATAGACATGCCCGTATGCTGGAAACACATAGACATGCACGTATACTGGCAACACATAGACATGCCCATATGCTGGCAACACATAGACATGCCCGTTTGCTGGTAACACATGGGCATGCCGGAATGCTGGTAACACAGACTCGATCATACGCCGGAAATACCCGGAACTAATACCGATAAACGGTGTGAAGGATGCTAGCTAGTAACAGTATTCAATTAGGATTGATCAAAATTAAGAGAATTTCTTATTGCACGTTGGGAATCGAAGATCAATTGAGGACAATCGAGAACCAAGATGGCCGAGTGTTATCATCCTACCTCGATTCACCATTGTAGCATTAGTCAGACACATTAATATGATTACGTGGTTACAATAGATTAAGATAGGAAAAGGGATTTTGGAAGTCAGTCTATAACTAGATTTCAAGTAAACTGTTACTACTGAATAATTGATTATACTTGTTCGTGAAATAATAGTGTTTCCTTCCATCCGAGTGGCAACCCTTAACAAGTGGTAGGCTGTTTATTCAAAATTTCACTGTTATATGGTGCATTGTCCATTATTATCAAAGATGGCTCTTCCAAACTGGGAATTAACTGTGAAGTGATCCACTTGGTGAACATTGTACTATTCATTTCTCCATGATAATCTAGAGCCAAAGATTTCGAACAGAACAATAAACTGGCTTCTGGAACAAACCCATTCGCAGGACCAGCATGCATTATCATCCTGCCAAGACTTGGTTTTATTTCCTCTAGAATAAATCCATGTTTCATCTGAAAAAAACACTTCTCGTGGATATAAACTTTTTCGGTTTTCCTGGTATTTACGTAAAAAATATGCTCTTTGTGAAACAATATGAGTCTTTTCAATGAAAGCTCTTCGATTATCATCTTTTTTAAATTTAAATCCCAGCTTTTAGTAAAACATTCAAAGATGATTTGCATATCGAAACATTTCAAATAAAAATAGGTACATTTCAAAATTCATACGATAGAATGAATGATATTATAACTGCATTTCGAAAGCAAGATACAAGTGAAGTTTCAAATTACTAGTCAGTGTCACGTCCATCGAATGAACAGTTAATATTATCTTTATTCTCCTCACGATGTAATAAGGAGGTATACTCACTTTTTTCATACGTATTGTACTGCCATTTTCTGTCCTTCAGGTAAAGCATCTGTTTTCTTTTTGAGATGACGCGACGTCTACTCTTTCCTGGAGTTGATGGAATGGGTTTATTTTCGTTTCTTATTTTGAGGTTGTACACCGTTTTTCGAGATATTTTAAGTGCATCTGCAACTCTCTATAATACAGTAGAAAAAAGTTATGACATTTCTTTTGTGGTTTTAATTGTTACCTCTTGAACAGATGAAAGTGGTAAAAAAGGTCCACCATTCGCTCTTTTCCTTTCAAAATACTAGCACAAGTTCAACACAAATTGTTAAAAAAAAAAAAATTAAAAAAATAAAAAAAAAATTGTTATATCCGTCAACCGGTTGCACCCCTACGTGCAACCCTCTAAAGTCTGAGACTTGTGTGAGCTAGGGGAAGACGTAGCCCTTACCTTTTAATACGTGTGATGCCATGCACGAGACCGGTGGCAATGCTGAGATTCGAACTCACGCTCTTTGGCTTGTTAGGCGAGAACTCAACCCGCACACCACCGCGGCCGTGCTTGTGAATGTAGAATAGTTCCAGACATAATCTAAAAAAGAGTTGAAATATATTGTGAATGTTTTTGATCTGTATTTATAGATTTAGGTAATGTTTTTTTCTCTCAATTGGGTGTTCACTGTCGGTTTCATGGCTAACTCTTTTCACTGTTTTGAGTTTTAATCGATCATCACAATACCATAATTCTTAACTTAGAAGACAAATGTTAACGAATTTTGATTCGCTCAAAGCGGTTGATAGAAAGAGATGTTAGAGGGTGTGTGATTTCTTTGATCATAAATTGATGCATGGGTGAAGATAAAATAATCGAACTGTATTAATAAAAATAATAATAATACTCCCTCATAAACACTTGTTGAGTGTACCCAAAGGCATAGCCTGTGCGGGTAGAGGACGGCTATTATTATTACTTGCCGTGGCGTGGTGATTTGATATACTTCATAATTTCCTCAGTCCACTTCGTATTTCGAAATTCGAGAAGTCTTGATTGGTATGTCGGGACTCCAACTTACTCGGAGTTTCAGAATTTCATTTCATATTCATAAGACTGTATTTTGACACAGCACTCAGTAGGCACAGTAGGCACGTGTTTAGAATTCACTGGTCCTCTTCAATATGGTGCATCCAAGTGTGAGATCGAAATAATTCTAAGAGAAATTACTATACTATTCTACACAGTATTATAGTAAGAAAGTAGTTGTCACAGCGAACGGTGTAGGTGGAATAAAAATACTTATTATAATAATTGATATTTGCCCAGCGATGAGTCAAAAATAGCAGTGTTGAGTACTTCATACACAAAACTAACCAGTTTGTGGAAAATGTGCTGATTATGACTACCCAGTCAACCAGCGAAGTCGCAGTAAGTGGCAGGGAATTCAATTTAATGTCTCTATATGGATCAACAATGCGATTTAACAAATAAGTACCAGCGATTTCGCTTTGCGGACAATGATATGCAATAAATATTAACCTTGTGATTTCGTCAAATACCATTGAAAAGCAGTTAAAATCAATGCCATCTAGAGAAGTCCTTACGACTTTCACAGTGTTACCACTATGCCACATATTTTTGACTGTTTTATATTAACGTTCATTTCGTGATATTTATTGAATTTTCAATAATATATTACTCCATGGATTATGATCGGGCGACTTTTTTGAGAAGTGAACAGCGCCTCTTTCGACACTAGCGGCAGAGGATATCAACTGGCAACGGCCGGCCCATGGCAGACATTTTGACTTTGTGATTTGATGTTGAACTTTTAGCGCTATCGTTTGTTTATGGAGAGAAGAGAAATAAAAATATGCCAGGTTTCCCATTTGAAAATCGAAAGTTTATGTCCGGTGACACTGGAAGTTGCATGAAGGTGATTCTCTTGTCAAAAATGCAGTATACGTATTTTCCAAATTACATTATCTTCAATAACCCCGGTATATTATACAAATGAAATTCCTAAGTGTATTGGAATTTGGAATTATTTCCATCTGCAGTTCTATAACAGAAAACTATTAGATTCTTGACAAAGCTTTATACAAGAACTACGGAGTGCTCTATGAATATTAGACCAGTCTAACAAGTTTTTTTGGTCGTAAGGAGCAGTAGCTGTATTCTGTTGAAAACGAAAATGCCCTACTTGCTGTAAGCGGAACTCAGTTTTACAATCCATCTGTAATTATTAATTAATGATCTTCCGTCCATGTACGTACCATTTCATTATGAAATATTTTTCACTTTTCACATTTTTAGGGTGCTTGTGGTATCTACAGAGGGCGCTATATTTATATCACAGTTGTACCCTAGGAATCCTACTTATCAAAGGTACCTACGTATTTTTCGGATGAGCTATTGGCCTACACTGACAATAATTGGCAATGAAAATGAATCCGGCGAGTATGTGTTCCCCCGTTTCGTATTTTAACATAACTTTGGCTATGATATTTGTCGAGCACTGTTAATAGTTTTTTGCCAAATATCTAATGGATATATTTCAACGGTCATAGAGAGCACTAGTTATTTTCTGTTATAGACTTTACAGTCCATCTGTCATTCTCATTTATTAAATCTTCTATGCAGCAGTGTCGTAGTCTATAATTATGAAATATTGGTGAAAAATCAACATTTTCGAGGAAATTTTTGTTGCTAGTTGCTAGAAATGTGATAATTTGATATTAGGAAGAATTATGTGAATGAAAGCATGAACAATGCGAGTAAGGGCCAGTTGCACAGGTTACACTTAACGCTTTAGGTGTCACTTGCAGTTAAGAATCCGATAGAATATGTTGAATGGTCAAACATATGAATACTTTCACATTCTAACTGATTCATAAATTTAAGCTTCGCTTAAAGCACTAAGCGGCAGTGGTGCAATCGGCCCTAAAGGAATCAGTTGAATTAATTCATTGAGGAGTTTTCTCCGAGAACCTGGGAGATTCATTAAATATGTTGGAGCATTTTAAGTTTGATGTTCTGTATGGCTTTTGGGTTTTCGGTCGTGTATCCCTTTTTCTTGGGTTTTGACGATTCGCCTACACGTGCGGTAGGCTTCTACGGAATATTACGAGTGCAAGTATTCTACTATCACTGAAGTGGTACTCTTGGTCTCAGATTATATATACCTGGTTTCTCATTATAGGATGAAGTAATTTTGTCCACAGGTACGTTTCCCGGTATCGTAAGTTGATTATTGTTCCCAGGTACATTTGTTTGTGTAATTAAGTTCGAGGGACCAGGTAAACATCTCGTTAAGATCCAAGTATTGTTCAATTTTATGGAGTCTTCAATTTTGTTAAAGTTGTTTTTATGCTTTCTGATCTCGATTGCCTCCCTGACGAGTCGTGCATGGTAAGAGGAAGTAGTTTCTAAGACTTGTGTTTCTTCAAATTTTATGCGGTGGTCAGTTTTTGTTAGCGTATGTTCGGCGACGGAGGATTAAATAGTTTGTCCCAATCGACAATTAGCTTTATGCTCGGAGATTCTTGTATTAATGGACCGCTTCGTGGTTCCTATATACACGCTTCCACAGGTGCAAGGAATGCGATAAACCCCTGAAGTGGAGAGTGGGTCCCGTTTGTCTTTTGCCGATCTGATATATTCCTGTATTTTTCTCAGATCGGCAAAAGACAAACTGGACCCACTCTCCACTTCAGGGGTTTATCCCATTCCTTGCACCTGTGGAAGCGTGTATATAGGAACCACGAAGCGGTCCATTAATACAAGAATCTCCGAGCATAAAGCTACTTGTCGATTGGGACAAACTAATAAATCCTCCGTCTCCAAACATACGCTTACAAAAACTGATCACCGCATAAAATTTGAAGAAACTCAAGTCTTAGCAACTACTTCCTCTTACCATGCACGACTCGTTAGGGAGGCAATCGAGATCAGAAAGCATAAAAACAACTTTAACAAAATTGAAGACTCCATACAATTGAACAATACCAGGATCCCAACCTTAGAAAGAACGATATGTTTACCTGGCCCCTCGAACTTAATTACACAAACAAATGTACCTGGGAACAATAATCAACTTACACTGAGAGAAATCTGGAGAATATACTAGTATATTAAAAAAATATTTTATGGTTTGCTATTTCAAATTATGTTTGTCAACAATTTTAACTGTAAACAGTAAAATATTTTTATAGTAATGACATTATTGTTGTTCTTAGGATACTATATTATAATGCTTAGACACACGGTTATATATTAGCATATTACACTATATAGAATTACTTCGTTTTATCGTAAAATGGTTAGGTATAAAATATGCTAATTATTATTACAATTCTTCTAAACTTTATGATACATGGAATACAAATAAGCATCGTATTGTAATGCATAAAAACCAAGATAAATGATATAAATCACGTGGATGATATTGTAACCTTCACATTCGGTCGCCTGCGTTGTGATTGGTTGTCGGTTGCTACTTGCTACCTACACATTGACAGTCTTTCCGTCGAAGTGTTTGTGGGTGAGAGAGAAACCGAGAAATTACGCAGTAGTAGCAGTAGTTGTAGTCAGTACGCAACAGACAACAGCTCTCAGCTTTCAATCAGTTCAGAGTTCAGTTAACCACAAAAATATTTCGTTGCGGTGTAAATTGCCTTGTATTGCTGAAATAAGTTTTTAATGAATGTGGTTTGTGGTACAACTGGTCCTGTCCCGCTCCTCCATTGTGAGCACGTCTGCAGTTTTTTTGGATACCTACATAAATATACATCGATGGAGGCTCTTTTGGAAGATTGGGGGGGTTTTCTTACCCTACCATTATACTTAATTCCACGATTTATGTATAATAGATGTTATCATAATGAAGTTTTATGATTACAAAAAAATATCTCAATGTAACAATCAATTATCTTCATATTTATAAACAAGATATATTTATCGATAAAATAATATTCCGATCAACTAACTGTCCGAGTATTGTAAAATTCATAATATGATATATTGTCAGGACTATAATACAAATATTTTAATGGTGATGAGAATACTAGTATAGTAGTCATTACCATAAATGTTCAAAATATTGTTACGAGATTGATAAAAGCCCCCTAGCTGCTCCGCTGAGTCCATTCCGCGGGCGCCTCATCGATAAATCAGTTCCAAGAAGTGTTTATTTGTATGGATCGTTTTCTGTACTGCATGAATAGTCTATATAACGGTGCTGCCGCGTCATCGCACAATTCCTGGAAATGTGTAGAAGTTCTCCGTTTTGAGTATTCTCGAAATCATCGCGAATAATTCAGTCTACACGATGAGTACCTATATAAGCGCTAGACATCTGACTAGGAGAAGAAGTTTTAAAGAAAGTTTTTATGAAGAGAATTTATTAAGTGATAATAAGCAGAAGTGTTTGGAATATTCAGCTAGTTGTATTGTTGTATAGATCTAAGTGTTTTATTAGTCAGTGAAGTGTTGTATGTTTATTTATAGTGAAGTTAGAAAATAAACAGTTTAGTAGTGTGCTCAGCCTATTATTTAGCAAAATAGTAACAGTGGTGTCCGAAGTGGGATATTAGTGAAAAACTGAAACTTTTTATAAACTATTTATGGTGAATACGAGGAGTACATCGTACGATACGATGGAGGACATTGTGAAATTTATCCAAAATCAGTTTGCGGTTTGGAAAGAAGGCGCCAGGAGGAAAAACAAAAAGAAGAAAAGCGGCGCCAGGAAGAAAAGAAAGAACGAGAAGATGAAAAACGAGAAGAGGAAATGCGACGGTTAGATGAAAAACAATAACGAGAAAAAGCACTCCAGAAAATTCTCGAAGAACAGAGAAAAGAGCGAGAAAATGAAAAACAAGAAGAGGAAACGAGACGGTTGGATGAAAAGAAAGAACGAGAAAAAGAAAAACAAGAACGAGAAGAAGCACTCCAGAAAATTCTCGAACAACAAAAGACCGAATCAGAACGAATAGAAGAACAGAGGTAAACAGACTTCTAGAAAGTTCTAGAACATCAAGAAACATTCTTCCAACATGTATTACAGAAAACCGAAGTACAAATGGAGGAACTGAAAGAAGAAATGAAAGAAGAACTAAAGGAAGATGTCAAGAAAATCGACGATGAGGTTAATAAGAAATTTGATACGGTGCGAAAAGAGATGAAAGGACTAGAAAATCAGATAGCACTCCTCAAGAAGCAAGATCGTCGAGACAGGGTTGCCACATCAGGAATTTCAGTAAAACCACCGAATTTTGATGGTCCATGTATCGCCGACAATTTGAAGCTGCAGCATAATGGATGGGGCGAAGATGAAAAAGGTACGGCCCTTATAGTAGCTTACCCAGTATCACCGGGAGATTTCAAAGAACAGTTAGCGGTGCAGTTATTTATAGATGGACTGAGAGACACCGAAATCCAAAGGACTCTGCGACTAACACACTTCGAGAGGAGTAGTGATGCCTTGGTACGTTCTCTAGGAGTTGAGGCGGCCATCAACTCCTTGAGTCCGAAAGTACGAGCGGTTTCAATAGAAGAACCCGAACAACGTTCCGTTTTGAGTATTCTCGAAATCATCGCGATTAATCCAGTCTACACGATGAGTACCTATATAAGCGGGAGAAATTTGACTAGGAGAAGTTTTAAAGAAAGTTTTTATGGAGAATTTATTAATTGATAATAAGCAGAAGTGTTTGGAATATTCAGCTAGTTGTATTGTTGTATAGATCTAAGTGTTTTATTAGTCAGTGAAGTGTTGTATGTTTATTTATACTGAAGTTAGAAAATAAACAGTTTAGTAGTGTGCTCGGCCTATTATTTAGCAAAAACGTAACAATTTATTTTTTTAAAACTTTACCATATTGTATTGCTGTCACATATAGTAACAGAAATGTTTGTAAATATTACCATATTTCTGGTAATAACCACCATACCTTTCTCTCAGTGTACGATACCGGGAAACGTACCTGTGGACAAAATTACTTCATCCGTTAATGAGAAATCAGGTATATATAATCTGAGACCAAGAGTACCACTTCAGTGATAGTAGAATACTTAGACTCGTAATTTTCTGAAGAAGCCTACCGCACGTGTAGGCGAAACGTCAGAACCCAAGAAAAATGTATACAAACCCAAAAGCCGTACAGAACATTGAGCGAGGGTCGTGAAAGCCTTTATCATTATATCATTTTAAGTTTCATGATCACTTTTATTGAAAATATCCTCATCTTCATCAACATTTTCGCGGATATTTGTTCTGTTGCTATTTACCAGAGATTTTATAATTGGATATATTGAAGAATTATATGAATGAAAGCAAGGACAATACTAGTTAAGGGTCTTCATACCTGATAAAAACGGGAGTGAGAAACTATTTTTTCTTTTCGATTGCTGGAGGGATATATGAGTGTATGAAGATGAAAATAATAAAAAAATATTCTTCAATTATTAAATGAATGAACAGTATATTTCTCCTCATTTTTGGGCATTCTTGTTCATTTCCACAATCAAAACGAACCAATATTTTGGTGTGGTTTTATCTCAGTATTGAAGTTCATTCACTTACTTAAACGTCTATCTCACTTTTTTTAGTTTTAATTTTTGTCTTTATAATTTTACTAGAATGTTTTGTTTTCGCCGAAAACTTCAATACTGAGATAAAACCACTTAAAAATATTCGTTCGTTTTGATGGTGGAAATGAACAAAAATGAAGGGGAATATACTGTTTGCTAATTCATCACTTACTTGAAGTATATTTTATTATTATTTTTATCTTCATGTTCTCATGCATCCATCCCTCCATCAGTAAAAAAAAGGTCTTTTCTGGATCCCGTTCTTCTCAGAGATGAAGATCGTTAAGTAATTGAAATAATTGAATTGAAGTATAGGTTTTCTCCGAAAATCTGCGAGTTTTCTATATGTTGAAGCATTTTAAAAGTCTCACGATCACTTTTATTCTATATTCCTACGAAACTGTATTCCTTGAAAGGGTTGAAAATATATATCTTTTCGGATAATATTATTTTTCATAAATTGTCCGCAACATGTAATCCCATTCCATCTTACCTTACTCATGCCTACAATTTTCGGTGAAATATTACCATCAGCTTTGTTCACTTTGTGCCTTCCATAAAAGCTGACAGACAAGCTTTTAATCCTCATTCAAAGAATTTCATAACAATGCTGAAGTTCGTAGGGTAGATCGTAGGATTTATTGGTTCATGTAGAATAATTTAATCGTTATCGTGTTAGTGGAAATATATCATGGGACAATTTTTTCAAGTTATAATGTAAAATATCATGTTATCAAATTGGTATTGACGAAATGATTGAGAAAAGTTATGAGATATCAACAGCCACTCAATAATTTTAAACGGCAATCCTTCCTTAATAATAATAATAATATTTATTTTCCTTTTTAACAAAATACGATTTGTACAATAGAGTAAAAATAAATATACAGTAGCAATGAAAGAAAGGAGATGAATACATAATTAAAATATACTTAAATTATCTTTTCAATCAAATACCCCAATGGGGCACGGTGAGATGGGATAATAAAACAATAAAAATTACATTAAATACACAAACAAATATGAAAACACTGAGAACATAAAACAACGATACATCTCAATCAGTATCACATTTCCAGATACTCGTCAACGTTATAGAAGAAATAATCCATGAGGAATTTCTTGAGCCTTGCCTTGAAGAGTTTTTTGTTGTTTTCACACTTGATATCTGGTGGGAAATCATTATATAATTTCATTCCCGCATATAACGGGCAATTTTTCAAAAAGTGTAGGTAAATGTCCCGCATGTCTGTTGGGGTAGGAATGATAATCAGAATTTTGGAGATGGGTATGCATACGCTTCATAAATAAAACACATTTAATGTATCTATACCGGGTGGCTACGGAATTATTGCCTACGGAATATCTCAGTTATTGTATGAAGTAGGTTTGTGAAATTTGGAGCGTCGATATAATGACATAAGAGCTAGAATTTGAGCATATTGACATGTCGAAGTTAACTTCCGGTCTGACCGGAAGTAACATCAACTTTCTTATTTTAAATGGAAACCCTATTTTTTTTCTTTTCGCTTTATTCAGCATTCAATTCCCTTTCTAATGACATATCACAAGTTGGTATCTAACCAGAAACTAGATCAGAAAAAAATTATTATTGAAATTCACCGAGTAGGCCGTGGAAGCAAAATGAAAGCCAAAAATTGAAAAGTTGGCTATGGAAACTATACGTCACTTGATAACAGTTGCTACTACTGTGATATTTTATTTTCATTCGTCGGCGTTATAAAAAGCCGCCAAAAAAATATTGGAAAAATTGGGAAAAAAACAATACTCTGTAGGTCCATAACTTAAATAGGAACATACAACTTTTTCTTGCCTGTACTATTCAGCATAACCATTCCTTTCTAATGATATAATAGAAAGTAATTTTTTGAAATGAAATACCAAAAAATCCAATTATTATTATTCAAATAACAAAAAAACAGATTTATCGAAAAAAAAAAATTCAAATTGATAGGATTAAAGATAAAATAAATTCAAAACAAATGTTCAAAATGCATTCCCTCAGCGTCAATACATTTATTGACTCTGGTGATATTTTCATGTAAAACGTTTCTCAACATTTGGGGCGTGATATCTTGGAAAGCTCTAAGAATTTTTACTTCTAGCTCATGTAGAGTTGTAGGCTGTGTTGGATACACCCTATTTTTAAGATGCCCTCATAGAAAAAAGTCGCACGGAGTAAGATCAGGTGACCTTGGTGGCCACCTGACTGGACCATGGGTTGTTATAAGTCTCTCTTGAAAGCGATTTTGAAGATAATTTCTCGCTATTCTTGAATTATGCGGAGGGGCGCCATCTTGCTGGAAGTACATTCTCTCAGTTATTTCCGCTGGTAGGTTGTTAATGAATTCCGAAATTTCATTCGTTAAAAAATTAAAGTATCTCTCTCCGGTTAGTTGGCCTTGAAAAAGAATGGGGCCAACAATATGAGTTACAACTATTCCTGCCCAAACATTCACACCAAATCTCTCCTGGAAGCCACCTTGTCGAAACCGGTGCTCGTTTTCTATCGCCCAGTACCTGAAACAAAAGACCGTTCACACTTTTAGCACTTTACACTTCGACTATCGACAATAATCCAAATAAAGTACAGTACCTACCTTGTATTATTCCTGTTAAATAATCCAATGTTGGTAAATCTTGACTCGTCCGTAAACAAGATATAATAGTTAAATAGGTGATTCTCAGCATTTTGTCGAAGAAACCAATTACATTATTCCAGGCGCCTTTCACCGTCATTTTCATACAAATGTTGATGCAACTGATACTTGAAGGATTTAAATCGATGTTTTTTTTTTCAAAATTTTCCTAGCAGAGTCCTTACTTATAGCTAATTCGGCGCCAATCTGCCTTGAGGAAATTGTGCTATCATATTGTACTAAAGCTAATACATTAATTTCAGTTTCCTCATTAATAACAGATGCTTCTTGGTCTTCGTGAACATCAGGCTCAGTTCTTAATTTTTTTCAAGCCACTGGAAATACCTTCTTGACGGTTGCTGCCTCCCTGGATATCGCTCTAAATACAATCGTTCAGCGGCATAAGAATTTTTTAAACATTCACCATAAATGAGAAGCATGTCAATTTGTTCGGTTCGTGAATAACGGGGCATTTTTTGAATATTCCACTAACTGATTTCGATTTCCAAACCCTTTTAAAATGGCAGAATCAAAAACACTACTTCGAACTCAAAATTATATGGATAGCAGCGTTCGTGAGAGCTCTCGTTTCTTTTTTGTTTCATTCCAAAATACATCTTAATCAGCCTACTTGTTAATATTTTGGTTCGAATGATTATTGCAATGGAATGATTATTCTGAATAGCACAAACATCGTTCATAGGTATATATTAGAATATCTATGGACGATGGCACAGACCAAGTACGTTTATGTTCCTATTTAACCTAGAACCTACAGGATATAATTTATCATTCCACATTATTTTTAACGTTATTTTTGCGTATGGCGATAATAGAGCAAGAGCAACTATTATCAAGTGACGTATGGTTTCCATAGCCAACTTTTCAATTTTTGGCTTTCATTTTGCTTCCACGGCCTATTCGGTGAATTTCAATAATAATTTTCCCATTAATGTTAGCTTTGTTCTGGTTCTGAAAAATAGTGGTCCTGGGACGTCAAGATCATGCGCAATTGATCAAAAGAATGCACTTAAGGTTCAAATTCGTTCACTTTCATTCAACTGCGCATAATCCTGACGTCCCAGAACCACTATTTTTCAGAACCAGAACAAAGCTGTTAGGTCTTGTTCGAGAGGCATATGAAGATATACTGTGAGAAGGTAGAGGGGTATAAAAAGTACGTGGAGGGGATAATAAATTATTGTGTGCCACCACAAACATCCATCAAGATATACTGTGAGAAAGTAGAGGGGTATAAAAAGTATGTGGAGGGGATAATAAATTATTGTGTGCCACTACAAACATCCATCAAGATATGATTCTGTCGATATTAGCCAAACATGTTATGCATGGATAGTGAATGAATAGTTCATCTCAAATTGAAACGGAGCATGATGATTACTGGCTTTGTTATAACTTATAATTCAATCCAATAATAATTTAAGTATACCCATAATAACTTGATTATAAGATAAAAATTGAGCTGAATTCTACCCATTATGGATGGTAAAATTTTGTTTTGCTTTGCGTCGCGCGGTAACTCTGTCGAGCGGAAATCTAGCACTTTTGCGCAAATTGCTATTTTTCTTTGGGTGGTAGTTATACAACCATAATACGTAGATAGCAGCTTTATTGCTAAAATTAAGCGATTTCAAAATCGAAAACTTGAAGGAGCTGCATATTTCAAATGATTATATAGTACAAGAAATTATCAACTGTTCATAAGTCATATCAATGTGAGTCATTTTGATAACGATAAAAAGAGCGATTGCCACTCACCCTAAAAATAATGCTCAAATAATTTTTTGATTTTATTAATAAAGATCAAATGAACCTTCCTTGGAACGATACCTGAAAAGTGGCTTTATCAATTTTTTTCTCCCCTCCGTAGATGTCTAAAACTGCCCCTGAAGTCTTATGTCAATAATATATATTTTATATTTTAATTTGGGGTCCCTAATAATCATAAACTCCCCAACCACATCACTTGCCATCTACAGAATTTGAATGGAGCCTTGATAGAATTTCAGTACAGATTACTTTCATGTGGGATAGTCGACAGTACGAGCATTTTTTAAAGAGAAATACGATACGAGGCACGAGACCACCTCTGCGGTACCTCAATAGATGGAGCCAATCAGGCATCTTGAACGATTGATCAATATCATGCGTATGAGCAGTGTATAATTTTATACAGTGCTTCTCAAAAGTCCCCTTCCTCCCTCTTATCTTTGGAACGATTATACATAAACGAGTGAAATTTGGAAACTGAATATTAAAGGTTGTAAACTTCCCTAATAGTGATGATAGATGATGACGGATTCGTCAAACATGACGTCACAAGGCCATTATGACCAATAATTTTAAATGGAACCCTACGGCAAGCGACACCTCTTTTAAAAGATATCCAAAAATAAACTATTCAATGATACTAATTTTGTTTGTGATTATGGCAGTTTTAATGTATAATCGTTCCAAAGAGGGGGGGAGGGGACTGAGAAGCACTGTATTATGGTATTAATGGATTTGGAAAAATCATCCTCCACTCAAAAGCAAAGTCATCTGTTTCGTGCCAAAATATATTTCTGGAATACTGTCTACTTACATACTATATGGGAATCCGCATCTAAATGACCCGAAAACTTTCAGAGTGTGTTCATAAAAAGAACAATTCGTCTCGTCGGTGATACCTCCTTGATAAATCACTCATTTCTGCACAAAAACGCTGAATGGTTATCTGTCTCTCTTTTATGGGTATTATCATGACGTATGTTATTCTAAAAAGTCATCAGTCGTTTCACTGTTTGCAGTATCATCGAGAACTCATAGACTATATAGGGAACTATCCTCCGTCTCCGAGGTATATACAGGGTGTCTCAAACTCGATGGCCTATTAGACGTTTCTGGAAAATGGAACGTAGGATTATTCTGAAAATTTGGTTTCTTGGATACTCAGATCTGCTTTATCGATCTAAATTATTTTCAACCCTGCGGCGTTGCCGCTTCTATCGAAAAGTAGCATCAACTTTGATATTTTAAATGGAATACCCTGTATATTATTGCATTTTTCGCTTTGCTATTGCTTTTCAATTATTTTCATATGATACTTCCCTATACCTATCTCCAGTGGTTTTCGAGCAATTCATTAATTTCCTTATTTTTAGCAGGAAACAGCTTCAATTAAATGTTTATTACTGCATTATTTGACTACGTAAAAGGCTGAGATTTTGAATGTAGTTTGACAATGTCCTGACTTTTATTTATAACCAAGGGAATTCGGTCTTCATTATACAGGGTCGTTGAAAATTTGTGATTTTACCGATACATACTAAAATGGTGAAAAGTGCATTTTTTCAAATGGAGTCTTTGCGAAAACCAAAACTTGGCAAAAAATAATGTTGCATGAACCGAAAAAAAACAGGGAGTTGCATTCAGGGTATCTGCGTTGAGAAATCATAATCATAAGTCATTACACGGTTGGTGGTTGCTCTTTGAACTTCTTCTGGTCGAATTTCCTCGAGAGCACGAATTATCCTCTGCTTCAATTCGCCTCTCGAATTCACTGGTGTTTCATATACAATCTGTTTGATTCTATCCCAGAAGTAAAAATCTTGAGGAGTTAGATCCGGGGATCGCGGTGGCCAAGGCTGTGGACCCAAGCGTCTTATCCACCGATCTTCAAAGGTTGTAGTCAGTTCTCTGCTCACTTCTTGTGTACAGTGAGGGGGGGCACCTTCCAACTGATACCAACAACTTCGATATTCATGAAACGGCAAATTGTCCAAGTCACTGACTATTGTTCTCAATATATTCAAATATTTTCTTGAATTCAAGTTTTCTTCATAAATACTATTACTACTAATTTATTGTTTACTAGCAAACAAAAAATATTTTAACTAATTTTTTCTTGTAATCCCCTTTCTTTTATTAAATGAGGATTTTCTGTAGCCCAAAAAGGATTGTTTTTGCGATTAAATATTCCCTTTCTTCTAAATTTAGATTCATCTGACCATATAATTTTCTGAAGGACAGTTAGGTCTTCATAAGTCCATGTTAAGATCCATTAACAGAAATCAACCCGTTTTGGAGGTTCATCTCTATGTAGGGCATGAGCTTTTATAATCATGCATTTTATGTTTATTAAAAATTCTCCATATCGAAGTGCGAGTCATATCTAAATCCACAGTAGCTCTTCTTATTGATACATGAGGATCGATGAGCATGGAAATACCCCAAGACATTAATTTGATTCACTTCATCTCCAGTTATCGGCTTGATTTGATTTCTTGGCGCTTCGATATTCCCGTAAACTGCATAATTCCGTTCGAATCTTCGGAATTGTTTTCTATTCATTTGTGGTAAATTTGCATGAAGGTCATTGAACGTTCTGGAAACATTTCTTTGGCACTCACCATGAATACAAAATAAATTTAAATTATCTGCATTTGAATATGCATAATAATCCATTTTTTTATACTTCTTTCTGACAGAAACACAATTGAATTCACTGTTTTTCAAACCAACAGATTGTTGTGCTCTTTTCTGGTAACGGCACACTACAGATTATTTCAAATGGGAAATATCACCTATTTCGAATCGTTAGTAAACGCGCAAACGTTTATTATTAATGTACTAATTTTAGAATTATCGTAATGACATGTTCCATGACATTTCATACTTATCCAATACGAAATATGGCAAAGTAATCCAATTTTTATAGAAAACTTGCTTTTATTTCGGAAACCTGACTCTCTAGGTATAGGAACATGATATATCATTTGAAAGAAAATTCAATTGTTTTTCAGGATATTTGATAGTATACAGGGTGTTCCATTCGAAAAAATGCACTTTTCACCATTTTACTATGTATCGGTAAAATCTCAAATTTTCAACGACCAAAACCAACGAAGACCAAATTCCTTTGGTTATAACTAAAAGACATTGTCAAACTACATTCAAAATCTCAGCTTTCTACGTAGTCAAATAATGCAGTAATAAACATGTAATTGAAGCTGTTTCGTACAAAAAATAAGGAAATTAATGAATTTCTCGAAAACCACTGGAGATATGTATAGGGAAATATTATATGAAAATAATCGAAAAGCAATAGCAAAGCGAAAAATGCAATAATATACAGGGTATTCCATTTAAAATATCAAAGTTGTTGCTACTTTTCTATAGAATCGGCAACGCCGCAGCGTTGAATATATTTTAGATCGATAGAGCAGATCTGATTATCCAAGAAACCAAATTTTCAAAATAATCCTACGTCCCCTTTTCCAGAAACTTCTAATAGGCCATAGAGTTTGGGACACCCTGTACAGTTTCCAGAAATTTCAATAAAATCCCCAATTTCTACCACTTTACCTCGTTTTCGATTAATTTGGCCGTTACTTGAACTTCCGACTTTGTGACAGCGCATCTGAAAAAAAAGTGAACAAAATGAATTTTAAAAATAGCTTTGTATTATCAGTTTTCGATGTAGAAATCACCTAATTTATTTTTATTTTTTTTTTTCAGAACAACCTACGTAGTAGTTCCAGTGACCTAACCTTCAAAGAAGAAGATTCGGCCATCGAAGGAAGTGGATACAATGGGGAGGTGACCCATGATCTCGAATCGAGTGGATCTGGCTTCGGTCCAGATGACGAAGACGATCCCGATCCGGATGTTGAAAAGCCTCGAACAATTTGTAAGAAATAGTTTTTTATGTATATTCATGAGTAGCTATAAGGTCAGTAGTAGCGTTATTGTAGGGCGCGGTTAGTCGAGCACCAGGTATAAAAGAGCGCCAAAGGTTTCCCTTCTGGTCTGTCTCAACTGCATTGAGGCCCATAGAAATGTTGTGCCGGTACCGGTAATACTAAAACCGGCACTGCCTGCTTTTATCAGTTGAAAAATTCAGAAAGTACCTGACTTATGTTTGATTGGAGGGAAAGAAATAATCAATCTATATCAAAAACACTAATTCAAACAATAGGTAATTCTAAATAATATTTTCACTAACTTGTAGACACCTTACAATAATATTATGCGTCAAGCAATTAGTTACAGGGTGCATAAGAGAATTATGGTGATGCAAGCAGGTAAAGAAAGTATAGTGCGGTGCAATCAAAGCTCTACATCGTAGGGTTGTAGTTCTCAGGTTACGTGACTGCTACAGTACATTCCTTCAGTAACTAAACGTATCAGACAGACTCTACGGTCAAATTGAGGTAACTAAACTAGGCTTCTCGCGGCTGCTTAAGTAGTCTTCACGCGGTTGCTCATGACGGTTCAAACGCAACTGCCCTCTTAAGGCGAAACCATACCCCTGCGAATTTCGAGATTTTTCTGCGAATTCGCGCAAACCACGGAACAACAGAGAATAAATATCAAATTATTCCATGCCTTCACTGCCTTCGCCATATTGATTCAATTAACTTGAAAGATATCTTTGGATGTTGAATCTTTTATTTTGATTGCAAAAAGATTTCATTTGCATTTATAAGATTTCACAATCAATTATAAAAGATCTGTAGTGTTTGTCAAATATTCCATGCTAGAAAAGTTCAGCAAGATTATTACAGGTAGATGCATACTACAAATACACTGGTCTCCTGAAAAATTTTCGGCCTTGAAAAATTCTAGTTTGTTTCACTTCTCATAGAAACGCCCCCGTATCTTCCGTAATTTTTGACGTAGGACGGATAGATACACTCAAAATGGACTAACTGCACTAAAAGGGTCATCATACGTGATATACACGGGGGCCTTTCTATAGGAAGTGAAACAAATTAGAATTTTTCAGATTTGAAATTTTCTCTGGAGACAGGTGTATTAGTAGTAATTTAGGGATCCTGAACACGAATCCGGAGAAATTTCTGGCCAATTTTGACCCCTCATATAACTATCTGGAAAAATGGGTGGTTTCATCGCTGCTGGCGTGCAGTGTATATCACGTAGGATGACCTCTTTCATCTTTAGTGTATCTATCAATCCTGAGAATTTCATGATTTTTCGTCAAAAATTACATAAGATACGAGAGTGTTTCCATGAGAAGTGAAACACACTGTATGTATCTTAAGAACTCCTGGGCATCTTGCTGGGCGTTACTGTTGAAGCAGGGTGTGTAAAACTTTTGTATCTAACATTTTAAGGACACTATTAACTGTATTAAACACTCAATCTGCTGAATCCTCCGACCACAAATCCTTGTTATTAGTTGTACTGTAACTGCATTGTTGTTGAAGATACTTGGCTTCTGGAGGTAACAATATCATAATATCGATGTCATATGCATGCCGAATTGAAAAATACTTCGTATTACGAATTATATTCGAAACATGTAGGTAATGTTATTTGGGAAACATTGAACTTCTTCCATGTTCAACTGTTATTTAAGTTATTGTAGTAAAAGAAAAAAAACAAACAATTCCTGACCCCAAATACCGAAAAATTACATATTATGATACATCATTTACCGCAATTTTTGCCGCATGGGTATGAACGTTCATACGGCGATTTTCTTGCGATTTGCGAATCGCACAAAACCTGCGAATATTCGCTAGGGTATGAACTAGCCTTTAGACAGCTTTTTCCTAGCCCAATGGCCTGTCGGAGTAACTGAAATAAGCCTAACTTGTCTGCTAATAAAGGTGAATAAGAAACTGTCCCATTACACACCTTTTGCCAGTCCCATAATCCTGTCGGGATAACTGCACACTTTACTTAGGTATATTACCTTTGCGGTTTTCCTGAGAACTATAATAATAATACTTCCTCATAAACACTCGTAGAGTATACCCAAAGACATAATCTATGCGGGTAAAGGACGGCTATTATTATTTGCCGTGGCCTGCTCACCCTGGTACCTCTTTTACACCGGCGTTCCTTCTCAGATCTCGTTGGCGTGATAGGCGGTGGCCTTGGCAATCACTGGAGCATAACTTGACCACATATCAGTGCTTCTAATCAGACCGTACCAAAATCCTCGCATTCTACTCTCAAAACAATGACAATCCTCACAGGATCCTCGCAAGATTTTTTCAGAAATTAACGCGACACAATGATGAGGTTGAGTGTAATTAAAAAAAATTGAATGGAGAAGGAATAAGAAGTTATGCTGTCATTGTCAACTGAAACTGACAGTATGATAATTTGTTCAAGGTTAATGAGGTAATGCTGTCACCTGTCAATATAATTTTATAATAGTATATGTAACCTGCGTTTTTTGGTGCCATTCCGAAACCGGGTTGGGAATAAATTGTCATTTATCTGTCATTTGTAACATTTTTATCACTGTATTTGTGTCATGTCAGTTTATTCCACCAAACCGGTACCGAAATGGGACCAATAAAAACGCAGCTCTTGTACCACCAAACTTGAATTTGTCTATTGGTTCCGACAGTTTTCGGAAATTGAAATACTCATTCACTTTTGCGCGGAGCAATAGGAGCATTCTTTCTGTCTTGGCTAAACTATGAAACGGACCAAGAGGACTAGAAATCTGTCGGAGGAGGAGAGATGAGAAATGAAATAAGAATTCTACGTCTGATTTCAGGTTTTGTCTCTCTTAGGAAATAAACGAAATTAGATGAATAAATCATTTATTTATAACAAAATTAAATTTTCTAGAAAAAAATAAGCAAACGAAAAACATCCAAGTATATAACTGGTAATTCATTTTTCTATGGCACTTTTAAAATACCTAATGCACTACTGTAACTTATCACCTACTTATCACGAAAAAGAATATCACATACTTGAGAGGAACAAAAAAATATAACATGAAAAAATAAGACTACAGAAAAGTACAGCCATGTAAAGTTAATATCCTAGCAGGTACATGTTACACTACCTATATCACTATTTCTTGAAAATATACCTAACACAATTAAATTTTTCTGGTCATCGCTGGTCATTATTTAAGCAGATACTCAATGTGAGTGGTTTTAACATTTTTCAGTTCACTGAAAATTAGGGAAAAGGGGCTAATGAGCTGCATTTGTCATTTCAAATACTTTTGCCCAGTATTTTTCCACAGAATACTTATGAAGTTGATAAACTAAAATAGGATTGAACAACTCGCATTCTCTCGCTCCATTGAAGATCCAGCTTTTGAATATCACACTCTCAAAATGCTAAATTTTTCAACGGGAATGAAGGAATTGAATAATGTTTTCCGTTTTCCTGGATCAACAATGGACCGCATATCAAGTATAGGATCATCAAAGAGGAATCTCTTCTGGATTTCTGATAAAAGTTGACTATAAAACTTCAAACACGAATGCAGGAATAAGTTCTCACTTCCATCGCAATTCTCAAATTATATTATTTACCAAGTCTTGAAAGCTGAATTACCAAAGTATATATTTTTAAGTGGCAAATAAATATAACGATTATTGTGACTGAAACAATGTTTTTTTGTTCTTTTGCTACAACTTCCTTGTTTATAAAATTACAAGCCACTGGTTTTAATAGTCTTGTTATTTCTTGTTATTTGTGGAGCAATGGTGTCACACATTGAAACAATTTATAAACGCCATTCATACTTTCCAGAATATACGAAATGAATTGAAAGTACACCAAGGTATATTTATTGCTTGGAGGTTATATTGAGGCATAAGAATTTTATGAATCAGAGTAAGTGACAGGACTCCTCACCGGGCATTGCCATCTGAACAAGCACCTCCGCATTATGTGTATCACTGATGATACCGAATGTAGGTGGTGCGATGACGAGACAGCTACTCACAGATTGCCCAGCAGTGGCAGCCATACGGGAAGCACACCTCAGGAGCATCGTCGTTCTGTACCCGGAGAGTGTGAGAAGGGTATTGGTTAGAATCGTTTACCTTCAAAACTGAACCAATTTCCAGCAGTGATGGGTGCATAAAGGGCCCGACTGAGAGGTCTACATGCTGATTGTTCCGTCCGCCTACAAACATCCCCCTCCCCCCAAGAATTTTATGGATGTCCGCCTTGAAGAAATCCTGAACCTCTCTGAACTTCTTCTGTCTACTGTAGGTTCTACTAAAATATATTAAATATTTCGAAGAACATCCTCAAGTGATCGAGGCAACTGCAAACATGCTGCAGAAGCATCTATGTGGATCATGTATCAAGAACACTATTAATGCATACTTTTTTGAGGGTTTTTCGTTGTAGATCAGGAAGTATTGAGTTATATTCACCAACCATAACATTTGTGTTATCACTGGAGAAGCCAACAAAATTCTTGAAAGGTACCTACTTTGTCTTTTTTCAATAATGACTTCAAATAATTCAATAACTGCATCACATTTTTCACATGCTACAAAAATCTTGCTTTGAATTTGTTAAGTACGGACGTGAACTGAAGAAAATTCATCATCATTAGGTATCGTAAATCAAGAAAATCTAAATTTCAGGTTGTCTTTTTGTAATGATTGCTAAAATAAACACACCTAGAGCAACCATAAATCAATTACACCAATACGTATTAGCTACCATGAAGTGAACAAATGCACTATTTGGGGAAATTATAAAATCAGTTTCAACAAGTATTCATCAATGCTCCTCATTTTCAAAAAAGAGATATCTTGGTGCAGGGGCAGGATCGATTTTTTATTGCTTCGAGAACTTTGTGGAAACAAAGAGAATTTTTATAAAAAAGTCTTCTTGTGATTTGTTACCAAACATAAAAGTTATGCAAATATTTCAGTTGACCTTATGAGATCTACTATTTAAGTGATTTTTTGTTCTTACCGAGTTTCTACTTGTTATTAATTTTTTTGAATAAGCTTTTTTTTATCAGTAACGGAGAACTTGGGTACCTTTGATTGGTAAAGATCTATTTAAGTGAAATGTTTTCTCATCAAGCTCTCATAAATATTTTTGTTAGTAAAATCTAGATTTCTTTTGAAGAATGCATCTTGAGATCTATAGATATTTTTTGTACCTAGTTTCTGCTTTTGGGGTATTTATTTTTCAAATTAGTGTATCAGTAAGAGAGTACCTACCTTTGATTGGTAAAGATCTAAGTGATGAGTATGGAATAATACGGAAAATAAAAAAAAAATGTGATTTCCAAATGTTCTTGAATTATCAATTGAAACTTGTATACTTGTGAGTGTAAAAATAAATTCTACGCACAACTTTTTTTGTAAGTATCTTGTCAACTTACACTTTTTGCCTCCTCAGTATTTTTTCAATTTGCCTCCATACCAGTGATCACATGACATGTATCGATCACCCGAATTTTTTTGCCGCTACTCCAATCAGCTTGTTTTCCATGGCTGGGCCGGGCATTGTATACAAAGTTAGTCAAAGTCTGGACTGGCCAAGTTATCTCAGTTCATATAAAAAGTGAAGTAGTCGTGGTGCTAGAGTAATTGCTCCCACCCAGACAGCCTGCCACTGTGCTTAAGTGGTTTGGAATCCGCTTTTATTGAAACTGTAGGTCCCGGATCTCCCTTGCTCGCACAAGCACTGCTTTTGAGGGGTTTTATCCAAAAACCAGCCGTCTAATTCTCCGCGCCATGGTGAAGAAATTTGACGCACGACGATGTGACGAAATCACTGAAATCAAGTCATTGTATTGTCGTAAAACGTAAGTAGAGTAGATTCTAGGGTGAATTATTTGTGATCTAATAATAATAATAATAATACTTAATAATAATGTAGTGTTCGATGTATTTGTAGAAGTATATTCAAAGTCCATCAAAAGTAGTGAAACATTTTTTGCTTGAGCGTCCAAAGTTGATAAAACTATGATTTTTCAATTTTTCTGAATTAACCAAAATATTTTTCGAAACCTGCGACATTATTGAGAAACAACCCCTATGACAAACGTGAGAAATGTTCACTTGGATGTTCATATTTGGTAGAAAAGTTTAAAAAATCAGATATCATCCAAGGTTACCATCAATTACTTATTTAGGGAATATGCCGAAAAACTAATAATTGATAATGGGAAAATTCATTACAATACTGATAAGTAAACTTCATTTCTATCTATTTGGTTTGCAAAAAAAAAATATTTTCTGATTATGAGCATGAACTGAGAATGACTTCATAAAGTTTAATGCGGTAATAATTAGTTGGGATTCTTTCCTTTTGATTTAAAATTAATTAGGTGATCACAGATTGAAAATATTCTGGAAAGGTTCGGTGGTACCTCATGGGTGTTGTGGAAACTTGCTATATACTCATCTGAAATAATTCACCTGAGTTTGGCACATTCAGTATATGTACCTTCGAATAACATAAATTTTCATGAATCAGAGTTCAAATGAAAAATCTGAAAAAAATCAGAGATCATCTTTGTGGTTCGGATACTTCCCAGAAAAAAATAATATTTTCAAAGATTAAGTTTCGGGCATAGAAAAACCGAATTTGACCGTTTTCACGTTTCTAAGAAATTGAATAAATTCCGATATCAATTTGTGATGAAGGAAATGAAACAACCGTATTAATCGGCGTTTTTTTGTCTACAAATTTGATTTCCTATGTTTTTTTTCCCTCGTTTTCCAACTAAGCCGCTAAATTGACATTAACGAATGAACAATCCATAAGATATTTAACGTTGAAATCATTCGATAATGGTAATTTTTGAAGTCCCCACACAGGATAATAGTGTGGGACTTACTGTACACCAAATCGAACGATTTTTATATTCTCTGGATAATGTATTGAAGTGAGATCAATGAAACTTTTAACTAGATTACCTGAACCATCACGAATATGCTTCTCTCTATGAACATTGTTGCCACCCGGTTGTCACAGGAATAAATAACAATCGTTACCCAGTATTCAGGTAAACACACAATTTTAATATCATTGCTTTTCAAAAACAATTAAACTAAATTCAAATTATTTAAGGATCCCCGAACATTAACATGATAGGCTCTAGTGATGCTTTATCTCCTTGCAGTTGTATTGTAGTCAACTGTCGTTCAAGGTCTCGACTTGAGAGAGTCGGGGGTATAAAAAGATACCAGTTTGACCGGAGTTTTGTCTTCGCAATTGGGTCCTTATTTTGCAGTTCTGACATTAATGATACGTTTATAGATGGATTTGATTTTGAGTTTAACACAAAATCATTATCATTATTTCTGTCATCTAAATGGATCTGTTATGATAATGAGGTGGGTCTTCAACAATCTCATCATTAGTTCAGTGGTTATCCGCTTATTGTTCATATTGGTCCAAAATATAACTCATTAAAATTCTTTGAATTATTCATTACAGTGTCAGCTAATTTCCGTCACTTTCTCGATCACTTGAGAAAATACGCTGATCTGTTTAGAAAACGAAGATAAATAGCACACATAATGTTTTCCTCTCCTATGAATTCACTATCAATATGTAGAAACCTAAATAATATATGTACTTTCTGTAGACATTTTCTTACAAAATTCAACCCATTTTAGAAAACAATAATTGTATACCAAACTGTTTTTTTTGCTATACTTTTTCTGCTGTGTATTTGGAATTATACTCTTTAATTTAATCTGATTTGATTTACTCTAATTTCATCATTGTATACCTACTACCCTAATTGGAGTTCGGTCTGTTGGATGTATTATCTCTGAATACATAAATAAATGAATTCAGAGGCGACTCAAAATGCCATAAGCTACTGTGTCTTTTAGCAGATTGATCCTTCTCATCACACATATCATTCTGCATGTGAGGTGCATTTGGTTTCCCTCTCCAAATATAAGTGGACGTAGTTGTTCTCGTCCAAATTAGGTGAAACTTTCACAGAATAAGTGTAAACTGCAACAAACCCTTGGCAGAAATCTCTAGGTACCGTCCGTATATTAATTATTGCTCTTGCGCTATGTATGAATTTAAAACAATTTCTTTATTTTTCATTTCAGTCAATAATAACATCAGTCCAATATTCGAGCATGCACCACCAAGAATTCTGCAGGAAGATTTAGAAATCGATACGGTTAGTCCTAAAGAACCTAAGAAGGATCCAGAAACTACTCCAGATACCAGTGTCAGGATGAATCCCAAACCGGATGATCGTCCAACTTCATTCTTCGCACAACCTGGTATATTAGCAGGTGAGATTATTGTTTTAGTTCGTCATTGTGATTGCCCAATGTGGCCGTTCAATGTCATGCATTCATATTTTCATTTTGTACGGCGAATCAGAGAGACTTTGAGGGCTCAGATCTGGCAAATACACTTGGAATGTCCGTCGTTGGGAGTACTGTTCGAAATCACTCTGGATATTTTCAAAAACTTATTTTTTTTTTCTGAAATCTAGAAGTCGACGAAATCTGTTTTACAGTAAGAAGATTTATTGAACCTACGGTGCTCGGCAGCGAGGCGTTTAGATTCCGGCCTTTTAAATTTCCGCCCGCATTTGGCCAGGTTCGAATCCTGGAAAACTAGAAATTTTTTCTCATTTTCATAGGAGTCGATAGGTAATGTAATTTGTCTAGATGCCAATCCCGACGTCTGATGCTTGCTTGGAGTTCGCGCCGACCACCCGGGTGGTGCTGAAGGTTTTCCGGGTTTTCCTACAGCTGAAAAGTGAATACGCCACCAAAAATCAGTAAGTCGTCCCGGAGCGCCACCGCAAATAATAATAGCCGTCCTCTACACGCACAGGCTATGCCTTTGGGTACACTCTACGAGTGTTTATGAGGGAGTATTATTATTATTATGAGTACTGTTATTTAATTATTCAAAACCTAATAGAAATCAAGTATTTATATACAAAGCTTTGTTAACGAGAACAACTGAAAAAATTATTTGACTGCAGTGTATCAAAAAACAAACAACTTCATTTGAAATTGCTTCGGCTGACCAATCGAGAGAGCTCAGTAATTTGTGAGTAGATCACACCACAGTAAAATTATTTCATAATAGTGGTGTTTCAGTCAAAACGCAAATGAAAAATATTGAGGCTTTCATTACAATAAACAACCACAGCACTGTAATATAAAACAACGATTATTTACATTCAGTGGTTAGAAACAAGGATCAGAAGGATTCATTCCTATCCAGTTTCAGATTTTGTCGTATATTTCGCTCGTATTGTGGTATGTAGTATCGGAAAGAATTTACCTTGGGTATTATGATTTAATGAGAGCATGCTTATATAATATTGAGAGAGCATTACAATTTCTTCTTAAATAGCTCGAAGAAGGGATATTACACATAGGGTCGAGTGGGATGGCAGGAGGGGAGAATAGCTTGCGTCTCTTTTGATTGGTAAAATAATACTGTAATGAAAATACAGTCAATTGTATTTCGCTAATTTATTTCTACTCTAAACAATAATTTATAAAACATTTATTTCACTGTCGCTGTCTATTTACAAACTCTCGAACTAACTATGTCATCCGCTCGAGATTCCTTTATTTATTTCGGAAAGGCTTCTGTTTAAACAACCCTGAAATGCAGATAGGTGTCGCCGTCATTTAGCTACTTTTCTAGATATTTCTAACCTGTTTCTCGTTCCTTCTTGGATGTGATGAATCATGAATGTATCGTTAACGAGCAGAGATGAGGTCATTCGGGCAGGCTCAGCGTGAATATCTTAACAGATACGATCAGGTTCGGCTTCAGGATTGTTACAATACAGTACCTATTGGAAAAATATATCTTGATTATAGACAAATCTAGAAGAGTAACAAGGAACGCAATTATATTGAGATGCTGTTCTCCTCTCCTGTCATTCCACTCGACTCTCTGTGTAGTGACGTCGAACGACAATTACCCCTTTTTCGAGCTATTCGAGGAGAAATTGTAATGCTCTCTCAGTATTCAGCATGCTTTTCTTCACGCTGTCATTAAATCGTAATACCCAAGATAAATTCTAATTTTGCTAATTTGCTAATTCTGAAATGAAATTTGATTACAGAATGCTGGAATTCTCTCTCTAGAGATTGAAGAAATCTTCTGCAACACCTCTGCCCCCTTGCAATTCAAATGTATTTATATTCTCTCTCTTGTATAAGAATAATATTCTCACACTGGTTAGCAATAATAACATTAGCCTTGACGCAGTTGATTGTCACCATAGTGGCAAATTTCAGTAGTGTCAAAATTATTGCTGTCACGTTTTCATTCGAAAATATAAAAAGTATCATGAATTTATCCAGTAATTCAGAATCAGAGTGTGAAAATACACCATCTGAAATTACAAAGAGTACAAATAATATACTGGAAAGTTTACTACCAGAACACCCGAATAAGTATTAATATAATATTTATCAAACGTATTTTAATGAGAGGCCGGATGGCTCAGATGGTATAGCATTGGCATGGTAGACGAAAGGTCGTGGGTTCAAGCCACCGACAGTGCTTTTTTAATTCAATAGTTTATTCTTAATGCATCTTTGCGATTAAAAATTAGTTCTGGTTAGTCCAGGATTAGTCCTTTCTGATAAACAGTGTTTTTGAATAATAGTTATTATTTCGTGTGGAAATTATCTTCTGTTCGTTTCCATTTGAAAATATTTTAAAATGATCGTGGAGAAAGTATAGTCTGCTACTCGGTTAGAATGAAAATTCGTGATGCTCGTGGTTCCTCCTGCTCGCCTTCGGCTCGCGCTCGGAACTTTCCACTCGCATCTAATTTTCATTCTAACCTCGTTACAGAATATACTATTCCGATACTGTATAAAACGTACTAATGTAGAAAAACTAGAAATGATTTGCTAAATACTCTTCCAAACTGTAAAAATACTTTCAAAAGGTTTTTCACTGATTTTCTGAATTGCTTCTTGTTACTGGTTGTCGTTATTTGTTTTGACAAATGATTTTATATTTTTCTACTTCTGTATATCGCAGAATGTCTAGTCAAAGACGATATGGGAAGTGGAAGAGAAAGTTTTCTACCATTATGCGAGTAAGCCGTTCGGTTTGCTTCAAAAACTTTGCTTTATGTTTGTGAAGTAAGCAGAGAGTCTCTAAAATGAAAATATCTACTACCTACTAAATGAAATCGAAAGATACTAAGAGTGGATTTATGCAGCACAAATTTACACTAAACTTCACTTTAACTAAGAAAAAATTTATCTTTTGTTTTTATAGCCTTTATGCAAAAAAATTATGACAAATTACGCATGCGTGATATTTGTTTTGTTTGGTGTAGAGAATCTTTCAACCTATGCCTATGATTTCTGCGTTCATTCTTTCGAAATAAAAAACCATATTAGGTTTAAATCATATTTGCAGGTCGCATAGGTAGTACTATGGAAGACGAGTATATTGTATTGTTCTTGCCTTTTTAATCAAACGGCGACAGAGGCGAAAAGCTGTGAGACCTGTGAACAGACACAGAGAAAAAATTAGCCCTCATCTCATGATGGTGAAGAAAGATACCGAGCTGTTCAAATATACTAGAATGACTATTTCACCAGCTCGTATGCTCATTTTAACTTTACAGTGAGTGGAACAATTGCGAATAGATATATCAAGAAAAAATGTCTTTCTTCAGGATGTTCAGATGCCACCAACTAAACAGGAGTGGGAAATTATAGAAGCCATTACCTAAACATATATTGAATTGCCACACTTTTTTGTGGCAGATGCAGCTTTTTCATTGCATAAGCATGAAACAATATCATAACCAGATAAGAATTGAGTAGGAGAAAAGAGAGTTTACAACTATCGCTTATCGAGAGCAAGGAGAACTGTTGAGAGTACATTATTTGGAATATTGGCTCAGAGATGGAGGAATAATATTGTTGCTGACTATAATTATTATATCTTGGAAAATGAATCTACTCTCTCTGATGACCAAAATGAAAAACAGTGGTTACGGAGACAGGAAGATTATTAACGAGTTGGTGCAAATAATAGTGCAAGAAATTCATGGAGAATAGAAATAAACCTGCACACCATGTCAATTCATCAGCAGGAAGTGTTTTCTGGCAGTTGCAATATGTTTTCGCAGGTTCTGTTCCTCCAGATTTTACGATGGACAGTTAATTGTATAGTGATTTCTATTGTCCTTTCATTTCTTTGTTTTACAATTTTTTTAAATACTTGTTACTTTTTGGATCAAAATTGTTATTTTCGTTCTTTGTTTCACAATTTTTTTAAATACTTCAAATCAAAACATTTTATTATGAATCACAACTCAGAAAAGTACCATGCATGTACATGGTACACATGCAAATACGTATACGTATATGAAAACAAATAAATAACTCTGATCAAAAAATAAAAGGTATACCCTATATGAAAAAAAAACAATAAATATTCTAATACTCAAATAGTAACATCACATGTCATAAACATAATAATTCATGCTAGTGATATATAAATAAATAAAGTCACTTATCTCTCTCCCTATTTATCATTTGTCAATGAATAATTCTGAAACTCCACACTTTAGTTGTTCTTTATTTTTTTCATCTTTAATTTCTGACAGATACCCAGTAACAGTTACGAAAGAGTAAATCTTGTGATTCTGGCACTTGAAGCTGGGGTTATATTTTTATTTTCTGCTACCCAAATAACTCCCGAAGTCGCTAAGTGCTCCTTGAAGTATGCTACCTAGTTCAGATATATCATTTTCCCCCTTTTTCTTTTATTTTTCTGAAACTGATGTACTCTCTAGTTCTCTTCTCTCATTTTGCATTGCTTGGGTTCCCGAACAAAACGCTACTGATGACTGAGTTTCCTCTGTTTCCAAACAAGAGGCTACCGATGACTGAGTTTCCTCATAAGATTCGTGGAAACTTGATCGAATAATAATTGATGGTTCCTCTGTATTTTCAGTCTCTTGTGTGATAACCTGTCCCATATTCCTACCGATCCTGATGAGGGCGAGCGGGGCCTGTAACAATATATCGAGTGTTTATGAAGTTCAGTTCATTTAATAATAATTTGACTATACTGACTCTCTTTGAACAATAATTTCACTCAGAAAACGCATGGCATCAAACAGATGCCAGCTAGTAATTAGGGCACCACTGAGTTTTGTGCAGAACCTATTTCTTAAAATTATCCATCTATGCTCGCATTTATCTGCTGAAAGAAAGAATGAGGAACATTTTATTTGATACCTTTGAATGAGTTTTTCATAAAAATGAAGAAACTTGTGTTGCTTGAATAAAAACATGATAATACTAACCACTCGCTTTCAAAATAATTGATATAGCATTTTGTTTGGCATTTATGTTTCTATACATTTTTTCTTTTACGTCATATAGCCATGGTTATTGGTAAAAATCAACATTACATCTTCGATTGACATTCTTTTGTATTTCACGTTGATTTGTTGTTTAGTGGTATTATTTTTGGAGGTTACAAAATTGAAACGTCATGACTATGTTATTCCGCCGTTCAGCCCGCGGAATTTAGAATATACTCCAAAAATTGCGCAGTAGTGTCAATAATTAACATTTACACTAGAAAGATAAATTGAAATTTAGTTTTAATTTCCCTGCGTAAAATGAACCATGAACCAATAAGAGATTAATCTTCTTAGTTGAGGTGTACATGCATAAATCCACTCTTAGACAAAAAATCCCAACCCTCTGAGAAGAGAGCAACTGTCAAGTCTATCTATTTCAATAACCGACTGCACACTAGTCGACACGACGCGATACCGACTCTGTTTTTTAGTGTTTTGCTGTTTCTCTGTACTTTTTCAGTCGGCAAATATGTTGAATATTTCATCCAACAACACTGCCCAGCAGCGTGGTGTTTTGTAGAGCAACGTAGTACACAAAATGTTGAGAGCTGTTTTTTTCACGGTAAAATACTAATAATCATTAGAATAACTGGTGGCTCCTCTGTTGGATTAGTTTTCCAAGCCGGATCAAACGACAACATTAACACCAACTAGTGTTGAGGGTCTGATAGTTTGATATACAGATCTATAAAAAAACTATTCAGCTTCAGACTGTGACAAACTTCTCTGTGGTAGGCTCTCTCCAATCAATATTTAGAAATTACGGTTTCAAATATTCTTCTGCAATTCAATTTAAAACGGATTTATATCAAATCAAAGTGGTGGAAATAGGCCTAGAGGTTCGAGGCCTTGGTACGCGAGAATCTTTTTTCTCAAGTGCATCGGTCTATTTAGGTGGCCATACCCCTTGTTGTAAGCAAGTGTGATGTGAGTTGCCTATATACCAATCCCGACGTCTGGTGCTTGCTTGGAGTGCGCACTGACCACCCGAGGTGGTGCTGTAGGTTTTCCGGGTTATCCTTCAGCTGAAACATCAGTAAGTACCCCGGAACGCCATGGCAAATAATAATAATAGCCATCCTCTACCCGCACAGGCTATGCCTTTGGGTACACTCTATGAGTGTTAATGAGGTAGTATTATTATTATTATAATCATACCTCCTGATCCATATAATCATCTGTTCTCCTGTTGACATACCTAAAAGCCTAATAGTTTTAATTATTGTCATATCAATTGTATTTTGAAACTTGCAATAATAATAACAGCAATAACATAATGGTACTGAATGGAGACTGCTAAGACATGAGGAATTTGGATCCCCTTCTCTGCATGGTATATTCTAGCCCTTGATTAAACGGGTGGAAAGAAATTCTTTGATGAGTCGGGTTGGGTGGGGTGTCTGAGATAAAACTAATAATTTTTTTTTATTAGGAAATTTAAAAAACTGTCAGTCATTTTGGGAAAATGTTATTTAATTTCTATCCGAACCAAACAAAGTTTTACCGGGCCAATTGTTAAGCCGACGTTAAGGACTGCTGAAGAAAGTGTGCTGTATGTGCTGCCATCAATGGACCTCGAACACAACCAAGGCCCCGATGCGTCAGTACAAAGTAGTCAGTCCATTTGAAAGAATCGACATAGACATGGCTGGCCCGTTTCACAATCTGAGCACGGAAATGAGTACATCCTTTTGGTGGTGCACTTCTTCAGCAAGTGGCCAAAGCCTATGCCCAAACGGACAGAACGTTCTGCGTCGGGTAACTCGAAAGGAGCCACGAGACCTTTTCAAGGGCCTGTCGATTACGCGCTAGCTCACTGTATAGCAGAAGATCTTCAAATGTCCAGTGGCATCGTTGTGGTATTTTCCAAGAAGTTCGGTCGACTCCAGAAACTACGGGGACAGAAACCAGAAGTTGGAGGGGTGCTACAGTTGAAAGGCCAAAGAAACATTTACATGGTCACCAAGAAGCAATCTCGAGATGAACCGTCCCATGAAGATGTCTGGAAGAGCCCTACCAGATTAAGAGTTACGACGCTGGACCAGAATCTTGTATACCTGGCTGGATTGGAAAGGTATATGAAGTATGTTGGAAACGTTATTCAGATCCAGCGGCATCAAGATTTTGATGTGAAGTATGTAAACAAATTCCACGACCGAACTTCCATCCAACATCGCGGTGTAAATATGGAAAAGCTTGCATATATCGGCACACTCCAAGAATAACATTTAGGGATGAAGAAGTCATAAGAGATTTGTTATTCTTGATATTTGTGAAATATGTTGAAATTGCAAAGAAGAAAACTCTATGAAATATTTTGTATTAAGTAGAAATCTTCTATAGTTTCTTGTAGTTCCTTTAAATTTTCATATTCGCTATAGTTGGCGCATCAGTAGGGCATCAAAATGAATTCAAATATTCATGTTTGCTGTCTTGACTCGGTTGCCGCAGATTCTATGAAAAATCGTGCTTTTGTTTTATAAAAGTATAAGGTTTTTCGTGAATTTCATTCCTTCTCCAAATTGCCTGAACACTAATTTCTTCCATTTTGTTGAAAGATGCAGTAACCAGAAAATGCTTACACCTGCTCTTATCTGAAGGCTATAAAGTATGTAGGTAACATATGGGAAAAAAAGTTTAATATTAGATTGTTGGAAAAATGGTTGTGGTTGATCGAATATGCATATCCGACAACTTGAAGATCGATTTTGACACATGTCACGTGATCAGTGGTATGGCGGCAAATTGAAATAAGTTACTATGAAAAGTGGGTTAAGATGGCAAGATGCTCGGTAGCGAGGCGGTAAGATGCCGGCCTTCGAAACTTCTGCTTGCATTAGGCCAGGTTCGAATCCTGGGAATGGGAAAATTTTTCTCTATTTCATTGGAGTCGATAGGCAATGTAAATTGTCCAGATGCCAATCCCGACGTCTGGTGATTGCTTTGGAGTACGACTGACCACCCGGAGTGGGGTGCTGCAGGTTTTCCTACAGCTGAAAAGTGATTACGTCACCAAAACTCAGTAATACTGCCCCGGAGCGGCACGGCACATAATAATAATAGCCGTCCTCTACCCGCACAGGCTAGCCTTTGGGCTCTACACGCTACGAGTGTTTATGGGGGAGTATTATTATTATCATTGAAAAAGGAAATTTGAAAAAGTTGCTTAGAATTTGATTTTGTACTCATGCAGAGTTTCAAGCATCAATTCAAGAAAATAGAAAATATCAGTTCTTATAAAATATTGTAACGATTTCGAGACCGACCCTCGTCCAACTACAACATCATATCTGCTGGCCTATCGCCGAGAACAAGCTGGAATAAAATCGTTCAATTCTATACTGTTCGAAGAGCCATCTAGATGAAATGTTCTATACTCCAGAATAATCGAGAGAGCCTTGCGACTATATAACCACTGGGGGACAGTCAGAATTCAAAGTTAGTAACAGTTCCAGAGTTCGCTGATAGATAGCCACAGTAGAAATAAATTGAAATAGTTATTGAAGTAAATGTTTTAGTGAATAATTTTTGTAAATAGTGTTTTTTAATATATTAGGAAAATTAGTTAGTACAGTTTTACTACATTTGGCGTCAGAAGTGTGGATGTCTAAAATAAATAAGTGTTAAAGTGTTCGTCGCGTTGAAAAACTGATAAACGTTTATCGCGCCTAATAGACAGTTAGTGACCCGTTGAACATTTGAGTGCAAAGTGGACAGTTTTGCGCGTCGCGGGACAATAAACTGAAAACTGTGTGTGAAATAAATAATAGACTGATATCTCGGTAAAGACAATAAGAGACAAAATGTTTCCGAGAAGAGTTCACCTAGTTGACCTTAAAGTTAGTGAATTAAAGCAAGAGTTAGAGGAGCGTGAGTTAGAAACAACTGGAAAGAAGGCCATACTCCAGAAAAGACTTGCAGATGTACTGATTGAAGAAGGAGAAGACCCCGAAACGTTCTTATTCGAAGTTTCTGGAATTGATTTGAGTTCCATAATGAATAAACTCGAAGAAACTACTAAGTCTCTGAAAGACGAACTCCAACAAACTTCGATAAACTTGGAAGATAAATTTCTGGAAAATTCGAATAGTTTGAAGCAGGAACTTCAACAAAATTCGGTGAGTCTGGAAGATAAATTTCTACAAAATTCGAAGAGCCTGGAAGAAAAACTTCTAGAAAATTCGAATACTCTGAAAGAAGAACTTTCGAAAAATCTAGAAGAAAAGCTTGAAGAAAATTCACACATTTTAGAAGGGAAGCTTCAAGAAAATTTGCAAAATCTAGAAATGAAGCTTCTAGAAAACTCCGAAGGCTTAAAAAAGAACTTTGTGGTGTGGCGAATCGGTTAGAAGAAAGAATGGGAACTGTCGAGACAGAAATGGAAAAATTGAAAGAAACAATAAGTGATCAAGTCAAAGACGACATGGTGGAAGAAATCAAAAAAATCAAGGAAACTCTCAACGATTAAATAAAAGACGGAATCGAGACAGAAATCGGCAGAATAAAAGAAAAATTCAGTAAATTGGAAAAGCGAATGGATTCTGCGCACACCCCAGAAACTTACAACAAAAACCCAATGCTGGACCTGAGTATGAACCTGGAGGAAGTTCCAAAAGACGAAAAAGATTTTAAGGTCAGTACGGAACCAGGAAAGCTCTCATTGAAACCGCCTCAGTTTGACGGAAATACTCCATGGTCAAACTACCACCGACAATTCGAAGCTGCTGCCAAAGCAAATGGATGGAATGCTGGGGAAAAAGCTTTAGCATTGACACTGGCATTGCGTGGCAAAGCAACAAATATTTTACAAACGCTCACCGCTCAACAACAGGAAGACTGAACAGCTGGTAAAACACTTGGAACTTCGCTATGGCCAAGCCCACCTTGAACACGTATATCACTCACAGCTGAAGAACCGATGCCAGAAATCAAACGAATCGTTGCAAGAATTTGAAGCAGATATTGCACGCTTGGTTCGTCTTGCGTACCCAGCTACACCGGAAAATGTAATGGAGCGACTAGCGGTCCAGGCATTTTTGGATGGACTTCGTGACCAGGAAACCCGGCAAGCCCTAACACTAGCTCGCCCCGCACATCTCGTGGATGCATTGGCACGCGCTCTGGAATTCGAAGCAGCAAAGCAATCCTGCAAAAGCCAGAGTAGAGTCCGGATGATCGAGGAAGACCCACAACCACAGGAGCCCGCTAATATCGAAGCTGTCATGAGAAAATTAATGAAGGAAGTCCTGCCTGAAAGGAAACAAATAAGGTGCTGGAATTGCGGTAAAATTGGGCATGTGCGTAGCAAATGCCCAACTTTTAAAGAAGCGACACCGACACAGGAAAACTAAAGAAGGTCGATGAGGAGGGGCAGTCGTCGGCCTGTATCCAGCAAGCCCCAAATAGCAACGACAGAACAAAGGTGTTTTTGTAGACGGTCTCATCAACAACGAGCCTCGCACCATGCTGCTTGATACAGGTGCGACTAGGACAGTCCTTGGACCTACATTTGCCAAAACACCGGCAAGAATTGAATCGTCGAATTGGAAGCTACGCACAGTAACTGGAGAGCCGGCAACTGTGTATGGTGAACTTCCAATTGAACTGACTTTGGGCAGCACTAAAGTGGAACATCGGGCTCTAGTAGCGGATATCGAGGATGATGCAATCATAGGGATGGACATCATGAACTCCAGAGGGTTCGAGATGAATTTCAGAGACGGCGTTCTACGAGTGAAAGGAGAAGAGTTGGTGCTTCACGGGAGAAGTGAAGAAATGATTCTTGTTCTGCTGGCTGAAGATGTGAGCGTACCGAAGAGGGCTGAAACCATTTTGGAGGCTCGCCTGGATGGGGGTGCGAGCAATGGAAACGTGGTGATGTTCGAGCCCAAGCTCCATGATGAGAAAATTGGACGAGAAATCGCACTAGGGAAGATCTTGTTGCGAGTTGATAAATTTGTGCCGGTAAGGGTAATAAATGTCAATTATTACCCTGTGACTTTGAAGAAAGGAACAATTCTGGGGCACTGCTCGTCAATTTCCTCTGTGATAAGGAGTATACGCGGCACTGTTATTCAAGCCAGTAACATGCCAGCAGAATTGGAGAAGTTGGTTGCTATCTCGTCCAAGGACATGGGGCCAGCACAGAAGCCTAAACTGAGAGAACTAGTCAGGAAGTATCAGGACATCTTCGATACCGGAGTAGGCAGAGGCGGTAGAACAAAGATGGTTCAGCACAAGATAGATACTGGAAATGCCCGACCAATCAGGAAATCAGCCAGAAGACTTCCTCTCGCCAAAAAGGAGGAGGCTGACAAAATAGTCTGCGACATGGAGAAAGACGGAGTCATCGAGCCATCCGACAGTCCCTGGTCCTCTCCAGTCGTGTTGGTGAAGAAGAAAGATGGATCAACATGGTTTTGCGTAAACTACCGTCAACTAAACAACGTGACGAAAAAGGACAGCTACCCTCTCCCAAGGATAGACGACACGCTGGCTGGATCTACGATTTTCTCGACCTTAGATTTGAAGAGCGGATACTGGCAGGTAGAACTGGCCCAGGAAGATCGAGAAAAGACAGCTTTTACCATCGGCTCCGGATTATGGCAGTTTACAGTTATGCCATTCGGCCTCTGCAATGCTCCAGCCACGTTCGAAAGATTGATGGAGACGGTTTTGAAAGGACTATCATGGAAGACGTGTCTGGTGTATCTCGACGACATTATTGTGGTTGGCAGATCGTTCGAGGACCATGTAAAAAACTTGGAAGAGGTATTTCAGCGACTGAGAAGCTCCGGACTGAAACTGAGCCCTAAGAAGTGTCATCTGTTTCAAAAAGAAGTACGTTATCTCGGCCACGTTGTCTCTGGGAAAGGAGTGGCAGTAGATGAGCAGAAGATCAAAGCTGTTAAGGAATGGCCCGTTCCGAAAGACATTCACCAGCTTCGAAGTTTACTTGGCTTGTGCACTTACTATCGCCGATACGTGCTGGGATTTGCTAACATCGCAAAACCACTGACCAGGCTCACGGAAGGACAAACAAAGTTCCAGTGGTCAGATGAATGCCAAGATTCATTCAGGAAGTTGAAAGGAGCTTTGATCAACGCACCAATCCTGAGCTACCCCCTTCCAGACGGGAAATTCATTTTGGACACGGACGCTAGTAACGTGGGACTTGGAGCTGTCCTGTCTCAGATCCAAGAAGGACAAGAGGTCATCGGTTACTTCAGCAAGACCCTCAGTAAACCGGAGCGGAATTACTGTGTCACCAGGCGGTAACTGTTGGCTGTTGTCAAGGGAGTTGAGCACTTCTACAAGTACGTGTATGGACGAAGATTCCTACTGAGAACTGACCATGCAGGTCTCAAATGGCTCCTACAGTTTAAGAATCCCGAGGGCCAAGTGGCACGCTAGATTGAGAGGCTCCAGGAATTCGACTTTGAGATCGAACATCGGGCGGGGACCAGCCATAAGAATGCGGATGCCCTATCGCGAAGACCATGTCCAGACGACTGTTCGCACTGCCGACGAACAGAGGAAAAGGAGTCGACACTCTGCAGAACCACGGCGGTCGATGATAACTGGAAAGAATGCCCACAAGATCCAGAAAGACCAAGAGAAAGATCCAGATCTTGGTTTAGTCATCGGCTGGAAGAAGAGTGAGCGAAGACCGTCGTGGCAGGAAATAGCCAGTTGTTCTCCAGTCGTTAAAACTTACTGGGCCCAATGGAACTCTTTCACCTTAGACAATGGAGTCTTGCAGCGTGTGTTGGAGTCGGAGGATGGCGGGGAAGAAAGACGTCAGGTAGTAGTTCCCAGGAGCAGAAGACAGGAAGTGCTCCGAGAAATCCATGATGGGGTCACCGGAGGACATCTGGGAGTGACGAAGACTCTCCAGAAAGTTAGGCAACGGTTCCACTGGGCCAATTGTCAAGCTGACGTCAAGGACTGGTGCAGAAAATGTGCTTTATGCGCTGCCAGTAATGGGCCTCGAACAAGACCTAAGGTGCCGATGCGCCAGTACAATGTGGGCAGCCCATTCGAAAGGATCGCCATTGACATCGCTGGCCCGTTCCCACAATCTTAACACGAGTACATCCTTGTGGCGATGGATTACTTCAGCAAGTGGGCCGAAGCCTATGCCCTGCCCAACCAAGAAGCCATCACCGTTGCCGACGTCTTGGTAAAGAAGTGGATTTGTCGATTCGGTGTCCCGTTAGAACTGCATTCGGATCAAGGCAGGAATTTCGAGTCAAACCTGTTCCAGGAGATGTGTCAGATGCAGAACATCCGGAAAACGAGGACCACAGCTCTACATCCGCAGTCCGATGGAATAGTGGAGCGGATGAATAAGACGATAAACCGCCACCTGTCCAAGGTAGTCTCTGACCACCAGAAGGGTTGGGACCAGTACCTCCATCTGTTCCTGATGGCGTATCTTTCCGCATTTCATGAGTCAACCGGTCAAACCCCTGCTAGTGTTATTATGGGCCGAGAGCTGCGACTTCCATGTGACCTGAAGTTTGGGACGCCACCAGGACAAGACACTGCGGGAGATGACTACGTCAGCAAACTGCGACAGAGAATGGACGACATCCATGAACGGATCCGTTTGAACATCCAGAGTGCCAGCGACAGAATGAAGGAGACCTACGACATCAAGGCGGATGCTGGTGGATATCAGACAGGTGACCTTGTCTGGCTATACAACCCTAAACGTCGCCGTGGACTATCACCGAATCTTCGGAACTCGTGGGAAGGTCCATATAAGATCATGAAAAGGATAAACGACCTCGTCTACCGCATATATAAGCCACCACGAGGAAAACCTAGGGTAGTCCACTTCAGTAGGTTCTTCCCTTACGCCGGAAACCACGATCAAGACCGCACAGTCAGATCACCGGAGGACGAAATGACGTTTCAGAGGTTCATGTCCCTGTACTCGAACGGACAGAAAGTTCAATATGGGGTAACCCGAGAGGAGTCACGAGATCTTTTCAAGGTGCCTGCTGATTACGCGTTAGCTCACTGTGTGGCAGAAGATCTCCAAATGTCCAGAGGCATTGCAGTAGTTTTCTACAAGAATTTCGGTCGAATCCAGGAACTGAGATAACAGAACCCGGAAGTTGGAGGGGTGTTACAGCTGAGGAAAGGCCAGAGAAACATCTACTATCTGGTTACCAAGAAGCGTTCTCGAGATAAGCCGACTTATGAAGATGTTTGGAAGAGCCTTACGAGATTGAGAGACACGATGCTGGACCAGAATATTGTAGACCTGGCAATCCCAAAAGTGGCCTGTGGGCTTGATGGGCTGGACTGGAGAGTTATAAGAAGCATGTTGGAGACAATATTCAGATCCAGCGGCATCAACATTCTGGTGTGCTGCAACCATCTTCTTCGACCCAACTTGAAGACTGTGGAGTGCTACTTCCATCGAACGTCCAGGTGCAGATATGGAGAATCTTGCAGATATCTTCACACTCCAAGAATGACGTTTCGGGGCGAAACGTCTTTAAGAAGGGGGCAATGTAACGATTTCGAGACCGACCCCGAGACCGGCCCTGATCTAATTAATCATGCACCCTCGTCCAACTACAACATCATATCTGCTGGCTTA
This sequence comes from Chrysolina americana, assembly GCA_958502065.1. NCBI lineage: Eukaryota > Metazoa > Arthropoda > Insecta > Coleoptera > Chrysomelidae > Chrysolina > Chrysolina americana. The sequence goes on from OY293420.1 coordinate 38,237,419, forward strand.
TCGCCGAGAACAAGCTGGAATAAAATCGATCAATTCGATACTGTTCGAAGAGCCATCTAGATGAAATGTTCTATACTCCAGAATAATCGAGAGAGCCTTGCGACTATATAACCGCTGGGGGACAGTCAGAATTCAGAGTTAGTAACAGTTCCAGAGTTCGCTGATAGATAGCCACAGTAGAAATAAATTGAAATAGTTATTGAAGTAAATGTTTTAGTGAATAATTTTTGTAAATAGTGTTTTTAAATAAATTAGTAAAATTAGTTAGTGCAGTTTTACTACAATATTTTCCGATCTCTTTATAGATTTAATTTACTTTCTTCTGAAGCTTGACTGAAGTGGAACGTATTCCGATGAAAATGACAGAACTTTCTCATTTTCTCCACATCATCAAAACACTAAATAAAAAAAATGTTGTCTGTTACATTGGTTCATATGTGACAGTTATATCAGAATTTGACGACTATTTTTGTTCATTTAATTGAAATCACGTTTTGATTATGGTCGATGAGCGTTTCTTTTCTCAAATAAACTTGGAAAAAGTGCGTCAAATTGAAGAGGCTTATAGTTTTCAATTATAATCGGGACTTGATTATAGGGAAACATCCAATGTTGTCAGATTGCCATATGATTCGTGGAATTCTGATGTAACTGTTGGATACGAACCAATGTAACAGCAAGGGTCATGGCAAAACCAATGTTTTCAATTTAGTTTGGTGGTGGTGTGGATAAAATGAGAAAGTTATATTATTATTGGAATACAAACAATACACTACTTACAGTCAAGCTATTTAGAAGAAAAAAATTAGATATTCGTAAAGAGTACGAAAAATATAAAAAAATACGACTATGACATTTTTTAAGCAACTTTTGCGAATTCCTTTTTTTGAAATATTGGCATCTTATCCACTTTTGATCTCTTCCAATAAATTTTTTTGTATTTGCCGCCGTACCAGTCGAGGTGATCACATGACATGTGTCTAAATCAATTTTCAGGTTGTCGAACATGCACAATCGATCATCCAAATAATTTTTCCAATACTCTCATATAAACCTGATATGTTACACACTTTATGGCAGGCACTGTATATCGAATGTTCGTTTTATAACACATTATAACATTCAGTTATTAATCGGTCGCCGCCATAACTATTTCCAAGATGTGTGCAAGCATTTTTGTAAAAGCCATTTTTTTCTTTTGATAAAGAATTTTCTTCGATTAATAATTTATTGTAATGAAACATTCTCTTCCTCAAGAACACACATGAGGGTGCCTGTAGGCATAGCCTGTGCGAGTGAGGGACGGATCTTTATTACTTACTAGTTGCCCCCTTCCTCGGTATGGTGTATATGACCATCTTTATATAGCTGTCATAGAATATGTCCAAAACAAAACAACTGCTAACCTAGCTAATGTACCGACGGATATGGAATTATAATATGTTTGAGGGCAAATATGCAAAGAATAATAACTGAAAAAAAATCTGCAAGGCTTTCTAAGACAAATAGTAGGACTACCCCTGATACAAACAGACGACTAACTGCAAACTGGTTTCTGAAATGCCTCTGCCTTATGGACTTCGCGTGCTTTTGATGGTAGCATACAGGTGGTGATAACGAATGCAACCTTTGATGAGCCAAGGTGTACTGATGAGGAAAAAATATCGAAACCGGTCTGCAATTGGTCGTTTTGGTATTTGTATCAGAAATCTCTTGCTATTGCTAAATGTTTTGTTCCTGTCAGTTATGGAACTTAGTACATATTTCTGGAGCAGATATGATTAAGTATTCGTCGAGATACCAGCCTGGGAAGTAGTTGTTTTTTGTTGAACGAATATCTTCGTAAATTAGTGGACGAATTCGTGGAAAATTAGGGAGTTTAGGCCGGCTCTGTTCGCTAATTATCTGACCTCGGCTTGTAAACAACGCATCTCTGCTGGCTAACGGTTCAACCATGACTCATGAAGGAACGAGAACTAGCTAGAATGGAATCGTCGCTTGGGAGTGTACGAGAGCCATGTGAATGGGTCGCCGTATAGTCTCGATAGGTCAAGAACTGTAAAAGGAATCTGCTTGTCGGTATATAAGACGCTCGGCATGAGATGGCGGAGAGAGTCGTAGAGTTGCAGTTGCAGATATAGTTCGAGAGTTCCCAAATAGACAGCGACAGTTGAAATAGTATAGTGAAAGCAACGGTTTAAGTAAATTATTGTTTAAGAAGAGTTTTAAATAAATTTGCGAAATTAGTAAAGTGTATTTTCACTACACTATTAACTATCAGCCAGCTAACTGAGACTCTCAACTGAACATTTAAAAACCGGCCCTAAATCAGGTCGACTCTCATCGCCATAAGACGATCAGCTGAATTTATTGTTAACAATGCAAAATTATCACTCAACACTTACCAATTGGTCTCTAATTTCAATATACCAGCGTTGACAGCCACACAATTCTGAAAAAAGCATAGCACCATCTTTATAAGGTAAAACTCGTATCGAATCTGTAGCTGCCTAAGGACGACTTCAATCGGCGAAATCAATTCTGCGAGCACATGCTACAGTTATGCAATAATAATAATAACTACTTTGTTTTAAACCACTATACAGGCAAGACTGCTGTTTTTGCTCTACCAAGAATCCTCGATCGATGGATAATGGCGTTCTTCACTCTTAATTTCCAGAAGGTGAATTTGTGACGTGGCATAGTTAACAGAGGAATCCTAAGTCCCTATTTATTAAACGTTACACTAACTCGTATAAGATTTTGGTTTTTCTCCGATACGACCATATTCCTGCACTAACAATTTTATATCCAGATGTAGAGAAATCCGAGTTTCTGAGGAATGTTTTTTCTTTTAACAATATGACGTTTCTCCCATTACTATTGGTATTGGTATAGAATGTTTAAAATCAATTTATTCGTCTTGGCGTCAGACAGTGCCAACAATTTCATTAAATATTTTGATAGTACAAAATATTTTTGCTCATGATTTTATTTTATTAATGCATCTTGGGCAGTATGGCGTGGCCGGTAGCTCGGCGGATTAGGTCTCTAGCCGTGGAACTTCTGCTCGCATGTGACCGAGGTTTGAATCCACAGTAAGCAAAAATTTTTAAGTGTTTCGTTAGGTGGCCACAAGCCTCTTTGTTAAGCAAGTGTGGTGTGAAATGTCATACCCGACATATGGTGCTTTCTTGGAGTGCACACCGACCACCCGGGGTGGTGCTATAGTTTTTCTGAGTATTCCTACAGCTAAGAAGTGAATACACCACCAAAAATCAGTGAGTTGCCCCAAAACGCCAATGCAACTAATAATAATAGCCATCCGCTAGGCGGCTCTACCCGCACAGGCTATGTCTTGGGGGTACACTCTATGCGTGTTCATGAGGGAGTATTATTATTATTATTATTGTAGTATATAATTTGTCATATAATGAAAAAAGGTGTACCTAACAAATTATAGTAACGCTTTCTTGGACAATGGAGCTTATAGACTCGAAGAATAAAAATGGTATAAGGGTAAAAACGGCAATAAAAGTACAGTTAAAAAAAAGTTAAAAGTAAAGAATAAAATTAAATTCATAAAACAGTGAACCTTAAACAAGCCAGTGAATCAACTCCCGGATTAATCAATATAAAATCCTGAATCAGCTGAAAGCAGTATGCTTGGAGCCCCTGAAGAGTGAAATTGACGTTGTTTCGGGTAGTTTCTAATTCCTGAATGTTATTCACACTAAAGGCAGGCGCTTCGATAGGTTTATTTCTGCGGGGGAACTTCACTTCCTAGGGGTGTACTTAGTAGTAGAATTCTTTATAAATTGGTTTAATCTAGTACTACGGCTTTCATTATCTGAGAAAATACAGTTGAGAGGGGAGTACTGTCCCTTATCGACGCTGGAGAAAAACTAGAATACAGTCTCTAAGATAGGAGTTTGACTGCTTTCCTGAATAGAGAGTTATTCAGATCTAATGTACAGAGGTAGATGATTGTACGTTTTCCACCAAGGTAATATATGAAGTCTTTGGTGATATTTTTGGTTGGCACTCACTGGGAGTTAAGTGTGGCTGTTCCGGGTGTTAAATTGGTAGAAGACACAGCATAGTTCAATATATGCTTATTTGTTTGCAAAACAAATTCCAATATAAAGAGTGCAGTAACAGTTGAAATATTATTGTTTATAAAAAAGGCTATACAAGATTCTCTACCTCCAAAGGCCTCTAATTTTTCATCAATTGTCACACATGTTCCAACTATACATATAATGTTTCTTACATTTATCGACAAATTCACCGAAAACATGTCTTATTGGAACCAGTTTATCAAGTGATTTTCTAAAATCTCGTGTTTCCCAATTATCATTCTTACCATGTATCCTCTTCGGGCGGGCTCAATGCTCTCATAGCAATGCAGAAGACCGTCCCTTAGTTCATCCGTCCACTCAAAGCGTCCGTTTTCATTGCGGTCGTTATAAAGTGTCAATCTATCATTACCTACTACCTTGCCTATGACCCATATTCCGAGGCAGTCGGTTGGGCCGATTGTGGGGGCATCTTCCTCGTTCATCGTGAACCGGGGGGTTAGCCTAGTATACCCACGGCCGACATCAGAAAGAAGGAGCATTCGCTCCAGGGCTCGCCATGGCTGCCGGTCCGGTTTTGCACCGGTTGCTCAGGCAAGTGGAATATCCCAGTCAGGCCCTGTCTCCGGAGCTCCGATACAACCCGAGGGCGCGCTGGTGTGTCTTAACCCCAGTAAACACTCCCCACGTCCGTGGGGTGAATGATTACTTGGTCCTAGAATCATGTGCCCCGAGTAAACGGAGTGAACCAAGAATTACGGCCTTCATGCATTCTTATTATTTATTATTTTTATTATTATTAATGCTGTACCCAGAATTTTGTTTCGTGGCGGGGTTGAAACAATTTTTCTCATAAAACGTTACGAAGAAGTAGAAAAGTATTTTATAATTGGTAATTATAGTATTTTTTCATTTGGGAGGCTTCATTTCAGCTATACACTGCCCATCTTTACATAGCTGCAGTGATTCCAAAATATTTTAGATGTGGTCCTTAGGTTAACATTTAGATTCTACTTCAGCATTTGGCATGTGATAACAAGACTCCAGAATAATTCTAACTACAAAAATCAAAAATTCAGATTCGAAAAATCTTACCATTTCTAATAAAAAATACTCTTAATACTGAATGAATGATTATCAACAAGTACTCGTATCTTCTCCTTTATATGTTTTGTTCATAGAAATCCAGTGGATAATTTCTAATAATTTTTTTTTTTCAGCTGTCATTGGAGGAGCTGTGGTTGGATTATTGTGTGCTATATTAGTAGTAATGTTCATCGTATACAGAATGCGTAAAAAAGATGAAGGGTCATACGCCTTAGGAGAACCCAAACAGTCCCCAAATTCCAATTCTTACAGCAGAGCTACAACAAACAAAGAATTTTATGCCTGAAAATAGTGTTATGATGATATTGGACGATTATATTAAGAGTCTGCAAATCGCTCATCTGAAAGGCTCAGGCAGACGTTAGGGACTGAATCTTCTGCTTATGTAGTGAAGCTTCAATGTCAAATATGAATATTTACAAAACAAACTGGTTATAAAAAACGCACAGAATGCTGTATCATGTTCTTTTTAAACAGTATCTAAAATTAATCCGTTTCGACTATTGTTTCTCTATTCCCTAAAAGTTGATTTCATACAGATTGGGTCTTCTATGCCAAAAACTGCCAACAGTGTGAGTGGATAATCGAGTTATAATTTTGTTTTCAAATTGTTTCAATCATCTTATATTCTTTGGATGTATATATATAAATGTAACAAAAGAACTAAATGTTTTACGTCCATTTTGATTTTGAGTATATAGTACAATTATCTATATCAAATTTCAAGTTCTTGTGGAAAATACTTCAGTTTGATATTTGTCTTAGATGGAGCGATATGTGTTTGAACAATGTACTATATGCTCAAATTATACTTAAAGGTACCTATTAAATATATAGTAATAATTAAAGTAATAATATAACACTAGATCTTAGGGATGAAATGTAATAAGTTATTTCGGGCGGGATTTTACATATGCTCATTATAGTGCAGCTTTGTACACATAATAATACTAAAAGTACATTCCCTTTAGCGTATTTTTACTGATATTTTCGAAATAGACTGTAGAAATTTATCTGTTTGGCCTGAAGAAATATTCTTCATCTGGTTTTATTGGAAAGTAATAAAATCTCTAAAATATTGCCCAACACTGAAAAAATGATTTTAGTGTGTAATTGCAAAGGCAGCTGTTTTAGTGAAAACACCTTGGCAACTTTAGTTCTTTACTCGAAAATATGGCAACTTTCTTTACTCAACAAGATGGCAACTTTTGTAATTGTAGTGTTCATGCTGTCAAATATCAAGGAAGAAAGCTGGAATTTCAAATTGAGACATGATAATCCGATAAAAATTTTGTTTTGATGGTAAAAAGATGTATATCTTTTTTCATAACTAGATTACCAGTCTCTTTGATGAATATTTTGTGTACTTGAATGGTTACCACTGGATTCACCCCAATAAAAATTATTGAAAATGAAAACTAAACAAGCCTCTGCAGTGATCTTCCTCAGTACCCATTTTTAATGAAGATTTTATTTTGTGTACTATTGGAATACGTAATGTAATACATTTGGTGATTCAAATTTTCTAATACAATATCATTCTGAATATGCTGTCAAACTAACTGTTGGAAGAAATATCTATGCATGTATCTATCTACCACTCTTCATATTTGTATGTGTACAATGGTAATCTGAAACTTGTACAGAAAAGCACATAAATGTTATAATGTTGATTAAGAAATAATTGGTATGTGGAAACTTGAAATAAGGAAACCAGTTGAGTGTCAAATTTATTGTTTTCAAAGCAGGAAAAATAATGTTTTCACCCGAAATTATTTAGCTTTGCACTCTGTTGTTTTCCTGAAATTAAGAGCGTTCCAATTACATGTTAGGAAATCCTTATTGATCAAATTTGATTAATGTAATGGTAGTATTCCAAAATTAATGTTGAACTTTCTAGTTATTCTTACAAGTTGACTGCTGGCCTAAATCCTTTTTACACTGTCAAAACATTCACTATTTGAAATGACAGATTTGAGAGTATACTCACAGGAAATTAGGCGAAGGTGTACTGCTAATACTGAAATATGTTTTCAATCAATCTATTTTTGCGGCTTGACGTTTCGTTAATATAAAATATTTATTTTATTTTGTTACATTTGAAACAAATATTTTCTGTAACTTCTTAGCGTTTCGTTATGTTTTATGATTCATTTCGAGCGTTGTGAACTCCTGCTATTGGGGTGGGAGTCTGAGGTCAAGTCTGATATTTCTACCCCTCACTCGTTTGAATTGCTCTTTAGATCAATAGTCTACAAATGTAATGATAACGCATAACATCTGTGAAGTAATCATCAGCTAAGATGTGCTATAAATTACGATATGAGCAAATTCATTATTTATTTAACCATTTTATGTTATATACTATTAATGTTATAATTAATATATCAACGATATATACTTACTACAATAACTTTTTTTATTAAATTGATAGCTATTCAAGATTAAAGTGTATAGTATTAGAATAATGTTGTACAATCCAGTTGTAAATAAATAAAGCCCCAAATTATCTGTTTTTTATTTCAGTATCCAATTAAGTTGCCCATCTAAATGCCATTAAATTTCAATATGAATTTGTATGTATTGGCTACGTAACGAGGTGTTGAAATGATAGTGAAACAATTGCACGGTGCTGGAAATGGTATGCCAGGAATCTACCGAGTCTCATTCTTCATAAATAAGATCGGTGATGTTTCGCTTCATTTTGTTATTGAGAATGAGTAAGTGAAAAGTTGTACAGTAACTCGAATGTGTCAACAGTACAGAACAAAATGAGGATTCAACCAAAGTTTGAGTTTTGACAAAAAATAACCAGCATATGAAACGAATAATTCCGACCGTGTCGAAGGGTCCTTTTCTTGAAACATTCCTACAGAGTGGGGAATATTAAGTCAATATTTTACAGAAAATACTACTTTCTTGGTTAATACCACGGCGGACATTGAACTACATCTGACAGGAGATTTGTGCAATATATTTGCCACGAGGAAAAGTTGATGAGTCATGAGTTATGTGCTGTGAAAGTGAAAACAATGCATCAAGTGCTAACTCAATCTAAGAAATAGAAACTCCCCAAACATCAAAACTACATCAATTTCACTCGACTCATGTTTCACCAATAAAGTTGGCATCTTCAGGTGTTGAAGCTCACTAATCATACCTGCTCTACCATACAACTACTTATCTTAGAGGCTAATTGCATATCCACACATGCCTTCCTACATGAAATCATCTACTCTTTTTTGTTTTCCTAATTTTGACCTACTTATTTTGCAATTGTGAATTCTAGTTGTTTGCCTATTTTTTTTTTAATTTAACCTGCTCTATATTTCAACCACCTTGTTATGGATTTAATGACAATTTCTGTGAAACGGATGTCTTGTAGCAATTCAATTCGCCTACAATAATAAATAATTATTCAATGCTAATTACGAAATCAGATGACTTTGATAGTGGTTTCTGCAATTGTTATAGTTATATTTGGAATAACTTCCTTATTACTGATGGTAACCTTTATTGTTTCCAACATTTAGATGTCAGGAGTTCTAATAAATAACGAATAAATGAGTGTCGGTATCTAGCAAAACAAAGTTCTGCGAGGAATTAGAAAAAGGATATCTTTTTACTGCAAAGACGATAAGCAGGAATATTAAATATACGATTTTCTTCGTGAAGAATGGGGTATTCAGTGTTGGTGTTGATAACTTTTAAATATATTGAGACATCTGTTTTCCCTTGGAAGGATAAAATTTTGAAAGTTACTGTGTTATTTAGGGAATTTTCTGCCAATGGATTACGGTATTCAGGAATTTTGGTTTTCCGAAATAACTTCTCTCTGTTCCACCACGCCCACTCTACACCTACGAAGATTTTGTAGTCGACTCCATTCAAAATCCGAGGAATTATTGAATAGAAGCTATTGTATTTGACATGCAAATACTAGATTTTATAAAACAACATCAATACTGTATGTTACCACAATATATAACAGTCCTCCCTTTCAGTTCAATCTTATTTGAATTAATATTGAAGACGATCTGGAGGATTCCGTTGCCGTGTAGGACGATATGATGACTGTACAGGTGAAGTTTCGTGTCGAACTCTCGGTTGTAGTGGGAACGGAACAGGACTCTCAATTTCCTTCCTTGGAGCGGTGAACTTTGATCCAGTAGACATTGTTTTATCATCTGGTTTATGTGTCTGTTAACGAGAAGACCAGATTGGGTTTTCAGCCGATACATGACAGAACCGGATAAAGTATTCACTGTGGTTTGAATCCATTTTGGACCAGTACCAAAATTCATGGCGTACACGACGTCTCCGACCTTGAAACTTCTACCCTCATTGCTAGCTCCGGCCTCCTCCATTCTCATTCTAATGCAGTCAGGGTGTAGACGATTAAATGGAGTTTCCGAGACATGAGCAGATGCTATTGCAGCAAGAATCGAGCCAATTTAGTCTTTACGTTGCGTTCAGATAATTTCAACAGTGCCTCCTTTGTCACCTGCAATCTCAATTGTGAAGGCAACTAGAAATAGACAATCACAAGGTAAATTTATATCCTGTTTTCGCTGCAATAACAATCATTCGCCAGACGATTGTGGATTTAAAAAAAAAGCTGCATGTAATTTCTGCAGAAACGTTGGTCACATTGAGAGAGCTTCATGAAAGAGGGGCGACACCACTTGACGGAAGACCATAAAACTAATAATGAAATATGGTGGATTACGTAATCCAGTCCCACCGCAATTGTGTCGAACTAGCCTTCGCTGATGATTGGCAATGACCATGAAACCGGTACGGAGGTATTCCCCCAATTGAGTCGAAAAATAATTTCAGCTTTGATATTTGAAATGCATTGCAAAGTGGTTCTTGTAGAAAACTTTGCCAAGTATTAAACAAATATAATTCAATGGTCGTAGGGGGCAGTAGTTGTTTTTTGTTGAATACTTGCCGACGACTTTACCTATTGTATAGGTTTTATTGCGGAAGACTGGATTACGTAATCCACCATATTTCAACATTGAGAGAGCATGTATTTCAAAGAAAAGAAAGCAGAAACAAAGTTAGTGAGCAAAAATCTGTTGACGTCGATGACACTGACATTAGTTCTAGACAGGACAGTTCAATGTATGTTCAGGGTGATTCTGTCAATCCTGGTTATAATATTATCTACAGGGTGGATAGAGGAAAGGCTTTCTATTTAAAGATATGCGTAGAAATTAATGAAAAAGAGGTGATAATGGATATCGATAGTGGAGCAGCCTATTCCATGATTGGAAAAGATACTTTTCAGAGTATTTTTGCTGACAGAATACCTCCCTTACAAAAAAAGTCGTTTATTCTTCGAGATTATCAGAAGAATGAAATTCAAACGTTGGGATTATGTAACGTAATTGTAAAGTATAAAAGAATTGTTGCAGAGCTGCCAATAATTGTTTCTGGTACGAATACTGCTAATTTATTAGGAAGAAACTGGTTTCCTTCATTGCATATCAGTATTGCTGGAATTAATCCCGTAGAAAATCTATGTCAAGTTCATGCCAATCAGATTTTCGAAGAATTTGAGGATGTATTTGCTGAGGGTTTAGGCAATTTTTGAGGACCTACTGTATCTTTAGACTTATTCCCCTGAAAGCTCGTCGAATTCCTTTTGCTATGAAGCCGTTAGTAGAAGAAGAGTTGATCAATCTTCAGAATCAAGGCATATTGGAACCGATTGATCATCCAAGATAGGCAACTCTCATAGTACCGGTAGTTAAATCGGACAAAATAATACGGATTTGTGGTTACTATCAACAAGACATTTACCCCATTCCATCAGTTCAAATTCTGGCTACTTTGGCAGATGGAAAAATCTTTGCAAAATTAGATTTGAGGCAAGCTTACCAGCAATTGACAGTTGATGACAAAAGCGCTGAAGCTCAGACTTTGATCACTCACAAAGGTGCTTTCAAAGTAAAACGTCTTCAATTTGGAATTTCTACAGCTTCTCAGATTTTCCAAAGGTTCATTGATGGAAGATTTGTTGATATACCAGGAGCACTGCCATATTTCGATGATATCCTGGTTGTTGGAACAACATTGAATGAATTACTGGATCGTATTAGAACTATTCTTAGCCGTTTCAGAGAGGATGGAATCAGACTTCGGAAAGACAAATGTTTGTTATTTGTTGATGAAGTGAATTTTTTGGGATTCAGAATTTCCTCTAGAGGTATTCAGCCAACAAACGAGAAGGTGAAAGCAATTATTGAAACTTCTACCCACATTGCTAGCTCACAACCGAATGCAGAATATCAAACATAGCTGGGCCACAGACACTTAGGAACACAGCACGTTTCTTATCATTATCAGTAATTCCATTGGCCTGGAGAAAGAATTTGAATCTTTCCACGTAATTCTTCCATTTCAACGGTTCCTTTGAATTGAAATGTTCGATCGATCCAATACTAGTCGTTGTGCGGCTCAATAGGTACAGATTACCTTTTCCACTCGACTGCGCCAATTATTGTATTTGGGAAAGGTTCTAGGAAGGTATTCTATAGAGATATCCAAATTACGTGACATATCGTGAAATATCGAATGATATTTCCACCACTTGACATGCAAATACTAGATAACAATTTTATAAAACAACATCAATACTGTATGTTACCACAATATATAACGGAAGCTAATATCTCTATACCACCAAATACAAAAGAAAGCAACCCTTGTGCAAGGTAAGTGATCGTTATGATTTTTTTGTTGTTTGAAGCTGTTTTTTCGCTCTGGATTCAATGATGTTACACGTATGAGTTTCAAAAAGTTTCGGGTCCTTTTTGGACATCATCATGACTGTTTTTCACCAATCATTTAGTATGTTGACCCAAACTTTCAATTCACTTTAGAACTATAGTATATCTAATTTCACCCTTTTTTCCAATTCTGGAGTACTCAACATTTAAAAAAAAACGACATTCAGAAATAGAAATACCTAAGAAATACTGCATTCTTTGGAACAGCTCTGTATATATAAAATTATCATAGTTGTTGGAAAACGAAATGGAACAATTTTGAGGCCAGCCCTGTTCGCCTAATTAATTATCACCCTCAACTTGTAGATAAACAACGTTTGCTGGCTAGTGGATCAACAACGATGACTCATCGCCGAGAACTAGCTCGAATAAAATCGGTCGCTTCTATCCGCTTCGAAAGCCATCTGTATGAGTCGTTCTATAGTCCCGATAAATCGAGAACTGTGAAAAGAATCTGCCTGCGGGTATATGGGGCGCTCGACAGGATAGGGCAGCAATAAGTAAGACAGTGATACAGAGAGTCGCAGATATAGTTAGAGAGTCCGCAGATAGTGACTTTGAAGATAAATTGAAATAGTGACTGGGAAATAAATTATTGTTTAATACGAGTTTCAAATAAATTAGCAAAATTAATTGAGTGCATTTTTACTAAACTGGTGTCATAAGTCGGATATTAAAAATAAATAAGTGTTCGCCGTGTTAAAAACTGACATTTATCGCGCCTAATAGACTAGTGACCCGTTGAACATTTAAGTGTGTGCAAAGTGGACAGTTTTGCGCGTTGCGGGACAAAAAACGTATTGTGTTGAATAAATGATAAACTGATATCTTGGTTAAAGACAATAAAAGACAAAATGTTTCCGAGGAGAGTTCACCTGGTTGACCTAAAAGTTAGTGAATTGAAGCAAGAATTAGAGGAGCGTGAGTTATAAACAACTGGAAATAGGACCGAACTCCAGAAAAGACTTTCAGATGGACTGATTGAAGAAGGAGAAGACCCGAAAACGCTTTTATTCGAAGTTTCAGGAATCGACTTGAGTTAGATTCGGAATAAACTCGAAGAAACTACTAAGTCTCTGAAAGACGAACTCCAACAAACTTCGATAAACTTGGAAGATAAATATCTGGAAAATTCGAATACTCCTGAAAGAACTTTCGAAAAATATAGAAGAAAAGCTTGAAGAAAATTCGAAATATCTAGAATATCGTATAGTTTAGAAGATAAATTTCTAGAACATTTGAAGAACTTGAGAGAAGAACTTCTGGAAAATTGAAATGGAAGAAGTTTGTGGTGTGGCAAATCGATTAGAATAAGATAGAATGGAAAGTGTCGAGGCAGAAATCGAGGAAATAAAAAGTGGAATCGAGACAGAAATCGGCAGTATAAAGGAAACAATCAAGTAAGTTAACAAAGCAAATTGATACTGCGCCCACCAGAGAAACGACCAACAAAAATTCAATGCCAGACTTGAATTTGGAGTTGGATAAAGTCCAAAGAGACAAAAGATTTCAAGGTCAGTACAGAACCAGGAAAGTTCTCATTAAAACCGCCTCAGTTCAACGGAAATACTCCATGGGCAAACTACCGACAACAATTTGAAGCTGCTGCCAAAGCGAACGGATGGAATTCTGGGGAAAAAGCCATAGCATATTGACACTGTCATTGCGTGGCGAAGCAACAAACATTTTCCAAACCCTCACCGCCTAACAACAAGAGGACTATAATAATAATAATAATAGTCTTTATTGGAAAACAAAAAGATAGTTTGACCAAAAGGCGAAGTTCAAATCTGAAGTGCAAAACACTGCAGTTTTGTTCTCCCACTTAACCCACAAAAGCCACTTTTTCTAGTGGTAGTATTTAGAATAAATTAACAATATCACTCAGGAAAAAAGTGGCGGATTTATAATAATTATAGACATAATAGATAATTCAGAAAGGTACAAATAAATATATATCATTGCTATATTCTAAACCGTAATAGATACAAAGACGATTAAATGGGAAAAAATGTAACTATTGTGGTGAGCAGTACATTGGTGAGAGAAAATCTACGGGGACTCTCGCCCTTCCCGACTTATACAGGGAAAACTAAAAATGCTGTTTTCGGTTTTTTACGAATAGAATGGTTATTTCAGAAAATATAAAAGAATGAAAGAGGAAAGTTTTATTGTATTCAAAATGTACTAGAACAACGTAATGATAAATTTTTAATTAAACGTAAAAAACCGAAAACAGCATTTTCAGTTTTCCCTGTATAAATTGTGAAGGGCGAGAATCCCCGTAAATTTTCTATGACCAATTTACTGCTCACCACAATAGTTACATTTTTCCCCATTCAATCGTCTTTGTATCTATTACGGTTTAGAATATAGCAATGTTACCACATGATAAAAGAAACGGCCTGTATATATAAAATGGCTCCAAAATTGGAGCCGAAACGTCGAATTTCAACAAATTCTAGATGCGGTTCAACCCGAACTTTTAGTTCATATATATATATATAAAATCAGCTGGGGACTTCTCGGGTTTGCGGTCTTTTTACCAATAAAACTCATTCGTTCTATATCTCAACATTTCGCTAATCTTTATTAGCTTCTTCAGGAGAGAAAAGCTACAAAAAACATGTTAGGAATTTAGAAAAATCAAACCAAAAATTATACAACTGTTCCACTTACAATCATAGAGTCGGTAATCCTATTGTGTTCATTAGTGTTCTGGGGAGCTGCGAAATATTCATCAACACCAACTAGGTAATATCCATTACTAACTGAAACTTTAGCTATGGGACACCGGCTTATATATCACGCAGGTAACCAAAAATCTAATGACCAGTAGGTAAAAATGAAAAAAAATAAAAAATTAAATATATAAAAGGTACACCACATGTTTACCAATAACAAAAAATTAAATTGTGTTTAAAATGTTACTGTATATGTTGTTTAACTGATTTGTGTCGGTCTTGTAATTTACTGTGTTGGGTTTTTTGTTTATATGGTACATCTCAAGGAAGAGTCTAGTTTTTTGATTATTAATTTTTTCCAGGATTTTGACATTAGAGTAGTCAAATTGGTGTCCGGTTTTTTGTGAGTGATCAACAGCTGCACACGAGTTTTTGCCTAACCGGACATCGCTCTTGTGTAAAGCTATTCTTTGTTTCAGCCATTGCGAAGTCTGACCCACATAACACTCATCACATGCACCACACGGAATTTCGTATATTACGTTACTGTTAAGCGAAGTTGGAGTCTTATCCTTGACTTTTGAAAAAATATTTGCAATTTTTGTGTTATTATATATAGCTATTTTTTTCTTTGGGAACTCCTTGAAAATATTAGTAATTTGGTAGGATAATTTGTCAACAAAAGGAATTGATTTGTACTTAAACTGTATGTTGCATTCTTCAGTGGGACCGTCATAGAAATTGGAGTTGTATATTAGTTTTTTTAAGATGTGCCTGGGGTAACCGTTCATAGTGAAGATATCAAAGAGTTTGTTTAGATTCTGTTGTAAAAGAGTTTCATGGCAAATGTGAGTGATTCTGTTTCTCATGGCAATGACGGTGTTATACTTTTGGTTTTTGGGGTGATTGGATGCGAAATTGATGAACCTACCGGATGCCGTTTCTTTTTGGTACCAGTCCAAAATTATCTGATTGTCCGCAAACCCGAGAAGTCCCCAGCTGATTTTGTAAAGTTCGGTCGAGAATACATCCCTACTATATATATATAACAAATTCTAGACGCGGTTCGACCCGAACTTACGCACTGACGACAACTTACTTAGGTTCAATATAAATATACAGTGTGTCTCACTTTTCATGGAAGCACCCCCGTAAATTCCGTCCGTAATTATTGAGGTAAAATTATGAAACTCGCAGAACTGATGAAAATGCTGGAAATGCATCTACTGGCTCAATAGTGTTGGCCTAAGTGATATACACTGTCTGCCATTCGCGATGGAACAACCCATTTTTACGGTGAATCATACTAGGGGGCAAAATAGGCTGAAAATTCTTTCAGATTCGTGATAAATACCCCCAAATAACTATAGATACACTTTTTTCCTGAAAAAATTTCACTCCTGAAAAATTCAAATTTGTCTCACTTTTCATAGAAGCACCCCCGTAACTTCTGTAATTATTGAGGTAAAATTATGAAACTCGCAGTACTGATGAAAATGCACCTACCGGCTCAATGGTGTTGGCCTTAGTGATATACACTGCCCACCATTCGCGATGGAAACTGCCGACAACAAACTTTGAAATATAATTCTACACCAATCAGTAATCTCAATTTTTTTTTTATTTAATTTAATTCTTACTTGACGTTTCGTATATAACATGAATTCGTTGGTAAGATGATTTTAATTCTAAAAAGTCATTTGAGATAACAATCGACTATTTTCCAATGTTCATTCAGGTTTCGAAATTATTTTGAAACATTTAACAAAGAACAAGATATTGTTCGTTCATATTTGTTTGTTTCACTTGTCATATATTTTTTCTATAATTGCTGACTTTTGAAACGGAAATATATGATTTTTATTGAAAATTTGTCTACTTTTTTATCCAGAAAAATAATTGATGAATTGGAATAAATTGAATACTTAATACAATTTTATGAGTTTAAGAAACTATAATTGCACCATTCGCAGTCAATACAACATACTGAAGTTTCAGGGATGAGAAAAATTCAATATAAAATATATTCAACTGCAAATAATTGAAGACAGTTCTCATGTTTCCCATGTAAAGTACCACTAATTTCAACAGTGACGAAGAAAGGATATAAATGAACTGAAAATTCTATATTGATTCGGATTTACAAAATTCAAATAATTGTTTCTTCTATGAGTCCTCCCTCGAAGAGAATATATTTTTCTGTTCGTTTTCTATTATTTACAACCACTTTTCTTAGTTCCTCAGGTGTAACTTCCTGGCATGCCTCGATTATTCTCGCGCGGAGATCTTCAGGAGTAGTGGGCTTATTCCTATACACTTTATTTTTTAAAGTTCCCCATAAATAAAAGTGGGGGCCACATCACGAGAGGGCTATTAGGTCCAATCCACTTCCTAAGTAGGTTTCTGTTGAGCTATTCCCTGCTTGTCCCATAATTGTGAACGGATGAACCGTCCAACTGAAAAATTAATTTATTCCGTACATTCAGAGGCAATTCTTCCAGGAAGTTAGAGAACGAATAATTCTAAATTCAGATTTCGTTCAATTAAATAAGGTCCTATTAATCTTTCATTTAGTATACCACACCACACATTCACTTTTTGGGATATTTGATTTCGACAATTCACCACCCAGTGCGTATTCTGGTCTGCCCAATATCTCAAATTCTGAGAAGATACCACACCGTTAGCGTTGAAAGTCGCCTCATCACTGAATAAAATATTTTTCAAGAAATTCATCCTGTCATTCAGGTAATTGCCTTATGTCCACAAACAGTATTCCAGTCTTCTTTGTTCGTCTCCACCGTGTAAAGTGTGAATAAATTTAGGTTTGAAGGCATGAATTTTATGCCTCTTCAAGCATCTCAAAATTTTACTTCGGCCTATATTGAGTTGGAGTAACAAGAATTATATGGGGATCAGCTCGATATGCTGCCAAAATGGTATCATCATCAACATTTTTTTTTCGAAATTTCCCCATTTTCATTACTTGGCTGGTTCTCTTGAACTGGTTGTAAATTTTGGAAACTGTTCCAGAGTGTAGGTACAGGAGTATCAAGTGGGTGTCTTCGATTAAATTCAGAAGCTGCTTCGCGATAAGACGTCCCACCTTCTCCAATCATCAGTATTATTTCAATTTTCTCTTGTATAGTTCGTCGGGACATGTTTTAGACTTAATCGATATAAAAATCAATAGATATCTATCAGAAAGAAAACCTACAGAAACACACAAACAACAGGATCAATAGGATCAACAGGAACAACAGAAATAACAAAAACAACAGCAACATCAAAAGCAACAGGAACAATAACAGAAATAACACTAGGAAGCTAGAATTAATTTAATTACGCTCTATCGTTGGTTAATATCAATTCTCATTTGTTTTCCACGGCAACGTCAGGACATTCCTTGATTTTTATTGAATATAATAATTTGAATTCGCGAAAGAGCATGGCAATGATTTATTATAGTGAACAGATATTGAGAGGTTATGAAATGTGATATTGTCCCGAAAAAACATTTTCAGTGGATATTTCCGTTCACCAGCGTCGTCAGGAGGAGCATTGGGAACAGAAAAATTGTAAAAAGTATCGGAAAAATTTATAAATGATACAAATACTTTCATCAATAAAATATTGTCCAATCTTATTCGATGGAAAAAAAATTTCATTATATAGTAGATCACCTATGAGAGATCCAGGGCGGAAGTGGCAAAAAGGCATTCTCGTGAGTTACGTACCGGTCACCGTCCGCTCCGTACATTCACCCATCCAGGAAGCGCTGACTCAGCAGAATCATATATCTTACAATTCCAGAATTGCTAATTTTATATTTTTACATTCACAATGCGAAATGGAATTTTATTCAGTCTTGATGTAATCTTTGAAGTACAAACTTGTCTAAATAAATAATTTTCGTGTTTTTAAAAACGTTATTCGTTATTTGAAATACGTATTTGTCGCAGTCGTTGTAGGATCTCGAAGGCATCTACCGCTTAGATATCCTTGAGTCTCAACTCTTCATCGAGAAGAACCGGCAGAAAAAGTTCGGGAACGAGAAAAACAAAGTTAAAACTGTGAAAGTACCATTATTGGATTAGCCGCAGTTCGAGGGCAGGTTGCAGAACTTCAGCTCCGGAGACACCACCACCAGAGGATGAAAAAGGCTATTTTGTGAGTTACTCATTGATTCCTTTTTCGTTTCATATGTCAGACTCCTCAACTTTTCCAAATTCCTTGAGTGATATTGGCGCAAAAGTTGAGATAGATTTAGTTGAATCATTAGAAGCTCTCAGCTTAAATAGTAATAAAACAAAAGAATTAGAAAAAATAGTTGAATCAATAATAATGGCAACACCAGTATTTGATATAAAACTTTTGCAAATCGTACCGGAATTTGACGGTAACCCGTGCAGGTTATACAGATTTATTTCAACATCTACCGATCTATTGAATACATATTGGGACGCTACCCCGGCAAACGTAAATTGTGCTCAGAATAAATTGTTACTGAATGGAATATTTTCCAAGCTAACTGGACCAGCTGAAGAAGTATTTTCGCTTAGTGGTAGCAATGATTTCAATACCATTAAAAATTTATTAATTAATCATTTTGGTGATCAAAGAAATGAAAGCAGTTTATTATCAGATCTAGGTTCATTGAGACAAAGTCCCAGTGAAAATTCATTGAATTTTTTTTCAAGGGTAGTGTCTACACTCAACTTACTCCATAATTTTGTCAATTTACATGAAATTAATGATCAAATTAAAGTGAGCAAAAAATTACTCTATGATTCACACGCACTACACACATTATTTGTTGGTTTAAGAGAACCTCAAAGTTCTATGGTAAGGTCAATGAAACCAAATAATTTGGCTGAAGCCCAAAAATATATAATTGAAGACAACAATATTAGATACCTTCAAAAATCTCAAGTAAATAATTTTCATAAATTTCCAACTACTATCAGACCACAGATTGAAAATTTTGGACAACGATACACCCAAAACTACCACTCTGATAGACCCCAATTGCAACAAAATATTCCCCGACAATTTCAAAATCACCAAAACATCTCAAGTCAGCCTCAATTCCCTAGGGGACCAATTCAGATACAACCACGCCAAAGTGGTACACCCCAAAGATATTTCAGTAACAAGGAAGTATTCGGTGCACCCCGAAACGTGTGGAAACCCCATAATGGACCATCCACTTCCAAACCTACCCCTATGAGTATTGTAACTAGAACACAAAATCTTCAAAACAATTTCAACAGACCCCCCTATCAACAACAATCTCGAAACTATTTCCAATCAAACCCACATCAGAGACGTAACTTCGTTTCTGAAGAACTCCATAATTTTGAATATGACCAAAATTACGAAACACCCGACGAATTCCACCCACAAGAGTATTACCCGAACGAACCTTACGTAGAAGAGACAGAACAATTCGATTACTATGACGAAACACAACAAAATTTTCACGAGATGAGGTCCAACAGGGACGAAACATAATTGAACTGAATACTATATACGACAAAACAGAACTCCCTTACCTACAAATCAAAAACCCACCTATTAAACTTTTAATAGATACAGGAGCAACTAAATCATTCATGAACCCCGATATTGCAAACAAATTTTACCCTGAAAATATTTTCAAAGAGCCATTTACAGTCACATCAGTTTTTCAACAATCAAAACGTGATCACTGTGCAAGCATCCCTTCCTTCGATGAATTTAACCATCAACAAATGCTGAAATTTCATTTATTCAAATTTCACCAATACTTTGATGGACTGATAGGACTTGATATACTTAAGCAACTCAACGCTCAAATTGATTTTTCAAACTCAATATTGTATACTCCATCTTCGCAAAATTACATTCAGTACTATGAAACAAAGAAAAGGTTATTATTTTTTGTCGAAATAGAACCCAATACGGGAACCAAAATTAAAGTGCCTGTAAGTCAATCCACGGGCGATATCTTCGTCCCTCCAACAAAAATAAACGAATGTTTGATAAGAGAAACACTAACTAATAATATAATAATAATAATAATAAACTTTATTCATGAAATAAGAATAATATTTGAGAGTAGGTACATATAAAAGTAGCATAAATAAAGTTGGTAATCGATAAGTGCAATGCACTTGTTTCGGTTATAAGTAAGGGTATATAGGAAAACAATGAAGTTACAGTATGTACATTAAATGCAATAAAATGCCATAAAATACTATTAAATGCTATAAAAATGCTATATAATAAAATATAGATAATAAAAGATACTATACAAATGCAATAAATTCAATAGACGCAATAAAATGCAGAAAATACAATCAAAAATTCCTTTATAATTATGGTTAAGGTAAGAAGAAGAAGGTATTTATTTAGTCATTATTATTACCATTATGAGTATCAAGATATAAAAATAATAATAATATACAATAAAATGCAGTAAGATACAATAAGAATATTAATTCATAATTATGGTTGAGGTTAAAAATTTATATTTTCAGTCATTGTTTTTACCATTTTGACTCTATCAAGGTAGTGAAATACAATCTAGGAGTCTGAAGTAAAAACATTTTCAGTTGTGTTTTGAATGTTTTTTTGTTGCTAAGAGATTTTATATTTCCTGGAATAGAGTTGTATATTTTAGTGCCGATATAGGAGTAACTCCTCTGTGATATTGATTTTTTCACTAATGGTTGCATTAGTAGTTGACGACCTCTGGTTTCATACTGATGGTAGGGATGAGGTGCTTTATCTTCACTAAGATGATATCTTATACACGCATTGAAATAAAATAGCTGGCGAATATCCATAATCTGTGATGTACTATATAGGTCATCAGAAGAATATCTACGCGGTTTCGACATAATTATTTTCAGGAACCTTTTTTGTAGTATTTCTAGTGGATTTATGTATATTCGCGCAGCTGCGCCCCATGCCTGTATTCCATATCTGAGGTGGCTTTCTACAAGTGCAAAGTACAGTGTTTTCAATTGTTCCGGTGGTAAGTATTCTTTCATATGTTTGAAGGAAAAAATTATTTTTTGCATTTTTTTTATCACGTAGTTGACATGTCTATCCCACCTCAAATGTCGATCGAGATATACACCCAGATATTTGAATTCTTCCACTGACTGAATACCATATTCTTTGTCATTTATGCTCATGTTGATTTGTCCCATATCTGTCATACCAGCAGCGTTACAGCTGAAGGGTAGGAATTTGGTTTTTTTGAGGTTCATGGTGAGGAGTTTGTGATCAAACCAGTCCTTTATTACCTTGAGGTCTTTTTCAACTTTCTTCCTTAAATTTGGCCAAGTATCTGCTTCATAAAAAACAGCAGTGTCGTCTGCAAATCCTATGATATCACCAGTTATCTTCAAGCTGAATAAGTCGTTAATATAAAGATTGAATAGTGTTGGACCCAAAACCGTTCCTTGTGGTACTCCATATTCAATATCCAATTTTTGACTTATTTTATCTCCCACTCTAACCACTTGCTTTCTTGTGCTTAGGTAACTTTTGAATAAACTCAACACCATTCCTCTGATACCTGAGTCTTCTAATGCTCGAATTAATAATGTGTGGCTTACAGTGTCGAACGCCTTACTAAGGTCTATAAACAGGCACAAACTAGGCCTTCCATTCTCTAGAGAAGTATGTACTTTTTTGGTTAAGTTAAGTATGGCATCCACAGTTGAGACTTTTTCCCTAAAACCAAATTGTTTCTCAGACAACAAGTTGAATTTATTTATGAATGAACTCATTCTGTTTTTTAAGAGTCTTTCAAATATCTTCGCCAAGTGACTAATAAGAGAAATTGGTCTATAATTACTGACGGATGTTCTGTCACCATCCTTAAATACCGGCACTACAACAGAACTCTTGAAGGCATCAGGCCATATTCCTTTTTCAATGCACTTATTTATTATGAAAGTCAGCGGGGCCGAAATATGTCCTGAGACCTTTTTCAAGAGTTCTGCTCTTATGTCGTCAAGTCCTGGAGATTTATTGTTTTTTAGTTCACTTATAAGATTGCATATTTCTTTGGAATCTGTAGGCGCTAACTGCATAGAGTTAGGCAAGACCTTTGAAGTGTTATTAAAGTGAGGGTTCCTTTCAATTTTTTCGGCAAGAATTCTTCCAAAACTTACAAATTTACTATTAAATTCGTCTGCCATTTCATCATCGTTTGTCAGTGGATCCCCATTTTCATTCGCGATAGTGTCGATATTGAATTTTTTTTTATTCCTCCCACATAGTTTTCGTACCATGTTCCATAAATATTTTGCGTTAGTTTTATTTTTTCTTAGCTGTTGCTCGTAATAATTTTGTTTGGTTTTCTTCAATTTGTTATTGAGTTTATTTTTGTGCAATTTATAGTCATTTTTCAAAATTTGATTTTCAGGATGAATCTTTAGTTCTTTATGCATTTCATTTTTCTTGTTAATCATCCTCAGCAGACTATGTGTGAGCCATGGTGCAAAAGGCGTATTTTTGCGTTTGACCAATTTTTTTTCTGTGCATTTTTTCATTGCTAATTTTACTTCCCTAATGAAGGCATTTGTTGCTGCATTTGGATCTTCTTGTGAATAGACAAACTCCCATGAGATTTCTTGAAAAGTTTTAATCAATTTCTCATAGTTAATGTACTCTTTATACCTATTTTTGTGTTGATCTTTTGATTCTTCCAATATGATTTGTAGGATGACTGTATCATGATCAGTGATTTCAGATTTTAGTATCAGTGGGATAGTCATATCAATTCTATGGTAAAGTTTTGATTTGAAAAAGATATGATCTAGACATGTTTTTTGTCTTGTGGGATTGTTAATCATTGAAATGTACCCGAATTCATTAAGTATATTCATGTATTCAAATTTGATCACACTGTTTTCTAGAATGTTTATGTTCATATCCCCAATAAAAATATTATACTCAAATGTTTGGGTTTGATTTTCTTCAAAGTACTCTTGCATACTTTGGAAAAAATCATTTATATCAGAGGCTGGTGAACGGTAACAAGCAGTTATACATATATTTTCGTGCCCAATATCAGCCCTAAGGAAGTTTATGCCACGTTTAGATATAACTGTGTGTTGGAAGGAAATGTTGTTTTTCAGGTATATTACTGTGCCGTCATTCTGATTATATTGTCCTTGATTATAAATTAAAGTATAACCTGGTATATCGTATTGTTCTGGATTTGGTAGGTGCCAGGTTTCAGTCAGTACTAGGCAATCAAAATGAAAGTTAATGTTATCCAGAAATATTTTAAACTCATCAAAATTTTTACCCAGACTCCGTATATTGTTATGTAGGATGGTGAAATGTTGGTTTTTATTAACATCCAGAACTTCTTTACACTCATGACATTTATCTAAAGTGAAAGTATTGATATTATCCACTTCAAAGTCACGTAGATATGGATCCATATCAGTTAAAAAAAAAATAAACAAATGTAAATTATCATTGGGGAAAAAGGGAACAATTAACTCTAGGTTCAATTATACAAGAACGATAAACAACAATAGTGACTTTAGCAGGATGGAAGATTGGGTGTTCACAATTGGTATTTTGCGTTTTATGAATACAGTTTTTGTAGCATGAGACAAGACAAAATAAGATTAAATGTTAAAGAATATAAAAAAGATTTTGACTATTAACAAAGCAACAACAAAAATAATACAGAACTAATAAAACAGTATTATAATTGATCGGTTAATTCTTGTTAACTGAGCGAGTTCTTGGTTTCTCCTGTTGAATTTTACCTATAGGTACTGGTTTCTTAGATGCAGGAATCAGCGGGGCAATAGAAACTTTTTGCGACCCCGATGGAAACTTCTCTTTATTCTCGGCTGTTGGAGTAGAAGGTGCACTGTTTGGTTGGTCTACAGATGTAGCGTCTTTTTCCAAGTCATCAACTCCATAAGATACTCCATCCACGACAAGTTTATTTCTCCTTATATAATATTCCTTATAGGTTCCTTCTTGTTTGGCAAGGTAGAGATGTTTTCTAAGAATTTTGTTCTCACTCCTTTGTGTTAGTGTGAGATCGTGAACAATAGAAATATTAGTTCCCTTCAACCTGTTACAATTTTTCAGAACTTCTCTTTTTTTGATGTTTGAAACAAACTCAATTTTAATGGGACTACAGCTAATAACGGATACGCATGGGTCGAGTTAGAAAATGGAAATGACAATAATTGCGAAATTCAACTATTTGAGCCACTCAGTACTCATCCATTTTCACCTCAAAACTTTGAACTTTATCATGCGGACATAAACACCTTTCACACAGACGAAAACGACATTCGTAACCTCATTCGTACAGAACATATGAATCAAGAAGAACAGACACACATAAAAAACTTATGCGGCAAATACTCGGATATTTTTCATTATGAAGGGGAAAAACTGACATTTACTAATCAGGTTAAACATAGAATCAAGACAAAAGACGAAATTCCCGTTTATTCCAAGTCGTATAGGTATCCCTTCATTCACAAAGCGGAAGTAGCCAAACAAATAAATTCCATGCTCGAACAAAATATCATCCGCCCCAGTAACTCGCCCTGGTCATCACCTATATGGGTGGTACCAAAAAAAGCAGACGCTAGTGGGAAGAAAAAGTGGAGAATCGTGGTCGATTACCGTAAGGTAAATGAAAAGACCATCGACGATCGCTACCCCCTGCCAAACATCAGTGACATCCTAAATAAGCTAGGAAGGTGCCAATATTTCTCCACCCTAGATTTGGCGAGCGGATTTCATCAAATAGAGATGGCTCCGGAAGACGTTCAAAAGACCGCATTCAATGTCGAGAACGGTCACTACGAGTACCTGAGGGTTCCCTTTGGCTTGAAGAATGCCCCAGCTACTCTGAGTAGGGTGATGGATGACGTCTTGAAAGGGCTGCAAAACGAAATATGCCTGGTATACATGGATGACATTATTGTATACTCAACATCTTTGCAGGAACACATGATTAATTTAAAAAGAGTGTTTCAAAGGCTACGCGATACTAACTTGAAAATTCAGATTGATAAATCAGAATTTCTCAAGAAGGAAGTTGCTTTTCTCGGACACATTGTAACACCACAGGGCGTAAAACCAAACCCAGATAAAATTAGAGCAATAATGCACTATCCTATTCCAAAAACTACAAGACAGATAAAGGGATTTTTTGGACTTTTAGGGTATTACCGTAAATTTATCAAGGACTTTGCAAAAATCACAAGACCATTCACAAACTGTCTGAAAAAAGGCGCTGAAATAAAACACGACGCCACCTTCCTTAAAGCTTTTGACCATTGCAAAACCTTACTGACAAATGACCCCATACTACAATACCCAGACTTCGACAAACCCTTCAACCTAACCACAGACGCTTCAAATTCGGCCATTGTCAGTCTATCCTTTAACGAACAGACAAAAAAGAGGACTAATCAATGGTTTAGGGAATATCATTAAATCTATTTCTGGCAACTTAGATCAAGAAGATGCCGAACGCTATGATGCCGCAATCGAAAAATTGTCAACTCTCTAAATCAGCAAATATCGTTGACCCACAAAATTTTAAAGAATAATAATGAAACATTTTCATTAATGGTTCATAACCAAAATGTAATCAGGGAAAGTATAGAACAACTGAATAACAACAGCACATATTTCCTGTCACTTGTAGACACATATACCCAAATAAAATTCAATTTGGATACACTGCTTTCAATTCTCACAAGTATTGAAAATGCTATATCATTTGCTAAGCTTGGTACTTTACATCATAGCATAATATCTATCGATGACATGAAATCAATATTCAATTCTCTTCTCGAACATCATTCCAGAGATCAGTTAGTTTACTCAGATACTAAAGACACGTATAAACAATTTGATATAACCCCAGTTGATGCATATTTTTCAAATACCAAACTAGTTTTCTTCTTCACCCATTACCACCTCTACTCAATACCCACACAGAATTCCACAACAATTATTCCCAAAAATACCTTTTTCACAATGAGTAACGAACTATTTCAATATGACGCCAGGCCATGTTTTTACCTGAATCCAAACTACCTATGTCAGAATAACTACCTGATTGATGGTACCCAAGAAAGCGATTGCATTTTCTCAATTCTTCAAGTAAAATACAACAAAGCCGAATGCAAAATGGCTAATATAGTTGTAAATAAGCCCCTAATTGAGGAAGTTAGTGAATCCAGTTATATCGCAATTTTCCCTCACGAAGAGAAAGTCCAAACCCGATGTGACGAAACTGACTTTGTGATGCTCAACGGATCATTTCTCATCGAAATCCCATACCAGTGCAGCATCCTAACCTCTGGACAGGGATACACCAACGAAAAAGGCGATGCCAAAGGGAAGCCACTGTTCCTCCCCGAAGTCAAAATACTCAAGCGGATCATGGAAAAAAGCCAACTTCAACTAGATGATATTTCACTAGACCAACTACACGATTTGCAAGTACAAGGGAACCGACTTCAACCATTGCAGATTGAATCCCCGAGGTATTCCAGCCATCATCCTTGGACGATTCCTTTATACATAATCATCATCCTAGGAGTCGTAATATTTAGCCTGAATAAGTTCAGGAAATCCAAGGGAAGGACCAAAGAAGCCACACAACCCTTGCCGTCTTCAGAAGTTTTGTTTGTCCCAACCAAAACTTCATCTTAGGAGGGAGGAGTTACGTACCGGTCACCGTCCGCTCCGTACATTCACCCATCCAGGAAGCGCCGACTCAGCAGAATCATATATCTTACAATTCCAGAATTGCTAATTTTATATTTTTACATTCACAATGCGAAATGGAATTTTATTCAGTCTTGATGTAATCTTTGAAGTACAAACTTGTCTAAATAAATAATTTTCGTGTTTTTAAAAACGTTATTCGTTATTTGAAATACGTATTTCGTGTGTTCATCGTGTGACGTAGTCGACGCTGCTTCGCGTTCATCGTGTGACGTAGTCGAAATAAATAAATAAATAAATAAAGGTTTATTTCCACAGTTAAATTGACTTCTACACAAAATTTGATATATTCATTACTCCGGAGACTCATCTGGCCGTCGCCCAAAATGGTTCAGGAGAGGAAGAGGTTCGGGAGGACGCACTGAAAGCCGCCTCCCTCATCCCCCGACCATTTCTGGATGAAGGATGAGGGAGCGCTTGTGCCAAGGGGTGCATGGGATCCCGGCGAAGGGACGCTTGCATCCGCCCCCGCTGATGGTGGCGGTGGGTCGAATATTCCAGATTATTGCGGGTGTGGTTCGTATAATCCATGCCTCCTGCAAAGCTTATGCATGTCGTTCAGTTTGCCTTCTATGCAGAAAATACTTTGTCTAAGGTTTGGTCAGAGGTGGTTGTTTCGATGATGTCCCGGAAAAGGCTGTTGCAAAAAACCGGGTCATAGTACTTCGCGCATTACCTAGATGCGGCTTGGTTCCCTAGGGAACCGGTTCTTCCCATCTTTCCTGGAAGATGGCCAAAGATTGATAGATCAGCCCACCGTGTTTGCGGGGCTGATTATCATGTAGTCTGAGCCTGGTAAGGTCTCTCGTGATCGCGCTTTTGGGAAGGTGAAACCTGTAGAATTTCTCCGACAGGCTTCTAACATGTTGTCTCGTTCCACGGTGTGGGTGGACGGCCTTAGCAAAGTTTCGGATTTCTCCGAAACCATCCTCAGCCACCCACCGCTCTGCTCCATGTCGCCTGGAGGGCAAGGACGTCGTCACCCAGGGATTTCGGGTGGCAACTTCCGTGTCCCTGCCGACACCCGTTACGAAATCTGCCTTCGTAGCTCTATTTGCATATACTGGCTGTGCACGTGTGTTCCCTTGGGAGGTACGCTGAACCCGCCCCTGGAGAGATATGGGAATGCTAGCATCCCCAACTCCCTCCGAGAGCCTTCCACCACCCCCTAGTTCATCCACTAGGGCCTCAGCATCACCCGGTTCCCTTAGGGTATGCACATCTATGTCTTGTGGCCTCAGCTGTTGTGCGTGGGGCACACCCAATGACCTCGGAGCGCTCCGGCGCATTCCGAGGGGGCGTACCTCGCGAGCTTCGCCAGCATGGACTCCTCTGTAACCCTCCGACCTGCGAACAGATACATTTCTGGTTAAATGAAAACGTTCAAAACGAGCTTCCAGAGGTGGAGTTGTGACAACTCCCGCGGTATCAATTTCTAAATCTAACTGAGCCGACGGGGAAGGCTGCCTCCCTCCGTCTAAGCTCGACTCTAAAGTACCTTGGTCCAGCACACTTCTCGGGGACAAGGTAGTTGACATCGTCAACTCACGGTTTTCCCCGGTAGTACGTACCTGGGGGACGTCTCCGTCGAGGCGTCGCGACGCTTCGGGGAATAGACGCCTGGCGTCTAAGTCACCCGACGGCGGAGGTGTCCGAGAAAGCCCAACGCCGGCGAACACGGCTTGGGTATTCTCCTCCGCGAGCATATGAGATCTCAATCTCATATTCGTCATTGCTCTAAAGGACAAACAATTACGGCTGTAATGTATTGTCGGGCTACTTGCGTGTGCAAGTGTGTGGCAAAGGAGAAGTGCACTAAAATCGACCTCGCGTCGACCCAACTCAAGTGTGACGATGAGAAGGGTCACCCTATTGCTAACTAACCTAACACCTAACAAGACCTCGCCGGGAAATGGACGAGGGAGGAAGGATTCACGGTTTAGAAAAACTATCTAAATAAAATTTCTTAACTTCAAATTTTGTGTGAAGCACCAAAAAGGAAAATTAAACTTGAAAAATTTTTACTTCAAAAATTACAACTGGATGTGACAAAAACCAAGACAGAGATTTGGGTAAAAGGATCACGGAGCCTAACCAGACTGTCTCAGGTGGAAAAGCCGAGAACAGCCGCAGGAAATAGGTATGGGAAGGACGCGAAACCCCTAGGTACCACAGGAAATGTGGCTCGCCAACGACAAAGTCGCAGCTAATGATGTCTTGACAGGCCGAGGAATTTAAGCTCGAACGATACAATCTTCGTGGAACTCTACGATCGAGCCGATTGTATCAGGTGAGATCTCGTTTTGGTGCCTGACCCCTTTTCATACGATGGGGATTTTTCGTCAACGTCGCGTACAGGTATTAAGTCGGGAAATAACTTTGATGAAGTTAAATCCCTAAGTGTCCGTTGCAAAAGATCACTTTACACTGATTATTGCTCGAGAGTTAAACTACCTATCAACGTACTTTCGTAGCGCGAATAAAACACCTGTAAACCGTACAAGTGAGTCTAACCCCTTTTAAGATAGAAACAAAACGTTATGAATCTACTGTGAACTGAATTATTATTACCGAGAACCTGACTCTAACTGCTAGCCAAAACGATGAATTGCAGAGACAAAAGGCAAAGCCAAACAAACGTAAGTTATTTAACGGAAACACGAAATTGATTATTACACTGCAATTCGACAAGAAAGAGTGGCTGTCTGCTGCTTCGCTGCTTGCATATTTATGCAATCCTGACTGCTAAATCCGCGACACCCATTGGCCTAGAGGGCCAAAGTGGGCGTCGCCCTTGGCTGAACAAAACCCTAGCTCGCGAAAACGCGCGGGATTTAGGCAAATGACCGTTAAAGTCCCGTTACCTGCGTTTTCTAGGGAGTATTTGACAAAAGTCACTAAATACTCCCCAGATCTAGGGAGATATTGAAAGTCAGAATTTCAGATATCTCGATTCCTAGGGCGGTCCGATATTCGGAGAGCCCCGAGAAAAACCATAAACCAACGTGATTCTTGAACGCCGAAGAAATACACGTATTCCTTCGCCGAGGAATCTATACCCGTTTTCCGATTTGGCCAACCTGATGAGAAATCGAATTGAAATAAAATAATTTGTGAAAACAAATGGAGCCACGGAATCTTTCCACCCAACAAGAGACTAGCGTGTCGAAACCTTGCTCTAAGTGTTCTGTATACCGGGTGCTCGACTGTTTGGGGCCACAAATTAATAAAATTGAAAACTAGTCAGGAATTTCCGGTAAATCGGTAAAACTACGTACAGTGGAGTTCCACTGGGTGGAGATTGGGACTTTACATCATACAGGGTGAGACTAGACTAGTGACCTGAATATAATGCAAAAATCTAATATTATTCGACTGGCTTCTAGGTGAAAATTGGGAGTTATTAAGTGTAAAAATGGCTCACTAAAGGTGACCATACACAAAAAAAATCATCGTAGGAGCGCGGCGAGCCTGCCCTGCGACACCCCCCTACTAAAGAGTTTAACTTGGTCGAAGTTATTTCCAAACGAAACAACCGACAAAAGCTCCCTAATAGTCACCTTCCGCACTCTGATGAACCAAGGCTGGAACCACCAAAGTTACTGGAGCGTCATCCTCCATGTCGGAATCGTTCTCAGTACAGTCTTTACTAACTCTAGGAGCTTCGCTGTAGCTTTGGGCTGGTACGGGATCTTCGTCAGACCCGGTCACCGAAACATACTGACGGGCGGAGTCTGTCGGTGGCCGCTGGATCAGAGCTCTGTCGGAGTCCGGCGCCACAGCTCGGCATCTCCTTTGCCGTCCTGTACTCTTACTAGGAATCTCAGTCCTTACTGAGCCTTCCTGTCTCACATTCTCTCCCGGGTCGACCGCCAATAGTAACGGAGACCCCCCTACTTGAAGTGCTAACGCTCGGATAGCAGCTTCCACTTCCGAATCTGAATCGTACTCTGGACCTTGGTCTGGAGCGACCGCTTGACGGGTAAGAGCGTCTACTTCAGTAGTAGCACGCCCCCCTACTGATGAGTTTACGACGGGGAGTTCAGAATCTCTGATCTCCAAAAGGCCAGAGTTCACCACCGGCAACGGACTCCTACGGGATACTCCTCTCTTCTCCGCGCAGTCTGAGTCGCGCTTCCGTCCTTGTGGATTCCTCCTCAACCTTTTCACTGTCCGCCGGACCGCTTTGTCCTTTGGATCGAAACTGACCGTTACTTCCCGTGGATTCGTTGAGTTGGGTGCGTCAGCTCGTACCCGGATTAACGAAGGTGGCTTCGGACCGCCCCCAGTCGTCGGCCTAGGTGTGACTTCCCCTGTCACTTCTTGGTCAGCGTCGTCGGACTCTGGCTGATCCGGACCTGGGCCACCATCGTCGTGGCGGACGCCAGCCGGCAAAGTCCTGCTTACCCAAGAACGGATATCGTCTACGTGCACCAGCCTCTCGGTGCCGTTCCTATCTACGAGGTAACTGTCTCGCCCCATCACCCTCATGATCGGATGCGGTCCTGACAGTGTACCTCCGAAATTTCCTTTGACGAAACTCCTAACTAAAACGCGGTCGCCGAGCCTGCCCTGCGACAATGTGTCGGGATGGAGTCGACGCCAGCGAGGGCGCGCAGCGCATCCAGACGAATGTACCTATCACTCTTAGTGATTATACGAAGTACCTTGTTCTGCATCCTGTCCAACCTCATAAATGGGGTTTTGGGCAGGCTGCAGAACGCTGGGCAAGCGTACAACATGGCTGGCCTAATAATCTGTTTGTAAATGGCCATTTTGGCCTCCAAAGACATATGTGATCCTCTGGCTATAAGAGGGTAAGTGCGTTTTACCGCAGCCGTGGCCCTCTGTATAGCCAGGTTTATGTGTTTCTGCCATGTTGTGCGCTTGTCGAGCTGTACCCCCAGGTACCGCACATTGGTCTTGGTCTCCAGGGCTTTGTCCTTGACCCTCAATTTCTGTGGAATTTTAAAGAACCTAAATTTCCTCAAGAAATTGATGGCTTCGGACTTGGCCGGATTCACCACAATCTTGTTGCTCTCTAAATACGGAATGATCTCCCTGTCCAGACGGATCTGGACCTGCCTAGCAGCTGCGGCGCTGGAGAACGATTGGGCGTATATAGCGGTATCATCCGCATATATAGCCGTCCTCGTTCTCTCGCACATAGGGAAATCATGCGTATGCAGAGAGTACAAGTGCGGGGAGAGGCTAGACCCCTGCGGGACACCTGCTTCGACTGGATACTCTGCCGATCTCGTGCTGTTAACCCTAACCACAAAAGCGCGAGATCCCTTAGATTGATATCATTTTGCCAATAGAGCGCGCACACTTTGAATATTTTGAATTAATTGAATTGAATTTATAAAGAAAAAAGATTTCAGCAGCAGAGATTTGAACCATCGTCCTTTTGCTTGGTAGCAAGCGACGCTAGCATTGTCTCCAAGGAGACTTCGTACAAGTTGATGTACAAATGTGGGATATATATTTCTCCAGCTACCAGAACACGCTGTTTGAATATTTAAAAAAAAATATATAATGATTGTGAGTCTGATAATAATAATGATGTTTGGAATAAATGTGAAAAATTGCGAGGTGACGAGGGTGTAACGTTTGAAGGTGTGATTCCAATGAGGAAAGTATGCAAGGTGTTTCAAAATGTATAATTTAAGAGAAATGGAAGTGACGTTCATTGCTGCTTGTGTGTGTGTGTCAAATATAATGTGGGAAATGGGTCATTGGGGCAATGGAGGGTAGCAAAGTATTCAGCAAAAATATATATAGGATGTCTTATATATTATTTAAGAGAAAAAACATGGCGACTGCTTGTCAAATTTAGTATACCAGGTGTACCAACATATCATTTAAGAGGAGAAACATAGAGGTTAAAGAAAAAACACATCATTGAGCTATTGTAGGACATATTGAAGTATATCATCAAAAAATATGAAGAGAAGAAATATACTGACCTTATAAAACGTCTATTTCAGTCGCATTTATGCATGTTTTACCGTTTCAAATTTTAGCTGTTTTTTCGAACGCAAAAAAATGGTTATTGTGGTCACATTTTTACGTGTTTGAGAGTACTCAAATTTCAGTTGTTTTTTCGGACGCGAAAACGTGTATTTTCAGCAATTTTGAAATGTCATATCTCCATAAGAAATGCATGCAATCAGACATATTTTTTTCTGTTTAAGTTTAGAACGCGAAAACGTTTATTGTGGCTGCATTTTTGCGTGTTTAAGCGTTTCAATTTTCAGTTGTTTTTTGGAACGCGAAAAACGTCTATTTTGATTACATTTTTGAAGAGAATCGCCGCTGCAGTTCGTTTCGTTTCGTGTCAGTTTGACTCTGTTTCTTTTTTTGTATTCATCATCAGATGGGTAGGGGAAAGTTCTAGGTAACTTTATTTTTGGAAATTATGTTATTGCCATTGAACAGTTGAAATAATCAGTATTAAAATGTTATCTGAAGAATACAGACAGAAGGTTGAAGATTTTTCTAGACGTGTCCAAGAGTTAAAGGAAGATATTCAATTTTATGAAGAAAAGGAGAATGTGGTGAAACAGTTGACTGATTTGGGTATTCAAGACAAAGTGTTCAATCGAAAATTACCGCAAACGAGATATCCGT
This sequence comes from Chrysolina americana, assembly GCA_958502065.1. NCBI lineage: Eukaryota > Metazoa > Arthropoda > Insecta > Coleoptera > Chrysomelidae > Chrysolina > Chrysolina americana. Next base: position 38,271,517 of record OY293420.1, read on the forward strand.
TAAGAAGAATCCAGCCTCAAGCATTGTAGAATATCTCTCCTCAACTGAAAACAAATTTTATTTTTCTGACTGCAATATTGAATAATGTTTTATACATCAATGTACCTAAAAGAGTGAAATTCATGGCAATATGCGTGAAGGCAGATGATTTCGATCCTCGTTGTAATAGGACACAATGAAAAATAATGCGTTTAACTCGGGTCAATCAGGGACAGTTAGCAGTATTTGTTAGTGATGTTCCAAAGAATACAGCATTCAAGTATAAATTGAAGCTGATATTTGAAGATCTTCGTGAAATAGACACAAAAACCACCGAATTTATTCCAGCAGGGCAGGGGAAAAAGAAGTCGCAAATGGAATATAACGTTTATAGAATTCTAATCATAGTATCTATAATATTAGCATGTATTTCAATTAGAACTGTACAAGAAATAATTTTGGAATTTCACATAATTTGGTTTAAATAGAAATATTCGAAAATTGAATTTTGATTCATTTTTTTCACCTATAAATATATGAGAGAATTACAATTTGTTATCAGTTAACGTTGAAACGCGCCGTTCGATGTTATCAATTATGGAAAAACCGCGCAAACAGGAAACTTGGTTATTATGCTGGAAGTAATAATCAGTTGTCATTGAAATGTGTTTATCGAACTAAAGGTTATCGAAAAACCCAGGCCAACAGTTTCGTTATCAAAACCGCAGAGTAACGACTATTGTGTTATCTGTTTTGCGTTTATGGGAAACTGGTGTTTATTCTGGAATATTCTCGAATGTTATCACACCAGAGCTATAAAAGTAGTTTGGAATGCGCGGTGAACGTTAGTTAATCGTCAACCAGAGAAAAGTCAAGCAACTTAGATATCTTCAGTTATTTTTCGTTTTGTGCATCAATCTCTAGATACAAAGTAAGTTTTTCATACATTTTTTTATTATGTGATGAAAGTTTTTTCAGTTAAATTGAAATAAATGTTTTCATGTTCGGTTTTTGAGTGATTTTAGTTTGAGCTTTTCAGATGAATTCAATTAAATTTTAGATTAAGTTATTTTCACGTTTTTACGTTTGGTTTTTTGCATTTTCGTTTTTCGTTCAATTTGTAATTCAAAGCGACTTAATTGTTTTCGAATTACAAAACTCTTTTTCAAAATTTTTGTGTGTTTTCTTTATAGCAAAAGCTTTTTATTATTGTTTTTTTTTTCAGATGGATTTACAGAAAATCAATTCAAGTTCTCTTGTGGAGAGGAAGCCAACCACCAAATTAGAAGAGTTGCCAGTGGGGGCGCCGCAGAGAATATTCTCTGCGAAAATAGTTATAGGGAAATTTGGCGAGGTGGTGTTGTTGGATTTAGGGGAGAGCGTCACCTTTTTGACAACAAGGGTGACGGACGGATATCGTCCTTACACAGAACAATTTTCTACTGGGAAATACGCCATCGTATTCAAAGGACTGCTGAACACGGGGAAAGCTAATCCAGCTGCGTCATTCGAGATTGTTGAAAATTAAGGTTAGAATTTTTTTTTCATTTGTCTTTTTTCTTTTTATGTGCTAAACGTTCGTTTGAAAATTATTTATTTTTTCTTCATTTTCAGATAGTTATATACCTTCCCTAATCACAGCAGCACCATTTTCCTTCAAGCTTCCCTTTGGACATCATCTCAGTTCGCCCCTTCGTCATTCCAGCAAGCTTTCCCCTTGTTCCTGCAGTTCACCAGCAAGCACCCATTTGCGAATCTGTCACCACATCAACCAATTGCAGAAGAAAATTTTTTCGAAAGTTGAAATATTAGTTAAAAATGGTGTTTTCAGAAACTTTATCACAAATTCACAAATTACTTGAAGCGATCAAGGAAAATTATTCAAGTGCCATTGCACGAACGTCTTTAAATTTGATAAGTAGACATATTAGAAAATGTGAGTTGGCAATGAAAAAAATAAAATTTTCGGTGGGGGAAAAAAAGAAAATTGTTAGTAAAATTGGGGAATTGAAACGAATTAGATACATAATAAACGTTATGAAAAATGATAAATACATTGGATCGGGGTTGAAACGAAGCAGTAGAGTTAAATGGGAAAATGTTAATGCAATTTTCAATGATAGAGTGAGGACAGGTGTGATTATAAATTTGGAGCACAAAGAAGTCCGAAAATTTTTGAGTGATGCATATTTTCTTTTTAAATCAAGAATTTCCAAAATTTTGAAGGACATGCAATGCCTCAAAGTGAACATGACGTTGTTGGGGGATTTCGTCAAAAAGTCAAATGAGGGCGAAATAGTCGATCGAAAATTTTTCAATACTCCTAATGCAATCATTGATTTGGGCACGGACTTGACTGCTTGGTACAATAAACATGTTGTGGATGTTATTTTGAACAAATTAGAAGAATTTCAAGAAAAAGACTCAGGATGGGCATTGAGTAAAATTCTTTTGCTTGATAAATAAATACGAAATAGGCAACGGTTCAGGGTTCATACGGTTACCTGAAAAAATTCAAAATAGGCAAGCATGCATCAATATTGATAATCAAGATGATGCGTGTTTTTTTAGAGCAATCGTGAGTGCTTTATACCCTCCCAAAGGGAAAGTTTCACGTGCATCTTCATATCCAAATTATGACACAGTTTTGAATACAGAGGGTTTGGAAATTCCTATGCCAATTCACCGCATTACAAAATTTGAAAAACGAAATGATATTTCTGTAAATGTATATAGTTTAGAAATGAATATTGTCAAAGAAAACGCATTTTACGAAGTAGTACCTGCACGATTGACCAAAAATAAATTGAATAAACATGTTAATTTGTTAATAATTCAAAATATATATTTCCCTAAATTAAACGAATACGACACTTTGCCTTTGGATACAGATGATTCGCAAAATAAATATCATTATTGCTGGATTAAGAATATGTCTAGATTGCTGTCAAGTCAGTTGAGCAAGCATATTGGTAAAGCATTTTTTTGTGACAGATGTTTGAATTATTTTCATAGCGAACAAAAATTGAATGAACACATCGGGTTGTGTGAGAATATTAACGAGTGTAAAATTTCATTTCCAAAATTTGATTATGTAGAATTTCGAAATTATGTATATAAACAAAAATGTCCATTCGTTTTATATGATGATTTTGAATCTGCCCTCGAAAATTGTGAGGAAAAAATTTCAGATAAATCTACAAAATATCAAAAGCATAAAGCGTTCAGTGCAGGTTACTACTTGAAATGCTCTTATGATGACAGCTTGTCCAAGTTTAATTGCCATAGGGGTAACGATTGCATACAATGGTTTACAGATGAAATGGCTAGCATTGCCAAATTTGTTAAATCGAAAATCAAAAATATTGTACCAATGATATGTAATCCTGGTATTGTTAATGCTAGAGTGTGTCATATTTGTGAGAAACCTTTTGTAAAGAAAGTATATCATTGTTAGGGATCATTGTCAGTTTTCGGGGTTGTTTGGGGGATGGAGTCATCAATTTTGTAATTTCGCCTTCAAAAAGCTTTTTATATTACACCCATTACATTCCATAGTCTTTCGGGGTATGATAGTCATTTTATTATTGACGATTTTGCAAAACGAGGACGTGTGAGCATACTTTCCATCAATGAAGAAAAATACAAATCATTCACACAATACGATAGTGAAACTAGCATTAAATTTAGATGTATCGATTCATATCGTTTTATGGGAGCCAGTCTCGATGAGTTGGTTTCCACAATGGATGCAAAAAATTTAAAAATTTTGAAAAAGTAATTTGCACAATAAGATGAAAAATTCAAACTTCTCACTAAGAAAGGGGTTTTCCCTTACGATTATGTTAATAATACGGAAAAACTCCTCGATACTGAGCTACCTTCCAAAAAACATTTTTACAATAAGCTCAACGATCTTGAAATTGATGATGTGAAGTATGCTCACGCTCGAAATGTTTGACAGCAATTTGATATCAAAACTTTGGGGGAATATAGCGATTTATACATGAAAACAGATATATTGCTTTTGGCAGACATTTTTGAAAATTTTTGTGAAATTGACTTGAAAACTTATGGGTTGGACCCCAGCTGGTACTATACTATGCCGGGATATACGAGGGATTGTATGTTGAAATATATGATATGAAGACGTTGATATGGTTATGTTTGTGGAAAAAGGTATAAGGGGAGGAATTTCAGTTTGTTGTAATAGATATTCGGAAGCTAATAACAAGTATATGCCCACATACAATCCTACGCAGCCGTCCAAATTTATCATGTATTTCGATTTAAATAACTTATATGGGTGGGCGATGTCAGAATGTTTACCATATGGAGGGTTCGAATGGGTTGATACGAATATTGATGTGACTCAAATTCCTGATGACAATCTCGAAGGTTATATTTTACAAGTTGATTTGGAGTACCCTGAGGATCTTCACGATTTACACAAAGATTTTCCATTCTGCCCCGAACACCGCACACCACCAAATTCCAAATTGAAGAAATTAATGCCAACTCTCCATAATAAAACAGAGTATACTACACTATAGGAATTTGAAACAAGCTCCGTAACATGGTTTGAAATTAACTAAAATCCATAAAGTTTTGAAATTTAAACAATCTGCGTGGTTGCGCCCGTATATCGAGCTGAATACTCGATTGAGGACTGCAGCCACTAATTCTTTTGAAAAAAATCAATTCAAGTTAGCCAATAATGCGATTTTTGGTAAAACCATGGAGATTATCCGGTTGCACCGAATAGTAAAATTAGTTTCTTTCTACGAGGGTAGATATGGAGCAAAAAATCTCATTTCCAGCCCTCGATTTCATAATCGTACCGTTTTCGATTCAAACTTGATGGCTATTGAACTGAAAAAAGCCGAACTTGTATTCAATAAACCAATGTATGTTGGGATGGCAATTTTGGATTTGTCAAAAACTTGCATGTTCAAATTTCATTATGAATTTATGCTTCCCACTATAGGTGTGGAAAAATCCAAGTTGATGTATACCGATACAGATAGTTTCATTTATGACCTAACGTGTAACGATGTATACGAAGAAATTATCAAAAAACATATTTCCAAATTCGATACATCTGATTATCCAAAAGATAATGAGTTCAATATTCCACTTGTGAATAAAAAGGTACCTGGGCTAATGAAGGATGAAGCAAATGGCAAAATTATCACACACTTTGCAGGGTTGCGTTCAAAAATGTACACTTATAAAGTGCAGGGAGGCAAAGTATGTAAAAAAGCAAAAGGAGTTAAATATAGTGTTGTGAAAAATAAATTAACCTTTGAGGATTACGTGGATTGTCTGAAAAATTCTAAGCAAAAGAATATTACACAATGCACAATCAGATCATTTGCTCATAACGTTTTTAGTATAGAGCAGGCAAAAGTGGCCCTTAGTCCGTATGACGATAAACGTCATCTTATCCCCAAATCATTTGATACATTACCGTGGGGGCAATATAGTCTAAATTAATTTTTTTATCCATCTTTTTTTTCTAAAATTTTCTCTCGTTTGCAGGTAGTACAATGAATTTACAACAATTGTGCATCAAAACGATCTGTGAGAATATACGGTCTACAGGAAGGTTCCTTATCCGCTCACCTTTACCTCAATCATAAACAAAAGAAATTATTCAAAATTATTCGCGTTTCAAATGGCCGTATATCATTCATCATCAACGTCATGAAGATAACAATGATGATGATAATCATTATGAGGATTACTAAGATATTCTATGGAATTTCGATGTTGATATGTCTGACTTTAGCGATTTGAAAAGACCTATTTATTTTCGTACGGCATTATTGAATGTTTATGACTTGGAGCCATATTGTCCTAATGATTCGTACTGTATTTGTATGAAATATTACGAACTTGTTGATTTTAATTTAGTTATATGCGTTAGTTGTTTTGAAGCTTTCAAATATTGTGTTGAATGTCGTAATTAAGGTAAATTCAATTTTAAAATTCATCAAGTACATGAAATTTTCACCAGTTATGAACTACATAATGCATTCCAACAGAAGTCTTATTGGTGTCAACATAACTTTACACATGTTCTTTTTGAACTGCAAACTCAAGATGAATGCCGAGATAATTTACATAATCAGAAAAAAGTAAAATTTCGTTGACACACCTGAAAGCACCATTTTTCGGCCAATATTTCAACTACTTGTTTATAATTCAAAATATGTATATATTTTTTTTTGTTGCTGTATTTTAGGGAAGGTATTTTAAATATAGAAAAAATCAAATTATTTCCTGCGTTTTATTACAATAATCCATTTGCAAGAATAGTGAAATATTTCAAAGTTAATAAAGCTGTTTGTGTTCACATTTCACAACAGAATCAATGTGAATACGAAAATCTGAAATCGCCCCAAATTGGGTCAACTTCAAAAACGGTGCAATCCAAGTCAATCTCAACGTTTGTTTTTGAAAGATTACAATATTAAGTATTTTCTTTGAAAATGCGATTATGCCTACAATGGAGGATAGTGAACCCCCAGCTTTGTATAGTGTTGAGCAAAAAGAGGAAAGTTAAATATTTTTTTCTTCAAATCTCGCTAAAGTAATAATTCGTTCTAAATAAAAAAAAGGTCATCACTTAAAACATTTGAAAACATGGTGAAAAATTTGGTAGTTCATTGACTTGTTCTTTTAACCAACAATTGATGAAATAAACAAAAAACTTGATTACTTTTTCTCATTTATTACATAAATCATACACAAATTTTTGCTTATAATAAAATAAATATTCACGTAAAGCATTAGCCAACATACTATCTAAACATGAAGCTTGACAAAAACCTTCTATAATTTCTTCCAAACTTAAATTAGTTTTTTGGTCACGTAACCATGATTGAATAATATCAAAAACACCTCGATAATAGTCACAAAAGTTCATAGCATCCAGCATAGCGATACGGTCAGACAGCACCCCCAAGTGTGTATTTAGAATGTCGGTTACATCTTGTTGGGACAACTCCATGTTCGTGATATCCTTGGAAATGGAAATTTGTTTGGTATTACTTTCGATGTACTGTGTGATGTAAATGTAATCCCCGCAACGTGTTGTGATTGGATCATACTCATCGATTTGTGATTCAAAGAAATTTTCCTTTATTTCTTGCAGGATGTCAATGAGGGTTGCCCATTCAAAAGAAGCAAAATTGATGAATCGAATGGAGTACTGCTGCTTCAAAATGATGCCCCTGGAGGGACTTATGCCACATCGAATTTCGTAGGATGGCATAGGGAAGACCATCAACATCAACTGATGTTCGTTCCGAGCTGCCATTTCGTATTGCCCCAATGCTCTGTCGATGGCATTTAGAGTTTCTTTATAAACTTCACTATCGCACATTACTTCAACTTCACTGACGTAACCACTATCTTGAGACATTTTCGTTTTCAAACTGAATATTCGTCTGTGCTTGCATACGCTTTTATAGCTTCAGATCACGTGGTCAATTTTAAAATTGTTGATGCATGTTTGTTGGTGAAAAAAATATTTGAAAGACCCCTCGGAATTATATGATTTGTGTTTGTTTCCCATAAGATTCTATACAAAATCAACGTTTTCGATCCTACTGTTATGTTTGTTATCCAAACCGAGCCATTTAACGTACATTTTTTTGCCTTTCTTCCTCAGAACTTTTTCCACGCGATATATATCTGAATTTGCAGTTTTCTGTAATTCCTCTGCATAAAAATCATCCTCGATAGGAGCACCCTGCATATCTTCCAGCATGCAGGTGGCAGGGTTGGTGATATTGACTTTGATGATTTTGAATAATTCCGTAGTCCAATTGGGTGTGTAACCTTTTTCGAAAACGTGCTTTGCCTTACTTATTCGAACAACATCGCCGACTTTGAATTTTCTCGGTCCAGCTATTTTCAAGTGGCTGTATGTTGATTTGAGAATTTCTTTTTCGTTGGTTTTATCAATTTCCGAAGGTTTCATACCCGTCTTTGAATGACGTGTATCATTGTAAGATTTTGTGATTTCAGGTAATATATTCAGCCATTTGTAGGTGCCATTCAAACTGAAATTCTTGTACAATCTTTCCTTCAAAGTCCTTATAATCCGTTCGGCCATAGAGGCTTTGAGGATGCTGTACGTATTGTAGTAATTTAACTCATGTTTTTTCATCAAACTCTGGAATTTACTGTTGTAAAATTCCGTTCCCTGATTGGTTTGTAGATTTTTTGGGCATTGTTTCGTGTGTGTCAAAATATCTGCAAACGTTTTAGTAATTTCCTCACCCGTTTTCGTTTTCAGTGGACGAGTCCACTCGAATTTCGAGAAACAATCTATAACAACTAGAATGAGTTTGAAATTACGATTTTGGTGGGCGTACGGTCTCATCTCAGTCAATTCCATTTGCCATAAATCATCTAAGCCTTTAATAATGGTGCGACGTCGAGGATAATTTTTTCTAATAGGTTTAGGCAGTTCACGGACAAGTTGAATCTTGTCTTTGGAAGCCATCACACACGTATGTGATGACGAAACTGTGAAACCTGCTATTTTATTATGGTGATGTATACACTACATTTTGTCTTTTAGTAATCTCCTCGACAGCAGATTTTACACTCGCTATATCTGAATTTATTTTGGAGATATATTGTGAAATATCAATTCGAAACTGGTTTAGTTCATTCTTAGTTAGCAGCGTTTCCTTGTGCTTAATATCCCATTTTAAATTGTGTGCATGAATCGAATCAGTTATTTCAGAAATTTTTTTCAACAAATCTCCACGAATATTTTCAATAACAGTTTTGTATTGTTGGTTGAATTTTTCGAAAAATGACTTTGTTTCATTATAGCGTACCTCACTCAGTTGCATTATTTGAATGAAATTCTGATTGAGGGTTTGAACTTTCCTTTCAAATTGATTGTTTGTTTTATTCGATTAATTTTTAATTTCACGGTACAATTTTGTCATTTCATCATTCACTTGAGCTATTTCCGAATGGTGTAGTTCAGCTTGGTGTCGTATAGTTGCAGTAATTTTTTCATCGATTTCATCCACATATTGTTTATTGGCAGCATCAGTATTTTTGGTGGGCCTCTTTACATTACTCAATTTCAAATTATCAAAATCGATGTTACCATCTGGAGTGTGCAGCAAGCCGCCGCCTCCAGAGGGCGTAGGTAATTTTCGCTTTCTATCACCACTGCCACCAGCGGTGCTGTCGCTACGTCCAAACTTATCGATATCCATTTTGAAAATGTGAATGTATGCATGGATGCATGTAATCTTATAGAATTATATTTGCCTCTTTAAGTTCACTCAAAATGGCAATAATCTCATTGTCATGCGAAGTATTTCCGGTATCCCGAGAGGCTATCAATAATTTGAGGCGTTCGCATAGTTCGTTTGGGTCATCCCAATAAACAAACTCCATAGGTTTGGTATTGAATGTCATTGCAAACCGCTACCTTTTGCTGCAGGGTTGGATGTTTTAGGTAAACCGGTACGTGTCGATATTTTACGTTGATTTCGTACAGGAAACATCGGTTTAATTATTTCGGTATACTTGTATCTTTTACTACCTTTCGGATAGCCTAGGGAGTTTCTGTGAATGTTCGACAAATCTACAATTGATTTGTATGCCTGCATATCTTCATTATTATAGTTTTCAGGTGTGTTTAAAATTATGAGTTCATATATACCGGGTGTTGCTTTCCACTGATATCCACCCATTTTAATGTATTCGCTGCGTTTGTCGAAATCTATTTCTTTGTTACCTAGGAACCATTTTGAAGAAACACCATCATATACAGGACCGTATACTTCATCTATTTCTTTGTCATTACTCCAATGTTTTATAATGTACGGTTGAGCCATTATAGGATATTGATCGATATATTCCTGTAAAACTTGTTCATTCATGTCTGACGCAAAGCTCTTATCTTGTTCCCCTTGTGTGCCTACGCTAAAGATATCCTTATCATCACCATCATTATCATCTGTACCTGCAACATGTTCGAGGGATTGGAATGGAGTCGTTTCGATGGATTCGAATGGAGACGTTTCATGCTCTTCCACTTTCTCTTCTTTGAGTTCAGATTTTACCTCACTTCTCATTGGGGTAGTAGGAGATTGCGACGGCGGCGGCATTGCTGCTATTTTCCTCAATGGGACAGATACAGGTTTAAAGAATTTTTGCAACGACTCATCTTCTTCAGATCTACCCAATTTCAAAGCCAAATATTTTTTTCGAATAGTTTCATGATGATAACTGTGGGATACATCAATCCCTCTGTATACTTATATATTCATCGAATTCTTGACAATAACGTCCAGCATTTATATCAAAATCTTTCATAATCACAACGGCTCCATATCGATGCTGTCGCCAGCATTCTGCACACATTGCCTTGAATTCATCGAACGTTATGTCTGGGGAAACGTGTTCATCGAATACATGTTTCAAATTCATTTCATCCTGCTTGATTGTTTTGGAATTTTTGAATATGTCTGACAAAGATATGGAGCATCAATATTTCGGTGTCTGCAAGAGGAGTAATATTCTCGAATTTTCTGTTGCCATCGCATGCAACATCATCGAAAATGAATATGGAATTTGATTTGGCCTCGTGAGGGCTTATGATTTCCTCATTTTCCCTAAACGGATAATATCCCAATCCCTTGACTTCCCCCAAAATTTCTTGAACCACCTGATATTTGGGCTGGTACAAAGATTTTGAATATACGTAGATGTTTTCGAATTTTGCTCCATTCGGGTGGAATAACAGTGTTAAGATGGCATTTGTCTTTCCACAACCACTTGGTCCACAAATAATTGCACGAAACGAATTCGGTAATAATTTACCATGCTTCCCAACCATACTGTTATCGAGGTCTTCATTCAAAAAATCTAAATTTTCAATAGGCAGTGTCTTGTCTTGTTGAACGACCTCCATGATGTGATGAAAAAACATGAGCGCGCCACGGTTATAAATAAACGCATTGAAGGTATCTTTCATCATTATCATTGTTGACTTACTCTGGTGCAAGTGTTGTCAATTCGCTGATCAATAAGCTCCCGTTCGAATTAAATCTACCAGGTTATTCGTTCTGCGGACTTGGCACCAAATTGAGACGGAGATTACAACGCGGAGAAACCGGCGTGAATCCTTTGGACGAAAGCTGCAAAGACCACGATATTGCATACTCTCAATCCGACTCTCTAGAAGACCGCCATAAAGCAGATCAAGTATTGGAAAATAGAGCTTGGGAACGAGTTAAATCTAAAGACGCTAAATTTGGGGAACGGGCTGCAGCTTGGCTTGTTACTTCCACCATGAAAGCCAAACGTAAGCTAGGTATGGGCGTGTCCTTTCGACGTAACTTGCTTCAAAAAATTATTAAAAATTGGAAACACAATCCTACTAATATTAAGAAATCTAGTGCTTCGGCTTTGCGAGCTGCTAAAATGGCATTGAGTCAAGCTGAAGGACGTAAGAAAATACGAGTGCCTAGAATAATTCCATTCGATGCAAAATCTGGAGGAATCCTACCCCTCATACCCATATTTGCTGCACTTTCGGCTTTGGGTGCGTTGGCAGGTGGAGCGAGCTCCATAGCAAAAACTGTAATAGACGCAAAAAATGCTAAAAAGAAACTTGAAGAAGATCAACGTCACAATAAATCCATGGAGCATTTGGGTTCGGGTTTGTACCTGCGGAAAACCCCTCGAGGATTTGGACTGTTCCTGAAAAAACAACATCAACGCAAAGGACGCGGTCTTTACCTGAAAAAGCAAAAAAACTGCTAGAGGATTATACGATTCGGAAATTCAGGAGTGTGCTCGTCAGATGAAAATACCACATTTTCGTGGAGTCTTTATTTATGCGTGATACGTTGCCAACTTGTGGTCCTTGGCTGCGAGAATGCGCTATATTGAACTTGGATTCCCACTTGAATGCGGTCACTCATTGGGTAGCTTACATAAAAACGGCAATGTCGCACAATATTTCGATAGTTTCGGCAATCTCAAACCTCCAATGGAATTGGCAAGATATTTTGGGAGGGGTGTAAGAATTACATATAATAATAGTCAATATCAAAATTACAATAAGAGTAATTGCGGACATCTCTGCCTGAAGTTTCTACTTCATAATGTCCACTGCTGAGATGCATAAATCGTTGGCTGAAATGCATAAATAGTAATCATTGCGAGATTTCACTGAAACTCAACTGCGAGCTTTGTCAATCGAATATTTGATTGGGAACGCAGGACCTTGGGAATTGCTGGATGTATGGCATAGGTTACCAAAGGACTACAAAAATCGATTCGCTTTGCAGATTCGTTTACCATGTTTCATTCATTATCAAAATGAGTTTGGACTGTCAACAACATCACTAAAAGAAGCAGAGTATCATGAACGAGTTAGCGCATAATTTCAATGTTATCATTGTAATAATAAATGATTTTTCATCCAAGTTGTTGTTCATTATTTAAGGCGGGTCGCTTCCGATACTACATCAGTCATGTCTATGATATTGACGTTAACGAGTCGTTCTTCAACGCTTTCCATCGATTTCAATCCGCCCATTCAATTGGATTATGATTCAGAATACAGTTTGGCTTTGCTCAGCTTCCATTCGTACAACAGTATACCCAACATTGAAGAAGGTACAAAATTCTACTACTTTGAAAACGGCGGCAAAACTAAACAGAGTATCGATATCCCTACTGGCTCTTACGAAATTGGTGATATTGAGGCTTTCATCAGCAAACACATCACACCCAAAACGTACAAGGAAAACCCCGAGGAATTTTTCTACCTCAAACCGAATACGCTGACAAGCGAAATATTCTGCCTTAAACACTCAATTGATTTCCGACCTGAAAACAGTTTGGCCCGCATTTTAGGGTTTTCGTCTACTCTTCTCAAACCCAACTTGCATTACGCATCAGATCCACCTGTAGATATCATTAAAGTACGTACAATACACATAGATAGCAATATTACGTTCGGAGCATTCTACAACGACGCACCGTCTCATACGATATACGAATTTGCTGTTGGAGTTGATCCTGGTTACGCAATTGACAAAACACCCAACCACCTCATTTATCTACCCATTGCTCATAGAGACGAAATAAACAATATTACGCTGCGAGTGCTGGACCAGCATTCTCAACTCGTTGATTTTCGAAACGAAGAAATAATCGTTTCGTTTGGAATTGAAGCGAAAGGATGGTGCTAACTAATCATAAGAATAACTTACCACCATACCCCACCTCAGTCTTCACCAAGACCTTCAACGTGCGTCAACTACTGTCACCGGAGAATAAACTGTTTTTGGAATCTCTTGGTTATCATGTTGTCCAATCAAGTGTTCAACATTTTCCGAAAACCACACAACAATGAATCCATACAAAAGGTGGAATGGCGGACTTACTACCCATATGTCAAGTCCTTTCGCAACAATGATGTCATTGAAATCAACATCAATCAATCTGACGCTTACGATGCTTTGTATGATATCCTGTTATTCATCAGTGGACAAGTTGTGAAAACCAAAGGAGATGGTCGTGTAACATTCGTAAACAATGCTGGTGCTTTCATGTTTCAATCTGCTAGTTATGAACAAAGCGGTAAGGAGTTGGAGACGGTCCGTGAAGTTGGAATTGTTAGTACTGTCAGAGGCTTTCTCACCTACACTGACGAAGATATCAAGCACTTGGACAATTCAAGTTGGACTTTTCCCAGCAACGCTGGGGTTATCAACACCACTGATCTATCATTCAACATGCTCATACCCATCAAACATTTTTTGAATATTTTCAACGATTATCATACCCTCCGATTAGTACGAGCTGCAGATGATAGCAACTGCTTCAAAATAGAGGAAACCGCTGGATCGTCGGCTGGTACGACAGCAGTCGAGTTGGAAATTGAAAATATTGAACTTAAAGTTAAGCGAATTTTTCCGCATGATCAAATTAAATTGCAACTCTTGAATGCCATCCAAGCTGATACTCCTATTCTCATGCCGTTCAGAAAATGGGAACTTCATATGTTGCCTGCTCTCACACAAGGTGCAAAAAGTGAAATATGGGCCGTCAAGACTTCCTCGTTTCTCAAAAGTCCTCGCTATGTGATTGTATGTTTCCAAAAAGACCGTGATTACACCAAATTCAACAATGATCCAACAATATTCGCTCATTCGAATATCACCAATATAACGCTCACTCTGAACGGTGAGAATTATCCCAAAGAGAATATGCATCTGAATTTTGCAAAGGGGAATTTTTCGCAAGCCTATTTCAACTATGCACAATTCGGTTTCAGCTACAAAATTACTAATCAACATAATCCTCTGCTGAGCTCCATCGAATTTGTTGGCAAGACTCTCTTTGTCATCGATTGTTCCAGAAGGGATGAGAGCATAAAAAGTTCCACTGTTGATGTGAAACTCGAAATCGAGGCATCTGAAGGATTTCCCCAAAATACTAGAGCCTATTGCATCATTGTGCACGACACTGTTATTGAGCACCTCCCACTCAGCGAAATCATTAACAAATTAAACTGAACATATGCTTGTCACTTCAGTATCAATCACAGAGTTAACATGAGAATAGCTGTTGTAGATATTCAAGGCTTTACCATCGAGCAACAATTTCATCCTAAGGCAGGATTGGAATTCAATGTAGTAATTTTCTGCTGCTGCCAACTATACCATTTTCCTCTTTGAGTAGAGCAGATAATACTGCCTGTTTCTTGAAGCGAAACGTTCATGGATTGAGGTATTCCTCTGGCTTTGTGGAATATCATCAATTAGATTCCATCCTCAAGAAAAATTTACAGAATGTTGATATCATTTATGTACGAGGACTTCAAAAACGTGACTATCTTACTGAGAAATTTCATCAATTGAACCTACCTACACGTGTTGTGAATTTGGAGGACTATGATAATACGTCATGGATGGTTCCAGAATTCGGAAACAACGATGGTATCTCACCTTGTATGCATCACATTGATAAGCAACCCCACTATAATTGCAGTCTCCGAAACGTAGATATTCTATACAAATGGCTTTGTGATATGTTACCAAAATAAAACTGTATAATAAAATTTTCTATTTAAATTGTTTTTTTATCTAACGTCACCTGATGATGAAAACGCAGCGTTTTGAAAAATCTCCACCTCATACCCTCAATGATGTGTTTTTTCTTTAACCTCCATGTTTCTCCTCTTAAATGATATGTTGGTACACCTGGTATACTAAATTTGACAAGCAGTCGCCATGTTTTTTCTCTCAAATATTATATAAGACATCCTATATATATTTTTGCTGAATACTTTGCTACCCTTCATTGCCCCAATGACCCATTTCTCACATGATATTTGACACACACACAGCAGTCACGTTCACTGAACGTAATTTCCATTTCTCTTAAATTATTCATTTCGAAACACCTTGTATACTTTCCTCATTGGAATCACACCTTCAAACGTTACACCCTCGTCACCTCTCAATTTTTCACATTTATTTCAAGCATCATTATTATTATCAGACTCACAATTATTATTTCTAAATATTCAAGCAGCGTGCTCTGGTAGCTGGAGAAATATATATCCCACATTTGTACATCAACTCGTACGAAGTCTACGTGGAGACAAGGCTAGCGTCGCTCGCTACCAAGCAAATGGACGATGGTTCAAATCTCTGCTGCTGAAATCTTTTTTCTTTATAAATTCAATTCAATTAATTCAAAATATTTAAAGTGTGCGCCTCTATTGGCAAAATGTTATCAATCTAAGGGATCTCTCTCGACTACGTCACACTATGAACGCGAAGCAGCGTCGACTACGTCACACGATGAACACACGAGAATGCCTTTTTACCACTTCCGCCCTGGATCTCTCATAGGTGATCTACTTTATATTATTCACAAGTTTTGAAATTCTAACCGCCCACCACTGATTTCGCATTACTTCTTCCGCGCATGGTCAAGAACGAAATCGCTCTTTGTTTTTTGGGCCAATAGACAATAGTCCAACTCCAACAGTCGAATCAGTCGCATGCCAGTGCACGCAAAGTCGAGCCTAAAGAAAGCCAATTTATATTGAATTCCGGTACTAAGTATCCCGAGGTAAAGTACCCCTCCCAGGAAAAAATCCTATCGACGCGCCTGTTTCCGTTGGTTGAATTGATTCATTTCTAAACTGAGAGCTCAGATTTTATTATTATTCTCCATCAGAAGTATTGGTTCAAGTGAAAACTTTTTTGGTATATCCTTCAATTCCGCTTATTCCACAATTCTACGTCAACAATTATTCAGGAGTGAATTTTTTTCAGGAAAAAGGTGTATCTATAGTAATTTGGGGGTCCTGATCACGAATATGAAAGAACTTTCAGCCTGTTTTGTCCCCAAGTATGATTTACCGTGAAAATGGGTTTTTCCATCGCGAATGGCGGGCAGTGTATATCACTTAAGGCCAACACCATTGAGCCGGTAGAGGCATTTCCAGCATTTTCATCAGTCCTGCGAGTTTCATAATTTTACCTCGATAATACCGAAAGTTACGAGAGTGCTTCCATGAAAAGTGAGACACACTGTATAATATTGTGAAAGGAAAAAAATAAATAAACAGCAGAAACGGATAGTACATAATAGGAAAGTACATAATAGTGGAATCGACAGTGATATCATTGTTCAAGTAAGCTTTTTTTAAATTTTACTTTATATATTTATCCATTCAATTTCTTAAGATTATTCGGCAGCCGGTTATACACAAAGCAGATTTGGTATGTGAAGGATCTTTTGAAATATTCATGGTAGTGTGTAGGCGTGAGAAGATTTTTGAAACGTACGTTGAGATTATGTATATCCGAATGGAAAGTGATTTTATCGTAAAGATATGGTGGTGTTTTCGTCATTATTATTTTGTGATATACCTAGGCATGATGAGTATAGTTCCCTTCTTTTTTCTAAGGTGATCCATCCTATTTCCTTCAAGTTTGAAGAAATTCCCTGTCTCCGGCGAATCCCATATATAAGACAAGAATTTTGAATTTTTGGAATCCTCCGTGAGTGAGGTTAAACTTGGGCCATACAAGGTATCAGCAAAGTTGAGGTTAGATAAAACAAGACTCACCCAGAATAATTTTGGTTTCTTTTGTTATGAATTTCCTATTGTCATATATATAAGTTTCAATGAGGAATATGATTTTTGAATTAGTTCATTTATATGGGAATCGAATCGGAGATCAGTGTCCATGATGACGCCTAGGTTTTTGGCTTCTTGATTGATTGATAGCTCGCTAGAATCAATGTTTAATTTTATCTTGGCTTTGATCGTATTATTCTTTGCGTTTTTCGACCGAATACTAGTGTTCTTTTATTAAAATTGTTTACCAAACAAAAATCATTTGACAGAGACGTGAATTTATTTAGACCGTGGTTGATATTATTTAAAAACCCCGGTGTGCCGACTCATACCTGTAAAACTGTAGACAAAAACGCTGGACATTCGCTAGCTTGATTATAAGAAAACAAATGAAATCGTGGTCTGTTTTCCAAATATCCCGCGATACTTGCGTGAACCGCCACCGTCGGGTTTGTTGTTGAGGTACATTTTCATCTGATGTTCCAAGTATTCGGCAGGAGCATGAAATGAATGAAACAACATAATCACTTTCTGCAAGCAGTTTTATTCGTTACATTTTCAGCTTATTGTATTATTTTTGTTTTGCTGAAATGCATTTTACTGGAATAATTAATAATAACACATTTCACATAAAAGAACTGAAATTCAGCTCCATGGAAATTCACCATTAGAACCTGTCAATCTTGTGCCTATCTGATATCTGCTCAAGCATGCGCATTTCGCAAGTATCTGCGCAACTGAATCCGAGTTTATAATTGCTTTTCAGAAGATATATGTGAGATGAGTTGTGTGTTACAATATTGCAATATTTTGAAAACTGTTAATAGTGAAGATATTTCTCATTTGTGCAATTTTTTTCGACAGAAAATTAATATTTTTTGGATCATCTAACAACACTGAAAAGATTTTACGAAAACGAAAGGTAAAATAATGAAAACCTTAACAAGCTTGATGATATATGCAAAATTGATGGATTTCAGTTGAAGTGATGATTTTTAATTACTTTATCACAGACTTTCACAACTTGAATTTATGGAAGATTTAAAGAAAGAGTAGGGTATAACAAAACTCACTCAGTTGATTTTCTTGAAAAAATGTTTGCCATAAAGTATTATTAATTAGATCATGGAGAATTTAGAAATAAAATGTAAGTTCAAATTGTTCAGAGTTTGTTACAGATTCAAAGTGGTACTCACTTTAATGAATTATTGTATTCGTTTTTCAGGATTCTAAACAAAATCTAATCAGTGAGTGTTGTTATATCCTACTCTTTCTTTAAATCTTCCATAAGTTCAAGTTGTGAAAGTCTGTGATAAAGTAATTAAAAATCATCACTTCAACTGAAATCCATCAATTTTGCATATATCATCAAGCTTGTTAAGGTTTTCATTATTTTACCTTTCGTTTTCGTAAAATCTTTTCAGTGTTGTTAGATGATCCAAAAAATATTAATTTTCTGTCGAAAAAAATTGCACAAATGAGAAATATCTTCACTATTAACAGTTTTCAAAATATTGCAATATTGTAACACACAACTCATCTCACATATATCTTCTGAAAAGCAATTATAAACTCAGAAAAAGCGACAAAATTATTATTTAAAAAACCTTTTGAAAAAAAATCGGATTCAGTTGCGCAGATACTTGCGAAATGCGCATGCTTGAGCAGATATCAGATAGGCACAAGATTGACAGGTTCTAATGGTGAATTTCCATGGAGCTGAATTTCAGTTCTTTTATGTGAAATGTGTTATTATTAATTATTCCAGTAAAATGCATTTCAGCAAAACAAAAATAATACAATAAGCTGAAAATGTAACGAATAAAACTGCTTGCAGAAAGTGATTATGTTGTTTCATTCATATCATGCTCCTGCCGAATACTTGGAACATCAGATGAAAATGTACCTCAACAACAAACCCGACGGTGGCGGTTCACGCAAGTATCGCGGGATATTTGGAAAACAGACCACGATTTCATTTGTTTTCTTATAATCAAGCTAGCGAATGTCCAGCGTTTTTGTCTACAGTTTTACAGGTATGAGTCGGCACACCGGGGTTTTTAAATAATATCAACCACGGTCTAAATAAATTCACGTCTCTGTCAAATGATTTTTGTTTGGTAAACAATTTTAATAAAAGAACACTAGTATTCGGTCGAAAAACGCAAAGAATAATACGATCAAAGCCAAGATAAAATTAAACATTGATTCTAGCGAGCTATCAATCAATCAAGAAGCCAAAAACCTAGGCGTCATCATGGACACTGATCTCCGATTCGATTCCCATATAAATGAACTAATTCAAAAATCATATTCCTCATTGAAACTTATATATATGACAATAGGAAATTCATAACAAAAGAAACCAAAATTATTCTGGGTGAGTCTTGTTTTATCTAACCTCAACTTTGCTGATACCTTGTATGGCCCAAGTTTAACCTCACTCACGGAGGATTCCAAAAATTCAAAATTCTTGTCTTATATATGGGATTCGCCGGAGACAGGGAATTTCTTCAAACTTGAAGGAAATAGGATGGATCACCTTAGAAAAAAGAAGGGAACTATACTCATCATGCCTAGGTATATCACAAAATAATAATGACGAAAACACCACCATATCTTTACGATAAAATCACTTTCCATTCGGATATACATAATCTCAACGTACGTTTCAAAAATCTTCTCACGCCTACACACTACCATGAATATTTCAAAAGATCCTTCACATACCAAATCTGCTTTGTGTATAACCGGCTGCCGAATAATCTTAAGAAATTGAATGGATAAATATATAAAGTAAAATTTAAAAAAAGCTTACTTGAACAATGATATCACTGTCGATTCCACTATTATGTACTTTCCTATTATGTACTATCCGTTTCTGCTGTTTATTTATTTTTTTCCTTTCACAATATTATACAGTGTGTCTCACTTTTCATGGAAGCACTCTCGTAACTTTCGGTATTATCGAGGTAAAATTATGAAACTCGCAGGACTGATGAAAATGCTGGAAATGCCTCTACCGGCTCAATGGTGTTGGCCTTAAGTGATATACACTGCCCGCCATTCGCGATGGAAAAACCCATTTTCACGGTAAATCATACTTGGGGACAAAACAGGCTGAAAGTTCTTTCATATTCGTGATCAGGACCCCCAAATTACTATAGATACACCTTTTTCCTGAAAAAAATTCACTCCTGAATAATTGTTGACGTAGAATTGTGGAATAAGCGGAATTGAAGGATATACCAAAAAAGTTTTCACTTGAACCAATACTTCTGATGGAGAATAATAATAAAATCTGAGCTCTCAGTTTAGAAATGAATCAATTCAACCAACGGAAACAGGCGCGTCGATAGGATTTTTTCCTGGGAGGGGTACTTTACCTCGGGATACTTAGTACCGGAATTCAATATAAATTGGCTTTCTTTAGGCTCGACTTTGCGTGCACTGGCATGCGACTGATTCGACTGTTGGAGTTGGACTATTGTCTATTGGCCCAAAAAACAAAGAGCGATTTCGTTCTTGACCATGCGCGGAAGAAGTAATGCGAAATCAGTGGTGGGCGGTTAGAATTTCAAAACTTGTGAATAATATAAAGTAGATCACCTATGAGAGATCCAGGGCGGAAGTGGTAAAAAGGCATTCTCGTGTGTTCATCGTGTGACGTAGTCGACGCTGCTTCGCGTTCATAGTGTGACGTAGTCGAGAGAGATCCCTTAGATTGATAACATTTTGCCAATAGAGGCGCACACTTTAAATATTTTGAATTAATTGAATTGAATTTATAAAGAAAAAAGATTTCAGCAGCAGAGATTTGAACCATCGTCCATTTGCTTGGTAGCGAGCGACGCTAGCCTTGTCTCCACGTAGACTTCGTACGAGTTGATGTACAAATGTGGGATATATATTTCTCCAGCTACCAGAGCACGCTGCTTGAATATTTAGAAATAATAATTGTGAGTCTGATAATAATAATGATGCTTGAAATAAATGTGAAAAATTGAGAGGTGACGAGGGTGTAACGTTTGAAGGTGTGATTCCAATGAGGAAAGTATACAAGGTGTTTCGAAATGAATAATTTAAGAGAAATGGAAATTACGTTCAGTGAACGTGACTGCTGTGTGTGTGTCAAATATCATGTGGGAAATGGGTCATTGGGGCAATGAAGGGTAGCAAAGTATTCAGCAAAAATATATATAGGATGTCTTATATATTATTTGAGAGAAAAAACATGGCGACTGCTTGTCAAATTTAGTATACCAGGTGTACCAACATATCATTTAAGAGGAGAAACATGGAGGTTAAAGAAAAAATACATCATTGAGGGTTTGAGGTGGAGAGTTTTCAAAACGCTGCGTTTTCATCATCAGGTGACGTTAGATAAAAAAACAATTTAAATAGAAAATTTTATTATACAGTTTTATTTTGGTAACATATCACAAAGCCATTTGTATAGAATATCTACGTTTCGGAGACTGCAATTATAGTGGGGTTGCTTATCAATGTGATGCATACAAGGTGAGATACCATCGTTGTTTCCGAATTCTGGAACCATCCATGACGTATTATCATAGTCCTCCAAATTCACAACACGTGTAGGTAGGTTCAATTGATGAAATTTCTCAGTAAGATAGTCACGTTTTTGAAGTCCTCGTACATAAATGATATCAACATTCTGTAAATTTTTCTTGAGGATGGAATCTAATTGATGATATTCCACAAAGCCAGAGGAATACCTCAATCCATGAACGTTTCGCTTCAAGAAACCGGCAGTATTATCTGCTCTACTCAAAGAGGAAAATGGTATAGTTGGCAGCAGCAGAAAATTACTACATTGAATTCCAATCCTGCCTTAGGATGAAATTGTTGCTCGATGGTAAAGCCTTGAATATCTACAACAGCTATTCTCATGTTAACTCTGTGATTGATACTGAAGTGACAAGCATATGTTCAGTTTAATTTGTTAATGATTTCGCTGAGTGGGAGGTGCTCAATAACAGTGTCGTGCACAATGATGCAATAGGCTCTAGTATTTTGGGGAAATCCTTCAGATGCCTCGATTTCGAGTTTCACATCAACAGTGGAACTTTTTATGCTCTCATCCCTTCTGGAACAATCGATGACAAAGAGAGTCTTGCCAACAAATTCGATGGAGCTCAGCAGAGGATTATGTTGATTAGTAATTTTGTAGCTGAAACCGAATTGTGCATAGTTGAAATAGGCTTGCGAAAAATTCCCCTTTGCAAAATTCAGATGCATATTCTCTTTGGGATAATTCTCACCGTTCAGAGTGAGCGTTATATTGGTGATATTCGAATGAGCGAATATTGTTGGATCATTGTTGAATTTGGTGTAATCACGGTCTTTTTGGAAACATACAATCACATAGCGAGGACTTTTGAGAAACGAGGAAGTCTTGACGGCCCATATTTCACTTTTTGCACCTTGTGTGAGAGCAGGCAACATATGAAGTTCCCATTTTCTGAACGGCATGAGAATAGGAGTATCAGCTTGGATGGCCTTAATTTGATCATGCGGAAAAATTCGCTTAACTTTGAGTTCAATATTTTCAATTTCCAACTTGACTGCTGTCGTACAGCCGACGATCCAGCGGTTTCCTCTATTTTGAAGCAGTTGCTATCATCTGCAGCTCGTACTAATCGGATGGTATGATAATCGTTGAAAATATTCAAAAAATGTTTTATGGGTATGAGCATGTTGAATGATAAATCAGCGGTGTTGATAACCCCAGCGTTGCTGGGAAAAGTACAACTTGAATTGTCCAAGTGCTTGATATCTTCGTCAGTGTTGGTGAGAAAGCCTCTGACAGTACTAACAATTCCAACTTCACGGACCGTCTCCAACTCCTTACCGCTTTGTTCATAACTAGCAGATTGAAACATGAAAGCACCAGCATTGTTTACGAATGTTACACGACCATCTCCTTTGGTTTTCACAACTTGTCCACTGATGAATAACAGGCTATCATACAAAGCATCGTAAGCGTCAGATTGATTGATGTTATGTCGATAATTATATGAGAGACTTTTTAAAAAATTATACGGGGTGGTTTGTACCACCGTTACAAAATACGACTGGATTTAATGAAGAGCTTTATTCAACTGACTTCGTGAACTAGAATTCTTCCTTTTATAAACTTACAGAATGTTGATTCAGCATCAGCGGTTCACATCGTAGAACTCTGCGAATGCTGATGACAAAGATCAGCTTTTCCTAGAGAATTGTTATCGCTTGTAACGTGATATTCATGAGAAGGCCATACTGCCATAATATCGCATATAACAACTCCCTCTTATAATAAAAAGTTGGTGCAAAAGCAACAACTTTTGAAAATAACAATTACATTGAAAAATAAAATAAAATTTGAATTTGAGAAAATAATGAAAATTGAAATTGTATTTAAAATCCTTTGTTGCTGGATGAGGTCAGCTCTAGTTGTTCTTCTATTGGTTCTTCGAGATGGACGCTTGGACGTCTTCGAGGGACAAATCTGCTGAAGGGACTTCTTATTCTTGATGGTCTGGGTGAAGGTGGAGGTTGATTATCCGGTGCCGTGATACTAATTCTTGTGGACTTTCTGCGTCTACATTTGCAGAACAGGTACAGAAGAATCAATGAGATGATCAACGCAATTGTGAGATATGTGAACCATGAAATGTGTTTGTTTACATAGGGTTGATTGATTAGTTTGTCTAAGTCTTCAGAGTATTGGTTCAACTTATGCTGGGCTATGCTGAGGTCGTCTGTATTGATTTTGTTCAGTTTCAGCGGTTTCAGGTCTGGAAGACTGTGTTTTTAGGTAACTAGTCGCAGCATTTGAATGGTATCGTTACTGGTTGGTTTCTGTATGTGATATTTTTGTAGTTGTGTGCGAAGTGCTTCGAATGGACTCGTGTACTTCCTATAAATGCATTGCATTCGGGTTGTAGTTTGAGAAGTGAGTTTTTGTTGATGATTTGGGTGACTGCTTCTCTGTCGATGCATTTGATGGTTACTGGTAGTGGATCGGACAATTATATTAGCCACAGATTTGTTGCTAATTCGTAGGCATTGTAATTTTTGGCGAAGATGACTGATGATTGGCATGTCTTCGGTACATCGACCAGTTGTCGAAGGAGCTGTGCCTCGCATATGGCATTGTTGTCGATTGGGTATGGCAGAACATCGGAACAAATTATTGAAGAGGTATCCAAGTTCTTGCATTTCTTCAAATCAGAGAGTGAAACGTATAGCATTGAATCGTCGTCTCTCGCGATATACTTTTGTGAAGTTGTCAGGATGTGATGGAATCCTGTTCGGTTATCCAGTATAGGAATTGGAAACAGGCGGTATAGGGTATAAGTTTCGGGTTCTACGAGAGGAATTTTGAGAACGAACACTATTTTTGAATCAGTTTGATAAGCGTGGAGTTCAGTGATTTCCAAATATTGGGCAACATTTGACAAATAGATTGGAAGTGGTAAATTGTTTTTTGATAATGATTGGGATATTTCTTGAAGAGAGTTAACTAGGGCTCTTGGAGATATGATCGATGTGTGAATGATTTTAAGACGAGCAAACGTAAATGAATTCAAAATGTCATCAAGACTTGATTCAAGGAACGTATAACTTTCCATTAGTGCTTCACACAATTCCGAGATTTGTAATTGTGCCTGAATAAAAGCTAACTCATCGGAAAGACTGTATATTGAACGTTCGATTTCTTTTATATCATTATTGAATGTTTCTTCGTCAATTTGTAATTTTTGTATCGTGCTATTGAAACTCTTTATAACTGAAGTTGTAACCGATATTTGATTTTTCATGAGATTTTCAAGTTGATATTCGTCTTTAGTGATTTTGTCTATACATTCATTGAAATATTCCCCATCGGAAGCATCTAAGCTACCAGTGATGGCTTTCCAAAATGTTCCTACACCGTTAATTAATCCACGTTTCATTCTAGTGTAAGATCGAGTGTCAGCAAATACTTCACGGTATTTTAGATCAAGTGATTGGGAAAGCTGGGAGATGAGGCTTGTATGGGTGTTGAACTGAGCTCTAAAGGCTTCCATTCTAGCATTGTTTGTTTCCAGAAGATCCATCATGCCTTCTAGGATTTTGTTATTTTTGTCCAAAGCTAGTTTGATTGGTTCTAAGTCTTTGTAAATCAGTAGAGTCCATTTTTCGTTAGAAAGTTTGAGAAAGGATTCTTCATGATAAAAGATGCCGATTGTATTATTGAATGGTTCAAGCTTGTACTGGCAACTGACTGCCGAGATCAGCAGGATGAACCTGTAATTAAATTATTCGTCTTCAAAATAGGGTTTTAGTCTGTCGAAATTTTCTTTTGTTTTTTGTCTTGTTTTCCAATTTACTAAAATGGCGGAATTTTTTAGTATTTCCAAAATTTCAAATGGGCCATTGAATTTATTTTGCAATTTGTCCTTTATTTGTGATTCTTTTACATACACTTTGTCACCTACTTTGTACTCATGTATTTTGCCCGAAACGTTTTTTTCAAATCGAGTTTTGGCTTTTTCTTTCTGAGTCTGAGTTCTTTCGCGTGCAATTTTATAGTAGTGGGATATTCTATTATTTAAATCTCGCACATATTTGGATATTAGGTCTTTTTGGTTGTATAGTGTCTCCGGTGGTCTGCTAGAGGTATGTCCAAATACGAGTTCATATGGTGTGAAACCGTGGGTCTTATTTTTGGTGTTGTTATAACAGATGACTGTATAGGGTAGTATATTGAACGGATGTTCATCGGGATTTTCTGTTTTTTGTGCCCTAATCATTTCCATTAATGTAGAGTGAAATCTTTCTAGTGATCCATTGGACTGAGGATGGTTTACACTAGAGTAGGTCAGCTTTATATCGTATAGGGTACATAGGTCTTTAAGCATGTTGTTCTCGAATTCCCGACCTGAATCACAATGGATTCGGAGTGGGGTTCCGTAATGTTGAAAGTATACCAGAAGGGTATTGACAACAGATTTTGCTGTCTTGTCTTCTATAGGGTAAGCCTGGGTAAATTTTGTCAGTTCGTCCCTGATAGTAAGAGCGTAATTTCTTGAGGGGATTTCACAGATGTCAATGTTAATTCTTTCAAAAGGGGTCTTTGGTGTTTCTGTGATAACCAGGGGACTGTTTAAATTTTTTCTACATACTTTCACCTTTTGACAGATTTCACAGTTTTTGATGAAGTATTCTACATCTTTGGTTAAGCCTTGCCAATTAAATTTCTGTTTAATTCGTCTAATCGTTTCATTTATGCCACGATGAAGGTTGGCTTTTCCTGAGTGGTAATAATCAAGAATTACGGGAATTTCATCCGGAATGGGTGTTCTTATTATATTTTGACAAATTTTCAATTTAATGTCTCTGTCATTGTAAATGAAGCAAAGAATTTCTAGGACAGGGAGTTCTAGATTATTTTCAACAAAGTATGTCTTCGAGAGGTCGAGTTCATTTTGATTTTTATAAAGAACATAAAACAGTTGTTCGTTGACTTCATCAGGATTGTAAGGTATTGCAATAATATAGTATTTTCTGTCTTTTACAGACTTGCTACTTAGAACATTTATTTTGTCGTGAGTGAAGTCTGCCTGTTCTTCGAAAATATCTTCAATGATGTTATAATGGAATTCTTGTAGTTTATTTTGCCAAAAGAATGTAATGATATTTTTATTCGATTTGTCCAATAATTGAGTATTGACGAATTCAATTTTTGAGTAGTCAATTATCGATTTTGTTTTGTAAAGATCGATGAATGTTCCAAATTCATTGGCCATTCGTTGCAAGTCTGGTTCGTCCGTTTGGTTGTTTAATTGATTGTCTGCCTGATTTTCTGCCTGATTGTCTGTCTGTTTGTCTATCTGATTGGCTGTCTGATTGTCTGCGTCAGGGTTGTCGTTCGGATTTTCTTCCTCCAAATGAAAGATTTTGGATTGAAATTTTGCGCAATGATCAAAGTGATTGATTTTGATTCGCGAAAGTGCGTCCGCATTTTTGTTGACTTTCCCGGGTTTATAGATGATTTCGTAGTCGTACTCTTCGAGCTTTAGGCGCCAACGAGCAAGTCTACTGCCAAGGTCTTTGATGGAGAAAAGCCATGTCAGGGGTCGATGATCTGTCACTAGTTTGAACTTCCGTCCAAAAAGATACGGGCGGAAGTGCTTCACTGCCCAAACTATTGCGAGTAATTCCCTTTCAATTGTCGAATAACGGGTTTCAGCGGTGCACAAGGTTCGAGAGGCATAACCAATGGGAAGGTCCTTTCCGATAGGTCCTTGAGAAAGAACGGAGCCAATGGCGAATGCGCTTGCGTCAGTGGTGAGAAGGAAGGGTTCGTCGAAATTCGGGTATATCAAAATTGGAAAGGTTGTTAGTGCCTGTTTGAGATTTTCAAAGGCTTCTCTACATTCTTGATTGAAATCGAAGGTGATATCTTTTTGTAATAGTCTTGTCAGGGGTTTTGAAGTTTTGGCAAAGTTCGGTATGAACCTTCTGTAATAGCCTGAAAGCCCTAGGAAGGATTTAATGTCCTTGGGGTTTTTGGGTTCTGGAAAATTTTTGATGCATTCAATTTTAATAGGATTTGGTTTTACACCATCCTGGGTTATTAGATGTCCTAGGTAAGCGACTTCCTTGCGAAGAAATTCGCACTTATCCGGCTGAATTTTGAGATTGGCTTTGCGAAGACATTTAAAGACTTCAGATAATCTAGAGATATGTTCATGAATTGTGGGGGAATAGACGATGATGTCGTCCATATAGACGAGACATCTTTCGTTCTGAATGCCTATGAGAATGTTGTCCATGACGCGTTGAAAGGTGGACGGGGCATTTTTTAAACCGAATGGCATACGAACGAATTCGTAATGGCCATTTTCGACAGAAAAGGCTGTTTTCTGAATGTCTTTTGGATCGATCTCGATCTGGTGGAAACCAGAGGCCAGGTCGAGTGTGGTGAAATATTGGCACTTCCCTAGTTGGTCTAAAAGGTCAGAGATATTAGGGAGAGGATATTTGTCGCCTATTGTGAGTTCATTGAGTTTGCGGTAATCGATGACTACACGCCATTTTTGCTTCCCTGAGGCATCAATTTTTTTTGGCACAACCCATACGGGAGATGACCAAGGAGATACCGAAGGTTGAATGATACCTTGATCGAGCATTTTGGATATTTGATTTTTGACTTCCTCCTTGTGGATTTGAGGATAACGGTATGATTTGGTGAAAATTGGTTTACTGTTATTTGTGTCGATCGAATGTTTGATTTCGTTGGTAAATGTCAAATTGTCGCCTTCTAAATAAAAGATATCTGAGTATTCTAAACAAAGGTTTGAAATCATTTCGCTTTCTTCCTCGTTCAAGTGTTCAAGACGTAGTTGTTGTATGATGTGGTGTCGGTCTGTTTCTACACTTAGATTTTGAGGTCCTCCATTGAGGTTATTGATTGAAAATTCTTGGATGGGTTCCAGTGACAATTCAGAAAAATTTACAATTTTTGGGATCGCATTCACATTGATTATTGAAGTTAAAAATTCACCCTTGTCATTTACTTTGACAATGGGATTCGGTAGGCGGACTTTTTCAATTTCTTATGCTATCAGTATAGCATCAGTGATTTTCAGATTACATTTCAGTTTGAAGACTCGTTCAGTGCGAGGCTCAATTGAAATTTGATTTAGATTTTCAGAAATTTGTTTTGGCTCGACTATTTGTGTTTGTTTACTGTCGTCTGTCACTTTAAAAAGAGGAACAGTTTTGAAATTGGTTATTAGTTGTTTGTTCTTGAGATCCACTATACAACTATAGTGTTCTAAGAAATCAGAGCCTAAAAGTCCGTCGAATTCAATATCAAGATTATGAATGTATATCTTATGGGGATCGTCAGGTATGAAGGGGATCAGTGTTGATTCCTTGATTATTATTTTCTGGTCGGTGATGCCTTGAATTGCAATATTTTCTGGGAAACGTGTTCGATAATTTTCGCAAGTTTTTGGTTTGAAAATGGAGTCCTGCTCCTGTATCTATCAGAATTTTGAAAGTATTGGTAATATCATTAATGTAATAGAGATTTTTTGAGTTTACTGATAGAAGTGGTTTCATATGAACTGTTGTTCTGGAAAATTCAGTGTCGGATTGAAATCGTCCAAATTCATTGTCTGAATTTGGGTCTGAAGATGAGTTACAGTTTGATCTGGGGATTCCTCTTGGAAGTAGTTGGGAGGATCGCCCTGTATTGGGTCTGACTGAAAATTTTGAGTATCAAAGTTCTGGGGAAAATCGTCATAAGAGTTTTGATTTTCAGTATTGGTTGATTCGTGTTGGGTTTGACCATTATCCGTATAATAGTCTGGTTGATAATCGAAAGGTGGTTCGGAGCTACTAGCAGTATAGTAGTTTTCTTGATTCTGATCATAGTCATCATAGTACTGAGTGTCAAATTGTTGGTAATTCATGTGATACGTTTTTTGGTTATTTGGTCGATAGTTTGGATTGGGTTGTATCGTGGAGGGTCTTTGGTTATTGAAATTTGGGTTTGGTTTGATAACTGGAGGTCTGTTCTGTTGAAACTGATTTTGATGATATTGATTTTGGAAGTGTGGTGATCTTTGACTAGGACCAGGTTGTTGGAATGGTCTTTGATCATTCCTGTTCTGAACTGAAGGTCTCTGGAAGGTTGGTCTTGAGAAGGATTGATTATTTTGAGTCGAATTTTGTCTGGTGCGACATTCGTTTATCAAATGTCCCATGCGACCACAGAAAGAACAATTTTTTACAGGTTGGTTTGAGTTTGGTTTCCGAATAGGAGCTTGACTTTGATTGCGATTGGGTTGCAGTTTTTGATTTTCAAAGTATGATAATTGGAGTTCGCGTCTGATTCTAATGATAGCTGAAAGCATATTCGGAGGATTTCCTGCCCTAACTATTTGTCCTATCTTCGGTTCAAGTCCAGTCAAAAGGGTATTAAGTGTCATGGTTTCGACTAGATGTGATTGTGCTGTTTTCTGTTCTCTCGACATGAGTTGTTTATTGATTGATGAATGCATCTTTGCATTGTGTGATTGCAAACGAGAAACAAAAGTTAATGCTGACTCACTTAGTAGTTGACGTATTCTTTGTAGGTCTTGAATTAATGCTGTGAGATCTCTAGAATCACCGAAATGTGTTTCCAAGAGATGTTTAATTTCGTCCCATGTCGATGGGATCCGAGAGTTTACTAGTTCGGCTGCTTTTGAACGAAGTTTATTTTTTATATGTAAAACAACTAAAGTTTTTTGATCTGCCACTGCCATCGCGTGAGCGGTATCACACGCTTGTAAAAACGTTGTAAGGAAAATTTGATTTCCATCATACTCGGGTACTATGGAGAATATTTCACTGAGTTTCTATGGCTCTAGAGGTTGAGGCTGATTTTCCTCGTGAGTTTCTGAATCGTTAGGCATTTTATTTAACTATTCTAGTAATAATCGATCAGTGCGATTATCGGGATAATTGAACAGTTCACTTGAATTGATTGAATAGTAGAGATTGGGTAGAATATTGGGATTAATTGGATATTCGAACAGATAAAATATGAGAAAACGAAAAGTACGAGACAATTCAATATGTGGTTTCTTACTTTGTCTGTTGAAGCATCGAGTTCGCCTTGTTCTCGTCGACTTCTGCCAGGGGCTTCACCAGGTGTTCCTTCCGCAGATTTCTTCGAGTGATGACTCCCTCAGGTTCGATTCCGGTGAAGGATTGGTATCCACCGCCACTAGTGAGGAGTTGCCGTGTTCTAGTGACGTTCGCGGAATCCTACAGCGACTGCGCCAATTTGTTATGTCGATAATTATATGAGAGACTTTTTAAAAAATTATACGGGGTGGTTTGTACCACCGTTACAAAATACGACTGGATATAATGAAGAGCTTTATTCAACTGACTTCGTGAACTAGAATTCTTCCTTTTATAAACTTACAGAATGTTGATTCAGCATCAGCGGTTCACATCGTAGAACTCTGCGAATGCTGATGACAAAGATCAGCTTTTCCTAGAGAATTGTTATCGCTTGTAACCTGATATTCATGAGAAGGCCATACTGCCATAATATCGCATATAACATTGATGTTGATTTCAATGACATCATTGTTGCGAAAGGACTTGACATATGGGTAGTAAGTCCGCCATTCCACCTTTTGTATGGATTCATTGTTGTGTGGTTTTCGGAAAATGTTGAACACTTGATTGGACATGATAACCAAGAGATTCCAAAAACAGTTTATTCTCCGGTGACAGTAGTTGACGCACGTTGAAGGTCTTGGTGAAGACTGAGGTGGGGTATGGTGGTAAGTTATTCTTATGATTAGTTAGCACCATCCTTTCGCTTCAATTCCAAACGAAACGATTATTTCTTCGTTTCGAAAATCAACGAGTTGAGAATGCTGGTCCAGCACTCGCAGCGTAATATTGTTTATTTCGTCTCTATGAGCAATGGGTAGATAAATGAGGTGGTTGGGTGTTTCGTCAATTGCGTAACCAGGATCAACTCCAAAAGCAAATTCGTATATCGTATGAGACGGTGCGTCGTTGTAGAATGCTCCGAACGTAATGTTGCTATCTATGTGTATTGTACGTACTTTAATGATATCTACAGGTGGATCTGATGCGTAATGCAAGTTGGGTTTGAGAAGAGTAGACGAAAACCCTAAAATGCGGGCCAAACTGTTTTCAGGTCGGAAATCAATTGAGTGTTTAAGGCAGAATATTTCGCTTTTCAGCGTATTATTATTCGGTTTGAGGTAGAAAAATTCCTCGGGGTTTTCCTTGTACGTTTTGGGTGTGATGTGTTTGCTGATCAAAGTCTCAATATCACCAATTTCGTAAGAGCCTGTAGGGATATCGATACTCTGTTTAGTTTTGCCGCCGTTTTCAAAGTAGTAGAATTTTGTACCTTCTTCAATGTTGGGTATACTGTTGTACGAATGGAAGCTGAGCAAAGCCAAACTGTATTCTGAATCATAATCCAATTGAATGGGCGGATTGAAATCGATGGAGCGCGTTGAAGAACGACTTGTTAACGTCAATATCATAGACATGACTGATGTAGTATCGGAAGCGACCCGCCTTAAATAATGAACAACAACTTGGATGAAAATCATTTATTATTACAATAATAACATTGAAATTATGCGCTAACTGGTTCATGATACTCTGCTTCTTTTAGTAATGTTGTTGACAGTCCAAACTCATTTTGATAATGTCAAAAAAGTTGAATGAATATTCAGAAATTCAGATTATTTTGGAAATGACTCAGTCATCAACTCTTTGGTCTATAGATTCACATGCTTGAAATATATCAAAATCAATAGTATTCCAAACTTTTCGCTTTTCTCAATAAACTGTCTGTTGAATAAAAAATGAGAAAATCCAAAACATTCACCACTGAAGATATTCACACATTTTTACTGAATCTCCTGATGAAGAATATATACTAAAGGTAAATTTAAATTATTCTTCCTACTCTTCTCAGTTTGGGAACCAGTTGGTATCTTTGGATATTAGGTTATACATTTGGGATGTACTTTGCTTGATGAAGTATCTCGTATTTTTTTCCTAAAAGCTGCGTTGAATTAAATCTATCTATAGTATTTCGTGCACAAAGTTTCATTACTCTCTTCTTGTCTTCTTGTCTTCTTTAAATGTCTAGGAATAACCGTGTATCACGAGCAATTTTCAAAAATTCAAAATTCAAAACTGTCATATGAAACAATAAAAAAATGTAGAACCCTGACATCATATAAATATTTAAAAATCCACACTAAAACCATCACTTTAGCACAGGGTGCGGAGGTGTTGGGGTTTATTCCTGCCCGTTCGGGATTTCCGGAGGGCTGGCAAACCAGCCCACGATCTGCCCTAGTTGCCCAGGGACCCTGCGATGTTTGCAGGTTTGTATATGCTGTGGGAGTTAGTTAAGAGGGGGAATGCAGAAAAAGGACAAAGCAGACCTATTTTTGTCGGTATTGGTCGAGCGATTCCAAACTTTAACATAAAATTGATGGTGTTGGTACATAGAGAAAGGCTGAGAATAGGTGAGTGATGAAGATATAGTACAGACTAGAAATGCAAACATTGAAAACTTCTCTTCTCAGGTTTTGATCAAAAGTTGCCAATACCTTGGTTGAATATTTTACGAGAGTTGTAGAAAGTATCAGTCGTTTGGTAGAATTTCTCCGAAAAAGTTATTTCTGTATCTAATTCTCCACTCCAGGTAAAGGCTGTTATTTTGGTAGCGTGTAGCGAAGTTTATCAAATTCTGCAATATTGTACATGGCGGCCCAAATACTAAACCCGTAAAATTATGAAATTTGATCAGAAGTCTTTGATGATCATAAATACACAGTTTAGTTTATTGCTAAAAGAATCAGTTCGCTTACTCGCCGCCATCTTGTGTACAAAATAGAATAAGCGTAGGGGAAATAAATTCGGGTTGCGCAACAGATTTGCACACAAACTTACATAGTTGTCAGGTCGTGGGGTGAGTACAACAAGTAGGTAACTACAAATTAGTGATTTCGAGAAAAACGCAAATAAATATTTTCCTTACATTTTATGTTCTTGTGATTGATCTGTATCATCTTTTTTTGATAAAAAAACACCGTTAAATATTTGAAGGCATTTATTTTTTATTCCAACCACAATCAACATAGTGAATAAAACAGGATTGATGGAAAATTGAAAATTTTTGAAAAAAACGCACAGGTTTGCTCTTGGAAAATGATTCGGTAAAGTAAGATAGCTGAAAGTGAAGACTTACAGTTTTCATTATCGTTTATTAATTTTAAACACATCTGATTATTAAACCTTATATTTCGTATGATCAAAAGTTAAATAATTATAGAAGACTTTTTCATGCATCATTCAGAATCACCCACCTTCATCTTTCTTTTCGGTATCAAGTTCATTGTGAGGTAAGCTCAAGTAAAATTGTTCATACTGTTCTCCCAGTGCTGCAGGATTCATGGTAAACAAGGACGCCAAATCTCGATACTTCAAAGTTGGGATTGGAATTGGGGATGTGTATCGAAGTTTTAGCTGCGCTCCATTTGAGTGTGACCTGGAACAAGAAACTTCATATCAATCACGGAAATATTTCCAGTTCCTGCACAGCAATCATAAACATAGTGGCAATAAACTGATTCAAGTTTTGACCCCCACATCTGTCACTGTAGTCTTTCGGTAAAATGGTAATTTGGCTTTAGGTTCACCACTTTGATCGCAAAACTGGCAATACAACTTGTACATCAGGTTAATATTCAACGATGGGTCTAGATACTGACGTTTTGTTGTAGCTCGGCAATAATGGGAGGATACAACGGGAAAACTTCTAATATGTTCCATCACATTTGTCACAATTACCGGATGTGTGACTTTTTTTACATGTTTTCCTCCTTTGTCCCCTTCACAAGTATTTTTGGAGGTTCGCATTTTCATTGCAATATCCACAACACTCTTTTTAATACCCAGCGTATTGAGGAACATCGGTTTACATACTTTAATTCTTTCTCCATTACTTGGGAGAAAAAAGTAATAGAATGATTGCGTTTCGAATTATTATCTGCAGTTAATCTTTTTTTGGGATATTTATTTGTATTGGCGTGAATAAAATCTCTTTGGCGAGAATAATCTGCCATAGCATAATAACTTTTGATATCCTTACGTTCATCTTCAGGAATTTTCAGGTGACAATTTTTTCTACAGATATGACAGGGTGGGTTCAATGTAACGGCAGGAATGGATTTCTTTCTAGAAGAGACGTGTAAGATTCACCCTTGGCCCTTTTTTCTTTTCTAATGTTTCTTGTCCACTCGTTTTGGTGTCGAATCCTTTTCCGTGGTTTATTTGTAGTTTCAGGAAAAATCTCCATTCCATCCAAACGTACTGCATTGTTGCTCGCATTTTGCTCGATGTCTGATGAACTAGAGCTTGATGAGCTATCATCGTCAGGATTATAGTTTGAGTGATCTGACGAAAAAGGTTCTTCATGAGACTCCTCATCAGAGTCAGATTGTGAGTTTTGAGTAGAAAGTTCCACAATATGATGTTGAACTCTGCCCTGATTTGATGTATCGTTAGAACTAGAAGTACAGGGTTCCTCATGTGATGCCGGAATTGTACTTGTATTTGGCTCTTCGATATTAGATTCAGGTGGTTCATTTTGAGCAACAGGTACCGCTGTTGAGTAGTCACTTCGATGACCATTGCCTGAATAGAAAAAATAAAATAAAAATCAATCTGCATAATGATAAAAACAAAATTAG
This sequence comes from Chrysolina americana, assembly GCA_958502065.1. Lineage (NCBI taxonomy): Eukaryota > Metazoa > Arthropoda > Insecta > Coleoptera > Chrysomelidae > Chrysolina > Chrysolina americana. The sequence continues at coordinate 38,306,986 of OY293420.1, forward strand.
ACGGTTAAGAGTGGGTATGCCTTTGACCAGAGAAACTCTCAAATTAACATGTTTATTCTTTTCAAAAGTTCAAACCGATAGGTGCTCATCACTACATAAGACACATTTTCAAATGAGGATAGGTATACACCCTCAAATAATGACTAACTTCCAGAATTATGTTAATGATAAAAGTAAGAAAAAATTTTAACACCTGTACACAGAATTTAAAAAAATGTATCAAAATAATAAAGTTAATTGTTTCCGCCGAAACGCAATAATAACGTTTAAATTTTGGAATGAACCAACAGGACTGCACAATAATCTAATTTGTGCACAAGATATTGATAAAGTTAAGGGCCGGTACTTTTGTTAATATATTACAACCTGAATACTTCAATCAAGCGTATTTATAAACTGATGGTTATTAACACGATTGCAATTGTATACTTACTGGTTTTGCATAACTTTAGAATAAATAGTGTTCTTGACGACATTTTTCCAAATATTCACCACTACTGTTTACAAGATAACCGACCGGCACGATGTTGGCGCACTCTACTAATCAATCTCGAAAATAGCAATTTCTCTCTAACCCTAGATATCTACCCTACTCTACATCTAACGCACCTGTTATTCTCTGACGATATCATAGTGCTAAAACTAGATAAGTTCACTTACCTAGTTTTTGCATTATTTCCTCCAGACCATAAAATGTGCAACAAGTAGATAAGTAAACTTGCCTAATTGTAGTCAGACAATTTCTGTTTATAATCGAGTTACCTACTTTTGACACTGTTTAACACAACTTCAATATTACCTACTGCATTATCTAGTTGTAGTATGTTGTAAATACAATAAAATAATATATTTTTGTGCACTTATCAGAAATTCGGCAATTTGGTAGATACCTAGTTGTAGTACTCACCCCACGAGGTGTACTTAAAGTATTCAGTTTCCAGAAGTATATACATTTCGCGTGTTTTATTTTTCATTGAAACGATTTCTGGGCTCCTATAGGAAAATGCAAACATGTTTGAGTACTTCCTTATTCATGAAATACCATTACTTATCACATGAAATTCGCTGGAAAACACTCAATTTCAGTTCCGAAGTAATATATTCCAGTTCTCTTCGAATTTCTGCAGATTTCAACTTTTGTTTGCGCTTGCCTGTTTGTGTAGCCATCGTCATTGTATTAAATAGAACCACGCAAGTAATTCCTTCAAATTAAAGTAGTTGAAGAGCCATATATATTCCATTTGTGATTCCATAAATTTTTTTATACTTGGTAGAACTTCTTTTTTTTCGTAGATAATGAATTTGAATGTGTGTTTATGTGTCTGCCATTTACCGTATTAAAAAATCTCCCGCATCTGCAAAGTAAGAATAGATATGAGTGTCCTAAGTTCTACCGGTGGTTTAATATAAGCAACTTTTGGGGGGTACAACTTAGGAAACTGTGTAATATTTGTTATCAATGTCTATAATCAATTATTGCTTATGGAATTATAAATGCAATTTCAACAGTTTATTTGGAATATATTGTTACGAGATATAAAAATCCCCTAGCTACGCCGCTGAGTCGATTTCGCAAGCGTTTCCTCGATTTCGCAAACGTTTCGTCGATAATTGGTTCCTGGAAATGTGCAGATGATTTTTGGTATTGAATATTCGGGATAACGGAACTATCGCGAAGAATCTGGCCTACACGGCTTGAGTATATAAGGCGACATTTCACTCTGAAGAAAGAGTATTTATGAAGAAGTGATAGTCAGTGATCAGATTGGGGAAACGGTCCAGCGGTGTCAATGGCGATCCTTTCAAATGGGCTGCCCACATTGTACTGGCGCATCGGGGCCTTGGGTCTTGTTCGAGGCCCATTGCTGGCAGCGCATACCGCACATTTCCTGCACCAGTCCTTGACGTCGGTTTGAGTAAAACCGTTGCCTCACTTTCTGGAGGGTCTACGTCACTCCCAGATGTCCTCCGGTGACCCCATCATGGATTTCTCGGAGCACTTCTTCCCTTCTGCTCCTGGGAGCTACTATCTGACGCCTTTCTTCCTCGCCATCCTCCAACTCCAACACACGCTTCAGGACTCCATTGTCCAGGGTAAGTGAGTTCCATTGGGCCCAGTAACATTTAGGGACTGGAGAACAACTGGATATTTCCTGCTACGACGGTCTTCGATTACTCTTCTTCCAGCCGATGACTAAACCAAGATCTGGATCTTTCTCCTGGTCTTTCTGGATCTTGTCATTCCAGTTATCATCTACCACCGTAGTTTTACAGAGTGTCAACACCTTCTCCTGTGCTCGTCGGCAGTGCGAACCTGGGCATGGTCTTCGAGATAGGGCAACTGCATTCTAATGGCTGGTCCCAGCTCGATGTTTGATCTCAATGTCGAATTCTTGAAGCCTCTTTATCCAACGTGCCACTTGACCCTCGGGATTCTTGAACTGTAAGAGAGATACATGGTCAGTTCTCAGTAGGAATCTTCTCCCATACACGTTCTTGTAGTAGTATTTTACTCCTTTGACAACAGCCAACAGCTTCCGCCTGGTCCGGTGACACAGTAATTCCGCTCCGGTTTACTGAGGGTCTTACTGAAGTAACCGATGACTTTTTTCTGTCCTCTCTGGATCTGAGACAGGACAGCTCCAAGTCTCACATTGCTTGCGTCCGAATCCAACATGAATTTTCCGTTCGGAAGGAGATAGCTCAGGATTGGTGCGTTGATCAAAGCTCCTGAACGAATCTCGGCATTCCATCGACTACTGTAACTTTGTTTGTCCTTCCGTGAGCCGGGTCAGTGGTTTAGCGATGTTAGCAAATCCCAGCACGTATCGGAGGTAGTAGGTGCACAAACCAAGAAAACTTCGAAGCTGGTGTATGTTTTTTGGAATTGGCCATTCTTTTACAGCTTTGACCTTCTGTTCATCTACCGCTACTCCTTCCCCAGAGACAACGTGGCCGAGGTATCGTACTTCCTTCTGGAACAAATTGCATTTCTTGGGGCTCTGCTTCAATCCGGAATTTCTTAGTCGTTTGAATATCTCTTCCAAGTTTTTTACATGGTCTTCGAACGATCTGGCAACCACAATAATATCGTCGAGATACACCAGACACGTCTTCCATGGGAGTCCCTTCAGAACCGATTCCATCAATCTTTCAAATGTGGCTGGAGCGTTGCAGAGCCCGAATGGCATAACTGTGAACTGCCACAAATCTGAACCGACGGTGAGAGCTGTCTTTTCTCGATCCTCCTGAGTCAAGGGTCGAGAAAATCGTGGAACCGGCTACGCACCTTCTTGCTGTCAATCCCTATAATTGCATCATCCACGATATCCGATACTATATATAGAGCAAAACTTTCCAATAGGCAATCCGCATGAACCAATCAGAACTATCCTGGCCAATCAGCTGTTCTGCCGAGCTCATCTCTATGCCGATGACACCCAAGTCTACTACTCGTTTGACCCGAATGACGTAGACGAGGCGTGCAATAATATTAAGATGCCTAAAAATCCACATCTAAAACTACGGTATGGCCAAGCTCACCTAGAACACGTATACCATTCACAGCTGAAGAACCGATGCCAGAAATCAAGAGAATACTCGCAAGAATTTGAAGCAGACATTACACGCTTGGTTCGCCTTGCATATCAAGCCACGCCGGTGTTATGGAGTGACTAGTGGTTCAGGCATTTTTGGATGGCAAATGGCAAGAATTCCTATCCACAACACTTCCCAATAGGCACTCCGCATGGACCAATCAAAACACTATTTTAGTTGCGCCTGCGTGGTGTGCAATGTAATTTTAGGTTACGTTGAGGATCGACTTGGATATCAAAGCTATTTTTTGGCGTTGAACCGCATTCAATAATTTTTCAAAAACTTATTCAATTTACGTCATAGATTTGACTGTGTCAGAATATTGCATTAGGTTTAAAAACATTCCGTCTATGACGTCAATGTTTCAACGCTAAAACGCAAAATTTTTAAAACGGACCAAATAATTTTAAAAAAGTGGTGCGCCAAAAAACAGCTCAAGATCCAGTTTGGTTGGATTAGATCATGTTTCCTTCTTTTATGGCTTAAAAATGAAAAAGAAGGGAACATGATCTAACCTTACCAAAGTAACCTTGGCCATATTTTCTCGAAAGAAGATTTTGAAATTATTTCGAAACATGATTTTAATAACTACGTCATCGTTTCTGTTGTCGCGAAAATGAATGTTTTCGAAAGAGTAACGTCATAAAATAGCTTCAAAATTGTCAATCGTCTAATAATTAACAATAACATAACCACCTAATCCAAACATGAACAGGTTATTATTATTAACATAACAGAAGGGTTCTCAAACAACCCATGAAGAAGATATTGAATTCTTTAATTATGTGTTTTTATTTTTTAATTCTAGCCTAAGTAGTCCCATCAGGGAAGATAATTGGTTTACAAATTTTACAGACTATGAATTTTTCATACACTTCCGCATGTCAAAAAATACATTCATTAAACTCCTGACTGAAATAAATAATCATCAATTATTTTGGCCCAATTTAGAAAAACCCTATACTGGAGGAGGAGAACCCATTTCCCCAGAGTGGCAGTTGCTTTTAACCCTTTCTTGGTTGGGACAAGGCCATATATACTTTATTATATGTCTCAGACATATTTAAATTACCTTCTAATAGTCTGGCAGTTGCATAGTCTACTGTTAATAACATATCTTTCAGCTGTATTTGGATCATACCTTTCATTTCACACATTTCCATTTCTCTTTCAGAAAAAGTTATTTATTTACTGTTTTTGTTTGAAGTTTTTGAATTCAACCGAATTCAACGTCTTCAACTAAAAATGACACTTGACGTGCGTCATACTCTTTTGAAACATCCTCCCGATGTGATTTTGAAATACTTTCAATATTTGACAGTTGTGACGTCATAGTTCGAAATAATTCCATCGATAAAATAGAATGTTTTCAAATTATTTGAAATACTTTCACGAGAAAATATGGCTCTTATTGCTATCCAAGTTGAATACTTGGGACTACTATACCGCCTTAGCATCGTTCAAATATACCGCCTGCTTGGCCAGGATAGTTCTGATTGGTTCATGCGGATTGCCTATTGGAAAGTTTTGCGAAAAAGAATTCTTGCTTTTGGATGGACTTCGTGATCAAGAAACCCGGCAAGCCTTAACACTAGCTCGCCCCGCATCTCGTATATGCATTGGCACGCGCTCTGCAATTCGAGGCAGCAAAGCAATCCTGCAAAAGTCAGAGAAGAGTTCGGATTATTGAGGAAGATCCACAGGAGCCCGCTAATATCGAGGCTGTCATGAGAAAATTAATAAAGGAAGTCCTGCCTGAGAGAAAACAAATGAGGTGCTGGAATTGTGGGAAAATTGGTCATGTGCGTGGCAAATGCCCAACATTCAAATAAGCGACACCGACACAGGAAAACTAAAGAAGGTCGATGAGGAGGGGCAGTCGTCGGCCTTGTATCCAGCAAGCCCCAAATAACAACGTATATGTCGCTGTCCTTCAACGACAGAACAAAGGTGTTTTCGTAGACGGTCTCATCAACAACGAGCCTCGCACCATGCTGCTAGATACAGGTGCGACTAGGACCATGCTTGGGCCTACTTTTTCCAAAACACCGGCAAGAATTAAATCATCGAATTGGAAGCTACGCACAGCAACAGGAGAGCCGGCAACTGTGTATGATGAACTTCCAATTGAACTGATCTTAGCACTAAAGTGAAACACCGGGCTCTATATATAGTAGCGGATATCGTGGATAATGCAATTATAGGGATTGACAGCAAGAAGGTGCGTAGCCGGTTCCTCGATTTTCTCGACTCTTGATTCAGGAGGATCGAGAAAAGACAGCTCTCACCATCGGTTCAGGTTTGTGGCAGTTCACAGTTATGCCATTCGGGCTCTGCAACGCTCCAGCCACATTTGAAAGATTGATGGAAACGGTTCTGAAGGGACTCCCATGGAAGACGTGTCTGGTGTATCTCGACGATATTATGTTGCCAGATCGTTCGAAGACCATGTAAAAAACTTGGAAGAGATATTCAAACGACTGAGAAATTCCGGATTGAAGCAGAGCCCCAAGAAATGCCATTTGTTCCAGAAGGAAGTACGATACCTCGGCCACGTTGTCTCTGGGGAAGGAGTAGCGGTAGATGAACAGAAGGTCAAAGCTGTAAAAGAATGGCCAATTCCAAAAAACATACACCAGCTTCGAAGTTTTCTTGGTTTGTGCACCTACTACCTCCGATACGTGCTGGGATTTGCTAACATCGCTAAACCACTGACCCGGCTCACGGAAGGACAAACAAAGTTACAGTAGTCGAAGGAATGCCGAGATTCGTTCAGGAGCTTTGATCAACGCACCAATCCTGAGCTATCCCCTTCCGAACGGAAAATTCATGTTGGATTCGGACGCAAGCAATGTGAGACTTGGAGCTGTCCTGTCTCAGATCCAGAGAGGACAGAAAAAAGTCATCGGTTACTTCAGTAAGACCCTCAGTAAACCGGAGCGGAATTACTGTGTCACCGGACCAGGCGGAAGCTGTTGGCTGTTGTCAAAGGAGTAAAATACTACTACAAGAACGTGTATGGGAGAAGATTCCTACTGAGAACTGACCATGCATCTCTCTTACAGTTCAAGAATCCCGAGGGTCAAGTGGCACGTTGGATAAAGAGGCTTCAAAAATTCGACATTGAGATCAAACATCGAGCAGGGACCAGCCATTAGAATGCAGATGCCCTATCTCGAAGACCATGCCCAGGTTCGCACTGCCGACGAGCACAGGAGAAGGTGTTGACACTCTGTAAAACTACGGTGGTAGATGATAACTGGAATGACAAGATCCAGAAAGACCAGGAGAAAGATCCAGATCTTGGTTTAGTCATCGGCTGGAAGAAGAGTAATCGAAGACCGTCGTGGCAGGAAATATCCAGTTGTTCTCCAGTCCCTAAATGTTACTGGGCCCAATGGAACTCACTTACCCTGGACAATGGAGTCCTGAAGCGTGTGTTGGAGTTGGAGGATGGCGAGGAAGAAAGGCGTCAGATAGTAGTTCCCAGGAGCAGAAGGGAAGAAGTGCTCCGAGAAATCCATGATGGGGTCACCGGAGGACATCTGGGAGTGACGTAGACCCTCCAGAAAGTGAGGCAACGGTTTTACTCAAACCGACGTCAAGGACTGGTGCAGGAAATGTGCGGTATGCGCTGCCAGCAATGGGCCTCGAACAAGACCCAAGGCCCCGATGCGCCAGTACAATGTGGGCAGCCCATTTGAAAGGATCGCCATTGACACCGCTGGACCGTTTCCCCAATCTGATCACTGACTATCACTTCTTCATAAATACTCTTTCTTCAGAGTGAAATGTCGCCTTATATACTCAAGCCGTGTAGGCCAGATTCTTCGCGATAGTTCCGTTATCCCAAATATTCAATACCAAAAATCATCTGCACATTTCCAGGAACCAATTATCGACGAAACGTTTGCGAAATCGAGGAAACGCTTGCGAAATCGACTCAGCGGCGTAGCTAGGGGATTTTTATATCTCGTAACAATATATTCCAAATAAACTGTTGAAATTGCATTTATAATTCCATAAGCAATAATTAATTATAGACATTGATAACAAATATTACACAGTTTCCTAAGTTGTACCCCCCAAAAGTTGCTTATATTAAACCACCGGTAGAACTTAGGACACTCATATCTATTCTTACTTTGCAGATGCGGGAGATTTTTTAATACGGTAAATGGTAGACACATAAACACACATTCAAATTCATTATCTACGAAAAAAAAGAAGTTCTACCAAGTATAAAAAAATTTATGGAATCACAAATGGAATATATATGGCTCTTCAACTACTTTAATTTGAAGGAATTACTTGCGTGGTTCTATTTAATACAATGACGATGGCTACACAAACAGGCAAGCGCAAACAAAAGTTGAAATCTGCAGAAATTCGAAGAGAACTGGAATATATTACTTCGGAACTGAAATTGAGAAACATAGGCCATTCCACTGCTGCCAACTATATTTGTTACAAAGAAATTTGAGTGTTTTCAAGCGAATTGCATGTGATAAGTAATTGTATTTCATGAATAAGGAAGTACTCAAACATGTTTGCATTTTCCTATAGGAGCCCAGAAATCGTTTCAATGAAAAATAAAACACGCGAAATGTATATACTTCTGGAAACTGAATACTTTAAGTACACCTCGTGGGGTGAGTACTACAACTAGGTATCTACCAAATTGCCGAATTTCTGATAAGTGCACAAAAATATATTATTTTATTGTATTTACAACATACTACAACTAGATAATGCAGTAGGTAATATTGAAGTTGTGTTAAACAGTGTCAAAAGTAGATAACTCGATTATAAACAGAAATTGTCTGACTACAATTAGGCAAGTTTACTTATCTACTTGTTGCACATTTTATGGTCTGGAGGAAATAATACAAAAACTAGGTAAGTGAACTTATCTAGTTTTAGCACTATGATATCGTCAGAGAATAACAGGTGGCGTTAGATGTAGAGTAGGGTAGATATCTAGGGTTAGAGAGAAATTGCTATTTTCGAGATTGATTAGTAGAGTGCGCCAACATCGTGCCGGTCGGTTATCTTGTAAACAGTAGTGGTGAATATTTGGAAAAATGTCGTCAAGAACACTATTTATTCTAAAGATATGCAAAACCAGTAAGTATACAATTGCAATCGTGTCAATAACCATCAGTTTATAAATACGCTTGATTGAAGTATACAGGTTGTAATATATTAACAACAGTACCGGCCCTTAACTTTATCAATATCTTGTGCACAAATTAGATTATTGTGCAGTCCTGTTGGTTCATTCCAAAATTTAAACGTTATTATTGCGTTTCGGCGGAAACAATTAACTTTATTATTTTGATACATTTTTTAAATTCTGTGTACAGGTGTTAAAATTTTTCTTACTTTCATCATTAACATAATTCTAGAAGTAAGTCATTATTTGAGGGTGTATACCTATCCTCATTCGAAAATGTGTCTTATGTAGTGATGAGCACCTATCGGTTTGAACTTTTGAAAAGAATAAACATGTTAATTTGAGAGTTTCTCTGGTCAAAGGCATACCAACTCTTAACCGTCTAATTTTGTTTTTATCATTATGCAGATTGATTTTTATTTTATTTTTTCTATTCAGGCAATGGTCATCGAAGTGACTACTCAACAGCAGTACCTGTTGCTCAAAATGAACCACCTGAATCTAATATCGAAGAGCCAATTACAAGTACAATTCCGGCATCACATGAGGAACCCTGTACTTCTAGTTCTAACGATACATCAAATCAGGGCAGAGTTCAACATCATATTGTGGAACTTTCTACTCAAAACTCACAATCTGACTCTGATGAGGAGTCTCATGAAGAACCTTTTTCGTCAGATCACTCAAACTATAATCCTGACGATGATAGCTCATCAAGCTCTAGTTCATCAGACATCGAGCAAAGTGCGAGCAACAATGCAGTAAAAAATTGTCACCTGAAAATTCCTGAAGATGAACGTAAGGATATCAAAAGTTATTATGCTATGGCAGATTATTCTCGCCAAAGAGATTTTATTCACGCCAATACAAATAAATATCCCAAAAAAAGATTAACTGCAGATAATAATTCGAAACGCAATCATTCTATTACTTTTTTTCTCCCAAGTAATGGAGAAAGAATTAAAGTATGTAAACCGATGTTCCTGAATACGCTGGGTATTAAAAGGAGTGTTGTGGATATTGCAATGAAAATGCGAACCTCCAAAAATACTTATGAAGGGGACAAAGGAGGAAAACATGTAAAAAAAGTCACACATCCGGTAATTGTGACAAATGTGATGGAACATATTAGAAGTTTTCCCGTTGTACCCTCCCATTATTGCCGAGCTACAACAAAACGTCAGTATCTAGACCCATCGTTGAATATTAACCTGATGTACAAGTTGTATTGCCAGTTTTGCGATCAAAGTGGTGAACCTAAAGCCAAATTACCATTTTACCGAAAGACTTTACAGTGACAGATGTGGGGGTCAAAACTTGAATCAGTTTATTGCCACTATGTTTATGATTGCTGTGCAGGAACTGGAAAATATTTCCGTGATTGATATGAAGTTTCTTGTTCCAGGTCACACTCAAATGGAGTGTGACTCTATGCACTCAGCTATCTCCTCTGAGCTACGACGAGTAGGCAAAGCGTCGTGGCCAGAAGATCTGAAACAGATAGCGTGAAGTGCTAGAAGAAAAGGGGACAAGCCATACCAAGTGAGGAGTCTATCAAGAGAGGATATACAAGATACAAACAAGCTCTTCATGAAACAAAACCTCACGAACCGAAAAAAGGATGAAAATTCAGAAGATGTTTACTGGCAAAAAATGTGTTGGATGAGGTTTGAACGATGCAAACCTTTTGAAATGCAATTCAAGCAAAATTTTAGTGAGTCCTTTAGAACTCTGAATTTCAAAAAAAGAAAACTTCGTCAGTCACTAGCGCAGTTAAAACTTCGATAAACATCCCCAATTCCAATCCCAATTTTGAAGTATCGAGATTTGGCGTCCTTGTTTACCATGAATCCTGCAGCACTGGGAGAACAGTATGAACAATTTTACTTGAGCTTACCTCACAATGAACTTGATACCGAAAAGAAAGATGAAGGTGGGTGATTCTGAATGATGCATGAAAGTCTTCTATAATTATTTAACTTTTGTTCATACGAAATATAAGGTTTAAATAATCAGATGTGTTTAAAATTAATAAACAATAATGAAAACTGTAAGTCTTCACTTTCAGCTATCTTACTTTACCGAATCATTTTCCAAGAGCAAACCTGTGCGTATTTTTCAAAAATTTTCAATTTTCCATCAATCCTGTTTTATTCACTATGTTGATTGTGGTTGGAATAAAAAATAAATGCCTTCAAATATTTAACGGTGTTTTTTCATCAAAAAAAGATGATACAAATCACTAATTTGTAGTTACCTACTTGTTGTACTCACCCCACGACCTGACAACTATGTAAGTTTGTGTGCAAATCTATTGCGCAACCCGAATTTGTTTCCCCTGCGCTTATTCTGTTTTGTACACAAGATGGCGGCGAGTAAGCGAACTGATTCTTTTAGCTATAAACTAAACTGTGTATTTATGATCATCAAAGACTTCTGATCAAATTTCATAATTTTACGGGTTTAGTATTTGGCCGCCATGTACAATATTGCAGAATTTGATAAACTTCTCCGCTACACGCTACCAAAATAACAGCCTTTACCTGGAGTGGAGAATTAGATACAGAAATAACTTTTTCGGAGAAATTCTACCAAACGACTGATACTTTCTACAACTCTCGTAAAATATTCAACCAAGGTATTGGCAACTTTTGATCAAAACCTGAGAAGAGAAGTTTTCAATGTTTGCATTTCTAGTCTGTACTATATCTTCATCACTCACCTATTCTCAGCCTTTCTCTATGCACCAACACCATCAATTTTATGTTAAAGTTTGGAATCGCTCAAACAATACCGACAAAAATAGGTCTGCTTTGTCCTTTTTCTGTATTCCCCCTCTTAACTAACTCCCACAGCATATACAAACCTGCAAACATCGCAGGGTCCCTGGGCAACTAGGGCAGATCGTGGGCTGGTTTGCCAGCCCTCCGGAAATCCCGAACGGGCAGGAATAAACCCCAACACCTCCGCACCCTGTGCTAAAGTGATGGTTTTAGTGTGGATTTTTAAATATTTATATGATGTCAGGGTTCTACATTTTTTTATTGTTTCATATGACAGTTTTGAATTTTGAATTTTTGAAAATTGCTCGTGATACACGGTTATTCCTAGACATTTAAAAAAAAATCTTGGTACTAATTCATATAGTTCAACAAGGGAAAGGTTATTCATTATAATCTATGTGGTATGAAAATCAGGTAGATAGTCGGTTTTTTCATGTTGTGAAACAATTACCGGTAATGGTAGCGGTTGTAGAAAAAATAGTTTGTGTAAGTGCGCAAAGTGATAGATTGCCGCTCGACAAGAAGAGAGTAATGAAACTTTGTGCACGAAATACTATAGATAGATTTAATTCAACGCAGCTTTTAGGAAAAAAATACGAGATACTTCATCAAGCAAAGTACATCCCAAATGTATAACCTAATATCCAAAGATACCAACTGGTTCCCAAACTGAGAAGAGTAGGAAGAATAATTTAAATTTACCTTCAGTTTATATTCTTCATCAGGAGATTCAGTAAAAATGTGTGAATATCTTCAGTGGTGAACGTTTTGGATTTTCTCATTTTTTATTCAACAGTTTATTGAGAAAAGCGAAAAGTTTGGAATACTATTGATTTTGATATATTTCAAGCATGTGAATCTATAGATTTCCAAAATAATCTGAATTTCTGAATATTCATTCAACTTTTTTGACTGGCACCACATCATGCATCTATCGTATTCTAATTCATGCGTCTTCCTCAGTTTCTCTGGTAGGATAATCAAATTTACAATTTTTGTACTTTCTGTTCATCAGGAGTGTTCGATAATACCTTCATATACAGGGCTATTCAAATTCGAGTGAACTCGATGACGGCAAAAGATAAAAAGAGTGGTTAAATGGGGGCAAAGTTGCGTATTTCAGAGGTCAATTACTGGACACAAAAGAAAACTGATCTAGCTTATTAAGCTCTGGAGTTATACAGGAAAAATCGAAAATTTCGAAATTATTTTTTTGCCTATATATTCATTTTGTGAAGATTATTTGAAACTGTTGGCACTTTGCCATGGCAACTTTTTGTAGACTATCCAAAGTATCGTACAACCCGGGCCACCGTCAACTTTTTATTTTCAAATATGGGCCTGTATTTTTTATAACATTAATTCAAATGCTGAGTCGTGTTTTATGTTTGCGTAGTAGTTTCATCTAAACTCCAGAGTGTTTTGGGAGTAGTGAACTTTTAGCAGTAAAATCAACATTATTTAATTCCATAACAGCTATAATTGAAAAATATCAAAGAATAAAAAAGTGTTCTGAATGTCTTGGGATTTCGGTCGTGAATCCATTTTTCTTCGCTTTTGACGTTTAGCCTACACGTGCTTCTTCAGAAAATTACTATCACTGAAGTGGTACTCTTAGTCTCAGATTATATATACCCGATTTCTCATTAACAGATGAAATAATTTTGTCCACAGGTACGTTTCCTGATACCGGAAGTATATATTGTTCCCAGGTACATTTGTTTGCGTAATTAAGTTTGAGGGGCAAGGTAAACATCTCTTTCTTTGTAAGGTTGGGATCCAGGTATTGTTCAATTTTATGAAGTCTTCAATTTTGTTCGTTCTTCACCCTTCTATCTTTTACCGTTACCGAGATCCCCATGCATAGACTCGAATTTGAATAGCCTAGTAAAAGTGAGCTGGAGATGCGAGCGTTTTTTCAATATACGAGTCCTAGAGCCAAAATGCTGCCAAAAATGACATTTATCGGAAAACGTCAACTTTGCGTTGAAAGTCGATAACCTCAAATGTTTCTTTACGTTTCTGGTGCAAACAGCTCTTTAGTATTGTTTGAACTATACCTTTTCACTATGTACATTTTTCATTAATTGATTGTTGAAAAGGGGCTTTTCATAAATTGTTGATAGATGAATTTGGACTGCATGTGTTTCGTTATTTGATAAGTTTCATCATTAATGTGAAATTATATTCAAAACGGAAACACATCTACGATCATAGATTTCAATAAGAATTTTTCGGGGATATATCAAAAACACTTTCAAAATATAAATTTATTCCAAAATGGTATAACAGAATTGAATGGCTTAGATTTTGTTGAAGGCAGCGATATCCACACTTTGGATCTGAAACAAAACAATTCATCATTATTATTTATCAGAATTATAATTGAAATAGGAAGCAAGGAATTTTTTTGTGAGGAGGAACACAGGATGAACAATAGGATGGCGGTTGTTGATTATTATTCAACGAGCGTAATGTTGGCTTAGAGAAAGAACTAATAATGAATTATGGTGGATTACGTAATCCAATCTTCCGCAAAAAAACCTATACAATAGGTATGGTCGTCGGCAAGTATTCAACAGAAAACAACTACTGCCCCCTACGACCATTGAATTTTATCTGTTTAATACTTTGCAAAGTTTTCTACAAGAACCACTTTGCAATGCATTTCAAATATCAAAGCTGAAATTATTTTTCGATTTAATTGGGGGAACACCTCCGTGCCGGTTTCATGGTCATTTCCAATCATCAGCGAAGGCTAGTTCGACCCAATTGAATCGAAAAATCCTTTCATCCTAATTGGAAATCCCTGGAGAAACACTGAAGTATGAATTCAGCGCCATCTCTGGGTTCCAGATTAAAATGCACTCTGACTACGTGTCGACTTCAATATGAAGCCAGAAACATCATAAAAGATGGGCGACACTACTTGACGGAAGATCATAAAACTAATAATGAATTATGGTGGATTACGTAATCCAATCTTCCGCAAAAAAAAACCTATACCATAGGTATGGCCGTCGGCAAGTATTCAACAGAAAACAACTACTGCCTCCTACGACCATTGAATTATATCTGTTTAATACTTGGCAAAGTTTTCTACAAGAACCACTTTGCAATGCATTTCAAATATCAAAGCTGAAATTATTTTTCGATTTAATTGGGGGAACACCTCCGTTCCGGTTTCATGGTCATTGCCAATCATCAGCGAAGGCTAGTTCGACCCAATTGAATCGAAAAATCCTTTCATCCTAATTGGAAATCCCTGAGACAAACACTGAAGTATGAATTCAGCGCCATCTCTGGGTTCCAGATTAAAATGCACTCCGACTACGTGTCGACTTCAATATGAAGCCAGAAACATAATCTTTTATGATTAAAGAAAGAAGTTTGTGACGCAAGTAGTTTCTATAACTTCAACCAGTGTTCATCATTCACTTTGGTAGAAGAAAACAAAAATTTTACGAATTTTTATTTTTTACTTAGTAAGAAATGGAGAAATAATTCGTACCATACTTGATATCATCAGGTAGATAGGTAGGTAGATAGGTCGATAGGTAGGTACATATCGAACCCACACACCACCTCTATCTAGCTATCATGTCGAACTGAGCCAGGAACCTTTAATATTCTGAGCTCAGTGCAAGATTAGCCACGTAGCAAGATTTGCCAAATGCTACGGGAATAAGTTAGAAACAGGAATAATGAGTAGGTATAGCGTGGAATGAAACTCAAGAACGCTTGAAAGCGACTAACGCTTCGATGGAGTCGTCAGATCAAGACCTTAACTCGTTATTTATAAATCATTACACGGCTACTTCCAAGTAATGCGAACCAAATGATCAGATATAGAGGCAAAAGTCAAAGCCCTAACTGGTTGTGAAGATTATTGGCAATCCACTTTAAGAAAACGCAAGCTAAATACAAAGTACGACCATTTCAGCAGCGGCTCTACTATATTTGATAAACTTGTAGAAAATATAATGTACTGTCTGCATTAACTAAACGCATGGAAGCTTACCATGAAGTGACTGACCAGTGTATTTGGAATACTACGGCAATTGAAGTCTTTAACGGCAAAAGATATATATATATATATATATATATATATATATATATATATATATATATATATATATATATATATATATAAAAGATCTCCAACTGTCATTAATTCTTACCCAGACGATGTTGAAGACAGTCTGGTCTGGGCAATGAACTGGTGCAGTTTGCTTTTGCTGAGCTGCTCAAAACAGATGTGGCTGCTGATATCGACAGCAAAAAGACAAAGCACGAGGCTCTGGAACTTCAATTTATGAACTGTTAACGGAAAATTCATTGAAATCGCGTTTCTCGAATGTAGAAATACTCGAGTTTGATGATCCCGAATTGCAATGGAGAACGTTCTTTTTCAACATTACAGCGTATTAAAAATGTGTCAAGTAGCACAATGGGACAGGAACTTCTAAATGGTGGTAAATAAAATCTATGAATTCGCCCGAATGAAATAACGGAAAGTCTTTTTGTAAATGTGCTGTTTCATTTTATATTCAAAACTTTCATACCGAATGAAAATCAAGGGCCTCTTGTAAACATTTGCTACGGGCCCCGAGTTGGGTCTACCTGGCCCTGTATAACTGTTGAGTAATGAATCTGCTTGTTGCTGATTGGCCACAGTCCGTGTGTCATGATTTATTCCACATGAAGCGTGGCTTGTTGTGTGTAATTCATCCTGTTACTTAACGAAAACGTCATGAAAAAGGGTTATTTTTTCAACAGTCATAGACTTTGCTCTAAAAATGTTGTAGCGAAGATGTGTCCCAATGCAACGGATTTCAGTTCTCGTCAAGAAGACCAACATTTATAAAACATATGAATACCCAAAGCCCATTGAAAAAAATCGAAATTATGTATAAGGATGAACTCTGAAATAAAAAATTACCAGTTAAATTTGGTTTCCAACTTGTGAATTTGAATCATTAATGTTACAATAACCCTTTTCCTTTCATCAGGGGATTCCCTGTTTTCTTTGGTGGAATTGTGGGTTTTGTAGCCAATATATGTTTTTAATATGTTCGACTATTGAAAATTTTCATGAAAAAATGATTTTTGTTGAGTATTGAGTGACCAGTTACTTTCACTTTGAAATGCCGAATATCAAAACTTCAGAGAAGACTTCTACAAAAACAACTTTTTGATCAATTAACAAATGCACAATAGGCCTTATCAGCCACAGTGGAAGATCAGAACTGACCAAAAGCAACTTATTTTAATAATCGGAAGTTGACCTGTATTTTCACCTGGTTGTAGGTTTTCTGGGTTCCCCACAGATGAAAAGGTAATGAATCACAAAAATCAGTAAGTTGCCCTGGAGAGCAGTGGCAAAAAATAATAATACACGTTCTTTACCCACACAGGCCTAGCCTACTCTCTTACTCATATTAGGCCAATCAACAGAGGATTTTTTTTCGTAACAAAAATACTGGTAGGAAACCCACTCTGCCATCACATAAAAGACAGTTCGAAGTTATATTCTGTTATGTTTTGGACTCACAACTGTCATTTAGTAATTTGTTATGAACATTCAAATACAAAAATAGTGTTTTGCTTATCAAATTAATACAGCAATCTGGTTGCTCCAATAAGAAAAGTTGTAGAGAATTGAAATACGAAGAAAATTAGATTTTTTACGACCCGATCGGATCATTAGTAATGGAACAAAACTGTTAAAACCGACAAATTTTGCGATTTTTTTAAAATCATAACCCAGCCATTTTTCAAGTTGTAGGGTTGGCCCTCTTGAAAGTATCGAATCATAGTTCGTGATGTGTGCACAAAACAGACGGTGTCGGATATCAGTTTTGGCACAATTGCAGGAGAGACCGTATTATCACGTAACAAATTATTAGAAGAATTTGATGTTTCCATAGGAACAAAATTCTGAAAATTTCGAATTTCACATAAGTTAACGTAAACAATCGATTTGAATTCTTGGCAGTGGCGTAGCACTTCCGGTTAAACCGGAAGTGGTCACAAACTTCCTTATTTCAAATGGAACGCCTTGTAATCTACGTATATTTCTATATTATTCTATATTAACCGTTTTCACTTTGACTTTGCATTAGTAACTTTAGAGATGCATATCTTGAAGTTTCCACCAGAGATATATAATGACTGTCGAAGTACAATTATAAATTCTCTTGTCATTCGGAGATTTTTGAAAACACCGAAAGAACTTTTTTCCAATGAAACTCGCTGTATATTATTGAATGAATGAACGCCCAATTGAATTCGGCTATGGGATTTCCTGCATCTAACAATGGTTTTCGAGCTGAAAGGGTTGTATAATATTAAAAGAGTAGGCTAGTTTATCTGTCAGATATTCGTGATGTCATGGTGAAGATCAAAATAAACAATAACTATTAAAATAGTTACATTATGATTCCACATTAACACTCAATGTCTATCTAACAAGCTGAAAAGATTTGAATAATTTTTAATTAACTACCATTTCAATGTTTAATGTCTCTCCGAACACTGGAAGAAAACCTAAAACACGTTAATATTCCTGCATACAAATTGGCTCATTATTTTTGTAGAAGTCAAAGAGCACGTGGAGGTGTTGCAATTTTTTTGGATGAAAATATTCGCTTCAAACAGCTACCATTAAATGTCTACTATGAAGACATTTTGTGGTTTTGAACTCATTGACTTAAGAACACTGTTAATAACTGTTTATAGATCTAGTGGCAATGGAAACTTAAATTTTTTCTTCAAGAATATAGAAGCCATCCTGCCATCCTTGATAAATACTCAAATTGCGATAAAAAGCTTATATTATTGAGTGATTTCAATATTGATTTTAATGGAAACTTTTGCGATTTTTTATGTTTGCTGGAATATGTTTGGAGAAATCCAGTTAGTTGTTTAGACAACATTATTACAAGCTTGAACCCAACTACTTGCAAATTTACTGGATCCTTGTCTATCATATCATAAAGGTCAGTATGTAGTAATCGATTTTAAACACACAGAAATAGTTAAATTTCTTCTAGATAAATTACAAATTACAGAATAAATATGTTCGAGGAAAAACTATCAGAATTGAACTTTCTAGCTTCCTTTATAATTACTTCGTTCTTTGATCTGGTAGAAAAAATATTTCCATTGAAAACCTCAGACAATAAAAAAAAACTCAACCTATGCTTTAGTACAACGATGAACTCAGATCACAGAGAAACACTCTAATGTGTATTAAAACTATCTGGACTCAACCAACGATCTAGTTGATGTGAAAGCATATAAAGATTTCAAAAAATATTATGGAAAACTAGTATCAACTAAGAAAATAGCATATGACAATTATCTTCTTGCTTCTGAAAATAAATCGAAAGCAATTTTGCAATTAGTCAACCATGAAAGGAATCCCATAAAACCAAATGTGAAAAACCAATCGATGACTTATCTTCTGTCAGTTCATTAAATATTTCAGCAATGTGGCAAAAAAATATAATTATTCATTATATACCATCAGCGACAGATACAAAATTATTGAGTTTCAGGTACTTTCCTGTACCATCATCCTCTTTTTTCAGACGCAATTGCTTCTCTGAAAAACTCCTCTTGTCCGTATATCTATAATTGTAAAATAATAGCAGTAAGTGACAATATTACTAAACCTTTAACCGACCTGATTAACCTAATCTTCTTGACAGGAATATTTCCAGATTTCTTTAAATTCTCTGAAATTATTCCCATATTCAAAAAAGCTAATAAAAATGATACTGGAAACTACAGACCAATTTCAATCATCTGCATTTTCTCAAAGATAATTGAAATAATAATAAAAAATAGACTAACAAGGTACTATTAAGAGATTTTTTCAATATTTCACAATTTGGCTATAGGTCAAATCGTTCCACCATTCAAATCGTTCCACATATGTTGTGGAGAGACGGATCCAGGGACTTGAACAGGGATACCATATGGGAAAAATGAATTTTTATGAAATCAGAGGGGTTACGCTAAACCTCATATTAAATCATACCTAACAAATCGATTCCAAGCAGTGTTTCATAACAATAGTATGTCCAACTTCAGAAAAGTAAAATTTGGAGTCCCACAGAGTTCTGTTTTAGGGCCACTACTCTTCATTATCTATATAAATGACTTATCTTCAATTTTAACACCTCATGATAGTGTTCTATTCGCTGATATATATTCTCATTAGGTCTATGATTCACTAATCTTGACAGCTGCAGAGGTGGAGGCTAAAGCTGAGAACTGGATTATTGACTCAAATTAAACATTGACAAATTACAAAAATTGATATTTAACACATCTATGCAAGAAAATCTTAACGTAACTACTGGAAAATAAACTCAACTGGTCAAGTCATATTAAAAATTTGAATCATAAATTATCCAGCTTACTATTCGGCACTCGTTAATTGAGGCATTACTAATACAAGTACTCTGAGAACTGTTTACTTCTCTCTATTTCAGTCCCATCTTGATTACGGTATACTTCTCTGGGCAAACTTCTCTGAAGCCATAACTGTATTACGGCAAGAAAAAAAGGCTATTAGATTCCTGGCAAATGCCAAATATCGTGATACTTTTAAAATTCTGAAAATTGTGCCCCTCCCTTATTTATTTATTTTCAGTACTTTACTTGAGATCAATAAGGATTTACCAAATTTATTTGTTCATTCTGAGCACAAAAGGATCGCCGAAAATAAGAGTACGACTCAATGAGTCTCTAATGGCCCCAAATACTTACATAATCTTCAAGCTCCTGTAGTGTTTCAGTCAGCCAGTCAATAGAAATTTTTTCATCTTCAACAACACAGGAAATTTGTAATTTATGAATACCATAGGCAAGTGGGACCAGCTTTGCAGCACCCCATAAAAGACCATCAGCTTCAATTTTTCTTACGTTTTCCTCCATTGCTTTCATATCAGTCTCGTCATCCCACGGTTTTATATCCAGAATAACATTCGATTTTGCAATCAAAACTGGTTCTGAAAAAAATAATCATTGTTACAAAATTATTGTTGATGTCTACTACTTCTTTGGAACCAGTATTCCAACTTTCCTTTCTTGGCATTACAAATACTCAAAGTCAGACTGAAATAGATGCATTAAGTTACAACACATGTCAACATATTGCTTTCTGCTTTGCTTTAAAAGTTAATATCATAAAATATTTCCACCCACCGAGGTTGCAATGCCGAACGGATATATTTACAGTGTGACCCACTTGAAAGCGGGACACCTTCCTAAAATTTGCATCTTTTCTCCGATTTCGAAGATCTTTTTTTTTAATTGTAGAGCTCAAAAAACTGTAATTTGGGACAGAATATCATTTTCTTTTTACAAAAACCAAGGCCTGCTGCGTATATTTTTAAAGGTGAAAATTCAAGAAATCGTATTAGCGATTGTTTTAGAGAATATTTCATATCACCATTGGATTGGGCACCCTCTCAAATGGTGGGGTACCAAATTTCATCAATAAATTTTCAATAATAATAATTCTGTGGTCGAATCAAAAAAGATTTTATTATGAATTAATTCAAGTATCTGATGGACTGAAAAGTAAAATAAATATCGAGTAACTATGTGGCAAATTAAATAAACGAATGAACATATTCATGCTGAACAATTAACCATGGAACAAATTAAACAACTGAAAAAAAATATTAAACAAATTATTTGTAAAAATTCGAACGAGTTCGAATATATTGTGCCAGAGAGGTATCAACAATGTTGAAAGAATACGGAGTACCTTTCTCTCTAAGCGTTTCCACCAAGTGGAAAATAAAAGGCAAACATCTGTCAGAAAACAACTACTTCCCTGGCTAATACCACGACGGACATTGAACTACAACTGACAGATATTCGTGCAACGTTCTTCAAAGAAGACCCAATTGCAAGTGCTTGTCTCGTAAGTAAACAGAAAATTATCCTTCATTTGGCTGGGAATGACCACCTGCAGACATGCATGTTTCGAGGTTTATTGCCTCTCATCAGTGACAGGGTAGGTCGGACAACATTATAATTGTCCTGTCCCTGCCAAATGAATAATAATCAACTGTTTAACTAATACTTCCCCACGGATAACACCACGATCTACAACCAAGTTGATCGAAGCGCCATCCGCACGGAACAAGACAACATTGTTGATAACTCTCTGGCACAATATATTCGAACTCGTTCGAATTTTTACAGATTTCTCTCCTCGGAGACTGTGCTACTTGGTTTTGTCTTGTTTCCAGTGCCAAATGCGTGATTTGTGTATTTCACGGCCAACTCACCAAGATTTAAAAACCATTTAAGAGGTGTGCAGTTAAGATTCTATCATGATACAATGTGAATGTTGATTCGGCCACAGAATTATTAATATTGAATATTTTTTGATGAAATTTGGTACCCCACCATTTGAGAGGGTGCCCAATCCAATGGTGATTTGAAATATTCTCTAAAAAAATCGCTAATACGATTTCTTGAATTTTAACCTTTAAAAATATACGCAGCAGGGCTTAGTTTTTGTAAAAATAAAATAATATTCTGTCCCAAAGTACAGTTTTTTGAGCTCTAAAATTCAAAAAAAAGTTCTTCGAAATCGGAGAAAAAATGCAAATTTTAGGAAGGTGTCCCGCTTTCAAGTGGGTCACACTGTATATATAGGGTGAGTCAGAATAAGACCGACAAAATCCGATTACAGATTCCTTACCTAATTTCGAGGTGAAAAGTTCCTATCAAGGTATGTCCTAAAATGCGTCCCCTCTGAGATACAGGGTGTCGAAAGTACGAAAAAAATTAGATTTTTTTTTTCTCCAAAATTCCTGAAATATATTTTTAGGCTACCCATCAGATGTTCCCGAATATCCAGGCTATAGCCGCTTTCCATTAGGGAGTTTCAAGCACCGAGGCTTCTTATTCCATACTTCCTATTGGTGGATTTTGACACATGTAATTTTCTAGCCAACGACTGAGCTAGAATAAGATTCCCCTGTGCTTGAAACTCTAAAATGGGAAGCGGCTTGTGTATCTTCTCAAATGTGGAATACTGAACAAAAGCTGGGGATTTTTTCAGTCAACATTTTGAAGAATTTATAGATATTCCTTTTTCTCCTCTATTCATTCCGGTACAAGAATCTAATCCAAATTTCATTGTATAGTTCACATTTGTTTTGATATAAATGAGATAATCAAGTATTGTATGCATGTATTTCATTATTGTGAGTGTTGAATGATGTTTATCTATTATGTACGACCAGCCTTGACGATGTCAAATTGCTTAAATTTCTTTTTAAAGCTATATTATAATCAATAACATTTGATGTTTGTGAAGGTTTGCTCTCAAGTATGGCTACTTCTTTTCACTGTCATAATTATGATAACTTGATAACAGTTCAGATACGCAGAATTAAAACTTCGCTTTCCACTTATGCTCGCATACTGGAACCTATAATGCCAACACTATGTGTGAGATCACATTGAAAAGTAGAGGCCTAATATTTTCCTAGTTTACACAAAGATTTCCCAAATATTTCTGAGGGTTGCTCGTAAGAATGCAGCTGCTTAACGGAAAGGACAAATTTTCAACAAAACTGCTGCTGTATTTTTCATCAGTTCTGGAACCAGCAAATCTCAATGCAAATAGTATTGGAGCAACATGTGTACATACTTCTAATCTAGCTACACAATTACAATGACCAGTAAGGATTTTTCCGTTTTCAGATATTGATAGAAAAGTCTTTGGGAATGGCAAACCTATAAGTTTAATCTCAGAACTAAAATCATATTTACTTTTCCAATGATAACAAAGTTTATTGTTCAATTTGCAGATATTTCAACCATTTGCATGCCAAATCTGCGAAGGCGTCCAACCTCTCAGGTTTTAATTTAAAAATTTGTTGAAAGGCTTATACTGAACAGATAGTAATCTAGAATCATATTTCATTGAAATCTTCGAAAGTTTGTCCAGCACTGTATCAAAATCAGATGATTTCAAGATGTTTAACATAAAATTCAATTTTATGATGTAATCGGACCCTTCCTAAAAATTTTGAATTATACGAATCATGTAAAGTAATGTTTTTACTTGCCAATTCAGTGCCAAATATAACAAAACTTCTAAGGGGACAAGAATAAAACGATATTTTCGCCATCGAGCTCAAAACAAAAGCGAAGTTTTTAGTAAAATTAGGTCGATTTTTCATATGAAAAAGGGGAGTATTATATAATATATTATCAAATAGTAGGATCCCTGAATGTCTGTAATTTTTAAAAAAATAGCAAGTAACCACTAACAACAACATCAGCTGATGACCGCCATGTTGAGACGTCAGCTAACAGTCATTCTAAGAATGGATTAAATTTTCATTATGAGCCAAATAGTCATAGTGGCATATTATATGATAAACAGTAATGTGGCGGTTAGAACCATACTTACTACAAAAAATAATTTAACAACAATACCAATTTAACTAGTCACTACATTAGTGAATTTGTAAAATTCGTTAACAAAAACACATCCACGATATTCACGTGGTCCACGAACGATCTGCCAACCACAATTAAGTCGTCATGTTTTCCATGAGATTTCCTTCAGAACCGTCTCTATCAGTCTGTCACCAATCGGTGTTTGACCTTAGTCTCACACCGTGTGATCAGTGCTAACGAT
This sequence comes from Chrysolina americana, assembly GCA_958502065.1. Taxonomy (NCBI): domain Eukaryota; kingdom Metazoa; phylum Arthropoda; class Insecta; order Coleoptera; family Chrysomelidae; genus Chrysolina; species Chrysolina americana. Next base: position 38,331,233 of record OY293420.1, read on the forward strand.
CCTATCCGATCGCCCTTCGACCGTCACCAGTGCTGTCTGATGACAGTGCGGAAGAGTAGAAGCGTCGAGAAGACTCACCATGACATTAATGATATATCTCGTGCAGTTGTGATATACCTTTCGGGTTCTTTCGACAGTCGGTTGACAAGCGATGAGTAAAGTCAAGTTAAGAAAGGAAACAATTCAATTCAAAAGTATATTATAAATAAAAAAGGTGGTCAGAATCGTACCAGTTACATAGCAATTATGCAGGTAAATCATGTATTACGGTTACAGGCAATCAATTATCAAATCTTCACATTTATAGAAATTACCTAAGAGGTTAAATCAAAATACGGTATATTGTCAGATTATCAATTGTAGTGGTTATTCATAAAGAGAAACGATCAAGTAGCTGAATATTATGCTTCATCAGGATATTACTAAAAACTAGCAGGACAAATTTTATATGTTCGCAGAAAATATCATTCTATTACCAGAGCAGGATTAAAACAATAAATCTGAGACATCTGAGGCATGTTGGCATTACTATGCATAGATACCTTTCAATAGGTAAGCAAAAGTATAGAATAACTATAAGAATGACGGAAGAGATTAGTAATGATTTACTCACGTCCATAATCAATTGTTTCAATCAAGACTGAATATATTTCCAGTATCATAAGGTGTCAATTAAATATAATTCATCAAGATTATTTACTCAAATTCATTCTTCATTTTCTGGAATATTCTAGGCAAAATACACGGGAATGTAAATGTTTATAATTAGCAATATCAGGATAGTTTCTAGTACAGATATACTCGGCAAATTTCTTTATATATAACTTGATCAAAAGCTTAGTCTACCATCTGGTCTCTACATTCAGACTCTCGTGGTTAACTCAGCACAATTAAAATAGATTTGGAATTTGTTAAAAAAAACTGAACAAGATATTTTCATGCATTAATAGCAAAGATTTGGGATACGAGTACATCGTTAAATTAGAACATAATGGTATAAAACACAATATCAATCAATCTCATTTATTGATAATCATGTTTGTACAATAGATAAAATAAACAATTATAAAAGATACATAATTCTTTTAGGACTAAGGTTAAAAATTATTTTATATTTATTCTAGGAATTAACTATACTTTTCAATAAATGGTGATAAGTGATTTAATTCTTGTTTCGAGAATGAAACATAAAAAGGACAAATACATCAGGAACATGTGGTTAAAATTAGTTAAAAAATATGTATATGCAGAGTATAAAAATGAGGGCTTTAATATTTACAATGATTTTATAAAAGTAGGTACGTTGGTCATATCGTGTTCGACGCACGAAAATGATTCAGTTATTTATTAAGTGTTTTATCATTTCCCTGGTTGTATTAAATATATATTTTTTCAATTTTTTTTGAATGGCAGGTATCCATTCCATGATTTGACTATATCAGGTAACGAGTTGTACAGTTTGAGTGCCATGTAAGAATATGACCTTTGTGATAGCGTTTTATGTACAATTGGGATAATGTGATGTCGCCTTCGTGTACAGTAGGTGTGGGTAGGTATCCTGGCCGAGTATCTATTTGGATGGTACTTTATATTTACTCTATAAAATAAAGTTTATTGTTAATTTCTTGTATTCTAGCCACTTTTTGACTTTGTAAGAGTCATCTTGTGCTTTCGTTTTTAAATCTTCCCAGTTGTTTGCTCTATAGAATAAAGAGGTGTCATCCGCGAATCCAATTATTTCTCCGCTACTTGGGAGTGTGGAACAGGCCGTTTATGTAAATATTAAATAATAGTGGGCCTAACACGCTACCTTGGGAAACACCATACCTGATTTACTCCTTTCGCCTGAGTGAGTCACCTACCTTCACTGACTGATTTCTGAAAGCTCCTTAGGAGTTGGAGGCAGTTATTTCTCATACCCATTTCTTCCAGTGACTGTAAAAGTAATTCGTGACTCACTGTGTGGAAAGCTTTCGAAAGGTCTATAATACAATAATCTTGCGACCTTTCTACGCAAAATCAGAACAAGAGAATTATAAAATATAAATAAACAGGTTACACAGCTGAGTATAGAGAAAACATAACTCCACACCAGGCCCAAGGAACAAAAAGACAAGTTGGCGCCTGAGAATCATAGTCGTAGATACATGACATTTCTGGGGATTACTACCTGAGTCTGAGAGTGTTTTATTTTTCGATAAGATTTTATGACAATCCATCATTATGATTTCAACACTTACATTTGAACAATAGCATGGTTAGAGTAGAGATACATCCAGGTTCCTAGATTTGTTTAACTAATTTTTACGCGATGTTTTTAATCAGTTGAGATTTAATTCGTTTCATATCTTCGATCGCATTAAACACTATGGAGTTTCGTTCAACATACTTGTTACCGCGTTAAAAGTTTATTCACAATATTTCAGCAACATAACTTTGCATACTTGTACACTGGCGAGTAAGCTGGACAGATTCAAGCGAAATCTTAACGTCTTCTCTACGCGATTAATCCGTATTTTTATGTTGGCGATTCAATACGTCACAGGCGAATAATTTGGACAACGGTGACCGCCGACAAAGACCCCTCTGAATTCCTGTGATTTAATTGCGTTTTCCACCTAAGGCGGCGTGTCAAAGGAATGTTTTTTCAGACGGAGAATTTTGCCACGGTTGTTCTTCAAGACATTTAGTGAGTCAGCGACCCTTGCTACCTTGCGGATTGTCGCGTGTAAGCTGGATATAAGGGGGAAGAGGTCAATGATACGATATTGATGGTACGCCATCATTAGTTCTCTCATTTAGTGAACTTTTCGAAACAGCACGGTACTAGATCAGGGAAGACGAAGATTGGTAGGAGACGAATCTTCCACATTCCTCCCTGCCGGGGGAAAACGGAAGCTACACACTAGTTGTGTCTTTCGTTAGACCTCGGTATCTTTTATCACCACCTAAAATTTCTGTTCTGCTTTCGACAACATATTATTTTAATTCTAGAGGATCGGTATGCGGAACGTGTGACTACGACAGGTTTAAAATTGGAACTATGAATGCAAAATAATACACAATTTCTTGATTTCTTTTTTGTTTCAAATCAAAAATAATATCTCGACTCAAGCTAATAGTCTTACTCAAGATTGTTTTTACCACAGCTGTAGTCGCGCTTAACTTACCCCAGCCTAGCGAAATTTATTACAAAAAATCCTTGAACTACAAAAAGAATATATCAAATAATTGAGCCTGAAATAGGGCTCTCTTATGAATAGTAACATATAGGCCTACGTCCTAATTCGCGCATGCAATGTTTTGACAGTACTTACACTGTCCAATAACTCACTCTTTTTTGTCAGAACCTTGGGGGTTCCTTTCGGATGATGAGTATTTTTCCTGTGGGACCTTGGAGTACTCTGCGTTCTTCGGAATATACGCGCTGGTGGGGTGGGGCGGTTCCTACCTCCCAGTCTGATTCGCTAGAATAAGGGACCGTAGGCTTTCTGCAAATGTAATGATCCTGCCTGCGGAAATCGTGTCCATGACGAGACAGGCCGAAGCGGTCGGGGGACGGCCACTTGCGACCTAGCGTAGGCCTTTCTGGGGCCGGATTCCTGTACTCGGGCTGGTTCCATGAGGCAGGCGGAAGTCTAGCGTCGGGTCTCGGTCCTTGAGACACGTATCCATGCGTGGGCAGCATGGGGGGCGGCAGGGCTTTTTTTTTTTTTTTCAGTGGGGTGGAAATCCTCATGGACTCTGATCGCTCGGTGTCCATCGCGTATCAGTAGTGTCAGACTCTTACTGACTAAAACCACCCCAGGTGTGCTGCACTTGCCAAGCCGTTAGGCCATAAAGCTGCACCTACATCCCATTCCAACGTCCACGTCACGATATCCCTCGCTCCTCCGCCCCGCCACACTCCCCCACCACCGTTGGGTCGTGACCCACCGAATACCGGGCGGGCAATCAGCGGGGAAGATTCTTCCTTCTTTATTCCGCTCATCCTCCACATTCAAACAGCGCCCTCCCTGGTCGGCAGTCTTATTCTATCCGAGCGCCTGCTCTCCCGATTTACTTTCGTCGCTCGTTTATCCCGAAGCCAGGCCACTATTACCATCGCATTGACACTATGTTGGTTCTCATACTTCTTCATCCTCGACCACAGCCCCCGCCCATTCATTCAATATCCTTACCCATTCATCCTTCACACCATTCGTATCCCTTAGCTGTAACGCTCCAAGTCTATCCTCCTCTTCCTCGATCCTCCTTCTCCATTCTACCCTTTCTCTCCGCATGCAATCGTTCCTGATGTGCTCCGCCGTGTCAGTCCCGCCAGTTCCACACTGGCATGGGGTCTCTTGTGCAATTCCGAACCTTGCCAGGTAACCCCGAAAGTTCCCATGCCCTGTGACCAGTTGCACTGCCTTCCTTGCTAATGGTATACACCCCATCCCTACCCTGTTGCACATACCATGTACGCTTCTGCCGGTCATGCCGCTGTCCCATTCACCCTGCCATTTTTCCATCACCATTCTCCTAATCCTTTCCCTCTCCTCCATTCTGTTATGTCCCAAGTCTATTTGCCATGTGATCTCTTGCAGTTCCGCACCTCTTCTACTCTCTTCATCTGCTCTTCTGTTACCCTCATTCTCCCTAACATGCCCTTTCCTCCACTCAATTTCCGTCACCAATCCCGCTACCCTTCTGTTTTCAAGCATTCTCCTAATACGAGCTGCCCTTTTGCTCTTCGTCCTCGCATTCCTAATGGTCTCCACTGCTCCAGGCGAGTCACTTATTATTCTTATGTCCATCTCTCCACCCATCAGTACCCCTTTACCTATAGCCACCATTTCGGCTTCCTGTACGCTTCCCAGCTCATTGATTCTTTCCCGACCCATTCTCCACTCACTCCCCTCCTTATGCGCCCATCCTATACCCACTCGTCCATCCTCTCTCTTAACCGCGTCCACAAATACCTCTTTTAGCCCTTCTCGGTTCTCCAGAATTGTTCCGATCATCCATGGGTATATTCTGTCGCACCCGTTTATCCGTCCTCTTACTTTTTCTTTTCCGTGCGCCTTCCATTCTTCATACCTCGTTGCTGCCTCTATGTATAGAGGCGCCATCCCAGTCAGCACGCAGGGCGGCAGGGCTTCAGTTACTCTTCCGCTCGGCCCAGGGTCGGCGGAGCAGTGGCTAGTCGGAGGGATGTAGGCTACTGGCGGGTGGGCGGCGACGATGCGTGAAGGCGTGCACCACTCATAATCGCAACGAGTGATGCCTGACTCAATTAGGAGCCGGGTATATATGGCGTGCAACAACACTATATAGGTTATGAGGTAACCTCTCCAACTGATTACGTCACCTCTCGTTGTTGCTACGGGTACGTAATCCAATTCACGCACAAGGTGACGCAACACTGTCCGGACGATGTCCCGTTTGTAGCAGGTGTCTTGTATCAGGTGCAGCCCGTTTTTTTTTTAATGTACGGTAGAGATGTGGTGTTGCCCCACCAAGTAACTATGCAGCCACCGCAAATCAAGTACGACTTGAATGAGAATTCCGTGTCGGAATTCACTATGGGAATGCAGTAAGCCCACGAAGATGCCAGGATGGCTTAGAAAAAACCGCAAGCATCCGGCCAGAAAAGTTCAATAAAAAAGCCAAAACAAGAGATTATGCGCCAGGAACCAGGGTATATTTAATGCCACCCGTAAATAAACCAAGACACAAGCTAGCTCGGAAACTGTTCCCACGTTGGACAGGAAATTATCGCCCATAAATTATGAGAATTAACTAATGGAAAATTAAAAAAAAAACAGGTCGTTCATGCCGAGCGAATGAAAATATTTGGAGGAGAAAGGACAGCGCAACTTAATGTCCCGTCTACGGAGGGACCGACAAGAAGTGGCGAGGAAGGATCTATAAAAGAAACGCCCGTTGAAAGCGACAATGAATACGTGGATCAATTACCTATTATTATAAGCGGAGAACCTAGAATAGATGTGGTACCGCCGCGTATATGGGAAGATATAGAGGAAGAAAACCCCCAGAACTTGCAGAATCACCATAAAGATTGGACAGTAGGAACCAAGACACACACAGCGACGACCTGATAGAAGGAAATACAGAGGGAGATGTAGAGAAACGTATGGAGGATAACCCGACACTCACTCACAGGTACCAGACGAGAGCCAGAGGGCCGGTAAAAAATTTACCTTGGATATTCTTCAAGAGACATTAGATAAGAAACCAAATATTTAGCGACCTGAAAAGTCTAGAATATATTGCTTTAGATGTACGGACATGATCCGCGATTACTATTGGATACAGTTCCTTGTTGCAGTTGCTATAATTTTGTGCCCCCGCCTTTTGGTTGGCCGAGGCCGGAATAATCACTTATGACTGCGAGAATCCAGCTGCAAATATTTCCGCCATTTCGCTCAGAAGTGTTCCAGAATGCCAAATAATCCCTGAAGCATATTTAACCCATGAAGTAAGGTTATATGTATTAAAACGGCAACGATACAAGCATATACAGGTGAAATCATGTTTAATGGAGGTTTCTCAGTTAATGTCAGCATGCGGAATGTTCTCGCACAGCTCCCTGCTCTCCTATGAATTATATGAACATTGTAGGAAAAGAAAAATGCCTGCAAATGCACGAATTTCTAGAGTACAGGTAATAGTGATACACCCGTACACTACGCAAACTACGACTATTAATTTGGCTGGATCGATAGAATCCGATAGTTCTTGTAAAGGTACTGGCTACTTCTTTCAAGGAAGAAAATATGAAAACGTAGTGGTAACTGCAAGTGTAAAAATCACACTACAAGATTACTTGGTTTCAGCACAATTAGATTCGAATACAATTAGCCTGACGAATAAACTGTCCTGCCCTTTTAATAAATGTTATTGTTTGGACGCTTTTGAAGGCGAAATAGCTTGGACGTCTACTCAGGGTAAAAAATGCAAACCCTATAAAAATAATATAATAATAATATTTATTTTACCATTTTCAAACAAATTACATAAAGTTACAAATTACATGTTGTAATCCTTTGATGTAGTACATGATCCATCAAGGTAAATAAATATTAGAGGATTCCCACAAAGGTTATAACCTGATCGTGGGAGATTCAAACATCTCATTTAACCTCAAAAAAACAATTGCAGATAATCTTAAAATGAGTAACTACTATGCTGATATAATTCACGATAACAAATTAAATAAATACAAAAATACAAAATATTAGAAAATTTTTATATACATCATCTTACACATAAATATATGACGAGGCGACAAAAACCATAAATACAGCAAGTCAGCATTTTTTAATTATTCTTTATATCGATTTGTTCATGAATATCAAGTCTCGAAATTGTCAAAATTCATTGTTTCAACTTGCTTTTAAAGAGTGGGATCGAATGAATTGATTTCAATTCTGGAGGTACCTCATTATATACTATAGGGGCAGGAAAAATTAAACTTCTTTGGCCAATAGTTTTCAACATCTTTGGAATTATCAAAGTGTCTTTCCCAACTGATCTAGTATAGTGTCCATGTTGCACTAGTTTACATTTTGAGAGATTTTGTTTTTGATGAAGTACTAATGCCAAAAAGTAGATTTGCCGAATGTCCATCACTTTTGCTTCTTTGAAAAGTTCATTACTTGGGAAGTTATAACTTTTCCTAAGCATGATTTTCAGGACCCATTTCTGCATTTTATCAAGTTTTCTTAAGTAAACATTTGTAACACCCCCCCATATAGTAAATGTGTTTGTACAAGAGCGTAATATATAATTTTCATGTGATTTAGGACGAATATTTTCCTGAAGAATCTGAATTTTGAGATGAAATATCGAATTTTTTTGTTACGTTTGGTGTGGAAGTCCCATTTTAAGTGATTGTCCAGGATTACACCTAAATATTTCACATATTCAGTACTTTTCAACTGGATTGTTTTGTTATTGTATAGAAAGTCGATACATGAGAAATCTGGCAAGTTTGTTTCATAGCTGGTAAAAGGGAGATAAATTGTTTTTTCCGTATTTATGGTAAGTAATTTACTATTGAAGAAATGTAATAAAATGGGTAGAGAAAGTTGAATTTTTTGTTTCATGGTGTTCCAGTTCTTATCCTTGAAAATGATGACCGTATCATCCGCGAAACTTGTGATTTCAGCGACGATAGGTAAGTCAAAAAGCGAATTCACGTATAGAATAAATAGTATCGGTCCTAGAACCGTTCCCTAAGGAACACCGTAGTGAATGTCTCTTTCACTGCTCAAGATATCATCAATTCTGACACATTGCTTACGTCCACTAAGATAGCTTTTCATAAGATTGTAGGCCTTGCCTCTAAATCCCAGGTTTTCCAGTGTGCACAGTAAGTCAGGGTGGCTAACAGTGTCGAACGCCTTTGCGATATCGACGAAAATGCATATTGCTGGCTCTTTTACAGCAACTGCTTTATAGATTTTTGCTGCCAAGTCCGCAATTGCATCTTGTGTCGATCTCCCTTCCATGAATCCGTATTGGTATTGTGATATTATATTATATTTTTTCACATATTCAATTATTCTCAATTTCAATATTTTCTCTAAGATTTTGCTAATATTGGACAGAAGTGATATTGGTCTATAGTTCGACACTGTCATCTTATCTCCGGACTTGTAGAGAGGTTTAATTACTGCAATTTTCAAATCAGATGGGAAGGTGCCAGTTTCCAACATTTTATTTACAATGCTTGTAATTGGTTCTATCAAAAAATCTATGCAATGTTTCAGAGTTTCAACACCAATGTCATCCAGGCCTGGAGCCTTATTTGACTTCAGACTCATTATAATTTTTCTGACTTCAGTAGGATTAGAATCACTCAAAAATATAGAATTTTGCAGTGTTTTTTCCGGAAATCTCCTTTGTGGTTTAGTGATTTGTTCTGCCAATTTTGAGCCGATGTTACTGAAATATTCATCAGAGTTTTCAGCTATGTCAAGTCTGTTGCAGATTGTCTTACCATTTGATTTAATTTGTTTAATAGAAATGTCTTGTTAATTTTTACGGATCTGCTTGACACAGCGCCACAAGCTTTTTGGTGAATTTTCGCGTTTTTTAATATCTTTTTTATAGTAATTAGATTTTGCCTCATTTAAAAGTTTGTCAAGAATGTTTCTATATTTCTTAAATTCATTTAAAAGTGTTTCATTATCGGGATTTTTGTGTACATTTTTATATATGGTATTTTTTTATATACAGCCCTTACTAGACAGTCCGTTATCCAAGGATTTCTCTTTAAATCCCCCCTTTTGATTCGAATTGTTTTGCTGAAGTTTTTTATGTAGGTCTGTAAGGTGGTGACAAATGATTCAGTGGCTTCATTCACGTTATTGTTATTGTAGACAACTTGCCAGTCTGCAGATTCTAATTTATTATTCAATTATATAGTTAATATAAGTTTTATATCTGTCAAACTGACATAAATTTAGTTTTTCAGGTCCATTGTCTATCTGGACAATCTCTGGAAATTGATCTGTTAAGGGATACTGTACAATTATTGGTGTGAATTTGTCGTAACTTTCTTTTGTTTTCACAATAATGTGATCTAGGCAACTGTGACTATCTCCTTGTACACGAGTTGCGGTGTATATCATAGGTAAATAATTGTACTCATGCATAATATTTAAATATTCTTCACAATATTCATCATCACCCAAAAGGTCGATGTTGATGTCACCAATTATAGCCTGATGTCACAAGGTGCAGAGTTATTTTGTGCCAAGTATTCGTTAAGTGACAAGTTGAAATTGTTAGGACAAGATGATATATTGTTAATATTTTACATACTTTCTTATTGTGTATACAAGTTAATTCAATGTTTTTTATTTCATTTAGCATTACTATTTTATAGTTGAAATATATATTATTTTTAATGTAAATTACAATCCCATCATTTTTATTATAATCACCCTCAGAATATATCATTTGGTACCCTTTCATATTGAAATCACCCGCATTATGAATTTTGAACGATTCTGTCAATATAACACAGTCAAAAGTAAATTTGAGGTTTTCTAATAAAATTTCCAACTCACTGAAGTTTTTTGACAGACTCCTGATATTACAGTGAAATATATTGAGGGTTGAGTGCAGATTATTTTTGTGTAGTATTTTTGTGCACTCTGTGATTGTTTCGACATTGAATGTATCTATTTGCAAATCATGATAGTTTCTTATATAATCTTCCATGACTAGTGAAACTAAAATATTTTCATTGAGTTCCTAACAAACAAGAGAGATACTTTACTGAAGGGAACGTAACAAAGACTTAATTACTAAGTTAATGTAATATAATAATATAATGTAATTAATGCGTTTCACTTAACTCTTTTTTTTTTTTCATTATTATTATTTTGTGAACGAGTCATTCTAGCTATTTTCGCCATTTCATTTCGTTCTTCACTTTCTTGTTTCCTTTTCTTTTCTTCAGTGGTGTGATATTGATTCGGGAAAGTTTCCAGGTTACTGTTCAGGAATTTGCTGCTTCCAGGATTTTTCACGCTATTTTTTGTTGTAGCTTTGAGATCCTCAAAACTATACGATATTCCTTCTATTATCAACAGATTGTTTTTGAAGTACGCTCTTTGATTGTTCGTTATTGCTTCTTTCCGTTTTTCATTAATGAACTTCCTCTTGAGGTATTCCTCTTCGGGATAATCTGGACCAAAATAAATATTAAGTTTTTTCAGTTCGTTAGAGTTAGATTTTGCTTGAGTAAGAATGTTTTGTTTCAAGTGATAATTCACAACTTCGCACAATATCGGACGAATTTTCCCTTCCTGTTTTTTTCCTAAGCGATAGATATCTTTGTAATAAGATTTTTGAGATGTAATGTTCAGATTTTCTTGAACTAAATTCGGATCTTGCATATACAAATCTATTTCGTTTTCTTGTACGCCATATATAATTATATTGTTTTTCTTAGAACGCTTTTCTAATAATTTTAGTTTATTTGTCAACACTTCGTTTTCTTTCTCCAAGGAGTCTACCTTTGTTTGTAACAACTTAAGTAGTTCGTCTGTGATGTCTTTGCGCAGATCCGTTATTTGATCCCTTGTTGCCTTTGATTCATTCTTTATTAGGGTCCTCTATAGTAAGCGGCATTTCCAAGACTATTCTCTTCTGGTTATACGTATTCGGCGTGAGGACTGGTGACACCTTGCTGAGTTCCTAAAGGGTACTGGCTTCTGGCTCGATTCACGATTTCCAAACGTCGATTCAAGGCCGATAAAATATCTACACTGTTGTTTATAACGCGCATCTCCCACTCAAATCAAACGCTATCAACTCATCATCGTTTCACTAGATAGTAGACTTTATGGTAAGTATGAATAGGGTTTGTAGATAGAATCTCTTAAAGTGCACTCACCATAATGCGTTTTCTATAAAATTTTACTGCATCACTTGTGTGCACATGTCTAGAATCTTGTAGGTATTATCTGCACTTTTGATTTATTTTATTTACTCACTTTTCTGTCACTTAATTGTGGAGATGTCGGGAATACGTGTTGTTCGACTCATACACTCGACTCTCGACTATGGACAATTATACGAAGGACGCGCCTCATTAATAATAGAAAAGATTTCGCCCCAGACTGAACAGTCGTTCGTCGTTATTGAAGACAGAACACGGATTTTTGCTTTCCAATTAGTCAGGCATGGCCTATTTCATCACAAATATTGATAGAGCGATAAAATCACAATTCGGTGGTATATCACACTCGACATTTTTATAACGTTTCATATAAAATAACTAGCATCATCAGTGACAACAATTTTTAATTACGGTCCTGTCATTACGTAGTTCTGGTACATTTTGAATACAATAAAACTTTTCCCTTTCACTTTTTTATATTTTGTGAAATAACCATTCTATTCGTAAAAAACCGAAAACAGCATTTTTAGTTTTCCCTGTATAAGTCGGGAAAGGCGAGAGTCCTCGTAGATTTTCTCTGACCAATGTACTGCTCACCACAATAGTTGCATTTTTTCCCATTTAATCGTCTTTGTATATATTATGGTTTAGAATATAGCAATGTTACCACATGATGAAAGAAGTGGCCTATATACCGGGTGGCTACGGAAGTATTGCCTACGGAATATCTCAGTTATTGTATGTAGTAGGTTTGTGAAATTTGGAGCGTCGATATAATGACATAAGAGCTAGAATTTGAGCATATTGACATGTCGAAGTTAACTTCCGGTCTGACCGGAAGTAACATCAACTTTCTTATTTTAAATGGAAACCCAATTTTTTTTCTTTTCGCTTTATTCAGCATTCAATTCCCTTTCTAATGACATATCACAAGTTGGTATCTAACCAGAAACTAGATCAGAAAAAAATTATTATTGAAATTCACCGAGTAGGCCGTGGAAGCAAAATGAAAGCCAAAAATTGAAAAGTTGGCTATGGAAACCATACGTCACTTGATAACAGTTGCTACTACTGTGATATTTTATTTTCATTCGTCGGCGTTATAAAAAGCCGCCAAAAAAAATATTGGAAAAATTGGGAAAAAAACAATACGCTGTAGGTCCATAACTTAAATAGGAACATACAACTTTTTCTTGCCTGTACTATTCAGCATAACCATTCCTTTCTAATGATATAATAGAAAGTAATTTCTTGAAATGAAATACCAAAAAATCCAATTATTATTATTCAAATAACAAAAAAACAAATTTATTGAAAAAAAAAAAAAATTCAAATTGATAGGATTAAAGATAAAATAAATTCAAAACAAATGTTCGAAATGCATTCCCTCAACGTCAATACATTTATTGACTCTGGTGATATTTTCATGTAAAACGTTTCTCAACATTTGGGGCGTGATATCTTGGAAAGCTCTACGAATTTTTACTTCTAGCTCATGTAGAGTTGTAGGCTGTGTGGAATACACCCTATTTTTAAGATGCCCCTAAAGAAAAAAGTCGCACGGAGTAAGATCAGGTGACCTTGGTGGCCACCTGACTGGATCATGGGTTGTTATAAGTCTCTCTTGAAAGCGATTTTGAAGATAATTTCTCGCTATTCTTGAATTATGCGGAGGGGCGCCATCTTGCTGGAAGTACATTCTCTCAGTTATTTCCGCTGGTAGGTTGTTAATGAATTCCGAGATTTCATTCGTTAAAAAATTAAAGTTAGTTGGCCTTGAAAAAGAATGGGGTCAACAATATGAGTTCCAACTATTCCTGCCCAAACATTCACACCAAATCTCTCCTGGAAGCCACCTGGTCGAAACCGGTGCTCGTTTTCTATCGCCCAGTACCTGAAACAAAAGACCGTTCACACTTTTAGCACTTTACACTTCGACTATCGACAATAATCCAAATAAAGTACAGTACCTACCTTGTATTATTCCTGTTAAATAATTCATTGTTGGTAAATCTTGACTCGTCCGTAAACAAGATATAAAAGTTAAATAGGTGATTCTCAGCATTTTGTCGAAGAAACCAATTACAATATTCCAGGCGCCTTTCACCGTCATTTTCATACAAATGTTGATGCAACTGATACTTGAAGGATTTAAATCGATGTTTTTTCAAAATTTTCCTACTTATAGCTAATTCGGCGCCAATCTGCCTTGAGGAAATTGTGCTATCATATTGTACTGAAGCTAATACATTAATTTCAGTTTCCTCATTAATAACAAATGCTTCTTGGTCTTCGTGAACATCAGGCTCAGTTCTTAATTTTTCTCCAAGCCACTGGAAATACCTTCTTGACGGTTGCTGCCTCCCTGGATATCGCTCTAAATACAATCGTTCAGCGGCATAAGAATTTTTTAAACATTCACCATAAATGAGAAGCATGTCAATTTGTTCGGTTCGTGAATAACGGGGCATTTTTTGAATATTCCACTAACTGATTTCGATTTCCAAACCCTTTTAAAATGGCAGAATCAAAAACACTACTTCGAACGTCAAAATAATATGGATAGCAGCGTTCGTGAGAGCTCTCGTTTCTTTTTTGTTTCATTTCAAAATACATCTTAATCAGCCTACTTGTTAATATTTTGGTTCAAATGATTATTGCAATGGAATGATTATTCTGAATAGCACAAACATCGTCCATAGGTAGATATTAGAATATCTATGGACGATGGCACAGACCAAGTACGTTTATGTTCCTATTTTACCTAGAACCTACAGGATATAATTTATCATTCCACATTATTTTTAATGTTATTTTTGCGTATGGCGATAATCTGTTTTGTTATTTGAAGAATAATAATTGGATTTTTTGGTATTTCATTTCAAAAAATTACTTTCTATTATATCATTAGAAAGGAATGGTTATGCTGAATAGTACAGGCAAGAAAAAGTTGTATGTTCCTATTTAAGTTATGGACCTACAGAGTATTGTTTTTTTCCCAATTTTTCCAATATTTTTTTGGCGGCTTTTTATAACGCCGACGAATGAAAATAAAATATCACAGTAGTAGCAACTGTTATCAAGTGACGTATAGTTTCCATAGCCAACTTTTCAATTTTTGGCTTTCATTTTGCTTCCACGGCCTACTCGGTGAATTTCAATAATAATTTTTTTCTGATCTAGTTTCTGGTTAGATACCAACTTGTGATATGTCATTAGAAAGGGAATTGAATGCTGAATAAAGCGAAAAGAAAAAAAATAGGGTTTCCATTTAAAATAAGAAAGTTGATGTTACTTCCGGTCAGACCGAAAGTTAACTTCGACATGTCAATATGCTCAAATTCTAGCTCTTATGTCATTATATCGACGCTCCAAATTTCACAAACCTACTTCATACAATAACTGAGATTTCCGTAGGCAATACTTCCGTAGCCACCCGGTATATACCCAAGCAAATCGTGCTGTGTACGTTTTTGATTCAACAAATTTAATCCTTATTTGTTACCAAGTCTCATTGAAGAAAATTTATCAAAATCGTGCCATTCATAATATTATGGTTTTGATCAACTTTTGTAAAAACATCCAAAAAAATATATCGATTTTGTTATGGACTGATATGAGCTTATCACTTATCACATATACCTTTAGTAGGAATTCAAATTCAGATGAGTAGAAAACTACCCAAACACCAAAGCTTACAGCTCTTCATGATGCTCATTGTATTGTGGAAACGCGTGTCAAGTAAAATTGACGTAGTTTTTGTGTTTGAGTAGTTTTCTGTGTCTGAATTTGATATAATCTTAAACAAGAACAAAGAAGCTAACAATGTTTATTTTGATATGAATTAGCAGATCAAAACTTGCCCAATAAAAATCATTCTTATTCAGAAATAGAAAATGTGTCATTGATGAAGTTAATACAAAGAAATATAAACCTTAAATCAAGATAATTTTTCTTTGATAAAATGTTTTCACAGTTACAGAAACCATTGCACGAACAGGAAAACCACAGAACTGAAAACAATAATTAATTCAAACAGGACCGGCTTCAAGAAATTCAACAAGAACAGGGAGAATAGAACTTGTTGCAGAAAACTTTGGAAGAGCAGTGATACAACAGAGCCGGCACAGAGATCGAGGAACAGGACCGGCTTCTGAAATTTACAAAAGAACAGACGAACGAAGCATGTGAAGAAAGACGACAATGATGCAGAACATTTAAGGAAGCAAAAAGTCAAGAGAAAAGCCCATGTTCATAGATTCTTGCAAGAACAGGCGAAAATCCATAATCATAAGGAGAAGACTAGCAATACTTCTGAAGCACTGAGCGATAATCACAAAACTAGTAGACCCTCCAGGTATTCAGACAGACCCACTTTTAAAGGCAATGTGGCACAGTGAAGATCCTCTGGTTGTAGGAAATGAATTGCCGATTAGTCTGGGTGATGAGAACGGACGTCGTCAGTTTACCAGTTGATTTTACCTTGACACGATAAATCTTTAAGGGGATCTATGAAGGAAAATCAGGAGGCACATTTGGCAAGATTTGTCTGCCAAACTAACATGAAAGCAATTTTGATTCTCTATTCATAAGTATGAAGATTTTTTCAATATGAACGTTTAATTCAGACATGTTTTTAATGGTAAATTTTGTTAAGTTCTCGTTGACTCATAATATTTCAAATTATTGGTTCTTGAAGTTTGAACTGACCTAGGCACACATAAGGGGGATTCTAGGTATTGATGGAATTTGCTGAAATTTTAGTATTGTACACCGAATGTATATTAGATTATTAATTGCATGCTACAGAATGTAATAGGAAATTGAAGGGGGTTTCTGGGTATCGAAGGAATCTGCCGAAATCCCAGTATGTTATACCTTAAGTAAATGAGAGTAATGAATGCATGCTATGCGAACACTATAACAATTAACCTGTGGTAGAAGTCTATTGTGTCTCGAAGTCCACAAATTAGTGGAGATGATTTTGAGTTTTTCTTCATCGTGAACTATAACAATTGCATTCTTAGATATACAAGGAGTAACAGAAAATAGAAGGGGGTTTCAGGGTTTCGAAAGAATCTGCTGAAATCTTAGTATGTTATATCTAAGGTGAATGAGAGTAATGAATGCATTCTACGCGAAAACGATAGCAATTAGTTGATATACAAAGTATAGAAAATATAAGGAGATTTCTAGGTATCGATAGAATATGTTACACCTGACATATAGATTCACTTTTGCCTACTACACGAGCACGATGTCAACTTCATTTGTCAATATACACTACTATTGATGAATTTGATAGCTCATTATATGAAAAGGAATCATTAAGCCCTGTATATCGACGAATGCAGTTACCGTCGTGCTCGCGTAGAATGCCATTTCAAGTATAATATACGTCAGGTGTGACATACTGAAATCAGCAAATTCTCTCGATACCTAGAAATCTCCTTATATTTTCTATTACACTTTGTATATCAACTAATTGCTATCGTGTTCGCGTAGAAAGAATGCATTTATTACTCTCATTCACCTTAGGTATAACATAATAAGATTTCCGCAGAATCTTTCGATACCCAGTAACCCCCTTCAATTTCCTTTTACACTCAGTATATCAACTAATGCAATTGTTATCGCGGTCGCGTAGCATGCAATTATTAATCTAATATCCCTTGGTGTAACATACTGTAACGATTTCGAGTCCGGCCCCGAGACCGGCTCTGATCTAATTAATTATGCACCCTCGTTCAACTACAACAGCATATCTGCTGGCGTACGGATCGCCGAGAACAAGCTGGAATAAATCGATAGCTCGATACTATTCGAAGAGCCATCTAGATGAAATGTTCTATACTCCAGAATAATCGAGAGAGGCTTGCGACTATATAACCGCTGGAGGACAGTCAGAATGGAGAGTTAGTTACAGTTCCAGAGTTCGCTGATAGATAGCCACAGTAGAAATAAATTGAAAGTTATTGAAGTAAATGTTTTAGTGAATAATTGTTGTAAATAGTGTTTTAAATAAGTTAGGAAAATTAGTTACTGCAGTTTTACTACAATACTAAAATTTCAGCAAATTCTATCGATACCTAGAATCCCCCTTATATTTTCTATTACACTCTGCATATCTACTAATGCAATAATTGTTATCGCGGTCACGTAGCATGCAATTATTCATCTAATATACATTCGGTGTAAAATACTAAAATTTCAGCAAATTCTATCGATACCCTTATATGTGTGCCTAGTCCTTTAGAAGTGAAGGTTCCTTTTATATCAATATCTTTAATTTTTTTGCAGATCGCATTCTTGTTTTTTATTCTCCTGTCATTTTTGTGAATATTGAATATTTCTATTTTCTATGTTTTTTGTTTGTCTTGGTTTCCTCTGTTCATTATGGTTATTTCTGTTTCTCATTTCGCCTTCGTTTTTACCTTCGTTTCGTTGTGGTTAGTTGCTCTTCTTGTTTCACTATGCATCTTAAATTTGTTTCATCTATTTTTGTTTTTCATCTTGTTACCCTTCGCGCCTTCGTTCTTCATCTTCTTGCTTTTTGTCTTATGACATTCAGCTTCATCACAAAGTCAGAACCCTCTACGAATGTCCTCTGTTTCCACTCCTCCATCAACGGATACGAATTTCATTGGGTCCTCCGAATTATTTCTTGAAATTGCTTGTATCCTTCAAACACCAACTGTAGCGAATATCTTTGGGTCTTCTCAAAAATCCTACAGCCAATAATTTTACTTCAAATACGAACTTAGACTT
Source organism: Chrysolina americana (assembly GCA_958502065.1). Taxonomy (NCBI): domain Eukaryota; kingdom Metazoa; phylum Arthropoda; class Insecta; order Coleoptera; family Chrysomelidae; genus Chrysolina; species Chrysolina americana. The sequence continues at coordinate 38,349,426 of OY293420.1, forward strand.
CATGTCTAACAACTCAGCACGAATATACTGCCATGACACTAAAATTATTGAAACACTTTTGACTCCATTGTGTCTCGGTGAATGTTGAACTATATCTAGCCTTGATATAACGGTTGACAAATATTTGCTTCATATCTTGTGTTGTGTGAATGAACGTCTTCAGTGTACAAGATCAATTATAAATTAAAAGACTAGGCAATGTCAGAATCTTGGCTAACTGGTTTACATTATGTAGCTGGTGACACATTATACAGCTGTCAGAATTGTTTTCTAGACCATATCAAAGAGTTGACTGTACCATGCAATAAAGCAGTTTTAATTTATGAGAAGATACAGTATCTCCTAACTATCTAGACTGCCACCATTTACATTTTTAATGACACTCTCCGATATGAGTTCTGCATGAATAAATATGTGGAACCCACAACAAATTGGTCACAAACTAGGTTAACATCAAAATCGTGCTACTTAAATTTATATACGATTTCGAATCCTTGCATCAATTATTTTCAGATTTCATTATATCAACTGTGATCAATTCAGTATAAAATAAAAGTCTACTCTCAAATGGAGGGTGGGTACCTTAAAACGAAATCTATCAGAATTTCGTTGAATTTTTATAAATATTGTACGTTTGATTGGTTGTTTGCCGGCTGTTTTTACGAATAACAAAATTCGGAAAAATAATTAACATGTCACGAATAAAAATCAAAATGAAATTGGGCATCTTTCTTCTACACAACAGAAATACAACTTCATTGCGAAGGCAGTTCACGAATGGCTGGAGGTCTGAGGCAAACATGAGTTTATCATGTCTTCATTTACTTTTAGACAAACTCACTTATGGGAATGTTTCGGGCTGTTCAAACAGATGTAAATCGTGATGGTTCATGTAAATAAAGAGGCACCTATGAAACCAAATTATCACAATATATACATACAGAGACTAACCTACCTAAGGACATTCATCTGGACGCTATCGTATACCAAGTGGTACTCTAAATGTAATTTGAATTATTTCTTCCTTTCTCTATCAAACGTTGAAAGTTATTTAAGTGAAGTTTTTCCACTTGGGGATTTTTGTATATAACTATTTAATAAAATATATTTACTTTTTGATTTCTTGGCAGCATATGCAGCAAGACGTTCTTCTCTAATTTTTGCTGCAACTTCACTTTCTTCTTCATCGGATTCTGACGCAAAAAGATCAACTCCATCATCTGCATCTTCGTCTTCAACTTTCGGTGGTGCAGCTGATGGTTTAGGTGGGCACACTTGTATTGGGTGAACTGGTTTGGAATGCTTCAGGTTTTCTTCCAATGATGATACTCGACTATCTAACGAGTTCAGATGCTGCAAGATGGAATTGACAGCTGAAAAAACAATGGACAATATTTCAGTAACTCCAATTTCTAATGTCATATTACTCGAGTTTGTTCTGAAAATTCATATCCGGAAAACAGGAGACAATATTACTCCTAAATAAAAATATGCAGATTATTTCTGTTTGAGAATAACAGCAACTGAATGGCTTCTTTTCACCAATGAAAATATACATTTCCAGTCAAAGACAAAAAAATTGTTTTTTTCGTATCTGTATAGCTTCATTTACTAATTTCCATTATAACAAGAATTTTATATTTTCTGGTGGATCACTGAGTATCTAAAGAAAACAAAATATTGCAATATTTTTATATGAAAAATAGGAAATTAATACTAATTTTCATTCAAATTATCCGACCAAGCACATTACTCAGTGGATATGGGTGACAATAATTAAGAATAATTTCAAACCATTTGCAAATTACAGTTGAATATCTGAATCGTTTTTCAGGGAAATATAACGATTCATTGTTAACGGGAAACTACGTTTCTCACAAAAACTGTCTCAATCCAAACCTTCATAATTAAACGGACCCTCAGATCAAGAAGTAAACTCTAGATAGGCCCGATGCTATGTAAACACCGTACTCAATGAAGCAAAGACAAATGTGTTTATTTACAATTCACCTCTAGTCTGCTGTTTGCAAACATCTACCCCCTGTTGTCAAATTGATCAATGAAAAATCTGAGCTCGGTAAGTATCAAGCAATGCATAATTTTGTATCCCGGTGTATTATTCTAGACGTGCTAGAGAAATATTTTTTTCCAAAAAGTTGAAAAAAATCTTCTCTCAAAAGATATATGTCGTTTTCAACTGATAAAATAGTAGGCACTCTGAAAATTTAAGGCGGTTACCAGAATTATCTCACGCTTGGCAACATTGCTTGTTGCATCGGTCGCCATTGGGTTGATGTATTTTCTTGTTTTGATTAGAAATTTCCTTTGAGTTTCCAACAGTTTTCGTGGTTTTTTAACATGCATAAACAAGTTTACGTAAGATTTGGGATACTTTTAATAGTAGTGCAGTGGTTTAGTGAGATACAATGTCGAAATACTGCTTTTTTACAAAACAAACGATAGTCAACAAACATTCCACAGGTGAGCTAACAGTGGCGTGTCGGACGTAGAATGTAAACGTACTATTCAGATATAATATTGAAGTGGAATAGGTACTAATAATGAATAATTCATTCATACATAAGTTTCCTACTGACGAGAAGTTGCAAATATGGTGTGATGTTCTCAAAGATCCTTTGAGCTTCAAGAAATATTTGTATACACCTATGTTCTGCTCATTTTCACACCGGTCAGATCATTAAAAAGCCGTAAGGAAGAACACGTTTGAGACCAGAAGCCATTCCTGATGTACAAGCAGTTAAGAGGTGATTTTGCAAAAAGTTAAATAGAGTGTTATTATTTCACCTCAAAGATTATTTTTGGGCCTGAGTAAACTGGTAACATGGCAAAGACAGAGACAAGCTGAATCATATGCTTTTACCAACACAGTTTTCACAAAATCAAATTTTTTTAATAGTTATATTGGTATACATTAATGCTTGTTTTTCCTTACTTACGTAAAGTGATAATTGTTAATTGATACTTTTTATTTAATAATTGTTACTGGATGCTGCATGAATCCACCCTATATCTGAAAAATTAAGCAACTCCAGAAACTCCAAAATTTACTTTGTTTATCAATTTTACTTGTAAATAAAAGTTATTCAGTTATCGTCAACTTATTGTAGGTAGGTATTTCTTATTTGCCTCAAAGAAATGATATTGAAAAATTGTCAATTAAATATTTCTCAGAAAGATTAATTGCTCAAGAAAGTTTTTGTTTTAGTTCAAACCTGATATGTAGATAGTTAATGAATTTCACCAAATAGTTCTCATGAAAGGGATAATTCCAAGGATATGAAATACGCTGAAGAGTGCAGGTGTAAAGTGAGTTGGCATGTTCCATTAGGATTTATTGTAGCTCTCAAGAGTGCTACATAAAAACATATATTGGAATAAAAATACTTGAATTCTTGAAACACGTGAACTCAAATATGGAATCACAGCCACATGAAAAAATATTTAAATCAAAAATTACAACAGGAAATTTGTAAACTTTATCAAGTAATGTTGCAATGTATAGTAAATAAATATATTTTTTCTCAACTGTTTATTGTATCAGTATAGTTTTTTATTGGTGCATATACAAGAAAAAACGCAAACTTTTTTGATTCATGATGAAAATTGGCATATGAGGCAGAAACATGTTTTTTCCTTTATATTTTTATGTACTTTATAATATCTGTTGAAAAACGGTTTCTTAACTAATATTTATTCAAGTCTTTTTAGTGCTTCATTAAAGGATGGTGATCTGCACAACATAAAATTCCCAGTCAGAAACTCGTTATTAGCTTTTTTGAATTATTTAATTTAGACCATAAATGCTTCATTTCTGATCTCCGAAAACCCCTAGATTCCAATTATGGATAGAATAGAATCATAAATCACGAAACTTTTTACCACAGAAAATTGTTCACCATTTTGAGTCCTTTGATTATGAATAAAAGCAACTATATCTGACCCTAAAATCCCCTCACGACAATTTCAAACTGAATCAGACTATAAAAATTAAACCTTGTCCTCTATAATGTTTTCATCAATCGCATCAAATGGGTACACGATTGTTTTTGGAGTTTACCTATTATTAGGATCGCAAATCATAAAAAATCGACCGTAATTTTGAATGACCTACATATTGATGACAGAATTTGATCGTTATTTGAATCAAAAAATTCCAACGAAAATTCTTCTGAGCTCTATAAACATTCCTACATATCGATTTTGAATTTTTAGACGAAACCGTCAATCCACTTGTTGCTGCTCACATACTACATTTGCATTGCATTGGTAAAATTTTTACATTCATCCCAAGATCAGACTAAACCAAGATACTTTAATTCTTTCCTCACGAAAATAAATAATGTCGACCCCCTTAAAAAAGTACGACCTGTGCAAGAGGTGTTTTGTTTTGGATCGACCGTCAGAAACCCAAAACATAACAGTCTCCGCTTGAGTTATCTTCGGTTCACAACTTCGTTTGTATTTTCGGCATCGGGCCTATCTAGGGTTTTCTTCTTGATCTGAGAACGGACCCCAATCAAAATAAATTACTTACATTTCTCAAATTCTACAACTTTCTTCTCTATGAATTTGATGGCTCCAGTATCAATCGTGACTGGGTTGGACTGAAAAATAAAGAATGAAATTAAAAGTTTGTAAAAAATAGTTGCTACTTGAAATTATTTTTTTGGGCAGAGATAAAAAAAATGAGTGGTTGTCAAAAAGTATCAGAGAAATATTGCATTCATAATAATGTCAGGCAGTAATAAAGTCGTTATTTCAATATGTGAGCACGGGCAATACGAATCTGGATTGAGAACAACGTTATTGAAATACAGCCGCTACCTTCATTAGTGGATGTTTATGGCAAAGATATATGCTCCTTTATTTCCTCTCCGACCAGATCGTGGATTGTGTGATTATATCACAATAATCGCATTCTAAAATAAATTATGTGAAAAGAAAAATCTGAGAGACTAGATTTAATTAAGGTTATGTTAAGCCTCTGTGTCAAGACACACCAGATCATAGCCTGAATTGGTCTTCCCAGTATCCCATAAGTTACCACCTTTTACCGGATTAAGGATTATACAACCCATGATGAGATTATTTGAATTATTTGTAAAGGAAAGGACAGAATATACCTGCTGGCCGTTGAGTAGAGATGTTTTATTTGTCCTATCCTAAATAGTTGGTTAATAGTTATGAATAAGGGACGAACAAACAAAACGGCAATACCTCTGTTTTTAATCACAGAATAGGAAAGTAAATAGAGAGATATTGCAGTTTATAATAACGTCAGTCAGTAATGAAGTTGTCCTTATTTTGACATTACTGCCTTTATTAGAGGACGGTTAAGGCCAGGATTTAAAGTTCCTTTATTTTCACTTTGGGTGAAATCGTGAACACGACATAACTCACGTCTGATAATTATATGGCTTTTTCAACACAAATCGATCTCGAAGCTCCGTTTGGCCATTCTATCATCACATCTTAGTATGAATAAATTATGTAGAATGAAAAATCTTAGAAGCTAGATTTCATTTGTAGGTTATGAATAACGAACTCCTGTGTAAATAAGGGACAAACAGACAAAACTGCAATATCTCTGTTTTTAATCACAGAATATTATCAGTCACGATCAAAATAAAGTTGCCTTTAATACTGGCTGGCGCTATTGCAATATCATTGAAAATTACATTACAGAATATAATATCAAGTTTGAGGATATAACTTGAAAGGTTTCCAACAACATTTTAAATTATGAAGACATACTTATATTAATTCATATTTGTAGCATCATAGGAAATGTTTACATTACCATAACTGTTGTAATGAATCTTTTTTGTCTTCACTTTCCAACCAACATCTCAGTTCAATTCAAAATTATCGATAGTTTCGGAATAATTTTTGATATTAAATCAGGACTTTAAAATCGGTTTATTAGATAGGTAATATACAATATCACACAGTAACACTAGCAATGTGTTTAGGTACGTCAACATCATGAGAATGGGTACAAATTCAAAATCGTAATTTTGAATGACATCAGACTTTTTTTATACCCATTAAAACAATGTCAGAATTTCCCCTTTACATCACTGGCTAACCAAGCAGTGGAAACTCTTCAATGAAGTAAAATGATTTTTTAATAGGTGGGTGGTCAAGCTGGGTTTTCTTCAAAACAATAAGGTGTCATCGGCATACAAAATCATTCTTTTATCTATTTGAGGCCGATTATTAAACCTTGCGGTACACATTTTTTTATTATTTTGATATCGGATTTGATAGGTATGCTGACCTGTTCGGTGCTTGCCGACGAAACTCCTATAGTATAGGAAATTTGCGAAAGGCTGCATTATGTAAATCCATTTTCATTTGAGGAAATTATGGCCTTTCTCCAATTCTACATGTTGAAATATTCATTTATTTCACACGCTGAAATAAAAAAACCATTTAAATGACTATTTAAGTAATGTGCGACATAAAACTGTACGATTTGACTTTACCATGAACAGGACGCACTATCAACAACCAGTAATCTGTTAAGCAGAAGCACTCCTCGTTAGCACATACTTCAGGAAGACTGAAGACTAAATGCATTGAATCAAACAAGGTTCGAAGGTATGCCGAAGAGTTTCTATTAAGGGCACGCTTCATTAGAAGATTCAGGATATTTTTTAATATTATATTATGTTAATATTTATAATCCTTAAACAATGGTAGTCGTATTAAATTTTATTCTGAGCCCCAGCTCATTACGGTGGCACTGGAAAACTATTGCTGGCTCACCGAGAAGATTCATCGAGGTGATATAATGTAGAGGAAGAGAGAGGGGAATGGTAATGGGTGGGGGACGCAAGCGTAAGCGATTAGGCCCCAGTGGGCCTTTTTCGCAAACCCCGGCATCTTCACTCATTCCATGGCAGATACCTGTTCAAACCTCTTCGACCTTCTTATGAAAGTCGAAATATCCTTCCATTGCAAGGAATGCAATTCTTCTTCCTCAATAGTAGCAGCTCCGAAGACATTTTGTCTGAGCCTGTCGTATTTTCCACATTCGCACAGAAAATGGAAGGAGTCCCCCTCCTCTCCACATTCCGCGCATAGTGGGTCTGCCTCAACTCTGAAAAGAGTCAAATGCCTCCTGAGGCCGCAGTGGCCGGTTAGAACTCCCACCAAGAGTCGGAGTTCTTTGCGGCTTAGCTTCAGTATCTTGGCCGTCCTTGCCCTGTCGGGCCCCGATATCATCCGCTTGGACTGTCTGCAGCCATCTCTTCCTCTCCACTTTTTCCTAATGTATCAACAGCCAAGTCATTTAGTGCAGTTGATACTTGTCTCCTTGTTAGTCCGAGTGCCGTAGTAGGGTTTCCCGGCTCCTTGCTAGGCCAGCTGGTCTGCCTGCTCGTTGCCTTCGATCCCTGCATGGCCCGGGACGCACATCAGCGGTATTTCCTTTTCAATCGCAAGACTTTCTAGAGCGTCTCTGCAGTTGAACCAGTTTTGATCTGGTTCTGGTTGCGTTCAGTGCCCTGATAGCGGCCTGACTGTCAGAGCAGACATATACCTGTCTCTCCGGACCAGCCCTCACCTCTTCCATTCTGGTCGCCTCTGCTTGGAAAACTGTTGTTAAAGAATCTAGCGCATAGGCTCTTCTTTCTCCGTTTTCCAGGTATACTCATGCTCCGGCTTGCCCCTCCTCCAGTTTGGACCCATCTGTAAAACAGACAAGGCTTCCTGGAGGAAAGATCACCTGTTCCTACTCTTTTCTGTCTGGGATCTCTAGAGAGATCGTCCTTTTCCACCTAATTTTGTCCTCCACCTGCATCACTTTGATAGCGGACAGTGGGATTTCTTCCTCCGCTACCATTGCCCTGTGTACCCCTCTCCTCGCTAACTCCCCGAGTCCCGCATTCTCAGAAAGGCCGCCATCGCTTCCTTCTTTATGCAGGTTGGTAGCGACGGTAGACCCAGCAAGGCATCTAGGGCTGCCGAGGGGGTCGTCGTCATCGCGCCGGTTATTTACCTACAAGCTAGTCTTTGGATTTTTTCCAGCTTCTTAGTTGTGGTTGTCTGATCCACTCTTGGCCACCAGACCACTGCTCCATACAGGATTCTGGGTCTGATTACCGCCGTGTAGATCCAGTGAAGGATATGGGGTTTGAAGCCCCACATCCCTCCCACAGCCTGGCGCAAAGTCCATATGGCCATCACCGTCTTCTCGACTACTCGATCGACGTGTGGCCCCCAAATTCGCTTCGAGTCCAGTATCATCCCAAGGTATTTTACCTCTCTAGCCAGCTCTAGGGGTCTTCCACCCATTACTGGTGATCTGAACCCGTCTACCTTTCTTCTTCTGGTGAAGAGAATCATCTGTCTTATTCGGATTGACTGCGAGGCCGACTTCATCGCACCACCTTTCTATTCTCCTACACGTCAGTTGCATTTGGTGACAGAGAGAGAGGGGAAGTTGTATATCTGCTGCCTGCTGTATGGGCAGTACGATTTTTGGCCTTCGAATTAGTTTCAAGTCTATGAGAATATTTCTCTCAATATGCAGTTTAAGCATATTTATGCATGTGTGGAAATCTGTATCTTTATACCTACCCTAAATATAGAGTCCAACCCTCAAGGAACAGATAGTTTTCCAGTTGCGCAAATGTATGTTTCCATTTCCAGCGAAAAGGCCGTAACTAGTTCAAAATTTAACATTTGGTAGCTTTTGAGCCTAATTTAGGATTCATGTTGAGGATAATTTTTACTTAGTGAATATATATATATATATATATATATATATATATATATATATATATATATATATATATATATATATGTTATATAAAATTGCTCGTTTGTCGACTCACTAGGCATTGTTTGCCTAATTATTTTTCCCGCAAAAAACCTACCTCGTATGTCTAAGAGAAGTGATCAACTTTTCGAAAAGCGTTGCAGTTACTAGCTCAAGAAGGGATATGGCGTCAAGTTTTATTTTCAATTTTCAGTAGAAAATGATAGGTTTGTCACCTACCTAATGGTGGTAAATCAGAAGTTGCACCTCTGAAAAGTACCTCCATACCAAGACTGGAACTGGGGATTCGGGGAAAGAATTGGTCTCCGGTATGGTCTGCCTGTCGTAAAAGGCGACTAAAAAGACCCCCAATCCAAAGTGACAAGCGACCCGTGCTGATGGATGCATGGCGGTGGGGATGCATCGTCGATAACGGAGCCTTCAGGAAACCGGGCGAAATTCTGAAGTAAACAGCCTTAGTCATGCACCACAGGGCCGGAATTCTCTTTTCCCTATACTCGTGGGAACAAAAATGACCGAGATAAGGATAACTCAGCATTGTAAGGCGGCTTCGGCAGTCCTTACAGCGGCTGGGGTAGGGTTTGACGTTTCCCTTATACAGGAACCCTAAGAGGGCTGGGAGGAGAATGCGGAGAGCTTATTTACAGCAGATCAGCAGAGGTCCCTCGGACCTGCATAACCATAAAAAACATATAAAAATACTGCCGCTAACGAATTTCTGTTCCAGAGATCTTACAGCAGTAATGATCAGGACGAAGGTAGGGAACGGGAGCAAGGAGCTAGTACTCGGATTGGCCTATTTCCCATCGGACCACCCTGAACCACCACCCACAAAGGATGTAGAAATTCTGGTGAGACATTGGACAACAACTCATCATCGATTGTGACGCTAATGCGCACCACATCACTTGGGGCAGCAGCAACACCAACGAAAGAGGTGAAAATCCACTACAATTCATAATGGCTAACAACCTGGACAAGCTGAATGTAGGAAACAAACCCACCTTCATTACTAAAAACAGGAAGGAAGTAATCAACGTAACAATAGCCTCAACTTATGTGAGAAACTTTGTTACAGAATGGCATGTATCTGATGATGTAAGTTGCTCGAATTACAGACACATTAACTTCATAATATAGAGTGACATCTACAAGGAGACATATCGTAACTCACGGAAAACGAACTGGGAAGCGTAAAGAGCAGACCAGAGTCGCAAACTCAAGGAACAAGGAACGCATCGAATGATAAGAACAAACAGAGGCCTAGAGCTGGCTGTGGAAGAAATCAATGACGCAGCCATCTCTTCGTTTGACAAGCACTGCCCACTCTTCACAAGGAACACTACCAGGAAGGTGCCCTGGTGGCACAAAGATCTTGCAGAACTGAGGAAGCAAGCCAGGAAAGAATTCAACAAAGCCAAAAAAATGGGAGGTGGGACGAATACAAGAACGCCTTATCCATGTCAAAAAGGCTCTGAACAAATCCAAGAGAGGCTCCTGGAGGAGACACTGTAAGGAGATAGAAGGCTCTCGAGAGTGTGCTAGACTCCAGAAAGTACTCTCGAAGGATACACAACAAGTAATATACTCCCTGAATAATGAACAAGGGTAGCACACCTGTACAGGAGAAGAAACAATGAAACTACTGAGAGTTCACTTCTCTGGAGCACAGATAGGTCAGATACGAGCTATGGGAAATCCGGAAGTACTGGAGAATTTGAAAAGAGGCTCCAGGCTGGGCTGGGACATAGCAAAGAAGGTCGTGACCTATGACAAAGTTCAATAGGCAATAGGCACATTTGAACCCTTCAAATCACCCGGACCAGACGGGATCTCCCCTGCTATGCTGCAGAAAGGACCCGAAGAACTGCAAATCAGACTCTGTAATGTACTCAGAGGCAGTCTGGCTCTCGGGTATTTGCCAAAACCATGGAGACAAGTTAGGGTTACCTTTTTACCGAAACCTGGAAAAGCTGAACAGGATTCGGCAAAGTCCCTAAGAGCAACAAGTCTATAAAACACGCTGGAAAATAAACAGGTACTGTTAGCGGCCTTCCTAGACATAATAATAATAATATTCATCGTTACGGCAATACAATAAAATACATAAACTATTATAGATGAATAAATTGTTATGCCACTGAGGGCAAGCCCTGTGTGTGGGTGTAAACATATAACAATTAGTATAAAACATTAAACAAATATATCATTTATGTACTAAGAACGAGTTATATATATGTTATTTTGTTTTTGGTACATACTTATTTCCATTGCATGATGATTTTTTTTACCCTTCAATTATTCTGTGAATTTCTTTTCTTTCAATCTCTTTCACAAATTTTTTTAACTGTTGTTTGAATATCAAACTGGAAGTTTCAGTTTTCAATTGGTCAGGTAGGAAGTTGTATAGCTTTGGAGCAATATAATGGTAGATTTGGCCTATTGCCTTTTCATAAATGGGGTGACATATTTTTGTTTTTGTCTGGTAGGATACGAGTGGGTTTAATACATTCAGCTGGGTTTTGTTCAGGTGTTGCATGATGGGTACTTGAATGGAGTAAAGCTGTCTTAAATCTAACATTTCTGTTCCAGTATATAGAGAATCGCTAGGGTATCTGTTATCTTCATTCAATATCATTGTCAGAAAGCTTTTTTGTGATATTTCCAGCATATTCAAGTAGGTTCGTAAAACCCCTCCCCATCCTATGATACCATAGTTCAGGTGAGACTCAACTAAGCTTTGATAAACAATTATTCTGTGTTTAAAATCAAGATACGTTTTCACCTGCTTAAATCTATAAAGAATACAGCGTAGCTTTTTTGTCAGGTATATTATATGCTGATCCCATCTCAGGTGAGGGTCCAAGAAAATACCTAGATATTTGATTTTTTTGACAGGTGTTATAAACAAATTTTCTTGAATGGTTCAGTCAAAATTTGGGAGTGACGTTTCAGTACTACTAAATGGCAGGTAGTGAGTTTTACTGAAATTAATTAAGAGAAGTCTGCTATCAAACCAATCTTTTAAATTATTCAGATCATTTTCAGTTTTTGTCTTTAGATCATACCAATTATTTGCTTTATATACAATGACTGTGTCGTCGGCAAAGCTTAAGATTTTTCCAGAATTTTCTTGTAAGAATAAGTTATTCAAATAAATTGTGAATAACATCGGTCCCAACACTGTCCCCTGAGGTACACCACATGTAATTATCTCTTCCTTGCTTGTCTCATTTCGGATTTTTACTCTTTGTTTTCTATTTGTCAGGTACTCTTTAAATAAGTCGTTTGCTGTACCTCGTATTCCTATATTATCTAGAGTATCAAGCAGCATGGTATGGTCAACTGTATCAAACGCCTTACTCAAATCTACAAATACGCCTAAACACGGAATGTTTTTGTCGAAGCATTCGTAAATATTATTTGTTAAAATGTGAATAGCGTCTTGTGTAGATTTATGTTCCCTAAAGCCGAACTGGGATTCCGATAAAAGTTTATATTTGTTCAGGAATGTATTTAATCGACTCTTCAGAATTTTCTCAATTACTTTACTTAGAGACGTTATTAGGGAGATTGGTCTATAGTTTGTCACTTTTTGTTTTCCTCCGTTTTTGTATACGGGGGTCACCACAGATAATTTAAAAGCATATGGAAATTGACCTAGTTCAAAGCATTGGTTGATTTTGTTTACATACAGTGTGTCCCACTTTGAGCAGCACCACCTCCGTATTTTCTTATTCGACTACCGATTTCAATTTTTTTTTTTTTCAAAATGTAGTACTCAATGTGATCTACAACTCCGATTAGTCATTCATTCATAATATCAGGGATTTTTTTAGCGGAAAACTAATATTATGAACACGTTGGGAACTCTCTGAAACACATGTGTTCAAATTTTTACGACGGTGTCGTATATAGGGTGTTTTTATTGAGAATAATTATCCCATGAACAAAAATAATTAAAAAAAAAATAATATAATATCATGAATATATTCATATACCCTGTTCAGTATCTGTTCAGTATTTTTTCTGCACATATCATGCACAGGGTGTTGTTTGAATTATTTTTTGAGTTCAATTATTCTGAAATTCATGGACACTTGAATCAAATTTTGATCTTTTCTGCTTTTCCTATACAATTTGCTAGTTTCTATGATTATATTTTGATTATTGAAAATAAATTATAAAAATCGTGAAGCAAATGAAATTTATTACGATTAATACTTCAGAACAAAAGCAAATGAAAACTTATGAATACACTTAGTTATTTTTTTTTTTATATTTTAGTATTCTCTATTAATCCTCCATTATTTTCTATACATTTTAGAATTCTTCTCCTGTTGTTTATAGCTACCTTCTTCAAAATATTAGGGGTAATGGCATGACATGCTTCCAAAACCCTTTCTTGTAGTTCTGCTCTACTTCTAGGCCTAGACTTATACACGTTTTGCTTCAAGGTACCCCACAAGAAGAAATCAAGTGGGGTCAGGTCTGGGGACCTTGCTGGCCAGTGAATAAGTGGACTATTGCGACCTATCCATTTTCTTCTGAGCTTGGTGTCCAACCAAGCGCGTACTTCTCTAGCATTATGAATGCTTGCACCATCTAACTGAAAGTATATATTCCGTCGTAGCTCAATCGGAATGTTTTCCAATCCATCCCATAATTGATTATTTAAGAAATTGACAAATATTTGTGAATTTACGTTGCCTTCAAAAAAAAATGGTCCAATAATTTTTTTCCCCAAAATACCACACCACACGTTGATTCTCTGTGAATATTGCCACTTACATTCAATCACCCAGTGGGGGTTTTCGGTGCTCCAATAACGGGAATTTTGAGAGGAAACTACACCGTTTGTCGTGAAAGTTGCCTCGTCCGTGAATAAAATGTTATTCAGAAAATGTTGATGTTGAATATTCCAGTCTTCTGATATTGTCGCCATCCTCAAGAGTGTGGAGGAATTTCGGTTTAAATGGAATGACCTTTTCATTTTTCAAATGCCTCCAAATTTTTGATTTTGGTAAGCCGATATCGAGAGAGCATTGTCTAAGACTACTTGTGGGATTGTGATTGAAATAATCTGAAATATTTCTATCGTCATTTTCTCGTCTCCCGCGCCCCCTTCTTGTTGAATTCAGCACAGTTCCCGAGCTGTTGAATAATCTACTTAACCGACTCACCGTAGTGTGATTAATGGCATCCCGATCTTGATGCCTTCGATTGAATTCAATAGCTGCTTCTCTTGATGACCTGGTATTATCACCAATAATTTTAATAACTCTTTTCTCTCCGAAAGAGTGAGCTTTCGTTGCATAGGCATTGCTGCACAAATAGTTATAATGAAAACCTAGACATTAAACAACAATCGTTATCTATCAAAATATTTGAAAATGTGAATATCGCATTACTTCCATAGCCATCTTGAGGGTATTTCCTAAAAGCTATTAGCATTTTAGTTAGGAGACCTGAGTGAGAGAGTTGGAGAAAGATATACATTATAATGAAGGGTTGTGTTTCCACGGCAGTCCTGATCATCAGTTTATGAACTCTCTGGGCATTCTGCAGAAGCGGAAACATAGTTATTAGATCGGTACCTTTCTTTGATAAAGTTTCAGTAAAACTTGACATCACGATATTTATTGCCATCTTACAAATAATGAAAACCGAACTCAATTGGACTCTTGTACATTTCTGAAGAGAAAGTAGAAAATATAAACATTCGATTGAAGTATCCATACATTTTATGATAATTTAACTTGAAAAATAATTGAATCCTAGTAACTGAAGAGGAATTCTCAATGTATGAAAAATAATTATAACAAATGTATAACTTATAATTCAGGATTTGATATTTGTTTTTCATTTGAAGAATTATTATTAAAACAAATTCAGTTGGTTCCCGATTTTTCATTATTTCCTTTCAATAATCAAAATATAATCATAGAAACTACCAAATTGTATGGGAAAAACAGAAAAGTACAAAATTTTATTCAAGTATCCATGAATTTCAGAATAATGGGGCTTCAAAAATAATTCATTCTTATTTCAAACAACACCCTGTGTATGAAATGTGCAGAAAAAATACTGAGCAGATGTTCAAGGGGTATTAGAATATATTCATGATATTATACTATTCTTTTCTTATTATTTTTGTTCATGGGATAATTATTCTCAATAAAAACACCCTATATACGACACCGTCGTGAAAATTTGAACACATGTGTTTCAGAGAGTTCTCAACGTGTTTATAATATTAGATTTCCGCTCAAAAAATACCTGATATTACTAACTGATTTTCTGCATTTTCAATAGATCATAGTTGGCTGTGTTAAAGTGAAATGGGATGAACGAATAATCAGAAATGTAGATGTCATTGAGTACTACATGTTGCAAAAAATTTATTTTGAAATTGATCGTCGAATAAGAAAAAACGGAGGTGGTGCTGCTCAAAGTGGAACACACTGTATATAGGTTGAGATAGCTTTCAATGTTTCTGCCTTCAGGCCGTCATATCCCGGAGCTTTATTGTTTTTCAGTTGGGATATTGTGTTCTTCACCTCAAGTTCATTTGTTGGTTCCAGAAAAATTGAGTTCATTGAGTTTTTCTTCTTAGCATTATAGTTTGGATTTATGTTGATTCTTGATGCTAATTTGCTCCCTACATTCATAGAAGGAGCTTTCGACAATACCTCTATAAACTCAATCACTAGAGCTCTAAGACACAGAGAAATCGAGGAACCATGTGTGGCATGGATATACTCAATACTGAGAAATAGACTGATACACTTCACTATCGTAGTAGCCAGGACGTCCAGAAGATGCCCTCAAGGTGGAGTTCTATCCCCGCTTCTGTAGAATCTGATCGCGGACTCGCTGCTGGTAACAGGACACCGAACCCTTGGCTATGCTGGCGATATCGTGGTCTTAACACAGGGGAAATTTAACACAACGGTTAGAGATCGTATGCAGGAGGCTCTTAACTTTGTCACGAGATGGACGGACTTCGAGGGGCTCAACATCAATCCTAACAAGGCAACCATAGTAGCATTCACACGAGGACGAAAAACAGAGGGCCTAGGACCCATACGACTTCGAGGGGAGGACATACAGATAAAGCGGGAAGTCAAGTATCTTGGAGTAATACTAGACTCCAAGCTGACCTGGAACCAGCATATCGAAAAAATAACCAAAAAAGCGGTGACTTCACTAGTGATAGCCAGACGCACTTTTAGAAAAAAAATGGGGACTTAAACCACATATGCTGCACTGGTTGTATAGCACGGTAGTCATGCCCTCCATTACATATGCTTCTTTGGTGTGGTGGCCCAAGACACAACAAAGAGGAGCCGCAACGAGACTAAGCAAGGAGCAAAAATTTGCTTGTTTTGGAATCACAGGGGCCATCAAATCAACACCAACTGCAGCGATGGAGATACTTCTGGGACTGCCACCTCTCCACTTTGTGGTTCAGGGTGAGGCAAGGCTTGGTGCCTCCAGACTGCAGATCGCACCCAACCTGAACGTTGGAACGGGACACATGAGAATCATTAGAATTGTGATCGGGGACGTGCTAGGAACGAGAACGGACCACATTCCAAAACGGTACTGCTTCAACAACCAATTAAGAGTGCTGGTGCCAAACAGAACTGAATGGAACGGCTTACAGCTCAAGGACATTCTACAGGGGAAAATCTGGTACACAGATGGATCCAAGACTGAGAATGGAGCGAGCTCAGGAGTGTTCTCCAGGAATCCGAGTATTGGTATCAGCTACGCACTGGGCACCTATACCTCTGTCTTTCAAGCAGAAGTGTACGCCATCCTTCAATGCGCGAAGGAAAATAATAGAAGAAACGTTGAAAACGCGCATATCAACATCCTATTAGACAGCCAAGCGGCACTGAAGGCCTTGTCTAGCAAGGAAGTAACGTCCAAACTGGTATGGAACTGCAAAGAAGAACTGAAAACTCTGTCAGACCGGAATCAGGTCGAACTGATATGAGTCCCAGGTCATCAGGCAATCGCAGGCAATGATAAAGCAGACGAACTCGCACGAAGAGGATCGGAAATGCTCTCAAACCAAGGGCAGATGCTAGGGGTACCGAATTGTACAATAAGAGCGTCTGTAAAAGACTGGATTAGGGACAAGCACAAAAACTACTGGGACAATGTCCCAGGAAACAAACACGGGAAAGAATATATCAAAGGACCGTGTAACGAAAGAACGGCAGACCTGTTAACAATGAACAGGAGCCAGTTGAGAACCGTTACGGGACTCCTGACTGGACATGCACCAGTTAAGGAGCACCTCAAAAAATGGGGAAATACGATGACCTGACCTGCAGATTATGCGGTAAAGATCCAGAAACCGTGAAACACATATTGTGCTATTGCGAAGCAAAAGACAGCCAATTTTTGGGCAGCCATCTGGCGATCCAGAACTATACAGTTCCCACCCAATACGGAACTTGTACAAAACTCGTACAAGGCACAAACGTATTGGATTGGGTACTGTGACCTTACAACATAAGTAAGATACAATGGGCCAATAGGCCTAAGTGTCACCGGAGGCAATAGCCTGACCGGACCTACACAGAGGTGGAGATTTTAGTGGTGTCTAATAAGGAGAGTCTCACAGTATTTATTGAGATTGGAGAGACTCAATATTTCTCTATTAAAGATTTCTTCCACCTCCCCCCCAAAAAAAACTATGCGCAGCCGTGCTACTGTCCAAACTCATGTGTTATGTCATTCAGGTCTACTCTTCGTATATTTCGTTTGCTAAATCAATGTCTTGGAGTGACTCTATGACAGCACTATCTTGGATTAAATCACCTCACTGGTGGAAGACCTTTGTCGATAATCGGGTTAGTAATATTCAAAGAGGCTGTCACTCTCTTGTAGTTTTTATGGCAGTTCGACGGATAATCCAGCAGATTGTGCGTCAAGAAGTTTTACATCTCAAGAATTGTTGGATTATTCATAATGGTTACAAGGTCCTTCATGATTAAATCAGCCACAATAATAATAATAATAAATCGACTTTATTCACATACCAAGATGGGGTATCGTGAATGGAAGGAGTGTCAGCAGGAGCTGTTTTTCAACTCTGGAAAGTCGTCCCAAACCTAGAAATAATCAACTTAAAATCATTCCAATGAGTGGGAGTTGATTATGGGGGTCCTTACAATATAACTATGTCAAAAGGGCGCGATATTAAATCTCAAAGGACTTATATTTGCTTATTCGTGTGTTTTGCTACAAAGACCATTCACTTGGAATTGGCATCCGATTTGAGTTTTCAGGCATTTCTAGCCGCCCCTCGACGCTTAATCAGTCGGCATGGTAGGTGCACCAAATAATATGGTGATGATGACACTAATTTTACTGAAGTTTACCGCTTCTCTACGACTATATGCGCATAGCTTCTGAATCGGAAAGAATTGAATGGACATTTTCTCCGCCTAGTGCTCGCCATTTCAATGGCTAGAGAGAAGCTGGAATCAAGTCTGTGAAAACGCATTTTCTTAAAATTTTTACGAAGAGTTCTACACCATTTTGGTTCAAGATGAAGCGATTCTGAATTCGCGCCCTCTCTATGCCATGAGCAGTGATCCGAATATCTTGGCGTTATTTATTACTCCTGGTTATTTCTTGATCATGGTACCGCTTACTACCAATCCCGATTCAGATTTGAGTCATCTAAAGGTGAAACACCTGTATAGATGGCAGTTTCTGCTAAGAGTCCATAGTCATCTGTGAAGAGATGGCGGGATGGATATTTGCACACCCTACAGAAAAAATGGCTTGACCAATCGAAATAGGGAATTTGATTTTAATTAAAATAGAATGAACTCCTCCATTGCATTGGCGAATGGAAAGAGTAATTAAACTGCACGCCGGTCACGATGGTACGTACTACATACTGATCAAGGAACAAAATGCAAAGACCTTGTTTCAAAATATGTCCCCTTCCAAAAAAATAAAATCCTTTAAAAAACGGGTCCATCCAATTCATCATAATGTATCCCATCATAACATCAATAATAATTCAAAGCATCATAATACTACAGGATCATATTCGTAACATTCAGAATACGTGTTACAGAGAAACGGAATCCGTCATAATCGGATTAATTCGAAACGTAAAACATCATAACGTACTTTTTCATAATGTTAAAGTTCATAACATACTCTATAGAAACGTGATCAGATCATATTCGTAAAGCATCGCAATCGCATTGTATCACAAAGTCAACGTATCACAATGCTACAGCGCAGAATTCGTATTGAACAGAATACGTACTCGATCATATCTGTAATAAGTAGAATACGTAATGTTACAGAACGTAAAGTTTCATAATTTGGATGCAAGCGCATCAAGCCTGTCTCACATTAGCTCACCGGTATTATAGTCGATGGGCTGAACAAATATTCTCGAATACGAATAACTACTAGTAGAACATCTACTCGGCGGAAGTTAGTTGTGCATACGTGTCTATGGAATTGAACAAGATTTAATGACTACGGAAACAAGAGAAATTGCGAAAAAAATTGCAAGCTTTCATGAGCCCTGCATGGTAGGTGTAAAAATTGAAGTATCAACCACCTGGAATGTATATAAATGTCTTCTGGAATTACTGGCATAGGTACTACTAATTCTATCTAAAGATAGATAGGTCTGCTGCATTGGAGAATCAAACTCAAAGATTTATGGTGTTTGATACACTCTTCCGGCGGCACGTTTTTTACCCCAGTTTCATTTTTAGCAATAGATGGAATCTAGATGAGAAAACAGAGTATTATTTATGGTGTTTTTGAATTAGGATCAAAAACTTATTTTTAATTTAACAGTATTTATTATTGAGTATCAAGTACATGAGAGTTATACTGACATCTCTGTTGATTTTACCTATAGTTATTATTGAGCAAATCCATAAAATGTTTTAATTTCCTACACGAATTTGAAAAACTGAAAGAACTAAAATGAATTTTGGAAAGTTATTTGTAAGCAGTGTAACCAACTTGAGTTGGATATCTTTCCCTATATAAATCATTGGTAAATATTTCAGATGTTTTTTCTTTTGAAATGAAATAAAACCATATTAATTATTCACATTCGTTTTAGATACTTATGTATTAGAGTGATATATTTCTTGAAACATCGGCAGTATGAGATGTAGATGCCAGTAACTCTTCTCTAAAATATATCAGTTCCAAGTGATTCGATAATGCTATCTAGTTGTTTATTATATCTACTTTTTGCAATACAACTACTTCATAGAACAAGATGTTTTCTTTTCTGAATTAACATTCCCATATGCTACCGGAGTGAAAGTAGCAAGATGGCATCGCCAAACAGACGGATAACGCTACCCTTCGATAAAGTCATGCTCGGTATCGCGGCAGCGTAAACCGAATTCAATTTATCAGGTTTGTTTCCATCAATGTTGGTGACATATTGTCATATGAACTTTCTGGAGAGATGAAGACCTATCTAACCTTCAGAACATTATATTTCCTACCTTATGGTGATTGCAACACTCAACAAATATTTCATAGAAGCGTCCCAAATACAAATAATATTCGTCAAGACCACGACTCAAATAGCTATAGCGTTGTTCCTATGAATGTAAATCCGTTCAGTATGTTTCTAAAGCCGTTTATTCGGGTTTCTGTCAAAAAGAATAATGAAAAATTGAGCAATGAACACGATGGATGTGAAAGTTGATTTTGTAGCATTTATTTGATCCCCTTCTACCTCTCTAGAAACAATGAAAAAACTGTTTCCAATTTTGCTGATCATTTTGTTAGGATATTTTTCAGGTAAAATATTGAAAATTAAGGGTTTGATATGAAAGTTGACTTTATAGCATTTATTTTACCGGGGTGGTGCTGTAGGTTTTCCTACAGCTGAAAAGTGAATACACCACCAACAATATTAGTAAGTCGCCCCGGAGCGCCACGGCAAATAATAATAATAGCCGTCCTCTACCCGCACAGGCTATGCGGAAGGTCAAATGACTGCTACAAGATAAAATTTTCCTGAGAATGGATTATTGCTCAATGGAATAAAGTCTCGAAATATTCATAGGCGATACCAAAACCATGATTTATGTTTTTCATTAGTTTGACGAAGAGATACAATTTTCTCTATAGTTATTGATTATAGTGATTTGAAGGGGTTTTCACCTTCCTGGTTAATAGTATAAATATAAAAATATTTCAACAACACGGTCGAAAATAAACGTGATAGAGGTAGTGAATTTTCTCAAGAGCTATGACTCATACCGTAGCAGAGGACAAATTTACGTATCGGCAATGAGTGTGAGTAAGAGATATATTCAACGTCATAGCTCTTAAGAAAATCCACTACCTCTAACATGAATACCTCTACGTTGCCGTGATACTGTAATAAGAGTACGACTTAATTAAATTGTTGCCCTGCCCGTTTTGCTGGCAATACTGCCTAGTTTCACTCCGGTACATATGCTCGATTCTTTAAATTGAAACCTACCTACTCATCTATGATTGTTGTGGCACATTCTTTGAAATTATTTCTATATTGTATTGGGTTTTGTGTGTAATTTTTCTTGTTCAACTCGACCTTCCATCAGAACACAATTCACACTGAATTACCTTAGTAGGTTTTAGGAGCAGAACTAAAAGCAAAGATATTGAAATTGTTTAAAGGTTAAAAGTAATTCGTCATTCCTAGTATCGTTTAGCAGATGTGCAGTTTTATGTATGTGATTGAGCATTCAAAAGTTAAATTCGGTGGTTGTTTAAATGAATTTATTTTGAATTCAAGAGAGTTTTTCCTGCAAGTCATGTTATGATATAAAAAGCTAATTGAATAAACACCCTGAACTGTTTACTGTGTGTAGTTAAGACACTCATCGAAACTTAGGAACTGAAATTTTCTTTCGAAAAGATACCTACTCACTACCTGTACTATTGAGCCTTTTGTCTTTTGCTACACATTATCAATGAATTATTAGAAAACGTTTTGTTCATTAGAAAGGTAAACAAGAGTCTTATGAATTTATATAATACGAAATTAATAATTTTTCTAAACATTCAGGTGGTTTGGTATAGAATAATTTGAGTATTTCAAATTATTTCAATGTAATGAAACTACTTACCCTCAGCTCCTATTTCGGCTCTCGATTTTGACAACAATATTCTGTTATTTACCATCTCATTCTTCACCGCAATTACTTATCGATCTAAATGATCAGAATGTATCGTGTTGAACGATTTGGAACTTTGACTAAAGTATAGGAGAAAAATTAATTATGAAATTAATTTTCGATAAGTTAGTTTGCAATTGGTTTTGTGGTGTGAAAGGGACTCCAAGGCAGCCAACCGTATTAAAATTTCAGTCAACATTATATAAAGAATTATGAAAAATTCAGAACAATGAATGAATAAGTCGACAATTCAAGCTTCTCATATATCATATATTTCTTAGGTCTTCAACGAGTATAAAAGTTCTATTACTGCCATTCTTCCCACGTAGTGCCAGCAAGCGCATGGACTATAGAATTATGAAAAAGTACGTTATGAAACATTACGTTGTGATATAATACGTTACGTTGTGATATAATACGTTATGACGAAGTACGTTATGATTCGTTACGACTTCTACCGAATACGAACATGATCGTTTGATGTTATGATACGTTGAGAATGATATTATGATTTCTCGAGTTTATGATGCAGTGATTATATGATGCTTTGTTGTTATGACGGAGTACGTTATGAAATAGTACGTTATGATGGAGTACGTTATAAAACTTTATATTGTGCTGCTGTAAATTTATGTCTTGTAATATATGAACCATCCTTTGACGATGTGATGGTGTAAATTTCTGTGTGATTCGATTTATGTACTGTATATTATGATGTGTTGGGTGTCCTCTTGAAAACTACGTAATTTTGGGCAGGAGAATGTCAAGGCCCCGCTGTATTAGTTAATTTAGGAATTTTTATTTGTATTAGATGTATCCTGGGGCGTTTTTTATTTAGGAGACATTTTTTATGGGGTTTTATTGACGACAGTCTCTGAATCTTCTATTATCCTACTAATGTGAGGCCTTAAATAAAATTGGATATGATTTCTGAAGTGGGTAACTTAATACAGTTGGACATGATTTCTGAAGTGGGTATCTTATCATATGTAGGTGTGCAGGCTTTGTAGTGGTCTATACCTACAACTCCTACTACATCATGGTAATGGTATGGTAAAAATGGATGGTGACTCATGCGCTGCGACCTAATTAGATCTATTGTGCCCCATCTTCTTCTGCTATTTCAAGGTGTTCTCGTTCACAGCAGCCCCTCAAGCCCCAATTCCTTGAGAAATTTAAGGATTTTGAGGGGATCTATTCGTGGTATTTCTCCCACAGTCAGCTGGTGTGATCCCAGTATATTCAATCTTTTGTGATGTACAGCATAATACTCCATCAATATATAGTGTGGTGTTTCTGGATGTTCCCCACAGAATCTGCAGGTGCTGTCCTCCTCTAAGCCTAGCTTCCTTAGGTGTTCTTTGAGTCTGCAGTGCCCCGTAAGAAATCCCGTGATTGTCTTTAGACTAGTTTTGCTGAGGTTAATCAGTGTCTTCGATCTTGCTCGGTTGAAGCTACCGAGGAGATCTTTGGCCTGCCTTAGCCCTGGAAGTCTTTGCCAGTAAGTTGCTCTCATTGCTTCTTCAGTTTTATTGAGTTCGTCTTGGAAGTAAGATTTTCCAAGTCCGCAAAATGGTTCTGGCCCGATCAGTGGCGTTGATGCCCCTTTTCGTGCTAGGGTATCTGCTTGTTCATTGCCCTCCACTCCGACGTGCCCTGGCACCCAGAGGAGGATCACCTTGTTGTTCCTGCCTAGATCAGTAAGTTTGTCTAGGCATTCCCAAACCATCTTTGAGTTGATGTTATATGAGCTCTACGCTTTGATGGCTGCTTGACTATCGGAGAGGATTGCGATTTCCTTGTTCCGGTATTTTCTGTCGAGGTTGAATTGAATGCACCTTTCTATGGCGTGAATTTCCGCTCGAAAAATACTGAGGAACTGGCCCATGGGTTCGGAGTATTTGGTGCGAGGCCCAAAGACTTCTGCTCCAGTTCCGTCGCGAGTTTTGGACCCGTCCGTGTACCATGTTATTGTATTCTTTCTCAGTGCTCAAATGGATTCTATGCTCCATCCACGCTTAGTATTTAATTCAGTTCGAAAGAATTTCTCGAAACTGAATTTCCTAGTAAATTCGTCAGTTGGGAGATCGGCAAGGTGTGCACCTTCGGTGGGGGTTGAGCCCCTTACGATGTGTGCTGTCCCTTTGAGTCCGACTTTAGCCAACCTGAGGTTTACTCCCCAAGTAGTTCTCCTCACCATGATATGGAGAGGAGTGAGGTCCAGAATTACCTCTATTGCTGCTGTTGGAGTCGACCTCATTGCTCCTGTTATACAAAGACATGCTAGTCTTTGCACTTTCTCCAGGCTTTTCTTTGTTAGGGTGAGTTCGGTTCTGCCGTGCCACACTACTGCTCCGTAGGTGATCATAGGCCTCACTATCATGGTGTACATCCATCGCAGTATTGATGGGTTACAGCCCCACGTTTTTCCTGCAATGTTCCTGCACACCATCAGTGATGATTAGGCCTTGTTAACGATCTTTTCTACGTGTCTGTTCCAGAGTAGTTTAGAGTCTAGGGTAAGCCCTAGATACTTCACCTCTTGCTTCCATTCTAAGTCTGCTCCGTCAAGGCGAACAGCCCTTAGGTGCTGAAACTTTGTTCTTCTACTGAATGGTACCACTGTGGTTTTTGATGAGTTAATTCTCAACCCCACAGAAAGGCACCATCTTCTGGTAGTCTCTAGCTCCCTTTTATTGAGATCGCAGAGGGTTCCATAATCACCAATACTATACGGTTTAGAATCTGAATTATTTCTCCATTACTCTGTTTCACTTCAAATCTTCAGAGCCACAACAAGAATCCAAGCTAATAGGGCTCATATGACTCAAATCGATATTAATGAAACAAATAATACCTCGAAACATGCATGTCTGCAGGTGGTCATTCCCAGTCAAATGAAGGATAATCTACTGTTTAATCACAAGATACGCACTTGCAATTGGGTCTTCTTGGAAGAACGTTGCACAAATATCTGTCAGGTGTAGTTAAATGTCCGTCGTGGTATTAGCCAGTGAAGTAGTTATTTTCTGACAGATATTTGCCTCATTTTTCCGCTTGGTGGAAACGTGGAGATAGAAAGGGTACTTCAACTTTGTCGATTTTATTCGTTTCATTCGTAATAATCTCCAGCACATATTTTCGATCTTTGTTCGAATTAATAAAGCACATGCAATACTGTTCTCCTTGTCGAACAATTGATGTCAGATGTAAATCAATTTTCGTAAGGACAAACAGTTGTTTTCTATTTCTGTAAGGAAAAGTAGCTGTTTTCTATCAGATATTTGTCTAATATTTTCCACTATATGGGAATGTATGGAAAGGGGATTCGTAGAAGTTATTATTTTCATTTATTCGAAATTCTCCGGTACACATTAAAATAAAATGAATATTTGATCTATTCCACTGTTTATCAGGAACACATATCAGTTGACATCTGAAATGCATCTAGGATCACTCAATATAAAAAAATCTCTTAAAAAGTAAACACTCGAGAAGGGTGATGGGGTAAAGCAATCAACATGAAAATCACATTTTTCAGAGATGTTGAATGTCTTCAATAGATTGAATAAAGTTAATATTAATTAGGACTCTTATACATTGAGTGTTATGTAATTTGTTTTTCTAGTTTTCAAACGAAAACTATTTGCATTTTCATTTCGTTAACATTTTGCTGAAGATTTGGTGTTAAACTATACAGGCTCTTTTATCATGCGGTAACATTGCAATATTCTAAACCGTAATAGATACAAAGACGATTAAATGGGAAAAAAGGTAACTATTATGGTGAGCAGTAAATTGGTCATAGAAAATTTACGGGGATTCTTGCCCTTCCCAACTTATACAAGGAAAACTGAAAATGCTGTTTTCGGTTTTTTACGTTTAATTACAAATTTATCATTACGTAGTTCAAGTACATTTTGAATACAATAAAACTTTCCTCTTTCATTTTTTTTATATTTTCTGAAATAACCATTCTATTCGTAAAAACCCGAAAACAGCACTTTTAGTTTTCCCTGTATGAGTCGGGAAGGGCGAAAGTCCCCGTAGATTTTCTCTGACCAATGTACCACCACAATAGTTACATTTTTTCCCATTTAATCGTCTTTGTATCTATTACGGTTCAGAATATAGCAATGTTACCACATGATAAAACAAACGGCCTGTATACCGTCTTATAGCTTTGCATGTAGATATACAAAAAAATGCAAACGAACAAATTGGACATACAGGGAAATTGCAATAAATGTACTTATTCTACAGAGGGCGATTTTACTCACTGTAAAAGTATCCCTACTTTCGATTAAACGTTGACGAGCTTTGGCTACTTCGCCGGCCAAGGGGGTAAGAGCAGCCTACACCAAAGAAAACATAATTAGTCACCCATATATAGTATAAAACATGCATTTACACAACACATATTATAGGTAACTAGTACACAAAATCTCTATTCAGTACTTTCCCAATATTTTTGGTACACTAGGTATTATAATTTATCTATTTATAAACTTGATAACAAACAGAAATAACTTTTGAAGATAACTGAATCAGCACCTCTAGAAATCATTAATTGAGTATTGTATTGTTTCAAACTGTATTATTGGAATTCTACCAGTAAACATAATACGCAACAAAAACATTTTGTAAAGATAACTTTTGTGATATTAGCAAATCAGCATTGTATTAATGTCGTAATTTCTGATATTATGTTTTAAGCTATATGTTTATGTCGAAATAATATAACAAAAAATATTAGATGATACATAAAAAGTTAATTACATGTTATCCAGAAATGTATCAGGCTGAGTGAGCAGTTATGTTATTTGTTGATGTTTTTGCTTAAGAACCTCAAAACATTACACATACAAAACTTGGAAATGATATTATCTTAGAATGTCCCTTTAATGTAATTTTCGGGTAATCAACATGTCATTCATGTGACAGAAGACAACATACCAATCAATGTACCGGTCAGTATTCAATTTGTTTATTTCACACTGAATTACTGAGGGAGGATATTTACAAATATTTAATTTTTTTCAAGATTTTTTCAAGTTAACTACGACATTTTCGACAATAATCATTTCAAATTAGGTAAGTACAATCCATTCAATAGTACGCACGTTACAAAATAATTCATTTCTCAAATAATTCACAAGGTCCTCCTTTTTTCATAGTCAAGCCTTGTTCCGAATTTCTTCATCAATTATTACCGTTTGATCATCTCAGATTTTTATGCTTATACTATCAAACATGAAAAAAAAAATTGCAGCTACCTTAGCAAAACATACTGGAGAAAATGAAAGTATTCAATCTGTTCTGACCTTTACAATGTGAAGATAGTTCTGCTAAGGAATCAAGGAATCAGATTTAGATGATTGGCAATATGATAATTTGGGTAATATTGAAGTCATTCAATCTAGTGAAGATGAACTCCAAGTTAGGAAGAATAATTTCTGTTCGGTGTCGTGAGTCTTTTCACGTAACTTACTGGATATGAAATATGAATGCTCTTGGTTGATAATTGATTTGAGAAAAAGTTTCTTTTTTGATGTATGCATTCGTTATTGTTTACAAAACAATTAGGATAGTGATTCTATTTTTTTTAGTTGTCAAAAGTGACTTCTTGAATAAACCTTCAATACAGGGTATTCAAGTTTAAAAAAAAGTGATAAATATAAAACATGAACAGAACAATTTCAATTACAACAAATGTTTGTGATTTGAAATGAAACTGAAATTTAAGTCTATAATACTTTTAAAACAATAATTTAAAATTAAGGCATCAAAATATATTAATTGAATTGGTGTGAAATTACGAACACTCGATATGTGTTTGACATTTCTTTGGACTTAATCGCATATACAAATGTCAAACTCTATGATTGTTCATAACCCCACCCCTAATGAGATGATCAAACAAATCATTGAATGAAATGAAGTAAATTAATGAGTATGTGTTAAGCAAGTTTCTTTCACATTCCTCATTCTAGGTGAACAATCTGGAACTTGTTGGATATGTTACCTCTAGTGGCCAGTTGCTTAAAGCCTTTTGTTAACCTAGCGAAGGATTAACACTGCCAATTGGTGAAGAATGAGTTGTCATAGTAATGAACAAATATCTATATCTATTAGTTTATTAGTTAAATCGCCAAATCGCCTGTTGAAATGAAATAAATATATACAAGGTGTTTCCTAACTGCAGGGGGTGATTCGTTAGGTCATTTTGAGAGGAACACGTGTCTTTGCTGTAGATAAATATTGCCCGTTTTTGTAGTATCATGGTGTTCTGCATGAGAATACTATCGGATATTCCCCAAAATGGAATTACGCATCTTAGGTAGGATTCTATCAAGGTATAGTAGGTTGATTTTGCTACTGAAAGTCCAAGTGCTCTTTACTTACAAGTCTCACAGCAAAACATGCAGAAGCTAATTAATTATTTAAATTGCAAACATGTTCAAATTCTAATTTATTGTCGATGAATATACCCAGAAATTTTGTATTATCGAGGCTCTCGATAAAACCGTTATCCAATTTTATGTTGCATAGGTTACACCTGAAAGATATTATGTTCGTTTTTGTTACATTCAAAATAAGACGATTTGAATTATACCACTGTTTTATAGCTTTTATGTCAGTATAATTTTTTTCTTTCAGTGAATTAACGTTTTGGTCTTGTCATAAAATGGTTGTGTCATCGGCAAAAAGTGTAAATTTTCCTGTTATATTTATGCCAAGGATATCATCATGTATAACAAAAATAGAGTGGGGCTCAATGTGGATCCTTGTGGTACGCTACAATTTTCAGGTGCCCTATCTGACAAGGTTGTAGTTTCAACTATTTGGTATGATTGCCCCCTTTATGTATAGGTATGACAAATTGATGTTCTTAGGAAGAAAGGAAAATACCCTCTGCGGAATGAATCATTTATTAATGTGGCCAATACATCAAGTGCCTGATCTGATTCTGATTTTTATAGAAATTTCATCTGTTTTTTAATTTTAATTGATTTTATAAGCTCCTTCAATTCCCTAATATCAGTTTCGTAAAGTAAAAATGATTGTGAAATAGGAGGATTTATAAAGTGGTTCATAGGATTATTACTCCTTGATAAATCTTTCGTTATTAAGCCTGCAATGGTGCAATAATGATTGTTTAGCTCATTGGCACATAGAGTTATTTCGGAATTATTTTTGCTGTTTTTACCTCTCAGATCGTATATGATATTCCAGCTAGTTTTAGATTTGTTATCAGATTCGTTTATTTTACTTTTATAATTTTCCATTGCAGTTTTGATCAGAGCTCTGTAAATCTTCCGATAGTTACAAAAAAATTTGTGAAAAAAGTTGCAGTTGTGTATTTTCTGATGTAATGCAAACATCTTAGATTCTTAGATGGCGTCCTTATTCCCAATGTCAACCAAGGTTTCTTTTTTCTTATATTCTTGAGTTGATGGACAGAAAAGGATACATTAAACAGAGCTACAAGATGTTCATACAAAATTTCGAAAGGTATTTCCAAATCAAGGATGGATTTGGTTTGCTATATAACCGACCATACTTGTTTGCCTTTGGATGAGTATAAGAAACATTGATTATAATGGAAAAAACTTGAAATATATAACATTACTGATCGGAACTATTTCTATTTAATCTTGAACAAGAATATATCAAATAGATGAATGATAATTTATACAAGTATTAATGAGTGCAATTCAGCCCTCAGATGCATGGTTTAAATAAGATTAGGATAGTACTAGTAGTTAATTGTTTTCATTATTCCACGTAATGGTATTAATTTGATATACACTTTTATTGATAAGGGCACTTTGCCTATATGTATTTACGAAATAAATATAATTTCTACTTCTTGTAGAAATAGAAAAAATATATTTATACAGATATAACTTATAAATGATTGAATTTATGGACGAGTAGGATGGAGGTGACATAAAAAATTAAATATTTGATACCTTTGAACATAGCTCCTTAAATACTAGAAGTAATGGTTTAGGTATCATTTATTTCAATATAAGAAGCGTCAGAAAAAAATTTGAAGAGCTGTTGGTTTATTTACAATCTACTTTAGAAAAAATAGATATAATCATTCTATCTGAAACATGGATCAATCAGTCCCAAGAAGACCATCATATTCAAAAAGTACAACAATAAATCAAAATTTAATATCTAATAATGATGGGCTTCTAGTATACATAAAAGAAAAAATAGAGGTGAAACCGTAGAACTTCACAAGTTTAGTGAAATCAACATAATAAGGATAATATAATAATAGAATCTATAAACATAGGAATCACAGCATCATACAGACTTCCCTCACCAAACATAAATTTATATATTGAGGATTTAGGGGCCTACTTCACTAACCTTCGCAAACTTGACGTATCTAGAGTTGTTCATGGGTGATATCAACATAAATTTGAAAGATAGTCACTCGAATAACGTACTTATAACGTAACTCTTATAAACTCCCTTACAGAACACGGATTCATTTATAAATAAACACATTCACTCGGGAAACTGAAATATCCAAAACAATTATTGACCATATTTTCACAAGAATTGATAACTCTGCAAAAAATAAAATTGAAATGAAATCGATTTAATCGATCGTTATGCCATAGCAGCCGCAATAATGTTCAACCAACAGCAGGGTAGTAGAACCATCAATGATTATGAATATAAACTGATCGATTACAGTAAACTGAAAAAAGTGTTAGAAATGGAAGACTGGTTTAACATTTTACAAAATACTGATATTCAATATTCGTATAATTTGTTTATAAATAAACTCAAATACCACATTGATAATAATATCAGAATAAAATCGCATAATTATAAGTATATAAAAATATGTATTATGTATAAGTATCATTGCTGAATAAAAATTGATTGAGTACGCTTTTTTGAGCCCCTGAGGATGTCAACTTTGTTGGCGAAATGCGCTTCCGAGTGGTATTGACGATATTTTGGTGTTTTTGGGTTATTTCCATTTCTTGAATTGACAACAATATAGTTCAATATTTTTCGAATCCGTGTTAACGATGATGCCCAGAAATCATTTTTTTTAAATTCAAATTACCAATTGTAATTGATTATGTCAACGAAGTTCAACAAGAAAATAATATTAAATATCTAGGTATAATAATTGAGATATATTAAATAAATTCCACAACGCCATCAGACTTTGTCTGATTTTTTCAAATTAAACTCTACCCCGTGTTACCTTGGAGTGCTTTCTGGGGTTTTCTAGAGGTGGCGCTGCGACTATCTTCTTAAGAGACTCCGCATCCACTTCAGAGAATCATTTCAAGTATCAGTGAATTGCATAGCATAACCAAGGACGTCGACGACTGCAAATGTTGTAGGACTACCTTGCACTGAAGAGAGGCAATACACCTCGAAACCGGTATGTAAGTGGTCAAGTCCTTGATCATGTCGAGCAGGATTCTGCTACTTGATACAGAAAGCATTTGTGGCTGTCTCCCAGATTCTAGGGAGAACGCTGCACAGATATCTGTTAGATTTAATTCAACGTCCGTCGTGGTATTATCCAGGGAAGTAGTTGTTTTCTGTCAGATATCTGCCTAAAATTAAGGAGAGAATAAGGGTTTTTTTGCTGAAGTTCTGTCTCTCTCCTGAAGCCATCAGACTTTGTCTGATTTTTTCATACTGGAAATATGTTTCAATTCTAACTAGTTGAATACCACTTTTTTCATTCTTCACATAAACGTAATTTGTTCAACACCATGCGCGTTTCGCCAACAAATCAGCATAATCGCCAGTGAAATTTAGTTTTGAAAGTTTGGCTAGCTTTCCATTTTGGAAGTTGAACGTGTATGATTATTTGACCAGTCAGTGCCTTTACAAATAAGATACAAATATATTGTAAAAAATTATTTCTGGGCTTTAGAAAAATCATTGAACTATATTCTTGTTCAGGGTAAAATGGAAAATACGACAAAAAGAACATCAGCTGATGAACCCTAGTTCAAAAAAGTTCTCTAGAAATTTCGCCTCCAAACAGGCAGAATACCATCAGTGGTGCCAAAATATGGACGTAGAGACTAGACTAGAATATGTTGAGGCTAGAAATATATTTAAGAAGAAAATCAAATCTTTGAAATACGATCTGAACTTTTTGAAAGCTGTGAGAAAAATGAACGTTCCTTTTTTATTCCAAGTATCGTGTGTTTTATGCGTTGTCCAGTGGTGTACTTAACAGCCTATCACAAACTAGTCTGAAATGCTCGACTTTGCTATTAGTTATCAAGAATCAAAAGACAATTTTTCAGGAAAGTATGGTCACACACCAGCGTATCTACGACACTAATTTATAAGAATTGACAATGAAAATCCTGAAACGAATACAGTATTATTGTACCTCAAAGTACTTCATTAAGAGTTTCTGGAACACTGTTCCAGAAAAAATTAGCAAGCTTGAACTTTTTCTCAGACTCAACTCCCTCTGCTCCAACCCTCTAGAAATAAGTGCTTGTTCACGTTTATTCGCAGGCGCGGTCACGAAATGTCATACATATTGATGGACTATCCAAGTGTTCACGTACGAAACGCACGTGCGGTGTAGGTTAAGAGCGGCTTTACATTATGCAATTTTTGTGCAATGCAAGACTAAATTTTACATTGCGCTTGCGCCCATGCAAGTTATGTGCAAGCCCAAAAAATTTTGACTGGTTGAAATTTTCACGCAATTCGTGAGCAATTCTAGTGAGTTTTCTGGTGAGAAATTCAATGTCAATAGCACACCAAAGTACCTGTAGATATTGTTTTTCGAATGTCTCCTAACCTTTAACTCCAACTTAAAAAAGAAATAGAAAATTTGTCAAAAGCGTTAGTGACAGGGGGAATGTAATTTTTTGAATTTCAGTTAAGTGCAAACCAACAAAATATCAAAATATTTTATTGAGGTTAGATTTTCTCGAAATATATTATGTTGGTATAAACTGCTGGCAACACAACAATAATTGCATAAATGTAAGACACAATTTCTACATTGCCTTGCAATACCTGTCTTGCATTGCAAATGCATTGCATAAATGTAAAGCCGCTCTAAGTTAGGTTTGAACGTGAGTGAGCCCATATCAGGCCCTCCATTGCGGCCAATGGCCTATTGTGGTTCACCCTATGGATATATTTCTCCCAGTATATACAATCTCTTAACGAAATCAAGGAGTACGTTGGGAGAACAATTTACCAGGTTCTCTGGCCTTACTGTTGTATTGCCAAATGTTAAAAATCTGGTTTTGGCCGTTGCGGGGCATTTACATAAAATGTGTTTAGGCGTTTCATCCTCCACCATGCATAGACGGCACTCTGCATCTTGTGGAAGTCCGATTTTATGCATGTGGTGTTTGAGTTTGCAGTGGCCAGTGAGCAAACCTACTATTACTCTGAGATGTGCTCTACTAGCAGTTTGTCGGAGTCCTGTTTTTTCCTTGTGCAAGCAATAAATGCTTTGGAATGGGCTAGGCCCAGTAGACTATGCCAATACTCGAGTCTTTTATTGTCTGCCCAGGATGTTATAACATTCTTGGCAGAGCCACAGTAAAGCATATACAGTAGTCCGACTCATCGTCGGAACCTTTGATGTTGGTGTCCAGGAGTTTCGTTTTTTATAATGCTGACGTCAATGACAGTAATGACATTTCTCCCTACTACAATCCCAACCACAGCGTATATACACTGCTCGACATAACAACGATTGATATAAACTGCTCGAAAAAATTCAGATGATGGAATTCTCGTTAGACTTAAATGGGTAATTGAAAAATAATTGTATTGCATAGTATTTAAGTAACCCAGGGCATTTGAAAAATTATAAAATATAAGTCAAAGAGATTCTGAGAATTAATGAATTTGGCAGATGTTGATATTCGGATGTAACAAAATGCATTGCTATTTAAATGAGAAAAAAAAAATGTGAACGAGTTTTGTAAATCATTGTCCGATTTCATTCAAAATTGGTTTGTAGTAGTTTTTTGGGCCAAATACATAGTTAATTTGTTTTTTGTAGAAAATACCCAGGAAACGATTTGATCTTCACAACTTTATTTTAAATTATCACATTTAAAATATCACGACATGTTTCGCTAAACCATTAGCTTTATCAAGTCGTATTTTCTACAAATTACTATGGATCTTCATCAAGTAACGGCCGAATCAATCGGAAATTTAAAAGGAAAAGCATATTTGTTTGTTAATTTGAGAATTCAATATGGCGAACGAGGGTGCTGATTCGATTACATTCAAAATTGATCATTCATCAGGGTCACAACTATAAAAACTACGTTAATTTCACTCAACACTCGTTTAACATCGTCAGGAGATAAAAGTTTCAGTTTTACACAAGGCGCGTTTAGTGAAATTGACGTAGTTGGTTTGAAGGGGGTTTCTATTTTACTTGTATTCACACCACAGTTTCCAAATATGTATTACT
This sequence comes from Chrysolina americana, assembly GCA_958502065.1. Lineage (NCBI taxonomy): Eukaryota > Metazoa > Arthropoda > Insecta > Coleoptera > Chrysomelidae > Chrysolina > Chrysolina americana. Next base: position 38,383,909 of record OY293420.1, read on the forward strand.
CTATTTGAGGTACTTCATAGTTTTTGTGGTAAGATCTTAATATTCATGAAATATTCAAGATGCTGAACAATTATTGTGATCAGTTTCAATTCTATATTGTTAACAAGGACTGGTTGGGGTACGAAATTAAAAAATCACAATGAAAAAAATATATCTTGATTTTTGTAAGAAAATTGTATTTAAACACGACAATTACATATTTCCAACAAAATTTTATAAAAATAATTTTATTTGCTCCTTTTAAGAAATAAAAGTTAAAATGCTTAAATTTTCAAACAGTATATTTCCTTCTCTGTCCATCTATTTTATAACATTTACTATATTTTACAATGTCATACTTTGATTATCATACACATTTCTATAGTAAGAAATCTTTCAATCAACAACTGCAGTTTCTATAGATTTTTTTATTGAATTTGTCACGATAGGGAGAGAGAGATTATGGAAATTCAACTCAGTACCTGAGCGTATTGAATATACTGATTGAATTTGTAGTCTCGCTACGCTTGGATAAGAACTATCAATCTCAACAGTCAATCTACCACTTTTTTTCCTTTTAACAATAATAATAACTATTTCCTCTTCAGTGGATTTGAATAAAAGTTCATTTCAAAAGTATTTATTTCAATGTCAAATTCCTCATCATTTAAACATAATCAAACTTATGAATTTGAAATGTAGTACGTGATATTAAAGTCAATTTTAATATTCAGACGAATAAAATCATCATAATTTTAATAAATCGTATTCTAACAAAAAATTCATATGTATACAGTGTGTCCCGCTTCTCATGAATACACCGTAATATCTCAGTTATTAATAATGCGATTTTCTTGAAATTTTGGTGGTGATTATATGTTAGGTAAATGAAGTATTTTGGCATAGTGAACATTTTCATCGACCATAGGCGTGCGGTGTGGGGGGGTAAAAAAATGCTGTTTTTTGGGAAAAGGATATTAGGGCTCATTTTAGATAACTTTTTTTATCAGAATTAGAATCAGCATCCCCACAAACCCCCCAATCCATATTTTCGAAATCTCAAGAGCTGATTTGAGGAGAAAAAAAAAATAAATTCACTTTTTTCGTCTCGGAATCAGCATCCCCAAAAACCCTTTAATTCATATTTTCAACATCTCAAGAGCTGATTTGAAAAAAAAATTATTCAACTCTTTTTTCAATAAGCCCTTGTAAGCAAAATTCAAACCGTCTTTCAAAATAACCATTTAACACGGTATGTGGAAATTTTGGGTTAAATGCCCTACTCCTGTTGCGTTTCAAACATCTCTATACTTTGTTTTTCGTTGAATTCATTGTCCTCGCAACTGGGCAGCTGAAAATCCGAATTGGGGAATTCATTGTAAAAACCAATACAGTGAAAAAGTTAACGTGTGGTGTGGCATATTCAACGAACGGATTGTTGGTCCTTATTTCCTGGATAACCTGACCGGACACAATTTTCTAAATTTTTTACAAAATGGTCTCTATGATTTTCTCATGGAATTGCCATTAGCACAAAGACAAAACTTAATCTTTCAATTAGATGGGGCCCCCGCCCACAATTCTGGGATAGTTCGGAACTTTTTAAATGCAATTTTCCCTATGAAGTGGATAGGTAGAAATTCTCCTTTGGAACCATTGCCCCCTAGATCGCCAGATCTCTTGTGACTTTTTTCTGTGGGGGCATTTGAAGAATAAAGTGTATGCTACTCGGCCGCGTAATAGAGAGGGACTTTGCTTTGCAATTAGGCAAGCGTGTCAGGAAATAACTCCCCAAACTTTAAGAAAAGTGAATGTACGTTTGAGAAGAATTGTTGAAAAGTGTATTGTTTCAGAAGGTAGTTATGTTGGAAACACAAGAATCTAAAATAAAGTAATTCGTAATTTTGTTACCACTGTTACAAATAAAGAACATATTAAAAAACAGACTTAAACTTTTTTTTTTTTCAAATCAGCTCTTAAGATGTTGAAAATATGAATTAAAGGGTTTTTGGGGATGCTGATTCCGAATCTGATAAGAAAAGTTGTCTTAAATAAGCATTAATATTCATTTCTCAAAAAATGCCTTTTTTCTCTCCCCAACTTCGCACGCCAATGGTGAATGAATTTGATCACTATGCCATATGCTTCATTTTTCTAACATAAAATCACCACCAAAATCTCAAGAAAATCGCTAATAACAGATATTCGGGTGCATTGACGAAAAAAGTGATTTTTTTTTTCTCCTCAAATCAGCTCTTGAGATTTCGAAAATGTGGATTCGGGGGTTTTTGGGGATGCTGATTCTAATTCTGATAAAAAAAGTTATCTAAAATGAGCCCTAATATCCTTTTACCAAAAAACAGCTTTTTTTTACCCCCCACACTGCACGCCTATGGTCGATGAAAATGTTCACTATGCCAAAATACTTCATTTACCTAACATATAATCACCACCAAAATTTCAAGAAAATCGCATTATTAATAACTGGGATATTAGGGTGTATTCATGAAAAGCGGGACACACTGTATATTGTATAGCCCTAGTATCAATAAATTTGATTATTTCTTTCGTCTATTAAATATCAGTCATCAACCAATCATACGTTTGTTTCCTGTTTGACAGGACCAATCAACACGCTCTATTAGCGACTATTTACATGATGCACAATAGTCACCGACTATTCAGCATGATACTCATATCAAGGAGCCTGAGCATCTGACTGTACTCTAAATAAATACATATTAAACGTCAAATAGAATCAATCGTGTTAAAGCTGAATAATTATTTGAAAATGAATCGGTTTGGAAAAATCAAAAACGACGAGATATCGAGGCTACAATCCCTGACAATACAGTGTCATTCATATGACAGATATGAAGAAATGGATTCAAGAAATAATCTTCATAAATATAACACGACCTTGATTAATTGTCGACTATTTTATTGCTGCTAAATTTCTCTTGTATTTATTAATTTTACTCGACATTATTTTGGCATTAATAATCAGAGATGAAAGCACTCGAGCTTCGCTCTCGGGCTCTCATCAGATTATTAATGCCAAAATAATGTCTCGTTAAATTATTATAAAATACAGTCGAAATTTAGATGCAATAAAAATAGTCGACTATTTATCAAGGTCTTGTTATATTACCCTTGACTACAGTAGATTAGGCGAAACTTTTGAAATGCGACAACCATGTAAGAATTGCGCTCATTCTCAAACTCGTCGTTTGCCTAGAGCTGGGATACGAGTTCTTGGCGATGCGTATTGAAAATTCAAGCCAGAATTTGGCTGGAGTAGGAGTACTGTATATGCTTTACTGTGGCAGAGCTATGTGCTATGATTACCGGTTCTGGCCCAGTGAACATTATTTCGCCCCCCCTTTTGCTAGGGCGTCCGCTATTTAGTTCCCTTCTAGGCCCGTGTGACCTGGTATCCCGACTAGGTTAACGTTGTTGCGTTGTGCCAGTCGGTTTAAAGTTTCTCTGCAGTTCCATACTGCTCTGGATTTTAAAGCAGTTGGATTCAAGCGCTTTCAGTGCTGCTTGACTATCTGAAAATATTTTTATTGGTTTTTGTTTTCGTGTCTGGTATCGATTTTCCAGCTCCCTTGCACACATTTCAATGGCATATACCTCTGTCTGGAATACCGTAGCTAATCTACCCATACTGAATGAGCGTTTCACTACTGGGTTCATCCCGTATTTTCCGGCTCCGACGCCTTCCACGTGCGGTGTAAGTAGCGGACAAGTTAGCGAACGACGCGTGCGGCGCGCTCGCGGCAATATCAAACGCGTGAGTTGTTTGTGTGTATTCACGTCGAACTAGCGACGGAGCATGCGATTCACTCGCGAAGTCAGGTAAGTTCAATCCGTTTGAAATTGTCGCTAGAAACGACAGCACGTTTCCATCGTGTCGTTCAACACAGAAGAGTTTATGAGTGCTGTTCAGGCTAGAACTCCAATTTGGCAAAGTATCACACTCGCGCCTCGGCGCCCGCGCGTTCCTACGTGAACAAGCACTAATGCGCTGGAAGTTGAATCCACGCACTTCAGTCGATATTATCGAGAAGCGAACGCTCTACCATCACGGCCACTGCGGCTGCAAAAGTTGATATTGTAGCATTTATTTGACCCCCTTCCGCCCCTTCATAAATAATGAAAAAAATCTTCCTGACTTTCATTAAGATCACATTGTTGGGATTTTTTTCACGAAATATATTTAGAAATGAAGTATTGAATAACTTGAATGTGAAGGTTGCTATTTGAAGTTTTACAGTAAATTTTTAAGGGTAGCTGTTTGTAATAAAATGAAATTGCGCTGTAATTTTTAAAGCATCCTCACAGCTGAAAATTACAGATTTTGTTCCAACTAAATATCTCGGCTAGTTTAGGAACTAGAATCTGGCTAAATCAGTTTGGGACACCCTGTACATACCATATAGAACAAATGATACCAACCGAATCAATCGGAAATACTCCTAAATATAATGAAAAAATGTTCTGCAGTCCTAGTGAAACTTGCTGTTTTTTTCAATTATTTATAGAGGGGTCAAACGAATGCTACAAAACAATCTTGTGAAAACAAATACAAAAAGATGTCGACTGATATCAGAAATTTTTTTTTCATAATTTTGAGAGATATGGCAGCTACAAAATCAACCTCATCATTCAACAATTAATTTGTCATTATTCTCTGTGTAAAAAAGGCCAGCAAGATGCGTATTCAAGTTAGAAACATTACTTTCATTATACATAGAGGGTCGGAAAGGAGTCAAATGAATGCTAAATAATCAACTACTATCACATTCAATTCAATGTATTTTTATTCAACATTTAATTTTACATCATTCTCTGTGAAGAAAACCTAGCAAGATATTAATTGAAGTCAAACATTATTTTTTATTAGTAGTAGTAGTTTATTAAAATAGGACAGCTTGATATACAAACCTCTCAATAGTTCAACAAGACAGATTCAGAAACCTATAACAATGATAATAGTACTAAAATAATAATACTTCATCATAAACACTCAATAGAGTGTACCCAAACGTAAGCGTGTGCGGGTAGAGGACGACTATTTTTATTATTTGCCGTGATTCTCCGGGGCGACTTATTGACTTTTGGTGGCGTATTCACTTTTCAACTGTGGGAAAACCCGGAAAACCTACAGCACCAATCCAGTGTTCGGTGCGCACTTCAAGCAAGCACCAGACGTCGGGATTAGCAGCTAGAAAACTCATATCACACTTGCTTTTTCAAACAAGGCATGTGGTCACCTATCGACTCCAATGAAATTGAGAAAAAATTTCTCACACTCAGGATGCGAACCTGGCCAAGCGCTAGCAGAAGTTTCAACCGCTGAAATCTTACAGCTTCACTACCCTCACAATCAACAGATACCTAATAATAAAATAGAAACAAATATTCAAATACGACTTTTTCACAAAAATGTTATCAACACTCCAATACATAACCCGAACGTCCAACATCATCACTTCGTTAATGATGATTCAAAAGATGCAAAAGAAACTGATCATTCAATAATCATAGGGAGTTAGTTTTTGAATTAATTTAACCCTTTTAAAAATAGCGATCTCATGCTAATAGAGCAGTTGCCTGAATTTGATGCATATAGTTTATGTAAATAATAAACAGAAGGGGCCCTAAAATGCTGCCTCGAGGTACTCCAAAGTTATAACTTAATTCATAGGATTAACTTGAGACAATTTTAGTGTTTTGACTTCGGTTATTTAGATAATTTTCCATCCAATTTGAAACAGTACCAGCCACTCCATAATACCTCTGTTAACATAGTAATGTCAATTAATTCAAGTGGGTTGGAAGCAGGTCAAAATGAATGGTACAAAATTAACATTCACATTCAAGGTATTCAACACTTCATTTCTCAATTATTCTTGTGAAAAAAAATTCTAACTGGATGATAAAGAGAGTCACGAACATTTTTTCACTATTTCCAGATGGAAAGGAGTGAAATTAATGCTTCAAATTCAAATTTTACTACAAATGTGATCAATGGCTAATTTTTTAATGAAATCTCAACACCATTACAAGCGATTCAAAATCATGATTCACTCTCATTAGTTCGATATAGAGATAAACAGTTTACTTTGTAGTTATTGATTATAGTGCTTTGAAGATAGGTTGTCATCTTCCCAGAAAATTCATATTGAAATATTTCACCAACATAAAAACGAATAAACGTGATAGAATGATTACCGCGATACCGAGCACGACTTTACCAAAGCACAGCACTTTCACTCTGGTAATAAACATCCAGCATCCAAGCAGTAAGTTTAATCCAAAAAAGCACTTCGTCAACCCACACCACACCACCAGTAAGTAGGTTATGAATAATAAAACAACTTGGAAAAAATTATTTTGATTCAATATTATTCAACTTTCTATATTCTAGGACCTGAAGTCCAAGTAATACGGCAAAAAAAATCAAAAACTTATTCTGAAGTGTCACTTCAATTGTTTGTGAAGTGATGTATATAACTTGTAACTTTAGAATGTTTATGAGGCATTTCTGTGGAATTTTAATGTGTACTTTGTATTAAATATGGTTAATATCAATGAATTAAAAATACTTTATTGTTCAAAGAACTGGTAAACGTACGTTTATCTCAATCTAGTTAATAATAATAATAATAATAATAATAATATGTTTATTCTGTAAATATATCCATATATAAGACATTTTTGTAGTGTAACAGTTTCTTACAAACAAACGTAGAGAATCCCACTAAAACCGAAGTTGTGCGTGGGTCAGAGCATATGTTAAAATCATAATTTCGAGAAACACCACATCTAAATTTTGTACTTTTGTCTCTTACACTATGTAGTGTATGTAATTTGTGTTCGACATAGTGTCCTACTGTTTTTAGACTAGTAAAGTCTGTTCTATGATAATTTACATTTGATTAATATAATTCTTGCTATATGTACCAGTCTAAGGGACAATTTATGCAACTTATCATTATCTTATTCACAATCATTATCACAGTTTTAGTCTCAATTGTTGTTTTCCAAGATTAATGCTGGATTTATGCTGAAGTTTTAAGTCGCAAGTTGTAAGAATATTCATCAATGATTGGTTGAACAGTTCATTCTAACCAATCATTCACGAATATTCTTATGACTTGCGACTTAAAACTTCAGCATAAATCCAGCATAAAACTAAGGAAACTGCATGAATGCTACTACTGGAATGTACAGTTTCAATTTCATTTTATGATTGAGACAGTGAATGTGATTAGGACTATGATAATGACAAAGTTGCATAAATTGACCCGAACATACATCAATTCAGTAACGTCTTCAAACAAAATATTGCTTGGACCCTTGTATCAAAATAACATTGTTTATTCCAACTACCTTCAACGATTTGATTACAAAACTTACCTTCGACAAATTTTCGAAATGGGCCACTTCTGCATCTTCATAAATTTTTTTGGTAACCCAAATATCATCTGTTTGAATGTTGGACATATTAATAGGTACTCTAAAAAAATATTTTTAAAGAAAAAATTTGCATGTGGTATGTAGAAATAGGTTATGAAATATTCCATATAATACTAATTTACTGTGATTATTATTACCTTTCCTAGTTAATTCAGGACAATTTCAATCAAAACTATTGTTTAGATAAATCAGAAGTAAATAAAATTGCTTCAAATAAAACCAAAATATTGGTTGCCTTTCCCTTCTACAACACAGTTAAAAAAGAAGGAAAGAAGAAATTGAAACTGTTTTTTGTTGTAACTGAACAAATTTCAATCGCAAGAATTCCCATCCACAACACTTCCCAATAGGCAATCCGCATGAACCAATCAGAACTATCCTGGCCAAGTCGGTATATTTGAATCAATGCTAATGCCGCATTCACATAACAGCTTTCGCCTATCGCAAAAAGCTTGAAAAAAACGAGCGCACTGTTCACATGAACAATATCAAAAAAGCTATAGGCCATGCTTACTAACCTGTCGGTGGAGAGATGTTTTCTGAGGAGTTGGAAGAAATTTCAGATAGTTTAAATGATTTGAATTAAGTGTTCTTTCTGAGAAAAAAAAAAACAATCTGGGGCACTGTATCATTATAATTATAAAATACATAGAAAAAGAAAGATTCGAAGGATCTGGGTAATCCCAATCCTTCTTGGGAATATTAAGAAAACTCATTCAAATATTCGGTTCAACTATGTTATGTAAGATTTCTCGTTTCAGGAGATAGTATGGTATCTACAGCCTATAACTTTCGAGTATGAGTATCTGAAATTATAAGAGAAATTCCGTTGTTGTACACGTCCCAAAAAAACACAAAGCATTTTAGAACACTTTTTTCATCAATTTTATAACATCGCTTTGCTTTCAAACCTATATAACTACTAACTTTCGTCGTTTTTTTCCGCGAAAAGTCGGACTGTGATCGACTTTTTGGCTTACGACCTTGATAAGCGCTTTCAGATATTTCGGACACTATTCGGCCAATGAGATCACAATACGCTATAAACCATGAAGCGAAAAGCCATCATGTGAACTCCCCGTAAGGCGATATATTAGTCCCAAGTTTTCAACTTGGATAGCAAGGTTAGTTTGGTTAGGTTAGATCATGTTCCCTTCTTTTATGGCTTAAAAATACATGATCTAATTTAACCAAACAGGGGTGCTATTTTCAAATCGTTCAGTTTTAGTTCGCATGCGAATAAAGACAGACAGACATACATATTTCGTGTGTGTTGGTATGAAACGAATAATCCAATTCGCATACGAAACGGTTTGAAAATTGCACCCCTGGACCTTGATATCCAAGTTGATCCTCAACGTTACCTAAAATTACATTGCACAATACGCAGGCGCAACTAAAATAGAGTTTTGATTGGTCCATGCGGATTGCCTATGGGGAAGTGTTGTGGATAAGAATTCTTACATTTCAATCCTACAGCGTTGCCAGTTGTCAAAATAGTTACGTCATATAGCCATTAATATGGTCATTGCATAAAGGCGAAAATTTCGCGATTTTTCTGCGAATAAAATGGCTGCCATACTTGCAGCAAAAAAGTTCAAATATTTTAACTTTTTGCGAATTATTTATTTACTTTCGGGTGACGAACTGTTGTCCACAGTCGAAACATGTAGGTAAAACATTGAACTTATTTCATGTTCAACTGTTATTTTAGAAAAAGGAAAAAACAAACAATTCCTATCCGACCTAACCCCAAATACCAAAAAATGCTATGATTCATCATTTACCGCAATTTTTTTGCCGCATGGGTATGAACGTTCATGCGGCGATTTTCTTGCGATTTGCGAATCGCACAAAACCTGCGAATACTCGCGAGGGTATGAATTAGCCTTAAAGGCCAATGCAGATACATGCGTGCCCACCCTGCATTTTTAACCCTGCATGAGAAACGCATGTCTGTCGACATTCACATCCGCACATGTCAACGTTCGTGAAAAACGCATGGTGAGCATGCACGGAATTGCGATGTTCTAAATAATGAAAGATACTCGTGCATGGCATCACACGTATTAAAAGGTAAGGGCTACGTCTTCTCTTAGCTCACACAAGTCTCTGACTTTTGAGGGTTGCACGTAGGGGTGCAACCGGTTGACGAATATAACAATGTTAACAACAATGTTTTTAACAGTGAAAAATATGTTGGGATTATTTGAAATTCTCAAATGGCATTACTGACAACATTATTACGGAAACATATAAAATATTTCCTTGTCATGGAAACGCAAGTGAAAGGCACCTAGTTTTCAGGCACAAATGTCAAATATGAATATGTTGTATGTAAATCGCACGTGCTTCAAAAACCCTCCATATAGGAACGAATGTATCTGAATCAGCCTTTAAGGGTCGGTTTTTCAATGTACTTCGAGCAAAATTTAACTCATGTTTAGAATGCGAGTCGATTCCTTCATTCAGCAGATGTCATATTCATTCTAACAGGAGTCAAATTTAACCGGGATTCAAATTACGCTAACACGACATTGATAAACTTGCCCTTAAGCAGAGTTTTCATAATGGTGGGTTGCGGATTATTTTTGAGCGGATGTTATGCGATTGGTTGAAAAATATTCAAAAGTACCACTACTACTCTACTACTAGGTTTAATTAGGGCGGATTTATCGGATTCATAATGCACAATTTAATGCATATGCATAATTGTAAAGCACAATTTATAACATTTCAATACTCAGATTCATATGAAACCATTACCCGTTTCATAATTTATAATTCTTAAATGTTTTTTTTATGAATCTGATTATATGAAAACAGTCTCTAAACTGTGGACACTTGGACAGTTCTGTAATATAAAACTAAGCTTCTGTGGCTCACGGTCGGATAGTTTGGTCAAACAGGTGAAAATTCAAACCCATTTTGTAACGTTAACGAATAGGTCACTGCCAGAACTAAACTGCCATGCTAAGCTAAAGGGCGTGTCTGACAAATTTGTGAGTATCGAATTTAGGACTGATTTGGTTTGTCTTTATCGTTTTACACCTATTTTACTAGGATTGAATGTAGTAATTGGAAATTAGCCTATATTATAAGTTTATGAAAAATGTCATATCTGCAAAAATTGTCCCCAACCTGATAGTAAATCATGATTTTTTCGAAAACATGAAAACTGCAGATACGCCCTTTATGCTTAGCACGGCAGTATTCTACTAAATAAGTAATACAAATTCGTCTAAATTTCATCATATATGACTAAAATTATCAATTTCGAAATTGCAAACATAAATATTCCTGTGAATTAACAACAATTCAACAAAAAAATACTAGTGACCACAGAAATATTATATCTGGAACATACATTTAAAAGCTGAATGTTGGCTGTTAGAATATGTAATATATTTGTGTTCTGTTTCTCATTTACCAATTACCTCCATTCCTTTTTTAGTTATGTGCCAGGATTATTAAGAAAGGGGTTATGAAATAAATAGAGATTTAGACAAGGGGGTGATTGAAGAAAGGAAGAGGATACGTCATTGATGGTCATTGGGGGTAAATTATGTTGGCAATTTTGAAATTGATAATTTCAGTTATATTTGCTGAAATTTAGACAAATAAGTATTAATATTTCTAAATCACACGTCACACGTACGCACATTCTTCCATTTTCTCGCACCGATTGATTGCTTTCGGAATCAATAGGACTTTTCGGAAATTTACTCATCTGGGTTAGTAACCTGATCCAAAAAGATCACGTCACGGATCACACAGATCACCAACCGTGATCTATAGTTTACGAACGGGTCAGGGGTTGGTGATCGAGGGTGCTATTTTCAAATCGTCCAGTTTTAGTTCGCATGCGAATAAAGACAGACAGACATACATATTTCGTGTGTGTTGGTATGAAACGAATAATCCAATTCGCATACGAAACGGTTTGAAAATTGCACCCCGAGTGAGGAACACTGAAGTTTCCGAATGCGGGTTGGTATCAAGTTATTGATCTTATCAACCCGAGTAGGTTTCCAAAAAGCCCTTATATTATCAATTCAAATTTGGCGTCTCCCCTCTCCAATGACGAAACAAGATGCCGGATATCGGTGACATTTCATAACCCACCAATCTTAAGAACCTTGGGTACGTGCTACAAACCAATCCATTCCGTGTACCATAAAATTATAGTCGACAGTTATGTCTCTTTCTCTTCCATGAATTCAACCATAATGTCATCTCACTTATTGTGTCGACTGTAGTATTCTATGGTACACGGAATCCCACCCCTGAGGCTGATTGTCACTGTCATTGAAGCTGTCAGAATACCAACTTCTCATCCAAAGTCTACACTACACTGCCCATGAAATTTAAAAGGAATCCTTGTAGAGGTGGAAAGAAATGCACATTCAGAAACAGAAACATACAGTGCGGCTTCTAATAGCCTCCCCCCTCTTAACTTTTGAACAGTTGACCACAGATTATAGAAACAGATGAGACGGCAGACAAGGAACGTTATTTGAGCAGAGAGATAGAAAAGCACAAAATTTAAAGGGCCACATTGACATCTGACATTCAAGGACCTCTTCTACTTCAATCTTTGACAGATGTCAAATGTTACAATAACAACAAGTGTTCTCGATCTCAGTATAAACCGTTGATGAAATCCGTTGATCATTGTTTTTCGTTATTAGGAAAGATAAAGATATACCATTTACGATTATTAGATTATCCTTGAAGTATAACGATGAGTGATGAACAGAATAAAGCACCACCACAGGGGAGGCGGAAGACATTATTGTAATATAGAAACTGCAGAAATTGTAACAGCAAATTGAACAGCATCAAATTAGGTACAAAGTTTTCCATATGGAGAAATTAAGAAAGTACTTTTTTGTTTATTCAATGACATAAAATACTCGCATTCTACCCAGGAACAATCATTAGAAAAAGCTAAGGGTTGGATTCTTAAATGTATTGAATCATTATGATTAACGATAGTGATTTAATAGATTGATTACATATATGTATGTGTTTTCTTGGGATATTTCTAGTAATATGTGAACTGTTTAGTGATAAGAAAGACTGTTCATCAACGATTGATTGGACCGTTATTTCTAACCAATCATATTTTCTTACGACTTCAAACTGCTGCTTAAATTCACCATATTGATTGTCTTATTGCATTACAGGTGCAGAATATGGATAGAAGCTTGTGTATAAGAGAAAGATTATACTAACACTGGAGTATAATCTTTACACTTGTAACTTCTGAAGTAGCCAACCGCAAAACATCAAGAGCCAATACAAATGGATGCACGACCAAATAACCAAAGCCATATTAATGTGAATAATTTGCCTGAAACTGCTATGGTCATTGTTGAGGTCATATCAAAGTTCAATAAACTATTTGATCTTTTCAATTCTTCCGCACTATTATACATGCACTGCATTCAAAACATTCAAAGGGGAAAAGTTTCAGCTTTTTTTTTAACAGAGATAGAATGCTTTCTCAATGAATTGAAAGTGTTGAAGGGGCCATATAAAATCAACGTTAAATTCATTGATTGTTGAGGGTTTTATATCTTTTTTTGCCAGAAAACTGAACCAAGACCCATAAGAAGATTTCTTTAGTTGTATCAGACAGCAAAATAGCTATGCTGAGAATCCAACTTCAGTTCAGTTCACTAGGGCATTCGGAAAATTGTTCATTTTAAAAATAATCAATTCAATAATAACTGTGCTGATAATTCAGGAAACCTCCAAATCAGAATTTTAGACTTCAAAATACCTGAAAACTCGAATTCACGTATGTTCAGTGAAAATTCTAGAAAACAGATTGTACATAATTTCAGAATAGGACATTGTGACTATCAAGAAGATTGTTTTTTCAGAACAAAATGAATTCAAATATGTATGTGACTATCTGACTTGAAAATTAATTCACATAGAACATTTTCGAAGGGGAAATAATGAAGAATATATGAAAATATTTGAAATAAATGTTTTTCTTATCATGTGTGTTGATTTATTTCCAAACATTTCTTGATATAAGTACTTATCAGTTGCACATTTATTGCACAGGGCAATTGAATATTTTCCAATTGGAACGTGGATGTTATGTTGAACATATTTGTTACGTAGTCATAGTGCAAGTCGAAGTCCATTTTTTTTGTCCAATACAACGCCCAGTTTGTCTCATAATTGGCTTGTGATTAAATTCTACTTCCAGAATGTACTAACACCTGTATTTTCATATCGTTTTTGGGCACCATTCCTTTGAGATTCAAATCACGTTGTGTATTCAAAAAGTCATATATATAAATGAATATCTGAGAATATTCATGACTTCCAGGCATTTCTGCACTTACAGACAGCTCTGCAGTACTGAACCGCAAACAAAATGTTCTACAAGGAATTGAATATTTTGAAAAAAATCAGTTTATATAAATATTATAACTTGGTCAATATTTTTAATTCTGGAGTTCGGTGTCATAAAACCTTAAATCTATAAGATCTTGAACCATTATCATTATATAAAAAAGTAGAACCAATATGAATGGTGATTTTTGTTCAATATTCAGTATGACAATCTACATTGAACTGCAATATACAGTGTGTCCCAGCTAAAAATTGTCACCCCCCTAATATCCGAACTCATGAAAAAAATGGAAAATCGCTCAGACCCGTCGATTTTTATTTCAAGGGGGAACACTTTCACCAAATACACCATCATTGTGTTGTCAATCCCCTCAACCCCAGCACCCCCTACTTCAGAATTTTCAATGGGACTACTATACTTGTGATACATCATTTTGAAGGGAATTCAATCCCAAATACATCGGTGTACTGAAATTGAGGATCGATCAAGTGTTGTTGAAGTTTTCATGAAAACTAATTTTTTCCAGATATTTTTATTTTTCATCACCTAACATGTTATCATCGTATGAAAGGTTCAAAATGTGAACCATTCAGTTCCATACAGAAGTATAAGCGATCTTCGAAATTTCTTCGCACATTGCTCAACATTTCTGGAGTCACTGCACGACACTCCACAACAATTCTCCTGCGTAGATCATCAAGAGAAGTTGGCTGGGTAATATAAACTTTGGATTTTATAAGGATGGAATTTTGCGTCTTTCAGAATTCGATGTACGCTGCTTTTCGAAACTCCAGAAATAGTCTCAAGTTGTCTTAACGATTGAATGTTGTCCATCACTGCATGTCCTACAACTACAACAGCGACCCCTTCATTTCTCATAGACTTCTCTCGTTCATGTTTTTTATTCAGCACTGATCCCGACTCCAAGAACTTATTCATCAATTGAAGCACATACTGATATGATGTGGTGTTTTCTGGATGACTTTCATTGAAACTTCGAGCCGTAGCTCTAGCACATCGTCCATTTTCAAAATACGCAGCTACAATGGATATTCTCTCTTGTACAGTATAAACCATTTTCGAATGTTTTCAAATTGTTGAATGCAGTGACTCGAATAAATCAATTACCAAGGCGTAAACAAAGATATGCGTATACAAAAACACATGAGGGTAATTTTTTTTTCATAAAAACATCTGTCTCACCTTGGAAACAATTATTTCTGACAGCATATTATTTTTCAATACAGTGGCGTACCCACAGTGAACCTTTCTTACGACGCTAACATTTGAGGTGATGAAAAATTAAAATATCTGGATAAAACTTAGTTTTCATTAAAACTTCAACAACACTTGATCGATCCTGAATTTCAGTACACCGATGTATTTGGGATTGAATTCCCTTCAAAATGATGTATCACAAGTATAGTAGTCCCATTGAAAATTCTGAAGTAGGGGGTGCTGGGGTTGAGGGGGTTGACAACACAATGATGGTGTATTTGGTGAAAGTGTTCCCCCTTGAAATAAAAATCGACGGGTCTGAGCGATTTTCAATTTTTTTCATGAGTTCGGATATTAGGGGGGTGACAAGTTTTAGCTGGGACACACTGTATGAAGGCTAATAAAAAAAATTGTTTGAACTTCGCGCTTCTAGACAAATCTCTATATAGGAAACCAATCAAAATCAGAATTTCCATGAACTGAAACGCAAAAAGCTTTCGTATGCACTCAGCCTAAGCAAGAACGAATATAAATCCGCAACCACGTCGACTTGAACTTTGCGAACCGGCAACTCTGGCGCGCAAAATTTAAAGGTCCGAGGTCAATGAGGCGGCATTTCAAACATCAGAGAAAATGGGCAGAGCTTCTTATCTGAAAGTTTCTGTAATCTGTGGTTTGACGTACAAACAAAAAACTTTGGAGGGTTTCACCGATACTACTTTTTGAAATTAAACACATTGTAATTGTAATAATGAATTATGGTGGATTACGTAGGTAATCCAATCTTCCGCAAAAAACCTATACAATAGGTATGGTCGTCGGCAAGTATTCAACAGAAAACAACTACTGCCCCCTACGACCATTGAATTATATCTGTTTAATACTTGGCAAAGTTTTCTACAAGAACCACTTTGCAATGCATTTCAAATATCAAAGCTGAAATTATTTTTCGATTTAATTGGGGGAACACCTCCGTACCGGTTTCATGGTCATTGCCAATCATCAGCGAAGGCTAGTTCGACCCAATTTAATCGAAAAATCCTTTCATCCTAATTGGAAATCCCTGAGACAAACACTGAAGTATGAATTCAGCGCCATCTCGGGTTCCAGATTAAAATGCACTCCGACTACGTGTCGACTTCAATATGAAGCCAGAAACATCATAAAAGATGGGCGACACTACTTGACGGAAGATCATAAAACTGACATTGTAATTGCTCTATATATGGCACGGGGGGAATTGAATTATCTTTTCAACGAAGTGGCACATGACCCCATGCTATTTAATTTTTTTTTAGTTGATAAGACCCCCCGCGCCATCTATCGAGCAATCACAATGTGTTTTAGTTCAAAAAGTGAAACCTCCAAAGGATTTTTTTATGTTTGTACGTCAAACCGTTCAAAAGTTAACAGGGGGAGACTATTAAAAGCCGCACTGTATTACACACTGAACAAACAACCACAGAATAAATAAAACTATAGGCACAGTAAAGCATATACAGTAGTCCGACTCATCGTCGGAACCTTTGATGTTGGTGTCCAGGATTTTCGTTTTTTATAATGCTGACGTCAATGACAGTAATGACATTTCTCCCTACTACAATCCCAACCACAGCGTATATACACTGCTCGACATAACAACGATTGATATAAACTGCTCGAAAAAATTCAGATGATGGAATTCTCGTTAGACTTAAATGGGTAATTGAAAAAAAATTGTACTGCGTAGTATTTAGGTAACCAAGGACATTTGAAAAATTATAAAATATAAGTCAAAGAGATTCTGAGAATTAATGAATTTGCCAGATGTTGATATTCGGATGTAACAAAATGCATTGCTATTTGAATAAGAAAAAAAGAAGAATGTGAACAAGTTTTGTAAATCATTGTCCGATTTCATTCAAAATTGGTTTGTAGTAGTCTTTTGGGCCAAATACGTAGCATATTTGTTTTTTGTAGAAAATACCCAGGAAACGATTTGATCTTCACAACTTTATTTTAAATTATCACATTTAAAATATCACGACATGTTTCGCTAAAACATTAGCTTTATCAAGTCGTATTTTCTACAATTTACTATATGGATCTTTATCAAGTAACGGCCGAATCAATCGGAAATTTAAAAGGGAAAGCAAATTTGTTTGTTAATTTGAGAATTCAAGATGGCAAACGAGGGTGTTGATTCAATTATATTCAAAATTGATAATTCATCAGGGTCGCAACTACAAAAACTACGTTAATTTAACTCGTTTTGCCAACAAAGTTAACATATGGTCAGGAGATAATAGTTTCAGTTTTACACAACGCGCGTTAAGTGAAATTGACGTACTTAGTTGGTTTGAAGGAGGTTTCTATTTTACTTGAATTGTATTCACACCACAGTTTCCAAATACTTCATAGTTTTTGTGGTAAGATCTTAATTTTCATGAAAAATTCAAGATGCTGAACAATTATTGAGATCAGTTTCAATTCTATATTGTTAACAAGGACTGGTTGGGCTAGGAAATGAAAAAATCACAAAGAAAAAATATATCTTGATTTTTGTAAGAAAATTGTATCTCTGGTCGACAACAAAATTCTAATTTGGTCCTCCTAGGCAACTGATCATTACACTTTTTCTGATAAGAAAATTGTATTTAAACACGACAATTACATATTTCCAACAAAAATTTATAAAAATAATTTTATTTACTCCTTTTAAGAAATAAAAGTTAAAATGTTTAAATTTTCAAATAGTATATTTCCGTCTCTGTCCATCTATTTTTATAACATTTACTATATTTTACAATGTCATACTTTGATTAACATACACATTTCTATAGTAAGCAATCTTTCAATCAACAACTGCAGTTTTTTTTTTATTGAATTTGTCACGACAGGGAGAGAGAGATTATGGAAATTCAACTCGGTACCTGAGCGTATGGAATACACTGATTGAATTTCTAGCCTCGCTACGCTTGGATAAGAACTATCAATCTCAACAGTCAATCTACCACTTATTTTCCTTTTAACAATAATAATAACTATTTGCTCTTCAGTGGATTTGAATAAAAGTTCATATCAAAAGTATTTATTTCAATGTCAAATTCCTCATCATTTAAACATAATCAAACTTATGAATTTGAAATGTAGTAAGTGATAAAGTCAATTTTAGTATTCAGACGAATAAAATCATCATAATTTTAATAAATCGTATTCTAACAAAAAATTCATATGTATATTGTAGTAAAACTATATGCACTAACTAATTTTCCTAATTTATTTAAAACACTAAAACATTTACTTCAATAACTATTTCAATTTATTTCTACTGTGGCTATCTATCAGCGAACTCTGGAACTGTTACCAACTTTGAATTCTGACTGTCCTCCAGCGGTTATATAGTCGCAAGCAGATTCCATTCACGGCTCTCTCGATTATTCTGGAGTATAGAACATTTCATCTAGATGGCTCTTCGAACAGTATCGAATTGATCGATTTTATTCCAGCTTGTTCTCGGCGATAGGCCAGCAGATATGCTACTGTTGTAGTTGAACGAGGGTGCATAATTATTTAGATCAGGGCCGGTCTCGAAATCGTTTCATTATTTTGTATAGCCCTAGTATCAATAAATTTGACTACAGTAGATTAGGCGAAACTTTTAAAATGCGACAACCATGTAAGAATTGCGCTCATTCTCAAACTCGTCGTTTGCGCAGAGCTATGCATATTGAAAATTCAAGCCTGAATTTGGCTGGAGTAGGAGTACTGTATATGCTTTACGGTGGCAGAGCTATGTGCTATACTGATTACCGGTTCTGGCCCAGTGAACGTTATTTCGCCCCCCCCTTTTGCTAGGGCGTCCGCCCTAGCATAAGGGGGGGGGGGGGCGAATAAGCCGTATATATGCTTTACTGTGCTATAGGCATATTCAGAAACATGCGTGCCTATGCACGGGCGGTTTAAACGTCATTTAGGGCCGGTATTATAAAAATTTTTTGAAGTTAACTCCATCTTCAGAATATTGGTTTTATAAAAGTCCCATTTTCAAAATCCTGGTCAAACAAAAGAAGAAAATAATATTTGCGAGAGCGTCAGAACACTCTACATACTACATATTACTACAAAAAGGCTGAAACATAATGGAAGTGTTATGTTGTTGGTTTTTATTTTCATAATTTTGGATATTTTTTAACGCCAAATTATCATTGCCATTATTATTCTGATCACGCCCCATAAACAATCTTGTTGGTAAAATTGAAGCTTCTGTTTTGCATCTTGTTTTATTTGTAAAATTGATACCCAAAATCCCAAAATCTGAAACTTATAACATAAAACTTCCATTGTGTCCACCGCTTAAAGCTGCAGACACTATAGAAGTTTTAAGTATTGGGATTTAGAATATCAATTTTGCACATGAAACCGAGTGCAAAATAGAATTGAGAAATGAAGCTTAAATTTTACCAACAACACTGTGGAGCATGATCAGAATAAAAATAGCAATGCCAGCTTCGTGTTGAAATTAAATCTAAAATTATAAAAATTAAAACCAAAAACTTAAAACAACCATTGTAGGTAAGGGGGGGCTATGTCTTCTCTATCTTGCACAAGTCTCTGAAGGGTTGTTGTAATAAGGGTGCAACCAGTTGACAGAGGTTTAGAACCCAACAAATGTAGTGTCCTGCAAAGGTCATCTAACATAAAACCAATGTATTTATAAATTTTGGAAGTATTCCTCTATTAATTCTTGTCTCAACAAATCGCGATTTCGATTGAAATTTTCCAACTGTACTAATATATTTTCATCTGGTTCTTCTTTCCTCATATTTATGGCAATTTTATGTAGAACTGCAGTTGCTATAACTTCCATAGTAGTCTCTCTCTTTAAGCGAAGTGTCAAATGCAGTACAGAAAATCTTCTTTTCCATACATCATACTGCCTTTCTACAACATTTCTGGATTTTATTTGAGATTCATTGTAGTCTCTCAGGTTGATTTTGTGGGTTATCTAGAGGAATCATCATATACTCTGACAATGTATATCCAGAATCTCCAACAGAAAACTATAACCAAATGTACCTTCTTCAAATCGTGCCTTCAGTCTTGGGTGGGAAAATTAGTTGGTCTTTGTGAATTTGCTTCAATTTGCTCCATTAACAACCGTACAGACTCTCTTAATAATCGAAATCGGTTTTTGAATTCCGTTCCACAAGGTAAGATGGTTCAACCGATTTCTAAACATCCTTGTTCGGCGGGGGCCTTCAACAATATTTACAGCATCTTCTTCAGCGTCGCTTGAAAGTTCTTCAAAAATATCGTGGATATCGTTTGCTAACATAATTGCGAACAAAAATAAAAATACAAAACAATAAAATCGAGGTTGAGTGCTATTATTGACAGAAATTCTGTCGAAAACCATCATTTTCTACGTTAACTAAGGATATGTTCCGTTAATAAACTTGGTCGTTATGGTTGCACATTTTGTGTCGCGTATATAAAATATTCCTGAAAGATTAACGAGTTACGGGACATGATTCCTGAAATTCTGGTGACTTTTAGTAGTACCAAAACGACCAGGGTTTGCACGTACGAGAGCGGTTAATGCGATCTGTCGTATGTCATTAGAATATATTTCAAATTTAGTATTGGATGAACTTAGGGAGGTATTTGAATGAAAATTTACTACGTACAAATCATGAGATGCCTTATATACCTAAAGGACCCCGAACATCAAAATTATCATCACTGCTGGAACTTTCAGAAAGAATGTCATCATTGAAAAATAAGCAGCTGCTTCATGCATTATTATAAGTATTGAATGATATAATTGTAAAACATAAAATATTGAAGATTCTCAAACAACAAAATTCGCAGAGAAAATAACACAACAATAACAAATAATAATGACAAATGACAGTAAATACCCAAATAGAAGTGTCCCGTATTACGCACTAACCAGAGTGTAGCTGTCACGTAACCAGAATTATTTTCAGTTAACCACTTTTGGTTACATGTTTATTAACGGAACACATCCTTTAACTGATACCTCTTCCACCCGATAAAGTTAACTCCTACATTTCGAAGTTAACTGCAACATGTGACGTCACTCCACAAGTTATCTGTCAAAATAGTTTTATAATACCGGCCCTTACGTTTTTATCACAAGACCATATTTTATTTGGTTCTGTAATCATTGAGTGTTTTAAATAACCCCGATGTATTGTTCACTGCGTTTAATAAGGCTGATTCAGATACATATATATATATGTGTGCCCATTCTGCATGAGATAAAAGATACAATGAAAAATACATCGAGATTATTTGAAAAACTAAAATGGAACATTTCACTTCAACATGGACAGAATTATTACAGAACCAAATGAAATATGTTCGTGTGATAGAAACGCGAGTTAAAGGTGTTTAACCGTCCGTGCTTCAAAAACCCTGCATGGGCACGCATGTATCTGAATCGGCCTTTACAGAACACAACACGTAAAGTTTCGTTCATACCCTAGCGAACTTCGCAATCTTTCTGCGAATAAAATAGCTGCCGACATGGTTTTGCATCAACGATTGGTCAGGCATGACTGGGAGCCATTTTATTCGCAGAAAAATTGCGAAATTCGTGAGGGTATAAACAAGCCTTAAGAGGTAAAACTCAATGGTATGTAACTGACAGAGCTGTTCTTTGGCGTACCACTTTTTTTAAATGATTTGGTCTGTTTTAACAACTGTGTTTTAGACGGAATGTTTCTAAACCTAATGCAATATTCTGACACATAGTCAAATCTATGACATAATTTGAATAAGTTTTTAAAACATTACTGAATGCGGTTCAACGCCAAAAAACAGCTTTTTGATACGGTGCTGACTGCTGAACAACTGACAGGAGTGACAGGCCTTTGTTTATTTTATCATGTTTTTCTATTTGTTGTAATCATGATCAAGTGTAGTGATTAGCATGAGAAATAGTAGAAAATACCGGAGTTATGAATGAAGAATAAATATGGTGGTGAAATGGCTCATTCTGGTACAAAATAGATGAAAAATATTCAATAAGCTATACCAAAGACCTGGTGATATGGGGATCTGTACAAAGAGGTACTTCTTTCTAACAATATGTCTATTGCAAATGGTACGTTTAAAGTTCATTACTCATCTTTTAAGTATTGAAAGATGAAAATTATAAAAATTTTAGGTGACTGTAGTGGAACGACAGGTGTTTGATTTCCTAGGTTTTCTATGGATTCCCATTCTAATTAATTTCTTTGAAATCGTTTTCATAATTTTTGGGTTCTTTGGTGCATATCAATATCGACCAAAATACATAATAGCCGTAAGAAAAATAAAAATCACCATGGAGTGCAGTAATAATATATATTCCTTTTTAGTATTTGATATGGCATATATTCTGGGTGGGATGGAACACCTTTATTATCTGTTTATATCTGAATGTTGCTGGACTAGATCATGAGGTATGTATTTTCACATTTATTTTGACTAATAAAATGTCTGTATTAAATTTTGTCATACAAGAAATAACATTGCTTGGATAACTCTCAGAATGAGACAGAATTTCACTAAAGAGTTATCATAATCTTTCAATATCACGTCTTAGTCATATGAAGAAAATAGTGCTCGATTAGTTTGTACCAAGGTGTAGAAGGGCCAACAAGAAATATATTTCAAAACACTTGGAATTGCCAATTTGAAGTGACAATTTTAACTTTGAAGTGGCAACATCCTGTATATTCATTAAAAACGACATTTCAACTTTAACATATTTATATGTATATGAGTTGCTATTGACTTAGTTTATTAATGCAAAAACTGAATAAGAATAGTGAATACCAAGATTATTATACAAGGTGAAAAAATTTGTTTCATTTACAACAAGCAACATGAACCTTTTCAATTCATGTTATGTTCAACCATTTTGATTTATCTTATGTTATTAAACCAACCTCAGACGATGGTCTATCTCTTGAATATAATGTCTTATTGGGCACAGTGTCATCCCGTTCAGTGTCCAATATGAGACCAAGTTCATGGGCTTCATTCAAATCAAATATGCTTCATTATCAAAAGAACTGAATTCTCATTGATAAAGCAAGAAGAAGGTAATTATAAAATAGTTATAAACATTTAGACTACAACAAGAGTACAAGCTGTATAAACACAAATAAACCTATATATTGTAGTGAAAATACACTAAACTAATTTCGCTAATGTATTTACAACTCTTCTAAACAATAACTTATTGAATTTGAAACATTCTTATCACAGTTAATATTTCAATTTATCTTCACTGTCGCTGTCTGTTTGCGGCCTCTCGAACTATATCTGCAACGCAACTTTGCAACTTTTGACTCTCCCCTCCATCTCATGTCGAGGGTCTTATAATCCGACAAGCAGATCCCTTTTACTGTTCTCCGGGTTTTCCGGGATTTCCTACAGCTGAAAAGTGAATACAGCACTGAAAACTTCACTAAGTCGCCTCAGAGCGACACGGCAAATAATAATAGCCTTCCTCTATGCGCACAGGCTATGCCTTTGGGTACATGAGGGAGTATTATTGTTATAGGGCGACTCATTCAGATGTTTCCAGTACGTTCTTGATCTTGGGTAGAACATTCTTTAGCCAGTTCTCTTTCCTTCTATGTGATTAGTCATGGTTGTACCTGTTAGCGAGCGGAGATACTTTGTTTACAAGCCGAGTTCAATTAATTAGCGAACAGGGCCGGCCTTAAAATCGTTACAATACATACACATATAATAGAAATCACATAATAAAAATTTGTATACATATACAACTTCATATATAAACACACATCTAAAGCGAAATCAACATTAAAAATCGATATTCAAACTTAAATACTTGAAATACATTGTCAAATTAAAATAATTATGCTCTATCTAGCAGTAACTCCCTGACAGCCTTCCTGAATCTATTATGTGCCACCAACGATCTAATATGTGAAGGCAAGTAGTTGAACATTTTTTTAGCATCATAAATTATTGACACCTTTATCAAGGAGCTTCTGGAGATTTGTAGGGACACCATGTAGTTATCACTTCTCGTCTTGAAAGTTGACAGATTGGATATTATTGCAATATTTTTTCTGGATTAAACATACACTTTCCAGAATAAAGATACATCTTAATGTCAATGTTTTTTGAGCAATAAACGGGGGTTTGCATGAATCTCTAGGTTTATCTCTACAAATGTGTCTCACAGCCCTCTTTTGTAATACGAACACTGAGTTCAATACAAATTGAGAGCTATTCCCCAAAAAACAAATTCCATATCTCCATAGTGAGTCAATCAGAGCAAAATATGTTGCTCTCGCTACAGATGTATTTAATTCTGATGACCCTTACTGCAAAACACCCTGATGACAATTTTTTGCATGAAGTACTGATATTTTATGAGTATTTCACCTAGGATATGTCTGCAGCTATGTGTTTATTCAATTCATCACTGTTGTTGCCGTGCCACAGTATTGTACTATCATCTGCGAACATAGACCAGTTGAGATTTCGAACTTTTTTTGAGCGAGACCATTCGTGTGCGTTCCGTTAAGTATGATTTAAACCATCTAAATGCTACATATCTAAAACCACAAATTTCAATTTTTTTAAGAAGTATTTTACGATCAACACAGTCAAAAGCTTTTGTAGGGTCGCAAAATATTGTTGCAACTGAATCACTTTCCGTAATTTTGAGATATATGTTCTCCAGTAAAGCAAGCATTTGTGCTTTTCACTGTTTGAAAACCGAATTGGTGAGAGCTTAGGGAATGATGATAGACCAGAAATGAAAACATCCCTCATTAACTAATTTTTCAACTAACTTGGCCAAAGTTGGCAATAGTGAGATAGGCCTTAGATCAGATATTATAACACAGTCTCCTCCTTTGGCCAAATGATTTACTACCACTATCTTAAGACATCCCGGAAATTTTCCACTCAAAAATGATCTATTGATTGTCTCTGCTAAAGTAAACATAGCATGTGTTTAGGTGAAGTGAAACATTAGCAGAGATCTTATGCCATCCAGAAGAATGTTTATTTTTTATATCTTTTAACATTTCTTTCAATTCCTCTGGGCTAGTCGGTGATAGAAAAAAGGAATCTTTCACAGATATATCTTTTGAATAGGTGACTGGATCTTCTTGTGTTTTAATATCTCTAGAAAGAGTTTCGGCAATAGTTACTGATTTCATCAGCCGATTGAATGATATTTAGGGGTGGTTTACTATTTTTCCATCTAAGATCATTTTCCTATAATTATAAGTACAACATAAAGGCTTACTTTTTTAGCGAATATTTTCCTATGTAAACAAGGGAACGTAAGGTTTTATATGAAACTCTTATACCTTATTGAATAATTTTATCAAGGGGAATGCAGTATTGAATATATAACAGAGTCGAGTGTGAAAATAGGTCAGAGGGTATTTATTCATATAGCTAAACCCATCTGTTCAAATGTTTCAAAATTCTTTCTACTAAATATGCGTCAGAAAGTTTCATAAGAGTTTGGCTTTCTGTATTTGGTTTGTATTTTACAAATGATAGGAAGTATTGGTACATAGGTAAATAATCCAAGATGGATGAGGAGTATTTCGAGAAACGTGTCGGTGATTCCACATGCATTTTGTGAGGTTGAATGCTCACATTAAGTTCTGAACTAGACAAGCGCTTGGATTTTTACTGTCGGTGTCAATGTTACAGTAACCTGTCAACATAATATTCAAATTTGGAAAGAACTGAGAAAGAATACCATCTAGTTTTTCAAGAAAATTATTTTCGTTACTTTGCGGTGGACGATACACACATAAGATATAGATTATGTTTGAAGTTGGTTCGATTGTGACAAACAAATATTATTATTATATTATTAACATATTATGCATTATGCATTGTCACCTAGTTCTGAGTACTGTTTGAAGTTGGTTTGAAATTGATCGGCAAATTTTTTATTTTTATTAATTTTATGATATTGTAAAGATATGTACATATAATGCAATAATGTTGCATTGTTATCCAGTTATGATCTATGTTCAAATTTCAACTCGATCTCATCGTGAAGTTAGTTTAAAATCGATTTGCAAAATTTGTATCGAGCAGATAAACATCATTATTATTGTTATTATATTATGCAATAGTAGTGCATCGTCATCCATTTCTAAGTTATGCTTAAAATTTCAAATATCTAGCTCATCGGGAAGTTAGTTTAAAATCTATTGCAAAATCTCTACTGAACAGATAAACATTATTATTATTATTCGATATCTATACAGTTTATTGGAAATAAGATTCAATCTGTCGACTTTTCTACTGCCTAGTTAGTCATCTTTAAGACTGTCGATCTAAAATAGTGAATTGAATGCTTAGTTGTTAGATACTCATACTCGGAATTAACATGTTCATGTACCATTATTCGTCATGCAAAAAAAGTGTACCAGTTATCCCAGTTAACGTCAGTTAACATCCTAGTATTTGTCATAGAGTTCAATGCAAAAAAACTCGAATTAATAGTTATTGTTCTCATTTCTTTATTTAGCCTTCTTGAAGCAGGAGCACACCACTCATCCATACATTGCAAACACTTTTTACATTTAATCATTTCTTCAAGCTCTTCGTCACATATATTACAGATATCAGTATGCCTTCTTTGAAAAGACTCCAGCCAGTGTCGACCTGGTCGATCATTAGCAAGTATTACGCTTCTTTTAAGATTCAAGTAATATTTGGACACCACGTATCCAGAGGCTAACAACTTGTTACCGGAAAATACCGGAAAATTCTTGCTTCCAAAGTGACAAATCGATCTTACTAAATTTTTCTCTTCAATATCGAAGTGTGTAGAAGGACCCATTTTTCCTTTACATTTATGCATTCGGAAAACTTTGAAAGTTTTGACTACTCTTGCAATTGTCGAACATTTTTTAACTGCACCGACCGCTTTATTCATATCTTTGTCATCGTAATTAAAACGACTCATCTATAAAGATAACAGTTATCGTCACATATTGATCCAGTATTCGTCACTACATCTTATAGCACTGTAACTATCATCCCCA
The DNA here is from genome assembly GCA_958502065.1 of Chrysolina americana. Taxonomy (NCBI): domain Eukaryota; kingdom Metazoa; phylum Arthropoda; class Insecta; order Coleoptera; family Chrysomelidae; genus Chrysolina; species Chrysolina americana. The sequence continues at coordinate 38,411,038 of OY293420.1, forward strand.
GCCTATATTGATGTTATCGCGAAACTCATGTAGATGACTTTTTAAAAAATTATTCGAGGTGGTACGTATCATCGTTACAAAGAAATAGTAATTGATGTAATAATAATAATAATACCTTTATTGCAATACGATCATCAAAGGACACAGCAAACGTCGGGGTTTGTAGTAGTAAATTGTAAAATTGGTAAAATTATACACATATAAGATATAAAAATATACATACACAAATATAAAATGATGTCTTATTGCCACCAACAGTTAAAACTATAGAAGCATTCTTCTTTTAAGTACTTCATGACAGAAATTCTAAATTTCTTAGCATCTTTGATCATTTTCAAGTCTCGGGGTAAGGAACTGTATGCTTTAATTGCCTGGTAGTAAGGGCTTTTTTCATAATAGGTTGACGTGTGATTTGGGATTGTCAATTCATTGCGGTATCTAGTTGTTACATTCATGTTTATTGAATACTGATCACTGTTCCTTGGAAACAGGTGTGGATATTTCTTCACAAAGCATACGAGACCTAGGAAGAACAATGAAGGCACTGTCATAATTTCAAGCTCAGCAAAATATGGTTTACAAGAGGTACTGCGATCTAGTTTTAAAATACATTTAATAATTTTCTTCTGTATTATGAATATTTTTTGCGAGTTTGATGATGAGCCCCAAAATATTATACCATAGGATAGAATAGATTGTACATGAGCAAAGTAATATATTTTTAAACTATTGATTGAAACTTGTTCGCTTAGGTAGCGTATTACTCCACAGATTGAGTTCAGTCTGCTATTCAATGTGTTTATATGAGTGTCCCAGCTAAGACTTGAATTCAATGTTACGCCTAAGAATTTGAAATTCTCTGATATTGGGACTGACTTATTTTGTAGCTTTACATACAAGGATTCTTCTTCGAGATTTGTTTTGTTGAAAATAATAAGTCCAGTTTTTGTAGCATTCAACTTGAGTTCATTATGTTCACACCACACACTCATTTTATTAGTCACAGTTGAGCATTTGGTTGAGAGTTCCGATGTACTGTGTCCCGTAACAATCACAGAGGTATCGTCGGCAAACTGATATACACTACCAGGATACAAAGCCTTTGGTAGATCATTCACATAGAGCAAAAAAAAGGATTGGTCCAAATATTGACCCTTGCGGTACACCTTGCTGTATATTAACTTTATTTGAGAAATACTGTTTGTGATCTTTTATAACAGATACCATCTGTGAGCGGTTTGTCAGATAAGACTCAATGAGCTGATAACCAATGCCCCTAAAACCATAGTCTTCAAGCTTATTTAATAACTTTGTATGATTAACCATATCGAAAGCCTTTGAAAGATCAAAGTACAGACCTGCTAGAGTATTCTTGTTCTCAACATTTTCTTTAATATATGTAACTGCATTGAATATAGCTAATTCTGTGGATATGCCTTGTCTGAAACCAAATTGTTGGGCTGTAAGTATGTTATTTAGTTGCAGAAATGATAGTATCCTATTACATATTGCCCTTTCAAAAACCTTTGAAGGTGAGGGAAGAAGTGAGATTGGTCTATAGTTGTTTATATTACTTCTAGATCCTTTTTTGTAGACTGGTACTACTTTTGCTATTTTTAGGTCATGCGGAAATATTCCAGATGATAAGCTTTGATTAATCATGTCCATTAAGGGATCACAAATGAACTCGGTAATTTTTTTCAGTATAGCAGGTGGAATGCCATCTATTCCACATGAATATTTTGGTTGCATTTCATTCAGAATGTTTAAAATCTCAGTTTGATTTACCGGGCGCAGAAATATTGTATTATTATTGTGGGCAACTTTACGGTATTCGGTGTTGTGAATAATGTTTGATTGGGTGAAAAAATTACAGTAATATTCAGCTAAATCCCCTGGGTGAGTAACGGGTTCATCATTTTCATTTAGTAGAACTACGGACTTATCTTTCTGTTTGTTCTTGTTCTTTGTAGCGTTAAAAATACTCCATACTGTTTTTGATTTATTAAGTGATGAAGAAATCCTACTGTCATTTAATGATTTTTTGTATTCTGATAGATATTTTCTGTAGGCCTTTCTTTCTTGTTTGTATTTGACGAGTATATTTTCACATTTGGTTTCTTTATACAACATATGTAAATCACTAATATAGCGTGAATAATTTTTTATATCAGTAGTTACCCAATCCGATTCACTATTTTTTAATTTGAATGTCCTCTCTGGAAAAGCAGAATCAAAGTGGTAGTAAAGTATATCATTAAAGGCTCTCTACTTGGCATGTATTTCCTTTGTATTGTATACAGTTTCCCATGTTTCTGTAGATAATGAGTATCTGAATTGTGTTATGTTATTTTCAGTAAAGAAACGTTTTTTTCCACTACATTCTTGAGGTGTGATATCAAATTCTATATCTAATATTTGACTATAATGATCCGATATCGTTGTTTTCCATACAAAACAATTGAGTGTTGGATCTGGTAAATTACTGAATATATTGTCAATTTGTGTACCTTCCGTTATGCTACCTGGTCTTGTTATATGAAGTACATGGGGCTTTAGACAGTATGAAGAAAATACCTGCATGAGAGTCAGAGAGTCCCCACCTTCTTGTTTGAAGTTAACATTGAAATCTCCACATACTATCATGTACTGGCCTTGGCTGCTGTAGTGATCTAGAATTTCTGTCAGTTTTTCTATAAAATTTTCAGTACTTCCTGTTGGTGACCTATAAACACATTAAAATACAAACATAATTTAAAATACTAAATTTAGAACAAGCGTATTCAAATTGTTTTTCAATCTGACTTTCTATAGTAGAGATTGGGTTTATTTGGAATCCAAGTCTGCCGTATATGGCTGTTCCTCCTCCTCGTTTTTCTCTTCGGCAGTAACTGCAGATGTGTATTTAGGAATCTATGTTAATTTTGTCTATTTCTCCCTCGTTGCACCAATGTTCTGTCATACAAAATATATCAGGACGTTGATCTGCCAATAGTACTTCTATTTCAGGTACTTTACACTTGAGGCTTCTTACATTTAGATGAATCAACCTTACTTTCCATGTGTTAACATTTTTGTTGTTTATGTTGCGCTGTTGTTGTAGGTTTAGCAAAAATCCCCTGCTTCCTTGAGAACGTCGGGGTGTTTTCTGAAGTCGAACCTCTTTATTCCAACTTTATTTGGCCAGAAACTTGTGTCATACATAAGGTCTTTGTGTTCTAGTGGAGCTGCGACCACAAAGCGTTTGAGCCGCCCTTCGTCTGATGGATTTCTTTCACAATCACTTGTTCTTGTTTGAATGGTTCCCTCTCTTTAATATATTTTATTATCATATCAGCTGTAACATGAGATGTGACTCGGTAGATGTAGAGCCAGACCTTCCTGTCTCCTCCTGAGAACCCATTTTTGTCATCTTGTGTGACATCTGCTGTTCCTAATCTCTTTTTGATTGTCTTTCTTTGGTGACGTTGATATGTGTAGTTTTCCTCTTCATTGTTTTGTTTGCTTTCATTTCTATCTACATAATCCCTTCGCAATTGCGTATACGCGGGAACAGAGGCTTCCTTGGAGTTTTTCTTTATATTGACAACGGCGCTGTCATCGCTGTCATTGTCAGTGATACCAACTTTGTTGCTACGATGGTGTCTGCCCTCCATTCGTTTGGTTAGGTTATCTGACAACACTGTTGTATACAATTTGGTTTCAGGAGTTGTTGACCCTGTTGTCGCGCGCAGTTCAAGGTTTCTCGGTCCTTCTGATGTCTTGTTAATCGTCGTACTGTGGGTATACGTTTTTTCTTTCACTGATTGTTGAGCCTCGATCGTTTTTTGTTCCATACCTTTAATTTTTTCCAACAGGAGATAGTTATTTTCTTTAAGAATATTGTTTTTATCCTCCATTTCCATTAATAATCTTTTCAAAAGATTATTTTCCACTTTAAGCATTTCCTCTCCATAGTTGCTATTATTTTCATTTAAGTTATCAGTACTGCAGCATATCACTTTGGAGTTATCAAGTATAACAAGTTTTTTGTTTCTTTCACAGCAGCTTGGGTTAAACATAGAATAGCACTTTATACAAACAACTATTTGGCATTTTTTTGCACAACACTTGAATAATAACACCTTGTTATTTGTTTCGCCTGGAAAATTGTAATTTCCTGTGGCATTTTCTTGAAATTTGTCGGGAGCTACTTTCAACACCACATCACTTTCCGCCATCTTTTATTATATTTCGAGTGTAAGAATGAGCTTTCATTAACTGATGATTTGAAATAGTCGTCTGCCTTTTATAAGTTTACAAGGTGTTGAATCAGCACTTGCAGTTCCCATCGTGGAAGTCTGCGAACGCTGTTGACAAAGATGAACTTTTCCAAGAGAATTGATATCGCATCTAACCTGATAATTATGAGAAGGCCATAGTGCCATAATATCGCATATAACAACTTCCCCTTATAATAAAAAGTTGGTGCAAAAGCGACAACTTTTGAAAATGAAAAGAAAATTTGAATATTGAAAATATTGAATTTTGAAATCGAACTTAGAATCCTTTGTTATTGGATGGGGTCAGCTCTAGTTGTTCTTCTTCTATTGGTTCTTCGATATGGACGCTTGGACGTCTTCGTGGAAAGATTCTGCTTAGGGGACTTCTTGTTCTTGATGGTCCAGGTGAAGGTGGAGGTTGATTATTCGATGCCATGATACTGATTCTTGCGAGTTTTCTGCGTCTACACTTGCAGAACACGTACAGAATAATCAATAAGATGATTGATGCGATTGTGAGATATGTGAACCATGAAATGTGTTTGTTCACATAGGGTTGATTGATTATCTTGTCCAAGTCTTCGGAGTATTGGTTCAACTTATGCTGGGCTATGTTGAGGTCGTCCGTATCGAGTTTATTCAGTTTCAGTGGTTTCAGGTCTTTAAGATGGTGTTTTTCAGGCAACTGTTCGCAGCATTTGAATGGTATCAGTACTGGTTGGTTTTTGTATGTGACATTTTTGTAGTTGTTCACAAAGTACTTTGAATGGACTCGTGTGCTTCCTATAAATGCGTTGCATTCAGGCTGAAGTTTGAAAAGCGAGTTTTTGTTGATGATTCGGGTGACTGCCTCTCTGTCGATGCATTTGATGGTTACTGGTAGTGGGTCGGACAATGATATTAGCCACAGGTTTGTTGCTAATTCGTAGACGTTGTAATCTTGGGCAAAGATGACTGATGATTGGCATGTATTTGGTACAGTTGTCGAAGGAGTTGGGCTTCGCATATGGCATTATTGTCGATTGGGTATGACAGAATATCGGAACAAATTAATGAAGTGGTTTCCAAGTTCTTGCATTTGTCCAAGTTAGAGAATGAAACGTATAACATTGAATCGTCGTCTCTCGCGATATACTTTCGTGAAGTCATCAATATGTGATGGAATCCTGTTCGGTTATCCAGTATAGGAATTGGGAAAAGGCGATATAGGGTATAGGTTTCGGGTTCAACGAGAGGGATTTTGAGAACGAACACTACTTTTGAATCAGTTTGATAAGCTTGGAGTTCCATGATTTCCAAATATTAGGCCACAGTTGACAAATATATTGGAAGTGGTAAATTATTTTTCGACAATGACTGAGATATCTCTTGAAAAGAGTTAACCAGGGTTCTTGGAGGTACAATCGATGTGTGAATAATTTTAAGACGAGCAAACGTTATTGAATTAAAAATGTCGTCAAGACTTGATTGAAGGAACATATAACTTTCCATTAGTGCTTCACACAATTCAGAAATTTCTAGTTGTGCCTGATAAAAAGCTAAAACATCGGAAAGACTGTATATTGATTTTTCAATTTCTTTTAAATCTTTGTTGAATGTCTCTTCGTCAATTTGCAACTTTTGTATCGTGCTATTGAAACTCTTTATAACCGAAGTTGTAACCGATATTTGATTCTTCATGAGATCTTCAAGTTTATATTCATCTTTAGTAATTTTGTCTATGCAATCATTGAAATATTCCCCATCGGAAGCATCTAAGCTACCGGTGATGGCTTTCCAAAATGTTCCTACACCGTTAATGAATCCGCGTTTGGATCTTTTGTAAGGTCGAACGTCCGCAAATACTTCTCGGTATTTTAAATCGAGTGATTGGGAAATTTGGGAGATGAGGCTTGTGTGGGTTTTGAGTTGAGCTCTAAAGGCTCCCATTCTAGCATTGTTTGTTTCCAGGAGATCCAGCATGATTTTGTCGTTTTTGTCCAGAGCTTGTCTGATTGGTTCTAAGTCTTTGTAAATCAATAGTGTCCATTTATCGTTTGAAATTTTGACAGAGGATTCTTCATGATAAAAGATGCCGATTGTATTATTGATTGGTTCAAGCTTGTACTGGCAACTGACTGCCGATATCAGCAGGATGAACCTGTAATTAAATTAATCGTCTTCAAAATAGGGTTTTAGCCTATCGAAATTTACTTTGGTTTTTTGTCTTGTTTTTTCCAATTTACTAAAATGGCGGAATTTTTAAATATTTCCAAAATTTCAAATGGGCCATTGAAGTTATTTTGCAATTTATCTTTGATTTGCGATTCTTTTACATACACTTTGTCACCTACTTTGTACTCTGGTATTTTGTCTGAAACGTGTTTTGTCAAATCGAGTTTTCTTTTTGAGCCTGAGTTCTTTCGCGTGCAATTTTATAGTAGTGAGATACTCTGTTGTTGAGATCTCGCATGTATTATTTGGATATGAGGTCTTTTTGATTGTATAGTGTCTCTGGTGGTCTACTAGAGGTGTGTCCAAATACGAGTTCGTATGATGTGAAACCGTGGGTTTTATTTTTGGTGATATTGTAGCAGATGACTGTCTAGCGTAGTATGTTAAATGGGCGTTCGTCGGGGTTTTCTGTCTGTTGTGTCCTAATCATTTTCATCAATGTAGCATGGAATCTTTCTATTGATCCATTGGACTGAGGATGGTTTACATTAGAGTAGGTCAGTTTTATGTCTTTAAGCATATGGTTTTCAAATTCTCAACCTGAATCACAGTGGATTCGGAGTGGATTTCCGTAGTGTTGGAAGTATAGCAGAAGTGTATTGACAACGGATTTTGCGGTCTTGTCTTCTAGTGGGTAGGCCTGAGTAAATTTTGTCAGTTCGTCCCTGATGGTAAGGGCGTAATTTTCTGTGGGAATTTCACACGTCAATGTTAATTCTTTCCAAAGGGGTTTTTGGTGTTTCTGTGATTACTAGGGGACTGTTCAAATTTTTCCTACATACTTTTACTTTTTGACAAATTTCACAATTTTTGATATAGTATTCTACATCTTTGGTTAAGCCTTGCCAATTGCATTTTTATTTAATTCGTCTTATTGTTTCATATATGCCACGATAAAGATTCGCTTTTCCTGAGTGGTAATGATCAAGAATTACGGGAATTTCATCTGGAATAGGTGTTCTTATTATGTTTTGACAAATTTTCAATTTGATGTCTTTGTCATTGTAAATGAAACAGAGTATTTCGGGAATAGGGAGTTCTAAACTGTTTTCAACAAAGTATGTCTTCGAGAGGTCGAGTTTATTCTGATTTTTATAAAGAACGTAAAACAAATGTTGGTTGACTGCATCGGGATTGTAAGGTATCGCGATGATATAAGCTTTGTTCTGGTTCTGATAATTATTAGTCCTGGGACGTCAGGATTATGCGCAGTTGTGAAAAAGTGAGCGAATATGAACCTTAAGAGCACACTTCTCGTCAACTGCGCATGATCCTGACGTCCCAGGACTGATAATTTTCAGAACCAAAACAAACCTATAGTATTTTCTGTCTTTCACTGACTTGCTACTTAGAATATTGATTTTGTCGTCAGTGAAGTCTGCCTGTTCTTCAAAAAGGTCTTCGATGATTTCATAGTGAAAATCTCCTAATTTATTTTGCCAAAAGAATGTAATGATATTTTTATTTGATTTGTCCAATAATTGAGTATTGACAAATTCGATTTTTGAGTAGTCAATAATCGATTTTGTTTTATAAAGATTGACGAATGTTCCGAACTCATCGGCAATTCGTTCCACATCTAGCTCGTCGGTCTGGGTTTTCATTTGAATTTTCTTCTTCCAAATGAAGGATTTTGGATTGAAATTGTGCACATTGATCAAAGTGATTGATCTTGATTCGTGACAGTGCGTCCGCGTTTTTGTTAACTTTTCCGGGCTTATACACGATTTCGTAGTCGTACTCTTCAAGCTTTAAACTCCAGCGAGCAAGTCTACTTCCAGGGTATTTGATGGAGAAAAGCCATGTCAGAGGTCGATGGTCAGTTACTAATTTGAACCTTCGTCCAAAGAGGTAGGGACGGAAGTGTTTCACTGCCCAAACGATTGCAAGTAACTCTCTTTCAATCGTCGAGTAGCGAGTTTCAGCAGAGCACAAGGTTCGAGAGGCGTAACCAATTGGAAGATTTTTTCCTATAGGTCCCTGAGAAAGGACAGCGCCAATGACGAATGCACTTGCATCCGTGGTGAGAAGAAAGGGTTCGTCAAAATTTGGGTATATCAGAATTGGAAAGGTGATGAGTGCTTGTTTGAGATTTTCAAATGCATCTTTGCATTCTTGACTGAAATCGAAGGCGATATCTTTTTGTAGGAGTCTAGTTAGTGGTTTTGAAGTTTTGGCAAAGTTTGGAATGAACCTTCTGTAATATCCAGAAAGTCCTAGAAAAGATTTGATGTCCTTGGGATTTTTGGGTTCTGGAAAGTTTTTGATACATTCGATTTTGATGGGATTTGGTTTTACACCATCTTGGGTTATAAGATGTCCTAGATAAGCGACTTCCTTTCGGAGGAATTCACACTTATCAGGCTGGATTTTGAGATTGGCTTTGCGAAGACGTTTGAACACTTCGTATAATCTAGAAATGTGTTCATCTTTCGTTCTGAATGCCCATGAGGATGTTGTCCATGACGCGTTGGAAGTTGGACGGTGCATTTTTCAAACCGAATGGCATACGAACGAATTCGTAATTGCCATTTTCTACAGAAAAAGCTGTTTTCTGAATGTCTTTTGGGTCAATTTCGATCTGGTGGAACCCAGATGCCAGGTCAAGTGTGGTGAAGTATTGGCACTTTCATAATTGGTCCAAAAGATCGGAGATATTAGGGAGAGGGTATTTGTCGCTTATTGTGAGTTCATTGAGTTTACGGTAGTCTATGACTACACGCCATTTTTGCTTCCCTGAGGCATCTATCTTTTTGGGCACCACCCATACGGGAGATACCGAAGGTTGAATGATACCTTGATCGAGCATATTGGATATTTAATGTTTCACTTATTCCTTGTGAATTTGGGGGTAACGATAGGATTTGGTGAAAACTGGTTTACTGTTGTTTGTGTCGATTGGCTGTTTGATTTCGTAAGTGAATGTCAAATTGTCACCTTCTAAATAGAAAATATCAGAAGTCAAAACAAAGGTTTGAAATCATTTCGGTTTCTTCTTCGTGTAAGTGTTCGAGGCGTAATTGTTGTTGTATGGTCTGGTTTGGATTCTGGAGTTCTTCATTGAGGTTATTGATTGAAAATTCTTGTAAAGGTTCAAATGATAGTTCAGAAAAATTTACTATTTTTGGGATCGCGTTCACATTGATTATTGATGTAAAAAATTTACCTTTATCATTTATTTTGACAATGGAATTCGGTAAGAGGACTTTTTCAATTTCCTGTGCTATCAGTATAGCATCAGTGTTTTTCAAAATACAGTTCAATTTGAAGACTCGTTCAGTGCGAGGCTCAATTGAAATTCGATTTTGATTTTCGTGAATTTGTTCTGGTTTGACTGTTTCTGGCTGTGTGTTGCCACTTTGAAAAGGGGAACAGTTTTGAAATTGGTAATAAGCTGCTTATTCTTGAGATATACTATACAATTATAGTGTTCTGGGAAACGTGTTCGATAATTTTCGCAAGTTTTGGGTTTAAAAATGGATAGTCCTGCACCTGTATCTATCAGAATTTTGAAAGTATTGGTGATATCGTTGATATAATGAAGATTTTTTTAAGTCACTGGTAAAAGTGGTCTTAGATGAACGGATCGAAGTTGTCTAAATTCATTGTCTGAATTTGGGTTTGTAGATGGGCTATAGTTTGGTCTGGGGGTTCCTGTTGGAAATTGTACGGAGGATCGCCCTGTATTTGGTCTGACTGAAAATTTTGGGTGTCAAAGTTCTGGGAGATATCATCGTAAGGGTTTTGAATTTCAGAATTCATTGTTTCGAATTGGTTTTGACCATTATCAGTATAACAGTCTGCTTGATATTCGAAGGTGGGTTCGGAGCTACTAGCAGTATAGTAGTTTCCTTGATTCTGATCATAATCGTCATAGTACTGAGGATCGGATTGATGGTAATTCATATGGTAGGTTTTTGGGTTATTCGGTCGATAGTTTGGATTGGGTTGAATTGTGAGCCTTTGATTGTTGAGAGTTGGGTTTGGTTTAATAATCAAAGGTCTGTTCTGTTGAAATTGGTTTTGATGATATTGATTTTGAGGTTGTGGTGGTCTTTGATTATGACCAGGTTGTTGAAAGGGTCTTTGATAATTTGTGTTCTTTGAAAGGTTGGTCTGGAGAATTTCTGGTTATTTTGGCTTGAATTTTGTCTGGTGCTACATTCGTTTATAGAATGTCCCATGCGACCACAGAAAGAGCAATTTTTCAATGGTTGATTTGGGGTTGGTTTCCGAATGGGTGCTTGGCTTTGACTGCGATTCTATTGTAATTTTTGGTTTTCAAAATACGATAATTGGAGTTCGCGTCTAATTATAATAATCGCCGAAAGCATATTTGGAGGATTTCCTGCCCTAATTATTTGTCCTATTTTAGGGTCAAGTCCAGTCAGAAGAGTGTTTAGGGTCATGGTCTCGACAAGATGTGATTGTGCGGTTTTTTGTTCTCTAGTCATGAGTTGTTTGTTGATTGATGCGTGCATTTTTGCATTGTGTGATTGCAAACGAGAAACAAAAATTAATGCCGTCTCACTTGGTAGCTAGCGTATTCTTTGTAAATCTTGAATCAATGCTGTGAGATCTCTAGAATCACCGAAATGGGTTTCCAAAAGATATTTAATTTCGTCCCATGTTGATGGGTTTCGAGAGTTCACTAATTCAGCTGCTTTTGCGCGCAGTTTATTTTTATATGCAAAACAACAAAAGTTTTTTTATCTTGCACGGCCATCGTGTGAGCAGTATCACACGTTTGTAAAAACGTTGTGAGGAGAATTGGATTTCCATCGTACTCAGGTACTATGGAGAATATTTCACTCAGTTTGTATGGTTCTGGAGGTTCAGTTTGATCTTGTTCGTTCGAAATTTTGCTTCACACTATTAGAAATTTATAGCACTAGTTTATTATAATCGGTCAGTGCGATTATCGGGATAATTGATCAGTGCAATTATCAAAAATAATATTCGTTCACTTGTATCGATTGAATATCGGAAAATTGGGAGAATATTGGGAATAATTATTGGGTATCCGAACGGATAAAAATAAACAAAAATGAAAAATGCGAGACAATTCAATATGATTGGTTACTTACTCTATGTGTCGAAGCATTGAGTTCGTCTTGTTCTCGTCGATGTCTGCCAGGGGCTTCACCAGGTGTTCCTTCCACAGCTTCTTCGAGTGATGACTCCCTCAGGTTCTGGTTCCGGTAAAGGATTGGTATCCACCGCCACTAGTGAGGATTTACCGTGTTCTAGTAACGTTAGCGGAATCCTGCAGCGACTGCGCCAATTTGTGATCGCGAAACTTATGTAGATGACTTTTAAAAATTATTCGAGGTGGTACGTACCATCGTTACAAAGAAATAGTAATTGATGTAAGAATGAGCTTTCATTAACTGATGATTTGAAATGGTCTTCTGCCTTTGTTGAATCAGCACTGGCATAATATCGCATATAACATTGATATGACGACTACTGGTGCAATTATGAAAGCAACTTTAAAAAAGGACAGATAGAATTTTATTGAAATGATCGATGACCTAATGATCGTTATACCTGACGAATATTGGGGCAAATATATGCTTTCCTGTACCAGTTTTTGTCACCATAAAAATGCATTTCTAATGGACTGATCATATGTATCTAATTTATCAAAAAGTGATTCTTTGCCAATAAGACACTACGTGCATAGAGAGAGTTTGAAAGATCAACCTACCATACCATTTATTTTAAGAACTGCTAGATTTATTCAAAGCACCGGTCTTTCAACACACGGCCCGCATTCTAAATGACACTCGATTTCAAATGAAGTTTACCAGTTGTTCCGTCGGATGTTGCAGTAAATATATTATTAAAAAAAATATATAATGAAACTTTTTTACTGGATGCTTAATTTTTAAGGATATTTATTCGGACTGACGATGACTGGGACATTTACCTTATAAACAACACAGAACAATATATTAGTTTTGCCGACGACAATTGAATGTGCATTACTATTGTTACATTATATTGATGTAGAAATAATACACTATATAATAGTATAATATAATAATAGTAATACTCCCTCATAAACACTTATATAGTGTAGGTAACCAAAGGCAACCTAGCCTGTGTGGCTAAAGGATGGTTATTACTATTATTTGCCATTGCGCTCCAGTCTACTTACAGATTTTAGCTATAGAAAAACCTACGGCACCACCACGGGTGTTCGGCGCGCACTCCAAGCTAGCACCAGACGTCGGGATTGGCATCTAGGCAACTCACATCACAACAAGGCATGTGGCCTCATAACGAAACTAATGGACTCTAAAATAAACTTGGATCCTCATCTTATATTTGTCTCAAGTCATATTTTGTAAAAACAAATGCATAGGAGTGAAATCAGTTTTATCGACTTTTCTAATCCATTCTTCACCAATTTTTATACCATCCTTCACCGCTATTAATCTTTAATTTGGGTGATGTTACACTTTTATACTATATATTTGTACTTTCCTAATGAACAGTACACTAAATTTTTATATTATCCTACACGGGTATTTTATCTTATGTTTTTGTGAAGTGATCTTATATTTTTTGTAGTTAACCATCATACATTTTAATTTTTTATTTTTTATGATTAAAATTTCAAAATTAATGAATTTCGAATCAACATTTTTATATTACCATACACAGCTTTTTATCCAAAATGCTTAAGTGTATATGTATTTGTAGTTTTTAAAACCACACTTTATATTTTATAACGTAATTCTACGCTGAGGTCTCAATCTGCCTACTCCTTCGAGAGAACTCAGTTCTTAGAGAGAACCAGTGACGAGACATGGGGAGTAGGCAGATTGAGTCCCCGACGTCAAGTCACAAAAACCGAACGTAATTATACCTGAGGAGTAGGCAGATTGAGACCTCAGCGTAGAATTACGTTTCAACCATTTATACATTTTCTTATTTTCTTTCTTGAAAATGGCTCCAAAATCGGAGCCGAAACGTCGAATTTCAACAAATTCCAGACGCGGTTCAACCCGAACTTTTAGTTTTCAAATATCTGACCGCGGAAACCTATCTGAACACACACATATGTATATATATATATATATATATATATATATATATATATATATATATATATATATATATATATATATATATATATATATATATATATATATATATATATATATATATATATATATATATATATATATATATATATATATATATATATATATATATATATATATATATATGAAAACTAAAAGTTCGGGTTGAACCGCGTCTAGAATTTGTTGAAATTCGACGTTTCGGCTCCGATTTTGGAGCCATTTTCAAGAACTGAAAAAGAAAGAAAATTAATGAAAGGTTAAAACGTAATTCTACGCTGAGGTCTCAATCTGCCTACTCCTCAGGTATAATTACGTTCGGTTTTTGTGACTTGACGTCGGGGTCTCAATCTGCCTACTCCCCATGTCTCGTCACTGGTTCTCTCTAAGGTCTCAATCTGCCTACTCCTTCGAGAGAGAGTTCTCTCGAAGGAGTAGGCAGATTGAGACCTTAGAGAGAACCAGTGACGAGACATGGGGAGTAGGCAGATTGAGACCCCGACGTCAAGTCACAAAAACCGAACGTAATTATACCTGAGGAGTAGGCAGATTGAGACCTCAGCGTAGAATTACGTTTTAACCTTTCATTAATTTTCTTTCTTTTTCAGTTCTTGAAAATGGCTCCAAAATCGGAGCCGAAACGTCGAATTTCAACAAATTCTAGACGCGGTTCAACCCGAACTTTTAGTTTTCAAATATCTGACCGCGGAAACCTATCTGAACATATATATATATATATATATATATATATATATATATATATATATATATATATATATGGAACTAGTAAATAGTGGGGCTATGCAGCAAAATCAAAGAGTACTCTTTTAAGTTTGTCCAAGCTTTCGGAAATTTAATTAATCGTTTCCATCATCAGGGATACTACAATTTGCATGAGTAAGTAATATATAAAAAATATACATGTATGGTTAACTTACATCTTAGTTGAGGGTGTTTGACGCGATGTTATTCAACAAAAGGGGGCACATTGTACAAGATGAATTTCAATATAAAACAGGTAAAATTGGAAGGATGTCATAAAAGTTTTGTAAAAATACGTTACATTTTGATCACATAAGGCCAAATCAATGCTATTGGTTGGGAGAAGACAGACAGTTGACATGGCATATGACTTAATCAGTGGTACCAATTTACAGTTACCAACCTATGTTGGAGTCCGTAAATCAAAATTTAGTTAGTTGGGCGACACCTAGTGGCCCATGGAGGAACCTGAATTAAGTACATCTGGCATATAACTGAGTGTCTTTGGTACACTTTCGATCTGGATATTATGTTTTATTTTGTAGTATAACAAAGTTAAGTCCTTCTGTGAGCAAAATTTTTAGTACAGGTTAAGTATCTGGTGAATTTTAAGTCAAATTATAAATAAAAATTAACCTTTTTCCTAAATTTGACTTAAAATTCACCAGATACTTAACCTGTACTAAAAATTTTGCTCACAGAAGGACTTAACTTTGTTATACTACAAAATAAAACATAATATCCAGATCGAAAGTGTACCAAAGACACTCAGTTATATGCCAGATGTACTTAATTCAGGTTCCTCCATGGGCCACTAGGTGTCGCCCAACTAACTAAATTTTGATTTACGGACTCCAACATAGGTTGGTAACTGTAAATTGGTACCACTGATTAAGTCATATGCCATGTCAACTGTCTGTCTTCTCCCAACCAATAGCATTGATTTGGCCTTATGTGATCAAAATGTAACGTATTTTTACAAAACTTTTATGACATCCTTCCAATTTTACCTGTTTTATATTGAAATTCATCTTGTACAATGTGCCCCCTTTTGTTGAATAACATCGCGTCAAACACCCTCAACTAAGATGTAAGTTAACCATACATGTATATTTTTTATATATTACTTACTCATGCAAAATTGTAGTATCCCTGATGATGGAAACGATTAATTAAATTTCCGAAAGCTTGGACAAACTTAAAAGAGTACTCTTTGATTTTGCTGCATAGCCCCACTATTTACTAGTTCCATTCCTAACTAGTCAGCAACGACTACCCTTCCTTTATATATATATATATATATATATATATATATATATATATATATATATATATATATATATATATATATATATATATATAAATAGTAACTTGTGACATCTACATATATGAGAAAAATCAAAAATATATATATATATATATATATATATATATATATATATATATATATATAAATAGTAACTTGTGACATCTACATATATGAGAAAAATCAAAAACGATGTGACACATGACCCCCCATGCCATTTAAATTTTTTTAGTTAATGTGCCCCCCACGCAGTCTTTCGAGCAATCACAATGTGTTTTATTTCCAAAAGTAGTATCCGTGAAACCCTTCAAACGGTTTTTTTAAAGTTTGTACGTCAAACCTCTCAAAAGTTAACAGTGAGGGGGGCTATTAAAAGCCGCACTGTATATAACGCGTATTATTGATCAACAGAGAACGTCTTGCAAAAAGTCCTTGAGTTTCTTGTTTCATGGTTCCTTTTACCAAATTGATACTGCATGTGTTCAATTTGTAACTTACACATAAATGATTCTTTGCTACATATTCTGTTTGAATCCCCTCTCTACTCAGGCATAGAGCAAAATGCGATTCTGTCTGAAATCAGTGATATTAATACTTCTGCTCAATAGCCACAACTTCTCCCTCCTAGCAAATCTTGTGAAGTCTGCGATGAATATTATGAAGTTGCGATCATCTTGAATAAATTACTGTTGAAATGGTGGTAGTTATAGGTATTATACAGTGCGGCTTTTAATAAATAGTCCCCCCTGTTAACTTTTGAACAGTTTGACGTATATACATAAAAAAACTGTTTCACCGATACTACTTTTTGAAATGAAAAACATTGTAATTGCTCGATAGATGGCGCGGGGGGCACATTAACTAAACAATTTTAAATGGCATGGGGGGTTATGTGTCACATCGTGGAAAAGATAATTCAATTATTTTCTCAACCATCTAAATTTTTTAAATTTTCGTTCTCACGTTTTTTCACAATATGCATTTGAAATGTCAGAATAAGTGCGGATCTGACGGATCTGAATCCCTCTTCTTACCTGACCACGCTAACTTTTGAATGGTTTGATGTGAAATAACGGGACATAATTTTTTTTAATGGGACTTAATTCTAAAATTTTTTAAATGGTTGAAAAATAATTGAATTATTTTTTCAACGATGTGACACATGACATCCATGCCATTTAATTTTTTTTAGTTGATGTGCCCCCTGCGCCATCTATCGAGCAAATCACAATGTTTTTTATTTCAAAAAGTAGTATCGGTGAAACCCTCCAAACATTTTTTTTATGTTTGTGTGTCATACCACCGGGGGGGAGCTATTAAAACGGTGCGGGTTTTAATATAGTTTTAGTATAGGAATTTCTATAACTCTATATATACAGTGCGGTCCAAAGGTATGGAATAAATTCATTTTTAGCGTTATTATGTATTTTATGAAAAAATCCTGAAACAGATCAATTTTTATTGGCAATTTGACAATTTACAGTATGAAAATATTACTCCCTTCTTGCACCCCCTCTGAATTATGAGCACCCCCTCAAAAATTTTAAATGAGAAGGGGGGTCGTGTGGCATCTTGTTCGAAAGGGATTTTCATTATCTGTTCAGCAATACTAAGTGTTTCATATTTGGTGCAACCATAACTGAGAATTTTTTTTATTAAAATTTAAAAATATTGACACTGTAAATTATGTATCCGTTGAAAAAACCTGAAACAGGTCGATTTCTATTCTCAATTTGACAATTTATACTTTCTTATCTGTCTTGCTAAAAAAGTCAGGAAAAAGTCGTTGAAGACACCAAAAAATTATTCACAAAACCCATAAATAATATAATGTCAATCTAGTAGACTACTGTTATTTTGATATTTGTGAGTTGCTGGCAGACGTCAGTGTATTGAAAAATATTTTTGTGTGTATTCGATTCATCTATGGCTCATTTATCCGAAACTCAAAGAATAGACATTTTAATTATGCTTGGATGCGGTAATAAAACACGAACTCAAACGGAAGTTTGTGAAATGTTCAATAATAAATACCCTGGTCAACACGTATCACAATCTACAGTTAGCAAAATAGAAACAAAATACCGTGAAACTGGACATGTAAAAACTCGTCAAAAACCAGGTCGAAATGCTGCATTGGATGAGGAGAAAAAGTTAGATGTACTGTTAGCGATTGAGGAAAATCCGCATATGACAAGTAGACAACTTGCCGCCGACAATGATGTAAGTAAATCATCGATATTGAGAGCTTTACATAAAGAAAAATACCATCCTTATAAAGTTCAGTTGGTTCAGGAGTTAAATGAGGATGACCCTGATAGAAGGCAACAATTCTGTGAACTGATGATGGATAGAATCGAAGCAGATTTGCAGTTCATAAACAAAATTGTGTTTTCTGATGAAGCTACTTTTTATTTAAATGGAACGGTTAATAGACAAAACTGTAGATATTGGAGCAGAGAAAATCCTCATTGGATGTGTGAGGCTCACACACAATATCCCAAAAAAGTGAACGTTTGGGCTGGTATCATTAAAAACAAAATTATTGGCCCCTATTTTTTTGAAGGCACAATTAATGGTGAGGTTTATCTAGGTTTTTTGATGAACTTTTTAGTGCCTACATTAAAACGACTTTTTCCCGATGTTAATGATCCAAATGGAATAGATAGATCAATTTGGTATCAACAAGACGGAGCTCCACCGCATTACACACGTATTGTTCGAGATTATTTGACAGAAGTTTTTCCCAATAGGTGGATTGGCAGACGTGGACCTATTGAATGGCCGCCTAGATCCCCCGATTTGACTCCTCTCGATTACTTTTTATGGGGTTATTTAAAATCAAAAGTATATTTCAATAGACCAGACAATATTGCAGATTTAAAAACTAGGATATCGGAAGAAATTAACAACAACCCCTGAGGTCCTACAAAATGTTCTACGAGAATTCCAAGATCGCCTTGCTTATTGTCAAGAAGTGAATGGTGGTCATTTTGAACATTTAATTTAACTGTAAAACAAATTGAAATATACTTCCTAAACATTATGTTACATTATTTCCTTCAGTCTATCAACATTTGACATATTCAGAATAAATTTTCTCAGTACTGCTGAACAGAGAATGAAAATCCCTTTTGAAAAAGGTGCAACACAACCCCCTTTCTCATTCAAATCTTTTGAGGGGGTGCTCATAATTCAGAAAGGGTGCAAGAAGGGGGTGATATTTTCATACTATAAATTGTCAAATTGAGAATAGAAATCGACCTGTTTCAGGTTGTTTCAACGGATACATCATTTACAGTGTCAATATTTTTAAATTTTAATAAAAAAATTTCTTCGTTATGGTTGCACCAAATATGAAACACTTAGTATTGCTGAACAGATAAAGAAAATCCCTTTCGAACAAGATGCCACACGACCCCCCTTCTCATTTAAAATTTTTGAGGGGGTGCTCATAATTCAGAGGGGGTGCAAGAAGGGGGTAATATTTTCATACTGTAAATTGTCAAATTGCCAATAAAAATTGACCTGTTTCAGGATTTTTTCATAAAATACATAATAACGCTAAAAATGAATTTATTCCATACCTTTGGACCGCACTGTATATATGACTACTCGACTACTCGCATATATTTTTTCTTTATTTTTTTTCCAATGTACCAATCTTATTTACCCCATTTATGTTCCAATAAAAATCATGTTGGCATTTGGGCCGAGTCCTTGTGATGAAAATATAATCTTTTCAAACACAAACTATCTATCTATATTACCGCACATGGATTTTCACTTTAAATGTATATAATGCGATTTTATACTTGTATTTAACCGCACACTTTTATTCTTTAATAATTTATTTACAATTTATTGAAACAAACATACTGATAGGTATATATTTATCTAGATACTAGATTTAGAGTATACTGAATAAACTACTACCAATTTCAGTCAAGTTATGAAATCTGTCCGTCCCACCACAGGAAATGGAAAATTTAGTGAACTTTGGACAAAAAAATTGTTTTGTAGAATATAAACAAATCTACAGCCGAAATAGTTTTCTCCATTTTACTATTAAACGTCGGACTGAAGCTGGTGGTTTGAAATGAAGTTTTAGCATGACTTTAAATAGGATTTTGCAAAAATAAACTTGCAGAACACAACACCACACCATGAAAGTTGAGGTCAATGCTCGACTGTTGGTGTCGAATGATCCACAATCAAATCCCAATATTCGCTGAAGGTGACTACTGTCATATTGGACATTGTCGATTTATGATAAAAGTCAAAACGCAATCACTGTACACCTTATTGAAAAATCAAACTTTCTATCAATAAATCAATCAATGATATTTGTTTGAAAGTAAGTAGTTTTATCAGTATGAGAAGAATTTCTCTGGACTTCCTTTGTCTAGAAAACAAATAAAATCAATTATCTCTATGTGTTTGAATCACGACGTTTCGACAGTTAATATCTACTGTCAATAACAAATGTGTGAATGCGACAAGAATCTCGGATACTTATTATATGGCAGTCATGCTGATGTTGTAGATCTAGAAAAACGCTGTTGTGACCTACCTGATGTTATTGATTTATTTTATATAGTTATATAATGTTATTTGTTCATATATAGAATATAGAAACAATTTTTTTATTTTATGACAAATTAGGCTTCAGTTATATTTCGAATACTTTTTTGTTCAAGAAAAATAAAGTTCTCAAATTGGACCTAAGCAGTGACAGCTGGTGGAAAAAGGAGGGACCTGGTTGCAGAATTCAAAATGTGGCTGCTGGAGGTGTAGAATACGAGGGATGTTTGATCAACTACGTTCATGTTGAAATTGTTCAAGCTGGAATTCAGTGTTTTTGTGCTGTAAGTTTTTTTCATTTAACTCAACTAAAAAATGGTTGAACTTTGGATCTTTTTGGGAACCCTTCTGATCAATTATTCTGTTGGAGACGGTATCTAGCACATTGCGTTTTCAGTAATAAAAACAAACGTGCGACTGCATTACAGATCTAACTGATGGAGGTAAATTTATATGCGTCATTATGCTGTAACTGCTCGCATATTTGCTACTTTGCTTTTAGTAGTTTTAGCAGTTAGTAACTGCTATGTTCAGTGCGATGTTTCAAATGTGTTGGTCACATCGCAGTACTCTATAAGCATTTGTTAAAACTACAATAATATCCTATTTGCTTGCTTGGAGAAGTTTAGGGCAGTACGTATAAATACAAGAGTATAACTAATCACGATATTATTTTTTGAATTCATCTTCATGAAGGTCTCAAGAATAAAACCAAACTGAGTTATTTCTTTCAATTTCAAGAAAAAAATGGAATCTGCCATGAAATCTAATAAAAAAATTCGTGATGGCTTCGTTAATTTTTCATAATAATTTTCAACCTTTTTTGCGGATTCTCTGTGGCTTAGATACCTGCTTGAATAGGAGCGTCTAATTATAGTGCTGAAACACAACGTTGCCAGGTCATACACAGAGATCTTTTTGCAAAACGACCTTGGCGTTTTTCGGTTGGGCCTTTGGTGGTAAATTCACAAATAAACCTCAACTGAGCAAGACTACCTGGTCACCAAATACAAACCATTATAACTAGGCCTGCACAAATCAGATTAGGTCATATTGTATATTTTTCTTTTTTTATTCAATTTATATGTTACAAATACTGGAACTGTACTATTCACATAACTTACCTTTGAACCACTATATTGTATTGCATTAACTACTATATATTACTGTAATACTTTACCTGAATTGGGCTTGCCCGTGTAAATAAGTAAATAAATAACGGGTGTAAAAGCAGCAACGGTTTTCCTAGAAACGGTTTTCCTAGCAACGTTTTTCCTAGAAACGTGTTTTCTAGCAACAGTTTTTTTATTTCACTTGGTATATGAAGGAATAACTTCCGTTATTATTGATTCCTTGATGTGATTCCACTATTCTGCAGATGTTGAACACGCTCCTAATATTAAAATAATTTTTGGTATATTAACCATCCTATAACTACTCCCAAATCGGAAATATCTTGAAAACAGTTGAAATGATCCTTGATAGCGATTTTTTTTATGTGAATCAATCATTTCACACTTGAAAAACACCCTCTATATAGTAAAATAATTTGTGAACCAACATTGGGGGGGGGGGGGGTTCATACCTAGAAGCCATCAAAATAATAGAATATATGAATTCAGGTTCAATTTTGGGAGAAATGAAAAACAATGAAAAAAAAAATGATACAGTGCAGTCGAAAGTCCCCTCCCCCCTCAGATTTCTTGAACAGTTGTACTTATAATAACGAAATTTGAATGGTGGAAATAAACGGTGAAGGCATCTCAACTAATATGAGAACTGTTTCCTGAATCTTTATTTATTGAATGAAACTACAATTTTAGTATTAATTTGATTTATCCATCAAAATCAAACTAAATCAAAAAAATAAATAGGAATGAATAGGTATTTGCAATATCTTCCAAACAAGATATGTCACTTGCCATAAGTTCCCATCCAAAATTATTGCTCACAGTGAACCTTAACATCACCTATGACAATAACGTCACCGTTTACGACTAGTTGAGAGGCTACATCTGTTTATTTCCACCTTCCAAATTTCGTTATTATAGGTATAACTGTTCGAATGATAAGAAGGGGGAGGAGACTTTTGACTAGCACTAGATATAATTTCTATTAAAAAAATCGATGCGAAGGTACAAACATTTTATGCAAAATCAACAATTCTTAAAAATATAGTTTCCTTCTTTTAGAAGTCATATTATCTAATTTTTCCTCAGGAGACACCGTTATATCTTTATGAATGAATAATGCAATATTTGAAATATTTATTGCTACAAATGTTAAACATTCCTCTGACACTTTGTCTGTTGGGGATGAGCTCAAGCCACCAAGCCCCCCCTGGGTGTGCCAATGTAACGCATTATGAGAACATGGAGAACTGTACATTTAATCCTTTTTTTTCAGCTATTAAACAGTATTGTAGGAATATGCCTCAGTCGGACATTTTTGGAAGAAGATGATACTTGTAAGTCTTCTTTTCTGTATTTTATTACTGTAGACCATTTCCACTAACATTTGCTAGTTCTAGTTTGAATATGAAAATCATTCGATGAGGTGAATAACTTGTCACTTGTATATGAAATTTAATTCATTGTCTTGATAAACATTTTCATTTCGTGATATTCAAGTGAATAAGTAACTTTTTTACTTTTACTAAGTTTTTATTATTACGGAACAAATTATCTTACATTATATATACATATGAAACCGGGGTGGTGCTGTAGGTTTTCCGGGTTTTCCTACAGCTGAAAAGTGAATACACCACCGACAATATCAGTAAGTCGCACCGGAGCGCCACGGCAAATAATAATAATAGCCGTCCTCTACCCGCACAGGCTATGCCTTTGGGTACACTCTACGAGTGTTTATGCGGGAGTATTATTATATATTATTATTATATAGAGGGTACTGAAGTATTACAAATTTAGGAAGGGTGTACTGATTTATTCATACTATATATAGGTATTAGGTATCCTCTACCTCTATGTATTGTGTAAATTCATGAGTTCTGTAATCAGTAATCGCCACTTGATAATATCGTAAGAGCTCTTTCACACGATGGTACTGTATGCGAATCGCGGTTGAAAACTTGGGCTGCTGTATCAAATTGACGCCGTGCATATGTTAGTGTTAAGGCGTTAGATACAAAAATCATTAATTATTCTAGGAACTTCGTGGAATATTTTGAAACCTGAGAACTCCAGCCAATGACTCTGGACTAATTTTGGTTCTAGTTCATAATGTGGAATATTCTTAGTGTATTCTAGAAATTCTTTGATGTTGTATTTTATTTTAAGGAGTGAAATTTGACTGGCGAGTAGTAACATCTGAGGTTTGTTAGCAGCTGAAAGTAGTTGAAATTGTTTAGTAGTCACGTATTGAAGTGAATTTCTCAACTAACAAGTGGAATAAAGTGTTGTCAAGTCGAGTACAAGTATACCTTTTAGAATCCAGCAACGTAACATTTGTTTGAATTATGGATCTAGAATATTGTGGTTTTTATTACAAAAAAGGCATACTTTGTTGTTTTTCACCCCGGTCACAGTATCCCATAATCATTGATTTGGCTCCACCTAACTAATACATTTTCCGTTTTCGATGCTCCATCATTTAGTGCATGTAGTCTGTCTTTCTGAAGTCAGTTAAATGAAGTAATGAAATCGAAAGAAATATAATGGAATTTGCCGACTATAGGCGGAAATTATTTCATGTACTTTTCCCAACAGTTATATAAAAAAAAATGGAAAAAAAAAATTATTCAACAAACACGACATTATTGAAAAAAAACAATTTTTTTTTTATATTCTTCACACGGCACTGTTCTACTTGAGTACAGCAATAAAAATAATATATGGTAAGTTGTGCAATAGTCGGTCAGCGTGTCAGCGAAGTTACTATTCTTTGAACTAAAATCACCCTCAATTTGTTCTACAATATTTTATACTTCAGAAACAATCTTTATTTAATATTTTGTTATCGTTTATCATTCACACATTCTTGTATGCAAATTCAAACAAACCTTATTCGGTATCGCGATACTGCATGCCTGCCCGTGCCGTGTGAATACGTCCATTTAAATGTATGTTTAGCTTTTGTCTCTGATACGCGTATCTCAGTATCTAGTATTCTCGTGTGAAAGAGCTCTAAAAACCAAAACCGTCTTAGAAAAGAAAAGACTTGAAGGAAATGGATGGACATCAGTTTGAATATTCTTGAATTTCTATACATAAAAATAACTAGTTGATCACATAAGTTTAATGAATTTCATAATCAATCATAGAGCTACATCATCCATATGCTTGCAGTCGATTTCATTGGTGGATTTGATCCGCAAACCATTTGGTAAGTCACGGTTTAATGGGAATGCACTTAACTCTGCACTGTATTTCTTATTACTTATGTTCCTCTTGGGTAGTTTCAGCCTATCGCTTTTTTATTTTCAGTTAATTACGAGAGGCCAAACGCACCTGACAGTATTTTATTACATCCCACGTATGCCACCTACAGTGATAATTTGCATAGTTCTAACAAATATATCAACACAAATACCTATTTATTTCCAAGTATTGATAGACATGGCAAACTTCGGCAAGTATATAGTGACGCGATTCGAGACCCCAAAAGAAGAAGTAATTCCTTCAATAATATTTATGTACCCAGCAGAAAGGGGCCTTCTAGAGTTTCAAGGCCCACATCTTTATATTCAGATCCATATTAATTTGAAAAAAATTACACACTTTTCTCTAGTCATTTGTTCAAAACTGTTTCAACAAGTTATTAGTTTTTAATCTCTCATAGTTTCAATTATATTTATCTTTAGATATAAGTAATGCCAAGTGATGATGTTTGGAGGGTTGTATTTTATGTTGCTTTTATATTTACATTCATTATTTTACTATTTTTTGCTATATTAAGAATGCTTACTGCATGTGATTCAGTATTTTTATATTATTTTATTGCATGTTCATAGTTTTAGAAGTTGACTAATTAAATCTTTAAGCTTTAACATTTTTTTGATTGATTGTGAATAGGTAAATGTCTGTCAAGTCTAAAAATTTATTCTTTCAACGAGCTGAAAATGGAAATTTATTCTTTTATTTCCATATTTTCTAGAGTTGCCGATTTAGTTGGCTCCTATCTCTAGATTACTGTAACTTCTTATATTCTTTGTATGTATACGAATCTCTAATATACAGTGTCTTTCAAAATTCTGGGAACGGTCTCATATTCCAGAAACGGCTCTGAGAAATTCTTGAAAATTTCATTTTCAATTTTTACAGGCTGGTTTTTAATGATGCCCGATTCAATGGTGATATTGGCAATATTATCAAATGAACAGTTTTTCAGATGTTGAGGGATAACTCAATTTTTTTTAAATGGTACATCCTATTTATTTTCATTGCAGTCAATTCAGCGCCCCTTTATTACTCATCTCTCGAAATAATAGATTTTAAATTATTGTGGTTTTTGAAAGATAACATAGCATTTTCGTTGAAAAGGCTGCGAACGGTTCAATATTTTTAAAAGGGCTCAAGAAAATATCATGAAACAGATATTGTCGGTAGCTCTATTATTTTAAATAGAACATCTTATTTGTTTTCATTGTGATTAATTCGCAACCCGCCCACTCAATGCCATCTTTACAATCCCTGTGACTCAAATAATTATCAGCGTTTAGTTTTTGTAATCGGTGACAAACACTTTTTTCATGTCTCGACGGATTTATTTTTGCGTTTTTGAGGTTTGAAGTTTGAGGTTTTTCATTGACGGCAGCTTGACTGGTCCAACATAATTACATATCCTACAACATCATATTCTACCTAGATTACGAGAATTACATATTAATATACAAGAAATATGGTTTCAGCAAGATGTGGCACAAGTGGCACCACCTCATTATTCAAGAATGGTGCTCAATTTTTTGGACCATTCATCAGTTCATCAAAAATCATCATATATAAAATGTCATGATATTTTCTTGAGCCCTTTTGAAAATATTAGGCCGTTCGCAGACATTTCAATGACATAATTCATAATCTGATATCTGGACACAAGTAATGAAGCGGCGCTGAATTGATTGCAATGAAACTAAACAGGGTGTTCCATTTGAAACAATTGAATTACCCTCAATATCTAAAGAATTGTGGATTTGTCACCAATGAATCGGGCATCATCAAAAACTACCTTGTAGAAATTTTCATAGATTTTCTCTGAGTCGTTTCTGGAATATGAGACCGTTCCCAGACTTTTGAAAGACACTGTACACATTTCAATTATACTTTGTGCGTAATCTATATATAAAATATAAATGCATAACGGATTGAAAAAGTGGAAAAAAAATTTGGATACTTTTTGAACGAGTTGATATTCTCTCGTTGCTCCCTCAAATAATCATACAAGTTTGTATGTCTTCTTGTAATTGAAGTGATTATTGTACAAATGTCTGTTGTAATTCAATATTCGTAAGGGGACGTAGTAGTTTTTTTATGTCATTTGTGTGCCTTACAGTTCGATTATTATGACTTTACCCTTGCGTCATCAAGTTATGCATATGAAATAAGTCGAGACGTTTAAGCCAAATGACGTCTAAATGTAGAATGCCGTGGCTAACATCCCCTTAAAATTACAACGTGTAGGTAATAAGATAAGATAGATAATGAATTACTGAATTAACATTTTCAAATTCATGGAAATGGCGAACCACCGACAGTGAGAGTGTTTTTTTTAGTTCCAACAGAATACCGTGTGACACACTCATGGGTACACAAATATGTCAAAAAGTGTCATTCAGTGAGCACATTCAATGTTCCAAATTTAAAAAATATTGTTGGAGATACAGGAATGAAACTTTAAAATTGTTTTTGTATTGTATGTATTCGTACATTTATTTATGTAATGCGAGCATGTAGAACTATGTACCATTTATGAAAGTAAAAACAAAATTAATATATTTAATCACTTTCTGATTCAGAACTGTCACCAATGTTTATAATAATTGGTCCAATAACCATATCACAAAGGAGCTCTTCTCGTTCATACCATTTTTCAATGAGCGATTCGGTGTATTTTACACATTTTGCCCAGGATTCAGTATTGCACTTCTCTAATGCTTCATTCCACATACCCAATACTTTTTCATCACTGTATTCATCTCTGCCAATATGATTGTTGTAGTATGTCTTACAATTAGCCCAAATTAATTTAATAGCATTGAAGTCTGGGTGATAAGGTGGTAATCTTAATATTTCATGCCCATGTTCTCGTACCAGTTCATGTATAATATATATGTTTTCCTTTCGCTTCATCTTAGCCAATTGCAATAACTCTGGATTTGTTAATTTCTCATCAAAATTAATATTATTTTACTGTAGCCAACAAACAATTTCCGATTTTCTTGAAGAAGTGGTAGGCTGTTTATTCAAAATTTCACTGTAGCATGGTGCATTGTGCATTATTATCAAAGATGGCTCTTCCAAACTGGGAATTAACTGTGAAGTGATCCACTTGGTGAACATTGTACTATTCATTTCTCCATGATAATCTAGAATCAAAGATAATAAACTGGTTTCTGGAACAAACCCTTTTGCAGAACCAGCATGCACAACAATAAATCCTTCGGGTTTGCGTACACTTTTGACGTTATCATCCTGCCAAGACTTGTTTTTATTTCCTCTAGAATAAATCTATGTTTCATCTAAAAAACCTCTTCTCGTGGATATAAACTTTTTCGGATTTTCTTGGTATTTTCGTAAAAAATATACTCTTTGTGAAACAATATGAGTGTTTTCAATCAAAGCTCTTCGATTATCATCTTTTTTAAATTTAAATCCCAGCTCTTTCAGTAAAACATTCAAAGATGATTTGCACATCGAAACAATCTCCTTATTTTTCAGTTCATCGTTCAAGGATTGAAGGGTAACATGTTTTTCTGGAAGAAAAAAATTCAAATAAATATAGGTACATGTCAAAATTCACACGAAGTGAAGTTTCAAATTAAAAAGAAAACTATGTGACAATAAAGTTTGACTTTTCAACTAATATACATAAATCCAATGACTTTTCTGATAAATTTGTGATTGATGAAAATGGGGCGGTTACATTTGTTCAGAAATTTTTCTCACTAGTCAGTGTCACGTCCATCGAATGAACAATCAATATTATCTTCATTTCCCTCACCAGGTAATAAGGAGGTATACTCACTTTTTTCATACATATCGTACAAAGTATTTCGTACTGCCATGTTCTGTCCTTCAGGTAAATCAGCTGTTTTTTTTTGAGACGACGTCTACTTTTTCCTGGAGTTGATGGAATGGGTTTATTTTCGTTTCTTATTATGATCTTGTACACCGTTTTTCGAGATATTTTAAGTGCATCTGCAACTCTCTAAAATACAGTAAAGTAAAGTTATGGCATTTTTTTGTGGTTTTGATTGTTACCTCTTGAACAGATGAAAGTGGTGAAAAAGGTCCACCATTCGCTCTTTCCTTTTCAAAATACTCGCAGAAGTTCAACACAAATTGTTGTACTTGTGATTGTAGAATAGTTCCAGGCATAATCTAAAAAAGAATTAAAATATATTATGAATGTTTTTGACCTGTATTTATAGATTTAGGTAATGTTTTTCTCTCTCAATAGGGTTTCCATACTATGAATAATTGTTGTGTTAATATCCCGGTAGTACGGAATTATAGTCACAAATGTCAATTTTAAGGTTAAAAATTTTGAAGATTATTTGTGAATAAAACACATTGTATTGTACTTTGCAAGTAATGATTCCAAGAGACGTTTAGCTTTGTTTTTATAATATATTCGACTGCAAAACAAAGTAAATCGGGCGACAAATAATACCCCGAGGACAGATAACAATGACGCAATTGATGGTACACGCTAGCCAATACAATGTTGGGCAAGTTTAGTTGAAATGTAAAAGACTGTCGGTTTTATGGCTATACCTTTTCACTGTTATGAGTTATAATCGATAATTCTTAATTCAGAAGACAAATGTTAATGAACTTTGATTCGCTCATAGCGGTTGTTAGAAAGAGATGTTCGATAGAGGGTGTGTGATTTCTTCGATCATAAATTGATGACGCATGGGTAAAGTTATAATAATCGAACGGTACATCCGTTTTTGACTAGTTGATTCCTACTCTTACAAAAAATACCCCAAATTTTCTCGATTATTAACACTGTTATTACACTGTCGATACAACAAAATATAGATGAAGCATTTTATTGAAATCACCTTTTGAGAAATTTTGGTTTGAACATATTTATTTTTAGATATATATATATAGTAGAGATGTATTCTCGACCGAAGTCCCCAGCTGATTTTATATATAATATATATATATATATATATATATATATATATATATATATATATATATATATATATATATATATATATATATATATATATATATATATATACCGGGTGGCTACGGAAGTATTGCCTACGGAATATCTCAGTTATTGTATGAAGTAGGTTTGTGAAATTTGGAGCGTCGATATAATGACATAAGAGCTAGAATTTTAGCATATTGACATGTCGAAGTTAACTTCCGGTCTGACCGGAAGTAACATCAACTTTCTCATTTTAAATGGAAACCCTATTTTATTTTCTTTTCTCTTTATTCAGCATTCAATTCCCTTTCTAATGACATATCACAAGTTGGTATCTAACCAGAAACCAGATCAGAAAAAAATTATTATTGAAATTCACCGAGTAGGCCGTGGAAGCAAAATGAAAGCCAAAAATTGAAAAGTTGTCTATGGAAATCATACGTCAGTTGATAACAGTTGCTACTACTGTGATATTTTATTTTCATTCGTCGGCGTTATAAAAAGCCGCCAAAAAAAATATTGGAAAAATTGGGAAAAAAACAATACTCTGTAGATCCATAACTTAAATAGGAACATACAACTTTTTCTTGCCTGTACTATTCAGCATAACCATTCCTTTCTAATGATATAATAGAAAGTAATTTTTTTCTTAAAAATAGGGTGTATTCCACACAGCCTACAACTCTACATGAGTTAGAACTGAAAATTCGTAGAGCTTTCCAAGATATCACGCCCCAAATGTTGAGAAACGTTTTACATGAAAATATCACCAGAGTCAATAAATGTATTGACGCTGAGGGAATGCATTTCGAACATTTGTTTTGAATTTATTTTATCTTTAATCCTATCAATTTGAATTTTTTTTTTTACGATAAATCTGTTTTTTTGTTATTTGAATAATAATAATTGGATTTTTTGGTATTTCATTTCAATAAATTACTTTCTATTATATCATTAGAAAGGAATGGTTATGCTGAAGAGTACAGGCAAGAAAAAGTTGTATGTTCCTATTTAAGTTATGGACCTACAGAGTATTGTTTTTTTCCCAATTTTTCCAATATGTTTTTTGGCGGCTTTTTATAACGCCGACGAATGAAAATAAAATATCACAGTAGTAGCAACTGTTATCAAGTGATGTATGGTTTCCATAGCCAACTTTTCAATTTTTGGCTTTCATTTTCCTTCCACGGCCTACTCGGTGAATTTCAATAATAATTTTTTTCTGATCTAGTTTCTGGTTAGATACAAACTTGTGATATGTCATTAGAAAGGGAATTGAATGATGAATAAAGCGAAAAGAAAAAAAAATAGGGTTTCCATTTAAAATAAGAAAGTTGATGTTACTTCCGGTCAGACCGGAAGTTAACTTCGACATGTCAATATGCTAAAATTCTAGCTCTTATGTCATTATATCGACGCTCCAAATTTCACAAACCTACTTCATACAATAACTGATATATTCCGTAGACAATACTTCCGTAGCCACCCGGTATATATATATATATATATATATACAGGGTTATGATAAAGTAATGCACAAAATTCATAAAACGTACAACGATCACTTTTGAAAAAAATGCAAAAACACGTCAAACTGTTTTTTTTATTCCGCATCATTTGACATAAGTTACAAAAATAACACGTCAAAGTTGTCAAAGTTATGACGTCATCAACAATTTTTTTTAATGGGAAGCTAAGAGTTTTATTACATTATGTGATAGAGCTTGTGTTTTTACACAAGGGAAAAATATTTGCAGTAGGGCTCACATAAGGAAAACAACGAGAAAAGGGATAAAAAACGAAATAACAAAACCAGAGGTCAAACTTAAACTTATCTAGTAAGAACATGTGTTCTTATAAATTTTTTCAATTGTTTTACTAAAACAACGGTTTGTCAATGTCAGTCGTACAATTAGTGTCACCACAGTTTTATTATTATGGCTCGTTTAACCGAAAGAGAAAGGATAGAAATTCTAATGATGGTAGGTTACAGCGATCGCCTTCGAAGTCATGAAGAAGCATGTGCTTTATTTAACGCAACACATTTTGAAAGACCTCCAATTGCTAGAAGCACAGTAAGCAGAATTGTTGCAAAATTTGATGCAACGGGAAGCGTGAGGGATGCTCCAAAATCTGGACGACCAGGAATAAGCGACGATGTGAAGTTAGATATTTTCCTGTCAGTAGAAGAACACCCTCACGCAACTACAACAGAAATTGCCTTACAAGAAAATGTTAGTCAGTCGTTTTTAGTAAAGATGTTAAAAAAGAAAAACTACACCCATACAAAGTTCATCTTGTTCACGAACTCTCAGAAGATGATCCGGACAGACGTTTGGAATTTTGTGAAATCTTCATGCGGCATTGTGACGAAAATCCAACTTTTCTTAATAGTGTAGTATTTTCCGATGAGGCAACGTTTTGTCTAAGTGGTTCTGTAAATCGACACAATTCTCGCTACTGGGCTCGGGAAAATCCCCACTGGATGCAGACAAAACACACCCAGCGTCCCCAAAAAATTAATGTTTGGGTAGGAATCGTCCGGGGAAGATTTATTGGTCCTTATTACTTTCGCGGGAATTTAACAGCTGAACGATATTTGGAACATCTTCGTATGGCAGTGCTTCCGGACCTACTTGCGGCATTTCCAGATCCAAATAATGGGGACAACTTGGATCCCAGTATTTGGTTCCAACAAGATGGCGCACCACCACATTATGGTCATACTGTTCGAAGGTTTCTGGATAACCAGTTTGAAGGACGGTGGATTGGAAGACGTGGACCAATGGAGTGGCCACCTAGGTCACCTGATTAACCTCCCTTGATTTTTTTCTGTGGGGACATTTGGAAAGTCGGGTCTACATTAACCGGCCAGACAATTAAGAAGACTTAATGGAAAGAATTAGACACGAAATGACTCGTATAACTCCGCAGATGATCGAAAACTCTATAAATGCGGTCTACCATCGTCTTGGCCTATGTCAGTTAGTAAACGGGACACAGTTTGAACAATTCCTATAAGAAATAGTTTTGGTTTAATGGACTGTTTAGCTAATTGAAAAGTTATTATGAAACTTACGTTTATTTCGTTTTTTTATTCATTTTCTCGTTTTTTTCTTATGTGAGCCCTACTGCAACTATTTTTTTTCCTTGTGTACAAACACAAGCTCTATCACATAATGTGATAAAAATCTTAGCTTCCCATTAAAAAAATTTGTTGATGACGTCATAACTTTGACAACTTTGACGTGTTATTTTTGTAACTTATGTCAAAAGATGCGGAATAAAAAGAACAGTTTGACGTGTTTTTGCATTTTTTTCAAAAGTGATCGTTGTACGTTTTATGAATTTTGTGCATTACTTTATCATAACCCTGTATATATATACATGGCGGATGGAAACGTCAAATCGCTTACAGATTAACGAAAGATAATATTGCAGTTATATAAATTTTTGTCAGATACTACATACTGGGACTTTACCAATTTCGTTTGTTTTATAAAAATATATTTCTCATAAACTGCTACATAAAATTCTAAAATGCAAGAATATAAAGTGTGTTCTGATTGAAAAGCAAACTGACCACCTTTATTTCATTCAACCAGAACACTGTATTATAATAATAATAATTTGTAATGTAATGTATATGTAATGTATAGTTGAAAATAATGTCCAAAGGTAAATTAACTCCAATTTTTAACTAGCTGATGTATCTGCAGAAATTTCGAATTTTTGAGATTTCATACATGACAGTGTGCCTGTTCTAAATTGAATTACAGTAGTTTCCGTAAGACTGGTTATGCGGACAATATCGCCTCTCGTCGCGTCGCTCAATAATATTCATTCCGAAATTTATTACTTATATACTTATGCTTAGAAATGTATGCGCAAACTAAAATTTTCTGACGGATCTGTCAGTGCCAAGAAATTGGAGTGGATTTTTTTTCCGTCCATTATTGCGACTCTGGATGCACAGCAGCCAAGAAGGCGTATTGTGCTCCCTTCTTATAGTTATTTTTGTTTCCACCCATCTATTTCTGTACCCGGTATGACAGTAGGGCTCACATAAGGAAAACAACGAGAAAAGGGATAAAAAACGAAATAACAAAACCAGAGGTCAAACTTAAACTTATCTAGTAAGAACATGTGTTCTTATAAATTTTTTCAATTGTTTTACTAAAACAACGGTTTGTCAATGTCAGTCGTACAATTAGTGTCACCACAGTTTTATTATTATGGCTCGTTTAACCGAAAGAGAAAGGATAGAAATTCTAATGATGGTAGGTTACAGCGATCGCCTTCGAAGTCATGAAGAAGCATGTGCTTTATTTAACGCAACACATTTTGAAAGACCTCCAATTGCTAGAAGCACAGTAAGCAGAATTGTTGCAAAATTTGATGCAACGGGAAGCGTGAGGGATGCTCCAAAATCTGGACGACCAGGAATAAGCGACGATGTGAAGTTAGATATTTTCCTGTCAGTAGAAGAACACCCTCACGCAACTACAACAGAAATTGCCTTACAAGAAAATGTTAGTCAGTCGTTTTTAGTAAAGATGTTAAAAAAGAAAAACTACACCCATACAAAGTTCATCTTGTTCACGAACTCTCAGAAGATGATCCGGACAGACGTTTGGAATTTTGTGAAATCTTCATGCGGCATTGTGACGAAAATCCAACTTTTCTTAATAGTGTAGTATTTTCCGATGAGGCAACGTTTTGTCTAAGTGGTTCTGTAAATCGACACAATTCTCGCTACTGGGCTCGGGAAAATCCCCACTGGATGCAGACAAAACACACCCAGCGTCCCCAAAAAATTAATGTTTGGGTAGGAATCGTCCGGGGAAGATTTATTGGTCCTTATTACTTTCGCGGGAATTTAACAGCTGAACGATATTTGGAACATCTTCGTATGGCAGTGCTTCCGGACCTACTTGCGGCATTTCCAGATCCAAATAATGGGGACAACTTGGATCCCAGTATTTGGTTCCAACAAGATGGCGCACCACCACATTATGGTCATACTGTTCGAAGGTTTCTGGATAACCAGTTTGAAGGACGGTGGATTGGAAGACGTGGACCAATGGAGTGGCCACCTAGGTCACCTGATTAACCTCCCTTGATTTTTTTCTGTGGGGACATTTGGAAAGTCGGGTCTACATTAACCGGCCAGACAATTAAGAAGACTTAATGGAAAGAATTAGACACGAAATGACTCGTATAACTCCGCAGATGATCGAAAACTCTATAAATGCGGTCTACCATCGTCTTGGCCTATGTCAGTTAGTAAACGGGACACAGTTTGAACAATTCCTATAAGAAATAGTTTTGGTTTAATGGACTGTTTAGCTAATTGAAAAGTTATTATGAAACTTACGTTTATTTCGTTTTTTTATTCATTTTCTCGTTTTTTTCTTATGTGAGCCCTACTGCAACTATTTTTTTTCCTTGTGTACAAACACAAGCTCTATCACATAATGTGATAAAAATCTTAGCTTCCTATTAAAAAAATTTGTTGATGACGTCATAACTTTGACAACTTTGACGTGTTATTTTTGTAACTTATGTCAAAAGATGCGGAATAAAAAGAACAGTTTGACGTGTTTTTGCATTTTTTTCAAAAGTGATCGTTGTACGTTTTATGAATTTTGTGCATTACTTTATCATAACCCTGTATATATATACATGGCGGATGGAAACGTCAAATCGCTTACAGATTAACGAAAGATAATATTGCAGTTATATAAATTTTTGTCAGATACTACATACTGGGACTTTACCAATTTCGTTTGTTTTATAAAAATATATTTCTCATAAACTGCTACATAAAATTCTAAAATGCAAGAATATAAAGTGTGTTCTGATTGAAAAGCAAACTGACCACCTTTATTTCATTCAACCAGAACACTGTATTATAATAATAATAATTTGTAATGTAATGTATATGTAATGTATAGTTGAAAATAATGTCCAAAGGTAAATTAACTCCAATTTTTAACTAGCTGATGTATCTGCAGAAATTTCGAATTTTTGAGATTTCATACATGACAGTGTGCCTGTTCTAAATTGAATTACAGTAGTTTCCGTAAGACTGGTTATGCGGACAATATCGCCTCTCGTCGCGTCGCTCAATAATATTCATTCCGAAATTTATTACTTATATACTTATGCTTAGAAATGTATGCGCAAACTAAAATTTTCTGACGGATCTGTCAGTGCCAAGAAATTGGAGTGGATTTTTTTTCCGTCCATTATTGCGACTCTGGATGCACAGCAGCCAAGAAGGCGTATTGTGCTCCCTTCTTATAGTTATTTTTGTTTCCACCCATCTATTTCTGTACCCGGTATGACTTGATATAGTTATTGACAGTCTGGTTTGTAAGACTTTCGGTTTGGTTTCTTCCTTCCCGAAAGAGTCAAAATTCAGTGTTTTTTCAACACTTTGTGCCATACAATTTTCCTGGCAACCTCCCAGAGTTTTCATTTCTGTACTGCAGTCTCCGAGACCAATAAATAAATAGCATGTTGCATACCACGCAAAACTTATTATTGCTCCCAACTAACTAGTGGACAAATTTCACTACTAGGACTCTTTAATGGAAACCCTCATTTAAAGAGTAGTAAAATTGGAACACCTCTTTAAAATTTTTGATTATTGTCCGATGTGAATGAATTTTGTCTTAAAAAAGCATCGATGGCTTTGAACCAGCTCTAAAACTTCGAAAATAAATTGAAAATTTCATCGCCATGAATTCAAAAAAATACCATTTTGGCAATATATTTCAGATGGGTGTTACTGACATTTCATAAAAAATATTGATTCTTTATACAGTGTAACCAATTTAAAATGGACGCACCCTCATAAAACATAAATTTTTCAACAAAGTTCACTACAACACCAAATTTCATGACTAAGTCTTCCTTTTCAGGTCCAACTATTCTTATTTTTTTCAAGCTGAAAAATCTTGAAGAATAAGGGTGAATTAAAAAAAAAATCGGATTACACCACTGGATTCACGATTTTTAAATGGTAAATGTTAAAATCAAGTTGGAATGCGTCCATTAATAAAAAGTTATTGGGAAATGAAATTTCAAAATCCCACACTTCAATATAAGAACTTTTGTTAGAATTCTGACACACCACTGGATTCAGAAAGTCTCAAAATATCTCTATTCAGAGTTTCGTTGAAGTCTGTTCATAATGAATATTTTGACAAACCATTGGAATTGTGAATCCAGTGGTGTAGTTTTTACCTTGAAAAATAAGAAAATTTGGCTCTGAATATGAAGAGTCATGAAATATAATGTTGTAGTGAGCTTTTTGAATGCTTTTGAATGTCGTTTTATAGTAAGGGTGCTTCCATTTTAAATGGACCACACTGTAGAAATACAATATAAATATAATTTAAATAACATTAGCAAAATATTTCAGACCTATATGTCTGAAATATTGTAATTACAATACCCCATTAGACTACATCAGTTTGAATTGTAAACATTTGTCCATAAGTATCGCCAATCTTTGTGTCTTCTAAACACACCTCAGTTCATATTACATTTTAAATTTTTTTTCTAGCAAGCAAACTTCAAAACTTATACTGCTACAAACAAAAGACGAAAACAGTCAAATTTATTCGAATCATTAGTGGAGTTTATTGCAACGCAAGTAAACTTATGAAGAAGAATGGCTTACAATAATATAATTCTCATTGTTTTTTCTTGTATTTCTGTTACATAAATTTAAAACTATCACAAATCCAGTTGCGTAGTAAAATTTTATGTGATTTTTTTTTTGATTTTTGACTTTAAGAAAAAATCGAAGAAGACCTTGACATTTTGTATTTTATTTGAAAGTTATGGTGGTATAATAGAACTATTAACGCTCATTTCATCAGAAAAAAATCGTTTAATCGGACAAAAAATAAAAAGTTCACAGTGGTGCTCCGCTATTAAATGGGCCACTCTGCACGCTATTTTGTATATTTGTATGATGTCAACAATACAATATACAATAGTGTTGAATTTTTTTTTTTTTTAATGAGCCGGTTGGTACGGTTATGCTAAACTACTACAGCTTGCCAAGCCTCGGAACAGCCGCGAAAGTTTCGACAAGCTCACTTACAAAGCACTGCTGAGGCGGTATTGTAACACCTCAAATATAGCTCTCTCACATTTCCTTTTACACAATTTCAGACAAGGTGTAGGTTTATATACAATATGTTCCAGTTTGAGCAAAAGCACATTCGTAAAGTCTATTATTGGGAAACCCCTTTTTAAGGCACTATATTTTCACTCTCTTAACTATTTTGTATTTTCAAAAGACCAGACATTTATTTTATTCTCCAAATGTTTGAATTTAATTCATTTATTGAAAAATCATATTTTCTACAGCGTCATCTAAATCAGCACGTAAAAATTCAAAACAAAGAATGTCTCTTTACTCCATTGAGTTCAGTTCTCAACTGGAGAACAGACATGGTGATAGTGATAATGATTTCGATCAGATACCTCCCCCGGTTTCTCCCAAGCCGATGACTCCAAGAAGAGTGAAGAGACGTAGTGTGATGACCAGAGGATCGTCGGGACGCCATAGTAACAGTAGTGGAAGACAGTCACATTCACGATCTTCAACCAGAAGCTCAAGAAGAATTGCTCAAAATCCTGTAACTCGTCTTTTGGAGCAGCAACAGAAAAATCAGGCTTATGAGAGCCCAGCCAGTCCTTCACCTATAGAATCTCCTTCCCCAAATTATTATACTTCCTCGAACAATAACTTGGTTCATCAAAATTGGCAAGTTAACAATGGCCATACTAATCCCACATATCAACAGTCGTCTCAGCAATCATTAAATGAAACTGAGGACTTAGAAGATTTATATAATAACAGACCTCCTTCGGTCAGATCTACCTATTCAAATTTTCATGGTACTAGGGCCTTGAATTATTCACCTCCTAAACAATACCATAGTCACGCCACACCTCAAGTGCCTCACAAGAGAAATAATCCAAATAGAAATAGTATGAGATCAATGGCATTTTTTAATAACGGCCCACCTGCCTATACATCTAGAGGGCATATTCCAATCGATACGGAGACTCCAATGTAGTTGCTAGTATTTTTATCAGTCTAGAGTAGTTGGTAAACATCGTAATCGAAGATGAATTTATAACATTCCTAATTACTGAATGGCAAACAAGTTTCAGCTGTTCAGTATTATTTTGCCATACACAATTGTCTTCAAAATAATCAACTTACTTGATATAATCTAAAATCGAAAAATGTCAACATTAGATTAAAATCTCTTGTTCTAGAATGTAACAAAAATATCTTAATTTTAGTAGATGTGATTTGTTTCTCTTTAATTTTTTTGTTATATTTTCTAGTGATTTGGTCCATGTTGGAAATGTGGAAGGATTGTCACTCATACATTAGACAATAACTAATACATATACTAAAATGTAAAGCCATATATACCGGATGTCCCAGAAATTTCAGAAATTAGTTATTTACAGAAAAAAAAAAAATTAAAAAAGTGTGTTGTAGGAGACCATAAGCTCGTCCGTTCAGCAAAGTAAAATCTATCCTTTGGCAAACGAACTCCAAGAAACCACCCCTAACTTTGTTTTTCAAATTGAATCCCACGTTTGTTTTTTCAACTTAAATTCCTTTTAATTTTTCATTGTAACTATATTTGAAGAATGGCACGCAGAATTATGGCAAATAAAAAAACAAAACAAATGAGACTATAATTTATAAGCATATTATAATTATACTATAGATGTTGATCAAGATGTTACAGAGCTCTAATCATTCTCGGAATACGGACATAATAAGTCTGTATAATTTCCTAGGTTAAATCTCTCGTATTGATTAGTTGAGTTTCGAAAACATTTAACTCAACAAATATCCGCAAAAAATCAGTCTAGTGGCGTGAGATCTGCAGAGCTTGCAGGCCATTGAACAGGTCTACTATTTTGAATATTATTAAACAGTATTATTGAGGAAAGTAGATACTACGTTATGGTTATGTGGAAAAAATCTTGTCTTTATTCAATTGGAATATCTCATGGTAAAGATATTCATCACTACAAAAGAGTTGATTAAGAAAATTGGGATTGTTTCGAGAGGATGATAGAGTACCTGTACTGTTTGACAATTTTCTGGCAAGAAGACTCATATATCCCAATATCCACTGCCTATACACGAACCGAACCATGAGGATATGCTTCGACGTAGGCAAATACATTTATGCAATCGAACCCAATGTTCCCTTGAGTGTTTTTTTTTTTGTTAAAATTGTTATATCCGTCAACCGGCTGCACCCCTACCTGCAACCCTCAGAAGTCAGAGATTTATGCGAGCTAGGGAAAGACGTTTCCCTTACCTTTTAAAAGGTATGATGTCATGCACGAGACCGGTGGCAGTGCCCAGATTCGAACTCATGCTCCTACGGATGTTTTGGATTATGGAGCGAGCATGTAACCCGCATGCCACCACGGCCCATTAGTTATTTTTACATAAGATAGAGTATTGCGATCTAGATGATCTAGATCTAGATGGGCCGTAGTGGTCATGATGGTAGAGCGCTAGTCTATCAATTAGAGGGACGTTGGTTAGATTCCCAGCATGGTCACTAGTCTCGTGCTAGGAATCGCACGTTAACAGGTAAGACCTCGTTAATCCTTAGCTCGCACAAGTTTCGACTTCTGAGGGCTGTCGTTCGTAGGGGGGTGATAACTGGTTAACGGAAAAAACAATTTTAAACAATTTAAACAAAAAGCTCGTAACATTTTAGTACTTATCTCTTTTCCTTGAACGTCAACTTGGTCAACAAGGTGAATCAGTTAATTCAATGAAATATAGTCAAAATCGATCTTACCTTCCGGTTAAAAGGTCAGCAAGCATATGAATCAAATCGAAAAACCTATTGGTTACCAAAATGTTTTGTAATTATTTATGTAGGTATATTTTCACGATATCATGCATATATAATTCAACACAATGAAATAAGATGAAACTAAAAAGTTAGTCGCACGTTAAGAACAATTTTGATAATAACTACTCAATGTCTTTACAACTTGAGCCAGTCTCTTCAGCAGAAAATGGGGAAAAAATACTAAAAGAATGCAAACTTCCACAATAGTTGTGTTCCAGTGCTCAATGAAAATAAAAATTTGCGCCTTCGTACAAGGCCGGCAACTACTGGGTTGCCAGGTATAAACAGTTTTAGTTCGTCCAGGTAAATAATAGACAACCCTACGTCTGCACATTCTATATGTTTTATACTTTGAGTCCAGTATGAATTTTTCTTATTATCTTGATGTTGCAACATCGAATGAAAATTTTTTTTTTCAAAAAAATTATTAAAAATATTCTATCCAGAATTTTTTTGGCAACCTATTTTGGATATATTTCCTAATATACAAAATTTATTATGAAATAAGTATTATTCTAGTATCAGCTAGCTGAAGGTCGATTTAGGTTCGGATCTTAGACTATAAAAAAAACCCTAACACTTGAGTCTGGAGGTGATGTGCTATAGGTTTTTGTTACATTTAGTAGAAATAGGAAATTATTTTGGTATTTCAACTGAAATATGAAAAAGTATTTGATTCTTTGGAAACACATTTTTTGAGACATTGGCTGATATTTTTGTTTATCCTATTCTTCTACTTTAACACACAATTGAAGATAACTATTTCTAAATCGAATTATTTGAAATAAAACCATTTCAATATCTTGCATGGACCATATCGCAAGATTAGATAAAGAGCGAACTTAATTAATTGTATTTTGCAATGTATTAAAAAATAACGTTTGTACAGTATTGTCTTTTGGAATAATAACTACACTCCCACAATTTGTGATATTCTCAATACATGACTATTATTGAGTGACTATAATGAAATTGGTGTAATTATTTGTATGCTCAAAATTTTTTATAACTATATGTGCTGAAATGCCAAGGTAACTTTTGATCTTTTGCCATCAACCTATATATTGGTGGTGATAATTTCAGATCTTTTTGAAGAATGTTAAATGTTACTAAGTACCATATTTTTTATTTGAATCGTTTTAGGAAAATAGAATTGTGTTTGAGAATTATTTCTTCCTATAAATTATACTCAAGTAGACAGTTTTCAATTTTATAATAATTGACTCATTAACCAACTCAGATACATATTCAATAATTCTTTTTTGTAAATAGGAGTATGTTTATCAATGCAATATTAAAATTTGTATAAATTCATTTGTATATATAGCTATAAATTTTAGTTTATTTTTCTACCAAAGTATTACCGATAATTTATTTCTATTACTTATATACTTCATTGACTTGAAATAAAGTTTTTAAACCAAATTTGTTTTTCAGTTTGTAGTCCTAAGTATATGATTCTCAAACTCCCAAAGAAATCTTTCGAACATCAGTCCGTTGAGGTTTGATGATCCTGAAAAAACACTTTACACAATTTTATTAGGTTTTTGGATATGGTCAGTAGGTTGAAATAGAACATTCCTTTATTCATATTTCAATATTTTGTACTTTGAGGGCCGAGGCATACTCGAAGATTTGTATAATATGTTTTTTATACTTGCATAGCTAAATGACATTTAGCAAGGATATGTTCTGCGCTAAATGATTGATTAGTCACAGATTCACAATCTGTGTTTAAAGCAAATTATTAAAAACATTACCATGGCAACTCCATTCTTTGAATTCATCATTATGGCTACTATTTAATTTCTGTGGTTGAACAGCTGTCTGATAGATGAACGAGTAGGTGGAGTAGGTCTTGGTCTGTCAATTGAAATTTCAGTGACAACCTAAAAGATTTCAAATTAATAAAATACAATCAGGGAGAGGGAAAGAACGGGGTAGTATTGCAATCTTATACAGAAAATATTTTTCGGTGCGTCTCCTTGAGTCTTCTCCTTGGGGGCTCATTTACTTGTTTAAGCAGCATTCTTGCGAATTAACTGTATGTTCAGTACTTATATTTTATATTTTAAGCCATCGTGTGATATCGGAGATATGCCCGAAATTTTCCGTCTTTCTTCAAACTGCATTTTGGACATGTTTATAGAAATCATATATTTCTTCTTGGTGATTTCAATTGCTATGCTCCTGAACAAATATTAGAAAATACCGTTCTTCTTAACATGGTCAGATTCCATAAGGCATCTAATTTTAGAGGTCATTACTGGACTTTATGGCAGAAAATAATTTTTGACTGCCTAATCGACATATTTCTAATGCTAGACTGGCAAACTTTCCATTTTGCAGTTCATAGGGGCAGAGTGTAATTGATTTGTGTTAAAGCAGTTCAAATGAATGATACTATCAACTCTCTCCGATTACTAGATGGTAAACATTTATTTGATCACTTTCCAATATATCTTCAATTTAAATCACAAACAGATGCCAATAGAACCAAAATTCAACACAAATTTATTCGTTTAATTTGGGAAAATGAGACAGCGCATTCATACGTAACTTCTATGCAAAACTCAGTTAATGAGGGTATTTTTAGGGACGCTGTTTATATGGAAATGTGTGCTTGACAATTTGGGATAGCTGAAATTAACGGATTCAAAATGATCGGAATCATCAAAAATCTCTAAGACGGAGCAGTATTTTCAATACGATAAACGCGTAAACTGAGAGATCTCTAAAAATATGCAATAGATAATAAACTCAGTATAAATAAAACAAAAAAACTAAAGTTAGGATTTTTTGTAGAAGACGATAAGTATTATAGCAGTATTTACAACCTAAGATTTACTTGCAATGATCAACCCTTGGAAGTTGTGAGAAATTTCACATACTTAGCGGTAGAATTTTCTTCATCATCCTTTTGTTTCTTGAAATGGCCAATAGAACGGCCATCAAAGCTAACCAGGTAATTGGATCTATATTGAATTTAATGTATCGTTCAAAACTCAATTCGGTCATCGAGAATGAAACTATAGGGATCTATTGTGATATCTTTGCTCATTTGGTATTGCTCTCACGCCTTCGTTACCCAGATATTATAGAGTGTATCCGTATTGTTTTTTGAACAATTACTCAGTTCGCCCAAAAATACTCCAGACTATATTGTATGTATTGAAACTAACTGCATCAAATTATCATAATATTTGTTAACTCGGCTCAATAAACTGAAATTCACGAACAACACCAGATTTTCCAAAATTTGTTATGCACATCTACGTGATTTGGAGCAGAATTACACTATATTTTACTGGCTCTCGCAGGTAAAAGAATACTTATTTATATTTGCTGACTACGAATGTATGTCATCGTTTTCTCAACTATCATTCCGAAAAGGCTGAAGAACGATATTTTGGATAAATTCGAGCAAAAGCTGCTTTCGCTTGACAGAAAGAGACTTGTGAGCTCTCCCTATAAGGTGATATACAGTGGCTTAACAGTTAACGATCCATCAAAATATGACTCAAGTATTTCCTCATAAATCTATA
This sequence comes from Chrysolina americana, assembly GCA_958502065.1. NCBI lineage: Eukaryota > Metazoa > Arthropoda > Insecta > Coleoptera > Chrysomelidae > Chrysolina > Chrysolina americana. The sequence goes on from OY293420.1 coordinate 38,455,090, forward strand.
TAACGCGTTATTATTGCTAAAAACAGATCGTTTTGCAAACGTTCCTGATGTTCTCGTTTCATGGCTCCATTTACCAAATTGATCCTGCATATATGTGTTCAATTTGTAACTTACTCGTAACTGAGTCTTTGCGGCGTATTCTGTTTGATTGTCCTCTATCTACTCGGGCATGGCAAAGTGCGATTCTGTCTGAAATCATACACCTAGCAACTCTTGTAAAGTCCGTGATGAATATCGTGAAGTTGCAATCTTTCATTTTAAATGAATGACTGTTGAAATCAGGTATTATAAGATAGGAATTTGTATAACAATGCTCTCATATATATTTTATTTATCTTTTTTTGCAATTAACCTACCTTATTTATTTCATTTATGTTCTACTAGAAATCATGTCGGCATCCAGGCCGAGCCCTTGTGATGAATTGTATTTTTTCCAGACAAAAAATGAACTATCTATCTACAACAATGTTTGAATTTCAAAAATTAGATTGTGAGACGTGACCAGAATAATAATGATAATGAGAGTTTTGTTTCAGAATAAAATCTTAATGCTGACAAAATGAAACTTCAATTATGTTCCAGCCTTAAGTCTGCGAATATATAATAAATGATCGACTGATGACTATTGTAATAAGCGGCAGCCGGACCTGTACAGTACATCAGACCATTGTACTCAACCCGTAAACAGTCCAATACGTCATTTGGTCTAGACGAGTCATCGATTGTTCCGAAATGTTCTTAATAACAGCGACCCCTGTTGTCGTCTCCCGAAACATCAGGACTGGGCTAAAAGAATATTACTGCGAGGACTCTAGACCAGAGATGACAGTTAATTACAGTCGGAATTCAACAGTTCAGCAAACAGAAAATATAGAGTTGGATTAGTGGTATTGACATAAATTACTGTAGTTGGTAAAAACACATTAGAAGTTATAGTTAAGAAGTCTTAATCAATTTGTGAATTATAGTTTAATGTATATTTACTATGGGTAACTCTCATTACTGAAACATTTTTGAAATATCAATAATTTTCAAAAAGTGTTGAATTATTTCATGTTTACCACCAATACAAATACCTAGTCAATTACGTAAGTGATTATATTTGTCAGGATGGATCATAATTGAAAGATTGACTGACTTACCTGAAAGAGGAAAAATCTAAATTACCTGAGCTTATGGATGATTGTACCACGCAGTTACACTATGTATATTACCAAACTCACAATATTTTGAGTATTGATAATCCAAAATCTCAATCACTCTTCACCATATTTTATTGTTAGGCACAAATTGTTTTTCGGTACTACAAAGGGAAGAGTTTTTAACATCCCACATTGTGAGTTAAAGACATTTGGATGGACTTTCTTTTTAGTAAGTATATTTTCAGCCTAAACGGCTCACGTCCATTTGACGACTTCAGTGAATTAGATTTTCAAACCTGAAACAGTGCCTTCATAAAAGAGATGTACCAGGAGAAAGTATGTGGAACTGTCGTCCAAGATAGATTTCACAGTAAGTATTGTTTTTTCCAGGGCCTTGTAGATCACGAACGGAGGGCCACTCGTTAATAAGGATTCGTTCGTACCCATTTCTTAGGGTGAAGTGCTTTAATGAATTTTTGGTGACTATTAACGGTGGACTTGAACGTGCAGATTTATAATCTTGAACAGTATTATTGAGGAAGTAGTAACTACATTATGGTTATGTGGACAAGCAGCATCTTATTGTCACCACATTTGTTGTCTTTATTCAATTGGAATACCGTCTAGTTGTACAGGAATACAATTTATCAAAAAGTATAGGTAGCGATTGTCCGTCAAGTTGTCTTAGAAAAAATTAAAACCGATTATTTAAACTTTGCCAAGTATTAAACAAATATAATTCAATGGTCGTAGGGGGCAGTAGTTGTTTTTTGTTGAATACTTGCCGACGACTTTACCTATTGAATAGGTTTTATTGCGGAAGATTGGATTACGTAATCCACCATATTTCATTATTAGTTTTATGGTCTTCCGTCAAGTGGTGTCGCCCCTCTTTCATGATGTTTCTGGCTTCATGTTGAAGTCGACACGTAGTCGGAGTGCATTTTAAACTGGAACCCAGAAATGGCGCTGAATTCATACCTCAGTGTTTGTCTCAGGGATTTCCAATTAGGATGAAAGGATTTTTCGATTCAATTGGGTCGAACTAGCCTTCGCTGATGATTGGCAATGACCATGAAACCGGTACGGAGGTGTTCCCCCAATTAAATCGAAATATAATTTCAGCTTTGATATTTGAAATGCATTGCAAAGTGGTTCTTGTAGAAAACTTTGCCAAGTATTAAACAAATATAATTCAATGGTCGTAGGGGGCAGTAGTTGTTTTTTGTTGAATACTTGCCGACGACTTTACCTATTGTATAGGTTTCATTGCGGAAGATTGGATTACTTAATCCACCATATTTCATTATTAGTTTTATGGTCTTCCGTCAAGTGGTGTCGCCCCTCTTTCATGATGTTTCTGGCTTCATGTTGAAGTCGACACGTAGTCGGAGTGCATTTTAAACTGGAACCCAGAGATGGCGCTGAATTCATACCTCAGTGTTTGTCTCAGGGATTTCCAATTAGGATGAAAGGATTTTTCGATTAAATTGGGTCGAACTAGCCTTCGCTGATGATTGGCAATGACCATGAAACCGGTACGGAGGTGTTCCCCCAATTAAATCGAAAAATAATTTCAGCTTTGATATTTGAAATGCATTGCAAAGTGGTTCTTGTAGAAAACTTTGCCAAGTATTAAACAAATATAATTCAATGGTCGTAGGGGGCAGTAGTTGTTTTTTGTTGAATACTTGCCGACGACTTTACCTATTGTATAGGTTTTAGTGCGGAAGATTGGATTACTTAATCCACCATATTTCATTATTAGTTTTATGGTCTTCCGTCAAGTGGTGTCGCCCCTCTTTCATGATGTTTCTGGCTTCATGTTGAAGTCGACACGTAGTCGGAGTGCATTTTAAACTGGAACCCAGAGATGGCGCTGAATTCATACCTCAGTGTTTGTCTCAGGGATTTCCAATTAGGATGAAAGGATTTTTCGATTCAATTGGGTCGAACTAGCCTTCGCTGATGATTGGCAATGACCATGAAACCGGTACGGAGGTGTTCCCCCAATTAAATCGAAATATAATTTCAGCTTTGATATTTGAAATGCATTGCAAAGTGGTTCTTGTAGAAAACTTTGCCAAGTATTAAACAAATATAATTCAATGGTCGTAGGGGGCAGTAGTTGTTTTTTGTTGAATACTTGCCGACGACTTTACCTATTGTATAGGTTTTATTGCGGAAGATTGGATTACTTAATCCACCATATTTCATTATTAGTTTTATGGTCTTCCGTCAAGTGGTGTCGCCCCTCTTTCATGATGTTTCTGGCTTCATGTTGAAGTCGACACGTAGTCGGAGTGCATTTTAAACTGGAACCCAGAGATGGCGCTGAATTCATACCTCAGTGTTTGTCTCAGGGATTTCCAATTAGGATGAAAGGATTTTTCGATTCAATTGGGTCGAACTAGCCTTCGCTGATGATTGGCAATGACCATGAAACCGGTACGGAGGTGTTCCCCCAATTAAATCGAAAAATAATTTCAGCTTTGATATTTGAAATGCATTGCAAAGTGGTTCTTGTAGAAAACTTTGCCAAGTATTAAACAAATATAATTCAATGGTCGTAGGGGGCAGTCGTTGTTTTTTGTTGAATACTTGCCGACGACTTTACCTATTGTATAGGTTTTATTGCGGAAGATTGGATTACGTAATCCACCATATTTCATTATTAGATTATTTAAACCTCCCAACACGTTTACACTCTACATTGTCTGGAAATTGGTTTCTCTTATCCAATAATGAAGGTCCTGGGACCAATAGTGCTTGGTATATATTTGTTAACACTGCCATTATTATGGCACCAATAAAAGAGTTGAATGAGAAAGTTGGTATTGTCAGATTGAAACTTGAATTTGAGCATTGAATGCCATTCGTCTTTTGAAATCTGTAGGTCTGAGTCTTTGGTGTGAATATAATTCGAAATGATGATATCTGTACTGTTTGACAATTTTCTGCACCTAAATCTTACTGACCTCAACACACCGCCTATGCACGAACCGAACTAAGAGAGTAACTACACTTATGCAATATACCTCAGTTTTTCCGTGAGTAGTTCGCATTCTGATTTCTGGAAGAGGATTACGATCTAGAAAAGTGCTGCGCATAGAACCGCTCTACAACTCGGTTATATTTTACATAAATGAAAAATTAGAAGCATATGTTGGGTGTGAAGGTAAATGGCATTTCAATAACAAACTAACATCAATATCACGACTTTATTTTCAACATCAACTTATTGTCTCAAAAGGTGAGTCAATCAGTTAAATCAAATAATAGTGTTCATCGATGACTTCAATTATCACGACTCAGTGTCTTTACAACTACATACTCTGATATACCGTTCGATGGGAAATTAAAAAGGCTGTGAGTTGAACAATACGAACAAGGGGTTGCAATTTGAAAATTTAAGGTTAGGCGTGGTTTCTCGGGGGTCGTTTGTCACAGGGTAGATTCTACTATGCCTATATCCCAGCCAACAATTCAGCATGATTCTGGCCCAGAATATGTTGGCCAGCAAGACTCCTGTAACAAGCGGCTTATTTTTTCCCTGTATGCCTGCTGTCGTTGTAATCAGAACTTTTCTGTTGTATTCTTTTGAAATATCTGTTCTGGAACGTTAGGAACATGATTATAAAATCAAGTTCATGAATTTCATATCTAGATCACAAATATTATTCTTCGAAAGAACAAACTACAAATGAAGCAATATGCCAATACGAGGGTGCCCACCAACCTGGAAAACATGTAAAACCTGGAAAAGTCAGGAAATTGATTAATGTGTCCTGGAAGTCAGGGAAAAACGCTAAAAAATGCCCAAAGTCAGGGAAAGTCAGGGAATTCTATTTCCAGCTACCTAGGGAAATATGTAAATCTTGGCATCAATGTCAAATCCATTTCACCACTTCTGTGGTTCGAGAACACAATGGCGGTAACAGCGTTATATATTTTGATTTAATTGAAAATATGAACAAGATGTCAGATGTGGAATCATCTGCGACTGAAAGGTAAACTTAAGTCGCCATTTCCCAGCGTTATATATATACAGTGAGGGGCAATATTATGGAATAAATTCATTTTTACGAGAATAGGCAACTTTTGAGACAAATCCCGAAACACGTCGATTTTTATTTCCAAATTATGATTTTGTGGCAGATATGTCATACTAGTGACGTCATCCATCTTTGCGTGATGACGTAATCGATGATTTTTTTAAATGAGAATAGGGGTCGTGTGATAGCTCATTTGAAAGGTTATTCAATTCTCTATGCAGTGATATGAACATTAACATAATTATTTATACAGGGTGGCCAAAAAAATATTTAATTTGTAAATGAAATTAATTGTCACAAAAAGAAGTATTATCATTTATTTAATACAAAATTACATTGTACTACTGTCGGAAAACAGAAAAACAAATTAGTTGACAAATAAAAATTGCTTTTCGCTTAAATTAAATGTTCAAATTGCCACCCACCTGCCTCTTGGCAGTAATTGAACGGACGAATACATTCTTCTTGAACATTGTGGATCATTTCTGGAGTTGAATTACGAATTTCCAATGTAATGCTATTTGTCATATCTTGGAAATGTGTGGTCTATCGGCGATCTGGATCATCCTCATTGATTTTGTCTACTATTGAAACACTTGAAACAGTTTATAAATAAATGTTTAGAACTGCTGTGCTTTCTACTACTATGAAGAAACAAAAATAAATTCCGATATTAGGCAAATAAATAATGAGAACTAAAAAGATAGCAAAAAGTATAGTTTTTACAAATCGAGTTGGCTTGGGTCAAATGTAAGTCAGTTCTTGACATTTTCTCATAAGGACTAGTTTATTTCATGAAATAAATAAATAATGGCCCCATTAACTGAAACACAAAGAATCGAAGTATTAATTATGGTTGGATATGGAGATAGAACCAGAACACAACAAGAAGTATGTAATTTATTTACCATAAAATATCCTAATACGCCTATCACACAATCCACTGTTAGTAAAATTGAGAAGAAATTTAGAGAAACTGGACACGTGAAACATGTTGCAAATGCTGGTCGTCCACCAATGAATGAGGATGTGAAACTGTCTGTATTATTAAGTGTGGCAGAGAATCCTCAAATTAATTCTAGGCAAATTGCAGCTGATACAAACATTTCTAAAAGGTCTGTTTTACGTGTGCTGAAAAAAGAGAAATATCATCCGTATAAAATTCATAATGTCCACGAAATCAATGAGGATGATCCAGATCGCCGAATGCAGTTTTGTGAAGTAATGCAAGATTTATGTAATCAAAATCCACGCTTCATTCGTGAAATCCTTTTTTCTGATGAAGCAACCTTCTGTTTAAATGGAACAGTGAATCGGCAAAACTGCAGATATTGGAGTCAAGATAATCCCCATTGGATGACTGCGGTACACACTCAGCACCCTCAAAAACTAAACGTGTGGGCAGGGATAGTCGAGGATAGAATTATAGGTCCTTTTTTCTTCGATGGGTCTCTTACGGGGCAAATATATCTTGATATTTTACAAAATGAACTTATACCCGCCCTTACAGACATGTTTCCAAATGAAAATGATCGTAATTCGCCAAATGAAAACATATGGTTTCAGCAAGACGGTGCACCTCCGCACTTTGCACGTCCTGTTCGTGATTTTTTAAACAGATGTTTCCCTAGGAGATGGATTGGTCGACGAGGAACAATAGAGTGGCCCGCAAGATCTCCAGATCTTACACCACTTGATTTTTTCCTATGGGGTTACTTAAAATCAAAAGTTTACATCGATAGACCACAGAATTTACAAGATTTAAGAAATAGAATTAGATTGGAAATTCGTAATATACCTCCAGAAATGATCCACAATGTTCAAGAAGAATGTATTCGTCGGTTCCATTACTGCCAAGAGGCCGGTGGGTGGCAATTTGAACATTTAATTTAAGCGAAAAGCAATTTTTATTTGTCAAATAATTTTTTTTTCTGTTTTCCGACAGTAGTACAATGTAATTTTGTATTTAATAAATGATAATACTTCTTTTTGTGACAATTAATTCCATTTACAAATTAAATATTTTTTTGGCCACCCTGTATAAATAATTATGTTGATGTTCATATCACTGAATAGAGAATTGAATAACCTTTTAAATGAGCTATCACACGACCCCTATTCTCATTTAAAAAAATCATCGATTACGTCATCACGCAAAGATGGATGACGTCACTAGTATGACATATCTGCCACAAAATCATAATTTGGAAATGAAAATCGACGTGTTTCGGGATTTGTCTCAAAAGTTGCCTATTCTCGTAAAACTGAATTTATTCCATAATATTGCCCGTCACTGTATATATATATACATACCTAATATTGACATGTGGAATATTTTACTTATTTCAATAAATTTGATAGGCATAATCGATAATTAACCTACAATTATTCCCACTGGAAAATTGAAATGATCTTTCACAGAAGAAATAACTTTCATTTTTATTCCATTCATTTTTTTAATGATAAGAAATTATGATCACTTCACTCAATTATTCATAAATAAGGCTCAAGAGTCTTTTTGGACAGTGAAGGTTTTTTCAACATATCCGTTACCGACTGGTCAAGGAAAACTTGAAATCAAGACCTGGAATAGGGTAAGGTTGCTTAAGTCGTACCCACTAAGGAAAAATTACTGTAGTCATCAAAATAATGAAAATGAAACAAAATATTTTGCGTCTACTATATGTTTATTTATTCAGCTATTAACTATCATCAATAAAACTAAAAAATCTTATATCAAACTTGCTATTTGAACATTTTCCAAAAAAGTTACTTTGGTACGATTAAGGCACCCAATTGCCTAATTCGTAACACCTATTGTACACGGTTCACTCAGATGGAGTAGTTTAAAAACGTTTATTGTCTTTTATAAACAGGATAAAAATTTTCTTTCACCATGGTTGCGACACAGTTACATTTTTTAATCTGATACGAACTCAAAAGTATAATTATAACCTTTCTAACCCACACAACTTTCAGCATGCGCTCTCTCCCTGGCTCTGGGAGTCTGGGAACGTCCCGATTGTTCGACTGCTCGGCCCAGTGTTGCCAATGTTTGCCTATAGTGGCCGTGGCTACTACCCCGACATAGGTAATTCTATAACACTCCCCCCCTCAAAAGTGTCGCAACCAATTAAAATCACGATGAGTACCATAAAAGAAATAAATACAAACATCATTATGAGTACTGCGACTAACAAAGCAGAAATATCAAATTATTAAAACAGGGAAAATACATGGTAACTCAAATTGAAAATCCAATTCATTTTGTTTTCAGAATTCAAGAAACTAAATGCTTTCTAATACAATCAATTTTGTGAAAATGGGTGACATCATTATGTTTAAAAAATACACAACAAAAAATATAGTTCAATCGCATGTCGCACAAACAGTCTTTGGTCGATGACGCTTCTCCATTCGTGACGGCGTCCCTCTGGAAGGTGTCCAATTAGTCTTAGGTCGACGTTGCCTCTTCACTGGCGGCGATATCATTCTAGGAGGTTTCACAGATGTGGTGGAATCCTTCACATGGGGTTGTTCCTCGCAACAAGTACATGTTTGACGATTTCGTCGTAATCGGAATGGCCTCCTACTAAGCAAAGTAGGAATAATTACTTGGCTCGGGACCTTCGCTGCGGCTGTAGAAGTTTGATTCTCGTCAAAATCTATAGCGAGGTTAGAATCAAAGATTTCATTGTCCTTGTCCAAGGATACATTTTTTAGAGATACATTAGTTTTCAACGTCTCTTCATTTGTATAAAAAGTCTGATTCATCATATCTTCATCGGAGCTATCCAGCAGCCGAATAGGGCACCAGTTATCCAACTCAGTGTTCTGTTCAACAGGATTCACATCTGATAAGTCTTCGAGCACTTCTGGCTCAGGTGATGCCAAATTTGATCGGTCTTGGGTAAAAGATGATGCTGGAGATCGGAAAGAACCTCTCCCTTTACTTCAGTAACTTCAAAGGGACCGGACTAAACAGGAGCGCAAATGCATGTCTCGACTGCCTGTTGTCACGAACCATAACTTTATCTCCAATTCTGAATTTAACAGGAATTGGTCGTGTTGGGGCAAATTTTCTTTGGTATCGCGCTTGATGGTGTCTAATACATTCATCTCTCCTCTGTCTATTTTCTGAATCATCATATTTAGGTTGTAGTGAATCAGGTAATTGCCAATCTCCAGGATGGAGGATGGAGGATATGGACCCAAGACATCTATACTCAACATTTCCCAAGGTCTCATAGGAGTATGAGGATGGAGTGGGGATTTTTTCTGTGCTTTGGTTTTTACAGCTATACAAATTGAACAATTACGGATGTATTGTCCTACGGTTTTTTGCAAATTTGGCCAATGATATCTTTGACTTATCGACCTAATCGTTTCATCTCGCCCTGGATGAGCTGATTCAATAGTATCATGAAACTGATGTATAACATTAGTTATAACATGTTCTGGGACAATACGTTTATGTCCATTAGGTGTTTCGAACCATAAAAGTCCGTCAACAACATTATGATTGCGTTTAAAAGATTTTTCTGAAAGGGAAAATGAATCATCATCACCAATTAGATGCCAATGATGTATTTTTTGTTGAATGTCCTGACATTTCTTTTGTTCTTGAACGATGTGACTAAACAAGTCAAATTGTGTTAGGATTTGATTTACCGATCCAAGTGGAGTCGACGTTTTGCAAACATTTGAGGTAGGAATGTAAAGCCGTTCTAGATTATTGGGTAATTCATGAGGTTCTCCAGTACTACGGGATAACAAATCGGGTAATTCATTATTTTTTCCTGCAACATGTAAAATTTTGAAGGAACATTCCTGCAGTAATAATGACCATCGAGTAAGTTTGGTTTTTGCATCTTTATTTTTGTCTAGCCATAATAGTGCTCTATAATCTGATCGCAAGATGAATGGTTGATCTTGTAGGTAATGTCTGAATCGTTTTGTAGCCCATACTATTGCAAGGCATTCTTTCTCATTGATATGATAATGGGTTTCCGTTTTTGTAAAAGTCGCACTAGCATATGAAATAATATTTTACTCTCACCAGGACCTTCTTGGTACAATACGCATCCCATTCCTGTCACTAGAATCTGTTAGCAAAAGAAAAATCTGGACGATGCAAAATTAAAGGTTTTGATACTACTGACTTCAATCTATTAAAAGCTTACAGCTTGTTCCTCATTTATATCTCACATTTTTATGTAATAATCGTGTTAAAGGAATAGTTAACTCTGCCATATTTGTGACATATTCACGCAACCAATTACACGTCCCCAAAAATGATGGTAACTGCTTTTTTGTTCTAGGTTCAGAATAGTTGAAAATTGTTTCAATATGTTTCGTTTGCGGGAGGTTTTTGTATTCAAAGATATGGTGGCCTAAATAGTCAAGATCTTCAGAGGCAATTTGAGATTTAGATGGAGAAAGACTGAGGTTATGTAGGCGTAATCGCTAAACTAAGGTGCTTCAGGTGACTGATAAAATGTGGACTGTAAATAATTATATCATCAACATATACTTGAACGAATTTATGTAAGTACCCAGTTAGTATCTCATGTGTCATCAGCCTCTGAAAAGTAAATGGCGCATTTTTCAATCCGAATGGCATAACATTGAAATGTTATAAAGCGCCATCTGAAGTGTGGAATGCAGTATATTTTTTCGAATCAGGGGACAGTTTCACCTGCCAATAACCACTTTTTAAACAAAAAATCCAAGTTCTTTTAACGTATCAAATATTTTTGGTAAATGTGATGGCTCATCAAGAGTAATTGCATTTATTGCTCGAAAATCTATACAGAATCTAGGTTTGGGTCCTTGTTTATTCACTAAAACAATGGGAGATGAATATTCAGAGTCACTTGATTCAATAACCCCGGCTTGCAACATTTCTTGTATTTGTGAATACAAAACATCTTTAATTTAAGGAGAAATTGGATAAGGACGTTGTTGAATTATTTTTTCTCCCTTTAGACGGATGGTGTGCAAGGTAGTATTAGTAGTAGACTGTAAAATATTTTCAGAAAATAAATCCGTAAACTCATTAAAAAGTGAGGTCAAATCGTTTTTATATTTTTCTGGAAATTCAAGATCTGTAGGTACCGGTAATTTGATTCTCGGATTTATTGAAAAACTTTGCCAATAAAAAGTTTTACGATTTTTATGGCCTACGTGTGCACAATTACGGGGATAGTCTAAAATAACATCATTTTCATCCAAAAAAAGGAGCACCCAGTATAACTTCTTCATGGAGTTCCGATATAACTTGAGAAGGGGATTGAAATTCAACGTTTTCAATAGTAAAATTTGAAGATAATGTTCCTGATGAAGTAACAGTAGTTGGACCCGCAAGCAAATAAAATATTTCGAGGACAAGTTACTCCCGAACATTTTTCAATTAGACTTTGAGGTAAAACTGATGTTCTGATTATATTAACTGCAGCTCCCGAATCAATCAAGGAAGATACAACTTTGTCAGCAATACATAAAATAAGTCGTGGTAAAAAGGAAACAGAACTAGTATAGCATTAACAGTTTGAAGTTTGAGAAAAGCGGTAAAATTTTCCGTAAAGTCTGATAAAAATCTAAAATCATTCTTGGAGATTACAGAAACAGGGTTAGGGTGGTATTAATTGTTCTTCTAATTTAGGGCTTAGTGATCGAGCTGGGCCGATCTCCGCTGGCCAGTCCTGTTGGCTGCTGGCCCTCTGAGAGTTGTCCGAATTATAAGGGTTTTGCAGGCAATCCCGATGAAAGTGCATTTCCTGACAATATCCCTTCGGTTTTCACGATTATATTTCTTGAATGATTTACTTCTACGCCACTGGCATTTTGTTTTTTTCTCAAATAAGGAGGCACATAAAATTGATTTTGCTGAGTTTCTTTTCTATCGATTTCCACTTGGTGTAACAGTGGTCACTGTTATATGTTTTCAGCGCACCCTGTATTATAAATCGGTCTTTTAAAATTTAAGGAATCATATGTGCGTGTCTGAATTCAGTGTGAGTGTGAGATAAGAATTTATACCTACGCTCGAACCGGGGAAAAATTGTTTTTACATATAGAAAGGTCGCTCTGGGTTGATAAATTTAATGGCTTATGACATTACATAGGGTAGTCTGAGACGTCGTGCCTAGAAACAAAATGTTAAGAAAGGGCATTCGGTGTTGTGAAGTGCAAGTGATCGCTTGGGTTTGGGAGGACCACCCACCCGCGAGGGTGTAGGCAAATATGCCACTCTCAAGAATGGCACTAAAACAGGTATGAATTTTTCGTAGGCCGACATGTGCATTTGTTAACTGCGTATAATTTTTTCTCAAGACAAATAATAAGAGTAATAATAGTTCCGTTAAAAGCTGGGCGTGGTTGGTCCATTAATTTTAAAGCAATGATAGTTTGAATAGAGATATGGGGTGTTCACTGAGTTATTCAATATAAGCTTGAGGCATTTAAATAAGTTCCAGGTAAATGATAATAATTATTACTTAAAACTGGGTGTTCGTCATTTTAAATTGAGGATAGCTTTATTATAATTCTGAGGGAGTTATGAGGGCGAATACTACAGAATAATAATAATAATAGTTTAAATTTGGCCATAATTTTTGTTGTAATTATAATAGTAGTGAGTTAATTTGAAAAGTATAGCTGTTGATTTATTATCGGGAATGTTGTTGAAAGGGTTGTTGGCTTTTTAGAAAAATGCTTGTTTAACTGTAGAGCGATCTTTCATGTTTTGAGAGGGTGACCAATTTTATTCAACTATATATTTTATTTTTCTTGCACTTAGTTGCATATACGGAGTGTATGAATTCTTACAGTTGGTAGATTTTACAAATTTTTACAAATTATACATTTTTATTTTTATATTTTACACATTTTCGTTTATATTTTCGTTACTATTTTCCACAATTTTTTTGCTTTGGTGAATAAAGCTGGTTGGTGGAACTTTGCTTCTTAATATTACTTGCCCCTTCAACCCCTCATACAAAGTCCACGCATTTGAGAAGCCGTGGCCGAACCTACAAATCTACATCTTTGCCTTCGAGGACGATGATGAACTTACGAAAAACAGTAGAGCTGTGAATTGTAAGGTTGAGCATTTTTGGTTTTGGGGTGGCTATCCCCTTTAGCCTAAATCCGGGTGATCCAGAGCGGATTCAAAACTATACTCTGGGTCTGGTGGCAGCAAAAGTATTTAACATCTATACTTTAATTTAATTTCAATAAAAAAATACTTCCTAGGGTGGGCGACTGAGAAGCGGTTGTTTGCTTTGGTCAGTTTGAAACTGAATCAAAGATATCGTCGGCTAAACACCCTAGCGATTTATTACAGTGGTGGCAGCGGTGGGATGTTCTTTTTGACGGGGTTGAAGAAGGGTGGGATGTTCTTTTTGACGGGGTTGAAGAAGGGTGGGATGTTCTTTTTGACGGGGTACGTTGAAAAAGGGTTGGATGTTTCTTTTTGACGGGGTACGTTGAAAAGGGCTGGAATATTCTTTTTGAGGGGGTTAAACGAAGGAAGTCGAAAAAATTTTAAATTTCTTTCGGTTGAAAATTGAGGAATAAAGTGATGTTGTTTTGAGAGGTTAGAGAAGGAGGTCGAAAAACAAATTATTAATTGAACAATAACTTTTTACGTTGTGAACCAGAGACACAAGGTGTGATACTCCTTTAGAGCGAAACAGAAAGGTTAAAGAAGGAGGTCGGGAAAAATTAGTAAAAATTGGTTGAAAATTGAGAAATGATAAGATGTTCTCTTTGAAACGGTTGAAAAAGTATGTGAGGTGTTCTTTTAGAGGAGGTTAAAGAAGGAGGTAGGAATTATTTATTAGTTTTCAAACGTGTATTGCAATGCGAGATTTTCAAATAATTTTTGTTTTATGAATAACTCCTAATGTATTCGAGTGTCTACTGGTAACATTTTTCATAAAAATGGATAAATTTTGATTTTTGAAAATTATTTTGTTCAAATCAAATTAACATAGTTAGGTAGTTAGCAAATCGATGAGTCGCGATTACAATTTTTTTTAAGCTTCAAGAAGGTTGACTATGAACCTGCTTTCATATATTTTGTTAAAAAATATTGTTGATAAAATAAAACTGGAACTGAGAACTGAGTGCTGGAAAGAATGGGCATTTTGAAATGACTGCTAAACCGATTTTTTTAATAAAAAGTGATTTGAATGCTTTTTGAAATTTAACGTAGATTTCTTTTTTTTTTATTATTTTTTTTATTCATTATTTCTTGAAACGAAAACTTCAGTTGAATTTTAATTTTTGAACAAATACTTGAATTCATTTTTAGAATTTGAGACGAAGCTTTTTGGCATTTATACCTAGGGGGTTTCAACTGAGTTCTGAAGGTTTTGCTCGGAAAAATATACGAATTGGATAATAGGGAATATTTTTATATAAAGGAAAAACTGATCGATTTGAGAACTGGATTAGGGATTTTCAGATTAGTTTCGTCGGAGATGAAGCCAAAATAAAGGTTGGTAGGTTACACGCTTTATCGCTATATTCTTTTTCTGTGCATGCGAAAAGGTCACCCTCATTACTAACCCAGGAAAATTTACTATGAAATCAATTATATGAGTTGACGATGCAGTTATGAAATTGAATTTTGGACACATTGAGTGTTCGCAGGAGAAAATAATAACAGGAGTGCAACCAGGAACCAGTGAAGATGAATGGAAATATTCGCATTGAATTTCAAATTTCAGGAAGCAGTGACGACAAACCAGGACATTATAGGGGATGGAGGAATGTTTATTTTGATTTCCAAGCGACTTTGATTATGGATTGATAATGATCGACTTTTATTTTGTTTGTGGAATTTTTGGCAGTAACGATGTTTTATTTTCTTTGTCGAAGGATTTTGAGTTTTGATCTTACAGGAGAAATTGACGATGCTAGTATATTGAAAATTGAGAATTTTGAGTCAGAAAATTGATATGATGGATTTGTGTGATTTTGAGGATAAAGGCTTTGTAGTTGAAAAGCTATTAGGTGGATACACATGTCGGCCCTACAAGAAGGGGGCCTGTCAATAGAGGCTGTTGGAGAATGAGCAGGAGTAGCTGGAAGTAGGTGGAGGATGAGAGTGGTCCTCACGATGAGGGGTAGATAGAAGAAGAACGTGGAGCGACTGCGGAGAATATATGGAAGAAAGAGTATTTGTCGGCTGTAATTCAATGTTCGTCGGGGTATGTGCCCGGAAAGTAGTTGTTCCTTGTCGAATATGAATTTCTTTCAGTATAGGGGTGTTGATCTGTATAGGAAGCAGAATGAAGTTTCATTAGACGAGAGGTTCGAGGATGAACCAACAGTGAGAGGTTCCATGTGAGGAGACCCATTATCTGCTTAGAGGGAGCAGATTGTAGTGGTCTGAGGATGGACAGAAGAGAGAGGCTCGATAGGAGAAAGGGCGTTGTCTGTTCAGAATGAACGGATTATTGTGTGTTTTTTTGGTCCGAGAGTAGACCAAAGTGAGAGAGAGAAATATAATGTTAGCCGTTGCATGCTCAGTGCGAGAAAGAGAGAGAGAGGGATAGAGCATATTGTAGCGGTTTTCATGGTCTGAGAATGGACAAAATAGAGAGGCTTGAGAGAAGAAGGAGCGTTGTCTCTTCAGAAGGCGCAGATTTTGGTGTTTTTTTGTTCTGAACATAAAGAGAGAGAGAGAGTGAGAGGTTCCAGTGGAGGAGAGCCATTATAGGCTCAGAGAAAGCAGATCGCAGTGACGAGTGTTTAGTTCCGAGGTGGAAACCAAAATGAGAGACATGCGAAAAGGGTGTCGTTGTCTGCTTTGAGACAACGAGTTATCCGACAGTGGTTTGAGGATAGAGACCGTGAGAGAAGTGATAGAACGGTAGTTTCTACGAGTTATTTACGGACGATATATGACATGCGGTGTGAATGCGTTTTTTTGGCGCCATTGTATGAGTCTTACATGTTTTTAGGCTCAGTAGTGAGGGGCCGCAGAATACTCCTACCAGGGTTAGGCACCAGCTGGTGAGTAAAAGTCTCACAACTTGGGAGCCCGTTTTTTTGCAATGTCTTCGTATGATGACTGCAGATAAACCAAAGGATCGTTTACCGAAGTGCTGAATGATATTTTCTGAATATGTGTTTTGTAGGTGATGCAAAGTGAGATGTTCGATGTGTAAGACAATATATGTTCTCAACGAATGAGTGCTTTGGTCGAGAACTTGAGATTAGTTGGAAGGTTTTCCGGAGCTGAAGATTTAAATTTTCTTTATATTTTGTTTCGAGCAATATTTTTTCGATATTGTTGAAGGGGTTGAAGCACCTTTAAGCTTTTCTAAAAAAAAAAAAATATTTATAATTCTATTGGCTATCTGATAGGACCGCAGATAGGCACTAGATTAGGGATGAATGGATTGGTAGAATGTTGATATTTATGGAAGATTTGTTTCGATACTTATTTTAAAATTACTATTATTTTTTTTAATAAGAGGCACTGACGAGATGTTTTTTGGTAATGATATATATATGTATACACCTTTTTTGAAATTATTTCCAATTTCTTTTATTGTTATTGATGTTATCATATTTTATGTTTTGAATTTTACTGAATTTTATGTATGTATTCTTATTCATGGGTGATTGACGGCTGAATGCTTAGTATTATAGAGGTATTGATTTGTATTTTTTTGTAATTTTTTAATGATATTTTGCTTATTCTTAAATCTAACTATCGATTAGATTTTATATTTTCGGTAATTGGTTATGGACTTGAATTTTTGTTATCATATGGACTAATTTTTGGATAAACAATTGAACTTCAATCGAAGTGTAATTCTAATAGTGCGCGACCTGGGTAATCAATTTTAAGACATTTGCGCAAGTGGAATGGGCAATTGAAGCTGCGACGGAGTTGGCGAATGGAGTTGCAGTGGGGCTTTGAGTAGGTGAATCACTTGTCCGATTTAGTAACTTTCTCATAGTTGGCTGAAGTAAATTGATATATAGGAAGCAGTTGAGGAGTTGGTCCAGTTAGGTGCCGATTAGCAGTGAAGCCGATGGATGAACGTAATTGGGTCCTTGTATGAGCTAAAGTTAAAGAGTTCAGAGGAGAATAATGTATGTGTGTTCACAGTCAAAGGTGAACCTTGAAAGCAGTGAATGGCGCCCAGTATGGATATACGAGATTTTGTTCAACCCGTAGCTGGTGATATTTGCTGTACTCCAAAATGTCAATCTGTCAGCCAAATGAGTAGTTACTGTTGCAATGTTGGACAATGCCGAACCGATCAGAGCCTCGATCAACATCAGTGAAATTCGGTAGTGAAGACTGAAGTCATTTTGTTTCAACCGATGTGAACGGGTCCGTACTGAACACTGTGTGCTAGAGTTAGGTGGTAGTAGATATAAGACTTAGTGATAGACATACGAACCTCTAGAAATAAAAAGGGTCAGAACCGGACTTAGTTTTGGGTCCCGAAATATTTTAAATGGGATTTAGTGGGCTATACATTTTGTTTTGGTTTTTTGAATTTGATGGGATTATTTTTTATTTTGATACCGGTCCAGATCGTTATTGGGAAAAAGTTAAGGCTAGATGCAGCCTTGAACTTTTTTCAATGAGGGGAGTATTGTAACAGTGGTCACTGTTATATGTTTTCAGCGCACCCTGTATTATAAATCGGTCTTTTAAAATTTAAGGAATCATATGTGCGTGTCTGAATTCAGTGTGAGTGTGAGATAAGAATTTATACCTACGCTCGAACCGGGGAAAAATTGTTTTTACATATAGAAAGGTCGCTCTGGGTTGATAAATTTAATGGCTTATGACATTAGATAGGGTAGTCTGAGACGTCGTGCCTAGAAACAAAATGTTAAGAAAGGGCATTCGGTGTTGTGAAGTGCAAGTGATCGCTTGGGTTTGGGAGGACCACCCACCCGCGAGGGTGTAGGCAAATATGCCACTCTCAAGAATGGCACTAAAACAGGTATGAATTTTTCGTAGGCCGACATGTGCATTTGTTAACTGCGTATAATTTTTTCTCAAGACAAATAATAAGAGTAATAATAGTTCCGTTAAAAGCTGGGCGTGGTTGGTCCATTAATTTTAAAGCAATGATAGTTTGAATAGAGATATGGGGTGTTCACTGAGTTATTCAATATAAGCTTGAGGCATTTAAATAAGTTCCAGGTAAATGATAATAATTATTACTTAAAACTGGGTGTTCGTCATTTTAAATTGAGGATAGCTTTATTATAATTCTGAGGGAGTTATGAGGGCGAATACTACAGAATAATAATAATAATAGTTTAGATTTGGCCATAATTTTTGTTGTAATTATAATAGTAGTGAGTTAATTTGAAAAGTATAGCTGTTGATTTATTATCGGGAATGTTGTTGAAAGGGTTGTTGGCTTTTTAGAAAAATGCTTGTTTAACTGTAGAGCGATCTTTCATGTTTTGAGAGGGTGACCAATTTTATTCAACTATATATTTTATTTTTCTTGCACTTAGTTGCATATACGGAGTGTATGAATTCTTACAGTTGGTAGATTTTACAAATTTTTACAAATTATACATTTTTATTTTTATATTTTACACATTTTCGTTTATATTTTCGTTACTATTTTCCACAATTTTTTTGCTTTGGTGAATAAAGCTGGTTGGTGGAACTTTGCTTCTCAATATTACTTGCCCCTTCAACCCCTCATACAAAGTCCACGCATTTGAGAAGCCGTGGCCGAACCTACAAATCTACATCTTTGCCTTCGAGGACGATGATGAACTTACGAAAAACAGTAGAGCTGTGAATTGTAAGGTTGAGCATTTTTGGTTTTGGGGTGGCTATCCCCTTTAGCCTAAATCCGGGTGATCCAGAGCGGATTCAAAACTATACTCTGGGTCTGGTGGCAGCAAAAGTATTTAACATCTATACTTTAATTTAATTTCAATAAAAAAATACTTCCTAGGGTGGGCGACTGAGAAGCGGTTGTTTGCTTTGGTCAGTTTGAAACTGAATCAAAGATATCTTCGGCTAAACACCCTAGCGATTTATTACATTGGGAAGCTACACGGACAAGTTCTTCAGTGGTACAAAATTAATTTGGAAATCTTAAACTGGCTCTAAGTTCAGGTCGCAGCTGATTCAAGATTGTTGAGGCTCTAATATTTTCAGGAGTGTTAGGTACTAGCCTTTGGAAAAGACTACATTTTTTTGTTATAAAAGCTTCAGCTGATTCGTTGTCTTTTTGAGTTTCGCCGTATAATTTGGAAGCTATCTGAGCTTAAACCTGATTGGAATTGAATTTGTTCAATAAATCTCTCCTTAAAGTTAACAAAACATAAATTAATAAAACGGTAAGGTTGTGTTGAAACGGTAATCTCATTGCGCTTGTTTGTGGGAACTTAAAGCTGAATGTAAATGATACCCAATACTCCAGGCGAAAAAGGTTGAAATTCGGCGTAGTCTACAACTATATTATCGGCTTTAGATATAAATGAGTATTCAAAATAAGCAGACAAAGCATTCAGCGGCATATTACATTGAATCACCTATAATATTGACCAGGCGGCAACAAATAAACTACTCGACAATATTTTATTTAGCGGCATAAAACCAAAGGTTCGAATTACAATTATATTCTACTCGCATTTACTCGGAAGGAAACCATTCCCTGCGAATTCACCAGTTGAAACAATCCAGAAACGCAAAATAAATCTTTATCTTTGCAAACAAGTGTTTTTTTTTCTAGTTTCAAATATGCCACAAAAAACCCGGACTGATCGCCGAGATTCTATTCGCGGAGAAGGGAGACATAAGGTAGGCAACCAATTCTACCGACTTACCGTACCAAAGGTCACAGTTGATCGGTCAATGAGGGGACAAATATTACCGAGATTCAAAAGGATCAACGACATATTGTAATTTAAATGAAAAGGAATCCCCATTCATAAAGGGTGGGGTTGTTTTGCTATAAGGTTCAGCCCATTTTTTTGCATCACCCCCAATCCGATCAAAAGCAACTTCAAGTCTATAATAGTCCTCTCGAATATTATGCTCTGTGTAAAATGTTGTAGCTATGACAAAAACCTTCCTCTCGAATATTATGCTCTGTGTAAAATATTGTTGTAGCTATGACAAAAACCTTACTGGATCTTCATAATCATATCTAAGGAAAATAAAAGGTGAAATTGGTACTCTATTCGCATGATGATAATTCTCCGACACTGTTTGCAAAGCTTTAAGAAAAGCCTGTGACATATTGTTCACAATTTCTTCTATAGAATGACTTTGTTCAGGGAAATCTCTCAAAAATGGATTTTCTCTACTTTGGTCAATATTGACTTCCTCTTTAGAAACAAATAATGGAGAAAATGGATTTGTTTCAGAATAAACTATATTTGTGGATTCGCACATTTTTCCAAACATGAAAAAACACCGGTATCGTTAACATCAAATCGAACCTCTTTTTGTAACCCGACTTTGTTGGAATTAATGAAAGTCTGCAAATTCTCCATTTCTGACTGGATGGTGAACAAACAAAATTATAGTACTCACTGTTTTTTTTCGAACCCACAACCGACAGGTTTTTCAGTACACATAATGCAATAACACGTTAATAAAAGTTTATCGAGTTACAGTCACCTTGAACAAATGACACTAGTGTTCTTCGAGCCACCACGTTGGGCGCCATGTACACGGTTCACGTGTTTTGTTTTTCAATTCCTAGGTCGTTGGGCGCCAACTAACTTGGACGAAGTAGTTTAAAAATGTACGCCAGCACATAGCTCGTGTACCCATGCTTCACATTTTGTACACTGGATCATGTTTTCTTGAAGATCTTCCTCACATAGATGGCAAAACCACGTTTCTTTCTCTTTTGTTTTTTTATTCTTGTTGCATTTTTCCTGTATCTTAACTTTTTTTGTAGTTTTCTGTATTCCTTTTTCTACAGCTTTTGTGTAAGATCCAGTACAGGTTTCTTCCTTTCGTTTACATCTTTGGCTTCTATATCGTTTTTGTAAGGACTTGAGGTTAATTCCATTGTCGGCTTGATTCCTTTTTTAATTTTTTCGATAATTGTTTTTATACAGGGGATGGGGGATAAAGCATTCAAGTAAGACTTTACATTTTGTTGACAATTAATTCCATCTACCACTGCAGTATTCTTTCCAGGTGTTCCAGTTTGAGGACTAAGTGGTGTTGCAACTCTAGTAGCCTGTGTTAGTTTTGTCGGCGTCGTCACGACTGTGCTGGGTGGTGATGCAACTATTATTGGTGGCGTTACGACTCTGAGTGAAGACGATATTCTGGATGGCGACGAAACTCTGGATGGCGACGCAAGCCTGACCGGTGAAAAGGTAATTTTAGGTCGCGTTGTTGCTTCGGTTGCATCAGCGTATTCTTGGTCGGATTGCTCAATAATATGTATAGATACTACAAAGTCCTCTTCTTTGATTATGTTTCTATCACATGGCCACAAGCCTGTTGCTTTAAAACCATTCAGTAGGTACTATGTCTATACGAACTGATCTAGGGTATGCATTACCAAGGAGTTCTGCAATGTTAGCTTGTTTTATTACACAGCCAGGATTTGAGCGTAACCAAGAAGATGCACTGTTCTTCAGTGATTTATGATTTTGGAAGGTTTATGCACGGTGGATAATGCAGTTTCATCCACATTGTATATTTGGCATGCAGTAACCTTGTGTTTATCTAGTAGGGGAGACTAGGGAGGTTTGATACTGTGGGAGGTATGATACACGTTTAAATTAACCGCCTTAAATATTTTGCCATTACTAGATTTGGCAACAGCTGAGTCCTTGCAAGTGGCCGTTACACTTAATATCAGTTTGTTCTCGTTAGGCGCAAAGATAACCTCTCTGTGACAAAAATTCGTTATTGGTTACATATTTTTTACTATTTGTCAAGGTAAGTGTAAATCTTTTGCTGACAACTGTTTCAGAATATCCTGTTTATTCAAAATATATGTGATGATATATAGATTTAACTTTAATTTATCAAATGATTTAGATTCGCAATATAATTAGAGTTTTTCTAATACGATGTTTTGTAAAATATTCCACATTAGGGAGGCTTGATACACGTTATGTGAGGGAGACCTGATACATGCCTCCCGTAATAGTGACATTTAAAATAATATTCCTTATCACTTCAGATGCCATTCAATTCAATTCATTTATTGATTCTTAGATTATATATGTATAACAAAGAGTTTGGTCGTACAGTGTTTCTTGTAGAAAAAAATAATAAAAAAAAACTTCTGAGAAGAAAAAGAAAAAAAAATAGTAACCATCATACAACGTTTAGCTAAAACCTAGACAGTGAAGTATTTTAGCAAAGCGTTTATCATATCTATAAGACTACATCACATACCTACTAACATCCAGATGGTGTTGAATTTATTCGTTTATCACAAAGGACCGTAGTCTCATGATTTCCATAGTGAATTCACAAATAATTTTGGCCTCGGTCGGGGTGATGTTGGTAAGGCCATCTCTGAGGGTGGTGATATTTTCTAAGAAGCCATATTCAGGATTTAGAGGTTTTAAAATGGGGCAGGTGAAAAATAAATGTTCCAATGACTGGGGTAATTGAAGGTTACAAAGCGAACAAAATTGTTTTAGATCAACATGGTAGTGAATATTCATTCAAATGGAAAAAAAACAAACAGAACAGTAACATCGCCTGAAATAGCTCTTTCACTTACTGAGGGAACGTACACCAGAAGTAGATGCAGCATACTTGTTGAACATCACACACACACTATCAACTTTAGATCATACATACCATATGCTGTAATCTGATTTTGGACAGATTACACATAAGAAGACGCTTGAGGGTATACAATCACTTACTCAGGCCCCGCCAAGGAAAGAGTACAGCTCAAGCAGGAAACCCACAATAACTAAAATTCTAACTGACACATCTTAACATGGATGAAATTAAAGTAAGCATGAAAAGAGGTAGGAATGAAAGAAACAGGGGGCGCAATATAAAAATTATTTTAAAAGAAAAATTGTGGACGATACAGTAAATAAGACAAAAAAAAGGTAAAATGAACAAGAAACAAAAGAATATTGTTGACGAAGATTCTGACACATCGGAGGAGCAAAAATTCGACGGATCATCTGATGAGCTTACTGATATAGATAAACAATATGAGAAAGAAATAGAAGAAGAAAATTTTGTTGCAGGAGTAGTAAATGAAAATAATTACGTGCTAGTATGATTTGCCACAAAAAAGACAATAGCATACTACATTGGCCAAGTCTTACAAAAAGTCGAGGATGAATATTTTATAAATTTTATGCATCGCAAAAAACCTGCTCTCCATTTTGTATATCCTGATGTAAAAAATAAATTTTTTGTGCCCGAGGAAGATATCATTAAACTACCACCACCGAGTTTTGTAGGCGGAACTGCCAGATCTTTAAAAAGTTGAGATTTCCCAATTATTTTTCAAAATAGAATAATTCTGTAAAAGTTTTGCATAGTAGTTTACTTATAACGTTTTCAATAATAAAAAATGTTTTGTAAATAATTTGTTGGGTTTTCTTAGATTTACCCTTACCTACAAAAATTTAAAGTGCTAGATCATTTAGATTATTCAAAATTCAAAACTTGCAGAGGTAAAAGCCGCTCTAAATAAAGTAATGTCTATAATAATTGTAAAAACCTAGTCACGTATCAAACCTCCCACATATTGTATCAAAGCTCCCTCACTATGGGAGGACTGATACACTTTGCATATTTTAGTAAAACAGTTAATAACTCAATGCACATTCTAAACTGACATCTGTAAAGTATCCGAAATTGACTGCAAGTTATTCAGTTGTGTGGGTACCCATTTAGAGAATTTGTACGATGAATATTTTTTTAATAATTTTGGATGGAGTGTTGAGTGTATCAAGCCTCCCTAGTCTCCCCTATTTCTTCATACTTATCAAAAAGCTCATTAACACGCTCTTTATTAAACCCCTTACTTCTTGCCATCGACGTTGCTTCCGGAACACGCAAGGACAACTCAGGATGTTGTTTCATAAATCTGTAAAACCATTTTTCGCCAGCTATTTTCTTTTCCTTATTGAAGCGGTGTGGCAGTTGATATTTCTCAGCAAGTTGGTAAGCAAGCTTTCCCACTTCACTAATACCTATTTAGTCCAAAGAAGCAAGACACCAAATTAATTATATGCCGTGCTAATTCATTTTCCATTTCTGCTGTCATATCATTAGGTCTTCCAAATTTTGTTGTTTTATTCAAACCCTTCATATGACGCCGTAGTGTAGGCTTTGGTATGTTGTATCTTCTACATGCTTCATTGAATCCAATCTCACCATTTCGATGTTTCACTAAGGCTTCGTCCATATCCTCTTGTTTCCAAGTTTTATAAATTCTTTTAATCATATTGAAGAGCTGAAACAAAATTGCCTATAAATCACTGAATAATTTTTATCGATGCCTAAGTCTTACCGGTACGATTCACGAATCATTCACAGGTACGACTTACGCAACGACACCTTCAAAATTTCAAACTACAACTACTGACATAACCTATAACATTTCTACTCTGTTTCAGGCTTAAATAAATGACAAAATACCCAGAAAACAAACTTGAGCAAAGAAGAAATTATTCATCGTATATTTTGTTCTACACTGGCTTACAAATGAGCAAGAAATTTTAATGAAAACGGCAATAAAAACTTACCTACTTTTGGATAATGTCTCTATATCACGAACGTCGGTGGGCTGCACTTGTGTTTTGTTTACTGGCACGACAAAACAGTTTAATATCGGCCAACTAGATGACACTTTATGTAAACGTATTGCTAGAGTACGACTTAGGCTGTGGTACGGCTTAAGCAGCTTTATCCTACCTGGAAAATTCAGGAAATTTTATTTTCTCCACGATCATCACAGAATTTGCGAATTCTGAAATGAAATTTAATTACAGAATGCTGGAATTCTCTCTCTTGAGATTGAAGAAATATTCTGCAACACCTCTGCCCCCATGCAATTCAAATGTATTTACATTCTCTCTCTTGTAATAGAATAATATTCTCATACTGGTTAGCAATAACATTAGCTTTGACGCAGTTGATTGTCACCGTAGTGGCAAATTTCACTAATGTCAAAATTATTGCTGTCACGTTTTCATTCGAAAATATAAAAAGTATTATGAATGTATCCAGTGATTCAGAATCAGAGTGTGAAAATACACCACCTGAAATTACAAAGAGGATAAATAATATACTGGAAAGTTTACTACCAAAAAAATCAAAGAATGAGTATGAAAAATATTAATGCCGTTAATATAATATTTATCAAACATATTTTAAAGAGAGGCTGGATGGCTCAGATGGTATATTGGCATAGTAGACAAGAGGTTGTGGGTTAGTCCAGGATTAGTCCTTTCTGATAAACGGTGTTTTTAAATAATAGTTATTATTTCGTGTGGAAATTATCTTTTGTACGTTTCCATTTAAAAATATTTTAAAATTTTTGATCGTGGAGAAAGTATGGTCTGCTACTCGGTTAGAATGAAAATTTGTGATGCTCGTGGTTCCTCCCGCTCGCCTTCGGCTCGTGCTCGGAACTTTCCACTCGCATCGAATTTTCATTCTAACCTTGTTACAGAATATACTATTATAGAATTGGTGGGCACCCTGGACATTGTTTTCATTTAATTTAATTTATTATTATATAGGTTCATATAGGTTTGAGTACCTCATGCTTCCCATCTTATGAAATAATGATAATAATAACTCCCTTATGAACTCATAGAGTGTATCCAAAGGCATAGCCTGAGCGGCAAAGGACTGGTTGGTTTGAAGCTGACGGGTCAGATGCAGGGTTTACCCGTGAGGGTGTTCCTTAACACTGAGACCTGCTGGGGTCTATTGTATTATTCTGTTGTCCGTGGTTCCTAGTTAAATAGGGTTAACTCCATTATAAACTCATTGGGTGTATCCAAAGGCATAGCCTGCGTGGCAAAGTTCTGATATTATTATTGTGTTGTGAAATACGTATTTTAAATCATTTATTGGACGAGTTTATGGTTCAGCAATTACATTAAGATTGAATAAATTCTTATTTTCATTTTCAAAGTAAAAAGTATTGTTACGAGATTGATAAAAATCCCCTAGCTACGCCGCTGAGTGCCGACTATAAAACGTAACTCATTTGCATAACAAATGAGCGGACGC
This sequence comes from Chrysolina americana, assembly GCA_958502065.1. Taxonomy (NCBI): domain Eukaryota; kingdom Metazoa; phylum Arthropoda; class Insecta; order Coleoptera; family Chrysomelidae; genus Chrysolina; species Chrysolina americana. The sequence continues at coordinate 38,481,516 of OY293420.1, forward strand.
CGACTTCAGTTATTATTTCATCTTCTCAGGACTGTTTCTTTGAATGCTTTTTTTCTGTAGTGAGTAATCACGGAAACATCCCAAAAAGTCTGGCCTAGACGAATTGAGACGAAGTTTTATGAAGAAGTGATAAGGAAGTTAAGAAGTTTTATGAAGAAGTTAAGAAGTTTATGAAAAAGTGATAAGGAAGTTAAGAAGTCTTTGAAGTAGTTAATAAGTGTTTGGAATATTTAGCTAGTTGAAGAGTACCAAGTGTTTTATTAGTTAGTGGAGTCGTTGTATTTTTATAGCGAAGGTAATAAAAACAGTTAAGTAGTGTGCTCGGCGTATTATTCAGTAATATCGTAACAGTATAAATGAACGGTACGTAACTGAACTCCGATCGACTTACTAGTGTTTTGTGTCATTATTACTTAATTATCAATTTACACTTTTCATACTTTAGATATCTATTGTCTATACTCATCAACATTGAAAAATTATTTGATTTTGAAAATACATTTAAATAAGTAAATAGGTACATCAGATTCACTCCAAAATGCTCTAGATTTTCATTCATTTCAAATAGCACCCTAACCTGACCTTGAACCTTGAAAATATTTTGATATCAAATTGTGGCTGTTTTATGTCCCTATTTAAATGTATCAATTTTACACTCGTCTAGGCCAGCCTTGAGATAATTTTATAAGTTTTTCATGTACAGCCGTCCATAGCGAATGGCTGGACACGAAGCCCTAAAAGTTTCAATAAATCTAGTGAATCCAATAATAATAATAATAATAATACTTTATTAACCACTTTGGTACAATAGGTAGGTACATATGGTAGGTCAAATAATAGGACAATAATGGGTGTATATAAGTAATGTAAAAATATATATATATATATAGATAAAATGTACAGATGAAAAGCACTAGTCATAGAAGTTGAATTAATAAAATCAGTGTCACAGCTTTACATACAGAGTTATAAAAGACGTACATAAAATATAATAAATACTTAGGAAGTATCATCCATATACTCTTGCAGAGTATAGTAGCACCTGTCAATCAGTAAACATTTAACTCGATTACAAAAAATGTTGTCAGTTTGAGATTTTTTTATTTCATTCGGCAATTTGTTGTAGAGAGACAAAGCATTGTAAGCAGGGGAGTTTTTGTATTTAGAAGTTTTATGATTTGGCATCCGCAGCTGTTCTCCGAATCTTGTACTATAACTATGTGTTGATGCAATCGTTTCAAAGGACTCAAGGTTGTTTCTTGCAAATTTAACACATTTGAAAATATAAATGCATGGAACAGTTAACAGTTTTTCTCTTATAAAAGCCGGTTTGCAAGTATCTCGATAGCCCATGTCAAAAATTAGTCTCAAAATACGCTTTTGGCCCACAAAAACTCAATTTAAGTCTATACTGCGCCCCCATGCCATTATGTTGAGTGATATATGTGAGAATGCCATGGCAAAATAAATGTTAAGTAAACTTTCTTTCGTTACACGGGATTTCATTTGTTTTATTGCAAAGAATGCTGAATTGAGTTTACTGCAAACACGGTCGATGTGCTGGTCAAAATTCAGACGTTCGTCTAACAGAGTTCCCAAAAATTTTACCTCTTGCGACATAACTATTTCCTCACTGAAGACTATTTCATTTGGTATATTATCTTTCCTATTAAAAAATTTCATAGATACTGACTTCTTAGGGTTCAGTATGAGTCTGTTACGGTCACACCAGGATGCAAATGTATCAATGATTTTGGTAACCTTAACAAGTAAATTGTCGATATGAGAACTTGTAACTGTGATCGTAGTATCATCAGCAAACATCGTTAAGTGGCAGTCTTTTATATAGTCAGGTAAGTCATTGCCAAATAGCACAAATAATAATGGGCCCAAAACTGAACCTTGTGGAACACCCATTTTAACAGTTTGTTCACTCGACGATACAGTATTATATTTGACAGTCATACAACGATTTTCCATATACGATCTCAACCAAGTTGAAATATTTTCTGGAAAACCAAGTGCAGCTGTCTTGAGGGTTAAGAAATCCGAAGATACCGTGTCAAAAGCCTTCGACAGATCGAAAAACAGACTGATAACAAGGTTATTAGCGTCAATTTCTGCATAAATAAAATTCAGAAAATGGTAAGTTGCTGTTTCGATGGAATGGCTTTTTCTGAAACCATGTTGATTATTGCATAAGAGTTTGTTTGCATCCAAATAATCCAGTAACCTGTTAGCTACTACTTTTTCGAAGAGCTTGGACAAAGAACAAATCAATGAAATTTGTCTATAATTGTCAATCTCATTTTTATCACCTTTTTTATAGAGAGGTATCACTAAAGTCTTTTTGAATTCAATGGGAAAATATCCTTGTATATAGGACTGATTCATCAAATAGGTGAGAGGATCAATTATGAGGTCAATTACATTTTTGATTATGATTATAGATAGCTCATCTATTCCAGCTGATTCTTTATTTTTTATTTTTTTCAGAGCATTATAAATTTCTACTTCTGTTATAGGTTCATTGGGGAACGGCTGACTAATTATGAAATTTTTACTAAGAGTACAAGGTAATGATAGATTTTGCCCAAAGTGACTATTTAGACTTATGTCTGTAGCCTTAGAAAAATAGTCAGCGAATACTTCTGCTACCTCCTGTACATCATCCACAATTTTCGAATTATGCTTCAAGGAAATGATTCTAGAATCCGACGAATTTTGTTTTCCCAGTTCAGAATTAATTATTTTCCATGTCTCTTTGGTTTTATTCTGAGCATTTTCAATTTTTTTCGAAAAGTAGTTCGTTTTCGTTTTCCTAATCACTGACTTGTGCTCCTTCAACCTATTTTTATAAATTTCTATGGAATGAGGATCGACTATTTGGAACATTTTGCATGATTGAAACAATTCTCTCAAATACTTTCCCTCTTTGATAATGTCATTTGAAATCCAGGCATTGTTACGTTTTTTAACAACAATAGTTTTTTTTAGGCATGACACATCGAAACACCAAAGAAGCGAGTTTAGGAAAAAAGAGAAACCTTGATTTATGCACATATCGTACAGAATTGGATACCAACTGATATTATTGAGTCTGGTTCTGAATTCATTAATATTGCTATCATGTACTTGCCGTTTCACCATTTTAACGTGTGGTTGTTTGTCTAATTTTCTTTTTTGAATTTCACATTCTAGTTCCTTAAGAATACCTATATGAGATAAATGGTCAGCAATATTAGGTTGTACCAATTGACAGTAAAAAGTTTGATCAGATAAGGTAGTCACCATGTAATCAATACAAGTGCGACTCGTATGACCGTTTGCATTGGTAAAAATTCTTGTTGGACTTTCCATATTGACATTTAATTTGAATGAGTTGAATAGATCCATAAGCAATTTAGTATTCGTATCTTTCGAAAGGTAGTCAATATTAAAGTCTCCACACAAGATAATGTTAGAAGATTTTGTCTCAGCAATCTTCAGTGCCTGCAGTAGACAATCAAAAAAAATATTAACATTGCTATTGGGTGTTCTATAAGCGGTAATTATAACAAGTTCACTTTGTAGCAAATAGCACATATTTCAACTTGACATTCGCTAGATAATTTTTTTATGGGTACAATTTCATTGAAGTTAAAACCTCTCCTAACAAGAATACAAGAGCCACCTCGGATATGCTTTTCTCTACAAAAAATTGATGCCATAAAATACTGTTTGAAATAGACATCCCTAAAACAATCATTTGTTAACCAATGTTCAGATAAGCACACAATGTCTATATCATTGTTCCACAAAAATAGCTCAATTGAGTTCAAATTATTTAATAATCCCCGAACATTAATATGGCTCACTTTAGTAGAGCCCAATTGTTGATAAGTCAGTGGATCATTGCTGACTGGCCTCAGAGGTCTGATGCTTCTTGGGAGAGTCTGGGATATAAAAAAACACTTTTATGAGTGGAATTCTGCGCTTCCATTTTTTGATCCACATCTTGTATTTCTGAGAATAATGTTTGAAAACTATTTTCTACGATAGCTACAGGCAAGGGAGAATGTAGTTCCTGGACTGCAGCGGGCACGGAGACGTCACAGGTTGGAATAAATGTTAAGATATTGTGCAGATGTTTGTTGTGAGAGATGGCATCCACTATACCGGAAACCGCTTTGAAACTGTTAAACTTTCTTTGTTGACCCTTATTAATGTCAACAAAACTGAATTTACCTTCACTACATGCATTAAATTTGTACAAAAACTCATATAGTTTTGTATTAAATTTATAGGTTAATTTGTTTTTTGGGTTGTCTTTGAAATGATAGGGAACAGATGCAAAAATAACATTAATAAATTTCCTTCTCATTTCCGCAATTACTTCTACAGAAACTACGGTGTCTCACTGTTTTTGAACTTCGCCTCTTTGTTGTATTTTGATATACCCCAAAAAAAACTGGAAAACCCGCGAAAACAACTGCAGCACTCCGAGCAAAATACAGACAGTTTTTCTCGAATTCCGTTTTTTATACGAATTCATTACATAAAATTTTAAAAATAATATTCTGTTGTCAACGATAACAAATAAGAGAGAACGAAACAAAATATTTCATGATGATTATGTTAAAAGATACATCTTTTGTTGTTTGATTAATAATGATTAACAGACTGCGACTTCTTTGAATGAAATAAAAAATAGAACTTTTTTGGGTCAATTTTTTTATTTTTTGTTTTCATCAAAAATTGGAATTTGTGGTTTTGAGGTAATTCCAAACAAGTTTTCTCAATAGAATTTTTGAAAAAAAATCCCTATCACGTCTTTTTATGCGAAAATTTTTAATCACAGTAGGTTCTACTTTTATGCAAAGGCTGAAATGTCTTCTTGAAAAGCTCCATAAGATTAACATAGCGGATTTTTCAATTTTTATATCAACTGAAAAATGAAAAAGTTACAAAGGTGTTTCCATTTCAAGTGATAGACTGTGTGTTCAAAGATAAAACGCCGTGTTGTAGGGGTAGTTGCTAAGTAACATCTTGAACCAAGGGAATGAAATGAGTACTACTGAGTAGTGAGATCGTAAATATACGAATATGTCAAGAATCCCTATGAAATAACCCGAAGGTACAAACAAAATTATAAGCTTCCGAAAAATTTTTTTATACTATCGATAGTTTCCGATATTTTTCAATAAATCATCGCTATATCGATAGTTACTATCGATAATGCTGTCAAATACGAAGGAAGGTTAGAACGAGTTGATAATCAATATTCCATGTCTTATTTACTATAACAATTCTGGTTCTCTTTGCTGGTGTAGAAATTGCAGAAGTACTTGCATCATTTGCATTATTCTGTTCTACTTCACCTATGCTCGTTAAATTTGTCCAGAAAGCTCGATGTTTTCGTTTAATATGGTCCAATAAGTTTGATGTGTTTCTACTTCTTTTATACTGAACTTTGCAAAGCCTGTACATTGCAAACGAAGTGTTCACCTTATCAATATTTTTGATTTAGAAGTCATGTTTAAATTTATTACAAAACTAACAATTTCAAATAGAAACAAGTCTAAAATTGCCGGAAAATATTCAAATAAACAAATGACATATGCCTGATGACATTATGAGTTATGACCTGGCACGTTTTATACGACGTATGAGCTGTATAATTTTGGTGAGCTATTATTATTTTCTTGTCTTTTCAAGATTTACTCAACTCATTCGAAATAGTTTGACATTTCTGTTACAAATTTGGAAACGAAAACATTTTCAAATTACATCAACTTTAGTTTTATTCTATCGATATTATCGGTAAAGACTATTGATAGTTTCCAATAGCCAAAAACTATTCGTGTTCAGTAAACACTAAGCTAATGCAACAGCAGTGCAGTCAGAATAAGTCGCTGGCTAGTGAGTTTTCCTGTTTTCATTGAAGTTCAATGAAAAGGCTCGAAGGTTTAATTTTTTATTTCTGACTTTATTTTGCCCTGTTTGTTTGCCTATGATCCGCCACTGGGATCACCTCAGACTAAGTATATGCCTCGGAAGAGAAGGATCCACATCAGTCCTCAAGGGCGATGGAAGAGTACACGCATGCTATCGAAAAATAAAATGATGTGAGGCATACGGAGATGACCTTGAGCTTGTAGACGGAAGCATCCCACATCATCTTGATGCCGGAGAGACGTACCTAGGGTTGGAATAAGGGGTAACCACACAAAAACTTTCTCCATGGCCAAAAACTCCGACAGATCTGGTCATCAGAACTGTCGGTGAAGTTGCTGCAACTAATATTCCTGCCGTTTCTTCATTGCAGCTTCCATTCTGAATCGCCCGTTTGACGGTAATACTTCCCTAGACAACAGGAAGGCCGTAGACTTTCGAGTTTGGAGTGTCTACAAGGCTTTTGATTCCATTGATTTATCAATTATAAAAAATAAACTATATACATTGGGTTTTAGAGGATATTTCCTATGCTGGTTAACCTCTTACCTCAATTTGAGGAGAACTTGTGTTAAGATTTAAAACAACACATCAGAATTTAAGAACGTCGAGCGGGGAGTTCCCCAAGGATCCATCTTAGGTCCTCTGATATTCTTGCTATACGTCAATGACCTTTCTTTACATACTTACGCCGATTACACTGTATTATATGCCGACGACATTACTCTAGCAGCAGATGCTGAAACCCCTACCGAGCTTACCTATAAGCTTTAAATACTGGCTGAAAAATTCACTCTGTGGTGCAAAAAAAACTCTCAATAGTAAATTGCAATAAAACTGTAGGAACGCAGTTCTACTGAAACAAAATTCCTAGGAGTAATGCTTGACAGTAATATGAGTTGGATATCAAACATTGACTGTATCTGTGAAAAACTAAACAGTGCTTACTATGCTATACTGCAACTAAAAAACATTTTCAATACTGAACAGCTTCTCCAAGTCTACTATTCACTCGTGCATTCCACTATATTCTATAATATTGTGTTATGGGGAAACGCAACTAGTGCATCTATAGTATTCATTGCACAAAAAAGGATCATCAGGTTGATATTTAACTTAAATTTCAAGCAAACACATAGATAATTTCAAAAACCATGCAATTTCAACATGACCTTCAGTATACATCTTCAAATGTATTTTATATGTTGAAAAACATTTCTCTGAATTTTCTAAAAACCAAGATTATCATAACTATTCAACAAGATTTGTCCAACAATTTTGTGTTCCTATGCATTCAACAACCCTTTATGAATCAAGTTCTCAGTATAATGGCATACGGTTCTTCAATCATTTCCCATCTTCTCTAAAAAATATCACAGACCATAAAATCTTCAAAGGGGGCCTGAAGAAATTTTCAATAGAAAAGTGTGTGTATAGCATTTCCAGTGATTTTATGTGCTGATGTATGTATACTACATTGTATGATCAAGACAGATGAATACATTTTATTATTATTATAAGAAAGCAGGAATCGGAGCATTCTTTTGCAGCCCATGAACTTGGTATGGCTTTCGACACTGGGATAAGGATATGCAGATGTGAATCGATTGCATGATGTTGAATTGATTATTCTACCATTAGCACTTCGTCCTGACCAGGTCTCCACTGATGATCGGCAGAACCGTGACACTAGTATGCAGATAGTCTGTTAATATAGGGTTAGGGTGGTCGGTGGTCCTGTGGCTGAGGTAACTAGCAGTGGAACTTCTGGCTCGCATATGACAGACGTTCGAGGCTCCGGTACAGAATTTTTTTTCTCAAGTACACAGGTCTCTTCAGGTGGCCACATGCCTTGTTGTGAATCAAGTGTGATGTCGGTTGCCTGGATGCCAATCCGGACGTCTGGTGCTGTACCGACCACCCGGGGTGGTGCTGTAGGTTTTCCGGGTTTTTCTACAGCTGAAAAGTTAATACACCACCGAAAACATCAGTAAGTGGCCCCGGAGCGCCACGGCAAATAATAATAATAGCCGTCCTCTACCCTCGCAGGCTATGCCTTTGGATACACTCTATGAGTGTTTATGAGGAAGTATCATTATATATTTACATTTGCTAGTTGTTACAGGAAGCATTATAAAGTATGTTCTTGCGAGGTGGATCAGCAGTCGGCATTTGCATTATTTGCTGTTCGACGTTTGCTGACAAAATTTATATAGTATAAGAAATTTACGAAAGGACATATTATTTATCTATTAATCTATTTTCATTTAATGATTTTACAAGAACTCGTCCTTTGCCTTCCTTAGGTCATGTAGGCTGAAGTAACAGAGTGATGGAATCATAATGGCCAGCCAGGATGGCGTCTTAACACCCTGGTCTACCATAGTCGCGGGATGGGTACAGGGGTTCCAGGCACTAGAAGTAGAGCGTGCTAAACGCGGAGCTCCTGATACCGTAATGCATTTGCTTATGCCGCTCAGACTATATCCACAGGATATAGGCGCTACTACCACCTACGACACACGTACAGAATAGACAAGACACCGGTGTTGTCGTATATTCCGGAGGATTGTTAGTGTGTTGTGAAAAATTAAAATTGCCAAAACTATTGGAACTACTCTCCCCTTCCCCCAGCAAATACAAGCCAATAAGGCTGATGTAGTCCACCTCGACGGGTCTCGTCATGGAGTTTTCAGCTCCTTGCGAAACGAACATCGTTAGAAGATAGGAGCTAAAACGGTCTAAAATCGCTGCTCTCGAATCTAAAAATTATACCGGCTTGTCGTGATGCGGCATAAATCTTAGCTAGACGAATGCAGAAGACCGTAATTCTTGGTTCACTCCGTCTGCTCAGGGCACATGATTCTCGGACCCACTCCACGGACGTAAGAAGTGATACACCAGCGCTCCATCCGAATGTATCGGGGCTCCGGAGACAGTGCTAGACTGAAATATTACTATTGTGATAATAATAAATAATTAACTCTATTCGAAATGAAACCAACGGGCCACATGATTCCCAGATATTTCTTCAACATTAACTTCGAGGTGATCATACAAGATCGAAGCGAATGGACAAACGATAACATCAAGGGCAAACCTGGAGAGAGAATCTGGTATACAGACGGATCCAAAACCAAGGAAGGAACTGATGCTGGAATACACATCAGGGGAGAAACTCCTAAATAAGTGTCTCACTAGGAACAAACACCACCGTATTCCAGGCGGAGATGTACGCTATCTTGCAATGCATGAGATAGAACAATGTGGGGGAAATGTGCAATGCACGGATCAAAATATGCACAGACAGTCAGGCGTCACTGGAGGCTCTTAAAAACCCAAGAGTGACATCAAGACTGGTTTGAGAATGCGGCGAAGAACTCAGTGTTCTTGCAGAACACAACAAAATAACCTTGATGTGAGTTCCAGGACACTGTGGAATCGATGGCAACGAAAAAGCTGCTGAATTAGCCAGAATGGGCTCATCAACTCCTTATATTGGCCGAGATCCCGCACTCGGGGATACAATGGGACATCCGACGATGCATACGGGACTGAGTTAAACGAAAACAAACAAAAAATGGCCCTTCTCATGCACCACGGGGAAACATTCATCAAAGAACCGTTAAAACATAAAACTGAGGAATTGCTTAAGTTGAGCAGGAATCAAGTAAGGACTATAACGGGCCTTCCCACTGGTCACAGTCCAATGAGAGGACGCCTGCACAAAGTGGGGTTGTAAAATGGAAAACCAAAGGGACTGAAACGGCCAAAAACACACTGTTAGAATGCGAGGCATTATATCACAAAAGACAGGCAATATTCGGGAAACTCCCGAAGAATACAACAGACAATCGTTAAAAAACCTGTACAGACTGGTACAGGGGACTAGAGTCATGGAGTGGGTGCTGTAAACTAACCCGGAAAACACAAAATGCTCAAGAGGCTGAGGTGTAGCTGGCGACAGGACCAGCATCCGAGGAAAAAAATACTCTATTCGTGATGAGTATATAAAATCCAACTCTCAACAAAACAGTATGAATAAGTGTGATAGGTGCGGTTGTACTTTTTTCAAGAAATTATATACAGAGGTCTAGAATTAATCTGAATAAATAAATAAAATTAACTGTGTTACTTGTTGAAAAATTATGTTGGTATATCTTTCAATAATTCTTAAGATATAAGTTATTTGTGTGTGTGTTATCTCCTTTTTATGTATCGGGATTACTATGGTAATTTTGATACAGTCGGGCCAGAAACTTACTGACAACAATGTATTTATGATGGATGGTATAGTATGTAGTTGAGATGGCTTCCAGTACTACTACTCTGATTTCGTCAATCCTAATAGATTTATTATTTTTAATTCACTACTCAAAGAGTTTGGAACATGCCATTTTTCATCAATAATACAACAACAAAGAGTTGGTAAACTATGTAGCAATTTTTGTGTTTTTTCTATGGAATTTTTCAGTTCTGTGTTTTCATTCAGTGTCTCAAAGGAACTTGATGTTTGAATTTTTAGTGGAATTTTATTTATTATTACTATTATTATGAATTACTATTACTTGGTTTTGAAAGAATGTCCCTTTCCTGCTCAATACAGTTTTGTTATGGTAGCTTTCACTAAGATATATTCTGCAAAGCATTTTATCCATTTGTACAAATGCAATCGTACAGGAACGAACTGGTTTTATTGCGCTTTTGTTTACAGATGTCCTAATATAATTATCTCTTGGGGTAGAGCAAATGGAGATACTTTTAGAGAAAAGTATACTTTCTCTCTCTCTTATATAAAGTATCAAAATTCGTTGCTTTCAGGAAAAACATCTTCCAAGCTTCCACATAAAATTCATAGGAGAGGTAGGTAATAAGCAAACTTCAATTTTTAACATATAAATATAGGGTGAAATTATGACCCATTTCCGAAAATGAATTAGTAAACTAGTCTATCATGTGGAATCACATCTGTGAAATTTTACCGAAATCCGTGATGATTTACATACTTTTTTTTTTCGCCAACCCCCATATATGCGTTACTGATTCTATTACCTATTGTTCATTGCGGTGATTACTGAGCCAGTATTACGATTTATTTTCGTTAAACGATCGTTTGAAAGGAATTGATACGTATGGCTTGAATGTACTTTCTTGTTGTGTGTTGTGCTCTTCAAATATAATCTATTTTTGCAATTTCCTATTGGGAGTAATGCTGAAACTTCATTCAAAACCACCATATTCAGTGCCATGTTTGATGAAGGCGGAATAACGCTGATTCTGGCTGTCCGCATGATCCAATCCATCCTTACATAAAAGATAATCTAAATAAATTGAACGAAATTCGAAAAGTGTTTCATAGCAGAGTATCAATTAAATGAAATCAAACAATTTCGACTAGAGCCGAAAATACCCTTCCCTCCACATATTCCCACAATGTGAAATATTTTGAAATCAAACTTTGTGAATCATCTTTTATTTGGTTGGAAATGTCCGTCCAATGTTATTTTGTGTGGTATCTGAAAATTGGTTGATTATTTTAACAAGCTAGGGAGTAAACCCCACGGGTAGCGGTCCACGATATCGTTATTCATAATATTATTGTGGTTACTAATGGCTAGGGTTTTAACATGCATTTATTGTTGTTGACTTCCTGGACTAATCCGAATGACCCAAACTTTACTTTAATGTAATCGATTACACCGAAGAAGATTTAAGGTTATTTCAGAACTTAGTTTGGAGCAGTAGTTTGAGATTGTCCAAATAGGACGAAACTGCAGTAACATCGTTTTGTTGCAATTACAAGTGGTATAGAAACCTAGGAAATTTAATTTCTCATATTTCAAAAAGATAATACATCACGTACCCACATGAAAAGTATCAATGGTTTGTAAGTTAATAAATAACAAGTAGGTATTAGTTAATATGTATAATTAGATTTCTTCAATGAATTGGAAGAGAATTATTGTGCTACTATGAAAAACATCCCTCCTCTGGGTGCCAGGGCACGCCGGAGTAGAGGGCAACGAACAAGCAGATACCCTGGCACGGAAAGGCGCAGCAACGCCACTGATCGGGCCAGAACCATTCTGCGGACTTGGAAAATATTACTTCCGAGAAGAACTCAATAAAGCTGAAGAAGCAATGAGAGCAACATACTGGCTAAGACTTCCAGGGCTGAGGCAGGCCAAAGATCTCCTCGGAAATTTCAACCGAGCAAGATCAAAGACACTGATTAACCTCAGCAAAATTAGTCTAAAGACAATCACGGGATTTCTAACGGGGCATTGCAGACTCAAAGAACACCTGAGGAAGCTAGGCTTAGAGGAGGACAGCACCTGCAGATTATGTGGGGAACACCCAGAAACACCCCACCATATATTGATGGAGTGTTACGCTGTACATCGCAAAAGATTGAATATACTGGGATCACACCAGCTGACCGTGGGAGAAATACCACGAGCAGACCCCCTCAAAATCCTAAAATTCCTGAAGGAATTGGGACTTGAAGGGCTGCTGTAAACAAGAACATCTTGTGACAGCAGAAGAAGATGGGGCACAATAGATCTAATCAGGTCGCAGCGCATCAATCACCATCCATACTCACCAAATACCAATGAAAAACATTCTTTTGGAGTAATCTTTTTTGTTGCCGACTGTGTTTTGAAATATAAACAAGTGCGAACTTTATGACGCTATATCCAATCACCGTGCGAGAATGACCCATAGGCGCAACGATGTATCAAGTCCATGTGGACTGTCGGCATTTACAATCCTTTTCTTATCACCCGATAAAAAAATTAAAGAGTTTGCCGAGTGAGTCTTAACTTCTCGTATCAGTCTTAGATATACTCGTTACATCTTTGTGCTTCATGGATGGATACTGTATTTTGATTGAAACGTTGAGTGTGCAGTACTTGAGCATCAACATGTGCTTGGATGGGTGCCACCCCAGCTTTGTATTACATGAAACGATATTAAGGTGTGAACTATTGTTTGTATTTTAAAAAATCAATGTATTCGATTAAGTTATTCGCGATGGACCTCATGTGATTATTTCAAAAATTTCGATACCCTAAGAAATAACTGACAGCATTAGGTGAAGTGGACAAACTATCGCTGAAACATTTAAGCTGATTGCAAATATTTAGAATTTTAGATCTTTCTGAACGCTCACATACCTGAAAAATTTTAAATTCTTGTGTTTGACCTCAGAAAATAGTAGAAAGTATACAAACGTTCACTTTTCAAATTGTAGTACCTTTGTCAATATATTGATATCATAGTTATTTCATTTGATGAACCCATCTCTGTACCTGATGAAGCTGTAACATTTGTTCTGAATGCAAAATTTTGATTAAATTCCCGAAGGCTTTCAATTACCGATCTGAAAGGAATTCCGTACGCAAGAATTCCTCTTTTACTACTCACACAAAGTAAAGGCGAGAATATTATGTACCCTTTTCACGTTCTACATAATATACGTTTTCTTTACTTTGCTTCCACCCCATTTGCATTCAACATATTCCCCACTATATGTGTGGATAAACTTCATGCGTTTTGGCATTTACTCATATCTGTTGCGCACCTTCCCACCTAGTAGTATCTTGAAATCAATAACGGAAGCAGGTTGGACGACTGGATGAGAAACAAACTTAATTGAAAAAAGGCACAAACGGTCATGTGAATTTCCTTGTGAAAAAGGGACGAACATGCTTCAAATTTATGTCAGAGTTCATTATTTCGGCTGGAATACCAGACATTTGACAGGCATCGAGTGGGCTTTCTTGCGAGACAGTGTTAAAAGCTTTGGACATATCCATGATATGCACTATATTGATCCTACTTCTTGCCATTGCTAAGTATGCTGAGATTTTATGCAATACTATAAACCATTCCGTTACTCCGACTCTGGGAGACACAATTCATGAAAGAGCCTGACGATTACACTCGGCAATTTTAGAGGTCTCAAATTAGAAGGCAGAGATTCATGGTCATCCTTAATGTACTCCGATTTAAAAATCTTTTCACAGTTGGGTTCTGGTGGGAGCCACTCAATTTGGTGCCACATATTCCTGGCAAGGAATCTCAAAACACCACCACGCCTATACTGGTAGAAGGCTTAGCCTTCGATGTAACTCTTTGGTTGAGTAGTTATTCATTCCAAACTTGTTCTTTCTGTCTACCAGCTTGCACCTTCAGGATCAACCCTCAGGAGTCTTCGAAAGACTCGTGATAATACCGAACTCATCTACAACAGATTCTTGTCTGTAGAAATTTTAGTTTCACGCAAATACCATACCATTTTGAGAAACTCAGCCTCCACTGCAATTCTTGGTTGACACCATTCAAATTCAAATTCAAATTCAAATTCAATTCCATTCAATTCCATTCAATTCCATTCAATTGATTCGATTCAATTCATTCGATTCAATTCATTCGATTCAATTCATTCGATTCGATTCTATTCATTCGATTCAATTCATTCGAATCAATTCATTCGATTCAATTCATTCGATTCGATTTCGATTTGATTCGATTCGATTCGATTCAATTCATCAATTCGATTCGATTCGATTCAATTCATCAATTCGATTCGATTCGATTCAATTCTCTTGAAAAGAAAGTTGATGCTGCAACTTTCACATCAAGCTCGTGACTTATTGGAGTTCAATTCTACAGTGTGTCCCGCTTTTCATGAATACACCCTAATATCTCAGTTATTAATAATGCGATTTTCTTGAAATTTTGGTGGTGATTATATGTTAGGTAAATGAAGTATTTTGGCATAGTGAACATTTTCATCGACCATAGGCGTGCGGTGTGGGGGGGTAAAAAAAGCTGTTATTTGGGAAAAGGATATTAGGGCTCATTTTAGATAACTTTTTTTATCAGAATTAGAATCAGCATCCCCAAAAACCCCCCAATCCATATTTTCGAAATCTCAAGAGCTGATTTGAGGAGAAAAAAAAAAATCACTTTTTTCGTCAATGCACCCGAATATCTGTTATTAGCGATTTTCTTGAGATTTTGGTGGTGATTTTATGTTAGAAAAATGAAGCATTTGGCATAGTGATCATATTCATTCACCATTGGCGTGCGAAGTTGGGGAGAGAAAAAAGGCATTTTTTGAGAAATGAATATTAATGCTTATTTAAGACAACTTTTCTTATCAGATTCGGAATCAGCATCACCAAAAACCCTTTAATTCATATTTTCAACATCTCAAGAGTTGATTTGAACAAAAAAAAGTCTTTTTTTTAATAAGTTCTTTATTTGTAACAGTGGTAACAAAATTACGAATTACTTTATTTTAGATTCTTGTGTTTTCAACATAACTACCTTCTGAAACAATACACTTTTCTTTTTTTTTTTTTTGGATTGAATTGGCCGTTACTTGATGGAAATCCATAGTATAAAGCACTAAGATAAATGATTAAATTTCCACAAAACTTTACTAAATTCGCGACATGTTTCACTACACTGTAGTTTTATCAAGCGATAATGGTTTAATAAAATCCTCTTCGTTAGGCTTTACTTAAATATCTAAATAAAGAAGACTAATTAACATAACTATACCAACATTACCTAGAATTGTAATGTTAAGTAACCTGACCTATCCCAATTATTATCTTCCTCATTCTTCCTCATTAATGTTATCCACAAACAACGAAAACAAGATATGCCTGGGAAACAATCGAAGTTACTAAGAAAAAAGGTTCAACAAAGGAGAATTGTTCAATTCCAATTGGTCATTGAGTAGGCAATTAGAATTCTTCAATTTATTTATTTCTAGACATTCTAAATAATTAAGTTTGACACCTTTATTTTCCACATGTAGAATTTCGAAGTTTTCATCAAAGTGATGATCTTCTTCTAAAATATGATTCGCATATGTTGAACTTGTTTTCTTTTTTACATAACTCGTGTGATGTTCACGTAGGCGGTTTTTAAAAGATCTCCCGGTCTGGCCTACATATACTTTAGGACAAGTCCCACAATTTAATTTGTAAACTCCTGATTTTTCTAATTTTTGTGTTTTATCTTTGTTATTTTTAATAAACCTTCCCAACGTATTTTCTGTTCTAGAGGCTATCCTTAAATTTTGTTTGTGTAAAAATGAGGCTAATTTTTCGGTGGCTTTACCTGAATAAGTTAATGTTCTATAACTACTTTCTTTGTTCCTGATACTAGGCTAAACTTCTTGGATAGCCTTATTGTGTAATTTCTTTGCCAAAATATTATCTATCAAATCCACCCGATAACCATTATTAAATGCAACTTGCTTTATTATATTTAATTCTTTGTTGAAATTTTCTGTTGATAAAGGAACATTAACTAATCTATGAATCATACTGTTATATGCCGATATTTTATGTTGAAATGGGTGTGTTGAATTATTGTGGATGGTAATATCTGTGTGGGAAGGTTTATGAAAAATTGCAAAGTTATGTCTATTATTAGAATTGCTTATCGTTAAATCTAAAAAAATTTATTGATTTTTCTACTTCTAACTCTATTGTAAATTATATATTTGGATGAATAGTATTAATATAGTTATGAAAGGTGTCTAATTGTCTATTGGTACCTTTAAAACATACTAAAACGTCATTCACATATCTGTACCAATACAAAAACTGTTGGGAAATTGGATGTTTATTGTTTCAAGGTTGTCCATGAAAATTTCCGCAAGTAGAGGACTTAAAGGATTTCCCATGATCAAACCTTCTGAGGAAGAATAATATTTGTTGTCAAACTGAAAATAATTTTGTTGGAGACATATTGATAGAAGATCTAATATCTCCTGTTTAATAACCGGGTTGACGTTCCTTTTATCTAATACATTTTCAACTAAGACTATGGTATCTTTAGGAGGTATACTAGGGAAAAGGTTCTGGACGTCAAATGAAATCAATTTAGAATTGTCTGGTACAGTAATGTGCTGAATTTTATCTATCAAATCATAAGAATTCTTAACACTGAATTTTGGTTCGAATTGAGAATATTTTTTGATTAAATTTTTAAGCTGTCTGGATAATCTGACTGAATTGTACGAACACGAACTTGCTGTGCGTCAGGCATCTTCCACTTCCGCACTTTATAAACATCGAGAAGACACAGGTCACAAAATAGACTTCAAAAACACAAAAACAATTTCCACCGAGAAAACTCTGCAAACCAGGATCATCCGAGAAGCCCTTGAGATAGAGAAGCGCCCCAATTGCCTCAACACTCGCGACGACGGACGTAGACTTCCCAATACCTGGAAGCCTCTCATTGCACGCATAAACTCATTTCCCACCAACCCAGTTCCCGCACACAGCTACTTAGCGCCAACCAAGTTCCCGCACACAGCTCATCTAGCGCCAATTCAGTTCCCGCTCATAGTTCACCTCGCGCCAATACATTGCACACGGCCATTACAGCCACGTCCACTATAAATACAGTTCCTCAACCCACAATTCCTCAGTTCCCTCGAAGGAGTAGGCAGATTGAGACCTTAGAGAGAACCAGTGACGAGACATGGGGAGTAGGCAGATTGAGACCCCGACGTCAAGTCACAAAAACCTAACGTAATTATACCTGAGGAGTAGGCAGATTGAGACCTCAGCGTAGAATTACGTATTATCCTTTCATTAATTTTCTTTCTATTGCAGTTCTTGAAAATGGCTCCAAAATCGGAGCCGAAACGTCGAATTTCAACAAATTCTAGACGCGGTTCAACCCGAACTTTTAGTTTTCATATATATATATATATATACCAATAAAACTCATTCGTTCTATATCTCAATAGTTCGCTTATCTTTATTAGCTTCTTCAGGAGAGAAAAGCTGCAAAAACATGTCAGGAATTTTGAAAAATCAAACCAAAAATTATACAACTGTTCCACTTACAATCATAGAGTCGGTAATCCTATTGTGTTCATTAGTGTTCTGGGGAGCTGCGAAATATTCATCAACACCAACTAGGTAATATCCATTACTAACTGAAACTTTAGCTCTGGGGCACCGGCTTATATATCACGCAGGTAACCAAAAATCTAATGACCAGTAGGTAACAATGAAAAAAAAAAGTAAATATATAAAAAAAAAATTCTTAGAAACTATCATAGGTACACCACATGTTTACCAATAACAAAAATTAAATTGTGTTTAAAATGTTACTGTATATGTTGTTTAACTGATTCGTGTCGGTCTTGTAATTTACTGTGTTGGGTTTTTTGTTTATATGGTACATCTCAAGGAAGAGTCTAGTTTTTTGATTATTAATTTTTTCCAGGATTTTGACATTAGAGTAGTCAAATTGGTGGCCGTTTTTTTGTGAGTGATCAACAGCTGCACACGAGTTTTTGCCTAACCGGACATCGCTCTTGTGTAAAGCTATTCTTTGTTTCAGCCATTGCGAAGTCTGACCCACATAACACTGATCACATGCACATGTGCATTGCCAAAAAAAGAGCTTGCATCAACATCAAAAATGATGATGATGCATGTTTTGCTTGGGCCATAGTTTCGGCACTGTATCCGACACAAATAAATATATATAGAACGTCATCTTATCCCCACTATTCAAGTATTCTAAATTTGACAGGTATCGAATTTCCGATGACATTGAGGCAAATTGCAAAATCCGAGAAATTAAACAACATTTCTGTGAATGTGTACACTTTGGAATTAATCCAGCCTGAGCCGGATAAAGAGGCATTTTTCGTGACAGCTCCGAGTCGACTCACTAAACAAAAATTAGATCGACACGTCAATTTACTCCTAATTCAAAATGAATATCACCCAAAATTGAACGATTATGAAGCGGTACCAGATATAGAAGACGAAAGTGACATACGCTATCATTTTTGTTGGATTAAGGATTTATCTCGGCTACTCAATACACAACTTGGTAAGGGTAAGTATAAAAAATACATTTGCGACAGGTGTTTGAATTATTTCAGAAGTGAAGAAAAATTGGACAGTCATACGATTGATTGCCAAAAAACAAACACATGAAAATTTCGTTCCCCCACTACGATCAGGTAGGTCGGATGAGTGAACGCTTCCAGCCTCCAATAGTCTTGGGGAAAAACCCAGTAATCGTCCTATGGAATCCTTGGGACGAAAATCGATGTTATAGAGCTTGCTGTATATCTCACACTGCAGCGTATTGGTGTTGGGTTTGAGAGAGAACAAAGCCTTGCTTTTGTTGGTATCGTCGTCGTCGTCGACGTTGCCAACGTCACTAGACACTACGGCTCTCTTCTTCTTCTTCTTTGCTTCTTTCGGCCTCTCGATGTGTTTATGTATAAACTTGGCAATGTCGCTTATTTCGTAACACCCAGTCGGTATTTGGATGATGCTAACAGATGGCGCTCCTTTGACAGAATAATAGAATCGACCACTCGATATGTTCGGTATGCTGTTGTATGAATGGAAACCAATCACTGCCAAGCCGTAAGTGCTATCTTCGTCCAATTGGAGCGGCGGAGAAAAGTCTGCGGTTAGCGTCGACGTTTGACCTGTCACTGTCAACAGCAAAGACATGACTGATACTGGATGGGGTTATTTACTTCTATTTAAACCATTCCATATGTGCGCTCTGTGCTCAGAGTCCAGTATGGGATTCAAGACGCGTGAGGCTCGCGCCATTCGTCTAGCGAATCGTATCCTGTCCATGGCCACTTGCATCCAATACGATTTGCGCGAAGTTCTGTATGCAAAACGCCACGTCACCATATAATGAACCTCATTGCGCTCGTCATTAAAGGTCACCACTTTTCTATTAATTTTCGCGCGCGCGCGCACACTCACACACACACATACACACTCAGAGTATGTTCTCGTATAGAAAATTCAAACACAAATGACCGCAATTAACTTGGTTGAATGTCTGATAGCGATCGTTGTTGTAGAAGATTTTCACTTTTTTACCCAGATATCGCACCAATTCCACCGGCGGCTTCAAATTGCCGAAACTGTCAAAGTATTTCACCACATGTCCGCGTTTCACGTAAGCTACCCAATGCGTTCCGCGATTCCTGCTCGAGTCCAGATTGATGATTGCGCATTCTCTGTACTTGGGAAATTTCGATGATGATGATGATGATGATGATGAGGATCGAGGTAAGTTGTCTCGCATGAAAACACCAATGAAATGAGGTATTTTCAAACGTTTCACATATTTAAGTAATTCCTCATCGTACAACGCTCTATTGGGCAGCTTCAGCGGGTGTTTTTTGAAAATTTCTTCTTGAGAAACAAACCGTAGCCGCCTTTAGCGGTCTTGCGCAGAAACAAACCGGAATCTCCTACATTTTTATTGTCTCCACCAATGCTCTCCATTGCGGTATTATGACGCTTGTCTTCCTCCAATTTCTTTTTGGCATTGGCCGAGGAGATGATGGTCCTGGCTATGGTGCTGGCACCGCCTGCCAACGAGCCCAGCGCTCCCAGAGCGGCGAATATCGGAAGCAGAGGCAGCACACCACCGCTCTTCGCTTCGAACGGTATTATTCGGGGTACTCTGATTTTTTTGCGGCCACCCAATTTTTTCACTTGTGCACGGGCAGCACGCAGTGCCACCAAGGAGGATTTTCGCAGAGCCTTCGCACTCAAATCTTTCAGCTGATCAGGTTTCAGTGTTTTTCGCAGAGTCTTGGCAGTTTTCTTAACCACATCTCGACGGAAAGACTTTGGCTTTGCAGCAGCAGCCTTCTTCTTCTTCTTCAGACCCATTCCCAAATTACGTTTTGCCTTCATGGTCGTGGTGACCAGCCAAGCAGCAGCTTTCTCACCAAATTTGGTGTCTTTTGATTTGACATGTTCCCAAGCTCGATTTTCCAGCGCCCAGTCGGCCTTGTGTCTCTCCTTCAAAGACTTGTTTTGCGAGTATGCAATATCGTGAGTCTTACAAGCCGAATCCAAAGTGTTCACACCAAGGTCTCCACGTGCCAATCTCTTATGTAGTTTGGTACCCGGTCCACAGTACTGGTATCCAGGCAAATGAAGCTCGAATGGCAGATGATTAATCAGAGAGTTCACCACACCACGACCTTCGTGCTCGACAGTCAGCATGACAATGACGCGAATGATGTTGCACACCTACTTACATAACTGTACTCCACTCAAAATGTCATTCGAATGTCAGATGTGGGCGTGGTCACACACACAAACACACACACACTTCAGCAAAAAATCAATCAACTCAAACATGAAAGTGGTGCAACAAGAGCCGGCTCTGGAAATAGTCAATTTGGATACCATAGGTGGAGGAGGTATTGGCGGTGATGAAGACGGTATACTGTCGCAGGGCAGGCTCGCCGCGCTCCTACGATGATTTTTTTTGTGTATGGTCACCTTTAGTGAGCCATTTTTACACTTAATAACTCTCAATTTTCACCTAGAAGCCAGGCGAATAATATTAGATTTTTGCATTATATTCAGGTCACTAGTCTAGTCTCACCCTGTATGATGTAAAGTCCCAATCTCCACCCAGTGGAACTCCACTGTACGTAGTTTTACCGATTTACCGGAAATTCCTGACTAGTTTTCAATTTTATTAATTTGTGGCCCCAAACAGTCGAGCACCCGGTATACAGAACACTTAGAGCAAGGTTTCGACACGCTAGTCTCTTGTTGGGTGGAAAGATTCCGTGGCTCCATTTGTTTTCACAAATTATTTTATTTCAATTCGATTTCTCATCAGGTTGGCCAAATCGGAAAACGGGTATAGATTCCTCGGCGAAGGAATACGTGTATTTCTTCGGCGTTCAAGAATCACGTTGGTTTATGGTTTTTCTCGGGTCTCTCCGAATATCGGACCGCCCTAGGAATCGAGATATCTGAAATTCCGACTTTCAATATCTCCCTAGATCTAGGGAGTATTTAGTGACTTCTGTCAAATACTCCCTAGAAAACGCAGGTAACGGGACTTTAACAGTCATTTGCCCAAATCCCGCGCGTTTTCGCGAGCTAGGGTTTTGTTCAGCCAAGGGCGACGCCCACTTTGGCCCTCTAGGCCAATGGGTGTCGCGGATTCAGCAGTCAGGATTGCATAAATATGAAAGCAGCGAAGCAGCAGACAGCCACTCTTTCTTGTCGAATTGCAGTGTAATAATCAATTTCGTGTTTCCGTTAAATAACTAACTTTTGTTTGGCATTGCCTTTTGTCTCTGCAATTCATCGTTTTGGCTAGCAGTTAGAGTCAGGTTCTCGGTAATAATAATTCAGTTCACAGTAGATTCATAACGTTTTGTTTCTATCTTAAAAGGGGTTAGACTCACTTGTACGGATTACAGGTGTTTTATTCGCGCTACGAAAGTACGTTGATAGGCAGTTTAACTCTCGAGCAATAATCAGTGTAAAGTGATCTTTTACGACGGACACTTAGGGATTTAACTTCATCAAAGTTATTTCCCGACTTAATACCTGTACGCGACGTTGACGAAAAATCCCCATCGTATGAAAAGGGGTCAGGCACCAAAACGAGACCTCACCTGATACAATCGGCTCGATCGTAGAGTTCCACGAAGATTGTATCGTTCGAGCTTAAATTCCTCGGCCTGTCAAGACATCATTAGCTGCGACTTTGTCGTTGGCGAGCCACATTTCCTGTGGTACCTAGGGGTTTCGCGTCCTTCCCATACCTATTTTCTGCGGCTGTTCTCGGCTTTTCCACCTGAGACAGTCTGGTTAGGCTCCGTGATCCTTTTACCCAAATCTTTGTCTTGGTTTTTGGTCACATCCAGTTGTAAATTTTTGAAGTAAAATTTTTTCAAGTTTAATTTTCCTTTTGGTGCTTCACACAATTTTTGAAGTTAGGAAATTTTATTTAGATAGTTTTTCTAAACCGTGAATCCTTCCTCCCTCGTCCATTTCCCGGCGAGGTCTTGTTAGGTGTTAGGTTAGTTAGCTATAGGGTGACCCCTCTCATCGTCACACTTGAGTTGGGTCGACGCGAGGTCGATTTTAGTGCACTTCTCCTTTGCCACACACTTGCACACGCAAGTAGCCCGACA
The DNA here is from genome assembly GCA_958502065.1 of Chrysolina americana. Lineage (NCBI taxonomy): Eukaryota > Metazoa > Arthropoda > Insecta > Coleoptera > Chrysomelidae > Chrysolina > Chrysolina americana. The sequence continues at coordinate 38,504,455 of OY293420.1, forward strand.
ATACATTACAGCAGTAATTGTTTGTCCTTTAGAGCAATGACGAATATGAGATTGAGATCTCATATGCTCGCGGAGGAGAATACCCAAGCCGTGTTCGCCGGCGCTGGGCTTTCTCGGACACCTCCGCCGTCGGGTGACTTAGACGCCAGGCGTCTATTCCCCGAAGCGTCGCGACGCCTCGACGGATTCAGGAGAATCCCAGAAGACCAGTGACGGGGGTCGACGACGTGCTCGTGCGACTCGCAGACTTGCTGGAGGATAGACGTCGGGGAACCCTAAACGGTGTTGATGGGGGTTTAATCAACAACAAACCACATCCCAGTTTCAGTGGGCTTCCTCACGAAGATCCAATTCAATTTATCCAATCCTCTGAGGATTATTTGGGGGGCTTTGATCCAACCGTCTGGGTGAGCGTTGCAGCTCAGTGGCTCAAGGGAGCAGCCCAGCAGTGGTATGCTCCATATCGCAACTCACGCCTAAACTGGCAGTTTTTCACAAACCGGCTCCAGGAACGGTTCGATAACGATCTGTTGGTCTCGAGCTTAGAAGCGGAGTTCTTTGGCACTGACCAGCCGAAGGGAGAGTCAATAACTTCCTTCATCCTGAACAAGTGGAGTCTTTCACAGAGGCTCTACCCAGAGATGGACGAAGGAAGGGTTGTGCGATTAATATTGAACCGGATCAGACCGGATATCAAAGTCCATTTGCAATTGCATAGATTTGCAACTATTGAAGAGCTGACACAAAAAGCTGTTGCTGTCGAGACGCTACTTCGTAGCACCAGCCAAAGTGTACAGTCGGGGCCGAAACTTGTTTCGAACACCAACCGTCCTCATCAGGCCGACGATGTGCCACCTAAACGTCCTCAGGGACAGCTACAGGACAACAGGGGTTCAAACCATGTTAGGTCCAGTAACTTTAATAACAATGGCACTAAATTCCAGAATTTCGATCGGTCGAATCGTTCTGGAGGAAACAACGTTCCTTCGAGCGGATGTTTCACTTGCGGGGGAGCTCACTGGAACAAAGATTGCCGTCAGCAAAATGACAACAAGAACGGTCCCAAACGTCAGAGTGCGGGAACAAAACCGTCAGATCAGGCCAGTAAGGCACATACGGTCAATACCGTACAGGCGAGTAAAATCTCGCGTCGTAAGACGTCAGCTAAGGACGTAGACAAAATCACAGTTTGCGAAGAATCAAAAAACTCCAACAGGAGCCATCAGGGGGCTCCATCGGAGTAGGTACTCCTTCAACACCGTTTTGCGGTTCTGTGACAGTGTTGGACTGTCATAGAAATTATGTGGCATGTATTCCCAACAAGGAGGAGGAGAAGGAGTTCCAGGATGTTGAAGCTGGAGTCGTTTCAGCCGAAACGCCACCGTCATCAGGCAAACTACATTGGGCAGACCGGTCAGATTGTGAATCCGTTTGTTTCAGTGTGGTAGATGAGCGTGTGGATCGCGCCACTGGTGGTAGGCGGAAAAAGGTTCACTCGTCGGCAGACGTTAAACGTAGAGGGTTGAAAGTCATTTCAAACATGTCAAGTTCTAGTTTTGGAACGAAAGAAAGGGGTTATGAATCATCTTCAGGTTCATGGAGTTGTGAGATCATCGAGGTACCCCAGGTCGTTGTTGGTGGGTCGTTCCATCCGCCACAACACAAGGTTTCGGAGTTAGTGATCGGTATACAGAAGAACCAGGAGGGGCCTGTTGTCAAAGAGAGTGCTAGGGCACTGCAAACTGGGCACAGGTCCGGTATAGGCACAAGTCGAGATGAAAAGGTGTATCCAAGGGAAGATTGCGAATCAAGGTTTCGGAACGAAAAAGTCGTCGAGAGTAACGTACTCTTTTCGGTTCCACTTCGGGGTAGTGAAGACACCGAGGGTGGTGGTCTGTCACTCACTTCCACACAGGACGCAGGTTTCGAGGTCGATGCATGCCAAGTCTCAAGGACGGTATCGAGGGGCAGAGCAGATGGGATCGCAGGTGCGAATCGCCATTCCCCATTGGTAGATACCAGAGGCGTGGTAGGCATGTCATCTGAGAGAGTTACACGTCTTAGTCGGGGCGGAGGCGAGGTTCCTGAGGGATGCAATCGCCAAGTCCCATCGTTGGCTGCAGTTGGTGCTGCAGTACTTGATGTCAATCGCAAGTCGGAACTTCTGAGTTTCATTGAGACCGACCCGCTTAGGAAGAAGTCGGAGGTGGATCTGCTGGATCCATTGTGTTTATATCGTCGCTGTGATACTAGCTTAGCGAACAACAATGTTGAGGGACGATTGCATCAGTTGCCGCGAATCGAGGCTGAACTGATGGGTCGTCGAGTTAGGGTTTTGGTGGACAGCGGAAGTTCGCTAAATCTCCTGAAACGTAGTTTGTTGCCTGTCACCTGGAGGGTGGAAAGGAAGCAAGTGACACCGTTGCAGCTTGCATGCGCCGGTCGTGCCATCACCAGTCTAGGGGAGACAATAGTCGAACTGTTAATAGATGGTGTTGTTCACGAAGTTGTCGTGCAAGTGGTGGATGATCTTGTCGAGGATCTTCTGCTCGGGTGTCCCTGGCTGGCATCAAACGAGGCTATGGTCGACTTTGCACGTCGCACCATGTACGTTGGAAAGGGGCCTAGGCAAACTATTTTCTGGGCGGAGGAGGTCTATCTTCCACCAGAAAAGTTCCCTGAACCACAGGTAGCGGACGAACAGCTACCGGCGTTCTCGAGAAAGGAATTTCGGAGTCTTATCCGAGAGTTTGGAGACGTCTTTTACGAATCTCCAAGGCAACCAGTGACGAGGGCTGCTTGCCACAAAATCCGATTGAAGGAGGAGCTACCCTTCAAGCTCCGTCCGTACAAAGTTTCCGATCAGAAGAGGGCTCTTATCCAAGAGGAGGTGGATAAAATGCTCGCTGCAGGTGTGATAAGTAGGTCCCATTCTGCCTTTATTAGTCCGGTCGTTATAGTCACGAAGAAGGACGGTACGGCTCGGTTTTGTGTCGACTACAGGAAGTTGAATAGTCTGACAATACCCGAGTCGTCGGTATTGCCAGGTATTCACGAGACTATCAAAGAGCTCGGAACAGCGAGAGTGTTCACTTCTTTGGATCTGAAGTCTGGGTTTTGGCAGATACCCATGGATGAGGCTAGTAAAAAGTATACAGCTTTTGCTACGCCTGATGGAGCTTGTTATGAGTTTAACTCAATGCCGTTTGGTCTAACGAATGCACCTGGAAGTTTCCAAATCCTTATGACGGAAGTGTTGGTTGGTTATGTCGATAAATTCGTCAAAGTATATCTAGACGACATAATCGTTTACAGCGAAGATGAAAAGGAGAACCTCTACCATCTCCGCCTTGTGCTGGAGAGGTTCAGAGCACATGGCCTGTGGTGCAGTTTAAAGAAGTGCAACTTCGCTCAGCGTAGGCTGGAGTACTTGGGGCATGTGGTGACGGAAACGTCAAACGAACCAATGCCAGGTCATGTGTTAGCGGTTCAACAATTCCCGCTACCCAAGAATGTCTCTCAGGTCCGAGGATTCTTGGGCACCGTTGGTTGGCTACGGGAGTTCATCCCGAACTTAGCGGAGTTGGAGGCTCCGATAAGTGACATGCTCAAATCGAAGAAAGGTCGAGACCTTAAGTGGAACTCTCAAGCATTGGAGGCGTTTGAGAGGATCAAGGAAGTCGTGGGCCGTCCTATGGTCTTGGCCAGGCCGGACATGACTCTCCCGTTTCTCCTGCAGACCGATGCATCTGGGGTAGGCATCGCTGCAGTCCTTTATCAAGTTGATTGTCACGGCGACAGAAGGATCGTTTCACATGCTAGTGCCAAGCTCAAGGGCGCGGAACTAAACTATCATGTGAACGAGACTGAATGTTTAGCCATTGTTTGGGGTATCAAGCGGTACCGTCATTATCTCGAAGACCGTCCATTCACTCTTCGAACGGACAGCAAAGCGTTGACTTGGTTATCCAAGTTCAAGGACGCAAAAGCGAAGTTAACTCGTTGGGCCTTACTTCTACAGGAGTATTCCTTCACTGTGGAGCACGTCGCAGGTCGAGACAATCAGCTAGCTGATTTCTTGTCCCGTAATCCCTCGGGGTCTCACAGTGAAGACTTGGATGCTGATGTAGAGCGTATGGGGTTGCCACCTATGAAGGTGCAATTGTCTGAACACCAAAGTATGGTGAGCGTCGTAGAGACGCCGGCTGAAGTGGTCGTGCGGCGGCAGGCCATAGATAGGGAGACGCAAAGGTTGAGGGCGCGTATCAGAACGATACAGGAGTTGGGTCCTAGGTCCAGGGACGATCTTCGTTTTATCAACAAGTTTTCAGATGTCCAAGGGGTTGTATATGTTTCTTCTGCTGGTAAACGGCTATTGTATGTGCCCGAGGCGCTCCGTGAGGACGTGTCGGCTTATTACCATGAACACCCGACCGCTGGTCATCCTGGTCAAGAGGAAACCTTACGTGCCTTGAAACGGCACTATTGGTGGCCGACCATGGAGGACTACGTCCGGGCCTACGTGAGAGGTTGCCTAGTCTGCCAGTGCGTTAAAGCCGTACGGCATCAGGAAGCGGCACCGCAACGGCCTAGTGTGCCGAAGCGACCGTGGCAGATGCTGGCTGTTGACGTCCTGGGGCCCTATGCAGCCTCAAGGAGGGGAAACAGGTTCGTGGTAATTGCCGTCGATATGTTTTCAAAGTGGGTTGAAGCCAAGGCCACTAAGACATGCACGTCGGATGTAATTTCTCGTTTTCTAGACGAAGAAATTTTATCTCGTTGGGGTTGTCCAGAAGTCGTCATTTCTGACAACGGCCCGCAGTTTCAGAGCAATCATCTGCTAAAATACTACGATTTGAAGAACATCGAGGTCAAATTTTCACCTGTTTTTCATCAACAGGCGAACCCTGTCGAGCGAAGGGTCCAGGAACTGAAGAAGTGCCTAAGAGCAAGGATGCTGGAAACCACTTCGGAAAGGTTTTGGGAAGAAGGTCTGGCTGCAAGTCTCTATTGCTTACGGAACCGTAAGAATAGAGCAACAGGGGAGACTCCAGCGGAGTTATTGTTAGGATATACACCTGGTCGTCCAGGAGATTGGAGGCTACCTATGTACCGAGATCCGGTACATAATAGCCCCGAAGATCGGCAAGAACGTCTTGCAAAAGCAGCCAGACGTCAGGCAGTTTATCAGAGGAATTTATTCCCTGATAAAGATCTACCGTCGCCACGGACCTACGGGGTCGGCGACCGCGTTTTAGTTAGGAATTTCGTCAAAGGAAATTTCGGAGGTACACTGTCAGGACCGCATCCGATCACGAGGGTGATGGGGCGAGACAGTTACCTCGTAGATAGGAATGGCACCGAGAGGCTGGTGCACGTAGACGATATCCGTTCTTGGGTAAGCAGGACTTTGCCGGCTGGCGTCCGCCACGACGATGGTGGCCCAGGTCCGGATCAGCCAGAGTCCGACGACGCTGACCAAGAAGTGACAGGGGAAGTCACACCTAGGCCGACGACTGGGGGCGGTCCGAAGCCACCTTCGTTAATCCGGGTACGAGCTGACGCACCCAACTCAACGAATCCACGGGAAGTAACGGTCAGTTTCGATCCAAAGGACAAAGCGGTCCGGCGGACAGTGAAAAGGTTGAGGAGGAATCCACAAGGACGGAAACACGACTCAGACTGCGCGGAGAAGAGAGGAGTATCCCGTAGGAGTCCGTTGCCGGTGGTGAACTCTGGCCTTTTGGAGATCAGAGATTCTGAACTCCCCGTCGCAAACTCATCAGTAGGGGGGCGTGCTACTACTGAAGTAGACGCTCTTACCCGTCAAGCGGTCGTTCCCGACCAAGGTCCAGAGTACGATTCAGATTCGGAAGTGGAAGCTGCTATCCGAGAGTTAGCACTTCCAGTAGGGGGGTCTCCATTATCATTGATGGTCGACCCGGGAGAGAATGTGAGACAGGAAGGCTCAGTAAGGACTGAGATTCCTAGTAAGAGTACAGGACGGCAAAGGAGATGCCGAGCTGTGGCGCCGGACTCCGACAGAGGTCTGATCCAGCGGCCACCGACAGACTCCGCCCGTCAGTATGTTTCGGTGACCGGGTCTGACGAAGATCCCGTACCAGCCCAAAGCTACAGCGAAGCTCCTAGAGTTAGTAAAGACTGTACTGAGAACGATTCCGACATGGAGGATGACGCTCCAGTAACTTTGGTGGTTCCAGCCTTGGTTCATCAGAGTGCGGAAGGTGACTATTAGGGAGTTAACGTAAATTTAGCTTTTGTCGGTTGTTTCGTTTGGAAATAACTTCGACCAAGTTAAACTCTTTAGTAGGGGGGTGTCGCAGGGCAGGCTCGCCGCGCTCCTACGATGATTTTTTTTGTGTATGGTCACCTTTAGTGAGCCATTTTTACACTTAATAACTCTCAATTTTCACCTAGAAGCCAGTCGAATAATATTAGATTTTTGCTTTATATTCAGGTCACTAGTCTAGTCTCACCCTGTATGATGTAAAGTCCCAATCTCCACCCAGTGGAACTCCACTGTACGTAGTTTTACCGATTTACCGGAAATTCCTGACTAGTTTTCAATTTTATTAATTTGTGGCCCCAAACAGTCGAGCACCCGGTATACAGAACACTTAGAGCAAGGTTTCGACACGCTAGTCTCTTGTTGGGTGGAAAGATTCCGTGGCTCCATTTGTTTTCACAAATTATTTTATTTCAATTCGATTTCTCATCAGGTTGGCCAAATCGGAAAACGGGTATAGATTCCTCGGCGAAGGAATACGTGTATATCTTCGGCGTTCAAGAATCACGTTGGTTTATGGTTTTTCTCGGGGCTCTCCGAATATCGGACCGCCCTAGGAATCGAGATATCTGAAATTCCGACTTTCAATATCTCCCTAGATCTATGGAGTATTTAGTGACTTTTGTCAAATACTCCCTAGAAAACGCAGGTAACGGGACTTTAACGGTCATTTGCCCAAATCCCGCGCGTTTTCGCGAGCTAGGGTTTTGTTCAGCCAAGGGCGACGCCCACTTTGGCCCTCTAGGCCAATGGGTGTCGCGGATTCAGCAGTCAGGATTGCATAAATATGCAAGCAGCGAAGCAGCAGACAGCCACTCTTTCTTGTCGAATTGCAGTGTAATAATCAATTTCGTGTTTCCGTTAAATAACTAACTTTTGTTTGGCATTGCCTTTTGTCTCTGCAATTCATCGTTTTGGCTAGCAGTTAGAGTCAGGTTCTCGGTAATAATAATTCAGTTCACAGTAGATTCATAACGTTTTGTTTCTATCTTAAAAGGGGTTAGACTCACTTGTACGGATTACAGGTGTTTTATTCGCGCTACGAAAGTACGTTGATAGGCAGTTTAACTCTCGAGCAATAATCAGTGTAAAGTGATCTTTTACGACGGACACTTAGGGATTTAACTTCATCAAAGTTATTTCCCGACTTAATACCTGTACGCGACGTTGACGAAAAATCCCCATCGTATGAAAAGGGGTCAGGCACCAAAACGAGATCTCACCATACAATCGGCTCGATCGTAGAGTTCCACGAAGATTGTATCGTTCGAGCTTAAATTCCTCGGCCTGTCAAGACATCATTAGCTGCGACTTTGTCGTTGGCGAGCCACATTTCCTGTGGTACCTAGGGGTTTCGCGTCCTTCCCATACCTATTTCCTGCGGCTGTTCTCGGCTTTTCCACCTGAGACAGTCTGGTTAGGCTCCGTGTTCCTTTTACCCAAATCTTTGTCTTGGTTTTTGGTCACATCCAGTTGTAAATTTTTGAAGTAAAATTTTTTCAAGTTTAATTTTCCTTTTGGTGCTTCACACAATTTTTGAAGATAGGAAATTTTATTTAGATAGTTTTTCTAAACCGTGAATCCTTCCTCCCTCGTCCATTTCCCGGCGAGGTCTTGTTAGGTGTTAGGTTAGTTAGCTATAGGGTGACCCCTCTCATCGTCACACTTGAGTTGGGTCGACGCGAGGTCGATTTTAGTGCACTTCTCCTTTGCCACACACTTGCACACGCAAGTAGCCCGACAATACATTACAGCAGTAATTGTTTGTCCTTTAGAGCAATGACGAATATGAGATTGAGATCTCATATGCTCGCGGAGGAGAATACCCAAGCCGTGTTCGCCGGCGCTGGGCTTTCTCGGACACCTCCGCCGTCGGGTGACTTAGACGCCAGGCGTCTATTCCCCGAAGCGTCGCGACGCCTCGACGGAGACGTCCCCCAGGTACGTACTACCGGGGAAAACCGTGAGTTGACGATGTCAACTACCTTGTCCCCGAGAAGTGTGCTGGACCAAGGTACTTTAGAGTCGAGCTCAGATGGAGGGAGGCAGCCTTCCCCGTCGGCTCAGGTAGGGTTAGTTATCGATTCCGCGGGAGTTGTCACAACTCCACCTTTGGAAGCCCATTTCGAGCAATTCCGTTTAACGAGAAATGTTTCTGTTTGTAGGTCGGAGGGCTACTCAGGAGTCCATGCTGGCGAAGCTCGTGAGGTACGCCCCCTCGGAATGCGCCGAAGCGCTCCGAGGTCATTGGGTGTGCCTCACGCGCAACAGCCAAGGCCAGAAGTAGATGTGCATACCCTAAGGGAACCGGGTGATGCTGAGGCCCTAGTGGCAGAACTAGGGGGTGGTGGAAGGCTCTCGGAGGGAGTTGGGAATGCTCGCATTCCCATATCTCTCCAGGGGCGGGTTCAGCGTACCTCCCAAGGGATACCACATTATGCACAGCCAATTCAAGCAACAAGAGCTACGAAGGCAGATTTCGAGTCAGGTGTCGGCTGGGACACGGGAGTTGCCACCCGAAATCCCTGGGTGACGACGTCCTTGCCCTCCAGGTCACTTGGAGCAGAGCGGTGGGGGGCTGAGGATGGTTTCGGAGAAATCCGAAACTTTGCGGAAGCCGTCCATCCACACCGGATTACGAGACAATACGTAAACACGGCTCCCTGCTACCGAATTCATTCCGAGCGATATTTTGTGGCCCCAGCGGATGTGGCAAGACCAACGCTGTACTCAGTCTGCTGTTCAGCCAGAACGGAGCACGCTTCGAGAATGTTTACGTTTATTCGCTGTACCAACCTAAATATCAGCTACTGCACGATGTACTCAAACAAGTCAAGGGCGTAGGTTATTTTCCATACAGGGACAACGACGAGGTAATCGATCTGTCAAAGGCGAAAGAAAACTCAATTTTCATATTTGACGATGTGGCGTGTGACAAACAGAATAAAATCAGAGAGTTCTATGCCATGGCACGCCACAAGGGTATTGACCCAACCTACTTGTGTCAAACCTACTCGAAAATACCCAAACAGCTGATCAGGGACAATTGCAACATTATAGTGCCTTTTCGGCAAGATGATATGAATTTGAAGCACGCCTTCGACGAGCACATCTCTCCGGATTACACCTTTGACGAACTTCGCCGCATGTACGCCGCCTGTTGGAAGGAAAAATTCGGATCTCTGGTCATTGTCAAAGACTTTGATGTGAACAAAGGACGCTACCGCCTGGGCTTTGACAAATATATACAAATGTGATGCGAGGTGGCACGGCATTCGTACTGAAGCCATGGTGCCGACCACATCACCCTGCATCGAGACGGAGATTGCTAAAGCTGAACGCAAACGTCAAGTCAATCAGTTATCGAAAATTGTGCGAAAAAAGTATCTGAGTCTGAAACTCGAAAAATCCGAGCATGATGAAGCACTGAGTAAATTATTCAAACCCATTACGGTGCCGCTGAAGAGATTGAGTGCGTCAGTGCCGCCACTCACCAAGCGATCACGACTGACAGTGAAAAAAGAAGAGAAACAGGAACCGTCGACACCAACGACTCCAGACTTTATGAAAAAGGAAGAAGACGAAGAAAGCTACCACACAGATGATGGTGATTATGATGATGATGAGGATGACTACTTGGAAGTTTATCCCGAAGTAGCAACTGAATTCGTGAATGACCATCGCGCCAAATCCGGCAAAATAGATATGAATTACGGTCCCATTTACGACAAACCAAGAGCGCAATGGTTGCTCGGTAGAAAGCTGATGGACTTCGACAAAGATACGGGGGACATTCGCATTGATGGTGTAACATACGAGGGCACTCCGGGACTATATAGTTTGATTTTCTACAAAAATCCCAAATACGCTAAAGCAGATTTGGCGGCATACAAGCAAATTTTGACAGCTACAGGTGCGCATATAGATGCGCGAGGTAGGTTGAATCCATCTCAGACTGCCAAATACGAACAGTTGATTCGACCAATGTTCAAAGATCCTCAATCAAAAATAGGTGGTGGTGGAGGTCGAGGTCGTTTCACCGACGGCAGTGGTATCCCAGATCAGTTGACATACAACACGAAACCCATAGAATACGTGTACTGGGACGATGTGAACGAGCTCGTTGACAGGTATAGGCTTCTGGTAGCCGCCAAAAATGCCGGCAGTACCTCTACCGACAACGAGATCGTGGCCATCATCAATGAATTGAGAGAAGCAGGCTATATTCGATAAATAAAAGCGTAGACGTTTTTTTGCATGCCACAGTCGCATCATGAGCATCAACAAGTTCGGTCAAACTTCGTCAGCTCGCCGTGCACGGAAGCAGCAGCAGCCCTACCATTTTCCTGGTGTTATACTCAACTATACGACAAATGGGGACATTGATGCTGAACATGTGAAAATATGTAATGTGGAAGTGCCAAGTGCACTCAATGATGTTGCCAACAAAAAATACGTTGATGACGTCATACAGAAGCTCAAAGATGACGTCATACACAAACTCAAAGACGAGCTGGACACCACCAAAAACAATCTAACAGCCTTGGATATTCGAGTGATGAAATTCATGTCACTTTCGATGAAAAAGCATGAAAATACCAAGAAACGCTTGGATAAATTGGCACTGGATATTGTTGATATTCCAGCCTCTTAAGTAGAAGGTGTAACGCCCAGTGCAGTTAGTGTATTGACTCCGCCATTAGCGAAATGACGTCATCATCATCATCATCTGAGAAAAAGCAATTGGTTGATGAGCTCCATGCTCCAGCCAGAAGGAATTTTCCTCGCAGACGTACCATCATCAAAGGACTCGACGATCTGTGGCAGATGGACTTGGCTGATCTTCAAAAATACTCCAAAGCCAATAAAAACTTCAATTATATTCTCGTGGTGATTGACACCTCTTCCAAGTACGTATGGGTGCGCCCCCTGAAGACCAAAACTGGTCGAGACGTCACCGAAGCGATGAGTGACATATTGTCGAAAGCGAAAAGATGTCCCAAGCTCCTCTAGTCAGATCTCGGAACTGAATTTGACAATTCCAGCTTTCAGACTCTCCTGAAAAAGTACATCAAACACTACAGCACGTATACCGTGAAGAAAGCCGCGATCGCAGAGAGGGTTATACGTACTCTCAAGGAGAATCTCTTCAAGTATTTCAGTTTGAACGGTACCTACAAATGGCTGGACATTTTGCCGGACATTGCCAAAAACTACAACCAGCGCAAACATCGAACGATCGGCATGAAACCGTGTGACATCACCAAAGACAATGAAAAACAGGTGTATAAGTCAACGTATGATTATGCCGAACGTGCTGGTCGAAAAAAATTCAAAATTGGCGATTTCATGAGAATTAGCAAGGCCAAGCATGTTTTCGAAAAAGGGTATACGCCTAATTGGACTACGGAACTATTCAAAGTTGTCAAAGTGAAAATCACCGAACCAATCACGTATTTGCTGGAGGACTCGGAAGGGCGACCAATCAGCGGCGCTTTCTACGAACAAGAACTACAAAAAACAAAAAATCCTGAAGTCTATCTAGTGGAAAAAATCCTCAGGCGTAAGGGTCATGAAGTACTTGTGAAATGGCTGGGGTTCGATAGTACGCACAATAGTTGGATTGATGCGACAAATCGCATGTAATTCAATGGAAAATTGGCACAATCTCAACTGGAAGAGGGGCCCTTTCATCGTCGTCGTCTCTCAGCTCTCGACGACGTAGAAACTCGAGCCGGTGTATGGGGGGAGGGTGGGGGTGATGGCGGCGGCGGCAGCGGAGAAATAAACCGATGCCAAACGGTGCAGAGAGATTAGTCAGTCAACATGTTTGGTGCAGTGAACAACGTCGTTGTCGAGTCTTCTGAAGAGTCCTCTGGTTACGAGTCGGCGTCGGCGGCGTCAGCTTCATCATCATCATTATCATCATCATCATCGGACCGAGAGTGGGCAGATCGAATGGCAGATTTAGATCGAATATGTGATATGTACAAGGAGGCTATCAAAGCGGAACGTTTCTTCGCGTGCAACGCCACCTACGAGTTTCGCAACACCGACGTTTTGAGCTTGCAATGCGGCATAAGTTTTGCTCGGAGTTTCGTGCCTGCAGTGAAACTCGTGTGCAAGGTCCAATACACCATATGCTCCAGCCTGTCCTTCAGCATGTTTGAATGGGGCCAATTCGTGGGGGCCATTAATCAGTTGCTTCACACTAGCCGAAATGGCCCGAATGTAGCAGCAGCAGCAGCAGCAGCCAAGACTATTCGAATCAAACTCGACTGGGACGTTGTTATGGATTTGGAATTACACACGTATGCAGAGAGTCAACAAGTGCGAGTTTCCAAGAATGACACCTACTTCTACCTGACGGAAGCGGATGTTCAAGAAATCCTACATCTAGATGCTACTGTGATGGCGACAAGATTTGAATATCTATTGAATATGAACTTTAGTCAATATTATCACGATTTATTAAGCAGTGCAAGAACTCTAGCTAAAAGCAATGGTTTGTCATTTGATGAGGCTATAAACTCGTGTACTATATCATCAGACTAACCGCTGAATTTCTTCAATTTTCGGTTTGAGAGCGAAAGGAACGGGTCTGGGCTTGAAGAATTTGGGGACAGAGTTTTCCTTGAGTTGTAGCGAAATTTCAAATTTGTTGAATGTTCCCATTTTTTGTTCAAAAACTTTCGCATATTTGGATAGCAGAACTTCGATCATGGCCATAGAATCTACATTGGAGACATTATTTATATCGATAATATTTTCACAATTTTCCTTTAATTTACAAATACCTAAATTAAGCATTCTTAATCCATTTCTTCCAATGAGTGGGGGGCCTCCATGTTTGATAACGTAAGTTTTCAAAATATGAAATTTATTTTCAAATTTTACCTTGAAATTCAAATAACCTAATGGCTCAAATGTGAATCCAACATAATCTCGCAGTGCCAAGTCGTTTTTTAAAAGTTTTTTTTGTTTAAAATGCTTCAAATATAATTTTTCCGAAATTGCGGAATGAGAAAAACCCGAATCGGCCTCGAAACTCATTGGAATACCCTCTACAACTAATTTAACGTAGGTGGGTTTGACGTTACCCATGTTATCAGTTACATCGTTATTAATTTCTGTCAGATTGAAAATTAACTCATCTGTTAATTGTTCATAGCTTTCGGACTGTTCTAAAAATTTGTGAGATATTTCATTACATCTGGGAGCAAGATGTCCTTTTTCGCCACATTTGTGGCAATTATAATTTTTATATGCGCAGTCGCGCACTGAATGATTATTTCGGCCGCACACCGAGCACTCAATATGTTTATCAAAATTGCTATTTTGGCTTACCGAATAACTCCGATTCCCTTCCTTACCAACAGCGTTGAAGCGTCTGCTTGCTGGAGGTCTGCTGCCACTGCTGCCATTGCTGCCTCCTCGTCGCTGGCGTTGAAAATGCACTGGTTCTTGTTTGATTACGACTCCCGGACTTTCACGTTTGGTTTGTTCCTTGATGGTGGATTCCTTCGAAAGAGCAGTCTTCAGTAATTTGGCCAAAGTTAACGTTGAATCAGATGCATCTTCTTCAAACAGTCGATCCATTATTCTTCCTTCGTTAATGCCAATTACAAAAATATCTCTCATGACAGTGCTGAGCTCTGCCCCAAATTTGCACTTGGACGCTAGCTGTTTCACTCGGGCTTCCCATTCAGCGACGCTTTCACTTAGATTACGTCTAGCTGTATAAAATTCCAGACGACCAGCGAAGTGAGATTTCACAGGTGATAAATGTTCACTTAATAACAGAACCAAATCATCATATGATTTACTTTCAGGAAGCTCGGGAACGCACAGATTGCGAATTAACACATAACATTCTTCGGTTAAGGTATTCAACAGGATTGCCTTTTTGCGATCCTTGTCCGTGATTTTATTTGCGATGAAAAATTGTTTAATTCTTTCTTTGAACACCGAAAAGTCCGATACTTTGGGGTCAAACGTTGATAGAGTACCCAAGATTCCAAAACTTTCCGCCATTTCGTATTGTATGCCAAAAATCTATTCACTACTTTATCACTTTCTTGTTAGTACCATCTACTAACTAATATTCTGTACCGTACGTGAGTAAAAAAAAATACCTCGTCGCCAATGTTATAAATGCATATTAGTTTGAATTTGCATTTATAATTATTTTAAATGAAACACCGATGTTCAATTCATTGAGTTTAATTTAATACTGACTTCTGCCGGTCTGCCTACAATTTTCAGAGATATATCGAATATACAAAAAGCGGTCGAGAGCGTTTTTGCCTTCTTCCGTCAGATAAAGCGAATCAGTTTTATTTTAATCCAATATACAACAGGTGTACAACTTTGATCGAAGCCCCACGAAATCTGTCATGATACGACCATTGGCTTCGTCCTTCATCAAGCCGGGTAGTTTTTTATTTTCGAGGGGGATGTCAAATGGGTTGTCGCTTGAGTAGTCGCTCGTATCGAATTTTTCAATGTGACTGCTAATCAAATCCCGATAAATATCATCGCACTTAATTTCATAAATGAGCGAATCAGTATCCGTATACATCAATTTGCACTGATCGTGCGTGTACTTTTCCATCATGAAGCCGTAATGGAAATCGTACACGCATACCTTGGAAATATCGAGAATCGACATTCCTATGTACAAGGGCTTATTGAATAACAAATCCGTCTTTGCCATCTCGATAGCGACGAGGCTCTCGTCGAAAATGGTGCGATTCCTGAAATTTGGACTGGCAATTAGATTTTTTGCGCCATATCGTCCCCCCCACTTGGAGACCATTTTCACCACATGGTGCTTCCGTATGTTTTCCTTGGTTTTACCGAACACTGCGTTATTGGCTAGTTTGTAGTTATTTTTGCCAAAAGTAGTTTTTGCTTGAGAGCGTAATTTCGTATTTAATTCAACGTAGGGACGCAGCCACGCCGACTGATTGAATTGCAACACCTTGTGGATTTTCCTGAGTACAAGGCCGTGTTTGAGTGCTTGTTTCAACACCCTGTAGTGCACAACATATTTTTCCTTGTTGTACAGCGTGGTCATCAATTTTGGTAATTTCGAGCCTGGCGGTGTACGGTGCTCGGCACACAAGGGTAAATCTTTGTGTTTGTCATGCAGATGTTCGGGGTACTCCAAATCGACTTCGAGAATGTAGCCGATGGGCTAGGTGTCCGACACTTCCGACACATCGAAATCGACTGCATTTTCGAGCCATTTAAAGCCATCGTACGGAAGATATTCCATCATGGCCCAACCGTACAGATTATTCACGTCGAGATATAGCAAATAGGTCGACGGTTTGAAGGCGTCATACCTTTCACCCATGTGCTTGTTATTGGCCAAGGAGAATCTGTTGCAGCACTGACTGATGCCGCCACGAATTCCTCGCTCGACAAAGAGAAGCATGTCGACGTCTTTCAGTATCTGCAATTTGCACTGGGTGTACTTCAACATACAGGACCACGTATATCCCGGGAGGGTGTAATACCACGCAGGATCCAGCCCATACGTCTCGTGACCGATATTTCGAAAATTTTCGAAAATATCCGCCAAGAGCAATATGTCGGTTTTCATGTATAGGTCAGAGTACTCGCCCAGTGTTGTCAAGTTGAACGACCGCCACACGTTCTGCGCATGCTCGTATTCGGCATCGGTGATGCCACAATCGTTCAACTTGTTGTAGAACTGATCGCGCGCCGGCAAACTTGGGCATTCCAATTTCTCCATCGAATCGATGAAATCGTATGGGAATACCCCTTTTCGAGTGAGTAACTCGTACCGGTCGGCATCGAAATGGGCAAATTCGCGCCTTGATATCTTCAAGTCATGGATGGTCAGTGTTTGCACCGAATGCTCCAAGCTCATGCCCATGAAGCGAAAAGAGTCAATGAATCGAAATTTAATGTCAGTGTTGCCGTCGCACTGGGTGAAAGAAATGTATTTTTCTTTGTTGACAGGCAACAGGCTGACTCGACCCCTGTTTGCTATATCTCGAATAATAAAATGACTGTCGTATCCGGATAAATTGTGGAAAATGATTGGCACAACGAACGACTTTTTGTAGTTCAAATTGCAATGCGCATGCGCATATCCACGGAACGCTCCCGTGTAGTGATTATGATCTATTACAATTTTGTCGTCAGTTTTCCAAGATTTTTCGCAGATGTGGCAACATGGCGCTGTCGCTCTATCTGGAAGTGAGACGATCATGGGGACAATATCCAAAGTTTTGGCTTCCACAAATTTGGCTATGGCCCCCATTCTCTCCGCAAACCAATCCATAGAGTCGAGGCCCCGATGACTATCATAAAATGACAAAGTATCGTTATATGCACACTTGAAATTAAATCCAGCGCTGAAAGGAATGTGTTTTTGGTACTTTGTCGTATGTGAGGTGCATTCTTCGTCATTAAACTGTTCCAAAATCGACTCAAAATCCGCGTAAATTACAAAGGGCACTATTTCTTTATGTATAAAATCCCGAAATTCTACATGAACATACGAAGGAAAAGAAATTTTGCTCTCGTTTAATTTTTGACAATCAACAGTATGACTGTCGAGTTTCTCCTCACTCGTAAAATAATTCAAACACCTGTCGCAAATGAATGTTTTATGTCCATTTTTACTGAGTTGGCGATTGAGTAGGCGAGATAAATCCTTTATCCAAACATAATGGAATTTTATGTCATCGCCGACGGCATCATCGGCGTCGGCGATTTTCAGTGGTGGTGCCTCGTAATCATTTAATTTCGGGTGATATTCATTTTGAATGAGGAGAAGATTGACATGTTTGTCTAATTTTTGTTTCGTGAGTCGGCTCGGAACAGTAACGAAAAATGCCTCCTTGTTCGCCTGCGGCTGAAACAATTCCAAGGTGTACACATTCACAGATATGTTGTTCAATCGCTCAAATTTGGTAATTTGTTTTAATTTCATAGGGAAGTCGATTCCATCCAAGTTCAGTACATTTGAATAGTGAGGATATGATGAAATTCTATATAGATTTTGACTCGATTCAACAGGGTACAAGGCCGAAACGACGGCCCAAGCGAAACACGCATCATCTTCATTTTTCAAATTAATGCAAGCTTTTTTATTCGCAATAGATTTTGGCAGCTCGATGAAAGACGAACCGTTTCCCACGTCCGATTTATTCGTATTGATTTCCAAACTAACAATTTTCTGAAGACTCCAGCCACTTTCTTTGTCCGCGAATTCCGACAGTTTGTTTTGAATTTGATCGATGACATTTTCTAGGAACCACTTTTTCAAAGTTGTACCCCTATCGATAACAACGTTTTTAGTGTTGAAATATTTATAGTCGCTTATTATTTGTTCTTGATTTAAGGAATTTTTCACGAATTTACCACAAAATATCGCATTGACTATGATGCTTGGATGTTTTTTCAATAAATTTTGAATTCTGCTTTTGAATAGAATGAATGCATCACCAAAAAATTGTCCAATATCTTTATGTTTCAAATTTATAATTATACCGGTGCGTAAACGCGAAGAAAATGCCGATTTCAAGTCCTCCCACTTTACTCGAGATGTTAATTTTGATTTGACTCCCTCTCCCACCACCACGTCGACGCCTGGCTGTTGTTGACCTGACTTTTTGATTGAATTTCGTATAATTTTCAAGTGTCCGCATAAAGTTTGTAATTTTCTCAGAGAGCCTATGCAATCCACTGCCGCGATCGCACTATTGATCAGGCGGGCGGTGTACTTGCAATGGGCCAGCCAATGTTTGCGTTCTTTATCAGTACAATCCTTGAGGATTTTTTTGACCTTACGCAACTTGGCTACCATCTCCATACTGTGTGCAACAATAGCGTCAGATGACATGATGATGATGATGATTATTCAACAGACACACAAAATTTCGAAAAAATGTCAAATGAAAATACAAGAAACTCACTCTTTGTTTCCAACGGCGGCGGCGGCGTCTTCAGCGTCTTCAGGATTTAGCGATCTCAAACAGCTGCTGAGGATGATTTTGATTGGCAATTTTCTGCTCGCCCCTGTAGATGAGCATATGCTGGGACTCGGTTAATTTGTCGAGGATGGGTTTGAATGCACCAGTCACTCGATTTGGCAGGAATACTTTACACTCCTCCAACTCCACTAGGTTCTTCCTGCAAGTCAACGACATCTTGTTAATTTCGTCGAGAAGATGAGACATCTGCGAAATCATTTGAAAAATGAAAAAAATTTCATACACGCTGTATTATAACTCTCACTCACTCACTCAAAATCTCAAAATGAAAAATGATTTTTATGATTCACCCCGTGTATGAGAAATAAATATGATAAAAATAAAATATTCCAATCACACTGTATATAGCAAATGGAACTTTGTAAGAGACACCCTGTATGAGAAGGAATTATGATAAAAAATGCAATCCACACACACTGTATGAAAAACAAAAAAAATATGACGTTTTATGAGAGAGACACTCTGTATGAGACGAAAAACAAATATGACAAATGAACTTTTCTGAATTTTTTTTGAAAAAGAAACACTACAAAAAGTGAATCGAAAGAAATAGGCACACTTGAAACAATCGCGAAAAATAAAAAAGAATAACTACTACTACTACTGACCTTTGCAAATCACGAATTAAATGGCACTCACAATAAAACAATGCACTTGTATAGAAAAAAAAGCGAGAGAAGATGAGCGGCAAAGAGGCCCTTGTTGTTGCTTCGAACGCAGATAATGAAATGACGCAGGCTCGCTGTGAACGTACGTATTAACTCTCTGTATCACGTGACCCACGCCGTCCACCTCCACGCCGAGTTCGCGTAACCCACGCTGCAAATGTATGCAACGGTCGATCTGGGGAAAACCCAAATTGCGCAATAACAGTAAACAACTCCAAGGTCAATTTAGCTCGAGCAGCGTAAACAGATACCGGATGTGTGAGATAAATCTGAAAAACAAATTCAAGGTCAAAAATGGATCATCGTCGTGTTTACTGAGAATTTCGTTCAGCTTGAGAGAGCAGACAGTAAACAAGTCCAAGGCCAAATTATATTACTTAGAATTTCATTGGAGAGAGAGTAAACACCAGATGTGGCTCTTATCGCTGTTTACGACTACAGCGCGCGGAGACGTATTTTTTTTCTTTTGGAATTTCATTCGAGAGCGAGTGAATTAATAATAAGTCGTCCATCATAATTTTCTGTTGTGTGTGTGTGTTCTAAGACAGTAGAGACATTTTTCATATTTAATTTTTTTGTTTTGTCAATTAAGGTGGCGGCGGCGGCGGCGGCCATGTTTTTTTCTCTTCCAGCCAATTGCTCTCAGCGAATCACGCGAGGAAAAGAAGTTTTTTCATAACTTCCGCCATCGTGCCATGTTTTTTTGCCTTCCGCTCCATCGCCGCCATGTTTTTTGCGTTCGGCTCTATCGCGCCATGTTTTTTTGCCTTCCGCTTCATCGCCGCCATGTTTTTTGCGTTCCGCTCCATCGCGCCATGTTTTTTTGCCTTCCGCTGCATCGCTGCCATGTTTTTTGCGTTCCGCTCCAACGCCGCCAAGTTTTTTTGACTTCCGCTCCATCGCCGCCCCTTCCGCTCCATCGCGCCATGTTTTTTTGCCTTCCGCTGCATCGCCGCCATGTTTTCTTGCCTTCCGCTGCATCGCCGCCATGTTTTTTTGCAAAAAAGACGCGCGCCACTTAGGGTGAAACGTTTTGAAGCCCCCCACCCCGAAACTCTTCGGCGAACACGTCATCTTCTTCAGCACCAACCCTCCACCAACGGCAAGAACTCGATGGACGCGGCCATCGAGAGATTCACCGTGTGGAGCAATGCCGATTCTGTGACACTCTTCGGTCACAGAATCGGCATTGTATATCTACTATCTTCCGTACGGGGGATTCAAATGGCTCGAGAATGCTGCCGATTTGAATGTGCTCGAGGTGTCAGACACTTATATCGATTGTCATAAGTCGATTTGGAGTACCCCGAACACTTACATGACAAACACAAAGATTTTCCATTGTGCGCCGAACACCGTACTCCGCCAGGCTCAAAATTACCCAAATTAATGACCACCCTGTACAACAAGGAAAACTATGTTGTACACTACAGAGTGTTGAAACAAGCACTGGCTCAAACTATACATTGAATTGAATACGAAATTACGCGCAGAAGCGAAAACCACTTTCGACAAAAATAACTACAAATTAGCCAATAACGCGGTATTCGGGAAAACGATACAGAACATACGGAATCATCTCATAGTGAAAATGGTCTCAAAATGAGAGGGGCGATATGGCGCAAAAAATTTAATTTCCAGCCCGAATTTCAAGAAGCGCACTATTTTCGATGAGGACCTCGTTGCTATCAAGATGGCAAAGACGGATTTGTTGTTCAATAAGCCTGTATACATCAGAATGGCGATACTTGACATTTCCAAGGTGTGCGTGTATGATTTCCATCATGGCTTCATGATGAAAAAATACACGAGCGATCAGTGCAACTTGATGTACACGGATACTGATTCGCTGCGATCAAATCCGATGACATTTATCAAAATTTATTGAAATTAGACATTGAAAAATTCGATACAAGTGATTACCCCACCAACAACCCTTATGGTATTCCTCTTGCAAACAAAAAAGTCCCCGGCTTGATGAAAGACGAAGCGATTGGCCAAATTATGACAGATTTCGTGGGACTCCGTTCAAAGCTGTACACCTATAAGATACAGGGTGGGAAATGCGTCAAAAAATCCAAAGGAGTGAAATACAGCGTTGTCCAATATAAAATCACCTTTGACGACTATGTAGAATGTTTTGAAAATCAGCGTGAGAAAGTCACATCTCAACGCTGTATTCGCTCTTTTGCGCACAACGTTTTTAGTGTTGACCAAACAAAAATCGCTGAGTCCACATGACGACAAACGGTATTTGATTGCCGGCTCTCATGATACTCTGCCATGGGGGCATTACAGTTTTATGAATATGTAAAATTGTTTCAGACTCCCACCATGGCACACTCTATGCAAAATTTGTATTATCAAGAAATCATCAGAGCCGCATCATCACTATCACAATTTATTGAGACTTCACCTTTGCCGTGGTCCATCACGGAGAATATTGTCAAAACGAGGTCCACCGAAAATGGGGAGAATTAGTTGACCAGGCTTGGGGTGATCGACCTTTTTACAGTTTGGCGCACGAGAACTTGATGCCACATACAGAAAAGACGCACTCGCCACCGAAGACTGGTCTATATATTTCACTGAAGATGTCTATTGCGTTGGTTGAACCAGTACTATATTCCGAACTACGGATTACGTATGTGTTATACCTGTTTCAAAGCAATCAGAAAGGCCATGCAAAACCATACATTTCACAGTATCAGAGACCATAAACACATCGTATACAATTCGAATAACTTGAGTGAATTGTATCGAAATCCTTCATCATGGTGTCACAACAGATTTGACGAGCTACTATTCACGCTGAGAACAAGCGATTCCTGCCATTATGACTTACATTCATACGATTACAAATGTCATCGTTTCGAAACGCCTCCTCCATATAATCGCTTCATTGGCTCTGGCGATGAGGATTCTGATCTCGATTGAATAAATGCAAAAACATACAAAAATATGCGGAAAATGAATGGTGGAAAACTATAAATGTATTATTATTATATTGTGATTATTATTTCATTTTTCTCAACTTTTAATTTTTCAACTAAAAAAAACGCATCGTTTCTGATTGTTAAAAATTTGTGCTTTTTCGATCAAATAAGTATCTATTTTAAGCTTAAAAATCAGCGCGTTTTTCGA
The DNA here is from genome assembly GCA_958502065.1 of Chrysolina americana. Taxonomy (NCBI): domain Eukaryota; kingdom Metazoa; phylum Arthropoda; class Insecta; order Coleoptera; family Chrysomelidae; genus Chrysolina; species Chrysolina americana. The sequence goes on from OY293420.1 coordinate 38,526,609, forward strand.
TCAAAAAAGTAAACAGTTTAGTGAAATTCAGTCAAAGTTCAGTAAAAGTTCAGTCACTGAATTCAGTGAGACTCAGCGACTGAAAAATTTCACTCAACTGAAATTTCCCATGCTTTTCTTATGAGGCCTGAAAATTCAGTGAATTTCAGTGAAATTTCAGTCACTGAATTCAGTGGCACTCAACTGAGACTCAGCGACTCAGCCACTGAAAAAAGTACCGCCACCATGTCAATTTTGGTGTGGTTTTTTTCACTCAAAAAGAGCATCGGTTTTGAGTCTAAAATGAGCACTTTTTTCACTCAAAAAGAGCATCGTTTTTGGATCTAAAAATGAGCAGTTTTTTCGCTCAAAAAGAGCATAATTTTTAAGATTAAAAATGAGGATTTTTTCACTCAAAAAGAGAATCGTTTTTGATCCTAAAAATGAGTACTTTTTTACGATCAAAAACGATCCATTCTTGAGGCTGAAAAGATTGATTTTTATTCGAACAGAAAATAAAACAAAAAATCAGCTAAGATACATATATTTTGAGAAGTGTCGTAATGGGTGCTCTACAAACTACGCATGTGTCGCACAGAGCGGCACAATAATACACAGAGCTCATTCATAAGACACACACGACAAATCAAAGTGTTCTGTGAGTCTGCGACGCCGCAATCTGTCATCGGTGATCACTGTCAAGTGTCACTACTGGAGGAAGATCAACAGCGCCATTTTGAGGAGGTGTGTCATGTGTCACTGGTGGTGTCATCCATGTGTCATCTGTCAGTCTGCTAATGACATCTGACACTCTTGGTTCTGGAGGGACATCAGCGCCATCTGTCGTCGGTCTGTGTCTGATCACCTGATTGTGCTCAGAGTAATTACGGACGAAATCATAATGGGGGCTCCATTCGATGGTCAGCCATAGGATCGTCATTAGGCTGCCATCGGAACCCTTCTTCTTGGTACGAAAGACATGCAACTATATCTTCCGAGCCGGTATACGTAAAACCAGCTTTGGCTAACTTACTTGCCAGGAAAGGCTGAAGTCCAGCATACAAACGAGTCGAGTCTTGTTTCGTACTGCATCTCTCTCTCTCTCTCTCTCTGCAAACAGACAGACACACTGCACACTGCATACTGAATTGAAACGCTACCTCTGTCCAATATATGTTTATTTCATTTCGTAATCAAACAATACTTTGTCCCTTAAATAAAATAAACATTCGCGGAAACATAAATGTTTATCGTCTTTTGATAACATAGTGCACAAGTTTATAGCCTCGTCAAATGTCAAATCATTGTTTCTAGCAAGATCTCTAGCACTAGCTAATATATCATGATAGTATTGACAAAAGTTCATATTCAATAAATATTCAAATCTTCCCGCCAACACTGTCGCATCCAGATGCAGGATTTCCTGAATTTCTAGTCATCCTTGGAAACTCGCATTTTTGTTGTCTCTTCATAAGTGTGTAATTCCAAATCCATGACATCGTCCCAGTCGAGTTTGATTCGGGTGCTGTTGGCTGCATTCGGGTCATTTCGGCTATTGTACAGACGATTAATGGCCCCCACGAAGGTGCCCCATTCAAACATGCTGAAAGACAGGCTGGAGCATATGGTGTGGACCTTGAACACGAGTTCCACTGCAGGTACGAAACTCCGAGCAAAAGTTATTCCGCATTGAACAGTGAGAATGTCAGTGTTTCGGAACTCATACGTGGCGTTGCACACATAATAAAAACGTTCAGTTTTGATGGCTTCTTTGTACATGTCGCAAACTCGACCTAATTCAGCAGTACGTTCTGCCCACTCTGATGATGATGCAGATGATGAGGAATCGTACTCCACCGACACTAGTGACGAAGACATCGACTCGTAATCAGACATTGGCTCAGCTATATACAGTGTGATTGGAATATTTTATTTTTATCATATTTATTTCTCATACACGGGGTGAATCATAAACATCATTTTTCATTTTGAGTGAGTGAGTGAGAGTTATAATACAGCGTGTATGAATTTTTTTTTCATTTTTCAAATGATTTCGCAGATGTCTCATCTTCTCGACGAAATTAACAAGATTTCGTTGACTTGCAGGAAGAACCTGCGAAAGTTTTCTGAGCTACCGAAGGACGAACCCCATCTGATCCTCGGCGCTGAAGCGAAAACAACCAAATTTGGAGAGTCCATCCTAGTGGAGTTGGAGGAGTGTAAAGTATTCCTGCCAAATCGAGTGACTGGTGCATTCAAACCCATCCTCGACAAATTAACCGAGTCCCAGCATATGCTCATCTACAGGGGCGAGCAGAAAATTGCCAATCAAAATCATCCGCAGCAGCTGTTTGAGATCGCTAAAGCCTGAAGACGCTGACGCCGCCGCCGTTGGAAACAAAGAGTGAGTTTCTTGTATTTTCATTTGACATTTTCTTGAAATTTTGTGTGTCTGTTGAATAATCATCATCATCATCATCATCATGTCATCTGACGCTATTGTTGCACAAAGTATGGAGATGGTAGCCAAGTTGCGTAAGGCCAAAAAAATCCTCAAAAAGGGTTGTACTGATGAAGAACGCAAACATTGGCTGGCCCATTGTAAGTACACCGCCCACCTGATCAATAGTGCGATCGCGGCAGTGGATTGCATAGGCTCTCTGAGAAAATTACAAACTTTATGCGGACACTTGAAAATTATCCGAAATTCAATCAAAAAGTCAGGTCAACAGCCAGGCGTCGACGTGGTGGTGGGAGAGGAAGTCAAATCAAAACATCTCGAGTAAAGTGGGAGGACTTGAAATCGGCATTTTCTTCGCGTTTACGCACCGGTATAATTATAAATTTGAAACATAAAGATATTGGGCAATTTTTTGGTGATGCATTCATTCTATTCAAAAGCAGAATTCAAAATTTATTGAAAAAACATCCAATCATCAAAGTCAATGCGACATTTTGTGGTAAATTCGTGAAAAATTCCTTGAATCAAGAACAAAAAATCGGCTATAAATATTTCAGCACTAAAAACGTTGTTATCGATAGGGGTACAACTTTGAAAAAGTGGTTCCTAGAAAATGTCATCGATCAAATTCAAAACAAACTGTCGGAATTCGCGTACAAAGAAAGTGGTCTTCAGAAAATTGTTAGTTTGGAAATCAATACGAATAAATCGGACGTGGGAAACGGTTCGTCTTTCATCGAGCTGCCAAAATCTATTGCGAATAAAAAAGCTTGCATTAATTTGAAAAATGAAGATGATGCGTTTTTCGCTTGGGCCGTCGTTTCGGCCTTGTACCCTGTTGAATCGAGTCAAAATCTATATAGAATTTCATCATATCCTCACTATTCAAATGTACTGAACTTGGATGGAATCGACTTCCCTATGAAATTGAAACAAATTACCAAATTTGAGCGATTGAACAACATATCTGTGAATGTGTACACTTTGGAATTGATTCAGCCGCAGGCGAACAAGGAGGCATTTTTCGTTACTGTTCCGAGCCGACTCACGAAACAAAAATTAGACAAACATGTCAATCTTCTCCTCATTCAAAATGAATATCACCCGAAATTAAATGATTACGAGGCACCACCACTGGAAATCGCCGACGCCGATGATGCCGTCAACGATGACATAAAATTCCGTTATGTTTGGATAAAGGATTTATCTCGGCTACTCAGTCGCCAACTCAGTAAAGACTTTAATAAAAAATTCATATGCGACAGGTGTTTAAATTATTTTACGAGTGAGGAGAAACTCGACAGTCATTTCCTTCGTATGATCACGTAGAATTTCTGGATTTTGTACATAAAGAAATAGTGCCCTTTGTAATTTACGCGGATTTTGAGTCGATTTTAGAACAGTTTAATGACGAAGAATGCACCTCACATACGACAAAGTACCAAAAACACATTCCTTTCAGCGCTGGATTTAATTTCAAGTGTGCATATGACGATACTTTGTCATTTTATGATAGTCATCGGGGCCTCGACTCGATGGATTGGTTTGCGGAGAGAATAGGGACCATAGCCAAATTTGTGGAAGCCAAAACTTTGGATATTGTCCCCATGATCGTCTCACTTCCAGATAGAGCGACAGCGCCATGTTGCCACATCTGCGAAAAACCTTGAAAAACTGACGATAAAATTGAAATAGATTATAATCACTACACGGGAGCGTTCCGTGGATATGCGCATGCGCATTGCAATTTGAACTACGAAAAGTCGTTCGTTGTGCCAATCATTTTCCACAATTTATCCGGATACGACAGTCATTTTATTATTCGAGATATAGCAAAAAGCCTGTTGCCTGTCAACAAAGAAAAATACATTTCTTTCACCCAGTACGACGGCAACACTGACATTAAATTTCGATTCATTGACTCTTTTCGCTTCATGGGCATGAACTTGGAGCATTCGGTGCAAACACTGACCATCCATGACTTGAAGATATCAAGGCGCGAATTTGCCCATTTCGATGCCGACCGGTACGAGTTACTCACTCGAAAAGAGGTATTCCCATATGATTTCATCGATTCGATGGAGAAATTGGAATGCCCAAGTTTGCCGGCGCACGATCAGTTCTACAACAAGTTGAACGATTGTGGCATCACCGATGCCGAATACGAGCATGCGCAGAACGTGTGGCGGTCGTTCAACTTGACAACACTGGGCGAGTACTCTGACCTATACATGAAAACCGACATATTGCTCTTGGCGTATATTTTCGAAAATTTTCGAAATATCGGCCACGAGACAGACGTATGGGTTGGATCCTGTGTGGTATTACACCCTCCCGGGTTATACGTGGTCCTGTATGTTGAAGTACATCCAGTGCAAATTGCAGATACTGAAAGACGTCGACATGCTTCTCTTTGTCGAGCGAGGAATTCTTGGCGGCATCAGTCAGTGCTGCAACAGATCCTCCTTGGCCAATATCAAGCACATGGGTGAAAGGTATGACGCCTCCAAACCGTCGACCTATTTGCTATATCTCGACGTGAATAACCTGTACGATTGGGCCATGATGGAATATCTTCCGTACGATGGCTTTAAATGGCTCGAAAGTGCAGCCGATTTCGATGTGTCGGAAGTGTCGGACACCTCGCCCATCGGCTACATTCTCGAAGTCGATTTGGAGTACCCCGAACATCTGCATGACAAACACAAAGATTTACCCTTGTGTGCCGAGCACCGTATACCGCCAGGCTCGAAATTACCAAAATTGATGACCACGCTGTACAACAAGGAAAAATATGTTGTGCACTACAGGGTGTTGAAACAAGCACTCAAACACGGCCTTGTACTCAGGAAATCCACAAAGTGTTGCAATTCAATCAGTTGGCGTGGCTGCGTCCCTACATTGAATTAAATACGAAATTACACTCTCAAGCAAAAACTACTTTCGGCAAAAATAACTACAAACTAGCCAATAACGAAGTGTTCGGGAAAATCATGGAAAACATACGGAAGCACTGTGTGGTGAAAATGGTCTCCAAGTGGGAGGGACGATATGGTGCAAAAAATCTGATTGCAAGTCCAAATTTCAGGAGTCGCACCATTTTCGACGAGAGCCTCGTCGCTATCGAGATGGCAAAGACGGATTTGTTATTCAATAAGCCCTTGTACATAGGAATGTCGATTCTCGATATTTCCAATGTATGCGTGTACGATTTCTATTACGGCTTCATGATGGAAAAGTACACGCACGATCAGTGCAAATTGATGTATACGGATACTGATTCGCTCATTTATGAAATTGAGTGCGATGATATTTATTGGGATTTGATTAGCAGTCACATTGAAAAATTCGATACGAGCGACTACCCAAGCGACAACCCATTTGACATCCCCCTCGAAAATAAAAAAGTACCCGGCTTGATGAAGGACGAAGCCAATGGTCGTATCATGACAGATTTCGTGGACTTCGATCAAAGTTGTACACCTATAAGATACAAGGTGGAAAAACCGTAAAAAAATCCAAAGGGGTCAAATACAGCGTTGCCGAAAATCACATCACTTTTGGAGATTATGTGGAATGTCTGAAAAACAATGTGGAAAAAATAACTTTGCAACGCTGTATTCGATCCTTTTCACACAAAGTTTTTAGTGTAGAGCAAACAAAGATCGCTCTCAACCCCCACGACGACAAGCGCTGTTTGATTGTCGGCTCTCATGACACTCTGCCGTGGGGCCATTACAGTCAGTTAGATATCTAATAGAATTTAAATGTTTTTTCAGAGAGCACATACCCACACACGCACACACACCACCACAATGGTAGACACTTTGAAAAATGTATGCTGTCTGCAAGTAGTCAGATGTACATCATCAATAGTTGAATTCATCGAGGCCTCACCTTTACCATGGACGTTCACTGATCGAATTTTGAAAATGTTTGCCGATGAGAAATGGGTACAAATCTGTAAGCAGGCTCAGAGCGTCAAACGAAATTTCAATGATTTGAATCACTTAGAGTACACGAGAGAAATCAGCGTTGAAGATAGGTGTGAAGCTCTCAAAAATCAAGACTGGGAGGGTCCTTTGCACGAAGATCAATACTGTGTGTGGGCGAATGCATATCGTATTCCAAAATATAATTTACGATTTTGCCGCACTTGCTATGAAGTATTCAGAAGGGCTATGCAAAACCATCCAGTTCACAGCATCAGAGACCATCAACATATGGTGTTCGGTGTAAAGCACATGGACAATATATATCAATGTTGCAAATTTTGATGAAGTACTGTTCACTTTGAAAACGAGCAGCCAATGCTACTGTGACCTACATCTGCGTGGTGGTGGTGAGCCCTACATATTAGATCTCCCATATAAACGCTTCATAGGCTCAGGAGATGAGGATTCAGAATTCGATGAATGAGATTGCCAAACACACACACACAAAATTTCAAGAAAATGTTGAATGAAAATGCAAGAAATTGTGCTCTTGTTTGTTTCTTTCCACACGCACCACATATATTATTAATCAAATAATAGTCGATTATGTTTTATATTTATGATTGAATAAAATCAATATGTAATCCGTGTCTGGATATTATTATTATTATTATATTTTTTTTCAACCTTCCAATCTCCCATTCAAAATCCCACATATTTTTAGAGATCACTTTTGCATCAAAAAAGGGTTACTTTTTTGCGCAAAAAAGTATAATTTTTTTATACGAAAAAGTGCCACTTTTTTCTGCAAAAAAGTATAATTTTTTATGCAAAAAAGTGTCACTTTTTCATGCAAAAAAGTAACACTTTTATTGACATGGTGGAAAAAGCTGAGTGATTCACTCAGCCACTCAGCTTTCACTGAAAATGCTTCACTCAGCTTTTACCACCATGTCAATAAAGGTGTCACTTTTTTTCATTCAAAAATACATGTATTCTTATGGGAAAATGACAATTTTTTTGATAAAAAAAAATTACCGAAAATTGACATGGTGGAAAAAGCTGAGTGAATGCTGAGTGAAAGCTGAGTGAATGCTGAGTGACTCAAAATTCACTGAAAATGCTTCACTGAAATCCTTCCACCATGTCAATTTTGGGTAATTTTTTTGATAGAAAAAAGTGTCACTTTTTTGCATAAAAAAATAGCAAGTTTTTGCACCAAAATTGGAAGAATAATTCAATCAAAAATGTGATACTTTTTTACATAAAAATTTACATGTTTTTTGAAGCAAAAAATGGAGAAGGGTATTTTCGAGTAGCAAAATTAAAATCAAAAATATTCTAAGATATATATATTTTCATAAACGTATTGATGGGTGATCTACAAACTACGCATGGGTCGCACCTGATGGCGCACTGTGAGCAGCACGCCAAGTGTCTACATGGCATAAACAATACATTTTGTTCATTCACATCATCACCCTGTTCTGTGAGTCTATGTTTATGACATCTGTGGTCACTTTGCTGCTCAGTAGGTGAGCTATAGGCTTTTGAATCCACCTTGAACTTTGGACTCTCGGTTCGTCGCTGGTCTGCGTTCATCGTGTGATGTAGTCGAGAGAGATCCCTTAGATTGATAACAATTGTCCAGTACAGCGCGCGCTGCTAAATTTCGGTGCGTCGCTGTGTTTGGCGTTCATCGAGTCGCGGCGATAGATCCCTTAGATTGATAACAATTCTCCACTACTGCGCGCTTATAATATATATATATATATATATATATAATAACAAAGTATTCTCGACCGAACTCTATTAATTAAGTAGGAATTCTCGGGTAGCGGTCTGTTGAACAATGAAACTCATTCGATTTAAATCTTCAATATTTCGTCAAACTTTATTGACTTCTTCAGGAAGAGCTACAATTAAAAAGGAATATGAGTTGTTGAAGGACTACATAAAAATAACATGATAACTTACAAAATTCACAGAGTTAGTTCTAACCTATGGAACATTTGGGAGGAAAATTGTTATTCTCCGCTGCAGACTAAACGCTTAATTTACCTGACTGGAGTGTTACTATGGTTTGAATAAGGGATCGTTTAAATACAATGGTGTTAATTAGTGTAGGTATTCCATTGGTACCAACTGTCAAACTACACACAACGTTGAATGGAATTTAAAATATTACAATATATACTACTAAGTTGTCCTGTATCGGTTTTGTAGTTAACTGTGTTAGGATTTTTGTTGATATGGACCATCTCAAGGAATAACCTGTTTTTTTGATTGCTGACTTTGTCTAGAATTTTTGGATTTGAATAATCAAACCGGTGGCCTGTTTTCTGGGTGTGGTCGACTGCTGCACAGGAGTTTTTTCCCAATTGGGCATCACTCTTGTGCAAGGCTAGCCGTTGTTTTAACCACTGTGAGGTCTGTCCGACATAACTACCTTCACAACCTTGGCATGGTAGTTCATAAATTACATTGCTAAGGAGTGGAGTTGGTGTTGGTGTTGGAGTTGGTGTTTTGTCTTTGATTTTGGAGAACAAAATCAAAGACAAAACACCAACTCCACTCCTTAGCAATGTAATTTATGAACTACCATGCCAAGGTTGTGAAGGTAGTTATGTCGGACAGACCTCACAGTGGTTAAAACAACGGCTAGCCTTGCACAAGAGTGATGCCCAATTGGGAAAAAACTCCTGTGCAGCAGTCGACCACACCCAGAAAACAGGCCACCGGTTTGATTATTCAAATCCAAAAATTCTAGACAAAGTCAGCAATCAAAAAAACAGGTTATTCCTTGAGATGGTCCATATCAACAAAAATCCTAACACAGTTAACTACAAAACCGATACAGGACAACTTAGTAGTATATATTGTAATATTTTAAATTCCATTCAACGTTGTGTGTAGTTTGACAGTTGGTACCAATGGAATACCTACACTAATTAACACCATTGTATTTAAACGATCCCTTATTCAAACCATAGTAACACTCCAGTCAGGTAAATTAAGCGTTTAGTCTGCAGCGGAGAATAACAATTTTCCTCCCAAATGTTCCATAGGTTAGAACTAACTCTGTGAATTTTGCAAGTTATCATGTTATTTTTATGTAGTCCTTCAACAACTCATATTCCTTTTTAATTGTAGCTCTTCCTGAAGAAGTCAATAAAGTTTGACGAAATATTGAAGATTTAAATCGAATGAGTTTCATTGTTCAACAGACCGCTACCCGAGAATTCCTACTTAATTATATATATATATATATATATATATATATATATATATATATATATATATATATATATATATATATATATATATATATATATATATATATATATATATATATATATATATATATATATATATATATATATATAATATATATAATATATATAATATATATAATATAATATATAATATATATATATAACATATATAATATATATAATATAATAATATATATAATATATATAATATAATAATATATATATAATAGGAATAATGATTGTGGATGACATATTCAGACTCAAAATACAGGATTTGAGAGAAAAAAAATCATGGCGGCTGTCAAATGTTATACCAGGTGGCTCAAAATACAGTATTTAATAGAAAAAAAAAACATGGCGGCTGCCAAATGATATACCGGGTGTCTCAAATAACAATATTCAAGAGATAAAACATGTCAGCTTAACGGAGGTGGTCACCTTCAATGTGCGATACCCATTGAACCGTTCAGTCTTCCGTCCGACTGTATTCGTTGAAACGTGTCGATTGTCGCAGGGCAGGCTCGTCGCGCTCCTACGATGATTTTTTTTGTGTATGGTCACCTTTAGTGAGCCATTTTTGCACTTAATAACTCTCAATTTTCACCTAGAAGCCAGTCGAATAATATTAGATTTTTGCTTTATATTCAGGTCACTAGTCTAGTCTCACCCTGTATGATGTAAAGTCCCAATCTCCACCCAGTGGAACTCCACTGTACGTAGTTTTACCGATTTACCGGAAATTCCTGACTAGTTTTCAATTTTATTAATTTGTGGCCCCAAACAGTCGAGCACTCGGTATACAGAACACTTAGAGCAAGGTTTCGACACGCTAGTCTCTTGTTGGGTGGAAAGATTCCGTGGCTCCTTTTGTTTTCACAAATTATTTTATTTCAATTCGATTTCTCATCAGGTTGGCCAAATCGGAAAACGGGTATAGATTCCTCGGCGAAGGAATACGTGTATTTCTTCGGCGTTCAAGAATCACGTTGGTTTATGGTTTTTCTCGGGGCTCTCCGAATATCGGACCGCCCTAGGAATCGAGATATCTGAAATTCCGACTTTCAATGTCTCCCTAGATCTAGGGAGTATTTAGTGACTTTTGTCAAATACTCCCTAGAAAACGCTGGTAACGGGACTTTAACGGTCATTTGCCCAAATCCCGCGCGTTTTCGCGAGCTAGGGTTTTGTTCAGCCAAGGGCGACGCCCACTTTGGCCCTCTAGGCCAATGGGTGTCGCGGATTTAGCAGTCAGGATTGCATAAATATGCAAGCAGCGAAGCAGCAGACAGCCACTCTTTCTTGTCGAATTGCAGTGTAATAATCAATTTCGTGTTTCCGTTAAATAACTTACGTTTGTTTGGCTTTCCCTTTTGTCTCTGCAATTCATCGTTTTGGCTAGCAGTTAGAGTCAGGTTCTCGGTAATAATAATTCAGTTCACAGTAGATTCATAACGTTTTGTTTCTATCTTAAAAGGGGTTAGACTCACTTGTACGGTTTACAGGTGTTTTATTCGCGCTACGAAAGTACGTTGAGAGGTAGTTTAACTCTCGAGCAATAATCAGTGTAAAGTGATCTTTTGCAACGGACACTTAGGGATTTAACTTCATCAAAGTTATTTCCCGACTTAATACCTGTACGCGACGTTGACGAAAAATCCCCATCGTATGAAAAGGGGTCAGGCACCAAAACGAGATCTCACCTGATACAATCGGCTCGATCGTAGAGTTCCACGAAGATTGTACCGTTCGAGCTTAAATTCCTCGGCCTGTCAAGACATCATTAGCTGCGACTTTGTTGTTGGCGAGCCACATTTCCTGTGGTACCTAGGGGTTTCGCGTCCTTCCCATACCTATTTCCTGCAGCTGTTCTCGGCTTTTCCACCTGAGACAGTCTGGTTAGGCTCCGTGATCCTTTTACCCAAATCTCTGTCTTGGTTTTTGTCACATCCAGTTGTAAATTTTTGAAGTAAAATTTTTCAAGTTTAATTTTCCTTTTTGGTGCTTCACACAATTTTTGAAGATAGGAAATTTTATTTAGATAGTTTTTCTAAACCGTGAATCCTTCCTCCCTCGTCCATTTCCCGGCAAGGCCTTGTTAGGTGTTAGGTTAGTTAGCTATAGGGTGACCCTTCTCATCGTCACACTTGAGTTGGGTCGACGCGAGGTCGATTTTAGTGCACTTCTCCTTTGCCACCCACTTGCACACGCAAGTAGCCCGACAATACATTACAGCCGTAATTGTTTGTCCTTTAGAGCAATGACGAATATGAGATTGAGATCTCATATGCTCGCGGAGGAGAATACCCAAGCCGTGTTCGCCGGCGCTGGGCTTTCTCGGACACCTCCGCCGTCGGGTGACTTAGACGCCAGGCGTCTATTCCCCGAAGCGTCGCGACGCCTCGACGGAGACGTCCCCCAGGTACGTACTACCGGGGAATACCGTGAGTTGACGATGTCAACTACCTTGTCCCCGAGAAGTGTGCTAGACCAAGGTACTTTAGAGTCGAGCTTAGACGGAGGGAGGCAGCCTTCCCCGTCGGCTCAGGTAGGGTTAGTTATCGATTCCGCGGGAGTTGTCACAACTCCACCTTTGGAAGCCCGTTTCGAACAATTCCGATTAACAAGAAATGTATCTGTTTGCAGGTCGGAGGGCTACTCAGGAGTCCATGCTGGCGAAGCTCGTGAGGTACGCCCCCTTGGAATGCGCCGAAGCGCTCCGGGGTCATCGGGTGTGCCCCACGCACCACAGCGGAGGCCAGAGGTTATAGATGTGCATACCCTAAGGGAACCGGGTGATGCTGAGGCCCTAGTGGATGAACTAGGGGGTGGTGGAAGGCTCTCGGAGGGAGTTGGGGATGCTCGCATTCCCATATCTCTCCAGGGGCGGGTTCAGCGTACCTCCCAAGGGATACCATATGCACGGCCAGAACAAGCAACAAGAGCTACGAAGGCAGATCTTGAATCAGGTGTCGGCTGGGACACGGAAGTTGCCACCCGAAATCCCTGGGTGACGACGTCCTTGCCCTCCAGGTCACTTGGAGCAGAGCGGTGGGTGGCGGAAGATGGTTTCGGAGGAATCCGAAACTTTGCGGAAGCCGTCCATCCACACCGGATTGCGAGACATGGCGCCCAACGTGGGGCTGCTGAAGATAGACCATCTTCAGGGATCTGCGAGTGTAGCCTTCCTCCTGCAAACAGACTTAGAGTTCGGGATCTCTCTCCTGAGAGACTCCCAGTCAGTGAAATGGTTATGGGTGAACCGGAAACCCTTTGGCGCCCATATGGCACATTTACCCGGTTGCCAACTGGGAATCGGCATTATAGGAAATCTGAGGATGTCCCTCGAAACGTCGCTTCCAACCCCGGTGATGTCCACAGGAGTGGATATTACCCATCGAGGAGGCCAGTGCCCACAGTCCGGATTCAGGAGAATCCCAGAAGACCAGTGACGGGGGTCGACGACGTGCTCGTGCGACTCGCAGACTTGCTGGAGGATAGACGTCGGGGAACCCTAAACGGTGTTGATGGGGGTTTAATCAACAACAAACCACATCCCAGTTTCAGTGGGCTTCCTCACGAAGATCCAATTCAATTTATCCAATCCTCTGAGGATTATTTGGGGGGCTTTGATCCAACCGTCTGGGTGAGCGTTGCAGCTCAGTGGCTCAAGGGAGCAGCCCAGCAGTGGTATGCTCCATATCGCAACTCACGCCTAAACTGGCAGTTTTTCACAAACCGGCTCCAGGAACGGTTCGATAACGATCTGTTGGTCTCGAGCTTAGAAGCGGAGTTCTTTGGCACTGACCAGCCGAAGGGAGAGTCAATAACTTCCTTCATCCTGAACAAGTGGAGTCTTTCACAGAGGCTCTACCCAGAGATGGACGAAGGAAGGGTTGTGCGATTAATATTGAACCGGATCAGACCGGATATCAAAGTCCATTTGCAATTGCATAGATTTGCAACTATTGAAGAGCTGACACAAAAAGCTGTTGCTGTCGAGACGCTACTTCGTAGCACCAGCCAAAGTGTACAGTCAGGGCCGAAACTTGTTTCGAACACCAACCGTCCTCATCAGGCCGAGGATGTGCCACCCAAACGTCCTCAGGGACAGCTACAGGACAACAGGGGTTCGAACCATGTTAGGTCCAGTAACTTTAATAACAATGGCACTAAATTCCAGAATTATGATCGATCGAGGCGTTCTGGAGGAAACGACGCTCCTTCGAGCGGATGTTTCACTTGCGGGGGAGCTCACTGGAACAAAGATTGCCCTCAGCAAAATGATAGCAAGAACGGTCCCAAACGTCAGAGTGCGGGAACAAAACCGTCAGATCAGGCCAGTAAGGCACATACGGTCAATACCGTACAGGCGAGTAAAATCTCGCGTCGTTAGACGTCAGCTAAGGACGCAGATAAAATCACAGTTTGCGAAGAATCAAAAAACTCCAACAGGAGCCATCAGGGGGCTCCATCGGAGTAGGTACTCCTTCAACACCGTTTTGCGGTTCTGTGACAGTGTTGGACTGTCATAGAAATTATGCGGCATGTATTCCCAACAAGGAGGAGGAGAAGGAGTTCCAGGATGTTGAAGCTGGAGTCGTTTCAGCCGAAACGCCACCGTCATCAGGCAAACTACATTGGGCAGACCGGTCAGATTGTGAATCCGTTTGTTTCAGTGTGGTAGATGAGCGTGTGGATCGCGCCACTGGTGGTAGGCGGAAAAAAGTTCACTCGTCGGCAGACGTTAAACGTAGAGGGTTGAAAGTCATTTCAAACATGTCAAGTTCTAGCTTTGGAACGAATGGAAGGGGTTATGAATCATCTTCAGGTTCATGGAGTTGTGAGATCATCGAGGTACCCCAGGTCGTTGTTGGTGGGTCGTTCCATCCGCCACAACACAAGGTTTCGGAGTTAGTGATCGGTATACAGAAGAACCAGGAGGGGCCTGTTGTCAAAGAGAGTGCTAGGGCACTGCAAACTGGGCACAGGTCCGGTATAGGCACAAGTCGAGATGAAAAGGTGTATCCAAGGGAAGATTGCGAATCAAGGTTTCGGAACGAAAAAGTCGTCGAGAGTAACGTACTCTTTTCGGTTCCACTTCGGGGTAGTGAAGACACCGAGGGTGGTGGTCTGTCACTCACTCCCACACAGGACGCAGGTTTCGAGGTCGATGCATGCCAAGTCTCAAGGACGGTATCGAGGGGCAGAGCAGATGGGATCGCAGGTGCGAATCGCCATTCCCCGTTGGTAGATACCAGAGGCGTGGTAGGCATGTCATCTGAGAGAGTTACACGTCTTAGTCGGGGCGGAGGCGAGGTTCCTGAGGGATGCAATCTCCAAGTTCCATAGTTGGCTGCAGTTGGTGCTGCAGCACTTGATGTCAATCGCAAGTCGGAACTTCTGAGTTTCATTGAGACCGACCCGCTTAGGAAGAAGTCGGAGGTGGATCTGCTGGATCCATTGTGTCTATACCGTCGCTGTGATACTAGCTTAGCGAACAACAATGTTGAGGGACGATTGCATCAGTTGCCGCGAATCGAGGCTGAACTGATGGGTCGTCGATTTAGGGTTTTGGTGGACAGCGGAAGTTCGCTAAATCTCCTGAAACGTAGTTTGTTGCCTGTCACCTGGAGGGTGGATAGGAAGCAAGTGACACCGTTGCAGCTTGCATGCGCCGGTCGTGGCATCACCAGTCTAGGGGAGACAATAGTCGAACTATTAATAGATGGTGTTGTTCACGAAGTTGTCGTGCAAGTGGTGGATGATCTTGTCGAGGATCTTCTGCTCGGGTGTCCCTGGCTGGCATCAAACGAGGCTATGGTCGACTTTGCACGTCGCACCATGTACGTTGGAAAGGGGCCTGGGCAAACTATTTTCTGGGCGGAGGAGGTCTATCTTCCACCAGAAAAGTTCCCTGAACCACAGGTAGCGGACGTACAGCTACCGGCGTTCTCGAGAAAGGGAATTTCGGAGGTACACTGTCAGGACCGCATCCGATCACGAGGGTGATGGGGCGAGACAGTTACCTCGTAGATAGGAACGGCACCGAGAGGCTGGTGCACGTAGACGATATCCGTTCTTGGGTAAGCAGGACTTTGCCGGCTGGCGTCCACCACGACGATGGTGGCCCAGGTCCGGATCAGCCAGAGTCCAACGACGCTGACCAAGAAGTGACAGGGGAAGTCACACCTAGGCCGACGACTGGGGGCGGTCCGAAGCCACCTTCGTTAATCCGGGTACGAGCTGACGCACCCAACTCAACGAACCCACGGGAAGTAACGGTCAGTTTCGATCCAAAGGACAAAGCGGTCCGGCGGACAGTGAAAAGGTTGAGGAGGAATCTACAAGGACGGAAACGCGACTCAGACTGCGCGGAGAAGCGAGGAGTATCCCGTAGGAGTCCGTTGCCGGTGGTGAACTCTGGCCTTTTGGAGATCAGAGATTCTGAACTCCCCGTCGCAAACTCATCAGTAGGGGGGCGTGCTACTACTGAAGTAGACGCTCTTACCCGTCAAGCGGTCGTTCCAGACCAAGGTCCACAGTACGATTCAGACTCGGAAGTGGAAGCTGCTATCCGAGAGTTAGCACTTCCAGTAGGGGGGTCTCCATTATCATTGATGGTCGACCCGGGAGAGAATGTGAGACAGGAAGGCTCAGTAAGGACTGAGATTCCTAGTAAGAGTACAGGACGGCGAAGGAGATGCCGAGCTGTGGCGCTGGACTCCGACAGAGCTCCGATCCAGCGGCCACCGACAGACTCCGCCCGTCGGTATGTTTCGGTGACCGGGTCTGACGAAGATCCCGTACCAGCCCAGAGCTACAGCGAAGCTCCTAGAGTTAGTAAAGACTGTACTGAGAACGATTCCGACATGGAGGATGACGCTCCAGTAACTTTGGTGGTTCCAGCCTTGGTTCATCAGAGTGCGGAAGGTGACTATTAGGGAGTTAACGTAAATTTAGCTTTTGTCGGTTGTTTCGTTTGGAAATAACTTCGACCAAGTTAAACTCTTTAGTAGGGGGGTGTCGCAGGGCAGGCTCGCCGCGCTCCTACGATGATTTTTTTTGTGTATGGTCAC
This sequence comes from Chrysolina americana, assembly GCA_958502065.1. Lineage (NCBI taxonomy): Eukaryota > Metazoa > Arthropoda > Insecta > Coleoptera > Chrysomelidae > Chrysolina > Chrysolina americana. Next base: position 38,543,335 of record OY293420.1, read on the forward strand.
CTTTAGTGAGCCATTTTTGCACTTAATAACTCTCAATTTTCACCTAGAAGCCAGTCGAATAATATTAGATTTTTGCTTTATATTCAGGTCACTAGTCTAGTCTCACCCTGTATGATGTAAAGTCCCAATCTCCACCCAGTGGAACTCCACTGTACGTAGTTTTACCGATTTACCGAAAATTCCTGACTAGTTTTCAATTTTATTAATTTGTGGCCCCAAACAGTCGAGCACCCGGTATACAGAACACTTAGAGCAAGGTTTCGACACGCTAGTCTCTTGTTGGGTGGAAAGATTCCGTGGCTCCATTTGTTTTCACAAATTATTTTATTTCAATTCGATTTCTCATCAGGTTGGCCAAATCGGAAAACGGGTATAGATTCCTCGGCGAAGGAATACGTGTATTTCTTCGGCGTTCAAGAATCACGTTGGTTTATGGTTTTTCTCGGGGCTCTCCGAATATCGGACCGCCCTAGGAATCGAGATATCTGAAATTCCGACTTTCAATATCTCCCTAGATCTATGGAGTATTTAGTAACTTTTGTCAAATACTCCCTAGAAAACGCAGGTAACGGGACTTTAACGGTCATTTGCCCAAATCCCGCGCGTTTTCGCGAGCTAGGGTTTTGTTCAGCCAAGGGCGACGCCCACTTTGGCCCTCTAGGCCAATGGGTGTCGCGGATTCAGCAGTCAGGATTGCATAAATATTCAAGCAGCGAAGCAGCAGACAGCCACTCTTTCTTGTCGAATTGCAGTGTAATAATCAATTTCGTGTTTCCGTTAAATAACTTACGTTTGTTTGGCTTTCCCTTTTGTCTCTGCAATTCATCGTTTTGGCTAGCAGTTAGAGTCAGGTTCTCGGTAATAATAATTCAGTTCACAGTAGATTCATAACGTTTTGTTTCTATCTTAAAAGGGGTTAGACTCACTTGTACGGTTTACAGGTGTTTTATTCGCGCTACGAAAGTACGTTGATAGGTAGTTTAACTCTCGAGCAATAATCAGTGTAAAGTGATCTTTTGCAACGGACACTTAGGGATTTAACTTCATCAAAGTTATTTCCCGACTTAATACCTGTACGCGACGTTGACGAAAAATCCCCATCGTATGAAAAGGGGTCAGGCACCAAAACGAGATCTCACCTGATACAATCGGCTCGATCGTAGAGTTCCACGAAGATTGTACCGTTCGAGCTTAAATTCCTCGGCCTGTCAAGACATCATTAGCTGCGACTTTGTCGTTGGCGAGCCACATTTCCTGTGGTACCTAGGGGTTTCGCGTCCTTCCCATACCTATTTCCTGCGGCTGTTCTCGGCTTTTCCACCTGAGACAGTCTGGTTAGGCTCCGTGATCCTTTTACCCAAATCTCTGTCTTGGTTTTTGTCACATCCAGTTGTAAATTTTTGAAGTAAAACTTTTCAAGTTTAATTTTCCTTTTTGGTGCTTCACACAATTTTTGAAGATAGGAAATTTTATTTAGATAGTTTTTCTAAACCGTGAATCCTTCCTCCCTCGTCCATTTCCCGGCGAGGTCTTGTTAGGTGTTAGGTTAGTTAGCTATAGGGTGACCCTTCTCATCGTCACACTTGAGTTGGGTCGACGCGAGGTCGATTTTAGTGCACTTCTCCTTTGCCACACACTTGCACACGCAAGTAGCCCGACAATACATTACAGCCGTAATTGTTTGTTCTTTAGAGCAATGACGAATATGAGATTGAGATCTCATATGCTCGCGGAGGAGAATACCCAAGCCGTGTTCGCCGGCGCTGGGCTTTCTCGGACACCTCCGCCGTCGGGTGACTTAGACGCCAGGCGTCTATTCCTCGAAGCGTCGCGACGCCTCGACGGAGACGTCCCCCAGGTACGTACTACCGGGGAATACCGTGAGTTGACGATGTCAACTAGCTTGTCCCCGAGAAGTGTGCTAGACCAAGGTACTTTAGAGTCGAGCTTAGACGGAGGGAGGCAGCCTTCCCCGTCGGCTCAGGTAGGGTTAGTTACCGATTCCGCGGGAGTTGTCACAACTCCACCTTTGGAAGCCCGTTTCGAACAATTCCGAATAACAAGAAATGTATCTGTTTGCAGGTCGGAGGGCTACTCAGGAGTCCGTGCTGGCGAAGCTCGTGAGGTACGCCCCCTCGGAATGCGCCGAAGCGCTCCGGGGTCATCGGGTGTGCCCCACGCACCACAGCGGAGGCCAGAGGTTATAGATGTGCATACCCTAAGGGAACCGGGTGATGCTGAGGCCCTAGTGGATGAACTAGGGGGTGGTGGAAGGCTCTCGGAGGGAGTTGGGGATGCTCGCATTCCCATATCTCTCCAGGGGCGGGTTCAGCGTACCTCCCAAGGGATACCATATGCACGGCCAGAACAAGCAACAAGAGCTACGAAGGCAGATCTTGAATCAGGTGTCGGCTGGGACACGGAAGTTGCCACCCGAAATCCCTGGGTGACGACGTCCTTGCCCTCCAGGTCACTTGGAGCAGAGCGGTGGGTGGCGGAAGATGGTTTCGGAGGAATCCGAAACTTTGCGGAAGCCGTCCATCCACACCGGATTGCGAGACACGATTGTCTCGTTAACCGGTGTGGATGGACGGCTTTAGAAAAATTTCGGATTTCTCCGAAACCATCTTCAGCCACCCACCGCTCTGCTTCGAGTTGTCTGGAGGGCAAGGACGTCGTCACCCAGGGATTTCGGGTGGCAACTTCCGTGTCCCTGCCGACACCCGTCACGAAATCTGCCTTCGTAGCTCTTGTTGCATATTCTGGCTGTGCATATGTATTCCCTTGGGAGGTACACTGAACCCGCCCCTGGGGAGATATGGGAATGCGAGCATCCCCAACTCCCTCCGAGAGCCTTCCACCACCCCCTAGTTCTCCCACTGGGGCCTCAGCATCACCCGGTTCCCTTAGGGTATGCACATCTATATCCGGCCTCCGCTGTGGTGCGTGGGGCACACCCGATGACCCCGGAGCGCTTCGGCGCATTCCGAGGGGGCGTACCTCACGAGCTTCGCCAGCACGGACTCCTTGGTAACGCTCCGACCTACAAACAGAAACATTTCTTGTTAGTCTAAATTGCTCAAAACGGGCTTCCAAAGGTGTAGTTGTGACAACTCCCGCGGAATCGATTACTAACTCTAACTGAGCCGACGGGGAAGGCTGCCTCCCTCCGTCTAAGCTCGACTCTAAAGTACCTTGGTCTAGCACACTTCTTGGGGACAGGGTAGTCGACATCGTCAGCTCACGGTATTCCCCGGTAGTACGTGGCTGGGGGACGTCTCCGTCGAGACGTCGCGACGTTTCGGAGAATAGACGCCTAGCGTCTAAGTCAGCCGACGGCGGAGGTGTCCGAGAAAGCCCAGCGCCGGCGAACACGGCTTGGGTATTCTCCTCCGCGAGCATATGAGATCTCAATCTCATATTCGTCATTGCTCTAAGGGACAATAATTACGGCTGTAATGTATTGTCGGGATACTTGCGTGTGCAAGTGTGTGGCAGAGGAGAAGTGCACTAAAATCGACCTCGCGTCGACCCAACTCAAGTGTGACGATGAGAAGGGTCACCCTATAGCTAACTAACCTAACACCTAACAAGACCTCGCCGGGAAATGGACGAGGGTGGAAGGATTCACGGTTTGGAAAAACTAGCTAAATAAAATTTCCTAACTTCAAAAATCGTGTGAAGCACCAAAAAGGAAAAATTAAAACTGAAAAATTTTACTTCAAAAATTTACAAATGAACGTGACAAAAACCAAGACAGAGATTTTGGGTAAAAGGATCACGGAGCCTAACCAGACTGTCTCAGGTGGAAAAGCCGAGAACAGCCGCAGGAAATAGGTATGGGAAGGACGCGAAACCCCTAGGTACCACAGGAAATGTGGCTCGCCAACGACAAAGTCGCAGCTAATGATGTCTTGACAGGCCGAGGAATTTAAGCTCGAACGATACAATCTTCGTGGAACTCTACGATCGAGCCGATTGTATCAGGTGAGATCTCGTTTTGGTGCCTGACCCCTTTTCATACGATGGGGATTTTTCGTTAACGTCGCGTACAGGTATTAAGTCGGGAAATAACTTTGATGAAGTTAAATCCCTAAGTGTCCGTTGCAAAAGATCACTTTACACTTGATTATTGCTCGAGAGTTAAACTGCCTATCAACGTACTTTCGTAGCGCGAATAAAACACTTGTAAACCGTACAAGTGAGTCTAACCCCTTTTAAGATAGAAACAAAACGTTATGAATCTACTGTAAACTGAATTATTATTACCGAGAACCTGACTCTAACTGCTAGCCAAAACGATGAATTGCAGCGACAAAAGGCAAAGCCAAACAAAAGTTAGTTATTTAACGGAAACACGAAATTGATTATTACACTGCAATTCGACAAGAAAGAGTGGCTGTAGGCTGCTTCGCTGCTTGCATATTTATGCAATCCTGACTGCTGAATCCGCGACACCCATTGGCCTAGAGGGCCAAAGTGGGCGTCGCCCTTGGCTGAACAAAACCCTAGCTCGCGAAATCGCGTGGGATTTGGGCAAATGACCGTTAAAGTCCCGTTATCTGCGTTTTCTAGGGAGTATTTGACAAAAGTCACTAAATACTCACTAGATCTAGGGAGTTATGGAAAATCAGAATTCCCGATATCACGATTCCTAGGACGATCCGATATTCGGAGAGCTCCGAGAAAAACCATAAACCAACGTGATTCTTGAACGCCGAAGAAACACACGTATTCCTTCGCCGAGGAATCTATACCCGTTTTCCGATTTGGCCTACCTGATGAGAAATCGTATTGAAATAAAATAATTTGTGAAAACAAATGGAGCCACGGAAACTTTCCACCCAACAAGAGACTAGCGTGTCGAAACCTTGCTCTAAGTGTTCTGTATACCGGGTGCTCGACTGTTTGGGGCCACAAATTAATAAAATTGAAAACTAGTCAGGAATTTCCGGTAAATCGGCAAAACTACGTACAGTGGAGTTCCACTGGGTGGAGATTGGGACTTTACATCATACAGAGTGAGTCTAGACTAGGGACCTGAATATAATGCAAAAATCTAATATTATTCGACTGGCTTCTAGGTGAAAATTGAGAGTTATCAAGTGTAAAAATGGCTCACTAAAGGTGACCATACACAAAAAAAAAATCATCGTAGGAGCGCGGCGAGCTTGCCCTGCGACACGATCAACGTTTGATATTTTCGATTCTTGACAGATAGACAGGCAGAGAGTAACAGATATTCAGTTTGATTGAACCAGAACGAACTAATGAACTAACCGTATAAAAAACGTTTTTTGCGGTCTCATTTTTACGCGTTTTAGCGTTTCAAATTTTAGTTGTATTTTAGAACGCGTAAAACGCTTATTGTAGTCACATTTTTGCGTGTTTTAGCGTTATGAATTTTAGTTGCTTTTTCGAACACGAAAAACGTCTATTTTGATTGGATTTTTGAGGGGGGCAGACCAACTTAGGTTATAAAATAAAAATAAAAGAAAACAGTTTGAATACAAATTTATTGAGCATTTTTATTTTGGTAACATATCACATAACCATTTGTATAGAATATCTACGTTCCGGAGACTGCAATTATAGTGGGGTTGCTTATCAATGTAATGCATACAGGGTGATATACCATCATTGTCGCCGAATGTGGGAACCATCCATGACGTATTATCATAGTCCTCCAAATTCACAACAAGTGTAGGTAGGTTCCATTGATGAAATTTCTCTGTAAGATAGTCACGTTTTTGGAGTCCTCGTACATAAATGATATCAACATTCTGTAAATTTTTCTTGAGGATGGAATCTGATTGATCATATTCCACAAAGCCAGAGGAATACCTCAATCCATGAACGTTTCGCTCCAAGAAACAGGCAGTGCGTTTATCTGCTCTACTCAAAGAGGAAAATGGTATAGTTAGCAGCAGCAGAAAATTACTACATTGAATTCCAATCCTAATGGCAATCTCCTTAGGATGGAATTGTTGACTCTGTGATTGATACTGAAGTGACAAGCATATGTTCAGTTTAATTTGTTAATGATTTTTCTGAGTGGGAGGTGCTCAATAACAGTGTTGTGCACAATGATGCAATAGGCTCTAGTATTTTGGGGAAATCCTTCAGATGCCTCGATTTCGAGTTTCACATCAACAGTGGAACTTTTTATGCTCTCATCCCTTCTGGAACAATTGATGACAAAGAGAGTCTTACCAACAAATTCGGTGGAGCTCAGCAGAGGATTATGTTGAATAGTAATTTTGTAGCTGAGACCGAATTGTGCATAGTTGAAATAGGCTTGCGAAAAATTCCCCTTTGCAAAATTCAGATGCATATTTTCTTTCGGGTAATTTTCACCGTTCAGAGTGAGCGTTATATTGGTGATATTCGAATGAGCGAATATTGTTGGATCATTGTTGAATTTGGTGTAATCACGGTCTTTTTGGAAACATACAATCACATAGCGAGGACTTTTGAGAAACGAGGAAGTCTTGACGGCCCATATTTCACTTTTTGCACCTTGTGTGAGAGCAGGCAACATATGAAGTTGCCATTTTCTGAACGGTATGAGAATAGGAGTATCAGCTTGGATGGCCTTCAAGAGTTGCAATTTAATTTGATCATGTGGAAAGATTCTCTTAACTTTGAGTTCAATATTTTCAATTTCCAACTTGACTGCTGTCGTACCAGCTGGCGATCTAGCGGTCTCCTCTATTTTGAAGCAGTTGCTATCATCTGCAGCTCGTACTAATCGGATGGTATGTTTGCCATAGGAAACACATTGATAATCGTTGAAAATATTCAAAAAATGCTTGATGGGTATGAGCATGTTGAATGTTAGATCAGTGGTGCTGATAACCCCAGCGTTGCTGGGAAAAGTCCAACTTGAATTGGCCAAGTGCTTGATATCTTCGTCAGTGTAGGTGAGAAAGCCTCTGACAGTACTAACAATTCCAACTTCACGGACCGTCTCCAACTCCTTACCGCTTTGTTCATAACTAACAGATTGAAATATGAAAGCACCAGCATTGTTTACGAATGTTACACGACCATCTCCTTTGGTTTTCACAACTTTTCCACTGATAATTAACAGGCTATCATACAAAGCATCGTAAGCGTCAGATTGATTGATGTTGATTTCAATGACATCATTGTTGCGAAACGACTTGACATATGGGTAGTAAGTCCGCCATTCCACCTTTTGTATGGATTCATCGTTTTGTGGTTTTCGGAAAATGTTGAACACTTGATTGGACAACATGATAACCAAGAGATTCCAAAAACAGTTTATTTACCGGTGATAGTAGTTGACGCACGTTGAAGGTCTTGGTGAAGACTGAAGGGGGGTATGGTGGTGAGTTATTCTTATGAATAGTTAGCACCATACTTTCGCTTCAATTCCAAACAAACGATTATTTCTTCGTTTCGAAAATCAACGAGTTGAGAATGCTGGTCCAGCACTCGCAGCGTAATATTGTTTATTTCGTCTCTATGAGCATTGGGTAGATAAATGAGGTGGTTGGGTGATTGGTCGATTGCGTAACCAGGATCAACACCAACAACAAATTCGTATATCGTATGAGACGGTGCGTCGTTGTAGAATGCTCCGAACGTAATGTTGCTATCTATGTGTATGGTACGTACGTTAATGATATCTTCAGGTAGATCTGATGCGTAATGCAAGTTGGGTTTGAGAAGAATGGACGAAAACCCTAAAATGCGGGCCAAACTGTTTTCAGGTCGGAAATCAATTGAGTGTTTAAGGCAGAATATTTCGCTTTTCAGCGTATTATTATTCGGTTTGAGGTAGAAAAATTCCTCGGGGTTTTCCTTGTACGTTTTGGGTGTGATGTGTTTGCTGATCAAAGCCTCAATATCACCAATTTCGTAAGAGCCAGTAGGGATATCGATACTCTGTTTAGTTTTGCCGCCGTTTTCAAAGCAGTAGAATTTTGTACCTTCTTCAATGTTGGCTATACTGTTGTACGAATGGAAGCTGAGCAAAGCCAAACTGTATTCTGAATCAGAATCCAATTGAATGGGCGGATTGAAATCGATGGAAAGCGTTGAAGAACGACTCGTTAACGTCAATATCATAGACATGACTGATGTAGTATCGGAAGCGACCCGCCTTAAATAATGAACAACAACTTGGATGAAAAATCATTTATTAATACAATAATAACATTGAAATTGTGCACTAACTGGTCCATGATACTCTGCTTCTTTTAGTGATGCCGTTGACAGTCCAAACTCATTTTGATAATGAATGAAACATGGTAGACGAATCTGCAAAGCGAATCGATTTTTGTAGTCCTTTGGTAACCTATGCCATACATCCAGCAACTCCCAAGGTCCTGCGTTCCCAATCAAATATTCGATTGACAAAGCTCGCAGTTGAGTATCAGTGAAATCTCGCAATGATTTATTTTTATGTATTTCAGCCAACGATTGATGCATCTCAGCGGTGGACATTATGAAGTAGAAACTTCAGGCAGAGATGTCCGCATTTACTCTGATTGTAATTTTGATATTGACTATTATTATATGTAATTCTTACGCCCCTCCCAAAATATCTTGCCAATTCCAATGGAGGATTGAGATTGCCAAAACTATCGAAATATTGTGCGACATTGTCGTTTTTATTGTAAGCTACCCAATGAGTGCCCGCATTCAAGTGGGAATCCAAGTTCAATATAGCGCATTCTCGCAGCCAAGGACCACAACTTGGCAACGTATCACGCATAAATAAATACTCCACGAAAATGTGGTATTTTCATCTGACGAGCACACTTCTGAATTTCCGAATCGTATAATGCTCTATGGGGTAGCTTTTCTAGCAGTTTTTTTGCTTTTTCAGATAAAGACCGCGTCCTTTGCGTTGATGTTGTTTTTTCAGAAACAGTCCAAATCCTCGAGGGGTTTTCCGCAGGTACAAACCCGAACCCAAATACTTCATGGATTTATTGTGACGTTGATCTTCTTCAAGTTTCTTTTTAGCATTTTTTGCGTCTATTACGGTTTTTGCTATGGAGCTCGCTCCACTTGCCAACGCACCCAAAGCCGAAAGTGCAGCAAATATAGGTATAAGTGGTTAAATTCCTCCAGACTTTGCATCGAATGGAATTATTCTAGGCACTCGTATTTTCTTACGTCCTCCAGCTTGACTCATTGCATTTTTAGCAGCTCGCAAAGCCGAAGCACTAGATTTCTTAATATTAGTAGGATTGTGTTTCCAACTTTTAATAATTTTTTGAAGCAAGTTACGGCGAAAGGACACGCCCATACCTAGCTCACGTTTGGCTTTCATGGTGGAAGTAACAAGCCAAGCTGCAGCCCGTTCCCTAAATTTAGCGTCTTTAGATTTAACTCGTTCCCAAGCTCTATTTTCCAATACTTGATCTGCTTTATGACGGTCTTCTAGAGAGTCGGATTGAGTGTATGTAATATCGTGCTCTCTGCAGTTTTCGTCCAAAGGATTCACGCCAGTTTCTCCGCGTTGTAATCTCTGCCTCAATTTGGTGCCAGGCCCGCAAAACGAATAACCTGGTAGATGCAATTCGAACGGGAGCTTATTGATGATTGAATTAACAACACCTGCACCAGAGTAAGTCAACATTGATAATGATGAAAGATACCTTCAATGCGTTTATTTATAACCGTGGCGCACTCATGTTTTTTCATCACATCATGGAGGTCGTTCAACAAGACAAGACCCTGCCTTTTGAAAATTTAGATTTTTTGAATGGAGACCTCGATAGCAGTATGGTTGGGAAGCATGGTAAATTATTACCGAATTCGTTTCATGCAATTATTTGCGGGCCAAGTGGTTGTGGAAAGACAAATGCCATCTTAACACTGTTATTCCACCCGAATGGAGCAAAATTCGAAAATATCTACGTATATTCAAAATCTTTGTACCAACCCAAATATAAGGTGGTTCAAGAAATTTTGGGGAAAGTCAAGGGATTGGGATATTATCCATTCAGGGAAAATGAGGAAATCATAAGCCCTCACGAGGCCAAATCAAATTCCATATTCATTTTCGATGATGTTGCATGCGATGGTCAACAGAAAATTCGAGAATACTACTCCTTTTGCAGACACCGAAATATTGATGCTGCATATCTTTGTCAGACATATTCAAAAATTCCAAAACAATTGATACGAGACAATTGTAATATGATTGTGCTTTTCAAGCAGGATGAAATGAATTTGAAACATGTATTCGATGAACACGTTTCCCCAGACATGACGTTCGATGAATGCAAGGCAATGTGTGCAGAATGTTGGCGACAGCATCGATATGGAACCGTTGTGATTATGAAAGATTTTGATATAAATGCTGAACGTTATCGTCATGGATTCGATAAATATATAAGTATACAGAGAGATTGATGTATCCCACAGTTATCATCATGAAACCGTTGAGCAAAGAAGTTGATGTTATTCGAATGACTAAAATCAATGAAATTGCAAAAGCTATTCGAAAAAAATATTTGGCTTTGATAATTGGGTAGATCCGAAGAAGATGAGTCGTTGCAAAAAAATTCATTGAACCTTTATCTGTCCCATTGAGGAAAATAGCAGCAATGCCGCCGACGTCGCAATCTCCTACTACCCCAATGAAAAGTGAGGTAAAATCTGAACTCAAACAAGAGAAAGTGGAAGAGCGTAAAACGTCTCCATTCGAATCCATCGAAACGATGACTCCATTCCAATCCCTCGAACATGTTGTAAGTACAGATGATAATGATGGTGATGATGAGGATATCTTTAGCGTAGGCACACAAGAGGAACAAGATAAGAGCTTTGTGTCAGACATGAATGAACAAGTTTTACAGGAATATATTGATCAATATCCTATAATGGCTCAACCGTACATTATAAAACATTGGAGTAATGACAAAGAAATAGATAAAGTATACGGTCCTGTATATGATGGTGTATCTTCAAAATGGTTCCTAGGTAACAAAGAAATAGATTTCGACAAACGCAGCGGATACATTAAAATGGGTGGATATCAGTGGAAAGCGACACCCGGTATATATGAACTCATATTTTTAAACACACCTGAAAACTATAATAATGAAGATATGCAGGCATACAAATCAATTGTAGATTTGTCGAACATTCACAAAAACTCCCTAGGCTATCCGAAAGGTAGTAAAAGATACAAGTATACCGAAATAATTAAACCGATGTTTCCTATACGTGTTTCCTATACGAAATCAACGTAAAATATCGACACGTACCGGTTTACCTAAAACATCCAACCCTGCAGCAAAAGGTAGCGGTTGACCTAAAAATATACCTATTGCAATGACATTCAATACCAAACCTATGGAGTTTGTTTATTGGGATGACCCAAACGACCTATGCGAACACCTCAAATTATTGATAGCCTCTCGGGATGCCGGAAATACTTCGCATGACAATGAGATTATTGCCATTTTGAGTGAACTTGAAGAGGCAAATATAATTCTATAAGATGACATACATCCATGCATACATTCACATTTTCAAAATGGTTATCGATAAGTTCGGACGTAGCGACAGCAGCACCGCTGGTGGAAGTGGTGATAGAAAGCGAAAATTACCTACGCTTTCTGGAGGCGGCGGCTTGCTGCACATTCCAGATGGTAACATCGATTTTGAAAATTTGAAATTGAGTAATGTAAAGAGGCCCACCAAAAATACTGATGCTGCCAATAAACAATATGTGGATGAAATCGATGAAAAAATTACTGCAACTATACGACACCAAGCTGAACTACACCATTCGGAAATAGCTCAAGTGAATGATGAAATGACAAAGTTGTATCGTGAAACTAAAAATGAATCGAATAACACAAACAATCAATTGGAAAGGAAAGTTCAAACCCTCAATCAGAATTTCATTGAAATAATGCAACTGAGTGAGGTACGCTATAATGAAACAAAGTCATTTTTCGAAAAATTCAACCAACAATACAAAACTGATATTGAAAATATTCGTGAAGATTTGTTGAAAAAAATTTCTGAAATAACCGATTCGATTCATGCACACAATTTAAAATGGGATATTAAGCACAAGGAAACGCTGCTAACCACAAATGAACTAAACCAGTTTCGAATTGATATTTCACAATATATCTCCAAAATAAATTCAGATATATCGAGTGTAAAATCTGCTGTCGAGGAGATTACTAAAAGACAAAATGTAGTGTATACATCACCATGATAAAATAGTTGGTTTCACAGTTTCGCCATCACATATGTGCCTGATGGCTTCCAAAGACAAGATTCAACTTGTCCGTGAACTGCACAAACCAATTAGAAAAAATTATCCTCGACATCGCACCATTATTAAAGGCTTAGATGATTTATGGCAAATGGACTTGGCCGAAATGAGACCTTACGCCCATCAAAATCGTAATTTCAAACTCATTCTAGTCGTTATAGATTGTTTTTTGAAGTTCGTGTGGACTCGACCGTTGAAAACGAAAACGGGGGAGGAAGGAAATTACCAAAATGTTTGCAGATATTTTGGCACACACGAAACGATGTCCAAAAAATCTACAAACCGATCAGGGAACGGAATTTTACAACAGTAAATTCCAGAGTTTGATGAAAAAACATGACATAAATCACTACAATACGTACAGCATCCTCAAAGCCTCTATGGCCGAATGGATTATAAGAACTTTGAAGGAAAGATTGTACAAGTATTTCAGTTTGAATGGCACCTACAAATGGCTGAATATATTACCTGAAATCACAAAATCTTACAATGATACGCGCCATTCAAAGACGGGTATGAAACCTTCGGAAATTGATAAAACCAACGAAAAAGAAATTCTCAAATCAACATACAGCCACTTGAAGATAGCTGGACCGAGAAAATTCAAAGTCGGCGATGTTGTGCGAATTAGTAAGGCAAAGCACGTTTTCGAAAAAGGTTACACACCCAATTGGACTGCGGAATTATTCAAAATCATCAAAGTCAATATCACCAACCCTGCCAGCTTCATGCTGGAAGATATGCAGGGTGCTCTCATCAAGGGTGCTTTTTATGCAGAGGAATTACAAAAAACTGCAAATCCAGATATATATCTCGTGGAAAAAGACAAAAAAAATTACGTTAAATGGCTCGGTTTGGATAACAAACATAACAGTTGGATCGAAAACGTTGATTTTGTATAGAATCTTATGGGAAACAAACACAAATCATATAATTCCGAGGGGTCTTTCAAATATTATTTTCACAGTCAACAAACATGCCACAATAATTTTAAAATTGACCACGTGATCTGAAGCTATAAAAGCGTATGCAAGCACAGACGAATATTCAGTTTGAAAACGAAAATGTCTCAAGATAGTGGTTACGTCAGTGAAGTTGAAGTAATGTGCGATAATGATGGAGAAGATTATAAAGAAACTCTAAATGCCATCGACAGAGCATTGGGGCAATACGAAATGGCAGCTCGGAACGAACATCAGTTGATGTTGATGGTCTTCCCTATGCCATCCTACGAAATTCGATGTGGCATGAGTCCCTCCAGGGATTTTAGCTCATGCATCATTTTGAAGCAGCAGTTCTCCATTCGATCCATCAATTTTGCTTCTTTTGAATGGGCAACCCTCATTGACATCCTGCAAGAAATAAAGGAAAATTTCTTTGAATCACAAATCAATGAGTATGTAGATCAGTATGATCCAATCACAACACGTTGCGGGGATTACATTTACATCACACAGTACATCGAAAGTAATACCAAACAAATTTCCATTTCCAAGGATATCACGAACATGGAGTTGTCTGAACAAGATGTCAACGACATTCTCAATACACACTTGGGGGTGCTGTCTGACCGTATCGCTATGCTGGATGCTATGAACTTTTGTGACTAATATCGAGGTGTTTTTGATATTATTCAATCATGGTTACGTGAAAATAAAACCAATTTGAGTTTGGAAGAAATTATAGAAGGTTTTTGTCAAGCTTCATCTTTAGATAGTATGTTGGCTAATGCTTTACGTGATTATTTATTTTATTATAAACATAAAATTGTGTATGATTTATGTAATAAAAATTAAATGGTAATTTGTTTTATTTATTTGAAGATTTGCTTAGATTTCCAATCATTTCTGTTTTTCTTGAGACCACAATACCAACTACACCGGAAATTTGTTCTCGTTATCAGTTTCAACAATTTCCTTCGAGAACGATTTCGTGGTTTTGATAGGTGCACCATTTGTGTATGTCAGTCAGTCAGTCAGTCTATTTTAGCTGCTGTTTCAAGCATTACACGAAAAAATGAATATCAACGGAATCACTACGTGCAAAAACAAAAATGAGTTGGTGAGTTGCAAGACTTGCCGGAAAGTGTATCATTGCATGATATGTGCCATTACTATCGGAGATGACATCCCATGTCACAATAACATGGGTGTGACCGTCACCTCCGGGCACATATGGATACCATCAGGCCTTGCAACGAAGATGGCGTTGACGGACATCGAGGAGCCGCCGCTAAGACGACGTCGTCGATTTTCATCAACATCGTCGGAGGAGAACGACGACAACAGAGCCTTGCAGATTTCACTTAGGGAGTTGCACTGACATGTGATAAAATTTATTATATACAATACATATTTTAATAAAAAAAATTTGAAAAATATACAATGCATATTTTATTCAAGCTCATTTTATTCAGATATGCATGTAGCAGCAACATCTGAAATAAATGACTTTTTCCGGCATATTCTGGAAATACCTACTTCAAGTAAGGTAAGCTCGGGTAAGTGTGAATTTGGGGCAAGTGTGAGTTTGCTCGCTATCTTCGCTAAACCGGGCGACAGCCTAAAGCTTACACTCATAGTGAAATCCAAATATTTTCCTCAATTTTCTAACCTACAATTCATGAACCCGAACGAGTATAACGAGTTTATTTCAAGCTTTGGGTGTATTGTTGAAATCTAAGGTAAGCATGTTTAGATAGTATGTTGGCTAATGCTTTACGTGAATATTTATTTTATTATAAACAAAAATTTGTAAATGATTTAAGTTATAAATGAGAATAATGAATTCTGTGTGATTAATTTCAAGTTTAAATTTTTATTACTTTGCAGACACTCAAACATAAAAACATTTTCAACTTACCTTTTTTTTGCTCAACACTATACAAAGCCTGGGTTCACTGTCCTCCATAGAAAATACATATTCTAATCTTTCAAAAAAACAAATTTTGAGAAACTTTTTCAATTCTCTATATAAAATGAATCTTTTTGTTTAACGATTCTACTCTGAAACCTAGGGCTTGAAATCAAATTTTTGGCACCATAACGCCTGTTCCAAGATTTGACAAGTTTAACTACCCTGTGCAACCGGATGTTCTCCATCGTTTTACCAAAAACTGCATTGTTTGCTAATTTGAAGAGATTTTTTTCAAAGGTACTGGTAGCTGCAGCTCAGACGAGTATTCAACTCGGTGTAGGGTCGCAGCCACGCAGATTGTCGAAATTTCAACACCCTGTGAATTCTCGTTAGAATCAAACCGTTTCGCAATGCCTGTTTCAAATTCCGATAGTGCAAAATATATTTGGATTTGTTGTATAGAGTACCCATTAATTTCTTTTGTTTAGCATTCGGGGGAGCGCGGTGTTCAGGACAAAAAGGGAAATCTTTATGGGAATCGTGCAATCTCTCAGGATATTCCAAGTCTACCTCTAAGATATACCCTTCTGATGCGTCGTCTGGGATATCAGTTATATCCAAATTGAAATTATCTACCCACTGAAAGCCGTCGTAAGGCAAAAACTCCGACATCGCCCAGCCATAAAGGTTGTTGACGTCCAAATATAAAATATATTTCGAAGGTTTATTGGGATCGTAGACATCCATATACCTGTTATTGGCTTCACTAAATCTGTTTGAACAAACTGAAATTCCACCTCTTATACCCCTTTCTATGAACATTATCATATCGATATCTTTCAAAATTTGTAATTTGCATTTAGTATATTTCAACATAGCATCCCACGTGAATCCGGGCATAGTGTAGAACCATGCTGGATCCAAGTCATAAGTTGCTATACAATTTTTTCGAAAGTTTTCAAATACATCGGCCAATAACAGAATATCGGTTTTGAGGTATATGTCTGAATACGACCCCAAATTTTGAATTTCGAAAGTTTCCCAAATATGTAAAGCGTGAGCATACTTCTCTTCAGAAATATTTTCCTCATTCAATTTATTATAGAAATGTTCCTGTGATGGAAGCACAGTTTCCTCTAGTTTTCTCACATTATCGACATAATCGTAGGGAAATACACCCTTCTTAGTCAGAAGGGTGAACTTCTCATCATATTGTTGAAATTCTTTCTTCGATATTTTTAAATCATCAACTTTCAACGTGGAAACTAGCTCATCTAAGCTGGCTCCCAAAAAACGAAAAGAATCTATGAAACGGAATTTGATTGAGGTATCGGCATCGAATTGAGTAAAAGAAATGTACCTTTCTTTATTTGAAGGAAGTATGCTAACGTTTCCCTTTTTAGCAATATCTTTGATAATGAAGTGGCTGTCATAGCCTGAGAGATTGTGGAAAGCAATGGGTACAACAAACAATTTTCGAAAATTCAAGTTACAGGCTTAGTGAGCGAAGTTTCTGAATTCACCTGTAAAATGGTCATGATCACGTACAATGATATCTTCTTTACTGAAGGGTTTTTCACAAATATTGCACACTCTAGCATTAACAATATCGGGATTGCATGTCATTGGCACAATATTTTTGATTTTTGATTCTACAAATTTGGCAATGTTAGCCATTTCATCTGTGAACCATTGTATGCAATCCTCACCTCGATAGCTTTTGAACTGTGAAAAGCTGTCATTGAAAGAACATTTGAGGTAGTAGCCCGCACTAAATGTTTTATGTTTTTGATATTTTTTCGTCTTTTGAGAAATTTTCTTGTTACATTTTTCCAAAACTGATTCAAAATCCGCGTAAATGATGAAAGGACATTGTTGTTTATAAACATGATTACGGAATTCAACGTAATCATTTGATGGAAAAGAAATTTTACAATTATTTGAATTTTTGCAAAGTGCTTCATGCTCTTTCAATTTCTGCTGGCAATTGAAATAATTGAGACACCGATCGCACAAACATTTTTTACAATGAGACTTGCTTACTTGAGTTCCTATCAGTCTAGACATATCTATATCCAAACATAATGGTACTTTATATCAATATTTTCATTGTCAACAGGTGGGGCGTCATAGTCGTTTAATTTTGGAAAATATTTATCCTGAATGAGTAATAAATTAACATGTCTTTGTAATTTGTTGTTCGTCAGTCTTGCTGGCACTACTACATAAAATGATTTTTCGTTAACTTTATTCAATTCTAAAGCATAAAAGTTTACTGAAATATTGTTTAGTTTTTCAAATTTTGAAATTTGTTGTAACTTCATTGGAGGGTCTAGCCCTACAGTATTCAAAACTGTAGAATAATGTGGATATTTTGACAGCCTTTCTGTATGTTTTGCTACAGGATATAATGCGCTAACAACACTCCAATAGAAGCACATTTCATCATTATTCTGAACGTTAACGCACTCTCGTTTCTTAACAATTTGGTGAGGTAGACTAATGAAGGATGTGCCGTTGTTTCCAATTTCGAATTTATTTATTGCTACTTCCAACAATACAACTTCACTTAAAGCCCATCCGCTTTCTTTTTCTTCAAACTCGCTCAATTTATTTAGGATAATAGCTACAACATTTTTATTATACCAATCAGCTAAAGTTAGTACCTTGGTCTATGACGGCATTGGGAGTATTAAAATATATCCTATCAACTATTTCACCATCATTCAATTTTTTAACAAAATCCCCCAATAATGTTGTATTTACTTTCAGGCATTTCATTCGCTTCAAAGTTTTAGATATTTTTGATCGGAGTGGAAAAAAAGCATCTTCCAAAAAAATTTTCGCGTCTTTATGCGATAAATTGATAATTACTCCTGTTTCAACTCTACGATCGAAAATAGCCTCAACATTTTGCCATTTCACTCTACTGCTTCGCTTCAATCCTGAACCTATTTTTGAACACCCCATCATTTTGATAAGTGATCTGAATCGTTTAAATTTCCCAATTTTTGAAATAATTTTCATTTTTTCTCCCACAGAAAATTTGATTTTTTTCATCGCTGAATCACACTTCCTAATATGTTGATTAATGGAATTCGAAACTTGTTTGGCAAGAGCACTAGAGTAGTTATCTCTGATAATTTTGATGTATTCGTTAATTTTCGACATAGTTTTCGAGAAATCAACCATTGTAATATAATATAATAGAACAGTATAACTTACAATAGGTCTTTTTTTCCGTGGTCGCTAATTTTCTATGAATTCGAACTGCTGAGCGAAGTTTGGCTTCCCTAAATCTTGGGACTCTCTGCAAATGATAGAGTATTTTCCCTCGCAGAAATATTGAATGTTGGGCTTGATTACTTCGGTAACACGGGTTGGTAGAAAAATTATACAATCGGCCAACTCTAGGAGCAGAGCCTCACCAAATTTGCTCTTGGTTACTCTAGCTGAAGATATGTTTTGAGGAGTGTTTCTTGGGAGGTCAGCTAACTTCTTTATTGGTTTTCTGTTGGGAAGACACACTGAATTAACTTTCGATAGATCCATCTAAAATAAAAAAACATTCTCCATTGTAAAAAGAGTTAAAAAAGAACTCGTTTCAAAAGAATTATCAAAACGTTTGCGGAGCAGAAAAATCTTATGAAAAACACAAAATAACTTTTCCGAAAAAAAATTAGAGCGTAAGAAAAAACAGAATTGTGGAATCACACGTGAAAAAGAACTCTTTTCAACTAAAATTTTCAAAACGTTTGTGAAGCAGAAAAATCTTACGAAAAACGCTAAACGACTTTTCCAAAAAATCTTATGAAAAACGCTAAATGACTTCCAAAAATTTCAGATATCACAATCAAACCGAAAAGCAAATAAAAAGTACTTACTTTATTTGATGCACGACACAGGTACAACGTTAACTAGTGCTTTCGACAAACAAAATGATACGCTTATTTGTGTGCACTTTGGTTTTATAGAGATAAGGACGTATTTTTCATAGAACAATCCGATATAATTCAAGTAACGGAAAAACATTTCAATCGCGGATTTGATAACGAGTGTGAATTTCCGGTGTAGTTGGTATTGTGGCCTCGAGATAATCATTATCAGTTTCAACTATTTCCTTTGAATGTGGTATTTATATCTATAATGAAATATTTTTCAACTCTACAATTATTTCCTTCACAATTCTGATCAATATACATGCTAATATCGTAGATACTATGATGAGGATTCTGTAAAGCTGAAATTCCATTTTGGATTTGTTTTTCTCACGCCCTGCTGGAACAAATTCCTCAGTTTTCGTGTTTATTTCTCTAAGATCTTCAAATATCAGCTTCAGCTTGTACTTGAACGCTATATTCTTCGGAACATGGCTAACAAATACTGCTAATTGCCCTCCATTGACTGATGTTAAATGCATTGTTTTCCATTGAGTTCTATTGCAACCCCGAGCGAAATCTTCTTGCTTCACGCACATTGCCATGTATTTCACTCGTTTTGGTACGTTGACGTATAAAACATTATTCAGTATTGCTGTCAAAAGTATAAAATTTGTTTTCAATTGCAGACATATTCTACAATGCGTGAGGCTGGATTCTTCTTAACGGATATCTCGTTTGCGGCAATTTTCGATTGAATACTTTGTCTTGAATGCCCGAAATTATTCAACTGCTTCAAAACGTTCTCCTTTTCTTCGAAAAATTGAATATCTGACTTTAGTTCTTGAATACGTCTACAAAACTGCTCCACCTTCCATCCGTATTCTTTAGATGCCATTTTATTACTGATTATTTCAACTACCCAATGACACACACATACTTTCCAAAAATAATGTTATCTCCCCCCCTCCCTCCTGATGATGGTGATGAAAAACGAAAACAATAGCGTAAATGGGTATAGCACATTAAATTGTGTACTTAGTAAACATAACTGTGCCTCTGAATACTCCAATGGGTATCACACATTGAAGGTGACGACCTCTTCAATATTTCGTCAACCTTTATTGACTTCTTCAGGAAGAGCTACAATTAAAAAGGAATATAAGTTGTTGAAGGACTACATAAAAATAACATGATAACTTACAAAATTCACAGAGTTAGTTCTAACCTATGGAACATTTGGGAGGACAATTGTTATTCTCCGCTGCTGACTAATCGCTTAATTTACCTGACTGGAGTGTTACTATGGTTTGAATAAGGATTCGTTTAAATACAATGGTGTTAATTAGTGTAGGTATTCCATTGGTACCAACTGTCAAACTACACACAACGTTGAATGGAATTTAAAATATTACAATATATACTACTAAGTTGTCCTGTATCGGTTTTGTAGTTAACTGTGTTAGGATTTTTGTTGATATGGACCATCTCAAGGAATAACCTGTATTTTTGATTGCTGACTTTGTCTAGAATTTTTGGATTTGAATAATCAAACCGGTGGCCTGTTTTCTGGGTGTGGTCGACTGCTGCACAGGAGATTTTTCCCAATTGGGCATCACTCTTGTGCAAAGCTAGCCGTTGTTTTAACCACTGTGAGGTCTGTCCGACATAACTACCTTCACAACCTTGGCATGGTAGTTCATAAATTACATTGCTAAGGAGTGGAGTTGGTGTTTTGTCTTTGATTTTGGAGAACAAGTTGGATAGTTTTGTATTATTACGCTTGGCTATTTTGATTTGTGGAAAGTCTTTGAAAATTTTTATTATGCGGTTGGATACTTTGTCGATGAATGGGATTGATTTGTACTTATATTGTATTGTAACGTCATCAGTTTGTCCGTCATAAAAGTTGGAGTTATAGATTAGTTTTTTTAAGATGTGTTTTGGGTAACCGTTGTGTGTAAAAATGTCGAATAACTTTCTCAGATTCGCTTTCAAAAACGTTTCATGACAGATGTGGGTGACTCTATTTTTCATAGCAATGACGGTGTTGTATTTCTGATTTAAGGGATGGTGGGAGGCAAAGTTGATGAAACGTCCTGATGCTGTTTCTTTTTGGTACCAATCCAACAGAATACTGTTGTCATCAGTACGTATCAACCTTGTATCTAAGAAGGGGACACTGTTATCTGTTTCTTTTTCGACAGTAAACTGTAAATGTTTATTGAACGAATTGAAAGTATCAAGCGTCATCTGTATAGTGTCTGCCGGTACTGCACAAATGATGTCATCTACATATTTGTAGATGAAGGGCAATTGGAAGGGTAATAATGGAATAACGGAGTCAAGTAAGTGGTCTAATACAATCTCTGCTAAAATTGGACTTATTGGTGAACCCATAGGAGTGCCGAAAATTTGCTTGTAAAATATTCCATCGAAACTGAAGTAGGTATTGTCGAAAATGAAGTTAATGAGGTTCAAAAAATGATTTTTTGAGATAGAAGTGTGATTTTGCACTAAGTGCCATTTTTGTTCTAGAATAGTGTTGATAAGTTCTACGGGGATATTAGTGAAAAGTGAAACTACATTTAAAGAAATGAGTACATAACCTTCGGGTATTTTGCCATTGGAGATTAAATTTACAAAGGTGAAAGTGTCTTTTATGTTATAATCAGAATTATCTTCGAAAGAGAGCTTGATAATGTTTGCTAAATATTTAGAGATATTATATGTAGTGGCACCAATAGAACTAACAATTGGACGTAGTGGGGTATTTGGTTTGTGTATTTTTGGTAAGCAATATAATTTAGGAAATGCAGAGTTGTAAATTGTGAGCTGTTTTGCATCTTGTTTGGATATTTCATTGCTGTTTAGGAGTTGTTTTATCAGAAGGTTGTGCTTATTTTGCACGGTAATCGTGGGATCTCTTTTAAGTTCTTTGTAAGTTGTGGTGTCTTCTAATAGGGTTATTGTTTTGTCAGTGTATTCCTTTTCTGCATTTCATAAATTATATTGCTTACCAAAAATACACAAACCAAACCCCACTACGTCCAATTGTTAGTTCTATTGGTGATTTAAATCGAATGAGTTTCATTGTTCAACAGACAGACAGATATATATATATATATTTATTATAAGCGCGCGGTAGTGGAGAATTGTTATCAATCTAAGGGATCTATCGCCGCGACTCGATGAACGCCAAACACAGCGACTCACCGAAATTTAGCAGCGCGCGCTGTACTGGACAATTGTTATCAACCTAAGGGATCTCTCTCGACTACGTCACACGATGAACGCAGACCAGCGACGAACCGAGTCAGAGAGCCCTCTATGCACACAAGGGCATCGTTCATCAGTATCGACACATCGCTCTGCTGAATGACAATTTCGATGATGTCATTATTTTGAAAGGAGTTGACGTACGGGTGGTGCGTTCGAGTCTCAACTCTGTTGATGGATTCGTCGAACTTTGTATGATTGTACACGTCGACAGAATAATAGAATCGACCACTCGATATGTTCGGTATGCTGTTGTATGAATGGAAACCAATCAATGCCAAGCCGTAAGTGCTATCTTCGTCCAATTGGAGCGGCGGAGAAAAGTCTGCGGTTAGCGTCGACGTTTGACCTGTCACTGTCAACAGCAAAGACATGACTGACACTGGATGATTGTACACGTCGAACACTTGTCTTGATAACATGATGTCCTTGCGATTGGAGAAAGTGTATGCTGGAGTGAGACAGAGTGTGTGCGTCTGCTCTCTTCGACTGCGTCTGCGCGACTGAATTGATGCCAGCACCCTCTGCACTTTAATGCCCAAAGGCATCATGATCATCATTCTGATGAAATATCAACCCCATTTTTATGACAGCTTGCGCAGCACAAGTCGTATAATGATGGTCTCTCCACGGAAATTCACACTGCAACAGTCCTGGTCGAGAATATTCAAGGTTATGTTGTGTATTTCCGTCTTGTTCACAGGCAGGTAAATCAAATTCGAGGGCGTTTCGTCGATGGCAAAGCCGGGGTCTTCTCGAACGGCAAACTCGTATATGGTGTGAGCCGGACGATTGTTGAAGAAGGTAACCGATGTGATGTTACTATCGATGTGAACAGTTCGAACTTTGATAATGTTCACAGGTAGGTCGGATGAGTGAACGCTTCCAGCCTCCAATAGTCTCGGGGAAAAACCCAGTAATCGTCCTATGGAATCCTTGGGACGAAAATCGATGTTATAGAGCTTGCTATATATCTCACACTGCAGCGTATTGGTGTTGGGTTTGAGGGAGAACAAAGCCTTGCTTTTGTTGGTATCGTCGTCGACGTTGCCAACGTCACTAGACACTACGGCTCTCTTCTTCTTCTTCTTCGCTTCTTTCGGCCTCTCGATGTGTTTATGCATAAACTTGGCAATGTCGCTTATTTAGTAACACCCATTCGGTATTTGGATGATGCTAACAGATGGCGCTCCTTTGACAGAATAATAGAATCGACCACTCGATATGTTCGGTATGCTGTTGTATGAATGGAAACCAATCAATGCCAAGCCGTAAGTGCTATCTTCGTCCAATTGGAGCTGCGGAGAAAAGTCTGCGGTTAGCGTCGACGTTTGACCTGTCACTGTCAACAGCAAAGACATGACTGACACTGGATGGGGTTATGTACTTCTATTTAAACCATTCCATATAGTCAATTTGGATACCATAGGTGGAGGAGGTATTGGCGGTGACGACGACGGTATACGTAAACACGGCTCCCTGCTACCGAATTCATTCCGAGCGATATTTTGTGGCCCCAGTGGATGTGGCAAGACCAACACTGTACTCAGTCTGCTGTTCAGCCCGAACGGAGCACGCTTCGAGAATGTTTACGTTTATTCAAAGTCGCTGTACCAGCCTAAATATCAGCTACTGCACGATGTACTCAAACAAGTCAAGGGCGTAGGTTATTTTCCATACAGGGACAACGACGAGGTAATCGATCTGGCAAAGGCGAAAGAAAACTCAATTTTCAGAGAGTTCTATGCCATGGCACGCCACAAGGGTATTGACCCAACCTACTTGTGTCAAACCTACTCGAAAATACCCAAACAGCTGATCAGGGACAATTGCAACATTAAAGTGCTTTTTCGGCAAGACGATATGAATTTGAAGCACGCCTTCGACGAGCACGTCTCTCCGGATTACACCTTTGAGGAATTTCGCCGCATGTGCGCCACCTGTTGGAAAGAAAAATTCGGATCTCTGGTCATTGTCAAAAACTTTGATGTGAACAAAGGGCGCTACCGCCTGGGCTTTGACAAATATATACAAATATGATGCGAGGTGGCACGGCATACGTACTGAATCCATGGCGCCGACCACATCACCCCGCATCGAGACGGAGATTGCTAAAGCTGAACGCAAACGTCAAGTCAATCAGTTATCGAAAATGGTTCGAAAAAAGTATCTGAGTCTGAAACTCGGAAAATTCGAGCATGATGAAGCACTGAGTAAATGATTCAAACCCATTACGGTGCCGCTGAAAAGATTGAGTGCAGCAGTGCCGCCACTCACCAAGCGATCACGACTGACAGTGAAAAAAGAAGAGAAACAGGAACCGTCGACACCAACGACTCCAGACTTTATGAAAAAGGAAGAAGACGAAGAAAGCTACCACACAGATGATGGTGATTATGATGATGATGATGAGGATGACTACTTGGAAGTTTATCCCGAAGTAGCAACTGAATTCGTGAATGAACATCGCGCCAAATCCGGCAAAATAGATGTGAATTACGGCCCCATTTACGACAAACCAAGAGTGCGGTAGAAAGCTAATGGACTTCGACAAAGATACGGGGGACATTCGCATTGATGGTGTAACATACGAGGGCACTCCGGGACTATATAGTTTGATTTTCTACAAAAATCCCGAATACGCTAAAGCCGATTTGGTGGCATACAAGCAAATTTTGACAGCTACAGGTGCGCATATAGATGCGCGAGGTAGGTTGAATCCATCTCAGAATGCCAAATATGAACAGTTGATTCGACCAATGTTCAAAGATCCTCAATCAAAAATAGGTGGTGGTGGTGGAGGTCGAGGTCGGGGTCGAGGTCGTTTCACCGACGGCAGTGGTATCCCAGATCAGTTGGCATACAACACGAAACCCATAGAATACGTGTACTGGGATGATGTGAACGAGCTCGTTGACAGGTATAGGCTTATGGTAGCCGCCAAAAATGCCGGCAGCACCTCTACCGACAACGAGATCGTTGCCATCATCAATAAATTGAGAGAAGCAGGCTATATTCGATAAATAAAAGCGTAGACGTTTTTTTGCATGCCACAGTCGCATCATGAGCATCAACAAGTTCGGTCAAACTTCGTCAGCTCGCCGTGCACGGCAGCAGCAGCAGCCCTACCATTTTCCTGGTGTTATACTCAACTATACGACAAATGGGGACATTGATGCTGAACATGTGAAAATATGTAATGTGGAAGCGCCAAGTGCACTCAATGATGTTGCCAACAAAAAATACGTTGATGACGTCGTACAGAAGCTCAAAGATGACGTCATACACAAACTCAAAGACGAGCTGGACACCACCAAAAACAATCTAACAGCCTTGGATATTCGAGTGATGAAATTCATGTCACTTTCGATGAAAAAGCATGAAAATACCAAGAAACGCTTGGATAAATTGGCACTGGATATTGTTGATATTCCAGCCTCTTAAGTAGAAGGTGTAACGCCCAGTGCAGTTAGTGTATTGACTCCGTCATTAGCGAAATGACGTCATCATCATCATCTGAGAAAAAACAATTGGTTGATGAGCTCCATGCTCCAGCCAGAAGGAATTTTCCTCGCAGACGTACCATCATCAAAGGACTCGACGATCTGTGGCAGATGGACTGAGCTGATCTTCAAAAATACCAATAAAGACAATAAAAACTTCAATTATAATCTCGTGGTGATTGACACCTTTTCCAAGTACCTATGAGTGCGCCCCCTGAAGACCAAAACTGGTCGAGACGTCACCGAAGCGATGAGTGACATATTGTCGAAAGCGAAAAGATCTCCCAAGCTCTTCCAATCAGATCTCGGAACTGAATTTTACAATTCCAGCTTTCAGACTCTCCTGAAAAAGTACAACATCAAACACTACAGCACGTATACCGTGAAGAAAGCCGCGATCGCAGAGAGGGTTATACATACTCTCAAGGAAAATCTCTTCAAGTATTTCAGTTTGAACGGTACCTACAAATGGCTGGACATTTTGCCGGACATTGCCAAAAACTACAACCAGCGCAAACATCGAACGATCGGCATGAAACCGTGTGACGTCACCAAAGACAATGAAAAACAGGTGTATAAGTCAACGTATGATTATGCCGAACGTGCTGGTCGAAAAAAATTCAAAATTGGCGATTTCATGAGAATTAGCAAGGCCAAGCATGTTTTCGAAAAAGGGTATACGCCTAATTGGACTACGGAACTATTCAAAGTTGTCAAAGTGAAAATCACCCAACCAATCACGTATTTGCTGGAGGACTTGGAAGGGCGACCAATCAGCGGCACTTTCTACGAACAAGAACTACAAAAAACAAAAAATCCCGAAGTCTATCTAGTGGAAAAAATCATCAGGCGTAAGGGTCGTAAAGTACTTGTGAAATGGCTGGGGTTCGATAGTACGCACAATAGTTGGATTGATGCGACAAATCGCATGTAATTCAATGGAAAATTGGCACAATCTCAACTGGAAGAGGGGGCCTTTCATCATCATCGTCGTCTCTCAGCTCTCGACGACGTAGAAACTCGAGTCGGTGTATGGGGGAGGGTGGGGTGTAATGGCGGCGGCGGCAGCGGAGAAATAAACCGATGCCAAACGGTGCAGAGAGATTAGTCAGTCAACATGTTTGGTGCAGTGAACAACGTCGTTGTCGAGTCTTCTGAAGAGTCCTCTGGTTACGAGTCGGCGTCGGTGGCGTCGGAGGCGTCAGCTTCATCATCATCGGACCGAGAGTGGGCAGATCGAATGGCAGATTTAGATCGAATATGTGACATGTACAAGGAGGCTATCAAAGCGGAACGTTTCTTCGCGTGCAACGCCACCTACGAGTTTCGCAACACCTACGTTTTGAGCTTGCAATGCGGCATAAGTTTTGCTCGGAGCTTCGTGCCTGCAGTGAAACTCGTGTGCAAGCTCCAATACACCAAATGCTCCAGCCTGTCCTTCAGCATGTTTGAATGGGGCCAATTCGTGGGGGCCATTAATCAGTTGCTTTACACTAGCCGAAATGGCCCGAATGCAGCAGCAGCTGCCAAGACTAGCCGAATCAAACTCGACTGGGACGATGTTATGGATTTGGAATTACACACGTATGCAGAGAGTCAACAAGTGCGAGTTTCCAAGAATGACACCTACTTCTACCTGACGGAAGCGGATGTTCAAGAAATCCTACATCTAGATGCTACTGTGATGGCGACAAGATTTGAATATCTATTGAATATGAACTTTAGTCAATATTATCACGATTTATTAAGCAGTGCAAAAACTCTAGCTAAAAACAATGGTTTGTCATTTGATGAGGCTATAAACTCGTGTACTATATCATCAGAAGATGATAAACATCTATGTTTTCGTGAA
The DNA here is from genome assembly GCA_958502065.1 of Chrysolina americana. NCBI lineage: Eukaryota > Metazoa > Arthropoda > Insecta > Coleoptera > Chrysomelidae > Chrysolina > Chrysolina americana. The sequence goes on from OY293420.1 coordinate 38,570,986, forward strand.
TACCTATGCTATTTGCCGGATAAAGTAATGTTTGATTACGAAACGAAATAAATGTATATATTGAGAGCAGAGTTGGCTGGACTTCGACATTTCCTGCAAGTAAGTTAGCCGAAGCAGGCTTTACGTATACCGGTTCGGAAGATGTAGTTGCATGTCTTTCATGCCAAGTAGAAGGGTTCAGATGGCTGCCCAATGATGATCCTATGGCTGACCATCGTCGATGGAGCCCCCATTGTGATTTCGTTCGTAGTTATTACTCTGAGCGGCACAGACACAGACTGACGACAGATGGCGCTGATGTCCCTCCAGAACCAAGAGTGTCAGATGTCATTAGCAGAGTGACAGATGACACATGGATGACACCGCCACCACCACCACCACCACCGACACATGGCGCTGATGTTGCTCCAGTAGAACGACAAGTGAAAGGTGACATGAGCAGAGTTGGTGAGCTATAGGCTTTTGAATCCACCTTGAACTTTGGACTCTCGGTTCGTCGCTGGTCTGCGTTCATCGTGTGACGTAGTCGAGAGAGATCCCTTAGATTGATAACAATTGTCCAGTACAGCGCGCGCTGCTAAATTTCGGTGAGTCGCTGTGTTTGGCGTTCATCGAGTCGCGGCGATAGATCCCTTAGATTGATAACAATTCTCTACTACCGCGTGCTTATAATATATATATTATATGTTGGGGAACAATTCAAATGTATAATGTATATACGAATGCCTGTCAATGTTGTAGGTAAACATCTACCTTTGGATTCCATGGCTCGTGTCGAATTAAGTTTCAAACTAGTGACTGTAGATGTCACAAGTTACTATTCATTTATACTCTCTTTGCCTTATGGTACTAATTCAGAGTGCATTCGTTTCAACTTCGAGAGACCTCATAAAGCCGTGCTGATGAGTTGGTAACAACGAAACAGCGCTGTCCACGGATCGTGAGCTCTCGGAATTGATACGAAAATACTCTATTCACTTTAGATTCTGTTTGCGTTCCTCATAACGCACGAGAAACTTGATTGAGTCTTGGGTTGGACAGAACAAATAAACATTTGTCTGCCTGTCAATGTTGTAGGTAAACATCTACCTTTGGATTCCATGGCTCGTGTCGAATTAAGTTTCAAACTAGTGACTGTAGATGTCACAAGTTACTATTCATTTATACTCTCTTTGTATATATATATATACAAAGAGAGTATAAATGAATAGTAACTTGTGACATCTACAGTCACTAGTTTGAAACTTAATTCGACACGAGCCATGGAATCCAAAGGTAGATGTTTACCTACAACATTGACAGGCAGACAAATGTTTATTTGTTCTGTCCAACCCAAGACTCAATCAAGTTTCTCGTGCGTTATGAGGAACGCAAACAGAATCTAAAGTGAATAGAGTATTTTCGTATCAATTCCGAGAGCTCACGATCCGTGGACAGCGCTGTTTCGTTGTTACCAACTCATCAGCACGGCTTTATGAGGTCTCTCGAAGTTGAAACGAATGCACTCTGAATTAGTACCATAAGGCAAAGAGAGTATAAATGAATAGTAACTTGTGACATCTACAGTCACTAGTTTGAAACTTAATTCGACACGAGCCATGGAATCCAAAGGTAGATGTTTACCTACAACATTGACAGGCATTCGTATATACATTATACATTTGAATTGTTCCCCAACATATAATATATATATTATAAGCACGCGGTAGTAGAGAATTGTTATCAATCTAAGGGATCTATCGCCGCGACTCGATGAACGCCAAACACAGCGACTCACCGAAATTTAGCAGCGCGCGCTGTACTGGACAATTGTTATCAATCTAAGGGATCTCTCTCGACTACGTCACACGATGAACGCAGACCAGCGACGAACCGAGAGTCCAAAGTTCAAGGTGGATTCAAAAGCCTATAGCTCACCAACTCTGCTCATGTCACCTTTCACTTGTCGTTCTACTGGAGCAACATCAGCGCCATGTGTCGGTGGTGGTGGTGGTGGCGGTGTCATCCATGTGTCATCTGTCACTCTGCTAATGACATCTGACACTCTTGGTTCTGGAGGGACATCAGCGCCATCTGTCGTCAGTCTGTGTCTGTGCCGCTCAGAGTAATAACTACGAACGAAATCACAATGGGGGCTCCATCGACGATGGTCAGCCATAGGATCATCATTGGGCAGCCATCTGAACCCTTCTACTTGGCATGAAAGACATGCAACTACATCTTCCGAACCGGTATACGTAAAGCCTGCTTCGGCTAACTTACTTGCAGGAAATGTCGAAGTCCAGCCAACTCTGCTCTCAATATATACATTTATTTCGTTTCGTAATCAAACATTACTTTATCCGGCAAATAGCATAGGTATTCACGAAAACATAGATGTTTATCATCTTCTGATGATATAGTACACGAGTTTATAGCCTCATCAAATGACAAACCATTGTTTTTAGCTAGAGTTTTTGCACTGCTTAATAAATCGTGATAATATTGACTAAAGTTCATATTCAATAGATATTCAAATCTTGTCGCCATCACAGTAGCATCTAGATGTAGGATTTCTTGAACATCCGCTTCCGTCAGGTAGAAGTAGGTGTCATTCTTGGAAACTCGCACTTGTTGACTCTCTGCATACGTGTGTAATTCCAAATCCATAACATCGTCCCAGTCGAGTTTGATTCGGCTAGTCTTGGCAGCTGCTGCTGCATTCGGGCCATTTCGGCTAGTGTAAAGCAACTGATTAATGGCCCCCACGAATTGGCCCCATTCAAACATGCTGAAGGACAGGCTGGAGCATTTGGTGTATTGGAGCTTGCACACGAGTTTCACTGCAGGCACGAAGCTCCGAGCAAAACTTATGCCGCATTGCAAGCTCAAAACGTAGGTGTTGCGAAACTCGTAGGTGGCGTTGCACGCGAAGAAACGTTCCGCTTTGATAGCCTCCTTGTACATGTCACATATTCGATCTAAATCTGCCATTCGATCTGCCCACTCTCGGTCCGATGATGATGAAGCTGACGCCTCCGACGCCACCGACGCCGACTCGTAACCAGAGGACTCTTCAGAAGACTCGACAACGACGTTGTTCACTGCACCAAACATGTTGACTGACTAATCTCTCTGCACCGTTTGGCATCGGTTTATTTCTCCGCTGCCGCCGCCGCCATTACACCCCACCCTCCCCCATACACCGACTCGAGTTTCTACGTCGTCGAGAGCTGAGAGACGACGATGATGATGAAAGGCCCCCTCTTCCAGTTGAGATTGTGCCAATTTTCCATTGAATTACATGCGATTTGTCGCATCAATCCAACTATTGTGCGTACTATCGAACCCCAGCCATTTCACAAGTACTTTACGACCCTTACGCCTGATGATTTTTTCCACTAGATAGACTTCGGGATTTTTTGTTTTTTGTAGTTCTTGTTCGTAGAAAGTGCCGCTGATTGGTCGCCCTTCCAAGTCCTCCAGCAAATACGTGATTGGTTGGGTGATTTTCACTTTGACAACTTTGAAAAGTTCCGTAGTCCAAATAGGCGTATACCCTTTTTCGAAAACATGCTTGGCCTTGCTAATTCTCATGAAATCGCCAATTTTGAATTTTTTTCGACCAGCACGTTCGGCATAATCATACGTTGACTTATACACCTGTTTTTCATTGTCTTTGGTGACGTCACACGTTTTCATGCCGATTGATGTTGTACTTTTTCAGGAGAGTCTGAAAGCTGGAATTGTAAAATTCAGTTCCGAGATCTGATTGGAGGAGCTTGGGACATCTTTTCGCTTTCGACAATATGTCACTCATCGCTTCGGTGACGTCTCGACCAGTTTTGGTCTTCAGGGGGCGCAGCCATAGGTACTTGGAAAAGGTGTCAATCACCACGAGAATATAATTGAAGTTTTTATTGGCTTTATTGGTATTTTTGAAGATCAGCTAAGTATATCTGCCACAGATCGTCGAGTCCTTTGATGATGGTACGTCTGCGAGGAAAATTCCTTCTGGCTGGAGCATGGAGCTCATCAACCAATTGTTTTTCTCAGATGATGATGATGACGTCATTTCGCTAATGGCGGAGTCAATACACTAACTGCACTGGGCGTTACACCTTCTACTTGAGAGGCTGGAATATCAACAATATCCAGTGCCAATTTATCCAAGCGTTTCTTGGTATTTTCATGCTTTTTCATCGAAGGTGACATGAATTTCATCACTCGAATATCCAAGGCTGTTAGATTGTTTTTGGTGGTGTCGAGCTCGTCTTTGAGTTTGTGTATGACGTCATCTTTGAGCTTCTGTATGACGTCATCAACGTATTTTTTGTTGGCAACATCATTGAGTGCACTTGGCGTTTCCACATTACATATTTTCACATGTTCAGCATCAATGTCCCCATTTGTCGTATAGTTGAGTATAACACCAGGAAAATGGTAGGGCTGCTGCTGTGCACGGCGAGCTGACGAAGTTTGACCGAACTTGTTGATGCTCATGATGCAACTGTGGCATGCAAAAAAACGTCTACGCTTTTATTTATCGAATATAGCCTGCTTCTCTCAATTTATTGATGATGGCCACGATCTCGTTGTCGGTAGAGGTGCTGCCGGCATTTTTGGCTGCTACCAGAAGCCTATACCTGTCAACGAGCTCGTTCACATCGTCCCAGTACACTTATTCTATGAGTTTCGTGTTGTATGTCAACTGATCTGGGATACCACTGCCGTCGGTGAAACGACCTCGACCTCGACCTCCACCACCACCACCACCACCTATTTTTGATTGAGGATCTTTGAACATTGGTCGAATCAACTGTTCGTATTTGGCATTCTGAGATGGATTCAACCTACCTCGCGCATCTATATGCGCACCTGTAGCTGTCAAAATTTGCTTGTATGCCACCAAATCGGCTTTAGCGTATTCGGGATTTTTGTAGAAAATCAAACTATATAGTCCCGCAGTGCCCTCGTATGTTACACCATCAATGCGAATGTCCCACGTATCTTTGTCCATTAGCTTTCTACCGCACTCTTGGTTTGTCGTAAATGGGGCCGTAATTCACATCTATTTTGCCGGATTTGGCGCGATGTTCATTCACGAATTCAGTTGCTACTTCTGGATAAACTTCCAAGTAGTCATCCTCATCATCATCATCATAATCACCATCATCTGTGTAGTAACTTTCTTCGTCTTCTTCCTTTTTCATAAAGTCTGGAGTCGTTGGTGTCGACGGTTCCTGTTTCTCTTCTTTTTTCACTGTCAGTCGTGATCGCTTGGTGAGTGGCGGCACTGCAGCACTCAATCTTTTCAGCGGCACCGTAATGGGTTTGAATCATTTACTCAGTGCTTCATCATGCTCGGATTTTCCGAGTTTCAGATTCAGATACTTTTTTCGAACAATTTTCGATAACTGATTGACTTGACGTTTGCGTTCAGATTTAGCAATCTCCGTCTCGATGCGGGGTGATGTGGTCGGCGCCATGGATTCAGTACGTATGCCGTGCCACCTCGCATCACATTTGTATATATTTGTCAAAGCCCAGGCGGTAGCGCCCTTTGTTCACATCAAAGTTTTTGACAATGACCAGAGATCCGAATTTTTCTTTCCAACAGGTGGCGCACATGCGGCGAAATTCCTCAAAGGTGTAATCCGGAGAGACGTGCTCGTCGAAGGCGTGCTTCAAATTCATATCGTCTTGCCGAAAAAGTACTATAATGTTGCAATTGTCCCTGATCAGCTGTTTGGGTATTTTCGAGTAGGTTTGACACAAGTAGGTTGGGTCAATATCCTTGTGGCGTGCCATGGCATAGAACTCTCTGATTTTATTCTGTTTGTCGCACGCCACATCGTTAAATATGGAAATTGAGTTTTCTTTCGCCTTTGCCAGATCGATTGTTAAAATTGTTAAAATTGTTAAAATTGTTATATCCGTCAACCGGTTGCACCCCTACGTGCAACCCTCAAAAGTCAGAGACTTGTGCGAGCTAGGGGAAGACGTAGCCCTTACCTTTTATACGTGTGATGCCATGCACGTTTTCCCTGTATGGAAAATAACCTACGCCCTTGACTTGTTTGAGTACATCGTGCAGTAGCTGATATTTAGGCTGGTACAGCGACTTTGAATAAACGTAAACATTCTCGAAGCGTGCTCCGTTCGGGCTGAACAGCAGACTGAGTACAGTGTTGGTCTTGCCACATCCACTGGGGCCACAAAATATCGCTCGGAATGAATTCGGTAGCAGGGAGCCGTGTTTACGTATACCGTCGTCGTCACCGCCAATACCTCCTCCACCTATGGTATCCAAATTGACTATATGGAATGGTTTAAATAGAAGTACATAACCCCATCCAGTGTCAGTCATGTCTTTGCTGTTGACAGTGACTGGTCAAACGTCGACGCTAACCGCAGACTTTTCTCTTGCAATTCTTTTTGCAATTTGCAGTGTGAGATATATAGCAAGCTCTATAACATCGATTTTCGTCCCAAGGATTCCATAGGACGATTACTGGGTTTTTCCCCGAGACTATTGGAGGCTGGAAGCGTTCACTCATCCGACCTACCTGTGAACATTATCAAAGTTCGAACTGTTCACATCGATAGTATCATCACATCGGGTACCTTCTTCAACAATCGTCCGGCTCACACCATATACGAGTTTGCCGTTCGAGAAGACCCCGGCTTTGCCATCGACGAAACGCCCTCGAATTTGATTTACCTGCCTGTGAACAAGACACAACACACAACATAACCTTGAATATTCTCGACCAGGACTGTTGCAGTGTGAATTTCCGTGGAGAGACCATCATTATACGACTTGTGCTGCGCAAGCTGTCATAAAAATGGGGTTGATATTTGATCAGAATGATGATCATGATGCCTTTGGGCATAAAAGTGCAGAGGGTGCTGGCATCAATTCAGTCGCGCAGACGCAGTCGAAGAGAGCAAACGCACACACTCTGTCTCACTCCAGCATACACTTTCTCCAATCGCAAGGACATCATGTTATCAAGACAAGTGTTCGACGTGTACAATCATCCAGTGTCAGTCATGTCTTTGCTGTTGACAGTGACAGGTCAAACGTCGACGCTAACCGCAGACTTTTCTCCGCCGCTCCAATTGGACGAAGATAGCACTTACGGCTTGGCATTGATTGGTTTCCATTCATACAACAGCATACCGAACATATCGAGTGGTCGATTCTATTATTCTGTCGACGTGTACAATCATCCAAAGTTCGACGAATCCATCAACAGAGTTGAGACTCGAACGCACCACCCGTACGTCAACTCCTTTCAAAATGATGACATCATCGAAATTGTCATTCAGCAGAACGATGTGTCGATACTGATGAACGATGCCCTTGTGTGCATGGAGGGCTCTCTGACTCGTACCGCAGGAACGGCAATGTTTGATTTATCAATAATGCCGGCGCATACCTTTTCGAGGCCATCTACTATGAAATCAATGGCAAATAGGTGGACTCAGTTCGATCGCCGGGTACAGTGAGCACCCTTCGCGGCTATACTTGTTACGAGGAAAATGATGTGCGACACTTGAGCACAGCCGGCTGGACCTATTCTGGCGGAACGGTGCACAACGCCCCCGACGGTTCGTTCGCCATGTGGATCCCGCTTAAGCATTTGTTGGGCATATTCCATGACTATAGCTATGCCACCATTGGACGACAGTGCATTCGCTTGGTGAGAAGTAGAAATGATAATAATTGCATGCTGATAGAGGAGGTGGCGAATCCAGTAGTCGAAGCGACCACAGCCGCACTGACGATCACGAGCGTTGTACTCAGAGTCAAACATGTGGTGCCCAATGACGACATTCGTCTGAAATTGCTGCAGTCCATCAAAACAGACGATCCTGTAGTAATTTCGTATCGCAAGTGGGACATACACGAGTTGCCTGCACTCACTCAGGGTTCCACCAAGGAAGTTTGGGCTGTGAAAACTTGCACGGCCATGGAGAGTCCCCGATTCGTCATTGAGGCCTTCCAAACAAATCGGATTGGCAATGCGGCTCGCTTGCGTCCTATTTCGATAACATCGACATCAGCGACATACGCCTAACCATGAACAGCGATACTTACCCGCATGAACGTATGCACTTGGAATTCAACAGAAACAACTTTGTCGAAGCCCATCGAGCCTACACGGAATTCTATCCGAGCTATGCCAATTGTCCGAAGAAGCGCCCTCTACTCGATTACGGAGCATTCAAAAGCAGAGCGACCGTGTTCGTAATAGATTGTTCCCGCAGAGCGGAATTCATGAAATCCTCCACTGTCGATGTCAAACTTGACATCGAGGCCAGAGTCGGATTTCCCGCCAATACTCGAGCCTATTGCATCATCATTCACGACTGTATGCTGTAACACTTGCCCTTGAGCGAGATTGTACGCCGTCTGTCATAAAAAAAATAGTGACATACAGTAGTAACAGTAAGTAGTGGGGGAATCCACTCTTTGTTTGTGTGTATGCATGTAATGCAGGCATCGACAAGTCGAGAGCGTCAGTTGTGAGCCAAACGTTCAGTTGTTCAGTCGGTGTTTATTAATCTCGCTCTCCCTCTCTCCGAGTGTGTGTCCCTCAGTTAATCAAAGCAGTGAATCAGTTCAACAATCATCAAACAAACAAAAACGCAACAAGACGAAACTCGTAGCCTGTGACATTCAGGGTTTCACTGTGGGCGGTGAATTCCAACCCAAAGAGCTTGCCATCACCGACGGGCATCGCACAAACCACTTTTTATTCAAAGCCGTAGTGCCATTCCATGAACTGAGCGAAGCAGATAAACGGCAAGTACGATATTTGGAGAGAAATATCCACGGCATTCCATACTCTGATGGCTGTGTCGAATTCAACGAGTTCCAGGAAGTGCTGCGCCCCATCATCGAGGCTGATGTGGTATACGTGAAGGGTAATCAAAAATTCGATTTTTTGCTGAAGTGTGTGCTCGATCTATCTAAGAGACCACACATCGTCGATATTGCGGCTACTACAGTACAGTCGTCACAATGCCTCCAACGACACTCGAGAAGCAAAGCCCGCTCTGTTTGAATCATATAGCATCCGGAGAAATAGAAGTGCATTGTGTCGTTAGACACTGTTTCGATATATGGCAACGGATATCGTCACACCTGATATGGTGAGGCCCCACGGCGATCACGACGACGACGACGACGACCACGACACTTCTATCAATCGGCACTTGCAAAATTTGCGCGAGCTCAAGGCGCACATAGCAGAGTACGAGCACAAGCTGTGTATTTTCAAACGCTTCCAAAATATGCAAATTAACGATGGTAAATGGATGGGGCAGCAGCAGCAGCATTCACCGATCCACCACGTTCCGCCGCCGTCGCCGCCAGTACCAAGTCCATGACGTCAGCCACACCAAGACTAGCCGAAAACACACGAAATATTATTATTCATATTGTATTATTATTCATATTGTATTATTATTATTATTATTATTATTATGTATTAATAGATGTATAAAACCAATTTTTTTCGATTTATTTTGCGGATCGAATGAATGAGAGAGAGAGAGAGAGACTGAAAGAAATACGAGTCATGTACATTGAGCAATGGTGTATGTGTGTGTGTGTTCCTCTCAGTGTATATATTTGAGTGACATATACGCTGTTTCTCAGTGTACATTGAGCTGTCGTCACGATGACAACAAATTATATAATTCTAGCAGCCGTTCTGTCGAACGTACTGTATATTAGCCCGCCATATGAGTACGGTGAGGTATTGGTATCGTATTTGCACGACGATGATTCGAGTACTTCGAATTGGACGAAAATGACTCAGGCGCTAGGCAATGATGGATATTTGCCTGTGTTGAGAGCCGAAATCCCGATGAACACCTCATCGTACAGACTGCGGAAGATTTATACAAATCTCACCTATAGCGATACGCAGTGGTTTCCGCTGAAGATGTCTTGCCCCTCTAGCAGCAGCACTTCGAGACCATCGTCTTTGTCGTCGTCGTCGACGTCCCACCCAACTACCCAACCCGTGGACGTCAAGATGCAAGCCCCTGCTGCTGCTGCTGCTGATCGAGAAAGTAAGGATTCCAAATGTGAGCTGCCGTCGCCGCCAACACTGCACGATTGGTTTATGTTTTTCGTGTCAATGGTTCTGAGTGTTCAAATATCCGAATCCATATATAGGTTTATTAAATTCATGCATCAAAAATATTTTTTTATCGATAATGATAATGTATCTTCATACTACGCCACTGGCACTGAAGCGTAATTTTTTTATGTGAAAAAATAAATGTATTTTTCTCGAACTGACGTTATTCATTTTATTAAATGCAAATAGGCAAAGACAGACATACAATGCCATAGGTTAGAGTGAGACATTTAAAATGCCTTGAGTCGATCAATTTTGCTTCAAACTCGACTCTCTTATCTCTTCCTGGAAAACAAAAATCTGAGACGGTAAACAACTCCAAAGTCAATTTAGCTCGAGCAGCGTAAACAAACACCGGATGTGTGAGATAAAAAAAACTCTGCGATTAAATCTGAAAAACAAATTCAAGGTGAAAAATGGATCATCGTGTTTACTGAGAATTTCGTTCAACTTGAGATAGCAGACAGTAAACATTCAAGATACGTGCATTATCGCTATTTCACGGCGGCGGAGACGTATTTTTTCTTTTGGAATTTCATTCGAGAGCGAGTGAATAAATAATAAGTCTATCATAATTTTCTGTTGTGTGTGTGTTCTAAGACAGTAGACATTTTATCATATTTAATTTTTTTATTTTGTCAATTAAGGTGGCGGCGGCTATGTTTTTTTCTCTTCCAGCCAATTGCTCTCAGCGAATCACGTGAGGGACGTTTTTTCATAACTTCCGCCATCGCCGCCAAGTTTTTTTGCCTTCTGCTCCATCGCCGCCATGTTGTTTTGCCTTCCGCTCCATCGCCGCCATGTTTTTTGCAGGGACGTTTTTTTCATAACTTCCGCCATCGCCGCCATGTTTTTTTGCCTTCCGCTGCATCGCCGCCATGTTTTTTTGCCTTCCGCTGCATCGCCGCCATGTTTTTTTGCAGAAAAGACGCGCGCCACTTAGGGTGAAACGTTTTGAACCCCCCCACCCCGAAACTCTTCGGCGAACACGTCATCTTCTTCAGCACCAACCCTCCACCAACGGCAAGAACTCGAATGCTGCGGGTTTTGAGACGTCCTTGGTGTGACGGCTCCCCAAGACAGATAGAGTGTTGGCAGTTGTAGTAGCTTGGGTTGAACTTCTCACTAGAACAACCTCGACGGAAGAGTACTTGGTTACTCTTATTGCGAGTTTGCTGTCCTTGATATTCCAGCTTCCAGCTAATGGTTCCTTTCTTTGGATGGATGATCTTCTGAGTTTTCACTAGCACACCGGACACCAAAATTTATGTGGTGGTTTATTAGATGTTGAGTTGGTCGAGCGGGAACGTGGTCTTTTAGGTTGCTGCTGTCGTAAAACTAAACTCCCGAACCCGTGAATAAGTGTATCTATTGAATTTAAGCAATCAAATGTTACAGGTCAGATGTTGAATAGACAATTACTGGTACTAGACTGACTTGAGTTCGTTCGAAAAGTCCTTTTAAATGAACGCTATCACTTGTTACGTGTCATACGATGGACGCGCCAAAAGGCAGCTTTTTATTGGTCAAGAACTGTTGCACAAAAACAATCTTATGAACTCAAGTCACCTCGAATGAAAAGTATAGTCATCATTTTAATATGAAAAAAGGAAATACATACTCAGCTATACTACGAAATTATAGAATTGAAATATTCCTAGAACGAACGTATTTATAGAGACAAAAGAAATACAATAATAAATGAGAATGAATAGAAATATCTGAGTCTTGATGGCCTTCTATCTTAGGCTCCACTGATACAAAAAAAATGCAAAAACTGTAGAAACACAAACCCATTCTCGTCTCATGTACAATGACTGAACCGACCTTCTCCAGTGGTGTAGATGTTAGGGAGTCAGAAAATAAAACAATTTGAAGGTATCAACGAGCGAGCTGGAAATAACGAACGGCAGAATAAAGTACCTTATGAGGGTGCTGAAACTAACGAGGGGCAGAATAAAGTAACTAAGAAGAAAGGAAATTATAGGACATCGTCAAAAAATAGTGATATCAAAACTAAAAGTAAAAGGAGAAAAATAAGAAGTTCAAAGCCAAAGAAGACCAGAATCATTGGAAGACACAAAAAAGATGAGGAAAATCACCAGAAAACAAGCAATAGCTCAAAAGAAGCAAAAACATATAAGGAAACGGGATTTATAACAGAAACTGTCCCACATGAAATAAACCTCTATGACGAGTTCAAACAATCTGAACAAAAAGGAGACTCAGGCCAAAGTCAACTGCAGGAAAGTGGAAAATCAGAAGAAATAATCTCAGACAAAGCTGAGAGTACCATGAACAATAGTAGCCAAGAAGACCCACTTGAGACTCAAGACACAACCAAAAGGAAATCAAACAAAATCTTCATATGTGGAGGCCACTATGGGAAAAATTTTCCCAAAGTTTTGAAGACAATCGAAGGTATTGCGGAAAAATACTCAATAGATGAGAATTTGGCCACATCTTTTATCGAATTGAGTGAATTGACTGATAATATTTTTTATGATACATACGAATATGGTAAAAATGATGCAATAATCGTGATGGTCAACTCTCGTAGTATAAGTATCAGCAAAACTCTGAACATAGTCTTGAAGAACTTGCTAAATCTTAGTAAAGCAACAAATCTGATTATCATAAATGAAGTCAACTCATTTGAAGACAATACTCTAAACAAAATATTTTTGAAACGAGTCCATACATTCAAGAAACGAAACTTCAATTGTTCGCTGACCTATCTTACAGATTACAAACAAAAAGGCAGTAAGTTCATAATACATAGAAAACTTGAATGTTATTTCAAGTCTCTCAGCACACTAAACAGATTTTTTACTCTTATCTCTTTAACTATGGTGAACTATTCAAATATGGTTAGTACAACTACTGATGCTTTTTTAGATTGTCAACAACAAACGAAAACTCCGCTATAGTTGGTGCGGGTGATTGTGTGGATGTGGGAAAAAAAGTTTCAAATTCTCTCCCTTTTTCAGTGCAGCCTAAGATAGAAGGCCATCAAGACTCAGATATTTTCCAAAAATACAAGGAGGTTTTCACCGAAGGCCTTGGAAACTTCAAAGGGCCCCCAATTTCCCTGAACTTGGACCCTGCTGTAAAACCAATTCTATGTAAATCCCGGAAAGTGCCATTTGCAATAAAGCCTCTGGTAGAGGAAGAGCTTGACAAGCTTGTGAAACAAGGAGTCGTAGAACCAGTAACAAATTACAAATGGGCAACACCCATAGTTCCTGTGCTCAGGGCAGACAATAAAATTCTAATCTGTGGGGACTACCGGGTAACCATTAATAAGGCTGTTCAAAAAGATGTGTATCCGGTTTCATGTGTACAGCAAGTACTAGCAGCTCTAGCTGGCGGTAAAATTTTCTCCAGATTAGACCTTAAGCAGGCATACCAACAACTTGCTGTGGACAGAGATAGTGCAGATGCTCAAACAATTATCACTCACAAGGGAGCCTTCAGAGTGAACAGACTTCAATTTGGTGTTGCTACCGCACCACAGATTTTCCAGAGATTCATGGACAATCGTCTTCAACGAATTCCAGGAATGTTGCCATATTACGATGATGTGCTGATAATAAGCAACGCCCCTAGTGAACTACATGAACGTACATGTGCAGTATTAGATCGTTTCATACAAGATGGAATTCGATTGAGAAGAGACAAATGTTTATTTTCTGTCAAAGAAATCGAGTTTTTGGGTTTTTGGATAACACCAGATGGAGTGTAATATAGTATAGATATTTTGTTCACCTAATATTTCTATTCATTCTCATTTATTATTGTATTTCGTTTGTCTCTATAAACACGTTCGTTCTAGGAATATTTCAATTGTATAATTTCGTAGTATAGCTGAGTATGTATTTCCTTTTTTCATATTGAAATGATGACTATACTTTTCATTCGAGGTGACTTGAGTTCATTAGATTGTTTTTGTGCAACAGTTCTTGACCAATAAAAAGCTGCCTTTTGGCGCGTCCATCGTATGACACGTAACAAGTGATAGCGTTCATTTAAAAGGACTTTTCGAACGAACTCAAGTCAGTCTAGTACCGGTAATTGTTTATTCAACATCTGACCTGTAACATTTGATTGCTTAAATTCAATAGATACACTTATTCACGGGTTCGGGAGTTTAATTTCTCGACAGCAGCAACCTAAAAGACCACGTTCCCGCTCGACCAACTCAACATCTAATAAACCACCACATAAAATTTGGTGTCCGGTGTGCTAGTGAAAACTCAGAAGATCATCCATCCAAAGAAAGGAACCGTTAGCTGGAAGCTGGAATATCAAGGACAGCAAACTCGCAATAAGAGTAACCAAGTACTCTTCCGTCGAGGTTGTTCTAGTGAGAAGTTCAACCCAAGCTACTACAACTGCCAACACTCTATTTGTCTTGGGGAGCCGTCACACCAAGGACGTCTCAAAACCCGCAGCATCAGTACCAGGGTCGAAGCAGAGTTCCAGTCCGGTAGAGGTGAAATTTTGGATAGCCGCATCTGTAAATACCCGCATCTGTTTTGGGGAGTCGTCGCATCGAGGGCGTCTCGATACCTTACATCAGTTCCAGGGAAGCAGAGCGCAAATCAGTGACGTGAGGTGTTTTTGGATATCATGCTGTCAGTGTTTTTACTGTAAGTTGTTTGAATTGCATATTGTTTACTAGACTCATTTTCATTTTGAACATTCAATTCAACGCTTCAACAGTGCGTTATTTCAATATTTTAATTTTCTGATTCCCAACTTTATAAATTCTTGAAAAAAAAAAAAATGCCTAAACTCAACGTAGACTTTGCAATGAAAATTATTCCTGAATTTAGTGGAGATCGAAGTATGCTTCACAAAATTTTGACATGCTGTGATATTGTTTTCTCAGATCTTGGCCAAGCCGATTTAGCCAGAGACGAACCGACTCTGATAAATATAATTAAATCTAAACTGTCAGGTAGAGCTTATAACATTGTCAAATATGCCAATTTTTAAAAATGGGCAGATTTGAAACAATCAATTACAAAGCGAATTATTGAATATCAGACAGAACTTCACTGAAGACGTTAGGTCATATTCGAATCGAGTTCTTCGATTATTGTCAGATTTGGATGACGCGTGCATTGCAAGCGAAGGCGAAGAGGCACGAACAACAATAGAGAGTTTGAATAAAAAATCTGCACTCAAAGCTTTCATAGACGGATTGAATTCTAGCATTCGTCTTATAATAAAAGCAAGTCGTTTCGATACTTTAACTTCAGCGATCGAAGCTGCCGTTGAAGAAGAACGAAATATAGGGCCAAAACCGCAGAACAGGTTCTCACAAAATAAGTTCAAATGCAAAACATGTCATAAAAGTAATCATAACACGGAAGATTGTTATTTCAATAAGCCATCAGCATCATCGGGTTTACCGAGATATTCAGGAGTTACAGTAAAAAGGGAACCAGTTAATGTTTACCAAGGTGTTTTAGTATGCAAATACTGTAAGAAACCTGGTCATTCGACGGATAATTGTTTCAAATTAAGAAAAAGAAATCAACAAACTAATGGAAACCCAACAAATAATGCTCAGTCAAATGAAATACCAAGTACAAGTTCGGGAAACGAACTAGGGCTTGCCCGAATTCACAAATAAAAAATCACCCTGTTCTAGACAATTTTTCGGAAGAAATACCAACGACCAATGATGTATTCAGTATCAATTTTTCATGCTCCGAACTTGATTCAGTTTTAATAAATATACCTACTATGGTTCAAGCCGAAGGTAAATTCCTGATCGATACAGGTTCTCAAATAAGTTGCATAAAAGTTCTCTCTCTGGATGACGACGCCGTCATTCATCATGATTTCAAAGTAAATTTAAATGGAATCTCAGAAGGAACAGTTGAAACTCTGGGGATACATCATGGTACAATACAACTGAATAATTGCATTAATATTGACCATTCTTTTCAAGTAGTTAAAAAGAATTTTCCTTTGAAAAATTTCGACGGTATTTTGGGAAAAGATTTCTTGAAAAAATATAAAGCCAAGTTAGATTTGCATAAACGCACATTGAGTTTTTCAATAAATAATGAAGGTGTTATACTGCAACTTGAAAATAATAGGGGTGATAATGAAATATTGTTCCCAGCAAGAAGCGAAATGATAATAAAAGTAAGAATCGATAAAAATGAAGAAAGTGTTTGTATGAAACAAGACATTTCTGAAGGTGTCTACATAGGTAACTGTTTAATTAAGCCAATTGATAATTATACCTGCATCAACATTTTGAATTCAACTGAGAACAGTGTCAAACTCAATAACATTAATTGAATCACTGAAACACTAGACAAGTATGACGTACTGCATATAAATAAATCGGACGTTGATTATGACCGTATAAAACGAGTCAAGTCCATAATAAAAACAGATCATATGTCCGACGATGAGCGCGAATCCATCCTGGGCATATCCACTGAATTCAATGACCTATTTTTCTTAGAAGGTGATAGATTAACTTACACAAATGCAGTCACTCATAAAATTCCGACAACGCATTCTATTCCGATACATACGCGACAGTACCGGCTTCCGCATCAACAAAAACTTAAAATTGAAAGACAAGTTGAACAAATGTTGAGCGATGAAATTATTTCACTATCTAAAAGTCCTTATAATTCACCGTTGTTGTTAGTTTCGAAAAAACCAGACGCGAACGGAAACAAAAAATGGCGTGTTGTTGTAGATTTTCGTAAATTAAATGATATAACAATCGGAGATGCTTATCCTTTGCCAAATATAACCTCAATTTTAGATGAACTGGGGAATTCAAAAATGTTCAGTACCCTAGATCTGGCCAGTGGATATAACCAAATATTAATGAATGAAGCTGTCAAAGACAAAACAGCGTTCAGTACGCGTTTCGGTCATTTTCAGTACAATCGAATGGTTTTTGGGTTGAAAGGAAGCCTATCCACTTTTCAGAGATTACTCAATACAGTCCTAACAGGATTACAAGGCATAAAAGTATTTGTTTATTTAGATGACGTAGTAATTTATTGTCAAAATTTAAGGGAACATAAAATTTAAGTCTTTGAAAGATTTCGAGAATATAATTTGAAGTTACATGCTGAAAAATGTCAATTTCTGAGGCGAGAATTACCTTATTTAGGGCATGTCATTACGGAAAATGGAACACTTCCTGATCCATCCGAGGTAGACTGTGTGAAAAATGTTCCATCACCAAAAACCACAAAAGAGGTAAAACAATTTTTAGGTTTGACAGGTTATTACAGACGATACATCCCAGAATAAGCCCGAATAGCCTAACCATTAACTAATTTGTTGAAAAAGGATGTTCATTTCAATTGGACTTCACAATGTACCGAATCATTCAGTATAATGAAGGAAAAACTAATAAGTCCACCCGTGTTACAATACCCTGATTTTGAACAGGAGTTTATCATAACCACGGATGCATCTAATTACGGGGTTGCCGCGATTTTGTCACAGGGAGAAATTGGACGTGATTTGCCCATAGCGTATGCTTCTAGAAGTCTTAGAAAGGCTGAAATTAATTACTCCGCAACCGAGAAAGAACTCGTTGCAATTGTTTGGGGAATATCACATTTTCGACCATATCTTTTAGGCAAAAAGTTTAAAATCGTAACAGATTGTAAGCCATTGACCTGGATTTTCAAAGTTACTGACCCTTCAAGTCGTCTAGTGCGATTTATACTAAAATTAGAAGAATATTCCTTCGATATAATTCATAAGGCTGGTACACAAAATACGGACGCCGACGCACTCAGCCGAGCAATTTATTCAATTTCTGAGAACGGCCCTGCACAAAACATTCCACCTGTGAACATGTGTAAAGCAGAGTCTGATTACAAACAGTACTTAGCTGACCTAAAGAAAACTATCATAACGAACAGTAACATACGTGAAAATGACGAAGGTCTGCTGACACAGAAAGTTACTAATAGTTGTCTAGTAGCTTTTACACGAAATAATGAAATTGATGAGCAAGACTCGTTTTCTCGTGATATAATCGAAAAGTATAAAATTCGTACATACAATATGGAAAATGATCCTAAACTAGGAATCAAAATAGCAAGGTCTAAGGACAATTTCATAAGCTTGGTGAATATACCAGGTGATCCAAAACGTAGGTGTACTTATGAAAATATTTTTGAATCATTGAAATATTTACGCAATTTCTGTCAAGATAAAAATATACAGAATATTCTTATGCCAAACTTTACAAAATGGAAGGATTTTTACCACTTGAAGTTAGAATACATAAGGAGTATGTTACGATATATCTTCAAAAACACTAAAATCATAGTTACCTTATATTACGATAAGATCCACCGTGATTTAACGCGAGATGAGATAAACACTATTTTACATGAATACCACAACTCTAGTTTTGGAGGTCATGTGGGAATTTCTAAATCATTTAAAAGAATCAGACAAAACTATTCATGGAAAAATATGTTTGAAGACATTAAATTTTTTACAAAATCTTGCCACGAATGTCAGAAAAATAAAATTTCAAAACGTACTCGAATGCCAATGCAAATAACCACTACCGCCCAAGCGCCATTTGAAAAATGCTTTTTGGATGTTGTTGGATCTCTTCCAGTTACAGAAAGAAACAATAAATATATTTTAACCTTTCAATGTGATTTATCAAAATTTTCTTGTGCTATCACTATTCCAAATCAGGAAGCAAATACAATCGCTCGAGCGTTCGTTGAAAATATTGTTTGTATATTTGGTACTCCTCAAATCATAGTGACCGATCAGGGAGCTAATTTTATGAGCTTAGTTTTCAAGGAAACATGTAAAATGTTAAGAATTGATAAGATTAACACGTGCGCTTTCAGACCACAGTCTAACGGGGCACTTGAACGTAGCCATCGCACATTAGGAGACTATTTGAGAAATTTTGTGGAAGGAAGTCAAGACAATTGGGACACATGGATCCCCTATGCGATGTTTTCTTATAACACAAGTCATAATATGTCGAATGACTTCACACCTTTTGAACTTTTGTTTGGGTACAAGGCAAGCTTGCCCACTTCTCTGAAGAAAACACCTGAGACCTTATATAATTATGAAGACTATAATTACGAACTGAAGTCAAGAATGCAAAATGCTCATCAAATAGCTCGCGAAAATTTGTTGAAAACAAAAGAAAATAATAAAAAATACTATGACAGGTCCGTAAACGAAGTGAAATTTCAAATTGATGATAAAGTGTTACTAAAAGAAGAATGTACATCCAAGGGAAAAAGCAAAAAGTTATTGCCGCTATGGAATGGCCCTTACAAAATAGTTTCAATTGACTCTGAAGTTAATTCAACAATACTAATGGGGAAAAAACGGGTTAAAGTCCATAATAATAGGCTGAAACATTTTTCAGAATAAAAATATAAATAATTTTTACAGATTACTCACACTAACCTGTAGCAAAGCTGTCCGAAGTGGTAAAGAATATAATATTACTGCAATTAGTTCAAATCCAGGAATATTCTACGAACAGGTAGGAACACTCCATTTATACAACGATCGATGGCGGTTACTCACGTATTTGGACATCTCTCCGTACAAGCAACAGTACAAAATAGTACAATTTTTCAGAGAAGATTTCAAAAAGTTATGTAATAAAGTAAACACCATATCTGTTTTCGATAAAGTGTGCAAGAAAGGTTCATCACTAATTAACGAAAAATTGCAACTCTTATATTCTAACATCAAAGAATTTCATTATTATTGGGGTCGACTCAAAGTTCGAGATCAAAACGAAACGGATTACTTAATTTTGTGGGTCGTAGTTCGAAATATTTATTCGGAACCCTCGATGATGAAGATGCAGAATATTATGATGGTCAAATTAACAACTTAAATGAAAACCAAAAGCACATGTTTGAACTCATCAAAGAGCAAACCTCAGTTTATGAATCAACTTTACAGCAATACAATATTTCTATGTTGTACGAGGACCTTGATAACTTAGATTCGAATATTACCTACCTATCGAAAAAACTTGAGCAAATCAATAACAGTGAAACTAATTTAGAAAATTGTTTGGTTATTTTTGAAAATGCATTATTAACTTTTGTCTCTGTTTCGGATCAGCTTGCAGCACAGCAAATTAATATCATGAATATCGTAGATTCTGCTCGAAGAGTCATTCTTCACTCTCTAGCTATAGATAGTCGCAAACTTTTAGAACATTTAAAGAATATTCAAGTGCATTTACAAAGCGAACTCTCTTTTCCGGTGAAACTTACCGAAGAGTTTATTTTTGAACTTTATAAAGTATGGGAATTAAATGTTTACTTTTATAATAATAGGTTAAGTTTTTTGTTGATTATTCCATTGATCAATGTTAAATTATATGACGTTGTTAGAATGTTAAGCTTACCTGTAGAAGTTAATGAAAATTTGTTTTCTTTCATCCTACCTCATAGTGACATAATGGCGATAGATACTTCAAAACAGTATTATTTCAATATGGATAAAAATGAATTAGATAAATGTTTTAAAATTTTTCAAAATCAATTCATTTGTGATCAGGTGCAACCCATTCATCTAGTTCACTTACATGGAGCTTGCGAACCTAATCTTTTTATTCCTGTTAACTACATTCCAAATACTTGTGAAAAAAGAGTTATTCATTTGAACAATTCGTTATTTATTCAACTATCATCAGCCAATTCTTGGATATTTGTATGTTCCAATGAGGAAGTGGTGAATATAGTATGTAAGTATGAAAAAATATCCTTTGTTTTGTCTAATATAGGTATTTTGAGTATAATGTCTGGCTGTACTGTACACACAGCCTCATCAATTTTGAGTTCAAAGGTAGATTATACTTCAAATATCACATTTCAGTTTATTCCTAATGTAACAAATTCACTTGCTATCAAAGAAAATATCGTGTTACCTCAATACACGAATATGAATCAGATGGTAATTCATAACAACCATATAAATAAATTACGTGATATAAGCTATTCTCTAGAAGCCTTGAAGGCTAAAGAAAATGAATTCACTCTAAGGAATGTGAAAACTCATCAAATAGTTCACGTATCTATACTATATGCCATTATAAGTTGTGTAATTTTGATTGTAGTAGCAAAATATGTTTTTCATGCATACAGGGTATATCGAAAGTGTTCAAATAACAGAAATGTAACTCGTGAAGGTTCTGGAAAGTTGGATGAAATAGAACTTACTGAAAATTCTGAAAAACATATTGAAACCAAGGAAAAACCTGAAATTCGTACCTCACCCAGGTACAAATTTCCCGAAAAGGGGGGTGGTGTAATATAGTATAGATATTTTGTTCACCTAATATTTCTATTCATTCTCATTTATTATTGTATTTCTTTTGTCTCTATAAACACGTTCGTTCTAGGAATATTTCAATTGTATAATTTCGTAGTATAGCTGAGTATGTATTTCCTTTCTTCATATTGAAATGATGAACTATACTTTTCATTCGAGGTGACTTGAGTTCATAAGATTGTTTTTGTGCAACAGTTCTTGACCAATAAAAAGCTGCCTTTTGGTGCGTCCATCGTATGACACGTAACACGTGATAGCGTTCATTTAAAAGGACTTTTCGAACGAACTCAAGTCAGTCTAGTACCAGTAATTGTCTATTCAACATCTGACCTGTAACATTTGATTGCTTAAATTCAATAGATACACTTATTCACGGATTCGGGAGTTTAATTTCACGACAGCAGCAACCTAAAAGACCACGTTCCCGCTCGACCAACTCAACATCTAATAAACCACCACAGGAGTACAACCAACTAAAGACAAAGTACAGGCTATCCAGAAGGCACCAGCCCCCTCAAACAAACAGGAACTACAGGCTTTTCTGGGTATGCTCAATTTCTACCATTTGTTCCTGAAGGATAAAGCCACAGTAGCAGAGCCGCTTCACCGCCTATTGCACCAAAACGTACCCTGGTCTTGGGAGAAACCACAAAAAGAGGCTTTCACCAAGCTAAAACAGTTGTTATCAGCAAAGGTTTGCCTCGCACACTACGATGAAAAAAAACCTCTAATTCTAACTTGTGATGCAAGTCCTTATGGCGTTGGAATTGTGATGAGCCATCCAGAAGCTGATGGGAAAGAAGTACCTGTCGCTTTCCATAGTCGAACACTAACATCTACGAAAGAAATTTTGCACAATTGGCCCGTGAAGCCCTAGCAATCATTACAGGGGTGAGGAAATTTCACAACTATGTTTTTGGTAGATACATTGAGATAAAGACAGATCACAAACCCTTGCTGGGAATATTAGGAGAATACAAGCCAGAACCTGAAATAATTTCTCCTCGCATGCTTAGATGTTCTCTCTGAAGTTCTGAGCTGGACACTAAGAGGATGGCCTGAAGGGACTCATGATTTGACCTCAGAAGAAAAATTATATTGGCAAAAGCGTTCACAGCTTTCAGCAAACAAAAATTGACTACTCTGGGGAAATAGAAGAGTGATTCCACCAGGGGGGAGGGGACAAGTCCTTCAACTCCTGGACAAATATCTTGCTAGACTGGTTTTGATATCTCCCTCAGATAACTTTTTCAACGCTTCCTTTGTTGATTGAACCATTCGTTCAGCTTGTCCATTGGAGGCTGGGTGATATAATAAAGCGGCTTTATTCATCATCAATATCTTCACATATTCTGATGTGAAGGAAGTTCCATTATCCGACACTATCACTCGTTGTATTCCGTGTGTAGCCCATAACTCTCTCAACACATCAATTGTTGCATGTGAAGATGTTGATGGCACCTTCCGCACTTCCACCCATTTGGAATAGGAATCAACAACGATCAAAAAATAATATCTTTGGAACGGGCCTGCATGATCAATATGAAGCCTCACCCATGGTGATCTCGCATACTCCCATGGATGTATTGGTGCTCTTGCTGGCGAATGCCTTGTTTGCTGGCAAACCATGCATTGTTTGACCATCAATTTGGTTGTCCAGCTTGCACACCCAGGCATAGTCAAAATGGCAAGATCACATGTTTGGTGGCCAGGACTGGACAACCAAATTGATGGTCAACCAATGCATGGTTTGCCAGCAAACAATGCATTCGCCAGCAAGAGCACCAATACATCCATGGGAGTATGCGAGATCACCATGGGTGAGGCTTCATATTGATCATGCAGGCCCGTTCCAAGGATATTATTTTTTGATCGTTGTTGATTCTTATTCCAAAGGGCTGGAAGTGCGGAAGGTGCCATCAACATCTTCACATGCAACAATTGATGTGTTGAGAGAGTTATGGGCTACACACGGAATACAACGAGTGATGGTGTCGTATAATGGAACTTCCTTCACATCAGAATATGTGAAGATATTGATGATGAATAAAGCCGCTTTATTTTATCACCCAGCCTCCAATGGACAAGCTGAACGAATGGTTCAATCAACAAAGGAAGCGTTGAAAAAGTTATCTGAGGGAGATATCAAAACCAGACTAGCAAGATATTTGTTACAACAGCACATTACTCGTCATTGCACTACAGGTCAGAGCCCTGTGGAACTGTTGATGTCCAGACGTTTAATTTCAAGATTGGATACAATAAAACCAGACTTTCTAAAAGATATATCCAGGAGACAAGAAACTGAGTCTACCACAGAAAATGCAACGAAAATATTTCAGGAAGGAGACACAGTTTATTCAAGAAACTATGGTATGGGAACTAAATAGTGTCCGGCAATAGTAGAATCAACACTTGGACCAGTATCATATCGGATCAAAACACCTAATGGTGACATCTTAGATCGTCACACAAAACAGCTGAGGAATCGAACACCAGAACTAAGAAACAAGGAGGCCTCATCACCCTCAAGGAAAATGGAGATGGAAATACAACCAAGTCTGATCCAATCTAACACCTAGGGACCAAACTACACCGAGGCCCCAACGCGTAAGAAATCGTCCAGAGTATTTGGGTGACTATGTGGACTGCTGATTCCAATCGAATAAGGGCTACTACTGGGGAAAGGGTGTTATGTCCGAACGCACCCCCTTAAAAGAAAAGAAGAAGAAGATCAGCCATCATCATTACGCGGAAAAGCAGCTAGCTAACCTTAATAAAAAGTACATTTTCACACATGACCCATTACTGTAATTCTGATGATATAAATAAAGTTGTGTACCTAGCTCCCCAAACACAACAGTTACAGACGATACCGATCAAACAGCAAAATAAATATAAAGACCTGATTACTGCATTAGAGTTACGGTATGGCGATCAACATCGAGAACAGCTTTATCGGGCTCAAATGATAACGCGCACTCAGAAATCAGGTGAGAGTCTGCAGAAATTTGAATCGGATGTGAGACTCCTAATTCAGCTGGCTTACCCAGAAGCACCAGGAGATTTCAAGGAACAGTTAGCGGTGCAGTTATTCATAGAGGGGCTGAGAGACATTGAAATCCAAAGGACTCTGCGACTAACACACTTCAAGAGGAGTAGTGATGCCCGGTACATCCTCTATAAGTGGAGGCAGCTTACAACACCTCGAGGCCGAAAATACGAGCAGTTGCAATAGAAGAACTCGAACAACAATCAGGCGCAGTTACTAGTTTATTCAAGAAGGTTCTGGATGAGATCAAATCTTTGAAAAGCGGAATGAGCACACAGAAGAACAGGGCGTGCTATAGATGTGGAAAATTGGGACATCTTATAAAAGACTGCAGAGTGAGAATGTCGCCACATTCACAATCACCTATGAGGACAAGGTCTTCCAGCGAGTCCTCAGGGGGGCGGCAGAAAAACTATAATTAGCCAGCATATCGGGGCGCATGCTGGCTAGCAATAATGGAGCCCCCAGGGTCATCCCTATTAACAGGCTAAGAAGAACAACTGATAACCTTACCATTCCAGGAAAATTAAACGAAATAGGCGTCATATGCACCATAGACACTGGTGCTGCAGTTTCGTTGGTGCGCAGTGACATTCTTCGGCCAGAAAGCGTGAAACCTATCTCTCCAAACCTTGTGCTTCGAACAGTCACTGGAGAAAATGCACCTATTCGAGGGGAAGCTGAGATTACATTGATTCTTGGTAGACTCACCATCACAAATACAGTGTACGTCGCAGATATAGAAGATGAATTTATACTTGGGATGGACTTGATCAGTGACTACGGGTTTTCATTTGACAATGAAGAGAGGATCATGAAGTTTGGAGGAGAAGAATTTGTCCTCACAACTCCAACAGAAAGGACAAAGTCTGTGAAACTGCGATTAGTGAAAACCGTGAAAATTCCGGAATTTTCAGAGAAAGTAGTTTATGCTACATTAGATAGAGACCCTGGGTGCTGCGTTGGAATAGAACAACCATGTGTTGAATCGCCACGTGATTCGGTTCTTGCACGAGCCTTAGTAAAGATAAAACCTGGTCAAACACAGGATCGATACTGGCCAAGCCCATCCGATTCGGCAACCACCAAGAAGAGTTCCATTTTCCAAAAAACAAGAGGTGGAAGAGCTTGTTGACAAGATGATGAAAGATGGTATGATTGCAGAATCATCAAGCCCTTGGTCTGCACCTGTTGTGTTAGTTTCTGAGAAGGATGGATCCACGAGATTCTGTGTAGATTATATGAAATATAATGTTACGAAGAAGGATAGCAACCCTTTACCAAGGATAGACGACACATCAACAACTTTAGCAGTTTCACGTTGGTTCTCAACCATAGATCTGAAGAGCGGGTATTGGCAAGTGGGCATACATGAAGACGATAAGGAAAAGACAGCATTTTCAACTGGAAGCGGACTTTATCAGTTTACTGTTATGCCTTTTGGATTGTGCAATGCTCCAGAAACATTCGAAAGACTTATGGAGCTGGTCCTGCGTGGGCTCACTTGGAAGACTTGCCTAGTATACCTTGACGACGTTTTAGTCATGGGAAAGACATTTGAAGAACATCTGCAAAACTTACGAGAAGTACTCCAGCTCGATTTTAAGTTTTTCACGTCGAAGAGACCTGTTCGTTTTGGACACAGATGCTAGTAATAATGGGATTGGAGCTGTACTATCATAAGAGCAAGATGGCCAGGGAAAAGTAATTGAGTTTTAAAGCAAGGCACTGACCAAACCAGAAAGAAATTATTGCGTAACAAGGAAGGAACTACTGGCAATAATCAAGGCTGTGGACCACTTCCACAAATATGTATATGGAAGAGAGTTCCTCATTAGAACACATCTTGCAGCTTTGAAGTGGCTACTCGAGATGAAGACCCCTGAAGGCAAGTAGCAAGGTGGATTGAGAAATTGAACCAGTATCACTTCAAGATAAAACATCGACCAGGACGATTAAACAACAACGCAGATGCCTTGTTCATAAGACCTTGTTCGGATACCTGTGAGCATTGTGAGCGAATTGAATGTCGCGAAGGAATCAACCAAGTGAGATTAATGGTTGACGACAATTGGACCACAGCGAAAATGAGGCAGGACCAAGAAAGTGATCCAAACGTTACAGATTTTCTACGATGAAAGGAAAGCGGAGCGAAAAGACCCACCTGGAAGGAAATCTCCTTACGATCACCAGCTTTCAAGGCATTGTGGGCACAATGGGATTCCCTGTCTATTGAAGAGAGCTTGGGAATCGGCCGACGGCAGAAAAGTGATTTATCAATCAGTTGTGCATAGGTCGAGACATCAGTCTTGGAGGAGATTCATGGCAGCAAATCAGGTAGACATTTTGGAGTGAATAAGACCTTGGATAAAATACGGCAGAGATACTACTGGGTTCAATGTCGTGAAGATGTAGAGAGATGGTGTCGAAGATGTCCGAAGTGTGAAGGAAGCAAAGGTCCCAAGACAAGATCGAGAGGAGAGATGAAACAATACAAATTAGGTGCTCCCTTTGAACGAATCGCCATCGATGTAGCAGGACCGTTTCCGATGACGAATGATGGCAACAAATACATCCTCGTTGCCATGGATCACTTTAGCAAATGGGTTGAAGCTTATGCCTTGCCTAATCAAGAAGCATCCACAGTAGCAAGAGCTCTGGTGGATAATATGTTTGGAGTCCCAACGGAGCTACATTCCGATCAAGGAAGAAATTTTGAATCAAATTTATTAAAGGAAGTTTGTGAACTGATGGGAATTAGCAAGACCAGAACAACGGCCCTCCACCCACAGTCTGATTGCATGGTTGAAAGATTCAAGAGGACTATGGAAGAACATCATTCCAAAGTAGTAGGAGAGCACCAGAAGAACTGGGATCGACATCTTCCACTAGTTTTGATGGCTTATAGGGCCTCTGTGCACGATTCCACAAAGCTCATCCTAGCCAGCATTATCTTCGGGAGAGAACTTCGTTTGCCCTGTGACTTGGTGTTCGGATCACCAAGTGCTGAAGAAAAAGAGGTACAAGAATATGCAGACAAACTGCGAGATAGTTTGAATGGGATTTTGCAAGGAAAAGATTGAAGATAACCAGTGACAGAATGAAGGCTCGATACGATCTTAAGGCCAATACTGGTGGATTTCAAGAAGGAGATCGAGTATGGCTGTACAACCCTCGTCTCCCAAATTAACTTCATCTTGGGAAGGACCCTATACGATAGTAAAGAGAATAAACGACGTGGTCTATAGGATTCAATGCAACCCGAGAGCGAAAATGAAAGTCGTTCATTTAGAGAGACTCAAACGTTATAATGGAGACAACGACACATTGTTTGATCGGGACGATCAAAATTGAGAGGGGGATAATGTTACGAGATTGATTAAAATCCCCTGGCTACGCCGCTGAATGGACTCGCAAGCGTATCGTCGATAATTTTTTCCTAGAAACAGGCAGATAATTGCCGGTAATGAATTGTTAAAAAAAATTGTTTTTCTTCCGTTAACCAGCTGTCATCCCCCTACGAACTACAGCCCTCAGAAGTAGAAACTTGTGCGAGCTAAGGATTAACGAGGTCTTAACTTCAACGTGCGATTTCTAGCACGTTAAAGATTAACGAATATTCGGGATAACCGAACCGTCTCGTCGCGAAGCATCTGGTTGCACGGCTTGACTATACAAAGCGAGAGATATCACTGGGATGATCAAGAAGTTTTTATGAAGAAGTGATTAGAAGTTTTTGTACCAGTAAACAAGTGTTTGGAATAGTTAGTTAGTTGTATTGTTAGTTGTAATTAGTTGTAGTTGTATGTTTTTAGTGAAGTTAGAAAATAAACAGTTTAGTAGTGTGCTCGGCATTATTATTCAGCAAATAATCGTAACAATAATTAATTTTAATATAAGTAACCTATCGTTTGTCATGATGAAACTTCCACCATGTATCTATGTAACCGATTATAAATATAAAATTTTCAGCTCCATAGTACCTATATAATATTTGTATATAATAGTCGCATTGTTTATTTTGTATGGGTTTATTATTGTATATTACCTGTACTGTTGAAAGTTTCAACTACTTTTGAGAACCAAATATCAAATGACAATTCGAATTTGCTGCCTATCGATGGTGGTGAGTTTTTTCGAATTTCAACAATCTCGTTATTTGGCTATGCTGCAATGATGATGTTCATAAACACATGCGCTTGCAGCTGCGTCAACACTTTGAATAATCGTTTCCTTGTGAGAGTATCAAGATTGCATTCATTCAAAAATTGCATTCCCTTCAGAAGGTTTGAAAAAATACCTCTTTAGGATAACCCATCGGAATCCCTACGGATAAAAGATCAACTATCAAAAAAAATCTACAAGTAATAAAAAAAAAATTGTTTTGCCTAACCACGTAGACATTTTGGGGAATGTAATTTGAAAAGATCAATTAATGTGTTCATAGCTTTCATATCAACAGAAATAAATAAGCATTCTCCCATAATTTTGTTCAAATATAGGTATTTAAGAATTCGTCTTTTTGGAGTCACCCTGTAGCGTCACACAAAAAGAGTAGACGAAACTTGATTTTCATTCTCTGAGAAAAATTAAACTCAGATATCAACCATAAATCCACTATCCCATCATATCCCACTAATCAACCACCTTATTTTGTGCTCACTGTGTAGAAACGTTGTGAAATGAAATATGCCTCAAGAAATTCAATGAAAAGCCTACAATTGGGCGAGAAGTCAATAAACGAGTATCAGAAAAATCGCGTTTTCTGCCTCGTCCTGTGGTAATGTACACCATAATTGAACGCGCACAATTTCCTAACTTGCACCTCAAATATACTAATATACACAACAGCCATAAGCCTTTTCGCTCGCATCTCCGAACCCATGAAGCTCTACGGTTTCATACTCGGCACCTAAAGCGTGTCTGGGAATGTGAATAAGATATAAATGGTGCAAACCTGAACAGAATTGTGTCCAAGTTTTTTTTTTTATTTTCAGATTTTGTTTTGCCATGACATTTAATGGCTGAATGTGCCGATGATGAACTACCATAGGTGACGGTTTTGAGATCATAACATTTCAATATTTCATTCGGATCTCTCCAAAAAATTCTCTGAAAGCGTTTCTGAGTTGGATTGACCCAAATCATACGATACATTTTCGTCATAACGCCTGTTATTACAAATTTAAAAACTCGAAAACGTAATAAAATTGAAAATAAATCGCTTTGTATTTTGGGACCTACAAGTTAAACATCGTTTAGTGACAGACCGCTGTCTGTCTTTTGACTGGCGTCGAACACATTATTCGCGAATAACTGCGTGATGAGGGAGATAAAAATTCAATTCTTCTTCATCCACGTTTTCTTCGATTTCATTCATATGATTCAGTAACAAATATTCATTCATGAATTTTTTGTATTCAAGTTTCAAAGAGGGAATAATTATTACTCTACGCTCCTGTGAATAAAAACGCTGTAAGACAGAATCGCGAGATTGTCCTAATTTATTCAAATTTTCTTTGAAAGGTATACTTACGATAAATCTTCCCTCATTATCGCGTCGATGAGTGTTAGCAAAATGAGATTCGCGAAATATTTCCGATTCTGACAAAATTGTTTTCTTATCAATTTCTTCGAATTGCCAAAACTTTGTTACTTGGGTGTCTAAATTCGAATTAATACTGCAACAATTGATCGAATTCATTGCTTCAAAAGACTCATATATGCTACCTATTACCACCCAACCTAACTTAGTTTTACGCAAAGATAAATTGGTGTTGCCTATTCGGACCTTTCCAATACAAAGAAGTTCCCAAAAAACATCTTAACCTAAAATAAAGTCGATTTGACCTGACTGGTTGAACGTAGAGTCCGCTAATTTGAAATCCGTTGGAATTTCTAATTGTTCGATATTCAAAGACACTGAAGGTATATTATTCGTTAGTCGTGGTAAGATCAAACATGACATAGACTTTTCGTAAGCAGAAGTACACGCATGCATTCTAATTTCTGTTATATTTTTAATATCCGTTTTGAGTTGACCTACACCGGTTACTGAATATTCGATAGAACTCATTTTCAAATTGAGTTTTTTGCATGAACTCTCGGTTACGAAATTAGTCATTGAACCACTATCTAAAAGTTCTCGAAATTGATGTAATAATAATGTACTACTGCGGTTGACAAAAGAATTTTTGACTTGGTTGCGTTTGAAATTGTTCCTGAGACTGTTTGTAACTCTCCTTCTTTTTTCGATTTTCCCGATGAAGTTTCTCTCTTATTTTGTGAAGAAGATTCGTGAGTTTCGAGCTTCTCCAATGCGGTACTTTCTTGAGCCTGTCATTGATGAATATGAAGCAAGGAGTTATGCATCCTATCGCATTTCCGACACTTCGGAGTACTATGATAAGGCCTCAGACAATTCAGACATAAATTAAGTTTTCTCGCATCCGTGTTTCTCTTAGGCGTAGTTAATTCAATAAAGAGTTGACACCCGTAAATCGTATGTTCACCTTTGCAATAAAAACACTGTATTTTTGTGTTACGATCAGAATTGGTCGAACTAGCATGATTACTTGAGTGAGGTTTGAAATATTTATTTTGGGAATCAACGCGGTTGAAATCTATCTTTTTAATATTCTTCTTTACTTTATGCATTTGGACTACATCAAGAAATTCACTTCGATTTTTCAGGATTTTTTTCAAATCATCAATTTGTTTTTTGCCGCTATTTTTGCTACTAAAATACTCCCATTCCCTTCTAGTATTATAATCGAATTTTGTCCGTTATTATAGGAATGAGTAATGTATCCCATTTATCAGTATCTACCCCTAAAGCCTTTAATGACCTCAAATTATTTATTACAGTATTGAAAATTTTCTTCAGTTCTTTTGATGATTCCGTATTTAATTTGGGAATATCAAGAATACTCCGTACATGTGTGATGATTATCTTTCCGCTATCTTCGAAATTTTCTTCAAGAGCACTCCATGCAACTGAATAATTGGACAAAGTTATTGGAATAGACTCAATTATTTCTAGGGCCTTCCCCACCAAAAATGACCTGAGATAAAAGAGTTTCTATAAATTTGACAATGCAGTATTCTCACTGATCATTGATTTGAAGGCATCTCTGAATTCAACCCACTTATTCGTTTGGCCAGCAAATACTGGAGTATTCATTGGAGGTAAATTTGCGATATTAAATTGGCTGGAAGAAACAGCAACTTCATTTGAATAAAAATTGTTATCTCCAACCACTTCGGAAACCGTACTAACACCGATTTCGCCTTTTTCAATTGATTGACGCTCCGGTTTGTCGATATTGAAGTTAAGATTGTCACTTGTAATTGAGAACTCAGAAATTACTGTATTTTTATCATGATGCATGGCTTCTGAATTGAATTGCTCTTTATAAAATGATTGTAATGCTTCATCTAAGAACGTTTTTAAAGCGTACTAGTTCGATTCAAAATGTTCTCGTTCATCATCTATTTCTTGGGACTCGGAAGAAAATGCAATTTTTTGTTGAACCTTATTGAATTCTTGCAAAAGCGGTTCTAACTTAACCAGTCTAGACTTTATCTCATTACATATTCTTTGATCCATTGAATCAAATTTGATTTTGTTGCAAAAAGTTTTAACTCTGGTTAAATTAGGTTTTATCAATTTTCGGCTAAACTTCAATTCTGACAGATGTGACATTATATACTTATAGATTGAATCAATTCCGGAAAGGATTATAAGGAAATAATGAGAAAGGAATGAAGGAAACTTACTTTCTGGTACGCGTCGTTTCTTTGACTGTTGCACACGTTGGGGCTACTTCATCCGGCTCGAAGGACCAAAAAATGTTGAGAACTTTTGGTTCTCCGTGATCGTTGTGAACTTTAGGTTCTATTGAACTGTATAGTCGTATTTTGCACTTCGAAAAGCCTTGATTATCGCTTCAAAGTACATAAATCAAAGAGAAAACTCGCTTTGACAATCGCAATTATTTTTTGATGACAATTCTCGTCGTCATGGTTTCTACACTCCATTTGAGAAATAGTCCAGCAATATTAGGAACATTTAACACCAAGGCAGAATACGAACATGCGCAGAACGTGTGGCAAACGTTCAACTTGAATACTCTTGGCGAATACTCTGAGTTGTACATGAAAACAGACATATTGCTCTTGGCGGATATTTTCGAGAATTTCGTAATATCGGTCACGAGACATATGGCCTAGATCCTTTGTGGTTCTATACCCTCCCGGGGAACACGTGGTCGTGTATGTTGAAGTACACAAAGTGTAAGTTGCAGATTTTGATAGATGTCGACATGCTTGTTTGTAAGTTTCAGATTTTGAAAGATGTCGACATGCTTTTGTTTATCGAGCGAGGAATTCGCGGCGGCATAAGCTAGTGCTCTACGGCTGATAATAAATACATGAGTGACAGGTATGACGCCACTTAGCCTTCCACCTATTTGCTATATCTCGGTTAGGCCATGATGGAATATCTTTCTAACGGAGGATTCGAATGGCTGGAAAATGTTACCGATTTCAATGTGCTTAAAGTGTCAGACACTTCACCCATCGGCTATATTCTCGAAGTCGATTTGGAGTATCCTGTAACGAACTGGGACTCCTGGGACTGGGACCACCAAATGCGGGGCTTCGTCGAGCGGCTGCCTCAGCCCCTAGTGTGGGTCCGTTTGATAGGGCTCGAGTTCAGTCAGGGTTTGGTGTGAAAGGAAACACTCGTGGAGTAGTTGACAAAAATCATACAATATATTCGATTATAAGCCTTAACAAAATGCTACACACACACACACACACACACACATATATATATATATATATATATATATATATATATATATATATATATATATATATATATATATATATATATATATATATATATATATATATATATATATATATATATATATATATATATATATATATATATATATATATATATATATATATATATATATATATATATATATATATATATATATATATATATATATATATATATATATACATATATATATATATATATAGTCACTTCCTAAAGGATTGTTATCGACTGTTTTACAGTCACTTGGACATTATTTGCTCCTTGAAACAAGTATTCTACATATACCATTTCGTATCCGAAATGTCCTTCTGGAGTGCTCTCTAATCTGTCGTCAAGGTGGATCCTGTAAGCAATTGCAGTATTCATCTCGGCGGACGGTGACGGGCAGCGAGACCTCGCGTGTATACAATTTGTGATAACCTGGACTGCACTGATGAGGGACAACATTCCGAAACCGGTCTGTAGTTGGTTCTCCGTTTGAATCGGGTGAAGTCCTGCTGTTTGTTCAGAGAGCTCTTGCAAAGTTGTTCCTTCAAAGTAAGGATCTTTGCACATGTGTCTGGACAGATATAATTCAATATCTGTCGCGGTATTAGCCAGAGAAGTAGTTGTTTTCTGTCTCCTAATTGAGTTTATCTTCAATTATTTCACGGTTTGCTATTTAATTATTGGTCCGGATTTCGCAGGACGCGGAATCTGGCTCAATAAGTGATTTTCGTTTCAATTACGTTTAATTAAAATTATACAAGGATGACGTTCGTCACATTCCTCCCCTCTTAAACTATCAACGGTGTCGCTAAATGCGTCACCGGTGATTCTGTCGACTGTGCTAAAATAGCTAGTGTTCTAACATCGTTCATTTGGACTGATATTGGGTAATCTAATTTATAAGCGCGTAATTTTTCTTGCAAATGCCAGAATTGTCTAACCTTTTATCTTACTAACCTATTCATCTTTAAAATAAACAAAATTGAATACATACGTTCCTTACTATCTATCGATACAGCACTTACTCTTAACAATTCTTAACGAATGTTATCGTCACTTCAGACGTCGTCATCCCTCGATCGCTTGCGCACGACCATTGATTTCCCTCTGGGTCCGCGGAGGGCATTGTGCTCCTCTGCATAGACGACGCGTCGGGGCGACGTGCGCTCCTGCTCCGGGTCTGACGAGGCCGACTCTGAAGTCAGTGGCGGTACATATTGCCTCGGGCGAAAACTTCGAGTGGACGGGGCGGACGGGCCAGCTCTCAGAACCGTTTGATCCGTCTCCGCGTCCATCCGTTCGGGCAGGTATCCATTACTCCGGGCTACGGCCAGTGACTCCACCGCGGGTGGCCAGGGCGTCTCGGCGCGGGGCGGCGGACTAATCGGGCTGGGCTGCGGGTCCGATCGGTAGGTGGTTCCCACCGTTAGGTAGCAATACCTTGTGGCTGGCTGGTAGGGCTGCTCTCTCGGCTCCGGGACAGGCACCGGCATAGAGGCAGGCGTGTATCTCTCTTCGGGCGTCGCAAAGAATGACGCCGGGGGAAAAACAGGCGTCGTTCGGATTGGCATGCACCATTCGCAGTCGCATCGGGGAAGACCAAGCTCCATTATGGTGCGGGTATACACCAGATGATAAGCTATGACGTAGGATATCATCCACCCACGTCGCATGGTAACATCTTCCCTGAGGGCGGCTCCTCCCAGCACGTAATCCACCTCCTGCACTAGGTAACGAAACACGGTCCTCAGGATGTCCCTTCGGCAGTCGACATTTTATATTGCTTGCACGGTGTCCAATAAGGTATCCATCGCAACTTCTGAATTTTTTTTCCTTCGTGCACTGAAAAATCGCCCAAACACACGTATATGACGATTCACTAGGGACAGTCGATCCTACCCGACTCACTCCGGTACTCGCGTAATTTTGCGTACTGTATCGCTCGAACTACCAATGTCACTGGAATAATACCCGTCCAGGCACTTCCTTCCTTTTTATATGGGGGGTTTTAAACAAATTATCAAGCTATTATAGATAATAATATCCTTACATTTCTCTAAAGTCTATGCGGCATCAATTACTCACAACGCGTATCATCTTAGTCTTGGCATCTACATATCTTTTAGGCATCGTATCGCCAGTACATACCCGTAAAGGGGTTGTGCCCTGCAATCACGCTATCTCGGCTACTCGGCGCGCTTGCAATGACCTCTTGATCCGCCGATATCCAATCGTTAATTGTTTGGTGATTATTTTCCGTTTTACTTGTTTCGGTTTTTATGACGGTACTAACGGTCTGCCTATTGTGGTGATTTAATACGAATAAGGTCAAAGTATCCCAACAAGCTGCCAACAGAGCGATAGTACAACCACTAAGCCGATGTATAGCCACTGCGTTCACGAAAGTTTCAATTGAAAACTTCAAAACTTTCACGCAAAAGTATATTCCAAAGAAACTGCTCGTCAAATCTCCAATAAACGTGAAGATTCCTTATAGTTTCTTCACTGCGCGGTCAGCAAAATTTTCTAGCTCGACTTCGGATATATAATTTAATGTATTAATTCCTTGATCCGACACGGGATTTCTAGCGATTTTATTCACTATAATATTGTTTATAGCCTGCCTCTCGGCTGAAAACACAAAACCTCCTGGGCACGCCTCAATTTGGTATTCGTATAAATCCCGTTTTGTCCTATATTACTAATTTCTTCAAAATTTATTTCCTCACTGCTTCCAGTCTCAATCTCTCCTGGCACTGTTGCTGGATTCGGGTAAGGATTCAGTGCAATCCAATTATTGCTTAGGAAAAACACAGGGGGTACCACAGGCGAACACTCTATTTCCTGCGCGTATTTCTGCAAAGTTCTGGTTATCGGGGCCATGAATAGCGATTGATTATTATAACTTACAGGTAATTCTTGGAAAGACATTTTAACAAATACACAACTTCACCGCTGACTTTCGCCAAATATCCAGGTTCGTCTTTTAATAATGGGGCTATAGCGTCAGCAGATTGACGGGCTATGGCTAATCTGTTTTTTAATATTTCTTTCTTTAGCAGACATCGTCTATGAACTGACTCAGCTAATAATGAATTGAAACTCCGCTTAAAAGATTATTCCATATACAGGAATTTAGAATTTACATAAGTGATAAGATCAGTTACCGGGGCATTATGTGTTATTACCGAATCTAGATAAGCTACAGATATATTACCTTTTACCACAAGTACTAATATTCTAGGATGTTCCGTTTCCCAGACTAACAAATTGCATATAGCAATTTTCTTGATTAGCTGAAGCGCAAAGATCCTCGTCCGGTCTTCGATTACCACAAACAAGTGTTCGTTATAGGGGGTTATATGTTCAGTGACTAGAGTCGCTCTTCCATCATACAGTCTCCCATACGTGTCGCATTTGCTAACCGGGGATGTCTCCCAAATAGCTTCCCCTTCATAAGAATCGACACAGTAATTCTCATTATAGGGACAACTCAACTTATTACTTAAACTAATAGTTTTATCGTCCAAGCGCAAGGTAATTCTCACGCTCGCGGTAACTACCACGTTTTTATATTTTTTTCCTTGAAAAGAATAGCTAGTCCCTTCGCATGTACCATCTGCTCCTATCGTATCGGCTATGGTAACCGTTGTGGTTTGCGTCGTGTTTGGATGCACCGAGATTATTTGTGACGCGAACCCTCGGTATTCGCGAAAATTGTGCATCTGTTTGCATCCTTCTCATCCTAACGTATGCATGTAGTTCATCATACTGTCAGGCAACACCGACATATGCGAAAACATTCCGCAAGTGGTCATAAGCTGCGATATTTCCATCAGACACGTTTTCACTCGCACCTGCTCATACCTATTTTTCTCAAGCACATATACTTTAATCTCCTCAGTATCATATGCATCAGGGATAGTTGGGCATTCAGGTGCACTTCTGTGTGATACCGACAATATATTCGCCAAGGGGTTTTCGCAATTATACGCGATTATTCTTCCATTATTCTTCCTATCACTAAGATCAGCAAAACAGCAGCTGTAAAAATTAATCAAATTCAGTATACTCCCGGAATTCTTTTCATTCTTCTGGGTGCTCATTCAACCTTGATAGGCGTTCACAGCCTATTCATTTATATTCTTTATCTTAACCTAACACGAACTTACAGTCCTAAATATAATGAACCATTTCTATAAATGAAATATGCACAAAATTACAACCTACAAATTCACATTCGCTATACCCTTATCGAACCACACGCTACAGCAACAAAAAATTACTCTTTCTTTTTTTTTGCAACTCTTAATATACAAGTTCAAGGTTCTTACATTTCAGCCTCTTTATATTTTAGGTAAAATCTAGGGTAAGTCTTGCACAGTACCTTTCGCCCTAGTGTGGTAACGATGCGCGTTCGTTGCCACTAATTCTCCGATTTTTTTAACATTATTCTCCTTTTCGCCGAGGTTCTCTGCCTCTCCTTCACTGTGGTCTGAGTCTTCCGGTTCAACATCCGGATTTTACAGGTTTTCCACGTCCTCCTCTCTTCCGGGATAGACGGCCTAGTTTCTTTTCCTCTCGGGCCTCTCAGAATTAAAGGAATCTGATCGACGAATTCTTCATTCGTAATCACCGTTTCGTCCTTTTCCTCCTGTCTGTCATTGTCAGACGCTACATCCATCTCGACAAGGTGGTTCTGACCTTCTAAATCATCCGCCAGGGTCGGGTGCACTCTAAAAACTTTCAATCGGCTAGCATGCACAATCTGCTTTCTATATTTTCCTATCTGCTAGACTTCATAATTTACAGGTGATGTCCTTCTCAACACTCGGTATGGACCATTCCATTTTGGCACCAGTTTGTGTGCTAGTTTTCTGTTGGCTCTAGTAACAAGCGGGACTAGTTCCGGGGAGGTAATCTCTTAACCTCGCTTTCCTATTAAATTTCTTCCGCCGTTTCGCAGACCAGAGCTCCGCGCGCTTTCTCGTGGGCGATTTGCATCCTCACAGTAAATTCCGAATCGAAATTGCTGTCCACGTCATATTTAAGTTGCGGGGGCGTCAAACTTAGTTGATGAGGTAACAACATATCTCTCCCGAACATCAAATGAAACGGGGATTCTTTTGTGGCGCTGTGGACTTGATTTCTGATCGCTAATAAAGCGTAGTTCAACTGAATGTCCCAATCGCTGTTTCGCTCGTCAACCAATTGTGCCAAAGTCTCTTTCAGGTGTCTATGGAACCTCTTTATCACTCCGTTGGTTTGCGGATGATACGCGGTCGTGTTTAACTTTCGAATTCCCAGTATCCTACACATTTCTAGAAAGAATTTAGACAGAAAATTTGATCCCCTATCACTCAGCACATATCTAGGGATCCCAAATCGCATCACGATACGTACTATGAATACTTTCGCGACTGTGCTCGCGGTTATTTCCTTTAGCGGTATCGCTTCTGGATACCTAGTGAGGTGATCAATTACCGTAAAAATGTATTTGTTACCGCTGCTGGTCGTATTTAATGGACCAACCAGATCGATTGCTACGGTTTCGAACACATACGCCCGAATTGGCATCTTTTGCATTTCCACAGGTGGTTGTACAGGCGATTTGAACAAATAGCAGGTATGACATCGGTTACAATACTCGCTTACGTATACCTGGCCACATAAAATCACGCTGAATAGCCGTCTTTGTTTTCTCTCTGCCAGCATGTCCATAAAACGGGTGCTCGTGATACATCTTTAAAATATGACGTCTCATTTTCTTAGGCGCAAATATCTTATCTTTCCGTTCGTCGACCTTTCTTGACACATACAGAATTTTATCTCGATGGTAATACACCGAATCGTTCATATCGTCTCCGATTTGACCTACTAACTCAGATACTTCTTCGTCGGCCGCCTGCATGAGCCTTATCTCCTCCAGGTCGAATACGGTCTCCGGGATAATCAGATGTTCGTTTGGGAATTTCCGTCGGGCGGTCTTTTGCACTTGTCGCACGGCGTTCGCGGTAAGTGGAATTTCTCCAGTGGCGTCGCCGAGTCTTTCTATAGTTGGCGCGCTAGGGGCATCTGATACGCTACTTTCTGGGTCGCTAATTACTCTCGAAAGCGCATCGGCGTTGGCATTTATTTTTCCTGAGCGGTGCTTGATAGTGAAGGAATATTCTAACAGGACCATGCTCCACTTAGCCAACCGGGAGCTGGGGTCATTTATGGATAACAAATATACCAATGGCCTATGATCGGTAAAAATCTTAAAATGCGTCCCAATTAAAAAACTACGATACTTATTAATCGTCCAAATGATAGCTAGCGCTTCCCTCTCAATAGTCGAATAACGAGTCTCAGCTGGGTTCAACATTCTACTAGCATAGCAAATCGGGTGCTCAAAACCGTCGTAGTCTGCTAAAATCAGGATACCTCAACACCGGGGATTTCATTAACGCCCCTTTCAAGGTTCGAAAGGCTGTCTCTTGCTCGTTTCCCCACTTAAACTTGACATCTTTCTTAGTTAAATATGTCATTGGCTGGGCAATGCGTGCATATTCTGGTACAAATTTTCTGTAAAATCTGCCTAGTCCAAAGAACGATCGGATTTCCTTGACACTCTTGGGTCGGGGATATTTTTCAATAACCTCGGTCTTCTCTGGATCAGCCTCGCACCCTCTGGCTGATACAATGTGTCCTAGATATTTTACTTCCTTTTCTAAAAACTTACATTTGGCTGGTTTAAATTTCAAATTGCTTGCTCTCATTCTCTCGAACACATGCCGTAGTCGGCTCAAATGCTCATCTACGTCATCTCCGCTGAATATGATTATGTCGTCGAGGTACACCAAGCATTCTTTTCCGGTGAGACCTGTTAATATGGCATTCATAAGTCTAGACCACGTGGATGACGAATTTTTCTGTCCCATTACCATCCTAGTAAATTCATAGTGTTCTGACGGGGTCGAAAATGCCGTTTTTTCTATATCTTCGGGATGCATTGCTATTTGATAATATCC
This sequence comes from Chrysolina americana, assembly GCA_958502065.1. Classification (NCBI taxonomy): domain Eukaryota; kingdom Metazoa; phylum Arthropoda; class Insecta; order Coleoptera; family Chrysomelidae; genus Chrysolina; species Chrysolina americana. Next base: position 38,611,390 of record OY293420.1, read on the forward strand.
TTGAGCTAGATCCATCACGCTGTATGAGCTGGAACCATTTAATTGATCCAACGTATCCTGTAGATGGGGTAGAGGATAAAAATCGGGTTTCGTGACTTCGTTCAGTGCTCTGAAATCCATGCATAAACGATATTGCGCTTCTTGTCCTGGCTGTCTCTTTTTCTTGACCAGGATCGCAGGAGCACTCCATGGACTCTGAGAATCCCTTATAATTCCGTTATCTAACAAATCGGCGATTTCCTTCTCCATTATCGGTTTTCACTGGTATGGTATCCGATAAGGTCTTTTAGAAATGGGGGGCACATTTTCGGTGATAATCTGATGCGTAACTAAATTAGTACATGTCAGTTTCTGAGACGGAGCATGAAATACATCAATATACTCTCTCACCAGCGTTGCTAATTTTTCCGTTTCTGGAGTTTCGGGCTGTTCCAAATCCAATATATGCAAAATTTCTTCCTTCTTTATAACGTGCACCTGCCGTATGGCGCACCTTTGTCCATTTTCGCTCACGTCCTCTTCTCTATCTGCTTCAAAAATTCTCGTAATTACCTGCTTCCTTGGTATCAATATTTCTATTTCCAAAATGTTAATTATTTGAATCGGTATTTCTCGTTTATTTTTGCTTATAGAACGGGCTATCATTATACCTGACATACTCCTCTCGTCTAGCACTACTATGTTTTCCGATTTCCCCCTTTTTCTGGCCGTCGCCATGCAAATTACTTTCGTTCGGGGTGGAAAAATTAAATCCTTTGGTAACCATATTCCTTCACTCCTCGAATCATCTGCTATCCTGGCATCATCTGTGCCTGTCGGTCCGGGCCATTGTCTCGACGTGAACCGGATATCTCATTCCACCGAGCTTCTTTTTCCTTCAAAAACGACGGGGCTTGTTTGCGAACTAGCATCAAGCGTATTATATATTCTTGGCTTCTGCGTCACGTGGACACTTCCTTTGCCACATTCTCCAGCATATTTGGGCTCCAAACAAGTTTGTGAGGACTTCTCTACCGTCGCTGTCCTTATGTTTACATAGTTTTCACAAATTGGCGAAAGCTCTCCTGGATTTCCATTTCTACCAAAAGTCTCGCTAGTTGCCACGTTACTTGCAAATTGAGGGCTTCTGCCAAGATACTTACAAAATGGCCGATAATTTTCCACCCTTGAATTTCCGCTCATACCATCCTTAACTGATGCAACTTCTAATCTGAAGTTCCCAGATATTGGCGGGGGTCCCCTCGACCATCCTGCCGAACTATTCGCCTTCTATCATTCTGTATCTCCGTGGAGCGTCCAGAAACTGACGACAGCTTTCCTGACCGTCCGTCACTAGAAGACGAATTTCTCATCAATGGTACTGCCTCTTCAATATTCCCAGCTAACAAGGCTGATTTTCCACTAGGAGCGTTTCTCGAATGCCTTACAAGTGAAATGTCTTTTTCGCAATTCCCATGCAAGGATGTCAATTTTCCTTTCTAAGCATCCTGCAAATTCAAATCACGAGAACATGGAACTTCTCCCTCGACGTTCCCAAAATCAGTAGAAGGCGCTTTTTTCCATTTCTCACTGATATTATCAGAAAACGTAACTTCTCCCTCGAAGTTCCCAAAATCAGTAGAAGGCGCTTTTGTCCATTTCTCACTGATATTATCAGAAAACGTAACTTCTCCCTCGAAGTTCCCAAAATCAGTAGAAGGCGCTTTTGTCCATTTCTCACTGATATTATCAGAAAACGTAACTTCTCCCTCGAATTTCCTAAAATCAGTAGAAGGCGCTTTTGTCCATTCCTCACTGATACTCGCCCCCTTCCGCGCTTCGGGGTGCGGCCACGACCTTGAGGACACGTCTGCCCTGCTATCACTCTCTCCGTTATAATCTAACCCATTCCGGTTCTTGGATCGCTCAGTCGGTGGGGGTTCTCTTGGTCTCGGAATCAAAAGGTCGTCACTCCTTTTCATCCCTTGAAGGCTCAGCAGTGACGGTGCTGAACCTACAGAGAAACCCTCACTCAACTTCCTATCCCATGAATCAACAACATCCCTGAGTTCTCGCATACCTTTCTCTAGCTTCTCGACTCTATTGTCCTCAAGCTTCTCATACTTGGTCCTCAAACTACACCGAGGTTCGTATTCTAAATCTATTTCCTCGTCTAAAATACAGACCTTGTTCTTTCGCCAGTCCAAACGGACTTGAAATTTCTGCATGAAATCCATGCCGATAATAAACTGGTTCGCAAAATCAATAGAATCTACCACTAAAAACTCATGCCGGACTGTTTGTCCATTTCCGATCTCCAAATCTAACATTACAGATCCCTTATAAGGAATAACCTTTCCTTGCACATCTCTCAACAAATATTGCCTATTCATAAAAATCCCTCCGCTTCTAACGACGTCCAAACGTGAATCCAAAAGCATATGGCTCTCTACGCCGTTGACTCTTAGTACTATCGTGTTGCGCTGGGCACTCTCTCCAGAACACGTAAGTACTAGGGTCGTCCCCTCGGTACTTAGTTTTCCATTTCGTCGACGACTTCTGCTGGGGCTGAGCGAGAAGCCGATTCCTGGTTTAAAGTATGTCCTCTAGTACGGGTACCCTCCTTTCGAGGCCACCTCTGGTTTACAGAGCAATCTTTCCTCAGGTGACCCGGAAGTCCGCAGCCGAAGCATAGTTCTTGCTACCGGTAGCAGTCTTTGACGGAATGTCCTCTCCTCCTACAATATTCGCATTCTAAGGCGCCGCTATTTTGCCTGGCGCCCGGCAGTGTTCCTTTTCGTGCCCGGTGCGCTTACAAATTTGGCACCTTGCTACGGTTCGTGAGTTCCTGACGAACTCCTGGTTCTGCCGGTATGGCCTGCTGATGGGACCTACTATGCTCTCGATGACTTCCTGCTTCTCCGCCAGCTCCACGGCCCGCTGTATCGTCGTGGGACCGGCGGATAGTACACTCCTCCTAATTGGGTCTAGCAGTCCCATAGAGAACTGCGCAATCGTCTCGGCTTCCTGTTTCTGCCTAATCACAGCATCTATGGCGTCATCTCCTGAAAAATACGCAATTTTGGCGGCAAGCACTTTTAGCCTCGCCAAGTATTGGCGACAAGACTCGTTCTTTTGTTGTCGGCACTCCGCAAACCTTCTTTGGTCCTGATCCGGTATTTTTATGTACCAAACTGGTCAACCAACCCTTTCCTGAGTATATTCCAATCCGCTGTTGTCCGCAACTGTTTGTCGGCTTCTATTAGCTGTTTTGCAATTCCTCTGAGCCGGAGGCGAACCAAGGATGCCACACGGTTCTCTGCCCAACCTGCTAGAGCAACCGTGTTTTCGATTGTATTAACGAAGTAGCGAATATTTGCGTTTCCATTAAAAATGGGCAGATTCTCAAGGGTTAGGTTCAACAGGGCACCAACGTCGATGGCGCCGGGGCGTTGTGGTACCAGGGGAGGAGTTGGGGGTGGAGTAGCCATCCTTCTAGCAGCGTATGAACCAAACTGACCTGACACAACCGTTCGAGGCAAGTGGGTCCTTTTGAGAAAAAGGCGCTCCCCTTAGGGCAACGTTTGTCCCAAATGTTTTCCACTATCAAAAGGCAACAACCACATCTGACACCAATGTAACGAACTGGGACTCCTTGGCACCGGTGAATCAACACCAACCACCAAAGGCGGGGCTTCGTCGAGCGGCTGCCTCAGCCCCTAGTGTGGGTCCGTTTGATATGGCTCGACTAAGTTTAGTCAGGGTTTGGTGTGAAAGGAAACACTCGTGAAGTAGTTGAAAAAAATCATACAATATATTCGATTATAAGCCTTAACAAAATGCTACACATTTTTTGATCTAGTTTCTGGTTGGATACCAACTTGTGATATGTCATTAGAAAGGGAATTGAATGCTGAATAAAGCGAAAAGAAAAAAAAAATAGGTTTTCCATTTAAAATAAGAAAGTTGATGTTACTTCCGGTCAGACCGGAAGTTAACTTCGACATGTCAATATGCTCAGATTCTAGCTCTTATGTCATTATATTGACGCTCCAAATTTAACAAACCTACTTCATACAATAACTGAGATATTCCGTAGGCAATACATCCGTAGCCATCCGGTATATTAAAACAATCTGATCGATTAACAACCTAGCACATGAAAAGGGGCTCAACATGAACCCTGTGGTAACGTTGTACGAGGCGCTTATCCTCTAAACGTACAAACGTTACAAGCAAATACTCGGTTTGGCAAAGACATCCAAAGGTAAATTACACTTATTATCTAGTAGGATCCGATCAAGTCATTATATTATAGAGAGGGTCAAACACATATCAATAACTTGAGACATAAGCCTGTTCAAAAATAAATTAAAGTATATGCAACCATTATTTCAGAGGGGGTTAGACGTTCCTGGACATTTGGGTCACGCACGGCGAGGTCAACGACACACCGGAATATACCTTACCTAAGCATGCACAAATAAACCATACCACAATAAACTTCATTATTTAACGCAATACGCAAAATATATATATAAACTCTAGATTACAATCAACAATGTTGAATGGTGCATAACCATCAACTGCAAGTAACCTTCAAACATTTCAGCAAATAAACAGTATATACCACACATATTCTACTAACCTAGACCATCTTGTTCATAAAACGGAAAAATATCAAATATCGGTTATCCGAAACAATCGCCACTCAATGACCGATATCAGAACAGCGCATATTTTCTAGTTAATAAATTATTCTCCATCCATAGATAACACCGCTTAAACGAGGTTGAACGTTCGGAGGATATTAAATGTAATCCAACTTACTGAATGCGAAATGCATCTTCTGCCTTATCTGTCCTTATTTAAATAGACCGGGAAACGAGTGTTCGAAATTAGGAGATCTTCGCATTTCTCGAATGATGGTTGTCGCAAAGTAAATATTTTCGCGCGGAAGGATATCTGTAGCAGAATGGCGGGTTGTTTGTTCGTGGCTTTTTCGTCACTATCGGCATAATAAGCTGCAGTTGTTATCGAAAACCATACTTTACCACGACTTATGTATTTCACCAATAATCACACTTTATCTATTTTCTCAATCTCGACATGTCCACTCGTGGACCAAACCGATACTACATCGGAGCACTTGATTGCGCGGAGAGTACATTTGAACTTGTTGAATAACTCGGATTTCGGCTTATATACGTTTCGCAAAAGTCATTGTATCTCTTTGAAGCCGATGCCGACAAGCACGTGCATTTGATGAGTTGTCGCGATTCATTTAATGACCCTTTGTAATGAGGAGTCATTCCATAGCAGATTGGGTACTTTTAAGGCGGAATTATTCAATAGAAACAATAAATCATTGGTGTTTGTCGCCGACGACTCATCCTAATTGAGTTTATCTTTAATTATTTCACGGTCTGCTATTTAATTATTGGGCCGGATTTCGCAGGACGCGGAGTCAGGCTCAATTAGTGATTTTCGTTTCAATTCCGTTTAATTAAAATTATACAAGGATGACGTTCGTCACAATCCCGAACACCTACATGACAAGCACAAAGATTTTCCATTGTGCGCTGAACACCGTACTACGCCAGGCTCGAAATTACCCAAATTAATGACCACCTTGTACAACAAGCTGAAGCAAAAACTTCTTTTGGTAAAAATAACTACAAACTAGCCAATAAAGCAGTATTTGGTAAAACGTTGGAAAACATACGGAAGCACCGTGTAGTTAAAATGGTCTTAAAGTGGGAGGGGCGATATGGCGTTAAATGATTAATTTCCAGCCCGAATTTTTGGAATCGCACCATTTTCGATGAGGACCTCTTTGCTATCGAGATGAAAATAGTTTTGTTGTTCAATAAGCCCCTGTATATTGGAATGTCGATACTTGATATTTCCAAGGTGTGCGTGTTCAATTTTCACCACAGCTCCATGATGGAAAAATTCTCTAGCGATCAATGCAAGTTGATGAACTCTCTGATTTATGAAATCAAATCAGACGACATTTATGAAAATTTGATTGAATCAAACCTTGAAAGATTCGATACGAGCGACGATCCCAAAGACAACCCCTTTGGCATTTCTTTGGCAAACAAAAAAGTTCCCGGCTTGATAAAAGACGAAGCGAACGGTCAAATCATGACGGATTTCGTGGGACTTCATTCGAAACTGTACACCTATAAAACACAGGGTGGGAAATGTGTATAAAAATCCAAAGGTGTGAAATACAGCGTTGTTCAAAATAAAATCACCTTCGAAGACTGGCATGTCTGCAAAATCAGTCAGAAAAGGTGACTTCGCAACGCTGTATTCGTTCGTTCGCTCACAAGGTTTTGAGTGTTGAACAAACAAAAATCGCTTTGACAGACGCTGTTTGATTGCCGGCTCTCATTATACTCTGCCATGGGAACATTTCTGTTTTTAAAATATGTAATTGTTTCAGAAAACATGGCAGAGACATTGCAAAATTTGAGCTATCAACAAATCATCAGAGGTACGCAATCAACCGTAGTGGAATTTATTAAGACTTCTCCTTTACCGTGGTCCCTCATGGAAAATATTCTGAAGATGTATGGTGCAGAAAAATGGGAGCAATTGAGAGAGCAGGCCCAGGGCGGACGACCTTCTTATAGTTTGGCACATTTAGAGTAAACACAGGAATTTAATGCGGATGATAGACGTGAAGCCCTCTTCACTCAAGACTTGTCTGCGCATTTCACAGAAGATGCGTTTTGCGTTTGGATCAATGAGTACTATATTCCACAATATCAATTATATCTGTGTTGTACCTGTTTCAAAGCCTTCAAAAAGGCAATGCAGCAGCACACATTCCACAGTATCAGAGATCATAAATCTATTGTCTGCAATTCAGATAGACTGAATGACTTGTACCAAAATCGTTCATCATGGTGTCACAACAGATTCGATGAGGTGCTATTCACACTATCGATGAGGTGCTATTCACACTAAAATCGAGCGATTCGTGTTATTATGACTTACATTCATACAATTACAAAGGACGTCCATTCGAGATGCCTCCTTCATATCACCGCTTCATTGGCTCCGGAGATGAAAACTCTGACCTTGAACAATTTTTTTGAATTGAAAAAGATACAAAAATATCCAAAAATTAAATTATAAAAAAATTATTAGTATTATTCATATTATTATGTATCTATATCATGTATTCTGAATCATTCTCGATTTTTTCCATGTTGCATGATTGATGATGAGTGAGTGAGCAAAAGAAATTTATTTATAGAAATAAATGAAGTATCTTTCGAAGAAAAAATGTGCTTGAAAAATGTTCAAATTGAGGTATCATTTTTGAGCGAAAAAAGTATCACATTTTTTAGTAGAAAAAGTGGTACTTTTTCACTCGGAAAAAGACACCTAAATTTGACATGGTGCACATTTTGGATGAAAAGTTGGGTGAAATCCCGGTGACACTGAAATTTTCCACTCAGAGACTGAAAAATTTCACTTTCCCATGCTTTTGTTTTGGGGCGTGAAAATTCAGTAAAAGTTCCGTGACACCTGAGTGAATGAATTCAGTTCCACTGAATCACTCAGCCACTGAAAAATTGCAACGTCACCATGTCAATTTTGTACTATTTTTTCAGAGCAAAAAAAGCACATAGTTTCCGAGCATTAAAAAATACTTGATTTTTTTCGATAAATAAATGTGTCTTTTGCTTACTCACTCATCATCAATCATGCAGCCTGAAAAAAATAGAGAATGATTCAGAATACATATATTCATATATAATAATATTAATAATAATAATAATTCATGTCAACGGTTTTCGATTTTTATAGTTTAATTTTTGGTTATTTTTATATGTTTTTCAATTAAAAAAAATTGTTCAAGATCAGAGTTTTCATCTCCAGAGCCAATGAAGCGGTAATATGGAGGCGTCTCGAAACGACGTCCTTTGTAATTGTATAATTGTAAGTCATAATGACACGAATCGCTCGACTTTAGTGCGAATAGCACCTCATCGAATCTGTTGTGACACCATGATGAACGATTTTGGTACAAGTCATTCAGTCTATCTGAATTGCAGACAATAGATTTATGATCTCTGATACTGTGGAATGTGTGCTGCTGCATTGCCTTTTTGAAGGCTTTGAAACAGATACAACACAGATATAATTGATATTGTGGAATATAGTACTGATTGATCCAAACGCAATACGCATCTTCTGTGAAATGCGCAGACAAGTCTTGAGTGATGAGGGCTTCACGTCTATCATCCGCATTAAATTCCTGTGTTTACTCTAAATGTGCCAAACTATAAGAAGGTCGTCCGCCCTGGGCCTGCTCTCTCAATTGCTCCCATTTTTCTGCATCATACATCTTCAGAATATTTTCCATGAGTGACCACGGTAAAGGAGAAGTCTCAATAAATTCCACTAGGGTTGATTGCGTGCCTCTGATGATTTGTTGATAGCTCAAATTTTGCAATGTCTCTGCCATGTTTTCTGAAACAATTACATATTTTAAAAACTGAAATGTTTCCATGGCAGAGTAAAATGAGAGCCGGCAATCAAACAGCGTTTGTCAAAGCGATTTTTGTTAGTTCAACACTCAAAACCTTGTGAGCGAACGAACGAATACAGCGTTGCGAAGTCACCTTTTCTGACTGATTTCGCAGACATGCCAGTCTTCGAAGGTGATGTTATTTTGAACAACGCTGTATTTCACACCTTTGGATTTTTTTACACATTTCCCACCCTGTATTTTATAGGTGTACAGTTTTGAATGAAGTTCCACGAAATCCGTCATGATTTGACCGTTCGCTTCGTCTTTCATCAAGCCGGGAACTTTTTTGTTTGCCAAAGAAATGCCAAAGGGGTTGTCTTTGGGATCGTCGCTCGTATCGAATCTTTCAAGGTTTGATTCAATCAAATTTTCATAAATGTCATCTGATTTGATTTCATAAATTAGAGAGTACATCAACTTGCATTGATCGCTAGAGAATTTTTCCATCATGGAATGTGATGAAAATTGAACACGCACACCTTGGAAATATCAAGTATCGATATTCCAATATACAGGGGCTTATTGAACAACAAATCTGTTTTCATCTCGATAGCAAAGAGGTCCTCATCGAAAATAGTGCGATTCCAAAAATTCGGGCTGGAAATTAAACATTTCGCGCCATATCGCCCCTCCCACTTGAAGACCATTTTCTCTACACGGTGCTTTAGTATGTTTTCCAACGTTTTACTGAATACTGCATTATTGGCTAGTTTGTAGTTATTTTCACCAAAAGAAGTTTTTGCTTCAGCTCGAAGTTTCGAATTTAATTTGATGTAGGGTTTGAGCCAGGCGGACTTTTCGAATTGCAGTATCTTGTGAATTTTTCTGAGTACAAGTCCATGTGTCAGCGCTTGTTTCAAAACCCTGGAGTGTACAACATGGTTTTCCTTGTTGTACAGGGTGGTCATTAATTTGGGTAATTTCAAGCCTGGCGGAGTACGGTGTTCAGCTCACAATGGAAAATCTTTGTGCTTGTCATGTAGGTGTTCGGGATATTCCAAATCGACTTGGAGAATATAGCCGATGGGTGAAGTGTCTGACACTTTAAGCTCATTGAAATCGGTAACATTTTCCAGCCATTCGAATCCTCCGTTAGGCAGATATTCCATCATGGCCCAACCGTAAAAATTGTTCACATCGAGATACAGCAAATAGGTGGAGGGCTAAGTGGCGTCATACCTGTCACTCATGTATTCATTATTAGCCGTGGAGCGCCTGTTGCAACACTGACTTATGCCGCCGCGAATTCCTCGCTTGATGAACATAAGCAAGTCGACATCTTTCAAATTCTGCAACTTATACATAAGCATGTCAACATCTTTCAAATGTGCAACTTCAACATACACGACTACGTGTTCCCCGGGAGGGTATAGAACCACACGGGATCTAGGCCATATGTCTCGTGACCGATATTACGAAAATTCTCGAAAATATCCGCCAAGAGCAATATGTCTGTTTTCATGTACAAATCAGAGTATTCGCCAAGTGTTCGTATTCTGCCTTGGTTATGTGACAATCATTCAACTTGTAAAAATTATGTTTTACACCCATTCGAGTGAGTGATTCGTATTGGGCAGCATTCAGATGTGAAAAACCGCGCTCGGATATTTTAAAATCATTTACTGATAACTTTTGTACCAAATGGTACAAACTCATGAGCAAGAAACGAAAATATCGAAATTTGATGTCAGTGTTGCCATCATACTGGGTGAACGATATGTATTTTTCTTTGTTTATAGGCAACAAGCTGATTCGTCCCCTCTTTGCTATTTCTCAAATGATAAAATAGCTGTCATATCCGGATAAATTATAGAAAACGATGGGCAACTACAAAAGACTTTTTGTAGCTCAAGTTACACCGCGCATGCGCCCATCTGCGCCAGGCGCCGGTGTAGTGATTATGATCTGTTACTATTTTGTCGTCAGTTTTCCAGGGTTTCTCACAGATGTGGCAACATGGCGCGTTCATCTCATCAGGTGATGTAACTATAGGAACAATATCCAGAGTTTTGGCTTTCAAAAATTTGGCTATATGCCCCATTCGCTGCGCAAAACAATCCATGGTGTCGAGACGTCGATGACTATAATAAAATGATAAAGTGTCGTCATATGTACGCTTGAAATAGAATCCGGCACTGAACGGAATTTGTTTTTGGTATTTTTCCGTATGAGAGGTGCACCCAGCATCTTCGAACGCTTCCAGAATCGACTCGAATCCGCATATATCACAAATGGAGCTTTTTCCTTGAAAACAAAGTCTCGAAATTCGACATGATCATACGAGGGAAAAGAAATATTACAGGTGTTTCATTTTCGACAATCAACAGTGTGACTGTCCAATTTTCCTTTAATTCTGAAATAATTTAAACACCTGTCGCAGATGAAATTTTTATAAAAGTCTTTTCCAAGTTGCGAATTCAGCAACCGGAATAAATCCTTGATATAGCAAAACTGATAGCGTATATCACTTTCGTCGTCTATCTGTGGCACTGCTTCGTAATCATTTAATTTTGGGTGATATTCATTCTGAATTAAAAGTAAATTGACATGCCGATCTAATTTTTGTTTGGTGAGTCGACTCGGAACAGTAACGAAAATTGCCTCTTCATTCGCCTGCGGTTGAATCAATTCCAAGGTGTACACATTGATCGATATGTTGTTCAATTACTCTAATTTGGTAATTTGCCTCAACTTAATCGGAAATTCAATACCATCTAAGTTCAGTACATTTGAATAATGGGGGTAAGTTTTCTTGTGCCGGGTACTATGCCGAAACGACGGCCCAAGCAAAACAAGCATCATCTTCATTTTTCACAATGTATTTTGGTAGCTCGATGAAAAACGAACCGTTTCCTACTCTCGATTTGTTCGTATTGACTTCCAGACTCATAATTTTTTAAATACTCCATCTAATTTCGTTATCACTAAAATCTGCCAATTTGTTTTGGATTTGATCGATGACGTTTTCGAGGAACCACTCTTTCAAGTCTGTACCCCTGTCAATTATAGCGTTTTAAGTGACGAAATATCCGAAGTCGTTTTTGGTCCTGATTAATGTCATTTTTTACAAATTCTCCGCAAAAAGTCGAATTTACTTCAATAATTTCCTGTTTTTTCAATAAATTTTGAACCGTTTGAAAAGGGTACAAGCATCCTGAAAAAAATTGTCCAATATCTTTATGTGTCAAATAAATTATTATACCTGTACGTAAACGAGAAGAAAATGCTTTGAATCTTCTCACTTCACCCTTGACGACAATTTCGATATAACCCCCTCCCCTACTATCCGATTACTAAAATTTTCTATTGATTTTCTAATTATTTTCGATTCATCGACTCTTCGACTGTTATGGCACTATTGAAGAGACGAACTGTCGTTTTGCATTGCGCCAATCAAGCTCTTTACTCTTCGGTGGTGAAACGCTCCAATATTTTTTTTTCCACTTTTCGCAAATTTTTATTCATATCACCAGCCAAATTGGCAAGGGAGTTGGGATCCATTTTTGATTAAAAAAACACAAAAAAAATATCTAAGAAATAAATCATAAAAAATCGAAAACACACTTTGATATTAAAAAAAAAATATGATGATCTCCTCCGCAGCACAGGCTAGGCTCTGACGATTTTGAACAGCTGCTTCGAGGACGTGCTGGGACTCGGTGAGCTTCCCCAAATTACTCTTGAGAACTGTGGTGGCTCTATTGGGTAGGTCTTGCCGGTCAAAGCAATCTTGTTAATTTCATCGAGATGTGCAGCCATCTGCGAAAGAGCAAAATATTTGTTTTTCAAATGAAATAAAAAAAATTTTTGCTCCATACATGAGATTGAAAATAAAATGCAAAAATATTTGTGATCCACGCTTGATAACTAAAATCAAAAACGAAAAACTGTTTGTTCCACACACACTGTATATGAAGAATCTTATTGAAAAAATGATCCACACTGTTCACATGCAATCAAGAAAAAAATTTGGATCCACGCTGTATACTAAGTTTAAAACGAAAAAACTATTTACACTCCACTCACTGTTTTTTTAAACAAAAAATGGGTATGAGTATGTTTGATCAGTATCAAAAATACACTTTGAATTTTCCACGTAAATACTGAAAATAATACACTCGCGGTAATTGAAAAATGTACTCACCTTTAGTAATTAACAAAATACCAAAACAATCGCAAAGGCAGAGGATACACGCATGACCGATCAAGTTGAGCAGTGAAACAAGAATGACGTTTCCCGCATTCCCTGCCTGATCTCTAGAGTCTAGGCATGTCAAGTGACCTCGAGATCTTTCTCGAACTGACGTTATTCATTTCAATAAAAGACAGACATTCAATGCCATGGGTTAGAGTGAGACATCTCAAACACCATCAAATCGAGCATTTGGTTTCACACTTGCTTATCTCTGACTGCTGACTAAACAATTTACTGTAACAACAACATCTGGCTGCCGTGCGTCACACACCGGATGTGCTAATATTATAAACAACTGACAGTCGAAGTACTCCGCCATCACACAATCGCATACCATGAGAAACATGCATTCTTCCAAACACTTGGACTTGAATTTTAGATATTCCCATCCGCCAAAAAATTCCCGGTAATTTCGCTGAAAAAAAAAATCACCCGCTATCCCCCTTCAAATGTCGGAACATGCCCCTTGACCAAAAACACGACTCAAAAAAGCAATAAATAATCGTCCAGACAAATCACGGGCAAGACATGCTATTATTTTATCACTCTGTTCATTTATTGGAACCGAATGAATGCCGCCATGTTTGCCCCAAACAATAAATCATCATCTAGACGAATCACGGACAAGTCACGAGTTTAATATTCAAAGTCAAAAAATTGATTTTTAAAAAGTAAACGAAAATTCGTTTATCGAACAATCAAATGCGTTTATTCGCTACAAAGCTCAGACAAAGAATGAATATGTTAAAACAATTATATTTTACATAATCTCGGGCCTTATCTGGGAAGTCTCGGGTTTCCGTGTAGTTGGTATAATCTTGATATGTACTACCATGTAACTGCTCCTTCCTCAAGATGAAAAAATAACGGAGTTATTTTTGGAATCCTTGTTTTCGGGGGTCCCATGGCCTCTCTTGCAGATCTCGAAGATTTTCCGGCATTGTTTTCTGATTTTTGGCATTGACAGTAGCAAAACGGCGATGATCACAATAGCCAATAGGGTTCCAAATATTGGAGTGGTTGGCCCCGGGTTTGGCTCCATTTGGATGGGTTTCAGCTGTTTGGCTATCTCGTCGATGTCGTGCATTTCGTCGAAATTGATTTTGGTGAAGTTCGGCGTTTCATAAATTTTTGGAGATTTCAGTTTGGCTATCTCCAATTTTGGTAGGATCAACGGTTTGCCTTGGTGCTTGTGGATATTATTAACGAATTTCATGTCGTTGATTTGGATTTGACATGATTCCGGGATTCTAATCAATACTGGAGAATTGATTTCCAGATATTGATTTGTTTTGCATTCGGAGTAGAGTTGTTCGGGTTTAGAAGGAACAATGAGTACTCCGTCTTGGGTCACTTGTTCTAGGATGGATTCTTCCATATGGATTTCCATAATACGACATTTTTCGGGTGAATTCCCTTTAAGGAATTGTAGGGCGCAATTGTCCTCGGGTTCAAAAATTTCCAGGCAGTAATAGGTATTTCCCAATAGTGGACAGTCTTCTTTCTGGAACTGGGCATTTTGACCATTCCGTGCCAAATAAGGGTATCAGAGGGAATATATTTCGAGATTTTGGATAATGGTATACAGGTGATAAAAATCAAGGACCTCAGGTTTTATGATAGGCACATGAATAGCAAAAATCAATTTAGTATTGACAAAACTTACTTGTGTCCCTAAAAATTGATAATACGTAAGCGTACTTTTTAAATTTGGCACGCTATTCTCATCGTATATTTTCTGGGAATAATTGATCATTTCTCGAAGTTCAAAACTAGAAATTATTAAATTATGTAAAGTATTGAGTTTCGAGAACATGATGGCGTCCTCAATATTGTCTATAAAGGTGATTACATTTTGACACTCCAGGTTCATTTGGGTTATTGTCCCTTGAAAACTAAGACAATTATTGATATTTTCGATTCTTTGAGTAATTGTTGATTAGAACCTTTTTAAGTCTTTTTCAAATTTCTCCTGGTTTGCACTCAATATTTTGATTGTTTTATTATAATGATTGATCAATTTTTTAGATAGGGATATTTGGAGATTTGTCTCTTGAATTATTTGTTTTTGTGTTTTTTCCAAAATTTCAATAGCATTGTTATAGCGTTCTTCGTCATCAGAATCTAGATTGCCAAAAAGTCATTTATTTGCTTTGCCAATCACATTCATCAAGCCTCTTTCATTTCGTATTTGAAGCTCATGAGTGTAGTTTGAAGGAAATAGATTTTCAAGTTTCTTTTCGGCTGTTCCGATTAAGTATTCAGTTCTCAGTATCAAATTTTCGGCTAACTCATGGTATGATATTGGGTTTGTTGCATTTATTTTAGTGATACTGTTTCTGATCGATTGAAAATTACTACTCAGAATATTGACTTGCTCAATAATCGATTTTAGATCTAAATAGTGAAGAAAGGTGTGTTTAGTATATATAAGTCTGGCATTCCCTAACTGTATAGGAAGGATTAGGTTATGCAGGGAGGTAACTTGAACATCTTCGTTACATCGTACTTGTTGAAGTACCAGGTACAGGAGAAAAACTCCATTTTCTGGAGTTTCCTGAAAATATGTTTTTTTATCACTTCTAGGTTTTCTAGCTGAGCTTTTATGGTATGTTCCCGAATCTGTTATCAATTTTATGTTCGTTTCTTTATTCAAATTGGTTTTTTCGAATTTGGGTAATTTTTTATCACGGGCTTTTGTTTTGATGTAGGCTGTTTTTTGACCACTAAAATCTGGGGGTGGTGACCTTTTTTCGTTCACTTTGGATATCACTTTTTCTTTGGTTTTTTTATTAGTCTCCTTAATATTTTCATACAACTTTTTGGTGATTTCTTTATGATTCTGAATATAGTTTGATACTATAATATTATCATTTAGATCGAAAGGACTGAAATTATCGATGTGTCCTTTGATTACTTCGAATGGGGTGAACTTTGTTACACTATGTATGGAGTTGTTATAACTCAAAATAGCGTGTTTAATGAGTTGATCGGGTGTTAAAGTCTTATTTTCTTCTCTCAAACAACGAAAATGTTCTACAAGGGTGGAATGAAAACGTTCGACTGGAGAATTCGAGTTACTATTTTTCGCAGTAGTGAAGTGAAGTTCTATGTGATGTAAGGTGCAAAAATTTTCCAAGTCTTGATTTTTAAATTCGGTGCCACTATCACTAGTTATTTTTTGGGGTAACCCATGATGTATAACAAAATTTAAAAGCCCTTCTACAATAGATATTCCTGTTACTGAATTCAAGGGGTATGCTTGGCCATAACGCGAGAAAGTGTCGATAATTGTCAAATATATCTGATTCGATATCCTAAAAACATCTATGTGGATATGTTCGAAAGGATTGGAGGTGGTTGGAGTTAAATTAAATTCAATCACGGGGGGATTTCTATCGTACTTGTTTTTTAAACACGTCTCACAGTTGTTGATATAACTTTCTATGTCTTGCAACATATTGGGCCATTAATATCGAGAACTCAATGACATTTTGACCTCATTGATACCTCTGTGACGAGATTTATACACATGATAGTATTCAAGTTTCTCTTTTTGTTCATCTTTGGTTTCTACGTCTGTCAGAAATTTTGTACAGCATAGTAATTTGAAAGAAGAGTTTTTGAAAGAATTTGGGATAGTCACGGCAAAGGTTTCAGGTAAGGATGCATTTTTGAAGTATAGTGCATAATTTTGTCTAGGGTCCAAATAATCTTTCACAAAATTGACAATTTGGTATCCTTGATTATTTTTTGAAAAAGTGACGTGAAGTCGAATATTACCAAAAATAAATTTTCTCTTGATTTTCACCTTGTCATTGTCTCCACATGTCATAACCAATTGATTTTTGTATGTGTTCAAAGATCGATCGGTTACAGGTATTGTTAATATAGGGTTTTCGACAGAGGTATGGACAGTTTCTAGATCTTCTTCAATATTTTGTTTCTCGTTCAGAGGAGGTTTCAACTGAACATTTGAAAGAATATTGATTTTTGGTTCGGTAGGAACAATTCTTGGATTATTTGTAATAGGGGTGTTTTTGAGTAGGTCCTCGACGGTATTGCTGTCTAAATTTGGAAGATTATTCAAGCTCTTGAGTTCCTCCTGAATAATTTTGTCAATATCGTTCAAATTCACGTCGGTTGACATTATTTCTAGGGCATTAATATCATAATTTGGTGGATGCCTGGACAAAGCGTCCGCCACCTGGTTACTTTTATCTTTTTTGTATTCGATCTAATAATCAAATTCCTCTAGCTTCAAACGCCACCTAACAAGGCGTGAGTTGGGCTCTTTGAGGGAAAATAGCCACTGTAACGGTTTGTGATCTGTGAAAATTTTCCATACGATCGCTAACAATTCTTTTTCGATTGTGGAATAGTTAGTTTCAGCAAGATTCAATGTCCTGGAAGCATAGCAAATGGAATGGCTATTTTGGGATAAAATGGCCCTCACAGCATAATTTGAGGCATCCGTAGTCAGTTCAAAGTCTTTTTTGAAGTCGGGATAGGCAAGTATTGGTTCTGATGTCAAAGTATTTTTACAAGTTTCGAAACATTCTCTAAACTCTCTCGTGTGTTCGACCTTCCGGTCCTTTTTTAAACACAATGTCATACGTTTTGTGATTTTGGCGATTTTTTTATAAATTTCCTGTAATACCCAAGAAGACCCAGGGAAGATTTAATTTCTTTCTGTGTGCGTGGTATTGGAAATTTCTTAATGGTTTCGATTTTTTTCGGGTTTGGTTTTATACCGTCTGGTGTTACAACGTGTCCCTAAAATTCTACTTCCTTTCGCAGGAATTCACATTTATCCAGTTGAATTTTCAGCCTAGCATCGCGCAATTTGGCAAAAATCAACTTTAAATTTTGAATATGTTCCTGGAGTCCTGTGCTGAAAATTATTATGTCGTCCATGTAGACCATACAAATTTTGTTTTGTAGGTCCTTGAGGACTTCATCCATGACCCTTTGGAACGTTGACAGTGCATTTTTGAGCCCAAAAGGCATTCTCAAGTACTCAAAGTGACCGTTTTCCACGCTGAAAGCAGTTTTTTCAACTGAACAGTTTCCCATCTCAATTTGATGGAATCCGCTGGCAAGAACGAGAGTGGTGAACTATTGGGCTTTACCGAGCCTATCCAATATATCAGTGACATTAGGTATTGGATACCTATCATCGATCGTTTTCTCGTTTATTTTTCGATAGTCGACCACCAGACGCCATTTTTGTTTCTCTGATCCGTCCAGTTTTTTGGGTACAATCCAGATTGGGGACGACCACGGACTGCATGATGGTCTTGTTATATTTTTGTCTAACATTTCCTGAATTTGTTTTTGGACCTCTTGTTTGTGAATATACGGGTACACCTATAGGACTTTGTATGCGTCGGGATTTCGTCTGTTGTTCCAATGACATGTTTAATTTTTGAGGTAAACGATAGTTCATCACCTGGCTTGAAAAA
This sequence comes from Chrysolina americana, assembly GCA_958502065.1. Lineage (NCBI taxonomy): Eukaryota > Metazoa > Arthropoda > Insecta > Coleoptera > Chrysomelidae > Chrysolina > Chrysolina americana. The sequence continues at coordinate 38,629,586 of OY293420.1, forward strand.
TATATCAGAGTACTCTTTACAAATTTTCACAATCGATGATTTTTCCTCGGAATTCATATGACTGGTACGAATCAAATTTTCAATGTCGTTTTTTTTTCAAATCTACGTCTGTCTGTTCTTGTGGGTAAGTGAAAGTTTCAAATCTATAAATTTCAAATTGTTGTGTTTCAAAAGGGGTAGCTGAAACGGGTTTGTGTAATGTTATTGATATCGATTGGTTTGTCAAATTTTGTATTTCTACTGGAGCTTGTCCATTTTCTGCTGAGGTCAAAATTCGCGGTATGACAAGGTTTCCCAAGTTTTGTCTTTCGATTACTATATCTCCTTCAAAAACATTTACTGGGATATTTTTTATAATTTTCTCATTAGCACTAACTGAGAATGTGAAGCTAACATCCTCTATCTGTCTATACTTGAAGGGAATTTCTATCTGATCGCCTATCAATTTTCTATCGGTCAAATTAATATTGATATTCATGTTGATCAGATCTGTCAAACCTATAACTCCATCGAAATAATCGTGAAAATCGAAAAGAATGAAATCTATTTTATAATCACAATTGAATTCGGCAAATGCTGGCACCAGTGCACGATACCTTATATTTTTACTATCCAAACTTGTTTTAATGATAGTATTTGTATGATAAATTGTGTTTGGAAATAATTTTTCGATAATTGAAGGTCTGATGATGGATCTTAAGCTACCTGTATATATAAGAAGTTTTAATTTTGGATATTGAATTTCTATATAAGGTGCGTTATTTGACATGATATTTATTTCTTCTATGTTTGGTTTATGTCTTGGTAACCCTGAGGAAAATTTTCATCCCCATCATTATCAATTTTGACATTACTTTCGGCCTGATCTTGCTCAGAACTGTGTTTGTCAAACTGTTCCTGGTACTGATATTGGTCTTGGTAAAAATTGACTGGACTATCATTCGAATGTTCATCAATGTTAAAATATTCGGATGGCCCCGGATTTTCGGACTCATTCGAATGCAATTCTTCAAATGAAAAATTTGGGTTTCGCCTTGACTGATAATTTTGAGTGTTTGCATGATGAGTGTTTCCAAAATTTGTAAATTTCGAATTTTGATACTGTGGTCTATGTGAGGTCATTGTTGGATTTCTAGATATTGTTGACATCGGCTCAGGTTTGGGCAATTGATTCGCAGATAATGGATTGGGTTTGAAAACGTTTTTTGATGGGTTGGATATCTAACCTGTTGTTGCCTTGGTTGTACTTGAATTGGTTGATTAGGCCATATGGGCCTACCAAAATTTTGATTGTTCCAGGGTTGAAAAGAATTTTGTTTCACTGGTAAATTTCGAGATTGGAATTGAGGTTGATACTAAAGTTGTCTTGTGAGTTACTTGCAAATGGTTGTCTATTCAAAGGATTATTATTTCTGGGGGTTGTATTTTTCATTTCGGAAAGATTTCCAGAAAGTCTTTCAAACTTTTCAAATTCATTAGCATAGGCCATTGCATCTTCCAGTGAAGCTGGTTGTTTTAAATGCATATTATTTTTCAAAGTACCTGTACACCCAGCTATAAATGTGCTCAGTGCTGTTTTGTCATAATGGGAAATTTGGCACATTTTTTGGGGTTGTGTTAGGTTTGTATCGTTACTGATTCTTTGAACCACAATACTCCTCAATAACTGAAGTCTTCCTCCAAAATTTACAAGTTCTTGTACTAGACAATCTAGATCTCTGCGATCAGAAAAACATTGTTTCAAAGCATTTTTCAATTTATCCCATGTGTCTAATTCTACACGATTTCCTACCATAGCTTCTGCCTTACCAGCTCATTTTTCCTGAATACAATCCAGACGATGTCTTTGAAATATCACATCTTCAATGATTTGGTAATCCGTCACTAAGCTGTCACAACGTGTAATAAACTTATTGAGAGTATTACTGTCGCCATCATAAGGTTCGATAATTTCCAATCGAGATTTGAAAAGATTCCAATTGATTACTGGTGGTTCTACCACTGAAGGTATCATATTTTCAGAATTATTTATAGGACTATTATTATTTAGTAACGAAAGAGTACTCAATTTACTCAAAATATCGTCAATATCACTCATAAAAAATCAATCAACAGATTTCCAAAAATCTATTGTTTCTAACTATTGTATTTATTTTTGTCAATATTTATTTCTTCAAAAGTCAATTAATGTTTATGCAATAATCATTCAGTTATTCTTAGCTAAACTACCTTATCTTTCCCAAAAATACTTGAAAAGAGGGTTTAGGAAAGGCAAAAGGATTTGGCACTTACAGAATTTCAGCAATTAGGCTCCTGCAGTCTCCTGGCTCCTTCTCTGATCCTTTGTCCCTGCTGATTGCTGGTTGCTATGTGTTCGATTCACTCAGATTCTTCCTGAAGAAGTTGAAACTTCAAAGTCACGAAAACAACTTTTTCCGACACGATGCGAATGTTTTTTTCACAACCGCAAGAATCCTACCGACTGCGCCAGTTTAATACTTAAAGTCAAAAAACAGATTTTTAAAAAGTAAACGATAAATTCGTTTATCGAACAATCATACATTTATTCGCTACAAAGCTCTTTGATAGTCGAGGAGGACTACATCAAGTTTATTGGTTTGTATTCGCCTGAGGGTGGGGAATGAGTAGTTCCAATAGATACGGCAGTTCTTATTCCGCACAACGGACTCGATATCCCCTGGAGCATAAGGCAACACCGGTGTCTCGTCGAATACGAGACCGAGTTCATTGGCTGCACGGGTTGCTGCCTTGAAAAGAAATGCTCGAATCCCTGCTTTTTCATGATCGCATACTAAGCAGAGAAGGGGATCTGAACTCCTGATGACTTTACCAATGTACAGCAGAGTAGTGAGGTTTCAATATAGCTATAGATTAAACAAACGTGAATCCAAGAAAAACTCGAAGTTGTGCATGGGAATTTGGTTAGTAAACTAGTTCATAGTTCCTTTGATTGTACAAAGGTGGTAATTGTAAGTATATAAAATTTTATACGTTTTTCATGAGACTGATTGAGTTCAATTTCTTTTTTCAGATTTTCCGGAGCTTTGTTAAATACTTTTTGGCATAAGTATGTGTGACTTCTTTGGCCGATATTTCTCTTTGGTGCATTAGTTTTAGTATGCATTTGTGTTTTCTGTCTGGTGTGGTACGTATGGTTCAAAGTTTGCAATATACTATTTTTGTTTTTATAAATATAAGTCAGTAAGTTATAGAAGTGGAGTTGCCTTAAATCGAATATTTTCGTTTCACCAAATAATTTATTGGTTGAGTAATCTCTTGCTTTTTTTAAAATGATTTTTAAAGAATATTTTCGTAATACCAGTATTTTTAAGGTCAAAGTCCAGAGAACTACCCCATCCAAGAATTCCATATTGAAATCTAGACTCAATGAGGGCGTAGTATACATTTTCATTTGAGAGATTTCTAATATATTTGTGAAGTATTTAAATTTAAAAAGCCTACTTCTGACAGTATTGGCGACGTTTTTTATTTCATTTCACCAGCTGTATCATGGGATAGGAGTTTGTTGAGATACAGTATGAACAAAATAGGTCCCAGCACGGTGGTACAGTCTTGGCATACCTGTGATGAGTATTCAGTAATAATAATAATATTTATTTATCATAATATATAAAAAATAACAATTTTAAAAACAGTAATAGACGTACAATTTGTTGGTAAACAAATACTTTCCACAAAAGGATTAACCTGTGCGTGGAATTGAATATATTCAATAGACACTTACATATACACACACATATATAAATATAAAATAATATTGATAAGAATAATAATAACAAGTTTGTTATTAGAATGAAAAAAAAACGTTTAAAGAATATTTTATGAATAGTAAATGAACCTAAGGTAATCTACTAAAAGAGTAGGTACCTGGAAAATGAAAAGTGAAAACAGTGATAAGAAAATAAAGTTATATGATAAATAATCAGGAGAACATTAAAAAGTATCAAATTTCTTGGCAGGAAACGTCAAAAAGGACCAATTTCGCTCCAATCAGATGAGTGCTTCTTGAGCTATTTGAAAAGTTGGTGGATTGTCGTTCTTGGTATCTAAAATAAAAAAAATTATGCTTGTTATTGAACATATTTGCACTTTAGATATTTTGACTTTCAAAAGAAAAGAATTGGAACATTTTTGGACCAAGAAAAGAGAAGCATCTTTGACCTTTCGATTTGCGCATGAGCGGAGTGAGGTAAGTTGTTTTTTTATTTCTGGTGTTAGACTGGTGGTCTGGGATCCACACTAGAATTCCGTAGATAAGCAATCTATGGCTGAAGAAGCCTTGAATATGACGTATATCCCTTTCTGCCATATTTTTCAAAGATTTCCAATTATCGTGGGTATAAAAAATTGCCGTATCATCCGCGTAAGTGATGATTTGTCCTTCAGTGTGTATTTGAAGAGATCATTCCAATATATATATATATATATATATATATATATATATATATATATATATATATATATATATATATATATATATATATGAAACAGGGATATGATCTCGAGGGAAATTGTGAATAACAAGAAGGAACATTTTATTGGACTAAGCCCTCTAGTGAAAATGCAACCGTAGACACGTGTTTCGATCTTAAGGATCTCATCAGTACGGTGAAAGCAAGTGTAAGGATGTGCAACACTTGATTGCAGGTGAAACAACAAACGAACGGAGTCAACAAACAGGAAGCCAACCTTAAGATCGAAACACGTGTCTACGGTTGCATTTTCACTAGAGGGCTTAGTCCAATAAAATGTTCCTTCTTATATATATATATATATATATATATATATATATATATATATATATATATATATATATATATATATATATATATATATATATATATTAGAAAGAAGTGGGCCAAGAACTGTTCCTTGAGGTAAACCGTATTTCATTACTTCTAGGTTACTCCTTTCTGATTAAACCTGAACACACTGTAGCCTATCGGACAGATAACTTTCAAATAGTTTTAGAGGTATTCCTCTCACACCAATGTTTTCCAAGCATTCGATGAGTAGGGTATGACTCACTGTGTCAAATGCTTTAGAGATATCTATGAAGACACACAGATGGTTTTCCTCTATCTAAAGCATTATACATTTATGTGGTGAGGGCAAGAATTGCATCTTGGGTGGACACTCCTTCCTTAAAACCGTCTATTTGAGATGAGGTTATTTTTGTTCAGGTAATCATTCAGACGAGTTTTATATTTTTTTTTAAATTTTTCGCAATAGTAGTGATTAAGGAAATCGGCCTGTAATTTATAACTTCATCTCTATTGCCCGACTTAAAAATTCGTTTGATTACCGCTTTCTTGAAGATGCAGGGAAAGTGAGCCTGTTCAATGCATTTGTTGAATATGAAAGCCATCGGATCTTTGATTATCGGTGCTAAAAATGTTATTGTCTCTGTATTCCATCCATTCCAGGTGACTTTTTATTTTTAAGCGATAAAATAATTTACCGACTTCATCAGCGTGTGTCGCTTTCAAGAAAATTGAGTTAAAACGTTATTCCTCTCTGGAGGAGTGAAGTTTGGGTCTTCAATAATTTTTTCAGCTAGCTTTTCACCAATTTTAATATAATGCTCGTTGAATATATTTTCCATTTGCTACTTTCTTTCCATTGTGTTGAATCACGTTGATGTTTCGACAACTTGTTTTATTTTTTGGACATATTTCATTCACTGTGGTCCATAGACTGACACTATTTTGTGCGTTCTGTTCGATTTTGTTACGAACATATTGCAGTTTGGTCGTTTGCAGAAGATTTCTTACGTAATTTTTGTACTGGATATAGTTTCGTTTCAACAAAATATTTTCTGGCTCCTTCAATATTTGTTGGTATATATTGTCTCGGGTACTTATAAATTTTATGAGTTCATTAGTAATCCATAATTTGCGTTTTTTTACTTTATATTTGTGGGTTGTTGTAAAGCTTTTTATCTCATTACCTAGGATTTCCATGAATATATTTGTTTCCACTTCTGCATGCTTCTGTTCATAGAAAATATTCCAGTTCGTATTGCGTAGTCTATTTGCAAGCTGATTGTCATTTATTTTTGAATAAATATTGAAATTTTTTGCGATATTACCGTTATTATGGATTTTATTCTCGTAGATTATTTGCAAAGTAGTTGTGTAATGATCGGTTTCATTCATTTGTATTATCATGGGTAGAAGAAGCTCAAGATCTCTGGATGGTTTCACAAATATATGATCTAGACATGATTTACTGTTTGTTGTTATCCGATTATAGTTATTGATCGCGGATATGAATCCGAACTCTTGCATGGTCGTTAAATATTCTATACTTATTATATCATCATATTTGATGTCAATATTGATGTCACCTAGAAAAAATGTACAATCTGGGCTCTTTGTTAGATTTTCCAGCACATTCCTTATACTTTCCAAAAACATTTCTACACAGTAGGCTGGAGGTTATATCCAGCTAGTACCTGAACAGTTTTATCAAAATGTTTCATCTCCAGCAAATTATTGGATAAACCTACTATTTCATAAAAGTATTGTACATCAGATTTAATGTACACCACTGTACCATCATTTTGGTCATACTTACCATAATTGTAAATTATATCGTTTTCTGATATAATGCATAACCCCACATTCTTCAAGTCCTATATTTCGGTCAAAACAATACATTCTGGTGTCTCAGTGAGTTGTTCTAAGTAGCAAAGGAACTGATCAAAATTTTTTCCAAAACTTCGTATATTTGTGTGAATTAACTTAAAAATTTGGTAATAACTGTTTACTTGAAACTTGATACTTCCTCTGTTTTCACTTCGTTAATGATGAAGTCTCGGATATATTGATCCATTGTAGTTACAATACTAAATATAAAGCTATTTGCAGGCGAAAATATTCTATATCAATGTTTAGCAAAATGGAGAGAAAAGTTCTGTTCAAAATTGTGTCTTCTATCTGTTTGAGGGTGTTTTCACTCCTAGTAGAGAAAGAATGCGTGTGGTGCTGGTGCGTTGACTGGCTTTTTGTTGGTTGATTTTGGTGTACTTGTGTAATCATTCCCATTACTTCAGAATTTAAGAGCAGGTGACTATCAAAGAAGGAGTGATATTTGCGCCAATTCATATTAATCAAAATTTGTTTTTACCAAAACGTATTTGAACGGATAAGGCAACTTGTGTGAAAAATTCAATGTTCAACCGACATAACTCACATTACTGAAATTATACTAATCCACACGTATTTCGAGAGACAATTTCAAGGTTACTAGAGCTTCAATTTTTTGCTGCAATAAAAAATTACGATGTGCTTATGGTGCATTTTTATGAGGAACATTTGAATGGTAAGCTTATTGGAGATCGAAGAGTGATAAAAAAAATATTTATTTTAGATCAGAGATATCTCAACATTTTAGAAGACTATCTATCTATGAGATTTGAACTGAAATCAGCTGTGGTATCAACATGACAGAGCCCATCCTCATTATATTGAATGTGTCAATTATTTTTAAGACATCATTTTGAATATCGTTGGGAACCCGTTGATGGCTTCCTCCTTCACCCGATATCACTCCATTAGACTTTTTTATTTGGGGTCGTATGAAAAATATTGTCTATGTTGCGCCGCTAATAACAAAAAAAGGAGACAGTTAGGAATGCAGTTCGATCTCTTACCGCACAAGAATTTCAGAGTGCTATACATGCCGCATTTTTAAGAAGAATTCATAAATGTTTAGAAGTTGGGGGCAACCAGTTCGAAAATTTACTATAGTTTGTTCAATTTCTTGTTTGTTTCTGTGTCTGTTTAACATTTGTGGATGATCCGCGTTCATTGTTTGCGACAGTTTTAATTTTGTTTGGCTTTTCAACAAAATGCCTGCGTGTTTTACATTTGTGAATGATCTGCTACATGGTGTTCATGAGTGTGATTTGGTCTATCCGGATATCGCGGAAAGAAGGTTTTAGAGACTTTTTCAATAACTATGTTGAATTCTTCATGAATAATTAACAAATTGATGTAATATTAACTTTTGAAGTCCAAACGGGACATGATGAAAAATTTCAATACGCTTAAACGCACATTATTAGTACCTACTTCAGCATTTGTTTCTTGTAGATTTTTCCAAAAAAGCCTACTGATAATTCAGATATCTCCAATAACCACACGGAAATTTCAGTTCTTCCAAGTTTCCTCAAAAACCGTTTGATTATAGGGTTGTGAGCTTAAGTTCCTTTTATTTTAGGGTAAAATACACGGCACCAATTTCTGAGCACCTCGTATAATTATCTGGAACGGCTTCCAATGATTTAGGAAGCTTTAAGTCATATTCAGTCAAATTCTGGCAATTTTTGACCTTTTGTCTTTATTTCCAAAGAATTATTTTTCGTGAAGGGCTGCAACTGTCAAAATAAAAAAAAAATAATAACTAAAAACTTCAGCCCTTCAAACATTTCAAACATGATTTTTCGAATAAAGTTACATTGAAATTCACCTTAGATTTTGATAATGCAATAAAAAGAAAATCAAAGTTCAGGTTCACTTCCCGTATAACCGGAAATTGTAGACAACTGACTCTAGCTCCTCGAAACAATTCCGTATACAAATTTTCATTTATAACATCCCAAGGCTATTGATAATTTCGAATTAATTTGTCGTATACTTTCGAAAGCGAGTTGCTTGCGAGTTACCTTAAACAACTCGCTTGAGAAAAGTTAAGACAAATTTTGAGAATTTATCACTAGCCGAGGGATATTCAATAAGAGAATTTTTTCGTAGAATTGTCACTTATAATTATATCGATCGACTCATTTTGGATATTTCCATATCTACTCGAAGGGGCTGACATTTTGAAAATTTAATTGAGTAAACGTCAAACTATGTCATAACCATGGTGAATCGATTGTTCAATAGTGATAATTTACCGGGGCACTTATCAGTTAAATGTTTGTCTGATTGGCTATTTCTGGTCACTTACGTAGATATGATAGGTTCAAATTACATGGAAAACATTTTCAGAAGAATACTCCCACCCCGTGTAGACGTATATCCTGCACATGTGATGATTGAGTTACCACGCGAAAGCCATGTTTCAGTTGGTTTAGTTTCATCAGGAGTGATAATCTCGTTCCTGAAGCGAATTGAAACATCTCTGCTTCTATGAGCATAAATGGAGCTCTGCTAGATTAATTAATTCAATATTGAGTGCAGTTGCGACGAAATGTGTGCAGGAATTACTTTAATGAAGTTGCGCAAACTGAAAGCATGAAGTTTACTTGATGACCTTTAAGCTGATTAGGTAGCGAACAACTTGGACTGATATTATGACAGAGAATATGTTACGTTTGGTAGATACCTGTCCGATGTTTATCGAAGAATATACTTCTAAAAGTGTTTCAATAATAGAACAGTGAACTTTCATTCAATTTGCCCCTTATCTGTGCCAAGCTGAGTAGTTATCACAAACGGTGTGTATTCCGCTATCCGATAACTTCATCTATAGTTGAAATAGTTGACCACTTGTGGATTGAATATTTTTATGAAAAAATTCCCCTCAATATTCGAAGAGAGATAATTGTCCCCAGATGGAATTATATCTGACACATATCCCAGTCAGCAAAATGACCCTATAGGATATCCCCGGCAATTTCATTATGCAGTGAATCAATATTTGATGCTGTTTTTGTGGTCGGGGAAGACGTTGACCTTTTAGTACTTCTAACTGCTAGCAGTGGTTGTGAAACTACGTCATCCCTATTCAATCAGGGAAAAACTGAATTTTGTACGCTGATAGAAAAGAACAGAGCGGTTCATGAAATAATTAAAATTGTCAACCAACAAGATGCCACGCCAGAGGAGATTGCCGGTGCCGGGGTACGCTTTCTTGCAGCTTTAGGACGTATACCACTAAGTACAGAAATGGAGAAGCATAGAGAAAATACCGAATACTGGGGTTGGAAGCATGGCGCTTACAAGCTCACTCTCATAACAATGGCGGCAAAACCAACTCCCGATTTCTTATTAAAATCGGTATCTTTTAACTGCAAAAAGGGGTGTGTTGAGGCATGCAGTTGCTGAAAGGCTGGACTTGAATGTTCGGTTCTATGTGGCTTTTGCCATAGAGAATCTTGCGGAAATATGCCGGAAATTTGCATTGGAAGTGAAGACGAGAATGACGACATTTTTCAGACTACGGACCCCAACTACAAGGACACAGCCAACTACGACCAGGACATCGACAATAAAAATTATTTGTTTAAAATTGTTTTTTCCGTTAACCAGCTGTCATCCCCCTACGTACGACAGCCCTCAGAAGTCGAAACTTGTGCGAGCTAAGGATTAACGAGGTCTTACTTTTTAACGTGCGATTCCTAGCACAATAACCCACTCACACCATCGAAACGTACCATAATGTAGCAGAAATTTATTTTTGTAACGCTCTGAAATCACAATTTACTTTAATTAAAAAAAAAGTGATATACTTTTAAATGATAATATTCGAGTGCCTTTCAGTTTTATTTTATAATTATGTAAAGATATAATGAAATATCATAAGAAAAATAAAATGAAGTTTATACATATGAGTGTTACAAAAAAAAATTCCCACAAAATGTAGGAAATTTTGTCTTTATATAGAACATTTTTTGTCGTAAAAGCCATAGTTTTTGAGTTATTATCAAAAAACTGAATTTTTGTACCTAGAATGTGCCTTGAGGTGGAAAATTTGGATTTTTCATTAGAGCCCCAAGCCTAACAACATACTAAAAACCCTCACGTACTGGACTATTAGTTATTGGGAGAAAATTCATTTTTTTAAATGAGTAAACCTGTATATTCCTATATATTACAATAGAGCTATAAATAATCATTTCAAAAATGTAGAACACTAAAATCATCTTTGAAATACAGAGCTTCAGGGTCCTTTGATGTAGACTTTGGAACGCATACTTTGAACAAGTAGGTTATGGACAACGCGGCGATGAAATAGAAAGCAAGTGTTCACTAGTAGCTATCAAATGATATGAAAGATGTTCACAGCAATAAATAAAACTCATAGTTTCAATAAAACTGATAATAATTCATACTATATTCATAACCAATAAATGAAACTCCAATAGTAATACCAATAATAATGATAAAAAGAGGATCTTCATCAGTCCTTGAGGGTGGTGCAAAAGTACACGCATGCTATCGGACTGGAGTTTGGGATCGAAAAATGTACTACTGTTCATATCGGAAGAGGTCGAGGAATACATGGAATTATCTTGATGCCCGAGAGACGTATACTTACGTGGGGTAACCACTGTTGAAAACTGTTTCAACGGCAAGTATCAGCATAGACTCCAACAGATCTGGCCATCAGAACTGTCGGGGACGAACAAAGTTGTTGCAACTAATATGCTTGTCGTTCCGATTCTACTTTACTCCTTTGGAGTGATGAAATAGACTCGGAAAGAGCTGCGACCACTCGACGTTAAAACTCGGAAAATGATGCATCTGCGTAGGAGCTTGCATCCTAAATCGTTTGTTTCACGGCTATTCTTCCCCAGACAACCGGGAGGCTGTGGACTTTTGAGCTTGTAGTGTCTACTTAACAGCATGGTACTGGATGGAGTATGTGAAGTCATCAGGAGTTCCGATCCCCATCTCTGCTCAGTCTGCGACCATGAAAACGCAGAGATTGGAACATTTATTTTCAAGGCAGCAACCCGTACAGCCAATGAACTTGGTCTCGTATTCGATACTGAACGGACGAATCCAAACTCTGTCACCGAGGTGGAACCCGTTCAGCAAAAAGCCCACGTTAATGCTGCGAGCAGTGAGAGTTCCATACAGCTACATGAAGATAAGCTTATCCAGAAACCTGAAATATGCATTCCCCAGCTCAAGTGGGGTGAAGTCGAAAACAGAGAAATTTATACCGTAGTCGCGCGATGGGTATAGAGGTTCCTCACTTTAGATGCAGAGCATGTCGTGGAGCATCTGAGACCATAATGCATTTGCTGTCAGCCTGTCCAGCTTATGCGATCTCAGCTCATATCCATAGGTATATTGGTATTGGTATTGGTAGGTATGGATGGTGACTGAAATGCGCTGCGACCTTATTAGATCTATTGTGCCCCGTCTTCTTCTGCTATTTCAAGGTGTTCTCGTTTACAGCAGCCCCTCAAGCCCCAATTCCTTAGGGAATTTAATGATTTTGAGGGGGTCTATTTGTAGTATTTCTCCCACGGTCAGCTGGTATGATCCCAGTATATTCAATCTCTTGTGATCAATACATGGTGTGGTGTTTCTGGATGTTCCCCACAGAATCTGCAGGTGCTGTCCTCCTCTAAGGCTAGCTTCCTCAGGTGTTCTTTGAGTCTGCAGTGCCCCTACAGAAATCCCGTAATTATCTTTAGACTAGTTTTGCTGAGGTTCATCAGTGTCTTCGATCTTGCTCGGTTGAAGTTGCCAAGGAGATCTTTGGCCTGCCTTAGCCCTGGAAGTCTTTGCCAGTATGTTGCTATCATTGCTTCTTCAGTTTTATTGAGTTCTTCTTGAAAGTAAGATTTTCCAAGTCCGCAGAATGGTTCTGGACCGATCTGCCCCTTTTCCTGCCAGGATATCTGCTTGTTCATTGCCCTCCACTCCGACGTGCCCTGGCACCCAGAGGAGGATCACCTTGTTGTTCCTGCCTAGATCATTAAGTTTGTCTAGGCATTCCCAGACCATCTTTGAGTTGATGTTATATGAGCTCGACGCTTTGATGGCTGCTTGACTATTGGAGAGGATTGCGATTTCCTTGTTCCGGTATTTCCTGTCGAAGTTGAATTGAATGAACCTTTCACTGGTGTGAATTTCCGCTTGAAAAATACTCGGGGACTGGCCCATGGGTTCGGAATATTTGATGCGAGGCCCAAAGACTCCTGCTCCAGTTCCGTCGGGAGTTTTGGACCCGTCCGTGTACCATGTTATGATATTCTTTCCCAGTGCTCGAATGTATTCTATGCTGCATCCACTCTTGGTATTTAATTCCGTTCGAAAAAATTTCTCGAAACTAAATTTTCTGGTAATTTCGTCAGTTGGGAGATCGGCAAGGTGTGCACTTTCGGTGGGGGGTTGAGCCCCTTACGTTGTGTGCTGTCCCTTTGAGTCCAACTTTAGCCAACCTAATGTTTGCTCCCCAAGCAGTTCTCCTCATCGTGATATGGAGAAAAGTGAGGTCCAGAATTACTTCTATTGCTGCTGTGTTACGGGTTTATTTCTACTTCACCTTTCAGCCTCTTAAAGTTATAAATATTTCTTTACAAGCATCAACTGAAGAAACAGAATATTTATTGAATGATTTTGTACATGATATTCGAGCTATCTCAACATCGGATTGCACCTCCAGTATCAGCGGTTCGATAAAATGATAGAAATATTTCACTAATATGCTTCACCAAGCAACTTTCATAACCTATCTTTTAGGCAGCTACAGAAGAGGGATACCTGGATGGCTCATGGATTGACAGGTTCTGCTTTAACTGGGAAAATATGCCCCTTCCATACCCCTCAATCCTCATAGACTCATGTTTGGTTTTGTTCGTTTTTGTTTATTTTGATGTCAACAATTAGCTAATCTCTTAAATTGTCACACTTCATAATTTCTTCTTCTACTCCATGATTTATAGAACAGAAGTCTTGTTCTGTTTCCATTTCAATTTATGGGCTCTCATATTCCATGGAGAATACTCCAACTTCAGACTGTACTCCTTTTCTGGAATTCGGTGATCTGAGGTCCAATTTTGCCAACTTACGCCTTCCAAGTAACATAAAAAACGAACATAAAAAAAACCAAGAATTGTCTCGGTTAAATTCAGAAAAAAAGTTATTTCTTTTTCCATGTGCATGGAATTGAAACGTACGCTTTTGCGGATTCTTCTGATAAGATTTCAAGAATAACTGGAAAAAAAAACTAAAGTCTGTTAGTGTTACAGCTATTCATATCTTGTGGATTCAGTATTCTTTGATATTCTGAAATTCCACCTCTTAGGCTAACCGTAGCAAAATCACTCGAAGGCCGCACATCATCACAGGTATGTTTCAAAAACCTGAAAAATATTCAGTAGTTTATTAACTGTCTATAAACAACATGTCCTACCTACTTCACATGTCTCTGAAATCGATACTTCTCCACAGGCCTTCTTCTTATAGTCCTACCTCTCTCCGACTACTATTATTATTATCGGATTCCTTCTGTTCCTGTACTGCTCAGTGACACCACCCATCTCAAGACACTGTACGAATCATTTGGACAAGGCCCCCCTTGATTGAGTACTTCCTTGCTGGCCAACTTCTACTGTCGAATCATCCATTCACAGAAAGTCGAAGCCAACCAGTCCTATCACGAGTGACTCCACGAAGCCCTACTCTCAGTAGTCCTGGCCTAGCACCTGCATAAAACCACCGAGGACTACACTAGATAAGCCTTACATTTACTATTATTCTGTTTATTAGCTTCGGATACTGAATACTACTTATACTACTTATCGCACTACACCTAGTTGCATTCAATAATACTGATAGATAATCTTTGTATGAGCATTTATAGTGGTATAAGTAGATTGTTCTGAAACAAAAGATATTACCTGTATAAAGGTACAAGATTTGTAGTGTATATCATATTTATTGTGAAATACTTACTTTATTTGCATGCTTGCTGTAGCCTTTCAGCATACGTATGGTGGAGGGTATTATACGTCAGTAACCGTATATTGTTGACTATGTTCTATAACAGTATTCACTTTAGCAGTTGAATGCATACATAGTGCTTTGAGATACTTTCGTTGTCATAAATTCTATTTATCGTAGTTACCAAATATTTGAGGATAGGAAGTTATTAATAAACTGGTTCATTCTATTTCCCACTTGTCTCACGTAACAGTCTGGCCAACGTTAATAAACATTACGTGATACTCTGTACATCCACCGTTATTTTACCCACCCCATCTCCACTTGAGCTTTGGGATTGTAAACATAAATATCAAGGTTAGTCAGTGACGAGGATGGCTTATTTCCATTTCTAGGAAATTTGCCATCTTCGACCCTAACAGCTGTTGGAGTCGACCTCATTGCTCCTGTTATACAAAGACATGCTAGTCTTTGTATTTCTCCAGGATTTTCTTTGTTATGGCGAGTTCGGTTCTGACATGCCACAGTACTGCTCCGTAGGTGATCATAGGTCTCACTATTATGGTGTACATCCATCGCAGTATTGATGGGTTACAGCCCCACGTTTCCCCTGCAATGTTCCTGCACACCATCAGTGATGATTTTGCCTTGTTAACGATCTTTTCTACGTGTCCGTTCCAGAGTAGATTTGAGTCTAGGGTAAGCCTTAGGTAATTCACCTCTTGCTTCTATTCTAAGTCTGCTCCGTCGAGGCGAACAGCCCTTGGGTGCTGAAACTTTGTTCTTCTAGTGAATGGTACCACTGTGGTATTTGATGAGTTAATTATCAACCCCACAGAAAGGCACCATCTTCTGGTAGTCTCAAGCTCCCTTTCTATGAGATCGCAGAGGGTTCCTTCGAATTTGCATTTGGCCATAATGACTATGTCGTCAGTATATCCAAGGCAAGTGACTCCGTTCCCGGTTAGTGTTCCAAGTAGTTCGTCTACTACGAGACTACACATCAGAGGTGATAGTACCCTCCTTTGTGGGCTTCCCCTGTTTGTGCTGATCCGAAAGCAGATATCGCCCACTTTCGTTTCAGCAGTTCTTGTAGCCAGCATTTGGCACATCCATCTAGATGTGGTTCTGTCCACTCCCTTGTTCGTTAGGGCCCTATTTATTGCTTCGTGAGAGGTGTTGTCGAATTCCCCCTCTATGTCTAAGAAGTCGCATAGAGCCATTTCTGTATGTTCGAGAGATCTCTGGATGCTTTCGATAAGCACGTACAGAGCGGTTTCCGTTGATCTGCCCACCCTGTATGCTTGCTGCCCGGGGCGTAATGGCACTCTCTCCAGTATTTCCGTTCTAATATAGTTATCTACCATCTATTCTATTGTCTTCAGTAGGAAGGATGAGAGACAGGTTGGTCTGAATGACTTCGGGAGGGTAGAGTCCTTCTTTCCTTCTTTCGTAATGAAGGTTACCCATGCTCTTCTCCAGTTAATTGGTGTGTACCCAAGCGCCAGACTGAATCTGGTTACTTTAATAATAAATGGCAGTAGTTTCGCTTGTCCTTTTTGTAAATGGGCCGGAAATATACCGTCAATTCCGGGTGACTTGAATGGTTGGAAGGAGTCAATTGCCCATTTAACTCTTTGGGGAGTGAAATGGTTTTTGCTAACTTCCAGTCTTCTCGTCTGGCACTACCTGGTTCTTCGAGTGATCTGTCGTGTTCAAATGGTATGCTACCTGGAAAGTGCGTCTCCAGTAGGAAGAGAGCTCGTTGCTCGTTCTTCTGAGTGACATTGGTCCTTGCTTTCTGCCTCTCGCAATAGTTTAATACAATATGGCTGTTGCGGGGCTTCATGTGATTGTCTCACAAAGCTCCTGAAGCTGTTTCACTTGGCTTTTCTTATTTCTTTATTATATTTTGTCAGCCTTTCGGTGTATCCCCGCCAATCTCCATCCCGCTTGGCTTTGTTTAATAGCCAGCGGACTTCGGATCTCAGATTTGACAGGTGAACGTTCCACCAAATGGTACCACTGTGTGATTTATTTATTTTTATGGGGCAGCTGGATTCGTATGCATCCATAATTGCCCCGTTAACCGTTTCTAGGGTCTGCTCAAATTCGACGTGACTGTTGCCGTTGAGTTTGATCTGTTCTAGGTTGCATTTCAGATTAGTGGTGTATTTTCCCCAATCTGTGTTCCTAGGATTTCTGGTAAAGGTTGCTTGTGTCACAAGCCCTTCCACGTTTAACATAATGATTCTATGATCGGAAAGAGAGGGTTCGTCTCAGACCCTCCAGTTCCTTACCATTCTACTAACGCTCTGGCCCGGGCATTAAATCTCATACTTCTTGTTTAGCCCTAGTTACCAATGTGGGGACACATCCCACATTAAGTATATTTAGATTAGCCACGAGTATGAATTCTAGTAATTGCTCACCTCTTTGAGCGGTGTCCGTGCTGCCCCAGATGGTGTTGTGCGCGTTGGCGTCGCAGCCCAGCAGGAGGAGTAGATTGCTCCTGCTGCAGTAGTCGGATAGCCTCTGTACTTCTTCTGGTGGTACTTGCCCATCTCCAGCAAAGTATCCTGAGGCTATAACTACGTCGAGGAGTGAGTGTCCTGTGCGGATCTTGGCCAGAACTGGTACTAGGTCCCTCGACATGAATTCTGAAAGACAGATATAATTGATGTCATTTCTGATCAGGATGCAAGCTCTGGGGTTGACCCAAGGTTCTTGGATCAACACAACTTCTAAGTTTATCCTGGTGAACACCCTCGATAAGGAGGCTGATGCCCCTTTAGCGTGATGATTGTTCACCTGGGCAACTGGGGGTAGCAGTCTTATCCATGTTGGTCCCACGAATAGCTAGAAAACCAAGAGAACAAATGAAACATAAACCAGATATGTTGTAAAAAAGTCTGTGCATTTGCCATTATTCAAAAAGAGTCACTAACAAAGATTTGTACATTACTTCAGCCTAAAACTTTTTAACTATTTACCATTAGAGTCCAAAAATATTATAGATATTGAGAAATACAAAACAATCAACTAACTATTCAAAATTTATATCAAACATCTGATCATAGAATTCTCCATTTTCCGTAAATATAAAAACGGCAATGAGGATTTGACATTATTGAACTTAAAACTCCTCCTATAAGTATGGGTTTCTTGACACAACACAAGCACATTAGTACTTAGGTGAAAGGTACCGACACAAAATAGGGGATAACCTACAATAGTATTGCTGTTAATGGAAATAAAAAATGTATATTATTATATTAATGTTTAACTGATATTTCCCCACGGATGAAACTACGACAAACAATTAAGTTGATCACAGCGCAATCCGCAGGGAAATTCATGAATTAAACATTCCTAGGCAGTACAAACTCTGGGAAGAGTAAACTGTAATATTTCGAACAAGTTCGAAATTTTGTGCCGGAGTGAAATGCATACGGAGTACACTTCTCTCCAAATGTTTCCACCAAGTGGAAAAATAAAGGCAAATATCTGTCAGAAAACATCTACTTTCCTGGCAATACCATGACGAACATTGAAATATATCTGACAGATATTGGTGCAATAGATTTTTTTTTGCAAAAATGAGGATGTTCTTGAGACAACAAATCCCCAACCCGTGGATTGAATTCAATGCCCATAAGTACAACACCTGCAGTAGTATGTCAACTTCAATACCAGGCCAGGTTGAGTGGCCGGGTATTGGATTTGCTCCTGACGGGGATTTATCTTTCGATGGCCGCGTCCATCGAGTTCTCGCTGTTGGTGTGGAGGGTTGGCGTCGTCGTGGGGGTTTCTGCTGAAGGAGATGACGTGTTCGCCGAACAGTTTCACCCTAAAAAAACATGGCGAAAATAATGAAAAAAACCACGTGATTCGCTGAGAGCAATTGGCTGGGGGACAAAAAACCGTCACGTGATTCGCTGAGAGCAATTGGCTAGAAGAAAAAAAACGTCACGTGATTCGCTGTGTAGAAAAAAAAAAATGGCCGCCGCCAAATTGAAAAAAAAAAAAGAAAAATGTCTATCTCAGAAAATTATGATGAAATTATTAATTCACTCTCTCGAATGAAATTCCAAGAAAAATACGTCTCCGCCGTCAATAGCGGCGATAACAGTCACATCCGGTGTTTGTTTACGCTTTGTCGCGAGCTGGAAGAAATTCCAAGAAAACACGATTCAGCCTTGGAGTTGTTTTTTGTTATTGCGCATTTTGGGTTTTGCCCAGATCGACCGTTGCATACATTTGCAGCGTAGGTCACGAGGTAGACGGCGTGGGTCACGTGACACAGAGAGTTAATACATACATTCACAGCGAGCCAGCGTCATTTCATTGTCTGCGTTCGAAGCAAGAACAAGAGCCTCTCTGCCGCTCATCTGTCTCTCGCTTTTTTATACAAGTGCATTGTTTTTTATTGTGAGTGCCATTTAATTCGTGATTTGCAGAGGTTAGTAGTAGTAGTATATTCATTTTTCATTTTTCGTGACTGTTTCAAGTGCCTATTTCTTTCGATTCAGTTGTTGTTTTTTCTTAAATACAGAAAAGTTCATTTGCCATATTTGTTTTTTGTCTCATACAGAGTGTTTCTTTCACAAAACGTCATATTTTTTGTTTCTCATACAGTGTGTGGATTGCATTTTTTTTCATATTTATTTTTCATACAGGGTGTCTCTCACAAAGATCCATTTGTTATATACAGTGTGATTCGAATATTTTTTTCATCATATTTCTTTCTCATACACAGCATTTTTTTCCATTTTGAGTGAGTGAGAGTTATACAGCGTGTATAATTTTTTTTTAAATTTTTTGAATGATTTCGCAGATGTCTAATCTTCTCGACGAAATTAACAATATTTCGTTTGATTGCAGGAAGGACCTGCGGAAGTTGTCTGAGCTACCGAAGGACGAACCTCAACTGATCCTCGGCGCTCAAACTAAAACAATCAAATTTGGAAAGTCCATCCTAGTGGAGTTGGAGGAGTGTAAGGTATTCCTGCCAAATCGAGTGACTGGCGCATTCCAACCCATCCTCAACAAATTAACCGAATCCCAGTATTTATGCTCATCTACATGGACGAGCAGAAAATTGCCAATCAAAATCAAACAGAGTGAGTTTCTTGTATTTTCATTTGACATTTTGTGGTGAAATAACCTGGGATATGGTTACTACTCAGGGTGTTTGGCTCTGGGTAAATAAACAGATGTTGCTTCAATGCAAACAACTTTACTTGGACTTGGTGAAGATCGATTTTCTTGGTATACTTAGTCATGGTATATCAAGTTAGTACAATAATCTAAAAGTAATTAATAGTATAAATTTCACATATAATAAACAGTGAGTCGTACGAACAACTAGTAAACATGACAAAAAAGATTACAAGTTTGATAAGGAATTTAAAAAAACCCAGCACGGCTAGTATGTTTGGGCTTTTGAGAGAATTTAGATGATATGAGGCTAACAGTTCACAAAACGACTCACCTAAAAGTGCAGGCCACATACAATAGAACAATTAGGCATTCAAAGCCAGGAAGCACTTGTAAGGTTGCAGACTACAATGACAAAGACACGTTACTCATACGTTTAAAATAAGTATACTGGAATCGGTATCATTCCATGATTAGAATCGATAATTCGTGGATTTGGCTGAGCCAGGTAGGGAGACACAAAAAACATCAAGTGAAATAAAACAGTGGCGGAGTTTGAAGGTCACGTTCCGCTACATCTGCCCCCGTTCTTGGGAAGGAGCAGCTGCTGGAGGCTCCGTAGGATCACAAGAAACAAAATACTGCTTCAAGTGAGATATATGGCCCCGCTCAATATCAGTTTCAGGGGCAGACAGAATATAAGTCTTATCACTCAAAACTTTCTTGATTTGGAATGGACCCTCGTAGATGATATAAAATTTCTTCGTTTCTCGGGAGGACGCCGACGAAATCAGATTAGCCCGCAGCAGTACCAAATCTCCCACCGTAAATGGGACGATGGGTCTCGATGGTCGACTTAGAACACTACGGGCGGCACGGGTTTGTAACTGCTCACGAGCGAGGAATAACTTCACATGATTATGACTGCTACCCCAGGATATTTAATATGACTTCTGAGGGGGAAATATACGGTGGTCCGAATTGCAACTCCACAGGGGAAATACCTGTAGATTCATGCACAATGTTATTGAATAAATGTACAATGTGCGGTACTTCCCAGACCCATCGGGTATGCTTCGAGTGACAACATGCTCGAAACAAACGTCCTAGCTCCCTCAACGCGCTCTGAAGGATTACCTTCAGGATGTCTGATAGAACTATACACAATCCGAATGCCCAAACGGTTCAAAGCGTTTTTCCACACTTCCGAAGTGAACTGTGTCTCCCGATCGCTCAATACGCGTTGAGGTTTGACGTAATCAGTAGTGAAATGATTCACCACTGATTCTGCTGTGGCTCGTTTCAATATGTATAAGGCAACGTATTTGGTGAACATATCCAAAACCACAAACAAGAAGGTCACCCCACCACGTGATTGGGGAAGCGTCCCATATAGATCTACTGCGACCAGGTCTCCGGGCCCTGTGGAAATAATTGGGTCCAAAGATGGTCTAAGCCTACTAGAAGATTTACTTCTTTGGCATAGATCACACAATTTCAAAGTTCGCTTGACCAACTTATGAAGCCCGTGGCACCTGATCTGATCTCAAAGCACACCAGGTCTTGTATACCCCGAAATGCCCTCCTCATGGTAATACCCTATGAGTTCTGGTATGGCAGAAATGGGGATACATAAACAAAACCTGTCTTCCGCCTGGAAATAAAAAAGGTTTCCATGAAGGAACAACTTGTCCGAAACCAACCCTTGTTCTAACTTTTTCAACTCCTTAGCGAGGTATTTATCTGCGCGCTGCTCAGTAGGTAACCGTTGAAGGAAATCTTTCAACTTTGGAGAGTCCTTTGCTATGGCAAGAACCCGAAAAAGTTTGTCACTAGGGACTGGTAACCTGGCAGGAGGATTTCGAGAGAGGGCGTCGGGAATTATGTTTTCGGTTCTTGAAATATATTTTACGTCGAAAGAAAACTCCTGGCAGGCTAGAACCCATCTAGTAATTCTGGCGGACAACAAACGACACGACTGCAGAAAGGAAAGGGACTGGTGATCACTTAAAACAGTGAAATGGCAGTCCAACAAATAAATTCTCCACCTTTGATTGGCAAAAATAATCCCCAATAGCTCTCGATCTGGAACCAAGTATCTACGCTCACCCTCTAGCAACAGACGACTAGCATAAGCAACCACAAACTGAGAGTTGTTTTCGCCTCGTTGGTATAACATAGCCCCTAAGCCAATATTGCTACAATCGGTTTGGACGACAAATGACAACTCAGATCGGGGATGGTATAGGAGCACTTCCTTATAAATTAAATTATTGAGTTTGCGAAATGCCTCAACTTGCTTCTCTCCCCAAAACCAACGAGTGCGCTTCCTCAACAGAGTCACTAAAGGTTCTGAGACATGCGCGAACTCAGTCGAATAACTACTGTCGTAGTTTACATAAGCCCAGAAAACTTTGTAACTCCTTAATATTTATTGCTTGACTTCTGGAAATCACGGATAGCCTGGGTTCGAATCGGGTCGGCTCTCCAGCCATCCGAGTTCACGACGTACCCCGAAAACTTTAGTTCTTTCCTGATGAACTCACATTTTTTCAGGCGGAGGGTAAAACCAGATCTAGAAAGCTGAGTCAATACAAGATCTAAATGATGCATATGGTCCTTGAAAGACCCCGAAGTGATTAATATGTCATCCACGTAAACGTGGACAAACTTCTGTAAGAATGGTCCCAGAATTTGGTAAAGGCACCGGGTGAAACTAGATACAGCAGTCTTCAAGCCAAACGGCAGAACTCTGAATTGGTAGCACCTAGTTCCATATCGAAAAGCCGTGTATTTTCGGTGTTCAGCTCTTATCGGTATCTGCCAATAGGAGTGCGTGCAATCCAAAGAACTCATATATTTGACTTGCGGAATTTCCTCATAATTTCCTCAATGGGCCTCGGAAGTTCATTACCTCTATCCATGTCGGAATTTAGCCTCCTAGTATCCAAACAAACTCGTATGCTGCCATCCTATTTGATAGTAGTCGCTAGGGGACTGCAAAACGGACTGTTGGATATCTCTATGACACCCCACTGTTCCATCTTATCCAATTCCATTTGCACTGCAGACCTGTGTGCATAAGGAACTGGGTATGGCCGGACCGAAAAAGGGGTCGGATCAGATAAATTTATATTGTGTTCATAATGTGGTACCAGTCCAGGAACATAAGAGAACACATCCTGATGTTTCTGTAGTAATTCTGTGAATATTTTGGCCTCCCTTGAGGTCAAATCAGCCTGCTGTACATTTTTAAAATCGCAAGGTTCCAAACCCACAGAAGTAGCAGGAGGATGTGACTGATTGATAGCGCATAAACGGGGCGATTCAACCCTTTCGGAATTTGCCTCTATCTTATGGTTTGAAGAGAACTCCGGTACAACTTCCGGTAAGTTGCGACTTCTGAGGGCTGTCGTTCGTAGGGGGGTGACAGCTGGTTAACGGAAAAAAAAAAATTAAACAACGAAAACAATTTTAAACAACCAATTCTCGATTGTCTAGCTTAAAGCTAAGTTTTCATGTACACGAATCATTCGTTTTTCGTACGAAATCAGTCAAAAACTGTTTAACTGATGGTACGAATAGATTCAAAGTTGAAATAAAATCAAATTGTCCGAAATTTTAAAATGAAACAATGATCAGTGCGGTCATGTATGTTTGTTTGTAGGAATATTAAAAATATCATGAATAATAATATAAAGATAAGAACAGACATAATATTTTATATTTTACTGATATTGTTGATATATTGGTATTTTGAATCGAACAAAAAAAGAAAGAGGGGGCTCCCAGAGGTTTTTGGGTGAGACCTATTCTCAAACTACGGAAGTTTAATTAACGACCTGAGGAATGGTGATCCGGATGAACACTTCAACTACTTCAGAATGTTGCCAAATGGACGGTAAATTAGATAGGACTGAACTGACTAGAGAACCAATTTCACCGTCTGAAAGGTTAGCAATAACGTTAAGGTAAGATATCATCTTTATCAAATTATCATCATTTATTTAGACTCCATTATAGATACTTAGCATCTGGGGATAGTATGAAATCTATTGCCTTTGCTTTTCGCATTGGGAAAACTACTGTATCTCACATTGTAAGGGACACATGTAAAGTTATTTGGAATTCTCTGAAAGAGGAAGTACTGAGTATACCAACTACTGAAGATTGGGAACATATAGCAAAAGTCTTTAACGATAGAATATAATCTTATTCACTGGACTGGTGCATTGGATGGAAAGCACGCAGTTATCACGGTAATGTAAAAACAATTATGAGAGGTAGATATCAGAATTTGAAATGTTTGTAGGCACCACCAAAATCAGGAACCGACTTTTACAATTACAAGGGAACACATAGTCTAGTACTCATGGCTGTTTGTGACCATAATTATAAATTTATTTTGGTCGACATTGGAGCCAAAGGAAGGCAGAGTGATGGGGGAATATTTCGATCATCAGACATGGGAAAACAATTACTAGCAGATACACTTGAATTTCCACAAGATGAACCAATAGGATTATGGGGATCCTCTACCTTACTTTTTTGTTGGAGATGAAGTATTTCCCCTATTGAAAAATTTGATGAGACCCTATCCTGGACGATTTTTGCCACTGAGTAAAAGAGTTTTTAATTACAGGTAACATCTCCATTCATTTAGTGATTGACTATAATTTCGTTTGTTTTTCTATTGCAGACTCAGTAGAGCACGCAGATGTATTGAAAATGCCTTTGGCATACTTTCAGCTAGATGGAGAATATTGAGAAGGCCAATAAATTGTTCCTTGGAAACGACTGAAAATATTATTAAGGCCACTGTTTTCTTACATAATTATTTAGTGTCTGCCAAAGAGACAAATTATTGCCCATACAATTTCGTAGATCATGAAGATCAATATGGCAATATTATTAGAGGTGATTGTCATGAAAATTATCCAGTAAATAATTTACTACTAATTGGTCAAACAGGTAGTAACAACAGAAGTAATGTTGCTAGTGCAGTAAGGAAAGAACTCACAAATTACTTCATGTTTTCTGGAGCAGTTCCATTTCAGTGGAACAAGGTATAATATAAGAACAAGAATTAAGTTACAGTAATTATAATAACTGTGATATATCACTGAATCATTTAGTAATACAATTATACTTACTAAACACCAAATTAAAGTTTTACAGAATTATGTTGAAACAGCCTTTTTATTTAAAAACCTAACAATACTTGCATGTATCAATAAGTTATCGAAAAACTAAATTAAACACTTTCTATGTTGATTACATCAACAAAAATAAACATTATTGAGATCACACATAGTATTAGCCAACAGGTTCAATGGCAGTCCTATGAAAACGTTCAAAATTGCTTCAGCAAATCTATTTGTGCTTCCGGTGATGGCCCAATGAGATCTGGTATTTTTTCCATGCATTTCGGAATAGAACTTCCAATTGAGTCAGTTTCATACTTTTTTTTTATCTGGTTCCTGTGTTTTACTTTTGTTGTCTTCTGTAAAACACCTTTTTAAGTTAGTTGTAGTCCTGGAATAATAAATTATACAAACTATTTTATTATTCAACTCATTTTCAAACTTACGTTCTCGGAGCCAGTGTGTTATTCAGAAAAGCCATCATGTTGTTATATTTCCACTGATCTCTCGACTTTCTTTTGATTGCACCAGATTCAGATGGGACATATGTTTCTGTTTCGTGTTTATATTTTACATATGTGTCCCGCAGATTCCTTCGTTTTTTTTGAAGAAATGACATCGTATAACTGCCCTCGAATACGTTGGATATATCCAACCAAAGACTGTCTGTCCACTATTGTTTTGCCACGTTCTTTTAGTGGAGGTCGAACTTCAACTGCACTTATAAGCATTTCTGCAAAACTTGGATCTTCGGAATTTGCATAAATCTGTAAAAAAAGAAATAACTAGGTCATAGAATAATAATACTGTTACATGCAGAAGGACAATAATCAGAGGACTGAAGCTACATTCAAGTTGTATTGAAATTATCCAGAATCAGTTATTTATGAGTATTTACCTGGCTGTAAGCAGATATGTTATGGCTCTTGGCTTTGAACGTATTTAATAAATCCTGTGACTGTTGTGCTTCCTCTTGATGCACTTGGGTCTCATCATCTTCCAAATAATCCCAATTCTCATCAATTGTATGTGAAGTCATTGTTTTATCAGTTGGTCGCATTTGAAATCTTGGCGAAATAAATAATAAATATCGAATCAAATAAATCAACATAACATATAAAGTCTTCTTCTATTTTTTTTTCTTGTTTTTGTCGTTCCTTGGTAGGTTGGCAGGACATATTTTGACAAGAATGACGCACAGAACACATTTGTTTTATGGCATGACATTCAATACTTCATTTATTCCGTGAAGGCATTTTGTACAAATGAAAACCTCTCAAAATATCATTCGTACGAGAAAGTGGAATCTTTTTCAAATTTCCTACAAAAAACCGAAAATTCGGATGCATGAAAACCCAGCTTAAGCGTGACTTTGCCGTGTTCCAAATCAATCCTAGCTTGATGGGTACGCAGAAAGTCAACATCCAGGATGGCGGCATAAGCTAGATCAGGTATAACAAAAAACTCGATGTTCGATGTATTGATCTCGACAAATGGTGATCGAGGTACTGGTTTGTGGTGGTCACTGTCACACTCCTCCAGCAAATCGTCAACTGGATAATTTCCACGTACAAACTTATTATGGTCAGCCCTATCCATAACCCCACCAGCGGACTAAGTTGATGGGTTGAGATTCTTCTCGGAAATTTTGTTTACTTCCTGAACATTTGAGTTGATAGTATTTATATACAAGGTGATTTCAATTGAGGAATTTTAATTCTGTCCACTATTAATATTTATTGATACAATAAATAGTAAAGCTCTTGTTCACTATTTCTGAAAATTTTTAACACGCTTATATACAGGGTGAATATTTTTTTTTCTCTCCTTGTGAGTTATCATGGACGTTAACAGATTACTTGATGACGAACTGACTTACGAATTGTTAATTCGTGCTGCAAGTTTGGGAAATGGTACTGTTCAGGGAAAACGTTCCTTATTGAGGCAGGCTTTGATTCGTGAACATGCGGGTTATGTTATCTCAGATACTATGAATTGTGATCCGAACAACGAGGTTACAGTTGGTAGCTATAAACTGAAAGAATTAGTGGGCAATATCCAAGACATTAACCTTGAGAATTTGTATAATAATTACAAACGTATTGGGACCCGACTCCATCACATTACTGTCAGTCGTTGAGGAGGCACAACATACTTTGGAAGAGGATTATTCCAGAAATAAGAACGCTAGTACCAGAAGCGCAAATGTGTCAGCGAATCAAATTGGAAATCGTTCTTTGTTAGATGAACCCAATATTCTGATATCTGACGTACCGTCATCACACATTGGGGTAGAGCAGATCTCCATCTTGGAGCTATTAAAAGGCGATGCTTCTATATGGTTTCGGTTTGCGAGAAATAAAATTCACGATTATGACGAATTCTTGACGGAGGCACGTGTTAGCTTCTTACCGCGGAACTATGGAGAACGAATTTGGGATACCCTCAAACGTAGAACTCAAGGTCCTAACGAGTCTGTGATAATTTATGTCGCATACATGGAAAACCTTTTTGGAAAATTGATAAGTAAACCTAGGGAGGAGTCACGAGTAAGTTTTATTCGTGGAAAAATGCTACCACACATTCATATACAGATTATTATGAGTCAGTCGAGAGTTTCCGCAATTGATTCACATCAGGATAAAGCAGTTTTTCAAAATCAGGGCTTTGCAACCGCGACCAATGATTTGCCAGATAGTAGATCTCTACAGCCAAGATCTGGATCGATACGGTGCTGGAACTGCGGCCAATTAGGTCATTTACGAGACACTTGCACTCAGACACCTCGCAAGCATTGCTTCCGTTGTGGTGCTCATGGGGTGACAATTCGTGATTGTCGTAACTGTTCGGGAAACGGTCCGAGAATCCACTAACTGGTCGGATAGTGTGCTCTAGTCTCCAACCCTTGACGACCACATATGTTAATGACTGAAACCCGTACTCACTTATATTATGGCACATTGCGCTGGTGATAATCGACCGTACCTTGAGGTTGGTGTACTAGGACTCAAATTCAAGGCATTATTGGTAAGTGGTTGTACTAAAACTGTAATGAGGAAAATTGGTTGGACTACTTTACAAAACCTGGGACTCAAGCTCATGGGCACAGATGTTGAATAGTGTACTGAAGCTAACGATCAATTGAAAGGAAGAGTTCGAACTCTTGAGGTATTGATCATACCAGAAATTTCCCATACAATAATTCTCGTTGTAGACTTTTGGATGGCAATGAGTATCATTCCGGACTTGAGGCGTGGTTGTTGGGAATTTGATGAATCTATTCCCCGAATAAATTGCGTAAATAGCGTGGTTTCGAAAGAAATACTAACTGTCGAACAACAGACTTGTTTAGCTAAAACTATTGCGGATTATTTTCTTCTTTATGGTGACAAATTGGGTTGCACGAGTATGGTCAGTCATGAAATCGTAACAACATCTGATCCGATTAAACAAAGAGCATATAGCGTTTCACATGCGATGCAACTTCACATTGACACCGCTGTTAAAGACATGTTAGCAAACGATGTGATTGAACCTTCTGAATCCGCATGGTCTAGTCCGGTTTTGTTGGCCCCGAAAAAGAATGGGGAATATTGTTCCTGCATTGACTATCGACAATTGAATCGCGTGACAGAGAAGGACAAATATCCACTTCCATTTATCAATACTATTCTGGATAAGTTGAGAAATGCAAAATATCTCAGTTCGATTGACATCAAGTCAGTTAATTGGCAAGTTCCGATTTCGCCTGAATCTCGTGAATATACCGCATTTACGATACCAGGGCGCGGATTGTATCATTTTGAACGGATGCCATTCGGTTTATGCAACGCGCCGGCTACGTTCCAACGCATGATTGATAAAATATTAGGAGCTGATCTCGAACCTAACGTGTTCGTATACCTGGATGACGTCATTTTGGTAACGCAGGACTTTGAAACCCACTTGGCCTTGATTCGCGAAGTATTTAATCGATTGCAAAAAGCGGGATTAACTGTTTCTAAGGAGAAATGTTTCTTTTGTCGACCCGAACTGCGTTATCTAGGATATGTGGTAGATCGTCAAGGCCTTCACGTAGACCCTGGAAAAGTGTCTGCCATTCTCGATATTCCTCCGCCTAAAAATACGACTGAGATTCGACGTCTCGTGGGCGTTGCATCGTGGTATCGCCGGTTTAGACCAAACTTTTTGTCAATGATAGCCCCGATGACTGCATTATTGTCGAAGAATAAAAAGTGGTCTTGGACGGATGATTGTCAGAAATCCTTTACTGATGTTAAGGATACCTTAGTCTCGGCTCAAATTTCAACATGTCTGGATTTCAGTATCCCGTTTCTTGTGCAAACGGACGCTTCGGCTTATGGAATCGGTGGTGTATTGTCCCAGAAATTCGGAGATGGTGACCATGTAATATGTTACGTCAGTAGGTCACTTACTCGCCACGAGCGAAACTACAGTACGACCGAAAGTGAATGTCTTGCTGTACTTTATTCTATTGAGAAGCTTCGTGCTTACCTAGAAGGCTATAAATTCACATTAGTGACCGATCATCATAGTTTGCTATGGCTTCATAACTTACGCGAACCCACAGGCCGTTGGCGCGTTGGACGGTTAGACTACAACAGTTTGACTTTGACATCATACACCGCAAAGGGAAAGACCATATCGTATTTTATCGCGATCAGTTCCTGAGGTATCAGTTCTTACGGCGACTCAGGGTGATATCAAAGATTCCTGGTATAACCGTATGAAATTGCAAGTCCGTGAAAACCCCTTGAAATATCCGCAGTGGTGATTAGTAGGTGGAAAGCTCTATGAGTATGTAAACTGTAAGTAACCAATGTTGCGGAATACAAATGACTTCTGGAAACTAGTGGTTCCTAAGGACGATCGCAAACAGTTCATCAACCAACATCATGATAGTATGATAGCCTGCCACTCTGTAGTGTTCAAAACGTTTGAACGTCTCAAAAATCGTTATTATTGGCCCAAGATGCGGGTAAATGTTGCCGCGTACATTAGAAAATGTCCAGTTTGTCTCTCGAGAAAGCCGGTTTTGAAAGCGCCACCCGGTTTTATGGGTCAACACCTGGAAATCAAAGTACTTTGGCAAATGATTAGTGTCGATCTGTTTGGTCCACTTCCACGTTTCTCACAAGGCTATAAGTTCGTTTACGTCATTACCGACACCTGTAGTAAGTTTTCATTATTCTCTCCCCTCCGGGCTGCAACGGCCGCAGCTGTTACGCGTATCACTGAAGAACAAATTTTCCTAGTATTCCGATGCCCGCTATTTCTGATTTGTGATAACGGGGTACAGTTCCGATCCAATGTTTTCCAAGAATTGTGTTAAAAGTATGGGGTTACTATCAGGTACACTCCGTTGTATCACACACAAGTGAATCCCGTTGAGAGGGTAAATCAAGTACTGAAGACTATGTTGTCGTGTTATATTGGGGATAATCACAAAAAATGGGGCACTTTACTTCCCAAAGTAGGATAAGCCATCAGAACTGCTGTACATGAGGCAACTGGCCTTACCCATTCCTTTGTGAATTTCGGTCGCGAGCACGTACCCACGGGCGACGGATATTGGAAACCCGACATCGACTGTGAAGATACACCACCCGCTAGTAGAGCGGCCATTGTCGAAGAGTATGGTAACATTTTTCGAGACGTGAGAAAGCGATTAAAGTTGGCTCATTCTCGGTCTGCAGTACGATACAACATACAGGGGCGGCCAGATTCTTTCCCGGTTGGCGCGCGCGTATATCGCAAAAACTACGTTCTATCGGATGCGGCACAAAACTTCACATCGAAATTGGCTCTATTCATTGTAAAGCGTAATGTATAAACTGGTTGACACTGATGGAAAGCTAAGAGTACTTGGCACGTTGAGGACCTCAAAGCTCATTCACCAGATTTAGAACCTGAGAGTTCTGATACGGATATCGACGAATAATTGTTCAATTTTAATGGATTTTTCTTTTTTTTTTCACCGAATTGTGTAGTGTACGTCTTTTCAGAGGTTGACGGTTTCTTCAGCTAGGTTGGTACTTTGTTCGAAGTCATGTCGGAAGCGGTAGATATGCATTTTATTGAGGTACCGTTTTTTGGATTTTGGATATATTGAAGCATTTCCTATATGAGGGATTATTACTACCACTTTCTTTTCTTTTCTGATGTGGATTATTGGTTGACTACTCGAATAGAAGTTGGGCCTGCTGGTGAAGCCGGGCAATATGTTTCTTACGTCTAGATTGGGGTGAAGGATGGTCATCCCTGGCGTATGCCTAAAGCTATTTGGACTTGGTATGTCCCCATCCAGTGGCTAGAAATATATTTGCTGTTTTTATTTAATAATGCATTTTCAGGTCCATGGCAGTGAAATAACTGTTTCGTTGGTAGTTGGAATTGCTGAGAGGGCATTGAATTTTCTTATCTGTGATGCCTTCTGCAGTGAGACTCCTACATACTAATACCGCCCCCTTGATGTTTAGTTGTGAATGGCCGAGAGTACATTTGGTGTTGTTATATAGTAATGTATTTTCAGAGCCATGACAGCGACATTGTACATCATTGTTTTTTTTATTATATTTTATGTCTTCCATAGTAAGTACCATCCGTCCTTCAAGTGTTCAATTGTGAGTCAGGATTTCGGTCAGTTCGAGTGAGGTCAGTAGGACAACGGGGTTGTGATTTCTTTGATCCGTGCGGGTAGTTATTATTATTATTTTTTCTTCTCTCTCTTTCTTCCTTAGCATCCTGATCGATGGGAATGTTAGTATGTCATATTTTGGCTGATTCTTTATGGTTGACCTATATTAGTAGATAACTTCCCCCCTCTATCTTTTTATTTTTGTTGGGAGGGTGGTTACTTCCTAGGGTACGATGGTTCTGTAGAGAACACCTCTAGAGAAATCATTCTTCCTATCCTGTTAACATTATCCAACCATGAAGCTTCCATTGTATTCGAGGAACTACATTCCTATTATCTGTCTTGATGCGGATGGCAATAACTTTCCTGAGCCATCTTCATTCAGAATCAGGTTTGAATCTTTCTTTTTGTTCTTTATTTGGGAACGGGGTTTCCGCTCAGTACCTCTTCTAGGACTGGGTGAGTATTGTAATTTTAAAATGTTTGCGCTGACAATATGCATTATTATTATTTCTGGACAATTGTGGGATTTTGTTTGGGGATCGTTTTGGTCGTTATGTTGTACTTATGGGATGTCCGGAGCAACAATGTGACCTAAAATACGAGACATCTCCTGTAGCGATTGAGTTGTGCAATTTTGGGTATGTGGAGTTAATTCCATCAAAACTCCACCACAATGGATGTTCTGGAGGTTTTGGTTGTGCGGACGGACGGCGGTGGCGGTTCATGGACTGGATCCATACACAACAACTTGAGCCGATTTGTTGTTATGCGTTTAAAGCCTTGTGATTTTTTTTGCTTGCGAAAACAACAAACTTGAGGTGATTTGTTTTCATGCGTTGAAGCCTTGTGATTTTTTTTGCTTGCGAGAACAACGAACTTGAGGCGATTTGTTGTCATGCGTTTGAAGCTTTGTGATTTTTTTTTGCTTGCGAGAACAACAAACTTGAGGCGATTTGTTGTCATGCGTTTGAAGCCTTGTGATGTTTTTTGCTTGCGAGAACAACAAACTTGAGGCGATTTGTTATTATGTGTTTAAAGCCTTGTGATTTTTTTTGCTTTCGAGAACAACAAACTTGAGGCGTTTTGTTGTCATGCGTTTGAAGCCTTGTGATTTCTTTGTTTGCGAGAACAACAAACTTAAGGCGATTTGTTGTCATGCTTTTCAAGCCTTGCTTGCGACAAAGGGTTATAATTGGGAATTCAATAAGGATATATATTTTTAAACATATTTTTTTTGTACGTCGCGACGCAAGAACTTAGCTCAGAAGAGATTCACGAGTAAATCTTTTGGGAGTTGAGGGGGAGTTGTTACGGGACGATTTTGTTTCACTAAGAGGATACTGCGAACGCGTTAAAAATCAAATAACCTCATACTAACCTTCGAAAAAATCAACGACATACCATTTCTCAATCATTATAACTGTAATGACGAGCTATTTTACTTCTTTATGATTGATGGTTTATATTCATTCCGCAAACGGTGTTTCTTGTTATTCTAATGGTAGTATACAAAAGAATGCACTGGGATCCTAAGCTTGACTGGTACATTTTCTTTCGTGGAAATACACTAGGAGACCGTACGGTGTGTTTCTTGTTATTGTAGTTGGTAGTAGGCTTAGGTGTGCACTTTGATCTTGTGGAATTCTATGAGAAATTATGTGACTTGGTGGATTTCGTACCAAGCTTGGCTGGCACATTATTTATCGTGGATGAACATAAGAGAAGAAGTGACCTACTAGAACTCTAAATTGTTACCTAGAAGAAATAGACACTGAGATATTAAGAAGTGACATCAAACATCTGATAGTACTAAACACTTGTTGAAATTTGACCAAACGTTCGTTGTTATTGATTTGTTTTGAAGTGTTTACAAACTCTAGATTTAGATTCAGGAATGTTAACCATGGTTTTCGTGACTTTTTATAAGTATTGCTCCTGTATAAATACCTGACGAGTAAGTAATTCAAAATTTTTTAACCCTATTTTTCCACGATTACTTGCAGGTATAGCACCGATGATGGCCTAACAGCCGAAAGCGCTTTGCGATTTTATTAAATTCATTTACACGAAATACAACTCTTTCACTGCATTGAAGAGTTACATGTACACAGCTTTAAGAACTTCATCTTAGTGACTACAGTATGGTAGAATTTGCTGACAAATACAGGAAGCTCTCCGTGAAGAGATCCACAACCCAAGTGGACATTTGGTTTTTGAACAGATGCTTCAATGAACAGGTCATACCTAATTTTGCTAAAATAACTATATTTAGGAACGTCAATTCTAATCTCAAAAAGGAAATGGAACTGAAATTAATTTGAAAAACTATTTGTAAAAATTATGCAAAACTCAATCATATCAATTGTTTAATGAAAAATCTTTACGATAGGATAACAATAGATCTGGATTACATCCAGTTACAAAACCTATTAAATACAGTTCAGGATGAAGTATCTATAAGCAAACAAATAAAGTTTGACAGAGTGAGCAAAAAACTTTCAAATTTAATCAGAGAAAAATTAAATAAATTCATAAAAACAGATACAGTAAATTTTCAGATTTTAACTTTCATGAACGAGTCAAGAACCTCTCTGATGTTGTATTTGAAATTGAGGAGATGGAACTACTGAAACTTGGTTTGAAGCACTACTTAAAACATAATTTTTCGGACAATAACTTACTTGAATTTGCAATAGAAATATACGTTGCTATCGAAAAATCAAAAAAGTTTAATGAAACAGAAAAACATTTTAATTCAATCCTTAAGAAAATTAATGCAACAACTTAATCTTTTCTGAAGCTGATAAAGGAAACTGTTTAGTAATTCTCAATAAACTAGATTATATAAATAAAGTAGAAACCTTTCTATCTGAACACGATTTCAAACCAATAAATTCAAATCCTTTCAATAGTTTCATCAACAAAACAAAAACATACATCAACGTCAGCAATCATCTTTTTAAGAAGTACAAATCACCTTATAACGTAATTTCTAGTAACCCTGTCATGCCACGTTTGTATGGACTTCCAAAGATACATAAAATCAACATTCAAATCAGACCTGTAGTAAGTTTCACTAACAGTCCAGTTTCAACAATAGCAGCTTTCATTTATAATCTTATAAAAGAACTAACAAATTTCAAGCCGAAATAATGAGTAATACTTTGAATTTAGTAACAAAATTAAACAAGTCAAATTTACCCAATGAAATTTATCTCATGATCTCTTTTGACGTCAGTAATCTCTATACTTCAGTTCCCAAATCAGAAACTGTACCTCTAGTAGGTGATATTCTCAGAAATAACCTTGTCGATGAAGACACCGTTACACAAGTTTTAACTTTATTAAATTTCTGCCTTTCTCATGATTTCTTCGTCTTCAACGAGAAATTTTACAGACAACCAGAGGGCTTAGCAATGGGTAGTTGCTTATCTCCATTTCAGGCAGATTTATTCATGAATAATTTAGAAATTACCCACATAGTCAATGATAACAATATTGAAATATTACATTGGTTTAGGTATGTAGACAATTGTCTAGTCTTCATTGAAGGCAATTCAGACACAGCCGAAAACCTTTTAAGAAAAATAAATTCAATCCATCCTAACATTAACTTAAATTAAATTTTCTAGATTTAACCATAAATAAAACTGACAATTTGGAATTTAGCATTTATAGAAAACCAACTCAGACAGATCACGTTATATCAGCTTTCTCCAATCACCCACATCAGCATAAAATGGCGGCTTTTCATTGCTATGTTCATAGACTTCTTAACATTCCAATCTCTTCCATAAACTATAATAAAGAGTTGAACATTATCAAACAAATCGCATACAATAATGGCTACAACCCTAACATTATTAGTAAAGAGGTATTTGTTGAAAATCGCCAGGGAAATCGTTATGCATTTTTAGATCCTTCTCAAAAACTATACAGACCATCATGACATATTGACGCATATCTCTAAAAAATATAAAGCTTAAAAAACAAAACCCTGGACCTTTCTCATTGAACTTATGAAAAACTAATGAAGTCCTCTAAACTTTTTCCGGGTTTTCTGATCAGATTTTTTTTTCGAGTTATTCTTGTGGTTCAAATTTCAAATGGATATCTTCAATCGTTCCGGAGTAATAGATGGTTTCATGTGACACGACAAACAAAAAAAAATTGAAAATTTAAATTTTTTTCCTACACCTATATCAATTTTTTGATGGGGTTCATTTTCTTTCAAATAACGTTTTCTGTATCTCCTCAAATAAAAAAGTTATAGCATTTTTTTCAGTAATTTTTATTAATATCTATAATAATGTTTATAAATATTTCGAGAAAATGAGATATGCTTTTTCATACAGTGACCAACATGAAACCGCTCATATCTCCTAGATAGAGAATTATTTCATCAAGTTACATGAATTTTCAGGAAATCGGTGATCATAACAGAAAATATTTCTTAGGTAGAGATTCTCTTCATTAAATTACATGGTCCATGAATTGTTACGAAATCTTGATTTCATCTGGGACATGAAAAATTTCTGAAGTGAGGCTAAAAAATAAATGTACGTAGGAATTATTTCTGGCATTGCGATTCCGTTCCGAGTAGGAATTTCCAAAGAAAAAAATTACTATAGAATGATATGTGACTAGAGATACTCAGAATATTTCGGGAAAATCGAAGGAACATCTGTAATTTGTTCAAAAATACTCATTAAAACTGTTTTCGTATCAAAATTTCCATCCAGGACATTTTTAGTTTTACTGCTTAAAGTTAGGACAAAGGTTTTTGAAATGCATATGTTTTTGTAAGTATTCTATATAATAATTTCTAGAAATGTTCTATAATCAAACCGCATACTCTAGATGTCTTTCAATATCCTACCCTAAACGTTTTTTTTAAGTCGGTATCTGAGCCCAATGTTAGTCTCTGAATTCCACTCAAACATATTAGTCGCGGAAGGTTAAAATATCTAAACCAAGCATTTTTGAGAAACCAGTGTTGAAAATGGAACATTTATTACTTCAGTTTACAAATATATGTCAAGTGAAAATATTATAATCGTACATACGTTTACTACTCAATTTCGCTTGGGAATAATTATTACTTCTTGGGATAAGGATAAATGAGATATGTTAATAGCTAATTGTGTATTAAGAGCGAAAAGTGATTGATTGTCGCTCGACAAAGAGAGTTACGTGGTAATCTTTGGAGAGCGACAATGACATTTTGTGCTCGAAATACACACATTATTTTTTCTACAAGCGCAGCTCTAGTACAAAAAAAAATTATCGACACTATTCAACTAGGCACATATTACCTATGAGAAAATGAACACTCAGTAGGAATCCGTAATATTGAGCTATCCAAATATCCAATAATTCACATCTCAAACAGATGAAAAAAAGTTAAATAATCGCTTAAAAAAAAAGAAATGAAAATCACGCCGGGAACTGAATCCGGACCGTCAGATTACAACCATCAGACTCTTACCATTGCTCCACCACAGATTCTCAGATGGCTACGACTGTATTGTCTATAATTTCCATCATACAAAAATAGATCTGTTTGCAAACAAAATTACTGGAGAGCGATATTTCCGCACTAGAGCGAAAAGGCTGTCACAAAATGACATTTCAGTCAACTTTGCGTTGAGATCTGAAAGCTTCAAAGGCTATTTTGGTAAACGGTTGTAGAAGAAATAATTTCTCGCATTGAAATGTCAATCAAACAAACCGTTTTCGAGAACACAACAAATATCGAATAGTAGTTTTCTAAAGATAGGTGAATATGTCTTTTGGGTGCAGACTTCGAAACGAGAAAAATCCTAAACCGTTTTTCTCGTCGAAATATCATATTTTTGCCCGAACGACATTATTAGAAATCCGAAAACACACTGCACTAATTACTTGAATTGAGTACTGATAATCGGGATACTTCCTTTAGTCCTTTAGTGCTACAGACTTTCCTAAAAACTCATATCTTTATTTGGGTATTCAATGCACTACTTCCTTTCATAAATGAGGAAGAGTAATATTCATGAATGATAAAGTGGTGTATTTCGCGCCATATTAATATATACCAGGTGCTTAGCGCGACAAATGCAATGTTGTCACTTTTCAAGCAAATATGGGGCGTTAAACTACTGTAGATATGTTGCAAAATCGAGGCGCGCTAAACTTCGGTACTTATATATAAATATATATATAAATATAACTCATTCGTTCTATATCTCAATATTTCGCTAATCTTTATTAGCTTAAATTAATATTTCGCAGCTCCCCTGAACACTAATGAACACAATAGGATTACCGACTCTATGATTGTAAGTGGAACAGTTGTATAATTTTTGGTTTGATTTTTCTAAATTCCTAACATGTTTTTGTAGCTTTTCTCTCCTGAAGAAGCTAATAAAGATTAGCGAAATATTGAGATATAGAACGAATGAGTTTTATTGGTAAACGGACCGCAAACCCGAGAAGTCCCCAGCTGATTTTATATATTGTTACGAACCTGGTAGTAGATAGAAAAATCATGAATCCTTCTGTTTGCCTTCTAGAAATCCATTAGAACGTACTAGAATCATTAAAGTTTATTCGAGAACTTACTATGGAATGTTCTGTTGAAAGTTCTATAGCTTCTAGAATAATGTTATCCTATAAATACGATCAGATTTGCCAAGTTTGGGAAGTTTTTGAGTTTTGTTTACTTTTTAACATTTGACTGTTGTAACGTTACCAAGTGAAGTTTTTGAAGTATTTATTTGAACTGCAAAGTGTCAAATAGTGTTGTCAGTTGTATTATTTTTTCTGTGACAATAAAGGCGAGTTTATAAGTGAGTGTACCACTTATTGAACCTGAAAAACGCAACAATATATATATATATATATATATATATATATATGTTCAGATAGGTTTCCGCGGTCAGATATTTGAAAACTAAAAGTTCGGGTTGAACCGCGTCTAGAATTTGTTGAAATTCGACGTTTCGGCTCCGATTTTGGAGCCATTTTCAAGAACTGAAATAGAAAGAAAATTAATGAAAGGATAATACGTAATTCTACGCTGAGGTCTCAATCTGCCTACTCCTCAGGTATAATTACGTTAGGTTTTTGTGACTTGACGTCGGGGTCTCAATCTGCCTACTCCCCATGTCTCGTCACTGGTTCTCTCTAAGGTCTCAATCTGCCTACTCCTTCGAGAGAACTGAGGAATTGTGGGTTGAGGAACTGTATTTATAGTGGACGTGGCTGTAATGGCCGTGTGCAATGTATTGGCGCGAGGTGAACTATGGGCGGGAACTGAATTGGCGCTAGATGAGCTGTGTGCGGGAACTTGGTTGGCGCTAAGTGAGCTGTGTGCGGGAACTGGGTTGGTGGGTCGTCGCGAGTGTTGAGGCAATTGGGGCGCTTCTCTATCTCAAGGGCTTCTCGGATGATCCTGGTTTGCAGAGTTTTCTCGGTGGAAATTGTTTTTGTGTTTTTGAAGTCTATTTTGTGACCTGTGTCTTCTCGATGTTTATAAAGTGCGGAAGTGGAAGATGCCTGACGCACAGCAAGTTCGTGTTCGTAGACTCTGGAAGTTACTCGTCTGTTAGTCTGGCCAATATAAGTTCTCGGGCAGTCTGAACATGGTATTTCATTTATACCTTGAGAATCGTTTGGTATTGTGTCCTTGGGAGATCTGAGGAATTTGGATATTTGGTTGTTGGCCGTGAATATTGTTTTTATCTCGTGTTTTCTCAAGATATTACTGATTTTGTCTGTCACACCTTTGATGTATAGTAGGAAAGCTTTGTGTGGCTGAATACTCTCTAGTGGATCGTTCGTTTTTGGAGGACGGGTCAGTTGATGGCGAATAGACTTGTCGATTAGCGAATTGTTGTAACCATTTTGGAGTAAGGCTGATTTCAGTTTGTCCAGCTCTTGTGGTCTATTCTGGTTGTCGGTAAGCTGAATTGATCTGTATATCAGGGAGTTCAATACGGAGTTTGTTTGTGCTGGATGGTGATGAGAGTTTGCGTGTAGGTATCGGTTGGTATGGGTCTGTTTCCTGTGTACTGTGTGGGTGAAAGAGTTGTTGGATTTCGTGATGAGAACGTCCAGGAAAGCTAGGGAGTTGTTCATTTCGGTCTCCATTGTGAATTTCATGTTGGGATGGATATCGTTTAGGTGATCTAAGAACGTGTTTAAGATTTCGTAACCATGAGGCCATATGACGAAAATGTCGTCAACGTATCTGAACCAGCAAGTAGGCTTGTGGTCAAATGCTTCTACAGCCCTGGTTTCGAAGTCTTCCATGAAAAGGTTTGCAAGGACTGGAGAAAGGGGGGAACCCATGGGAGCACCTTTCACTTGTTTGTAGTAAGTTCCTTGGAAGAGGAAGTACGTGTTGTTCATACAGTGATTGATGAGGTCCAGGGTGTCTTTTGGAATTCTGTGTTTAGTTTTGAGGATTTCTAGCGTGTCCGTTAGGGGAATGTTTGTGAAGAGGGAGACAACATCGAAGCTCACTAGGATATCGGTGTTCTGGATTCTATAGGATTTGAGAAGGTCTAAGAAGTGGAATGAATTTTTCACTTAGGATGAAGCTTCTTCTGCTCGTGGCTGAAGAGTACTCGCCAGATACTTGGCCAGGTTCTGGGTTGGTGATCCAAAGGCACTAACAATAGGTCGGAGTGGGATATCAGGCTTATGTATTTTTGGAAGTCCGTAGATACGAGGGGGTGCGTGATGACTTCTCTCTAGGGATAGTGGCTTTCTTGGTTTCGGCTGGTAGTTTAGAATTATTGATCAGATTCTTGGTCTTCTTTTCGAAGTAGGTTGTCGGGTCTCGTTGGGTGATCTGATACTCGGATGAGTTTAACAGTGTGCTCATTTTGTCTACATAATCTGAGGTATTCAGAACTACCGTGGCGTTGCCTTTGTCTGCTGGGAGAATGATTATGTCAGGGTTGTTGTGGAGGTTTCTGAGGCAATGTTTTTCGGCAGGTGTTATGTTGGATGGAGGGAGTTTTGCTCTCCTAAGTGTGGTGGCAATATCTTGTCTGGTTTCTTCAGCTGTGTTTTCTGGTAGATGGGTTATAGCGCTTTCTATTTGTGTAATGATGGTTTCTGTTGGGATTCTGTTTGGTGTGATGGAATAATTGAATCCTCTTGATAGTAGTGCAAGGCTAGTTTGATCTAGTGGTGTGTCGGAGAAGTTGTGTACTAATACAGGTGATGCGGCTGGAACCAAGGGTGTGATGGTATTCGTTAACAATGCACAAAGTTTGATTTTCTGTGTTTCTGTTTTCTTATTGCTGATGTGATCTGCTTTGTCTTGAGATATCCTGGTCAAAGTGTCCCAGATGACTGGATGGATATCTACGGTGGATAATTTGCCAAAACATTTGTAGAGTGAGGTGTTGGTGATGTCCAAATTACGTCTGATGTCGTGAAGTGTTTTTCGAATGAGTGCTTGGCTG
This sequence comes from Chrysolina americana, assembly GCA_958502065.1. NCBI lineage: Eukaryota > Metazoa > Arthropoda > Insecta > Coleoptera > Chrysomelidae > Chrysolina > Chrysolina americana. The sequence continues at coordinate 38,670,690 of OY293420.1, forward strand.
GCTCTATTGAGAATACGCTGGGCTGACGATGAGGTATCATGATGTTTCAACCGGAAGGCTTTGGGAATGACTCTGTGGTCTCTGCATGATTTGAGGAACGTGAGGTCGCACAGGAGTTTGGATCTTCGGATAAGGAGTGATGAATAGTTTTTCGTGAGATGGAGAATATCCTCCCCGTAGAGGCGTGAAATGTGTTCAGATAGGTTTCCGCGGTCAGATATTTGAAAACTAAAAGTTCGGGTTGAACCGCGTCTAGAATTTGTAGAAATTCGACGTTTCGGCTCCGATTTTGGAGCCATTTTCAAGAACTGAAATAGAAAGAAAATTAATGAAAGGATAATACGTAATTCTACGCTAAGGTCTCAATCTGCCTACTCCTCAGGTATAATTACGTTAGGTTTTTGTGACTTGACGTCGGGGTCTCAATCTGCCTACTCCCCATGTCTCGTCACTGGTTCTCTCTAAGTTCCCAATCTGCCTACTCCTTCGAGAGAACTGAGGAATTGTGGGTTGAGGAACTGTATTTATAGTGGACGTGGCTGTAATGGCCGTGTGCAATGTATTGGCGCGAGGTGAACTATGGGCGGGAACTGAATTGGCGCTAGATGAGCTGTGTGCGGGAACTTGGTTGGCGCTAAGTGAGCTGTGTGCGGGAACTGGGTTGGTGGGAAATGAGTTTATGCGTGCAATGAGAGGCTTCCAGGTATTGGGAAGTCTACGTCCGTCGTCGCGAGTGTTGAGGCAATTGGGGCGCTTCTCTATCTCAAGGGCTCCTCGGATGATCCTGGTTTGCAGAGTTTTCTCGGTGGAAATTGTTTTTGTGTTTTTGAAGTCTATTTTGTGACCTGTGTCTTCTCGATGTTTATAAAGTGCGGAAGTGGAAGATGCCTGACGCACAGCAAGTTCGTGTTCGTAGACTCTGGAAGTTACTCGTCTGTTAGTCTGGCCAATATAAGTTCTCGGGCAGTCTGAACATGGTATTTCATATATACCTTGAGAATCGTTTGGTATTGTGTCCTTGGGAGATCTGAGGAATTTGGATATTTGGTTGTTGGCCGTGAATATTGTTTTTATCTCGTGTTTTCTCAAGATATTACTGATTTTGTCTGTCACACCTTTGATGTATGGTAGGAAAGCTTTGTGTGGCTGAATACTCTCTAGTGGATCGTTATTTTTTGGAGGACGGGTCAGTTGATGGCGGATAGACTTGTCGATTAGCGAATTGTTGTAACCATTTTGGAGTAAGGCTGATTTCAGTTTGTCCAGCTCTTGTGGTCTATTCTGGTTGTCGGAAGCTGAATTGATCTGTATATCAGGGAGTTCAATACGGAGTTTGTTTGTGCTGGATGGTGATGAGAGTTTGCGTGTGGGTATCGGTTGGTGTGGGTCTGTTTCCTGTGTACTGTGTGGGTGAAAGAGTTGTTGGATTTCGTGATGAGAACGTCCAGGAAAGCTAGGGAGTTGTTCATTTCGGTCTCCATTGTGAATTTTATGTTGGGATGGATATCGTTTAGGTGATCTAAGAACGTGTTTAAGATTTCGTAACCATGAGGCCATATGACGAAAATGTCGTCAACGTATCTGAACCAGCAAGTAGGCTTGTGGTCAAATGCTTCTACAGCCCTGGTTTCGAAGTCTTCCATGAAAAAGTTTGCAAGGACTGGAGAAAGGGGGGAACCCATGGGAGCACCTTTCACTTGTTTGTAGTAAGTTCCTTGGAAGAGGAAGTACGTGTTGTTCATACAGTGATTGATGAGGTCCAGGGTGTCTTTTGGAATTCTGTGTTTAGTTTTGAGGATTTCTAGCATGTCCGTTAGGGGAATGTTTGTGAAGAGGGAGACAACATCGAAGCTCACTAGGATATCGGTGTTCTGGATTCTATAGGATTTGAGAAGGTCTAAGAAGTGGAATGAATTTTTCACGTAGGATGAAGCTTCTTCTGCTCGTGGCTGAAGAGTACTCGCCAGATACTTGGCCAGGTTCTGGGTTGGTGATCCAAAGGCACTAACAATAGGTCGGAGTGGGATATCAGGCTTATGTAATTTTGGAAGTCCGTAGATACGAGGGGGTGCGTGATGACTTCTCTCTAGGGATAGTGGCTTTCTTGGTTTCGGCTGGTAGTTTAGAATTATTGATCAGATTTTTGGTCTCCTTTTCGAGGTAGGTTGTCGGGTCTCGTTGGGTGATCTGATACTCGGATGAGTTTAACAGTGTGCTCATTTTGTCTACATAATCTGAGGTATTCGGAACTACCGTGGCGTTGCCTTTGTCTGCTGGTAGTATGATTATGTCAGGGTTGTTGTGGAGGATTCTGAGGCAATGTTTTTCGGCAGGTGTTATGTTGGATTGAGGGAGTTTTGCTCTCCTAAGTGTGGTGGCAATATCTTGTCTGGTTTCTTCAGCTGTGTTTTCTGGTAGATGGGTTATAGCGCATTCTATTTGTGTAATGATGGTTTCTGTTGGGATTCTGTTTGGTGTGATGGAATAATTGAATCCTCTTGATAGTAGTGCAAGGCTAGTTTGATCTAGTGGTGTGTCGGAGAAGTTGTGTACTAATACAGGTGATGCGGCTGGGACCAAGGGTGTGATGGTATTCGTTAACAATGCACAAAGTTTGTTTTTCTGTGTTTCTGTTTTCTTATTGCTGTTGTGATCTGCTTTGTCTTGAGGTATCCTGGTCAAAGTGTCCCAGATGACTGGATGGATATCTACGGTGGATAATTTGCCAAAACATTCATCCATCCAGTCATCTGGGACACTTTGACCAGGATATCTCAAGACAAAGCAGATCACATCAGCAATAAGAAAACAGAAACACAGAAAAACAAACTTTGTGCAATGTTAACGAATACCATCACACCCTTGGTCCCAGCCGCATCACCTGTATTAGTACACAACTTCTCCGACACACCACTAGATCAAACTAGCCTTGCATTACTATCAAGAGGATTCAATTATTCCATCACACCAAACAGAATCCCAACAGAAACCATCATTACACAAATAGAATGCGCTATAACCCATCTACCAGAAAACACAGCTGAAGAAACCAGACAAGATATTGCCACCACATTTAGGAGAGCAAAACTCCCTCAATCCAACATAACACCTGCCGAAAAACATTGCCTCAGAATCCTCCACAATAACCCTGACATAATCATTCTCCCAGCAGACAAAGGCAACGCCACGGTAGTTCTGAATACCTCAGATTATGTAGACAAAATGAGCACACTGTTGAACTCATCCGAGTATCAGATTACCCAACGAGACCCGACAACCTACCTCGAAAAGAAGACCAAAAATCTGATCAATAATTCTAAACTACCAGCCGAAACCAAGAAAGCCACTATCCCTAGAGAGTAGTCATCACGCACCCCTCGTATCTACGGACTGCCAAAAATACACAAGCCTGATATCCCACTCCGACCTATTGTCAGTGCCTTTGGATCACCAACCCAGAACCTGGCCAAGTATCTGGCGAGTACTCTTCAGCCACGAGCAGAAGAAGCTTCATCCTACGTGAAAAATTCATTCCACTTCTTAGACCTTCTCAAATCCTATAAAATCCAGAACACTGATATCCTAGTGAGCTTCGATGTTGTCTCCCTCTTCACAAACATTCCCCTAACGGACACGCTAGAAATCCTTAAAACTAAACACAGAATTCCAAAAGACACCCTGGACCTCATCAGTCACTGTATGAACAACACGTACTTCCTCTTCCAAGGAACTTACTACAAACAAGTGAAAGGTGCTCCCATGGGTTCCCCCCTTTCTCCAGTCCTTGCAAACCTTTTCATGGAAGACTTCGAAACTAGGGCTGTAGAAGCATTTGACCACAAGCCTACTTGCTGGTTCAGATACGTTGACGACATTTTCGTCATATGGCCTCATGGTTACGAAATCTTAAACACGTTCTTAGATCACCTAAACGATATCCATCCCAACATGAAATTCACAATGGAGACCGAAATGAACAACTCCCTAGCTTTCCTGGACGTTCTCATCACGAAATCCAACAACTCTTTCACCCACACAGTACACAGGAAACAGACCCACACCAACCGATACCTACACGCAAACTCTCATCACCATCCAGCACAAACAAACTCCGTATTGAACTCCCTGATATACAGATCAATTCAGCTTACCGACAACCAGAATAGACCACAAGAGCTGGACAAACTGAAATCAGCCTTACTCCAAAATGGTTACAACAATTCGCTAATCGACAAGTCTATCCGCCATCAACTGACCCGTCCTCCAAAAACGAACGATCCACTAGAGAGTATTCAGCCACACAAAGCTTTCCTACCATACATCAAAGGTGTGACAGACAAAATCAGTAATATCTTGAGAAAACACGAGATAAAAACAATATTCACGGCCAACAACCAAATATCCAAATTCCTCAGATCTCCCAAGGACACAATACCAAACGATTCTCAAGGTATATATGAAATACCATGTTCAGACTGCCCGAGAACTTATATTGGCCAGACTAATAGACGAGTAACTTCCAGAGTCTACGAACACGAACTTGCTGTGCCTCAGGCATCTTCCACTTCCGCACTTTATAAACATCGAGAAGACACAGGTCACAAAATAGACTTCCAAAACACAAAAACAATTTCCACCGAGAAAACTCTGCAAACCAGGATCATCCGAGAAGCCCTTGAGATAGAGAAGCGCCCCAATTGCCTCAACACTCGCGACGACGGACGTAGACTTCCCAATACCTGGAAGCCTCTCATTGCACGCATAAACTCATTTCCCACCAACCTAGTTCCCGCACACAGCTCACTTAGCGCCAACCAAGTTCCCGCACACAGCTCATCTAGCGCCAATTCAGTTCCCGCCCATAGTTCACCTCGCGCCAATACATTGCACACGGCCATTACAGCCACGTCCACTATAAATACAGTTCCTCAACCCACAATTCCTCAGTTCTATCGAAGGAGTAGGCAGATTGAGACCTTAGAGAGAACCAGTGACGAGACATGGGGAGTAGGCAGATTGAGACCCCGACGTCAAGTCACAAAAACCTAACGTAATTATACCTGAGGAGTAGGCAGATTGAGACCTCAGCGTAGAATTACGTTTTAACCTTTCATTAATTTTCTTTCTATTTCAGTTCTTGAAAATGGCTCCAAAATCGGAGCCGAAACGTCGAATTTCAACAAATTCTAGACGCGGTTCAACCCGAACTTTTAGTTTTCATATATATATATATATATACATATTGTTGCGTTTTTCAGGTTCAATAAGTGGTACACTCACTTATAAACTCGCCTTTATTGTCACAGAACAAATAATACAACTGACAACACTATTTGACACTTTGCAGTTCAAATAAATACTTCAAAAACTTCACTTGGTAACGTTACAACAGTCAAATGTTAAAAAGTAAACAAAACTCAAAAACTTCCCAAACTTGGCAAATCTGATCGTATTTATAGGATAACATTATTCTAGAAGCTATAGAACTTTCAACAGAACATTCCATAGTAAGTTCTCGAATAAACTTTAATGATTCTAGTACGTTCTAATGGATTTCTAGAAGGCAAACAGAAGGATTCATGATTTTTCTATCTACTACCAGGTTCGTAACAATATATAAAATCAGCTGGGGACTTCTCGGGTTTGCGGTCTGTTTACCAATAAAACTCATTCGTTCTATATCTCAATATTTCGCTAATCTTTATTAGCTTCTTCAGGAGAGAAAAGCTACAAAAACATGTTAGGAATTTAGAAAAATCAAACCAAAAATTATACAACTGTTCCACTTACAATCATAGAGTCGGTAATCCTATTGTGTTCATTAGTGTTCTGGGGAGCTGCGAAATATTAATTTAAGCTAATAAAGATTAGCGAAATATTGAGATATAGAACGAATGAGTTATATTTATATATATATTTATATATAAGTACCGGAGTTTAGCGCGCCTCGATTTTGCAACATATCTACAGTAGTTTAACGCCCCAAATTTGCTTGAAAAGTGGCAACATTGCATTTGTCGCGCTAAGCACCTGGTATATATTAATATGGCGCGAAATACACCACTTTATCATTTATGAATATTACTCTTCCTCATTTATGAAAGGAAGTAGTGCATTGAATACCCAAATAAAGAAATGAGTTTTTAGGAAAGTCTGTAGCACTAAAGGACTAAAGGAAGTATCCCGATTATCAGTACTCAATTCAAGTAATTAGTGCAGTGTGTTTTCGGATTTCTAATAATGTCGTTCGGGCAAAAATATGATATTTCGACGAGAAAAACGGTTTAGGATTTTTCTCGTTTCGAAGTCTGCACCCAAAAGACATATTCACCTATCTTTAGAAAACTACTATTCGATATTTGTTGTGTTCTCGAAAACGGTTTGTTTGATTGACATTTCAATGCGAGAAATTATTTCTTCTACAACCGTTTACCAAAATAGCCTTTGAAGCTTTCAGATCTCAACGCAAAGTTGACTGAAATGTCATTTTGTGACAGCCTTTTCGCTCTAGTGCGGAAATATCGCTCTCCAGTAATTTTGTTTGCAAACAGACCTATTTTTGTATGATGGAAATTATAGACAATACAGTCGTAGCCATCTGAGAATCTGTGGTGGAGCAATGGTAAGAGTCTGATGGTTGTAATCTGACGGTCCGGATTCAGTTCCCGGCGTGATTTTCATTTCTTTTTTTTTAAGCGATTATTTAACTTTTTTTCATCTGTTTGAGATGTGAATTATTGGATATTTGGATAGCTCAATATTACGGATTGCTACTGAGTGTTCATTTTCTCATAGGTAATATGTGCCTAGTTGAATAGTGTCGATAATTTTTTTTTGTACTAGAGCTGCGCTTGTAGAAAAAATAATGTGTGTATTTCGAGCACAAAATGTCATTGTCGCTCTCCAAAGATTACCACGTAACTCTCTTTGTCGAGCGACAATCAATCACTTTTCGCTCTTAATACACAATTAGCTATTAACATATCTCATTTATCCTTATCCCAAGAAGTAATAATTATTCCCAAGCGAAATTGAGTAGTAAACGTATGTACGATTATAATATTTTCACTTGACATATATTTGTAAACTGAAGTAATAAATGTTCCATTTTCAACACTGGTTTCTCAAAAATGCTTGGTTTAGATATTTTAACCTTCCGCGACTAATATGTTTGAGTGGAATTCAGAGACTAACATTGGGCTCAGATACCGACTTAAAAAAAACGTTTAGGGTAGGATATTGAAAGACATCTAGAGTATGCGGTTTGATTATAGAACATTTCTAGAAATTATTATATAGAATACTTACAAAAACATATGCATTTCAAAAACCTTTGTCCTAACTTTAAGCAGTAAAACTAAAAATGTCCTGGATGGAAATTTTGATACGAAAACAGTTTTAATGAGTATTTTTGAACAAATTACAGATGTTCCTTCGATTTTCCCGAAATATTCTGAGTATCTCTAGTCACATATCATTCTATAGTAATTTTTTTCTTTGGAAATAATTCCTACGTACATTTATTTTTTAGCCTCACTTCAGAAATTTTTCATGTCCCAGATGAAATCAAGATTTCGTAACAATTCATGGACCACGTAATTTAATGAAGAGAATCTCTACCTAAGAAATATTTTCTGTTATGATCACCGATTTCCTGAAAATTCATGTAACTTGATGAAATAATTCTCTATCTAGGAGATATGAGCGTTTTCATGTTGGTCACTGTATGAAAAAGCATATCTCATTTTCTCGAAACTTTATATGAAAATCAACGACTGCAGTATCGTTATATTCGCTAACATAAAAATTAGGATGATAATCGTTTCAGAATTTCCAAGGAGAGAGCTTCGTTTATTCAATATTCATTGTGTTTTCGAAACTGCCAATCTGAAAGGAATTTAAATGCCAGAAATTATTTCTACCTGTTCGTGATGAAGTGGACAAATCAAAGAGAGAAATTGAAGTAACAGCTTTACTATTTTGATCATCAAATTCAAAAAAATTCACAAATCTAATGTTTTTTGATAATAGTAATTTACTATAATTGGTCTTGTTCCAAAATTCTCAACTAGAAAGAAAGGAACGATCCATTTATGCTGATCACTGTTTGAAAGCTCTTGTTTTTCATTTTCCCTGAGAATATCTTCGTGATTTCATACCGAAAGTAACTTCAACTGCAGATTGGCCTTCAAGAATATCATGTCCAAGTATAACATCGGCACAGATATCTTTTATAACCAATAGCTTTGCACGTGTATAAGAATCATTTTCCAGTTCGAGGTTTACTATACAACTTTCATCAGCTTGTGACACATGAGCTGAAGTCACCATATTGATCCTTTCATTTGATGGTATTCTTTGAGCCTGACAATGATCAACGGGACAGTTATCAATTAAATTTCTAGAACTTCCAGTATCAATAAGTCCTATAGCTTTCACTCCATTGACTGTCGTGGGAACGGTGGCTCTGCTAAGACATATACAGGCGGTGAAGCAGATAAAATATATTTGAGATTTTCCGTGCTCACTACTGTGGTTCTAGACTGAAATCTTCTACTTTGACAAACATTAGCGTAATGGCTCCTTCTGTTTCAGTTTTGACAGATTTCGTTCGTAGCTGAACATTTATTTCCAGGATGTCGGGGATGCCTACAGAAATAGTTATTTGTTTTACTAGGCATAAAAGCACAAGATTTAATGCCGCGGCTAGTGTTTCATAGCCGAGCGTAGCGAGGCTATCGTGGTACCTGCCGCCAGAAGGCACCCCTGAAGAATAAATAATAATAATAATATTTATAAACATTATTATAGATATTAATAAAAATCACTGAAAAAAATGCTATAACTTTTTTATTTGAGGAGATACAGAAAACGTTATTTGAAAGAAAATGAACCCCATCAAAAAATTGATATAGGTGTAGGAAAAAAATTTAAATTTTCAATTTTTTTTTGTTTGTCGTGTCACATGAAACCATCTATTACTCCGGAACGATTGAAGATATCCATTTGAAATTTGAACCACATGAATAACTCGAAAAAAAATTCTGATCAGAAAACCCGGAAAAATTTTAGAGGACTTCATTAGTTTTTCATAAGTTCAATGAGAAAGGTCCAGGGTTTTGTTTTTTAAGCTTTATATTTTTTAGAGATATGCGTCAATATGTCATGATGGTCTGTATAGTTTTTGAGAAGGATCTAAAAATGCATAACGATTTCCCGGGCGATTTTCAACAAATACCTCTTTACGAAATCTACCTACCCTTCAAATTTGATTTTCTAGGATTCGTTAACAGAGCGGTGAAAAAATAAAATCGCAAAAAAACCCAGGACTCGGCAACTTTTTTTGTTAAGCATCAAAATCTGAAAAACTAAACGAGATATCGAAAACTTTGTACGAACAATTTCATTGCACTCAATCAGTACTACAAAAATGAATGAATTTTTGTCATATTTCGAGAAAAAAAAATAAAATTTGTACTTTCTTTCTAAAATCGCCAAAAACTTGAAAACCAAACAAGATATCGAAATATTTTTCACGAATGGTTTTGATGTCTCAAACATGTCTACAAAAAATCTATATGAATGTTTACCGTAATAACAATAGTTCAGGAGTTGTATCGAAAAACGTAAAAATCGGACTCGAATTTTTTTTTGAAAACACCACAAAAACTCAAAATTCTCAAAACCCAAACAAGATATCGAAAAACTTCATACAACCATTCTTATTGTTGCTAAATAGTTATACAAAAAATCTAGAAAATATTCAATAAAGGCATTCCAATTTTGAGTCACAGAATAAGTATAGAAATTGCCAGGAGTGCACTGAGTCACATAATTATTGCAAAACTGTTCACAACATTAGCGCTTTCTGGCGGGTATTTATCTTCCATTTAGTCTTCTGGCAATTTTTTTTTCTCTACTTACTTGTATAACCTCTGATTATTCTGCAAATTTTCAGTCCTGCACCTTATGACTTAGTTAACGTAAAAAATGCATATTTATCCATCTACCCTCGCGTTTTTCTTCCGGTGTGCCTTCTGGCTATGTCGATTTTTCAACCGAACTTGTAAATGCTAAAATTTACCTTGCACCGAGTCACCCGTACTCTACGTAGCCAGTTAGATCATTACCTTGTAGCTTTCAGAATGTGACGATGCCATATCGCAAGAGTTTCTGAAGGTGTACGTGAAATCAATGCTGAATTGGATAGGATTTCATTTGAACTAGGGTCTTGTTCACGAACATAATGAAAGTCACCTATACGATTTGCGACAATTTTCACATTTCCATCAGTTTCAAGAACTAGTGCATTGTCTTTTTGAAATAAAACATCAAAACAAATTCATTCGCAATTCTGGTACGTGCAAAGTATTATTCAATGCAATATCTCCCGTTTCATCAAATACATCTGCAGTAAACGAAACTGTTCCTTTCGCAATGATTTCTGTTGACACATTTGTTACGAGATTGAGTTTATCGTCGTTTGTATAACAAATATCAGATTTTTTTTAGTTTGTTACACAAATGCGGAGTTGCGCCACTGGCAATGTACCATTTTTGTTTTTAATCCGGTGGATTGACTTGAAAAGCATTTGACACACTTAGGGCCGGTCTTTTTACGTATAGATAAGTCCCAGATAACTCTATCTATCAGATAAGGATATGTAAACCTGTGAAGTTTATCCGGTAGATAGTTATCATCAGAGACTTTATTGTGAGGTGAAAAGACCAGCCCTTAAAGGCACATTTTCAACACATTGAGCAGAAGGTTGGACATTTTGACGTCTCCGTTTACATTCCGAAGATTTATGGCAAAATTTCCACACCGAAAACAACAATACTTGAATGGATTTGTATAATTCGTATTCAAATCTTGACTAGTTTCAGCTTTTTCATTTTGGGTTCCTGTTTGTGTATTATTCTTCCGAGCGTCACTCTGGGTAGTTCATACCTTGACTTTATTGCACATCGAAAATTCTCAAAGCTGATTGGCAAACTGTATCATAACATAATAGCCAGCAAGTCAGGGTTTATTTACACTTTCGTTTAATTCAATTCATCCACTTCATCGAAAAATTTGTTTATGAATTCTTGCACATCATCGTTTTCCAACATACGTTGCAGGGTAAGCTGTTTGAGAAGTGTAGCTTTTCTAGCAAGACCTTTTGATTGATAAATACTCTCCAATATTTGCCAGACATCGCGCGAAGAAGCGCAACCCTTAATTTACTTTAATTCTGCGGGGTTGACCGACAGTATTATATTCGATTTATCTTTGTTATCGTTCCTCTTCCATGTTTCCAACTCCTTTTCAGATTCATTATCATTCACCACCAGTAATGGTTTTGGACCACTCACGTACGCCCATGCGTCGTTTGTTACCAGCAAAGCCTTATCTGCATCTTCCATGTATCATAGTTTTCATTTCTGAGAGGTTCAATTCTAGGCACACTTGAAAGACTCATAGTGAACAGTAGTAATGACACACAATCGATGTAAAATTTTGCGAACTCACTGTTTCTTACACTCCTGGTATTTCTGCGCACATAACATGTTGACCAGAGTATCCGGACTATGACACAGAACGGGAGCAAACGACTTATGGAATCGACTGAGTTTTGAAGTACAATAAAACTTTACAAAACAAAGGATACAGATTTATGTGTTTATCTGTCAAAATATTGTTAGCAACTGACAACTGCATGAAGTCATAGTCCAGGGCGTTTTCTTCATATCTAACATATTATGCCGGTATTTCACTTGGCGTAGAGTGTGTATTCGATGTATTTGACCAAAAACGGCGATGTGTGAAGGAGCCATTCGGTACATTCGCCTTATTTGTTCAAACAAGGTAAAAAACGAAAACATGCAAAAATCAAACTCGTCCTGATTTGCATTTTTCTTGGGTTAGATGCGTAACTCGAAGAACATTTTTGATGAATCAATTTATTCGTTTCAAAGGCCAGTAGAACATCGTGTGAATGGATGGTCTGCTTTAATCTATGTCGCGCTATACACCATTCGCTTCTGTGAATGTCGCTTCTAAACACCTGTCGGTAAATATAAACACATACACATACTATGGTCTGCTTCAATCTATGTCGCGCTATACACCATTCGCTTCTATGAATGTCGCTCTAAACACCTGTGGATAAATATAAACACATACACATGCATTGATATGAGTATCAATGATCATCATCTCCCACGCTAGGTGCACCCTAAAAGATTTTTGATGTACTAGTTATTTGTTTCAAAGCCAGTAGACTGGTTACTACAAATCCGCAGTTGACATTTCAGCAGCATTGTTGAACCTTACTGTTTCAATCGATATTGAAATACATCGTCCGGGAGCCAGCAACATTTTTCAACGTCTTATTTGATAAATCTTGGTCATCTTTTTATCTGTCGTAATAATATAGCTTATCAACAAATTCCACTCCTGCCACCTCAATCACGGACAACGCTCATTAGCAGCTTATCAATGTTGTTTAAAAAAACGAGTACATGACAAATATGATTAAAGTTGAAACTTCACCTATCGTGACATATGACATATCAGTTAGAAAAAAAAATATCTCCTGCCACCTGTATCGTAGAAATATGTACTCCTGCCATGGACCTAATGATGTGAAAAAGATTAAAGAACTGACTTATATGATAAATGCTGATTCTTTTTACCGATAGTTCATTAATAATGAAGACAGAAAAAGTTAAATTTTGGTAAATATGCATCACAACCGTGAGTTTCTCCAAGAATCATCTCTGGACATCCAGTGATAACGTACAAGAAAAATTAATTTTTTTGGCTATTGAACAACACTAGATGCAAATTATCAAGTTCTGAAGTTGACTAAAGACATACATTCCAATTTTCATAAAGCCCAAAAAATCCAATCATAATTTGACTGATTAAATTTTCTAACCTGTCTTGGGAAAACAGAGATTTGAATAAAAATTCAGGAAATATTCGTGTAAATTCAAAATGGCCTCTGTGGATAGAATAACCCCCGTCTGAATCGGTTTCCAGTAACCCTTGCCCCCAATTTTGATATTTTTGAACAGGAACGGCACATTATGTAAAAATTCAATATAATTTTGGTATTCCTCACATTTAATTTTGCTGATATCTGAAGTTTTATTTCGGGATGCCAGGACTTCTTTCCATTTACTTGCTGTTTCGATAAACCAAAGAGATTTTGCTAATATTCCTGAAGACTCTTCTTTTCGATACTCTAAATGTGGGAATTTAGAACATGCGTCGCTAATGATACTCTCAGTTTATTGAAATGATTAGATTAAGAACATCATGTACCTGTTAATTTAGGAGCTAATTCAATGTCCCAATTTTCTTGAAGATCACTTAGGTTAATCAATTTTTTTACGAAACAATTGGGAATAATGAATCTTTTTTTATTTATTGCAGTTGGACTGGATCCTCGGGAAAATGGTTTAAATCATTAGAATTACTCTTACGATTCTGTAACGAAAACATTTATGGTTTGAATATATTTCGTTGACAAATTTAGTTCAGTTGACAAATATTCGATTGTGAAAAATACTGGCGCAGTTGGGTAACGTAAATTTCAAATCATATTCTTGCATATTCCCTCCGTAACGATACGCCCTTGTGCTCATTCAGCTTCAGAAGGCAGAAAACGCACTTTTTTTATATCCTGTCAACGAGTGTCTCGACTCTGATATACGATCTAATGTCAAATTGCATACAGGGACTTTAACACGAGGAAATGACCAGCAACCAGATAAGCGATAGTGAGAATTCTGACGAAGAAGATTTAGCGTGACACGATCTATCAATAATGATTTCTGTTTGTCAATTGTTTAAATCAATATTTCCATACTGGTAAATTGTTTTATACCTATCAATATTTTTATAATGTTTTTTAAAATTTTTAAAATCATTTATCGAAAAAAATTTGAGAAATTGGATGAAAATATTTTTTGGGATGTCTTCAGAGTCGTTCTTGTACTGTGTGTCAGTTATCCAACAACAACTTCACAACCTCCTGCCGAAGCAAGGTTCCGACAAATAGCTGGCATTATACGTTTTTCTGCCTTCTCAGGCAATAAACTACCGGGAAAAAAAGTCAGCTTCAACATTTGAGTAATTTTTTTTACATCATTAGTTTCATGGCAGGAGTATATCGTTCTACGATACAGGTGGCAGGTGATTTTTTTTTCTAACTGACATATCATTAAACGATACGTAGTTTCAGCTTTTATCGTGTTTGTTATTTACTCGTTTTTTTAACAACATTGATGCGCTGATAAACGTTGTCCCGCTGATGCGCCGGCATGAGTTGATTTCGTTTCAAGAAGGCGTTAATATGACACGAAAATAATGAAATTTTTCTTTACCAAATGTGTCAAAAAAGAAATGTCGCTGGCTCCCGGGCTAACACACTGAACTACAGATACAGTGGCGTACTAGATAATTTATTGTTTGATAAGAAATTCTATTACTTTGTGTAAAACGAGCAATATGGTATCATTGAGTCAATAATACTTGATAATAAAAGGTTTTACTCTATCATTAAGTTGTATAATATTGTCTACCATAATTCACTACAAATGTAATAAATGCAGTATTTTATATTGAATGATATAGTGGTTTTATACTAATTATATTATATTATTATATACTACCTTGCAAACTACCTGGCCAATGAAAGTTTGTCCAAATTTCAAAGTTGATGCGTTCATCTGAGTGATGTTTTCCAACAATTGTAACAAAAAATAAATAAAAATCAGTGCCATTTTGGTGGAGGTAGTTTCGCAGGGCAGCATAGAATAAATGATGCAAGTTTTTAAATATTTTAGCTGTAAATTATAATATAATTTACAAATGCAACTATAAATTACGTAGCTTCACGAATGGCACTTACAATAAACCAAGCTTAAATTCAAAATACTAAAAATTATACCTCATGAAGTAAAATTCAGTTTCTCGTGCTCATATGTTGACGCACCTTCTATTACATACTGTTACGAGATACAAAACTCCCAAAACTATTGTTTTTTGATAATAGTAATTTACCGTAATATGACCGTAACGAAGGTATTCACCCATCTCATCTAACCTGGATTTCGTTATTTTACCTTTTACCTTCTTATAGTGTGACACACTTAAGATGAAGACACCCCTGTATTTCAGTCATTTGTGAACGCACAGATTTGATTTTTTTACAGACGTAGACCTTCGAGACTATTAGACTATTAGACCTTGTGAGACTATTAGGCAAGTCCGCCATGAAATAGGTTCCTCGTCTCGCAAAATAAATGTAGTCTTGGTCTTGGTATTGGTCATGATGTTTCAAGAACTAGGCGAGACTGGCTTAGTCTTGGACTTGGTTTTGCTAGTCTTGGTCTTGACAGTCTTGGTGTTTGATAAAAATGCGTCTAGAAATTTAAATTATGCAATTCAATTGTGCAACAGTTTATATGCATATAATAAATATTTCATATTTCTCAGTCTTTAACAATTGTCATTTTGTACTGGTAAAGTAAGTGAAATGAATGTCTCATTTCACCATAAGACTATAATTTTCAAGAAATCTTAACTAAAGGTTAAATTAGACCCACACAACACACAGGCCGACACCCGACGGGCCAGAAACAATGTTCAAAAGGGGAGGAATGTTAATTCGGATTTCATTGACCATTCTACAATAAATTATTATGTGATGAGCAGTAAGATGCAGTTGTGGCAGAGGGGTGGAATGGGAATTCCGAAGAAATTCCAATACTTATTATATTATGTAAGGGTGGGAATATATCACATAGCTGACCAAATATATTAGTTCTAATTTAATATTTTTATTTAGTATCAAATTCTGGTCGGTGCACCGGGCAAGTTTTGTAAAATGTCGAAAAAAATTAGTAGTTATTTAGGTATAAGTGATACCGAAAATAGTGGCAAAAAGCCTGAAAAAACAATTGACATTGATGCGGATAGTGACTTTATTAGGATGGACGATGGCGCGGGGATATCTGTAGGAATTAAAAAATCTGGTTATCCAAAGTATTTCAAATATAATAAACAGGGAGAGCAAACAGCCGTGTTTACTTTGCGAGCAGAAAATAATTGGAAAAGTTTTGAAAATGAAAAATGGTAGTACATCAGGTCTGAAAAACCATTTATTGGCAATGCATAATATACAATAGTGGATTTAAGTTCATTATTTTTCTTTCGAGACCAAGACCAAGACTCCTGGGAGATGGTCTTGGCCTCGTAAGTCAAGTCTTGGTCTTGGACTTGGTCCTGTATCAAGTCTTGGACTCGCGAAGCCCTATAAGTACATATTCCAAAAATTAGGGAGTGGCCAATAATAATAGAAAGAGAATTGAAAAATTTATCAGAATTGAGAGCGGGCCAGTTGAAAAAGACAATTTCTGAAACTGACTTCCAATATTAGTGTTTATTTCATTTCCTGTTCGAATTCGTTTCAAGAAGTAGTTTTTCATCAATTGCCATTTAATTTGGATCGATTTTATCATATGTGTGGCTTCTTGGTAACAAATATTAATCAAAATTTGGATTTTTTCATAATGAATATGAGGTGTTTTATACTTGGGCATTCCTACATTATGACGATTTCATTGTTTTCGTAGCTTCTTATTCAGAACCAATAATTGAAATTCAAAATTCGAAATTTGCGATAAAATTTGGTAGGTAGGGTCAATATCAATTTCTAAGCAACTTTTTTGAATAACTTTTTTCGGTATCTCCAACGCGAAGCAAAATATCGAGTATTTGGGCTTTTCGCGGGATCGCAGTTGGCTGAGTATTGCGAAAAGTGTAGCTCATGAAGGCCTAGATCTGTACCAAAAATCAAATCTCTGCTCTCAAAAATGACTAGAATACAAGCTGACAGTACATTCACTATTTTCACGAAAACGATTTCTGGGAAATTAAAAAATCAGTCGATTCAGTATCTACCATTTGCGAAAATAAATATTTTCTATTAGAACCTCTGCACAATATTTCATTCCAGATAATGGTATTGAAATGAGTCACCATGAATATTGTTACAAAATACCCAACCTACACAACTGCCCAATCAGAAACCACGTTTTTCGTAACAATATTTTCGGAATCGAAAAAAAAATTAAGAATACAGGTCGGTTGCATCGAAATATCCACCCCTGCATCATATAGAAAACTGCGATACCTTGTCATAATTCCCAATCAATCCATTTTCCACTCAAACTGTTGAGAGAAAAAGTATCATGGATAATCTATTCTCATAATTATTTCGCAATATTCGAGTGTATTTCTTACTTTTTTACTAGGGCGAACCATTAAATACGACACTGATTCTGTAGTCAAGTTTTTTCCAATGAGTATGTGTTTTACAATGCTGCTGAAATTGAAACCGCGGAATAGAATTAACCAATATTCTTGCTTTGAAACGGAGTTGTGTGCCTAACGTAGGAGAAATGCAAGTAATTATGGTCCTTAATAACCATACAAATACATACAAAGGTATGTGTATCAAAATCATCCTCAAGTGTTCACTTGTACGAGACATTCCCGAAAAACAAGTGGTAGGTATATAGCGCGACATCCGTTAAAGCTGACCGTTCATGCTCACGATGTTTTATTAGTCTACTATCGAATTCTCTATTATTTTATGGAATTTCGAGAATTGAATATCTCGAATTTTTGTGATAATCGGAACTCATCTGAAACATTTTCGTTGCATCTCCAACCCGGAATAAACTGAAAACTCAACCCAATTTCCTCTCAAAATTCCAGAGATATAGATCAAGCTCGACGTGAATTGGCCTCTATATAACTTGTTTTTCATTAATTTCTCATGTCAATTCTCTCACTTTATACATTTTAGTCCAAAAAAATATTCGATGAATTAGCTATTCATTTAAAAGGGAAGAAGATCGTGAGATCTGCTATAATCTATGTCGCACTATATACCACTTGATTTTTTATGAATTATTTGAGTCATTATAAACTTCCTTATGCATTGTTATGAATGATAATATCCATTACTTGCATTTCTTTCAAAAATTTGTTAATTAATTTGAAATAGAATATGTTCAAACAATTCGCGTTTCACATGATCGATCATGTGGCATTTGATATGAGTAGGACTGCCCTTCTGTGGATGTTCACTTTTCATCCAGTCAGAAATTATGAGTTGAGCATAAAAAATGACTCGAGGACAATTTATAAAAACTACAAAATATGTATCTGTCAACATTGCATCGTAGCGTTATATACCAGTTGACTACTAAAAACTGATAAAGTATAGCGCGACGTCGCAGAATACACCGTCTCGTCGCTTTATACACCTATATGCAGCCGAAATTGTCTCGCTTTGCACCGATAAATATATAAATATACTAATTCCATCAGAAACAACATTTCTTGAAAAAAACTACAAAATATTCAATTGGCAACATTGTAATGTAGCGTTATGCACCAGTAGACTACTAAAAACTGATAAAGTTTAGCGGGACGTCGCGGTATACACCGTCTCGTCGCGTTGTATACCTATAGCTAGCCGAAATTGTCTCGCTTTGCACATAATTATATAAATATACTTTTGTATGCAATGTTATGGGTGAAAATATCCATTACTTGTATTCCTTTTACTTTGGGAGCACAAATCAAAGATTTTTGATGAATTGGTTATTCATTTATTCAATTCAAAAGCCACTAGATTGATTACTTACTACAAATCCGCGGCTTCAATTTCAGCAGCATTGTCAAACTATATAGGTACCTACTGTTTCAATCGATATGAAATACAATTCAGGCTCACTGAATAAAACCCATAGTTCACCTCGCGCCAATACATTGCACACGGCCATTACAGCCACGTCCACTATAAATACAGTTCCTCAACCCACAATTCCTCAGTTCTCTCGAAGGAGTAGGCAGATTGAGACCTTAGAGAGAACCAGTGACGAGACATGGGGAGTAGGCAGATTGAGACCCCGACGTCAAGTCACAAAAACCTAACGTAATTATACCTGAGGAGTAGGCAGATTGAGACCTCAGCGTAGAATTACGTTTCAACCATTTGGAAATGGCTCCAATTCTATATATATATATATATATATATATATATATATATATATATATATATATATATATATAAGAAAAAATAAAAATATAATGCTCTCAATTTCACAAATCATACTCACAGAATAAAAATTATAAAACTGAGAGCATTTATATCCGAAAATTATCGCTAACACCAATTAGCTATCTGGGTTCAATCCTCTATACCTGGTACCCTGTACCTGGTACAAATGTCACAACAACAAACATTGACCCGATTTTAATGTAGGCATATCTATTTTATATTTCCATATAGCCTATTATTTGTAGGTACGAAACAATATTCATCGAAGTTTATCGAAAACACGAAATTGAAACCAGAATTGTGGGACAAGTAGAGTACTAGAGTTCTCGTGTCGAAGACATGTAAGATATAAGAAAAAACAAAAATATAATGCTCTCAATTTCACAAATCATAGTCACTGTGAGTATGGCAATTGTAACTTAACACAGATTCCTTTCTTATTATTAGGAACTCTTAACGCTTTTATTATAACCAAGTCTCCTGTTTTAAATTTAACTTTCTTTTTTCTTTTTTTTTTCCTACTAATATATTGTCTGGCATTCTTCTGTATTCTTTCATTCACTTTTTGCATTACTTCACTAATTTCTTTTTCATTCTCAATCCACTCTCTTTCAGGCATTCTCCCTGTCATTATGTATGTTGGACATTCTCCTGTTACAGTGTTAGGTTCATCATTTAAATATTTTTCCACTGAAGATAATCGTTCATCCCACTTACTATGATTTTCATGAGAAATTATTCTCAAATATTTTAAAATTTCTTTAATATATCGTTCGGTTGGGTTTGATGCAGGATGTCGAATACTATTAAAATTCAGTTGTATTCCTATCTGTTCAGCAAAGTTTCTCATTTTATCGTTGTTAAAATAGGTAGCATTGTCTAATATCATTATTTCTGGTTTTCTCTTTTGATTGATAAATTGTTTTAATAAGTTTTTAACTATTTTGAAGTTGGTCTTTCTGGTCGGATATGAAGTTATGTATTTAGAAAAATGATCTGTTATTACAAAAATATGTTTGTATTTGTTTTCTGTAGTTATTAGGTTGCTTACAAAATCTATAGATACTATATGTAAAGGTCTATTTGATATAATACTTTTTGGTTCATTTTTATTCACTCAGTACATTTATTTATTAAATCTTTCGTAATTTCGATGTCCTTTGTATTGTAATATGTCTCCCTAAATATCATCCACGTTTTTCTTATACCTGTATGTAAGTATTTTGTATGTAAGTTGTCAATCAGTGTTCTTGTCAGTTCTTTTGTAATCAAGTATAGTTCTGTCCCATTTATTACTTTAATTATAACTCCTTGTCTTTGTATTGTCCCCTTCTTTTCTTTGTCAGTCAGTTGTTGTTGGTCTTCCACTATCGTTTGTAAAGAAAACAGTCCTGTAGTATTTTTGAAAATATTTGCCCCTATTTTAATTTGTCTTGTTTCCTGTCTCTTTTCTGTTTCCATTCTCGTAAGTGTGTCAGGTACTAAATTTTGTCTTCCTGGTATATGTTTAATTTCGAAGTGATATTCCTGTAGTAAAAGTGCCCATCTATGTACTCTGTTACTAGCATATTTATAATTTACTATAGACTTCAGAGCTTCATGGTCGGTTTCGATGAAAAATTTTGCTCCGAGTAAATAGAAACGTTGTTTGGTAATACAAAATATAAGACAAGCTAACTCTAACTCTGTAACGCTATAATTTTTTTCATATTTCTTCGTAATACGTGACACAAATGATATAGGTACTTCGATTTTCCCCCTGGTACTGTACTAAAACACCCGCAAATCTCGACATAGATGCATCCACACGAAGTATAAATGGTTTGTCGTAGTCTGGATGATAAATTTTCAGATTTTTACTAAAATTGTCTTTTAATTCTGTAAATGCCTGTTCTTGTTCCTGTCCCCATTTCCATTTTACATTCTTTTTGAGTAATTGTATCAGTGGTAATTCTTTACTAGTCAAGTCTGGTATAAGTCACTTAAAATAATTCAGTATCCCTAAAAATCCTCTAAGTGTTTTTAAATTGTGAGGTCTAGTGTATTCTTGTATTGTCCTTATTCGTTCTGGGTCCATTTCAAGTCCGTTTTGATTCAATTTGTATCCTAAATATGTCACTTCTTGTTGGAAAAATTCACATTTGTTCAAGTTTATTTTCAGTCCTGCCTCATCTAGTATTTCTAAAACTTTATTTAAATGTTCTTTGTGATTTTGTTCGTCTTTCGAATATATTAAAATGTCATCAATGTAGTGTAGTGCAAAGTCTTCGTATTTGTCTAGTATTTTATGCAAAGCCCTTTCTATCCTGGACATGCTGATTGTAGACCATATGGAACTACACAAAATCTATACACTATTCCTTCTATACAAAAGGTGTGTAATTTCTAGAATTCTCGTGCAAAGGTATAAGCCAAAAACTGTGCTTTAAATCAATCTTGGAAAAACATTTAGCATTTGTGATTTTGCCAAATATAGTTTATATGTTTAACGGAGATTCATACTGTGGAGTTGTGATTTTATTTAATTCCCTAGCATCTAAACATAGTCTCAGTTCACCATTTTTCTTAACAACA
Source organism: Chrysolina americana (assembly GCA_958502065.1). Lineage (NCBI taxonomy): Eukaryota > Metazoa > Arthropoda > Insecta > Coleoptera > Chrysomelidae > Chrysolina > Chrysolina americana. Next base: position 38,692,397 of record OY293420.1, read on the forward strand.
ACAACTATTGGATTTATGTAATTACTAGTGGATCTCTCTATGATACCAAATTCTAACATTCTCTCAATTTCTTCTTTTACTTTTTCTCTATACTTGTATGGAATAGGATAGTTCTTTGATTTAAATTTATTTGCTTCTTTGACTTCTATTTTGTGCATATATTCTTTCGCTACTCTCGATTCATTCATAACTAATCTTTTATATTTGTTTAATATTTCATTAATATATTCTTCATTTTTATCATTACATTTATATTTTATACTTGTATGGAATAGGATAGTTCTTTGATTTAAATTTATTTGCTTCTTTGACTTCTATTTTGTGCATATATTCTTTCGCTACTCTCGATTCATTCATAACTAATCTTTTATATTTATTTAATATTTCATTAATATATTCTTCATTTTTATCATTACATTTATATTTACCCTTATAATCATTTTCTTCATTATTATTATTATCATCATTATAACATTCATTCGTCTCTCTCATACACAAAATATTTTTATAAAAGTATTCTTGTTTTTCATTTTCTATAAAATTAAACCATTGACCTTCCATTTCTATACCCTTCCTTTCATAATTAATCTTAGCCTTGATCCTTTGTAATTGATCCGTCCCTATTATCACATCAAATTCCATTTCCTTTATCACTAGTAACTGTAATTCTATATTTTTGTTTTGTATTTCCACTTTAATATTGGCAAACTGATTTGTTTCTGTCATTTTTATACCATTGACTCCTATTAATGTTGTTTTAGGCATTTTCACAATTTTATTTTGAAGTTCTTTGTTTTCTATTGCTGTTTCTTTTAACAATGATGCTTCTGAACCAGTATCAATAAGCATATTAACTGATTTTCCTCCTATTTTTCCATTTATTATTATTAACTCTGTTAAATGTTCTTCCTGTACTGTATCTAACTTAATGAATTCTATGGGGTGTTCATATTTTGGTAAGTCCAGCTTTCCATATGGTTTTACTGAAAATTCTGTCTATCTGTGGATGTTGAAGGTTGTGGATTGTCATTTTGATTGGTATTGTCTACATTTTGTTGTTCATTGTTCCTATCTAGGCTTGTTCCTCTTCTTTTAAAATGTACTGGTCTTGTCTGTTCCCTATTATAATTGTTTTCAGGATTTGAATTCCTCCTTGTTTCCCTATTAAATTGTCTTGGTTGTTCATTATTTTGTCTAAAATTGTCTGTCCTTTTCTGATAGTAATTTCTATTTTGATAATTATCATTATTATTGTTGTATTGGCCTCTATAATTTCTCCTTACATGGTCCTGGTTTCTATAGTATTGGTTGTTATAATTTTCCCTATTATTATTATATGTTTGTCTATTATTATTGTCATAATAATTTTGATTTGGTCTACTTCTATACTGATTGTCTCTAAATTGATTATTATTATTATTGTCCATATAATTCCTGTTGTTATATTGGTTATTGTATTGTGTCTGTCTATTGTAATTGTTATTATTTAGATTTTGTCTTGTCTGATATCTCTGTTCCCCATTTCTGTATGATAAAGTTCTTTCAAGTCTAAGTAAATACTGACTAAGTTTGTCCATATTTTTGATTTCGTGCATATTTATGATTTCAAAATATTTCCTGCTTAAAGTGATGACTAATATTCCCTACAATCTCTTCCTCTCTCATTATAGGATCTAGGTGTTGTGCTATGGCAAATAATTGAATGGCATAATTGTTATAATTCATATTTCTACTTTCATCAAATTTTCCAAATTGAAGTTGATCTCTTACTAACATTTGTGCATTATCCCCCCAATATTGTCTGAGAAATAGATTTTCAAAATCTTGGAAACTATTTATATTTCTTTCCTGGCTGTTAAACCAAATACAAGGTTTATTATTCAAATGTTGTCTTATTGTGTCCTTTAGTTCATCTATATTTGTTATATTTTTAGTTTTGTTTCTCATTATTTTTACAAGGATGTAATTTCTTAATATTCAAATTAATTATTCATTTGAAAACTTTGACATGTATTGATAATCCTAGTTTCTATACCTGTTTCTAATTTTAATTTTTCTGTCTTTTATTTTCTTTTCTAAGTTCATTTTCATCACTTTTCTCATTCATGATTTCATTTGACTCTTTTTTATTCTTCTCTACTTTTTCATTTACCTTTCTTATTTTTCCAATAAGTTCCTGATTATTTGATTCAATTTTTTCCCTAACTTCTTGTATTTGCTTACTATTGTGATCTATTGAATTATTTATATCTACTATGTCTTGTTTGGTATTGCTGTAAAATTCTTCATTTTTCTGTTCTATTCTTTTTTCAAATTCCATATACATTTTAGTCATTTCTTGATTATTTTCCTCTAATTTATTTTGTAATTTTATTTCCATTTCAATCATATTTTCTCTAATATTTTCCTTGACACTTTCTACATTTTCTCTTACTCTCTCTATATTTTCCCTAACATTTTCTTTCATATTACCTTCCATTCTCTCCATATTTCCTGTAATAAATTGCATCAGCATTTGTATCTGATCTTCCATGCTTTTACTTTCTCTCTGCACTTGTCCACTCCCACTACTACTCTGTCCTTGCTCAGTTACACCACTTTCTTCATAATCACCCATCTCTCTTCTATCTACACCAACTTTCTTACCATCTCTCAAATCCATTTTATCCTTCCTTTTATACTTTCCTAGCTCACAATTTTACTGACTCACTCTCTGAATTTTCCTTACCTATTCACTCCACTTTACCTACTGTGATATTTCCTTGAATTTTCCCTTTCCTATTCGCCCCACGTTGGGCGCCATTTTGTTAAGAAAATGAATGTGTGAAGAATTCTAGAGTGCCCTAAGTTGAGGTGACATTTGTTATGATGAATTGGTTATCAATAATTACAATAAAAATAATAATAGTTTGAATATATTAATAATATTAGTCATAGTATTAGTGATTGTTGATAATAATGAACTGTATTATTATTTTCGTGATTTTTAGTAGTTGTAGAATTCGTAGAAAAATAATTGTATTGAATTCGAATTTTTGTTTTTTAGTTTTTCTTTTATTCATATTTATAATCAGTGGTTTGTAGACTGTAAATAAAGTATTGTATTCAAATAATATTTCAGAACGCCCTTACAAATACTTACTATTTGCTTTTAGATATAACCTTTCTCTTTCTTTTCAGGTGCTCCAGCTGCTCTCTTGGTACGCCACATGAGAAACTCTCAATCTCAAGGTAGAATTCAGGAAAAGGATGTCAAGAATGATATATAATAATATGTAATTTACCTTGGAAATAAAGAAAGATATGAATTCAACTCAAATATTGTTCATTTTATTCTCAATAGTCAAATTTTTTTTTCTTTAATGTAATAACTCTCATAATTATCATTAGATTGCTTAAATTATTATTTTACCTGTCCCTACGAAAACTACCTTACTTGCTAAATATGTGAACTTGGCAAAGTCATGTATATTTCAAACATTAGAGGAACGGCACCGTCACCGTTTTGATAGACACTTGCCATTCATATGGTTCCTCAAACGGAAATGTCTTTTAACCTTAAATTACAAGATCAGAACAGGAGAGTTCGTGTGTTGAAATGAAAATGATTGATAAAATAAGACTAATAAAGTTCTCAAAAAGGAATAGTTTCGTGCACTGATACGCGGAAATTGTTTTAGTGATCTAACTGGTTATGAAGAAAAGTTCGGAAAGAAAGGAAAGTTCAAACTCGTGCACTGGATTGCTTGTTGAATTTTGGATTTATATAAGGATCAAATACCTTTCTGGTTCTGGTAGATTCCAGCTTCTCCTATTTGGCTTTGCAGGTTGGATTTCTTACCAAACGTTTGTCAAGGTAAGTTGTTTACAATTATTTCTATATGGTACATTTTTATTTTATTTCTACTAAAATTATAAATATATATATATATATATATATAGAGGCGAATTCGAAAAATCGGTGGCCAATACGATTACACGTGTATTTGCGTTCTTATTTTTTCGTCACCAGAGGTCGTTAGAAAAATTTTTCCATGGAGGCGTTTTTGGCAGTATATCTATACAGTTACACGATGTAGTGTACGGTTCTCTTCCTACGGGGCGCCACCATTCAACACGTATATACACTATAATTAATGGCTCTGCAGAAAAAGCCTCCATATGGGCTCCAGACTCCTATAGGACTCTGAAATATGGCAACGTTGTATGGAGGTGAATTAGAGCGATGAGGTTATAACTGTATATATAATTCAAAATTCACCTTTTCTTAGTTTCCCACATGTTCCTAATCGGACTCCAAAAATATTCGTGTATATAAATTGTAATGGTCGTCTAACCATATCGTGATTGCTGTCATAGAGTATATTTCATTATGATTAAGGAAATAAGTATTTTTCCGTGCACGTTTTTCAAATTCATGCAAGCACGAAATAGTTACGTGTGGAAAATACGTTTTTACAGTACGGGTAAGAATTTCGAAACGAGTACTGGAAAAAGTTAACAGGACCTTTTACGAACATTTCATTTAATACTGATAACAAACAACAAGGAACATGAGTAATTAATATAAAGAATTAATTATTTCATGTGCGGAGAGTGTTTTAGGAATTTGATTGAAATGTATGGTCTAGTTGTTAGATAGCTTCCATAGATACGCGAGCAATTTTTCCTATTAATTATTTTGACGCTACTGTTATCGCAAGTTATTAATGGCAAAATAAATATGAAAAATTACTTATTCCTGACAATATTATGCGGAGAATGAAAGAAGCTACGGGACACCTGATACCCAAAAAATCGTGATCTATTTACGACAAAGAGTACAAGTTTTTTGGTTAGTGTCAAATAATTTCAAAAGTTCATCTCTGGACCAAATATTCTATGGATGAGGCAATGATGATAGTTTACACAAACAGTCAGATACGAGAGGACATGAGCCGATTCAGGCAGAAGCACCTGTTAAGGAATATATTTTGTTGTAGGTAATATAGTATAGAAATATTGAAGATACTGGTACCCAGCTGATAATTACAATACCAAACACAAAAACGAACCAAAGAACAGTGTTAACCTATATAAATGAAACTGAAAAAATTTATTTGAAATTTATATAAAATTATGTAAAACATATTTAGCATTACTGCTCAAGGATATTAAACATCGGTTTCTTTCAATGCGATATCATCAAGGCAAGTTGATTGCACAAAAAGTGCTAATCCATTCAATTAGAGATGTTTCCAAAAAAAATATCGCGCGATCGCACTATTGATTGCAGGCGGTGTACTTGCAATGGACCAGCCAATGTTTGCGCTCTTCATCAGTACAACCCTTTTTGATGATTTTTTTCGCCTTACGCAACTTGGCTACCATCTCCATACTGTGTGCAACATTGGCGTCAGATGACATGATGATTCAACAGACACACAAAATTTCAAGAAAATTGTAGCTGAGCGTTACTTCCGAACTCCGCCACTGTTTTATTTCACATATTCATTGATGTGTTTTGTGTCTCCCTACCTGTCTCAGCCAAATCCACGAATTATCGATACGAATCATGGAATGATACCGATTCCAGTATACTTATTTTAAACGTATAAGTAACGTGTCTTTGTCATTTTATTCTGCAATCTTACGAGTGCTTCCTGGCTTTGAATGCCTAATTGTTCTAGTGTATGTGGCCTGCATTTTGAGAACTGTTGTCCTCATATTATCTGAATTCTCTCAAAAGCCTAAACATTACTAGCCGTGCTAGTTTTTTCTAATTCCTTATCGCACTTCATCCTTATCTTTTTTGTCATGTTTACTAGTTGTTCGTATGACTCACTGTTTGTTACATTCGAAATTTATACTATTAATTACTTTTAGATTCTTGTACTAACTTGATATACCACGACTAAGTATAACAAGAAAATTGATCTTCACCAAGTTCAATTAAAGTTGTTTGCATTGAACCAACATCTGTTCATTTACCCAGAGCCAAACATCCTGAGTAGTGACCATATCCTAGGTTACTTCACCACATCTTGTCGCCCAACGAGAAGGCCTGGTTTCCATTTGGCATTTCATAACAGCCACATCGTCGAAACCAGTTCCGCAACCCCAAAACTTGGATTTGAATCCAGGGTAGGATGCTGGTCCATACTCCAGTGCATCAATACGAAATAAGAGCAAGAGAATGAGGTAGGATCATGTCCCCAGGCACAGGTACCCCTAGAAGGCCTGACGGGGGCATATTAGGACAGGATGGTGAGCTAGAGGTTATGCAGAGTCATGGTGGGCCTATTTTAGTAGACCCTGGGACAGCCTCAGCTTTGTGTCCACAATTATCAAATGCAAGTGGAATCTCAACTCAAGCAATAACTAGTGAAAAGACTGCACCAGAAAAATTATTTGCAGATGTTATTGAGCAACAGGGCTACAATAACTTAAACAGTATGCGAGAAAAAATTTCTGCCGCTAAAAAAGTAAATTTTCACAGCCAAACGCTAGGATCGGGGGCATGTGAAAGTGAATTTAGTTGTAAACCAGTACAATCTGAAAAACATTTCAACAATCAAAAAAATATTACCTTTTTAGATAGTGAGAGGCCAGTTGATAGTATTTTAGCTAGAAAGTCTTTCACGAAAATTGTTTTTTTTGGATTCCCGATTAAATCCAAATGATGTGTCAAGTTAGCTATTTGGGTGCAATTTACAGGATGTACCGATGACAAATGTTCCCCCATAATTAATTTTAGATAATAAAATGTCTCGTGAATTTGTTAATACAGTACAGGGTGTTTTTTGTATGGGTGTCTACCCTAAACTTTCTCATAATACGGCAAATACAAATCTGTTACAGGGCGACCCCCGTACAACTGCCCAAACCAAAGTTTCGGGTAATAAGTATTATGCAAAAGAGTCTAATAGAGTACTGGGTGATCTTAGTATGGGTGTACACTTCCAACCTGCTTATGATGAAACTATGTTGGCAACTAATTATTGTTTACGAGGTGAAACTCGAAATAATGTTCGGTTTTTACTTGCAGATAAAGGTAATGTGGAGTATAAAAATCAGGTAAAGGGTGGCCCCTGTATAAGTAGCCAACCTATATTAGCAGAAAATTTTTCTTCAACTTCTCGTCCTATTTCAAAGAACAGTACTTATTCTGAAATGCCAAATCAGTATTTCAAAGTCCCTATGACTAATATTGATTCTCATATACCAGGGGAACAAAATTATTCTTCACTCAGGGTCACCACCCCATACAGGGTGGGACGACAAATTATAGCGCAGTAAGGAATATTGATAATATTAATTTTCAGGGTATGTCTGGAAATATACCGCTCCATACCAATATTTGTAACAGTTGCAATGTGATGGGGAATTTGAACTGCCAACCCATGCCGTTTTTCGAAAATAATTTTAATTCTATAGAGGCTGCAAAACTCATCCAGTTCTTTTCATAGATAAATTAGAATATTCTATTAGGTAACTGAGGATGCCTTTTCATGTTGAACCACACTGGTGTGCTACAGGTCGACCTGATCCCTATATATATATATATATATATATATATGTGTTCAGATAGGTTTCCGCGGTCAGATATTTGAAAACTCATATATATATATATATATATATATATATATATATATATATATATATATATATATATATATATATATATATATATATATATATATATATAAGAAAAAACAAAAATATAATGCTCTCAATTTCACAAATCATACTCATCGAAAAACGTAAACAGTGGACAGCTGTTTCAAACTCCTTGGTTATCATCGGCACTGTGCATACAAATTAACAATGAATAAAAATTATAAAACTGAGAGCAATTATATCCGAAAATTATCGCTAACACCAATTAGCTATCTGGGTTCAATCCTCTGTACCTGTTACACCGTACCTGGTACAAATGTCACAACAACAAACATTGACCCGATTTTAATGTAGGCATATCTATTTGATATTTCCATACAGCCTACTATTTGTAGGTACGAAACAATATTCATCGAAGTTTATCGAAAACACGAAATTGAAAACAGAATTGTGGGACAAGTAGAGTACTAGAGTTCTCGTCTACGAAGACATGTAAGATATAAGAAAAAACAAAAATATAATGCTCTCAATTTTACAATTCATACTCACCGAAAAACGTAAACAGTAGACAGCTGTTTCAAACTCCTTGGTTATCATCGGCACTGTGCATACAAATTAACAATGAATAAAAATTATAAAACTGAGAGCAATTATATCCGAAAATTATCGCTAACACCAATTAGCTATCTGAGTTCAATCCTCTGTACCTGGTACACCGTACCTGGTACAAATGTCACAACAACAAACATTGACCCGATTTTAATGTAGGCATATCTATTTGATATTTCCATACAGACTACTATTTGTAGGTACGAAACAATATTCATCGAAGTTTATCGAAAACACGAAATTGAAAACAGAATTGTGGGACAAGTAGAGTACAAGAGTTCTCGTCTACGAAGACATGTAAGATATAAGAAAAAACAAAAATATAATGCTCTCAATTTCACAAATCATACTCACCGAAAAACGTAAACAGTGGACAGCTGTTTCAAACTCCTTGGTTATCATCCGCACTGTGCATACAAATTAACAATGAATAAAAATTATAATACTGAGAGCAGTTATATCCGAAAATTATCGCTAACAGCAATTAGCTATCTGGGTTCAATCCTCTGTACCTGGTACACCGTACCTGGTACAAATGTCACAACAACAAACAGTTGGAGAACTGGTTCTCTCGAAGGAGTAGGCAGATTGAGACCTTAGAGAGAACCAGTGACGAGACATGGGGAGTAGGCAGATTGAGACCCCGACGTCAAGTCACAAAAACCTGACGTAATTATACCTGAGGAGTAGGCAGATTGAGACCTCAGCGTAGAATTACGTTCCAACCATTTATTAATTTTCTTTCTTTTTCAGTTCTTGAAAATGGCTCCAAAATCGGAGCAGAAACGTCGAATTTCAACAAATTCTAGACGCGGTTCATATATATATATATATATATATATATATATATATATATATATATATATATATATATATATATATATATATATGTATATATATATATATATATATATATATATATGTATTTTTGAAGGAAGTTAGCTCGACTGGCTAAGTTAAGGAACGACAAAGGGGGTTGTCAGGTATTGAAGTCGGAGACACTTTAATTGTGTGAACTCTTTATTTCAGTTCAAGCTTTCGAGAATTATTTTTCTCTTCATCAGGAACACTGGTGAACAAAAGAAGAATTTTCTATTACAATCAGGAAATTGTCTTTTCAAATTCCCTTTCAAAAAAAATATGTTGACGACATTATTCTAAGTATTCCGCATGATGGAGTAGAAGAAACACTTCGAGTCTTCAACGGCTATGACGAAATTTTACAATTCACCATCGAAAAAGAGGACATCATTCACAGTGTACCCTTCTTGGATACAAAGCTGATCAGAAATGATGATAATACCATCATCACATCATGGTACACGAAACCTGGTTCATCAGGAAGATTCCTACATTACGAATCTTTCCATCAGAAGAAACAAAAAATTAATTTGGTTCTAGCAATGAAAGATAGAGTGTGTAAAACTTCTCACTCCACCGTGCGAATACAGAATTTAAAAAAAATTATCACAACTTTTTATTATTAGCGGTTATCCAAAAAAACTCATACATAACTTAATACTCAGCAGATCATCCACTAATTCAGTTCAGGTGGACAACAGGCCTGCAATTGACTTTCCTACTCATTATTTTTCTCTGCCACACTTGGGCAATTTATCAATCCAACTCAAGAATATTTTCAACCAATTTACACATATTAAATTAGCTTTCAAAAATACTTTAATCATTAAAAATCTTTTCTCAAAACTTAAAGACAAAATCAAAGTGACACACATGTCAAATGTAGTATATTCTATACCCTGTGGTCAATGTAGTAAAACGTACATTGGGAAAACAAAAAGGTTACTTAAAGACCGAATCACCTCACATAAAAGTGATATCAGAACTAATAAAAAAGTTTGCACTCTAGCAAAACACACCATAGAATCTGACCACAATTTCTTATATGATGAAGTGAAAATATTAGATACTTCGAACAGTCTCCAAAAAAGACAGTTCCTAGAAACGGCTCACATTTTCAAAGATACATCTTCCCTCAATACCAGGAAGGACATAGAAGGACTTAATGTTATATATACATACTTACTTCACCTCAACAAACATAATCAATTCATCAACTATATAAAGAATATTAAAAAAACAAATTCCCAATGCCTAAAAGTCCCTTTTGTCTTTTACATTTAAAAATAAAAATTTAAGATGGTATCACGATTGCAGTTGGTAGCACTGGTATATATATATATATATATATATATATATATATATATATATATATATATATATATATATATATATATATATATATATACATATATATATATATATATATATATATATATATATATATATATATGTGTTCAGATAGGTTTCCGCGGTCAGATATTTGAAAACTAAAAGTTCGGGTTGAACCGCGTCTAGAATTTGTTGAAATTCGACGTTTCGGCTCCGATTTTGGAGCCATTTTCAAGAACTGAAAAAGAAAGAAAATTAATAAATGGTTGAAACGTAATTCTACGCTGAGGTCTCAATCTGCCTACTCCTCAGGTATAATTACGTTCGGTTTTAGTGACTTGACGTCGGGGTCTCAATCTGCCTACTCCCCATGTCTCGTCACTGGTTCTCTCTAAGGTCTCAATCTGCCTACTCCTTCGAGAGAACTGAGGAATTGTGGGTTGAGGAACTGTATTTATAGTGGACGTGGCTGTAATGGCAGTGTGCAATGTATTGGCGCGAGGTGAACTATGGGCGGGAACTGAGTTGGCGCTAGATGAACTGTGTGCGGGAACTAGGTTGGCGCTAAGTGAGCTATGTGCGGGAACTGGGTTGGTGGGAAATGAGTTGATGCGTGCAATGAGAGGCTTCCAGGTATTGGGAAGTCTACGTCCGTCGTCGCGAGTGTTGAGGCAATTGGGGCGCTTCTCTATCTCGAGGGCTTCTCGGATGATCCTGGTTTGCAGAGTTTTCTCGGTGGAAATTGTTTTTGTGTTTTTGAAGTCTATTTTGTGACCTGTGTCTTCTCGATGTTTATAAAGTGCGGAAGTGGAAGATGCCTGACGCACAGCAAGTTCGTGTTCGTAGACTCTGGAAGTTACTCGTCTGTTAGTCTGGCCAATATAACTTCTCGGGCAGTCTGAACATAGTATTTCATATATACCTTGAGAATCGTTTGGTATTGTGTCCTTGGGAGATCTGAGAAATTTGGATATTTGGTTGTTGGCCGTGAATATTGTTTTTATCTCGTGTTTTCTCAAGATATTACTGATTTTGTCTGTCACACCTTTGATGTATGGTAGGAAAGCTTTGTGTGGCTGGATACTCTCTAGTGGATCATTTGTTTTTGGAGGACGGGTCAGTTGATGGCGGATAGACTTGTCGATTAGCGAATTGTTGTAACCATTCTGAAGTAAGGCTGATTTCAGTTTGTCCAGCTCTTGTGGTCTATTCTGGTTGTCGGTAAGCTGAATTGATCTGTATATCAGGGAGTTCAATACGGAGTTTGTTTGTGCTGGATGGTGATGAGAGTTTGCGTGTAGGTATCGGTTGGTGTGGGTCTGTTTCCTGTGTACTGTGTGGGTGAAAGTGTTATTGGATTTCGTAATGAGAACGTCCAGGAAAGCTAGGGAGTTGTTCATTTCGGTCTCCATTGTAAATTTCATGTTGGGATGGATATCGTTTAGGTGATCTAAGAACGTGTTTAAGATTTCGTAACCATGAGGCCATATGACGAAAATGTCGTCAACGTATCTGAACCAGCAAGTAGGCTTGTGGTCAAATGCTTCTACAGCCCTGGTTTCGAAGTCTTCCATGAAAAGGTTTGCAAGGACTGGAGAAAGGGGGGAACCCATGGGAGCACCTTTCACTTGTTTGTAGTAATTTCCTTGGAAGAGGAAGTACGTGTTGTTCATACAGTGACTGATGAGGTCCAGGGTGTCTTTTGGAATTCTGTGTTTCGTTTTAAGGATTTCTAGCGTGTCCGTTAGGGGAATATTTGTGAAGAGGGAGACAACATCGAAGCTCACTAGGATATCTGTGTTCTGGATTCTATAGGATTTGAGAAGGTCTAAGAAGTGGAATGAATTTTTCACGTAGGATGAAGCTTCTTCTGCTCGTGGCTGAAGAGTACTCGCTAGATACTTGGCGAGGTTCTGGGTTGGTGATCCAAAGGCACTGACGATAGGTCGGAGTGGGATATCAGGCTTGTGTATTTTTGGTAGTCCGTAGATACGAGGGGTGCGTGATGACTTCTCTCTAGGGATAGTGGCTTTCTTGGTTTCGGCTGGTAGTTTAGAATTATTGATCAGATTTTTGGTCTTCTTTTCGAGGTAGGTTGTCGGGTCTCGTTGGGTGATCTGATACTCGGATGAGTTTAATAGTGTACTCATTTTGTCTACATAATCTGAGGTATTCAGAACTACTGTGGCGTTGCCTTTGTCTGCTGGGAGAATGATTATGTCAGGGTTGTTGTGGAGGTTTCTGAGGCAATGTTTTTCGGCAGGTGTTATGTTGGATGGAGGGAGTTTCGCTCTCCTAAGTGTGGTGGCAATATCTTGTCTAGTTTCTTCAGCTGTATTTTCTGGTAGATGGGTTATCGCGCTTTCTATTTGTGTGATGATGGTTTCTGTTGAAACAGAATCCCAACAGAAACCATCATCACACAAATAGAAAGCGCGATAACCCATCTACCAGAAAATACAGCTGAAGAAACTAGACAAGATATTGCCACCACACTTAGGAGAGCGAAACTCCCTCCATCCAACATAACACCTGCCGAAAAACATTGCCTCAGAAACCTCCACAACAACCCTGACATAATCATTCTCCCAGCAGACAAAGGCAACGCCACAGTAGTTCTGAATACCTCAGATTATGTAGACAAAATGAGTACACTATTAAACTCATCCGAGTATCAGATCACCCAACGAGACCCGACAACCTACCTCGAAAAGAAGACCAAAAATCTGATCAATAATTCTAAACTACCAGCCGAAACCAAGAAAGCCACTATCCCTAGAGAGAAGTCATCACGCACCCCTCGTATCTACGGACTACCAAAAATACACAAGCCTGATATCCCACTCCGACCTATCGTCAGTGCCTTTGGATCACCAACCCAGAACCTCGCCAAGTATCTAGCGAGTACTCTTCAGCCACGAGCAGAAGAAGCTTCATCCTACGTGAAAAATTCATTCCACTTCTTAGACCTTCTCAAATCCTATAGAATCCAGAACACAGATATCCTAGTGAGCTTCGATGTTGTCTCCCTCTTCACAAATATTCCCCTAACGGACACGCTAGAAATCCTTAAAACGAAACACAGAATTCCAAAAGACACCCTGGACCTCATCAGTCACTGTATGAACAACACGTACTTCCTCTTCCAAGGAAATTACTACAAACAAGTGAAAGGTGCTCCCATGGGTTCCCCCCTTTCTCCAGTCCTTGCAAACCTTTTCATGGAAGACTTCGAAACCAGGGCTGTAGAAGCATTTGACCACAAGCCTACTTGCTGGTTCAGATACGTTGACGACATTTTCGTCATATGGCCTCATGGTTACGAAATCTTAAACACGTTCTTAGATCACCTAAACGATATCCATCCCAACATGAAATTTACAATGGAGACCGAAATGAACAACTCCCTAGCTTTCCTGGACGTTCTCATTACGAAATCCAATAACACTTTCACCCACACAGTACACAGGAAACAGACCCACACCAACCGATACCTACACGCAAACTCTCATCACCATCCAGCACAAACAAACTCCGTATTGAACTCCCTGATATACAGATCAATTCAGCTTACCGACAACCAGAATAGACCACAAGAGCTGGACAAACTGAAATCAGCCTTACTTCAGAATGGTTACAACAATTCGCTAATCGACAAGTCTATCCGCCATCAACTGACCCGTCCTCCAAAAACAAATGATCCACTAGAGAGTATCCAGCCACACAAAGCTTTCCTACCATACATCAAAGGTGTGACAGACAAAATCAGTAATATCTTGAGAAAACACGAGATAAAAACAATATTCACGGCCAACAACCAAATATCCAAATTTCTCAGATCTCCCAAGGACACAATACCAAACGATTCTCAAGGTATATATGAAATACCATGTTCAGACTGCCCGAGAAGTTATATTGGCCAGACTAACAGACGAGTAACTTCCAGAGTCTACGAACACGAACTTGCTGTGCGTCAGGCATCTTCCACTTCCGCACTTTATAAACATCGAGAAGACACAGGTCACAAAATAGACTTCAAAAACACAAAAACAATTTCCACCGAGAAAACTCTGCAAACCAGGATCATCCGAGAAGCCCTCGAGATAGAGAAGCGCCCCAATTGCCTCAACACTCGCGACGACGGACGTAGACTTCCCAATACCTGGAAGCCTCTCATTGCACGCATCAACTCATTTCCCACCAACCCAGTTCCCGTACATAGCTCACTTAGCGCCAACCTAGTTCCCGCACACAGTTCATCTAGCGCCAACTCAGTTCCCGCCCATAGTTCACCTCGCGCCAATACATTGCACACTGCCATTACAGCCACGTCCACTATAAATACAGTTCCTCAACCCACAATTCCTCAGTTCTCTCGAAGGAGTAGGCAGATTGAGACCTTAGAGAGAACCAGTGACGAGACATGGGGAGTAGGCAGATTGAGACCCCGACGTCAAGTCACTAAAACCGAACGTAATTATACCTGAGGAGTAGGCAGATTGAGACCTCAGCGTAGAATTACGTTTCAACCATTTATTAATTTTCTTTCTTTTTCAGTTCTTGAAAATGGCATATATATATATATATATGTGTTCAGATAGGTTTCCGCGGTCAGATATTTGAAAACTAAAAGTTCGGGTTGAACCGCGTCTAGAATTTGTTGAAATTCGACGTTTCGGCTCCGATTTTGGAGCCATTTTCAAGAACTGAAAAAGAAAGAAAATTAATAAAAGGTTGAAACGTAATTCTACGCTGAGGTCTCAATCTGCCTACTCCTCAGGTATAATTACGTTAGGTTTTTGTGACTTGACGTCGGGGTCTCAATCTGCCTACTCCCCATGTCTCGTCACTGGTTCTCTCTAAGGTCTCAATCTGCCTACTCCTTCTCTCGAAGGATTAGCTATCTGGGTTCAATCCTCTGTACCTGGTACACCGTACCTGGTACAAATGTCACAACAACAAACAGTTGGAGAACTGGTTCTCTCGAAGGAGTAGGCAGATTGAGACCTTAGAGAGAACCAGTGACGAGACATGGGGAGTAGGCAGATTGAGACCCCGACGTCAAGTCACAAAAACCTAACGTAATTATACCTGAGGAGTAGGCAGATTGAGACCTCAGCGTAGAATTACGTTTCAACCATTTATTAATTTTCTTTCTTTTTCAGTTCTTGAAAATGGCTCCAAAATCGGAGCCGAAACGTCGAATTTCAACAAATTCTAGACGCGGTTCAACCCGAACTTTTAGTTTTCATATATATATATATATATATATATATATATATATATATATATATATATATATATATATATATATATATATATATATATATGAAAGTTGGGTAAATCGTGACTCTGTCAAACCATTGAATAAGTATAATTCTATTTCACCTAGATTTTATGCACTTCCAAAAATCCACAAACCCATTCTCTCGATGCGTCCCATTATTTCTTCTATTAACTCACCTAACACCAAACTCTGTGAATTTTTGACAGAAATTCTTACCAATGCCTATAATACTGATAATCCTTTTTACGTGAAGGATTCGTTTTCATTCAGTGAATTCATCAATGATAGAAATCTCCCACCAAACTATATCATAATCAGTCTCGACATAGTCTCACTTTTCACCAACTTACCTAAAGAGTTGGTCAAGAGAAGTTTACACGAAAAATGGAGTGTTATCTCAAAATATTGTAAACTAGACCAAAATACTTTTTTTGAAATTCTTGATTTCATTTTTGATTCAAATTATTTCAATTTCCAAGGAAAATATTATAAACAAATTTTCGGGACTCCAATGGGTTCTAGTATTTCACCAATTTTATCAAGTTACGTACTTGATCAACTTTTAGAAATTTCTGTGCCTAAACTCAGTTTTGAGTTACCATTTATTAAAAGATATGTTGATGACTTGATTCTTTCTGTTCCCAAAAATGGTAGAGATGAAATACTGAGAATTTTCAACAGTTATGATCATAATATACAATTCACAATAGAAGAAGAATCCAATGATTGTGTTCCTTTTTTAGATATGACCCTCATCAGAACAACGAATAATACTATCATCAGTAGATGGTACAGAAAATCCATTTGCAGTAATAGATTCATTAACTATTACTCCTACCACCCTACTAAAATAAAATTTAACATGATCAATAACATGAAACACAGAGTTATTAAAGTGACACATCCTTCATTGAAAATAGAGTGTCTAAAAGAACTGAGAGATATTCTAATAGAGAATTCATATCCAAGAAACTTGATAAACAAATTGCTTTTCAATGAAAGGACTATTACACCTGAGGTAATATCAGATGTTTCTCCAGAAAGGTCTGACTCAATTATAAAATACCGATCTTTTCCGCATGTCAGAGAATTAACACCTAAATTGATCAATGTCTTAAAAGGAACCAATATTAAAATAGCACAAAAAAACATTAAGACCATTAGTCAACTTTTTTCAAAATTAAAATCTCCTCTCGAAACAACCCAGAATTATAATGTTATTTACAAAATTCCTTGCAACGATTGTAATAAAGTATACATCGGGCAAACTTCTAGACTCTTGAAAGGTAGGATTACTTCGCATAAAAGTGATTGTAGAAGAAATGTTAATTCCTGTGCATTAGCTGAACATGTAAATCGTTTTGACCATAGAATGGGTTTCGATAATGTTAGTGTGCTTGAAATAGAAAACAACATTTTCAAAAGGACATTTTTAGAAATGTTACAAATTAATGAAGAGAGTAACAGCTTAAACAAGAAAACTGATTTGAATAATTTAAGTAAAATTTACACCTATATTTTAAAACTGAACAGAGATAAATCGAAAAATTATAGTAATGCTAATACACCTAGTAGAGTCACTTGATTTTATAATATCAATTCAAAAACATTGACATTAATTTTCAAATTCAAATACTGTCAGTCCGCATTTTAATTTTTATACAATATTTTTTACTTTACTGATGCTAATTTAAATTTTTACTCAAGTTATGTATGTTAGTAGATTCGATATATTTCTCCATTTTTAATTTTGTCCTGTTATAGTTGTCCTGAGGAAGGAAATAAACTTTTCCGAAAGCTTGACAAGATAACAAAGAGTTTCCTTTAAGACCAACATAAGACTGCAACCTCAAGATTTTTCCAATTCTACAAGTATTGTCAGTCACGATATATATATATATATATATATATATATATATATATATATATATATATATATATATATATATATATATATATATATATATATATGACAAAAGAAGAATTGACTATTACAATCAGTGAAGGGAAAGAAGGATTTCCAAGTACTTACGAAAAGTGAGGTTGTAACGAAGCCGGTTGCATTAAACATAAACACTTTTCCTTATGAGTTGTAACATATTAAAAATGTAAATAATAAAATTGTGTGAGTACAGGAACACATTATACTAAGTCAATATAAAAATTGAAAAATTTATGTGAAAATTTCCTACCACGAGGATTCAAGTTCACATGTCTTCATAAAAAGGCGGAAAACTGTAAAAAATAAATTTTGAATTGTGACATTGATAGGTTTGACATTTGGCATTTACAATCAGTGCTACCAACTGCAATCGTGATACCATCTTAAATTTTTATTTTTAAATGTAAAAGACAAAAGGGACTTTTAGGCATTGGGAATTTGTTTTTTAATATTCTTTATATAGTTGATGAATTGATTATGTTTGTTGAGGTGTTTGTTGTGAGCCAAACGTTCAGTCGTTCCGTGGGTGGTTAATCTCTCTCTATCTCTCTCTCTCTCTCTGTGTCTCAGTTAATCACAGTGAATCAGCAGCCAAGATGAAGCTCGTCGCCTGTGGCATCCAGGGTTTCTGTGTGGGAGGTGAATTCCAACCCAAAGAGCTCGCCAACACTGACAGGCATCGCACAAACCACTAGTTATTCAAAGCCGTAGTGCCTTTTCATGACCTGATCGAAGCTGATAAACGGCAAGTACGATATTTGGAGAGGAATATCCACGGCATTCCATACTCTGATGGCTATGTCGAATTCAACGAGGTCCAGGAAGTGCTGCGAGGGTGATGTGGTATACGTGAAGGGTAATAAAAAATTCGATTTTTTGCTGAAGTGTGTGCTCGATCTGCCTAAGAGCTCACACATCGTCGATATTGCGGCTACTACAAGAATTGGATACTTCCTGATATGCCTCAGGTTCGAGAGAAATACATGTTTTATTGAAAGTGAAATTGAGTTTAATAAATAAAAGTATATACGAGGTTTATTGATTTTCCCCAATAATGTGACAATATAGATATGGGTGTTCCTCAGAAATCTGTGCTGGGACCGCTCGTCTTCCTTATATTCATTAACGATTTGCCAAAGCATATCCATGATCAGTTGATAATGTACGCAGATGACAGTAGTGGTCTAATCACATCTGATAATGATAGAGTATTATATATGTTTTCGATATATTTTTCATAATTGGTGTAGTAGAAATAATATGGAACTGATTTCTGCATACCTGATATAACATGTGTCTCACAGGTGAGGTTTCTAAGTGTCATCGTTGACCAGTTTATGACCAGTAATGTGTTGGGATTCCAACATAGAACATTTGTGCAAAAACTCTGCATTCTACGCTATTGTGCAACTTTAAAAAACGTTGAATTCGAACACGCTCATTAAAATTCACTACTCGCTAGTTTAACAGTAACCTTACTTACCATGTTTGTTTATGGGAAACTGTGTGAACGCTAAAAAAATATTATGTAGACAAAAGCGTAATATAAGACTCATATTTGATATCCCATTTAGTGGTAGTTGCAGGCAACTGATTGCTGACAAACTGCATCTTGACATTACCATCTGTTTACATATCAAAGACACGCTAAGCAAACCCTGACTGAACTCTCCAACAACTCTGGTTTTCACGGTTACTTCACAAGAAATGCTCTCAATATCAAAACATAGCTTGTCCAAATTTGAAAAATCTACAAACTATGCTGGAAGCAAGCTCTATAAGCACCTACCCCTGGAAATCAGAAAAATGCCAGCAAGTTAATTTAAAAATACGATTGCTTGGTAGAAAGTCATATTATATAATCGATGATTATGCATTCAGCTTGGTATGAATTGAGATTTTTTTGTTGTTTACGGAAGTCATAGTCCTATTGTATTGTTATTCTGTGTATACTGACATGTATTGTATTGTAGATTTATTCTGACATGTATATTCATCTAAGATGTAAGCTGTGGCAATACTAATGAATTCTATTCTATTTTGTTCTATTCTATTAACTCACAGACGAGACGTCATAATACGAACGATATTTTTCAAGCATCTATTCGAATATTCAAAGATAAACATCGTTCTCAAAAGATGCAAGGATTCGACGCAGTTTCTTGAATTGACTTCGTTACTTCCTCCCTAAGGCAATTTTACAGACAGAAGTTGATAAATTATGCAAATTTCATACGAAGATATTTCAATGAATTTTATCAAATAATGAGACAACAGAAAGTTAAGCATATTTTTAAATCGAAATCAGCGGAACACAGGTTTTTATAAACAGTCGAAACAAACATAGAACAATGCAACTGTTCCTGTTCCATGAGGATTTCGTCCTCTGTGTTAATTGGGGAGGTTTTCCCCCTGGTTTTCTCCATGATTGTTCATAAATGGTCCCACGAGAAGCTAGAGAAGAACGGTCACCTGCGGCAGAGCCCCGCAAGCCACAGGAAGGCTATTGAAGTCGGGGGGCGCCGGTTACCCTGGAGTTTGCATAATAGCAACTAGTCTGCCCACTAGCCATGCAGTCTTTGGCTCATGCTGTTCCACCTTGAACTTGGGGAGATTTTTATTGTAGTTCTCTTCTACTTGGCCAGCTGTTTAAAGCAAGCCCCCGCGTTACGGGAAAAACGCGGTGTGTGCCAGGCAGGTATCCGCAAGGAGAGACTCTCCCCTGGGATGCCGAAGATGCTCTGGACCCGAAATTCGCCCTCCTCCCCCGAGTCCCGGGGCACAGGCTCCCTCCTCCACGCTGTGAGTCCTGATACTCACCCTTGTCTAAGGGGGATTTTTTCAACTTTCCTTTTTTAGATCCGTTGTGTTCAGTTCACAGGACATCTCGCTACAAGCGTATTGAGATGCCGCGGCTATGCAGGACCACCTCGCGCAGGATGCTATTCATCATAGGGCACAGCGGTCATTGGAAAAAGCGTCCTCGAGAGGTTTGCTAGCCCCCCTCAGCTATTCCCCTAGAATCAGAGGCAATTAGGCAATGACTCCTCAATCGCTTTTTCGAATATCAAGCAATGGCAATTCATCAACTGACAAACCACATTCCTCGGACAATAGACTTTTTCAAATTTCAAGCAAATAGACTTGAGTGAACTCAAAATAATTATTATTACATCACTAACAAAAAACAGCTGTGACAATGATGGCATAAACTTGAATATCATCAAAGATTCATTAATATGGTTGGATACAGATTTCTGGAAAATACGAAATCATGCTCCGAATATCGCCCTAATAATTACCACTCTACGAAAAACTTCTAGAATTATCTGTCAAAAAGATCAAGTAATTCAATTTATACAGACACATATTGAGCAACAATCCGTTTTCCGCAAATCTCATTCATGTGAAACTGCTCTTCAATGGAAAACTGACGTATATTACAAAAAAAAACATAGGAATTGTTATTTTAGACTCCAGATGTGCATTTAAAACGATAAATAAGAAAATTTTGATAATAAAGTTGGAAAGATATGGAATATGTCATAATGATCAAAAGTACTTCGTGTCATATCTGAAGAATAGAAAACTAATTTTTAAGTAT
Organism: Chrysolina americana; assembly: GCA_958502065.1. Lineage (NCBI taxonomy): Eukaryota > Metazoa > Arthropoda > Insecta > Coleoptera > Chrysomelidae > Chrysolina > Chrysolina americana. The sequence goes on from OY293420.1 coordinate 38,713,631, forward strand.
AACAATATCAACTGAAATAGAAACTACATTTGGGGCACATCAAGGTTCAGTCCTTGGTCCAATTCTTTTCATTAAACATTGTCAAATCAAGTCATTCGCAGATGACACTATGCTTTATTATTCTGGTGACCAAATGATATTGAGTATTTCCTAAACGAGGATTTACAGAGTATATTCATCCGGCTGAAAAATAATGGGTTAATGCTGAATATGGATTAATATAAAAATAGATAAAAACAAGATAGAAGAAGGGAACAATTTCAAGTATTTAGGAGTAATTCTAGACAGTACTTCAGACATGTCTCAACATTGTGATTTTGTTAAACGGAAAATCGACAGAAAAATCTATTTCTTTTATAAGCTGGACAATAGGGTGTCCACATTTTCAAAACTCTCACATGTAGGTATACAAGCCCATAGATGTATAGTTATCGAAGGCGCCATATTCTCATTCGCAAATGTCCATGTCAGATCTTGCTTTAGTAATTCATTCAGTTTTAGAGTTACTTCCACCTATTCCAAGCAACATTTTTTGCGTTCGTTGGATGTTCATCATTTATTTGGCAAGGCGTATTGTTTTGTTTTTGCCTTCTTACGACAATATTATCAAATAATTCCCATGATTCACAGTATGAAGTGGAATATCGGTATTCGAGTAGGTTAGTCTTTAATACAAGATTATTTTGTGCAGTGTGTACCTACTAGTGTGCGTGCTAGACCTGATCTGATTGCATCATATTATTTGTCACACACCCCTAATGTTTCAGATTAATAATGTATCCGAGTTAACAGAAACACCATGAGTAGTAAAATACACGCAATTGAAATTTTAATGTTTCTATTCCATTATCAACGTACCTATACATTCACTGAAGAAAGTACGAGCTATTCATTACCATGGCTTCTATCCTAATTAAAATGATCGAAAAGATAATTTACAATTTTCCTTTCAGAATATTTATTCGAAAGTTCTTCGCATTTATCTTCGATTTCTGATACCTTTACCTTTGGTTCTAATTCATGGAAACCTCACTATTGAAACGAATACTTTCGACGATGTCGAAATCCCCTTCTCTTCCATACTATTCCACAAGGTGGAAAATTTGAAGCAAATGTCTGTCAGATATTGTGGATTTGTTTGAAACTCTTTTCAAATTTAACTCAAATTATCGCATTCACCCTTCAAGGGGTCTGTGCTACCGAGGAGTGCTTCTTGCCTTCTAACTTTGGGTGTTATCATTCGTTGAGTGGGACAGTATGACTCTAATGTTATCTGATCTATCCTAGAAGAAACAACTTTGAAACACGTCATATAGGCAGGTGGTCATTTCCAGCCAGATGAGGGATAGAACTGAAGTAACGGTACACAAATAGATGTCAGATGTAATTCAATGTTCGTATGGGAAAGTAGTTGATCTGACAGATATTCGCCTCAAAATTTTCCATAATGTGGGCTATTGTAGAGAAAGGGGAATTTTGACTTTATCGAAACCATTCGTTTCATTTGTTTGAAACTCTCCTACACACATTACACATTTTCAAACTTCGTTCGAATCAACACATTTACTCTTCCAACGAGATCGGGGGAAATGCTTGATTACAACTAGTGGTGGTAATAGGGTCCTTTTGGAGGAACGATGCACAAATAGATGTCAGATGTAATTCAATGTTCGTAGGGTGGAGAAATTGTATTCTGAAAGATATTTGCTTAAAATCTTCCACTTTGTGGGATGATGTGGAGAGTGTTGAGGTTGAGAAACAAACCTGACTAACCATTTGGAAATTTTGAGGTTAGGCGTTTCATATTAAAAATACTGTTCCATGATTGTAAGAGAAGAAAAATTTTATTTTTAGTTGTAAAAGATGGCTAGATGATAACTTTGACGTTTTGATGCTCAAACATAGTTTTAAGCAGAAGTTGGAGTGTTTTATTGCACACAAATCAAAATGAGAAAAAGTCATCAGGTTATGGGCCCAGGTTGGTGCTAGCTTATGGATGAAAAAAATGTAGGTGAATAATTTCAAAACTCTCTGTTAAAAGGCATCCAGTATTCAAGTATTGGCCTGAACATTGATAAAATGGCAGACGCAGAAAATTACTTCATCGTGATTGACAAGCTACTAGATAATGAGTCGTTCGAGATTTTGAAGTTCCAAATTAAAATAGTTTTCAGATGGTGAAACAAAATTTGAAGACATAATCATGGAAAAAGAGGAGGCCAGCTGGAATCGAAAGGACGCGAGAGCATAAAAACAATAATTGCCATTATTGACGAAAAACTCCTGATGCATATTCTCACGTGTATTACAGCAAAGTTCAAAGGTGTGACAGTGAAAGATTTTGGTCATTTTGAAAAATTGATCATAAAGCTTCTATAATATCCATGTAGACCAAAAAATTATTGAATCATTTTAGCTAATCGAGGGACGGGGGAATTTTTGGATCGAATCGATTTCTTGGGGATTGGGTATTATTCCCTCGGTGGTAATGACGTGACCTAGAAACTCAAATTCTTTCTCGAGAACTTCGCATTCGTCTATTTGAATTTTCAATTTTGAACTGAGTAATTTCCTGAGAATGATTTTAAGATTCGATATGTCTTCATCAAAGCTTGTCGAGAATATCATGATGTCGTCCATATACAACAAGCAAAAATTGTTTTGGAGATCACTTGACATTTGACAAGCAGCAGTGATCTTTTTTTCTCTTGAATGACATGTTATTGGTGCACTCGGTATTACATTCAATGAGCAGCCGCCATGTTTTTCCTCTTAAATGATGCCTTTTGAGACACTCTGTTGTTTTTTCTCTTAAATGATACATCCCTCACCTCAAAGGTTAATTTTACTACCAGCAACGCCCTATCCCCAAACCCAATGTTTAATTTTACAACCGGCAACACTCCATATCAATCTGCTCGTTTTTCTATTACCAATAACGCTGGCTCGGAGACCACGCTTCAATGCCAACTGATAATGAAACGAATAACGTAAGTTGATAGCAGAATGATTGATTTGGCATTGGAAAATGTTTAAAAATGTTTCTTGACATCGAAACAAACCCATTGGTATCAAAATTATTGAAATCGTACGATCGGGAGTAACTAAATTTGGACTCTTCTCAATGCTGATGATTCGTAAAGATCCAAAAAGGTTGGTAATTCACATATTGGGCACCTTCCTGATAATAGATAGTGCTGACGTATTCGGTCTCGATGACATGTAATACATTTCCGATTGGGATCGCACGTTGAAACGCTAAACTCCTGTTAAAACATCATTTTTTTTTTCTATAAACGAGATGCTCTGTATACCTTCTTGATTAGGATTGAAGCGTCCTATGAGCGGTTTTTTTACTATCTTGAATAGTTTTGAAACACTCTGTGTATGTCTAACAAATTTTGGTACACTCAGTATGAAATATCACCATATTTTTCTAGTAAGTCCCCATATCCCCAATGATACGTATTTTCTGCGTCCCATTTTCCACATGACATTTGACAGATGCACCATCCATGTTTTTTCTCTTAAATAATGTGTGATACGCCCTGTATATACTATTGCTGTATACTTTGCTACCCCCATTGACCCATTTTCCATCTGACACATACATGTAGCAGCCATGTTTTTATGTACCTGTACAACCATGTTTATTTGTTACATTTTTTTTTTCTTCAACGATATTATCAATGACAACTGACAGATATCTAGTGTGAGGCGCCGCCATGCTATTTTTTCAATCATCATTATTATCATTACACTTCCATACTTCGAATATTCCATCTACAGTTATTATTGTTCTCATATTCCAAGCGCGCTCGGGCCGCATTTTCAGACAACCTGTTGTACATTGAAGGTGACGACCTCCGTTAAGCTGACATGTTTTTTCTCTTAAATATTGTTATTTGAGACACCCTGTATATCATTTGGCAGCCGCCATGTTTTTTTTCTATTAAATACTGTATTTTGAGCCACCTGGTATAACATTTGACAGCCGCCATATTTTTTTTTCTCTTAAATCCTGTATTTGGAGTCTGAATATGTCATCCACAATCATTATTCTTATTATATATATTATAAGCGCGCGGTAGTGAATGATTGTTATCAATCTAAGGGATCTATCGCCGCGACTCGATGAACGCCAAACACAGTGACGCACCGAAATTTAGCAGCGCGCGCGGTACTGGAGAATTGTTATCAATCTAAGGGATCTCTCTCGACTACGTCACACGATGAACATAGACTAGCGACGAACCGAGAGTCCAAAGTTCAAGGTGGATTCGTTTTTTCCATACACGCTGTATATATGGACGCAACACTTTGCAAAAAAAAGAATATCAAAAAATTCACAAGGCGAAATGAACAGTATCAAAACGCTCAAACGATTTATATTGACATGTATACAATTACTCTATGTACAGACAAAAACTCACCTTTGCAATTAAACCGGCAAAATCACAAGTCACTGAGCACTAGCAGGTACTCTAAGCGCGCGTTCTTCAAAATGACGTATGCAGCACATTCTCTCTAACAACTAGCGTTCGAATTCCCCCTCCCCCCACCACCCCACCCGTAGCACCCAGCCTGCAGCTAACCGCGTAATTCTCAAAGACAAAGACAGAAAAAAAAACCGATGAGTTAGAGTGAGATGCCAATCATGTCTTATTTCCGACTCAACACACTGAGTCTTGATGGAAAACAATCACCGAATTCTTAGAATTTTGATTGTTTATTCAACGAATATCCGTTGCCATTGCACACATTGCAACATATTCATCGTCATTTCCGTTATGGTTCTCACTATCGCTATTTCTTTGTTTTTCCCAGAATTCCGATGTGCACGTGTGTGACGTCACAGCCTCTAAGCGTAAACAACCTTCCTTTGATGTGCCGCCGTGTATCGCTCGCCCAACACCAGCGAGCCGGTCCAGTGGCGGCGTATCACCAGTGCCAGCGTCAACAACTATAATATCAACGAAAAATAAAAAATAAATAAAAATCAAAATATCTCGGCCCCCGGCGCTCCAGCGCACCCCATCTTCTCTGGGGACATTCTTCGCCCACGCACACAGCCCCCCGCACTTTTTCCCAGTTGATCCCAGTTACCCAATTCTATACAACTATGACAATCAAGAATTTAAATTGACGAAAACTCGCCCACCTTGGGCTCTAGCACGCCCCCTCTTTTGTGGGGACGTTCCTCGATGGGGCCCCCGTCCTACAGCACCAGCTCCGGCTCCGGGAACTCAATGGGGGCCCCACAAAAGCCCGGCCAGTCGGCGGGAGTCGAATAGTGAGGTTATGTCACTTTTTTGATGGTCATGGTTGTATTGTCTATCTACTATTAACCTAACTACTACAAAAATCTAAAGACAGGCATGAAAATAAATTTTCGGAAATGGTTTAGGAGAAAAAATCATATTTATTACATGGGAGCAAAGTGCTTTCTCCTTCCTTGGATGTTTACTACCCTCCGCTTTGCACCGGGCAGTAAACTACATCCTGCGGGAGAAAAAGTAGCACTTTCCTCCCTAGTTATACAAATAGTTGTTGTTAATCATTGAATTTTCAAAAGACCCCGCACTTCTCTTATGTAAAGTGGCGACCGGTAAAACTTTATGAAACTTTGGCACGTTGTTGTACTCGACCTATTAACCAAAAGTGTCAATGGACCCAACTCAATCCTATGACAAGATACAACTGAAAATGGCCCAGATTTTCGAATTTTTTTTGTTAAATTACTAGCTAGATTGAATTTCTGTTGCATAGACACGTGTACCACTTGTTTTAGTGATACAAAGGTGAATTCACCTTTGACCAAAATAATTCATAGTCACGGGGTAACTCACAAGTGAATGAAAATAGTTTTTTTCTAAAATCTCATTTTTTGTACTGTGACCTTAGGAAAGCATATTTTCGAAAATTACCCCTCAATATAGTATTTTGAGGAGAAAATTTAACAGTAACAGTAGTATATATTTTTTATTCAGGGTGTTTCATAGAGACATCCACAATATGAAATATTTTTTTAAGGATTAATTAAAATCATTAGATTCATTTGTAAGAGTTGATATCACTAATATATGGATGTCTGTAAGGATCATGACTATAGAGTGGGCCAAATTGGACACTTTTAAAGGGAAAGTCCTGTTTTCAAACTGGATAGATGAAAACTGGTGGCTGTTTCTGAGGGTCAAATTTTATGTCAAACTTAATGGTGAAAACCGCATACCGATATCTATTAGCGTTTCTGAGTTAGAGCATGTTAGAGCATGTTGCTGTAACATTTTTCCTGTCAAAAATTTCTTGTTTCTATGAGAACATGTTCTGAGCACTTTTTTACGTAGAATTCGATGGTGTGAGCAACTTATTTTTTCAAATAAGATATCCATGATGAAAAAATATTTTTTAACGAGACACCCTGTATATTTCTACATATTTCAATAGAGCTTAAAATTAACTTTCCAAAAATGTAGCACCTTTGATGTTTTGTTTCATCTTTGAAATACAGAGCTTATAGGTTTTTTCGTGCAGAATTTTAAACGCACACTTTGAACAAGTAGGCTTTGGACGAAGCTGCGATAAAACAGAAAGAAATTGTTCGGTAGTAGCTTTCAAATGTTGAGAAAGCTTTTCACAGCAATAATTAATTCTCATAGTTTCAATAAAACGTATAACAATTCATACTAGATATATTGACTACTGATAAATGAAACTCCAACAATAATAATAATAATGATAAAGAACAAACAATGAAATATATTTCTTCAGAGAAGGTGTTCAAAAAGTGCTCTGGAAATTTTTTCATAGAAACAAGAAATTTTTGAATGGAAAAAAGTTACAGTGTTACTCGGAAACGATGATAGATACCGATATGCGGTTTTCACCATCAAGTGTTTAATAAAATTTGACCCTCAGACACAGTATTAGTTTTCATCTTTCTAGTTTGAAAACAGGATTTTCCCCTCAAAAGTGTCACATTTGGCCACTCTGTACAAGGTGGTACATTTTTCAAAAAGTATTCTATTTTAAGATAAGTACAAAAACCTAGAAATGCTGGAAACTCAATCAAATTTGTCATTGCCATAAATCTAATTCATTAAAAGACTGTCATAAAATAATGCGCTTGAAAGTATGAAATTTCTTAAAATATGAATCAAAACATTTAACATCAAATTATTCAGACACATTTATTTATATTAATCAGGTTCAATGCAAGTATATTAAGATCTATATTCGATTGAGAATAAATGACTTCATTTTGTTTACTTCATTTTAAAAAAAAAAAAATCCCACTCTGCATTTTAAATTATCATCATAATCGACGTTCACACTTGTGCATGTCGGCGTGCGTGTAAAACGCAGGGCCAGCATGCATGGAACTACATGTTCTAGTTTGAATATCATTCGAAAAACTCAAATAACATTACTCCAGCATTGACATATTTATCACACAATGAAATAATACATGAATTTGAATTATATAGAAAAATTAAATATTAAGAATTTTCCCTGAATAAGAAAATTAACAATCTGTATGCGAACATGTTGGTAGCAGTAAGACATACATTTTACATTACATTACATTACATTACATACATACATTCATTAGCTTCTACTGGTACCATTTTATTTTTCTATTAAAAACTATACTGGTGACGCACATGCGCATTTCAGCACAATTGGCCTATGGTATTAGCATTCTAGAGTGAGTATATGATATATATATATTTCTATGGTTTTGAATTATTCCATTTTTTTTTTGATATTGTGGTTTTCTCTATGGGACACTCTGTATAGAAAATGTGTACTTTGTTATATTTTCCCCTTACAATACTATATTGAGGAGTACTTCAAAAATATGCTTCCTTAAGGTCACAGTAGAAAAAGTGATATTTTACAAAAAAACTACTGCGTTACTCATTTGTGGGTCACCCCGTGAATATTAATATTTTTGATCATACTTATTCGCCATTGGATTACTGAAACATGTAAAACAAAAAATAATCATAGAAAAGTGCGGGGTTCTTTCTCCTGGAAGTTACCCTGTTTCATTAGATTTTCATGACACCAGTATCTGGTATTCCGTCTATTGAACATACCATTATTCGTCGTTCATCTCGGGATTACATATTTATTAGAAATAAGCAGTTTAAAGGATGCCCACGTATATGTTTTTCCACTTCACAAAGAAAGTGAAAAAGAAGACATTGTAAATTACCGGGACAACCGGGATACCGAGATTGAAGTTGGGATCCCGAAATTAAAGTCGAGCTACCGAAATTAAAGTTCTGATCCCGACATTCAAATTAGGTTTCCGAGATTAAAGTAGGGATCCCGAAATTACAGTCGGGATCCTGAGATTGAAGTAAGGATCTCGAGATTAAAGTGGGGATCCCGAAGTCGGGATATTCTTTTAAAACCAGTTGTACAAAACCTTAAAAAAATTATCTCTGTAAAATATTTGATCATTTGGTGTATTATCTGTTTCTATGGACCGAGATGCAGATGTATTTTCTTTCGAGGGTATATATGAAGCCTAAATTTAATACAAGGAATTGCTGTATTTTTTTGTAAAGGATTCCACCATAGAAGGCAGCGAGTAGTTCCAGCTGATTAATATGTAACTGTCTTTCTGTTTCCGAGCATAATACTTAGTTTTACGCACTTTCGCACAAGCTCCCTACCCTTGGAGCAATTGTCATCGTATATAAAGCCTGAGAACTTTATTTCCTGTGTAGGTGTTAGATAACTTTTGTCCGTATTTATCACGAACCCTAATCGGGTCATTAGTTTACTTGTATATGATACTGAGTTCGTGTAGTCTTGGTTTATTTTTTCTAATAATAATATATCATGATGAGACCAAATGGTAGGCAATTGAGCTGATACATTTTGTTAAAATACGAAGCGTAAACGATTAGTATGATGGATGAGTAAAATATAGTATGCATCTTCAACGGTCTCCACCCCTAAAAAAAGGAACGACATTTTTTTTTATTGATGGTGGAATGTATGAGAGTAGGCAGATAAAATAATAAAAAAAATATAAATCAAATATTGAATGATTCAACAGCATACTTCCCCTCATTTTTGGGCATTTTTGTTCATTGCCACCATGAATGCCGAAAACAACAGATTCTTGTAAAATGATGTACATAAAAATTAAAGCTCCAAAAAAAAAGTGAGATAATTGTTTAACCAAGCAAATGATAGACTTTAATACTGAGATAAGACCACCCAATATTATTCGTTCGTTTTGATGGTGGCAATGAACAAAAATACCCAAAAATGAGGGGCAATATACTGTTAATTCATTTAATACTAAAAGAATATTTTTTTATAATTATTTTTATCTTCACGCGGTAATACATGCTTTCATCAATTACAAAATTATCGTTCTGACTCCCTATTTACAGATCTTTAATATCGATATTAGTCATAAACAGGCGCGCTCCCTCGGGGGGGGGGGCTAAAGGAGCTGTAGCCCCCCCTCAAGACAAGAAAAAAATAAAAAATTACATTCTGTTTTTTAAATTTTTAAATCCGCCAATAGTGGATATCGCATACTGAACACTGGTTTGCGGGAGTTACATTTCACTACAACTACGAAATAAATAGCTGCATTCTGCATTGCTGCATTCCTATTCCTAAGAAATGCACTAAAAAAATAAATAAAACGTATTTCATATATTCCAAACTCCGCAAAGGAACATTTCTCGCGCGCGCTTGCTTTGGTTGGTTGGCCTAGGGACCCCCGGTCAGCCCCCCCATAATTATTTTCTGAGTGCGCTACTGGTCAAAAACCAGTTATTCCTTATTAATCTTGTAACATTTTTATTGTCCTCAAGTTCAAATTGGGGTGCTGTTATACAATTATTGAGTTGTTTTAACTTCAAAATAAATCCTCTGTTTACCATTGGGTTTCAAACTCAAAAAGTAGCTCGACAGGAATTGCCCTCTTTTTTGTTCACATTCTGATATCGCCATTTTTTCCAAGATTTCATTTATAGCATGTCTGGAGAAGGTAAAGAGATCTTCGGCTATGTTTCTTGACATGGTAATTCATCAAATGGAATTCGTATACCTTGGGTCCGTCTAGAATAGTTTGATCTTCAGTAAATATTCTCCAATGCTTATGAAATATTTCAAACGGCACGCATACCGTTGTTAATATTTCCTGTGGTAGCTGAATTTGTGTTCATGAATACTCCGTGTATATGTTTGGTTGATGATTTGATTCTTTTTGGTGATCGGAGGAGGCCGTTGGAGGTTTGAAGGTTGCTGGCGTCTAGGCACTTTTGGGGACCCTTTGCGAAGCCTGGAAATTTTGTTTTGACGTCCTCGGGGTGTCGAATTGCTTCATTTGTGGTTTAACGATCTTGAGGTCACCGCTTCGACAAAATGTTTTCCCAGGAGAAACTCATCTCTAGTAGTATGTGCTTCATACTGAGAGTTTCTTTCATCGGTCCTTTTTCTTCTACTCTTAATAAGTATGCTACCCTCCTTCCTAGGTACTTATAACAAAAAAACTGATAGTGAATATATTCGTAAAAATTATTGATGAGGCAAGTCCGCAGACGTTCACTCCTCAATTCCACCTAAGATAAGAAACTGCGGCTGGAAAAGTGTGGCTAACTTTATACTTATATGTATATGTGTTGCCATTATTTGATAGTATACAGTGTGGTCCAACGAAAACTTAACACCTCGATTTTCCGGCTTTAAAATGAAAATGTGGAAAATCGCTCGGACCCGTCAATTTCTAATACGGGGAGGAACAACTTTTCCGCTGTTTTCATCCCCGTAACTTCAACCCCCTAACGGGGGTGAGCACAACCCCTTGATTTTGAATAGGGATGCGGGGTGTTGCGATATCTCATTTTGAAGATCTCATCGTGTACTATCTGACCGTAAAATTTCACATCAAAATATCCATCGATAATGAAATAACAGCGAAAATAGTGAAAGAGGCAATATGGAATTTATCTCGAGAATAGTATTCGTATCCGACGCATTTCAAAGGTATTGAGTCGTTAATTTTTTGTCCAAAAAAGTATACGGACCTTGTTTTTGTACCTTAGTCTATCGTGAATGTTTAAGAACGGTACAAGTGTGTCAAAGCGATTGTAAATTGGTAGTGGAATTAAAATGGTATATTCCGTAGAAGAAAGGGTGGAAATGATAAAATTATTTTTCCGAAATAACGACTCTGCACGCACAACAGCGGCTTTATTTAACGAACGACATCCTGGAAAAAATGTATCCGCTGCTTACGTTGTGCAACTGGTTGCCAAATTTGACGCTACTGGTTCAGTTGGAAACAAAAAGAGGGTGCATGAAAGAGACGAAGCGAGGGACGTGGCTGTTTTAGGTCATATAGCAATGGATCCGACCGTTAGTACTAGGAAATTGTCCGATGTATCTGGTGTTTCACGCACAACAATCATGAGAATCCTGAAACAACATAAATTCTATCTTTATAAGATACGATTGGTTCAGGAACTGAATGAGGATGATCCCGATCGCCGACTCCAGTTCTGTGAAGTGATCAGTGAAATAATTAACGGCAATAAAAACTACATGTTCGATATCTGTTTTTCGGACGAGTGTTCATTTTACCTTAACGGCATTGTAAACCGGCATAACTGTCGGTATTGGTCAGATGAAAATCCAAGATTATTTCGTGAGGTGTATACACAGCGCCCCTAAAAATTAAATGTTTGGGCGGGTATATATGGAAATCACATAATCGGCCCTTTTTTATACCCGGTAATCTCACAGGCCAAATTTATCTCGATCTATTGGAGAACGCTATTTATCCAGCCCTCGTGCAAGTATTGGAGAATGCAGAAGACCATCAAACGATCATTTTCCAACAAGATGGCGCACCACCTCACTTTGTTCAACCGGTGCGTCAGTTCTTAGATGACAATTATCCTCACGCCTGGATTGGAAGAAGGGGGCATATTGAGTGGCCACCCAGATCACCTGATCTGGCTCCACTGGACTTTTTTCTATGGGGTCACCTGAAATCCAAGATTTACGCTACCCAGCCTGAGTCACTGGATGATTTGCGAACTCGGATCATTAATGAATGCCGTCAAATTACACCAGATATCTTGAGTAATGTACGTGAACGTTTTCAGCAAAACTTATATTACTGCATGGAATCGGATGGTGCCCATTTCGAGCATTTAATAAAGTAATTACAAAAGTACGTACTCTTCCACTACTTTACCTGTCCTTTCGTTATCAATGGATATTTTGGAGCGAAATTTTACGGTCAGATAGTACACGATGAGATCTTCAAAATGAGGTATCGCAACACCCCGCATCCCTATTCAAAATCAAGGGGTTGTGCTCACCCCCGTTATGTGGTTGAAGTTAAGGGGATGAAAACAGCGGAAAAGTTGTTCCCCCTCGTATTAGAAATTGACGGGTCCGAGCGATTTTCCACATTTTCATTTTAAAGCCGGAAAATCGAGGTGTTAAGTTTTCGTTGGACCACACTGTATGTACCACGTTTTTGCCAATCAGCCCCGGTTTACATTTTATGTACACATTCTTTCGGTGTTTTCAGTAAGTTGAAAATAAAGTAGGTAGTTTACAACAAATCGTGGTTGGATTAAGATGTTTTATATTTTACAAAGTTTTGTTGGGTCTATGTTGAAACAAATGGTATATCTTGTATGAGTATAAAGGCACGATGTACGAGGCACGATCCATCTTCGTTTGAAAGAAATGTTTCCTCGCTACGTCTAATCGCCTCACTTGCTCAAATACAAGGTACGTATTATTGGTCCATCTATTTCCATTAGTCATTAGTCGCGACAAAAGTCGAAGCCTCTAAAAATCGATTTGCTCCAGAGTAGAGGCAAATTAATCGCGCGCGTTGGGGAATCGAGTCGATTGTCCTCAATGTCAAAGCCAGTTTTTCACAACCTGAAATTGGACGTGAGATGAATGACGAAGGTAGGGCTTCTCACGAAGAATATTAATTAGAAGTTTCTGGCAAACGGGACAACGGATCCACCTGAAAATTTGACAGTATGGATAAATTAACATTTTCAATATGCCCAAAATAGGTCTTTTAGACGATGCGGCATTGCCGGTAGCGGCTACATTGATTTCTCAAACAAAACACTCTGTAAATAATATCACATTATGATTTCTTATCACTTTCTCAACAACTTTATGTAAGTACTATTTCCCTATACCTATCTGCTACCGATTAAGATATATAAATTGATTTCTTTTTTAACCAACTTGTACTTTTATGAACGTGAAATATTGAACTCTGCTTCTAAGACGATCAAATTCTGAATGGAGTAGAGTGATACCATGAGGATCCTCACTTCGGAGCTATTTTTATTAGCCTCATACAGGGTGTTTAGAATGATTGCAATTAATTTCCTGTCATTAAATAAATAAAGAAAAGCAGATACTTTGTTCACATGAGACAATTAGTGAAAATTAATTTTTTTAAATGGAACACCCTGTATATTTTCACATTCATTGAGCTCTACATTCAATTTCATATTGACTTCATTCAGATAATTAGATTTCGAACAGTTTTTGATATAAACTGTTGAACACGAATGACACGGTGACTTACAATTATTACAGGAATACCATAAGGCTTTCGAATATTATCGTTAGTTTTGTGGAACAATATGACTCCATTCTGGTCTGACCTATCCTTGCACTGATGAGAGGAAATAACCTCGAAACATGCATGTATGCTGGTGGTCATTTCTAACAAAATGAAGGATAGTAGGCATTCAATGGCTCTATGACAATCAGCACTTGCAATAATGTCCTCCTTGAGGAACATTGCACAAATGAATGAGAGATGTTATTCAATGTCCGTATGAAAAAGTGGTAGTTGTTTTCTGTCAGATACTTTCCTCATTTTTCCACTCTGTGAAAATGTGTGGAGAGAAGGGTATCTTCGACCTGAGCCGGAGTTATTTCTTTTCATTTATTTGATTCCTCTCCGATAAAACTTTCCGAACTTTGTTCGATTAATTGCTGACAAAGTGATAAAGAATCAAAATATGATATTATATACAGGGTGTTCCAATTGATAAATCAAAGTAGCCGCTACTTTACGTATAAAACAATTTAGACGTGTAAATCATGAGAATTTATGCATAATTTCAAATTTTGAGGTTAAATCCGTTCCTGGTTTTGCCAGAAACATCTAATTAATGCTCATCGTGATAAGCCCTGTATACCCCAAGACATTCATTTTTTGTTACCTGAAAGTATTTTGATTCGTCATCTATAAGAGGTGGTCGGTGAACCGTTGGCTAAGGTATCTAGCAGTGGAACTTCTGGCTCGCATCAGACAGAATCTTTTTTCTCAATTACATGGATCTCTTCAGATGGCCACAAACCTTGTTGTAAATCAAATGTGATGTGAGTTGCCTGGATGCCAATCCTGACGTATGGTGCTAGCTTGAAGTGCGCACCAACCACCCGGGGTGGTGCTGTAGTTTTTCTGTGTTTTCCTACACCTGAAAAGTGAATACACTCCCAAAAAATCAGTAATAATAATAATAATAATAATAATCGAGGGGCGAACCGTGCTAATCCCCAAAAACGGAGATTTGTCCGATCCGAAAAACTACAGACCGATAACATGCTTGAACGCATGTTATAAGATGTTTACACGCATCTTGTACATGCGAATACTCTCCGCAGTTGAGCCGGTGTGTGAACGGATATATAAGCAAAGAGGATCAAAGAAGGAGAACCTGCATCACGCATCACGCAGGACTCCGTGTAGCATAAGCGTAACATTTCAATGGCCTGGATCGATTATCGCAAGGCATTTGATACAACATCGCATGAACTCATCATGCATTTACTCAGATGCCTTGCGGTACCCGATCAAATAGTGAGATGCATTGAGCATTGAATAGCTGATGCCGCTCTGGAGGACTCGATTTACCATAACATCTGTTCAAGTCAGAGTCCAAACAGAGCAGGTTATCTTTAGAAGGGGCGTGTTTCAGGGAGACTCCCTCTGCCCTCTTCTCTTCTGCATCTTACTACTGCCATTGTCCGTTCCACTACGAAAAACCCGCAACTCAGCAACCGGAGGCATAACCTATCTGTTTTACATGGATGACCTTAAAATTTATGCCTCCGGAGAAAAAGACCTTCATCAGTCTTTAAGGGTGGTGCAAGAGTACACGCATGCTATCGGAATGGAGTTTGGGATCGACAAATGTGCCACGGTTCATCTCAAAAGAGGACGATGCGAGAAATACGGAGAGGGCGTTCAGCTCGTAGACGGAAGTATCCTACATCATCTGGATGCCGGAGAGACGTATACCTACCTAGGGGACGAACAACGCCACACCCAATTAAAAACTCTCTCCGCGGCACGTATCAGCACAAACTCCAACAGGTCTGGTCATCAGAACTGTCGGGGAAGAACAAAGTTGCTCCAACTAATATGATTGCCGTTCCGATCCTACTTTACTCCTTTGTAGTAATGAAATGGACCCAGGAAGAGCTGCGACAACTCGACGTAAAAACTCGCAAAATGATGCATCTTCATAGAAGCTTGCATCCTAAATCGTCTGTTCCACGGTTATACTTCCCAAGAAAACGTGGAGGCCGTGGACTTTTGAGTTTGGAGTGTCTACACAACAGAATGGTACTGGATAGAGCCTGTAAAGTCATCCTCTTCTCAGCTTAGTCTGCGATCACGGATTGGAGCATTTCTTTTCAAGGCAGCAACCCGTGCAGCCGATGAACTCGGTCTCCTATTCGACACTGAACGGATGAACTCGAACTCTGTCACCGAGTTGGAACTCGTTTAGCAAAAAGCCCACGTCAAAGCTGTGGAGTGTGACAGGCTCCTACAGCTATATAAGGATAAGCTAATGCATGGAGTCTTCTTCAAGAACATTGAAGACCATGGCATATCCAGAAACCTGACCTTCCCTTTTCTCAGATCAAGTGGGCTGAAGTCGGAAACCGAGGGATTCATAATGGCCTGTCAGGATGGTGTCTTCAACACCCTCGTCTACAGTAGTCGCGTGATGGGTATAGAGGTCCCTGACACTAGATGCAGAGCGTGTCGTGAGGCAGCTGAGTCCATAATAAATCCACAGGCACAACGCGGTGCTACAAGTGTTGTACTACAACCTACGACACTCGTACGGTGTAGACGAGACACCGGTGTGGCCTTATGCTCCAGGGGATATTGAGTCCGTTGTGAAGAATACGAAGTGCCGAATCTATTGGAACTACTCATTCCCCACCCTCAGAAGCCAATAAGCCTGATGTAGTCCTCCTCGACCATCAAAGTAGGATGATTTTCGTCATTAAGTTTTCAGCTCCTGGCAAAATGAACATCATCTGAAAAGAGGAGAAAAAACGGACTAAATATCGAGATCTACTCTTTGAACTCCATCCAGGCTTTATTCAAACCATTCTGTCATAATGGTGGTTCTGATAATAGGGGTCCTTGATGGAATGATGGACACACTGCTCTCGAACTCAAAAATCATACTGGATTACTGTGATATGGCAGAAATCTTAGCCGGACGAATGCAGGAGTCCGTAATTCTTGGTTCACTCCGCCTGCTCAGGGAACATGATTTTCGGACCCAATAGTCACTTACCCCACGGCGTGGGGAGTGGTTATTGGGATAAATGATCCAATGCGCCCTCCGGAAGTATCAGGGCTCCGTAGACAGGGCCTGCCTGGGAAATTCCTAACGAAAAAAAAATAACCATAAGACAGATCTGGTCATCAGAACTGTCGGGGAAGAACAAAGTTGCTGCAACTAATATGCTTGTCGTCCCGATTCTACTTTCTTCAAGAATATTGAAGACCTTGGCTTATCCAGAAATCTGACCTTCGCTTTTCTCAAGTCAAGTGGGCTGAAGTCGGAAACCAAGGATTCATAATGGCCTGCCAAGATAGTGTCTTCAACACCCTTGTCTACCGTAGTCGCGTGGAGGGTATAGAGGTCCTTGACACTATATGCAGAGCGTGTCGTGGGGCAGCTGAGACCATAATGCATTTCCTGTCAGTTTTTCCAGCTTATGCGGTCTCAGCCTAAATCCACAGGCACAACGCGGTGCTACGAGTGTTGTACTACAACCTACGACACTCGTACGGTAAAGACGAGTCACCGGTGTTGCCTTATGCTCCGAGGGATATTGAGTCCGTTGTGGAGAATGAGGAGTGCCGAATCTATTGGAATTACTCGTTCCCCACCCTCAGGCAAATACAAGCCAATACGCCTGATGTAGTCCTCCTCGACCATTTCTCGGCTCCTGGCGAAACGAACATGGTCCGAAAAGAGGAGGAAAAACGGACTGAATATCGAGATTTACTCTTTGAACTCCGCAGGCTTTACCAAAATCATTTTGGCAAAATGGTGGTTCTGATCATAGGGGTACTCGGTGAAATTATGGACACGCTGCTTTCGAATCTGAAAATCATACCGGTTTGCCGTGATGCGGCAGAAAACCTGGCAGGACGAATGCAGAAGGCCGTAATTCTTGGTTTACTCCGCTTACTCAGGGCAAATGATTCTCGGACCCAGTCAGACTGATATTGTGCTCTTGCTGTACGCTGACGATTTGATCATATTAAGCGACTCACCTATTGACCTCTCTAGAAAACTAAAAATGTTGGAAGAATACTCTACTCTGAATGCGCTATCCGTCAACACCAACAAATCCAAAGTAATGCGGTTTTCAAAAAGTGGATTCAAAAAAGTCTATGATTTTCGTTTCTCCTAAATGGCTCTGAAATTGAAATTGTGAATAGGTATACATATCTTGGAGTTGAATTTGTTTCCTCCTCCTTATTCAGAGAAATGGCGCACACATCGGTAGTAAAAACTAAACAGGCATTCGGAACGGTTTTTTCACCCCTCTCTAATGGCAATGTAAACTCATGGGAAGCTAGGAGTCGTTTGTTTGACTCGATAGTTGTATGCCCTTGTATGCTAGTATGGGCAATACGCTACAACGATATACTCGAGAAGGCCCAAGTCAGGTTCTTCAAACGGCTACTTAGGCTTCCTCAGAATACACCGGATTTCTCTGTCCGGCTTGAAACAGGCATAATCCACCTATCATCCAAACATTCTCTTATTTGGCTTAGAAAAATTCTATTGATGGCCGATGAAAGATTTCCGAAAAAATGTTTTTGCCGGCTATTTTCAATTCCATCTCACGACGTAAGATACAACTGGGTGAATCAGTTGCGTGAGTTTTTTGAGTCAATTAACAGCGTGGATCTATTCAACCAGCTAGACCCACGACTGCTCAAAAGAAACATGCAATTTATTTTAGAAAAATACAAACAATATTGTTATGAAGCGGACTTGAATAAATACATCATCCAGATACCCTCTCTTCAGGGCGATTATAATAAACAGCGCTCAGCAAACATCAAACTACCTGACCTTCAAATGCTCAATACATACAATTAGGATAATTGCTCAAATTCGACTTTCGTGTGCGAAAGAATTTTGAATAACCCATAAAAATATTCACTATCATATCGATCTAACGGAATTATGTTCGCATTGTAACCTTCAATTACCCCAGTCATTGCCCCATTTTAAAACCTCTAAAACCTGACTGTGGCTTCTTCTAAAATCTCACAACACTTGGGACGCTCTTACCAACATCACTCAAAATTATTTGTCAATTCACCATGGAAGTCATGAGACTACGATCTTTTGTAATAAATGAATAAATTTAAATCTCACTCGATGTTAGTAGGTAGATTCTGTAGTTGTCTAATAGATATGATCAACAATATTACTTCACTGTCTAGGTTCAGCTATACATGTATGATGGTTACTATTTTTTTTTGTCTTTTTCTTCTAAGGAGAAGTTTTTTTTTATATATATATATAAGGAATACTGTACTACCAAACTTGTTGTTATACATACACATTGTAAGAAACAATAAATGAAATGAATGAATGAATGGATCACTCACCCCACGGACGTTGGGAGTGTTCATTGGGGTTAATGACACACCAGCGCGGCCTCCAGTTGTATCGGGGCTCCGGAGATAGGGCCTGACTGGGATATTCCTTATGAAAAAAAAAATAATACCCTCTCATAAACACTCACAGAATGTACCCAAAGGCATAGCCTGTGCGGGTAGAGGACGGCTATTATTACTATTTGCCGTGTCGCTCCGGGGCGACTTACTGTATATATGAGTGTTTATGAGGGAGTATTATTATGATTATTATTATAACATGATGTTATATCGATTGTTGAAAACAGCCTTTTTGTTTTCGGAGATAATGGAATGAAATTTTGAGGATCTGTTAAATGCATTAAACTGCATTTTTTGACAGGTAACTGAACTTCATGCAAATTCGTAATTCACCGGAAGTTACATAATCTTTTCATTTTTAAATGGTATCTCGTATATTTTCAGTTTTTTTGTCTCCATATGACATTAATAATACAACCATGGATTATTCGTAACGTATTTATTATTTTTTTAGTTCTTTGTTCAAGATGGAAATGTTCAAATGACTAATTTGAGTCCTTTTAATGTTTGGAAAATTACAACTTCATTGTTTTTGTTCAAAATGGAGCATCTATGTGAAGTTGAATTTTAAAATTTTTGGGACAATTTTTTTTTCAAATGGTAACATGGTGGTTTGTCGGTTCAGATTAAAAACTTAAAATATAACGTTAGAACTTTCTCTCTACGCACGGAGATATCCTGTCGGCGTCACCCGATCCAGCACTATTTTACAAAACTGGTTATAACATGCGAAATAAGCCTGATATAATGCAAACGATTCGTATGTTGTGAGTTAAGAAAAAGAAATAGATGTTCTGGCATACGTTCAAGTGAGGACAGTGACATTTTTCAAACGAATGGGAAATATTGTAGCACGAGGCGCACGCCGAGTGCGACAATCCCACCAGTATAAGTATCAATTTTGCACAAGTACTGTACCCTATTTCTTTTACGACCACGCAATAATTTAACCAAATAATATCGAAGAGGCTGAACGAGAACCATTTCAACTAACTTCATCTATTTTGAATAATTATTTTGGAATGCAAAATATTTTCTTCGATATAATACCTAAGAGATCAAGATCAAAATTAGAAACATTTTAGTATCATCATTACAAATATAAAAATATTCCTTGATGTAAGTCCACATTATATCGATGTGACTATTTAGACAATGAGTAATAATAATATTATTATAGTAATACTCCCTCATAAACACTCGTTGAGTGTACCCGAAGGCAGAGCCTGTGCGGGTAGAGGACGGCTATTATTATTATTTGCCGTGGTAGTGTATTCACTTTGCAGCTGTAGGAAAACCCGGAAAACCTACAGCTCTACCCCGGGTGGTCGGTGTGCACTCCAAGCTAGCATATCAGCCGAGATTGGCATCTAGACAACCCACAATACACTTGCTTTTCAACAAGGCATGCGGTCGCCTATCGATCCGATATAAAGTAGATAAGAAAAATTCTCTTGTACCTACATCGGGCTCGAACCAACTATCGCTATGCTGGAGTTTCGAACGGCCTGTGCGTTAGACCGCTGATCCACCGACCACTCAAGAGTGATTAAACCTGCAAACGTAGCTACGCCGGATCAAACAGCCCACCGGAATCACTTTTTCTTTAATTTTCAAATTGATTGTTTTTTTGTGCCCAGAAATTATAAAGTGGATATAATAGTGGATATAAGCCACTTTCTGTGGGACTGTACAGTGCGATATTCGTTACTTTCCTATGTGGTAGTAGGAAAATATTAATACGTCACTCAGGGAGATCGCAAGAAAATGTAACATTACGAAGTCTTCTGCAGCTAACATGCTGAGGAAACATAAATATCATTCATTTTAATATCAACTACATCAGCACCTGTACCAAAACGTTAATGCAAAGAGACTTGAGTATTGCAATTGGTTCATTGAATAATATTTGGAGGATGACACATTTCCATATAAAATTATGTATACCGACGAAAGCCGTTTCACTAATTTGGGACATTTCAAAAGAAATAATACGAGATATTGGTCCGACACAAATTTACACTTGATGGAGGAAGGAATCTCCCAAAAAACGGTTTGGTTTCAATTGTTAGACTGGGATTCTAGAGGACAAAATAGGCTATCATGTCCCCCTGACAGGAGCTAGAGGTATAGTTTCCTCACGCAGGAGATTGGGCATTCTTTGGACGAAGTTCCATTAATAAATCGAGTTGGATTATTTTTTCAACAAGATGGTGCTCCACCACACAACATGAGGGCAGTTACGGGATATCTGTATGAAACATACAACGAAATCTGGATTGGAAATATGGGTCGAGTCAAGTGGCCGGCGAGATAATATAGGGTTGTTTTCACTATATACCTTCATTTATTCTTTTCTAAAAAAATTCAGGTCACCCGATTATACTTTTCATTTTTCATGGGGATGTATTGAAAACGAGGTTAATGATGTACCTTCTGCCAATTAGATCGAGTTGCATTATCTAAGTTCAGCAATGACTCTTGTGTATATAACAGAAATTTTTAGGAAGATATATCTGGGGCATATTATGCAAAATGGAGAAGGAATTTTACATTTTTGAGAATAATGAACGATCCAGGAGTAACCTACCCCGCTCGTCTAGTCTTTCTTTGAACTTCAGTAGGAGATACTCCTCCTTTAATTTATTAAGCTCGTGAGAGAGGTTGTTCCATATGTCGTCAGCATGAATCTCGTTGAGAAATGATTTGAGCTGTAATGCCCAGTAAGCTAGGAATCGCACGTTAAAAGGAAAGACCTCGTTAATCCTTAGCTCGCCCAAGTTTGGACTTCTGAGGTCTGTCGTTCGAAGGGGGATGATAGCTGGTTAACGGAAAAAACAGTTTTAAAAACTACAACAATACTTATTTGGAATCACAGTTGGGAATTTGCAGTTGCCGTTCGAAAATCATAATAGGTACCCGGTTGTCATCCATTACAAGAATATGTATCCACCTGTTTAGCGGCATAGTCTGGAGTATGGAACGGCAGTGATGGAATCTTTTTTATGAATTGTGTGTGTAAATACTCAACTATATCAACATAACCAGACCCCAGAGATGGATACAGTTAGACATAATACTAACAAAAAGGAATTCGAAAAGACGAAACCTAGTGTCCTTGGAATCAAGTTAAATATTGGTAAGAACTTGTAGAAAGGATGCCGTAACTTATTTAGCTTTAACATTGGACGCGACAGCCATTTCATGAAAAAGTGAAGAGGATTTGAATAGTACGCCGATATATGTAGGAATTCGCAAATTCTATTAGCTGACCTTTGAACAGGAAGCTACTCTGTGTTTTATATGGTCCTCAAGATATACATACCATTTTGGTTTCGTTAGTATTTATTGAGAACAGCGTAATAATCTAGAAGTCTTAGTTTTCTAAGAACATCAACCTCAGATTGACTCAAAATAACAATATCAGCATATAGAAGCATGTGAAGTTCATTTACATTATCATCTATGTTGACACCAGAAGTTTCGTTGCTAATGAAATACTCTTCGATATCAACTGAAAAGAGGGAAAATAGTAGCGGGCTGAGAACTTCCCCGTGTATACTCTCTGTTGGATTTCACACGCATGGTGGCATTTGAGTAAAATGCTCTGAGCAATCTGACAAGCTGGGAACTGACACCTAGTTGAACGAGTTTGGACCAGAGGTGTCAATGAAAATTGCAAATATTTTATCTTTCTTGAACCGAAGAGAGAAATGAATAACCGGCGAGAGTGTATAAACATTATCAGCACAACCTTTTTTGTGCCTGAAGCCAGATTTACTTTTTGGTAGTATGTATAATTCAGCCCAGTTCATTAATCGGGTGTATATAATGCGTGTTGAGCCTAGAGTGTCTTGTAAACCTTTATTCAAGGAGCAAAAATTACTCACACCGTCTCTGTTCATCCTAGAAACTGTGTGCCTAGTACATAAAAACAAATCATCTTAAGATGTTAACGTTGGCTTCATTAGCCGAATGGCAAGCTGAGACTGCCTATTCCATCATCGAATCTGATTTTAAAAAACGATAATCTATAATGCAGCTAAAATGTATAACCATCTTCCGATAGGCTTTAAAGATATCCAATCACTTGATCGGTTCAGGAAATCTGTAAAGGAAGCTCCTATCGAACATGTATTTTATAGTGTTCAAGAGTAAGTATATTGACAAAAACATGGATGGCATACAGATATAAAATTAATTGTTGCCTATTTATTGTATATGTATACGTTCATACGTATATAAACGTTTATTTATTTCATTTACTCATTTATTCGTATATTTTTTCATTACTTCCATAACTTTCTTTGAAATAGTGACTATTATTTCATATAAGATGTAAGTATATGTGTATGTGTGCTTGTATATACAGTGCGGTCCATAAGTATGGAATAATAAAATTTTTAATGTTTTTTTATTTTATCGAAGAATCCTGAAACAAGTCAATGTTTATTGTCAATTTGACAATTTACAGTATGAAAATATTACTCCCTTCTTGCTCAAAAATTTTAAATGAAAAGGGGGGTTGTGTGGCCCACTAGAATCACAAATGATAGTGCAACTTTAATTGATTATGTACTTGTTAATAATAATTTCGCAAAATGCACTGTTCATCATACACCTAAAAGTGATCATTCTGTAATATCATACATGAAAATATTTCCATAAAATCATATAGAAACATCAGTGAACAAAATTCAAATAAAATTAAATTAGACTTGATTACGCGCAACTGGGACCTGGACTCAGTAGATGTCAACGTTATATATCAGAATATTTTGACATTTGTGACGTCACCACTTGCGGGGTCTGTTGAATCAAATATACACAAAACCATTTTTCAGTACACCGACGTCTGCCAGCAACGCACATATACCAAAATAAGAGTAGGTAGTCTACTAGATTGGCATTATATTATTTATGGGTGTTGTGAATGATTTTTTGGTGTCTTGAACGACTTTTACCTGACGTTTAGCAAGACAGATAAGAAACTACCTGATAACTTCTTATGGGGTTATTTGAAAACAAAAATATGTTTCAATAGACCAGACAATATTGCAGATTCAGAAGCTAGGATAATGGTACGATTACCTCTGAGGTCCTACAAAATGATGTACGAGAATTCCAAGAACACCTTGCTTATTGTGAATGGTTATTTTGAACATTTCATTCAATTGTAAATTCAATAACACTCCCTAAAAAATATTTCCTTCATTCTACGTACAGTATACCAATTTCACATTTACAAAACAAATTTTCTCAGATATAATTTCACCAAATTTTTTAAAACTCAGTATTGCTGAACAGAGAATTAAAATCCCTTCTGTGAAAGGTGCAACATGACCCTCTTACTTATTAAATTTTTTGGAGGGGGTGCTCATAATTCAGAAGGGGTGCAAGAAGGAGGTGATATTGTCATACTATAAATTGTCAAATTGAGAATAAAAATTGATATATTTCAGGTTTTTTTATCAAACACATAACTCAGAGTATGGAACTTTTACATTTTTGAAATAATTTTTTTCAGTTATGATTGCATCAAATCTGAAAAACTTTGTTTAGCTGGTTTAGTGCCACACAACCCTCCTTCTCATTTAAAAATTTTGAGGGGATGTTCA
This sequence comes from Chrysolina americana, assembly GCA_958502065.1. Lineage (NCBI taxonomy): Eukaryota > Metazoa > Arthropoda > Insecta > Coleoptera > Chrysomelidae > Chrysolina > Chrysolina americana. The sequence goes on from OY293420.1 coordinate 38,738,312, forward strand.
TAATTTAGAGGGGGTGCAAGAAGGGAGTAATATTTTCATACTGTAAATTGACAAATTGAGAATAGAAATCGACCTGTTTCAGGTTTTTTTAACGGATGCATAATTTACATTGTCAATATTTTAAAATTTTAATAACAAATTTTCTCACTCATGGTTGCACCAAATATGAAAAACTCAGTATTGCTGAACAGTCAATGAAAATTCCTTTCGAACTAGATGCCACACGACCACACTTCTCATTTAAAATTTTTGAGGGGGTGCTCATAATTCAGAGTGGGTGCCAGAATGGGGAAATATTTTTATACTGTGAGTAAATGATCTGCAAGAGAACGGCCTCATTTCATATGGAAAATAACATGGGAAATCGTCAAGGTCCATCGTGGTCATTTTTGACCCACGGTGGTTTGCATCTCCGCTAAATGTTAAGAGTTCCACAATATTTAGTCGAGATCACAACACCTAGTCGGTTAGTAAGGAATCTGCATTACCGACATATTTATTCTTCAGTATAGTCATTTACCACTTGATATTTTCAATTATAACCAAACATTTTCCATCCCAGCCTACCCGATCTTTCCTCGTCCGTCACCTATCTGACGCCATCTTATATAGGAATCAACTTGGAAGTTCAACGTCGTCATTTTTGACCCCTCGAAAGGCGGCACACCCATTTTTTAGGCCCCGTGACGCGCAAGCGCCAGCCTCCACCAGCCGTGGAATTAACCCATTATACATTTGTATTGCATTATGGTTTACCGTCCTCTCCAGGCTATGACGTCACACTACCCAATGCACAGCGACACTGAGAGTGAGCAGCAACCCACCCCGTATTTTGAATTTCCCGCCACCGATCATTAGTCATTTCACACTAGCATCATAACAGTAGATATCTACTATATAGTTGAGGTATCAAAATTTGCGACGTCGAGGATTCGAGCTCACGACCCCTGGCACACGAGACTGGCACTCAGCCGCCTCGACCACGGAGTTCAACTGCGAAGAAGACGGATCTCAACCATTACAAGCATCCAACTACCGAAGTACCGTTATCCACTCGAAGGGATAGTCGACTTATGAAAAAATATATATATTATCTTGTTAAACGCTGACCAGGCAGAGATATAGATATGAACTTATGATGAGCCGTCTCCGTGATGGAAATACGTAAACAAAATTGAATTATGTGTTTAACACTTGAAAAAAAAAATCTGATTAATTATGGTATGAAGGATACCTATTCAGGGCATCAGGAGAGAAATATGTCGCGGTATATGAAATGTCTGAACGCTTGATTATATAATTCAATTACCAACCGAGCTCACATAATAATAGTAGTACTAGTAGTACTTTATTATTATCCTAAGAAACAATTTAGGAATATGTACCTACATCAAGTGGTGGAAATCGGCAAATCCCGCAAATCCGCTCTTAGAAGAATATATACACATACACACACACACACACACACACACACACACACACACACACACACAAATAAATACTATTATTCTCATGTTTTTTTTTGCTGGCCAATGTTTCTAGAGTAACCACCAGTGTGGCAACGAAAAAGGATTTCAACTTAAGGTTTTCAATACAGTTGAGATATTTAGAGAGAGACATTCTTATCACAGTGAGAGACTCCGCAAGAATTATATTTGAACTGAATATAGGTTATATTTCGTAAGGGATTCCCACAGAAGATTTATTGAATATGTATGTGCCATACAGGGGGTGACACCTATCGTTCAATAGCCGAAACTTTACATCTGAATTATTTCATAGATTTAGTAAACTGTAAATGGTTATGAAGAGACTTACAGGTATATCAAAAAATGGCGTTTAATATTATGAGAAAAAGCCGCATTAGCTATTTCAACTTTCGAGAAAAAATGCAAACTTACCTGTATATTTTCTTTGTTTACATCAACATTTGTAAATCAGATTTTACTTCTGGGCTAGGATAATTCTTACAGTATCACTTCCGTCCATGTTCTAACAACAGCTGATTTATACGTATTAAAAAATAAAACATTTATTAGGTAATGTAGAATACCATCGGCTATATTTCATTGTAGGAAATTTTTTGTGAAATACTGTATGATATCACAATCAAGTTTGTTGAATACAAATAAAACATGGAATTCAATAAAACAACATTTATTGTCATGTAAATACAAAAGATATACTCAATATGGGATACGTAGTTATTTCAGAATGAAAATTAAATCACTAGTAATATAAAAAATTGAGAGGTGTTCCTTTGGAGAGTAGCAATTAAATGAAAATAATTTTTACCCATCTCTCCACATACACTGTGGAAAATTATATCTAAAACAACTACTTTCCCTTACAGATATTGGATTATATCATATCATACTGCAAATATATACATTCAAGAATGGTTATTTCAGTACACTCAACACTATTTCGAACTAAATTATGTATATTATATGTACTAAATTATGCACATTCATACAAAAAAAAATCAAATATTCACACATCTATATCCATGATGGAATAATGCCCCAAAGGAAGAGTTTCGAAGGTATTGACGAGAGAATGTCTTTTATCATCCAGGGAGCTGAGAGCTATTTTCTCTTGGGTGATTGAAAATACATAATGTTAAACAGATCGAATGAGGTTTTGTGGGACAGTTTTCACTACAGAGGATTCCAGGCAGTCAATGAAATCCTCAAATGTTATATGATTGCCCACTGCACATTTCTTCAATCCCTTAGCTTTTTTCGTCACTTCGTAATTTTTCAAAATGTTCTGGATCTCCACGTCATCGTATTCTTCGTTTCTGAGCCTTTTCTCTAGAGCGCTAGTTTCGTCCTCTGTCGTTAAAACTTTGAAGGTTTATAACTTCGAGCGCAGGCCCACGAAATCAGTCATTGGCACCCCATTAGTTTCATCCTTCATCAGTCCAATGATTTTTTTGTTGACTCGAGGTATTCCATATTGGTTATCGCTTGGATAATCGGAAGTATCGAAATGAGTATGGCAATCTCTCTTCATAACTTCATACGGATCTTGAGCAAGTTCATAGATCAAGCTATCAGTATCCGTATAAAGAATGCTGCATCCTTCACCGTATGTTTCAGTCATATATCCATAATGGAAGTCGTAGAGTGTAGTCTTGGCCAAATCCAGAATAGACATTCCCACATATATTGGTTTGTTCAGCACAACCTCCAGCTTCCTCAACTCGACCGTGACCAAGTTTTCATTGAAAATGGTACAGTTTTTGAACTCCGGCTTGGAAATATAGGATTCAGCTCCATACCTGCCAGTCCACTCAGTTAGAAGACGAACGTTGAGCCGCTTCCTGATGTTTTCCATCGTTTTTCCTGGAACAAAACCGTTTTGAGTATTTCATAATAATAATTATTGTTATTATTGGATTGAAAAAATTCTATAAAGAACATAGGCAGCAGTCAATCAAACAGCAAAAAAATTTAATATTTGTTCCTTAGTAATAGTCATGAAACAGGTCATTGATATTTTAATATGAAAATATATGTGAGTTAAGTAGATCCATAAGAAAATTTGAACAATTATTATTATTACTATTCATATTATGAATCGTTGAAATAAGTGTAATTTATAACACAATATTTGGGTTTAGAAATTAAAGAAATATCAGATGTTTTTATGAAAGTATAGCTGAATGTTCATAACTATCGAGTGTGTATGTGTGTTGAAAGGATAATAATAACAATAATTACTAGCCATAATCTCATAAGTATTAATTTTTAATATGAATTAAGACTGAACTCACCAAAGACTGCATTGTTCATGAGTTTGAACAAGTTCTTCTCTAAGTCGGTCCTCGCCCGGGTGCGTAGTTAGGTGTTCAGATCGATGTAGGATTTCAGCCAGGGTGATTGTTTGAATTTCAAAACCCTATGGATTTTAATTAAAACCACTCCGTTGTTCAAAGCCATCTTCAATGCTCGGTAATGGATAACATATTTCTTCTTGGAATGTAGAGTAGCCATTAACTTTGTTAATTGTGAGGGACTTGTCGGAGGTTTACCTGTCTTGGGATTAATGTGTTCAGCACAGAAAGGCAAATCTTTGTGTTTGTCGTGGAGGTGTACGGAATATTCCAAGTCGACTTCGAGTATGTAGCCTTCTTCAGCATCATCCGGGATTGCGGTTACATCGATGTTGGTGTCAGACCCTTCGAAGCCACCGTAAGGGAGATGTTGACTCATGCTCCACCCATACTGGTTATTGATGTCATAATACATCAAATAGGTCTCTGGTTTACTTGAATCGTAGTTATCCAGGTATTTATTATTTGCATGAGAGCGCTTCTTTGCACAAACTTGACTCAATCCACCTCGTATGCCTTTCTCCACAAACAGAAACATATCAATATCAGTCAAGAGCTCCAATTCTTGTTTGGTGTACTTCAACATAGCGTCCCACGTGAAACCTGGCAGAGTAAAATAATGACTGGGTTCATAGGTGTTGTGACAGCTGTTTCTGAATTGCTCAAAAACATCAGCCAATAGAAGTATGTCCGTCTTCATATAGAGATCGATGTAATCTCCCAAGTTACAGCATTCGAATTTATTCCAGACTAGTTGTGCACGTTGATACAAAGGATTGGGACATGGTTTTTCTTCCAATTTATTGTAGAACTCGTTGAAAGGTGGTAAAGAGACTTCATCGAAACGTTTGAAAGAATCCACGTAATCATAAGGCATGACACGTCCATCCACTGTCCTGCTGTTGGAAGTCCTCCAATTCGACAAGTATTGGCTTCAAGACTTTCATTGATATCGGTATCCTGGTAAATGCGGCTCAACGTTCGTCTCCTAACTGAGTGGACTGGCAGGTATGGTGCTGAATCCTATATTTCCAAGCCGGAGTTCAAAAACTGTACCATTTTCAATGAAAACTTGGTTGCGGTCGAGTTGAGGAAGCTGGAGGTTGTGCTGAACAAACCAATATATGTGGGAATGTCTATTCTGGATTCGGCCAAGACTACACTCTACGACTTCCATTATGGATATATGACTGAAACATACGGTGAAGGATGCAGCATTCTTTATACGGATACTGATAGCTTGATCTATGAACTTGCTCAAGATCCGTATGAAGTTATGAAGAGAGACTGCCATACTCGTTTCGATACTTCCGATTATCCAAGCGATAACCAATATGGAATACCTCGAGTCAACAAAAAAATTATTGGACTGATGAAGGATGAAACTAATGGGGTGCCAATGACTGATTTCGTGGGCCTGCGCTCGAAGTTATACACCTTCAAAGTTTTAACGACAGAGGACGAAACTAGCGCTCTAGAGAAAAGGCTCAGAAACGAAGAATACGATGACGTGGAGATCCAGAACATTTTGAAAAGTTACGGAGTGACGAAAAAAGCTAAGGGATTGAAGAAATGTGCAGTGGACAATCATATAACATTTGAGGATTTCATTGACTGCCTGGAATCCTCTGTAGTGAAAACTGTCCCACAAAACCTCATTCGATCTGCTAAACATCAGGTATTTTCAATCACCCAAGAGAAAATAGCTCTCAGCTCCCTGGATGATAAAAGACATTCTCTCGTCAATACCTTCGAAACTCTTCCTTTGGGGCATTATTCCATCATGGATATAGATGTGTGAATATTTGATTTTTTTTTGTATGAATGTGCATAATTTAGTACATATAATATACATAATTTAGTTCGAAATAGTGTTGAGTGTACTGAAATAACCATTCTTGAATGTATATATTTGCAGTATGATATGATATAATCCAATATCTGTAAGGGAAAGTAGTTGTTTTAGATATAATTTTCCACAGTGTATGTGGAGAGATGGGTAAAAATTATTTTCATTTAATTGCTACTCTCCAAAGGAACACCTCTCAATTTTTTATATTACTAGTGATTTTTCATTCTGAAATAACTACGTATCCCAAATTGAGTATATCTTTTGTATTTACATGACAATAAATGTTGTTTTATTGAATTCCATGTTTTATTCGTATTCAACAAACTTGATTGTGACATCATACAGTATTTCACAGAAAATATCCTACCATGAAATATAGCCGATGGTATTCTACATTACCTAATAAATGTTTTATTTTTTAATACGTATAAATCAGCTGTTGTTAGAACATGGACGGAAGTGATACTGTTAGAAATATCCTAGTCTAGAAGTAAAATCTGATTTACAAATGTTGATGTAAACAAAGAAAATATACAGGTAAGTTTGCATTTTTTCTCGAAAGTTGAAATACCTAATGCGGCTTTTTCTCATAATATTAAACGCCATTTTTTGATATAACTGTAAGTCTCTTCATAACCATTTACAGTTTACTAAAACTATGAAATAATTCAGATGTAAAGTTTCGGCTATTGAACGATAGGTGTCACCCCCTGTATGGCACATATACATATTCAATAAATCTTCTGTGGGAATCCCTTACGAAATATAACCTATATTCAGTTCAAATATAATTCTTGCGAAGTCTCTCACTGTGATAAGAATGTCTCTCTCTAAATATCTCAACTGTATTGAAAATCTTAAGTTGAAATCCTTTTTCGTTGCCACACTGATGGTTACTCTAGAAACATTGGCCAGCAAAAAAAAACATGAGAATAATAGTATTTATTTGTGTGTGTGTGTGTGTATGTGTATATATTCTTCTAACAGCGGATTTGCGGGATTTGCCGATTTCCACCACTTGATGTAGGTACATATTCCTAAATTGTTTCTTAGGATAATAATAAAGTACTACTACTACTACTATTATTAGGTGAGCTCGGTTGGTAATTGAATTATATAATCAAGCGTTCAGACATTTCATATACCGCGACATATTTCTCTCCTGATGCCCTGAATAGCTATCCATCATACCATAATTAATCAGTTTATTTTTTTCAAGTGTTAAACACATAATTCAATTTTGTTTACGTATTTCCATCACGGAGACGGCTCATCATAAGTTCATATCTATATCCCTGCCTGGTCAGCGTTTAACAAGATAATATATATATTTTTTCATAAGTCGACTACCCCTTCGAGTGGATAACGGTACTTCGGTAGTTGGATGCTTGTAATGGTTGAGATCCGTCTTCTTCGCAGTTGAACTCCGTGGTCGAGGCGGTTGAGTGCCAGTCTCGTGTGCCAGGGGTCGTGAGCTCGAATCCTCGACGTCGCAAATTTTTATACCTCAACTACAGTAGATATCTACTGTCACGATGCTAGTGTGGGAATGACTAATGATCGGTGGCGGGAAATTCAAAATACAGGGGGGTTGCTGCTCACTCTCAGCGTCGCTGTGCATTGGGTAGTGTGACGTCATAGCCTGGAGAGGACGGTAAACCACAATGCAATACAAATGTATAATGGGTTAATTCCACGGCTGGTGGAGGCTGGCGCTCGCGCGTCACGGGGCCTGGAAATGGGTGTGCCTTTCGAGGGGTCAAAAATGACGACGTTGAACTTCCACCTTTCGAGGGGTCAAAAATGACGACGTTGAACTTCTATGTTGATTCCTATATAAGATGGCGTCAGATAGGTGACGGACGAGGAAAGATCGGGTAGGCTGGGATGGAAAACGTTTGGTTGTAATTGAAAATATCAAGTGGTAAATGACTATACTAAAGAATAAATATGTCGGTAATGCAGATTTCTTACTAACCGACTAGGGGTTGTGATCTCGACTAAATATTGTGAAACTCTTAACATTTAGCGGAGATGCAAACCACCGTGGGTCAAAAATGACCACGATGGACCTTGACGATTTCCCATGATATTTTCCATATGAAACGAGGCCGTTCTCTTGCAGATCATTTACTACTGTGAATTGTCAAATTGAAAATAAAAATTGCTGTTTCAGGATTTTTTGAAAAAATATATGATAACGCTTAAAATGAATTTATTCAATACTTATTGACCGCACTGTATATTGTTATGATTGGTAAAAGCGTTGTGCTATAATATATTTTTTTCATAGTTGTATAAAAATTATTGTATTGAAAAAATTCCCGGGCTATTTATACCTTCCTTATTTACCTTTTATCTCTTTTGAGCTCAGTCGGTCTGTTGTTCCTGGAGCAGAAACATCTCTCTCTCAAAAGCGGGTTCCAATGGGCAATGAAATTACCAGTTGGTAAAAATGAACAATAAAAAAAAATTTATTTATATAAAAAAAAACTTTAATGTGAAATCAAAACCAATAAATCACTACTAATGTTTCAAAACATGAACATTTTTCAAAATTTCCTTATATCCTAACCTGATATATTACCTTTAAAAATATGAATTTGTTATCAAAATATAACATTCATTCAGAAAATATAAATGATAATAATCTGAAACTTTAAAATTAACAAGTCTGCTGCATTGCACAAATAAACGTTCCTGTGTAATGAAAACCGAACCGAAGAAACGCACTTAGTTCTCTGGTTACAGGTCACAGAATGTAAACACGGGTGACAGGGGATAATGTTCTGATGGTTATAACTGTCTGTGGAGGTAGAATGTGAAAATTAACCACAAATGCTGCTCCTAAGGTGGCGTATGGAGTTAGTAACAAAGCCTAACCAGAACACTTGTATGAATGAGATTATATGTTGTGAATGTCCACTATTGAATACGGGTGAGGATATTGCTTCGAGCAAGACAATCCTCATCCACCGACGAAGCCCGTGTTATTTACGCCGGTTAGAGGCCGGGGCAGGACGGATTCTTGCATAACACATATGGGGAGCACCTGGGTATATGTCTCACGACGAATCCCATTAAACCAAGAATGAATGAATGAACTAACCACAATGAACGTATCATGTGGCAAAATAAAGTTCTGGAGGGTATTTGTGATCAATGCTTGGAAAATATTGTTTGTGCACAACACACACAGTGAAAGTTAATAAAAACAGGTACTACCTTATGTGGTGGGTAGACGGAACTCGGCTATATTGGCATCTCAAATACCAAGGTAAATGGCAATCTATTAATGTTGGTAATATATTTTCTTGCTTTTTTTCACAATATTTACTCTGCAAGCTTTGTTTCTGATTCAGTATTTGCGTATAATTCCTTTTATTGTGTTTTTAAACAGAAAATAATTTTCTTTCATAAAAATTTCAAAAAAACTCATTTCCTTTCCGAATCAATAAAAAAACTCCTTTTTTCTTTATCCATCATCTGGGAAACTCTCATTTTATTATTTCTGTTTTTCACCAATCCCTTTCTTGATTTCAAACAACTATAACTATCCACACAAAGTTACTTCTATATTACTATACAGCCTATTGTCTATCATTTTGTTATTGAAATATCACATTTTCCATTCTTTTCATATTTTAAAATCTCTAAAAACATTGCCTTTTGTCATCGCATAGATTGATATATCATGTGTCCAATGTACAACATGTTTCATAAATAATTTTGTGAATTTTTTTTTAGATGAATGAAGTTTAATGTCACATATAATTTTTAACTTCCAACTTCTAAAAGTAACTATTGAATGAACTAACCGAAACACATCAAAGATTGAACAAACCACAAATGAGACCCTTCTGACCGAGCAGAGTAGAAATAGGTAGTCATAGTTGTAAAATGAAAATGTTTAGAATAAAAACATATTTTGTAGCAGTTTTTTTTCTTAAATTTCATAAGTAAGTATCAAACTTTCGCCAATTCACTACTCATTGCAAAATTCAATATCATAACAATATATATGTTATATCTCACTTTTTATTAATGAGTTTAAAAAAAAGATTTATTTTTAAGTGAGAATAAGTGTTTCTCACTGAACAAACTTTATTCAGATTAATACATGGAAAAGTAATGTGACTGAGTTACAATTCAAATGATACTAGTTAATATTTTTGCCACACAGGGCTATTTATAATGTTACAAAAATGACGCTGCTTATCATAGCAAAATCAACAATTAATTGTGTATCCTGGAACGGAAGCGCTGGCCATGGGATGATAGCGACTCAGTGACAGCAGTTCCTTGAAGGTGACCCATAGTCTTGGGAACATCGTCATTAAATTGGTATATAACAACTCCCTCCTTAAAGAAAAAGTTGGTGCCATGCATCAACTTTTATAGTTGAATTTCTTCCATGTCGAAGGGTTCTTCTTGCATTTCTTCACGAGGACTTGGCCTTATTCTTGGGAAGATTCTTGAAAATCCTCTCAGAGCCTTGAAAGGTTTATCAGGTGGAGGCGGTGAATAATTTGGTCCCGTCAGAGCCAATCTGGTTCTTCTTCTTCTACATTTGCAGATTAGGTAAAGGGCCAAAAGGGATACAATTAAGGAAATTGTAAAATAGGTAAACCATGACATTGACAAAGGGTTGTTGAATCAAGTCATCTAGGGTTTTGGAATAAGAGTCCAACTTATGTTTGGCGATGTCTAGTTCATCAATGTTCAAGTCGTTCAATCGGAGCGGCTTCAGTTTCGGAAGTAGTGATTTTTCGGGAATATCCGCACAACACTCGTATGGGATTACAACTGGATGAGTGCCAAAGGTAATGTTGGACATTTTTGATCCTTGGAAGTTAGCTTGAACTTTCGTAATTCCAATAAAGGCACTACACTCAGTCTGAAGTTTTACAATTGAATTCTTGTAAATGATTTCAGTTCTTTATATTGGGGCAATTCACGGCTACTTGTAAGGGTTCGGAAAGAATAACTAGCCAAAGATTGTTCTCAAAATTTTGAACATTATAGCCTTGGCTGAAAATCAAAGAACTTTTGACAGTTTTGGGAAATGTATTTGAAGATTTTGAAAATTTGGACTTCACAAATCGAGTTAGAGTCTAGTGGATACGCGAACAGTCGGAGCACAATTCGGTTTTATAGAAAAGTTGCTTACACGTACTTAGGTCCGTCACTGGTATGAACATTAAAGAATCATCATCTTGCGCGATGAATTTTTCAGAAATTGAAAGAATGTGAAGGAGGCCAGTTCTGCTATCATATATTGGGATTGGATACGGTTGGTACAGGGTGTAGGTTTGAGGTTCCGTTAGTGGGATTTTTAGGACGAATACTATGTTTGGATCCGTTTGTAGTGCTTCCATTTCTATAATTTCGAGGTATTGTGCAATTTTGGAAAGTTTTGGTTGAAGTGGGTGATTATTTTTCCGAAGGTTTTGAGATATTTCCAGCAATGCAGTGACTAAATGGTCAGGTGCCACAATTGAATAGTAAATGATATTCAAACGCGCAAATGTTATTGAATCTAGCATAGTAGGGTTGCGTGGAATCGTTCTACTGAACCGTTTGATTGGGGGTGATTCACACTGGAATAAGTAAGTTTTATATCGTAGGAAAGACAAAGATCTTTTACGACTGCATTATCAAATTTTCTGCCGTAGTCGCAGTGAATTCTTAAAGGTGTGCCGTAATGTTGAAAATATCCAATTAAGGCATTGGCTACGGTACGTCCTGTTTTGTCTTATAATGCGAATACTTGCGTAACTTTGTCAGTTCGTCTCGTATGCTGAGTGCATAATTTCTAGTCAGAATTTCTACTCTATCAATATTTATTCTTTCGAATGCAGTTCTAGGGGTTTCGGTTATTACGAGGGGATAATTAAGGTTTTTCCTACGTAATTTGTTTTTTTGACAAATTTCACAAGCTCTGATATAATTTTCGACACTTTTCGTTAAACCATGCCAATTATATTTTTCTTTCATTCTCCGAATGGTTTCTTTGATTCCTCTAGATTCCTCCAGATGTAGATTAGTTTTTCCATTATGGTATTGGTCGATTATTATTGGAATTTGGTCAGGGCTTGGGTTGGTGATGATATTTTGACACACTTTAAATTTTATTTCCTTTTCTGCGTAAATAAAACAAAGTATCTCAACAATTGGTAATTCCAAATTATTCTTAACACTATAGTGTGTGAGGGGTCAAGTTCATTTTGATTTCTATACAAAGAGAGAAACAAATGTTCTACCACAGATTCTACATCAAATGGTAGAGGAACAATATAGTACTTTCGGTTTTTGACTGTTTTACTTGTTGAAAGAATACGGGGTACCCTTCTCTCTCAGCGTTTCCACCAAGCGGAAAATAAAAGGCAAACATCTGTCAGAAAACAACTACTTCCCTGGCTAATACCACGACGGACATTGAACTACAACTGACAGATATTTGTGCAACATTCTTCAAAGAAGACCCAATTTCTCTTCCCGGAGACTGTGCTACTTGGGAGTGTTTTGTCTTGTTCCGTGCGGATGGCGCTTCGATCAACTTGGTTGTAGATCGTGGTGTTATCCGTGGGGAAATATTAGTTAAACAATTGATTATTATTCATTTGGCAGGGACAGGACAATTATAATGTTGTACGACCTACCCTGTCACTGATGAGAGGCAATAAACCTCGAAACATGCATGTCTGCAGGTGGTCATTCCCAGCCAAATGAAGGATAATTTTCTGTTTAATTACGAGACAAGCACTTGCAATTGGGTCTTCTTTGAAGAACGTTGCACAAATATCTGTCAGTTGTAGTTCAATGTCCGTCGTGGTATTAGCCAGGGAAGTAGTTGTTTTCTGACAGATGTTTGCCCTTTATTTTCCACTTGGTGGAAACGCTGAGAGAGAAAGGTACCTCGTATTCTTTCAACATTGTTGATACCTCTCTGGCACAATATATTCGAACTCGTTCGAATTTTACACTGTTTTACTTGATAAGATGTTAATTTTGAGACTGCGAAAATCATATTCTTGTTCGAATAAATCGTCGAATATTGTGTAGTGGAAGTCTTTGACATTGTTTTGTTGGGGAAAAATTAAAATGTGTTTATTTTCCTTGTCGAGTAATTGACAATTTGAGTATTCAACTTTTGAATAATCAATAAGAGATCTTGATTTATATGGGTTTATGAAAGTTTGGAATTCTTGTTCCGTTTGTTCAATGGAAAATTGTTTTTGGTTTTCCGGAGTTTCTTCTGCTTCAGAAGTATTTTCTGAATCAGGTGGTTTCTCTTTGAGTTCGGGGTTTGGTTTATTTTGTTCTTCGTCACTGTCTGAAACTATTTGTATATTAGGGTCTTCGTTCGAGGATGTAAGCAAACGCATAGATGCAATTAATGAGACCAAAAATATTATTTAAAATTATTACCCGCGAACGATATATGGTCTCAGGTCATTAATATTATCTTAGTCCCGAAAGTATCAAATTACAGTTTCAGTTTTCAACTTGATCTTTATCCTCCAACCCTCTAAATAAATGTAAACGAAATTCTCCTAAACACATGGACATTTCTGGTAAATTTTTATGGTTTGCATATGTTGATAATTCTGTAGAGGCAAGAAATTGGAAAAAACGGTCAGTTTTTAGTTTCAACCCGTAGGATGCAAATGTATTCTATTAGTTATGTATTGTTTGTGTATATTCGGGTAATCTTTTCATTGAGTCTTCTGGTTTCAACAAAAATTTAAAAATGAGGAATGATTTAATTTTCAGTATGAATAATTTAGTATTCTAAACAATCTTTTTCATTTCTCTGGAAAGTTGATTCTTCCAATCAACTTTCATATCAATTATTATGTTTCTTTTATTCAACAGTGTATTCAACGTAGTTTGATCTAACTAAATTATTGTTTTACATATCCTTTAGATGTTAGTAACTATCTTGCCTCATTTATATTATTTTCATTCATTATCAGATCTTGTTATATTTTAATATCAGTTCAATAACTATTAATTGCTTAATGTCCTTTCATTGTTTGTTTTATTCGTTAATTAATTTAATATAAATATTTAAGTGTGTTGAATCCTGTTTTTCATTTATAAATGTTCATACACGAGCTCTTCTAGCTTTGATAAAATTAAATAATTAATTCCAATGAGTTGGAATCCAAGAAGTATTAGCTTTGCGTATGTAGTAAATTTTTCGATTAGACCCAATTCCATCCTGTGAATAGAAAAATTAACAGCAGAACATCCAAGCGAGGCCAAACGATAAAGAAATTAAGGTGAGATAAAAATCTTGGATTCTGTGAGGTATAATTCTAATTTTCTTGAAAATAGAGCCCGACGTTCTCATATATTTAATAACATTAACGATTCCGCTCGGTCGTAGCTAATGTGACAAAATGCTATTCAGTTGTAAACAAAGCAGTTTGTAATAAGGGTAAAATCAATGTACCGGGGGTAATGATTTTTGAATTTATGGCGCCACCTGGAAGTCTGCTTCCAGGGTCCTTGATAGAAAATAACCACGTAAGTGGGCGGTGGTCAGTTATCAATTTGAACTTTTTACCAAATAGGTAAGGTCTGTAATGTTGGACAGCCCATACTATGGCCAAAAATTTTCGTTCTATCGTGGAGTATTTGGATTCTGCTGAACAGAGTGTCCTTGAGGCATATGCGATCGGTGAATCTTTAGGATTTAATCTCTTCCTGGTTCTTGGGTTCCAGAAAATTTGTTATACAGTCGACTTTGCTTGGATTTGGTTTCACACCATCTTTGGTAATGAGATGACCAAGATATGCTATTTCCTTCCTGAGGAATTCGCACTTGTCTGGCTGTATTTTTAAATTTGCATGTCTGAGTCAGTAGATAGACAATATCGAATTTTCGTCACTTTCATGAGGCAGAACACAGGTTGCTCCACACGGTGTATCTCTCGATGGCCGCGTCCATCGAGTTCTTGCCGTTGGTGGAGGGTTGCTGAGGAAAATTACGTGTTCGCTGAAGAGTTTCGGGGGTATGTGGAAGAGTGGGGGGTTCAAAACGTTTCACCCTAAGTGGCGCGCGTGTTTTCTGCAAAAAAACATGGCGGCGATGGACCGGAAGGCGAAAAAACATGGCGGCGATGGCGGAAGTTATGAAAAAACGTCCCCTCACGTGATTCGCTGAGAGTAATTGGCTGGAACAGAAAAAAAAAGTCACGTGATTCGCTGTGTAGAAAAAAAAAGTGGCCGCCGCCTTAATTGACAAAAAGAAAAAATTTAATATGAAAAATGTCCACTGACTTGGAACAACAGAAAATTATGGTGGAATTATTAATTCACTCCCGAATATAATGCCAAGACTGATACGTCTCTGCGCGCTGTAGTCGTATACAGTGATAAGCCACGTCCGGTGTTTGTTTATATCTCTCCAATGAAATTCCAAGAAACACGATTTGGCCTTGGACTTGTTTAATGTCTCAAATGTTGTTTTTCCAGGAAAATGATGAGTCAGCAGAGATAAGAAAGTTGAGTTTGAAGCCAAATTGACCGATTTAAGGCATTTTAAGTGTCTCACTCTAACCCATGGCATTGTATGTCTGTCTTTGTTTGTTCGCATTTATTGAAATGAATAACGTCAGTTCGAGAAAAATACGTTTACTTTTTCAAATAAAAAATTATACTTTAGTGCAATGGTAATATTCACCATCATTGTTCGAATTGTTGAATATGCATCTTTGTCAAATTGATTGCAACAGCTTGTACAATGATTCACCCAGTTGGCATATGAGTACTAAAGATACAAAAAATATAAATCCATCAAAGGCGTCTGTAGGGCATCTTGACGTCGTCGTCGTTACTCGGGGCACTGCAGGCATCGTGCGAGGGGTCACCTCCTCCTCCACCTGAGATGCTGGCGGTTGCAGCAAAAACCAGTCAGTTTCTTGGCAAGTTTCGTTGCGAAAGACTTTCTTTCCTCAGCGGGTGGCGGGGACATGTTTGGTGAGTCGTAAAAAGCAACGTTTGGTCCTCCTACCTCCACCACACCCATGCGATACGATTTTTTAGCGAAATTACCAGGAATTTTTTGGCGGGTGCGAAAAATCTAAAATTAAAGCCCAAGTGTTTGAGAGAATGTATGTTTCTCACGAGTGTTTATTTCAACTGTCAGTTGTTTATATTAGCATATTCGAATAATTTATATATTGAAATCCGTCAGTTTTCGTGAGTACACCCTGTATAAATAGTCTCAAACCGCTTCATGAGAGCTCGGTAGGTAATAATCGAACTTTCAGAGATTTCATTCAGATAGGTACCACGGTATATTTATTTAATTATCAAAATACTATGTGAATTTTTGCCAAAGAATCAAACAAACTTCAAGTATTTATCCGCATTCAATTTGAGTTTATTTACCATCTCGATACTCATGTCTATGCTTGGTCAACGATTTCAAGCAGGTAGGTAGGTATTGCTGACACAACAGAAATAAGCCCAGTGGCTGGAACTTTTTGAATGCTCTAGTTCATACATTTTGTCATTGCTGTTTCCTCAATACGCCAGTATCGATGATTTTTAAGAGAATTTCGTATTCCGAGAATTTGTTTACAAAAATTGGAAGTTGAAATACGAAGCGAATTTCTTGAGTGTTTGTGAAAAAATTTGGTACACAAATTTGTTTATTACCATATTTGCGTTCCAAAGAATTTTCGATCATATGATGATGCAATCGAACACCTGAATAAACAAAACCATTCGGATTTTGAGACCAAAGCACTCGATTCTAGGTCTGTATATCACCTCACTTTATACCATTGGATTTTATGTCTATCTCCTTTTGCATTCATCATTTGAATAGAGTTTGAAATCGAATAGCTCAGAATGTTCTGGAAATTAGGGTCTGATCACGTCATACCTGGATTGGAAGATGATACAGCAGCACCTATTAGGTAAAAGCTGAACTAACATCACGGTAATAATTGCCACTTGTCGATTGCTTTTGCGAATTCATACAAAGTTGAATACTGAATAGTTGAAATAGACATGGGCGAGAGATGGCGTGGAAAGACCTTTGGGAAATCACCAAACAGTTTTGAGTGAAATTCATGCTTTTTTTAAAATTTATTTGAGTTCGTGATCAAGATTTCCGTTTTTAAAAAAAGAGAATAACTTCGAGCGAACACAGTATCGAGATGACTTGAAATATTTTTGGGTAAAGTCCATGTTAATTCAATTAGGCAACGATGGTCTCGTAGCGACGCGGTCCGCATAAAAAATAATGCGGTACTGGACTTGGAGTATTTCAGGGAAGTAATCGAGTCCGTAAACGAGTCCTCTGTCGAAGAGCCAAATAACTTCGAGCGAACATAGTATCGAGATGACTTGAAATATTTTTGAGTTAATTCTATGTTTATTCAAATAGGCAAAAATGGCCTCGTAGCGACATGGACTTTCGTTTTATCAATTGAGGCGGCGGCCATGTTTTTTTGTACACAGCAAATCAATTGACGTTTTTTCCTCTTCCAGTCAATTGCTCTCAACGAATCACGTGCCCTTTTTCTCTTCCAGCTAATTGCTCTCAGCGAATCACGTGAGGGGACGTTTTTTCATAACTTCCAGCCAATTGTTCTCAGCGAATCACGTGAAGGGACGTTTTTTCATAATTTCCAGCCAATTGCTCTCAGCGAATCACGTGAGGGGACGTTTTTTCATAACTTCCGCCATCCCCACCATGTTTTTTCGCCTTCTGCTCCATAGCCGCCATGTATTTTGCAGAAAACACGCGCGCCACTTAGGGTGAAACGTTTTGAACCCCCCACTCTTCCACATACCCCCGAAACTCTTCGGCGAACATGTCATCTTCTTCAGCAACCCTCCACCAACGGCAAGAACTTGATGGACGCGGCCATCGAGAGATACTCCGTGTGGAGCAACCTGTGTTCTGCCTCATGAAAGTGCGGCAAATTCGGTATTGTCTATCTACTTGAGTCTCTTGAAAACTTCTTTCAATCGGGATGTGTGTTCGTCTATCGTGGGAGAGTAAATGATGATGTCGTCCATGTAGACAAGACATCGCTCATTTTGGATTCCGAGTAGTATGTTATCCGTCACTCTCTGGAATGTCGCAAGTGCATTCTTCAGTCAAAATGGCATTCTAATGAATTCGTAATGACCATTCTCAACTGTGAAGGCAGTTTTTGAAATGTCTTTGGTATCGATCTCTATCTGGTGGAAGCCAGAAGCTAGATCTTGGGTGGTGAAATATTGACACTTGCCAAGTTGATCCAGAAGATCAGAGATCATGGGTAGCGGGTATTTATCGTTCACAGTAAGTTCATTTAACTTTCTGTAGTCGACGACGACTCGCCATTTCTGTTTACCAGAAGCGTCGATTTTTTTCGAGACGACCCACACAGGAGACGACTACGGGGAAATAGAAGGGCGTATAATGCCATCTTCTAGCATTTTGCTCATCTGTTTCTTCACTTCTTCCTTATGAATTTGGGGATAGCGATATGACTTCGTGAAAACTGGTTTCGCATTTTTTTCAATTGAGTGTTTTATTTCGTTGGTGAACGTTAGTCGGTCACCTTCTAAATAAAATATAACCGAATATTCAAGGCAAACATCCGTTATGAGTTCAGCATCTTCTTCATCTAGATGGTCTAACCGCAGTTGATTTTGAATTTCGAAATTTATGTCTGTATGTTCGAATTTTTGGTTTCGTTTAAATTATTAATAGAGTAATTTTGAATTGGTTCAAGTTTTAATTCGGAAAAATTGACAGATTTTGATATTGCGTGAGGTGAGAAATTCGCTTTTGTGCTTTATTTTTCCCCATGCGTTAGGTAGTCTTATACTTTCCTTCAACTGGGCTAATAGTATAGCTTCAGTATTACGAAGGTTGCATTTAAGTGAAAAAATCTGTTCTGTACAAGGTTCAATCGAAATAATGTTTTGGATGTTATCCATGGGCGTATAAATTACATTTTTCATTGGGTTTTCAGAGTCAGTTACTTTAATTAGGGGAATGGCTCTGAAATCCGTTATAAGTTGTTTATTTTTCAAGTCCACTATACAGTGATAGTGTTCCAAAAAATCGGATCCTAAGAGACCGTCAAAATCTATGTCCAAATTATAAATGAACACTTTGTGGGGGTTATTTATGCAAAAGGGGATCATTACTGATTCTGAAATTACAATTTTTTGGTCAGTGATTCCATGTATTAACATGTTTTCATGTGATCTGTTGAAATAATTTTGAACAATTTTTGGTTAGAAGATGGACAGACCAGCACCTGCATCTATGAAAATTCAATAGGTATTGGTTGCGTCCATGATGTAATATAAATTTTTTGAATTTATCGTGAGTGATTGCGTTACAGGAACATTTGTTCGGGGAAGTTCAGGTTCGGGCTGAGATTGTCGGATATATTCAGAGTTTGTATCTGCGCTTGGAGCTCTGAAATGGGGTCGGTCGATTGATTGATCGGTGGTTCGAATGATGTGGGACCCAGAGGAAAATCCTGCAAGTTTTCATAAGAATTTGGATGAGTTTCCGATTATTCAGAATTATACGGATCAGCGGTATGTTCGTAAAAATTTGTATAGTCTTGATATTCTTGATAGTTAGCAGTATAACCATCAGCATTGAGGTCTTGGTATTCTTGATAATCATCTGTATGACTATCAGTATTGGGGTATTGTAATTCTTGATGATTAGCGGCATAATCATCAGAATTTTGTGAATTCAGATGATGAGTCCTTTGAGCGTTGAATCTGTTGAAATTTGGGTTTTGATGAATGGCTACGGGCCTTCGTTGGTTGGCTGAGGGCCTTTGTTGGTGGGCTGAGGGCCTTTGTTGGTTGAAATTTGGATTCGGTCTAATTATTGGTGGTCCGAATTGGGGTTGAGATTGGTTCGTCGGTTGAGTTGGTTGATTGGGTCTTGGATTCTGATTGAATCTTGGACTTTGGTGAAAGTTTGTGTTGTTTTGGGGAAAGTTGGGTCTTTGAAAATTTTGTTGTGAATGCGGGAATGTCTGAAGTTGTCTTGTTCGACATTCATTTAAATTATGGCCTTGACATTTACAAAAGAGGCAAAATTTCTGCTGATTTTCTCTGTTGGTTTGTATGTGTGTTCGGGCTTCTGTGCAAGGAAGTTTTGTGTTGCTGAAAATAATTCAATTGCATTTCCCTACGTACTCTTTGCGTTGCAGTGAGCATGTCTACGGGATTACCTGCACTAACAATCAATCCAATTTGGGGATCTAAACTTGCCAGAAGGGTGTTAAATGTCATGGTCTCAATAAGTGCACACTGGGAATTTTTCTGGTCGGGGATAAGATTTTGTTTCTGCACTGTAGATTGCATTTTTGCATTGTGTGTTTGTAACCTATTTATGAATGTCAGAGGTGATTTGCCAGGTAACTGGTGAATTCTCTGTAGATCTTGTATCAATGAGGTTAAATGACGTGTATCACCAAAATATTGATTTAAAAGAATTCTAATTTCATCCCAAATTTGAGGATTTCGAGAAGTAATTAATTCCGCTGCTTTTCCTTTCAGTTTGTTTTTCATATGCAAGATTACTAGCCATTTTTGATCTTGTATGCGGTAAGCAGTATTACACGCTTGGGTGAAAGTATCATGGAATATTTGATCGCCATCATATTCCGGTATTATTGAAAATATTTCACCCAACTTGTAAGGTTCAACTGCAGGTGGGGGAATATTTTCTGCTTGAGCTTGAGCCATAGTTAGTTTGATAAAAGAACTGGTTTTTCAAAATAAAAATCTATTGAAAATTGAAAATAAACGAGACAATTCTTATAGTTACTTACCAAAGAATGTTCATGCGGAGGATGAAATCCGGTTTCACTAGCGTTGCTCCGGAGGAAGTTAGCGTTCGCGTGTTCTTCTTCCGTTGAAAAGACCGTCTTTCCGTGGTTTTTTGCTGTTGTGATGTTCTTCGTTTCTTGGTGCTTGGTAGTGTAGTTGCTTGAAGTGATTAACTGGACTTCGTGTAGGTTCTTTCTTCTTTTGAAGGATTGGAATCCACCTCCTTCGGTTAGTTTTTCCTTGTTCCGCAGGAGTTCAAGAATCCGTACGACTGCACCAATTGTTACATCTCACTTTTTGTTAATGAGTTTTTAAAGAAAAATTTATTTTTAAGTGAGAATAAGTGTTTCTCACTGAACAAACTTTATTCAGATTGATACATGAAAAAGTAAAGTGACTGAGTAACAATTCAAATGATACTAGTTAATATAGATGCCACGCAGGGCTATTTCCCTCGAAGGAGTAGGCAGATTGAGACCTTAGAGAGAACCAGTGACGAGACATGGGGAGTAGGCAGATTGAGACCCCGACGTCAAGTCACAAAAACCTAACGTGATTATACCTGAGGAGTAGGCAGATTGAGACCTCAGCGTAGAATTACGTTTCAACCTTTTACTAATTTTGTTTCCTTTTCAGTTCTTGAAAATGGCTCCAAAATCGGAGTTCGGGTTGAACCGCGTCTAGAATTTGTTGAAATTCGACGTTTCGACTCCGATTTTGGAGCCATTTTCAAGAACTGAAATAGAAAGAAAATTAATGAAAGGTAATTCTACGCTGAGGTCTCAATCTGCCTACTCCTCAGGTATAATTACGTTAGGTTTTTGTATATATATATATTTTTACAGAATTGCTCGCGAACGTACAATGAGACAAAAAGAAAAAGCTAAAGCCCGTTTCGACCGGAATGTATCAGGCGAACCCCCGGACTATAAAGTTATGGACAAAGTCTATGAGAAGGAATCCCAAATAGAAGACAAACTACAAAATAAAATTAACGGACCCTTTATTATAGAACAAATTCTTAAAAACTCTGCGATTCTTTCAAATCCCAAATGCAATCAAAGGTCTAAAGTAAACTCTGACCTTATGAAACCTTGCACTGAAACTAAAGATCAATTTCTTTTCAGGTTGTTGCTGCTGTTTTGTTGAAACTTGTCCGGGACGGTTTTATTAGGACATTTCATTAAATTTCACCAAGGTAAGGCATTTATATTCTCTGGGACGTTTCTAAAACTTCAGAGAGACTTGTATGTATCGCTACAAATAGGAGAACACCTAATCATCTTATAATCATCGCCAATAGTCCAGTAATTCTTGAGATAAGCGCTCAAATATATTTAAAGTTCCATATGTAGGTCTCAAAGAGCACTCTGCTATACCTAATAGCATCAGCTTCATTCCAAATATAATTTTTTGTTTGAAACAAGAAGTGCCAGCTTGAACTAGCTAGGGCTCTCCTTTGTTATTGTCGCTGCTGGTGGATGATTTATTGACCTGACTTTCGCTTCGAGAAGTCACTCCACAACAACCTCCAGGGAAAATGCAACCGCTTGTCAACACGCAACAGTGGAGTACCGTATCTACCAATCTAGTAGGACCACTATCCCGATATAGTGAAGGAAATTCTTACCTGTGTGTGTTTCAAGGCCGATTTACCTAGTGGGTACAAGTCCACCCCCTCCGCAAAGTCACCGCCAGAGCAGTATCCCAAGAATTCTATGAGCATTTTGTCCTACATTTCGGCCGGCCACACCGTTATCAGTGACAACGGAGCTCAATATACCGGCAAAGTATTTGCTGACCTCGTTCAAGAGTTGGGCATCTAACACTGTTTCACACCGCCCTATACTCCGCAATCCAACCCTGTAGAAGGAGCCAACAAGACTTTGAAAGTTTTGATTTTTCAATATTGTGAGAATGACCATCGTAAGTGGGATCAGTATTCACCTGAACTGCAATTTGCTCTCAATACCGCCCATCATTACTCTACGGGGTTTAGTCCGTCCTTCCTGGTTTTTGGGAAAGAAATGGAACCCCTGAAAGCTCTGCATCGACCTCCGATTCCTCCTGATTTCGAAACTCCTGATAAACGGGCACATTGGGTCAAACACATGGAAAATCTCCAAGAAGTCCACGAGATGGCAAAGATAAATTCAGCTCGAGTTTTTGCCGTTCAAAGCCGATACTATAACTTTCGCTGTCGAGATTGGTGATATCATGTAGGAGACCTAGTTATGAAAAAGGAACACAACTTGTCATCTGGGATCGAAGGCCATGCCGCTAAGTAAGCTCCGAAATACTCTGGACCATATACCGTCATTAAAGTCCAAAGTCCGGTGGTTTACGATTTGAGAAGCAGTACCGGTAAACGCATGAACCGAATACATATTAAAGACTCAAAACCATTCAATCCAGAAGAAACACTATAGCCATACCCGGTAGTTTTGATTTCTATTATGTACAGTCATGATGAACCGCCCGTCCGCTGCGCCGTCAACTCCCGAGAGAGAGCTCTTTCAATTATTGGGAGACATCTCCACCCCGGTCCACCGAGCTCCCCCCACTACCAAGAATCCTGAACTCTCCTCAGTTACGTCGTTCGTCCTTCCAACATTCTCCTACTCCTTCCTGTCTTCTCTAACGAATGTCTCTCTCCTGTGGCAGTGAGAAGGTATGCCCTTCACCCCCACTATCCTTGCCGCTCTGGTCGATTCCCTGCCTAGGCCAGTCCGGCCCGCTGTTATCGCTCCTTTCCCACCGTTTCATGTTGTCGCTCCTTCCCCACCCTACTACCGGTTCCCGGCAATAGACTTGACATCCTCCCCTATCCCTACAGTACCCTTCCACTTCTGCTCCGGCACCCTCCACTTCTGCTCCGGCATCCTCCACCGTCGTCTCGGCTGACATAACTGTGGAATGGATTCATGCGATTCCGCCCGGATCGTCTTCTTCCGGGAGGGAAACCCACGATGATGTCTGGCAGACACGGTGGTGGGTGGAACGGACGTACCGGACGTTCCGGTCAGAGGTGGATTGGACTCCAGATTTTCGAGCGGCGCTTGAAAGGATCCGTCCGACCGATGTCCCGTCCAACCACCGGTTCCGAATCGAACTCAACTAGGGTGGCGGGAAGAGGATTTGAATAACCCTCCCCCAGATCCGTCCGGGCAGTAGCCAGATAATTTTTTTATTATTATTATTGAAGTTTTTTCTCTGGTCATCGCCGTTTACATAGATTCCACACTAGATTTGAATATGGAAATAACCTCTCCGTTGCCTGACGAATACACCTTCGAACCTACCTCGTTTCAGGCCGATTCAAAGATTAAAGCTACCATCACACCTGGCTCGGAGACGCCCTCAGAGCTGAAACTGTCCACCTCCCCATTGCCGGACCGATGAAGATGCCACCTACCATTGGGGTTGGCTCCTGCGAGAAATCGACACCCTACCCCGTACTACTCCGACTGGTGCAAACCCGCCAGATACTACGATGGTTTCTGAACGGTAATAGTCCACATCTCCGCTGTTAGACGATCCCAGCCGAGAACAAACCAGAGTGGATTCCAACACCTACGATCCCGATGTCACCGTGACTCAGGAAAGTCCTCGTCATTCCTGGCTAATCCGAGGAGTCGACCAGTCCACTCAAATGAACGAAGATGACCCGTTCGCCAGCAACAGTTACTTCTGGCTGGACCCGCCAACCGATTTCACGAGATCCGTTGCCACCCAGACAGCCACAGACCTAATGGGAGATAGGGGTTGCCATTCAAAAAAAATCCCGTTTGCCTGCCTTCTACCATCGTCAGTGGTGGCGACTATTTCCGACGTCGCCCAAACTGTCACGCCGATTCAACAGTAACCTCGTAAACACCCAGTACCTCGCCCGTGGGAGATACCAGCTTCGTCTATCTACTGGTAGAACGTGACTTCTGTTGGAGATGTGGCTATCCCGGCCACCAACGTTATATGTACCAAAAGCCATCTAAACTGTTCTGCTCGAGGTGTGGCCTGATGTATGGTATCCCATCAAAGGACTGCACTTGTGAGGGGATCCCGACCAACCAGACCCGCTCAGCCGAGACAATAACAGTCTCACGCTGACCATTAACCAAGAGGTCTCCATTTCGAACCCGCACAACCACTAGGAACCCAGAAACGTCCGCCTGCCACTGCTCTTGCAATAAGAAAGCCCACCATTGAGTCATTCCTGTCTCATCCTGATCAGTATGCTGAATTCCCAATTGGAAGAAGCTATGGAAGAAGACTTCAGTAATAAGGGTATTACGAGAAACCATACCCAGCAAAACAATACAGAAAGATGACAGAAACAGAAACACACAAAATCAGATATACACCGACGCCACAACCCAAGGAGATCACAGAAGAGCCTACGGGATGGCCAAAACAAATCAAATCATAACGGACTCGCAAAGAATGATGGAAAATAAGAACCGCACATACAAAATAGACCTGCATCTAGAGGCAGAATCTGCCTCCTTATTTATGAGTACCTGCTGAGGGCAAGGCTGGAAAAGAAGCTGAAAAAAAAAAACAGGTATTGCGGATACCAATTTCAGTTTTGGAACGAAGAGATTGACAGTAAAAAATTATCACAGGAGTTATCTCAATACCAAATAAATCCGATCAATAACACCGTTGGTATATATTACCATGAAAAGGGAAATATCATACTAACTAATGACAATCGTAAAATTTTAGAAGCACTTAATAATTCAGTTCAATTCACCGGACATAGTATGAACGAATTTCGATCTGAATTAAAAACTCATATCAGCCTTCTCACCCAAATTTCAAATTCTATTGATCAGAAACTCGAAGAAATCGTAATAGTACTAATAGTTATTTATGCAACAAGTGCAAAAATAGGCCGAGTGGGACAACACGTCGAGTGCAATAAACATTTTTTGCACGAGTTGCACACAACATTTTTTTTACATTCATGCAAAGAGCAAAAAAGTATTTATTTAGGTGCGGCATTAGGTGAAGGAAAATGAAATACGCAATTTAAATAAATAATTATTACTATCGATTTCATCACCATCATCTAGTTTTCCAGTAATATTACTTACTTTCAGTTCTGTAATTGTCAGAATTAAATTTTGACTGAAGTTTATATAACCACAGTTGCATTATAAAAATGAAAATCATAATAGCCATGAGCGCGTATGTTATCACGAGGTGTGGTCATAGTACAGACAGTTTGCTCTATGCAGGTAGACAGACGGTTCAGAACATAGCGGATTGGTTTGGATAATGGAGTTATTCTCGGGAAGGCATTGTTTGTTCAACTCTGACTGCTAACATTGATACAAAATAATATGAAATATGTAGCTGTTTGAAACGTATGGCCAATCTCACAGACTATCTGCTAAATATGTAGTGGGTGTGAACGTTTATGTTTATCCTGATGACAGCACGTTGAAGTATAATGACAGATGAGTGCAATAAAAACTTTATTCACTAGTGTAATAAAGAGCTTCTTTTTCCACTGAATATAGTTCAAATAAGTTTTGCTTTTTGCATGAATGTAGAAAAAAGATATAAAAGAGGCCTAATTGATGGTATAGGTAGTATTTTCAAATCAATCACTAGCAATTTGGACGCCTCGGATGGTGAATACTATACGAATTGTATCAAAAAGTCTTCGTGAATACATGCAAGACGAACCCATCGACATGGAAGAATTTTAACTTTAAAAGTTGATGCATGGCACCAACTTTTTCTTTATGGAGGGAGTTGTTATATGCCAATTTAATTACGACGTTCCCAAGACTATGGGTCACCTTCAAGGAATTGCTGAGTCGCTATCATCCCAGGGCCAGCGCTTTCGATCTAGGAGCCGCAATTAATTCGACACTCCCAAGACGTAACTAATTTTTTATCATTTTTTTTTCAATATTTAAGTCGAAATACAACTTTTTTCAAGTAGATTTCTTCGTAACTACTTGGTCTATAGATACGGCTTTTTTATCGTCAGCATCAGTGTTTTAAGCTGAATACGTCTACACCTATAAATGAAAATTGCTGTAATTTCAGTTACGGCTTTGTTTGTTGTGGGTATCGAATTGTTGATTTCGCTATAATCAGCAGCGTCATTTTTCTAACATTATAAATAGCGCTGCGTGGCAACAATAAGTACTAGTATCATTTGAAAAGTTACTCAGTCACTTTACTCTTTCATGTTTCAATGTGAATAAAGTTTGTTCAGTGAGAAACACTTATTCTCACTTGAAAATAATAATTTTTTTAAAAATTCATTAATAAAAAGTGTGATTTTACACTGAGGTCTCAATGTGCCTACTCATCATTACTACATTACGTTAAGATTTTGTGACTTGACGCCGGGTCTCAATCTGCCTACTCCCCAGGTCTCGTCACTGGTTCTTTCGAAGGAGTAGGCAGATTGAGACCCATCCATAATAAGTTAATGTTTAGGCTGGTATACTTGGAAGTGCTTGAAGTGACTATCGATCCTCTTATAACTCACGAGCTAGAAACTCAAACTGGTGCAGAAGGATCTTTTGCATGACGATCTGTTACATTTTCAGTAGGACGGTGCTCCACCCGATTATTTTCTTCCCGTCTGACAGTGGTTAAACGAGAGATTTCCGGATAGATGGATTGGCAGAAGGGGAGCAGTTGAATGGCCTCCGAGATCACCGGATTCAACTCCCTTAGGTTTCCTTCTGTGGGGGCATCTTTACTCGTTGTTTATAAAACACAAGCTTCTGATATTGAAGAACTTAAAAGACGAATTACAACAGCAGGCCAGTCAATTCCTAGTGAAGTTATCCGTAATGTTAAAGGAGAGTTCTAAAACAGACTTTAGTTTAGAGTAAAATGGACGACATTTCAAATAGTTTATGAGATATGCGTAAGTAGATTTTATGTTTCCAATGTGTTTTCCGCAAATTGAATTTCATTTTGTGAAAGGAAAATAATCAACAAATAACATCCCACGCTTAATGAATGTATTCCTGTCATTCAAGGGTTGGAAGGGTGCCACCTACTCTCCTAACCATTTTTATTAAAAGGAGTCAACAAAATAATGCATCTCAGATACTTCAGATTCTAATTACATGTATAGGTTGAGAAGGCAAATTTTTTGAAACTGCTCATTAAAAAATTAAAAGTCAGGGTATCATTGGAAAAAAAATTAATGCCATTTAAAATAATGTGCTACTTGAACCCCCTTCTCATTTAAGATTTTAAGGGTAACATTTACTCCTCCTAGGGGCTTGAAGCACGAGGGCTACAAATATTCCTTGAATGTGTCCGCCTTGAAAATAAAATCGACTTGTTTTTTCGAATCCTCATATTTCTTACTGGAGGGAAGATATTAAGGATGGGAAGTTTGCAAATTGACACCCTGTATATCATGTATTGTGAATGGGAGATCAAAGAGAGGGTTCTAGTATCGAAGAAAGTTGTTTATTGCGTGGTCTTTATAAATACCGGTGTAGAAAGCTTTTCTTTCATTAATATTTCGCGAGACTGGACCTTATTGTGGTTCTCGGACATTGTTGATAGTTTTCCAGAAGGAGGCATAGTTATTATAGTTAGCGAAAAAGACAATTATATTACCTTCATATTCGTTCTTTTCATGTGTTAATAGTAGTTTATACTGGTTTTTCGAAGGTAAAAATTCAGATTTGAGTTCGGTTGAAAAGTTTCCTTTTTAACAAGCTTTGAGATCTTTCATGGTCTGACGTTTACGTGCCACACACTGATGATCGAACCACGGTTTGCTTTCGAAGGATTTTTGACTCGGGGCACCTGATAATTTAGAGATACCCAGAGTGTCAGCTGCTATATGTATGGTCAAGGGCGTTTCCAGCGAGGTGCAAGGGGGCAGCTGCCCCCCCTAGATGCTCAAAAACAAAAAAGAGACTAGAAGTTAAATCATAATTGACAGAATAGAATTGACAGAACAAAAAAGCGCAGAATCCTTTATAGCGCTTTATGAGTTGGATGAGATCGCCGCAGAACTGGACCTATGGTTTAACTTATGGAAAAAAAAATAACTGATGGCAAATTGAAGAATATTGAGGTAACTGACCTTTTAAAGGAAGCCAATGTTTTTTCCCCGCCATGAGGTAAGCTCTTTCAATTCTGATTGCAATTCCACCCACTACGGCTACCGTAGAACGGTCCTTTAGTACACTTCGAAGGATGAAGACCTGGCTTAGGAGCACGACGGGAGAGGAAAGGTTGACGGGATTATGTTTGATGAGCGTGCATCAGGATTTTGTTGAAAAAAAGGTGAGATGGTAGAAAAAAAGGTTTTAGAAACATTTTCAACAAATTCCAGAAAATTACAGGGTTCCCACAGACCTGGAAAATCTTGAAAACAGGGAGAAGTCAGGGAAATCAAAAAGTGTTGAAAAAATCGGGGAAAAGTCAGGGAATTTTTGGAGTTTTCAGCAGAAGTCAGGGAATTCAACGAATGTATATGGAAAACCAGATCGATATACATAATTCCGTTTCAGTTGATTTCAGATAAAAAAAATAATTAAGCTGTCTCTGTTGTCTTCTTCATGAATTTTATATTTCGCGGTCTTTCGTCGGCCACTGCTCTTAATTTTTTTGTTAATTTTCGGTTGCCATTGATACAATTAATTTCGAATTTTTCACGGAATGGAATATTAGTATGGTTGTTGCAGCATTGAAATATCTGTTCGATGGCTTTTATTTCTTTATATATTATAAATTGAATTTTGATGAACACGAGTTTTTCATTTACTCATTTGTATTAATCACTCTATGAAAGGTGGCTTCTGGTCCTGAAAAAAGTTTGTGTATGGTCAGGGAAAACCAGGAAAAGTCAGGGAAAATTTTCTCGCTTTCAATGTGGGAACCCTGAATTATTATTAGCGTAAAAATTAATGAATAAAAATAATTTTCCAGAATCTTCTAAAGTTTTATTTTACCATCGTCACCTTGCTATTACCCCAGCTGTAACAACTGCCCCCCCTAGATCAGATCCTGGAGACGGCCTTGTGTATGGTTGTTATCATGTTCGAATAACAATATTTTATTGACAGATTTTTAGTTAAACCAACCTGGGTGAGTTCATCATGGACAGCTTGTGAGGCAGAATATCATTTTCACATAATTTGAGTGTTCTGGATTCGGTGTACCTTGCATAGTCATCATTTGGAGAAATAGTCATATTAAATTCAAAAAAGCAGTACACGGGAAAGTGATGTGAGACGGAAAACATGGTATCTACAGTAAGGTCTTTCACGCTTGATTAAAAGGAGATATTTACTCAAACAGAATCAATGGTGCTTTTACCCATCACCCCGACGAATGTATATTGACTTGGTCGATAAGAGATACTTTTGTCATTTATAGAAAAGCCATTTCAGTTCATGAAATCGATCAAAGAACGACCTCTTGTGGTAAGGGTCAGATCAAGGCTCACACGCTGATTATAAATACAGATATGGTAAAATATTATCGGCATTCGTTCCCAATACGTTTGGTTGATTGTAGGTGTAGCCAGTCGACCAGTACAATATGTAACAAATAAACGCGATGGGGAGGGAGTCAAGTATTCAACTGGATCACTGTTCTCCTTCCCTACATACTGTTTGCCTCGAGCACAATTTACGTGACATTGTCAGTATATCAACCGCACTTGCAGCAGTAGTGGGAATGCTATAAGCCGATAATATTAAAACATGACTGTATACATTTCTATTCTCGAATATTTCTGGTGGAGAAAAATCAATGTCAGAGATCCTGCAATTAAAGTCGCCCCCACTATCGGGGTGTCGCAAACATTTTCTGAAATATCATTTATAGAGTTTTAAAAAAGTTCAAGGATATTTTTGATGGTAAGAGTAAACGATAAGTGTGAGGGAAAAGCTCAGCTTACAGATAATTGATAAACCACCACTAGCACGATCTGCTGACTTTTCTTTCATTGCAACGGAACCGTGACATTTGAAAATGGACAGATAGTTGAGAAAAGTTATTTGATCACTAGTTAACCAAGTTATGAATAAGTATAAGAAATTGATTGGATCATTGCCCGAAAAAAAGTGCTCCAGATTATTGAAACCTTGGCAGTTCCAAAACGTTACACGCATTGGTTGCTATTTTTTGCCAATGGAGTTCTGTGGACTTTAGTCCCTTGGTCATATCTTGAAGAATTTTCTTCCTGCCTCAGTCTTTCAATGAACAACCAGACATATTTGATGGTGAGGTTACTGTCTAATAGGTAGTAATCTATCCTGAAGTACTTTTCTTAAATCGGTGAGATGTCTCATTTGATGTGGAGTCATATTATCTGATTTGATTCCAATTGTTGGTTACAAGTTGCCGGGGGAATTGCAACTATTCTTTACTAGAGCAAGAGCGGCTTCTTGTGTTTCAAGTATTCAAGTTTAACGTTGCAGTTTTACCCAGTCAAATTCCGGGACGGATGTAATTTGCACTTTGCGGATCCAATTCATCGTCATATCTTGTAAGGTGGTAGGAAAAAATTTATTATTTTGTGAAAAAAGGTGGAAAACTAAAATACATAATCGACCTGTCCGAGCTTCACCTCCAAAAATGATCAACTCGTAGGGCAATCACAGTAAACATAAAAACATAACTAAATAAATAAATAAATAGAGTTTTATTTTACACAGTATTCTTTCAATTCTACACCAGGAATGATAAGTTCAAAACTCCCGCACACAGCAGCTCAATCTTCGCCCAGAGGGCTCAGGAGAGGAGAGGTTCGGGAGGACGCACTGAGAGCCGCCTCCCTTACTCCGCAGACATTGCTGGCTGCGAAGCTAGGGAGCGCTTGTGCCAAGGGGTACACAGGGTCCCGACAAAGAGGCGCTGGTAGCCTCCCCCGCTGGTGTTAGCGGAGGGTCGAGCTTTCCAGTCCATGGTGGTGATGGTGCGTATAATACATGCCTCCTGCAATGCTCATGCATGTCGTTCATGTTGAATTCAATGTAGATAATTCGCTTTGTCTGAGTTTACTCGGAGGTGGTTGTTTGCGTGCTGTCCCGGAAAAGGCTGATGCAAAAAACCGGGTAAAACATAACTTAAACATAACTGTTATATCCCATTGTGACTTGGTGATGTTATTCAGAGATATGCTTGATGTTACAGATACGTTGCGTCCATATGCCTTTGTGCCTCTTTTATTATATACAATGTAATGTTAATTACTTAACATTACATAAATGTATATCTTGCGTAACTTTAATGTGATTTTATCACATACATATAATGTTACTCAAAACATCTATGCAACATTTGTAAAATGTAACATTGTAACATCAGGGTGAAGCATATACTCATGGTTTACCAACACTTTTTTCTATATTCATAGGTATATTTCTGAAATATCAGTAGTCACCTTTCAGAAGATGAATAACAACAATAGCAATTAACAAAGTTATTCATCTACCAAAGAGTGGCGAATGAAATTCCAGAAACACAACTTTAAGTGTAGAAAAATAAGTGTTGGTAAACAATGAGTATAAGCTCCACCCTGTATACTAAGAAATAAAATATGTATATAAGGAGGTAGGTAATGATGTAAAACATACCAATCAATCAAAAAACTTTATTTTCAATGATTAAAATCTCATGGATAAAGCGTTTTATAAAACAAGACAGTTACATCATTAACAATTAAATTAACATTAGCAGTAGGTATAAAAAATATAGTCTTGAATCACTATGAACAGACCAAAGTACCTAATAATATGACTTACCTGAATCAGATGAAAAATGTATTGATGGATCTATCAAAGTTAAGTGTTATTAGAAGAATAATATTGAATGGAAATCTATTTCTTTTGAAAAATAAAAACATATCACTGAATCAATAATTATATGGTTGTTGTCTCGGTCACTTCTCCTTTCTTTTTAGTTTCTGCTCTGCTAATGTCATCCAATCCATCACTATGAGTCAAACTCTTCATCTGTGATCGAACTGCAAACATCTTTTACATATTCTGAAAATATAGTCATTACAGTCACTGAAAACTCATATTAATCTTTATGATATAAGAAAACGACCATCCAATAATTATTAATAATTCTATGATGCCCCTAGAGGCAAAAGAAAAATAATTACTTACGTTTCAGTATGTCCATAATTATCAATTCAAAACTTTTGTATTTTTTTCTTTGCCCAGTCCAGAAGAGCTCATCTTCGATTAGTTCGGAAACAACAACTGCTATTTAAGTTTTTGTAATCTGATCATTCAATAAGTACCAGTTTGTACATCAAAACTGATAGAGGAATGAGAAAGGACACTACCAAACTGAAAAGAAAGAGAAAATACAGTTAGTTCATTGATAATTTGTATTAAACAATTCAAGTGATTTCTCTACAATCTCAAGAAACGTTAATTAATATTATCATAGATTAATGAAATTAAGAAATTAGAAATTATGAAGAACACTCTGTATATAATATATAATTTTGAGTTCAGTTACAAATCAAGCAGCTCCAATATTGTTGTTTTAGCAAGCTAAATTCATTGTTTTCAGTTTCAAAAATTCCTTGATCAATCGGTTCAAAATAATTTGACACAGCTCCAGATGTCAGCAACCATTTCCATACTGTCCAATATCTGATTAGCAGGAACCACAACTGATAGCTTCTCTACTATTCATAGCATCATGTGTAGATACTCTCTAATCAATAGTAGATATCACTACATTCACTACATAACCTAAATGATAAAATAACAATTAGTGGATGGAGTAGTGGAAAATCATAATCTTACCATGAAAATTAAGAGTTTTGCAATCCTATTGATTCCAATTACTTTTAAGTGGCTTGAATTATATTTTAATTCTATAAACTCAAAACTCCTATCATGACCGCTATGATTATTAGGATAAAATAAACGTTGGCGTCAGTGATATATTCATTTCATATTTACTAGTTAATATTGTTTGAACGTGAATATCTTTTTTTTAAGTTATGTAGATTTTGAGTTTTCGTCGACATTTATGATATATGTTGTTATATGGTTAGGAGGTTAGGTTTTAGGTTATGTTGAAATGACATATGTCATATGAATGACGTCATGACGTGGTAATTACCCAAAAATTACATTTAAGAAACCTTCAAGATAATATTAATTTCAAGGCTCCCTGTACACATGTCAGTAAAGTTTTGAGAAGGTTAGACAAAAATATCGAACAATAACTACTCTAAAACATATCTGGGCAACATATAATCAACATTATATGTATTATCTAATGAATATTATTGGTTACATTATTTTGATGTTACATAAACATATAGTTGAAAACACTGTGTTGGAAACGTCAAGATGACATTAATATAATGTTAGTTTGCCAATATCATAAAATTGCACAAAAGTTATATCTGGAAAATATTTTTGTTATGTATCATGTTTAGTGTGATGGAGCTTTTCCACGCTTTATGAACGCACTGTATAATCAAACCATCTCATCCATTACTTAATTTTAGAATCCCGCACCTCTAATTCAGAGTTATTAACAATTCATATATTTATTACATGGCCAGATTCTAAGAAGATTTCATTCGTACCTGATGGATGAATTGTAAAGTAATAATGAATGAAATAACGTGTTTAGTAAGGTGATATAATGTAGAGCACAACATTTCACGATTATGTCATATAATGAAACCCGCGTATCCGGTAGCAATCCGCCACTGTCTTCAGCCCTAACAAGTCGGTCGCGATCGGGAGGTATAAAGTAATAGCAGGAGAAGGGCGGCTTTCTATTGTGAGCTGCCTCCGTCCCGTTAGTGTCGATATTGTGCCCCAGCTATGGTTCGGGTGGCGGTGTCGCCTCACCCGCTCTCGCTGGTTATGGTGGTTGCAGCAGTTTATGCAGCAATACCGCAAGCTGTAATGGCTCTGGATCTCAGCAGGCTTTATGGACATATCAGCTCGAAGAGAGGTGAGTCTCAGACTTAAAATTTTTCATCGGATTTCACCCAATCCCAGGCAACTTGTTGGTTAACGAGTCGCATCAACAGTTGTCGCAGTAGCACGATCAATAGTCATTATATGTTTATTCGAGTGCACTTTAATGTTTTTAATTAACGCGTTCATAATTGCAGGTTGTATCTTGATATATGCTGTTGATCTCCAACATGTCAACAGTTTCAAATTGCATGTGACACGACCCTGTACAATTTAATGGGCTATCGTATTAATAATGACATTTTGTTTTTCATTCAAAAAGTCTGCTGGTTACCTGTAATCTGTAAATAATAATATTTTTTCATGATATATCACCTATTAGTACTGCTTCTCAGTAGTTTTTGATCGCTGATTTTAACTTGAAAATGTTAGTTCATTTCTTCTACGATTTAGTAATGATGGATTGATCCTGTCCACGGTGATTAACAAAGTTAGTAAAATGTTCGGAAGCTCTAATTTTTATAGAAAAATATAGGGGCTATATAACAACATTTGTAATGAAAATTTAAGCATCAAAAATATTATCTTTTGAATTAAACATTTTTCGATTTCTCTTTTTAGAGAAGTAACGTTATGAGTATTTTTGAGATTCTCTGACAGCTTTTCTCTCAACCATATCATTTTTGAAGTTTCTGAAATTGCTTTATATAGGAATCCATTGAACAAAATATAATTAAATTTTACCTATTTATGAAAACTAAAATATCAGATTCTGAAATGATGATTCATTGGTCTTCTGGCTATTAGATCAGTTACACTTTCAATGCTATCCATCAAATGTTCTTGTGTAGTCCATTAACCACTGACGGTGTTTTATATTTACAAATATTCAGGACGATGAAATGATTCCATGACATCGAATGTTTCTCAGAGTGAACGAATGTTCCAGAATACAAACAAAAATTTAATTTTTGGATGAGGATATTAAAGTATAATATGTCGATAAGCTCTCAAATTGAGAAATGAAATGATTAAACTGTACCTTTTGAAAGAAATTCCGTTTCGGGGTGGCAAAACTTCTTCACCTAAAATTCACTGCGAATTTATACGGTCCAATTAATTCATCAATTTTTACTGCATTTATTGGTAACTTTCTGTCTGTTATAATACCTGTTGGATAATTTGATTCAAAAGAGATTTTTTTTTCATAATGTCATGTTATGAACTGATTCACATAAAAGATAAAAAAAAATATTGTACGAACTAAAATCAATAATTTACGCTACCTTCATCCGTGTAAATTTGCATTACAAATTCAAAATAATAAAACATGGATTGTGGATTTGTTCCTAGATTCAGAAAGAACAAAAAAGAAGCTGATATGAGTTCTTGAATAATTTCTGGAAAATCCAGAACAAATTAAACCTTTTTCAAGAATGTATCAGTGTATTTAAAAAGCTATAGAGAAGTTCTGGGTTTGAATCTTCTTATGGCATTATTATTGGTATTTCTGAGAAAAATACAACAAATATTGATCATTTGTATCGCTCATTTATTCATGAATTATTTATTGATGAATTCTCTTGGACCGTGTGAATTCGCACCTAGAACAACACTCTGTTTTCTCTTTCAATATCCTGTGCGATTCTCAACATCACTAGAATGATTGATTCAATCGGAAATGCTGATTTCAACAATGTTTGTTGGGGTTGGATGAATATAGTTCTTGTGGTTTATGTATTTCTACAGAGGTAGCCATGGGATGTACACCGTAAAATGAGAACGTCCAATGGAATTGCCTGTACTGAATATCTTTCAGAAATTCGTACGATTTAGGTCAGTAGAAAATATTTTGAATATAGGAGGTGATGAATAGTGACAATATATTCATGTTCCGACCCCATTAACCGTATATACAATTGTTAAAGTAAATGTGTGTAAGCAGTTAGGATGAAAATGAGTCAAATTACATATTATAGATCTTAGAAAATAAGCTAGACATTTAGACTTCATAGTTATACTATACGAAGACCATCCAACCTTGCACCATCTTACCCTATCAATATTTTTTTCGTATTAGGTAGGTATTATGAAAAATCACTGTCAGCTTATAATTTAGTAAAGGACCGCATACATTATATTTATATTGGAATTCAGCCTAGAAACATTTCAATTTGCTATTTCATTCATCTGATGGCAGATTTTTAAAAAAGGAAAGGAATTCTTTATTTCCGTCTTTCATTGTTTTCGAAATTGAAACAAATCAGTTGGTGTGGTAAACTTGGTTTCAGCTTTTCGAAAGAGTTATATTCAGCTGGATGTCGTCTGAATACTGGATGGTGAAATCGTCTGCACGATCAATAGTCTATATATTAGAAAATGTGAATTATTCTGTGCCCTGTGCCTATAGAGATTCATCATTCTCAACATATTATTATACCTACGTTCGCATAAAGTTTTTTGTATTACAGTACTGCGTATTCTGTTTGATGTAGCTTTGAATGGGTTATATTTTTCTGCGTCTTACACCTATTAGAAAATTCAGTTAAACGGGATTACCCATCACATAATATTCTTCATCAAGATCTACGAAGATACATAAGTAGGTTAGGGTTTACGTTGATCGACCATTTGATATTATTGAAATCATTACCTATATATTTATATTATGTTTTATGTTATTCCATAAAATTCAGTGTTTGAACATGAGATATATTGGCCTACAGTGTGAACAATTCATTTGGTCCTCTCACTAGTATTGTTTGTTCACTATTACCGATTCAAAAGGGGTCAGTATATTTATCAATAATTATAAAAAACTTCATTATCTTAAATTGATTCAAGAATCATTTCGCATAAAATAACTGAATTTTTTCTCAAACATTTCATTACAACTGTAGGAACATAATTCAATGAAAAATTCTTCAATTGACGTTTACAGCATTCAACCCAAATCGCTAGAATTCTCACCGATAATTTCATATTTTCTTCTGTGCAGTTTGGACATACTCTGATAGCATTCTTCACGCCGTAATCAGAGAAAAATTCGAGCATAATACACCATACGTTCATCAACGTGAAATGTGCCTTGTTTTTTACACAAATACACAAATAAAAAACTTCGTTGTATATAGTGTGTTTCACGTCTCATGGAAACACCCCCATATCTTCCGTAATTTTCAAGGTAGAATCATGAAATTGTCATGATCGATAGATACACTAGGAATGAACTCGCCGCACAAAACGTGTCATCCTACGTGATATACACTGCACGCCAACAGCGACGGAACCACCTATTTTCCCCTAATATGGCAAAATTGGCCGAAATTCCTTCGGATTTGTGTTCAGGATCCCAAAATTACTACTAATACATCTGTCTCCTGAAAAATTTTCAGTTCTGAAAAATTCTAATTTGTTTCACTTCTCATGGAAACGCCCCCGTATCTCCTGTAATTATCGACGAAGAACCATGAAATTTTCAGAATAGGTAGATATACTAGAAATGAACTAACTGCGCCAATGGGGTCATCATACCTGATATACACGGAGGCGTTTCAATAGGAACTGAAACAAATTAGAATTTTTCAGAACCCATATTTTTTCAGGATACAGGTGTACAAGTAGTAATTTGGGGATACTTAACAAGAATCCGAAAGAGTTTCGGACTAATTTTGCCCCCTAATATAACTTTCCGGGAAAATGGGTGGTTTCATCGCTGCTGGCGTGCAGTGTACATCACGTAGGATGACCCCTTTCGTGTAGAGAGTTCACCTGTAGTGTATTTATCGACCCTGAAAATTTCATGTTTTTTCGTTAAATATTACAGAAGATACGGGGGTGTTTCCATGAGAAGTGCAACACGCTGCATATGTGATGGCAAAAAAGTTGAAAGTGTCTGTGAAAAATAATTTACTCGGCAGATCATTCTATTCGACTGGACAAATTCCATTCTGTGAAATATATGATTTTTTTGCGTTTTGAATCCACTGACACATTACAGGTTACACTACGGAAGTGTTATTTTATTCTATCTTCTTGGTGTCAGTAATTTACAGTACTAATGTTATGAATTTAATGCATATTATGTTTAATATATTATAAAAGAAAACTACTTCGATTAACCGACGTGTAGTAACCTGCACTACTGATGTTATTTTATGAATTTCATCAACCAGGTGGCCGTAGCTCAGCGGTTTTCGGTTAGAAGTTCTGCTCGCATCGGACCGAGGTTCGAGACCACAGTGCGCAAGATTTTTTCTCAAGTGCATTGGTTCCGTTAGGCGGCCACATATCTTGTGGAGCAAGTGTAATGTAAGTGGCCTAGATGCAGATGCCAATCCCCACGTCTGGTGCTTAGGTTTGAACGTGAGTGAGCCCATATCAGGCCCTCCACTGCGGCCAATGGCCTATTGTGGCTCATCCTATGGTAATATTTCTTCCAGTATAATCAATCTCTTTACGAAATTAAGGAGTACATTGGGAGAACAATTTACCAGGTTCTCTGGCCAAATGTTGAAAATCTGGTTCTGGCCGCAGCGGGGCATGTACACAAAATGTGTTTAGCCGTTTCATCCTCCTCAATGCCTAGACGGCACTCTGCATCTTGTGCAAGTCTACTGTAACTCTGAGATGTGCTCTACTGAGTTCTAGCAGTTTGTCGGAGTCCTGTTTTTTCCTTGTGCAAGCAATAAATGCTTTGAAATTGGCTAGGCCCGGTAGATTACGTCTTTTATTGTCTGCCCAGGATGTTATAACATTCTTGGCAGTGCTTTGTGCTATATCGATTACCGGTTCTGGCCCAGTGAACATTATTTCGCCCCCCCCCCTTTTGCTAGGGCGTCCGCTTCTTCGTTCCCTTCTAGGCCCGTGTGACCTAGTATCCAGACTAGGTTAACA
This sequence comes from Chrysolina americana, assembly GCA_958502065.1. NCBI lineage: Eukaryota > Metazoa > Arthropoda > Insecta > Coleoptera > Chrysomelidae > Chrysolina > Chrysolina americana. The sequence continues at coordinate 38,777,652 of OY293420.1, forward strand.
TTGTTGCGTTGTGCCAATCGATTTAAAGTTTCTCTGCAGTTTCATACTACTCTGGATTTAAAGAGCAGTTGGATTCAAGCGCTTTCAGTGCTGCTTGACCATCTTAAAATATTTTCATTGTTTTTCGTTTTTCGTGTGTGGTGTCGATTTTCCACCTCCCTTGTACATATTCCAATGGCATATACTTCTACCTGGAATACCGTAGCTAATTTACCCATACTGAATGAGTGTTTCACTACTGGGTTCATCCCGTATATTTCGGCTCCGACGCCTTCCAGAGTTTTGGAACCATCAAACCAACCAACGTTCATTTGCCCTACATAGGTCCGTCTCATTCCGAACCCAGTCTTCTGTTTCAGAGATGACCACAGTGTAGGACGTGTGAAGGCTGATAGTTTTGGGCATGATGTCCTAGGGCATTCTCAAAATGTTGTGAGCTATTATGCCCTCCAGCATGCTGTTGCTCCTCAAGACACTGCCTGCGGTAGACTAATAGCCGCTTGGTGGAGTCAGTTGCCCATCTTGCCTCTCTCCTCAAATATGTGAAGAGGAAGTAATCCGAGAAGGGCTTCCATTACTGCCGTTGGCGTGGAGCGAATGACCCCAGTAATCGCCAGATACGCTTGTCTCTGTAGTCCGTTAAGTTTAGCCAGGGCCATTTTTTGTTGGCCCTTGCTGCACCACGTCTGGTGCTTGCTTGGAGTGCGCACCGACCACCTGTGGCGGTGCCGTAGGTTTTGCTGGTTTTCCTACTACTGAAAAGTGAATACACCACCAAATATTACAAGGTCGCCCTGAGCTCCACGACAAATAATAATGATACTAGCCGCCCTCTACCTGCACAGGCTATGCCTTTGCTATGCCTACGAGTTTTTATATGAGGGAATATTATCACTACTCATTCTTTGAACTATACAGTAGTCTTGATTTAATTAGTTGCTAGAATAAAAAATTGATTTTTTCCAAAGGAAATTCACAAAAATCAAGTAAATTCAAACCATTGAGAATATGTGACTTGAAGCTACACCAGCTGAATCACTGCCACATCCGGAAGTATGGTTTTTGAGAAATGCTGGGGTGGTGTGGGTTCTGTCTAAAGCTTAACCACCAACGTGTGTTACTTTTCAATAAAGTTTAATAGTGAAATGAGATTTGGAGCAGAAGTTATCACAAATAAATTACAAATGATTGGTTTAATTCAAACCCCATTTGTAACTTTCCCAAGGGCGAAAAAACAACCCGAAACTAAATATTTCGTGGCGATGTTGTGAATTATTGATGGAGCTATCCAGTTTTCCTGCAGAATTCAGACGTATCACCGATGAATCACAATTCACTAAAGTGAACTTGGAACTTTAGGACTTTTCACATCTGGATGGGGAAAACTCACTTAACGTTATGGAGTGCAAATTGAGGTTGAATATCGCCCAACTAGTAAAGATATTACGCAATCGATGGTTTCGAATTGAAACGAAAATGAAACCCCAATAATCATATTTTCATATTTCATTTACATAACATGAATGTGATTCATGTCACAAACTTACATAGGTACATTCGAAAGAAACTTGTTAAAAACTGTTCAATATTTTATCAGATCGGACTAGCTCGAGTATAACAGGGCTGAAATGCCCTGTATACAGTTCAAGGAGGGACTGCCATTCAGTATTTATGTGAAAATCCAAATAAATTGTGATATTTCACATGAATTCCATGACAAAGAAACATTATACGGAGTGTAGGAATGTAGGCTTCCACGGCTAGCGTCAATGTTTTGGTTGGTTTCCGGGTTTTGCCGTGGTCTTCTTTGGTTTAAATCTCCAAACGTTTCGACTGCAACTGCGGCAGTCATCTTCAGTGGCGTGGTCGAAGTACTCTTCTAGACGTATCAACTGAAACTGAAGCTTTCGAGTTTGCCATGCACACTTTCTGTAATAGCGCGGAAAGTGCGCGCAAACCCGCTATTACAGAAAGTGCGCGAAAAAACATGACTATAAATAACATGGCAAACTCGAAAGCTTCAGTTTCAGTTGATACGTCTAGAAGAGTACTTCGACCACGCCACTGAAGATGACTGCCGCAGTTGCAGTCGAAACGTTTGGAGATTTAAACCAAAGAAGACCACGGCAAATCCCGGAAACCAACCAAAACATTATACGAAGTTTTCGATTCTTTCCCAATAAACCGATTCTCATTAGACAGAATGCAAATCTTTGAGAGAAGTTACCAATAAACCCAAAGCGATTTCCAATATGCCGAACGCAGCGCCACAACTAACAAAAGGTGTCAAACACTCACTTAGTTTTTTAACCAGCTGTCGTCCTCCTACGAACGACAACACTCAGAATTCGAAACTTGTGCCAGCCAAAGATCAACGAGATGTTACTTTTTAACGTGCGATTCATAGCACTTTCTCAGGCCGTCAGAAAAATATACTGCAGTCGCTGAGCTTTGAACCCACGACTGGCAGCCTGGCTACCTGGCCACTACTCAGTACAGTGGTAAGTATCCTTGCCTGTTGGACAATTGAAGCAAAGACTACGTTTTCGGCCATAGACCTTATTTCTCAACGTTAAAGAAGAGGACACAACCTAACCTGAACTAATTAACCTAGCTATCCAAGTTGCTGGTAATGCGATCACTAATTAGTATGAAGATGTGAAATCAAAGCAGATGCTGGCTGTGCTCGTATTTTATAACTAATTACCCGTGGCTGCCAACGTTTTCAGCACAACTGAACATATAATGATGGAGTTGAGTGCATTTTTATTTCATTCATTTCATTCCATTTATTGGGAGAAATTTTCGGTACTTATATTAGTAATCAGTTAATTGGGAACGCGTCGGTTTATTGGGAATCGGTTTATTGAGGAAAGACATAGGTACATGAAGTGAATCATATTCTAGTCGCCATTTCATATACTCCTCCAACTGAATAAATATCCATCAACAAATACTTTATTCAAGGTGTTTTAACCTTGTAGCATCAGGCGAAATGGTGTAATAGTATATTGAACGATAATAGTGATAGTTCCTCAAATACATATCAGTCGGTCTAGTGTAATGAAATATTGAACGATAATAGTGGTAGTTTTTCGTACACGAAATGATTCACATTCTAGTCGGAATTTCACAAACAATTTTCTTCAACCAAATGGATTGTCATCTCAAAATAACATTATAAAAGGGATTTCAACCCTGTTACATCAGTAGGTTTGATGTAATAAAATATTGAACCATAATAATAATAGTTTTTCAAATATAGGAAATGAATCATATTCTAGTTAAAGAACTACCATAAACTATATTCAATATTTCATCATACCAGATCGCCTGATATACTATGTTGGAGTTTGAAACAGCAACCCATTCGGCTGAATGAGGATGTGTATCTAATTCCGACTGAAATATGATTCATCTCGTGTATTCGAAAAACTACTATTATTATCGCATAATATTTCATCACACCAGACCGATCGATGTTACAGGCTTGAAAAAATTTGTGAAATGTTGATTTTGTGTTGACAAGAACAATATGCAGCCCTGGGGTAGTCCGATCTAATAAAATATCAAACGGTGATGAAGTTCTCCATAATACACTCATTTAAGTATTTTACATTATTCACATTCATGCATGATTTGCAAATTAAATATGAAAATATATTAATTTTTTGTGGTTCATGATGGTGTAATAAATTAGAATAAAAATTTAATAAATAGGTAAGTAGTTACTTCCGGATTTGGCAAGGTGATTTGGTTGGTGTGGCTTAAAGTCACTACTGAATCACATTACCGACTGCAGCACTCAACTTCACTGTAGAACTTTTCCTATACAGTTTTTCCATGGAAACTGCAGAAACTGTTTCATCGTTATACTCCGTATGTCATCCAGTGATGTCAAAATACAAAACAAGTCGAAAGTTACATATATGGTTATTATATATCAGTTACTGGTCCAGTTTTTCAGCGATGTGGTTTTATATCGAGTATACTTGCTGTTTCTCAAATTGTAGTTGATTTTCAGTGCAGTTCAATACCTCAAATATAAACAATGTTTGAACTCACAGAAATCCACCAACCGCGTCAGTGTTGTGAACGCGTTTTCGAACATTCCAGGAGAATCTATAACAATCAGGGGTTCACCAGTAAAGGAAGACAGAATATGTGTTAATCAATAGTAATTTCCTGTCCCTGATTATTAAATATTCATCTCAACTGAATAGTTCGAATTGATTGGACACAAACAAAACAGAGTGGGAGATACCTACCGCATGAAACAACAAGTCCTTTAGTTGTGGATTCATAATTGGCGTTCACTGATTGTTTTCGATTGATAAGGAAAATGGAAGTCATAATGAGTGAATATGAGTAGATGATATAAAATAAAATTATAAGAAAATTATTATTAACAGTTGATATTCTCTTGCACAGGCTTATTAATTATACTGGTAGAAAGTTGAAATTTATGAAAATTACTTCTACTAGGTACGTACTCTCTCTGTACAAAGCTTTATAAGTTTATGTTTTGCAGTATTGTTTACTTTTGTGAAAGATATAGGTAGGTAGTGTCTTCAAAATTCAGTCTTTCGAATGAAACAAAATCCACCGTATCTATATAATGAAATGAAGTATAGTACTGATATTCATAACCTCAACCTGCGTCATTGAGGTCATATTTCGCTACCACCCTATAATACAACTCAATTCAGAGGAAGTTTCACGAATAATACCTACAAATTATTCAATGATGTTTATCCTACATTTCAACATTTCAGTTCTTTAAGAAGATGATTAAATGAGGTTTTGAAAACAATATGTCGAAGGTATTCATCGGAAAGTTCGCCTAGAGCTGAACTAGAACTTTTGTAAATTGTTTTTCACCCCACTTTGTAAACACTCATTGTACTATTCTGATACACATGCAAATAAACATTATCATTATATAGCTGGTTCTCACTATCAAAGTATCAAACATTAATACAACTTTCAACTCACGTATATTCAACCATACTAGAACAGATTCAGTTTGACTCTTCTAATGAAAAACATTATTTCATTCTTTGCCATTTCATTTTACTGTTCATCAATTCACGCGCATATTTATTATTATCACTGTTCATGAATTTGAAGCTGAATCATGTTAAGGCTGAAACACAATGGAAGTTTTATGTTTTTAGTTTTGATTTTCATAATTTTGGATAATTTTTTAACGCGAAAACATCATTGCCATTATTATTCTAATCACGCCTCATAAACAATTTGGTTGGTAGAATTCAAGCTTCATTTTTCAATACTGTTTTGCATCTTGTTTTACTTTAAAAACTGATATTCAAAATACCATTTTATTACATAAAACATCCATTGTGTCTACGGCTTTAGTCTGTTGGATATTGTTCCTTTTTTATCCAAGTAGTTTTTGAAAGATTTGCTACAAACTTATGTGAAAAACATAAAGGAGTAGTTAATAATCTCCTCTGATATGCATGTTTGTAGAGATCGCTTGAATTTGGAATGAAGGGCTATATACGGTAATATAAAAAGTTTGATATAGAGTTAATTGAAAAGTTGTAAGTATAAAAAGTATAATAAAATAATATAATATCACAATAAGATGAGAAAAATAGCAGTGTAGGATAATGAAAACCGATTTCACTACTATAAAATAATATAATAAAATAATACAGATTGTTTGAATTTGCAGACAGACATCACCGAATTGCAAAGTTACTGTGAAACTAATAAACTCTTACTGAATGCTCAAAAATATAACTTTTTTCAGAATACATAAAGCCATAGACTTTCTATATGCTATTAACAATAACAACTTGGTAGATGTTTTGTTGTCTGAGCTGACATTTGAAAATTTCACGGAATCAATTGTAGAAAAATCCTTGCGCAATTTGGGATTCATTATGCGAATCATAAAACCGTTTACAAATCATACGTCTCTGATAATTTCATACAACTCACTAATTCGCAGTCATCTAGAATTTGCCAGAGTTATGTGGAACCCACCTTATCACAAATATATCGATCGAATTGAGGGAGTACCAAAGAAACTTTTTGAATTTCAAATTAAATAGGCAACTGCACTACCTATCAAAACTATGAAACAAGTCTCAAGTATTTCAATTCACAAAAATTGTCCGACCGGAGAATAGTCTCGTTTGTACGCTTCCTTTTTAAGATAGTCAATAATCAAGTTGACAGTGCATACTTATGTTAGGTACATGTCGAAGATGCCTTGATGAGCGATGATCGATGGCTGATGATCGATGGTGAGATGGATGTCAATCGATGTAATACAAATAAATTGATTTATATGAAAGTATACATACCGAAGATTAGCACACCCTCGCACCATCGATGCTTATAGCGATATTTACATCGATATTTAAAGCGATACAAAATATTAGTGTTTTCATCGATGGTGAAGGCAAAGCATCCTGAAATCTTGATAGCTATTGATCGCCCACTCCAATTGTTTAATGTTTTGTATTATCAAAACGGTACACAACTGCTGTACAGAGGTAGGTAGGTTATAGGTTTCTAAGTATGATTGACAAGGAACAATTAATAAACTTGGTGTTTAGAAGTCCAGCAGTATGGGACTAGTCTTTATTCAGCAAGTATTGGATTCGTGTGCTAGTTATTATAGTTACGCCTATGAATTTCTGATTTAACCATTTCAAAAATATACCGAAATGTATCAATACTCATTCGTACGAAAGCGTGGAAGGGCCACACATAATTTTTTTTTATTTCATAGCTTTTTCCGACTTAGATCTCGGAATTCCGACTTAGATCTCGGAATTCCGACTTAGATCTCGGAATTACGACTTAGAACTCGGAATTCCGACTTAGATCTCGGAATTCCGACTTAAGGTACAAACATAGAGGAGCGACGCGGCAAGAGGCAAGCGACGAGACAAAAAACAGGTACATAGTGACGCGACAGTTATGAAACTGTCGCATGAAAACATAAGTTCGAACAGAGTGGACGAATTTTTTTATTAGATAACCCAACACTGCGTTTGTTACTTGCAAAAGGTTATAATAGAGAATACGCTCTACTTCCCATACATCTAAAAAGAAAGGTGTTGAGACAATATCATTCTCTATTTCTGACATTAAAAAAACATCTAGATGAATTTTTTGAGTATCTACGAATGGACATAAACAGTTTCAGCTACATATTGGAAAGTATTGCAGAGTTTTTGGTGACAAAATGAACAAATTTTCTACCCCAGCCTATAGAACCAGAAGAAAAACTTGTTGTCGGAAAAAGCTATGAAATAAAAAAAAATATTTGTGGTCCTTCTACGCTCTCGTACATTCGCATATGAGCAAAAAATCTGTCTGGGCTGTTCTTCAAATCTAGAAAAAGATGATGGTATTTAACCAGTATTTCCTTTTTTTGGTTTAATTTGTGACTACTGCTTTGTCAGTTTGTGCTGTTTGCTATCAGCTACTGTATCGGAATCACAGACACTTTCACTAGAAATCATTTTGAAAAGAATTATTGAAACACAGTTCTCAATACTCCCGTCAACACACTGAAAAAAATACTGTCTAAATAAAACTACATCAACTTCAACTCCCACTTTCCATCGCTCATCGAGGAAGCTTTTGGTGTGTACATCACTCATCTATAATCGATCTATTACATTGTTCATCGCTCATCGGTCATCGATCATCGCTCATCAGTCATCGACCATCGCTTATCGAGACATTTTTGGCATGTATTTACCCTTAGTAATTTTTTTTTTTTAGTAAGCAGTCTCAACTTCAGTGTAAATCCCCACTTCACTCGTTCACCTCAGTTATTTTATATAAGCTTCCGAAACACCAACTAAGTATTTAAAAATTTCACCTGCAATGCCAATTCAAGAACTATAACAAGCTATTGATATACCGGGTGTCCCACATTTTATGTGACAGGCAATATCTGGTTTGTCGGAGGAGATATAGAAAAACATTTCATACAAAAGTTTCATGAGTTCATGAGAGATATATTTTGATATAATTTTCAAATATACAGGGTGTTTGGTGTAGGTGCTACAGACCAAAATGCCATTTTTTGAAATAGAACGCACTGTATATCATTACATATTCAGATTCCACGCTTAATTCTGATATCATTTCATGTTTAGTTTTTGAAATTCGGTTACGGCGTTGTTGAGTTATTGCTTAAAATGTAAAGTCTTGAGAACGACTATTATTTTTAAAAATATCTCATGCAATAACTATTCTCTCTGCATCAGATCACATGAAAATTAGTCAAAATTATGGGTGTTCGTAGTTATGGTTTCAATTTTGAGTTGTGGAATTCAGTCAGGAATCATTTTGAATATGAAACAATTGCGAAATTGAAAGAGGTGTATTCAGGAACAAATCGTCAATAACAATGTAATATAACTTGATGAATCATTTCATAAGAATAGTACCTAGATATGTAATAAAAAATGTTCAAAGTGACGCCCATTAGATATTATGCAGGCTTCGAAACGTCGAATCACTTCTCTCGAACAAGTCGCTCTTATATCAGGCGTAATATCACTGCACGCTAGTCGAATTTTCATTTTCAGATCATCCACATTCAAAGGGGGAGTGGTGAAAATAATATCTTTTAAATAACCCCATAGGAAAATTTCAAGCGGTGATAAATCTGGGGAACGAGCCGGCCACCGAATTGGACCCTTATTACCAATCCATCTATTTGGGTGCGTTCTATCCAGATATTCAGTAACAACCTGTGAATTGTGAGGAGGAGCACCATCTTGTTGCCACCAAATTCCTTGTCGTTCTGCTATGGGAATATCTTCCATCATCTGGATCAAATCATACCAAATGGCACGCTAAAATGACAATAATGTGACAATAACCATAGTTGTTGTTTTTATTTTCACATCATCGTTGTCAATGATATGATAAAGCTGTGAATGTAACTTGATTATTATGCAATTGGAATAAATCTCGGAAGTTGCACGTCCTCGATTATCATAAATCGCATAATAATCTCGTTACATTAACAGCTATTATTCAGTAGGATTCTAGTTCAATTTAATAAAAGATATAGACAGGATTCGTGTACGCGTTGAAGATTTTTTGATACCTTATATTAAACCTTGTTTTAAGTGCAATAACTCAACAACGCCGTAACCGAATTTCAAAAACTAAACATGAAATGATATCAGAATCAAGCGTAGAATCTGAATATGTAATGATATACAGTGCGTTCTATTTTAAAAAATGGCATTTTGGTCTGTAGCACCTACACCAAACACCCTGTATATTTGAAAATTATATCAAAATATAGCTCTCATAAACTCATAAAACTTTTGTATAAAACATTTTTGTATATCTCCTCCGACAAATCAGATATTGTCTGTCACATAAAATGTGGGACACCCGGTATACGTTCCATAATTTAGACAAATTCAGGAATCATAACACATCCATCAATACCCAACAAGAAACAAAAATGACTTTTATCTAGAAACGTTTGACAAAATGCTGTACAGAAAGTCGCCTGATCATGCTGGACCGTTCTTTTTCAATATGTTACTCCGTGAAATTAAAGGTATATCATGCGAAAGAAAATTCAAAATAGCTATAAATACATTTGAATATTACCTGTTATAATGTTGTTTGATGTTTTGTTATACAAGTTTCTATTGTTATTGGAAGTATTTTCACTCTTCGATTTAAAGAATATGTGATCTAAACGAATGCCCCATACTGGTCTGGTAGGTGTGTTATATGCTGAGATATATCCATGTTCTTCTAATGTGTTCAAACACATTTTGGGATTCTTTTGTGATTCCAATTAAAAGTCACTCTATATTGGTGTCACAAATGAAGATACTGTTTGGTTATTCCTCATATTGCTCAGTTCTTCTATGAAGGGTTCAATTTAGCGATTACAAGGTGATCTGTAGAATGATTTGTGAAAATAATTCCGCAGATTTGAATTTATGAAGATCACTTCTCAATTATTTTCATTGAATTTAAAAAAAGTTATATATCCTTTGATATTATATACTTCTAAATCATCGATTTTTCGAGTTTCTATGGGTACCTTATAGTCTATATTGAAGATTCTTCTTATTCTTCATTACTATAAACCATATTCTGCGTATCATATAGTATTCAAATCATGATCTCAGTCGAATAGTCTTTCTCAATAATCAAGTTCATGGTGACATTGGTGAATCAGTATTTTCTTCAAGTAACATTGACCAATTCGTTCAACAACACATCTACTATTATAATTTGATATTTTTCACTTTCACTAGTACACAACCTATCAGTTCTCAAATCAAGATTTGAGGTTGGTCATTCCTTGTGGAAGAGGACTGCAGCCTTCACCAATAACTCCCTCTGGGCAGAGATGCGCTTTGGCATCTTTCCGAGCCTACATTTCTTTTTTTTTTCATTCAATGAAACCGCATCAATTATGGTGGTTATCAGCGGTAGTGAAACGCAGTTCTTTGACAAAAAGACACTCGATACTTCCCGGGTCCCAGGTCATCTATTTCTTAGGTAAGCTTCGCAAAAACAAAAAAAAAAGTAAAAACCTTCATTCAAGTAAACATCATGAATACTTGTCAACTGAATCATAAAATACACAACAATTAGACAATTTTGGAATTCGTAGGCTCTTAAAAGAATATGGTGTGGGGTGAGGTAGCCCTAACACCAGTTGCCTAAGCAGCAGATGAAGTTTTGTGGCTGTTTTCGTCACAAGGACGGAAATCTCCCGCCAACTGCGAAGCTAATGCAGGATCAATGATTCTCATTTTTTCAGAAACGAAGTTTATGATGTCTAATGATATGCAATGAATGTCCTGAAAAAGTTCAGGAAGAACCATTTTTTGAATTCATTGTCACTACTTTCCATCATGTAAGAATAGGTTCATGTTCAACAATAGCAGTGGAGATCGAGCGTGTTTTCAATATGTCCGCTCAAAAGCGGTAGAGCATTCACAAAATATCATTTCTTGAAAAACGCCAACTTTGCGATTGGATTTGAAAGCGCTCAAGGCTACTTTGGTAAGCGGTTATAGAAAAACCCGAAAGCCAGATCTCATGAGAACCAAATCTACATTGAAAATAGAGCATATAGTCTAGTCTACAAGTGCCATTTAGACCAACTTTTTTCAGCAGTCTACGAAAATTATGATTGAGGTGTCATTCGATTCGGAATGACATCCAGATGATTTTTGAAAAAAATGAAGTTCCGCATGAAAAAATTGTAAAAGTTATTAACAATTAACTAAAAAAAAAAAGATGGCTTTAGTATTTTGTAAATATCTCAAAAACTAATTAAAACTTTTTAAATCTAAAAAAAGATTCAAAAAGAGGAGGAAATTTCCTAAAAAAAGCTCAATTCCCGGAATTGTAGCATCAATATTTATAATTTTCCCAGAGGGATGAAAATACGGCCGAAAACGGGTACTCTGGCTCGGGCAAGCCACACCCACTTTGGACACTTTAACAATAAAAAATATTTTAAAATACTAAATATGAAAATAAAAAATTGGAAAAATTCAGGCACTAACTGAATAGATTAATGAACAATAATCCGCTTGAAAAAAATTTTTATCACAATTTTTCAATTAGTTAATCAATAGTTAATTAATAATTTTTTTCTGCTTGAACATGAACATTGCAAGTGTGATAATTGTTAAACTATAAATTTAAGATTTTTTTCCTCTTTTGGAGCAATTCTTGAAAGGCTTCAGAATAGAACCCCGTTGGAAAAATTAAAAAGTTTTTATTTTTCAGTTTTTTATTAACAATTTTCGTTGTTGCAAAATTAAATACTTAAATTAATCATTGAAAAAAAATTTTTTTTTTAAATATTATCAATAATCCGTTTTTATGTTATCAGGAACTACATAGAAATAATTTTTTTAAATTTTTATCTCTAATTGTTTAAAAAATTGTTATAAACAAATGCGTTGTTTATAAGATAATTGAAAATTTTTTTATGGAATTTCAATCTTTGATACAAATAATGATTTTTAAAAGAAAAATTGTTCCTTAAAAAAATTTTTTTATTGCTTGAAAACCCATTTGTTAATTAACAATTATTTTCTCCCGCTTCTAATTAATATTAAGGAACCATTTTTTTTTTAAATCTTTATTTGTCTCCAAGATGGCGGATGTATATACGCAATACCCACTGAAGTTAAAAGTTTGGGCTGGAATATTTGGCCATCGTATTATTGATCCATTTTCTCTACCAGATAATTTGACTGGGGACATGTATTTGGAATTACCCGAAGATACCGTTGATCCAACGTTAACGGACATAATAGAAAACGATAACCGATACTGAATGAAAGATTTCCTGGACACTGGATTGGCAGAAGAGGGTGCATTGAATGGCCCCCCTGATCTCCCGATTTATTACCCTTAAATTACTTTTTGTGAGGTAATTTAAAATGTAAAATATACGTCACTCAGCCAGGTTCGTTAAAGGAGTTACGTCAACGTATTATAACCGAATGTCGTCAAATAATCCCAGACATGCTCCAAAACGTCAGACAACGTTTTAAGGCGAACTTATACTCATGTAAGGGAGAGAACACTTCGAGCATCTACGGTGAATTAATATAGTTTGGAATGATCTTGGTTAAATTTATGCAAAATTTTCCAATTTTCAAGTTCATGCAATGTTTATTTTTTCAAAATTTTTGTTATTTTTTCGTGAATTGTTCATATTAGCTTTCAAATCAAATATCATAAATTAGAATACGAAACAGTTGTTTTTCCTGCGCCAAAATGAAAAGTTAGGTAGCGAACATTCACATGTCTGAAATTCTTATGGAATTACCTTTTCAATGCTGTGTCACACTTAATACTTTCCCCAATCAAAAAAATGGTTTGAGTGACCAAGTGGTGGGGAAAGAGGTATGACAGTTCAGGTTACGATAGGAAGATGTCCTCCTTGGATTTAAAATCGACAAGTTATTAAATTTTTTTTACAATACATGTGTTTTGTAGAATTTGGTGTCGGTGCCGGGTCGAATCGAACCATAATTACAAATTTCGTCCGCCATCTTGTAGCCACCATTTGTTTTTTTTTGCATTGACAAACAATTCATAATCTCTGACCCAGAAAACCACCACATATCAATTTTGAATCGAATCGGACTATAATTACAAATTTCGCCATTTTGGAGCCGCCATTTTGTTTTTTCCCTTAGAAAAATTCCATAATGCATTGTCACCGAATTTATATCAAATTAGCTCTCAATTGAAGTATCATAATTTGGAATACGGAACAATTGTTTTTCCCGCAAGATGGCGCCAAAATTGAAAGTTAGGTTAGGTAGCGAAAATTGACATCGCTGAATTTCTTATGAAATTACTTTTTTAATGATGTGTCACAATTAATACTTTCCCTATTCAAATTGTTTAGGTAATAGTGACCAAGGGGTGGTGATAGAGGTATGACAGTTGAAGTTATGATAGAAAGATGGCCCCTTTGGATTAAAAATCGACGTGTCTTTGCATTTTCTTCACAACACATGTGTTTTGGAGATATTCGATCTGTTTCGTTTTCGGTGCCCCACGCTGATTCATCAGAGCGAAATCAGAGTAACTGAATATCCGGTGAATTGTGTTGATTCATACGGAAAACACATGGTCTAAAAGCTGTCCGTATGGGTGGCCGGTAACTCAGACGTTAAGATCTCTGACCGTGGAACGTCTGTCTAGCATCGGACAGACGTTCGAGGCCTCAATACGCAAAATTCTTTTTCTCGAGTGCATCGGTTTCTTTAGGCGGCCACATGCCTTGTTGTAAAGCAAGGGTTATGTGAGTTGCCTGGATGCCAATCCCGAAGACTTGTGCTAGCTTGGAGTGCGCACCGAACACCCAAGGTGGTGCTGTGGGTTTTCCAACAGCTGCAAAGTGAATACACTACCACGACAAATAATAATAATAGCCGTCCTCTATGAGTGATTATGAGGGAGTATTATCATTATTATTATATACTCGCCTAATCTATACTCCGTTTCATCAGAGCGAAATCAGAGTAACTGAATATTCGGTGAATTGTGTTGATTCATACGGAAAACACATGGTCTAAAAGCTGTCTGTATTGACCTACTGTTGCTCGAGGATAAGCAACAACCTCGAAACTAGTCTACAGGTGGTCCCCCTCTTAAAATTACGGAATTTCGCTAGTTGGTCACAGTTGATGATGTCATATTTTCCACTATGTGGAAATGTGTGGAGAAGAGGGCATTAAGACGTCGAATTTATTCAATTCATTTGATCCATACTGTCCGGTACACTTTCTTGAACTCGAATGAATTATCATTTACTAATAAGAAGAATACAACTGTCAAAAAATATAGAATCGAACGGAAAACTTATTGAAAATTAAGAGAAAGAATACCCAATTCGATATTTATTTTTCCGACGGATGAGAGAAATTACTGAAAACATAGTGATATTGAAAAATAATAAGGCTCCGGGTAGTGACGGAATAAAAGTTGAAACATCAAGAAAAATAACCTCGGAAATAGCGCTTCCTTTGTGTTTCCTTCTAAATTCAATAATACAAGATAGAATACGTTCGTCGGAATTCAAATTCTGCTTAATAAGTCCTTTATATAAAAATGGAGATAAATATATTTCATCAAATCATAGCCTGTCTTGCTAATCACTGAATTATTCAAAGAAATAATAAAAAACAGAATTGAAATATTCTTTGAGAAACACGAAATTATACCAGAGAAGCAATATGGTTTCCGCAAAGGAATATTAATGGACGATGCCATATAGCCTCATTGACAGGCCAAATGTACATCGTTATAGAAAACAGGCAGGTAACCTGCAATAAAGGCCAGGCCAATCACTTTAGCAAAAATGGGGAAAGAATAGCAGAATAACGCAAACTTTCAAGAATGTTGTATTGTAAGCTGAATATTTCGAAAATTAGCGAATTAGCGAGAAAAAATACCAAAGAGTTGCAAAATGGTGAGAACAAAGAATATATAATTTTTCATCCTTTTCCAATTTTGCAACCATTTCCAAGTTTGGCATCAGAGTAAATGAATTAGGCATTCATTCATACTTTTTTGACAACACACCCAAAAAAATCGAAAAGATGGACAAACGTGAAGAAACGTTGCTCTCTATGTAATAATTCCGTTGAAACTTTGTCTTTTCCGCCGATGATGGCAACATGTTATTTTTACTTTAAAGTTGAAAATTGGGTTGCCAACCTGAATTGGTTATAAAAATGACGCAATAGTTTCTTGTAACGTAGGCAGTAATTCGTAGAAAAAATATAAAATTAGTCACCACTACCTCATATTTCGGAAACTTTGTCAGATAATTTTTTTTTTATATTTCCATTCCTAGAAATGCTTTTTTTTCATTTGACGAACTTCCTTAAATTGTGGTGGAGAATTTAAAAAAAATTTGCATTATTTCTATAAATTCATGTTGCAAAAAATTTTTTTTAGTGCAAAGTGAAAAAATATGTTTTGCCTTATTGACGGACGTGGCAAAGTTTCATCGAGACTTATTACATAAAGAAAAACGATTTTTCACCTTTGCCCTTCTTCTATATATATGTTCTTTTTTGACCGAGTTACAAAAGTATGAATAAATAATTAATCACTAAGATGACGATGGATATTATGGTCGCATAATTGAGGAATGATAAGGGGTGACATTTTCTTTATTTCCACCACTTTTCGACTCTTTTGAATTTTTTCTGTACAAAATAACCACTTATACTTTACAATTTCAACTATTGCTGGCCTTGTACAAGGGCGTCAATTTCTATAGTTTTAATGAGCACAAAAACAACCATCGTAACAGTTTGCATTCTTTTGCTATTTCTACGCATCTTTTATTTTCAATGCTGAAATGATTGACCTCATAGCCGTATTGTTGGATCTTGCAAAGGCGTTCGATACTATGGATCACACTCAGCTATTGTACACTCTGCAGGATGCAGGAAAACGTGGAGATGTCTATAAATTATTTAAATCATATTTGGAATAACGGAAACAATGCGTAAAACTGAAAGAGACAATAAGCGAAGAGATAAAAATAAAATGCGGCGTACGACAAGGGAGAGTCGTGGTGCCCATATTATTAGTTTTATATATGTAAACTCCTTTTTGAGCATGAAAGGAGAAATATTGAGTTTTGCAGAAGATACTATATATGTTTATTCGTCAAACATGTACTGAAACTAAACAAAACGTAGAAGTGGATATGAATATAATAATAGATTGGTTCAACTTCGACCTATTAACCATGAACTTCGAGAAACCTATGAACATACCCATAACAAGTTACCAAACCAACTTACCTAATTTCAATAGCTTGCATTTAATAATCATGAAAACATTATAATAATGAACCTACCTGAAGAAATTAAATATCTTGAAATTATTTTAAATTCCTATTCCAGGTGAATTCACCTCATTCATAATATTTCAAGGATTCTTCGATCATTATTAGGTAGATTCAAATACTTGAATGAAATATTAAATATATACCACTCGACAATACTGTATTATGCGCTAATTGAATCTCGACTTTCAATATGTCAAGTACACTAGTCATAGGTAGTAGGTGTATGTGTGTGTAGTGACAGAAGTTAATATATAGGGGTAATCTCAATGAATTAAATACTGGGATTTACATCAATCGAATCTGTAAAACATCAGCTACAACATGATGATGATACCACAGTGAAATAATCTTTGACAAGTCTGTGAAGAGCCAAAATTGATTCAAGTGCACGAATATATAAATTTATCTCTAGTTTTTACCTACCGAGACGAAAGAAATTACTGTTTAAAAACGTTATTTATATTATCTCTAATAGTACGTGAGCATACACACTATATATCAGATGATGGCCGAACTTTCAAATGTAGATCTACTGAAGAAATTAGAGGACACCTTGCACAACAATAAAGTGGAAATAAAAAACGAGATAAGGGCCATTAATAACAAATTGGATGAAAAATTGCAGAAACTAGAAAAAAAATATTACACTTTGGAAAAGAAAATTGTTGACATCGAATGAAAAAGCCGTGAAAACAATATAGTTATTTTTGGGATACATGCCAATAGAGAAAACTTACTAAACATCACCTTGGAAAAACTGAACAACCTACTTGGAATGACCATAAGGGAGAGCGATATTAACAAAATCTACCTAATTGGAAATAAAAATACAATTCTGTTGGAATTCTCTACCTTCATAACAAAACAAAACTTATTTAAGAATATTCGAAAGCTGAAAGGAACTGGAGTATATATCAACCACGATCTCAGACCTGAAGATCAGAAAACACATAAGATTCTGTACCATAATCTCAAACAGGCAAGAAGTAACAACTTGAGAGCTTATATAAGAAATCATATTCTCTACATAAACGATATTCCTCAAACGTTAGACCAGTTGGGTGAATACGCGAGCACACAAAATAACCACCATCTGAGCTACGAACTCGCACCGAAAGCAAACAGTGCCCCAGCAACTCCACAAATTCCCAAAGCGAGTGAAACCAAAGAAGACTCGATTACAACAGACACAGAGGAAGTATTTAATACAAATCAGACAGCTGAAAACATTTTGAAAAAAATTTCATTGCTACCAACTGAGAATCAAGGCAACTTCAACTACCCAGAAAATAGTGCTTCTCAGACCACTGGAGCTATCAAGAAAACATCAGCTTTTTCAAGGAATACAGCCAGTCAGTCCACTCCTAAGTTGAATCCGCGGGTTAAAGAAACAAAAGAAAGAGAAGGGCGGACCCTCAGACACCAAACAAGAAAACCAAATTAATTTTCGAGGTGGGTTTTCAATTCTCTATAAATCAAACAACATTTTCATAAACACTTATTAACGTTGTGATAAACCAAAAATGGATAGTTATATCAAAGATTACGAAATTGATGAAATAACCACTGAAACTCTATCAAACTGCATTGAATATAATGATATAATGAAAATTAATGAGAATTCTCTCAACTTCAAATTGATCAATAACAACATCCGTAGTATCAATAAAAATATAGATGGTTTCAAATGTTACTTAAAACAAATGTATTGTACGCCAGAATGTATTGTACTGACAGAAACGAGACAACTCGATAACCTTGAATTATATCAACTAGAAAATTACGAAATTATATACAATGAGGGCAAATATAATCAATGTGATGGATTAGTACTCTATATTAGGTCCGATCTGGAATTTTCACATGAAACAGTGGAACTTCAAAATAAAAATAGGATTCTTAATACTAGAATATCCTATCATGGTAAAAAAATTAATATAATCGCTATATATAGATCACCATCATCAAACGCAATGGAGTTCATTGAAAGTATAAAAAATTATTTCACTACAATTCACTTCAAAACAGATTATTTTTTACTCGTAGGTGATATAAACATTGACATCAAAGATGAAAATGAAATCACTATTGAATATCTCAATGTTATGCATGAACAAGGTTTCATATCAACAATCAACAAATATACTAGGGTTACACAAACTACTGAGACATGTATTGACCACATTTTCATAAAAACTAATACCGATTTCAATTTTCTTTTACCATGTATAATCGAAACACATTTAACAGACCACTATATTACTACTCTGCAAATAATAATTCCCAACTCACAACAAACAAACATCCACCAAAACAACGACAATAACTTCTTTCATAAATTAGACTACCGTGAATTGAAAAACAGGTTAAAATCTATTAGTTGGGATTTAGTCTTCCAATCACCAGATGTTGAATCTTGAATAAATTTGTTGACATAATAAATCATAACATTCAGGAATCCACTAGAAAAATCAAAGTGAAATACAAAAAAAGAAAATGTTGGATAACAGCTGGTATCATCAAATCGATCAACAAACGGGATAAAATGTACCAGAAATTACTAAAGGATCCATCAAATATTGATCTGAAAGTAGAGTTTGTAAATTACAGAAATCGATTAACAGCAATCATGAAAGAAACCAAACGTAATTATTATAGAACAAAAATTGAGAATGATGCAAAAAATACAAAATATCTTTGGAATACAGTCAAAGAAATATGTTCACAATACAAAAAAAAATCTCCGATAAAAACCATAATAAATAATGGACAAGAAATTAATGAAATCAAACGTATCGCAGACATTTTCAACGAACACTATATATCCGTGGGAAAAACATTGGCAAGCCAAATAGCTAAAAATCCGCATTACAAAAATCCTAAAAGAATAGGTAGAGTAAATTCCATGTTTATCAGGGCCACAGATCGTTTAGAAATAATCAGAGTCATAACATCTCTCAAAAATAATAAAGCGCCCGGAATGGATGGAATAAAATCAGAAACATTAAAACAGCTCTGTGAATTGATATCAGAACCACTGGCTTTTATTATAAATCAAAGCATCACAGCAGGAATATTTCCTAAAAATTTCAAGAACAGCATGGTATTTCCAATATATAAAACCGGTGACCACAAAAATGTCATAAATTATAGGCCCATCTCGGTGATAACCAATTTTGCCAAAATATTTGAGAAAATTTTGCAACTGCGACTCTCTGAATATTTTGCAAAGTATAACTTACTCTCAGAAAAACAATTTGGATTCCGTGAAGGCATCTCCGCTCAAGATGCAATCCTAAACCTCACGTCCGAGATCTATTCCAGTTTAGATAGTAGTAAACCATCTCTGTGTATTTTTATTGATTTATCGAAGGCTTTCGATACAGTAAGCCACACTCTACTACTAGAGTCAATGGAAAACATGGGAATTAGAGGTAATCAACTCAAGTTATTCGAATCATACCTTTCAAATCGATTCCAATGCGTGAAAATAAACGACACAATTAGCGAATTTCAAGAGATTGAGTATGGCGTACCACAAGGCACTATTCTTGGACCAATCCTCTTCAATATTTACTTGAATGGTTTATTTTCTGTCCGTAGTCGAGGGACAATTACAACATATGCTGACGACACAGCCATCTTTTATAGTTCAGAAGATTGGACATCT
The DNA here is from genome assembly GCA_958502065.1 of Chrysolina americana. Taxonomy (NCBI): domain Eukaryota; kingdom Metazoa; phylum Arthropoda; class Insecta; order Coleoptera; family Chrysomelidae; genus Chrysolina; species Chrysolina americana. The sequence goes on from OY293420.1 coordinate 38,797,721, forward strand.
TTGAAAGAAATGGTTGAAGCCGATTTCAAGATTATCAAGGAATGGCTCGCAAACAAACTCCTCACAATCAACTTTGACAAAACTTTTTATTTACCATTTTATACGCACAAAGCCTCTTCCCCGGACTTCAATACTATACACATAGACGGAAATCTGAGTATACAATCATGTACGGAAATTAAATACCTTGGAATAATCATTGACTCCAATCTAAAATGGGAAAAACAGATTTATTTCATTATAAAAAAAATTCAACAACTTATGTTTAAGTTCAAGATTCTCAGAGATATATTGAATGTGAACCAATTGAAAACTATATATTACTCACTAGTAGAATCCCATATTACCTATGGAATATTATCCTGGGGTGGAGTTGGAAAAACCATACTCAACAAATTAGTGATAACCCAAAAAAAAAATTTTAAAAATAATCTTTAGGAAGGATCGTGAGTATCCGTCGGATGAACTTTATATTGAAACAGAAATGATGGATCCAAGACAACTGTTCTTCTTAAACTGTAATATCAAACAACATAAATCTAAATCAAATCTCAAAAAAACTGAACATAACTATAATACGAGACACCGACATCAAACATATTTACCTCCCTTCATGACTAAAACTATAGGTCAAAAAAGCTACGGATATCTTGGCCCAAAGCTTTACAACTTCTTACCTGAAATGATAAAAAGTATTATGTCCCCATCTATTTTCAAAAGAGAACTAAGGAAGTTCATAAAGTCACAATCACGAGAAATTATACACAGTACGGTGGAACTGAGATGAAAATCAATTTTTTTGTACATTCAATTTATTCCATTGCCACTCATGCATGTATATATATGGTTGGATATTCATCTGCATATCCTGTCAATTTATTTTTATGATATATAAGAATTTTTAGAATAAACAAGTAGGTACCCCATAAGAACTTTTTATACACTTATTTTATACTCACACAAAAATTTTATATTATACACCTGTTGTCTTGTTAATTTTATAGCTATATCTATTATTTATATTCAATATTTGTATTTGCACGCTCCATACAAGTTTCGACTTTCGGAGTGAACACATGTTTATTGAAAATTTAATGTTTACTATCTTTGTTTACCATTTTTATTGAATAAACATATTATACAATATGGAATAATTGGCTTAGGAGGCGTATCTAACACTTATCTACAGAAATCATAATTTCTGTATAAACATAAATATAGAAACAAAAAACTCGAATTTTTCACACAAAAATATGAAACAAGAGCCAAAAAAGCGAACAAATGTAAAACAGATATCACGAAGAAAACAAACTTTAGGACCTAGATTTTTTAATTATTCACCACAAGAAATTTTACTTTCATGTCCCATGGATGAGTTCAAGAAGAAACTGAAAAATATGTATTTGTACAAAATAGAAATGAAATAGCACGCTTATTCGAATTCTCAAAGTACCTAACCTCTTGAATATTACACATTGCAATGACTCTATCTGCAGTTAATTTTTATTGATTTGTATTCTCAGAAATAATATATCAAATAATATACCTACACCATAGGGGGAATAAGCTTCGTGGTTCAACCATGTTACTTTGTATACATGTCAGTTTCGTTTATTTTATCCGAATTAATTTTATTGTACTGAAGATTATTTTTTGTTTATTTTTGTTTTTTCCGTTAACCAGCTGTCGTCCCCCTAAAATTGGTATTATATTTTGTTTTATATCCATATTATTCAAATAAAAATTATTATATAATATATAATATTATTTAATGACCATCATAAGTGTTATCCCCCCTTCTAACTTGTTACTTGACTATTCTTAGGAAAATAGTCGAGACACGTCGACTTTTGATTTCTACAATGTACATTTCTGTATGAATAGTTTACCCCTGAGTTCATCCCTCACTGGAAGGGAGCAACTTTTTCGAAAAAGTTGAATAGCATGGGGTGGTGAGTGATAGCTCATCTGAAAGGATGTCTTATCCTCCATTCAACTGTGCAAAAAATTTGGAATTTGTTACATCACGTGTTGATTCATTGATGTTTAACAATAACAAAACAGCACAAACAGGAAGGCAACTAAATTAACACTAACGTTACCTGTTATAACAATAAAAATGTTCAAAATGTTCCCAGTTGACCTCCTGGCAAAAATAAAGGCTATTTTTAGATTCAGCCCTGACGTTTTCCAAAGTTTCTCGAGTAATTGTTGCACATCACACACTTCTGTAATCCGCGCTCGCAACTCCTGAATAGAGTCACATTGAGTCTCGTATATTTTACATTTTAGGTAACCCCATAGAAATAAGTCAAATTGGGTTAGATCTGGTGATCCATCGTCCTGCATAATGAGTATTCAAATAATTCCTCACTGCAACTGCAAAATGAGGAGGAGCTCCATTTAGTTGCAAAATAATTTCCATGTCAAATTCGTCTACATTATTTACATTATCACTATCAGTGGATCTATCACTGTTTCCAGTATTTCCAAATAGACGGCAGCAGTCAAATTTTCCTCAATGAATACCGGATCTTTTATGTGGTTATCCAGTATTCCTCCCCACATATAGTTTTTTTGTGAAAACTGAGTATGGATTTCGCGGAAAAGTCGGGGATTTTCATTGTACCAGTACCTCACATTTTGTCTATGCACTTGACCTTTTAAAAAAAATTGCGGTATCATTAGATAGAATATTATAATATTCTAGACGGCGATCTGGATCATGAACCATCTTTATTTCAGAGGGATGACTTATTTTTCAAGAACTCTCAATTCATTTGCGAAACCTCACAATTCAAGACAACAGTAATACTCGATGAGGTCGGATTACTCACAAATTCACTCATAATGACAACTTGTTTATCTTCCCCAGTCTTTTATTTTACACACTGCCGTTCTCATAAAAATTTTCCAGTAACTGTTCGACATGATGTCTTTCAATAGGGCGATCTGGCAAAAATTTCATATACGTTCATAATATTGCAAAAATATCAATCGCTTCTTATTCATCATCTAACTCACCTGGTGCAACCATTGTTTGGAGATGAATAGCAATCGAAACTTACAGCTAGAATACACCGTCGCTTGTTATCAGTTAAACGTTTTGATGAATCATCCTGGAAACAATGCAAAAACACCAACAAAAATGTGCAGTTAATATTCAAGCATATGGCAAATAAGTGTCACGATACATCTGAACCTAACCCGATATCACGCAGCACGCAGGGCCGAATTTTCATTCTGCTCCCCTCCAGTAAGGGATGAAAGTCCACGTATCTCGATGATTTTCCTAACAGGAGTGTAGTAACGAGTTAGATAGTTATGATGTTCACTGTATAATTATTGGATATTGTAACGGGTGACGGATTTAACAATTTTAACAATATTTTTTTAACGAGCAGAACCTAAGCATTCGTATAAACGAACAGTATTCGTTGGCACTCGCTGAAACTATTCACATTATAATTCGTTCTCTGGCAAAGGGCATGATCTAGTTGTTCGCAAACACGAAGTGCTTTGACAATGGAAGACAGAATAATAGTAGCAGCATCGTATTGTTTTTTAAATTTAGATTAGTTCTCTCGATGTTTCACATTTCATGATTGAAAATTGTGTACCTGTGAGCAGTAAAGCCGTATCCATTGCTCCATATGGTTAATCAAAATCTTTTGAAAACCCTCGCACATATAGAACGTATGCCGCCATGCAGTGATTCCGGTGCAAAGTGAGCAATCGCGTAGGCAATTAATTTAGACCGAGAGCCAGCGACACGGTTGGGCTGCAATCATCCCGGCTGGAAAAATTACAGAAAATAACCCCTTTTTGATGTACAATATAAAATCGCGTGCATTTATTCATAAAAGAACGTTGTATTTTTGAAGCAATTACTGTGCTCATCTTGATCTGGACGAAATTGGACACTCAATATTGATTCGAGTCCCTGTCACTCGAAATCAGTTGCGAAAAATAGCTTGTGTTAATAAAAAACCGGTGAAACAAAGTGTAAAACTTGCCTCATTGTAATCCGCACGATAAAATTTGTAATTGAGTTGAAAGCACTAAGTCAAAGGCTCGACGCTAAGTGCCTGAGAGATCCATCCTTTAAAAAATTTCAGAATGTAGTACAATTCATTGAATTATTCATTCGACCCATCAATATCATAGGACGTTGAAATCAGGTATGATGAAAAAAATATGAAAAAATGCAGGGTGTGAACTTTTTCAAAAATCAAATCATTTATTGGTGCACAAAAATGTAAATTGCAACAGTAGTTCCAGCACAAACCGCCCAACCTACCCCAAAGCGCCATTCAAGCATTCCTATAATTCAATTTTTTTTCGCGTTAGCTTGTATAATGTCATTTCTACGCGGTGAATTGAAACTGAGATGCCGCATTTTGGATTCAAATCTGTGTTCAGGTAACCCCAATGCGTTAGTTGGGTGATAAGTGTACCATCTACCTTACAAGAACTATAGGATTGTGCAACCCCGCATATCGGATATTTTCAAAGGCGGAATACTTGAAATATATTTCAAACGACAAAAAAAGGGAGGTAAGTGGTCTCAACCACTGCTCCTGAAGTGAGCAGGTCACTTGGAGAGTAGAAATGACAAAGGGGCTGAAACAAATATTTGGGGATGTCTGGACCTTACGGCCAACGTGTAGGGAGTTCCTGCTGTGAAACTCATTTTCACTGGGTTACCTTTCTGATGGTTAAGGAACTACTTTGCAAAATATATTAAAAATTTATAATAATCGGGTGTCTTCAGAAATAATACGCCACCTTATCTAACTTGACCTGAGTTCATATGTTATAACAAATTGAGGAATTTTGTAAGATACTCCAGGTTTTCGTCTAGCATGACTAGAATATCGTCGGGGATGATCGACAACTCCTGTCTCAATCCTCCTTTGAGCTCTCTCTCTGCCTCAGCATAGGCTATTGAGTTGGTTAACCTCTGCTTCGGGAAGTCCTCTATCTCGCAGACATCGCATTACTATCGTCTAGCTTTCCTATTCTAGTTAGGTCGCTTCTAAATTTCCGTGGCTTGTGAGCATAGTAAACGCTAGTTTGCTTGGCCTTACAGGGGGGTTTTCTGTTCATCTAGCAATATTCCGGATCTTCTCGTGGCACAATCTTCCTTTGGTCGATGTATCATCCCATTCTGTTTGCCCTAACTTTTGGGCATTACTATTAACCTTAATCTTAGCTACCGTCTAATATCGACAGTCGGCTGTGAGTAATTCTTGTCCTAGTAATGTAGTTCAGCCAGTGCAGAGCTGCAGATCGTTTGAAGTCTGGATGTAAGTACAGAAAGCTTCTTTGAGATACTATTCTGAAGTTAGGTTAAGCTGTCCATGTCAAAATCGAACTAGGGGGTAAATCTTAAACGGGTGGCCGGTGGCTTAGCGGTCTAATGGCACAGGCCGTTCGAAACTCCAGCATAGCGATAGTCGGTTCGAGGCCGATGTAGGTACTAGAGATTTTTTCTCAAATACTTTACATCGGATCGATAGGCGACCGCATGCCTTGTTGAAAAGCAAGTGTATTGGAGTGCACACCGACCACCCGAGGTGGTGCTGTAGGTTTTCCGCGTTTTCCTACAGCTGAAAAGTGAATACATTACCTAAAAACATCAGTAAGTCGCCCCGGAGCGCCACGGCAAATATTAATAATAGCCGTCCTCTACCCGCACAGGCTAAGCCTTTGGGTACACTCAACGAGTGTTTATGAGGGAGTATTATTATTATTATTATTATTATTATATGGCGGGTCGCGGAAAATAAAGTTAAAAATTAGACATTTTTCCTTCATTCTGGCAGCAAAATGGTTCACATGACGTCACCTGATGCCAAGAGGGCAATATCACATTTAATTGATAGTTTTTTATTAGTGAAGAGAACCTGAAAATGCTCATTCAGCCGTTTTTGGCATTGATGGCTTTACCAAACTTAAGGAAATCATTAATTAAGATGCTTCATTTTAGCTATTAACAAAACACTGTTTGAATTAACTCTGTTGAATTGTAGCCGATATATGAAATTCCATATCAACGTATGTAATAAAACTCTAACATTGATGAATTCACAGATTATGGGTTCGCAAAACAAGATGAATGGCGAAACAATTGAAGTGGTTTTGAAAACTCATAATCTTTGAATGTCATCAGTGTTGAAGTTCCCTTATAAAAATTGAAACAACTTGTAATGCTCTTACGTAATTACGAATCATTTTGGCTTGAAGGCCAAGGTTAATTCAACGTGAGAATGCCAGTTGCCTCGGGGAGCTTCAGTGGAAAAAAATTCCAGTGGTCAATTATCGTAAGGACCAAAGCACTGGTGGTCAGAGAGGTACACCTAACATGCCCTTGCTGGAATAGAATTCTGGCTACCTGCTGCTATAATATCAATTGGAAAGTTCACAAACAACTATGTTCAATTGGAGGAAAATACATTATTATTGAAGTCCCAGGAAAATCATTTCGAACATGTGGTAATGTTTCTTCTCCATTCAATGTCCGGTAGCTCAGGGGTTTAGGTGTCAGGCCATGAAATTTCTGCTTGCATTTGACAGAGATTCGAGAACATAGTGCGCCACAAAAATCAGTAAGTTGCTCCAGATCGCCACGGCAAATAATAATAATAGCCATCCTCAACCCACACAGGCAACGCCTTTGAGTACACTCGATATACGAGTGTTTATGAGGTAGTGTTATTATAATAGTTCTATCCGTTTGGAATTTCCCAGTCAGACCCCGTCTCCGATACTCCGACACCTCCGGAGGGCACGCTGGATCATCTGCCCCAGTAACCATTCCCCACGCCGTGGGGTAAGTGACCACTGGGTCCAAGAATCATATGCCATGAGCAGGTGGAGTGAACTAAGGATGACGGCCTTTTGCATTTGTCCGGCTAAGATTTCTGCTATATTACGGCAAGCCGGTATAATTTTGAAGTTTGATAGCAGTGTCTCTATCATTCCACCAAGAACCCCTATTATCAGAAATACCATTCTAATAAAATAGTTCAGTCGACAGCTAGTTTCAGATAGAAAAAGGTCGGAAGTTAATGAAACTTCGAGATGTTGTTCATGGATGGTTGATTAACATTTTCTCGAGTTTTGGACCTCGAGGATCCTGTGCTGAAAAAGTAGGGGGGAAAACTGCAAATTTTTCGACCTTGGTGTGGTTTTTCCTCAATAACTTTTTTGCCATACGTTCTATAGCAAAAACGTCGTTTTACTTTTTTGTAGACCGTCAAATTCCTTACGAATTTGCCTCAAACATGTTTGTGTGTCAATTTGTTACCGAGATATGGCGCTTCGAAGAATAGGAAATTTTTCAAATTTCGCCACAAAATGCAGAATTCCACCCTATTCCTTCTGTTATACAAGAATTATGATGAAATGTAGTTGCTATTATAATTCTTACTTGGAATCACCAACTTTAGATAACCCCCACCCCTGCTTGCCCACCAGGTGTCAAGTCGTTCCTCCCAAGGACAAGAGAGTGTCGAGCCGAGGGGAGTGTGTGATCAGCTACAGCAGTAGAAAGCTGGAAAACTATAGATGTTAGAACACTGCTCCTGTGGAACTGCGGAATGCAAACGATGAGCCAATATTCAACATAGAAGGCTGAAATTTGTCTATTCTACCGCTACCTAGACCTATTTGTTTTCGATTTTTGAGGTCATATAAGATCACTTTTCATTTTATTCTTTCATCATGACTCTATTATTCATTAATTCCAAGAAGAAAAAAAAAATAGTAATTATAGAAGGGTATAAGTACCTCAGGTAGAATAGTCAAATTAGGGATTGGTGAAAATGGGACAGAGAGTGTTTAACCACTCAGAGTATATATAAGATTAAGTTACATAAGTAACATTAGAAACCTTCAGCTCTTGAAGTGAATAAGTTTGTTAGCGAAAGGAGCATCGAGTGTTAGTGACAGTTTTGGTTTTTGGGTAATTTTCTGAGATGGCGGACATACTTTTCCTTCACGTAGTGAGTGGTTGTGATACCACTTCAGCACCGTTTGGATTGGGGAAGAAGAAAATTTGCAGTACCTTCATGAAGAATACCTCCCTCTCTGCAGTAGTGGCCTCGTTTCTCACACCAAACGCTACTCCTCAGCAGATCAGCGACGCTGGAGAAAAGTTCCTGGTAGCAGTTTATAGAGGCAACATTGACAGAGACAATCTCGACGACCTAAGGTACCAATTATTCACACGATCAGTGACGAAGGCTAAATTACAACTAGCCCGCCTACCACCAACAAGGGACGCTGCCAAGTACCACTCCCTCTGCACTTACCAGCAAGTACAGGCATATTTGGGCAATGATCTCCTCCCATCAGTATGGGGCTGGAGCCTAACCGCACGAGGGGAACTACCAATCCCCACAACCAGAAATGCTGCGCCGGATGACATCCTCCATATTGTTTCCTGCAAGTGCAGCAAAGGCTGTAGCAGCGGAGCTTGCGACTGTAAGAAAGCAGGTCTACGATACTCAGCAATGTGCCAGCACTGCACAGGCCACTCCTGCGAAAACGCCCCCGCAACTGATTTGATCGAGGAAGACTCACCAGAAATATTGGACGAAAACGACGACAGCGACATCATTGACAGCCTTATTGCTCAGGAGGACAATGAGCTGTTACGATCAGAACCAGCGGCTAAGAAATCTCGGCAGGAAATGTAATGAGTACAAATGAGTACCTACCCACTATGATTAGTTATAATATCTTTATTCCTCAATATAATATATGCCTTGAGAATAACTTAATATTGTTAATTACATTAATTTTTTTTACGAAAGGACTACGTCTTTTTTTCCTCCTGTCCTGGCATAATTATGTAGGGGAACGGGGGGATATCGATCCGAAACGTAACTGATATCAATACCAAAATGATGTGAATAGGTATGGTTGGCTTTCTTCAGAAAGTTAGCTTTTGAGAATTGGGGTTGGGTGGGGAAAGGAGGAGTGGTGTGTCCAAAGTTGGTGACTTCAACTAAGAACCATAATTACCACAAAATTTCATCATAATTCGGGTATAACAGATGAAATAAGCTGTAATTTTGCATTTTTTGTAATTTCTTAGCAAATTTTGAAACATGACCTTTTTTATTGACATGCCATATCTCGGTAGCGAATTCACATACAAACATGTTTCGCTTTACAAAAAAGTATCGGTATGTTTTTCCGTAGGACGTAAGAGAAAAAAGTAATCGAGGAAAAACTGGAGAGAGGTCAAAAATTTTGCAGTTTCCCCCCCTACTTTTTCCGCACTGGGTCCTCGAGGTCCAAAACTTAAGAAAATGTTGGTTAATCATCCCTGCAGAACCTCCTGAAGTTTCATTAACTTCCGACCTTTTTCCACCTAACCCCACTTTTTACAACCTGTCGACTGAACTAGAATTGTTCGGATGAAGCCTGTGCGGAGATCGAAGAGAAGATCTCGATATTTAGTCCGTTTTTCCTCTCCTTTTCGGACGATGTTTGTTTCTCCAGGAGCCGACAACTCGATGACGAAAATCGTCTCAGTCTGTTGGTCGATGTGGACTACATCAGGCTTATTGGCTTGTATCTGACTCAATATCCACCGGAGCTTAAGGCAACACCGTTGTCTGGTCTATACCATATGAATGTCGAAGATGGTAGTACTATACTCGTAGCACTGTATTATGTCTGTGGATATAGGCTGAGACCGCATAAGCTGAACAGGCTATACCCATCATGTGACTACGGTAGACGAGAGAGTTGAAGACACCATCTTGGCAGGCCATTATGATTTCCTTGGTACCGACTTCAGCCCACTTGACCTGTGAATTGCGAATGTCAGATTTCTGGATGAGCCAAGGTCTTCAATGCTCGTGGGAGAGACCCTATGCATTGGCTCATCCTCAGTTAGCTGATAGATGCAGCTTTGATTTGGACTTTTTGCTGAACGGTTCATCCGTTTTTTTTCAACATTAAAATGAACAGAGATTTGTTGTGGGTATTTGCAAGAAATTTTTGTTAGATTGTTGGAAATCTCATAAATTCATCAAAAATGTAATTCGACGACGTTGTTCTGCGGCTTCAATATTCTTACTACAATCGTTATAGCCATCATCAAATACTACAGTCACTCTATGGTCGAAATGTCTACGAGCGTACTGAACGTATTTATTTGAAATATTGCTTAATGTTTCTTCGCGATCCCACACAACACGGTGTAATCGATACCTTCAATCGATGATGTACGTAGAATTCACCATGCAAATGAGGAACTGGGTTTCTTTCGAGTTTATATGAGTCACATAGATATTTTTACTTGTATAACGGCTCGGTGGTATATATGAAGGGAAATGACATGCCATTTATGAGGAACGCAAGTTTTTCAACATTTTGAATCGCTATATCTCAGAGCAAAAAGGCAAAAAAGCAAAAAATATGAATACAATTTTCGATCGATCGATGCGAATAATTGTAACCTCACATCTTAGTACGCAAGCCATCGTACAAAATCTGAAGTGATAACCAGTAAGTTGTAACTTTGTATACTGTTCAAGTGTAACGAGTCTGACAAGATGTCGCAGAGAGAAAACCTTGAAAGTGGTAAGTTTTCCTTTGTCGCCAAATCGAAATCTTTGGAGCGTTGGACTGCTGGAGATGCTTATTAATTTTGTCGGACGATGGTGCCATTGAAAATCTCGTTAAATTTTCGATTCACCTAGAAAAATCAGTCAAAAAAGTTCAGTACTTCTAGGTTGTCCCCCAATCTAAACTTGTCGATATCACTACTTAGATTGGCGACTGGCAGCAATCTGATTTTTCTAGGAAAATAAAAAAAATTAAAGAGATTTTCTTCAGCAGTCCGACGCTCCAAAGATGTCGATTTGGCGACAAAGGAAAACTTACCACTTTCAAGGTTTTCTCTCTGCAACATCTTGTCAGACTCGTCACACTTAAACAGTATACAAAGTTACAACTTGCTGGTTATCACTTCAGATTTTGTACGGTGGCTTGCGTACTATCTATTTGTCGATGAGGTAGATATGTACCTTTTTACCGGGTTTTGATTGACAGGCAATTTTTTGCAACTAGAAGTAGCAGGCACTCGAATTCATACTCTGAAATGATTATAGCTCTGTGTGTCAAATTTCATCTGGAACGAGATGACCACATTTCAGTACAGTACAGAGAAACTCATTTTATTTCAATAAACAAACGCAACTGAACTGAGCAGGCAGGCACGTAATTTCATATTGTACATCAACAGATTTCTCTAATTTTTCCAATCGGGATAAAATCAGCACGACAGGTTGCTACCCCTTCGACTAATTGTTTTGAGCATGTACCCAAGTCGGACATCACGTGGGTCGCGCATTGGCAAATAGGTACAAATTGAGCGTGTGTACATAAGGACACGTTCAGACATGACCACGCACGCACTGATCGCTCTGTGTTTTCCTATGTGCGAATAGCAGCGAACGCGATCTATTGACTATCATACTTAAAAAGTAAGGTGTTTTTAATTGGTGCTCCTTCAAAGAGTGCTGTTTTATAATAGAACTAGTGTGATGTTCTTCCTGATTTTTGAAGTGTGCATTCATAAGTGTACCTTCCATCTCACATGTGAGTTTGATGAAAATTCTAGTGAGTTATGAACCCGAGTCCGCTGACTAGGCTTCACATAGAATCACAGAGAATCACATAGAATTACTCCAGAAATGTTGATATGCCAAGTCGGCACTACCGACGTTATAAATACATCTTAAATATATTTTTATTCATTCTGTTCTGTACTTGCATCCTGTCCGTCTTTCTGGAAAACTGTTTTCATATAACGAATACGTAACTGGCGCAGTCAGTAGGATTAGTGCGTTTTTATCGGAAATACACGGCATCGTAACCGGTTTAATTTTATTCGATTTTCATGACTTTTTCGACGGTATTTTGGTCCTAGGAGAACTACAAAAAATTATATTACCTATAGATTTAGTAGAAAACTATCTAGTTGATGAAAAAGTCAAAATTCCGAATCTGTATTGAAATCCAAATGTGGAAACATACAGTGTCTCAATCAATGCAAACGAAATTGCTTCAGTGAAAGTACCCGTCTCTCAATATCCTGACGATGTTTTAATGCCTGAATGCAATTTTCAAAATTTATATATTTCTGAGACTCTTACAACCGCAAAAAAATGTAATGGCTCGAGCGGAACTTCATAATATCCCAGATGAACCAACTACAATAACCTTCGCCGAACCGATAGAAGTTTCTTCATTCTGTGACAAACGAAAATAACTTTTCCATTTATTTCATTTCAACAATTCAATTGCGATATAACTAAGTCAAGATCAGTTGATACGCCAAAAAGAGTACTTCGACCATGCCACTGAAGATGACTGACGGCAGAACCCGGAAAACAACCAAAACATAATTAAGTTCATTTGTTGCGATCACATAAACAAATAAGGACACGATGCCCTAGTTCGTCTCTGTCAAAAAAATTTCGACATATTCCACATGGAGGACAAGTTGGCTTTCCCCAACAGGGTGAAGAATGTTAGAACCCGTGATTACATCATAACACACTATAAATCTTATAGATATCCATTCGTACACAAAGAGAAAATGTTAGTCTATGGTATCATAAGACCAAGCCGGAACCCTTGGAGCAGCCCAATTTGGATCGTTCCAAAAAGCTAGACGCCACTGGTAAACAGAAACTGCGTTTAGTTGTCGATCACCGAAAATTAAATGAAAAAACTATCGATGACCGATATCCACTCCCGAATATCAATGATATTTTGGACAGTTTAGGTCAGACTCTCATCGTTGCTGCAAAGGCTGTAAGCTTGGTCAACTAACGAGCTGACAATAATTCCTCTCTTCGTCAGTCCATGATGGTTTGATTCAGAATTCAGGTATTGTCTGGTGTGCGTTAGTTTTCTGTACGGTGACGTTCGGCACTCACCATTTTTTTTTCGAACATTTACACCAAGAAAGGGAAACTCCTTTTGGGCTTCCTTTTCCACTGTGAAATGTATGGTCGGTCTGATCTCATTTAGGAGCTGCAGGAAGGCATCGAGTTATTCGTCCCCTTGGTTCCATATGACGAAGGTATCATCAACGTATCTAAGTCATATCCGAGGATTCCGAGTCGGCATTGACTTCCAATGATGTGGCAGAAAACTTAGCCGGAAAAAAACAGAAGGCCGTAATTCTTGGTTCCCCCCATCTTCTCAGGGCATATGACTCTCGGACCCATCTCAGGTCAGGTGAGCTGAAGTCGGATACCGAGGGATTCATAATGGCCTGTCAGGATGGTGTCTTCAACACCCTCGTCCACCGCAGTCGCGTGATGAGTATAGAGGTTCCTGTCTCTAGATGCAGAGCATATCGTGGGGCAGCTGAGACCATGATGCATTTGCTGTCAGCTTGTCTAGCTTATGCGGGCTCAGCCTATATCCACAGGCATAACGCGGCCTCACGAGTGTTGTACTATCATCTACGACATTCGTACGGTGTAGACGAGACACCGGTGTTGCATTATGCTCCGGGGGATATTGAGTCCGTTGTGGAGAATGAGAAGTGCCGAATCTATTGTAACTACTCATTCCCCACCCTCACGCAAATACAAGCCAATAAGCCTGATGTAGTCCTCCTCGACCATCAAACAAGGACGATTTTCGTCATAGAGTTCTCCTGGCGAAACGAACATAGTCTGAAAAGAGGAGGAAAAACGGACTAAATATCGAGATTTACTCTTTGAACTCCGCAAGCTTTACCCAAACCATTCTGTCAAAATGGTGGCTCTGATCATAGGGGTACTTGGTGGAATGATGGACACGCTGCTCTCGAATCTGAAAATCATACCGGCTTGCCGTGATGCGGCAGAAAACCTAGCCGGAAGAATGCAGAAGGCCGTAATTCTTGGTTCACTCCGCTTACTCAAGGCACATGATTGTCGGACCCAGTAATCATTCACCCCACGGACATAGGGAATGTTTACTGGGATTATTGACACACCAGCGCGCCCTTCGGTTGTATCGGAGCTCCGGAGACAGGACCTGACTGGGATATTCCTTATAAAAATAAAATAAAAAAAACTCCCTTAAAAATACTCATAAAGTGTACCCAAAGGCATAGCCCGTGCCGGTAGAGGACGACTTACTGATTTTTGGTGGCGTTTTCAGCTGTAGGAAAACCCGAGAAACCTACAGCACCCCTCCGGGTGGTCGGCGCGAACTCTAAGCAAGCACCAAACGCTGATATTTGCATCTAGATAACTTACATTGCCTATCGGCTTCTATGAAATTAAAAAAAAATCTCGTTTTCCAGGATTGAACCTGGCCAAATGCAAACGGAAGTTTAGAAGGCCGACATCTAACCGCCTCTCTACCGAGCACAGGAGTTGTATAGTTTTTAGATATGGCCAATTCATTGTGGATTAGTAAAATTGATGTATTGTTCTTGTTGGTAGTGAATACCGATAGGTCACATGTAAGAAGATTTATCAGCCAAGAGCTGTTGGTGTTGAGAGAGTTCGAAAATACTTTAGAAAGTGGGATCTGTTCTCTGATGTCCACTGGAATTTTGCTTGAAACCGCTTTTGAACACACGAGAAGTTCACAAGGGACTCAGGTATTGTCAATGGTACCACAAAGGGGGTTCGTTTGCTTCGTAGCTGGTGCGGTGAGCACCTAATGCTAATCGAAGTTCTGATTGGTGATTGAACGAAGTTTAAATCCGTTATCGATTTTGGATTTAACGAGAGATCTGTAGATTCAAGTGAGAGTTGTTGTATCAGGACCCCACGTCGTATTAGAAAGCATTTTTGTTAGATTCATTCCTCCTCAATATGTGTTCTCCAGCTTAACTTTCGACCAAAGATCATTCCCAGGAATTTCATATCATCAATATATTCAAAATTTTGCCATAGAGTTGTAGCGATGGTGATTCTCTGACTTGTTTTTTTAAGGAAAGCATCAGTTTGTTTTATTCTGTTCAGATAGTGTAAACCGTTGAGTTGCACCAGCATTTTAGTGGTTGTAGATGCTGCTGATGGACTGATCCCATTCCTTTGATGAATAAGACTACGTCATTGGCGTAGAAAGAGTCTTGCTTTTACAGGTTATTCAAAATTTCTATCATTCCGTTTATTGATGTTTGGCTGGTTTGAATGTAGACCAGTCGAAATCTTCGTAGCGAGATTGAAAGTTCTTTGAGTTTGTGGTTACCTTGTTATACTTTCTGGTCTCAGTTATATGTATCGCAAACAATAGGGAAGCGAAGTGGTCGTGGTGTTAGAGCGTTTGCTTTCCACCCGATGAACATTTCACCAGTGTCTATAAAAAAGCGCCGGACGTTAGTGACGGACATAGAGAGAAATCTAAGAAAACAGGAGACTACAAAATCTATGTCCGTCCCTATCGGTCCTTATAGATTCTCCAAAGTGATGACGAATTATCAGGAGCTCACAGAAGCCATAAAAAGACTTCCGGCGAATAAAGCGCCTGGGCCGGACGGGCTGGATTCTGTTCTACTCAGGAACCTGCCGCGATTAGTCCGTCGTTCAGTTTTGTACCTTCAAATCATCAAATAGCAATGGTACCCAAATTGTCTAGAAAAGGCACTGAAAATCCCCATTCTGACAGCTACCGCCCAATCTCACTTGGCGTTGTTGCCTAGGTAGTGGAGAAGATCCTCTTTAGATGACTGTTGACTCTCAAGGAGAAACTCAAAATGACCCTTGCTGAGCAATTCGGCTTTTGTGCTGGAAACAGCACTACTTCGCAAATAGTACGAGTTGTTCACGAGGTGAAAGAGGCTTCGCATCGAGGGCTAAATACTGTCAAGGTCTTGCTGGATATGCAAAAAGCCTTCGACTCGGTATGGGTAGAAGGTCTGATCTGCGAAATGCTTATGGCAGGCATGCCTTTATATATGGTAAGGTTGGTGAATTCTCACCCGGTGCGGTGAGAGTGAATAACACAAGATTCGCAGAGTACCCAATCGAAGCAGGTGTCCCGAAGGGGTCAAGTCTATCACTTCACTTGTATTCCCTGCATACGTATGATTTTCCTCTGAGCGAGAGAACGAAAACGGCTTTATACTCGATACATGATACCGTTATACATGCCAATTTGTTCTCGACTGTTGCAGCTGCAATGCAGGTCCAAACTCGTTTAGATAGGGATATCATACTGTATCTAAAGGAAAATAAGATCGTGGTCAATCCAGCCAAGTCTGAGGCTATCAACTTCTCGAAAAAATTCAAGTTCTCGAAAGTTGAGGGTTAAAGACAAAGCCTTGGAGGTTTTGACGAATGTGCGATACCTGGAGGTACAGCTCGACAAGCGTGTAAAATGGCACAACCACATTAGTCTGGTTAAACAGCGGTCAAACGCACGTACTCGCTAATAGCCACAAGTTCACACATGAGTCTTGAGTCTAAGATGATAATATACGAGTAAATAATGAGACCAGACATGTTATATGCTTGCTCAGCGTTCTGCAGTCTATCCAATACTCCTTTTATGTGACTGGATAGGATGCAGAATAAAGTACTCCGCATCATGACCAAAAATGATAGATACATTCGTTTGGATCCGCTGCGCGACTCGACTCCATCTCGACACGTAAAAAACTAGTAAAAATTCTACAAGTTTCACCTCCTCAAGATTTCGCTAACCAGAGACCTTACAAGGCTCAGAGTACATGATAATGAGCCTCGCAAACACAGCAGGCTCATTTATCAAGCGTTGGACATCTTTCATGGAAGATGGGAAGAACCGGTTCTATAGGGAAACCAATCGAATGATCTGATACGCCAAGTTACCTCTACCCGTTTTTTTTGCCTCGGCCTTTTCCGGGATTACATCGTAATAGTCGGCCTCAACAACCTATGTATAGGATTATCTATAGTGAATTGCAATGAACACCACGCATAAGCTTTGAAGGAGGTGTGGATAATATCAGTTACACCCATCATGCACTGAAATATTTTACCTACCGTTAACACCAGCGGAGGTGGATATCAGCACCACTAGAACGCGACCCTAGGTACCCCTTGGCACAAGCGCTCGTCCACCTGGTCAGCAATGGACGGAGGGGGGGGGGCGGCTCTCCTTGCATCCATCCGGTGTCCTGTCCTGCTTCCCCTAGTCCACAACCGCATACCACTGAGCTAAAGTGGTTTGGAATCCACTTTCACGTAAACTGTCCCGGATCTCTCTTGCTCGCATAAGCTTTGCTTTTGAGTGGTTCTTTGCGAAAAAAAAACTCTGATTTATTTGATATTTTGTGCGTTTCCAAAGGTGATGTGATTCATCAATACCATTCGTTTGAAAATATATTTTCATGCCCAAAAAAATCAAAGATAAGTACTCGACTGAGACAGGGTCGCTCCCAAGTGCGAGAGAATTTCATTGATAGGCGATCACATGCCTTGTTGAGAAAACAAGTGTGAATTGAGTTGCCTACATGCCAGTCTCGACGTCTGGTGCTTGCTTGGAGTGCGCACCGACCACCCGGGGTGGTGCTGTAGGTTTTCGACAGTTGAAAAGTGAATACGCCATCAAAAAAAGGCGACCGGAGCGCCACGGTAAATAATAATAATAGCCGTCCTCTACCTGCACAGGCTATGCCTTTGGAAACACTCAAGGGTTTTTTATGAGAAAGGAATATTAGGTATTACATATTATTATTTGTACCAGGCTCATTGATCATAATTGCTGGAGACAAGCTTATTTGGTCATATAGTCATAACAATTTGCAACTTTTGATCAATACTGCACTGAATTTTCTATCTATCTATAATTTGCGAGGAAGAGTACATGTTTTGAGGAAGGAAGGTGATTTAGAATGAAATTTTCGTCATTGTTGTACTAGATACAATAGGTAATTGAAATGAACATTTGCCATTACATTTTTTTGGGTAGGCGTGTAAACTCAACTTTACTATGTTGACCTGAGAATGATATAAAAGCAGTATTCAGAGAATGTGAGAATGAAATAAACTGAACGAAATATTAAGGAAATATTCGTGAATGATCGAATATTCAGTCCCTTCTTTCAGAAATGTATGTAGATAAGTACTTTTTTTGGAAGCGTACATAATTCGTTCGTTTTTGTATGATGTTATTTCTGAGGTGGGTGTATTTCTAATCATTCTCTCTGGAAAACAGGAAAGTGTAATCCAGTTGGGATTTATGATTCACATTTCTCTCGTTCCTACGGCTTCTCTTTCGAGGTAAAATGAGAAATAGAGATTTACTGAGTGTGGCGCAATATGCTTTTCGACACGCGCACACGCGGCGGGGGTTTTCGCATTGTATGGGGTTTGTTTGATATTATAAAAATTATAATAACAAAAACGAGTGAGTGTATGTTAGGCATAACTGAGTTATTAGTGGTGACTGGCTCCGTACAAATTTGAATATTTTGGTATATTACAAACTACTTTGACAACTTCAAATTGAAAATTTCAACTGAGTATCATTTGAGCCAGTCAAATTTATTGAAACCTAGCCAAAAACATCCCTGAAACAAAGAAATTAAAACAATAATATTCAGTAAACAGTAATTCCAGAGGTCAGAAACGGTTCTTATTCACATAAACACTTTTCGATACTGAGGGGAACCGTACACTTGAATACTCGCACAAGCTAGAATGACTGAAACAAACCGAATGGTAATTAATGAAATTAAACAAACAAAACAAGAATCAAAATTGATTATTGATGCTTTAGAAATCAGAATCCTGTTGAAACTCGAAGAAATCAATAGAAGGCTGAACAAATTGGACTATTGGAGACTGAAAACGACGACAGGAAGACCAAGGAAATTAATTTAGTAATATTCGGACTCAAACATCCGGGACAAACTATTGGGATTGATTTCATTAGCAAATAACTGAAATGACTTGTTAATGTAGAAGTAGTTACAGGCAGGCCATTTAAATCATTTTTACAAACTAGGAAAAACGGAGTCGTGTCCAATAAAAATGTAATTTTTTTCCATTTTAAAAAAGAAAGAAATATTGAAGAACGCAAAACAATTGAAGAAACACGCATATCAATTGCGAATGATATAACATACAAACAATGTCAGGTCAACACGTAATGAGTAACACATACATGAACACCCATGTACATATATTTTCAATATACCTTAATTAGACAACAACTAGTTGAAATGAAAAATTTCACCGAGCCTAGCAGGATTGTCATCAACATGTCAACACATTAATATAATTCACGTTGCAATTCTTATACTCATCGAGGGAATAGAACTTACGTGTTTGAATTTATTTTTACTAATATCTCTAACATTAAAAGGAAGTGGTAAGACTCCAGCAAGGATTGATAAAATCATCTTCGTTTCTTGTATTGTAGTCATGCAGCTTTCTACTGAAAGTTGACCTGAGAAAATGACCGTGCATAATACAGTTTTTTCTATTAACGCTATCTATAGATCAACAGCGACAGAAATTGAACCTTTTGTTGATGAATAGCCATCCTAAATCGGGATAATGAAAAATCTGATTATAGTCTGATCATTAGAGACATGTACATTGATTTATTATCTAATACACGTGAAATCGAACATTATTTAGATACCATGCATGAACATGGATATAGATCCACCATAAATACACCGATAAGAGTCCCAAAAAATTCCCAACATGCTTAGACTATATCTTCATTGAAGTAAAGAATCTTAATTATGATGAAATGTTACCAATCACTTTTGAAAGGTGCGTTACAGATCATTTCACAACCTCAACACAAATAGTTATACCTGATGGTAATAGCGCTGGAAATGATAATAATAAAAAATAATGTAAGAAACTAGATGAGAAAACATTTATAGAGAAACTAGGTAGTGTCGACTGGGATGATATTTCAATGCAACTATCTTGATCTTGGAATGAAGTTCATTCAAATAATATAAACAAACTTGGAAATGTGTTCGAACCATAGAAAAATAAAAAATTATCAAGAAAGCGGAAGAAATGGATAATTAGAAGCTTGATTAATTCTGTGATCACTAAAAATTACATGTATCGTGAACTACAAAAAAATTCAAATAATGCGGATCTGCAATATGAATATAGAAATCATAAAAAAACCTTAGAAAAAGTTATTAAAGAAACCAAAACAAAATACTACATACATCGAATTGAGAGAGGAGGAAATAACTCTTTAACAAACTGTAAATGAAATATTAACCAAACAAGAATCAATACCCAATAATATGATTAAACCAAAAACGGCGAAACACTCAAGGATCCTATCAAAATAGCAGATAACTTCAAAGATTATTTTATTTCTATTGTTAAGAAACCAGCAAATGATATAAACAGAAAAACTATAAATCATTCTGAAACCAGTCAATTTTTCTAAAACCAACAACTGGAAAGGAAAGAATACAAAGTATTAAATCTCAACTTAAGAACAAAAATGATCCTGGGTGCGACGATATCAGAGCAGAAACTCTAAAGCTAACAGCATTTCAAAACCGCTCGCACATCTTATCAATATGTTGTTAGAGCAAGAGTATTCTCCTTGAGCCTTCAAAACATCAATAACTCCTACAGTTCGATTATTATAACTTTACTTGTCATCAAGTTGTGCATATGAAATAAGTCGAGACGTTTAAGCTAAATGACGTCTAAATTCAGAATGTCGTGGCTACTATCCCGATAAAATTACCACGTGTAGGTAATAAGATAGGATAATGAATTACTGAATTAACATTCTCAAATTCATGGAAATGGCGAACCACCGACAATGAGAGTGTTTTTTTAGTTCCAACAGAATACCGTGTGACACACTCATAGGTACTCATTCCTTTTTTCCTTTATTTTCCAAATATGTCAAGAAGTGTCGTTCAGTGAGCATATTCAATGTTCCAAATTTAAAAAATATTGCTGGAGATACAAAGGTGAAAAGGAATGAAACTTTAAAAATGTTTTTTCCGTTAACCAGCTGTCGTCCCCTTACGAACGGCAGCTTTCAGTAGTCGAAACTTGTGCGAGCCAGGGATTAACGAGGTAAGACCTCGTTAATCCCTGGCGATTAACGTGCGATTCCTAGCACACGGTGTTTTCCAATTATTACGAATCCAGTGACACCAAGTTTGATAGGATAATAAAACATGGAGGCAGTGAGTTCACTAGAAACTTTTGACCTCCCTACTGTATTCTAATTTCAGTCACACATATAAGGAAGTTGTTTTATCAATACCTCTGCAGCCGTTTGATACAAATCCATCACATCCTAATTTTATCCACATTAATGCAAGTTCTCTAGGTAATAGTTAACGAAAAAAGTTGTTAAAAAAACTAGGTTGGAGTGCAATATTTTCAAAACCTTTGCATACGGGGATATCAAAAAATGAGTTTCCATTCAAACATGGCAGAGTTTAATGACGATAATTCTAAAGTTACTTTTTCTATCCATGATTATTCATTATGTATACACCTACATACCTGCACTGCTTTTAGTCGGATACATTTTCGTATTTTAGTACTTTAGAATTTTAAATATTTTGTAGCTGTGATATTACATGTTATTAATTTATCATTATATTTCATAATTCAAGTGTGTTCGTCAACAAGAAATTGTTCTTATGTACAATAAACATATACTTACATGACTAATGGTATTCAAACTTTTTCAATTACCTATTCGTGCATGGACTGTATAATGATAAATAAATGAATATATAAGAAATAAAAAATAACAGTTGAAATATATTTCGTAATGAAATACTCAACACATGATTAACAGAAATTTATTTATGTAATGCGAGCATGGGCCGCGGTGGTGTGCGGGTTGAGTCCTCGCCTCATAAGCCAGAGAGCGTGAGTTCGAATCTCAGCATTGCCACCGGTCTCGTGCATGGCATCACACGTATTAAAAGGTAAGGGCTACGTCTTCCCCTAGCTCACACAAGTCTCTGACTTAGGAGGGTTGCACGTAGGGGTACAACCGGCTGACGGATATAACAATTTTAACAATTTTAATTTTAACAATGTAGAACTATGTACCATTTATGAAAGTAAAAACAAAAGTAATATATTTAATCACTTTCTGATTCAGAACTGTCACCAATATTTATGATAATGGGTCCAATAACCATATCTCAAAGGAGCTTTTCTCGTTCATACCATTTTTCAATGAGCGATTCGGTGTATTTTACACATTATGCCCAGGATTCAGTGTTGCACTTCTCTATAATGCTTCAGTCCACATACCCAATACTTTTTCATCACTGTATCCATCTCTGCCAATATGATTGTTGTAGTATGTCTTACGATTAGCCCAAATTAATTCAATAGCATTAAAGTCTGGGTGATAAGGTGGTAATCTTAATACTTCATACCCATGTTCTCGTACCAGTTCATGTATAATATATGTTTTCCTTTTGGTTCATCTTAGCCAATTGCAATAACTCTGGTTTTGTTAATTTCTCATCAAAATCAATATTATTTTACTGTAGCCAACAAACAATTTCCGATTTTCTTGAATAAGTGGTAGGCGGTTTATTCAAAATTTCACTGTGGTATGGTGCATTGTGCATTATTATCAAAGATGGCTCTTCCAAACTGGGAATTAACTGTGAAGTGATCCACTTGGTGAAAATTGTACTATTCATTTCTCCATGATAATCTAGAATCAAAGATTTCGAACAGAACTATAAACTGGCTTATGGAACAAACCCTTTTGCAGAACCAGCATGCACAACAATAAATCCTTCGGGATTGCGTACACTTTTGACATTATCATCCTGCCAAGACTTGATTTATTTCCTCTAGAATAAATCCATGTTTCATCTAAAAAAGCCACTTCTTGTGGTTATAAACTTTTTCGGTTTTCTTGGTATTTACGTAAAAAATATGCTCTTTGTGAAACAATATGAGTCTTTTCAATCAAAGCTCATCGATTATCATCTTTTTTGAATTTGAATCCCAGCTCTTTCAGTAAAACATTCAAAGATTTGCACATCGAAACAATCTCCTTATTTTTCAGTTCATCGTTCAAGGATTGGAGGGTAATATGTTATTCTTCACTGTAGTTGATGGAATGTGTTTATTTTCGTTTCTTATTTTGATCTTGTACACCGTTTTTCGAGATATTTTAAGTGCATCTGCAACTCTCTAAAATACAGTAAAGAAAAGTTACGACATTTCTTTTGTGGTTTTAATTGTTACCTCTTGAACAGATGAAAGTGGTAAATAAGGTCCACCATTCACTCTTTCCCTTTCAAAATACTAGCACAAGTTCAACACAAATTGTTGTGCTTGTGAGTGTAAAATAGTTCCAAGCATAATCTAAAAAAGAATTAAAATATATTATGAATGTTTTTGACCTGTATTTATAGATATAGGTAATGTTTTTTTCTCTCAATAGGGTTTCCACACTATGAATAATTGTTGTGTTAATATCCCGGTAGTACGGAATTATAGTCACAAATGTCAATTGTGAGGTTAAAATTTTTAAAGATTATTTGTGAATAAAACACATACTTACTTTGAAAGTAATGATTTCAAGAGACGTTTAGTTTTGAAAAAAACTGTTTTTATAATATATTCGACTGCAAAACAAAGTAAAACGGACGACAAATAATACCCCAATGACAGAAAACAATGACGCAATTGATGGTACACGCAAGCCAATACAATGTTTGGCAAGTTCAGTTGAAATGTAAAAGACTGTCGGTTTTATGGCCATCTCTTTTCACTGTTTTGAGTTATAATCGATCATCACAATACCATAATTCTTAGCTTAGAAGACAAATGTTAACGAACTTTGATTCGCTCATAGCGGTTGTTAGAAAGAGATGTTCGATAGAGGGTGTGTGATTTCTTCGATCATAAATTGGTATGGCATGGGTAAAGTTATAATAATCGAACTGTTTATACAAAAGCGGACAAAGAACTGATGTAGCAAATTGTAGACCGATTTCTCTTATAACGAGTCTTGCTAAAATATTAGGAAAGGTCATTCAAAAGAGATTGAATACGTTTCTTGAAAAACTGCTGTCAGAATCACAATATGGCTTAAGAGATAATAAATCAACACAATATCCAATAAAAATATTAACATAGCAAATTTATAAGTATTCATTTGATAATCGAAACCGCATTTATTTGGACACCGTCATTTTTGATTGCAGCAAAAACATTGAAACTCCAGTAATCTGGAAACCGTCTTTCTCGAAATACGTCTGGATTGGTACACTCTAGTAATGTGAGATATGGCGGTTGAACATTCCATTTTACATAAATTGTGCCTCATCCGTCCAAATCAATTTTTGTAAAAAATGGACGTTGATTAGTACCTATGAATTCGAAAAAATCATTCATTTACCTGTTCTTAAATTCTGAACTGATGTGTATGGTACACATTGTTTCTTAGAATCCTTTGAATACTTATCACAGGCATTCCTAATCTCTTTTTGCATCTGAGGAATTTTCTGGATACGGTCTGAAGTATGCAAGGAGTGTAACTTCATTCACTTCATTGCCTACGACAGGCGACAGGTCTACTTTCTTTTTGCTTTTTCACAAACTGCCCGTGTGTTTTGTAATTGACAAATATTATCACTTCTGACAACTCCAGAATCTGACTACAACCTTCCTTCTTATAAATAATACATGATATCCAAAATAACCAGAACTCATTCCAGGTTAGGAAATATAGGTGATTCACCACAATATTCAACTGTTGCTGGTAGAAGGTAACTTAAAATGAAATAAATTGATTGAAATAAAATACTACCAGGGAGTTGAATTTGTTTATTGATATTGAAAACAGTGATTCTTCTTTCCACTCGAGTACATTTCAAAAGATGTTCGAAGACATTGCCGTTTTGTTTAACACACGAATTTATTTTATTCTGCACACCACTATTTGTAGTTTTCTGTATGGAGTCAGGGATCAAATTATTCAAAGCTCTCAGAACTCTTGGTTTCATGTTATCACTTACAGGACATTTTTCTTTATATATATCCCCAGATGAAGAAGTCCTGTGGCGTCAGGAGAGCGAGTAGAAAAGTCAAATGGCCCATTGCAACAAAGCCACTGATGTTCGAACATCTCATTCAACAACCAACCAAAAGCAGCAGTACTATGTGCAGGGGCTCCATCTACCATAACTTGAAACAGTATTGATCAGAAACTTGCCTTATCGATTCATCAACCATATTCCTGGATAAGAATCACTGTAAACGGAATTTAACTTAACGACTATCATAACGTGTTTTGTATTCTGTCCGACTACTCGCCAATTTCTCTTCACATTCTTCTTCAACTTTCTTTTTGATCTCAGTCGGTTTTTCATTATTTTCTGATAAATCTGCTTTCAATCGTTCAATAGAAATATGTATCTGTTTTGCTACCACCAAAAGTGTGAGAAAGTGTGCAGTATGACTGAGAACTTTATAAGGTCCATAGTATGGCTTCTGAAGTGGATTTTAATAGCATAATTCCTCACAAATGCGAATTTTGAGTCTGGTAGTTTTTCTACAACAATGGTTGGAAGTTGTCCCTGACTTCATATCTCTCATATATTAATGTAGATAGGGACCCTGCATGATAAGGGTTGTATATTGTATGTTTCCAAAATTAATTCTCATGATACTCTCACAATAGTTGTTCTATAAATTAGTTCACTACTTGAAACCTGTGAGTCTTGTTTTGCCGCAATACATTTACCGAATAAAATAGTGGGTAGTTTCTCTGTCCACTTTTCGTAGGAAAAGCATTCCAGTGATAATTTCTTTCAGCAGTCATAAATCTCATTGAAAGTGCCACCACCCATATCAAATATCCATCTATGCAATTGAGACAATGAAATAATTCATCCATTCTCTTACAGAGGCAACAACACGTGTCCATTATTATGGATATCTGAGAAGCCACCCAGTAACGAGCCCAATTCTTGATATCTTTTTCCATGTTCGATCAAACATATCTAATAATCTTTACTATGTAATTTATGAAGAATGTATTTTTTATGGGATGAAAGGCCTTATATTTTTTGTAGAAACGTCAAGATAAATTTTAATGTTGGTATCCAAAACATTAATTTCTTTGAGAACTAGTGCAGTTTCTCATTTGGGTAGTTTTTGAAGATCTTGATATTTCTTCTTCCCAATTTGTATAATCCAAAGTATTCTACGAGACGATTTTAGAATCCCTAGAACTATCTCTTCTGTAACACCAATGTTGTTTAGTTTTTGTTGTTTGTTTGTCTTGTTTTTTTTCGTCAACTAGCTGTCGTCCCCCTACGAACGACAGCCATCAAAAGTTGTGCGAGCTAAGAATTATTGAATGCATACACAAGAAGCTTATGAACCATAAAAATTATGAAATACGACATTGAAGTTGTTCTCCATTCTCAGATGATGCCATGTTATCTCTGAAAACTCTCTCACGGTCGGGAGATATAACGCTCAGGCACTGTTTTGAAATTGAGTAGTTGGTAATTTCCGCAAGCACATAACTTTTCGTTCAACTTTTTGACTATATGCAATGGAGATGCTGGCCTTCAGCAAGTTTCTCTGGATTCAGTTGTCTCACCCTGCAACTGACTGGTTGTCCTTTTGTTATGATTTAATGAGAAACGTTAGATTTTTGGAATGTTTTTCTAATCGAAGAGGTTTTGGTTAGATTTGTCCCGCAATATTTTTATTAAAAAATTATACGCTTATGTTTTTTCTTGTGGCATTGACAATTGGCAATTCTTTCAATTCGATCACACCAGACGAAAACATAAGTCGAAAAACCATTTTAATGAGAAGAATTATGAAACATAATATTTATTTTGTCGTAATGTGGCAGGATGACAAAAGAGTTGGTTGTCGTTGAATAGAAGGACACAGAAGTGGCGGTAGCAAGACCTTCGAAGTTAAAGAGTTTACTTTTGCCATGCTTGGTGCCACTGACTGGAGTTCCTGGAAATGTCGACGCAGCTCACGAACAAAGTCAGCAGAGTCATCGATGTCTCTGGTGGAGGTAGCTGCCAGAAATTTGCAAGGAAGACGAACTGGTTGGCCGTGGATCATCTCTGCGGCAGTGGCTTGCAAATCTTCCTCCCAGGCTGCACGGATCCTCAGAGAAGCTGTCGGGAGCATATGAGCCCATCGATCAAATTGCAGGCACTTGACAGAAGCCTTCAACTGCAGCTCTTGGTTCTGTTGTTGAGACGCTATGAGTGCGTCGAAATCGAGTGGCGTAGCAATGGTATCGACCTGTAAAAGAACATCTGCTACAACATTATCCTTGCCATAGACGTGCTGAATATCTATCGGTGGTCAACTGCCCGATGAAATCCAGGTGGCCAAACTATCGTGGAGAGCACTTGTCGGCTTATGATTGGCCAGGATGGTGAAATGACGTCCTTTATCCATGTGTCAGAAGTACTTCACAGCCTTCTAGATGGCTAGAAGCTCCCGGTCGTAAGCGCTGTACTTCGTGTCAGTGTTGATCAACTTGTGTGGTCTGATGCGTCGCGGTCCACAAAAAGCTTGGCCCCGAGATGCGGGTGCGCAAGAAGCGTTGTCTCGGGGGTAACCGATGGTATTCTTCGAAGCGATGAAGATGATTTTAGCGGCGTCATTCCACGTAATTGGTGTCTTCCTGAAGAAGTTGTTGAGCAGCGCCTGAGTCCAGGCAGTCCTATGCATGAAACGTCCGTAGAAGACCGTCTTCGAGAGTGGTCGAGTGCCTTTCCCAGACACCAGGTATCCCAGGAACGCGACTTCGATGGCACCAAAACAGCATGTTTATGATGATCCCTGACTACTGAAGGCGTTTGCACAGTAACCGGAGATGTTCTTCGTATTGGTCTCCGTCTTCTGAGTTAACTAGAAGTTCGTCAATGTAGGCGTACACGGAGCCCAGCCTGCGTAGCTTCTCGTCAATAAATCACTGGAACCTCTGTGCTGCATTATGAAGGGAATAACTCATCGACAGGAACTAGAACATTCCAAACGGCGTGGTGATTGCAGTCTCCGAGACGACCTCGGTAGGCACGCGATAGGTCGATTGTGGAGAAAACCTTCTTGCCTCGTAGTGTCTGGGCGAAGTCCTGGATATGGCGGACTAGATAGCGGTCAGGTATCGTGCGAGCGTTGAGTGTACGATGGTCGCCACAAGGTCACCACTTGTCGTCCTTCTTCGGCACTAGGTGCAGCGGGATTCAGCACATTCCATCAAGACGGTGGGTTTATTGCGAGCGCGATCGGTGATGAGATTGTTGGCGGCCTCGCACTTTGTTGACTTCTGCACGAAGCGCAGTAATCTCACGGTTCTGGTGAGCCAGTTGGGTTGAGAGACGCGATAGCAGATCCGTGGATGCGCGGCGAGGCTGACGCGGGCGAGCGAGTGATCAGGTCCATTCACATGGCCTGGATATATCTTGGACTGCGAGCGTCTTCAGATAGTGCAGGAATTGGGACGGTGTCTAGTTGCCGATGTCCAGTTGCTCCAAAAGTTGTCGTGATTTCTGGATATGCGACTTTGACACCATCGTCCTCGAAATCCAATTGGACTCGCTGGAACCAGATCTGAATATATACATATATAACTTTTTGTTCAATGAGAGCGTGAAGAAAAGCTTGATAATATTGAGAGAGCAATACAATTTCTCCCCAACTTTCTAGCAGCACTGTTATAAAAGAGAACACTTAACTGATACCTGGGTCACCAAAAGGATATATCTTGGAATACAGGAAATCCACAAAGTTCTATATTCTGTCAATCTTTATACGAAAACCACATTTTCGATTTTTGCCATTTCGATAGTTTATTATCTCGAAAAATCATTCTATTACATACAATTGAAATAGACGGCGTTACTCATGACTCGACTAAGAGACTTTATCAGTCTTTTAAGAAATCAGTACTTTCTCATTAAGTTTTGGCGTTAAACACAACACCTTATAATTCCCAAATTCAAGTGATTGCGTTTGGCTGAATTTTTTCATAAGTTAGTTAGACTAGTGTTCGTCAAATGACACCAGTATCTCGAAAATTGGTAAAGGTGCTTGGTCAAATAATGCATATCGCAGTCCAAATATACAAAATACGTGTGAATTATGAGTGAATGAAAAATCTACCAGGCATCCTGGGTGAGGTGGTGGTTTGGCTGACAAACATATCTCTAAGTTGTGAAATACTTGTACTAGAGAGTTCCCCATTCACCCAGAAGATCCGGGTTTGAGCCCCAGTGTGAGCCATCGAGCTGAGAGTGACTCGGGATTCACTATCTCAAAATTTATGGGTTCCTAATCTCTTTTTCTTTACCAAGATTTCAGGTAGAAATCTTATGCATGGGTTTTCCAGAAACCTGGTGGGTTTGCAATAAGAAATCGTTGAAATCGTTGGTGGTTCCTTTCGTTTCTGACTTCGCAACCAAGTGTTGTATATCTTTGATGATCAACAGTCTGAAACACGTGTCTACGGATGCTCTACAAGTTGAGACATATAACCAATAGAACTAAATTTCATAAGACCAGACCAGGCTGAAACCCCTCGAAAAAGCAATTTCTATATATGTTCCTCCTCTTCCCATATTCCTTCAAAATTGAGCGACTTCCATACTCTTCAAATCTTCTTGGAAAACGTCGTTCTCTTCTTGGGCGATACCTTGATACGACCTCATCAGAATTGCTGCTTCCAATCTCAGTTTGGTCTTGATTTGAACATTCCTCGATTCTTTGAGATGTCTATTACTGAGAATCGTTTATTTGTATATGACAACCAGCAATGGTATCATTTCATTCGAATGTATCCAATGAAATGTCCATGGACACCATTCTGTGAGAAAGGAATACATTGTTTAAAACTCTTCCAATTGTTCTATGATCTTTCTTGGAACACATTTTCCTCTGCCATTTGTAAAAATTTTCGTGAAAACTAGTCTATCCACTGTGAAATATCTCTTTTTTGTTCCATGTTTGATATTAAACTTTGTTTCCATTTCTGAATTAAATCTTCTGTCGTCTGCTGAACATGGTATAACCACATCTAACAGTGTTCTGTAGATGTGATTGTTTTCATCTTCAATAGTTCTAGTCATTTGGTGAATGCGTCCACAATAATGAAGAAAGAGGATCCATCCACAGGACCAGCAGAATCCATGTGTAACCTTTCCCAAGGCTGGTTCCGTATTGGCCAAGATGCTATCTCAGGTAACTGCTTAGAGACAGTTTTCACATTGATGAACGAATTCTTCAATTACTTCATCAATAAATAGCAGGCGAATAAACAACGTAACTTCTCGCCAAACTTTTCATCCGGTCTTTTCTGGTCAACCGTCCGAAATATAGTGCGATATTTTTTTCAGAACGGTATCTTCCAGAGTCTCGTTTGATATCATCTTAGCTGTTATCGGCAGTGAATTTGTTGCTACTTCTAAAATTTGCTCAACAGAATTTTTTTGATACACTGATGCAATGAAAAATTCTTCTGGCTTATAGTTGCGATCCATCAGTCTTGATGAAACATCTACATGTCCAAATGCTGATAATAATAATAATAATAATACTCCCTCATAAACATTCGTTGAGTGTACCCAAAGGCATAGCCTGTGCGGGTAGAGGACGGCTATTATTATTATTTGCCGTGGCGCTCCGGGCGACTTACTGATGTTTCAGGTGATGTATTCACTTTTCAGCTGTAGGAAAACCCGCAAAACCTACAGCACCACCTCGGGTGGTCGGTGTGCACTCCAAGCTAGCACCAGACGAGATTGGCATCTAGACAACTCACAATACACTTGCTTTTCATCAAGGCATGCGGTCGCCTATCGATCCGATATAAAGTAGTTGAGAAAAATTCTCGTACCTACATCGGACTCGAACCGACTATCGCTATGCTGGAGTTTCGAACGGCCTGTGCCTTAGACCGCTGATCCACCGACCACACCATATGATTTCGGAGTCATATGAAAGTAGTGTCAAGGCCCATCTTTGTATACACTCTGCTGTATAGATGAAAATGCCTTTTTTTGAACGGAAAATCGACAGAAGCGGTTTGTGATCCGTCTGTAACGTGAACTTTCTCTCAAAAATCATTTTGTGAAACTTGGTCACTGCGAAAATCAGGGCAAGTCCTTATTTCTTGATCTGACTATATTTCTGCTCTACTGGAGTTGAAGAACGAGATGTATGACTGACAGCTATGACAAATCCATCGGGAAATTTGTGAAGAATACCTACTTGCTCCAAGACCATAACTCGAAGCATCCGCTGCTACAATGATGGGTATTTCTGGTTCATAATGAATCAACAATAAATCCTACGATAAAATAATTTCGAGTTTCTCAAATGCTTTCTGACATTTTTTCGACTTGTTCCATTTGACATTTTTCCTTAAAAAATCATCAAGTGGTCCTCGAATGTGTTTGGAGGGGGAGATTTTACAGCCACCCGGTAGAAGAAAAAAGAGAAGTGACAACTGTTTTTGACAGTGCAATTTAGAGATTGATAGAAATAATATTTGCCCTTCTGAATATATTATCATTCAGTCGTTCTTAGGTCATTCCTACGACAAGTGATAACACAATCCATTCAGAAATAACTATAACTTTGTATAGCATATGTTTGACAGAAAACAGCTACTTCTCTGGCTAATATTTCGACAGATATTGAATTATATGTCGGAGATATATGTGCAAATATCCTTACTTTGAAGGGTCCACTTTGCAAGAGCTCTCAGAGACAAAGAGCAGGATTTCGCCTGATTCAAACGGGTCAGACCTCTTTCGGAATATATGTTCTTCGTCAGTGCAGCCCAGGTGATTAACTGCTTTTGAAGCACCGCGATTAAATTTTTTAACAAAAATTTCAACTGCCAAATTTCCATGCAATATTCAATGTATGTGAGTGGAACTGATTCCCAAGTATGCCTGAATATCACGACAAATATCAATAACAGCCGTCCTCTATCCGCACATGATATGCCTATGGGTATACTTTACTAGTGTTTATGGGGGAGTTTTATTATTTTTTCCCCTAGGAATATTACAGCCAGGCCCTGTCTTCTGAGCCCCCAATAACACTCCGTGGGATGAGTGACTACTGGGTCCGAGAATCACGTTCCGAAGTGAACCAAGGATGAAGGCAAGCCGAACTGAAGTTTAGATTCAACATAGCAGTGTTTCGAAGTGTACTCCTCCGACAAAGTATCACTACTGACCCTGTTAGTTTCTGAATTCACCGCGCGCGAAGAAACAAACATGTGTGAGAGATAGTCAAGACTCAATCGCCAAAACCGCCATTCTGTCGTGTGATGTTATAGAGTCAAGTTATAACCGTCATGTGACGTTATGTATGTTATCAAGTACACTAGTATTTCATTTATAGTTTTGTGTATAATAAAAGTTGAAAGTGATTTAGTCCATATCAATCATTTTACTAGATTTTATCTCAGAATGCATAAACTCACTTGAAAATACCATTTCTAATATAATGCCTATGACAGATGAAATTATTAATATATTCAATATGACGCACAATAATCAGCAATTATAGCAGTACCTTGATTGATATCATTGCAATCACCAATCTGGAGTTAGTGATTGATAGCCAAACTGTGGATGCAGTAGATATATCTGATATATGATTCGATAAAACAGAAACAGTCATTAAGGACGTATCAGGTCTTAAAAAATTTTAATTAAAATGATTTCATAAACGATTTGAATTCTGTACCATGGTACAATATACTTTTGGAACAAAATGCTGACACAATTGTTGAAACATTCAATGAGCACTTGATGAATCTATTTGAATCCTATGAAAAATATTAGGTTATGTAAGCCCAAGGCCCCTTGGCTGACTGATGCTATGAAAATTATGATTAAAACAAGGAATCTTGCACTTGCCAAATTCAAAAGGTCAAGAAATGCTGATGACTGAAATTACTATAAAGAACTCGGAACTTCTAACTATTCCACGTCACTCCTCAGCACTGTATGAATGGTCCTTCTCTTGTAATGCTGTTGCTGAATACAACTCTAATCCGAATGAACTGAAAGCTCTTTCGTTATCAGCGTTCAAATACAAAACGAAAGCTATCCTGCTGGGTAAACACTGATCACACATGCCCTCACATTATGTCAGATACGACATGTTATCTCATGAGAAACCTATCATTAATAGAATAGAGTTACTTTTCATTTCTATCTTTTATATACAAATGCATTTTGGTTGAGTGGAAAAATAGCGAAAGCTAAACTCCGTAAAAAAAAATCTTCAGGGATATCCCAGTCAGGCCTTGTCTCCGGAACCCCGATACAACCGAAGGGCGTGCTGGTGCGTCATTAACCCCAGGAACCACTTTCCACGTCCGTGGGGTAAGTGATTACTGGGTCCGAAAATCATGTGCCCTGATTAGGCAGAGTGAACCTAGAATTACGACATTCTGCATTCGTCCGGATAAGATTCCTGCCATATTCTGGCAAGCCGGTATGATTTATAAGCTCGACAGCAGTGTGTCTATCATTACACCAAGAATCCCTTTTATTAGAACCAACATTTTTAACAGAATAGTTTGGGTAAAGCCTGCGGGGTTCAAAGAGTACATCTCGATATTCAGTCCGTTTTTTCTTCTCTTTTCGGACGATTCTCGTTTTGCCATGAGCTGAAAACTCTATGATGAAAACCGTCGTACTTTGGTGGTCGAGGAGGATAACATCAGGCTCATTGGCTTGTATTTCCCTGAGGGTGAAGAATGAGTCGTTCCAATAGATTCGACACTTCTCATTATCCACAACGGACTCACTATCCCCTGGAGCATAAGGCAACACCGGAGTCTCGTCTATATCGTACGGGCGTCATATACGGTAATTCAACACTCGTTGTGCCGCGTTATGCCTGTGGATATAGGCTGAGACCGCATAAGCTGGACAAGCTGACAGCAAATGCATTATGGTCTCAGCTGCCACACGACACGCTCTGCATCTAATGGCACGGACCTCTATACCCATCACGCGACTACGATAGACGAGGGTGTTGAAGACACCATCTTGGCAGGATATTATGAATCCCTCGGTTTCCGACTTCAGCCCACTTGACCTGAGAAAAGCAAATGTCAGGTTTCTGGATAAAATCAGGTCCTCGATGTTTTTGAAGAATACACCATGCATTGGCTTATCCTTATGTAGCTGTAGGAGCCTGTAACACTTCGCAGTTTTGGCGTGGACTTTTTGCCAAACGGGTTCCAACTTGGTGACAGAGTTTGGGTTCGTCCATTCAGAGTCGGATACGAGTCGGATACAAGTTCATCGGCTGCACGGGTTGCTGCCTTGAGAAGAAATGTTTCAATCCCTGCCTTTTCATGATCGCATACCAAGCAAAGAAGAGGATCTGAACTCCTAATGACTGCACAGGCTCCATCCAGTATCATTATGTTATGTAGACACGCAAATTCAAAAGTCCACGGTCTCCCCGTTGTCTGGGGAAGTATAACCGTGGAACAAAGGATCTACAATGCAAGCTTCTATGAAGATGCATCATTTCGCGAGTTTTTATGCTGATACTTACTTCGGAGAGAGTTTTCAACAGTGGTTACCTCTTGGGTGTGGCGTTGTTCCACCCCTAGGTGATATACGTCTTTCCGGCATTCAGATGATGTAGGATGCTTCCATCGACGAGCTGAACATCCTCTCCGTATTGCTCGCGTCGTCCTCTTTTGAGATAAACTGTGGCACATTTGTCGATCCCAAACCCCATTTCGATAGCATGCGTGTACTCTTGCACCACAAATAAGGACTGATGAAGATCCCTTTCTCCGGAGGCATATAGTTTGAGGTCATCCATGTAAAACAGATGGGTAACGTCATGCCTCCAGTTGCTGAGGGTGTCGCAGTTGTATTTGCAGGTTTTCCGTACCCCCTTCTTTGACCTCTTTGCTCATATATCCGTACATACACCGGCTCAACTGCGGAGAGTATTCGCATGTACAAGATGCGGGTAAACAGCTTATAACATGCGTTCAAGCATGTTATTGGTCTGTAGATCTTCGGATCAGACAAAATCCATTTTTGGAGGATAACTCGGTTTGCCCCTCGACAAACCAATCCCATCTAGTCATGGGTTGAAAACTCTTACTAGATGGTGGTGGGTACATGAAAATTTTTTCCACTAATAGTTATTTAGCCCATGAGGGCGTGGAGCAGCAAAGTTCTTCGAGCCTTTGAGAGCCCGTCGAACTTCTTCTGGAGTTATCGGATTACGCAGTTCGTTGTGCTCAGACTGACGAGGCCTCCTGCAGAAAGCTTCGAACTGCGCTAGAGTATCTACGATAGTGATTGAAGAAACTCATATATATTCTTCCAGAAGGTTTCCTCCCGATCAGCCGCCGGTGGGTTATTCACAACACGTGGAGGCTCTTGGAATAGACAAGCCAATATCGCGGAACTTCATGTTTTCCGCGATGTTTCTCGCCCGCCTCACTAGTGCCTTTTGCAGCCACTAGCATTCGTATCCCATCAAGACAGTGCTGTTTGATGGTTAACAGCTCATTTTGGTTTGGTGTGTGTTGAACTCGTCTTAAATTTGCGGTACTTCGCCGCACTGCGGGCGTGAAGGGCCTATCGGCCGCCACGTAGTTCGCCACACAATACGAGATGCGTGTCATATACGGCATAGTTGATCTGCCAGATGTCAGCCTGTTCTGAAAGGACATCGTGAATCTCTGCATCCACCCGTGCCAGTTGTTGTGACTTCAGGGGCTTGGTATTATGAAGCGCCCTGCGGGTTCCGATGCCTTCCGTAGGTGGTATGATGCGGGGGCCTCCTCTACAGCCAGACCGACATGTGGCATATCTGCCATTTCTGTCACTTCGTTAACCGGCTGAGAAGGGGCTCTGACATAGCCTCTAGCCCGAAGATGAGATACAAAATCTCGTAGGTTTTGGGCGGAAGAGGCAGCATGCTCTGGGTGCATTTCACACCACAGAGCATGCATTCTCGCTATTCTCGCTATGTATCCTCTTCGGGCGGGCTCACTGCTCTCATAGCAATGCAGGAGACCGTCCCTTAGCTCATCCGTCCACTGAAAGCGTCAGTTTTCATTGCGGTCGTTATAAGGTTGCAATTCTTCGTTATGGAAGTACAAAACTTGAAGCACCTCGTTGTCTGTGAAAATAGGTTGACATTCCATAAGCTGGACAAGTGTCAGAGACCCTTATACAAATCAAACGATTACGGTACCAGGGTATTATAGAAACTATCCTGATAGGCCATTATGAATATACTGGTTTTCGACTTCAGCTCACTTGACCTGAGAAATGAGAATTACAGATTTGTGGATAAGCCAAATTCTTTAATGTTCTTGCTAACAGACTTTGGGGTAGCCCATTCAGTGTCGACTATGAGACTAATAGCAGAGAAGGGCATCTGAACTCATAATGACTTTACAGGTTCCATTTCGAACCATTCTGTTACGTAGAAACTTCAAACTAAAATGAATCGTTTATTTCAGAAACTAAGGGATAAAATATCAAAAAATGTATTTTTGGTGGTACTGTACAATTTAAAAGTAAATACATCTTTTTGTGCAGAAATAACCTATGTTCTATAACAGCAATGCTATTTGGCAGCCTTGAAAATAATCCGTTTATTTCAGAAAGAACCCAAGCGCCTTCGCTTAGGTTCTTTACGCGATAAATTTCACTGCTAAAAACTGCCAGCACTCCGGAACTACCAACAGAGAAAGCGTATCCTTTGGGGAAGGTATGTTTTCTTTTATTTTACCAAGGATATTTTAAAAGTTATTTCACTTTTAGCTAAACATTATTATAGGCTGTAACAAATTTTTAAATTTATCGGGTTTCAGGTCCCAATCAACAAAAAAAAAATAGACGATATAAAAAAGTTGATGGAATACAATGGAGTGCAATTTTTTCAAAAATTTATAACTCAAAAACTTGAAGGAAAAAAATATTTAAAAACTTGGTTATCTCATTAGCATGTTTTTGATTTGGTAAAAAATGTTTGAAGGAGACGAGACCTATACTTAAGCTACAAAACGGTTTTTTTAGTTTTCCGAAAGTTGAAAAAAGCGCACTTGGGTGGTTTCTGAAATAAACGATTCAAATGTCCATGACCTTCTTGCAGGTCTTTCAAATCTTGTAGAATTGTAAAGTTGGTTCAACTTCCTTCCAACAGTTTGTACTCGATTCCAACAGATAGTCCTCGAACAGATTTCCGTTGGTATTCCTTCCTATTGAATGATGAATAGACCCTGCAAGTAAGTAATCCAATTATTATAGTATCAATTTATTACTCAATTAGAAAATAGAATTTGTATTTTCACATTTTATCTAGCAGTTCATAAAGAATTCTAGAACTGTAAAAAATACTATATGGTCTACAAAAAAAATTTATGAAACGATATGAAGAACAGAAAAAATAATATAAAAATTCAGAAATAAACAAATCAAACTTCGAAAATTTAAATTCAATTAAAAATGTTAGTGATGTACTGAGAATAGACATCTGCGAGAATATGGACATATTCAATTATTACAATAAGAACCTATTGATGAACGAACAGAAACAACCTTCTCAATCCTCCGAGCCATGTTCAAGGGATTCGATAATATCGTAAGGAAGACAGACCTGTTCTAGTGGTTTTTGATAAGATGAACGTTTGAAAGATCAGACGATTCCGAAGTTGATTATTTGTATTATGAATGATTATGAAATAACGTACCTAATACCTACCTACCTATTGAAGTTTACGTTTCTGACGGGGGTTTCTGCGTTATTTATGTAAATATGCCTAGTCGTTGTTGTGTCACAAGGAGTAAATCGAATTACTGCTCCCAGAAAACCCATATCTGCTTTTCTTTCTCAAAAGAAGAAGTGGATTTCTGCAAAACTTCATGAAAACTGAACCCTTTTGAAAGGATTGTAGCATGTGCGAATAATTCTCATGATCCAATTAAAAAAATACTCAGATATCCAAAGTTGGTGAAAACTTCAGTTCCTTCAATTTTTCCGAATTTGTCAAAGTACTTTTCAATCATGAATTTTTTAAAAACTCCACAAAAACGTTTTTTTGTCTACTTCAGTTTGCTGAGAACGTACTACTTTGAAACAATCCCCAATATTTATCTGGTTCATATACATATACAAAACTATTGAGAAACAAGAAATGAATTAATTGAATATGGCGGCGTGGTGCTGTGGTTAGTGCATCTGTCTCATGGATTATTTAATAATAATAATAACACTCCCTCATAAACACTCGTTGAGTGTACCCAAAGGCATTGCCTGTGCGGGTAGAGGACGGCTATTATTATTATTTGCCGTGGCGCTCCGGGGCGACTTACTGATGATTTTAGGTGATTTATTCACTTTTCAGCTGTAGGAAAACCCGCAAAACCTACAGCACCACCCCGGGTGGTCGGTGTGCACACCAAGCTAACACTAGACGAGATTGGCATCGAGACAACTCACAATACACTTGCTTCTCAACAAGGCATGCGGTCGCCTATCGATCCGATATAAAGTAGGTAGTTGAGAAAAATTCTCGTACTTACATCGGACTCGAATCAACTATCGCTATGATGGAGTTTCGAATGGCCTGTGCATTAGACCGCTGATCCACCGACCAACAATAATCATTTAATAATTATACCTTGTAGATTTTGGCCAAACGCGCCTACTCGGAAGCAAGGGCCATAAATTGAAGAGAGAGCAATTTAAAATTTTCCATACTGACCAGGAAGAGTCGTCCAATATTCACTGTTGGGTTAAAATTAACAGTGCTGTTCCTGAGGTGGCGTATGGAGTAACAATACTACTAGACCCTTTTGGCTGAAGGACCAGGTAGACGGCCATTCGACACTTCTCGATAAATACAATTACTACTACTTGAATAAATTCCGTGACCAGTTCCTCGTTCTTTCCTCTGCAACTTCAATCTTCTATGTGTTTTATGAATAAAGCATTTTTAGAGCCGATTTTTCACCACCGCTCGAAGTATTGAGGAGACTGTGACAAAAACAACGGAATACAAATCAAGACCTTACATAGATATAAGAAAAATACAAAAAATATATCCTGACAATACAAATTTCAAAATACAAAGTTTATAGTACAAAAAAAGCAAAAAAATTACAATGCAATGCATGGAACACAATCAGAACCCAAACCTAAATAATCCATACAGTGTGAAAGTATCAAAAGAGGATAGAAAACATGGTGGCTCTCATAATAATATTTGTAAGTGCAGTGAATGTTGAATACCTAATAAAGTGAAAAATCACCGGTTGCATCATACAAACTGGAGTAATTTTTATCCCTCATATTCGCATTTAAAATACCAACGAATCGATAGCAATTATCCCGGATTAATTGGAGTATTTCTATTTATAAGTATTCATTTGACAGCTACACAATTTATCTTCACTGCACATGGATCAAATATGAATTATCGGAGGTTTCACCAGCGGCGGCGTCCAAATGATTTGAATTGGGTCCAGGCTGTCCAAACGGCTTTTCGAGCATAAGTTTTCTGATCGCAGTTGTCATTCAAATTGTTTTCATTGTTGGGGAGTATTTATACATATGTAGAGTTAATTCCAGTTATTCCACTAAAACATCTTTTGAACGAATTTTACACACACACTATCCTTAGGGTTAACTGTGACGAAAAAATTTAGTCCCAGCTCTCTATAAATGAGACGACTTCGGCACTTTTCTACGCACCTTCAACGTCACCTGGCACTACTTTTCCCCTAAGAAAATCGCCTGGCAATATTACTTTCGAATTTTGAACATAATTAGCTACAATCACACCAAAAACCAGCGCTCTTTAAATTGAACACCTTCAATTGATTTTTCAGACTGAGGTGGTTTTAATCGTTCTATAAATTGCTTCCCTATTTCCGTGGCTAGCTCTCCATCTATTCACTGAACGTCTATTTTTG
This sequence comes from Chrysolina americana, assembly GCA_958502065.1. Taxonomy (NCBI): domain Eukaryota; kingdom Metazoa; phylum Arthropoda; class Insecta; order Coleoptera; family Chrysomelidae; genus Chrysolina; species Chrysolina americana. Next base: position 38,837,682 of record OY293420.1, read on the forward strand.
CATTAACGACATATATAAAATAAAGTTACACAGATCCTCATTGAAGCTGTCTGTATTGATCTACCCTTGCACCGATGAAAGCCAAAACCTTGAAACTAGTCTGTTGTGGTCCTCCTGTCCGAATCAAATCAAAATTCTGCTAGTTGCTCACAGGAACACTCGCAATTGTATCCTCTGATGCAGCGAGGATCTGTTGGATATAATTCAATACTTGTCGTGGCATTAGCCAGGGGAGTAGTTGTTTTCTGAAATTTATTCGTCACAATTAGCATAGTACATAGGTTTATATGGAAGAAAAAGGGTTTAAGCATTTTTCGTCATCATTATTACAATTGTGAAAATCGTAAATAATTGAACATGTTTTCTTACGAACGGTTCATTGATGATTTGGTCTGAGTATTGATTTAATTTATGTCGATCAGTGTTCAAATTATCGACATTCAAATCATTCCATTTCAAAGGTTTTAGTACTAGAAGTTTTTCATTTATTGGTTAATATTTGCAACACGGGTATGGAATCAAAATTTGATTAGTTTTATGAATGTTTTTTCCTTGATTATCGAAGTATTTTGCGTATACCTACCATCGTATTTTTTCCAATACATGAATCACAATTTAGTTCAAGTTTCAGAATACAATTCGTTCTTAACATTTTTCTGAGAATGTTGTATAAATTTCCTATAACAGCTGAAGGATCAGATAAAGTTAATAACCAAGTATTCGTCCCTATACATTGATTAAAGTATTGCTGTTGTCACTGTCGTCTAAATATCTGGTTAGTCCTTATCAAATTGAACCTGCTCCATTAAGGTTTAATAACCCATTGAAAATGGACTGTAACAGAAAATTTGTTGAATGGCTTTCGAAAAATTAATTTGTGGAGGAGTTTTTGAGCTTCTTCAATACCTATATATTCGATTCTATTTCAAGTTTAATGGTACAGTAATGTCAAAGTAAGAAAATATTAGAATTTTTGAATTGTTCGTGTTCTTAAAATTGAAAAAAAAAATGTTATGAAATCAAAGAGAATTGAAGAGTGAATACTGAGGAACTATTTATACTACTTTTTAGACATGAAATCAAATGATTTTCATTTCAAATAATGATTTTCAAAACATTTGACCAGAAACATTCAATCGTTCCAATAGGTGCTGCCTCTGCTCTGAAGGAACGGAAATACAATAAACTAAAATAAAAAAAAACTTAAAAATATTACTTTTTACGTAACCATACCGTGTAAAATTTATATATCTGTTATGACGAAATATCCGCCACAAATACAACCTCAATTTTATATAACACTGACTTAACAACTTTACATACATTCTATAACATTTTAATGAGTAAATATTACCTAACAATCTGACAATTATATTATATATTCTGTAGCTTTAATACAACTATTATGTAACTACTTCATGTGTATTTTATATTATTCGATCAAATTAATGGGTATTCTTTTTCTTGCATGATGCTTCGTCCCTCTACCCCGAAATGTTATCCTGGGTGTGCCCTTGTCTGAATGATTTCTCAATGTACTTCAAGCCATTTTTCAGTAGCTATGTCATGAATTGTTTACGAGTCCGACGCGATTATTCCCAACAAGCGGTTGGGTTTGACTTCAGGATCATTGCAATACATAATGATGATAGCGAGCAAAACTTTACCGTGGATATGAAACATTTTATATCATAAATGAAGCATTTACAATAAATTTGTCGTGAATTTAACTTTTTCTACGAGCGTTTGGAATTGTCTTTAGGATATATAGTGCACTAAAATACCGAACCACTATTTGACTTTATGTTGGGAACAACCTCAACTCCTCTGCTCAGCTTCGTGTACGTTATAACGTACCTTCCATGAGGCAATTCGAATTTTCATGGGTGATACGTTGCTCAATGCTTGCTTACTGCACCGAAAGGAACTCTGACGATCTCATTCTCCCCACTTCCCCAGCCAACACAATTATGTGATATTGTTACATAAATAATATTACTAGTTTCGTAACTATGTTTGTAATATTCACGTTCCTCTTATGGCAAAATGTCCGCCACGAATACCATCTCATTTTCATATAACACTGATATATGTAACTATATATATTTTATATAATTTTATGAAGCAAATGTTACGTAACATTTCGGGAATTTTGACGAAAACAATATTATGGTATAGTTTCAAAACTCAACATCTTTTTAATTCAATTCTCATTGAGGTAACAAATTTACGTAGCAGTTAACTAAAACAGAAAATACTATATTGACCGTAAGTTTTCACGTATTAGCAACGACAAAGATTTTGAGTGAATAAGCGGTTTAGGTATCTTAGGAATGTAATGGAGTATTTACGAAACTATTTTACATAAAAAAGTTCCGTAGATTTCATGTCAAATTTGACGTTATAAGTTGATAGTAAAAGTTATAAAGAAAGAGTTTATTCTTTTCTTTTTAGTGCATTTGAATAAAAGCTTGTTTTTAAAAGAGTTTTTAATTTGCTTTTTACTCTTTAGTTATCGCTGGACAGGTGTCTCTGTCTGTTCATCTCGTTCAACGCATCATTATTGCAAGGTTGTTTGTCAGTTAATTTCGATCAGTCTAGCTTTTCAATAAAGAGACCTTCTGATGATTTAATCCTTCTCAAGGCCACATATGCTTCACCAGCGAAAAGCATCGAGCCCGGGTAGGTTAGGTTTCAAATAAAAAAAATGAGAAGATTTTTTGTAAATATCATACATTTGTACTCTCCGGAAGCAGGGTCATATGATTCCCGTAATGTGTGCAATGGCACCATTCATCAGACCTTTATACACATGTACATTGTAACGCACCATCACCTCGACTCCAACAAAGATTTCTAACACCTTAGGTAGCCATTCCAAAAAACCCAGAACATTAAAATTTTAGACGGATTGAAGCAACGCAGTTTATGATCAACATCCTATTTGTTTTCACTCGTATTCGTGTTATCATCAGCAAGTCCTTCCATTTGATACCCATATCGTAGGAAAGCATAAAAGCTCAGTCCGCCATCTTTAGAAGTTCGCCATATTGGATTTATAGTGACGTCACTTTATTTCTCGAGTCATTCTCAGCAAGCCCTCTATTTGATATCCATGTTGTAGGAGTGCATCAAAAATAACTATTCCGCCATAATGGGTGTTCCGCCATGTTGAATTTGGGATGACGTCATACCTTGCCATGCATTGTCATCCAATATGAACATGTATAGAGAACTTCAGCTCAATCGGTTGAAGATATCCGCTTCAAAATTGAGTTGCAAGATTCCACCCGAACGAACATAGTTACATACATTGCAAGTTAAAAGAGACCATGTGAATAATTAAAGGGTCTGGATGACCATACCTATTGTATAGGTTTTTTTGCGGAAGATTGGATAACGTGATCCACCATAATTCATTATTAGTTTTATGATCTTCCGTCAAGTAGTGTCGCCCATCTTTCATGATGTTTCTGGCTTCATATTGAAGTCGACACGTAGTCGGAGTACATTTCAATCTGGAACCCAGAGATGGCGCTGAATTCATACTTCAGTGTTTGTCTCAGGGATTTCCAATTAGGATGAAAGGATTTTTCGATTCAATTGGGTCGAACTAGCCTTCGCTGATGATTGGCAATGACCATGAAACCGGTACGGAGGTGTTCCCCCAATTAAATCGAAAAATAATTTCAGCTTTGATATTTGAAATGCATTGCAAAGTGGTTCTTGTAGAAAACTTTGCCAAGTATTAAACAAATATAATTCAATGGTCGTAGGGGGCAGTGGTTGTTTTCTGTTGAATATTTGCCGACGACCATACCAATTGTATAGGTTTTTTGCGGAAGATTGGATTACGTAATCCACCATAATTCATTATTAATTATTTATGTTTGAAATTCATAATGAGGGAAAAAAAATAACCCAGTCAAAAGACGGAATTGATAAATTTTATGGAAAAAAAATCCACAGCTCCTGTCTGGAAAATTCACCCAAACTCTTACTTTCAAATATTTTTTATTTAAAATTTGATAAAAGATATAAACTGGGCAGGAACTTACTTATCGCGACAAATCTTTTAATTTATTAAAGTTTCTTGGTAATTTAATTTCTTCACTCCCAATTTTATTTTAATTAAGTATCTTTAGTGATCCATCCTTTTCAGAATCAAGAGATAAAATTCAAAAATTGGGTATTAAACATGGATGTAGCAAATGGAAAATATTTTGTTATTTCACATTTTGGTGTTTTCTGTCACATCGATATGTCCTTTGGGGTCATTGGTGACCTTCACATATGTGTGCCATGCAGAGTCACAATTGTGTACTACGGTATTCAACAATGTCTACTCATAATCGTGAAAATTCACATTTTTGAATAACGGTATGCTGTGTTGATAAGGTACAATCGTGTTAAGGGTTTCAGGAGTGAAGTTGGGATGACATCGTAAAATTAAAATGTTCTCTTCACAGAAATATCACAATAAATGAAATAACAACTTCAGATACAAGAAACTCAATAAATTCAACTATATTTCTTCAACTGCCTATTTTCCAGTGTAGTTTCTGAAAGGTTGGCAAAGGAACATTGTCTTCCTCATTCTCCGATCCTTCGATCATTTGGTATTTTCATTCTGAGTTCTGCTGGAACATAAGTTCCATCTATGTTCTCTTCTCCCTCAATTTCTAAGTCTGATCCAATTTTATCTAATGAATCGAATATTGCGTCTGAATTTTTCTGCAGATGATCCAGATCTAATTTGTTCATAAAAACAAGAGAACAACTCAAAAAGTTTTTCCACATTCTGTCGGGGTTGAGAACCGACACTAACAATTGTGCAAGATGAATTTAATTGTATTCTCTGAGTACGCGATACTGAAATATATTATTATTTTCACTGAAAACCTCTATTATGATCACCCATCAATGGATTGCATGCATCAAATGAAAACTTTTTTGGTTTTTAGAATCAAAAAACGTGAATTTACTTCTGGAACCCATTGATGTCACGACACCCTTCCACCTATATAAAACTCCACTGAGACGAATATTCCCCGCCAATTTGATACAGACCTTTTGTTTATATATTTCACAATCGTGCGAAGCAGTATAAGGCCGATACAAAATATAACCTGAACCTTAATAATATTTTGAATAAGGCGTCACAATTGTGTGCGATGGTGCTCTATTGGTTGGTCCTTTATTTGTCATAAACTAATATAACATGTTTTACAATTTTTAATATAAAAGTCAACAAACTATACAAAATATATGAAATATAAATAAATAAAATATAGATATATCCATACTCCCAAATATATATACAAATCAGGCTAACAGAATATATATATATATATATGAATACGATTCTCATGGTCAATAAGTGGTTCTCAAGCCTTACTTCAAAAATAACAATACCGTCATAATTTTTCACAAGACTGTTGACATATACAGGGTGATTTACGTAAGCCGTGCACTAGAAGTTTTTCAAATTGCAGTTGGACTAGAAACTTGAAATTTGGTATCTAATTGATCATGTTCTTTCTATCTCAAATATTTTCAGTCCTACAGCTATACAGGGTATTCCAAAAGTCGGTACCAACTTTCTTTTTCAAATAGAAACCTATTTTTATTCATCCTTCGATTGGCCTTCTAATTATGACTTTAGACAACCAGAGTTATGTAAACTTACCTATTACAGTTTTTGAAATATTTCCATTTTTGTGAAAAAAACTATCGCTGTAGTAGTTTAGGAAAACACCTGTAGCCCGCAAACCATTCAGAATTAGGAAACCAAATTCATAGAGCAGTTAGGTGGTAGTCCAGGCTAACACCTGATGTCCTATCGACGGTCCCATTCTGTACCTTAAGGGTGCAGGCGATATTTGAATTTCGCATTATAAAATTGTCAAAAACTCAAATTTTGCAAATGACTCCCAAGATCAACCTCTATCGAGTTATTTAATAAAAATGAAGAAATGCCGTATCTTGCCAAATGATTCTGTGTATATTCAAGTATGCCATGGGAACAAACGAAAATTGTAATAATTTAATTGAAAATATTGCAGAGTATTGACAGAACTCTAGCGTAAATGTTCAATGTGACCACCATTTTTGTTCAAACATTTTATTATTCTACTTTCAATAGATTGCGTAGCACTTGCGATTACGTTGGGATCGAGACTGTCAAAAGTCTGTATTATTCTCAGTCTCAAATCATCTATACCTAGGTACTGTGAACTGGTGAAGAATAGACCAAATTTTTTACCCTACCCCAAATATAAAAATCTAAAGAGGTGAGATCTGGAGATCTTGCAGGCCACAGAAATGCTTCTCGATTTCCCCACCAACGGTGATCGAACATGGATGACAATTTGGTATACACAGTTTGAGTATTGTGCAGTGGTGCCCCATACATTTGGTACCATGAACGTGCAGCCAGTAGCAAATTGTCAAGAAATGTTTCGACTACATTTTGAAGAATTTCTTCTCACTATTCAAATTTTCATCGTACATAAAATAGCGTACCTCTTGGTTCATTACCAAACAAAACACATGTATTCAAAATTGTACTGAATTTTCAACTTCGAACACCATATGTGGATTTTCAGAATCCCACAAATGTCGATTCACCTATTGTAAACTCCCTGATGACAAAACTTTGCCTCGTCAGTCCAAATAATGTTTCCTAAAAATCCGGCGTACTCTTGTATTTCGAGTAATAAGTCCTCGCAAAAGTTTATTCTACGGGTAAAGTCACCTGGGTAAAATTTTTGCAATCTAATAAATTTGAAAGGCTGTACCTTATGGCGGTGTAAAATGGTTTGTATTGCTCGGTATGAAAATCCCCATTCCAAAGATGCCGTTCGTATTGAGGCTTGAGGATATGCTTGGAAATATCCGATAATGGTAATTTGATTATCTTTATTGCCAGATCTGGCCACTTCCCAAAATGTAAGTATAAAATTATTTTTCAATCGTGAGAACTTTCCCCGTGTCATCCTCGGTAAGTTTGGATATTTCAAATTAAACTTCCGGACAGTTCGCTGCACAATTTTTTGACACATGCCGTGGATAACAAACAAGTCAAACATAACTTTGTTTGGAAAATTTTCCATATTCGAATCAATTTTATTTAAGAATTTGCACGACTCGTTTTTACTTTGACAGTTCACAGTTGTTTTTTGTTTCCATGGCACACTTGAATAAACACAGATGATGTAAAATTTTATTAAAAATTTAATAAACATTTCTTCATTTTTATTGAATAATTCTTGGTTATAGGGAAAGCTGAAATAACTCATCCCAAAATTCAATTTTTTTTCAAATGGTTAAAAAAAATGGTAGGTGCTATTTGCAAAATTTGAGTTTTTGACAATTTTATAATGCGAAATTCGAAAATCGCCTGCGCCCATACGGTGTTAGCCTGGACAACCAGCTAACTGCTCCATGAATTTGGCTTAAAAATTAAAAAAGAAGGGAACATGATCTAACCTAACCAAACTAACCTTGCTATCCAAGTTGAATACTTGGGCCTACTATACCGCCTTAGCGGCGATTCAAATATACCTGTTTGGCCAGGATAGTTCTGATTGTTTCATGCGGATTGCCTTTTTAGTCTAGTCTCAAGTGCCATTTAGACCAACTTTTTTCAGCAGTCTCCGAAAATTATGATTGAGGTGTCATTCGATTCGGAATGACATCCAGATGATTTTTGAAAAAAATGAAGTTCCGCATGAAAAAATTGTAAAAGTTATTAACAATTAACTAAAAAAAAAAGATGGCTTTAGTATTTTGTAAATATCTCAAAAACTAATTAAAATTTTTTAAATCTAAAAAAAGATTCAAAAAGAGGAGGAAATTTCCAAAAAAAAAAGCTCAATTCCCGGAATTGTAGCATCAATATTTATAATTTTCCCAGAGGGATGAAAATACGGCCGAAAACGGGTACTCTGGCTCGGGCAAGCCACACCCACTTTGGACACTTTAACAATAAAAATTATTTTAAAATACTAAATATGAAAATAAAAAATTGGAAAAATTCAGGCACTAACTGAATAGATTAATGAACAATAATCCGCTTGAAAAAAATTTTTATCACAATTTTTCAATTAGTTAATCAATAGTTAATTAATAATTTTTTTCTGCTTGAACATGAACATTGCAAGTGTGATAATTGTTAAACTATAAATTTAAGATTTTTTTCCTCTTTTGGAGCAATTCTTGAAAGGCTTCAGAATAGAACCCCGTTGGAAAAATTAAAAAGTTTTTATTTTTCAGTTTTTTATTAACAATTTTCGTTGTTGCAAAATTAAATACTTAAATTAATCATTGAAAAAAAAATTTTTTTTAAATATTATCAATAATCTGTTTTTATGTTATCAGGAACTACATAGAAATAATTTTTTTAAATTTTTATCTCTAATTGTTTAAAAAATTGTTATAAACAAATGCGTTGTTTATAAGATAATTGAAATTTTTTTTATGGAATTTCAATCTTTGATACAAATAATGATTTTTAAAAGAAAAATTGTTCCTTAAAAAAATTTTTTTATTGCTTGAAAACGCATTTGTTAATTAACAATTATTTTCTCCCGCTTCTAATTATTATTAAGGAACCATTTTTTTTTTAAATCATTATTTGTCTTTCTTTCTGATATAAAAAAAAAAATTCCATTTTATTTAATTTTTCATTGTTTATGCAATAAACAATTTGTTATAAACAAATAAATTTTTACCTTATATTTTTTTTTCTATTCTAATTTCTGTCACAAAAACAGACATGATTTTTTTTTTTTTTTTAATTTTTTTATTATTTTTTATTTAATTTTTAAACTCTAACTCTCTAAATGTCATGTCTGTTTTTGTGACAGAAATTAGAATAGAAAAAAAAATATAAGGTAAAAATTTATTTGTTTATAACAAATTGTTTATTGCATAAACAATGAAAAATTAAATAAAATGGAATTTTTTTTTTTTATATCAGAAAGAAAGACAAATAATGATTTAAAAAAAAAATGGTTCCTTAATATTAATTAGAAGCGGGAGAAAATAATTGTTAATTAACAAATGCGTTTTCAAGCAATAAAAAAATTTTTTTAAGGAACAATTTTTCTTTTAAAAATCATTATTTGTATCAAAGATTGAAATTCCATAAAAAAAATTTCAATTATCTTATAAACAACGCATTTGTTTATAACAATTATTTAAACAATTAGAGATAAAAATTTAAAAAAATTATTTCTAGGTAGTTCCTGATAACATAAAAACGGATTATTGATAATATTAAAAAAAAAAATTTTTTTTTCAATGATTAATTTAAGTATTTAATTTTGCAACAACGAAAATTGTTAATAAAAAACTGAAAAATAAAAACTTTTTAATTTTTCCAACGGGGTTCTATTCTGAAGTCTTTCAAGAATTGCTCCAAAAGAGGAAAAAAATCTTAAATTTATAGTTTAACAATTATCACACTTGCAATGTTCATGTTCAAGCAGAAAAAAATTATTAATTAACTATTGATTAACTAATTGAAAAATTGTGATAAAAATTTTTTTCAAGCGGATTATTGTTCATTAATCTATTCAGTTAGTGCCTGAATTTTTCCAATTTTTTATTTTCATATTTAGTATTTTAAAATAATTTTTATTGTTAAAGTGTCCAAAGTGGATGTGGCTTGCCCGAGCCAGAGTACCCGTTTTCGGCCGTATTTTCATCCCTCTGGGAAAATTATAAATATTGATGCTACAATCCTGGGAATTGAGCTTTTTTTTAAGAAATTTCCTCCTCTTTTTGAATCTTTTTTTAGATTTAAAAAATTTTAATTAGTTTTTGAGATATTTACAAAATACTAAAGCCATCTTTTTTTTTTTAGTTAATTGTTAATAACTTTTACAATTTTTTCATGCGGAACTTCATTTTTTTTTTAAATCATCTGGATGTCATTCCTAATCGAATGACACCTCAATCATAATTTTCGGAGACTGCTGAAAAAAGTTGGTCTAAATGGCACTTGTAGACTAGACTATTTGGGAAGGGTTGTGGGAAGAAATTCTTGCACATCAAAAACAGGGCGCATATGCGACAGTGGAGGAGAACTACTGATAGAGGTCAAGGATTTATTTGTAGATAATCGTATAACCGTATATACATTACAGTGTATTGAATACAATTACCGGTCTTCAAGTGTATAGTGTAACTATGAACCATTCAAGTCAACAGATTGAAATTTGCTACAGAGGTGGATGAAGGGTCAACATACGCCTTTTGACTATTGACAAGTCTGAAATCTGAATAAGAACGCTACAATAAAATCTCATAATAAACCAATATTGCGGTTCCTTCATATTCTATATCACTATATTATAAAATTGATTTTCAAATTATGGAAGGGCTAATGTCATCACGTAACTTAATGAGCATGCATCACAACAAAGTATGGAAAAATTGTCTTGTCTTCAAGTTTTTTCTACAGTACTGATCGTCTGTGTAGTTATAGTCTAGTTCTTGAATTGTAGATAGTGACTCATCGGTTGTAAGGTTTACAATTCATATGAAGCAGGTCAAAGAATAGAACAGAAATAAGGTAGGTAATTTGTCTTCAAATCAAGTTTTACTTTGCCACTTTCGTACATCCCCTCCGCGCTTTATTTTAATATAGGCTGGCACTATTCTGTGATTAAGAACAGAGATATTGCAGTTTTGTCTCTTCGTCCCTTAACACAGTCGTTCGTTATCCATAACCTATAAATAAAATCTAGTTTCTAAGATTTTTCATTCTACATGTGGTATTTTATACTAAGATACAATTACTGTAATGATAGAATGGCGAAAGGGGGCTTCGATATCGATTTGTGTTAAAAAAGTCCTATAATTATCAGACATGAGTTATGTCGTGTCCACGATCACACCCAAAGTGAAAATAAAGGAACTTTAAATCATGGCTTTAACCGTCCTCTATTAAAAGCAGGCAGTATTTTAATGAAGTTGTCCTTATTCCAGATTCACATTGCGCGTATGGAGGTCCCTGACACTAGATGCAGAGCGTGTCGTGGGGCAGCTGAGACCATACGGCATTCGCTGTCAGCTTGTCTAGCTTATGCGGTCTCAGCCTATATCCACAGGCATAACGAGGAACTACGAGTGTTGTACTACTACCTACGACACTCGTATGGAATTGACGAGACACCGGTGTTGCCTGTACTGTAAAATAATGTGTCACTAGATCTAATTTTGAGTCTCTAAGTTGTAGGGGTGTTTCCATCCCAAATAGCATTCACACTGTACGTGTTGTTCTGCTGGAATCTGCAGTAAAATATACTATTGCAATATGTACTGTAATTTAGAGTAACAGGTACTTACCCTTATGTTCATATAGGGCATAATTTGTCTATTATTATTATTGTTATATTGAAGTCACAGTTTCATAAAGCATATCTGGACATTTTATGACTTTCATCAGAATTATTCTTCTTTCAGATGAGTATTATTGTATGAGAAATATATTGGTAGAAATTTAATTCATCTTTGCTACGTCACAAATTATTGTAGACGTGGTACGCGTCCATACCGATTAAAGACATAGAACAGTGAAATTGATTGATGTATTGAATTGATATATTGAAGTTCATATCTTTTAAGAAAATCCACTACCTCTAAGTAGAGAGATTTTGCATTGCATGATTAATATTCAGGTCTAGAGTAGGTTTCGAAAAATGAAACATCCCATGCAGTGTTTGTGAGCACATATTTAGGGGGACACACCTCATGCGTGGAACTCACTTATTGGGTCTTCTCGAATTGTCGGGACATACACATGATCCGACAATTAAAATATTTTTTTCTGCCCGAAATGAGCTCGTATCCTACCAATTTTCAACTGTAGCATGAAATTGCATGATCCCGAACCTCCCTAAAATTATTCAAGAAATAATGTAATTTTTTTCAATAAGAAAAACCACTTCTAAGAAAAGACAAATGGGCAAAATGACACAAGTGTATAGATTTCTCTTCTTGGTAGAATTATCAGGACACGGTAGATGTCTGATTGCTAGCGCCCTCTATATAGTAGACTTTCGGCGTTGCCAGATTCATTCCACGGCGATTTTGAATGGTTTTCATCGCTTGTTGGCATGATATACGGTTAATCATGAATTGGACTATTTATTACAGCAGTTCATGGAAAGGTGATCGTCGTCGAATATGATACAGCTCTATATAGGTCTCATAATTTTGGAAATGCTTCGACGAATCCTATACCTTTTTCAAGTACCTTTTTTCAAGCTATTTGCATTTCCGTAACTTCAGACATTCGAAAATGTGGTTTTGAAAGAAGATATTTTTATTTGAAAAAGCAAACAAAAATAATATACAGTGTGGGTTTCTGGACTCTGATGATAATTTGAAACCAACTGAATGTTTCGAGATATACGAATTGTAATTAATCATATTAAAATCAATTAGCATTTCATTATAGATTATTAAGAATTTGTTAAAAAAATTGCACGAAACAGTAAATCGTGCAGAACTCACCACAGTCTAGCCATGATTGTTCTGGCTCCCACAAGAAGGAAATATTTATAGGAAATGGTGTCCTTCTTGAGTTTCTCCAGGCTGTATGCCTTAGGGAACACCTTCCGATGTAGTGAGTTCCAAGGCTTTGACGTTTGTTGAATGAACGAGTCCATGAAAAGAGATGTTCAGCATTTCTTAAAAGTGATGACAAATGGATGTAAGGACTGAGTTCGACAATCAATCTCGATGGGACCGCGAACGGTGGATCGATCGAGGATATTCCAGAGAAGTGAGCGAGCTTGTAGGCGTGTAGCATTTTTAAATTCCATTAGAAATGTTTCTATTTTCAATACACTTTACTATGATAATTATGTGAAAAGTCAGTAGTTTCAATATTGCGCAGTTTGAGCTCCCTTGTATAAAAGTATCAAAAACCCCTCGAATTACTTTCAAATTAAGAACATACCCCACCACCTAGTGAAACGTCCAACACCTACGCTTCTGAGAGGTATTAAAAGCATTTATGAGTAGAACTCTTTCATACCTAAACAATCACCCATTTCAAATTTTCAATAGAGGTCACCAGTCATTTATCAAAGCGATTGATATTCCTTGGTATGGATCGAGGATCCTGACCGATAGAAGAAAAAGGAGGGGATCGGTGCGGAGAAGACAGTCAAGACGGGCAGACGTAGAGAGATAGAAAGTTTTTTGGAATCGTAGTGTTTTTTTTTGGCTGAGTACCGGCTTTTCAACAATTTGCAGTGCTGCATTTGCATTCTTGATTGGATTTATTAAGTGCATTGTTGATGGCCGACTTCTACTACAAACTATTCACGCTGTTTTTGTGCTGCGTACCTTTAGCATTTTTTTTGGCTTTATTATCGAGCCCAGTGCAAGAATTGCCGTTAGAAAAACTTTCTTGGCTACTAAACTCCTGGTGTTCCTGTTTGATTGCGAGAGTCTCACCCAGAGAAGTTTCAGTGGTAATCATCCCTCCAGAGTGGAAACTTTTAAACTTAGAAGCTTCCTCACTACATCATCGCTGGTTAACCAACTGATACAACTTTCAACCCCGCTGTATTTGGCAGTCTTTCCTGTTGCTGTCTGCAGTCGGAAACAACCCCTTCTCACAACCCTTCGGATGGTCTGCGCGGGATAAAACAGACCAGAATTTTATTTATTTTATCATGTTCTTCATTTGGACTGAATCGTTCATATTATTAATTATTTGGTCTTGGTAACAAATACTGTTCTTTGGATACTTGATTTAAAATTCTCATAAATTGTATAGTATCTATATCATCATGACTATTTACGATTAATTAATATTAGTGTGAAGCGATGCATAGTACTATGCTGAGCTATTAGCAATTTATCCACATTCAATACAAATATTGCAAAAAAATGACTATTTTATGGTAACATTATTATTACTATTACTTCCATATATTGCCTTATAACTCACATCTGTGCAACGAGTATATTGGCGATTCCTTCATGTTGAAATTGTTGAGTTATTCTGAAATCTTTCCTGAATTTAAGTAAATCAAGTCCATTTTGAATTGAATATATTTTATTTATTCCACAGCCATCTCTCACTACTGAATATCTGGATAGTTACTGAGAAAATATATTTTTTCAATAATTATCGTGTCTGATTCTTAATTTTACGACTTCAACCACCAATCTACTTTTATCATAGGAACTCAGATATAAAATTAAGTGGCGCTCAAGGGTAGCTTTTTACGATATTTTTTTTGTTGTTTGTCCAATCCATTGCCCAGATTGCTCTCCGGCGAACAGCACCGTGCTTATGTAACATTTGAATCTTCCTTTCAACCACCGGCTGAAAATTCAATCAAATAAATATTGATACAAAAAATGTTACAGGCGGAGCATCGCCGATGAGAAGAATGACACTATTTTGGACTGAATCTGGAAGTTTCAGTGATTGTTATGGGGCTGCACTCCATATATGGGATCAATATTCTAGGACAGGTCGGATCTGAGCCTTACGAATCATAATCAGTTGACTGGAAGTGAAATAGATCTTGGTACGAGACAGAAAACCAAGTTTTGGAGAGATAATTTTGGCGATGGACCTCATATGATTTTCACATGAAACAGTACTGCTGATGGCAAAACCGTGCATTGAGATGGAGGATTTCATTGATATCGATACTCCTGATTTGATCACGCTGAGCGCTGTGGATTCGGACATGCTTGGGTTTTGTTTGCATTGAATTCTACCAAGTTGTTGGAACCTCAATCTAGAATTTTTGCAAAGTCCATATTCAAATCGTTCACGTTTCTTCCTCGTGCTTTTCCGGTTTCACGGGCCGGTATAGGAGCTTTGGAAGGGAAAGCGGTATGAAGGGGACTGTCATCCGCCAAGCTGTGCACTGGACATAAGGTAGCTTGAATGGATCCCTGCGGAACACCAACATTTATATGTAGAGTGTCGGATGAATCTCCATCAACCATTACGTGGAGAGATCGGTCTGAGACGAAATTAGATAGTGAGAAATACAAACGGTGCCAAACGTCATCAAACATCTTGGATATATGTAATGTAACGGCAAGAGTTTCACCATAATTTTCGATTGTTTGCTGCTATATGTGTGACACATAAGCAAGCAGGTCACCGGTTGATCTCTGATGACGGAAACCATATTGTCGGTCATTCAAAATCCCTGTGCGTTCTAGATATTTTATAATCTCGATGTTAATGGCTTTTTCCATGACCTTCTTTTTCGGGAACTGTTTGTATTCTTTCAATTTTCTCTCAGGTCGGAAATATCCCCAAATTATGAGAGAGGTCGAATAATTTGCAAAGGACTGGTGTTAGTTTGAAAGCACATTTCTTGAGAACTATTGTCGGAATTCCGTCAGATTCAACGATTCAGTTTATTAAATTCACTTTGACAAAGTTCCAGCTCGGACAAGTTCACGAGACTCATTTCAATTTGATTTTAATTTTCTGAGACTTTGTTATATCAAAAGAAACGAATAATTTCGACCAAGTCGAAATACCCTTCACTCCACACATTTACACAAAGTGGAAAATATGAGGCAAATATCTGGAAAAATAACTACTTTCCCTTACGAACGTTGAATTACATCTGCCATACATTTGTGCAATGTTCTTCAAGGAGGATACTTTTGCAGTGCCTAATGTGATGAAATAATGTTTACTATTGATCATTTGGTTGGAAATAACCACCTGCAGGTTTGAATGTCTGCTCTTCGGTGGAAATAACTTGAATTTGCGACACTGCGCCAACGACTCCAGATGAAAAACTATAGTCGCTTCCTAAATGGTCATCTGAAACTTGTATTCATGTAAAGAGATGTAAGGAAAACAATGTTCATGTATTGCTCAAGATTGTTATCATCTGAAGCATCCACTTCCGGGTATTGAATACTGCATCATTCAAATTCTTCATACAAGGTGTTTTGATCTAAAGGAATTGTTCTACTCTTGGAATCGAAAAACATCTCAACGAAGAAAACTATTGGAGTCAGGTATGGGCAACTCCCACATGATTTGATAGATATTTAAATTTTTTATCCACTGCTATTTGCGGATGTTCTATTTGGAATATAATAAAATACAAGTTCCATTGAAAAATATACAATTCCTGGTCAGTTTTTATCTTCTTTCGATAGATTTCTACCAATAAAGTTTCAGGAAAATATTCATTGACAAACGTCACCTTTTTCTATCTTTTCAAAAACTGACTTTTTCATTTATTTTTTTGCATTTTGTCATGTTAAAATACAAGGCATTCATACGCCACTGGTTTGCAGAAATAAAAAAAATCAACTTCAAATCAGCACATTCATAAACTTTGATTAGTGTACCAAATGTTTTCCTTCAGGAATTTTGGACAAAACAATCAAAATCTCAATTTTTTTTGTACTTTCGACACCTTGTATCTCAGGGGAGAAGCATTTTAGGACATACATTGTTAGCAACTTTTCACCTCGAAATGAAGTAAGGAATCTGTAGTCGAAGTTTGTCGGTCTTATTCTGACTCACCCTGTATATACCGGGTTTCCACGGAAGGAGGATTGCCTCCATTTTTTTTTAGTTTCCGAAGATAATATAGGGAAAATTAGAGGATCGGTATACGACATAAAATTGCATTTTCTGACTAGTGATTCAATTCCGTGCAACTTCCAGTTTCACCGAAAGTGACATAAACTTTCGATTTTTAAATTAGACACCTGTTATATTTTTACTTAATTTTTCTCCTTATGAAATTCCGAACACAACCATGTAACACTTGTCACTTCTTATGGCAAATTTTTTTTATTTTTAAATTAATTTTTGAATATAGACAAGTGACATAATACCTATATGGTTCTATTCAAATCATAATATGGAGGTGAAAGAAGTGATCCATTAAAAAATTGTAAGTTTCTGTCATTTCTGTGAAAGTTAAATAAAGTCGAATCACTTGACGAAGAAATGCAGTTTTATGTCGTGTACGGATTCTTCAAATTTCATTCTATTATCTTGAGAATCAAGGAACATATGAAGGCTGGCCACCTTCCGTGGACACCGCTAGTATTATACATATAAGGCATAAAAAACATTTCTTCACACGATTCTATATGGAACACTATCAACTTATTTGAAATAAATCCAAGTCAGCAGGGCCCTCGTAAGGGCTACTGACGCCTGTGTGCAAAAAAGAAAAAGGGTGCCAAACCTTTAAGGCATTTTGGATAATGTATTTTTATTTATTTTTTTGAAGGTGGGTAGATAGGTAGGTAGGTAGGTAGGTAGGTGCTTGAAATAAAGCATAAAACTGAACTTAAGAAGTCATATTTATTTGTAAACGAACATATCAAAATGAAACAAACAGAATAAAATCATATTTTGCACCTGAAGGCCTCTTTCTTTCATCCTCAGAAAATAAATAAATAATAAGTACTCATGGGAATTAGGAAATAACTTCTAAAGTAAGCACAATAATAAGCACCAAGTTTGCATATTTAATTATAAATCAATTGGTTCGAGCCCTTCTAGCTTAAACCCTTTCAAAAATAAAGACAGAAATAATATTTAACTAATTTGATCTAATGGCCCTTGAAAAACCCTACAAAATGGTTTTTTCAAAAAGATCGATAGCATAAAAATTAGGCGAGTTATGAATGAAAAACCAATTTTTTTTTCAAACTCGTACAAGACATTTCAATTAATAAAAAGATATTTGGGTAAAAAAAAATATTTATAACCAGTTCCCTATAAAGGGTTAATGTTGATAGTATGAAGTAGGGAACACTTACCATTTTATAAAAAATCAAACCGTTGAAATTGCAGTCAGCAGATATTCTGCACTTGATTTTAAAAAAAAGTAGTAAACAAAATATTATACAACACAACACTTGACAAAATAAAAATAATTTTAAATAAAAAAATTATTAGGATTACTTGTTTTTATGCACGGTAACGTCGGTAACCGGTTTAAAGACGCTTTTGGCGATGCATCGCTTTTATAGCGCTCCAGGCATTATTCATGTCTGAACCGGAAACATCAAGAAACTACCGCCTGACATGTTCTCGCAACATAGGAATCGGCAGTTACTGGATGATATACTAATAAAATTTCGAGTTTATTCATACCTAATCCTATTTAATTTCTTAACTTTTAATTTAAAATTAATTTTTGTTTCTTGTTTTTTTTGCAATTTCTGAGCCTGCGTTTTGGCGCCCCTAAAGGATGGCGCCCCAAAAGGATGGCGGCCCTAAAGGATGGCGCCCGAGTGCATTGCACACTTTGCACATATGGTCAAGTGAAATTATATATACAACCCACTTGCATTCTGTGATGATTCGGTACGGAACTTGATGTGGCAACACCGGAATATGACTGAAACTCATGTTGTGACTTGGTACACATTTATCGGATCCATACACAGATTTCAGTTATCGAGACATGACAAAATAATTATTTTCTCATAAACGTGTGTTTGAAGAAACCGATTGAAGTTCCGGAATCTGCAGACTTTTCTGCATCCACTGGTGTAAACAATTGTGATGTCCCCGATCTTGGGTGTTTATACCTGCGTCCCGACAAATATCGATTGACCTGTATTGATGTTTCTGTCAGACACACTTACCATACTGCATTTGCATTTTCAAGAAGGCTGAAGGTTAACTTTAGCGTGCGGGAATATGACACTTCCCAATCTAAACTGCACGCCCAAAGAAAATAGTGATTATCCCAACAAGTACGGAAACAGCTAGTACCTTTCCCGCATGTGACTACCGTTACCCGAACGTAACAAAGCGGAGCTTGGGTAGGCAGTTGCGATTTTGAACAAACATTCGCGTGCGGGAAAACTCACTTGAATTCTTGAAACGATTTTCAATACCTCTCATTTGAACAAATTGATTTTACTTGTCCTTCTAGTAAATATCTTGCACACGCTCCTCACAAATTTAAACACATACTTAAATACCTACTTGATTCAAAATCACGTGAGAATACAATAAAATAACACTATGCTCCAGATGAACAACAATGGAAAAATATCTACTTAACCTACAATATCACACTCGTCTTCTACGAGCTAGTAAAACAGAAACAGGCAACGTCGCATCGATAGTATTTGAAACGTCATTTCATTGGCGGGAAACTTCTAAGATTCAATTTTTTTTTTCTGAAAATCACGAATGTCAAAGACAATTCCAAGAAAGTTCTAGGTGTATTACATACAGTGTGTCCCAGCTAAAACTTGTCACCCCCCTAATATCCGAATTCATGAAAAAAATTGAATATCGCTCAGACCCGTCGATTTTTATTTCAAGGGGGAACACTTTCACCAAATACACCATCATTGTGTTGTCAACCCCCTCAACCCCAGCACCCCCTACTTCAGAATTTTCAATGGGACTACTATACTTGTGATACATCATTTTGAAGGGAATTCAATCCCAAATACATCGGTGTACTGAAATTGAGGATCGATCAAGTGTTGTTGAAGTTTTCATTAAAACTAAGTTTTATCCAGATATTTTAATTTTTCATCACCTCAAATGTTAGCGTCGTAAGAAAGGTTCACTGCGGGTACGCCACTGTATTGAAAAATAATATGCTGTCAGAAATAATAATTTGGAGGGTGAGACAGACGTTTTTATGACAAAAAAATTGCCCTCATGTGTTTTTGTATACGCATATCTTTGTTTACGCCTTGGTAATTGATGAATTCGAGTCACTGCATTCAACAATTTGAAAACATTCGAAAATGGTTTATACTGTACAAGATAGAATATCCATTGTAGCTGCGTATTTTGAAAATGGACGATGTGCTAGAGCTACGGCTCGAAGTTTCAATGAAAGTCATCCAGAAAACACCACATCATATCAGTACGTTCTTCAATTGATGAATGAGTTCTTGGAGTCGGGATCAGTGCTGAATAAAAAACATGAACGAGAGAAGCCTATGAGAAATGAAGAGGTCGCTGTTGCAGTTGTAGGACATGCAGTGATGGACAACATTCAATCGTTGAGACAACTTGAGACTATTTCTGGAGTTTCGAAAAGCAGCGTACATCGAATTCTGAAAGACGCAAAATTCCATCCTTATAAAATGCAGAATGTACAAGAATTAAATGAAGATGATCCTGACAGACGTACAGAGTTTTGTGAAATCATGAGTCAATTATTGATTGGTGATAATAATTACCTCTACAATGTGTGCTTTTCTGACGAATCTTCTTTTCATTCAAATGGACATGTGAACAGGCACAACTGCAGATACTGGAGTGACGTAAATCCCCATTGGTAAAGGGAAACTCATTCACAAACTTCCCAGAAATTGAATGTTTGGGCTGGTATTCTGGGAGACCATATTGTACGACCATATTTTATTGATGGTAACCTCAACGGACAAACGTATCTTGAACTTCTTGATACAACTGTGAACCCCAGATTCACTCAGTTACTTGAAGACGATGATAGGTTACTTGACGGTCAGCTCACCTTTCAACCAGATGGAGCTCTTCCACATTTTGTTGCACCTGTACGTCAATTTTTAGATGACAATTTCACAGGGCGATGGATTGGAAGGCGAGGACCAATAGAATGGCCGGCTAGATCTCCTGATTTATCACCATTAGACTTCTTTTTATGGGGTCATTTGAAATCCAAAGTTTATATTACCCAGCCAACTTCTCTTGATGATCTACGCAGGAGAATTGTTGTGGAGTGTCGTGCAGTGACTCCAGAAATGTTGAGCAATGTGCGAAGAAATTTCGAAGATCGCTTATACTTCTGTATGGAACTGAATGGTTCACATTTTGAACCTTTCATACGATGATAACATGTTAGGTGATGAAAAATAAAAATATCTGGAAAAAAATAGTTTTCATGAAAACTTCAACAACACTTGATCGATCCTCAATTTCAGTACACCGATGTATTTGGGATTGAATTCCCTTCAAAATGATGTATCACAAGTATAGTAGTCCCATTGAAAATTCTGAAGTAGAGGGTGCTGGGGTTGAGGGGGTTGACAACACAATGATGGTGTATTTGGTGAAAGTGTTCCCCCTTGAAATACAAATCGACGGGTCTGAGCGATTTTCCATTTTTTTCATGAGTTCGGATATTAGGGGGTGACAAGTTTTAGCTGGGACACACTGTATAATTCTGAATCAAGTTATCAGTCATAAGGTTTTCTGCAAAAAGTTTAGAATATACACATTTTCTGGCTTCAATCTTCTGTCCGAAATAATCTGATTTGTTGTGCTGGAATTTCTTTCAGATTCTGCAGATGACCCGGGAATACAGAAACATTTCTAAAATAATTTCTGCATTGGATCCAGACAGTGCCGGCTTGAAAACATCAAATCACATTCTGATAATAGGTACATAACTTCATAACTAGGAACAGAACTATTTAAAAATTTGTTTTCTTGCCTTAATAGAAGCAAATTCATATATTGTTTGCATCAATTTCATCAAGTAGGTCTTGAGTAATAGTTAGATAAAATTTCAAAATTTTCGTGGGCAAATCAATTTCTCAAGTAGGTCTTAACTTTTTTGAAGTGGAAAAGGACCGTTCACCACTGGCATTCGTGACCATTATGGAGAAAAACATTCTAAAACAAATATTCACGATGAGAAAAGAGGATATTGATCCAGTCTCGTTTAGAGTTTGGATTAATTTCAATGAAGTTTCTGCTTGAATCCTCGGAAGAAAAACTGAAAGTTTTCTTAGGTGAACACATTCGCTATAAAAAAAATTTGTCCAGATCTGCATAATTTTTTTTTGTAGATCAGTTGCCAATTTGATCAATCATTATCCTCATTTGACATAATCATAAACAGAAAGTCAAATGCTTTTGTACAAGATTTGTGGGTGGATGAACGACGAATAATATCTGCTTTTAGTTTGTCTGTTATTGAAATAGAACAATTTTTTTCTTTGGCTTAAACTTGTCTCAGAATTGTTTTCACCTAATTTCAATTTTCTTTTGATAATACGCTTCTCAACATAATTGTCATTCCTTGTCAATGATTTTCTACTGATTATTTTGAAATTAGATTCACATCGAAAATGAGGAACAACATTTATTTCATTTATATAGTTTTCTTTTAACATTTACTCAAATTGTAAATTTGTGTTTAAACTTTTCAACATCAACTCGTTACTAATTGACTACGGCACGCGCTTCGCTCATACCGCCTTGAAGATTTTGTCGCCTGGTGTTGTAGCACCCAAAAGACCCCTAGTTAAACCGACACTGGGTCCAGATCATTTCCATTCACCTGCAAATAACAATGCAGGTATATGTTAGTTCATGCTAATATAATATCAACATATCAAAAAAAAGAAGAGAATTTGTTTTCTCAGCTTGAAAGACGTGTATATCTTTCCAATGCGTACACCTCTTTCTTCCAAATAGAAGCCTGCTTCGGAGGTCTGTTTGTCAGCCAATCGCAAACCGTCTGTATAACATATTGAGCTTCCTGGGTGAAACTCCACTGTTTTTTCTCCCATTGTTCTCTGCTCAGAATAGTGATAGCAAACTTCCTATTCCATCACAGTTTGCCATGTGCGTTTTCCACCCTGAAGGCGGAGATAGGGATCTCCTGCTCAGCCCACATCACGATTTCTGCGTGAGCTATCATTGCTCCTTCCTTTACCCAGACTCCCGAGTCCCGCATTCTCGAATGTGCTGCCATGGCCTTCTTCATCATCCAGATTGAAAGCGATATTAGCCTCAGAAGTACCTCCAACACCGCGGTTGGAGTCGTTCTCATTGTGCCCGTTATTACCAAACAGGCCAACCTCTGATCCTTTCCAAGCTTTGGGCCTCTTGTACTCTTCTGTGTGCCTGGCCACCATACAGCAGAACCATATTAGATCTTTGGTCTTACGACTGCCGTGTACAGCCAGTGCATAATCTCTTGGTTGGTTCCCCAATTGCGTCCTACAATTCTCCTCAGTTGCCATAGGATTGCTACTGACTTCTGAATAACCATATCCATATCTACTTGCGGCTTCCATTAGAGTTTGGAGTTCAGGACAACCCCCAGGCATTTGACCATCCCAAA
Source organism: Chrysolina americana (assembly GCA_958502065.1). Taxonomy (NCBI): domain Eukaryota; kingdom Metazoa; phylum Arthropoda; class Insecta; order Coleoptera; family Chrysomelidae; genus Chrysolina; species Chrysolina americana. The sequence goes on from OY293420.1 coordinate 38,860,772, forward strand.
TAGCATACACACTGTACGTGTTTTTCTGCTGGAATGTACAGTAAAATATACTATTGCAATATGCACTGCGAGTCTCAAATTTCACTCACTGGCGTGCGTAATTTAGAGTAACAGGTACTTACACTTATTTTTATATAAGGCATAATTTGTCTATTATTATTATATTGAAGTCACAGCTTCCTAAAGCATCTCTGGACATTTTATGACTTACATCAGGAATATTTTCATTTCAGATGAGTATTAATATTTGTAGAAATTGAATTTACCTATAAATAATATCGCGGTTGGAATCGCGTTTTCGAGATCCTGCCGACTACGCCAATCAGTTCAATCAGTATTCACAGGTTTGGGTTTTTGAAAAACTAACTTCAATTTCCCAGTTCACAGTACTGAAATATTGGATTGAATAGAATGACATAAAACACTAATTCGAAGTGGGGACGATAAACGTATTACGTGGAATGAAGACTGGGAGAACTTGAACAGCATCTCCTCTTGGATTTTTGAATGTATAAGTGTTGGGATTGGATACTGCGCATTTCCTATAATTCCTCGAACATTTTCAAATATATTTATTGTTTATTGCTTAGAAGCTAATGCAATGTTAATTTACTGTGTTGCAATTGTTATTTTTTATTATTCTTCAATTTTGTGATACGGAATTTGAATAGTATAGAAGGAAAATCAATTTTTATTTATTCACAATGCATGAAATATTCCTATTAGGATTTTGCGATCTACTGCGACCTCAGCGTTTCAATTCCAGACCTCATGAAAACAATAGGTGCCGTTTGAGTTTTATTCCGCAACCAAATAAAAATATGATGTTTATCGGCGGAAACTGAACGATAACAAACCCAGGCAAACAAAGATGTTTCAAGCAGTAACTGAACGAAAAATAAAATGTTTCCAAGGAATTTATGCTGAGGTATTTCTGGAGTATTTCCATGACAGCCATCAGATAATTTCCCCAAAAAGTTTTTTCCCTCTATTTATCCACTCTTGACTGTTCTCTAGTGTTCAATGAGCGTAGGTATTTCATTTGTTTCTGTATAAAAACGGGGAAATGAATTTCGGATATGTACTTGCGGTATCGGCCTAAATATATTAGGTACAAAGAAAAGTGCTGTATGCGAGCAAATACGTGAAATATGATTACGGTTTTTTATCTTTTCTGATTATCTCTCATAGGGAGTGAATTTCCGAATCGAAAACTAGAATTTCTCTGCTATAATATACTGGGTTTCCCAAATTTTTTTTGACGGGTGATATCTGGTTTGTTAAAGGAGATTGAAAAATGTTTTGTGTAGGTGGCCAAAATTGAAATATTTTCATTTAGAACGGCCTGTATTTCATCACAAATTCAGATTCTCAGTTGAATGCCGATATCATTTTTTTCATAGTTTTCGAAATTCTGTCACGGCGTTGTTGCTTAGTTTAATTTTCAGTTAAAATGTCAAGAAAGATAAAATTTGAAAATACCCAATTTATGAATTCTCTCTATATTTATTATTTATACTGAGTTTTTGGAAAAATGGTTGAAGTTTTGAGTTTTGTTGAATTAATACATCAGGTGATATTACTTATATTGTTATTGATGCCTAATTTGTTCCTGAATATACCCCTTTCAATTTAGACATTGTTTCATAAACAAAATGATGTTTTATTTAGGTAGTGAACTCCAAAAGAAAACTCAAAAATGCTGCCATTATGTTGACCACCCAGTATAATTTGAGTTATTATCATTTGATATGTTGCATTTAAGAGGATTTTTCATATAATTTCATTGAAATATAGATATAATTCTCCAAACAGAGGGGGGGGGCTATTAAAAGCCGCACTGTATATTTGAAAATGATGTCGAAATATAGTTCTTATGAACTCTTGAAAGGTTTGTATAAAACATTTTTGTTCATCGTTTTGAACAAACTAGATATTACCCGTCACATAAAAATTGGTACAAAAGGCATTTCCGTCAGAAATACATTAATTCACAACATTCAATAAAGGTTCAGAAATTGAACGAATCAAAATATACGTGTTTCAGTATTTTAATTCATTCAATTAAATTTCCCACATTGTTGTTTGAACACGTTTCTTTTCATGTTCTTTGTATGAATGTGTCAAAATACATAATGAATATATTATATGAAGTTGACATAGTAGTCCTTTCTGTCACGCCAAAACATAATTGAGCTGGATAGGAAGGAAAACATAAATCGATCACCATATTACTTTTTGTAATCTATTCGTTGTTATGAATGGAATATATTTTCCAATTACGACCTTAATCATATCGTACATCATTAAGCCAACTAAAGTCAGACAAAATACGTAGTCGATTATAGATCAGATAGTTATAAGGAATGAAAATTGCATCGAAAAGGAGATTCAGATCGAACCATTTATTATACTGACATAACAAAACATTTCACACCACTGATTTCTCCATCTGTCCAAGAATATGTAGTGCATAAATTAATATCGGAACCAGAACATATAAGAAAAAAAATATATAAAAAGTTAACTATTTCTTCAATTTGGGAACAGAAATGGCAAAAAAATTGTCGTATTGTTGCACTACAATGTACAGTCGCTCCATTTAACTGATACCAAATTCTTTCTCTTCGTCTACGTGGCATTTTATTTAAAATTGGTAATAAATCTTGTCGTAAAATGGCAAATATAGGTTGGCAGTAAGGTTTTCACCAAAGAAGAAGGGGCCAATCACAGTATTGTTCAATATTCCACATAAGACATTTACCTCAAATGAATATTGGTGTCCGCAATCTATAGTAAAATGAAGGTTTTCTGTAGCCCATCACCTACAGTTCTGTCAACTAACTGTTCCATTAGCTGTAAATGTTGATTCATCAGTCCATAAAATATTTATTGGAAAACGTGAATTTTCTTCCTATTCTCCTTGATATCATGCGGAAAACTCATATCTTGGAATAAAATCTCTTTCCTTCAAAGTATTTATGAATTTTGGTTTGAAGGCTTTGAATTTATTTCTTTTAAAGATTTATTGTACAGTAATTCGGAATTCTTACTTTTTCTTTTTCTGAAGCAAGCAGTATTGCTTCTGAATTTTTCAAATTTGAGTTCAATTGAATACCTTTTTTGGTTTCTTGGCGTACCCATTTGTGTGGTAAATGAAATCCTACTTCATTCGCTTTGCTACACCGGAATGAGTAGCGGTTCTCGACTTAAACGTGTTTCCTCGATGTTGAAGAGACCGTCCGTCCACTGGGTTTGCTCGTGGTTCTCTTTCTTGAAGATCTGGTGATTACCGTAGTTTTCTACGTTGTTGAAAACAAACTTTATTTCTGTTGAACATATTCATTGAAAGAACATTTAATTTGGTAACATACAATGAACTGTCAGAACATTTGATATGCACCTTAACCCTTTCATTCATAATGTCCCTCCGGCGCGACATGATCTATTTTTGTTGACAAAAAAACTGAATACATAATATGATTTCAATATCCTAAATTATGGTGTATAAGTAAATGCTTGTCCCTGGAGAAGGACAAAGTTACTTGGAGTATTCTGATTTTTCAAATTAGCGCGAACATGACCAACATGACCAACGATGTTTCAGAGGATATGAATGATAATAATATTGAAGATGTTGGTGGAGAGGTGGATAAATAAAACGATGCATCCATATGAGGAACATTTTCATGAAGATGAGTTATATGGCGGTGATGAATGAATGAAAATGGATGGATGGAATGAAAAAAAATAGGCTGAAGCGATGGATTTGCCTGAAAGACAGATTTCAGACCTACTTGGCTTTTGCCAGAGTGGAGTGTAGAGAAAATGATTATTTTGAACAAGCTGCAGCACGACTTGATCGACCTAGTGCATATGCAGAAGATATTTGCCCAAAGACAAACAATTCAAGATGTAGAATTGTAAAATGGAGAATTGCAACCTCAAAATGCATATTTTTTGTACTAAATGTAATATGCATTTGAGCATCACGAAAAATTAATACTGATTTTCCGAATACCATAATAAATAATAAATCGATTTCACAACTTTCTCATTTTTCAACATTCAACTGATACATGGAGTCCCTGCGGGACATTTTCAAACTCAAGAGCCAAATACATTTGTGTAATTTTTGTTTTACTAAAAAACTGAAAAAATCCAATAATAAAACTGGAAAATTTCAAATTTTTTGCAGGAAGAGTTTGAGTTGGTACTGAAAGGGTTTAAATTGGAACAGTTACTCTATCATAAGCGGGAATCTGAACTGAATAGTAATCTAAACACAAGTGCATTCGAGTTCTCTTTTTTTATAACTTCCCACTTGTTTACTGGAAAGATGCTGAATTCAAGTTTTGGGAGGTGACACCGATATTCCTGCTCCAAGGTTCAACAGGACATGCGATCTGAATACGCAATGTCTACGGCGTAATACTGGATGAAGGCTATTTTCTATTATGATATAACATGTTTATTGCGAATGGACTTCACACAAACTGAACATACGTCAGAAATACGAAAAAGACGAGATGAAGTCACAATAAAAACCTTCAAGTCGACTAATCTGTGACAGAAAGATCATTTATGTTCTCAGGCCCATCATTCTTCAACCTCCTAGCACCTAATAATAGAGAAATGAGAAAACACGCGCGAAAAGTAAAAGAATTATCAAAAATGGTTTAGTTCATCGTCATTAAATGAAATCGAAGATTTGTTTATGATTGTAACATGAAAAATAATCAATGTAATACCAAAACAGAGTGCAATAAAGTATAATTCAATATATTATGCAGAGGGAGAGTAGTTGATGCTATCAATCTTGTACATTTTTTTAAACCCATAGAAAAATACATCCAGCGCCCATATGAGAAACGGTATAATTGTTTTACATTTATAGAAACACACAAATTTTCAACTCAAATAATTCCTATACACTTTGGTCATTCAAATCATTTTGAAGTCGGAATTTTCTACCTAGAAAATTGCCACAGGAACCTTTCGAGATGAATTTTGTTTAGATTGTCTGACAACGTATATTTTTGAATTGACGGCTGCCTTCAACTCAGATGGAAAGTGCAAAATTAATCACAACGGGTTAGTATTCTGGGTGTCCGCGGAAGGTAGTGTTACGAGATTGATAAAAGCCCCCTAGCTGCGCCGCTGAGTCCATTCCGCGGACGCCTCATCCATAATCAATTCCAAGAAGTGTTTATTTGGATGGATCGTTTTCTGTACTGCATGAATAGTCTAGATAACGGAGCTGCCGCGTCATCGCTCAATTCCTGGAAATGTGTAGAAGTTCTCCGTTATGAGTATTCTCGAATCATCTCGTTTAATCCAGTCTACGCGATGAGCACCTATATAAACGGAGACGTTTGACTGGGAAGGAAGTTTTTATGAAGAGAATTATTTAAGAAGATTAGAAAGTGATAATATGCAGAAGTGTTTTGAATATTTAGCTAGTTGTATTGTTGTATAGATAGATCTAAGTGTTTTATTAGTCAGTGAAGTGTTGTATGTTTATTTATAGTGAGGTTAGAAAATAAACAGTTTAGTAGTGTGCTTGGACTATTATTTAGCAAAACGTAACAGTAGCTTGACCTTATAACTTTTTGTTTTTGCAGAAATATGGAATAGAATTTGAAAACTTTTTATTGGACATAAAAATGTATTTTTTGATAAGTGACTCAGCTTCATGCAACTTTCGGTTTCATCAAAAGTGACAAACTCTCGATTTTCAAATATTTCTCCTTCTGTTTCGGTATGATGTTCTGAATGCACCCATATGTATCACTTTTCACTTTTTGTAACCAAATTAATTTTTCAATCTAGAGGGTTTGGATACGTTCAAATCATTAAAGGTATGTACTTATATCTTTCAAATTTCATTACATTATTTTTGATAACAAAGAAGTTTTAGCGGCGAGTCACCTTTCATGGACACTCGGTATATCGTCATTCGATGATATATATAGGCTAAAAAATATGTGATTGATAAAAAAATAAATCGTGAGGATTCGATAAAGAAGATTATTTTTTGACATTTCTAGACGTCAACAGAAACTTTCGATTCAAATAATTATACTATATCTGGAAACTAGCCGCGGAAACTCTTTCACCTATTCTATTTTCATTGTCTGACACCGTGTATTCGCATGAAAAGGAAAAATCAATCAAATACGGTATTGTATATCATTATTCGATGAAATCGATAGGAACATTTTGTACACTGTGTGCGATTTGTAACGGCAATTCCCTGTTATTTTGGAACCCATGGACAGATATGAAATATTCTTATTTTCAAGGCCTACTATGCTTTGCTAAATGGCTCAAAAACTCAAGCAGGACCATCGGGCTTTATTTTTTCTCGAAAAAGTGGATAGCCTTTTCACTTTTGGCATATTTTGAACACCTATATACCAAGTTTCAGTGCACTATCTCATATAGAGTATAGAGTGTTAGTTAGACGATGACAAATTTCCAAATACCTGCTTGTTTGACTGACCTTGTATGAAAATCTGTACATTTTGAAGAAAATGTAAAGTAGCCATTCAAACGAGAAACACATCGAATATTCAGATACTCAACTTCTATCATCGTAACCTGTAGGTACAGATAGATGTCCCTAGTTCAACCAAAATTTAAAAGTTGAAAATGTATTATCCATTTCGTTTAGATTTTCAGTATACTAAATGGTCAACCGACGATTGTAAATATAAGTCTTCAGTTTTTTCTTTTGGTTATAATTTTGACAGTTATCATCAGAACGCTTATCAAGAGTATTTGGTGAAGTAAGTAACTTATGAACGGGTTGTGCGAGTTTTTTTTAATTTAATATTGCGCATCAACCATGAAAGGTTATTAGCGCGATACGCTAAATATACACATTTTTCAAAGTATTACGAGTTCAATATAAAGTACATTATATTATAGTTTATTGTAAAGATTGTTATCCTTCAGGTATCTTATAACATTCTTGATTGATGTGGGATTGTCTCTCAAAATGTCATTCATAGCAGCAGGAAGATTACTCAGTTGTCTAATTTCGTTGAACTTCGCGCACTCGGCGAGAATGTGTTTAACATGTGTTTAAATAGTGATAGTTAATCCGCAGTTGTCACAAATAGGAGGGTCCTCACGAGCAAGAAGATGACTGTGAGTTATTCTGGTATGACCGATAGAATTACCTGAGATCTTCTATCAATGGCGTGGTGTGTCCAAGGTTTTAGAGATTGTTTCACTTCTGAGTTTGTTTCGCTCCACTTCTGTTCCCAGGTTCTGGTAATCACACATTGGATGTGAGATTTGAAATCTGATACTATCGTTCGGGTAACCTCTCTAGCTTCTACATCTGATATTGCTCTGGCTGCTGCTTGGTCTGCGGCTTCGTTACCAGTTATTCCAATATGCGATGGTACCCAAATGAAGGTGATGCGTTTGTCCATTTCTGCCAATCTAGATAGTTGTCCTTTAATTGCACCGACAATGGGGTGGCTGGAGTAAATTTTTTGGATGGCACAGATGGCACCAAGCGAGTCCGATATAATCAGCAAATGCTGGTTACTTTCTTGCCCTGCATGTAGGAGAGCTTGGTAGATTGCATACAATTCACCAGTGTAGCTACTGAAGTATTCACTCAGTCTGAACATTTTGGTGGTATTATTGCATATGGAGGCTGCTCCAGTGCCAACGTTCGTCCTTGACGCGTCTGTGTGGATGTGTGTAGCTTCCGAAAAATTGTACATGATGTTCATAAGAGGAGCTTTGATTGTATTAGGATTGGTGTCACCCTTTCTGAAATGTGATAGAGTGGTATTGAATTCTGCGGAGTTTATAGCCCAAGGAGGAGGAGTTCGGATGGTTGCTGAGAAGAAACGTGGAAATTCGATTTGTAGTTCTGTATCGACTTATTCTCTCATAGAAGGCGGGTGGGGACCTTTTTCGCTTTTGGTAAAGTGTTGAGAATCTTGTGGTGAAAGTATCAGGGTATGTTGGGTGTTCTGAATTTGAAGAGATTTTGACCGCATATACGAGGCTCAGGAATTGGTGACGATATTGAAGACTGGATTCTCCTGCCTCGCAGAGTAGGCTTTCTATTGGGCTGGTGCAGAAAGCTCTAAGTGCTATTCTGATAGCGGAGTTGTGTACCGAGTCTAGAGATTTGAGGACTGATTTACTTGCTGAACAGTAAGCAGAGGATCCGATGTCTATTTTTGATCTTATCAGAGATCTGTAGAGGCTGAGCAGTATTTTGGTGTCGGCTCCCCAACTTTTGCTCGCAAGCGTTTGTGACCCCCTTTTGGGGTGGTCTGCTCCGGCAGCTCTTCAAGTATGGAGGCAGTGGGTGGATTTCTGATAGTTACTGGGTGTCTTTATTTATTTGGGCGCCATCCAGTTTGGCAAAGTTGAAAATATTGAAATAAAAAAACTCTTATTGAAATGAAGACAACTGCGATAACAGAAGTATGTATTCAGGGGATTAGGTGTGCAACACAATCGATCTCGTGAATTCACTATTATCATATACCAATATCAGGGGTACCTCAAATAACGTTACTCTCGGTTCACAGCGTGAAATTTTAAAGTTAAACTATTCATGAAGTTCACTAGTATCTGCATTAAATGAGTTGCAATTAATTGTAAACAAAATTTGAAATGATGAGGGTCATCGTAGGTATGATCCATTACAATTGATTCTATATTAATTCAGCTTTCTTGTGTGTGTTGGAGAGTATCAAGAGTAGGTACCCATATGAAATTTCATAGAAAGACGAAATTAAAAAAAAACAATCTTGAATCATACATAGCTATTCAATTCAAGCTTTGGGATCTCGGTGACAATGAGAGATTGATCAGTGTGAAGTTAGCAACGAATTCTCATCCCCTAATTCTAAAGCCGTAGACACAATAGAAGTTTTATGTAATAAGTTTTAAGTTTTCGGATTCTGGATGTTAATTTCATAAATAAAACAAGATGCAAAACACAATTGAAAAAATAAGCTTGAATTTTACCAACAAGATAGTTTATGATGCGTGATCAGAATAATAATTGATAGTTTCGCTTTAAAAAAAAATATCCAAAATTATGAATATTTAAACTAAAAACATAAATCTTCCATTGTGTTTCAGCCTCAACACATCGAAAATGTCATGTTGGATAAGGTAACTATAATAAGTAAAGTACATCAACGATATTTCTACTGTAACACCACTATCACACTTTCTTCAGACTTGCACGATATGCCTAATTGCTGGCTGATTAATAATCATTTTATGAGGAAATGATAACAAATTGATTTTCAACCAGTCAGCTTTTTTGTTTGCAGGGGCGAAAGTTGTAAACTCGATGTATTCACCTAAATTTCAACAAATATATTGACATAAAAACGGTACCATACGTTCTGCAGACTGCACTACTCACCAAATTGTTGGAATTGATTTACTCCATGAAAAATTATAAACGTCATGATGGTCACTCCCTCAGCTTTTGTGTTAGAGGGGGCGGAAGTGGAACAGAAACCGTTCTTAGCATTTTGCAGACTTACACTACATACCAAATTGTTGATAATTGTCCACTTCATGAAAGTGTAATAATGAAATTACTGTCACCACTTCAGTTGTTTTAAATCAGATGAGTCAGATCAATTCACGATGAAGTACTTACGAAACTGTATCGTACGTTGTGCTGACTTGCACTATGAACCAAAGCGTTGGTATTGATCCACTCCATGATACATTAATGACGAAATGATTGTCAACCTCTCAATTTTTTTGTAAGAGGGGTCGAAAGTGGAACAGATTGATTCATCTACCAAAATTTCTACAAAGTCCGGTAAAAACCGTAGTGAGTGTTCTGCAGATTTGCACTATATACCAAATTGTTTGTTACGATCCACTACAAGAAATAAAATAATGAAATGATTGAATCCCTCCAGTTTTTTCATCAGATGGGCTCAATATCCAAGAGTCATGTGAATTCATGATATTTCTATAAACAAAGTACCATAAAAACTGTACCGTACGTTAAGCAGACTTGCACTATAAACCAAATTGATAGCATTGGTCCACTTCATGAGACATTATCAATGAAATGTTCATCACTTCCTTCGTTAATTTTTTAGCGTCCGTGAGAGACGAACAACTGAATTTATCCACAAGAATTTTGACAAACAACAGCATCCTACGTTCTGCATAATAACATTTCCATAACCATGGAGGTATTACGCCAATATAAAACATGACTTCGCAAAAAAATGCAGCTGTATATTTTAAAATAAAAAGACGAGGGTGGACTAATTTGTACGATACTTTGTATATAATTTCTACTCATATACTTGGATAGTCTACGAAAAGAAGCGACGGCATAGTGCCCTAAATTTTGTGAAATCTTGACATGATAGAAAGATATAGGCAAGAGAAGAATTCCAAAATTTTTGATTTTTCCTGTATAACTCCAGAACCCAAGAAGCTAGCTCAGATTGTTTTGATTCACATGATTAACCTCTGAAATACGCTACTTTTTCAGATAAATCTAAAGCGCTCTAGGATAATGAAGAGTAATCTGAAATTATTTTAAATGATCTAAATAATCTAGAATGTTCTAAAATACTCGAAATGTTCGAGAATACATTCAGTTCTTATGAAACTATCTGAAATTATTTTCAATATTGATTGAACTGAAGAGTCTAGAAAACCTTGGAATGAACCAGAACGGAGGATGCGAAAAGTTATAAAACGTACTAAGAAGACACTTAAGTGAAATTCTGAAGACGGGGCGTGGTATGTGCAACTCTAGTGATTTCTAGAATATAAAAGAGTCTAGAATGTTCTAAAAATTACCGGAAATTTTCGGAAATTGCTGGAAAATTCGAGAGAACCGTGAACCAAACCAGATACTCAAGTGGAACTCTCTAGAAAAATCTAGAATATAAGACAGAAATGTCTAGAGTGTTAGAAAAATACTATGGACTATATCCTCACCCGGACTACCCATCTTTGTACACAACCTGGGAGGTTCGGCTTCTGGAGAATGACCTCTTCAGAAGCCGAACTGCTCATCCAGGATGCGTAGAAGGTGTCTCTCTCTTTCGAGAGTCTCAACTGCAGTTAGACGGGGCGGTAGCTCTCAATTCCTTCTTGTAGTTTTCCCGATTTTATTATCGGGACAACCTCTGCATGTTTCAAGCATTGCATGTAGTGCTGTCATTTTATAATACCATTTATAATGTGGACTGGCTGGACCAGAGATTTCCTTCGAAGGTTCCTGAAAAGAATTGCGTCTATTTCGTCCATACTCGATGTTTTGTTCCTGAGAAGTGTCTTTATGATATCTTTCTCGATCCCGAAGCTAGTGATCAGCTTTGAGAAGGTGCGCCTGCCGATGTTGACATTTGGGACTTGTATAAACTCCGAAACTTCCCTGGTGACTCTCCGCTGTTCTTCGGTTTCATGTGCATTGGCCCTAAAAGTGTTCTGGAAGTACTCTCGAAACATTTCAGCCTTTCTCTGCTCTGTCTTCGCTTGCGTTCGAATATTTTCTACGGTAGGGATGTCCATTCGCCTTTTTTGTATGCGCCTGGTTATCTGCTACAAAGAATTGTCTCCCACGTTGTGACTTTCGAATTTCCCCTTCAGGGCTTCATCTCTATGGCGTTCAATTCAATCCGCGATTTCTCTCCCCAGCGCCAGCGTTTGTTCTCTATGCCTGGGGGTCCTGCCATTTTTTCCGTTCATGGTAGTACAACTTCATCAAGTTGAAGCTAGAGTCTGAAAGTAGTTCCCTGTCCTCTTTAATGGCTTTCTTTCTGGCAGTGGCGTTCCTAGATGCCTGTATGTCCTTTTTCAGCTTCAGAGTCGCTCTCTCGATTTGCTCCTTCGAGATGTTCGGCGGATTTATTACGGTTTTGTGATTAAGCAATCTCCGGAATCTGAAGCAGTTTTCACTTTCATTTCGTCAGTGTTCAGTGAACTGCTCGAACTCTATTTTCGATACCCGCATTCTGAAGGTTATGGTTCTTGAGCAATGGGAACATTTTTTTTAAATAGATGATTTCATATTTGGCTTTCCATTGAGATTCTGGTCTTTCAAAAAACAATCTTTTCCCATTATGAATTTATGCTCATGTTTCATTGCAACTCAATGCTTAGTAATCGAATGCTGTGGGTATCCAGTTCCCGGTTAAGCTTTCAATGTGATGTAATAACCGGGATACGTGGGAGTCTCAATGCAAATCAGCTGGGATTTCGGAATTCCGATCATACCATTAACATTGGTTCGACACAAATGCGTCCTTGCTGTTGACAGTGTCTATCGATTACTTAATGCTGGTTATGCATCAATTTTGAATCAGGAGTAAATTGCTTTCAGATGAAACTGCAGAATTCATAACGGTGATTTGTCTCATCAAGCCCTTATTCTATACCCCATTATGTTTGAAGTTTTTTCATTTCTATAATCTATTTTTTTTTAATCCTTTCTTTTTCTGTAATACTCCTGAGTGGGGTATCGTTGGATAGGTTGTTAATTCAGTCAAACATATACAAAGTTAATCAAATATATCGATCCGCATATTTTTCACAAATAATATGAGAGTTATAGAAAAAAAGAGCGTTTAAAAGTTGAACGGTATTTCACTCTGCATCTTTTGGTGAATTCAAATATTTTCTTGATGTGTATTGGCGGAGTGACGTTATCAGACATTTTTATAAAGGAACGATATGTCATGTTTATAGCATCGTTAGAAAGCTTGTTTTTTTCTCATTTCAATAATACTAATATTATTTTAACTCTCTTGATAGATACAGTGTTTCGTAGTTTTGAGTCCACCTCTGTAATTTACTCACCTTTTGCTTGATTTGTTCAAATTTTTTCTCAGTCAGGGCATGTGTAGCCAATCAGATATTGAAAGCAATATGACAGTTCAAACCAGGAAGTGGCTAACTTTCCCAGATGCATATTTTTTGATGAAAAATACCTGCTATTTCTCTATAAGAAAATTTGTTCCAGAATAATTCAAGTGCCCTAATTCGGATTTTTTTTAAATAGGTCATAGAATGAAAAACAGAAATAGTTATTTTAATATTATATTATCAATTGTTTCATTGTAGAAAATTACTTCTTTTCTTTCAAAATGTGCCGATCTGTAGAATTTCTATTACAGGAAGAAGATGATTAATTTATAGACGAAATCAACAATAATATTAAAAATGGATGAAAACTATTGGTAGATATGCACAAAGGAAAAAAAATTAAATTCAGTTACACTTGATACAGGTCCCGAGCACCTATAAGGCGAAAATCTGCCAGAAAACAATTACTTCTCCTGAAGTGAATGACATCTATTCAAATGCCTGTTCATTCTCTGATGTGGTAATGTAACAATTCAACAATAACAAAAATTGTTAATTTACGTGTAAGTCAGGATTCGACGAGATTGTTTGAATATTGAATCCACTCATAGCCTGTTACATTGCGGATAGCAAAGTCGTCCTCATTTGACTTTGTAGCTTCTTTTTATCCTGAAATCAAAGCCAAGTGATAATTCACAATTATCTAATAACCTAAAAAGTGTTCTTTCCAAATTCGATAATTTTTCAGAGTATCATTCATTGGTGATGAGAAAAAAGAGGGACAGACGTTTGAAAATGAATTTTCGATTTTCTGAATTTGCGAATTTTGGCGCATAAATCTTAGCACCCTTTATACATTTTCGTAGTAAGTTTTCGAAGGTTGGGGAACCTGTCAGTCTAATTTGTGCACACCCTGGGGTCTGCATAATAATATGATGTTCAAATTAAAGTTGAATTGAAATTTGGTAGTATATCTCATACAACATGTCCAAAACTCAAATTCCCATCTTTAAAAATAATAGATGGCATTACGTAACAAATCTTGTTGCCACCCGCTACATCCATTGTCATTGTAGTCGAAAACCTACTAATTTTTTTCAGCAACTAGCCCTGTCGATAGGTCTGTGATTGATTATTGTACTTTCTAGTTTATGAATGAAACATTTATTGCATTATGTTCTCTATTTCCAGGTTTGGTTACTGTACGTAAGGTTAATATTCACAAGTATGAATATTATTTTTCAGTATTTTTATGTTATTGTTTTCCACTCGAAAACTTGTAGGATCCTCCTCATTGTTTTTTCATAGCTACCGTCATTTTCAACCCTTCCAGTTTCATCCTAGAAACATTCAAGTGAAATGTGAAATATTTGTTACACTCCAAGAATGCATATAATTCTTTCTCATGTAGGTAGACAATAATATTTCTTTCTCATGGAGACTGTTCGAAAATCATGCCGATTACAAGTCGCAAAAATAGCTCATACAAACAAACTTGAGTAAATCAATATTTCAATTCTGCTAACATCATCTCGGAAGAGACTAATTTTTCAAATGAATAGCTGAATTCGCACCAGGATGTCACTAATGCTTAGTTTTCAAGCAGATATTCTCAGTTCTAGGAAAGTAAATAATGTTATAGTTGAAGTAAACGATATAGTACAACTTACAACAGTTCCCTTTTAAAAAATAGTACGTGAGTTAAGATTTGTAAATTGGGACCCATACAGTTCTATTCGACAGTTCACGTCGACTTTAAGTGAACAAATGGTTCATTTCCAAGGATTATTTCTTGGCCTTTAAGTGTGTCTGCAACTTTTATTTTGCAATAAGTATATCGTTTACTTGAACTATACAAACTATACGAAATTGCCCTTCATATGCATATAAGTCTAATCAAATATATTTAAATTTCATATGGTCATCAGAGACTTATGATCAAATTGCATAAATGAACATGTTTAATACCTAACATAACTGTTATGAAAGTTGACAAAGAAATTTCATAATTCTACAGGTTTGATATTTGGGCCACCATGTTCAATAATGTATGTCTAGAGTTTGATAAATTCGGCAAACTTCTTCACTGCCAACTAATGTCCAAACTATCGTTTCTCCGATATACGCTACCGAAATTCGTAGTTCTAGCAAACGACTGATATTTAGGAGCTGATACTACAGCCTACGTAAACTTTCCAAAGCAGGTATTGGGAACTTTTTATGAAAAGCTGAGACGAAAATGTTTCAATCATTTGAAACACTACTTATATGCAGCTTCATTTCTAGACTGAACTTTATCTATGACTAACTCCATCAATTTCAAGTTGAAGTTTGAATTCGCACAAACAATGGCCTGCAAAAATAGGTTGGCATAACTGTTTTTCTGCATTCCCTCTCTTAACCACGCATATACAGGACAAACAATTTAATTATTAGGAAAATGTGCGTTGATTTGTAAAGTCAAAAACTAGCCTGGAATGAAAATAGATTATAAATAGTCCAGCCTTTTGTTGCCTGTCTGTCTGAAAATGAAAAAAATGTTCAGAACGTGGAAGGTTGAAATTCCCAAAATGCCAAGTCAGAAACGAATATGACTGAGGATACTATCAGAACGTTATATAGAAGTTAACTTGAAATTAAACTTGAATGAGTGCAGATTTGGTTATGACTTTTCTGATTTTTCTAGAATATTAAGTATCAAGTAAAGGTGTTCAGCCTCATTATAACAAAATACAAAATAAAAATAGCAATGAAAAATTTCAAAGTTCCTTTATGTAAAAAGGATATCGAAATAGTTATAGGAATGATACAACAAAATGTATACCAGTATTAAAAAGTGAAATATTAGGATATCTTCTGAAATTATCTATGGCAATGGGAAGAACACCAGACAAAAGTTTGAAGGAACTGAAGCAATCTTTGTGTTCAAACCCGATACTTCCAAATTATGATAAACGAACCCGTAATAGTTTTGGTCTCGGTTTCTGTAGATTCCTCTCGAATAGAAATTGGAGTAGTGTTGTTACAAAATAATTTGGTGCCTGTTCATTACGAATCAAAATCATTGACAAACACAAAGAAACATGAATTCTATTGAAAGGAATGCTTTAACGATTTGTTTTGGTTTGGAACGTTTTCACCATTTCGTGTTTTTGTGGAAAAAACATTATAATCGAGAGTGATCAGAAGCCCCTCGAGGCGATTATAAAAAAAACCCTGAACATGTGTCCACTTCGCATACGAACGATGTTTTCCCAAGTGAAAAAAATATGATGGTTAATTGATTTATAAACCATGATCACAAATGTACATAGCAAATACATTATCGAGAGCTCATGATGAAAACAAGCACGTCGATGAAAGTGAAATACATTTAGAAAAAACATTTGAGAAAAATTTAAAAGCTTCAATAATAATAAATGAAGAACAACAAGTTAGTAAAAATGTTACAATATACTTTTCAATCAAACAAAATTTTCTTTCATCCACCCTTACCAGCGACCCTCCGAAGTCTGATGCTATGTACGAACGAGAATTCAACTTATTTAAGATCGTCCAAGTACTTCGACCATCCTTTCAAACAGATGGCCATAGTCACAGTTGCTTAGCTTCAGTTTCTAGAAATCAAAATCAAAAAGTCTTTATTGATAAAAATGTACACGTCATTTCAATACTTCAACCAAGTTCTAAACTCCTACTCCAGATTCTTCCGGTTCCTTTCGGCGGGGGTTAGAAAGGGGCGGAAGGAGACGACGGCTAGATCGAACTTTGCCAAATGTGAAGAAACTAACTGGCAGGGACTACGTCTCCTGCAAAGCGTATGCGTGGATTATTGTCACATTCGATATTATATCTACCAATATCTGTAATAGATAAATTGATGGATGTAGCCGTTACTACGTGGTAGGAGATCATCATAAGAAAAAGAAAAGAAAATTTCTATGTTTTTATACCACTTTAACTTGTAACACTTCGTTACTGCAGTTTCGTCCTATATGGACATTCTCAAACAACTATTTTCTAACTAATGCCTATACTAGCGCATTTGATGTCCTTTTCGTTGTTAAATCCATCTACTTGATGGATTCTGGAAGAAACTAATTGATAATTACAGCGCAACCGTAGACGTGTTTCAAACTATTGGTCATCTCCAGTACGGTGAAGCTAAGTGAAAATATGCGCACTTGGTTGCAGAGTCAGAAACAAACGAAGTCAACAACGGAAAGTGAACCGTACATTTGTGGCTTTGAAAAGTAGACCGTGTGTTTACAAGTCAACAACTAACATCGTCACAGGGGTAGTTTCAGGTTACAGTTACTTGCCTGGCAAACCTACCTAGGAAAATGTAAATGAAGAATAATTTAGATATATAAACATATCGAGAAGATAGCTCTACCGGATAAGTCGGGTACTGTTGATAACTGAATCTATATCATATATTGTTGTTGTTGTTAAAATTGTTATTTCCGTCAACCACCTGCACACCCTTAAGAGTACAACCCTCAAAAGTCTTCGAAAGACTTGTCCGAGCTAGGGAAGACGCAGCCCTTACCTTTTAACATGTGATGTCTTGCACGAGACCGATGAATATGCTGGGAATCGAATCCATGATCCTTAGGTTAAGAGACAAGCGCTCTACCATCATGACCATCACGGCCCATATACCATAGACTAAATCTCAAAGGCTTCTCCACTATCAGGGCCGACCGCCCTCAGGCAGTGAGGGGGGAATGCGTGGTCATCCTTATCAGGAATCAAGAATTCCTTTCCACAACACTTCCCAATAGGCAATCCGCATGGACTAATCAATACTCTATTTTAGTTGCGCCTGCGTGGTGTGCAATGTAGGAATGAACAATTGTTACATTTTTATACAAAGTGTGAAGTTCATATCTTGAATATAGCTCTCTAGTACTGGTTACTAAGTGCAAATATTGGAAATTATTTTGGAAAATTTAGAAATTTTTCATTCCTCAACTTAATTTAAAATTACATTGCACACCACGCAGACACAACTGAAATAGTGTTTTGATTGGTCCATGCGAATTGCCTATTGGGAAGTGTTGTGGAAAGGAATTCTGCTATCAGGGACGGGTTCGCGTACACACGGATACTCCCTTGACAAAGTTCCATAGAACACGTCGGTATCAAACTGCAGATGGTAACCGTGTGTTCGCGGTATACAAATTCCCAAAGAAACTCTGTATTACAGGCTACAAAGTGTTGCTGATCGCGGACCTGGCCGCTAGAAGGCCTAATTGGACTCTTGGTTCCTAGTCCATAGCACTAAGACCCTCTGGTGTGATGGTAATTGTGCACTCCGAGGAGCCAACACATCATCTCTGCAACGGGTCTACCCGTAGACTAGGCGCCCACTATGAGGAACTAACGGAAGTCATAAAACGACTTGCGACGAGTAATGCGCCTGTGCCGGATGGACTGGAGATGAGGATAGCCACAAACTAGAAAGTTATCAACCTATCTCGCTACTGAGTGTAGTAGCCTAGAGAGTGAACGAAATTTCTCTGAGACGGACATTGAGGCTTGAGGAAAGGCTCAAAATGATCCTCGATGTGCAGTTCGGCTTCCGGGCGGGTCACAATACACTGTGTCTATCGAGAGAGTTGAAATAATATTAGTATACTACTGAAGCGAAAATAAAACAAGCTTTCTGACGATACTAAATAGGTTTGACATATGGTTCAATTTAAAAAAAAATGGCGATGAGGTCACTCCTCCACCAACATAAAAAAATTGGAATTTAAAAAAAAAGATACAGAATATTTAACTTCTAATGAAATATTTTTTAATGACCCACATATCAACTGAGAAAAATACATACATTTGACTAACTCTGTATACTTTTCCTAACTGCTCCATGTAAAATGTTTTAATCAAACCACGATGTGTTGGAAACTGATTTATTTCCAACTAACTGAAAACACCGAAAGGATGCGTACATGAAAAGTAGAGAAGGACAGATTGGTACAAATGTGATAGTACAGTGGTATTAGGTCAAGTAATAATAACCTATCTCATAACTATTGCAAGTTCCAACAAAAATTCCTGCCGTTTTTAGCTTCACATAGAGTATGTACATACTTTTGTTGTGTAGGTAAATATGAATTATTTGAAGTTGATATATTGTGCTCATTGTGAAATATATTCAGGAATTGCATGAAAAGTTAAAGCAGATTTCACAATAAAAGTTTCAAAAAATTATTTAAATTCATTATACAATTTTTTTTGTAGTCAATTTACTTCAAGTATATATTTTGATAATATACGAGATGTTCAAATCCATTTGAATTTGGTTATTTAGTTATTTGTATTTCTTTGGCGCCATTGTGGCATTTGATGAATCCTCTGTATAGGTATTTATAATTATGTCGGAAATAGTATCCCGAGATTCTCCCACCTAACCTCAAAATTTATAATAGCTAATAATGAATTATGGTGGATTACGTAATCCAATCTTCCGCAAAAAAACCTATACAATAGGTATGGTCGTCGGCAAGTATTCAACAGAAAACAACTACTGCCCCCTACGACCATTGAATTATATCTGTTTAATACTTGGCAAAGTTTTCTACAAGAACCACTTTGCAATGCATTTCAAATATCAAAGCTGAAATTATTTTTCGATTTAATTGGGGGAACACCTCCGTACCGGTTTCATGGTCATTGCCAATCATCAGCGAAGGCTAGTTCGACCCAATTGAATCGAAAAATCCTTTCATCAGTGGGAGAGTACAGGCATGCATACAAAAAATGTTCCATGGGTCATCTCAAAAGTGGACAATGCGAGAAATACGGAGGATGGTCAGAGGAACCACAGTTGAAACTATTTCCGCTGCAAGCATCAGCATAAACTCCGACAGAAGTGGTCATTAGAACTGTCGGAAAAGAACCAAATTGTTACAACTAGTATGCTTTCCGTTCCGAACCTAGTATACTTCGTTGAAGTAGTTAAATGGACTAAGGCTGCGACAACTCGTAAAACGTAAAAACTTGCATGATGATGCATCTCCGTAGGAGCTTACATCCTGAATCGTCTGTTATAATTCCCCCGTACAACAGGGAGGCCGTGATCTTCTGGGTTTGGGATGTCTACATCAATGTTACGGTGACGGAGTTACTCCTGTGCTACATAAGGATGAGTAAATACATAGGGGTCTTCATCAAGAACATTAAAGACCTTGGCTTATCGAAAAATTTGAGTCGTCCTTTCCTTAAGTCGTGTTGGCTGAAGGGATTCATAATGGCTTGCCAGGAAGGTGTCTTCAAACCCTCGTCTATCTCAGTCGCGTGATTGGTAATGAGGTCAAGCCTATGCAGCCTCAGCCTATATTCACAGGCATAATGCGGCGCTACTAGTATTATGCACACTCGAATGGTATAGACGACACATTTTTTAGTTTCCCGGCGGTCTAAGAAATATGTCAACGGTATACTAGTAGTGGAGTTATTCGTGTGAGAACTTGTGAGAAAATAGGAGTAACATAAATTATTTCTCCTCAGGAACGTCTGCCGAAAAGGTCAGTGATCAATATGTTAGTATTGCCAGAAAAAAAACAAATTATTAATGAAATAATCTAGAAACCCTTAACCTCGAAACAATAAAATACACCTCTGAGTAAGACACTGTTGCCAAGTCGCAAAGTTAAGTATATTTCTCCGAATAAAATGTCTAAAATTACAAGATCACCAAGTCGTTGTCAAGCAAATAGCAGCATTAAGAACTCGAGAAGTATATCTACCGAGAAGCCTCCATCAGTCGATAGCCTTAAACTGAACGACGATGAAAAATTCGTAAAACAACTAGAAATGAAGGAGAACGAGACTGAGCATATGATAGATATGTTGCAAGACGAAATTCAAAGTTTGAAAAGTGACGCTCAAGAAAAGGAGAAATATATCACTCAACTGAAAAGACGAAATCAAGACTTTGAAGATGATGTGCTCGAGGCAGAACAAAGTTTTTGAATAGAAAGCCAAAGGCAACGGCTAACAATTTTGGAACTCAATGATAAAATTATTAAAATAAATGAAACTGCTGCAAAGGAAAAATGAAGAGTCCGAGTCAAAGCTGGCGGAATCAGAAACTATAATTAGAGAAATGAAGGAAATGAGAGAAAGCATGCTTAATTCAATTGATGTTCTTACCCAAGAAAATAAATTATATTCCAGTCAACTGAAGGAGATTAGGAATGTAGTGAAACCAGATAAACAAATTAAGCCACAGAAAAACGAAAAAAGGAAAGAAACAGTAGAAAAAATGGAAAGTAAGCCTGATAATAGTCCGAGAAAAACTTCTGGTCCATCTAGGAACAAACTTTTACTTGTGTCTGGAATCCAGGGTAGGGATATTGCAAAAAAACTTTATAATATACTAGGTGACACGTGTACAATTCAGTCTATACTGAAGGTAAATGCCACTGATATGACACTAATGGAATGATGTGGTTATTCTCTGGCCTAATAGATATGATAAAACATCCATCAAAGACTTTTTGATTAAACTAAAGTATACCCAATCCCTCATTATCACAGAATCTTATCGTTATGATTATTGGAATGAAAATGAAGGTATTTATAAATGAAACCTTGACTTATTTCAAGAAATATATAGTTTGGGATTAAACAAATGTCCCATTATTGAATGTAACAATATCATTAATAGAGTCTGTTACAAAATTGATGGTATCAGTCACAATTATAAGGGAAAATTACTATTAAGCAAGGTAATAGCAACATATTTAAGAAATTACTCTTGTAAAATTTCGACCACCACCAATATATCCTCCAGTGCTACAGCCGGAGTGAATATTTTTACCATTAGTACCTCTACGGAAAGTAATGATAATGATAATTATAATAAAAAATGGGAATTATATCCGCGATTATCCCAAGTTGCAACAACGATGAAAAGCTATTTGAATACTTGCCGACGACTTTACCTATTGTATAGGTTTTATTGCGGAAGATTGGATTACGTAATCCACCATATTTCATTATTAGTTTTATGGTCTTCCGTCAAGTGGTGTCGCCCCTCTTTCATGATAATAGGAACAACTCTTTCAGGTAAAAATTCGTCTACTGTGGCAGCTTATGACTCTTCCGGTACTTCGA
Source organism: Chrysolina americana (assembly GCA_958502065.1). Classification (NCBI taxonomy): domain Eukaryota; kingdom Metazoa; phylum Arthropoda; class Insecta; order Coleoptera; family Chrysomelidae; genus Chrysolina; species Chrysolina americana. Next base: position 38,882,753 of record OY293420.1, read on the forward strand.
ACATCAAAATTATTAATTGAAATGTACAGTGTTTGTCAAACAAAACAAACTTAATTGAAAAATTTATGATTGACTAATGTAACATTTCTGTGTTTTAGTGAATACTCGGCAAATGAAGATCAAATTATAGATATTGAAGGTTATCAAGAAATCAGTAGATTCAGTCACCCACAAGCATAGAGGAACGATTATTCTTGCAAAAAATAGTGTGTCGAAAAAATGTCAAAATTTAGAAAATATTTGTGATCTATCAGTTGAGCTTTCATTTGAATGTTCTGCCATTGCATTTGAAAAAGATACTACCATTATATGTCTATATAGATCACCAAACAGCAATAAAAATTTGTTCCTGATACAACTGTCCACTCTGTTAGCAAAGGTTACCGAAAAATTCAAAAATGTGTTTATATGTGGTGACTTCAACATTGACAGTCTTACAAAAAATATTGATACAATAGTGCTATATGACATAATTGAATCATACGGCTTGATTTCTCTTTTATTATTGTTGTAATAAACAGGTATGTCTGTCATGATAGGAAGTTTAATAAAAATACAAATTTCTTGAAGACACTTTTATTTATGGCTCAATGATGAAAAAGAAAGGAGAAGTGATGTATCCTAACCAAACTAACCTTGAATCTAAGTTGAATGCAGTACAATCGATCATTTAACCTGGATAACAGATTGTACTAGATTTGAAAGAAAAAATGGACTAAATTCGATGAAATTGTACTAGATTTTTAATGTGTACGAGAACGCATGCGCAAAGAATGAGACTGAAAAAGTGACAGCACATATCCTCACCGTCAACACTGCATGCATACTGCTGCTGTCACAACTTCTTGTATAATTGACTTCAACCTTTAACTGAACTGGAGTCAACTCAATGTGCAGCAGCTCTTTCAAAATACTTTTCATAACGTTACATAATATCTTTTGGGATTTGAAATGATGAGTATTTTCAAGTTTCAGAACTGAACAGAGGACGATATAAATCAGTACAATTTATTAACAAACAAGTTTTCCTGGTAAATAAATATAAATTAATGAAAATATTCAACAGAATAACAAAAAAAAACATAAGACATTGTAAAAATCAGATACTGAGGACATAGAGGTAAAAATAATATCACAAAAAATTGTTATTATCACTATTCAACAAAAATAAATACTCTGCTTTGAAGATACCAACTTATCAATCTAAATATTACCTCATCAAATCACAGAGTAATTTATCAATTATAATTGCACTTTCAGTGGGATTTTCATTATTAACATCTGATTACAAATAGAACACTATTGATTTTAACCATAGGGGATATTTGATGAAATTTGTAGAGCACTTGTTGGCGCTTCTTATGGATCGATAATATACCGGGTGCTCCGTTTGAAATAAGGAAGATTTTGCACATTTTTATTTACAAGGTTTGGCACGCTATTTTTTGCACCCTGTATATCACAGGTCGATTTTTGGCACAACTTCCTAATTTCAAATGGTATGAGAGACGAATTTTGGGAAAAAAAGCTGTAACGCTAAAAATCTCTAAAACCGTCAATATTTTCGGAAAAAAAATCCATTTAAAGTAACTTTTATTTTTTATGTGGAAACCGAAAAACTGATAAAAAATACTAGTTGCCATTTAAAAAAAAGTTGGGACCCGCCCAGAAAAAACTGAACACCCTGTATGAGTGCCATCATTTTCAATTTGTAGAGCTCAGGAAATAGTGTCATTTTACTCATTGAATGATCCATCTATCTATTACCATGATGGAGATATGGAAGACCGCGCCCTTGCTGCAGGACCCTGTATACTAGTTGGAGAGGCGAGTAACTTCCAGAGTTTACGAACATGTTTAACAACTTATCCGAAATTGTTTAACCACATATGCAATGCGAAATGAGTTGATTGCTGTAAACAAAATTTAATAAAATTCTAACAAAATGGACATTCATCACATTTCTGTCAGGAAATCGATGTATTGATTAGAAGTGTATCTATGGTTGAAAAAATTCGTATACGATGTGAAACACCCTCTATAGCCATCGTGAAAACACAAGATTACCCATGATATACTTTTTATGCCACCGTGGGTAAAATTCGAATCAACTTTATGCTTACTTCATTTTTAGAGTATCTATTTATAAGACTGCATTGTATATTTATTTTGTATTATTTATTTCCTAGTACTATTTTTTTATTCTTTGTACATTATTTGAATTTTTAATGTATATGCAATGAAAATATATGTTGAGATAAAAGTATATTTCGAACAATTATAATCTACTGTTTCAATGACATATATCAACTGGAAACCCCCTGTCATCAAATTAAGAAGAAAAAATTACAAAAATACCAACTCTATGAAGGCGCTGATTTAAACTTTTCTTGTGGTGGCAAAAATTAGGATTCGAGCAATCATAGGCTACTGGTTGTTTCAATGAAATATTTTCACTAAAAACCTTCGATCAGCAAAGTTTAAAAAAAATCGTAAATTCAGAGGGGGTTTTTTCGAATTTTCTCTATGATGGTATAAAAAGTATATTATGGAAACTGACGGTCAGCAGAGTTTTTCGAAAAAACTAAAGTTCAAACTACCATTTAGATATGGTTGATTAAATTTTTCTTTATGGTGGCATAATAAGTATATAATTAGCAATTCTGGTATATATACTGATTCAACGAAATATCTTCACTGGAAACCGTCAGTCAGCAAAGTATTTCGAGAAATTGCGAGTACAAAGTACCCTCTAGAAAGGGTTGATTCGAAATTTTTCTATGGTGGCATAAGAGGTATATTATGGGCAATCCTGGTTTACTATTTCAACAAAATATCCAAATGCAAACAACCCTTTAGAAGGGGCTGATTGGAATTTTTTGTATGGTGGCATAAAAAGTATATTATGGGCAATCCTGGTTTACAATTTCAACGAAAAATCTTAACTGGAAAACGCCGGTCAGCAAAGTATTTCGAAAAATTGCGAGTACAAACTACCCTCTAGAAAGGGTTGATTCGAATTTTTTCTATGGTGGCATAAGAGGTATATTATGGGCAATCCTGATTTACTATTTCAACGAAATATCTTTTAGGTAAGCTCGGGTAAGTGTGAATTTGGGGCAAGTGTGAGTTTGCTCGCTATATTCGCTAAACCGGGCGACAGCCCAATGCCATCTATTGACGAATAGCCTACACTCATAATGAATCCATAAACATCATATAAAATACAAAAGAGATCTTGTGAAATCCAAATATTTTCCCCAATTTTCTAACCTACAATTTATCAACCCGAACGAGTATAACGAGTTTATTTCAAGCTTTGAGTGTATTGTTAAAATCTAAGATAAGGATCCATTTTATACACTTTTCTTCTGCCTAAACAATGAATCTGACTATAAATAGATTGCCGGTTTTTCATGAAGTTGTTTTTTTTTACATTTTTCCATTGCATGTCACACTTACCCCGAAATTAAATGTTATTGGGGATAGTGTGACCTATCTGTCGGGGTAAGTGGGAACCTGGTTCATTTGGCCAATCTAAACAGTAATATTTTTTCAGCTATAGTACGAAATTATATACGGAAATCTCAGAGAGCCAAACAATATACCTGGCCAGATGTAGAAGACATTGATACACTTTCTGAGGATGAAATAACAACTGTGCTTTCATCACCACTCGTCAGGAGGTGGGGATCAATGAAATTCTCATTCGATTTTTCAGATTTCTACCTGTAAATTTTTCTTTTCAACAAATGTTCACTTTCACGATTATTTTTGTTTTTTTCCAATGGGGCATTTCAAATTCAATATTGAAAAGTTCCTAACTATGTTTTGAATAAAGATATCTCGAAACAAATAAATTGTGGTGAAAGTTTCTTTACTGTTTACTTACACCTGCCCCAAAGAGAGATTATTAATATCTTTAAATGTGGCCAGAATCACACTTGCCCCAAATTTCCGGGGAAGTGTGACCTATGGAGATGTATATCTGAATATATAAATAAAATTCATAGAAGACGTTTTTCAACAGTTTTCTGTGGCGTATTACAAAGACTGACCTTCGAAGTAAATACCTGCAAAAGTTCATTGTTATATCAGTTCAGGTTCATCAGATGGACTAAATTCAATGCGAACTAATGAAAATTACGGTCACACTTACCCGAGCTTACTATACTGGAAACCATCGGTCAGCAAAGTATTTCGATAAAACCGCAAGTACAAACTACCCTTTAGAAGGGGTTGATTCGAATTTTTTCTATTTTTTCGAAATTACTAAATAAATATTTCATTTTCGTTCTACGCCGTCGTACCAAACAGCATCAATATCCAAGAAGTTTCGAGCATCTGCAGGATCACATTCGACACTGAATTCTTTTTTAAATAACTTTCCTTCATGTAACACTTCAAAATGACCCGATAATATTTCTCAATTCTATTGTCAGAAGATTGCAGATTGGAAGTTTTTCACTTTGGAACAACTGATTAATTTTTGCAACTAGCTCCAATATGAATGATAAAAAGTTAAATAAATTTCATAAATAGGGCAATTTGATGCATTATTTATGCATTTTGCAGATTGCAAGTTATCAGTCTGAGAAACTTTTTCAAAATAGTCTTTTAGTGCTTCCCACTATTTCAATATTCTGTTAACATCACTTTCTATAGATAACCATCTGGTTTGGCTCAATTTTAGAATAGAAGAAGAAAATCCCTGTACTCTCCCTGATGTTTGCTGCTATTCTTAAAGTATCCATATATACAGTGTGTTTCACTTCTCATGGAAACACCCTCGTATCTTCCGTAATTTTCAACGTAAAACCATGAATTTTCCAGGATACATAGATGCACTAGAAATGAACTAACTGCACAAAAAGGGGCAACATACGTGATATACACGGGGGCAATTACATAGGGAGTGAAACATATTAGAATTTTTCAGAACTGAAATTTTTTCAGGAGACTAAGATTAGTAGTAGATTGGGGATCCTGAACACGAATCCGAAGGAATTTCGGACTAATTTTGCCTCCTAATAGGTATAACTTTCCGGAAAAATGGGTGGTTTTATCGCTGCTAGCGTGCAGTATATATCACGTAGGATGACCTCTTTCGTGCAGAGAGATCATTTTTAGTGCATCTATCGTGAAAATTTCATGATTTTTTGTCAAAAATTATAAAAGATACGAGGGTGTTTCCATGAGAAGTGAAACACACTGTATATCTCTAGCTAAATCCTCAATGGTTGAAGGAAGTTTCATGCAAGCAGCAGAAGCACATAAATGCATTGAATGACAGATGCAACCTAGCACAAATAGATTCGGTATAATATCCTTCAATTTTTTTGGACACCATACTGTGTGCCCATCATTACATTACAATTGTCAGCGGCAAATCCTAAAAAATCGATAAGGAATTGTTGGAATCAATTACGAGATATATCTTATCAATCATATCACTTTCTGGTATATCATTTGAAGGCCTAGGTCTCACGCAACTTATTGAACAGCCGACAAGAATTGCCAACCGTAGTGCCACGTTAATCGACCTGTTACTCACTTCATATCCAAGTTTGGTTACTGAATCAGTTACAATATCTATCAATAATAGTATCAGTGATCATGAACCAATATTTTGTAAATTGAACATTTTTGTTCAAAAAACGAATACAAAACTGGTTACATCAAGAAACCTCAAAAATTTAAAACATACCCAATTTCAATATGATCTTCAATCAATACCTTGGAAGAACATATATGATGTGGGAGATGCTAATGGTAAAATTGAATTCATCAATAAAAACATCATCACCCTCTTAGATATACACACCCCCTATCGAACAGTCAGGGTAACTAAAAAATACGCGCCTTGGTTGACTCGTACTTTATGTACTATGAAGAAGGAAAGAGATAGAGTTTTGGCTAAATATAAAAATACATAAAGTGCTGACGACTGGCAATTTTACAAAAGTTTCAGAAACATAATTTACGTTGCAGTGAAGAATGGATAAAGAGCATACTTTCTATCCAAATTTAACACAACAGACTGTAAAAAAGTGTGGGGCTACGGTAAAATCCTTGAATTCAATGACTAAGAAAGATAAATCTTTACCCGAGAATCTCTGCAATGTTGATGAAATTAACAGACATTTTATCACTTCAGTTCCTACCATGGTACCTGATCCTAATATTTTATCTTTTTATGAAAAAAATGCTCATGAAAACACTGTCACAAAATTCAATTTTCAGACTGTCACGGAGTATGACGTTATCAATATTGTTTCTGCCATAAAAAGTAAAGCGTCCGGTCTCGACGAAATCAACATATTGAGTCTTCAGTTATGTCTGCTTTACATTTTACCGTTTTAACGCACGTCATAACTTTTTGTTTGATTCACTCAATTTACCCAGGTATGCATGGAAGAAAGCTAAAGTCATACCTTTAGCTAAAGTATCGAATCCCCCTTCATTTAATGAGATCAGACTAATCAGTGTTTTACCAGTAATGTCTAAAGTATTGGAAAAAGTCATGGAAATACAGCTGACTACTTATTTCAATAGAAATAAAATAATCCCCAACAATCAATCTGGTTTCAAAAAAGGCCACAGTTGTTGTTCTATACTACTGAATATTACTGGTGACATTTTGCAATCAAATGAAATGGGAAAACCAACTCTGCTAGTTCTTCTAGACTATAGCAAGGCATTCGATACTCTAAATCATCATGTCATGTCATCAATACTGAAACATGTAGGTCTCTCGCAAAATGCCCTGATGCTTGTGAATGATTATCTCAGGCACAGGATATAAGTGGTAAAATATAATTCTACTTTGTCGAACTACTTGATGACATCTTCTGCAGTGCCTCAGGGGTCGATATTAGGCCCCTTTCTCTTCACGCTTTACATATCTAATTTCCAAAAACAATTCCTATCACCAACCTATCATTTTTATGCAAATGATACCCAAGTCTACATCTCGTTCTATCCTGATGAAACTGAACAAGCGATATCTGCACTTAATTATGATCTGAACCGATTATTTGAGGTATCCACTAATCACTGCCTCTCACTTAATCCGCGAAAATCGGTTGCAATGCTGTTTGGAAAAAAATATGATGGATTGCGAAGCAATACGTTAATGGATATCCTATTATGATAAATAATCAAACTACTGAACTTCAGAAGTCTGTTCAAAACCTAGGTGTTACCATTGATTAGGACTTAACTTACAACAAACATATCTAGAATTGAACAAAAGAAAATGTCAATGATTATCATACTTCGAATTCAATAATTATTTAATTATTAATCTCACCTATCCAAACTCATTTTTCAAATAAAATATATACAAACAAATAAACTCAATTTTTCTAACTCGGTAATAAAAATCCAAAAATATTTTTCAATCTTAAATAATACTGTTAAATGGCGACAAAGGAAAATGGCGAATGGCGACAACGGCATTCAATTACGTAAATTCTCTCTCTATTGTTTCTCGGATAAGGGGTGGTATTCCGTGTACCATAAATTTTTTAGTCGATCAAATAAGTGAGATGTCATCATCGTTGAATTCCTGGGAGAGAAAGAGACATAACTGTCGACTATAGACTAAGGTACACGGAATCCCACCCCAGCTTCCTAACGGCGCTATTATCCAATTACTTCAATTCAAACACGGGTATCGATTATCGGGTGATCTGACAGATCGATTTCTGTAGCTCACGGGCCTGGGGTGGGATTCTGTGTTCCATAGAATTCTATAGTCTACAGTTATGTTTCTTTCTCTTTGACGATAATGACATCTCACTTATTCTACTATAGAATTCTATGGTACACGGAATCCCATTCCTGCAACTCCCTTAGGCCGTACCCTGGTCACAACATAGAACGATAGATGGGACAATCTGCTACCAACGATTTCGTTGTAGTTCAGTGATTTTATCTAATGTCAGTTTGCCATAAGAGCCCATGCATTTTTCTCGGTTTTCAAAACCTTTTATCTCAGTATTTATAAGGCAGACCAGTTAAATTTTTGGGTATTTTTGGTGTGTTAATTTTCTTTTGCTCCATTGATCTTTTAGAACTCTAGATGCCCTAGTTTGCTGTAGATAACCCATAAATTGAACTGATGCCACGCGCGTCTTGAACGTAATTTCGTGATAAGGCACTTCGATTCACTGAAAATATTTGAAGAAAATGATTGTAAAAGATGGTTCTATTTTAATAAATAGGAATTAATGAGTTTTACTGATATTTTTATGGGATAAAAATTGGGGTGACATTCGATAATAAACCTGTCAGGAAGTGATTCATAAAGACATATTGTAGGTATGAATTTACTTGAAAGTGGAAATATAAGCGAAATACTTGGAGAGTTATATGATAATTAAATAAATTGACTATTCAGTTAAGTGCACGTGAAATTAATATGAATGAGCATATAAATAGTATTGCAGTAAATAGAATAACAAACTAGTGCTCGGTTACTTTCCATTTTTTTACCAACCAACTCCAGTTGCACACAGGAGATTCTGAGAGAATTAAATTAATTATTTGAAAATAAAATACATGTCATTCTAAACTTAATTCGATTTTTGTCTGACTATGCCATAGTTATTGTGATTGATTTTAATTAATACAGGTAACACTGATGTATTAGAATCACATCAAAAATATCCAAGACCAATCTCTAGGAGATGCCCAACACTTCATACTCAAAATTGATGGTAGTATGGGATAATTCAAGTTCTTTCTGAGAAACAGCACTTTCTGCTGTAATACCTCAGAGTGAATGCCAACGATATCTCTTCTCGAGTCCATTAAACCATTTTTTTATGTCAAAAGTAAACTATTATTCTGATTTTTTTCCCAACAACTTTGCTGGTGCATATGTCTTATTTGTTGCCACATTTCAGCTTTTGTAGAATTTCTTTTTATAATATGTCGACATTGCACTCACACACTTGATTCTTTTTTTGATGTTATTTTCAAATTGTTATACTTTTGCAGGAGTGTTTCATATTTTCTTTCATAATTATTCATTTTCATGATCCTCAGCATCATCCTCCGATGAAAAGTGTTGCCTGGTTTCTGTCAAATCTAAAGGTCCAATCTCAAGTAATACTTGCAAGGAATGAGGAAAGTATCTTCCAGGGTTTTCAACGATAATAAAAGAGTTTCCAACAGTACAAGGATTTATGTTGAAACATGCTTGTGCTTCTTTTCCTTCTTGATGGCTTTTTCCCGATCTGTTCGCTATGTTGCACCCTTTGTCAATATTTCCAAATTAACTGTTGATACTGTAGTTTTTTTTGATTACTTTATTCAATGGAAGTTCTAAAAAATATTTGATTGATAGGTACTATTGAAGTTTGTTCTAGAAGTCTCAACATTGAACTTGTCTGCTCTTTTGCAGCGATGTATCCATTCTTTGTAAATGGTGGAAGACACAAACAATCTCTTCCTTTTAGGAATCTATGAAACATTATGTTGAAATACATTATTTTGAGAGTTTCTTAATTGTTCTCACAAGAAGCTAGAGCACATATTTTTCCAGGCATGATCTGAAGTAAAAAAATATGAATTAACACAATTGTTACACTGCCCAAGAAATTGTCAATTCTTGAGATTTTTCGAGAGCTATATTCGCCTGAAATATTTTTGATAAATCGAAAAATAGTCAAATAAATAAGTGTCCTATCACGAAGTTGGATTCGAAACGCACTTCAAGAGCAGATTCAATTTTCACTTATTCACGACAAGCTAAGAAATGTACGGCACTGGAAAACCATTGACCAGAAATTCAAATCATTCACCAAAAAGAAACATTAAAAAAAAAGACGGAACATTTTACCAGCAGGAAGAAAAACCGATCTTAAAAAGTATAAAAATAAATGGGCTCTTATGGCAGACGACTACTTCTGCAGGCCAGGTGACGTCACTAACGTCAAATGTCGCGCTGAAATTTGTCCATTGTACGGAGATAGGAAGTGGGCCATCCTTTGTAGTTTACAGTCATTAATCTGCTACTACCGTCAAGATCTGTCAGAAATGTGTCAAAAGTCAAGTCTTAAATTGTACTAGAATTCATGAAAATGTACTAGGGTACTAAATCGTTGCACATTGTACTAGAAAAGTACAGTAGTACTAGGGACAGGAGTACTGCATAGTGACTTGACTCCGCCCATTTTGGGAACTATTCGGTGAAGTAGGTGACAGATCTGATATTTTCCATATAAATGTGGCATTGCTTTTGCTGACTTACTTTTTTGAGGACGGACATTATGTTCAGGCTATAAAATGAAGTGATCAAACTATAATATTTTTAGTTACATATTTTCTTTAATTTGATGTTAAATAGTTAGAGACCGTTTTGATCAATATAATGACTACTATATTTCTTGAGAAATATTCTATTTAACCTGTTGAGAAACATTATCAATTTTTTTGTGTAGCAAGACATAAATCTCTTATCTAAAAACATAAAAACCAATAAGATCATGGAAATAAAACCATTCTACAATTTCTACAATTGAGAAAGATTATTCTGAACTGAAACTCAGTTGAGAAGCAGAGGAAATTTGTTTTTGAGCAAATCAGAAAACAATTTCATTCTGAAGTTTTCGAGGGACAGTGATTTAATTGAATTTGGGAGTCGATTATACAGCTGAGCAACGTTATACGAGAAGTATCCACGATATAAGGAAGCTTTATATAGTGGAGAGTCGTATTTTAAATATCAGGTTCACGTTACTCATGTCAGTTCTGGAGGTTATTTTCCCATGGAGATAGCAAGGTATTGTGGTAGTGATTACTTAATGAAAATAATACTTAGGTGTAATATCCGACCATTCAGCCATTTCAAATTGTTCATATTATGACGAGACGGGTTGAAGTCACTTGGTCCCTGTTAAAAGTCTCAAACATGAGTTCTGCAAATTCTGAAGCCAGTTTTTGTCTGATACGGAATCTGCATAATCAACAGGAGATAAAACAAACCAGAGCACCACATACAACTTTCTTTGATTATTTATTCAAGAACTCTGTGTTTCAGTAAATTGCTTTTAAGAATATCAGTAGCCCCGCTACTCATAAGAAGATTTATTTGGTTGCTACGAGGTGTAGTCACAGAACTCAAGTTCTTTGAGTTCTGTGGGTGTAGTGTAGTGTAATTTACACCACATTTTGAATCGAGTGTATCTGAGTGCAGTTACTCAAAGGAATGTGTAAATCTAATCAGTCAGCGAATACTCAAATCGAGTGTGAATTACACCGAGTGTAGAAAAGTGCTACACTTCGATGCAAACGAATGAACCTACTTATAGAAAAATAACAAAACTCGAATTTCAGAGGGATTGATCGAATGTTGAATCTTTTTAGAGCTGACGAGTAATGAATTCAGCAAGTGATACATTTGCTGACACGCTTGGTTCGTTTTGGTCAGGATTATGCGCAGCTGAAATAAAATAAATGAATTTGAACCTTGAGTCATTCTTCTGATGAACTGCACAAGATCCTGACGTTCCAGAGCCACTATTTCTCAGAACCAGAACAAAGCTGTTTTTACCAAAGATCATTCAGAAAATTATTTGTGAATTTTCGAGTCGTCAGCATAACTACGAAGTATATTGTAAGCATTCTTTTTTAATTTTCACCCATATTCAGGCAGCAGTGACAATGACATATTTTCAAATAAATTCATGACATCATAGTCTCAGTGTCTTAATATTTGTTAGGTAGATACCTAATTCTGTATTTTGTTCAAAGTTTTCTTTCATGTTAGGAAAACATGAAATTTTCATCCGACAATAAAATAATAGATTCTACTCCCCCACTCGTCCGCTATTTAGCACGCGAAACAACGAAGGAATTGCTACTAGAAAAATCAAAAACGAAGTATGATTTGGCATATAATAATTTTATGTTATGGAAAAAAAAAGTTATGCAAAAACTCCTCTGAGGTTGTTTTATTGGCTCACATAGAAGAATTGGGAAATAATTACAAGCTAAACAATGTCTGGTCAATTTGTTCGATGTTACGAACATCCTTGACATCTAAGCTGTTCTTCTTAACATTGGAAATTACCTGAAATTGACAGCGGTACTTTATAGACGCTAAGATGGATATAAACCAAATGAATGAAATACCCTATTGATACTGCTCCGAAATATTTCGGATGAGAAATATTATTTAATTAAGATATGTTTTAATTTGTATTTGCAGTTGATTTATTCATGATGAGGATATTTTATAAAGAAGATTAAACTTCAACTAATCTACTACTCATACACTGAGAGAAATGTATGGTGGTTATTACCAGAAATATGGTAATTTTTACAAAAATTTCTGGTACTATATGTGACAGCAATACAATATAGTAAAGTTTGAAAAAAATATATTTTAACCATATATTTATGGTAATGACTACTATACTAGTATTCTGATCACCATTGAAATATTTGTATTATAGTCCTAACAATACATCATATTGTGAATTTTACAATACTCAGACAGTTAGTAGATCGGAATGTGATTTTATCAATAAATATATCTTGTTTATATGTAGATAATTGATTGTTACATTGATATGTTTTTCTGTAATCATAAAACTTTATTATGATAACATTTATTATGCATAAATTGTGGAATTAAGTATAATGCGGTCCAAACCCCTCAGTTTTCTAAAAGAACCTCTATCGATGTATATTTATGTACGTAATCAAAAAACAGCAGACTTGCTCACAATGGAGGAGCGGGACAGGACCAGTTGCACCACAAACCACATTCATCAAAAACTTATTTTAACAGTACGAGACAATTTACACCGCAACAATATATTTTTGTGGTTGACTGAACTCTGAACTAATTGAAATCTGAGAACTGTTGTTGCCTGTTGTGTACTGACTACGTGACTACGACTACTGCTACTGCTGCGTGATTTCTCGGTTTCTCCCTCACCCTCAAAAGATTCGACGGATCAATGTGTAAGTAGCAAGTAGCAACCAACAACCAATCACAATGCAGGCAACTGAATGTGAATGTCGAAATATCAGCCACATGATTTATATCATTCATCATGTTTTTTATGCATTACAATATGATGCTTATTTGTATTCCATGTATCATAAATTTTAGGAAAATAGTATTATAATAATTACCATATTTTATACCTAACCATTTTACAATAAAATATGGTAATTCTATATAGTGCAATATGATAATATATAACTGTGTGTCTAAGCACCATAATATAGTATCCTAAGAGCAACAATAATGTCATTACTATAAAAACATTTTACTGTTTACAGTTCAAATTGTTTACAATCATAATTTGAAATAGTAAACCATAAAATATTTTTATTAATATACTAGTATATTCTCCAGATTTCTCTCAGTGTACATATATTATAAATGTATTCTTCGATATTTTATTACACCATGATAAATATTTTTTGTATATAAAATGTTACTTCTGATATTTTACTTAAATTTGCTTCGGTGCCTCAAGACGTCAAGTCCCAGACAAATATATAGAAACTGAAGCGTAAGTTCAAACCACAACCAAGTGATTTAATTTTGTTAAATTCTTTCGATTTAAGTTTTATAACTAAAGAATAATTACTCATGTCACTTATAAATTCAATGTAGGTACATAATATACGTTGTCTAAATTATTATTTTTTGGTTATGATGCAGCACTTACTACTAGAGAAATACCAAATGTTTATTTTATATCTCCGGCTTGCCTATCATTCGCTCTAAGACGAGCTGAATTGGCCAGTGTAGAAATGTGCGATTCCCAACACCAAAAATAAAGTAACACGACCATTTGCATTAACAGGAACGTTTTATAAAATATTTAAAAAGTACGCTAATCTACGACCCAAAAGCATGGTGGATGAAAATTATAGATTTTTGATCAATTACCAAAAAGGTGAAAAAAAATAATTCCGACTACAGTCGAGAATACTTTTCTCTCCACACATTTCCACAAAATGAATAAATGAGACGATTATCTGACAGAAAACAAATACTTACGGACATTGAATTACACCCGTCATCCATTTGTGCAATGTTCCTCAAAGAACACATATTGCATTTGCTGATTGTAATGAAGCCATTGAATATTATCCTTCGACTCGTTGGAAATGACCACTTGCATACGTGCATGTTTCAAAGTTATTTCAGACAACAATAAAGTCGTCTTGTTCCACAAAACGAACGATAACATTCAATGCCTTATGTAATAATATTCCTCTACGAATTTATTACAATCAGCACTCGCCAATGTCCTTTTGGAGAAGTAGTTGTTTTCTGTCAGATATTTGCCTCATTTTCTACTTTGTGGGAATGTGTGGAGAGAAGGGTATATTAGACTGTTGTCGGAATTATTCCTTTCCTTAGTTTGATTTATTGCATACCCTCTTTATGGAGTAAGTGATACCGAGTAATGCTGTTTTGTTTTTCCCTCGCGGTTGGCGCTGTGATTGACACGGCTTCATTTGTGGGGGAATACTATAAGGCTTTATATCAGAAAATGGGACACAATAGATCTAATTAGGTCGCAGCGCATCAGTCACCATCCATACTCACCATTACCATAAGGCTTTTGAATGTTATCGTTCGTTTTGTGGCACAAGACGACTCTTTTGTTGTCTGACGTATCCTAGCACTGATGAGTGGAAATAGTCTGCATGCATGCAGGTGGTCCAACAAGATGGAGGATAATAATCAATGGCTTTATTACAATTAGCACTTGCAATATGTCCTCCTTGCACAAATGGATGACAAATGATATTCAATGTCCGTATGGGGAAGTAGTTGTTTTCAGTCATATATTTGCTTAATTTTTCCTCTTTGTGGGAATGTGTGGAGAGAAGGGTATCTTCGACCGTAGTAGGAATAATTTATTTTCATTTATTTGATCTTTTCCGTATAGACACTTTTCAAACTTTTCGAACTTTGTTCGATTTATTGCATTAAATATTCCTGGAGTATGTGATACCGAAGAATGCTGTTTTGTTTTTTCAGCATATTTCTTAATTTTATGCTTCTTCAGTCAATTTATTTGGTATTATGGACAAGTAGTATAAATCACGCTAGAGTTTAAAACTAAGTTTCCTGTAAACATGATTTTTCTTAATTCAGAAAATAATAACTGCATTCACCACTAGGGTTATTAGCAACATAAATAAAATAACAATAAGCTGGCATTATAACAATGATCTACAATCACACTACATACCTATAGTATTCGGAATTCAGAGTTTGTTGACTAAACCTATTCTAATTTACAGTACACACCTAGAGTTGTCTTTAAATCAGCACTTACACTGTACGTCTGTCGTTGTTCCCCGAACCTTGGACACTCCACCATGAAATGTTTAATTGTCATTGGCACATGACACATCGCATATATTTTCTTTTTCCCCTTTCAGCAAGTGTTAATGTGTATACTTTGTATGTCCAGTACGCAAACGATGAGTGATTATTATTTGATGTTTTCGTTGGGTAGGGATGTTTTTCCATGGCTTGATGCATCTTCAATTTCCTTCAGTTTCATTACAGACTCGTCCACGCAGATGTTCAGTAGTTTGTTACCACATGTTTCATATATTTATTCAAATCAGTATGCGACACTCCTTCTTGCTATTGAATATTTGATTTATTGATGGTTTCACGTGCAATTTCGTTAACCCGTTCATTTCCAGAGATCCCGACATGTGACGATAAAATTAAAGAATTCTTCTTTATCGAAGGCGTATTTGATTGCTTGAAGAATTGCAAAAAGCTCGCCACTATAAACGCTGCATTGTGGGGATAGTTCGAAGTATAGAAATATATTAAATACGAGTATATAATATTTATATTTCTATGGTTTGAAGCCACTCGATGTATTCGGGCTCAAGAAAGCTGATGCTACTCCATCATTTGATTTGGAAGCGTCTGTGTAGATGTGAGTGTAGTCTTCGTATTTGCTAAGTAATGAGAAAAAGTGATTGTGAAGTAGACCAGGGATGGTTTCAGTTTTATTGAAATTTGAGTACAAGTTACATGGTGGTAAGTCGATAAGCCAATATAACACCAGGTCGTCAGCATAAAGGCTAGCTTCCACAGGGTGTTTGATATTCTTGACAGCTTCATTTATCGCTATTGGGAAAGGGGCGACGCTCAAAACCGAACCTTGGGGAGTACCATTCTCTTGCAGTCTTCTCCCGGAAAGTGTTCCATTCACTTCAACTCTAATGAATGTTTCTCCCATGAAGTTTTCAAAAAATATTAGAAGATTGCTATTTATACCCTTGGAACTCAGGTTTCTTAGAATATTATATCTCCAGGTCATGTTATAAGCTTTACTAATATCGAAGAAGATTGCTATTGTGTTTTGTTTGTTGGCATATCCTTCGTAAATATACGATTCCAAGTTAACCAGTTTATTTCATGTTGACATACACTATCTGACCCACTTTGTTTTGGTGTCAACCGGTTCTTCTCCAGGAACCAATTGAGTCAATTATTGACAGTTTTTTCCATTAACTCACAAATTGTACAGGTCAAAGATATTGGTCTGTATGATTGTGTATCTGTCTTCGGTTTACCATGCTTCATTAGCGGTACGAAGGTTGCCTCTAACTAATTTTCAGGAATGACCCCTTCTGTCCAGATCTTGTTGAATATTTTCAAGAGAACATGTTTAGCTATATCTGGCAAGTTTCGAAGGAGAATCAACGGAATATCATCCGGTCCTGGGCTAGTGGTTTTGAAAGAGACCAGACCTTCATGGAATTCTTCATAAGTAATGGGTACATTCATAGGGTTGGTTTCATCTTGGATAGAATCAATTCCTTCTGATTCTTTGTCAATTTTGTAGTGCAGAAACTCGGCTATATAGTTGGAGCTATTTGAGCTCTTTTCATAGATGTCTGAAAATATTTAGGATATATTTAGGACGACGACAATATATCGATTTGAAATAAAGAAAAATCGTGTCACCGTTTTAATTTGAAGTAATTTACAGAAATCAAAATCAGAAACTAACAACGTGAACACTGAAGGGAAAAATTAAGGAACTTTAATTTTAATTCGTTACAGTTGAAGGTTTGAATATTAAAGGTACAATTTTCGAATAGAACGCGAGGACCTGTCTTTGTTGACACCTCGATATTGGTAGTTGTAGCTATCACATTGTTTATGAAGTTAAACTTGTTTGTTCTCTTACATTCGAGACTAGTTTCTTCCATATTTCCTCTTATTCTGTTCACAACTTCCTCGTGAAGCTTAGGCTTTATTGTAAGGTATGGAACAATAGAATCAGAATTAACATGACCAGTAATTTTGATAAGTTGCTGATCTGAAATACCTGCGTTTGCAAGCTGTGTAACTGCGGTAGATCGGTGACCATGATTGGTGATTTTCCTTGGCTTTGTATCAAGCCCAATTTGTTCTGCAGTATTCTTAGTCTATTTGGACAACTCATCCCCACAGGAGTATTTTCACCTACCTTCAGAATCGGCTAATTTCCAAATGGGATTTGGTATAATGAACAGTCTGTTTCAATATGCGGCGGACGTTTCTCCATCTGCTGTCTGAATTTCATTGGGAGTCAGCCATTTATTATTAGCACAACTTCTTGCACCCCCTTGGTTAGTCTTCGTAAATACTAGATTGAAAACTATTTTTCTTGTTGAAAATTTTTTTTTGTTTTGATTGTTTGAAATTATTTTTTCCGTTAACCAGCTGTCATCCCCCTACGTACGACAGCCCTCAGAAGTTGAAACTTGTGCGAGCTAAGGATTAACGAGGTCTTACCTTTTAACGTACGATTCCTAGCCGTAATTTTCAAGTTCTTCCTGAAAATACGATACTAAATCATTCGCTGCTTCGTTGCCTCTCCAAGCAAGTTTGGTAGCAACAATGTTGAAAAACTTCGTCTGCAATCCTGCAGGTGAATCTTCGCCCCAACATTTTTGAAGAGATGATAGTTCCTCTTTAGTAAAAGCAGCAACGCTTCGATTACGTTCCTCCGGTCTCTTTTGCAACTGCTTCCTTTTGTGTGTCTCTTGCACCTTTATATTGTAGGTCACTAAATGGGTTGAATTTTTTTCCATAGCTTCTCAAACAACTCTCTTGTAGTCCCTTGGCAACAGTATCCAATTTCCACATATTACAAGCATTATCTTTCAAAATATCAGCCAGCTCCAAAATTGTGGTATTTGCATTGATGTCATAACCCCTGTTTGTGCAAAAATTATTGAATTGCCTGTTAATTGATGCTTTACTTCTAGCCGTATTCAAATGAATACTCTTTTCTACTGCCTCATCTATGATACCAATGGACATTTGTCCCCAACGATCGCTCATATTGATAAATAAAGATAAATAGCCAAAACACATAAATATGACGTTTATAATTTAAATCATAATTTTTACTTGACAGTTAGTAAAACAAGAACTAAGCAGGTTTATCACCGTGAAAATACAGAGACAAGTAAAATTTTTATTGTAATTCCGATTCTATTGGCTGAATTTGAAAAATTTTAAATTCACTGATTGGTTGTTGAGCAAGGAGATGTATTGTCAGTAATATCGGCAGCAATTGCATAAAATATTTTTAAATTATATTTTGAGTGAGAATTGTTTTAATTTGCTTAAGAAAAAAGAACAATATGTGGACAAAGGTACGCACACGTGTTGTGCCTTTGCACAGGTAATAATTTTTCGATCCTAAATTCGTTTTAATGGTCATTTGGCTGCTCCCCTACAAGAAATCCTTAGAAGTCTTCAGCTAGGAGCTAGGAATGACGAAGTCCTACTTTTCAACGTGCCAAGCACGGTGCGATCCCAAACTAACAGTTAACTATAATCTTATATAATATTTTGTAAATGTATACGTTCGTCGAATAAAATCCAAAAAGATAAGGAATTTTATTAAAGATAACTCGACTGGGAAAAAATTAACTTTTTAGTGTTGGATTGGAATTGGATAATATTTTTGACACTGTAGCATCTGGTGGGAATGCAATGCACTGAATACAGAAGCTCTAAAAAAAGCTGGTAGATTGCATCACAAGCAAGGGTGGTCAGAGGTACAAGAGGGCAAAAGTACCTACAACATCTTCCTCTACCTACCTAGATCCCAGCGTTCATAACAACAATCGTTGAGCAATTCGAATTACAGATCAATTCAGCTACTATGTCGTACCTACGAGTCAATTCCATGCTTTATTGAGTGATCATTATAACCGATCTGAAAATATTGCCTCCAAAACCTATTAGCTGAGTTAGTGGATTAAAGTCAAAATCGACCTCGGACACTTTCACCTAAACAACTGGAAAAGTGATTATCCTCTCAGGCATGAATTACGAAATATAAAGAGCAAACAACCGACTGAATCTATTATCAATACCGCAATCACGCGTGATACTTTCCAACATTTCCTGGAATATATCGACCAGTTGTAGAGAACTCGCGGGTAATTATGAAATATTTCCTGAATAATTTATAAGCATGTATGGTTGTTTTACTTATATTTACGATAATGTTTTAACGCATACAAGTTAGTAAGTACTCGTTCGTGACGAATAGCAGGAAATTTTGAATCTCTTCAAATTGGGAAAGATGGTTTTTCGACTTAGTAGGACGACGTGTATTGCCGACATTATTAGGAAAACTTATCGCAATACACGTCGGCATACTAACCCAAAAAAAAATATTTTTTGATTCTCTGTTCGGTCTGATCGGTCTCACTAAACAGTAACTATGTTAAGAATACTATGCTGCACAGACCTCACAGCAAAAAGATCTGAATAATGGTGATGCCCGTTGAGGAAGAAAATCATAAACCAGCTACCAGTTTCTGTAGCGTTGAAATATTAAACAGAGTCAATATTAACAACCAAGTTGTTTCTTAGAATGTACCATTCAAAAAAGTAGGTCAATCGAACACAGCCATCAGGAAGATGATACGCAACCGTAAACACATATTTCGGGCTCATTGGTCCTCATGAAGAGGTGTTAATCGTCTTTACACTACGTCTAAGATTTCTTGCCAACGCGGAGAGTGTTTGGAACAGGAAGACTTTCACTTGATTTGGTTCAAGCTGGCTAATACCAAACACACCAAATTCCTCGGCTGCCTCACTTATTCCTAATAAATCGTCATATAGGTATAGTCTAGTTCCTAAATTGTAAATAGTAACTCATCGTACATTTTCTGGTTTTTACGGGATTTGAAAGTGCGGAGGGGATGTACGAAATTGGCAAAGTAAAACTTGATTTGAAGCCAAAGTACCTAGCTTATTTCTGTTCTATTTTTTTTACCTGCTTCATATGAATACAACCGATGAGTCACTATCTACAATTTAGGAACTGGACTAAAGTGACCTCTTCAAATTTTAATGATGCCTCTTGAGACACCCTGTTGTTTTTTTCTCTTAAATGATGTGTTGGTACACCCGGTATAGCATTTGACAAGCAGCCGCCATATTTTTTTCTCCTAAATGTTGCGTTTTGAGACACCCCGTTGTTTTTTCTTTCAAATGATACATCTCTAACCTCAAAGCTTAATTTTATGATGAAGAAATAACTGGTGCCTCTCAACTGCAACTTGTAACGCTGCCGCGCCACCAACGCCATCTAGCGGTGATTGTTTTAGAAAACAGGTTACAGAATCTGTCTTTTCAAGGACTAGTAATAAATTAGTTCTTTTCTGAACTACCTACATAATGGGACGAATGATGTTTGAAAAAACGAAACAACGCTTTTTTTTTGAAAACGCAGCGTTTTGAAAGTCTGATGTAATTTCTTCTCTCTGTATAGGCTAGTAGTTGTTTCAAAGAATCTCCACCCCATACCCCCAATAATGAGTTTTTTCTTCGGCTCCCATTTTCCACCTAACATATTTGATAAATGACAAAAGCAACCACCTGGTATGCTAAATTTGACAAGCATGTTTTTTTTCCAAACGCTATATTTTGACAGACATCCTGTTGTTTTTCCTTTTCAAACACGTTAATGAGACACCCTGTGTACATTAAGAACCGCCATGTGTTTTTTTCCTACTTTTCGAAACATCATTATTATTATTATCACACTTTAAAACTCCGAATATTCCATCTACAATCATTATTGTTCGTGCTCCACTCTCCATCCTCTCCCTTCTAGGCATATACAAATACCCCACATTTTTACATCAACTTGTATGAAATCACTGTTATTAGTTGTGGGAGAACGGTTTTAGTGTTTCTCATAATGCATTTTTCACTCAAAAAGTATCACTTCACTTTCTTGCTACATAAATAACTATTATGTACTTAGCATCTGTTGATTTCAGTTCACGAGCAATATTACTCTATATCTCATCTTTCAGGTCCGATTTTATTTAGCCTGTATCCCTTGTATCGCTCGGTAGCGAGGCGGTTAGATGCCGGCCTTCTAAACTTCCGCTTGCATTTTGGCCAAGTTCGAATCCTGGAAAACGAGAAAATTTTTCTTAATTTCATAGGAGTCGATAGGCAATGTAAGTTGTCTAGATGCCAATCCCGATGTCTGGAGCTTGCTTATAGGTTTTCCGGGTTTTCCAACAGCTAAAAAACTGAATACGCCACCAAAAATCAGTAAGTTGCCCCGGAGCGTCAGGGCAAATAATAATAATAGCCGTTCTCTACCCGCACAGGCTATGCCTTTGTGTACACTCTATGGGTGTTTATGTTTTCTCACGGTTTGGCTGGGCGCATATTGAGACACGTTACGCAGCCCATGCAGCACAGCGCAGGGCACAATTTTCTATTCTACGTTTGTTCATATACATGCGCATTTTGAGACACAGCGCAGGGCAACACACGAATGTGCCGAAACAAGCGTGTGCCGCGTACTAGTCGAGACAGAATTTCGTGTGCGTGCGTTCGTCAAATATGGAGGAAAGTAATTGAAGCCGTAAGAAAACATAAAATTTTGTATGATACAAGAGATCTAGGCTATATGAATTCTAGACTGAAAGATGAACTATGAAATAATATTGCTCGTGAACTGCAATTAGCAGACGATAAGTACATAATAGTATATATGTAACGAGTGAGTAGAGTGATACTTTGTGAGTGGGAAATGTTGACAATTCCTACGAGTGAAAAAAAAAAAACACTTTACCCACGAGTTTTATACAGTTATTTTTGCAACTGTCAGATTTCATTTGCAAATATAAAATGAATTTGGCATATTGTGAAGCTACGAATGCCCTTTTCTTTGAGCTGTTTTCATAAAAACCATTTGCACTATCCACGATTTTCTCTGTTCACTCTTCGTTACTTTCAATTTATAAACCACAAAAAAAGTGGACTTTTTTGAGATTTTTTTAAAAAAAAGTAATAGGTATATTTATGCTCATTTAGAAAGGAAACAGAATATGTCCGATTAAAAAAAGGAGACAAAGTTGAGTTGAACATTAATTTGAAATTCACGATCAATGAATAAATATTTGAGAAAGGTATGATGTCTTTATAGCACAACAGAAAGAGTGATTCGTAATATCAGTTTTGAATGTTAAATATGGAAAATATCGAACAACATAATATTGGTTGGATGAGAAGCTTCGTCGTTATGTTCTAGTACTTAAACAGCCAATGGGAAATACTAAAAACTTTCTTCTAGCGATGCTTTCTTCTTGTATTTTGTAGTAGGTTGTGAACCTGATCAAACTGCTCTCTATTTAATCGCAACACTGTTTCGCAATATGCGCTCATTATCAATTTGTCATGTGCTGCATGCACTGCGCTGTGTTGCATGGGCTGCGTCGCGTGTGTCCCAATGTGCGCCTTGCCTTTCAATCAGTTCTTCCTCCATATTTCTTGAACGCGCGCACACGAAATTCTGTCTCGACTACTACGCGGTACACGCTTGTTTCGGCATATTCATGTGTTGCCCTGCGCTGTGTCTCAATATGCGCATGTACATGAACACCCGTAAAGTAGAAAACCGTGCCCTGCGCTGTGTTGCATGGGCTGCGTCACGTGTGTCTCAATATGCGCCCGGCCTAAACCGCTGGTTCAAACCTCCGCAGAAATTGTTTTTTCTTTCAAATTCAATTAACTATTTCAAAATATTCAAACTGTTGGCAAAACGTTATCAATCTATGCATTGTTTATAGAGAAAGAAGATAGTCAGTGCCTGTGGAAATCGCATTTGATACAATCGCGCGGTACATCTAGCCCGATAGCGACGAACCTAGACAGAAAATACACCCATACCAATTTGCTGTAGGTTATCGGGCTAGATGTCTCGCGCGATTGTATCAAACTATTATGGGTGGCCGGTAGCTTAGCGGTCTAATGCACAGGCCGTTCGAAACTCCAGCATAGCGATAGTCGGTTCGAGCCCGATGTAGGTACAAGAGATTTTTTTCTCAAATACTTCATCAGTAAGTCGCCCCGGATCGCCACGGCAAATAATAATAATAGCCGTCCTTCACCCGCACAGGCTATGCCTTTGGGTACACTCAACGAGTGTTTATGAGGGAGTATTATTATTATTATTATTATTATTATCAAACGCTATTTCCACAGGCAGTGACTAATTGACTAATTGAGGCTAAGTGCATTGAAAAGAGAAACACTTTGAATGGTACAGCTAAGAGGTTGATCAGATAAAAACAGAAGAATAATTTCTTGAAAGTCACCAACATTGTTAATAACTCTTCTTCTCGATGATGCAGAACTACAGCTTCTGAATAAGAGTCTGAAATTTGGTATGAGTCTTCCTGAACGGGATCTGGAGGAAGTGGTAGTAACTATTGAAAGTGTCATTCAGAACTTGCCCGAAACCTCTAAGGGTTTCGGTAGAGAAGTATGCAATAATAAAATTTCGAAAAATATTAGTAAAGTGAAAAATAGTAGCAGGTCGAACAAAAAAAAATCATCGAAAGACTGAAGGAGAAAGACGTTTCCCATCTGAAAGCAGATGAAGGCAATAAAGTGGTGATTCTTGATAAATCCGAGTATCAAGAAATTGTAGAAAACGTCACTGAAACCGGTCCATACAAACAGTTGAACAGAAATCCACTGCCCAAGATGGAAGCCACCCTAAACGACTACAAGAGTTTGGTCATATCGAAGTGGAAGAGAACACTACAATTGGAATGTACCAAAAATATACGGTCTTTCCCAGATTAACAAAACTGGGAAGTCTGGTGCTAGCTTGAAGTGCGCATCGACCACCCGGGATGGTACTGTAGGTTTTCCGGGTTTTCCTACAGCTGCAAAGTGAATACACCACCGGAAACATCAGTCGCCCCGGAGCGCCACGGCAAATAATAATAATAGCCGTCCTCTACCCACACAGGCTATGCCTTTGGGTACACTTTATGAGTGTTTATGAGGGAGTATTATTATTATTATTATTATTATTATTATAGTTTCGTTGATAGAGTCCCCCACATAAAAAATAGCAATATAATAATATATAACGATGGTTAAAGTGCAAAACCTCATAAGTCGATTTTCATAACTTTTACAGGAGGAGCAAAAAACAATTGAAGTCATCAATTGAGAAATTTGAGAAGGTTTTAAGAGGTTTTGATAAATGACGCCACAAGTCCCTAAAATTAATAATGAACTTACGAACTTTTGCAGGTTTAAAGATTATGAATATAATATTTGCCGCATAAAAGGTTAAATGGGAAAAAATCGACATACGAGGTTTTGCACTTTAACCATCGATAATATTGGTGTGTTCCTCACAGACGTTAAACTCCGTAGAGTCGATAGATATCTTCAGATTTAGTAGTTTGATTTAACTGTAATAATAATTATAATAGGGCAGCAATACGCGAATAAATTGAATGAATTTGGAGCAGTAACAAACTCACCTTTTTTCCTGATTCATGTTCACACGGGCTACTCGATGTGTGTGTATATTTCGTGTTCTTCGTGCATGCATGCAGGACCACAATGTGAAGCATAACACTTCTTGTTTTTAAACCAACAGGTTTTCGGTTCATCTAGTGCAAAAATTGGTATAACACACAATATATGTATATATCGACGCAGTACTTGTCATGGAATGCCAGACTATGTCCGTTAACCAGCTGTCGTCGTTCGAGAACTTTAGAGAAACCCGTGAAGATTGTTGTCTACTTTCAACGCGAAATATAATACAATAATATACTATGACGATACATGCATCAAAACCGTGCAAATACTCATTTCCATTTATTTCACAGAAACAAAATCAGTGATACGTTAATGCGGATGGCTGGTTTACCTAACGGATATTTCAATAGAGACCTTGACAGTTTCGGCTCTACCTCAGCTGGTACAATTATTAAGAAAACTGTTGAGCGTCACTTCTTAGAGAGCAGCCAGATGATGAAAACTTTTTTATAGTCTAATTATTGAACGAACGGCCTTAGTCTTCTGAATGAACTTTGTTAATAACGTATTCTGATATACACAGATCTAGTAAAATATTATCGGAATATTGTAGCGAATAGGGGCGGTAGGAAAGCTTTAAGCTTGGGACGTAGTAAGGAAGAGAAACAGGTAAAACTACTCAACGAAACAAGTCACCGATTCTCTATATTCCAACAGGCACCTATATTCCAATAGACGAAATACCCAGGGCATAACAAAGCCCTATAAAAATTTATGTGACCAACAGGGACAAGTCAACATGTAATGAAAAATGTACTATATATAGTTCGATTATTTTATCTTTACCCGTGCGTCATCAATATAATGCATATGAAATGAGTCGAGACGTTTGTCAAAATGACATCTAAATGTAGAATGCCGTGGCTAATATCCCGATAAAATTAAAACGTGTAGGTAATAAGATAGGATAATGAATTACTCAATTAACTGAATTAACATTTTCAAATTCATGGAAATGGCGAACCACCAGACAAAGAGAGTTTTTTTTTAGTTCCAACAGAATACCTTGTGACACACTCATGGGTACACCCCCCTTTTCTCCTTACCTTTTTTCCTTTATTTTCCAAATATGTCAAAAAGTGCCGCCCAGTGAGCATATTTAATGTTCCAAATTTCAAAAACAGAGGCGAAAAGGAATGAATCTGTTTAAAATTGTTTTTTCCGTTAACCAGCTGTCGTCCCCTTACGAACGGCAGCCCTCACTAGTCGAAACATGTGCTATCCAAGGATTAACGAGGTCTTACCTTTTAACGTGCGATTCCTAGCACAGGGTGTATTCCAATTATCACGAATCCAGTGACACCAGGTTTGATAGGATAATGAAACATGGAGGCAGATATATGTTCATGCAATTTCCTCATTTGCCCAGTGAGTTTACTAGAAACTTTTGACCTCCCTACTGTTTTCTAATTTCAGTCACACTCAGATGAGGAAGTTGTTTTATCCATTCATACCTCCGCAGCCGTTTGACACAAATCCATCAAATCCTAATTTTATCCACATTAATGCAATTTCTGTAGGTAATAGTTAACGAAAAAAAATGTTCAAAAACTTAGGTTGGAGTACAATATTTCCAAAACCTTTGCATACGTTGATAACAAAAATGAGTTTCCATTCAAACATGACTAAAACTCAGAAAAGGAATCTTCCAGACTTGGGTATTCAAACTTTTTCGATTACCTATGCGTGCATGGATGCAAAGACACACTGTTATGATAAATAAATGCATATCTAAGAAGTTTAAATACACCAGTTGAAATATATTTGGTAATGAAATACTCAACACATGATTAACAAAAAATGTATTCCTACATTTATTTATGTATTGCAAGCATGAAAAACTATGTCCAGTTATGCAAGGAAAAACAAAATTACTATATTTAATCACTTTCATATTCAGAACTGTCCCCAATGTTCATAATAATGAGTTTAATAGCCATATCACAAAGGAGCTTTTCTCGTTCGTACCATTTTTCAATGAGTGATTCAGTGTGTGTTGATGAAATGGGTTTATTTTCGTTTATTTTGATGTAGGTACACCGTTTTTCGAGATATTTTAAGTGCATCTCTAAAATACAGTAAAGAAAAGTTATGACACTGCTTTTTTGGTTTGAATTGTTACCTCATGAACAGATGAAAGTGGTGAAAAAGGTCCACCTCCTTTTCAACACAAATTCTTGTGCTCGTGAATTAGTTACAAGTATAATCTAAAAAAGAGTTCAAATATATTATGCATGTTATTACCTGTATTTATAGAATTAGGTAATGTTTTTTCTCCCATTAGGATTTTCACACTATGAATAACTGAATATCCTGGCAGTACGGGATTATAGTCACAAATGTTAATTGTGAGGTTAGAAATTTTAAAGAGTATTTGTGAATAAAACACATTGTATTGTACTTACTTTGGAAGTAATAATTTCAAGAGACGTTTTGCTTAAAAAAAACAGTTTTTATAATATATTCGACTGCAAAACAAAGTATAACTGGCGACAAACAATACCCCAATGACAGAAAACAATGACGCAATTGATGGTTTAGTGGAAATGTAAAACACTGTCGGTTTTATGGCTATCTCTTTCCACTGTTTTGAGTTTTAATCGATCATCACAGTACCATAATTCTTAGCTTAGAAGACAAATGTTAATAAATTTTGATTCACTCATAGCGGTTGATAAAAAGAGATGTTCGATAGAGGTTGTGTGATTGATGACGCATGGGTAAAGATAAAATAATCAAACTGTACAGTAGTTCTTACCAAATGAACAATTCTGAGAAGGGTTCGTCAAACGGACTTTGCCGCTGTGAACCCGCGCTAGGTTCGACTGTCTCTCAAACCCGCACTGGGTTCGACTGTTCTACAAACCTGCTCTAGGTTCGACTGTGTCGCAAATCTGCTCTGGATTCGACTTTGCCGCAAACCCGCTCTGGGTTCGACAAAGCATTTCTTATTTTCTCGTGCGAATGACACGTCGTGTTCTTGTTATCATATCGGCCGAGTTCGATGTGTTCCTGACATTGAACTAGTTCAACTAATAACAACTTATAAAATATGAATTATGACATAGGATTTTGATATCTATCAAATGAATTGATTGTTGAATTAGCGCCATTCTTGACAATATAACGTTCTCAATACGTTTGGTTGTTATCTTGTGTAGCCTGTCGACCAGTACAAAATATAACATGAACACGCAATGGAGATTGTTTCTGCAAACTTGAGCACAATTCAATGTGCCAAATACTCTAAATTTGTTGTAATTATTTATTCTACTGAAATATAACATCTGTTTTATATTATGTATTATGACAAATTGAAAATTTAACCATTAAGACCGATCATTTTTTCTCTGCCAGTATGTAGGAACAAAAATATACATGGAAAGGCACACCCCTTTGTCGACCTGTTGATACGAAGAATTTCTGACGTTATATGTAATAAGTATGCAGCGACAAGGAACTGATCAATACCCGTTTCACTTGTACACTTTGACCCCTTTTTCACTTTGAACTCTCCGTTTTCTGTGTACTTAAATGGAGACGGTTCAAAGTGGTGTATTCAATTATCATTGAGACCATGTGAGGAAGGGTCGCTTTGTGAAAAAGGTGTATTATATAAAGTCTGCGCTTTTCAACAATCGATTGATTTTTTTACCAAACCTCCTTTATGCATGTCCATACCAATCAGAATGATACTTCCTGACTTCTGATTGCCTTAAGTACGACCTGACTTCGTAACATTATGTAGTTCTGTCTGGGATGGTTACAGCATATGATTTTTCTTAGTTCCACTAACTTTCTCCACTAATAGAGGAATTTGGAGCCTTATCAACGAACGCCCAGGAAAAATACACTGTAATTCCGAACGTTTGCTGCAAATTGGACTCGGGATTCATTGGGAAAACAATCCCACAACATCACTACCGTTGACAGTCATATGCCTGAGGATTATCTTTCTCCAACATACTATCAGACACATTTTACTGGGTCGAACCATCGGTGAAGGTAGTGGATCTGACGGAATTCCATTGGCAAGTCACCAGTTTTTGCCATACCATTACAAATGTTGTCGATAAATACACTAAAATGAACTCAGGCTAGATTTGCATTGAAAAATTTGTATATATTTGTTCATAAAAATCTCACAGAAAAATCGTTCAAGCTCTTAATGGAAGCTAAGAAAAATTTTGGTTGACAAGCTGCATGGTCCAAAAACGGAAGAATTTTTGCGAAAGTTAAAAACAATGTAAAACTGATGAAAGATGAGGCCGATAGTTTCGCTCTAGTAGTAGATAAATAAATGTGTTCTTTTTTTTCTTTCATGTTTTGTTTTCCGTTTATTTCGATATTTATTTCTTTCAGAAGTACAGGATGTTTAGGTTGAATTACACTCGTTTATATTATAATATTTCACTAATCCCAAATGAAAATTATTTCATAAATCACTAATTACTTCAATCATGATAGTTTATTCATAATACAATGAATTCTTATTATAACTAATTATTGAAATGTTTCTTTAGGAATTACGAAAATATCACTTGTTAGTATTCTTTTTATGATATTCAGTTGAATTGGGAGCTCATAATATAAGGACGATATCTTTGTGATACCCGAATTTAGTGTGTAATACCTAAATTATATTAGGAATATCCATGCCAATGAAGTCCTTCATTTCTATGCTCGATATTACCATCAGCAATACCTTTCATGGGAAACCCATATGAGTCCAAAAGTACCTTGTTTCGTTTCAAGAGATATTTCATTTCCCCTCAACCGATTATTGTTTATAAGGCATATATCCCAATTGTCCTGAAATACTGTTCTTATATATGGAGTTTAGCCCCTAAACACACTCTGAAACTTCTCAACTCAATTGCTGGGTTGTGATTTTCAAGAGTATCGAAGAAAACAGCCAATGTCATTCAGTGAATTTCACTGAACAATAATACAAAATAAATTCGTATTGCGATTTGAACTCATAATCCCATCATCAACCTTAGCAATATGTCAGAACTCAATTATTACTTATATATCGGCAAAATACTATCTACTACCTACCTACCATAAGGACGCTTTCGGAGAAAGATGATGTTTGCTGTTTAGCGTGTCAATCCACAAAATATTTGGAGGCTGAATCATATTTTTTTCGTGATACCTAATACTGGTGAGAACATTTAATGAGAGTCTTGGTATTTCAGTAATATCAGGTGGTGAGACAGAAATGAGAAGAAATTTAATGGGGACATGAGAATTTATTCAAACACATTAACCGCACACTACGCCATCTCTGAGAGAATAGATCAACGGGCGTTTCGCTACGCTATAACCTCTCCAATTTCTGAAAATGTTCGGTTCTTTACTTTTTTGCCATTAGCATTTATTCGTCTGATGATTTTCGACATGCTAATTTTATGTCTTGTGGTATACTGATTCGACGATTTTAATTCCTTTGACTTTCGAATATTACGCTTTGCAGACTTGAAATATTCTGTTATTATATTTTATCATTTCATATTAGATATTGCTTCTGTAATTTGTTTATTCTCATTTTATGGTATTACAGATATACCGTCTGGTGATTTTTCTTTGGTTCTTCAAAAGTCTGGTGTGATCATTTCTGATTCTGGGATAATTCGTTTTTGATGAAAATTGGTTATTGTAAAGTTATGTTTAATTTCTTTCCCATTTCTGTAGAATTATTTCCAATCTAGTTCAATTCTCCATAAAATCGTTACTGAACTCGATAGTTTTAAATCATAGACCATTTCAGATCTATATTCTACCGTTTAAAGATAGAGCGTCATCCGATCATTTTCAAAGCATTTATGTAGACATGTTGCTGAATGATTATGCTCTACAAGATGCTCTTCCTGAGAGAACAAGTTGAATACATTCCCCTGTTTCATCATACGATGAACATAGACATGTAACGATAACCATCGAATTTCATGACGTAAAATATTATGGCCCTCTGAATCTGAAAATTGTAGGAATTCTTTAAATTGTCTTCGACGATTGAAATTGTGACTGAAATAACCATATACTTCTTTGACAATTTGATCTGAATTTCTAGATAGTTCTTTACAAGCGCAGCTTACTGCTGAAAAAAATGAATGACATACACACTTCACAAAAATACAATTTGGATTCACAGCCTTGATTTCAGAAACAGCACCATTTCCTCTTCCATGCATGACATCTGTTGTGTCTGCTGCAATGTTAAATTAAAATAAAAATTGTTAAAATTGTTATTTCCGTCAACCAGCTGCACACCCTTAAGAATACAACCCTCAAAAGTCTTCCAAAGACTTGTCCGAGCTAGGGAAGACCCAGCCCTTACCTTTTAATGAGTGATGCCATGCACGAGACCGATGACCATGCTGAGAATCGAACCCATGGCCCTTAGGATAAGGGACAAGCGCTCTACCATCACGACCATCACGGCGATGATATTCAAATATAATTCATTCTAACTTCTACAAAGAGTGTCGTAAATAATACCTACCTATCAGCAGTCTCCACTGAAAGTATACCAGGACAATAAAAACTATGTTTTGATTTCATTATTTTTGGTACTATAGAATACTATTGCTACAGCTAGCAACTTACCTGTTGACTGTTGATACATCTGTATTTTCATCTTTAGGGTGGCCGGTAGCTCAACGGTTAAGGTCTTTAGCTGTGGAACTTTTGGCTCGCATCGAATACAGATTCAAGGCCTCGGTACGCGAGAATTGTTTTTCTCAAGTACCACGATTTCAGGCGGCCAAATGCATTGTTTTGAAGCAAGTGTGATGTCAGTTGTCTGGATGCCACCCCGTCTGGTGCTTGCTTGGAGTGTGCACCGACCACCCGGGGTGGTGCTGTAGATTTTCCGAGTTTTCAGATGACGACTACTTCTTATATCTATCAACAATAATTGTTTTTGAAACGATGTAGCCATAACATCTTCTGGCGCTCTACGTAACCAACATTGAGAGTTAAGTAGTATGAATCTGTTTATGATCTGTTGGTTGAACTGATAGTGAAACTAAAGTGTAAATTCTGAACAATGAAACGTAACAGCTATCATTCAATTTCGAAGTGAAATAGTAAAATGTATTGAACTGAGACGTGAAATACTGAAATATACTGAAATACTAAAAGGACCCCGCACGAAAACATATGGGAAATTGGCTATTGCTCGAATTGGCTGAAATTGTGTTATGTTGTAGTAGCATGGGTCGTGAGAGAAATGTGTTAGTTAAAATGATTTAGTATGTGTCGATTCTGAAATATAAGCGGCTGAAATTCGTAAAAACATCGTAGTTGGGTGGGATTGACATAGAAAAAAAATGTTTTGTTGGTCGAAATAAGACAAATTCAGGAAAAGATGTATTTATCGAAAATCATTCACATGGCCAATTATTATCTTATCAATGATAGTACATAGGGATATTCAAAAATATCGTTTTTTGACATTTTTTTTCTAACACTATTCCAGAACAAACAAGTCATATTTTGGTAGGGAATCACAGTTTCAGTCTATTCTAGTCGATTGAAATATATTTTGTTCCCTGAAAACTCTCCCTGCTTGAAATATGCATTTTAAAAATTTTGGAAATTACCTCTATAATGAAAACAATTGCCAGATCGTTTTTGACTAAAAAGAAATAATTCGTTGGTACTGTTGATTGAACAGGAGATGAAGTAGGTACCTTTGTGGTGAATTCAGTTGTTCAATATTACCTTTCATTTAGAAATAGGGTGCGTACAAATTTTTGTTCATTCGTAAAGTTCTTGTTGAATATCTCAAAAACTGTTTGGTTTATTTTGACGTAATTTCACTCGTACCATTGTGAAAATGTCGACTGCTATCTATGGAATTTTTTTCAACTTTGTATGTTGCGTTTCTTATATATGCAATTTTGACGATTACGGAATTACGATATGTGTGGTTGTTACTATCGATTGAACAAAACTTTAGGGGATCTTCTGATAAATAGAATTCTATAAAATAACTTTTGGAAATCAATTGTTTGATACTTTATACAACCCAAACTAGACTCAACAATAAGATTGAACTCAACATTAAACGCAAACTCGAGAACAAATTATGAATAATGAATCTGAAGTTTTTTTATCAGTTCTTATCTGAAAGGGTTTGTTTCAATGGAACATAATAATATATGGTATATTAAAATGTCATATATCTGGTATAACATACAATTTGATAGGCTCGTTGTTCGGAGTAATTTTTTTCCTGTGTCTGCATATTCAAACAATTTTTCCTCTGTCTGCTTTATTCGAGTCGAGCGTTTTACTCGATCTTTAGTATTAACATGGAAAATATAACATGTTTTGAAACACCCTTTCAAATTGAACTATTCAACATCTTCAAGCCCCAAATTCTGTAAATGAGCGTTGCAAAATGATATTCACTAATGAAAATTATTAGTTGATTAGACGAATTCGAAGGACCACTGGTTAATCTGTTTAACATTATTATTTTTTATAGGCGATGCGTGTCACCCGTACGAACCATTCAAGTGTCCTGGGGATGGAAATTGCATCTCCATCCAATATTTATGCGATGGAGCTCCCGACTGTCCGGACGGATATGACGAGGATTCACGATTATGTACAGCCGCCAAAAGGCCACCCGTCGAAGAAACAGGAAGCTTTCTCAAATCCCTTTTAGCAAGTCACGGACCAAACTATCTAGAAAAGTTATTCGGAAGCAAAGCCAGGGATGCTCTCAAACCTCTTGGAGGAGTTGACAAAGTTGCAATCGCATTATCAGGTAGGAACTTAACATTTAAGTTGGAATAAACGTACAGATCACTTGGGAATCTTTGGAATAGGGACGAATAATATTAGTATGGCAATTCTGCAAGTTCAATGATAGGGAAACATTAACTCAGCAAGTTAAAATGATTAGACAGATGATATTAGAATGGCAGTTTCTGTTTAAAAAAAAATCAAATAAACTACTCAACACTAATTTCGTCGCACCCCAAAATTTTGTCCCTATTAAAATCTGAATAACTTTTTTCTGCATTGGACAATTCTGTTCACACTGTTCACTAGCCCAGTCTTTCAGCTATAATCTCGCCATTCTTCAAAACATAAGGATCTTCGCATAAAATTGCTACAGGGTATTATCTGAAACTGTGCATAATTTCTGAATTTTCAAAAGGATCCCAAATGAAGATTTTTTTTTTTTTCAAATTTGACAAAAGTGGCATGAAGATGAAGTCATTACCTCAAGATATTTTTCGAATTGTCTTATTATCTCTTTTGTTTACAGGGTGATATCAAAAAATTTACTTTTTGGTTTCGCAGTCATAACTTTTTTCCTCGTCAACCGATTTTTAAAATCTCGAGCTCATTTTGAAGATGAAACTTCAGATGAAGAGATATGAATCCAAAGTTTCAGCTTCAAAATGAGCCTGAGATTTTGAAAATCAGTTGACAACGAAAAAAGTTATGACTGCAAAACCAAAAAGTTAATTGTTTGAGATCACCCTGTAAACAAAAGAGATAATAAGACAATTCGGAAAATCTCTTGAGGTGATCTTCATGCCACTGTTGTCAAATTTGAAAAAAAAAATTCTTAATTTGGAATCTTTTTGAAGATTCAGAAATTTTGCACAGTTTCAGGTAATACCCTGTATCGATTTTATGCGAAGAACCATATGTTTTGAAGGAGTACGAGATTATAGCTGAAGGACTGGGCTAGCGAACAGTGTGAACAGAATTCAAATTGTTCAATGCAGAAAAAAGTTATTCAGATTTAAATAGGGTAAAAATTTTGGGGTGCGACGAAATTAGTGTTGAGTAGTTTAGAAGGTATGTTACCTAAAGTAGGTAAACACCAAATACATTTATAGCAGAGACTCTTCTCAGGTGGGTTAGGCTAGAAACTAGTCACTATCGGTGGGTAGTGCAATGCCGTTATGCAATGCTTATTTTTAAAACGGTGCCACCACCGAGAATGAATAGTTAGAGAAAACTAAGCAACAGGTAAAACATAAAATTTGTTGACATTTATTTCACATTAAGTGGAAGTGAATCTGAACGGTAAATCCTCAGTGTTCAGAATGTACTTTCATTAGAAAATGTGTTAAGGAAAAACTGTGGTGGTGATCCGCCATGTTCAGAGGGTACTTTCATGTTCAGGAAATAGGTACTGTATTCTTTGCGTTAGGTTGTACTCCCGGATTAAAAGGGACCTGCTATTTTCATAGGCCTTGAAAAATATACCACTTCGACACACCTCCATTCGACTCGAGCTCTGTGTGCAATTTAATTTTTAAATATGCATATAAGGAACATAATTATAATTTGAAAACATATTATATTTGTTGAATGTAAAAAAAAGAAGCTGTGAGATCGACTGAAAGCATGTGAAAATAACCGCGAATATACATGAATCATTAGTGAAATGGAACAGCATCAAATGAACAAGAAGGCTATAGAATTAAGTGAAGAAAAGTGCATTAAGGTTGTAGGATTTAGTGAAGAGAAAATGCAGTAAGGTTGTAGGACGCTATCGCAAACACAAAACTTGTTCAACAATAAAACCAACCTTGTTTTTGCTCTGGAAATAATTCTGTACATCAGCAAATGATATAAAAATATAAAGAACTATTCAAACCAACCTAAATCAGTCCCCTTAGGCTCGGAAGTTGAGATAACCTTCAAATTATTCAAGCATCAAAATGGCTTCTCGTGTTTCACTAGTTTCATTGATTTTCTGTACACATGTCGCGATGTATTATAATTTGTTGAAATCTTACCGTGTTTAATTAGGTTTCAGTAACTTACGTATCTAACAGTCTGAAAAAGGCTGTGGAATTTTTTATTGAAAAATGTAATAATGTTGTTGTTCATGTTTCACAGAGAAAATGAGTCACACACATTTTTTCCACCAAAAATAAAAACGGATATAATATTTACTTGACTTGAGTTTTTTCATTATTATTATTATGAGGATGCATTTCCTACAGTTACGTTGCTACAATTTCAGCTCAGAAATTATTAGTAAAATTTATGAACACCACTAATTTCCCAGATATTTCCCGCAATATTCCCAAAGACTTCAAAAATTCCTGAAATTTGGAAAATTTCCCGGTGATTGACAATACTGGTGATGTCACGAATGTGCAGAAGGGCGTAAACAAAAGTTCTTTCATGTAGCGGGTGCCGCCGGGTCTTTCCTGCGGCGTTTTCATGTTTCTACTATATTCATTTATGTGGAACTTTAGTGCTTAGAAATCTCGAAAAGTGCTTCGGAGCATTGGAGTGCTCGCGAACACTTCAGTCGACCAGTACAAATATAACAAATATACGCGATTGCGAGTCAAGTATTCAACTAGACTACTGTTCTCTTCCCTACAAACTGTTTGCCTCGAGCACAATTCACGTGACAGTGTCAGTATATCAACCTCAGTCGCGGTAGTATTGGGATTGCTATATGCCGATAATATTTTTCCATATCTGTATTTCATATGTGAATGAAAGTTTGAAAACTTCATTTCTGAACCCTATGTTCAAATTATCCAAACGAAAAGTAATTTTTCTGGGTCGATAAATCAGTTTTTGCTGAAGATAATTTCATTTATGAATGTATAATAATAATAAACTTCATATTGGACAATACTTTTTTCTCACTTAATGATCAGTTTTATCAACAAATTTTTGGAACACCTATGGGATCAAAAATTTCACCAATTCTTGCTCAATATGTTATGGATGATTTATTGTTCTGTTGTATACCTAAATTATCTTTTGAAATTCCTTTTTTAAAAAAATATGTCGACGATATTATTTGCACCATACCTGAAGGAAAAGAAAACGAAATTTTCGATATTTTTAATAATTATGATAACCATATCAAATTCACGATTGAAACAGAAACCGACAGAGGTGTTCCATTTTTAGACACTAAACTCATACGAACCCCCGATAACACAATTATATTAGACTGGTATGTTAAACCAACCAACTCTGGGAAATACATGAATTATTTCTCATATCATAGTGAAAAAACCAAAATAAATTTAGTACTTGGAATGAAAAATAGAATAGACAAAATATGTCATCCTACTTTGAAGATGAAAAATTTTAAAAAATTATTCGATTTTCTTTCAGACAATTCTTATCCTAAACGACTCCTCAATAAATTAATATTTTCCTCTAATAATTTTCCAATTCAAATTAGCAACAATACCAATTTCGCTAATAACGAAAATCCTGTAACAAACATCATTAAAAAATTTCGATCCTTTCCATATATAAAAGAACTCACTTCCATAATTAATAATGTTCTGGAAGAAGAAACTAATATTATCTTATCTAATAAACCAGTTAAAACTGTCAATAAATTATTTACCAAATTGAAAGATAAAACTCCTATACTGGATCAAGCAGGAGTTGTCTACAAAATTAACTGTCGTGAATGTGAAAAAAACTATATTGGTGAAACATCAAGAAATTTGAAATCAAGGATTGTTTCCCACAAAAGTGATATACGTTTAAGACCCAATGCTTGCGCTTTATCACAACATGTAAATGTTACAGGACATTCCATTGATTTCAAAAATATTTCAATTCTAACTAAAGAAAATAATTTATTCAAAAGATGTTTTTTAGAAATGGTTTACATAAAGAATGAAAAAGATTCAATGAATAAGAAGACCGATTTTCAAAATTTAAATATAATTTATTCTAATATTTTAGATATTGAAATAAAATTGAGCAACAATAAAAATCATAGAGTATCTATTTCATCAATAACTTAAATCGACCTTTTACAATAAAATTTATACCAATTCTATACACCCTATATCCATCTTTCATAAACTTCAAATTGACTTTTCACTTTTATGTCTTGAAACCATTTATTTTTCTGAATGTTATTTTATCTTATACTCATATACTGTAAGTACCTTTATTTGATATGTTCATTAGCAGTTATACCTATTCTTTTAGAGTGACTGAAGAAGAAATTAAATAATTTCGAAAGCTCTCACAATAAAGTAAAAAAGAGTTTGATTGAAAAGCAGCTGCTATATATATATATATATAAATATATATATATATATATATATATATATATATATATATATATATATATATATATATATATATATATATATAGCAGCTGCAAACCAGGATCATCCGAGAAGCCCTTGAGATAGAGAAGCGCCCCAATTGCCTCAACACTCGCGACGACGGACGTAGACTTCCCAATACCTGGAAGCCTCTCATTGCACGCATAAACTCATTTCCCACCAACCCAGTTCCCGCACACAGCTCACTTAGCGCCAACCAAGTTCCCGCACACAGCTCATCTAGCGCCAATTCAGTTCCCGCCCATAGTTTACCTCGCGCCAATACATTGCACACGGCCATTACAGCCACGTCCAATATAAATACAGTTCCTCAACCCACAATTCCTCAGTTCTCTCGAAGGAGTAGGCAGATCGAGACCTTAGAGAGAACCAGTGACGAGACATGGGGAGTAGGCAGATTGAGACCCCGACGTCAAGTCACAAAAACCTAACGTAATTATACCTGAGGAGTAGGCAGATTGAGACCTCAGCGTAGCATTACGTTTTAACCTTTCATTAATTTTCTTTCTATTTCAGTTCTTGAAAATGGCTCCAAAATCGGAGCCGAAACGTCGAATTTCAACAAATTCTAGACGCGGTTCAACCCGAACTTTTAGTTTTCATATATATATATATATATACATTTCACATAACAACTAAAGTATAGTTATAGTAAAGATAAATTTTAAATTCAAGTCGAATGATCACTCATGTTTTTATTGAAGAAATCTTGAACATCATAAAATACTTCTTCCATAAGAATATGTTTCACTGATTTTCTGAATAAAGTGATGGAATCAGTGATTTTGACACTTGCTGGAAGATGGTTATAAAATTTGGCAGCATTGTAAATGATTGAGCTTTTCATTAAGTTG
The DNA here is from genome assembly GCA_958502065.1 of Chrysolina americana. Taxonomy (NCBI): domain Eukaryota; kingdom Metazoa; phylum Arthropoda; class Insecta; order Coleoptera; family Chrysomelidae; genus Chrysolina; species Chrysolina americana. The sequence continues at coordinate 38,921,647 of OY293420.1, forward strand.
GAAGATGGAGTGGGTAGTTTTAAGTGGTTATTTTGGCGGGTGGGTCCATGAATTGTATCGTACATTAATTTGTTTTTATGTACCAGATATACGGTTTCAAGAATGAAGATAGATGGAATCGTGAGGAGTTTCTGCTTTTTGAAAAGGTCTTTACAGGATACTCGAGGTCCAACTCCTCAAATATAGCGAACAGCACGTTTCTGAAGAGTAAAAATCATGTTGAAGCGCTGTTTGTTGCAAGTTCCCCAGAAAGGTATACCATACCTGACGTGTGATTCAAATAGTGCGTGATAAACTACTTTCGCAGTTGTCGCGCCCAAGAGCATAGCACCCCGAGGACAGCTTTTTACTCAGGAAGCAAATATGATTTACAGTCTAAATGAATCCCTAGGAAGGCGTTGCTATTGTTAGCTGAAATAATATCATTCCCCATGGGAATGTCCGGTATATTGCATTGAAATGACAGAAGATTGGTTTTGTTAGTGTTGAATGAAAGCAGATTTACGTTACACCAGTTTTCCACAGCAGTTATGTCCCGAGACATTTTGCTCAAAAGATTGTTTGAATTTTGATCATGCCATAAGATCGTTGTGTCGTCTGCAAAAATAGTGAATACACCGTCAGTCTTGATATTTGCAAGGTCATTAAAATATAACAAAAACAGGATAGGTCCAAGCACAGACTTCTGTGGCACACCATATTTGATCAAACCAATATCGGAATAGCTATTAGCTTTCACAATTTTAGTTCGTCGACTCAAATAGGACTCAATCCAGGCATGACTTTGATCTCTGAACCCGTAAAAGCGGAGTTTACGCAGCAGTATCAGTTAACACAGTCAAATGCTTTTGACAGATCACAAAACACTGCAGCGCTTGCTTTTTTCGAATTCAGATTTGAATATACATTCCTCAAAAAGTGAAAAATAGCATCTCCAGTACTTTTGCTAGGTTGAAAACCAAATTGCTGAGGATGCAGAATTTTGTGTAGAGCCAAGAAATCCATTAATCAATTTTTCACCAATTTTTTGATCAATTTTCCTAGTATTGGAATTAACGAGAAAGGTCGGTAATTGGATGGATCGGTGGGGTTACGACCCTTGAAAGAATCGTTGATACGATGGACTAGCAATTCGAAAACAAAGATTGGCAAATTTTGGAAGATTTTTATAGAAATATTGTCAATACCACTGGAAGTTTTGTTCTTTACTTGGTTCATTGCACCCATTAGTTCCTTGAGATTTGCCTCCCGTAAACAAATGTTCAGATAAACCAGTGGATCTGCAGCATCTTTGATATTTTCAGACAGTCTCTCGGATATGCAACAGTAAAATTCATTGAATGTATTTGAATCTGGTATTGTATTTGATTTGATGTTATTTTTTTCCCTGAACTCATTCACAACCCTCCAAGTTTCTTTGATAGTGTTACTACTTTTAGATATTCTGTTGTGGAAACAGTTCTTTTTGGCAGCCCTAACAACACCTCTATAAATTCTTCTATATTCGATGTAATGGTTGTGGAAGGAAATATCATTAGAGTATTTTCTAATATAGTGAAGGCTTCTCAGATTTCTTGCTCATGTACGGATTCCTTTGGTTAACCAGACTTTTTTGTATTTATTTTTGTTTTTTATTTTCTGAATAGGAAAGGACGATCCAAAACAGTCCGAAAGTAGAATATAAAAAGAAAGAAACGGATCGTTAGAGTACAGCACCGCATTCCATTCTTCGTTCAGGCATTCAGTGTAAAATTTATCATAATTGGTTTTGCTGAATAATCTTCCAAATTTAGATTCGCATTCAATATTTTGGCAGAAGACTCTGATATTACAGTGGACGGCTTCATGATCAGAAATGTTTGCTGAGATAACCGAGCAAGTTACATTCTCTTCACTCGAATTAGTGCATATGTAATCGATTTTGCTTTCCAAGAAATGTGAAATTCTGGTTGGACCATTTGTATGCATGGATAGATTAAATGTTTCAAGTAAATTCTGGAGTTGTTGCGTCAGGAGTGAGTTAGTGTCATCATAATTAATGTTAAAGTCACCCGCCAAGATAACCATTGCCTTAGGTGGTATTTCGAGAAGAAGTGTTTCCAGTTTTTTTTTTAAATAAAATACCATCTGTATTGGGTGATCGGTATAGACATAGCACAAATAGATAAGCTTTACTAGCATAGGCCAGGCAAAACTCAAATTGTTTCTCAACAATGATATTGTTATATTTATGAATAGCAGTAAATTCTAGCGAGGTTATTGAATCATTATCAATCAAGACTAAAGTACCACCACACTTGAACTCAGTTCTGCAAAAATAGAGACTACAGTGTAGATCGGAACATGTATAGGTTGATCATTTTTTAGCCAATGTTCTGTAATTAAAACAATGTGAGGAAAGTTCTGGATTTCAAGAAGTATATACAAATCATCTAGTTTATTTTGGATGGATTGTACATTGAGTGTCAAAACCGAAACTATGTGGTCGTTTTTTGAAGATGAGACATGCCAAAAAAATCATTTTGACTAATATTGGAATGGGTTATTGAGTGTTCCTCATTTAGTTTTGTGTTGGGGTGTCATTACAATTTTTGGGGAAGCTATTTGTTGATATAGTTTTGATAACAATATTGTTCCATGACTTTACAGCAAATAAAGTGAATCAGGTTGTTGTGAACATCATGATGAGTACGTTTATATTTTGATCCTGGGTAGACAACCAGAGATGCATTCCAAACATTATTTCTGAAAGATTTGATTCTATAATAAATTATATTTCTAAGAATATTTCCGTCCAAAACTGAGTTGAATTCAGGCAATGACAGTAAATTTGTTGTTCTACTCAAACCCAAAATATTTTTCATAGATGCATTTAAGTCTTTAAATTACTTATGTTATTAGTATTGAAGAGCACAATCACTACGTCATCCATATCAAAATGTAAAGTTTCATTGAAAATGTTATTTGTAAGCTCAAAAACTTCTACGTTAGGTTTAATAAATTCGTGCATCTCAAAATCTTTGACATAATTAATGGTCTTCAATACTTTAGTATATCCTAAGCCATACTGATCTCCATGAATATGAATTTTTCTCCTTTCAATGCACGGAGATTCTTGTCTGTTCTTTCAGGAGTATTCGTTGGATGTTCACTTTTGTTATCTGCAATACACATTTGATTTGATACATTTGCTATGTTCGAGAGCTCATGATCCAAGTTTATATAATTTCTAATATCTTTCGATGAGATATCGGTTTCTTCATTCATTCATTCAATTTGGGTGATCTTTTAGTACTAATACGGGACGAAATGCTGGGAATAATGTTATTTCCCATAACATCAACAAGGAAGGACGGAGAGTGCTTCTCATTTTTATCCTTTGGTTGACTCTTTTTCTTTTCATTTTTAGTATTAATTTTGATTTTGCCTTTAATTTTGAATTTCCTTTCTATGGAAGAAACTGAGTCAAATTTTTAAAATTTTTATAAATAAGTATTGTTGATGATTTTGTTTTTTGTCTACCTCTGGTGTGTTATTTTTTCAAGGGAATCACCCCTGTTGTCAATTTAACATTCAACTCATTAGTATTTACTGATGTGATTTTGTTCAACTCTGACTCCCCCTGTAAGATATGTTCTTCATTTTGGGTACAAATATTCAATTTCAATTGCCCATTATTTTTAGTTATGGTTTGAGTGCTGATATAAACTATACCCACAGTACCTTTTTTATCTTCATACGTTTTTTTACCTTCATACTTTTTCAATTGATCCTGGAGGTCTTTGATATTTTCTAAGTGATTGGATATTATTTTATTTAGGTCACTTTCCATTGCAAGAGATTTTTCATAAAATTTTGCGTATTCTTGCTTCATCTTGCTGATGTAATCCGTTTTTTGGGAGTCTTCAAATTTAAGTTCTTCTATTACATTCTGGAGCACGTTTATCTCACTTGTAGATTTATCTACCAGGTACTCACAATCACTGCAAATTAGTATATGTCCTCTATTGAAAGTTTTGTTTTTGATACGTCCTAAACAGCTTTTGTGAAACACACATAAGCACTTCTCACACACATAATATACTGTATTAGCCTTTTTTTTACAACATTTGAATGTGAAATTAACATTATTATCAGAGCACTCTGAAATGCGTGCCACTGTGTCAGCTATTTTTGAATCTGGTTATAAAGTCTGTTGTCTTATTCACTTTTTTTTGGAATCATCTTCATAAAATTCAAACCTTCGGACGGATTGATAGGAAAAAAAAATTTAAATCCTGATAGGGAATGGTTATGAAATTGGGCAAAGATTGCTGAGTTATTTGACCATTCTGTTGATTATTTCAGGGTATCAATGATTATACCTGAACTAAAAGCTGCTGATGTGGAAAGGAAAACGTGTATTTTAGTTTGGAAATACCATCTCTCAAGTCACATGCTTCAAGTGTTTCGCTTATACAACGACTCAATGATTGTTTCAATGCCTTTTTATTAGGATCATTTTTCAATTTCAAAAAGGAATAATTATTCTTATTTTATGAGTTTTTTTTTTTGGAGAGGTGGAGGAAATCTTTTATAGAGAAGTATTGAGTCTCCAGACTCAATAAATACTGTGAAGACTCTCCTTAGTAGGCATACTCACTAAAACCTCCACCTCTGTGTAGGTTTGGTCGGCTATTGCCTCCGGTGACACTAAGGCTTATTAGCCCATTGTATCCTATCGATGCCCTAATTCGCAAACCCGCCACCTCCACGTTTCAACAATGAAGCCAGTAGGTCCGCGAACCAAGGCACCGCTATATTTCAATGTCACAGTACCCAATCCAATATTTTTGTGCCTTGTACGAGTTTGTACAAGTTCCGTATTGGGTGGGAACTGTATAGTTCTGGGTCGCCAGATGGCTGCCCGAAAATTGCCTCTTGCGGTCTAGAGCTTCGCAATAACACAGTATGTGTTTCACGGTTTCTGGATCCTTACCGCATAGTCTGCAGGTCAGGTATCCATCGTATTGACCCATTTTTTTGAGGTGCTCCTTCACTGGTGCATGTCCAGTCAGGAGTCCCGTAACGGTTCTCAACTGGCTCCTGTTCATTGTTAACAGGTCTGCCGTTCTTTTGTTACACGGTCCTTTGATATATTCTTTCCCGTGTTTGTTTCCTGGGACATTGTCCCAGTAGTTTTTATGCTTGTCCCTAATCCAGTATTTTACAGACGCTTGGGAGCATTTCCGATCCCCTTCGTGCGAGTTCGTCTGATTTCTCATTGCCTGCGATTCCCTGATGACCTGGGACCCATATCAGTTTGACTTGATTTCGGTCTGACAGAGTTTTCAGTTCTTTGCAGTCCCCTACCAGTTTGGACGTTACTTCCTTGCTAGACAAGGCCTTCAGTGCCGCCTGACTGTCTGATAGGATGTTGATATGCGCGTAGGCATCCTCTGGTCGCCCTGGCTACTACGGTCTCCTCTGATACAGTGATGTGTATCAGTCAATTTCTCAGCATTGACTCTATCCAGGCCACACATGGTTCCTCGATTTCTCTGTGTCTGAGAGCTCTAGTGATTGAGTTTATGAGGTATTGTCGAAAGCTCCTTATATGTCGAGAAAGGCCGCTAGCAGTACCTCTTTATTTTTCAGCGTGTTTTCCACCCTCGTTACTAGTTGGTGAAGTGCTGTCTCCGTTGAAAACCCAGTCCTGTAGGCATATTGTTCGCGGTTCAGTGGTTTTTTCACCAGCACATCGTCACTAATATGTATATCCAATAGCTTCTCCAAAGTCTTGAGTACAAATGACATAAGACTTATCGCTCTTAGGGCCTTCGTCGAATCCTGTCCAGCTTTTCCAGGTTTCGGTATAAAGGTAACCATAACTTGTCTCCATGGTTTTGGTATATACCCGAGAGCCAGACTGCCTCTGAATACATTACAGAGTCTGATTTGCAGTTCTTGGGGTCCTTTCTGCATCATTGCAGGGTAGATCCCGTCTGGTCCCGGTGATTTGAAGGGTTCAAATGTGCCTATGGCCCATTGAACTCTGTCATAGGTCACGACCTTCCTTGCTATGTCCCAGCCCAGTCTGGAGCTTCTTTTCAAAGTACTTTCGGGTTTTCCATAGCTCGTGTCTGATCTATCTGTGCTCCAGGGAAGTGAACTCTCAGTAGTTCTTTTATTGATTCTTCTCCTGTACAGGTGTGCTCCCCTTGTTCATTTTTCAGGGGGTATATTACTTGTTTTGTATCCTTCGAGAGTACTTTCTGGCGTCTAGCACACTCTCGAGAGCCTTCTATCTCCTTACAGTGTCTTCTCCAGGAGTCTCTCTTGGATTTGTTCAGGGCCTTTTTGAAAATGGACAAGGCGTTCTTGTATTCGTCCCACCTTCCATTTTTTTTTTGGCTCTGTTGAATTCTTTTCTGGCTTGCTTCCTCAGTTCTACAAGTTCTTTTTACCACCAGGGCACTTTTCTGGTAGTGATTATTGTGATGAGTTCGATGCGTTCCTTGGAGTTTGCGGCTCAGGTCTGCTCTGTACGCATCCCAGTTTGTTTTCCGTGGATTCCGATAAGTCTCTTTGTAGATGTCACTCTTTATTACGAAGTAAATGTATCTGTGATCCGAGCAACTTACATCATCAGATACATGCCATTCTGTAACAAGGTTACTCACATAAGTTGAGGCCATTGTTTCGTCGAGTACCTCCTTCTTATTTTTTGTAATGAAGGTGGGTTTGATTCCTACATTCAGCGTGTCCAGGTTGTTAGTCATTATGAATTGTAGTAAATTTTCACCTTTTTCGTTAGTGTCGCTGCTGCCCCAAGTTATGTGGTGCGCATTAGCGTCACAACCGATGATAAGTTGCAGTCCTTTGTTCCTGCAATGTCTCACCATGTCTTCTACATCATTTGTGGGTGTTGGGTGGTGGTTCAGGGTGGTCCGATTGGAAATAGGCCGATCTGAGTACTAGCTCCGTGGTCCCGTTTCCTGCCCTCGTCCTGATTATTACTGCTGTAATATCTCTGGAACAGAAATTCGTTAGCGGCAGTATTTTTATATGATTTTTTATGGTTATGCAGGTCCGAGGGACCTCTGCTGATCTGCTCTAAATGAGCTCTCCGCATTCTCCCCCCAGTCCTCTTATCATCCCATTTCTAACCCATGGTTCCTGTATAAGGGCAACGTCAAACCCTACCTCAGCCGCTGTAAGGACTGCCGAAGCCGCCTTACAATGCTGAAGGTTTATCTGAGTTATCTTTATCTCCGGAGCTGATATTTTTGTTTATTTCCTCGGTAATTTTTGTTCCCACGAGTATGGGGGGAGGAGAATTTCGGCCCTGTGGTGCTCCCTGCACAGGACTGAGGCTGTTACTTCAGGATTTCGCCCGGTTTCCTGAAGGCTCCGTTATCGGCGGTGCATCCCTACCGCCACGCATCCATCAGCACGGGTCGCTTGACACTTTGGATTGGATTTTACGACAGGCAGACCATACCGGAGACCAATTCTTTCCCCGAATCCCCAGGGGAGTATTTTATGAATTACATCAATGTAAAGGCGACATATAATTTTGGTATTCCTGAACAAAATTAAAACTTCATTACTGGTTGTGCCATATTAGGTTTCAATGTTTTTACAATGTCTATGATTGTTATGTAGTTTTCATTGAATTGAACATCATCTAGTCTTATGATATTTGCGTTGGCTACTGGTGAGGGTCACTAAGGTAACTGATTTTTTTGAAAAATTTTCGAAGATAATTTTGCCAAATACTATGCGAAAAACGCATTTGAAAATTACTTCCAGACCGACTGAATCATTTGATTCAGTGCAGATGAACATATAAGGACAGGCCTATGAATATTCAAGATCACATTGTAGTTTCCAGTACCAACGTAACTCGAAGTAAAACTATTTAGCCTGATTGCTCATTCCAAAGTATTATACTTGGGTTAAATTTATGGGGCTCATAGTCATACGTACCTGTGTAAAAGTTTCTGAGACTTTGGGCGAGACTGATCTACGAGGAAAAACGGCTCGCATGATTTGGATTAAATTTCCTGAGGGAAGTCATTTAATCCTTGAATTAAATTTCGAACTTCCATCCTTGTGACCAGATTATATTTCAAGACAATTTCATTACAGATATATAATTATTTTGATAATTATTAATAAGTAATGTAAGGAATCCTTTGTATCCACTAGAAGATCTGTTATGTAATTTCACAAAGCAATTTCAACGTTCCGGCAGATTATCTTATATCAATGCCACTGCGAATGTCGAATCAAATATAGTAATAATAATAATAATAATACTCCCTCACAAACACTCATAGACTGTACCCAAAGACATAGCCTGTGCGGGTAAAGGACGGCTATTATTATTACTTGCCGTGGCGTTTAGTCAAATTGAATATACTTTATTGTCCGAAGAATACTATCTTGTTGACAAATCATTATAGATGAAACTCAAAATGTGAATATTGAAAAGCCCAAATTATCGAAAATAAAATGAAAAATACATAACATCTAAACAATGAGACATGTCAAAATTGGATTGGAAGTCGAGTTCTTATATCTAATATTACTTTATTGTCAAAAAATTCAATTTTATAGACAAAGCACTGTTTACACGTACAAACATAGGATTTTTGATGAAAATATCTATAAAAATTCATATATTATCGGCATTTAGAGTTCCCAATACAGTTTTTTGATAGTCGGTGTTATCAGTCGACCAGTACAAAATATATCATCAAATATACGCGATGACGAGTCAAGTATTCAACTGGACTACTCCTCTCGTCCCTACAAATTGTAACCTTGGAGCACAATTTATGACAGTGTCAGTATATCAACCGTGGTCGCGGCAGTATTGGGATTGGTATATGCCGATAATATTTTTCCATATCTGTATGCCAAGCTTTCGCAGTTTCAAGCTATATTCCCAGGCATAACGCGGCGCTACGAGTGTTATACTACGACTTTCGACCTAGTACGGTATAGACGAGACACTGATGTTTCTTTATACTTCAAGGGATATTGAGTCTGCTGTGGAGAATGAGCAGTACTGAATTAATTGGAACTGCTCATTCCCCACCCTCAGACAAATACAAGCCAATAAGTCTGATGTAATCCTCCTCGAGCATCAAAGTAGGACGATTTTCGTCATAGAGTTTTCAACTCCCTTTGAAACTAAAGATCGTCAAAAATAGGAAGAGAAACGGACTCAATATAAAGAATCACTCTTTGATCTCCGCAGAGGTACTTGGTGGAATTCACTGTGACGTGGTAGCAATCCTAGCCGAACGAATGCAGAAAACGCCGTCATCTTTGATTAATTTTGTCTACTCAGGTCACATGATATTCGGAGCCTATAATCACCTACACCACGGACGTGGGGAGTGATTTTCGGGGTAAATGATACCAGCGCGCCCACCGGATATATCGAGGCTCCGGAAACAAGGCCCGACAGGTAAATTTCTAACGAATGGGAGAAACAATAATAACTCATCGTAGATACATACACCAGCACTAGCGCAGCTTGAAGCATTCTGCAGGAAGCTTTATCAGCCTGATCTCAAATAACTGTGCAATCCGATAACTTTCTAAGAAGTTCGACGGGATCTCAAAGGCTCGAAGAACTTTGCTGTTCCAGGCCCAGATGAGTTGAATAACTATTAGTGGAGAAAATTTCACAACACCGACCACCATCTGGAAAGAGTTTTGATAAATCCATTACTAACAACCCAACAAATTCCGGACTGGTTTGTCGAGAGGCATTCCTGTAAGCGGATATTTGTCTTATCCAAAGGATTACAGAACGATAACACCCAGGTAGCACACTTATATTGGGCCAATATTGGTACAATATTATGAAAATATTGGCCAAATATTTGAATGCAATATTGGCGAGAAAAAAAATGTGAACATTCGGCGATATTGGTCCAATATCTCTTGTGTAATATTGCCAAAATATTCTAAAAACAATATTGGCCTCAAAATACTCAGCGATATTGGTATAATATTGGTACAATATTATCAAAATATTGGCAAAATATTAAAAGGTAATATTGGCGAGAAAAATGTTTGGCAATATTGGTCCAATATTGTTTGGACATTATAAAAATAATATTGGTGGGATATTCTGAAGAAATATTGGTACAATATCATTTGGATATATTGGTAGAATATTGAAGATAAACTATTTTTCATAATAATGTGTAATGACTCCGAACTTCTACAATTACAGTTCTCTATCAATAAAGAAGTCAACAGAGTCTGCGTTTTGGTCGTCATAACCACTGAGGGAACTGTCTTAATAACAAGTTGTGAAAAGCACTTCATATATTTTCCTAGGTTTCAGTTGATGTTTCATATATAGAGCCCTCTAGCGGTTTGTTACACAGGATTTATTATAATTCATTTCAATATTGTTTTATGAATATTCGACTAATATTCAAATTAAAATATTGGTAATAGAATTTCTTTGTAATATTGTATCAATATAATAATTTCAATATTGACATGACATTTTCGACTAACGTTTTGTCAACAGAGGTAATTATGATTTTTTGTAATATTCAACCAATGTACTATCAAATTGGGATAAACAATTTTTTTTATATACCTAGAATCAATATGAGAAGAATATTGAGATTCCAATTTTATTCTAGATGTTGATTACAGTATGTAGACAAAATTTCTTTATCGATATTGGCAAAAATTATTCAACCAATATCGACCCAACATCAGTTATATTGATTTGTTGAATATTGGTGAAATAATATTCAACCAATATGTTATTAAACTTGGACACACAATATTGGTTTTATTCCTAGACTCGATATGAGAGGAATATTGGGATTGCAATATTTATTCTAGATGTTGAAAACAATATATAGATAATATTGTTCAATCGATATTTTTAAAAATCATTCAACCAATATTGACCCAATATTACAATGCCAATATATATTCAGAATCGGTCGAGCCAATATTTATCCAATATTGTTAATATGACATCGTATTTCCAATATTCATCCATATTGGATCAATATAATTTTTACATTTACAATATATCCATATTGGCCCAATATGAAATCAAGATTCAGCCAATATGAGGTGCTACCTGGGCATACTTAAATGCGTGTTGTTATTAGATGCTCACCGAATACTCTCTTCAGTTGACCTGTTGTATGGATGGATACATGAGCAAAGAGAATCAAAGAAGGGGGTTGCTGGCTTCAAATAGAACCTGCTTATCGATAGATATATGAAGCAGGACTGTATCGATCAAGCAAGAAATTTTACACAACATCGTATAAGCTCCTTATGCATTCGCTCAGATGCCTTGCGATGTCTGATCAAATATTGAGATGCATTATTGAACAACTGATGCCGCTCACCATAAGATCTGGTCGACTTGGAGTCCAAACAGAGCAGGTAATCTTCAGAAGGGGACTGCTCTAGAAAAACTTCCTCATTGCTATTTCACATTTCACTCAAGGATCGAACCTGACCCAGCTTTACCAGAAGTTTCTACAGCTGACATCTAACTGCAAAGCTACTGATCACCTCCATTGTATATAATACTTTTACGGGTGGTCTCGAGAATTGGTCAGGGCTGATTCGCAAATATGAGTTTATATCCCCCTACATAACTCAAAATAACTGGGTAATGAGCGAAATGGAGCCAGTTCTTTTTATATTATCAGCGTATTTTGTTTTAACCCCCATTCGTTTCTTCTATGATTTCACTGTTGTTCAGGGAACTTGCAGGATAGTACCTGTTTGATCCCACATCTCGATCGGCCAAATCTTTACCTTATACGTTTAATACTTGTTGTGCAAGTTGATTTATTATGCAGTTGTTTTGAAGAGGAGTTTCATTATTTGTGTTTCGGCCTTCCATTATTTGTGTTTCGGCCTTCCACTATAGTCTGTTTTTAAGCTGTTAGTAATTCATGCATTTCCTCCTCGGACTTTATGGCATCCTCCATGAACTTATTCATGTCGCTCATTAAATTCTCCGTGTGTCTTCTTCAAGTCAATGGCTTTTTTCAGGATTCTTCCTCCCTCTACAAAATTTTGCTATATGTCCTCTATTGAACTCTTCATGTTCTACCATATATTTGACTCCATTTTCATTTCTGAGTATGCAAGCTCGATAAAATATTTTAAAACACTATGTTGATTTGAAGTTGACCATTTTTTAACCTCCAGAAGTTTATAAGTACAGCTCTGGCTGGGTATAATAAAAGTTATCAGATGAAAAGACTCCGATTTTTCATTTTCAGCACTGATAGTGTCTTTATTATTCCTTAATATTAGTTTTTCGCTTTTTCTGCAGAAATATTAGCCAATTTTAAGTTTTAGATATCATTGAATTTATTTCAAATTCAGATTTTTGAGTAACTCTGAAGAATCCTGTGAGTAAAAATCTGGATCCATATTTTCACAAATAAGAGTTTAAAAATAACTAAATGTACTCACGCATTCAGCACACGAAGGTTACGACGTTTTGTGTCTGCCACCTTCATGAACTTTATAGAAAATGGAGTCATTTCGCTATCGCTGAAATTCATTGTTTCTTTTTACTGATAAAAACATATATAATGAGAGTCTTCCAACTATTTCGTACAACGAAAGCGGTCTGCCAAGTCGATGCCGATAAAGATGCGACTGGAATTTTTATTGATTCTAATTATTAATAACTTCTAGTGGAAGTTTCAGCCTCTACATTATCAATCTCAACATTTTATACAAAAATGAAATTATTATTAACCAAAAACGTTGACAATTGGAAACATTTTGTTAGCGAACTGATTCGAAATTAAACGTTTTTGCTCAGGTATATCAGGAATTATATCAACGAGTATACATCAATTTCTCTGATGGGTGGCCGGTTGGCTCAGTGACCTAGGTGTCGGCCGCTGAAATTCATGCTAACATTGAACCCGGTTCGAGACCTGTGCGAGAAAAATGTTTGTCCAAACTCTATCGGTATCGATAGGGGACCACATGTCTTATTTGAAAATTCAAGTGTAATGTTATTTGTCTAGATGCTAATCCCGACGTCTAAAGTTTGCTTGAAATGCTCACCGACCGCCCGGAGTGTGCTGCAGATATTCCAATTACGCCACAAACAATCAGTGACCAGTAAACTAATTTTGAAAAGAAAGTTCACTTCAAGCCTCCTTTATGTTTACCTCAAAAGAATACTTTTCTCAGGTAAATAGCCGATATTCGGAGGTAAACATAACCTATATTTTGCCTGTTTCAATAGTCATAATTTCATATATTATTTCCATATATCGGAGTTGAAGTTGGAAGTTGGGAGAAGTAGACTTTATTATCTATGAGATATGAATTTGAGTTCGGCCCTGGCCTTGGTTCACAGACCACATTGGTCAGACTTCCGTTTCAAAGCAGTAGTTTTTGCGAAGTATTATAAATCCAAAAATTATCTTCTCTTCACTACATTGAATTTGAAGTGTTTGTTCCTGAACTAGTTCATCATAAACAATCACCGTAGTGATAAAATTTTACATTTTCATTTTACCAGATCTCTGCGAAGCACTTCGACCTTGGACGGATCGCCGAAACTACAACGGCGTCAGGTCAGGCTTCGGAAAATCTCCAGAAGAATGGAAAAATGTCCTCACGAAATCCAACCGGGATAAACTTCCTACCTTCAAATACCACAAAATCCACGTACTCAAATATCTTCAATTGTAAAAAAACCCCTATAAGAGATCAAGCCATAATTCTCACAACCTTAGACATGGGACAAAATTTCATGATTATACAGTGTCCGCCATAAAGTTGTTATTAATATTTCTGAAAAACTCTAATGGCGGTTCGTTTCTGCATGTCTGTCAACTAAAAAACCCGTTACGACTTATATCACGTGAGCTCAGATTTGGCGAGAATTAAAAAAAAAGTTTTGTCAGTGGGTCAAATTGATAAGATATCGGAAAATTTTATTGAAAAATGTGTTTGGAATCCAACGAGGACCCCATATATCAATTCTGAACCAGATTGAAGAAAAAAATAATACAATTTTTGTTCTTCTGTTACCATTACTGAGAAACATTATACATTTTTGTTTTATCTGGAATCAGTTTTGATAACCTAAATGACATAAGTTTGGTTCAAAACTAATAATTGTAGAATAACACATTTTGCGGAAGATTAATAATGATGAAATCACGATTGTCACTAGGTGTAGTCATGCCCAATATATATTGATGCACATAAGCTTATTCAATATTCTCAATCGGTAAATAAAATTGAAACCAACTAGAATTTGTAATCAAAAGTCAATAATACATCATTTTATCCATACTAAATTTTATACTGGTTAGTAAATCTGAACTTCAAAACGCTAAGTCGGCATTGAAAAAAGATCTACTATTGTGTAACAATTACAAATGTCACACTAACTTGTTGAAAATTTTGTTCGAGTTGTCGTTCCTTACCAGTGTTTATGTTTTTCAATTTATCAGTAGAAATGGCTCCAAAACTGAGTATAGAAGAAAAAATAGAAATAGTATTGTTATGTGGTGAAAATTATCATAGCACAAGAGAGGTATCTGAAATTTTCAATGGGAGACATCCATAGCACTCTTAAAAACAGAATCAGTGAACAAGTCAGCGGTGGTAAAGCTACTTTTGTGAGAAACGATGTTAAATACTAACCTGGAAGTAGTAGCAGTGTCTATCAAATACGGAAACTTTATAAATATATGTAATGTATATTTACCTCGCCCTTCTGAAGCGGACTTAGACGTATTTGATAATTTTCTAAATCAAATCCCAAACACAAAAATAACTGTAGGAGACTTGAACCGCCATAATGTGACATGGGGTAGTGCGAGAACTGAGAAACATGGTAACCTTCTACAAAATATCATCAATAACACAAACCTAATTCTGATGAACACTGGAGAACCTTCAAGATTCAGTTCATACCATGGCACATTTTCCGCCATTGATCTCTCATTGTGCAGCACCTCACTTGCACCCACCCTGGAATGGAAAACAACAAGCGCCATTTCTATTCTCAAAAATGAACCATCGCAATCTCCAATATATCACACTTGGAAAATAAGAAACTCGAATTGGGAAAGTTACCAACACATCATTCAGAATAGCAAGGGCTGCAAGTAACCATGCACTCAATGTCATTAAGAGACTCAAAACGGAAGAAAATTTAGTAAAGTTCAAAAAACTTCATGCTTGAATCCCCGACTTGATGAAAAATAGTAAAAATAACTCCTGGATCGAATACATCTCCTCCATAAACGAATCCACTCCAACTAGGATCATATGGAATAAAATACGGAAACTAAAAGGTTCACATTCTCTTCGTAACATAAATACGCTTTCACACAGTAATAAACTTGTCTCAAACAACGAAGAAATCGCCGAAGTTCAGTAATTTTTAGCGAACAAAATGTAGCTCCCACTTTCGTAGAATACAAGGAATCTACATAAACTTCAGGTATCATATTTTTCTATAATCATAATTTTCCTGAAGTCTGGTCTAAAGCAATAATAGTTCCAATTCTGAAGAAAAATAAACCGAAAGAGAATCCCTCATCATACTGTCCAATCTCATTAACATGCTTAATGTGCAAATTGTTGAAGAACATTCTAAATCATAGACTTACTTGGTATTTAAAGAAAGAAAATCTCCTCTTTCCATTTCAAAGTGGTATTCGGAAAGCTAGAACCACCACAGACAACTTGGTGACACTCTAATCAGAAGTACACGAAGCATTCTTACAAGACCAGAAACTAGTCGCAGTTTTTTACCATATCCGAAAAACGCTCCAAAACTGGAACATCCAAGGCTACATGGTAGCACTCTTTAATCATTTTCTGAGCAACCAATCCATCCAAGTTAGAGTAATTGAGCTCACTCCAAGATGGTACTCCCCAAGGATCTATCTTAAGCCCTACCCTATTCCTTATAACTATATATAGCATACTGAGCAAAATGAGGTGCCCCGTAGAAGCCAACCTATATGCCGACGATCTAGTAATATACAAGCAAAAATGTTGCCACAGCCAGTCTAAGTCTGCAGAAGTATATCTGAGGAATACAAAACTGGTCCCTCAAAAGAAAATTTATCTTCATGGTCTCAGCAAAAGAAGCAATAGAGATACAATTAACTTAATTCACGAATCTCATTTGAAAAAAGTCGGTGAAACAAAATTCATGAATCTGACTTTCGACAACGCTTCAAAATGGAAACCTTATATTGAAAACTTACAAAGGTCATGTCAACAAAGAATGAATATTCTGAAAATGGTATCTAACATTAGATGGGGTGCCGATACATTAAACATTCTCAACCTCTATAGAACTCCAATAAGAGGTCAACTAGATCACGGCTCAATCTGTTTCGATACTGCAAACAAAACTTTATTGAAAAAGCTCATCAGCCCTGAGACTAGCCCTCGGCGCTTTCCGAACCACCCCTTTTTCCAGTCTACAAGTTGCTGCTAGTAAACCTCCCCTAAATTTATGTCGCCAATTGTTGGCTCTTGACTACACAGCCAGAATTTCATCAAGCAAAAGCAATTTAATTTTACGACTAGTTTTGAAACAAGTGTAGTACGTCAAGAGTTCTACGACAGAAAGCCAGTCAAACTTATCCCTTTCCGGGAAACAATGAAACGCAGTCGTCATGACATTGATCATTCAAATTGCTTTTCAAGAAACCATATCAAAATATCCTCACTTCCCCTAAATTTTCATTGACACATCATCACAAACTCTCTAAGTGCTAGTTATGGACTGAAACAGTTATATATATCTCATCCAATTCTTTCATCAAAAAAATAATTACTTCATCAACTTCGTAATAAAGGAAAAAACATTATTTTTGGTACCTTCTCTTATCAAGGGTAATGAAATAGCGGATGCTCTCGCCTGTAAAGCAGTTTCTGATAAGGACACACTTTTTCAAAACAAATATCCGGCTCTGGACCACAAATCGTCAATCCAAAACTTGTTAACTAATACTCGGCAATCAACTTGGTCAGAATCAACAACAAAATTGACAGAAATCAAAGAACAAGTTAACAAGAATTTATCCACCCCGACGAGAAGGAGAGAAGTAATAATCAACTGCCTTCGTCTAGAACATACGCATATTTTATAACTCAGGTTGAGTTGAACCAATATTAAATACTTTATTGAATCAAAATATATGCGTTCTGTTTAAATACAAGGTCAAGACTGACGTTAGGTGAAAAATAATATAGCAGCGTCCGAGATTGAAACTGCTGACGCATTTCCGGCGAACCTTCATGGGAGTACTCGAGTTCGCTGACATGGGTTGATATCTTCGGATATAATTCCTCCCTCCTCAGAGAGATCCATACAGGGGATGGATCGGCTATTCGTCTTCGTCGATAGGGGTGGTACTTATGGGCAGCTGAAAGTGTTGGGACTCCACATCCTTTTGCTGCACGGTCATGGTTGTACTGGTGGAAGGCAGTACGATCATGGTTGTACCGGTGGATGGTAGTACAGCCAGGGGATGGTTTATCCTTAGGGTTGCACATCTGGTTCTGACGATCCTCGTCAACCAATATATTGCTAACATGGATAAGGCAATATAAAGTGGTATTGTCCATTTGAATGTCGAACCTTGGGGTGAGCTTTTCAACGTGATTTGTTGAATTTCCCTTTGTAGTTTATGAATTTGGTCCAGAGGAATATCGTGCAGGTTCAATTCTTGTAGGTGGCTCAGGCTTGCTCTGGGGGTCTTAACCTCCGGTAGTAGTAGTGGCTGGCCTGGGATGATGTCATCTGTGTTGGCGAATGCGTGCCTTGTGGTCTGGAAGCTGCAACCAGTTGGCACTTCTACGAGGTAGGCGCCTTTGAGAGTGGCAAGGTCCGTTTTTTGACAATGGACTTTGACTTTCGTTTCATAGGTGAAGACGGCTATGTAGTGGGCATCATTGATTTCGTTATCAATTCTGATTCCGACTGGTTCGCATGTTGAAAGTTCATCGGCTTCAACTTGAAGATGTTGAAAGACACAGTCTTTCTGGTTGAACGGCTGGAGTTGGGTACCATCTTCGCAAAAATACGTTGGGTGTATATTTTTGCATTTCCTGTCCTCGTACTTGAAGAATTTACTTCCCATAGCCAGAAAAGGTTTGGGTGGAACAAGAATGGTATTGTTTTTGGTGGGTACTGAATATAGATGGAAGTAAGTTTCAGGTAGCATGATAGGAAAGTGTATTATGAAGACAATTCTATCGTTGAAACAATACGATTCTACTTTGAGTAATTCATAATATTTGTGAAAGGTTAAAAAGTGACTTCCAAACATCAAGTCTTCAGATGAGTGACTTTTCAATAGGACTTGTATGATGTATTCCAAATCTTCGATTTTCAGTATACTGTAATGAATTGTTTCCAATCTAGCAAAAGTAACCCCACTTTCTAATTTGTTTATTATTTCCGCTAAAATGTTAAGTACGGCACTGATTTGACCTAAGGCATTCTTGGCTGTGAGATAGCCATTAAAATCAAACATCAACTCTTTCAATTCTGAGTGCGTTAATTTTGTCGGCGATTCGCATTTCGGTTTGTTTAATCAAAGATAGCGTTTTGTTGTAATTGTCGATTATTCTACTATTCAATGAAATTTGTTTGTTAAGAGTCATTACTATGTTTTTCTGATTTTCTTTTAGAGTCTCTATGGCACTATCTCATCTTTTTCCGTCCTAGGCATCGAGGTTACCTGAAATGCTTTTGAAAATACTTCCAAGACCATCAATGAGGCCTCTTTTTATTCTTTTAGTAGGGTGAAGAAAATTGAATTTTTCCTTAGCTTGGTTAAGTTGAAATAAAATATTATTTTGAATGGTTTTGAGTTCTTCGTCAAAAAGTTTGTGTTTACTATGAACTGTTTTTTGAATATTTAGGAATTGATTGTCGATTTTTTCGAGTTCGGTTTCGATTGGGTTCAAATCGAAATAGTGGATAAAGGTGTGGTAGGTACTCGCTAATTTTGCATCTCCTAGCTTATATGGTAATATGTCAGGGTTGGACTCCAGGTTAGTCGACTTGACTTCCTGCGTGGTCTCGGCTAACGAAAGGACCAGGAGTATCCTGCAATGGGACAATTTTCCGATTAGATAAAGGTCTCCTCAAATTACTCTTATGATAAGTGATGGTTTTGCGAGCTATTTTACCCGGATGTTTTTTTGTTAATTTTATTGCTCGATTGCTCATTTTATTATCTTTCTTGAGTGGGCGGGACCCGAATTTGGTACGAGCTTTATTTTGTGATAAATCAGGGTACCCGGATCATAAGTAAGTGGATCGTGACGGTTTTATTGACCTTTTCGATGACAATTTGTTTCTGTTTGGACATTTGTTCATTTAGATGTTTTTAAATTTCTTCCGTACATTTTTGTGATTATTAACGTAGTTTTCGTACAGTTTTTCGTTAAAATTTATATCGAATGGACTATTACTGTCTAAATGACCTGTGATAATGTCTATGGGACATTGTTTGGTGGCAGAATGACTGGCATGATTGTAACCCAATATGGCGTATGGCATTTGATCGAGAATATTAAGGTCTTTTCGAGTCTCTTGAATGATCCGAAGATGTTCGATGAGTGTTGAATGAAATCTTTCAACAATTGAATTTGAGTTCGGATTCCAGGCAGTGGTGTATTGGACATTTATTTTATGTAGGGCTGTGAATTCTTGTATAACATTATTTTTGAGTTCGGTGTCCTGGTCAAACACTAACATTTTTGGTTTACCATGGTGAGTCATGAAATTCATAAGTGCTTTTGCTATATGGATAGCAGTCAGTCAGTTAGTGCATACGCTTGCGCGTATTTTGAAAATTTGTCTACCATTGTCAGAAATTTTTGGTTTTTGATCTTGAATGTATCGGCATGAACGACTTCGAAAGGTTTGTTCGGAGTAGGGCTCAATTCAAATTTCTGTTTTTGGTGGATTCCTATCATATTTCAGCTTTTGGCATATTTCGCAATTATTGAAAAAATTTGTTACTGTACCTCTAAAATTTGGCCAATATTTTGAATGCGGAGTTTCTGAATGTATTTCTCAGGATTTCGCAGAATCGGGGAATATATTCGCGTTTGTCCAAATTAACTGCAAACATTTTTTTTGTAGTAATAAATTCTTTATAGATATTTATGATATCTTCTTCAAAATTATTTACGGAAATTTGAACTTCTGTTCTAGTTTTATTTTCGAATAATCGCTTAATTTTTGGGACTATTGGCGAATGTAGAACCATCTTAAGAAATAACTGGTTCTGAAAGTTGTTAATGGCCGTTTCTGAAATCGGGATTTGGTATACGAGGTCTTCTCGACTAGTATGAACAGTTTCGTTGTCGCTATTGTCGATTTCAGTATTAGTGTCGTCTAGATTTGGGGATTCATCGATATTTCCTGATATCGATTCGTTGTCTTCCTCTGAGTCGCGATTGTTTGAAGTTAAGGGGTGTCTTACTTTCTCCATTATATTTTCATTTAATTTTTCTTTCTGGGTAGATACATTTTTAGTATTAATTTCGTTAATTGTTTTCCGCGAGAGGGTATCGGCGTTGGCGTTGAGTGTACCTTTTTTATAAAGGATGGTGTAATCGAACTCATCAAGTTTGAGTCTCCATCTTGTGAGGCGTGCAATAGGATCTTTTATCGAGAAAAGCCAATGCAGCGGTTTATGGTCACTGTAAATGAAAAATTTTCGCCCATATAAATATGGCCGAAAATACTTGGTGGCCCAGACAATAGCTAAGAGTTCTCGTTCTATCACGCTATAATTTTGTTCCGCTTGATTTAATGTTCTTGATGCGAATGCAACAGGTTTATCCGGACCAACGGATCCCTGTGATAAGACAGCACCGATGACGTAGGCACTGGCGTCCGTACTAAGGTTGAAAGGTAGAGAAGAGTCAGGGTATTGTAGTATGGGGTCACTTATCAACAGTTCTTTACAAGTTATGAAACATTGAATAAATTCGGGATTAATAATATGAATTTTAGACCCCTTTTGTAAGCATGATGTCATAGGCTTAGTTATTTTGGCAGAATCCGGTATAAATTTGCGATAATAACCCAAAAGATCCAGGAAACTTTTTATTTCCTTTGTGGTTTTTGGTACTGGAAATTTTTGGATTGCGACTATTTTATCTGGGTTAGGTTTTATACCCCCAGTAGTTATAATGTGTCCTAGATAGGCTGTTTCTTTTTTCAGGAACTCACATTTATCCAACTGAACCTTCTGATTTGCTTCTCGAAGACGGTCAAATACTTTTGCAAGATTGACTTGCAATGAAGTCGAGTAAATAATAATATCGTCGAGATAAACATGACATATATTATTATTGAGTCCTTTAAGGACGTGGTCCATAACCCTCTGGAAGGAGGTCGGGGCATTCTTCAGCCCGAAGGGCATTCGGAGGTACTCATAGTGCCCATTCTCTTCATTAAATGCAGTTTTTTGGACGTCCTAGCCGCTCGCTAGATGCTTTTTTTGGAACTATCCAAATAGGAGAGCTCCACGGCGAGTTACTTTCGCGAATAATGTTTTGTTGAAGCATTTTTTGAATTTGTGCGTTCACTTCCTCTTTGTGGACAAAGGGGTTTCGGTACGATTTCGTATGTACTGGTATTTCGTCACGAGTCAAAATCCGATGTTTAATTTGTGAATGTCAGTGTGTTGTGGTCCAGGTGAAATATATCAGCATATTTTTTGCATGACGTTAAAATTGCTGATTTTTCCTCGATGTTCATATGATTAGTTCTTATCAATTCATCGATATCGAATTGATTATCGGTTTCAGAATAGTCAACAAAATTCATGTTGAAATATTCAAAGTTGTCGTGCATAGGTATAGTTTGAATAGGGTATAGTAACGTAAGGTTGGAATCATTAACAGAACTGTTAAAAATTTCAACAATTGCCCAACCGTTTGTTGATATGGTTACTGTTTCGGGAATTCTGAAATTCTGGAAAATATATTCGGGAACTAAAATCTCTCCAGATTCAGTAGTTACGGGAATTTTAATTTGGGTAACTGTATTGCCCGGCAAATGTCTTTCAAAAAATATTTTAGGCACGGCACTGAAATATTTCATTGAAATCCTGGCGTTCTTTGTAACAAATTGTAATTCAGCAAAGTCTAGGTTTACATTTAAAACTTGTAAAGTATCTATTCCTAGAAGTCCATCGAACACGCTATGAAACTTGTAAGCATAGAATTTCAGAAATCTTTCATCTTTGAATTCTGCGAACGCGGGTATACAAACGGATCGCTAACTTTAAATTTCATGTAATATTTATCAACAATTTCGGGACATAAAAATGATTTGGTCACTCCGGTGTCAACAAGTAATTTCAGATGAGGTTCATTTATTACTATATACGGTAGTTGCCTTTAATGATATGAATTATAGTACTGATGGAATTCTGATGCGTCCGACTGAAAATTCTCGCTGTTTTCGTGCGTAGGCGTTTCAGCGAACTCGAAATCAGTCGATGGATCGTATTCATTTTCTTGTTGAGAATAATCAGTATATTCATCGTTAGGAGATAAATCAAATTGGTCGGTATAATGTAATTGTTCTGTATGCCACCTTTGGTTCGATTGATTGGGTCTGAAATTATTTGTAGTTTGACGGGATGTTGTACTCGTAGGAGTAGGTTTTGGAAGATTATTATTCGAATTTGGGTTGGGTTTCCACACATTTTTCGGGTCTCCGAAAACTTTTTGGTTATTCGGGAATCTTTGGAAATTATTTTGTCTAGGCTGAATATTTATGGGGCCTGTTGGAAATGATTGATTTTGTTGGCCACTAGTACTGGCTTGCTGCGTGGTTTCGAGAAATTTTGGGATGGCGAATTAAATTGTTGTGTGTAATTTGGGACTGGTGAAAAATATCGTGGTTGTGAATTTCTCCGAAAAGAATTATTTGGAGTAAAATTCGATTTCGATTGAAGTTGATTGACTGTCTTTTTTAAATGAGAATTTGATTGATTTTTATTCGGGTTTGCCGAATTTTGTAAGTACCGGATATTATCTTCGTTCCTTATGAAATTCATAGCATCGAGCATAGATTTAGGATCTTTAGTACGTACCATAATGCCGTAGGGATTTTTTAAACCAGCTAAAAATACTTGCAACGCTTGTTGGTTGTACATTTGTTGCTTAAATTTCCTAATATTTTTATCAGTTTCATGAATAGCTAAATAATTTGATACCTATAAGTAGTATTTAAAATTCTTCTAACCTTATCATGGAATTGAATAGGACTTTCAATATTAGACTGGCTAAGATTGTTCAAGTCAAGTGATAAACAGTTTTCATTTCGAGGGTCACTAAAATTTATGATTAGTTCCGTCTTTATTTCATCAATGGTGCCATGATGGTCGTGTGGTAGAGCGCTCGCCTTATAAGCATATAAGGTCGTCGGTTCAAAGCCCAGCACGGCCATCGGTCCCGGATCTTTTCCTTGCTCGCACAAACTCCTAACACCTTCCGAGGGGTTTCTGGACTCTGGAAACCTGGAAGATTCGTTACAAAAAAAAAAGAACAGCTGATATTTACTACTTCTCTAGCAGGTCCTTTTAATTTACTTATGATTGTTCTCAAAATAACTACATTTTGAAAATTTTCGTTATTGAGTTTGTCGTAAAAGTGTTTTACAATAATATCTATACTTTCTAAAAATAATTGTAGTTCATTGACGTCCCCGTCAAAATCTGGGATCGTTTCTGCATGAACTTTTGTGAAATTTGGTAGAGACATTATTATTTCCCTTGTTCTCTCAATCAAACTGATAGAATTTAAACTTTGAGTCTGAATCGATAGTTGAAATACCTAAACCTAACTCTAGATTGTCTGCACGATCACAAAAGGATGAGGATTCACTAGAGGAGTCTGACATGGAAAGCAAAAGAGACTTACAGTACCAGTTTCTACATTAAGCTCTGCTCTGCTCTGTTCTGCTTGGTATTTGGTTCGCCTCGTCTCTGATATGCTTATGTTCTGCACTCTGCTTCCAACTTTCTTCGATAGAGCGATGGGAAGTGGGTACTTTTCCTTATAGTCGGTTAACTATTGAAATACAGATAATTTCCTTGATGGATTGTCCCGACTATCCTACTTCGACTGCGCCAATTTTATAACTTAGGTTGAGTTGAACCAAAATTAAATACTTTATTGAATAAAAATATATGTGTACTGTATAAATACAAAGTCAAGACTGACGTTAGGTGAAAAATGATATAGCAGCGTCCGAGATTGAAACTGTTGATGCATTTCCGAGGTACGGCGAACCTTCATGGGAGTACTCGAGTTCGCTGACATGGTTTGATATCTTCGGATATAATTCACTCCTTACTCATCAGCATATATTACAGAAAGATCCTACTCCCATCTGTAACATTTGTGAAACTCAGGTCACTGTCAAACACCTCTTGATGACGTGTACTTTATATGATGAAGAAAGATGATCAAACAATCTAGGTGAGTGACAACATCAAAACTGTACTCAACGATGATCAAAAAAAAGATATTCATTAATCGAGTTCAAGTTCTCCATCAGATGATGAAGAAATAATAGTGAGAAGATACAGTAAAAAACACAAATGGCATTACTCCAGCATTGACAAAATTATTACAGAACCAAATAAAATATGACCTTTTCATAGAAACGTAAGTGAAAGGCACGTATGGGAATTATCATACAGTTTTCAGGCAAAAGGGTGAAAATGCATATGCGTATAAATAGAACGTGCTTCAAAATCCCTGCATGAGCAGGCATGTATCTGAATCGGCCTTAAAGAAAGAATAAATGTTAAATTGAATTTCTTCTAACCATCATCAGGCTTCACCCCTACAAGCAATCTTAGGAAACTTTTGTGCTAGCTGGGAATTACATTTATATATAATTTTCATTTGGTGGCTCAGTTTAGGTCTTCTCTGTTTTTATTTTCAATAATATAGATATTCTCGGGTTCTTATTTCTGCATATGTTGAACGGATGATAAAAATTATTAGTATTTATGTTCAGAATAAAATCTGATAAAAAAGTTTGTTTTTGAGTAATAAAAACTGGGCCTATGAAAAAAAATCCTCTTTCTCTCACTTTCCTCCTTTCACTGAAAAAACAAAATGGTGCTCACTTTATTATAGGGTACTTGGATTGTCGTAGGGCTAGTTGACAAAACCAAGTAGAACTTGTTGGCATTTTTTGACCGGGGCTGTAGAGCGGGTTGAACCGTCGATTATCATTTGGGAGTTAGAAAATGGGGTATTGGACGCGTGTGGTGTCACTCAATGAAAACACACCACACTAGTTTAGTAATCCTACTGATGAAGTTAACTTGGTTTGCGAAATGCGCGCCGCAAATAGGAATGAAATTACTAGTATTGTGAAGGGGAAAACTTCTTTTGTTCTCATTTGGAAGTTGTTACGGGAAGTATTGTAAAGTATATTCTTGTGAAAAACTTTTCCAGGCGTTGGGCTGGAATGATTTGGCAGTCATATGGGGCTTTTGAATTATTTTTTCTTCGACGTTTACCGACACCATATTGTATAGGCAATGAGCAAAAGGCTCCATTATTTTTAATCAATTTTCATTATGTGTTTTGATACCAATTATTTTCGAAACGCTTCATAATTGAATCGAAATTATCAGTTACAGGAGCTCCACCACCAGTTCAGCTACGGCATGTGGTAACTTGCTGCCAGGCTTGGTCCTAAAAATCATTAAATATTATAAAGTTTCCAATCAAAATAATATTTTCCACAAACTTTTCCATCATTTGCAAACTTGTTTGTCGTCTTGTTTTCCATTATATTTTTGTCCCTAGCAATTGAATCTGAGAGACGTAATTGTTCCTCCATGCTAAAAAAAACGTTTCTTTTTCTTGCCTGGTAATTTTGAAATTTTACTCTGCCCGTAACACTGAAGAAAAGACATGTATTTATATTTCTATATAATTAGGATCAATCTGCATAGAAACCCATAATACTAGAGGGCAATAATCATAGAACTTCAAAACAACTTGAATATTAACAAAATTACCACAACTGTATATACTACTTATCAGTTATCGGTATAGTCGACAGTATATATGTCAAAGGAGGCTTCATCTATTGGTATGTTTATGGAACAAAAGGCACTTAAAAGTTCACTTTAAAGAACACTTTATCGTAAAGCCCACTTATGATCTTCATTATGGAACTGGCTTTAAGTTATAGAGGTATGACGTACCAACTACCTGTGATCGTGAGTTCCTCAAGTTTACGTGCACAGAAAAGATTTAAAAAGTTTTTCTACGCCCATGTCTGTAAACGTCAAAACTCGCACTGTGAACATTCCTTGTAAATGACATTTAACAATAACATGCACGTAATGAGATCTCATAACATACACGTGCGTTTTGAGAAGAAAACTAAAACTTCTTGGTTTAATTAAATTACAATCAAATTTTTATTTACGTAAGACTTTATTTGGTCTATTTACACAAATTTTGTCAATTAAAAAACATAATAACTTTTAGCATTAACGAGATATATTTAAGATTGAAAGAGTGATGACCCTTAATGTAGGCAGCACGTTATGCAATTTCTTCAAAAATAGGACACGTTTTCTTAAGTCACATGCTATGAAAATAAATGGCATGTCATTTATATTTTCAATTTCTTGAACAAAATATAATTTTATCTGAACATTTTCTCAACTTTATCTACGAATATGTCTGATAGTAGTGATAGTTGCGATGTTTTTTATTTAATTTTAAGCAAATGAATGGCGCAGAAAAAGTATAGTACGTTACACGAGTTGTAAGCCCATTACGCACTCATGAAGTTTATGCACTCGCCGCTGCGCGGCTTCGTGCATAATGGGTTACTTACAATTCTTGTTACGTAATATAATATTATTGCTCATTTACAGGATAGCGACGTTATACTGCCCACAAAATCGAACGATGTTTTAAAATATTACCGTCGTCCGTTGCTACATCGCTGTGAAAAATCAATGTGCTATTCTTGATTAGAATCCCTTCACCATCATCGTCTGACTGTGTACCATCAACATCTTTTATAGAGAAAGTGTAAAAATAAATAAATGTTAACATAACGCTCATTCAATTTCACTCTCTGACTATTTCTCTTTTTCCCCTATTTGTATGAATATTCAATTTTATATTTTATTGTGTTTGTCATTTCATAATTTTTACAATTTTTTTTTCGACATTTATCTGTCGGTTTATGGTTATAAAGATTTATCCCAGCTCGAGGAACTTAATCACCTTCGATCGACCTCTTCGGCAAAGTATTAAATGAAATACGTTTTTACATGAGGCTCATATAATCTCTCTGTGTCCCTGAAGTTTTTCAGAGATTGCATTTTGATTCAAATGATGACCAAAATTATGACGATCATTAGAGTTACATTCCAAAATTCATTGAATACGTTCAATTTAAAATTTTAAGAAAATTAACAGGTGGTTAAATCTTCTGATAACGAGGATGAACATTGTAATAGTAGTGCTTGTTAGGAAGAAAAAAAATATATCACATGATACTTCTGGATATGATAGATTAATTATGCATCGTATGGAAATTTCTATTATTTTTTTAAGAATCGAGGCTCTTATTGCATCATTAATTAGGAAACAATGACAGTATTCTGAAAAGTCCACTATTTTTGCATATAAATCAATTCATTATTATTGTTGTTAAAACTTTTGAAATGCGTGAAAAGAAACCAAAGCTTGAAATCACATCGCTAATGAGACTTACGTTTCAAATTGCCAAAATTTTTGTTTATCATTCTAGCTCCTTTGTGACAATTCGAACAATATTCGATAATTTTTGCCGGAGAGTATCACCAAACTGAAACGAATACAATCGAAGTACCCTTCTCTCCACACGTTTCCGCGAATTGGAAAAATGGAGCAAATATCTGACAGAAAACAGCTACTTCGCTGGCTGATACCACGACGGATATTGAACTACATCTGACAGATATTTGTGCAACTTTCTTTCAAAAAGTGTTCATCTTTTAATTGAACAGTATATTATCCTTTAGAGAGGCGAAACTTCGAAACATGCATGTCTGCAGGTGATCATCCTCAGCCAAATGCAGGATAATCTACTGATCAATTACAAGATGAGCACTTACAATTGGATCTTCTTGGACAATTACAAGATGAGCACTTACAATTGGAACTTCTTGGACAATTACAAGATGAGCACTTACAATTGGATCTTCCTGGAAGAACGTTGCACAAATCTCTGTCAGATCTAGTTCAATGTCGATCATGGTATTAGCAGGTTATATTTAGAAGGGGCGTGTTTCTTGGAATTTCCCTCAGCCCTCTTTTCTTCTGCATCCTGCCATTACCATTGTCCGTTGCACTACGAAAAATCCGCGAATACAACTACTGCACCTCCAGTTACCGGAGGCATAAGTTCACCCCTCTGTTTTACGTGGATGACCTCAAACTATATCAACCATATGCCTCGAGAGAGAACTATCCTCATCAATCCTTAAGGGTGGTGCAAGAGTACACGCATGCTGTCAGATTGGAGTTTGGGATCGACAAATGTGCCACGGTTTATCTCGAAAGAGAATATGGAGAGGACGTTCTGCTCGTAGACGAAAGCTTCCCACATCATTTTGATGCCGGAGAGACGAAACGTACCTAGGTGTGAAACAACGCCGCTCCCAAGAGGTAACCATCGTTAAAAACTCTCTTCGTTGCAAGTATCAGCATAAACTCCGACAGATCTGGTTCAGAAGAAGAAGTAAGTTGCTGCAACTAATATGCTTGCCGTTCCGTTTCTATTCCTTTGAAGTGATGAAATGGACTCAGGAAGCTCGCATCTGTTTCCCAGACAACAGGGAGGCCAGGTATTTTTGAGCTTGTAGTTTCTACATAACAGAATGATACTTTTTTTTTTTCAGTGGGGTGGAAATCCTCATGGACTCTGATCGCTCGGTGTCCATCGCGTATCAGTAGTGTCAGAATCTTACTGACTAAAACCACCCCAGGTGTGCTGCACTTGCCAAGCCGTTAGGCCATAAAGCTGCACCTACATCCCATTCCAACGTCCACGTCACGATATCCCTCGCTCCTCCGCCCCGCCACACCCCCCCACCACCGTTGGGTCGTGACCCACCGAATACCGGGCGGGCAATCAGCGGGGAAGATCCTTCCTTCTTTATTCCGCTCATCCTCCACATTCAAACAGCGCCCTCCCTGGTCGGCAGTCTTATTCTATCCGAGCGCCTGCTCTCCCGATTTACTTTCGTCGCTCGTTTATCCCGAAGCCAGGCCACTATTACCGTCGCATTGACACTATGTTGGTTCTCATACTTCTTCATCCTCGACCACAGCCCCCGCCCATTCATTCAATATCCTTACCCATTCATCCTTCACACCATTCGTATCCCTTAGCTGTAACGCTCCAAGTCTATCCTCCTCTTCCTCGATCCTCCTTCTCCATTCTACCCTTTCTCTCCGCATGCAATCGTTCCTGATGTGCTCCGCCGTGTCAGTCCCGCCAGTTCCACACTGACATGGGGTCTCTTGTGCAATTCCGAACCTTGCCAGGTAACTCCGAAAGTTCCCATGCCCTGTGACCAGTTGCACTGCCTTCCTTGCTAATGGTATACACCCCATCCCTACCCTGTTGCACATACCATGTACGCTTCTGCCGGTCATGCCGCTGTCCCATTCACCCTGCCATTTTTCCATCACCATTCTCCTAATCCTTTTCCTCTCCTCC
The DNA here is from genome assembly GCA_958502065.1 of Chrysolina americana. NCBI lineage: Eukaryota > Metazoa > Arthropoda > Insecta > Coleoptera > Chrysomelidae > Chrysolina > Chrysolina americana. The sequence goes on from OY293420.1 coordinate 38,951,468, forward strand.
ATTCTGCTATGTCCCAAGTCTATTTGCCATGTGATCTCTTGCAGTTCCGCACCTCTTCTACTCTCTTCATCTGCTCTTCTGTTACCCTCATTCTCCCTAACATGCCCTTTCCTCCACTCAATTTCCGTCACCAATCCCGCTACCCTTCTGTTTTCAAGCATTCTCCTAATAAGAGCTGCCCTTTTGCTCTTCGTCCTCGCATTCCTAATGGTCTCCACTGCTCCAGGCGAGTCACTTATTATTCTTATGTCCATCTCTCCACCCATCAGTACCCCTTTACCTATAGCCACCATTTCGGCTTCCTGTACGCTTCCCAGCTCACTGATTCTTTCCCGACCCATTCCCCACTCGCTCCCCTCCTTATGCGCCCATCCTATACCCACTCGTCCATCCTCTCTCTTAACCGCGTCCACAAATACCTCTTTTAGCCCTTCTCGGTTCTCCAGAATTGTTCCGATCATCCATGGGTATATTCTGTCGCACCCGTTTATCCGTCCTCTTACTTTTTCTTTTCCGTGCGCCTTCCATTCTTCATACCTCGTTGCTGCCTCTATGTATAGAGGCGCCATCCCAGTCAGCACGCATAACGCGGCTGACGGCGCCGTTCTATATGCCCCGCTGGCCGATAGCGTAAACGGTCTCTGTATCGCCCCCAATTGTCTGATCACCCTACAGTCCTTCGCTCTTGCTCCCCACACTTGGACGCCATACATCACCGCCGGCTTAACCACTCTTTCGAAAATCAGTCTGACACATCCTCTCCTTAGCCTTACGTCACGGCCCGTCCATCTTCTTAGTTTTCCTGCAACTATAGCCGTTCTCCTTCTTACCTCCTTAAGATGATCAATGTACAGTAGGCCCTTGTCTACTATCATGCCCAAGTATGTGATGTTACCGCCGCACTCAATCCGTTGCTCTCTCACCCTAACCACCGGTTCCTTGTCCAGTTTCATGGCCGGGACAAACATGCATTCGGTCTTGTTTTCGTTATACCTCAGCCACATTTCATCCTCCCATTCCTGACATTCTTTCCACACCTCCTTCCACATCCTTTCTATTTTCTTTACCGACGGGCCAACCACCACTATCAGTTGGTCGTCGGCGTAGGCCTGGGCCCACACCTTCGTCCCACCACTTACTCTGTGCGCTGCTGGCACCCCTTCATTTATCCTGTCATATTCCTTTTCGTTTACTGCCCTCATCCTCTCGAACCACGCTTCCATGACATTAAGCCATAGCGTGGGTCCCAGGCTGGATCCCTGCGGGCACCCCCTGTCCACGATCGCTTCCACGCCTCCACTCTTGACTCTTCTTTCGCCTACAAATTCCATGCACACCTTGCCAATGTTCTCCGGTAGCCCCATCTTTCTCATATTCCATCCTATCGCAGGTCCCCATGCCGTGTTGAAAGCGTTCGACAAATCCAGCGCCATCACCATGCTATGCATACCCTCGTTCTTACTTCTCTTTATTCTCTCCACCATATTCTCAACAGCAGTCGATGTGTCCAATCCCGCCCTGAAGCCAAATTGGCAGGGCGAGAACTTCTGTCCTCTTTCACACCACACCTGTACTCTTCCCCTGAGAAGCCGGTCGAAAGTTCGCCCTAACGCGGTCAGCAAGCTGATCGGCCTTAGGCTACTATCCTTCTTAGGAATCCACACCACACAACCTTCATCACCTTCCATACTGCAGGGAAATACCTCAGCCTAAGGCATGCGTTGAGTATATCCGTAAGATCTTCGCTTATTAGGTTCGCCACGTGTTTCATCACCTCATTAGGTATGCCGTCTGTTCCCGTCGCTTTGTTGCCTTTTAATCCTTCCATTACCTCTTGTACCTCCCTCACCGTGAAGTTGGGCTGCTCCGGTCAGAATGATACTGGAAAAATCATGGATTGAAGCATTTTCAAGGCAGCAACCCGTGAAGCTGATAAAATTGGCCTTGTATTCGACACTGAATGAACGAACCCAAACTCTGTCACCGAGTTGGAACCCGTTCAGTGACAACCCCACATCAAAGCTGCGGAGGGTAACAGATTCCTACCGCTACATAAGGATATGCTAATGCATGGGGTATTCTTCTAGAACATTGAAGACCTTGGCTTATCCAGAAACCTGATCTTCGCCTTTCTCAGGTCAAGTGGGCTGGAGTCGGAAACCAAGAGATTCATAAAGGCCTGCCAGGATGGTGTTTTCAACACCCTCGTCTACAGTAGTCACGTGCTGGGTATAGAGGTCTCTGACATTAGATGCAGAGCGTGTCGTGGGGCAGCTGAAACCATAATGCATTTGCTGTCAGCCTGTCTCAGCCTATATCTACAGGCATAACGCTACGTATTATTCTACCATCTATGATACTCGTATGATATAGACGAGACACCGGTGTTGCCTTATGCTCCAGGAAATATTGAGTCCGTTGTGGTGCATGGCAAAAGCCGAATCTATTGGAACTACTCATTCCCCAACCTCAGGAAAATATATTCCAATAAGCCTGATGTAGTCCTCCCCGATTTCGACTCCTGACAAAACGAACATCCTCCAAAAAGAAGAGAAAAAATGGAAAAATCTCAACTTTGCAGGCTTCACCGAGACGATTTTCTTCAAATGGTAGTTCTGACCTTAGAGAAATGATGGTCACATAGCTCTCGAACCTAGAAATCATACAGGCTTGCCGTAGTATAACAGAAATCTCAACCAGACGAATGCAGAAGATAGTCATTCTTGGTTCACTCCGCCTGCTCAGGGCACATGATTCTCGGACCGACCCAATAGTCACTTTCCCTACAGGGGGTGGAGTGGTGATTGGGGCAAATGATCCTGAAGTATCGGAACTTCGTTGATAGAGGAAAAAACAAAGCTTGTTTGTTGTTGATTGTAAATAAATATGTCATGGTTGAGTGGAAGTGCAAACACTTGTGTCAACAAGTGGGTGAACTCTTCCATTTTATAAAATATGACAAATGTATTGGAAAAAAACAATGTAAAAATTATAGAAAATGTCTTATCAATAAAAGCCTTAATTATTATTATTATTTATTGATATAAAAGTATAGAAATATGAAAACAGTTAGAAATTCTAAAAGGAAGTAAAGTTAGGATATGGGATTGTGCTTTTGATAGTGAATTTTTCAACAGCACAGTTGAAATAGTCAGATTTATTTTGAAGGAATATAAATTTATATAGGTATACATTTACATAAGCGTAAAAGCATTGTCAGAATGTCAGAAACATCATAGGAACATCCACAGATAATTCCACCTTATGTTCGAATAACATAGATTCGAATATGCACATTATATTATGTAAATTTATTATTTTGATACTTTTGCAAATTATAATAGGCTCCATCTATATAAAACTGTGTTCACAAACTTTTCGTTGGTTAAATTTGCCTCTCCTGTATCTGAAGGCAAGTGAATAAACATCTTGATACCATTATAATGAAAAAAATCCCTTATCATATTAGTTAGGATAATTGGTAATTTCAACGCATCAGAACGAGTGTTGTAACGATTGGACGCAGTCTCATTTAATAGTACGAGAGCTAGTGAACCCTCCGAATAACGGTATGTCTGTCTGCACGGCTAGAAATCCTTATAGTGATGAGTCATAGCATGCTAATTACGGTAACCATCGCCTGGCGCGCATCAGCCCTGCACATAATCAACCTACCCTATAAAATGTAAATAAAATTCAAAAAAACTTGTTGCTGTAAGCTTGAAATTTTTATACGATTTTTTTCATTCATTGAGAAATAAAAAAAAAATTGACAGGCGTTTTCAATGAGCACAAGTACCTGACAGGTGAACCGGAAGGTGTGTAGTACCTATATGAATTAAAATAAACTTTATTGTGTAACGTTGAAATTTTTATGTGTTTGTCTTAGCAATTTTAAGACGGTACTTACAATGACAGGCGGTTCTGGCTAGCATAAGTCCTTGAGGTGAGGGAAAAGATGCTGTGGGAGTGTGAGTAAGAGTGTGAAAATCGAAATTATGGGCAAAATTGATTATATTAGTTATGATAAATTATATATGAGTTTCCGAATTAATCTTCATCATCATCAGATATGTTACTATTAATTTTTTCATCACCATACAGCGCCGGATTGGGGAGTTTTTCCACACTGAGCTCAATCATAGAAGCGGCGGCCTCCGTCCTAATACCTATACTTGCAAACCTCGACATACCTCATCTGATATCATTTTTCCGATACGAAATTATTCGAAATGTCATTATGTATGAAATTCAAATGATGCACTGTTTCATACTACTTGTGATATTATTCAAAAACTTGAGTAAACTAGCCAAATGTAAGGGTGACCCGACAAAAATCTACAGAATCGAGAATGTGTTTTAAATAATTCTTTAAAGAAGTTTTCTGACCTCCATGCGCTCTCCAATATTATTATTATCTGTCTCCCAACCACCTGAAAATTATGATTTTTGTCAAAATGCAATTCATAATGGCATTCAAGAGAAAATAATAATGATACTAGTTGATAGACAGATTTGATATTTCTGTTCCATTCACATATCCTCAAATTATACAGGGTGGCTAAAATGATTTTTCAACTCAGACATTTTTTATTTGAATCTTGTAGTGTTTTTCAAATGGATAACTGAGTATATTTTACGACCGTATGATGTAGAATTAGATCACATTGACTTGTAGAATTTTGAGAAATTTTTGTTACTCTGTATCCACTGACATACACATGCCTAAAGGGTCTTCATCTCTGAAAAAAATAGAGTCAGAAACGATTTTTTTTATTGAATAAGAGATGTATGAGTGAATGACGATAAAGATGTATGAGTGTATAAAGATAAAAATAATGAAAAAAATATTCTTCAAGTATTGAATGAACAGCATATTTTCACTCATTTTTGGACATTTTTGTTCATTATACCACCATCAAAACGAAAGATTATTTTTGTGTGGTTTCATCAAAGTATTGAAGTCTATCATTTACTCAGTTAAACCACTATGTCACTTTTTTCTTCGAAACTTTAATTTTTGTACATTTTTTTTTTCAAATAATGCGTTTAAGCGTGCCGTGGTGTTCTAGTGATAGTCCAATTTCAATTTCTCGAACAGATTCTGAAAGTAAAGTATATAAATTGATGAAAAAAATCTTGCATACACGACTGAAAACATCCGAACCCGCGTAAGCAGTCGAGTAGTAGGAGAGACCAGGAGATGAGGGGAATTCATCTAATGAACTCGTTATCTACCTATAATACGCTTTCCCTCACCTCCCGGTCTCCCCTACTAACTCGACCGCTTCACGGGTTCGGATGTTTTCAGTTATGTTTGCAAGCACTTTTCATCCATTTCGCAGCATTGAAGCTCAAAATGAGAATATACGTTTTGTGGTACTATACTTCTACTTTCAAAATTTGAGAAATTGAAATCGGACACTCACTAGATCATCCAGACACGTTGCAAGATGCAAAAAAAATTCAAATTGCAATTGTGCCAAAACCAATAATCCGACAGCGCCTGTTTTGTTTGTTTTGCGATTAAAAAATATATGGTGAGTTTCATTTGGAAATCACGACAAAATTCAATTTATAAAGTTCAGAATTGACAAATAATTCTGAGCCACTCACTATAATTTAAGGATTTGAGGATGGCTTGGAAATATCACACATGTATCTGTCAAATGGTATCAAAGTAATTTCCTTTTAAATTCCGTACTCGTCACGACAGTAATATTTTTTTACATGCATCTGAAGACACAAAATCATAACGTTCAAGTAGATGGAAGATAGTGAAATGTCGGAAAAAATGTGCTGATATAAAAATTGTTATTGTTGTTGTTATTAAAATTGTTATATCCGTCAACCGGTTGCACCCCTACGTGTAACCCTCAAAAGTCAGAGACTTGTGCGAGCCACGGGAAGATGTAGCCCTTTCCTTTTAATACGTGTGATGCCATGCACGAGACCGGTGGCAATGCTGAGATTTGAACTCACGCTCTCTGGCTTATGAGGCGAGGACTCAACCCGCACACCACCGCGGCCCATAGGTACATGACATCTCTTAAAATGTAGATTTTACACAAACAAGAATTTTTTACAAACGTAGCTCGATAGTTCAAATTATATTACTTCGAATTATTCATGAACGGTTCTGAATAAGTTCACGTTATGCCTCTTACTCGCACTCCCACAGCATCTTTCCCTTCACCTCTTAAGGACTTATGCTAGCCAGAACCGCCTGTCATTGTACGTACCTTCTTAAAATCGCTTAGACAAACACATATAAAAATTTCAACATTATAGAATAAAGTTTATTTTAAATCATATAGGTACTACACACCATCCGGTTGACCTGTCAGGTACTCGTGCTCATTGAAAACGCCTGTCAATTTTTTTTGAACTTCTCAATGAATGAATAAAATCGTATAAAAATTTCAAGCTTACAGCAACAAGTTTTTTTTTTTAGATTTTATTTACACTTTAAGGGGTATAGGGGTTGATGACGTGCAGGGCTGATGCGCGCCAGGCGATGGTTACCGTACTTAGTATGCTATGACTCATCACTATAAGGATTTCCAGCCTTACAGACATACCGTTATTCGGAGGGTTCACTAGCTCTTGGTCTATAAGGACAAGGTCATGCAGATGAGGCAAACTGATTCTAAAATGATTAATGTCTATATATTCTCCTCTGTGAATATGCATCTGCATGAATCACTAGGATCATGCTTATACAAATACCTGATCGCTCTTTTCTGCAGTTCCAATATAGTCTGAAGTGCTGATGAGTTGCATACTCCCCAGAACGGTAAGTATTCCAAAGCGTAAATGGTTCTTTAAGTGCAATACACCGCTCTGGCAGTTTTAATTGCTAAATTTATCGAAGTTATTCTCACTGAATAACATTCATAAGAAATCTCAAGCTTCATATAGACCTGAACAACAAACAAAACAACGAACCAAACGGCAACCAGAACGGCAAACGGACGTTATTGATTGCAACGAGCCGAACAACAAACGAAACGTTTGTGTTGTTCCCAGAATGGTTTCAGTAGTTCTTTGTTCAAAACGGAATTCGTTAACTGAGAAGAAAAATCGCGAAAAACAAGAAGATGGTGTCAAACCCATTTTTATGCACAATGAAGTGCAGAAACTGCCAATGAAGTAAGTGAATTAAAGTTTCAAGCTTCCTTGCTTTTTCATTTTGTTATAATGTTGTGGATATTTTGCTTTCCACAACAACCCCTTTTGTTGATAAACATTAATTAGTTTCAGGCATTGTTCTTCTACCCACTCCATTGTGTAGAAACAACAAACACTCAAAAAGACAGGAGACAACAAATTTATTGTACCGAGGTTCACCAGCAACGGCCTGTTCTCTATTTTGTTTTGACCCGTCCAAACCGGCGAACGCATTCGCGAGCTTTTTTTTTTGATGTCAGAGAAAAAATTGACAAGTGATGGGAACGTCGCAAACTGTTCGTCGAACGCTCAGTATTTGCAAAACTGTTCGCAAACGCGTTTGTGGCCCCGTCCAAATTAGTATTCTGTTCGCAGTTCGGTTCGTTGTTCTGTTCGTTGTTCGGCATAATGATCCGATTTGTACCTACTTATTCATTCACTGAAAATTGAGAGAAAATTGTGAGGAGAATTCTCAATATCGACGTATATATTGCTGAGCAATTATATTTGTGACTTGTCAAGAAGTTCATGTTCCATTCTCAAACTTTGACAGGTTATTGGCTCTTTCTTGAGGAAGTATTAATATCGGAAGGCAAATATAAATAGAATGGTATTTTCTGTGACAATGTTAGAATGAAAATTCGATACGAGCGGAAGTTTTGGGAGAAACATAAGCATCGCGAATTTTTATTCTAACCCTTCAAAGTTTCTCTGAGAAAAACTATCTGATGCCGATAATGTTTACGAGCATCGAACTTCTTCAAGAAGAAAACAAGTCCTGATATTTCTGGCATTCAATTGCCCTTTCTTCTTCTCACTTTATATTCTTTGTTCTGTCCATGTTTTCTGATTTCACAAGCTGATATGAGAGCTCAGATAAAAAAAACGGTATGAATATTCTGGTAGTATTTGTTAACATATTTCGTGGTACTGATTTTTTTGCTGCCTAAGTTCTTGAGTCATCGGTGAAATACTGTTTCAAAGGCTACAGTTCTACGAAAGTTTTTTTATGTTCTGGTTCCCACGAATATGAATTTTCTATTCTGAGAAAGTAGATAGGAATTGGTGTTCTACTTGAATTTCTACAGGTTCTATGCTCCAGTGAATATAACCTTTCTGTGGTGTCCCGAAGAAGAAAGCGAACTTGTAATCGAAGAATCACCGACGAGACGAATGGCTCTTTTCTGTACAGAATCTTAGACTTCAGGGACTGCACTCCTAATGTAATAATAATCATAAAAATAATATTCCTTGACTTGGCTTATCCAGAAACCGGATCTTCGCATTTCTCAGGTCAAGTGGGCTGAAGTCGTAAACCGAGGGAATCATAATGGCCTACCAGGATGATGTCTTCCCTGACACTAGATGCAGAGCGTGTCATGGGGAACATAACGCATTTGCTGTCAGCCTGTTCAGCTAATGCGGTCTCAAGCTATGTCAGGCATAACGCGGCGCTACGAGTTTTGTACTACTATCTACGCACCAGGCGCGTGCTGAAAGATTGTTGGTTGTGGTGCAGAAACATCGAAGGGGGCCCCATTTTTTGAAGACTTACTCGAAGAATTTTTTTTTTAATAAAATTTAAAAACAGGTGAAATATTATAAAACATATTATTAGTTACAGTTCCACAGTTAATAAATCAAAATAAAATAAACTCAACATATAATTTAAACAACACACAAAAAAATTATTTTACTACTTTTTCAGCAAAAGTTTGATTTCTTTTGAAGATTCTGCATATGAGTCAAGAATTGACTCAACACTTGGAATAAGATCTCTCTCCGTGCTAATTATGATTAGACATTCCAATAACTCATTCCCCATTGAAGCCCGTAATCTGTTTTTAATTATATTCAATTTAGAAAAAGTTCTTTCACATTGTACCTGTACAGGAAAGTGTAAGAACGAACTGATACAATGAAAAGATTCTTATAAGCAGCACCGTGAAAATTAATAAAGAAAACACAGGAAAAACACGTTTTGCAATTTTTACAAGTAGCAGAACTAGAAGATTTATTTTTTACACATTTTTCATCTTCATCATATTCGCTCTCGATATGATGTTCATGCACTTTTTCATTGAAGGGTTCTTTATTCAGAAGTTTTGATAATTCTGAGGAGTTTTCAGAAAACACCGTTAGCTCTTCTATTATTTGTACTTCTTCACACTTTGCCAAACAACACAGTTTGGAAAATGGTTCTGTGGATTCTACTAAATTTGAATTTATCTCATCAAATCTCTTCGGATCCAATAAAACGAGGGCTTTCAATAGCTATTGATTCTTCAGAAAATCGTTCATTGAAGTCTGTACTGAGCCTGTCTAATATAAGTGTGAATGTATCGAACTTGCGGCGTCCAGTCCGCTGACCGTCGGTTTTACTCTTTAATGACTTTATTTGGTGCCAGGCTGCTAGGAAGTCTGCAGATATTTTGACAATGGGGTTGCATAATTGAAAATTTCCAGAAACAGGAAAGCTATTAGAATGTCATGGAAGCGACACCACTTACGTAATAACGCACGAGCCACTGACGCTGTGTTACCATCTGTAGTGTTACTATAACCCAGGTCGTGAAGAGCTTCAAGGAGATATACTGTTGACAAGTAGCGATTTGTTCAACTTCCACACCCTCCACTGTTGCTGACTCGTCGAGTCGCCGACCGCCGGAGCTAGATTTTTCGCATTTTGGCCTCCTAAGCGAATATTGACGATCAGGGGCATCACGCAGCACCTCAACAATAGCATTGATGAATGCGTTGAAGAGAAGTGGACTGAGGTTGCTGCCTTGAGAGGCACCTGAGGTAGCTGAGGAAGCTGCATATTCAACAGATTTGAAGCCATTGAATGTGACATATTGACGCCTGCTAGTGAAGTATGGCATAAAAAGGTGAAAAGGGTCTGAGAGAAGCCATACTCGTACAATTTCGACAGCAGTATTCCATGATCAAGCCTGTTAATGATAAGAAACTCATTGATAGGAATGATGATGGATGGATAAATGTTTCTTAATACAACGGTGATGTCAAGGGGGCAGGTATGCCATTCTTTATAAATTCGGTTTATAAGTAGTTGTTTCGGATAGCATTGATACGACATTCAAATATTATATGATTAAGGTTTTCAATTTGGCCACATTCACAGTATGGATTATCAGACATTTCAATTCTATGCAGATAATCTTTGTGTGAACATAGGTATGGCCTCTGTGCAACACATCCAACTTCCACTCATAAATACATCAATGATGTTATTTTCGAAATAAGGCAAAATGCAATTTTTGTCCAATTTAACGTCCATTGGAACATTGAGAGACTTTCCAATTTTGACCAGAATATTTTTGATTGCTCTCAAAATAAACAGACCCATCTAAAGCTTTTGATACTGTTAACCATGAAATTTTATTCAAACGTTTAGAAAACAATGAAGTCAGAGGCTTGTCATTGAATATATTGACGAACACAAAACAGGTTGTTATACATATTTATAAATTATTCTCTAAGTGAATCATTATATGTCACCATGGTGCTTCCACAGTGTAAGGCTCTATCCTTTTTCTATTTTATATCAATTTTATTTTCTGTATTATACATATTGATAGTAAATAAACGTCATATGCCGATAACAATTCTGTTTCTTTTGTAGGTGACACTTCAAACAGCTGAAAAGGGAATAAAATCAATTTCTAGTTGGCTCAATAATAGTTTATTCAGTCTCAATACTGAAAAACCTGAATTTATAACATTTTCTCAACGATACGGACTCTTTATATCCATAAATTCAACTGTTATCGGTCCGCAAAGTACCAATGTTCTACTGTAAAAAAAATAAAAATTATTTGTAGTACTCTGTCCGAGTCACTCATTCGTTATTGTATTGTTGTATAGACGGAACATTTAAAAATACTATGAATTTTGAGACAATTCAAAATACCCGCTTAAAATTCTTTTGAATAAAACTAAAAGATTTTTTAGTGCATCACATCATTATTCGAAGAAGCAGGTGTCTTCAATGTTGAAAAACTGTAATCCTTTCAGTTTCAACTAAAGGACATAAGTAAACCCTTGGCTTATTGAACTTACCAGCATATCACCGATTGGGCCGCAAATTTGGAAATTGAGGTTCCTTTTGTTGAAGTCACAATCAGAGGTTTGTTACTTAAATTGTGCCCAAACTCTACAATCAATCACCATTACCATCTGAATTGAAAAATATCATAACAATACCTGCACTGAATCGGAAAAACTTTGTGAAGAACAACTTTGCCCGTCTGAAAGCTTTACTGGATATCATTAATGGCCACATGCCACTCATATTCACTCTCCAACAGGAATTATTCGCCGGTATCCTTCCTTCACTTGTTCCTAATTATTGTATTTTATGATGAGAATGGCGATGCCACAACACAAGGTTCCTAAGGTATCCCCTTGTGTATATCCACATAATTATAAATATTAATATCAAAATTGGCTGCTATTTTCTCAGTATGAAGATTACATTTATAATGTTATTGATGCATGTAGTGTTTCCTGTTTTCACTGAATGAATTACTCACTGATTCACTTATTTCCTGGAAAAGAATCAGTTCTGGAAAATCTAAAAAACCTCCATAATTTCCGTAATTCTTGACGTACTTACATAGAATTGTGAAATATGCAAAATCGATAGATACACCAACTCTTTACAATTCTACTTCAAAAATTACGGAGCTACGGGGGTGTTTCAATCAATAAATGTATTCATCACAACGGGAAGTGACACAAATTTGGATTCTTGAAGAGAAAATTTTTCACAACTCCAAGTCAAAAATTACGTTGGTATTTCTATGAGAAGTGAGGTTCACTAAGGGCCGGTTTTTCAAGTATCGGCTAGTTGGCTGACGGCTAATATTCCTAGGGCCCAATACTGAGGAACAAATTATAATTACTATTTAGACATGCTACCGAGAATTTTCTTTCAATAGCATGTTGTCCAACATGACATGAAGAACAAATACACGAAGTTTCAATGGTTAGGGAATCATTTCTTTTCTTCCGGTATTGGGCCCGAGGACCGTGAGCCGTTGACCAGCTAACTTGAGACTCTTAACTGAACATTGAAAAACCGGCCTTAAATCCGTACCACCATAGTGAAACAACGCGACAAGAGGCGATCGACGTAACTAGCGATGGGACTGGAACTAAAGAGTTAAGCGACGCGATGACTATGTGCCTTTATTCCTCGTCTCGTCGCGTGCCTCTTGTCGCGTCGCTTGCCTCTTGTCACGTCGTTCCCCTTTGTTTGCACACCTGCAGTAATTCTAACCCATAATAACGTAATGGTAGGGTCTGAAATACGCGAACACGACAGGCGACCGCTACACGAGACAAGAGACCGCGACAGTGTCGCTTCACCTATTTGAGGCAGACGACAGAGGCCACCAAAATCCAGCTCAGTCTGTTGGGTAATCGTCTCTGTCTAGCCCTCCAAATGTTCCTCATGAGACATACAAAGCAAAAGTTATCGCGGTTTCCTGTCTCGTGTCGTTGTAACCTGTCTCGGTTGCGTACCCAAAGCCTACCTACCGTAACGTGAAACTTTTCAATTTGTGAACTTTTTTCGAGATCTAGTGGCTAATAAATTTGCTTTACATTCCATCAACAGATAATGTACAATAGACTGTTGTTACGATCTCTAACATTTTACTAAAACTTTTTTATTTTGCCATTGAGATAATGTAATTCAGGAATTCGGCGAAAGCTGATTTGAGGTACCTAAAGATTACTAAATTTTTCTGGACATTGACTACTCTAGTCTAATGCCTGCACACACTTTTACATTTAAAAGACATTTATGTGCATTTTTACTGGTGTAATTTTTACTAGGTTCTGCAAAGCTCTGTACACAGTAAATAATTAGTATTTTAAAACACAATTTATAGTTTTTCCCAATGGACGTGAACTTTTCAGGCTTTCAGAATCTCACATTGCGTTTTTCTTCCGTCATCCGGGCCGAGCAACCCTCAAAAGCCTCCAGGAGGCTTGTGCAAGATAATAGGAATGACGAAGGTCTTACATTTTAATATGCGATCCCAAACACGGTCGAGAATTCCTACTGAAATATCCAAGTGTACCAGTCGCACATCCAAAATATAACCGCGCCAACAGTTGCTTTACTGCCTCATCGATTCCAACCGAATAATTACCAACAGTTGTATTTTTCAGTGGAAAGATCACAATGATGGTTTGAACAGCATTTTTTCTTGAATCGAAACAGCTGAGCGATCACAACTTTGATAAAAATAACAACGGAATCAAGAATGTCAAAATTTCATTATAATCAACAGTAAATCATCAGAAATTCAAAATAGGCATCAAATCTACCAAATACGCTTCCATTTATTTTAATAAACTAGATATATTTTAAAAATGTAAAGACGTCAACTAATCAACTGAGTAGAAAGCCAGTACGAATTCAATGATTCTCAAGATTTTCGAGAATGATGATAATCTTTCGGTGTATGTAGATCACCTTCAAACAACCATTGGCTATTTTTTTTTGCTGGAATCAAAAAAACTATTTTTCCCATGATATTTTATCAGCTTGACCTTTCTTTTGAATTGTTCGAGGAAGTTTCTGTGTCGAAGGAAGGATTGAAGATATGTGTGAAATAGGCACTAGAGAATGTCCTTCGTAAGAAACTGTATTTTGCATATACTAGCTCTTTTTCAAAAAGTGGTCTTTTTGGAGTGATTTGTGATGGCTGTTTCTGCTATATCAGCCACCGTTTTGGGGAATTTTATAATGTGAAAGAAAATGGTAACTGTGATTAATTTTCTGCATTCAGGTACTTACAAACCTGCTTGCTAAATGGGCATACGAATCAATATCAACATGAGAACAAAACAAATTATTTGGTCGAATGAAAACAATACGCTCCACCTCAATCAATCATGGTAACTGATAAATGGATGATGATAATTGTAAAGGAACCAAGCGCCAAATTGCAAAAACTATGATGATACCAAACGACAGCTTTACTTCCATTCGTTATGTGTAAAAGTATGTGCCCACTTGAATTTTGGCGAAATTTATTGACTAACAATCCAAGCGATTTCGAAGGCAAATGCATTTTCCCATTATAGAAAAGATCCAACATTACAATACCGTTCATAGAATATGATCAAAGTCGCTTGGTTATTTTTCAAATATCATCATCCAAATTTAATAAAAATATTACTTCCTAAAGAAAATGATTCAGTAATTATTGGTTTGAAGAAAATAAATCCATCTCAGCTGAAAACATGATAAAAAAGCTCATCATTGGTGATGTTTCACAATAGCAGATCCAACTCTCTTATTTTTGTTACAGAGTCGCAGACAATCGAAGACTTTGGAGCGGCATTACATCTAATGAGGTCGGATTTGGAACATCTACGTTCCGTGTTTATGGCTGTAGAAAATGGGGACTTGGGAATGCTGAAATCATTAGGAATCAAGGACTCTGAATTAGGAGACGTTAAATTTTTCTTGGAAAAATTAGTTAACACAGGATTTTTAGACTGAACCATACTAGACCCTGCTGCTATACTCTTCGCTCATCCTCAACCTCATATACCTTTAAGTAAAAATTTTTACTCTTACCTTCCTTATTAAGTCTGTCTGTCTGTTTCCTTATTCAGCAGCAGAGTCCGTTATGATCCGTCCCCTGTCATTCCTTTGAATCTCTAACCAAATATCGGAAACCTTTCAGGCTGTCTTGAAGGGTAGCCGAAAATTAACGGCCAATATTACAGACTTATGAATACATATCGAAGTACCAACGGTCTTTGAAAACGGCACATATCATATTAGATAGTAATATTATTAGATAAGTAAATGTGTGATCACATTTAAGAAACCACAGATTTATATTTATTATTAGTAAATTTATAGTTACCATAAATGTTATTTCAGATCTCAACGTTTATAAAAGGTTGTATGTCGATTTGATGTCATAATTGTGATCACTGAATATAAGAGAATACGACTCTCTTAAGAATTATTGTGGCACTAAATTAGAGTAATACTAGAAGTTAGGAAAGACACCGCTGGCCGGTTTACTCAAAATCTTTTGCCATAGGAAAAAAAAATCTGTAGTCTCGTGGAAACTTTGTTGCAATTTGGTGCAGGGTAACAAAAAGCCGACTTCTCTACACTTTTTTGTGCCTTGGAAAAGATTTTGAAAGCAGAAAATGCCATCGATGAACGGTAGGTCGGTAGGGATAGCGTTTTGAAGGGCCTGATGCGCTTTTACTCTAACGACCTGTCATGAACCGAGCATTAAAAATCTTGTGATCTTTGTAAATATTCCCCGGTGCCGAATAACGCAACTCTTGAAGATAACGACCTGACATTAAACATCACAAATAGAAGAGCGCGAAATTCGCCACCTCCACAAATACCAGCACAATCACATCCGCAACTCGAAAAATATTATCTTAGTCAATATATGATATACATATATATATACAAAAAATATATATATTTATAAAGTTTACAAATATATTTTTTCGACTGGTAGTGGACATGTTTGTGTTTGGTGCGCGTTGAGAAGGTTTTTTCTAAGTACCCCATATCAAACATATCTTGAATAAGGCTGGTCTGTTCATTCAAATATTATACATATCAGATGTTTTTCATTATCATGTCAATGCATTATTCATTTATTCATTGTGACGTGAAATTTCTAAGTAAATAAAGATATTAAGATATATTGACTTTTATAAATAAACCACACCCTTTTTGATTTTCATCAAAAAACTTGGCAAAAATTATGAATCATGAATTTACAACTGTTTATAGGTGTCAAGCTGCAGAAATATTCAAACAAGTAGCAAGAAAATATAAAAAATGAACCTATACTCAGTAGTATTAGTCAGTACGGACAATGAAATGTTTTCTAACGTACCTACAAAATGTTAAATACTGAAAACGAACAAATTAGTGATAGGTACTAAAAAAAGTAACAATCAAATTTTCACATAGTTCTTAACACTTCCATAGGCAAAACGTGATCACGTCTTCTCAATGTTCATGCAACATGACAGGACGTTACTAGACGACTTTCTAGTTTCGAGCCAAAACGACACGGTCAATTTATGCAACATTGTCAGTAACATTGGAGCCACAATAGACCATTGGCCACAGTGGAGGGCCTAATATGGGCCCACTCACGTTCAAACCAACCAATCAACCAGTATCATAGTCTTACAGTCACTGCCTTAATCATAAAATAAAATTGAAACTGTGCAACAGTAGGAGCATTTATGCAATTTCCTTAGTTTTAGTCTTGAAAAACAACAATTGAGACTAAAACAGTGATAATGATTGTGACAATGAATGGAAAGTTGCATAAATTGGCCCTCATAAACGTCTGTATTTGAACTTGAAATACAATAGGAGGTGATATTACTATCATGAATTGATTATAACAGAATTACGTCACTACCCCTATGTGCAACATATCAGTTCATTCAGTTATCTCAGTGTCATTTTATATGTTGACGAGAGCAGTGTTGTCTTGTACGTATCTAGTGAATTGTTATTTTAATGAGTTTGATAGTTAGTTGTGTTGGCTCTATAAAATTTCAACTGAGAGTTTCAGATTTTCTTTCAGATGAGAGAAAATTATCCTTACCAGAAACAAAGCCAATATTTTCAACAACTTTGTGACGAGGTTTCTGAAGGCGATGTTGATGGAAAAAACGTACCTGAAGAACAAACAATCTATTTAGTGATAGCGAGGGTGTGTTTGGATTGGATTCTGATTACGATCCTGCGAATGAAACAATAGATTCCTCAGATACTGAAATTTGAGTTGAAGGGGGGAGTGTAAAACACAGTGATGACGGAAATGAAAACATCGATAAGGACAATATCAATTTTAATGAGAATGCAGTCATTCAGAATATTCGTGAATTTGATACCTCGAGAATAACCGAAACATATTTGGGTGGAGACCACCGAAGATTTTCCAGTATTAAATTTTGATGATATTTCAGTTGGTTTAAAAGTTCCCATAAACGAGAAAACAGTTTGAATATTTTTCAGATAGTATTTTCAACAGAATGGTTGGAAATGATAGTTTGGTGCACCAATGATTATCGCCAAGCATTATGCAAGACCACACTCAAGGTATTTCAAAAAACAATATTTTCGTGTGACAGATCGGAAAAATATCCTGAAATTTATGAGTTTAACTTCAAGGAGGTCACATAGTCTCACATAATTAAAGAAAATGAGTCTCTTTGAGTTTTCTATTATATATTGAGTATGGAAGATGATACGAAAAAATTCTCCGTTGTTTTACCGCTGCACCAGTGGTAATTGAAAACGTGAATAGAATCAAAACTTGCATGGATACCCATATTCTGAATTTTCAAAGAAATTTTCTACCGTGTCTTATCACTTGAGGAATTTCTGTTACACTTACGAGAACTGTATGAAATAACATTTTACTAACTGACCACACACGGGGAATATGTGCTACATATGGAAATGTATTCCGGCAATAATAATGCAGCAAATGTGAAAGGCGAAAATAAAAATTCGAAAGAAACATCAAGAACTGAAGATTTAAAACGGCACGTCCCTATATCTTATTAGAGGGCATGAACTCTATACATGGTTGAATTATATGATAGTGTATCTCTTTCTAAAAATTCCTCGTTTTCAAAACATAAAGTTGTGGAACGTTAAAGCAAGATCGAATAAAAATTCCCAAAGAGTTACTGACTAAAACGTTTATGCTTAAAAGTGAAAAAATAAACGAATTGTTTTGATGATAACTACAAAGCACACCTTCCGGAAATTCTGGACGTCAAATATGATGATGTAGTGCATCGTATAAAGGACGAAAACCACTTAAAGGAACTTTGTGGGAACCAATGAAAATCATATTGTATGATGGAATATTATTTTCTCTTTTTTTCTATCTTGCTATTCAAAAAAATGGGTACTTTTCATAATATATTTTTTTCTCTTGCACCTTTAACGATATATAATGTTCATGATTTATTTAGAAAGTAATGTTTTTTTTTGCCAAAACCACACACTATTTATCATTGTAATCAAATTAAATATGGAAGGTTTTTTTTTCTCATTTATATAATTTTGCAAAATTTTACTGTAAGAGTAGGAATGCTATACGTTTACGCCACTATTGACTATCTCTGTAGGGCAGTAATAACTGTTGAATTACTGTTTTTTTTCAATACACTTTCTTCTATTCTTTTCTCTTTCTTGATTTCTCTCTTATTTCTCATTTCATTCTATCTCTCACAATCCTTGAATTCACCTTCTTATTTTTATCATTTCTTATACAATTACAATTTAATAAATTTTCAGATTATGCTGAACTTATGCCACTTAAATATAAGATCGCTACCAGCGAATTTTAATGACATTCAAAATCAGATTCTCAATGCGGATTTCGATGTTGCTGGAGTTTCAGAGACATGGATGCATTCAGGCATAGACAGCAACAATGTAAGTCTTGATCAGTTTACTTTCTTACGACAAGACAGGGCCATCAGAGGCCACCAGAGAGGTGTTGGTATTTATCTGAAAAATAACTATAAGTATGAAATAATTTTTAGCCAATGTGGTGAACAGGTAGAGTGCATTTGGATAAAGATATCTATGGGAAAAAACTATTCTGTTGCTATAGGTGTAGTCTACCGACAACCTAATTCAAATATCTCAATGTTCTTTGATGAAATCGAAGAAATTTTCTTGAATATTTACTCCAATTACAATGATATCATCATTATGGCGACTTTAATATAAATATGCTTGATTTCAATTCAAACAACACAAACAAGTTTTCATCCATTCTGGAAATTTTCAATTTAAGACAAATTGTCACAGAACCCTCACAAACAACTCGTACTTGTTCGTCATTATTAGACTTAATCATCACTAATTGTGAAGGTATAACTGAAGTAAATATTTGTGATTGTGATATACCTGATCATGCATTGATACAAACCAAATTCCAAATTGGTGAAGGCAGAAACCCAAAAGTTAGAATAGTTACATATAGAAATATTAAGGATTTCGATATTGACAGATTTTGAAGTGACGTTGCAAATTTACCTTGGTACCTAATTTATTCTACAGACGATATCGATCACAAAGTCTCACACTTAAATGAATTTATTCTTCAAACTCTTGATCATCACAATCCAAATAAAATATTCACCATAAAATCGTAAGTATACTCCTTGGATTACTGAAAACATCAAATTCACAAACTCAGAAACAATGATCTGCCAGAGCAACTTAGAAACGCTGAAGCAATTAATAATTTTTTTCTGACATCTTCCACCAATGAGGGTCTACCGAGTTCACATTTGATGAACTTTTACAATTCCAACTGTAAGGAAGGATTAAATGAATCATTTACTTTTTCCCTGACTAATGAACTTGAAATTTCTAAAATAATTTATAATATAAAATCGCAGGCTTATGGTATTGCTGGAATAAATATTACTATTATAAACCTTTGTGGACCCCTTGTGGTATCCATAATTACTCACATTATAAATGAATGTATAAGTCAAAATTCTCATTCTCATAAATTTTAGAAAAAATAATAGAAAATCAAATCTAGATGTTACGTTGACCAACATAATATTTTACCACTGAAACAATCTGGTTTTAGAAGGGGCTTCAGCTGCGCTACAGCAACCTTAAAAATAGTCGATGACATAATCAAAGCCCCCGATCGAAACAAAGCAAAAATTTTGGTATAATTAGACTACTCGAAAGCATTTGACACTATAAATCACCAATTGGTACTCTCAATATTCTATTATTTTGGATTTAGTGATATAGCAAGCGTACTAATCTCATCTTACTTAGACGGTAGAAGACAGAAGGTCCTCATCAGTGATATATCCTCAAATTGGCAGGAAATAAAATCAGGCGTACCACAAGGTAGCATTTTGGGCCCTTTGTTTTATACCACCCACTTTCATTGAGAAATTAAAGTTCTGCAACTACCATTTATACGCTGATGACTCACAAATATATTTCTCCTTTGATCCTCTGAATCTCGCGGAAGCCGTAAACTGTATCAAGAGGGGCCTAAATGCAATTCTAGAAGTATCCACAAATCATATGTTGAAAATCAACCCCAACAAGTCAATTGTTATGATATTCGGGAACGATATGGTTACTATGAGCAGGCAAAAAGTTACGATTTGAGAATTGGAGACTCCGAAATAGATTTCAAGTCCCACTCTAAAAAATTAGGGCTTATCATAGACTCCAAGCTGAGGTTCACAGAACATGTCACCTATAAACTTAGAATTGGTTATGCATTCCTGAAACTGATATATCCGCAAAGAAAATTCCTTAGTAAAGAAGTCAAAAAAATACTATGCGACTCACTAGTTTTGTCTCACTTCAATCACAGCGATGTGGCATACCACAACTGTCTAGACAGCAATGACATAAGGCGCATACAGAAACTACAAAATTCCTGCATGAGGTTAATTTTTGGTATCAGAAGTAGATCCAGAATTTCTCACAAACTCAAAGATTTGTTCTGTCTCAACAGGATCAACCGCAGGCAACTACACATAGCTTGCACTTTCTTTAAAATAATAAAGTATAAAAGTCCTCCTCACCTACATGAACATTTAAGTTATAGAACGGACGTTCACAACTTGAATTTGCGAAGAACGTTGATTTTGACTACTCCTGCTCACAAGAAAGAATTGTTCAAGCGCTTGTTCTCATATGATGTTTTTGACACAACTAGTTATATAAACACCTGAAACCCTAACTGTTGCACTAGCTACCAATACCTTTAGAAAAAGCTTCCAAAAACACTTATTTTTTCTCAGCACTGAAATGATATCTACATATGGAGAAATCGCGTTGAGAATCTGATGAAATGAAAGGTAGAAAATAGAAAAAATAAATCCACTTCTCGCACTTTCTTGACCTCTTTCTCCACTCTCTCTTCTCTCACTTCCTTTCTCTCTTCCCTCTCTCTCTTCACAAAGATCTTACTGTTCGTCACTTCTTTTTAAGCTCTTTCAAATGTTTATTTTCAACGTGAGGCTTTGGTGGAAGATCAGATGCGGGGTAACTCTACCTAGAGGTATCCAGCAATCTGAACCAAATGCCATTTGCTCACCAAATAGATTTATTTTTATTTATATAAAAAAAATCATTGTAAACTTTTATAATATTTGGTGTGCAATAAAAGTATTATTATTATTATTAACAAACAGATTTGATAAAGTGCAAATGAAACCTGAAGAAGTGGTCTCTTATAATGAAAAAATGTCGGGTTTCGACAAGGCCGACCAAATATCATCATAACACCCATGCCCTAGGAAAATGATGTCATGGTATTGAAAAGTGTTATTTCATTTGATAGATATTGCTGTTTGGAATTCCTGCTTCCTTTATAAGGAAAATATAATGAACAAAGCAGGAAAAATTACAGTAATATATCATTTTGAGAGGAGTTAATTGGCAAAAATCAAGATTGATGTCTTCTACTGCATGTGAAGATATATTAAGTACCTAAGAAACTACATACTAGCAAAACGATAATCATTCCAAAATCTTCAGAAACACAGAAACATTTCACATCGCATGCATTGGCCTGAACTGAACCCGGTATCCAAGAGATGCCAAAACAAATATAATTGTCACAAATACCTAATATGTTAACGGAAAAAACAATATGGCTCCAAACCTAACTGAAGACTGCCCGGCAACATTTCAATTGGAGAATTTATTTGAATAAATTTGTATACAGACGTTCAGGAACGTTATAACAATATGTGCTTTGATTTCACTACAGTTTATAACACAACGTTTACCTACATCAGACATATAGAAACGTTATGTCACATGTTAATATTTCTTTGCATATTGGCGTGACACAATTTTCATGCACGTCATCATATTTTTCGTGGAAAAATTATTGAGAATTGATGAAACCAGTTCAAGTGCGATACTTTCATAATACTAGGTTGTGTGTTATATACGTGTTTTAGGATATGATATTGTCAGAGAAAGTATTTCAAACTAAGCAAATCTCTTATGAGACTTTAATCCAATTCATCTGAGAGCCTGCCCCTTTCGATAAATGCTAATTGTATTGTTCATATATCTGTGATATTGTCAGATATCGAAGAACAAAATCATCCACAATAATTCAGACATGCAGTAAATATTTTTGAAGCAGACAGCTGACTATCTAGATTCGACTATTTAAAAAATACTAGGTTGTGTGTTATACGAGTAAACGTGGTTTTAGGACATGGGCCGCAGTGGTCATGATGGTAGAGCGCTAGTCTATCAGTCAGAGGGACGTGGGTTCGAATCCCAGCATGGTCACTGGTCTCGTGCTAGGAATCGCACGTTAAAAGGTAAGACCTCGTTAATCCTTAGCTCGCACAAGTTTCGACTGTCGGGCTGTCGTTCGTAAGGGTATGACAGCTGGTTAACGGAAAAAACAATTTTGAATTTTTTTTTTTGGTATTGTCCGAGAAAGTGTTTCAAACCTGGTTCCAAATAAATCTTTTATAAGACATCAAGTCAATTTATCTGAGAGCTTGCCCATTTCGAGAAATTCTAATTGAGTTTGTTCATATATCTGTGATCGTTTGATATCGAAGAACATAAAATTATCCACGACAATTCAGACGTACAGTAAATATTTTTGATGTAGAGAGCTGACTATCTAGATTCGACTATTTACTTTCCTGTAGGAAGACAATATTTGACAAAATATGCAGAGGAGAGTGTAGTACCTTGTTGCTATAACCTTCATGCATTATGTAATCATAGAGGGACTACCGATTGTGGACACTACACAGTTTGCTCCAAGTTCAATAACTATTGTGTTTTACCCATTAATTAATACAACTATTCACCAAAAAAATCATGTTTTGAAAATGCCATCATTTCGCTGTCTTCATTACCGCCGTCAAACTCTCCAAACATATAAGTTTCAGAACAGGAGGTACATACTCTCACGCAGTTGAATCCAAAATGCCAGGATTTACTTCATCAAGTTTTTCAAAAAATTCATATGGATTCTGAGATGGCAATAATAAAAAAATTCTGCTTTGAAGATGAAAGTTAAAATGCATGTATGCTCATTATCCGTAGACTCATCGGATAAAAATACACCAATCACCTCATCTTGTACTCAAAATTGCTTTACTTCAAATCTCAACTGAAGTGAACGTGGAATTAAGAAAATTTGGTGGTGTCATTCATGATTCATTTCACTATGAACCAATTTAAAACATATTTAAAGATCTGCAAGGCAAAGAAGAGAAATTGCAACTTTTAATCCAAGCAACCGTTCCTAGATCGTGATCACGTCAGCTCGTTGGAAGTTATTCACCGCAGAGAGATAATTATCCAAAAGAGATCGAGTGCTTGAAGAGACGTTTTCGCAGACAACATCTATAAATAGAAGTGTACGTAAGAGAACTTAAGAAGTTAGTGTTATACAACTTGACCAACTAAAAGAAACTGATCCAAACTCCGAAAAACGTTTCTACAGCGGCTGGACTGCTGACAATTATAACAAGTAAACCACATATTAATTTTGTACACTACAGATCTGGAGGAAAATACGGCCAGAGAAGAGACGATATTGTCATAGGTGTCAAATTTCGTCATATCGCTATCAAATGCACAACGTTGATGTGTCTTCCAACCACCAACTGAAGAAAATTCATCTTTAACAACAGAAGGACTATTGTAACACCAACACCCTATATAAGTGATACCTCAAACAACAAATTATATTTGCAGACCTTGGTGGTCAGTCCAAAAGGCAAAGGCATCACACATCCGGTAAGCGTCATTATTGACACAGGGTCGCATAGAACATACATCAACAGCAGAGTAGCCTAAGAAATGGATTATGAATTACTAAGACAAGAAGAACTCATTCACGCTTTCTTTGATATTTTCCATCTGAGGTACTTATAAGTTTTCGACCAATCAGTCATCTGCATCAATGTATTGGATATTCGAAATAGTCCACTGATGAAATAATTGCAGGACCTCAAAGTCAAGTCGATGACAAAAGTAAGGCACCTATCGAAATCTCAATTGGTGCCCACCTGCCAACCCTATAATTAATTATATATTTACAATCCTACTGGAAATAAATAATAACAGGAAAAAAATGTCCAAGCACTCTGATATACACAAATACAATACCAGGTCTGCAAACTTGTTCACAATACTCTCGATAGGTCAGTAAAGCTACTAGAATTCAAAAAATATATCATACATATATTTTTATTTTTACCTTTTTATTTTGAGAATCACCATCTCACAATTTTATTATTGATATTGGCATGTGTTACATTTTTATTCCCTTTATAATAGTTATCATTGATATTTTATATTGTGTAATTATCGTATGTGCTGTACTGTTTCTGACCTGCCATAACATACTTGTATGTAACGTGGTTAAATAAACTTTATCTATCTATCTATCATAACAGAAAAATATAGCAGGAACAGCATATTCTACAATGCAGTTCAGTTGTCATGAAAACTAAGCTAGATTGGACACTAACGGGCAAAGTCTCCACTTATTCGCAAAATGCACAAAAATCCTGCAAACTGATTTATATCTAACATCTGTCAACAATACCAAAATAAGCAGATTTATGGATCATTGTTGTTTTGGGCAATTAAATTCTAGAACAACTGAATTCCCGCCAAGAGCGCGAACAAGACATTTCCGACAATTTTCAGAAAACAGTGACATGAATGCTTGATGGAAGTTACGAAGTCTCAATGCCATATGGGTTCAGGGATACAACCCTGATAACCTGAAAATTGCTAAGCAAATACTCGAAAACCTCATGGACATACTTGATAAAGATGGCCACTATATAAGTCTCCAAAGGACGGTTGCAAGAAGGCATCATCGAAGAGGTGAACTACAGCACACTACTTACCTCATGATCACGTGATAAAATTGTCTAGAACCATAACTAAGTTACGACCTGTATTCGATGCATCAGCCACAGAGAGGGATAGTCACTGAATCAATGCCAGGAAGGTATAAATTTACTTTGATACATTCTTTGTTAATCAATTTTCAAGCTTCAAACATCACTTTTGACATAATAGTTTTTTTTCGAGGTATGAAAAATAGGAACCTTATAGTTTACCGGCATGTCAGAATAGTCTGGCGTCATTTGTATTCCTTTCCCACTGAATGCAGTCATGAAGCACTTTCTGTACGCCATCAATAAATGTGTCACTAGCTTTCGAACGGATTGATATTATTCTTTCATTCCTTCGTTTGATCAAATGGTAGTCCATAATCTGCTTTTTGACTCCCAGCGAGCACAAAAACATCCCAGAGATGTGGACTTCCATTGTCTATACGGCCAAAGAAAAGAAAGAAAATTCAATTCTCTGAAATTTATTCACGACGTTTCGATTGTTGAGATCTACATTCGTTTTCAAGTGTATAAACGCGACATTCTCAAGGATACTTCTTATAAATAGCTGGTTTACATTTGTGTTGTTAGCCTGGGGGGTGGAGGTAATGTACCTGTGTACAGGTACGTATGTTAATTACCATGCCAGGCCCTTTTGGTATAGTATTGTTAATTGTTATTGTTATTTCAATCGACCAATGTCACTAATTAAGGGTTTCCACACATTACGGATTTCTATGCTCGCTTGACTAAAGGCATTATTGTTCATAATATATGCACTCTCTTTAAATTTCAGCTTTCCTCTTTGTGGATGACTTCGGCTTCCGTCCATTTGATTTTGAGTTGGGTCGTCCAGACATGATCCGCTATCCCTGATTTCGTTGTTTCTCCCCGTTGAGTGTTTTTTTTTTGTGTTCAGCGAGTCTCACGCTCAGTGGTCTCTTGGTTTCTCCAATATACGCCTCGCCGCATTCGCAGGGCACGCGGTAGATGCAGTTTTTGGAGTCAATGTCAGCGTTACGTGGTTTTGTCTTTGTGATGTGGCTGCGAATGGTGTTACCCGATTTGAAACATGTCCGTATTTTGTATTTCGACCCGATTCGCCTTATTCTTCCGATAGACCTTTGACATAAGGGACGCACATGGTGGCTTGTGTCGGTTCGTCTGGTTTCTTGTTGTTGTCTTCCCTGTGGGCTAGAACCTCTTCTCAGATCTTTCCTGATGTTGTCTAATTCGGTGGTGAGACTTTCATCGGTGTTATAAAGGCTGTAGGCGCGTTCCACCAACGATCGAATAATTCCTCTTTTAGTGGCACCATTATGGTTCGATTCGAAGTTCAGGTACTGTCCTGTGTGAGTTGGCTTTCTGTACACCGATGTTTGGCACCTATCCTTGTTCTTTTGAACTTTCACGTCTAGAAATGGTAAACCGTCTTGGGTCTCCTTTTCCATTTTGAATTTTATGGACTTTGTGACGTTGCTTATATGTTCTAGAAAGTTGTCCAGTTCCTGGTCTCCATGGTTCCATATCACAAACGTGTCGTCCACATATCTCAACCACATTCGAGGTTTCTTCTGGGCTGAGTCTGTAGCGAAGCTTTCAAACCATTCCATATACATATTTGCTACTACGGGCGATAACGAGGAACCCATCGGAAGTCCGTCCTCCTGGGAGAAAAAGCGGTCTTTTTCTTGAAAGTAGCAGTTACCTAGACAGCATTCTAGCAAGTTCATAATGCCCAGTACCGGTAGGTTTGTCCTGTTCCCCATCTCTGTGTCCTCTTGTAACTTTTTCCGGATAATTTGTAAGGCCTCTTCTACCGGGACGTTGGTGTAGAGACTTTCCACGTCGAAACCGACAAATTGGTCTCCTGGTGCGATTCTGACCCCTTGCAGGATCTCTACGAAGTGCCTGGAGTTCTTCACAATGGTTGGGGTATTTCCTTGCAGCGGTTGGATGATCGTCAGTAGAAACTTGGCTAGATTGTAGTTAGCTGAGTCTCTGGAGCTGGTTATCGGTCTCAAGGGAACTTCTGGCTTGTGGATCTTTGGTAGTCCGTAAAGGTGCGGTGGCTTGCTGTGGTGTGGTGTTAGCATTGATCTCTCTTTATCCGAGAAGAATTGTTCGTACTTTTTTAGCATCTGGTACACCTTCCTTTCAATCGTTGCCGTGCGATCTTTTGCCAAGAGTTTGTATTCACCTTTACCAAGTACCTCCCCGATTTTTTTTTCCTCATAGAGGTCACTGTCCATGATGACCGTTGCGTTCCCTTTGTCCACAGGTAGAATCTTTATTTTGTCGTCTTTCTTTAGATTGTTGAGTGCTCTTTGTTCTTCTTTGGCCGTAAAGACAATGGAAGTCCAGAATAACCTTACCAAAAGTGAAACATTGTCAACCACCTTCAAACAAATCCCAGATATGTCAAAAGTACGAGTTATGACATCAAACCTACCCTGCGATTTTCTGTTCATACATGAATAGAACGTGTATATATCGCCAAATGTCTGCCACACGCGCTATTTTTAGGATGTTTCTGGGAAAAGACAAAAGGCATTTTTTTCTCGTTTTTTTCAAAGCCTTTTCAAGAACTTGCCATAACATTTTTCATAGCTTTTGTCTACATTAATTCACTGTTCATAAAACATTTTCAAAGATCTCCCTGGGACATCACAAAATGCAATTTCTTCGGTTTTTTTTTCAAGCCGCTGATTAACAATAGCCAACAAATTAATAGTCAAAATATCCAGAGGACTCTTGGTCAAATTTGGAAAAAATCAAACACACCCTAGGTAAAAACTAAACTTAAATATATTCCTTACATAAAAAATTTTTTCACTGTAAATATGTCTAATTAGCCCTCATCATATCGAGGATCACCCTGAGTAGTATGGCAACACCGATACGGCCTGACTTTTCATGAGGCCGTATCGATGTTTCTCCACACGGGAATTTATCTCTCGATGGCCACGTCCATCGAGTTCTCGCCGTTGGTGGAGGGTTGCTGAAGAAGATGACGTGTTTGCCGAAGAGTTTCGGGGGTGCTATACCTTTCCCATCTCGGGCATCTAAGGATAGTGTGTCTGGGGTCGTCTACATCGTTGCAGTAATTGCATGTTTCTTCCGGAGTCTTTTTGATCTCATGGAGGTAGGTCTTGAACGAACCATGTCCAGTCAAGAATTGTGTCAGGAAGGTTTCTATGGTTACATTTCACCCAAGGTCTGACGTCTTTTATCAATTTCTTTGTCCATTGCGATGTTTCCATGTTAGCAATCCATCTCTCCTGCCATTTGTCCAGTGTTTCATGTCTCGCTCTGAGTCGGAATTCTTCTCTGTTTCCCATTTCTCTCCTACCTTCGTACAGAGCTGCCCTTTCTATTGTCAACAGGTCAATGGGTGGTGTCCCCATGATGACCTGGAGGGCGCTGCCGGATGTGGTTATGTACGCGCTTGCCACTCTCAGTAGCATTTTTCTTTGCGTACTGAACAGCATGTTGTTATATTTCTTCACTCTCGTGACCTGGTGCCAGAGAGGGGCGTCGTAAAGCAGGATTGACTGTAATACTCCGTAGAGTAAGTGTCTCTTTGCGCTTCCTGTTTTGCTGACATTGGGGATTATTCTTGTGAGGGCCGACACGAGGTTTTGGGCTTTTTTTATGGTCACCTTGACATATTGATTAAAAATCATCTTGTCGTTCAACCAAACACCCAAATACTTAATCGACTTGCTCGAGACTATTCTCACATCCCCCAGTTCGAAGGTTATGTCCTCCCGTTTTCTGGGACCTTTTATTACTATTGCTTCTGTTCGCTGGCGCCAGGGTGAGCAGGTGTTCTGTCATCCACTCCTGTATAGATTCTAGGGCTCTATTGGCTTTGTCCATTAGATTCTCCTCATCCTTGGCCGAGACAGTCAGGGCCACCGTGAATTCTTCTTCGATTTGTGTCAAGGGGTTTCTGATCAATGTGTTTTCTGTCTGTGGGAAAAGTTCATGTATTATTTTGGCCTTTTTAACTTTATCCAGGATGTATGGTAGCTCATTTTTCTTCAGGGTTCTGGCCACCAGCTTGCAACCTTGGCCACGAAGGGCGTTCCATTTAGCCTTTTTCCTTCCGCCGATCCTTGTAGGAGGTTTCTAGGGCTTCGACTCTATTAGGGTTGCCATTTCGTGACCTTGCTCTGGTTAGAGCTCTTCTAGCGGCGTTGTATGATCTTCTGCATACATCTAGTTCTTGAGACCACCAGTAGGGCTCTCTTCTAGATTCTTGCGCTGCTCTCAGTATGCTGGCTGTTTGGGCCTTTTTTATTGCTACTGCTACAGCTTCGGGTACTGGTTCGGTGTTATTTGTCAGGAGCGTTAGGGCGTTCCTGAAAGCCTCCACGTGTAGGACTGTCTTAGTCTTTATCTGCCATGATGGTTTGGGCGCTTTCTGTGCGACCTCAAAATATATACATCTATAAAGGCTTAAGGACTCTTCTTCGAGTACCTCTCAGTTTTTTATTTATCCTGCTATACCCTTTATTGCTATGGTAATATCTATATGTGTTGCGCTTGCATCTCTGACGAAGGTTGGTCGTTGGCCGTTGTTCATGACCGTGAGATCTAGAATATTTACCCACTCGGCAATGTGGCATCCTCTTTTATCTTCTACGGGAGATCCCCATAGGTGACATTTCGCATTTAGGTCACCTAAAATGATGGCTTCCTTCTTGTCGTCTCTAACTGTTTCCATGATTTTGTCGATTCTTCCCTTGAAGGACTCGAACGGAATATTTGGCGATATATAGCAGTTGAACAACACTGCCCATTTCAGGTTTATTTTTATGAATCCTATTTTTTTTTTCGTGGGATGTTACCCCTACGTTTTTGTTGTGGCAGTACGCTGCCGTGACGTTATCTTTGTCTATCCAATTGGAACTCCTTGTCCGTGTGATATTTGGCTCTTGCATCATGACAATATCACATTTTTTCCTGCATGCGATTTCAAAAGTAGCGTCGTGGGAGGCATGCCTCCTATCGACGTTTACTTGAAGAAATTTTATATTTTTCGTATTCCTCGTCACTAGGCAGTGATGTTTTGCCCCCCACGACCCCTACTGCTTCAGCTTCGGATTCGGTAGTCATCGCCCCACTTTCTATATTCAGCAGGGTTTCGATCGTTTGAGCGATTATCCTGGGTTCAATGTTGTTGCCTGCTTCTTGATCTTCTTCCTCACTTATCTCGGCCGGTTTGCTCAGAAAATCCGTCAGTGGATATTACTCCCCCTGTAACTATTCCTGTTCTGTCTTGTGTCCTAGCTTCCTTCAGTGCGTTCTTGAATGCCAGGCATCTTGATGTCCCTATCCTATTCCCCCCTTGGTTACAAAACGGGCATCGCTCCTCTCCAGCACAGTCTTTCGCGACGTGATCCACCTCCCCGCACTTGAAAACAGCAGGTAGTTCTGTCCGGACCGTTGCATTCCTCCTTCTCGTGAGAGTAGCTCTAACATTTGGCACACCGGTTCACGTTGACGTGCTTCTGTGTCCTGCACCTCACCAGTCCGATCCGCAGATACTCTCTGCGAAGAGTGGTGCTCGCCAAGCTCCTCGGCATCGTGAGCGTGACCGCCATGATCTTGTATGGTTGTGGCCTTATTTCTCCTATCTTACATCTGTTCCTCCATTCACCGCTACACTGTTCAATGGCCTCAATGAATTCTTCCTTCGTGACGTGTAGTGCCATGCCTCCGTTCCCAATCTCCTGGTCTTCAGGGATTCGTCGCTAAGAATGACCGTGCTCAGACCTGTCGAGGGTTAGCAGGAGCTTACCATCTCTCGTGCTACGTATGCCTCTTATCGCCTTTGCTGACTGGGATCCCCCCACCGCGTTCTTGACTTTACCCATAATGTCCCTGTAGGATGCCTCCTCACCACCTACGATAACCCCGTAGGTAGTATTTGTCTATTGTTTTGTTTATTCTGAGGTGCAGTGGTGTATATCTCCACCCTAGTTTTACTAGCGTGCAAGATGGCTTTCGTCATTTTCTTCAGGGTCTCGTTTTTAATACCCTTAATGTGGTGGATACACACGAGCTCGTCAGCTATCGTTTCCTCCTTAAGAGAGACCAATTTGTTGCAGGTTCCCTGTTGAGAGCCACCCGACTGAATTTTAAAGATCTTCCTATTGGTTATGGTTCTTGTACCTCTAATCCTCGTAGTTTGCTCCATTTCTTCAAAGTCCCCGGCAAGCTGAGTGATTTCCGGGAATTTATCCCTGTACAATTTCTGAATACCGCTCTTCATCTGCAAATCGTCCGGCTCAGAGAAGACCACATTTACCGCCGAGTCCTCGGTGTTCAGTGGATTCTCCACTTTCACTTCTGTGTTCGTGAACACAGTCCCAGTTCATACTTTAGATTTTCTGGAACTTTGCGTACTCCGTTGTTGACTCTAGTACTTCGGGGGAACTTAGCTTCAAAGCTGGGAACGTGCATATGCACGTGCAGGCGACACTGCCAGCAGCTCCAACTGTCGCCCCTATCCTCTGGCGCCTACTGGCTGTGTCCCTCCACTCTATTTCGCCCAGCCTTTTCCTCAGGGCTGTGTTTTCCCTTGCGAGGTCCATCAGCCCTTTCTCCTTCTCCTTGTCCTTCTCCGTGTTGGCTTCCTCGTTGTTCTCCAGAGGATTTTCCCTCTCAATCTCTTCATTCAGATCCCTGAGTGTGTCCTGGACCTGACTTAGGAAGGAAGCCCTCTTCTCAAGTAGTCCGGCCTCCGCTCTCATGTCCCTGGTCAGCGTCTTTATCTCTACCTTGGTGTTCGCGTTTTCTTTTATGAGGGTCGTCATCTGCTCTGTCATATTCACCATCCTTGCGACAGTTGCCTTAAGGTTTGCAAATTCCTGCTCCTTCACGGGGATACCCTTGCCTTTTTCGGTTGTCCCTCTTCGTTTCCTTTTCTTAACTTGTCTAACCTTCGCGAATGCCCCTTTCCTGCACTCGGTGCCTGTCGGACGGGGATAGGGCTTTTTGTCAGCTCCTCATCTTGATGTCCGTGGGTTGTCGCAGAGATACTTTCACTCGGAGTCTTGAATATATCTTCATTATCAACTTCTAAATTGCAACTGCCGTGCTAACTTTCCCGGAGGGTGTTTTCTCATCTGAGATCTCTAGGGTTACATTTGGGGATTTCGATACTGGGTTCCTACCCTTTCCTTCAAGAAGTCCCTTTTCGCATTCAACCCGTGCTCTTCTCTCCTCCATTGTTTTCTCCATTATTTTCTTGTTATTTTTTTCGCTAGTGTATGATAAATTTTCCATAGCCTTCCCACGAGTAGCAAGAAATATTCTGTCCGCCCCTGCAGAGCCCCGCGTGCAGGGGTAAGGCATCTACCCCGCCGGGTTGCCCGGTCCGGCGGAAATCGCTTGCGACACACTCTCCCACACTCGACCACCCCTCTTTACCTCCTCGTATCTGGAATTGCTTATCGGAACAATACGTCAGATACGAGTGGCCTAGTTTTTCATTCGATTTTTTTTCTACTTTCATTTCTTTTATCCAAGTATTTTTCCCTTATGCGTTTCCTTACCGCTTCTGTGTGTCCCTGTTCTGATTTGTGCATCTCGTTTCTTTCTTCGATCATCAGGTCTATGGGAAGGACTCCACACATAACCTGGAGGGATTCTTTAGATATTGTCTTATATGCACGGCCCACCCTCAGCAGTGATTTCTTTATGTTCTCAACATTTCTCTATATCTGTCGATCCTGAGCACTCCTGCCCAGATTGGGGCACCGTACAGGATCACAGAGTGTGTTACGCCGCACTGAGTTTACTTTTCCTGCCTTTATTATCGTTTTTTTTCATGTTCTCCGAATGTACCTTGCGTATCCAGGTGGATCCCTAGGTACTTGACTGTCTTTTTGGTTTTTACTTGTGCATCAGGCATTTTGAATGTTATATTTTCCCTTTTGCGGGGCTCTTTGAGGATTATAGCCTCAGTCTTATGTGGCGCCACCCGCAACTGATTTGTTTCCATCCATCTGCGACCATCAACGACATCCATCCATCCATCCATCAATGACGTATCTTCAAGGTATCCAAATATAAACCGTGGTGTACCACAGGGCTCTGTGCTGGGTCCGCTCCTTTTTAATATATATATGAATGATATTTTCCATACCATACCTCCAGGATTTTGTGTATGCTATGCTGACGATACTACGTTCATTCACTCCCACAAAAATGTATCCATATTAAAAGAAATCTCCACACATGTTGACTGTGAAGCGGAATTCTGGTTCAGAGCAAACAATCTGAATCTCAACAAGAGCAAATTTCGAAAGGTGATTTGCTCGTCGAACAGAAAGTTATGTGGGTCGGAATCTGTCAAGCTGCTTGGTTTGACGCTTGATGATGGTTTGAGTTAGCAAACCCATATTGACATATTATGCAAAAAATTATTCATTCAGCTGTTTTTTTCGGGACTTCTTAAAAATTCAATAAACCCTTCTATCCTTCTTTCTTCATATCATGCATTTTTCCACACCCATTTGAATTACGGAAACTCGCCTCACTCTGTTAGAGCTTTCCGACTTCAAAAACGTGCTATACGTCTGATGACTGATGCCCACTACAATGCCTCATGCCAAGAACTCTTCAAGAAACTCAGGATACTTTGTCTTCCTTGTATTTATATATATCAAAGTCTCCTTGAAATTTATACGAGAAGAACAAAAATCGATAGAAATATTGATTTCCATAATTATTCAACTCGGGCAGCTCAACACATGAGGCCTCCGAAATATAAACTTGCAATCTCACAACGCAATTTTCTGAAATTGCATCTCTACAACAAACTACCATGTAAATGGAGAGATCTCGATCCCATCCCTTTTAAAAGGAAGATGAAACATTTCCTCGAAAATTGCAATTTCTATTCAGTAGAAGAATACTTAGGGTATGAGATTTCTAATTTCTAATTATCGAGTACCTATAGTATGTTTTCAAACAATAATTAAAAAACATAGTCTACTTCATTTATCCTCTCCGACTGAGTTTGTCGTGTGATATTCTTTTACAATGTCTTCATGCTCATTTTATCATACATTTCATGTTGTTTCTGTTCTACTCATTTAAGGTCATGTCATATTTATGATTTTAATGTGTCCGTCCACTCTTTATTGTATACGTTTTACTTTTGTTTTAAGTCTAAGAATGTACGGAGGATGTATTATCCCCATTTTGATTTACCTGACTTGCTACAAATGTATTTTTATGCATGACATAGTCGAATAAATGATTTGATTCGATTTGATTTAATCTGGTTATTTCTTCCAGTGCTCTGTTTGTCGTTTCTATAAGTTCCTCCTTTTTGTTTGCAACTGTTACTACGGCGAGGTCGTCGGCAAAGGCTACCGTTTCGGGGTTTTCTGGTAGAGCCACCCTAAGGACTCCATCATACATTATGTTCCTCAGGGTCGGACCAAGGACCGATCCCTGTGGAACACCCGTCCTGATCTCCATGGAATGGTCTTTCGCTACTGATATTTCGCGTTCCTCCAGATATCTGGATATCGTGTTTATCAAGTATGTACTAATTCCGATTTCAGTCAATCTTTGTACTATGATGCTCCAGGTCGCTGTATTAAAGGCATTTTTCATATCCACTGCTACTAGTGCGCACCAGGTTTTCCTAGTATTCTTTTCTATTTCTTTGACTCTTTCGATTGCAGTCACAGTGGATCTGCCTCTTCTAAAACCAAACTGGTTGTCGGAGATGGCCGACATGTCTTTTAGTTCTTGTTCTTGTTTTATTAGTAGCTCGTACAGTTTCCGTGGAGAATCAAGTAGGCATATTGGCCTGTGTAGCGGTAGTCCCTCTTCGAGCACCTGTTAATTTGATTTCGGGATCAGTACTACTTTCGCGGATTTCCATTGTCTAGGAAAATCCTGTTTTTTTAACAATTCATTGTATGTCCGTAGAGCAAACATTGGGGCTTTTTTTGCCATTTTGATTATGGCTACAGGGCTCAATTTATCTGGTCCTGGGGCTTTGTTTGGTTTGATTTTTCCCACCGCACTTCTAAATTCTTCTGCAATGAATACAGGGGGATTTGGTACCGGAGGGCCTCTCGTCTAATTGTCATCTCTTGTGGGAAATAGTGTTTTTGCCATGTTCACTTTTGCCTCGTCTCCTAGGCAGCATGATGGTCCTTTGATTTTCAGATGATTCCCCATTATCTGGTAGCCGTCCCCCCATATGTCTTCTTCTAGGTTACGGCATAGTTCCCTCCAACTTTCTTTCTTTGATTTCTGTATTATTTTTCCCTGCTCTTTTTGAAGTCGCTTAGGAGTTTTCTCCATCTCAGTAATGTTTAAGTTTGTTGGTCTTCGGTAGTTTCTAGTTACAATTCTTCTAACTCTGTTACATTCTACATTTTTCCCTGCGATATCGTCGTTCCACCAATAGGGCTGCATGTTCAATTCTCCTCTTTTAGTGCTTGTTGCCGTACGTTGGGCTTTCCAATTATTTTCAAGTAGTTTTCTACTGTGAGTGTGCCATCTTTAATAATTTCCCTTTCAATGATTTCATCAAATTTATCTTTACTTAGGTATGGCTTTTTAGTGTATTTCATTTTCTTTCCTATTTCAGTGTTGACTTTGAAGTTTATATATTTGTGCAGACTCATTGTTTCATCCTTGAGTATTTTCCAGTGAGTTACCTTATTTACTATTCCTCTAGTCGTCATTGTGATATCTATATGTGAATTTGTTGTGCCTCTCTCAAAAATTGCGCTGCCGTCGTTGTGAGATCCAGTGCTTCGATCTATTCCGATGAGTGGCTTCCCCTTTTATTCGTATAGGGCGCACCCCACATTGGGGATTTCGCATTGAAGTCGCCGGTTATCAGGGCTTCCTTGCTCTGATCCATAACATCCTGCATTATTTCGTCTGTTATTTCTTTAAATTTATCGATCTTTATATTTGGTGAGATATAGCAACTATACAGGCCGTTTATTTTATCGTGTCGTAACATTGCTATATTCTAAACCGTAATAGATACAAAGACGATTTTATGGGAAAAAATGTAACTATTGTGGTGAGCAGTACATTGGACAGAGAAAATCTACGGGGAATCTCGCCCTTCCCGACTTATACAGGGAAAACTAACAATGCTGTTTTCAGTTTTTTACGAATAGAATGGTTATTTGAGAAAATATAAAAAAATTAAGAGAGAAAAGTTTTATTGTATTCAAAATGTACTTGAACTGCGTAATAATAAATTTTTATTTAAACGTAAAAAACCGTTAACAGTATTTTCAGTTTTCCTTGTATAAGTTGGGAAGGGCAATAATCCCCATAAATTTTTTATGACCAATTTACTGCCCCCATTTAATGGTATTTGTATCTATTACGGTTTAGTATATAGCTATGTTACCACATGATAAAAGAAACGGCCTGTATATCCATTTGTTATGTAATTTCACTAATTTCAGTAATTTCGTAATTTCTGTCCGAACATTCATCTATCGGTCGGCCTACTTCTGTAACTAGTGACGTTTGTCCACCTTCTATGAATGGTCGATATATGTCTCTCTTCAAAGAGTGGATCGAACCTATTGTTTTGTCGTGTTCGCATGGATCTATACATTTTTCACAGACTTGTTCTATAATTTTCATTGCAACAGGTTATAGGTACGGATATATGACATGGGATCGATCTGCTCGGAATACTAGTTGCGATGTTGGATTGTTTCTTCTCCTTCTGTGTTCTGTGTGTTTGTGTCTCGTGTCATTTGTCTATGTCAACTTTGACGTTGAGCTATCTTACTGATGTTACGCCCTTAAAATCACAGGGATACAGGCTCTACCTCCCTCATTAAATTATAAAACGGGATACAGGCTCCTAGCCTCCCTTATTACTACTTTCAATTGATGATTTAAAAACACTTAACTTTCTTTAATAATTTTCTACATAATTTTCTCTCCATATAAGTAATATTATATTTTATTAGATTATTGATAGTTACACTGTTCTTCTTTTTATTGTAGAATTTTAAACTGATGATGAACCGATATAGGTTCGAAACATGTACTACTATGAAACCATTGAACTAATCTATAGTCATTTATCGTTCTAACAGCACTAACATTTGGTGGTTATATTAAATTTGTGGAGATGATTTTGAGTTTTTCTTCATCGTGAATCTATACCACTCCACTTCGAGACACAATGGACTTCTAGCACAGGTTAATGAATGCTAGTCGAGCAACTTTAGTCCGCTTCTACAAGGCAATTCTACTTCAAAGGAAGACCACCAGCTTGGACATTTGGTTTAACCGCGAATGTCTTCGACGAAACTTGATCCCAGGGTACTTAACCATCAGATCTAATTCACAAAGTAACTCTTCAAGATCAGCTGTTAGGGCTGCACAGCGCACTTGGATAAAACATGAAATCAAACGACATTACGTCAGTCTTGCTGATATCAATATTGAACTTTTTTGGTTACTTAGTAAACTCACATTTGCTATCAATAGTTTAGAACTTGACTGTTTGTATTCTTCTCTTTTGGATTTTGTGGAAGATAGATCAAGGTAGCAAGAAATTTCTCATCCTTCATAACAAACTTACTCGCTTAAACCTTTCTCAATATTCTCATAACTCTTCCCAGTCTCATAGTAATAAAAAAAAACAGTCACTAGGGTGTTAAATCTTTCTTTTTTTGATGATTTATTCTGAAAATTAATTCTCAATCAAGGACTCAAATATAACATTAATAAATATAACAACAAGCAAAATTATAAACTTTTAGAAGTGGAATGTGAAAAAGTCATTGAAACAAATAATTTTCCCAACAAAGATCTAATCAGAAGTGAAATTTCTAGATCTCTCAATAATAATTTCTCTTTACTAATAATAGTCCTAATTTCAAT
The DNA here is from genome assembly GCA_958502065.1 of Chrysolina americana. Lineage (NCBI taxonomy): Eukaryota > Metazoa > Arthropoda > Insecta > Coleoptera > Chrysomelidae > Chrysolina > Chrysolina americana. Next base: position 38,989,532 of record OY293420.1, read on the forward strand.
TCTGAGATTAAAATTTCCAACAATATTTCCAAAAAACTATCAGAGAATCAGCTAGTTGTCACTAAAGCTGACAAAGGCAATTGCATAGTTATCTTAGTCAGAAAAGATTCCACTAATAAAATCACTCAATTTTTAAATACAGATATTTTTTCCAAATTAACCTTCGATCACACCAATAAATTTTTCACTAACATGAAGATCACCTTGAATGTTTGTATTGACACGATTAAATTTTACAATTCTTCTAAATTTAAACTTACGCCTATGACCCTCATACCCCTTGGCTATATGGTTTACTCAAAATACATAAAGAAGATATCCCTATCAGATCTGTTGTCTCTTATTGTAATTCCCCTGCTTCCAAGCTAGCTTCTTGGTTAAATTTCCTCATCAAAGACATTACTCATTTCGATTGTTAAATTCTTTCGACCTCACTCAGAAAATCAAAGATGTGGTTATGCCACCCAACTCCATTTTGTTGTCTTTTAATGTATTCAATTTATTTACTAGTATTCCTCCTGAAGACTGCATTAGGTTAGTGAGGGATCTATTATTCAAAGCAGATGCTCTTTCTTTCCATGCCCTTAATTCATGCACACTTTTGAAGATTGTTTTACAATAAAATTTCTTCCAGTTTATCGATGAATACTTTTCACAGATTTCTGGCCTAGCCATGGTCAGTAGCTTGTCTCCTCTTCTGGCAGAGATCTTCATGGCCGATTTAGAACATAACCTAAAACTTTTCTCTTTATATAAACAAATTACATTTTGGTACAGATATGTTGATGATTGTATTGTACTTTTCAATGGCAATTATCAAGATGTAAACCTACTATTAGATTTCTCAAATTCCTTACACCCTTCTATAAGATTTACAATGGAAAAAGCGAAAGATAATTCTCTCCCATTTTTGGATTTATTGATCAATATTAGTGATTCCAAACTTGATTTTTCAATTTACAGAAAACCTATTCACACAGACTCAGTCATTCCTTTTTCATCGTGCCACCCCTTTTCTCACAAATTTGCAGCAATTCACTCTGTCATAGACTATTTAATATTCCATGTCCCCTAAAAATTTCAACAATGAGCTGAACACTATTAGGCAAATAGGCCACAATAATGGTTTTCCTTCTCATCTAATCAATAGAATCTATAACAAACATAGATCTAAATCTCTTTTTATACCATGGATTCCATTTCTGAATTGTTAGTCAACACTAAAGATAAAGTACCCATTTCCCGTAAATCTGGTGTTTATAGAATTTCTTGCTCACAACCAAATTGTCCTGCTCAATACGTTGGACAAAGTGGTAGGAAAATTAAAACAAGAGTATATGAACATGTTAAATTAATTGAGAGCTCCAGAAACCCACACATAGATGAATATAATACTAAAAGTTCCTTTGCAAATCATATTCCTAATTTCAATCAAAAATTTGATATTGATACCGATTTAGATATATTACATGTTTGTCAAAAAGGCTCCTTACTCAATTTTCTTGAAATTTTCGAAATAAATTCCGCCATTAATAATCCCAAGGTTTTTTCTCTCAATGAACAAGTACAGTTCGACTGCAGAACGTTTTTCAACTCACTTAATTTTCTTTAAATACTTTTTCTACCTTGATCTTCCACAAGAATCTTTATCCATTTGTTATGTAATTTCAATAATTTCAGTAATTTCGTAGTTTCTGTCCGGACATTCATCTATCGTCGGCCTACTTCTGTGACGGGTGACGTTTGTCCATCTTCTATGAATGGTCGATATGACTCTCTTCATGGAGTGGATCGAACTTATTGTTTTGTCGTGTTCGCATGGATCTATAAATTTTTCACAGACTTGTTTTATAATTTTCATTTCAACAGGTTATAGGTACGGATATATGACATGAGATCGATCTGCTCGAAATACTAGTTGCGATGTTGGATTGTTTCTTCTCCTTCTGTGTTCTGTGTGTTTGTGTCTCGTGTCATTTGTCTATATCAACTTTGACGTTGAGCTATCTTGACAGATGATCGGGATGATCCTCTCTTCTCAATTCACTAATGTAATGACATTATCTTTTCCCACGTTGAATAGTTAACTTCAAAATTTTTCTATGTACCTTACTGATGTTACGCCCTAAAAATCACAGAGATACAGGCTCTAAGCCTCCCTCATTAAATTATAAAATGGGATACAAGCTCCTAGCCTCCCTTATTACTACTTTTAATTAAAACCTTACTTTTCAGTGCCCACATTACTCCTTGGGAAATTATGTGGTGACAATCATTTTATTTCTTCAATAATTTTCTACATAATTTTCTCTCCATGTAAGTAATATCATATTGTATTAGATTATTGATAGTTACACTGTTCTTTTTATTGTAGAATTTGAAACTTAGCTGATGATGAACCTATATAGGTTCGAAACATGTACTACTATGAAACCATTGAACTGATCGATAGTCATTTATCGTTCTAACAGCACTAACATTTGGTGGTTATATTAAATTTGTGGGGATGATTTTTAGTTTTTCTTCATCGTGAATATATATGTTCATATTTTTGGTATCTATTCTGATCCCCCCTGTCAATTTCTTTTGGTTTTCCATCTTGGTCTGTCTGTTTACGAAATGAATTGCAGCATCGCTGTTTAGGTCTGTTATCCACCCTTGCTTTGAGGCAATGTCTTTGTTGGGTTCACCTGCAAGGATAAGGTGTCCTGGACATTTTTCCTGGCATTTTGGGCCGGACACCATTTGCTTTCCGTCCTGTGACCACTAGCATTATATGTTATACAATTTTGTTGGTTTCTACACTGGGACGCTCTGTGTCCAGCTTGTCCGCATTTCATACAGACGTCTGTTCTGTCCACCTCTTTGCAGTCCACTCTTTTGTGCCCTGTTTCCCAGTCCCTTGAGCATTTCGGGTCTGCCATTCTTTTTTCTATTCTGCATGATATCCAGCCAATCTTCAGCTTCCGTAGTCTCAATAGTTTGTCTGCTTCAATGCCTGACAGGGTTAAGGTTGCGTTCTTTTTATAACCGTATCCTGGTCGTATTGATCTGATCTCGATGTCCTCCGCTTGGGTGCTCCCAGTTGTCTGTACGATGGCTGCTTTAATTTCCTCTTCCGTTACACTCTCCTTCATTCCTCTTATGTGCAGAACTTTCATATTTTTTATTAGTACTGTCCTAGTTTCAGGCATCTTCTGTGCAAATACTTGTATTAGGTTTTCTGATCTACTACCATTTTTGACTGATATGAGTATGTCCCCTCCTTTTGTTTTCCTCAGTGTTTCGATTTTCACTCCGGTGTTTGTTATGGCTTCCTTTTTTTTAATCTATTTTAGCAGTTCTGCATAGGTTTTTCCTGGAGAGGCTATGATTATTGCTTCGTTTCTTGTTTTTTGTGTTCTTCCTCCTGTACTCTTTGTGTTTGTCTGGTTGGTTATGGCAGTAGAGTTTAAAATGCCTTCATTCCAATTTTTACGTTCGTTTCTTGTAAGGTAAATTCCAGTATTTTCCTGATTTTGCCTAGGTTTATGCTCTCCGAGAATATAATCAGTGCAGTTTCTCTCCCGTTATTAATTTCGGAATGTCTGTCTGTCTTTTCACCTAGTTGGGTGGTACATATTTTGAATATGATCCTCTCCGTTATTTGGCCTGTTTCAGGTACCCTGACACTGTTTATGGCTAATTTGTACGTTGGTTCATTTTCCTCGTCATTTAGTTCAGGAAATCTGTCATGGAAAGCCTTGTTTGTGTTTTTTTTGCTATCATTTTCTTTGCTAATGCATACTATTATGTCTTTCTTTCTAGTTCTTAGTGGGTTTTCCGTTTTTGTATGGGTGTTCCTATATGCTTGAACGGGCAATTCTTGCCAACAGACTTATTTTATTTCTTCCACAGTTTATGATTTTTTCAGTTTTTTTTGTATCTCCTCAGTTTGCATGGTTTCTCTCCTGAGTGCCTCCCATTCTTCCATCTCGCCATCTACCTGAGTTCCCATCTCTCTATTTTCTTTTGCTTCCCCCCTCGGTGTTTGTATTTCCATTTCCTGGATCTCCATTTTGTTTCCTTTCCACTCTCTTAGGAAAATACTCCTTTTCTTCAGCTCATGGACAGTTTCGTTTATTTCCTTTGAGATTTTCTTTATTTCCACTTTTGTGTTTACGTTTACTTTTATGAGTTTCATCAAGTATTCTGATTTATTTACGAGGTACTCGATTGTTTATTCCAGTCTTTCAATGTTTTAATTTTTTTTCTGTGTCTCAGTGACCTTAAGTGGTGACCATCTTATTTTTCTTTTCTTTCTCGTTTGGGAGGAACCTTCTCCTGTTTCTGTCTCTTTTTGCTTGGTTGCCCTTTCCTTTGGTCTGAAAACATCATCCTCTGTCGGTTTTACAGCCTTTGCACTTGGCGGCTCAAAAACTAGGCTTACATACCGGGTGGCTACGATTGTATTGCCTACGGAATATCTCAGTTATTATATGAAGTAGGTTCGTGAAATTTGGAGCGTCGATATAATGACACAAGAGCTAGAATTTGAGCATATTGACATGTCGAAGTTAATTTCCGGTTATTTTAAATGGAAACCCTATTTTTTTTTTCTTTCCGCTTTATTAAGCCTTCAATTCCCTTTCTAATGACATATCACAAGTCGGTATCTAACCAGAAACTAGATCAGAAAAAATTATTATTGAAATTCACCGAGTAGGCCGTGGAAGCAAAATGAAAGCCAAAAATTGAAAAGTTGGCTATGGAAACCATACGTCACTTGATAACAGTGGCTACTACTGTGATATTTTATTTTCATTCGTCGGCGTTATAAAAAGCCGCCAAAAAAAATATTGGAAAAATTGGGAAAAAAACAATACTCTGTAGGTCCATAACTTAAATAGGAACATACAACTTTTTCTTGCCTGTGCTATTCAGCATAACCATTCCTTTCTAATGATATAATAGAAAGTAATTTTTTGAAATGAAATACCAAAAATCCAATTATTATTATTCAAATAACAAAAAAACAGATTTATCAAAAAAAAAATAATTCAAATTGATAGGATTAAAGATAAAATAAATTCAAAACAAATGTTCGAAATGCATTCCCTCAGCGTCAATACATTTATTGACTCTGGTGATATTTTCATGTAAAACGTTTTTCAACATTTGGGGCGTGATATCTTGGAAAGCTCTGCGAATTTTTACTTCTAGCTCATGTAAAGTTGTAGGCTGTGTGGAATACACCCTATTTTTAAGATGCCCCCATAGAAAAAAGTCGCACGGAGTAAGATCAGGTGACCTTGGTGGCCACCTGACTGGACCATGGGTTGTTATAAGTCTCTCTTGAAAGCGATTTTGAAGATAATTGTTCGCTATTCTTGAACTATGCGGAGGGGCGCCATCTTGCTGGAACTACATTCTCTCAGTTATTTCCGCTGGTAGGTTGTTAATGAATTACGAAATTTCATTCGTTAAAAAATTAAAGTATCTCTCTCCGGTTAGTTGGCCTTGAAAAAGAATGGGGCCAACAATATGAGTTCCAACTATTCCTGCCCAAACATTCACACCAAATCTCTCCTGGAAGCCAACTTGTCGAAACCGGTGCTCGTTTTCTATCGCCCAGTACCTGAAACAAAAGACCGTTCACACTTTTAGCACTTTACACTTCGACTATCAACAATAATCCAAATAAAGTACAGTACATACCTTGTATTATTCCTGTTAAATAATCCATTGTTGGTAAATCTTGACTCGTCCGTAAACAAGATATAATAGTTAAATAGGTGATTCTCAGCATTTTGTCGAAGAAACCAATTACAATATTCCAGGCGCCTTTCACCGTCATTTTCATACAAATGTTGATGCAACTGATACTTGAAGGATTTAAATCGATGTTTTTTCAAAATTTTCCTAGCAGAGTCCTTACTTATAGCTAATTCGGCGCCAATCTGCCTTGAGGAAATTGTGCTATCATATTGTACTAAAGCTAATACATTAATTTCAGTTTCCTCATTAATAACAAATGCTTCTTGGTCTTCGTGAATATCTGGCTCAGTTCTTAATTTTTCTTCAAGCCACTGGAAATACCTTCTTGACGGTTGCTGCCTCCCTGGATATCGCTCTGAATATAATCGTTCAGCGGCATATGAATTTTTTAAACATTCACCATAAATGAGAAGCATGTCAATTTGTTCGGTTCGTGAATAACGGGGCATTTTTTGAATATTCCACTAACTGAGTTCGATTTCCAAACCCTTTTAAAATGGCAGAATCAAAAACACTACTTCGAACGTCAAAATAATATGGATAGCAGCGTTCGTGAGAGCTCTCGTTTCTTTTTTGTTTCATTCCAAAATACATCTTAATCAGCCTACTTGTTAATATTTTGGTTCGAATGATTATTGCAATGGAATGATTATTCTGAATAGCACAAACATCGTCCATAGGTAGATATTAGAATATCTATGGACGATGGCACAGACCAAGTACGTTTATGTTCCTATTTAACCTAGAACCTACAGGATATAATTTATCATTCCACATTATTTTTAATGTTATTTTTGCGTATGGCGATAATCTGTTTTGTTATTTGAATAATAATAATTGGATTTTTTGGTATTTCATTTCAAAAAATTACTTTCTATTATATCATTAGAAAGGAATGGTTATGCTGAATAGTACAGGCAAGAAAAAGTAGTACGTTCCTATTTAAGTTATGGACCTACAGAGTATTGTTTTTTTCCCAATTTTTCCAATATTTTTTTTGGCTGCTTTTTATAACGCCGACGAATGAAAATAAAATATCACAGTAGTAGCAACTGTTATCAAGTGACGTATGGTTTCTATAGCCAAGTTTACAATTTTTGGCTTTCATTTTGCTTCCACGGCCTACTCGGTGAATTTCAATAATAATTTTTTTCTGATCTAGTTTCTGGTTAGATACAAACTTGTGATATGTCATTAGAAAGTGAATTGAATGCTGGATAAAGCGAAAAGAAAAAAAAATAGGGTTTCCATTTAAAATAAGAAAGTTGGTGTTACTTCCGTTCAGACCGGAAGTTAACTTCGACATGTCAATATGCTCAAATTCTAGCTCCTATGTCATTATATCGACGCTCCAAATTTCACAAACCTACTTCATACAATAACTGAGATATTCCGTAGGCAATACTTCCGTAGCCACCCGGTATATTACCTCCTCGGAGTCCCCAGCCCCATCCGGGGTTTCTGGTATAGCTTGTTCATTTTTCATATCTTTGGTATCTATGCTTATTGAGGGTCTTGGTGATCTTGTAACACTATTTGTCTTTTTTCCCGCGACCAGTGATTTCTCGAAAGCCACTAGTAGATCATCAACAGGGCTTTTGGGACGAAAGTGGTCAAGGTCACCGGTCAGCGAAGTAGAGTCGGCGTTATCAACCGCAAGCCGGCGAAGTCGAGTCGGTGTTATCTGTTATCTACCGCAAGCCGGCTTCGAGCGCTCGAATATTTAAAAGAATAATGATGGCGGATGAAATAAAAGTGTGATAATAATAATGATGTTTGGAAAAGTGTAACACGAGCTTGGAACAATAGATTAGACATTGTTTCATGATTATGACACATGACAGTTGTAAATTTATCAGTTTATGATTCAAATAAATTTGGAGAAAAGAATTTTGAAAAGTTACTGTTTTTTACCTGTTCACGGTGGTCAGCCGTTATTTAAAAATTGTATTTATTAAAAAAGGATTTAGTTCAATTATAATATGGATTGAGAGTTAAGCTCTCTGACATTGTATTTCTGTTTATCCAAGTGCAATAAAAATGAATATATTTCGCTTAAATGTTTCATATCCGTTTTTTTGTTTAAACATGAGGATGACTGTGATATGAAAGCCATCTACAGAAAGAATCTTTTGTAATTGTTTGATTCTCTGGCTAAGATTTTTGCTGCCTCAAAGTTCATATTGTGACCCTCATGATGTACATGGACACTTAGTGCACATCTCTCTGGGTGCAATCGACAGTCACACTTATGTGAACAAATTCTGTCTTTTAACAACCTGTTAGTTTGACCTATATATTCATTCGAACAATTGGAGCAAGGAATACAATAGACAACATGTGATTGAAAAGATACTGGAGTTTTGTCTTTAACACTCGTGAAGAGAGAGTTGACAGTTAAACTCGTTTTATTAGCAATTTTTATATTATTAAAAGATTTGAAGATTCTAGTAAGTTTTGGAGTTATATCCGTTATGCAAGGAAGAGATGCATAAAAAGTATTAATTGCCTGGACCGCATTATCACTAACTGCAACATCCAAAATACCTGTATTGTTAATGTTATCTGGGCGAGTCTCCATTGTTGAGCTATATAAATTTTTTTTCAAGAGACAATGAGGATATGAATTGTTGCGAAATAAATTGTACAAGATACCCAAGTTCTTGTTCCAGAGGGTACTATCAGAGATGTTGAGGACTCGTTGTTTCATTTGTTTGACAAGGTTCACTTTGATGGACTCCTTGTGGTACGACAAGTAATTCATGTATCTACCCGAACTCATGGGTTTTCTGTACCAATCGATGAGAATATTGTTGTTCTGTGTTCGTATGAACTTCATATCCAAGAAGGGAACACTACGTTCATCGTTTTCACATTCCAACGTAAATTGAATGTGCGGATCGTAGCTGTTGAAAATGTCCACTATTTCTGTAGCTCCCTCTGCAGGTAACGAGAGTATGATGTCATCAACATATTTCTTTATAAAAAATAAATTGAAAGGAAGAACACTAATGACCATATCTAAAATGTCGTCCATTACATAGCAAGCAAGAATGGGACTAATTTTTGCCCCCATTGGGGTACCGAAAGTCTGTTTATAAATTTTATTATCAAAAGAGAAAACTGTATTTTTAAAAAGAAATGTTATTAAGTCAAAAAATGATTGCTTTTGGATATTACAGATGGGGCCAACGCGGTGCCATTTTTTATCAACTGCTCTGATGCATGCTTCTAAATATACATTACTAAATAATGAGACAACGTCTAAACTAGCTAGAACATAATTGTCTGGGAGTTGCATTTTGTTGAACGTTTTGGAGACGTCAAAGGAATCTTTAATATAATAGTCATTATCGAAATCATAAGCCCTTGTTAATATGTCAGTCACAAAAGCAGACAAAAATTCAGTCGGTGAACCAATCGAGGCTACAATCGGTCTCATAGACAGAATTGGTTTGTGTATTTTGGGGAGAGAATAAAATTTTGGAATTGTGCCATTATATTTAGTTAATCTTTTTCTTGTGGGTTCATCAATTTGTCCAGAAGTGCAAAGAGATTTTATTAGTAAGTTACATTTTGATTGGATTTGTTGTGTGGGGTCTTTATTTAAAGTGGTATATGACTGACTATTTTCAATTAAATCATTATAAAGTGAAATGTATTCATCTCTGTCCATGATCACAGTGACGTTACCCTTGTCTGACTTTGTGACCACCAAATAGGGATTATTTTTCAAAAAAAGTTTAGTTTTATCATAAATATGATGAAATTGTGAGAAAGAGGTGGGCGAAACATTAACAAAGTTAGTTATGACATTCGTTGATCTGTCAATTGTTGTATTACGAACTTGATCATCTAATATGGATGACGTGATGTAATCAACATCCGCCAAGATCTTTTTTATAGAAAAATCTTTATTTAATCGGGGTTCAATACTAAATTTTGGACCCAATGCTAAAAAGTTTGAAATTTCTGAAGGAATAGTTGTATTAGAAATATTTTTTATCCATTCAGGTTTAACATTTAAGATGTTCCTGGATTGGATAAGTGAAAGGTGGTTTAATTTGTTTATGTTTGAAAATTTGATTTTATGAAAAAGTTTAAGGTAAATTGATTGTTGTCTGGCAGAAAATTCCACAAAATGCAACTCATTAGTAGCAGAAATTATCTCAGTCTTGAGTAAGTTTAACCTGTTTTCAAGAATATTAATTAATTTATGATTCATATCTATTTCTAAGTTCAAAAGCTTGGTTCCTAACATGAGGCAGAACCTTCTTGAGATATCACAGAAGCTGATATCTTGTCGTTGTAGTAATCTATCTATATGTTGTGTTGACTGTTTTAGGTGATTCGGTGTGATTCCAAGTGATCGACATTTCAGCAAAAAACATCTTCTATTATTTTCTTTGGCTAATTTCATTTTGGTGCGGGACCATCGTTTTAGTTTATTCACCACTGTTGTTCTATATGTAGCATTCACATCTTGGTAGAAACCCATATCTGTAGAAGTTAGGAGAAGTTAGCCAGAGAATCAAACAATTCTAAAAGAATCTTTCTGGAGATGGCTTTCATATCACAGTCATCCTCATGTTTAAACAAAAAAACGGATATAAAACATTTAAGCGAAATATATTCATTTTTATTGCACTTGGATAAACAGAAATACAATGTCAGAGATAACGGCTGACCACTGTAAACAGGTAAAAAACCGTAACTTTTCAAAATTCTTTTCTCCAAATTTATTTGAACCATAAACTGATAAATTTACAACTGTCATGTGTCATAATCATGAAACAATGTCTAATCTATTGTTCCAAGCTCGTGTTACACTTTTCCAGTTCTGAGTAGGTTCAATCTGTCTAAATCTACATTCTAGTACAGTTCCATGCAGGAACGTACCCAAACTAACTTCACATGTCAACTTAATTTTAAATAATATAATTGTTTCTCTTCTTCACGCCGACCGTTACGGACACCGGTATGGTATCCATTTTACATAAATTCAAATATAATTAGTTTTTATCCATAACAAAATAATGTTTTAATGTGTGACGATTATCTTTATGTATTTCTCACAAACTGTTTCTGAATATGTTCAATAACTGTACACGTCTTTTTACTTCATCCATTGCAATCAATCTCAACAACACGTAAGTGGTTTAGAATCCATGTTGTTCAATTGTTTTCACTATATTTTGATCATGATTTGTAGCTTTCCCTGATGATGACAATAAAACTTGTCGAAATATTGGAATAAAGTGTTATAAGAGTATACTTTCCTGCATGCTGCTTACCCAACAAGTTCCCTAGCTTGATCTTAACTAGTCAGCAACGACTACCTCTCTCCTAACTATAGATATGGGTTTCTACCAAGATGTGAATGCTACATATGGAACAACAATAAACTAAAACGATAGTCCCGCACCAAATTGAAATTAGCCAAAGAAAATAATAGAAGATGTATTTTGCTGAAATGCCGATCACTTGGAATCACACCGAATCACCTAAAACACTCAACACAACATATAGATAGATTACTACAACGACAAGATATCAGCTTCTGTGATATCTCAAGAAGGTTTTGCCTCAGGTTAGGAACCAAGCTTTTGAACTTAGAAATAGATATGAATCATAAATTAATTAATATTCTTGAAAACAGGTTAAACTTACTCAAGACTGAGATAACTTCTGCTACTAATGAGTTACTTTTTGTGGAATTTTCTGTCAGACAACAATCAATTTACCTTAAACTTTTTCATAAAATAAAATTTTCAAACATAAACAAATTAAACCACCTTTCACTTATCCAATCCAGGAACATCTTAAATGTTAAACCTGAATGGATAAAAAATATTTCTAATACAACTATTCCTTCAGAAATTTCAAACTTTTTAGCATTGGGTCCAAAATTTAGTATTGAACCCTGATTAAATAAAGATTTTTCTATAAATAAGATCTTGGCGGATGTTGATTACATCACGTCATCCATATTAGATGATCAAGTTCGTAATACAACAATTGCCAGATCAACGAATGTCATAACTAACTTTGTTAATGTTTCGCCCACCACTTTCTCAAAATTTCATCATATTTATGATAAAACTAAACTTTTTTTGAAAAATAATCCCAATTTGGTGGTCACAAAGTCAGACAAGGGTAACGTCACTGTGATCATGGACAGAGATGAATACATTTCACTTTCTAATGATTTAATTGAAAATAGTCAGTCATATACCACTTTAAATAAAGACCCCACACAACAAATCCAATGAAAATGTAACTTACTAATAAAATCTCTTTGCACTTCTGGACAAATTGATGAACCCACAAGAAAAAGATTAACTAAATATAATGGCACAATTCCAAAATTTTATTCTCTCCCCAAAATACACAAACCAATTCTGTCTATGAGACCGATTGTAGCCTCGATTGGTTCACCGACTGAATTTTTGTCTGCTTTTGTGACTGACATATTAACAAGGGCTTATGATTTCGATAATGACTATTATATTAAAGATTCCTTTGACGTCTCCAAAAAGTTCAACAAAATGCAACTCCCAGACAATTATGTCCTAGCTATTTTAGACGTTGTCTCATTATTTAGTAATGTATATTTAGAAGCATGCATCAGAGCAGTTGATAAAAAATGGCACCGCGTTGGCCCCATCTGTAATATCCAAAAGCAATAATTTTTTGACTTAATAACATTTCTTTTTAATAATACAATTTTCTCTTTTGATAATAAAATTTATAAACAGACTTTCGGTACCCCAATGGGGGCAAAAATTAGTCCCATTCTTGCTTGCTATGTAATGGACGACATTTTAGATATGGTCATTAGTGTTCTTCCTTTCAATTTATTTTTTATAAAGAAATATGTTGATGACATCATACTCTCGTTACCTGCAGAGGGAGCTACAGAAATAGTGGACATTTATAACAGCTACGATCCGCACATTCAATTTACGTTGGAATGTGAAAACGATGAACGTAGTGTTCCCTTCTTGGATATGAAGTTCATACGAACACAGAACAACAATATTCTCATCGATTGGTACAGAAAACCCATGAGTTCGGGTAGATACATGAATTACTTGTCGTACCACAAGGAGTCCATCAAAGTGAACCTTGTCAAACAAATGAAACAACGAGTCCTCAACATCTCTGATAGTACCCTCTGGAACAAGAACTTGGGTATCTTGTACAATTTATTTCGCAACAATTCATATCCTCATTGTCTCTTGAAAAAAAATTTATATAGCTCAACAATGGAGACTCGCCCAGATAACATTAACAATACAGGTATTTTGGATGTTGCAGTTAGTGATAATGCGGTCCAGGCAATTAATACTTTTTATGCATCTCTTCCTTACATAACGGATATAACTCCAAAACTTACTAGAATCTTCAAATCTTTTAATAATATAATAATTGCTAATAAAACGAGTTTAACTGCCAACTCTCTCTTTACGAGTGTTAAAGACAAAACTCCAGTATCTTTTCAATCACATGTTGTCTATTGTATTCCTTGCTCCAATTGTTCGAATGAATATATAGGTCAAACTAACAGGTTGTTAAAAGACAGAATTTGTTCACATAAGAGTGACTGTCGATTGCACCCAGAGAGATGTGCACTAAGTGTCCATGTACATCATGAGGGCAACAATATGAACTTTGAGGCAGCAAAAATCTTAGCCAGAGAATCAAACAATTACAAAAGAATCTTTCTGGAGATGGCTTTCATATCACAGTCATCCTCATGTTTCAACAAAAAAACGGATATGATACATTTAAGCGAAATATATTCATTTTTATTGCACTTGGATAAACAGAAATACAATGTCAGAGAGCTCAACTCTCAATCCATATTATAATTGAACTAAATCCTTTTTTAATAAATACAATTTTTAAATAACGGCTGACCACTGTAAACAGGTAAAAAACAGTAACTTTTCAAAATTCTTTTCTCCAAATTTATTTGAATCATAAACTGATAAATTTACAACTGTCATGTGTCATAATCATGAAACAATGTCTAATCTATTGTTCCAAGCTCATGTTACACTTTTCCAGTTCTGAGTAGGTTCAATCTGTCTAAATCTACATTCTAGTACAGTTCCATGCAGGAACGTACCTAAACTAACTTCACATGTCAACTTAATTTTAAATAATATAATTGTTTCTCTTCTTCACGCCGGCTGTTACGGACACCGGTATGGTATCCATTTCACATAAATTCAAATATAATTAGTTTTTATCCATAACAAAATAGTGTTTTAATGTGTGACGATTATCTTTATGTATATCTCACAAACTGTTTCTGAATATGTTCAATAACTGTACACGTCTTTTTACTTCATCCATTGCAATCAATCTCAACAACACGTAAGTGGTTTAGAATCCATGTTGTTCAATTGTTTTCACTATATTTTGATCATGATTTGTAGCTTTCCCTGATGATGACAATAAAACTTGTCGAAATATTGGAATAAAGTGTTATAAGAGTATACTTTCCTGCATGCTGCTTACAACAAGTTCCCTAGCTTGATCTTAACTAGTCAGCAACGACTACCTCTCTCCTATATATATATCTATATATATATATATATATATATATATATATATATATATATATATATATATATATATATATATATATATATATATATATATATATATATATAATTAAGTAGGAATTCTCGGGTAGCGGTCTGTTGAACAAAGAAACTCATTCGATTTAAATCTTCAATATTTCGTCAACCTTTATTGACTTCTTCAGGAAGAGAAAATTCACAGAGTTAGTTCTAACCTATGGAACATTTGGGGGGACAATTGTTATTCTCCGCTGCAGACTAATCGCTTAATTTACCTGACTGGAGTGTTACTATGGTTTGAATAAGGATTCGTTTAAATACACTGGTGTTAATTAGTGTAGGTATTCCATTGGCACCAACTGTCAAACTACACACAACGTTGAATGGAATTTAAAATATTACAATATATACTACTAAGTTGTCCTGTATCGGTTTTGTAGTAAACTGTGTTAGGATTTTTGTTGATATGGACCATCTCAAGGAATAACCTGTTTTTTTGATTGCTGACTTTGTCTAGAATTTTTGGATTTGAATAATCAAACCGGTGGCCTGTTTTCTGGGTGTGGTCGACTGCTGCACAGGAGTTTTTTCCCAATTGGGCATCACTCTTGTGCAAAGCTAGATTTTCTCTTCCTGAAGAAGTCAATAAAGGTTGACGAAATATTGAAGATTTAAATCGAATGAGTTTCTTTGTTCAACAGACCGCTACCCGAGAATTCCTACTTAATTAATAGAGTTCGGTCGAGAATACTATATATATATGTATATATAGATACATATATATATATATATATATATATATAGTAGGGATGTATTCTCGACCGAACTTTACAAATTCAGCTTGGGACTTCTCGGGTTTGCGGTCTGTTTACCAATAAAACTCATTCGTTCTATATCTCAATATTTCGCTAATCTTTATTAGCTTCTTCAGCAGAGAAAAGCTGCAAAAACATTTTAGGAAATTTGAAAAATTGTATAATTTTTGGTTTGATTTTTCAAAATTCCTATCATGCTTTTGCAGCTTTTCTCTCCTGAAGAAGCTAATAAAGATTAGCGAAATATTGAGATATAGAACGAATGAGTTTTATTGGTAAACAGACCGCAAACCCGAGAAGTCCCCAGCTGATTTTATATATATATATATAGGACTTCACCCGATTCAAACGGAGAACCATCTACAGACCGGTTTCGGAATGTTGTCCCTCATCAGTGCAGTCCAGGTTATCACAATTGTATACACGCGAGGTCTCGCTGCCCGTCACCGTCTGCCGAGATTAATACTGCAATTGCTTACAGGACCCACCTTGACGACAGATTAGAGAGCACTCCAGAAGGACATTTCGGATATGAAATGGTATATGTGAAATACTTGTTTCAAGGAGCAAATAATGTCCAAGTGACTGTAAAACAGTCGATAACAATCCTTTTGGAAGTAACTATAACTTTGTGTAACTTCTCTGGCTAATACCACGACAGATATTGAATTATATCTGTCAGACACATGTTCAAAGTAAGGATCTTTATATATAATGATAAGTGAATAGAGTATTTTCGTTTCAATTCCTAGAGCTCACGATACATGGACAGCGCTAATTCGTTGTTACCAACTCATCAGCACGGCTTTATGAGGTCTCTCGAAATCGAAACATTTTTCAATAATGAACTTGCTATCAACTTTCAAGACTACCAAATATATGATTTTTATTTCAAACTTTGAATTTTTTCCTGGACATTTTTTGCATCCATAACCCATGATTTTTCACAATGATTTCTCATATAGGTACCGTAACATTTGAAAGATATTTCCTATGTTAACTTAGTACCTAAAATTCGGATTTTGAATTTTTTTCTTAAAATGTTATGCATCCATAACGCATATTTTTTATAATTTTTCCTCATAGGCTATATCATTCAAATATTTCTCATTTGTGAACTTAACACTATTGTACGTTGAAATGTTAATTCCCTGTTACCCTCCAATCACTATGTTTTTCATTTACTGTATTTAGTCATCGCACGTTAAAAGGTGAGGCTCCGACAGTTGATGGAATGTATGGAATCGTACGTTAAAACGCTAGCCCCCCGTTAAACTGAATGTTTTTTTCTCAAATGATGTATTTTGGGATATCTAGTATAGGTTCCTCATTGGGATCGCACATGGAAACGTTAGACCCCATTAAACTGACACGTTTTTTTCTCAAACGATATATTTTGGGACACCCTTTATACGTTTCTCATTGGGATCGCACGTTGAAATGCTATGACCCTGATGAACCGCTACGTTTTTTTCTTCAACGACGTAGTAGAGAACGGAGATTATTATTATTTGCCGTGGTGCTTCGGGGTGACTTCACTGCGGTGGCGATTCCCTGCAAAAATGTGATCAAAATAGACGTTTTTCGCGTTCCAAAAAACATCTAAAATTTGAAACACTTAAACACATAAAAAATGCAACCACAATAAACGTTTTTCACGTTTTAAAAAACAACCTAAAATGAAACCAAAAAAATTGTATGATTTCATGTATTTCTTATGGAGATTTGACATTTCAAAATTGCTCAAAATACACGTTTTCGCGTTCGAAAAAAACAACTGAAATTTGAAACGCCAAAACATGCAAAAATGCGACTGGAATAGACGTTTTATAAGGTTAGTTCAGTAGTTCGTTCTGCTTTGATTAAGTGACTATCTGTCACTCTTCCTGTCTGTCAATCTGTCTATCTCCTATCACCGAAAAAGAAACAGAGTCAAGCTGGCACATACTGGGTATCAATGGTTGATTTCTCCTCTTCATATTTTTTTGATGAGTTTTCTTCTGATGTCAAAATTTGAACGTTCAATCTTCGGGTAAACCATCGAACGGAACTGCAATTTTAAAGTTGCAATCGATAGAACTTATAAAACGATAAATTTCTTAAAAAGTGGCACCGTTACTGAACCATACCTAACATACTGCGCCAAGCGTAACCGTAGCATACCGCACCATACCTAACCATACTGCGCTAAGCGTAAACGAAAACGGTTGCATGAAAATGGTTGCACGAAAACGGATACACGAAAACGGTTGCATACTAACAGATACACGAAAACGGTTGCATGGAAACGGTTGCATAAAAACGGTTACACGAAAACGGCTGCACGCTTGAAACGCACGCAAAATGGTTGAAACATCCACATAAAAACTCGAAATGCATGTAAAACGCACGTTATCGGGAATTATATCTGCTTTTACTGACAAAATTACATTATTTCCTCAATATCCAATGAAAGTTGTCTTGTTAGAGTACCCGCACGTCGTCATACCTTCGCTAATAACGAAGTTTGCCTCCTATGCCCTTTTGGCATTGGACAATGCTTACATATGTTTCTTGACATCGAAACAAACCCATTGATACCAAAATCATCGAGATCAGACAACCGGAAGTGAAAATCGGAAGTAATCAAATTTGAACTCTCCTCAATGTGAGCAATCAGAATTCACTATTACTTTTCTTCTATCTCAATTATTTCAAACCGCAAGTGCTTATTTTTTGATGATTCGCATTTTAAATACCCATGTCCCCAATGATACGTTTTTCTCTGCCCCAAGCAACCATGTTTTTTTCTCTCAAATGATATGATTTTTTCTGAAATTATGCGTTTTGAGACACCCTGTATACTAAATATAACGATTAGCTGCCATTTTTTCTCCTCTTGAATGGTATGTTGGTACACCTTGTATACTAAATAAGACAAGCACCCACCATGTTTATTTTTCTCTCAAATGTTATGTTGGTACACGTGGTATACTAAATCTAACGATCAGCCGCCATGTTTTTTCCCTCTTAAAGATTTTTTCTGAAATTATGCGTTTTGAAACACCCTGTATACTAAATCTAACGAGCACCCACCATATTTTTTTTCTCTTAAATGATACGTCTTGAGACACCTGGTGTACTAAATCTAACGAGCAGCTGCCATGTTTTTTTTCTCTCATAAATGATCTGTTTTGAGACACCCTGTATACTAAATATGACAAGCACCCACCATTTCATTTTTCTCTTAAATGGCATGTTGGTACACTTGGTATATTAAATCAAACGAGCAGCCGCCATGTTTTTTTCTCTCATAAATGATATATTGATACACCTGGTATACTATCTAACTAACTCTCGTTACCTCGCAATTTTTCATATTTTTTCAAATATCATTATTATTATCACACTTTTATTTCATCCGCCATCATTATTCTTTTAAATATTCGAGCGCTCGAAGCCGGCTTGCGGTAGATAACAGATAACACCGACTCGACTTCGCCGGCTTGCGGTTGATAACGCCGACTCTACTTCGCTGACCGGTGACCTTGACCACTTTCGTCCCAAAAGCCCTGTTGATGATCTACTAGTGGCTTTCGAGAAATCACTGGTCGCGGGAAAAAAGACAAATAGTGTTACAAGATCACCAAGACCCTCAATAAGCATAGATACCAAAGATATGAAAAATGAACAAGCTATACCAGAAACCCCGGATGGGGCTGGGGACTCCGAGGAGGTAATATACCGGGTGGCTACGGAAGTATTGCCTACGGAATATCTCAGTTATTGTATGAAGTAGGTTTGTGAAATTTGGAGCGTCGATATAATGACATAGGAGCTAGAATTTGAGCATATTGACATGTCGAAGTTAACTTCCGGTCTGAACGGAAGTAACACCAACTTTCTTATTTTAAATGGAAACCCTATTTTTTTTTCTTTTCGCTTTATCCAGCATTCAATTCACTTTCTAATGACATATCACAAGTTTGTATCTAACCAGAAACTAGATCAGAAAAAAATTATTATTGAAATTCACCGAGTAGGCCGTGGAAGCAAAATGAAAGCCAAAAATTGTAAACTTGGCTATAGAAACCATACGTCACTTGATAACAGTTGCTACTACTGTGATATTTTATTTTCATTCGTCGGCGTTATAAAAAGCAGCCAAAAAAAATATTGGAAAAATTGGGAAAAAAACAATACTCTGTAGGTCCATAACTTAAATAGGAACATACTACTTTTTCTTGCCTGTACTATTCAGCATAACCATTCCTTTCTAATGATATAATAGAAAGTAATTTTTTGAAATGAAATACCAAAAAATCCAATTATTATTATTCAAATAACAAAACAGATTATCGCCATACGCAAAAATAACATTAAAAATAATGTGGAATGATAAATTATATCCTGTAGGTTCTAGGTTAAATAGGAACATAAACGTACTTGGTCTGTGCCATCGTCCATAGATATTCTAATATCTACCTATGGACGATGTTTGTGCTATTCAGAATAATCATTCCATTGCAATAATCATTCGAACCAAAATATTAACAAGTAGGCTGATTAAGATGTATTTTGGAATGAAACAAAAAAGAAACGAGAGCTCTCACGAACGCTGCTATCCATATTATTTTGACGTTCGAAGTAGTGTTTTTGATTCTGCCATTTTAAAAGGGTTTGGAAATCGAACTCAGTTAGTGGAATATTCAAAAAATGCCCCGTTATTCACGAACCGAACAAATTGACATGCTTCTCATTTATGGTGAATGTTTAAAAAATTCTTATGCCGCTGAACGATTATATTCAGAGCGATATCCAGGGAGGCAGCAACCGTCAAGAAGGTATTTCCAGTGGCTTGAAGAAAAATTAAGAACTGAGCCAGATATTCAGGAAGACCAAGAAGCATTTGTTATTAATGAGGAAACTGAAATTAATGTATTAGCTTTAGTACAATATGATAGCACAATTTCCTCAAGGCAGATTGGCGCCGAATTAGCTATAAGTAAGGACTCTGCTAGGAAAATTTTGAAAAAACATCGATTTAAATCCTTCAAGTATCAGTTGCATCAACATTTGTATGAAAATGACGGTGAAAGGCGCCTGGAATATTGTAATTGGTTTCTTCGACAAAATGCTGAGAATCACCTATTTAACTATTATATCTTGTTTACGGACGAGTCAAGATTTACCAACAATGGATTATTCAACAGGAATAATACAAGGTAGGTACTGTACTTTATTTGGATTATTGTTGATAGTCGAAGTGTAAAGTGCTAAAAGTGTGAACGGTCTTTTGTTTCAGGTACTGGGCGATAGAAAACGAGCACTGGTTTCGACAAGTTGGCTTCCAGTAGCGATTTGGTGTGAATGTTTGGGCAGGAATAGTTGGATCTCATATTGTTGGCCCCATTCTTTTTCAAGGCCAACTAACCGGAGAGAGATACTTTAATTTTTTAACGAATGAAATTTCGGAATTCATTAACAACCTACCAGCGGAAATAACTGAGAGAATGTAGTTCCAGCAAGATGGCACCCCTCCGCATAGTTCAAGAATAGCGAACAATTATCTTCAAAATCGCTTTCAAGAGAGACTTATAACAACCCATGGTCCAGTCAGGTGGCCACCAAGGTCACCTGATCTTACTCCGTGCGACTTTTTTCTATGGGGGCATCTTAAAAATAGGGTGTATTCCACACAGCCTACAACTCTACATGAGCTAGAAGTAAAAATTCGTAGAGCTTTCCAAGATATCACGCCCCAAATGTTGAAAAACGTTTTACATGAAAATATCACCAGAGTCAATAAATGTATTGACGCTGAGGGAATGCATTTCGAACATTTGTTTTGAATTTATTTTATCTTTAATCCTATCAATTTGAATTATTTTTTTTTGATAAATCTGTTTTTTTGTTATTTGAATAATAATAATTGGATTTTTTGGTATTTCATTTCAAAAAATTACTTTCTATTATATCATTAGAAAGGAATGGTTATGCTGAATAGCACAGGCAAGAAAAAGTTGTATGTTCCTATTTAAGTTATGGACCTACAGAGTATTGTTTTTTTCCCAATTTTTCCAATATTTTTTTTGGCGGCTTTTTATAACGCCGACGAATGAAAATAAAATATCACAGTAGTAGCCACTGTTATCAAGTGACGTATGGTTTCCATAGCCAACTTTTCAATTTTTGGCTTTCATTTTGCTTCCACGGCCTACTCGGTGAATTTCAATAATAATTTTTTTCTGATCTAGTTTCTGGTTAGATACCAACTTGTGATATGTCATTAGAAAGGGAATTGAAGGCTGAATAAAGCGGAAAGAAAACAAAATAGGGTTTCCATTTAAAATAAGAAAGTTGATGTTACTTCCGGTCAGACCGGAAATTAACTTCGACATGTCAATATGCTCAAATTCTAGCTCTTATGTCATTATATCGACGCTCCAAATTTCACAAACGTACTTCATATAATAACTGAGATATTCCGTAGGCAATACTTCCGTAGCCACCCGGTATGTAAGCCTAGTTTTTGAGCCGCCAAGTGCAAAGGCTGTGGAACCGACAGAGGATGATGTTTTCAGACCAAAGGAAAGGGCAACCAAGCAAAAAGAGACAGAAACAGGAGAAGGTTCCTCCCAAACGAGAAAGAAAAGAAAAATAAGATGGTCACCACTTAAGGTCACTGAGACACAGAAAAAAAATTAAAACATTGAAAGACTGGAATAAAAAATCGAGTACCTCGTAAATAAATCAGAATACTTGATGAAACTCATAAAAGGAAACGTAAACACAAAAGTGGAAATAAAGAAAATCTCAAAGGAAATAAACGAAACTGTCCATGAGCTGAAGAAAAGGAGTATTTTCCTAAGAGAGTGGAAAGGAAACAAAATGGAGATCCAGGAAATGGAAATACAAACACCGAGGGGGGAAGCAAAAGAAAATAGAGAGATGGGAACTCAGGTAGATGGCGAGATGGAAGAATGGGAGGCACTCAGGAGAGAAACCATGCAAACTGAGGAGATACAAAAAAAACTGAAAAAATCATAAACTGTGGAAGAAATAAAATAAGTCTGTTGGCAAGAATTGCCCGTTCAAGCATATAGGAACACCCATACAAAAACGGAAAACCCACTAAGAACTAGAAAGAAAGACATAATAGTATGCATTAGCAAAGAAAATGATAGCGAAAAAAACACAAACAAGGCTTTCCATGACAGATTTCCTGAACTAAATGACGAGGAAAATGAACCAACGTACAAACTAGCCATAAACAGTGTCAGGGTACCTGAAACAGGCCAAATAACGTAGAGGGTCATATTCAAAATATGTACCACCCAACTAGGTGAAAAGACAGACAGACATTCCGAAACCTTAGGAAAGACATGATTAATAACGGGAGAGAAACTGCACTGATTATATTCTCGGAGAGCATAAACCTAGGCAAAATCAGGAAAATACTGGAATTTACCTTACAAGAAACGAACGTAAAAATTGGAATGAAGGCATTTTAAACTCTACTGCCATAACCAACCAGACAAACACAAAGAGTACAGGAGGAAGAACACAAAAAACAAGAAACGAAGCAATAATCATAGCCTCTCCAGGAAAAACCTATGCAGAACTGCTAAAATACATTAAAAAAAAGGAAGCCATAACAAACACCGGAGTGAAAATCGAAACACTGAGGAAAACAAAAGGAGGGGACATACTCATATCAGTCAAAAATGGTAGTAGATCAGAAAACCTAATACAAGTATTTGCACAGAAGATGCCTGAAACTAGGACAGTACTAATAAAAAATATGAAAGTTCTGCACATAAGAGGAATGAAGGAGAGTGTAACGGAAGAGGAAATTAAAGCAGCCATCGTACAGACAACTGGGAGCACCCAAGCGGAGGACATCGAGATCAGATCAATACGACCAGGATACGGTTATAAAAAGAACGCAACCTTAACCCTGTCAGGCATTGAAGCAGACAAACTATTGAGACTACGGAAGCTGAAGATTGGCTGGATATCATGCAGAATAGAAAAAAGAATGGCAGACCCGAAATGCTCAAGGGACTGGGAACAGGGCACAAAAGAGTGGACTGCAAAGAGGTGGACAGAACAGACGTCTGTATGAAACGCGGACAAGCTGGACACAGAGCGTCCCAGTGTAGAAACCAACAAAATTGTATAACATATAATGCTAGTGGTCACAGGACGGAAAGCAAATGGTGTCCGGCCCAAAATGCCAGTATACTATTACAAATTAATTTAGGGAGGTCCAGGACACCTTATCCTTGTAGGTGAACCCAACAAAGACATTGCCTCAAAGCAAGGGTGGATAACAGACCTAAACAGCGATGCTGCAATTTATTTCGTAAACAGACAGACCAAGATGGAAAACCAAAAGAAATTGACAGGGGGGATCAGAATAGATACCAAAAATATGAACATATATATTCACGATGAAGAAAAACTAAAAATCATCTCCACAAATTTAATATAACCACCAAATGTTAGTGCTGTTAGAACGATAAATGACTATCGATCAGTTCAATGGTTTCATAGTAGTACATGTTTCGAACCTATATAGGTTCATCATCAGCTAAGTTTCAAATTCTACAATAAAAAGAAGAACAGTGTAACTATCAATAATCTAATACAATATGATATTACTTACATGGAGAGAAAATTATGTAGAAAATTATTGAAGAAATAAAATGATTGTCACCACATAATTCCCCAAGGAGTTATGTGGGCACTGAAAAGTAAGGTTTTAATTAAAAGTAGTAATAAGGGAGGCTAGGAGCTTGTATCCCATTTTATAATTTAATGAGGGAGGCTTAGAGCCTGTATCTCTGTGATTTTTAGGGCGTAACATCAGTAAGGGACATAGAAAAATTTTGAAGTTAACTATTCAACGTGGGAAAAGATAATGTCATTACATTAGTGAATTGAGAAGAGAGGATCATCCCTCTGTCAAGATAGCTCAACGTCAAAGTTGATATAGACAAATGACACGAGACACAAACACACAGAACACAGAAGGAGAAGAAACAATCCAACATCGCAACTAGTATTTCGAGCAGATCGATCTCATGTCATATATCCGTACCTATAACCTGTTGAAATGAAAATTATAAAACAAGTCTGTGAAAAATTTATAGATCCATGCGAACACGACAAAACAATAAGTTCGATCCACTCCATGAAGAGAGTCATATCGACCATTCATAGAAGATGGACAAACGTCACCCGTCACAGAAGTAGGCCGACGATAGATGAATGTCCGGACAGAAACTACGAAATTACTGAAATTATTGAAATTACATAACAAATGGATAAAGATTCTTGTGGAAGATCAAGGTAGAAAAAGTATTTAAAGAAAATTAAGTGAGTTGAAAAACGTTCTGCAGTCGAACTGTACTTGTTCATTGAGAGAAAAAACCTTGGGATTATTAATGGCGGAATTTATTTCGAAAATTTCAAGAAAATTGAGTAAGGAGCCTTTTTGACAAACATGTAATATATCTAAATCGGTATCAATATCAAATTTTTGATTGAAATTAGGAATATGATTTGCAAAGGAACTTTCAGTATTATATTCATCTATGTGTGGGTTTCTGGAGCTCTCAATTAATTTAACATGTTCAGATACTCTTGTTTTAATTTTCCTACCACTTTGTCCAACGTATTGAACAGGACAATTTGGTTGTGAGCAAGAAATTCTATAAACACCAGATTTACGGGAAATGGGTACTTTATCTTTAGTGTTGACTAACAATTCAGAAATGGAATCCATGGTATAAAAAGAATAAATAATATCGTTGCCAAACCTTCTGAAAATATTTGAAATGTCCATTGAAGTTTTACCTAAACAAGGAATGGAACAGTATTTATTCGAGTTAAAAATAGGGATCAAACTACGATTAACAGATTTAGATCTATGTTTGTTATAGATTCTATTCATTAGATGAGAAGGAAAACCATTATTGTGGCCTATTTGCCTAATAGTGTTCAGCTCATTGTTGAAATTTTTAGGGGACATGGAATATTAAATAGTCTATGACAGAGTGAATTGCTGCAAATTTGTGAGAAAAGGGGTGGCACGATGAAAAAGGAATGACTGAGTCTGTGTGAATAGGTTTTCTGTAAATTGAAAAATCAAGTTTGGAATCACTAATATTGATCAATAAATCCAAAAATGGGAGAGAATTATCTTTCGCTATTTCCATTGTAAATCTTATAGAAGGGTGTAAGGAATTTGAGAAATCTAATAGTAGGTTTACATCTTGATAATTGCCATTGAAAAGTACAATACAATCATCAACATATCTGTACCAAAATGTAATTTGATTATATAAAGAGAAAAGTTTTAGGTTATGTTCTAAATCGGCCATGAAGATCTCTGCCAGAAGAGGAGACAAGCTACTGCCCATGGCTAGGCCAGAAATCTGTGAAAAGTATTCATCGTTAAACTGGAAGAAATTTTGTTGTAAAACAATCTTCAAAAGTGTGCATGAATTAAGGGCATGGAAAGAAAGAGCATCTGCTTTGAATAATAGATCCCTCACTAACCTAATGCAGTCTTCAGGAGGAATACAAGTAAATAAATTGAATACATTAAAAGACAACAAAATGGAGTTGGGTGGCACAACCACATCTTTGATTTTCTGAGTGAGGTCGAAAGAATTTAACAATCGAAATAAGTAATGTCTTTGATGAGGCAATTTAACCAAGAAGCTAGCTTGGAAGCAGGGGAATTACAATAAGAGACAACAGATCTGATAGGGATATCTTCTTTATGTATTTTGAGTAAACCATATAGCCATAATTTGTTCCTGTCCGTTTGTTCGCTTCTGTTCGCTCCAATTTAATGGCACCTTAGCAGTCTCTGCTTGAGTTATCTTCGATTTACAACATCGTTTCAGTGGCGTAGATAATTTTCAGCGAGCCCTCCCGCTGGAACCTGCGTGCGCTCCTACCCCCATAACCCAAAAATTTTTAATAAACTGAAATTTATAAACTGATCGATGATTATATACACGTAAAAGACGATCAAATTCAAAAGGCTACAATTTACAAATTTCCCTTTGAAAAAACATACCCTCCTTTAAACGCAAGGCAAACATTTCTGGTTTCCTTGCGCCCATGTCAAGCTTGCGCCCCTCCGTGCCGTGGGTGTTAGCTACGCCCCTGGATCTTTCGTATTTACGGCATCGGGTTTACTTCTTGATCTGAGAATAAACAATATAATACTCTATTAATATGATGTACAGAACTCCGCCGTTGAGACAGTATCAGTAGAACAAACATTTACACACTCTATTAATATGATCTCCGGAAGTCCACCGTTGAGACAGTATTAGTAGTCACAGCTGATGTTACCTACTGGAATGATCATAATTATTATCCATTGCATATTTTTTTCGTTATAATTTCTATTGGGAGTACATTAGACTTGTCTTATATTGTTGAAATTGTTTTCATGAAGATTAACCAGGAGTTCTCTCCTGATTGTACTTGTTTATGTATCCACTCCACTTCGAGAAATACCTATAGACTATTTTTACCATCATGATTTTCAGATGTTATAATTGTACGACATTGCAATAATCACCCCAATAATTTTTTCAATAATCAACAGTGGTGTAGTAAGAACGTTGTTAAAATTTCATTTTACAACATATTTTTCAAATTTCATTCCCTTATAACTTTTTTATTACTGAACAGTTTTCGATGAAACTGTGACCAGTGATATTTCAAGACATCCTGAATCCAGTGGTGTATTCAGAATTTTCATAAAATTCATGAATTCGAATTGGTGGATTGATTAAACGGCATATTTTTCAAATTTCATTCCTTTATAACTTTTTTATTGATTGACGCATTCCAACGTGATTTACATGTAAATCATTTGAAAATGTCGCGAATCCAGTGGTGTAGTCAGATTTTTTCTAAAAAAATCGCTAGTAATTTTTTTAGATTTTTGAACTTGAAAAATAAGATTAGTTGGCCCTGGAAATTGAGATTTATTCATGATATGTCCTAATAGACTTTTTGAATATCTACCTAACAAAAAAAAAATTATTCCAATCGGTTGAAAAATGTAAGTTTTATAAGGGTGCTTCCATCTTAAATGGGTCACACTGTAGATATGGATCCTCCCTCATAATTTGGAAATAAAAAAGAAGTAAGAACATAATTCACCCACATTTTGCCGTGCACTAATAAGTCGAAATGAAGGGGAGGACGTTATCGGGTTGGTTACAGATGGCGTGCACCCAAAAATATTTTTTAGGCCTTCTATGGTTGTGGGAATTTGGATGTACTTGATGCCCATTGTCACAATTGGCGACATTCCTATTTCATCGAACCTTCATAACTGGTGAAAATAGTACACACCCCAAAATATAGCTGCTGCAATATAAATTCAAATTTTATTTTGAATGTATGATTAAAAATTCTGTTCCTGTTAGCAAAGTGAAAGTCTTCTGCATATATAGGAATGCTATTAAACCGTAAGTCACTCTATCAATTGAAATAATCCATTGTTATTCTGGGACGATTCCATCTCAACTGATAAACGAAGCTAAAAAAGGGCAGTGTAGAAAGGCTGAAATCTATCTCACCAACGGTCAGGTGAATTTACAAAGTCATTTCGTTTTCAATATGAACGATTTCAGAGTTCAGAGAATTCTTAAAGAAATGAATAATAATAAAGAAGAACTAAAGAATACGATTCTAGCTAGTGAAACAAGACTCTTGGTCAAAATTGAAGAATTGAGAAAGAAAGTGGATTTTTATAAACCGAAAACAGCCATTTGAAAAATTAAATAGAGGTACTCGAGAGAAACAGTAAAAATAATAATATTGTTTTATTTGGGTTAGAGAAAAATAGTTCTGAAATAACTGTTGAATCCCTTGTTATTGAACTAAATAATCTACTTGGAGCCAACATTACCGAAGAACATATTAATAACGTCTTCTATCTTGGTAAAGGGGATAATAGCCCTTTAAAGATATAATTCGTGTCTTATTCAGCAAAAAAACGGGTATTTCAGAAAGTCAAGAATCTGAAAGGGACGGGCATTAGCCTAGCGCACGATCTCACCCAAAATCAACAACAAAATCTGAAAGTACTTCGCAGACATCTACATATAAACAGGGAGATATCAAACCCCTGTTTCATCAAAAGAAATGAGCTGATCGTCGATAATTATCAATACTCTGTTGGAGACCTATTGAATTTGGAAGATAACCGGGAAAATGAAGTACCCAAACCGAGCAGTGTCCCTCCCACACCTACTCAAGAGTTGATCCGATCTCCATCACCTGTAAGAGAACCTCATTTACCAAATTTCAGAAAACCATCTACATCTCAATCGACACCGAAATCAACTGGAACCACCGGGAAACAACTCAACTTGAATAAACCACTCAACGTGAATAAACCAATCAACTCGAATAAACCACTTTCCGGTAAACCTAGAACGCGCTCAACCATTCAGTAATAAATGTATGCGTAAGTGTATATGTATTTATGACTATTATTGTTGTTATTTTCATAATTCTATTACTCATTCATATATCTTTCTATTTTTAAATTGTATTTATATTTGTAATTGCTTGTATCTTCAATGTTCTTAATAGATCATCTTCATTAAGAATCATGAACAGAAATCTCAAATTTGCTCATCTCAACGTTAGATCTCTATCCACCGGGTTCAACGAACTGAAACAATTCATTAAGGGTAATGATATGGACATTATTGGCATATCTGAAACTTGGCTCAGTCCCCATATCGCCTCGGAAACAGTTACAATTGATAATTACATTATTGTCAAAGTGGACAGAGACTCCAGAGGAGGAGGGGTGTGCTTCTTTATCAAACAACTAATAAAATTTCAAGTAATATTTTCAGAGATTAGCCATTTTCTGGAACATATTTGGATATCTGTAAAAGAATTTGGTAAGAATTATGTATTTGGGGTTGTATATAGACCACCAAAGGCGAACGTACCTCTCTCCATCGCTGTACTTGAAGATGTAGTTGTGAATTTGCTTATGACCTGCGATTCCTTGAACTTGACTGGTGATATGAATATCAATTTTCTTTCGAATAATTGTGCATCAGAGCATTTCTCAAACTTCATTCAGAGATGTAACTTGCTCCAGATCATTGAAGAGCCCACAGGAATAACACCTTATAGTCAGACTCTAATAGATATTTTGGTAACCTCAGAGAAAGATGATATGAGATACGTGAATGTCCTTGACATTGGTATATCAGATCACCTTGCAATCACTTGCTCAATCCAATCACTAAAGATAACACCTGAGCACAAAACAGTCTGCTATAGAGATTTCAGAAATTTCACTCAAGAAGACTTTCTTGATGATCTTCATGCATCCAACTGGGATGAAATCTTCAATCTTGAGACGATCAATGGAAAAATTGAGTTTCTTAATTAAGGTATCTTGAATCTTTTCAATATCCATGCCCCAATGAGACGTATGAGAACTACTAAACCACCCGCACCTTGGCTCACTTATAACATTGAAGAAATTATAAAACTACGTGATAAAGTTTTCAGAAAGTGTAAAAGTACTAAATCTCCAGTAGATTGGATGAGCTACAAAGAACTCCGGAATTTATATACTACGGATGCAATTCGGCGGGAAAAGAAAGCTTTCTTGGAGTTCACCTTGAAAAATAAAAATCAGAAGATGATATGAAATACACTAAGAACACTTGACATTTTGAAAAATAAACATAATTTCAACTTACCCCCCAGGTCTAACGAACATAAATGAAATCAACACTAATTTCACTAAAACAAATCATCTCCCAAAAACCAATATCCATGTAGAACTACTCGAAAGGTACAATCAAATACCCATTGAACCACTCTTCACATTTTCCAGAATGACACCTTCTCAAACTCAACAATATCTGGACCGGGTAAAAAGTAATTGTGTCGGATCTGACGATATCTCACTCATGATGTTACGACGCATCGAAGGTTGTCTCATAAATCATGTCACCCACATTTTCAATTCAATATTAGAAACAAATATTTTTCCTTCTGTATGGAAACAAGCAATTGTACTTCCACTAAAAAAATGTGAGAATCCAACGGAACTATCCCACTTCAGACCCATAAGCAAATTACCCGTTTTATCTAAAGCATTCGAATTGATCTTGAAAGATCAGATGGACGCTTTTGTATATGGAAACAAAATAATAGCCAATAATCAATCTGGATTTCGTGCCTCTCATAGTACAAGTACAGCCCTTATCAACATCACCTAAGATATTTTCAAGGCAACAGATAATGACGATCTAACATCCATGGTACTATTGGACTACAGTAGGGCATTCGATTCATTGGATCACGATATACTATGTTCAAAGTTAACTTACTTCGGATTCAGCAACGAAGCTTGTAATTTATTGAAAAATTATTTGAAAAATCGAACACAAATTAATAATAATAATAATAATAATAATACTCCCTCATAAATACTCGTTGAGTGTACCCAAAGGCATAGCCTGTGCGGGTAGAGGACGGCTATTATTGATATTTGCCGTGGCGCTCCGGGGCGACTTACTGATGTTTTAGGTGATTTATTCACTTTTCAGCTGTAGGAAAACCCGGAAAACCTACAGCACCACCTCGGGTGGTCGGTGTGCACTCCAAGCTAGCACTAGACGAGATTGGCATCTAGACAACTCACAATACACTTGCTTTTCAACAAGGCATGCGGCCGCCTATCGAATCCGATATAAAGTAGTTGAGAAAAATTCTCGTACCTACATCGGATTCGAACTGACTATCGCTATGCTGGAGTTTCAAACGGCCTGTGCATTAGACTGCTGATCCACCGACCACCTTGATGTATAGATGGAAAATATTCGAGGGCTTTACCTGTTGATTATGGAGTAACACAGGGTTCCATTCTTGGACCCCTTTTATTTTCATTATATATTAGTGATTTCCACCAGGTAATTGACCACTGCACTATCCACCACTATGCAGACGACACTCAATTATATCACTTTTTTCTCATAACACGTGGCAAGAATCTGTGAAAAAAGTTAATGAGGATCTACAAAATCTGTTGGATATATCTACAGCACATAACCTTAGGCTCAATTCGAAGAAGTGCCAATCTATTATGTTTAGTCCCAAACGCAAGCGGCTAGAAATGGAAGGGTTTATTCAAATCATAGTGGATCATGATATTCTGTCAATAGTTACTGAGTGTAAGAATTTGGGTTTGTGGCTAGATTCTGACCTCAGATTCCACAAACATGTTAACTCACTTTGTCAAAAGTTCTTATACTATTTTACGTCAGCTGTATCAGAGTAGAGATATTATGTCCTCCAATCTCAAACTGAAACTCTGTGTGGAACCCTGATACTATCAAAACTTTCATACTGTGATATCATTTATGGATTTGCTTTGAAACGTCTACAAAAAATTCAAAACAATTTTATTCGACTCTCATATGGTATTCGAAAGTATGATCATATATCTGCCAAGTTCGAGGTATCAGGTATCAGGTTTGGAAGCTCTATATGCTCGTGAATATACATAAAATCATAGTTAATAAAATGCCAGATTACCTTCACTTGAGATATATTACCTTCAAATCTCAAAGTAACTCGAGTACACGGAATAGAAATACTTAGAAATACACTCATCAGCTGGCTTCAGCCGAAGCTTCACTTACAATTCCATTAAGCACTATAACTCCCTTCCCAATGAGTTTAAGCTCTACACCATTCTCAACAAAAAGTTGAAAGGTTACCTGATATCTGGTTAGCTCAATTAAATACTGACATGCTATCATTACCTGGTTTTCGTTCACCGTGATATCGTTTCATTAAGATGATAACACTGTACTTTTTAGATTTAAGATTATATTTTTATTGAATTTTTTTTTCCACGTAGGTATATGTTAATTATACACTAAAGGTTAAGTTGTAAAACAGCGTAAGCTGAACTTCGCCTGGTCATCGATGTGATTATTATTTTTTCCATATATGTACACATTTTTATATATTTCTTGATGAATAAAGCACATTTATTTATTTTTTTCCCGTTAAGAATTTCCCAGACAGGCCCTGTCTCTGGAGACCCGATACTTCCGGAGGGCGCGCTGGAACATTTATCCCAATAAGCTCTCCCCACGCCGTGGGGTAAGTGACTATTGGGTCCGAAAATCATGTGCCCTGAGCAGGCGGAGTGAACCAAGAATTACGGCCTTCTGCATTCGTCCGGCTAAGATTTCTGCCATATCACGGCAAGCTGGTATGATTTTTAAGTTTGGGAGCAGTGTGTCCATCATTCCACCAAGGACCCCTATTATCAGAACCACCATTTTGACATAATGGTTTGGATGAAGCCTGCGGAGTTCAAATAGTAGATACTTAGTCCTACTTTGATGGTCGAGGAGGACTACATCAGGCTTATTGGCTTGTATTTGCCTGAGGGTGGGGAATGAGTAGTTCCAATAAATTCGGCACTTTTCATTTTCCACAACGGACTCAATATCCTCCGGAGCATAAGGCAACACCGGTGTCTTGTCTACACCGTAAGAGTGTCGTAGATGGTAGTACAACACTCGTAGGGCTGCGTTATGCCTGTGGATATACGAGGATGTATTGATATCTAGTTAGCCTAGACCAGTTCCCTGCATAAACAAAATATTGCGTTACCATAGCAACGAACAATAACTTATTAGAAGTGTCAGTGTAAAGTTTGACGTCAAAAAAGTAAACCAGAGTTACGCAATAAATTAAACGAAAAAATATATCCACCAAAATTGTGAAAATCGAAAAATTGGAGTATCGAGCCATCATCAAGTACCTGTATTTAAAAGGGTTAAGAGGTAAGCAGATTTACGAAGATATGCTTGATACCCTTTGCGATCAATGTTCTTCGTATGCGACCGTGAAAAATTGGACTGCAAGCTTCAAAAGAGGTAAATTTTCCATTGAAGATGATTACCGATCGGGAAGGCCAGTTTCTGTGTCAGTCTCCGAAAATAACGATGACATGACATAATTTTAACAGACCGTCGAATTGGGCTAAAACGGATATCTGAAGCACTGATTATTTTATACGAACGCGTTCATATAGTTCACGTCAATTTGGACATGAGAAAAATTACTGCAAAATGGATCCCCAAATGTTTGAATGTTGATCAAAAGCGTGCAAGGGTAGTAGCATCTCGTTCGATCTGTGCTCGATTTGAAAACGATGTAGACTTCTTAAACCGAATTGTTACTATGGATGAGACTTGGGTTCATTTCTACGATCCAGAAACAAAGCAACCATCGATGGAATGGTGACACTCCGGTTCTCCAAGACCTAAGAAGTTTCGTGTACAGAAATCTGCTGGAAAAGTTCTTGCTTCAGTTTTTTGGGATTGCCATGGAGTAATCATGATTGAATTTTTGGATAAGGGTAGAACAATAACTGGAGATTACTATTCGACATTACTGACCACTCTACGGGAAAATATTAAAGAGAAAAGACGCGGAAAGCTATCCAAAGGTGTTTTGTTTTTGCAGGACAACGCCCCTGCACACATATCTCATGTTGCCATGCAAAAAATTCGTGATTTAGGGTTTTTATTACTAGAACACCCCCCTTATTCACCAGATTTGGCTCCGTCCGACTATCATCTCTTTCCTTATCTGAAATAAAGTTTAAATGGTAAATTTTCTTCCAACGAGGAGGTAATAAGAGCTGTGGAGGTCTGGTTTGCAGAGCAAGAAGAAATATTTTTTTTGAAAGGTCTAGAGACGTTGC
Source organism: Chrysolina americana (assembly GCA_958502065.1). NCBI lineage: Eukaryota > Metazoa > Arthropoda > Insecta > Coleoptera > Chrysomelidae > Chrysolina > Chrysolina americana. The sequence goes on from OY293420.1 coordinate 39,023,497, forward strand.
AGGTTCGCTGTAATAAATGTATTCAATTAATAGTATTATTATTATTTCCATACGGAATGTACCAGTCAGTTCCTGTCTCCGGAGCTCCGATACTACCGGAGGGCGCGCTGGTGTATCATTAACCCCAGCAAACACTCCCCACGTCAGTGGGGTGAGTGATTACTGGGTCCGAGAATAATGTGCCCTGAGTAAACGGAGTGAACCAAGAATAACGGTCTTCTGCATTCTTCCGGCTAGGTTTTTTGCCGCATCACGACATGCCGGTATGATTTTCAGATTTGAGAGCAGCGTGTCCATCATTTCACCAAGGACCCCTATTATCAGAACCACCATCTTGACAGAATGGTTTGGATAAAGCCTGCGGAGTTCAAAGAGAAGATCTCGATATTTAGTCCGGTTTTCCTCCTCTTTTCGGACGATGTTCGTTTCGCCAGGAGCTGAAAACTCAATGACGAAAATCGTCCTACTTTGATGGTCGAGGAGGACTACATCAGGCTTATTGGCTTGTATTTGCCTGAGGGTCTGAGGGTGGGGAATGAGTAGTTCCAACAGATTTCTCTTCAGTTGTGCAGAACTTAAAGAACCAGAAAAAGACACAACTTGGGTAAAAGTGTGTTGAATCGAAAAGGGGCTCTCCTTTATAAGGCTGTGTGCCTGGAAAACAAAAGAGGGGGTTTCTTTGTGATGCTAGGCTACGTGCCTAAATCATACAGGAAGCTGAGTCAGACGACAGTATTTTAGACGATCAGATAAGTTCGAGGTACGTTCTCAGTACTTTCGAATGTACGGATGTTATTGAATTTTTTATTGATTCAAACAAGTACAGGTGAAATGTCTACAAGAAATAAATCGGATATAATGTTCGTAGTGAAAGATTCCATTAATGAATTGTTTCTCTAAAAAGATTCCATTAGCCGGCTGACAGAGAAAATATCCGAGAGTATCGAACAAAAACTCGAAAGTCTTGAAGAAAAAGTATGGTAGTAAAAATGCAACAAATTAATTTTGCTAAATTATTTGCGTCCTAAACAATAATGATATGAACTACATCTGATAGATATTGTGAAAATACCCTAACTAGAAAGAAAAAATGTGAAAGTGAAAATTTGTATTTTCATTGTGAATAGTTTTTGTTGAAAATTCATATAGACAAATGTATCAGTCATACCCACCGATCAAATTATCGTGCGAGAATTGCATCTCTTTTTTCACTTTTCATTTGGGAATATTTTATATTTTCCAAATTAATACCTTCCAAGAGATCATCTTGAACACTAGTGCGGGAATAACTCACTTAAAGTTACTTATAAGCGTGCGGGAAAATGACACCTCTCAAACTAAGTTGCGTGCGGGTATAGGGTGAATAACGCACTCTTGTAGGAAATTGTAATTTTTCTAACAAAAACAGTACCTTTCCCGCTTGCGACTGCCGTTACCCGAACGACACAAAGTGAATTTTATGTAGCGCTCTTGAACAAACATTTGCTTGAGATAATTTTTTTTCCGTACTAATGTGGGAAAATTACTCTTCTCAAACTAAATTACGTGCGAGTATAGAATGAATCAGGCGCGCTCGTAAAGTAAAACCAATTTTCATGCTCACCCGAATAATTTTCCTACTCTCACATTGAACTTATATCGTTTTGATGCCAAACTGCTAGTATATTGACGAAAAGCAGAAACTAGGCGAAGGTCAGGAATAAATGTTTATTTATTTTGTTTCTTAAGATTGACAGGAATTGAAATGTCCAACTCGAACCATTCTTTTTATCCAATATTCCATATAAGTAAAATTGAATTAAACGAGATTGAACAGAAAATATGAAACAAAGAATTGCAATTATGAACCGTTTTTAATTTTATCTCTGCCTATCTATATGCAAAATAATTATAGAAATTTCAATTTACGTTCCAAACGCATCCTAATCGATATCTATTGCAAGCAGCAAAAGAATAGGTCACCAATAATTTTGGATAATATATGTAGCTTTCATAGTTATTACCAAAATCACGTTTTAAGTCGCCTCATCAGGCTTCCAAGTGGTAATAACTGAAACCTATATATAGTTCATTAAACATTCACCTTTTTTACATAAGTGAACTTTGAGATGGAAAATAACAAATATTATGATCAACCATGTAACCAAACCGAATATTCATCTTTACTTTGAATTATCTACTCAACTATATGATACATTTTTCGGTTGTTAGATAACTACTAGGTGACTCAGAACTTTCTCATATGTCGAAAATGATATGGAACATTGCTGAATTAATTTCTTATGAAAAAATTTTTAAACCTGTGTGAAAATCAGATAGGTATATTGTTCGTTCGAAGCAAATTAGCATTGATTGATTGATATTTAGTAGTAAGAAAGAGTTGACAATTGACAATATTCCACAGGCTATCGGTGATCGTTTTCTTGCTGTCAGGTTGGTAATGAATTTTGGTTTTTAATATTTGAAACACTGTATTTTGATACACTGACATGTGCCATGTGTCAGCAATGACAATTGTCAAATTATTATAACCAATCCCCAGCCAATATCTTGAATCTGACAGATGTCAGTGTATCAAAATACAGTGTTTCAAATTATAAAAACCAAAATTCATTACCAACCTGACAGCAAAAAAACGATCACCGATAGCTTGTGGAATATCGTCAATTAACTCTTCATGAACGGGAATATATTCATTTGCAAGAGGGTGGTAGTCATGTTCATAATGCAAGTCCTATACAGTTTCTCACACAAACTTTTGAAAAAACGTTTGGAGGATATAACCGATACTACATTTGAAATAAAACACATTGTAATTGCTTTATAAAAGGCGCAGGGGGCACATCAACTTGAAAATCATAATGGTTCAAAGTGTCACGGAATTCGAAAAAATGTTGATGGTTTAAAAGATAATTGAATTATCTTTTCAACGATGTGACACATGATCCACCATGCCATTTAAATTTTTTTAGTTGATGTGCCCCCCGCGCCATCTATCGAGCAACCACAATGTGTTTTATTTTAAAAAGAGTAGTATGGGTGATATCCTCCAAACGGGTTTTTTATGTTTGTACGTCAAACCGTTCAAAAGTTAACAGGGGGGTACTATTGAAAGCCGCACTGTATATATCACAATGATATTCGGTTATAGGTAACAAGCAACCAACGTACTGCTAAGATGGACATTAAGATCACCAAAATATCGATTAAACTTCCCTGGACTATTTTTGGGAATGATTTACATCAAGAAAATAGCTTGTATTCCTGCACCATATTGTAATAAAGAGTATGTGTTGTCTACTGTCACTAATGGTGACAGTAGTTACTATTTTTATTTATCTTTACTGTCACTCTCTATCTGCGAACTCTGGAACTATATTTGTTACTCTCTGTACAGCGGCCAATACACACATGGGATTCGGGACAGTTTCACCCGTTCCTGATTACCTGATAGCTTTCACGAACTCCGTCATAGCCCACACACGTTCGGGAATCACTAGACAGAAAAATAAGTTTCATTACAATCGTGAAAACGTACTTGTTTTGTATTTCATATACAAAGAAGAATCAATATGGTATCGAAACGTGTTTTGTGTTTACTTGAAATTACATTGGTACTACAAAAGAAAAAATATAAAAGACAACGTTCAAGATGGGTGAAAGAATGGTTGTTGAAAAGAAGTAAATATTCTCATATATATCTCCTAAATGAGTTAAAGCTAGAGCCTCTCGATTGGAAAAATTATTTGAGGATGTATGAGAATAGCTACAATGAACTTTTAAATTTGAGTCCTTTTATTTTGAAAGAAGATACAGTAATGAGGCAATGTATTTCTCCGCATGAACGTCTAACTGCAACTCTGAGGTTTTTGGCGACTGGAAGAAGTTACGTAGACTTGAAATTTTCCACAATTATATCGCCCAAGCTCTGGGAAAAATTATCCCAGAAACCTACAGAGCAATAATAAAAGGGCTTCGAGATTGTATGAGGGTACGTGTAATATTTAGTATACAAAAAATTCAAAACACATGTTTTTTATTTTATAGCAAAACATTTAAACAACAAATTTATGAAATTTCATGTATTAGGCGAGAATTGCTCCTAAAGTAGTATGATCCTAAAGGACCTAAAGTTTCACTTTGATCGTAAATAGGGTTTACAAGAGTTGACTCTGCTACCCGAGAAGACGGTTGCATCAGATGAAGTTGACTGTTTGCAGTTCTGAAATCCGTTAAATTTATGTTGGTATACCGGTGAATATTTCCCAACTGGGCTTCAAACAGTAGGTCTGATAATTTTATCCACTACGATAACTGTTTCAGCTGGCAATTGTCTCAATTTATTACTTATATTTGTGCCCATAATAGAAAATTCATTCTGTGAGTTTTCTGGTTTATCTAACTGTACCGAAACTTTCTTCAGTATTTGGTCGTAGCTGTCATCTTGCCGATTTTTGCAGCGTTTTATCCCAGAAGTAGAAGCAGTGGTTACCGGTGTTTCTGTTCCACTGACTGAGATACTGCAGCTTGTAGCTGGAGACTCTACATCTAAATCGAAATTCTCCAAAGTATTCCCATCTTGAGACATTTCAGCCTAAAATAGAAGTTACTTTTACTTTCACATTCTACAATGTGACAAATCAATTTTTCTTTCAGATTCAATACATGTTTTTGTCTGTGTCATATTAAGTGTGTGGCTGTAAGTCAATTTGTACCATTTTAATACAATTCAAAATTTTTTTTTAGATCCCGGTCACGGAGCAAGGGTGGAATGACATTTCAAAGAGTTATGAGATGAATTGGCAATTCCCCAATTGTATAGGGTCAGTTGACGGTAAACATATACGGATAGTAGCACCACATAGCATTATTTTACTTGCCGTAGTGGATGCTAATTATGAATTTATCTTATGTGACGTGGGCACCAATGGAAGAGTTTCAGATGGAGGTGTTCTTGAGTATACTGAATTTTATTTCAAATTGAAAAATGGGCTACTGAACATTCCTAAACCAGAGAAATCCATTAAGAGCAAAGAAAAGCTACCCTATGTGGTCATAGGTGATGACGCATTTGCTTTGAGACCAGACTTTTTAAAACCATTTGCCCAAAATGAACTCACCCAGGGACGTAGAATTTACAACTACAGGCTACCTATGTCGTGCACGGCGTGTTATAGAAAATGCCTTTGTTTTCTGGTATCGCGTTTTAGAATATTTCATGGACCCATTAACATTAAATTAGAAAATATTGACTTGGTTGTCATGGCTTGTTGTTATCTGCACAACTTTTTTAGACGAAAATGTCCAAAGACGTACTCTTCAATTGACTGCTTAAATTTGGAAAATAATGAAACAGGAGAATTATACTGCAGGGAAAAACTTTCCACTGACCCAACGGGGTTGCAAAAAGGAATGAACAGAAATCCAGCACTCGATAGCAAAGAAAATTTTCCAGATACTTTAACCAAGAGGGGGCTATTCCATGGCAAAATATGTATTTTATTTCAATTAAATACAAAGAAGGAATTTTTGTTTGTTTCATTTTTATACATTTTTGTCCAAAAAGTTAAGTAGGTTCAACACAATTGAGCGTTGAAAATCAAGAAAAATCAAAAAGAAAAAGATTTTGCATATAAACCTGAGATAAAGATTCTTCATCCGACTGTCCCATGCTTGAAATACTCCTTCTTGGCATCTTCTGGTATAGCAAAAATTTTAAATGTTCAAAATACCATAACTTGGGTTTGTAAATATCTTCTTCCCCCGCCCCTGATTTCTTAGAATCTTCCATATTTTTAAATTCCTTTCTGAAGGATCCTCTAAATGAGTCAATTTTCTGTACTACCATATCTTTGTTGGCGTTAATATCAACTTCACGTTACTTTTCGATGAGTAAAGTATATGCTTCATATCACGATTTGAGTACTCTTTACATGGATGTGAGAGATATATTTCCAAAAATTCCAATATAAAATCTTTACTCCATTGGCGAGTATCCATAATTGTAATAATCAAACCAATCTGTTTATACACAATACTAAAAACTAGCAGCACGGGGTATCCCAAAACAAGTCGGCTGCCGCTGCTCACACACGCGCTGGAAAGCCAACCGTTCGGGTAATCTCGTCGTGAATAACCGCCAAATATCAACTCCCGATTGATCCGCTCGGGAGTACCCGTTCGGGAAAATTTTCTTCGGGATTAACACATAGACGCTCGTGATTACCTGAACGGTTCAATCGCGTACGGGTAAAACTGTCCCGAATTCCGTGTGTGTATTGGCCGCTTAACTATCCCTGACTACTACCATCTCCCGTCGAGCACCTTATATACCCGCAAGCAGATTTAATCTACAGTTCTCGATCAATCGGGACTACACGTCGACTTCTTAGATGTCTCTCGAACTTCGATTTCGTTCCTCAGCAAGTTTGCGTTTTTTCTAGGCGTGATTCATGTGTTTGTGGGCGGAGGAATGTTTACTTGGGGTGCATGATTAATCAGATGATCAAGGCCGATCTTGAGGCTGGTCTCGAAATCGTTACAGAAAAAACGCCAAATGAAAAAATATGGTGCTTGGAACGAAAAGTGATTTATCTATAGCAGGAAATGGATGATATCCAACAACGAAGTAAAGCAAAAAACCTTTGCATATGCGGGGTGCCGGAAGAAAACGGGGAATGTCTTGACAACAAAATGTTAGAACTCCTAAAGTCCAAGACTAACGTGCCACTTATAAATTCCGATATAGTATATTATGCATATAGAATTGGCAGACCTGGAGGTAATACAAACAAAACAAGACCTTCGATCGTCAAACTCCCCAAAATCACAATGAAACGCAAAGTTCTGAAATGTGCAAATAACAATAATAAATAAGCAACAAATATATTTCTCACCGAGGACATAACAAAGGACAGAAGAACCTTGCTTATGAGAAAACAGTGTTTGGTGCGAAAAAGTCATGGTCTATCAATGGACGAGTAAGTATACATAACGAAAGACGGAAGGAGAATTAAGCTTGCTTCAATGGTAGATTTGAGAAATTACAGTGAATAATTGGTTACCTTTGTTGAATTTCGCTTATATGTTTCTGTAACCTCATACCTTTATTGAATTTGTGAACATATTTGTGATCTGTTTGGAATTTATAATAAGTATGGACCTATATTATGGCTGAGCAATTGAGTGTTTTCTTTTTTATTCATTTTTTATCTCTTTATCTACCTTGTCTGATAAACATAAAATATCCTAGACTTTCTGGATGATTTGGAGCATTATGAGGAGAAGAGGACACACGTCTGTAAAATGTGACAGAAACTCTAGAAAAAATTAAAATTGGTAAGAATAATTTATTTAACATCTTACATCTCAACATAAGAAGTTTGAATAAAGGCTACGATGAACTTTCCATACTAATCCAATCATTTGAAATAGATTACTTGGATATCATTATTCTGTCAGAAACTTTCCCTATAGAGGACATAAATAAAGGACCCCGCACACCTTATATGGGAAAATGGGTCTCCGTCAAATTTCTTGAATTTTTGATATGTTGTAGAATTGATCATTCCGATGAAATGTTTCAACGGGCGCAACACGATCCTATGACTAGTTTTCGAGATACAGGGTGTTGAATATGAGAAACATTCACTTTTCATCACTCTGTATCTGCCAAGTTACGATTTAGTTCGGATTTATCTTTTGTGGGATCATCATCACATCCGTGTATGATGAATTCATGAGAAATTCATTTCCAAATCTTTTCGTAGTACAGGGCGATTTCACTTGAAAACAATGCTATTTTGAGACTTTCATAATTTAGTTGTTTTATAAAGAGAAAATGCGAGAAAAGGTAGAATTATCACATAATATTATAAATTCATTTCATCTAGCATTACAGTTGATACAATTCATACAAGGTGATTCACAAATATGGAAACAAAACGAATTTTGGTTTTTGGGACACCTTGTAGTATTAAACAAAACTAAAATGACAAAATTCACTTGAAGAATGTTAAATGATATGTTCCATCGTATACAGAGTCGAATAATATCAATTTGAAAAATTAGTTATACTTTAATAAATAAAAACCTTGATTTTTTAAATCACCCTATATCTCATAAGGGAGTCCGAAAAGATAGCGATATTTTTTCACGGGAGAACTCGAAATACAATCATTCATATCGTACAAAATTTTCATCAAATTCCTATGACAGGTTTTTTATATACAAGGCGAACAATTTGTGATGTCGTTAATTGCCTTTGATTCGGCGGTAGAAATGGTGGCATATAGTAATGCAAGCCAAATTCTTGTAGACTATTGATTGAATCTCAATAGCCTCTATCGACTATCACAATATCTCCTTCTTGAAACCATGTTTTCATTCCATTCAAATCAACTTGTAATTCGTGATTTAGAACACTTGCATCATTATTCCTAGCATCTGCGAAGTACGGCCCGTTGATTGCTAAGATATATCCATCGGGGGCAACTATGATCTCTGGTTTGACCAAGTGTTCATTCTTGTAGAAACAGTATGATTGCCTCAATACCCGGAAGTTACTGCTCTTTTCTATTTAATTGTAGGTACAATCTATATAAACTATTGCTTTGGGAATATCTGGTGTGGGATTGTACAGTTGATTCGTATAAGGGGATACATGACTGTTAATATAATTTTCTCTTGTTATTGAATTAAATCCAATATTGTTCGGTACGAACCTTTGTAAAAGAGATAATCTCACATTAGAAATAATGAAGCTTGCTGTTTGTCGAGAAGGATAACTGAACAATATTTTCAAAAACTCATCTGAAACTCCATGTTTCATTTTGATCAAAAATGTCAGCAAATGTTTTCTTTCGACATTTCTTCTCTTGCCACCTTGTTCAACAATATCACAAAATACTAGTAATGGTCGAAAATGATTTTTTGAGATTGATGTCAGATACTTAAATTCGTCTTCAGTGAAACAATTGATATCCTCCCAGTTACGGAGTGGCCTGTTTCTATTAGCAAATGTCCTCATTCTTTGAAGAAAATGTTGAAGATTGGAAATTATGTATGGTTTATTCACAAAATTCAAACCTCCATGCAAGTAATTTGGAAGGAAACCTTGATGATCAAGATGGTGACCACAAATTCTCCAGAAATCTGGGACATAGATATCAGAAGTAACAAAAATATCCACTCTATATTCTAAAGAAAGTCTTTGAATATTTTGACGAGCATTACAAATAATGCACGCACGACTTGATACGCGGGACAACACATTGAGACGAAGGCAATTCGGGTTATTTTCCATAGCAATAATGTCATTCATTACTGTGTTATTACAATTGAAACATATTTTTGTATCATCCTGAATATCAATAGGTGGATTTCCCGCAGTTTGTCTTCGATATGTTGCAATTTGCAAAACATCAATATTATCTCCTCTATTCAAACGCATTGAGAGTCTAGGAATAACATTTCGGTCACAAACATAACAACTCACTCTATTTGCGAAGGCCATATTGTTCAGCAAAGTTCAACAAACACTGAAAAACACATAAACTTGAACAGTAAAAAAGAAACTTCAATTAGTCCAATAACCCAAAAAGAGTTCTCGGGCGTTATGACAACAAGAAAACGACTATTGACATAAGAATTTTGTTGATTTTATCCTCTTTGAATTGTTCTCCATGCCTACTACGAAATAAGAGGAATATATCAATAAGTAGGTATTCGAAGATGATTCAGATGATGTTTCAAATACAAGAAAAAGAAAGATAAACGTTCTCTGAAAGGGGGTATATACTATATACAAACATATATACGATTCGAAGATACAAGAACATAATTGAAACATAAAACGTTAATTTGGTGTAAAAATATGCCGAGAATTTGATTTAATATATATCTATATAAGCCGATAGAAATAATTACATACAAATTATGATTTTTTTCTGATTTATCCTATGTGGTATTTTCGTTATGTGACAAATTCATGAGATATTCATGTCCAATTCTTTTTGTAGTACAGGGCGATTTCCTTTGATAATAATGCTATTTTGAGACTTTCACTATTTTATTGTTTTATAGAGTGAAAATTCGAAAAAACGAACTTCTGCGGATGTAATAAGTATAATATAACTTCTGAGAAACACTAAGCATGAAAAAATAACTTTTCCATTGAATCACCTACTAGACGATGCTGATGCAGATAATAATTCGAGTTATGGCTTTTTTTCGAGGGATACGGTACGCTATTGTACGGTATAATAACTGATCACTATTTTATTGAAATATTTTTATTTCGAGTAAAAGCGGCCGGACGAGGAAGAACTACAGCAAACCCGCCGAAAACTGGAGTGAAAATACATTTTTCGCCTTGTATATGAAAAACCCGTCATAGGATTCCGCTGAAAATTTTGTACAATATGGATGAAAGTATTTCGAGTTCTCCCATGAAAAAATATCGCTATCTTTTCGGACTCCCTTATGAGATATAGGGTGATTTGAAAAATCAAGGTCTTTATTTATTAAAGTATAACTAATTTTTAAATTGATATCATTCGACTCTGTATACGATGGAACATATCATTTAACATTCTTTAAGTGAATTTTGTCATTTTAGGTTGGTTTATTACTACAAGGTGTCCCAAAAAACAAAATTCGTTATGTTTCCATATTTGTGAATCACCTTGTATGAATTGTATCAACTGTGATGCTAGATGAAATGAATTTATAATATTATGTGATAATTCTACCTTTTCTCGCATTTTCTCTTTATAAAACAACTAAATTATGAAAGTCTCAAAATAGCATTGTTTTCAAGTGAAATCGCCCTGTACTACGAAAAGATTTGGAAATGAATTTCTCATGAATTCATCATACACGGATGTGATGATGATCCCACAAAAGATAAATCCGAACTAAATCGTAACTTGGCAGATACAGAGTGATGAAAAGTGAATGTTTCTCATATTCAACACCCTGTATCTCGAAAACTAGTCATAGGATCGTGTTGCGCCCGTTGAAACATTTCATCGGAATGATCAATTCTACAACATATCAAAAATTCAAGAAATTTGACGGAGAGCCATTTTCCCATATAAGGTGTGCGGGGTCCTTTGCCTTACCTGAGTTCAATATTTTCTACAATGAATCATGCTATAATAAGAATGATGGGGTAGTCACAACGTGAAAAGAACATCAATAATATCACCGGTATCGAGAGATTATCAGAAGTAAATTCAATAAAACTATCATACAAACTGGTGTCTACTTACGCTTCCTATAGTCCTCCATCAAAAAACGCAGATCAATATATGAATAATTTAGATATATTTTTCGAAAAAAATAGAGAGGAAGATATCATTATGTTCATAGGTGATACAGACATAAATATTCCAAACACATCCGACAATATTGTGAATAAATATATGTGTAAAATGGCCGAACGTGGTTTCTTCTCATATAACAACGCACCAACAAGGAAAACCGAATCAACTTACAGCGTAATTAATCATATCTCTATAAGGATATTTAGTCAATCGATACACAACCCATTCAAGTTTGAATCTTATGTCATACAAACAAAACTGATCACTACAGTGTCTTTTTAACTACCGAAATCAAGGAAGTTAAGGAACAAAATGAAACTACAAAAATAATCACACTATAATAACGTTTGTAGATGATAAAAAAAAAATTAAAAAAATTATTTAAAAATAATGGGATTTGGGGTTGAGTTCAAAAGACCCAAGAATTACCTATGACATTTTTCTTAATGAAATCAAAGGAATCGTTGAGAAATGTACAAAAAACAAAACTATAAGATAGCAACATACGAAACTAAAACCGTGAATAACACAAAGACTAATCAATTATCTCAAACATAGGGACCACTTGAAAATGATATAAGATAAAAATCCTTCTGACGAACTACATACTGAATGAAAAAATTACAGAAATTTGTTGAACAACTTAATTAGATCAACAAAAGACAAATATTACAAAGATACAACTGGTGCAGCCAAAAAAAAAATATACAAAAAATTATAGATAGAAATTAATAACATCACCTCTTGATTTATTATTCACTAATATATCTTCAGATATATGTCTAACCCAGGTGACTGATAATAATATTTCTGATCATTTTCTCATTGAATGTACTTTTGATTTTCTTCCTCAATTAAATGTACCTAGAAAAAAAATATCTTATCGGCCTTTTAATCGTATTGACTTAGAGTAGAGTCTTTCCAAAACGATCTTGTTTCTATGGTTTAGAATTCAATTTATGAAACTGTGAATATTGATGAAAAAATCAATATCTTGGGCCGCAGTGGTTATGATGGTAGAGCACTAGTCTATCAGTCAAAAGGACGTGGGTTCGATTCCCAGCATGGTCACTGGTCTCGTGCTAGGAATCGCACGTTAAAAGGTAAGACCTCGTTAATCCTTATCTCGCACAAGTTTCGACTTCTGAGGGCTGTCGTTCGTACGGGAATGACAGCTGGTTAACCGAAAAAACAATTTAAAACAATTTTTTTTTAAACAATATCAATTTCCTAATCGATATCCATGCGCCAATTCTCACATTTTATCCAAAAACAAAGCCATATGCACCTTGGATTACCGATAATATCAAGCTTATACAAAATCTGCGCGACAAAGCACTGAAAAAATACAAAAATTGCCGTACTCTGGAACATTGGTCATACTATAAACAAATTCGGAACTTCACTACTTCTGCTATAAAAACCGAAAAATTCAACAAATCTAATTCCAAAGAATCATGGAACGAACTAAAGAAACTCAATGTTATTAAAAATAAAAAGAAAGACATTATGAAAGAGGGGAGACACTACTTGGCGGAAGACCATATAACTAATAATGAAAAATGGTGGATTACGTAATCCAATCATCCGCAAAAAACCTATACCATAGTTATGGTCGTCGGCAAGTATTCAACAGAAAACAACTACTGTCCCCTACGACCGTTGAATTATATCTGTTTAATACTTGGCAAAGTTTTCTACAAGAACCACTTTGCAATGCATTTTAAATCTCGAAGCTGAAATTATTTTTTGATTTAATTGGGGGAACACCTCTGTACCGGTTTCATGGTCATTGCCAATCCTCAGAGAAGGCTTGTTCGACCCAATTGAATCGAAAAATCCTTTCACCCTAATTGGAAATCCCTGAGACAAACACTGAAGTATGAATTCAGCGCCATCTCTGGGTTCCAGTTTAAAATGCACTCCGACTACGTGTCGACTTCAATATGAAGCCAGAAACATCATGAAAGAGGGGAGACACTACTTGACGGAAGACCATAAAACTAATAATGAAAAATGGTGGATTACGTCATCCAATCTTCGGCAAAAAAACCTATACAATAGGTACATTCCTGCTCACTTGAGTGATGTTGAAGCAGCCAATAAGTTTTTTGCCAGTCTCCCTATTCAACATCCTGTAGTGAATAATGCTGCTTATAATTATTATTCATTCAAACCTGTCAATGAGGAAACTGTATCTAAGATCATTTTGGACATAAAATCTAAAGCAACCGGAACAGATAATATCAATATAACTATATTCATTTGTGTTGCCCTTTTATCATACCTTTAGTTACACATATAATTAACCAGTTCATCGTTCAATCCCACTTTCCTAAAGTATTCCCAAAATCAATAAACCCCTGGAATTTAATCATCTTCGATCCATAAGCGTACTACCTACATTCTCCAAAATATTAGAAAAAATAATGGAAATTCAAATCAGAACTCATCTCAGTACATACGATATTTTACCTATGAAGCAGTCAGGGTTTAGTTAAGGTCACAGTTGTGCAACAGCAATTGTTGATATTATCGATGATTTACTGAGAGCTACGGATCAAATCAAACGAGCGTACTGACTTCACTTGATTATACAAAAGCTTTCGATATGATAAACCATAAAATCCTTATTTCAATATCTCATTTTCTTGGTTTCACAAATAGTGCTGAAATCTTTTTGAAATATTTCTTAACTGATAGGTTTCAACAAGTTAAGAATGACGAGAAAATTTCTTCTCCAATTGAAGTGACATCAAGTGTTACTCAAGGGAGTAATCTGGGGCCTTTATTGTACACTATGTACACTTCCAATTTCCAAGGGTCGATACGTCATTGTAATTATCATTTTTATGCTGATGACACTCAGATATATATTTTTCATTTAGAGCTGATAATTTGATTCAGTATATCCAAAAAATTAATGATGATCTGAATTCTTTGTACAATTCTTCTAATGACCATCCATTGAAAATAAACCCAAGTAAGTCGTATGCATTACTTTTCAGCAGAAATACCACTCGCGAATCCATACTGGATACTTTACAATTGCAAATTGGAAATGAAATAATTCCATTCCTCGAATCTGGAAAAAGTATGGGTCTTATTATCGATAGTAAACTCAAGTTTTAGCAGCACATCTCAACAAAACTGCAATTAGCCTACTGTACTTTGAAAATGATTTATAGTCACAGGTTATCACTGGATCGAGACTTGAAAAAGATGCTGTGTGAATCTCTGGTATTATCTCATTTGGATCATTGTGACGTTGTCTATGGATCCTGTCTTGATAGTGTGGATATAAAACGTATAAAAAATTTACAAAACTCGTGTCTCCGACTTATATAGGTATGGCATAAAGCGCAGTCACAGGATTTCTCACAAATCAATTGAATGTCATTGATATGTTTAACCGCCGTAAATTACATTTTGCGTGCTTCTGCTTCAAATTACTAAAGTTTGTGCCCCCCTTACTTACACCAAAAGATGTTCATAATTTGAATATTAGACGCCAAAATATTCTCACCATACACTCTCACGATAAAGAAGTATTCAAGAGTTCTTTTTCCTACAAAAGCGCTAAAATCGCAAATGAGCTGACTAAACTTCAATTTTTAAGTTTCAATTCGACTCCATATGCTTTCAAATACAAATTTAAGCAGTATCTATTTGGTATGCAGAGTAATTAGATAGGTCACGTGTGTAAAAATTCTCCCTCTTCTCTTCTTTTTCTCTCTCCCTCCATTCCTCTCTCTCTCTCTCTCTTTGTTTCTTTCGCTCGCTCGCTCTCTCTTCCAGTGTTATGTATATGTATATTTTGAGTTCACGGGTGCTCATCATCAAATTTTTCATTGTTAAAATTGTTGGCTTTGGTGGAAGAACAGACTCAGTGGTTTATCTTCTGATTCTGAACCAAATTGCCATTTATATGCCTACCTTTTCAATTAAATTCTAATTTCCAAATTATGTATGTAGATTTTTTTCTGCTGTATTGATATGTGGATATATAATAAACGTATTTATTATTATTTTTATTAAGTACAAACCAAATGAAGATTCATCAGAATATTCACAAATTGAAGAAATTTACTCAATTCCGATAAAGAAAGAGCTAATTACTTCAACTCCTTTTTTGTGAATATTGGAAAAAATAACAAATAAAATCATACGTCCACATACTATTACTCCACCAAAAACAAAGAAAAAAGAAAATTTTGAAGATTCACTTTTCATTAAACCTTCAACAAGAGTCGAACTGACGAATATAATATCGAGCTTCTAAAATAACTCGGCACCAGGACCTAACGGCATTTCAGTTTCCTTTCTCAAAAAATTCATTCAGTATTATATAGATCCACTATGTCATATCATAAATCTATGTTTTTGTGTGGACAGCCATGTGGCGGACTTTGAGAAGGATGAGAGAAAGTTAATTGTGAGAATAAAAGCATCTTTCCTTTTCATTTTAATGTATCAAAATCATTGATTATTCAATATTTCACCAGTATGTCAGCCCCGTAAAACTTCCGTAGGTTAGTTGTTGGAATATTGCCACCCGATATTGCATGATTTTCATTGTTTTATGTGTGAATAGCGAAGTCGTTGGTTACATAAATATCTAGAAAAATCTCTTCTTCTTGTGAAACTTATATAGGAATAAAAGAGGCAGTACCCTTCATGGAAAAACCTTGTGAGATCCACTGCCAAAGGTGCCTCTTGAAAAATGTGTTTCGTGCCAACACCTATTTTACCCGTCAACTGATTATGATTTGTAAAACACAGATCTGAACTGCAATGGAATACTCTTCCCGTACATGGAGTGCAGCCCCAAAATACACACATTAACTTTCAAATTATTTTTAAAGAGTGTGACTTGTCGTGTCGGTTATGCTTTGTTTACAAGCTCGCTCTTTTCTCTGGAGCACCACAGAAACATTAGTGACTTTTTTCTCTGTTTTAGAGATACTTCCGTGGTCGATGCTCTTCTGAAATTTCATCAATCTTTCAACCATTGGCGGTCCCATCAAGACTGATCCATCGAACATCTTTTTCTCGGGGCTCGTTCTTTCAACGAACGGCAAAGCTTTGGAACTCTCTGCCTCGGGAATTGTACCATACAAGAACCGGCATGATTCTAACTAGAAAAGAGGAAGAATTAGAGGCAAATAGAATTAGAAAAATGTGCGTTCCGCAAGAGGAAATAAGTTTTACTCAACGCAGTTGAAAAAAATTGTCACCAATGAAGGCAATAATAATATTTGATAAATATTGTTGATTTTGAGGAATTTTCTAGGATCAAATTTTTTTATATCATCATACATTTTTTCAATGCATGCAAATGCTCTTCCCGTACATGGAGTGCAGCCCCAAAATACACACATTAACTTTTAAATTATTTTTAAAGAGTGTAACTTGTCGTGTCGGTTACGCTTTGTTTACAAGCTCGCTCTTTTCTCTGGAGCACCACAGAAAGATTAGTGACTTTTGTCTCTGTTTTAGAGATACTTCCGTGGTCGATGCTCTTCTGAAATATCATCAATCTTTCAACCATTGGCGGTCCCATCAAGACTGACCCATCGAACATCTTTTTCTCGGAGCTCGTTCTTTCAATGAACGGCAAAGCTTTGAAACTCTCTGCCTCGGGAATTGTACCATACAAATTTTTTTATATCATCATACATTTTTTCAATGCATGCAAATGTTTAAATAAATAATATTCCATACAAATACTATATTATACCCGCCCTTCAGTAACCGTGGCTGACAACTAGATGGCTGAAATAAGAATTTTGACGGCTGTCTATAGGATTTTTCGACTTTTTATGGATAAAGTTCCGTTTCAATTTGAGTATAAAGAATTCATGAAAACAGACTGTCTCAGTAGCATAAAAAACATCAGATAATTTAACCGTGTAGAAATTTCAGTAGCTTTCCATCGAGTTTTATTTTTTATCTTGATCTCAAAATGATATGTTGCTTAGGTGGCTGACTATTTTACTATTCCTAAAATGAACAGGCGATTTGTCAATTCTCGGAGAGGTTGAAGATTCTGAGCGGAAAGCTTCAGTTTTCAACTTTGACACCCGATATTACCCTAAATTAGCTACGGTACTCCAGGCAGGGAGCTGGAAAATCGACACCACATACGAAAAACAATAAAAATATTTTCAGATAGTTCAAGCAGCACTGAGTGCGCTTGAATCCAACTGCTTTAAATCCAGAGCAGTATGGAACTGCAGAGGAACGCAACAGAGTTGACCTAGTCTGGATACCAGGTCACACGGGCCTAGAAGGGAACGAATTAGCGGACGCTTTAGCAAAAGGGGGGGTCGAAATAACGTTCACTGGGCCAGAACCGGTAATCGGTATAGCACTGCCAAGAATTTTATAACATCCTGGGCAGACAATAAAAGACTCGAGTATTGGCGTAGTCTACCGGGCCTACCCCATTACAAAGCATTTATTGCTTGCACAAGGAAAAAACAGGACTCTGACTCTTGTAGAAAACTTTGCCAAGTATTAAACAAATATAATTCAATGGTCGTAGGGGGCAGTAGTTGTTTTTGATGAATACTTGCCGACGACTTTACCTATTGTATAGGTTTTATTGCGGAAGATTGGATTACGTAATCTACCATATTTCATTATTAGTTTTATGGTCTTCCGTCAAGTGGTGTCGCCCCTCTTTCATGATGTTTCTGGCTTCATGTTGAAGTCGACACGTAGTCGGAGTGCATTTTAAACTGGAACCCAGAGATGGCGCTGAATTCATACCTCAGTGTTTGTCTCAGGGATTTCCAATTAGAATGAAAGGATTTTTCGATTCAATTGGGTCGAACTAGCCTTCGCTGATGATTGGCAATGACCATGAAACGGGTACGGAGGTGTTCCCCCAATTAAATCGAAAAATAATTTCAGCTTTGATATTTGAAATGCATTGCAAAGTGGTTCTTGTAGAAAACTTTGCCACGTATTAAACAAATATAATTCAATGGTCGTAGGGGGCAGTAGTTGTTTTTTGATGAATAGTTGCCGACGACTTTACCTATTGTATAGGTTTTATTGCGGAAGATTGGATTACGTAATCCACCATATTTCATTATTAGTTTTATGGTCTTCCGTCAAGTGGTGTCGCCCCTCTTGCATGATAATATTAAGAAGGTAAACCAAAAACTTATATCAGGCAATATAAATGAAAATGAATTGATAATTATTATAGGTTCACTTAAAAATAAAAACTTGCGTACTAGATAATATTTCAAATATGATAATAAAACAATATCATAAATCCCTTATTAAGCCTTTACTTCACCTATTAAACTTAATTTTTTCCACAGGGATTTTTCCTGACATACTTAAGAAAACAATAATAGTACCGCTACATAAGAATGGTCCTAAGGATATGTTAGAGAATTACAGACCAATCGCTCTAACCAGTAGTGTCAGTAAAGTTGTTGAGAAATGCATTAAACTTCGTCTAACCAACTACATTAACAAAAATAAACTTTTTTCATGCAATCAATATGGATTTAGAGTCTTGTAGTACAGAAGATGCACTCATAAAGGTTAGCAGTCAGATAGTATCAAGCTTTAATTCAAACAAAAAATGCATGACCATTTTTCTTGACCTAGCAAAGGCTTTCGACACTGTGCCGCACCGCATCCTACTGGTAAGGATGGAAAACTAGATTTCTGGATATGGTGGCAGCTGATAAGGGTGATGGTGCTAGTCTACATGAATGTTTGAGATCAACACTAACCAAACATAAAATTCCGTTTCAAAATATGGTTGGTTTCTCCAGTGACACGACAAGTGTCATGGTTGGGGAGTATAATTTAATTTTTTTCAAAACTTGAAAAGGACTTACCGGAAATTTTATGTGTAAGATGTTCATGCCACATGATACACTTGGCTGCCTCAACAGCGTGTTTACAATTGCCTCGGTCAGTTGAGGATGTGGTTCGAAATATTGGAGCTCACTTCAGCAGAAGTTATAATAGGCAATGTAAATTCATGGAATTTAAATTTTGTTTCAGAGTGGATATTCATGAAATTCTCATGCCAAGTGACACCAGATGGTTATCTCTGGAGCAATGCATTAAAAGGATATTGGAGCAATTTGACCCACTCTCTGCATATTTCAGACTGGCTCTCCTCGAAGACCCTTCAAAAACTACAGAGACAATTGTAAAAACACTGGAAAACAAGTATACTCTCATTTATTTGCAGTTTATGTCTTACATCTTGGAAACATTGAATAATTTTAATAAATTATTCCAAAGTGAAGCACCATTACTCTACAAACTAAAACCGGAAATAATCAGATTATTGAAAAGTTTATGTCATAATTTTCCAAATAAATCTTATGTGGTTGAAGAAACAAATATTTTCAATATAAACTACACAAATCGACATAAGATGGTTCCAGTAGAAAAAATATATGTTGGTGTGATGGCCTTTGAGTCCATAGAATCATTAAAATCAGAAGATAATTTTGACGAAACAGAAAGGAATGTGTTCTTGAAGTCTGTATTGGAATTCTATATAGAACTGGTGAATGAAATCAAAAAAATATTTCAGTACTCTGATGACATATTTGATCTCATCTCATTTGTTGATCAAAGAGAATCAACAATCTCATTGATGCCAATCATTGAACGCTTCACTTTCCTCAGGAGTATCATTTATATTCAAAAACTTGACAATGAGTGAAGAGAACACGCTTTAATCAATCCACAAATCTTTGGACTTTCAGGCAATTTTTCTGTGGAAGAATATTGGGCTAAACTGTTCCATTTAAAAAATCAAGCTGGACTTCCCCTCTATCCAAATTTGAAAGTTGTTATTGGTTTACTGCTAGTGCTGCCATTCTCAAATGTTCCTGTTGAGCGCATTTTCAGTAAACTCAAAAATATAAAATTAGAACACCGAAATAAGCTGAAAACTGAGACAGTATCGTCAATAATCACAACTGGTGAAGGTATAGCAGAAGAGGGGGGATGTATAAAATTTACTCCCTCGAAAAAAATGTTGGAGAGTAATATTTGGAAAAAGGCTAGTCGATAATATTCACAAACGTGGGTATAATGAATACATATATGTACCTACTTTTTTTCAAATGCCTTAGATTAATTTTATAGTTTTGTGATATGTTTCCTTCCAAGTACAAATTTCATTTTTATTATTATCACTGTAAAAGAACAGGTTTGATGAATTTACCTTTTTCTAAGTTAGGTGTACAAATATTGTATAAATTTTATTTTCTATATTTGTTGTGATAATTAACAAATAAATGTGATGATACAATACTTCGTTAATTTGTCATTTTGTGAGCATATATTTTATATATGTGATGTTCAACATTTCTGATGTTTTTGCCAAAGTTCCTAGTGTTTCCTTCCAAGTACAAATTTTATTTTTATTATTATTACTGTAAAAGAACAGGTTTGATGAATCTACCTTTTTTCAAAGTTAGGTTAGTTAAATAACTGTACATACAAATAAATATTGCATAAGTATATTTATTTTCTATATTTGTTGTGATAATTAACAAATAAGTGTGGTCTTAGTACTTAGTACCTATACAGTTTTTAATCCTGATATGCAATATACAGTGTGCCCAAGATAAGAATGAACAGCATGGGGATATCGGAAACGGTAAGTGATACGGGGTCGATTAAATTAGAGAAAAGTAGCGCATTTATGTGCCTAATAATATGCCATTTAGAAAGTTTTAATATTCCGAGTAGTTTCGGAGATATCCGAGAAAAACCGAAATTTGAGAATTTCGTTTTTATTTTCTCCTAGCTTTATTTTCAAAGGAAATGTAAAACAAATAGCACTTTGCCATGGCCACTTTTTGAGGACTACACGATAACGTAAGCAGAATTTTTCTGCGACGTTTCGTCTTTTAGAAAACATCATCAACTTTGTATTTTTATATGGGCCGAAACTAAAGTATACCCTGTATACGACTCCATATTTCATTGTGAATACAGCAACGTATCAAACAATATGATTTCGGAACAATTTCTCGCGCAAAATGTAATTTAGTGATTACTTAATATGTTTTTCTTCAATTTTAGATAGTAGGCGCTGGAAAAAATGACATATTTTGGTACATGAAATAAATTGATTAGTCCTATTTATACTAAATTTAAACTTACCACTTTCCAGAATTTTTGCGTTGTTGAATACAAAGATGAGTCGCCAAATCAAAAGTTTACTTTATAAATGTAATTGTAATGTAATAACAAGGAGCTGATATGTATTACAGGAAACAAACAGAAACTTATAACAAGTGTTCAAATAACCCGCCGTTATTTTCTAAGCACAAGTACGCTCGTCTCACAGACGAATTTAAAACTTGAGTTAACATATTCGGACAAATATTGTTAAAGGAAGCAGTTACCAATCTTAGCAAATCTTCTTCATTTTGAAAATTATGATTAGAGTACACTTGATTCTTGATATGTCCCCAAAGGAAAAAGTCTAGTGGGGTTAGGTCGGGGGCCCTTGCAGGCCAGGGTGTATCACTATGAGTACCTATCCACTGTCCTGGGAAGCGACGGTTCAAATAATCACGAACAATTATAGCGTTATGTGCTGGAGCACCATCTTGTTGAAACCAGCAGCTGTGAGTAACCGCTAAAGGCAAATTATCTAGAGCATCTTCCAAATCATTTACTAACAAATTTATGTACCGCTCTTTTGTTAAATTGTTTCGGTAGATAAAAGGCCCAATTACATTCGTACCGAGAATCCCAACCCACATGTTAAAACCGAAACGATGTTGGTGTCTGGACACTTTGTGTACCCGCGGATTTTGTTGTGACCAATAATGAACATTCCGCCTGTTAAAAATGCCATTGTTGGTGATCATACTTTCATCAGACCAAATTATTTTGAAAGGGAAATTTTCATCGTCTTGGCATTTTCTAGTGTACCATTCACAAAAGGTTCTTCGCCTTGCATCATCACCTGGCCTGAGTCCATGACAAATCCTAAATTTATAAGGATGATATTTATTTTTTTTTAAAATGAAGTGAGCGGTGGATTTGGCAACTCCGGTATTATCTTCAATGGTGCGAGTAGATATCTCAGGATTTTCAACAACGGCCTGTAACACATCACGCTGACTTTCTTCATTAGATTGCTTTTGTCGGGAAACCACAGGTTTTTTAAATGATCCGTATTCTTTTAAATTAAAAACTAACCGTCTAAATATTGATTTACCAGGTTGTCGCCTCTCTGGATACTTATTAGAGTACGCACGTTCAGCATCAACACAATTTCTTTGGCACACAATGTAACATGACAACATATCAAATTTTTCAGTATTCGAAAAGCTGCCGTTTTCCATTTTTAACACAAATTAGGTAGGTAGCGAGATGTAAAAGTAGGAACGAAAATGTGTCAAAAATTCTACCAAACTACAGTATTATTATGACAACGGAACAATATGTGTCATTTTTTCCAGCGCCTACTATCTAAAATTGAAGAAAAACATATTAAGTAATCACTAAATTACATTTTGCGCGAGAAATTGTTCCGAAATCATATTGTTTGATACGTTGCTGTATTCACAATGAAATATGGAGTCGTATACAGGGTATACTTTAGTTTCGGCCCATATAAAAATACAAAGTTGATGATGTTTTCTAAAAGACGAAACGTCGCAGAAAAATTCTGCTTACGTTATCGTGTAGTCCTCAAAAAGTGGCCATGGCAAAGTGCTATTTGTTTTACATTTCCTTTGAAAATAAAGCTAGGAGAAAATAAAAACGAAATTCTCAAATTTCGGTTTTTCTCGGATATCTCCGAAACTACTCGGAATATTAAAACTTTCTAAATGGCATATTATTAGGCACATAAATGCGCTACTTTTCTCTAATTTAATCGACCCCGTATCACTTACCGTTTCCGATATCCCCATGCTGTTCATTCTTATCTTGGGCACACTGTATATGAGACTGAGAGGTATCTCCAATAGAATATATATTTTTATATTTCAAATTATTATTTTGTATTTTTCTGTTATCCAATAAAGTATATAAAATATAAATATTTTTTTTACTTTAATGTATTGCAGACATTAAACATTGAAGTATTCTTATTTATATATAAATAATAAATGTGTGTCATTTAGTCATTTTACCTATCATAATTTGTCGATTGTCAATTTGTGACAAGTGACAATTGTGAGCCACTGGAGACGAGCGATTAATGTTTCCGGCGCTAATTTCACCATTTTCTCACCTCTGTTTACTACCACTAGGTGCCGCTAATAAAATATGTCTGTAAATAACCGCAAACAAATTTATGAGTCGAGGATACCATAAATTTAGCAGTTCATCAAATAGACATATTTGAAAAAAATTGTGAGCATTTTCAGTAATTTCTGAGTAAAATTACCGGAATTTGGCTTACGTCTTCGAGTCTTATGTACGACTTCCATTGGCAACACTGATCATTTCAAGTATCAGTGAATTGCGTGGCATGACCAAGGACGTCAACGACTGTAAAAGTTGTCGGACCTACCTTGCACTGAATAGAGGCAATACACCTCGAAACTATTATGTAAGTGGTCAAGTCCTTGATCATGTCGGGCAGGATTCTGTTACTTGATACAGAAAGTATTTGTGGCTGTGTCTTCCGGATTCTAGGGAGAACACTGCACAGATATCTGTCAGATTTAATTCAACGTCCGGCGTGGTATCAGCCAGGAAAGTAGTAGTTTTCTGTCAGATATCTGCCTAAATTAGGGAGAAAATAGGGGGTTTTCACTGAAATTATGTCTCTCTCCTGAAGCCATCAGACTTTGTCTGATATTTTCAAACAAACTCTACCCCGAGTTACTTTGGAGTGCATTCTGAGGTTTCCTAGAGGTGGCGGTGTGACTGTCTTCTTACGAGACGCCGCATCCACCTTAGAGAATAATTTCAAGTATCAGTGAATTGCGTGGCATGACCACGACTGTAAAAGTTGTCGGACCTACCTTGCACTGAAGATAGGCAATACACCTCGAAACTAGTATGTAAGTGGTCAAGTCCTTGATCATGTTGGGCAGGATTCTGCTACTTGATACAGTATTTGTGGCTGTGTCTTCCGGATTCTAGGGAGAACGCTGCACATCCTCGATCCTCTAGAAATAACAACAACAGTGTTTCTGACTTCCTCTATAACCTTTTTATAATTTTAATCACGAATATTACCGAAAAATTGAGCGTTGAATACTTTGATAAAGAAAGTTGATTATGTAGCATTCATTCGACTCTTTTCGACCCTCTGGAAATTACAAAAATAACTGACTTTGATTGACGTCCTGCTGGGGCTTTTTTCACAGCAAATGAAAATAAAATAAGTATTCAATATTTTGAATGTGAAAGTTCATTCTGTATCGTTCATTCGACCCCCTTCCAAAACCAAAATTATGAAAGAAAAATTTTGAATGTGAAAGTTTACTTTTTGTTATTCTTGAAAAAAGGTTGATCAATACTTCCTTTATTCTCACCAGCAAGAAGACAATTGAAGTCAGAAACATTTTTTAATTTTTTCCAGAGTGGTAGCGGGGGTCGATTGAATGCAACGGAGTCATCTCTCACATCCATTGTATTCAACACCTCAGCAAGTTGAGATGTCAATTGAAATCTTAAAATTTGTTTTTGTTATTTCAAGACGGTTGGAAGGGGGTCAGATGAATGATACAAAATCAACTTTCACATTCAATGTATCTAACTTTTCATTTTGCATGATTTGGTTTAAAACCTTTTTTTCTATTTTTTCTAATGTGTGGGAAGGGATTGAATAAATGCTATAGTATCAAATTGAACTAAAAATGTGATCGATGAATGATTTTTAAATGAAATTAATTATCAACATCATTATAATTGAGATCAAAGTCATGTTTAGTTTCAAGCTAGTGATTATAGGGCTAAAGATGAGATTTTCATTTTCCCAGAAACTTCATTTGGAAATATTTCAAAATTTACACGAGAATGAACGTGATAAATTAAATGTCCAAACGCTGCCGCGACTCCCAGTACGACTTTATCGAAGCGTAGTACTTCCCGTCTTGCCCGCGATGTCTTCATCTTGCTACTTTCACTTTTGTACTTCATATATACTTTCTAGTGTACAGGAAAACATGGACTGTCCCGATTGTTTGAAATTGTTTGAAACTGAATTTTCTGTTATCCAGGTGTCGTCATCCTACGAACGACAGCCTCAGAAGTTGAAACTTGTGCGAGCCAGGAATTAACGAGGTCTTACCTTGTAACGTGCGACTCCTAGCACTCTCTCAGGTCATCAGAAAAATAAATTGCAGTGGCTGGGCTTTGAACCCACACGACCGGCAGCTAGATTGTGGACGGTTACTGTCATCATTTGTCGTGGAACTCCGGAATAACAGACTGATTTTTGGTAGGGTATTCGCTTCATAATTCGTAGGAAAAACCGACGATGATCGATATATTTCAAGCACGTTAACAAAATGATACTGAGAAAATGGATCTTCTGCTAGCATTGGATTCGGTTTGACATCGGATTGAAAGAAAGACTTCTCTTAAGTGTAATGTGAGTTGCCTAGATGCCAATCCCGAATGGTGCGCACCGACCACCCGGGTGGTGCTGTAGGATTTTTGGGATTCCCTACAGTTGAAGAGAGAGTGAACACGCTACTAAAAATCAGTCAGTCGCCCGAAGCGTAACGACAAATAATAATAATAGCAGTCCTCTATCCGCATAGGCTATGTTTTGGGTACACTCTACGAATATTCATGATAACTACTAAATTTTGAAAGACTGGTTTGAAATGCCAGCACAGAAATGGCAAAAACTTAATGATTCACCAAAAACAATTTATATTTATTCTGTATTTGAATGATAACAATAATGGTTGAAACATTTTCAATAAAAAATTATTCAAATACCTACCGAAGTGAGCAAATGTACAAGTTACAGCTTCAATGATTTAATTAAACAATGTTTTTAACATTCATAGGGAATAAAAAAACACTTCTACGAATCGTAGGTGAATAATTTTGAACCAGGATATTTGCTAATATGCGTATTTCACATAACATTTAACTAGCAAGTTCGTTGTCCTATCATTAATTCTCATAGGGTGGTTTTGATCCACAATACAACCAAAAAATTTTAATTTTTCACATCGGAACTTATTTCTTATTAGTTCAATCTCATCTTCAGAAGTGAATATCAATGCTTGAGGTTTGATTTGAACGTTAATAGTTTTATCGCTCATTGAAAGTGTTAGTTGGAATTGCTGTTTCGATAATTTCCATCTCAAAACGATAAAGTATGGGGGAACCCAAATGTAGTATTGTCCATAATCCTTGTCCTTCAATGACAAGAAGAAAGTCCTATGGAGGGATAAGTCGCATGAATTATGTTCAGGAAAATGGGATAAAATTTCTGCCAACGTTCCATCATAATTGCACATCTCGTTAGGACAGCTACGTTTCGATTGATTTTCACATATCATTACTTCGTGATGGAGCAAATAATCGTTTGGACTATTTTCGCATTCTGTCCATAAACAACGAGATTTATACGCAACATAGTCAAGCTCTTTCGGAGGAATAAATTTAATATTACACACTTGTTGGAAATAATAATGACAAAAACAGCACATAGGTCTATAGTTTTTTCCAGTTCTTATAAAATGACCTCTTTGTGGACGATTGGAAACAAAGTAGAAAGAGTACATTTCAGCACAGTTCATACAATTGAGAAAAATATCTACCTCTTCACCAGGTCCGATAATCTTGCAGATCCCATTGCTCTCTGGATTAATGAAGATTTCTGGATATTTATCAATACTTTTTTCGTTCTTGAACTCGATTTCTCTGGGCCAGTTCATATCATATCCTGAATACATTGGTGTCGGAGACATGAACTGCACTAGGGAATCGTTTTCTTCTATATTATTGTTCATTGCAGAAATGGGTTCAAAAGGTTCCAAACTGATCAAGTCCCTACTACAGAATACGGTTATAAATTTCACAGTAAGTATGTTAGAGGTTCCTAATTCTTCTTTTTTGATTAAGAATCCCACAGAGTCCTTAGTAATAGCATGGCACCTTATATACTCTTCTCCTATGATGGCATTATCTAATGTTATGATCATAAAATTCTGATCGATCATTGTTCCGATTTTCCGGAGCTGAAAACTGTCCAAAAAAATGCCTGATTCAGAATATTGGACTATAATGTAAAACAGATGATCCTTGCATCGGTATAAGTACATTTTTCTTGTTTCGGTCCAATTACTGACTCTAACATTGAAGTATAAGTCGTTCAACATACAATCAGGGTGATAATCTTTGAAGTGATTGTATATAAAATAAGTTGGTATTCGTAGAGCGTCTGTGCAATGCGGACAGTTATATTGTTCCATTTGACATGTTGATTCGTGTTTGATTACTTGAGAACATTGAAGAAGTTCTTTGCAGCCGTCGAAACGACTAACGCATTTGAACAAACATCGCTCTGCTACCATTCCAAACAATGAAACAACTCCACCATCGTAAGGTTCTGTACACCTCCCACACTTTATTATTCCTTCGGGGTACACTTTTACTGGTAGCACTGACAAATACATCAAACAAGAGTGGCAAGTCAAGTTTTCTAAGACTTCATCGGGAATTAAGAAGTCCGCCATAATTTTTAATTACCGGTTGTTCGAACAACAGTTGACAATCAGCAGTTGAGTACACGATAACTTTATTTCATCGGCAGCATGTTATTTTACTGTTTTTGTTTTTCAAGAAAAAAAGGGAGAAATATATTGTTAGACCAGTCACTGAAGACATCATGTAGGCACTAAATTTTCACCTACTGTCGTAATACAATAAATTCATATTATATCTATAAAATTTCATTTGAACAATGGATAGCTTCAAAAGCAGAATGGTGAAAACAATAACAATTCAAGATTGTTCGGTATACAGAAAAATAATAGAAAAAACCAAAAATAATTTCTCGCTTTTTCATAACATATAAGGAGCTTACAAACAAATTTTGAGAACTTCCAAATCCTTATGCAACAACTATCAAGAAGTTTCGAGTGTATTGTACTTTTTTTTTTTCCAGTGGGGTGGAAATCCTCATGGACTCTGATCGCTCGGTGTCCATCGCGTATCAGTAGTGTCAGACTCTTACTGACTAAAACCACCCCAGGTGTGCTGCACTTGCCAAGCTGCTGCCATAAAGCTGCACCTACATCCCATTCCAACGTCCACGTCACGATATCCCTCGCTCCTCCGCCCCGCCACACCTCCCCACCACCGTTGGGTCGTGACCCACCGAATACCGGGCGAGCAATCAGCGGGGAAGATCCTTCCTTCTTTATTCCGCTCATCCTCCACATTATTGTATTGTATTGTATTGTACTGACTGAAACCTTCAAGTTATACGACAAGGAATTGTACAATTTTTATGGGTACGTTTTAATATACAGTGCATTCCATTTAAAAGGAGCCACCCTGAATAACTTTTGGTAAAATGATTTTCAAGAAAAATGAAAAAACACGTCTACAATAGTAAACAGGGCGACACATTTTGACATATTCACATTTGATGTTACTTCCCCTATCACACCCTCAGATCATGTCACTATTTATTTTTAATGGATCGCCCTATATTGTTTCGCAATATCAGATGCTCCATGATGAGCAGATTTCAACAAAGTATAATACATATGGTCTGACGCTTATAGTTCGGGAGCTATAATTCGAGCAGGCCCGGATTACCCATAAGGCCAAACTAGGCCATGGCCTTGGGCGCACGCTTGCGCGGGGCGCAGAATAGTTGAAAATGTATTCAAAAAGACTAAAAATAAAAATGTGCTAATAGCTCAAATAACCCCAAAGAAACTCTCAATCGAGGTTCACAGTTGAATATACTAAAAAAATTCCACACTTCCCATACCTCCTGGAAGGGGGAGTAACTTAGAACTTTGGCCTAGGGCGTAAATAGCTCCTAATCCGGGCCTGAATTTGAGTAGAAAACGAGCCAACCTGAATAACTTTTGGAACAGTCAATTTCAGGAAACTTAAAAAAACACCTCAACAATAGCATACAGGGGGGCACATTTTGACATATTCAAATTTGATGTTACTTTCCCTATCGCTCCCCCAGTGCATGTCACCATTTTTTTAATGGATCATACTAATTGTTTTGCATTATCAGATGTTCCATGATGAACACAGATGTCTACAAAGTAGAATAATTATGGTCTGAAACTCATAGTTTGGAAAGCCAAATTCATTTGAGTATTCTCTTCAATTTGTATTTGTCTTCTACAATAACGATCACCTATTACCCGATTACCCTGAAGTTACAATTGACAATATTCCACAAGCTATCGGTGATCGTTTTTCTGCTGTCAGGATGGAAATGAATTTTGGTTATCAATATTTGAAACACTGTATTTTGATACACTGACATCTGTCAGATTCAAGGGATTGGCTGGGGATTGGTTATAATAATTTGACATTTGTCATTGCTGACACATAGCACATGTCAGTGTATCAAAATACAAAATCAAAATACAAAATACAATATTGTATTTGTATTTGTCGTCGTCACTATCCCATGCCTGCCCAAGTTCTTCTTCTAATTCTGATGGCATTTGAACTTCAATTTCTGCTAGCAGTTGTGCTCCAGGTAAATTATTAGGTTCAACGACGTTCTCATCCTCTGAATCTTCATCAGTGTCATAACCTTCGTTGACATTTTCTTGGAGGAAAAATCACAATTTGTTCTGGAAGCATAGCATCCTCGTCATTTTCCAATTCTGCCAGCAACTCGGAAAGGGTTTGCGGATTTTTGTGCGTCCTTTTAAAAGGACGGTAGGGCTATGTGGGTTAAATGACTATAAATGTGATGACGTCTAGTCAATCCACAAATCAGACGTATGCACGAATTCTGTATGAGTTGTAGACGCCGTTTATCAGAATTACACAATGCAGAACCATACACAATATCAGCGTAGTTCGGGTGTGATAGGACTAATGCTTCACATAGAGTTATTTTGCTTTTTTTATCCAAAATTTGTAGATTGGAATATATAAGTTTTAAATTACAAAATGCTCTTTTAGTAATCAAGTTGACATGCAGTGTATAACGAAGCGAAGAATCCATAATCAAACCCAAATTCTTCGAACTATCTGTGATTTCGAGTGTTTCATTATTTTTTATTTTGACAGTCAATTGATTAACGCACCGATTTCGAGCTTTCTTGCTGCCAAACATAATAACTTTGGATTTGGTGGGGTTGATTGAGAGAGATATGTAAAATGTTTTTTATCTCTCTCACACACAGTGAGTCTGCTTAAGTTCGCACCATATGGAAAACTTTTTTATTATTGATAGTACGAAAAAAATGTATTCCCTATAAAAAGTTCTGCATGGTCCTAAACCTAAAATGCAACCATCAGATAATAATTTTTATTACATGGAAATAATGTTTTTTTTCTTTTTTATCTACAATAACAATGCAAACGTAACTGTAGTGAAATCTAGGATGCACTGATAAACGAATGATTATTTGATAGCACGAATTGTTTGTGAACGTTTTTTATCTCTCTCACACACAGTGAGTCTGCTTAAGTTCGCACCATATGGAAAACTTTTTTATTATTGATAGTACGAAAAAAATGTATTCCCTATAAAAAGTTCTGCATGGTCTTAAACCTAAAATGCAAGCATCAGATAATAATTTTTATTACATGGAAATAATGTTTTTTTTTCTTTTTTATCTACAATAACAATGCAAACGTAACTGTAGTGAAATCTAGGATGCACTGATAAACGAATGATTATTTGATAGCACGAATTGTTTGTGAACGTCTAATAAAATTTGTTAACATGCCGATGATATTTAGTGTGGAAGAAAAAGTAGAAATTGTGTTTATTTATCGTTGGTGATAATTATAAAACTTATCGTGAAGCAGCTGAAATATTTAACAACAGACATCCAGAGAAAAATATACACCATACATCGGTAATGAGAATTCTGGAAAAATTCAAATCATGTTGAGATGTTAATAATATATTCACAAACAAACGTCGAAAACCTGTTGCAAGTGAGGAGATGAAGTTGAATGTTATGTTATCTGCAGTGGAAAAACCTAAATTGTCTTTGCGAAAAAGGGCATCTGCTTCCTGATGAAAATGGTAAAAAACAATATCAAAAATTTCCATCCATATAAACCACAATATATCCTTACGTTAAATCCTGGAGACTACGACAGACGACTAGAATTTTGTTTTCTCATCCAACGAAAGGTAGAAGATGATCCTTTTTTGGCTGGGAAACTAATTTTTTCAGACGAAGCTACATTCACGTCTAAATTGTCGATGGTGGACTGACTTTACGATTAGAACTCGCGATCAATATTATTTCAAAACTAACGTTTGGTGCGGCATTTACAAGGATAAAATAATTTGGCATTTTTTTTTTCGACAATCTATGACTTCTCAACGATATCAAATTTTTTTACAAAATCAGTTGGATGATTTTCTCCGTGATCTTCCAAGACATGAACAGCAACAGGTATGGTACCAGCAGGAAAATTTTTGGCCAGCTAGGTCGCCAGATTTAATCCCATTAGATTTCTTCTTCTGGGGTTACTTAAAAAAAGGTATATCAACACATGCCATTCACAAACGTAGAACATACGGAGACAATTATTACGGAAACAATTCGGGGTATGACTCCGAATATTATTCTTCTATAACGGAAACCTGTATTGTAAGAGAAGGCGGATACGTTGAAGCAATAGTGAATTAATGATAAACTATTACACGCTTGTTACGCAATTGAAATTACTAGCACTGTATTCATGTAGTTCATAATTATAGTAAAATAAATAATTTTGTTATGTATTATTTATTTTAATGCATCATCAAAATAATGCAACATAGAAGTTATATGAGTTATATGAATGCTCCATACAGGGAGTCCCACGGTTCGAGACGACTCAGCACTGCCTCAGCAGAATAGGACACTTCTTCCCAATTTTATAAATATAGGTTCACATTATATTCTTTAGCTTTTCTTTGTTAGTCTTTGAACTATAAACATGTTGTAAAGTTCCTCTTCAATTAATAAACTGTTTTTATAAAGTCATTTTCCGAAATCATACTTATTTTTTAGAGGTTAAGAGACGTAAAGGTAATAAAATTTTCAACGAAAAAAGAGATGACAGATGAAAGTTTCCTATATTTTCAAAAATAAATTTGCTTTACTGTTGGTAATAATTAATATTTTCTGACAAACCTCGTACACGACAAAAAAAACTATATTTGATGGTTGCATTATAGGTTTAAGACCATGCAGAACTTTTAATGAAAAATAACTTTTTTTCGTAAAATTAATAATAAAAAAGTTTTCCATATGGTGCGAACTTAAGCAGACTCACTGTATATGTGTATGAGTGTGTATATGTTGTATATTCTTATTGCAAACTTTTCAATTTGTAGATTTTTTCTCAACCTAGTATATAGTAGATAACAAATATGATACCATTGTATTGTATTTTTACCAGTGTATCCAGTGTATATTTTCTCAACCTAGTATAATGTAGTTAACGAATATGTGTCCAGAAACACAGGGGCTAATATTTGCCACAGACAAGGCTAGTTGATCTTTTGTGGTATTCTGCTCGAGCGTTTCAATTAAACTAAAAAAAACTATACATTTTTCATCACGCACTGCTACTAGCAACTTCCAGTGATTACAGTTCATTCAGATTATTTAGGTTTTTATTCAAATTACGCCCTTTACGCCCTTGTATTGAGGTGAATGGCGAGGACAAGAAAAAATATTGTTGCTCCAAATGTGTTTTAAAATACATAACACATATATAATTGTACTCAGAAAATATTTTTTGAGTAAAATTTCAATTACAGCTGGTCTAATTTCTTTCTGAAAAATAGCAAATTTTGAAGGTTTTAATACTGGCGCTCTTAATGACGTACGTGCGTGAGCAGCCAATAGGCATAATCGGGTTGATTCTGTCGTTTAACAGCAACGTTGCCAAGCTTCTAAAACTATAAACCAGAGAACATAATACCGTAGAAAAGTGACAGAATATACTATTCCTAATTTCAAACGACGTTGGCGAAAATTTGAAAGGTGTGAAAACATTGGATCTGGTATAAACAATGATCTGGATAGTTTTGATATTGTAAATTATTGTGGTCCATAAAAATTATGTTCGAGAGAGAAAAGGTATTTCGGAGTTTGAATACTTTTTTCCCGTTTATAGGTACTAATTCAGTGAAGGACTATAACTGGTTATTTACGAAAGCGGTTCCTTGTAAAAAGTCACCATTATGTCATTAGAATCAAAGAACGACAATCATCAGCAGTTTGCTTACACGTTCGGTTAACCAACTTAGGTAACAGTGAATACTTTACCGCTGAAGGCGGATTTAGCGGATGCATAAACATAATTTATTCACTAATGTAAGAGGCAAACAACTCAGAATAAATATAACTCAAACTGAAGAAAAACAGGACCAATTTGAGCATGCGCATTGCTGCATTACTTGTCCATGACCACAGATCTCAAAATTTCGTCTCAACATTTGTGTTTTGTGGACATAACATAAGTATGGCAATGTTGCTAAATTAATTGACGCTGTCTACTGTGGGATTGGTTGATCGGGGTAGTACGTCACAATGGCGCTAAAAAGAAGCCATTTGAATTTATGAACTTTAAATATTTTCTTTCAAGTTTCAGACAATTCGCAAAAAAAACAAGAACATTGTCAATAGAGTGTTCATAAGCCGTAGAATCCATTAACAATATTCTGAAATTTTCGTGTCCTTGCCTATTGCCGTAAACTTAAGACGAGCTCACCACACACTAAATGCTGAGATGCTGAGAGATTGCGATTGGTCTGAACTTGGTCACTTTAGGGATGTAAACATGGCAGTTACGTATTTTTATAGGAAGTTAATCGAAATTTTTGACATTTGTATCCCAAAATTCAATCCACGACATGGGGTCAGTAAAACGTATCCACCTTGGTTCAATGAGGATATTATATCTGGTATGAAAATAAAAGATTATTACAGGAAACGGAAAAACACTTCAGAATGGTACGCGGAAAATTTCAAACGGAAACGTGCGGAGTTGAAAAGAAATATTCGTAGAGCATATTATGACTATATTTTGAAAGTACAGAGTGATATACACATAAACAGTAATGTTTTCTGGAGTTTTATAGAAAGTAAAAAACACAAGAATAGTAGAAATAACATCTTCACGGTTGATGGTAGAATAATTTCTGACAAAAAAATTATTGTGGAAGAATTTGCTGACTACTTCGGCTCAGTGTACGAAGACGACTCAAATTATGATATAGACAACATTAATACAATGGCTGAAAACATGATACATGATCATCATGAAATTTTGAATTTTGATTCTTTGAGTTATGAAGTCGCTTGTATAAAGTCTTCGTTGGTAAAATCTTGTGGCTTTGAGTAGCCAAATCTATGTTCTTTGATTGTTTCTCTGAGAGCTTGAAGCAAATCGGTTAATTGAGTTCCAGGTATCCGATAGGCTCTATTAACAAATTCCAAACCTGGTAAAAGAGCTGGCAATAAAAGTCCATCTTCAGTCAAATGTCTATCACAGATGCGATGATGGCCCGGGACGTATATATTTCTTTCAATGAAGATATTGACTATACAATTAGTAGTTATTCTGCGGATATTGAGCACATCATTACAAATCGAACACGACCGAGTTGTTCTTTGTTTAAGGTCGTTTAGCCTTGGACAATTAGGGTCTTCTTGTAAAACCTGTAGACAAAGTTGCATTTGTATACAATGATTAAAATTATTCAATATTTCAAAAAACATCGCAAAACTGCCTGAGATATCACATGTTCGCTGGGTAGGCGCAAGTGCACACAACCTGATTACATTTTATGAAAATTGATCTCACCTGAATTTCAATAAGTCGATTACAATTCCAGCAAATACGACAATCATCAGTGAATTCTAGTGGAGGACGGTTGAGAATTTCCCTCCTACTCATTGCAAGCTGACGTTTCAATTCAAAATCATCAACATTATTTAATAATCCATTTGTTAATCTTTCCTCAAAAAATAAATTACAAGAGTAGCACTGAACGCGATTATTAAAAGGCATCATTAAATACTTTGTAAACAATGCTTCTTTGCCTTCAACTAACTACTTAGTAATGTCAAATAGTGGCTTGTTTTATGGTCATAGCTATCCATGATGAAAATATATATCTCAGTTACAAAAATCATTGAAGAAGTGGAATTCGCACCACTCAAGACGCTTTTCGGGACATATCTACTATTCAAAAACTCCACTTCGAATACCTGCGTAGTTTTTTACCCTCTTAATAAAAGTTCGTTAACAGAAAACGACACCGGATATACAATGATACCTTATAGGCTTCTGTGGGAAGGCATTATGATTACTATTTGTAGATATTCGTGGAATTGTTACGAAGCGTAGAGATATTGATACTGAATTTTTACGAAGCTGGTGCAAAACCGCATACCAACGTGTCAATAGTCACGCCGTTAAGAGTCACACAGTTTATGGTCTTGCAGTTTTTAACGGTGCAATTGTTTTGCGCTGCAAGATCATATTTATTTCATCAAGAAATAAGATTGGATAATATTTTCTATAGAATATCAATTTTAATTTATAGTTCAAAAACCAGACATAGGAAATGAATGAAACTTACCCGAGTGTAGGGTAATTTACTTGGAAGTATAACTGAAAAATATGATTCAAATTGGGAGATCCGTTCAAAAATAATTAACAAACATATATATTACGTACAAAACCGATTTCAACTAATATTTGTAAACAGCCCCCGTATAAAATGTTATCGTATCTTTTTGAAGCTGATCATGTCGAGCAATTACCATAAGTCTTTCTCAAATAGTTTTGGCTCCAAAGCGGATTTATTGACTCAAAAAGACTATTTTGTGTGTCTATTGTTAAAAACATGTAGTATAAAAAACAAACATGAAAAAAAAGTTAGTGTGTTGTGAAAAAGTCGAAACTATTACAGAAAATCTTCTTGTCATAAGAAAAGAATCCCAATAGGTATTTTCCTAATGAAAAATGCTCAGTCTCACTAATGGGACCGTTGATAAAGATTGGCAAAATATCCTAAATTGTCGCTATTTTTGAACCACCCTGTATAATAGGTGGCTTCTTCTATCGCAACCACCGACTGACTGACATGCTATTCGACTTTCTTCAAACCAACAATGCTACTATTTTGTTACTAATCATATAAAAAGTAATTCTTTTGGATGAGTGAACCTTGCTATGTTTTGGTAAAACAGCAATTTTTATGAATTTCAAAAATTCGTATCTCCGAAACTGGACATAGAAACTAATTTAAACTTGCATGGGTAACTTCTAGTGACTTGTACTACAATATCCCAAAATTATCAAAATTTGCTGAACGCCATTTTCCCATGTATTTGGTGCGGGGTCCTTTTATAAACAAAAAATTTGAATTTTTTTTTTAATATTTCAGCCAAAATTTAAACAGTTTTGAGAAAATAAGCTTACAGATTTTTTGTCAATCCAACCATAATTATGAACCAAAACAAGTGTGACAATCAATTTTTGTTCGAACTGAAATTGACAAGTCGGAACAAGTCGGGACAAGTATGGACAAGTCGGGACAAGTCAGGACAAGTCGGGACGAGTCGGGACAAGTCGGGAAAAATCGGGACAAGTCGGGAAAGGTCGGGACAAGTCGAGACAAGTCGGTACAAGTCGGTACAAATCGGGACAAGTC
This sequence comes from Chrysolina americana, assembly GCA_958502065.1. Lineage (NCBI taxonomy): Eukaryota > Metazoa > Arthropoda > Insecta > Coleoptera > Chrysomelidae > Chrysolina > Chrysolina americana. The sequence goes on from OY293420.1 coordinate 39,060,670, forward strand.
GGTAAAAGTCGGGACAAGTCGGTAAAAGTCGGGACAAGTCGTGACAAGTCAGGACAAGTCAGGACAAGTCGGGACAAGACGTGACAAGTCAGAACAAGTCGGGACAAGTCGGGACAAGTCGGGACAAGTCGGGACAAGTCGGGACAAGTCGGGACAAGTCGGGACAAGTCGGGACAAGTCGGAACAAGTCGGGACAAGTCAGGACAAGACGGTACCAGTCGAGACAAGTCGAAACAAGTCGGGACGAGTCAGGACAAGTCAGGACAAGTCGGGATAAGTCGAGACAAGTCGGGACAAGTCGGTACAAGTCGGGACAAGTCGGGACAAGTCGAAACAAGTCGGTACAAGTCGGGACAAGTCGGAACAAGTCAGAACAAGTCGGGACAAGTCAGGACAATGTTACGAGTCAAAATATACGGTTCAGTAGCTCAAATGATTCAACTAAAATAATATAGAATTTATTACTATTCACAATAAATAATATGCATCTGCTATTTCATTTCTTCATACTAGTAGCTTTAGCCTTTCGCTTGGCTTTGAAAATAAAACAATCACACTCTATGAAGTTTTAGTTGATTCACAAGTAATATATGATGCTTGAAAGTAGTAGCCTCTTCGGTGTATTACTTTTTCAGTTTCCATAAGAATCCTAGAAAACAGACAATTGTAGAGCTAAATTATCTTCATCATTATCATTATTACATTTAGCCAATTTAAGAAATAGCTGAGTACGATATATGAGCAATTTCCGAATTTCCATGATTTACTTAAGCATGTAAACATTGAGTCATTTATTCAATTTGATTATTCTAACTTAAATGTCAAAATTAGGGTTAAGAATGATCCTTGACATAGAACAATAACACTCGAAAGTGAACTACTTGATCATGATTGGAATTGATCCATAATCATTGATCCAAGTAATCTCATTAGCAAAAGAATATCAAAAGGAACAGTAACAAGGGACAAACCTTTACAAAAAAATAAAGAGAAGCCTTTTTTTGGAAGATTCTTTTCAATCTTGGAGAGGCACATGGCTAGATCGAGTAGCTCTTGTTAGATGGAAATACTCTCACCTTTGGTGGATTTGCCAATTTCATTTAGTTGTGACGGAATACGTAAGTTCTCCTGCAATCGAGCAGATTAGGAGAAACACTGTGTGGATTTATACTATTCTGTGCGCTAAACTGTGCTTTCATTCCGAGACACATCATTAAGGCCACACACCATCTGCAGGTAGGTCTTGTTACTATCCTAAAATATATGTTCATAATTATTGATGTTTAAGTCATTTCTCATTACCTTGTGATTACCTTCGAGGTTTTGGTAGAATTTGCTCGTCTTACGTAAACCCTATTTCAGGCCTTCTTTTACTTATCGATTTCCTGGTAAACCGCTGGACTATTGACGATCAAGCTTATGCACCTGATTAAAGTCACAGGTTAACGCTGCCTGCTTACTCGCTTATATCCTAATGAGGGCTCCATAGGTGATGCAGAGTCTTGCCAACTACAAGTGTAACAGAAGACACCTATAACACCATTCAGGCGAGCTCCTTCCATTTATTTGCTATCTTACGGTACAAGTCAAGACAAGTCGGGACAAGTCCGGACAAGTCGGGACAAGTCGGAACAAGTCAGGACATGTCGGGACATGATGTGACAAGTTAGAACAAGTTTGAACAAGTCAGGACAAGTCGGGACAAGTCTGGACAAGTCGGGACAAGTCAGGACAAGTCTGGACAAGTCGGGACAAGTCAGGACAAGTTTGGACAATCTGGGACAAGTCAGGACAAGACGGAACAAGTCACGACAAGTCGAGAAAAGTCAAGTCAGGACAAGTCGGGACAAGTCAGGACAAGACGTGACAAGTCAGAACAAGTCGGGACAAGTCGGTACAAGTCAAGACAAGTCGGGACAGATTTTTTGTCAATCCAACCATAATTATGAATCAAAACAAGTGTGACAATCAATTTTTGTTCGAACTGAAATTGACAAGTCAGAATAAGTCAGGACAAGTCGGGACAAGTCGGGACAAGTCGGGACAAGTCGGGACAAGTCGGAACAAGACGTGACAAGTCAGAACAAGTCAAAACAAGTCAAGACAAGTCGGTACAAGTCGGGACAAGTCGGGACAAGTCAGGACATGTCGGGACATGACGTGACAAATTAGAACAAGTCAGAACAAGTCAGGACAAGTCGGGACAAGTCTGGACAAGTCGGGACAAGTCAAGACAAGTCTGGACAAGACGGAACAAGTCGGGACAAGTCGGGACAAGTCAGGACAAGTTTGGACAATCTGGGACAAGTCAGGACAAGACGGAACAAGTCACGACAAGTCGAGAAAAGTCAAGTCAGGACAAGTCGGGACAAGTCAGGACAAGACGTGACAAGTCAGAACAAGTCGGGACAAGTCGGTACAAGTCTGGACAAGTCGGAACAAGTTGGGACAATTCAGGACAAGTCTGGACAAGTCTGGACAAGTCGTAACAAGTCGGGACAAGTTTGGACAATTCGGGACAAGTCGGTACAAGTCGGTAAAAGTCGGGACAAGTCGGGACAATTCAGGACAAGTCTGGACAAGTCGTTACAAGTCGGGACAAGTCTGGACAAGTCGTAACATAATAACTTTGGATTTGGTGGGGTTGATTGAGAGAGATATGTAAAATGTTTTTTATCTCTCTCACACACAGTGAGTCTGCTTAAGTTCGCACCATATGGAAAACTTTTTTATTATTGATAGTACGAAAAAAATTTATTCCCTATAAAAAGTTCTGCATGGTCTTAAACCTAAAATGCAACCATCAGATAATAATTTTTATTACATGGAAATAATGTTTTTTTTCTTTTTAATCTACAATAACAATGCAAACGTAACTGTAGTGAAATCTAGGATGCACTGATAAACGAATGATTATTTGATAGCACGAATTGTTTGTGAACGTTTTTTATCTCTCTCACACACAGTGAGTCTGCTTAAGTTCGCACCATATGGAAAACTTTTTTATTATTGATAGTACGAAAAAAATGTATTCCCTATAAAAAGTTCTGCATGGTCTTAAACCTAAAATGCAAGCATCAGATAATAATTTTTATTACATGGAAATAATGTTTTTTTTCTTTTTTATCTACAATAACAATGCAAACGTAACTGTAGTGAAATCTAGGATGCACTGATAAACGAATGATTATTTGATAGCACGAATTGTTTGTGAACGTCTAATAAAATTTGTTAACATGCCGATGATATTTAGTGTGGAAGAAAAAGTAGAAATTGTGTTTATTTATCGTTGGTGATAATTATAAAACTTATCGTGAAGCAGCTGAAATATTTAACAACAGACATCCAGAGAAAAATATACACCATACATCGGTAATGAGAATTCTGGAAAAATTCAAATCATGTTGAGATGTTAATAATATATTCACAAACAAACGTCGAAAACCTGTTGCAAGTGAGGAGATGAAGTTGAATGTTATGTTATCTGCAGTGGAAAAACCTAAATTGTCTTTGCGAAAAAGGGCATCTGCTTCCTGATGAAAATGGTAAAAAACAATATCAAAAATTTCCATCCATATAAACCACAATATATCCTTACGTTAAATCCTGGAGACTACGACAGACGACTAGAATTTTGTTTTCTCATCCAACGAAAGGTAGAAGATGATCCTTTTTTGGCTGGGAAACTAATTTTTTCAGACGAAGCTACATTCACGTCTAAATTGTCGATGGTGGACTGACTTTACGATTAGAACTCGCGATCAATATTATTTCAAAACTAACGTTTGGTGCGGCATTTACAAGGATAAAATAATTTGGCATTTTTTTTTTCGACAATCTATGACTTCTCAACGATATCAAATTTTTTTACAAAATCAGTTGGATGATTTTCTCCGTGATCTTCCAAGACATGAACAGCAACAGGTATGGTACCAGCAGGAAAATTTTTGGCCAGCTAGGTCGCCAGATTTAATCCCATTAGATTTCTTCTTCTGGGGTTACTTAAAAAAAGGTATATCAACACATGCCATTCACAAACGTAGAACATTGGTATTGGTATTGGTATTGGTGAGTATGGATGGTGATTGATGCGCTGCGACCTGATTAGATCTATTGTGCCCCATCTTCTTCTGCTGTCACAAGATGTTCTTGTTTACAGCAGCCCTTCAAGTCCCAATTCCTTCAGGAATTTTAGGATTTTGAGGGGGTCTGCTCGTGGTATTTCTCCCACGGTCAGCTGGTGTGATCCCAGTATATTCAATCTTTTGCGATGTACAGCGTAACACTCCATCAATATATGGTGGGGTGTTTCTGGGTGTTCCCCACATAATCTGCAGGTGCTGTCCTCCTCTAAGCCTAGCTTCCTCAGGTGTTCTTTGAGTCTGCAATGCCCCGTTAGAAATCCCGTGATTGTCTTTAGACTAATTTTGCTGAGGTTAATCAGTGTCTTTGATCTTGCTCGGTTGAAATTTCCGAGGAGATCTTTGGCCTGCCTCAGCCCTGGAAGTCTTAGCCAGTATGTTGCTCTCATTGCTTCTTCAGCTTTATTGAGTTCTTCTCGGAAGTAATATTTTCCAAGTCCGCAGAATGGTTCTGGCCCGATCAGTGGCGTTGCTGCGCCTTTCCGTGCCAGGGTATCTGCTTGTTCGTTGCCCTCTACTCCGGCGTGCCCTGGCACCCAGAGGAGGGTCACCTTATTGTTCCTGCCCAGATCATTAAGTTTGTCTAGGCATTCCCAAACCATCTTCGAGTTGATGTTGCAGGAGCTCAACGCTTTGATGGCTGCTTGACTATCGGAGAGGATCACGATTTCCTGGTTCCGGTATTTCCTATTGAGGTTGAACTGAATGCACCTTTCTATGGCGTGAATTTCCGCTTGGAAAATGCTGGGGAACTGGCCCATGGGTTCAGAGTATTTGGTGCGAGGCCCAAAGACCCCTGCTCCAGTTCCTTCGGGAGTTTTGGACCCGTCCGTATACCATGTTAAGGTATTCTTCCCCAGTGCTCGAATCGATTCTATGTTCCATTCTCGCTTGGTGTTTAGTTCCGTTCGAAAAAGTTTCTCGAAACTAAATTTCTTGGTAATTTCGTCAGTTGGGAGGTCGGCAAGGTGTGCACAGTTGGTAGGGGTTAAGCCCCTCGCGCCGTGTGCTGTCCCTATGAGTCCGACTTTAGCCAACCTGAGGTTTGCCTCCCAAGCAGTTCTCTTCACCATTATGTGGAGAGGAGTGAGGTCCAGAATGACCTCTATTGCTGCTGTTGGAGTCGACCTCATTGCTCCTGTTATACAAAGACATGCTAGTCTTTGCACTTTTTCCAAGATCTTCTTTGTTGTGGCGAGTTCGGTTCTGCCTTGCCATGCTACTGCCCCGTAGGTGATCATAGGTCTCACTATCATGGTGTACATCCATCGCAGTACTGATGGGTTACATCCCCATGTTTTTCCTGCAATGTTCCTGCACACCATCAGTGATGATTTTGCCTTATTAGCGATCTTTTCTACGTGTCTGTTCCAGAGTAGTTTTGAGTCTAGAGTAAGTCCTAGATACTTCACCTCTTGCTGCCATTCTAAGTCTGCTCCGTCGAGGCGAACAGTCCTTAGGTGCTGAACCTTTGTTCTTCTAGTGAATGGTACTACTGTGGTTTTTGATGAGTTAATTCTCAGCCCCACAGAGAGGCACCATCTTCTGGTTGTCTCTAGCTCTCTTTCTATGAGATCGCAGAGGGTTCCTTCGAATTTGCCTTTGGCCATGATGACTATGTCGTCCGCATATCCAAGGCAAGTGACTCCGCTCCCGGTCAGTGTTCCGAGTAGTTCGTCTACTACGAGACTCCACATCAGAGGTGATAGTACCCCTCCTTGTGGGCACCCCCTGTTTGTGCTGATCCGAAAGCTGCTCTCACCCACTTTCGTTTCAGCTGTTCTTGTGGCCAGCATTTGGCACATCCATCTGGATGTGGTTCTGTCCACTCCCTTGTTCATTAGGGCCCTCTTTATTGCTTCATGAGAGGTGTTGTCGAATGCCCCCTCTATGTCTAAGAAGGCGCAAATGGCCATTTCTTTGTGCTCAAGTGATCTCTGGATGCTTTCGGTAAGCACGTACAGAGCGGTTTCCGTTGATCTGCCCGCCCTATATGCATGCTGCCCGGAGTGCAATGGCACTCTCTCCAGTATCTCAGTTCTGATGTAGTTGTCTACCGTCTTCTCCACTGTCTTCAGTAAGAAGGATGAGAGACAGATTGGTCTGAATGACTTCGGGAGGGTAGGGTCCTTCTTTCCCACTTTGGGAATGAAGGTTACCCGTGCTCTTCTCCAGTTGTTCGGTATGTACCCGAGTGCCAGACTAAATCTGGCTGCTTTAATGATGTACGGCAGTAGTTCCGTTTGCCCTTTTTGTAGAAGAGCCGGAAATATACCGTCAACTCCTGGTGACTTGAATGGTTGGAAGGATTCAATTGCCCATTTCACTCTTTGGGGAGTGCATATGGTCTTTGCTACTTCCCAGTCTTCTCGTTTGGCTCTGCCTGGTTCTTCCAGTGATCTGTCGGATTCAAATGGTATGCTGCCTGGAAAGTGCGTCTCCAGTAAGAGGAGAGCTCGTTGCTCTTCATCCTCTGTATAGCTACCATCTGTTCTTCTGAGTGACATAGGTCCTTGCTCTCTGCCCCTCGCCATGGTTTTGTATAACCTGGATGCTGCAGGGCTTGATGTGATTGTCTCACAAAAGCTCCTGAAGCTGTTCCTCTTGGCTTTCCTTATCTCTTTATTATATTTTGTCAGCCTTTCGGTGTATCCCTGCCAATCTCCGCCCCGCTTGGCTTTGTTAAATAGCCAGCGGACTTCGGATCTCAGATTTGACAGGTGTTCGTTCCACCAAATGGTTCCACTGTGGGATTTCTTTTCTTTTATGGGGCAACTGGATTCGTATGCATCCATAATTGCCCCGTTTACCGCCTCTAGGGTCTGCTCAAATTCGACGTGACTGTTGCCGTTGAACTTGATCTGTTCTAGGTTACATTTTAGATTGGTGGTGTATTTTTCCCAATCTGTGTTTCTAGGGTTTCTGGTGAAGGTTGTTTGTGTCTCAAGCCCTTCCACGTTGAACATAATGATTCTATGGTCTGAAAGAGAGGGTTCTTCTGAGACCCTCCAGTTCCTTACCATTCTACTGATGCTCGGGCTGCCGAGCGTTAAATCTAATACTTCTTGCCTAGCCCTAGTTACAAAGGTGGGGACACATCCCACATTGAGTACATTTAGGTTAGCCGCGAGTATGAATTCTAGCAATTGCTCACCTCTTTGATTGGTGTCCGTGCTGCCCCAGATGGTGTTGTGCGCGTTGGCGTCGCAGCCCAGCAGGAGGGGTAGATTGCTCCTACTGCAGTAGTCGGATAGCCTCTGTACTTCTTCTGGTGGTGTTTGCCCATCTCCAGCGAAGTATCCTGAGGCTATTACTATGTCGAGGAGTGAGTGCCTTGTGCGGATCTTGGCCCGAACCGGCACTAAGTCCCTCGTCATGAATTCTGAAAGACAAATATAATTAATATTATTTCTGATCAGTATGCAAGCTCTGGGGTTGTCACTTCTGACATCCCAGATCACCATACCTTCTTTGTTCGGCAGTCCTCTGATCTGCCCCCTGTTGACCCAAGGTTCTTGGATCAACACAACTCCCAAGTTTGTCCCGGCGAACACCCTCGATAAGGCGGCAGATGCCCCCTTAGCGTGATGAGCGTTCACCTGGGCAACCCTGACGTGGGTAGCCATTGCTACACGTGAGTTGGAGTGCTTGCCTCCTCATCATCCAGCAGCATTTGCTCTTCTTCGCTGGGAGTCACCGTGGTGTCCTGGTCCACGCTCCCAGTCGATTCTGTTTCGCCTGCTGGGTCTTCTACAGCCCCAGGGTCCGGTGTCTTGCCCGCCTCTTCTTCCTCCTTCTTCTTGCTTGAGTCCTTGCGGAGGCCATGAACGGGGATTTTCCCGAACCTGAAGAAAATGGTGTATCCCATTTTCCTGATGGCCTCGCAGGACTCGTCGTCAATGCCAATGTTTAGTAACTGGCCGTTGCCTTCTTTCTTACTTCCCAGTACTTTCCACAACTGGGTGTGAAGCCCCATGTTTTGTGTACTTACCAGGGCTAGCAACTTCTCCGTTTCAAAGTTCGAGCTCCTGGGAAAGAACACAGTGATGGCGTGCGCCCTTGGGATGTCCTCTCCCACGCACGCCATCAGCTCTGTACCCCTCCAGTTGCTCAGACTGGGGGCATTTGCCCTCAGCCAGTCTGCCGTCTCTTGGGTGACACAGTCTACCACAAGCGTGCTTGGGCGAAAGTGGATTCCTCCAAACTGGAGTTTACACTCTGCACCCAGCACCATCTCCTGCACAATGGCGTCTTCAAGTGCTGTGAGTTGCTCAGCACTCAGCGTCTCCCGTGGATAGTTTTTGGGGAGGACTGCAACTTTTATCATGCTCACTGCTTCAGCATAGCTGGTGGCTTGCCCAGTTTGCTTAGCAGTGGCGGTGCTGCTTCCCGCTTCAGTCTTCCTCCTCTTAACATTCGGACGTTGAGGGGGTGAACGTAGAACATACGGAGACAATTATTACGGAAACAATTCGGGGTATGACTCCGAATATTATTCTTCTATAACGGAAACCTGTATTGTAAGAGAAGGCGGATACGTTGAAGCAATAGTGAATTAATGATAAACTATTACACGCTTGTTACGCAATTGAAATTACTAGCACTGTATTCATGTAGTTCATAATTATAGTAAAATAAATAATTTTGTTATGTATTATTTATTTTAATGCATCATCAAAATAATGCAACATAGAAGTTATATGAGTTATATGAATGCTCCATACAGGGAGTCCCACGGTTCGAGACGACTCAGCACTGCCTCAGCAGAATAGGACACTTCTTCCCAATTTTATAAATATAGGTTCACATTATATTCTTTAGCTTTTCTTTGTTAGTCTTTGAACTATAAACATGTTGTAAAGTTCCTCTTCAATTAATAAACTGTTTTTATAAAGTCATTTTCCGAAATCATACTTATTTTTTAGAGGTTAAGAGACGTAAAGGTTATAAAATTTTCAACGAAAAAAGAGATGACAGATGAAAGTTTCCTATATTTTCAAAAATAAATTTGCTTTACTGTTGGTAATAATTAATATTTTCTGACAAACCTCGTACACGACAAAAAAAACTATATTTGATGGTTGCATTATAGGTTTAAGACCATGCAGAACTTTTAATGAAAAATAACTTTTTTTCGTAAAATTAATAATAAAAAAGTTTTCCATATGGTGCGAACTTAAGCAGACTCACTGTATATGTGTATGAGTGTGTATATGTTGTATATTCTTATTGCAAACTTTTCAATTTGTAGATTTTTTCTCAACCTAGTATATAGTAGATAACAAATATGATACCATTGTATTGTATTTTTACCAGTGTATCCAGTGTATATTTTCTCAACCTAGTATAATGTAGTTAACGAATATGTGTCCAGAAACACAGGGGCTAATATTTGCCACAGACAAGGCTAGTTGATCTTTTGTGGTATTCTGCTCGAGCGTTTCAATTAAACTAAAAAAAACTATACATTTTTCATCACGCACTGCTACTAGCAACTTCCAGTGATTACAGTTCATTCAGATTATTTAGGTTTTTATTCAAATTACGCCCTTTACGCCCTTGTATTGAGGTGAATAGGCGAGGACAAGAAAAAATATTGTTGCTCCAAATGTGTTTTAAAATACATAACACATATATAATTGTACTCAGAAAATATTTTTTGAGTAAAATTTCAATTACAGCTGGTCTAATTTCTTTCTGAAAAATAGCAAATTTTGAAGGTTTTAATACTGGCGCTCTTAATGACGTACGTGCGTGAGCAGCCAATAGGCATAATCGGGTTGATTCTGTCGTTTAACAGCAACGTTGCCAAGCTTCTAAAACTATAAACCAGAGAACATAATACCGTAGAAAAGTGACAGAAGATACTATTCCTAATTTCAAACGACGTTGGCGAAAATTTGAAAGGTGTGAAAACATTGGATCTGGTATAAACAATGATCTGGATAGTTTTGATATTGTAAATTATTGTGGTCCATAAAAATTATGTTCGAGAGAGAAAAGGTATTTCGGAGTTTGAATACTTTTTTCCCGTTTATAGGTACTAATTCAGTGAAGGACTATAACTGGTTATTTACGAAAGCGGTTCCTTGTAAAAAGTCAACATTATGTCATTAGAATCAAAGAACGACAATCATCAGCAGTTTGCTTACACGTTCGGTTAACCAACTTAGGTAACAGTGAATACTTTACCGCTAAAGGCGGATTTAGCGGATGCATAAACATAATTTATTCACTAATGTAAGAGACAAACAACTCAGAATAAATATAACTCAAACTGAAGAAAAACAGGACCAATTTGAGCATGCGCATTGCTGCATTACTTGTCCATGACCACAGATCTCAAAATTTCGTCTCAACATTTGTGTTTTGTGGACATAACATAAGTATGGCAATGTTGCTAAATTAATTGACGCTGTCTACTGTGGGATTGGTTGATCGGGGTAGTACGTCACAATGGCGCTAAAAAGAAGCCATTTGAATTTATGAACTTTAAATATTTTCTTTCAAGTTTCAGACAACTCGCAAAAAAAAACAAGAACATTGTCAATAGAGTGTTCATAAGCCGTAGAATCCATTAACAATATTCTGAAATTTTCGTGTCCTTGCCTATTGCCGTAAACTTAAGACGAGCTCACCACACACTAAATGCTGAGATGCTGAGAGATTGCGATTGGTCTGAACTTGGTCACTTTAGGGATGTGAACATGGCAGTTAAGTATTTTTATAGGAAGTTAATCGAAATTTTTGACATTTGTATCCCAAAATTCAATCCACGACATGGGGTCAGTAAAACGTATCCACCTTGGTTCAATGAGGATATTATATCTGGTATGAAAATAAAAGATTATTACAGGAAACGGAAAAACACTTCAGAATGGTACGCGGAAAATTTCAAACGGAAACGTGCGGAGTTGAAAAGAAATATTCGTAGAGCATATTATGACTATATTTTGAAAGTACAGAGTGATATACACATAAACAGTAATGTTTTCTGGAGTTTTATAGAAAGTAAAAAACACAAGAATAGTAGAAATAACATCTTCACGGTTGATGGTAGAATAATTTCTGACAAAAAAATTATTGTGGAAGAATTTGCTGACTACTTCGGCTCAGTGTACGAAGACGACTCAAATTATGATATAGACAACATTAATACAATGGCTGAAAACATGATACATGATCATCATGAAATTTTGAATTTTGATTCTTTGAGTTATGAAGTCGCTTGTATAAAGTCTTCGTTGGTAAAATCTTGTGGCTTTGAGTAGCCAAATCTATGTTCTTTGATTGTTTCTCTGAGAGCTTGAAGCAAATCGGTTAATTGAGTTCCAGGTATCCGATAGGCTCTATTAACAAATTCCAAACCTGGTAAAAGAGCTGGCAATAAAAGTCCATCTTCAGTCAAATGTCTATCACAGATGCGATGATGGCCCGGGACGTATATATTTCTTTCAATGAAGATATTGACTATACAATTAGTAGTTATTCTGCGGATATTGAGCACATCATTACAAATCGAACACGACCGAGTTGTTCTTTGTTTAAGGTCGTTTAGCCTTGGACAATTAGGGTCTTCTTGTAAAACCTGTAGACAAAGTTGCATTTGTATACAATGATTAAAATTATTCAATATTTCAAAAAACATCGCAAAACTGCCTGAGATATCACATGTTCGCTGGGTAGGCGCAAGTGCACACAACCTGATTACATTTTATGAAAATTGATCTCACCTGAATTTCAATAAGTCGATTACAATTCCAGCAAATACGACAATCATCAGTAAATTCTAGTGGAGGACGGTTGAGAATTTCCCTCCTACTCATTGCAAGCTGACGTTTCAATTCAAAATCATCAACATTATTTAATAATCCATTTGTTAATCTTTCCTCAAAAAATAAATTACAAGAGTAGCACTGAACGCGATTATTAAAAGGCATCATTAAATACTTTGTAAACAATGCTTCTTTGCCTTCAACTAACTACTTAGTAATGTCAAATAGTGGCTTGTTTTATGGTCATAGCTATCCATGATGAAAATATATATCTCAGTTACAAAAATCATTGAAGAAGTGGAATTCGCACCACTCAAGACGCTTTTCGGGACATATCTACTATTCAAAAACTCCACTTCGAATACCTGCGTAGTTTTTTACCCTCTTAATAAAAGTTCGTTAACAGAAAACGACACCGGATATACAATGATACCTTATAGGCTTCTGTGGGAAGGCATTATGATTACTATTTGTAGATATTCGTGGAATTGTTACGAAGCGTAGAGATATTGATACTGAATTTTTACGAAGCTGGTGCAAAACCGCATACCAACGTGTCAATAGTCACGCCGTTAAGAGTCACACAGTTTATGGTCTTGCAGTTTTTAACGGTGCAATTGTTTTGCGCTGCAAGATCATATTTATTTCATCAAGAAATAAGATTGGATAATATTTTCTATAGAATATCAATTTTAATTTATAGTTCAAAAACCAGACATAGGAAATGAATGAAACTTACCCGAGTGTAGGGTAATTTACTTGGAAGTATAACTGAAAAATATGATTCAAATTGGGAGATCCGTTCAAAAATAATTAACAAACATATATATTACGTACAAAACCGATTTCAACTAATATTTGTAAACAGCCCCCGTATAAAATGTTATCGTATCTTTTTGAAGCTGATCATGTCGAGCAATTACCATAAGTCTTTCTCAAATAGTTTTGGCTCCAAAGCGGATTTATTGACTCAAAAAGACTATTTTGTGTGTCTATTGTTAAAAACATGTAGTATAAAAAACAAACATGAAAAAAAAGTTAGTGTGTTGTGAAAAAGTCGAAACTATTACAGAAAATCTTCTTGTCATAAGAAAAGAATCCCAATAGGTATTTTCCTAATGAAAAATGCTCAGTCTCACTAATGGGACCGTTGATAAAGATTGGCAAAATATCCTAAATTGTCGCTATTTTTGAACCACCCTGTATAATAGGTGGCTTCTTCTATCGCAACCACCGACTGACTGACATGCTATTCGACTTTCTTCAAACCAACAATGCTACTATTTTGTTACTAATCATATAAAAAGTAATTCTTTTGGATGAGTGAACCTTGCTATGTTTTGGTAAAACAGCAATTTTTATGAATTTCAAAAATTCGTATCTCCGAAACTGGACATAGAAACTAATTTAAACTTGCATGGGTAACTTCTAGTGACTTGTACTACAATATCCCAAAATTATCAAAATTTGCTGAACGCCATTTTCCCATGTATTTGGTGCGGGGTCCTTTTATAAACAAAAAATTTGAATTTTTTTTTTAATATTTCAGCCAAAATTTAAACAGTTTTGAGAAAATAAGCTTACAGATTTTTTGTCAATCCAACCATAATTATGAACCAAAACAAGTGTGACAATCAATTTTTGTTCGAACTGAAATTGACAAGTCGGAACAAGTCGGGACAAGTATGGACAAGTCGGGACAAGTCAGGACAAGTCGGGACGAGTCGGGACAAGTCGGGAAAAATCGGGACAAGTCGGGAAAGGTCGGGACAAGTCGAGACAAGTCGGTACAAGTCGGTACAAGTCGGTACATATCGGGACAAGTCGGTAAAAGTCGGGACAAGTCGGTAAAAGTCGGGACAAGTCGTGACAAGTCAGGACAAGTCGGGACAAGTCAGGACAAGTCGGGACAAGACGTGACAAGTCAGAACAAGTCGGGACAAGTCGGGACAAGTCGGGACAAGTCGGGACAAGTCGGGACAAGTCGGGACAAGTCGGAACAAGTCGGGACAAGTCAGGACAAGACGGTACCAGTCGAGACAAGTCGAAACAAGTCGGGACGAGTCAGGACAAGTCAGGACAAGTCGGGATAAGTCGAGACAAGTCGGGACAAGTCGGTACAAGTCGGGACAAGTCGGGACAAGTCGAAACAAGTCGGTACAAGTCGGGACAAGTCGGAACAAGTCAGGACAAGTCGGGACAAGTCAGGACAATGTTACGAGTCAAAATATACGGTTCAGTAGCTCAAATGATTCAACTAAAATAATATAGAATTTATTACTATTCACAATAAATAATATGCATCTGCTATTTCATTTCTTCATACTAGTAGCTTTAGCCTTTCGCTTGGCTTTGAAAATAAAACAATCACACTCTATGAAGTTTTAGTTGATTCACAAGTAATATATGATGCTTGAAAGTAGTAGCCTCTTCGGTGTATTACTTTTTCAGTTTCCATAAGAATCCTAGAAAACAGACAATTGTAGAGCTAAATTATCTTCATCATTATCATTATTACATTTAGCCAATTTAAGAAATAGCTGAGTACGATATATGAGCAATTTCCGAATTTCCATGATTTACTTAAGCATGTAAACATTGAGTCATTTATTCAATTTGATTATTCTAACTTAAATGTCAAAATTAGGGTTAAGAATGATCCTTGACATAGAACAATCACAATCGAAAGTGAACTACTTGATCATGATTGGAATTGATCCATAATCATTGATCCAAGTAATCTCATTAGCAAAAGAATATCAAAAGGAACAGTAACAAGGGACAAACCTTTACAAAAAAATAAAGAGAAGCCTTTTTTTGGAAGATTCTTTTCAATCTTGGAGAGGCACATGGCTAGATCGAGTAGCTCTTGTTAGATGGAAATACTCTCACCTTTGGTGGATTTGCCAATTTCATTTAGTTGTGACGGAATACGTAAGTTCTCCTGCAATCGAGCAGATTAGGAGAAACACTGTGTGGATTTATACTATTCTGTGCGCTAAACTGTGCTTTCATTCCGAGACACATCATTAAGGCCACACACCATCTGCAGGTAGGTCTTGTTACTATCCTAAAATATATGTTCATAATTATTGATGTTTAAGTCATTTCTCATTACCTTGTGATTACCTTCGAGGTTTTGGTAGAATTTGCTCGTCTTACGTAAACCCTATTTCAGGCCTTCTTTTACTTATCGATTTCCTGGTAAACCGCTGGACTATTGACGATCAAGCTTATGCACCTGATTAAAGTCACAGGTTAACGCTGCCTGCTTACTCGCTTATATCCTAATGAGGGCTCCATAGGTGATGCAGAGTCTTGCCAACTACAAGTGTAACAGAAGACACCTATAACACCATTCAGGCGAGCTCCTTCCATTTATTTGCTATCTTACGGTACAAGTCAAGACAAGTCGGGACAAGTCCGGACAAGTCGGGACAAGTCGGAACAAGTCAGGACATGTCGGGACATGATGTGACAAGTTAGAACAAGTTTGAACAAGTCAGGACAAGTCGGGACAAGTCTGGACAAGTCGGGACAAGTCAGGACAAGTTTGGACAATCTGGGACAAGTCAGGACAAGACGGAACAAGTCACGACAAGTCGAGAAAAGTCAAGTCAGGACAAGTCGGGACAAGTCAGGACAAGACGTGACAAGTCAGAACAAGTCGGGACAAGTCGGTACAAGTCAAGACAAGTCGGGACAGATTTTTTGTCAATCCAACCATAATTATGAATCAAAACAAGTGTGACAATCAATTTTTGTTCGAACTGAAATTGACAAGTCGGAATAAGTCAGGACAAGTCGGGACAAGTCGGGACAAGTCGGAACAAGACGTGACAAGTCAGAACAAGTCAAAACAAGTCAAGACAAGTCGGTACAAGTCGGGACAAGTCGGGACAAGTCAGGACATGTCGGGACATGACGTGACAAATTAGAACAAGTCAGAACAAGTCAGGACAAGTCGGGACAAGTCTGGACAAGTCGGGACAAGTCAAGACAAGTCTGGACAAGACGGAACAAGTCGGGACAAGTCGGGACAAGTCGGGACAAGTCTGGACAATCTGGGACAAGTCAGGACAAGACGGAACAAGTCACGACAAGTCGAGAAAAGTCAAGTCAGGACAAGTCGGGACAAGTCAGGACAAGACGTGACAAGTCAGAACAAGTCGGGACAAGTCGGTACAAGTCTGGACAAGTCGGAACAAGTTGGGACAATTCAGGACAAGTCTGGACAAGTCTGGACAAGTCGTAACAAGTCGGGACAAGTGTGGACAATTCGGGACAAGTCGGGACAATTCGGGACAAGTCGGTACAAGTCGGTAAAAGTCGGGACAAGTCGGGACAATTCAGGACAAGTCTGGACAAGTCGTTACAAGTCGGGACAAGTCTGGACAAGTCGTAACAAGTCGGGACAAGTTTGGACAATTCGGGACAAGTCGGGACAAGTCGGTACAAGTCGGTAAAAGTCGGGACAAGTCGGGACAATTCAGGACAAGTCTGGACAAGTCGTTACAAGTCGGGACAAGTTTGGACAATTCGGGACAAGTCGGGACAAGTCGGTAAAAGTCGGGACAATTTTGGTCAATTCGGGACAAGTCGGGACAAGTCGGGACAAGTCGGTAAAAGTCGGAACAAGTCGGGACAAGTCGGTACAAGTCGGGACAAGTCGGTACAAGTCGGGACAAGTCGGTAAAAGTCAGGACAAGTCGGGACAAGTGGGGACAAGTCTGGACAAGTCGGGACAAGTCAAGACAAGTCTGGACAAGTCGGGACAAGTCGGGACAAGTTTGGACAAGTCAGGACAAGACGGAACAAGTCGGAACAAGTCGGGACTTTTGGGTCAGGTCGAGGAAAATATTAATGTAAATATATTTTTTGATAGAATCATTTTGAATTTTAAATAATTCTGGACTTTTCACCTGAGCTCCTTACCCAGACATTTTATCCCGATTTCATTTGGCCATTTTACATGGAATTTCCACCTGGACTTCTTCACCCAGACTTACTTCTTGGAATTTTATTTGGACTTCTTTGAAGTAGTTTGTGAAATCAAATCAAAATTACAAAAACAAAATCAAAGATTTTAATATTTGTTTCGAATATTTCAGCAAAAATTCAATTATCAAAAAATTTCAAAAAATATTGAAGTCAGTCAGTCCATTTCTGAATATTTTGGGATCGAATCATCTCGCCAAAAGGACCCCGCACCAAATACATGGGAAAATGGCGATCAGCCAATTTTGATAATTTTTTGGGATATTGTAGTACAAGTCACTAGAAGTTACCCATGCAAGTTTAAATTAGTTTCTATGTCCAGGTTCGGAGATACGAATTTTTGAAAATCATAAAAATTGCTGTTTTACCAAAACATAGCAAGGTTCACTCATCCAAAAGTATTACTTTTTAGATGATTAGTAACAAAATAGTAGCATTGTTGGTTTGAAGAAAGTCGAATAGCATGTCAGTCAGTCGGTCGTTGCGATAGAAGAAGCCACCTATTATACAGGGTGTTTCAAAAATAGCGACAATTTAGGATATTTTGCAAATCTTTATCAACGGTTCCATTAGTGAGACTGAGCATTTTTCATAAGGAAAATACCTATTGGGATTCTTTTCTTATGACAAGAAGATTTTCTGTAAAAGTTTCGACTTTTTCACAACACACTTACTTTTTTTTCAAATGTTTGTTTTTTATACTACATGTTTATAACAATAGACACACAAAATAGTCTTTTTGTGTCAATAAATCCGCTTTGGAGCCAAAACTATTTGAGAAAGACTTATGGTAATTGCTCTACATGATCAGCTTCAAAAAGATACGATAACATTTTATACAGGGGCTGTTTACAAATATTAGTTGAAATCGGTTTTGTACGTAATATATATGTTTGTTAATTATTTTTGAACGAATCTCCCAATTTTAATCATTCCAAGTAAATTACCCTACACTCGGGTAAGTTTCATTCATTTCCTATGTCTGGTTTTAGAACTATAAATTAAAATTGATATTCTATAGAAGATATTATCCAATCTTATTTCATGATGAAATAAATATGATCTTGCAGCGCAAAACAATTGCACCGTTAAAAACCACAAGACCATAAACTGTGTGACTCTTAACGGCTTGGCTATTGACACGTTGGTATGCGGTTTTCCACCAGCTTCGCGAATATTCAGTATCAATATCTCTACGCTTCGTAACGATTCCACGAATATCTACAAATAGTAATCAAAATGCCTTTCCATAGAAGTCTATAAGGTATCATTGTATTTCCGGTGTCGTTTTCTGTTAACGAATTTATTTTAAGAGGGTAAAAAACTAAGAAGGTATTCGAAGTGGAGTTTTTGAATAGTAGATATGTCCCGAAAAGCGTCTTGAGTGGTACGAATTCCACTTCTTCAATGATTTTTGTAACTGAGATATATATTTTCATCATGGATAGCTATGACCATAAAACAAGCCACTATTTGACATTACTAAGTAGTTAGTTGAAGGCAAAGAAGCATTGTTTACAAAGTATTTAATCATGCCTTTTAATAATCGCGTTCAGTGCTACTCTTGTAATTTAATTTTTGAGGAAAGATTAACAAATGGATTATTAAATAATGCTGATGATTTTGAATTGAAACGTCAGGTTGCAATGAGTAGGAAGGAAAATCTCAACCATCCTCCACTAGAATTCACTGATGATTGTCGTATTTGCCGGAATTGTAATCGACTTATAATCATTGAAATTCAGGTGAGAACAATTTTCATAAACTGTAATCAGGTTGTGTGCACTTGCGCCTACCCAGCGAACATGTGATATCTCAGGCAGTTTTGCGATGTTTTTTGAAATATTGAATAATTTTAATCATTGTATACAAATGCAATTTTGTCTACAGGTTTTACAAGAAGACCCTAATTGTCCAAGGCTAAACGTCCTTAAAAAAAGAACAACTCGGTCGTGTTCGATTTGTAATGATGTGCTCAATATCCGCAGAATAACTACTAATTTTATAGTCAATATCTTCATTGAAAGAAATATATACGTCCCGGGTCATCATCGCGTCTGTGATAGACATTTGACTGAAGATGGACTTTTATTGCCAGCTCTTTTACCAGGTTTGGAGTTTATTAATAGAGCCTATCGGATACCTGGAACTCAATTAACCGATTTGCTTCAAGCTCTCAGAGAAACAATCAAAGAACACAGATCTGGCTAATCAAAGCCACAAGATTTTACCACCGAAGACTTTATACAAGCGACTTCAATTACAAAGGAGCAGTTTAAAATTCTTCATCAATATTGCGATCCTGTGTCCAGAGAAAGAGAAAATTCTGTTAGTCATGTTTCTACCAAAGACTTACTAACTTTTCTATGTAAACTAAGACAAGGTTTGCCTGATGAATTTCTTAAAGTGATATTTAATTATCCTTCACGTCAGGCAGTGAGCATGGCAATTCAAACAACACGAAAATCATTATTACGGCGTTTCGTGCCAGAAAATATAGGGCTTGGATCTATACCCCTAGAAAATTTTATTAGAGATCATGTAACTCCTTTTGCAAATGAGCTTTATAATCCCAATCTAAATGACCCTAAAGCTATTATTAATATTGATGCGACTTACAGTTTTGTACAAAAAAGTTAAAACTTTCGCACGTTGAGACAGACATATTCAATACATAAACACGCCCACCTAGTCAACCCTATATTACTTACCGCTCCAAATGGTTACATTTTAGATATATTAGGACCTTAATTTGCCGATAGTCATAACAACGATGCATCTTGTCTGGTAAATGAGTTAAATCAAGGGCTGAATCAGTGGCTACAAGAGGGCGAGATTGTGATATGTGACCGTGGTTACAGAGATTCTGTACCAGCTTTAGAGAACTTGGGTGTTACATGTCAAATTCCTGCCTTCATGCAGCCTGGTGAATCCCAATTATCAAGCCAGGATGCAAATTATTCTAGATTAATAACTAAGACCAGATGGGTGACGGAAGCTCGAAATGGTCATATGAAACTCATTTTTAAATTCTTCGAGGGACAAATTCAAATGCAACATGTAATAAATATTGGGGAATTCTATAAAATTGCTGGTGCTATTATAAATAGGTTCAAGGGGCAAATCTACATGCGAGATGCTGATATAGAATTAGCTCGAACAATGCGAGCTCGAGCTAATCCAGACAACGTACTTAAAAATAGAGTAGAAAATAATAATTTGCAACGTATTCGTGGAAGGTGGGTCCGTTTAACAGAAAATCATCTACCAGATTTTCCTATCCTTCGAATGGAAAATCTGAGAGACAAAACAATGGGAGTATACCAAATAGGTCTTGCTCCTTCATATATTCAAGACAACTTTGAATTGGAAGGAGCAAACCTATTTGAAATCAATGTACGGAATGCTGAACCTGGACTATTGCATTGTAGAATTGCATCCCGGTTCAGGAACGCCGTCAAACATCAACTCTAGAAAGTGTATAATTGGGAATTGAACCCGAACGTGAACGAACGGGACAACGAACGTGACAATGAACGTATACTGGGATACTACTGCACATGCAAAAGTGGGGCCAGGACTGTAGGTTCTTGTTCCCATGTTTGCAGTGTAATTTGGTGGTTAAGTTACGCTCGTCATCAGGAAAACATAAAATATCCCAGTCAAATGCTCCTAAGGGATATACGTGATGCAAGAAACAGACCAGTTATAAATAATGATAATTAGCTGTTTATTGCATCACTTCTTTCCTCCTGGTATTATTTGCCCTGTTGTTGTAGTTTATTTGCAAAAGGATGTTATCTCCTATCAACAGCTCTTATTATTATCTGTATTCACTTAAATGAAATAAAAAATATATATATAAACATGTAGTTTATGAGAATCTGCTATTTCTGTAGTATGTTCTTCAGTTGAAAATAACAGTAGTTCATTAGCTGTTAATCTTGTGTTGACAAAACACTATAGGCTTCTACGGAAAGGGTTCATGATAACTATTTATAGCAATTCACGGAATCTTTACGAGGTATAAAGAACGATTTATATGGATCTGGATACCGAATTGTCATCAAGAAATAAGATTGGATAATATCTTCTATAGAATATCAATTTAAATTTATAGTTCAAAAGCCAGACATAGGAAATGAATGAAACTTACCTGAGTGTAGGGTAATTTACTTGGAAGTATAACTGAAATATATGATTCAAATTGGGAGATCCGTTCAAAAATAATTAACAAACATATATATTACGTACAAAACCGATTTCAACTAATATTTGTAAACAGCCCCCGTATAAAATGTTATAGTTTCTTTTTGAAGCTGATCATGTCGAGCAATTACCATAAGTCTTTCTCAAATAGTTTTGGCTCCAAAGCGGATTTATTGACTCAAAAAGACTATTTTGTGTGTCTATTGTTAAAAACATGTAGTATAAAAAACAAACATTTGAAAAAAAAGTTAGTGTGTTGTGAAAAAGTCGAAACTTTTACAGAAAATCTTCTTGTCATAAGAAAAGAATCCCAATAGGTATTTTTCTAATGAAAAATGCTCAGTCGCACTAATGGGACCGTTGATGAAGATTGGCAAAATATCCTAAATCATTGAAGAAGTGGAATTCGTACCACTCAAAACGCTTTTCGGGACATATCTACTATTCAAAAACTCCACTTCCAATACCTTAGTTTTTTACCCTCTTAAAAAAAATTCGTTGACAGAAAACGACACCGGAAATACAATGATACCTTATAGACTTATGTGGGAAGGCATTATGATTACTATTTGTAGATATTCGTGGAATCGTTACGAAGCGTAGAGATATTGATACTGAATTTTCGCGAAGCTGGTGGAAAACCGCATACCAACGTGTCAATAGCCACGCCGTTAAGAGTCACACAGTTTATGGTCTTGCGGTTTTTAACGGTGCAATTGTTTTGCGCTGCAAGATCATATTTATTTCATCAAGAAATAAGATTGGATAATATCTTCTATAGAATATCAATTTTAATTTATAGTTCTAAAACCAGACATAGGAAATGAATGAAACTTACCAGAGTGTAGGGTAATTTACTTGGAAGTATAACTGAAAAATATGATTCAAATTGGGAGATCCGTTCAAAAATAATTAACAAACATATATATTACGTACAAAACCGATTTCAACTAATATTTGTAAACAGCCCCCGTATAAAATGTTATCGTATCTTTTTGAAGCTGATCATGTCGAGCAATTACCAAAAGTCTTTCTCAAATAGTTTTGGCTCCAAAGAGGATTTATTGACTCAATAAGACTATTTTATGTGTCTATTGTTAAAAACATGTAGTATAAAAAACAAACATTTGAAAAAAAGTGAGTGTGTTGTGAAAAAGTCGAAACTTTTACAGAAAAGCTTCTTGTCATAAGAAAAGAATCCCAATAGGTATTTTCCTAATGAAAAATGCTCAGTCTCACTAATGGGACCGTTGATAAAGATTGGCATAATATCCTAAATTGTCGCTATTTTTGAACCACCCTGTATAATAGGTGGCTTCTTCTATCGCAACGACCGACTGACTGACATGCTATTCGACTTTCTTCAAACCAACAATGCTACTATTTTGTTACTAATCATCTAAAAAGTAATACTTTTGGATGAGTGAACCTTGCTACGTTTTGGTAAAACAGCAATTTTTATGATTTTCAAAAATTCGTATCTCCGAAACTGGACATAGAAACTAATTTAAACTTGCATGGGTAACTTCTAGTGACTTGTACTACAATATCCCAAAAAATTATCAAAATTGGATGAATGCCATTTTCCCATGTATTTGGTGCGAGGTCCTTTGGACATTAAAATTCTCATTCTTTTTATAACATGAGAAATGTGTTTCTTCCATCCCAGATGTTGGTCACTTATGTTTACTAGATATTTTATAGACCTTATTTTTATTATTGATGGACAATTACATGGTTTGATTTTGGTACAAGTTGGCTTGTGTATACAAAGCGTATACGGGGTTGATCGCATGAATTCAGAGAAAATGTTATGAGTTTTGTCTTTTTCACATCAATACTCAGCAGGTCATTATCAAACCAAATCTGCAATTTTTGTAAGTCTGTTTCTGCACTGTGGAAAATACCACGCCAGCTTTCACCTTTGAATATTAAGGCTGTGT
Organism: Chrysolina americana; assembly: GCA_958502065.1. NCBI lineage: Eukaryota > Metazoa > Arthropoda > Insecta > Coleoptera > Chrysomelidae > Chrysolina > Chrysolina americana. Next base: position 39,083,737 of record OY293420.1, read on the forward strand.
CATCAGCGTAACGAACCATGTAACCATATTTAGGTTTTTTATTTTAAACTTTGTTTATATACACGAGAAATAGAACTTTACCCAGGACTGTTCGCTGGACTGTTCCATGTGGCACATCCATTGTTAGTGGATGTATTAACTTCAATTAAATAATTTCCATTAGAAAATTATGTAGCGAGTGTCAAGTTGAATTATGTGCTATTTGCTACAAAGTGAACTTGTCCAAAGTTGTTACTATAACTGCTTATAGAACTCCCAACAGCAATATTAATATTTTTTTTGACTGTATATTGCAATCACTAAGGATTGCTGAGGCAAAGTCTCCCAATATGATTTTAATATTGACTATCTGTCGAACGATATAAATACTGACTTACTCATGGATCTTTTCAACTCATTCAAATTGAATGTCACTATACGAAATCCAACAAGAATTTTTACAAATGCAAACGGTCATACGAGTCGCACTTGTATCGATTACATGGTGACTACCTTTTCTGATAAATTTTTTTACTGTCAATTAATACAACCTAATGATCATCTTGTCTCATATAGGTACTCTCAAGGAACCAGAACGTGAAATTCTAACAATAAAATCAGACAGAGAACCACAGGTTAAAATTTTGAAACGGCAAGTATCTATCCAATACTATACGACATGTGCATGAATCAAGGTTTCTCCTTCTTTCTGAACTCGCTCCTTTGGTGTTTTGATGTGTCATGCCCAAAAAAATCTATCGTAGTTAAAAAACATGAGAATGCCTGGCTTTCAAATCATATTATCAAAGAAGGTAAACATTTAAGAGATTTGTTTCAACCTTCCAGGTAGTTGATCTTCATGCGATGGAAATTTATAAAAAAATGTTGAAGGATCACAAGTCAGTGATTAAAAGTAAAAAATTATTTACTTTTTGAAAAAAATTAAAATTCTCAGAATAAAACCAAAGAGACATGGATAATAATTAATTCTGAACTGGGGAAACAAATTTGGTCAGATACTAGAATAATCTCTTTGCAGCACAATTCTAAAACTGTGGATGATGTACAGGAGGTAGCAGAAATATTTGCTGACTATTTTTCTAAGGCTACGGAATTAAGTTTAAATAGTCACTTTGAGCAAAATCTGTCATTACCTTTTACTATTGGTAGAAATTTCAAAATCATTCAGCCCTTCCCCAATGAACCTATAACCAGAGTCGAAATTTATAATGCTCTGAAAAAAATAAAAAATTCAACTGGTATAGACGAACCATTTATAATCATCATCAAAAATGTAATTGACATTATAATTGATCCTATCACTTATCTGATATATCAGTCCTACATGCAAGGATATTTTCCCATGGCTTTAGTGATACCTCTCTCTCTATAAAAAAGGTGATGAAAATGAAATTGATAATTGCAGACAAATTTCATTGATTTGTTCCTTGTCCAAGCTATTTGAAAAAGTAGTAGCTAACAGATTAGTGGATCATTTGGAAACAAACAAACTCTTATGTAAGAATCAACATGGCTTCAGAAAAAGCCATTCTATCGAAACAGCAACAAATCATTTTCTCAATTTCATTTATGCAGAAGCTGACGCTAATAACCTTGTTATCAGTCTGTTTTTCGATCTATCGAAGGCTTTCGATACGGTATTCTCGGATTTTTTAACCCATAAGACTGCTGCACATGGTTTTCCCGAAAATATTTCAACCTGGTTCAGATCATATATGGAGAACCATTGTATGACTGTCAAAAATAATACTGCAATAATAACAAAATGTTAAAATGGGTGTTCCACAAGGTTCGGTTCTGGGTCCATTATTATTTGTGCTATTTGTTAATGACTTGCCTGAACATATAAAAGACTGTCACTTGACTATGTTTGTTGATGATACCACAATCACAGTTACAAGTTCTAATATCGACAATTTATTTGTTAAGGTTACCAAATTCATTGATACATTTGCATCTTGGTGTGACCGTAACAGACTCATCCTGAACCCTGAGAAGTCAGTGTCTATGAAATTTTTCAATAGGAAGGATAACATACCAAAAGAAATAGTCTTCAGTGAGGAAAGAGTTATGTCGCAAGAAGTAAAATTCTTGGGAACTCTGTTAGACGAACGTCTGAATTTTGATCGCCGCATCAATAGTGTTTGAAATAAACTCAATTCAGCATTTTTTGCAATCAATCAAATGAAATCCTGTGTTAAAAAAGAAAGTTCACTAAGCATTTATTTTGCCATGGCATTTTCACATATATCACTCAACATCATGGCATGGGGGTGCGGAAATGATTTAAATATAGTTTTTGTGGGCCAAAAGAGATCCTAAGACTAATCTTCGACATGGACTATCGTGATAGTTGCAAACCGGTTTTTATTAGAGAAAAACTGCTATCTGTTCCTTGTATTTATATTTTCAAATGTGGTAAATTTGCAAGAATCAACCTAGAGTTCTTTGAAACGATAGCATCAACACATACTTATAGTACAAGATTTGGGGGACAGCTGCGAATGCCAAATCATAAAACGTCTAAATACAAAAACTTTCCTGCTTACAAAGCTTTGTCTCTCTACAACAAACTGCCGAATGAGATAATAAACTCCCAAAGTGACAACATGTTTTGTAATAGAGTTAAATGTTTATTGATTGACAGGTGCTACTATACTGTGCAGGAGTATCTGAATGATACTTACTAATTATTTATTAAATTTTATATATTTTTCATAATTCTTTTATAAGCTGTGACGTTGAATTTTTATTCAATTACTTTGACTGGTGTTCTTTATCTGTACATTTTATCTATATTTTTACTGACTATCTGACCTACCATATGTACCTTATTGTACCAAAGTTGTTAATAAATTATTATTATTATTATTATTCAGTAGTTTACTCAGTTGTTCTCCAATTATTACTATTTGAGTACGTTGGGACAAATAGTGCTTAATCAGTCCCGATACATGATCTTGGATTCCATATCCAAAGAGTTTAATCAACAAAACATGATGAGAAATAGTATCGAACAGTTTTGCTGAATCAGTAAAGACCGCTAGACATGTTGATGAATGATCAAGGCATTTACTGTTCGTTCAATGATAACTATTGCGACATTTTCTCGCCACGGCAAAAAATAATAGCCATCCTCTACCCGCACAGGCTATGCCTTTGGGTACACTTTACGAGTGTTTATGACGAGTATTATTATTATACTATTATTATATTATTTTCTGTATTGAAGTCGATTATAAAACCGAATTTTCATTCTGTTATCTCATGATTTTTGTTGAGGAACACAATGAGTCTTTTTTTAAACAATTGTTTAAAAATTTTTGAAAAGTTATTGATAACTGAGATGGCGAAAGTTACCTATTTCATTTCTCTTTCCGGATTTTGAACTTGGAGTGACTCTTGGTTTTTTCAACTGATGCGGTATATTTCAATTTTTTAAGCATAAATTGATTAATATGAACTAGCGGTGTCAGTATATAGAGATGTATGTTTTTGATAAAAGTCGATGTAATTTCGTATGGACCCGGTGCACAGTTTGTTGTTCTTGAGTTTCGAAATCAATTTGATTAATTCAATTTCATCCACAGGTTCTCGAAACAATGTAGTTGTCAATGAATTTTCTTTCAGAAAGTTATGAGGAAAGTTACATTTCTCTATTTTTTTTGACATGTTCAATCCTACATCAGTGAAATAATCATGAATGTGATTTTTCATAATTACTCACTATAGATTCACCAGTTTCTTTAATAATAGTAGTATGTTCTAAATGATTCTTAGTCGAGTCAGTATTAGAGACTTCTTTCATAATTTGCGAATCTGTTTATAATTTCCACTTGCTTGATCAAATGTGTTTTTTAACAATGGATTTTAGTTTGTTTGATTAAAAACTTCAGTTTGTTTCGACAGGGCTATTCAAATTCGAGTCTATGCATGAGGAAATGGAGGCAAAGTTACATATTTTAGAGGTCAATTACGTGAAATAAAAAGAGCTGATCTAGTTACTTTGGTTCAGGAATTATACAGGAAAATTGCAAAATTTCGAAATTCTTTTTTGCCTATATCTTCCAAATTTTGAAGATTTTTTAAAACTTTTGACACTTTGCTCCAGCAACTTTTTATAGACTAGCCAAATATGCAAATAAAAATTATATACAGAATATCGTTCAACCTTCAACTTATTATTTTCAAATACGGACCTGTAATTTTTATTATATTTTTTTAATGTTAATAGTCGTGTTCCATGCAAACGAAGTATTTTCGTCTGGATTACAGAGTGTTTTCCAAGTAGTGAACTATTAGCAGTAAAATCAACATTTTTCAGTTACAGCTGTTATGGAATAAAAAAGAAATTGGAATTTTACCGCTAATAGTTTACTACTTCCAAAACACTTTGTAGTTTATATGGAAATACTACACCAGTATGAAATATGACTGCTAACTTTGAAAAATTCAATAAAAATACAGGTATGTATTTGAAAATAAAAAGTTAAAGGTGGCCCGGAATGTACGATACTTTGTTTATAATCTTTATTTGCATATTGGATAGTCTATAAAATGTTGCTATGCCAAAAATTTCAAATAATCTTCACAAAATAAAAAATATAAGCAAAAAAATTATTTCTGAATTTTCGATTTTTCCTGTATAACTCCAGAACCAAACAAGCCATATCAGATTATTCTTGTTCCACGTTATTTATAGACAGGGAGATGGTGACACAAAATATTGGTCATTTGTATCAGTATGGAGGTTCTTCAGGGGTCTAATTACGAAACGCCAAAAAAGAAAATGATGGTCATAGCGCTGGTACCGGCGGCCCAATCGCGTTGGCGTTAATCGAACGTGTCGGATAAATAACGAGTGTCGAAAGATTTGTTCCACAAAAATGCTTGTATTTTCCGATAGTCGATAAAAAAAGAAGTAGGCGGTAGCGTAATGCCATACTTCTCCGGTGTGACTTACAGCCCGCCATACCGACAATAATACATTAATTAAAAAAAAAAACATTCAACCATTTGTACCACTACGACTTCCGGTTATACCGGAAGTGGAGCCAACTTCTCCGGTGTGACTTACAGCTCGCCATTCCGACACGAACGAATATATTAATTTAAAAAAAAACAAATCAAACATTTTTACCAGGCTAATTTTTGCACAGCTAATCATCGTCGAGTAGCCATTCACGGAAATCACCTTGCCATACGTTTCCGACGGTTCCCAATGGCCGCGTTACCACCGCAAGGGAGTAATTTTTTTTTGCTAAACAATTTGTACCATTATTGCATTTGGATTTTTGAAAAGTATTTGATAAAATGTGACCGTTATTATATTTCCCATACGTCGTGTAGGGAGAAAAAGTGCTTCTATCTTCTGTTTGTTTGGATGAAATTCTACCTAAAACAAAATTATTCCAGATTGTAACCATGGGGCGGACGACTTTCGGTTTTAAGCCAAGATGTTACAAAAAAATTAAATTTTGACGATTTGTACCAGTATGGCATTTGGATATTTGCTATACTTCTAGTAGAGGGAAAAAGTGGCGCCATAGTTGAAAAACGTTTTCAAGGTACAAGACATACAATCATTTGGTAGAGTACGGTATCATCGTATTCAGTTCGTTTAGATAAAATTCAACCTAAAAAAATTATTCCATACTGTAACTATGGGGCGAAAGTTACACGCTAGTAAGATATGAAAAAAAAAATGGAATGAATTGTAACAAAATGGCACTTGAAATTTTCAAAACTTGAAAATAAAACTATGCTTTGGGAAAATTATACTGTACTTATGGCAAAGTGCCAAAGTGGTGGACTCGAAAAAATAATTTCCTGAAATTTTTTTTGTTTGGTGTTGAAAAATAAGCCTATACCGTGACCAGGGGGCGGGACCTGCCACACTCGCTCTGATATGTAAACAACCAATACAATAGTCTAAGAGCGAGTGGCTGGCTACCTGTACGTATTTGACCAGACCTGGTTTTTGGCACAGTGAGTCCTTCATACCTACCATACATGAAATGGGGACTCACTAAGCCCAGCGAGGAGAGCGCGGTTAGTGCGCAGGTAAGAAAAGAATGGAAATTTGGCCGAATCCAAATGTATTTGACGGCGCCTGACCTTTTGATATATTAAAATTAGTTATTATTAATATTTTAAAATAACAATGGCTGACCATTATCGCGCTCCTAGCACTGTGGCAGACTACTTTGAAAGTAACAAAAAGTACATAATTTTGAAAGTACTTGACAAGGGCTGCCATGGATGTATTTTGTTTATTGTACTCTTTTGAAGTTATATTTATAACGGCAGAAGTGTCTAACGTGAAATAACATCAATAGACGGCAAAATCCAAACAGATCAGTGTGTTCATTTAGTGTGTAATTCTTCGATATTTCGAAAGCCATAACCTATAAAGAAAAACTTTTTCAGTCACTGAAGTTGCTCATTTTCAAAATATTTTCAACAATATTGGGTATTTTATAAAAGTGGGACGACGCGGAGACGAGTTTTTTTAAATAGAACACCCTGCATTTTTCATTTGGAATTTATTTCACCAATGTTAACCTATACATGGCTGTGAAAAAAGTGGGAATCGGTTTTGGCGTTGCCAAGTTATAATTGATAAACCTACTTTCACCACTATTGAAGGGTCATGTTGAATTGGGCATGGTATATTCATTTAATCAAATTTTTTAAATATTTTTGGCATACAGTAGTAGCAAAATCTCACGTTCAACAATCCAGTAATTTTGCGACATGTTCAATAACAGTGTGCTCGAATCTGCAGTTAGAATTTTGCTAGATTCAAACGACGTTCATTGGAATGTTTCATCATAATTTTCTGCACAAATTTATTCCGACATCTTTCACCTCTTTATCGCTGAAAAAAATCAAAATCGGTTGCGTTAGACACTTCTGCCGTTATAAATATAACTTCATAAGAGTACTATAAACAAAATACACCAATGGCAGCCCTGGTCAAGTACTTTCAAAATTATATACTTTTTGTTACTTTCAAAGTAGTCTGCCACAGTGCTAGGAGCGCGATAATGGTCAGCCATTGTTATTTTTAAATATTAATAATAATTAATTTTAATATATCAAAAGGTCAGGCGTCGTCAAATACATTTGGATTCGGCCAAATTTCCATTCTTTTCTTACCTGCGCACTAACCAAGGTCACCTCGCTGGGCTTAGTGAGTCTCCATTTCATGTATGGTAGGTATAAAGAACTCACTGTTCCAAAAACCAGATCTGGTCAAATACATACAGGTAGCCAGCCACTGGCTCTTACAATCTACAATCTTGAAACCGTCTATCGAAATAGCCCACCTATAATATCGTTACGGGTACATGTGAAAAAAAATATATGCAATATCAATATTAATGCAGTTTATTCCGAAAGATTCGAAAAAAATTATGGTTATTTAACGAACAAGTGTATTAATAAGGGCGATTAACAATTGAGATATTTTAACGCATGAGCGGAGCGAGTGCGTTAATGTTCGAGATTGTTAATCGCCATTTTAATTCACGAGTTCGTTACAAAACTTTTCCATTGGCCGTGATTTTCAAAAAAAAAATACAGAATTTCGTCACTATCCATCTTTTGATTTCAAAATAAACGTAGAATTTTAAGAAATTACAACAATGAAATAAATAATGACAGATAGTACTAACACAGATACTTGATTTCAAAATTAATGTTTTAGCGGGTATGTATGAATAAGTTTGGTTGCATATGCCACAGGTCACTATATAAATATAATATGTATAGGAGCAATGAAAATCATGATTAACAGGGGTCATTGATTAACGATTTTGAGTGCGTTACATCGTAAATAAACGGTCGACGGAAATGGACTTTAAACGACTTCTGAACCGGAATCCCCGGCATATTCGAATTTGTTTTCTTTGTCCTCGTCACTGCTTACTGCATCAGTATCTATAAATTATTTAATTTATTCACACATGCGCAATACAAAATCGCAATTCGTCAACATAAAATTATTTTCCTCAATATTTACCTTCGTCTTCATCTTTCTCTTCATCATCTTTTTCTTCTTCATCTCTCTCTTCTTCATCTCTCTTCTTTATCTTTTTCTTCTTCATATTTCCCTTCTTCATCTTTTTCATTTTTCTCTTCTTCATAGTTTATTGCTTTCATAACGATTCCGCTTATGGTGCCTGGCATGGCGTAGCCGTCGAACCAATGAAAATCGTAGCGGTCTGGGTCTGGTAGCTTCCTCCTACAATCCTCTGGGCTTACAGCAGATAGGTATTTGAGGTGAGCATTACATGAGAAAGTGCTTATGTACAAGACCCTCATCAATTGTTGAAGCAGCTGCCGTATTTCTGCGTTCCCATATGTTATGTCTACGAATACCATGACCTCTACAATTCTAAAAATCTTTCGAGCGCCGGTAGCCGTATAATATTATACAACATAACATCTGGTTATAAGAAAAAATTGCCGCCACCTAGGTGTTTGAAGTTTTGTATTCATATTCGTTAAACCTCAAACTTACAGAAAAAATTTGTGCCATACTGGTACAAATCGATAGAATGACGAATAAAATCTCAGAATTTTGAAAAAATATTGTACACATTCGCCACCTCCCACAGGTATGGCATAATCAGACTTATATTCATGATCATACAGAGAACTGTTAAAAAAGTTTCAGGCTGGTACAAATCGTTTAGCAAAAAAAAATTACTCCCTTGCGGCTATTGGGAACCGTCGGAAACGTATGGTAAGATGATTTCCGTGAATGGCTACTCGATGATTAGCTGCGCAAAAATTAGCCTGGTAAAAATGGTTGATTTGTTTTTTTTTTAATTAATATATTCGTGTCGGAATGGCGGGCTGTAAGTCACACCGGAGAAGTTGGGCTCCACTTCCGCTATAACCGGAAGTCGAGACACCTGAAAATATTTTAGCTAAAACGAGCTTCTGCGAAAACTTCCGCACACAAATTTTCAGAAAAATACACCTAGTAGTTTTCCATATACATATCGACTCAGCTCATCGTGGTATACCATGTGCTCATTAATTTACTTTATATGACATAAAGTAAATTAATGTTGTGATGAACAATGTGTGGGTAGCACATAGTATGTTTCAACAGATTCTATTTATTTTAAATCATGTAGTGATCAATGACGTCTGACATATTATTTACAAAAATTGTATTTGTATTAACTTCGTTTTTTTTGTCGGTATAAGTATTTTATATTTTGTGCAATTTCATAGATAAACATGTCTATCACACTGTAATTTTATAAATCAATATTTTGGCTAAATAAAGAACTAATCATAATATCAATGTCAACTGAATGCCATTAATACATTTTGAAGAGGCAATAAATAAAGAAGATGAAAAAAAATACCATCAGTGAGGAACACAAACAGATATTTATAGCATGAGTTATAAGATAGTAAGACAATCATATGGAATAACGATTGGATCCGATGGGAGACGACTGGTTCTCCCAGTCAGGTCATAGATCATTGTTTGAATACCAACAGCAAACAACAACAAAAATGGTTTTATTCACAATTAAAAGTTATATATGTCAATTATTTCATTGAAACAATCTGTTTCTTCTTTGCGTCTTCCTTTGGCGATCGAAGAGGGAGAGAAATGAAAGGGGGTGCGAACATAATGGGAGTAACTGCTGGAGTCCGCGCCTCCTGCTATGCTTATGCGCGGTGGTCTGAGCTTATTTTCAATGTAGATCATTGGACTAGCTGCACTGAGAAAAAACTTTAATAACCGTTATTAGAAATCAAGTTATCATTATAAAAAACTTCAATTAAATAGGGGACAGCCTAGCTGTCTTATAACTACAATTCAATTCACTTTGCTATGACGACTCGGTTATTAAAAGCATCAATTGGCGTATTTCGAAAGTATCTGAGTAAAGAATTGCCGTTGATGAATCGTATTGATTCAATCAAAGGCTCCAATGATGGTTATTGAGCTCTTTTATAACTGAGATTAAAGACACCAATTGATTTACTGGCAACTCATAAAACTGCAATATTGTGATTAACTGATCTATTAGATATTACTCTTGTAACCAATGGCAGGCACTCGACTCTTTATGGCAGTAATTAGGGAATCAACTAGTGTAAAATAACCAGGCAGTTGGCTTAAGAAAAAATGTGTTTTTTCAGAAATCACACAAATTTTTGGGACGTTGCAATTATCGCCTAGTTTCGGAGATACATGAGGTTGATGAAGTTGTGAAACAGTTTTTCCAACAATTGTCTTGTTAACGAAGGATTTCGATTGCAGGTACCTTGCATGAGAATAACTCCAAAGTCATAAAAATATATTATAAGATAAATTTACGCCATGAGATTTCACTACGTAGATGGTTATAATGAAAATTATAAACTCTACTTTTAAACGATAGTAATGTCGAAATTCATAAAAGTTCAAGGAACTATTTTCCTGTCATTTCAAAATTGGGAATTTGAAATTTTATACTGGGTGCATAAAAGTTTGGTTTTGTGCAAGTTATTTCAAACACATATCATGTGGATGGTTTTATTTCGTACTTGAATTAAAATGAATATGAAATTCTATTCAAAAAAACATGCAAAAAACGAGATTTTTTGGTGAACCCTGTAAAAAATTCAAATTCTTACTCTCCCAAAGTAGTATTTCAAACTCCATTTTCAATCAAATGTTACCCTGTATGTAGTGACTCTTTGGTATTAATTGATGATATACTCTTTGATGGCCTTGCAGTTATTTTTTTGTATGGTACCTCTCTTCTTTGAAATCCTCCTTTAACAAGTACAATTATTAAAAAAAACTGCTGTTCTACAACTTCGACAGCCTGTATCTCTGAAACACAAAGTATTCACAATCATTGAGAAAGTTGACAAGTGTAACAAATCAAAAGTTTTCAGGGAATTCCATCAAAACCATTATGTCCATAAGCCGGCTGCCTGGTCCTTTAGTTCAGAAAAATCACATCACATCATTTCTTCGTCCATTTTACGTTCAGAAGTAACTGCTTTGACTTCAAACATAGGAATATAGTTTTCTAGTCCCCATTCTATCAGTTGCAGCTGATATTCCATCATATTCAAATAAAAACAAGCACTTTTCACTATTTTTAGTACTTTTATTATATGATCAATAACACTAGAGATACAACCCATACGACTTATTAACGCCAACTGACGCCAACTGACGCCAATGTCGCCAATGTCGCCAATCCCGCCAAGCCGAGCTAAATGATCTTTGTGTGCGTACGCGACACTTCGTGCAAGTTCGGCGCTCTTTTTCATTCGCAAGTAGTATGAGCGTAATTCGATAACAAATAACTGTTATATGATTGAACATCATTCGTTCGCTGTAATTATCGTAGGAAATGATAAGACAATCATAACAAAACACCCAATCGGGGTAATTTGTATACCTTCCATAAAACGTACTTAGGAGATACGGCGGTCGCTCTGATATAATGAGTAGCGTGTATTAACAAAAAAATGTAATGACCTCTTTTTCCTCAGTGTGGATTGTGCATCGTTAGCGTTGGTCTCCCGGAAAAGGCTGGAGAAGAAAATCGGGTCAAGCAATTGGGCTGTGCGAAGCATTCTGGTTATTGATCCTTACGGATTCTGTTCTTCCCTACGTTCTTGAAAGATGTCCAGAGCCTGATAGATGAGCCCGCCATGTTGGCGGGGCTCATTATAGTGTTCCCTAATGCTGCTAAAGTCTCTCGCCAGCGGACTTCGGAGGAAGAAGTATTTGTAGAATTTATACGATAGTCGACTATCTCTCGCAAGGCATGCAATCAAATGTATTTGTCACTTTTCGCGATAATACGGAGTACGTTGTTCTGCATCCTGTCTAGAGGCGCATTTTCCCACACCTTCGCTAGTCGCCGACGACTGCGACTGAGTAGCCGCGATTTATTCCTTCAGACCCGTTTTCCATAACGTGCGCCATATTCACAGGCTTCGTCGCTCTTGTGGTCTGTTCTAGCCTGTAGAAAAATCAATATTTCTAAAAAGTCATCTCTTCTAGTGTTATTAAATTATATGGAGCAGAAGGAAAATATGTTTCTCCTTTTAACAACAGAATGGAAAACATTGGATCGAAGAATTAGCCATGTTAAAAAAGGGCTGAAAGGATTTCAGGTTATTTTAATAAAGAACCATCTGACAGACAATGAAACAAAATTCAAAGAGAAAGAAATTTTTAATGTAATGAATAAAATTTTCCAATAACACACACTGAAAAATTGACGAACAATGCACTTTCGTCGACGAATTAGTCGCAGCACCCCTTTCGGAGATGAGCGGCGACTCGCGACCGGACGAATGGCGACCGTTCGCTAGTAGTAGCTACTGCATAGCAAGTTGGAAACCAGGTAGATATGAAATGCATTGAAAAGGTCTTGACAAATCGGTTGCTGCTACTCGGTCGCAGTCGTCGGCGACTGGCGAAGGTCTAGGAAAACGTGCCTTAAACTTGTGAGTTGGGTTTTGTTCGGGCTGCAGAATGCTGGGCAGTGACTACCATCCGTTAGTCACAACTTGATGTGTTTTGGAACCAACTAATATGTGGGGATTAAATTTAAAATTTACCGTGTATTTGCGGTCGCAATGGCACCAGGTGATGCTCTAAAACTTCGGGAAAACAAAGCATCACATCAGTCACGTGACTGTTGACGACTTTTAGATGTTATGTTGATATTTTTTCGATTACTTGAGCTTTCAATTCAAGACTTAACTTTGTTTCCTTTGATATGCCTGATATGAAAAAGTAGGCCTGTGTTTGAAAGGGATGCAGTATTCATAATGCCAATCATGTTTTATTTATTCATATGTGAGGTAAAGAATATCGATGAGCGACGAGTTTTTGGACTGTGTCTGCAAAGTTCCGCCTTGAAACTTTCTTCATGAAATAAAAATGGAATTGGGATCTCCAGATACACCAGTGACGAAGTGGAACTGTGAATGCAGTTGCGAAGGGGGCCAATCTGGATTCTGTAAACATGTAGTTTGTAGTCATGAAGAACTAAACGAGCTGAGCTGTAGTAATGTCAAGCAAGTTTTGGGTAGAGAAAAAAAAATGGTGAGGCAGTTTATGCTGCTGAAAGAGCAGTGGACTTCTGCCATTTTAGCAATGGTGGCGTGCAGGTTAAACAATTGCTTCTCAATCCAATCATCGATAGGTGTATGGATTACGAAATCATTAAACAATTAAAATTAGAAAATCCTGTTACCATATTCTCCCAGATCGGTTAACATTTCATTGCCTTGTTGAACTAGTTTCTGGAAGTTTTTGAGATGGATCCCTTTCATCAGTCGTTCAAATATTCTGCTTCTGGAGTCAAGAAAATAACTGGATAGATATAGGCCAATTATTATAAACAAAATATATCGTACTAAGTGTGAAATTTTCCAAAATAAAATGTTCGCTACTTGGTCGCAGTCGTCGGCGACTGGCGAAGGTCTAGGAAAACGCGCCTTAAACTTGTGAGTTGGGTTTTGTTCGGGCTGCAGAATGCTGGGCAGGGACTACCATCCGTTAGTCGCAACTTGATGTGTTTTGGAACCAACTAATATGTGGGGATTAAATTTAAAATTTACCGTGTATTTGCGGTCGCAATGGCACCAGGTGATGCTCTAAAACTTCGGGAAAACAAAGCATCACATCAGTCACGTGACTGTTGACGACTTTTAGATGTTATGTTGATATTTTTTCGATTACTTGAGCTTTCAATTCAAGACTTAACTTTGTTTCCTTTGATATGCCTGATATGAAAAAGTAGGCCTGTGTTTGAAAGGGATGCAGTATTCATAATGCCAATCATGTTTTATTTATTCCTATGTGAGGTAAAGAATATCGATGAGCGACGAGTTTTTGGACTGTGTCTGCAAAGTTCCGCCTTGAAACTTTCTTCATGAAATAAAAATGGAATTGGGATCTCCAGATACACCAGTGACGAAGTGGAACTGTGAATGCAGTTGCGAAGGGGGCCAATCTGGATTCTGTAAACATGTAGTTTTTAGTCATGAAGAACTAAACGAGCTGAGCTGTAGTAATGTCAAGCAAGTTTTGGGTAGGGAAAAAAAAATGGTGAGGCAGTTTATGCTGCTGATAGAGCAGTGGACTTCTGCCATTTTAGCCATGGTGGCGTGCAGGTTAAACAATTGCTTATCAATCCAATCATCGATAGGTGTATGGATTACGAAATCATTAAACAATTAAAATTAGAAAATCCTGTTACCATATTCTCCCAGATCGGTTAACATTTCATTGCCTTGTTGAACTAGTTTCTGGAAGGTTTTGAGATGGATCCCTTTCATCAGTCGTTCAAATATTCTGCTTCTGGTGTCAAGAAAATAACTGGATAGATAATAATAATAATAATAATAATACTCCCTCATAAACACTCGTTGAGTGTACCCAAAGGCATAGCCTGTGCGGGTAGAGGACGGCTATTATTATTATTTGCCGTGGCGCTCCGGGGCGACTTATTGATGTTTTAGGTGATGTATTCACTTTTCAGCTGTAGGAAAACCCGGAAAACCTACAGCACCACCTCGGGTGGTCGGTGTGCACTCCAAGCTAGCAATAGACGAGATTGGCATCTAGACAACTCACAATACACTTGCTTTTCAACAAGGCATGCGGCCGCCTATCGAATCCGATATAAAGTAGTTGAGAAAAATTCACGTACCTACATCGGATTCGAACCGACTATCGCTATGCTGGAGTTTCGAACGGCCTGTGCATTAGACCGCTGATCCACCGACCACCACTGTGATATGATATAGATAGATATAGGCCAATTATTATAAACAAAATATATCGTACTAAGTGTGAAATTTTCCAAAATAAAATGTTCGCTACGATCACACATATATTTCAGTCGATTCCCCATGCTTTAGATAATTTCTTGCACTTTTGGTTTCTGGGAAAAGGGTACAAGGACACATTTGCAGATTTGCGGCACTGAACAACATTTTTTTCACTTACTAGTTATATCAAAGCTATATGCTTTCCAAATTTAGAACGACAAAGAATTTATCAACAATTTATTGACCAATACTGATTCCACAGGCATTGACTATCTTACTTCTCTTTAAACAATATTCATAGTGAGTAACATATGCCAGATGAGTTCATCAATATTCTTTTAAATATTTTTAAATCTGGAACCTACGGGTCTTTATGAAGTCAATCAACCAATTAAACTTTATTTTCTTTTTCTTTCGTATTGGAATTATAAATGAGTAGATAAAAATACTAGATGAAATAAATGTATAATTGATAAAATTAAATGGAAAATTAAAAAGTGATAAATTAATCACAAGTGAGTTAAATTTCTATAAAATCGTTCGCACAAATCATATTTGAAACAAGACATTGTAGTTATATTCTTAAGTTGGGGGCTGGAATATTATTGAAAAATGTAAGACCAACATGATATGTGATATGTAACACAAGATTTTTTTTTTTGTGAAATGAACATGAGAGTAGTGCATTGTTCGTGTTCTATATCTATAAACATCAGAATTTTTCATGAATGATTCTTTGTGTTAAAAACATAAACAGACAAGTTTTTCCATCAGATCTTCCAAAGATACATCTCAAGATCCGTTTTTGGGCAATAAAAACGTGTTTTGGATCAGCTGAATCATCCCAGAGGCAAATGCCATAGCTGAGTGTCGATTCACATCCATCATCTGATTCAGTTCTATCACTGATGATCGTAAATTGTTGGAAATGAATTCCAGAGTATTCTATTTGAAAAATAGTTTTTTCCAACACCGGCGATTTTCCAGAAATATTCCCAAATATTCAGCCTCACTGTGTATATCACGCAAAATGTTTTCACTAAATGAAATTCAAGGTCTTCAATATTTTTCTGTCAACAGTGCATCTGAAACATTTTGAAATTGAAGAATACATTCCTAGTAATGAAGAAAGATGATACTTCTTGAATTGTTTCAGTGGTTTGAAAAAAAATTGTTTAAAAATTATTGTTTTCATCAACCGGCTGCACCCTTACGAGCACAACCCTCAAGTCTTCGAAAGACATGTGTGAGCTAGGGAAGATGTAGCCGTAACCTTTTAATGTGTGACCCCATTTGTAAACTTTCAGCATTGGCGTCGGATATAACTGACGAAAAGTCATCTATCAAACCTTGAGATACACCCATTTCCTGCTAACCGAACGTATTGCTTTTGATTGGCTATCCTGTTCGAACTTCATAGAAATAATTTATTTACTGTATGCCTCTGATACCAAAATTCAATTCTATTTAGTTTGTGGAAAGAGTACATAGCCGTAGATGTTGACATTCCGGAACGGAAACCGTATTGTCGGTGGGTAATGACATCGTGTTTTTTTTACAACAAATGCAACAATCTATCTGAACATTAATACTCAAAACAGTTAACGGACGATAGTTCTCCAAAATAATTCGGTATTTTCTCTCAAATAGTGGAACAACCTCACCGAATTGGATATTTTTTGGAGATACTCCAGACTCAAAAGACATGTTTACTAGAATTGTTTGTGGCTTCATAATCACACCTTAAACACTTCCTTCAATACAAATCCCGGAAAATCATCTAACCCTACGGATTCTCTGTTGTATACTCTAGAATTCAACAAATTGTACAATTTATTCTCTTGGTATGGTTTGAGGAATATGCTATCAATTCATAAGAAAAAATCATAAAACGATGTGGTGACTTTTTCCAGGTCTTCTATTGAATCACCATTCGAGTTCAATAGAATAATTTTCATTTCGTTTCTTTTGTTCTTCAATTCAGCCACTACTACCCATGCAAACTGTTTATTATTCTCAGCATTCGAAATACGATTCTGACAATAGAATTAACGTTCTTGTCTGAGCAGAGATGTGTTTCTTTTCAATTCTCTAGTAGCCATTCGCAAGTTTGGATGGAATTTCTGCAGTATATAGATTTACTTTTGACATTTAGTGGATCAAATTATCTCTGTCAACCCACTTTTTTCCAAATATCTCTAGTACCTTTTTGATGGAAAAGAATAAAAGTCGGTAAATGACAATAATTTCTCAAGAATACTGCAAACTTACTCAGTGCATATCTGGCCAAATGACAAAGCCATTAATAAAAAACTCTGGTACGAAACAATATTTATGAGGCAGTTTATTTTACAGTTCAAATTTGAATCATGTCACACATAACAATTGAGTAATTTAGAAAAAATAGGCGTAGGGCGTAGGCTGTCGTGGTCAGGTAGAAATTGTTGTCAAATTCTGTAAAAGTTAAATTTTTTTGGATATATCGTCATGCGAAAAAGAAATATCAACTTTTTGATTAAAATAATCATAGCTGAAAAGTTTTCGACTTTGCCACTTTCATGGCAAATACAGCTTGAAAACATTCGAATAATTAATGCTTTTCCGGATTAAACTTGGCATTTGAGTGGGTATATACTTTTTTCCAATACTAAATTATGTCCAATTTCACTACAATGAACCATCATGAGCATTCAGTTTTTTCCAGTATTAACTATACAATAAAAGTTTTTAAGGATATTTTGGAGAAAAAACGCTTATCTTCTCGTGTATTGTACTGTTTAGATAGTGCGTGAATCAGCTGGTCGAATCGAGTTCGCATTCTTTATCCCAGTTCAAAGGCAGAACAGCTTCCAACGATTTTTTAAAATTCCACAAGTAGCATGGAGACGGACACTGATAAGCATCCATGATTTCTGGATTACTGTCCCAGGAATCCCTGTAAATAATCTGCAAAAAAATGACATTCAATAGTTATAGTGCTATCATCAGTTCAGAAGTTTTTCAAGATATTACACTCATGAAAAATTGTCGAAAACATTTCAGTTGACAAAACGTGCATACGCTATATGCTTGTAGAATTGTTTTTTGATTTTGCAATATCAACATAAGTTATCCTTGATTTTGAGAATATACAAATAACATAGTCCTATTTCAAGAATAGCAGCTGTGAATGATTGAAAAACTATTAAAACCTCCTTTTATTTCTAGTTTTGCGATGGTTTGATCTTGCATGAATTCGAACAAAGTTTCAAATTGTGCCGGAGAGTTTCAAATAAATGAAACAAATAATTCTGATAAAGTCTAATACCCTTCTTTCCATTCATACAACGTGTAAAATATGAGGGAAATATCTGAGAGGAAACAACTACTTTCCCTTACGGGTATTGAATAACTTCTGACATCTATTCGTGAAATGTGGCTTTAAGGAGGACATTGATTGGGAAACACCTCCATACCAGTTTCATATGGTCCTTGCCATTCATTAGCCAATACTAGTTCAACCCAATTGTATTAAAAAAATTCTTTCAGCTTCATTGGGAATCCCTAAGACATATACTGGAGTATATATCCAGTGCCATCTCGAGGTTTCAGACAAAGCACTCCGACGGTATGGCGACTTCAATATGAAGCCAGAAAACAATCCATTATGAAAATAGATTACGTATTCCAGTCTTCCGCAAAAGAAATCTGCCAAATTTTGAACATATGTAATTCAACGGTTGTAGGAGGCAGTCATTGTTTTCTGTTGAATACTTGCCGACAAAAATTCCTTTTGTATAGGTTTTTTGCGGAAGACTGGATTACATAATCCATTTTCATAATTCGTAAATTTGTTAATGTTTGTGTATACGATAATTTAAACAGTTTATCTTGTTACTATTTTTTTTATTTCCACGATTAATTCAAGTTGATAGAAAAGTGTAGAACACGTGTTATAGCTGATCTGAAAGCTTGTATATCTGTCAAATCTACCTGTTATTCAAACAAAGTACTTCGAACTCATTGCAAAATAGTCTGAACGACAATTGATAATTGCGTCTACAAAAGCTTAAAGCTTCAATTCGAATCTTCTTATGATGACGCAATGTAGTCGAATGTCTAGGATTTCTCTATTGCATACCACTTTTAGAATTCATGAATACGCTCACATATTTATGGACTGAATCATATTCGTAAATACCTTCACTTCACCATCCAAATATAATTCAAATACTAAGGAAGCTCCAAAACCTGGCTTGAGTGTTGTACCTACTAGCTGTAGAGTTCTGAGGATGTGAACGAGAGTAATGTCATGACCAGAATACAAATACAATCGGGGCTCCTCTTTTCCATCTAAAATTCTTTCCATTGAGTTGATGACATCCTTCACAAGGACCCCTATAGATAAAAACAAGAGTTAACGAACTTATTCAGCAATTAAAATAATTTTAAAAAAGTATTTGGGCATATTCGATCATGAAGCAGTTGTACTGTATATGTATAATCATCAAATGAAGTAAATGTAGGTTTGAGAAACTGCAGCAGAGGAAACTATAATAGGTTCTATCACAACTTTTTTTTTAATCAACTGGGAAGGAATTTTATTCGAGAATGAATCTTTCCCCATATTTCATAAAGAGTTACTGAATGTATTTGGGAAATATTTCTGTAATGTATGTAGATCATAGTTCCTGAAAGTAGCTTTCCCTATCTATATGCTGTTGATTGCGTAAATTGAAACAAGGCACACAGGGTCCTAATGAAATAGAGGATATAAATAACGCTCTTGGTGAAGGTGAAGGTGAAGGTGAAGGTGAAGAATAAAAATTTCCAATAAATCGTCCTGAAAGAATTAGAAATGTTCCAGACAGGCTCATGCATTAGGAAAAATAAAAGGCTTATGTATAAGAGGGTGTGTGTGTAATGTATGTAGATCATAGTTCCTGGAAGTAGCTTTCCCCATCTATATGCTGTTGATTGCGCAGGTATCTGTTAAGCTACGCAAGTGCATCAGCAACTCTCTCTGATCAGTGCGACAACATGAGGCATGTTTCAGTTGTCTCAAAAAGTATTCAAATCTCCAATATAGTAATTGTTCAATTATGGTAACAGTGTTTTATTACTTTTCAAACACCACAATTTCCTTATTCAAAAAATGAAAAATTAATAAAAAAAGCATTGAATAACATCAGGTTTGAAAACTTCTTCGATAATCTCACGTTCGCTCATTTACGAATAACCAAAGCTTTTATATCTACTTCAATAAATATCGCAGAATTCGAGGACTTAGTGTCACAGAAGCGTAACTACAGATTATCAATTTCGAGAAAAACAGAAATAACTCAATTTTATATACTAATTCATCTGTAACGACCATAATGTTCGGAATAGGACATATATTTTCAGATGAATAACTACTTGATATTCAGGGACCATGTCAAATATTTGAAAAACCTGATAATGAAAAATATCTCAAAATGTAGTTACGCCTTTGTGACACTAAGGCCTCGAATTTACAGGTCAACAATCAATAGAGGAAAGAACAATGATAAATTAAGTGATGAAGTGATAGAAACTTGGTATATCATTAGTGAGATTATGGAAAAATCAAGAAGAAAAATCGACTTGCCACCTAGCCCCAATGAAATTAATGTTCCGCAGTGTGGGACAAAACCTGAGTGAGAAGCTAGTGATTCCATATGACCCTCCACACAAATTTGCCAGATGTGAGAACTAAGAAAATCCTAATTTTATTTTCTACCAATCATTCTGAATTAGTTGAAACAATACTGAATATAAAAAATAAAATGTGGTTCGTTGGTATATTAATCAGAATTGTGCAAAATCTTTCAATTCATGCACATGAATCATTAGTAATACTCATGAAACTTCATAACCATGTCGTCCTTAACCAAAATATAGTAACGCCTCTGGTAGAACACGAATTACTATTTTGAAAAAAGAGAATCCATTCTTGCTCAACCCCATCAAGATTAATCATTACGTTTTCCATTGAGACCCGGGTCACGTCGAATACTAAAATCTTGTGATCTCTTGATCAAAACAAATAGAAAGAACAAATCAAAGATGAAGAAACTACATTAGTATTAATAGCAGTAGAAATGTTCAAGGGTTTTTAACATAAATTCTTCAAAAGACATCTTACAAAAACAAAGGCTGACATATATGTGGTTTTCGTTAATTTGGAATGAGGTTGGTCTTTTCAATAATGAAGAATAACAAAGTTTTTTCTTTTTCTGTTCATGCAGAAATTATTAGAAATTTATATCAGATCTGTTCATGCAGGCATGTCATATCTGTCAACGAACAATGATACAGTGTGATGAATAGTTTATGCAGTGTTAATCAAAGCCTAAATTGGAATTTCTGTTTGTGCAGAGGCATTTAATGTTATGATGATTCTGCTTATGCAGATTTCATGTTATAATCACATTAATTTTTTTCTTGTGTACTACATACCAGCTACCATGAGAAATGAGTTCAGGCAGTGTTGTAGAATGCCCCAAAGGAAACAAACTCTTTATGAAGTTGATTTCAAGTATTTTTGTTGTTAAAATTGTTATATCCGTCTACCGGTTGCACCCCTACGTGCAACCCTCAAAAGTCAGACACTTGTGTGACCTAGGGGAAGACGTGGCCATTACCTTTTAAATCGTGTGATGCCATGCACAAGACCGGTGGCAACGCTGAGATTGGAACTCACGCTATTTGGCTTATGAGGCGAGAACTCAACCCGCACACCACCACGGCCAATAAGTTTTGCAATAATTCTGTTTATGCATAGATATCATGTTATAAACCATATCGCTTTTCAGGCAGTGTCATACAATGCCGAAAATGAAACAATCTGTGTAAGCAGTTCATTTCCAGCGTTAAAAGCAACTGTGGGGAAGGAGTTCACACAGTGTTGTGCAATGCCCCAAATGGAACAATCTGTTCATGAACTTGATTTCCAGTGTTATAAGAATTCTGTCTATGCATATATCATGTTATAACCATATAATTTTTTTCCATCTATTACGAGCAACCAAAAGGAAAAAGTTCAGGCATTGCCCCAAATGGAACAATCTGTATATGTAGTGGATTATCCATGTTACATGAATTCTGTTTTTTCTTGTGTAGATACCTATGAGCGACCATGAAGGTTTTCATACAGTGTCGTACATTTCCAACATAGAAATATCAACATAGGTGATTTCTGGTGTTATAAGTATTATGTATTCTGTGTGTGCAGAATTCATGTTATAACCATTGTATAAAGAGTACCAAGATAGTAAGACAATCATATGGAGGGTGCTCGGTAGCAAGGCGGTTAGATGCCAGCCTTCTGAACTTCCGCTTGCATTTGGCCAGGTTCGAATCCTGGAAAACAAGAAAATTTTTCTCAATTTTCATAGTAGTCGATAGGCAATGTAAGTTGTGTAGATGCCAATCTGGACGTCTGATGCTTGCTTGGAGTTCGCGTCGACCACCCGGGGTGGTGCTGTAGGTTTTCCGGGTTTTCCTACAGCTGAAAAGTGAATACGCCAACAAAAATCAGTTAGTCGTCCCGGAGCGCCCCGGCAAATAATAATAATAGCCGCCTTCTACCCGCACAAGCTATGCCTCTGTGAGTGTTTATGAGGGAATATTATTATTATATACCGATTGGATCCGATGGGAGACGACATGTAGATGACGTTAGTACTCTGGTTTCCCAGTCAGTGTTTGATGATATAATGAAACTACCAACTAATAGGTGACGATTTAATTATAATACTGGAAAGGAGAAACAAAATATCTATTCGGAATCTGTTCTTTGGACTAGTGCAAAAAACGGAATAGTTTATAGAAACAAATTATATTTGGTAATGAAATTCGAGATTATTCAATTTGTGAAATATATTGAAATTGCAAAGAACTATTCTGCATTAAGTAGAAACCTTCTACAGTTTTCCGTAGTTCCTATTAATTGAATGATCAATCGACTTACCTGTAAGGAAGAGTGATCCCAATTATATGAACAGTCTCGTCGAAAGATTATAAACACCCAGTAGTGCTAGAGCGCTGCACTGCAACTACGACGTTCGAAGTAAAAAAGTGAACAACTTCTTTCAGTTATCACTTTTTGCTCTTCCCATTTCTTTGACTAGAAATTCCTCACTAGTTGAAAGTATCATCTAGATTGCTAAGGGTTGGGTACAGAGGGAGGGAAGTTTATAATCTTTCGACGAGACTGTTCATATAATTGGGATCACTCTTCCTTACAGGTAAGTCGATTGATCATTCAATTATATTTCACAGTCTCGTCTCAGATTATAAACACCCAGTAGATGTTTAAAGACTATCAAGCAATCTAGCTCAACGAATTTATTTATCAAACATCATACAAAACTCTGAATAATTAAGTAAACACCATATAATGATAAGAATATTGTGACCAATATGTCCAATTTTGGACAATATAGTATTAGGTACATTTTTCCAAATATATACATATATATATTTCATACCTAATATCTACTACAACATGAAATATAATTCATCTATTATATATTTGAATGTTTCAATTGGTCCGCTATTGGTAGGCCCGAACCTCTTAAAACGCTTTTTGCAAATTCTCCTGGATTTGGCAAGATAGGTTTATTATAAAATTTAGTAAATACCCTGGACCTCTCTGTCCACCCTGCAGCTTTCCTGATGGATTCTATATTAGAACCGCCCCGTAAAGCTGCAGATGTGGAAGCATGTCTTGATGAATAAGCAGAATATATACCCGTATCTATACCACATTCAGCTAGAACATTTTTTATCCAGTGACTGATAGTTTGGCAAGAAGCTGCATGTATCGGTTTTTTAATGGTCAGTATGAGATTCTCCTCATTAAGTGGGCGAATATCATCTGTTCTTTTCAAATATTCCAATATTGTAGAGACCAGGCACAGTACTGGTTTTTCACGAAAAAATGGGAATGTGAGTATAGGTTGGGGCTTGTTTTTCCCAGATGTTTTTATTCTTTCTGTGATATATTACCATGGATTCATTGGTATACTTGATGTTGTTAATTTTGATTTTAGAAAGGGTTTGTAACCTCTGACCTGATATCAAGATCATTAATGTTACCATTTTCAATGTTAGCTTTTTCATACAAAGTTCCTCTAGAGGAAAAAACTCTGCCAAATATATGAGTACAGGATATGGATCCCAAGTCGAGTTATATTTTGGTTGAGGAGGGTTTGAATTATAGAGACCTTTCAAAAAACGTTTCATCATGTTTTGATCCTCATCGGGAATTTTGAAGATAAGAGCCAAACTTGATTTGTGTAAATTAATAGTTGAGTAAGATACCTTAGATTCCGAAATTTTTGAAAGAAAATCAATCAATCTACGTAGATTATACTGGTAAGGAGATGCTTTTCTTTCTGTACAGTACTTCCACCATTTTTTGAATACTGTATCGTATAGATTGTGCGTTTTAGCTGATAGTGAACAGAGGATTGCTTCTAATCCTGACTCTGGAAAATTTCTTCGGAGAAAAGAGCTCCTGATAAAATTCCGGCTTCCAGGATAAGTTTTTTGTGAAGAGGGTGAGGTTGGCTGAAAGGAGATAAGACTAGATTGGTTTCAGGTCCAAAACATAGAGATTTGGTACAGAGCAACTTCTGAAAAATAGGGTACCAGGTTTGGCCAGGCCATTTGGGTACAACTAAAATGCCCTTGGCTCTTTCATTGACGATCTTTTTAATGATCTTGTTTATTAAAGTGAACGGTGGAAAAGCATAAAAATAAATATTTTTCCATGACATTAGAAAGGCATCCACCGCTATTGATTCAGGGTCCGGTTTCCAAGAAACATAATTTTCACACTTCGCATTGAGTTGTGTTGCAAAAAGATCAATTTGTGGTTTACCAAAATGTTTACAAATTGTTTCGAAGTGTATTTGCGATATTTCGTATTCTGTTTCCATTTCAAGAGACCGAGATTCCAAATCTGCTTCCCAATTTAGTTTTGTATTTATATAGGATGCGAAGAGAAATATGTTTTTGTTTTCACAATACCTCCATATCTCCTGAGATATATTGTTTAATTCTTGGAATTTTATACCTCCCATTCTATTTATATAGGATATCGCGGTGGTATTGTCAATTCGAATAAGAACCTCACAATTAGAAAGGGTTTTCGTGAAACATTTGAGAGAATTCAACGCAGCCTTCAATTCCAACACATTTATATGTTTTTTTCTCTCTTCATAATCCCAAAAACCTTTGGCCCTTTCATTCCCACAAAAAACCCCCCATGCGGTTTTTGAAGAGTCGGAAATAATTTCAATCCCAAAGATGGCTCTTTGAGACTCATTTGACTATTGAAAACATTCGTTTTCCACCAATCCAGGTCCTTTTTTATAAAATCTGGTATTTTCATTATTTGTTCATAATCGCCCTCACTAACAAGTAGAGCCAAATATTTAGCTCTCTCGAAACTTTTTGTGTGCGCCCAACCATATTTAACTGCAGGACAAGCTGCCACAAGAACACCTATGTATTTTGAAAATTCTCTGATAGATTGGTGAGAGCTTTTGATAAGTTTTTTTTTTGAAAGGAATTCAATGCCCTGTTTCTTCTCTACAGGAAGTGACATGTGGAGATCAATTGTATTGAATATAAATCCAAGGTAACGACATTCTTGACTGGGAGTTAGTTTACTTTTCTCTGTATTTATAATAAAACCTAGAGATTTCAGCAGACTTACTGTTGTTTGTGTATCTTGTGAACAACTTTCATATGAATTTGATATAATGATGATATCATCTAAATAAGCTACACATACAATTCCCAATTTCCTTAGTCGGCATAATATTGGTTTAAGGACCTTGGTAAAAATATATGGGGCGATATTTAAACCGAAAGCTAATGAATTGAAATGATAAAGATCTTCTACAAATTGGAATTTCAAATATTTTTTACTTGTCTCATTCATGGGAATGAGAAAGTAAGCATCCTTCAGATCAATGGTACAAAGGTAGCTATTCTTGTATAGAAGATTTTTTACACTGCGATAGTCCTCTAATTTAAAGTGTGGTGGACTGATGAATTGATTCAGGTTTTTAAGATTTAGTATAAATCGAAATGAACCGTTTGGTTTTTTGGTTAGAAAAAAATTTGATAAAAACTGCCCCTGTTCATGCTGAGAGGGTGAAATTGCACCGATAACGCATAATTCTTTTATAATGTTTGTTACAGCAGTCATTTGACCCTGTTTAATTATATTTGGGGGTGGCAGTTTTTGATATGGCTGAGTTTTAAAAGGAATTTTAAAGCCTGTTATCCACTCTAATATCAGAGGACTATCTGTAATTTTTCTCCAGTTTGTAGAAAAATCACGTAATCGACCAGCGTAGTTTACCTCTAAATTCTCTTGTGTTTGGGTTGTTCCGTTTTCTTTCCCCACGATTGATGGTACCTCTTCTCCTTCCTGTCCCCCTCTCTTTTGCGCCGGTATTTTAGGGGTCGGCGCTTGAAGTTTAAAGAACTCGTCGAAGGTTGGCTGGTTGGCCAATTGTGTTGACTAGATGTGGTGTGGCTGGTTCGGAAACGTTTCAACTTTAAGTCTGCCGATGCTTTCTGAATCTCTTTATTGTTTTTCACATTGGAGGCGAGGTCATCTCCAAATAGCCATTCATCTATTGGTCGATCCATTACAATCTTTCTGATAGATAGATCTAGAGCACCCGAAACACCAAATCGGCGGTGGCATGAAAGTGTATGTTGAACATCCGTCAACAGTTTGGTAGCATTCGCCAAGTGGAAAAGATGTTGGCTAGTTTCCCCAGACGGAGATGTGAAGAAAAGATTCATAGGTATCGCCACAGCACAGATTGCCGCACTCAGTTGCTCCTGTATTTTGGATAGAAAATTATCCTGTTTTCCTAGGAGGTCGCTGAGACAGCCCTGAACTTCCAGATTCAGTTTTGGGGGAATAAGGGCAGGAATATTATGAACGACTGGATATTTATCCATCAATTCATTCCGATCGGCCTTTTCTATACCCTTTCGAAGAAAAGTAGTCCATCTATTTGCTATTTGCTCGTGAACATCTGGACCTAATTTATTCAAGGCCAACGGGTCGGCACCCAAAACCTCGGAAGCTACCGCTGACAATGGTTGTGAGTCATTCTGTTGTGCCGCCTCCAATTCTTGTGGACAATCCATAAGTGATGTATCACTGCTATCCTCTGAATCACTGGAGCTTGAGCTCGAGCCTATAGTGAGAGCACAGGTAATGAATAACTGTTTTTTAATCTCAATGTATCAAATATGAATACATCTAACATTAATTTTTTCAGCACCCGTTATTACATGAAGCAACAATATAAGTAGAAAAGGTAAAGAAGTGGTAGTGAAAACTTGGAAATTTTTGAACGAGTTGGTACATACATGTGTGTGTACTACGCTCGGATTGTGGCCTGAAATATTCCAAGAATGTTTTCGTTATCAAATAACTCATCAAAATTTGATGAAAAAATGAGCACATGAGTGCTTCAGAATTCTAATGCGGCATGGAATATTCCAGCACTGTTTTCGTTGTCAAGAACTGATTACAGACAAATCTTGGCAATGCATGAGCACATGTGTGCTTCAGAATTCCATAAGAGCAGTACATGTGTACTAGCGAATTCTTAAAACGGCATGGAATATTCCAGCCCTGTTTTCGTTGCCAAAAATCGAATCACAGACAAACCTTGACAAAAGGATGAGCACATGTGTGCGTCAGAATTCAATGAGTGTAATACATGTGTACTAACGAATTCTCAATACGGCATTGGAATATTCCAGCACTAACTTGTTTTGCAAGGTTGTTATCGTGAGTACATGTGTACTCAAATACAGTCAAAAATGGCACGAGAGTTTCAGATAATTCAAATAATCCATGTGGTGTGTCCCAAAGGCAAACAATACTTGTTTTTGTTTTTTGTAACTATTTGGGAAACATAAATCAACTCACTTGGCTGGTATGTGCGTAACTCTTCTTGTAATTTTGCAAGTTTTCGTTTCACACGGTCCAAGTTTGCTTTTCCACGTCTTTTTCCCATTGCTAGTTGAAGTATTTATCACGTCTTTTCGTTGCGGTACGACACACTAGAGTGAGGAATTTCTAGTCAAAGAAATGGGAAGAGCAAAAAGTGATAACTGAAAGAAGTTGTTCACTTTTTTACTTCGAACGTCGTAGTTGCAGTGCAGCGCTCTAGCACTACTGGGTGTTTATAATCTGAGACGAGACTGTGAAATATAATTTTCAACTAAACACGCTAGATGGAACTAGTGTTTTGCTACAATACCGGTTCCACAGTCATTGACTAACTATCTTTGACTCTTTAAACAGTGTTATAACTAATCGTTCTTTTTTCTTGGGTACATACGAGCGATCATGTAAAATAATTTCAGGCAGTATCGTTTAATGCCCAACCTCACAAAATCTGTTTGTGCAGATGATTTCCAGTGCAATGAGTATTCTGTTTTTTCAGTTTTTTATCGTAATTTGAGCGATTGATAAGAAGTACAGGCAGTGTCGTGCACAATCCCCCAAATGAACTGTTTAGGCAGTTTCCATAATATAAATTCATATTTTTTGTTTCGAACGAGAAAATACTAAAAAGGGCAAATCTGTTGATTCAATGGAATGGAAGCTAATAATATTGTTAGGAGATTGATAAAATTCCCCTATCTACGCCACTGAATGAATCATAAAAACAGATCGCATAAAAATGATTTGATGCCGCAGGTATTTATTTAATGGAGCGCTTCCAAGAAGAGATTATTTGGGTGGAATTCTGTCGTGAGTAATCTGGAGCGGATTCGCGAAGCATCTGGTTGCACAAATGTACTATAAAAAACTAGATTTCACTGGGATTAAGATTAGGAAGAATTTATGAAGAAGTGATAAACAGTTTTAGAAGAAGTATATTAGTGTTTGGAATATTTAGCTAGTTGTATTGTTGTATAGACCTAAGTGTTTTATTAGTCAGTGAATTAGTTGTATGTTTTTAGTGAAGTTAGAAAATAAAGAGTTTAGTAGTGTGCTCGGCATTATTATTTAGCAAAAACGTAACAATTTTCTCATTAGCTCACTAGGTGATCATCCTAATGTGAGCCTTCCTGTCATTCTAGTAACAAGATTGTAAATTATCCGGCATAATGGGCCTTGCTAGCTGTGATGGTAGTGCTTTCTCTCCTCACCCAAATCGACATAGTTTCAAAGCCATACACTGAATATTCATTCAAAGAAACGATAAATTTTATAATTTTTGGATAAAGACAATTCACGACAAGTCTGGCAGATGATAGGCTTCGCTTTGAATGAAATATCATCGGAAAATCTATTGTATTTCATATAACATCCCATTTGGTAGATATTGAAGGTATTTTCTACTAGATACCCTATTTGATATCTAAGCGCTGAAAATATCAGTTCGGTAAGAATACACACCAACCACCTGGGGTGGAGCTGTTTATTTCCCGGGCTCCCCTACAGCTGAAAGGTGAATAATAATAGCTGTGTTTTTCGAACACATACACAGAAAACTTCAAAACAGACATACTAGTAGACATACAAAGCTAAAGAACATAATACAACAAAATGAACTAACAAATGAGAACGCGACAACGATACAAATAGGACTAGGACACAACAAATTAACGATAACAAACATATACGACGAAACTGGGAAGAACACAAATAGAAGATTCAACAACATAAAAAAAACTCAGCAAAATCAAAGGCGAAAGCATCATAGCAGAGGACATAAACGCAAAAAAACAATGCATGGGCGAAGGAGGGACAGACAATATGGGAGAAGAACTAATGATTGGGCGGTAATACATAGATACATAATACAGAACGACAGAGCAGACAGGGGATAAAGCAGAGTAGACATAACACTGAAAAAGCACATAGTTACAAAAGAATGGACAGTAATACACGGGGGGCTCAAGCGAACATCGGTATAACACATATAAAATAGAACACCAGAAACAGACAAGGCAATACAAATACACTTACGATATAGAAAAGACGGGTTGGGCCAAAATTAAAAAAAACACATCAAATACCTACAGTCCACCAGATTCAATAGCCATCAACACACGCACAGAACGTATACAGAGCGCGTGCAAAAAACATGCGCTCAGGATATTCTAAAAAGGAAAGCTACACGGAGACAAAATTAAATCTGGTGGACTGAAGAGCTGAGAAAACTGGGAAGCGACACAAACAAAAACAGAAAATATTGGCAACAGGGCAAATAAAACGAAAATACATTGACACGAAAAGAACATACAAGATTGCAATCAATGAAACTGACAAAAAGGGAGTCGAAACAAAAATACATAACATAAAACTCGCAAACTGATTCGTAGGGTCTTGCCTACAAAATCTTGAGAAGAAGAAAGAAAGGACAAAACCAAATGACAACCATACAAAATACCGACGGTACATACCTGGACAGAAACAGTGGACGAGACACATACAGAACTGATAAAACAATACTTCCCAGCAGAACGAGTAACGAAAGAATACACACAGACATAGTAGTACGACAAGTAGTGAACACATCGTAAAAATTCACTCCAGCTTACTATCGTTTTTGAGTGCTTAAAAGTCGATCAAAATCAATAAAACTTCGACATAGTACTATTGAAAATACAATCAATCGGTGTTGTGAAAATCAGGAAGATTCTTGTAGGGTAAAGTGCATTTCTGCATAATCAGTCCGTCAACGAATACTTAAGTATAAGACGGTTCATCTATCAGTACCTACATATCAGTATTTTTTCTGTACACCCGGCAAAAACACGGTCAAAATATAGACACGATAAATAAGTCGAACAGCTGTGTCGAATGCATAGAGGAAATTAACCTCTCAGAATCAACGAAAATTATTGAAATGTGCCGATGGAAAATGTTAATGCATAGCGCACGTCGCATGCATGAACCATGATGAGGTACTCGCCAATAGTATGTGGTACTGCAAAAATCCCTAGGGGAGAGATTTGATGCGAGAAATCCGGGAATTACACGATATCAATAAGGAAATCACTGAATCCCTCGACAACTGTCACGAAAAAATCAATGAAAATAACGAACTTATAAAAAGTCAAGATATAAAAATCAAACAGTGTCTAGATAAAACCGAGGAACTTAAAATAACATGTTTTTATCTCCGGAAGAAAAACTCTCAACTAAAGGAACAGTTTAATCAACAGGATCAATTTTCCAGGCTGAATATAGTATTGAAATAAATTGAATCCCAGAAGTTGAAGAAGAAAGTGTTCTGCGAAGCATTTTCTTAGTATTCAAAAATTTGTTTCTCGTCTGAGGAAGGAAGAAATTGTTGCTGCGAAAGAAGCAAGACCTGAATTCTCCCTGCAAGATACGGGCAATAACTGGCGAGGTGTTTCTGATCCGAAGACGAAAACGAGAGTCTTACGAGGGAACGAAGGTTACATTAAAGATATTGTTAAAATTGAGAACCTTTTTGCTAGAATTATATTACATCATCTGTCAGGAATTTGATGTTCACATGGCTTACTAAGAAATTCATAGTAGCTACCAAACTTAAGGTGTAAGATCAACAAGAAACCACGAAAACTGAGAACGATCATGCTCATTTCTCTCCTTGATTTCTAGAAATCAGTGTTAATTCGTGTTAAACACAGTATAAGTTTGTAAATGAAAAAGACATGTCAAATAAATGTTTGTAGTAATCTGCCCATCAAGGCATATCCGAGCTGAAATAAACAAGGTGTTTCATACATATTGGCCCCGTCTATATATAGGACAAACATAAGATGTCTAAAAACCCTGGAGTGTCGACTTATTAGATTTTGTTTAGAATTTGTTGAAGACAAAACAAATCGTGGTCTGTTTCTGTAATCGCATCCAGAGATGGCACCTGGTTCTCGTATCAATATTCCAGGGACATAATGATTGTGATTGCTGTTAATTGAATTTTACAGAATGTCAATAAACTTTTTAAATATCATTCTAAAGTAATAATAGTGTCCATACTCGAAGTGGAAGACCCAATTTTTTTGAAAAAAAATAACACCACACGAATTGTGTTATTTTTCTAAAATCATCTAAATATCGTTTAAAAGTCAAAATAGTTGTGGAAGAATGAAACATGTCGTAGTGCAGTAAAATAAATCATGAATATGAATAATTTGACCATTATTCGTATTTGTGTGGATAAAATCCTGAAAGATGAACACAATAATTCATTTATATCTAGTACAGAAATTGAGTACCACTTAGAATCTGTAACATACCTAAAAACCAATTTGAAACTTACATTTTATGTCTGAATTCTCCATGATCTAATTAACAATACTTTATGGCAAAAAAAGTTTCAAGTAATTCAACTAGGTGCGATTTTTTATACCCTACTGTTTCTTTAAATCTTCCATAAGTTCAAGTTGTGAAAGTCCGTGATAAAGTTAAATAAAAATCATCACTCCTACTGAAAACTATCAATTTTGCATATATCATCAAGCTTGTTAAGATTTTCATCACTAAACCTTTCGTTTTCGTAAAATCTTTTCAGTGTTGTTAGTAGATAATCCAAAAAATATCAATTTTATTTCGAAAAATATAGCACAAAAAATAAAAATCTTCACTATTACATAACATTAACATCTTTCAAATAGTGCAAGAACATTCTAACACACAACTCATCACACACATCTCTTCTGAAAAGTAATTATGAACTCAAAAAAGCGACAAAATAAATACTTAAAGGACTTTTTGAAAAATAATCGGATATAGTTGCGCAGATACTTGCGCATGCTTGGGCTTCTTTTATGTGAAATGTGTTATATTTCAGTAAAATGCATTTCAGCAAAACAAAAATAATAAAATAAGTCGAAAATGTAACGAATAAATCTGCTTGCAGAGAGTGATTCCGTAAATTTGATTGATTATATTGTTTTATTCATTTCATGCTCTTGCTCAATAATTGAAAATGTACCTTAACAACAAAACCGACGGTGGCGGTTCACGCAAGTATCGCTGGATATTTGGAAAACAGACCACGAATTCATTTGATTTCTCATTATCAAGCTAGCGAATGTCCATCGTTTTTGTCTACAGTTTTACAGGTATGAGTCGGCACACCAGGGTTTTTAGGCATCTTAGACAAACAGTTCAAAAATGTACTCTGATACTGATTTCTCTTTTATCAATATCGAATGGATGTCGAGTTGTTGCCCTGGTAATGATGTATATTTCGAAATAAAAAAAAACAAGATAACTCATATCCTTTCACACTTCGGTCTTCTCCGAGTCAATATTTTCTGCTTTGCAACAAAAATAATTTACTTGAACTGATGGTTCATTTGGTAGCCCGTTGAAGAAATAGAGAGTTTTATATCCCGGAACGAAATACGAACAAAGAAATGTATGAGCGCCTTACAAGCTGAGACAATGAGCCATGAAATTGGATAATTTATTTGCTGGGAATTTTTCTAAATAATTTCATTGTGACCTAGTTTTCGGTGTTGAATTCCCAATAGAACCTGTGTATCCTGAAATGAATTGATTTTCAACTTTAGCATTTCTCTAGGACATAAATGAATATAATGTAGGTCTACAGCACAAAACAAGATACATTTGCTATAAGATACATATGTCGGTGACGTTGAGTAAAAATCCTGAAACCCCTCGATTTTTTTTATAATTATATGAGAATAATTTTCTATGTATAACGATGGTTTAGTAAACAACCATAATTCTTATTATAAAAGTGATTTGAATCCCAATTTTGGTCGCATACTATATCACCAGAATATGTGGTATGTTAACGTGTCGAATATGGTATGCCATACTGAACTGGACTGAATATTTTATCTGTTACGATATCTATAGTGAAGTATTGATGTTTTATTTAATTGAGACTTTGGGTAATTTCGGTATAGCGATCTATTTCAGCCATTTGTAATACTGCGTTCGTTATTGGAATTATGCACCGATCTGGTAAGTTCGTCATAGACATTTCGGATACAAATAATCCTGATTTGTTTACTCCGAGAAAATAGACCGACTCTGAAGTATCCTAGTTTTGAAGTGAGGTTAGGTTATTGTTGTGTTCAAACCAAATGATTATTTATGTTCAAAATGGACGGAAATATGGAGAATTTAGCAAGATGTGGCGTTTGCGGCCTAATTAATTACGAGTCAGTTGTGAATGATCACTTCAAAACTCATTTTGAAGACGAGGACAATGAAACTACAGGTAACTTTCAGATAGTTCATGTACAAGTTTATGTGAATTCAAAGAGTCTGTAAGTCCCAGAATTCTTTATTTCAATCTCAATTAAGAACTTGTGTAGCATGTCCATTACTGGGACCGTCGAGGTTAAAAAAAGAGCTGAATATTGTTTTGTTATAGATTTACAAAACACTACAAATCTAAATATATTTTGTCTGACTGACTTTTTAGTAATTTGGAATGTTTCATAACTTTGATACGGTAGGTTATTTTGTTGTTTCATTGTGAAATAAAAATTTAAGTAATACATTTTTGTGCACGCTTATTGTTTGCCTTAAATATATATCACAAAGAGTTTGTCATAATTTTTAAAGGTGAAAATTGACATGTGGGGGAATGGGTGGTATTTTGGCTTTAATACGTATCGGGTAAAGGTGCCAAAGATAATTTCGCACGACGGCGCTCAAGGAACTTGGCGCATCCCTATGAAGGGTATGTGTAGTTAACTTTTACAATTTTAAAGAGTTATGTGGTGAAGATTTATGAAAACTTTTTTCAATTAACTGTTTTCATCTGTGGCCGAGTATATCTATCGCAAATATTAAGCACATTTCTTTAAAACATAGTTCACCATAAATACGCTTCAACTACAATATTTTTCTATTCGAGTTTCTCGAAAATGAAAGTTTAGTATTTTTTATTATGAAATAAATCAATAATCGTGAATGTTATTGCATGATTGGGATACGTGGAAAAGCTGCTAAAATTCAGTCCCGTTAATTCCTTAATGTTTGAAATTTTCGGGGTACATACCTAATGAAAGTACCCGATGTCTTGTAAAATTATATGGATATTTGGATTATGGTTATTGAACCTTATAGAACACTTGAAACCTATTAGTAAGGAGAAAAAAAGTTTTCTATAAATATTACAATTCATTCGATAATTAGACAAATGAAAAGACCGCTTGCTGTGTATAAAGGTTTTGAACTAGTTAACCATATTTCGGGAAAATATTCTGTCGAAAAAAAACTTTCTTTCCCATTTAACAAATGGTTTGAAAATGGTCTTTTATACTTTTATGAGATTATGCCGATAGAGATAATTCACAAAGGGCGGATATGAAATTTACGAGCGGTTAAGAGGGACTAACTGCATAATCTTTACAAGTACCTCGAGTGCGGTGTTTGTGTCATAAATATTCCGAATTTTTAAATTAATTGTTGTATTAACAAGAATAGTTTTATGGATTTTATGGTATTATTCATTGAAGATTTACAGAAAGATACAATATTAAACCTTCTAGCTGCTTTACAAAATAAACTTTTGTAGCAAATGAATTGATTTCATTCTTTGTATGTGGATAGAAAAAACAACAGTTTTGTGAAGTTCATACTATTATTCACTAAAAGAAATTGTCACAAAGGTCAATTTCAGGCGGGGGACGCTTTCTGACAATGATTGAAAGAGTACATATGCGAGATTTGAGAATTTGAATGTTCACAATGTTCGAACAGTTCATTAGATGGTTTTGCAAGGGAGTTTGTTCAATTTCAAAGTTTAGAAAGCAAAGTTTTTGTTATAATCAATACTACAACGAAAGAATTATTCAAAAACTTATTTAGTGATAGTGAGTTTGAACTGAACCAGATGGAAATAAATAGGGGGTTTGGAGATACCAATATTAGTGATAGGAAAATGACTAATGTACTTTGACCCCAACCAATGGAATATTATTGTAGAAGTTGGCACAATTCCATTAGCTGAAATGAGAAATGCTCCTGTAAATCAAGCCCCCATACTACATATGATCGAAGACATGAAGTTTCAATGAATAATGTGGAAGCTGAAGCCGCTATAAATACCATCTGCAAGTATTCCGAAAATGAAAATAAATAGAAAAGCTTCAACAGAATTTGCTGGAATGTATTCAAAAATTAGCAGACACAGGAAATTTGGGAAACTATTTCAGCGATTCATTCTAAACCAACACA
Source organism: Chrysolina americana (assembly GCA_958502065.1). Classification (NCBI taxonomy): domain Eukaryota; kingdom Metazoa; phylum Arthropoda; class Insecta; order Coleoptera; family Chrysomelidae; genus Chrysolina; species Chrysolina americana. The sequence goes on from OY293420.1 coordinate 39,119,807, forward strand.
GGACAAACTCAACATGACCCCAACTGTTGAGATGGATGGGGAAATTGAAAACTTATTATCATTTCCTAGCCGAGTGTAATTGAGTCAAATAACGGATCAAAAAAGAAACAAGAGCATTGAGGAATGAAGATATGGAGATACAAGAGATGCAGCAAAAAACTTCAGAAAAAATAGTGGCTTACACTGCTAAACTAAAAGCAGTGGAAAAAATTCTAATTTGCGAATGCAGGCTATTGAAGAAAGAAAACAGGCGCCGAAGAGAATTCAGGCAGCTGCTAAAATTTGATGGCAAAAAGTGAATTTGAAAGAAACTCACATGTTGAAATTTTGTTAATATTTCCATCATTTTATACCTATTTCTCTATTACTCATTATCATCTATATAGCATTTCAATACCTATGAAAATAGATGTTTCTTTTATTCACGTGGGAAATAGTCAACAATCATTTTTGTTATTGATTAGGAAATTCTGATAAACTACACGACAATGAAACAAGCCGTCAGCCATAAATATATATTTTTTTAATTTTGACTGCTAGCGGGCTATTTTACTAAACTCAAAATCGTTTAATAAAGTGGTATTTCACCACATAAAACTGTCACTTCACTGCATAGTAATGTCACTGCCAATAAAATACAGTTTGAAAATTGTTCATTTGATATTGAAAATAAACAAAACCACGTCAGCTATACTCATTTAGTAAAACTTTGTAGATGAGATGGTTTTGCTCAGAAGTCAGAAAATGAATTCAATTAATGCCTTTTTTTTCAAACAATAATCGGAACAAATTGAATTATTTTCATTTTCACATTTTTGTATAGAATTTACATATTTTCAAACTGTGAGAGGTTGAAGGTCTAAAAAAATTAAAGAATAATATTTTTTTCGCTCAAATCTAGAAAAATATTATCTTCCTATTCGCATTTCCTGTTTCGGGAATATGAGAGAAACCATCGATGTATCATTGTTTTGGTATTTTTTTCATGTTCTCAATTAATAAAAAAATTGAGAGACTTGTGTTAGCTGGGAAAGACACATGAAAACTCTATTGCTATTTCAACTAATTGTGATTTTTTTTCATGTAAAGAATTTACATATTTTCAAACTATGGGAGGTTGAAGGTCTAAAAAAATTAAAAGAATAATAATTTTATTCACTCAAATCTAGAAAAATATTATCTTCCTATTCGCATTCCCTTTGTTTCAGGAATATGAGAGAAACCATTGATCTCTCATTGTTTTGATATTTTTTTCATGTTCTCAATAAATGAAAAATTTGAGAGACTTATGTAAGCTAGGAAAGACACGCGAAAATTCTATTGTTATCTTAATTAATTACGATTTTTTCATTTAATTTTTCATTTAATTTTTTTTTTTAAATATACTCTTTCATTTTTGTAATTTTTTCAATGCTCAATGTTTTGAATTTTGAATATTTTTCAAAATCTTTTTTTTTTCATGATTTTTTATTTCAATGAAATATTCATCCCTTAATGATTCTTTTTTTTCAAATAATAAAAGCATGTAAAAGGGGAATTCATTTTTTTATTACAAAAAACAATTTATCAAACCTTTGTACAAACTGCGCAAACTTTAGGCATTTTAAGTTGGTATAAAGGATTTCGGCAGAAACTACAATTTTCACATGGGAAGTCGTAAACATGGCCACTAACATGCTCCTCAAAATGTGTGGATATGTGGCATCACCTACTATCTCCCCGTAATTGCCGTAGCAGTTCAAACACGTGTAAGAATTACGAGACACCGTCCTTATTATCACCTTCGTTGTCACAGAACAAATCACCGTTGTAGGTTGTCGCCAATGCGTTTCTGAATCGTCTACATCCACGCCCTCGTCAATGTTGCGGTTGTTTGGGTCGGGAGCTACACGCCGAGCAGGTTCATGAACATCTTCAGGAACATCTTCTATAAATTCATCCTCGTAACGATTATCGATATCCATATGTAAAACCATATGTATCAACTGGCAACAAGATAGAGACATTTTTCAAGAACCCTAACACAGATGGAGCACGAAAAAAGAAAAATTTTTCTGAATGAAATGTATTTTATTTCAAATAGGCTTTTATATTATTCAACCGTGGGTGGTGGGTCAATTCAACCCTTCCGAACCGTTAGCCCAAACCGTTAGGTTAGAAATTCTGCTGTTGTAAAAGTCATTTTCTCTTTTTATATGACTATATTTTCAATCTACACAAAGTAAAATCCCATATTGTTCACTTTTTTCATCATAATTTTTACAAGCTCCAAAAAACAATACATACAGGGTGTTAATTAAGTACGTTGACAAACTTCGAAAGGTGATTCTTTGAAATATTTCAAGACGAAAAGTTCATATAAATATATGTCCCAAATGGCTTGGTTTTCGAGGTACAGGGTGATGAAAATACATTTTTTTAAGATTTTTTTAAGTTTACTTCGATATTTTTGACAATAATAAGTTCAAATTAAGCAACCACGATCCATCGTAGTTGCTTACAAAATAATTCCCTTCTCAAAAAATTCACAGTGTCCTCCTTTTTTCATAGTCAAGCCTTGTTCAACTCCTCACAAATTTTTTTTTCGCCACCACTGAGAGATTGTGAGAAAGGAATATTCATTTTTGATTCATTTAGCATCTTTTTGCTCTCCTGATATTTTTCATTCACTTATACGGTTCAGGAGCTATCAAGGCAAACATTTTCCTGTATGGCATAACGTAAAGAAATTTGTGGAACAAATATTGTCACAATACTCGAAGGGTGATTCTTTGAAAGATTTTCAAGACGAAAAGTTCATATAAACATATGTCCCAAACGGCTTGGTTTTCGAGATACAGGGTGATGAAAATACATTTTTCTAAATGCGTTAATTTTTCCAAATATTCTGCCACCATTTTCAACAATTTCCTTGTAATTATTACATGTCAATTGGTTCTCTATCACATATTTTTTTACCCCTTTTGCCCAGTTCACCTCGTTTCCTATCGATTGTACATAGTATGCTTTAGCCACCGTTCCATAAAAGCTAATTTTGGGATCATTGGGAAATTCATTCTTGAAGTTGCCCAAGACTGAAGATGTGATCGGTGTGTTGAATTTATTATCTCTATCATAATTGGAGGTGTCAAATCTACCAATATTCTTTGTTATAAAATCATAGAAATTATCTGTATACACTTTTAAAATGAGAGAATCCGTTTCAGTGTTTAGAAGGGAAGCATTCTCACTGAATTCTCTCTTAATGCAATCATAGTAAAAATCATACATCACAGTCTTGGATAACTCCAGGACACTGAACCCCAAAGACAGTGGTTTATCATAATGCACCCTCACTTTACTCAATTGAATTGTGGTGAAATTTTCGGAAAAAATTGTAACACTTTTGAAATCAGGACGTGCAATGAGAGAACCCCAGCCCCTATGTCTTCTTGTCATTCTCCCAATGTGTGATAAGTCTAACATCGACTCTATTGTCTACGTTTTCCATGGTTCTACCATAAACAGCATTGTTCATCAATTTAAAAAAGTATTTTTTAAACTTATTTTTGGATCTATTTCGCATTTGAGTAATAAGATCGATATATGATTTCATTCAACATGATTATTTGAATCTTAAAATTCTGTGAGTTTGCATTACAATCAATCCATCGTTTATGGCTTGTTTTGAGTTTTCATAGTGCACTAAGTATCTTCGTTTATGGTGCAAATTGGGCATGAATTTTGGAATTTTACGTTTAGAGTATGGAGGAACATTACTTTCCACCAAGAAAGGCAGCTCTGAATGTTTATCATGTAGTTCTTGGGGACAATGTATATCGACTTCAAGAACATATCCATGGGAATCATTATCTGCTACACCCGTTATATCCAAATTCAAAATTTCTTCATGTAATAGCCATAAGAACTCACCAGTTGGTAGAGCTTGAGACATACTATGTTCATACAGATTTGTTGCATCCAAATAAGATATGAAAGATGATGGTGCATTAGGATTAAAATCGGGTAAGAACTTATTATTAGCAATATGTTTCCTTTCACTACATTGACTAATACCTCCACGTATACCTTTTTTGAAAAAGTTTATCATATTGATATCTGTCAGAAGTTCTAATTAATGTTTGTATACTTCAACATTGTATCCCATGATAATCCGTGCGGTGTGATATTGAGCGGAATCCAATCCGTATGCGTCTAAACATATCCGCCTAAAATTTTCAAAAACATCACATAGCAATAATACATCCGACTTTAAATATAAATCAGAATATTTTTCCAAACTCTTACACTTGAATAGTTTCCAAACACGTTTCGCTCTCATATAATCTTCTTCAGATATATGTTCATCATTCGAATTATTGTAAAACAAATTTTTTGACGGTAATGTGGTATCATTCAATTTGTCGAGATCATCTACAAAAACGTATGGAAAAACACCTTTCTGCCTCATCAGTGTGAACTTATCAGCTTCGGGAAAATGTTTCAACATCTCCACACAATGCTCATCACTCAACGCAGCTCCCAACTTCTCCAATGAAGTTGAAATGTACTTAAAGCTATGTATGAATCTCATTTTCAGAAAATGGATTTTTATTTCACCAGTTTTATCCTTATACTGATGTGTGTGAATGTGTTTGGTGAAAGATATATATTTCTCCTTAGTTTGAGCTATAACTTCCAACTTGGGTTTTTTCTCATACAATTGTTTTATAAACATATGACAATCATAACCACTCATATTGTGATAGATTATTGAAATGATAATTGCAATTTTAAAATTCAAATTGCATACAGAATGAGTAGCTGGATATCTTTTTTTACTCGTGAGGTGACAATGGTCCCTAACCTTGACATCCCCATCTGTGAAAGATTTATCACAAATACCACATGAGGTAGCATTGTTGGATTCTCTTTCCTCTTCAGGAGTTCGTTCAGTCATTGGCTTAACAAAACGCAAATGATAATTGTATATATTTCTCAAATCATCTTCGATTCTTTTCGTGAATACTTTTGCTGCATCTGCACCCCTATATGAAACAAATTTGGACAATTTGTCATTATAAGAACATTTTATTAGATAGGCAAATGAGTATACTTCATGTTGGAATGTTCTATTCGTGTAAGAGAATTTTGGCTTCGGTTCACTGGTCTGAATAGGTTTCAATACGGATTCAAAATCTGCGTACACCACAAAAGGTAGCTTCATCTGTCTTTCAAAATTTTCAAATGTAAATTCATTACCATTTTTCCATATTTATTGATTCTGAAATCACATGATGGTGTTGTTGTATAAACATGATTACAATCATTCATCTGATGATGCAATAGTAATCGCTCACCCGAAAAATACATCAAACATCCATCACAAAAATATTTCTTATGTTCGCGATTGGAAAGCTGACTAAAAACTAACCTTGAAAGATCTTTTATCCAACAATGATGACTATTTCCCAGATCATCTGTGATAAGCAGCAAATTGACATGTCTTCTCAGTTTTATCTGAGAGTATCGCAATGGTCCAACAACGTCGTATGTGATCTTGTTCTCCAGTTTGGACTCTGAACCATACACATTCACCGAAATATCTTTCAAATCCTCAAACATTTTAATATCCCGCAATTTGAATGAAAAATATACCCGTTACATTTAAAACATCGGAATAGTGGGGGTATGAGGAAACTTCTGACACTCTACCATTCGCAGGAAACAATGCAGATGTAATAGCCCACGCGAAGCAATGCTGATCTTCATTCTTAACATTAACGACCGCTTTTCTATAACTGATATAATCCGGAAGTTTGATGTATGAAGAACCACCGAGTGGACTGACTATACTTGTTTATATTCACCTCTAGAAACATGATTTTCTCACAAGTCCAACCTGAAAGAAACATAATGTCATTAGACATTTCTCCATTTGGAAAACATTGACTATTACAAACCTGAATCACGTCCCTCAAACTCTGTAGTTTGCTCTATGAGAATATCGCAAAATGAATCGAATAATGCACCTATGTCACTCGAGCCATCAACAATTCTGTTAGGAGAATTAAACGATTCAATATCTGTCACTTCCTGGGTTTGTATGATATATCGACCAAACACCTCCATGTTGACCTAAATGGAATTGTGTATCTTGATGATTTTCTCCAAAAAGGTAACTATTTTACACTTGACATCTCTGAAGAAAAACTCGTAATCGATGTGAACATTGTTGCTACCCACTCGATACGACATTTGAATGCAGTTTTGATCAAGTGTATATTATCCCCCAATTGAACACATGAATTCGTTTTATGTTTGTGTGTTCGATTGTGAGAGTTCACTTGGGAATAAGGAATCGTTATATCACAACATTTCCATACGAAAAGTGGTATTGGTTGCTGCTGTATCGGCTGTGGTGAATCATTGCCAACATTTTCCGATTCTATCTGTTTTGTCGAAGCACCATGTTGGGGGGGCAGGATGCTGCATCACTTGTGGCAAGACATTGCCAACTTTCTCCAATTCCATCCGTTTTGCTGAAGTACCACCCAAACAATTATTTCGTTGATGACGACGTAAATTATCACTACGAGTAAACATTTTGCCACAATTGCAGGAGTACATTTTTTTAACGATTCGTTTTCGATGGCACACTTAAGGAGAGACTGGTGAAGATATGGCATTCACACCTATCTTATATAGCAAATAGAAGGGTGATTTGAGATTGAACACAGAGATCTGTTGTCTCATCAGTGAAAGGGAGGGGGTGACCTCTAGACAAATATCACCCCTATCAACTTTTGTTGGTTAGTGTATTCTTCATGGAAAAAATATGTATGAAACAAAATTTCTAGATAATTCTTTTATTTATTACAAAAATTTGTGATACATTGAATTTTATATCCAAACATATTCGATACAAAATGAAAAAACACATATACATATATATTCCAATTTAATATGAATTACGAACAGAACCATCTAATGCATTATAAGTCAGGAAAGTGTCATGTATAATGAGGGCGTACACCTTGGTATTGTCGAGGACTTTAACTTTTCTAGTTTCAAACTCCACTTTGACGTCAACTGTTGATGATTTGTTTGCATTCGGCTGGTGTGAACAGTCAATAACAAATAACGGATTCTCTCGAAATTGTCCGATATCCATTAACAGCTCGCTCATGTCCTTATCATAGTAACTACTATGTTGAAAGTTTTCATATGCATAATATGCCGGAGAGATAACTTTTTTATCAAAATCTAGGTTCCATCGCTTGTAGGGGTAAACTTCAGAGTTCAGATAAATTATTTCCAGATAAATAGATTTCCGTCAGCATCAACCTCTCCCAATATAAGAATTCTTGAATAAGCGAGCTATTATCAAAATAAATTCCTGTTTTTTAACGTTGTAATCCTCAGCAAAACCCATCAATATTTCAGTGGGAGTTTACCACTGGACACATGACTGTTTTCATCGAGAATATCTTGTGTTGTTTGTGAAAGACCCCAACCAGTTGTAAGAAGGGTATGAAAATGTGATTGCCCGAAGGATATGTTTTTCATTGTGGAAGTTATACCTGGTGTTCGAACCACAGCAGTTTGCTCACCACCCATTTCATAACGAATTTCATCGAAAAGGAGGGCGATGGCGTTGTTTGAGAGATAAAACATTTTGTTTGCTTCTTTTGGTGTAAATATCCCTTCTATGTAAATGTAGCTATCAGCAATGTCGAGTATGACATCCTGATTATTGATTGAAATTCGGATTTCGTCTCAGTTTTTGAATAGTGGTGCTCCATATGGCTTATAAGTATGCTCATGTAAACTAAGAGAATGATCGAGCACTGGTTCATCAAACACATTTAAGTTCTCACTATTTACTTCGAATACCATTGTTATTGATGTCGTATTTTGAGTCCAATAGATTTCAAACAATTGAGATCTCTCACTGACAATCCGTTATGACGTCGTTGCTTAACGTACACTTTCGGAATGGATTTTTTGATAGACGGCACATTCCATTTATTCGATGCAGATGGACCTCGCGAACTGCTCTCATATTCCAGATTTTGTCGTTTGTTGTAGCGAAAACCCATCACATCCGTTATTGCAATTTTTTCAATTCTAATATGACAACTATATTTCCACCAGCTCCAAAATCGATGAGATTATTTTTCTGATCAATTAAGCGTACAGTAATGTTGTCGATGAACTGACGCCCTTCAGGGCTGATTGGTATACTATATTATAATATTGTGCGATTGTATCCGAGCTCAACATCGTGATCGATTGAATGGAGAATGTGATTTTCTTCATTATTTACAAATGAACCAAAGATGACATTGCATTCCGAACGAATGAGTCTTACACTTGCAATATTCACAGGAAAGGTAGATTGGCATGTTTCATTTTTCCTGACCAGACATTTGCCAAATCCCAAGAGGGGGGTATTGAGTTATTATCCCTTAGATCCACATGATATTTTGATTTTAGTATGCATTTGAATATATCATTATTTGCTTGAAGGTGGAATAGATGATTCATTGTGGCAGTATCCAGTGTTTAATCGGGAAATAAGCTTGACGCAAGTTTTTGTTGTATGAAACTAGTTATTTCCTCGACCTCATACGACCCGCATGGTATTTCTATACCACAAAATTTATTTTCATGTTGCTCATCTGCTTCGATCTCGAAACTGATTGTATTGTTATTTTTTGTAACGTTTTGAATGGTCTTACATCCATAGATTCCTATTAATCCCAAACCATAATTACTATTCCTGTCCAATTCAATGGAAGGATAGAAGCTCTGCACTCAGGACACTGTTCCCAACAGCCTGTAGCTCAAACTTTCGCGACATGACTGATGGAGTCTTAACGAATTCGCTTCAATTTATTGTTGTTCAAAACACATCAGTTTGCTGCATTTGGAATTTACGAACTTCACATCACTCTTATTAATACCAACATTACAATCCTTGATGTTACAATATCAACAGAATTTTTTTTAGATATTGGTCCATCATCCACATCGGTGCACTTTGACATCTGTTCCTTTGTCAGAATTATGCTCGTAACAATATTGGTATTTCAAAATATCGATATCGTTCTGAAGATGTTCTGGAAGCTTTTCCCAAACTGATGCGATATCTTGCGCCGCACAAGAAATAATAACTTCATTAGGCATATCATCAAGTTGATCTTGATTCATTGTCCGAAGACTTCGTAAGTTTGAATATTCTTTGAGTGAATGCCCCATTCTCTTAATAACCTCTCTATTCATTTCTGGTGTGATATCCATTTTTTTTATTTTGTTGGTATTCGAGAGAGAAACTTCAAACACAAATGTCCACACACAACTGTATTGAGTTTCTGCTGGCGATCATAATTATACAAAATTTTTCTTGATGTATTCGTGCCAGTTTGCAGGTATTGAATCAACTTCACTGGTGGGGGTAGGTTTCCAAAACTGTCAAAGTATGATGTTTTTTTTTTCCAAATTTTTTGAATGCAACCCAATGTGATCCCCGACCGCTGATCCCATCCAAATTAACGATAGTTGTTTAATTTTTTCGTGGACCTGATGTGGGTAAATTATCACGCATAAAAATCCCTCGAAAGATCGGAATCTTCAATTGTTTAGCATCATTATCAAGTTCAATGTCTGTGAGTGGTTTAAGAGGTACGGCGTCAAATAGTTTTTTGGGGTATATGTTTTCAAAAATGAACCGAGCCCTTTGCGATACGGTTTCAAGAATAAACCACTGCCCTTATTCCCTATAGAACTAGCTTCCATCTTTCTATTGTGATATATTGCATCCCACCTACTTTCAGAATAGGTATCATACGAGGTGTTCGTATTTTTCTCTTCCCACCTTTCTCTTTGAGATATTTGCGAGCAGCTTTCAATGCAATAAGAGTAGCTTCTTCCTATTATTTGCAATGAACTGATCACCACCTGCCTTATGTAATACATCTCGCACTTTTCGATCTATACTATCTCCAAAAGCCACCTTTTTGAATTTTCCTTTCGGATTTGGTTCATTGTTCCTTATTGTCTTCGATTTAGTTCTTTTTTTTCTGAGCAACATCACTACTATACCCCATACCAAAATGTCGTTTTGCCTTCATGATGTTTGTCACTAGTAGAGCGGCTGCTCTTTCACCTATGCCCGCGTTCTTGGATTTAACTCTATCCCAAGCAGCGAATTCCAGTTGCTTATCCGCTGTATGTCTAGCTACAACATCGTTGGGGTTCTCAGAGTATTGAATGTCATGGCTCTTACAAGCTTGATCTAATGAAATAATACCCGAATGACCTCGTGCTAGATGTTTCTTTAAATTGGTTCCCGGCCCGCAATATTGATAACCTCCTGGTAAATGTAATTCAGTTGGTAGTTTATTCATCAACGTATTAACAAATCCACACCCTTCTTTTGTTTGGAGTAATTTTTTACGTCTATCTCATACGACGGTAGATATTTAAATGAGGTATGTTTGACATTTTTCTTCATTAAGAGACAAATCGTCAAACAATGCAATTGTAAAGCATAAAGAAAAGTTCACCGTAGACAATTTGGATGAAAAATTCGAGTGTGGATTGAATGGTCAGAAATCATTTCGACATGGTCCACTACTTTTATCTGTTCGAGGACTCATAATTGGACCATCAAATTGTGGAAGAACGGATGCTATGATGTCTATGTTGATACATCAGCAAGGATTACGTTTTGCTAACGTTTATCTTTATTCGAAGTCATTGAATCAACCGAAATATGAGTATTTACGTAATGTATTAACACCAATAAGGAGATTAGGATTCTTCACATTCAGCAATGATGCAGATATAGTGGAAACCCTCTGATGTCAAACCGAATTCAGTTTTCATTATCGATGATGTGATATGTGAAAAACAGGATATTATCAGATTTTATTTTGTATGGGGCGACATAAAAATGTTGATTGTTTTTATCTTGCACAGATCTATTTACGAGTTCCCAAACAGCTAATTCGTGATAATACCAACTTCATTGTTATATTCAAACAAGATGAGACAAATTTACATCACATATTTCCGATCATGTGTCACCAGTGTTGGGATATATGGATTCTTTGTCATCGATAAAGATAGGAACTACAAGATGGACGACGGTATCGTATGGGATTTGATAGCTTCATATACCCCTGATATCTAAAAAAATGATCAATCATTCATTGAACTTCATCGAGAACACAATCAATCATTTGCTCAATAATGAAAATTTTGAGTGATGAATGTGCAAATGCCAAAATGGATATAAGAGCAGCAGAAGCTGTACGAAAAAAATTCCATAGCATAAAAACAGACGATATAAATAATGCCTAACTCAATGTTCTTTCTTCCGGAACAAATGTTAAACCGCCTGCATCTACCACAGCAACACGAGCTATCCCAACAAGTACACCAATAAGGAAACACTCTTTCAATTCGAGTGACTCTTCATTTTCTGATATTGAAAATGAAACCATGAATGATAAAAGCAATGATTAAATGGTAGCAACTTCCACCCTATTCGAAACACCTACATCACTAGTGAGTTCTTCAGAATTGAAAACCTCTGATGACAACAAACAGAATATAGTGATGGAATTGGCAAAACATTTGGAAAATCTGAAGAATGCCAATAGTGCATATGATACGAAATATGGAATACGAGTGGATCCTGCAAGTCATTCTTTGAAAATGGGGCGTGTTCAAGTACACTTTAGTGATGGATATATATCTTTTTGGGATGGCGTGGTGCAAAAATATCAGTTCGCTGGTAGTGCGGACGTATATAATTTGATATTTCTCAAGGATCCCAAGGTTGTTGAAGACTCGAGAGTTTGTCGTACAAATATTGAGATATTAACTTTGACAAGAGCCATATATAAAAAGAATCAAGTTAAAAATGGTATAGAGCTCAAAAAGTCTTGTAAATATCAGAAAATTATTAAACCCTTACTGAAGTCGACAGCTGATCTTAGTAAACGTTTGAATATGAGTGGTAAAGGGCTCAATGTCAAAAATTTGCAGAAAGTGTTCACAACGAAGCCAAAGAACTATGTATATTGGAATAAACCTTCTGAATTAGTGAGTCGATCAGGGTTGTTGATTGGATCGAAATCGAGTGGACATAATGCCCAACAAAATGAAATTATTTCTTTGTTAGAGGAATTACGTGAGGAAGGTATAATATACTGACACGTTTATACAAAATGATAATTTCATCACTACATCATCTGGGAAATATTATTCAGAGCATAAAACATCAATAATGGTTAGTGATGCTGATCGTCAAGTTGTTTACGAGTTACACAAAGCCGCTAGACGTGATTTCCAAAGAAGATCAACCGTTGGAGATTTATGGCAAATTTATCTCTCAGAACTTCTACCATATGCCAAAAGTAATAAAGGTAATCGATACATTCTGGTAGTGACAGATTGCTATTTGAAATATTTATGGACAAAACCTGTGAAAAAAAAAACTGGACTAGCTGTTGAGGTTATTATAATGGAAGTAAACGTTTTTACCGGTAGTTTTGTATTTTATTTAAACGAAACGATCTCCTTCTTAGTATTTATTCAACTACTATTACAAACTGACAGATAATGCATGACACCAAATCATACTTTGAAACATAGGTTTTGTTGAGTGACAGTCATAAGAAAGTTGCACAACATTAATCAAATAAAAGTACTAGATTTCCCATTGTATTTCAACACCCCCTCAATGGCAAATTCAGTGATAAATTAACTAAAGATTCTAGCGTTTAACATAGTTAACTATTTCATTTCAGATCAATAATTGTACAAAATCTTTGTAGAGCCACTTTTCCCAAAGGTTTCGTAAACATATCGGCTATTCGATTATCAGTGCTCAAATAATCAATGGAGATAACCTTTGTTGAAAGAATACAGGGATACCCTTATCTCTAAGCGTTTCCACAAAGTGGAAAATAAAGGTAAATCTGTCAGAAAACAACTACTTCCCTGGCTAATACCACGACGGACATTGAACTACAACTGACAGATATTTGTGCAACGTTCTTCAAAGAAGACCCAATTGCAAGTGCTTGTCTCGTAATTAAACAGAAAATTATCCTTTATTTGGCTGGGAATGACCACCTGCAGACATGCATGTTTCGAGGTTCATTGCCTCTCATTAGTGACAGGGTAGGTCGGACAACATTATAATTGTCCTGTCCCTGCCAAATGAATAATAATGAACTGTTTAACTAATATTTCCCCACGGATAACACCACGATCTACAACCAAGTTGATCGAAGCGCCATCCGCACGGAACAAGACAAAACACTCCCAAGCAGCACAGTCTCCGGGAAGAGAAATCTGTAAACATTTGAACTAGTTCGAATATATTGTGCCAGAGAGGTATCAACAATGTTGAAAGAGTACAGGGGTACCCTTCTCTCTAAGCGTTTTCACAAAGTGGAAAATAAAGGCAAACATCTGTCAGAAAACAACTACTTCCCTGGCTATTACCACGACGGACATTGAACTACAACTGACAGATATTTGTGCAACGTTCTTCAAAGAAGACCCAATTGCAAGTGCTTGTCTCGAAATTAAACAGAAAATTAACCTTCCTTTTGCTGGGAATGACCACCTGCAGACATGCATGTTTCGAGGTTTATTGCCTCTCATCAATGACAGGGTAGGTCGGACAACATTATAATTGTCCTGTCCCTGCCAAATGAATAATAATCAACTGTTTAACTAATATTTCCCCACGGATAACACCACGATCTACAACCAAGTTGATCGAAGCGCCATCCGCACGGAACAAGACAAAACACTCCCAAGCAGCACAGTCTCCGGGAAGAGAAATCTGTAAACATTCGAACTAGTTCGAATATATTGTGCCAGAGAGGTATCAACAATGTTGAAAGAATACAGGGGTACCCTTCTCTCTAAGCGTTTCCACAAAGTGGGAAATAAAGGCAAACATCTGTCAGAAAACAACTACTTCCCTGGCAAATACCACGACGGACATTGAACTACAACTGACAGATATTTGTGCAACGTTCTTCAAAGAAGACCCAATTGCAAGTGCTTGTCTTGTAATGAAAAATTATCCTTTATTTGGCTGGGAATGACCACCTGCAGACATGCATGTTTCGAGGTTTATTGCCTCTCATCAGTGACAGGGTAGGTCGGACAACATTATAATTGTCCTGTCCCTGCCAAATAAATAATAATCAACTGTTTAACTAATATTTCCCCACGGATAACACCACGATCTACAACCAAGTTGATCGAAGCGCCATCTGCACGGAACAAGACAAAATACTCCCAAGCAGCACAGTCTCCGGGAAGAGAAATCTGTAAACATTCGAACCAGTTCGAATATATTGTGCCAGAGAGGTATCAACAATGTTGAAAGAATACAGGGGTACCCTTCTCTCTAAGCGTTTCCACAAAGTGGGAAATGAAGGCAAACATCTGTCAGAAAACAACTACTTCCCTGGCTAATACCACGACGGACATTGAACTACAACTGACAGATATTTGTGCAACGTTCTTCTAAGAAGACCCAATTGCAAGTGCTTGTCTCGTAATGAAAAATTATCCTTCATTTGGCTGGGAATGACCACCTGCAGACATGCATGTTTCGAGGTTTATTGCCTCTCATCAGTGACAGGGTAGATCGGACAACATTATAATTGTCCTGTCCCTGCCAAATAAATGATAATCAACTGTTTAACTAATATTTCCCCACGTATAACACCATGATCTACAACCAAGTTGATCGAAGCGCAATCCGCACGGAACAAGAGATAACCTTATCTTTTATTTTTCTCGTATAAAATGAACCTTGATGTCAACATGTTTCAACTTTTTATGATATTCAGAATTTTTACAAACTTTGATGGCAGATTGGTTATATTCATAGATTTTAACACAAATGTAATCATTTTGATATTTCACATCATATAATAAATTTCTATTCCAAAATGCTTCACTAGCAGCTAAGCTCAAAGATTCTGTTGACGAGGGAGCAACTGTTGATTGCTTACTTGAAGCCCATGAAACCGTACAACCAAAAACTTGAAATAATTCTACTGTTGATTTTCTATCAACGCCATCACCTGCCCAATCAAAATCGGCGTATCCCAATATACAATTTTCATAATTAGAGGTTTCAAAAACTAAGCTTAAATCAATAGTCCCCTGTATATACCGTAAAACTCTTTTAAGAGCTTGCCAGAGCACTTGGCTTGCACATGACTGGTATCTAATAAGAATACTAACAGCGATACATAAATCAGATCTTGAACATAGCATTGCATACATAATTAACCAATTAGCATTCTGCACCGGCTTTCTTTGAAACCTTTCGGCAATGAGATATAAAGATAATCTTCTAGTTCTCCATTTAAAAAGGCACTGCATACATCTTATTGATAAATACATATTTTTGATTCATTAAATAATGCTAAAAATATCCTTACTGATGGCAATTTAGCCACTGGGCTATAAATATCTGTGATAGACACACCTGTTTGCTGAAAGCCCCGTACTACTAACCTGGCTTTTTAAATAACATCATTTCCAGTTTCATTATTTTTCTTTCTGAAAACCCACTTACATTCTATAGGCTTTACTTTGATTTCAGTTTCATTCACTTTCATCCATGTTTCATTTTCTACTAGAGCAAGTATTTCAGCCTTAATCGCTTCTTTCCATTTCACGGATTCTTCACTCGATATGGCTTCTTCATAAGTTGCTGGTTCACCATTACTAATCGACAGAAAATTCGTTTCGTAATCCTCAAATTTGGTTGGCCTTTTTATTGTTCGTCTCAAATTATATCTATTATCTTCTGTTTCATTATAACGAAAAATCCATCCTTTCGAGTATTCATTGTGTACTATTTCTTCAGCTAGCTCATTTTTCTCATTTTCGTTTTCACATATACTTTCTTGCACGACTTGCGTAGGTGCCTCTAGCAAGGAGCTTTGATATTCCTTCGGAATATTTTCATTAGCCTGCTTGTCAGGAATGAAAATTACATCTCTCATACATTCAACCTTATTTGTTTCAGGAAACCATATTCCATAACCTTTAACGTTTTCACTATATCCTAAGAAAATTCCTTCTCTGTTCTTTTTATCCCATTTTAATCTTCTTTCTTTAGGTTTCTGAACAGAAACTCTATTTCCAAAACTTTTGAATTCTTCCATATTAACAATTTTTTTTTGTGCCAAAGTTCAAACGGTGATTCACCTTTTATATAACTTTTTCCAGTCTTATTCGAAATATATGCAGCTGTGTGTATGGCTTCTGCCACTGAAATTTTTCAAATCTTTGAATCATTATGCGTGCAGCCTCGACAAGTGTCCTAATTTCCCTTTCAGCCCTTCAAATTTGTTGAGGAGTGTATACAACTGATCTATGGTGGATTATTCCATGTTTCTCAAACAAGGCTTTTATATCCTGGTTTATAAACTCCAAACCATTATCAGTTCTGAAAATTTTCAGTTTTTTATCAGTTTCTCTCTCAGCTATCAAAATAACAATGTGGGCCTCTACTTCCGATTTCCTTTTCATAAAGTAGACATAACGAAAAGATGAGTAGTCATCTTTTATTACTGAAAAATATCGGGCTCCTCCAAGAGATGAGGTTTCCATTGGCCCGCAAACATCTGCATGCACTAAGTGCAGTAGTTCGTCTGCCCTGGATTCACTGTTTGAAAATGGTTTTCTCGTTTGCTTCCCAGCAAAACATTATTCACATATGAAGTTTTTTGAGTCTTCTATGTATTTTATATTTTTTCTTTTTACAGATGTTTTGGCGGACCAACTTGTTATGCCACACAGTTAGGTTTTCAACTTTTTCTACTAGATAGCAGTCGAAAACATCTGATCCCGACTCACATTCTACGGGATTACTCTGATTAGAAACAGTACACACGGTAGAATGTTCCACATTACGACCCATAGTTTAATTCATTCAGTAAATTTCATTTTATAGAATTTATTTTGTCTTACAGCGATAGCTCTTACTGTGCCCTGTTTATCCAGTATTTCACACTGATTTTGATTGGATACCATCGAATATCCCTTATCTAGAGCACATCCAAGTGAGAAAATATTAAATTTCAGTTTTGGTACATACAGTACATTTGACAATACTGTTTTTATGAATTCTTGACCATTGCATGAGTTTAGAGTAACGGTTCCCACACCCTTAACTTCCATCACCGATTTTAACTTTTGTGTTGTGGTCTTTTCCAGTTAGATTTTTGAATAGTGTCTTATTCCAGCACATGTGTTCACTGGCACCGGAGCCTAAGAACCAATCGTTTGAAAACGCTTCATTTACAGATCCAATAAAGGCATTTACTTTTGGCGACTTGTCTCTGCTGTTTTCTTTTTATTTTCCTTCTTTTTCTTGAACCAGCATTCAGAAACTATATATATATATATATATATATATATATATATATATATATATATATATATATATATATATATATATATATATATATATATATATATATATATATATATATAATATTGTTTTTAATGTACGAATAACTCTCCCAGTCATAGCTGCCTTCATGGTACTAAATGTCGAGTAATGTTTTATTTTATATTGCTTCATCAATGTCGAGAAATCTTTATCGAAAAACTCTTTCCCTCGATCACTTTTTATATGGATTGGAGAATAAAGGGCCTCTTTCATTATAATTTTCATAGCATTAGTTATCGCTAGTGTTGAAATACAGTGGGAAATCCAGTACTTTTATTCGATTAATCTTGTACAACTTTTTTATGACTGTCACTTAACAGAACCTATGTTTCATGGTATGATTTGGTGTCATGCATCATCTGTCAGTTTGTAGTAGTAGTTGAATTAATGCTAAAAAGGTGTTCATTTCGTTCAAATAAAATACAAAACTACCGGTAAAAACGTATACCTCCATTATAATGCCCTCAACAGGTTATGGGCCCAGGCCATAATACGTTAGTTTTAGAAAAATTATTGTGAGAACTCGAAGCGGTTATCTTCAATTGGCGCTGTTTTTTTAATCACATAAAAAATGCAGATGCAACCATTTCAAGGTCCAGTTCCTCAATTCCAGTAAAATGGTGAAAATTGGATTATTTGGAAGTTCCAGACTTCGGTGATCTTGAACGGGCGAGGATTGTTTAGCATTGTAACAGGAGATACTCCAAAACCAACTAATTCAGGAAGCAGAAAAGTGGGAGAGAAACGATGCAAAAGCCCAGGAATTGATATTTACCAGAATGGAACCAGGATCTCTCACATATACTCTATGCACAACATCAAAAGATATGTGGTCTAAACTAAAATCAGTCTATGACATAGAATCTTTTGTCAGTGTTCACCTGCTTCAGAAAAAATTCTTTTCACTAGAATGTATCTATCTTCATTTCTCAAATTGAAGAAATCAGAAATAAGTTGAAACAGGCAGGCGAAGAAATATCGGATAAAATGGTTATAACAAAAGTTCTCATGTCACTGCCAGAAAGATATAGGCATTTTAGATCTGCTTGGGAGAGACAAACATTAGAAGAGTTAACTTCAAGACTCTTAGTAGAAAAGGAACGGTCAAAATCATCAGAGGAGACTACTGCTTTAGTTGGTGCAAACAATACAAAAGGAGATCAACCCAAAGCTCAAGGGGGTGGCAAGAAGTGCTACAGCTGCCAGAAAATTGGACATTTATCGAAAGAATGTTTTAGGAGAAAGCAATTTTTATTTTGCAAGAAAAAGGGCCATGTAGTTTCTGAATGCTGGTTCAAGAAAAAGAAGGAAAATAAAAAGCAAACAGCAGAGACAAGTCGCCAGAAGTAAATGCCTTTATTGGATCTGTAAATGAAGCGTTTTCAAACGATTGGTTCTTAGGCTCCGGTGCCAGTGAACACATGTGCTGGAATGAGACACTATTCGAAAATCTAACTGAAAAAGACCACAACACAAAAGTTAAAATCGGTGATGGAAGTTAAGGGTGTGGGAACCGTTACTCTAAACTCATGCAATGGTCAAGAATTCATAAAAACAGTATTGTCAAATGTACTGTATGTACCAAAACTGAAATTTAATATTTTCTCACTTGGATGTGCTCTAGATAAGGGATATTCGATGGTATCCAATCAAAATCAGTGTGAAATACTGGATAAACAGGGAATAGTAAGAGCTATCGCTGTAAGACAAAATAAATTCTATAAAATGAAATTTACTGAATGAATTAAACTATGGGTCGTAATGTGGAACATTCTACCGTGTGTACTGTTTCTAATCAGAGTAATCCCGTAGAATGTGAGTCGGGATCAGATGTTTTCGACTGCTATCTAGTAGAAAAAGTTGAAAACCTAACTGTGTGGCATAACAAGTTGGTCCGCCAAAACATCTGTAAAAAGAAAAAATATAAAATACATAGAAGTCTCAAAAAACTTCATATGTGAATAATGTTTTGCTGGGAAGCAAACGAGAAAACCATTTTCAAACAGTGAATCCAGGGCAGACGAACTACTGCACTTAGTGCATGCAGATGTTTGCGGGCCAATGGAAACCTCATCTCTTGGAAGAGTCCGATATTTTTCAGTAATAAAAGATGACTACTCATCTTTTCGCTATGTCTACTTTATGAAAAGGAAATCGGAAGTAGACGCCCACATTGTTATTTTGATAGCTGAGAGAGAAACTGATAAAAAACTGAAAATTTTCAGAACTGATAATGGTTTGGAGTTTATAAACCAGGATATAAAAGCCTTGTTTGAGAAACATGGAATAATCCACCATAGATCAGTTGTATACACTCCTCAACAAATTTGAAGGGCTGAAAGGGAAATTAGGACACTTGTCAAGGCTGCACGCATAATGATTCAAAGATTTGAAAAATTTCAGTGGCAGAAGCCATACACACAGCTGCATATATGAAGCAATATAAAATAAAACATTACTCGACATTTAGTACCATGAAGGCAGCTATGACTGGGAGAGTTATTCGTACATTAAAAACAATATTATATATAGATGTCACAAGTTACTATTCATTTATACTCTCTTTGCCTTATGGTACTCATTCAGAGTGCATTCGTTTCAACTTCGAGAGACCTCATAAAGCCGTGCTGATGAGTTGGTAACAACGAAACAGCGCTGTCCACGGATCGTGAGCTCTCGGAATTGAAACGAATAAAATAAATAAATAAAATACTCCCTCGAGAGCATATCCCTGTTTCATATATATATATATATATATATATATATATATATATATATATATATATATAGAGAGAGGTAGTCTCTTGACTGGACTAGTTGAAAAAAACCAATTTATCTAAGAATATTCTCAGTGAAAATATCCCTTGGGGTTGCAGTCAGAAAAAGTGGCCTGGTAAAGAACAACTCTTTGTTAAATTGTCGAGCTTTCGAAAATATTTATTTTCATTTTCAAGACATCTGAAAATATTAATCGTGTGAAAAAAAACAGAACACTCTTAATATGATGTAAAACAACTTACTAACGTGAGATTAATTTTGTAAAAACAGCAGAGGAACTTCTTGGTCATTCCTTATGTATGTAAGGTTATGTCACAACACAAAACGAGATGAAACAACAATAATAAAACTATGTCATGTACATGAACACAATTAAAAAACATTATGATTTTATGAGTTATGAAAGAAAACTTTTAGTTAAAATTTGGAAAAATGTTAATCATTTTAAAACTCGCCTTTGAGACCGCACGTGGTTCAAGGGACGCACAAGGGCGGTAAAAATATGTCAAGAAAAAGAAGAAGAGAGTATTGACAGATTTCAACGTCAAACACGTCAAATGTCAACAGTCAACCTTGTATGTTCCATGAAACACGCTTCAGCTCTGTGCTGAGGTATGCCCTCTATGGGGGATTGTAAGAACTATTATTAAAGTTATTTGAATTTGCAACATTATTTTTGTGGAAAGAAAGAATATAATTATAAATTATACTAAGATTGGCTATATCAGACCGCTTATTCATACTATTAGGTTCTTTACTAACGTAAACCATCTCTAGAAAATTTCTCTTGGAGTAATTTTCTTCAATTGCTAAAATTGTGGGTTCATTGAAATTAATATTGTGAAAAGTTGAATTGCTGTGTTCTGCAAGTGCACAGCTGGGTTTTTTTAATTTGCAGTCACTCTTATGTGAAGCAATACGTCCGGAGAGATTTCTACCTGTCTGTCCAATATATATTTTGTCACAATTGACACAAGATAATTGATAAATTACATTAGTTTGTTCAAATTTAGAAAGAGGAGTTTTGGTTTTTGAGTATAAAAAATTTACAGTTTTGAGATTTTTCTTCGCTATGCGAATTTCTGGAGATTTAAAAATATTGGTGAGTTTGGGTGTTAATTCCTGTATATAAGGAAGGCTCCTATATTTACATAAGATTCTTTGCTGTGATTGTGTTTGATTATTCAAAGTGTTAACGTTAATTTCAATGATATTATTAAAGTTATTATTATTTATGGTAGAAGTATTAAAAAGAAATTTATTAATCATGTATTTAGGATAAGAATTGTCCAAGAGGATCCTTCCCAACTCCTTCAAACACTCCTGTCGATGAACAGGATGTGACAGACCTGTCACTCTGTTTTTCAGTGCGACAATCAGATTTTGCTTCATGCTCTTATGATGATAAGAGTGGAAATTCAGGAAACGATTTGAACAAATCGGCTTCCTGTACCACTTTGTACGTAGAACGTTATGATTGTCTCTACAAACTCTCATATCGAGGAACGGGATACTATGATTCTCCTCTACCTCTGAAGTGAATTGTAGATTAATGTCATAACTATTGAAATAATAGAGCGTTTCTTCCACTCTTTCTGATGGAACAGAGAGTATCAGATCATCAACATACCTCTTCACAAAAGGAACGTCATAGGGAATCAGAGATAGAACGTCCTGCACAAGTTCATCTAATACAAAATTTACAAGAATAGGAGAGATCTTTGAACCCATGGGGGTTCCAAAGATTTGTTTATAATACGAATTGTTAAAAAGGAGAAAATTTGAATCGAAAATGAACTCAAGGATATCAATGAACGCACTCCAAGTTAGAGTACACACATTTTTTATCCCATCCCATTTTCTGGATAGAATTGATCTGACTACTTCAAAAGGTAAATTAGTAAACAGCGAGACAACATCAAAACTCACCACTATATAATTCTCTGGAAGTTGAAAATTGTTTATGAAATTGCTAAATGTAAAGGAGTCTTTAATATAAAAATCATTTTCTGTATTATAAGCCTTAGTTAATATATTGGTCAGAAAAGTAGCTAAATTTCCATTGGGGGCATTAACTGACGAAACAATGGGTCTCATTGTTAATGTTGGTTTATGAATTTTAGGAAGAGCGTAAAAACGTGGAGCTGTAGAGTTGTAAAGTTTAAGACTTTTTGAAGTTTGTGAATCGATTAAACCATCAATCTCAAGTCTCGAAACCAGTTTGTTGGCGTTCTGCTGAATCGTAGAAGTGGGATTTTTTGAAATTTTAAGATAATACTTTTGATCATCAAGCAAATGTTGACTTTTTTCTAAGTAATCCTGCCTGTACATTATTACAGTTACATTTCCTTTGTCACTCCTAACAATGTAAAGATCAGGATTGTCCTTAAGAAATTTTTTACTTTGAATGAAAATTTTTTGAAGAAAAGAAGATTTTGAAGAATTTTTGTGCAAAAAATTAGTAATTATATTAGTGCACTGAGATCTTTGAAGGTCTTGTGCTTGTTTTGGAAAAAGAGAGATTATGGATTCTATGTCTGCCAATAAAGAAGGAATGTTAAGTTCTTGGCTGGTAGGGCAAATACTAAACTTGGGTCCTAGAGCCAAAAGACGTTTAACTTCTAATGGAATTTCAATCTCAGTGAGATTTTTAATCCATTTTTCTTGAAATTTAATAGAAGTGAAAGCTTCAATTTTTAAGTTATTTAATTTATGTTTATGTTTGTTGAGGATATTATGGAAAATTACGTTATAAGAGATTTTTTGCCTTCTGTTGAATTCAGCCAGAACGTCAGGAGGAATTTGGCCCCGAAGCTTGGTCTTGATAGTAACCAACTCATTTTTGAGACGGTTTAAGTCACTAAAGGTAGCTTGAATTTCTAAGTTTAAAATAGTTTTTCTCAACCTGTTGTTAAATCCTTGTATTTTCCTTCCCAGTGGTCCTCTTCTGTGGTGCAGAAGTGTGTTCACATTACAAACTCCGTTAGTAATGTGATTCGGAAACAGGTCCAAGTTCCTGCATCTGGTTAGGAAAACTTTCTTGTTAGAAGCTGCTGCTATTTTGGTGTTAGTATTGGCCCATTGTTTCAGTAAGGTTACGTTAGTAAGTCCGTACTGATGTTGGATGTTGTCGTAAAACCCCATATCTGTAAGTTATCGAGAGAGGTAGTCTCTTGACTGGACTAGTTGAAAAAAACCAATTTATCTAAGAATATTCTCAGTGAAAATATCCCTTGGGGTTGCAGTCAGAAAAAGTGGCCTGGTAAAGAACAACTCTTTGTTAAATTGTCGAGCTTTCGAAAATATTTATTTTCATTTTCAAGACATCTGAAAATATTAATCGTGTGAAACACATCATATTAAGAGTGTTCTGTTTTTTTTTTTTTTTTTTTTTTTCACACGATTAATATTTTCAGATGTCTTGAAAATGAAAATAAATATTTTCGAAAGCTCGACAATTTAACAAAGAGTTGTTCTTTACCAGGCCACTTTTTCTGACTGCAACCCCAAGGGATATTTTCACTGAGAATATTCTTAGATAAATTGGTTTTTTTCAACTAGTCCAGTCAAGAGACTACCTCTCTCGATAACTTACAGATATGGGGTTTTACGACAACATGCAACATCAGTACGGACTTACTAACGTAACCTTACTGAAACAATGGGCCAATACTAACACCAAAATAGCAGCAGCTTCTAACAAGAAAGTTTTCCTAACCAGATGCAGGAACTTGGACCTGTTTCCGAATCACATTACTAACGGAGTTTGTAATGTGAACACACTTCTGCACCACAGAAGAGGACCACTGGGAAGGAAAATACAAGGATTTAACAACAGGTTGAGAAAAACTATTTTAAACTTAGAAATTCAAGCTACCTTTAGTGACTTAAACCGTCTCAAAAATGAGTTGGTTACTATCAAGACCAAGCTTCGGGGCCAAATTCCTCCTGACGTTCTGGCTGAATTCAACAGAAGGCAAAAAATCTCTTATAACGTAATTTTCCATAATATCCTCAACAAACATAAACATAAATTAAATAACTTAAAAATTGAAGCTTTCACTTCTATTAAATTTCAAGAAAAATGGATTAAAAATCTCACTGAGATTGAAATTCCATTAGAAGTTAAACGTCTTTTGGCTCTAGGACCCAAGTTTAGTATTTGCCCTACCAGCCAAGAACTTAACATTCCTTCTTTATTGGCAGACATAGAATCCATAATCTCTCTTTTTCCAAAACAAGCACAAGACCTTCAAAGATCTCAGTGCACTAATATAATTACTAATTTTTTGCACAAAAATTCTTCAAAATCTTCTTTTCTTCAAAAAATTTTCATTCAAAGTAAAAAATTTCTTAAGGACAATCCTGATCTTTACATTGTTAGGAGTGACAAAGGAAATGTAACTGTAATAATGTACAGGCAGGATTACTTAGAAAAAAGTCAACATTTGCTTGATGATCAAAAGTATTATCTTAAAATTTCAAAAAATCCCACTTCTACGATTCAGCAGAACGCCAACAAACTGGTTTCGAGACTTGAGATTGATGGTTTAATCGATTCACAAACTTCAAAAAGTCTTAAACTTTACAACTCTACAGCTCCACGTTTTTACGCTCTTCCTAAAATTCATAAACCAACATTAACAATGAGACCCATTGTTTCGTCAGTTAATGCCCCCAATGGAAATTTAGCTACTTTTCTGACCAATATATTAACTAAGGCTTATAATACAGAAAATGATTTTTATATTAAAGACTCCTTTACATTTAGCAATTTCATAAACAATTTTCAACTTCCAGAGAATTATATAGTGGTGAGTTTTGATGTTGTCTCGCTGTTTACTAATTTACCTTTTGAAGTAGTCAGATCAATTCTATCCAGAAAATGGGATGGGATAAAAAATGTGTGTACTCTAACTTGGAGTGCGTTCATTGATATCCTTGAGTTCATTTTCGATTCAAATTTTCTCCTTTTTAACAATTCGTATTATAAACAAATCTTTGGAACCCCCATGGGTTCAAAGATCTCTCCTATTCTTGTAAATTTTGTATTAGATGAACTTGTGCAGGACGTTCTATCTCTGATTCCCTATGACGTTCCTTTTGTGAAGAGGTATGTTGATGATCTGATACTCTCTGTTCCATCAGAAAGAGTGGAAGAAACGCTCTATTATTTCAATAGTTATGACATTAATCTACAATTCACTTCAGAGGTAGAGGAGAATCATAGTATCCCGTTCCTCGATATGAGAGTTTGTAGAGACAATCATAACGTTCTACGTACAAAGTGGTACAGGAAGCCGATTTGTTCAAATCGTTTCCTGAATTTCCACTCTTATCATCATAAGAGCATGAAGCAAAATCTGATTGTCGCACTGAAAAACAGAGTGACAGGTCTGTCACATCCTGTTCATCGACAAGGAAGGATCCTCTTGGACAATTCTTATCCTAAATACATGATTAATAAATTTCTTTTTAATACTTCTACCATAAATAATAATAACTTTAATAATATCATTGAAATTAACGTTAACACTTTGAATAATCAAACACAATCACAGCAAAGAATCTTATGTAAATATAGGAGCCTTCCTTATATACAGGAATTAACACCCAAACTCACCAATATTTTTAAATCTCCAGAAATTCGCATAGCGAAGAAAAATCTCAAAACTGTAAATTTTTTATACTCAAAAACCAAAACTCCTCTTTCTAAATTTGAACAAACTAATGTAATTTATCAATTATCTTGTGTCAATTGTGACAAAATATATATTGGACAGACAGGTAGAAATCTCTCCGGACGTATTGCTTCACATAAGAGTGACTGCAAATTAAAAAAACCCAGCTGTGCACTTGCAGAACACAGCATTTCAACTTTTCACAATATTAATTTCAATGAACCCACAATTTTAGCAATTGAAGAAAATTACTCCAAGAGAAATTTTCTAGAGATGGTTTACGTTAGTAAAGAACCTAATAGTATGAATAAGCGGTCTGATATAGCCAATCTTAGTATAATTTATAATTATATTCTTTCTTTCCACAAAAATAATGTTGCAAATTCAAATAACTTTAATAATAGTTCTTACAATCCCCCATAGAGGGCATACCTCAGCACAGAGCTGAAGCGTGTTTCATGGAACATACAAGGTTGACTGTTGACATTTGACGTGTTTGACGTTGAAATCTGTCAATACTCTCTTCTTCTTTTTCTTGACATATTTTTACCGCCCTTGTGCGTCCCTTGAACCACGTGCGGTCTCAAAGGCGAGTTTTAAAATGATTAACATTTTTCCAAATTTTAACTAAAAGTTTTCTTTCATAACTCATAAAATCATAATGTTTTTTAATTGTGTTCATGTACATGACATAGTTTTATTATTGTTGTTTCATCTCGTTTTGTGTTGTGACATAACCTTACATACATAAGGAATGACCAAGAAGTTCCTCTGCTGTTTTTACAAAATTAATCTCACGTTAGTAAGTTGTTTTACATCATATTAAGAGTGTTCTGTTTTTTTTCACACGATTAATATTTTCAGATGTCTTGAAAATGAAAATAAATATTTTCGAAAGCTCGACAATTTAACAAAGAGTTGTTCTTTACCAGGCCACTTTTTCTGACTGCAACCCCAAGGGATATTTTCACTGAGAATATTCTTAGATAAATTGGTTTTTTTATATATATATATATATATATATATATATATATATATATATATATATATATATATATATATATATATATATATATATATATATATATATATATATATATATATATATATATATATATATGTTCAGATAGGTTTCCGCAGTCAGATATTTGCATACTAAAAGTTCGGGTTGAAACGCGTCTAGAATTTGTTGAAATTCGACGTTTCGGCTCCGATTTTGGGGCCATTTTCAAGAACTGAAATAGAAAGAAAATTAATGAAAGGTTAAAACGTGATTCTACGCTGCGGCAGTAGGCAGATTGAGACCTCAGCGTAGAATTACGTTTTAACCTTTCATTAATTTTCTTTCTATTTCAGTTCTTAAAAATGGCTCCAAAATCGAAGCCGAAACGTCGAATTTCAACAAATTCTAGACGCGGTTCAACCCGAACTTTTAGTTTTCATATATATATATATATATATATATATATATATATATATATATATATATATATATATATATATATATATATATATATATGATTGAATACTCTCGTGACTGTGAAAATATATCTTGGAAAATATTTGGGTAGCAGTCAGTTGACCAGTAAAAGTTATTTAATCTTCGTTTTTAAGCCGAGCTTTCGAAAATCTTTATTCTCTTTATCAAGACTATAACTAGAATATAATGTATATGAGTATATATGTTAATTCAACAGTTAAGTAATACTTACTAACGTGAAATTGAAAGAAATTTACATCAATGATAAACATAAAGAATATTGAAAACTTCAAAAATACAGACAGAGACAGGAAGATAATGACAGAAAGATGAATGGTATATATAGGATGAGAAAAACATAAAAAATTGTAAAGATGAATAGAATTACAAAAATAATATATTCAAGGAGGACGACTGTTGGAAAATATCTGTTTATTTCTGTGTAAAATGTATGTATATATAGAGCTCAATTCTTTTATGTCAGTTCTTTTGTTGACTGTATTGGTTGCGTAATTGATGTGAACCATTTCCAAAAAGAGTCTTTTCCGTAAATTACTTTCTACATCAAGAACTTTCGCATTCACATAATCAATCCGATGGTCTTTATCAATGGTATGTTCAGATAATGCACAAGATCTTATATTTCTCCTTGAATCACTCTTATGTGAGGTAATGCGATGTTTTAGCATTCTTTTTGATTGGCCAATATATACTTGATCACAGTCTTTGCATGGAATTTCATAGATAATATTAGATTTGAACATGGTAGGTACTGGAGTTTTCAATTTAGAATGTAAATTCGAGATAGTAGTGACATTTGTTTTTGCAAATTTTATTTTTTCATTTCTGAGAACATTGATTAATTTTGGAGTCAAGTCATGGACATGTGGTAAGCTCTTATAATAGGTCATGTTATTGGTATCGTGGGTTCTTGTGTCCTGAATATGAGAGGTAATGTTTTGTGAAGGTGTACTGAAAAGAATTTTGTTTACTAAAGAATATGGATACGAATTCTCAAGTAAAATGACTTTGAGTTCATTCAAACATTCAAGTCGAAAAGAAGGGTGAGTCAGTTTCTCAACCCTACTTTTCTGATTGTTGATCATATTGATTTTAATTTTGGTGGTATGATAAGAGTGATAATTTATTAAACGATTACTATTAATAGATTTTCTATACCATTTAGTTCTTATTTTATTATCGTCCATTCTGATCAACATCATATCTAGAAAAGGTACTGAATTATTAATCTCCTCCTCCACTGTGAATTGAATATTTTCATCATATCCATTGAACACAGAAAGAACTTCTTGAATTTTTTGTTTTGGAACAGCAAGAATTAGGTCATCAACATATCTTTTAGTGAAGGGAAATTCAAAATCAAAATTTCCAATACATTGATCTAAAAGATCATCTAAAACATAGCTGGATAATATTGGAGATATGCTAGAGCCCATTGGAGTACCAAAAATCTGTTTATAGAACTTGCCCTCAAATACCAAATACGATGAATCAAAAATGAATTCAATCACACTAATGAATGACTTTTCATCAAAAAGACAATGATTAGAAATGACACTCCATGTACTCTCAATACTCTTTTTTATTAATTCCAATGGCAAATTTGTGAAAAGAGATTTAACGTCCAAACTTATGATTACGTAATTATCTGGTAAAGACATGTCATTTATGAACTCACTGAATTTGAATGAATCCTCTACGTGATATGGATTATTATTGTCATAAGCATTGGTCAAAATCTCAGTCATATATTTAGCGAGTTTACTGTTTGGTGAATCTATGGAAGAAGTAATCGGTCTCATGGATAAAATAGGCTTATGAATTTTTGGAAGAGTATAAAATCTTGGTGCTATCGAGTTGCTAATTGTGAGAGTTTTTGCGATAGTTTCATTTATCATTTTTTTATTTTTGAGTTGCGAAATTATTTTATTAGCTTTCTGTTGAAATGTAGATGTTGGATCTCTTTTCAGTGCTTTGTAATATTTTTGGTCATCCAGTAATATTTGACTCTTTTCCTTATATTCATTATTGTACATAACAACTGTAACATTACCTTTATCACTATTAACCAAACAAATTTCTGGATGTTCTTTAAGGAAAGATTTACATTTTTCAAAAACTCTAGTAAGTTGTCCTTTTGTTCCTTTGTTTTTATGTAAATAATTGGTGATTATATTAGTGAACTGTGCTCTATATACATTTTTCTTTTCGTCATTAAAATCATAAATAATGTCCTCTAAACTAGCCAAAAGAGAATCTAACCTGATATCTTTAGAAGTAGGGCAAATACTGAATTTAGGGCCAAGGGATAAAAATTGTTGAATTTCTAGAGGAATTTGGACATTAGTCAAGTTTTTGAACCACTTTTTTTGAAATTTGATTCTATTCATCTCATTCAACTTTAGTTCTTGAAATTTGCTGATGTTGCGGTTTTTTATTTCATAGAATTTTCTATTATACTTAATATTCAACCTACGCTCAAATTCTCTGAGAATATTTTGAGGAAAAGTATGGTCTAAATAGACTTTCAATTCTGTTAGTTCTCTTGAAAAATGCGAAATGTCACAATTTGTTATACTGATTTCTAGATTCAAAATTTTCATTCTCAGCTTGAAATTGAAGCTCTGAATTCGATTTTTTGAGAAATTTTTGACTTCATATAAAATACAAAAATTTATATAACAATAGAATATACCGCACAATAGGTATGAAGCCAATTGATGTGAAGCATGACACAAAATTACAACACAACAACCAGAATGAGAAGAAAGTGGAGTTGATAAAACCAAGCTATCAAATTAATGATATAGTTCGTATTAGTAAATACAAAATTTAATTTGATAAAGTTTTTACAGAAAACTTCACCACAGAACCCTTTGAAATTGTAAAAGTTAACGACACATACCCTCCAACTTATATTCTTGAAGATATGGATGAAAATCCCATACAAGGTTGCTTTTATGAAGCCGAGCTGCAGAAAACACAAAATCCTGATGTATATCTTGTTGAAAAGATATCGAAGAAGAGAGGAGATCAGGTTTATGTAAAATGGTTGGGATTCCCAAGCAGTCGGAATTCCTGGATTGGGAAAAAATTGTAGAGTTTAGTGAGGATGTTAATACTATGGAGATCAATATATGAATATATTTTTGAAGAAATCGTTTTATTCAACGAATATCGAGTGACTCAATTTTAGCAGTTTTTCCACATATCACAATCATACAATAACATACAAGAATAATAATTTATTTCATAATAAAAACACTAAACTTCGATTTTTTGAGAAATTTTTGACTTCATATAAAATACAAAAATTTATTTGAAAAAAAAAATATTGAATATATTTGCCATGCAGTGCCGTAGTACAAACATTTTTTTCTTCCAGCTGATTATTAAACCAAGATCTGGATATTTCTCTCGGTATTTCTGGATCTTGTTGTCATTCCAGTTATCATCCACCGCCGTAGTTCTACAGAGTGTCTACTCCTTCTCCTCTGCTCGTTGGCAGTGCGAACAGTCATCTGGGCATGGTATTCGCGATAGGGCTTCTGTATTCTTATGGCTGGTCCCCGCTCGATGCTGGATCACAAAATCAAATTCTTGGAGCCTCTCGATTCAACGTGCCACTTGACCCTCGGGATTCTTGAACTGTAGGAGCCATTTGAGAGCTGCATGGTCAGTTGTTCTCAGTAGAAATCTTCGTCTATACACGTACTTGTAGAAGTGCTCTACTCCATCAACCACGGCCAACAGCTCCCGCCTGGTGACACACTAATTGCGCTCCGGTTCACTCAAGAATTTCCCGTCCAGAAGGAGGTAGCTCAGAATTGGTGCGTTGATCAATACTTCTTTCAGCATCCTGAATGAGTCTTGGCATTTCTTTGACCACTGGAACTCTGTTTATCCTTCCGTGAGCCTGGTCAGTGGTTTAGCGATGTTAGCAAATCCCAGCACGTATCGGCGGTAGTAGTTGCACAGGCCAAGAAAACTTCGAAGCTGGTGCACGTCTTTTGGAATGGGCCATTCCTTGAAAGCTTTGATCTTCTGCTCATCTACTGCTACTTCTTTTCCATAGACAACTTGGCCGCGGTATCTTACTTCCTTCTGGAACAAAAGGCATTTCTTGGGGCTCAATTTCAATCTGGAGGTTCGTAGTTGCTGGAATACTTCCTCCAAGTTTTTCACGTGGTCGTTGAATGATTTACTGACCACAATAATGTCGTCGAAATACACCAGACACGTCTTCCATGAGAGCCCCTTCAGAACTGTCTCCATCAATCTTTCAAATGTGGTTGGAGCGTTGCAGAGCCCGAATGGCATAACTGTAAACTGCCATAAACCTGAACCGACGGTGAAGGCTCTCTTTTCCAAGAACTGTTGGATGACTCGATGACTCCGTCTTTCTCCATTTCACTGACTATGTTGTCAGCCTCTTCTTTTTTGGCGAGAGGAAGTCTTCTGGCTAATTGACGAATTAGTCTGGCATTTCCAGAATCAATTTAATGCTGAACCACCTTTGTTCTACCGCCTCTGCCTACTCCGGTATCGAAGATGTCCTGATACTTCCTGAGAAGTTTTCTCAGTTTGGTCTTTTGTGCTGGCCTCATGTCCTTGGACGAGATAGTAACCAACTTCTTCAATTCTGCTGGTATGTTACTGGCTTGACTAACAGTGCCACGTACAATCCTAATCACAGAGGTAATTGATGAGCATTGCCCCAAAATTGTTTCCTTCTTCAAGGTCACCGGGTAATAATTGACATTCATTACCCTTACTGGCACATATTTATCAGCACGCAACAAAGTTTTTTTCTAGCGCAATTCCACGTCCAATTTTCTCATCATGGAGCGTGTGCTCAAACATCACCACGTTTCCATTGCTCGCACCCCCCTCCAGGCGGGCCTCCAGTATAGTTTCAGCCCTTTCCGGTACTCTCACATCTTCAGCCAGCAGAACACGAATCATTTCTTTACTTTTCCCATGAAGTACCAGCTCTTCTCCGTAGGACACCGTCTTTAAAATTTAGCTCGAAACCTCTGGAATTCATGATGTCCATCCAATTATCACATCGTCCTCGATGTCTGCTACTAGATTCCGGTGTTCCACTTTAGTTCTGCCTAAAGTTAGCTCAATTGGAAGTTCACCATACACATTTGCCGGCTCTCCTGTTGCTGTGCGTAGCTTCCAATTCGATGATTCTATTCTTGCCGGTGTTTTGGCAAATGTAGGCCCAAGAATCGTCTTAGTCGCACCCGTATCTAGGAGCATAGTGCGAGGCTCGTTGTTAATGAGATCGTCTACGAAGACCCCTTTGCCTTGTCGTTGAAGGACAGCGATATATGCATTAATAACTGGGGCATGTTGGATACGAGCTGACGTCTGCTCCTTCTTGACCTTCATCGTTGGTGTCAATTTTTTCAATGTTGCACATTTGCTACGCACGTGCCCAAGTTTTCTACAATTCCGGCATCGTCGATATAAGCGGACTCCTGTGGATCATCCTCAATCATCCGGACTCTACTCTGGCTTTTGCAGGATTGCTTTGCTGCATCGAATTCCAGAGCGCGTGCCAATACATCTACGAGATGTGCGGAGCGAGCTAGTGTTAGGGCTTGCCGGGTTTCTTGGTCACGAAATCCATCCAAAAATGTCTCAACCGCTAGTCGCTCCATAACATTTTCCGGCGTGGCTGGATATGCAAGGTGAACCAAGTGTCTGCTTCAAATTCTTGCAAGGATTCGCTTGATTTCTGGCATCGGTTCTTCAGCTGTAAGTGATATACGTGTTCAAGGTGGGCTTGGCCTTAGCGAAGTTCCAGATGTTTCATTAGCTGTTCATAGTCATCCTGCTGTTGGGCGGTGAGGGTCTGTAAAATGTTTGTTGCTTCACCACGCAATGCCAGTGTCAATACTATAACTTTTTCCTCAGCATTCCATCCGTTATCTTTGGCAGCAGCTTCAAATTGTCGGCGGTAGTTTGCCCATGGAGTATTTCCGTCGAATTGAAGTGGTTTCAATGCGAGCTTCCTGATTCCGCACTGACCATGAAATCTTTCATGTTACTTTGGACTTCATCTAAGTCTAAACTCGAGTCCAGCATTGAATTGTTGTTGATCGTTTCTCTGGTGTGTGCAGTATCAATTTGCTTTTTCTCGATTCCACCTTTTATTTCATCATTGAGCGTTTCCTTGATTTTTTTCATTTCTTACTCCATTTCATCTTTGTCTTGGTCACTTATTGTTTCTTTCAATTTCTTAATTTCTGTCTCGACAGTTCCAATTCTTTCTTCCAACCGATTCGCCACACCGCAAACTTCTTCTTTCAAGCTTTTTGAATTTCCTAAAAGCTCCTAGCTCAGACCATTTGAAATTTCCAGAAGCTCTTCTCTCAAATTCTTCGAGTTTTCCAGAACCTTTACTTCTAGATTTTTTTAAATTTTCCAAAAACTTGGAGATCATCTTTCAGACAATTCGAATTTTCTAATAGCTCTTCTTTCAAGCAAACAGAATTTTGTAACGGTTTTCCTTCCAGACTTTCTTTTTTCAGATACTTAGTAGTTTCTTCGAGTTTATTCATAATCGAACTAAAGTCGAATCCAGAAACTTCGAATAAGAACGTTTTTCGGTGTCTTCTCCTTCTCCAATCAGTCCATCTGCAAGTCTTCTTTGGAGTACAGCCTTCTTTTCAGTTGTTTCTAACTAACGCTCCTCAAATTCTTGCTTCAATTCACTAACTCTAAGGTCAACTAGGTGAACTCTCCTTGGAAACATTTTGTCTTTTATTGTCTTTAACCGAGATATCAGTCTATTATTTATTTCACAAATAAGTTTTCAGTTTGTTTTCCGCGACGCGCAAAACTGTCCACTTCGCAAACACTGAAATGTTGAACAGGTCACTAGTCTATTAGGCACTATAAATGTCTTTCAGTTTTTCAACGCGGCGAACACTTTAACACTCATTTATTTTAAACATCCAACCTATGACACCAAATGTATTAAAAATGTACAAAACTAATTTTGCTAATTTATTTTAAACATTACTTGAACAATTATTCAACTGAAACATTGACTTCACTATTTTATTTCTACTGTGGCTCTCTATCTGCGAACTCTCGAACTGTATTTATAACTCTCTACGACTATCCATCCGCCGTCTTCCATTGAGCGCCTTATATACCCGCAAGCAGATTCTATTTACAGTTCTCGATCAATCGGGATTATACGTCGATCCAGTCAGATAGCTTTCAGAAGCGGATGGAAGCGATCGATCTTATTCGAGCCTGTTCTTGGAGATGAGTCATACTTGTTGATCCGTTAGCCAGCACAAGTTGTTTGCTTTTAGGGTGCATAACTAATTAGGTGATCAGGGCCGGTCTCGAAATCATTACAATATTTTCGTTGATTTTCGAAATTTTCTTTTATAGGATGAATTTATTTCAACTCAAAATGATTCCATCATATTTTACACAAAAAATTACGTTAGAAAAAAAAGTTAATGTGATTTTTTATCGTAAAAGCAAAATTATTCCGTTGAAAAAGAAATACATCCGATAAAAAAGTGTTTGTGCTTTTATTGTTGATGTCATAACTAAACAGTAGGCTACTCCAGCTGCGTGACCATTGTGTCATCCACTTGAGCATAAAGTGTCTATTCAAAATTCTTATACAATCACACAGAATTCGTATAGTGGAGGAGGTAGTAACGATTTTTGGTACTAATTTTTTCAGTCAGCAAACATGGATAGAATTTTTCTGTAAGTAATTCATATCAAATTTATAAACATTCACGAGGGGGGGAGGTTCCGACAGATAGAGTGATGAAAATGGTTCTAGTAGTAAGAGGTATATCCAAGTTAATTAAAAAAAAGAGCTAATCTGATGTTAGTATTTATTATATGTCTGGCAGGTAAAAGAACTTGTATCCGCAAATTTTCAGATATTTCAGATTTTCACCATAGGAGGGTTGAGTTTGGAAAACAAAGAAATAAATATTCGAAAACAGCAGAAATTACTGAAATAAGCAATAAACATATATTTTTTTATAATATAATTAAGAAATGTCATTAACCATTAGTGGAGGTCTCAGGCCGGTTTTCGGACTCCTCAAATTATGAGGCCCAGAACCGGCGATGATATATGCGAACCTTTGATTACTGGACCTCCTCAAATTATGAGGCACAGAACCGGCGATGATATATTAAAGTAGTGGGGCGGATGGAGATACTGAATTTTGATCTACAGAAAACAACGTAACGTGTGGCATTGAGGAACCTTGTGTAAATGAGTTATTAGACTTTTGAATTACCGTCGATATTGTACGACTTTAGTAGAGGGTATTGCATACATGTTAACTGAAGCATCACTCAAAAATGGTAACAATGGTGATCTATTCGAAGCTGATGAAAACAATGATTATGATGATTCTGCTGAACTTGTTAAAAATCAAAGAAAAAATAATTCAGTTGTAATCGATATTCGTTAAATGACACAATTTCTTGAAAAAAAAATATTTGTACTACGCCACTGCATGGCAAATATATTCAATATTTTTTTTTTCAAATAAATTTTTGACTTCATATAAAATACAAAAATTTGAGAAGAATTTGAGAGAAGATCTTTTGGAAATTTCAAATGGTCTGAGCTAGGAGCTTTTAGAAAATTCAAAAAGCTTGAAAGAAGAAGTTTGCGGTGTGGCGAATCGGTTGGAAGAAAGAATTGGAACTGTCGAGACAGAAATGAAGAAATTGAAAGAAACAATAATTGACCAAGACAAAGATGAAATGGAGTAAGAAATGAAAGAAATCAAGGAAACGCTCAATGATGAAATAAAAGGCGGAATCGAGATAGAAATCGGCAGTATAAAGGAAACAGTAAGCAAGTTAAAAAAGCAAATTGATACTGCACACACCAGAGAAACGATCAACAACAATTCAATGCTGGACTCGAGTTTAGACTTAGATGAAGTCCAAAGTAACATGAAAGATTTCAAGGTCAGTGCGGAATCAGGAAAGCTCGCATTGAAACCGCCTCAATTCGACGGAAATAAATACTCCATGGGCAAACTACCGCCGACAATTTGAAGCTGCTGCCAAAGATAACGGATGGAATGCTGAGGAAAAGTTATAGTATTGACACTGGCATTGCGTGGTGAAGCAACAAACATTTTACAGACCCTCACCGCCCAACAGCAGGATTACTATGAACAGCTAATGAAACATCTGGAACTTCGCTAAGGCCAAGCCCACCTTGAACACGTATATCACTTACAGCTGAAGAACCGATGCCAGAAATCAAGCGAATCCTTGCAAGAATTTGAAGCAGACACTTGGTTCACCTTGCATATCCAGCCACGCCGGAAAATGTTATGGAGCGACTAGCGGTTGAGACATTTTTGGATGGATTTCGTGACCAAGAAACCCGGCAAGCCCTAACACTAGCTCGCTCCGCACATCTCGTAGATGTATTGGCACGCGCTCTGGAATTCGATGCAGCAAAGCAATCCTGCAAAAGCCAGAGTAGAGTCCGGATGATTGAGGATGATCCACAGGAGTCCGCTTATATCGACGATGCCGGAATTGTAGAAAACTTGGGCACGTGCGTAGCAAATGTGCAACATTGAAAAAATTGACACCAACGATGAAGGTTAAGAAGGAGCAGACGTCAGCTCGTATCCAACATGCCCCAGTTATTAATGCATATATCGCTGTCCTTCAACGACAAGGCAAAGGGGTCTTCGTAGACGATCTCATTAACAACGAGCCTCGCACTATGCTCCTAGATACGGGTGCGACTAAGACGATTCTTGGGCCTACATTTGCCAAAACACCGGCAAGAATAGAATCATCGAATTGGAAGCTACGCACAGCAACAGGAGAGCCGGCAAATGTGTATGGTGAACTTCCAATTGAGCTAACTTTAGGCAGAACTAAAGTGGAACACCGGAATCTAGTAGCAGACATCGAGGACGATGTGATAATTGGATGGACATCATGAATTCCAGAGGTTTCGAGCTAAATTTTAAAGACGGTGTCCTACGGAGAAGAGCTGGTACTTCATGGGAAAAGTAAAGAAATGATTCGTGTTCTGCTGGCTGAAGATGTGAGAGTACCGGAAAGGGCTGAAACTATACTGGAGGCCCGCCTGGAGGGGGGTGCGAGCAATGAAAACGTGGTGATGTTTGAGCACACGCTCCATGATGAGAAAATTGGACGTGGAATTGCGCTAGAAAAAAACTTTGTTGCGTGCTGATAAATATGTGCCAGTAAGGGTAATGAATGTCAATTATTACCCGGTGACCTTGAAGAAGGAAACAATTTTGGGGCAATGCTCGTCAATTACCTCTGTGATTAGGATTGTACGTGGCACTGTTAGTCAAGCCAGTAACATACCAGCAGAATTGAAGAAGTTGGTTACTATCTCGTCCAAGGACATGAGGCCAGCACAAAAGACCAAACTGGGAAAACTTCTCAGGAAGTATCAGGACATCTTCGATACCGGAGTAGGCAGAGGCGGTAGAACAAAGGTGGTTCAGCATTAAATTGATTCTGGAAATGCCCGACTAATCCGTCAATTAGCCAGAAGACTTCCTCTCGCCAAAAAAGAAGAGGCTGACAACATAGTCAGTGAAATGGAGAAAGACGGAGTCATCGAGTCATCCAACAGTTCTTGGAAAAGAGAGCCTTCACAGTCGGTTCAGGTTTATGGCAGTTTACAGTTATGCCATTCGGGCTCTGCAACGCTCCAACCACATTTGAAAGATTGATGGAGACAGTTCTGAAGGGGCTCTCATGGAAGACGTGTCTGGTGTATTTCGACGACATTATTGTGGTCAGTAAGTCATTCAACGACCACGTGAAAAACTTGGAGGAAGTATTCCAGCAACTAAGAACCTCCAGATTGAAATTGAGCCCCAAGAAATGCCTTTTGTTCCAGAAGGAAGTAAGATACCGCGGCCAAGTTGTCTATGGAAAAGAAGTAGCAGCAGATGAGCAGAAGATCAAAGCTTTCAAGGAATGGCCCATTCCAAAAGACGTACACCAGCTTCGAAGTTTTCTTGGCCTGTGCAACTACTACCACCGATACGTGCTGGGATTTGCTAACATCGCTAAACCACTGATCAGGCTCACGGAAGGATAAACAGAGTTCCAGTGGTCAGAGAAATGCCATGACTCATTCAGGATGCTGAAAGGAGTATTGATCAACGCACCAATTCTGAGCTACCTCCTTCTGGACGGGAAATTCTTTCTGGACACGGACGCAAGCAATGTGGGACTTGGACCTGTCCTGTCACAGATCCAGGAAAGACAGGAAACAATCATCGGTTATTTCAGTAAGGCCTTGAGTAAACCGGAGCGCAATTAGTGTGTCACCAGGCGGGAGCTGTTGGCCGTGGTTGATGGAGTAGAGCACTTCTACAAGTACGTGTATAGACGAAGATTTCTACTGAGAACAACTGACCATGCAGCTCTCAAATGGCTCCTACAGTTCAAGAATCCCGAGGGTCAAGTGGCACGTTGAATCGAGAGGCTCCAAGAAATTGATTTTGTGATCGAGCATCGAGCGGGGACCAGCCATAAGAATACAGAAGCCCTATCGCGAAGACCATGCCCAGATGACTGTTCGCACTGCCAACGAGCAGAGGAGAAGGAGTAGACACTCTGTAGAACTACGGCGGTGGATGATATCTGGAATGACAACAAGATCCAGAAATACCGAGAGAAATATCCAGATCTTGGTTT
Source organism: Chrysolina americana (assembly GCA_958502065.1). NCBI lineage: Eukaryota > Metazoa > Arthropoda > Insecta > Coleoptera > Chrysomelidae > Chrysolina > Chrysolina americana. The sequence continues at coordinate 39,159,003 of OY293420.1, forward strand.
AATAATCAGCTGGAAGAAGAGTAATCGAAGACCGTCGTGGCAGAAAATAGCCAATTGTTATCCATTTTTAAATCTTACTGGGCCCAATGGAACTCCCTCGCCCTGGAAAATGGAGTCCTGAAGCGAGTATTGGAGTCGGGGGACAGCGGGAAAGAAAGGCGTCAATAGTAGTTCCCAGGAGCAGAAGACAGGAAGTGCTTCGAGAAATCCATGATGGAGTCACCAGAGGACATTTGGGAGTGACGAAAACTCTTCAGAAAGTGAAGCAACGGTTTTACTGGGCCAATTGTCAAGCCGACGTCAAGGACTGGTGCAGGAAATGTGTTGTATGCACTGCCAGTAATGGGCCCCGAACAAGACTCAAGGACCCGATGCGCCAGTACAATGTGGGCAGCCCATTTGAAAGGATCGCCATTAACATCGCTGGCCCGTTTCCCCAATCTGATCATGGGAATAAGTACATCTTTGTGGCGATGGACTACTTCAGCAAGTGGACCGAAGCCTATGCCCTGCCCAACCAAGAAGCCATCACCATTGCCGATGTATTAGTAAAGGAGTGGAATCGTCGATTTGGCGTTCCGTTGGAGCTGCATTCGGATCAAGGAAGAAATTTCGACTCAAACCTCTTCCAGGAGATGTGGCAGATGCCGATCATTCGGAAGACGAGAACCACAGCTCTACATCCGCAGTCAGATGGAATGGTGGAAATGCCCGACTAATCCGTCAATTAGCCAGAAGACTTCCTCTCGCCAAAAAAGAAGAGGCTGACAACATAGTCAGTGAAATGGAGAAAGACGGAGTCATCGAGTCATCCAACAGTTCTTGGAAAAGAGAGCCTTCACAGTCGGTTCAGGTTTATGGCAGTTTACAGTTATGCCATTCGGGCTCTGCAACGCTCCAACCACATTTGAAAGATTGATGGAGACAGTTCTGAAGGGGCTCTCATGGAAGACGTGTCTGGTGTATTTCGACGACATTATTGTGGTCAGTAAGTCATTCAACGACCACGTGAAAAACTTGGAGGAAGTATTCCAGCAACTAAGAACCTCCAGATTGAAATTGAGCCCCAAGAAATGCCTTTTGTTCCAGAAGGAAGTAAGATACCGCGGCCAAGTTGTCTATGGAAAAGAAGTAGCAGCAGATGAGCAGAAGATCAAAGCTTTCAAGGAATGGCCCATTCCAAAAGACGTACACCAGCTTCGAAGTTTTCTTGGCCTGTGCAACTACTACCACCGATACGTGCTGGGATTTGCTAACATCGCTAAACCACTGATCAGGCTCACGGAAGGATAAACAGAGTTCCAGTGGTCAGAGAAATGCCATGACTCATTCAGGATGCTGAAAGGAGTATTGATCAACGCACCAATTCTCAAAACTCTTCAGAAAGTGAAGCAACGGTTTTACTGGGCCAATTGTCAAGCCGACGTCAAGGACTGGTGCAGGAAATGTGTTGTATGCACTGCCAGTAATGGGCCCCGAACAAGACTCAAGGACCCGATGCGCCAGTACAATGTGGGCAGCCCATTTGAAAGGATCGCCATTAACATCGCTGGCCCGTTTCCCCAATCTGATCATGGGAATAAGTACATCTTTGTGGCGATGGACTACTTCAGCAAGTGGACCGAAGCCTATGCCCTGCCCAACCAAGAAGCCATCACCATTGCCGATGTATTAGTAAAGGAGTGGAATCGTCGATTTGGCGTTCCGTTGGAGCTGCATTCGGATCAAGGAAGAAATTTCGACTCAAACCTCTTCCAGGAGATGTGGCAGATGCCGATCATTCGGAAGACGAGAACCACAGCTCTACATCCGCAGTCAGATGGAATGGTGGAGCGGATGAATAAGACGATAAACCGCTACCTGTCTAAGGTAGTCTCCGATCACCAGAAAGATTGCGACCAGTATATTCATCTATTCCTGATGGCGTATCGTTCCGCAGTACATCTGGCCAAACCTCTGGTAGTGTTATTTTGGGCCGAGAGCTGCGACTTCCATGTGGCCTGAAGTATGGGACGCCATCAAGACAAGACATTGTGGGAGATGACTACGTCAGCAAACTATGACAGAGAATGGACGACATCCATGAACGAGTTTGTTTGAACATCCAGAGTGCCAGCGACAGAATGTGGGAGACCTACGACATAAAGGCCGTAATTTTCTCCAAGAAGTTCGGTCGACTCCAGGAACGGCGGGAACCCGGAAGTTGGAGAGGTGTTACAGCTGAGGAAGGGCCAGAGAAACATGTACTATCTGGTTACCAAGAAGTATTCCCGAGATAAACCGTCTAATGAAGATGGCTGGAAGAGCCTCACCAGATTAAGAGACATAATGTTGGACCAGAGTTTTGTGGACCTGGCAATACCAAAATTGGCCTGTGGGATTGATGGGCTGGACTGGAGAGTTATAAGGAGCATGTTGGAGACAATATTCAGATCCAGCGGAGTCAACATTTTGGTGTGCTGCAACCATCTTCCTCGACCCAACTTGAAGACTGCGGAGTGCTACTTCCATCGAACGTCCAGGTGCAGATATGGAGAATCTTGCAGATATCTTCACACTCCAAGAATGACGTTTCGGGACGAAACCGTACCAGTTACTGGCGGCGATAGAGGCAGGTTAGCATATAGAAAGAAGACGGGTAATCGGAATCGACTTCTGTTTTCCTAGATAGAAAGTAGTGCAAAAAAGTCTTCATCGGACGAAGAAATTTTATTAAACAATCTGTTTTTGAAATTGAAAAGGCCTATTAATCAACAATTTGGAGAATATCCTGAGTTATCTAAAGAAGTAAAAGATTATCCAGATCGCTTTCATCGCTATATGCAAATGAATCTGGATACAATTTTTCACTATATTTCTGTTACTGGCTTTCTCACGTTTGTCCCATACAGAGATTTATTCACAAACAGCTGAAATTAATGCTTCCCTATCTATCACCGGCTCGCCTTAATCGATTACTCATTCCGGTAAACTGCCTTCGGCTTGCTACACGCGCCGACAAGCTTCAGCCTGTTTTGTCTCATACCATACCATAAGTAAATTCAGGCGCCAATCAGCGCCGACAATCGGTGTGCAGACAACCCACCTTCTTTCTGCCCCTACCCTTAAGCCGCGGTCAAACCAGGCTGTTTAGCAGCCGCTACTAACCACCCGCCTGTAAATATCGCCAGCGGATTTGAAGGGTTCACATTATAAGTAATTAGCCGCTAGTTCAGTTGCTGTTGATGACTTGAAAACATTGTGTGTGCGTGCAACATGTCATCTATTGTTGTGAATCGTGACGTTTTGGGTATTTTGGTTCTTTGTAATAAATGCCAATGAATTATACCAAATTGTAGATTGAACTTTTTTCATTCGAAATACCATATAAAAATCATAGTCACAATATTTCTGAATCCAGTCATCATCTAAAAGAGGCATTCTGAAATGTCCATCATATTCCAACATTTGCAGGATCCAGATGTTTTTTTTATTCCCTATGAAGAATGTGGTGAAATTTGAATATTCTCCATAAATTACAGTAAAAACTAATTTGCTACAACCATTTCACCATTTTTTTAACAATACACAAGCAGAAACAAATGTGGCATAGTTCGTCCTTCGTCTGTCAACCTTCGAAAGTTAACTGAAGTATTCCATGACGTCATAGTATAGTTAACCCTCGAAGAAAAATGGCTTTAATTTCCTTTACGGAAGAGAATGTGCCAGCCAAGCTTGGTACACAGAGAAAAAAATCACTAACCCATAGCGAACAGTTAATACTACTAAGTAAAAAGTTGAATTCTATATGGGACAGATAAACAATTCAATGAGCAAAAGTACATTCAGATTGCTGGAAAAAATAACTAGCTGTTATTCACCTGATGTATAATCATTTCAGTGCATAACAGGAACTGACTCAACTTAGTACCCCCAGATGATTCAGCCTGACTACTCACAATTGAACAGTTGAGTGAGTGAATCCACTGTGTGAATTGATGTTGAGTATACAAGTCATTAACAGTAAGTGAACTCATCGACTAGAAAATGATCACTTGTATTGTCATTAGCATATTATTTTGTCAGAAGTATTAATTAGTAGGCTTGCTAGAAGTTTTCCAAATGACTACCCTTAGTGAGCTAATATCGCGCCTCCGAATATATTGTGAATTGACATTAGGTATACAACCGTTAGTCAACTCATCCACTCATGGCAAATGATTATTTTCACTGTTGTTGCAGAAACGTTTATTTGAACTTATTATTGAAGTAACTTACCTTTAGTGAACTGTTGGGCTTACAGTTATTGTTCAACTAATATAGATTTCTGATGGCGTAGACTACGACAGAAAGTGACAGAAGTTCTCAATTTTTCCTTCTATGCCAGGAGACACGCTCTGTGATTGGTCACTTCAATGGCGGGGAGTTTGAGTGATATTTTTAACTGAGGTAGGATACTCCTGTCGTGTCATTTAAACTCACCGCCTTCATAGTGACCAATCACAAAGAGCTTTTCCTGGCAACAAGGATAGGAAATTAAGAAATTTCGTCTCTTTTTATCGGTGTCTACGGAGCCATAAAAAATCTCTATGGGATTCTTCTTGTCCCAGCCACATACTGGAATAAGTGGTTATCAACACAGTATATGTTTATTTTGATAGTTAACCTGTAGTCAGTTTTCTGTGTCACCAGCTGTGTAGTGTGTCAATCACCCAACCTAATACTGAGCACATAAAGTAAAGTTGATTAAACCAAATTTACCTTTACACCAAATCACACCCCTTTGAAGATACATGATACAATGCTGTATAATGTTGGAAATAGAGTAATTATCAAATGAAAGTAGAATACTAAAAGCATCGTCGGGTATGTACATTCATAAAATTGAAAATAATTTCACATTTTATGTAACACTCTCTCTCAGTTCAATATACTTACCTACAGTAGGAGTAAAACATACCCTCAGTATGAGTAATACGATATATCATAAATTTTTGATTGATATAGCTAATACGTGATGACAATCCCTGTCAATATTTATGAAACATTAATTGTATGGATTTTTACAGAGTTAGTTTACAATTTCACTACAATTATGTTATAGTGCAACAGCTTCTTCAGGTGAAAAATGTTCATTATATGTAGTTCACATGAAGAATGCAAACAAAAAGAGTGAAATAAAATTGTATTGTAAGTAAAATGATTTTTCTCGATTGTCATATATAAATTAAATTCACAAACTCAACATTTAAGTACCTACCTTGTGAGTACCCAGTTTTATTGTAATATAATTACTTTCAAGTCACATGGAAAAATAAATAGAGAAATATAAAAGTCTCATTTGAATGATGAGAATCAGCATTCATTAACACTTTCCTTTCAGATACCTACATAATCTATATATGTGCAGATGAAACAAAATAAAACATTTATTCTTGAGTAACAAACACTACGCATTTGTTTTGAACAACTAGGATGTTTTTTTCAAAGATAATGAAATCAAAAATGAAATTTTCAAACAATTTCAACTAATGGAAAACTCAACAAGTAATGAGACAGCAGGTTCCATTGTACAGCGTAAAATTAATACGTATTGGTTCTTATACAAATACAACAAAACTTTCAAGTTAGCCTTGAAACACAAAATTACTAGCGTTTATGTACTGGGTATTCTCCCCCCTCTGTAGCGTATGAAAATCTTCCAAGATGAAACTTGAAGGGCGTTCCTTGATCTGCCATGTTTGTGTATTGAATCAAAAAACTAGCATTGCTAAGCCTGTCAAAAATATTAACTGGTTATATTCAAATGACACACTGCACGATTTTCCATATTTGATAAAGGATTATCATCAAATCCAGTGGTACCAGGTTCAATGCGATTATTTCAAATTGTTTCAAAGACATAGACAAAAAAACGCTCCCATATGTCTGGTAAGTGTGAAAGACTTAAAGTGTGAAAGATTATTTTCATGCACTCGTTAGTCATAATTGTAGTTGTTTGAGGGAATCCCTCCAAATCTGGTTGTACCAGATTCAGAATGATAAACCCTACAGAAATATAGAAGACTATAAAGTACTCCATTCAAACATACCTGTGTTGATATATCTTGACAACGTTGTAATGCTCATTTCAAGTTCCACTCCTCCAGTGTCTTTTGGTATTCCATTTTCACACTTATTGCCCACACTGCATTCACGAATTGAATGTTACAACCTACATACACACTTATACGAAATGGCGGCTACTAAATAAATGATTGCCGGCGAACTGCGAAGCTTCAAGCGTCCTGTCGCGCTTTACGGTCAACAAATGAGCTCCGACAATGCACGAATGAGAGATTGATCGATGATGGCAGGAAACTGAACGTCTGTGGTTATCGATCCAGTCAGTTGTAGTTACAGTAAAGTCGTTAGTGACACTTAAACAATTTAAAAATAAAATTCATTGGCAAGGGTAGCCCTCCGTTAGTGTGCCCAAATAAAATAACACGGTTAGTGTACTGGGGCATATCATACCCCAAAAAAAATCAACTCGGAATCACTTAAATAACAAAATATGCTCATTTTGAAAACTGGATATGTTCGTCTACATATTTATCAGTCGAATGAAGCAAAAACTACAGTTGAATATTTATCTTTGAAATATAAAAAAATTATTTGAAGAATATGTATTTATTACATTCTCAAAAAAACACAGTTAAACTAAATTTAACTTTTGAATCGGTAATTATAACATTTCATACAAAACTACTAAAAATTATCTAAAAGAATGTTCCACGAATAAAATATCACGAAACTGGAAGGAATAACTCGACAAATAAAAGAGTTATGTAATATATGACATCGCATACATACATAAAATGTCTTCCTGTCTTTGTTTCTTGGACAAACAGAACATCTACTACTTGTGCGCCGTCGCTTCGGTCCAGGTTCATGACTGTCAACCTCTTGGATTTCCCGTAGTCCTCGGCGTATGCATGGGTTTTGTCTTCGTTGATTCCGAAATTCGGATATCAGTTGCAAGCCAAGTTCTTTCAAAAAATATCGCCTTTTCAAATCGTACTTCTGCGTATTTGATTTGAATACTCCAGCAGAATTCATGAACGAACAAAAAAGTGTCAAAGGCCAACGGCGGCTATTTCTCGATACGCTGTAATTAGCAGATAACTCATTAAATGTGTCTACACCGCCCTTGGTGGAATTATAGAAATCAATGATTTCTGGTAGTTTTTTGTCACCGGATTCGTCAATTATGGTATCACAATGATGTAATGTAGAGAAATGGATGACATTCTTTGACTTTTTCGGTACATATGAGACAGCAGTGATATTATCTTTGGATGCAAACACAGAACTGCGAGGTTGTCTTGTTCTAGTATTCAGAAAAACGCATGGTATTTGTCGTTTGTTTTTTCTAACAGTTCCAACCGATGTTAGCTCATGCCTCATGAGCAGATTCATCATAAGAGGGTAGCTGGTGAACCAGTTATCGAAAGTAATATTTCATTCAGTTCCAGATACTGGTTCAATCAAACGTTCGACTATATCTTCCGGATTATTATGTCGTCGGAAAGGCCCATCTGGCTGTGTGTCAACGTAAACCTCCATGTTCAAGCAATAAGTCTTCGCATCCACAAGTGCAAAAACTTTCAAACCATATTTTGCAGGTTTCTTAGGCATATACTGAAGGAATGACACTCGTCCCCTAAATGGCTCCAACTTTTCATCAACTGTTAGATATTTGCTAGGTGAATAGTGTGTTCTGCAGTTATCAACAAATTTATCAAATATTCCTCTAATGGGGGCCAACTTGTCAATTTCTTTTTGTTGTTCTCTAATTTGTATATTGTCAAATCGCAGAGACTGTAACAGGATATAATAACTTTGAAGTGACATTGTAGTACGAAACAATTCAATACCACTTCCATCAGTATTCCGAAGATCTGACATGTTTTGTCGGTGTGCTTTATATAAGCCAGTCAAATAAAGCAATCCCATAACTGCTTTGATTTCCTTCTTGTCTGTCTCTTTCACTAAATACTGATGGCTTGTATTATATTTAGGGGCTTCAGTAGCTAATTTGACGTTCGTATTTCGAACTATGTCATCAAGCATATCTTCTGTGAAAAATAGAAGCAGTCTTTTTCTGCCGTGCAATTCCTTTCACGCCAGGTAAATGAACTATGATGTTCTCTGACCTCGTTCTTACGTTTTTCCTGTTTGGAGATTTCGACCATTTCGACTTGTTTTTATCCAGAATATACCTGTTACTACTTGAATTTGATTCTGCATCATTTTGTGAGACATCGAAAGATTCCATTGTTTCTACTCCATTTCCTGTCATTGAATCAGAAACTGCATTTTCCAATTCTTCATCTGCGAATTCTGGTTCTTCTCCAGTATGTTCTTCACCTCTTTGTGCATTTTCAACTTCCCCTAGCTCGCCTCCATCTTCACCTTCTAAGTGACTATCTATTAATGATTCATCATCACCAGAACTGGCGCCAAACTCTTCCCATCAACGTTTGAGTCTTTTTTGTTCTTCTTCGTTAGACATTTTATAAATGATACTACTCTGAAATATTCATGAAAATCATCAATATTATTGTGGAGAATAATATTACAACTGTGAAATTTACCTCCAAGCTTCAAGCTTGATCACACAATTTGTTACATTAAAAGTGTTCTGGGGTCTATCATACCCCAACTGACGTTGTAGAAGTCTCACAACTGAGAGCTGAGAATGTATCGTCCCTGGAGGAATATGTTTTAACTACAGCTACTGAGTGCTAACGGAGGGGTAGGCATACTATATGATAGCTATGAGTTTACTGATCAATAACCATAATCGACTATGGAGTTTCTATTAGTCTAATGATTGGCTATAGGTGTACAAAATAATAGTAACACCTATCACCGTCCAGCAAAATGGTTTTACCTACGATTATCAAACCATTTTTCTACGGCTAATAAAAAAATCTCCTGTTATAGGTTAATTTTTCACAGCAAAACAATTTACCTAGACGTGTTTTCTCGGTGTACGAATCGACCAAGTCTCATATCCCTTCATAAAAAGGCAGAGGTCCAAGAGCACTCCCATGTTTCTGCCAACAAGGATAACAGGAAGCACTGGATGAATATTGTGATTAAGAAACTGTCAGATTTCACACATATTCAAATAAAATAATTGCATTCAAGAGTCTTGAATTTGAGTACAAAGTTATTCGTTGATTATTGAGTTTGCGATATCAACTAGCTAAGACAAAATCATCTCGTGAAACACGTATCAATTCACAAGCCACTAGGTTCACATTGGCTGACTGGCGCCAGCGAGGAGATCCCGTGACTGCTGCTGGTTCTGGATCAGAATAGGCTGCTCGCTGGCAATATTACCAGTGGCTAGTTAGTAGCGGCTGCTAAACAGCCTTGTTTGAACGCGGCTTTAGGATAGAGACAGAAAAAAAGCGGGTTACCTACTCGCTGGTTACTGACGCCGATAGAGGCAGGTTAGCACATAGAAAGAAAGCGGGTAATCGGAATCGACTTCTGTTTTAGAAGATTCATTTCACTTTATTTTGAAAGCATTGAATAACGATTGGATCCGATGGGAGACGACTGGGTCTCCCAGTCGAATACAGTTCGATTATCTGCACGTATCAATTATTATATAAAAATAGCAAGAAAATATAGGAATCATAACGAACATCGTTTTCAAACAATTAATTATCGAAGTAAGATAATATTCGACCCCTTGCCAACATAATTTGTTGACGCAGTCAGAAATGCGAGACTCATAATTGCGTTAACATCCAAGAAGTAATATTAGGAAGTTCATAAATCGTGAACAGAAGCGCGTTATGTGACATTTAGATATAATAGTGTCATGTTCTAACGACGAGGACCGGAGAGAACCCCCTATATTTCTAACATATAACACCTGCTCATAGCCTACGTGAATATCTTGCTCACAAAGGAAACACGTTACTAGGGAAAGCTTTTCAATTCTAATTAGTGGATAAATTAGTTTCATCAAGTGACAAAAATCATAATGATTCCTCTTGTAATAACAGTGCATAAATAACGTGTAATAATACAACGCGAAACAAACAAACTTTAACTATAATTTAATTGAAATAATTTGTCTTAAATGCAGTTAAAAGTGCGAAAAGAATCTAGTGCAACATTCTCAGGCCGAAATTCGATAAATAACAGATAAATCATATCATCGAATAAACCGACCGTTTGAGAACGAGGGCACCTTGTCCATATAAGTTTCAACAAATATTCCTTTGAAATCAATCTTACTGAGAGGTCGAAAGACACAGCTCTTTCCATATGTTGTTGGATTCGTACCGTTTGAATAACCTTCGAATATTCAGAGAACGCCGTGAAATTATATAGACCAGAAGGTTAAGGCAGGTCGAGTGCTGGCATCCGATATTCCCAATGATGGCAGGGGTTGGTTTTAGATGGATCCAACCATAAATTAATGCTATTTTTGCTTTTAATAAATGTAACAACTCACTTGAAGGCCCAGGAAATGTTAAGTGCCATTATTTTTATATAATTCAACTGCTGGTCCCATAGTCTGATATATTTATGAAAAATAGATATACAATACAATACAATACAATTCAATACAATACAATACAATACAATACTTCTATTCATCACTCAACTTAATGTACAATTTCCATTGCATATACAAGTTATCAGACTAGTCAACAAAAAACATTCATCTGTCGGATCACAATACAATACAATACAATACAATGCAATACAATATAATCAAATCACATGGAACTTATATACAATACATTACTTTATTTACTCAATGTCTTGCTGACATTTACTCTTAGACCGTTCTTCACGCAGTAATCAGAAAACTCATTAATACCATTTTTGGCTTTCTCAAGACATTCTAGATCAGATTTTCCACTGATACCAAAAGTTGTGTCATCTGCATACTTAACTATTACATTGGCTGAGCTACATGATTTTGGTAAATCGTTTATGAACAAAATGAATAGGATAGGACCTAGAATCGAGCCCTGAGGTACACCAACAGTCATGTCTTTCATTTCTGACTTAACATTATCAATTACTACCGCTTGTTTTCTATTTGTCAGGTAGGATTTGACCCAGTCATTTTCAACACCTCGTATTCCATTGCAACTAAGTTTTTCAATAAGTGCAATGTGATCTATGGTATCGAAAGCACGGCTCAGGTCAAAGAATATTGTTGTCGGTGTTTGTTTCATGTTCAGGATATTATATATGTAGGAAGTCAGTGTGTCAATAGCTGAATTTGTAGATCTCGCCTTTCTGAAGCCATGTTGGCATGAGGTTAATAGATTATTTGGTTCTAGGAAATCTGTCAACCTGCTGTTAAAGCAGGATTCAACTACCTTCGCCAGTTGACTTTGTAGACAAATGTTCCTATAATTGCAGACTTCCTTTTTTGAGCCTTTATTCTTAAATATTGGAAGTGATTTTGAGATTTTTAAACTATCTGGATACTGTCCTGATTTGAAAGATTCATTTATTAAATATGAAAGAGGTGAAGAAATCAGGTGTGCCACACTGCTCAATACCCCCCCTGTAATATCATCTATACCTGCTGCAGGCTTTTTTGATGATTTTTTAATAGGCTTTCAATTTCTGGTGGCGTAGTTGGTGTCAAGAATAGAGTTTTGTTTGTGATTATTTTAAGATCCAGTGTATCATAGTCTGGCTTTGGGCATTCAAAATTCAAGAAAAAGTCATTAAAACAGTTTGCTATATTTCCTACACCTGTAACTTCTAGGCCATCATTGTTAACGACACCTGTTGAGATGTTTTGGGATCATGTACCTTTCATTTCGCCAATTATTTTCCAACTTTCCTTGGTTATATTAGATGCATGCAATAATCTATTATTATTATGGGATATTTTTGTTTCAGTTAGTTTTGTTTTGTATAGTAGCTTCAGATCTTTATATCTTTGATTGATTATTTCATTTCCTGAACTTTTCCTTAATTTATTCATTTGACAGAGAGTTTCGTGTAGTTCCTTTATTTAGAGATCTTCTTGTGTTTGATTACGAATGACATGGAATACGTAATCCAGTATTACGTAAAACACATATACGATAGGTATTGTCGTCGGAAAGTGTTGAGTGATGAGCCCAGTTGATTCCCACTCATTTTGTTTATTGTTATGTTATGGCGTTTTATTTTCACTTTGTGGCAGCAGTTTTCAATACATTATAGTATATCAGTTAAATGTTTATACTTTCATCTTGATGATCACCTTAGTTTTTAAAAAAGATACCCACCATGGTATCAACCTGCACGTTCATTTGCTCGTAGAAGTATTTCAAAGACTTGTGAGAGTTGGTTGCAAGGGTGCAACCGGTTGACCGAATTAACAATATCAATTGTCAACTCGGGAACCAATCTACATGAGAACCTCTCTATCCAACTATAATTTTAATTCCACAAGACGAAGCTATCATAGCATCCCTCCTAACGAACAGACCCCACCAAGCGGCAAAAGCATTAAACACGACCATTAGGT